>CM062513.1:26855059-31990611 GCA_031439585.1 Pterocarpus macrocarpus | reverse complement strand
GTTCCTCATGAAGTACTTGGAGTCTATTCCAGATTTCTTTTACCGAAACTTACAGTGGATATAATCTGTTATCATATTTCATTTTTGCTTAACATGCTGAAGCGAGATACTTAGCGCTTTAAAGCATTCATTTGGACTTTGGTATTGTGTTGGTCAGTCCATTCATTTCTCGGAATGGATCTAACTACTACTGGAGGAGGTTGCTCTGGATTTGTAACTTCTTGTGGCGCTGGTTGCTCAATCGTGGGCACATAATCACCATTTTCTATAATTTCCCACATGTCCAGACTTGTGAACTCAATTAAGAGTCTCATTCTATCCTTCCAGTAAGGATAGTCTTCACCATTAAAGTATGGGGGGAGGTTAATAGAGTGACCTTCTTGATCAATCAGATTTTTATATACTTATTTTCCCTCATTCCTAGCTCATTAATCCTCTTTTGTGCCTAATTGTTTTGAATTAGACCATTTTGTGTTGTTTGAATTTTGTTTGGGTTTGAGTTAAATTTTTCAATATTAGACAAATTTTGACACTCCTTTGGTTTTTGGATCATATCTTGAGTTGTAAAGCTCATTTTATTGTGATCTTTAGTTTGTAGGAAAACTGAGAGATAGCCTACAAGTTGTATCTGGTGTTAAGGAGCTGAATTTGGGCCTAGAAGTGAACTGAAGCGGTGCAGTCGCGGATTCTAAGTAGGGTGTGATTTTTGGGCATATCTCAATCCACAGACGTCCAATTGAGCCCGTTGCAGTGGCATTTTGAAGCTAACATCCAAGGCTACAATTCTTCTTCAGAATCCAAATCCAAAAGGAACCATTTTGATAGGCAAAACGGTATAAAAACGTTACTTACGGAATTAGTGATATTGATTTCATGTTTTTAGTGTAACTTTCTTTCTATAATTCGGATTTTAGCAAATAAGGTGTCCAAGTTCAAAGGACAGAGAGAGGATTAATGTAGTAATCACATTTTAATATTTTTTGGGCATTTTGATTTTGAAAGGCTGAGTTGAGTAGGGGGGCCAAAACCTTGTAACAGATTAGATAGAATTTGAAAAAGGAATACAATTTTCGGTTTCTTCTTCCTCTCTTCTCTTCTCTCATGCCCCCCACCTTAACAATTCATTTTCCTCCGTTCATGGAGGCTTGAATGTCTATCTAATTCAAGGATCAAGGAAGCAATAACGCTTTTGAGGGTCTGGTTCAATTGGATTCAGCATACAACCAATTTGGTTTCATCTAATCTTTCACTTATTTCTTATCTCATTTTTGAATTGAAGTTTTTCATTCTAAATTGTTGATTGGGAATATGTTTGGTTGCATATTATTCAGTTGATGTATGTAATCCATTGTTGAAAGAGTGTGAATTAGAATTTCAGGTTTGAGTTCTACGATTAATTGCATTGATACCCGAAATTGACACAACTCAATTAGGTTCTAGAGGTCTCTGAACATTTATTGATTTTGTGTTGATCAAATGCATGAAGGTTTTTGTGTGAATGCTAACTTCAAATTGAGATTTCATTTGGATTTATTGTTAATCACTGAATTGGTTTGTTGAATTAATTTTAGAATTCGATGATTAAGTGTAATTGTTTTCCATTGGTTCTTGGATTCAATGCTTCCCATTTTATTAAGTGTAATTGTTTTCCATTGGTTCTTGGATTCAATGCTTCCCATTTTATTTTAATTTCGTGATTTATATTCTGTTCCTTTTGTTTTTAATTCCTAAATCCCCCCATTTCCTGATCATATAACATTGCCATCCATGGGAAACGACCCGAGTTGCACTTTTACTACAATTTAGTGAAATTCAGTTTATTTTGTAATTTGACCGAGCTCGGCACTCGAGCCACGTCTGCAATATGATTTGTTTGTTGTGCCGTTTAATATATCTTTGTCCTCTGCAACTATTAGGAAGCTCAACCACAAATTTAGGATCTGCTACCAATTGTTGGACTAGATGACACGAGAAGGGGGGTTGGATCATGTCTTTACTTGTTAAAATCAACCTGTCAAATTTGTTGAAACACATTTCTCAAGTCCTTGACTTGGAATGCAGAAACGATGTGGTTAGAAATAATAGTTATCAACTTTGTTCATAAATTCTTTTGATCAATTCAAAAAGATACAAAAATTTGAAGATAGAATGAAGACAATTAATAAAGAGGAAGAGATAGAGTGATCACACAGCAAGGTTTATCCTAGTTTGGCTAAGCAAGTGCCTACGTCCAATCACTAACTCTTCGTTGAGATTTTTATATAACGAGTATTCTTTTCCTAGTCTCTCCAAGCTTTTACAGTTGAGTAGTCTTTCTCTAGGCTCTACAAGCTTTACAATCGAGTAGTGTTTGTCCTACCTTCTCCAAGCTTTACAATGACCACTAACGGGTCAGGATACAAGAAATTTTATAGAAAGAGGTTTGTGTTTGCTCTCACACTAAAAGCTTTTTATAGAGTATTGATCAACTATGAACAAAGTGTGACTTGTCTAAATTCTCTATGTGAGAATGTTATCCAATACAATCCAATAGAGAAGATTTACAAATTGAAGTTACTATAAGTGACTTTCTAAAGTGTCAGGAAGTTGAGAAGGTTTGAAGAATGAAATAATTGTAGCTTGAAAAATTTTGAGTAGCATCACCACCTTCTTCATTATATTCTGGTTTTATATAGACTTCAAAATATTACTGTTGAGGCTAGTAGATCTTGAGCCTTGTGCTACATTGATCCACTAGTCTATAACTGGAGAGAGAAGATGCAGCTTTCTTCTTCTACAAGTAAAGATAGCATAGGGAAGAAAGAGAAAATAGCTGTTGAAGTCTCCACCCACTTTTCAGAATTGTCAGAGCTCTTTTTCTATTATGTCAAATCATATTTGACTATTTGAATTTATCAGAGAAGCGTATGGAATACTTCATGAGAAGTATGTTTATGATAGTCATCTTTCTAGGCAGAGTTGCCCTTTTGAATGTAGTGTGTGTTAGAAAACATAAGAGATAATCACAGCGGAATAATCAAACAAAATTTTAATCACATGAACACATTCATATGGGATCAAATAACACTCATGAAATCATATCTCATGAGTTTGGTATCACCTCGTATTATTTAAATAATGTAAACACCTGGAAGTATAAAAAAAATCGTATGAGACATTTACCTCTTGAAGCGATGTCCCGTAGAAATTTGATGTTCGTCTCATGAACACACAATCACACAATCGCATGACCTCTAGCTCGTCCACACAAACACGATCTACCAAGGAACTCCTTTTCTCAATCCAAGATTCGTTCCTTGTTGCCCTCTTGAAGAACAAGAATCTCAGATGACTTTTTGGAGTGGGTGGTATTGTCAGAGAGTTTTTCAATAAAAGAGAGAGTTTTGTACGCTCAAATCTTTCTGTCTCCTCATTCTGGCCCTCAGCCTTCTCTCTCTATTTATTATAATCAATAGTGGCCTTTCCTTTTCTTTTCTTTAGGGTTGCAATTTTGCAAAATATGGGTTGACATTAATGCCATAATCAATTCCTAATTGATTTCCATAATAAACAAATAAACTATTTTAAAATAGAATTATTTCTCAAATAATTCTTATTTTAAATAGGCCAATTAAAATATAAGTCATCTCATATCTTATATTAACCCAAAATTAGAAAAGACCAAAAAACCTCTTGACATGAGTTTCTAAAATATAGACCTTCCATTTTATAGAAACTTTCCTTATGAGGATCCACCTTCACCCTGGACTTGACTTCGGGATGTGCTAGCAACCCTGCAATCAAATTGCAAGTCTAATCCAATAATTAAAATTCTAATTAACTATTTTAATTAGAATTAATTCATTCTTGGCGAGTACATGTCCTATTGTGTGTGACTAACTAGGTTCATCTCTAATTGGTAATGAGATTATAAAATCAACCTTTTGATTTTATCGGAAACTTATTTCCGTACCTAAAGTAAAATTCCCAAAATACCCTTGGCTCTTATAAGTCATGGGTAACACCTAGCACAGCATGCCATGACCACCCAAATAGAGATGAATATATTAATTAAAATATTCTGATGAACCATCAATCATATTTGCCATACACTCAAATCCTTTCATTACAGCATCCCGATCCAGCCAGGGTCATGGATAATGTCAAACCCTATAGCTTAGACCATATGGACTTTCTAGGTTTCTATTCTTTGATCAATAGGACATGAAATAGAAACTCTTTTCATTTAAGTCCAAGTACCTTGGCCAAGGATTTCATGATCAAGAATAACCTTATATCCATAGGAACTATCCTTGTTTACTCAAGGTAATGAATTCTTTCTTGACTGTTCACCTATCTCCATACGTAACAACTATAGCCACAAACTGCCTAATGATAATACATAACATAAGTATATAAGCAGTAGCAAACTATAGTTACCTATGTACAAGATAACCGTGCCATCTCAGGTCAAAGGATTATATGCACTAATATGATCTAGATAATGTTTCATTAACATTAGTAAAATACCATGTAAACATTATCTATACGTCACGTTCGACCCACTTATCACGTAAGTGTCCACATATCTATTTTGACATCTAATATTATATAGCATGAGACTCACTATTCCATCTTCATTAGTTCATTCTACTAATCATGGAAACAGATAGAGGTGACAATCTTCCAGAATAATAATGCCCAGTTAATATTCCTATGATAGTGAACTATTTTAAAGATCTTGTACTAGACTACTCTGTCACTCATATTCTCAATTCTTGAGAATGAAGTGTCTAACAAGTATCTAATGGACTTATTCTAATAAACATACACAAATTATGAATAAAAGAATAATAAACTGCCATTAATAGGAATTTTTTATACATATATCAGCTCTAGGGTATACAACTAACAGTGTGATCCTTCTCGTGGCATGTTCATCCTTTCTAGTGCTAAATCAATATCCTTCTGAACTTTCCAACTCATTCCATAGTGAGTAAACAAATAAAAAACAAAGTAGTTGTTCCAATATAATATTCAAGTGAAGTATCATGGATTTAGTCGCTTTGATCTGTACACAAATCATTCTGCTTCAAAATAGATTATTTTTACTCATAGATGTATGTATTTAGATAAACCAAGTGCATGTTTGGAAACCCACTAAAACAGTTTTTATTTTGAAAAAAAGATGTTTTGTGAAAATAATCATGTTTGGTTAAATTTTGTAGAATAGATTATAATCAAAAGCTGATAATTTTAAGCTGAAAAATAGCTTATAAGCATAAGCAAATTTTTGGAGCTTCTAATTATAAGCAGAAGCTAATTATTTCAGAATTATTATATTTTTACCAAATTGACCCTAAGTATTACATATTATATAATATAAACAATCATTTCATACTTTTTTTTAGTAATTTTACCATATAATAGCAATTTTTCTCATACAACCCAAACAAAATAGATTATCTTAAAATCATTTTTCAGCTAAAGTATATAAACATAAATTGATTCTCATATAAGCGATTATATAAAAAAGCGATTATACAAATAAGCGATTATTGAAATAATTTTAATCTTTCAGCTTTTCCAAACACACACCAAATTGTTTATTTTCCAAGAGACTTATTTAAATCTTGATTTGATAATCATCAAAACCTTAACGCTTGAAACGTTTAAAGATACAAGACTATTTCAGTTGGGCATTGGAACTTACAACCCTGTCCCAAATTTATTGGCCAATAGGTTTAACAGGAGCCTCCTTACTCTCTATGGTGTTCTTTCTAAATCCATACCTACTACGACTATAAGTATAATCCATATCTAAAAGCCTTTTATGACAATCAGACTGAGAATTCTTTCTGACATACTTCAGAGTGAACGCTTTTGTATCCTCCATACATGTTGGACACACCAATTTCCCCTGCGTCATCCATCCAAACAATATTCCGTAAGCTAGAAAATCATTGATGATACACATCAATGCTGCCCGTAACCTAAAATTCTGCTTGGTTGAAATGTTATAAGTCAAAACACCATTACACCATAACTTATTCAGTTCATTAATTAAAGGTTGGATATAGATGTCAATCTTGGACTTTAGATTATCAGGACTCGAGATTATGCAAGTTAAGAACAAGTAAGGATCTTTCATGTATATTTCAGGTGGAAGATTATAAGGAGTAACAACCATAGTCCAACAAGAATATGGTTAACTAAATTGATTGTTAAGAGTAAAACCATTGGCACATAGCCCTAACCTAATATTGTGGGGATCAAATGCAAAATCAGGATAGGTTCGATCAAAATGATGCAAAGCTTCACCATAAGAAAGATGTATCATTACTGTAACATCCACTGGAAAATTTTTATCGTTTTTCGTTCAATTGTTTGATTTTTATCGAATAATTAAGATTAAATAAAATTTGACTAAATATTTATTTAGGATCAATTAATTAGCAACTAATTGAGTTTAGGTATGAGTTAATTAGGTTAGGAGTATAGAAGATTTCATAAGAATTTCACAAAAATCGATTTACCAATTTAAAGGAAATTGGTAAGATTACGATATTTTAAACTGTCGGAACCGAACCAATACAATTTTAACTCATCAACCCTAATTTAAGTGGCTAAAAACTCAGCCACTTAACTCAAGAAAGTGGCGCCACTTTGGCCACAAAAACGGAGGAAGGCTGGCTGAAATTCAGCCTTATATTCTAAGCCAATCACATTGCAATAAGCCACCTACCATTTCAAGCCTTGTTGATATATTCTTCTCCCTCCCTTCAGCCCCAAATTCTGCACCACTTCCTCTCTCAATTCAGCTCTCTCCTTCTCTTTTTCACTCACCCAACTCCTTCAAAACATCAAGCCTAACTAAGTTTTGTTCATCCAAGCTCCAAAATCAAGCCAAATCACAACATAGCAAGAGGTAGAGGTTTAATTCTTGTGTTGATTCTCTGATCTTGGGTGGCTGGTGGTGACTTATTTTATCAATCTTTGATGTATTAATTGAATGATTATGATGATATATGGCTAGTTTATTGGTTGTTTGTGAGGTTGAAACCGAATTGGAAGCAAGAAAGGATGAAATTAGGAAGAGCTGGGGGGCTGGGAAACCAAAAGCCCTCAATCGTCAAATGCAGTGAGTCTGCAGCTCCACTCTGACCAATTAAATTGGATGAAACCAATTTTAAATGAAACCCAGACATCCAGGGCTTTCCCATACATACATATATATATATATATATATATATATATATATATATATATATATATATATATATATATATATATATATATATATATATATATATATAGGCCTTGGATTAGTATTGAGTGAGATATGAATTTTTGAAGTTTGACCTAGGTTTTTGATTTTGATTTTGGGCAGACTGGATTTTTCAGGGTAGAACTCGCTCTATACTACTTGGAATTAAATGAAACAAACTTTGTTAGAAAGCTTACATATATTAGAATTTCCCATAAAAATTTCAGAATTAGATAAGGTCTTGTTTATTCCCAGTTATTCAAGAAATTTGCCTTATGTCTAAACCAGGCCAAAACAGGGCAGTTCAGGAAGGTCAGATTTTGGGGCTTATAACTCGAGCCCTACTAAGTCAAATGGAATAGAACTTTTTGCAAATAAGAGTTGTCCTGTTAGCTTTAATATGATATAATTTCGTATGATTTGAATCAGTTTTTGATTTTTAGTAGATTTTTACTTCTAAGTGTGCAATTCTGGCCAGCTGCTAGGCAGGTCGGGATAAAACCTAAATAATTTGAGTTATACTTATCAAAATTAGATGGGACTAAAGAGGTTAGAAAATAGACACATAACACTTTAACATATCCAAAATTGAGGTCCAAATGAGTTAAATAGAAATTATGGCATGATTTACAAAAAATTGAGTTGAATACAAGTAGTGAGACAGTAAACATGTTTTAAATTGCAATACTTGTGCCTTAAATTTGATGATTGAAATATGAATGAAATATGTTGAATTATGAATGGAATGAGATGATTTCTTTGATAAGTTGATATGCTGAGTATTGGCACTATTCACAGGGAAGCGGACACATTCTGTTATGCCGCCGAAATTTCGGTAAGACTTATGCATGAGGTATAAGATACATGTGCATTTTCAAGAAAGTCATTAAGGTTATGTTATGATCAACATAAAGATTATGTTATGATGAGAAGTTCCATGATAATTGGGCCAGTCCCAGAATAAAGTTAAGGGGAATAGATCGGTGGGGAGGTTAGGGAAAGTAAACACGGCATTCCTATATAGGAATGAGCTCGATCCTGAAAAGCAGACTATTACCCAGGAGTCTAAAATGGCCAAGAACTCATAGGGGACCAAGTGATGGAAAATGATGGAAAGTAATGGAAAAGTTTATGAAGGAAGGAAAGGTTTATGAAGAAAGGTTCAAGAATAAGTTTTGCATAATTGCATTAAATGCATGATTGCATTGAACAGTCATTACAAGTTATTTACAGTTTGTTTGTTATATTCCCTTCTTTATAGTATGTTCATTATTACATGTATTCTTTGTTATTAGTTTATTTTGTTTTTTTTTTTTTATGCTGTCTTAAGTAAAACTGAACCTTGCCTCGGACCAGACGTTTTCTTAAGTTTATTCAATAAACTGAGGCAACTGAGAATGAATGTGACGTCAGCTAAACACTGTACGCGAACTCTACTGAGAATTTCCTTAAATTCTCACCTCGTTTTGCATTTCTGCATTATTCTCAGACGTTGATGATGGACTCGACTGCCACTCTGCTTATTCAGATTTCCAGACCTGCGGCTCCACGATGATCCAACAGTGGACTCGTTGTACATAGCTGGCTCCTGCCATTTCTGTCTCTACCTTCTCAGCAATAGGAGTTTTATTGTTTCTTTATTTTACCTGCTTTTGAACTATATATATATATATATACACGGAAGCGTTGGCTTCCAACTCACATGTGTATGTATACGATTAAGGGTATACTATCTGTTTTCTTTTCTGTAGTGCTTTTGTTCAATTATGTTACGTTCTACAATACTTATCACATTTATGTTATACAGCACGCCGTTTCGTAGGCATTTTCGTCATATATATATGCATATGTCAAAGAAAAAGAAAATATAATATAATGAATACAGCTATAAACGAAGAACTAAAACGGTAATGCAACCTATCCAATTTCATGTTATGACTTAAGCATAACATAAGTTGATAGGGTGTTACATTTTTTGTATCAGAGCAGTTCATCCTAGCTAAGGCCTGAGGATTGGATTGACTATGCTTCACGCATATTCTGTATTTTTAGTTGATCACATGCACTAAATCTCGTCTGTATGGTTGAGATATAGATGTGCATGCATGCCTAACCGTGTGAGCTGTTATTTACTAGCACATTAGACTTAGTGTTGAGCCTGATCAACTCAATAACTTTTGTTTTATGTGCTCAGAACTTAATGGCTTTCGGAAGGAGAGGTAGGCCACGC
The DNA here is from genome assembly GCA_031439585.1 of Pterocarpus macrocarpus. Classification (NCBI taxonomy): domain Eukaryota; kingdom Viridiplantae; phylum Streptophyta; class Magnoliopsida; order Fabales; family Fabaceae; genus Pterocarpus; species Pterocarpus macrocarpus. Next base: position 31,981,135 of record CM062513.1, on the reverse strand, counting down.
CCAGAACCTGCTCAAGAGGACTCAGCTGACTTCATGGACACAATACGAGAGATGGCTCATGCAATGAGGGAGCAAGCCGTGGCAGCTCACCAAATAATGGACTCAGCTAGGTAAACTGTGGAGGAAACCCACATGGCCCGGGAGTTGACTTGGGCTATCTTAAGTTGCTAAATTCAGGAAGGCAAATCCGCCCAACTTTCGAGGGGCGTATGATCCTGATAAAGCTGATGAATGGATCAAAGCCATGGAGAAGATTTTCTCTATTCTAGATTACTTAGATCATCAAAAGGTGACCTTTGCCACCTACATGCTCAAAGCAGATGCAGAGTTTTGGTGGAACGGCGTACGAAGGCTACTTAAGGAATCTCAGACAGCGGTCACCTAGACGGCATTTAGGGATGTTTTCTACCAGAAGTACTTTCCTGCTTCCGTTCGGAATGCCAAGGATCTTGAATTTATGCAGCTTCGCCAAGGAAACTGGACGGTATTCGAGTATATTGCCAGATTTGAAGAATTGTGCAAATTTTCTACAATTTACCAGATGAATCCAGACGAAGCTTGGAAGTGCATCAAATTTGAACGAGGGCTACGAGAGGATATTCTCACCGCAATAGGGCCAATGGAGATTAGGGATTTACCCACGTTGGTGAATAAATACCCGCTTGTCGAAGATTGCAACTTGAAATTGGCAGCAGCCAGGGCATCTGGTGGTAATTTCAAGAAGGGTTAACCCGCAGTCCCAATTCAAGCCTAACTGGCAACAACAGAAAAGATTTCAACCGAGGGACAACAAAGGTAAGCAGCCCTAGAGACCTCTTTCGAATCCCACTTGCACAGAGTGCGGTAAGAATCATGGCGATCGGCCGTGTTTGGCAGGCCAGAATGTCTACTATGGGTGTGGCAAGCCAGGGCACAAAATTTATGAGTGCCTAACCAGGAATCCATCACAGCCGACTCGACCCGAACATCAAGGACGGGTCTTCACGATGAATGCAGAGGAAGCTGACAAGTCCGAAGGACTCATTCAAGGTACCTGTGAAGTGGACGGTGAGACTCTAACTGTACTCTATGATTCGGGTGCCTCACATTCATTTATTTCTCATAATTGTGTGGCTATTTTGCAATTGCCAATTTCTGAATTGTCTTATGATTTACTAGTTTCTACTCCTACCAACGAACCTGTTAAAACTTGTCAAATTTGCATCAATGTTCCGCTTTGAATTGAGGGTAAGACCTTTGCAGCCAACTTGATTCGTCTCCTTCTTTCTGGACTTGACATAATTCTAGGCATGGACTGGCTTTCCGTCAATCGAGTCATGCTCAATTGCTCCGATAAGATGGTAGTATTCCCCTCTATCTCATCTTCTGAGCCCTAAGCCTTAACACTCTTCTATCTGAACTCTTTATTAGTAAATTATAGTGGGTCAAAAAGTCAAGGATACATTCTCTTATCAGCTAATGTGACAGAAGTGGAACAGAAACTAGAAGAGATCCTAATTGTTAAGGAATATCCTGATATTTTTCCAAAAGATATTCCTGAATTTTCTCCTAAAAGAGAGATTGAGTTCACCATCGAGTTGGTTCCAGGTGTGGGACCAATATCTATAGCTCCATATCGAATGTCACCTTTGGAGCTGACAGAACTAAAGAGACAAATCGAAGAGCTTTTGGAAAAAGGATTCATACGGCCAAGCGCGTCGCCATAGGGAGCTCCAGTCTTGTTGGTCAAGAAGAAAGATGGGAGCATGTGCCTATGCATGGATTATAGGCAGTTGAATAAGGTGATGATTAAGAATAAATATCCACTGCCAAGGATTGATGATCTCATGGACAAGCTACAAGGTGCAACGGTATTCTCCAAGATCAATTTGCGGTCCGGATACTATCAAATTCGAGTTCGAGAATAAGATATCCCCAAGACAGCCTTTCGAACTCGTTGTGGGCACTACGAGTACACGTGATGTTGTTTGGACTGACGAACGCACCAACAGTATTCATGGATTACATGAATCGAATATTCCGCCCATATCTGGACAAGTTTGTAGTGGTGTTCATCGACAACATACTTGTCTACTCAAAGACGGAGCAAGAGCATGCAAAACACTTGCGACTGGTTCTACAAATTTTAAGAGAAAAGAAACTTTATGCCAAGTTATCCAAATGTGACTTTTGGATGAAGGAAATAAAATTTCTCGGCCATGTAGTGTCCTCTGGAGGAATCTCCGTAGACCCCAGCAAAGTAAAAGCAGTTTTGAATTGGGAAAGGCCGACCACAGTCACCGAAGTCAGGAGTTTTCTAGGCTTAGCCGAATATTACCGACGATTCGTTAAAAATTTTTCCCAAATAGCTTTGCCCTTGACCAAGCTAACCCGGAAGAATGTTCCATTTGAATAGACGTCGGAATGCAAATAGAGTTTTCAAGACTTGAAGAGAAGGTTGACTACGACCCTGGTGTTAGCCTTACCAGACCCTCGTGGACCATTTGAGGTCTATTGTAATGCTTCCAAACAAGGATTAGGGTGCGTGTTGATGCAAACCGGAAATGTGGTCGCATATGCCTCCAGGCAATTAAAGCCCCATGAAAAGAACTATCCTACTCACGACCTCGAATTAGTTGCAGTAGTATTTGCTTTAAAGATCTGGGGACATCACCTATATGGAGTGAGGTTCGAAGTCTTTTCTGATCATAAGAGTTTGAAGTACCTCTTTGATCAAAAGGAATTAAACATGAGGCAGCGGAGATGGATGGAACTTCTTAAGGAGTACGAATTTGAATTGAAATACCACCCGGGTAAGGCAAATATTATAACGGATGCTTTGAGTAGGAAGTCTCTGACTGTAGCCTGGATGATGATTAAAGAGATGGAGCTTATTGAAAGCTTCCGAAATCTTAATTTGGAAATTCTTATAACTTCCAAGACCCTTCAGTTATACCAAATTAAGATAACTAGTAGCTTTAAGGACCAAATTCGACAAGCACAGCGGCAAGATGCTAATTTTCAACATACAATTCATCTTGTGCAATAAGGAAAATTAACGGGTTTCGCCCAAGATAAAAAAGGCATCTGGCGGTGTCACGATAGGGTGTGTGTTCCCAAAAGGAACGATCTCCGAAAAAGAATCTTAGAAGAAGCACATAAAGGCGAATTCACAGTACACCCCGGCATTACTAAAATGTATCAAGACCTCAAGAAAATGTTTTGGTGGCCAGGCATGAAGTCAGACGTGGCAAACTTAGTAGGCAGATGCTTGACCTGTCAGAAGATGAAAGTGGAACATCAGAAACCCTCCGGGATGTTACAACCCTTGGAAATCTTTGAGTGGAAGTGGGAAAGTATTTCGATGGATTTTGTAATGGGGTTGCCAAGAACGTCAACAGGATATGATGCCATATGGGTCATTGTGGATAGATTAACCAAATCTGCTCACTTTTTACCCATTCGAGCAAATTATCCTTTGTAAAAATTGGCGCAATTGTATATCCAAGAAATTATCAGGCTACATGGTACCCCTTTAACTATTTTCTCTGATTGAGATCCAAGGTTTACTTCACGATTTTGGGGAGCCTTACAAAAGGCGTTTGGTGCTAAGTTGTGCCTAAGCATTGCATATCACCTGCAAATGGGTGGCCAAATGGAAAGGACAATTCAAACCTTGGAAGATATGTTACGAGCCTATATACTGGAGCAATGCGGAAATTGGGATCGATATTTACCGCTAGCCGAATTTGCATACAACAATAGCTATCACGCTAGCATCGGCATGGCTCCTTACGAAGCATTGTATGGACGGAAGTGCCAATCTCCCCTTTGTTTGTATGAAATAGGAGAATCGACTTTATTGGGGCCTGATTTAGTTGAGCAGACCATTGAACAGATCAAGAAGATTTGAAGTAAGATGCTTGCTGCTCAGAGCCGCCAGAAGAGCTATGTGGACACCAGGAGGAAGCCTCTGGAATTTCAAGAAGGAGACCAAGTATTTTTCAAGGTTATGCCTACAACAGGGATAGGTAGAGCCATTAAGGTCAAGAAGCTAAATCCTCACTTCATTGGTCCCTTCCAAATCTTGAAGCGAATCGGAGCAATTGTGTACCGAATCGCTTTACCTCCACATTTGTCAAACCTTCACGATATTTTCCATATCTCCTAACTCAGAAGATATCAACCTGACCCTACACACTTCCTAGAACCCGAGTCAATACAGTTAAAAGAGGACCTGACCTTCCAGGTACAACCGGCACGGATCGTGAGATGACGGCGAGCAACTTCGAAACAAAACCGTGCAGCTAGTAAAGGTAGCATAGGGAAACGGAGATGTTGAAGACTACACTTGGGAATTGGAATCAAATAAGAGGAAAGAGTATCCTGAACTATTCTCAGGTATTAAATTTTAAGGACAAAATTTTTTTAAGGAGGGTGGTAATGTAACATCCACCGGAAAATTTTTATTGTTTTTCGTTCAATTGTTCGATTTTTATCGAATAATCGAGATTAATTAAAATTCGACTAAATATTTATTTAGGATCAATTAATTAGCAACTAATTGAGTTTAGGTATGAGTTAATTAGGTTAGAAGTATAGAAGATTTCATAAGAATTTCACAAAAATCGATTTACCGATTTAAAGGAAATCGGTAAGATTACGGTATTTTAAACTGTCGAAACCGAACTAATACAATTTTAACTCATCAACCCTAATTTAAGTGGCTGAAAAATCAGCCACTTAACTCAAGAAAGTGGTGCCACTTTGGCCACAAAAAGGGAGGAAGGCTGGCTGAAATTCAGCCTTAGATTCTAAGCTAATCACATTGCAAGAAGCCACCTACCACTTCAAGCCTTGTTGATATATTCTTCTCGTTCCCTTGACCCCTTAAATTCCAGCCACTTCCTCTCTCAATTCAGCTCTCTCCTTCTCTTTTTCACTCACCCACCTCCTTCAAAACATCAAGCCTAACTAAGTTTTGTTCATCCAAGCTCCAAAATCAAGCCAAAATACAACATAGCAAGAGGTAGAGGTTTAATTCTTGTGTTAATTCTCTGACCTTGGGGTGGCTGGTGGTGACTTATTTTATCAATCTTTTATGTATTAATTGAATGATTATGATGATATATGGCTGGTTTATTGGCTATTTGTGAGATTGAAACCGAATTGGAAGCAAGAAAGGATGAAATTAGGAAGAGCTGAGGGGCTGGGAAATCAAAAACCCTCGGTAGTCTATACGGTGGAGTGTACGGGTCTGCCTACAGCCGATTAAATTGGATGAAACCAATTTTAAATGAAACTAGACATCCAAGAATTTCCATACATATATCATATAAGGCCATTGGATTAGTATTGAGTGAGATATGAACTTTTGAAGTTCGACCTAGGTTTTTTATTTTGATTCTGGGCAGACTAGATTTTTCAGGGTAGAACTTGCCCTATACTACTTGGAATTGAATGAAACCAACTTTGTTAGAAATCTGACACATAGGAGAATTTCCCATAAAAATTTTAGAAATAGATATGGTCCCGTTTGTTCCCAGTTATTCAAGAAAGTTGCCCTATGTCCAAACCGGGCCAACATAGGGCTGTTCAGGAAGGTCAGATTTCGGGGCTTATGAGAGGTTATCCTATTAGCTTTAATATGATACTAATTTCATATGATTTGAATTAGTTTTTGATTTTTAGTAGATTTTTACTTCTAAGTGTGTAATTCTGGCTAGCTGCTGGGCAGGCCGGGATGAAACCTAAATAATTTGAGTTATACTTATCAAAATTAGATGGGACTAAAGAGGTTAGAAAATAGACACATAAAAATTTAACATATCCAAAATTGAGGTTCAAATGAGTTAAATAGAAATTATGGCATGATTTACCAAAAATCGGGTTGAATGCAAGTAGTGAGACAGTAAACATGTTTTAAATTGCAATACTTGTGCCTTAAATTTGATGATTGAAACATGAATGAAATATGTTGAATTATGAATGGAATAAGATGATTTCTTTGATAAGTTTATATGCTGAGTACTGGCACTATTCACGGGGAAGCAGACACGTTCCGTTATGCTACCGAAATTTTGGTAAGACTTATGCATGAGGTATAAAATACATGTGCATTTTTAAGAAAGTCATTAAGGTTATGTTATGATCAACATAAAGATTATGTTATGATAAGAAGTTCCATGATACTTGGACCAACCTCGAAATAAATTTAAGGGGAATAGATCAGTGGGGAGGTCAGGGAAAGTAAACCCGACATTCCTGTATAGGAATGAGCTCGATCCTGAAAAGCATACTATTACCCAGGAGTCTAAAATGGCCAAGAACTCCTAGGGGACCAAGTGATGGAAAATGATGGAAAGTAATGGAAAAGTTTATGAAGAAAGGAAAGGTTTATGAAGAAAGGTTCAAGAATAAGTTTTGCATAATTGCATTAAATGCATGATTACATTGAACAGTCATTACAAGTTATTTATAGTTTGTTTGTTATATTCCCTTACTGTCGTATGTTCATTATTCTGTGTATTGTTGTTATTAGTTTATTTTGTTTTTTTTTTTTATGTTGTCTTAAGTAAAACTGAACCTTACCTTGGACCAGACGTTTTCTTAAATTTATTGAATACGGATAGTTTTGTTTAATCCCCTGTTTTTATAATTAAACAAAACCGAGGCAACTGAGAATGAATGTGACGTTAGCTAAATACTGTACGCAAACCCTACTGAGAATTTCCTTAAATTCTAACCTCGTTTTGCATTTCCGCATCATTCTCAGACGCTGATGATGGACTCGATGGCCACTCTGGTTATTGAGATTTCCGGACCTGCAACTCTATGACGATCCAACAGTGGACTCGTTGTACATAGCTGGCTCCTGCCATTTCTGTCTCTACCTTCTCAGCAATAGGAGTTTTGCTATATATATATACAGAAGCATTGGCTTCCAACTCACATATGTATGTATACGACTAAGGGTATGCTATCTGTTTTCTTTTCTATAGTGCTTTTGTTCAATTTTGTTACATTCTACAATACTGATCGCATTTATGTTATACAATGCGCCGTTTTGTAGTCATTTTCGTCATATATATATGCATATGTCAAAGAAAAAGAAAATATAATATAATGAATACAGCTATAAACGAAGAACTAAAACGGTAACGCAACCTATCCAATTTCATGCTATGACTTAAGCATAACATGTGTTGGTTGGATGTTACAATTACACTTTTGCTCCTTCTATTCTTAAAGTGCCATCTTATGTAAGGTGCTGAACTCATTGATATTTATAACCTTTTAAGTCTAAGGATTAAAAGTAGATAGTGAAATTTTTTAAGCGGAACATCCTTATACATCACATTTTCCCCTCTGTTCAATGTAAACCTAGGCTCTCCATAGAATTTACAATGAGTCAGGGTAGCATCATCTTTGTAATAGAGCATACATCCATTCAAATCACAATCAATCTTTACTTTATGCAACCTAAGCGAAACTAAGCTTTCGGCTTGGTAAAAGTCCTTTGGGATAATTTCTGGGTGCAGATTAATCCCACTCATCAATGAAGCTTACTAATTAAACGAACTTTAGCTTTAGTTCACCTTTGACTTATTACTTAACATTCTTACCATTAGAGACAACTATAAATGCACACCCCCTTCTCATAAAGGCCTACTCACTGCCCCTAACAAACTATAAAATCTCTAATAATTTGGACTGGGAACCTCTTCCAAAGGTTTGAAATACATTATAAACTCATGGCTAGTAGCATTAAAAATCATTCCCTTATAACAACTTAGGTTATCTTCCCAAGTGGCATTATCACCCTCTTCATTACCCATATGGACCCCCTAGTCGAACTACTTCTAATATAACTGACACAAAATTAATTCTCTAGTGGTAGTGCTTCCTTATGTTCAATCCAAATTTAGTAATCAGGCTAAAACCATCCTTGTACAGGTTGTAACACCCTAATAAACCCATACTACGCTTAAGTCATATTACGGCGTTTTATTAGTTGTTACTTATGCTCGTGGAAAACTAAACTTCACTTGAAATTAAATTATGCAGAAAATACGGTAAAATTTTTTTTTTTTTTGAAATACATCGTCACTTTTGGAAAGTAAAGCCTTGCGCGAGAAGATAGCAATAAACGAGCGTATCGCAAAGATTTCAGTATAAATTAAAGGAACAAGGGATAAATCAAGATACCATGCATTCAAATTACTACAACAACCACATAAATATAATTAGTCTCATAATATCCAACAAATACATAAAAAGGGAACTCATGGTCATGCCATGGCCCCAAAAGATCAAAAGTACACAAGTCTGACAAGGTCCAATACAAAATGAAATACAAAAGATAAGGAGCAATAATGGAATAGGCCCACGTAGACATCAGCTGGCTTCTGTGTCCCTTCCACGGCCTTCAATCGGATGGACTTAGGTTCTCGAGTGCCTGGTCCCCCTCGCTCCACAGCCTCAGGGAACGTGAGGAGTGCGGATGATGCGAGGGTGCCTGCTGATCACCTCAACACGACGAATGCGGCTGCCAGGAGTATAGCTAGCGACCGAAGAATGTTCCTCGGAAGGATCCTCCTCAGACGTGGTAGGGTGATACTCGGGGAGCGATGGCGAAGCGGCCCTAGGAGTGGCCGTCGAACTCACATCTATCACAGGGATCTCCGGCGGTGGCACGGGCTCGGTTGCAGGTAGACCCGGAGACATTGGCTCCATCTCGATTTCTGGTAATGGCTCAGGCGGGAAATCTCAAGGACCTAGCTGCGATCCAAGGTGAGCCGATGAAATGTCTACTGGGGCTGGCGGGACTTCTGGCTCCTCTTGCTCAAAAATTCGACCCAGATAAAAATATGTGCGGACTACTGTGGTGGTCGTGGCCACAATAGCGTGAGTATCCCCATCGTAAGCCCACTCATGGTGGGGAGGGTCCATGCTCCACTCCACGGGATGTGCCATGAGTATCTGGTGACGAGACGGAAAAACAACTAGGGTGAGAAATAAGATTTCTCAGTAGGACTCGACCCTGACACATGAGTGTCATCATCATCGTCCCAGCCACTTCGATTTTATTAATGAAAATAGTGAGCATGCATAAGGTTCAATTCTTGGATTTTCGAAATCATGAATATCCGAAGCGGATTCACTTTTAGGGTATCCTCTAATCATTTACATCATCATATACATGAACACAAATATAACTACATAAAACGTGCATGTCCAAACTATAAGATTCTCTTAACTTCTTCCCTTTCTAGGGTTTTGGACCAAAGTCCCTTTTCTTTTCTTAACTTGACTTTATCTTTTCATCCACTAAACATTAATGATAATGAGCTCATATCGTGGCCGTCGCCACCATAACATTTCGGTACTTACACTAGCTGGGTCATGCCATACCTCATGTAAGCCCTATCCCCTATACTCACACTAGCTGGGTCATGCCATACCTCATATGAGTCGTGGGTGAGGGGAACTTAAATTAGGTCACCTTCCCTTTTGAAGGATCACTTACTTGAATTAAATTTCTTCTTATTAAAGCTTATGATGCAAAATATTTCTAAGTCCATAATTTTTACAAAATTTCGGCAGCAGAACGGCTAAACCGAAGCTTCCCAAAATTTTACCAAACAGAGAAACCAATATCATATAACATTAAGCATCATGTCATCAGCATATCATGTTCATATCGTCATCATATCATTATCATAATCATCATCATCATATCATATCATTATAGCATCATGCGTGCACATAACATAGACATATTCTCAAGCAATATTTTATGAGCTTAGCTTAATAAATTTGGTACAAACTTTTAATTGAGATTGTCTCTTGTGTAAACTTCTGTTTTTGGGCATAGTGCCAATTTCATCTATTATCCTTTTTGACACTTTTAAGTTGAATTATAAAGGTTTTTCCAATGCTTAATGTAGGGGTATTAATATTTTAGAGCTTATTCCTCCTTATTCTTTAACTTTTACCATAACCAATTTTTGTGTGGATATACTTATCTGAGTCTATTTTTAAACAAAACAAACCCCACTTAAAAATTCATTTTGTAGCTTGAATTATGCACATTTTATTCTGACTGTTCAGGATTGAAAGTTCACCTCGGGTCAGTGGCTTGTCCACTTCATTGGGAGTTCCTCACATGGAATCTGACAAAACTGTTTTATGGGATTGTTCCTCTATGTCTTAGCTTTCTAACAAACTTGGTCCCACTCAAAAATGTTATGTATAACTTGAGTTATGCATGTTTTATTACCCACTGCCCGGACAGAAACCCATCCAGGAACAACAAACTTTGAAAATTCATATTTCTCTCGTTTTAAGGCCAAATCTCACATATTTTATACGTATGAAAAGATCTTTGAGTCTATTTTCATAGAAAATTAGTTTCATTGCATTTTAAGTTTTGTGGAGTGAGTTATACTATACGCTTTACAGACTGCCAGAATTCCAGCTTAACTAGTTTTTAAGTTTTACATATCAATCTTGTGGAAATGTTGCTATACCACTTCAAATCATCATTTTTATATTTTATCTCATCATCATACTCAAAGTTTTAGCCACCAAATCAGTATTTTAAACCAAAATAAAGCAAGATACATAAAACCATCATGCCATATATTCTCACTTCAAGGCAACATTTTTCAACAAGACAAGAAGACTCATAGAACAAGAAATGGTCATGAGACCTTGAAACAAGTCCTAAAACCACCTAATACATGAAAAAGAGAAGGTTAGAGTAACTACCAAATGAGTTTCTCTTGGAAGCTTGAAAAATGAAGTGGTTGGAGATGGCCTCCTTCCTCTTGAGCTAGCAAAGGGGGCTAAATGAGTGTTTGTTTTGCTCTACCAAGGACCAAAGAATGTGATCCTTGATAAGTTAGTGAGGGTGGTGATAGAAGATGAGGGTGATGGTGGTGGAAAAGTGAGGACTTAGGGTAGGAAAAACAAGAAGAACAAGAAGAAGAGTAGGAAGAGCAAAGAGAGGTTTAGAGAAAGGTGAGAGCTTTGTGTGTATTCTTGAAAGAGGAAATGAAAATGAATTGAGGAGGGAGAAAGGGCTGAAGGTGGCGCAAATGAGGGAGGAAAAGTGAGGTGACTTTTGCTTCTTACACAAGCTAGGGAGTGGGAAAAACCTTGGGGCAAAAGAGAGTGTTGTGTTTCCTTTGAGTCTTGGCACTTGGGTAAAGACTTGTAGTGTTTCTTTTCAAGTGGTTAAAAGCATGATCTATCCTAGGATTGGCATTGGATGATTGTGATCACTCCAAGTGTCACAATCTTGATGGTGGAGAGTAGATCTTATGTCATGACTCAAGAAATCTACTAACATGGACTCTTGATCTAGTGGTGTATGATGAGAAGGCAAATGGATGGTTGGATATGACTCTTGCTTTGACCAAACTTTCAAACAATAATTAAAGGGAAGTTTCTAAATTTTTACATTTGTTATAATTATCCAAATGCTAATTAATTCAATTGGTTTAAATTACACATTAGCACATTTTAATTGAGAAGGATTTTCCTCATTAATTTTGTAAGAAGATGTGAGGGTTAATGTGATTAAGATGTGATACTTATATGCTCCTAGTTAATTAGGTTAGATCACCTTGATTTTTTTGTTCTAAATCATGGATTAATAAGGATTGGGCAATTAGGCTTTTAATTGTAACTTTTAATGCATTAGGTCTCAATTATTGACTTGCCTTTAATTTATTAAGCCCTTGCTCTCGAGATTAGCCGATTAGTTCTTAATTAATCGCTAATCTCTCTAATTAGCTGGAGACACCGAGCTAATTAGCTTAGATAAAAATGGGGATGTTACATTTCTCCCCTCCTTGAAAAGAATTTTGCCCTCAAAATTCGTTACCTAAAAACAGGTGGGGAAAATCTCTTTGCATCTCTACCTCAAGCTCCCACGTGTGCTCCTCCAAGCTTCCTCTTCCCCAGGCCACTTTCACTAAGGGCACAGACTTGGTCCTCTGCTGCTTGACCTTCCTATCTATGATTCTCATAGGCGGTAGGTCAAAGGTTAGGTCTTCCCTTAACTGTACACTTTCTGGCTCAAGAAGATGATTGGGGTCGGAGTTGTACTTTCTCAGTTGGGAGACATGGAAAATATTGTGAAGGTTTGACAAATGGGGTGGTAATGCTATTTGGTAGGCAACTGTTCCTACTTGTTTCAAGATTTCAAAAGGGCCAAGAAAACGAGGGCTCAACTTTTTGACTCTAAGGGCTCTACCAATGCTTGTTGTAGGAGTGATTTTCAAGAATACGTGTTCTTCCTCTTGGAACTCGATTAGCTTTCTCCTCTTATCCGCATAGCTCTTCTGACGACTTTGTGCTGAGAGAATCCTTTCCCTTATCCTCTTAATTTGTTCGGTGGTTTGTCTAACCAGATCAGGCCCTAAGAGGCTTTGCTCACCCGGTTCATACCAACAAAGCAGAGATTGGCACTTTCTACCATACAGGGCTTCATAAGGTGCCATCCCAATGCTAGCGTGGAAACTATTGTTGTAGGCGAACTCAATGAGGGGTAGGTGTTTGTCCCAACTTCCGGGTCGGTCCATTACACATGCTCTCAACATATCCTCTAGGGTTTGTATGGTTTTTTCTGATTGTCCATCAGTCTAGGGGTGGTAGGCTGTACTTAAACAAAGTTTCATCCCAAATGCCTTTTGCAAGGCTCCCCAGAACCTAGAGGTAAACCTTGGGTCTCTATCAGACATAATGGTTGCAGGTACTCCGTGCAACCTTACAATTTCTTGGATACTTGCAACCTTACAATTTCTTGGATGTATAGCTGGGCTAGCTTATCCAGAGGATAATTCGCTCTAATGGGTAAGAAGTGGGCAGACTTCGTCAACCTATCCACAACAACCCATATGGCATCAAATCCTGCTTGTGTTCGGGGTAAACCCATCACGAAATCCATAGAGATTCCATCCCATTTCCATTCAGGGATCTCCAATGACTGCAGTATGCCTGAGGGTTTTTGGTGCTCAATTTTCACCTTTTGACAAACTAAGCACTTTCCCACCACATTTGCTACGTCTCGCTTCATGCCTGGCCACCAAAACATCCTCTTGAGGTCTTGGTGCATCTTTGTCATGCTAGGATGCATGGTGAAATGACCTTTGTGAGCTTCTTCCACAATCATCCTCCTCAAGTCATCCTTAGCAAGGACACATATCCTCCCTTGATACCTCCACACGCCATCAACGCCTTGAGTAAATTCTTTCAGCTTTCCCTCCTTCACCTGGGCTACTATCCTCAAGAACTCTTCGTCCTCTTCCTGAGCCCGCATAATTTGTCCTTTGAACTCGCTCGTCACCTTGATCAGATTCAACCTTATGCTACGAGGGGTCAGGGTAACTCCGAGGTTCAAGTCTCTAAAGCTCTCAATCAACTCCGCTTCCTTGACCATCATCCACGACACATGCAATGACTTGCGGCTCAGTGCATCTGCCACCACATTAGCCTTACCAGGGTGGTAGTTTAACCCAAAATCATACTCCTTCAAGAATTCCATCCACCTCCTCTGCCTCATGTTAAGCTCCTTCTGATCAAACAAGTACTTCAGACTCTTGTGATCCGAGAATACCTCAAACCTAACTCCATATAGATGGTGCCTCCATATCTTCAAGGCAAACACCACAGCTGCTAATTCCAGGTCATGGGTTGGGTAATTAACTTCATGAGGTTTCAGTTGCCTAGAGGCGTACGCTACCACACTACGATTTTGCATCAATACACAACCTAAACCTCTTCCAGAGGCATCACAATAAACCTCAAAGGCTCCCTTAGGGTCAGGCAGGACTAAAATGCAGTGTGGAAGTCAACTTCGCCTTCAACTCTTGAAAACTTTTCTCATACTCTTCAGTCCACACAAAAGCAGCATTCTTCCTAGTGAGCTTAGTCAAAGGTAGGGATATATGAGAAAAATCCCTTTATAAACCTCCGATAATATCCGGCTAGGCCGAGAAAACTTCGAATTTCCGTCACCGTTGTAGGTCTCTCCCATTCATTCTGACTTCCACTTTGCTTGGATCTACGGATATCCCTCCCTTAGTCACGACGTGACCCAAGAACTTCACTTTTTCTAGCCAAAATTCACACTTTGACAACTTCGCATAAAGCTTCTTATCCCTCAAGATTTCCAATACAATCCTAAGATGCTCTTCGTGTTCCTCCTTCGTCTTTGAATAGATGAGGATGTCATCTATAAAGACCACCACAAACTTATCCAAGTACGGCCTAAAGATCCTGTTCATTTAATCCATAAACACAGCCGGGGCATTGGTCAATCCAAACGACATTACTCTAAACTCATAATGCCCATATCTAGTCCTAAAGGCTGTCTTGGAAATATCTTCCTCCTTCACTCTAATTTGATGGTATCCTGACCTTAGATCTATCTTTGAAAACACCACTGCTCCTCTGAGTTGATCCATCAGGTCATCTATCCTTGTTAAGGGGTACTTGTTTTTCACTGTGACCTTGTTCAACTGCCGATAATCTACGCACAACCTCATGCTTCCATCCTTCTTCTTGACAAACAACACCTGGGCTCCCCAAGGTGAGGCACTTGGTCTCACAAACTTATTTTCTAGCAACTCCTCCAATTGGGTCTTCAGCTCCTCCAACTCCAAAGGGGACATTCGGTAGGGTGCAATAGATATTGGTCCAGTTCTTGGCACCAATTCTATGGAAAACTCTATCTCTCTCTCACGGGGAAACTCAAGGATATCCTTAGGGAAAACTTCAGGGTACTCATTCGCCATAAGAATCTCATCAAGAGCTTACTCTAGTTCAACCTCACTAGTCGATAGGAGAACGTATTCTTGATTCTCAGTCTTACAACAGTATAACACAACAGGTTTCAGGCTTAAACTAACAGGTTTAGAGGGTAAAGACAGGAATACGATTGTCTTGGTAGCACAATCTAACATAACATGGTTGGCTGAGAGCCAATCCATGCCTAAGATTAGATCTAAACCAGATAAGGGAAGGCAAATTAAATCAGACTCGTAGGTCCTTCCATCAATATGAATTCGACATTTTAAACAATACAGACAAGTTCTAACTGGTTTCCCAGTGGGAGTAGAAAAAAGCAACATATAACGCATTTCAAAAACAGACAGCCCCAATCTACTTATGCAATCATGGGAAATAAAAGAATACGTAGTGCCAGAGTCATACAATACAGTTAAGATGTTACCGTTCACTTCGCATGTACCTCGAATGAGATCGTCAGACTCCGTGGTCTCCTCAGCATTCATGGTGAAAACCCTCCCTTAGCGTTGCGGTTTAGGGGCAGGTGTGTCCTTAATGCAGTTCTTGGCGAAATGCCCGGGCTGTCCATACTTGAAGCAAACGTTTTGTCCGGCATAGCAAACCCCTTTGTGTTGCTTCCCTTACTTAGGGCAGACGAAACTTATTGCAGGCTTCGGGGGCTGGTTGGCAGGTCTGGGAGGATTGGCGGAGGGCCTCTGTGGTTGCTTGCCCTTAGAACCTTCACCATGGTAGGGCTTCTTTTGCGAAGGCTACTTCATGTGTTGCCCTTGAGATGCCTGCCTCATCTTATGGGCCTTCGACCTCTGAATCGCCAATTTGCGGTTGCATTCCTCCACTACGCGACTCTTGTTGACAAGGGCCGCATAGTTCCGAATCTCTAGCGGGGCCACGGATGCCAGAATGTCAGCCCTTAAACCCCCTTCATATTTCATGCACTTCCAGTTCTTGTCGGGGTTCTGCTGATATAGTGTAGAGAACTTACACAGCTCCTCAAACTTTGCCGTGTACTCAGCAATGCTCATACCTCCTTGGTAGAGCCTCAGGAATTCCATTTCCTTCGCATTCCTTACAGACATCGAGAAGTACTTCTCATAGAAAGCTGTTTTGAAGACATCCCAAGTGATTTCTCTTTGGTCGCTCTCCATCAAGCTCTTCGCTCCCTTCCACCAAAATTCGGCATCCGCTTTCAGCATATAAGTAGCAAAGGCTACCTTTTGGGTCTCCGAGCAGGTCAGCACTGAGTAGATCTTCTCGATCTCCTTAATCCATTCATCAGCCTCTTTAGGGTTGAAAGCCCCTTTGAAACTGGGCGGGTTGGCCTTGCGAAACTCCGAAAATTTTTTATATTCAGCACTTGCTCCATTTCCGCCGACGGACTGTTCAGACCTTCGGTTTAGCTGATCCATCATGTGCTCAGCTGCCGTAGCTTGAGCTTGCATGGCGTTCGCCATTTGTTGAAAGGTCCTCATGAAATCAGCGATGTTCGCCGTCTTGTCGGCTCATTGGCGGTATGTCTGCAAGTTGCCATTAGTTCCTGAACACACCAAAACAAAAATGTCGAGTTGATCAGGCCCAATATCAAGCATAAGCATGACAGCAACTAAAGGCAATCTCACATGGCGGTCATGCATTCTAAGTCCTACATCCCATCATACAGACAGGATCCACAACATGACTTAACATAATGCACGTAGAGTTATGCTTGGAAGCATAGTCAGTCCAACCTCAGGCTTTAACAGGATGAACTGCTCTGATACCATAATGTAACACCCTAATAAACCCATACTACGCTTAAGTCGTATTACGGCATTTTATTAGTTGTTACTTACACTCGTGGAAAACTAAACTTCACTTGAAATTAAATTACGCGAAAAATACGGTAAAAATTTTTTTTTTTGAAATACGTCGTCACTTTTGGAAAGTAAAGGTTTGCGCGAGAAGATAGTAATAAATGAGCGTATCGCAAAGATTTCAGTATAAATTAAAGGAACAAGGGATAAATCAAGATACCATGCATTCAAATTACTACAACAACCACATAAATATAATTAGTCTCATAATATCCAACAAATACATAAAAAGGGAACTCATGGTCATGCCATGGCCCCAAAAGATCAAAAGTACACAAGTCTGACAAGGTCCAACACAAAATGAAACACAAAAGATAAGGAGCAATAATGGAATAGGCCCACGTAGACATAAGCTGGCTTCTCTGTCCCTTCCACGCCCTTCAATCGGATGGACTCAGGTTCTCGAGTGCCTGGTCCCCCTCGCTCCTCGGCCTCGGGGAACATGAGGAGTGCGGATGATGCGAGGGTGCCTGCTGATCACCTCAACGCGACGGATACGGCGGCCAGGAGTATAGTTGGCGACCGAAGAACGTTCTTTGGAGGGATCTTCCTCAGACGCGGCAGGGTGATACTCGGGGCAAGCTGCCCTAGGAGTGGCCAGTCGAACTCACATCTATCACAGGGATCTCCGCGGTGGCACGGGCTCATTTCAGTAGACTTCGGAGACATTGGCTCCATCTCGGTTTCTGGCAATGGCTCAGGCGGGAAATCCCAAGGACCTAGCTGCGATCCAAGGTGAGCCGATGAAAGCGTCGCCATCGGGGCTGGGACTTCTGGTTCCTCTTGCTCAAAAATTCGACCCAGATAAAAATATGTGTGGACTATTGTGGTGGTCGTGGCCACAATAGCGTGAGTATCCCCATCGTAAGCCCACTCATGGGGGGGAGGTCCATGCTCCACTCCACGGGATGTGCCATGAGTATCTGGTGACGAGACGGAAAAACAACTAGGGTGAGAAATAAGATTTCTCAGTAGGACTCGACCCTGACACATGAGTGTCATCGTCATCATCACAGCCACTTCGGTTTTATTAATGAAAATAGTGAGCATGCATAAGGTTCAATTCTTGGATTTTCGAAATCATGAATATCCGAAGCGGATTCACTTTTAGGGTATCCTCTAATCATTTACATCATCATATACATGAACACAAATATAATTACATAAAACGTGCATGTCCAAACTATAAGATTCTCTTAACTTCTTCCTTTTCTAGAGTTTTGGATCGAAGTCCCTTTTCTTTTCTTAACTTGACTTTATCTTTTCACCCATTAAACATAAGTGGTAATGAGCTTATATCGTGGCTGTCGCCACCATAACATTTCGGTACTTACACTAGCTGGGTCATGCCATGCCTCATGTGAGTCGTGGGTGAGGGAAACTTAAATTAGGTCACCTTCTCTTTTGAAGGATCACTTACTTGAATTAAATTTCTTCTTATTAAAGCTTATGATGCAAAATATTTCTAAGTCCATAATTTTTACAAAATTTTGGCAGCATAACGGCTAGACCGAAGCTTCCCAAAATTTTGCCAAACAGAGAAACCAATATCATATAATATTAAGCATCATGTCATCAACATATCATGTTCATATCGTCATCATATCATTATCATAATCATCATCATCATCATCATATCATCATAGCATCATGCTTGCACATAACATAGACATATTCTCAAGCAACATTTTATGAGCTTAGCTTAATAAATTTGGTGCAAGCTTTTAATTGAGATTGTCTCTTGTGTAAACTTCTGTTATTGGGCATAGTGCCAATTTCATCTATTATCCTTTTTGACACTTTTAAGTTGAATTATAAAGGTTTTTCCAATGCTTAATGTAGGGGTATTAATGTTTTAGAGCTTATTTCTCCTTATTCTTTAACTTTTACCATAACCAGTTTTTACTTTTATAGTGGGGCAGTAACTTTGAAAATTCACCATAATTTCATATTTTACTCTTTTCTTTCTAATTTTTGTGTGGATATACTTATCTGAGTCTATTTTTAAACAAAATAAACCCCACTTAAAAATTCACTTTGTAGCTTGAGTTATGCACATTTTATTCTGACTGTTCAGGATTGAAAGTTCACCTCGGGTCAGTGGCTTGTCCACTTCACTGGGAGATCCTCACATAGAATCTGACAAAACTGTTTTATGGGAGTGTTCCTCTATGTCTTAGCTTTCTAACAAACTTAGTCCCACTCAAAAATGTTATGTATAACTTGAGTTATGCACGTTTTATTACCCACTGCCCGGACAGAAACCCATCCAGGAACAGCAAACTTTGAAAATTCATATTTCTCTTGTTTTAAGGCCAAATCTCACATATTTTATATGTATGAAAAGATATTTGAGTCTATTTTCACAGAAAATTAGTTTCATTGCATTTTGAGTTTTGTGGAATGAGTTATACTATATGCTTTATAGACTGCCAGAATTCCAGCTTAACTAGTTTTTAAGTTTTACATATCAATTTTGTGGAAATGTTGCTATACCACTTCAAATCACTATTTTTATGTTTTATCTCATCATCATACTCAAAGTTTTAGTCACCAAATCAATATTTTAAACCAAAATAAAGCAAGATACATAAAACCATCATGCCATATATTCTCACTTCAAGGCAACATTTTTCAACAAGACAAGAAGACTCATAGAACAAGAAATGGTCATGAGACCTTGAAACAAGTCCTAAAACCACCTAATACATGAAAAAGAGAAGGTTAGAGTCACTATCAAATGAGTTGCTCTTGGAAGCTTGAAAAATGAAGTGGTTGGAGATGGCCTCCTTCCTCTTAAGCTAGCAAAGGGGGCTAAATGAGTGTTTGTTTTGCTCTACCAAGGACCAAAGAATGTGATCCTTGATAAGTTAGTGAGGGTGGTGATAGAAGATGAGGGTGATGGTGGTGGAAAAGTGAGGACTTAGGGTAGGAAAAACAAGAAAAACAAGAAGAAGAGTAGGAAGAGCAAAGAGAGGTTTAGAGAGAAGTGAGAGCTTTGTGTGTATTCTTGAAAGAGGAAATGAAAATGAATTGAGGAGGGAGAAAGGGCTGAAGGTGGCGCAAATGAGGGAGGAAAAGTGAGGTGACTTTTGCTTCTTACACAAGCTAGGGAGTGGGAAAAACCTTGGGGCAAAAGAGAGTGTTGTGTTTCCTTTGAGTCTTGGTACTTGGGTAAAGACTTATAGTGTTTCTTTTCAAGTGGTTAAAAGCATGATCTATCCTATGATTGGCATTGGATGATTGTGATCACTCCAAGTGTCACAATCTTGATGGAGGAGAGTAGATCTTATGTCATGACTCAAGGAATCTACTAACATGGACTCTTGATCTAGTGGTGTATGATGAGAAGGCAAATGGATGGTTGGATATGACTCTTGCTTTGACCAAACTTTCAAACAATAATTAAAGGGAAGTTTCTAAATTTTTACATTTGTTATAATTATCCAAATGCTAATTAATTCAATTGGTTTAAATTACACATTAGCACATTTTAATTGAGAAGAATTTTCCTCATTAATTTTGTAAGAAGATGTGAGGGTTAATGTGATTAAGATGTGATACTTATATGCTCCTAGTTAATTAGGTTAGATCACCTTGATTTTTTTGTTCTAAATCATGGATTAATAAGGATTGGGTAATTAGGCTTTTAATTGTAACTTTTAATGCATTAGGTCTCAATTGTTGACTTGCCTTTAATTTACTAAGCCCTTGCTATCGAGATTAGTCGATTAGTTCTTAATTAATCGCTAATCTCTCTAATTAGCCGGAGACACCGAGCTAATTAGCTTAGATAAAAATGGGGATGTTACACAGGTGATATCTAATGGACTCTATGTCTAAAACCTCCTACATTTACATTTACAATAAGGACACCTAACTGTTCCTTCGCGTACAAATTGCTCTATTCAGACATAGGCCATTATGAATTCCTCAGCTCTCTTATAAAGTTCTAGTTTAATCCACCCTGACTTGGATGAAATCTATCATACATCCATACTCGATTTGGAGCAAACATTTTGTATTTCAATAATATCACATACCTACAAAGCAATACAATCACACATCAATCAAAAAGATTTAGGTAGAGTCTTCCATTAAATTAGTATCCTCCATAAAAATTAATTTATTCCCTAAATTATTTCATTATAATAATTATTTAATTCAGGCAATATTCTAAATGATCAACAAAATTTAGGCAGTCTCCCCTTATTTTAGGAGCCTCCATAGAAATTATTTTATCAGTCAAACATAAATAACAAATATATATAGTCATACAAATTAATCAGTTAATCCAAAAAACCATTCTAGAGCACATCCCCTTACTTCACATCATGTAGACATACAATACCACAACACACAATTCAAACAATGGGAAGGAACTCTAAGCTTTCCTCTAGTCATGCAATCTCATCCTTCTTCTTCCATCCTACAACTCTATCTTAGAAATTTTAAGTCTATGATATTTCAAAAAACATAAAGTTTAAAAGCAAGTATAATGTACATACCTAAAGCTTCTTCACTTACTCCAGTTAGTCAATGCATCAATCACTAAGTTCTCCAAACGAGATCTTTAATAATCAACACAACAAATTAAGTTAGTTAATTAACTTAGAAACTAAAATCTTTGAGTAAAGAAATGGAATAACAAAAAGAGGCTAAATAAAAAAACTAAACTAACTAAAATACTTATTGACATACCACGAACACAATGGCACTCTTTGGCAGTGAACTAGAAGCTCTGGCAACAAAAAAATGGCCTGGGGCCATAATAGGGGACGAGAAAGAGAGATAGAGATAGACAAACAAACAGACAAACAGATAGAAAGATAGAGAAAGAGAGAGAGCCTTCACTGCAATGAGGAAGAAGAAGTGGGATTCGCGTTTTATTGTTCTATGTAATTATTACCGATGGATTTTCCATTGGTAAAATGATAATGAAATGATTCATTTCATTGACCATCCATTACTGACGGATTTTCCATCAGTAGTATGCAAATTGAATAACCTTTGGAGGTAATTCTAAATTTCAAATATCGGCGAAAATTCATCGATAATAAAAGCAAAAAAATTAATTAATATTTATTTTGTCTAAATTATCGACGGATTAGTCGTTGTTGATTTATAAAGTTTTTAAATTAAATTAAAAAGAAAACATAATTGCTTATTGACGATTTTCCATTGGTAATGATTTGGCATCATTAGGTGAGAATATTTATTAATGGTTTTACTGTTGGATTATTAAACTATCAATAAAACTTCACGTTAAAAATTTACTTATTTTTACTGATAGATTGTAGTTGTCGGTAAAATTTGTCGATTTTTAACAAATTTCTAGTAGTGATTTTGTCTGTATTTAACATAGGGTAAGCTTATGCTTTTCATATAGTCAAGTAGCCAAAACTAGAAACTAGACATTAGTGTCAACTATCCTTTGTACTTGCTTCAGCGCTTTTATAGGCTTGTTGCATTTAAAAAAAATTAAATATTTTAATTTTTAGCTTTAGAAATGATCTTCATATGATGATCCATTATACAAAATTATTTTGAGTTCATACTTCTAATGAGATATCTATCTAATGAAGGCTTCTTTCTAAACCAAACTTGAGACATGATTTTATCTTCTGATGTATCTATCATCCCATCTATGACTAAAAACACATGAAAGCTTTTAAGTTCATCCTTTGAGAATATATCACTTCTTCTCAAAAGTGTCCTTGTCCTTTGAAATCTTTCTCTATAGGCTTGGATTCATCTTGGAAGTTGATGAGATGTAATGCTTCTAATTGAAATTCTCCCTTAGTATGATCAGTGACCAATGAAAGAACCTATTCTAATGATCATCACTCAAACAAAACATTAGTATAACAATAGGTTTTTGAGATTTGTTTGTTCTCCTTTAAAACCATGCTAAATAAACATTCAAAATTATTGTCAATGGCTTGTGAAAGGTTATGGAGCTAACGCCCAATACCACCGTAAAACCACCATAGCCTTAGCCACTGCAATCACCACTAACACCCTTAGCCCTTTGCCATTGTAAACTCAACTCGTGACCAACCTCCTTCAAACCACCATGCCTTACCATGTCTTAACCAACACCACTACACATTGTACTAAAGACTAGTTGAGCCATTGTTGTACGTATTGAGTTGTTGCATTGTCGTGTTGTTGGTATTGCGACCATCACCATCCACTTTCATTGTCCATGGCCATCCCATTTGTGCCCTCATAGTCATGAAGCCTCAAGCGCTACACCACTTGCCCCTTACTTCCCACTTGATATTTCTTAGAATTAGAATTAGGTCTTTTTTTTTCCCTTTTTGGTTGTTGTGGGATAAAGCCCATTTTTGGTCTTTTTTTTCCTCTTTTCTTCTCAATATTTTTTCTTTTGTATTTTAAGCTACCAACAAGTTTGGGTTTTTAAGAGGAAAATCTAATTCTTACTTTTTAAGTGTAACACTTTATCAGACAAAATACTATGCTTAAGTCATAATATATTACCTGGTAAGTTATTACATGAGGTTACCTAATTACGTTACCTTCTGATAAAAAATAGTTATCCAGAGATCGTTAATTGTTCAATAAACCATTTAATGTGTTGGTAAGTTTTGTATCAACAATGATAAATTAATAAGTAAAGAGAATCTGTAGAATAAACGGGACTACCTGACTTCATCATATATATATATATATATATATACATAGACGTCTGTTTTCAAAGTTTCACAAAAGATGCATATAAAACAGTACAGGGTAATAAAATGAGGCCGCTAATATAAAAAAAATGACACTGGCATATCACTACAATTAGAACCCTATCTGGTCCCCACGGGGCATTTCATGTACCAACCATCTATATATAACATCCACTAAGCTATTGCTTATGGCCCAAAAATGCCAAAAGAGGGCCATTCTATACTTATCCTACTACTGCATGGGCACTCTAGATGGATTCTGAGAAAAGGAATCAGTTTGCCATACCCGCGTCCGCAGGAGTGTAGTCCACGCTTGGAGCAGAGGACGAGGAAGATGAATTTGCTACCTCAGACGCATCCTCCTCAGACATCGAAATCGAGGGCATCTACTGTGGTGGTGAGGCTGGCGGAGCCATGGCTAATGCTACTACTACTGCGGGTGGAGGTGAAAAGGAATGGGCCATGTGGAGAAGGATGGCAATATAAGGGATGGTAGGGTCGAATAGCATGAGAGGTACAGCAAAATCTCTCTGGAAGAAAAAATAAAGGCAAAACTAACATCTACCGGATTATATACACGGAGTTTAAGAATGAATCGAGATGGATGTGGAGCTCAGGAAACTCGATGAACAGAACACCAATTGCTGCATTCTCCATGATCTGAGAATGATGTAGGAACATACAGTAAAGTGAGAAATAAAGATTTCTCAGTAGGAATCCTAATTTTATACACATCTGTCATCGCCGTCATTCCCAGTAGTTTCGGTTTTTCTTTTAATTTTAAATAGTACGACAAAATGGACATATTCAACTTAAATTCTTATTATGGAAAATATACACTGAAACAAAATAAATTTTTACTTGGAACAATCAAATTATAGTCAACAGATATGCTATTATAAATACGATAGAAACCATAAATAAATAATAACGTAGCATAAGAAATAAATAGACAACTGTAACGATCAATTAAGAATTTTCATGCAGTGAATACAAATGTGCAACTGGAAAATGCATCTTGTCTTTGAAGGGTCTCGCTTCCTAAATCTTAATTTCCATTCTTGGTCCCGTGGGAGTTATTGGCCATATACTCTTGGGTAATAGTCCACTTTTCAGGACCGAGCTCGTTCTTATACAGGATTACTGGGTTTACTTTCCCCGATCTTCCTAATGATCTATTCCCCTTAAACTTACTCAGGGGCTGGCCCAAGTAATATGGAATCCTTTGTAATATTCATGAGTTGCATGCACATCTAACTTTATTCTTTCAAATATCATGTGTTCATGCAAATTGTAACTTACACAACATATGAATTTCTTGCCAAAATTTTGGCAGCATAATGGATCGAGTTCACTTCTCCATGAATAGTGCCATACTACCAGTACAATCATTCAAACTTACAATTCAATATGGATCAGCAATTATATATGCATAATATCATTCCTCAAATTTAATTCAAACATCAATAGGGTTTTCTGTTTACTTCCTCTTATTCTGCCCGATTTTGGTATAATCCCCCCTTAGTCCAATTCAACTCATTTAAGCCTAAATTTGGATATGTCATAGCTCTATGTGTCTAGTTTCTAACCCTTTTTGCCCCATCTCATTTTGATTTGTATAACCCAAGTTATTAGCATTTTACCCCAGACTACCCTGTTCTTAACCAAAATTGCATCTTTATAAGTGAAAATTCACTAAAAATAGAAATATAGGTAAAATCATACAAAACTTATATCAAATTAAAGCTAACAGAACAAGCTTTCAAATGAAATAAGTTGCATATTATTTGCATAAGTATATTTGGAGATATAAGCCCGTAACTTGACCCTACTGGACTACCCTAATTCAGCCCGATTTGAACTTAAGTCAACTTCATTGATGTGCTGGGAATAATTGATAGCGAATCTGACTCTTAAATCTTTCTGGGATGTTCCCTTATATGTTGGCTTTCAAAATATTAGGTTCACCTAATTTGGAGTTGTGTAGGGTGATTTACACCCTTCTCAACTCATATTACCCAATTGAGGATTCAGATTTCTAGATCAAACTTCAAAAATTCATAACTAATTCTATACTAATCCAATGGCCTTATATTTTAAATTTATGGAAAGCCCTAAATGACTAGTTTTATATAAAAATAGATTCATCAAATTTAAACTACTGTAGGGAGAGCTGTACACTCCACCATACGGACCACCGAGGAAAACCCTAACATCTTCTTGAATTTTCTCTATTCTTCAAGTTCTTTCATACCAATTCCAATTCTAATCATAATATACATGCACAATCAACTATAACCCATCATCATCACTCTAAATCACATTAGTATCATGAAAAATCAAGATCCTAACATAGCCCTAAATCAAGAAAATCAAGAAGAGAAGTTGGATTCCTAGCTTTCCTAGATGTGATTCTTATTAGATTTGTGGTTTGAGCTGAAGAAATCTTATTGTGACTTGAATGTTTGTGAGAGATAAAGATGAGATGAGATGAGATGAGATGAGGGAGAAAAGAATGAAGAGGGGTCAGCATACATAAGGGCCGAAATTGCAAGGACAGAAAAGGAAAAAAAAAGAAAGAAAACTTCTAAAGCAAGTTGAATGTGATTAGTGGATTTGTGTTGGCCAATTCAACTTGGTTTTGTGGCTGCCTTCTTGGCTGAAAGTTACGCCACATACGGAGGTGGTTTGGCTAAATCCTAGCCATTCATCCTAGGGCACTCATAGTATAAGTTCTATTGATTCGGTTCCGACAGTTTAAAATACCAAAATCTTACCAATTTCTCTTAAATCGGTAAACCAATTTTAGAAAAATTTTGTGAGGTTTCCTATGTTCCTAATCTAATTCCATCAAGCCTAATCCTTCTAAATCACACTTAATTGGCTTTATGTGAATGCTTAATCGAATTCTGATTAAACCCAATTATTCGATGAAAACCGAACAACTCGGTTATTAACAATAAAATTTCTCAGACGTTACATTTTTACCCTCTTAAAAAAAATTTTGTCATCAAAATTTAGTACCTGAAAATAATTCAGGATACTCTCTCCTCATATCATATTCTAATTTCCATGTACAGTCCACTGAGTCTTCGTGTCCCCATGCCGCCTTCACTAACTGTATGGCTTTGTTTCGAAGGTGTTTGATGCTCCTGTTCATTATCCATGCTGAGGCTACATGAAAAGTTAAGTCATCCCTTAACTAGATGATTCAGGTTCCAAGAAATGAGTGGGGTCAAGCTGGTATCTCTTGAGCTGAGAAACATGAAAGACGTCATGAAGATTTGACAGTTGTGGAGGTAAGGCGACTTGATATGCAACTGGCCCGATTCGCTTCAAAATTTGAAAAGGACCTATAAAGCGAGGGCTTAGCTTTCTAACTTTAATGGCTCTACCTACTCCAGTTGTGGGTGTGATATTTAGAAACACATGGTCTCCTTCTTGGAACTCCAATGGCTTTCTCCTAACATCCACATAGCTCTTCTAACGGCTCTGAGCTGCAAGTATTTTGCTATGGATCCTTTTGATTTGCTCTGTAGTTTGTCTGACTAGTTCCGGTCCTAACAGACTTTGTTATCCTAATTCATACCAACACAGGGGAGATTGATATTTCCGTCCATATAACGCTTCGTACGGGGCCATGCTGATACTTGCATGATAACTATTGTTATATGCAAATTCGGCCAATGGCAAATATCGATCCCAGCTCCCGCGCTGTTCCAAGATGTATACTCGCAACATATCTTCCAAAGTCTGAATAGTCCACTCGGTCTGATCATCTGTTTATGGATGGTATGCAGTACTTAAACATAGCCTAGTACTAAACGCCTTTTGGAGCGCTCCCCAAAATCGATGGTGAATCTTGGATCTCGATCTGAAATGATTGTTGAAGGAATACCATGTAGCCGTACCACTTCTTGAATGTACAATTGAGCCAACTTCTCTAGAGGATAATTCGCTGAATGGGTAAGAAGTGAGCGGACTTGGTTAGCCTATCCACTACCATATAGCATCATATCCTGAGGATGTTCTTGGTAAGCCCATCACGAAATCCATAGAAATGCTCTCCCATTTCCATTCCAGAATCTCCAAGGGTTGTAGTGTCCCTGCTGGTTTTTGATGCTCTATTTTTACCTTCTGGCAGGTTAGACATTTATTCACAAAATTTGCCACATCTGTCTTAAGGCCTGACCACCAAAACATCTTCTTAAGATCTTGATACATCTTGTTCATGCTAGGATGAATAGTAAACTCGTTCTTATGGGCTTCCTCCAAGATCTTCTTCCTGAGGTTGTCTTCCTCAGGTACGCATATTCTCCCGTGATATCGCCATATTCCTTCTGCATCCCGAGTAAATCTTGTTAGCTTGCCGGATTGCACTAGTTGCACTGTATGCTGGAAGTCATCATTCCTTTGTTGTACTTGCTGGATTTGGTCTTTGAAATCACTGGTTATCTTAAGTTGGTTTAACTAAATGGCATTGGGGGTTATAGAGATTCCTAAGTTGAGGTCTTGGAAACTCTCTACGAGTTCCATCTCCTTGATTATCATCCATGCCATAGTTAAAGACTTCCTACTTATGGTGTCTGCCACCACGTTTGCTTTGCCAGTGTGGTACTTTAGCTCAAACTCATAATCTTTAAGAAACTCCATCTACCTTCATTGCCTCATGTTCAATTCCTTCTGATCAAAAAGGTATTTCAATCTTTTGTGATCAGCAAATACCACCGCTGCTAACTCTAGGTCATGCGTTGGATAATTTCTTTTGTGAGTTTTCAATTGCCTGGCAGCATACGTGATTACATTCCTGTTCTGCATTAACACTCACCCTAATCCTTTCTTAGAAGCATCATAGTAGACTTCGAACGGTCCATGAGGATACGGCAGAGTAAGTACTAGGGGCTGTCATCAACTTTTCTTTTAATTCTTGGAAACTCTGCTCATACTCAGGTGTCCATTTAAATGGGGCGTTCTTCCTAGTTAACTTTGTTAAGGGGTAGGGCTATTTGAGAGAAGTTCTTAACAAATCTCCTATAGTATCCTGCCTGTTGTAACACCCTAATAAACCCATACTACGCTTAAGTCGTATTACGGCGTTTTATTAGTTGTTACTTATGCTCGTGGAAAACTAAACTGCACTTGAAATTAAATTACGCGGAAAATACGGTAAAATTTTTCTTTTTCTTTAAAATATGTCGTCACTTTTGGAAAGTAAAGCCTTGCGCGAGAAGATAGAAATAAACGAGCGTATCGCAAAGATTTCAGTATAAATTGAAGGAATAGGGATAAATCAAAATACCATGCATTCAGTTACTACAACAACCATAAATATAATTAGTCTCATAATATCCAACAAATACATAAAAGGGAACTCATGGTCATGCCATGGCCCCAACATCAAAGGTACATAAGTCTGATACAAAATGAAACACAGTAGATAAGGAGCAATAAATGGAATAGGCCCACGTAGACATAAGCTGACTTCTCTGTCCTTTCCACGCCCTTCAATCGGATGGACTCAAGTTCTCGAGTGCTTGGTTCCCTTCGCTCCTCGGCCTCGGGGAACACGAGGAGTGCGGATGATGCGAGGGTGCTTACTGATCACCTCGACGCGACAGAAACGACAACCTGGGATATGGCTGGCCACCGAAGAGCGTGCCTCGGAGGGGTCCTCCTCGGACTCGGCAGGGTGATACTCGGGGAGCGGCGGAGAAGCGGCCCTAGGAGTGGCCGTCGAGCTCACCTCTATCACAGGGATCTCCGGCGAAGTGCGTGCTCATTGGGGCGATCCGGTGACATCGGCTCCATCTCGATGTCGGGTAATGGCTCGGGCGGAAAGTCTCAAGGACCTAGGGGCTGTCCAAGGAGAGCTGAAGAGACGTCTACGGGGGCTGGCGGATTTTCTGGCTCCTCTTAAAAAATTCGACCCAGGTAAAAATGTGTACGAACTACTGTGGTGGTCGTGGCCACAATAGCGTGTGTATCCCTGTCGTAAGCCCACTCATGGTGGGGAGGGTCCATGCTCCATTCCACGGGATGAGCCATGAGTATCTGGTGACGAGACGGAGAAAAACAGCTAGGGTGAGAAATAAAATTTCTCAGTAGGACTCGACCCTAACACGTAGTGTCATCGTCATCGTCCCAGCCACTTCGATTTTATTAATAAAAACAGTGAGCATGCATCAAATTCAATTCTTAGATTTTCGAAAGCATGAGTATCCGAAGCAGATTCAATTTTAACATACTTTCTAATCATTTGTATCATAATAATCATAAGCACAAGTGTAATCGTATAAAACATGCATGTCCAAGCTAGAAGATTCTCTTAACTTCTCCCCTTTTTAGGGTTTTGGACCGAAGTCCCTTTTCTTTTCTTAACTTGACTTTATCTTTTCACCCACTAAACATAAGTGGTAATGAGCTCATACCGTGGCCGTCGCCACCATAGAATTTCGGTACTTACACTAGCTGGGTCATGCCATGCCTCATGTGAGTCGTGGGTGAGGGGAAACTTAAATTAGGTTACCTTCCCTTTTGAAGGATCACTTACTTGAATTAAGCATTATGATGCAAAATATTTCTAAGTCCATAATTCTTACAAAATTTCGGCAGCATAAAGGCTAGACCGAAGCTTCCCAAAATTTTGCCAAACAGAGAAACCAATATCATACAACATTAAGCATCATATCATATCATCATCATCATAACATCATCATACCATCATCATCATCATCATCATCATACTTGCACATAAACACAGGCATCTTCTCAAGCAACATTTTATGAGCTTAGCTTAATAAATTGGGTGCAAGCTTTTAATTGAGGTTGTCTCTTGTGTAAACTTCTCTTATTGGGCATGATGCCAATTTCATCCATTATCCTCTTTGACACTTTTAAGTTGAACTATGAAGGCTTTTCCAATGCTTAATATAAGGGCATTTATGTCTTAAAGCTTATTTCTCCTTATTCTTTAACTTTTACCCTAACCAGTTTTACTTTTACAGTGGGGCAGTAACTTTGAAAATTCACCGTAATTTCGTATTTTACTATTTTATTTCGAATTTTTGTGTGGATATAGTTCTCTGAGTCTATTTTTAAACAAAACAAACCCCACTTAAAAATTCATTTTGTAGCTTGAGT
Organism: Pterocarpus macrocarpus; assembly: GCA_031439585.1. Lineage (NCBI taxonomy): Eukaryota > Viridiplantae > Streptophyta > Magnoliopsida > Fabales > Fabaceae > Pterocarpus > Pterocarpus macrocarpus. Next base: position 31,950,648 of record CM062513.1, on the reverse strand, counting down.
TATACACATTTTATTCTGACTGTTCCAGATTGAAAGTTCAACTCGGGTCAGTGGCTTGTCCACTTCACTGGGAGTTCCTCACATGGAATCTGACAAAACTGTTTTATGGGAGTGTTTCTCTATGTCTTAGCTTTCTAACAAACTTGGTCCCACTCAAAAATGTTATGTATAACTTGAGTTATGCATGTTTTATTACCTACTGCCCGGACAGAAACCTATCCAGGAACAGCAAACTTTGAAAAATCATATCTCTCTCGTTTTAAGGCCAAATCTCACATATTTTATATGTATGGAAAGCTATTTGAGTCTACTTTCATAGAAAATTAGTTTCGTTGCATTTTGAGTTTTGTAGCAATAAACATACTGCACGCTTTACAGACTGCCAGAATTCCAGATTCACTAGTTTTTAAGTTTTTCACTTCAAGCTTATGGAGAAATTGTTATATCCCTTCAAATCACCATTTTCATGTTTTAACTCATCATCATATTCAAATTTTGAGTCACCAAATCAGTATTTTGAACCAAAATAAAGCAAGACACATAAAAAACCACCATACCACAAAATCTCTTTTCAAAACAACATTTTCATCAAGGCAAGAACACTCATAAGGCAAGATGTGGTCATGAGACCTTGAAGCAAGTTCTAAAACCACCTAGCTATGAAGAGCATAGGGGTTCTAGTTCTTGAAAAATATATGGAGAGGAAGGGTTAGAGTCACTACCAAAAAGTTCCTTTTTGAAGGCTTGGAAGATGAAGATGATTGGAGATGGCCTCCTTCTCCTTGAGCTTGATTTTGGGGCTTGGTGAGTGTTTGTTTTGTTTCTCCAAGAACCAAAGAGGGTGGTCCTTGAAGGGCTTGTGAGAATGGTAAATGGAGGTGAGTAGGGAGTAGTATGAGGGTTGAAAGAAAAATAATGAAGCTTGGAAGAAGAAGAAAGTATGAGACTTGGAGAGAGGAGAGAGCTTTGTGTGTGTGTGTGTGTGTCTTGAGAGAGGAAGTGAAAAATGAAATGAGGAGAGAGGGAGGGCTGATTGGGTGGCACAAAAATGAGAGAGGGAGTGAGGTGACTTTGCTTCTTACAACAAGCAAGTGAGTGGAAAAACCTTGGGGCAAAAGAGTGTATTGTGTTTCCTTTGAGTCTTGGAAATTGGGTAAAGACTATGTAGTGTTTTTGTCAAGTGGTTAAAAGCATGAGCTCTCTTAGGATTTGGCATTGGATGGCTAGGATCACACCAAGTGTCATTATCTTGATGAAGGAGAGTACAACTCTTGTCATGACTTAAGGGATCTACTAATGTGGACTCTTGATCTTGTGGTGTATGATGAGAAGGTAAATGGATGGTTGGATATGGCTCTTGCTTTAACCAAACTTTCAAACCATAATTAAAGGGAAGTTTCTACATCTTTATAATTGTTGTAATTGTCTAAATGTTAATTAATTCACTTGGTTTAAATTACTCATTAGCATACACTACAACATTTTTCAGCTATGGCAACAGCAAACTTTGCAACGCCTTAAAAACCGTAGTATAAAATAGTTTGCTCCCACGGTTTATGCAACTGTTGCTTTTATAGTTCAATTTATACTACATTTTACTATCAACAGTGTAAAACCGTACTCTTAATACATATAAAGAACGGTTTAAAAACTGCTGCACAAATTTTATCTTATGCAACACTTAATTAAATATTGTCTATACACTTTCATAAAAGCCACACATAAAAAATGTTCTTGAAATACAATGGGCTTATCAATACATATGAAAACCGTTATCTTGGGCTTAATTTATAAGGCGCCAAGTTATCTATCTTCCCTCCAACCTTATTTTCCAGCCTTAATGTGATTCCCCTTCTGGAAAAAAAAAAAAAAGAAAAGAAAAACAAAACGCAAAAGCATAAAACACCAAGCTTCATTAAACAATAAAATCCTCAATCCCAAAACTTCACCTCCTGTCTTGGAAAACTATGAGCCATCGTGACTCTTCCCTTCAATCTCCACCCTAACTAGCATCACTATCATCTCCCCCCCACTTGTTCAGGTATGTGTGTTATCACTTTCCTTGCTCTCTCTCTCTCTCTCTCTCTCTCTGTTTTTGTCTTTTTTTCTGAAAAAAACAGGTTCCTTGCGTCGATTTTCATTTGGGGCTTCATGTAGGACCCTTCATTTGTGTCAAAATTATTAATAAATTCAAAACACTGTCAGTGGTAGGCACCGCAATGAACAATAGATTAATAAAAAAAGGTCAAGATTTGAGAGGAGTGGGAACCACAATGAACAATAGATAAATAGTGGTGGGTACTGTAATGAAAGCACCATGTGACGGTGCCTCAATGCCCAAGATTTGATATATAATAAAAAAGGAAAATGGGTCACAGTTGGAAGTTAGATTACGTTGCACTTTCTTTACTAATTCTCTTGCCATTTTGGCTTATCTTGCTTGCTTTTGAACCTTTTATTTACTAATTCTGTTACTTTATTTCCACTTTCAACAATATCAATTTTGGTTTTCCCAGTCAACTTGTTGTGACTCTTCCATTTAATTTCCAATAATTTTTCCTTGTAATATTATGTCTTTTTCCATTCATATCAATGAATCTATCTTACTGCTCTGCTTTAGATTTTGTCTGCCCTTTCTTTAAATTGCCTTATCTTAAAAAGATTAACCTCTCTATAAAGAAAAATAAAATGAATTATTACATAAAATCACTGGTAGTATAATATATTTGAACAAATATAATTTGTTTTTTTCCCTTTGTATATTGCTAGTGTTGTAAGTGATGACTATTATATATTTTGGCAACTATATGTTGCAAGTGAACCAAATAATTGCTTAACGAGATATAGACTAGTTTTTAACTCTCTATATAGTAAATGAATTTATCATGTGTTGCATGTTATATTCAGTAGATTCTATTGATATAATGAGAGTTTTGTACAATGGTATTATCTTAGATCTATTTCCATTTTTAGCCTAAATTAAATGAGCTTTTGTATCATTGTTGACAATACATTATCGTTCTCTAATTGGATAGGGTGTTTCTACTCTACACCTATTGGAGGATACAGAGATGTTATGAGAATTCAAAGAATAAGATTACTGCTATGCCTACTAATGACAAGGAAATATGGGGTGCAACTTTCACGGTAATAATATGAAATGAATTTAAATAATATGAAAGCTCTTCTATTTTGCTTTAAATTTTATTAATTTTTGTTTAATATTTTGTAGTGTTGGTTTCCAATACGGTGCATAAGGAAATGTTTTGTGCTCTTGACCAAGCATAGCCCTAATCATAGCACTTTAATTAACTAAGGTTCGCTTTCACTTTCCCTTTCCTTTCATTTTTTCCTTCTTTTGACTATCCGAAATTATGGTTTTGCTTCATTTCTTGCTTTTTATTTTTATTTTTATTTTTCTGGTTTTTTTGAATGTGAAAGATGTCTTTTATTATGAAGTGGTTTTGTTGTTTGTGGGATCATTAGAGAGCTCTTAATGTGTGGTTGGAATGCAACATTTGTATTTGCAATTCTTCCTTTCTTTGTTAGTTTTGAGCTATTGCTACTATTCATGTGTTCTATTCAGTTGTCATGCGCTTAGATTCCTGCCCATTTAAAGTGGGCCAAAAAAATAAAAAGAAAAAATACTGCAAAAAATAAAAGTGGCCAAAAATATGTTCAAATAAATTTTTTTAGGGAAAAAATGGCGCCAAATTTGCGCTATTGCCACATTAACAGATTCATCTGGGGCTTTCCAAAAATGTATAATAATAGTCAAACGGAATTGAGTCAAAAGTTATACCTATTTAAAGTTTTACCGACCATGCATTTTGAAATCAGCATGGTGTTCTCTTAACATAGAATTGTCATTCCATGTATCATGGTTTGCTTTGCTTCTTCAAGTTTCCGCTTGTTGATAACATTAGAATTGCAACTAGGAATCATAACAATGACCGCTCAGTTTGATCTTATCGAAATTTAGTCCTGAACTTTTATGTCTATCTAAGAACACTATGTGTGGCTTGGTCTAATTCACCACCTATACATATTTCTTATTTTATTAGACTAAAAGTGATGGACAAACGGTGGACTAATTTGCCAAGGTATAGCAATGAGTACATCCATGGTGTTCAATCGTTTTTGGATTTTGCATTCTCTAAAGGAAGACGTCAAGGAGAAGAAATCTTATGCCCCTGTGCAAAGTGTAACAATTCTAGTTGGGAGCGAAGGGATATAGTTTTCAATCATTTAATAAGTAAAGGATTTCAGAAAGGTTATACTGTGTGGGTTAATCATGGAGAAGGGATAAGTCCTATGAATGTTGATTGTGGTGACATGGAAGATGAACATGAATTGGCTGATGATATTGATGGTTTATTATATGATACATTTAGGGATATGGCACAAGGAGATAGATTTTGTGATGGGCCAAATGAAGATGCAAAGAAGTTCTACAAGTTGGTTAAGGAGGCAAAACAAGAATTGTATCCAGGCTGTAAAAATTTTTCTACATTGTCATTCATAATTCGAATGTATTTGTTAAAGTGTCTCCATGGTTGGAGCAATGCATCATTTACTGCTCTACTTGAGTTGTTGAAAGAAGCTATGCCTCATTTAAATATTCCTGAGTCTTTTAATAAAACAAAGGCCATGGTAAAAGACTTGGGTCTTAGCTACAAAAAAATTCATGCTTGTCTTAATGATTGCATACTATATTGGAATGAGTATGAAGAAGCCAAATTCTGCCCTGTTTGTGGAGCTTCACGATACATAGAAAATCTTGAAGTAGATTCGGAGGTTAGACGTTTAAAGAAAAAACCTGTCCCTGCAAAAGTTTTAAGACATTTTCCCTTGATTCCAAGACTTAAAAGGCTATTCTTGTGTTCAAAAACAGCTGACTCATTGAGGTGGCATGATGAAGGGCGTTCAAAGGATGGAAAGTTAAGACACCCAGCTGATAGCCAATCATGGAAAGACTTTGATAGGCTTCATCCTGATTTTTCTAATGATTCTCGTAACATAAGACTTGGGCTAGCCAGTGATGGATTCAATCCTTTTAGGACCATGAGCATTTCACATAGTACATGGCCTGTGGTTTTGGTGGCATAAATGAGTATGAAGAAGCCAAATTCTGCCCTGTTTGTGGAGCTTCACGATACATAGAAAATCTTGAAGTAGATTCGGAGGTTAGACGTTTAAAGAAAAAACCTGTCCCTGCAAAAGTTTTAAGACATTTTCCCTTGATTCCAAGACTTAAAAGGCTATTCTTGTGTTCAAAAACAGCTGACTCATTGAGGTGGCATGATGAAGGGCGTTCAAAGGATGGAAAGTTAAGACACCCAGCTGATGGCCAATCATGGAAAGACTTTGATAGGCTTCATCCTGATTTTTCTAATGATTCTCGTAACATAAGACTTGGGCTAGCCAGTGATGGATTCAATCCTTTTAGGACCATGAGCATTTCACATAGTACATGGCCTGTGGTTTTGGTGGCATATAATTTTCCACCATGGTGGTGCATGAAACCTGAGTTTTGTATGTTGTCTTTACTAATCCCTGGACCAAGTTCACCTGGAAATAACATTGATGTGTATCTTCAACCATTAGTTGAAGAGTTGAAGGTTTTGTGGGAAGTTGGCAAAGAAACATATGATGCTTCAAGGAATCAAATATTTCAACTACGTGCGGCTCTTTTATGGACTATTAGTGATTTTCCAGCTTATGCTATGCTATCTGGTTTGGAGCACAAAAGGAAAGCTAGCATGCCCTTGTTGTAATTATGATACTTGTTCACATTATTTAAAACATAGTCGAAAGATGTGTTATATGGATCATCGTATTTTTTTGGCTATGGATCATCCATATAAATTTGGATAAAAGTTCTTTCAATGGTAAGGAAGAATACGAGGTCTTCACGACTTCATTAGATGGGGTAAAAATCTTCAAAGACTTGGAAAATTTTTGCAATCTATTTGGGAAGAAACAAAAGAAAAATAGCAGTAGTCCATGGAAAAAAAGGTCTATTTTTTTTGAGTTGCCATATTGGAAGCATAATACATTGCGCCATAATCTTGATGTTATGCATATAGAAAAAAATATATGTGATAACATAATTGGGACTCTATTAGACATTCCAGGGAAGACTAAGGACCATGCAAATGCTCGTTATGATTTACAAGATATGGGTATAAGGAAGAAGCTTCAACCAAAGGAGATAGATGGAGGTAGAAAAGCAGTATTTGCTAAAGCATGTTTTTCCATGATTGCAGAAGAAAAATCTAACTTTTGTGGTATTTTAAAGGCAGCAAAACTGCTAGCTGGTAGTGCATCAAACATTGCTTGATGTGTTCAAGTTGCTGAAAGAAAAATATCAGGATATAAGAGCCATGATGCTCATTTCATGTTGCATTATTTGTTGCAAGTAGCAATCAAATGCACAATGAATAATCAAGTGGCTAGCCCTTTGGTTTCTCTTGGTTCATTCTTTCGTTCTTTATGTCAAAAGGTTGTTCAAGAGAATGATTTTGATCGCTTGGAAGTAGATATTGCAGAAATTTTGTGCCAATTAGAAAGAGTTTTTCCTCCTAGCTTCTTTGATATAATGGTACATTTGCCTATCCATCTAGCAAATGAGGTGAGGTTGGGTGGTCCTGTACAATTTCGGTGGATGTATCCTATAGAAAGATATTTATGCAGATTGAAGTCTTATGTTAAGTAACAAGAGCCAGTCCAGGAAGGCTCTATTGCTTGAGGATATTTAGTTGAAGAATGTTTGACATTTTGCTCAAGATATTTAAATCCTGATGTAGAAACAAGACTGAGTAGAATGGCTAGAAACTATGATAATTGTGGTACAAGTGAACCTACAGCTACTACCTATTTTACATGCTTGGGTCATCCAATAGGTGGAAAGAATAAAGGGCAACCATTTTCTTTGGACAATAACTCAAAGATGCAAGCTCATCGATATATCTTATTCAATTGTGATGAAATCAAGGAATACATTAGGTGCATTTCGTACTTCTTATTTTTTGATTTCTTTCTAAGGAGACTTATCTATAGTTTTGGTTATAACTAAAATTCATTTTATTCTAGAGAGCATGAGGATTATGTCAATGATCATATTAAAGGTAGAAAATGGAGCAAAGCTAAAACTTAAAGCCAAGATTTCAGTCAATGGTTCAAAGCTCGTGCTATGGATGAATGTGTACCAAAGAAACTTAAAGAATTGTCTAGGGGACCAAATATGGTTGCAAAAAGGTTTTCAGGTTATATGGTGAATGGATACAAATTTCATACTCGAGAACATGATGCTAGGCATACAACTCAAAATAGTGGGGTGACATTGGTGTCTGAAACAGCAAGCTTTGCTAGCTCCAAGGATGAAAATCCAAAGACAAAACCTATAACCTACTTTGGAGCAATCAATGATATAATTCAGTTAGATTATTATTCTCATTTTCAATTTGTTCTTTTTAAATGTGATTGGTTTGAGGTTGAAGAAGACATGTATGGACTAACTTGTGTTCACTTTAACAAAAGATATTATAGGGATGATCCTTTTGTGATAGCGTCTCAAGTCCACCAGTGCTTCTATATCCAAGACCCTTTTGATGAAAATAAGCATTATGTCATGAAAACAGTACCAAGGGATTTATTCAATATGAATGATGAGTTTGATTTTGATGCCCAAGAGTCTTATCAAAGTGACCAAGTTGATCATGCAATAAATTTATTTGTACCCAAAGATGATAGTGAAGTTCAATGGGTTAGGGAAGATATACCAAATCTGATCATTGAAAATCCTCTTGTTGTGCCACCACAAATCGAAAGTGAAGAGGATTGATTTTGATGAAACTGAGTGTGTCTTTATGCAGTAACTTTTGTTTGATGCATTATGTACTTTATAGTAATCAGGTGACTTCTTTTGTCTTCATTTTATGCTTATTGATCTTTTGTGTTATGTCATTTATATGTTTATCAATCTTATACTATTTATTTTTAACTTCCTATATAGTAATACTTTCTTTTGCGAGAAAATGAATAAGGGATTTAGGTTTGATTTTCAAAGCCAAGTAAAGTCAAGTACTGAATTGCTTGCAATGTATAAAAAAGTCAAGGAAGAAAAGATAACTCATGCAAAGGAATCTACCCTACTGCGAGACAAAAAAGGACAGCTTGCTAGTGTAGCTAAGGAAGTTGATAGGCATGTTCAGAAACAAGGACAAAGGAAGCAGCTTAAAACTAAAGCTACAACTCAAGCAAAGGAGTGTCATTCAAAGAAAAAGAAGGTACCTGTACCAATGACTATCGCTAATTCTCAAGGATCTACCTCAAGGCAAGATCGTCATGAGCCTCCTATGTCTACAACATTGATTAAAAAGAAGACTGCACAAGTTGAAATATCTAATCAGAAGCAAGATTTGAAAAGAAAGTTCACAACTACAATAGCAGCTAATAGTGAAGAATGTAGTGGACTGCCCCAAAGTTCAATTGAGAAGACAAAGAAAATTCGGAAATTCTCAGCAATGTCAATTGATGATTTTCTTAAAACCAAAAAAAAAAAACAATGTGAAGGAGAAGAACAAGTGGATGAGAATGAAAAAGACAATGATCCAGAAGAGCAAGATGAGAGAGATGTCAATCCAAGTGAGGGTCAAGAGAAAACTGATGCAGTAGAAGGTAGTTATATTATCTCTTGTTATCATCCTAGCCTTTGCTTTTTTTGCCTATGAAAATAAATTTTTGTTAATCAAAATTTTGACAATATAATTTTCATCAATTTGAAGTACCTTATTCTTTGACGTATTTGTTTATATTCCATCATATTAGGGACAAATGTGAAAAAGACACGAGGGAAGACACAATGCCTAAACATCCATGCAAGATCATTGGAAAACCGAGAAGAAATTATCCTAGATGATGAAGGGGAGCCAATTGGGCCTACTGACAAAGTAGTATCTGACTTAAGCTACTTTTTGGGCACGTTAGCTAGGAATTCAGATTGTTGTCCTTTGATTTACACAAATTGGAAAGCCATTCCAGATGATTTTAAGAAGCATATGTGGGAATATGTGAATGTAAGGACATTGATCTTTTCTTACTTTTATTTTTAATATGTAATTGCTTATTTATAATAATATTATTGTTTGTATTTTGTAGTCTAAATTCATTATTCCAGACAAAGGAAAAAAGGTGGTCTTCGCTCGTATCAACGATGCTTGGAGATGGCATAAAGCTAGTGTTAAGAAGAAACATTTTTTAAAGCACCAAAATATGAGAGAAAGGCTGAAAGATCGTCCTAAAGGCATACCAGAATCACATTTTCGAAAGTTGATTGCTTATTGGAGAAATGAGGATGTCCAAGTAAGATATTTGCTTATCATGATCTTTTGAATCACATTTACTTTATGCATATATTTTGTTTTAATAAATAATCTGATCTTTTGAATCACATTATCTATTGTAATGTAGACAATGTGCCAACAAAATGCAAGAAATAGGGCTCAACAAAGATTTAGGCATCGAATGGGGCCAATAAATTTTGCAAGAATACGTGCAAGATTGGTAAAATGTTTATATAATAATTGTATATGTGTGTGTGTGTGTGTGTGTGTGTGTGTGTGTGTACTTCTTTATATGTGCTGAAACTATTTTGCTAAGTGATAGTTGAATTGAATTTAGTGTGCTGGGAAGGAGAACAAAGAACAACCTACCCAAGCAGAAATGTTTATAGAAACTCGTCGAAGCACAAAGGGCAAACAGTTGGATGAAGATACTCAAGATGCAATTGTAAGTTTCTCCTTGGACTTATGCATCTTAATGTAATACACACATTTGTGGTTCTAATTATAATTGTGATTATGTTTATTCAAATTAGGCACACCTTCATAATGAAAATCAAAAGTCTAGAGACTCTGCTATAAAAGCCTTCCAATCCTTATTTGGGAAGGAAAAGCCAAGAAGAGTCTTGTTTGTTATGGAAGAACTACCACGCCAACTATGTTAAAAAGAAGTGAAGAAATAGCCGCTCTTAAGCAAAAACATGCAAGTGAAAAAGCTTCCTTAGAAAGCAAGGTTGATATGATGTAAGAAGAAATGGATGGATTAAAGTCTCTTGTTAAAATCTTACTGCAACAAAATAGCTCAGGATTGGATATGGAGGCCTTGGCAATTAACCTAGGATGCACGTCAGGCAACGCAAACAATGCACCTAATGTTTCAACCAATGAAATGGTATAATTTACTTTTAAACATGTTAGTGCCATGTTTTTGTCACTTATGAATTACTAGTTGTTGGGGTAGTTTAGGATTGACTTAAATAGTTTGTGTTTGAATTAAATAGTTTGGCCCTTAGTATGGACATTTTCCTCTAGCTTGACAAAGATATATATGTCATTTAGGTTTTTGAAAAGATAAATTTATACTATTTCAGGTTTGATTATAAATTGGCAGTCTTTTAGATGCCTCAATAAGCTGTATATGTTTTGATAGTAACTGGTTTATTTCAGAGCATTATCCTTACCATGTCTCTCGATTCTTTGATATTTTGGAAGCCAATTTGTTTTGCTTTATTATGCTGATTGTATATTGCTATCTACCCCTGCTAAGTTAACAATTATTTCCATTTTCGAATATCTTGTTGTTGATCTGATTTGGTGATGTTGATAGTAGAATTGTTGTTGGTGTGTGAAACCTGTTTTGAATGAGATTATTTTATTTTATGTTGTATGGTGAGGTCTGATTTGGTATGCTACTGCTTTAAAGGAATTGGTTTTATAATGCCTACAAGGGAATACTTGAACATATGGCAAAATCCAAAGTTGGCCCATATCTTTGTCCTATTTATGGCTGATTATGTAATCTACTTTTTTTTGCCATAGTAACTCTATTTTTTTTTTCTTTCAATTTTATTCAAGCAAGTCAAAAAACAAGGAGGCTCACTAATATAATCAATTTCTGTGTCATTATTTTTCTTTGTTTTTCAGCTGATTTGAGGGATTTGTTGGTATGTGATTTGGCATGATGATTTCTGTTTCTATGGTCAAGTCCAAAGGCTTTATTTAATTGCTTAAAGTCTGTTTTAGTATGTATGATGACTATGGTCACCTCCCTTGTATGCAACTTGTCCATGTCATGGACAAAATGTTAAGATCTGTCAACAAATCATGAATTAAGATCTTCTCTTTGGTTTGTAAATTAATGGTGATTTATTTTCAAATTCCTACATTTGCACTCCTCTTTTCTTGGGACTTATACTAGAAGCTATTCTTAATTTTTCTACCAACTAGTTACTTTGTCTTTGTGATTATTTGAGTTGTCTCATTTATATTTTACTTTTGTCTTTGATTTAAACTTCTATTCCTTATTTGCTTCATATGAATTGAGCCTTTTGTTTGAATTTATGAAAAATAAGTTCATTTTGGAGAAATTTTAATTAATAGTAACCATGAAAGATGGATGTGCTATTCTTGTTTTATATATGTTTGTTCACTTTTATATATGTATAATTTTATTGCATTAATTTTATTTTCTCTGACAAAATCATGATGAAGGAGACAAAGAACAGTCACAAAGAATTTGAAGATCAAATGGATGAAGACTGAAAAGAGAAGGGAATTGGAGTGGATAAAGGATTTTGACGCTATATTTAATGAGTTGACTTGTTTAGTCAATATTTTGTAACTATCAATACTTAGAAATAGCCATGATCCAGGACTTTCTTATTATGTGGTTGTGAAGTAGTATTTTGCAATTGCCATGATTTATATGCCACATTAGACCCTATTAATGTATATGTGGATTGTATGGTTTTAAAGTGGAATTTGATAATTATGTAGTTGTCATGACTTTTATGTCTTCTTCAAAATCTGGACATCCAAGTATATGAAAAGGAATTTTATATTATTTTTATATTAATATATTATATTTAAAAGCAAAAAAATTGTTGTCTATTGAGATAGGCAACACTTGCAAAATTGTTTCATATAAATATTAAATACTGTTTATAAAACGTTTACCTATTAAGATTGGCAACATTTGAAAAATTGCTCTATAACTATTAACACCGATTTTAAAACTGTTACCCATGTTCAAAAAGATTACACTTGAAAAACTATTGCCTATAGACTACACTTGAAAAACCATTGCCTATTATAAGCAACGGTCAAAAGATTGTTCCAATTACAAAATACTACCTTACACTTAAAAATCGTTGTTTATTGATAGGCAACAGACATAATCGTTGCCTAATTATGCCTATAAAATCGTTGTCTATTCTATTCATAAAGGGAACGGTTTTATTGTACTGTGGGCATAAGTATAAAAACCGTTGTCTAAACTAATAAGTAACGGCTGCATATTCCATGCTTTCTAAATCGTTGCCTATTCTAAAGGTAACGGTTTTCTAGCCTATGAGCACAGTTTTTGGCCGTTGTTGAAGGACAAAAATGTAGTAGTGATATTTTAATTAAAAAGGATTTTCCTCATTAATTATGTAAGAAGATGTGAGGGTTAATGTGATTAAGTTTTGAGACTTATATGCTCTTAGTTAATTAGATTAGATCACCTTGATTTTATGTTCTAAATCATGGATTAATAAGGATTGGGCAATTAGGCTTTTAATTGTAACTTTTAATGCATTAAATCTCAATTGTCGACTTGCCTTTAATTTACTAAGCTCTTGCTCTCGAGATTAATCGATTAATTCTCCATTAATCGTTAACCCCTCTAATTAGCTGGGAACACCGAGCTAATTAACTTGGGTGAAAATGGGGATGTTACACCTGTAACACTGTAATAGTTCCATTTTATGCTTAAGTCATATTGTAGAATTACTAGTTATTACTTTTGCTCGCGGAACTAACTTTACCTTTTAGAAATTACTTTTGAACGAAAATAGGGGTAAATTTTTTTTTGAACAAAACAAGTAAATCATTTTTGTAATCAAGAGCCATGAGCGCATCGTGAACATATAGCACGAACATCGCTATCTCATTCATATATCGCATTTAACATAAATAGAAGCATTGAGAATAACCATAATCTTAGATAAAGATAACATTCATTCCACGGCCATCCATAATAATATGATAATAGTCATACCCAAGTCATGCACAAGATAATAATGGGTCCGATATCTACCGTCGGCCCTACACAAGGAACCTACCAGATACATGATAAAAGGAAATACATCAGAAAACCCTACTGCCCAAGCATGCCATGCAACAGAATGATAACCCTATAACTACAACCAAAAGGGGCTATCCTCGTGCTCAACTCCGCATGCAATCGTCACATCAGGCATCAGGCGGGAGGAAATCATTCCCATATCCACCAGGAGAAACACCACCATATCCGCCTCCTCGAGCACGTCCCTGTCCATGGGGCAAAGCGTGGGTACGAATGAACCCATGCCCTGGAATCGAAAGTGAAGCTGGGTTAGCAGATGAAGCAGAAGAGTCAGAAGATAAACGAATCACCGAAGGCTGTGACGAACCCGAACGGTGAGATCCGCCAGAACGAGTCAGATAGAAAGGCTCAAAGGGGACTGTCTCCACATGGTAGCTCGGATAAGATAGCTCCGAGGGATTGGAATCTAGTGAAACAGTCGGAGTCAAACGAGTATCCGAGTCAGTCTCATTATCGTCGGTGGGGTATCTCGGTGGCTGAAAGTAGGGGCGGATGTCATCCATAGTAACCTCACCGAATGGCTGATGCGGTTGGAAAAATGGGCTCTGCACAGGAGTCTGAAACTGGCCATCATGGAAGATGTAGACCTTCAATGCTGCGTTCGCCAACAGCACGGAGGCGTTCAACACCGGATCAAAGCGCCAATGCCACACTGGGAACTCAACATAGATCACCACCGTGCCTGACATCGACATCCTCTGAAGACGACATGGAAAACGTAGGAGTGAGAAATACTAAATTTCTCAGTAGGATCGCGACTAGACAAACGTAGTGTCATCGTCATCGTCCCAGCCACTTCGGGTTTAATTATAAAAGCGATGGAGCGGATATAAGTTCAATTTTAATGGTTTTGAAAACTTAAACTCTGAAGCAGGTTGCTTTTAAACTTAACATCATAACTACATAATCATAACTAACATATATAATGAAACATAGAATAAACATTCATAATACAAATGGACAATATAAATACATGCAAAGACATGCATCATCATAAACTTAACCATGGTTATACTTTAGCTTTACTTTCATTTTTAGCACGTGCTTAACATTCTTTACTTTCTTTTGAAATAGACTGCTTTTGGATATGAGCTCATTCCGTGACCGTCGTCATGCAGTACTAACCAAATCAGACTAAGCCGATATTGGTTACCTCTAAGTTGGAGGGTCCTCCATGTCACCCTTGCCTCCCTCATAGAGGTTCCTTGAATCTTTGTGGATCACTGTCTCTCACTTCCCTTACCGAAGTGATTAAAGGGTCATGTCCCATTAATTCTTTTCTTATCATTATACTTTACATGCATAGTTCTTCTTTGACTAGATACATGCAATGATATGACTAAGTCCATAATTTTGACAGAAATCCAGCAGCATAATGGCTAGACCAGAGCTTCCCCCAAAATGCCAATCACAACTTTCAACCAATATTTTATCATATCACAATAATCAATCAGCCATAAGACAAAGCTCAATCAAACTCATCGTTCATCATGTCGAATGGCATCATACATTCATACCCTAAAGGGAGTTCATAGTGGCATTATTCTTTGTAAAGAATATTTTGAACCATCATATGATTTCTCGTGGTTACCCATGAGAGAATCACATAGTTAAGATATGTGTATATAGTCTTTTAGTTACTTAGCTCTTGTATGAAATTATTCTTTACTTTAGTTCATGTCTTATGAAACACTTATTCAAATTAATTAAGTTAAATGATTGTTTCCTTTCCTCGAGATAGTGCCCTTAGTGATTCCTAGGTTCATGGTATGCTCAGAGGCCCTAATTATACTTCAGTTCCCAAGGAGTTTGAGATCCCTCTAATCCTTGGGTCATAACAACACATAACCATATTCATGAACCCAATAACACCATGTTCACTAATTACCAAGGGTGATTTTTAACTTATTCAAGTTACAAAGTTTTAAGCTTTCACTAAAAATATACCAAGGTTTTACCTTAAACATTATTAAAGTTATCATTCTTTATAAAGTAGCCATAAAGTTTTATTCTTTATTAAAGTAAGTGCATTTAACATTAAGTTCTTCTCTTAAATATTAGATCTTTATGAAATAATGATACAAGTTACTAGCTTTTTAAATAAAAAGTCTTGTTCTTTATGAAAGTTGACTCTTTCAATTATTCTAAGATCATCAAGGTCTCAACTTTATGGCTTAAAGTTGTCTCTACATTAAAAAGGTTTCTACTTTATCAACTAGTGATATGAAACATTAACTTCAAGGTTAAAAAGTCTTGATCTTCATGAAAGTTAACACCATGTTCATTAAAAAGATCTAAACTTTATAAATTAAATGTTACAAAACAATACTTTTATGACTTAAAGGTCTCATTCTTGACTAAAGTTTGAAACTTTATGAAAGGTCTTTTCCTTAAGGTTTGATTTCTAAGACATAAAGTGACAAGATATCATTTTATAACTCAAAAAGGCTTGTTCTTCTAAAAAGCTTAGACTTTTACATGTATTTTTGTCTTCAAAATAAAACAAAAGAAGACTTTATGATGGCATTAAAACTTGTGCCACTTTTTGTGTATCAAGAAGCAAACTTTTTAAAGTTTAAAGCTTTTAAAATGTTCATAGTCTTATCAAATCATGAAAACATAAAAAGATGAAGCTTTTCTAATCATCAACTCATCATAAGAAAAGGAACAACTTTAAGCAAGATACTATCAAGAACATTTTTTGCCAAACATAGAAACTTAAGAATACTTGAAGAATATCAAGAACATATTTTTCTAAAAGTAGAAACTTAAGAACACTTGAAGAACATTAAGAACACATTTAACCAAAAATAGAAACTTTTGCTCATGAAGAGCATGGAAGATTTCCTCAAGTTTTCATTCAAAGATCTTGGTTATGGAGAGAACCAAACTTCAAGCTTCCTTGAGTAAACAAAGCAAAAGATGAAGATCACTACCTCCTTATCAAAATGGTACTACAACAAGGAAGGAGAAGAAGAAGATGATAGCTCTTCTTGGTGATGATGGTGAAGGTTTTGGCTTGGAGGAAGGAGAAGCTCTTGAGAGCTTATGAAAATGGAGGTTGTAGTGTTTAGATCTTGTCTCCAAAGACCCAAAGATGAGGTCCTTGAAGGGCTAAGTGAGTGATTTTGGGTGGTGGTGGTGGTGGTCAAAGGAAAAAGAAGATAAAGAAGAAGATGAGAGAGTTTAGAGAGAAGTTGGAGGATTTGGCTTTGAAGAGAGAGAATAGGATGAGTGAAAATGAAAAAATGAGTATGTGTGTGTGTGTGCTTGAAAGTGGCATCCAACATAAAGGGGGAAGGGGGGAGATATTTTCTTAATTTTGTGTTAATTAAGGTTTAGGGGGACAAAATGGATGATGGGGGAATAAAGCATGTACTAACTCTTATATAAAGCATTTTTGTCTAATATTTTATGCTTTAATGACATCACTTTTTACTTTATTGTCTAGTTGACTAAATTTGAATTTAATTATATAATTAAGTGCTCATACAACTAACTTAAGATGATTAAGCAATGATTAGTGATTAACACACAAGAACATGATTAACAAAAATTAATCTTGCGATTAAGCTTAGTTAACCTTAATTAAACTTGATTAAGCTAATTAAGGGCGATTAGTACTTAATTAAGCTATAAAGGCTCTGACTCGCTTAATTAGAGATTATCTAATCTCGATTAAGCATTCTTTTGACTTTTCTCATCCGAGTTAACCCCTTAATTAAGCTTTAATTCCATAATTTCTCATTAAGTGCATAATTACTTAAGGTCACTGAGGTAATTTAGCACGACATAAAATTGAGGATGTTACATTTCTCCTCACCTTTAAAAAGAATTTTGCCTTCAAAATTCGTTACCTGTAAACAAATTTGGGTACTCGTTCTTCATATCGGCCTCCAGCTCCCGCATATACTCTTCCATATTCCCTCTACCCTATGCCACCTTGACCAAGGGTACTGTCTTACTCTTCCGCTATTTTGCCCCACGATCCACGATCCGACACGGCGATAGATTGAAAGTTAGGTCCTCCCTTAACTGTACACTTTCAGGCTCAAGTAGATGACTAGGATCAAAATGGTATTTTCTCAATTGAGACACATGGAAGACATCGTGAAGATTTGACAAATTTTGAGGTAAGGCCATTTGGTAAGCAACTGACCCGACACGTTTTAAAATTTGAAAAGGGCTAAGGAAACGGGGGCTTAACTTTTTGACTTTTATGGCTCTACCTATATTGGTTGTAGGAGTGATTTTTAGGAACACATGTTCTCCTTCTTGGAACTCTGGAGGCTTTCCCCTCTTATCCGCATACTCTTTTGACTGCTCTGGACTGTAAGGATTCTGTCCCTAATCCTTTTAACTTGCTCTGTAGTCTGCCTTACCAAATCAAGTCCTAATAGGCTTTGCTCACCCGGTTCAAATCAACACAGCGGAGATTGGCACTTCCTTCCATACAAAGCTTCATAGGGTGCCATACCAATACTTGTATGATGGCTATTGTTATAAGCAAACGCAATCAAAGGTAAATATTTGTCCCAACTTCCTCGGTCAACACACAAGTTCTCAACATATCCTCCAAAGTTTGGATAGTCCTCTCCTACTATCTATATGTCTAGGGGTGATAAGCTATACTTAGGCAAAGCTTCATCCCAAATGCCTTTTGCAAAGCTCCACAGAATCTAGAGGTAAACGTCGGGTCTCTATCTGAGATTATGGTTGAAGGTACACCATGCAGTCTTACTATCTCTTGAACATACAGTTGGGCTAACCTTTCCAAAGGATATGTAGCTCGAATACGCAAAAAGTAAGTAGACTTAGTCAATCTATCAACAATTACCCATATCGCATCGAAACCATCTTGCGTTTTGGGTAAACCCATTACAAAGTCTATAGAGATACTTTCCTATTTCTATTCTGGGATCTCCAATGGTTGCAATATACCAGAGGGCTTTTGGTGCTCAATCTTTACTTTTTGACAGACTAAACACTTGCCTACCAACTTCGCAACATCCCTCTTCAATCCTGGCCACCAGAACATTTTCTTAACATCTTGATACATCTTTGTCACACCAGGGTGTATAGTGAAATGGCTCTTATGAGCCTCCTCCAAAATCCTTCTTCGGAGGTCACTGCTTGCGGGTACATGGACTCTTCCTTCAAATTTCCATAGTCCATCTATACTTTGTGCAAAACCCTTCAACTTTCCCTCTTTCACCAATGCTAGGGTTTTTAAGAATTCCTCGCCTTGGGCTTGAGCAATTTGACTCTTGAAATCGCTCGTCACCCTAAGCTAACTCAATCTTAAACTATCGGGGTTCAACATAACTCCAAGGTTAAGGTCTTTAAAGCTCCTTACTAGCTTATCCTCCTTGACCATCATCCATGACGCATGCAAGGATTTCCAACTTAATGTATCAACCACCACATTGGCCTTCCCAGGATGATAGTTCAACCCAAATTCATAATCCTTCAGAAACTTCATCCATCTCCTTTGCCTCATATTCAACTCCTTTTGATCAAAGAGATACTTCAAGCTCTTATGATCAAAGAACACCTTGAACCTCACACCATACAGATAATGCCTCCATATCTTCAGGACAAACACTACCGCCGCTAATTCCAAGTCATGGGTTAGGTTGTTCACTTCGTAAGGCTTCAATTGTCTATAGGCATAAGCCACCATGTTCCTATTCTGTATCAAGACACAACCTAAACCTCTCCCAAAAGCATCATAGTAAGTCTCAAATGGTCTACTAGGGTTCGGCAAAACTAATACTGGGGTTGAGGTTAACTTACCTTTTAGCTCTTGAAAGCTCTTTTCACAGTCCATCGTCCACACAAACGGGGCATCCTTCCTCGTCAACTTAGTTAAGGGTAAAGATATCTGGGAAAATTCTTTTATAAACTGTGGTAGTAACCGGCTAAACCTAAGAAACTCCTTATCTCAATCATTGAGGTTGGCCTCTCTCAATTCATCACAGTCTCAATCTTACTTGGGTCCACAGCAATACCTCCTTATGACACCATATGCCCTAAGAACTTTACTTCCTCTATCTAGAATTCACACTTAGATAACTTGGCATAGAGCTTCTTTTCCCTCAAGATCCTTAACACAACCCTTAAATGTTCTTCATGTTCCTCCTTTGTTCTCTGTAACATCCACCATGAATTCCGACTTCACCTTCAAATTTACATGATTTCTGACTTAATGTCCGACTTTCGACTTCATCTATCATTTTCGATTTCTGACTTAACCTTCTGGTTTCAAATTAAATGGAGTGGTTTCCGAGTTCCAACCTCCGACTTAGAGTTTCAAATATATTGTACACAATTTCCGACTTCCGGGATTCGGGTATAAGGTTTCCTATTCTGGTACCAACTTCCAAGTTTATGTAAAACTCTCGACTTCCAGGTTTAAGTATTTTAGGTTTGATATTCTTGTCAATGACTTTCGATTTCAAAATGTTTTATGTGCTTGTGATTCCGATTTCCAATATTAATCCATATTGGCCTTCCAAGTTATGAATGATTCCGAATTCCCGAGTTCCGACCTTAACCATAGTATTCCTCATTTTCGACTTACGACTTAATGTTTCAAAACAAGCTGTACATGGTTTCTGCCCCTCCGAGTTGATAGTGATGGGCACAAGTACCGACCTCCGGGTTGAATGTTACGAGATCTGACCTTAGAGTTGAACTTAACTATAATGGACACGAGTTAAGATTTTTTAGTTGATTTCCAAATTGTACACGAGTTCCGATGTCCTACTTTATCCCAGGGGCTTTCCATTTCTGTTGGTGTTCTCGAGTTTGAATTGGGAGTTCCAAGATTATGTGATTATATGATTTCTGACATCTGACTTTGCTTCCAAGTTTCGAATAAACCAGACATGATTTCACCTCTGGGTGTCAAATAAATGGCACGAGTTTCGACTTTAAGCAGAATCGAGATGAGTTCCGATTTTAGGTAGAATGGGAGCGAGCTCCACTTCTGGGACAACGTGGAGGATAATTTAGCCTCAAAAGAGGGAGACATGGCCAAACTCCAATCACAAAATTTCAACCAATCAACACTCACAATTCCAATTACCCTCATATATTTAAGTCAAACTCTCTTTCTCATTTCTGACTAACTTGCGCCCCCTCTCCTTCTTGCTCTAGCCCTTTTCTTCTCTTCCCCTCTCAACCTACTCCATCAAATCTCCAAGCTTTGTCAAGGTTCCATCAATCCAAACTCAAATTCAGCAAGATCACACCTAAAGGAGGTAGGATTCCATTTCTGTTCTTAAATTCTTTGAACTATGGCTATATGAAATTTTACTCTTCTTCATGTATTTGATGATATATTGGATGTATATGATGGATTATGATTGGATCAATATGAAATCTTGAGTTGGAATCAAAGTTAGAAGAAGAAAACTAGGAGAAGTGGAGGATTGGGATGCTGCCTAAGTGAAAAGCCCCACAGCAGTCCATATGGCAGAGTGTACGACTCTGCCTACAATCAGTTAAATCCAATGAAACTATTTTTAGATGAAAGTAGACATTCAGGGCTTTCCATACATATGTAATATAAGGCCATTGGATTAGTATTGAGAGAGATATGAATTTTTCAAGTTTAACTTAGGAATCAGGACTTTCATCCGGGCAGTGTGACTTGAGAAGGGTGTAACTCACCCTACACAACTTCAAATTGAGTAAAACCAACTTTGTTAGAAAGCTTACACATAGAGGAACATCCCATAATGAAATTCCAAGTTTGTTATGATCCCAGTTGTTCCCAGTGGTTCGAGGAATTTACCCTATGTCTAGACTAGGCCAAAGCAGGATAGTTCAAGAAGGTCAGGTTTTAGGACTTATAACTCAAGCTATACTAAAGCAAATGAAATGAAACTTGTTGCAAATGAGAGGTTGTCCTGGTTGCTTTGATATGAATCAATTTCATATGATTTGGATTTGCTTTCGATTTTTAGTGAATTTTTACTTCCAAGAGTATAATTTGGACTAGTGACTGAATAGGCTGAGACAAAATTTAAATATCTTAAGCTACACATATCAAAATGAGATGAGACTAAAAGGGTTGAAAACTAGACACATAGGGCTATGACATATCCAAAATTCAGGTTTAAATGAGTTGAATAGAAGAAAAGGTGGATTAGACAAAGTTCGGGTAGAACTGAATAGAATTGGCAAGAATGACCACATTGATGGTTTCACAAGTGTTAGTGAACATATGAGGCTTGAGTTGACGGTTGTAAGTTTTATCTTCATAGGTATGTTAGATTGATTATACTGCTATGACTGATTTGTCTGTGAGAACTGGCACTATTTATGGGGAAACGGATCTGATCCGTTATGTTGCCGAATTTATGGCAGAAGTCTATGAAACTATGAGTGTTTATATTACAAGAAATTTATGATATGAATAGCTATACAATTATGAATATGTATGTGAAAATTCTATATGCAAGAATGACATAAGTATGATATGAGGTATATGAAAATAAATGATGAAGCACATGTATGAGTGTATTCAGCATGTCTATGCTTGATTATGCATGAGAACGAACAGACATAAATATATTAAATGCGAATCCCTTCACTTGGAGGCAGTTGCACTTTGAATCCTTCCCTGTGAAGGCAGTTAAATAAGATGAAATGTGAATCCTTTCACTTGGAGGCAGTTGCACATTGAATCCCTCCTTGTGAAGGCAGATAAGAGATAAAGATGTGGGTCCCTTCGCTTGGAGGCAGTTGCACTTTGAATCCCTCCCTGTGAAGGCAGCTAAAATTATGAGATCTCTCTACTTTGGAGGCATGTGGTCAGATGAGATCCCTCAATTTGAGGCACGTGACTAGAAAAGATCCCTTCAATTAGAGGCACGTGACCAAAATGAGATCCCTCCAAGACTAGAGGCACGTGAATCCCCTTGTGGGTTAGTCTGTGTGACAACGGTCACGAGATGAGCTGACGAGCTCACTCCTAGATCAGACTACCCAAGGGCAGTAAAGACTAAACCCTAAAGATTAAAGCATATGCAAGCACCCTACTCACATGAGGCACGGCATCGACCCAGCTAGTGTGCGTATAGGGGACAGGGCTTACATGAGGCATGGTATGACCTAGCTAGTGTAAGTACCGAAAATTCATGGTGGCATGTAAAGATTTTATGATGAAAAATATGATGACGAGTCTATATTCTTAAGGGATGTGACATGGCGATCACGTTCTGATGGGGTATGACATGGAGATTATACTCTGGAATATGACATGTTAAGCAGAAGATAAAAAAAGAAAAGTAAATTTTATGTATCTGCATAACTTCAAGTACAAGTAAAGTCATGTGTAGATGTTATGTCTCCAGTATATTGATGCTATAGTATCTTAATATGTTTGCAGTTATCATTCATAGTATAATTCATGGATCGACTTTGTATGGGCTCTCCCAAATGCCAAGTGTATGAGTAAAATGAATTGTGCTTCGTATAATATACTTTCGAACTATAAAATTAAACAGCTGGTATAACATGATCGCCTTTTTCATAATAAACCGAAACAACTGGAGATGACAACGATAACATTATATATGATAGTTAAGGAATCCTACCGAGAATTCAAAATTCTCACTCCTATTTCCGTGTTATCTCTAGATAGTTTAAGAAGTTTCGAAGACGGCTGAAGTTGCTGTCAGATGAGGTCCGCTCAGGTAACAGTAACAACTCCAGGGTGTGGTACTATGACTTAAGCATAGTACTATACTTGGGAGGGTGTTACATTCTCGAGTAGATGAGAATATCATCTATGAAAACAACTACAAACTTGTCCAAATAGGGCCTAAAGATCCTGTTCATATAATCCATGAAAACCACAGGGGCATTAGTCAATCCAAATGACATCACCATAAACTCATAATGGCCATACCTTGTCCTAAAAGCCGTCTTAGGTATATCCTCCTCCTTCACCCTTATCTGATGATATCCAGATCTCAAATCAATCTTAGAGAACACAGTTGCACCTCGCAGTTGGTCCATGAGGTCATCTATCCTAGGCAAGAGATACTTGTTTTTAACAGTCACCTTGTTTAATTGCCTATAATCCATACACAACCTCATACTACCATCTTTCTTTTTCACAAATAACACCGGTGCTCCCCAAGGTGAGGTGCTAGGTCTTACGAACTTCTTCTCCAACAATTCTTCCAATTGTCCCTTCAACTCTAACATCTCCATTGGGGACATCCTATAGGGTGTTATAGAGATTGGCCCCATACCCGACACCAATTCTATAGAAAACTCGATTTCCCTTTCCGACGGAAACTCGGGTATGTTATTAGGAAACACATCGGGGTATTCCCTGACTACGGGGATCTCATCCAATACCTGCTCGAGTTCCGCTTTACTTGCCATAAGGAGAACATATCCCTGATCACCCAACTCACTACTTCCTACCTTAACAGAGTTCAAAAACAAACTAACAAGCTCCACGGGTCTAACAGGTATAGGGGGAAGAACAATAGATTTTTTAGAGCAATTTATCATAGCATGGTTAGTCGAAAGCCAATCCATGCCTAGAATCAAATCCAAACTAGATAAAGGCAAGCAAATCAAATTTGCTACGAAAGACCTACCATCAATTTAGAATTGACAACTCAAGCAACAATGACAAGTCTTAACTAGTTTCCCGACAGGAGTAGAAACAATTAACATATAAGGCAATTCAGATATAGACAATCCTAATCTATCTACATAATCATGAGAAATAAAGGAGTGTGTAGCTCCAGAATCATACAGCACAGTTAAGGTCCTGCCATTAACCTCGCACTTACCTTGGATCAGATCGTTGGATTGAGTGGCCTCCTCAGCATTAAGGGCAAAGACCCTTCCTTCGTGTTAGGGCTTATTGGCAGAGGATAACAACTTGACAGTGCAGTCTCTAGCCATACGCCCAAGCTTTCCGCATCGGAAATAAGCATTCTGGCCAACTAAACAAGGGTGTCCTCCATGATGTTTGCCACACTTAGGGCAAGCTTGACCGTTCGTCAGCTTGGGTGGATTCCCAGTAGGCTTCTGGGGTTGCTTTCCTTTGAAACCTCCACCTTGAAATGATTTCCTCGAGGGTTGGGGCTTGAACTTCTGCCCTTGCAGTGCCAACTTCTTCTTGTAGGCTTCGGACCTTGCCACAAATAGCTTGCGAGTGCAAGCCTCCACCAAACGGCACTTGTTGACGAGTGCAGCATAGTCACAGATCTCCATTGGTCCTACAAATGCCAATATCTCCTCACACAATCCCCCTTCAAACTTCACACATTTCCAGCGCTCATTCGAGTTCCCTTGATAGATCATCGAGAACTTACATAGCTCCTCAAACTTGGCCGTATACTCAGCAATATTCATGGTCCCTTGATGCAGACTCATGAACTCCAGCTCCTTCATATTCCTCATGTTTGCAGGAAAATACTTCTCATAAAAGTGCGCCTTGAAAATCTCCCAGGTGATGTGGGTTTAGGCTCCTCCTAATAGCCTCTTTGTGCCTACCCACCAGAACTCGGTATCAGCTTCCAACATATAGGTACCAAAGGCTACCTTCTACTCCTGGGTACAGGCCAACACCGTTAAAATCTTCTTAATGGCCTTGATCTACTCATTAGCTCGATCGGAGTTGTACATTCCTTGAAAGCTCGGCAGGTTTGCTTTCCGGAACTCAGCAAACTTGAGGTACTCAAGATCTACCTTAGCTCCTTCATTATGCCCTTCGAGATTTTCCTTATCCCTTTGCTCTATTCACTCCATCATGCGATAGGTAGCAGCAGCTTGCTCCTCATGGCAGCAGCCATTTCACGGAGCATCCCCATGACTTCCTTGAGACCTTCCAGCTCATTGCGGGGCCTACCATGTCTTCCTGAAGCCATTAGTTCCTGGTACACAAAATAGAAGACATTGAGTTAATCAGGCTCAACATTTATGTTGAGTGAACTAGCAACTAACCATATTCAAAATAGATGATCATGCACATCTAACTCCTACGTCTCATCATACAGACGAGACTCAAAGCATGACTTAACTAACACGTATGCTTAGAAGCATAGTCAGTCCATCCCCAGGCTCTTCAAGGACGAACTGCTCTGATACGAAAATGTAACACCCTAATAGTTCCATTCTATGCTTAAGTCATATTGTGGAATTACTAGTTGTTACTTTTGCTCGCAGAACTAACTTTACCTTTTAGAAATTACTTTTTAATGAAAATAGGGGTAAATTTTTTTGAACAAAACAAGTAAATCATTTTTGAAATCGAGAGACATGAGCGCATCGCGAACATATAATACAAACGTCGCTATGTTATTCATATATCGCATTTAACATAAATAGAAGCATTGAGAATAACCACAATCTTAGATAAAGATAACATTCATTCCACGGCCATCCATAAAAATATATGATAATAGTCATACCCGAGTCATACATAAGATAATAATGGGTTTGATATCTACCGTCGGCCCTACACAAGGAACCTACCAGATACATGATAAAAGGAAATACATCAGAAAACCCTACTGCCCAAGCATGCCATACAACAGAATGATAACCCTATAACTACAACCAAAAGGGGCTATCCTCGTGCTCAGCTCTGCATGCAATCGTCACATCAGGCATCAAGCAGGAGTAAACCGTTCCCATATCCACCAAGAGAAACACCACCACATCCGCCTCTTCTAGCATGTCCCCATCCATAAGGCACAACGCGGGTACGAATGAACCCACGCCTGCGAATCGGAGGTGAAGCTGGGCCAGCAGATGAAGCAGAAGAATCAGAAAATAAACGAATCACCGAAGGTTGCGACGAATCCGAACGGTGAAATCCCCCAAAATGAGTCAGATAGAAAAGCTCAGAGGGGACTGTCTCCACATCATAGCTCGGATAAGACAGCTCCGAGGGATTGGAATCCAGTGAAATAGTCGGAGTTAAACGGGTATCTGAATCAATCTCATCATCATCGGTAGGGTATCTCGGTGGCTGAAAGTAGGGGCGGATGTCATCCACAGTCTCGCCAAATGGCTAATGCGGTCGAAAAAATGGGCTCCTCATGGGAGTCTGAAACTAGCGGTCATGGAAGATGTAGACTCTCATCGCTGCATTCGCCGACAGCACAAAGACGTTCAGCACCGGGTCAAAGTGCTAATGCTACATTGGGAACTCAACATAGATCACCATCGTGCCCGACGTCAACATCCTCTAAAGATGACACGAAAAATGTAGGAGTGAGAAATACTAAATTTCTCAATAGGATCACAACTAGACAAACGCAATGTCATCGTCATCGTCCCAGCCACTTCGGGTTTAATTATAAAAGCAGTGGACAGATATAAGTTCAATTTTAATAGTTTTGAAAACTTAAACTCCGAAGTGGGTTGTTTTTAAACTTAACATCATAACTACATCATCATAACTAACATATATACTGAAACATAGAATAAACATTTATAATGCAAATGGACAATATAAATATATGCAAAGACATGCATCATCATAAAGTTAACTATGGTTATACATTGGCTTTACTTTCATTTTTAGCATGTGCTTAACATTCTTTACTTTCTTTTGAAATAGACTACTTTTGGACATAAGCTCATTTCGTGACCGTCGTCACGCAGTACTAACCAAATCAGACTAAGCCGATATTAGTTACTTCTAAGTTGGAGGTCCTCCATGTCACTCTTGCCTCCCTCATAGAGGTTCCTTGAGTCTTTGTGGATCGCTGTCTCTCACTTCCCTTATCGAAGTGATTGAAGGGTTATGTCCCATTAATTCTTTTGTTATCATTATACTTTGCATGCATAGTTGTTCTTTGACTAGACACATGCAAGGATATGACTAAGTCCATAATTTTGACGGAAGTCCAGCAGCATAACTGCTAGACTGGAGCTTCCCCCAAAATGCCAATCACAAGCTTTCAACCAATATTTTATCATATCACAATAATCAATCAACCATGAGACAAAGCACAATCAAACTCATCGTTCATCATGCAGGATAGCATCATACATTCATACCCTAAAGGGGATTCATAGTGGCGTTATTCTTTGTAAAGAATATTATCAATCATCATATAATTTCTCGTGGTTACCTATGAGAGAATCACATAGTTAAGATATGTGTATGTGGTCTTTTCGTTACTTAGCTCTCATATAAAATTATTCTTTATTTTAGTTCATATCTTATGAAACACTTATTCAAATTAATTAAGTTAAATAATTGTTTCCTTTCCTTGAGATAGTGCCCTTAGTGATTCCTAGGTTCATGGTATGCTCGGAGGCCCTAATCATACTTCTGTTCCCAAGTAGTTCGAGATCCCTCTAATCCTTGAGTCATGACAACACATAACCATACTCATGAACCCAACAACACCATATTCACTAATCACCAAGGGTGATTTTTAACTTATTCAAGTTACAAAGTTTTAAGTTTTCACTAATAATATACCAAGGTTTTACCTTAAATATTATTAAAGTTATCATTCTTTATAAAGTAGTCATAAAGTTTTATTCTTTATTAAAGTAAGTGCCTTTAACATTAAGTTCTTGTCTTAAAGATTAGATCTTTATGAAATAATGATACAAGTTACTAGCATTTTAAATAAAAAGTCTTGTTCTTTATGAAAGTTGACTCTTTCAATTATTCTAAGACCATCAAGTCTCAACTTTATGACTTAAAGTTGTCTCTACATTAAAAAGGTTCCTACTTTACCAACTAGTGATATGAAACATTAACTTCAAGGTTAAAAAGTCTTGATCTTCAT
The DNA here is from genome assembly GCA_031439585.1 of Pterocarpus macrocarpus. Classification (NCBI taxonomy): domain Eukaryota; kingdom Viridiplantae; phylum Streptophyta; class Magnoliopsida; order Fabales; family Fabaceae; genus Pterocarpus; species Pterocarpus macrocarpus. Next base: position 31,922,659 of record CM062513.1, on the reverse strand, counting down.
GAAAGTTAACATCTTTTAGCATTGTTTTGGTTCAAGCTCTAAACTTTATGAATTAAATGTTACAAAACAACACTTTTATGACTTAAAGGTCTCATTCTTGACTAAAGTTTGAAACTTTATGAAAGGTCTTTTCCTTACGGTTTGATTTCTCAGACATAAAGTGACAAGATATCATTTTATAACTCAAAAAGGTTTGTTTTTCTAAAAAGCTTAGACTTTTACATGTATTTTTGTCTTCAAAATAAAACAAAAGAAGACTTTATGATGGCATTAAAACTTGCGCCACTTTTTGTGTATCAAGAAGCAAACTTTTTAAAGTTTAAAGCTTTTAGAATGTTCATAGTCTTATCAAATCATGAAAACATAAAAAGATGAAACTTTTCTAATCATCAACTCATCATAAGAAAAGGAACAACTTTAAGCAAGATACCATCAAGAACATTCAAGAAGATATTTTGCCAAAAGTAGAAACTTAAGAACACTTGAAGAACATCAAGAACACATTTAACCAAAAATAAAAACTTTTACTCATGAAGAGCATGAAAGATTTCCTCAAGTTGTCACTCAAAGATCTTGGTCATGGAGAGAACCAAGTTTCAAGCTTCCTTAAGTAAACAAAACAAAAGATGAAGATCACTACCTTTCCTTATCAAAATGGTGCTACAACAAGGAAGGAGAAGAAGAAGATGATGGCTCCTCTTGGTGATGATGGTGGAGGTTTTGGCTTGGAGGAAAGAGAAGCTCTTGAGATCTTGTGAAAATAGAGGTTGTAGCGTTTAAATCTTGTCTCCAAAGACTAAAGATGAGGTCCTTGAAGGGCTAAGTGAGTGGTTTTGGGTGGTGGTGGTGGAGAAAGGAAGAAGAAGATAAAGAAGAAGATGAGAGAGTTTAGAGAGAAGTTAGAGGATTTGGCTTTGAAGAGAGAGAATAGGATGAGTAAAAATGAAAATGTGAGTGTGTGTGTGTGTGTGCTTGAAAGTGGCATCCAACATAAAGGGGGAAGGAGGGAGATATTTTCTTAATTTTGTGTTAATTAAGGTTTAGAGGGACAAAATGGATGATGGGGGAACAAAGCATGTACTAACTCTTACATAAAGCACTCTTGTCTAATACTTTATGCTTTAATGACATCACTTTTTATTTTATTATCTAGTTGACTAAATTTGAATTTAATCATGTGATTAAGTGCTCATGCAACTAAATTAAGATGATTAAGCAAGGATTAGTAATTAACACATAAGAACATGATTAACAAAAATTAATCTTGCGATTAAGCTTAGTTAACCTTAATTAAACTCGATTAAGCTAATTAAGGGCGAGTAATGCTTAATTAAGCTATAAAGGCTCTGACTCGATTAATTAGAGATTATCTAATCTCGATTAAGCATTCTTTTGACTTTTCTCATCCGAGTTAACCCCTTAGTTAAGCCTTAATTCCATAATTTCTCATTAAGTGCCTAATTACTCAGGGTTACTAACGTAATTTAGCATGATATGAAATTGAGGATGTTACACTGCCAACCCTAAGAAACTCCTGACTTTCGTAACTATCGTTGGCTGTTCCCAGTTTAATACTGCTTCTACCTTACTGGGGTCCACTAAAATTACCCCATGGGATACCACATAGCCAAGAAATTTAACTTCTTTCATCCAAAATTCACATTTGGATAGCTTGCCGTGAAGTTTCTTCCCTCTTAGAATTTGCAGAACCAGTCGCAAATGTTCTGCGTGCTCTTGCTCCTTCTTCGAGTAAACAAGTATGTCATCAATGAATACCACCACAAATTTTTCAAGATATGCTCAGAATATCTGATTCATGTAATCCATGAATATTGCCGGTGTATTCGTCAACCCGAAGGACATCACAGTATATTCATAAATGCCTATAACGAGTCCAAAATGCCGTCTTCGGAATACCTTCTTCTCGAACCCGAATCTGGTGATATCCAGACCGTAGATCAATCTTACAGTAGCCCCTTGCAGTTGATCCATGAGATCAATCCTTGGCAACAGATACTTATTTTTTATTGTCGCCTTATTCAACTGCCTGTAATCCACACATAGTCGCATGCCTCAGTCTTTTTTCTTAACTAACAGGATTGGGGCTCTCCATGGTGATACACTTGGCCTAATAAATTTCTTTTCCAGGAGCTCTTCAATCTGCTTCTTAAGTTCGGTTAGCTCCAAGGGTGACATTCAGTACGGCGCTATGGATATCGGTCCTACTCGTGGTACCAATTCAATGGCGAACTCAATTTCCCTCTCGGGAGGGAATTCAGGAATATCTTCAGGGAACATATTAGGATATTTCCTAGCAACTGGAATATCATCTAGCTTCTAATCAACCTCTGCTATACTAGTTGATAAGTGTAACATCCTCAATTTCATGTCGTGCTAAATTACCTCAATAATCCTGAGTAATTAGGCACTTAATGAGAAATTATGAGATTATGCCTTAATTAAAAGGTTAACAAAGAGTTTATGAGTTAACTCGGATAAGAAAAGTCAAGAGAATACTTAATCGAGATTAGATAATCTCTAATTAAGTAAGTTAAAGCCTCTATAGCTTAATTAAGCACTAATCGCCCTTAATTAGCTTAATTGAGTTTAATTAAGATTAATTAAGCTTAATCGCAAGATTAATTTTTGTTAATCATGTTCTTGTGTGTTAATCACTAATCCTTGCTTAATCATCTTAATTAAGTTGCAAGGGCACTTAATCACATCATTAAATTCAAATTTTGTCAACTAGATAATAAAATAAAAGGTGATGTCATAAAAGCATAAAGCATTAGACAAGACTACTTTATGTAAAAGTTTGACTATGTTTTGTCTCTCTATCATCCACTTTGTCTCCTTAATCACTAATTAATACATGATAATACAAAATGAAGCAAAATATCTTCTCCCCACCCTCATAGAAGTTACGGCCTCTCTCTCCCTCTCACACCCATTCATTTTCATTTTCACACTTCTCATTCTCTCTCTAAGACTCTCATCCTCTCACTTCTCTCTAAAATTACCTTCTTCTTCTTCATCTTCTTCTTCCTTTCTCCACCCCCACCATAACCAAAACCTCTCACTTAGCCCTTCAAAGACCTCATCTTTGGGTCTTTGAAGACAAGATCTAAACACTACCAACATCATTTTCAAGAGAACTTAAGAGTTCTCCCTTAGTTCATCCAAAACCGCCATCATCATCATCAAGAGGAGCCATCCTCTTCTTCTTCTTCTTCTTCTTCTCTAGTTTTGCGCCATTTTTAAGAAAGGTAGTGATCTTCAACTTTTTCATTTTGTTTGCTCAAGAAAGCTTGGAGCTTGGTTCCTTCATGACCAAAATCTCTAAGTGAAAACTTGAGAAAATCCTTCATGCTCTTCAAGAGCAAAAGTTTCCATCTTTGGCAAAATATGTTCTTGATGTTCTTCAAGTGTTCTTGATGTTTCTACTTTTGGCAAAATATGTTCTTGATGTTCTTCAAGTGTTCTTGAGTTTCCCATTTTAGCAAAACATGTTCTTGATGTTCTTCAAGTGTTCTTGATGTTTCTACTTTTGGCAAAATATGTTCTTATTGTTCTTCAGGTGTTCTTGATGTTATTCAAGTGTTTTGGCAAAATATGTTCTTAATGTTCTTCAAGTGTTCTTGAGTTTCCCTTTTTAGCAAAACATGTTCTTAATGTTCTTCAAGTGTTCTTGATGTTTCTACTTTTGGCAAAATATGTTCTTGATGTTGTTCGAGTGTTCTTGAGTTTCCCTTTTTAGCAAAACATGTTCTTGATGTTCTTCAAGTGTTCTTGATGTTTCTACTTTTGGCAAAATATGTTCTTGTTGTTCTTCAGGTGTTCTTGAGTTTCCCTTTTTAGCAAAATATGTTCTTGATGTTCTTCAATTGTTTTGGCAAAATATGTTCTTAATGTTCTTCAAGTGTTCTTGAGTTTCCCTTTCTAGCAAAACATGTTCTTGATGTTTCTACTTTTGGCAAAATATGTTCTTGTTGTTCTTCAAGTGTTCTTGAGTTTCCCCTTTTAGCAAAATATGTTCTTGATATTCTTCAAGTGTTCTTGATATTTCTACTTTTGGAAAATATGTTCTTATTATTGAGTATTCTTGATAGTATCTTGTTTAAAGTTGTTCCTTTTCTTGTAATGAGTTGATGATTAGAAAAGCCTTATCTTTTTGTAACACCCTAATAGTTCCATTCTATGCTTAAGTCATATTGTGGAATTACTAGTTGTTACCTTTGCTTGCGGAACTAACATTACCTTTTAGAAATTACTTTTTAACGAAAATAGGGGTAAATTTTTTTTTTTGAATAATAACGAGTAAGCTGTTTTTGAAATCGAGAGCCATAAGCGCATCGTGAACATATAATACAAAAGTTGCTATCTTATACCTACATCGCATTTAACATAAATAGAAGCATTGAGAATAACTGCAACCTTAGATAAAGATAACATTCATTCCATAGCCATCCCATAGTTAATATAGTGGTAGTAATAACAGCAGTCATACACAAAGATAACAATGGATCCGATACCTACTGTCGACCCTACAAAATAATCTAACGAAATACATGATAAAAGGAAATATATAAGAAATCCCAATCCGTCCATACATGCCGAATGAAAATAATAACCCTCGCTACAACCAAAAAGGGGTTATCCTCATGCTTAGCTCCACATGCAAATCAACACCTCACTCATCTGGTGAGAGGTAGCCGTTCCCGAATCCATCGAGAGCAATATCACAACGTCCTCATCCTCGAGCATGGCCACGCCCACAAGGCATGGCACGAGTACGAATGAGCCCGTGATCACAAATCGGGGGTGGAGTGTGACGAGGGGCTACTGAAGAAGAAGACGAATCGGACGATAGACGGATCACAGACGGGTAGGAAGGCTCAGACTGGTCTGTCTCCACACGATAGCTCAGATAAGATGGTTCCAAAGGATCGGAATCTAACGAAACTGTCGGTGTCAGGCAGGTGTTCGAGTCAGAATCTCCGTCAGTGGGGTACCTCGTAGGATGGAAAGACGGGCGAATGTCATCCATAGTGATGTCCTCGAATGGCTCATGAAGGCAGAAAAACGGACTCATCACGGGTGCACAGAACTGGCGGCTATGGAACATGTAGACCCGCATCGCTGCCTAAGCAGTCAGAACAGATGCATTCAGCACCAGGTCGAAGTGCCAATGCATCATCGAAAACTCAATGAAGATCACCACTGTGCTCGACGCTGGCATCCTCTGAAGACGACATGGAAATGTAGGAGTGAGAAATACTAAATTTCTCAGTAGGATCGCGACTAGACAAACACAGTGTCATCGTCATTGTCCTAGCCACTTTGGGTTTAATATAAAAATGGTGGACAGATATCGGTTCAATTTTAATAGTTTTCAGAAAACGTAAATCCCGAAGCGGGTTAATTTTAACTTTATCATCATATCCATAGTGTCATACATAGGCATACAGGCTAATATACATAATAAACATTCATAATGCACATGAGGAATATAATAGCATGCATGACTATGCAACTCATCAACTTGACCATGGTCCTACTTAACTTTCATTTTTAGCACATGCTTAACATTCTTTACTTTCCTTTGAAATAGACTGCTTTTGGACATGAGCTCATTCCGTGACTGTCGTCACCCAATACTAACCAAATCAGACTAAGCCGATATTGGTTACCTCTAAGTTGGAGGGCCCTCCATGTCACCTTTGCCTCCCTCATAGAGGTTCCTTGTGGATCACCGTCTCCTACCTCCCAGAAGTGATCGAGGGGTCATGTCCCATTCTTCCATTTCTTATCATTATAATTACATGCATAATACTTCTTTGACTAGACACATGCAATGATATGACTAAGTCCATAATTTTGACGGAAATTCGATAGCATAACGGCGAGACTGGAGCTTCCCCAAAATGCCAATCATAAACTTTCAACTGACAGTTCATTATATCTGTATCATATCATCATACTCATCATTCAATCATGAAACAAAGCTCAATCAAGCTCATCATTCATCATGCCGAATGGCATCACACATTCATACCCTAAGGGGTTTATAATTATGTTTCACTTTGCGAAGAATATTATGAATTGTCATATGATTTCTCACGGTTACCCATGAGAGAATCACATAGTTAGGATATGTGTTTGTGGTCTTTTAGTTACTTAGTCCTCGTATGAAAGTATTCTTTATTGAAGTACATGTCTTATGGAACACTTGTTCAAATTAATTAAGTTAAGTGATTGTTTCCTTTCCTTGAGATAGTGCACTTAATGATACCTAGGTTCATGGTATGCTCAGAGGCCCTAATCATACTTCTGTTCCCAAGGAGTTCGAGATCCCTCTAATCCTTGGGTCATGACAACACATAACCACATCATGAACCCAACAACACCAATGTTCAATAATCACCAAGGGTGATTTTTAACTTATTCAATTTACAAAGTTTTAAGCTTTCATAAATAACACATCAAGGTCTTACCTTAAACTTCATTAAAGTTATCATTCTTTATAAAGTAGTCATAAAGTTTTGTTCTTTATGAAAGTAACTGCCTTAAACATTAAGCTCTTATCTTAAAGATTGGATCTTTATGAAATAATGATACAAGTTACTAGCTTTTTAAATAAAAAGGCTTGTTCTTATGAAAGTTGACTCATTTAATTATTCTAGGACCATCATGGTCTCAACTTTATGATTTAAAGTTGTCTCTAAGGTTCCTACTTTATCAACATGAAACATTGACTTCAAGGTTAAAAGTCTTGATCTTTATAAAAGTTAGCACCTTTTGGCATTATTTTAGTTCAAAATCTAAACTTTATGGATTAAGTGCTACAAAACAACACTTTTGTGACTTAAAGGTTTCATTCTTGATTAAAGTTTGTAACTTTATGAAAGGTCTTTTCTTTAAGGTTGGATTTCTAAGACATAAAGTAACAAGATATCAGTTTATAACTCAAAAAGGCTTGTTATTCTAAAAAGCTTAGACTTTTACATATATCTTTGTCTTCAAAATAAAACAAAAGAAGACTTTGTGATGGCACTAAAACTTGTATGACTTTTTGTGATCAAGAAGCAAACTTTTTAAAGTTAAAGCTTTTAGAATGTTCATAGTCTTATCAAATCATGAAAACATAATAAGGTGAAGCTTTTCTAATCATCAACTCATCATAAAAAGAACAACTTTAAGCAAGATACCATCAAGAACATTCAAGAACCTATTTTGCCAAAAGTAGAAACTTAAGAACACTTGAAGAACAACAAGAACATATTTTACTAAAAGAAGAAACTTAAGAACACTTGAAGAACAACAAGAAGAGGAAACTTAAGAACACTTGAAGAACAACAAGAACATATTTTGCTAAAAGAGGAAACTTTTGCTCTTGAAGAGCATGAAGGATCTTCTCAAGTTTTCACTTAGAGATCTTGGTCATGAAAGAGCCAAGCTCCAAGCTTTCTTGAGCAAACAAAATGAAAAAGATGAAGATCACTACCTTTCTTGAAGATGGCGCAAAAACAAGAGAAGAGGAAGAAGAAGATGATGGCTCCTCTTGATGATGATGGTGGCGGTTTTGTAAGAAGAAAGGAGAAGCTCTTGAGATCTTGTGAAAATGGAGGTTATAATGTTTAGATCTTGTCTCCAAAGACCCAAAGATGAGGTCTTTGAAGGGCTAAGTGAGTGGTTTTGGGTGGTGGTGGTGCAGAAAGGAAGAAGAAGAGATGAAGAAGTGTGTAAAGAGAAGTTGGAGGATTTGATTTCAAGAGAGAGAATGAGATGAGTGAAAATGAAAATGGTTGAGGGAAGGAGAAAGAGAAAGTGGCGTCCACTATTCAAAGAGGAGAAGGGAGAGATTTTCTTAATTTTGTGTTAATTAAGGTTTAAGGGGACAAATTGGATGATGGGGAGACAAAGCATGGTTAAACTCTTACATAAAGTAGTCTTGTCTAATATTTTTTATTTTAATGACATCACCCTCTACTTTATTGTCTAGTTGACTAAATTTGAATTTAATCATGTGATTAAGTGCTCATACAACTTAATTAAGGTGATTAAGCAAGGATTAGTGATTAACATACAAGAATACGATTAACAAAAATTAATCTTACGATTAAGCTTAATTAACCTTAATTAAACTCGAGTAAGCTAATTAAGGGCGATTAGTGCTTAATTAAGCTATAAGGGCTCTGACTCGCTTAATTAGAGATTATCTAACCTCAATTAAGTATTCTCTTGATTCTTCTCATCCGAGTTAACCCCTTAATTAAGCCTTAATCTCGTAATTTCTCATTAAGTGCCTAATTACTCAGGGTTACTGAGGTAATTTAGCACGACATGAAATTGAGGATGTTACACTTTTTATGATTTTCATGATTTGATAAGACCATGAATATTCTAAAAAGCTTAAAACTTTAAAAAGTTTGCTTCTTGAAGCATAAAAAGTGGCGCAAGTTTAGTGCCTTCATAAAAGTCTTATTTTGTTTTGTTTTGAAGACAAGAATACATGCAAAAGTCTAAGCTTTTTGGTATAATAAGCCTTTTTGAGTTAGAAAAATGATATCTTATCACTTTATGTATTAGAAATCAAACCTTAAAGAAAAGACCTTTCATAAAGTTTCAAATTTTAATCAAGAATGAGGCCTTTAAGTCAAAAAAGTGTTGTTTTGTAACATTCAATTCGTAAAGTTTAGATCTTGAACCAAAACAATGCTAAAAGGTGTTAACTTTTATAAAGATCAAGACCTTTTAACCTTAAAATTAATGTTTCATATCACTAGTTGATAAAGTAGGAACCTTTTGAATGTAGAGACAATTTTAAGTCATAAAGTTGAGACCTTAATGGTCTTAGAATAATTAAAAGAGTCAACTTTCAGAAAGAACAAGACTTTTTAGTTAAAAAGCTAGTAACTTGTATCATTATTTCATAAAGATCTAATCTTTAAGATAAGAGCTTAATGTTAAAGGCACTTACTTTCATAAAGATTAAAACTTTATGACTACTTTAAAAGAATGATAACTTTTATAATATTTAATATAAGATCTTGTTAGGTTAGTAATGAAAGCTTGAAACCTTGTAACTTGGTTAAGTTAAAATCACCCTTGGTATTTAGTGAACCTGGTGTTGTTGGGTTCATGATGTGGTTATGCATTGTTATGACCCAAGGATTAGAGGGATCTCAAACTCCTTGGGAATAGAAGTATGATTAGGGTCTCTAAGCATATCATGAACCTAGGAATCACTAAGTGCACTATCTCAAAGAAAGGAAACAATCACCTAACTTAATTAATTTGAACAAGTATTCCATAACACATGTACTTAAGTAAAGAATAATTTCATACGAAAACTAAGCAACTAGAAGACCACATACACATATCTTAACTATGTGATTCCTTCATGGGTAACCATGAGAAATCATATGATTATTCATAAGATTCTTCACAAAGAATAATGCAACTATGAACCCCCTTTAGGGTATAAATGTATGATACCATTCGGCATGATGAATGACAAGTTTGATTGAGCTTTGCCTCATGATTGAATGTTGAGTGTGATGATATGATATAGATATGATAAACCATTAGTTGAAAGTTTTTTATTGGCATTTTAGAGAAGCTCCGGCCTAGCCGTTATGTTGCCAGATTTCTGTCAAAATTATGGACTTAGTCATATCATTGCATGTGTCTAGTCAAGGAAGAACTATACATGTAAAGTATAACAATAAGAAACGAAAGAATGAGACATGACCCCTCGATCACTTTCAGGAAGTGAGAGACGGTGATCCACAAGGAACCTCTATGAGGGAGGCAAGGGTGATATAGAGGACCCTCCAACTTAGCAATAACTAATATCAGCTTAGTCTGATTTGGTTTAGTACTACGTGGTGACAGTCACGGAATGAGCTCATGTCCAAAAGTAGTCTATTTCAAAGGAAAGCAAAGAATGTTAAGCACGTGCTAAAATTGAAAGTAAAGTCAAAGTAGAACCATGGTCAAATTGATGAGTTGCATAGTCATGCATGTTTCTATATTTCTCATGCGCATTATAAATGTTTATACCATATTCTCACATGTATATGCTCTTATATGGTAGTTTTGAGTTTCTTTATATTATGTTTATATGGGAAAGATTAAAAGAAACCCGCTTTGGGAACCTATGTTTTCAAACCCTTTAAAAATAGAACTTATGCATGCTCACTATTTTCATAATTAAACCCGAAGTGGCTAGAACGTTGACGTTGACACAGTGTTTATCTAGTCACGATCCTACTGAGAAATCTTGCATTTCTCACTCCTACATTTCCATGTCATCTTCAGATGGAGTTGATAGCATCAGTGGTAGCACTACTGACGATACCTGACTGGATAAGACGAGAAGTTGCCATGTTTCTTCACCTAGTTAAGGAGGATCGAGATAGTAGCATAGTATTTTCATTTTCTTAAGAGCTCTAGTTGGGCAGTTCATGTGTAATTAAGAGCATCTAGAAAGTCATGTTGCTTAATTTGACCTATTACGTATGTGATACTTATTAAGTGTAATGATGACCTTGATTATCTCTGATTGCATTCTTGGCTTAAGGTATTATGTTATGTTGTTTCCATTTTGTCATATGTCTTATTAGTAACTTAGCGATATGAAGAACAACGTTCATATGTATACGAGTAAGTAAGCACTTAAAGGCTCAGTTTTCAAGCATAAAGGTTTTACAGAAAAAAAAATTACATGATATTTTCATGTATTACGCTAATTTCAAAGATAAGAACTTCCGCTAGTTAAGAGTAACAACTAGTAATGCCATAAAATGACTTAAGCATAGTATGGTATTAGTAGAGTGTTACAATAAGAGAATATACCCTTGACTGCTATCTCCACAATGGTGTACTACTAAGAAACTTAAATAAAGGCTTACAGGGGTTACTGATTCAGAAGATGAAACAGAAGGAAACATAATGGCTCTGTCAGAACAATTTAACATGGCTCGATTGGTAGAAAGCCAATCCATACCCAAAATAATGTCAAGTCCGGAGAAGGAGAGGTAAATTAAATTAGCTGAAAAAGTTCGACCTCCTATCTGACAGGGGACATTTATACAAATATGATTGATCTTAACGGGCTCACTTATAGGAGTATAAACTAGCAAGTCATAAGATAATTCAGAAATAGGTAACTGTAACGCTGACATGCAATCATGAGAAATGAAAGAGTGAGATGCACTTGAATCATATAAAACAGTTAAGGTTTTACCATTCACTTCACATGTATCTTGAATCAAATCTTCTGACTTATTGACCTCCTGCACATTAATAGTGAAAACTATTCCTTGGCGTTGTGGCTTAGGAGTCGGCTGAGGGTTTCTGGCAGGACATTCATAGATTTTGTGGCCTGGCTTGCCACATCCAAAATAGACATTTTGGCCTGCCAAGCATGGGTGATTGCCATGATTCTTGCCGCACTGGCTGCAAGTCTGGTTCCCAACAGGCCTCTGAGGTTGCTTGCCTTTGTTGCTCGCAAGCTGAAACTTTCTCTGCTGCTGAAAGTTGGGCTTGAACCTTGGGCCTTGTGGAGCCAACCCCTTCTTAAAGTTACTACTAGTTGACCTAGCAACCACAAACTTCTTATTATAATCCTCCACCAAGCAGCACTTGTTTACAAAAGTAGGGAAGTCTCTGATCTCCATTGGCCCTATGGTGTAAGAATGTCTTCTCTCAGCCCACCTTCAAACTTGACGCACTTCCATACTTTGTCGGGGCTCCGTTGATAAATGGTCAAAAATTTGCACAACTCCTCAAATTTAGCAATGTATTCCAACACACTATTATTCCATTGACGGAGGTGCATAAACTCCAACTCCTTAACATTGTGGATAGAAGCAGGGAAGTACTTTTGATAAAACGCATATCTGAATATGTCCCAAGTAATGTCTGTTTGGGATCCCTCTAATAACTGTCGTGCACCATTCCACCAGAACTCTGCATCTGCTTCTAGTATATAGGTGGCAAAGGTCACTTTCTGATGATCTGTGCAGTCCAAAATCGAAAAGACTTTCTCCATGGCCTTAACCCACTCATCTGCTTTATCTAGGTCCAATGCTCCTCTGAAGCTGGGCGGGTTAGCCTTTCGAAACTCAGCAAATTTGAGGTACTCCAGATCCACCCTAGGGCCATTATGATTCCCTCCAAGACCTACCTCTAGCTGCCTTCCAAGCTGGCCCATCATTTGAGTTGCCGTAGTTGCCTGCTCGCAAATACCGTACATCATTTCTTGCATTGTCTCCAGGAACTCAGTAGATTCCTCCTGGGCTAGGGAAGTTCACGGCCTACCTCACCTTCCAGAAGCCATCAAGTTCTAAACACACAAAACAAGGGTAATTGAGTTGATCAGGCTCAATACTAAGTCCAGTGTGCTAGTAAATAACAGCATACGGTTAGGCAATCCCCTCACATGCATCCTATCCATATGGATAAGACGCAGTACATGATAATATCACAGAGCATATGCGAAAGATAGTCAGTCTAATCCTCAGGCCTATATTAGGACGAACTGCTCTGATACCAAAAAAGTAACACCTTACCAGACAAAATACTATGCTTAAGTCATAATATATTACCTAATAAGTTATTACATGAGGTTACCTTATTATGTTACCTTCTGATAAAAAATAGTTATCCAGAGAACGTTAATTGTTCAATAAACCATTTAACGTGTTAGTGAGTTCTGTATCAGCAATGATAAATTAATAAGTAAAGAGAATTTGTAGAATAAACAGGACTACCTGATGTCAGCATATATATATATACATAGACGTCTATTTTCAAAGTTTGACAAAAGATGCATATAAAACAATACAGGGTAATAAAATAAGGCCGCTAATACAAAAAAAATGACACCGGCCTATCACTATAATCAGAACCCTATCTGGTCCCCATGGGATATTTCATGTACCAACCATCTACATATAACATCCACTAAGCTACCGCCTATGGCCCAAAAATGCCAAAAGAAGGCCATTCTATACATATCCTACTACTGCACGGGCACTCTAGATGGATTCCGAGGAAAGAAATTCATTCGCCATGCCAGCGTCCGCAGGAGTGTAGTCCACGCTCGGAGTAGAGGACGAGGAACATGAACTTGCTGCCTCAAACGGATCCTCCTCAGACACCGAGACCAAAGGCATCTGCTGCAATGGTGAGGTTGGCGGAGCCATGGCTGGTGCTGCTGCTGCTACGGGTGAAGGTGGAAAGGGATGGGCCATGTGGAGAGGGATGGCAATATAAGGGACGGCAGGGTCGAATAGCGAATGTATGAGTGGTACAGCAAAATCTCTCTAGAAGAAGAAATAAAGGCAAAATTGACATTTACCAGATATATACACGGAGTCTAAGAACAGATCGAGATAGATGTGGAGCTCAGGAAACTCGATGAATAGAACGTCGGTTGCCACGTTGTCCATGATCTAAGAATGACGCGGGAACATACAGTAGAGTGAGAAATAAAGATTTCTCAGTAAGGATCCTAATTTTATACACATCTGTCATCGTCGTCGTTCCCAGTTGTTTCGGTTTTTCTTTTAATTTTAAATAGTATCACAAAATGGATATTCAACTTAAATTCTTATTATGGAAAACATACACCGAAACAAAATAAATTTTTAATTGGAACAATGAAATTATAGTCAACAGATATGCTATTATAAATAAGATAGAAACCATAAATAAACAATAATGTAGCATAAGAAATAAATAGACAACTGTAACGATCAATTAAGAATTTTCATGCAGTGCATACAAATGTGCAACTGGAAAATGCATCTTGTCTTTGAAGGCTCTCGCCTCCTAAATCTTAATTTCCATTCTTGGTCCCCTGGAAGTTATTGGGTATATACTCTTGGGTAATAGTCCGCTTTTTAGGACCGAGCTCGTTCCTGTATAAGAATGCCGGATTTACTTTCCCTGACCTTCCCACTGATCTATTCCCCTTAAACTTATTCAAGGGCTAGCCCAAGTAATATGGAATCCTTTATAATATTCATGAGTTGCATGAACATCTAACTTTATTCTTTCAAATATCATGTGTTCATGCAATTTGTAACTCACACAACATATGAATTTCTTGCCAAAATTTGGGCAGCATAACGGATTGAGTCCGCATCCCCATGAATAGTGCCAGACAACTAGTACAATCATTCAAACTTACAATTCAATATGGATCAGCAATTATATATGCATAATATCATTCCTCAAATTTAATTCCAACATCAATAGGGTTTTCTGTTTACTTCCTCCTATTCTGCCCGATTTGGGTATAATCCACCCTTAGTTCAATTCAACTCATTTAAGCCTGAATTTTGGATATTTCATAGCTCTATGTGTCTAGTTTCTAACCCTTTTAGTCCCATCTTATTTTGATTTGTATAACCCAAGTTATTAGCATTTTACCCCAGACTGTCCTGTTCTTAACTAGAATTGCACCCTTATAAGTGAAAATTCACTAAAAATAGAAATATGGGTGAAATCATACAAAATTTATATCAAATTAAATCTAACAGGACAAGATTTCAAATGAAATAAGTTTCATATCATTTGCATGAGTATATTTGAAGATATAAGCCCCATAACTTGACTCTACTGGACTACCCTATTCCATCCCGATTTGAACTTAAGTCAACTTCATTGATATGCTAGGAATAATTGACAATGAATCTGACTCTGAAATTTTTATGGGATGTTCCTTATATGTTGGCTTTCAAACAACATTGGGTTCACTCAATTTGGAGTTGTGTAGCGTGATTTACACCCTTCTCAACTCATACTACCTAGTTGAGGATTCAGATTTCTAGGTCAAATTTTAAAAATTCATAACTAATTCTATACTAATCCAATGGCTTATATTTTATATGTATGGAAAGCCCTGAATGTCTAGTTTCATACAAAAATAGATTCATCAAATTTAAATGGTCGTAGGCGAAGCTGTACACTCCGCTGTACGGACCGCCGAGGAAAACCCTAACATCTTCTTGAATTTTCTCTATTCTTCAAGTTCTTTCATACTAATTCCAATTCTAATCACAACATACATGCAAAATCAACTATAACCCATCATCATCACTCCAAATCACATTAGTATCATGAAAAATCAAGATCCCCACACAGCCCCAACTCAAGGAAAATAAGAAGAGAAGTTGGATTCCTACCTTTCCTAAGTGTGATTCTTGTTAGATTTGTGGTTTGAGTTGAAGAAATGTTGTTGTGGCTTGAATGTTTGTGGGAGATGAAGATGATATGAGATGAGATGAGGGAGAAAAGAATAAAGAGGGGTCAGCATACATAAGGCCGAAATTGCAAGGGCAGAAAAGGAAAAAAAAGAAAACTTCTAAAGCAAGTTGAATGTGATTGGTGGATTTGTGTTAGCCAATTCAACTTGGTTTTGTGGCTGCCTTCTTGGTTGAAAGCGGCACCACATATGGGGGTGTTTTAGCTAAATCCTAGCCATTCATCCTAGGACACTCATAGTATAAGTTCTATTGATCCGGTTCCGACAGTTTAAAATACCGAAATCTTACCGATTTCTCTTAAATCGGTAAACCAGTTTTAGAAAAATTCTGCAAGGTTTCCTATGTTCCTAATCTAATTCCATCAAGCCTAATCCTTCTAAATCACACTTGATTGGCTTTAAGTGAATGCTTGATCGAATTCTGATTAAACCCAATTATTCGATGAAAACCAAACAACTCGATTATTAACGATAAGATTTCTCGGACGTTACATTATGTGTATAACTTGTGGGCCATTTTTTAGAAAATTTATGTGTGCAATTAAAAAAATAAAAAAGATGAGGAAATAAGAAAAATACAAAATAAAATGTGAGTGTTTTGAATGTGAGTTTAATTATCTTATTATTTGCCTTTTCCTTTAATTTTGAAATTATTTTGGGATTCTTAGCAATTAGAAACCTTCTTTTACTTATGAGAAAAAATAAATATCTTATTTAGAAAATCTGTTTTTGCTAACTCATGAAACAACTTATGACATTAATGTATGGTTTAACTATCTTTAAGAGTTATAAGAATTGTAAGAGTTTATTATATAATTTACGTTATCCTGAATCTTATGTAAAAGTGTATTTGTCTTTTTGTTCTTAAAAAAATCTTTTCACAAAAACCAAAAAGTCGACTCAACACACAATTATTTTTTACAAGAGTTATGTAGTTTTGAGTTCCTCATTGAACTAGGGGATATGTAGAAGCACAAGGTCAAGCCAAAATTAAATTTTCTTACATTTTTTCTTTTTTGGCTTTATTATTTTAAAGGGGAAAATAAATATTATCAAAACTATTAATTAATTTGTATAATAAACTCTAGGGTAACTATTATAAAATGAATATATCATGGCTGCAGTGGGATTCAGCTTCCACTATTCATTATGTATAATTAGACTCTCAAATCCAATCTCATTTTCAATTGACTAGTTTTGCAAAATTAAATGGTTTTGCCTCTTGTTGTGGCTCCTCTAGGCATGTTGTGACAATATGATAGTGATAGAGGATGGATCTAGGAATCAGAATGCATTCATGAGCCCATTGGGATGCATTCAGAATAAAAAGTTCACTTAAATACAATAGGTTAATATCCAAATAAACTTAAAAAAAATCCTTAAATTACATAATTTATATCTAAATTCAAGCACAAATATAATAAGCTAATTAGGATGTATAAATAAAAAGTCCATAAATAATAATTAACTACAAATATGCTTACAAGTTAACCATAAAAAATAACAAGAAGTTCACAAATTCTGAGGTTTTGTATAAGGAAAAAAAAGTGGTCTCCAACTTGCAGGTCAAGCCCCCTGCCCTACCTTAGCTGGCAGGTTAGGTGGGTTATAATTTTTGGCAAGGTAAAAATTCAACCTACTATATTTGATGGGTTATGCGGGTTAACCTAGCGAGTTGAACCCATTTTGGCCATTTCTACCCAAAACTCAAGTCAATATTTGAGTAGTAATAGACAAAGCATTTATGCTAGAAAAGTGAGGATAGTTGGTGCTTCATAATGACCACACATGGGTGTATATTATATGATAGTTTTATCTAAGTTATGGAGAGTATTGTAATGCCCAACCAGTCTTTTAAAGGCTGATATATACTTCACAACAATTAACTTTAATGGGTTCTTTAAGATGCCTTATTTTGGACTATGGATTTGGCCAATCAGTTTGGGTCGTATGATCCAACTATTATGTATGTTTAATGTTGAACTTATTATTCTACCAACCAAAAAAAAAAAAAAAGGAAAAAAACCTATTATTTTGACAAAAAGAATGTTGAACTTATTATTTAAATTTATTATACTAACTTTATCATTAACTAGCATTATAACATTTGACTTGGAATTAAGTAATCAAGTTCGAGTATGACCTTTTTAAAGGTGCTTGCTACGATGCACCTTGCAAACTACGATGCTTCATACACCGTTTATTATGGTGCACCTAATGTGTGCCACTACTGGTAAGTAGAGGTAATTTTACTATAGACCTGGTAGCATACCCTTTTTTTTTTTTTTAAGTTTAATATTTTCCCCGTTCTCTTTTCGAAGTGTGATCAGAAGCAAAGAAAAAAAACCTTTTCAGTCCTTGACCCCTATGAAATTGGTGATCTTGGTTGGTTGTAGATGGTGGTGTCGGCAACATGAGATGATGGACAACCTTTGGTGCCTTTATAAAATAAAGTCATGCTTTGGTGTGTCAACTTGTTCTTTCCCTTTCTATTTGGAACCTCTAATCTACCTCTGCCCTTGTTGTCCCATTACGAGAAGGGAAAACCATGTTGCCTTCAACCATTACGAACTCACCTGGAAAGAGTGCGCACAGAGCCTAGTACAGGGATTTGGTCAGGGACCGAGCAAGTATCTCTTAAGGCGTGCGAGTTTCAACTACTGGGTATGTGGATATCCTGGCTCTGATCACAGTTCCTTTAATTTTAATTTTTGATTTATTTATTATTTTTCCAGAAATTCGATAAAAGCATAAGAATGCCAACATGTTTATATCCAAAAATTGATTGATTTTGTTTCTTTGACCAAAGATCCACAGCAAGAGCTTAGATTTTTGTTGAGAAATTTGCATTAATTTGTAGATCAGTTGGCTGGGTAAGGGAGGGGATGGTGACATTTGTGGTTAGTGTGCATCATATAGAAAGAAAATTTGAATGGAGGTTGCTGTCAAGCTGGGTTTTTGCTATCATTATCTTTTATTGTGTGAAGATTAGTTATTTGTCCACTTGAGTTTGCAGCTTAGCCATTCAGGTTAGTTAGAATATAATGTTAAGTGAAGTTAGAACTTGGGAACAGTTAGCAAGCAAGGTTAAGGCTGATTCTCAGATTAGGGTTGCCTGCAACTATTAAATTGCAAGATGAATGTTAAGGTTTTTTTATTTATTAAAAGTATGTGTTTATTTGTTATTTATATTTATATGGATGCAGTGTTAACTGTGTGAAGGAGAAAGAGAAGTATAAATGGCAGAACTAATTGAAGATTCTGCTTCGAACCAATTGATTGAGATAGTGACAAAGGTAAATTTAGTTTAGTGTTGAGTGTTGCTTGAACTGGCCTTTAATTTGGCCATGTTCACTTGGTGTGATGTTGTTTTATAACATAATGAAGTTAAACTACCGGCAGGGAGTAGGAGGAATGGATGACAGGCATCGAGTTGGGGAGGGTAATGATGAAAAGAAGAGTTGTTTCTTGATTCTATTGAGAGTGCTCGTAGAGTATATTACATCTCTCTGAGTAGAGAAGAGGTTGAAAAGTATGAGCTTGCTGATTTGGACATGGCATATGCATTTTATAATCTGTACAGCAAATCCAATGAGTTTGGTATTCGAAAGCACAAAGTTGGTCGAAGTGTATCTGACAACCAAATATTTTGGCAAACATTTGTTTGCTCTAGATAGGGCCATCGGGAGCCAAAATATCTAGAGAATAGTAATAGGAGAAGGGAGCCGAAACAACTGACTAGGTGTAGGTGCCAAGCTTCGATTCTGGCGTGCATTCTGGTAGCATGAGGAATTGATGGTATGTGACAAAATTTAATGATGACCACAATCATGATCTATTGAGCCTAGATTTTTTAAGTTGCTTTGGTCATATAGAAATATGGGTGAAGGTGACATTTTAAGGTTTAATAGCATGAGAAGAGCAGGTAGTAGCCTTCCTAAGATTTATGGGCTTTTTGCTAGTCAAGCTGGCGGTTTTGATAAAGTAGGATTTCGAAAAAAGGATATGTACAACCAAATTCAAAAAGATCGACTATTGGGAGGTGGAGATGCAAACAATGCCATAGGGTACCTCCGTATGCAAGAAAGGCTAGATCCATTATTGTTTTGGAGGCATGAACTTGATGAGTAGAATAGAATGTGACAGTTGTTTTGGTCTGATGGTAGAAGCCAAGTTGATTATGAAGTGTTTGGGGATGTATTGACGTTTGATGCTATGGAAAGAATAAATATAAGTGTCATGTGGTTGTGTTCTCCGGAGTCAATCATCATCTCTAAACAATTATTTTTGGTTATGGTATAGTTTCTGATGAATCTAAAGGTACTTATGTATGGCTATTGGAGAAATTTGTGGAGGCAATGAAAGGAAAATCTCCAAAGTCAGTGGTTATGAACGGAGACTTATCAATGAAAAATACAATTCGGAGGGTATTTCCAGATGCAAAACATCGATTATGTGGGTGGCACTTAATAAGCAATGCAATATCCAATGTGGCGATTCCAAGGTTCCCTCAGTAGTTCAAGATGTGTATGTTAGGAGACTATAAGGTTGACGAATTTGAGCAGAAGTGGGCAGCAGTGGGGAGGAAGTTTGGTGTCCAGGATATTATCTGGGTTCAAGATACATATGAAAAGAAGGGTATATGGGCAACAGCACATATGAGAGGTAATTTCTTTGCTGGTTTGAGGACCGCATCAAGATGCAAAGGCTTACATTCTCAAGTGGGTAGGTATATGGAGTCCGGTCATAACTGGACAAAGTTTGTACAGCACTTTGCTCATTGCTTGGAAGCCATCTGTGACAATGAGGTAGAGGCTGATTTTAAGTCTAATTTTGGTTTTCTCATCATGCAAACTCAAATGGAAGCATTGGAGCGGTCGGCTGCAAAGGTATACACTCGGGAAGTGCTCTATATATTTCGTGCTATCTTGAAGAAGTCAACAAGTGTGAAGATTATTGTGTGGAAGGAAACTGCTACCAATGTTATCTTTGTTGTTGGTAAATACTGTGATCCGAATAAGATTGACATGTATCTTATTGGCCACAAAATATGGAGTTTAGATGCTCTTGTCAGCGCACGGAATCGTTTGGCATTCCATGTGTGCATATAATTAATGTTATGGTGTTTCTAGATATTGACAAGTTGCCTGAGTCCTTAACACTAGAGAGATGGACCATGAAAGCAAAGGAAGGACGTGCATTGAGGAATGGGCGAGTATCAGGATTTGAAGATGGTATATATGTGAGTCGCATTGTCTCTATGAATGATAGTTGGAGAGAATTGAGCAATGTTGCTTGTAGAATTCTTGATGACTATAATGATGAGATGGACTGGATTGCAAGTAGAACAGCAGAATTATAGGAAGCATGACCAGGAAATAATATTGCCACAAAATGCTGGGCAAGCTGCACAATGCAATGTTAAGGATCCCAGACAAACCCAGACCAAAGGATGTGGTGAAGCTACTAAACTTTCTAGTGGCAAGGTGAAGCGAATGATCCGGTGTAGTATATGTAAAGCAGAAGGTCATAATTGAAGAGTCTGCCTTAAAGCTCAAAAATTGAAAACGATTGCCCGATCTCACAGTGTGGAGTCTAAACATGCTAAAGAAGAGAATGATGAGTTCGAAGGTAATGATGCAGACTATAATGCTAAAGAGGATGATCTAGTTAGTAGATGCTATGGATTCAGCTTGTGTTATATTTAACAGTAGTTATTTTCACTTCTAACTTACACTAGTGTTCATGATGCAAGATTTTTACACTTCCCTTGGCGATGGGGGAAGTTAACATTTCTAGGTGGTGAGCATGCATTCATTTTCCTGGTAGTAATGATGCAGTCTGTGCTCAAACAAAAATAAAATAGATGTTATGTTGAGAAGAGAATATTACTATGTAGTGATCGTCATTAGTTCATCAAGATATAGGGGTTAGCCCAGTTAGGTGGTTTGTACTATAACTAAGAAATGTCTTCTTGTTTGTTGCTTGTGTGTGGATCTGCTATCAAATTGAAATGTATTGATTTGGTTTACTTAAACCAGATGAATTAAGCACTAGTCATTTAGTCTGGCTGCAAATGCTTTCTGAATGGGATATACCCTGAGTAACACAACAAAAATGAGACGCTAGTAATGTCCTTTTGAACGCTGGTATATTTGGAACAAAATGCTAGTAAGCGTATGGAATGTGCTGCTAACTCTCTCTGGCTGATAAATTTTTGTGGTTTTGATTTTTTTTTCTAGAATCCATTTTTTTTTAATAATTATTGACAATAATGGGCACCTTAAAGGCTAAATACTTTCATAAGAATATAAAAACTTCGAAGTTGAAGTAAGTCATTAAACGCTGGTAAATTCCTTCTTGGCACTGGTAGACTGGCAAAAAATGCTAGTAAGCATATGGAATGCGCTGATAACCTTCTCTGGCTGGAATAATTTTGTGGATTCAAATTTTATATTTTTCCTCTAATTTTTTTTTTTTTTTGAAAAAATAATTTTTGACACTACAAGGCACGTAAGAGGCTAAATACTTTCATAAGAATATAAAAAATTCAGAGTTGAAGTAAGTCATTAAACACTGGCAAATTCCTTCCCAACGCCGGTAGACTTGGCACAAAACGCTGGTGAGCGTATGGAATACGCTGGTAACCTTCTTTGGCTGGAATAATTTTGTGGATTCAAATGTTATAATCTTTCCCCATAATTTTTTTCTTTTGAAAAAATAATTTTTGACACTACAAGGCACGTAAGAGGCTAAATACTTTCACAAGAATATAAAAAATTCAAACTTGAAGTAAGTCACTAGACGCTGGTAAATTCCTTCTCCATGTTGGTAGACTTGGCACAAAGCACCGATAAGTGTATGGAATGTGCTGGTAACCTTCTCTAGCTAGAATAATTTTGTGGATTCAAATTTTATATTTTTCCCCTTTAATTTTTTTTTTTTGAAAAAATAATTTTTGACACTATTGGGCACGTAAGAGGGTAAATAGTTTCATAAGAATATAAAAAATTCAGAGTTCAAGAAAGCCATTAAATGCTGGTAAATTCCTTCTCGACGCTGGTAGACTTGGCATAAAGCGCTGGTAAGTGCATGGAATATGCTGGTAACCTTCTCCGGCTGGAATAATTTTGTGGATTCAAATTTTATATTTTTCCCCCTTAATTTTTTTTTTTGAAAAAATAATTTTTGACACTACTAGGCACGTAAGAGGTTAAATACTTTCATAAGAATATAAAAAATTTAGAGTTGAAGTAAGTCATTAGACGCTGGTAAATTCCTTGTCGACACTGGTAGACTTGGCACAAAGTGCTGGTCAGTGTATGGAATGCGCTGGTAACCTTCTGTGTCTAGAATAATTTGGTGGATTCAAATTTTATATTTTTCCCTCTTAATTTTTTTTTTTTTTGAAAAAATAATTTTCGACACTACGGGGCACCTAAGAGGCTAAATACTTTCATAAGAATATAAAAAATTCAGAGTTGAAGTAATCATTATACGCTGGTAAATTCCTTCTCGGCGCTAGTAGACTGGCACAAAACACTGGTAAGTATATAGAATGCGCTAGTAAATTTCTCTGGCTAGAATAATTTTATAGATTCAAATTTTATATTTTTCCCCCTTAATCTTTTAATTTTTTTGAGAAAGTAATTTTTGACACTACAGGGCAAGTAAGAGGCTAAATATTTTTATAAGAATATAAAACATTCAAAGTTGAAGTAAGTCATTAGACGCTGGTAAATTCCTTCTCGGTGCTGGTAGACTTGGCACAAAACACTGGTTGGTGTATGGAATGTGCTGGTAACCTTCTCTAGCTAGAATAATTTTGTGGATTCAAATGTTATATTTTTCCCCCTTAATTTTTTTTTTTTTTGAAAAAATAATTTTTGACACTACTAGGCACATATGAGGCTAAACACTTCCATAAGAATATAAAAAATTCAGAGTTGAAGAAAGTCATTAGACTCTGGTAAATTCCTTGTCGACGCTGGTAGACTTGGCACAAAGCGCTAGTAAGTGTATGGAATGCGCTGGTAACCTTCTCTGGCTGGAATAATTTTGTGGATTCAAATTTTATATTTTTCCCCCTTAATTTTTTTTTTTTTTTTTTGAAAAAATAATTTTTGACAATACTGGGCATGTAAGAGGCTAAACACTTTCATAAGAATATAAAAAATTCAGAGTTGGAGTAAGTCATTAGACGCTGGTAAATTCCTTCTCGATGCCGGTAGACTTGGCACAAAGTGCTGGTCAGTGTATAGAATGCACTGGTAACTTTCGCTGTCTGGAATAATTTTGTGGATTCAAATTTTATATTTTTCCCTTTTTTTTTTGAAAAAATAATTTTTGACACTATAGGGCACCAAAGAGGCTAAATACTTTCATAAGAATATAAAAAATTCTAAGTTGAAGTAAGTCATTATACGCTAGTAAATTACTTCTCGGCACTGGTAGACTGGCACAAAACACTGGTAAGTATATGGAATGCATTGGTAAGTATATGAAATGCGCTGGTAACCTTATCTGGTTGGAATAATTTTGTGGATTCAAATTTTATATTTTTACCTCTTAATTTTTTTTTTTTTTTGAAAAAATAATTTTTGACACTACGGGGTATGTAAGAGGCTAAATACTTTCATAACAATATAAAAAATTCAGAGTTGAAGTAAGTCATTAGACGCTGGTAGACTTGGCACAAAATGTTTTCATCGAATAATTGGGATTTATTAGAATTTGATTAAGCATTCACTTAAAGCCAATTAAGTGTGATTTAGAAGGATTAGGCTTGATGGAATTAGATTAGGAACATAGGAAACCTCACAGAATTTTTCTAAGACCGGTTTGCCGATTTAAGAGAAATCGGCAAGATTTCGGTATTTTAAACTATCGGAACCAAACCAATAGAACTTACATTATGAGTGCCCTAGGATGAATGGCTAGGATTTAGCCAAAATACCCCTATATGTGGTGCCACCTTCAACCAAGGATGGCAGCCACAAAACCAAATTGAAACCCCAACACACATCCACCAATCACACAACTCTTTGCTCCACAAGTTTGTGCTCAATTTCTTCTTTGTCCTTGTGAATTTCGGCCAAGAGAAAAAGGCTGACTCCCCTTCATTTCTCTTCCATTCACACTCCTCTCTACTCCATCTTCAACCTCTCTTCAAGTCTCATCAAGAGTTGCTTCCATCTAAGGCACCAAATCAACTAAATTTCAACTAGACAAGGTAGGAATCCAACTTCTACTCTTGTTTTTCTTGATTTGGGGCTATGTGGGGATCTTGTTTTCCTCATGATATTGATGTGATTTGGAGTGATTATGATGGTTTATGATTGAATTTGCATGTGTGTTGTGATTAGAATTGGAATTAGTATGAAAGAACTTCAAGAAAAGAAAAAACTCAAGAAGCTATTAGGGTTTTCCTTGGCGGTCCGTACCGCGAAGTGTACGGCTTCGCCTCAACTGTTTAAATTCCATGAATCTATTTTTATATAAAATTAGACATTCAGGGCTTTCCATACATATGTAATATAAGGCCATTGGATTAGTATAAAGGTAGAATTGCCTGTTAGATTATCTGAGCATACTAAACATTGTATTGTAGCATTACTAGCAATTTAAAATATGGCAATCTTTCTGTTTGATGATCTAGATTACTACCAATCTTATTAGACAATGTGCCATACACAATCTTAAATTATTTGTTAATCTTTTCTATTCATTTTAAGTTTTTTGACGCTTATTCTCTTAACCATTTGTCCAACTCTCGAACCCTTACCCTCGCTAGCATGCCTTTGTTTATCACTTGTCATTGCCACATTGTCATTCTATATGCTACTCTTCCTAAGTAAGTTTTAGCTTCTATTCCTCTATATATATCCTATGCAATCCTTTGGGGGACCTCAATCCATTTGCGCTGAGATTGATAGAATTACTAAGATATATTGTGGGTAAAGAGTTACAACATGATAAAAGGCATGCACTTGACAAGGTGGAATACTATGACCTTGCCTAGACATATGGTTGGGTTGGGGCTTCGTCAATCAATGCATGTTAATACTTTTTTACTGGGAAAATTAGCTTGGCATATGATTCATGGTGAAGGAAAATTGTGGATACTCAAAGCTTTGCAAAAAAAAATTGTCTAGGTTGAAGCAACCTATTATGAAGTGGAATAAAGAGGTTTTTGGGATCATAGATCACAAGATTGGTGTGCTGGAATCTAAAGTGGCTGTGGTTGAAAATTGCATAGCTGGAGATGAAATTTCTAAAGTGGATTCAGCCAGGCTGATCGTGTTAAGAGGTCAACTTGCAATTTGGTATTCTCAAAAGCAAGCTCTTTGGAAGCAGATATCAAGAGACAACTTGATGAAAAATTCAGATAGGAACACAAAGTATTTTCAAACTATAGCATCAATTCGTAGAAAATAGAAACTCGTAGTGGAAATCAAAAAAGGTAGAAGACTGTTATAGGATCCCAGAAGCATTAAGAAGGAAATGCGGAGATTTATAAATCATTATATAAGCAGCATGATGTGCCAACTAAAGAACTCAAGGATGGATTAGTGAACAAACTATAATTGGACGAGTCGATCAACTTGGAGGAGTTGTCTTCTATGGAAGAAATTAAAAGGGCAGTGTGGGATTGTGACTCGTCAAAAGCCCTTGGAGCTAATGGCTTCAATTTGAACTTCATTAGGAAATGTTAGGATACAATAGGGGGATAGTTTTTTGCTTGTATTTTTTTTTTAATTTCAGATACTTTACCTAGGCGGCTGAATATGACATGAGTAACTCTTGTTCCGAAGTTTGAAGGTGCACAAGAGATTAAAGACTACAGACCCATCAGTATGGTGAGGTGCATATACAAGGTGGTGACAAAAATTATGGCTAATAGGCTTCAAGGAGTAATGGGTGCTCTAGTGGATGAATCACAGTTCGCTTTTGTCCAAGGACGCCAAATACTTGATGGGGCTCTCATAACTTGTGAGTTGGTGCAGTGGCTGAAAAGCAAGAAGAGGAGTGTTGCTTTGCTGAAACTTGACTTTAGGAAGGTTTTTGATTCTGTTCATTGGTCTTTGGTTGATCATGTTCTTGAAAGAATGGGATTTGGTAGAAGATAGAGATCTTGGATTAGTGGTTGTTTCGAGACTACTGAGATGTCCATTATCGTCAATGGTTCCCCTACAAAACCATTTCATATGGAACATGGACTTAGGCAAGGGGACCCCGTATCCCCTTTCCTTTTTGTTCTTGTCGTGGAACTCCTAAATAGATTTATAGCTAGAGCTGTGAGTGTAGGATTAATTGGAGCCTTGGAAATTGGGAGAGAAGGTGTGAGGCTATCCCATCTCCAATTTGCGAACAACACAATCCTATTTTGTCCGACTAGTTATGACATCTTTCTTAACTATAGAAGAATTCTTGATTGTTTTTTTATCATGTCAGGGACGCGAATAAATTATGAGAAAATAGTTTTATTTCCTATTCATTGTAATGAGGGTTATGTAATTGAAGTGAGGAATGTGTTGAGCTGCATGATGTCTTTTTTGCCAATATCATAACAAGGTATCCCCTTTGGCGCAAATCTGAATCGAGTTGAGACTTGGTGTCTAGTTATAAATAAAATTAAAAGGAGATTAAGTGCTTGGAAGGCAAAAATATTATCTAAGGCTAGCAAAACTATTCTTGTCAAATTAGTGATAAATAGCCTCCCATTGTACTATTTAGGGCTATTTAAAATGCCTAAATCTATTGCAAGAGAAATAATAGCCATACAAATGAGGTTCTTTTGGTTAAAAATGAGGGACAGTGCTTCCATCCTCTAGTGAGGTGGGATCCAATTCAATTACCAAAAAAACTTGGTGGGCTGGGAGTTGTCAACTTGGTGCTCAAGAATGCGGTGTTATTATTCAAATGATGGTGGAGATTCTCAGATGATAGCAACAGTCTTTGGAAAAAGGTGATTTGTTCCTACAACTCGTTGTCTACGGGTAGACATATTAGTCAGCAACTAAGTCCGTCTGGGAATAGGCCATGGCATGCTATTTCTTCTATGTGGTCCATGAATCAAGCTGTAGAAGCAGCATGTAAAGGCAGGATTAAATTTCATATTGGCAACGGTGGTATGGTGCACATGTGGGAGGACAGGTGGTTGGATGGTGGAACTTTGAAAGAAAAATTTCCTATACTATATTCCATATCAACGCAACAACATATGAAGATAGAGGATTATGGTTTCTGGGATGGGCTGTCTTGATTGTGGAATTTGGTGTGGCGTAGAGAGTTGTTTGAATGGGAAAAAGATCTACTGATGAAGTTGCAAGCCACTTTAGCTCAAGTATAGCTAAGGAGGGATCAATATGACAAGAGATTTTAGTGCTTCCACAGTTTGGGTGTGTTCTCCTTTAAAACATTTACGGATGAGGTCATTAACCAATAGTTTGGTGAGCTTGGAGTATTCAATTATGCAGCAAAGGTATGGTGTAACATTGCTCCACCAAAAGTTGAACTTCTACTATGGTTTATTATTCTTAGTAAGCTAAATACTAAAGATAGGATTGCTAGGTGGAACTCCTTGAATGATCTGGATGTGAGGTGTGTTTTGTGTATGGAGAGTAAGGAAAGCATCGACCATTTATTTTTTTCCTGCAAATTTGCTTGGGAATTATGTGTTTGTGCTTAGCAAGATGGAACATAGCTTGGGTTATGCTGATTGAGCCTAGAAGTGCTTTTGAATCATGGTTGGAAGTAAATATGAATAACAAACAAAAGAAAAAATGGTGCTGCTGTTTCTTTAGTGTTGTTTGGTCCTTATAGGAAGCCCAAAATAATTGCATTTTTGAAAATAAAGTTGCAAGTATCACAAGTTGCAAGGAGTTTTTTGGCATAGATGGCAAACATGGGTGGATGCATGGCGCTTATAGTCTGCAGCTGCAATGTATTGGAGTATCTTTATGCTTAAAGTCTATTTCTGTAATGTATTGGAGTGTCCTATTGTTTTTGTTGTTTTATCTTTATTGATGTAGTGCAGATTTCTATTTCTATTCATAAGTGCTCCTCCCAGTTTTGCGTGGTTGAGCCTTTTTCATTAATCGAAAAAAGGAAAATTGTGGATATACATTTTTTTCACACAAATATTTGAATAATATGAATATGTTAGAGCCTTGTTGTCTACCTTCTTCACCTATTTGGAAAGCCACGTGGAGAGCATCTGATATTTTAAAGGATGGTCTTTTAGGTGATGGTTCTTGCTTCTTTTTTCTTAGTGACAATGCACAGCCAAAGGCATGGCAGGGAAGGTGCAAGTTAGAGAGCTATTAGACAAGAGATTGAGAAAGTGAGCAGCAGAAAACATCAATAAAAAAATATAAAATAGTTTAAGGGTATTAGTGTTTACTTGTAAAAAGTTTTTAGTCCTTCTTAAATCATGTTTAATAGGTCTTTTTTTAATTAATTATTGTTAATGGCCTTTAATATTAATTTTTGGCATGCGGATCATTACTTGATTTTCAATCACTCTAAAATCAATTATTATTCTATGAATAATTAATGTCCAATGTTAAACTTCCTATTTAAGTTCATTCTATTGGCTTTCTCATAAATGAGCATTATAGCATTTAGATTTGGCAAATTAGTAATCAAGTTAGAGTATGACCTTTTCAAAAGTCTGTTTGACTAAAAAGATTAGGTTGCAAGTTACACATAACAACTTTGACCTTTGAATAGGCTTTAGGACAAGCATTAAAACAAGGCTTATATCAAGAAAATATATCAGACTCAGGTCATGTACTCGGGAAACATGCTAGACAAAATCTGGCCATACCTATTTCCATCCTATCATAAATAATAGGAGTTATATAAACACAAACTGATTTTTTTTTAAGCTTTCTTCAACTAGTTCTACAATACACAACAAGAATAAAAGTAACAAGTGAAAAGTAAAACAATGTTAAAGTTGATTTATTCTCACTACAACATTTTCGGGTTAAGGCAACCCTTATTTTAAGCAACACGTGAAAAATGTTGCCTTTGATGCATATAGGCAATGCTTTTTCCCAGTTACCTTTTAATATGTGTTTTGGCAACGAATTTTTAGGCCACGCCTGGAAAATGTACTTTTTAATAACAAAGAGTACGCTTTTAAAGTGTTGCTCTATCATGTACATATACGCAACGTTTATTTTGATGATAGTTTACACTTTTTTAGTGTTGCCTTTAAAATTATATTCACCCACCCTTCATAAATGTAGCCTAAAGTTATTAAGCGCCAAAATAGTAATTTTTCCGCTAAAATTTTTACTTCTTCCCACCATTAACTAAACCACCCAAAACACCCAATTTCACTCTGTTTCCTAATTTCTAACCCCAACCCGTTTCGCCCAAGTTTATTTTCACATTTCCTTCACCCCTACTCATTGTTCGAGCTCCCATCTCACCTCTGCCTCTTGGTTGAGCTCCCATCACCACCACCACCTGTCTGTCGCACGCTCTCTTCCACCACCGCAGGCCGTCGCACACACTATCTCTCTCCTCACGACGTTCTTTGCCACCACCACTGCTGTTCGTCGTAAACTCTGTCCGTCTCGCTTCGCGAAGTTCTTGGCCTCCACCATCGACGTTTGTTGCGCGCTCTTCGCCGTCCATATCTTCGTGGTGGCTGGGCAATTTCCGTTCTCGGAGGTAGCCAACCCTTGGGTGAGTGCCCTTTCCCCTGTTTTGGTTTAGTTTCCTCTGCAAATTTGAACATTTTGCCCTCTTCCACTCAGTCCCTCCCACAACGTTGATGAGGCCATTGAATCTGAATCTGGTGATGCCCCCTCCAACTACTTGAAGATTGGTGCCGTTACTAGAGACCTTCGCCCCTGTTTCATCGAGGTATTTGCCCTCATCCCCATTCCCAAAATTATCCCGAAAATAATGTCAAGATTTGTGCTTTTTCTTGGAATAAGAATGATAATGTAGAGCTGATTTTCGTATCTGGGTTCTTCGTTGTGGAATAATGTAGTTCTGATAATGTCAAGATTTCTGCTTTTTTGTAGAACAAGGTACGTAGTTCTGATTTTCATATCTGGGTTCTTTTTTTTTTTTTTTTTTGGTTCTAATTGTATGAATGTGTTGCCCTTTTTTGCTGATGTGTATTAGTGATATTTTTTTTCTTAATCAAATTGTGTAGTTATACCTTGTCTGGGATTTAAGTTCGCCCCCTCTTCCCCCAAAAATTATGGCTGAATTGGTGTGAAAAATTGTGTTTGATTTGTTTAGTTAATTTTAGTACTCTTTTGTCCATAGCAAAGTATGATTCATGTTGTGTTTCACATTTGTTATGTTAGTGTTTCTTAGGGAATTTGTTATAGGTTCATTCATGAGGTCCTGATACTTGGGTAATGAGTGATGAATTGAATACCAGATGTAAATTACTGGATATCATAAATTTAGTAGGATAATGTTGCTTAGAAAGTATATATGTATTGTTACACCAAAAAGAAGGTGTTAGATCTGTGGTATTTTTCTAAATCTTTAATTCTGATTGGATGTAGTTACAAGTGATGATGGGTTAGTTAGCTTAATCTGGTTCTTGTCCTAGGAGTAGATCAATCTAAGATGTTGATTTTGTGGTTTATTGTTTCACTAAGTGTAACCATGTTGTTATTGATGATGCTAAGGGTTACTAGTGTTAGCTTGTCATGAGTTTTGTTTTGACAAATAGTGTCCAACAATTGTTATTGTAGAGGGAGTTTTTCTTTTGACTATGGTCTAGTGGGCACTAGAGAGCTTATGAACTTAATTCGCTAAGGAAGATAGCATTGAATAGTATATTGCTCGATCTTGGAACAAATGGGAAGTTTATCTCTATCCTTCAAAGCCGATTATGAAAGTGTGCTCCGTTTGCAAATAGGCAAAGAAAATCATGCATGTGGCATGTGGGAGGGGTAGTAACTAGTCCACATGAAATGTAAAAGTGTCAAAAGATTTAGACCAAGTGTGAAACATAACCTATGTCATAGGGTCAAATTTTATGGGATCTTTCACATAGTACAAAATACATAGTGGCAATGTATAGATAATGACCAAATTTTATAGTGTGTGAGAGAGAAATGAATGATAATGAGATGCCCCTAATGCTTTATGCATGCATGAAACATATAAAATTTTATTGGCTCAAAATGTTGAATATTATTGGTAATGTTGTCATGATGGCTAAAGTCTTTGGAAACTAGAGCTCACACATGACACAAAGTTATAAGCAAAAAATGAATCCCATGTATCCTTTGATGAAGCTAGAAGAAAGCTAGTTAGCATATCAAATCTTTGGCAAATTTATCATATTTCACAATGCTGAAAAGCTCATAGACACATAAATGGCATTTTCAATAAAATAAAAATGAAGAGAAAGTAAGAAATCATCACAAATTTTTTTAACTATTATTCTATGATTCTTTTACTGTTTAGTGGACAAAAATAGATGTTCATCATTTTCTTATAGACTACAGCCACTCCATATACACACATATATGTGCATAGAGAGAGAGAGAGAGAGAGAGAGAGAGAGAGAGAATATAGTAGAAGTCATGAAAACAATTGATAACACACTTTGAGACACTTCGAATTTTTGTGTAGCCTAAAGCACTATAAATTGAAATTTTGAATTTCTCGGACATAATGCAAAAATAGTATTTATCATGCTCCTCATGCAACATGGATGTGCATGCATTATGAGGTTAAAAAAATATATACAACAAAATTGCTATTGACTCATTGATAATATAGTAGATAAAAACAAAGATGTGTAGATTGGATTTTTTGTTGTTGCTGCACATTCATTTGGCAGTTTTAGGATTCTGAAACAGGTAAAGTTTTTCAATGTTCTCTCTTGCAATTGACCCTTGTATA
Organism: Pterocarpus macrocarpus; assembly: GCA_031439585.1. Lineage (NCBI taxonomy): Eukaryota > Viridiplantae > Streptophyta > Magnoliopsida > Fabales > Fabaceae > Pterocarpus > Pterocarpus macrocarpus. The sequence continues at coordinate 31,890,477 of CM062513.1, read as the reverse complement.
ATTTGCTGTGTCCACTTTCATGCAATCTGCCATGGCAATTAAGCATTTATTGCATAGAGATAAACTCCAAGTAGAGATCGAGCTTACCATTCTCATGTAAGAACAAAGATCCACTAGAAAAATAAGACCTTTCTTTATATAACATGAAGACTTTTTTTTGTCTTATGACTCCAATAAGTCAAAACTCAAAATTATGGCTACGTATAGCCTAGATTGTAGAGTAAAAACTTATCAATAAGGAGAAGAAATGGAGATGATTTAAGTAAAGTAGGAAAACATCAAACATCAAAATATGGACATATTAAAATTGCTAGATAAATATGTGACATGATAAATGAGTATATATATTATATGTTAATCAATTTATAGTTGGAGAAAAGGGTTCCATAATCACATCTATATTCTCTAGTACCATATGTTTAGAGTGAGCTTTCTAATCTGATTGAACTGAATAGATCTTTGAGCACTTGTCACATTTCCACTTCTTCTCACCATGTTTTCTGCAGTAGTGTTTAATTGATTAATTGCATTTCATATTTTGTATTTTTTTGGTGTTTTACTATTTCTCTGTTCTGTAGCAATAGCACATGTGGAACTCTTATCCTGGTCTCATCTTGGTCTTTGCTATCTACTTCCCGCTTCATCTTCTTTTTGATATTTCAATTTTTTTTTCTCTGCTTCCATCCTATGTTCCTCTTTTATCCCATCTCTCTCTTGCTTATGCTATCTTGTGGTTTCACCGTCATGTTTGATTATTAAAATGTTGAATTATTAAAATGCATTTGTAAACTGAAGATTGGATTCATAGTTAGCCATGTGTTGGATACACATACACCTGCTATTTTTTTGTACCTGTTTTATTGAGGAAGGCTTTCCTTTTGTTTCTTTATCTTTATCTTTTTTAAGAAGTAAAATGAACTTATCAGAGCTAGCGGAGGTTAGTTCAGCTGGTAGGTCTTATGTAGACTTCACTTTTAAGGCTTAGGTACCATCCCTGCTGCCAGCAATATAACATTGAAAGGTGATATGTAAATACCGCTGGAAGCCAAAGACCTTGTTGAGACTTGTAGCATGCCAATTTTGTAATGGGGTAGTATCCCATTTATATTTTTCAAACCAAAAAAAAAAAAAAGAAAGAAAGAAAGAAAAGAAAAGAAAAGAAGTTATAAAAGAACATGAATAACTTAAAAAGTTGCTATGATACTCTATGAACCTTCTTAATATGTGGTTTTTATTGCTGACTGGTGCCATGTTCCCCCTGAGCCTCCTGACAATTCAAATAATGTTGTGTTGCCTAAGTGAGAATTATCATATTTAACTTACTTAGCTCCCACATTACTACTAATAACCTGATTGTATTGTACATAATTGTTTTGCTCCATAACTTGCATTCAATAGGAATCTTAATGTTGCCGAGGATGATGATCCAAGTAAGGATGCAAACGAAGATAGTGGAGACCTAGTTTCAGGCCTTTACTGCAAGATCGTGGTTCAGTTTGAGAAATATAGAGACTTCCATGATGCATTGAGAGTTCTCTGTGATAGCTCATTGCAAAAGGTATTGGCTTGGTTTCTGGCTTTTGTTTCTTTGCTTCATTGTGAAATCACACATAACCATGCTGTTTAACACACTGAATTCACATTCTTAAGCCCATTTGTCATTATCTTCTGTGGACAATTTTTGGGGTGTCATTAATTTCACTGTGGATCAGTCTTTACATAATTGGGCAATCTAGTTCATTGTAATGCCAATGATAATGGTTAAAAGTGTTAGGATAATTGCTGAAATTGATAGTATAAAAGTAGCTTCAGGCTTGCATCATATTCATAAATGATGTGGCTCATGGAAACTGGATAGTAGTTACCATGAAGCATACTTCGCAGAATTGGAAGCTTGGATAGTACTCCTTTGGTTAAGGTTATACTTGTAGTGATATTAGTTAAGTTATTATTTACTCAAATTTGATTGATTGAAATATGCCAGTGTTCTGATAGTTGATTTTCTTTTTACTTCTGATCTATCTTATTAGGCAACATTTTTGGTTTATTTCTGATTTGAATTTTTTTTAAGTTTATATTGTTTAACTTAATATAATTATTCTTTTTCTGTTCTAGACTTTAATAGAGTCATCGAGTCAATATTGTTATTCTACTTTAGTTGTAAAGTTAATATAGTTATTTTTTTTCGTAAGGTGAGAATGGTTTGACTAATGTTGTTGAATTCTGCCTACATGTAATTGATTTGAAGTTTGATGTTTACCATGGATGTGTATGTGCGATTGATAAGGTCTTGACAGCTGCCAATATGGTTAAAAGAGCTTAAGGTTTCGGATTGTTATGATGGATGCTGCTTGTGCAATGGATCATATGGCTGTCTGATCCTGGTGAAGACATTTTGTCTATAGGATTAACGTGTTCAAATATGAATGGCTATCTATTGAAACCTTTTGGTGTTAGGTTGCCTATGATATATCTTGCATAGTGTTCTATGATGCTAGATAGGAGGTATATATATGTATAGTGCGGTGTTATTGTTGAATAGGAATGCTAATGTAATTCCCTAGAGCATAAAAAATCTGGTTTTCTTTGCCATGCCTAAGGCTTAGATGTTGCTTATTTGGTCTTTATCTTCAGCTCCCCACTTCTTTTATGTAGAATGAGACCATCTTTTTTGTACTTATCAAACAAAAAATATTGTTCACTTGATTTATTTTGGTAATACTTTAGATATAATCAGAAGGTAATGCACCTTTTTTTAGATAAAGGTTGTCTTTGCTAGGATATCAATTAGTTTAGTTCTCTACTATTGATTGTGTGTTTGGCTTATTCAATTTGCCTTAGGAATCAAATGTAGATGAGAAAAAACTAATTCCATAAAGGGTTAAAGGCACGAACAAAATATTTTCAGAGGTATTGAAAGCTGCAAACTCAGTGACAAGGATTAGTTCTGGAGAAAATTGTGTAATTAATGTATTTTTATATCGAGCTTGATTATTTTTTAAAAAAAAATTAGCACTTATTTGAATTGAATAAATGATATTTTATTATTGTTATATATAGATGGACCATTTATATTTTAAATAATTTTAGTTTTAGAATTTTTTTTCCTTATTCTTAATTATATCAGGTTTAATTGTGCTATTTATTTATTTGTTTATTTTGATGAAATCAAATCAATGTTGCACACCTATGCATAGCACGGAAACTATGCTAGTATAAAAGAAAAAAAAATGTATAGCTAGATCTCTAGGGAGGCTTCTCTTTTTCTTCTTGGTGTGTACATAATCTGACCGATAGTGAAGCCAATTTAGTCTCATCTAAGATTCTTTTTTCCTGCATCTTAATTCATTTGTTTATTTAAAATAGAATTAAATTTCAAATGTGATTCTAAATTTCATGTTTATAGGATTTTTACGATGTTGAAATTGAGTAGATTATATTGGTATCTTTAGGACTAGTTAAGACAAAAATGTGGAGCTTAGGTAAATGAAAAAAATGAAAAGTTAAAAGCAAACAAACAAGGTCCTTTCCCCTATGCTCTTACCAATGTCTTTCTTTTTCATACTATGGTGCTTGCCAATATCTTACTTTTCTTACATAACACCATGTGTTGGGTTTTTTTCTCATTATTTTAGGATATCTTACTTTTTGAGAATCTTTGGCGGACACTAAGTGGAGCTGCGGATTGCAAATTGCATCATGACGTCGTAAGAAATTTCTATCTTTTTTCTTTTTGTGTGCTTCCGTTATATGTATTGTATTTGTATTTTTGCTTCATATTGATGTCCTTTTGATGTTTGCCCTACCTTTTGATTATAATTATAATTCATTCATCAACTTTTGAATAAATTAGTTTTAGGTATTATATCTTTCTTTGCAACAAGTCATTGCTTGATCATAAATTATTGATATGCTAATATAATCTTGCTAAAGAGAGATTTAGTAATACTATTTTTTTGAAGGTATATTTTGAGATTAGTTAAAAATGCTAGTCAAATATGTAGTTGAATAGTAATATTATTTGAATAATTAGGTCTTGTGAAGATGTGTCCAAGAATTGGATGAGTTTACCAAGACATAGTAAAGAGTTTAGTGATGGCGTTGAGAGCTTCTTGGACTTTGCTTATTCTATTGGAAATCCTCAAGGAGAAGAAATCCAATGTCCTTGTGCAAAGTACTGTAACATTAATTGGTATCGAAGACACGTGGTCTACGATCATTTGATATGCTATGGATTTGTTGAAGGCTATACAAGATGGGTTAATCATGGGGAAAGTGTAACATCCGTTTTCCGAGCTCCGACTTAGCCAGGGTGATTAATTCCGATTTCCGATTTCGTCTTTGAAAATCGGACAGAAGGGGTTATTTACGAGTTCCGAGTTCATTCATGTCATAACGATTTCCGATTTCATCCTATTCCCGACTTCACGTCTCAAGTCATAGGCCCGATTTCCGATCTTGTATTATTGGAATTCCCGATATCCGACTTATGTTTCAAGGAAAATATACACGGTTCCGATCTCATCAAACACACTGTATGTAAAGTACCGACTTCCGGTTTCGTCTAAGTTTGATTGTTCCTGATTTCCGACTTCGTAATAAGAGGCTTCAGAGTTCCAATATCCGACTTGATGAGGTTCCGATTTCCGATATCATACATCCGACCTCAGAAGTAATAGTTTAACACCATGGTACAAGTACCGAACTCCGAGTTTGATAACGAGTTCCGATATCCGAGTATACATCCATCATTGACATTCCCGAGTTCAAATAGGGAATTCCGAGGTTATATGATTGTCAGCTGCATGACTTCCGATATCCGACCTTGATTCAAAGTATCAGAACAAACAAGATTTCCTCAAGTCACCAACAACATGGTATGAGTTCCGACGTCTGGTTTCAACTTCAAGCACTGTAAAAAAAGGTCACGAGTTCCGACTTCAAGTAATATAGGGACGAGTTCCGATTTCAGGTAGAGTGGAAGCGTATCCCAGTTTTTGGACGACGTGGAGAGCAAGTTGGCCACAAAAGCAGGCGACATGGCCGAACTTCAATCACAAAACTTCAACCAATCAACACCCACAATTCCAACTACCCCCATCTATTTAAGTCAGACCCTTCCCCTCATTTCTGGCTGATCTACGCCACTCTCCCTCTTCCTCTGGTTCCAGCCTCCTCCTCCCCTTCTCTCAATCAACTCCATCATTCCTCCAAGCTTAGCAAGGTTCTAACACTCCAAGTTTCAGCACTTAGCTCAAGTCATACTCCAAAGAGGTAGGATTCCATTCTGTCCTTGAATTACTTGCAATATGATTGCATGAAATTGTATTCTTCTCTATGTATTCGATGAATTATTGGCTGTATTATGATGGATTATGATGAATTATGATTGAATTAATAGGAGATTTTGAGTTAGGATTATGATTAGAAGGAGAAAATTAGAAGGAATGGAGAAGTGGGATGCTGTCTAAGTGAGAATTCCACTGCAGTCCGTACGATGGAGTGCACGGCACCACCTACAACCAGTTAAATCCAATGAAACCATTTTTAGATGAAAGTAGACATTCAGGGATTTCCATAGACATATAATATAAGGCCATTGGATTAGTATTGAGAGAGATATGAATTTTTGAAATTTGACCTAGGGTTTAGGAATTTCATCCGGGCAGGGTGACTTATGAAGGGTATAACTCACCCTATACAACTCCAAATTGAGTGAAACCAATTTTGTTAGAAATCTTACACATAGGGGAACATCCCAATATGAGATTCCGAGTTTGTTATGCTCCCAATTGTTTCCAGTAATCCAAGGAAGTTACTCTATGTCCAAACCGAGCCAAAACAGGGTAGCTTAGGAAGGTCGACTTTCAGGACTTATAACTCGAGGTATACTTAAGCAAATGGAATGCAACTTTGGCAAATGAAAGGTTGTCCTGTTAGCTTCAATATGAGACCTATTTCGGGTGATTTGAGCTTAGTTTCGATTTTTAGTGAATTTATACCTCTAAGAGTGTAATTCGGGCTAGTGGCTGACAGGCTGAGGTAAAAGTTGAATATCTTGAGTTTTATGAATCAAAATGATATGGGACTAAAGAGGTTAGAAAGTAGACATATAGAGGTACGACATATCCAAATTTCAGATTTAAATGAGTTGAATAGAAATAAAGGTGGATTATACAAGATTCAGGCAGAACCGAATAGAATTGGCAGGATGGCCAAAATGATAATTTTACAAATGTTAGTGAAACCTATAAAGTTTGAGTTGAGGATTGCTAGTTTGACATTGATATATATGTGTTAAGTTGATTTATGTTGCTATGACTGAACTGTCTGTGAGAGCTGGCACTATTCATGGGGAAGCGGATCTGATCCGTTATCTTTGCCAGGGATTCTGTGAGAAGTCTAAGAAGCTATGAATGTTTAGATGTAAGGATGAATTTTAAAATGATATGAGTTATCAAGGAAGAATTAGACTATGAATGGGTATATAGAAACCCTATATTTGAGGATGACATAAGTATGATAAGAGATATATGAGAATAAACTATGAAGCATATATGCAAGAATGACACAAGTACGACATGAGACATATGAGAATAAATTATGAAACATGTATATATGAGTACATCCCGCATGTTTATGCTGGATTATGCATGAGAATGAAAGAATGTAAATGTATTGAATGTGGGTCCCTTCACTCGGAGGCAGTTAATTGAGGTCCCTCCCTGTGAAGGTAGTTAAATGATAAAGACATGGGTCCCTTCACCTGGAGGCAGTTGCACATTGAATCCCTTCTTGTGAAGGCAGCTAAAGACTTGGGTCCCTCTATGTTGGAGGCAGTTGCATATTGGGTCCCTCCAACCTAGAGGCAGTGGGTCCCCTTGCGGGTGAGTCGGTGTGACGACGGTCACGGGTGAAGCTGACGAGCTCACTCCAAGGCCAGGCTACCCAAGGGCAGTAATAGCACCCTAGGGACGGCGATACGTAACGCCTAGGTGTGCCAAGTAAAAGCTAAAGATTAAAGACTAAAGACTAGAGATTAAAACTTAAGCAGGCACCCTACTCACATGAGGCATGGCATCGACCCAGCTAATGTGAGTATCGGGGACAGAACTTACATGAGGCATGGCATGACCCAGCTAGTGTAAGTACCAAAGAAAGATCCCACATTCCTAAGGAACGTGACATGGCGATCACGCTCTGATGGGGTATAACATGGCGATCATACTCTGGAATGTGGCACATAAAGATTTTATGATGAAAAGAGAGATAAAGAAAGAAAAGCAAGTTCTATGTCCCTGCATGAATCTAAAATACAAGATAAGTTATGTGCAGATGTTATGTTCTCAGCATATTGATACCATGTGGGCATCATCTTAATATGATGTAGTTCCAGTAAAGTATATGTCGAAGTTATGCCTCTAGTACATTGATGCTATCGTACTTATTGTATTTCAGTTATTAGTTCCAATATGATTCATGACATGAATTTTTATGGATTCTCTCAAATGCCAAGTGTATGATTAAAATGAACTTTGCTTCGGGTAAGATATTTTTCGAAATGTAAAATTAAACAGTTGTGTAGCATGTTCACCTTTTCATAACAAGCCGAAGCAAACTGGAGATGACAACGATGACATTACATGTGTATTATAGAGAATCCTACTGAGAATTTATAATTCTCACTCCTATTTCCGTGTTGTCTCCAGAAAGTTTAAGAGGTATCAGAGTAGCGCAGCGGAAGTTCTTTGTCGATAAGGTCCGTTTGTGTAACTTAGTAACAACTCCAGGGTGTGGTACTATGACTTAAGCATAGTACTGTACTTAGGAGGGTGTTACAGAAAGTGTAGTCGACATGGATGTTGATAGTGATACTAATAAAAAACTAACTTATATGATGACATTGAGGGCTTGCTAAATGATAGATTCAGGGATGTGCCACAAGCTGAAGGAGTCCATGAAGGTTTGAATAAAGATGCAAAGAAGTTTTATAACTTGGTTGAAGAGGCTAGCAAAGAACTATATCCTGGTTGTAAAGGATTCTCTACATTATCTTTCACCATTCGACTATACTTGTTGAAATGTCTGCATGGGTGGAGCAATGCCTCTTTCACTTCCCTTTTGGAGTTACTGAAAGAGGCTATTCCTAACTTGAATATTCCTTCTTCTTTCAATAAAGCCAAGGCGATGGTGAAAGACTTAGGTCTTGACTATAAAAAGATTGATGCATGTCCAAATGATTGCATGCTATATTGGAAAGAGCATAAGAAGGACACATCTTGCCATGAGTGTGGAGCTTCTCGTTGGATTGAACATCCTGAAGTTGACAATGATGTTGTGCCATCCAAAAAAGCTCACAACATTCCTGTAAAAACTTTGAGACATTTTCCCTTAATTCCTAGGCTTCAAAGACTATTTATGTGTTCAAAGACAGCTAATATCTTGAGGTGGCATGACGAGGAGCGTTCTAAAGACGGGAAGTTGAGACATCCTGCCGACGGCAAGTCATGGAAGGACTTTGATAACTTTCATCCAGAATTTGCCGCTGATTCTCGTAACTTGAGACTTGGCTTAGCAAGTGATGGATTCAATCCATTTCGAACCATGAGCATATCTCATAGCACATGGCCTGTTGTCTTGATGGCATATAATATGCCACCTTGGATGTGCATGAAACCAGAATACTATATGCTTTCTTTGCTAATCCCTGGACCGCGATCACCTGGAAATGATATTAACATTTATTTGCAACCTTTGATTGAAGAGTTGAAGGGGTTATGGGAGCTTGGGGTAGAAACATATGATGCATAAAAAAATCAAACCTTTCAAATGCGAGCAGCCCTTTTAAGGACAATTAGTGATTTCCTGGCTTATGCAATGTTGTCTGGTTGGAGTACAAAAGGGAAGTTAGCTTGCCCTTGCTATAATTATGGGACTTGTTCTACTTATCTTAATTATAGTTGAAAGATGTGTTATATGGATCATCGTGTTTTTTTGCCTAATGATCATCCATGGAGAGCTAACAAGAGGTCATTTAATGGGAAATCAGAACATAGGCCTCCTCCACCATTGTTAAAAGGTACTGAAGCTTTTAGTCACTTGAAGAATATGGATAATGTATTTGGAAAAAAGAAAAAAAAATCGAAGCATGGTCCATGGAAGAAAAGGTCAATTTTTTTTGAATTACCTTATTGGCAACATAACACATCACGACACAATCTTGATGTCATGCACATAGAAAAGAACATAGTTGACAACATAATTGGAACTCTTTTGGATATTTCTGGTAAGACAAAAGACCATGTAAATGCTCGATATGACTTGCAAGAGATGGGCATTCGAAAAACCTTCATCCAAAAGAAACAAATGATGGCAAGAAAGCGAAATTAGCAAAAGCATGCTTCTCCATGACTAATGCAGAAAAATCAATTTTTTGTGGTGTCTTGAAAACAGCAAAGCTACCTGATGGTACTGCCTCAAATATTTCTCGGTGTGTGCAACTTGGTGAAAGAAAAATATCCGGTTACAAAACCCATGATGCCCATTTCATGTTACATTATTTGTTGCAAATACCCATCAAAAGCATACTTCCTGATCAGGTTGCTGTCCCTTTAATTCGACTCGGTTCCTTTTTTCGTCGATTATGTCAGAAAGTTATCACATTAGAAGAGATAGATCATTTGGAAGTAGAGATTGTAGAAACACTATGCCAGTTGGAGAGGACTTTTCCTCCTTCCTTTTTTGACATAATGATTCATTTGCCTATTCATTTAGCCAATGAGGTAAGATTAGGTGGCCCGGTTCAATTTCGATGGATGTATCCTCCGGAAAGATATATGTGCACTTTGAAGTCATATGTTCGCAACAAAAGTAGTCCGGAAGGATCTATTGCAGAGGCATATTTGGTTGAAGAATGTTTAACCTTTTGCTCACGTTATTTGCATGAAGGGGTTGAAACAAGATTTAATAGAAGGCCCCGAAACACTGATGAAGTTGATCACATTGAAATGGAAACTTCAAATTCATTTCCAGATTTGTTTCCTAACAAAGGTTGTCCTTTAGGAGGTAAGAAGGGTGATCCTTTCATTCTAGATGAGAAGTCTCGAAGGCAAGTCCATGGCTACATATTAAATAATTGCGATGAAGTTCAAGACTACATTAGGTACGTTATATCAATTGTAATATTTCTTTTATCGCAGTTAGTTTTAAATTATAGTAGTTTTTTTCTTCATTAACAAATAACAATACCTTTCGGTTTAGAGAGCATGAGCATGAGGTCAACAATCAGCAATGAGGATCCAAATGGAGCAAAGCTAAAAACCATAGTGAAAACTTTCCCCGATGGTTTGAAACCCGTGCTATATACGAGGATGTTCCTGATTGGATTAAGGAGCTATCTAGAGGGCCAAACATAGCTGCAAAGAGATATTCTGGGTATCTCATCAATGGGTATAGATTTCATACTAGGCAGCGTGATGCAAGACGCAAAACACAGAATAGTGGTATCACATTAGTTGCATTGACTACAAGCTTTGCAAGCTCAAAGGATGCAAATCCATTTGATGCCAATCTCACTTATTATGGTAGATTAACTGATATAATTGAGTTAGATTACTATGGCAATTTTAAGATTGTGTTGTTCAAGTGTGATTGGTATGAGGCTGCGGAAGATGGTTACGGCCTCACATATGTTCACTTCAACAAAAAGTGTTATCAAGAAGAGCCTTTTGTGCTAGCATCTCAAGCACACCAATGCTTCTACGTGCAAGATCCATTTGATCAAAATAAACACTATGTTATGAACACAGTTCCAAGGGATTTGTTTAGCATAAGTGACCAAACTGACAATGATGTCCAGGTTATCTATGAAAATGAGCCATTTGATCATTTAGTGGGTCCTTCTATACCCAATGATAATGGTGAAGTTGACTTGGTGAGGAATGATCTGCCTGAAGTTCTTGTTGATGTCACAAAAGAAGTGCTTCTTTCCCTAGAATATGAAATAGAATCGGAAGAAGATTATGATTTTGAAGACTTTGAATGATTTATTTCTTTCATTGATTGGTACAATTTAAATATATCTGATTTGTTTTTGGATTCATACAATTTTGCATGATTAATTTTTTATTTTTAACATTGCATTGTGTTTTTCTTATAGTCATAGTTGAACTTATATTTGTATCTTTTTATGTGCAGGTGCCTCCCTTGATTAATTTTGGATTTTGCTGCATGTAGATCTCAATTTTTTTTTTTTGAAACCTGACTCAGCAAGTCAAGTTGCCTTTTAGCTTTCTTTTTCTTACTTTTTACTTTGTGATTATATTAGCATCTTTAGACTATATTTTACTTGGTGATTTTACTTTGCTTGCAGTGGATATATAGTAAATATAACACTAGTGGCAGCCTCTTTCCTATAAAAAGGTTTCTGTACATGTCTCATCAAGTACCACTTGAAGAATTTAAAAAAGAGGTACACGTCTCCTCTACTTAGCAACTAATTATGATTCTAATTTTGCAATGTATATTCTAGTTTTGGATTTATAATGAGATTTTAGTTTTACAGTCTAAATTCTACTATTGCCTTCATATTGACTTGAGATTTTAGTTTTGCAATCTAAATTCTAGTTTTGGCTTAACAATGACTTGACATTTTAGTTTTTTGTATTCTAAACTCTAGTTTTACCTTCACAATGACTTGAGATTTCTTATTTTTTTATTGTAAATTAATCTAGTTTTGGCTTAACACTTACTTGGGGTTTCTAATTTTTGCTATCTAAATTCTGGTTTTAGCCTTACAATGGAACATGGAGCTGCTCTTAAGAAGAAAAGGCTGGTCAAGAAATATCAAAGTCCTAAAAAGAACAAAGGAGTTGATTTACAAGTCAATGCTCGATCAAGTGCTGAACTAATTAAAAACTTCATAACTGGAAGCAAGAAAGAAGCTATGCATGCTACAGCACCGGAAACTCATAAGAGGAAGCACCTTATGCCTTCCATGTTGGATGCTAGTCAGGGACAAAATAGGCCGAGTTCCATGCATTCTAAGCTGTCCACTCAATTGGAAGGGAAGAATAGGCAACCAGTGCACAAAATTGTGACCCAATCTACAGGGTGTTGTCAAAACCAAGACAATAGCAATGATCAACAAGAAGCCAATTTGACCAGCAAAGTAAATGGGACTAGGAATATTACCCAATCTGATGCATCTATTCAACAACAACCAGATCCCAAAAAGATCAAAAGGAAGCCAATCTGCCCAGCAATGACTATTGATGAATTTTTAGAAAAACAAGGGATACATGTGGAAGGAGAAGTCCAACCTGCTGTTCAACCAATGGTTGAAGGTGTTAGATCTATGCCATCCATGGATATTGGAGAAAACAATTATATGGTGGATGATGAAAATGATGTTGATGAACATGATGAACTTGGTATTTTTGATAGAGTCAGAGATCAAGTTATAGAGACTGGCCATGTTGAAGGTGATGTAATCTCCACTATCTTTATACTTACATATGTTGAAGGTCATCCATGTGATATTGCTTATTGTTAATTCTTAATCTAGCTATTATATTACACATTTCAGTGGTAAATCTTATTGACTTTGATGGTTCTCATTGCATGAATTTCTAAATGTTTTGGCTAGGTACCTCAAAGAATAAAAAGACTCGAGGAAAAACAACATGCAAACAAATCCATGCAAGATTAGTAGAAGAAAGAGAGGAGGTGACTTTTGATAAAGGACAAGTAGTGGGACCAACTGAACAAAGAGTGAAGGATTTAACCAACTTTCTTGGAACCATGGGAAGGAATTCTGATTTCTTAAGTTTAATGTACACTAATTGGCAAGCTGTGCCAGATGATCCAATCAAAAAACGCATGTGGAACTATGTCAATGTAAGAACGATTTATTTTTAGATGAAATTTTTATTTACTCTTTCTTATCAAATGAAGATTAAGATAATGTATGTTGGGTTTTGATTAGTCAAAGTTCATTATTCCGAAAGAGGGAAAGAAATGGGTGATGGATGGTATTCGAGATGCTTGGAAGCGGCACAAGACAGCTATCAAGAAGAAACACTTTGACAACTATGACAACATTGAGGATATGTTAAAAAATTCTCCTCCAGGTATTCCGGAAGTCCAATTCCAAAAATTGGTTGCATATTGGAGTTTTCCTACTGTCCAAGTAAGTGGTAGAAAATAGCTTCCATGCTATTTTGGAATTTATTGCATTTTAAGTTTCTTGCTGTTTTGTTTTCTTTCTGTTATGAATTTATCAAGTTTATTATGTTTGATTCCTTTTGTTTTTGTCGAAGCATAGTCCATGTGTCGTATAAATTCTGAAAATCGCAAGAAACAAAAATGGAGGCATCGAATGGGGCCTATCAATTTCGGAAGAGTGCGTGTTGGATTGGTAATATCATATAAACTGCTGGACTTTTGTAACTTTATTTTCTGTCTATAATTTACTAGAGTTAACATATACATTTTTTTCATTCTTGTAGCGTGAAAACAATGAGAACAAAGAAGAACCAACACAAGCTGATGTGTTTGTTGCAACTTCATACAGACGAAAAAGGAAGGAACTTGATTTAGAAACACAAGCTGTAATTGTAAGTCACTCTAATGATTATGTCAATAATTATTATCTTTATATTATGTTATTATCAAATGAGTTTCTTATCAACAGGAGGAACTTAAAGATCGCCAAAATGCCGGGGAAACTGCTAAGGATGCATTCCAAGCAGTGTTTGGCAAAGAGCAACCAGGACGGGTTCGGTGTTATGGGAGATCAATTACAAAAAGTTCTCTGGAGAAAGATGAAGAAATTGGTAAAATTAAACAACAAGCTGAAGAGAAAATGACGTCCTTAGAATCTAAACTTAAAGGAACACAAACTGAACTTAAAGAAACAAAAACTGAACTTCAAGAGACAAAAGATAAGATTCAAGGATTAGAGGATCTTTTGAGACTTTTCCTACAACAAAACTCCCCTGGTTTGAATATTGATGAAGCATTAGCTTTAGTGCGATCTAGGCAATCTTCTCCACTTGATGCAAATAGTGCACGAGATCCGATTAGCCAACATCGACATTCCTCTACATCAACTCATATTCCAAATGAAGACTAGGTATTGAATTTCATGTATCTATGGGGTTTTTTTATTTCATTAGTTTATTCTTTTGGAATATGGAATTGCATGCATCTATGGTTGCTTATTTCCCTTATTCTTGAAATCAAATTATAGAATAAATTACTTCCTTTCTATTATGATACTAAACATGTTGTTATGGCTTAGCTGAATTGCTCCCTTATTTCTGATTTCTTTTTGTTCTTGCTCTCTGATTTTCTCTTTTCTTTTCTTTTCTTTTTTGGGGGGCCATATGTGCTCCCTTGTTTTGGTTAGACACATTTCCCTTATAAGTTGTGATTCCTTTTACTCTGCATTTCTTTGCCTCTCCATTTTTATGTAAACTTGTTGTCTTCTCTTAGAAATTGCATTGCATGCTTATCATTTTTGCCTAAAGTCTTGAAAGGCTCCTGCCATATCTTTAAACTTTTGAAATCAATCTTTACTTTTTTTTAAACTTGTTTGAGAAAAATATCTTTAAGTTTCTGATATTCTTTTTTTTTCAGATTTTTTATCAGTGGTGTATATTCAATATTATTAGTTGCTGCAGTTGTGTATGCATTTGCAAGTGGCATATCTCTTTCATCTAGACACAAACACATTGCTAATTTTTAACTGGAGAATATATATATATATATATATATATGTTGGTTGTAATTACTGAAGAAAGCTTGTGAAATTGTAAAAATATTAAATTCTAATGGTCTACAAGCTTAAATTACTATAGTTACTATTCTTTTCTATTTGAATCTGATTTGTATGTTATGTTTACTTGACAGCTAATTTTTTTCTTTCTTGTTTGTATGCAAATTATGGAGGAGATAAGGGAGGAGCTCGTTTTGTACAGGCACACTTTTTGGGTAATGTTTCTGCAATTGCACTTCTGTTTTGTTCATTATCTGCCTGGTTAAGTTAGTTTAGTTTATTATCCATACATGATGCCTTTTAAGTTGTCATTATGTATAGCCTAATGTTAAGTTTGGTAGGAAATATGTGAGCTTTATGCTTTTCTCTAGGTTTATGTTATAATCAAAACATCTACTGGATTTCATGAATGCTTCTATTTAGGATCTTACTAACAATAAGGGTTATTTGGATATCTGCCCTAGGATGAAATAGTGCTTCTTTATCTTAAATCTTAGCAAGTTAGGTGAAGACTTTTTAAGAAAATTACAAAATTAGATGTTAAAGTCTTATCATTAAATAGGAGATGGCTTTTTCTGCTTGTTAATTAAGTGTGCCAAAAAAGGATCTTGGTAATTAACTGTTAAATAACTTTATTTTTTTTTTGTTACTTTATATTGGTTGTGTTGATGTTATTCAGTTTTTGCATTATATTATATGCAAAGGTTGAAATGATCCAAAGTTTATCCTGGTGGGAAAGGTGCTCTGCAACATATCGACTTGACTTTGAATCATATCAATATGCATTTAGTTTAAGTAAGTAGGTGCAAGTGGTTCCTAGAGCATTAGTTTATACTTTCTAGCATGTAAGTTGCAACTGATGGATTCGGTGGTGTGTGCAATTGACTTCACTGATGATTTGGAAAAGATGGATTTTGATTATAAATCAAGGGAAGCTTCTTAGTTTTGCTCAAGGGTGACTTTAGCATAATTGGTTATAATTATAAATGTAATTGAGGCTATGCAAACAGCTCTGCAACCTTTATGTATTTGTGATCATACCGACAAATCAGTTTATGGCTTTATTTTTGGATATTTTGATGTTAGTTTCGGTCTCAATCTTGTGAACTTGACCCTAATACTCCTTGCAAAGAAAGGATAGTTGGAGGCTTAAGATTTTACTTTGATTTTATACTTATTTTACTTGGTAAGCATGGTTGGTGTTTAGTTCGCAATCATAAGTTTTTTGGTGATAAGGAAGGGCTTTTAGTTTTCTGTTGTTTTAAGGACCTAGTATTCACTTATAGTTGGACCAAGTTGTTTGGTCCTTTAATTTAGTGGAAGTAATTGTTGTTGCTATCATTGTTGTTGTATTTTGTCAAATTGAAATTGTTGACAACATTCAACCATCATTGCAATTTGTAATACAAACAATGAGAGTTGTCTCTACTCAACCAACATATTCTGTGTCCTATAGATTAAAGTACTTCTTAATGGACTTGGTCTCACTGTACAAATTATGGAGATGATGGTCCTTAATATTTTCAAATTGGAATATAGATAGGTGATGATTTTACTTCGTACAATAATTTACTTACTTTAACTGTGTTTATATTTATCTCATCATTGTCTATATTATATGTTGCAGATTGAGCTAATATTGCACATGCAACTCAAATAGGCTAGGAGAAGGAATATGCAGGACAAACCTTGCAATGGATATAATTATTTTGTTTAACTTCATGGCTAAATGTATTTTGTTTACATTTTGGTTTGAATTAATGCTTGATAATATGTATTTGGAACTAAGCATATTAATCGTTGTATACTTGAGATGACCTTTTTACTTAATTGATTAATAGCAATGATTTTATTTTATTTATGAAGTTAAGTTGATTAAATATAAAATTAAAAATAAGAAAAATTAAATTTGAATAAAAATAAGGTTGATTTGTTTTTAAAATGTATACTTTTATAGCTTTTAATAAGATCATATTTAAATTTAAGCAGATGTCACATTTTCAAGATGGTTAATGTCGCTGCAATTAGAAAAAAGGACATTTATTTTAAAAGAAAAGGCAACGTTTATCATATGTTATTTTTATTAGGAGAAAAAGAAATGCTTAATTAGTGTCATCCATATTAAGAGAATAGACAACGCTTATCGTATGTTGTTTTTGATTTGGAAAAAAGACATCGCTTACAAGCTATTATCTATATTAGACAGGAAAGGCAACGCTTAATTTGTGTTATCTATATTAAGATAATAGACAACACTTATCATATGTTGCTTTTACCAGGAAAAAAGACAACGCTTATAAGCTGTTATCTATACTAACAAAAAAGGCAACGCTTATCATTTGTTACTTTTATGGCGAGAATAGGCAATGTTTGGATACCGTTGTCTTAGAGGCTTGTAACAAGCGTTGCCTTTGATCATGAATAGGCAACGCTTGAGAAGTGTTGCGACAAATAGCGTTGTCTTTTCCTCCCAAAAGCGTTGCATTAGAGAAAAGGTAACGGTTCTTTAGGCCACCCCCGGAAAGCGTTCCTTTAGCTGCAAAAGCGTAGCTTTTGATCAAAGGCAACGGTTTTCATATTTTACGGCAACGCTTCATAAGCGTTGCCTTAAACCTAAAATGTTGTAGTGTCTCGCATCAATTTTTACATAACTAATGGAAATCAACAAAAAATTTATTACAAATTAAAAATGACAATAGACAACAATTTTAAATTTTTGATAGGTAAATTCAATAGCAACCTAAAATTCACTTAGGTGAATACCTAACTACAATAGGACTTCTAACATAATGCTTGCCATCAGTCCATTCCAAACTCCCAAAGAAGTAATTAGCCTTGTACTTTCCTGGTGATCTCAATGTCAATGAAACTCTAAATACCTTCTTTTCACCTTTTGTCTTGAAGCTCAAAATATTAGGCTCAACTGAAATTAGAACTTCTTGAGGTGCCTTGACTTGCACTCTGTACGTACTTGGGGACCCAACATTTGTAAGAGTACGTGTAACATTAAGAGAATGTTCATCATCAAAGTGAATTGTGATTGACGGATAGTTGAAATCTGCAATACTAAATGACCTTGGACAAGTGTGAGTTTTGCCATAGAACAACTTAATCATGGAACTGTTATAGCCACGACCACACAAGAAGTTCAAAAAATCAATTGTATTTAGGTCATACACAAGTCCCGGGTATGCTGCACTGTTAGGTTGAATGTGGCCTGCACCATAGTCAAATGGAGTCGCCATTTCTAGTGATGAATTCAGCATGGACCTTTTGGTGTTATCTTCTATTCTTGCTGTAAAAGGCATGGTACAATTAATAGAGGGCACATGTACCAAATTTGATGCAATAATCTTCTAACATAAGTGTAAAACCATCTACTGTACCTGTTGTCATGATTGCTGACTTAATAGCTGCTGGACTCCAATCAGGATGTAGTGACTTGATTATTCCAGCAAGGCCAGAAACATGAGGGCACGACATTGAAGTGCCAGACATAGAAAGGAAAGGGGTTCTATCAGATGTTTGTGTTGTTGGAGGTATGGCTTCGGTATAAGCAGCAATGATTTCGACTCCAGGTGCAATGATGTCAGGCTAAATAAAATCATAAAAGTTACGATTGCACCGGCCATCACTTGAGATTTATGATAATTAACCGAACGGGGGATTGATAATAATAAAAAAAAAATTAATACTAAACCTTGAGGATCAATGGCTCAATGGCATTGGGCCCTCTTGATGAAAATGAAGCCACAATTGGAGCTGGCTTTATGCCCAATTCTGTTTTCACTTTAGAAATGGAAGCCATAGGAGACCTGCATCATATGTGTAGAATATAATTGAAATGCAATGGATAAGCATAAGCTTTGGCTTCAACATACAAAGAATTCAAGCAGCTTGGAGAATGAGGAAAGAAGTTACTTGGTGTGGTTGATGTAAGCAAGAATGTAAGTGCCATCTTTAAAGTTAACATTTGAAGCAGGAAGCACATAAGGGATAGCTGGAATTTCATCTCTTGATGTCTCATAATTTGCCAAAATCATTCCAACTGCACCTGCGCGAGCAGCTTCTCCATCTTCGCCACTTGTTCCGCCACCAACACAGACCACTATTTTTCCTTTGACCTTCTTAGGATCCAGGGCTTTATCCGCGCATTGAAGCCTATAATAATTGACAAGATTAGAGGATATCCATTAAGAGATAACTTATTTTACAAGGCCATCTTGGTATAGGTATTTACGCCTCTGTTTCTTGTGAACCATTAGCTCTAGCATCAACAGCTTGGATCAATGGGTACAACTTATCCGACAATAAACCAGACTTAGAAAGGCTTGCTCCCTAGCAACAAAAAACAAGAGGTAGTTAATTAGATGCAATATGAGCCTCTTCATGTTCAATATGTAGCTTGATTAATGCATGCACTTTGTACAGATAATCTATGCATTAAAATGCCAGCCAAATACCCATAAGGAGTTTGTGAACGTGAAAATGGATGGATGAAGGAGAGAAATGGGCAGAAGTTGGATTATGACTTTTAGCTCTCCTATAATGAATAATGGAAACAAAAAGGCGATAAAAAAAGATTGTTTGGTTTCTATTTTCATTGCTTATAGTTTCTATTTCTACGATTTTATGGAAAAAAATAGTAAAAATAATAATGAAAATAATAAAATTCTTTTTTCTAATTTTTATTATTTTTTTTGCAAAATCTTAAAAATTGATAATATAAAAAATGAAAATATAAAATAAAAAGCAGAAGCCAAACAAGCCCGTAGAGACACTCATATTATTTGAACAACTTTTGGAACATTTAATAGGACACCTTCTCTTACAGCTCGTGCAGGACTGAATGATGTCGTACCTTAAAAAATAATATAAATGTCCAAAAAATCTAAAATTGTCTCAAAGTGTCATTAGATATTTTTATGTCAAAAAGGGTCTTTTCCACATATACAACAAATCCATAAAGTGTGATATATAAGATATACCTTGAGGATTTTCTTGTCACCAAGCTTAACATAACTGTTGAACTCTCTATCAATTGTGCTAGCAGCAACAGTAAACACCCATGGCTCAAAATTGGTCACCGTTTTAGGTTCTGGTCCCTCATTTCCTGCGGAACTCACTACAAGTATGCCGTGGGCAACTGCATGGAAGGACCCTATGGAAAGAACATTATCAAAAAACTCCTGAGGTACATTACCACCCAGTGATACCGAAATCACATCAACCCTATCGCTTATGGCAGCTTCAAAACCAGCCAAAATGTCTGCATCGTTACAACCTGCCCAACACACCTTATAGGCTGCAACACGGGCTTTTGGAGACCCACCGCTTGCAGTTCCATTGCCATTGCCAAATACATTAGCTCCAGGAACAAAGTTGCCACCCGCAGTTGATAAAGTATGTGAGCCATGACCTTCAAAGTCGCGTGCACTATGAGCCGAGACTTGGAATCCAGTGTCTGCCTCAAAGCCTTTGTAAAAATATCTTGCTCCAATAAGCTTCCTGCACATCGTGAAAAATTTATGATAGAAGAAGAAATAATTAAAATATTAACAGTGATTAAACTTTCTTTCAAAAGGTGCAAATCGCACTGTTAGTAAAGTGAATATGAACCTCTACTGAAGCTTAAATTTCATTTTATGTTCTTTTCCCAAGCTCTATCGTAAAATTAACTATAGAATGTCATGACAATCTTACGTAGCTATTTTAGGAAGTTAAAATCCTTCGCACATAATGTTCGCACTATATCTATAGGTATAAAAGCGAACAGAACTAAACTCGAAAGAAACGATTAACTCGATGTTTTTACCAAGATTTGTCCGCATATGTTGATTAAATGGTGTAGTTTGGAGGAATTAGTTAGAATAAAAAATAATAATAACCTGTTGCAGTGAAACTTGTCAGGATTGTTGTCATCAGTTTGGCACATTCCACGCCACCTTTTTGGAATTGGCCCCATCCCTTCATCACTAAAGCTCTTGGATTCCGGCCAAACACCTATCACAAATCACAACATCAAAATAAAGTGAGTGAGAACTTGGCATGTAAAACATAGTTGAAAAAGCTACCAATTGATGAAAGAACATTCAAAGCCTCCTTGTGAGTATCATATTATGTATTAACAAAAGAAAAACAATTTTTTGAGTTTAATAGATAGATTGATCGGAAGTCAAAAATAATGTTATTATATAGAGGAAAATAAATATAGCTAAAAGAGAAAGGGAAATTAAATCATTAAGGTTGACATGCTTATTCAAAACTTCATTCTTGGTCACTTTCTACGATGTTTTGTTACATCACTACCTTAATATCTTACCACACTTTAATTATTATATATTAAACACCAAAATAATTGAAACAAAAATTTAGGAAGACATTATCACAAGTCGCACACGATAATTTGTGAAACAAAATTATGGGAATTGGCTCAGAAAAAAAAAAAAAAAAGGATTGCCTTAACAGGGTTGTAATTACGACACTTGTATTTGCATCATACAAAATATTAAAGTCATATGGCCATGTAAAACATAATCCACTCGTTTTTTATTAAATTTAAATACTTTTATTTGAGAGTAGCTTTAATTTTCATTTCATTATCATCAAAACGAGATCATGCATTTTCCTTAATATTTTAGTTTCAAATATAATTTTTTTATTAAATTTTTCATAACTTTAAAAGAAAAAAAAAATTAGAAGACACATAGAGATTGCTTTTTCTTCCACCATCCCATAAAGTAAGTAAAGACATGAATATAAAATGGTTTAAAAAAGTCTTATAAGGCACATTACAAACAAGGGCATATAGAAATTCATCAATCATTACCAGTGTCTAAGTTTCCAATAATGACATCTTGACCAAGTGACTTCGTCCATATTGAGTGCTTCGGAATTATGCCATTGCTCTCTAGTCCAAGAAAATCCCATGAGTGGGTTGTGTGCAGTTTTCTTCTCTTATTTAAGAAAACTGATAACACATTTGGATGTTCTACACCAATAAAAAAGCACGTTAGAAAATTCAGGTATATATCAAAATAGCCATAGTATGCTACGCATTATGTGGCGGAAAAGTTCAAGAGGAGTGTGTGAATATAAAATACGTACTTGCAATCTTAGATGCTTCTTCTTCCTCAAGTACCGCAGCAAAACCATTGAAATATCTATTATAGGAGTAAAAGATTGCTTCTTTGGCCTTCTCAATGCTGTGTCACAGAATACATTCCATTAGTTCATACAGCTTTTTGCACCAGTTAATTTCATGGAGTTGGGTTTAAATTCCATACCCTCCAACGTATGATCCAAGTAAATCATAATGAGAGTTCGTGACTGATTTGACATCAACTGATGAAGGATTTTGACCAAAAGCATGTGATCCTAAGTACACAATATAGGACTAACAAAACAAAACGTGAAAGGTTATCAGACCACGTTTGAGCATCCAAATATGAAAGTTAAAATGGAACCATGATGAGCGATGGCATAATAATCAGTGAATTCCAACGTTATAAGAAAAACACAAAACCGACATAGAACTTGCCTGTTTGATTGCTTCGGTGGGTTCCTGCAATAGAAGGCAAAGGAAAAGTGACAACAACGCATAAGACATTGGCGACGCCATTGTTTTTCTCAAGAACTATTTTGTTTACAAAATATATTTCAGAGAAGATATGCAAAGTGTCTATGCTTTCGCCTGCTTATATAGTTTTGTGACTGATTTCGAAACCAAGTCATTAATCAACCACCAGCTTCTATACATACCAACTACGTCGAGAAAATTGATCGGCATTTTCCGATGCACGATTAGTATAAAATAAACAAATTTAATGAGTTACGTAGAAATGTTTTTTTAAGGTAAAAAAATATGGCAAAATAAAGGCAATAATAACAGAAGACTTAGAAAGTCAATCGCTTGGATTTTGTTTAATAATTAATCTTGTGCTTATTGGAATTTCGTTTATTTATTCACGAATATAGTTAACGCAATTATGGAAGTAAATCTTTAATTCGAGTCAGAACAAAAGAAAAAATCTCCAATGCGAATGGTAACGTTTATAAACTTTTATCCTATGTGAATAACTCTATATTCTCGTTAATCTTGTTAGTTACTTAAATAAAAATATTTTGTACCTTTTACATTCTTATTGAATATCTTTTAAATTCTTATATATTTATTTTTATTAAGTAATTTAAATATTATTAACGAAATATTTTGAGAAGATATAGTATTGTTGTATTGCTCCTTAAATATACATTAAACTTACCTGATCCTACATTGATTGGAGGATAATTGTTTGGCCCTTCAAGTATGTGACACATATGAACTACAAAAATCAAGGTTTAATTAGTCTATAAGTCCTATAGTTTAATTCAATTTTCAATTAAATCCCTGTAGTTTAAAAATTTATAATCAAGTCCCTATATTGCAAAAAAAATTTCAATTAGGTCTCTATTTATATTTACCATTACAAAAATATTTGATCAATATTATGATGTATAAGACGACGTCAAGTGTATCACACACTTTGCTGATCTAAACCGTTCAATCTATATAAAATAGAAATCTATGGCTAAAATTAGTATGGAGCACTAATACCCCCATTTAGTATAATGCACTCTAGATGCACTATCACACTCTTCAATCATGTCCCATGTAACACCCTTTATTATATAAGCCATACTTGAGTCATGGAGTTATATTAAAAGGTTGTCACTATGCAAAGAAATCTCTAAAATATGGAAAATATAATACATGGCCCTTTAACTGCTTATTTTATTACTGACTAATAGTCTCTGATACATAAATAATAAAATAGTTACACTTTAAAGAAAATTGTGACTGACACAATTCACAGCGTTTACTTCCGCTGTGTAACATTAGCTAGCGTCTACAGTCTCTTAGTCTGACTTACACCCTATTCTTGCTCAATGAATGGCCTTGTACTCTATCTCACACTTGATGTCCAACTTGGGTACTGGAATGTTTACGGAAAAGAGAAACATACAAGGTGCAAAGAAAACCTAAGGTTCTCAGTAGGTAAACTCAAATCAATCTTACAGTGCCATCATAAACATTCCAGCCACTTCGGTTTATTATGAAAATATGAGCACATATAAACAAAAAGTGATTCAATTTTAAGTTGAAAACACCTTACTCGAAACGGGATATATTTTAACAGCCACTTGCCATTTCATATGACAAACATAGAAACATGAACAGAGTAATATACTTCAACAAAAATCATAACAATATCGTGACATAATGAGATAATTAGAAATGCATATGTAGATGCTTGTACTTGATTGTAGGCAAGTGCACTTAACTTAACTTATCTCTTCCTTTAACTTGCAACTTGATCTTGCTCTTTTCTGTACTTGGTCCCGTGGAGATGAATGGCCTCTCTCACCCCTGGGTGATAGCCTGCTTTTTAGGTCCGAGCTCGTACCTATACATGAGTGACGGGTTTACTTTCCCCGACCCTCACACTGGTCTATTCCCCTTAAATCTGGTCAGGGGCTAGCCCAAGTCTTAGACAGTACCGCTCTGGCCCATGCTAGCTGGGTTTATGCTATACCTCACGTGGTAGCTTGGTACTTCTTTCTTGCAAGTTATTATTATCTTTTCCTTTTCATATCTTGTCATGCATGTAGATGCTTGGTGCATTCATGAGTATGTCTCATACTTTATATATCATATCATGTTCTAAATATATACTTGCATACATGATGTACATGAATATGACATGTAAATATAAATATATTCAAAGCATAATCATCAATTTCAGTTCAAGCACCAATTGGGTTTTGGTTTATTCTCTCCTGTTTTGTCCGAGTTTGGCATGCCCCAATTTTTATTCAATTCAACTCATTCAAATCTCATTTTTGGATCCTTATATGTCTAGTTTCTACTCCTTTTAGTCCCATCTCATTTTGAGTTGTATAACTCAAGATAAAAATATTTTATCTCAGCATGCCCTGTTCTTAGCCAGAATTGGGTTCCTATAGAAGAAAATTCACTAAAAATCGAAAACTAGATGAAATGATGCAAATTTTATATCAAAATAAAGCTAACACAACAAGATTTAAAATGAGTTAAGTTTCATGTCATTTGCCTACGTAGATTTTGAGTTATGAGTCTCGAAACATTACCCTACTGGGCTATCTTATTCTAGGCTAGTTTAAACCTATGCCAACTTCATTGATGTGTTGGGAACAAATGACAACGAATTAAATTCTGAAATTTTTATGGGATGTTCTCTCATGTGTTAGCTTTCAAACAACTTTAGTTGCACTCAATTTGAGGTTGTATAGGGTGAGTTACACCCTTCTCAACCCATGCTGCCCGGGTGAGAACCTAGATTTCTAGGTCTAACTTAAAAAATTCATAACTAATTCTATACTAAGCCAATAGCCTTATATTTTATATGTATGGAAATCCCTGAATGTCTAGTTTCATATAAAAATGGTTTCATCAATTTTAAACGGCAGTAGACAGAACCGTACACTCTGCCGTACGGACCATCGAGGAGAAAACCCTAACAGCTTTTTGAACTCTTCTTAGATTCATGTTTTTCTCTAATCAATCCACCCAATCTTCAATTCAAAATCACATATACACCTTAAACCAATCTTAATTCATCATCATCACTCAAGATAACATCAGAATCTTGCAAGAAATTCGGAAGAAAGTGGAGTCCTAATCAGCCCAATTCAAAGAAAACAAGAAAAGAAGTTGGAATTCCTACCTTGGTGGTATGAAATCTTGATGGAACTTGATCTTGGAGTGAAGTTGATGGTTGGGGCTTGAGTTTGGGGATGAGAGGAAGTGGAAGAAGATGAAGAAGAGTGGGGAAATGAGGCTGGTAGTGGGGAGGTCGAAAATGATAAGAAGAAGGAAAGAAAAGGTGAGATATTTGGAAGTTACTTAGTCTTGATTGGTGGATTCAACTTGGTTATAAAATCTGGTTTAACTTCCCATCATCAAGGGCTGTTAAGGCGCCACTTGAGGGAGTTATTTGGCTAAATATTAGCCGTTGATTCTAGGGCATTCATAGAAAAATTCTACTGGTCCGGTTCCGATAGTTTGAAGTACCGAAATCTCACCGATTTCCTTTAAATCGGTAAACCGGTTTTAGAAAAATCCTATGAAGTTTCCTATGGTTCTAATCTAATTCCATTATACCTAATCATTCTAAACCACACTCAATTGGCTTTAAGTGAATGCTTAATCGAATCCTAATTAATCCCAATTATCCGATGAAAACCGAAAACTCGGTTAATAACGATAAAATTTTTCGGACGTTACATTTTTCACTCACTTGGCGGCTAATTGGTGCCATCCATTAGGGTAGAAGTGGCTCAATTTTCATCCACTCAAACTAGTAAAATTTTACTGATTCGGTCCTGGCGCTTTAAAGTACCGAATCTTTGCCGATTTTCTTCAAATCGGCAAAACTTTACTAAATGACTTTAAGAGGATTTCTATATCTCTATCCTAATTGTTCCTAAGCCTCATCCCTCCAATTAATATCTATTTAACTCTTAATTAATATTTAATTAACTCCTAATTGCCCTTACATAACTGCTGAAACCGAATAGATAGATTAACGGCATAAGTTAGACATTTTCACAATTTCGGAGCCTTTTTGTTTTCTGTTTTCTATAACTAATGGCATTTTCGTAATTTTGAGCAAGTCCAGGGGCACCCCTCGTCATTTCACACCAAACTGCCTCCATGGCCCAACCGGCAGAGATTTAGACTTCTACGATTTCACCACGTGATTCTGCTCTGTTTAAAATCTCATTCTGCTAATTCTACAGATGTGGGAATATAAAGGTCATTTTATGAAAAGTTTTAGGGTGGGCATGAAGGTTATTTTATGGAAAGTTCTAGGGTTATTGTGGAAATAAGTTTTTGGGGTCAAAACATAATTTCTAAAAATTTTGGGCATCACTGCAATTAACAAAAGTCTACAAGGGCACTTTTGTCATTTCCTACTTTTTAGCATATTGCAGTGCCATATTTCTAATGGCAGTGTTACACTACCCTATAGTTTCAAGTGTGAGGATCGTCATGGCATAGCACTGCCTGAGAAATTCTCACACTGCCTAAGGGAAATAATTCAAAATTTCCATTACATTCTATTTACAAAAGTGGGGATGTTACATCCCACCATGATTTCTATTGTACCATACTGGTACCCCCACCCCCCATGCCCAGCGCCCCACCATCACCCTCCCCTTGTCCACCACCCCTTCCCTTGAAGATGATGATGAATGTATAACAAGGTGTGTGAGGTAGGATTTTGATGAAGTGAAATGGATGGGCAAACCTGAGGAGATAATCTATAAAGAAGCCATGGCCATGGCTGGCACATTTATAACTGTATTTGTAACATCCCCGAGTTCCGATTTCCGATTTTATCTTCAAGTTTGATCATTTTTTATTTCCGACCCATATTCATCTTCCAAGTTATAAGTTTCCTAATTCCTGAGTTCCGACCTTAACCATATTCAGTATTCACTCATTTTCGACTACCGACTTTATGTTCCAAAATAAAGTATATAGGTTTTCCGACTCAGCATGCCTCATGTAAGCCCTATCCCCTATACTCACACTAGCTAAGTCGATGCCATGCCTCATGTGAGTGGGGTGCTTGCAAATGTTTTAATCTTTAGTCTTTACTGCCCTTGGGTAGCCTGATCTGGGAGTGAGCTCGTCAGCTCAACTCGTGACCGTCGTCACACAGACTAACCCACAGGGGACCCACTGCCTCTAGGTTGGAGGGACTCAGTTGGCCATCTGCCTTCAACATAGAGGGACCCAAGTTTTAGCTGCCTTTATAAAGAGGGACCCAATGTGCAACTGCTTCTAGGTGAAGGGACCCACATCTTTATCGTTTAACTGCCTTCACAGGGAGGGATTCAATGTGCAACTGCCTCCAAGTGAAGAGATCCACATCTTATCTTATTTAACTGCCTTCATAGGGAGGGATTCCATATACAACTGCCTCCAAGTGAAGGGACCCACATTCAATATATTCATATTATTTCATTCTCATACATAATCATGCATAGACATTTATTTAACTGCCTTCACAGGGAGGGATTCAATGTGTAATTGCCTCCAAGTGAAGGGACCCACATTCAATATATTCATATTATTTCATTCTCATATATAATCATGCATAGACATGCTGAATGTACTCATACATATGCTTCATTTATTTTCATATATCTTTGCATACATGATCTTTACATACATATTCGTAACATATAAAGGCTCGTAGCCTCTTTACCACTCTACCGGCACTCATTCATATGCTGCATCATTTACTCTCATATATTCTTGCATATAGAATTTCATGCTCATAGCTTAAATCTTCATAACACAAGCTATTATAACTTCATATGATTTTGCCGAAAATTCGGCAGCATAATGGAACGTGTCCGCTTTCTCATGAATAGTGCCAGTACTCAGAAAACCAATTGTACAGAGAAATCATAACACTTCATTCATAACACAAGTAGCAACCTCCGGGTTCAATGTGAAGAGGTCCGTCCTTCAAGTTGAACTCAACTAGAATGGACATGAGTTCAGATCTTTGAGTTGATTTCCCGTCGTACACGAGTTCCGATCTCCGAGTTTATTCCCAGGAGCTTTCAATTTCTGTTGGTGTTCCCAAGTTTAAATTGGGAGTTCTGAGATTATGTGATTGTGTGCTGTATTATTTTCAACATCCGACTTTGCTTCCAAGTGGTGAATAAACCAGACAAGATTTCCGATATCCGATTTCATCCTCGAGTGTCAAATAAATGGCACGAGCTCCGACTTTAAGTAGAATCAAGACGATTTCCGATTTCATATAGGATTCAAGTGAGTTCCACTTTTGGGACAACGTGGAGAGCAATTTAGCCACAAAAGCGGGAGACATGGCCGAACTTCAATCACAAAATTTCAACCAGTCAACAATCACAATTCCAACTATCCTCGTGTATTTAAGTCAAACTCTCCTTCTCATTTCTGGCTGATTTACGCCTCCCTCTCCCTCTTGTTCCAGCCTTTTTCTTCTCTTCTCTTCTCTCAACTAACTCCATCACTCCTCTAAGCTTAACAAGGTTCTATCAATTTAAGCTTCAACACTTAGCTCAACACCTAGTAAAATCATACTCCAAAGAGGTAGGATTCCATCTCTGTTCTTAAATTCTTTGAACTGTGGATGCATGAAATTTAACTCTTCTTCATATATTTGATGACATGTTGAATGTATATGATGGATTATGGTTGGACTAATATGAAATCTTGAGTAGGAATTAAGGTTAGAAGAAGAAAACTAGGAGAAGTGGAGGATTAAGATGCTGCCTAAGTAAGAAGCCCCACGGCAGTTCGGATGGCAAAGTGTACGGCTCCGCCTATACTAGGTTAAATCCAATAAAACTATTTTTAGATGAAAGTAGACATTCAGGGCTTTCCACACATATATTATATAAGGTCATTGGATTAGTATTGAGAGAGATATACATTCTTGAATGTTAACCTAGGAATCAAGACTTTCATCCGAGCAGTGTGACTTGAGAAGGGTGTAACTAACCCTACACAACTCCAAATTGAGTGAAACTAACTTTATTAGAAAGCTTACACATAGAGGAACATCTCATAATGATATTTCGAGTTTGTTATGATCCCATTTGTTCCCAGTGATTCGAGGAAGTTACCCTATGTTCAAACCAAGCCAAAATAGGGTAGTTCAGGAAGGTCGAATTTCAGGACTTATAACTCGAGATATACTAAAGCAAATAAAATGAAAGTTATTGAAAATGAAAGGTTGTCTATTAGCTTTGATATGACACCAATTTCATATGATTTGAGCTCAGTTTCAATTTTTAGTGAATTTCTACTTCCAAGAGTATAATTCGGACTAGTGACCGAATAGGCTAAGGCAAAATTTAAATATCTTGAGCTACACATATCAAAATGAGATGGGACTAAAGAGGTTAGGAAATAGATACATAGAGCTATGACATATCCAAATTCAGGGTTAAATGAGTTGAATAGAAGAAAAGGTAGATTAGACAAAATTCAGGTAGAACTAAATAGAATTGGCAGAAATGACCACATTGATGGTTTCACGAGTGTTAGTGAACATATGAGGCTTGAGTTGACAGTTGTAAGTTTTACCTTGATAGATATGTTAGATTGATTATACTGCTATGACTTATTTGTCCATGAGAACTGGCACTATTAATGGGGAAACGAATCTGATCCGTTATGCTGCCGAATTTTCGGCAGAATCATATGAAGTTATAATAGCTTATGTTATGAAGATTTAAGCTATGAACATGAAATTATATATGCAAGGATATATGAGAGTAAATGATGCAAAGATATGTATGAGTGCTTAGTAGAATGGTAAAGAGGCCACAAGCCTTTATATGTTACGAATATGTATGTGAAGATCATGTATGCAAGGATATATGAAAATAAATGAAGCATATGTATGAGTACATTCAGCATGTCTATACATGATTATGTATGAGAATGAAATAATATGAATATATTGAATGTGGGTCCCTTCACTTGGAGGCAGTTGCACTTTGAATCCCTCCTTGTGAAGGCAGTTAACTAAGATAAGATGTGGGTCCCTTCACTTGGAGGCAGTTGCATATTGAATCCCTCTCTGTGAAGGCAGTTAAACGATAAAGACGTGGGTCCCTTCACCTTGAGGCAATTGCACATTGGATCTCTCCTTGTGAAGGCAGCTAAAACTTGGGTCCCTCTATGTTGGAGGCAGATGGCCAACTGAGTCCCTCCGACCTAGAGGCAGTAGGTCCCCTGTGGGTTAGTCTGTGTGACGACGGTCACGAGTTGAGCTGACGAGCTCACTCCATCAAAGCTTCCCAAGGCTAAAGGCTAAAGACTAAAGACTAAAAATTAAAATATATGCAAGCACCCCACTCACATGAGGTATGGCATCGACCCAACTAGTGTGAGTATAGGGGATAAGGCTTACATGAGGCATGGCATGACCTAGCTAGTGTAAGTACCAAAATTTATGGTAAAGAATATGATGAAGGTCCTATATTCCTAAGGAACGTGACATAGCGATCACGCTCTGATGGGGTATGACATAGCGATCATACTCTGGAATGTGGCATGTAAATGATTTTATTATGAAAAGGAAGACAAAGAAAGAAAAGCAAATTTTATGTATCTGCATAACTTCAAGTACAAGTAAAATCATGTGTAGATGTATGTCTCCAGTATATTGATGCTATAGTATCTCAGTATATTGCAGTTATTATTCATAGTATAATTCATGAATTGACCTTGTATGGGCTCTCCCAAATGCCAAGTGTGTGAATAAAATGAACTTTGCTTCGGATAATATATTTCCGAACTATAAAATTAATCAGTTCACTTAACATGTTCACCTTTTTCATAATGAACCGAAGCAAACTGGAGATGACAATGATGACAGTATGTACGAATAGTTAAGGAATCCTACTGAGAATTCAAAATTCTCACTCCTATTTCCGTGTTATCTCCAGATAGTTTCAAGAAGTTTCAACGGCAATTTGAAGTTACTGTCAGGATAAGGTCCGCATGCTTGATAACAACTCCAGGGTGTGGTACTATAACTTAAGCATAGTACTGTATTTAGGAGGGTGTTACAGTATTGTTGTAAGGGACTCTCCATTATGATATAAAGGGTGCTAATGATGCTAGGAATCAAATTAGTTTTTATCACTGGTGGTATTCACGCAACCAAACTTGGACTTCATGGTTTTGGGGAAGTTGTAAATTCATCTTCTATCTAAGCACTTGCAATGAAATATAATGCTTTTACATCTTATGCGTTGCCTTCATTCACATGGTAGAAGATAATCGCAAGGAATTTGAAGCACTCTTCCAATCCTTGGTCATATATTGTAATTTTTAGCATATGTATGAACAAGGCATGTGCAGATCGGGTGGTTAGAGTGGTAGATGGTGGGGGAGGGAGGAGGGGAGGAGGGGAGGTGAAGATGATGATGGAATATTTTGTGAGAATATTCTATTTAAATTGACATTTTTGTAACGATAGATATGGATAGGGACTTGATTGAAAATTTTTTTATAATATAGAACCTGATTATAAATTTTTAAATTATAGAAACTTAATTAAAAATTAAGTAAAACTATAGAGACCTATAAATTAATTAAACCAAAAATCAACCGATCACGAGTATATATAAAAAGAGAAGGCATGGTCTAGAATTATGTCATGTAGTAATTGCATGGCATAGAATTAATTCTACATGTGACAAATAATATTAAAAGAAAGATATTTTGTCAAAGAAGAAATTAATATTAAGGAGTATTAACAAAGATAAATTGAAAAAAAAAAGGCTTTCTATGGTACCCAAAAAAATTTAAATAGTTTAAAACCCACGCTAAGTTGGACTAATTATATAATGACATATAATTTATATATTTTGTATAAAAATTTATAAATTTAATTATTAATAATTACAAATTAATCCTTTTAAAAAGTTTAACATTTGTGATAAGTTGGTTTGACCCATCTAACCATCGACCCCAAATGGGTCGAGTTTAAATGGGTCAGACCAATATTATGTTAACTTATTAACATTTGTTATATGTTGACATGACCTATTTAACTAGTGGGCCAAAACGGGTCTGGGCTGGGCCTAAACGAGCCAGCCTAAATAGGGTTGTGTTGGCGTATTTAAATCTGTGGGCTAATCTTAAACCGGTCAAGCTAATATTATGCTAACTCGCTAGTATTTGCTATAGATTGACCTAACCTATTTAACTAATAAGCCCAAATATATTGAGCTTAAACAACCCAGACCAATATTATGCTAGTTCGCTAATATTTGTTATAAGTTGACTTAACCTATTTAACTAACAAGCTCAAATAGGTTGGACCTAAATAGGTTATGTTGGTCTGTTTAAATATATGGGCTAACTTTAAACAGGTTAAACCAATATTATGCTGGCTCGTTAACATTTCCTATAGATTGACCTGATCCATTCAACTAGTGGGCACAAATGGGCTAAGCCTAAATGGGCCGAGCTGATATTATGCTAGCTCGTCAATATTTGCTATATATTTATCTGACTCATTTAACTAGCGAACCCAAATAGGCCGAGCATAAATAGGTTGTATTGGCATGTTTAAGTTTGTGAGCTAACTTTAAACGAGTTTTGCCAACATTATATTGGCTTGTTAACATTTGCTATAGGTTGGTCTAATCCATTTAACTAACAAACCCAAAAAAGACTAGGACTAAACACCTTAGGCCTACATTATGCTGGTTTGTTCATATTTGCTATAAGTTGGCTTGACCTTTTTAATTAGTGGGCCCAAATGGGCTGGGTCTAAACGGGTCGGACCAATGTTGTGCGGGCTTGTTAACATTTACTATAGGTCAGATTGATCTATTTAATTAGCGGGCCTAAATAGGCTAAGCCAAAATGGACTAGGTTAGGCATAATATTTTTATAAAAATAAAAATAAAGATTCAATTTTTATAAATATTACTTCTTTAAGTACTATTTTACAAAATTAAATATTGATATAAATGCAATTTAAATGTTATTATTATAAATCTATATGGATATTTCTTATTGGTCCATATATGCAAGGGTTTTGGAACCCAAAGATATGCAAGGGCTCCATAGAATTTCTCAAAAAAAAAAATTAAAAAAAAAAGACTTATTGAATAGATGGTGGACTAAAGTGGGTCTTCATGTCTACTGCACAGTCCTAAACTTTTTTCTTCCCCTTATTTTTGGATGAAATTCAATTAGAAATGGAATAGAAGTTTCAGTCACTAGTAACGGTTACAACGAAAACTTTTTCTATGATATATTTTAGAGAATATTAGGTAATTTTTTAATTTTTATCCTTTTATAAATCACTATTATAAATTTTAAATTTTTTTAGGACACTTAATTTTTTTAATTAGTTCATAAATTATAATTGATAATTCAATAGATATTTTAATTGAATAACGCATTAATCATAATAATGTATAAGAATATCTTATTTTCATATGAATCTAAATTTTTATTTGAATTTTGATGTTCTAGCCATAAACTTTTGTAACATCCCCAACTTTGAGGGTAGACCAGTATAAAAAGAAGGTCAGGATCAAGGCAATGGCTAAATTGTAAATAGGTAAATTGTAGTAAAAAAAAAAGGGGCAAAATTGTAATTGTTAGACCACAATGGCAAATTTATAAATAAAGGATTACAGCTATCAAGAGAAATATTAGTAGAAAAATTTCGATTTCGGGAATGTGGGCCCCACGACACTAGTAGACAACTAAAATATATATAATAACTTTATAACTGATATTTTCTACACTTGATTTTAAATAGAAATGTGTAATTACTCGCACAGTATATGATATCTTGGGTAATTCAAAGTATCTAAATCAATAGCCGGATAACTGGAATTAATCTTCAAGGATCCCATATTATCTTTAGGCATGACAAATCCATGAAAATAATTCGGCAAAGATTAGATAGACCTATCAGGAGAATAGTCAAAGTATATGGCTAGGAAAGAGCCATACCGACTCCAATTGATAGATTTAGCACTACCACTCCTTCCACAAAATATCTTAACTCTCTTATCCTCTCCTCCTCTCCTCCTCTCCTTCTTAAAGATGCCAACCACACTCCTACCACCACCATCTTCATCTTCTTCCTCACCACCATCTCCATAGCCATGAGCTTCAAGCTCATAGTTGATGGCCTTCTTGGCCTCAAAACACTTTGGTCCTTTTATGAAAATAAATCCTTATCTCCTCTTTTTCAAAACCCCTCAAAGAATTAAAGGATTCAAATAATTTATGAAGCTCTTCCAGCCCCTTGATGGTGGCAACCATTAGAGGAGGAGAAAGCTAGGAGTTGCTTTTGGATTCTTTATTTCCATATCTCCAAGAACCTTGAGATAGGTAACTCAAATCCTAGGACTTGTTTGTATTTTAGGGTTTCTTGGAGTTAGGATTTTTCTTGAATCACACTGATCTACTCACTTAGAGATTGGTATGATGTTAATAGGACCTTTTCTAGTGATTTAAGACTAAGAAAGCTTCATTGGTGTTGAAGAGTATATTAGAGAACCAAAATAATTACAAAAATAGAAAACTGCTACAAGGGAACCCAAGGACAATATGTATTACGAGGGGCATATCTCAAGCTACAAAATTCAATTTGAAGTGAATCTAATTTTAGAAGAAACCTGACTCTAAGGTGAATCCAACCATATAAAATATAGACCCATTGGACTTGGGATGAAAGAGTTATGATTTTTAGAAGTAAGTTGTTGGTTAACACCCTCTATCCTAACTTGCCCTATATAACTTCAATTTGAATGAAACCACTTTTCTTAGAAAGCTAACACTTAGAGAATAATGTCTATGAAATTTCAAAATCAAATCCTTAGTGGATTGTTCCTAGTAAATCCTTGAAGTTGCACTATGCTCTATTTAGATTGAAACAGAGCAGCCCTAATGAGGAGCTCATAACTCGAGCTCTACCTATTCAAATAGAGTGAGACTTTTGGATTTAAAAGAGGGTTCATATAGGTATATCTTGGTAGAATTTAGGAGCAAAAGAATGCAAGATGAATTTTTAGGGATTTTCTAATTTTAGGTGTGCAAGTTTGTCCTAAAATAGGGTAGCCTTGAGTAAAACTTCAATAACTTAAACTATACACCTCAAAATTTAGTGAAACTAATTAAAAATAGACTAACAAAGCTACATCCTATTAGAATTTGAGATTAAAATGTATTAAAATAAAATTTTACTGAAATTTAAAAGTTTCAAATAGATTTAAAAAAAGTAAGACAACTTGTGAATTTTATGGCTTAGAGGTTTCAAAATTATGTAGGACTAAATGGACTGAACATTTACGAAACTACATACCTGAATAATGCCATATTGGCGTATCATTTATGATGATCATACTTGAACTTTTATTGGTATCATGCTGAGAATCATGATTTCTATGACTGTCTGGATGTTATTTTTATTGTCTATTTTGGGAAATCTTTTTACTCTAGCTGTCATGCTGTCAAATTGTTGGCACAAGTATATGAATTATGTAGCATAATTATAAGCACATCAAGCATATTCATACATGAATAAGTGAGCTTTTAATATGATTTTGATTCCATATTACTTGGGCCAACCCCTGAACAGATTAAGGGGAATAAGTCAGTGTGAGAGTCAGAGAAAGTAAATCTCGCGATTACGTATAGGAATAAGCTCGGTTTTTAAAAGTAGGCTATTATCTAGAAGTGAGAAAGGCCATCCACCTCCAGGGGACCAAGTACAGATAAAGTTAAGTAATGCTGCAATCTAAGAACGACAATACATAATGCTCAAAGTACAGACACATGTAGATGCTTTAGGGACAGCGATTCATAACGCCTAAGTGTGTCAAGCAAAGAAAGTTAAAGAGAGAGAAAAGAAAGACAAGTGCACTTGCATAGTTCAAGTAGATGTATCTGCATATATATTGTTCATGATCTTATTATCCTGCATAGTATTTATTATTGTGCTTAGAATTATGTTGTTATTGCTCTTATATCTATCCCAAAAGGTGCCAAGTGACTGATAAAAGTAATCCGCTTCAAGAAATATGTTTTTGAAACTTAAAATTTAACCGATACCTAATGCAATTGTCCACGTTTTCATAATAAATCAAAGCGGCCGGAAAATTTACGATGGCACCCTTTGTGCTTAATGGAATGAGTGTACCTACTGAGAATCTTAAATTTTCACTACCTGCTCGTATGTCCTTGTAAACATTCCAATACATAGACTAGACTTAAAGTTTGAAGCAAAGTTTTGGGACTACTATGGATCAAGGAACATGGACTTAAGTCCAATACCCAAAGTTCTAGTTTGAGTGTCTAAAGTGGACTGCCGGTACTAACGAAGTGAAGACCGCAGAACGAGATGTGCTCTATATATAATATTAGTTAAGTTTTTCCAAATTATATTTGAAATTATATATCTATCGGACACTTGGGCTTATAAGTCTTTATTCAATAATGAAATATGATATTGTAAGGACCATATATTATGTTTTCTTATTTGATAGTTTCGACAACAACTACAATAACCTGTACATATGTACCCATGACTTGAGCATGGCCTATATGTTTGGAGGGTCTTCACTAAGTAATCTAGCAAACTGGCAGATTTGTTGCACGAACTGAATGAATGACGTCTTCAGCTCAAAGTTGTTTGCTTCGACAAACGGTCTCACAATACTGGATGAACACCTTTGAAGAGTGGATGTCAAGTAATCCTTCATGGCTCTATCATTTTGCTCATTTTCCTCAGCCTTAGTAGTTTCATAAAATCTTTCAACTACTCTTCGTTCTCTTCTAAGTTGATGCAAGGAACGCTTGATTTCTGGATCAAAAAGTAAGTCTTCTATAGATTGGCTCCTTTGTATAAACTACAAAATAGAACACAAGAGCAGGTAAAGCAAGGATTAAAAACAAAATAAAACAAAAGCTAAAAAAATTAAATAATGAAAAAAATGAAATGAAATAAAATAAAATAAACTAAAAAATTGAATCTAGTATCCCGTCAACTAAGAATAATATTGATACTATCCCCGACAACATCGCCAAAAAATTGATATGGCTCCAGCAAGTATATCGAGTCTACAAGTAATAAAGTGATGAAAAGAGTATTGTTCCCACGATGATAAATCAAGTACCGAATAGTCTAAGGGATGACTATTTAGATGGAATGAAATCACGGATGAAGAAATTAAAATTTAAATAAAATAAAATGAATAAGAAAAATAATAATGTAGACTAATCCTAATAGTGCGAATAAAAGCAATGGGACGGACGCTATGGCTTATTAATTTCATCCATTGTAAACGCATTTACTATAAATTTTTGTTAATCAGTTTCTAACCTAATTGACTCATGGTCAGTTTCCCTTAATTTATTCCTAGCCTCTCTCAAGGTCAAGAAATACTCCTTATCTTAAACTGATTGCATAATCTTAGTACAAACTAATCTAGATAAAAGTTGAAGCTCTACTAGTTCCTTTATTGAACGCATGAATCGCGTTTGTCTATCTCTAGTTTTCGCTTAGTTCATGATATTTATGTTAAGAGGCTTTATTCACAAACCCTCTCTCGAGTTATTGTAAATCCCCAAATCAATTAATTGGTGATCAAGCAATTAAAGGTATTAAGCATAAACAAAAACACTAAGCAATTGAGATAAGTAAAATTGTCATACAAAAATGGTCCATTATCGCCCTAGCAAAAGAAAACCAGTTCATGACTGAAAAAAAGTAAACAACAAAAGAGTGTGAAGATGAAAAGACAAAAGAACAAAAAATTATAAAGAATTCAAGCTAGAGACAAGAGATTGGGAAGAATGTGTATCTCGCTGGGTTGAATTTGAGTTCTGAAATCCTTGAATCTTCGTCTTCAATCTCTCTAGAAGAAGTCTTCTGTCTTGGGAGGTGTGTGGGTGTGTTTAGGGATTCCTCTTCTAACCTTAAGTGTTGCTATTTATAGTCCACAAATCCCTTTTTCTCAAAATTTGTTCCGATCCCATTAATTACTGCAATCGTGGTCACACTATAGTTAACTAAAATTCCTTCAGTCAAAACGATGCTACACTGTAGCACAAAAGCTGTGCTAAAGCGCAACATCCAGACCTGATGTCACTTGCGAAAATGTGGGTGCGCTATACCACACAAGATTGCGCCATAAAGCAACACAAAAAATGGTGAAATGGCAGCACGCTATAGTGCAACACAAAAACTTGATCTTCTTTCTTCTGCAGCAGGGCGCTATAGCGCAAGGTGTTGTGCCTAAATTCTTGCTTTGGCCGCTTCCAGCTTTCGCCAGGCCCGTTTACACCTAACAACAATTAAATAAGCCCAAAATAAGTATTCAAAATATAAGAAAATACAAATACCACCTAATCTAAACTACTTAACTAAAATAAAACACAATAACTTAAACCAAATAACTATGTCCTAAATTAAATAAAAATCAACTAAAAATATAACGCACTAAAGAAAGTTATCAAGTGGACTCAAGTTGGGTTGGGTCTAGTATTTGGTTTTGTATTTTTTTTTTCTTTTTGCTACAGCATGTGGCTAAGGCATGAATTAGATATACTAAAAAATAAGTTGTAGAAGGCAGGAATACTAGAATCCTAACACTATACCAATGCATATAAAAAACAAAATAATAAGAGCAGATTCCATAATGAGCGCACATTAATCCATACCAAAAAGGAGAAAAAAAAATAAAAGGAAGGTAGAAGGAATACAGAAGAGGAACTACAGAAGCCAAAAGGTGGAGTACTGGAACCGTCACCGGCCACGAAAAAGAAGAGGTGCCAAACAGCGCAACGAACAACAACAAATCAGTACCCTCCGTCATGATTCGGGACTCATGAATGAACAACGATGGATGAAGCATGCAACAAAGGAGCTTTCACCACCAACAACAAAGCAAGAGAGGATGGGGATGGGGCAACAATCCAACAGGTAGGGTTCAATCTTCTTTGGAGGCAAAGAAAAAAAGGGGCTAAATAGGTTTTCCTTTCAAAGAAATAGAGAAAGAAGAATGTATGAGTAAGTCTTGAGTGGGGTTATAAGATTAGTAGTTGTATGGGAAAAATGAATATGACCATTTTCTTCTTGAGACATTTTACTTTTTTTCATCATGTAGGAATTAGAATTAATTCTAGGTTATATATTTTTATCCATGTTTTGGTGTGGGGGGGGGGGGGAAGAAACGCTTGTATTTGGCTACAAAGTTTGGGTCGCACTACTTGAACCAGTTAAGTGATGGCTTCTTCGGGTTAGACCCGAACAAACTTGATAACCTAACCCAAACAAGAAAAAATATTATCAGGTTGTGTCAGGTTCCTCAGGTTGTCGAGTCTGAGTAGATCCATATGCACCCCTACTACTCATTGTCATCTCTAGGTTGAACTAGATCCATTATCCTATCCGATTATCAAAAGCCTCATCCGCCATGGCAGTAGGAATGGGAATGTAGATCCTAAATCTCAAAAGCTACATAGTCTCAGAGCTTGAATGTACCATTTGAGTGCCAAGTTGCGGACGATGTTCCCGATTGGATCTCTAAGTAAGGGCCAATGGAGACAATCACTCTTATCCTTGACGATTATTTCTACATCCTCACTACTATGTAAAGTGGGCCAACAAGGTATAAACCTTTTCAACATTGTTCTTTCCTCGTAGTGTACATGCTAACTTAAGCATGAGAGTGTCATACACAGACACAACCCCTCTTTTCGCACCTATTGCTGCTGCGCGTGGAAAACAGAGATCACACCTTTTGTCCACTCTTTGGGTATACTCTTTCTATGGTCTTTTGACAGAACATATAGAAAATTGAAATTGAAATTTATTATTATACTCATTAACCGCATTTAGTTATGCAATAGTACAAGCCCTTTGATTGTTACATTTGCATGGTAATTGATGTTTTGTTTTGGGTTTTACAAACAGATTTAGCATTCTTTGCGATGACAAGGCCCTAGTGGGCAGATAAATGCCTTGCAATTATAGTCAATGGGATATTGTTGCTTGAAGACGTTGATAGACAAACGCTTGACTTAATAACAATATTTTCACTCCTTGCTAACTAGAAAAGCAAGTTGAATGGTCTAGACATGCAAGCGAGCAGCTTGCTAACTAGATGCTTGACTTATGAGACATTAGAACAATAGAAACCAAAATTACTCGTCAACGAAATTCGTGAGGACCTTGCTAACTAGATGCTCTCCATAGACAGCTTTTTCAAACTTCTTGGTGCCATTTGTCCTCGTTTTACATGTATCTAAAGGCTCTACAGCAGTATCAAAGTTCGTCTGTTCACGCGGTAACGGAATAAAGGATAAGTTGCATAACAATCAAACAAAAAGGACGATATATATAAACGATTTAATTTAATTTCTATGAACAGCCAATAGAATTTGAGAAAAATGACAAATTAATGAGTAATCACCCATCATAATAACTACCCACTATAATTTGTTATTTTCCACAAATTCTATTTGCATAGAAATTAATCTTATACATAAATAGAAAAGCGGGGCTAACCTCGTAAAAATATACTACACTGACTCTATATTTTGGGGAGTTGTTTATCACCCGATGCAAAGTTGACTCGTACAAACCATTGGAATATATCTGCAAGTTTCTTCCACACTTAATCAGATGTTCCACCAACTCTAAGGAAGTATTGATTTGATGAAGAGATTAAGTGAAAGATACCTTTAGCATGTCACCAATGTTGCACACAAAAGTCCTAGGAACTGGAGGTGCCGATATCCATTCGCCAGACAGGTTTCTCACCTTCAACAATTTCATAGCATAAACACGGTGAAATAAGAACAGCAGGAAAGAAAATATTAGAAAAAAGCTCCTAAAGAACCTAGCCGAAAAAAAATTGCATTGGGCCCATAATAAATTTGTACTTAGTGCCTGTAATTCAACTACCCATCATAGGATTGACCCCAAAAAAATAGCCATCATAGGACAACAGAACCGGTGTTAAATTGACTCGAGATAATCATTGCAAAAGATTGAGATTCTTTTCTTTTGAGGTGGGTTCAGGGTCATAAAGATTGTCAAAAGATAAAATAAAAAAACAAAAACTTAAGTGATTCAATAATAGTGTTAAGCAGGTAAATATGGGCTGGAAGAATTAGCCACTTCAGACTAGCTTCAATTTATTCTAGAAATATAAATTCACACACAGAAAATATATGGAAGTTTGAAATTTAAGTTTATAATAGCATGGTACAAGATTTGCTTGTAGTGAGAATAGAAGTAAAATCAGGAATTGCATGCAACAAATAAGAAAATCAGCATCTATTATACAGAAAGGACTATATTATACATAGGTGCATACCTGGAGTGCATTTTTATCATCATCCTGGTTTAGCAATGTCAATAAACCTGTCAAGCAGCAACTTGAGATCGTTGACCATGACTTAACAGATATTCTAGACATGTCATGATTTAAAGGTTAAGATATACCGTACCATAATCAGTATGAGCTCCACTGGATTTGTTTTGTTTCAAAGAAATGAAGAAAAAATAACAAAACAGAGAAGACATCAGTAATGTAAGGCCTAGTGATATAAAGGGTAAACATTTGAGAACTCCGGGTGCAGGATTTCATCACCATCCAATGTCATTTTTCATAGAATCTGTTCCATTTTTAGTGGATACACCTGGGTAACCAATTAGCCGCATTACCCAAAATGGATCCCCAGCTCTCTGACCTTCAAATTCATCCAGCGATCCACCTAATGCTAAAGCAATTCCACGCATAATTTTCCTTGCAAGGTCTGTTCTAACCAAAAGAACAATTAGAAGAACAAAAATTTAACCCCAGGAGCAAAAATGATGGGAAAAGGAAGCAGGGGAGGAGAAAGCATGCCTGTGCAGATGCTAATATACTCCTCCATAATAACTTTGAATTTTGGAGGATTTTGTGGCCTGCAAGATGGACCAAAAAGTGCAAGAGGGTTAGAACACACATTGCTCTGGAAGACATAAGCATTATATTTATCACAGAAAGACTTCTATACTAAACGTCAACGCTCCCAAATGCAATCAGTCAAATGCTTGGATATGAGGGACAC
The DNA here is from genome assembly GCA_031439585.1 of Pterocarpus macrocarpus. Lineage (NCBI taxonomy): Eukaryota > Viridiplantae > Streptophyta > Magnoliopsida > Fabales > Fabaceae > Pterocarpus > Pterocarpus macrocarpus. Next base: position 31,847,992 of record CM062513.1, on the reverse strand, counting down.
ATATCAGATACATGTCAATCATGCAAAAGTAATCCCTCGACAATGAATCTAATTTGGTGAATATTCTTGATCAATCAGGAATTTGATTAGAAGCATACATATAATTGTTCTCTTGAGCATGATAATCATCTAAAAAGTGAGAAGGGGTGGGGGCATTAACAAATAGAAAAATGCTAATTCCACATACCACTGGTTGCATCCTTCCATAGCTTTGCCAAGATCTCCATACATGCCCTTCATCACCTCCCTATAGCACTGTCAAAGGAAAATGAAGAGATCAGTTAATGCTTGATAGCACACTATAAGAAGCAGACTAAATTAGTGGACCTGCTATGCTTGGCTCCAATCAGAGAAAGAAAACGGTATACTGATGGAATCTAACTTCTAACAATGTTAGACTGATCTAATGAAAGAGTGGAACATTTAATTAAGAAGCAGGTACCCACTTTTAGGGAAAACAAAATATTGCAATCTATTTTAAAGTATACTGAGATGAGCCAATAATGTCAATCACAAAGTCAAATAGTTGTTTCTAGTATGTGTTCTGTCACCTATCTATTAGACGAAAACAACACACTAGAAACGAAGAACCTAATTTCACGTTAAGCAACAAGCAATACCTACATCAATTGCTTCATGCATGTCAGGTGCACCTTTAGTTATATTTTCTCCAATCCTCTGGTAACCTCTGCATAAGAAAATAGGCTGGTATCAGATTGGATGGAAAAACCCGATGCAGAAACTAGCAAGTACCAAAATGAGGCTTATGTACAAATGTCATGAACCCAACTCTCTTGAAAGCTTAACCTATTAAGTAAAAGTACATGAATGGTTTTATATCTATCAAACCCCCTAAAGCAAAGCAATGCAGAGGCCCACCTAACCTTTTGCTGAAATTAAACTTTTTCATTTACAAGAATGAGGACAAGAAGGAATAACTCAAGACTATTCAGTTATAGAGACTCTAATATTATATCATAAACCAACTCTCCCAAAAGTTTAATCTATTAGGTAAAAACACATAAATGATTTTATATTTAACAACAATATACAGATGCAGGGAACTATGAAACCAAGCAAACCTGAACCCAGTAGCCGGAGTCATTTTGATCTGTGTCTTTTCTTCATAAGGAAGTTCAAAGAATCTGCGTGTTATGTCTTTAACCTCTTTGAGGAGAGCATCAGGAACACCATGGCCTTTCTGTCAATCAAGGATTGTAGAAATTGAAGTAAACAATAACCAGAAAAGAGCCCAAGTGCCATGATAAAAGATGACAAGGAGAAAACTGCATAGCAAAATCTTGCTTTGGATAGTCAAGAAAATGAGACTTTAAGAGGAAACGATAGAGTAATTAATTCCTTTCTTGAGTTAAATTGAACTCTATTCATTCAAAAGCTTGTTAATGGCAATAGTTCACTAGAAGTTGCCCCAAATGTGACCTTGTGAAATTAACTTAGCATGTGAAATCAAAGGCAAATGCATTCACTATGAGTCATTGCTTCCCCATCCTTTTTCTTCTTCCTCTTTACCCAATTTATTGCATTGCTTTAATCTTTTTCTTTATAATCATTTCAATTTTCAAGTAATATTAGTAATGGACCATGCCCAAACGATAGAACCCTTATTCTAGACAAAAATTTAAAACATGAGATATGTATACAAATTATAGCGGACCTACTGTGTAAAATAAGCGATTCTGTCACAGGAAGGTTAACCTTTTCATTATAGTGCAGATTCTTACCAATTGGTCTCATATTTCTAGAAACATTAACCTTCTTTGCTTCCACCCTCGCTTTCAGCAAAAACACTAAAGCAAGCTAGAGAGTAAAAGGGAAAGAAGTTAAAAAAGATGCAACAAGTACCACGTAGAAGAACCCTGCCTCTGTACAAGCCTTATCCAATTGTCTAACAACCTCAAGTACACCAGGGTCCTCAGCCATTTTTGGGTCATCAGACTTGGCTAAAAGGGGACTAATATCTGCATCATTGAAAAAATAGGGATGTTAAATTCGGAAACTAACACAAAAAAACATTTCTCCTCTGTGCTTCTGAATATTTCAATCAAAATTATCTATTTACACGCAGTCTTTAGCTGGATACGAGAGCCATTAAATACTCATCAATCCTAAAAATCGTCCCAAGTAAATTCAACTCTAACATGTTTTGATAATTTCTCATAAACCAAGGCATATATTTTCAAAATCATGGAAACTAGAACCATCAGCGTGTACATTTATGCCTGTGTTTATATACATAGACATATACACAAAAATGAAGCTGTGAAACCATAGATATATTTGGTCGAATTTATAGTTAAGCAAGTAACAAAGTAACGAGAATCATGGCAATGGAACTGGAACGAAAGTTTACCAATTATGGGGATGGAACTGAAGTCCGTAGCCATCGGTGATATGTGTAATGTGGAGCAGGTGGGGTGACACAAAGCAAGCTTAGCGGTGGCTTATGAAGAGAGAGAAAATTACTAAAAGATTCTTGATTTTGTTCATAAATAGTCTTCAACCGAGCATACTTTAACTTATTAAATCAAAGCACTTTCTTTATGTTAGCAATTTTTAAAAACAATTCTAATAAATAATTTCAACTGCCTAGTACCTAACATTATTAAAAGAGAAAATCTCTTTTATGTTATTAAAGAAAGAGTTTTTTTTTTCTCCACAAACTAATATTATCCTTTGTCAATTATATTATGAATCAACATTGTTTTTTATTTTGATTATATTTCTGATATAATAATTAAGACGTTAAATTATAAATGGAATAAAACATAATTTCTTTCCTGGTGCAAGAATACTTAATTGCATTAGAATAATGATATTTGAATAAAAAATAAAGGATTGAATTTGTATATACTATTAATATAAAAAAATTTATACAGTCATTCAATTATATATTACTACATCAGTAAAAATATTTTACTAAATTATTTATTATCTTAAAAATTTTATAAACACAAACATTTAATTAGATGACAGTGTCTTTTACATTGCCAGTATATAACAATTAAACTCAAAAAATAAATGCTATTAAAGCTACATAAAATGAAAAAAAAAAAGTTTAAATATATTTTTAATCCCTATAAATATAGAGAATTTTGATTTTGATCCTTTAAAAAAAAAAATGGTTTCAGTCCAAACTTTTCTGACAGTGTTCAATTTTAGTCCTTATCATTAATGAACATTAGTTAAATATTGATGTGGCTAACGAAAATCCAACTCACACTTGTCACATCTACCCCCATGCTCCACATGGCTTTTCCACATCACCCATTTCTTCCATCTCATCACTTATCTGATCTTCCTTCCTTTCCTTTTTCTCTCTTCCACCTCCTTCTCCCTTCTTCCTTTTCCTCTGTCCAATTTTACTTCCTAACCCATTCTTTAACTACTTAATATCATTTATCACCCTTAAAGAAATAGCATGAGACAAAGCCTATTAACACACAACAAAAGGAGAATCAACTACCAGACTAAATCCAAAGAAAAGTCAAAACTTGCAACATTCACATAATCACATCCCCAAAAAAGAAAAAAAAAATCACAATACAAAGTTGAATAACACAACAAAAATCATGGGAAAAAGAATCTTTGAACAACTCAGAACCAAAAATTACATCCCAACTAAACCCAAATTAAGAAAAAAGAACAAAACACAAATTACCAGAGACCAAGAACTACTTAACCCATGAACCCATATCCACTTACCAGAACTACCACACTCCCTTGTGTAATACTTTCCCAAGTACAATACTATATTTAAGTTATAATATCACACTCAAAATTGTTACTAGTAAATAATCGAACCTTGTCTGATAGCAACTTTTGGTCGTCCTCCAATCTCAACTAATTTTATCCAGGATGGTCATCTTCAATATTTTCTGAGCTATCTGGAGATGACATGAGAACATACATGAGGTGAGAATTATAAATTTTCAGTAGGATATTCTAGATTACCACATACAATATCATTATTATCATCTTTAGCTGCTTCAATTTATTTAAGAAAAAGTGATCATACCATAACAACTATAAATTTCATTTTTATAAAGTTCAAAAATATTCTTCCAAAACAAGTTAATTTTATTCACACACTTGACAATTAAGAGAACAATTTCATAATAGAAATAAAAAGAAATTAACTTATGCATATGAGATGCACATCATGTAATCATACAAGTGCACTTGTCTTTCTTGGCTTTCTTGGCTTTCTTTAGCTTTCTTTAATCTTTATTGCCTTCGGGTAGCCTAATTTGGGAGTGAGCTCAACTCGTAACCATTATCACACAGTACTAACCTACAAGGGGACCCACATACCTCTATATTGGAGGGATCTCATAGTTTTAATTGCCTTCATAGGGAGGGACTCAATGTGCAACTGCCTCCAAGTGAAAGAATCTGCATTGTATCTGTTTAATTGCCTTCATAAGAAAGGACCCAATAACTGTTTCCAAGTGAAAAGATCTTATCTCACTTATTCACATATTGTCTGATTTCACATTCACATGTACATATCATATGCTCATATATTCATGAATTAATATACTTGAGGAACTTATAACCATGATATATAATTTATATATTTTTGCCAAAAATCCGGCAGCATAACAGCTGAAAATGAGGCTTTTTGATGTACAGACAGTATAATCTCAGCCAGACAGTCATAATAATCAAAGTCATCATAACAATATATCAATAGCATCTCATTCTTGATAAGAAATTCCATACATAACTCACCCTTTGACCCTTTCTGGTCTATGGAGCTTCTAAGGCATAAAGGCCTCAAGTGATCACATTTTCTTTAAATCTGTCTTGAAATTCTAAATTACACTAAAATTCTATTTTAAGAATTTAATATGTTGTAGCTCTACTAGTCCATTTTGAAACCTCTTTAGTACCATTACCATTTGAGGTGTATAACTTAGATTATTTAAGTTTTACTCAAGGCTACCCTATTTTAGGATAAACTTGTGCACCTAAATTTAGAAGATCACTAAAAATCCATTTTTCATCATTTTTATCTAAAATTTATATCAAAATGTACATATTTGGACCCTCTTTCAATCCCAAAATTTTCATTTCAATTGGGTAGGTAGAGCTCGAGTTATGAGCTCGTCAAGTAGACTGTCTTGTTTCCACTTGAACAAAGCATAGATCAACTTTAAAAAATCATTAGGAGCGATGTACTCATGCTCTAATTCTAAAATTTTATGGACATAATTCTCTATGTGTTAGCTTTCTAATAAAATTAATTTCACTAAGTGAAGTTATATAGGGCGAGTTATGCTGTTCACATCACACTCTGGTCAGGACAGAAAGTGAAATCCAACAGCCAACTTCTAAAAATCATAACTCATTCATTTTAAATCCCATAGTCTTATAATTTATACGATTGGATTGCTCTTGAAGTCTAGTTTCATTTAAAATTTATTTCATGTGGACTTGAGCCCTATAGAGTGAGAAATATTATTCGCTGTACGGATGGTCTCTAGGATTTCTTTCCAATAGCTTTTCTATTTTGGTTTTATCTTGTTCTTTTGATCTATTCTTTAACCTAAATCAAGTTTTTCTAACTCCAATCACTAAAAGTAGGTCATATTAACATCATACAAGGTCAATTAAAGGAAACCCTAATCAGTCCTAAACCCTATAACACAACCAATCCCAAAAATCCTATCTCAATTCCAAAGTTTGACCTCTTCAACTTGAATCTTTGGTGACTCTACTCCACTAAAACCTTGAAATTGTGACAAATCCCTTCTTGCTCTTGGAGGGGCTGAGCCTAATTGATCCAAAGAGGAGAGGTTTATGAGCTTATCTTGAGTTTTCTTGAGGATACACAAGGAAAAGTGGAAATTTTGATCAAAAGGTAGCAAAATCACAAGGGTTCTTTGAGTAACTATGGAGGAGTTGGAGAAAAGGATGAAGATGAAGAAGAAAATGGAGAGTGAGAGGAGGCTTAGGGTGGCTGAATTTTTAGGGGACATAAGGGGAAAATTTTACTTCTTAAGTCATAAGTTATTATGACTTATGAAATAATGTGATTGGTGGAATTCTACATGAACTCAAATCTTCTTAAGTTTCAAATTTATGTGGCATTCTTTGGCCACCAAGGCTGGTTTGGGTGGCTAGTTTCTAGCCATATATTCTAGGGTTTCAATTGATATTTATGATGTCCTATAGTATAGGTCCCTACCAATTCGGTTCTTGCATCCCAAAATTCTGCTAGCAAGGCAAATTTTTTCTGGCGAACCAAACATTGCCATTTTCTCGTATAGAGAAGACTTGAATTTGTTTGATCACATAATTAACATCTTCTCATTGTTGATTACTCTCTAATAATATTAATTAACTAAATTAGGATGTTACACCTTGAACAACCACACCTTCTTGTCATTGCCCAAAGCCCCCTATTGAGAAGCCTCCAAGCCTATGCTACCACCTAGAACACTGTCGCACCCATCAACATGAAGCACTGATGCTATTTTATGTAGCTTGCCTCACCTATACTACATCACTACTTGTCTTCTCACCTCCATCGCTCCACAAACTATATGCAATTATTGGGCTTTGTCACTGCTCCTCACTCCTCCACGTCACCATTCCTTATGTCTCTGTCTTCGCTACCCTGTCACTAAATTTTTGCTTTCCACACCACCGCATCTTCGCTCCCTGTGCTACCTGTCTCCATCGCAAGTTGATGGCAAAACCAGAAATTTTGAAGGAAGGGGGAATGGACAAGTGGTGGGGTGAGTTGATCTCTAAGGAAAATGTTAGGTTTTGAAAGAAGGGGTTTTGAAGAAATAAAGAATAAGGAAGCAGTGAGATAGGGGGAAAGAAGTGAAGGAAGAAGAAGACGAAGTGGGTTAGAGTAATTTTGTGGAATGTCAAGATTGATTTCTGGGCTTTTATAGCAAGATTGATCTTTCAGATTTGGTTTTGGTTGATTTTTGTGTAATCTTTTCTCTAACTTGGCTTGTTTATGGCTTTGCAATTGTTTCTAGGGTTTCAAGAATGATTTGGGGATTTGGTGAGGTAAGGAGGACGAAGAAAGATGGTTGGTGAGGGAGGGGATAGAGATGGGTAATGTCATGTGCCACTCACATGATCTTAAAGTGCTTGGTAGGATCAATGATGCAGCTCTCTGTTACACATTTCAGCACTTAACAAAATGAGATTAATGACAAGTACTTAAATTGAACACTGTCAAAAAAGTTTGGACCGAAACCAAAATTTATTTTTTTATATAGAGATCAAATCCAAAATTCGCTATATATATATATATATATATATATATATATATATATATATATATGTATATATATATGTATATGTTATTTAAAGTTTTATTTTTTATACAAGTAAAAAATTTTATTAGTGGTAGAATAACACAATCATTTTAAAACCATTAGTCAACAACCCATTAATATCCAACCTATATAAGAAAAAAGCTTTCGATGGGCCCAAGAAATTAGCCCAAAATCTAATAATCTCTCAAATCAAAATAAACTCTAGTATTACTAAGTGGCTCCCCTCCTGTCAAACACAAAAAATGGTGCTCCCCTATCTCCATCATTCTTGCCTCACCATCTTCTCTCTTCTCCCTTCCCTCTTTACCTATCTTTTCACAAAACCAAATCCAAGCAGCAAAGACTAGTGGCACCGCGGTGGCTGCCATGGCCACTCCTCCTTGCAGTGGTTTGAGTGGCAGCATCCTCATCTCTCTGCAATATTTTTCTTTTTTTGTTGAACTGCCAGATCGGTAAACCACCTACGATTTTTATGGTTTGCAGATTTTTGACCAATTTTTCCAATTTTTGACCAATTCTTAAATCAACAAATTTTTCCAGTTAACTGAACTAGAAAGGGATTCGGTTCCTGGTTTAACGGGTAGGACTGACCAGTTCGATCCGATTTTCAAAATACTAATTCTATATGGTATCGATAACTCTGCGAGCTTTCGTTGTACGAGACCACCCCACGCACTATTGATGGGCATATATAATAACATTAAACATGGGACTTCTATTAATTAATTATAAATGTACATCATGATAAAACACTTAAAGTGCAATTATAAGATCCTTTTTCCTGTACTTGCAACATAAATGAATTTTTTATTTAATTTTTTAGTAATTTTCTAATATATGAGTTTCGATTATTACTCTTGTGGTGTCACCAAATGTGTCAGGAATCGCAAGGAAACATGTTATTTTATTTTTGGGTAGATAGAAACGTCTTATTTTATTGGAAGGATATTTTTCTTTATTTGGGATTTTGGACTTACACTTCTAAGGGTTGGGCAGAAAATTATATTCTTCTTAACATTTAGAAAGTTCTTTTTTTTTTTAAACCTCTATAAAGAAAATGGTAATTATGCTCACCAAAAAGAAGGTAATTAGTAGCGGGAAAAAAAATCACTCTCAAAAAGATGCTAATTGGCTCAAAGCTACGTCGTCAATGTGATAAGTCACTCATTGATGATTTCTTAAGAGGCTAATTCGTAGGCTTAATTGATCCACTTCAATAATTGTAAAAGTGAGGAGTCGCACTTTAACATGTAAGATGTGCCAATAAATGGGAGTACATAAGTTTGTTATGATAAAATTTGTTGAGGAATAATATTATTTGTATCTTAAAAGTGGGTATTAAATATTGAAAAATTAGAAAAGATAAAAACATAAAGTCTTGACCCCCTTTATTATTACTAAGTACATTGTATTTTTTTCTCATTATAATGTTCATCCTTAGTATATATTTCTATATAAAAATAATGTTACTCTTTATCAAATAATTAAGGAGGAAATAGGCCGATAATCTTAACTTATTTTTGGTAAAGATGACAATCCAACTCATTCCAATACGTTGCGAGTCAACCTAAAAATGATACAAAATATATATTGGGTTGATTAGTTCTGAAAAATAAGTTGAAAAAGTTAACAATCCCACTTTATAACAAATTGGTTGAGTAAAATTGTCTAAAAATTAAAAAAAAAAAAAAAAAATCAACGGGTTAACTTGTTTAAAATTAGAAAAAAAAAGAAAAAGGTTAAAGAGTTAATACTTACCTAACCCTCCTCTTTCGAGTATAATTTTCAACCCAACAAGCATAAAAATGAAAAGAGGCTTGACTATGAAGAATTTGATTGTGGCTCACTTGGGATCCAAGTGCCACCATGAAGTCTTACATGCATTGGTTAAAATAAAACAAGAAGACAACAAAAAAAAAAGGAAAGAGTATTTTAAAAAAGATATAATCCATAAAACCCCCTCTAACTGTAGGACTTGTGTGAATTATCCCATGAATTATAAAATGGTGTAATATATCCCCTTAAAATTTTTTCATTATGCTTGTGGCAGATTTTGTTAAACTTCAATTAAAATAAAGGATAAGATACTCAAGCTATCCATTTCCAAATTTGATCACGACCTCTATCTCTATCCATTTGATGTGAATAACAATCACAATTTTTAAATAGAACTCACCACTAAGAAAAGAAACTAAAACTATAAGGCAGCACTCATATAAAGGGGGACGTACTAATTTATCGCAAACTTGCAATGTGAGCATTTCTTGATCCCATGGTTACTCTAACAACTCAAATAGGATTGTCTATGAAAATGTCAATATGTTGAACTTGAGTTTTGCCCCATAATGGCTCTTCCAGAAGGACATCGGTAACGGCCACGCCATTTTCATGTCTAAGTTCAAGGAGAAGCAATATGGGGAAGGAATCGGGGAGAGGGGAGTTGGTGAACCTATGGCACAATAGAATTGGAATTTGGGTGTGAGTGGTTCCTACAAAAGAGAAAAGATGTCATCTTTGCTGGCATCTATGGGTACTCTTCGGTTTTCCATGGAAGCTCTTTCAATGGAAGCCATTTTATTTAATTTGGAGAGAAAATCCTTGAATCTGTTAATTATTTTATAAGGAAAGTTAACAAGCACAACTGCAAAAAGTATGTGTGTGTTTGGATTAGACCCTGATGATAGACATTTGGATCAATTTGATTCTACATAATTGCTTTTGATCAAAATTGAGTTGGTGTCAACGTGATTTATATTTGAAAATTTTTATGTCAAAGTGATTATGATATAATGAATATTGTTTGGATGATGTTAATCAAAATTACTTTTGGATGTATATTTACCAAAAAGGGATATGACTTTTATGTTATACTTTAAATATTATCATTTTATTTTATTTTTATTTTTAAAATATTTGAATAAACTATATTAATATTGTTATAAAGAAAATTATATAGATATTTTTTTAACATATTATATAAATATTATAAATAAAATTTATGAATAATATTATAAACGAAATTATTTTTAAGAAACCTGTGCTACTATTAAATCACAAATAGAAAATTTCAAAATAAAATATATAAAACAGATATATGAAGAATCCCTTGAAAAGGATGAGAGTAAATAAAACTTTTGGTCTTCATCTATGATTCCAACGGGGAAACATCAAACGCAGAAACAAGAAAAATATGCTTCAAGTCCAACCATGGTTCTAGACACGAAACATGTTGGCTTTTCTCCAACAAAAAGACCCAAACACCTGTAGTCCAGCATTCGAGGTAACTAAATGTGAGTTTGGTGAGCAAAACGCTTAACCAAATTAAACATGCACTATAAGGGGGTATTTTACACTTTTTTATTAAACTTAATTAATATGCACGACCATTATAGTTAAAGGGTGTATTTTGAATTTTATATTAAAAATATGAGTGATACACATTAGGTTTTTTGTCAATATATTTTCATTAATTAGCAATAAAAGACAATAGTTTGTTTACAACAGGAAAATTACAACTTAACATAATAACATACAAGCTAATCTTATGATTATTGCCAACAAAACTACACAACTTTAAATAAAAATCGTCAAAATATGATAATTCTGCATCACCCCACAAATATACATATCAACATAGCAACATAGGTGACCTTATTAAATCTCTAATCTTGATTTTTAGATTACTTTTATAACCAATTGTATAGAAAGGCAGGGAAAATTGTTGGGCTCAAACCTTAATTCTCTAACTAAAGTATCTCAACTAAAGAATCTATCAAGCCAGTGTGTTGCACATGGGAGCACAAGTCCAGACTGTGGTGCCTATCAACATATCAGGGCAATAGATCATAGTTAAATACTTAAATTATCAGGTTATATTATTTGTACATCTCCAAAATCCCAATACCCCAATAGCCTCTCTTAGCTTTTTCTCTCTCCATCAATTATTTCACTCTTTTAATTTTTTTACAATTTTTTTTCTTCATTTTATCTCTTGATATCTAAAATATCCGCCTACTTCAATTGTACAAAAAATATTCCTCTAAATTATCGGAGATAGAGTTCTATGGCCTCATTAGCGCATTCACGGAAGAGGGTGCGTGTAAAACACATGCCATTTCAAAAGAAAAGCCCAAACCTATACACGACAACATAGGTCGCTAGTCTATCATCACTTCTGAGTGCAATTTCCTTACACTAAGCATCAACAAATGCCAGAACCATAGACATGAGAGCTATCTTTGCACCCTTTCGTACGATCCAAACACCAATTCCATAAATTAAAAAATAAAAATAAAAAAGGTCAGATGGGATAGCGCTCATAAAATAGGAAATGGGCAATAGAGAAAGAAAAAGATAAAAAGGATACTAACGAAGAAAAGAGCAGCCAAGACACTTAGTTAAACATCATGACCACTGGGCCAAGAACACTAACAATGTGTATCACTATACACATTGGTTTAACATCAACAAGTCCCATATTGATTTTTTAATTTTTGGACAGGAGTCTCATATTGGTTAACATGGAACAAGAATGGCTTAGATTGGGCCAAGACAATGACTATACCTTTTTGGTAAATATGGCTACAATCCAAGCAGCCAATCATGCCAAGAATGGATGCCCACAAAGTCAAAGCACAAGCCGAAATCCGAAACACTCCTGCAAAAGCAGCCAAATTTTTACGATGCATAATCCTATTATGGAATTTGACGGGGAAAAAAAAAATATCCTAGTATGGTAGGAGAGCTCATACGATGATCTTACGTGGGCCTTAAAAATTGAAGGAGAGACTATCATTTTCAATTACGATGCGTAATAAGGGTCCATTCGACATGTATGATAATATAAGATTTGATAGGATAAGAGTTGATAGTGTAAAGTTTAATAAAAATTTAATATTATATAATATTTGATATATTATTATATAAAATATTATATTATATTATATGGTATAAAATATAATCAAAAAAAAGACTATAATAAATACAATTTTTTAAATATTAAATTAAAAATTAAAAATTATTATAATTATTTAAATAGTTAATATAATTATTTTAGCTATTTTTATTATATAAAAATAATTTTATATTGAAAATTATTTATTTATTTATTTTCAATATTTTTTCATAAATATAAAAAATATGAGAGAAGGAGAGAGAGAAATAGAAAAAATTCTTATATATTAAAATCCAACTTGGCCTAATATCATATTCTTATATTTGGTTATATTTTTTATTATATATAATTAAATTATATTAAATATTATTTATATATTTTAATAATAAATTTGTATTCCTATATTTTTATATTAGTTTGAATAGTTATTTTATATTTTTTAAAAAATATTTATATTAAATAATTTTATTTTTTGTTTATATGATTTTTATTTTTTATTATTTATTTAATAATTATTTTTTAATAAAATATATTTAAAAATAAAAAATGAAAGAGCCCTTATACATCAAAAGTTAATTAAGCCTAATACGACTTCCGTAGACTAGATTAAATTATCCATCATTTTAATGTATAACGGAGGTTTGATGGATAAACTTATACAATACGTTGACTGCACCAAACAACGGATAAAATCATAATGTATTGTATTACCTTATCCTATCATACCTAATACGGCACGCTAAGCACACCCTAATAAAAATTTAATATTATGCAATGTTTGGTATGTTACTGTATAAGATATTGTATTATATAAAATATAACTAGAAGAAGAGATTATAGTAAATATAATTTTTAAATAGTTATTATAATTATTTTAGCTATTTTTTATTATATATAAAAATAATTTTATATTAAAAATTATTTATTTATATACTTTTAATATTTTTTCATAAATATAAAAAATATGAGAGAGATAGTGAAATAGAGATTGAGTTTTATACATCAAAATCTAAGTAGGCTTAGTATCATATTCCTATATTTGGTTTTATTTTTTATTATATATAATTAAATTTATATTAAATAATATATTTTAATAATAAATTTTTATTCCTATATTTTTATTTTAGTTTGAATAGTTATTTTACAATTATTTTTTAAAAAATATTTATTTATTATTAAATTATATTATTTTTTATTTATATATTTTTATTTTTATTATTTATTTAATAACTAATTTTCTTTTAATAAAATATATTCAAAAATAAAAAGTGCAAGAACCCTTATACATTAAAGTTAATCAGCCTAATACTACTCCTAGACTAGAAGGTGTTCACGGTATGATTTAGATAATTTTGAATAAAAAATTCATCTAATCTAAACAATAAAATATATAGTAACTTGAATTGAATCGATTTAGTTTAGATTTTAAATCTGATCCAATTTGAACCAATTTTTTAAGTTTAAATTAGATTAGTTTAATCAATTTTTATAAAAGAGAATCTTAAATATAAAATATTATAAATAAAAATAACTTCAATTAATAAAATAAATAGATAAAAATAGAAGTGACTCATGTAATATGCATAAAATAATATTTAAATGAGAACGATATATAAATATAGAAAATTATATAATAGACTAAAATTATTATAAGTAAAAATATAAACTTAACAATAAAAATTATATTATATAATATTATTCAATTTGGATTGGATTAATTTTAAAAATTAAATCATAAATTCAATCCAATCCAAGAGGTTTGTAAAAAACAACATCTAATTCAATCCAAATTTTTATAATTTTGATCAATTTTTGATTTAGATTGAATTGGATTGAATTTGAACATCTCAAACTAATATAGTACCAGAGCTCATATGATGGTCTCACATGAGCTTCAAAATTTGGAGAGACTATGCAAAATCCAAACAAATCTCTATAATCACAAAACATGTAACCAATCTTTATGGTCACATAAAAATAAATAAAAAGGTAACTAGTAACCAGTCTTTTATGAAAAAATTGCTGTTTCTTAATCGAGTACAAAAATAACTCGAGCTTGAATTGACATGATGCAGCTTACTGAGTTTTCAAACTAAAAGTTATAAAAAGAAAAAAACAGTGACACTGGGGAGACTTGAGCACATAACTCCTCTTATCAAAGTCCATCTTTTTATTATTATTATTATTATTATTATATATATATCCATAACATTTTCACCCTTTTTTAATCTTATAAGAATTTTACATGACCAAGCTTATTCTTTCCAAGCTCACCTTTGTGGTTGAGCCCATTATCCCCGGACTTTCTTCATGTGTCAATTGAACATTTGCAAGAGTCCCCCTGCATATAGAGTAGTTACGTCTAGGGAGATCTGTAATATCCCTATTTTTGTAAACAGAACGTAATGGAAACTTTGAATTATTTCCCTTAGGCAGTGTGAGAATTCTTTAGGAAGCGTTATGCCATAACGATCTTCACACTCAGAATTATAGGGTAGTATAACACCGGATTGAAAATATGACATTGCTATATGTTAAAAATTAGGAAATAACAAAAGTGCCCCAGTAAACTTTTGTTAATTATAGTGATGCCCAAAATTTTTAAAAATTATATTTTGACCCCAAAGACTTATTCCCACAATAACCCTAGAACTTTTTATGAAATGACCATTATATCCCCACATTTGTAGAATTAGCAAAATGGGATTTTAAGCAGAGCAAAATCACATGGTGAAAACCGTAGAAGTTTAAATCTCTGTCGATTGGGCTATGGAGTCGATCTGGTGTGAAATGATGTGGGGTGTCCTGAACTTGCTCAAAATTTCAGAAATGTCATTAGTTACGTAAATGTAAAATAAAAGGCTCAATTTGCAAAAAATGTCTAATTTACGTCGTAATCTATTTATTCGGTTTCAATAGTAAGTAAGGGCAATTAGAAGTTAATTAAATATTAATTATGAGCTAATTAGATATTAATTAAAGAGATTAAGATTAAGAAGAATTAAAATAGAAACATATAAAATCTCATGAAATTCTTCAAAACTGCTTTCTGATTTGAAGAAAATCGGTAGAATTTTGGTATTTTAAACCGTCGGAACCGAAACAACTGAACTCCACATATGAAGACCTGAATTATGAGGTTGAAAATTCAGCCACCTAGCCCTTGGATTATGGCGCCACATGCTTCAACAATGGGTGGAGAGACTTGGTCATTTTGCCACCACCCATTTCAAGAGCCAATCAACACTTAGCAAACCAACCACTTTATTAAGCTTGGATCAGATTTTATTTCTCCTCTCCTTCAAGGCAGATTGCGCCCTCTCCCTTCCCTTCCAGCCTTCTTCATCTCTTCTCCCTTCAATCTACTCTATCAACCTTCAAGCTTTGATAAGATTTCATCCATCTAAACTCAAAATCTAGCAAGATCACATTCAAAGGAGGTAAAGATTCAACCCATTTTCTTGTTTTCTTGGTTATGGAAGCTGTTTGGGTTTTCATTTCTATCACTTCTTGATGTGGTTTTTGGATGTATATGATGATTATTGGCTGGTTTGATGACTATTGTTGTGATTAGGATTGAAAATGGTATGAAAGGACTTGAAGATAGAGAGAATCCAGGAAGCTGTTAGGGTTTTCCCTCGATGGTCCGTGACGGTGGAGTGTACGGCTCTATCTATAGCCATTTAAATTTGATAAACCTATTTTTATATGAAACTAGACATCTAGGGCTTTCCATACATATAAAATATAAGAATATTAGATTAGTATAGAATTAGTTATGAATTTTTGAAGTTTGACCTAGGAATCTGGATTCTCATCTGGCAAAGATGAGTTGAGAAGGGTGTAACTCACCTGTACAACTCTAAATTGAGTGAAACTAATGCTGTTTGAAAGATAACATGTAAGAAAACATCCCATAAAAATTTCAGAATTAGATTCATTGCCATTTGTTCCTAGCATATCAATGAAATTGCCTTAAATTCAAAACGGGTTAGAAACAGGATAGTCTAGTAGGGTCAATTTACGGGGCTTATATCTCAAGATATACTCATGCAAATGATATGCAACTTCTTTCATTTAAAATTCTGTTAGCTTTAATTTGGTATAAATTTTGTATGATTTCACCTAGATTCATATTTTTAGTGAATTTTCACTTATAACGATGCAATTCTAGCTAAGTGTATGACAGTCTAAGGTAAGATACAAATAATTTGAGTTATACAAATCAAAATAAGATGAGACTAAAAAGATTGGAAACTAGACATATAAATCTATGACATATCCAAAATTCAGGTATAAATGAGTTGAATTGGACTAAAGGTGGATTATACAAAATTTTGGCGAATAGGATGAAGTAAGCAGAAAACTCTATTAATGTTTGCATTGTCTTTGATGAACGATATTGTGAATATATAATTGTTGTTCCATATTGATTTGCATGTTTGAATGATTTTACTGGTAGTCGACACTATTCATGTTTGAACGATATTGTGAATATATAATATATTTTAATAATAAATTTTTATTCCTATATTTTTATTTTAGTTTGAATAGTTATTTTACAATTATTTTTTAAAAAATATTTATTTATTATTAAATTATATTATTTTTATTTATATATTTTTATTTTTATTATTTATTTAATAACTAATTTTCTTTTAATAAAATATATTCAAAATAAAAAGTGCAAGAACCCTTATACATTAAAAAATCAGCCTAATATACTCCTTAGACTAGAAGGTGTTCACGGTATGATTTAGATAATTTTGAATAAAAAATTCATCTAATCTAAACAATAAAATATATAGTAACTTGAATTGAATCGATTTAGTTTAGATTTTAAATCTGATCCAATTTGAACCAATTTTTTGCGGTTTAAATTAGATTAGTTTAATCAATTTTTTATAAAAGAGAATCTTAAATATAAAATATTATAAATAAAAAATAACTTCAATTAATAAAATAAATAGATAAAAATAGAAGTGACTCATGTAATATGCATAAAATAATATTTAAATGAGAACGATATATAAATATAGAAAATTATATAATAGACTAAAATTATTATAAGTAAAAATATAAACTTAACAATAGAAAATTATATTATATAATATTATTCAATTTGGATTGGATTAATTTTAAAAATTAAATCATAAATTCAATCCAATCCAAGAGGTTTGTAAAAAACAACATCTAATTCAATCCAAATTTTTATAATTTTGATCAATTTTTGATTTAGATTGAATTGGATTGAATTTGAACATCTCAAACTAATATAGTACAGAGCTCATATGATGGTCTCACATGAGCTTCAAAATTTGGAGAGACTATGCAAAATCCAAACAAATCTCTATAATCACAAAACATGTAACCAATCTTTATGGTCACATAAAAAATAAATAAAAAAAAGGTAACTAGTAACCAGTCTTTTATGAAAAAAATTGTCATTATTTAATCGAGTACAAAAATAACTCGAGCTTGAATTGACATGATGCAGCTTACTGAGTTTTCAAACTAAAAGTTATAAAAGAAAAAGCAGTGACACTGGGAGACTTGAGCACATAACTCCTCTTATCAAAGTCCATCTTTTTATTATTATTATTATTATTATTATATATATATCCATAACATTTTCACCCTTTTTTAATCTTATAAGAATTTTACATGACCAAGCTTATTCTTTCCAAGCTCACCTTTGTGGTTGAGCCCATTATCCCCGGACTTTCTTCATGTGTCAATTGAACATTTGCAAGAGTCCCCCTGCATATAGAGTAGTTACGTCTAGGGAGATCTGTAATATCCCTATTTTTGTAAACAGAACGTAATGGAAACTTTGAATTATTTCCCTTAGGCAGTGTGAGAATTCTTTAGGAAGCGTTATGCCATAACGATCTTCACACTCAGAATTATAGGGTAGTATAACACTGCCGTTGAAAATATGACATTGCTATATGTTAAAAATTAGGAAATAACAAAAGTGCCCCAGTAAACTTTTGTTAATTATAGTGATGCCCAAAATTTTTAAAAATTATATTTTGACCCCAAAGACTTATTCCCACAATAACCCTAGAACTTTTTATGAAATGACCATTATATCCCCACATTTGTAGAATTAGCAAAATGGGATTTTAAACAGAGCAAAATCACATGGTGAAAACCGTAGAAGTTTAAATCTACATCGATTGGGCTATGGAGTCACTGGTGTGAAATGATGTGGGGTGTCCACTGAACTTGCTCAAAATTTCAGAAATGTCATTAGTTACGTAAAAAGCGAGAAAATAAAAGGCTCCGAATTTGCAAAAAATGTCTAATTTACGTCGTAATCTATTTATTCGGTTTCAATAGTAAGTAAGGGCAATTAGAAGTTAATTAAATATTAATTATGAGCTAATTAGATATTAATTAAAGAGATTAAGATTAAGAAGAATTAAAATAGAAACATATAAAATCTCATGAAATTCTTCAAAACCCGTCTTACCGATTTGAAGAAAATCGGTAGAATTTTGGTATTTTAAACCGTCGGAACCGAAACAACTGAACTCCACATATGAAGACCTGAATTATGAGGTTGAAAATTCAGCCACCTAGCCCTTGGATTATGGCGCCACATGCTTCAACAATGGGTGGAGAGACTTGGTCATTTTGCCACCACCCATTTCAAGAGCCAATCAACACTTAGCAAACCAACCACTTTATTAAGCTTGGATCAGATTTTATTTCTCCTCTCCTTCAAGGCAGATTGCGCCCTCTCCCTTCCCTTCCAGCCTTCTTCATCTCTTCTCCCTTCAATCTACTCTATCAACCTTCAAGCTTTGATAAGATTTCATCCATCTAAACTCAAAATCTAGCAAGATCACATTCAAAGGAGGTAAAGATTCAACCCATTTTCTTGTTTTCTTGGTTATGGAAGCTGTTTGGGTTTTCATTTCTATCACTTCTTGATGTGGTTTTTGGATGTATATGATGATTATTGGCTGGTTTGATGACTATTGTTGTGATTAGGATTGAAAATGGTATGAAAGGACTTGAAGATAGAGAGAATCCAGGAAGCTGTTAGGGTTTTTCCACGATGGTCCGTGACGGTGGAGTGTACGGCTCTATCTATAGCCATTTAAATTTGATAAACCTATTTTTATATGAAACTAGACATCTAGGGCTTTCCATACATATAAAATATAAGAATATTAGATTAGTATAGAATTAGTTATGAATTTTGAAGTTTGACCTAGGAATCTGGATTCTCATCTGGCAAGTATGAGTTGAGAAGGGTGTAACTCACCTGTACAACTCTAAATTGAGTGAAACTAATGCTGTTTGAAAGATAACATGTAAGAAAACATCCCATAAAAATTTCAGAATTAGATTCATTGCCATTTGTTCCTAGCATATCAATGAAATTGCCTTAAATTCAAAACGGGTTAGAACAGGATAGTCTAGTAGGGTCAATTTACGGGGCTTATATCTCAAGATATACTCATGCAAATGATATGCAACTTCTTTCATTTAAAATTCTGTTAGCTTTAATTTGGTATAAATTTTGTATGATTTCACCTAGATTCATATTTTTAGTGAATTTTCACTTATAACGATGCAATTCTAGCTAAGTGTATGACAGTCTAAGGTAAGATACAAATAATTTGAGTTATACAAATCAAAATAAGATGAGACTAAAAAGATTGGAAACTAGACATATAAATCTATGACATATCCAAAATTCAGGTATAAATGAGTTGAATTGGACTAAAGGTGGATTATACAAAATTTTGGCAGAATAGGATGAAGTAAGCAGAAAACTCTATTAATGTTTGCATTGTCTTTGATGAACGATATTGTGAATATATAATTGTTGTTCCATATTGATTTGCATGTTTGAATGATTTTACTGGTAGTCTGACACTATTCATGTTTGAACGATATTGTGAATATATAATATATTTTAATAATAAATTTTTATTCCTATATTTTTATTTTAGTTTGAATAGTTATTTTACAATTATTTTTTAAAAAATATTTATTTATTATTAAATTATATTATTTTTTATTTATATATTTTTATTTTTTATTATTTATTTAATAACTAATTTTCTTTTAATAAAATATATTCAAAAATAAACAGTGCAAGAACCCTTATACATTAAAGCCTAATCGTGAAATACTACTCCTTAGATTAGAAGGTGTTCACTAGATGATTTAGATAATTTTGAATAAAAATTCATCTAATCTAAACAATAAAATATATAGTGATTTAGATTGAATCGATTTAGTTTAGATGTTAAATCCGATCCAATCTAAACCAATCTTTTGTGGTTTAAATTAGATTAGTTTAATCAATTTTTTATAAAAGAGAATCTTAAATATAAAATATTATAAATAAAAATAACTTCAATTAATAAAATAAATAGATAAAAATAGAAGTGAGTCATGTAATATGCATAAAATAATATTTAAATGAGAACGATATATAAATATAGAAAATTATATAATAGACTAAAATTATTATAAGTAAAAATATAAACTTAACAATAAAAATTATATTATATAATATTATTCAATTTGGATTGGATTAATTTTAAAAATTAAATCATAAATTCAATCCAATCCAAGAGGTTTGTAGAAAACAACATCTAATTCAATCCAAATTTTTATAATTTTGATCAATTTTTGATTTAGATTGAATTGGATTGAATTTGTACATCTCAAACTAATATAGTACGAGCTCATATGATGGTCTCACATGAGCTTCAAAATTTGGAGAGACTATGCAAAATCCAAACAAATCTCCATAATCACAAAACATGTAACCAATCTTTATGGTCACATAAAAATAAATAAAAAAAGGTAACTAGTAACCAGTCTTTTATGAAAAAATTGCATTTTCTGATCGAGTACAAAAATAACTCGAGCTTGAATTGACATGATGCGACTTACTGAGTTTTCAAACTAAAAGTTATAAAAAGAAAAAACAGTGACACTGGGAGACTTGAGCACATAACTCCTCTTATCAAAGTCCATCTTTTTATTATTATTATTATTATTATATATATATCCATAACATTTTCACCCTTTTTAATCTTATAAGAATTTTACATGACCAAGCTTATTCTTTCCAAGCTCACCTTTGTGGTTGAGCCCATTATCCCCGGACTTTCTTCATGTGTCAATTGAACATTTGCAAGAGTCCCACTGCATATAGAGTAGTTACGTCTAGGGAGATCTGTAATATCCCTATTTTTGTAAAATGTAAGCGTAATGGAAACTTTGAATTATTTCCCTTAGGCAGTGTGAGAATTCTTTAGGAAGCGTTATGCCATAACGATCTTCACACTCAGAATTATAGGGTAGTATAACACTGCCGTTGAAAATATGACATTGCTATATGTTAAAAATTAGGAAATAACAAAAGTGCCCAAAGATAAACTTTTGTTAATTATAGTGATGCCCAAAATTTTTAAAAATTATATTTTGACCCCAAAGACTTATTCCCACAATAACCCTAGAACTTTTTATGAAATGACCATTATATCCCCACATTTGTAGAATTAGCAAAATGGGATTTTAAACAGAGCAAAATCACATGGTGAAAACCGTAGAAGTTTAAATCTCTGTCGATTGGGCTATGGAGTCAGTCTGGTGTGAAATGATGTGGGGTGTCCCTGAACTTGCTCAAAATTTCAGAAATGTCATTAGTTACAGAAAACAGAAAATAATCAGGCTCCGAATTTGCAAAAAATGTCTAATTTACGTCGTAATCTATTTATTCGGTTTCAATAGTAAGTAAGGGCAATTAGAAGTTAATTAAATATTAATTATGAGCTAATTAGATATTAATTAAAGAGATTAAGATTAAGAAGAATTAAAATAGAAACATATAAAATCTCATGAAATTCTTCAAAACCGTCTTACCGATTTGAAGAAAATCGGTAGAATTTTGGTATTTTAAACCGTCGGAACCGAAACAACTGAATTCCACATATGAAGACCTGAATTATGAGGTTGAAAATTCAGCCACCTAGCCCTTGGATTATGGCGCCACATGCTTCAACAATGGGTGGAGAGACTTGGTCATTTTGCCACCACCCATTTCAAGAGCCAATCAACACTTAGCAAACCAACCACTTTATTAAGCTTGGATCAGATTTTATTTCTCCTCTCCTTCAAGGCAGATTGCGCCCTCTCCCTTCCCTTCCAGCCTTCTTCATCTCTTCTCCCTTCAATCTACTCTATCAACCTTCAAGCTTTGATAAGATTTCATCCATCTAAACTCAAAATCTAGCAAGATCACATTCAAAGGAGGTAAAGATTCAACCCATTTTCTTGTTTTCTTGGTTATGGAAGCTGTTTGGGTTTTCATTTCTATCACTTCTTGATGTGGTTTTTGGATGTATATGATGATTATTGGCTGGTTTGATGACTATTGTTGTGATTAGGATTGAAAATGGTATGAAAGGACTTGAAGATAGAGAGAATCCAGGAAGCTGTTAGGGTTTTTCCCTCGATGGTCCGTACGGTGGAGTGTACGGCTCTATCTATAGCCATTTAAATTTGATAAACCTATTTTTATATGAAACTAGACATCTAGGGCTTTCCATACATATAAAATATAAGAATATTAGATTAGTATAGAATTAGTTATGAATTTTTGAAGTTTGACCTAGGAATCTGGATTCTCATCTGGCAAGATGAGTTGAGAAGGGTGTAACTCACCCTGTACAACTCTAAATTGAGTGAAACTAATGCTGTTTGAAAGATAACATGTAAGAAAACATCCCATAAAAATTTCAGAATTAGATTCATTGCCATTTGTTCCTAGCATATCAATGAAATTGCCTTAAATTCAAAACGGGTTAGAACAGGATAGTCTAGTAGGGTCAATTTACGGGGCTTATATCTCAAGATATACTCATGCAAATGATATGCAACTTCTTTCATTTAAAATTCTGTTAGCTTTAATTTGGTATAAATTTTGTATGATTTCACCTAGATTCATATTTTTAGTGAATTTTCACTTATAACGATGCAATTCTAGCTAAGTGTATGACAGTCTAAGGTAAGATACAAATAATTTGAGTTATACAAATCAAAATAAGATGAGACTAAAAAGATTGGAAACTAGACATATAAATCTATGACATATCCAAAATTCAGGTATAAATGAGTTGAATTGGACTAAAGGTGGATTATACAAAATTTTGGCAGAATAGGATGAAGTAAGCAGAAAACTCTATTAATGTTTGCATTGTCTTTGATGAACGATATTGTGAATATATAATTGTTGTTCCATATTGATTTGCATGTTTGAATGATTTTACTGGTAGTCTGACACTATTCATGTTTGAACGATATTGTGAATATATAATATATTTTAATAATAAATTTTTATTCCTATATTTTTATTTTAGTTTGAATAGTTATTTTACAATTATTTTTTAAAAAATATTTATTTATTATTAAATTATATTATTTTTTATTTATATATTTATATTTTTTATTTATTTAATAACTAATTTTTTTTTAATAAAATATATTCAAAAATAAAAAAGAACCCTTATACATTAAAGCTAATCAGGCCTAATACTACTCCTTAGACTAGAAGGTGTTCACGGTATGATTTAGATAATTTTGAATAAAAAATTCATCTAATCTAAACAATAAAATATATAGTAACTTGAATTGAATCGATTTAGTTTAGATTTTAAATCTGATCCAATTTGAACCAATTTTTTGCGGTTTAAATTAGATTAGTTTAATCAATTTTTTATAAAAGAGAATCTTAAATATAAAATATTATAAATAAAAAATAACTTCAATTAATAAAATAAATAGATAAAAATAGAAGTGACTCATGTAATATGCATAAAATAATATTTAAATGAGAACGATATATAAATATAGAAAATTATATAATAGACTAAAATTATTATAAGTAAAAATATAAACTTAACAATAAAAATTATATTATATAATATTATTCAATTTGGATTGGATTAATTTTAAAAATTAAATCATAAATTCAATCCAATCCAAGAGGTTTGTAAAAACAACATCTAATTCAATCCAAATTTTTATAATTTTGATCAATTTTTGATTTAGATTGAATTGGATTGAATTTGAACATCTCAAACTAATATAGTACCAGAGCTCATATGATGGTCTCACATGAGCTTCAAAATTTGGAGAGACTATGCAAAATCCAAACAAATCTCTATAATCACAAAACATGTAACCAATCTTTATGGTCACATAAAAAATAAATAAAAAAAAGGTAACTAGTAACCAGTCTTTTATGAACAAAATTGTTTGTTTACTGACCGAGTACAAAAATAACTCGAGCTTGAATTGACATGATGCAGCTTACTGAGTTTTCAAACTAAAAGTTATAAAAAGAAAAAAACAGTGACACTGGGGAGACTTGAGCACATAACTCCTCTTATCAAAGTCCATCTTTTATTATTATTATTATTATTATTATATATATATCCATAACATTTTCACCCTTTTTAATCTTATAAGAATTTTACATGACCAAGCTTATTCTTTCCAAGCTCACCTTTGTGGTTGAGCCCATTATCCAGGACTTTCTTCATGTGTCAATTGAACATTTGCAAGAGTCCCCCTGCATATAGAGTAGTTACGTCTAGGGAGATCTGTAATATCCCTATTTTTGTAAACAGAACGTAATGGAAACTTTGAATTATTTCCCTTAGGCAGTGTGAGAATTCTTTAGGAAGCGTTATGCCATAACGATCTTCACACTGTAATTATAGGGTAGTATAACACCCAGTTGAAAATATGACATAGCTATATGTTAAAAATTAGGAAATAACAATAGTGCCCTAGTAAACTTTTGTTAATTATAGTGATGCCCAAAATTTTTTAAAATTATATTTTGACCCCAAAGACTTATTCCCACAATAACCCTAGAACTTTTTATGAAATGACCATTATATCCCCACATTTGTAGAATTAGCAAAATGGGATTTTAAACAGAGCAAAATCACATGGTGAAACCGTAGAAGTTTAATTCTCTCGTCGATTGGGCTATGGAGTCGACCTGGTGTGAAATGATGTGGGGTGTCCCTGAACTTGCTCAAAATTTCAGAAATGTCATTAGTTACTGAAAGCAGAGAAAATAAAAGGCTCCGAATTTGCAAAAAATGTCTAATTTACGTCGTAATCTATTTATTCGGTTTCAATAGTAAGTAAGGGCAATTAGAAGTTAATTAAATATTAATTATGAGCTAATTAGATATTAATTAAAGAGATTAAGATTAAGAAGAATTAAAATAGAAACATATAAAATCTCATGAAATTCTTCAAAACCGTTTTACCGATTTGAAGAAAATCGGTAGAATTTTGGTATTTTAAACCGTCGGAACCGAAACAACTGAATTCCACATATGAAGACCTGAATTATGAGGTTGAAAATTCAGCCACCTAGCCCTTGGATTATGGCGCCACATGCTTCAACAATGGGTGGAGAGACTTGGTCATTTTGCCACCACCCATTTCAAGAGCCAATCAACACTTAGCAAACCAACCACTTTATTAAGCTTGGATCAGATTTTATTTCTCCTCTCCTTCAAGGCAGATTGCGCCCTCTCCCTTCCCTTCCAGCCTTCTTCATCTCTTCTCCCTTCAATCTACTCTATCAACCTTCAAGCTTTGATAAGATTTCATCCATCTAAACTCAAAATCTAGCAAGATCACATTCAAAGGAGGTAAAGATTCAACCCATTTTCTTGTTTTCTTGGTTATGGAAGCTGTTTGGGTTTTCATTTCTATCACTTCTTGATGTGGTTTTTGGATGTATATGATGATTATTGGCTGGTTTGATGACTATTGTTGTGATTAGGATTGAAAATGGTATGAAAGGACTTGAAGATAGAGAGAATCCAGGAAGCTGTTAGGGTTTTTCCCTCGATGGTCCGTACGGTGGAGTGTACGGCTCTATCTATAGCCATTTAAATTTGATAAACCTATTTTTATATGAAACTAGACATCTAGGGCTTTCCATACATATAAAATATAAGAATATTAGATTAGTATAGAATTAGTTATGAATTTTTGAAGTTTGACCTAGGAATCTGGATTCTCATCTGGGCAGTATGAGTTGAGAAGGGTGTAACTCACCCTGTACAACTCTAAATTGAGTGAAACTAATGCTGTTTGAAAGATAACATGTAAGAAAACATCCCATAAAAATTTCAGAATTAGATTCATTGCCATTTGTTCCTAGCATATCAATGAAATTGCCTTAAATTCAAAACGGGTTAGAACAGGATAGTCTAGTAGGGTCAATTTACGGGGCTTATATCTCAAGATATACTCATGCAAATGATATGCAACTTCTTTCATTTAAAATTCTGTTAGCTTTAATTTGGTATAAATTTTGTATGATTTCACCTAGATTCATATTTTTAGTGAATTTTCACTTATAACGATGCAATTCTAGCTAAGTGTATGACAGTCTAAGGTAAGATACAAATAATTTGAGTTATACAAATCAAAATAAGATGAGACTAAAAAGATTGGAAACTAGACATATAAATCTATGACATATCCAAAATTCAGGTATAAATGAGTTGAATTGGACTAAAGGTGGATTATACAAAATTTTGGCAGAATAGGATGAAGTAAGCAGAAAACTCTATTAATGTTTGCATTGTCTTTGATGAACGATATTGTGAATATATAATTGTTGTTCCATATTGATTTGCATGTTTGAATGATTTTACTGGTAGTCTGACACTATTCATGTTTGAACGATATTGTGAATATATAATATATTTTAATAATAAATTTTTATTCCTATATTTTTATTTTAGTTTGAATAGTTATTTTACAATTATTTTTTAAAAAATATTTATTTATTATTAAATTATATTATTTTTTATTTATATATTTTTATTTTTTATTATTTATTTAATAACTAATTTTCTTTTAATAAAATATATTCAAAAATAAAAAGTGCAAGAACCCTTGTACATTAAAGCTAATCAGGCCTAATACGGCCTCCTTAGACTAGAAGGTGTTCACGGTATGATTTAGATAATTTTGAATAAAAAATTCATCTAATCTAAACAATAAAATATATAGTAACTTGAATTGAATCGATTTAGTTTAGATTTTAAATCTGATCCAATTTGAACCAATTTTTTGCGGTTTAAATTAGATTAGTTTAATCAATTTTTTATAAAAGAGAATCTTAAATATAAAATATTATAAATAAAACATAACTTCAATTAATAAAATAAATAGATAAAAATAGAAGTGACTCATGTAATATGCATAAAATAATATTTAAATGAGAACGATATATAAATATAGAAAATTATATAATAGACTAAAATTATTATAAGTAAAAATATAAACTTAACAATAAAAATTATATTATATAATATTATTCAATTTGGATTGGATTAATTTTAAAAATTAAATCATAAATTCAATCCAATCCAAGAGGTTTGTAAAAACAACATCTAATTCAATCCAAATTTTTATAATTTTGATCAATTTTTGATTTAGATTGAATTGGATTGAATTTGAACATCTCAAACTAATATAGTACCAGAGCTCATATGATGGTCTCACATGAGCTTCAAAATTTGGAGAGACTATGCAAAATCCAAACAAATCTCTATAATCACAAAACATGTAACCAATCTTTATGGTCACATAAAAAATAAATAAAAAAAAGGTAACTAGTAACCAGTCTTTTATGAAAAAAATTGCTGTTTACGACCGAGTACAAAAATAACTCGAGCTTGAATTGACATGATGCAGCTTACTGAGTTTTCAAACTAAAAGTTATAAAAAGAAAAAAACAGTGACACTGGGGAGACTTGAGCACATAACTCCTCTTATCAAAGTCCATCTTTTTATTATTATTATTATTATTATTATATATATATCCATAACATTTTCACCCTTTTTTAATCTTATAAGAATTTTACATGACCAAGCTTATTCTTTCCAAGCTCACCTTTGTGGTTGAGCCCATTATCCCCGGACTTTCTTCATGTGTCAATTGAACATTTGCAAGAGTCCCCCTGCATATAGAGTAGTTACGTCTAGGGAGATCTGTAATATCCCTATTTTTGTAAACAGAACGTAATGGAAACTTTGAATTATTTCCCTTAGGCAGTGTGAGAATTCTTTAGGAAGCGTTATGCCATAACGATCTTCACACTCAGAATTATAGGGTAGTATAACACTGCCGTTGAAAATATGACATTGCTATATGTTAAAAATTAGGAAATAACAAAAGTGCTGATAAACTTTTGTTAATTATAGTGATGCCCAAAATTTTTAAAAATTATATTTTGACCCCAAAGACTTATTCCCACAATAACCCTAGAACTTTTTATGAAATGACCATTATATCCCCACATTTGTAGAATTAGCAAAATGGGATTTTAAACAGAGCAAAATCACATGGTGAAAGTAGAAGTTTAAATCTCATCGATTGGGCTATGGAGTCAGTCTGGTGTGAAATGATGTGGGGTGTCCTGAACTTGCTCAAAATTTCAGAAATGTCATTAGTTCTGAAAGCAGAGAAAATAAAAAGGCTCCGAATTTGCAAAAAATGTCTAATTTACGTCGTAATCTATTTATTCGGTTTCAATAGTAAGTAAGGGCAATTAGAAGTTAATTAAATATTAATTATGAGCTAATTAGATATTAATTAAAGAGATTAAGATTAAGAAGAATTAAAATAGAAACATATAAAATCTCATGAAATTCTTCAAAACCGTTTTACCGATTTGAAGAAAATCGGTAGAATTTTGGTATTTTAAACCGTCGGGCAAAACAATGAATTCCACATATGAAGACCTGAATTATGAGGTTGAAAATTCAGCCACCTAGCCCTTGGATTATGGCGCCACATGCTTCAACAATGGGTGGAGAGACTTGGTCATTTTGCCACCACCCATTTCAAGAGCCAATCAACACTTAGCAAACCAACCACTTTATTAAGCTTGGATCGATTTTATTTCTCCTCTCCTTCAAGGCAGATTAAGCCTCTCCCTTCCCTTCCAGCCTTCTTCATCTCTTCTCCCTTCAATCTACTCTATCAACCTTCAAGCTTTGATAAGATTTCATCCATCTAAACTCAAAATCTAGCAAGATCACATTCAAAGGAGGTAAAGATTCAACCCATTTTCTTGTTTTCTTGGTTATGGAAGCTGTTTGGGTTTTCATTTCTATCACTTCTTGATGTGGTTTTTGGATGTATATGATGATTATTGGCTGGTTTGATGACTATTGTTGTGATTAGGATTGAAAATGGTATGAAAGGACTTGAAGATAGAGAGAATCCAGGAAGCTGTTAGGGTTTTCCCTCGATGGTCCGTGACGGTGGAGTGTACGGCTCTATCTATAGCCATTTAAATTTGATAAACCTATTTTTATATGAAACTAGACATCTAGGGCTTTCCATACATATAAAATATAAGAATATTAGATTAGTATAGAATTAGTTATGAATTTTTGAAGTTTGACCTAGGAATCTGGATTCTCATCTGGGCAGTATGAGTTGAGAAGGGTGTAACTCACCCTGTACAACTCTAAATTGAGTGAAACTAATGCTGTTTGAAAGATAACATGTAAGAAAACATCCCATAAAAATTTCAGAATTAGATTCATTGCCATTTGTTCCTAGCATATCAATGAAATTGCCTTAAATTCAAAACGGGTTAGAAACAGGATAGTCTAGTAGGGTCAATTTACGGGGCTTATATCTCAAGATATACTCATGCAAATGATATGCAACTTCTTTCATTTAAAATTCTGTTAGCTTTAATTTGGTATAAATTTTGTATGATTTCACCTAGATTCATATTTTTAGTGAATTTTCACTTATAACGATGTAATTCTAGCTAAGTGTATGACAGTCTAAGGTAAGATACAAATAATTTGAGTTATACAAATCAAAATAAGATGAGACTAAAAAGATTGGAAACTAGACATATAAATCTATGACATATCCAAAATTCAGGTATAAATGAGTTGAATTGGACTAAAGGTGGATTATACAAAATTTTGGCAGAATAGGATGAAGTAAGCATAAAACTCTATTAATGTTTGCATTGTCTTTGATGAACGATATTGTGAATATATAATTGTTGTTCCATATTGATTTGCATGTTTGAATGATTTTACTTGTAGTCGACACTATTCATGTTTGAGCGATATTGTGAATATATAATATATTTTAATAATAAATTTTTATTCCTATATTTTTATTTTAGTTTGAATAGTTATTTTACAATTATTTTTTAAAAAATATTTATTTATTATTAAATTATATTATTTTTTATTTATATATTTTTATTTTTATTATTTATTTAATAACTAATTTTCTTTTAATAAAATATATTCAAAAATAAAAAGTGCAAGAACCCTTATACATTAAAGTTAATCGAGGCTAATACTACTTCCTGTAGACTAGAAGGTGTTCACGGTATGATTTAGATAATTTTGAATAAAAAATTCATCTAATCTAAACAATAAAATATATAGTAACTTGAATTGAATCGATTTAGTTTAGATTTTAAATCTGATCCAATTTGAACCAATTTTTCTTGGTTTAAATTAGATTAGTTTAATCAATTTTTATAAAAGAGAATCTTAAATATAAAATATTATAAATAAAAAATAACTTCAATTAATAAAATAAATAGATAAAAATAGAAGTGACTCATGTAATATGCATAAAATAATATTTAAATGAGAACGATATATAAATATAGAAAATTATATAATAGACTAAAATTATTATAAGTAAAAATATAAACTTAACAATAAAAATTATATTATATAATATTATTCAATTTGGATTGGATTAATTTTAAAAATTAAATCATAAATTCAATCCAATCCAAGAGGTTTGTAAAAACAACATCTAATTCAATCCAAATTTTTATAATTTTGATCAATTTTTGATTTAGATTGAATTGGATTGAATTTGAACATCTCAAACTAATATAGTACCAGAGCTCATATGATGGTCTCACATGAGCTTCAAAATTTGGAGAGACTATGCAAAATCCAAACAAATCTCTATAATCACAAAACATGTAACCAATCTTTATGGTCACATAAAAATAAATAAAAAAGGTAACTAGTAACCAGTCTTTTATGAAAAAATTAACATTTAATCGAGTACAAAAATAACTCGAGCTTGAATTGACATGATGCAGCTACTGAGTTTTCAAACTAAAAGTTATAAAAAGAAAAAACAGTGACACTGGGGAGACTTGAGCACATAACTCCTCTTATCAAAGTCCATCTTTTTATTATTATTATTATTATTATTATATATATATCCATAACATTTTCACCCTTTTTTAATCTTATAAGAATTTTACATGACCAAGCTTATTCTTTCCAAGCTCACCTTTGTGGTTGAGCCCATTATCCCCGGACTTTCTTCATGTGTCAATTGAACATTTGCAAGAGTCCCCTGCATATAGAGTAGTTACGTCTAGGAGATCTGTAATATCCCTATTTTTGTAATGTAACGTAATGGAAACTTTGAATTATTTCCCTTAGGCAGTGTGAGAATTCTTTAGGAAGCGTTATGCCATAACGATCTTCACACTCAGAATTATAGGGTAGTATAACACTGCCGTTGAAAATATGACATTGCTATATGTTAAAAATTAGGAAATAACAAAAGTGCCCCAGTAAACTTTTGTTAATTATAGTGATGCCCAAAATTTTTAAAAATTATATTTTGACCCCAAAGACTTATTCCCACAATAACCCTAGAACTTTTTATGAAATGACCATTATATCCCCACATTTGTAGAATTAGCAAAATGGGGTTTTAAACAGAGCAAAATCACATGGTGAAAACCGTAGAAGTTTAAATCTCTGTCGATTGGGCTATGGAGTCGATGCAGTGTGAAATGATGTGGGGTGTCCCTGAACTTGCTCAAAATTTCAGAAATGTCATTAGTTACAGAAAACAGAAAATAAAAAGGCTCCGAATTTGCAAAAAATGTCTAATTTACGTCGTAATCTATTTATTCGGTTTCAATAGTAAGTAAGGGCAATTAGAAGTTAATTAAATATTAATTATGAGCTAATTAGATATTAATTAAAGAGATTAAGATTAAGAAGAATTAAAATAGAAACATATAAAATCTCATGAAATTCTTCAAAACCGTTTTACCGATTTGAAGAAAATCGGTAGAATTTTGGTATTTTAAACCGTCGGAACCGAAACAACTGAATTCCACATATGAAGACCTGAATTATGAGGTTGAAAATTCAGCCACCTAGCCCTTGGATTATGGCGCCACATGCTTCAACAATGGGTGGAGAGACTTGGTCATTTTGCCACCACCCATTTCAAGAGCCAATCAACACTTAGCAAACCAACCACTTTATTAAGCTTGGATCAGATTTTATTTCTCCTCTCCTTCAAGGCAGATTAGCCTCTCCCTTCCCTTCCAGCCTTCTTCATCTCTTCTCCCTTCAATCTACTCTATCAACCTTCAAGCTTTGATAAGATTTCATCCATCTAAACTCAAAATCTAGCAAGATCACATTCAAAGGAGGTAAAGATTCAACCCATTTTCTTGTTTTCTTGGTTATGGAAGCTGTTTGGGTTTTCATTTCTATCACTTCTTGATGTGGTTTTTGGATGTATATGATGATTATTGGCTGGTTTGATGACTATTGTTGTGATTAGGATTGAAAATGGTATGAAAGGACTTGAAGATAGAGAGAATCCAGGAAGCTGTTAGAGTTTTTCCCTCGATGGTCCGTACGGTGGAGTGTACGGCTCTATCTATAGCCATTTAAATTTGATAAACCTATTTTTATATGAAACTAGACATCTAGGGCTTTCCATACATATAAAATATAAGAATATTAGATTAGTATAGAATTAGTTATGAATTTTTGAAGTTTGACCTAGGAATCTGGATTCTCATCTGGGCAGTATGAGTTGAGAAGGGTGTAACTCACCCTGTACAACTCTAAATTGAGTGAAACTAATGCTGTTTGAAAGATAACATGTAAGAAAACATCCCATAAAAATTTCAGAATTAGATTCATTGCCATTTGTTCCTAGCATATCAATGAAATTGCCTTAAATTCAAAACGGGTTAGAACAGGATAGTCTAGTAGGGTCAATTTACGGGGCTTATATCTCAAGATATACTCATGCAAATGATATGCAACTTCTTTCATTTAAAATTCTGTTAGCTTTAATTTGGTATAAATTTTGTATGATTTCACCTAGATTCATATTTTTAGTGAATTTTCACTTATAACGATGCAATTCTAGCTAAGTGTATGACAGTCTAAGGTAAGATACAAATAATTTGAGTTATACAAATCAAAATAAGATGAGACTAAAAAGATTGGAAACTAGACATATAAATCTATGACATATCCAAAATTCAGGTATAAATGAGTTGAATTGGACTAAAGGTGGATTATACAAAATTTTGGCAGAATAGGATGAAGTAAGCAGAAAACTCTATTAATGTTTGCATTGTCTTTGATGAACGATATTGTGAATATATAATTGTTGTTCCATATTGATTTGCATGTTTGAATGATTTTACTGGTAGTCTGACACTATTCATGTTTGAACGATATTGTGAATATATAATATATTTTAATAATAAATTTTTATTCCTATATTTTTATTTTAGTTTGAATAGTTATTTTACAATTATTTTTTAAAAAATATTTATTTATTATTAAATTATATTATTTTTTATTTATATATTTTTATTTTTTATTATTTATTTAATAACTAATTTTCTTTTAATAAAATATATTCAAAAATAAAAAGTGCAAGAACCCTTATACATTAAAGCTAATCAGGCCTAATACGGCCTCCTTAGACTAGAAGGTGTTCACGGTATGATTTAGATAATTTTGAATAAAAAATTCATCTAATCTAAACAATAAAATATATAGTAACTTGAATTGAATCGATTTAGTTTAGATTTTAAATCTGATCCAATTTGAACCAATTTTTTGCGGTTTAAATTAGATTAGTTTAATCAATTTTTTATAAAAGAGAATCTTAAATATAAAATATTATAAATAAAAAATAACTTCAATTAATAAAATAAATAGATAAAAATAGAAGTGACTCATGTAATATGCATAAAATAATATTTAAATGAGAACGATATATAAATATAGAAAATTATATAATAGACTAAAATTATTATAAGTAAAAATATAAACTTAACAATAAAAAATTATATTATATAATATTATTCAATTTGGATTGGATTAATTTTAAAAATTAAATCATAAATTCAATCCAATCCAAGAGGTTTGTAAAAACAACATCTAATTCAATCCAAATTTTTATAATTTTGATCAATTTTTGATTTAGATTGAATTGGATTGAATTTGAACATCTCAAACTAATATAGTACCAGAGCTCATATGATGGTCTCACATGAGCTTCAAAATTTGGAGAGACTATGCAAAATCCAAACAAATCTCTATAATCACAAAACATGTAACCAATCTTTATGGTCACATAAAAATAAATAAAAAAGGTAACTAGTAACCAGTCTTTTATGAAAAAATTATTGCATTTCTGATCGAGTACAAAAATAACTCGAGCTTGAATTGACATGATGCAGCTTACTGAGTTTTCAAACTAAAAGTTATAAAAAGAAAAAAACAGTGACACTGGGGAGACTTGAGCACATAACTCCTCTTATCAAAGTCCATCTTTTTATTATTATTATTATTATTATTATATATATATCCATAACATTTTCACCCTTTTTTAATCTTATAAGAATTTTACATGACCAAGCTTATTCTTTCCAAGCTCACCTTTGTGGTTGAGCCCATTATCCCCGGACTTTCTTCATGTGTCAATTGAACATTTGCAAGAGTCCCCCTGCATATAGAGTAGTTACGTCTAGGGAGATCTGTAATATCCCTATTTTTGTAAACAGAACGTAATGGAAACTTTGAATTATTTCCCTTAGGCAGTGTGAGAATTCTTTAGGAAGCGTTATGCCATAACGATCTTCACACTCAGAATTATAGTAGTATAACACTGCCGTTGAAAATATGACATTGCTATATGTTAAAAATTAGGAAATAACAAAAGTGCCCCAAGAACTTTTGTTAATTATAGTGATGCCCAAAATTTTTAAAAATTATATTTTGACCCCAAAGACTTATTCCCACAATAACCCTAGAACTTTTTATGAAATGACCATTATATCCCCACATTTGTAGAATTAGCAAAATGGGATTTTAAACAGAGCAAAATCACATGGTGAAAACCGTAGAAGTTTAAATCTCTGTCGATTGGGCTATGGAGTCAGTCTGGTGTGAAATGATGTGGGGTGTCCCTGAACTTGCTCAAAATTTCAGAAATGTCATTAGTTACAGAAAACAGAAAATAAAAAGGCTCCGAATTTGCAAAAAATGTCTAATTTACGTCGTAATCTATTTATTCGGTTTCAATAGTAAGTAAGGGCAATTAGAAGTTAATTAAATATTAATTATGAGCTAATTAGATATTAATTAAAGAGATTAAGATTAAGAAGAATTAAAATAGAAACATATAAAATCTCATGAAATTCTTCAAAACCGTTTTACCGATTTGAAGAAAATCGGTAGAATTTTGGTATTTTTAAACCGGTCGCAAAACAACTGAATTCCACATATGAAGACCTGAATTATGAGGTTGAAAATTCAGCCACCTAGCCCTTGGATTATGGCGCCACATGCTTCAACAATGGGTGGAGAGACTTGGTCATTTTGCCACCACCCATTTCAAGAGCCAATCAACACTTAGCAAACCAACCACTTTATTAAGCTTGGATCGATTTTATTTCTCCTCTCCTTCAAGGCAGATTGCGCCTCTCCTTCCCTTCCAGCCTTCTTCATCTCTTCTCCCTTCAATCTACTCTATCAACCTTCAAGCTTTGATAAGATTTCATCCATCTAAACTCAAAATCTAGCAAGATCACATTCAAAGGAGGTAAAGATTCAACCCATTTTCTTGTTTTCTTGGTTATGGAAGCTGTTTGGGTTTTCATTTCTATCACTTCTTGATGTGGTTTTTGGATGTATATGATGATTATTGGCTGGTTTGATGACTATTGTTGTGATTAGGATTGAAAATGGTATGAAAGGACTTGAAGATAGAGAGAATCCAGGAAGCTGTTAGGGTTTTTCCCTCGATGGTCCGTACGGTGGAGTGTACGGCTCTATCTATAGCCATTTAAATTTGATAAACCTATTTTTATATGAAACTAGACATCTAGGGCTTTCCATACATATAAAATATAAGAATATTAGATTAGTATAGAATTAGTTATGAATTTTTGAAGTTTGACCTAGGAATCTGGATTCTCATCTGGGCAGTATGAGTTGAGAAGGGTGTAACTCACCCTGTACAACTCTAAATTGAGTGAAACTAATGCTGTTTGAAAGATAACATGTAAGAAAACATCCCATAAAAATTTCAGAATTAGATTCATTGCCATTTGTTCCTAGCATATCAATGAAATTGCCTTAAATTCAAAACAGGTTAGAAACAGGATAGTCTAGTAGGGTCAATTTACGGGGCTTATATCTCAAGATATACTCATGCAAATGATATGCAACTTCTTTCATTTAAAATTCTGTTAGCTTTAATTTGGTATAAATTTTGTATGATTTCACCTAGATTCATATTTTTAGTGAATTTTCACTTATAACGATGCAATTCTAGCTAAGTGTATGACAGTCTAAGGTAAGATACAAATAATTTGAGTTATACAAATCAAAATAAGATGAGACTAAAAAGATTGGAAACTAGACATATAAATCTATGACATATCCAAAATTCAGGTATAAATGAGTTGAATTGGACTAAAGGTGGATTATACAAAATTTTGGCAGAATAGGATGAAGTAAGCAAAAAACTCTATTAATGTTTGCATTGTCTTTGATGAACGATATTGTGAATATATAATTGTTGTTCCATATTGATTTGCATGTTTGAATGATTTTACTTGGTAGTCGACACTATTCATGTTTGAACGATATTGTGAATATATAATATATTTTAATAATAAATTTTTATTCCTATATTTTTATTTTAGTTTGAATAGTTATTTTACAATTATTTTTTAAAAAATATTTATTTATTATTAAATTATATTATTTTTTATTTATATATTTTTATTGTTTATTATTTATTTAATAACTAATTTTCTATTAATAAAATATATTCAAAAATAAAAAGTGCAAGAACCCTTATACATTAAAGCTAATCAGGCTAATACTGACTCCTTAGACTAGAAGGTGTTCACGGTATGATTTAGATAATTTTGAATAAAAAATTCATCTAATCTAAACAATAAAATATATAGTAACTTGAATTGAATCGATTTAGTTTAGATTTTAAATCTGATCCAATTTGAACCAATTTTTTGCGGTTTAAATTAGATTAGTTTAATCAATTTTTTATAAAAGAGAATCTTAAATATAAAATATTATAAATAAAAAATAACTTCAATTAATAAAATAAATAGATAAAAATAGAAGTGACTCATGTAATATGCATAAAATAATATTTAAATGAGAACGATATATAAATATAGAAAATTATATAATAGACTAAAATTATTATAAGTAAAAATATAAACTTAACAATAAAAAATTATATTATATAATATTATTCAATTTGGATTGGATTAATTTTAAAAATTAAATCATAAATTCAATCCAATCCAAGAGGTTTGTAAAAAACAACATCTAATTCAATCCAAATTTTTATAATTTTGATCAATTTTTGATTTAGATTGAATTGGATTGAATTTGAACATCTCAAACTAATATAGTACTGCAGCTCATATGATGGTCTCACATGAGCTTCAAAATTTGGAGAGACTATGCAAAATCCAAACAAATCTCTATAATCACAAAACATGTAACCAATCTTTATGGTCACATAAAAAATAAATAAAAAAAAGGTAACTAGTAACCAGTCTTTTATGAAAAAAATTGCTGTTTACGACCGAGTACAAAAATAACTCGAGCTTGAATTGACATGATGCAGCTTACTGAGTTTTCAAACTAAAAGTTATAAAAAGAAAAAAACAGTGACACTGGGGAGACTTGAGCACATAACTCCTCTTATCAAAGTCCATCTTTTTATTATTATTATTATTATTATTATATATATATCCATAACATTTTCACCCTTTTTTAATCTTATAAGAATTTTACATGACCAAGCTTATTCTTTCCAAGCTCACCTTTGTGGTTGAGCCCATTATCCCCGGACTTTCTTCATGTGTCAATTGAACATTTGCAAGAGTCCCCCTGCATATAGAGTAGTTACGTCTAGGGAGATCTGTAATATCCCTATTTTTGTAAACAGAACGTAATGGAAACTTTGAATTATTTCCCTTAGGCAGTGTGAGAATTCTTTAGGAGCGTTATGCCATAACGATCTTCACACTGTAATTATAGGGTAGTATAACACTGCCGTTGAAAATATGACATTGCTATATGTTAAAAATTAGGAAATAACAAAAGTGCCCCAGTAAACTTTTGTTAATTATAGTGATGCCCAAAATTTTTAAAAATTATATTTTGACCCCAAAGACTTATTCCCACAATAACCCTAGAACTTTTTATGAAATGACCATTATATCCCCACATTTGTAGAATTAGCAAAATGGGATTTTAAACAGAGCAAAATCACATGGTGAAAACCGTAGAAGTTTAAATCTCTGTCGATTGGGCTATGGAGTCAGTCTGGTGTGAAATGATGTGGGGTGTCCCTGAACTTGCTCAAAATTTCAGAAATGTCATTAGTTACAGAAAACAGAAAATAAAAAGGCTCCGAATTTGCAAAAAATGTCTAATTTACGTCGTAATCTATTTATTCGGTTTCAATAGTAAGTAAGGGCAATTAGAAGTTAATTAAATATTAATTATGAGCTAATTAGATATTAATTAAAGAGATTAAGATTAAGAAGAATTAAAATAGAAACATATAAAATCTCATGAAATTCTTCAAAACCGTTTTACCGATTTGAAGAAAATCGGTAGAATTTTGGTATTTTAAACCGTCGGAACCGAAACAACTGAATTCCACATATGAAGACCTGAATTATGAGGTTGAAAATTCAGCCACCTAGCCCTTGGATTATGGCGCCACATGCTTCAACAATGGGTGGAGAGACTTGGTCATTTTGCCACCACCCATTTCAAGAGCCAATCAACACTTAGCAAACCAACCACTTTATTAAGCTTGGATCAGATTTTATTTCTCCTCTCCTTCAAGGCAGATTGCGCCCTCTCCCTTCCCTTCCAGCCTTCTTCATCTCTTCTCCCTTCAATCTACTCTATCAACCTTCAAGCTTTGATAAGATTTCATCCATCTAAACTCAAAATCTAGCAAGATCACATTCAAAGGAGGTAAAGATTCAACCCATTTTCTTGTTTTCTTGGTTATGGAAGCTGTTTGGGTTTTCATTTCTATCACTTCTTGATGTGGTTTTTGGATGTATATGATGATTATTGGCTGGTTTGATGACTATTGTTGTGATTAGGATTGAAAATGGTATGAAAGGACTTGAAGATAGAGAGAATCCAGAAGCTGTTAGGGTTTTTCCCTCGATGGTCCGTACGGTGGAGTGTACGGCTCTATCTATAGCCATTTAAATTTGATAAACCTATTTTTATATGAAACTAGACATCTAGGGCTTTCCATACATATAAAATATAAGAATATTAGATTAGTATAGAATTAGTTATGAATTTTTGAAGTTTGACCTAGGAATCTGGAT
The DNA here is from genome assembly GCA_031439585.1 of Pterocarpus macrocarpus. Taxonomy (NCBI): domain Eukaryota; kingdom Viridiplantae; phylum Streptophyta; class Magnoliopsida; order Fabales; family Fabaceae; genus Pterocarpus; species Pterocarpus macrocarpus. Next base: position 31,807,970 of record CM062513.1, on the reverse strand, counting down.
TCTCATCTGGCAAGATGAGTTGAGAAGGGTGTAACTCACCTGTACAACTCTAAATTGAGTGAAACTAATGCTGTTTGAAAGATAACATGTAAGAAAACATCCCATAAAAATTTCAGAATTAGATTCATTGCCATTTGTTCCTAGCATATCAATGAAATTGCCTTAAATTCAAAACGGGTTAGAACAGGATAGTCTAGTAGGGTCAATTTACGGGGCTTATATCTCAAGATATACTCATGCAAATGATATGCAACTTCTTTCATTTAAAATTCTGTTAGCTTTAATTTGGTATAAATTTTGTATGATTTCACCTAGATTCATATTTTTAGTGAATTTTCACTTATAACGATGCAATTCTAGCTAAGTGTATGACAGTCTAAGGTAAGATACAAATAATTTGAGTTATACAAATCAAAATAAGATGAGACTAAAAAGATTGGAAACTAGACATATAAATCTATGACATATCCAAAATTCAGGTATAAATGAGTTGAATTGGACTAAAGGTGGATTATACAAAATTTTGGCAGAATAGGATGAAGTAAGCAGACAACTCTATTAATGTTTGCATTGTCTTTGATGAACGATATTGTGAATATATAATTGTTGTTCCATATTGATTTGCATGTTTGAATGATTTTACTTGGTAGTCTGACACTATTCATGTTTGAACGATATTGTGAATATATAATATATTTTAATAATAAATTTTTATTCCTATATTTTTATTTTAGTTTGAATAGTTATTTTACAATTATTTTTTAAAAAATATTTATTTATTATTAAATTATATTAATTTTTATTTATATATTTTTATTTTTATTATTTATTTAATAACTAATTTTCTTTTAATAAAATATATTCAAAAATAAAAAGTGCAAGAACCTTATACATTAAAGCCTAATCAGGCTAATACTACTCCTTAGACTAGAAGGTGTTCACGGTATGATTTAGATAATTTTGAATAAAAAATTCATCTAATCTAAACAATAAAATATATAGTAACTTGAATTGAATCGATTTAGTTTAGATTTTAAATTTGATCCAATTTGAACCAATTTTTTGCGGTTTAAATTAGATTAGTTTAATCAATTTTTTATAAAAGAGAATCTTAAATATAAAATATTATAAATAAAAAATAACTTCAATTAATAAAATAAATAGATAAAAATAGAAGTGACTCATGTAATATGCATAAAATAATATTTAAATGAGAACGATATATAAATATAGAAAATTATATAATAGACTAAAATTATTATAAGTAAAAATATAAACTTAACAATAAAAAATTATATTATATAATATTATTCAATTTGGATTGGATTAATTTTAAAAATTAAATCATAAATTCAATCCAATCCAAGAGGTTTGTAATAAACAACATCTAATTCAATCCAAATTTTTATAATTTTGATCAATTTTGATTTAGATTGAATTGGATTGAATTTGAACATCTCAAACTAATATAGTACCAGCTCATATGATGGTCTCACATGAGCTTCAAAATTTGGAGAGACTATGCAAAATCCAAACAAATCTCTATAATCACAAAACATGTAACCAATCTTTATGGTCACATAAAAAATAAATAAAAAAAAGGTAACTAGTAACCAGTCTTTTATGAAAAAAATTGCTGTTTACGACCGAGTACAAAAATAACTCGAGCTTGAATTGACATGATGCAGCGTACGAAGTTTTCAAACTAAAAGTTATAAAAGAAAAAAACAGTGACACTGGGGAGACTTGAGCACATAACTCCTCTTATCAAAGTCCATCTTTTGATTATTATTATTATTATTATTATATATATATCCATAACATTTTCACCCTTTTTTAATCTTATAAGAATTTTACATGACCAAGCTTATTCTTTCCAAGCTCACCTTTGTGGTTGAGCCCATTATCCCCGGACTTTCTTCATGTGTCAATTGAACATTTGCAAGAGTCCCCCTGCATATAGAGTAGTTACGTCTAGGGAGATCTGTAATATCCCTATTTTTGTAAACAGAACGTAATGGAAACTTTGAATTATTTCCCTTAGGCAGTGTGAGAATTCTTTAGGAAGCGTTATGCCATAACGATCTTCACACTCAGAATTATAGGGTAGTATAACACTGCCGTTGAAAATATGACATTGCTATATGTTAAAAATTAGGAAATAACAAAAGTGCCCCAGTAAACTTTTGTTAATTATAGTGATGCCCAAAATTTTTAAAAATTATATTTTGACCCCAAAGACTTATTCCCACAATAACCCTAGAACTTTTTATGAAATGACCATTATATCCCCACATTTGTAGAATTAGCAAAATGGGATTTTAAACAGAGCAAAATCACATGGTGAAAACCGTAGAAGTTTAAATCTCTGTCGATTGGGCTATGGAGTCAGTCTGGTGTGAAATGATGTGGGGTGTCCCTGAACTTGCTCAAAATTTCAGAAATGTCATTAGTTACAGAAAACAGAAAATAAAAAGGCTCCGAATTTGCAAAAAATGTCTAATTTACGTCGTAATCTATTTATTCGGTTTCAATAGTAAGTAAGGGCAATTAGAAGTTAATTAAATATTAATTATGAGCTAATTAGATATTAATTAAAGAGATTAAGATTAAGAAGAATTAAAATAGAAACATATAAAATCTCATGAAATTCTTCAAAACCGTTTTACCGATTTGAAGAAAATCGGTAGAATTTTGGTATTTTAAACCGTCTGAGCAAAACAACTGAATTCCACATATGAAGACCTGAATTATGAGGTTGAAAATTCAGCCACCTAGCCCTTGGATTATGGCGCCACATGCTTCAACAATGGGTGGAGAGACTTGGTCATTTTGCCACCACCCATTTCAAGAGCCAATCAACACTTAGCAAACCAACCACTTTATTAAGCTTGGATCAGATTTTATTTCTCCTCTCCTTCAAGGCAGATTGCGCCCTCTCCCTTCCCTTCCAGCCTTCTTCATCTCTTCTCCCTTCAATCTACTCTATCAACCTTCAAGCTTTGATAAGATTTCATCCATCTAAACTCAAAATCTAGCAAGATCACATTCAAAGGAGGTAAAGATTCAACCCATTTTCTTGTTTTCTTGGTTATGGAAGCTGTTTGGGTTTTCATTTCTATCACTTCTTGATGTGGTTTTTGGATGTATATGATGATTATTGGCTGGTTTGATGACTATTGTTGTGATTAGGATTGAAAATGGTATGAAAGGACTTGAAGATAGAGAGAATCCAGGAAGGCTGTTAGGGTTTTTCCTCGATGGTCCGTACGGTGGAGTGTACGGCTCTATCTATAGCCATTTAAATTTGATAAACCTATTTTTATATGAAACTAGACATCTAGGGCTTTCCATACATATAAAATATAAGAATATTAGATTAGTATAGAATTAGTTATGAATTTTTGAAGTTTGACCTAGGAATCTGGATTCTCATCTGGGCAGTATGAGTTGAGAAGGGTGTAACTCACCCTGTACAACTCTAAATTGAGTGAAACTAATGCTGTTTGAAAGATAACATGTAAGAAAACATCCCATAAAAATTTCAGAATTAGATTCATTGCCATTTGTTCCTAGCATATCAATGAAATTGCCTTAAATTCAAAACGGGTTAGAACAGGATAGTCTAGTAGGGTCAATTTACGGGGCTTATATCTCAAGATATACTCATGCAAATGATATGCAACTTCTTTCATTTAAAATTCTGTTAGCTTTAATTTGGTATAAATTTTGTATGATTTCACCTAGATTCATATTTTTAGTGAATTTTCACTTATAACGATGTAATTCTAGCTAAGTGTATGACAGTCTAAGGTAAGATACAAATAATTTGAGTTATACAAATCAAAATAAGATGAGACTAAAAAGATTGGAAACTAGACATATAAATCTATGACATATCCAAAATTCAGGTATAAATGAGTTGAATTGGACTAAAGGTGGATTATACAAAATTTTGGCAGAATAGGATGAAGTAAGCAGAAAACTCTATTAATGTTTGCATTGTCTTTGATGAACGATATTGTGAATATATAATTGTTGTTCCATATTGATTTGCATGTTTGAATGATTTTACTGGTAGTCTGACACTATTCATGTTTGAACGATATTGTGAATATATAATATATTTTAATAATAAATTTTTATTCCTATATTTTTATTTTAGTTTGAATAGTTATTTTACAATTATTTTTTAAAAAATATTTATTTATTATTAAATTATATTATTTTTTATTTATATATTTTTATTTTTTATTATTTATTTAATAACTAATTTTCTTTTAATAAAATATATTCAAAAATAAAAAGTGCAAGAACCCTTATACATTAAAGCTAATCAGGCCTAATACGGCCTCCTTAGACTAGAAGGTGTTCACGGTATGATTTAGATAATTTTGAATAAAAAATTCATCTAATCTAAACAATAAAATATATAGTAACTTGAATTGAATCGATTTAGTTTAGATTTTAAATCTGATCCAATTTGAACCAATTTTTTGCGGTTTAAATTAGATTAGTTTAATCAATTTTTTATAAAAGAGAATCTTAAATATAAAATATTATAAATAAAAAATAACTTCAATTAATAAAATAAATAGATAAAAATAGAAGTGACTCATGTAATATGCATAAAATAATATTTAAATGAGAACGATATATAAATATAGAAAATTATATAATAGACTAAAATTATTATAAGTAAAAATATAAACTTAACAATAAAAATTATATTATATAATATTATTCAATTTGGATTGGATTAATTTTAAAAATTAAATCATAAATTCAATCCAATCCAAGAGGTTTGTAAAAACAACATCTAATTCAATCCAAATTTTTATAATTTTGATCAATTTTTGATTTAGATTGAATTGGATTGAATTTGAACATCTCAAACTAATATAGTACCAGAGCTCATATGATGGTCTCACATGAGCTTCAAAATTTGGAGAGACTATGCAAAATCCAAACAAATCTCTATAATCACAAAACATGTAACCAATCTTTATGGTCACATAAAAAATAAATAAAAAAAAGGTAACTAGTAACCAGTCTTTTATGAAAAAAATTGCTGTTTACGACCGAGTACAAAAATAACTCGAGCTTGAATTGACATGATGCAGCTTACTGAGTTTTCAAACTAAAAGTTATAAAAAGAAAAAAACAGTGACACTGGGGAGACTTGAGCACATAACTCCTCTTATCAAAGTCCATCTTTTTATTATTATTATTATTATTATTATATATATATCCATAACATTTTCACCCTTTTTTAATCTTATAAGAATTTTGTAAGTCCTTTGAGCTAATCGGATTCTGGCCTTTCCATAAATACTTTTTCAACTTCTCGAATTCCTAACATACTTAACCTTTGACCATGCGATTATTCCAACCTGCTTCTCCTCTCTGACCAAGTGATCGATCTTCGAGATGCATTCTCTCTTACGTGCATTAAGGCCGAAACAATATTTAATGGGGAGCAACAAGCTGCAGTCCATTCGTATCTCTACCCAACTGCAGGGATAGAGCGCAACATATATACCAATAGGCCCAAGACAAAGTTGAAGTTGACTTCTAGACTCTAGTTAACTCGAGAGCTTGCATTGGTTGGCGTTCGTTTTTTTATGGTACATGGTTGAAGTTCACTCAAACAAAGCCATAGTTTGTTGAAGGTGCACCTCCATCCAACTCCCAAGCGACCTTAAACTCAAAAAAGCTAGTTGTATTAGTCGTGGTTGTCACACGACTAATATAGTGCACCTAAATTACCTAATGCTATATTTTAATAGCTGAGACTTGAGAAGGGAACCTTCCAAATAAATAATTCTGCTCAACCTCTAATTTGAAATGTCTTATTTCCCTTATGGAGATCCCTGCGACCTCAAATTATCCTTTGCTTTTCATTGCATTACAGGCTAACTGTGAAAACACCAGCTGAGCATTGATTGGCCCTTGACACCAAAAATTGTTACATACTCTTAAGTATTTTACCCATTCGATGAAACGTGATGTAAAATTTGAACCTATTAGATTACTTTAAAGTAAAATGCGAAATCGTCCTCTTTAATCCGCCCTTTTCTCCCCCAAGATACCTTTTGCAAATGTATACTGTAAGCTATGTCCTCATTTCTCAACTGGAATTTGGAAGCTTGAATTCATTGAAGAAATTACAATTTCTCAGTGCCATAAAATGAAAAGGTAAAGACAAAAAAGAATTATTTTTTACAAGCCCCGGCCAAGAAGTAAACAAAATGCATCAATGAACAGGATCATAAATACCCAGAAGGACATGGTAAAACCAATTGTGTGTGGCTAAGATGATTCTGAAGCAGCCTTGTAGTATTCTGTATGAGAGACATTAATAACTAAGTTGATGAAGAAGCCCTTGAGCCTGAAGAAGAAGAAGATGACTGATTATTCTTGCAATACTGGACACTGCTCTCATCCATCCTTTCCAACACATAATGCCCCAAAGTCTCACTTGCCTCAACCAAATTCTCCTTGCAAAGAAACTCATCCCCACAAACCTTCTCCACTTCTCCAAAGAAGTCATGCAGGAACACATGAGTCTTTGGGTTCCCACCCTTCTTGCTCCTGGCCAGAACGCCGGCAGTGAAGATCGCCGACATCCGGCCAGGGGCATCAGGCCAATCGCCACGTGGCCCATCCACCAATATAACATCCCAATCAACCTCGTAAACATGGTTTGGAAGGTCATTGATCCCAAGCTTGCAATCAGAGAACAAAAGATTCTGCACCGGCTTGCACTCGTTTGCAACCTGCTCTTTAGCTGAAACAATGAGCTCCCTCATCTCACTGCGTTTTGTGGTGTATTGCACATCATAGGCATCGATTTCAGGGTGCTTTTCTTCTATATATGCAGCGTAGTAGCGATTTTCGTCAATGAAAACCGTTCTTCCGTTGTGGTTCAGGGCTTTCCAGAGGAGGGTCTCGGGTGTGAGGCCAAAGATGAGGAAGTTGCATGGAGATGAACACTTTCGGAGCACGTCAGAGATGGGTTTGAGGTCCGAGTAAGGCATGTGGTAGGTGTCGTTGGACTTTGAGGCATAGTGAAGAAGAGTGTTGATCACTGTGGATGGCAAGGGAGCATTGTTGAAGCCAGAAACTGGGGCTGAAGAGGCTATGACTTGTGAAGTTGCGGTGGTGAGGGATGTGGATTCTCGGGTGTAGATGAGGGTGACAAGGAAAGCGAGGGTGAAGATTGATATGAAGGCTAGAAGCCATAGGCGATTGGAACTTCCTTGTTTCTGGATGTAAGGGTGGAGGAGGATGAGCTTTGTGTTGTTGTTGTTGGTGTTCTTCATGTTGTTCATTTGTGTTGGTTGGGGGAAGGGGGGGGGGGGAGATGAAAAATTAAACTTGTGTTTGGAGTTTGAGCTCTGAGGGAGAATTGGGGAAGAAGGCTTGATTTTAAAGAAGTGTTGGAAAACTTGGGATAGCAAAGGAGAGAATTGAAGTAATGTGAAGGGAAAACAAAAAAATATATTGAGGGTGACCTTGCATTACGATGACGCTTCTTCAAAGCTGATCTAGAGCTGAAAATAACGTTAGTGAGAGCGAAGTAGTTCAATGTGTATGGTTTTTCTTACCTCCATCTTGATGTGGTTGGTATCTTTGTATTAATTAAGTTCCTAATATAGATTGTTTTGTTTATGAAGGATGGATTATGCTGACCCAAACGGGGTTAGGGAAGAGACAGAAGAGTGGTGCTGGGATGGGGTGGTTGGACCTGAGATGAGAGGGAAGGTAGAGACAATAGTATGTAGCGACGCAGCAACTAATTACAAGCCGGAAGTCGCTTTTCCTTGTTGATTTGAGACTTTTTTCCTACGTAACCACCCCCTTAGAATATTGGTTATTTCTTAAACAAATAGCTACCACCGAAGGAGACTAGGTACCGGCAATGATTCCCCCTCCTTGAAAATGTGTGATCATCGTTTTTGTAGTTAATAATGGATATACTAATACTAATACAGCAATTGCATGTTTTGTTTGGCAGTGCATTTCTACACGCATGTTAGAGATTTAAAATTGATTTTGTCTATTTTATATTTTGTTTGGCTCCTCATTTTTTCTTTTCTTTAAATAGAATTTTGGTATTTAAAATTGATTTTCGCTTAACTCTTATATAATTGAGAGTTTCTTTTAGAATTGTTTCGCCCAAAACAATATTTAATGCTATCTATTTGTTAGAATTATTTTTCAAATAAAGTTACTAAATATAAATTACTTTAGTTTTCGTTTTGTTGAAATCTAAGCTATTTTTCTACTAAAGGCATTTTTGCTTGAACTAGATAATACCACTTGGACGGTAAATCTATCTCTTTCAAATTTTAACTAAGCTACATATTCAAAACTCGAAATTCGAAATCTCTGGTTAAGTTAGAGCAACTCATGCTAGCTGATCTATGCACTCATTGATAAATGACTTTAGTTTAAAATCTAGTGTTAAGAGAACCAGACCAAACCGCCCGATCGGACTCGTCCGACCAAGAATCGGACTCCAAGCAGGTCTAGTCATCACCATTAAATCGGCTACCCTTAAAACTGGTGACGAACCGACTAGAATTGATGAACGGGTGTGAATCGGACCAATTAACTGACTCAATATTTTTTTTTTAACATTTTGGTCAAAATATTATTGTTTCTTTTGAAAAAAAAAAAAAAAGCTCAATCATAACACAAACTCGCTTATTTTAGAACCTTAATTCTTTTAGTATATTTGTTTACTATATACTATTAAATTAATTTAAAAATAAAAAATTGAAAATAATCATTATATTATCTATGAGTACTTCATAAAAAAAATGTAAATAAAGATTAAAGTAAATAAATTTTATATTTGAGATATTTAATAAAGTACTGCATAATAAATGTTATTTTGTATTGATTATATTATTGTTAATAACTTAATATAATTTCTTGTTTTCTAATTAATTATATATATATATATATACACTCCAGTTGAACTCTCGGTCGAACCGATTAGACCTCTGAATCTTTGAGCCAATGTCTTGATCGATTCGATATCCAATCTAATTTTCTTAACTATTAACCAAAATTAATTTTGATAAAATTAAAATTATTAAAAAAAAAAAAGGTTTTCAAACAGAGAGCCAAATACACACTAAAGACGATTTCAAACCAAAGGCGACAAGGTTTCCATGTGATTTGGTTTACAAGCAGACTTTCAGTTCAGCCACGTACCTCACAAGTCAAAACATAACGCTGTCGGTGATTATATGGACTATGGACTACACAATTACGTGTACTCTCATGGAGTTTTCCATTAAGCAACTACTTCTGACTTGATACAACTAATCTCATAAATTGCCGAGAATGTGAGATTGAATAGAGTTAATGAATTGTATAAAAATTTACGCGAAATATTTCTCCATCTAGACCTGAATACCTGTCACATTCGAGATCCAAGTTTGGTCTAATTTATCTATCACTTTAGAACATTATAGGGTATTATTTTTTTTTTTTTACTCACTTTGACTCTTACTACAAGCTATCGTTATTAATCGACTGAATAAAAATATTGATATGTTTATATATAGTTTTAATACAATGATATTGTCAAATTAGTTTTTTTATTATTATAAAATCATTTATTAATTTTCTTAATTTATGTGCAAATATAACTCTTATCAATCTAAACATGAATTTAAGAGAGTAGAAAGATATAAATTCAATACAATAAAGTGTGTGTTTGAATTAGAATTTGTAAATTTGATTTCAAGTGAAATTGATTTTACAAAGTTGACTTTTATCAAAATTTAGTATTAATGCAATTGACTTTTAGAAACTTTTATATTAAAGTGATTATGATAGAATGAATATTGTTTGAATGACAGTTATCAAAATTATTTTTAAATATATAATTACTAAAAAGACATGAGATTTATATTATCAATTTAATATCACTTTTTTCATTATTATTTTTTAAGTATACTAGAATAAATAAATTATATAGATATTATTATGTTTAACTTTTTTTGTACAATTTTTTTAAACTTTTATTGCAAGTATTAAATTACATATAAAAACTTACAACAATATATATATATATATATATATATATAAATTAATTAAATCAAAATTTTAATTTAAAGTTGTAAAATATATGTCAAAAAAGAAAATGGATTTATCTAATATATGAAAGAAATTAACTTTTAACATATAAAAAACAAATGAGTTTTTCAATTAGTAAAGTTGATGGAAGTTTAAATTGGATAATTTTTTTGGTCAAAGTTAGATTAGATAGTTTAAAAATTAGTTTTTATGTTATATCTTCAAGAGTGAACTGAGAAGCACCAAAAAAACAAAGAAGATAAAACTGCTTTAGGCCAAACTGAGGCTTGAGAGTGAAATCCGTTTTTTTTTCTGGGCCGTGACTGGGAGCACCAGTGCTGCATTCTAGGAATGAAACGGGAGGTTGGATGGTAAGAATGCTTATCCGAACATGTTGCAACAGTTGGGCTGGATCATGAAATGAGCTTATGTTTACGTAAGAATTTGGGAAAATCAAGGCCTGAGATGGATATGGGCCAAATTTCGTAGGATGTTTTGAAGATCAAGCTGTTGAAAAAGCAAAACCTCTTTCGACCAAAAACTGTAAAAAGCAAAACCTCTACAAGACTGCCCAAGGCCCCTTTTATTTACCAAAACGAAGGACCATGAAGGAGACTTTCAAAAACAATTTATACGTCCTATTTAACCACTAGCAAACAAAAAGGGGAAACCTTTTTAGCCCTCAGGCGATAGAATAATAGGACAAGACGTAGGAAGATGCTTGTGTCGTCAGAGACTTGAAAGGTAGTTTTTCCTTTTTGTCAACATTTAACAAAGTGATCAACTGCTAAGACTGGATTACGTGTTTTCCTTACTTCCTTTTACTAAAGCGCTTAATTTTATTTTATTTTTTTCTTTTGATTAAAAAGACATTTCTAGTTTTCTTTGCTTGCTTATGGCATTTGTCAAGATGCCTATGGCCCAAACTAACCATTATGGCATATCCTCTGCAGCAGAAGTTGAGTGACATGATATTGTGGAGTGTATACCCTGATTTGGGCAAAGAAGTGTTCTAAGTGGGCCATTAAAATTGTGGGAAAGGAGAAAAGGGGAACACGCAGGGACCTCCATGTGATAAAAGGTTGGCGCATAGTTTAAGTATGCCCAATTGTGGATGGTAATCATTGGCTTTCTGAAAATAATAAAAAAAGACGCTTTCTAGAGTCGACTATATTCCATCATTAGTCAACAAACTCATTTGAAGAGACAATTTGGCCGTTTGGGAGTACCACATCCCACAACGCATTATAGATTTTCCCAACTTGTGACAATCATTTAAGATTTGGAATTTTTTTTTAACTTTTTTTTATGTTTGTTATGGACGTAAGAAACATATCGTAAATTGTTTCATTGTGTTGTTGTCAATAGGCATAATATTGTTATCTGAATTTGAGGAAGTCGCGAGGGCAGTCCCTCAAACTAGACATGAGAAACCTTTAGATTTTAATTAGTAACTAATTCGGAGAGGAGTAATGGTAAAATTGAGTCTCTAAGTCTTTTATTTAGGTATATAAAAGATTCGAGACTAAATTTTATCATATATATTAATATATAATTGAATGATATTATAAAAAATTTTATATTGACTAGCGTCATACCTGTTAAGCCAGATTTTTTATATTTTAGGAATCATTGTAATTAATAATAGTTTAAAATAATTGATAATTTGAGATCAGTAATCCTAAAGCAACAAATACAAATAGATGTAATATGTGTTATATGAGAAGGGATCTATTAACACTGATCTAAGATTTGATATACATACACTTTTAATAATTTTTTATAGAATATAATTCTTACCAATTTAACTATTGAATTATAACTATATATTATGTAGATCATTTGTACCAAGTTTTAAAAAAATTGAACATCGTTAATGATGTAATCAAATAATTCTTTTTTATATATATTTTAGAAGTATTTATTACGTTAATTTTAATATATATAAAAGTGTATTAAACGACTTCTAATTAATGTGAAATTTTATAGACATGATCTATAACATATAAACTTTCAATCCAATTGTTGGTTTTGTAAAAATTTTTTTTTAATAAAATGTTGTTTAGTGGTGTAAGAAGTGGGTTTAACTTACACCGGCATAAGTTGATTTTCACCCATGTTGTATATATGGCAGAAAGAATATAAAAATAAAAAAGTGTACAAATATTAACATATGCAAATATATGCATTCACATAATTATTTTATGTATCATTTTACATAAATTTTTTATTCAAAATATTTATTGTTCTTACATATCAATAAAGAATTTATCTTTCCAATTTTACCTTCACATATTCTAAACATAAAAATTATCGAGATATGCATTGTGACATTAATCAAATAAATTAGTTAAATGTTGAAAATTGAGTAAGGATATTTTGGTAAAAATGTTTCATAATCAAACCTTAATTTTGGTTTTCTTAATTCTCATACATATGATCAAAGTGACAGATAAAATGAATTGAAAGGAGTGTTGTTCTCACTTGTTTTCCGACTTCTGATGATATCCTTGTTGGTCTGAGCTCTCTATGGATCCATGGCTCCAATGGGGGACCTATAAGGGACTTCAGTGGGGGACCTGAAAGGGACTCTGGTGGGGGACCTGTAAGAGACTCTAACACTCAAATCAAAACTTATTCCACTCATTTTTAAATAAAAAAGGATCAGTTACTTACTTGGTCTCTAATAAGGTACTCTATTTAAAATCAAGTTAGGTCCCAAAAGATAGGTACAATTGCAACCACTTTCTCTCTTCTCTAAAGTCTTTGATTCTCTTCACTTTTCAATAAATTCTCTAGTTCAAGTTTAAATATACTCAGCAATTGATACTTTCATGGGATTTTTCCTTATTGCTAAAATTGAGCTCATCCTTTTTATATAGTGGTTACATGTGCCCATTGGGCTGAGCTCTAAGGCCTAGAGAATTAGTTCAGTACATAACCCTTAAGCTCGGCTACTAACCGAGAATAATAATCCAAGCTTGTATTTGGAGCCTATCTCAGTTAGTGAGATGCAAATCTCCAATCCTCTTTGGTTGATATTGGGAGTCGCGTCTAGACCTGTGATAAGCGGTTAGTGGAAACCACTTTCACTAAACATTTAATGTGAATAATTAATATTGACAAGTTAAATTTGGGCCGTGTTGATGATCTTTAGATCAAGCTTCCTTACTGATTACCCGAAGGTTCATGATCGCTTCTTCTTTAGAGGAAAAAGTGTGAATCGTTAGGTTCGAACTAGCATGTAGAATCAGGAGTAGATTTCTCTATTTCTTTGAGTTGCTTCTTTCCTACTTTAAGAAGGATTAGATAAGAGTTTCAAACTTCTTTTCCGCTAACTTACTTTGGGGCACTTCCTGACATAACTCATATAGGCTTTGGTATGAACTATTCAACAACTTTACTTATTGAAAATTGGAGCTCTTTATTAAGAGATTTGAACTTATGAGTTCATCCCGGATAGAGTCCTTTTCAGGAGGACTTCCTAGGTCATTCTTCTAAGCTTATGAATTCATTTAGGGAAGAATGTCAAGCTTATTTTCTGAGATCATTCCTTGGTTGTGTTCATCAACTTCGAACTAATTTCCTTGCTCATTTCTGTGTCGAGTTTATCATTTCTTTACTCAAACTCATTATTTTTGAGCTTTGAATTCACATCCAAACTCCTTGATTATGTGGGCTAATTTTTTCCAAGCTTGTATTATAATGTTATCATCCAAGACCCATTTTGAGATAGAATTGTTGGGCTCATTATGTTGAGCCTATATTTCAAGTTCCAAAACCCTTGTAGAAAAGGACAATGTGAGCTAAGCTCATACTTTGGGTTATTCAAAACTCATCTCATGAAAGGAAATTGAAGCTTTTATACCAAGCTCATGACTAAGCCTATCATTCTTGTGCTATTATTTTCAGGCTTTTTACATGACCAAGCTTATTCTTTCCAAGCTCACCTTTGTGGTTGAGCCCATTATCCCCGGACTTTCTTCATGTGTCAATTGAACATTTGCAAGAGTCCCCCTGCATATAGAGTAGTTACGTCTAGGGAGATCTGTAATATCCCTACTTTTGTAAACAGAACGTAATGGAAACTTTGAATTATTTCCCTTAGGCAGTGTGAGAATTCTTTAGGAAGCGTTATGCCATAACGATCTTCACACTTAGAATTATAGGGTAGTATAACACTGCCGTTGAAAATATGACATTGCTATATGTTAAAAATTAGGAAATAACAAAAGTGCCCCAGTAAACTTTTGTTAATTATAGTGATGCCCAAAATTTTTAAAAATTATATTTTGACCCCAAAGACTTATTCCCACAATAACCCTAGAACTTTTTATGAAATGACCATTATATCCCCACATTTGTAGAATTAGCAAAATGGGATTTTAAACAGAGCAAAATCACATGGTGAAAACCGTAGAAGTTTAAATCTCTGTCGATTGGGCTATGGAGTCAGTCTGGTGTGAAATGATGTGGGGTGTCCCTGAACTTGCTCAAAATTTCAGAAATATCATTAGTTACAGAAAACAGAAAATAAAAAGGCTCCGAATTTGCAAAAAATGTCTAATTTACGTCGTAATCTATTTATTCGGTTTCAATAGTAAGTAAGGGCAATTAGAAGTTAATTAAATATTAATTATGAGCTAATTAGATATTAATTAAAGAGATTAAGATTAAGAAGAATTAAAATAGAAACATATAAAATCTCATGAAATTCTTCAAACCGGTTTTGCCGATTTGAAGAAAATCGGTAGAATTTTGGTATTTTAAACCGCTCGAATCAAAACAACTGAATTCCACATATGAAGACCTGAATTATGAGGTTGAAAATTCAGCCACCTAGCTCCTTGGATTATGGCGCCACATGCTTCAACAATGGGTGGAGAGACTTGGTCATTTTGCCACCACCCATTTCAAGAGCCAATCAACACTTAGCAAACCAACCACTTTATTAAGCTTGGATCAGATTTTATTTCTCCTCTCCTTCAAGGCAGATTGCGCCCTCTCCCTTCCCTTCCAGCCTTCTTCATCTCTTCTCCCTTCAATCTACTCTATCAACCTTCAAGCTTTGATAAGATTTCATCCATCTAAACTCAAAATCTAGCAAGATCACATTCAAAGGAGGTAAAGATTCAACCCATTTTCTTGTTTTCTTGGTTATGGAAGCTGTTTGGGTTTTCATTTCTATCACTTCTTGATGTGGTTTTTGGATGTATATGATGATTATTGGCTGGTTTGATGACTATTGTTGTGATTAGGATTGAAAATGGTATGAAAGGACTTGAAGATAGAGAGAATCCAGGAAGCTGTTAGGGTTTTTCCCTCGATGGTCCGTACGGTGGAGTGTACGGCTCTATCTATAGCCATTTAAATTTGATAAACCTATTTTTATATGAAACTAGACATCTAGGGCTTTCCATACATATAAAATATAAGAATATTAGATTAGTATAGAATTAGTTATGAATTTTTGAAGTTTGACCTAGGAATCTGGATTCTCATCTGGGCAAAGATGAGTTGAGAAGGGTGTAACTCACCTGTACAACTCTAAATTGAGTGAAACTAATGCTGTTTGAAAGATAACATGTAAGAAAACATCCCATAAAAATTTCAGAATTAGATTCATTGCCATTTGTTCCTAGCATATCAATGAAATTGCCTTAAATTCAAAATGGGTTAGAACAGGGTAGTCTAGTAGGGTCAATTTACGGGGCTTATATCTCAAGATATACTCATGCAAATGATATGCAACTTCTTTCATTTAAAATTCTGTTAGCTTTAATTTGGTATAAATTTTGTATGATTTCACCTAGATTCCTATTTTTAGTGAATTTTCACTTATAACGATGCAATTCTAGCTAAGTGTATGACAGTCTAAGGTAAGATACAAATAATTTGAGTTATACAAATCAAAATAAGATGAGACTAAAAAGATTGGAAACTAGACATATAAATCTATGACATATCCAAAATTCAGGTATAAATGAGTTGAATTGGACTAAAGGTGGATTATACAAAATTTTGGCAGAATAGGATGAAGTAAGCAGAAAACTCTATTGATGTTTGCATTGTCTTTGATGAATGATATTGTGAATATATAATTGTTGTTCCATATTGATTTGCATGTTTGAATGATTTTACTGGTAGTCTGACACTATTCATGGGGAAGCAGACTTGATCCGTCATGTTGCCGAATTTTTGACAGAAGCATATAAAGTTACGATAACTTGTGTTATGAAGTTTTAAGTTATGAATATGAAATTCTAAATGCAAGAGTATTCGAAAGTTAGTGCACTATAATGCATATAAACATTACATGATGATATGATCATGATTCCTTTTACGAAAGACGGCATCTTTGCATGCAAAGGAAGAGATATATAAATATGTGAGAATGAATCCCTTTACTCAGAGGCAATTGTTTGGATCTCTCCTTGTGAAGGCAGTTAAAAGATATGATGAAGGTCTCATATTCCTAAGGAGTGTAACATGGCGATCACACCACGATGGGGTATGACATGGCGATTACACCCCGATGGGATATGATATGGCAATCATACTCTGAAATATGGCACGATGAGCACATCCTAAGGAATGTGATATGGCGATGATGGAGTATGACATGGCGATCATACTCTGGAAAGTGCATGACAAGTAAAGGAAATTAAAAAAAATTGCACTTTAAGGATGGCAATACTTAATGCCTAGGTGTGTTAAGAAAGAGAGTTATAGAAAAGTAAACAAAGGTTAAATAAGTGCCTTTGTATATATATATATGTGTGTGTGTGTGTGTATTCCGATATTCTTGTTATGATAAAATTTACTATATTTGTGAGTGTTGCATGTAACGTTCCGATTTCCGATTTCCGACTTCTGACCTCATTAGTAAAGGTTAAAAATTTCCGATTTCCGATTTTATTAAGGCTTTAATGGACTGGCTGGGATTTTCCGAGTTCCTACCTTATGTACGTATACACGATTTCCAACCTTAGGTGAATTAGAATGTACACGAAATACGACATCCGAGTTGATCTCAATCAGAAATGGACGCGAGATCAGATCTCTGAATTGGTCTCCAAGTTCGACTCAAATTGGCACGAGTTCCAGTTTCGAGTTTCTTACCAAGAGCTTTTCATTTCTTTTATTTTCCCGAGTTCCGAGATCGAGTTTGGAAGTTTCGATTTCTTGGTGCACAAGATTAATGTTTTGACTCCCGATCTCCGGTGTCATGCTTATAATCAATTCAAGTTTACCAATGTCCCTGACTTCCAGATTTAAGTGCTTGGTTTTACATCCGACTTTGCTTTCAAGTTTCGAGTAAACCAGACAATATTTCCGAGTTCCAATTTCATCTCCAAGATGTGCACGATTTCCGACTTTAAGAAGAGTACGAGTTCCGATGTCATTTTCAGAATATACTGGAAATGAGTCCTACTTTAAGGCGACGTGGAGAGCAATTTTGTCACACAAAGAGGACGACGTGGAAAGCAATTCTGTAACAAAAGAGGGTGACGTGGAGAGCATTTTGGTCACAAAAAGAGGGGAAGGTTGGCTGAAATTCAGCCTTGTGTTTTGTGGCCAATCAAAACCTTTCAAGTTAACCACCACTCATGCCTATATAACAAATTCTTCTCCTCTCATTCAGCCCCATTTCTTACGTTGCTTTCTCCCTCACTTCAGCTCTGTTTTTCTCTTCTTCACTCACCCAACTCCATCCAACTTTCAAATTCAGCCAAATTCTAGCTACAAACTCAAGCCTAACCATATAAAAAGAGGTAGAGGTTTTCTTCTTGCTTGATTTTCTAACTCTTGGATAATTGGTGGTGGTTTAATTCCTTAATTTTGATACATTAATTGAATAATTATGATGAATTATAGCTGGTTTATTGACTATTTGTGAGATTAAAACTGAATTCGAAATAAGAGAGGATGAAGATAGGAAGAGTTGAGAGGCTAGAAAACTCAAAACCCTCTAGAGTCAAATGCAGTGGAGTGTACGACTCTGCCTCCCGCCGTTTAAAATTGATGAAACCATTTTTATGTGAAACTAGACATCTAGGGCTTTCTATAAATATATATAAAAGGCCATTGGATTAATATTGAGAGAGATATGAATTTTTGAAGTTTAACCTAGAAATCAGGACACTCACCCGGGCAGTATGGGTTGAAAAGGGTGTAACTCACTTTATACAACTCCGAATTGAGTGAAACTAATTTTGTTGGAAAGATTACACATAGAAGAACATCATACGTTTGTTGTGATCTTAGTTGTTCCCAGTGATTTGAAGAAGTTACCTTATGTCTAAACTAGGCCAAAACAGGGTAGTTTAGGAAGGCTAAGTTTTGAGGCTTATAACTCAAGCCCTACTAAGGCAATTGAAATGGAACTTTTTGTATATGAAATTTTGTCCTGTCAGCTTTAATAAGATACTAATTTTGTGCAATTTGAGCCAGTTTTCAATATTTAGTAGATTTTTACTTTTGAGTGGGCAATTCGAGCCAGCCACAGGGCAGGCCGGGATAAAACCTGAATAACTTGAGTTATGTTTATCAAAATCAGATGGGACTAAAGAGGTTAGAAAATAGATACATTACAATTTAACATATCCAAAATTGAGGTCCAAATGAGTTAAATAGAAATTATGGCTTGATTTACAAAAATCGGGTTGAATACAAGTAATGAGATAGCAAACATGTTTTAAAGTGCAATACTTGTGCCTTAAATTTGATGATTGCAACATGAATGAAATATATTGAATTGTGAATTGAATGAGATGATTTCTTTGATAAGTTGATATGCTGAGTACTGGCACTATTCATGGGGAAGCGGACACGTTCTGTTATGCTGCCAAAATTGCGGTAAAGTATATGCATGAGTTATGATATGCATGTAGATACATGAGCATTTTCAAGAAAGTTATGAAAGTCATGGTATGAGGAGTATAAAGATTATGCTATGATGAAAGTTCCATACTACTTGGACCAGCCCCGAAATAAAGTTAAGGGGAATAGATCGGTGGGAAGTCGGGGAAAGAAAACCCGGCATTCCTGTATAGGAACGAGCTCGATCCTGAAAAGCAGACTATTATCCAGGAGTCTAAACTGGCCAAGAACTCCCAGGGGACCAAGTGATGGAAAATGATGAAAAGTAATGGAAAAGTTTATGAGGAATAGAAGAGTTTATGAAGAAAGGTTCAAGAGAAAGTTTGCATGATTGCATTAAATGCATAATTACATTGAATGATCATTATAAGTCATTTACAATTTATTTGTTACATTCACTTACTGCCGTATGCTCATTATTCTGTGTATTGTTGATATTAGTTTATTCTGTTCCTTATGTTGCCTTAAGTAAAATTAGACTTTGCTTCGGACCAGACATTTTTCCCAACCTTGTTAAATATGAATAGTTAAGCTTGATCTCATGTTTTTATAATCAAATAAAACCCGAGGCAACTGAGAATGAACGCGACATCAGTTAAGCCCCATATGCGAATCCTACTGAGAATTTCTTCAAATTCTCACTTCGTTTTGCATTTCCGCCTTATTCTTAGATGTGGGCGATGGACTCGATGGCTACCCTCTTCATTGAGATTCCAGACCTGCAGTTTCACCAGGACCCCTAGTTAGACTTGCTGTACCTAGCTAGCTTCCGCCATTTCCAGCTCTACTTTTAACTATAGGGATTTTTGTTGTCCCCTTACTTCACTCTACTTTTGATATGTATATTTATAAAGTGAAGCTTTGGCTTCCAACTTATATATGTAAATATGCAACAAATGATATTTCTATGCTAATCACGTTCATTATACAACATTCCGTTTCTTCCGTTACAAAAAAAAAAGAGAGAATGATACGGATAAACGAAACGTAAGCAGAGCAATAACACGGTAACACATTCTACTTAATTTCATGCTATGACTTAAGCATAACATTAAATTGGTAGGGTGTTACATTTTTGGCATCAGAGTAGTTCGTCCTAACTAAGGCTTGAGGATTGGACTGACTATGCTTCGCATATATTCTGTGTTACTAGCTGATGATATGCACTAGATCTTGCCTATACAGTTGAGATAGAGTTGTGCATGTGTATGAAGTGCCTGATCGTGTGAGCTATTATTTACTAGCACATTAGACTTAGTATTGAGCCTGATCAACTCAATAATTTTTGTTTTGTATGCTCAGAATTTAATAGCTTCCGGAAGGCGAGGTAGGCCGCGCACAGGACCTGCTCAAAAGAATCCCGCTAACCTTATGGACACCGTACTAGAGATGGCTCAGGCGATGCGGGAACAGGCCGCAGCAGCTCACCAGATGATGGATTACTAGGCAGGTGACCTGCGGCAGGCTGTGGAGGAAACCCACATGGCCCAGGAGTTGATCTGGATTATCTTAAGTTCGCTGAGTTCAGAAAGGTGAATCTGCCCAGTTTTCGAGGGGCGTATGATCCTGATAAAGCTGACGAATGGATTAAAGCCATGGAGAAGATTTTCTCTATCATGAATTGCTCGGATCATCAAAAGGTGACCTTTGCCACCTACATGCTCGAGGCAAACGTAGAGTTCTGGTGGAACGGGGTACGAAGATTGTACGAAGAATCTCAGATAGCAGTCACCTGGATGGTGTTTAGAGACGTCTTCTACCAAAAGTACTTTCCTGCTTCAGTTCGAAATGCCAAGGAACTCGAGTTCATGTAGCTGCGTCAAGGAAACCAGACGATATCCGAATATATTACCAGATTTGAAGAGCTATGCAAATTCTCTACAATTTATCAAAGGATCCCAGATGAAGCCTGGAAGTGCATCAAGTTTGAAGGGGGGTTACGAGAAGATATTCTCACCGCAATCGGGCCAATGGAGATTAGAGATTTTCCCACATTGGTAAATAAATGCCGACTTGTGGAAGATTGCAACTCGAAATTAGTGGCAGCCAAGGCATCTAGCGATGGTTTCAAGAAGAGGTTGGCCCTGCAGGGCCCAAGATTCAAGCCCAATTTTCAACAGCAGAGGAGACTCCTGCCGGCAGGCAACAAAGGCAAGCAGCCTCAAAGGCCTCTCTCAAATCCAACTTGCACGAAGTGCAGTAAGAATCATGGTGATTGGCCGTGTTTGGCAGGCCAGAATGTCTGCTATGGGTGTGGCAAGCCAGGCTACAAAATTTATGAGTGCCCAACTAGGAATCCACCATAGCCGTCTTGACCTCAACGTCAAGGACGGGTTTTTACCATGGATGCAGAGGAAGTTGATAAGTTTGAGGGACTAATCTAAGGTACCTGCGAAGTGGACGGTGAGACTCTGACTGTACTCTATGATTCGGAAGCCTCACATTCATTTATTTCTCATAATTGTGTGGCTATTTTGCAATTGTCAATTTTTAAATTGCCTTATGATTTACTGGTTTCTACTCCTACTAATGAACCTGTTAAAATTAGTCAAGCTTGCATCAATGTTCCTCTTCAAATTGAGGGTAGAGCCTTTGCAGCCAATTTGATTTGTCTCCCTCTCTCTGGACTCGATATAATTCTGGGCATGGACTGGCTTTCTGCCAATCGAATCATGCTCAATTGTTCTGATAAGACGGTGGTATTCCTTTCTGTCTCATCTTCTGAATCCCAAGCCTCAACACTCTTCTACCTGAACTTTTTATTAGTAAACTATAGTGGGTCGAAGAGTCAAGGATATATCCTCTTGTTAGCTAACATGACAGAAGTTGAACAAAAATTAGAGGAGATCCCGGTTGTTAAGGAATATCTTGATGTTTTCCCAGAAGATATTCCCGAATTCCCTCCTGAAAAAGAAATTGAATTCACCATCGAGTTGGTTCCAGGTGTAGGACCAATATCTATAGCTCCGTATCGAATGTCACCTTTGGAGCTGACAGAGCTAAAGAGACAAATTGAGGAGCTTTTGGAAAAAGGATTCATACGGCCAAGCGCGTTGCCTTAGGGAGCTCCGGTCTTATTGGTCAAGAAGAAAGATAGGAGCATGCGCCTATGCGTGGATTATAGGCAGTTGAATAAAGTGACGATCAAGAATAAATATCCACTACCAAGGATTGATGATCTCATGGACTAGCTAGAAGGTGCAATGGCATTCTCCAAGATCGATTTGTGCTTCGGATATCATCAAATTCGAGTACGGGAACAAGATATTCCTAAGACAGCCTTTCGAACTCGTTATGGACACTACAAGTACACTATGATGTCATTTGGACTGACCAACGCACCAGCAGTATTTATGGATTACATGAATCGAATATTCCACCCATACTTGGACAAGTTTGTAGTGGTCTTCATTGACGACATACTTGTCTACTCAAAGATGGAGCAAGAACATGCGGAACACTTATAGCTAGTTCTGCAAATTTTGACAAAAAAGAAACTTTATGCTAAGTTATCCAAATGTGAATTTTGGATAAAAAAAATAAAATTTCTCGGCCATGTAGTATCTCAAGGAGGAATCTCCGTAGACCCTAGCAAAGTAGAAGCCGTTCTAAATTGGGAAATGCCGACCACAGTCACTGAAGTTAGGAGTTTTCTGGGCTTAGCCGGATATTACAGGCGATTTGTTAAGGATTTCTCTCGTATAGCCTTCCCCCTGACCAAGCTGACTAGGAAGAATATCCCATTTGAATGGACGCCGGAGTGTGAACAGAGTTTTCAAGACTTAAAGAGAAGGTTGACTACGACACCAGTGTTGGCCTTACCAGACCCTCGCGGACCATTTGAAGTCTATTGTGATGCGTCCAAGCAAGGATTAGGGTGCGTGTTAATGCAAGCCGGAAACGTGGTCGCGTATGCCTCCAGGCAACTAAAGCCACACGAAAGGAATTATCCCACGCATGATCTTGAATTAGCTGTAGTAGTATTTGCCTTAAAGATATAGAGACATCACCTATATGGTGTAAGGTTCGAAGTCTTTTCTGATCACAAGAGTTTGAAATGCCTCTTTGATTAGAAGGAATTAAATATGAGGCAGTAAAGGTGGATGGAACTTCTTAAGGACTATGAATTTGAATTAAAGTACTACCCAGGTAAGGCAAACCTTGTGGCAGATGCTTTGAGCAGGAAATCTCTAACTGTAGCTTGGATGATGATCAAAGAGACAGAACTTATTGAAAGCTTCCGAAATCTTAATTTGGGGATCCTTATGACTCCCAAGAACCTTCAGCTACATCAAATTAAGATAGCCAGTAGCTTTAAGGAGCAGATTAGGCAGGCACAGCAGCAAGATGCTAACCTCCAACATACGATCAATCTCATGCAATCAGGGAAATTAACAGGTTTTGCTCAGGATAAAGAAGGCATCTGGCGATATCATGATAGGGTATGTGTACCCCAGGGGAATGATCTCCGGAGGAAAATCTTGGAGGAAGCATATAAAAGTGAATTCACTGTACATCCTGGTATTACTAAGATGTATCAAGATCTTAAGAAGATGTTTTGGTGGCCAGGCATGAAGTCAGAAGTAGTGAGCTTCGTAAGTAAATGCTTGGTCTATCAAAAGGTGAAAGCGGAACATCAGAAACCCTCCGGGATGCTTCAACCCTTGGAAATCCCTGAGTGGAAGTGGGAGAGTATCTCCATGGATTTTGTAATGGGGTTACCAAGGACGTCAACAGAATATGATGCTATATAGGTCGTTGTGGATAGATTGACCAAATCTGCTCACTTTCTACCTATTCGAGCAAATTATTCGTTGGAAAAATTGGCACAACTGTACATTCAAGAGATTATAAGACTGCATGGAACCCCTTCAACCATCATCTCTGATCGGGACCCAAGATTTACTTCACGGTTTTAGGGAGCCTTACAAAAGGCATTCGGTGCTAAGTTGTGCCTAAGCACTGCATATCACCCGCAAACGGACGGCCAAACAAAAAGGACAATTCAAACCTTGGAAGATATGCTACGAGCCTATATACTGGAGCAACGCCGGAATTGGGATCGATATTTACCGTTAGCCAAATTTGCATACAACAATAGCTATCACGCTAGCATCGGTATGGCTCCTTACGAAGCATTGTATGGACGGAAGTGTCAGTCTCCCCTGTGTTGGTACGAAACAGGAGAATCAACTCTATTGGGGCCTGATTTAGTTGAGCAGACCACTGAGCAGATCAAGAAAATACGGAACAAAATGCTTACCGCTCAGAGCCGCCAGAAGAGCTATGCGGACACTAGGAGGAAGCCTCTGGAGTTTCAAGAAGGAGACCACGTATTTTTAAAGGTTACACCTACAACGGGGATAGGTAGAGCCATTAAAGTCAAGAAGTTAAATCCTCACTTTATTGGTCCGTTCCAGATCTTGAGGCGAATCGGATCAATTGCATATCAAGTCGTTTTGCCTCCACAGTTGTCAAACCTTCATGATGTGCTCCATGTTTCTCAACTTAGAAGATATCAGCCTGACCCTACGTACATGCTAGAACCCAAATCAATAAAGTTAAAGGAGGACTTAACTTTCCATGTTCAGCCAGCACGGATAGTAGACAGAAGCAGTAGACAACTTTGGAATAAATCCGTGCAACTAGTAAAGGTAGCATGGGGAAAGGAAGATGCTGAATACTACACATGGGAACTGGAATTAGACATGAGGAAAGAGTATCTTGGACTATTCTCAAGTACTAAATTTTGAGGATAAATTTTTTTTTTTAAGGAGGGTGGTATTGTAACGTCCCGATTTCCGACTTCTGACCTCATTAGTAAAGGTTAAAAATTTTCGATTTCCGATTTTAGTAAGGCTCTAATGGACTGGCTGGGATTTTTTGAGTTCCTACCTTATGTACATATACACGATTTCCGACCTTAGGTGAGTTAGAATGTACACGAAATACGACGTCCGAGTTGATCTCAACCAGAAACGGACGCGAGATCATATCTCTGAATTGGTCTCCAAGTTTGACTCAAATTGGTACGAGTTCCGATTTCGAGTTTCTTACCAAGAGCTTTTCATTTCTCTTATTTTCTCGAGTTCCGAGATCGAGTTTGGAAGTTCCGATTTCCTGGTGCACAAGATTAATGTTTTGACTCCCAATCTCCGGTGTCATACTTAGAATCGATTCAAGTTTACCAATGTCCTCGACTTCCGGATTTAAGTGCTTGGTTTCACATCCGACTTTGCTTTCAAGTTTTGAGTAAACCAAATAATATTTTCGAGTTCCGATTTCATCTCCAAGATGTGCACGATTTTCGACTTTAAGAAGAGTACGAGTTCCGATGTCATTTTCAGAATATACTGGAAACGAGTCCCACTTTAAGGCGTCGTGGAGAACAATTTTGTCACACAAAGAGGATGATGTGGAGAGCAATTCTGTCACAAAAGAGGGCGACGTGGAGAGCATTTTGGTCACAAAAGAGGGGAAGGTTGGCTGAAATTCAGCCTTGTGTTTTGAGGCCAATCAAAACCTTCCAAGTTAACCACCACTCATGCCTATATAACAAATTCTTCTCCCCTCATTCAGCCCCATTTCTTATGTTGCTTTCTCCCTCACTTTAGCTCTCTTTTTCTCTTCTTCACTCACCCAACTCCATCCAACTTTCAAATTCAGCCAAGTTCCAGCTGCAAACTCAAGCCTAACCATATAATAAGACGTAGAGGTTTTCTTCTTGCTTGATTTTCTAACTCTTGCATCATTGGTGGTGGTTTAATTCCTTAATTTTGATATATTAATTGAATGATTATGATGAATTATAGCTGATTTATTGGCTGTTTGTAAGATTAAAACTGAATTGGAAACAAGAAAGGATGAAGATAGGAAGAGTTGAGAGGCTGGAAAACTCAAAACCCTCAGCAGTCTATACGGCGGAGTGTACGGCTCTGCCTCTCGCCGTTTAAAATTGATGAAACCATTTTTATGTGAAACTAGACATCTAGGGCTTTCTATACATATATCATAAAAGGCCATTGGATTAATATTGAGAGAGATATGAATTTTTGAAGTTTAACCTAGAAATCAGGACACTCACTCGGGCAGTATAGGTTGAAAATGGTATAACTCACTCTATACAACTCCAAATTGGGTTAAACTAATTTTGTTGGAAAGCTTACACATAGGAGAACATTATACAGAGAAATTTCGAGTTTGTTATGATCTCAGTTGTTCCCATTGATTCGAAGAATTTATCCTATGTCTAAACCAGGCCAAAAAAGGGTAGTTTAGGAAGGTTAAGTTTCAGGGCTTATAACTCGAGTCCTACTAAGGCAATTGAAATGGAACTTTTTGTATATGAAATTTTGTCCTGTTAGCTGTAATGAGAGACCAATTTTGTGCCATTTGAGCTAGTTTTCAATTTTTAGTAGATTTTTACTTTTGAGTGGGCAATTCTAGCCAGCCACAGAGTAGGCCGGGATATAAGCTGAATAACTTGAGTTATGGTTATCAAAATCAGATGGGACCAAAGAGGTTAAAAAATAGATACATTACATTTTAACATATCCAAAATTGAGGTCCTAATAAGTCAAATAGAAATTATGGCTTGATTTGCAAAAACTGGGTTGAATAGAAGTAGTGAGACAGCAAACATGTTTTAAAGTGCAATACTTGTGCCTTAAATTTGATGATTGCAACATGAATAAA
This sequence comes from Pterocarpus macrocarpus, assembly GCA_031439585.1. NCBI lineage: Eukaryota > Viridiplantae > Streptophyta > Magnoliopsida > Fabales > Fabaceae > Pterocarpus > Pterocarpus macrocarpus. The sequence goes on along the minus strand of CM062513.1, from coordinate 31,781,294 downwards.
ATATGTTGAATTATGAATGGAATGAGATGATTTCTTTGATCAGTTGATATGCTAAGTACTGGCACTATTCATGGGGAAGTGGACACGTTAGTTATCTTTGCCAAAATTATGTAAAGTATATGCATGAGTTATGATATGCATGTAGATACATGAGCATTTTCAAGAAAGTTATGAAAGTCATGTTATGAGGAATATAAAGATTATGCTATGATGAAAGTTCCATACTACTTGGGCCAGTCCCGGAATAAAGTTAAGGGGAATAGATTGGTGGGAAGTCGGGGAAAGAAAACCTGGCATTCCTGTATAGGAACGAGCTCGATCCTAAAAAGCAGACTATTATCTAGGAGTCTAAACTGGCCAAGAACTGTCAGGGGACCAAGTGATGGAAAATGATGAAAAGTAATGGAAAAATTTATGAGGAATGGAAGAGTTTATGAAGAAAGGTTCAAGAGCAAGTTTACATGATTGCATTAAATGCATAATTACATTGAATGATCATTATAAGTCATTTACAGTTTATTTGTTACATTCACTTACTGTCGTATGCTCATTATTCTGTGTATTGTTGATATTAGTTTATTCTGTTCCTTATGTTGCCTTAAGTAAAATTGGACCTTGCCTCGAATCAGACATTTTTCCTAACCTTATTAAATATGAATAGTTAAGCCTGATCTCATGTTTTTATAATCAAATAAAACCCGAGGCAACTGAGAATGAACACGACGTCAGTTAAGCCCCACATGCGAACCCTACTGAGAATTTCTTCAAATTCTCACCTCATTTTGCATTTCTGCCTCATTCTCAAATGTGGGCGATGGACTCGACGGCTACCCTCTTCATTGAGATTCTAGACCTGCAGCTTCACCAGGACCCCAAGTTGGACTCACTGTACCTAGCTGGCTTTCGCCATTTCCAGCTCTACTTTTAACTATAGGGATTTTTGTTGTCCCCTTACTTCACTCTGCTTTTGATATGTATATTTATAAAGTGAAGCTTTAGCTTCCAACTTATATATGTAAATATGCAACAAATGATATTTCTATGTTAATCACGTTCATTATACAGCATTCCGTTTCTTCCGTTACAAAAAAAAAAAGAGAGAATGATACGGATAAACGAAACGTAAGCAGAGCAATAACACGGTAACATATTCTACTTAATTTCATGCTATGACTTAAGCATAACATTAAATTGGTAGGGTGTTACATTGCGACTGCCATGCTAATTATGAAATAGGAATTGATCATATAATTGCAATGTGATTCAAGTGCTTGAATAAAATGAACTCTGCTTCAGATAATATATTTTCGAACTTTAAAACTGAACAGTCGATATAACATGCTCACCTTTTTCATAATAAACCGAAGCAGCTGGAGATAATAATGATGACACGGTATGAAGTTTCTTAGTGAATCCCACTAAGAATTTAAAATTCTCATTCCTATTTCTGTGTTATTTCCAGATAATTTGAGAAGATTCAAAGATAGCTGAAGTTGCTGTCAAATAAGGTCCACTCAGGTAAGAATAACAATTCTAGAGTGTGGTACTATGACTTAAGCATAGTACTGTATAGAAGAGAATGTTACAAGATCTGCCCCTTATATTTAAAGGGATCGAGCCTCCATCATTGATGATGGCCTTCTTTGGGATTGTCTCTTGTCATTGGCAGTGGATGAATGTCATTAAGCCCCCATCGTTTAATGAGAGCCATTTCCCAAGCTCTTTGTTTGTTTATTCCAGATTTTTTTGCTAAGTTCTTGTTTAATCTTAAATCTCATTCTTAACTTGTATGTTGATCATATTCTTGACCCTTAGCCAAAATTACAACTTTGATTCTTAGCCTATTATTCAAGTCCAATCCTTAATTCTTCACTATTAACTTAAATCTTTGCTAACTTAATTACTGGTTAGGCATTACTTGACCTCACTCCTAGTCAAAGTTCAACTCAGCTTACTTTATGTCCAAGACTTAACCTCATTTGTAGTTGAGGTTTTCTTTAATTGGCCATATTCTCAGCCATACTAATCTTATTCTCAGTCAGATTTTAATATGCTCAATCCAATTCTCAGTCAAGGCTTTTATTGAACTCAACTTGTTTCACATCCAAGATGTAGCCTTATTCCTAACTAAGATTTGAGCTAACCGCGTTCATTGTATGGTCTACTTTAGCTACATATGAATATTTTACTCACTTAAATTTTTCTTGGTTAAGATTTGTTTTTCTTTACTGCTAATCCACAGTTTCAAATTCATTTGTCCTTTGGTTAAGAGTTAGTGCTATCCAACCATAATTTTCGATTATGATCTTCGATTGTACTTGCTTAACCTATCTTTCTTGGTTAAGATTCAATCTCTTGTAACCATAATTCCTAGCTACGGTCCAATTCACCTACAAGTGAGGATTGTATTCACTTAACCATTTTTTTCCTTGGTTAAGATTTGGTTCCAAATGCAATAACCTTAATTTTGGGTAGTAAATTCCAAATCCTATTTCCGAATTTTCATCGACAACCTCAATTCTAGGTTGTCAATTTCAAACCCTTTTTTAAGTTTTAATTTCGAAGCATTTTCTGGGTTTTATTTCTAGCCCTTCCCTGAGTTTTCATTCTGAACCCTTTTTTGGGTTTTAATTCTAAATCCTTTTTTAGGTTTTATTTCTAACCTTTCTTTGGGTTTTAATTCCAAGCCCTTTTTTGGGTTTTTACATCTAACCCTTCTCCAGGTTTGAATTCTAAACCCTTCTCTGGGTTTTAAATCTGAACCGTTCTCAGGGTTTTGGATTCGAGCCCTTTCTTCAGGTTATAAATATGAACCATTTTTTGGGTTTCAGTTCTAACCTTTCTCCGGGTTTTAAATGTCCTTGCCTAAAAGCGAGGATCTTGTTTCCGAACTTTTCTTTAACTCCTGAGCTCAGTTTTATAGACTTATCCTCCTTTCTTCATGGTCATACCTTAGCTGCGTTCACGGCTAAGGTTTTTAGTCTTCTCAGCTTACTTCATAGCCTTCTTCTAGCCTTATTCCTAGCTATTTTGGAGTCTTTCTCTTTGGCTCTTTAGTGGACTTATGTTCTCAACCCTTTTCCTTTATGGACTTCCTTAGTCTACTTTTAAACAAAGGATTTTACTTTTTCCGAGCATGGATCTTCACATATATCCTCCAATTCTTTGATTGGATTTAATTTGTTCAATCAACTTCATGAACAATAAAAAGATTAACCGTAGGGTGAAACATTTAAAATTTTCAATAAAAATCAATTCCATTAGCAATTAGATATATTTAGAGAATAATATTACTGAAAATATTAAGAAACCTCCCCTTTAATTTATGAGTTTCTTCTTGATCTTTGAAGAGTTGTCATGCTCCCCCTGAATATGTCAAGACTCGTTACATGAATTCTCTTTGAGTTCATGCTCTATTTGATGACCTATCTTTTCTTATCATTTCAGATTTAGCAAGGAAATGATTAATTATCAAGCTTTACTTTGGCTTTGTTTCGACTTTTTGACTTTATTTCACATTATTCTCCTACCAACCTCACTTTGTGCTGGATGGCCTCATTTTCGGCATGCCCATTTTATTCGAAGAATGAAAGTTTAGAGAAAGCTCCTTAGTTTGTGAGGCTCTCTATATTTTTTGGGAAGTCACTATGCTTCTCTTGATGAATCAAGCCTTGTCTTTATGCAAATGCATGGATTTTCCTCGAGCTCATGCTATAATTTGTGGCTTATCTTTTCTCCTCTTTTATCATCAAAAAGAGTCAAGCAAGCATATAATAGTCAAAGGGGTATAAAATTCTCTATTAATTAGTAGCATTATAAACAAGATAATATATGAAAATATATGGCATCAAAGTACCATATCGATTTCAATAAATAGGACAATTAGTTCTCAAGCTCCAGTCCGAGCTTTGCTCCATCTCTATCTCAAGTTGTTTTCTTCCCCAAATTTAGTTTGGGTTTTATGACCTTATTCTCGATCAGACAGTTGTGGGCTTTGTACCGAAATATCTCATCTGCGACTTTTACAATGTTGTGCATGCCTAGAAGTATAGTAAATATTCCCAAATTTTTTTGCATCTAGATTTTGGAGAGCCAAATTTATAGTTAATCATGGATATTCAAATATAAAATTTGGGGGGTAGTCAATATACCATTGAGCTTCAGATTCAGTTGATCACGAATATAATTCTCTAGGTTGTGGGTTTATGCAATTCTCACAATTTTCATTTTGCAATTGAAAACCTGAATTTATTTAAATATAAAATGAGATAAGTAATTAACATATTGATGGGCTGGCATAGTGGTAAGCTACTACTAGTGTATCTTCATAGATACGGGTTCAAACCCTGTATGTCGCCATTCTTCCATTTTCTGCTAAGTTTTCTCTCCCTTTTTCTTCTACCAAGTGTAACACCCTACCAAATATAGTAGTATACTGAAGTCATAATATTCTACCCGATAGTTTGTTATGTGTGAATGCCTCATTTTTAATTTACCTTAATTCATTAACTTAGTCAAGTAAACTCTTAAATTGAAATGCAGTTTATTGACGAGGCGTTAATCCATTTAAGCGGTATATATCTATATATATATATATATATATATATATATATGGACATGGCGCAATATAAGAAAATTTCATAAATCGACGGAAATAAACATCATAACACCTCTGATATATCTATATGTTTTTGTACAAACATAGTCTCATATATGCATGTACATCCAAGGGGCAGTGAGTATAGAAGACTGGACTATCAAACAAAATAAACCAGTCCATGCTCATGAGGTGCATCTCTATATGGTCCTAAAAGGACATTTCAACTAGTTTCATTGCCTAAGAAAGCAAAAAGAAACTACGCTTGTGGCCGAAGGTCATAAAAGTGCCAAAAGAAGGCCATGCTGTACATTACAGTCTGCTGGCGGGATGGTTCCTCTAAATGGATTATGAGGAGAGGAACCCATTTGCCATGCCGGGATCAACTGGAGCATAGTCGTCACTATGTGCGGAGGACGAGGAGGAGGATGAGTCTGCTACCTCGAAGGAGTCATCATCAGAAGAGAAAGAGGGAACTACCTGAGGTGGTGATACGGGTGGTGCTACTGGTGGGGCTGCGGGGTGAGCAATATGCAGAGGGAGAATTAAAAAAGGGAATAGCAAGATCGAAGAGAGGATGAAAAAGGGTAACAACAAAGTCTCGGGGGAAAAATATGTACAGGCGAACACGGGAGGTGGTGGTAATATATAGCGAGTCTATCATAGGGTCAAAGTGTAACTGCAACTCTGGTAGCTTAGCGAAGATGACGACTATCACCACCAAGTCCATGGTCTGAGAATGATGTGGACACAATAGGATAAGAATTTCGAAAAATTCTCAGTATGATTCTTAAAGCTATTCTATACTACATCATGTTCATTCTCAATTGCTTCGATATTTGTTAATTATATAAAAAGGTGACTATAGACTAAATATCTCCATTTATCAGTGTTTAAGAAATATAGCCCAAAATAAGGTTCAATTTTACTTAAGGTAGTGAGAGGCAGAATAACCATCAAATAAAATATCATACAAATTAAAATGCAATGCAATTAAATGATAACAATCATAAGGGAATACCTACATATTTAGCACAATTAAACCACAATTAACCATCTAATCTACATAAATGCATTAATGCATGAAATTAGAATGCACTTTGTACTCATTGGCTCCTAAACTCGTACGTCATAAGTGTTCCATACTTGGCCCTTTGGGAGTTTTAGACCATATAACTCTTGGTTAATAGTCTGTTTTTCAGGATTGAGTTTGTTCTTATACAGGTTTACTTTCCCCAACTTTCTCACCGATCTATTCCCCTTAACTTTATTCTAGGGCTAGCCCAAGTAAATGGAATTTATATAGTCCTTATGGAGTATGTAATTATGGGTAAATCATCTTGGATAACATATGTGGATTTACATGTATAACATATTATATGCATAAGTTCTACCGGAACTTCGGTAGCATAACAGATTAGGTTCGTTTCCCCGTGAATAGTACTAGCTTAAACAGAAAATCAGTCACAATAGCAGAGCCAACATAATATATGAATCTTTTAGCATCACCATAGATTTGCATCATTCATACCTTAATTGAAGCTCATACATGCATTAAGGGGCCTAAACCCTCAATTTGGCAATTTTACTTACATCATTCAATTCTGACCTATTTTGTTGTTTATACTACAAATTATACTTAACTTATTAAATTCTGAACTTTTGATGTGTTAAAGTATTGTTTGTCTAGTTTTTAATCTCTTTGGTCCTATTAAGTTTTGATAAGTACAAATTGAGTTATTGAAGTTTACCCTTAGTGCCTTACAGTGTTAGATAGAATTGGGTTCTAAAATGTGAAAATTTGCCAAAAATAGAAATCTTATTGAATTTTTTTGAAACTTATATCAGTTTAAAGCTACTAGAACAATTTTAATTCCCCATGAGTTTTTTTCATTTGAATAGGAAGAGATCAAGTTATAAGCTCTCAAAACTGGATGAATTGGCTTGCCTTATTTCAGTCTAATCAAGATATAGGGCAATTTTGGTGAATTATTGGGAGAAAACTACTTAAGGTTTGAATTTGAAATTTTTATGGCATAAACTCTATCTGTTAGCTTTCTAAAAAAATTAATTGCACTCAATTTGAAGTTGTATAAAGTGAGTTATGCCTTTCACAACCCATATTGGTCATAATAGTGGACAAAATTCTAGGGTTAATTTCAAAAGTTCATATCTCACTCATCACAAATCCAATGACTTTATAATTTATATAATTGAAAATATATAGATGCCTAGTTTCATTAAAATTGGTTTCATTAAATTTTGATGGCTGTAGGCGAAGCCGTACATTTCACAGTACAGACAGTTTAGGGTTTTTCAATCCAAATAATTCTATTTTGATACCCTTTCAGCTTTTCATTCAATTTCCCATCCAAACCCAACATATACATGTTAATCCAGCCACAAAGGTTCATATACACACAAAATAGCATCAAGTAAATGAGTGGAGAATAAAATTCTAATCAGCCACCAAGTCACAAATAATAAGAGAATACTATGAATCCTACCTTAAAATTGATATGTAGGCTAGCTACAGTTAAGTTTTTGTTAAAGGAAATGCATGAAGCTTAAAGACAGAAGGAGGATAAAATGAAGTAGAAGAAGAATGCAGAGGGAGCAGCAGTAGAATGGGGCGACAAAATAAAGGGAGTTAAGAGGGATTTTGAAGGTTTTAAAAAGTAAGGGTGATAAGGACATAAGGCCTCTAATTGGTGGGTTTCTTAGTGGTTAGAATTCAACCATGTCTCCCCCCTTTTTGTGGCTATCTAAGGCGCCAAGTGTGGGGGTGGAGGTGGCTGAATTTTAGCCAACCAATTTGGGTTTTTATAATGTAGGATTCTATTGATTTGGTTATTGCGGTATACAATACCGAAATTCTACCGATTTTCTTTAAACCGGTAAAATATTGCTAGAAATCTTCTTATATTTTCTACATGATTATTCCAATTTCTCCTAACCCAAATCTCTTTAATTAATTTTCAATTAACTTCTAATTACTCTTACATAACCATTAAAATCGAATAAATTAATTAACAACATAAATTAAACATTTTGTAAATTCAGGACATTACACCAAGGATGTTTAAATATATTGTGCGGTGAGAGTTGGGCATACCATTAAGATGGCATAATGGCAAGACTTGCATTATCATACATGAGGGTGCGGGTTTGAATTCCTCATTCGCAAATCTCATATTTCCTTCTTTTCTTTTTGTTCAAAATTAATTAGGAATATTTAAATATAAAGCGCTACATACCTCTGAGTTGGCATGATGGCAATCTATTTTTCACATAACCCATGTTTGTGGGTGTGAGCCGTGCTTCGTGTAAATTGTGAATTTTTTCCTTATTTTTATCTTTTTTCTATTTTTTTTTAAAGTTGTTCCTTCTTCCTTGTGATTGAGTCAACCCGAACCTAGCAGGTTTCTACTATTGGAGCTCATTTTGAGCTTTGTTATGGCATTTTCAGGCAGTGATTCCAATGCAAAACATATGAGCATCTTCAAGCAAATAGCATGCATCATCTTTCTTATGGATTGGTGTGGTTTTAGGCCATAAGCTCGTGAAGAATATACTTGCAATGAGCATCATAGGGTCTCATTGTTTTCTCAATCAATTCTCCATGAAATTTTTTGTTCTTGGCCTTGTTAGATTCTTGATTCAAATCTCTACAAGAGACAAAAAGCATCAAATAAAAATATTGAGTTTAAAATCATAAGCTAGGGTTCATAATTGGTGGTTTCTAGTTTTTCAATAATTTCTCCTTCTATACTCAACCAAATTTGATGATTATGGTCTTGTTTGATTCAAAACTAATAAATTCACAAAATCCCTCAAGAAATTGGAAGTAAAATAAATTGTAATTCTCGTTTCAATGAAGGTGAAGAAAGTTAGTGTTCTTGAGTTCTTATTCAAAATTTTCTCTCCAATCTTCATCAAAATACATGATCTTTGTCTCCACAAGTTCAAAACAATATATTTTATCAAATCCCTCAACTAATTTCATGCAAAAACTCTAAATCAAGAATATTAGGTTTTGTGTAACACTCTACCAATTTAATGTTATGCTTAAGTCATAGCATGAAATTAAGTAGATTGCGTTACCGGGTTAATACTCTATTTACGTTTTGTTTTATCATGTCACTTTTTTTTTTTGTAACAGGAGAAATGGAGCGCTGTTAATAATTTAGAACGTAATGAAATTTAACAAAAGTACCATAGAATAGAATAATAACGTGTAATATAGCATCAGTTGTATATTTACATATATAAGTCGGAAGCCAACACTTCAGTTTATATACATGCTTCAAAAAGTAGAGTGAACTAAAGGCATAGCTAAATTTCTGCTGCTAAAAAGTAGGGCCGGAAATGGCGGAAACTAGCTAAGTACAGCGAGTGCAACTCAGGGTCCTGGTGAAGCTGCAGGTCAAGGAGCTCAATACATAGAGTCATCATTGAGTCCATCGTCAACACCTGAGAATGATGCGGAAATGCAAAACGAGGTGAGAATTTGAAGAAATTCTCAGTAGGGCTCGCGTACAGGGTTTAGTTGACGTCACATTCATTCTCAGTTGCCTCGGGTTTTATTTAATTATAAAATCATGAGATCAACCCTAACTATTCACATTTAATCAGTTTAGAAAAACGTCTGATCCGAGGCAAGGTCCAGTTTTACTTAAGACAGTATAAGAAACATAATAAATTACTAATAATGATACACAGAATAATAAACAGAATAAATGCATATTCGGCAGTAAATAAACATAACAGACGAACTGTAAACGACATGTAATAACTGCTCAAGGTAATCATGCATTTAATGTAATCTTCCAAAACTTATTCTTGAACCTTTGTTCATAAACTTTTCCCATAACTTTCCATCATTTTCCATCACTTGGTCCCCTGGGAGTTCTTGGCCATTTTAGACTCCTGGGTAATAGTCTGCTTTTCAGGATCGAGCTCGTTCCTATACAGGAATGCCGGGTTTGCTTTCCCCGACCTTCCCACCGATCTATTCCCCTTAATTTTTTATTCGGGGCTGGCCCAAGTAGCATGGAACTTTCATAATAACATAATTCTCATCATAACTTTCATAGCTTTCTTGAAAATGCACTTGTATTAGCATGTATATCATAACTTATGCATAGATTCTACCAAAATTTCGGCAGCATAACGGAACATGTCCGCTTCCCCATGAATAGTGCCAGTACACCAAAACACCAATTTATTATAGAGGTCACAACATTGTATACATATTTTAACATTGAACTCATAATAACATTAATCTCATTAAGGCAGAGTTTCTGCCTCAACAAGGTCTGTCAACCTGATTTTTATAAATCAAGCCATAATTTCTATTTAACTCATTTGGACCTCAATTTTGATTATGTTGAAGTGTTATGTGTCTATTTTCTAACCCCTTTGGTCCCATCTAATTTGGATAACTATAGCTCAAGATATTTAGGTTTTATCCCAGCCTATCCAGTGGTTGGCCAGAATCAGACACCTAAAAGTAAAAATCCACTAAAAATCGAAAACTGCTTCAAATCATACAAAATTGGTCTCATATTAAAGCTAACAGGGCAAAGTTTCATCTACAAAAAATTTCATTCCATTTGACCTAGTAGGGTTGGAGTTATAAGCTCTGAATTCTGACCTTCCTAAACTGCCCTGTTCTAACCTGGTTTGGGCATAGGGCAATTTTCTTGGATCACTGGGAGCAAACGAGACCTTATCTAATTCTGAAATTTTTATGGGACATTCACCTATGTGTAATATTTCCAACAAAGTTAGTTGCATTAAATTTCAAGTATTATAGGGCGAGTTCTACCCTAAAGAACCTAGTCTGCCTAGAATCAAAGTCAGAAATCTAGGTCGAAATTCAAAAATTCATATCTCTCTCAATACTAATCCAATGGCCTTATATGATATATTTATGGAAAGACCTAGATGTCTAGTTTCATATAAAAATGGTTTTATTGAATTTAATCAGTGGTAGGCAGAGCCGTACACTCCGCCGTACAGACTGCCGAGGGTTTTTGGTTCTCCAGCCCTTCAACTCTTCCTATTTTCATTCTTTCTTGCTTCCAATTCGATTTTAACCAAACAAACAGCCAATAACCAGCCATATATCATCATAATCATTCAATCAATACATCAAAGATTGTGGAAATAATCCACCCTCAGCCAGCCAAGATCACAAAATTAATGTAAGAATTAAACCTCTACCTTTGTTATAGGTGATTTGGCTTGATTTTTGGGGCTTGGGTGAGCAATATCTGGTTGAACTTGAGAGTTTGATGGAGTTATGTGAGTGAAGAAGAGAAGAAGAGAGCTGAATTGAGGGGAGAAGTGGCGCAGAAATGGCTGAGGGAAAGGAGAGGAATTCTGTTATAAAGACATGGGGGTAGTTAGAATGAGGGGTGGTGATTGGTTGATGCACCTATGGCTAAAATTCAGCCAGCCCTCTCCCTTCTTTGTGGCCTCCTTTGCGCCATTTTGAGGGATTAGGTGGCTGAGTTCTCAGCCACTTAAAGTAGGGTTAATGAGTTGAAATTCTATTGGTTCGGTTCTGACAGTTTAAAATACCGTAATCTTACCGATTTCCTTTAAATCGGTAAATCGGTTTTCAATAAAATTTTATGAAATCTCCTATACTTCTAACTTAATTCCCTTATATCTAAACTTAATCATTTGCCAATCAATTGATCCTAAATAATTATTTAACCGAATTTTAATTAATCTCAATTATTCGATAAAATCAAACGATTAATCGAAAAATGATAAAAGAATTTTGGTGGATGTTACATTTTGGATCTCAAGTTGTACATGAATTCCATACATGAAATTATTAACACTCAAGCATGATTTCATGCAATTCTAATGTTAATATCTTAGAATAGGTGAAGGTGACAAAATCATAATCAAGATATCACCTGTCAATTTGATCTGAGAGAAATCCAGATAAGGATTTGTGCTGCATTATGATGATTACAATTTGTTCATGGTCTAGCTCTTATGTTGACCTTGGTTGGGCAAGAAAGTTTTATTGTGGCCCCATGATGGGCGCAAATATTCGGACTTGTTTTCTATCTTTCGATGATACCCTCGCCGGTTCGAGCTCTTCATGGATCCACAGCTCCGATATGGGACCTACAAGCGACTCCAGTAGGGAACTTGCAAGAAACTTTGATACTCAAGTCAGAACATATTCCACTCGTTTTCAAGTAAAAAAGGATTAGTTACTTACTTTGGCCTCTGATGAGGTCCTCCCTTCAAAATCAAGTCTGGTCCCAAAAGATAGGTGCGGTTACAACTGCTTTCTCTCTCCTCTTAAGTCTCTGATTCTCTATACTTTTCAAGGGATTATCTAGTTCAAGTTTAAATGTACTCGGCAGTTGAGATTCTTATAGGATTCTCCCTTATTGCTAAAATCGAGCTCATCCCTTCTAGTTGGTGGTTACATGTGCTTATTGGGTTGAGCTCTAAGGCCTAGAGAATTAGTTCAGTACAAGTATTAAAATTAACCTCTTCTTATATATTTAGTCTATTTAAATGACTCATAAAATAAATTTTTATAGGGGAAATTACTTTAACCTCTCTTAAGGTACATTGATATTATATTTGCCACCTTCTAGATCCTAAATTACATACTAAAATTATGCTCTACTCTTTTAATCTATGTAAGGATAGTACAAAAGTTTCCTCTTAATATAATAGTCCATTAATAAAACTAATGGCACAGGAGTTGCATGTAACTATTAATTTTAAAAAAAATTTAATAAACACATACAATGACTTTTCTTCCCTTCATTATTCATCTATTGCTATTGAATGCATCCACACATGGCAACCCCACTTGTAACATCCTCCCGAAATATGGTACTATGCTTAAGTCATAGTACCACACTCTGGAGTTGTTATTGTCACTTAATCGGACCTTGTTTGGCAGCAACCTTCGGCCACCTTCAATATTACTAGTCAACTCCGTCTCGAAGGACCTCCTTCGGAACTTCTGAACTATCTGGAGATAACACGGAAAGAAATATAGGAGTGAGAATTATAAATTCTCGGTAGGATTCATTAACTATCATACATACTGTCATCGTTGTCATCTCCAGTTACTTCGGTTTATTATGAAAAAGGTGAACATATTATATAAATTGTTTAATTTTATAGTTCGAAAATACATTATCCGAAACAAATTTCATTTTACTCATACACTTGGCATTTGGGAGAGCCCATACAAAACAAACTTATGAATTATACTATGAATAATAACTGCAACATATTAAAATACGATAGCATCAATATACTAAAGACATAACATTTGCACATGCCTTTACTTGTACTTGAATTCATGCAGGTACATAAAATTTACTTTTCTTTCTTTGTATTCCTATAATATTTATCTTTATTTTCTTCATTCGACACACCTAGGCATTACGCATCGCCGTCCCTAGGGTGTCTGCATCTGCCTACACTTGAGCGTTACGTATCGCTGTCCTCAAGTGCAGCATTACTTATCTTCCCTTACTTGTCATACATATTCCAGAGTACGATCGCTATGTCATACTCCATCGGGGTGTGATCACCATGTCACACTCCTTAGAAATATGTTCTTCCCGCCACATCCTAGAGTATAATCGCCATGTCATACTCCATTAGGTATGATCACCATGTCACATCCCTTAGGGTATGGAATCATTATGCCACATTCCAGAGTATAATTGTTGTAACACCATCCATTATATAAGCCATGCTCGAGTCGTGGAATTATATTAAGAGGTTGTCACTATGCTAAGAGAATCTTTGAAATGTAGAAAATATAATACATGGCCTTTTAATTGCACACTTTATTACTGAATAATAATTCATAAATTTCATCTCTGATACATAGAGAATAAAATAGTTACAATTTAAGAAACTTTTGTAACTAATGTTATACGCAGAAACTGCCTCTACATTGTGGCTGTTGCCCTTTCTGAACTTCAACCGGCTTCTATAGTCTCCCGGGCTGACGTAAGCCTAAGTCTTGCATGATAAACGCCCCAGTATTCTGCCTCGTTCTTAAGCTTTAGCCTATGATCTGGAATGTTTACGGAAAGAAGAACATACAGGCAAGCAGTGAGAACCTAAGGTTCTCAGTAGGTAAACTCGAACCATATAATGTCATCATATATATTCCAGCTACTTCGGTTTCTTATAAAAAAAACGCAAGCACATATACACAACCAGTGGTTCAGTTTAAAGTTGAAAACATCTTCCTCAAAGCGGATTATATTTTAACAATCACTTGTCATATTATATGACAGACATAGAATTACGAATAGTATAATATGCTTCAACAAGAATCATAATAACATTATGACTAAATGAGATAATTGAAGATGCACATGAAGATGCTTATACTTGACTATATGCAAGTGCACTTGACTTAATTTATCTCTTTCTTTAATTTGCAACTTAACCTTGCTCTTCTGTGCTTAGTCCCCCGGAGGTGAATGGCCTCTCTTACCCCTGGATAATAGCCTGCTTTTCAGGTCCAAGCTCGTACCCATACATAAGTGACGGATTTACTTTTCTCGACCCTCACATCGGTCTATTCCCCTTAAATCTGGTCAAGGGCTGGCCCAAGTCTTAGACAATATCGCTCTGGCCCATGCTAGCTGGGTCTATGCCATGCCTCATATGGTAGCTTGGTATGTCTTTCTTGCAAATTCTCATAAATCTTATTCTTCTTTGGACATGATTATATATGCATATGCTACATATATTCATTCATATATTTCATATCATACTTAAGTCATTCTTGCATATATGAATCTTATGAGCATAACATATAAATGTTCATAAAAGTCATATAATTCACATATTTCTACCGAAATTTCGACAGCATAATGGATCGAGTTTGCTTCCCCATGAATAGTGCCAGACTACCAGAAGGATCAATTAGGTAACAAGACCAACATAGAGCATCAAGTTTTATAACAACAATATCAATCATACAATATGTCAACATAAATACATAACTTAGGTTTTCTGCTCAATTTGCTCAATCCTACGCGATTTTTGTATAACCCACCTTTAGTTCAATTCAACTCATTTAAACTTGAATTTTGGATATGTCATAGCTCTATGTGTCTAGTTTCCAACTCTTTTGGCCCCATCTTATTTTGATTTGTATAACTCAAGATATAAGTATTTTACCTCAGACTACCCTGTTCTTAGCCAAAATTGTGCCCTTATAAGTGAAAATTCACTAAAAATAGAAATCTAAGTGAAATCATATGAAATTTATATCAAATTAAAGCTAACAGAATAAGCTTTCAAATCAAATAAGTTTCATGTCATTTTCATGAGTATATCCTGAGTTATAAGTCCCGAAACTTGACCCTACTGGACTACCCTGTTCCAGCTCGGTTTAAACTTAAGTCAACTTCATTAGTGTGATCCCTTACATGTTAGCTTTCAAATAGCGTTAGTTGGACTCAATTTAGAGTTCTCAACTCATACTACCCAGATGATAATCCAAATTTCTAGGTCGAACTTCAAAAATTCATAACTAATTCTATACTAATCCAATGGCCTTATATTTTATATGTATGGAAAGCCCTAAATGTCTAGTTTCATATGAAAATAGATTCATCAAATTTAATCGGCTGTAGGTGGAGCCGTACACTCTACCGTACGGACCGTTGAGGGGAAAACCCTAACAGCTTCTTAAGTTTTTTTTTGAATTCATGTTTTCCTTAAATTAATCCATCCAATCTTCAATTCAAACTCACATATACACCTTAAACCAGCCTTAATTCATCATCCCCACCCATCACAACATCAGAATCATGGATAAACAAGGGACCCTAGATAGCCCAAATTCAAAGAAAAAAAGGAGAAAGTTGAGATTCCTACCTTGGTGGTGTGAAATCTTGGTGGAACTTGATCTTGGAGTGAAGTTGATGGTTGGAGCTTGAGCTTGGGAATGAGAGGAAGTGGAAGAAGATGAAGGAAAGTGGGAAAATGAGGCTGGTTACAGGGAGGCCAAAATTTACAAGAAGAGAAGGAAAGAAAAGGTGAAGATTTTTGAAGCAACTTCTCTTTGATTGGTGGACTTCACTTTACTTTCCAATTTAGCTTGCTTCCCATCCTTCAATGGCTGATCAAGGTGCCATATAAGGGGTTGGTTTGGTTAAATCTTAGCCATTCATCCTAGGGTTCTCATAGTATAATTTCTACTGGATCGGTTCCGATAGTTTAAAATACCGAAATCTTATCGATTTATTTTAAATCGATAAACTGATTTTAGAAAAATCCTATGAGGTTTCCTATGGTTCTAATCTAATTCAATCAAGTCTAATCTTTCTAAATCACACTCAA
Source organism: Pterocarpus macrocarpus (assembly GCA_031439585.1). NCBI lineage: Eukaryota > Viridiplantae > Streptophyta > Magnoliopsida > Fabales > Fabaceae > Pterocarpus > Pterocarpus macrocarpus. Next base: position 31,765,321 of record CM062513.1, on the reverse strand, counting down.
TTGACTTTAGTTAAATGCTTAACCGAATCCTAATTAATCCTAATTAATCCCAATTATCCGATGAAAACTGAGCAACTCGGTTAATAACGATAAAATTTTTCGGACGTTACACTCTCTACTCACTTGGCAGCCAATTGGCGCCATCCATAAGGATAGAAGCGGCTCACTTTTAGCCACTCAAACTAGTAGTGTTAGTTTGAAATTCTACTGATTTGGTTCTGGTGGTTTAAAATATCGAATCTTCGCCGATTTTCTTCAAATCAGCAAAACTTTACTAAATGACTCTGAGAGAATTTCTATATCTCTATTCTAATTGTTCCTAAGCCTCATCTCTCTAATTAACATTTAATTAATTCCTAATTAATATTTAATTAACTTCTAATTGCCCTTACATAACTATCGAAATCGGATAAATAGATTAACGGCGTAAATTAGACACTTTCGCAAATTCGGAGCCTTTTTGTTTTCTATTTTCTGTAACTAATGGCATTTTCGTAATTTTGAGTAAGTTCAGGGACACTTTACGTCATTTTACACCTAACAGCCTCCATAGCCTAATCGGCAGAGATTTAAACTTCTACAATTTCACCATGTGATTCTGCTTCGTTTAAAATTCCATTCTGCTAATTCTACAAATATGGGGACATGAAGGTCATTTTGTAACATCCTCCTGAAATGCAGTTCTATGCTTAAGTCATAGTACCACACTCTGGCATTATTACTGTCACTTAATCGAACCTTGTCTGGCAGCAATCTTCGGCCACCTTCAATATTACTAGTCAACTCCGTCTCGGAGGACCTCCTTTAGAACTTCTGAACTGTCTGGAGATAACACGGAAAGAAATATAGGAGTGAGAATTATAAATTCTTAGTAGGATTTATTAACTATCATACATACTATCATCGTTGTCATCTCCAGTTGCTTCAGTTTATTACAAAAAAGGTGAACATGTTATGTAAACTGTTTAATTTTATAGTTCGAAAATACATTATCCGAAACAAAGTTCATTTTACTCATACACTTGGCATTTGGGAGAGCCCATACAAAACAAACTTATGAATTATACTATGAATAATAACTGCAACATATTAAAATATGATAGCATCAATATACTGAAGACATAATATCTGCACATGCCTTTACTTGTACTTGAATTCATGCAGGTACATAAAATTTACTTTTCTTTCTTTGTATTCCTATAATATTTATCTTTATTTTCTTCATTTGACACATCTAGGCGTTACGCATCGCCGTCTCTAGGGTGTCTGCATCTGCCTACACTTAAGCGTTACGTATAGCCGTCCTCAAGTGCAGCATTACTCATCTTCCCTTACTTGTCATACATATTCCAGAGTACGATCGCTATGTTATACTCCATCAGGGTGTGATCACCATGTCACACTCCTTAGAAATATGTGCTTCCTGCCACATCCCAGAGTATGATCGCCATGTCATACTCTATTAGGTGTGATCGCCATGTCACATCCCTTAGGGTGTGGAATCATTATGCCACATTCCAGAGTATGATCGCCATGTCATACCACATCAGAGTGTGATCATCATGTCACATCTTTTGGAATATGGACTCATCATCATACCTTTGATCATAGAATCTTTATATGCCACACTCCAGAGTATGATCGCCATATTATACCCCATTAGAGCATGATCGTCATGTCACGTTCCTTAGAAAGTACTTATCATGCCATATCCTAGAGTATGATTGCCATGTCATACCCCATCAGAGCGTGATCGTCATGTCACGTCCCTTATGAATATGGGACCTTCATTATGTCTTTCAACTGCCTTCACACGGAGGGACCCAAATAACCGCCTCCAAGTGAAGGGATCTCATATATTCTTCCTTCATTCATATGCAGATATGCATGCGCTCATACGAATGATTCATGATCACGTCATCGTAATATATTCATAATTGTATAGCTGTTCATATCATAAATTTCTTGTAATATAAACATTCATAGTTTCATAGACTTCTGCCAAAAATTCGGCAGCATAACGGATCGAGTCCGCTTCCCCATGAATAGTGCCAGTTTCAGTAGACAGTCAGTCACAGTAAGAGATCAAATATAATACATTAATCTTTCAAGTACCAACATGGAATTGCAACATTTAAGCTTTACTTGAACTCATATGTGAATTAAAGTGCCAAATCCTTTAACTTTGGGAATCCTGTTCATATTCTTCAACTCTACCCGTTTTTAGAAATTAAGCCTTAAATTCATTTTAACTCATTTGGACCTGAATTTTGGATATGTCAAATTGTTATGTGTCTATTTTCTAATCTCTTTGGTCCCATCTAGTTTTGATAAATATAATTTAAGTTATTTACGTTTTAACCCAGCTTGCCCTATGGCTGGCTAGAATTACACACCTAAAAGTAAAAATCTACTAAAAATAGAAAACAAGTCCAAATCATACAAAATTGGTGTCATATCAAAGCTAACAGGACAAAATTTAATTTGCAATAAGTTTCATCTCATTTTCTTTAGGAGCTCAAGTTATAAGTCCTGAAATTCGACCTTCCTAAACTACCCTATTTTGGCCTGGTTTGGATATAGGGTAAATTCCTCGAACCATTGGGAACAAATAGGATCTTAAAAAACTCAAAATTTTATTGTTCCCATATGTGTAAGCTTTCTAACAAAGTTGATTTCACTCAATTTGGAGTTGTATAGGGTGAGTTATACCCTTCTCAATTCACACTGTCCGGATGAAAGTCCTAATTCCTAGGTCAAACTTCAAAAATTCGTATCTCTCTCAATACTAATCCAATGGCTTATATGATATATGTTGGAAAGCCCTGAATGTCTAGTTTCATATAAAAATAGTTTCATTTTGTTTCAACGGCTATAGGTGGAGCCGTACACTCCGCCATACAGACCGCCGTAGGTTCTCCTAGGTTTTTAGTTTCTGGTTTGCTCTCTATCTTATGTTCCATGCAAGATTCAATCTCAATCCCTCCAAATACTTAATAAACCAGCCATAAATCATGATATTCATTCATTAATCACATCAAGAAGTGAGAAAATAAAATCAAAAGCAACCATCCACAATCAGAATAACAAGAACTGAATTGAACCTCTACCTCGTTGGAGTGTGATTTTGCTAGGTGTTGAGCTAAGTGTTGAAATCTGAATTGGTAGAATCTTGTTAAGCTTGAAGGAGTGATGGAGTTTGTTGAGAGGAGAAAAGAAAAAGAAGGCTAAAATCAGAAGAGAAAGTAGTGTAATCAGTATGGGAATAAGAGAGAAAAATTTGATTTAAACATTGAAGAGGTAGTTGGCTTTGTGTGTTTTGATTGGTTGAAATTTTGTGGGTGAAGTTCAACCATGTCTCCTTCTTTTGTGGCTAAATTATTCTCCATATCGCTTAAAAAGTGGAACTCGCTTTCATTCTATCTGAAATCGGAACTCATCTCTATTCTGTGTAAAGTCGGAGCCCGCGTCCAATTTATTTGAACTTGGAGCTTAAGTCGGATGTCGGAACTCGTGCCCACCTTATTTGAGACCTGGAAATAAATTCGGAGATAAGAAATCATGTCCGTTTTATTTGAAGCTTGGGAATAAAGTAGGAGATCGGAACTCGTGTAAATTTTGATCGAACTTGAAGATCAACTCAAAGATCTGAACTCGTGTCCATTCTAGTTGAGTTCAACTCTAAGGTCGGAACTCATTACATTCAACTCGGAGGTCGGTACTTATGACCATTCTGTTGAACTATCAACTCGGAGGTTGGAAACCATGTACACTTTATTTTAGACCATGAAGTCGGAAGTCAGAAATTATGTACAATATATTTGAAACTCGAAGTCGGAGGTTGGAACTCGGAAACCACTCCATTTAATTTGAAACTTAAAGATGAAGTCGGAAATCGGAAATAATCCATTTTATTTGAAACTTCAAGGTGAAGTTAGAAATCGGAAATAATCCATTTTATTTGAAACTTCAAGGTGAAGTCGGAAATCGGAACTCGTGGTGGATGTTACACCACTACTCCTCCTTTTTCTGCCACTTGCATTGCCACTCCCATGGTCACCACCCAATCACCACTTATAGGCCACTCATGGAGCTCCACCACCATAAAGTTTCAAACTTTGGCCACCCATTCTACCAGCAACATACACCCCAATAATCTTCACAAAAAAGCTTCTAGATGTTAGGAAAATAACTAAAAAGCATTTATTTGATAAGTTCAAAAAGAAAAAAAAATGCATCCCCATTTTAGAAAGTGTGCCTCAAACATTTGATCATTGTTAACAATTATCCAAAAAACCTTAGATGGAGTATCCTTTGTAGCAAAAAGTAGTCATTAATTGTTAGGAGGAAATATCTTCATTGATTAATATATTCATCACATCAAAGCAAAAGGATGGTGATATGACCCAGTTAAAACCAACCCCAGATAAAGAAATTGAATCCTTGTAATAGAAATTGCATTAAGAAAATGTGTAAGAAAGAACAAGATACAACAATTAACCAAATTTCAACAAAATAAATTTTTTCTTTTACCTTGAGAGGAAAATAAAGGGTCAGGAAACAGAAGCACATACATAGACATGTTCACCTTATTAACTTCATTCTCATTCATCACCATCACGATCATCTTCTTCCCTCTTCAACTCTCAGCTATTCCCCCCTCATTCTCAACCACCATCCCACCACTCCTTCCTTCCTCCATGCTCCTCCTTTCACCGTTTTTTGTTGGCGACCACTCGACACATGGCAAATCCCTAATAGCAAACAAGTCCAAAAAGAGAAGTGCATCCACGAGGGCCTTATCCCTAGTGGCATCTTCTACATTCACCTTGACAATGAGAACCTTATCCTTGGCTATGTTTCTAAGAATGATTTTCAGGAGTAGGGATGTGGATGATGGGGAATAAGGCGGTGAAGAGGAAGGAAGTAGAGAAAGGGGCAGTGAAGATGAGGGAATGGGTTTAGGGAAGGGGGTGGTTGCCATGAATAAAGAAGGGAAGATAGGGTGTTAGACTTTTTTTTTTATTATTGAGGGTAATTTGGAAATTTATCAATCTTACAGAAGTTGGGTGTAATTTTATAATATAGGAGAGTGTAATATTTACGAACCTCATGGGAGATTAATATAATTTGTCCTATATTATAGGATCATAAAAATTCAAAAAATTGCTATAATTCAAATTCACATTTTAATTGCAAAAGTTAAAATTATTTATTATTTCGTCTAAATAAATTTTATTGACAAATGTTGATGCTTAAAACATTTGAGGTATAGGCTCTCATGGCAAGAGGAGGCTACGATCCTCGCAGTCGAAGCATAGATATCGTGCTCACAAATACCATAACAATAGCAATCCAAGTATAAAACTTTGGGGATTTTAGTATAGACAGAAGGGACACAAATCTTATTATCTCTCTGACTTCTGTATAATGTATAATTATGTTACTGAGGAATCATATGTACAATTTTGGGGATTTTAGTTTGTTAATTGGGTGCAGAAAACTCTCTCTTTTTCTCCAACATTTCTTGAAGGGAGGAAATTTTTAGTCTCCAATCAATACGATAAAATTCCTATAATTTTACACATGATTTCCTCCTATTTGTCATATACATTTGCATAGTTATTTTGAAAAGAGAGAAATTTGAACCCTCAGTCAATACATTAAGATCTCCAAAATTTAACACTTATATCCCCATTAACATCTTGATGCGAGCAAATTTATGAGTATCTAATACTCTATGCACATGTTCTAAGGCAAGCTTCTCAAACTATATACTTCCTTACACACTGTCCAACAAAATTGCCTAAGAATTCAACTGCCAAATTACAAATGCATTGGAACAACACTCGAAAGGAATAATTCAAGAAGAAATAAGACTCGTCTATCTTAAAATGGTACCGTTATTTGATGAGTTCAGTGAGCTATCATTTAAACCCTTTCCAATGGATATTGCATGCATTCCTTACATCTCTTAAAATGATATTCCTCAAATTTGGTTGCCATGCAGAGCTAAGACCTTCTTAAGTACATAATTTTTATGTTTGTTTATTTAATGTTTCATGTTTCATGTTGTGTTTTAAAAAATAATAACTATTTAGTGGGGATTTTCTTACTTTATAAGTAAATCAGAAATACTTACTTTATTAAATAATATGTTTTAAATATAAAGGACTAAGGTATTAATTTGGTCTTCCCAAAAGATTTATATGTGACATCAATTTAGTCATTCAATGACTTGTGATATCAAATAAATCTCCAAAAATTTTAAATGACTTCAAGTTAGTCCTCCAAAGATTTAAGTGACATCAAGTTAATCCTCTAAAGAATTATAACATCAAATAAGTTATCTTAAGATTTTAAGTCATATTAAGATAGTTCTATCATAATACAAAATAACTTGATATATAGGCATCGTAATAACGGTTAAGAGATAGGGGTTGACGGTAGGACTAACTTGATGTCGCTTAAAATATTTTGAAAACTTATTTGATATCACAAATCTTTAAGACTAAATTGATATCATGTATCTTTAGTTTAGGGAACCAAATTAATAGTTTAATCACGATAAAATGTTATCAATTTTATCATTAATATATCTATTAAGTAAATTAATGTATAATTTATATAATTTGAAATAATTGATACTTTATCACATTAATTTATTATTTTACTGCATGTATGATATATTAAAAAAACGTTTATTTGATTATCAAATCATGTACCTATGAGTGCTCAATTTATTTGAGATTTGATATAATGGACTATCATAGTAGTATATCATAATTTAATAGTTAAATTAACAACTTTAAAATTTATAAAAAAAATAATTCTTTTTGGGTACATAGAAAAATATTTAATAAAATAGGTTTAGACTTAGTCCTTCAATAATTATATTTCTTCTCACACATTCTGTCACCATTTCTATTCATCCGTATGATCCGTGCATTTGTCTTACATTTTTTTATAAGTTATTTGTTTAATTAAAAATGTACCTCCTAAGTTTGTATATTTTGTTTGAATAAAACTTTTGAAAAAAATAATACAAAAATAATTAATTTTAAGAAGCAGGCTCGAAGCTACTTAATTATGCTTCAATTTTTTCTTTTACTTAAATTGTCTTAAAAGTACTTTTTTAAAAACACTTATCCATATACACCCAAGAACTTATGTTTATGTTAATAGTAAAGTATAATTTTCTATTTTTTTATTGTTATTGTTTTATTTTAAAGTTAAGTTATAAATACATAATATCATTTTTTATGAAATAAACATAAATCACTAATTATTCATGTAAAAAAGTGGTGAAAAACTATAAGTAAATCTGTAGTTTAGTTGCTATAAGATAAATTCTTTGTTAATCTCTTAAATATAAATTTTATGATATATCCCCTAAAATTGGATATTCTATTGTCTTTTTTTATATCTTTATTCATTTAATTTTAACTGTGTTAATTATAAAGTAAGGAAAAAAACATACAAGGAAAAGTAAATTGAAGCCTAGACTGATTGATTAGCATATGCTTGTATTTTCTTCCTAGTTTTCTTTTTTCTATTTTTTGTTGGGAAAGAAAATTTAATTTGTAATCAAGCCTAACTGCACTTACAAAATGAAAAAGATACATCAAATCCAAATTTGATAAGAAATAAATGCACTCTACATTTTAAATTAACCAACAATGTGTGGCTCTACTCCTTGTCCAAAGACTATCAATATGTAAGTATCTTTCACAATGGAGTCCAACACGAACAATGCTATAGCTTGAATAATATATTACATTTCCTTTCAAAATAGATATGAATGTCTATAAGAGTATCAAAATAGAAATATTCACAAGGGGAAATCAAAACCCCTATAAAAGGGGAACCAAAACACCCATAAAGGGGACAACAAAAAATCCACAAAAGGAACAACCAAAATCTCACAAAATGGACAATAGAAATAAAACAAAAACACAAAACCTATGCAATAAATTAAAAGAAAAAGAAAATAAGATGAAAGGACTGCCATCAAAAATACTCGCACAAGGGAAAGTTAGAAAAAAAGAGGAGAGAAAATAAGGATTAAGGTTTTTGCCACATTCCTGGCAATTCTATCTTTTGTTGTAATTTTCTTTACTATACATTATTATTTGGCTAATTATGTCCCTCCACCATATCGATGGTTGACAATTAAGTACCATAGAGAAATTTGGTATTCATTCATTGAAACCTACTTTAGTTGTCACAATCATTCTAATAACTAAAGTCCATTAGCTAGCCCAAAATAATAATTTTTTTTTTTTGGGTAGAAAAAGAAAATAAAGAAAAGAAGCAGAGACTATGACAAGTCTGCTTGGAGTAATAACCCAAAATAATAACTTATTAGGTAGGAGAGGTTTATGATTTAATTATTATATTAAATTTATTTATTTAATTAATATAGAAAGTGAGAGTAAAATGAGTAGTTAGTTGTACTGCTAATCATAATTGGGTTTATATGGATAGTGGCCTGCATAGAGTGCTAACTGAAACTAATCACAAAAATGAAAATAGCTAATACCAGCTAAGCATATAACTAACTTAAGCATGTAACTAAATTAATTTAATCATGCTAACCTCCTCCTCAAAATGGGAGGTAAGGATTGATGATGTCTTGCACATGAGATGATGAAACTAAGCAGATGCCATAGGCTTGGTCATTATATCAGCTAATTGATGTTGTGTTCTAACAAGAGCATGCTTCAAAATACCATGTGCAACTTTTTCCTACACAAAATGAAGATCAATTCAATGTGCTTGGTTCGTTCATGAAAAGTTGGGTTTGTTGTAATATAAATAGCTACTTAGCTATCATAGAAAACGAGAACAGGAAAAGGTGTATGACCAAAATCTCAAAGGAGACTATGCAGCCAAGTAATCTCGCTAGTCAAAAAGGCCAAAGCACAATATTCCGCCTCAACAAAGGAGCGAAATATTGTGGTTTATTTCTTAGATTTCCGAGCTGTAACACCCTCGCATATATAATACTATACTTAAGTCATAATATTATCCTAACAAGTTATTATAATTAAATTGCACGGACCTTGATTTGTTTTTTAATCTATCTCTCCTGCAAACATTACAATATTCATTTATAGTCCACCACTACAGGTGTTACTAGATAACTTTTCATCTACCAATATATATATGTACATATAGTTGTAAATTGTCTTCAGCAGCTAGCCCAATCTTCGTCACTTTTCGCTAAGTTGTCCTTCTTCAAAATTTGCTGAGTTGTCTGGAGATGACATAGAAACACACATAGGGATGAGAATTTTATATCCTCAGTAGGATTCCTAGGCTACTTGGTTGTCCATGCCATCGTTGTCGCTCCAGCTGCTTCGGTTTATTTAAGAAAAAGTAATCATGCCATATAAACTATAGATTTCATTTTAGAGAGTTCAAAAACATCAGTCCCAAAGCAGGTTCATTTTATCATACACTTGTTAAACAGAAGATATCTCATGTAACAACCTCTATCATACATGTAATGTCCGATTTCCGACTTCCGATCTCATTTAATGTTGAAATTTCCGATTTCCGAGTTTGTCTTGTAAATTCCGGCTTCCGACCTTAGTCATAGTTTCAAATTCCGACTTCGTTTCCAAGGCTTAAAGGCCGGCTGCATTTTCCGATTTCCGACCTTGTGTAAGCGTGTAAGAATGTCGACCTCATCAGTATGGATTTCGATTTCCGATTTAATTTCAAGTGGCTGATGTTTCCAATTTTCGATCTTAAGATTTCCGACCTAACACTAAGTCCGACGTCCGATTTTATCTCGACCAGAAATGGACACGAGATCAGATTTTTGAACTTGTCTCCCGGTCCGAGTCAAATTTTCACGAATCCCGATCTCGGGTTAGATACCAAGAGCTCTCATTTCTCTATCCTTCCGAGTTCCGAGATCGAGGTCCTATAATTCACGACTTCCGACTTTAAGTGCTTGGCTTCACATCAGGCTTTGCTTTCAAGTTTCAAATAAACTGGATACGCTTCCCCGAGTTCCGACTTCATATGAGGATGTTCACGAGTTCCGATTTTATAAAGAATACGAGTTCCAACTTCATTTTCAGAATATACTGGAAACTAGTCCCACTTTAGGCGACGTGGAGAGCAATTCTACCACACAAAGAGGGCGACGTGGAGAGCAAGGCTGGCTGAAACTCAGCCTTATGTTTTGAGGCCAATCAAAACCTTCCAAGTTAACTCCCACTCATGCCTATATAACACTCTCTCCTCCTCTGAGTCGACTTCTACGTAACTTAGAACTCACTTCAGCTCTCTCTTTTCTTTTTTTCACTCAACCAACTCCACCCAACTTTGAGATTCACTCAAGTTCCAGCTACAAACTCAACCAAAATCATTCATAGTAAGAGGTAGAGGTTCTAAATTCTTACTTGACTTTTTGATTCTTGAAGGATTGATAGTGGTCCAATTTCTTAATTTTGATATGTTGATTGAATAATTATGATGAATTATAGCTGAGTTATGGGCTGTTTATGAGGTTAACACCTGAATTGAAAGTGAGAAGGAATGAAGATATGAAAAAGTTGGGAGGCTGGAAAACTCAAAAACCCTCGGCAGTCCGTACGGCGGAGAGTACGGTTTCGCCTTCCACCGTTAAAAATTAACGAGACCATTTTTAAGTGAAACTAGACATTCAGGGCTTTCCACACATATATCATAATAGGTCATTGGATTAGTATAGAATTAGTTATGAATTTTTGAAGTTAGACCTAGAAATCTGGGTTCTCACCCGGGCAGCATGGGTTGAGAAGGGTGTAACTCACCCTATACAACCTCAAATTGAGTGCAACTAAAGATGTTTGAAAGCTAACACATGAGAGAACATCCCATAAAAATTTCAGAATTTAATTCGTTGTCATTTGTTCCCAGCTCCTCAATGAAGTTGGTTTAGATTAAAACTGGCTTAGAACAGGATAGCCCAGTAGGGTAATGTTTCGAGACTCATAACTCAAAATCCACTTAAGCAAATGACATGAAACCTAACTCATTTTAAAGCTTATTGTGTTAGCTTCATTTTGATATAAAATTCGCATGATTTCATCTAGTTTTCGATTTTTAGTGAATTTTATTCCATAGGAACCCCATTCTGGCTAGGAACAGGATAGGCTGAGATAAAATGTTTATATCTAGAGTTATACAACTCAAAACGAGATGGGACCAAAAAGAGTAGAAAGTAGACATATAAGGCTATAACATATCCAAAAATGAGAATTTAATGAGTTTAATTGAATAAAAATTGGAGCATGCCAAACTCGGGCAGAGTAGGGAAGGACAAGCTGAAACCTTCTTAATGCTTGATTTGCAATTGTTGAATGATGTTATAAGTATTTATACATATCTGCTGACCTATACTGAAATTATTAGTTGTGTGACTGTACTAATTGTCTGGCACTATTCATGGGGAAGCGGACTTGATCCGTTATGCCGCCAAGATTTCGGTAAGAAGTTCATATGTTGTGAAACTTTATGATATTTTGAATGCATCATATTCAAGAGACAAACTAGATGTGCATTCTTTTCATGATATTACAAGAAATTCCATATCACTTGGGCCAGCCCCGGAATAAATTAAGGGGAATAGAAAAGTGGGAAGGTCGGGGAAAGTAAACCCGGCCATCCTGTATAGGAACGAGCTCGGTCCTGAAAAGCGGACTATTACCCAGGAGTATATGGCCAATGACTCCCAGGGGACCAAGGATGGAAGTAAGTTATAATAGGTGAAAGCCTCTAAGAATAAGATGCATCTTCTCATTGCACATGCATATGTACGGTATTGATTATTCTAGATCTTTGTTTATTAGTCATAACATGCTATTGTTCCGCTGTGATTACTGTTGAGTACATTAGTATATCTGTTAATTAAACTTGAATTTGTTTCGGTGTATGTTGTACAAGCAAATATTTAAATTGAATATTATCGTTTTATGATACTATTTGAAGAAAATGTTGTACGACCGAAACAACTGGGAATGACAGCAATGACAGATGTATAGAAGTTAGGATTTTCTACTGAGAAATATTCATTTCTCACCCTATTGTATGTTCCGCGTCATTCTCAGACCATGGAGCACGCGGCGACCGGGGTTCTATTCATTGAGTTTCCTGAGCTTCACATCCACATCGACCCTTTTCTAGACTCTATATATATATCTGGCAAGTGCCAGTTTCGTTTGTATTTTTTCTTCCAGAGGGACTTTGCTGTACCAGTTATGCACCCTCTTTTTGATCCTGCTGTCCCCTACATTGCTATACCTCTTTATATGGTCAATCCATTTCCACCGCCACCAAAGAAGAAGACCACCGCACCAGCCAGCCTCCAGTTCCCATGGCCCCTCCTGCTTCACCACCGCAGCCGATGTCGTCAGCCTCGACCCCAGAAGAGGATTCGTCCGAGGTAGCTAGTTCTTCGTCGTCCTCTGCTCCCGGTGCCGGGCATCCTCCAACTGACGCCGCCATGGCGAACGGGTTCCTTTCATCGGACTCTGTTTAGATAGTGTGCATGCTGTAATGGGGTTAGATGTACAGAGTGACCCTCTTTTGACAGTTTGGGTCATGGTTGGATGGGTAGATATTAGGAATGTACATGAAATGTCCCATGGGCACCAACAGTGGTGCATTCATAGATACTGGCCGTTTCATTTTGCATTAGCGGCCTCATTTTGACAAACTTTAAAATCAGATACCTATGTCCATATCTATGATGCCGTTTGCAGTTATTCTGTTCTTATTGTATTTTTATTTATGTTAAGTTATTTTCAGTTTACCGATTGATTAGTATCTATTTTGCCATCACGCAGAGAAATTTGTTATGAGATCAAGTATTCTTATGCGAAACCTTAATACTAATACAGAAAGAGAAATTTAATCAGTATTACACGTAATCTCTTATCAGATAGATTATTATGACTTAAGCATAGTACTTTATCTGGTAAGGTGTTACAATACAAGTCATGCTCAAGTCATAGAGTTATATTAAAAGATTGTCACTGTGCTAAGAAATCTTTGAAATATGGAAAATATAATACATGGCCCTTTAACTGCTCACTTTATTACTGACTAATAGTTCATAAGGTTCGTCGTCTCTGATACATAGAGAATAAAATAATTACACTTTAAAAGAAATTTTGACTGACATAATATACAATGTTTGCTTCTGACTAGTCGTTAGCTAGCTTTAATAGTCTCTTGGTCTGGCTTATGCCGGAGTCTTGCTCAATAAATGGCCATGTACTTCGCCTCGCACTTGGTTTCCAACTTGGGCGCTGGAATGTTTACGAAAAAGAAAAACATACAAGCAGCCAATGAGTACCTAAGGTTCTCAGTAGATAAACTTAAACCAATCTTATAGTGTCATCATAAACATTCCAACCGCTTCGATTTATTATGAAAATATGAGCACATATAAACAAATAGTGGTTCAATTTTAAGTTGAAAATACTTTTCTCGAAGTGGGTTATATTTTAACAACCACTTGCCATATCATATGAAAGACATAGAAATACGAATAGTATAATATGCTTCAACAAGAATCATAATAGCATTATGACTTAACGAGATAATTGAAGATGCACATATAGATGCTCATACTTGATTGTATGCAAATGCACTTGACTTGATTCGAATCTTTCTTTAACTTGCAACTTAATCTTGCTCTTCTGTACTTGGATCCCTTGAGGTGAATGGCCTCCCTCACCCCTAGGTAATAGCATGATTTTCAGGTCCAAGCTCGTACCTATATATGAGTGACGGGTTTACTTTCCCAGACCCTCACACCGGTCTATTCCCATTAAATTTGGTCGAGGGCTGGCTCAAGTCTTAGACAGTATCACTTTCGTCCACGCTAACTAGGTCTATGCCAGGCCTTACGTGATAGCTTAGTACGTCCCTCTTACAAGTTCTTATTATCTTTTTCCTTTCCATATCTTATCATGTATGCGAATACTTTGTGCATTCAGGGATATGTCTCACACCTTATTTCTCATATCATATTCTAATTATGCTTGCAAGCATAACATACATGAACATGACATGTAAATGTAAATATATCCAAAGTATAATCACCCATAGCACAAGTTCTCATAAACTTCTACCAAAAATTCGGTAGCATAACGGATCAAGTCTGCTTTCTCGTGAATAGTGCCAGGCTACCAATACAATCAATTAAGTATGCAATTCAATGTAAAACAGCAAATTACAGCAACATTATTAATCATATGGTATGTCAAAATCAATAGAAATATCAACAGAGTTTTCTGCTCACTCTACACTCTTCTGCCCGAATTTTGTAAAATCCACCTTTACTTTTATTCAACTCATTTAAACCTAAATTTTGGATATGTCATAACTCTATGTGTCTAGTCTCCAATCCTTTTGTTCCCATCTCATTTTGATTTGTATAACTCAAGCTATTAATATTTTATCTCAGACTACCATGTACTTAGCTAGAAATGCACCCATATAAGTGAAAATTCACTAAAAATAGAAATCTCAGTGAAATTATACTAAATTTAAGTCAATTTAAAGATAACATAACAAGCTTTCAAATGAAAAAAGCTTCATATCATTTTCATGAGTATATTTTGAGATATAAGCCCCATAACTTGACCCTACTGGACTACCCTATTCCAGCCTGATTTGAACTTAAGATAACTTCATTGATGTGCTGGGAATAATTAGAAGTGAATCTGACTTTGAAATTTTTATGAAATGTTCCCTTATATGTTGGCTTTCAAACAACATTCGTTTCACTCAATTTAGAATTGTTTAGGGTGAGTTACACCCTTCTCAACTCATATTGCCTAGATGAGAATTAAGATTTTTAGGTCAAATTTGAAAAATTCATAACTAACTCTATACTAATCCAATAGCCTTATATTTTATATGTATGGAAAGCCCTGAATGTCTAGTTTCATGTAAAAATGGATTCATCAAATTTAAATGACTGTATGCGGAGCCGTACACTCTGCCGTACGGACTATCGAGGGAAAAACCCTAATAGGTTCTTGAATTCTTCTTAGATTAATATTTTCCTTAAATCAATCCATTCATTCCTCAATTCAAACTCACATATATACCTTAAACCAATCTTAAATCATCATCCCCACCCATCACAATATCAGAATTATGGATGAACAAGGGACCCTAGGCAGCCCCAATTCAAAGAAAAGAAGGAGAAAGTTGAGATTCCTACCTTAGATTTGAGGTGTAAGTTAGCAAAACTCAAGTCGTTGTTGAAAGAAGATGATGAAGGCTGAAGATGCAAGAAGGAGGAGGTGAAATAGAAGAAAATTGGAGGAGATTACTATGCAGAAAGGGGTAAAAATTTTGAGTGGAGTTGAAGGGGGTTTTGGTGTCTTAAAACATAAGGGAAGGCTTGTGATTGGTCAAGGATTGGTTAGTGGTTATTGAGCCAAGCTTCCCCACCAACTTGGGTAGCAAGTGGCGCCCTCCATGGGGTTAAGAGTGGTTGAATAACAACCACTTAAACTAGGGGTGATTGGTGTAAAATTCTATTGATTTGGTTTTGATAGTTTAACACACCGAATCTTTACCGATTTCCTCAATTTGGCAAAATAGTGCTAAATAATTTTGTAAGGTTTTCTATATGTTTATTCTAATTTTCTCAAGTCTAATATCCTTAATTAACACTTAATTAACTCCTAATCAACTTTTAATTAACTTCTAATTGCCCTTACTTACTATTGAAATTGAATAAATAGATTAACGGCGTAAATTAGACATTTTTGCCAATTCGGAGCCTTTTTGTTTTCTATTTTCTATAACTAATGACATTCCCATAATTTTGAGCAAGTCCAGGAACACCGCACGTCATTTCACACTAGACTGCCTCCATGGCCCAATCAGCAAAGATTTAAATTTCTACGGTTTCACCACTTGATTATGCTCTGTTTAAAATTTCATTCTGCTAATTCTACATATGTAGGGACATGAAGGTCATTTCATGAAAAGTTCTAGGGTTATTGTGGGAATAAATCTTTGGAGTCAAAATATAATTTCTAAAAATCTTGGGCATCACTTAATTAATAAAAGTTTATAGGGGCACTTTTGTCATTTCTTAATTTTTAATACATGGTAATGTCATATTTTCAATGGCAGCGTTACACTACCCTATAATTCAAAGTGTGAGGGTCGTCATGGCATAGTGTTGCCTGAGAAATTCTCACACTGCCTAAGAGAAATAATTCAAAGTTTTCCATTACGTTCTATTTATGAAAGTGGGGATGTTACATCTCACAATAGTAATAATAGACCATTAGGGATATAAGACTTATGCATATGCAGATGCTACTAAATATTGATACAAGTGCACTTCACTTTCTCATTTTTCTGTAACTTTCTTTTCTTAATATACCTATACATTATATATCACCATTCCTAGGGTATCTATACTTTCTTATTTTCCTCTGTACTTAGTCCCCTGAAGGTGAATGGCCTCTCTCACCTCTGGGTAATAGCCTGCTTTTCAAGACCAAGCTCATTTCTATACGTGCTTGCTGGATTTACTTTTCCTGACTCTCACACCGACTTACTCCCCTTAAATTTGTTTAAGGGCTAGCCCAAGACATATGGAATCATTATTACATCTTTAATCATACAATCACGAATGCATATGCTAGATGAATCATATTCATGATGCATAGGTCCTATATTTTTGTCAAAATTTTGGCAGCATAAAAGATTAAGTCCGCTTCCCCATGAATAGTGCCATTTAAACAAACAATCAATCACAATGTTAGAACCAATATAATGTATTAACCATTCAACATTAATGTAGATTTTACAACATTCAAACCTTAATGGAGTTTTATATATGTACCAAGGTGTACAAGCCTTCAATTTGGTAATTCTATTAACCTCATTCAATTATGCCCGATTTTGTAATTTATGCCAAAATTCCTGTTTAACTTATTTAAGTCTGAATTTTTGATATGTTGAAGTATTATATGTCTAGTTTTTAATCTCTTTTGTCCCATTAAGTTTTGATAAGTATAAATTGACTTATTGAAGTTTAACCTAGGTCTGCCCTACTGTTAGACAAAATTGGCGTCTAAAATGTGAAAATTTGCCAAACATAGAAATCTTATTGGATTTAAGTGAATCTTATATCATTGTAAAAATAAATGAGCTAACTTTCATATCCAAGAAGTTTAATTTTATTTAAGTGGATAGAGCTCAAGTTATAAGCTCTCAAAATTGGTGAATTTGGCCTATCTTGTTTCTATCTAGTCAGGATATGGGGCAACTTTGATGAATTATTAGGAGCAACAGAGACCGAATTTAACTCTAAAATTTTTATGGAATGTTGTTTATATGTCAGCTTTTTAACAAAATTTTTTTCACTTAAATTGAAGGTGTATAGGGTGAATTATGCCTTGCACAACCCACTCTGGTTAGGTCTAGAGGCAGAAATCTAGGGTAAATTTCAAAAAATCATATCTCATGCAATACTAATCCAATGGCCTTATAATTTATATGGTTGGAAAGCTCTAAATGTCTAGTTTCATTTAAAATTAGTTTAATCAAATTTTGATAGCTATGTGCAAAACCGTACACTTCGCAAGTATGGATACCATAGGGTCTTCACTTGATTCAGCTTCTATTTTGCTACCCTTTTTGTTTTTTCATTCAAGTTTCAATCTAAACCCAATAAACACATGCTAAATCAGCCATCAAAGATCATATAAATATAATAAATCATCAAAAAGAGAGTAGAACAAAGTTTCTCATCAGGGTATACGTCACCAAAACAAGTGAGATAAGTTGAATCATAACTCAAATAGAGAAGATAGTTAACCAGAGTTGGATTTCTTCATGGAAGAAGTAACTAGGGCTTGAAGAAGGGATGAAGTTGAGATGAACTAGAAGAAGAGAAGATGGAGAGAGGGCTACTATGTTGGTCGACCAAATGAGGGACAAGAAAGGGAATAAGGGAATTTTATAAAGCTTTGGTAGTTGAAATCTTGGGTTTTGATTGGTTGGTGTTTATGTGATGCTCATTTGCCAATTCTCCCCATTCTTGTGACTGAATGGGGCGCCAATTAGGTGATGATGGTGGCTGTAGGGTTTCACAGTATAAAATTCGACTAATTCAATTCTAACAGTTTAAAATATTGAATTTTAACCAATTTTCTCCAAATCGGAAAACTTTTACTAACAATTTTGTTAAGATTTTCTACATATTTATTTAAATTTCTCCTAACCCCAATATCTCTAATTAACCTCTAATTAACTTCTAATTGCACTTTTATAATTATTAAAACTGAACAAATCAATTAATAGCGTAAATTAAATGTATCGCGATTCGAGATGTTACACAAGCAACCATAGAATCACCTAAGAAGATGTAGTAGCTAGAAGTTGATCGTTGAGTATCAACGCAGGCAGCCCAATCTACCTCAACATATGCTGTCATATGAAGGGCAGGCTTTGAAGAAAAAAGAAGCCCCTGACTAGGGGTGTCTTTAAGGTATTGAAGCAAGTGATGAACTACAGCTAGGTGTGGAATGTGGGGTTGAGAGACAAACTAACTCAGTTTGTGGATACAACAAGCACCTAACCAGTCTACTATATTGAGAATTATCTAGAAGAGAGTCACCATAAGTGGAGTTCAACTTCAAACTAGGATCCGTAGGTAAATCAGCTAGCTTACATGTAAGAAATCCAATGTCCTCAAGGTAGGATAATGCATACTTATGTTGAGATAACAAAATGCCAGACGTGGATTGGGCAATTTCAAGTCCAAGGAAATAATGCAAAATGCCAAGATCCTTGAGCTTGAAATGATCTTGTAATTGCTTCTTAACATCATTAATGGCAGCAGGTGAAGAACTCGCAATCATAATATCATCGACATATACTAACAGGGCTATAAAGGAATCCTTGGTGCCCTTGGTGAAGAGTGAGTAGTCATTCTTGGATTGTAGAAAACCCAATTGAATCATAGCAGAAGCAAACTTGGAAAACCACTGGCTAGAGGCCTGATGCAGCTCGTAGAGTGATTTTTGAAGTTTGCATACCATGTGTTCCCCCTCAATCTTGTACCTGGGAGGTAAATCCATATAAATGTCCTTATACAAATCACCATTAAGAAAGGTGTTGTTGATGTCAAGTTGAGCCAAGTGCCAACCCTTAGAAGCTGCCAATGTCAACAGAATACACATAGTGGTAAGCTTGGCCATAGGAGAAAATGTTTCCACAAAATATAAACCAACTTGTTAGGTATAATGTTTCTTGACCAACCTCGCTTTATACTGATCCACAGTGCCATTAGCCTTATACTTCACCCTATAAACACACTAACAATCAATGGTGTGTTTATTAGGTGGAAGAGGAACTAATTTCCAAGTATGATTGGCCTCAAAAGCCTAAAGCTCTTCATTCATAGCAATTCGCCACTGGGGATACTTAGCTGCTTGATGATAAAACTAAGGTTCAAATTCAACACTTACTTGCATAATAAACTGCCAGTAAGGGTCCGAAGTTTGGCATAGGAGAGGTAATAAAAAATTAGATACTAGCAAGTTGAGGAAGAAGAAATCTTATTACAATGAAAATCTCTCAAGTGGCAAGGAGGATGGTGAGATCTAGAGGACCTTCTCAATTAAGGAACAAGCTCAGCAGCTTGAGGTAGGGAGTCAACTTCAGGTTGAACAAGGAGCAGTTCGGTAAAGGGTATACCAAAGGTTAAGGCAACACCAGGTTGGGAAAAGGGTCAAGTTGGTCATTTTATTGGTGATAGTATGGAAAGGAAAGATGTCTTCATGGAAAACAATATCACAGAAAATAAAAAAGGTTCTTGTAGCAAGATCATCTAATCGATATCCCTTGTAACCCTTTGGATAACCAACAAAAACAATTGTTGTGGCTAATGGGGAAAATTTGTTTCAATGAGACACCTGTGAGCAATTGAGAAACAAGCACCATGCCAGGATCATCAGCTTGGTGGAGAAAGCAAGTATTCATTTGATCTTCCATGATTACAACAATGCAAGAATGAGCAAGAAAATGGAAGAAAATGAGAGAAAAGGTGAAAAAACAGAACAAAATCAGGGCACACAAAGAGAGAAGTGCCTAATGTCTTCTAATACCATATAGAAAGTGAGAATAAAATGAGTAGTGAGTTGTATTGCTAATCATAATTGAGTTTATATACATGGATTGTGGCATGCACAAAGTGATAACTAAAACTTATCACAAAATTGAAAATAGCTAATGCCAGCTAAGTATATAACTAACTTAAGCATGTAACTAACTTAATTTAATCATGCTAATAATTAATAAGAGATATAACATTGCCAGTTTATTTAAGAGTTGACATTTAGAGCAATTTCATTGCATTATTATTGATCTAATGTGATAGCACATTCTTTTGGCAGCTTCGTTAATATATTAATATTTAATATAGCATCTTTACAAAGGGCACTATACCTTAATTTTTTTTTAAGGTAACGTTTTATATAACCTAATTCTCAATGAAAAAATTAATTATTATGACTCAAGTTTATCCGAAGATTTTAATCCAATAGGCT
The DNA here is from genome assembly GCA_031439585.1 of Pterocarpus macrocarpus. Lineage (NCBI taxonomy): Eukaryota > Viridiplantae > Streptophyta > Magnoliopsida > Fabales > Fabaceae > Pterocarpus > Pterocarpus macrocarpus. The sequence continues at coordinate 31,744,724 of CM062513.1, read as the reverse complement.
GATTATTTAAGTATTACATTAAAGGTGTATTTGTTTAAGCTTTTAAATAAACACCTTTATGATGTAATTTTTTAAAACTTTTTTCACAAGTAGTTGTTTTTTATTTGTAAAATAGCAAAATAAATTTGTTTGAGGTTTTAATTTTTAAAATTATTTAATTGTCTTTAATGTTTTTCATATATCTTCCAATCAAACAAAATATTTTTAAAAAGAACTAAAACAAACAAACCCAAAGTTTCTTTTTTTACTAAATATGGGATATAACAATCATGGTCTTGTTGGCCTAGCATTTTGTGAGCGTAGATGTTTGTTTTGGCTACACCCTATGCTTCGCATTGGATATCAATGGTCTCTCCTTCTCCCTTGACATCTTAAGGTTAGTTCAAGATTAAGTTAATATGCACCTCCCAAAATAAATTTGCCCAATGTGCTCAAGGGAGGAGGAAGAGAGAGTTTTGCCAATGGGTGTAGATGGTGGATGAATGGCTAGAAAGAGAAGTCGTTGGGGGAAAAACATAGAAATAATTGTCCAAAATTTAATAAATATGGATATTTTAAAATAGTTTTTGTGTCTATATTAAATACATATTGTGTCAAATGCTTTACAAATACTTTCAAACACTCTTAATTATATTTTATGAGTTTTTACTTTAATTGTTTGAAATTTATACATATATGTTGTTTTTTTAGCTGGTGGTGGTGAGAGTGAGGGGTTTAATATTTGGGTTGATAAGAACCTATCTAACTCCTGCCCATACTGTGATATTTATAATGGGTGGGAGGGTACATGTTATTAATATGAAATGCAAATCAAGGCACAAATAGAGGGTCTAAATTAGAGATTGGCGGCCAGTTTGGGGGAGAGGGATTTTTCCCATGTGCTTTGCATGTCAAGTCTAGGCTAGGCTTGGTTGGGTGCTTAACCCAACAAAAATGGTATACATGGGTCAGGCATTCTAGCTATGGACCTTGGGAGGACATTTTGGCTAGGGGCTTCAGGAGTGCATTTTGGCTATGGGTCTTGGAAGGGAATTCTAGTTGGGGGCCTTGAAAGGGTATTTGGCTAAGGGCCTTGGGAAGACATTTAGCTTAACCATCCAGGCAGTCCACAAGCCCTCCTGACCCGAATCTAGAAAGGCCAAAGGTAATGAAACAAGAAGGACTTGCCTACCCATATGATTGGTTTACAAGCCCTTCTGACTCAAGTTTGGAAAGGAAAAAGTTCACAAAGCGAGAAGGACTTGCCCAGGAGGCATATGACCAATTCAATATATAAATGGAAATTCTATAACAATTAAACATATAAGCGCATTTTATTTTGTTTATAATAATTTATACTAATGTGAAAATTACTATCCCATTTTTTAATTTAAGATTTATATTTTTATGTTAATTTTGTACTAATTTTATATAGAGAGAACATCCATTTTAGTCCGTTAAAGATTTGTGTAACATCAATTTAGTTCTTAAAAGATTTTTGACATCAAATAAGTTCCTAAAAGTTAAAATCTGATATCACATTAGTCCCTAAAAGTTGTTTGACATCAAATAGGTTTTCTAAAAGTTAAAATACATGACATCAGTTTAGCCCTTCTAAAAGTTGTTTGACATCAAATCAATTCCTAAAAACTCATACTTTATCGAAAGAGGGATCAAATAGTCTTTTAGTCCTTTCGAAAGTTATTTGACAATAAATAAATCCTTGAAAATAGTCTTTTGGGACTAAAATGATGTGTTTTAACTTTCAGTGACCTATTTGATTTAAAAAACTTTTAGGGACTAACATGATATCATATTTGACTTTTCAAAAACCTATTTAATGTGAAAAAATTTTGAAAGGCTAAATTGATATCACACAAATTTTTCAGGAGCTAATATGCATATTCACTCTTTTATATAATATATTATATTCATGTTGTATCTTACAATTTTAAAATATTGTCATATTTTCATATCAATATTGTATAGATTTAATTTGTATACACTGTCAATATAAAAAACTTTTACGCAGATATTCAAGTATATTTTGCCAACTCAACAAAAATGTTTGACATAACTATCTACTATTTAAATAATCATGCAAATAGAAGATATTGATTGGATGACTATCAGTGCACCAAAATTAAACTCATATTATATTGTATTCGTATTCTTTATTTATATCCCTGCTTTATCGTATAAAATTAACCTAATTTATCACCTAGCTAAGTTGGAAGGTAACACAATAAAATCCAAATGGATGAAGAAAATGAACACATTAATTAGGTATTTCAAGATTTAAGAATTAGTTTCATAAAACTTCATGTTAAGGGACTAAATTGATAAAGAATCTATGTTGTAAAGATCAAAGTAAGATTTTAATCCAAAAATATGATTAATCTCTGCTTAATTTTCATATTTGTTGCAAATTTGGTAAAAAATTTTGCATGGTTATAGGTGGAGCTCATGATTACTGAAGGAACAAGGAGATCATCACTGAAGGAACAAGGAGATCATCATATGTTATGGTTGGGGAGGTGAGGGTAGATAAATGCCTATTATTATTTATATCTCCGACTATTCTCTTTGAACGAATTTGAGACTTAACTTACACTTAAAGTTCTAATGCAGTAAACCCAGAATCAAATAATTACATGGACTATTAACGTACACTTAAAGTTAGCTAGCCATATGCATATTATTACATGAAGGGGAAACTCATTAATTTGTAAAATAACAAAATCGTTGTCACGTGCGAGCCTGTCCGCAGAATTTACATTTTAAAAGGAGAAAACTGGAGATTTGATTTTTGGAACTTATAATTTGGGCCTTCCAATGGTGACTATTGTTTTGCCTCGCACGAATATAAATCTGAGCATTTTTAACAGTTTTCGCCATCATTTTTATTTGTATAAAGCGTGACAGATAACATGGTAACCACTGTGACGTTTGCATTGTAAATTAATTAAGAGTGTGACATTTCACGTGCTACATCGTTAGTTTCATAATTTGGACTTAGTTGACGTGATATATAATTTGATATGCTAGATTTAGACTTAATTATGTTACGGCATTGAAATTTGATTACTTGTATGAATGGGGCTCACGGGCTTGCACTGACATTCCTCTCTCAATTATAAACAAAGTGTAATTATAAAAGTGAGACTTGCAAATCAGTTATAATAATCAATAATACACATATTTATGTTTATATTTATGTCACTTTATGTCCTTATAATTTTTTTATAATTATTTAATTTTAATATACTATGAGTATAAAAAATGTATACAATAATTTAATAATATAGTGTCATGTTATTAAAAGTATTTAATTTTCATCACAATTATTTTTAAAATTATACATTCAAAATTAATCTCTTTTTAATATTAGATTATAATTAAATTCATCTTATCTTTTACACACTTATACTTAATTTTAACATATAAAAAAAGTAAAATACACACTAATAAACAGTATGAAGACGTACGCGTAAATACTAAATATGTATATTATTATTCTTCAAACCTCCGTTTGTTGGTGGGAGTGGTTGAAAAATCTATCAACCTGATTTACTTATCTCTTTTTTTTTCCCCAAATAAAAGTAAATATTTTAAATTTGTTATGCATGACGTATAAATTTATATAAACATTAATTATCTTGCAATGAGAGCTTTTCTATGTGAGATTTTGCACTAAGAGTTGTGCAAAAGTCATTCTGCTAAACATATTTGAAAAACTAACCATTTCCCCTTTCATTCATTTTATAGGATAATATAAATGACTGAAGATAAAAAAAAATCTCTAAGACTCATTCAAATGTTCTATCATTCTACCAAAAAAAATGTTCTTTCAACTAACTAAGAAGACCCAAATAAAAACTTTTGAAAAGGGTAAAAAAAGAAAGAATTTATTATAATTAGTTGATAGTTGAAGACTAGCATCTTACTTTGACGAGGTTCTAGCGTTGCAATTAAATTAAAAACAGTGACGTTTAATAATAAACTTGAAAAATAAGAGTTAAGCATTAATTAATAATTGTAATTTTTAACTTAATCATAAGCATTCAATCTGACAACTACAAACTGTATCCAAAAACAAAAAAAATCTAGCAACTAAAAAAGAGCTCGACAACATATCTATGCAATGACATTAACTTTTCATTATTTACTTTAAAAACTCATAAATATTATTAAAGAGTTAGAATTAATGTTTTAACAATCATTTTAATTAACTAATAAACTTTTTGACGAGTGATAAGCAACTTGATTTTCTATACGGATAAGAACATAAGTTCGAATTTCAGGAAGTGCATTTACTGAAAAGAGAAGTAACCGCAAATATTCCATCGTCTGGAATTGAGAGAACAATATCTCCTATAATTTTTCTATTAAAAAAATCAATTAGTTAAATTAATTGGAAGGTAAATTAATTATATTCTAATTTGAATATTTTTAAGTTTAATTAATTGTAATTTTGTCAAATTTAATTAATTGAACCAATCAAATTATAAATTGAAAGTCTGACTAAATTTAGTTTCTAATTCAATTTTTAAAATATTAATTGAATTTCATTCAACAATACACAAGTAAACAATCGGATAATGGTAATCTTCAGAACGACAGGGAAAAGCCGGACGTTGATATGCTCTTTCTCATTTACATTTTGATTTAAATTTACAAAAAAAGAAAAAATTATATGACATATATGACAATATTGCAGGTTAGATTAACATAGCATTCAATCATAAACCCATATTTCCTTTTCATCATTATCATTAATGCACATTTTTTTTGGCGAACCATCATTAATGTACATTTACAAATGAATCAAAGTCGTGGTAATGATGTTAAAAGTTATATCTGCACGAATATATTAAAATCTGCTGAATGATGAAATAAATTGATTTTAAACTATGCAAGGAATGAATTCAATTAATGTGTGGTTGGTTTAAATTGATCAGCATTTTTATTTTATTAAGTAAAGTTTCAGTTTGAAATTTTGTAAATAAAAAATTAATATGAAAAGAATTTTACTTCATAATAGATTAATTTAGCTCAAGTTAGATAAATTGGAGTTGAATAAACTTTAAATAGTAATTATTTAAAAGAAAATTAAGAACAATTGAGATCAAATTATGAAAATATATTTTCTTTGAAATTAAAATCACCTCACTTTGGTTCAGACACAAACGAATACGAAGCAAATGAAAAATAAAAAAAAAACGAAGTTTTTGGCAACTCATAAAGCATAATCAAGAGTACTTAACTCTTGAAATAAGCTTAAATTTAAGGAAATAATTTTTATAAAATAATTTAAGTAATTTCACACTTTTGTGATAAAATAAAAATTAATTTCGTGAATAACAATTTAAATAAATCAAATTCTTTATAAAATAGCTGATTCCAGGAGGAAGAAAAAAAAAACAAAAAAAAACCCATAAAACAGGTCTTGCCATATGCCATTAACTTGAACTTTGCAGCATTCCCCACTTTCACGTGACTGGGAAATTCAGGGCCAGCTGCTCCGCACTTCCGTTCCGTTTACACACCGAGTAATGATAATATAATATAGACCTGTATTCGTGCTAAACTTTAAATTTTACATAACACATCATTTCAACTATTTAAAACATAATTTAAAATTATAAATATATAAATATTGTAAAATTATCGTTTGAAATATTACTACGTAGACAGTTTGCTATATTAACATATTTCTTACACACATACCTCCCATCCAATCAAAGCCACAGTCTTTCACTCACTATAGTCACTTCTCTCCTCTTTTTTCTTTTCCATCCACATTTTCATTACCTCCATTTCAAACCATGCTGCAAATTTCCACCACCAAAAAGCCAAACGCTGCAGAACACAACACCATCCCCTGACTGTACTAAATCAAATCATTCCCACACACACACACACACACACACACGCACGCACACACTGCTCCCAAACAATGCGTAACCCCAAACCCCTCTTCCCCCTCTTCTTCTTCTTCTTCTTCACCCTCACCCTCACCCTCGTAACTCCTTCCCCCACCGACGTGAACACTATGCTACCATCCGACGCCGTTTCGCTCCTCTCCTTCAAGTCCAAAGCGGACCTCGACAACAAGCTCCTGTACGCGCTGAACGAGCGCTACGACTACTGCGAGTGGCAGGGAGTCAAGTGCGCACACGGCAGAGTCGTACGGTTCGTCCTCCAAGGCTTCGCGCTCCGCGGCACCTTCCCCGCCGACACTCTCACGCGGCTCGACCAGCTCCGAGTCCTCAGCCTCCGCAACAACTCCCTCTCCGGTCCCATCCCCGACCTCTCCCCTCTCCAAAACCTCAAGTCCCTCTTCCTCGACCACAACCACTTCTCCGGAACCTTCCCCCTCTCGCTTCTCTCCCTCCACCGACTCGTTAGTCTCTCGCTCGCTCATAACGACCTCACCGGTCCGATTCCGGTTCAGCTCAACGTACTCGACCGGCTCACTTCCCTCCGGCTCGACTCTAACTACTTCAACGGCACACTCCCTGCGCTCAACCAGTCCTTCCTGGCAACCCTCAATGTTTCCAATAACAACCTCACCGGCGCTGTACCTGTCACCCCCACACTCTCGCGTTTCGATGCGGCGTCGTTTTTGGGGAACCCTGAACTCTGCGGGGAGATTATCCACAAGCCCTGCGATCGGCATTCTAGATTCTTCGGCGGATCCTCTTCAGGGGCGTCGTCGTCCACTTCAGCCGCGCCGCTCGCGCAGAGCGAGCAGGGGATCGTGGTGGTTCGTTCTCCACTTAGGGACAAGAAGCACAAGAGCAGTGGCTTGGTTCTCGGAGTCTCCGTCGCGGTTGCGGTTTTTATTGGCTTCACGCTCGCCGTGATTGCGGTGGCGAGGAAGAAGAAAGGGTGCGGGTTGGGGGAACCTAATGAGATCGCGAAAACGGCGGCGTTGGAGGTTGAAATTGGTAGCGCTCCCGCGCCTCCAGCGCGACAAAACGACGTCGTTGGGGTGGATTCGTTGAAGGTGAAGAGGATGGAGGAGATTGAGAGGGCGCACAAGAGCGGGAAGCTGGTGTTCTGCTACGGTGAGGCGCAGCAGTACACGCTGGAGCAGCTGATGAGGGCGTCGGCGGAGCTTCTTGGAAGGGGGAGCGTGGGGACCACGTACAAGGCGGTGCTGGATTCGCGGCTGATTCTGACGGTTAAGAGGTTGGATGCCGGGAAGACCGCGGTGACGAGTGGGGAGGTCTTCGAGAGGCATATGGAGATGGTGGGTGCGCTTCGCCACCCTAATTTGGTTCCCTTGAGGGCTTATTTTCAGGCCAAGGGGGAGAGGCTCGTCATCTATGATTATCAGCCAAATGGCAGCCTCTTCAATCTTGTTCACGGTAAGCATTGTTCGATGCCAATACTCCTCTTTTAATTGCATTCTGCGTTTAGCTTGTTGATTTGTTTCTGTGGTTAATGCTCTCTGCTGCCGATTTGGGTATTGGGTGGGTTGTGCGGCGGTGGAGTTTGGGCTGTGGACATGTGAATGATGAACACAGACAGACACAGTCCACGCAAGTTGTGGGGCCCGGTGCTGGAATTAGCGCTACTGTTATTCATATGCTAGTTTTTGGATATCATTAGGAAAATTGGGGAATATGTATAAACAAGTGACTATTTGGGTTGCATTGTTGGGGGGAAAGTGTTGATAAATAAGAGTTTTAGTTGTTTTATTTGTGAGTTCAGTAAAAGGATATCATATCAATTATTATACTTTGTCTCGTTGATCATAATTCATCACATTCGCTAAAAATATAACTAAAATCGTTATTTTTTTTTAATATTCATTCCCGAGTGTTTAAGTCATGGTTCGGAAGACTTTTCTACGAAATTAGAGTTTGACTTTAGAGAAGTTCTTATTTACCTAACATGCTAGTAGATGAAAGAAGAAGTGGTGGTTTCGTATTATTAGTAACTCAACATGTTAGTTATTTGATTGACTCAATAACTTAGAAAGCTGATCTATCAAGTTATAAATGATATATAATACTTTTTTTTTTATTCTAAGAGGGTGCAAAATTGTCGTAGTTTGGTTCGTGATATGTTATCATGGTATTGGATGATTGCTATGTGACCTGTTGTGGCATGATGTTCCAGATTGGTTGGTGTGGTACTGCGGTCACTTCGGTGTTTTGTTGCCTATTCATTAATAGGCTTTGTTTGTTTTTGTGGCATTTGTTTCTGGGGGTTGTGTGGTACTGTAGCATTGATCTCCTCCAATGCCGACAATCATGGGGTTGGACTATTTAAGGTTGTTTCTGGGACTGCTATTGGACCATTTAGGTTATCTATTTGACTGTATGTTACGGGCATCTTGACTATCATGCTTCATGCACTTGACACATGGTTGATAATTGATACAATTAAAGAAAAGAAAATGAACTATCCTTAGTAGGAAAATGTTATTGAACGGTTAAGCGTTCATACGCAGGACCAGTTTCCCTTTCAAATTGATAAATTCTTTTTGAGATCTGTACATATTTTTTTAATTAACAAATTAAAAAATATATAATATAACAGGGCAGAGAGCTCCAACCCTGTAGCTTTCCCTAGCACATTCTTTATTATTATTCTTTGTCAGAAGTCCTGAACCTGCAAATGGGCATCAATTAAGTACATGAGTTTTAACCTTGTTTATCATAACTTCTGGATTACACACATATTTATAACTAGATTTTGATTTCAAAACTTGTTTGATAAGAAATAAGGAACTTTTTGCTTTTCTTTTCATCCCGAGTCAGTTTTGTAATTTGAATACCAAAACATATCCAATTGGCTCATTTGGTGTTTTTATGATTATTTCTTAACTAAGATAGCTGCTGTATTTGCAGGTTCCAGATCATCGAGGGCGAAGCCCCTTCACTGGACATCATGCTTGAAAATAGCAGAAGATGTAGCTCATGGACTTGCTTATATGCATCAAGCTTCATCCTTAGTTCATGGCAACCTAAAATCCTCTAATGTCCTTCTTGGAACAGACTTTGAAGCTTGTATTACAGACTACTGTTTGTCCTTTCTTGCAGACTCTTCACTCAGTGAAGATGCTGATTCTGCAGCCTATAAAGCACCAGAGGTTCGCAAGACTATCCGCAGGGCCACTTCCAAGTCTGATGTGTATGCTTTTGGTGTGCTTCTGCTGGAGCTTTTGACTGGTAAACACCCTTCTCAACACCCTTTCCTTGTGCCAACGGATTTGCAAGATTGGGTTAGGGCAATGAGGGATGATGATGGCAGTGAAGAAAACCAGCTCGAAATGCTCACAGAGGTTGCCAGTATTTGCAGCGCGACATCGCCGGAGCAGAGGCCGGCAATGTGGCAAGTCCTGAAGATGATACAGGAAATAAAGGAGAGTGCAACATGAAGGACACCACACTTACCGGGTTCTCATAGTTTGTGCCTAAATCTGACTTGATTGTATGCAGAGAACACAATCACTGCACTGCAAGTACCGTCAACTCCTCTTTCTCAAAATGAATGAAAAATGGTTGTGGAGTAACTTCGAAGAGTGATTTTGAAAGCCAAGTTGAAAGGTTAAGCAATCATTTTTCGCGAGAATGTTGACAGATTATACAGTAAAACATGCAAAATCATCGGATATATTACAGTTTTATCGTCTGCTTTGGCTGGTTGGTGTTAATGATGCTAAAACATTTTCGATGACATATAATTTATATTAATGTATTTGACGTTGTTCAATTTTTCCTCCGTTTGTATCTCCGATAAGCAATGGAAGTTTGTAGTCAAGTGTGATGGTAAATACTCAGCAGACAGTTAACCAAAAACATAAAATAAAATAGTCAGCGGACAAAATTTGATACAAGAGCATAGTCATCCCGATCATAATATTTCAGAAACGTGGTCTCTGACTTTAGCTTTCTACGTGCAAATTCTTCCTTGCTAATTAAAGTGGACAAAAATCATGTGTATCTAAATCATGTTATCCTTCTCACTTCCAGTGTTTGTAATTTGTCATTTTAAAAGTAAATATTTAAAAAAATTAAAAACTTAGAGCAAATACTAACTATTTGTCCTTACTTCGAATATCATCTAATATCCTCTTAATCCAAGTTGTTACTCGGGTTATCCTCTCTTTTTTTTCTGTCAAAAAAGTTTTATTGATTAATAAACAAAGGCAAAGTTTGGGTACAATATATCAAAATATATTGAGATAAATAGCTTAAGCCTAGAAAATTAACTAAGGAATTATACAAGTTTAGTAGACACCTCACAATATGGACGTTATCACATCACACCACATATATTTATGAACACAAAAGTAAGCATGTTAGATCTCAAATATATCTTAAACATCATAAAATCATTCTTCTCTTAATATATAGAAACAAAACATAACACTTACAACTTCTTAGAGTAAAGGAGCCAAACATAGTGGCATCTAGTTTATCAAACACAGTAATAGTCAAGTCTTTATACAAGTAGCCCACTCCGTAGTATACATCAAATCACCAAAACCTTCGAAAAATTTATAGAAAGAGTCCCACGGTCTCCCCAGACAATATCTACTAGTAGAGGTTGTCTATTCATTATTGCTATGAACATAATTATTCAATCCAAGAGGTAACAGCAACCGTAAAACTCCAAATCATGAATTTTCGATCCAGATGTCCTGCTATCAAAACAACTCACTAGACACGACGATCAAGCACACCATCAACTAGATGAAAGGTGAGCACCAAAAGACCGAAAAACAAAAAAAAAAAAGAGGGGAGACATAAACTTTAAGGGCAAGAGGGTGACCAACCACCTCCATAAGGCGGCTCCCCCTTGATCTGAAAAGAGGAAGGAGGGTAGTTGAGGAAATAGGGGCGGCGCTAGAGAAGAGAGAAACAACGAGTTTTGAGCCTAAGTTGGCTTACCTGGGTTATCCTCAAGTATCCTAAGATTCTCAACAACCTGAAGGAGGCAAGGATAATCAAATTCAAGATGATGGGCGCTCTTAGCTCGATTCTCGCGATGCTCACACAACTTGGATGACGTCGCCAAAGTGCTTCTAGAAGAGTTCAACGAAAATGTCCTCAGGTCGAGCTTTGGGCTTTGGATTACTAGTCCAATCCATAGCCCCAAAGCTGGTCATAATCTAAGAGTTAGGAGCCAAGCTTATTATAGTCCAATCTTTCAAAAATTATTGGTTGCAACCTTTCAGTCGGCAACTGGCAATTATGGGAGAATGTGCTAAGACACATGTCACGCTTAGCCGCTAGGTGCCACATCATGTTTGTAGTGGGAAAATATGATGCCAAGTAGGATTACTGCTATTGTTGGATCAGGCACTCCAAGTCCCTACCATCGGTTTATAGCGCAGTCAAGATCAATCCTAAGTGGAGGGAAGATTTGCTAGCCATAGGATTAGCCCGGACGGTTTCTCGAGTTTCTCAGTACAGCAGTGCCGTTCTCGTCTCGTCAGTCTTCAAACTTCAGAAGATTTCTCCATGTGCATTCTAAGTTCAGGGTGCTTGTAGTTGCTTATTCGACTTCTTCAGTCCAATCTAGAGGTTTTTTCTTTATTTCCGTAAGCAAGTTCATTAATCTAATACTATTTTATTTGCTTGATTTTGCATTGTCCTGAACCTCAAACTAGTTGATTCTGCCTATGGTAATGCTATGTTAATATTGTCATGTGGAGGATAGGGACAGGATCACAATCCCCCCCCCCCTTTTTTCCGATTATATGAAATTATCAAATTATCACGTATATATAGTAGTTAATTATAAGAGTGAAATAAGTATATCTTGGTCATTAAATAATATATAGATGGTCAATATCAAAATAAAGTGATATGACTTTTAAGTGATATTATGATTTTTAAATAACTTTTAATTTTGATCATCTATATATAATTTAGTAGCCAAGATTTGCTCCCCCACTTTCATTATTAATAACTTCTTTTACTTGATATGCCATGTACGTGTGTGTGTGTTTAAAATAATTAAAAATAAAATTAATTTGATTTAATTTATAATTAAATTTTAAAATCAAATCAATTTTTATCAAATCCTTTCAATTTTAATAAAATTTTAAATATAAAGCAACTACATCCATTGAATATGAGAAATAAAATTATTTCTTATTTTTAAAATATCCAAATACAAAATTTGATTTACAAATTAAATCAATTCTTATTTTTTTCCATTCCCACCGGACTCTTCAAGCTCAAAGCTCAGCTGACAGTTTTTCCCCTTCTACTGCGATAGCTGTCTAAGTTTTGTATCCAAGTATAATTAGCTGCCGAGTAATTTGATGTATAATCTTTGTTGAAACACTTATCACTGAAGTTGTATATATATCGTATCAGTAGGGATTAAGCTTTCAACCTTTTCCTTCATTGATCTACCGTCCCTCCCAGCTTATCCCCTGTGTTGGTTATAAGACAGAAAGAAAGTGACCAAGCAAGCAACCAAGTTGAGCTTTGTAATGTCCATGTTTGGGAACTTGCGGTGTTCAACCATTCCTCGTTCTGAGAGATAGTGAAGATCTCAATGTACTCAATAGCATGAAGCACTTACTGACAGAAATAGGACCCAACATGGAGGAGGACCACACTGAAAGTTTAAAATTTATAAGATATAAACACGGTATATATATAATTATAATTTTTATTATTAAAAATTGTTTAAAAAATTAAAATAAATTCAAAATTTGCGTTATTTCCTTTTTAAAATTTTGAATATCCTTATCTATGTTATGTCATGCTTTATTGGAGTCGATTTTGTTTTTTTTTAATTGAACATATACAGACATGTTTAACATGTGGATACAGCACCCAAATAATGTGTCCCTATCTTATAAATTCAACCAAGCATCAATTACAAGGACAATTATCTAACATGGCAATACACAAGCAATTTTGGGAAATATTTCATCTGTACAAACAAATTTTCACATGGTACTGACAGCAACTTACAAAATTCATTTAAAAAAAAAAAAAACTACAGAATTAACATGGATCATCTTAATCACATACTCTATCTTTTGTAATATATGCAGAAGGAGCACCATTTTTCCTTTCAACCTTCTAAAACTAATTCTTTCCAATGATATTAATGTCAGCGTAAGCCTACCATGTATTGTTACAACCTACACATATAACCATGACAGAACTTTCTCCAACAGCCAAACTGTATCTCAGCAAAAAGACACGAATACCAGGAAACTCTTCCAGTTTACAGCATGCCTGCATACAAATTGCAAATTGCAAGAACAATTTCAGTGCAGATGTGAAACAAGAATTTCAGTTCAAGACAGCCAGTGATGAGCTGAATGCTTCAGAAATCATGGATGGCACTCATACTACATGGTAAGCCACTAATTCTATGTGCACGAAAGCTCAATGTTAAAACTATCTGTGGATGTAAACAGAATATATAACCATTATAGGCATGAGATACAGCAGGGTAAGGTTTACCTACAACTGTCTGTACTCTTGTCAAGCCATATTGAAATGCACATCAGTCACTATTCACAGTCATAAAAATGTCCCTTGTTATGAGGTCAACATCACATCACATTAATCAAAGCTTGTGCTCGAGGCCTAGACCTCATGATTGTCTCATCACTGTGTTTGATCCACTCTGAAAGTTTCCATGGCTTCTGCCACTTCCATTTGAACTGTAGCAGCCATTGATGATGACTTCTCTTCCACCTCCAGAGTTTTCCTGCTTGTCCAACGGCTGCTAGCCTCTTTGCTGACAACTCCCCAATGGGTATCATCTGAATAGAAAACCATTACTGCTTAACTGAAACACAAAAAGGACAATCAGCAGATAAACAGAACAAAGGAGGGATACCTTTCGTGCGTCATCTAGAAATGTAAGTGACTCCCTGACTGATCCATTGACGACCCCAGGGGTGAATTTGAGTTGCTTTGGTGCAGGTAGTGACATGGGAGACAATGGACCACTCATTTCATCCGCAAGGTGTTTCAAGGAGCGAGAGTTTTCCTGCCGGTTTCAATCAGAAACTTGATATAATTTAAATGAATGAAGATTAAGTTTGTAAGATCTCATATTTGGTCAAGAAACGACAATTAACTTAGTTAAGAATTTATATAATTGATATAAATGATTTGGGTTCAGCAATGGCTAAATAAAGATTTTAAGTTTTGGACAGTCAAATCAAAATCATCTGCTTCATTAGAAGTACCATAGCCCAACAGAATTTTGCATCTTCTGCTAATCTATTTTAAACACTACTAAATAATTACTGATAATCTCCAGCTGTATAATGTAGAAATTAAAACATTTGTCACACAGGCTCATACTAACTGCTGATAGAATGACTAAAATCTCACCAATGATGTACTCAAGGCAATGGCAACAGCTTGATCCCTAACTTTTTGCTCCTTTACAAGTTCTTTTCTCTGTGCTTCACTTTGTTTTAATAGTGTTGCAAGCTCATTTAGTTGCTCTTTCAAGTCCTTAAGTTCCATCTTCTTTTCCCACAATTGACACCTGTTAAAGATGATGCAGACTACCATTACTTAGAATAGGCAACAGCAAGCCTCTAAACATTCAAAAAACAAACAAAAACTGCATCTTAGTGAATTAATAACTCTCTCAGTCTCTGTTCTCTCTAGTCAACTGATTAATAAAAACTATAAAAGCTTAATCAGATCCTCACAATTCTGAACGCACCTTGCTTCTGCTGTAGCATTGAACAAATACTGAAGCACATTCTTTGCATCTCCCATTGAGCGTAACTGGTTCCAACGTCCACGGTTATTTAGTGCGCGTTCTCTTTCTTCTGCCTCAGTAAGTTGTGAAGCCATGACTTTCAAAGCATTTGAAGACATGCCCAGCATGTTCTCAAGAGAAGCTATTCTTGCCACTTTTACATCTAGTGACATGGATAACAGTCTAACAAATGGAGAAAAAGAAATAGTTAATTGCTCCAAAATAGCAACAGAGCACACACTGCATACACATGCAAGAAAATTTTTCTACCTGGAATATCTGATCTGTCCTGTTGGGACACTCTGCTTATCTGACAACTGATCCACTTGTTTCAGTAAAGCTAACTCTTCTTCCAGTGCAGCTTGGCTGGGGAAAAAAAAACCTTCCAATCAATATTAGAAAGAAAAGGAATGTGATAATATCGTATCCATGAAAAAAAAGGAGAAAACAATAGTGATCACTTACACTTGTTTTTGTTTATCGAATTCAGCACGAACTTCATGCACATGTACCATGACCTCAAGCTCCTGATCAAGCCACTTCAGGAGGGATTTCTCATTGACCTAGAAAGACAAACTAGGTTAAAATTTTTCAAAAAGAAATTTGCTTGAAATAGTAGATAACAGAAAAGTCAGTTTGAAGGGTGTGGTAAGATTGTCTATAAACATCCTAATGTTAATATGCAGGGAAAGATATTCAACAGTAGAATTTCATTAGATACAGCTCCAACAACTTGCCAGACTGATTTAATAGTACATCAAAAGATTGTCTCAAATTTATCAATGGATGCATGACAATGACACTTTTCAATTATGGTTGGTTCAAAGGCAGCAACTAAAAGCATACCAAGCTGAGCTACTTTATTCGAACATTTCTGGTTGGCTCTTAAGCTGATAAATTGAGTAATATATAAACTAAGAATTGATGATTACCTGCCCAGGCAGTAGGTGTCCATTTGAATAAACTGAAAGAGACAGCAAATAATTAGGAAACTAAGTATATCTAGTAAAAAGAAACTAATTCCAAGTCAAGTCTTACCAGAGTTGTCACGTGGAGAAGATTTGCGGGCTTCCAACAATTCTTTTAGCCTTTTTGTTGCTATTGTTGCTTCCTCTGTCTTCCTCTGAAGTACCTGCAAATAACAAATAAAATGAGTGAACAGTGATTTAAATTGTCTAAATCACAGGAAGTCAAAATGAGAAGTTGTATTGCATATTTATGATTTTTTCAGCACATCTAGTTCATCTTCATTCTATCACAATCGTATGACCATTTCCCAGCTAATTTAGATTCCAAGTAATCCGAAAAGGCCATGGAAGACTGGATAGTAGAGATAAAAATACGTTAACAACAAAATGACAAGGAACAATAAATTTCATATCTTACCATTTTTTGGCGCTGGTTTAGAGCCTCGAGTTTATGTCTTTGATACTCATTCCTCCTTCCCTCCTTTTTCAACTGCTTAAAATTAAACCCAAAATTAAAATTAAAGTAGTATGAGACAAGAATGCATATTATCCCAACTTTTAAGAACAACCAGAGCATGATTAGTTTTTAGCAAGTCTGCAAAAATTTCTACAGATGAATAGCCAACATAAAGAATAAAATTTTGAAATAAAAGAACAGTGTAAACCTAGTAGAAAAGCACATAAAGATAAGAGTTTCCTTGATGAAGTATTTCAATAGTTGATCAGAAAAACATAAGAAAATACTAAAAGTCCAGAACAAAGGTAAGTTAAGCTCAATAAGGAATACAAACAGTGTTTTATTTTAAAATTAATGAATAATTACTTTTGTTAAACTTTGTTCCGGATAAAAATGTAGTCGTTTTAACACAAAAATATGCAACCATGGATTCCATAAACGGACGAGATAAAACGCATATAAAGGTTACCAACATGGCATTCAACAAAAATATGGCATGCCACAGGCTTTAAGACAAACCATGGACTATGAGAGGCATGCACAATTATGATTTGAGACAAACCACGCACTTTGAACAGCATGCACAATTATAGGGCCTATAAAATTCCACCGCATTTTTTAAACAAGTAAACAAAATCATGATGACTTCTTTATCAAAGTAAGCAAATCACCTGAAGTAGCTCCTTTTCTCGAGAAGCCTTCCATTGTCGAAATTGTTCTGCCTCTTGCTTCATTTTATGCTGCAATTGGACCTGAAATGTACACACATACAAATGTCAGATATGAAATAAGAATTTTAATTATTAATTAGCTCAACAAGTCAAAACAGGCCTTTTGAGCCTTGATATACTGTATTTCAGCTTGCAATCTTTTTGCAGCTTCTTCACTCTTCTCCTTTTGCTTTAGTAGCTGCACCTGGCTTTCTTGTTTCTTCTTGAGGTCTAAAATCTGATGTTCAATATTTTAATATATGAATAAATGAGATATCATTTTCCATTGGACAAGAATGATAACCTTACGAATTGAAAATGACGTCTAGAATAAGTAAAAATTTACCTGTGCTTCCAGTGCTTTCAATTTTTGGCCACGAACATCTTGAGTTTTCAGTGTTAGTCCATCAGAATTAGCTGAAAGATTCTCTACCTCATGCAACAAACGGTCCCTTTCTTGCTGTCATTATCGTTCCAAAATCAGTCAGTAAGACAAAAATAGAGACTTAATTCTTGTGTGGCACTTGTGAGCTATTTAAATTTAAATATGTCCAGCTCAACCTGTACTTTTCTTTTCTCTTCCTCAAGTTCCATAATTTTCTTCCCAAAGTGCTGTTTGAGTGCTTCAGTATCAAGTCCAATGAGCTTCATCTCAGACTGCAACAAGAAAGAAAAAGGATAGATTAAGTAGTCAATTGAAGTAGAAATTTCATCCCTCCACCTTGATCATAACAGAGATTTGTACGGCAAAAATATTATGATGTTCACCCATATAAGAAACACCAAAAAGTTCAACACTTACAGATATTACCTCTGAGGCCCTGAGATCTTAGCATATGGATCAATTAAAAAACCAACTAGCACATTCCAATTTCCAATATCACTTTTTGTTTTACCCTTCCTAGATTGTTTTGATGAAAGTTACTGAGTTGGATAACACTTTTAATTCTTTTATACTGGCTTTCCAACAGCTTGGCAGTGACCACTAAGGTTGCTTTTAAGAGAGAAAACAACACAGACAAAGAGATCTATAGATTCGCAAGTTCACATCTCTGCCATTAAATTTGAAGTTTATTGTGTAGAAAAAATTCTGAGATATATAATCATTAGATCCTAAGTTAAGAGATATCTATGAACACTCATACAATAGCATAACAAATTATAAGAATCAAACCTCTTTCTGCTCTAAGCACTTGTTTAACTCATTCATCTCTTTATCCATGGTACTTTGCAAGTGTGCATGCTCCAACTCCTTTGTTTCTACATCAGTTTCCCCTGAATCCTCACCTGCAAAAATGGGGGCAAGAAGAGAATAACAACCAACCAAGTATCAAAGCACTGCTTATTTCCATATCACTCATCTATAGACTCTTTCTGCTCTAGTCACTGACTGCAGACCTTTGATAAATGTAGAGAAATCCCTATGTACTAGGACCAAGAGAAAAAGGCTTATATATTCTTCCGAAAGAAGGAAGCATGGCAATGAGTCATTTATTTCCTTTCCCCCTCTTCTAAGATTCCAGGTTCCAATAAACCAAACTTCTTAAATTATAAAACTAACTAGGCCCTTATGGCTCAAAATGCACAGAAAAATAAATGTCTACCAGATATACTTTCAGTCATGGGATGGTCAGATGAATCTGAGCTCTCAAAGCGCCTCTCAAGCCCATCTGTTTTCACAAAATAAATATGTCCATCCTGAGAAAAGAAAATAATGACATTAATCACCATTTGCTGGAAATTTTTGAGGAGACATAATTAATATACCTCCATACCCATATATAACCAAAAATGTCCTCTAAGCCCATCCAATTATGTCAATGATATTTACTTTAATCAATGCAACCAAAATTAATAGACAAGCATTTAAAATTTTTCCTGTTTACATACCGGTTCATCAATTTCACATCTCTCTACAAAAGCACGTCTACTGCGATATTCATGGAGTTCTCGACAAAGGTCCTCATTAGTTGCCTCAAGCCACGTAATCCTTTCCTTAAGAACCTGTATAAGAAGAGCATCATGCTATATATCACACTCCATTTATCTCATGCTAATTCGAAATGAAAATTTTTGCCATGATAAATACCTGCACTTCATCAGCTGGAGTTCCTCCCCGAGCACAAAGTTCGGCCTGCAGGTACTTTAACTGCTGGCGCATTTGCTGCATCTCATTGGATATCAAATCTCGATTAGCCTGCAAAATTAACAAAATTGTAACATATGAAACTTGATTGGGTTGAATTTCTCTAAGGCTAGGAATTGGACAAGAATTTAAAGTAACAAAGAATCCGGAAACTTACAACAGGCTTATTTTGAATATTGCGTGCACGATTTGCATATTTGAGGGTATTAAGACTTTCCTCAGCATTGATGTCAGCAGGGCTAATGCAAGCTGGGAAAAGGGGAATCATTTTGTGATTGAAAAGCATGTAAAAAATTTAATTCTGATCAGGAAAACAACATTATAAATATATCTATATAAGGCAATAATTCACCTATATCTGATACACATTACACATGATACAGTATCTAGCAACTATGTATAAAAGAAGAAATATATCTATAATTAATCATAGTCCAAAGCCAACAGATACTTTTATCTGATTAGCAATGATATCAACAGAAATGTCTGATATCAGAACCCCGTCTGTCAGACTGCATAATGAATAGGTGTTCTAAATTCATCTTGTCTTTGATGAATCCAGCTGATGTTTTGTCACACTGTAGCTCAACCATGTATGTAATGTGTTCCTACAGTGTCATTTTCCATTTGACCAATTTAGGCTTTCCCTTACCGTGTTCTTTTTTGTGATATAAAAAGAATAGTATAAATGGCATGTAGAAAAGGACACAATCTGCCCTTATAATTTTGTGGTAGTACAATAGGAAGAAACCCAACTCAAAATTATCGAAAAATGAACAGTCCTCATAGACCAAGAAGTAAATTAATGTTACCACAAGAACATGAAATTAGTTAACAACTAGCTCATACATTAATGAAATATTTTTCTTGCAATAAGCTGGCTTCAACTGAAATAAACTGAACCAAAAGTGGAGGAAAATTTCATATTCTCTGTGGATTGAATACATATCATTTGTAGTAATGAATCAACTTTCAGCAGTGATTACCTATCATGACAGTTTTGCTGTTTCCACCTAGTGAATCCTGCAACAAAGACCAGCGGTTCTGAATCAATAGATTCTTAGACACAGACATTTTTTCATTAGATAAAAGAAGAATTTTATTAATAAGAAAAGAAAAAGATTACAAAGAGAATGGAGGGCGAGACTCTCGTCACAAAAACAAAAAGTAACAATAGAAAAACATCCAATGAGCAAAAATTTCCACTCTCGTAGCATATCTGAGAAGGAAAACTCTCGGAAAAGACATTAAGAAGCTAAAGATAGAATTCTTAGTTTCTGACTTAAATGGAAAAGGAAAACTCACAAGCCAAGCCTGCCATATAGTAAATACTGATAAGGAGTAGCTATTATTTTGTAATATAAAAGTTTATTTTTTGGTAATGTATAGTTTTATTTGAATTTTTTATTCAGTACCTTCAAAGTTTTTTAAAGAGACAAAATGTCCAGAATCCTTAAAGCTGTAAAATAAACTATGATATATATAAAAAAATATATGTTAAGAAAGATAGTCCATTCAAAGAAATTTTCAAGACAGTGCATAATACCCTCAAAAAAGAAAGCTATGCTAAATCTTATTTAAAAATGGCAAAATGCAAGGCAATTAACTTATGTTGACAAGCCTGAAAGCTATCCCAATAGAGACAACACAATGACATAACTACTATGTCAACAAAATGTAATTCTAACCTGTAAGAGTCGAGTGAGTTTGCTATCCCGATACGGGACATGCACACCCTCCTTTCGCTTTTTCTCATCCCCTAGTGCACTTATGACATTACCGAGTGCAAGAAGACCTTTATTGATGTGTATGCCTATTAACAAAAGCAATTAGATAATATACGAAATCATCACCATCATCATTTTTCTATTATTACAATACTGAGGCTAACATAGTACTTTGAAACAGAACTATACCAATACTAGGTATTCAGGTTAATCATGTATCACCAACCTTCTTTTAAACGAAGACCATCAGAACCAGTTCTTTTAGCTCGTTCAGATCCAGCCAGATCTACCAAATGGAGCTTTGCAGAAAGGTATTCTTCACCCATATCCTCATCTGAAGAGTCATTGCTGGGAGAAACTGAATGGAGTTTGTGCATCTGTTCTAATGTAATTGTGAAGATGGCATGTGACCGACTAATAGAAAGCAAAAGAGGAACCACAAGTTATTAGATTATAAGGATTTCTGGGGGAAATCGTAATAATAAAACTTTTCTATCACTTAAATTTGTTGTTTGAGTTTAGAATCCAATGGCAATTACTATAAAAAGTTAAACCTACCTCTGCTAGGGAAAAAAATGAAAGAAACAATAGAAAAACCATCTTCAAGAAAAATCAGTACATAAAGCAACCCAAACCAAATTATTGATAAACAATAAGTATGAATCACCAAAGAAAATTATACTATCTTCTACGAGGTTGGTCCAAATTATTTTGCCCTCCTATTAAGATAATGCTATACAGAAAACAACATCTGATTTTCTGATATGAAGGATGATTGCATGCAAAGCTCATCTTCCGCATAAAATGAACAGAGTTTGGACATTAAAATTACAGGGATATATTAGATATTATATGCCAGTGCTGTCAGCATGAAAAAGCATAAAAAGATAGAATGTTAAATTCACACCCCCAATGAATATATCACCAGACATATAACCACAATGTGAAGAAACTGTTTCAATTCTCCAACGTATCCAAACACAAAATGACAGCATTGAGCATCTTGTTTTCTATTAGATGGACAAGAAAGACTGAAAGCTCATTATTTACCTGGATTGGTTGTTCATATTCGTACTTCCTGTTGCCCTACTTAAAGAACCCTGCTCCAAGCAAGCAGCCATCTCCTGCAGTGTACTTACAGCAACTTCGGTTGATCCCGCCAGTGTTATGACTCCATTTGAGGTTTCACGAATTTGTATGGGTGACCTCCCAGGACCAGTTGCTTTTCCAGAATGGCCATTAGCGGCTTCTGATTTGCTGATAGATACAGTATCCAATAAGTCCCTCACCTCTTCCTTCAAAATCTACAAAATCAAACAATTAAGTCCTTAAGAAGAATAAGAATGATTTTTTCCACATAAAGCAATGTCACATGGACAGCCAGCCCATTTCAGCAACATTTCAAAATAAACTGCTGCAAGGAAAATCCATTTAAGATGGAACATCCATAATTCAAAAAAGTTAAGTGGATCTACCATCAAAGGATTCAAATTTGAAAAACAAACTACTACATCTTTGAATGTTCGACAAAAGCATGAATATGCAGAAACAGAGTATGGATAATATACCTCAATGTAGGAGACATGCAACTGAAATTCTGTCTGATGCTTTAGTGTTTCAATCTTGTTGAACAAGGCATTCATAACCTGAGGAATTAATCCAGTCTGACAGTTGTCACTATAGCCAGTTCCCATGGTATATGTTTTCCCGGATCCTGTCTGTGGCACATATGTATGTCAAATACAAACAATGAATAGAATGATGAATGATCTTTCCCAACTTTTAGTAGACAACATGCAAGATGAACCTAGCGTCCTCACCTGACCGTAAGCAAGTACAGTAGCATTGTATCCTTGGAATAAGCCATCAACCAACGGAGCAATGCATTCTTCAAACATGTCAGCCGAAGGAGATCCACCATTTCCATAGACATGATCAAATGTAAAGGAATGTGACCCAATTTGAACCTGGTCATCGAAAAGCTACATTCAGATCCTCTCATTGAAAATGTGCAGATTACCAGGGTCACTCATATCATGCCTTTTCCATATGTATCAGTGAAACAATATCAGAAAAGTATGAGTCCAAATTTACAGTCTTCAAAGCAAGCAAATTTTAATTTGCCATTTACCATAGACTGCATGTAAACGTAATTTAACGCATGTTGCAACTCACTTAATACGGTAACTCCATGCCACTGCCAAAGAGTATGTTTCTATGGAGTTTAAGTCCATATTATTATCACACTAATCCAAAGAGTGGAACGAGTTTAATTTTTCTTCAGACTGCATATGAGATATGACCTATAGCAAAAGTCGTTTGATTCTCTGGTCTCAGTTTAATAGGGAAATTGTCTAAATGTGATTGGGGTGTCTTGACTTAAAATGCAAAAACAATTATCACATAAATTTCCAGCTCTGAATTGACATGCAACGGCAAATTTCAATTCCACGGGTCAAGTTCAATGCGACCAAGAGGAATAATGAAAAATGCATAAACGAGAAAGCAAACCAAAATAAGATGAGGGTACATGAAAAGAACTTAAAGCGTGAAAGAGGAAAATGTCTCATGACCAACAACATATTAATAAGTAGGTAAATAAATAAATAAATAACCTTGAATAAAACACAGTAATACTTTTGAACAACAATTTTGCGGAATCAAACAACCCCAAATCGGAAGACTACGTTAAACAAGAAAATGTCCTACCAAGCAGGTGCACCAAAAAAAAACAAAAAGCCCACACACAGGGAAGTCATGATAAGAACAAATACTTAAGCATAATCTTTGAAACTGGACTTCTGACATTTTTTCTCCTTTTTCTTTGACAGAATGATCTATGCAAACTTACATTGAACATGGTAAGTAATCAAGTAAGGAATAAAAAAATAACAAAATATTATTTTAAGGAAAAAAAGAAAAAAGAATCTTCTTTTTTAAATGATAATTAATCAACCTCCATCCCCGAAAAAAATGACGAAAGCACAATTAATCAATGAACTATCCGGTAAATGACAAACATAATAATAATAATAATAATAATAATCTCATTAACAAAGAGTAGTTCGAAACAAAATTAGACCCCAAAAAAAAAACCGGAGAAAAAAGAAGAAGAAGAAGAAGAAGAAGAAGCAGGATGGTGTGTGGTGTTGAAGAAGGTGAAGAGGTGAGTTTAGGTTAGTAGTAACTATTACCTGTGGCTTTCCAGGAGTAACGGAAACGCATTCTCTGCAACCTTGTTGTCGTTCATCAGCAACGAGGGGACGAATGTGAAGCGCAACTTTCACAGAACAATTCTCCGATGTCTCCATCGAGAAAATTAAGACCCAAAAAAAGGTGTAAAGAAAAGAGGAAACGGAGGTATATAGGAAATGCGGGAGGTCGTTAATTGAGGTTTCAGCTAAAGCAAAACAAGTCTCAATGTGTGATCAGTTAGGAGGATTAGAACCAAGATAACGATGCAGCATCAAACATTAGAAATGGATTTTTAACAGCAAGAGAGAGAGAGTGGTGGTTGTTGGGAGAAGAAAATGAAGAAGAAAGAAACGAAAAGCGAGGTGGTTTGATGAGTGGTTTGAAGAGTAGCGGAGCAGAAAACGCTAAGCAACAACAACAACGGCACTATCAGCATCACTTTTCTTCTTCTTCACTACTTGTATGGTGGCTATGGCGATGCTCTCTCTCTCTCTCTCTCTCTCTCTCTTTCTGGTTTCTATTTTCTTCTTTTTTTGTTTTTCCTTTCACAATAACGATTGTTCCTAGTCTCTTCTTTATTCCTTTTTTTGTTTGTATTCTTTTTTTTTTTTTCCCCTTCTCGTGGCAAGTTCTGACGCACGACTGCCTTCAGAGTCTTCACTCTCCTCTCTTCCCTCTCTGCCACCACTCTCTTTTCCCTCCCATTTATTTTATTTTATTTTTTTAATTTCTTTTTTGTCTTTTTAAAGTTGACACCTCTACTTCAGAATCTAAAAGGGCAAAACAACACCCAATTTACTTTTCATAAAAATTAAAAATAAAAGGAAAAAAAACTCGTAATATATTATACGTGTCTTGGCTCGATTTATGCTGTGAGTAATGAGCATTGACCAATGTGGCAGTATTGATTGGATGGAGACTACTAGCTTAATTCAGTATGAATAAATATGCTAAGTTATTCTGGACTAAAAAATTTTAGCCAAAAAATATTGTACATGTCTACCATGATCTGAAATAAAAAAGGAAACGTCTGGAGTTGCCTAATAGTTTAATACTACTGTATTGTTTTCAGAAAATAAATAATTGTTATAAAAATATCCAGTTTGTTTTCTAGTGTAATTCATGCTACTTTATAGTCTGAATAAGCAATTACATCGAAACACAAGCTTTCTCAATAAATATACAATAAAAATATATTAAATAATATAGATATATCATATAATATATTGATGCTAATATGAATTCGGAGAAGTGCTAAAACTTTTTCTAAAGAATTGAGAATAACAATCCTTTTAATTACTTACCGAGGAAGTAAAATAGTAAAAGGAAGAATTAAATATTTTTTTGAGTATTTCGAAATTGCTTACACCTGTAACCTGCTGTAAATTACTCCAACCTCTTCGATTATATTAACACAACACAATTATACCCGCCGAATAAAATATTAACACAATTATTTCATCCAATAAAGATGAAACACAATCAAATTCAGATGTTATATAACCCCCATCATTTGTTGAATTAAATGTCCATTATATATATATATATATATATATATAATTTTTTAATGTAAATGATCAATGAACTACATATTTGAGTATAATTATGAGATAATTTTATATTGTAAATGGTAAAATAACATAATTTAACTATTTTGTAATTAAATAGGATAAAGATAAAGAGAATAACGCTTGTCCTGTATTTACCTTTTCATTTTATTAATATAATAAAATAGGAAGTCCACGGGTTATTTTAAAATTTTTGGTTTAGGAATTGAAAATGAAAAACACATGAAAGCCCTCTTCATTATTAATAGATATATACGTATGTATATCATAAAATTTCCCGGCTGGAACATCATAAGATCACTAGTAATGTAATTTTCAAAGATAATAAGTGTGTGTTTGATTCTGTATTTATAAATTTAATTTTTATAACTTTGGTTTGTCAAAATTAATTTTAGTTAAAAATAATTCTAAAACAAAGTTATTTTATATTTAGTACTTTCATTTTAAAAATATAATTTTGACAAAACTTAGTTTATATTAATCATGCATAAAAACAGCTCAAAGTTATTTCTTGTAAGTGCAATCCCATTTAGATTACTCGAATTTAGAACCAAGCATGTTATTACTTAGCTAATTTATCTACTGCAAAACTTATACAATTATATTTATTTTGTATTGTATGTCTAAAATTATATTAAAAGGTTTTATCTTATGAACCAGCGTTTGATAATAAATGTATTAAAAAATTACATTCAACAACAACTATAGTTGTTATTTTTAATTATAATATGTTCAAATATATTAAAAAATTAATTACTCTACAATATAAACAATTTTATTTGTATAAAGTACTTCTTACAATATACAACATTTTACTTAAAATCTAATTTGTTCAAACTAAAAACACACCAAACCATTTTCAAGAAAATACATAAGGATCGAACGTTATCTAAAAACTTAATTCAGAATATTTGATGTGTTCATGGATGCAAGCTTTTAAATTATTCTTTTTTAAATGAATTTTATGACCAAAGGTCAACTTGATTGTAATAAAAGGAATGTTTCATCTTCTTAATAAATTTTCTTAAATTCTTTTAATTATTTAAAATAAAAATTACTAAATGATAAAATAAATTCATTTAATGTTACGAAAATTAAGAAATTATAAAATATTTCTTATCCATTATATTGTAGAATGGGAACTAATCTCATTTGATTTCAAAATTTTAATTTTTAAATTTGTCATTATATTTTATTTATAAAAAGTATTTAAAAGCAGGATAAATTAGTGAACTAAAACATAAACTGACTTTTATTTTATCTTTTGTGAAAAAAATAATTACTTTCTATTATCTGTATCAGTTATATAAAAAATGTTCTTTTAACTTTTTAATCTTTTAAAAAATCATAGTATTTTAAATTATATTTTCAAAACTTTTTATTGCTTATATTTATTTAATATTTACTAAAATATGATTTAAAATATATCTGTTAATTCACCAGTTTTTACAATTAAAACATTTATTAAACAAGTTTTAAGGCTAGAATATAAAATTATTCATATTATGATCATCATGAAGTAATAATCTCCAACACATAAGTGGCAGCAATTTATTTATGGATGAGAATGAAAATGAAAAAGATGCCATTCGAAGAGGGTATGATTTCTTTGTTTCTGGTCCAAGACCAGCTAGCTGGTGGAGTCCCAGGAAACAGAGTCCAGATGGCAGCTTTCAGCAGAGAGGTAAGGAACCGTAAAAAGCTAAGGGCTGAAAGGGATAGCCACCGCAAAGAAAGAAGCGTAGCATAAGGGCAAGAACAAGCTTTTGGGCCCGCACTCACATGCACTAAAAAGGAGCCACAGCTACTTCCCAAATTTCGCAGCCCTCTTTAGGTCTGCGGTCCCCTTTCCAATTTCATATACCAAATTTGCATCAAAATCCAATTTTTGTACCATAATACTATGTTTGTATTTATTTGTCTTGTATTCTTCACAATACATCAAAGGTATTTTACGATAATAATGTATTTTCAATATTGTTTCCATCTTCAATCCCGAGAATACATACCGATACTGCTTGTTTGATTTTAACTTTTTTCCATCCAGAAATGAAAATGTTTTGGCTTTTAAAAATATTTTTATAAAAACAATCCTTTTATTACTTCTAAATTCTACCAAAATGTCGTAGAAAGCTAAAATTTTTAAAAAGAGTTTAAACCAAATAAGCTAAGGAAAATTAACCTTGTTTAATCGCGATGACCTTTTTGAAGTCTCCAAAAGTCCACTTAAAATGAAGGCATGCATAATATATGTGCTGAAAAAAAATTAAAAAGGTGCTTCACTTATATATAACAGAAGTATATACATAGTCCTTGTCCTCGTTCTGTCCATAACATTAGATATTCCTTTTGTTTTCCAATAGAATAATATATCATAGACATTTTAGTTTATTAGTCCATTCGGGGACTTCTACAGTCGCTATTGGATTCCATACAACTTGGTAGTTTTCTTTGTTGTGCATTTCTCGTGTGTGAGATAGAGAAACAAATGTAACAAATTTTTGTTTTTTTTTTTTATTTCTTTTAAGTTCTGACTTCTATGAATTGATATGTGTGCATAAGGGATCCAAACTTTATCAGTTGATGCTTTGTTAATATAAAAAAAATTTATATTATCATCTAATTATATATTTATATTTAATTTTTAAAATAATAAATAATTAAATCAAATATTTTTATTAATATGGTAGCATATATATATATATATATACTTCCAAATCTAACCAAATAGGTGAGGATACTCAAAATATTCAAAGCCCCACTAAAGTCTCAAGTGAAGAAGAGTATGCAAATACTAGGGCTTGCCAAAATAAGCTTATTGAGCTGAAAGGCTTATCTCGTCAAAGTAAGGATCTTAATGAGATCATGATGAGATAACAAGTTATTAGGATCAAATCATAACAAAATTAGTATGTGTTTCGGACAAAAATATTTTTGCTAGCTGAATGGGTTGAGAGTCAAAGCATGCCAGGAAACTATTCCAAGATGACCAAGTGGCTCGGCTAGTGTAAAACACAATCGATTCCCATAATTAGGTGATTAGTACCAAAAGAGGGACTCTATCTCTCGGCAAATGGGTTCCCAAACTACTTCAAAGAGCGTTTGGTAGGCAGATCAGCAAATCAGGTCACCAAAAAGATATTGGCGAATAACTAAAGGCTAATGAAATGGATTGAAACTTAAACAGGCTGAAAGTAAATGAAGTGCAGTAAATGAAATGCGATAAAAAAAATGCTGTAAATTGCTGAAAAGTAAAGGCAAGGAATTTAATATTCATAAAACATAAAGATAAATGTAAAGAAAACTTGTGTTTGATCTATTTGTTTGGGGGATGTGTTTACAGATTGTGCTCAAGGCTATTTATACACGTATAAAACTTAACAGTTATCCTAAGGCTATTAACCACATTCTCACACAAACGTGGTCAGCAAACTGTGTCCTAGTAATCGCCTTGTAACCATCTTCCATGTTTTTCTTGAGTGCACTCTTCTTAGCGTAGTGGTAACTGCTTAAACCGCTCTTTACCTTGCATCTATTTCCCCACTTTCTGAACTAGAAACTACCTTCATCAACTGTTCCTACTTTCTAGAGAGTGGTCACGGACTTGATTAAACTCCTACTCTCAATTGCTGAAGCACGTTCTTTCTCCAACCAAAGCCCAGAACTAATATGAATTACCAGCTATCAGAAAGGCGCAAAGCTTAATAGGAAACTCATGCCCTCAGCTAATGGCTACTGTCAACTATCAACCGATGGCTATCGACTGGTGGCTAAATCAGCTGTTGACTATCGATTGGAACCCATATTAGTTGTCAAGACTCAAAATATGTTAATAAAAGTTCCTGTAGGCAACTACAACCAGTTAGAATCCTAATCACAAAAGGTAAGGCAAATCAGTTGAGGCAAAATCGAAAAATGGTCGAAACAATATCAAAACGGCCTTTTTTCAAGCCCAAAATGGCCTCAACCAAGCCAGCCTTGGTTGCCGCAACTACGCTCTCGTCTTAGGCTTTCCATAGATATTCAATAATGGTTATTCTGACACCCAGTTATCAGCCAGCGGCCAATTGAAGTTTGGCCGAGCATTTTGGCCTATTTTGATCAATTTAAGCTGAGCAACATATTCCATGTCAGCCGTCAGTCATCGTTCATTCTTCGGCTAACTACTCTTCGACTATCGGCTGAATCTGACCGAATATTGCCTCTTCTAGCTATTTCTGCTCGGCTGATATCCATCTTTAGCTAGCCACAAATTTTGGTGCCAACAGTGTGCAATTGTTATTCTCTATTATTAGCCTAACAAAATTAGTGTGTAATTGTTATTCTCTATTATTAGCCTACAATCACGTAACACCAATATGTATTATTAGGAGAATCAATCTATATAGCCCAATCTTAGGATATTTTGTTGTAACTCTCTTGTATATATTTGTGCCTTTGCAAAGCATGAATGATATAGAATTATTCTATCATAGAATCTTTTATGGTATCAGAGCCACCAGGCTCTGATTGAAATCTAGTGGCAATGGCTGCTCCTCGTACAGAGGAGGCTCCTAAGAAATAGCCCTTTAAGTAAGAAGAACATGAGACGGTAAAGAAGACTTCATCACCATATGATATGAATTCCAACGACAACCCAAGAAACTTGATTACTCAAGTGTAACTTAAAGGGGAGAATTACGAAGAATGGGCACGTGCCATGAGAATGTCTCTGCGTGCTCGCAGAAAATAGTGCTTTATAGAAGGCACCATTGAAGCACCAAAGGAGGGCTCACTTGAGATGGAAGACTGGTGGATTGTACAATCTATGTTGGTGTCATGGATTCTAAATACCATTGAACCAAATCTACCTTCCACCATGTCTTATGTAGAAAATGCAAAAGATTTGTGGATAAATATCAAAGAAAGATTCTCTGTTGTGAATGGCCCTAGAGTACAGCAACTGAAATTTGATTTGGCGAGGTGCAAACAAGATGGCATGATGGTGGTTGCATTTTACGTAAAACTAAAAACATTGTGGGATGAGTTGGCCAATTACCACCAAATTCCAACTTGTAGCTGTGGTGGTTGCAAATGTGATATAGCCTCAAAATTGGAGAAGCGAAGAGAAGAAGAAAGAGTTCATCAATTCCTCATGGGATTGGATGATGCAACTTATGGAACTGTTCGATCCAACCTCCTCGCAACAAATCCACTGCCCACTTTGAATAGGGTGTATTCAACAATGATTCAAGAAGAAAGGGTGAGGATGATCACCAGGACCATAGAAGAAAGAAGAGAAATGATGAGCTTGGCTGTCCAAACAAGTGGACGAGGAGTCAAGGGAATAAGGGATGGAAAAGACAAGTATATGACTTGTACTCATTGTCATCGAGTAGGACATGAAGCGAGGAGCTGTTTTCAACTCATTGGTTATCTTGACTGGTGGGGGCACAGACCAAAAAGTGAAGGGAAAAATAGTGGACGAAGCAAGTCATTGCAACAAACAGGAACTGGACGAGGAAAAGGAGGAACGATACGTGCAAATACTGTGCATAGTGGTGGAATAAGTGCAGGAACTAAGATCTCAGAAGTAGATAGTTCAGGTTTGGCTAGGATTACTACAAAGCAGTGGAAGACGCTGGTAGAATTACTAAATGCTTAGAAAACAAACTTTAATGACAAGATGACAGGTAAGTGTGATACTAATACATGGATAATTGACACAAGAGCTTCCAACCACATGACTGGAAACTTGAACTATATGCATGAGCTATGTGATATTCAAAGTTGTCCAGTTGGACTTCCCAATGGACAACATACAGTAGCGATCAAAGAAGGAAGTGTAGTGCTAGATGGAGGCTTAAAACTTACTAATGCTCTCTATATGCCTAAGTTGAACTGCAAGTTGATATCTGTTTCATAGTTTGTCACAACGTGCCTGGAGGGCGTTGCAACGAGAGGCAACAAAAGAATTGAAAAAATAATTCAATGGAGTTGCCACCAGTTTTTATTGTGGAAAAAATTGGAAAAACCTTTTAAATTTGCAAAACTGATCTTTTAAAAGAAATTAGGTTCGGGAGTCCGATTATGCATAGGAAAGGGTGGAAACTTAATCCCACTGCACCCCTAATACATCCGTTTTGCAATGGTTACCTTAGAGCTTATTATGCAAATTAATTAATAATTTTAATGATATTTATTTTTCCCCTTAAGAATATAATAATTATTTACAAAAAAAAGCAAGATTAGTACCGCAATTATTTACAAAAGAGAAGAAAAAATAAAATTAATGTGATAATTATTTACAAAAGAGAAGAAAAATAAGATTAACATGATAATTATTTAGAAAAGAAAAGAGAAGCAAAACTAATGTAACAATTATTTATAAAAGAACAATATAAGAATTATTTAAAAAAGAAAAAAAAAGTAAAATTAATATGATGTTTACAAAAGGAAAGCACAAATAAAAAAAATAATTTTGGCTTGACTTGCGCTCCTATGTATCTTCTAGTGCAATGAGGAACTCAAAGCCACGTAATTCTTATAGAAAACAATTATGTATCGGTTAGTTTTATTTACAAAAAAAGATTTTTTAAAAAAAAAAAAGAAAAATAAAACACAATGCACTCTCGCATAGGATTTGGGATAGCATGAGTTATACAATATACCCTTACAATCTTTATAACCCTTGAAGATGGTTAAACCATACATCAATGTCATAATTTGTTGCGTGGATAAAAAAGATTTATGGAAAAATGATTTTTTTTTATTTTTCACTTTATAAAAAAATTTGTTGCTAAGATTCATAAAATAATTCAAACTCAAATGTTTTTTTTTTTTTTTTTCATTCTTCTTATTACTTTTTGGCACACACATAATAAAACAACTTCATTTTTTGAAAAAAAGAAAAAGTCTAACCAAACAAACCATGTGAATGAAGAATTAACCAAAGAATAAATAAAAAAGAAGTTCAACACACAAAAATCTATCATACTAATACCAAAAATACAATACAATAAGAGTAAAAATAAAGAACGTTATGCAACAATATATGCTATAAACTTTTTGGATTGTACTTTTTGATTTTCGCCTCTATGCATTATGTACAAATACTACGAGAAGATGAGACATGCTCAATGATAGTAAATAGACAAAAGTGATCGAAAAAAAAAAAAGGAACAAACAAGATAAAGAGTTACTAACCTTCATGGCAAAAACTCAATTATGGAGCTAAAGATTTACCCTCATAGGAATAAAGAAAATGCCCAAGAACACTACAACAACACTTGATACTTGAACAAGGATTGATAGAGAGGACAAGAGCTAATGATTTTTTTCTGATTTCTGATTGTTGTCCCCCATTGTTGATGTTTAATACCTATTTATAGATGCTTGGGGGATCAACAGAATTAATAACAAAATAATTTAAATTGATGCTGATTATGAAATTTGATTTAATTGACATTAATTAAAACCAGGTAAAAGATGCTGACTGACTAATTAAGAGATGCTGATTAACACTAATTGACAAATCAAGGTATGTTAGTTGACACTAATTGACAACTTAAAATATGCTTGATGGATACTAATTGACAAATTAAGATATGCTGATTGATACTAATTGACAATTTAAAAGATGCTGATTTATACTAATTGACACTAAATGGATGCAATTTTGATTTTTTTTATTTTTTTATTTTATATTTGTTAATTTTTGTACTAAGATGCTACTTGGTCTTGGGCAAAAAGATTGGGCTTTTATTTTTCATTATTTTTGAAAAAAGATTCGGACAAAATATGATATTCACACAGTTGATGGATGAATTGAAATGTGTTAATCAATTCACTGATAAGTTATGTATTGTGCAGGACTGTACATTGAGGATGCTGATTGGAGTGAGTGAACGAAGGGATGGGCTCTATTTCTTCAGAGGAGTTCGAAAAGTGAAAGCCTACAAAACCAGTGGAATGCATTCCATAGACTTGTGGCACAAATGGTTGGGACATCCTTCCTTGAAGATTACTCAGTAGATTCCTGAAGTTAGTAAACACAAAGATAGCAATATAATGAATAAAGCATGTGAAGTTTGTTTTAGAGCCAAACAATTGAGTGAACACAAAGCCAGCTATGCATTTGAACTAATTCATTGCAATTTATGGGGAGCCTATAGAACTTCTTCTACTTGTGGTGCTTTTTATTTTTTGACAATAGTTGATGATTATTCATGTGCTGTATGGGTATATCTGTTAGCTGATAAACGAGAAGTGTTGCAAATGCTTCACAATTTTTTTGCTTTGGTTGAGAGGCAATTTCATAAACAAGTAAAAATATTTAGAAGTGATTATGGGACAAAATTCACATGCATGAGAAGATATTTTCTTGATCATGGAATAATTTTTCAGACATCTCGCACTGGAACACCCTAGCAAAATGGGAGAGTGGAACGAAAACATAGACATATTTTGAATGTGGCTCGAGCGCTACAGTTTCAAGGTAATCTTCCTATTAAGTTATGGGGAGGATGTATTTTAACAGCAGGATATTTGATTAACCGAACTCTTTCCACTATTTTGAATGGAAAAATTCCATATGAGATGCTTCATGAACAGCAACCTGCGTATGACCATATGAAAATATTTGGCTCCTTATGTTACGCTCATAATCAAATAAGGAACGGTGATAAATTTGCAAGTGGGAGTGAGAAGTGCATATTTATTAGCTACCCATATGGCAAGAAAGGGTGGAAGCTATTTGACTTAGAAACAAAAGAGATTTTTGTCTCATGAGATATTGAATTCATTGAGACCAAACTTCTTTTGCTAATGATGTTACTACCATAAAACGTGTTCCTCCTAATAATTGGAGTTGTGAAGAAATTGTTGATGATGTGTCTTATGGTGCAGTAGAAACGAATCACACAAGAGAAACTGAAGGAAGTGGTGATATGACAATGGATGATAGGGGGGTGAGCCAAATGTGGGGTCCGATGAACAGGCTGTTACTCTATAGAATATGGACAAACCAGACACAATGTTCTCATCTATATCATCAATTGAGCCAATATTGGGTAGAGGACATAGAATCAAACAACCTTCTACTCGCTTGCAGGATTATGTGACAAACACCACCAGAAGATTGATCCCATCCAATTGTTTGCCTTCTCCAAAGGCAAACTCAGGTGCACCCTATCCCATAACTGACTATGTGAATAATAACCATTTTTCTCTTGCACATCGTGTTTTTCTTGAATCCATTTCATAGGAAAAGGAGCCTGTCACTTATACTAACGTAGTGAAAGATAGTCGGTGGAGAGATGCCATGAAAAGCGAAATACATGCACTTGAGAACAATGGAACATGGACAATGACGCAATTAACTCTAGGAAAGAAAGCACTTGGTTGCAAGTGGGTGTATAAAATAAAGCATAAATTTGATGGAAGTGTAAAATGGTTCAAAGCACAGTTAGTAATTCTTGGCAATCATCAAGTGGAGGGGATCGATTACACAGAGACTTTTGCACCTGCTGTAAAAATGGTAACAATATGCACGGTGTTAGCGGTAGCAACCACATGAGCTTGGGAGTTGCATCAAATGGATATGCATAATGTATTTTTACATGAGGACCTTGAAGAGGTTGTATACATGAAGCCGCCACCTGGTTTTCTTCCTCAACGATCTAGCATGGTGTGTAAACTTAACAAGTCCTTATATGGAATCCAACAAGCACCTTGATGTTGGTTTGCAAAGTTGTCCACTGCACTAAAACACTACGAATTGTAGCAATCTCTCTTTGATTATTCTCTTTTCGTCTTGCAAAAACCGAGGGTACATCTTGTAGTGTTAGTGTATGTTGATGACCTCATCATCTCAGGCGATAACCATGAAGCTATCACAGAATTTAAATCCTATTTACATGATTGTTTTCACATGAAAGACTTAGGGAGCCTAAAATATTTTTTGGGTGTTGAAGTGGCACGATCTTCAGCTGGTATTTTTCTTTGTCAACGAAAATATGCACTGGATATTATAGCCAAAGCTGGACTTGTGGCAGCTAAGCCGGCAAATGTGCCAATGGAATAGAATCATTGTCTGGCACTTGCTGCGAATTCGCCTTTTCCTCATCCTGATCAGTATAGGCGGTTAGTAGGCCATCTTATTTATCTCTGTTTTACCATACCCAAACTTTCATATTATGTGCATGTGTTGTCTCAATTTATGCAGGCGCCTAAACAAGATCAATGGGAAGCTGCTCTCCGAGTTGTTCGATACTTGAAAGGGAATCTAGGACAAGGTGTTTTGTT
This sequence comes from Pterocarpus macrocarpus, assembly GCA_031439585.1. Classification (NCBI taxonomy): domain Eukaryota; kingdom Viridiplantae; phylum Streptophyta; class Magnoliopsida; order Fabales; family Fabaceae; genus Pterocarpus; species Pterocarpus macrocarpus. The sequence continues at coordinate 31,708,963 of CM062513.1, read as the reverse complement.
GCGTAAGGATTGTGATATGCAATTATCTGGTTGGTGTGATTATGATGGTTTGTGCTATTGGGATCTTCTCCAATTTCCTGGAAAACTAAGAAACAACAAACAATATCTCGCTCCTCTGTTGAGGTCGAATATCGTTTCATGGTAGCTATTACAAGAGAACTAAAATGGTTAAAAGGTCTTCTTTGCAGTCTTGGTATCTCTCATCCTCAGCCTATGCGACTTCCTTGTGGTAGTCAAGCAGCACTTCATATTGTCAAGAACCCGGTTTTTCATGGGCGTACCAAGCGCATTGAAGTGGATTGCCACTTCATTTGTGACGAGTATCTTATTGGCAATATTGCACCAGCTTATGTTTGTAAAGATGCACAATTAGCTGATATTTTTACTAAGGCTCTTGGTCCCACTCAGTTCACTTCTTTGCTATGGAAGTTGGGCATATATAATTTACATGCTCCAACTTGAGAAGGGGTAATGAGATCATGATGAGATAACAAGTTATTAGGATCAAATCATAACAAAATTAGTGTGCAATTGTTATTCTCTATTATTAGCCTAACAAAATTAGTGTGTAATTGTTATTCTCTATTATTAGCCTACGATCACGTAACACCAATCTATATTATTAGGAGAATCAATCTGTATAGCCCAATCTTAGGAGATTTTGTTGTAACTCTTGTATATATTTGTGCCTTTGCAAAGCATGAATGATATAGAATTATTCTATCATAGAAGGTTTTAGATCTTATGCCTAGGATAATGGAGCTTCTTGTTACAGTACCTAGCTACATTATCTTCTTCTTTTCAGAAACCCAGGTACATGGTATACATAAAAGGGAAAGAATAAGTAAAAGAGAACCCAAATACTTTCGGCTATCAAATTTTTTATTCATAAATTTTACAACTTATCTAATTTTATATTAATCTCAAATCATTAATTTAATATATTTTTATATATCAAAATCAATATAATATATATTTTAAAATATATAGTAAGACATATTTAATCACATTTTTATCAATTTTCAATTGTTAAAAATATAAATACAAATAATCTACAAAATAAATAATTATAATTTAACTGTATTTTATATAAAGTTATTAAATAGTATAAATGCATTAAATCTTACATTGATATTATCATAACCATTTGTATATATGTGGTTTATTAAATAAAGTTTAAAACATATTTATGTATTGTCTTCAGTTCTGCCTTAAGCAGATAACAAAAACAAATTTATTTGAAAGAACAGAATATACATATACATATACAAGATAAGAGACACGTATTAAGTTGGGTTCCTCTAACAGCGTAACAGCAAATGGGTTGGTGTGTCCTTCTAAGAGTCGCTATCTTATTCTGTACCCATATAAAAACATTGCGAAAAGGGTTGCATATTTGCTTCTTCATGATATCAATTATTAATTGCTTGGATTTGAATCCTGTAAAATAAGTCAAGCAATCAGCTTCCTTGGTCAAGAAGAGTCGGGAGAAACAGTGGAGGGAACCAAGAACAATATGAATACAAACTCAACCAAGCTGTTAACTTCAACTTCCCTTTCTTCACCAAACTTTCTCATTGGATTCTTCTCAATGCCACCATTAGATCGAGTATGCACCGATAGAACCTCAATGAGACCCCACTTATAGATAAAGACGCTAGATTGGATTTGGTTAGTTTCTTAGGATGTGATGTAATCATCATCTTGCATTAAACTTTAAATGTCTTCCTGGCAGTGCAATCTACGCCGACAAACAGTAGAAAACCTTAACTACCAAAAGGAACATATGTGGGATTAGACTTGACCAATAAAAAGAAAAAAGAGAAGGAAAAAAAAAAAAAAAAACCACCACTTTCCTTTATGCCCCACCAGTGTTTGTCTTTTGGATGAGGTTGGGGGTCTTATTCAATGGTTACGATGAAAGGCTTGGTTGCTTTGTTGCTGTATATGTGATCTTGTGCATTTGTGTCAGTCTTTGGGTTCCGATGAAATTGTCAATTTTCTGATTCCCGGCCATTGTCTTTAACTGCAGAGATGATGATAAATTGGCTGGCTTAAGCCACGGATTTCATAGTCCAAACCGCGATTACCCATAGCCAGACACGTACCAATGGTCAAAATGCATGCGAAGACCGTCTTCATATGGGAAAATGGTTATTGTTTTGTCCACTTGTCGATGATGCTGCTGTGATTGATTTGGATTCATGTATAATGTGTGCTCATTGCATCTGATTTGGTTGAAGGGAATAAATCCATAAAAGGTCGGAAAAAAGGCATTGGAACTTATAAAATGAAAAGAAACTTTTAAAAGTTTATTATTTCGTGGACGAGGTATTATCAAGGTGCCTCTTTTTCATTCTTTCTTTTTTAGTTAGTACTTAGCATGTTTGCCTAATAATTTCATTGGATTGGTTAAATTTTTCTTTTAGGTCTCATTAGCGGGAAGATGATACGGTCCTCCCACTCTGATTGGGAGAATTCCGCTCTCACAAAATTTTGCAAAAATTGATATAAACAGTAATATTGAAAATTAATGAATAATTTTCGGAGGATTTTTAGTAATATAATGGGAGTTAAAATTTTTCTCTTTTCAATATTTTCTCTTTCAAACATGAAAAAAGATAATATTTTGAAATTTGTATTCAAGAAGATAATATGGATCAATGTTCAAATTTTTGGGAATTTATAGTTATGCAATAGAAATTTTTATAATCAAGTTTATATTTGAGTACACATTTGAATACATGGTAAAATTTCTTTAACTGAAAATCCCTCCAAATTTTATACACAAATCCTTATTCAACTAATGTTATGATAGAAAAGTTGAAAAGAGAATAAACCATTATTAGAGAAATAATATTTTTTTCCCTTTATATAATTAGAAATCCCTTGAAAATTCTTTATCAATCATCATTATGTTAACATCACACAAAATGAGCCAAGATATTTTGGAAATTTATTGGGAGTATATGATTCTCCAAAATGTTTGAGACGACCCTAGACAAACCCCTCATAAGTAATGTATCCAAACAAAATGAATGTAGCAGTGTTAATTTATATCTTTGTTACTTTTTCAGGTATCATTCTCACGTTTCTAAAGTATGATAAAGGAATATAAGAAGAGATTAATGCACTTTCAGTGTAAGAGTTTTACACTGTCATCTAATCACATATTTATATTTGTAAGACTTTTAAGATAGTGAGTGATTGAGTCAAATGTTATTGCTAATATGATAATATATGATTAGATATCCGTGTAAAAATTTTTATACTAGCAATACATCAAAATTAAATTCAAATAAAAATAATAAGAGTTTTTTTTGTTAAAAATGTTTTTTTATTTTTTTTTAAAATTATTTGCAAAAATGTTAGCTTATTTTTTTTTTTCTTATTTTTAGGATTTTGTAAAAGTAGCAATGACAACAAGATTTTGTTATTTTCATAATTTCCTTTATAAAATATTGAAAATAAGAAATAGTATGAAAATGGGGTAGCATTTTTGTAATTAAATTAAACTAAAAGATATTTTCCAAAATCAAATAGATCCTAGTTGTTCTCATTTCTGTACTAATTGTAGGGTTCATCTATAAAAATCACATGTTCTTATTTCTTTACAATTTGTAGGGGTCATCTATAAACCCTTATAATGTGTTTGGATGGTAGGTAAATGGGAAAATGGAAGGGGAATAATGGGATGCCAAACGCTGTTCTTGGCCACTCCGTGGTATTCTTGACCCAATGTTTGCCCAACGCAAACGGTGCTAGTGTTCGGAGGTTGGTACGTGATATGGGATCTGAACTAGAGATTGGGATCCAAAGATTGATCTGACGTGAACTTTAGGTGGAATTTCTGCGGCGGTGGTGGGTGTATCTGCAAGGACTCTGATGATCAAGTCAGTGAGTACAAAAAGTATAGTGTATAATGTATAGTGTGTACCTGATTTAGCTGGTTAAGAGCTTATCTATAGAGATCAGTCATTGCGAATAAAGGGGAACATTCCACTATTCCGGGATGAGTTTCAGGACTCAACGACTTTTTGAATGCCGTTGGTGGTGGGGATGCGTTAGTCGGGCACTATTCTGGCTTAATCACGAATGCCGTTTTCACGTCCATATCCTTATACTAAGCACCCCAGTTGGGCCTCGGTTGATGCAGGTTGGCTCCAGGTTGGGCCACTAATAAGTAGAATTTGAATCCAAGTTGGGCTTTCCAATATGGACTGAGCTTGGGTCTTTTAGAACTAGTCCATAACAATTCCCTTATTTGGAAGTTTAAGTGTGCGTTTAGAAAAGTTATAAAATTAAAATTATTTTAATAATTATTTATTTGTATAATCATTTTTTTATATAATCAATTATGTGATAATCAACTTATATTTAGACATTTAAGCTAAATTATGATTTTAAGATAATTTATTTTATTTAAAATATATGGTAAAATTATTAAAAGAATATGAAATGATTGTTTATATTTATAAAATATTTGATATATAGGATTAATTTGATAAAAATATAATAATTCTAAACTAATCAACTTTTACATATAATAAAAAACTTCAAAATATTATTTATGATTACAAGTTATTTTTTGCTTAAAATTGTTGGTTTTTTTTATTATAATCTATTTCCATCAGTTTACTAAATATGATGGATTTTTCAAAAACATTTATTTTCCTCATAAAAGGCCAGTTTTGGTTATTCCGGAACATGCTTTAATAACCAATAGTTTCTCTCTTTCCCCTTAAAAAACTTATTATTTGTTTCCCTCAAAATTAAGGTAGAATGACAGAAACTAAAAATTTGAAAAGTAAAATTTATAAATATTTCATTTTACTTTTTTATTCCAAACAAGGTGGAAACCAATGCATTAATACTGACATGATATCTCTATTTCGCTGCTGCTAGTTAGGGACCTGATGGTCTATCATCTATTTTGCTACCACTTTTCTAGTTTTTTGTTGTATTTGTGACTGAATTTTATTTGGTGGCTCCTCACTTCATTGGTGAGTCAAGTGATTTTTATTCAATTATCGAAGAAAAAATTCAAATAAAATTAATAAAATTATATTTCATTTTTTTATTAATCTTCTAAACAAATATGAAGGAAATTTTATTCCATTCCTTCCCTTTCCCTTTCGGTCTATTTCTATTAATTTTATTTCGTTCAACTAATGAAAAAACCATCTAAACACATTGTTAAACTAGAAATACTGAGAACTTGCTATGCACTCGAAAAAGTTATCCTTTGTTTTCCTGTAACATGTTTGAACATCACGGAATCGTATGATTTATTCAGAACAAACAGTTTATTTAATTTCTTTTCGTTTCCTACCATGTTGAAATAAATATTGGTAGAGAAACTCTCTTTTCCCATCTTTTTTTTTTTTTTGGTCTCATCTTTTCCCATCTCTCTTTAATTCTTTCTCGGTGCTTTTCACATGCTCCCCCCTTTAAAACGTATCACCTATCTATATATTGACCTTTTTTTTCTTTTCCCGTCAGTGATAAAAGTAGTTTATAGCAACATTCACCAATTAAAACTTGACACAAGCAAATCAATAAAAGAGTAAAAAGAATTGGAAAGATCACAGCCTATGCGTGTATATTTCCATATATATATATATATATATATATATATATTGATGCACACCTAAAATCCATATATTTCCACTCCCCACAACCGCGAAATTTATATTTTGGAGTTTCAATACAACACATGACATACAGAACTAGGTGGTGAAGATAATAATTAACACGACTTTTCTAGTGTCTTTATGGTTGTGGTCCTGTTTTGATTAGTTCTAGCTAGTTCCGTTCAATTACCCCTCATATGCCTTTTGATCTGAAACTAGCTTTGTCAAGGACCGGAACGGGATTGGATGTATACTTCCTTCTTTTCTGTGCAAGCTTAAAAGCACTTGTCAGCATCTGCATGTGTGCTATAATGCAAGTTGTCATGCACAGACCGATATTGCTTTGATAATTGCTACAATTTAATGTGCGCACCTTTATTTGCAAATTTTAATCAGAAAATGACTGACATTAAAAAGCACCAATCACTGTCTTACAACAAATTATCTAAAGGGTACATGCAAATGGCATCTTCGGTAATAATGTCCTAGTATAATATACATACACAATTGTAATTATATGTACATTAAATATATTTTGCTTACATGCATTTATCTCTTTTAGTAAGCCATTCATTGCTTAACGTGAATTTCTCGTAAGAAAAAAAAATGTGAATTTACACTAAAGCATTTAATTAGCAAATTTGAGGTGTCAACGCCTTTGAGTTTTGATTGTTTGAATGATAATATCCAAAAAGTATGAGTTTACGTGAAAATTAATTGGAATATATATATATATATATAAAATAAAAAAATGATAATATCTAAGAATAAAATATTGTTTGATTTACTCGCCTGAATTAATAAATTAGCAGTGTCTGACTTCTTATTATAAAAAAAAAAACAAAAAGAAAATGCAACAAACAGAGAGTTTAAACTTTAAAGATATAGGTAAAAACTAAGTTGCTTTGTTCTAAACATAGATGCCAAAGAGTTAAGATGTCGTTGATTGCTGGCTTCCAAGTGGGACCCTTCATGGCATTAACACTACAAGAAAAAAGCTGATTTGAAGTGGATTTGCGAAAGAAGTCGGCCGTTATAAAAGTCTAAGCTACTAATTAGTTATCAGAATACATTATTATCTCAGCATATAACTAGCCTTTGATTAGATTTGTCATACGTCCTTGGGGAGATTAACATCAAACATATGCATTGCACCAGTCCTATCATTTTATATCTATCTTCATGTTCCCTAGCATTCCTTTTAATGAATGGCCAAATGTACTTATCAATTGCACACATAATAATTGCCACAGTGATTAATCATGAAAGATAAGATCACTTCATTGACTGTAACGTCATTAGTGTAGATTACAATAATGCAAAAGGAATTATGTTATGCTAATCTACATAACCTTTATGAAAAATTGATAACTGCTTCGTTGGTGGATCTGCATATATATAGCAATAATGCTTTTGATTGGATTTGCTTATTTTTTTGGAGTGATTACTTAAATATATATGCATTACACTAAACCTACAATGTTGAATCCATTTTAATATTTCCGAACAATCGCTTTAATGAAGGGCCAAAAATACTTATCGATTGCGTACAAAATCATGAAAGAAATTATTACTGAATTTATCTTTGACTATAATGTCATTATTATATACTACAATAACGCAAAGCATTATAGCATTAAGCAAATCTACTGAGCTTTATGAGAACTTGATAATTGCGCCGTTGGTGGGTCTGCATATATATATATATATATATATATATTAAGTAGTGAATGATGAAATGAAGGTTGTTTTATATATTTTTAGGGTATTCAATTAAGTGGTAAATGAAACTCATTCATTTTCTTTATACGCCATGATTTTGTTGGAATGTTTTTCTCTCTTCCTTTATTATTATTATTATTATTATTATTATTATTTTCACTTTTAACTGATCACTTAGTCATATTATTTTTGTTTAGTGTTATAATTGCATTCTCCAGGATTTTAATTTTAAAAAAGAAGAGTAATAGTACCTAAGTCAAAACCATCGCATGTTATCAATCAATTTCATAAAATACAGTTAAATTAAGCTAATAAAAGTGAGGATATTTGTTTTAAAAAAAATCAAAATATCTCTAATGCAGCATTTTGATCGTCCTATTTTTAGAACTCTTTCAAACATCTCAAACCTTAATCCAACCACATAATTAGAAATGAAAAGTATTAAGTTAACTAAACTTTTGTAGCAAACAAATTTTTAACTAGTATGCCTCAATCCCACCCCTCTTCCACGTCATCTTACACTCAAATGGTGCTATGATATTATCTAGGTATATACATCAGTTCATGATCACAATATCCACTAAAACATCCTTTTTACTCGACATTCCATGTGAGTTCCCGCTCCCAAGTATCTTGATATTGCTAAGAAAAGCTCAACCATGTCTTTAAAAGAATGAAGGGGGCATGCATTGGCCTAACCTTTTGAAGAAAAAGATGTCATTCCAATTTATTTTCTCTTTGCCCAATCCTCCAACCCCAACACCCTCCTTTCTTTCTCCACCATATATTTTTTTTCTTATATCAAAAGTTCAAAACTTATTATTGTCTAACCGAGAGATATGACTTAATTAGCAAATTAAGTTACATATACGATGTGTGTGTAGAGTACAGTACATTTTACTTTTAATTGGTGCTGTACACTAGTTTAATACCGCTGAAAGTATCTTCTGATTAGGATAAATATCTGTCTGTAGAGATGGCATATACATATAAATATGGGTTAGTCAGCCAGTCGTTCTTCTTCTTTTTTGGACAGGACTCTCTTCATTCTTTCCTCGTTTTCCTTTGTATTGTCGAGCTAAGAGGCTGAGCCAGGCATCATGGCCCAACAATATTGTGATAGAAGGCCCTGAAAAGAATAAGGAATGCCCAATGAATCCACCTTCCTTGTTTCTGGTGGGCCAAAGCCTAGTGCAGTAAAAATTACTTCAGAATCCATGGTTCAGTTTGCGTTTGATAAGTGAGAGCTGAATATGACCCAGAGCATAACTGCAGAAGAATAGAAAGGATCCCCCCCACGACCAAAAAGTGTACAACAAAATCAAAAACATAGAAAGGAAGGTTCCCACCACACGAAGAGAAATTTTATGGGTTGGCCCAAAAGAAAAGAGAAATTTTAAGATAATTTGAGTAAAGTTTTTATTATGTTTGCCATCGGGGGGCCACCTCAGATGGCACATATGAAAGCCCCAAAAGTAATGGCACCTAAGGGGCACGAATTCGAACTCGTAGGGGCAGAGCCCCATTCCCCCCCTCCCCCAACCAAAATCTCCTTTCTCCGACCAAAAATAAAAATTTTTTATTATGTTCTATTTAATATTAAATAAGAAAGGCCAAATTGAAGTGAAAATACTCTTAAAAGAAAGCATATGATCATCTCTCTTGGATTTCATTCAAGAAACTCTTTAAGAAATTGGTTTTGGGAAACATATTTGCAATTTAATAATGAGTTGTGTTCTCCTGCTTATTGCAACTATCATTGAACATGAGAAGACTCCTCGGTTCAAGCTTTTAAGAGGCATTAGGTAGGGAGATCTTGTGACAACTCTTTCTTTAAAAAAAAAAGAATTAATTTAAATTTTTTCTCATAATTTGAATCTCTTCATTATTTTTAAATCCACCCAATCTCTTTTCTTGTTCGGCCACACTAACAAGCAGAAAAGTTTCTTCTGCTTTTCCTTTCTTGGTATGTCTTCTATTCTTCTTTCAATTCCTTCACACTTTCTTTTATTTTCTTATCATGTTAATATTTTAGATGCCAAATCATTCATCCTTGTGGAATGCGAAGCAAATTCTTAAGAGTTTCATTGTTGAATATACTTAATCTTCTTCTTCTTAATATTTCTTTATGCATTTAACAATAGGTATGTGGATAGAGCCTTTAGAGGATTATGTTTGCATGAAAATTATTGCGCCTTGGTTGTGAGTAGCTAATGTCTACTCTGCAAATTTTAAATTGCGCTATCTATTTTATTTATTTATTTATTTACTAGTAGATTAATAGGTATTAAATTGCCTATTAATTCACATTTTTGTAGTATAAATTTTAAAATAAATTTTTGTTTATTTTTTAAAAAATTAAACTAAAATTACGAGGGAGATAATGGTGTTAATGGGTTGTAGCAGTTATTGAGTTAGTTGGAGTCATTAGGTAGAAGATGTTTATTTTTTTAATAATTTTATCCATTTTTTTATCTATATTTAACTGATTATGTATAGATGTTACTATAAATATATATATAGAGCTTAAAAAAAGTTTCAATGTAGTTTATAGAGACCAAAAGACAGTTATAAAAGATATCTCCTTTATAATAGTAATAGATTTTACTGTTGTTCTTGATGTTATATGAAAGAAAGAAAAATGATTTAATTAAATTTTGGCCAATTCTAATATCTATTAATATTTTGTGTCAAATATTATTATTATTTTTTTAAAGTGCTTTAGAATCGGTATTTTTATTCGAAATAACACATAGTTTACGTTGAAAACTATCAAATATTGAATTTCCATATTTATTCTCTTTTATTAAAAACTATCAGTTAATTACCTTTAAGTTATGTTGAAATCTCTATATAGTTTTATTATAAATTTTTGTGACTTAAAATGTTCATTTTATTAATTTTAATTTTAAATACTGTTTATTATACCGTCCTTTTTTTTTTTGAGACATTGTTATTTTTATTCAGTTATTTATTTCTTTATTTTTGTTTTGGAAATATCCTTATATATATGTTTTTTTTTTCCCATAGACCCTTAATATCCTTTTACTATGTTGCTTTATGATAAAAATTTTATTTTATTTTATTAGTTTCAAAATTATTTGAAGTCTTTTTGTTAAGGTTTTATGTCATGATTTGAGATTTTAAGTATTCTTGGGACAAGCCTTTTAAAAGTTCCATTTAATTTTTTTGTACAAGTTTGAATAAGTTACGTTTTATATGAATATTATTGTTATCTTTCTTTATTATGATTGATGATAATTTTTTTTTAGAATATTGCAGCTAGTAGTAGTGGTTGTTAACCATGGTATATCTTAATTGAACTTAGCTAGTAAAAGAGTTGCTAGCCCTAAACTAGGTATGGTTTGGGATTGGAATTTTTGAGGAATTGACACTTTGACTTTTTAGGAACAAAGTGTCATGAATTATGGAATATCCGAGGGCTATCTCTTGAATCCTAGATATGTTCTATGACTTTGAATGTTAGATATGAGCTTTGATTTGCCAAGAACAAAGTGTTGCAAATTATAGAGTCTCCGAGGGCATCCTCTTGAATCTTAGATATGTTGTATGATTGTGAATTTAAATTATGAATTCTAACATTTTATTTATTGTTATTTAGTTATTATGATTTTCTATAAATTATTATTTTTAATTATGTTTATTTTTGAAAAACTAGTGCCTTGCTTGTCTCGTGTCCATTACAGTAGATATTAGTTGTTTACTGAGTTTACTACTTACTCTGAATTCTATTATTTTTTTAGACAAGGGAAAAGACGTAGTGCCTGATTTAATTCTGTCGGTTGAGAAGTGAAGTTTTGAAGACGTCCACTTATTCTAGTAGGCACATTTAGGAACTTTTATTTGTTTTTGTTTGATTGTTATTGACTTTTTTAGAGTTGCTCCGTTATTTACAAATAGGATCCTCTCTATGTTTTGGATTGGTTTTGATACTTTATTCTGGCATGGGCCTACTTATTTCAACTATTTATTTATTAAATTTTCATTTGGAGTCGAACTATATGAAGTCCTTTATTATTATATGGATGTTTTCTATGAAAATTTTGATAATTTATTCTCTTATTTGACAAATGTTTAGAAGGCTTGCTAGATAGGACATTCTTGCCTATGTGCCACTCACCACCCTATTTTGGGTTGTGACAGATCCCTTGTCAATCTTTCTCTTTTATGTTATGTTGTGTGTGCAGTGCCTTAGACACATCATTGACCTAGTTGTTAGTGAAGGAAAATGGAAATATATTTAATTTTGTTGACAGGGAGCCGATTTCTCTCACATATTCTTTACACAAATTATCTAAAGGTTACTCGCAAATGACATTTTTGATAAGAATGTAGTATGTTATACAATTGTAATTATGTACATTAAATATATTTTGCTGCTGCCACTGTGCATATCTTGCATGTACTGCATTAAAACTCATTTAGTAAGCCATTCACTGCTTAATAACGTGAATTTAATCTAAAGCTTAAATGGCAAATTGGAGGTGTTAACGCCTTTGAGTTTTTTATTGTTTGAATGATAATATCTAAAAGTTCTGAGTTTACGCGAAAATTGATTAGAAAATATACTTATATATTTAGTACAATAAAAGATGGGTCGTATCTAAAAATAAAATATTAAGTTTGATTCACTCGCCTGAATTAATAAATTAGCAGTGTCTGGCTTCTTAATATTAGAAAAATAAAAAAGAAATTAAAACGCAACAAAAATAGGGAGTTTAAACTTTAAAGATGTAAGTAAAAATTAAGTTGGTTTGTTCTAAACATTGATGCCGAAGATGTCATTGATCGCTGGCTTCCAAGTGGGACCCTTCATGGCATTGAGTAATTGATGAGCTTCAAAAGTTATCAGAAAATACTAAGATGTAGTTATTCATTTAACCCTTAAACACAACCATCCAAACTGTCCTAATTATCTCAGTAAATAACTAGCCTTTGATTAGATTTGTCATACACATCCCTAGGGAGATTAACATCAAATATATGCATTGCGTCAGACCTATCATTTTATATCTATCTGTTCCCTAGCATTCCCTTTAATCAATGGCCAAATTTACTTATCAATTGCACACATAATAATAGCCACAGTGGTTAATAATGAAAGATAAGATCACTTCATTGACTGTAATGTCATTAGTGTAGATTACAATAACGCAAAAGGAATTATGTTATGCTAATCTACGTAACCTTTATGAAAAATTGATAATTCTTTGTGGATCTGCATATATAGCAATAATGCTTTTGATTGGATTTGCTTATTTGTTCGGAGTGATTATGCAAATATATATGTATTACACTAGACCTACAATGTTGAATCCATTTTAACATTTCCTAACAGTCGCTTTAATGAAGGGCCGAATATACTTATCGGTAATATACATAATTATAGGGTTTTCGACCGGAACCCCCTTGGTTGCTAATAATGACGGAAGCAATAAAAGAAAGAAGGATTTTTTACCGTACTTAGTGCAGAGAGATGGACGCACATCCAAGGAAGTGCTTGTTGCCAAGAATACAAATGGGATCAAGAATATAGGAAGAATGCAGATATGGAGAAAGAAGGAGCCGACAAAGACCTATGGAATGTCCAATGAACAGAAAGCAATCGTTGATACAGGAGGAAAATGCCACAAAAATATCCAGTGGCTACAAAGAAGTGTAATAAGAGAAGGATTACAACCACTTGTTCCCTTGACAGTAGAGGCAAAGTTGAACGAAATTGGGGTTGAAGTGGAAAAGGTGAGCGCCATTGATAATTACAAGGTGATTATGACATTTTATAAAAGGTGGTTTCTATAATACCCCCTTAATTTAAAAGGATTTGAAACCCTTTTTATGTGGTCCAATTACAATCAAACATGTGGTAAATAATTATATTCACGTGGACAATGATATGTAAGTATTACATAATTTAGATTTAAGCTCCTTAAATTTTATTACAATTTTCTCTAAGATCTCTTTGGAAACTTAAAAATTTTTCAATTCTAAACACAACTATTTAGTTATTCTGATTTCCAAACATTTAAATATTCTTTTACCTCAAAATCTTAAGAACTCTAATCCTAATTAAATTTTTTATTCTCTACTAAAATATCATTACGACTAGAACGCCATCACCTAAGTGAGAACATCTTATGTTTTTGCTTTTTCACACTCTTTTATAGAGAAAATTATATTCTCACTTTTGATTTGAATAATAGTCTCAATGTTTAACCCAAGAAAAAAAAAATCTAAAATTTAGTGAAAATGCAATGACAACACAATCATCATACCTTGAGTGACGTTCTACTCATGTTGAAGGTTCTAATCACACATTGACATTCAATGAAAGAAGAAATTGGAGGTTCCATTATCATTTTGTTAATTAAATTTGGTGTAATATCAAGCACCTAATGTGGATTTTCAAAAGTCGTACAACAATTAGGCGTAGATGGTGTTCTTACTGCAATGCTTTTCGCACAGGGAGATATGACGGGGAAACTAGGGTTCGTAGGTTTAGGATGCTATGGTGATGGTGTTATAGAAAGTGATGATGTTTTGATTGAGATTAAGAAATTAGAATGTGTGAATTTAAGGGAAAGGGTTAGGATTCTTAAAATTTTGGATTAGTATTCTTAACATTCTGGGGACAAAACGAATATTTAGATATTTAAATATTAGAATAACCAAATAGATTTAATATTTGGGATTGAGAAATTTTTCATTTTTTGAAGAGATCTTAGAAAAAATTGTAACAAAAAAAATTTAAAAGGGCCTAAATTGAAATTATGCAATAACTAACATGTCATTACTTATATGGACAATTACTTAACACATGCTTAAATATAATTGGACCATATAGAAATGGTATCAAACCCTTCAAAATTGAAAGGGTATCATATATAGAAATCACCTTTATACAAAAGATCAAATGGAATAGACTCTGAAGGCAAAGAAGTAGGTGATGCTCTCCTTCATGGACGAAGTGAAATGCTGGTCAGAAGAAGAGGCATGCAAAGTTCATAGGGTTTGGTTGGAGTGTAAAGGCCCATGCATGGGTGGTCTAAATCCAATGTTGAGAAGATAAGAGATGTATGGGGAAGAGTTGTACAATGTGATCTTGCTATGTGCAAAATGATGGATTTCCAGGGAGCAAGGGTACAAATTGATACAACCTTTTTTTCTCCAATCAACAGATGGGTAAGCTTTGCATTGGAAGGAAATATCTATGATGTATATGTTGCAGAGATTCAATGGGAGGACAAGACAACATATCAAATAGAGATGGGAGTCCTAGTTGAAGGTGGTATGTGCAGTCATGGTGCAAATAGAAGGGAAGCTGAAAAGTTGCTGGACAAGGAAGGAGAATAGCTGAATGAGAAGAAGGGGGACAACTCATTAATGAACAACAGCTCCCAAGATGACTATAATGAAGAGAATACTAAGTAGGATGATGATGAGAAGTCAAATCCAAGGACCCCAATGGCTTGCTTCTCTGACCAAAGAAGTGAGTGTCGATATCAATGATAGGCCTAATAAGGAATATGGACCAGATTAGAAGGGCTGTTTGGGACCGAGTAGGGATGACAACCCAAACCTGGAGGAATGTATGTTTGTGGGCCTACACAGGTACTCAGAAGAAAAAAATGAGGATGATGAGCCCATGTACCCACCGAGGTTTGAACCCCCAATGGACTCAATGTGTAATTCTGAGAACAAGGATGCTTCACTAGATGAGTTTGCAGTTGTCTAGGAAACATCACCAAGCTATTTTGGTGTATCAATCCAAGGCACAGAAAATGAAGAAGAAGAAACACTGAACGAGATGACTTGGTGGAAGCGCAAGTGACATGGGGCCTAGGCAAGGAGTTAGGGCTCATGGTTTGAAATGAGAAAGCTATGATTGATGCTTTATCAAAGGTCAATGAGGTGTAGGACTTTGTGTTGCCAAGGAAGAGTGGTCAACCCAGGAAAAAGAAAGGGATTGACAAAGCTTGAGGTTAATGACACCAAGTTGGGAAGTTGGTGGGGAGTTGTGATTTTGATAGGCCTACTCTATGATTGTGAAATAAGGATTTGTTTGTAGTCAGCAAGGTTCATTCAGGAGTTACAAAACTTAAAAGGGGTGGTATGGGATCCAGTTTTGGCAATGGGTGATTTTAAAGTGGTTTTCAAGATGTTCACATTTTTTGGAAGTGTGGGGTTGTCATTATTATATGCGTGTGATGTGGTTGGAGGTGGAACTTGAATTGATGAGAAAACTATGGAAGTCATTGTTCTATGCTGTCATATGGAGAATTAAAATGTTAGAAATAGTATTGTGTGTGGAATATAAATCGATCTGGGAGTTGGAATTATAACACCCTACTAACTTAATGTTATGCTTAAGTCATAGCATGAAATTAGATAGTCTGTGTTACCGTGTTAACATTTTTCTTAAAATTTCGTGATTAGTATCACAAAACAGTCGAAACGGCGCGCTGTCATGTAATAGACGTGAATAGCATTATAACACGAAATAGAGTTTAATATTACATAACAGAAAAGATACAAATAAGTTGTATATTATCAACTGTATACGTACATATGTAGGTCAGAAGCCAATGCTTCAGTCTATACATATATATATATATATATTAACAGCATATGAACTAAAGGAACAACAAAATTCCTATTGCTAAAAAGCAAAGGCAGAACAAGCAGGAGCAGACTGTGTGTAATGAGCCCAACTCGGTGTCACGGTGAAACTGCAGATCTAGGATCTCAATGAAGAGGGTGGCCGTGGAGGCCATCGCCAGCATTTGAGAATGATACAGAAAATATAGAACGAGGTGAGAATTTCAAGAATTTCTCAGTAGGGTTGTGTTTAGTGGTTATCTATCATCACATGCATTCTCAGTTGCCTCGGTTTTTATTTAATTATAAAAAAACATGTGTTCAAGCTAGTTATCCATTTTATTGAGTTTAAGGAAAAGTCTGGTCTGAGGCATAGTTCAGTTTTACTTTAGTGGACATAGGAAACAGAACAACTCACTAATAAGATTCCACGGAATAGTAAATAGAATAAATAAATAAATAAATAGCAGTAAATAAACTTAATAGACACTGCATTCATCTTGACATAATTATTTCATGTAAACATGCATTCATGTAATCTTGCAAACTTAATCATGAAACTTTCTTCATAAGTCTTTCCATTTCTTTTCATCATTTTCCATCTCTTGGTCCCCTGGGAGTTCTTGGCCATTTAGACTCCTGGGTAATAGTCTGTTTTTCAGGATCGAGCTCGTTCTTATACAAGAACGCCGAGTTTACTTTTCTCGACCTTCCAACTGATCTATTCCCCTTAACTTTTTATCCGGGGCTGGCCCAAGTAGCATGGAACTTTCATAGTACATAATCCTTATCATAACTTTCATAGCTTTCTTGAAATTGCACATGCATTAATATGAAATTCATAACTCATGCATGGGTTCTATCGAAATTTTGGCAGCATAACGGAATGTGTCCGCTTCCCCATGAATAGTGCTAGTACATCAGAATATCAATTTATCATAAAGGTCACAACATTTCACATAAGCTTCAATATGGAACTCATAATAGCATTAAACTTATCAAGGCAGAGTTTCTGCCCTAGCATAGTCAACCAACCTAGTTTTTATAATTCAAGCCATTATTTCTATTTAACTCATTTGGACCTCAAATTTGGGTATGTTAAAGTGTTATGTGTCTATTTTCTAACCTCTTTCGTCCCATCTAATTTTGATATCTATAGCTTAAGATATTTAGATTCTACCTCGGCCTATCCAGTGGCTAGCCAGAATCAGACACCTAAAAGTAAAAATCCACTAAAAATCGAAAACTGACTCAAATGATACAAAATTAGACTCATATTAAAGCTAACAGGTAAAGTTTCATTTGCAAAAAGTTACATTCCATTTGACTTGGTAGGGCTGGAGTTATAAGCCCTGAATTCCGACCTTCCTAAACTGCCCTGTTCTGACCTGGTTGGGACATAGGGTAACTTTCTTGGATCACTGGGAGCAACTGGGACCTTATCTAATTCTGAAATTTTTATGGGACATTCTCCTATGTGTAAAATTTCTAACAAAGTTAGTTTCACTCATTTTCAAGTAGTATAGGACGAGTCTACCCTGAACAACCCAGTCTGCCTAGAATCAGAGTCAGAACCCTAGGTCGAAATTCAAAAATTCATATCTCTCTCAATACTAATCTAAAAGCCTTATATGATATATCTATGGAAAGCCCTGGATGTCTAGTTTCATTTAAAATTGGTTTTATCAAATTTAATCGGCTGTAGGCAGAGCCGTACACTCTGCCGTACGGACTGCCAAGGGGTTTTGGTTCTCCAGCCCCTCAGCTCTTCCTATTTCCATTCTTTCTTGCTTCCAAATCGGTTTTAATCAAACAAACAGCCCAAAACCAATCACATATCATCATAATCATTCATTTAACACATCAAAGATTGTGGAAATAATCCAAGCTCAGCCAGCCAAGACCACAGAAATGATGCAAGAACAAAACCCCTACCTTTGTTCTAAATGATTTTGCTGAATTTTTGAAGGCTTGGATGAGCAAAGCTTGATTAGGCTTGATGTTGGCTGGAGTTATGTGAGTAAAGAAGAGAGAAGAGGGCTAGGGCAGAGGAGAAGAAGGCGCAATCTGAATGGGAGAAAAAGGGGAGGAAAAATCTGGTTGAAGGGATATAAATAGGTGGCTTCTTGGCTTGTGATTGGTTGGATTTGCATGGCTGAAATTCAGCCAAGACTCTCCATGTATTGTGGCCCTTGTTGCGCCACTTTTATGAGGCAATATGGCTGAGTAATTAGCCTTAGGTTCTAGGGTTTAAAGCTTGTAGTTTCATTGGTTCGGTTCCGATAGTTTCAAATACCGTAAACTTACCGATTTCCTTTAAATCGGTAAATCAGTTTCGGGAAAATTCTTATGAAATCTTCTATATTTCTAACCTAATTAACTTGTTCCTAATCTCAATTAATTGCTAATTAATTGATTCTAAATAATTGTTTAATCGAATTTTAATTAATTCCAATTATTCGATAAAAACTGAACAATTGAACGAAAAACGATAAAAGAGTTTCGGTGGATGTTACAGGAATTGTGTCAAATAAAATGCATAGAGACTTTGGGTTAAAAGCTAGTTGAAAGGAATCACACTAGATAATAGATTTTTGAGTGTTTCATTGCGGGTTTTGGTTTGAATCTGGTTGGAGATAATTGACCTTTTGCTTGTCTCTCTTGGCCTATTACTTGGTGATTGTGATTGTGGATTTGGTTGTGGCTTGGAGATCGTGATTTTGATGATGTGAGGTTTTACTTATAACTTCTTTTGGTATTTGTTTGAGCATTTTTCGGGGTTTTTGTTTTAGTTTTTTATTTTGTCTCTTTGTACCTAGTTTTGTTTTGAGTCTTTTTTTGGAACTTGTTTTACTCCTCACCCTTTTGTGAGTTGGAGCTTTGTTATTTATCAAAAAAAAAAAAATCATAATTATAGTTGCCGATTAATCATGAAAGAAATTATCATTGAATATATCTTTGACCATAATGTCATAATTATATATTACAATAATTCAAAGGGTTATATTATTAAGCAGCAAATCTACTGAGCTTTATGAGAACTTGATAATTGCGGGTCTGCATATATATCAATAATCTACATTAATGCTTTAAGTGGTGAATGATGAAATGAAGGTTGTTTTATATATTTTTTGGTATTCAATTAAGTGAAAAACGAAACTCATTCATTTTCTCTATACGCCATAATTTCGTTGGAATGTTTTTCTCTCATCCTTTTTTTTCCACGTTTAACTTATTACTTAGTCATGTTATTTTTGTTTAGTGTTATAATTGCATTCTCCAGCATATTAATTTTAATAAAAAGAAGAGTAATAGTACCTAAGTCAAAACTATCGCATGTTATCAATCAAATTGATAAAATACAGTTAAATTAAGCTAAGAAAAGTGAGGATATTATAAAAAAAAAATCAAAATATCTGTAATGTAGCATTTTGATCGTCCTATTTTTAGAGCCCTTTCAAACATTTCAAACCTTAATCCAACTATATAATTAGAAATACAAAGTATTAAGTTAACTAAACTAATTTTTGTAGCAAGCAAAGTTTTAACTAGTATGCCCGAATCCCACCCTTCTCCCATGTCATCTCACACTCAAATGGGTGCTATGATATTATCTAGGTATATACGTGAGTGCATGATGACAATATCCTCTAAAACATCCTTTTTACTTGACATTCCATCTAAGTTCCCGCTCCCAAGTATCTTGATATGGCTTCGGTTGCTGCGCTTGGCAGTCAAAGGTGCGTAGTGCATTTTGTAACTGTAGCATATATGATGGTTTAGGTTTTTGAGATATATCGATGTATCAATCACCCATGATACATTGTAGTAATAAACTAATTTTAAGAAAATTTAAAAATATAATTAAATATATTTTAGAAATTAATTATTATATATTGGCAGTATAAAAATTATATTGACAATAAAAAATAATTTTATATTATCAATGTAATTTTATGCTGTTAGTATAAAATTACACTGATATAATTTTTTTGAACAATGTAAAATTATATAAACATAATTTTTCTGAAATTTTATTGGTCGATAGTGTAAAATTATTTTATACTATCAGTATATGATAATTAATTTCTAAAATATATTTAATCATATTTTTAAATTTTCATAAAATTAGATATTAGTACAGTATATCATAAGTGATTGGTATATTAATACACCTCACAATCTCACCATCAAATTGCAAGGTGCACTATGCTCCCTGACCAACAAAGAGCACAATAAATGGTGTCGATTAATATTGCTAACAAAAGTTCAATCATGTCTTTAAAAGAATAAAGAGGGCATGCATTGGTCTAACCTTTTGAAGAAAAAGATGTCATACCAATTTATTTTCTCTTCACCCAATTCTCCCACCCTAAGATCCTCCTCCCATTCTCCACCATGTATATTTTTTCTTATATCAAAACTTATTGTTGTCTAACTAAGAGATATGACTCAATTAGCAAATTAAGTTATATATGCGATGTCAATGTATAGTATAGTAGATTTTTTTATTTTATTTTAATTAGATGGTACTCGTGTGTTGCACGGGGAAACAATTTTTAAAATTGTTATTTAATTTAAAGTTATTTAAATTTATTTAATATTTTATTTTATAAGATATTAAATTATTTTTTATAATTTTATTTTTAACATATTTATCTTTATACATATTTATTATTAGTTATTACAAAACAAAAAAATGAATAAATTAGACACCCCTTCTTAAGAGATATCTTTATTACATAGCCCTTCCCTTTTTTTTTCGAAACATACACTATATGGCTATAGGATGAATTTTGTTAATGAGTTTCATTTTTTTTTAAAAAAAGTTTGTTGGTAATCTATTTGCCAATTTGAATGACTATATAATTTTCCAAAAACAATTGAATGTCAACAAAATAATGAATTAGTTGAAATAATGTAACATATAAAGATATAAATTTTTTGAAATTAATTAAATTAAAATTCAGATATTGCCTTTATTAGGTTAGATTTAACATAAATATATTGGTCATGATTTGGATGATAATTACCATAACTATTTTAAATTGTAACAATAATATTTATGTATATTATGATTGTCTAACAATTGTACACAATTATTTGCCTTAAAAATTTTGAAATTAATTAAGACAAATTATTGATATTGTGTTTATCAAGTTTAATTTAATATATATTGAACCAATATATAATATAGCTATAATAAAATATTACAAAAATGTTATATAGTGTATATCTAAAATAATAGTTGAAATCACTTTAATTGTCCTCAAGATTTTGATTTTGTCAAGTTTAAGTTAACAAATATTGTAACTCTCTAATAAACCCATACTATGCTTAAGTCGTATTACGGTAATTTATTAGTTGTTACTTATGCTTGCAAAAAAACTAAAACTTTGCTGTAAATTAAGTTACGCGAAAAATACAGTAAAATTTTTTTTTTTGAAATATGTCGTCACTTTGCAGCGTTTTGGAAAATGAAGCCTTGAGCGAGAATATAGATATCGAGAGAGCGTGTTGTATATAATTCATATCACAATATCATAAAACATGAGAGCGATAAAGAACTAGTGACAACAAATGCATTGCATTACATAGCTAGTCATTTCATCCATATGGGTTCATAATATTAAGGAATACATAGAAGAAGGCTCATGGTCGTGCCACGGCCTAGATATTAAATACCATATACAAACTAAAATGACAAGGTTCGTCACAAAAAAGGAGTACATGAAGATGAAGAGCGACAAAAACTACAAGCACAAAACAAAATATCCTAGCATCCAAGAAAGGCTGCAGGAACATTAGCCAGGGCAAGCGGGACATCTACCTCCACTCCTTTATGCATCCGACCGGGGTAAAAATAGGTGCGAACCACCGTGGTGGTCGTTGCCACGATGACTTGTGCTCCCTCATTATACGTCCACTCACAGTGTGGTGGATCCATGCTCCACTCCACCAAATGTGCCATCAGGATCTGGTGATGATAAGGAAAAATAGCCAGGGTGAGAAATAATATTTCTCAATTTCTCTAACCCGACATGAAAGTGTCATTGTCATCATCCCATCTACTTCGGTCTTATTAATAAAAATAGTGAGTATTCATAAAGTCCAATTATTGGATTTTCGAAACATGAATATCTGAAGTGGATTAAATTTTAAATATATATTCTCGTCATAATAATAACATCATGGTATACATAAAAGCTTATATAACAAATCGTTTCATGCATGAACATTTTAAGAGTTTCAGTCTTTACTTTGGTTGGACCGAAGTCCTTTCTTTTGTTAGACTTGATTCTATCATAAGTCTTTATTTACCACCCACTAAACATAGTTGGTAATGAGCTCATACCGTAGCCGTCACCACCATAAATTCTTGGTACTTACACTAGCTGGGTCCTTTGCCATATCTCATGTAAGCCCTTTCCCGGTACTCACACTAGCTGAGTCCATTGCCATGCCTCATATGAGTCCATGGGTGGAGGGGGAGTTTCTTATTATGGGCCACTTTCCTTTTCGAAGGATCATACTCTTAGTTCAATCTCTTCTTATTAAGGCTTATGATGCAAAATTATTCTAAGTCCATAAATTTTGCGGAATTTCGACAGCATAACAGCTAGATCGGAGTTTCCCCAAAATTGCCAAATAGAGAGTTCAATCCACATATCATTAAGATTCATTATTATCATCATATCAACATTATCATGTTGGCACATAGAGCATACATAACATGCAAAGTCTTATGAGCTTAGCGTAGTAAATTTAGTGTAAGCTTTTAATTGGGTTGTGTTTCATTCGGTTCTTTTATTAGGCATAGGGCAAGTTTCGCCTATTATCCTTTTTAAAACTTTTAAGTCAAAATATGAAGTTTTCCAATATCTTAATTTGAGGGTCTTAATGTTTTCAAGCTTGTTTCTCATTAGGCTTTAAACTTAATCATAACCAGAATTACTTTTTACAGGAGGGCAGTAATTTCAAAAATTCACCATAATTTCATATTTTACCATTTTGACTTGAATTTTTATGTGATTATGCTTCTCTATGTCTATTTTTTTAAAAAATAAGTCCCACTCAAAAATTCATTTTGTAACTTGAGATATGCACGTTTTAATCTGACTGCTTATTCTTCTAGTTTTATCTTAGAATAGTGACTTGTAAACTCTACTGGGAGCTCCTCACAAAGAATTTGCAAAAATTGTTTTATAGGGGTGTTCTTTTATGTCTTAACTTTCTAAAAACCTTAGTCGCACTAAAAAATATTTTGCATCGCTCGAGTTATTAAACTTTTTGTATAGACTGCCCTAACAAAAACATATATGGTGACAACCCACTTTAAAAATTTGTATCTCCCTCAGTTTAAGGCCAAAATTCGCATATTTTATATGTATGAAAATTTATATGAGTCTATTTTCATTTAAAACTAGTTTCATTGCATTTTGAGTTATATTGAATGAGTTATTGGTCACGCAATATATACTGCAAGAATTTTCGGCTTCAACAATTTTTGTTTTCATTAGTTTTCTTGTAAAAATATTAAGTCTTTTCCTCAAGTAACCGCTTTTCTCTTCCAAACTACTTTTATGCTTTGAGGTCTTGATGACAAATTAATATTTTTAGTTCTAAAAAGTTGAGTTCAAGCAAAGTATATGCATAGCTAGAAACATATTACAAGAAAAAAGCCATATCACAAGAAAACACTTCATAACAAGGAGTATAGCCATGAAGCCTTAAAGCAACTTCTAAAAGCACCCAGCTATAGAGAGTTTAGGAGTTCTAGAGCTTGAAAACACATAAAAGGAAGAGGATTAGAGTCATTACCACAAAGATTTCTTGGGAAGCTTGAAGGATGAAAGTGTTGGAGATGGCCTCCTTCCTTAGAGCTTGGAAGAATGGGGCTAATATGTGTTTACTTTGCTTCTCCAAAGACCAAAGAAGGTGGTCCTTGAACAGCTTGTGATGGTGGTGAAAGAGTGGTAAGAAATTAAGAAGAAGAACAAGAAAGGTTAGAAGAGCAAAAGAGCTAGAATGAAGTTTAGAGAGAAATAAGAGTTTGAGCTTATAGTGAGAGGATGAAAACTTGCAAATGAGGAGAGAGACGGGATGAATGGCGCCTTACAAGATCTAGGTATGAGGTGATTTTGTAACAAGCAAGAGGGTTAAGAACCTTGGGGTAAAAAGGGTAGTTGTGTTTCCTTTAAGTCTTGGTGCATGGTAAGAACCATTTTGTGTTTTCTCAAGGGGTTGAAAGCAATTACCAATCTTGGCATTTGCTTGATTGAATATGACTCACCCATGTTGTAACACCCTCCCAGATATAGTACTATGGTTAAGTCATAGTACCATACTCAGGAGTTGTTACAGTTACCTGAGCGGACCTTATCTGATAGTAACTTCAACCGTCTTTGGAACTTCTTGAATTATCTGGAGATAACACGGAAATAGGAGTGAGAATTTTAAATTCTCAGTAGGATTCCTTAACTATCATACATACTATCATTGTTGTCATCTCCAGTTTGCTTCGGCTTATTATGAAAAAGGTGAACATGTTATGAAACTTTTTAATTTTATAGTTTGAAAATATATTATTCGAAGCAAAGTTCATTTTATTCATACACTTGGCATTTGGGAGAGCCCATACAAAATCAATTCATGAATTATGCTATGAATAATAACTGAAACATAATAAAATACAATAGCATCCATACACTGGAGACAAGCATCTACACATGACTTTACTTGTACTTGAAGTTATGCAGATACATAAAATTTACTTTTCTTTCTTTATCTTCTGCTTATCATTCCATATTCCAAAGTATGATCGCCATGTCATACTCCATCAGAGCGTGATTGCCATGTCACGTTCCTTAGGAATATAGACTCATCATCATATCTTTCATCATAAAATCTTTACATGCTACCATAAATTTTCGGTACTTACACTAGCTAGGTCATGCCATGCCTCATGTAAGCCCTATTTCCTATACTCACACTAGCTAGGTTGATGCCATGCCTCATGTGATTGGGGTGCTTGCATATGCTTTAATCTTTAGTCTTTAGTCTTTAGTCTTTACTGCCCTTGGGTAGTCTGATCTGGGAGTGAGCTTGTCAGCTCAACTCGTGACCGTCGTCACACAGACTATCCCACAAAGGGATTCACATGCCTCTAGTCTTGGAGGGATCTCATTTTGGTCACGTGCCTCTAATTAAAGGGATCTCTTCTGGTCACGTGCCTCAAAATTGAGGGATCTCATCTGACCACATGCCTCCAAGGTAGAGGGATCTCATAGTTTTAACTGCATTGACTGGGAGGGATTCAATGTGCAACTGCCTCCAAGTGAAGGGACCACATCTTATCTTATTTAATTGCCTTCACAGGGGGGGATTCAATGTGCGACTGCCTCCAAGTGAAGGGATTCACATTTAATATATTCATATCCTTTCATTTTCATACATAATCATGCATAGACATGCTGAATACACTCATACATATGCTTCCTCATTTTCTTTCATATATTCTTGCTCCATTCATATGCAGATATGCATGTGCTCATAAGAATGATTCATGATCATGTCATTGTAATATATTCATAATTGTATAGCTATTCATATCATAAATTTCTTGTAATATAAACATTCATAGTTTCATAGACTTTTGCCGTAAATTCAGCAGCATAACGGATCAGGTCCGTTTAACCATGAATAGTGCCAGTGTCAGCAGACAGTCAGTCATAGTAAGAGATCAAATATAATGCATCAATATTTCAAGCATCAACATGGAATTGCAACATTTAGACTTTAATTGAACTCATTTATGCATTAAGGTGCTAAATCTTTTAACTTTGGAAATTCTGCTCAGATTCTTCAATTCTGCTTGTTTTTAGAAATTAAGCCTTAAATTCATTTTACCTCATTTGGATATGAATTTCAGAAATGTTGAAGTTTTATGTGTTTATTTTCTAACCTCTTTGGTCCCATCTAATTTTGATAAGTATAACTCGAGTTATTTACATTTTAACCCGGCCTGTCCTGAGACTGGCCAGAATTACACTCTTAAAAGTAAAAATCCACTAAAAATTGAAAACTAATTCAAATCATATGAAATTGGTATCATATTAAAGCTAACAATACAACCTTTCATTAGCAATAAGTTTCATTTCATTCTCTTTAGTATAGCTCGAGTTATATGTCCTGAAATTCAACCTTCCCGAACTACCCTGTTTTGGCCTGGTTTGGACATAGGGTAACTTCTTTGAGTTACTGGGAACAAATGGGATGGTAACAAACTCAGAATTTCATTATTAAATGTTCCCCTATGTGTAAGATTTCTAACAAAATTGGTTTTATTCGATTTGGAGTTGTGTAGGGTGAATTATACCCTTCTCAAGTCACACTGCTCGGATGAAGGTCCTGATTCCTAGGTTAAACTTCAAAATTTCATATATTTCTCAATACTATTCCAATGGCCTTATATATATATATATATATGTATGTATGTATGTATGGAAAGCCCTAAATGTCTAATTTCATATAAAAATAGTTTCATCGGATTTGACTGGCTGTAGGTAGAGCCTACACTCCGCCATGCAGACTACCATGGGGCTTCTCACTTAGGCAGCATGCCAATCCTCCACTTCTCCTAGTTTTCTTCTTCTAACTTTAATTCCAACTCAAGATTTCATATTAATCGAACCATAATCCATCATATACATCCAATATATCATCAAATACATGAAGAAGAGTAAAATTTCATACAGCCACAGTTCAAAGAATTTAAGAACAGAAATGGAATCCTACCTCTTTAGAGTGTGATTTTGCTAGGTGTTAAGTTAAGTGTTGAAGCTTGAATTGATAGAACTTTGTTAAGCTTGAAGGAGTGATGGAGTTTGTTGAGAGGAGAAGAGAAGAAGAAGGCTGGAGCAAGAGGGAGAGGGAGGCGCAAGTCAGCTAGAAGTGAGAAGGAAAATCTGACTTAAATACACGAGGGTAGTTAGAATTGTGAGTGTTGATTGGTTGAAATTTTGTGATTGAAGTTTAGCCATGTCTCTCGCTGTTGTGGCTAAATTACTCTCCACGTCACCCTAAAAGTGGAACTCGCTTCCGTTCTATCTGAAATCGGAACTCGTCTCGATTATGCTTAAAGTCGGAACTCATGCCATTTATTTGACACTCAGAGATGAAA
The DNA here is from genome assembly GCA_031439585.1 of Pterocarpus macrocarpus. Lineage (NCBI taxonomy): Eukaryota > Viridiplantae > Streptophyta > Magnoliopsida > Fabales > Fabaceae > Pterocarpus > Pterocarpus macrocarpus. The sequence continues at coordinate 31,681,810 of CM062513.1, read as the reverse complement.
TTGGATATCGGAAATCTTTGAAACGTGGAAGCAAAGTCGGATGTCGGAAATCATACAGCACACAATCACATAATATCAGAACTCCCAATTCAAACTCGGGAACACCAACAGAAATAGAAAGCTCTTGGGAATAAATTCGGACGTCGGAACTCGTGTACAACTTGGAAATCAACTCAAAGATCTGAACTCGTGTCTGTTCTAGTTGAGTTCAACTCTAAGGTCGGAGCTCGTAACATTCAACCCAGAGATCGGTACTTGTGACCATCACTATCAACTCGGAGGGCGGAAACCTTGTATAGCTTGTTTTGAAACATTAATTCGGAAGTCGGAAATGAGGAATACTGGGTTAAGGTCGGAACTCGGGAATTCGGAATCATTCATAACTTGGAAAACCAATATAGATTAATGTCGGAAATCGAAATCACAAGCACATAAAATACTTTGAAATCGAAAGTCATCGACAAGAATATCAAACCTAAAATACTTAAACCCGGAAGTCGGAAATTATGTACAATATATTTGAAACTCGAAGTCGGAGTTGGAACTCGGGAACCACTCCATGAAGATGGAGTTGGAAATCGGAAATAATCAAACTTGAAGATGAAGTCGGAAATCGGAACTCGGGGATGTTACACATGTGGCATGATCTAAGTGGTGCATAGTTTTTCTTTTTGTCTTGCCTAAGGTGATACTACTAACACAAGCTTAGATCCAAGGGTGCAAGATTTAAGAGACAAATAGAGGGTTGGATTTGACTTTTCCTTGATCAAAATTTCTAGCCATATACATGAGGAGATTTTTTTGAATTTTCAATGCTATTAGAATTGTCTAAGTATTAATTAATTTAGTTAATTTAATTGCGCTTTAGTCAATTTCGATTAATTACACTTTTGAGACATTTTCCTCCAAAAAGAATTGCTATATTTAATCACGTATTGAATATGTGAGGATTTAATTTTTCTAAAATTGTTTAAGGTGGAACATTGGTCATGTACTTAATTAATGAGGTTATATTAGCTTAATTATGTTTCTAAATCATGGATTAATGAGGTTTGAATGATTAGGCTTTAATTAAAATATTTAGTGCGTTATAATTCAATTGTTGACTGTTTTTTTATTGATCATTGACTTTTAGTTGACTTGTCTCTAATTTACTAAGCTTTTACTCATCGAGATTAGCCAATTAGTCCTCAGTTAATCGCTAACCCCTCTAATTAGCCAAGGACACTGAGCTAATTAGCTTAGACAAAATTAGGGATGTTACACATATAGCTACATTTTTTTATAAATTAAATTAAATAATATCAAGATATTGATTTTACTGAATAAGACCCTTCCAAATATGGTTATAAAATTAATTTTGTTAATGAGGTTAATTTAAAACAATGAAAGTAATTTATTTGACAATTTGGTTAACTACATAATTTTTTTAAAAATAATAAAGATTTTGAATACCCAGTAAAATAATAAATTAGTTGAAATGATATAATATACAAAGATATAAATATTTGAATCTAATTAAATTAAAATTTATATATTACCTTCATTAAGATCAATTTAGATATTCCCACTTTTATAAAATAACCGATAAGTGATATAAATATTTTAAAAATATATATATACATATTTTATAACATGATTAAATCAGATTAAGTTAAAATTTTAAAGTTATAACTACAAAGTAAAGATATAAAACACTTAAAAGTAAAAAAGATATTGCATAAATAATATAACAAAATTATATTTATTAAATGTATGTATATGTTACTAAAAGTACAAATATTTGATAATTTTATTATATATACATATAAATGCAGTTAGAATTAATGTATAGGACTAAGAGTGTATTTATTTCAGCTTTTAAAGAGTTATTATAAAACAAGAACTTTTTATTTTCTATGCATTATGCACTATGCACTATGATTATTTTTTTAAAAAAAGTTGTATTTATTTCTTATTCACTATATATATAGTGTTGATGAGTGTCTAATCAAAGCACCTATTGAATTAAAATATTTTTCTTTGCACTTGTTTTACTTATGCTACTCCTCTTCTTTTATTTTACTACAAATTCAACAAATACTTAAATATGAATTCATAAATGTTTTTAGTTGTGCATATATTAATTTTTATTAAAAAATATATTATTTATTTTTTAATTAATACACTAACAATACCATATAAGAAATCTTTGCAAATACATAGAAATTAATTGATTGAAAATGTATTTGATTTTGTACCCAAAATAAAATAAGTTTGATTTTGTACCAAAAAACGTATTTTAGAAAGGCATAAATTAAGGAAAAATTGAAAATTTTGGGTTTTTAAAAAAATTGTCAATAAATGGGTGGAGAAGCCTAAATTTAGTATTATAAGTATTTAATGAAAGTTTTGGAAAGAGATAAAAATAAAAAAATATTAAATTGAGAGTATTAATTGAGAGACTTTTAATATTCAAAATATGAAAACTCATAGTATTTCTTTAAGATATAGATATATGATATAATTGGTGCTATAGACTAGTTTTAATTCCACTCAAAGTATCTTCTGATTAGGATAGATATCTCTCTGTAGAGATATCAACCCCTATATATATATAAACTCTTTTCATTCTTTCCTTGTTTCTAGTACCAAAACTTGGTGCAGTAAAAATAATTGCAGTATCCATGGTTTAGTTTGCGTTTGGCGAGAGAGAGCTGAGTATCCATGGTTCAGCTTGCGATCGGTGAAAGAGCTGAGAATGACCTAAAAACAATAGCAATTGGAGCAAAACTATAGAAGAATGGAAAGGATTGCACCACGACCAAAAATTTTTAAAAAAAGAAAGGTTCCCACCATATAGAGAAAATTTATGGGTTAGCCCAAAAGAAAAGAGAAATTTAATACCAAAAAGAGAAATTTTAAGATGATTTGAAAAAGAATCCTAGCACAGTGGTGTTCTCTTTCCCCATTTCTTCTGCAACTCCCTTAATTCCAAGCATTTTTTAAGGGGAACTAACCCCCATGGAGGTGGTACCTCCTCTCCATGGTGGATTCGAAGCCTCTTTTCTTTTTTCTTTTTGTTCTATTTTTTTAGTTAATGTGTTTTTGTGTGTCTCACTTCCTTTTTAAATATGGTTTATTTTGATTTCCTTCTAGTGACTACCTATTGACATGTCCAAATCATAAGAATGGAGTAAGATTTTTGACATCTTGGTGATTCTTACGGTTGCTCACACTTTGTGACTTCAATGTATTATACTTATGATAGGTGATAATCAACTTTCTTTGTTAGTGATGGACTGTTGAAACTTTTATTTTGGTGCTTTATGTCTTCTGCATGTTTATCATGCCTTTTCTATTTAAAGAGGAAGAAAAAAGTGACGCTTTCTGTAGGCCCAAGATGACACAATCTGTAATACCTTACTAGACAAAATACTATGCTTAAGTCATAATATATTACTTGATAAGTTATTATGTGTGGTGAACTAAGAGTTAATTATTCACTTTAATCAATTTCGGTTTGGCAATGAGATATACATTAGACAGTCGTTGTATCAGAAAATAAAGTAACACAAACAGAATTGCGAAATAAACAAACTGCATCATATATATTTACATGTTTATACCTTTGTTTTCAAAGTTGTCAAAAGAAACACAATACAGTACAGGGTAAAAGAAATGAAGCCACTAACACAAAACAAATTGGCCTGACTATATGAACATCCCCCCTCTGCTGGTCCCCATGGGACATTTCATATACAACTATTAATTCCTACCCGTATGCCTTTGACCCAAACTGCCAAAAGAGGGTCTTCCTGTACATCTACTGCTGCTACGACGGTACTCTAGATGGACTCCGAAGAAAGGAATCCATTCGCCATATCGGCGCAGCAGGGGTATAGTCTATGCTCGGGGTAGAAGATGAGGACGACAAGCTTGTTGCCTCCGACGAATCCTCCTCAGACATAGAGGCAAAGGGGATCGGTTGCGGTGGTGCGACTGGGAGGGCCATGGCTGGTGCTGATGCTGCGGGTGGAGGTGGAAAGGGATAAGCCACGTGGAGAGGGATGGCGATGTAAAGGACGGCAGGGTCAAAAAGCGGGTGCATAAGAGGTACAGTAAAATCTCTCCAGAAGAAGAAGTAAAGATGAAACTGGCATCTACCAGATATGTATACAGAATCTATGAACGGATTAAGATGGATGTGGAGCTCTGGAAACTCAATGAACAAGATGCAGGTTGCCGCGTCCTCCATGATCTGAGAACGATGCGGGAGTATATAATAGGTTGAGAAATAAAGATTTCCCAGTAGAAATTCCTAAATCTATGCATATCTGTCATCACTATTGGCAGCAAGTGTCGCAGCCTACTCCAAATTACAATTTTAAAATACTTAATTACACTAAATTTGAAGTATAGTGCAACCAAGGTCGTCTCATAAGGATGTTGTTGCTATCTAGTTAAGTAACAATGGGGTATGTGCAAACATGTAGTCAATAAGCTATAAAAGAAAATTAGATGAAAATAAAAACACTAGTTCAAAGAGTTTCTTAGGCATAAGGTGAATCAATCATTAACGCACAATATATCAAACACATGGAGTGCAACTAATTTGAGCTATTAGAGAGACCTCTACTAACAACCCCACAATTCTACCTAGAGAACTCTAGGAATTCAACCAACACATAATTGATTAGATAATTGAGACCTCAACTCTAATTAACCTATGTTGATTTCTAGCCCCAATTGTATTAGCCTAGGTTTGAACCCAAACCCAATTCCTAATTCTTTAACTAATCAAGTTCATACCAATTGACCAATTAGCAATCACCCAACTAATTCCTCATTCATAAACTCACATATCAATACCATTCAATGCAAATTTACAAATAAAAGAGGGCAAAGAATCAAGAAAACAAACATGATTGAAATTCAAACATAGGGTTTCAAGATTACAACCATAATGTCCTTGGAGTCTCCTTGAACTAGCTTGAAATCCTACTCCTCCATAGCAATGAAGGTTACACAATAGAACCCAAAACAAGTATCTTACAAAATGAAAGGAAAAGAAAAAGAAAAGAAGAGGAGAGGAGAAGAGAAGAAAGAAAAAATGAAAAATGTTGGAGATATGAGTCCTCTTTCGCATCTCTCTTTTCTCTCTTCTTATCAGACATTAAATGTCAAAATTCAAAAATAACCTTGAGTCCAAATTAATCCTCTGCCTCTTAGCTTTAAGTGGACACCCAGTTTGCTTAATTTGGACTTAAAATGAGAGAGTTATGGCCTAATCTTTATAGCATGTTCAGGTTGTATGTGTATTCATGTCAGTCCATTTTAAAAGCCAAGAAATCCATGAAGATGTCATTATTTTGGAGAATGGTCTCATATGAATTGAAGCTTTATGTCTTAGCTTTCAAATGGTACTAGTTTTGCCTCAATCCAATGTTTACAACTCACGTTATGGCCCAATTAGTGCACACTACTCTGGTTCCAGTGTAACAGCCCTGTTCTGACTTTGTGGCCCAATTTGACCCACTAGATATCTAAATTAGTTATTGACTTCTTCATCAATGTTGTAGATCTTTCTCTCAGATTTCCTACAATATAAAATTTGTAATTTTTAGATATCTACAACTCAAGATACAGCCATAATACAAAAATAGTATAAATTTGTAATAATACTGAAAAATACAATTAAGCCCAATTAGAGTCCAAACTTATAAAATGTGTCCAATATTATTCAATTAAGCACAAAAGAGGTTCAATAAACTAAATATGAGGGTTAATCAATGTATCAAAATATTTCTTATCAACTATCATTCTTAGGTGTTTTGGATTTTTGGTTAATTACGAGAAAATGTTATATTGCCAGGATGTCCTACTTTCTACTCAATTAGTCATTCAAATCATAGCCCGAAACACAGCTTTGCTTTACTTAAGGAAATAAAGAAAATTAAATAGAAATTAAACAACACGATCTGTGTATTGATATAAATAAGTGACAGCTATAAAGTGAGCAATAATATGTATATAACATCCAATGGTGCAATTTAATTCAATACTTAAAAACTGAAATTATGGATACGCATGAAGAATGATGCACTTGATCTTAACTCATATTTTTCCATACTTGGTCCCCGGGAGTATATTGGCCATAAGACTCCTAGGTAATAGTCCACTTTTCAGGATCGAGCTCGTTCCTATACAGGGTCGCCGGGTTTGCTTTCCCCGATTTCCCCACTGATCTATTCCCCTTAACTTTGTTTAGGGGCTGGCCCAAGTCACATGGAAATCCTTTCTCATACTTATAGAGTAGCATTGCTTGTCTAACACTTTGACCAATGTGTGCATAACTTGTAAATTCACTTTAATTGCATTTTCTGTTGAAATCTCAGCAGCATAACGGATCATATCCGCTACCCCATGAATAGTGCCAAACAACCAGGACATTTTAATCAAATAGTAAACTCAATACAAAAGATCATATTCATATCAAGAATATAACAATATTGATAAGTGCAAGATTTAGAATTTTAAGTATCACTCTATCTTGCAAGCTTTTAACTTCTATTAAGGTTCTCGAGTTCGACTTCCAATATTTAATGGGTTTCGAGTTCCGATCTTATACAAGTTCCGACTTCTCTACATTATGTTCGGCTTCCCAAGATCACATAATTCCCGACTTTCGGGGTTGTGCTATTTCCGACCTTACCCCACCATTGGTCTTCTGAGACTTTGATAAGTGTGTTCCCAAATCCCGAGCTTCCTATTTACTAAGTCCCGAGTTCAACATCAAATATACCCGATCTAGTTCTCTCTACTAAGTTCTGAGTTCAATCATTAAGTAAACCCCTCCAAGTTCAACCTTAAGTATACCTTTCCGGGTTCATTCTTAAGTGTACCCTTCCGAGTTCAGTTTTAAATACCCCCGACCTAGTTTTTTTTTTGTTTTACTGAGTTCTGACTTCAACTTTACTAAGTTTAGAGTTCGATTTTAAGCGTACTGACCTAGCTCCCTATTTACTAAATCCCGACCTCCGACATTAACTCAAGTTACTTATGTCTTATCCCAGACTTGTCCTACTTCTAGCCAGAATTGCACTCTTATGAGGGAAAATTCACTAAAAATAGAAATATGGGTGAAATCATGTGAAATTTATATCCATGTAAAGCTAATAGAACAAGCTTTCAAATGAATTAAGTTTCATATCATTTGGATGAGTATAATTGAGATATAAGCTCTGAAACTTGACTTTACTGGGCTACCCTATTCTAACCCGGATTGGATATAGGGCAACTTTCTTGACTCACTGGGAACAAACGGGACCTTATCAAAGTTGAAAATTTCTAACTGATATTCTCCTATGAGTAAGCTTTCTAACAAAGTTAGTTTCACTCAATTTGGAGTTGTATAGGGTAAGTTACACCCTTCTCAACTCATACTGTTCGGATAGAAGTCTTGATTTTTAGGTTAAACTTTAAAAATTCATAACTTCCTCTTTACTAATCCAATGGCCTTTTATTATATATGTATGGAAATCCCTGAATGTCTAGTTTCATATAAAAATAGATTCATCGACTTTGATCGGCTGTAGCCAGAGCCATACACTCCGCCGTACGGACTGCCGAGGAAAACCCTAACAGCTTCTTAATTTGTTCTCTATTCTTCAAGCTATTTGTTATCAATTCCAATTTTAATCACAATATACATGTAAAACTAGTCATAAACCATCATCATCACTTTACATAACATCAATATCTCAGGTTCTACATGACCACCATGCAACCCCAAATCAAAGAAAATAAGAAGAGAAGTAGGATTTCCTACCTTGTCTAGTTGAATTTTGAGTTGATTTAGTGGCTTTGATGGGAACAACTTGCATTGAGACTTGAAGAAAGGATGGAAATGGAGTGAAGGTGAGAGTGAGGAGAAGAGAAATGAGAGGAGTTTCAGCAAGTGGGGTGGCCGAATTTCTAAAAGAGAAGGAAAGAAAAAGGTGGAGATTTTTAGAAGCAAGATGCATGATGATTGGTGGATTTCACTTCATCATCCAATTTTGCTTAGCTTCCCTCCCTCAATGGTTGATCAAGGCGCCACATGAGGGGATAGTTTGGCTAAATCTTAGCCATTGATCCTAGGACACTCATAGAAAAATTTCTATTGGTCCGGTTCCGACAATTTAAAATACCGAAACCTTACCGATTTCTCTTAAATCGGTAAACCGGTTTTAGAAAAATTTTGTGAGGTTTCCTATGTTCCTAATCCAATCCCATCAGGTCTAATCACTTCTAAATCACACTTAATTGGCTTTAAGTAAATGTTTAATCGAATTTCGATTAAACCCACTTATTTGATAAAAACCGAACAACTCGGTTACTAATGATAAAATTCTTCGGACGTTACACAATCCATGCATACCATGGAAGATCAAGCATAGGAGCAAACTCAGAGAGTTCTTGCAGAACAGGATTGCTTGTGTCTATCTTTATTCTTAAATTCGATTATCTGGCTTAAGGAAAACTTGTTTAGAATTAGTAGGGGTTGTTTTTTTTTTTTTTTCAATGTTTTTTTGTTTATTTAGACTTGTCATGTCTATCTTCCAACTATAGGCTTTGAGTTATTGACTCATTGTAATCTCTCACTTGTATCTTGGAATTGGTCTTCAATAAAATTCAGTATTTTTGACCAAAAAAAAAAGATGATTTGAGTAAATTTTTTATTCTGTTTTATTTAATATTGAATAAGAAAGACCATATTGAATTGAAAATGCTCTTAAAGAAAGCCTATGATCATCTCTCTTGGATTTCACTCAAGACACTATTAAATAAATTGGTTTTGGCGAACATTTTTGCAATTTAATAATGAGTTGTGTCCTTCCGCTCATTGCAACTATTATGGAATGTGGGAAGACTCCTAGGCTCAAGCCCTTAAGAGGCACTAGATGGTACCCGTGTGCTACACCAAAAAATAATTTGCAAATTATTATTAATTTAAAATTATTTAAATTTGTTTAATTTTTTGACTTAAAAGATATTCAATTAATGTTTATAATTTTATTTTTTATCAGTTAATATAAAATAAAAGTATAAATAAATAAATGACCTTGTATAATTACCTTTTGAGGGATAAAGACATCTAGCAACATCTGAGAAATAAAGATTTGACCAATTCATGAATCTAAAATTACCTTTCCTTTCAAGACCTAGTATACTTAAAATGAAACTCAAACCTATAAAATTTCTCAAATGGTTTAGTGCGAATTATTAGATGATATATAATTATATTTTAAATAATATTTTTTATTAATTTCTAAGCTCTGAAAACAATTTGTTATTTTTTTTTTGACAAATAAAGTTTCTGAACATGTTTTTAATGCATACTTATATATATATATATATATATATATATATATATATATATATATATATATATATATATATATATATACATTACCAGTTATACTCAAAAAGTGCAAAACAGAACAAGAGTGAGCGAGCCACCGTGCAAATATTGATCGTAACTCTGTCCAAAACTGCTTTTTTCTGTTAACTGAAGTTCTAATTCAAATTTAAGCAATACAATAACCACTGGAGAGGTTCCTTAGCCAGAATCTTTTATTGGGCAGCCAATGCTATGATTCAGTCCCAATGTGGTTGGCATTTGAAGTATCTTCATTCTTTTGCTTCTTTTTCTTCTTCCGTTTATTTTGCTTGTGTTTGAGCCTAAATTGATCTTTCATGCTCCTCTACCACTCTTTTCGGGATCACATATTGAATTCAACTTCCTATTATGCACTCCACATTTATCCATTTGATCTCACCGCTTAGTTTAATTTCACATGGATCATGGATGCACTCGAAACGAAAAATGATCGTTACATCAAAATGAAGTATATATTAATATATACTTATATATACATTATAGCTCAACCAGTTTAGGCGAGAATTTAGGCAAAAGCCATTGATATATGGAGCCACATGTCGCCCAGAGCATTTATACAAACAAAATCTCACAGCATATTTCATATATGGGCTATGTACAATTGTCATTGTTTGGCAATAACTCAAAATAATTCAAGTTCTTCACCGTAACTAGGAAACTACAGATATGCAAAACATGTAATCTGTGTTGCACAAAAAATATTAAGTTAAAGCCTCAAATTCAAAACTGAAACACACAAAGTAAAAAGAGCAAAATTGAGAATTCTGAACATGTTTTTAATGCATACTTATATATATATATATATATATATATTGCTTTATCGTAATTAAAATTAAAGAATTTTCTTGTTGGTTTCTTCTCTTTAGATATCGCTTTAATCGTGTTAAATTTATCATAAATTTCGTTGATGTTTTAAATGGCCATTATTTATCTCTGATATGTTTTATACAAATGCTAGCAAAATTTGCCAGTGTTGTGAACAATCCTGCAAAACAAAGTGTGCCACAGTCATTTGTTGGAGGTTTGCTTGAGTCTTTGGCAGTAAAGAAAATGTACTGTTATTAATAAGAAGATGATCTCATGTATTTCACTCAGATTTAAATTTTGTGCTATATAACATTAAGGTTATATTCTTTTGAAGTTTGTGAAGATAATGTATCGCTATGTTTTTTGCAACTCTTCTAACTGTTTCGAAATTCCGATATAAACCCATAAAAAAAAATCCTATATAAAGCATGGTTCTGGCAAATCAGTGGGGAAGAAGTTGAGGGGCGACTACTTCCCAAGAGCCATGGTTGTGGCAAGACATTTCATGGCCCTCAGGCTTCGAAGACAGTTGCTTCTGTAAGAATTCACCCTTTGAAGAAAATACCAGAAATTTGAAAGGATTAGAAAACAATCAAGAAGTAATAGCCTAATTACGAAGAAAAAATCAGGAACCTAAATTAGAAATTAACTTTATCTCTTTATCCTTTAACACCATTTCGATGCTATTAATTTCCTTATGATAACTGCACTCAGGAGTAGTTTAGAGCCTAATGACGCATACAATAATTCTTTATGATTAAGAGGAGAAGTATCAAGAACAGAGTTAAATGTGGTAGCCATTTTACCAAATACTTGAAAAGAACGCACAATAATAGAAAAGGTAAATAGCCTGCACAATAAGCTGCATAAAAGGATGCCCACTTCATCTCATATTTATAGATAGCAAAAGCCGAAGAATTTTGGAACAAATTAATGGTAGCCGTAATGCATAGGAATTGGAATTGGAAACGCATGCATTAGAAAGGCATGAATTAATAGGGTATTGTGAAATTATAAGAGTATTAAATTGGGATTTTTCATATGGTAGAATATGGAAAGCTAGATTAAATTAAAAAAAAAAAAGTGGAAAGCTATCTCTGTATGGTATTACTTTAAAATATAGATATATGATTAGGTAGGGAGATCACCTTTTCTTTTTTTCCTTTCTAAAAAAAATTAATTTAAATTTTGTTATCATAATTTGAATTTAAAACCACTGTCTCTGTATTTATCTTGTGATAAATATCTTTATCACTTTCTCTCTTTTCCCTACACTTATGTAACCAACTCCTCTCATTTTTCCTCTCATAAATCCACCCCATATCTCTTCATTTTCTTTCAAAATCCACTCAATCCCTTTTCTTGTTTGGTCACACTAACAAGAAGAAAAGTTTCTTCTGCTTTTCCTTTCTTGGTATGTCTTCTACTCTTCTTTCAATTTCTTCATGGTTCCTTTTATTTTATTCCATTGTTCTTATCATGTTAATATTTTAGATGCCAAATCATTCATCCTTGTGGAATGTGTAACATCCACCGGACTTTTATCGTTTTTCGTCTAGTTGTTCGGTTTTTATTGAATAATTGAGGTTAATTAAAATTCGACTAAATATTTATTTAGGATCAATTAATTAGTAGTTGATTGAGTTTAGATGTAAGGGAATTAGGTTAGAAGCATAGAAGATTCCATATAAATTTTCTTAAAACTGATTTACCGATTTAAAGGAAATCAGTAAGATTTTGGTATTTTAAATTGTCAGAACCGAGTCAATAGAATTATATACCCAAAACCTTATGACTCAAAGGCTGAATACTCAGCCATTTAACCCTCGATGGGTGGCGCCACCAAGGCCACAAGGAGAAGGAAGCATGGCTGAAAATTGACCACAAAATTTCAGCCAATCATAACACACCTAGCCAACCACTTATTAATTGTTGAATCAGATTTTTCTTTTTCTCTTCTCATTCAAGCAGACTTGCGCCACTCTCTTCTCCTTCCAGCCTTCTTCATCTCTTCTCCTTTCAATCTACTCCAACAACCTTCAAGTCTTGACAAGATTTGGGGGTTTTGTTTTCTCATTTCTTGATGTAGTGTTTGGATGTATATGATAATTATTGGCTGGTTTGATACCTGTTTTTGTGTTTAAAACTGATTAAGAAGTGAAAAGGAGTAAGAGTAGGATGCAAGGGGGCTGGAAGAGTAAAATCCTTCGGCAGTCCATACGGCAAAGTGTATGATTCTGCCTACAGCAGTTTAAATTTGATAACACTATTTTTAAGTGAAACTAGACATTCAGAACTTTCCATACATATATAATATAAGGCCATTGGATTAGTATTGAGAGAGATATAAATTTTGGAAGTTTGACCTAAGTTTTTGAGTTTGATTCTAGGTAGACTAGGTTGTTCAGGGCAAAACTTGCCCTATACAACTTAGAATTGAATGAAACAAAATTTGTTAGAAAGCTCACACATAGGAGAATATCACATAAAAATTTCAGAGTTATATACAGTCCCGTTTACTCCCAGTGGTTTGAGGAATTTGTCCTATGTCCAAACTGGGCCAAAACAGGGCAGTTCAGAAAGGGCAAATTTCGGGGCTTATAACTAAAGCTCTACTAAAGAAAATAAAATGAAACTTATTGCAAATGAAAGCCTGTCCTGTTAGCTTTAATATGATACCAATTTCGTATAATTTGAACTGGTTTTCGATTTTTAGTAGATTTTTACTTTTAAGTGTATAATTCTAGCCAACTATAGGGCAAGTCGAGATAAAACTTAAATAACTTGAGCTACATTTATCAAAATTAGATGGGATCAAAGAGGTTAGAAAATAGACACATAACAGTCTAACATATCCAAAATTTAGGTCCAGATGAGTTAAATAGAAACTTTGGCTTGATTTACAAAAATCGGGTTGAATGAATGTGATGAAATAGCAACTATGTTTTAAATGCAACAATTGTTCCTATGAGATTGATGATTGAATTGTGAATGAAATTTTATGATTTCTCTGAAAAATTGGTTTTCTGAGTACTAGCACTATTCACGGGAAAGCAGACACGTTCCGTTATACTACCGAAATTTCGGGGAAGCCTATGCATGAGTTATAATATACATTTAGATCCATGTGCATTTGCAAGAAATTCATAAAGGTTATATTATGATGAAAGTTCCATAATACTTGGGCCAACCCTGGATTAAAGTTAAGGGTAATAAATCGGTGAGAAGGTCGGGGAAAGTAAACCTAGCATTTTTATATAGGAACGAGCTCGATCCTGAAAAGCAGACTATTACCCAGGAGTCTAAATGGCCAAGAACTCCCAGGGAACCAAGTAATGGAAAAGTTTATGATGATAAGTTTAAGAATGAGTTTTTGATAGTCGCATTGAATAGTCATTATAAGTTGTTTACAATTTGACTGTTATGTTTACTTACTGCTGTATGTTCATTTATTCTGCTCATTATTTTGTGTAACACTATTTAGTAGTTTATTCTATTTCTTATGCAGTCTTAAGTAAAATTGAACATTGCCTCGGACCAGACATTTTCTTAAACTTATTAAATGTGGATAGTTCAATTTGATGCCATGTTTTTATAATTAAATAAAAATTGAGGCAACTGAGAATGAATGTGATATCAGTTTAATATCGTACTCGAATCCTACTGAGAATTCCTTTAAATTCTCACCTCGCTTTGTATTTCTGCATCATTCTCAGACTCTGGGGATGGACATGACAGCTACCCTGTTTATTGAGATCCCTGACCTGCAGCTCCACCATGACCCCGTGTTGGACTCATTGTACATAGCCGACTCCTGCCATTTCCATCTCTATCTTTTTAGTAATAGGAACTTTGATGTTCCTTTATTTCACCCTGTTTTCGACCCTGTCGCTCTGTATTTCGCGGTCCCTTTGCATGTAGCACATCCTCCTCCAGCACCTCTAGCACTCACAACACCTGCCACTCCGGCTAGCCCTCCACTAGATTCACCTTCGCAGGTGGTTCCAGACATTCCTCTCGGTCCTGAGAGCGATCCTTCTGAGGCTACCGACTCACCATCCTCCTCTTCGGGACCGAGTGCTGACTACTCCCTAGCCGGGCCGACTATGGCCAACGGCTACATGATTGAGTAGGTCGGTAGCGAGATTACATTGTGCTGATGTGGCCTCTTTTGGTAGTGTGCAGCATTGGGCCATAGACTTAGCCGTATATGTATCAGCTAGTTTGAAATGTCCTTTGAGGACCTCGTAGGACCATTTTGACTGACACGGATCTTATGTCTTTTTGGTACACCGGCCCCACTTTTGTATCCTATTTTGAACCTGTATATAAACTGAAGTATTGGCTTCCAACATATATATATTGACGAAATATAGCTCGAGGCGCAAAGGTCATATAGATATATGTAAACAAAAGAAATGACGCACTGTATATAATAAACGTGCTCAGCATTGCAGAGCGTAACAAAATTTAATAAAAAGCACAACAGAAAGGATAAAGACAGGTAATATATCATCAGTCGTACACACACATACACACACATCTACATATATATATATATATATATATATATTAGAGAAAAAGAGAATATAATATACTTGAATACACTTATAAGCTGTTATATATATATATATATGTATATATATATATATATATATATATATATATATATATATATATATATTAGAGAAAAAGAGAATATAATATACTGAATACAGCTATAAACGGGATACTAACATGGTAATGCAATCTATCCAATTTCATGCTATGACTTAAACATAACATTAAGTTGGTAGGGTGTTACAGAATGGGAATCAAGTTCTTATAGGTTTCTTTAGGCATTTAACAACAGCTATGTGGGTAGAACCTGTAGAGGATTTTGTCTACATAAAAGTTATTACATCTTGGTTGTGAATAACTAATGTCTACTCACTAAAGTGCCTATTAATTCACATTTTTTATTTTTAGTATAAATTTTAAATTAATTTTTGTTTATTTTTTAAAAGCTTAAACTAAAATTATGAGGGAGACAATGGTGTTAGTGGGTTGTAGCAGTTATTGAGTTAGTTGGAGTTATTTGGTAGAAGATGTTTATTTTATCCTCTTTTTTTTTAAGATTTAATTTACTATGTGTAGATGTTAGTATAAATATGTACATAGAACTCAAAAAAAAAAAAAAAAAAAATTTCAATGTAGTTTATAAAGACCAAAAGATAGCTATAAAAGACTAGTGGATTGATAGGCACCACATTTTTTATTTTTAGAGTAATTTTAAAATAAATTTTTATTTATTTATTTGAAAAATAAATCAAAATAAAGAGAGGATAAAAAGGTTAGTGGTATATATATATATATATATATATATATATATATATATATATATATATATATATATATAGTGACGGACCCTTAATAGCCTTTTACGATGTTGCTTTATGATAAAAATTTTATTTTATTAGTTTCAAAATTATTTGAAGTTTTTTTCTTAAATTTTTATGTCATGATTTTAGATTTTAAGTATTCTTGGGACAAGCTTTTTAAAAAGTTCTATTTAATTTTTTTTTGGGTAAAAGTTTAAATAAGTTATGTTATGAAATGAATATTATTGCTGTTTTTCTTTGTTATGATTGATGATACTTTTGTTAGAATACTATAGCTAACAGTAGTGGTTGTTAGCCTTGGTACATTTTGATTGGACCTAGGTAGTAGAGGAGTTGCTAGCCCTAAACTAGGCACGATTTGAGATTAGAATTTTTAAGAAATTGACACTTTGACTTTCTAGGAAGAAAGTGCCGCGAATTATGGAATATCTGAGGTCTATCTCTTGAATCCTGGATATGTTATGTAACTTTGAATATTAGATATGAGCTTTGATTTGCCAGGAACAAAGTGCCGCGGATTATAGCGCATTCGAGGGCCACTTCTCGAATCCTAGATATGTTATGTTATGTGAATATAAATTATGAACTTTGATATTTTATTTATTGTTATTTAATTATTGTGATTTTCTATAAGTGATTATTTTTAATTATGTTTATTTTCGAAAAATTAGTGCCTTGCTTGTCTTGTGTCCATTGCAGTAGATATTAGTTGTTCATTCAGTTTATTGTTCACTCTGAATTCTATTCTATTTTTCAAATAAGGAAAAGACATAGCGTCTGATTCGGTTCCGTCTATTGAGGAGTGAAGTCTTGAAGATGTTCACTTGTTCTGGTGGACAAATTTAGGAATTTTCATTTGTTTCTGTTTGATTAGTATTGACTTTTTTAGAGGTGCTTCATTATTTACGAGTAAGATCCTCTTTGTGTTTGGTACTTTATGTCGTCATGGGCCTACATATTTCAACCATTTATTTATTAAACTTTTGAGTTTGGAGTTGAACTACGTGAACTCCTTTATAGTTATATGGATGTTTTTTGTGAAAATTTTGATAATTTATTCTCTTGTTTGACAAATGTTTAGATGGCTTGCTTGGTGGGACATTCTTGCCTATGTGCTAGTCACCACCCTATTTTGGGTTGTAATCAATCCCTTGTCACTCTTCCTCTTTTATGTTATGTTGTGTGTGGAGCACCTTGGGCACATCAGTGACCTAGTTGTTAGTGAAGGAAAATGGAAATATATTCAATTTTGTTGACAAGAAGACAAGCTTTCTCACTTATTCTTTGCAAGTGATCTAATTTTGCTCAAGGAAGCATCAATTGTACAAGTTAAGACTAGGATGCAATGTCTTGACATTTTTTGTAGTTTCTCTAGTCATTTATTGAATAAAAAGAACCACTTGTACTTTTGTTTCTCATTATCAGAATTAGAGAATGAATGTAAACATTGAGTGAATAAATATGAAAGAGTCTTATTAACTTAACATCAAATATAACAATTAGTTGGGTGCACCATGATACAAGTGGATGCCACCACAGGGAATACAACTCTCTTACTAACTAAACCTAATATAACATAATACAACTAACTACGAACTGCTCTAGGTTGTATGTGTTACTCCCCTTCAAGTTGGGAGATAAATGTTTAAAGTGCCTAACTTGGACAATACAGTAGTGAATGATGATAGTGGCAAGGGCTTAGTTAATAGATTAGCAAGTTGGTGACTAGACTTCACATGAATTAGCTCCAATAAACCCGATTAGATTTTCTCCTTAACAGTAAATATCTATGTGCTTTGTCCATTCATGGAAGATTGGGTTGGAAGCTTTGTGCACAGCTGCCTAATTATCACAAACAAACTTCACACTAGACACCAGAAGCTAAAAATCTAAGAGGAGTTGTTGCAACCAAGCCACCTCACTTATAACAGCATCCATGGCATGGTACTCAACCTCAGCTAAAGATCTTGCTACCATATTCTGCTTTTTAAATTTCCATGAGACTAAAGCATCCCTTAGAAACATGCAATAATTGGAGGTTAATTTGCGAGTGTCTGGGCAATTGCCTTAGCCTATGTAACATCCTCCTGAAATATAGTACTATGCTTAAGTCATAGTACCATACTCAAGACTTATTACTATTACCTGAGCAGACTTTCTTCCGACAAAAGAACTTCACTGCCTTTCGGAACTTTCAAGCTATCTGGAGATAACACGAAAATAGGAGTGAGAATCTTTAATTCTCAGTAGGATTCTTTAACTATGATACATAATGTCATCGTTGTCATCTCCAGTTGCTTCGGTTTATTATGAAAAAGGTGAACATGTTATACAAACTGTTCAATTTTATAGTTCGAAAACATACTGTCCGAAGCAAGGTTCACTTTATTGATACACTTGTCATTTGGGTGAGCCAATACAAAGTCAATTCATGAATTATACTATGAATAATAATTTGAAACGTATTAAAATACAATAGCACCAACATACTGAACTCATAAAATCTGCACATGCCTTCACTTGTACTTGAATTTATGCAGATACACATAATTTTCTTTTCTTCCTTTATCCTCCTTTACTTATTACACATATTCCAGAGTACGATCGCCATGTCATACTCCATCGGGATGTGATCACCATATCACACTCCTTAGGAATATGTTCTTCCTGCCACGTCCCAGAGTATGATCGCCATGTCATACTCTATCGAAATATGATCGCCATGTCACATTCCTTAGGGTGTGGGATCATCATGCCACATTCTAGAGTATGATCGCCATGTCATATCCCATCGAAGCGTGATCGCCATGTCACATTCCTTAGGAATATGGACTCATCATCATAAATTTATGGTACCCACACTAGCTGGGTCATGCCATGCCTCATGTAAGCCCTATCCCTTATACTTGCACTAGTTGGGTCGATGCTATGCCTCATGTGAGTGGGGTGCTTGCATATGTTTTAATCTTTAATCTTTATTGCCCTTGGGTAGTCTGATCTAGGAGTGAGCTCAACTCGTGACCGTTGTCACACAGTACTGACCTGCAAGGGGACCCATGTGCCTCTAGGTCGGAGGAACTGAGTTAGCCATCTGTTTCCAATATAGAGGGACCCAAAAGTTTTAGCTGCCTTCACAGGGAGGGACCCATTGTGCAATTGCCTCCGAGTGAAGAGACCCACATCTTTATCTTTTAACTGCCTTCACCTAGAGAGACCCAAATAACTGCATCCAAGTGAAGGGATC
Organism: Pterocarpus macrocarpus; assembly: GCA_031439585.1. NCBI lineage: Eukaryota > Viridiplantae > Streptophyta > Magnoliopsida > Fabales > Fabaceae > Pterocarpus > Pterocarpus macrocarpus. The sequence goes on along the minus strand of CM062513.1, from coordinate 31,662,954 downwards.
TCATATATTCTTCCTTCATTCATATGCAGATATGTATGCACTCATAAGAATGATTCATGATCATGTCATCATAATATATTCATAATTGTATAGCTGTTCATATCATAAATTTCTTATAATATAAACATTTATAGTTTCATAGACTTCTGCCGAAAATTCGGTAGCATAACGGATTGAGTCCGCTTCCCCATGAGTAGTGCCAGTTTCAGCAGATAGTTAGTCACAGTAAGAGATTAAATATAATGCATTAATCCTTCAAGCACCAACATGAAATTGCAACATTTAGGCTTTACTTGAACTCATATGTGAATTAAGTGCCAAATCCTTTAACTTTGGGAATCCTGCTCATATTCTTCAACTCTGCCCGTTTTTAGAAATTAAGCCTTAAACTCATTTTAAATCATTTGGACCTGAATTTCAATTATGTCAAAGTTTTATGTGTCTATTTTCTAACCTCTTTGATTCTATCTAGTTTTGATAAATATAACTCAAGTTATTTACGTTTTAATCTGGCCTGCCCTGTGGCTGGCCAGAATTACACACCTAAAAATAAAAATCTACTAAAAATCAAAAACAAGTCCAAATCATCCGAAATTAGTATCATATTAAAGTTAACAGGACAAGTTTTCATTTTCAAGAAGTTTCATTTCATTTGCTTTAGTAGAGCTTGAGTCATAAGTCTTGAAATTCAACCTTCTTAAACTACCCTATTTTGGCCTGGTTTGGGCATAGGACAACTTCTTCGAACAACTGGGAACAAATGGGATCATAACAAACTTGGAATTTTATTATGAGATGTTCCTCTACGTGTAAGCTCTCCAACAAAGTTAGTTTCACTCAATTTGGAGTTGTGTAGGGTGAGTTACACTTTTCTCAATTCACATTGCCCGGATGAAAGTCCTGATTCCTAGGTCAAACTTCAAAAATTCATATCTCTCTCAATACTAATCTAATAGCCTTATATATATATATATATATGGAAAGCCCTGAATGTCTAGTTTCATATAAAAATGGTTCCATCGAATTTGAACAATTTGCAGTGAGTCATACATTCCATTGCATTTAACTGCCGTGGGGCTTCTAACTTAGATAGCATCCCAATCCTCCACTTTTCGTAGTTTTCTTCTTCTAACTTTAACTCTAATTCAAGATTTCATATTAATCCAAACATAATCCATTATATATATATATATATATATATATATATATATATATATATATATATATATATATATATATATATATATATATATATATATATATATATATATATATATCCAATATATCATCAAATACATGAAGAAGAGTGAAATTTCATACAGCCACAGTTTAGAAAAATTAAGGACAGAAATTGAATCCTACCTCTTTGGAGTGTGACTTTGCTAGGTGTTGGAGTTTGAATTGATAGAACCTTGGGGAGCTTGAAGGTTTGATAGAGTTGGTTGAGAGAAGGGGAGAAAAAGGAGGCTGAAATCAGGTGAGAGAGTGGCACAAATAAGAGAGAAAAATCTTATTTAAGCATTAAGGAGGTAGTTGGCTTTGTGAGTTTTGATTGGTTGAAACTTTGTGAGTGAAGTTCAGCCATGTCTCCCTCTTTTGTGGCTAAATTATTCTCCATGTCGCCTAAAAGTGGAACTCGCTTCCATTCTATCTGAAATCGTAACTAGTCTCTATTCTGCGTAAAATCAGAACTCGGGTCCATTTTATTTGAGCTTGAAGCTAAAGTCGGATGTCGGAACTCGTGCCCATCTTATTTGAGACTTGGCAAAAAATTCGGAGATCAGAAATCATGTCCATTTTATTTGAAGCTTGGGAATAAAGTAGAAGATCGGAACTTGTGTAAATTTTGGTTGAACTTGGAGACCAACTCAGAGATCTGATCTCATGTCCATTCTGGTTGAGATAAACTCTTAGGTCGGAACTCGTGTCCATTCTAGTTGAGATCAACTCTTAGGTCGGAACTCGTATCCTTTCTAAATCAACTTGACGGTTGGAACTCGTATCCTTTTTATTTGAAACAAAAGGTCGGAAGTCGGAAGTCGGAAATCATAGCCATTTCATTTGAAACTTGGAGATGAAGTCGGAGGTCGGAAATGAAATATAGAATCGAAGGTCAGAACTCGTGGTGGACGATACAGCCTGCATTAGTGTAAGTAGTCAAAAGGAGGTTAGATTGAGAAGGAACAAACAAGCCATGACCCAGAGGCCCCTTAAGATACCTTGATAAGTGGTGAAATAGCCAAATGAACATTAGTAGGCTTGGCTACAAATTGACTCAATTTATTAATTGAGAAAGCAATATTAGGTCTCGATATAACGAGGTAGGAAAAGTAATCAACGAGGCTTTGATACTCTATGATATTACACAGGGGAGTGCCATCATGGATGGTCAACTTCAAATTAGTATCCATTAGAAGAAAGGTTGGTTTACTAGCCAATCATGTAAGCGGGATAACGTGTACTTACACTATTCAAATTGATTCATCCAGCAGACCTTGCAATCTCCTAGCCTAAAAAATACTTAAGCTAAACAAGATCCTTCAATTTGAAAGTGTAACACCCTCTCAAGCATGGTACCATGCTTAAATCATAGTACCATACTTAGAAGTTGTTACTAGCACATGTAATGACCTTGTCTGACAGCAACCTTCGACCGTCCTCCAATCTCAATTAACTTTATCTAGGATGACCATCTTCAATATCTCTTGAGTTATCTGGAGATAATATGAGAACATACATAAGGGTGGAAATTACAAATTTTCAGTAGGATTTCCTAAACTACCACATATAGTGTCATTGTCATTATCTTCGGCTGCTTGGGTTTATTTAAGAAAAAAAAGTGATCATGCTAATAAACTATAAATTTTATTTAAGAAAGTTCAAAAATGTCCTTTTGAAGCAAGTTAATTTTATTCACATACTTGACACTTAAAAGAGAAGTTTCATAATAGTAGCAAAAGAACATGCATATGCAGATGCACACTATATAATCATATAAATGCACTTGTATTTCTTTAACTTTCTTTACTTAATATACCTAGGCATTATGTATCATCATCCTCAAAGTGCAGCCTTACTTATCACTTCTTTACTTTCTTTGCTCAACACACCTAGATGTTACATATCATTATCCCTAAGATGTCTGCAATGGATATGCACGTGAGTGTTACGTATCGCCGTCCTCAAAGTATAGCATTTCGCATACCTGAGTGTTATGTATCACCGTTCTCAAGTTGTGATCTTAGACGTGCCTCTACTTGGAAGGATCTCATCTGGCTACGTGCTTCCAAAGTAGAGGGATCTTATAATTTTAGCTACCTTCAAAGGGAGAGATTCAAATAACTGCCTCTAGTTGAAGGAATTCCACATCTTATTGGTTCATTATCCTTTTATGGCTCATATGCCGATATATTCGTGCATGAATGTGCTTGAGAGACTTATGATCATGCTACTTTTCTCACTTTCAACATTCTTGCATGCATGATTTTTATGCTCATAACATATAAACACTCATAGTATTCATATACTTATGTAAAAAATTCAACAACATTAACAGCTAAAATATGAGACTATCCCATATACAGACAACATCATTTTAGCTAACCAATTACAATAAATACAATCATAATGTCAAAATATCAATATCACATTAATATAATAAATAATTGCATCAAAAACTTAGCCATTGGCCCTTTATGACTTATTTCTAACTCTTAAAGTGGGCAATTTACCTTAGATTCTCCAATTCTACCCTATTCTTGTAAGTTGCATTAAAATTTCATTTTAACTCATTTGAATATGAAAATTTAATTTTTTTTAGCCTTATTAGTCTACTTCTAAACCTCCATGGTCCCATTAAGTTTTGAGATGTATAAGTTGAGTTATTAAAGTTTCACTCAAGGTTGCCCTATTTTAGGATAGACTTGCACACCTAAATTTAGAAAATCACTAAAATTTCATTTCTTATAATTTTTATATGAATTTTATGCCAAATTTTGTCTAATTGAATCATCTTTCAATCCCAATAAGTTTCATCTTGATTGGATAAGTAGAGCTCAGGTTATGAGCTCCTTAATTAGGCTACCCTGTTTCAACCTAAACAAAGCATAGGCAAATTTAGTGAACTACTGGGAGCAATGTACTTAAGATCTGGGTTTGAAATTTTTATGGCATGGTTATCTATATGTTTTCTTCCTAAAAAAATTAGTTGAACTAAATTTAAAGTTGTATAGGGCGAATTATACCCTTCTTCACACACACTGGTCAAGATAGTGAGTGAAATTGAATAGTCTACTTCAAAAATTCATATATCTCTCATGTTAAATCTAATGAACCTATAATTTATATGGTTGGATTAATCTTGAAGTCTAGTTTGCTATAAAATTGGTCTTACTAGAATTTGATACCTATCGGTGAAGAAACATGATTCGCTATACAGAAGGTTACCCTAGGATTTTCTCTCAGTATTTCTATTTGTGTTTTCTTTTGGTCTTTTGATCAAATCATCAACCTAAACCAACGATTCCTATCTTAAATCACTCAAAACAAATCATATTAACATTAATTATTATCAAAGAAAGGATGACATAAGAAACCTTAACAGCCATATAATCCATAGAAATCCATTAATTTAAGAAATCCTAGCTAAAATCCAAAGCTTGCAATCTTTTGGCTTAGATCTTTTGATGCTTTCTCTTCTCTAAAGCCGTCAAATGAGCACAAAACCCTTCTTGCTCCCTTGTTTGGTTAGATTTATATGGTTTAAAGTAAGGATATTTTGACTAGTATGAAGGTCTATTAGGGGTAAACAAGTGAAAGGGTAGAAATTGGACGAGAACAAGGGAAGTACACAAGACTTTGGGTAAGTTTGAGGAGTTTAGAAATGAAAATGAAGTAAAGAAAGAGGGGGGAAAGGGCTGCATGAAATTTTGGAGAAAAATGGAGAGAAAATGATGAGCCTCCTTTCTTGTTAAGTCATCTTGCTTAGGGAGTTACTTCTTATTAGTGGATTTAAAAGGAATTTCAATTTTTGTTAAGTTTCTAACTGTGTGGCCACTATTAGGCCAACAAGCATAGGTTAGGTGGCTAGTTTCTATCCACATATTCTATGGTTTTTAATTGATACTTATGTCATCATGCAATATAGATTCCTACTAATTCAGTTTTTGTATTACAAGACACCGCAATTAAATCGATTTTTCCCAAACTAGTAAAACATTGCTATTTATCTTAATAAAATTTCTCTACAAAAGAAACTTGAATTTACCTTACCCTAATATTTACATTTCGAAATTGCCTATTCGTATATTTATACTAAAAAATTTAATTATTCGATAGTAAAATTTATACAGAAAGTGGACTGAAGTTGAGACTTAACACCATCGAGCATTGAATGGTTAGGCTAGCATGAATGATATTATCCACATAAACTAGGATTACAACAAAATCAGCTCCTGCTACCTTTGTGGAATAGAGAATAGTCATTCTTTGACTAAAAAAAGCCTAGATTCATAAATGTAGAAATGAAATTATTGAATCATTGTGATAACTCCATGAATTGGAGTTATGTAGCTCTTAATTGGGCTTTATTTACATACTTAGTCTATGATTTTATAAGTGAAAATAAGTAAAAAAAAAAAAGTGTTAATCTAGTCTTATAGCTTCCTTGATTTTAAATGGCCAAAAGTCCATGTTTTAAGTGAGTTGAAGTGTAAAATTATGATTAAAAAATTTCATTGGCACTTTGATGTTTGTAGATTTGGAGTTCAAAGAACATTAATTAGAACTAAGAAGGGAGGAAATATTGAGGGATGTGAGAGCTTGGAGGCTAAAAACTTGAAGAATTTGATCATGCTCTATAGCGCCTAAGCACCCACTTGAAGTTCAAGAATTGCTCTATGCCAAGTGAGTGTTTGAGCACTTGGATCCAATGCTTGAGCACTTTCTGCGCGTGCCACATATGTCACTATGCTAATAGAATTTTTTTTCTTACTTTTAAGTCAAACCTTAAGCACTACAAAGAGAGACTAACAAGGGCAAAACATAGGTTATTAGGGTTTGGAGGCTTGAGGGAGAAATTCATCTTGGATTCTTGAGGTTCAAAGCTTGGGGAAGATTCTACTACTCAAGAGTTCTTTAATATTATTCATCTCTTCTTCTCCATCTTAGTTCTTCTTGCATTCACTACGAGTCTTGCACTTGTTAGTTGCTTTGTTTTGTTCATGGATAGTTAAACTTGTAGCTAGTGGTTCCTTTAGACCCCTCTTGGTTTGACTCTTATTTTCTAGTGTTCAATATGATTTTTTTTTTTTTTTTGTGTTTTAGAATGTGTCATGGTGTGCCTTAATGCTTTCTTGATATCAATTTTGATAAATTTAGTCCATGATTTTTGTCATGGTAAATAATTTATTTGAGATTAAATTGCTTCATGCCATTACCTAACATGTTTTGCTAAGTTGTTAGATGAGCAATTTTGCAAGAATGCATGAATGATTGACATAAGTAGCAAAAAGTAGAGAAAATGCATGTTTTGATAGTGATCAAGCACTCATACCCAGCGCTCAGGTGCTCATTGGCGAATTAGTTAGCTTTCTAGTTATCTAGTGCTCAAGCACTCAGCCTTAGCACCCAAGCACTACCTGGTGCATTTTTGGCTACTCTCCATATAGGTAGCACTCAAGCATTTACTTTAAGTGCGTAAGCATTCAATTTTTTTCTTTATTTAAAAAAAAATGTATAATGAATTCTTATTGGCAAGTGAAGATTCGACATGTCAGTGTTTGAATTGAATATCCAGTGATTGTGTGGATTATGGATTGACCTCACTTTTTGGGAATATACGTGAGTTCTATTGATTGTGTTTAGCTCTGGTGCTTCAATTATGTATGATGTGTTTCACCTTTGTATGTTTGTAAGACCTTGGAATTTGAATAAATTGCCATGTTTGGAGAAAGTGTATGAGCTGAATTTGTGTTAAATTTTTCTTATCCTAAGAGTTGGTGGAGTCTTTTTTGAGGCGAAATCCTAAGCAATGCATGATTGAGGAGATGATTAGGTCATTCTTTGGACCTTTTGAGCCTTTCAAGCCAATCTTAGCATGTGATTATCCTTAGGTCCCTTTTGAAGCCTTGAATATGTTTGGCCTTTGTTTTCTTCTTTTACCTACATTCTTCCTACCCTTAAGCCCCTCATATGTTTGAAAAAAAAATAGGTGTATCTATCCCTCAAATTGGCCTTTGTTAAGTGCATGAGATGAAAATTCTTTTGACTTGAACCAACACTTTATTATTGTGTAGTGCATTTTGTGAGTAAAAAAATAAATAAAAAAAAAGAAGAAGAAGAGAAAAGGCAAAAGAAAAGAAAGTATGAAATTACACAAAAGAAGGAAAAGATGCTTGCAAATAATCAAGTGCTTGATTTTGTTGCTTTGAGTTTCACAAATTGCAATATCGGGTTTTATTTTAGGTTTGGCTCAAATTTTAGGATTCTTATATTTATGCATCTCAACTTTTGATTTGTATTCATACCCCTTCTTTCTTAACCTTTACCCTTGACCTTATATTACAAGCTTTGAAAGATCCTCTTGATTCTTGATTGTGCATTGTCCTACATTAGTGGAAAAAGAGATGAAATCAACTTTCGTGATGCTAATTTTGATGTGCATGTGCTTCTTCATGAGCTTATCTGGACTTGTCATTCAAAAATAGGAAGAGATCTTGTATACATGCTTTGTGGAAATTAATTTAAGCATAAAAGTTGCATGTGAGTAACAAGATGATCTTGGATGTGCATGTGTGGTGCTTTTTTGTGAGGTTATGAAATTATTCTTGAGGATATGGATGATATTAGATGTTGATCATGCTTGAGCTTTAGTTGTTGCATATTCAAAATGGTTGCCTCTGGTAGAAATTCCCTTGTGTTTGACTTAGTTTTGAATTGTTTTGCTTAAGGACTAGCAAAAGTTTAGATTTGGGGGGTGTGATAATTCCATGAATTGGAGTTATTTAGTTCTCAATTGGGCTTTATTTACACACTTAGTCAATGATTTTATAAGTGAAACACTTTTAAATGAGCAAAAATATGGGTTAATCTAGTCTTATAGCTTCCTTGATTGTAAATGGCCAAAAATCCATGTTTTAAGTGAGTTGAAGTGTAAAATTATGATAAAAAATCTCATTGGTGAATTTCCATTTTTATGTTTGTAGATTTGGAGTTCAAAGGTACATTAATTGGAACCAAGAAGGGAAAAGTGAGACATTAGAGAGCTTAGAGTAAAAAAATTTGAAGAATTCAATCTTGCTCTGTAGCATCTAAGCACTCATCTCCAGTGCCTAAGCCCCCACTGGAAGTTCAAGAATTGCTTTCTAGCAAGTGAGCGCCTGAGCGCTTGGATCTAATGCTTAAGCATTCCTTGCATGTGCCGCATATGTCACTATGTCATAAATAGAATTTTTTCTTACTTTTAGGTCAAACCTTAGGCACTACAAAAGGGAGACTAAAAAGGGAAAAACATAGGTTCTTAGGGTTTGGAGATTAGAAAGAGAAATTCATCTTGGATGCTTAAGGTTCAAAGCTTAGGGAAGATTCCACTACTCAAGTGTTCTTCAATATTGTTCATCTCTTATTCTCCATCTTAGTTCTTCCTATATTCACTATGCATTTTGAACTTGTTAGTTGCTTTGTTTTGTTCATGGATAGCTAAACTTGTAGCCAGTTGTTCTTTAGGACCGCTCTATAATAATTGTTAATGAGTTTGGTTTTGTTTACCCATTTCTATTCTTAATGCTTTTTTATGATGGCCACCATTGAAGTTGATTTGGGTGGTTCTTTTTAACTAGACACAGGAATTGGGAATTTGGACCATGGTTATGGGTAATGCTTGTTCAATCATGCTTAATTGGCTTAGGTGTATTGATTAGTTAATGGGACGGAAACATACACATTAGCTTGCATGGCAAATGCTTGATAATTGTTCTTAATGAATTGAATTCACGCTAATTCCTAAGGACACTTAATGCTTTAGGTGAAGGAAGCACGATTGATTAACCTAGAAATAGGCTTTTAACCAAAATTGACAAGCTAGTAAAACCAACTTATTGATATTTATCTGAGTAATTTGATATCTAAGAGAAGTAGAGGGTGAAGGAGGACCCTTAGGCCTTTAAATCTTTTTTGTCTTACAATCTCTAGTTGCTAATGCTTATCTTATTTTAGTGTTTAAACTCTTGTTTGTTTATTAATTATAGAGATGGCAAAATGGGTCGAATCCGCATAACTTGCATTTTTTGGCGGGATGGGTTGATATTTTCAACTCGCAAAAAATATTTGACCTGCATAACCCACGACTTGAAGTGGGGCAAGGCGAGTTTGGCCCATGGGTCACTTCTAATTCATCTTTTTTTTTTTCTATTTTCATTTTTTCCCAAAAAATAAACTTAATATTTGGGCCCTTGCCCATGCACAATCTAGATGCCCTTAGGCCCTCAAAGAAGTACCACGTCAGATTGCCCCCTTGCAAAAAAAAAATCAATTATGTGATGTGAGTGAGACTTCAGACGTATGAATGTATATGTGTATGTGAGCTAACATCTTAACCTTTTATTTTTTGTGATTCTCATTCATCTCATTCATAATTTTGTCTCTCTCAAGCTCAACAGTAGCCCCCAAAACCAAACCCCCCCTATTTTCACTTTTTGTTTTAAAAATCTAACACCAATAAAAAAAGACGCTTAGCCATATTATTTTAATTTAGTATTGGATTAGGTAATTAGGAATTTTTTAAAAATTTGTATGGATGTTATTTTTCTATATTTAATTAAAAATTTGTTTATTATTTTTTTAAAAATAAAATTAGATGAATTAATTCATATAAAAAAAGATTTTTTCTTTATTTTTTATTTTTTTGGTGGGCCTAACGACAACCCGAGCAAAAGCGGGGTAGGTTGGCATACTCAACTCGTATTATTGTGATGAGTTGGCCCGCCCAGCTTAAGGCTTAACCCATGGCAGGATGGGATAGGTTGACCAATTTGCCATCTCAAGTTAATTACCACTTAAATTTAATTGCTTAAGCTTGAACACGATAGTTTAGTTGATCGATAGCATACTTCTATGCAATCCTTGTAGAGACGATACTCTTTACTCAATTTTACTGCTTGAGCGACCCATGCACTTGCGGTGACACAAAAGCAAGTCCATTAAGTTTTTAGTGCCATTACAGAGGATTGGCAATAATTGTGTGCTACTTTTGATTTAGATTACTAGTTCTTGACTTGAATTTTATTTTTCTTTTTATTTTCAGGTACCTTTTCACTTGCATGCATCATTCTAGGAGCTTTGGAGATATTGTTGTTGACACAGAGATTGAGAGAGTTTTCCAATTCCCATATCAAACACGCACTAATCGCACTAGACACGCCAGCCATACAAATGAAGAGGACCTTAACCACTCTGTGCGGAATTACGCTTCTCCACAACTCCAAGATGTGCATTCTAGCATTTGCAGGCTACTCATCTAAGCTCATTCCTTTGCTTTTCAACCGATACTCATTTAGATGTTGTAGAACACAATTCAGTTTGGAAGGTCACCTAGTGAAGATCCTATTGCTCACTTATCTAACCAAATTGCCATAGCTCTAGAGCATCAAGAGAAGACAACATTCACTTGTCCTTATGGTACTTGCACCTTTAGGAGAATATCATTTGGCTTGTGCAATGCGCCTACTACTTTTCAATGACATATGTTAGCCATTTTCACTAATATGGTGGAGGAATCACTTCAGATATTCATGGATGACTTCTTTATGTTTGGTAATTCTTTTGATGAACGTTTGCATAACTTGGCCTTAATGTTGAAAAGATGTGTAGAAACTAACTTGGTGCTAAATTGGGAGAAGTGTCACTCCAGGGTACAAGAAGGCATTGTTTTGGGTCATCGAGTCTCAAGTAAAGGCATTGAAGTTGATAGAGCAAAAGTTGAAGTTATTAAAAAGTTCCCCCTCAAAATTCAGTGAAGGGAATTCAAAGTTTCCTTGGGCATGCTGGATTTTATTGGAGATTCATTAAGGATTTCTCAAAATCGCTAAACCCTTTTGCAACTTGTTAGAGAAAGATATGCCATTTAAATTTGATAAAGCTTGTTTTGAGTCTTTTAGACAATTGAAGAAAAAGCTTATTTTAGCTCCTATTATCACTACACCAAATTGGAACTTACCATTTGAGCTAATGTGTAATGCTATTGAATATGCAGTGGGAGCTTTGCTTGGCCAAAGACCAAAACAGGTATGCCATCCTATATACTACACAAATAGGACTCTTAGTGATGGCCAGCTAAACTATACTACCATTAAAAATGAGCTTTTGGTTGTTATGTTTGCAGTTGACAAATTTCGAGCATATTTGGTTGGCACTAAGGTGATAGTTTACACAGATCACTCAGCCATTAAATATTTGATAAGCAAGAAGGATGCAAAACCAAGGCTAATTCGATGGGTTCTATTGCTTCAAGAGTTTGATCTTGAGGTTCGGGATAGAAAGGGCACGAAAAACCAAGTGGTAGATCATTTTTCCATACTTGAGAATGCTTAGTGTCAATATGAGCCCATAGTAATTAAGGAGTCATTTCTTGATGAACAGCTATTTGTGGTTTCAACCTCTACTAATCTTTGGTATGTGGATTTTGTGAACTATTGTGGGAGTTTTGCCACTAGACCTTAATTCTCATCAAAGAAAAAAGTTTCTTCATGATGTAAGGCACTACATTTGGGATGAGCTATTCTTGTTCAAACAATGAGCAGATCATGTGATTAGAAGGTGCATTTGCATGGAGGAGGTGGAAGATATTTTAGAGCATTGTCATGCTTCACCTTATAGAGGTCACTTTAGTGGGGAAATGACAGCTGCAAAAGTGTTGCAATTTGGATTCTTTTGGCCTACTTTGTTCAAATATGCTAACTCATTTGTGGCTAGATGTGACCAGTGTAAAAGAGTTGGCACTATTTCAAAGAAGCACAGATTGCCTTAGCAACCCATATTGGAAGTGCAACTTTTTGATGTTTGGGGCATAGACTTCATGTGTCTATTTGTTCCTTCCTTCGGCAACCAATATATCTTTGTAGCTGTTGACTATGTCTCAAAATGGGTGGAAGCAAGTGCATTGCCAACCAACGATGTCAAAGTTGTGGTTAATTTCCTCAAAAAGCACATTTTTACTCGTTTTGGCACTCCAAGGGCAATCATAAGTGATGGATGAACTCATTTTTGTAACAAATAATTTGTAGCTTTGTTGGCTAAGTATAGAGTAACTCATAGGGCCTGCTTATCAAACTCAAACAAGTGGTTAAGTGGAGTTCTCAAACCACGAATTAAATTGCATCTTATATAAAATTGTCGGCCCCACTATGAAGGATTGTGTCAAGAAGTTGGATGATGTTTTATAGGCCTACCAGACTGCATACAAAACTCCCACAAGAATGTCCCCTTATAATCTTGTCTTTGGGAAAGCTTGCCGTATCTCGGTGGAACTTGAGCATCATGCTTATTGGGCAATCAAGCGTTTGAACTTTGAATCACAAGCTGCCAGAGAGAAAAGGCTTCTCTAACTTAATGAGCTTGATTAATTGTGTCTTCATGCTTATGAAAATACTAAAATTTACAAGGAGAATATTAACAAGTGGCACGATAAGCATATCATGGTTAGAGTTTTGAATTGGGTCAACAAGTCCTCCTCTTCAATTCTAAGCTCAAACTTTTTCCAAGGAAGCTCAAATCCCATTGGTCAAGTCCATTTTTAGGGGTAAAATTGCTCCCTAGTAGAGCTTTGGACCTTGAAGATCCCAATTCAAAGTCAACCTTTGTGGTAAACTCTCTACGGATTAAGCATTTTTTGGGTAGGGAGGTGAGTTGTCAAAAGAAATCTCTCACCTTGGCAAATTCCACATGAAGTCTGAGGAAGTCTAGCCAAGACTATAACTATGATGCTTCTTGGGAGGCAACCCAAGTCTCTTCCTTTTACTCTTTCATTTTGTTGTCATATGTCTCAAATCTTCGCATGTTTTCTTGGTTTCTTGTTGATAATATGCTTGTAATATTTGTATGTCCATGTAATTTTGTCATTTTTGTACTCCTTCTTTAACTTCATATGGCTCACACATTGCTTTTGAGTTGCATTTTTGTTCCTTTGTTTGCTTTTCTTTTCTAGTGTTCAATGTGATTTCATTATTGTTTTCGAATTTGTTATGGTGTGCGTTAATTTTCTCATGATAACAATTTTTGAAAAATTTAGTCCATGATTTTTGAGATGGCAAAATTAGTTATTTGAGAATTAAATTGCTTCATGCCATTACATAACATGTTTTGCTATTAAATGAGAAATTTTGCAAGTATGCATGAATGTTCGAAGAAAGTTGCATAAAACCAAAGAAATCACATTCTAATAGCACTCAGCCGCTCACTCTTAGCACTTACTGGGTGAATTTATTAGCTCTCTAGTTGTTTAGCACTTAGGCATTCAACCTCTAGCTGCTTAGCACTTAAGCATCCATATTGAGTATTAAGCATTCATTTTTTAATTATTATCATTAATGTTATTCTTAAAAAAAACCAAGATGAGGGTTTTTACGATTAAGGTTAGAAAATTTTAACTCCTTTCTTCTACTTTCCTTACCTATAGCCACTTAAACCCCTTTTTTTACCTTTCAGTTCCCCCACTCTCTTTTCTGTTTCAACCCTAACCACCACCCTACAATAATACCATAGAGCCACCACAAACCCACAACGGCATAACCCAAAGCTTCACAAGCCACCACAAACTTGCGACACCACCACGACCCTATCTCTCATCTTACCATCTCCAGCATTGCCCTTCCATCCATGAAGCCACCATCGTACACTTACTGTATCGATCCTTTGTTTCTGGTTCAATTCACTTTATTTTATTTATTTTTTCTTTTATTTTATTTTGTGTATTTTCCTTTCTAGATTTTGCATGGTAATGGATTGGTCATTTGCCGAAGATGTTCTGACTATATGTTCTCGATCATTTAGCACGATGTTTTACTGAGGTTTTCTATTGTTATTCCTTGTTGGTGTTGAATTGTTAGAAACCAAATTGTCATGTTGCCCATTTTTTTTAAGCCTTGTTGGATTTCTTGAGTTTTTTTTTTATTTGGGCTTCTGGTTGTTTTCCCTTGCTCTTATATCTTATTCATGATATTTAATTCATGGCATTTTCATGTGTTTCATTGTTGTTAAGGACTGTGTGCATTTGTTGGATAACTCGTTGTACTTTGTTGTTTGTTGATCTTTATTTTCATTAAGATATGTTGTTGCTTTGTTTGGTATCTATTGTGTAGTTCTCAATTGGGTAGTGATTGAGTTGTTTTGGGACTTGCATTCTTGCTTCTCAATTGGGTAGTAAGTTGCTTAAGCTATTCTAGATATGGTTCATTATCATTCATTTGGCTAATTTGCCCTTTTTTCTTTGTGAGGTCATTCATTGAAATAGGTTTGGGGGAGTGACAATATTCTTATGCCAATATTCTTCTGTTAATATTCTTTGGCTCGAGAATATCTTGTTTTATTGACTATGTACTCTGAAACTGAAAATTGTATTTGGTTCTCAATTTGCTGAACATTGCCTGAATACCTTTGTGCTTTATATTTGTCCAGGTTTAACTAAGAGCATCGATGACAATGGCACCTTACAAAAAGAAAAAAGGAATAGTTGGAAGTGGTACCTCAACTCCTCGCTTCGATGCCTCCTGCAACACCCTATTAGTTAATTATTAATCTAATCATCTTTAATTATGATTAACAACTAATCTAGTATGAGTTACATATCACATTACACAATACCATCCATATCTGTTATTTACATTAGTTACCGATCCTATCAATTAATTATCACTATTTAGAGTGGCTTTTTAGGTACGCATACTAGCCAGAAGTGAACACAATATATTGAATAAACTTGTCATACATAACGTGATAGTAAGTCTAACAGTCTACAAGTCATTCCCTGAGGGGTCAAATATATAGTCATCCAAAAGTGAAGTCTAAGGCCTAGGATATCAAATAATGTACGATCATCCAACAAAATAAAGTAAATCTGCTTAATCCATATATAGATCGATGGATAGCAGTTGGATATGTTTATCCATCAAGTGGAGCTAAAACATAAACCATCCTAATCGCTAGACGAGGACAAAAAAAGGACGAATGTCCTGCATCACTAGAACCATTTGACCTGTGTGGGGGTCAATGATGAAGGTCACCTCCACCTCTAGGATGATCATAATATGAGCCATCTGAAAGCACTAAAGGAAATTCATAATGAGAATTGAATCTCAGTAAGGGTGGTGCTTCCAGGGGTCTACTAGGCACCCAAAAACTCCCAAGTTAGTACAGGCAGATTGAAAATATAAACAACAAACATCATACAATCATAGCACATAAATGCAACAATTAAATAAATAGACAACAAATAAATAAATAAATGACATGCTAAGTAAATATGAGATGCAATGGCAGATAGTAAGATGAGAAATAAAGATGCTATGCATGATGCATTTTCTTCCTTTGCTGGTCATTTTTCTTATCCTTTTCCTTTTCCTTTGCTCAGTCGGAGGGAAGCTGATAGCCTCATCTTATCTTCTGCCACGATCTGTCGAAAGCTCTCTACTAGGGCGTTCCCTGATCCCAGATCAGGAATCATGGACACTGACCCCATGTCCTATCTAAATCATCCACTTCAAACAAAGTAGTGAATGTCCCACTTGTCCATTTCAAGGTGGGGCCAAGACATTCACCTTATTTTTCACAAAACTTTATTCATTCATGCACATTCAAATATTCACTATGCCATGACTTCGGTTCTCTATTATGCATGTCACACATATGTTTTTGCATCAATAAATTGTCTCACACATCATATGGAAATTGATTCACATGCACTGAGAGACACACACATGGTCATGAATGTTCATGTGGATTTTTGATGCACATAAAAGCCCATACAAAGTAAACAAGGCATTTGACAAGTAGTAAATCGATTTAGTTACCATTAGGAATTTGGGCTAAGTCTTGACTCACTTCAATTTCTTTCATTTATTACCAATTTGGGCCATTAATATTTCACTTATTATATATTAGTTTTACTCTAGAATTATTTTTCCATGGGCTTGGAGCACTTTATGGGCCAAACTTAACAAAAGAGCATTAAATTTCACATTTTGGACCAGAAAATAGCAAACATATATAGCAGATAGCCTAGAAAATAAATACAATTAAAATAGTAAACTATCCTAAAATTCATAAAAAATTTTCAATTGATCCTTTGGGATGTTAAATAAAATCTATAAAAATTTCTGGTCAAATTTTTAAGGATAGATATGGTAATAAAATCTTATAACCCAAATAGGTCAGATTTCCCTTTTTAGGCAGGCAGTTTTAGATTCAAAAATTTAGTTAATATATTTAAACATTTCTAAAAACCCCAAAAAAATTCTCAGTCATATTTTTCATGTGTTATTTACATAAAAATTTGTAGTCAAAATTCATAGAATTACTATATTAAAAAAAATGGTAAATTTTGGGGTTTCCAAAAATCTATCATATGTTCCAGAATAGGGCATATTTGTCATGAATTTTTAAAAATAGCAAACTTTCCCTAAAAATTATGAAAATTTGCAGGCAGGCTCATCAACATGTTATCTTCAACATATAAATTTTTTTTATTAAAATAATAAGATTTATGATGATAGAAAAATCATACAATCACAATAGTCTAGAGGATCTGAACAGATTCCAACAGCATGTTATACCAATGGATCAAAAGATAAGCATGTAAATATCATTAATCACACACAAGGTAAGCATAATCATGCAAAATAATACTAGAGATAGAAGTATAGAGAATCAAGTAAGCAAGAATAAGAGGCATAACAAACTAAAATCTACCCTTAGCAAATATAGTTTAGCCTCACCATGAAACTACCCCAAATAACCCTTTATAAATTTTCAAGCCATCACTCCTCCTCTCCACAAATCTCCATCACTCCTCCTCTCCACAAATCTCCTCCCCAAATTTACATATTTCACATTCTCAAACATGATACATAATAGGTAAAACTCCTCCAAAGAAGCAGGTTCCAACCGCAACCACAAGGGGAAGGATTTGAGCCAAGATTATTCAAGAACCACATCCACAAAATAAGGTATTAGGATCAACCAAAGATATAGTGATCATGGGAGAGTTAAAAAGAAAAACCCTACCTTGTGTGAAGTGAAAAGGGCTTAAAAAAAAAAAGTATGGAATGATGATGATGATGATCACAAAGCTTGAGGGAAGAACAAGAAGTTTGGAACCACCAAGGCCACTCAAGTGTTCAACTCTCAATGTGTCCTTCTTCCTATAGTTGAAGAAAAAGGACTTGGTGACTCTTACTCTCACACACGCTCTTGTTCTCTCCTTCTCCTTGCTGCCATCAAGTTGCTTCTGCTAAGGGAGGGTGAGAGCTTTGCTTCTTAGCACACGAACACACAATCACTTACACACACTTCTACCTACTTAACTATTCATTGTCCTTTTTAATTATTTTCTTTCTAAACTTGGTCACCAAGGCTCAAGCTGATTTGGACAATTGTCCAAAATCAATGGTTGAGGTAATTTGTTGAATTTATGTCTCCATTATTTTAATTAGTCATTTTTCTTAAAATTCTAGGTATTTAACTCATGGTAATTAAGCTAAATTTAGTTAATTAACACACCTTAACTTTTAATTACTCACAAAATTACATTTGGTCCTTCTAATTATTCTAAGCATGCCTCTACATTTTTAGAATTTTTCTCAATCATTTATCTATTTTTAAATTATTTTTCTTAATCCTGCAATTTACTAATTACCACCCGAAAAATCAAATAAAATTTAAACAAGCTCTAAGAATTCTAATTTTTGTTCTATAAGCTATTATAATCCTAATTAACCTTCAAAAAAATTTTCATAATCTTTTGGAAATTATTTCTCTTTTTTTCTAAATTAGTATCGAGTTTTGGGCACAAATAATCCAACTAATAATTCTTTAATTATCTATAAAAATTTCAGTGAATTCCTTAGTGTCTATTAACCTTACTTAGGGTTAAATTGGCAAGAAAAATTATTAATATGAATTTTTTATAATTATCTTGAAATTTTGATTCTTTTTATTAATATTAAAACACTATTAAATTCATTTCTAAGCACAATAAATCAAAGTATTTAGTTAATGACTATAGGGGATGTTACATTCTCCCCTCCTTCAAAAAGTTTTGTCCTTAAAACTTGAGAGCTTACCATACTCGAATATTGTGGGATAGTCCCTTCTGAGGTCCTCTTCTACTTCCCACATGGCTTCCTCGGGAGCGAGTTCTTCCTATACGATATTCACTAGGTAGATGGACTTGCCTCTGAGTTGCTTTTGACTCTTATCCAAGACCTTTACAGGTCTCACAAGATAAGTAAGTTCATTTCTCAATTGTATGGAATCATTTTGGAGCACATGTGGAAGATCGAAACAATACTTTTTCAACTGAGACACGTAGAAGACATGGTGTATATTGGATAGTTTGGGGTTAGAGCTAATTGGTAGGCTATTGGTCCAACTCTTTTGAGTATTTGGAAAGATCCAAGGAATCGGGGACATAGCTTCCTAGTCTTAAAGGCCTTGCCAACCCTGGTGGCGAGTGAGACACGAAGAAAGACGCATTCACCCTCATCAAATTCAAGAAGTCTCTGTCTTCAATCAGCATATTTCTTCTGCCTATTCTGAGTTGTCACTAGCTTTTCTCGAATTATCTTGATTTGTTTTGTAGTCCTTTGGATGATCTTGGGTCCCAACCTCTTTCTTTCTCCTACTTCGTACCAACAAAGCGGGGATCTGCACCTTCTACCATTCAGAGCCTCATAAGGTGCCATGCCCAAACTTGAATGATAGATGTTGTTGTAGGCAAATTTGATTAACAGCATAAAGTTATCCTAATTTCCTTTATGTTCCAATATGCATGCACGAAGCATATCTTCTAAGGTCTAAATCATCCGCTCTGACTGCCCATCAGTTTGTGGATAACAAGTTGTATTGAGGCTAATTCTAATTCCAAATGCTTTTTGAAGAGCCGTACAGAACCTTGATGTGAATCAAGGTTCTCTATCTGACATTATGCTCATAGGGATCCCATGCAACCTCACAATCTCATCAATGTAAAATTGGGCCAACTTATCCAAAAATGAAGTAGCTTGAATGGCTAGAAAGTGTACCAACTTGGTCAATCTATCTACAACTACCCAGATGGCATCATGTCCTGACCAAGTGCGGGGTAAACCCATCACGAAGTCCATGGTGATGTGATCCCACTTCCATTCGGGAATCTCAAGTTGGTGAAGTATCCCAGAGGATTTTTTTATCAATCTTTACTATTTGACAGGTGAGATATCGTGCGACGAACTCCGCAATCTTTTTCTTCATGCAAGGTCACCAATGCAGCTTCTTAAGATCTACCTCGTGTGTGCAAAGATTTGGGCATGCCTGAGAGGAGATTCTCTGATGCCATAAGATAGCGAGATTGAAGCTGATATTCAAATAGCTAAACTGTTAAAGGATCAAGTTAAAGAAACTGCCTAGCTTCTCCTTTCCACTGTCCTTTTACTTGCAGTTGAGATATACTCCAATGGTTTAGAGTATGCACCTACACCTTTCTTGGGGCAATTTGAATACGCCCACTTGGAGAATGATGCACAACTCCAAACCATTTGTGACATGATAGCTGGCTTACTTCATTTGGGTGCACAAAGATGCTTGGATTATGCCTATGTGAAAAACAAATCTTGCCCCTAGCCACTTGTTTTATCATTGTAAAGGTGCTTCTTAGGAGGATGCCAAATCCATCAACACTAACCTATCAAGGCACCAATAGCAAGAATGGCAATGAAATCAAGATCACCTTATGGGATCCTGGAGGAGGCCGTAAATGCGAGCCTTGGTGGAAATTCTTGGATCACTTTAAGCCACCATGAGGGAGTTCTCATCACTTTTTACCTTTTTAATTTTCTTTCTCGCATTTTACTTTTAGAATAAAGTATGTTTAATGTTAATTTTCATATGCTAGTTATGTTGTTTAGTTGGATGTTTCCCCATGATGATTCTTGAGTTGTTAGCTTTAGGTATTAGATATTCATAGTTTGAGACTTCAACATGCTTGACTTGTCATCTCATTTTGCATGTTTGGTATGTTAATCTTTAATTGCTTGGATTGAGTATGTTGGACATGACTTATGTGAGCTTTTGAGCCATATTTGGATGGCTATATTACATGTCATTCTTTTCTTTCTTATGTGTTTTGTTTCCTCATAAGATTTGTCACTCTAAAACTTGCTTTGATTCTTTTTAAGGCTACACCATTCATTTCATGATTAGCCACTTAGCCAAATAGCCACCCTTGCATTTTTTCCCTTGCTTAGCTGCTTTGAATCTTTTTATCTATTCTTTGTTTTTAATACATTACAAGCCTAAAGTGAAAAACCATGATTCTACCGAGCCTTAGGGAATAGAAGACCATTGGTTATCATTATCAATGTCTATTAACATAAGTATGGGGGTTTGCATGAGGGTATGCAAGACTTTAAGTGTAGGGGTGCAAAGAGGTAAAAAGAGAAATGAAATGAAAAGATTAAAAAAAAAAACAAAAGAAGGAAAAATGTGTAAAAAAAAAGTAAATAGAAAAAGGAAAAAGTCAATAAATTGGGGCAATTTTGACAAAAAAAAAGAAAGTGAAGAAGAGGGTTAAAAAAGAGTTGTTTGTTGCATTGCTTGGATTTGAGAAGGCACTCACACTTGTGACTTCATGTCTTTGCTAATGTTCTTTTATTCTCTTTGATTTTTACCTTGCATATTCTTACTATTTCCCTATCCTTATCTTGGCCCCATTACGACCTTGAATAAAGTCCTCTTGATGTGTTTGCGCATGTGTTTGAATAGTGGAGAATTCGATGATAAGCAAGCTTATGGTAGTTTTTCCTTTTCAGGTGATTTAAGTGGCATAATTGAAACTTAAACACTAGAGAGAAAGAATGCTAAACATATTATCTTGTGAGATCCTCCATGCTTGATCCATGCTTTTTGAAGTGATTTTTGCCTTGTTTGCACTTTTGTAGATATGTGTCTTGATTGTTGAATTTCTTGATGCTTCGTGTGAGTTTTTTGCTTATATGCTTGACGCTCCTGAGGATCCATTAGATTTTTTTTTTTCATGTTGTTTAGTCATTTTTCATTTCTAGGACTTGTGTATTTGTTTTAAATTTTGATGTACCCTTTTTGACACCCTTAAGAATATTTTGGTTTTTGCATGAGGACATACAAAAAGCTAAGTGTAGGACAATTTAATAAGCAATATTTTGTTACATTGATTAACTCTCATATTTAGTCTACTAAGCCTCTTTTGTGCTTAATTAATCAATAATGGACACAATTTTTGAGTTTGGGCTCTAATTGGATTTAATTGTATTTTTTAGTATTATTATAAATTTATACTATTTCTGTATTTTGAGCATATCCTGAGTTGTAGATCTCTAAAAATTACAAAATTTATATTATAGAAAATTTAAGAGAAAGATTTACAACTTAGATGAAGAAGTCGAAAGCTAATTTAGATGTCTAGTAGATCGAATTGGGCCACGAATTCATAACAGGGCTACTATCACTGGACTTTGAGTAGTGTGCCCTAATTGGGTGATAATTTGAGTTGTAGATATTGAATTGAGGTAAAATCAGTGCTATTTGAAAGCTAAGACATAAAACTACAATTCATATGAAGATTACTTTCCAAAATAATAACATCTTGATGGGCCTATTGGCTACTGAATTGGACTAATGTAAATAGAGGTATAACATGGATATGCTACAAAGATTGAGTCATAACTCTCTTATTTCAAGTCCAAATTAAGCAAATTGGGCGTCCACTTAAAGCTAAGAGGCCAAGAATTAATTTGGGCCGGAAGGCAATCTTGGATTTTTACATATTAGGTTTGATAAGTTGTGAGAGCTAGATAGCCCTAATTCATGGAGTTATCACACCCCCAAACCTAAACTTTTATTAGTCCTTGAGTAAAACAATTCAAAATTAAGTCAAACACTTAAGGGAGTTTCCACCAGAGGCAACCATTTTGAATAGGCAACCACTGAAGCTCAAGCATGACCAACATCTAATATCATCCATATTCTTAGGAATTACTCCACAACCTCACAAAAAAGTACCACACATGCACAACCAACATCATATTGTCACTCACATGTAACTTTCATGCCTAAACCCTAAATGAATTTCCACAAAGCATGTATGCAAGATCTCTACCTATTTTTGAAGGACAAATCCAGATAGGTTCATGAAGCACATGCACATCAAAATTAGCATCACAAAGGTTGATTCCATCTTTCTCTCCACTAATGTAGGACAAAGCATAATCAAGAATCAAGAGGGTCTTTCAAAGCTTGTAATGTAAGGCTAAGGGTGAAGGTTAAGAAAGAAGGGCTAGTAAATAAATCAGAGGATGAAATGTACGAACATAAAAATCCTAAGATTTGAGCCAAACCCAAAACAAAAACCAAAATTGCAATTTGTGAGATTCAATGCAATAAAATCTAACACTTGATTATTTGCATGCTTCTTTTTCTTTTGTCTATACATGTAATTTCATACATTCTTTTCTTTTCCTTTTTGCTTTTTGATTCAAGAAAATGTTGTTGACATTAAGTTGGAAGGGCTGCTAGTTCTAAATAGTAGCAATGACAAAGAGAACTTGGACTATGGTCAACTTGGCAACTGGAGAAAAAGTCTCTATGTAATCCATCTTGACCTATTGTATGAACCCTTAAGCCACTAACTGAGCATTGTATCAAGAAACACTGCCATCATTGGCAACCAATTAGAGTCTTGCCACTTGGGAGAGATTGAATTGTCCAAGTGTATTGGCAAGCACGGCATCCAATTTATCTTGCATAGCTAATTACCATTCAAGAAACTTCACTACCTAATGGTAAAATTAAGGTTCATACACTATCATGGTAGAATTCACATGTTGCAGGTACTGAGGATTCAATTGAACATAAGAAACATTGATGCTTGATAGGGTACTACACCTAAATGGAATAAGCACAATCATAGTCATGCAAATATGGAGGAAGCCTAGGAATTCTTTGAGACCTTTGTAAAGGTTGAACTTTAGGAGGAAGGATAGGTCCAGGGTATGGCAAGACATCAGTAAGGGGAATTTGTTACTGAATGGAGATAGGGTCAACATCTGGTTCAAAGGCTGGCTAAGGAATAACAACATTAGGAAAAAAGTGGGTATTGGTTGAGAACTTAAGTATAAGGTGGAAGGGAATATAATCCTCGTGGAAGACAACATCTATAGATATTTGAAAAGACATAGTGATTAGGCTATGCATTTTGTATCCTTGATAATGGGAGGGATAGCCAAGAAATACACATGGCTGAGGCCGAGTAGTGAACTTATGCCAAGTTGAAGCCAATGTGGAGCAATAAACTAAGTAGCCAAACACCCTTAGGTATGAATAATCACACTCTTTCTTGTGTAATAGGAAATATGGCATCTAATTGTTAAGGATTAGAGAAGAATTCTATTGATCAAATAGGCAACTGTAGTGGCATTCACCCTAAAAATGTAAAGGAACTCGAGATTGGAAGTATAATGCACAAGCTACATTTAACAAATGTTGATGCTTACATTCCACCATTGAGTTCAATTGAGGAGTCCCAACATAAGAGAACTAATGAATAATCCCCTTCTCAACCAAAAACTGAGTTAAGTGCAATTGCTTGGCATTATCCATGAGAACAGATTTCACAATGACCTAAAACTAATTCTTAATCGACTAATAAACTACTTTAACAGCAAAGTAGCTTCAAACTTGGATTTGAGCAAATGGACCCAAGTATAATGAGTGTGGTCATCAATTATACTAAGAAAGAAATGATGACCTGCATGTGTATGCTAGTGGAATGGTCCCTATATGTCACGATGGATTAATTTAAAAGCATTAGAACACATGTTATTCTTAAAAGGAAAACTCAATCTTTTTGGTTAGCTAAACGACACATAAGCAAAGGATTGGAAAAAGAACTTTTATTCAATGGAATCTTGAGTTTATTACAAATCAATCCTAAGTGATGGTTGGACAAGTGTCATAACTATGAGTGCAAAAGCCTAGGAGAAACATGGTTACAAAGATCATCATTAGACAAAGAGTTACAAGGCACAATATTTGTAGTAATGTCCTTTGTAGGTTCAGCATGAACAAGTGAAGATGTAGAGCAAGGTTGGTTCTAAATCTTGAAGACATATAGACCATTAACAAGATCACCCTTGCTAATCAATCTCGATAACTTGTTTTCCTAAACAAGAAATGATTCAAAGCAAAAAGAGACATAATAATTGGAATGTTGAACTAAGGCACTCAAGAAACAAGATTAATCTTGAATTCAGGAACATAGTAAACTTTGTGAAGAGTTAAAGAAGGAGATAAGACAATAGAACTAATGAAAGGCTCATGAATGCAAGTATTATTATCTTTCTCTCTCAAGAAGCATATCAAGAAGTTCAGAAGGATAGAGTTATGTCTTCAGAAGGAAATCAAGCCATCAGAAAAGTCATAAGCACTTCAGAAGGGTGAATAGTCCACAAAGCTATATCTAGAAAGGTAACTTCCAGAAAGTTGATTTGTATGAAATACCATACCCTCAAAGCTTCTTCTGCATGATTCATGAGTCATTCCCAAAAGTCAAACTTGACAAGACAAGATCCAAAAGAAGTGCTGACAAGTCTGAAAAGTTGGTGAATCATTAATGGCTATTTTTCTCTTTTTGTGACATTTCTATCTGTTGAGAATGAAAACAACTTCTTCTTTATCTAGTTTAGCCTAGTGGATCAAAATGCTCTAGGCTCAAGGTCTAAAAGTCTCAAAGGCTAGATTTTTTAAGCTTATACAAACCTAGAAGACGATGAAGAGTTGGTTAGTTAGTCATTCAAGCAATTTACACATTCAAATTTTTGTAAAGACTTCATCTTTCTCAACCTTCTGAACATCCAAAAGGTTACTTGTTGTAACTTTTGAATAGAAAAATCTTCTCATCTACTTTGTAGTAGCCAATATCCTCTACTTAGAGTATTGAGAAGTTATTAAATACTGTACTTTAGTGATTATACACTTTAGAATGATTTAGTATGAGTGTTATTCAAACACAAATCATTCAATCCTTATATTGTAACTTGACCCAGTAGCGGTCTTCGTAAGCTTGAAGATATTAGGATAAAATACTATTTATTGTTAGCTTGGAGAAGCTTGCAAAAAGAATACTTAGTTTATAAAATCTCAATTGATCTATTCGAACTGGACGTAGGCATGTGGTTTGGTCGAACCAATATAAAAATCTTTTTTTGTAATTTCTATCCTTGTGACTTTTACTTTCTTTACAGTGGATTTATTTTTCTATGTGCATACACACACACACACACACACACACACACACACACACATATATATATATATATATGTATGTATGTATGTATGTATGAATATGTATACTTGCTCCCAAAACAAAAGTGTTGTGAGAACAATATCTTTTGTATCTAACTTAAATGCTTCCGCATTTCAAATTCAAGACTTGAGAAATTTTGTTTAAAAGTTTTTCAGGAATAAAATGTTTCTGAATCACGATTCAACCCCTTTCTTGTGCTACTTCTTCCTACATCATCTCCTCCCATAAAGCCTTAAGCTGAGTAAAATATTGATTTGATAAAGAGTTAGCTCTGGCTCAAATTGGTCATTTGCTTCTTGAGCTTGAACAACTGAGGGTCACTATATTTCTGAAACCGATCTTTAAGATCAGACCAAATTTCAGCCACAAAATCATAGGATAGTATGGTAGGTAGAATGTGTTTGGAGATAGAATTGAAAAACCAAGAAATTACCATGTTATTCACTTTTATCCAAACTTGATACTGAATTGGATTAACCTCCATACTAGGAGCTAGAATAAAACCATGGACCATGCCAAATTTATTCTTAACAAAGAGAGCAATTCGTATGGCATGATTCTAAGAGGAATAGTTCTCTCCAATCAGGGGTTGCAAAATAAGGACCAAACTAGGACCATCGTCAACTTGAAAGGCAAGAGGACTACGAAGCTCTTCAATGACAAACATGGATGCAAGCTCAAAGGAGAGAAAGAATGAGAAAGGGAAATAGCAAAAGCAAGGGAAACTTCTGATACCATAGTGGAATTAGAGATCGAAAGTAAACACTGAGTGAGTAAATTCGAGAGAGTGAGATTCTCATCAACTTAACATCAAATATATACAATCAATTGGGTGCACCATAATAAAAGAGGATGCAACCATAGAGAATACAAACTCTCTAACTAACTAAAACTAATATCATATAGTACAACTAACTACTAACTGCTCTAGGCTATTTATGTTACTCACAAAATGCATTTGGCTAAAGCTAGAGAGTTAAGTTTGTTATCGAGATTTACCTTAATAATGGATCTAGGAAAGTACTTGAGGGTACTAATCCACCATGGAAGGGTGGGTAAGGAGACGTTCATGTATGTCATTGAGAAGGTGTAGCAAAGGCTTGGTAGTTCGAAGGCTTGTTACCTCTTTTTTGCTTGATGAATTATGTAACATCCCCGATTTTCGAGTTCCGACTTCACCTTCAAGTTTGATCAAATCCCATTCCTGACTCCATCTTCGAATTTCAGATAGATGGGATTATTTCCGAGTTCCAAGTTTGTCTTATAGAATTTTCGACTTCATGTTCTAGTTTCAAGTTAAATGGGTGGCTTTCGAGTTCCAATAGCCGACTTCGAGTTAAAGTATACTGGGACATGATTTCCAATCTCCAAACTTATGTCCAGGTCTCTAATGAGGATTATTCCTGATTTTCGCGTTCGTGTTCAACTTTCAGCATAATTTTCGACTTCCGACCTTAACCAGCATTCCGCATTTCCCGACTTATGACTTAACCTTCAAGTACAAACAACATGAACGTGATTCCCGATATCCGACTTAATGTCTCAAAGACAACGTACCCGGTTTCCGAACTCATAGTTTATCTCCAAGCTTCAGCTAGATGTACCCAATTTCCGACATCGTACCTCATATTTTCAAAATACGTGGCTTCCGATCTCCGAAGTTATAGTTTAACACTGATGCAAGTACCAACCTCCGAGTTGAATATAACGAGTTCCTGCCTTAGAGTTGAACTCAATGGACATGAGTTCAAATCTTTGAGTTGATTTCCAGTCATACCCGATTTCCGATATCCGAGATTATTCTCAGAAGCTTCCATTTCGGTTGGTGTTTCCGAGTTTGAATTTGGAGTTCCAAGATTATGTGACTATAAGTTTTCGACTTCCGACATCCGACCTTGCTTCCAAGTTTCGAATAAACCAGACAAGATTTCCTCAAGTCACAAACAAGATGGGACGAGTTCCGACATCCAGCTTCAGCTCCAAGCTCAAGTAAAGTGACACGAGTTCCGACTTCAAGCATAATATAGACGAGTTCCAATTTCAGGTAGAATGTAAGCATAACCCACTTTTGGGACGACGTGGAGAGCAGCTTGTGGGACGATGTAGAGAGTAATTTGGCCACAAAAGTGAGAGACATGGCCGAACTTCAACCACAAAACTCCAACCAATCAACACCACAATTCTCATGTATCTAAATCAGATCTCCTCTTCATTTTGATCTGATTTACGTCCCTCCCTCACCCTTTACTCCAGCCTTCTTCTTCCCTTTCTCTCTCAATCTACTCCATCAAATCTCCAAGCTTTGCCAAGGCTCCATTCAATCCAAACTCAAATTCAGCAAAATCACACTCTAAAGAGGTAGGATTCTATTTCTATTCTTGAATTACTTATACTATGATTATATGAAATTGTACTCTTCTCCATGTATTTGATGAATTATTGGATGTATTATGATGGATTATGATTGGATTTATAGGACATCTTGAGTTAGAATTATGGTTAGAGGGAGAAAATTTGAAGGAGTGGAGAAGTAGGATGTTGTCTTAGTGAAGAAGTCCACGGCAGTCCGTACAGCAGAGTGTACGGCGCCACTTACAATCGGTTAAATCCAATGAAACTATTTTTAGATGAAAATAGACATTCAGGGCTTTCCATACATATATCATATAAGGTCATTGGATTAGTATTGAGAGAGATATGAATTTTTGAACTTTGACCTAGGAATCAGGACTCTCATCCGGGCAGGGTGACTTGAGGAAGGTATATCACACCCTATACAACTCTAAATTGAGTGAAACCAACTTTGTTAGAAAGCTTACACATAGGAAAACATTTAATATGAAATTTCGAGTTTGTTATGGTCCCAATTGTTCCCAGTGATTTGAGGAAGTTGCCCTATGTCTAATCCAGGCCAAAATAGGGTAGTTCAGGAAGGTCAACTTTCAGGACTTATAACTCGAGATATACTTAAGCAAATCAAGTGAAACTTATTACAAATGAAAGGTTGTCCTGTTAGCTTTGATATGGCACCAATTTCATATTATTTGAGATTAGTTTCGATTTTTAGTATATTTATACTTCCAAGTGTGTAATTCGGGCCAGTGACCGAATAGGCTGAGGCAAAAATTAGATATCTTGAGTTATATAAATCAAAATGATATGGGACCAAAGAGGTTAGAAAGGAGTCACATAGAGCTATGACATATCCAAAATTCAAGTTTAAATGAGTTGAATAGAGGTAAAGGTGAATTATGCACAATTCGGGTAGAACTAGACAGAATTAGCGGAATGACCAAATTGATAGTTTTACAAGTGTTAGTGGACATATAAGGTTTGAGTTGAGGATTGCAAGTTTTATATAGATAGATATGTTAAGTTGATTATATTGCTATGGCTGGTTTGTCTGTGAGAACTGGCACAATTCATGGGGAAACGGAACTGATCCGTTATGCTGCCAAATTTATGGCAGAAGTCTAAGAAATGAGGAATGGTCGTATGCAAGGATGAATTTAAGTATGATATGAGTTATGACACTAGGAATGGTTGTATGCAAGGATGAATTTAAGTATGATATGAGTTATGACGTATGTGAACGTAAATGATGAAGCATATGTATGGTATATTCAGCATGCCTATGCATGACCATGTCTGAGAATGAAAAGACATGAGCATATTAAATGTGAATCCCTTTACTCGGAGGCAGTTAATTGAGATCCCTCCCTGTGAAGGCACTTAAATGACAAAATGTGAATCCCTTCACCTGGAGGCAGTTGCACATTAAATCCCTCCCGATGAAGGCAGTTAAAAGATAAAGATATGAATCCCTTCACTTGGAGGCAGTTGCACTTTGAATCTCTCCCTGTGAAGGTAGCTACCCTCTACCTCGGAGGCATGTGGTCAGATGAGATCCCTCTATATTGAAGGCACTTAGTCAGATGAGATCCCTCAATTTTGAGGCACATGACCAGAAGAGATCCCTTCAATTAGAGGCACGTGACCAGAATGAGATCCCTCCAAGACTAGAGACACGTGAATCCCCTTGCGGGTGAGTCGGTGTGACGACGGTCACAAGCTGAGCTGACAAGCTCACTCCAAGGCTAGGCTACCCAAGGGCAGTAAAAGCTAAAGGCTAAAGACTAAAGATTGAAGCATATGCAAGCACCCTACTCACATGAGGCATGGCATTGACCCAGCTAGTGTGAGTATCGGGGACAGAACTTACATGAGGCATGGCATGACCCAGCTACTGTAAATACCAAAGGAAGATCCCATATTCCTAAGGAACGTGACATGGCGATCACGCTCTGATGGGGTATGACATGGCGATCATACTCTAGAATGTGGCATGTAAAGATTTTATGATGAAAAAGAAAGATGAAGAAAGAAAAGCAAGTTTTATGTATATGCATAAATTTAAGTACAAGTAAAGTTATGTGCAGATGTTATGTTCCCAGCATATTAATGCTATGTATGTTTTAATATGCTGCAGTTCTTATTCATGATATCATATTTGAATTGATTTTTTTACGGGTTCTCCCAAATGCCAAGTGTATGATTAAAATAAGCTTTGCTTCGGACATTATATTTTCAAACTATAAATTAAACAGTTTGAACAGCATGTTCACCTCTTTCAAAATAAACCGAAGCAAACTGGAGATGATAGCGATAACATTATGTATGATAATTAGAGAATCCTACTGAGAATTTGTAATTCTCACTCCTATTTCCGTGTTGTCTCCAGATAGTTTCAGAAGTTTCCGAAGACGGCTGAAGTTGCTGTCAGACAAGGCCTGCTCAGGTAATAGTAACAACTCCAGGGTATTGTACTATGACTTAAGTATAGTACTGTACTTGGGAGTGCCCTTCCTACATATGCCATACAAACTAATCTTCTTTTGAAGGGTTTGTGCAATGAACTAGACAAAATCAACTGCTTCTTATTTAAGGGGATTGAATTGAGCAACGTAGCCGTTACTTAGTGCCTTGGGGAAAAAAACTTGTGCCCTTAAGGAGGTTAGCATGTTAGGTCTTCATAGTTCTTTTATTATGAATTGATCTTTTTTTACAAAGCTTGGTTAGGGGATGATTTCTAAGCCAGACTCTCTCTAGCTTCATGCACTCTCATGTCCTTCCTAGGGTAGTAAGAGGAGATCACACCTCTCCTATTTGGCATGGTACATGTAACACTTAGGAAAATGTGAAGAATGGCATTCATTAAATGATTGGTCGACGCATCGAGGTTTGTTTTTGGATGGACAAATAGCTTCCCTCAAGGATCATCCTAGGAGAGGTTGTAACTCAGCTCCTCAATGTTTTGACTAAGTACAAGTTAGTTGTGGAGTATATAGCTTGACGATTCAGGTAATTGGTTGTGGACTAGCTAGTTTCTTTATGTATCTTATTTGAGAAGTTAGTGTCGAGATTACTAGCTACCCCTAGTCCTTCCTATGTTTGCAAAAGACATCCTATTTGCTAACTATCTAATAATGGAAAATCCACAATAAAATCAGCTTACACTACCCTATCATACCACGACAATAGCTCTAGGGATTGCCTCCGCTCTAGCACTTAGTATGGCATTAGAATGGTCTGCAATGCGTTAAATTCTTCTTGTGGTTGATGGCTAATAAATGTGTTATAACTAATAAGTTTATAATGTATCAAATGTTTGCTTTATTCGATGTTTGTCCTTAATGCTATTATGGTGCAAAAAGATGTTATCTATGATTTTTGGGATTGTATTTGTGTGAGGGATCTTTGGCTCTAAATTATTGATCCTTAACATTGATAGAAGTTCTTCAATATGAACTTTGTCATGGATTGCTTGTAATCTTCAACTTGAGTTTGGTTGTTAGCATCAATACCCTTGATAGAATAATCTTCTTTATTAATTGATAATATAAATTGTAGATTGAACAACTTTTATCTAAAAGTATTTGATGATAAAAAAATAGCTATAATTAATTTAAATGATATCCAATGAAGAATAAATTTTTTTTTATTGTACAATCAAAATATAGTGGATCAAAATGATGTGTCACATAAAAGAGTGATTGCGAAAATATCAAGAGTTCATTTGGATAAACTTTTGAAAAAAGGACTTTTTTCTTTCAACTTTTTTTAGTAGAGCTTTAGTTTTTAAAAAAAGTTATTTTACATTTAGATAGGCTGTCTGAAAAGTATTTTTAATTATAAAAGTACTTATAAATCTGTTTAGATAAAAAAAATAAAAGTACTTCTTCTATAGCCAAATTACAAAAAAAGACATTTGAAAAGAGGAAAGAGAACTAGAATTTAATAAGGGATAAGAAAGGAAAGATTTGTATAATAATTTTGAATCAAGATAAAAGATTTTTTAAAAAATAATTTTATAAAAAACCACTTCTATTTCTACTTTTTTTAGAAGTTAAGGATTCCTAATTTTTAAAAAAAGTGATAAATTGACTTTTTTTAATTGAATCACTTATTTTAAAAGTTATTTCTAAACACCTAAAAAAATTTATAATAATATTTTTTTAAAAAAATAAATACTTTTTTTCTTAAAAAAAGCCAATCCAAAAGAATTCTAAGGGTGGAACAAAGAAAAATGAAAAGTGGATAATATGTCAACTCTACTCATAATACTATGCTTTTGGATGGTAAACAAGAAAGCATGATTTCCAATACGTAGTCCCGTTGTTGGAAGCAATATTTAACAAAAGGAAAGATCTTATTCCTTTTTTTAACGTAATTTTACGTCAAATTAACTATTATCAGTGCATATTAATTAAATTTAAATAATTAAAAGAAAATTATAAAGTGATTTTCCAAGAAGTAAAGGGGCTTCCAATTGCGTTGGCCACGTGAAGGCGTCAAGGCTACGGCGGCGTGATTCTGACGCAAGGTTAGAAAAATAAAAGGAATAAATACATTGAATTCGCAGCTTTTAATTAATTAATTTAAAAAAAAAAAAAGAAAAAGAAAACACGAAACGACAACGTCATGGCCTGCCACAAGAATCAAACCAAGTTGCCTATGATCGAATCAGGACCGTACGTTTCAATGGAAGCATTGGCAGCATAATGCATACAATACAATACAATACAATACAATACAATATAGAACTATAGAAGAAGGTTCGTTTTGCGCTCTCCCAACTGTCCCACAAGCCCCACCCCACCGCACACCCCTCAGCCATAACAACAAGGGATAGGGGAAAGAACGCGCTTATAAGGCAAAACCAAAACGCCACTGTGTTGACTCGGTGTGAGCGAGTGCGTGACTCGGAAGAAGAAGAAGAAATATGTCTGGTATTGCTCGTGGACGACTCACTGAGGAGCGCAAGTCCTGGAGGAAGAACCATCCCCATGTTCGTGCTTCTCTTCCTTAATTCCACCCCTCTTTTTTTTTGTGTTTTTTTTTTCGGTTAATTCTGATCGGTGTTTTTTTTTTAAAATTTTTTTGTTTTTATGATTTAGGGTTTTGTTGCGAAGCCTGAGACGCTGCCCGATGGTACCGTGAATTTGATGGTGTGGCATTGCACTATTCCTGGGAAGGCTGGGGTGCGTTTCTCTCGTTCTTGCTTGATGTCGTTTGTTGTTTTGTGATTATCAAATCAAATTCCCCTGGTTCTGCGATATTACTTGATCGTTTTGCTTTTGATTATGTGTTGTCGTTTTTCGAATTGGCACTCATCAATATTGGCCTTGTCTGTTACTTGTGGTTTTAGATTTGTTTCTGGGTTGAAACTGATTATTAGATTTTTTTTTTTTGGGGGTAGTAATGCCGAAATTTTTTTCGTTGCTGAAGTTGTTGAGTGAAAAGTGGTAATTTCTTTCTATGGTTTTGGTTTTTGCTTATTGGTTCTCACTGTGGACACAGTTTTTTCATGTCTTCATTCTTGTATTGTTTGTCATGGCATTCTGTGTTGATGTCTCCTTGGATGTGCTTTTGCCTCTTATCTTTGGGCATGCTGTTGGAACAGATTTGAAATGAAAATTCTGTTTATTTATTCACCGAAAATTAACACACTACGATGGTGAGACTGCGAAAGAGGTCAATTGTCGCCAGGGGGTTTTAACGGCTCAAGGAAAGTCGCGCCAAAAAATGCACACGCCTCATTAGGAAAAGAAAAGAGTGAATATTTAACAGTATTGCGCTAATTTGGCATTTTAACTAATCAAGCATGGCAATCTTATTAAAAACAAAAGATTGCTTGCCGCTAAAGTCCAGAAGATTGACAACTAGTTATTTTTTCGACACTAATAATTCTGACTATTTTACCCCTTTATCACAGTCAGCGAGTCAGAAGGATGAGATTTTTTTATGTCTTTTACGATTATCTAAAGACCTGCCATGCCTGAAGCAGAAAGCCATGCCTAGGGCACATGTAGAACTAGAAACGTTAGATGTGTGTTTTAAATCTCACAATTCGATTTGATTTGCTCTCCCAGTAACTTGGCTTTGCTTAATCATGAATGACCCTAAACCGTGCTTGTATCAAATGAATCTCACCGACTTCGAAACACCAATGCAAATCACTGTTTGCTGCGATTCTTTTTTCATTTTTCTTTTTTTTGGGGTACTTTTTGCTTTACCTTCATTTTTCCTCATTGGAATTCGAAGGGGGAGGGGATTAAATTGTTTTAAAAAGGAATTGAAGGAGTCTTTTTCTTCATGTCAAATGTTAGTACATTATCAGTGAAGGGGTCACCTTCTTCAATTCACTGGGGCTGTTTTGTTGCCAGCCCTCTGTTTTTCTGTTTGTCGAAAGGGCTATTTCATTTCTTTGTTCTTCATGCCTGTTTTCTTTTGTTTCTGATTGTTGCTGGTGGCTGCTTTGGTGCTCAGTTCATGTTGGTTCGTCTTTTGTTGCTCTGTTAGATGTTAGTTACTGTTTCATTCTTTTGGTTCTAGCTTCTGGGTGCTGTTTTCATTTCCTTCTTCTGGGTACCACCTCATTCTTCTCATATGTTTTTGAATTGTATATAATATATATGTTATAATTAATGATTCATGATTCAGAAGTTGAACAAATAATTCTCGTTCTGGTTCTCAATTTGACAACTATGACCATGTGTCTTATTGAAGAGACATTCCCCAATTCAGGCGCTCACCTCAATGCCTTTTGGTGCTTTTCACTACACTGGGCCAATTCAAATTAAAATTTAATTGATCAATGAAAGAGTTGTAGATTTGGGGCTTCATGATTGGGTTTTTGGGCAACTTGATTGTAGAATCAAGATGGGATTTAATGGGGTGAATTATTGATGATGTGTGCCAATTCGAAAGGAATCAGGTCCAGTAAGGTGGAAAAATTAAATGAAATAAAGTAGATTTGAGTAGATAACACAGGCATCACACCAAGTGTTTGATTAAATCACACAATCAAGACAAGAACAGCAATATGCCACCGAAATTCATAAATCTGAACATCTCCTAAAACTATTCATTAGGACTGCTTAAGTAGACCTCCTATAACTTATCCTATATGAATTGGGAATGGAATTTTAATCCTTTATGGATTGAGACTTCCCATTACCACTAAACCTACAAAGGAACTTTACTTGATAAGAAAACCCATTAATGCGCACCAAATATAAACCCTAGCCTCTTTACAATTCAAGGCCAACAAATAAAATATCTCTACAAATGAAAAAAAATAAAATCAAATCAAATAAGGCCACAACTTACTAAGTGCAAACACTTGCTAGTGCATTCTTAGTCTTGTAGTGTTTATTTCAGATGCTCGTTCATATTTGTGAAACATCATAAATGGAATGATGATGACTATATAGAAAATTGAATGAAATTATATCATATGTCAACATTTAAGAAGTAGATTAGTTCAACACAAATAAACAATATTTGCGAATAAGGTTTATGGCTTGAATGAGATGTACACCACGACAAGAGTTTTGGAAGGGGGAAATAATTTATCAAAGTTCTTCATACTGATTTCGTTGTTCCTTTTGCATTTAATCCTTGAAATTTCTCAAATATTTAATCTTTGAAAGTTAAGCTGTATCTTGTTCTCTGACTTCATGCCTTAGATTGAATTTGCTAATGAATAAAGCAGCTTGTTGTTGAATAGTGAGCCAGTTATTTACTTCATATTAATTTTACATGTCATTTGTTGTAGACTGATTGGGAAGGTGGCTTCTTCCCACTTACACTGCACTTCAGTGAAGACTACCCTAGCAAGCCTCCAAAGTGTAAATTCCCACAAGGTTTCTTCCATCCTAATGTCTATCCATCAGGAACTGTTTGCTTGTCTATACTTAATGAGGATAGCGTAAGTGCATCTCTCTTGATAATTGCAGGACTTCTTGAAACTAATATAAATAATGTGATTTACATGCTGAGCAAACAGATTTATGGATTTATTGTTATTGTAGGGGTGGAGACCAGCCATAACAGTGAAGCAAATTCTTGTGGGCATCCAGGACTTACTTGACCAACCAAATCCTGCTGATCCTGCTCAGACAGAGGGCTATCATCTATTTATCCAGGTACTTAACCTATGAAACTGAACCTTTTTTCATTTATAGTCACTCGCAAAGTGTAAGGAATGTCTGATTATATAATCAAGGAAAAGTTGGGTGAGACAGTAATACACTTTTCAAAGCACGTGTGCTCAATTTATCACCCCTTTTCCCTGAGGACTTTTAATATGATTGCTCACCTGCTGGAATCTTGGATCGTTGAACATGGTGCGATAAAGAGTAGGTGCTTAGAATTGGTTATCTGATATGTGACATTTTTTGGGCTCCTTTTGTTTTTCATCCCCCCCTAGGTAGCTTAGGTGAGGATTAAATTTCTTACCATGGAAGGTGTGTCTTTACATTGTAATACTTTTTGCAGGATGCAGCAGAGTATAAGAGAAGGGTCAGGCAGCAGGCAAAGCAATATCCACCTATTCTCTAGTGCTATCAGGTCATTTTGGGAAGTATTTTTAGTATCGTAGATGCTCTCTTTTGTACTAAAACTTAAAAATGTTCTGTTATCTGTGATTGTTGGCTGCCATAATATTCAGAGTTTCAGACACCATGGTATTAACTATTTATGGTTACTCGTAGATTTGGATTAAGTGTTAATATATAAACAATGTGAATGTCAACAAATGAATACATGTTGGTGACCTGTTGTGCCTGATGTTTGCTGATACATTACATTTCTATATGAATGGATAGTTTACGTGAATGAATTATGTGTCTGCTTTCTCTGGATTTCTTAGTTTCAAAATTTGTTTGATTGCTTCCTGGAGATCGGAACATTGACCCCTGTTAGCCAATGTTTTGTGTCACTTGACACCTTGACTTATGACAGCATAAATTATGGCTCATTTTGTGGTGCATAAATTTAAATATGGTGTATCAAATACCATTTAACTGTGATTAGAGAATAGGGAATGAGTTGCTCAAAGCCACATTTCCGGAATGCGATTAAATGCATATCGAAAATGTGGTTAAATGCGAAACTGGGAATACAACACCTTCTTCATTCCCTTCGTTGTGCTTTCGATCCCTATGGTGCAAATCAGAAACATATCTCCCCACCCAGCCAAAAGGAGCAAGGGGAAGTGCAAACAAAACATCTCAGTTGCTTATTTGCATGTGCTTCAACTACAACTGCAACATTGGGCATAAGACATATATAAGTTGTACCAATTTGTATAATAATGAGTTAAACTAGTGGATTTGGTCGAAGACTTAGTTTTATTAATCAGCTAAAAGTCTTGTTCACTAATCTGGGAGTTGAAGCCTGGCGGCAACGACTAGAGCTCCAAGGCTTGGCGACGGGTGTTAGAAGGGGATGGCGAAGAGGACTTGCGGCTGCAAATTTGGGACAGTGCTGCTTGTGTGTCCAGTCATGCAAGTGGTGACCGGAGTCCTAGATGAAAGATCGGCGATCAACAATGAGTGTGGGTGGAGGGGGCAGTGGGTGTGGGCAAAGGGGGAGGAGGGAGGCGGATGGGGAGGGAAGAGATGGCTAGAGCATCTGTGGTTGATTTTTGTGGTGAATATTTAATGTAGTCTAATAAACAGTTTGGACGAGTCAAGATTTATGGTGCACCATACATCATATATAAACTGATGCATAGCAGAACTTGCCATAAATTATCACTGTAACGATTGCTTTCCTACTACACCTTAAATGTGCTTCAGGGGTATGACCTGACTGTTGCTTGATTGACCCTAGAGAAAAGTAACTCTTTTTTGGGGGGGGGAATGGGGTATCTCAATCCCAAAATCTCATCCTTTGCATGCTAAATCTCATCCTTTGCATGCTGGCCATGGTGAAATGCCCACAGTAGAATGTATGGATATGGTAGCTCCTCTTTTTTGGACATTGCTCAATCCGGTCTTTGTTTCGATAAATCCTTTAAAAAATTAAAGTTGTATGTCGTATATAAAGTATGTGCCCCTAATGTTATCTGATACTTAGGATTATATGAGGATTGAGAAGTGTGTAAGTACCTTAGTTCTAAGTGTGGAGTGCTAGTAATTGTCCCTTTACTTCATTGATGGATGAATTCAGGTTCGTCTATTTGCTGTGTTCCAGCCAACCTCTTGTAATTTGCTTGGATGGGGTAAGAATGGCGGAGTAAAAAGGGAAAGGACAAAGGATGAGTAAACACCTGACCTTTAAAAGAATGACATGCTGATCAATTAGCCTTCTAAAGACATTTTATTAGCTTGTGGTACTTTAAAGATCACTTCCATTTGTTAAATATATTCAACTCTCGATTGGGCTTTCATTACGGTTAACAAAAGCATTCATGTGGCAGATTATCTTCTTAGTTGGCACCGTCAATATCTGACTTGCCAATTTCTCTGACTTCATATGTGGCATAAACTCCAATGATCAAAATTATGTATTAGCAGTTGGGATTCAACTTTCCCAATTTAAAAATCCTTATTGGCTCATTCTTTACTTCGCAAAATTATGCAATTAATGGATGGTGATAGCATGACCAGGGTTAATCGAAGCTCAAGGAAGGTGCCTCCATTACCAGATGGAAGCTTGAGTAGCTCTGGTGCATCATGCGGGAAATCTTTGAAGAGCAAGAAAGTTGATGGTGACGCTTGCTACTACGGTCTCAGTGTAGTGATATTGAAGACGAACACGTGATTTACTCATTTGAGATTGTTGCTTTATTGTTTGTGATCAAATGCTATAGGGTTTGACCTTTGATCCTATAATTTTTTATTCCAGTGATCCTGTTTTCTATAGATTCACATTGTAATTACTAATATCTTTATTGATGAGATGCCTTTCTTAGGGTTACGAAGTGCTTCAATTTTGTGGCGTCGACTGCTATGCTCTTCGCAGTCAAAGGTGCATTATGCACCTTGTGACTGTAACATATCCAATGGATTAAATTTGTGAGGTGTATCGATATATCAATCACCTATGATGCACTGTAGTAATATATTAATTTTAAAAAAATTAAAAAATATAATTAAATATATTTTAAAAATTAATTTTTATACATTGATAGTATAAAATTATGTTGATAATATAAAATAATTTTATATTATCAGTGTAATATTATACTGATAGAAGTGTAAAATTATATTAATAGAATAAAATTATACTGATAAAATTTTTATAATTTTTAAAAATTAATTTTTATACATTAATAGTATAAAATTATATTAATAGTATAAAATAATTTTATACTATCAGTATAAAATTACACTGACAGAGTAAAATTTTATTGATAAAATTTTTTAATTACATTAATAGGGTAAAATTATTTTATACTGTCAGTATAATTTTACACTGTCAGGGTATGATAATTAATTTTTAAAATATATTTAATTATTTTTTTAAATTTTCTTAAAATTAGATATTATTACAAACAAGATCATAGGTGATTGGTGCATCGATACACCTCATAATCTCACCATCAGATTGCAAGGAGCACCATGCTCCTTGACCAGCGAAGAGCACTGTAGATGGCGCCCAATTTTGTTAGTCTTTGTGTGTATCATCCGTGATAGTCTGAATATTATTTTGAGATTCATGTGCTCTTTGTTTTGCAGAAGGAGTGGAGAGAGAAAGGAGAGATAATTTTAAGAAAAAGGTTAGCCAATATATAAGGAAGTCACAAAAAATATCATGATTCATGGCCTTCCTTTACTATGCTTTTGTGAACTTGGTGGACATAACATAACGTGTTTTTACTACTTTTATGTCCTTTAGTTCATAAAAGCATAATGAGGTGCAAGCACGAATCACAACATTTCTTGCGACTTCTTTACACATTGGCTGGCCTTTTTTTCTTGAAATCATTTCTCTTCTCTCTCCACTTCTTTCACCAAAAAAATAAGGAGAGATCACGTAGGTCTCAGAACAAACTCAAAAGAACAATCATACTATCAAGGATGATACACATAAAAAACTAATACGATTGAAGCACTTTGTAACCTAAGAAAGACATCTTAATCAATAAACATATTGGGACTAACAATGAATCTATAGAAGCAAGGATTGTCTAAAGAAAAAACTGCAAGATCAAAAGTTAAACCCTGTAGCACCTAAACAAAGACTATAAAGAAACAATCTCATATGAGTAAACCACCATTTTGAGGAGTGTTGGACTTCAATAGCACTACATTGAGACCACAATAGTAAATGTCGCCATCAACATGCTTGTTATTCAAAGATTTCCCACATGATGTACCAGACCCACTCAAGCTTCCATCAGTTAATTGAGCCTTCCTTGACTTTTGATTATCCCTGGTCATGCTATTACCACTCATCAATTGAATATTTCACCAAATTAAGGAGTGTGATTAGTTAAGGTGAATTGGAAAAGTTGAACCCCAATATCTAAGTGCGTGTTTGGATATGTGTTCCACACGCCCAAACCTCTGTCTTGCTTCTCGAATGTAGCACTTGTTTTTTTTGGGTATTTTTGCATTTGATTGAACTCAACGAGTTTCTTGCTCAAATCCACATTAACGCCCAAGCAACACATTATTGCTTATCCATCGAGTTGAATTGTCCTGTTGTTTGTTTCTTTTTGATAGTATCAAAAATTAAACTATCCAATTTAACATTTTCAGACATTCACCAATTTTATGAATTAAAAAAATTATTTGATTTCATATATTAAAATTTAGTTCCTTTCATACATTGAATAATTTTATTTTATAAAACTTAAATAAACTTTAATTGTACAAAAATTATTTCCTCATCAATTTATTTATAATTAAATTTTTTAAATTAGTTTGTTTTGTTTGTAATAATGTTAATATTATTTTATTTATAATATTCATAGTATAGTATAAAACTCAAATCCATTTTAGTAATTAAACATCCAAAAGTGATTTTAATTAATATCATTAGAACAATATTCATTTTGTCATAATTATTTTTGATATAAAAATTTCCAAATATAAATTATGTTGTCATAAGTGTTTGTTTCAAACTTTTTTTTGGACAAAAAAGTGATTTTTCAACTATTGAAAAAAATTACTTTTCATAGAAATTACTCATTTTATCTTTTACTCAAAAATTAAAAATAATATATTTTCTTTAACTTTTGAGTAGAAGTTAAGATGAATAACTTAAGTAAAAAATAATTTTTTAGTAAAAAAAAATCACTTTTTATTTTTTATTTTTATTTTTTTGCTTTGAAAAAGCTGAAACAAACACACTTTAACTCACATTTGGCCAAAATCAATTTGTAGAATCAAGTTAGAGCAAATTCCCATTTGCAAACCTAATCTAAATAACTACTAATATATAATAAATTTTGATTGTTGGGTTTATCCCACATCCCAAGTGAGAGAGCACCAATCGATAGAAAGACTATTGGCAAACATGCAGTTTGTAGATCCAAGTCCCTTCTTCCCAAATCCCTACTTCAAAAACCCTCAACCCTTCTCCTAGCACCAAAGAACTCTTCTTGGTAGATCTAGAACCTCTACAATGCAGTGCCAACAAATCCCTAAACCATAATGGCCATTGCACCACCTAAACCATCTCACATTGAGACTCAATCTCGCCTCACAACGAAGCCCCAAAATCCCATTAATAGTCTACTCCGACAGCATCAACATAAAACGACTCCTGCCTCTCTTTTTAAAATAAAAACTTTAGGACCTTTTTCTGCAATTTTAAAACAGCACATTCGGGGTATATTTTGTGATTATTTTGACCGGACTAATGTTAGTCCAATAGTTGGGTTGGACCAATGAATCCTGACCCTACTAACATTACCAAGAGGGTAACATATTAACATGCTAGATAGGCACTTCCATTAATAGTAATGGAATCTAGTTGACAGGTGGATGAGTTTGACAAATGGAAGTAATTTTTGAAGGTACTATGGGCTAAAAAGATTTTTTAAGGGTCAAAATAATAATTTATCCGGCAAAAGATTCTTAAGTGATGTTTTTCAATGAGGGTCCTTAGAATTCATAATTTCTACCTTAAATCGAGGGGGCAAAGGAAAGAAAATTAAGCATGTTGAATTACACATATAATTTATACTTATACATATTATACGAATGACTAAATAATGGTTATCGCGTAAATCTTATCATATACATTTTTTCTTTATTTAATAAAGCCAAGCAAGGTTTCGCTCAATTTTATTATTATCTTTTTAATACTCAAGAATTAAAGTGAACTAAGTTTTTTTTTTTGATAACTAAGATTTAATATTGGCTCACCAAACCACAGGCAAGCGAATTAAAGTCTGAAAGAATTTTAATGCCCTTCGATCAAAATTTGATCCTGATTACAGCATATAAAATCAAGAACAAGATCAAGAACATAATAGGTGTGAGAAAAGCTAGTTCAATCGATAAAGAACGATCAATCCATAGCCACAATTCGTTCTTTGATCCTGGATATAGAGAGAAAGAGATAAGAGGAGCTAACCAAGAAAGGCTAGAGGGAGAGAAGAGCTCATCCTATTCCCTAGAGAGCCAAAAGGACGTTCTATTTCAATAGGGCCACAGATGCCTATATATAAGGTTAGGAAGAGGAGCCTCTCCCTGTGTCAGAAAAGTGATGAGCCAAGCCACCTATTATAGTAAGGCCCATACACACAGAGATTAATAACAATACCCGCCAATGAGCAATGCATAGGCCTAATAGGCCTAATGAGCCCAATAACAACAATAGTTTTATTAATTTGGGCTCAAAGAATTGACTTTAATCAACTTTAACATTCAATTAATCCGGGTTCAAATTTAAAATGCGATTTGATTTATGTAAGTCCACAAAATTATCCAACAATCTCCCACTTAGATGACATAAATTAAATCCTTACAAAACAATTTTCCCAGACTAATTCACAATATGATGTCAAAATTGAGTCCACACTCTCAACCTAATGATCCGATATGGGATAACAAGCACTCAACAATGCAGAGAATCATACTCGAAGGAGTATTGACATCATACAAGTGAGATACTCACCTCCCAGTGACCCAATAAATGGTGGTACATAAGTCAATGGGAATGCACAACAATAGAATAGCATGCTGATAAATTATCAAAGTGTAATTCCCAACAAATGGCCCTAGCATCCGCCCTAAATGTTATATGAGATCTAATAAATCTTATCACAATATGAGATAGGTTCGAAATGTCTCCAATATTTTCCATATCAACATAAGTGTACACGATAATATATGGCAACATAAGCATCCACCCAAGATGCTCTCTGAAATTCAATAGAATATCTCAGCATAACAAAATTGAGACTGGATCCAATATATCTCAATAATAATGCCATTATGCAAAATTGCATAAACAATTAAGCTGCACAGACTTAAATGGCATTAACAGTAGTTTGAGGTCATGATGAATCTACAAAACAAGCTCCCACTAACCCAAAATGCCAAAGGGACCTCAATATACCCATAAGGGTTACAAAAATAACAATACAACCTTTGGCAGCTAACATTTGGTTAGGGG
Source organism: Pterocarpus macrocarpus (assembly GCA_031439585.1). Taxonomy (NCBI): domain Eukaryota; kingdom Viridiplantae; phylum Streptophyta; class Magnoliopsida; order Fabales; family Fabaceae; genus Pterocarpus; species Pterocarpus macrocarpus. The sequence goes on along the minus strand of CM062513.1, from coordinate 31,619,447 downwards.
TTCAACAACAATAAATTATGTAGGAATATACTCGAAAAAAGTCTCGAGGCTACCACGAATTGCCATATAATCACAAAAGGATGCTAAATTAATATATGGCACAACATCTCCCACTAATCTAATATATCAAACAATATAAAAATTTCCATTAGAGACCACAAAGTTTCAATATACTCTAATGGTACAATAATCAATAGTGGGATAAGCAATAGTTTGTGGAAGAATGTTTAATGTAAGTTTAAAACTTACCATTATTCTCTCTAACAACAAAAGTACAAAACAGAGAGAATCACAAAAGTGAAAAGTTAACAAAATTTTCAGCCACAAAGTTTCACAAAATTGGCTTCACACATTGCCTATATAAATGAGGAGATCATAAGTGTCTTTAACACTTTAAAACAAATATCCTCTCTTTGTGTTATCGCAAACTCAAATAATAACCAAATTATAAAGGATATAATGGAATTAATATGCTAGCAGAAGCATTTTGGACCTATATATAGCCATTAATAAGGACATAGCAAAATATAAAGTCTTTAACTCCCATTATAACAATAGTTTCCCTATATATATATATATACGTCTATTTTCAAAGTTTGTCAAAAGTTACATAAAACAGTACAAGGTAATAAAATGAGGCCGCTGATACAAAATAAATCAGCCTATCTCTATGAACAGTACCCTAACTGGTCTCCACGGGACATTTCGTGTGCTACCCTTCCACATATAGCATACACTAAACTACTGCCTATGACCCAATACTACCAAAAGAGGGCCACTCTATACATTTCCTATTGTAGCATTACACGGGCACTCTAGATGGACTCTGAGGAAAGGAATTCATTCGCCATGTCGGCGTCAGCTGGGGTGTAGTCTACGCTCGGGGTAGAGGACGAGAAAGACGGGCTCGCCGCTCCGATCGATCCTCCTTATACAATGAGACTGAGGGGATCTGTTGCAGTAGTGAAATTTGGCGAGCCATGGGAGGCAAGCATCTGCTTGTCTTGCTCTCGCTATTGTTTGCGTGTGGAGGTGGAAAAGGATGGGCTATGTATAGCGGAATAGTAGTATAAGGTGCGGATGGGTCGAAGAGTGGGTGAGTAAGGGGAATAGCAAAATCTCTATAAAAAAAGAAATATAAAAGGAACTGACGTTTACTGGATATATATATATATATATATATATATAGTCTAAAAATGGGTCCAGGTGGATGTGAAGCTCAGAGAACTTGATAAACAAGACGCTTGTTGCCGCGTTTTCCATGATTTGAGAATGACACGGAAACATGTAGTAGGGTGAGAAATAAAGATTTCTCAGTAGGAATCCTAAGTTTATACATATATCTGTCATCGTTGTCATTCTCAGTTGTTTCGATTTTTCCTTAATTTTAAATAGTACGACAAAAGGGCAATATTCAACTTAAATTTTTATTTTAGAAATATACACCGAAACAAACTAAATTTTAGATTGGAACAAGGAAAATATAATTAACAGATATACTAATGCAACTAAGACAGTAACCATAATTAAACAGTAACATATCATAAGAAATAAACAGATAATTATAACAATCAATTAAGACTTATCATATAGTGCATATAAATGTGCAACTGGGAAATACATCTTATCTTTGAAGGCTTTCACCTCCTAAAACTTAATTTCCATCCTTGGTCCCCTGGGAGTTATTGGCCATGTACTCCTGGGTAATAGTCCGCTTTTCAGGACTGAGCTCGTTCCTATACAAGATTGTCGGGTTTACTTTTCCCGACCTTCTCACTGATCCATTCCCTTTAAGCTTATTCAGGGGCTGGCCCAAGTAATATGGAATCCTTTGTAATATTCATGAATTGCATACATAACTAACTTTATTCTTTCAAACATTATGTGTTGATGTAATTATAACTTACACAACATAAGAATTTCTTACCAAAATTTCAGTAGCATAACGGATCGAGTCCGCTTCCTCATGAATAGTGCCAAACTACAGGAAAATCATTCAAACTTACAATTAAATATAGAATAGAAATTATATATTCATAATATCATTCATCAAATTCAATTCAAATATCATTAGGGTTTTCTGTTTATTTCATCTCATTCTACCCGAATGTTGTATAATCCACCTTTAGTCCAATTCAACTCATTTAAACCTAAATTTTGGATATTCATAGCTCTATGTGTCTAGTTTCCAACCCTTTTAGTCCATCTCATTTTGATTTGTATAACTCAAGTTGTTAGTATTATACCTTAGACTGCCCTGTTCTTAGCCAAAATTGCACCCTTATAAGTGAAAATTCACTAAAAACAGAAATTTCAGTGAAATCATACAAAATTTATATCAAATTAAAGCTAATAGAACAAGCTTTCAAATAAAAGAAGTTGCATATCATTTGCATGAGTATGTTTTGAGATATAAGCCCCATAACTTGACCCTAATAGACTGCCCTGTTCCATCCCGATTTGAACTTAAGGTGAATTCATTGATGTGCTGGCAATAATTGGCAACGAATCTGACCCTAAAATTTTTATGGGATGTTTGCTTATATGTTAGCTTTCAAAAAACATTGGGTTCACTCAATTTGGAGTTGTGTAGGGTGAGTTACATCCTTCTCAACTCATATTACCCAGATAAGAATCCAGATTTCTAGGTCAAATTCAAAAATTCATAACTAATTCTATACTAATCCAATAGATTTATATTTTATATGTATATAAAGATTTCATATAAAAATAGATCCATCAAATTTAAACGGCTGTAGGTGGAGCCGTACACTCCGTCGAGGAAAACCCTAACAGCTTCTTGAGTTTTTCTCTATTCTTCAAGTTCTTTCATACCAAATCCAATTCTAATCACAACATACATGCAAAATCAATCAAAATCCATCACTATCACTCCAAATCATATTAGTATCATAAGGGAAACAAGATCCCCACACAGCCCCAAATCAAGGAAAATAAGAAGAGAAGTTAGATTCCTACCTTTTCTAGATGTGATTCTTGTTTGATTTGTGGTTTGAGTTGAAGTAATCTTGATATGACTTGAAGGTTTGTGGGAGATGAGATGAGATGAGGGAGAAAAGAATGGAGAGGGGTCAGCATACATAAGGGGTTGAAATTTGCAAGGGCAGAAAAGGAAAAAAAAAAAAAAAGAAAACTTCTAAAGCAAGTTGAAGTTGATTGGTGGATTTGTGTTGGCTATTTCAACTTGATTTTGGGACTGCCATCTTTAGCTGAAAGTGGTGCCACATATGAGGGTATTTTGGCTAAATCCTAGCTATTCATCCTAGGGCACTCATAATATAAGTTTTATTGATTCAGTTTCAACAGTTTAAAGTACCGAAGTCTTACTGATTTCTCTTAAATCAGTAAACCGATTTTAGAAAAATTCTGTGAGGTTTTCTATGTTCCTAATCTAATTTCATCAAGCCTAATTCTTCTAAATCACACTTAATTGGCTTTAAGTGAATGCTTAATTGAATTCTGATTAAACCCAATTATTTGATGAAAACCAAACAACTCGGTTATTAACGATAAAATTTCTCGGAAGTTACATTTCTACCCTCCTAAAAAAAATTTTGTCCTCAAATTTTAGTACCTGAGAATAATTCAGGATACTCCCTCCTCATATCGGATTCTAATTCCCATGTACCGTTGAATCTTCTTTTCCCCATGCCACCTTCACTAACTGTACGGCTTTGTTCTAAAGGTGTTTGATGCTCCTGTCCACTATTTGTGCTGGGGGTACATGAAAAGTTAAGTCATCCCTTAACTGGATTGATTCGGGCTCCAAGAAGTGAGTGGGGTTAGGCTAATATTTTCTGAGTTGAGAAACATGGAAAACATCATGGAGGTTTGACAAATGCGGTGTAACACCCTAGTAGTTCCATTCTATGCTTAAGTCATATTGTGGAATTACTAGTTGCTACTTTTGCTCGCGGAACTATCATTACCTTTTAGAAATTACTTTATACCGAAAATAGGGGTAAACTTTTTTTCTACAAAACAAGTAAACCATTTTTTAAATCGAGAGCCATGAGCGCATCGTGAACATATAAAGTAACACCGCTATCCCATACATATATCGCATTTAACAAGCATAGAGACCATAAGAGTAACCACAATTCTTAGAATAATGTAACATTCATTCCACGGCCAACCATGATAATACAATAAGAGTCGTACCAGTTCATACATAAGATAATAATGGGTCCGATATCTATCGTCGGCCCTACACAGAAGCCTACCAATACATAATAAAAGGAAATACATCAGAGAATCCTACTACCCAAGCATGCCACATAACAGAATGATAACCCTATAACTACTACCAAAGGGGCTATCCTCGTGCTCGCTCGCATGCGTCGTCACATCAAGCATCTGGCGGGAGGAAACCGTTCCCATATCCACGGGAGAAGTACTACCACGTCCCTCCTCGAGCACGTCCTCGCCCACGGGCACAAAGACGGTACGAATGAACCCACGCCACGAACCGGGGTGAAAATGGGCCAGCAGATGAAGCGTAAGAATCGAGAAGATAGACGATCATCAAGGTCGCGACGAACCCGAACGGTGAGAACCCCGTAATGAGTCGGATAGATGGGCTCGGATGGATCGGTCTCACATGGAAGCTTCGGATAAGACGGCTCAGAGGATCGGAATCGGTGAAATAGTCGAGTCAAACGGGTATCCGAAGTCGGTCTCATCATCATCGGTGGGGTATCTCTGGTGGCGAAAGCGGCGAATGTCATCCATAGTAACCTCGCCAAATGGCTGATGCGGTCGGAAAAATGGGCTCATCACGGAGTCCGAACGGCGGTCGTGGAAGATGTAGACCTCATTCGCTGCGCTCGACAAAGATCGCTGGCGCTCAAAGACCGTCAAAGCACCGACGCCACACCGGGAACTCGATGTAGATCACCACTGTGCCTGATGTCGACATCCTTTGAAGATGACACGAAAACGTAGGAGTGAGAAATGCTAAATTTCTCGGTAGGATCGTGACTAGACAAACACAGTGTCATCGTCATCGCCCCACCACTTCGGTTTAATTACAAAAGCGGTGGATGATATAAGTTCAATTTTTAATGGTTTTGAAAACTTAAACCCGGCGGGTTGCTTTTAAACTTAACATCATAAACACATCATCATGACTAACATCCGCACTAAAACATAGAATAACATCCATAATGCAAATGGGCCATATACTTTCATGCAAAGACACGCATCATCACAGATGTAACCATGGTCATACTTAAACTTTACTTTCATTTTTAGCACGTGCTTAACATTCTTTACTTTCCTTTGAAATAGGCGCTTTTGGACATGAGCTCATTCCGTGACCGTCGTCACGAAGATCTAACCAAATCGATCGAGCCGATATTGGTTACCTCTAAGTTGGAGGGTCCTCCAAACACCCTTGCCTCCTCATAGAGGTTCCTTGTGGATCGCCGTCTCTCACTTCCCTTACAAGTGATTGAAGGAGTCACGTCCCATTGATTTTTTTCTTATCTTTATACTTTACATGCATAACTCCTTGACTAGACGCATGCAATGATATGACTAAGTCCATAATTTTGACGGAAATCCGGCAGCATAACGCTAGACGGAGCTTCCCCAAAATGCCAATCATCAAAGATTCAACCAATAGTTCATCATATCTATATCATATCATCACACTTATCATTCAATCATGAGACAAAGCTTAATCAATCTCATCATTCATCATGCCAAGTGGCATCACACATTCATACCCTAAAGGGGTTTATAGTTGTGTTGTTCTTTGTGAAGAATATTATGAATCATCACATGATTTCCCATGATAGAATCACATAGTTAGGATATGTGTTTATAGTCTTTTAGTTACTTGGTCCTTGGATGAAAGTATGCTTTACTTAAGTACATGTCTTATGAAACACTTGTTCAAATTAATTAAATTATGTGATTGTTTCCTTTCCTTGAGATAGCGACTTAGTGATTCCTAGGTTCATGGTATGCTTAGAGGCCCTAATCATACTTGCTCCCAAGGAGTTCGAGATCCTCTAATCCTTGGGTCATGACAAAGCATAACCACATCATGAACCCAACAACACCAATGTTCACTAATCACCAAGGGTGACTTTTAACTTAGTCAAGTTGCAAAGTTTTAAACTTTTACTAATAACATACCAAGGTTTTGCCTTAAACATTATTAAAGTTGTCATTCTTTATAAATTAGTCATAAAGTCTTATTCTTTATGAAAGTAAGTGCCTTTGACATTAAGCTCTTATCTTAAGATTGGATTTTTATGAAATAATGATACAAGCTACTAGCTTTTTGAATAAAAAGTCTTGTTCTTTATAAAAGTTAACACCTTTTGCATTAGTTGGGTTCAAAGTCTAAACTTTATGAATGAAATGTTATAGAACAACATTTTTATAACTTAATGATCTCATTCTTGAATAAAGTTTGAAACTTTGTGAAAGGTCTTTTTCTTTAAGGTTTGATTTCTAAAGCCTAAAGTGACAAGATATCGTTTTTTTCTAACTCAAAAAGTTTAGACTTTCACATGTATTCTTATCTTCAAAACAAAACAAAATAAAACTTTATGGAAGCTTAAAAGTTGCGCCACTTTGAAGAAATCATGAAGCAAACTTTTTAAAGTCTAAAACTTTGAGAAGGTTCATAGTCTTATCAAATCATGGAAACATAGAAAGGTGAAGCTTTTCTAATCATTCACTCATCATAAAGAGAAAGGAACAACTTTAAGCTAGAGATCAATAAGAACATAGGTTTCCAAAAGAAGAAACTTAAGAACACATGAAAAACATCAAGAACATATTTTTCTAAAAGAGGAAACTTAAGAACACATGAAGAACATCAAGAACATATTTTGCTAAAAGAGGAAACTTAAGAACACATGAAGAATATGAAGAACATATTTTTCTAAAAGAGGAAACTTAAGAACACATGAAGAACATCAAGAACACATTTTTCCAAAAGAGGAAACTTAAGAACACATGAAGAACATCAAGAACATATTTTTCTAAAAGAGGAAACTTAAGAACACATGAAGAACATCAAGAACATATTTTGCTAAAAGAGGAAACATAAGAACACATGAAGAATATGAAGGATCTTCTCAAGTTTTCACTTAGAGATCTTGGTCATGAAAGACCCAAGCTCCAAGCTTTCTTGAGCAAACAAAATAAAAAAGATGAAGATCACTACCCTTCTTGAAGATGGCGCAAAAACAAGAGAAATGGAAGAAGAAGATGATGACTCCTCTTGATGATGAAGGTGGCGGTTTTGAATGAGCAAGGAGAGAACTCTTGAGTTCTCTTGAAAATGAGTCTTGTAGTGTTTTGATCTTGTCTCCAAAGACCCAAAGATGTGATCTTTGAAGGGCTTAGTGAGGAAGGTTTGGTTATGGAGGTGGAAAATGATGAAGAAGATGAAGAAGAAGAAGAAGAAGAAGGAATGTAGAGAGAGGTTGGAGAGTTTGAGAACTTTAGAGAGAGAATGAGAAGTTGAAAATGAAGTGAATGTGTGTGTGTGTGTGAGAAAGTGGCGTCCTACATTAAGGGAGGGGGAGTGAGATATTTTGCTTAATTTTGTGTTAATTAGTGATTAAGGGGACAAATGGGATGATGGGGAGACAAAGCATGGTCAAACTCTTACATAAAGTAATCTTGTCTAATGCTTTTTGCTTTTATGACATCACTCTCTACTTTATTGTCTAGTTGACTAAATTTGAATTTAATCATGTGATTAAGTGCTCATACAACTTAATTAAGGTGATTAAGCAAGAATTAGTGATTAACACACAAGAACATGATTAACAAAAATTAATCTCACGATTAAGCTTAATTAACCTTAATTAAACTCGAGTAAGCTAATTAAGGGCGATTAGTGCTTAAGTAAGCTACAGGGGCTCTAACTTGCTTAATTAGAGATTATCTAACCTCGATTAGGCATTCTCTTGACCCTTCTTGTCCGAGTCAACCCCTTAATTAAGCCCTAATCTCGAAATTCCTCATTAAGTGCCTAATTACTCAGGGTTACTACGGTAATTTAGCACGACATGAAATTGAGGATGTTACATGCGGGGGTAAGACGACTCGATATGCAACTGACCCGATTCGCTTCAAGATTTGAAAAGGATCTATAAAGCGAGGTCTTAGTTTCTAATTTTAATAGCTCTGCCTACTCCAGTTGTGGGTGTGATCTTTAGGAATACATGGTCTCCTTCTTGAAACTCCAAAGACTTTCTCTTGACATCCGTGTAGCTCTTTTGATGACTCTGAGCTGCAAGTATCTTGTTACAGATTCTTTTGATTTGCTCTGTTGTTTGCTTAATTAACTCCAGTTCTACCAGACTTTGTTCCCCTAATTCATACCAACATAGTGGAGATTGGCATTTCCGTCCATATAACGCTTCGTACGGGGCCATGCCGATGCTCACATGATAACTATTGTTATATGCAAATTCGGCCAATGGCAAATATCAATCCCAGCTCCCGCGTTGTTCCAAGATGTATGCTCGTAGCATATCTTCCAAATTCTGAATAGTTCGCTCGGTCTGACCATCTGTTTGCGGATGGTATGTTGTGCTTAGACACAATCTAATGCCAAACGCCTTCTGAAATACTCCCCAAAATTGTGAGGTAAACCTTGGATCTCGATCTGAGATGATTGTTGATGGAGTACCATGTAGTCGCACCACTTCTTGAATGTACAATTGAGCCAACTTCTCTGAAGGATAATTTTCTCGAATAGGCAAAAAGTGAGCGGATTTGGTTAGTCTATCCACTATGACCCATATAGCTTTATATCTTGAGGGTGTTCTTGGTAAGCCCATCATAAAATCCATAGAAATGCTCTCCCATTTCCATTCCGAAATCTCTAAGGGTTACAGAGTTCTTGCCGGTCTCTAATGCTCTATTTTTACTTTCTGGCAGGTTAGACATTTATTCACAATATCCGCCACATCCTTCTTGAGGCCTGGCCACCAAAACATCTTGTTGAGGTCTTGATACATTTTGTTAATGTCAGGATGTATATCGAAATCGCTCCTATGGGCTTCCCCCAAGATTCTCTACCTAAGGTTGTCTTCCTTAGGTATGCATATCCTTCCCTGATATCGCCATACACCTTCTGCATCTCGAGTAAATCCTGTTAGGTTTCCGAATTGTGCTAGTTGCACTGTATGCTGAAAGTCGTCATTCCTTTGTTGTGCCTGTCGGATTTGGTCTTTGAAATTGCTGGTTATCTTAAGTTGGTTTAGCTTAATAGCATTGGGGGTTATAGAGATCTCCAAGCTAAAGTCTCGGAAATTCTCTATAAGTTTCGCCTCCTTGCTCATCATCCATGCCACTGTTAAGGACTTCCTACTTAGGGCATCTGCCACCACGTTTGCCTTGCCAGGATGGTACTTTAGGTCAAACTCATAGTTTTTAAATAACTTCATCCACCTTCGCTGCCTCATGTTTAATTCTCTCTGATCAAAAAGGTATTTCAAGCTTTTGTGATCAGAAAATACTTCAAACTTCACTCCGTAGAGGTGGTGTCTCCATATCTTCAAGGCAAACACTATCGCTAACTCGAGATCATGCATTGGATAATTTCTTTCATGAGTTTTCAATTGCTTGGAAGCATACGCGACGACATTCCTATTCTGCATTAACACGCACCCTAATCCTTTCTTGGATGCATCACAGTAGACTTCAAATGGTCCATGAGGATTCAGCAAAGTAAGTACTGGGACTGTTGTCAACCTTTCTTTTAATTCTTGGAAACTCTGCTCGCACTCGGGAGTCCATTCGAATGGGGCACTCTTCCTGGTTAGCTTTGTTAGGGGCAGGGCTATTTGAGAGAAGTTCTTAACAAATCTCCTGTAGTATCCTGCCAGACCTAAGAAACTCCTGACTTCCGTAACTTTCGTTGGCCATTCCCAGCTTAATACTACTTCCACCTTACTGGGATCCACTGAAATTCCCCCATGGGATACCACATGGCCAAGAAATTTTACTTTTTTCATCCAAAATTCGCATTTGGATAGCTTAGCATAAAGTTTCTTCTCTCTTAGAATTTGTAGAACTAGTTGTAAATGTTCTGCGTGCTCCTGCTCCGTCTTCGAGTAAACAAGTATGTCATCAATAAATACCACCACCTTGTCAAGATATGGTCGGAATATCCGATTCATGTAATCCATGAATATTGCTAGAGCATTCGTCAGCCCGAAGGACATCATAGTGCATTTGTAATGTCCATAATGAGTTTGAAAAGCCGTCTTTGGAATATCTTCTTCTCGAACCCGAATCTGGTGATATCCAGACCGTAGATCAATCTTGGAAAATATAGTTGCCCCTTGCAGTTGATCTATGAGATCATCAATCCTTGGCAGCAAATACTTATTCTTGATCGTCGCCTTATTTAACTGCCTATAATCCACACATAGTCGCATGCCTCCATCTCTCTTCTTAACTAATAGGACTGGGGCTCTCCATGGTAATGCACTTGGCCTAATAAATTTCTTTACCAGGAGCTCTTCAATTTGCTTCTTAAGTTCGATTAGCTCCAAGGGTGACATTCGGTACGGCGCTATCGATATCGGTCTCGCCCCTGGTATCAATTCAATGGCGAACTCAATTTCCCTCTCGAGAGGAAAATCTGGGATATCCTCAAGGAACACATCGGGATATTCCCTAACAATCGGAATATTATCTAGCTTCTGATCAACCTTCGTGACATTGGTTGATAACAGGATGTACCCTTGACCCCTATTTCCACAATGGCGCACTGCTAAAGAGCTTAAATAAAGGTTTACGGGAATTATTGATTCAGAAGGTGAAGCAGAGGGAAGCACAATGGATTTATTGGATCAATTTAACAGGGCTAGTTGGCATAGAGCCAATCCATACCCAAAATAATGTCAAGTCCGGACAAGGGGAGCTATCTGACAAGGGACATTCATACAAATAAGATTAGTCCTAACAGGTTCACTTGTAGGAGTAGAAACTAGCAAGTCATAGGGTAATTCAGAAATAGGTAATCTCAAAGCTGACATGCAATCATGAGAAATGAAAGAATGTGAAGCACCTGAATCGTATAAAACAGTCAAAGTCTTACCATTCACTTCACATGTGTCCTGAATCAAATCTTCTATCCCATCGACTTCCTGTGCATCCATAGTAAAAACTCTTACCTGACATTATGGCCTGGGAGTCGACTGAGGATTTTTGGCCAAGCATTCATAGATCTTGTGGCCTGGCTTACCACATCCAAAACAGACATTCTGACCTGCTAGGCACGAGTGATTGCCACGATTCTTGCTGTACTGACTGCAGGTCTGTTTTCCAAAAAGCTTTTGAGGTTGCTTGCCTTTGTTGCCTGCAGGCTGAAACTTTCTCTGCTACTAAAAGTTGGGCTTGAACCTTGGGGCTTGCAGAGCCAACCCCTTCTTAAAGTTACTGCTAGTTAACCTAATAGCTACCAACTTCTTGTTACAATCCTCCACCAAGCGGCACTTGTTCACCAAAGTAGGGAAATCTCTAATCTTCATTGGCCCTATGGTGGTAAGAATGTCTTCTACAGCCCACCTTTGAACTTTACGCATTTCCACACTTCATCGAGGTTTCGTTGATAGATGGTGGAAAATTTGCACAGCTCCTCAAATTTAGCGATATATTCCGATATGCTACTATTCCTTTGACGGAGGTGCATAAACTCTAACTCCTTAGCATTGTGAACAAAAGTAGGGAAGTACTTATGATAAAACGCATCTCTGAATACATCCCAAGTAATATCTATTTCGGATCCCTCCAATAACCACCGTGCACCATTCCATCAGAACTTTGCATCTGCTTCCAGCATATACGTGGCAAAAGTCACCTTCTAACGATCTATGCAGTCAAAAATAGAAAAGACTTTTTCCATGGCCTTAACCCACTCATCTGCCTTATATGGGTCAAAGGCTCACCTGAAGCTAGGCGAGTTAGCCTTTCGGAACTTGGCAAATTTAAGATATTCTAGGTCCACTCCTGGACCATTAAAATTCCCCCCATGACCAACCTCAGGCTGCCTTCCTAGTTGGTCCATCATCTGGGTTGCCACAACTATTTGTTCTCTCATGGTGTACGCCATCTCCCGCATTGTATCTATAAACTCGGTAGACTCCTCCTGAGCTGGATCCATTCGTGGCCTACCCCGCCTTCCAAAAGCCATCAAGTTCTAAACACACAAAACAAGAGTGATTGAGTTTATCAAGTTCAATACTAAGTCCAGTGTGTTGGTAAATAATAGCATATGGTTAGGCAATTCCCTCACATGCATCCTATCCCAATGGACAAGACTCAATGCATGACAATATCTAAGGAACACAGAGCATATGTAAAGCATAGTCAGTCCAATTCTCAGGCCTATATTAGAATGAACTGCTCTGATACAAAAAATGTAACACCTTACCAGGCAAAATACTATGCTTAACTCATAATATGTTACGTAATAGGTTATTACGTATGGCTATTTAATTAAATTCCATTTCCTGATTTAATATTAATTACCCATACGGAGTTAACTGTTCACTTAATAAATTTCAGTTTGACTGCAGGATAAGTAATAGATCATCATTATAATCGAAATAAAGTAAATTAAATAAAAATGCGGAATAGATGGAACTACCGAAATGACATCATATACATATATACATAGACATCTATTTTTAAAGTTTGTCAAAAGTTACATAAAACAGTACAGGGTAATAAAATGAGACTGCTGATACAAAATAAATCAGCCTATCTCTATGAACAGTACCCTAACTGGTCCCTAAGGGACATTTCATGTGCTACTCTTCCACATACAGCATACACTAAGCTACTGCCTATGACCTAATACTACCAAAAGAGGGCCACTCTATACATTTCCTATTGCAGCATTACACGGGCACTCTAGATGGACTCCGAGGAAAGGAATCCATTCGCCATGTCGGCGTCGGCTGGGGTGTAGTCCATGCTCGGGGCAGAGGACAAGGAAGACGAGCTTGCCGCCTCCGACCGATCCTTCTCAGACAGTGAGACCGAGGGGATCTGCTACAGTGGTAAAGCTGGCGGAGCCATAGGAGCTGCTGCTACTGCCGGTGCTGCTGCTACTGCTGCGTGTGGGGGTGGCAAAGGATGGGCCATGTATAGCGGAATAGCAATATAAGGTGCGACGGGGTCAAAGAGTGAGTGAGTCTGGAGAACAGCAAAATCTCTACAAAAAAAGAAATAAAAACGGAACTGACATCTACCGGATATATATATAGAGTCTAAAAATGGGTCCAGGTGGATGTGAAGCTCAAGGAACTCGATAAACAGGACGCCTGTTGCCGCGTTCTCCATGATCTAAGAATGACGCGGAAACATGTAGTAAGGTGAGAAATAAAGATTTCTCAGTAGGAATCCTAAGTTTATACATATCTATCATCGCTGTCATTCTCATTTGTTTTAGTTTTTCCTTAATTTTAAATAGTACGACAAAAGGGCAATATTCAACTTAAATTTTTATTATAGAAACATACACCGAAACAAACTAAATTTTAGATTGGAACAAGGAAAATATAATTAACAGATATACTAATGCAACTAAGATTATAACCATAATTAAACAGTAACATATCTTGAGAAATAAACAGATAATTATGACAATCAATTAAGACTTATCATACAGTGCATATAAATGTGCAACTAGGAAATGCATCTTATCTTTGAAGGCTTTCACCTCCTAAAACTTATTTTCCATCCTTGGTCCACTGGGAGTTATTGGCCATATACTCTTAGGTAATAGTCCACTTTTCAGGACCGAGCTCGTTCCTATACAGGATTGTCGGGTTTACTTTCCCTGACCTTTCCACTGATCTATTTCCTTTAAGCTTATTCAGGGGCTGGCCCAAGTAATATCGAATTCTTTGTAATATTCATGAATTGCATGCACAACTAACTTTATTCTTTCAAATATCATGTGTTCATGCAATTATGACTCACACAATATAAGAATTTCTTGCCGAAATTTCGGCAGCATAACGGATCAAGTCCGCTTCCCCATCAATAGTGCCAAACTACCAATAAAATCATTCAAACTTACAATTAAATATAGAACAGCATGTCCCTAAAGTTAGTATCGAGAGGATACTGAAAACCTTTGGACACAATTTTCAAATCATGAAGAATTATATCAATAAAGACACACTGAAGGGAAAGTTCATTATCACCGTAATTCTCAATTTAACATAGCAAAAATATTTAAAATATCCACAAGAGAAAAGAAAGCACAGCCAAATATAAGAGAATGACCAAAATTTTGAGTTTATCAAATAAATGCCCATAATATTGAAATCAACTTGTTTTAAATTTCACAAACTGAGCACAAAAGAATATATAATAAATAATAAATTGTGAACTAAATTCTCCCTTCAAAATCAAAATACACTTTATCTCATTTTATCATAGTGAATCACATCACCTAAAATAATTTTCCTTTATGGAAAGTAGGATTTTTAGCCAGCATACTAATATTTTGACTATTACAAAATTTTGTGCTTGAACAACAAAAACTCCCCGAAAATCAATATTTTCGAAATCCATAACATGCTCATTATTTAAGCATGTATTTAATTCGAATTAAATCTAAATTTAAATTCTGCTTATGCAAATCCATTTTGATTTATGCAAGTCCACAAATATCAAACATTCTCCCACTTGGACTATATAAATCAGATTATCAAAATTTTACACAAAGGAAGCCGACAATCTCCCACTTGGATGACATAAATCAAATCATTATAAAACAATTTTTCCAGACTAATTCACAATATGTGGCCATAATATGATATCAAAATTCAGCCCGCACTCTCAACCAAATGGTCTGATATGGGATAACAAGCACTCCACAATGTAGAGAATCATACTCAAAGGAGTACTAATATCATACAAGTGAGATACTCACCTCCCAGTGACCCCATAAATGGTGGTACATAAGCCAATGGGAATGCACAACAACGGATACTGCCAAGAGCACTGATACCACTTGAAAGAATTTTAATGCCCTTGGATCAATATTTGATCCTGATTATAGCATACAAAATCAAGAGCAAAATAGGTGTGAGAGAAGCTGGTTCAATCGATGAAGAATGATCAATCCATAACTGCAATTCGTTCTTTGATCATGGATATAGAGAGAAAGAGAAGAGAGGAGCTAACTAAGAAAGGCCAGAGGGAGAGAAGAGCTCCTCTTATTCCCTAGAGAGCCAAAAGTATGTTCTGTTTCAATGGGACCATAGGCGCCTATATATAGGGTTAGGAGGAGGGGCTTCTCCCTGTGTCAGAAAAGTGATGAGCTAAGCCACCTATTATAGCAAAGCCCATACACACAGAAATTAATAACAATACCCACCAATGAGCAGTGTGTAGGCCTAATAGGCCCAATGAGCCCAATAACAACAATAGTTTTATTAATTTGGGCTCAAAGAATTGACTTTAATCAACTTTAACATTCAATTAATCTGGGTTCAAATTTAAAATGCGATTTGATTCATATAAGTCCACAAAATTATCCAACAATCTCCCATTTGGAAGACATAAATTAAATCCTTACAAAACAATTTCCCCAGACTAATTCATAATATGTGGTCATAATATGATGTCAAAATTGAGGGTGCAGTTGTTTGTACAAAAATTTATTAGTTATTTTTAAAAAAATAAATAATGAATCATTTCTGCTTCTCAGTGCTAGTGTCATAGAAGTATTTTTCAAAAGTTTATCAATAATATTCCTAATCTTTAATAGCAATGCCGACATCTACGTGAGGAAGTGATACATGACATTGTCTCAGCATGAAGCCCCATAAGCACCTTGTTTTTAGTGGTTTATTTAATTCCTTCATGGAAAGTGCAATTCGGCCATAATGATCATGTAGCAGCACTCGTACCTCCCAGTCCAACAGGCTCCTCAATAGTCATAGTAGTCATCAGCTCGTTCTCAGAAATTGGAAACTCTGCCCCGTGGGAGATGGAACGCATGCATTATGCATAAGCCATGAAACTATGATTTTGTATGCTTATTGCTTTATTTTTTTCATTTCATTTCCATGTATTTATTTACTTATGAGATTAATTTGCATGCATCGTCAGTATCAAAAATTTTTACACCGTTATTCAATCACATATTTTATTTGTAAACTTTTAAAATAGTGGGTGGTGAATCAAATACTTTTGCTAATATTGTAATATATGATTGGAATACTTGTGTAAAACTTTCTTACATTAACAGTACATCAAAATTAAATTCGTTATATTTTGGTTGTGATATATTTATATTTAGACTATTCTGAATTGCCAGTCAAAAAAGAATTAGAAACCACTTTGGTAATGCACGTCAAGCATCTAATTTAAAAATTAAACTTTCATATATTTTCTTGGGCTTCATTCGTTATGCACCCCTTTAAAAATGGTGCAATCTGCACTTTGTAGTTGTTTAAATCCAAGTTGATGGAGCATTTGTATATCTAAATTCTTATGATGCACTTTAATTCCTCCTCAAATTTCCTAAATTCTTCTCCTAGGCTATCCTCCTCCCTAGCACCAACTGTAACCCCCCACTCCTGCTCTCCTTTTCCTCTAACTTCGCCACCTACACCTTGACTCACCCTATCACCACCGTTCGCCACTGCCTAGCACCGTGATGGATAGCTCCGAGACCTCGATGCCGACTTGACCATTGCATCATTCTTCTTCCTCCCCTTTCTTCTGCAGTGGCCGGATGTGACAACAGCTCCGCGCCACAACGGCCACGCTGGCTTTGCTTGATGGCTTGTTATTTTAGGTTCATTGAGCTTGTTGTTTCCTGCACTTCACTACTACTACTATTGTTGTTGTTGTTGTTGTTGTTTTGTTCTTATTCCCTTATCTGAGGGGTGAGGTTTGGGCCACCGCTGCTGCTTCTGCTTTGCTTGTCTTGACCTGTGGGTTGCTCGCCATCCATGGTAAGCACCGCGCCAAGCAGGTGGTGATAAGTTTGGAGATGCTGGGCAAAGAGGGGTGGTTGTGCTGGTTGGTAGTGAGGGAGCAACGACGAAGGCAAAGAGAGGTGGGTGGGGGGTAGGTCGGCTGTAGCACAGAAGGATGGGTCGACGGCGGCACCGAAGGGTGGGTTGGCGATGGCAACGATGGTGAAGCGAAGAAGCAACGAAAGAAAAATGAAGAAGGAACGAGAAGAAGAAGAAAGGGGGCAGTTATGGTGCATACATGTGGTGTTAGAGTATTGATAGACCATAGATCTTTACTGTTGGATCATCAGGTGCATTATGCACCATTTTTAAGCCAGAGCATAACAAAACGCGCCATTTTCTTGATATGAACATACCAAATTGTTGGTAATTTTGTAAAGAGTAAACCCTCAAAATGGTCTCTATCAAATTTTATATTGGATAAATTAATTTCTTAGGGGAAAAAAATTAAGTGATTGACGTGGCCTATTTTGTGACACCATGGTAAATAGCAAGACAAACTAGTTCCCGACAAATTATAAAGATTTCAAATTAGTCACTCGTTAAAGCAAAAGCTTAAACCCCTATCTCATCTTCTTCTTCTTCATTGAAGCAAAAATCTAAACCCTTATTATCATATTCTTCCTCCTCTTATAATAAAAAATAACCGTTTATATTGTACAGGAATAAGAAGTACCTATGTAAGTGTGTATAAAATTTTAGTAAGCCTCAGTCCTGTCATCATCCTCAAACACAAGTTACCAACTTACCACTGTTTGAAGCTCATACATAATTGATTAACAAATAAACAATTATGGCAACTGCATCCATAGTAGAGTTTTGTATATAACAACAAATCATATGGGAAATTACATCTAAGAAACATGATGGAATAAGAAAGTGTAAGTACAAGTCCCATTCCTGCAAGTGCCAAAGTTCTAGAAAAAGTATACTAAAGTGCAGCAGAACTCAATAAAAAAGTACTTTACTTCTCTTAACCATAGGTCAAGTATACTTTAATCCCAAAACTTTAAAAATTTGTAAATCAACCCCCTGAACCTTTTCTAAATATGCAAATTGACCCGTTGGTTAATTTTTCTATCAATTGTTAACAAAAATATCACACATTTAAGAAAATTTAGGGTATCAAGTTACACATTTAGGAAAGTTCAAGAGGACGATTTGCACATTATTCAAAGTTCAGGGGGATAATACACTTATTTTGGCTAAAATACACATTCAGAAAAATTTAGGGGGTCAATTTGCATATTTTTAAAATTTAGGGGCTAAAATGTACATGGCCTATAGTTTAGAGAGGTAGAGTGCAATTTTTGCTTATTAGTACTACTCTATCAATTCTCTATAAAAACATATAAAGAAGTTATCATTTTAAGTGCACTTAAGTAAATTAAAACAGTTTAGATGCAAACAAACTAACTTGAAAAATATACAAAATCTTACATCTATTTGTATCCATTCTCCTGTATTATTATTTCAAATTGCCAAACAAACCTCAACCTCTTTGGATATTTTGTTACTTTCAGCTCTCATTTGAGCCAAGAATTTTATTACAAAAGGGTTCTTAAGTACCTATCAACCTCAAACTTCTTGGGCAAAAAATCCATGTAGTTTTCAAACTGCTCATTTGCTTCGTTGTTCCTATCAAGCAAATTATAAATCATCAAAAAAATCTCATCAACATTCTTCTACAAGAATTGAATCAGTGCCACAATGAGTCGTCCCACACTTCCTTTGCATTGTTCTTCTCCTCTGCAACCAAAGCACCTCCTTTAGCCTCTTCATGATTGCTCCCCTATCCCTGCACTAGCCCATCATAATGCATTCTCCAACAGTACTTCAAATAATAGCTTGAGACCAAAATTTCCTTATATAAATTGCAAGATTTTTTACTGTCTGTATTGTTTCAATGAGAAATAAGAAAGTGGAATAGCAGTTTTTAGCATATGAGAAGGAAGGAGATGATAGCTTTTTCTTTTTTTAATTTGTCTTTGCAAAATTTCAATATTTCAAACTAAAAATCATATGCCTATTCAAGTAGTGATCATAACTCATATTTGTGGATATCATTCTGGGATAATTTTTAAGGATACAAGGAGGAAGCAGATGATAATAGGGGCTTAGGTTTTTACTTCAACTAAGAAAAATAATATGAGATTTGGGTTTTAAGGTTTGAGGCGGAGCAAGATGATAGGATTCCCATCCCATATAATATAAAGGACTATTTTTTATGATATGAGGAGGAAGAAGATGATAATAGGACGTTAAATCTTTTCTTCAATGAGGAAGAGGAAGATGAGATTTGGATTTTAGGTTTTTTTGGCTTCAATGAGGATCAATATAAACTTTTTATAATTTGTCAGGGACTAATTTGTCCTGTTATTTGTCATGGTGGCAAAAAACAAGCCATGTTAGCCACTTAACAAACAACATTAGCCACTTAACAGGGGATACTTAATGGAGAGACTAACTTGTCCTATATTTTAAATGGTCAGAGACCATCAGCTTAGTTTTTTTGTTTTTTTTCTCCTAGGGGACTAATTTGTCCGACACAAAATTCGACATTGACCACTTTAGGTGCTTATGCTTTTGTAAAAGAATTCTTTTTGGACCTTGAAGAGTACTAGAGGGTTTCAGACACAAGCATATAAATATTTCGGAATTGCAAAAAGCTTCAACCATATTTTTGTTTAAGATTATTAAATTGATTATATTATGATTAATTTTTGATCAACTTTTATATAATTTCTCTATTAAAGTTGTTTTCTTGAGATTTTTTTTAGTCTTTGAGATATCTCTATGCTTGGGTATTGTTGAAACTAAGAGACCCTCCTAATCTTTAAAGTATCTTTACCCTTGGATACTATTGTTATTAAGAATCCCTCCCAACAATTATCTTCTCTAGAGTTTGAACCTTGATTCTCTCCGTAGCAATGTAGTTCGCTTACCACTGTTTCCTACTCTTGTTGGTTTAAAGTTTAGGTTGAGCGGATGATTCAGCCCAATCCAAGGTTAAGGCATATGCCTTCAGGTTCTTCAAGTGCTTATAGAAGTACTTATCACCAACAGAGAAACACAAGAAGCAAATTTAAGTCATGGTAATGCATGAGTTAAAGACTAATCAAGTGAGCCAACCCTCGTAGTTAAATTTAATTTCTCTTCTTAAAAGATCAAAATTATTTTGTTACCTAAACTAATTTATGGTAAATGTAATCTATAATTTTTAATCTAGCTAAGGGTCATATTCACAATCAATTAATTTAATAATATAAGAATATAATTTACTCCCTAACTATAGCATTCGGTTAATAATTAGCGTAAATAAATTATCTGTTAAGATTTAATAGCTGACACTTAATATGAAAAGTAGGGCATCCAACTTTTCTTGGTGGACCACTGCAAGTGCGAAATTTCGAAATGACCAGTACTCATGCACTAAAAAAAAAAAGAAAAATTAATATTAAAGCTGTTAATAATAATTAATTAAAAAATGATTAATTATATTAAAATCATTAAAAAAGACCTATTAAACATTATTTAAGGAGAATAACCAAAAACCTTTTACAAGTTGATAATAACATCCCTTTTTTTGGGTATAGCAGTGACATTAAGATTTAAATTTAGGACTTCATGCAAACTACCAAAATCTTTTACCACAAGAGCACAATAATACCCTTAAACTATTTTATAATATTCTCTTCTTCTTCTTTTTTTGGTTGCTCACTCTCTTAATCCTTTGTCTATTGGCTTTTGAACCGTCACCCTTGCTAACATGTCTTTATCTCTGACTCATCACCACAAAAAAAAAAAAAAAAAATCATAAGAATCACTTATCGTATCCGAAAATATTTCTTCAAATTAGTAGTTGCTCTCTACTTGGCTTCCCAAACATACAAAGAAGAAGGTGGACATGAAGACTGTAACATCCACAACGAGTTCCAACCTCCAAATTGATTTCCAAGTTATACACGAGTTCCGATCTCCGAATTGATTCTCAAGAGCTTTTCATTTCTATTGGTGTTCCTGAGTTTGACCTATGACCGACTTCCGAGATTAAATTGGGAGTTCCGAAATTATATAAGTTCCGATTTCTCGGTACATAAGGTTAATGTTTTGATTCCCGATTTCCGGTGCTATGCTTAGAATCGATCTCCGAGATGGATCCTGGACCGAGTTTTAGAATTACGTGTAATAAGAGTTTTAAAACGTCCTAGTTCTCAACTTCCAAGTTTACATTAACATCTCCGACTTCCGGGTTTAAGTATTTTAGGTTTCATATTCTTGTCCTTGACTTTCGATTTTAAGGTAATTAGTAAGTTGAATATCAACACGGTAACACAATCTACTTAATTTCATGCTATGACTTAAGCATAACATTAAATTGGTAGGGTGTTACAAAGACTCTAACATATTAATCAAATGTTTGTATAAAAGAACATGTAGCCACAATTTTCCTTCATCATAAATCATACCCCAAATTAATCTGCTAAGTAAAAATGTATTAAAATGCCTTACCTGACGAACCCAAAGCCACCCATACATCTAGGTAAGGTCATAGTATTCCACCATACCAAGTGCATGCTTTTCATCATGTCACTCTTTATCCATAAGAAATTCTTAGTAATCCTATCAGTCTTAACACAAATGGATCAAAGTATCTAAAAGGATTACATAAGATAAATAGGAATAGATGCCAAAACAGACCTGGTAAGAGTAACATAAAGAAACGATAGTGTGCCAATGATGAGCCACAAACAAAGACATGCTAGCAAAAGGTGAAGGTTCGAGAGCTACTGGACAAGAGGCTAGAAGAGTGAGCGATGGAAAATGTAAATAGAATAGAAAATATTAAGAAATAATAAGGATATTATTTTCTACTTATAAAAAGTATTTAGTACTTCCTCCTTAAAAAATGTTTAATAGATGCTTTTTAATAATTTTAATATAATTGATCATTTTTCTTAAGTAATCCCTTTTATCGGCCCTTATATTATTTTTTGCTAAAAACAAAGTTTTAGAAGGCCAAAATTGATTATCAAATCCAATGCTGTTGTGTGATAATATGGATTAAGAAAGATCAATTCCTCCTCTCTCTACTCTATTTTACCTATCATTTTAACCATATACATAAAAATTAGGGAACCTCAAATCAAGGGTTAATTATTGAACAATTTCATTAAAATATCCTTCTTCAATTTTTAACATTTAGTTAATTCATTTTGTTAACGTCTTTCTACATTTCTTGCTCCTTGGTGTGCCTAGAATATTATGAAGGGTAAAATTGAAAGGTTAACCATAAATGCATGATAAATATTAGGAAATAAGAATTTTTCTGCCAAAGTGATAGATAAAATGGAATAGAGAGTATTTATTAATCATTTGTTTATAACTTTTTTTTCACTAATGAAATGGAATAAAATTAGTTAAAATCAACTAAAAAGAAAAGAGGAAGAATGGAATAAAGTTATTTTCTTTTTTACTATCTTTGTTTAGTGTTTTTAAACAAGAGTTACTTTTTAAATACGCACACAAATTAAAAAAATGTTAAATAGATCTTAATATTAGCCAAATTAGAGTGCATTTTATAAAGTTATCCCATCACTTAATTCTCTCTGCATTCCCTCTCATTCATATCTCCTATTTATAGCATGTTTGGATGTATACTGCCGACAGGAAAATATGATTTCCCATGACAAATCCCAACTTTTGAGACTATTTTTCAGAAAAGAAGTAGATTTCCCATGGCAAATCCTGAATTTTGAGACTATTTTTCACAAAGGAAGTATCTACTTCCTTTTGGCAAGATCGATTTTGCCTGCAGTCCAAACAGGCTATTAATAAGGATAAAATAGGAAAAAGTTAATTAATGCTTTCTAATTATGAAAAAAATTAGTTTTGAAAAGTGATGTTTATTTAAAAATGGCAAAAAGACCTTTTGGTTCCTTATCTTTGTTTATTTGTTTCAATTTGGTCTTTTTCATTTTTTTTTTTCAATTTAGTCTCTTATGTTTCAAATTATCTTTATTTTGGTCCCGCATTACTTTTTTGTCACATAATTAACAAAAATTGATGACAACACAAATGGTGCTGACATGACGCACATGTGGATCTGATGTAGATTATGTTGTACCAGCATTTTTTGTTAGTTATGACAAAAAATGACGAGGGCCCAAATTGAAGATGATTTGAAATATAAAGAACCAACTTAAGAAAAAAAAAATAAGGGACCAAAAGACCTACTTTACCTTTAAAAATATATTAGTATTTAAAAGATTAATAAGAGAATGGAATAAAACTTTATTAATTTTATTTAGAAGTTATATTATAAAAAATGGAAAGGAATATTTGTATTTTTTAAAAGGTATAATTTTTAATTTTCTTTCATTCCACTCGAATTTTTGAGAAAATAAAAGGTGGTTCTTTAAAGGAGAAAGAGGAAGAATTTTTTTTTAATTTATTTTCTTTCATATGGATTTACCCAAAAAAAAAAATTCTTTCTTATGTATTTTTAATTTTTTAAGAAAAATGCTTGATAGACTGAAATGAGACATTCCTACATCCTCCATGGTGTAAAAATTTCTCATTTCATAGAGCAATTTTAACCTTTTTGAAGGAGCGAAGTACGAGAAAGTTTTCCTCAATGGAGGGCATAAGAATTTTTCGCCTGAAATTATGATGACCGAGCGACTGATGTGGCACTTGATGGGTTTCATTGTTATTATTATTTTCGTCTACCCATGTTTGGCTTTATCCTTTTTGATCTCCAATATATAGTAGTCAGATGTTTCGGCTAACTGAATTTCGAGCCGTCGCTTTGGGCCATCATCAGTGCTCAATATTTAAACAAAAGAGTTCATTTCCTTTCTTCTAATTATTTTTCCTATTCCTCTCGTTATGTGCTATTTAAAGGTACCATACATAAATGCAGTTATCCACCAACTATTAACCTACCCCTCTGTCTATTTAGAATAAAATTAGTAATACTCCTTTAGAGTTTTTTTTTTTCTTCATGTTTCAAGTCATCTGTCAATCTCCAATATCAATAAGTTATTAATAAATTTTTTTCAAATTTATGCTTGTATTAATTATGTTTATTTATGCAATTAGTGTAAAATAGAAACAAGGTTTTATGATGTCTTTGGCAACTTGAAAAACTAACTTAATATAGTATAGAGTAAAATCAGTTATGCTAACTTGTATAAAAATGAATTAGGTTTTTATTAAATGTTATGTTAACCTCTAGATATAGTGAACAGTGGCGGCCAACTACGGCGGTAGATGGTGGTAGGCTAGAACGACGGACAGTGGCAAATGATGGCGGACGCAATGGTAGTAAATAACGCAAACAAGATGGTCAGCGGCAGCAAACAACACAAACAGGGGTGGACGACGGCGGTGGCAGATGATGACAGGCGGCGATGGAGAAAAATTTGGGATGAAATGAAATTAATTTAAAATTAAATTCTTTAGAACATGTTTTAGACTCAAATTGGTTCAATTAAAAAACTAATTTTAAAATATTTAGATAGTTATTGTAACAACCTCTATAATATAAGTTATGCTCGAGTCATGGGTTATATTAAAAGGTTGTCACTGTGCTAAGAAAGTTTTAAAATGTGAAAAATATAATATATGGCCCTTTAACTGCACATTTTATTAATGAATAATAGTTCATAAATTTCGTTATCTCTAATACATAGAGAGTAAACTAATTACAATTTAAAAGAAATTGTGACTTACATAATACATAGCGTTTGCTTCCAACTAGTCGTTAACTAGCTTCAATAGTCTCTTGGTCTAGCTTACGCCCGAGTCTTGCTCAATGAATGGCCCTGTACTCCGCCTCACACTTGATTTCCATCTTGGGTGCTGAAATGTTTACGGGAAAGAAAAACATACTAGCAAGCAGTGAGAACCTAAGATTCTCAGTAGATAAACTCAAACCATTCTTATAATGTCATCATAAACATTCCAGCAGCTTCAGTTTATTATGAAAATATGAACACATATAAACAAATAGTGATTCAATTTTAAATTGAAAACACTTTTTTCGAAGTGGGTTATATTTTAACAACCACTTGCCATATCATATGACAGACATAGAAATATGAATAACATAATATGCTTCAACAAGAACCATAATAGCATTAAGACTTAACGAGATAATTGAAGATACACATATAGATGCTCATACTTGATTGTATGCAAGTGCACTTGACTTAATTCGTATCTTTCTTTAACTTGTAACTTTATCTTGCTCTTCTGTACTTGGTCCCCCGGAGGTGAATGGCCTTTCTCACCCCTGGGTAATAGTCTATTTTTCAGGTCTGAGCTTGTACCTATACATGAGTGACGAGTTTACTTTTCCCGACTATTCTCCTTAAATCTGGTTGAGGGCTGGCCCAAGTCTTAGACAGTACCGCTCTAGTCCACGTTAGCTGGGTCTATACCATACCTCACGTGGTAGCTTAGTACATCCCTCTTGCAAGTTCTTATTATCTTTCCTTTCCATATCTTATCATGCATGCGGATGCTTTGCGCATTCATGGATATGTCTCACACCTTACTTCTCATATCATTTTCTAAATATGCTTGCAGGCATGATATATATGAACATGACATGTAAATGTAAATGTATCCAAAGTATAGTCACCTATAGCATAAGTTTTCATAAACTCCTATCAAAAATTCGACAGGATAACGAATCGAGTCCGCTTCCCCGTAAATAGTGCCAAGCTACCAATACAATCAATTAAGTATGCAATTTAATGTAAAACAGCAAGTTACAGCAACATTATTAATCATATAATACGTCACAATCAATAGAAATGTCAACAGAGTTTTCTGCTCACTCTACCCTCTTCTGCCCGAATATTGTAAAATCCACCTTTACTTCTATTGAACTCATATAACCTGAATTTTGGATATGTCATAGCTCTATGTGTCTAGTTTCTAACCCTTTTAGTCCCATCTCATTTTGATTTGTATAACTCAAGTTATTTAAGTTTTATCTCGGCCTGCCCTGTAGCTGGATAGAATTATACACTTAGAAGTAAAAATCTACTAAAAATCGAAAAGCAGTTAAAATCATAAGAAATTGGTATCATATTAAAGTTAACAAGACAAACTTTCATTTTCAACAAGTTCCATTTCATTTTATTTAGTAAATCTTGAGTTATAAGCCCCGAAATTTGACCTTTCTGAACTGCCCTATTTTGGCTTGGTTTGGACATAGGGCAACTTCCTCAAGCCACTGGGAACAAATGGGACTGTAACTAACTCTGAAATTTTTATGGGATATTCTCCTATGTGTAAAATTTCCAAAAAAGTTTGTTTCATTCAATTCCAAGTTGTATAGGCAAGTTTTTCCCTGAAAAACCTAGTCTGCCCGAAATCAAACTCAAAAACCTAGGTCAAATTTTCAAAATTCATATCTCTCTCAATACTAATACAATGCCTTATATTATATATTTATGGAAATCCCTGAATGTCTAGTTTCACATAAAAATAATTTCATCAAATTTAAACAGTTGTAGGCGGAGCCGTACACTCTGTCGTACGAACTGTCGAGGGATTTTGGTCTTCTAGCCTCTCACTTCTATCTATTCTCATCCTTTTCTACTTCTTAATTGATTTTAAACACAAAACATGTAACACCCTACTAATTTGATGTTATGCTTAAGTCATAGCATGAAATCAAGTAGATTGTGTTACCGGATTAATACTCTATTTACCTTTCCTAATTCGTTCCTCTTTAAATCGTCATCATCATTATTTTTTTTTTTAAAACAGACAAAGCAGTATTCTTTGTACTAAGAGTAAAGCAATTTAGCAAAATATAATAATAAAAATAAGAATAGTACAATAACGTTACGGTATATGTGCATGTATATATATATAAAGCCACTGCTTCAGTTTCTGTACATAGTTTCAAAGTGGAACACATAGGTGGGCCGGCATACCAAAAAGACAATAAGGCCCGTATCAGTCAAAAAGAGATCCTATGGTCCTCAAAGGATGTTTCATAACCTACTACTAATCCTACTATCAAGTCTATGACCTAGATCCATGTGCTGTCCAAAAAAGGGTCATGCTGTATAATGTTTCCTGCTGGCTGAGCTACTCTGTCAGATAGCCGTTAGCCATGCCAGGCTCGGCTGGTGAGTAGTCTGCGCTGGGTCCCGAGGAGGAAGAGGGTGACGAGCCGGTGGCCTCGGAGGGGTCACTCTCTGAACTGAGCGGCACATCGGGAACTGCCTGCGGAGGTGACTCCGGTGCAAGGTCGACAAATCTTGCTGTCTTTGCAGTGCGGGAGGAGCTGGAGGTGGGTGCGTCATATGCAGCGGGACAGCAATATAAGGAGTGGCAGGGTCAAAAATAGGATGGTGTAAAGGGACATCAAAGTTCCTATTGCTGAAGAGGTAGAGACAGAAGTTACACGAGCTGGCTATATACAAGGAATCCAACTCTGGATCATGGTGAAGCTGTAAAGCTGGGATCTCAATGAAGAGGGTGGCCGTGGAGTCCATCGCCAGCGTCTGAAAATGATGCGGAAAATATAGAACGAGGTGAGAATTTCAAGAAATTCTCAATAGGGTTATGTTTAGTGGTTATCTGTCGTCACATGCATTCTCAGTTATCTCGGGTTTTATTTAATTATAAAAAAACATGTGTTCAAACTAGTTATTCGTTTTATTGAGTTTAAGGAAAAGTCTGGTCCGAGGCATGGTTCAATTTTACTTTAGTGGACATAGGAAACAGAATAACTCGCTAATATGATTCCACAAAATAGTAAACAGAATAAATAAATAAATAAACAGCAGTAAATAAACTTAATAGATACTGCATTCATCTTGACATAATTATTTCATGTAAACATGCATTCATGTAATCATGCAAACTTAATCATGAACCTTCCTTCATAAGTCTTTCCATTTCTTTTCATCATTTTCCATAACTTTTCATCTTTTTCCATCTCTTGGTCCCCTGGGAGTTCTTGGCCATTTAGACTCCTGGGTAATAGTCTGCTTTTCAGGATCCAACTCCTTCCTATACAGGAATGCCGGGTTTACTTTCCCCGACCTTTCCACCGATCTATTCCCCTTAACTTCTTATCCAGGGCTGGCCAAAGTAGCATGGAACTTTCATAACAACATAATCCTTATCATAACTTTCATAGCTTTCTTGGAAATTGCATACGCATCAACATGTAATTCATATCTTATACATGGATTCTACCGAGATTTCAGCAGCATAACGGAATGAGTCTGCTTCCCCACGAATAGTGTCAGCACATCATAACATCAATTTATCAATAAGGTCATAACATTACACACATATGTCAATGTGGAACTCATAATAGCATTAAACTCATCAAGGTATAGTTTCTGCCTCAGCATAGTCACCCAACCCGGTTTTTATAATTCAAGCCATTATTTCTATTTAACTCATTTGGACCTCAAATTTGGGTATATTAAAGTATTATGTGTCTATTTTCTAACATCTTTCGTCCTATCTAATTTTGATATCTATAGCTTAAGATATTTAGATTTTACCTTGGCCTGCCCAGTGGCTAACTAGAATCAAACACTTAAAAGTAAAAATCCACTAAAAATTTAAAACTGACTCAAATGATAAGAAATTGAACTCATATTAAAGCTAACAGGGTAAAGTTTCATTTACAAAAAGTTTCATTCCATTTGACTTGGTAGGGCTCAAGTTATATACCCTGAATTCTGACCTTCCTAAACTGCCCTGTTCTGACCCAGTTAGGACAGAGGGTAAATTTCTTGGATCACTAGGAGCAACTGGGACCTTATCTAATTCTGAAATTTTTATGGGACATTCTCCTATGTGTAAGCTTTCTAAAAAAGTTAGTTTCACTCATTTTCAAGTAGTATAGGGCAAGTTCTACCCTGAACAACCCAGTCTGCATAGAATCAAAGTCAAAACCCTAGGTCAAAATTCAAAAAATCATATCTCTCTCAATACTAATCCAAAAGCCTTATATGATATATGTATGGAAAGCCCTGGATGTCTAGTTTCATTTAAAATTGGTTTCATCAAATTTAATCAGCTATAGACGGAGCCGTACACTCCACCGTACGGACTGCCGAGGGGTTTTGGGTTCTCCAGCTCTCCATCTCTTCCTATTTTCATTCTTTCTTGCTTCTAATTCGGTTTTAACCAAACAAACAGCTAATAACCTATCATATATCATCATAATCATTCATTTAACACATCAAATATTGTAAGAATAATCCAACCTCAGCCAGCCAAGACCACAGAATTGATGCAAGAACTAAACCTCTACCTTTGTTATAAGTGATTTTGCTTGATTCTTAAGGGCTTGGATGAGCAAAGCTTGCTTAGGCTTGATGGTTGGCTGGATTTATGTGAGTAAAGAAGAGAAGAAGAGAGCTGAAAAGAGAGGAGGAAGTGGCGCAGAAGTGTGTGTCTAAATGGGTGAGAAAAGGAGAGAAAAATCTGATTAAAGGTGTGAGAGGTGGTTGGCTTCATTAGATTTTGATTGGTCGAACACAAGAGGCTAAAATTCAGCCAGCCCCCCTTGTCTTTGTGGCCACTATTGCGCCACTTTTATGTGATAATGTGGCTAAGTAATCAGCCTTAGGTTCTAGGGTTTTAAGCTTGCAATTCTATTGGTTTGCTTCCGACAGTTTAAAATACCATAAACTTACTGATTTCCTTTAAATTGGTAAATCAGTTTCGTGAAAATTCTTATGAAATCTTCTATATTTCTAAACTAATTAACTTGTACCTAATCTCAATTAATTGCTAATCAATTGATCCTAAATAATTATTTAACCGAATTTTAATTAATCTCAATTATTCGATAAAAATCGAACAATTGAACGAAAAACGATAAAAGAATTTCGGTGAATGTTACAAAACAGCCATCAAACCAACCAATAATCATCATATACATCCAACACCACATCAAGAAATGAGAAAACAAAAACTCCAACCAGCCACCTATACCCAAGAAGACAAGAACAAAGTTGAATCTCTACCTCCTTGTATGTGATCTTGTTAGATTTTGGAGTTTGGTGGGTGGAATCTTATCAAGACTTGAAGGTTGTTAGAGTAGATTGAAGGGAGAAGAGAAGAAGAAGGGTGGAAGAGGAGAGGAGGGAGCGAAGTCAGCAGGGAATAAGGGAGAAAAATCTAATTCAAGCAATTAAAGGGTAGTTGGAATTATGGATTTTGATTGGTTGAGATTTTATGGTTAAATTTCAGCCATATCTCCCTATTTTGTGGCTTTCCTTGCGCCACCAATAGCTGAGTAAATGGCTGAGTATTCAGCCTTTGAGTCATAGGGTTTTGGGTATATAATTCTATTGATTCGGTTCCAACAGTTTAAAATACCGAAATCTTACCAATTTTCTTTAAATCGGTAAATCGGTTTTAATAAAATTTCTCTGGAATCTTCTATACTTCTAACCTAATTCCCTGACATCTAAACTCAATCAATTGCTATTTAATTGATCCTAAATAAATATTTAGTCGAATTTTAATTAACCTCAATTATTTGATAAAAATCGAACAACTAGGCGAAAAACGATAAAAATCCGGTGGAGGTGAGGCTAAGTTTCTCCACTATCTTGAGCAACACTTGGCGCCACTCATATGTGGTAGGGGTGGCTGAATTTCAGCCACTTAAGTGAGGGTTTCCAGTAGAAAATTCTACTGGTTCGGTTCTGGCGGTTTAAAATACTGAATCAAGCAAATCGGCAAAACTTTACTAAATGACTCTAAGAGAATTTCTACATCTCTATTCTAATTGTTCCTAAGCCTAATCCCTCTAATTAACATCTAATTAACTCCTAATTAACATTTAATTAACTTCTAATTAACCTTACTTAGTCAATAAGATCGAAATAGTTACTTATTAACGTGAAATAAACATTTTTGCAAATTCGGAGCTTTTCTATTTTCTCTTTCCCATAGCTAATAGTATTTCCATAATTTTGAGCAAGTCCAGGGGCACCCCACATCATTTCACACCAAACTGCCTCCATGGCCTAATTGACAGAGATTTAAACTTCTACGGTTTCACCACATGATTCTGCTCTGATTAAAATCTCATTCTGCTAATTCTACAAATATGGGGATATGAAGGTTATTTCATGAAAAGTTCTAAGGTTATTGTGGGAATAAGTCTTTGGGGCCAAAATATAATTTCTAAAAATCTCGGGCATCACTACAATTAACAAAAGTTTACAGAGGCACTTTTATCATTTCCTAATTTTTTAACATACGACAGTGCCATATTTTCAACGGTAGCGTTACACTATCCTATAATTACAAGTGTAGGATCGTCATGGCAAAGCTCTGCCTGAGAAATTCTCACACTGCCTAAGGGAAATAATTCAAAGTTTCCATTACGTTCTGTTTACAAAAGTGAGGATGTTACAATTATCAAATAATATTTATTAAAAATAAGGCCCCATTGTACCTAGTTATCCAATTTTTCTAGTTTGCCAAACACCCCCTTAATTTCAATATAAAGATAGTTTTATAAAATTAGTTTAACTTTTACTATTATCAAAATTATCTAATGAATTTCTTAATATGTTTGTTAGCCCTGTATAGACAAATGTAATGAAACAGAGAGATTCATACTACATCGGATAATAATAATAACAAAGTATAGAAAATTATTAATAGGCATATTTATCCCTCAACCTAAACTTTTTGAATATGAAAAAAAGAAATTTCATTTAACTTGCAAAACGACACCAATTAACCTCATATTACA
Source organism: Pterocarpus macrocarpus (assembly GCA_031439585.1). NCBI lineage: Eukaryota > Viridiplantae > Streptophyta > Magnoliopsida > Fabales > Fabaceae > Pterocarpus > Pterocarpus macrocarpus. Next base: position 31,587,653 of record CM062513.1, on the reverse strand, counting down.
ACTCAGATACTCGCTTAAAAGATAAAACTATTTAAATTTAATTTTGATTCATTGTTATTAAAAAAGTTTTATATTGGCACATAATTTAATGAAATTGACGTGTGTTTAACTAGTTTTTTCATCGGTAAACAAATAAATGATGATAACCTTGCTTTTGGATCTTAATTCGGGGAATAGAAGCAGTTCCTCTTGTGGACTCTCAAGATTTTTAAATAGTAGGCAAAAAAAGCAAAGAAAATGGAATAAATACAGTAAATGAAAGAAGTAAATTCAAGTAAAATAGAAAAAGAAAATGAAAGAAACTTGAATGAAATGCTAGAACAAAATGAAGAAAAATTGAAATGAACAAAGTAAAAAGAGCGTCAGCAAACTAAATCAAGAAAACAAATTAAAGAAAGAAAAATTGAGATGAAAGAATCATAAAATTGAAATGTAAGAAGTACATAAACTGGAATTAAAAGAAAAAGAAACTGGAAAGAGATGAACTAGACGTAATAAAGAAGAAACTAGAAAGAAGATGAAGAGAAAATAAGATGGGCTGGAGTATTTGATTTTTCCCTGTGTATCCTTTGATGTTAGAGTGACGAGAAGATGTGTAAGGTACTTCTCAAAATATCCCCCCTTTTATTCTAGTCCTACAAGTCCTATTTATAGACAAAAGAAATCTCAAAAAACTAGGCCCATTATCCCACGTTCTCTAGCTTCAACCTCAAACCACATCCATTCTTTGATTCCACGTTTTGAGTCGTGCGTGGACCCTTCCAATGCTTGACTCCTAAAAATAGGTGAATGACTTCACATTCGAAAGCTTCTACCATGATCCACATTCAGTAACTGCTCTTGACCATATTTATTTATCACTTTGACTCCAAGTGCTTCAACATTTTTCTCTAATTAAATATGCACTCATTCCTTGTCATCTACAAGTACATACAAGAAATGTCACTCTTTGACCCATTTTCTTGTATTCCCATCATGCATGCACTCCATGATATATTACTGTTGAGTCTCACTTTACTTCGACACTTATTCCAACCTTCGACACTTGAAGAAAGATTGAGGTGTGAACAAATTCCAATTGTCGACCAATTCTAATATTTTATTAATGCTTTATTTGCTTTTGTCCTCACACTAAAATTTGTCGAAGAGATTACAACCCTAGCAGGTGCCCCCCAAATATTTATCTTTTGACTTAGAGAAAAAAGATAAATATTTAATATTGTTGAGTTACTCTTCAACAAATACAACTTAGGCTTCACGATGTGGCAACTTTTTTTTTCCTTCTACTTTTCATATCTTCGACTTCACTCACATTCTTCCACTAAGCTTATAATTGCCCCTAAACATGTCATAATGCCTTGCAATTAGTCCATTTAAAGTAATTGGGCTACGCAAGTTTTATGTGGACCATGCTTCTCAAATTGGTGGGGGTCTGTCCACGTTCTTTATCATTATGCAGACTTTATCATCATCCTAGTATTTGGCAAATCACATCTAAATTTTACTCACCCATTTATAAGTCTTTTTCGACATCGATGCTATTTGACAATTTCATCGAGTCGAAAACTTAATTTTACTGCACTCATGTTATCATCAACATCGACGCTATTTGGCAATTTCATGGTGTCAAAAACTTATATTTTTGCGCCTAAAGCTTCATCCATCGACCAATTTAATATGAGTTCACGACAATGCTTTTCCATTGACATTATTACCTTGTCATCAATGCACCCTTCATGCCCTCAACTTTTTTTTTTTTGGAGTTGAGAAACTTAACCATTGATAGCAAAAGCAAATTCATTCTTGAGAACTCCTTCTTGTCTTTCTTCATTTCCATCCTCTAAATGTCTATTTGTTGAGCCATGTCTAGCAAATGATGATCATTCAATCTTTCTTTTATATTTCCTTTAAACTTTCCTTGCTTCTCAGCCTTTAATTGTTCAATTTGTTGAACTTTTTCGGCAAGCTAAGACATATAAAGAAATTATTGACCCACTAGTTTCTTTCGACTGTAGTAGTCCAGACCTCTTGTTGCCATTTTCACCATTTCATATTCTGGTATAGATGTAAAACACCTATTCTTTATTTGTCGAAATCGTGCCAAGTAATTGTCAATTAACTCACCCAGGAGTCTTTCGACTTTAAACAAGTCAATTAAACTAATTTTCATTTCTCCTTTAAAGAATTGTTCAAGGAAACTTCTCTCTAATTGGGCCCAAGAATGAACAAAATTTGGTTGAAGGGTAGAAAACCATGTAAATGCAATCTTAGTCTATAAGCAAGGAAAGAACCTCATTTTAAAATATTCATTGGCAGCGATTTGCCCAATTTCAAGTGTATACCTAGCAATGTGCTGTACAATCCATTCCCCACTATCTCCAAAGAATGTAGTCAATGTAACATCTTCCCGAAATACACTATGCTTAAGCCATAGTACCATACTCAGGAGTTGTTATTATTACCTGAGCGGACCTTATTTCACAGCAACTTCAGCCGTCTTCAAAACCTTTCAAGCTATTTGGAGATAACACGGAAATAAATATAGGAGTAAGAATTATAAATTTTTAGTAGAATTCATTAAACTACCATATACTATGTCATCATTATTATCTCCAGCTGCTTCGGTTTATTATGAAAAATGTGAGCATGTTAAATAAACTGTTCAGTTTTATAGTTTGAAAATATATTGTCCGAAGTAGAGTTCATTTTATTCATGCACTTGAGTCACATTGGCAATATTTCATAGTTAGAATAATAATCACAGCATAAGTAGATAGAACAGTCTCAGCATTAATAAAACATGGGAAATAATTATGCAAATACTCATACTTGAGTTCATGCAAATGCACTGGTATTTTTCTTTAACTTTCTTTGCTTTCTTTTCTTGGCACACCTAGGCATTATGTATCGCCGTCCCTAAGGTGTTTGCATATGTTTTAATCTTTAGTCTTTACTGCCCTTGGGTAGTCTGATCTAAGAGTGAGATCAACTTGTGACCGTTGTCACACAGTACTGACCCGCAAGGGGACCCACGTACCTCTAGTCTTGGAGGGATCTCATTTTGGCCACGTGCCTCTAAATTGAAGGGATCTCTCCTGGTCACGTGCCTTAAGAGTAAAGGGATCTCAGCTGACCACTTACCTTCAATGTAGAGGGATCTCATCTGATCACATGCCTCCAAGATAGAAGGATCTCATAGTTTTATACTGCCCTCACAAGGAGGGACCCAATTAACTGCCTCCAAGTAAAGAGACCCAGTCTTATCTTATTTAACTGCCTTCACAAGGAAGGATCTCATAACTGCCTCCAGGTGAAAGGATCCACATTTAATATGTTCATATCCTTTCATTCTCATACATAATCATGCATAGACATGCTAAAAGCACTCATACATATGCTTCATCATTTACTTTCATATATCCTTGAATATAGAATTTCATGTTCATATCATGAATATTCATAACAGAAACTATCATAATTTCATAAAATTCTGTCAAAAATTTGGCAGTATAACGGATCAAGTGCGCTTTTCTGTGAATAGTACTAGTCAACTAGACAGTCATTCATACAGAAAAATCAATGCAAGGTACAGATACTCCAATAATCAAACAAAGTTTCATAACCCTGACCTTGAATTAGTTTTCTGCCACTTCCTTTTGATTCTACCCAGTTTTTGTAACTTAGGCCATAAATTTATTTTAACTCATTTAGACATGAATTTTGGATATGTTGAATCATTATATGTTTATTTTCAAACCTCTTTAGTCCCATCTAATTTTGATAAATATATCTCAAGTTATTAGGGTTCTATCTTGGCCTGCCCTGTAGCTGACTAGAATTATACACCTAAAAGTAAAAATTCACTAAAAATCGAAAACTAGTTCAAATCATATGAAATTGGTATCATATTAAAGCTAACAGGACAAACTTTAATATACAACAAGTCCCATTTCATTTGGTTGAGTACAGATTGATTTATAAGCTCCACTATTTGACCCTTCTAGGTTGCCCTGTTCTAGCCCATTTTGGACTCAAGGCGATTACCTTGAATCACTGGGAGGAACTAAGATGGAATCTAACTTTTAAATTTTATTGGGATGTTCCCCTATATGTTAGCTTTCAAAAAATGTTAGTTTCACTCAATTTAGAGTTGTGTAGGGTGAGTTACACCCTTCTCAACTCATACTGCCCATATGAGAATCCAAATTTCTAGGTCAAAATTCAAAAATTCATAACTAATTCTATACTAATCCAATGGTCTTATAATTTACATGTATGGAAATATCTAGATGTCTAGTTTCAATAAAAATAGTTTCATTAAATTTAAATGGCTATAGGCGAAGCCGTACACTCCGCCGAACGGACTGCCGTAGGGTTTCCTTAATCTAATCCATTCTGTTTGCTTGTCATCACTAGATAATAATCTAAAACTCAATTTAAACACAACAATCCAGCCATAAACCTTCATACAGGCTCATAATAACATCAAATACATGCCTCTAAATGAGTTCACAGCAGCTCCAATTCACAAGAAAATTCAAAGAAAAGGTTGAATCCTACCTCAAATTGACGTAAAGACTAGCTAGATTTGAGTTTTGAGTGCAAGGGGTTGATGGAGGTTGAAGATGGAAGAAGAAGAAGATGGAATGGATGAAGAAATGAAGGGGGAAACCTCTATTGAATGGGGAGCACGAAATTGCTATGGTAGAGAAGATGAGTTAGGTTAGTTTTGAATTTAAACAATGAAAGTGACATAGGTGGTGGTAGACGGAACTTGTGGTGTTGCTAAAGCTTGAGTGGCTTCCATTCTTATGGCTAAAAGGGTGCCACTTTTAGGGTGCTTGTGGCTAAGTTCTAGCCACTAAATTTAGGGTTCTCAATGTGTAATTCTATTGATTCGATTCCGATAGTTTAAAATACCGAATATTTACCGATTTTCTTCAAACCGGCAAAACATTACTAAATAGTTTTGTAAGAGTTTCTATATATCTATTTTAATTCTTCTTAATCATAATCTCTCTAATTAACTTCTAATCAACTCCTAGTTAACCTCTAATTAACCTTTAATTAATTTTACAAACTCAATAAAATCAAATAAATCGATTAACGGTGTAACTTAAATGTTTTGCAAATTTAGGGCCTTCTGTTTTCTGTTTTCCATAGCTAATGGCAGTTTAATAATTTTAAACAAGTCTGGGGCATCCCACGTCATTTCACATGTGGGCATCTACGTTGCCCAATTGGCCAAGAATTGGGTTTCTACGTTTCCGCTACGTGGTTCTGCTTCGTTTAAAACCTTATTCTGCTAATTCAATTGATATAAGGACCAAAATATCATTTTCAAAAATGCTCGGGGCAAGGCTGTAAATAATAAAGTTTGCCCAAAGACGTTTTATTATTTCCTATAACATTATATGGGAATGTTACAGTCGATGACCTAGGGGCCTTCCATCCTTCTGGCAATTCAACTTGTTGGATAAAATCATGAAAAGCTAACACAAAATAAGGTTGATTTGCATATCCAATATTAAAGCCAAATCTATTTAGAATTTGTTCAACAACTTGATTAACATATTGCTGCCTCCCAATATTATTTTGTCGAACTCTCTGGAGCATGTCGTCAGCTTGTTGGTCTCTGCCCAGTATGTAGGCTCCACCATATTGGAGGTCAGCTATATCATTAACCTTTGGCTAGGGTGCTAAATTAGCTATTTGTTGAACTATGGGGTCTTCGACATTTTCCTCCATGATAACTTCGCTAATTTAATTCACTTGCCTAGTTAACACTTCAAGCCTATTATTGGTCGAATCAACAATAGTAATCAAAACATTAGTCATTTGTTGTGTTAACATATTCACCAAATCATGGTGACTCTCTTCAATTTGCTGTCGAAATGTGGCCAGAGTATAGACCATTTATGATGGAGGGCCCGTGGGCATGGCCCTGTGCATGTTTGATAACATGGGTCCACCATTATTTCCCATTATTCCCGCACTTTGGGTTATTGACGAACCTGTTTGGGCAACGTGTGTCCCAGATTGTGCCAAATTAGCCATAATGGGATTAGTAACCAATGGGTTTGTGTATAAAGTAGGCATTTGACCCATAAAGGTCGGGGCCATTAATAGAGTATACCTAAGTGGTAACCCACAGTTTGGCATCAACCTAATGGCCATGTTTGGCTCATTGTTTCTTTCCACTGTATTCTGCTCATTAGGCAGGGATTTGAAAGACATTTGGGGATTGGCAAGATGCCATCACCCCTGTTCCCATTATCATTGGCACGTATATGCTCATTAACATTAGAAGAAGAATTTCCTTACATGGTGGACATTATGGTACCACAATTTTTTCTTTTAATTTATAAAAATATACCCATTATATCCTAGTCCCATCGGGCATGCCAATTTGTTTAACTGGTCTTTTTCATCGGTAAACAAATAAACGACGATAACCTTATTTCTCGATCTTAATTCGGGGAACAGAAGCAGTTCCTCTTGTGGACTCTTAGGATTTTTAAATAGTAAGCAAAATAAGCAAAGAAAATAGAATAAATGAAATAAATGAAAGAAGTAAATTCAAGTGAAAATGAAAAAAAAAATGAAAGAAACTTGAACGAAAGGAAATTATGAACAACGCAAGAGCAGAATGAAGAAAAATTGAAATGAACAAAGTAAAAAGAGCGTTAGTAAACTAAATCAAGAAAACAAATTAAAGAAAGAAAAATTAAGATGAAAGCATCATAAAATTGAATTGTAAGAAGTACATAAACTATAATTAAAAGAAAAAGAAACTGGAAAGAGATGACCTAGACGTAATAAAGAAGAAACTAGAAAGAAGATGAAGAGAAAATAAGATGGGTGGAGTACTTGATTTTCCCCTGTAATCCTTTGATGTCAGAGTAACGAGAGGATGCGTAAGGTACTTCTCAAAATATCCCCCTTTTATTCTAGTCCTACAAGTCCTATTTATAGATAAAAGAAATCTCTAAAAACTAGGTCCATTATCCCACGTCCATTCTTTGATCTCACGTTTTGAGTTGTACGTGGGCCCTTCCAATGCTTGGCTCCTAAAAATAGGTGAATGACTTCACGTTTGAAAGGTTCTACCATGATCCATGTTCAGTAACTGCTCTTGCCCATATTTATTTATCGCTTTGACTCCAAGTGCTTCAACATTTTGCTCTAATTAAATATGCACTCATTCCTTGACATCTACAAGTACACACAAGAGATGTCACTCTTTGACCCATTGTCATGTATTCCCATCATACATGCACTCCATGATATATTACTGTTAAGTCTCACCTTACTTCGACACTTGTTCAGACCTTCGACACTTGAAGCAAGCTCGAGGTGCGAACAAATTCTAATTGTCAACAATGGAAGTCACTATTTTGTCGAAGAGATAATTGTCGACCATTCTAATGTTTTATTAATGCTTTATTTGCTTTTGTCCTCACACTCAAATTTGCCGACGAGATTACACTCCTAACAACATGTGACTGTTAACATATTTAAAATTATTAAAAATATATCAACACAAACAAATAATAATGTAAAAACTTTTATACTAATACTTCATTAAAATAAAACTTGAACCATTTCAAGTTGATACTAAATTTTATTTTAGAATAACCAAGATTTTTGGTTTTAAAGAATTTCTTTCAAAATTTTGGACAAGATATGGTGGTTAGATAAAGCGTTCATTGAGATAGGGATGTAACATCCTCCAAACATACATGTTTGAGTCATGGAACTATATCCAGAGGTTATTACTGCTGTGAAAAACTTTTGAATAAGAAATATTACACATGTGGCTCTAAAACTTCAAAATCCTTTACTAAATAAGGTTTTATAATACAAAATATTCATACATATAAGGTAAAATAAATACAACTTAAAAGAAAACTTACCTAATATGAAATCTTAACTTGGCCTACTGTCGACACTCCATCATTATTGATCACCCACCTTGGTCTCCCAGACTAGACTCAGGTCCAGGTCTTGTGTCTTGTAAGTATTCTGCAACATCTGTTGCTGACTTAGAATCTATTCTATATACTAGAATGTTTACAAAAAAACACACAAATAGGTAGTGAGGACTTTAAATGCTCAATAGGTAAACTCAAATCACTAATCACACATGGTGTCATCATAAACATTCTAGCCGCTTCAGTGTATTATGAAAACGTGGACACATACACATAGGCATAGGTTCAATTTTAATTTTGAAAACACCTTTCTGGAAGCAAGTTATATTTTAACAATTACTTGGTACATTCGTGGCAAATATAATAATAGTAATGATATAACATTTTAACTATAATCATAGTAACATCCTAATATAATAAGAATGCTTAAATATGCATATGCTAATGCAGATACTTAACTAATGCAATTGCACTTGACTTTCTGATCTTTTTCTTTAACTTGCATCTTGCTCTTTTGTACTTGGTCCCTTGGAGGTAAATGACCTCTTCTCACCTCTATGGATAATAGCCTAGTTCTACGGTCCGAACTCATACCTATATATAAGTGACGGGTTTGCTTCCCTTGACCCTCACACTAGTCTATTCCCTTTAAATATGCATAAAGGCTAGCCTAAGTCTTAGATATTAGTGCTAGGTCGATACATCTCTTTGCAAGTTCTTATCATCCTTTTCATTCTTGTATATCATTATACATGAACATGCCACATTCACTTATGCACATGCCTCATATCTTACTTCCAAACATTTTGCATGCATGATGTTTATGTATGTAACAAACACAAACTCATAGCTTTTGCATATTTCTACTAAAAATTCAATAGCATAACAGCTAAAGCATATAAAGTCTCGATATATAAATAGTCAGCTAGTCCTAGCAATCATATTCATCGTAGATAATATATCAATATAACATGATATTAGTGAAAAATTATATAAGACTTATGCCATTAGCTTTCTTATAGCTTTTGGAACCCTTAGCTTGAAACAATTCTTAAGTTATTACTTTATCTTTGAATCTATCCTGTATTTCTAAATTACACCAAAATTCTATTTTAATTTAGAAATTTTATGGATTGTTGCTCCATTAGTCTATTTTTAAACCTCTTTAGTTTCACTAAATTTTGATATATATATATATATATATATATATATATATATATATATATATATATATATATATATATATATATAAGATTGCCTTGTTTCAGAACAAACTTGCACACTTAAATTTAGAAAATCACTAAAAATCCAATTCTCATCATTTTAATCCAAAATTTATATCATCCTATAGATATTTGAACCATCCTTCAACTCATAAGTTTTACTTAATTTGAATAACTAGAACTTAAGTTATGACCTACTCAATTGAGCTACCCTGTTTCCATCTAAATAGAGCATGGATCAACTTCAAAGAATTATTGGGGAATATCACCTCATGATCTAATTCTTAAATTTTTATGACATATTCTTCGATGTATTAGCTTTCTAAAAAAATTAGTTTCACTTAATTTAAAGTTATAAAGGGCGAGTTATGCCTTCACATCACACATTGGTTAGAATAGAGAGTGAATTCCAATAACTTATTTCTAAAATTCATAACTAATTCATTTTAAATTTAATGGTTTTATAATTTATATCCTTGGATTACTCTTGCAGTTTAGTTTCATTAAAATTACTTTTATTCGAATTCAAGTCCTATAGGGTGAGTTATGGGCTCCGCACATCACCTTTGGGTTTTATCCTTTAGCTTTTCTATTTTGGTTTTATCTTGTTCTTTTGACCTCTTTATCAACCTAAACCAAGTTTCCCTATCTTAATTCACTGAAAAGGGGTCATAACATCATCATACAAGATTAAATAGATGATCATACGTAGAAATTATATCAGTCACATCACCACACAAAACATCACATAGCTAAGGATATGAGCTATCATACAATTCATAACTAATTTTGAGATAGATAGCTCAAATCCTTGGAACTATGGAAGTGAGGAAGACCAAAGTAACTCCTAGGCTTCCTTTTTCCTCCATGGCAACAACTCCTATGAAGGTGGAGAAACTCCACTTGAAGTTTAATCATCAAATTGATAGAAGGATATTGTAGAGAAGAAGATGAGGATCGATTTTCATAAAATGAATGAATGGTTTTGAGGTCAAGGAGGCCTTCATCTTTGAGGTTGAAGCTCATGATCATGGAGGTGGCAAGAAGGAGATGAAGATGGAGAAGAAAATGGAGATGAGGATATGGGGGAAAGTGGCCGAATTCTTAAGGGTAAAATGGAAAGGAATGTGGCTTCTTTGGTAAGTTTGGCTGGTTTCTTAGTTACGTTTAAGGCTTGAATAGATTAGTGGATTTGGAGCAAAATTTAAATTCACTTAGGCTTAGGTTTTGGGTGGCCCTAGTCCATCCACCTAAATCTCCAGAGTGGCTTGTCTCTGGCCACATGCTCTAGCTATCCCTCTGACAGGCCTATCTAGTGCCCAAAGGACTATTCCCCTGGATTGGTCATACTTAGAGACAATATAATACCCTTGAAGATTAATTCAAGGTGTCTAGGTATTAATTTGGGTACTTTGAGTTACCTGAGATAATATATATATGATGTAAGTAATATTACACTTTTATTTAAAGTCAATTGTAGAAAATACCAGTTATAAAGTTATTAAATGAATTTTAATTGTCTACTATTATCGTAGGATCCACAAAATCCCAGAATCAGGATTTTTCTGCTATTGCCCCTCCTAACAGTTATAAGCCTTTATTTATAGCTTTGCCATTATAATTTAAAAATTATAATTTTGTCCTTTCCTTTTCTATGACCTCCTATTTACCGTTTTGCTCTTACCTCAGGTTCAAACTTCCTTCTATCCCAACCTACCCTCAGAGCTCACGATATTATAGGGGACTCCAAAATTCAAAATCTTAACATTGTAGTTTTTTTTTATTTTTTTTGAGGTCGTAGTCCAATTTTTTCATTTAGAGTGATAAATTTCAACATTTGAAATAAACGGTATCATAAGATAATATTTATTTTAACTCGTATAATTAATTTCAGTGTTAATTTTACTTTTTGTAAATTAAAATTTTTAATATCATTATTTACGTGTATTAGTACATTATCAAAATATTTTGATCATGATAAAACTATTTGAGATACGTCAAACTCAAATATCACACTATATAAGTTAGTAATAGCATAAAACTAATATTAAAACTAAGCTAGAAATCATGAAGGAAGATTTGTGGCTGCTTGGAGTGTAAATATAGGAAATTGTTCTATCATAGCTTCAGAGTTACGAGGTGTTTTTTGGGGTCTTCTTATAGGTCACAGCCTAAGATTTAGTAACATTTGCGTGGAGCTTGATTCAGTAAGCATCATTCATCTCATTAGCCAGGACTTTCAAGCATGCCATTGCTATGCTACTCTCATAAATGCTATAAAGAAATTCCTAAATGAGGATTGGAATATTGAAGTTAAACAAATTTATAGGGAAGCCAATAGCTGTGCGGATAAATTAGCTAAGATAGGCCATGGGCTGCCTTTGAGTTTGACCTTTTTTGATAGTTTGCCAGCTTGTATCTCTATGGAGTATTTGGTAGGTCTTTCAGGACACACTTATAATAGGTTCATCTTTGTGTAATTATTTTGCTAATAAAAAAAAGCTAAATTAAATTAATTTCTATAAAATATTTTATGACACTTATTTTAGTTTCCTTCTGTTTCTTTTAATTTTGACTTAATGGGGGGTTTACTTTCCCAAAGTTGTTGCGCTGTAGTTTTTCTTTTGGGCTTTTTGCCCACTTATTAATAAAAACAATTAGTGTAATCTTTTTTATTATCACTTCTTATTGTATATAACTCTACATAATCATCAGGCAAATTCAAGAGGATTAAGCCACTAGGAGTGGGTTACTAATGAGGGGTGATGAATTGGATTTTTATACTATTTTTATCCTTCATACTTGTCTCATTAATCCTCCTTTGTGCTTAATTGGTTGAGTTTAGATCATTTTCCTTTTTTGGATCTTAGTGAGACTTAGTTAATTTTTGCAGCATTTCGGTTATTTTGACCTGCTTTAGTGTTTAGATCATATCTTGAGCTCTATACCTCATTTTATTATGCTTCTTGATTTGTAGGAAAGCTAAGAGATAGAGCTACAATTTCTATGAAGAGGGCAAGGGCTAATTCTGAGATCTTAAAGCCGAAATTGGGCTCGGAACTGAACTGAAGCGTTTGGGCGCGGTTTCTGAGCAGCCTTCAATGATTGGACCATATCTTGGGCTACAGGGACTCAATTGAGCCCATTCCGGTGGCATTGGAAAGCTAACATCCAGGGCTTCATTTTATATTCAGAGCACTAAGCCAAGAAGAACCGTTATGAGGCCCAAAACATGTTGGAAGTCGCAGCTGAGTCTAAGAGAGCCCACTCAACTTGTTTTGGGCACAACTTTCTCTCTAAGCATCCAAATTGGGCAAATGAGCTATCCAAATTTAGCTTAGGAAAAGAGGATTATTTTAATTAAGTAATTAGTGACTTTTAATTAGAGGTATATATAGAAATTCTGATTATGCTTCAGGACCTTTTTTTGCTCATTTTGTAATTTTTAGTTTTATTGAATAAGAAAACTCTCTCTCTCTCTCTCTTTCTTTCTTTTGCATTTTCCTCCATTAATGGAGGGGTGATCATCCTCTGATCCAAGGCATCAAGAGAAGCATTCAAGCTCTTGAGGATTGGTGCATCAAGACATGGAAATTCCAATTTCGGTTTCACTCCTCTTCTCTTCTTCTTAATCTCGTAATTGAATTGGAGGTTTTCATTCATGCATGTTGATTAAGAGTCAATCAAATCATGTATAATTCGGTTGATATATGTGATTCGATTGTTCAAGAGTGTGATTCATATTTCGGTTCTGAATATGAGATTAGAGCATTGGTTTGGAAGCTAATCCAAAATCAATTCGGTTTTAGAGGTCTCTAAACCGAATTGCTTGAGTGATTAGTTGAATGCATAGAGATTTTCATGTGAATGCTAGGTTTGATTTGAGGTTTCAATTGAATCTAAAATAAATCATCGAATTGGAGTGTGCATGTATATTTGAATCCAATGATTGAGTGTTGATTGCTTTCTTCTTGTGTGTCTTGGATTAGAATTTTAATTCGGTTTAGCCTTTTTGTTTTCTGTTTGCTTTGGAATTCAGCATTGCATTTTAAGTGTTTGTTATAAAAAACCCCCCTGAATTTTCTGATCAAATAGTGTGTTCATCTTTGGGAAATGATCCGAGTTGGCTACTATACTATAGTCGCTATTCAATTTAATTTGCTCGTGTTACGACGCGCGAGTCAAGGGGTTTGAATAGTTTGTATAATATCATAGGTTCAAATTCCATTATCATTGATACATCCAAGAAAAAATTCGAGAGAATTACATTATTATCGAATACCAATCTATCCCTAACTTGCGTGCCATATCTAATAAATTCATGGAAAGGATTTGCTTCCTAATAAGGGGCAATTCCAATAATTCTATCCTAAAATAACTACCTTATTGGATTATTATAAAAAGGCCTCATAAGCCCCCCAATTACGCAGTACTAGCTGAAGAATTTTAGGGTGGTTTACTTAAAGAATAATTTACTGCACATATATTTTGATTTCAAGAAATACTTAAAAGCCTTTCCATAAAATAGTTATTTTAATTAGTTGCACAAAGCTAATATGCTATTCTTTTATATTAGGGTTTAGGGTTGTATCCTTTAGGTTCTTAGCCTAAACCATTCTTCCTCGAGAAAAGCCACCAAATGGTGGTGGCATAGGTGGTGGCGGCATAATTAAGGTGGTTGCAGAGATAATTAAGGGAGTAAAATACATTTTTCGCTTTTATTTATTTTATATATTCCTAAATGATAAATGTTGACGTCTAATACATGTTAAAAATTCTTTGTAGGATATAGCATTTCTCTTTGCTTTCACATGATTATCACCCCTAACCTTATATATTATTATCTTTGTACTATTTGTTATATTATTATTATTAGGAGAATTTAATTAAGTTATGTTTGAATAATAATTTAAAAGTTAAAACAAATCTCTCTCTCTCTCTCTCTCTTTAGGGGTTAGTAAAGCCATGTGGTGTCTTTACAAGTTTAATCTATTTGGATTGTTAATCCTTGTTTGACAACGGAGCACAATGGTTATACAATCTCTATACAAGAGTTATTTCTCTAAAATTCAAACTTACATTATCATCTTATAGTGTCAAAGCTCTTTCAAAGTACAATCACTTTTATTTATATTTGTGGATTGATATGCACGTAAAAGTATAGTTTTGAAACAATTTTGAAAGTAGTGGGGTAAGAGCATGGTAATTTCTAGTATGTTTACAAATTTATCTTACAAAAAAAAATTAGATACCAAAAAGACTATCTCCTTTAGTATTAATATAGATGATAGAAAATAATATAGATAAATAAAAAGGACTAAATAAGAAAGAAAATATGACAAATAAAAGTAATTAAAATGCTCTAAAACCTTTATATAACAACAATAGTAACATGAATAGTATAAATATATAATTAAAGAATTTAACTTTAATATATTATCAGTATAAAAATTTTTCATATAGTTGTTAAAATTGCTTGATTTTTATATAGTTAATTGATAACATAATATACTTTATATAAATAATATATATTAATTTCATAATTAAATAACATTAAACTGTTTGCTAAGAAAAATCCACTCGAAAAATAACATGGTCTTTTCAAGTGCAATTTTAGAATGCTCACCCACTAAAAGTCATGAAAATTGGATGTTTACCCTATTACATATCGTTGCTTTGAAGTTATCTATCCAATGGTCATGAAAGATAAAACAATTTTAAGGTAGTAATAGAGGTAGTTAAAGTAAGTATATTCCAAGTCATTAGAAGTGGTCTATTGGTGAGGGATTTGAGTAGTTTATATGAGGTCCTAAATTCAAACATCATTGCGTCAATGTATCAAAAAAAAAAAAGAGTAAGCATACTCCATTTGGTAATAGGTTTATTTGGATAAAATTTTAAATATAAACTAAAAAAAAAATTTGAATTTCTAATAAGGAACAAAACCATAACAATGCTTCATCTCCTCCACCATCGAGCAACCTCCAATTCCCTTATCACCACCATTGTCGTTGAAGCCCCTACCCCACTTCAAATCCTTCATGGAAACTGCCAAAATGCTCTTAGTCTCTAAGGCTGTCGTTGGCGACGTCGAACTCATCATTAGAGAAATCATCATCATGATCAATGAGGCTGCCTATGGTTTATAAGGGATGGAAAAGTGGTGAGTGGTGGCATGAGCACAATATGGGTCCAAGGCAGCTCATATGGTGGTGGCTCTTGCTACTGGTTTTGGTGGTGGTGAAGGAAAGCGCCCCACGGAGCTTGATGAGGCGGAGAGACAGGGGTTCACAATGACTATGGCTTGGCATGGAAATGATGATGGTTGTAGTGTAAAGAAGAACAGTCCTATTTTTTTTTTTTTTTTGTATTATTGATTTTGGGGGGGGGGGTTTATTGTGGTGGACTTATCTTTGGTTTTGGATCAACTTTTTGTTTGAATATTGGCTTGCAAATTTTTTAGTGGGTTGTTTATGTTTACTCCAATTATGATATGTAGGTGTTGTTTTGTTATCAACAATCTTTCCTTTCTTTTTGCTTTGATATTAGTTTTGGATGAACTATAAATGAGAATTCCTTGAATCAGTCATAAACCACATAAAGAGCAAATAATTGGCAACAATGAATCATAAAATGTTAAGGAATAAGATCCTTAGTCTCAGATTTGTAAGTTTCAAATCACAATGTTTTATTTTCTTATTTTTTAATATAACTCATTAGTGTGCTTTTCTATTTATGGTTTAAAAGGAAAATTTAATTTAACATAATGGGTAAAATAGTCTCTTTATAATTATTAAATTAACAAATAAAAAAGAAAAACCTATTATAACGAGTTTTGTTGAGTGAACACTGAATGTTCCTAATTTGAGAGGAGCATTTTGTTACACCAATGAGAAGAACATTTTGAAACTTTCCTCTCTTCAAAGTTCAAAAGAGGAAAGCATCTTCTCTGGTAGATCTCGAAAGGATGGTTCATGTCAGGTGCAAATTACAATACATGAATTAGATGTCATATCCTATTATTCATGTGAAAACTTTTTTCATGTGATATTTATATGAAAATATTTGTTGTGAATAAAAAGTGGTCACATAATTCACATAAAGCAACATGGTCAGTGAGGTGGAAAAAAAACATAAAAATAAAAAATCTTACTGGTGAGGGTTATATAATTTTTCCTTTTAGTAAAATATACTTAATCTCCTTGAAATATCAAGAAATTACACTCTATTCTATTAATTTTCAAAACATACACTTTACCCCATTATCATAACCCCCTGATAACATCCATTACTCAACTCCTATTGCATTAACCTTGGCTTAACTCAATTAATGTTACATTAAAGAGCAATTTGACCGAACATCACATACTCTAGATTAAGTGACCATATATGTGGGAATTGAAAAGATTGAATATCTCCACCACCACTCCCATGATTTTGTCTCCACCACCACTCCCCACTGCTCTAGCAATTTAGTTTCCATAACCACTTTGACGAAGTGAAGTGTGATGCCAGTAATACAAAGAAGAAAAGAACCTATGGTTTTCATCACAACACATGTGAAAGGAACCAGCTTTAGATAACTCAAAAGCAAGAAGCTTCAACCTATGGTTTTAAACTACAATTTTGTTACCTAATATTTGTGTTGTTTTTTGGTGTTTGATGAAAGGAATCAGTTTCACATAAGTTCAAGTTTAATTAAGAACAAGTTAGACTCATAATAACAAGAAAAATAAAAGGCATAAACAATCACAAAACAAAAATGACATTTGCGAGCATAGGAAGCACTAAACAAGCAAGGCACATTTGGGTTGTGAAAGAAAAGCATGCTAAAGGTGCTTGGTACTAATCATTTTGTGTGTTCAATCCCGCTTTCTCTCTCAAATCCTTCCTTCTCTCTTCGACTATTTTCCGTGATGATTGAGCAATTCGTCACTCAAACTCCTTTTTCTAAATATTGTTTTTGAATCACATTTATGATGTCAAACCATTTCAAACACTGTGATTAATTGTTAAATGCTTGTCAATTGTTAATAATATTAAATGAATTGTAAATATTATATTGTTATTATATAAAGTAGTAGCTATAAAAATTTCTGAACTCACCTAAAATATTGGTGTATAATAAAAAGAATTTAATTTTGACGTATTCTCGGTGTATAAAATTTTACACAAACCTTTAATTATATATTATCATATTTTTTTTTTCGATAATTGATAAAGCTCAAAACTCTCACAAGAGAGAGGAGCATATTTAGATACAGCAAAAAGTTACCTAAAGACCACAAATAAAAGCATCTCAACTCAAAAGCATATAGTCAACACACAAAGCAACAAAAAACAACACAACTAACCTAAACCAGAAACACAATACTAAAAGCTCACAAACAAAACAACTAACTCATATGGGACTTTTAAGCAATGTTAAGAATATGCCAACACTTTGAGAACTCGTTGAAAGAGAACCCACCACTCTGAAGAAAACTCTACTCAAAAACCATGGACTCACAAAGCACCTCGAGGATAACATGAACCCCAAGGGCATACCTTTCGGCACTACCAGAAACAACACCACAAAGCAAGCTCGCCAATAGGCAATCATGCCCACCTCAAAACACCATCACCACCTCCTGAAACAACATGGAAAGTTGCTGGCATCACACACACTCAAAATACGCTTGGTTACTCGCTTAGGGACACAATCCCTTTGCTCTCATCCATCTCTTTTGCAGACAGCCATTCTAGGCATCCCTCCAAGCATCACGACAGTGGATAGCATCTTGAGAAACATCGGCAATGGTAGCACAGCAAGGATCATAAGAGCTCTTTATTTGAGAACAGATCTACAGAAAGGGGTTCTTAGACCAAGGGAGAACAGTGGCTCCACGTTGACTCAACTGCAACCAGCCACAATCTCCATCGCATCCATGACGGTGGCAGCATAAAACCCCAATGGTGAAGGAGCATCAAGAGGGCAATCAAAGCCCCCATCCCCACAATAGACTGCAAAGAGCCACAAGCCATTAAAACACAACATCACCTAATTGAAGAGGCAAGAGCAGTAAGAACAACAAACAATGATAATAAACCTTGTAAGATAATATGTCACGACCCAACCCGGGTCATCACCGACGCATAAGGGACAGGTCCCCTAGCAAGCCTCGATCACACAATTTCTTAAAAATTTGGGCAAAGTCTCCTCTGTATTCAAGACTATTCCCCAAATACAAATCCTCTCCCTGCACAAAGAAACACAAACACACAATCCATTGGGGATCCAGGCATTCTCAGAATGCACCCCACAGCACACAGTATAAAAGTAGAATATATAATTACAATTTATTCATCCAAGATACATAGTTTTAATTCTTTAGAAACCAATCCTTTTAGGAAATCCAACAATTTTGGTAAACATAAATAAAATACAACAACAACCAGGACAAGGCCGAACCCTGCCTGTAGTACGATGGAGCTACCATAAACTAAAAGCTTCTCAAACATAAAAAATTTACAAAAATGCCCTTGAACAAAGAAGGGCTCACCCAAATTATCCAGAATTCAATAACAAGGACCAAAGGAGTAGCTTCTACTTGAACATTTGAAACTGAAAAAGAAAAGGAAACAACGGAGTGAGTTTATGAAACTCAGTGAGAGATAGAGTCTCCCTAACCTACATAAGACAATGTGCAAACTTATACATATTAAGGTAATACAATAATATGTATAATAAAACCAAATCAGAAATCTTAATCAAATATTATCCAAATTTTCTTTTCCAAAAACATAGAGTCCATCTATTCTAGGATAATTAGGTAGGAATCACACTTAGGTGGCTTTTCCATCGTGTGAATCCCATAATCAGGCACGCACCACTATTAGAGTGACTGTAAATATCAGGTATACACCACACTATATGTATGACTGTGAATATTAGGCACGCACCACTCCCTTGAGTGGCTGTGAAATTCATAATTCAAAGTGATCCAAGGCTGACATCTACTACCGTTAGCAGGCAAATCCTGGTCTAGACTTTCCAAGTCTTTCCTTTTCATTATACATAACATATACTAATGATTCTCGTAAAACATACCAATATAGCATAAATAAAACATAAAATCGTATCCTCAGAGAAAATAAAGCTTTATTCAGAAAACCTTTCATTTCATCTCTTACTCAGTCATTCACAATTCAGATGCGGAGTAAATCCATACCAAGCTATAAACCATTAAGTATATCAAATCCTTTCAAAACAAGATTCATTTTCCAAAGTTTAATGGGAAACCAATATAACAACAATTACTATACTTTTTGAAAATCCAGTCATTGTCTCATGTGGTAAATTTTGAATAAATAGGCTACCAAGTTTAAATCAAGATTCTAAGATATACCAAATCATTTGCACACTCATATATACATGTATATATACAAAATATATTGGAAACTAAGATAGGGATAAGCTATCTACTCACAATTTGTAACATCCACCAAATTTTTATCATTTTTTGCCTAGTTGTTCGATTTTTATTAAATAATTGATGTTAATTAAATTCGACTAAATATTTATTTGAGGCTAATTAATTAGCAATTAGAGAGATTAGATATGAGAGAATTAGATTAGAAGTATAGAAGATTTCATAAAAAATTTTCCTAAACCGATTTACCGATTTAAAGGAAATTGGTAAGATTTCGGTATTTTAAACTATCGGAACCGAATCAATAGAATTATACACCCAAATTCCATTAATCCATGGCTGAATACTCAGCCATTTAATCATCCCTTGGTGGCTCCACAAAGGCCACAAAGAGAGGGAGACATGGCTGAAAAATTGGCCACAAAATTTCAACCAATAACAACACACATAGCCAACCACCTTTTAATGTTTGAATCAGATTTTCTCTCTTCACTTCATGCTGATTGCGCCCCCTCTCTCTTCTTGTTCCAGCCTCCTTCTTCTCTTCTCCCTTCAATCTACTCCATCAAACCTTCAAGCTTTGATAAGGTTCCATTAATCCAAACTCAAATTTAGCAAGATAACACCTAAAGGAGGTAGAGATTCAACTTTGTTCTTGTCTTCTTGGTTATAGATGGCTATCTAGGGTTTTTGTTTTTCACTTCTTAATGTGGTGTTTGGATGTATATGATGATTATTGGCTGGTTTAATGGCTATTTTTGTGTTTAAAATCGATTAAGAAGTAAAAAGGGGTGAGAGTAGGAAGCAGTGAGGGGCTTGAAGATCAAAACCCCACGGTAGTCCATACAGCGGAGTGTACGACTCCGGCTACAACCATTTAAATTTGATAAAACTATTTTTATTGAAACTAGACATCTAGGGCTTTCCAACCATGTAAATTATAAGGCCATTGGATTAGTATTGAGAGAGATATGAATTTTGGAAGTTTGACCTAGGTTTTTGAGTTTAATTCTAGGCAGACTAGGTTATTCAGGGCAAAACTTGCCCTATACAACTTGGAATTGAATTACATCAACTTTGTTAGAAAGCCTATACATAGGAGAACATCCATAAAAATTTCAGAGTTAGATATAGTCCCGTTTGCTCCCAGTGGTTCGAGTAAGTTGCCCTAAGTCCAAACTAGGCTAAAACAAGGCAGCTCAAAAAAGTTAAATTTCGGAGCTTATAACTCAAGCTCTACTAAAGCAAATGAAATGGGACTTCTTGAAAATAAAAACTTGTCCTGTTATCTTTAATATAACATAAATTTTGTATGATTTCAACTAGTTTTTGATTTTTAGTGAATTTTTACTTTTAGGTATGTACTCCTGGCCA
Source organism: Pterocarpus macrocarpus (assembly GCA_031439585.1). NCBI lineage: Eukaryota > Viridiplantae > Streptophyta > Magnoliopsida > Fabales > Fabaceae > Pterocarpus > Pterocarpus macrocarpus. The sequence goes on along the minus strand of CM062513.1, from coordinate 31,566,710 downwards.
GCTGCAGGGCAGGCCGAGATAGAACTCAAATAAATTGAGCTACATTTATCAAAACTAGATGGGACCAAAGAGGTTAGAAAATAGACACACAACACTCTAACATATCCAAAATTTAGATCTAGATGAGTTAAATAGAGATTGTGGCCTGATTTGCAAAAACCAGGTTGGATGAAAGTGCTGAGACAGCAACTATGTTTTAAATGCAACAATTGTTCCCATGAAATTGATGATTGAATTATGAATGAAGTGTTATGATTTCTCTGTAAAATTGGTTTTTTGAGTACTAGCACTATTCATGGGAAAGCGGACACGTTCCGTTATGCTACCGAAATTTCGGTAGAGCCTATGCATAAGTTATACGATACAGTCAAATACATGTGCATTTTTCAAGAAATTCATAAAGGTTATGTTATGATAAAAGTTCCATAATACTTGGGCTAGCCCCGGATTAAAGTTAAGAGGAATAGATCGGTAGGAAGATTGGGAAAAGTAAACCTGACATTCCTATATAGGAACGAGCTCAATCCTGACAGGCAGACTATTGCCCAGGTGTTGAATGTCATAAAAAAAAAAAGGGCATCAAATTGAACTATCCACATTTAATAAGTTTAAGAAAATGTCTGGTTCGAGGCAACTAAGAATGAATGTGACGTCTGTTTAATACTATACTCGAATCCTACTGAGCATTTCTTTAAATTCTCACCTCGCTTTGTGTTTCCACATCATTCTCAAACCCTGGTGATGGACACAACAGCCACCCTATTTATTGAGATCCCTGCCATACAGCTCCACCATGACCCCTTGTTTGACTCATTGTACATAGCTGGTTCCTACCACTTCCGCCTCTATCTTTTTAGTAATAAGAATTTTGTTATTCCTTTATTTCACCCTACATTCGACCCCATTGCTCCATATTTCGCGGTCCCATTACATGTAGCACACACTGTTCCACCTGCTCCACTTGCAGCACCCGCAGCTCCTACTGGCCCTCCACTAGAGTCACCTCCACAGGTGGTTCCAGATATTCTGCTCAGTCCTAAGAGCGATCCTTCTGAGGTTACTGGCTCATCATCCTCTTCTTCGGGACCTAGTGCTGACTACTCCCCAGCTGGGCCTAGTATGGCCAACGGCTACATGACCGAATAGGTCCCGGCCATAGGTTACATTGTACAATATGGCCCTCTTTTGGCAGTGTATAGCATTGGGCCATAGACTTAGCCATATATATATCAGCTAGATTGAAATGTCCTCTGAGGGCCTTGTAGGACTGTTTTCACTGACATAGGCCTTATGTCTTTTTGATACACTAGCCCCACTTATGTATCCTCTTTTGAATCTGTATATAAACTGAAGCATTGGCTTCCGACATATATATATGTATGTACATAGCTGATGACATATTACCTATCTTTATCTTTTCTGTTGTACTTTTTATTGAATTTTGTTATGTTCTATGATGCTGATCACGTTTATTATATATAGTACGCTGCTTCTTCTGTTTACATATATGATCTCTGTGCCCCGAGGTATATTTCGCCAAAGAAATATATATATTAAAGAAAAAAGAGGATATGATATAATAAATAAATAGTAAGCAGAATACTAATACGGTAACGCAATCTACTCAATTTCATGCTATGACTTAAGCATAATATTTAATTGGTAGGGTGTTACACAGTTCACCAGGCCAAAGGTGGAATTTGATCCTATAGAGCTCCGGGGCTCATATAGTGGTCATTAGAGTCACCTAGCACCACAATTTCGATAGATTTACCAGCCATCAGTTGTTGACATAAGGAATTAACGCTAACCACCCCCCAAAACATAAAATCCCCCAATTCCTAGCTTAGGGTTCAAGAATAACTTCAATCCAAGCATAGGTTCGAATTTCTTGGAAAAGGAAGGAGGAAGGATGTTAGGATTTACCTTTGGGAAGCCAATGGGAGTGAGAATCGTGGTGGATTTCGAGTTCTTCCTCCTAAAAGCTCCAAGCTCATCCATGGAGGTAGAGAGAAAGAGAGAGGGAGAGCGAAAGAGAGAGAGTGAAATGGATTGATGATGATTTTAGATAGATTAAAGTGTTTAATCGGTGTTTTGTAGTGGATTTAGTGAAAGAAGATGATAAGGAAGGATTAGGATGAAGATGGGCGAGTTTAGAGAGAAAGAGAGAGAGACGTTTTCGAGTGGAGAAGAAAGGAAAACTCAAGGAAAATGAGAGAGAGAAAGCGTCCCAGATGGTTTTATAGATGGCTGGTGATAGATTAAAATCCATTGTAATCAATTACCTGGCACCTAGAATTGGCAATCGATTACAAGCCTGTGTAATCGATTACCAGAGAGCGTCCGGGACCATAGAAACCCATTCATCATATGTAATGGATTACAAGTGAAGAAAACTTTATTTCATATATCATCAATCACTGGTAATCGATTACAAGCCCCTTGTAATCCATTACCATAGGGAAAAATGTAGCATCAGAACACCTCAGAACAGACTCATAGCTTGGAGATATGGGTATTATATACTTATTTACCTTTCTTAACTCTAAGTTAATAACTTTAAAATATAAATATAAATAAGAAAATACCCCTCATTTAGATTCAATAAAAATATCCAAAAATTCAAAATCCTTAAGATTCAGAATCCAATTTTTGAGTTTTAGTTCAAATATCCAAAAACTCGCATTTTTATAAACCGGTGGGTCGAAATCGAAGGGTTTACCCATTCCCTAAAATTCATTAAAAATTCCTCTTCAACTTATTGATACCCAAAAAACTATTATCGGAACTTTTGATCCTAAGAAAATGCCTCAGTCCTATAGCCCTATAAAGAGACATAAGGTTCAGATTCAGAATTTTCAAAACCCGATATCGACAGATCACTACAACTCATACTGGGGTATAACATAATAAGTACGCATCATTATCATATTAGTAAGAGTGTCTAATTCAACTACCCATTATTTTAAAAATCTTATAAATAGAACCATGTAATTGGATGATAATATAAAACTCTTTTATACTAACAGTGAATCAAAATTAATCTCTCATAAAAATTAAGTTACTATTATCAACCATAGTTCTGAAAACAGGACTGGATTGGCCAATCAAACTGGTTGAACTAGGAACCTCCTAGGTGATCGGTTTGGTTACCTTTAAAAAATCAGCATTTCAAAAATTGCCGTTGAACTACTCGAATCAGCTGGAAACTGGTAAATCGGCCAACCTAAATCGATTTTTTTGGTCAAGCAATTTTTGAAAAAAAAAATAACACTGCCTGCAAAAGCCCTAGCCCCCTGTTTTTGGCTTCATCGAAAGAGAGAATAACATAGCTATTCGCACACCGTCCTTTGTCCTCCTCCACCTTTTGCACATTATCCTTCCCCACCATTTGCTCATTCCACCAGTCGTAATTGATGCTGCTGCAGTATGAGATTTTTCAGATGCTTTATTACAACTTCCTTTGCTATTCTTTGTTATATTTTGTTCTTTGGTCAAGATTGCTTTTCTAGGTGCAGGGTGGAGGAGAGGAAGAATCGAGATTGTAGGAGAGAGAACGCCAAAGCTGCTATGCCTTGCAAGGTGTCTAACGATGATTAGTGTTTTGAATTACACTATCTAATAGATAAGCTTTTTTTTCTTTTTTCTTTTTATGGTTTGGAAAATCCCATGTGAGACCTTTTTTTTTTCAGCTCTACAGGCTGATAGTTATACTCAATTGTGGGCTCGTCGTAGTTGGATTATATATATATATATATAGGTTATAATATTTAGTGTATTTTGATTTTGACTTATCTTTTAATTATGTTTTCTTTTTATATTTCTAAAAAAATAATAAAAATTTATTTATATATATTATTATATCTCAATTGAATCCCAATTAAACCAATTAAATCAATAAATCTCTAAACCAATATTATACCCGAATGGATAACCTTGTTATCAACACTGGTACTTACTCTTTTAACAATTGTTTAGGGAGTGACGCAGACCTTAGCAAATACTACTTGTATTTCCAGTCAGTGTGACATTTGGTTAGCGAATAAGAAATCTCTGCTAAAATGCCATAATCAAACAAGGAAAGTGAAAGCCTAGAAGAAACATACATAAGAGGAAAATCAAAGAGTGCGCAGAGTGGGATATTTTGTCGGTGGATTTGTCTTTTCTTATAATTGTAAATTTTTAATTAAGTTGTCGCAACAACTTTTTTTGTTCTCCAAGGCGTTCTCAAAAATGTATAATTAATCATTTTTCGTTTTGTAAATTTAAATATTTAAGTTGTCTATATGATTAATATTTATTTAATTATAAAAGTATAAAAATTATATGATATAATTATAAAAATTATTTTTTAAAAATAATTTATATTCTCATAAACTGAAGGCACTTATAATATTTTATACTAATTTTAATATACTTTTAATGTAAAATATTTATATACCATAACTTTTATAATAGAGTTTAATTTTTATATAGTGACAATATAAAATAGTTTTATACTATCATCTAATAAAAATATAATAATATATTATTTTATATTTTTTTAAATTTAAATTCATGCAACTACCCATAATGATATGATAACTTTTTGTATTCCTATTGGATAGCAGTATAAATTTATTTTATACTATCAATACATAACAATTAGATTATTTATGATAATAAGATATCAAAATTAAATTATTTTTCAAATTAAAGTTGTTTATCACTTTAAACTTGAATAATTCCATGGTCTAGATAAAAATATTGCTAGACAAATTCAATATTGAGAAATAAAAATTTTCATTATAATATCTTAAAATTACAAACATAGATTAAATTAATCCTTTTTAAGAACTGTTACCCTTGATAAGAAGCATTTTTCAGAGATTATATATTAAGGATTTTTTTGAGCTGGACTAATTTACGGTTTTATTCTAATTAATTCCTTTAAAAAAATTACTTATATATAATTTAAATTAAATAAAATAACATGGTTAAAGAATTAAGACTTATCATAGTAAGATTGTCGTTTGTTGGTATAAAAGAGAAGAGAAGAGGTTGGGGTTTGAAGGTACGGACGTGTGTAGTGTTGATGCAGATGAGATGACAACCTCAGTGGCTAACTGATTTTGATCTCTCCTCCAAACGAAACTTTTATATAGAGAGAGAGAAAGAGAGAGAGAGAGAGAGACATGGACGGTGAAGGAGGAGGCACAAGGAAGAAGAAAGGGGCAGAGAGTGAGACAACGACAACGACAACGACAACGACAACGACAGCAACAACAAGGAGGTACAAGGGAATCAGGATGAGGAAGTGGGGCAAGTGGGTCGCGGAGATTCGAGAGCCTAACAAGCGTTCCAGGATTTGGCTCGGCTCTTACTCCACCCCCGTCGCCGCCGCACGCGCCTACGACACCGCCCTCTTCTACCTCCGCGGCCCCTCCGCCCACCTCAACTTCCCCGACCTGCTCGCCGGTGAGCCATCTCCCGCCGCCGCCGCCGGAGACATGTCCTCCGCTTCCATCAGGAAGAAGGCCATCGAGGTCGGCGCCAGAGTCGACGCCCTCCAGGCTACCTCCGGGCATGGCGGCGCCGCCGAGGAATTTGCCGGTCGGGTTGACCTCAACGAGATGCCCGATCCCGAGAACTCGGGTTGCAACTGGGACAGGGACTAGAAACTCTAGAAGGTTCCTCTCTCTCTCTCTCTCTCTCTCTCTGTTCTCGTTCTTTCCGAACTGTTAGTTAAGGGTGGTTGCTAACATGCGCCGTGGAGGGTAGGGCTGGAGCATGGTGGTGTTTGATGATGATTAGTCATGGCTCATGAGGCCCTTTTGTGTGCGCATTTTTTTTTTTTTTAGCTTCTTTTTTTAGATTTCACAAAGAATTTTTGGGGTTGTAAAAAATGTTAAATGTAAATCACCAAATCATTAGCCTTTTTCCGTCAAACGTTTAGTTTTTCATCTTTATTTTGTTTCATTCTAAATGTATGCCATTATTGATTTAAATGATGTATAGTTTTTATGGAACTATACATAGTTTCAGCCATAAAATTATTTTACTTTATGAAAGATAACTTACAAAGGAATGGAACATTTTAGATTGGAATCGGAAATTGGGAAAAAAAAAAAAGAATGGAGCAGTGAAGGGAATTGGAGGGAGGGGACAGCAATGGCCTAGGATGCTGAGCAGTTGGGTAGAAAAGGAAAGAGGAAAGGATGCTAACCACCACTAAAGTAACTATATCTTGTAAAAAGCTATAAGAATTGAGAGTTAGGTAGTTTTCTCGGTCTGCATGCACTGTGTTGCAATGCTGATTGTGAAGGGGAGAGGGGACCATTGAAGTATTGGAGGGTTGGAGATAACGATGGATGATGGATGGGGTAGGTTATTCGGTTTTGTCGTCTCAGATTGTTTTCTACCTAGACTCAAATCTCGGACAACAATTTGTATCGAACAAATACATAGATCAGAAAATTATAAAATGGATGGAAATACAAAGTTAAAGTTTGAGAAAGAGATATCTCCATGTTGAAGCAAAATTACAGCTGAAGCTCCTCAAGCTTTCAACACTGGTTACAGTTCCTCAATTGATGTAAGAAATCAACAAAATATCTTTCCATATATTTCTTTATTTTTTTCCCCCGTTTTGTTTGCAAATCAAGCGTGTGACTTGATGTAGAGAAAACTAAGAAGAGGATGATAGGATAAAGTATAAGTAATTTAATAAGAATTTGGTTCCGCGATAGCATTTAGGAAAAAATTTTTATACTAGTTAAAGCAAGGTTTTCGGATTTGAAAGCTGAGTTGTATTCCATATTTTGAGTTGGTAGGATCTATGAGATTTTTTTTTCGTGTAGACAAGGATCAGTCCATGATTAGCGGAATTGCATCATACTAGACGTAAGTGAGCCTGTGCCATTGATTTTTCCTCTAAACTACAAAAGTTTGAATGCCAATTCCCGGTCTTTGCACCTTTACGGTAATAGTTGAGAATAATACTTTAATGATATAGGTCCGAATGCGGGTCGTAGCAGCAATAAAAAGTATAAAGATGGTGTAACAATTTTGATATATAAATAACATTCTTTAAAATTAAAATTCACCTTAGATTAATAAGAGTTTAGTGTAGATAAGTGTGCTATATTATTAAAACAAGAATCAAGATTAAAATCTTGAAAGAAACAATAGTTTAAGGAGTTAATCTCATAATAACAAAAAACCACTTTAAAAGATTAAATACCGAATTAGCTAATATAGAGAAAAAAAAATCTTTTATTTTAAAGAATATAATTTGAATGCATTGGTAATGTAAAAAAAATTTACACTGTCATTAAATCATATTTTGTCATATCAACAAATATAGTTAAGTTTATATTTATTATTTTAATAGTCATACAAATAAAAAAATATAATTGATTGATTATATAAAAATCTTTTATACTGTCAACATATCTAAATTAAACTCTATTTTAAAACATATGCATACATGCTAAAAGAATCAAATAAAAATATGAGCATTAATATCTTCAAAATTTTAAAAGTATTCGATATTTTTTAAGTAATTAAAATAAATAAATAAGTAAATATTATTGCCATTCTTTAGTCTGTATGTTTAGAATAGATGTTAACAAATTTAATTAAAAAGGAGTAAAATGTAAGGACTCTAACCATGGTTCATGTGAAAAAAGAAGGGAAAAAAAAATCTATCCTTTGTAACTCATCAATAAAATTGTTCACCAGGGCATGTTGCTGTACCTCTGACATCCTCATGCATGTGCAAAAACGCTAGCTAATCATTGTAAACGCTTCCTAGCTATAATGCTATATAAGACGGGTACATTGTTGGTTCCGTTAATAAGAGCCTAAACATGTAAAGGGGATCATGGAATATGATATACAAATGTTCTCTTTTTATTTTTTGGGTCAACATTTACAAATGATTTTTTTTCGGTCAACATTCCCAAATGTTCTTTACTTTAGTATTTCTCTCCCTCCCCTTGCTCGTCCTATACAGTCCATCGCGAGACTAGTAAATAGCTTTTTTTGTTTTTGTTCAGAAGTAAATAGCTTTATTAGAAGATCCTTTATCCGGCCCAAAATGCAAAATTTTTAATCAAGTTAAACAAGATCCGCAACCACCAAAAAAGTCAAAGAGACCCGCATATGCACCAAAACAAAAATCCACATAAATATGTTAAGAATTAGAACACTGCCGGACCACAAAAAATATTCGAATACTGCAATAAGTTGACCCCCCCAAAAAAAAGAGAAACATACTGCAATCACCATTTTTTTCTGATCTGGACTGCAATCACAATTTTTAAGGAGGATTTTATTTAACTCTCATTTCTAACCCGAAATCAGGTGAACGGGTGAACAGTTGTTAGTACTAAATATACTACTATACACACTTGAATGATTTCTAAATTAATATGCACAGTTTAACGAGTTCAAGAAGTGGTACTAGTGATCAAATTATAGGAAATTTTCTGATCCATAATTTCCAAGAATTGTTTACACAAGGGCGGCTCATTTTGTAGTTAAAGGGGACAATGGCCTCCCTAACATTTTTCATTAGATTTTTATTTCTTTTTTTTAACTTGGTCTCTTTCAAATTTTTTTTATACTTATACTATTACTTTTTTAATATTCTATTACTAACTTAGTCTGTCGCTGGTCAGTCCAATTATCAAATATCATTCTTAGAGCGTTTATGAAATTATTTTTTGTTTTCATTTTATGTTTCCATTTTTTGAAAATGATTTCGATTTTTAAATTTTCAAACTTTAAGAAATGTGTTTGATTTGTAAAAGCGGATCTGGTTTTCAAATAGTAAAAATATGTTTGGTTTATTTATTTTCAAAATAAAATTTTAAAATAAAATTTAAAATAATAAAATTATATTTGCTATTAGAAAATAATATATATATGTGTGTGTGTGTGTGTGTGTGTGTGTTACACATTTGGTTTATCCATCAAAAATATTTATTGAAATATTTTTGCAATATTTGATATTTGAGTAAATCGTAAACATAACAAAAAGAGATATAATTGAACAAAATAACCAATATTATTTTTAACTACAATTGTCATGTACTTCAACCTATCACCCTGTCAAAAAATATAAAAAGGAGACTACCAACACCCAATCAAAAAAATATAAAAAGTGATACTTATTAATTATTTTTGATAATTTTTCCATATTTAATCAGCAATTATCTTCCTGACTTGTTCCACTTCAGATGCTTCAGTAGCATTGATTTAAAGCCATATATTGTTACATGCATGCCACATTAAAAGAGATAGCTCACATTTCCTCCTTCAAATAAAATGACAGAACTTGACCATTTCAAGAACTAGCATGGATAATGTACCATAGAAAAAAAGCCCTATAAAAAAATTATTAAATACCATATAAAATTATTTCCAACTTGTAAAATTAATCTATCAACCTAAGTGAAGCAAATTATGATGGAATCCAACGTCTGACACACCCAAATTTCATAAATTAGATTTTGCATATCAGATGTTAGCCACAATTTTGCAATCTTAAACATGTAGTAAAGGCCTAGTTTAATTCATGCCTCAAGTCTTAGTAAGAGTTGATCCTCTATTAACCAAAAATTAATACTCCCACATAATCAATTTCATATTATAGTTTTGTCGCACAGAACTCAGCACAAATGAAATACCAATCACAAGACCATGAAGAAAAACGAATAGAGTGATGGATTTTTTTTTTTTTTGCTAGTTTTGTTTTATCTTTAGATTTGGGAAAGCAAGTACTGCATTCTCTTCCATTAGGATGTGATAGGATTCTCTGAAATGATGTTGCAAGTAATTACTTCATGTGTAATGATTAATGACTCTTCTTTATTTTTTTTTCAAAAAAAAAAAATCCTCAAGCATAATGACTAATGTTCTTCTTAATATTTACCTAATTCCTTGCTCGACCACATCTCACTCATTTGTTTATGCAAAATATGTTGATTGACTTCCATCAAAATATGTTGGCATGGCACCAGAGGAGGACCAAAGGGAGTAGGCAATAGTGGCGGAGGAGGAGGCAAGGGGATCAGTAGGTAGCATTGAGGTAAACAAAAGAAGAAGGGAAGATTTCTGGAAAAAGAGAAAGAAAGTGAAAATTTTAATTTTAGGTAGAGATAATTTTTCTTTAATTGTAATTAGGAGTGGCCATGTGGCAAATAAAGATACTCCATTTAATTATAGATAATAGAGAAGAGAGGAAAGTTTATGGAAAGAGAGGAAGAAGGTGAAAATTTTATGCTAGAATAATTTTTCTTTAATTGTAATCAGGAATTGTCATCTAACACTTAAAGGTTGTCCATTTAATTATAGATAATAAAAAAAATAGATAATAGAGAAAAAATGGCTCTATTATCTCCTAACCTTTCCTCTACATTCAAATGCCAAGTTGGGGCTGTCGCTGCCTCCTTAGGCTTTTGGTAAGCCCCTAATCCCTCCTCTTCCTCTACCCTTTTCTTACCAAACCCCCATGCCCACCATACTTTCCCTTTTTTCCCTTGCCTATCCCTTCCACCCCTCTTCCTTTTGGTGATTCTGAAGGCATCATGAAGACAATCTTGGTGGTTTTGGACTTTTAATCAGCGCATGTCCTATTGTGGCAGCATGCTTGGAGTGGTGGCTGAACAGTCTTCAAGGTGGACAATGTTGAAGAGTTTATTGAAGAGGTTGGCAATAGAGGTATGATAAATCATGGCAGATTTAGACATATAACCCTTCTTAGATTGCCTAGGCTGTGGAGCTAAGTGGTTTGAGCAGAGGTAGCGTGGTTGGTGGGGTTTATGGTGGTGAAGAGTGGGATCTAGCAGTGCCAAAAGATAAACTATGGTGGAGTCATCCAATGCTAGGTCAAAGCACCTTACGGCGAAAACGATCTATGGCAGCTGTTATGGCAGTGCTCGGGTTTGCGCCCTATAGGTAAGTTGCTATTCCCAAGGTGCTTCTTGTGTCTGTTGTCTTTTTTACCTGAAGTGGATCTAGTCAAATTCTTTCAAAGGGGTGAGTTTTTTATCATCGAGTTCTCAAAGTGTTAGCATGCCTTCAGCATTGCCCTAGAGTGTTGATGTGATATGCATGGTCTTAGTGAGCTTTTGCAAAATGGCTTTAGTGTGATGTTTGCATGTGTGAGCCCTATAGTGTTTAGTTTCTGATTTGGGGTGCTGTGTGTTTGTCTCTATATTCTCAAGAGGTTATGATTATGGTCCTTAGATGGCTTTTTGATTTACCCATGCTCCTCTCCTTTGGAGAGTTTTGAGAGCTTATCAATTATAAAAAATAAAAAATAAAAAAAAAGAGGCAGGTTTCTAAAAAGAGAAGAAGAGACTGAAAATTGATAAATTACAAAAATATATTAGCTTTCCATCATATTTGTGCATTAATTATTTCAAATTTATTCTCAATTTAATAATTTCCTTGGTCTATTTAATTAATTTTATTTATGAGTACTATTAGTGAGAATATATTTATTTTGAGTTTAATTGACTAATATTCTCACCAGATTTGATTTGATTGTAGAATAAATATAGCAAGTGGATGGGAAATCAAAAAGAAATATTTTGTTGAAGATTTAGAGAGTTGAAGAAGAGGTTTGAAGATTTGAAAAGATTTGGATCAAGTTATAGGGAATCATGATAAGAGATTTGGCATGAAGATTTGAAAAAGAGGAGAAAATTTTGGAATTTTAAATCGTGATGCTAGTGCTATTCTAGTGCTATAACGCCAATGTATTGATGGCCCGATGTGATTTTATTCCCTTTATAAATATGTGAAATTTCTAAGAGGCCCTTTATCCATTGCTGGAGAGAGAAACATAGGCTAAGGTCCGGACACTTCTAAGAGCCATCACATGCTTTTGCCGGTTTGCCTAAATCTAAGGTTTATCATTTTCTTTTCTTTTTTCATGGCTTGCTAAATTTCTTCTAAATATTAGGGACAATATAGTTTGAAGGAACAGAATTTATATTTCTATTTATTGATTTAATTTTCTTTTTCAATCAATTACACAATTTTTAGTGTTCTTAATGCTTCCTTGAAATTAATCACTCCTTCGAATGTTCTATAAGTTTATGTTGTCAAATGACAATTCACTGTATAAAATAAGTCAATCTAAAAATTGCCATAAATTAAAGTAGTTAGAAATAGAAGTACTTATTTATATAATCATAGGAATTTATGTTCTTTATCCTTGGGATAGGTTTAGAACAATATGAAGATATTAATTTATTCAATTTATCTTTAAAAGATTGTAATATCAAGCCATTAAATTATGATTATAAGTTTTGAAAAATTTGACCAGCTATTAAATTGGAAAAGAAATTAGATTAATATTAGATAACACAAAATTCGAGAACTCAAATGAAATTATTTGCTAACACTACCTTCCATTCATCGTTCTTTATATTTTCTATTGCTACATTTGTTCTTCCATTAATTTAATTTAATTTACAAATTTCTCTTATTTGCATTTGGCTGAATACAAATGTGTCCAAGTGAACTGGTAGTTGGTTTTAGTCTTCGTGGGAATGACAATTCCCTTACTCACTTTTATTACTTATGACTTAGTCTACTTGCTGGAGCTGATTTCATAAATTGGCTATAAAAAATCTTAGGCTGGAATAATTTTTTTTTAATTGTAATTGCAAGGTATCACATAACATTTAGAGAAAGTCTATTTAGTTATAAATAATAGAATAATAAATAATAAATAATAAATAATAGAGAAAAGACAAAGGTTTCTAGAAAGAAAGAAAGAGGGTGAAAATTTTAGGTGAAAATATTTTTTCTTTAATTATAATTAGGAGTTATCATGTGGCATTTAGAGATAGTTTATTTAATTATAGATAATAGAATAATAAATTTAAGATAAAGAGTATGAAAATTATTTTAACAATTTTTCTTTCAATTATTCAATTAAAAATAAGAATTAAAAGTGGTATTTTTTAATTTTAAATTAAAACAATGATTTTTATTAAAGTCGTATAACTTAAATATAAAAAATAAAAATCATTATCACAATGCAAAACATGGTCAACTAATACATCTTCAAAAAAAAAAAAAAGCCATATAACAATGGCAATAAGGAAAATATAAATTTTGTGACTTAAGACTAATTTCAATACATCAATCACTCGACGTGAAAGCAAGAAGTCCAGGCTTTTGACTAAACCATGGTTTTGTTACAAAATTAAGTTTGAGCAAGGAATAAAATACAAAACCAAATATGATAAACTAAAGAGAAATGCTAAATCCTCTTTAATTGGTGTGTCTAAAATTCTTCTAATTGAAAATCTCATTCACATCTATTGAGTAACTCTTGGATGTTATATAAATTATAATTTATCCCATTGTGAGTGGAATTTTGAATTAGGGGGATATTAAGGCACACTATTAAGAGGATATATCATCACGTTAGAATAAAAGTAAACGGAACTAACAATCCGGGTAAACAGTTTGTTGCCTAAATGACATGCCTAAAATGCCCCTAACATTTTGCCTTTATATCGAAGTTCTAGATCTCAGTTGATTTTAATTTGACTGAACCTTATATGGACATGCATTTGTAGCGCATGCACAAAGACGTCTGGTATCCACCAGAAAAAACAGATTAATTCTTAACTTCTTATATAGTTTACCACCAACATGCTATGCCAAGTTATATAGTTGTTATTATGTCTTAAAAGTTAGCTTCCACGAGAAGGAAGAAGGGAATTGGATATCAAGTTTCTCATAGGCTTCCTTGACCCAGTGGCTCAAAAAGGTCCCCTACATGATCTAACAAAGAGTGCAATGTACATCTTCGGCCATGTAGTCTAGTCCATCTACCTACTTTTCATGGTAATGATAACAATAATTAATTGGTATTATAGTAGTAGTTGCTGTAGCAGCTGAAGTGACCAAAAGTATAACAGCTATTCAAGTTGCCTTCACCATTGGAGAGCTCAAGATTTTTCCACCTTGAATTGCTTATTATATGGGAAAATTCTAGTATTACATTAAGTGGTCCTGAGGTGAATTAGGCTATCATCGTATGACTATTATTGCCAAACTTTTTTTTTGGCGCCCCCCCGGCCGGGGTGGAACACCACTATTGCCAAACTTTGAAAATGGCTGGAGTGGTTGGAGCTTGGAAGCGACCATGTCCGTACGGTTTAGCCGAAAAGAGAAATTTTTTGTTTGGTCTGATTCAAAAGGAGATAATATTTTTGCTTGGTCGCGTCCAAAAAGGGATCGTTAAAAATAAAAACATAGGGAAAGATAGCTTAATGGGTTCAAAAGTTATGCGTAGATAGGCCCAAAGGCCAGAGTACAATTGCAATCATGCGTTCCTTCACGACCAAAAAAGCAGAAAAAGAAAATCGCATGGCCGAAAAAGGTAACCAAAAAGGATGCATGACATAAAATATCATGCCTTTTTGAGCTAAATCTGGTCCTTCTGTTCTGCCATTTTTTTAGTTTTACTCCATCACTTTTTTATGAATTAAAACAGTACAGAACCTTCCCACTTGGATATTTATTTTTTGCTTTACCATTCTTCATAATGAGCAAAGAATTCGATTAATTAATAATTTAAAACTCATAAACCGCAGCCAGAGTGGGTGGCATTTGATTTGTTTGGAAAATTAAAATTTTACAAATTAAGAACTATGCATATAGGTAGATTTAATACCCATTTTATCTTATAGAATAATGTTAAGTGTATATCAAAATTAGACCCTCTTGTGATACTATAGGAAAAGAAAGAGACAAAATATTTGATGTCTCATGATAGTGAGTGGGTCAAAGATTTGTCTCTTTCTCTTTTTATGGAATATATTAAGGATGTCCACTTTTGAAGATACTATTATGCTTGCTAGAAGAGGTGGAACAAGAAGGAATGGAGATAGACAAGAGAGAGAAGAAAATATATTTTGATTTTCACAAAGGTGATTTATAGGAGAGTGAAGAGATATTTTGTTTAAACTCTTTGTATTACAAATTTTTACTTATTTTCTGTATTTGAACTTGAAATGGAAATATTTGTTAAGGATGAAATGTATATGCGATCGTGGCTTTCAGTTTCTATTTGCTTTCTTTTTTTATTATTGACTTATAATTTAGATTTCTTTGGCCTTGTTTGTTGTACAATGTAATAACCTCAACTGTGGGGATAGCCCCATATAAGAGGAAGCTCAGGTTTAAGGCAAAGCTAAAATTATAAATAGATGAATAGTAGAAAAATAAGGGGCAAAAAGGCAATTGTTTGATGATAATTGCAAACTTGTAATTAAAGGTTTATAGTTGTTGAGAGGGGCAGTTATAGAAAAATCCCGATTATGAGATTTTATGAGCCCCACGACACTAGTAAGAAAATTAAAATACTTGTAATAACTTTAAAGTAAGATTTTCTACTCACAATTTTAATAAGAGTATGAGATTACTCATACAATATTTCAATAACTTGAGTAATTTAGAATAGCTAAAGTGATACAACCCTGACACCTTGAAGTAATCCTCAAGGGTTCTATGTTGTCTCTGAACATGACAAACTAGGGGAATAGTCATTCGAAGACTTGATAGACCTATCAGAAGAGTAGTCAAAGCATGTGGCTAGAGGCGAGTCACACCGGCTCTCGATCTCTAGGTGGATGGACCATGGCCACCCAAACTTCAAGCTTAAATGAATTTAAATTTTACTTTAAACCCACCAATGAAATTTAACCCACAAAGCTTCTAAAGCAAGCCAACCCAACTTAGCAAATAAGTCACCAATTCTTCACTTTTTACCCTCAACAATTCGGCCCTTACCCCCTCCATTCATCTCCTCTATTTTCTTCTCCATCTTCCTTTCCTTTTCTCCACCTCCATAGCCAAAGAGCTTCAAGCTTAAAGTTGAAGGCCTTCTTTATCTGAAAACTATTCACTCCTTTTATGAAAATTGATCATCATCTTCTTCTCTATAATATCCTTTTATCAATTTGATGATTTAATATCAAGTGAAGTCTCTTCACCTCCATCTATGTTGCTGCCATGAAGAAGGAGGAAAGTTAGAAGTTGTTTTACACTTCCTTGCTTCCATAGTTTCAAGGATTTTGAGATAGATAGTTCAAATCCTTAGTTTTGATTGTGTTTGTGGGCTGTGTGACTGATATGTTTCTCTTTGTACTATCCTTGGTTCATGCTTATATGATGTTGTTAGGGTCATATATTATATTTTTATCTAGTTATAAGTTTTCATAGCACCATAACAACATCTAAATATAACTCCATGGTTCAAGTATGGCTTATATGATAAAGAGTGTTACGTACAAAATTTGATAGTAGAAGTTTATACTATACAATTTTTTTTTATCGTATGTTTGTTATGACATAAAATATGATAAAGTTATTTAATTCACTTAGTTTATCCAATAGCGATGAGATAAATTTATTAGACTTTGTGAGGCCTCATTAAACCTTGTAAGATTATTTCTTTATCAAATTAGCTAAAATACAATTATTCACTTTCAAATCAATAAGTATAGGATAAACTTATGTAATTATGTGATAATTGCTAGATAAGATAACATTATACAATTATATGTAAATAATATAAAAAATTATATTATATTTTATGATTAATTGTTAAAATACCAAATCTTATTTTATAGTCTGCATCAAATAAAGCCTTAGTTCCACTCTATTCACTTGTTCATTACTAGGTATATCTTAAATATTCACCATATTATTACGCTTTGTTAAAATTGAGAATGGCTAGTGGCATGCTTGGCTTTCGAATGGTACTCTCCATCCCCTAAACATTTGTGTAACCAGAAAAATCTGGGAGTTGTAACTTCCATTCTTAAGAATTCATTCTCTTTCTAATAAAAATAATTCATCTTGATTTATATGTTAAAAAAATAAAAAGGACTAGTATATCACAATGTGGCGAACCACACTTCAAATTTCAATTGGGAGAATTGTTTATATTTAAATATCTCACAATACTCAAATATGATTGTATTTAGTGAGAAGATATCTGTATAAAACCGAAAAATGTAAAAAGGGAAATAATAGATTTAGGGTGGGTTCATATATAAGATTCCTTTTTTTTTTAAGACTTCTCAAAAACATGAATGTTGCTGTTATAAGCTTGAACGTATAGGAAAAATGTTTTCTATATATTATTATTGGATGTCGCCTTAGACAATGTCATCTAAGTGGAATAAGAAACAAATAAAATAAAAAATTTGAAAGAGAAACTTTCAGTAGTTTTTAACACACAAATCTTATGATACCCATATTGATGTCCAATTGAGTTCAAAACTTCAAATAATACATCTCACGTAAAAACGTTCAAGTAACCACAATGTTAAAGACTTTTCTTAAAGTAAAAGCATCAACAAAATTAAAATCACAAATCTCAAAACACATTACATAATTTAAAGGCGTGCACCAGCGTTGTGTGTTTTCTAGCTATTTTATGCAAACTATTCTTATGTTTGGTGCTTGATGCTTATTTATATGAGAGGATTATAATGCAAAGTGCGTGAAAGCATTTCCCACTAATCGTATTAGCTAGTGGCTCTTACAACAAGTTGTATAGAGCATGTTTTTGTAGCCCTTTGCAGCATTGCCTAGGCATTATTAACTCCTGACTATCGACTTTGTGACTGATCTTTTAAGTCTTGCTTGATTTTTAGGTAAATGCCAACTTGCTTACATGGTTGTCACCCAAGTTGCAAGTTCAATAAATACAGTCCTGTGACAGATGATAGGGGCAAAATGCTTCTCGATCGTCTCATGTAATCTCATATTTAAATGAGTTAACCTCTACCAAGGACTGGGTGGATCTAGGTGAAGTAATAGGGCAGTGACCCCATATGGGTTTTTTCCTGATTTAAAATAAAAAATTATTATTTTCGGATATACATTATTTCAACTCTTTTTATGAAAATGTCCTTTTTTTCATAGTAAGGAAGTCAACTGAAGTTGGATCGAATTCATCATTGTTCAATTTTTTTTCAGATGAATAGAAATCGATCCAGAGTGAGTAAAATTCAATACTATTCAATTGAATAGTGTTGAATTCGATTTAAATTTGATAGAATTCAAGGAGTTTGCAAAGTTTTAGGTGAAATTTATGGTGGATTCTAAACTTTGAGATGCATAGTGGATCTAATATGGTTAAATGACAAAAAAATATGATTAATTATCATACAAATATAGTTAATTGCCACATAAGATATGGCAAAACATCGGATCCATGATGGACTAGACTCCATCCTAGAATATAACAACTATTAGACCTTACTCTCTATTAAAACTACAAAAAAACAAATGAAGATAATGTCCGAATCAATTGTTAGTGGCTTAAAAGCTACAATATTTAATATTTAAAAAATTTATACTTATTGTTTTTATATATGTGACTGTGGGTGTATATATATATATATTCTCTCGTTATATCTAAAGGCAATATTTTTTTTATACTTATATTGCATTAGTGAATCGAATTCATCACTATTTATCCGAAAGAAAGAAAATATATAACTCATCACAAGTTTATATATTTTTTTTCTTTTAGCTAAATAGTGATGAATTCGATTCACTAGTGCAATATAAGTATAAAAAAAAGTTATTACCTTTAGATATAATAAGAGAATATATATACACTCATAGTCGCATGTATAGGAACAATAAGTATAGATTTTTTAAATATTAAATATTATAGCTCTTAAGCCAGTAATGACTGATCTGGACATCATCTTTATTTGTTTCTTTGCAGTTTTAATAAAGATTAAGGTATAATAGTTGTCATATTTAGGATGAAGCCTAGTCCATCGTGGATCCGACGTTTTGCCATATCTTGTGTAGTAATTAACAATATTTGTATGATAATTAATCATATTTTTTTATCATTTAATCACATTTGGTCCACCATGCACCTCAAAATTTAGAATCCATCATAAATTTCACATAAAACTTTGCAAACTCCTTGAATTTGATTAAGGTTAAATCGAATTCAACACTATTCAAGTAAATAGTGTTGAATCTACTCACCTTGAATCGATTTCTAATCATCCAAAAAAAAAAAATTGAACAGTGATGAATTCGATTCAGTATCAATTGAATTCATTACTATCCCAAAAAAAAAAAGGATATTTTTGTAAAAAAAAAAATTGAAATAATGTATATCTGAAAATAATAATTTTTTTATTTTAAATCAATAAAAAACCCGACCCCATATCGTAAAATTATTCAATTGACTATCATATATAGGTTAAGTTGTAGAGTAAATTACAAATTGGCCTCCCTTAGCTTAAGTGATATTATACATCACATCTTTTGATTTTAATAACTATATACTAATTTTCTCTAAGATTTAAGTGATATTATATTTGATACTTTTATATTTTGAGGAATACGACACTACCCACTCCTATAAACATAACACTAAGTATCCCGTAGTGGTGTCAGTATAAGTAAGACAAATGAAGAAATATTATATATAATATCAACTAATATTAAGAAAAGTTAGTGTAACTTATTCTGGGTTGTATGAAATTTGCACTCTCTTATGATAATTTTCTGTATATCAGTGGCATAGAGAAAGAAGGGATGAAAAAGGATTTTTTTTTTCATAAAAGCAAATATGTTAAATAAAAGTGAAATAATATGGATTGTTTTAGAGAACTAATTAAGGAACAGAGAATAAATTTTTTTTGAAATTTTAAATATATTTAATACATTAAATTCTTTTAAAAATTACTTTTTAATTAAAATTTTTATTTTCTTAATTTCTTACACTAGCTATAAAAATTTGAAATTGACACAAATATCACTTAGGTCTGAATGCATTGACTGTGCTTGTGTGGCAGGGTGATTTGAATGAACCGATTACTGTTGACATTAAAAAGTAGGAGGGAAAAGATATTTGTATTATTTTTTTTGTCTGATTTACTGAAGAAGAGAAAATTATTAGATAAAAGTGTATGATATACTATCTAAAAATAAATCCTTCAATTATCTTTTTCTCGGTTGAGAACCTCACCATTTTTTTGTGAGAATATATCGAGTCACAATTTATGAATACAAGTATCATGCTCACAGTAAAAACGCATGTTGAGGACACTGCTCAGTTTAGGTTTCAGTAATCACTGCCATTAATAAGGACATTTCCCAAAGAAGACCTCGAGTCAGCAGCAACCAAATTAACGTGTAGAGATCAGATCAGATCAGATCGACCCCTTCCTTTGTTTGAGGTTCACAGTCCCACGTACGAAAACTCTCTACAGCGGCAATGTTACGATTTTCCTGAAATCCGCCATGGCCACTTGCATTAAAGGGGCTTAGCCGTTGCTTTCACATTACCTTAATCAATTAAGATCAAGATCAAGGGACCTACCCTTAATCATGGTAGTCAAAGTGCCGAAATTATTGAGTAATTAATGTGGGAAGTTATTACAAATTTACTTTTTGTTATAAAAAAAAGTGATGTTCACATAGGCTCAAGTTCATAAAAGTTATTTGGGTTACCTTAATTTTTGATATTGAGCAACTATAAATTATTAATTATTATTTAAAAGAGGTAGAATAAGAACGACTATTATAATGGTCTTCATCTTGAGAGTTCCCTGCCAAATACTACTTCAAAATGAAATACAACGCTTGTGATTAGGATATATGGAATCTACATAACAGTCCTAAACTAAAGATAAATGGTATACAAATGGATACAATTACATTTGCGTTTGATATAAAAATAAATCAATCAATCAATCAATGAGGCCATTTGGACGATAACAGGGATGTTTGTGCAAGTGTACACCTTCAAATGAAAAAATAACGTTTGTCATTAGACTAATTTAGACAGTGGTTTGACAGAAAAGGAAGCTTAAGCTGCATAAATACGAAAACACACAGTTAAGTTGAATAACCTGAACTAGAAGCCTTCTAACATGGGGCTTGTTGAGTTTTGGACCACGATGCTCCATGTAATTTTATTAAAAAATATTAATATAAAATTACATTTTTACCTTATTCTTTCTCTTCTTCCCTTCTTCCTTTACAGCCATCTCCCTTCGCAATGTAGTCATGCCACCAATCCACCACATCGCCACCACCACACCTCAACTCGGCCACCACTGTCAAACCCACCACCATCTTCCATTGGGATGATCTTCATGGTGATGAGCTTGTCACCATCGAGGGTGGCACTTGAGGTGCTATCGTGACTACCTTTGCTCAAGAAGCTGCCATTGAAGCTTGTCCATTATCATTGTCGACAATCTGAACATCGTAATTGCTAGTGATTTGGGCATTGTCGGTGGTGGTGACTTGCTGCGAAAGACTTGTTACTATTGAGGGTGGGGCACAAGGGGAGGGGGTGACGGTGGGAGTGTTGGCAGCGAGGAGAGGGTGAGAATGAAACTAAAGGTGGAAATCTATTAAAGGTAAAGGATAAAAAGGGTAAATCACATCATTTTTTTAAATATTAAAATATAAATATAAATGATTATAAAATTATTTTTAATATAATAAAATAAATAAAATCTCAACCATTAGTTGATATTTTTAATGGCCAAGATTCACGGACCATCATGATCCTTGTTTTACAATCCCCATGTAAGTCGAATCCTTTGAGGTAACTCTAAAATGAAGTAGTTTGTGCACAACCATTAATACAAAATCGGTGGTTTTTAAGGTGGTCTCTTTATATTTAGGACCACCAATGATCCCTTCAATTTTAATCATTAAATTTTATTAAAAATATATGAATGGTTCAAATTTAAAAATATACTAATTATGTAAAATTATTAAATAAGATAACATTTTTTAAAAAAATTACAAAACTCATCCTCGCCCCTTTCACCTCACCACACCATCATCTGTTCTAGCCACTCGCATCCATCACCTATGCCCATGCTCGCACCCTCTCTTTTGTTAGTGTTGACACCTCTTCCAAGACTCTACTAGATAGATCCCCCTCTTGGAGGGGCTTTGCTTCCACATCTTTGATATCATATAACTCACCCATCTTCTTTGTTTTTAGCTATTTTGCTTGGCCTCTCCAAGTTTGCTAGCTTAGCCTATGATAACTATGAAACAAGCATAGTGTCGTGAGCCAGGTTAAAGATCATATCTCTCTCTCAATAAATTAAAAAACATTTGTTGTCCTCATCCACTTCACCTATCCTTGGAAAAAGACATCAACAATTGGAAATACCTAATTCACATCTTCTCTATGCTAAAATAGTATAATAGCTATGTAACATGGGATCATTCGCATTAATCATCCTTTTCCAGGACACATTTGTGCATAAGGAAGATCATACCTAACATAATTCAAAAGCAAAGAGGTCCAACTATTGTATCTCTTCAAAAGCGCTTATGATTCACTAATACTCATATTATACTCTTCGAGAATAGTTTTAATCATAGCTGTGAACTCATTTGGAGCGCTCAAGGTGAGGGGAAACAAAATATGCACCCAAATGTAACATGAATGGTAGCAAAAGTGACACCATTCAATCCCTCACTTCCATGTTCTCCGATTAGCATGCAACCTTAAGAACATTGAAGAATGTTCTTCAAATAGGATCATGAATTGTTGCCTTGCTAAACAAGTAGGAGGGTGATATCATAGACACAAAAGCAAAGCCCCTCCTAGAAGGGGTTCAAATCGATAAAGTCTTGCAGGAACCGCCAGCTCCAATGATAGCAAGGGTATGGATGTGAGTTTATGTAGTGGATGCAAGCGATGAAATGGTTGGTGGTAAGGTGGGGAGAAAGGAGAGCAGGGTAAGTCGTTGGAAGGGAGAACTAGAGATTAATAGAGGGTGAATTTTATAATTTTAAAAATATGATCTTATTTACTAATTTTACATACATCTTTAAATCAATCATTCTTATATTTTTAATAACATCTAACAATTGAAATTGAATGGACTACCAATAGCTCCAAACATAAAGAGATCACCTTAAAAGACATTGTACAAAATCATGTGGGTGGCTTATACAATAGTCCTCTCTTGTTTGTGATTGTCGATGATCAACCTTGAAGTACAAAAAAATTTCTAAAACTTTATTTCAACACTTCCAACCTCAACTCACATAGCCACTGCCAAATCCACCACACATGGCGGCACCTTTGTAGCATGTTCTGACATGTCTTATACATATATGCATTTGTGGCCCTCCTTTTCACTTGATTTATGCCCCTTCACTTAGTTTCCCATTGCAACACTGTTCTTCTAGGCCTTTTTTTTTCACCTCTCTCTCACAGACATACCTGTATTATGATAAGTAGACCCTGAGTTTTTGCCATTAGTTTGAGCAACGTTATTAAAAAATACAACAAAAGTGTTATTATTGTAGTGAAATTATTGTTGTCATATGGTGATGAGGTTGTGAAGATGGGAAATGCATCATGTTGTAATAAGCTTGGAGTGAGGAAGGGATCTTGGATTTCTAAAGAAGATGAAGTAGCTTTAGTTGAATATATCAAGAAGCAAGGCCATCCAAGTTGGCATACACTCCATCTTCTTTGCCATTTTCATTGCTTCCTTTATTGTATTTGTGGCATGTTAACTATCAGCTCAGTTCTGTTATGCATTGTCATTTGACAATGATACTGACAATGACAGCTTCGATGATTCGTTAAAGCCAACCAACAAAGATGCTTGAGAGAACATTTCCAAACTAGATCTAAATATGATCGAGGAGACTACTAGTGAGCCTTCTGTGGAAGGTTTTGAGGAAGCTATTATTAATGGTATGGGTGTGTAGAGATTGGAGAGAGATAACAACAATCCTAGGACAAATATGTAATTTAAATATATTACTAATTTTAAGTTTTTATTTAACTTATAAAAGGGGAAAAAAAAGAACACACTTTTATCCCCCTGAATTATAAATTATGTGCACTTTATCCCATACCTTTTAAAAACATGCAAATTGACCCCTAACATTTCTTAATTGTGCAAATTGACTCCCCTATTATTTTTAATGACCAAACTACCCTTATCATCTTCCCTTCTCTCTTAGTCTCTCTATTCTTCTTCAAGCTCTTCTTCCTCCTTCTTCTCTCTACTAGGAAAAAAGCCAAGTGGTGGACAAAAGTTTGGATGGTTTATTCTTGCTCGAATTCCTAGGTAACCCCAAATAATTCCATTTTTCTTTTGGTTTCTAACATGCCTTGTAAAAAATAAATGGATGTATGAGATTTTTGATGGAGAAGAAAAAAAACATAAGTGAACAAAGGTGGACGTTCAGTGTTAGGTGGTTCAATTTTGGTTTCTTAGGAGTGGAGGTGATATGGGAGGTTGTGCGGTGGAGGTGAGAAGGAGGAAGAAGAGTTTGAAGAAGAATAGAGAAGAGGAAAGAAAAGGAAAGAAGATGAGAGTAGTTTAGTCATTAAAAGTGACTGTGGAGTTCATTTGCATAATTAAGAAATATTATGGTCGATTTGCATATTTTCAAATATCAAATACACAATCTATTATTTAGAGAGTAAAATACTTTTCTTTTTCTTATAGAATTTGAATTATTGAATTATTTTATCATTAAATTTAATAGTAAAATCATAATAGACAATCATAAATCTAAAATTGAGATTTAATTTAATAATAAAAGAGCTAGTCTATTATAATATAACAAATCATCATTTAAATTTAAACCGAAAGAGTCACCCACGTTTAAATAACTTACAATAGTCGAATTGAATTGCTACCGATAAGATAGCACCTATAGAAAACTAAAATACCAGCGGTCCAAAACTAACACGAGTCACCAGATAACTCACCCGAAAGTGTGGCCGCCCCGAATTGGTTTGATCAGATTGCGTCGATACGAATTTTTTAATATTGTTCTGTTAAAGTATTATTGTAATTTTCGTTAAGGCTTATAGCTTGTTTCCATCTAAGAAACTCGTACCCTCAAAACTTTAATCACGATCCAAAAAAAAATAAAAAATAAAAAATAAAAATAGGGAAAGAAAAAACTGTGGCCACCGTGGAGGCAGGTGGCAGGCTCTATCATGCTACAGTTAAGGGGTAATGATTCTATCTAGCAAACACAAAGGACCCACGTCTCATCTTTGATTGTTTGGGCAACTTATTCGATTTCCTCGTATTAAACAAGGTCAATCATGACTCACCAGAATGCCAAAGAAAAAATAAGAAAAAAGCTGACAAATTTGGCATCTAGGATTTTAATTTTTAACTGACAATGCCATCAACGCATGGCCATGTGAAAGAGTTTCTTTACTCCAAAATTGTGCTGCCTTTTCCACCACATAACTTTTAGGTTTGATGCCATGCCTCATTGATGGTCCCCTCACCCTCCATCCTTTTATTCTTGCTCTCTCGCTTTCACAATAGTTGACAAAACAAGAATTTGAAAACACACAAAACAAGCAACCTTCAGATTATTGCAACTCTGGCTTCTTCCCTTATTGGGACAGGTAGCTGTAGCGTGCAGCCGCTCCTCTGCTGTATTTGTAAGCGGTAACTAAGTAACCTTTTTCATTTTTAATTTTATTTGTAATATATATATATATATCCCTTTTCATTATGTTTTGCTTTAATAAAAAGATAAATAAATATATTAAACACCTGTTTTCGGTTTATTTGTTTGACTTTCAATTAAGTTCATAATAAAAATATTTAATACATATTTTCACTCACTTCTTATTTTGAAAATAAAATTTCTTTTCGGAACACATTATATTGTTTAAATAACATTCTTTTAGTAGTGTAATAACATTTTATTTAAACTCGAAATTTACAAAGTGCACATTTTTGTATCATTCTATCATCCTGATATTCTAATGTATGAAACAAGTGGACACATATTGATATATAGTCTTGGGATAAAGATCTTATTTATATTCCTCACATTTTATAGTAATTTCAACTAAATTTCAAAATTTTTTTTTATTTTATTTATATTCTTAATATTTTCAAAATATTCTTATCTTGTCCATTTCGCATTCAAATTATAAATAGAAAAAATTACTATGAAAGTTAGGTTATAATATTAGCAATGATGAGTTTATTACTTATCTGAATAAAATGATATTATTTACCATCATTTTCTTCTATATTTTTGTAAGATATAAAAATTTTCTATTTTAATTTAAACCATTTTAGCACTCAATTAATCTTTTTCTATTGAAATTCATATCCAAAATTTTTTCTTGAAAATTGAAGATAAACAATCTTTATTGGTAATATTTGGGTATCACTAATATTGAAATTTGACCTTAATATTAAATTTTTTTTATAATTTAGATATTATCTTTTGAAAGGAGCAAAATTAAAATATTTTAAAAATATAAAAAATATAAATAAAATAAAAAATATTTTTGAAATTAAATTAAAATTATTATAAAATATAAAAAATATAAATAAAACTTTATCCTTAATTTTTTTTTTCGGGTCAAATATCCATTATCTTTGTAGGGAAACAAGTTGTGATGGACATCGTACACGGACCGAAAACACCGAGAGGCTTCTTGATGGGTTGGAGGTTTTACAGCGTTGGTTGACGAAACTGGGACCACAGCATATGGACATGTGGACTGCAATTACGGAAAATTTCGATATACTTTCTTCATTTCAATTTATTTTTCAAATTGTATCTAGATATCTAAATTGATAAATAAAGATAATATAATTATAATCAATGAAAACACCCCCTTGTCTGTCAAAAAATAAAAAAATTAAAATACCCTCTGCGAGTTGGCGTACTAGTTCTTGTTTTGTTTATTAATGGTTATAGGTTTCATAATTTTGGCTCAGCCTCGTAATTAACAACTTAGGAAGCACTAGAATAGAAGTACTGTTATTTATTTGATAACCTAATAGTAATACTATTTTTCAAAGCACAGAGTGGGTGAAAATATTGAATTATTGAATTATTGAATAAGAGTTAATTAATTTATACACCTTATTCACGTGATTATCAATTTTAAGAGTAACGTGACAGAAAGAAATAAACTGTGTGATAAGATTGCAAAAAATGATTTAATTTTGTTCCAGAAACAGACGAGGGCTCAGAAAATAAAATTTAAAAAAGAAAGAAAAAAGAGATAAAAGGGTCGGTGAGGAGAAACAACGACACTTATGCTTCGATGATTTACAAGGTAAATCTCGGCGTTCTTTATTATAATAATGCTTAGAGAGTTCAAAACCATGATATCAAATCATATCATATCTTTGGCAGTAAAATAATAACTCCATCTACCAATCTTAGCTGTTCGGTTTCCTCGGGTTCCAATCAAAGCCACACATTAACTTATCGCCATATGATTCACGTTGTCGGTGTTCAATAATCTATCGATGTGGGGCCCTAACAAGTCAACCCGATGTATATTTCATCATGGTACCCTTAAGATCCCCTAGACACCGTCCGATGTTTCTTAGCTGCTGTCCCCAACAAAAACAAATTAACGAAGTTGCTACGGCATATGATTATGTTTTTTCGGTACTTGGCAGTACTGATTTGTTTTTGAATAATTTTATTAAATACCAACAAAATTGACTTACTTATTCGGTTTTTTACTCTCGTATTTTGTAACTCAATTTTTAAATTTTTTTCATTGATAATAATTTATAAGTGTTTCTGTAAATATTAAATAAATTCAAAGATATATTTTAATTTCAAATTGGCATCAGTCTTCAACAATAAGCTTTTGGTGGCTATGGCCCACCGCCACCTTATGAGATATATATGGGTCAAGGACAATGGCCGGTTTATGAACGAACCTTGGAGAAAATTTTCTGAACGCTGGATCGGAATAAATAAATATAAGATAAATAATGAAATAATTTGTTTGAACAATTGGATGTGGGAAATATATAGCAAATTGTCAACTTCTATGTCTTCATATAGTAATTTTTATATTTTATTTAGCATAAAAATATCTTCTTTTTCTTTATTGTTTGGAATTATGAATTGACTAATAAAAAAGAAAAGTTAGTATTTTTGTCCAAAATAAAATATAAAAATTACTAACCTTTACATAAAAGGGTTATATATATATACTTTTTTTTGGTTGTTATCATGTTATGACAATCTTTTTTCTATGTGCAATTTAAAAAGTACTTGACGCATCATATCAGCCGTTAAATCCCATTCAAAAACATCCATTAAATTGGAATAAGGTTCCTAATTCGGCGCCACAATGTAATTTTACCAAATAAAATTGATCGGACTTAGAGTATGTTTGAATAAATTTAAAAAAAAAAATTTTAAATTTTTTTAGTAGAATTTTAACTTTTAAAAAAAAATATTTTATATTTGGATAGACATATAAGAAGTGCTTTTAATTATTTAAATTATTTATAAATTTGTTTGAATATAAAAGAATAAAAATATATTTTTTATAGCTAAATTACAAAAAATATTCAAAAAAATGATAGAGAAATAAGGTTTGATAAAGGATAAGAAAGGAAGAATATGTATTATAATTTTAATTAAAGATCAATGATACTTTTGGAAGATAATTTTATTAAAAATCACTTTTGCTTCTATTTTTTTTAGAAATTAGGTATTTCTAACTTTTAAAAAAAGTGGTAAATTGACTTTTTTTAATTAAAGTAATTTTTTTAAAAGTTATATTCAAATATTTATAAAAACTTATAAAAGTACTTTTAAAAAAAAGTACTTTTTTTCTTGAAAAAAAACCCAATCCAAATGAGCTCTTAGTTAATCTTACTTCATTCTTAATAAATTTCATCCTAACATTTAATGAAGGTATGAGGATGTTAGCCAGCTTGCTAGTTTAGCTCATAAAATTATTTATTGTAAGCATGGCAGCCTTCTTTTTTTTTTTTTTTTATTTGGTCCATGAGTGTAGCAACTTATAAGTTTGAATGTTTATTTAGTGGAAATAGATCATGCTTTTCCTTTTAACAGGCCATATCTGTATTGTAATTTTTTGGTCTGAGTCTGGTTTATGGCTTGTTATAGGCTTTTTTTTTTCTTAGGTTTAAGTCTAGCCTGAAGCTTATCTACAAAGCCTATTTTTCTTAATTCAATAAGAAAGGAAAGGAAATCTACAAATTCTAACCTTCTTTTTGGTCCTATCCAAATGATTCTCATGCTTCAAATGAAATGGTTGATAGAATTACAAAATGGAAATCAACCATTGCACACCAAAAAAAAAAAAAAAAAGATTCTCAAAAGTCCAAAACCATGAAACTAATGGCATTTTCAATTCTACAAGATAATGCTAACCTTAGCTCAAATTAAAAATCAAAGTACCAACTCTCAAAACCTCAAAAACCAAATGTCAGCCAATTTAACAAAATCTGAACAAAAGAAAAAAAAAAATTTGACTTCACAATTTCAAGTTAAAGGCTAAACCTTTCTCTTCATCACCAACCTTCCCCTAAATCCCACCTTCGCCACTGCCACCACCATTGTCACCTTCGTACGGCGTAGCTCCAACAGGCAGATGTGGTGGCTTGGTGCTACATTACCGAGGTGGATGCGGTTATCTAGCACAGCACTAGCGAGCACAGCTTTGAAGAGGCGTTGGTTAAGCGGTGTGTTTGACAGGGTGAGGTGGTTGTGGCAAGGACGTGGCATGTGAGGGAGAGAATGAGAAAATGGCAAAGAGATGGAAGGAATAAGAAGTAAGAAGAGCAGCAATGGATGAAGTTATAAAACGAAAGTTTAGGGTTTCATATAACTTTTTAAATAGAGCAACATAAAGCGATAAAATTAAAAAGTGTGCACCATATTACCATAGTAGCATAGTGGACGGTTGGTGAAGTGGCTCATGCTTATGTTTGTGGTCTTGAGTACAACTCCCATATTTGATGTTTTGTTAATTTATAAATATATATATAGCAAGCCACAGGTTCTTGGTAGACTGCTGTCTTATTTCCATCCCTACTAATGGGGAAAGTTTTGGGTTTTCATTTATACGTAGAGATGACAAAAAGGTGAGTTTTCTGGTGCTCCTTAAACTTTTATAGTGTAACACACACACACACACACACACACACACACATTGTCTAATCTAATGATTTAGATGTAGGATATATTTATACACTACTCTATTCAAATATGCTGTAAAAAATTTTATCACCCTTCTCTCTCTTCCATCTCTCCACCTCCACCTCCACCATCTCCTTCAACCTCCATCATCGCTGTGGACAAATCTCTTAACCCCCATTGACCACCCACAACCTACTGCTTACCACTATGACAACTCCTCTACAACCCACCCTTCCCCGTCCTCACCCTTCACTCATCTACCCCTTGTTAAGCTCATCGTTCATGTCCTCTACCAACTGCCATCATTGGCAACTAAGATAGATAGTTGAATGTAGCTAAGATCAATGTTACCCCAGAATCCTTTTGTCATTGTATTGAACCTAGATGGTTCTTATTTTATTTTACCACATTGATTGAAAAAGGATAATAGTGTAGCAATGGAATGAAGTCGAGAATTTTCAAAGCCACAAAATCACACAATTGATATTGTATAAGTTTTGCAAGTAGTTGGTTCACTGATTTTTTGTTATTTTTGGCATCATCCTAATAATGCAACAAATAGAACATAGAGGGTCCCAAACTTGTTGCAAATGTGTTAAAGGCGAGGTTTATTAAGAGCAGAAACACTGAGAGGGAGATTAGGGAGGAGCTGCAAAAGCTGAGGTTGGAAGATGAGAAGCTGGGCAAGCAAAGGTGTAAAGGATTTTGATGCAGTTCTTCAGCAAGTGAGGCAAGCGATTAGTTGGCCTTGGCGATAATTAGCATAGAGGAGGACCTAGAGCGGTCCAATATTGATTGATTTATTGATACTCTAGCATAACATCAATCATAGATCTTCAAGGTGTGTGATACACTATTAGTTACAAGGTGCACTACAGATACTGCCTAACAAAAAAAAGTATCTGTTTACATGGATATGTGAAGGGATTACTTGTAATAAGGACAAATATGAGGACGACTTTGGTTCCCACGAGGATGGCAATGGAGTTATCATTTACTAAATGAGGTAGAAGCGGGGGATGAGATTCCTGTGTCTATGGAGATTCATATCCTTAAATATATATGGATATTTAATTTGTGATTGTTTTTTATGATTATAATTGTTGTTAAAAATTTTTTATTTTCATTATTAATTTAGATTGTGTTATGTTAATAGTGTTCTAATGGATTATTGATATTATATATGCTTTATTCAAATTTAAAAGTGTTTTTATGATTTATTTCTTTTTTTATAAAGTTTTTACATAAATCTATAGGTATTCATGGAAATTTGAATCCCCATAGGTGGAAATGGGGAATGAAGGCTAGTGACAAGGAGAGAGGAGGAGGTGAAAAGTAAATTTTCCAAAAAGATAGACTCCCAAAAAATTATGTCTTTACATATTTTGTGTTTGATGTAATAACCGCATATTTTTAACATTAAAAATTATTATTGAAAATTTCAATAACGAATAGTCAATTAAGCGCTAGAACTCTTGAATAAAATTATGTAACATTTAATAATATTGATAGGGTTACCACTGTAGGTTGCATTTCATTTATAGGACTTTGGATTTGACTTTTGATTTTTTTTATTGGTAAGTCTAGTCATCTATAAGTTTTTTTTTTGTTTCTTTTTGTAAATAAAATGGGTAAGCGCTGATATCCCACAAAGATCAGGGAAGATCTCCAACCTCTTCGAAGATTTTCGAGAAAGATTACATATCACACCACCAACGAAATCCTCACATTGATCAATAGAATTTGAACCCAAGCCCTTGTGGAATATGAGTCAAATCTTAACCAATTGCCCCTCATTGGTTCTATAAGTATTTTTATAAGTGCTCATTATGGATCAGAGCTATCCTTCTCATCAACTTATATTTTCATTCATAAAATAATAACAATAATAATAATAGAGTAAAGAAAAACTTGCCGTTTGCAATTTATAGATAGAGACATTTATTTATGGAAGCTGTCAATAATGCTCCCTATGCTAAATGCTTTTAACAATTTTTACTCATGAAAATTCGATAGGAATCAAACAAATATTCATATACCAAATTTTACTGTTGATTATTTTTTCAGACTGAATTAAAATTTTAAATAATTATGCACCTTGGTTAATATTTCTTTTTAAAATGATGGCATAGAGTTTTGAATCTATAACCTGAAAGTTATTCAAACCTCTTGCCACTTATCCATCCCTAATAGCTTAGTTTGTAGAATAATTTTTCATTTTAGGAATCATTCCACAAAAAGGTATTGGTTTGCCAAAAAAATCCTCAACATTGTTACATGATTGCTTCTTCTTGTGTTCATTACAGAATCCTATTTTGTATTTTTCTCTAAAGTCTACATCCTATTCTGTATTCACAAATAGATCCTCCAGCCACGAACAATCTCGTGGTCATATATGAACTGGATCCTTATTCTCTGTCTCGTATTGATGAAAGGATCTTGGAGTAGATTTTTAGACAACTTGTCATCGTCGTCTTATGAATCATCTAGTCGCAAAAATATTTCAAGGTTATTCTTTGGTCAGATTAATCAAGCCACAAATAAAAAATTTTAAGACAATAATAAAAGAGGGAATAAGATATCATTTCATAGGATTCCCTGGAAGATTGGTTGGCTTTCTAAACTGATATTATTATAAAATGGTCAGGAAATGCTTGTTCCTATAAATAGGAAGTACACGTGAAGGCATATCACAGATCTCTCATCATCCTTAATATTCCAATGGCTATTGTCAATGAAAGAACATGTGTCACCATTTGAATATGTTCTTTTTGACCTGTCTTACGCAAAACTAGAATTTTTTTTTTTTTTCATAAGCATATATGCTGCCATAGAAAATGCCGATTACTTCAGTGCTACAAATTCCATACTTTACCGGTAAATGTTTTGTTGTTTCGAGCGCATGTGCATAAAATATTAATTTGAGGAAAATACAATGAACCTTGCTACATTTTACTTTGTTTTGTCCACTTCAAGGTCCCGTTTCTACTTTTGGGAATGGGACGGAATCTTCATCCTGCAAACTTGATCCAATATCTGCTGGCCACGTAAACCTTCGGATTTAACTAATTATTATTGCCTATGACTTGTGATTTCTTACTAATCAAGTCATAAGATCAAGTCCAAAAAGTTGATGGAAAGTAGAGTTTTAAATTCAATCGTTGCGTTTAACGAAGCCAATAAACTTTATTAAGTGGAACAAGCATCGAAACTAGCATGAAGGGCGCAACTGCTTTGAGATCGAGTACTGCAACTATGAGAAAATTTTAAAGAATCACA
Organism: Pterocarpus macrocarpus; assembly: GCA_031439585.1. Classification (NCBI taxonomy): domain Eukaryota; kingdom Viridiplantae; phylum Streptophyta; class Magnoliopsida; order Fabales; family Fabaceae; genus Pterocarpus; species Pterocarpus macrocarpus. The sequence continues at coordinate 31,533,437 of CM062513.1, read as the reverse complement.
AAATTTTTTAGGAGAAATGATTCAGACAACTTACATTAGTTGGTGCATAAAAAATCTTAAATTAGTTGTTTAACAACCCTTTTTTATTTTTTTTCTTCTCGTGAAAAAAAAATAAGACTTTTAAAATTTCAATTTATTCAATACATTAGAAACAATAAAAAAATGTATTTTTATTCCATAACCAGTACCCTTAATTAGAAAAACTGTTTTTACCTTTTATAGCTGCTTTCTTTAACTTGATATACAGATATAGCGCAGGGAATCCACGAACGCTACAATAAAAACATAATCCAAATGACCTTTGATAATAATTAAATTTTTATAAAAGAAAATAAGAATAATTATGTATTAATAATAATAAATTTTTATTATGTAAGTAATGAATTTAGTGAAATAATTTTTTTTATGCATTATCAATTATCATACTATATTTATCACATGGGAGTGGCTATTGTTACTCCCAATTATCCATTGCCACTTCTCATTTATTACATTTGTTTGTAATATTTCTAAAAGACCCTTAACATTAAAAAACATAACATAGTAATTATAAGGAAATAAAAATGAGTTTAATTAGTATGCACTGATAGTGTAAAATAGTTTTAGACTTTCAACCAATAAAAATAGAGGAAAGTAAAAAATTATGATGGGTCTCTCATTATAATGGGTGATTATTTATATGAGTTGCCACTTTTCATTATTTATATTGGCTGACAATGTAAAACTGTTTTATATTGTTAGTGCATTTAAATTAAATTTATAAAAAATATATTATAAAAAATTCTCTAATATGAAAAACTAAGTTAATATGGTATAAAATGGAACAAATTATATTAACTTGTACAAAAATGAACTCGTTTATAATTTTTTTGGTGCTAGAACTAGTTTATAATTTTATTTAATTTAAAACTAACTTAAAAATTAGTTTGATTAATTTTTCAAACTATTATTAGGAAAGGACAAGGTGAAGATAGAAAGAAAAAAAAAATGAGATTAGATAAAATTATTATTTTATGATAAGTTTTAGACTAAAATTAATTCAAATAAAAATTAATTTTAAAATATTTTGTTAATTATCAAACAATATCTATATAAAACCTATGTTTATGTATAAAAAATTAATTTCTTTTTTTTCACTAGGGTAATTATTGATACCTATGTCATTTCAGATTTCATTCCATGTTGTATATCTCATACCAAATTAAGGATTCACTTTTCACGTCATTTTATTTTTAGTTGTTTCAAACTTTCGAATCATAATAGGTCTTAATTTAATTTACTAATTTCTATTCTCATACTTTTTCAATTATTCCATAAGATTTTGCTTTAAACACACGGACCATAACATAAAGGAATGTTATATATTTAGTAAATAATATTAATATTTTTAATAATTACTTAAGAAAAAATTAATAATGAAAAACTTTACTACTATAGTAAATTGACCCAACTTGAATCAGATTCGATAAAATCTAATGGACTCCAAAAACTAGTTGTTTATACCAAAAAAGGCAAAATGTATTAAAAGGGGAGTTTTTTTATTCAAGTTAACCATTATATTTAAGTTAGAAGTTATTTTTGTGTTTAGTTAGAAGTTTAATTTTAGTTAATTTTTAAATTTAATATTAATTAATATAATTATTAAATATAAATTTAGAATATGGGAGTGACGATATACTACAAATCCAAAAACAAGCTTTTAATTAAGGGCATTTTAAAAATGTAAAACACAATAAATGGGAAGTGGCAATAAATAATTGGGAGCGGCTGCCACTTCCTTATCAAATTCACCAAAAACATAATTAAAACTTTTAAATATTTACATATAAATTCTCACGTGTTTAAGAAGGTATGTAAAACCTATATAAAAAAAAAAAAAACATTTTCCCAAATAAAATAATCTGCATATATTGAATTCACCTAACAAATTTGTGATTCATGTGTTATGGTTACATGGTACAAAAGATGTCAATTTTTTTGGGGGAACTTTAAAAATAATCTTTTGCACGTGCATAATGCAAGAAACATGTTAATTTGACCAATCAAACTAATCCACGCAGCACATTTTCAAATTTATCTCATTTAAATTGTGTCATGCAATTTAAAGGCTTTCCCAATTTAAAATCCTCTTTTAACATAGATGAAAACTTGTGTGTTTTGGACAAAATTATATGTATTTTTTTTATTGAAGGCAATTTTATTTGAGTATTTGAAATTTTATAGATGTATGATTCTTCCAACAACAATTACTCTACATTTAGAATTTGAATATGAGATTTGATTTCTCGTTTGAAGAGCCAAACTTCTGCTCAACATATAATATACTTGATTTTGGAGAAAATAGTTTATGTCTAACTATCTTTTATCAAAATTAATTTTAGCTCTTAAATTCAGCATAAAAAAAGAGAAATTCTTAGATATTTTGAGAGTAAAACAAAAATTTTGCTCTATGCCATTCATAGTCTAACACATCAGTACCTATATTTGTAGTTCTTTGCTAGAAGTCAGAAGTCAAAAGCCAAAGACTCGAAAGTCGAAAGTCTAACATTTTGATTTTATGCTAGGGTTCATGAGGAAAGTTGGGAAAGAGTGGAGGGATGCAATATCTTTATTCATCAACGGCCTTCCAATGGAGATGACTTGGGACTGGTTACTGCAAATTTTTAAAGGGGAAGGGAAAGTCATTGATGTGTATGTTTCATATAAGAGATGAAGAAATAATGATTGTCAATTTGGATTTGTTTACTTTAAGAAGATGGAGGAAGCTAGAAGTGTAGTTAGAAACCTTAATGGTGTGAAGATTCTAGGGAAGATCCTTAAGGTTCTCTTTTGCTAAATTTGACAAGAAAGACATGCTTTGGACTAGTCCTTTTCTGCAAGAAGGAGAGAATGAATCTAAAGTAATGGGGATAGCAGAGAAATCCGTGAAAGCCTTTAATGTTGAAAGGAGTTTTAAAGAGGTGGTGGAAGGATCGTCTCAGCATCTGAAGGTGGGTCATTGGATGACGAAGAATACAAGGACAACGGTGGGTTCCAATGCTAATAAGGACCGAAAGAAGCTTGATAAGGAGTGTCTAGAGGGGATGGCTCAGAGATTGGTTAAAGAGATTCTTATGCCAACTAATCAAAAGGAGGTGAAACGGAAGCTTGGCATCGTGATTCGTAATGCGCTAGCGATTCTTAAGGATGTTGAGACCATGGATGATCTAAGAGGGGTACTTTTGGAAGAGGATTTGGTTCGTTCAATACTGCTCATGGACCAAGGGATTTCTAGCTCTCCCATTGGTGGATTTGAATCTACTCTTGTTTTGGATTGTTTGGTTTTGAATAGTTAGATGGTTGGCCCTTCGGGAAGGCATAATGAGGAAGCTAACATTCCTCTTGGGCCCGTTTAGCAGGTCCATTCTAACCTTCATACCAACATGCGAGAATTGGACTTTGAGGAGCTGGACAGCAATGGCCCAGCTTAGAGAAGCTTCCTCAAACCCCTACGTTAGAATCAGTATCTACTCTGCAAAGAGAGGATAATGAAGTCATGGTGTTAGATGAAGTGGACCTCGTGCATGCGCAAATTTCATGGGATATAGGAAAGATTTTAGGGCTTCAGGTTAGCAACAAAAAGGCTATGATCGCTGTGATAGCTAAGGTTCAAGAGTATCAGGATTTTGTTCTACCAAGGAAAAAAGGGTCACCCCAAGAAGAACAAAGCCCGTACTAAGGATTGAGGGGTTTGTGTTTTCGTTTTGTATTTGCGATTTACTTGTTTGGTGGGGTGGTCGGGGGGTTGTACGCTTTTAGTGTTGTCTTGGTCTTCTTGTTGCTCTATTGTGCATTGATTGTTTTGGTGGGGTTGGTTGTTGTTCTACTTGCTTTGGTTGCATGGTTGGAGTTTGTTGGCTTGACATGCTGGTTTTAGCCTTCTGATGGTTTGTGGTCAACTATGTGGTATTCTTCCTTGGTAGGCTTTTTATGCTGTTTAGGCTTCTTTATGTGTGCTTTCATGGGTGTTTTGTAATTGTTTGATGTTTTGTAGTTTGGAATTGGTTGTGTGGTCTTCTAGTTTTTTTCTTTTGTTTGTGTCATTGCTTTGTACTTTTGGTTCTGTTTCTATTTGCCCCGTTCTCCTTTGCAGAGAGTTTTGAGCGCCTTTTGATCTATTAAAAAAAAAGGGATCTAACACATCAGTTTTTGTGGGCCATTATTGTTTTCCACTTTCCTTAGATTTTTAATATAATAACTAATATGTTAAGTGATGAATGGTGTAGAGTAAAACTTTTGTCTCACTTTCAAAGTATCTAAGAAATTCTCATAAAAAGAAAAAGCAACTTAGACTTGCTTTATTGTTTGGTTTTTCACGTTGGGCCTTCTAGAACACTTTCTAAGAATTAACTATCTAATTTTATCCCCAACTAATTTTAAGTGACTCATTCTTTTTTTAAAAAAAATTTATGTTTCTATTGATTCTAATATATATTGTCAAATAAATGACATTCTATTTTATAGTAACTTTTCATAAAATGGTACATATTTTAAAAGTTTATTTTTTACTATAATCGATATTTTTGCTCACAAGTATTTCTTGTATATTTATATTCTATTCAACAAAATTACTTAAAATGTTGTCTTAAAATTAAAATAAATATAACAAATGAAATAGCTTGCATTATTTTTATTTTAATACTAACATTAAAAGTTGATTGTTATAACAATATTTTGCTGCTTGTTTAAAATTAATTGAAGAATAATAAAAAAATAAAAAGAAACTATATATAATAAATATGTTTTGAAATTTATACCTCTTTTAATAATTATTCATCAAAATTAATTTTAAATAAAACTATTCAATTAACGTTTATTATATTAGAGTTTCTTTTTTATGCAAAAAATTCTCAAATATAAAATACTTTATCATGAATTTTTTTTTATCTTTAAAGTATTTTACTTTTGAAAATTATTACAATTAAGAGATCTTTCTAATAATTATACTTTATTACAAATTTAATTTTAATTAAATTAAGTTCATTTAAATTTATATTTATAAATACTAATTCAAATATGCATTTATTTGTGAGAGAGAGAGAGAGAGAGATTTATAAGAAAAAGAAGTGATAACTTGTATGTTTTAATTATTCGTTTAATTTTAATGTACTACCTATTGTCCAACTATATATTTGTCATATCAATAAGTATATTTAGCTTTCACATTTATTACTTGAAAAATTATACATAAAAAAAAAATTAATTAAATAATAATATACAAAAATTTTACACTATTAATATTTCAAAATTAGTCCATTAAATATTATCCAAAACGAAGGTTTGTCCACCAAGATATTTTGTTATGTACAAAATAAACTAAGTAGACACCGGACATCATGCTTGTCGACAGTACAAGTAATCATAAAAAGCTTGGAACTTAGGAGACCCATCTTTCTTTAGCCAATGGAACCGGAGAGATGAAATAAACGAACCTAAATCATCCATTTTTGTCAATTTAGTGTTGTAATTGGCAGACACCCGTACAGGTGTATGATCAAGTGCAAAATTAGTCAAATAAAAGTTAGGCGCAATCTATATAAAGGTACTGACACCTCTTAATAATTTGTTATTAATTTTTGTTTAAATTCCTTTCTTATTTAAAATACCAATGCATTAAATTGTTTTTATATTTATACTTTAATTAAATTGGGCAGTTGTGTGAATAAATAATACAAAAGATTCTTCATATATTTATATACTATTACATAGAAAATGTTCTCATTTTAGTCTCTAATTTTAATATTTTTTTTCAAAATATCTTAACAAATGAAAATAAATTAAAAATATTTTTTGTATTGTAGTTAGAATTATTTTTAAACATTTCTGTATTTTTTGCTTTATGATTATAATTATTTAAAAAAAGTTATAATTGTTAGTGGGTTGACATGTACATAATAAGTACTTGTCAATTCATATCATTTGTTTATTATTATTTAAAAGTAAATTAAGTATAATTTATTTAATAGAAATAAATAATATATTTTTTAAAATTTTAAAATCTTGATTTTATAATTAATGTATATGTTTAAGTGTCAATATTTGATAATGTGTGATGAAAGAAAGATTTTTATTGTAAAATTCTAAGGTAGCTACTCACTATTAACAAAGAAGAAAGGGTATAAATCTCAAGCAATCTTTGAAAAATAGTGAATAAGAATATGGGTAGTTATTGTTATTATATTTATAAGTTGATCGTTATAAAGAAAAATTAAATACCAAAAGAGATATTTTCTTTATCATTAATATTATGGATAAATAAAAGGATAAAATAAAAATTAAATGTGATCAAAGAAAGAACTTAAAGTGATTTAGAGCCTTTATATAATAGTATAAAATAGCAAGATATAGTAGTAAAGATAATATATTTAATATTATTATTAATTTTTTAAATCATAATAAAAAAGTATGTGTACCCAACAAACTATTAGCATATACAAAAATTAAGTTAAATTCACAATTAAATAAAAGTATAAAATATTTTTATATTAAAAATATATTAAAATTATAGATTAATTTTAATATACTATCAATAAAAAGAATTTTATAATATTATCTAATTAAATATTTTTATTTATAAAATTTTTAAAATAATAGATGATTGAATTAAATAATTTTATTAATATAATAATATATAATTAAATATTTATATAAAAAAAATTTTAAATTGATAATATATTAAAATTAAATTCAATTAAACTTGTATAATTTTAATGGATGAACAGAAGTTAGGTCGGAAATATTGCTGAGGGGGGCTAAGGATAATAAAGTTAGTGGGCCTGGTGGTGCACATCTCAGTTGAGAGAGAAAGAGGCAGAAAGGTGGGCCTGGGCTTGAATAATTGAATGAAAGAGATGAGAGAGAAACAAAATGTTGGTGAGAGAGAGAAAGACACAGCTACATCGTTGGTACTGTTTCCACTTGAGGAAAACAAGCTCCTCAACCATACCCTCGTCCCACTTCCATTACTGGAAAATTGGGTTTTGAATTTGCTTTCCACTCATTGGCCTCATGAGAGAGAGAGAGAGAGAGAGAGTATGTGTTTTGAGGATTAGATGGATGGATAGGCACGTTCCCAGTCCTGAGTTTGGACTTGTTGGGAATTTTGTCTGGGGTGTTCTGTGACGGGCCCACCTTTTTTTTTAAATGAAAAAATTGTAAACGAAAAATAACATTGGATAGAACATCATAAGTTACTATCTGCGGTAACTAGAAGAAAAACACGCAAAATCAGTAGGATCGAAATTTAAGTAATTTATATAAAATTTTTAATTTAAATTTTATTATTATCAATATATCAAAAATAATAATAATAAAACAAAAATACATATCCTCACTTTTATATATTCGATGTACTACTTGGAATATTTTAATTCGGTATATGTGTATATATATATATATAAAGTTCCTTTTAAATAGGTAAATGTTTAAAAAATAAGCCATTGAGTTGGCTCATTTGTGTCCACTTGTCCACGTTTTTATATGATTTAAATAAGAAATTTAAAAAAAAAAAGTTGTTTATTTTATTAAATCGGCAACCATTTTTTTATTTTTTAACAGCGCTACACAAGTGTTGATGATGTCAACGATGATGATATCTCTCGTAGTCTACGAATCTATCTATCAATCTATCCTATGGTTTTTGAGTTGGATTCAGCTTTGTCAGACACAAACTTAGACCCACGCTCACGGACCTACACTGAAATGCACGTCCCTTGTCTTATTTCTTAATTTACACTAAAAAGAAAAGGAATATGTTTAATCTAAAATACTCAACAGGCATATGTGCCACAGTGCCCTTTTGCCCCTCACTTTCGTGATATAAAATATGATTAATTCAGTTATATAAAATGATCAATTATACATTGCGGCAAGTGAGCTAACATATATAACCAAGTTAAATATCACATTATTTAGATTATGATTATCACGTATGGATTCCAAAGTTCTACCCTTTAATTTTATGCAGAAATTATTACAATAAAACAATATCATTGAAGTGAATGTAAGTGGCTAGTAATTGTTTATAGCTAATTACCAACAATTAAGGATGATTCAAGTTCGAATTGATTAGAGAATTAAGTTCTAAAAATTGATTTTTAAATTCATATCAATAATAATCCATGCTAATGAAATGATAGAGAAAAACAAACAAATTATATTAATTTAATAGCAAAATAGACCCTTTGATCCCTTAATTTATTTTTCATTTTAGTCTTCTAGCTAATTTTTTGTTTATTTTGACCTCCTAACTATTTTTTTGTTTATTTTATTCCCCTAATTAATTTTTTATTTATTTTGGTCTCCTAACTAATCTTTTGTTCATTTTGATCCTTTGAATATATACCATTAAATTGAATACATCTTACTATTATAACACCTAATGGAGTAGTCCAATGTGTTGTACATCCTTCCATTAGTGCTTTGTTAGGTGTTATAACAAAAATGATATATTCAACTTAACGATGAATAGTCAGGGGATCAAATGAATAGAAAATTATTTAAGAAAACAAAATAAATAGAAATAGGAGAATAAAATGAATAAAATATTAATTAGGAGACTAAAACAAATTGTGAAAAATAAGTTAAGGGACCAAAAGGTCCATTTTATCTAATTTAATTTATATTAATGAATTTAATTTTGATTTATTATACAACTGCAATTAAACTTTGTTCGACTAAGTAGGGTTGACTACATGAATTAGATGTCACCATAATGTCCTATCATAAATCATGTTTATATTCAAATAATTAAAATCTAATTATTTTTTAATAATTTTATTTCTGCATTTTTAAGGTTTTTCTTAACCTCTATTTATTGGATTATTTTCCATCTAATCTACTCTCTTTACTAAGGGCTTCTTTAGGCTTTCTCCACACTTGCTCAAACCAACTGAGATGAGATTATACCATTTATTCAAAAATTTTATACCATTTAGGATTTAAGATTTTAGAGTTTAGGGCTATTAATAATAACAAAAATTAAGTTTAAATAAAAATTAAATAAGTAAAGAATGCTAAAGTGAATCCTGCTATGAAGAGAGAGAGAAAGAAAGAGAGAGCAAAAAAGAAAAAAGATAAGGGACTCAAGAGAAAGAGAGATTGGAAAAAGATGACAATGATCATGATTGAGTAGCACTCAGTGCCTTACATTTTATACACATGTCATGATACCCAATCAATTCATCTATGGGTCAGTGGCTACTACTAACCAATTGAGTAAGTGACTAGCAAATCAAATAACTAACCAACTAACTATGATAATTAATACTGATCATAATTTACAATTAATCATTATCAAGTTATACCCCCCACAAGTTGTGAAATAGAGGTTCAACATTCTAGCTTGGACTTATTTTGTTGAAATGAAGAAACAAGTAGGCCTTAGTAAAATGTCTACAGCTTGGTTGGTCCTAAAGATAGGTAAAAGATGTGTGGTGCTTGTTTGCCTTTGCTCTCTAATTATATAACAATTAATTTTAATGTGCTTAGTCTTCTCATGGAAGACATGATTAGCAACAATATGAAGAATCGATTAGTTGTTACAATAAATAAAGGTGGGATGAATTAGAAGAAGGTTGAGATCAGCTAATAAGAAATGCAACCATTGAACTTCACAAGTAGCTACTACAAGTACTCTATATTTAGTACCAAATGAAGATTTTGCCAATGTAGTTTGCTTCTTGCACTTCCAACTAACCATTCGAACTAACCAAGGCTAATCCTAGAAAGGTGCAATAGCATGTGATTGATCTGTTGGTGTCTGTATACCCAGCCTAATCCGAGTCTAAAAAGACTTTGAGAGTTATGGACTTTTGGACGGGAAAGCAAAGCCATTAAGTTGGTGTTATTTGAGGTACATAAGCACACAAACTACTGCTTAATGTTAAGAATTTAAAGGCTTTACAACATAGTAACTTAGTTGTTAGATTGAGAAAGTGAGGTTAGGCCTAGAAATGGTGAGATAAAGTAATTGGCCTACAAGTCTCCTATATGGTGTAGGATTTGAGTAAAGGTCACTATCCTCTAATTGTAACTTAGATGTAGCATCCATTAGCGTTGAAGTTGGTTTGTAAGCGAACAATCGAGCATCTCTAAAGGATTTTTTTTCTTTTGAGATAGGTGGATTCCATGAGATGAATGGGCAATTTGCAGTTGAAGAAAGAATTTTAGAGGGCCACTTGATTTTAAAACTTAAGTAAACTGCTTCAAGGAATTTATTTCATAAGATCAATCCTGAATAAAATGATATCATCCACATAAATTGGTAGTGTAGTGAAGGTTTAATCTGTCCTATGAAAAAGAGATTGTCAAAGCATATTAAATAACCATAGCTTAGTAAGGTAGAGGATAGTTTAGAATACCACTGATTACTTGCTTGCTTTAGGCCATATATAGATTTTTGCCAACTTATAAGCTAGATTAGGAAGATTAAGAGTGAGTCTTGGGGAAAGTCAAGTGAGAGCTTATCTTGCATGAATTCAAGACCTTTTAGCATTAAAAATTCAATCTCTCTCTCTCTCTCTCTCTCTCTAGAAGTCATAATATGATGATTTAAGATGTTTTAGGAAAAAGAAAAAGAGATCTCCAACTTTTCTATTGGGCATTTTTTCAATTCTAAAGTATTTCAGAAGAAAAAGAATAAACAAGATTGAAGCTTTATCTTATTCCTAGTATTGTTAGGCCTGACCTTTTGTCACTCTTTCACTAATATTTGAAACTACAAAGGTCCAAATGAAGTGGTCCTAAAGGCATTAAAATGCTGACTTGAAGATCTACAATTTTTATGTTGAAGTTGAACCTGGATCACACTTTAGCGAGTTGTATAAAGCCAAGAAGTGATCGAGATACATGTTATTTGGTATTACATGGCCGCCTAGTGCCAGTTACACGGCCTTATGTCATTTGAGATAGAGAAAAGCAATTTGGGCCAACTTTGACCCAATGGGTGTGAAAATAGTTGTTTAGGCTCCTTCAAAACTTATAAGACTAAATAAGGTTCAAACCAAAAGAGGAAGATGCCATGGAACACAAATCATTATTAAACTCATGATTCGAGATCAAACCCTAGTAATCATGGAAGCTATAAATACAACTTTTTAAGGAGCAAAAGGGGGTTTTGGAGTCTGAGGGCCTTTGGTTGGCCTCTTGGCCATCTTTGGTTATTCTACATTCACTTCTCATCTAACTCTCTTGGAAGACATGAAGGAGGAGCTAGCATTTTCATGGCTTCATCAAGGAGGAAGAGATGCGTGACTAGAAGATCCATCATTCTTCTATTTTCTCTTTGATTTCTGTAATGTCCTCCTTTGTACAGTACTATGCTTAAGTCATAGTACCACACCCTGGAGTTGTTACTGTTACCTGAGTGGACCTTATCTAACAGCAACTTCAGCCGTCTTTGAAAACTTCTTGAACTATCTAGAGATCACACGGAAATAAACATAGGAGTGAGAATTATAAATTCTCAGTAGGATTTCTTAAACTACCATATGCTGTGTCATCGTTATTATCTCCAGTTGCTTCGGTTTATTATGAAACTGTGAGCATGTTTACTAGGCTATTCAGTTTTATAGTTTGAAAATATAATGTCCAAAGCGGAGTTCATTTTATTTCACGCACTTGGGTCAAATTGGCAATATTTCATAATGAGAATAATAATTACCGCATGAGTAGATAGAACAGTCTCAATATCAATAAAACATGGGATATAATTATGTAAATACTCATATTTGAACTCATGCACCAAATACTCATATTTGAATTCATGCACATGCACTGGTGCCTTCCTTTAACTTTCTTTGCTTTCTTTTCTTGGCACACCTAGGCGTTACGTATCGCCATCCCTAAGGTGCTTGTATATGTTTAATCTTTATTCTTTATTGCCCTTGGATAGTCTGATCTAGGAGTGGTGATCATCATCACACAGAACTAGCCTACAAGGGGATTCACGTGCCTCTAGTCTTGGAGGGATCTCATTTTGGTCACGTGCCTCTAAATTGAAGGGATCTCTTCAGGTCACATGCCTCAAGAATTGAGGGATCCTATCTGACCACGTGCCTTCAATATAGAGGGATCTTATCTGACCACGTACCTCCAAGGTAGAGGGATCTAATAGTTTTAACTACCTTCATAGGGAGGGATTCAATGTGCAATTGCCTCCAAGTGAAGGGATTCACATTTTATCTTATTTAATTGCCTTCACAAGGAGGGATCTCATAACTGCCTCTAGGTGAAGGGACTCACATTTAATATGTTCATATTATTTCATTCTCATACACAATCATGCATAGACATGCTGAATGTACTCATACATATGCTTCATCATTTATTTTCATATACTTCATATCATATTTAAATCATTCTTGCATATAGAATTTCCACATATTTAATCATAATATACAAATGCTTATAGCCTCCTTACTATTCTATCGAACATTTGGCAACATAACGGATTAGGTCCACTTCTCCATGAATAGTGCCAGGCAACCAGGAAACTTTAATCAATAGGTGCAAGGTTTATAGTCTTAAGCCTTAAGCTGTCTCACAAGTTTTTTAACTTTTATTGATGTTCCCAAGTTTGAGCTCATAACCGACTTCCGAGTTCAATCATTAAGTATACCTTTCCAAATTCAACCTTAACTATACCCTTTTGAATTCATCCTTAAGTGTACCCTTCTGAGTTCAACCTTAAATATGTCCGACCTAGTTCTCTGTCTGCTAAGTCCCAAGTTTCGATCTTAACTAAACTTGATTTAGTTTCCTATTCACTAAGTTCCAAGTTCAACATCAGTATAGCTGACCTAGCTCTCTATCTGCTAGATTTCTGAGTTCAATATCTCCGAGTTTAACTTAAGTTGTTTGTATTTCATCCCATACCGCCCTACTTCTAGCTAGAATTGTACTCTTATGAGAGAAAATTCACCAAAAATAGAAATCTAGGTAGAATCATACGAAATTTATATTAATGTAAAGCTAACAAAGTAAGCTTTCGAATGAAAGAAGTTGCATATCATTTGGGTGAATATAATTTGAGATATAAGTCCTAAAACTTGACCCTACTTGACTACCCTATTCTAGTCCGGGTTGAGTTTAAGGTAAATTCATTGATATACTAGGGATAATTGGCAACAAATCTGAATCTGAAATTTTTATAGGATGTCTCTCATGTGTTAACTTTCAAACAACATTGGAATCACTCAATTTGGAGTTGTGTAGGGTGAGGTACATCCTTCTTAACTCACACTGCCCAGATGAAGGTCTTGATTCCTATGTCAAACTTCAAAAATTCATAACTATCTCTACATTGATCCAATGGCCTTATATTATATATGTATGGAAAGCCCTGAATGTCTAGTTTCATGTAAAAATAGATTCATGGACATTAAACGGCTGTAGGTGGAGCTGTACACTCCGCCGTACGGACCTCCGAGGAAAACCTTAACAGCTTCTTGAGTTGTTCTCTATCTTTCAAGCTATTTCATACCAATTCCAATTTTAATCACAACATGCATGTAAAATTAGCCATAAACCATCATCATCACTCCACATAACATCAATATCACAGGTTACACAAGACCCCCATACAGTCCCAAACCAAGGAAAGTAAGAAGAGAAGTAGGATTTCTTACCTTGCCTAGTTGAAATCTTGTTGATTTGATGTCTTAGATGGAAGCAACTCTTAATGAAACTTGAAGAGGGGATGAAGATGGAGTGAAGATGAGAGTAAGGAGAAGAGAAATGATGGGAGCTTCAGTAGCTAGGGTGGCCGAAATTACAAGGAGAGAAGAAAAGAAAAAGGTGAAGATTTTTCAGGCAAGCTTCATGTTGATTGGTGGATTCTATCTTGCCTTCCAATTTGACTTGGCTTCCCACTCTTCATAGCTGAAAGTGACGCCACATGTAGGGGTATCTTGGCTAAATCTTGGTCATCTATTCTAGGGTTCTCCCAGTATAACTTTTATTGATCCAGTTTCGACAGTCTTAAATATCGAAATTTTACCGATTTCTCTTAAATCGGTAAATCGATTTTAGAAGAATCCTATGAAGTTTCCTATGGTTTTAATCTAATTTTATTATAACTAATCATCTTAAATCACACTTAATTAGTTTTTAGCGAATACTAAATCGAATCCTAATTAATCACACTTATTTGCTAAAAACTGAGCAACTCGTTTAAAAATGATTAAAATTTTTCGGATGTTACAATTTGTGTTTGGCATGTTTATTTTGTCTATAGATTTTTTTAGTGGCTAAATACCTTTTATGCTATGGTGATTATCTAACCTTTGTTATGAATACGATTGTTTGGGTTTTTTTTTTTTTTTTAATCTAATGCATGTTTCTTGATCTCAATTAAGTTTTTATCTTTGTTTTTAATGCTCTCTTAGATTGGTCACCCTTGAATTGATGCCATGAGTTGTGTAGATAATTGGAAAATTAGTACATAGCTTAGATCTAGGGTTAGAAACCATAATTATTAATTATCTAGAAATAAAGGTTAATGATTATATGAGATTAATTAATATAAAATTTCATAGAACAGTAAAGCCTTTCATTCTAGAGTTCAACTTAAGGAATTAATTGAATTCTACGATTTAAAGAGGATTAATAGCCAAGAAATTAGGTATTAGTTAAAATAAGAAATCTCTAATCAACTAAATTGAAGAACATCATTAGATTAGGAGCTTAATAATCATAGGAACAATTGGTTGAACTCCTAGCGCTTTTTCCTTCGATATTTTCCATATTTGTTTTGTGATTGTATTTTATTTGATTTTCAATTATTATGCTCTCTTTAGAATTTGTTTTGTTATTTATGATAACCTCATTATTTTGAATGCCTAAGTAGCCTCTACGTTAAGGAATTGGTATTTGGTTGGACTAATCCTTGTTTGAATGATCTTAACTCCCTTTATATTATTTGTATGACTAGGTACACTTGCCATTGCTGCCATCAACACTTCTCCCAAAGATTTTTATGTAAGAATGCATTATTGACATCTAATTGATGAAGAGACCAATTAAAAGCTACTGCCAGGGTAAGAATAATCCTCACTGTGGTTGTTTAAGCTAATGGTGAAAAACTATTAAGGTAATCCACTCCCTTTTGCCCACTTTTCCTTGTATTCTCAATAAACCCATCAACCTTTTACTTTAACTTTGTAGACCAATGAGAACTTTGCCATAAAGAAAAGTAATCAAAGATAGAATCTTGTTTTGTTCTAGAGCCTACAATTGAAAAGCGATGACATTTCTCCAACACTCATGCAAAATAGCTTGGTTATAGATCTTGGGTTTATAATGGAAAAAATAGAGAGATTGAAGTGTTTGTGTGTGCTAGAAAATTTATCATTAGAGAGATAAATGGATAGGGGATATAGAATACCTAAAGAATAAAGAGTAGCAGAAGAAGTGGACAACTTTTAGTGGTAGTCATGCAAGTAGATGGCTAAGTGCTAATCCTACTAGATCTTTCTATCAGATATTGAATTTTAAGGTATAAGAACAGAATTAGAAACTAGTAGTTACTTGTCAATGCTAGAACAAGGTTGGGGGCAAGGAATGCCATATGTCAATTGTGAGGAGAATTCAGGGAATGGAATATTGATGGTGACAATCATTAGGGATTTTGACTCTAAGTAGAAAAGAATCGATGATTCATGGAAGTCAACATACCTAGATAAAAATAATTATTTTTTATTAAGGTCAAACAATAAAAACCTTTAGTACCTAGGCTATAACTTAAGAAAATGGACTTTTGAGCTTCTAGATCAAACTTATATCTATTGGCACTAATGGTAAATGTTAAACAATGGCAACCAAAAACTTTGAGGATACTTAAATATGGTTTGACATGATGAAGTAGTTCTTAAAGTGATTTGTTGTGTAAAATAGATGATGGAAGCCTATTGATGAGATAAATTGATTATGCAATAACAAATGACCAGAAAAAGTTAGGTAGATTGGCTTCAATTAATAATGCCCTAGCTACATTTAGGTGATGTTAATGTTTCCTTTTGACAATCCTATTTTGTTATGGGGTTTCCACACAACTTGTTCGATGAATGATTCCCTTAGAAGCATAGAATTCATTCAACCTTAATTCTAATCCATTATCTAATGTCACCTTTTGAATATTGATTTTGTTTTGTTTGAACAAAATTGTAAAATGAAAGCAAATGTTTTTATGCTTTGCATTTTGATTTCAAGAAATAAATCCATGTATATCTACTAAAATCATTCACAACGGTCAAAAAGTGCCTATAACCTATTGTAATAGGTGCCAAATGGACCCATATATCAGTCTCTCATAAGCTCAAGAGGTTGAATGAATATAGCAATGTTATTTGAAAATGAAAGATTTGATATTTAGCTAGATCACATATATCATAAGCCACAATTTTACTATAAGGTATGGATGAGTCTTGGTAATTAATTACATGATTCTTTTCATATGAAATATGAACTAACCAATATTGCTAAAGATCAAATTTAGAAGAGTTACAAATTTAAATGGGAGTGCTTGATTACACAAGGCCTTAAACATCTAGGAGTCGACAAGTTGCAAAGTCCATTCATTACTTTAGCTACCCTAATCCTCTTCAAGGTATTTAGTTCCTAGATCAAACAAGGTTCACTATAAAAACATTAGTTGACAATTTAGAACTAAAGTAACTTTGGTAACAAATATGAGATTGAAAGTAAGTTTTGGTATGTAGAGAACATCTATGAGATAAAAGTCTAGAGAGAAATGAATGGTATCCATATATTGTGCATTTACACATGCACCATTTGGCAGCCTAACATAGATATGTCACCCTTTTATACATCATAAAGTACTCTAATTGGCAGCAAATATGATCAATGGCTATGGTGTCTAGGATCCATTAATGCATATTTGTTGACACATTTAGGATTATACTTGAGGAAGTTAAGAGATTATACTTGTTTGATACATTTGTTGAGATGGAAGTTGTGTTAACAAACATTAAATTGGAAGAATGTTGTTGTTGCTTGGAATGCTGGAGTAAAGCCATGAGTTCTTTATATTGCTCTAATGTGATCATAAGAATATTTTTCTATTGTTAGTCTTCACTGCTACAATCTAAGTGTTAGTCTAAAGGCAAGAAATTTGCTTAACAAACA
Source organism: Pterocarpus macrocarpus (assembly GCA_031439585.1). Classification (NCBI taxonomy): domain Eukaryota; kingdom Viridiplantae; phylum Streptophyta; class Magnoliopsida; order Fabales; family Fabaceae; genus Pterocarpus; species Pterocarpus macrocarpus. The sequence goes on along the minus strand of CM062513.1, from coordinate 31,516,253 downwards.
AAGAATATGCTCATTTTATTTCTATTTCTATTTCTTGACATTATAAGAAGTACTACAATTGCATCCAAATGAAGAACACAAAAGGAGAGACTTATACTCATCATATTCATCTTAAAGTAGTTCAACTCTGTGCAGTAAGACTCGACTATTTGGTCCAATTGCTTCAAAGAATAAATCACTTTATGAAGTTGAGAGCTTGTAAGGATATTAACATGAGAAAATAATTTCCTCAAATTCATTCCATACATCAATAGCCCAATTAATCTATAATACACTGCATGTAATCTCCGATCAAACAACTCTAGTTAACCAAGAAAAAAGTATGGTGTTGCAATATTACCAAGTAGCATATATTGGATCATCTTTACCAAGCATTACAATCAAGTCATTTTGACATCTTATCTTGTTCTTGTTGATTAGAGCCACCTTCATGTTACTACTTTGTCAGTGATAATTATTTTTTGCGAGCTAAAAGGTGGCAAGAACCAAGTATAGATTTTTGTTTGGGGTGTAAGAAAAAGGGATTAGATAAATCACTAGGGGGATCTACAACCATTGATAAAGCTACAAGATCCTTGGATGTTGATGATTATAGTGGAGTCATATCATAGAGATCTCTCTAAAAGAGCTTTGATGAAATATTATAAGGGTGAATTTTGCTATGGAGAATGAAAAAGAACAAAATAGAGAAAAAAGAGGGAACTCATGAAAGAGAGGGGATGGTAAAAGATGAGAATGATAAGAATTGATTAACATTGAGTGTATTACACTTTATATACAAGTAATGATACTCGATCAATTGATCTACGAATCAATGAGTGCTGCTAACTAATTGAGTAACTAACAAACAAATCAAATAACTAACTACTATCATCATTAATGTTGACCATAAGACCAATGTTGTTCCAAAGATAAAAAGTTTATATATGCCATAGTATGCAATGGATGTAAAAAACTCAAACAAAATCTTTAAACTTGTCTACAAGATAATATTTGGCCTCTTTTGGTTACTCATATGGATTAGCTAATCAATCAACAACTTATTTTGACTAACAATCAAATATAAGACACTAAGAAAAGGATTTTTTTCTCACAATTATAGGCTCCTCGATTGATTGAAGAAACATTTTGCTGATAGTACCACTTTGAAATAAATTCTGGAACAAGTCATAATTGATGGTTCCAAACTATTGACTAAAAGTTAATGATAAACAATTGAATGTAAAAGTAAAAGCATAAAACGTAAAGCAACAAAAAGATAAAGATCAAAATTAAATGACTAAAATGGTAAATTGCAAGAATGACTAAAATGATAAATTGCAAGAATAACTAGGAATGGCAAGTGTTGCAAAGGAAAAGTAAAATGCAGGAGAAATGGTATTGTGATGTTGGCGTGATTGATGTGTGTGTGTGTTTGCATAATTGGCAACTTAATGGTTGATATGAACTTTAGTAAGTATACCAGGTTGTATAAATGGTAAAGTAGAGAGTAAAGTATTGTTTCTATGAAAAAATACATGACCGAGTACCAATTCCCTAATCCAAACACTATGTAGGCATCCAACTTAGAGATCACAATATCAAATAAAAATCTAAAATTCAAATCAAATCAAATCTAAACTAACTAACAAACAAGAGAAAATAGAAAGATTATGATTTTAACAGGCCAAAGCGGAATAGACAGGAGGGTATTGATTTCACTTAGTTGTCTCTATGAGTTATTGAGTTCCACATTTAAAAATTTATCTATACAATTGGTAGGGGGTTTCATACAATTCTCTTTAGTCTTTAAAACCTAGTTAATTCCTTAACTTGAATCTTATGGTTAAAGACCTTACCGCTCTATAAAATCCCTAATTAAGTCCTACACAATTATCAAACTGTATTCCTAGATAATTAATAATTATGGTTTCTAGTCCTAAATCTAAGTTATATACTAGTTTTTCAATTGTTTACACAACTCATGATTTCAATTCATAAGTGATTAAGCCGCAAAAGCATTAAACACAAAGATAAAAGCTCAATTGAAAATAAGAAAATTCATTAAACTGAAGGAAAACACAATACATCATCATCCCGACATAGATTAGATTATCACACTAGCATATAAAGGATCTAGCTACTAAAGATGTTTAAGACATCCAAATATAATGATATAAAGAATATCTCAAACATGAATAAAGAGAAGAAAAGAAAAATAGATCAAATCAAATGCATAAATCTTCTTCTTGTCATAGCCACCAAACCCTAGAACTCCTTGGGTAAATGTGACAAAAGATTGCTAATAGAGCACTCTTTATTCCCCAAAAGATGTAAATATCATTACTTCTTATTTAGGGTTTCATTAAGTCTTGGTTGTCAAGGAAAATCCCAACAAGAAAAAGAAAACGCACCCCATAGGCCTGAAATATATCAAATTGGTCATATTCAGGTTGTTATTACATGAGTTATGATGTGTACCACTCAGGAGACTGTGAGTTGTCCAATCAACATGTAAGTTGATTGCTTCTTAGATTTATGTAGCTTTCTACAATATGATTTAGACTTAAACATCTACATGAAAGTTGTAGCTCTGCTTCATTTTTCCAATACCTTCCAAACCATCTCAATTGGACTCCTATAGCTCAAGATGTGGATGATTTAGTGTAGCAAGGTTAGAGTTGTCAAGATCAAAGATAGTTTGCAATCCTATCTTGCTTCCATATTTTCTCTTAGAAAGTTTGGAAATTTGGGTAAGTGTCCAACAATGAAGTTGTGGAGATCTTTCTCTTCTTTCCAATCTTCTTGAATCACCTACTTTCGACTTCTAGAAAAAAGGTTAGAAGGATTTCTTCAAGATCTATTTTGGTTCCATGCAAGCAAAGTACCCAAACAATGCCAAGATTATGAAAATTTGACATCAAATCCTCATATTGCACCTAAAAATAATCAAATAAAAATAAATTGTAAGGAGTGTACCAATTTCTAACAAATTAGATAATTAATTGTTAATTATATTATGATAGGCACTCAAAACTAGCAATTGACGTGTCTTTCACACACATCAATCATTATTTATTGGCCTATATCTCTGTTAAAGCCATTTAATACGGCCTCTAATCATTACTTTTACTTTTACAATCATGTAGATTAGTTTTTAGCAATCTTATCATAATTTGTTGCCATATCACTTGATTCTCAAATTTTGAGAAATGTGGCACGATTTATTGTTCTTAATGTTTTCTTGACTTGTTCAATGCTTTGGTCCTTTAGAATCCCTTGAGTCTTGTTTACTTTAGCTTCAACAATTTTCCACATTTTCCAATTTAATTCCAAAATTTAAGAAGTTGGTTAAACAACTAAGACTTTATTTGTGAGTTACGAGGGAAAAGGAAGGAAATGCATTAAAGTGAAGGAATAGTAGTATTAGCAAATGGATTAACCCACCTTGGTCAACCATGGTCAGGCCCAAAATGGCGTGAGGGTTGACCCACCTTAGCTAAACGGGTTAGGATGCTTAACCTATCTCATTTTTGGCTGGGTTGGCGGGTCAACCCATCAAAAAAATAAAAATTAAAATGGGTTAATAGGTCAAGCCACCTAAAAGATTAAAAATTAATCAATGAAACTTTTATTTGGATACAATAAGATAATATTCATACAAGCTTAAAAATATTCTTAAACTTCATAATTTACATCCAATTTAAACATAATATACTACAAAATGAAATAAACTGCTTAAAAAAAAAGATTGGCAACTTAAACAAGCACATATGAATATAACCATCTTTATGCCTCATTTCCTCCTTTCTTATATTCAAATATCAAGCCACTAATATATTTTAAAAACATGTAGAAAAGAGAAAGGGGGAATTTGAACCCTTCTTGCTAGTCATCACCATGTCACAATATTAAGTGGTTGCTACTTGTCTCAAAGAATGTCACCGATTTGCTACTAGACTATTGCCATTGAAAACGATGAGAAGCAAAGTTAGAGCGCGAGAGAGAGACCAGAGCATAAAAGAGATGAGAGTGAGAGAAAGATGCTCAGATGTGGGATGTAGCCACCATTGCATGCCCACTGGTTAGTATAGAGTGGAGAAGATGAAATTGAAAAATAAACCTAACCTGAGTATTAGTGTAAATAATGTGTCACATGTGTGAAAGACTGAAAGTGTCTCATAACACTAATACAACTTGCAGCCTAACTAAAAGCTAGTGGACTCAATTTTTTCTTTTTTCTTTTTTTTTTTTTTTAAACTTGCAAGTCAAACCCACTCTGACACATTTAAACCCACAAGTTAGGCAGGTTAAAATTTTTTAATAGTTCAAAATTGCAACCCAACCCGATAAAATTGGTGGATCAGGCAGGTTGATCTAATGGGGTTGGTGCCCTTTTGCCATTTCTAAGGAAGTGTAATGAAAGTAACGGTTTCGAAGGTTTCACCTTAACCTTGTTTATAAGTATAAAATAGCTAAAGGAAGGAAGTGAAGGGTTTATAATATATTTTTATAATTTTACCCAATTATTAGTGCACATAAATTTGTATTAAAAAACAAATATCATCAAATAAAAATATAGATGCATATATTTAATGAGGTACCTACTCATGTACCAAAAAATAAGGTGCCTACTAAAATACTGCTTTTAAAAAAGATAGTAGACTGCAATATTTTTTTTTCAAAAGTTCTGGTTGTGATAAAAAAAGTTAAAATATGGAATAAAAAAATGATAGCCTGGGTGTAAGTGTTTTCTAAAAAATTTTATTTCACTGCATGTTTTTCAATTTATAGTGTTAAAGATATTCCTAACATCATATTTTTTTACCCTACACTGTAACTTTTCTATGCCAAATTGTAACTTTTAGAAAATATTGTAGCGTATTACTTTCTTTAAAGATAGGCCAAAGTTAGTGCTAATAAAGACATGAATAAACAAAAAGTGTTTAGTATATGCCGGTCATTTTATAGGAAACCAATGATGGATTACATGTTTTAAGCCATTAGTTATAGTAAAAAAGATATCAATAGCTACCACTTTTTACTAGTAACATGATGAGTTAGGAAACAAAAAAAATCTTTGATTTGAAAAAGAAATCCTTTCAAATCCAGGTACCCCTTAGCTGGCTATGCCATATCTACATTTTGAAGCCCAAAACTCCATTTTAGCCTTTCTCATTTTCTTATTCAGTTGTTTCGCCATTAGTTGTTGGCTGAAGGAAGGATTATGTAAATATGGAAAGTAAGGATTCTGATATCAAATGGGAGACAATAATAATGTAACAAATAATTTACATATTTAATTTTGCAAAATGAAATAACAACCACGTATCTATGATGAAGATAGTGTACATACACAAACAACTTGCGGTGGCTCACTCTAACACTACTACTCCCTACGCCTCACCAGCTTTGCACTTTGATCTTTCGTTAATGACGAATCCCTTTCCATCTCCAACACCGCCCTCCTTCCTCTTATGGCCTTGAGTGCTCTTGAAATGAGAAATGATAGGTAGTCATTGATGATGGTTGAAGGTGGGCTGAGGTGTTTTGTTGATTGAAAAGTAGATGGAGGAGTAAAATAAAAGTAATAAAACATTAAGGTAAAAAATAAATTTAAAAATAGCTATAGTGTAAGTTTTATCAACTTGCAATTACAGGTAAAGTCAATAAGTCAATCACTAGGCTTTTGCCTATAAAGTTCATATTAAAAGCACTAGAACGTTCATGGTTGCTAGCATGAATTGAGATTTACCATATTTTGGGTAATGAGTTATGTTATTTGAGAATTAAAACTTAACACCAAACACAACATGAAAATGTTTATCATGGTTGTACTTTAAAGTTCATGGTTGGTGCTTATGTATTTGACCATTGGAAGAAAGTAAAAGCAAATTAATGGTCATAATTTTTAACCACTAACTTGGGATACAAGTAAAACGAATAAAAAAAATTGTAAATAAACTTAATTTTTTTTATTGAACAATCCCCCTATATCCACCATCGTTCTCTTCTGTACTCTCTTTGACACCATCATTGTTAACAAAAAGCTCTTCCCAAGCTACTAGGATTAGTCTAATTGTGAGGGGTTTGGGTAATTTATATGAGATCTTAGTTCAAACTCCATTGCCATCAATATACCCAAAAAAAAAAAAACAACAACCTCTTCCAAATTTCTCCATTATTGTGTCGCTTAAATCAGTGAAAATTCTATTGATTTGAATTCTCAAATTAGATTTTGTTTAGTACTTATGGTTAAATGTATGCTTTTGATGCTTGTACTTTCTTGGGAACCAACTATAGGGATCTCATATGAAATTCATATTTGACTCTATTTTAGGGGTTGGCTTGTTTGCAAGATTTGACTCTTATTCTGTTGTGTACTCATTCTAGATCCAATATGGCATTTGCTACTTAGGTTTTGGAAGGATTTCAAATTGTAAAGCATGAACATTGCACTCGGCTGATGTTGCTCGTTGTTAAACACCTAACATTTCACCTTTGAAACTATTCTATTTTATCCCTTAACTTACTTGTGTCTTGTGATACCTCTGATGTCATTGCCAATGGCCTATGTGCTAATTGCATCTATTCAATGATCTTTTTTAGAACTTTCAGATGCAACATTGCCATACTACAAGCAATCATTGCCTCTTTTATGTCACTAATTCCGTTTGTGAATAAGCCAAAACCACGGCACCAATGACTCCCTGCGACTCTATGCTGGCGGCGAGGCTTCGTTGACACGTAGTCTAAGTTGATAAGGTCATTGGATTGCTAATAACTTGTGAAAGATAATTACTTTTCTCCCATATTTGTGCCTAAATTGTTTAAGTTTTGTCCTCAAGAATTATTTAATTCAATTAATTCTAATAAATTGAATTGATGAGCATTATTAGTGAGAAATATGGTTTTATTTGTTATAAAATTCTTACTTGATTTTTTTTAATACAGGATAAATTTAGTGCTAAGAAATTAGGAGATAAATAGTAAATAAGGGGAAAGATTTGAAGAGAAGATTTGAAAAGAAGATCAGATAGAAGGAAAGATTTGAAGAAAAGATTGGAAGAAGATCCTATAAGAAAATAGAAAGATTCTAGAAGTTTTCCAGCACTATAGCATTGGTATCATAGAATAATTTTATAAATCGCTTGTAATATTTCCTTTTGTGATATCTAGGGAGAAATAGAGAGAGTATAGGTAAGAGGATAACATTAGTTTCTAAGAGTGTTTTGCGTCTAAGGGATTTGAAAACTTAAGGAATCACATAATTTTGTCAGTTGCCATGGCTTCTTATATATATATATATATATATATATATATATATATATATATATATATATATATTTGTTTCTTCATGGATTGTTGAGTTTCCTTTAGGTGTTAGAGCATTGCAGTTTGATAAAATAATTTATATATTCATGATTGTTAATCTAAGTTTCTTTTTAATCAATTGAGTGATTATTAGAGTCTCTAATGCTATTTTTGGCTTGATCACCCACTAACTAATTCTTGTTTTATATTATCTATAGGAAAATCACTATAAAATTAGCCACTCTAATAATTGCCATAACATTGGTAGAATTCTAGGAATAAAAGTACTCATTCTATGTGGTCATAAGAATTCTTATTTTTTAACCTGAGGATAAATTAGAATAAGATTAAGAAATTAATTTATTAAAATTTTCTTAAGAGAATCAAAATATCAACGAATTGAACTATAGTTATTAGTTTTGAGAAATTTGACCATCAATTGAATTGACTTAGGAACTGGGTTATAATCAGGTAATATATAACATGCAAAACCAAGCTAAATCACACCCTAACAACTGTCTCTTATCGATTATTTTTCCTTACTACTCAACTGTTTCATTTCTTGCGTTATTTATTTAGTTTCATTATTAGTTGGTCTATTCTCAATTTAAATTTGTCACTCAAACAGTAATCTTCCATGATGAACAAGTAGTTGATTTCAATCCTTTTGAGAGCGACATTTCTACTCACTCTATTACTTTGACTTAGTATACTTGTCGAAGCCATTTATTCTAAATTGATCAGGAGTTGCTTGAATGTGACCAAATTAAATATCCATTCAAACATGCTTTTTACTTAATGTGGTTAAGGATAAATGAAAAACAAAAACAATATTCTAAGGGTTTGGGAATAAACAATACTTCAAGAGGTTAAAGATCTCTAATGCAACGTATAATAGGAAGTTAAGTCAAAGGTCCATGACCGCAAGGTTGAACACATACGAATCCAATAGAACACCCTTTTCATATAAACATATAGTATATCTATCTCATTTTGAAATACAGACACGTAAGTACTATTCAAAAAATATTTTCTATTGGGAGATAGACTATTGATGTAGCGATGAATGGGGGTGTATGATATATTTGTTGTATTTTAAAGCTAGTGAGATATTTGAAAAGGTTTATGTCCCGCCTTGATTGGAGCAAAGTTTTCAAAAATGTTTATATATCAAAGTGGTTTTCGATAGTACTCCACCAAAAAAATGGACTCCACAAAAGAAATAGATAGTTACAAAAGCCTAAAAAATTGTGGGTTCGTATGCACAAAGATATGGGCTAGTAGCATGGACTCGGTGCAAGTTTGTGTTTTACTCTCAACATGCAATATAATACAGTCCATGCTATATTTTATTATTTTAATTAATTATTTTTTTGCTAATTGCTTAAATCAATTTTTATTTTGAAATGGTTACCAAGAGAATCACATTTTACCCGATGTTTTTATGTTTAGCTGTTGCAAGAGAAACACTCTTTTAGTTTTGCTCCTTTTAGCTTTTTTGATCTTCTTCTTTTGCCTTGGTTCTTCTTCTTTATTATTTTCTTGCTTGAGTTGTATGCGAACATTATCGTCATTGTTCTTGAATTCTTGATTCGACTAGAAATGTCTGTTATATTCTAGGAGATTTTAACATAGTGCCAAAGTAATGTTTAAAGACAATACAAGTCTGCACACTTTAAACTTCATATTGTTTGTTTGTTTAATTGTTTTGTAGGATCTTATTTTACAACAAAATATTGAATTAACTCCTTCAAATACTCAAAACTTAAGTTGTAACTGAAAAGTATATGGGAAGTTTTTATTTTATATTTAATATGTGGGAGAAATTTGGTCTCTGAAAGATCAAAACACTAATAATTTAGCTTCTAAAAGGTACTATTTTCTTCCGTAATATCCCAATAATAAAAATATTGATAAATTAATTTTTAAAAAATCAATTCCTAAAATATTTTTTTGTTAACAATAACCAAATCCATTAGTAATAATAAAATTTATTATTGGATACCGCATACTAATAAAATATTTTTTAAAAACTAAATTGTCAACATTTTAATTTTCGGGAGTCAAATTAATAGTTCTTCTTTAATATACCTTATTATGTAAGAGGTTTTTTATTTTTATTTTTTCATTTTGAGACGTGAATATTATATAGATCCATCTATGCTAGGTACTTAAATGAACATTTTTTTAAAATAATCAGGGCAAAAATAATTTGATTACATATATGCTCTAACTTTGCGTCCCCAGCAAATTTGGCGCGTATTTAGTTCTATTTTTATAGAATTGATTCTAAATAAAATTGATTTTATTAAAATTAATTTGACTAAAATTGATTTCAAGATAAAATGATTTATGTTTAATAGTTTCTTTAAAAATAATTACGATAAAAAGTAAAAAATTTTCACTTCTTCCAAAATCAATTCTAAAGACAAAAATTAATTTTAATGATCAACAATCAAATATATTGAAATGAAATCATAATTGACTCCACTTCTTCATAATCAATTGTGGCGGGTTGCAACGCTGAGCCAAACATACACTTATTCTTTAATCTAAGTTGCCTTATAACAAAAAATGAGATAGTAGAAATTTTTTAAATAAAAAATGAAAACACAATTTTATATTTTAAATTTTATTTATCATTTTTCACTTTATTATTTACTTAATTAGAAAAGAATAAATTTAAAATTAATCTTTTTAAAAGTTAATGTATTAATACATTATTTTTTAAAATTTTATTATAATCTCTTAAAATTTTCATTTAATGTTACCAAATTATTTTTTATAAAAATAAACATGCAGATATTTTTAATTTTGATAAACTTTTATTTAACAAAAATATTTAAAAAAAGCTAATATACTACTAATACCTTAATTTTTGAACGTTTAATTTAAGAATTTTCTAATAAAAAATACATTTTCTAGATTGTACCACCTTTTAACCTCAAACCGAAGCGAAGATAACTTTGGGGGAAACACGCGCAGTTTGAGGAGAGTGAGGTAGTAAGAAAGGGTCATAAATACGAGGTACAGCGTACGAAGGCCATTGGTCGCTTGGAGAACGAAAGAGGCAAAGGTGGCCCTCTTCCCGTACTCTTGGATTGGACTTTTCTGGAAAGAGTTTCCTTTTACTACTATTATTCCCATTTCCTTTTCTGATGCCAAAACCTACCCCAAACTCGAAGACCCTCTCTCCTCTTCATTTTTTTCGCATTGTGGCCTAGAGTCACAAATACAATAATTAATATTCCATCTACTTTCCCAAAATACCCTCCTCCACCACCCCTAATTACTTTCCTCTTTGGACCTCCTGTGGCACCCCCACAAGGTAAAACTTAGTCATAATCCTAAAAAGAAAAAAACGCTTGGAGGAGTGAATGGGAAGAGCCGGGCTTTGCGACTTGTGTGAGTTATTGAATGGAATGATTAACGATTACAAGCTAACAAAAGCTAATTTTGAGTAATTATCTTATCTTTAGCACTCCTTGCGCTGTCTATTTCCATTACTGGGTAATTTGGAGCCAGAAAGATGAGAGAGAGAGAGAGAGAGAGACAGAGAACCCCCAGATGCTTTTCGATTTGGTTAACGTGGGAAAGTTGTTTAAGAAAGAGATGGTTCTTTCTTTCCCAATTTTCCCCACTCATATTTCTCTCACTCACTCCCTAATAAATAAAGGGAAAGAGGAGTAAATAAAATAAGCATACAGTTAAAAAAAAAAAATAAAGATTGGGAAACATAAATAGTCCTACATTAAATTTTTTTAGTGAAGAAGTTTAAAAAAAAAAGGACATTTATTAAGAGGGAGATAGAGAGAGAGAGAGAGAGAGGTGTGAAATTATGTGTCGTGAAAAGTAAAGGGAGAAGCAAGTGGTTAGAGAGAGAGAGAGAGAGAGAGGAGCGAGAAGAAGGGCATGGTGTTAAAGGAGAAGGTGAGATGCTTCCGGCTAAGCTTGCTCAAACTGGCCTCGTCTATGCTGTATTGGGCAGTTGGGGAATACAAAGATCTTTGAACATCTCCTTTACTACATTTTTGCAACACCTACCTCTTTTCTCTCTCTCACTCGTCCTAGGTTTGATTTTCTTCTCTGAATTCCTATAACGCACTCAACCTTGAACTTCCCTCCACACACACCCTCTTTTTCTTACACCCTCAATTATTTTATTCTCAAACTAGAGAGGGAAGGGAGAACAACAATACACAGCCCAAGATACACACACACAGTTTAAGCTTCCTCTGCAGTCCAACAACCCGAATTGAATAAATTAAAAAAACAAAGAAACACCGAGAGAGAGAGAGTCAGAAAGTTCTGGTTTTTTTTTTTTTGAGTGGGAATCAGAAATCTGGGTTACTAGTCTTTTCTTCTTTTATTGTTTTTGTTAATGCTTGTGTGTGTACAATAAGGCCTATTACTGTAGCTTCTGAGAAGCTAAAATCATTGTTTGGCTGAATCACAATCAATCACAAAAGAATGTGGGATCTCAATGACTCACCCGATCGGAGGAAGGACGAGGAATCCGAAGGGTGCTCTTCCCTCAAGACATCCATGGACGGAGACGATGATAAGGGCAAGAGGGTTGGATCTGTTTCCAATTCAAGCTCTTCGGCGGTGGTCATCGAGGACGGATCAGAAGAAGAAGAAGAAGCAGGAGATAGAGAAGGTAGCAGAACCACGACGATAAAGAAGAGGAGCAGCAAGATATTTGGGTTCTCCGTGACCCACGATGATGATGAGTCCATGGACAGTGAGCACCACCCGGTGGTGACTCGCCAGTTTTTTCCGGTGGAGGATGCTGATATGGCCGCCGCATCATCTGGTGGCGGTGGCGGTTGTGGCTCTACCTTCCCGCGTGCTCACTGGGTAGGTGTGAAATTTTGCCAATCAGAAGCACTTGGTGCTGGAAAATCAGTGGAAATTTCTCAGCCCATGAAGAAGAGTCGCCGAGGACCAAGGTCAAGGAGCTCACAGTATAGAGGGGTCACCTTTTACAGAAGAACGGGTCGATGGGAATCTCATATTTGGTTAGTGCGCCTTGGGGTTCTCCATTCCAAAAAAAATAAAATAAAATTGAACCTTAAAGTCCTATTTTAGTTTTTTTTTGTTTTTTCAAATTGATTTTCTTAGAATTGAAGTTTGATTCTCTTGGTTCTGTTTGTGTCCTTTTGATGTTGCAGGGATTGTGGAAAACAAGTGTATCTGGGTAAGTATTACGATAGGAATGATTATGTATGTGTATGTGTGTGTGGCGGTTGTTTTCTTTATATCTAATTGTTTTAAGTGGCTAAAACATGTGGGTATTTCTTTTTCTTCTTTTGTGTGTTTGTCTTGGTTGTGATTTGGTAGAGAGACAAGAGTGTTTGTTTTGTGTGTGGAAATTTTTGTGTGATGACTGACGAGGTGGTTTTGTCTGGGTAAAATTTGTCTAGGTGGATTTGACACAGCACATGCAGCTGCTCGGTGAGCACCCCCCCCCCCTCTTTTTCCTTCTTTCTTTCTCTAATTTACCAAGCTTGTAATATGACCTTTTCTATGTCTTGAAGAGAATCAAATATAAAATTTTCTTTCTGGGAAATATAAGGCTCATCAAGGGAAAAAAATTTTATTCATTTCTCTGCGCAGTGCATATGATAGAGCGGCCATTAAGTTCCGAGGGGTAGAGGCAGACATAAACTTCAACATAGAAGACTATAACGAAGACTTGAAGCAGGTAAGAGTTGTGAATATTTTATTCCATAAAAAGGACATTTATCTTATCTTCAACTGTGATATGAGATACACCACACCTCATCATCTACAGTTATAATTAATTTTTTTTTCTTTCTATCATTAATTCTTCTCGTGGTTTGTCTTGAATGCGATAACGTTTGCAGATGAGCAATCTGACCAAGGAAGAGTTTGTGCACGTACTTCGCCGACAAAGCACTGGGTTTCCGAGAGGAAGCTCCAAATATAGAGGTGTAACTTTGCACAAGTGTGGAAGATGGGAAGCTCGAATGGGCCAATTTTTAGGAAAAAAGTATGCCTTATCTTCTTCTCCTTTTTTTTTTTTTTGGGCGACTTTCCCATCGTTATGATTGTTCATGCAATTCTTATCTTTGTCATAAAACTAACATTAATTAATTTGATTCTCTATAGGTACGTTTATCTGGGTTTGTTTGACACCGAGATTGAAGCTGCAAGGTATCTAGTTTACTTGCGTTGTCAATTTGTTATTTCTTTTAACCCTTCCAATTACTAGATTGCCCATCCTTCCGAAACGTAGCCAAGAATATAAAGGAGCGCTAGGGTTTTAATTTTTCTTTGCACATTTTGTAGGGCCTATGATAAAGCAGCAATAAAATGCAACGGCAAGGAGGCCGTCACCAATTTTGATCCCAGCATCTATGAAAATGAGCTTAATTCTGGTGAGTGATGGACTACAAGATTTACGTGCCTTATTCTAACACACGAAGTATATGTGTATTAGAACAAGGTTATATATTTATATTATTCACATTTACATATAATTATTATATGGGCAGCAGAATCCACAGGTAACGCTGCAGATCACAATCTGGATTTAAGTTTGGGCAATTCGAGCTCCAAGACGAGCAACAGCCAAGCATTGGGGAATCATGCCCCAAATATTCACGATCAGCACATGCCATCTGAATCCAATTGGCGGAATGGAGGAAGCAAGCCTAAGGTTCATTTATTATAATAAAGATTTTCATTATTTACTGGTTCGTTCACTCCTGTTCAATTTCCTGATATTCTTCTCTCTCTCTCTCTCTCTCTCTCTCTTTTCCTTGCTTATTTAACATTTTCTTCAGCTGGTGAATATACTACCCAAACCATGTAATAGAAGCAACATGGAAGCACATGGAAGGGATGTGCACGGGGAGAGTGAAGCCTTGCGGATGTTAAGTCAAACTCACCTCCATTCTTCGGCCTCTAATGAATTGCAAAGATATGGTCCCTACAGGCCTTCAGGGGAGTCTCAAATGCTTCACAATTTTGCACACCTTCAACCACCAAATTTTCATGTGGGTACCTCTCCAATTAATTTGCTTTAGCTCTTTCATTAAATGGGTGAGGCATAGATCAATAAAACCCATTATTATTAATACACATTTTAAGCATTCAAAAATCATATATTAATTAGTACTCAAAATCATATATATATATATATATAATTTCCAAATTCCAAATGCAGTTTCCAAGCAGCAGCAATGGAGGTCGCATTGGGAGCGATCTTTCATTGTCAATGGCCGATCAACAACAGTGGCAATCCGGGTCTTCACATTATTTGGCAACTGCTGCAGCATCATCAGGATTCCCACCGCAGATTAGATCCTCTTCGCAAGGTTGGCTGCAGAAAAATGGGTTCCACAATAGCATGAGACCCTCCTGACCCTTGCATATCTATAATTTTTCTGCCTCGCTATGTTTACATTCAAATAATCATATATATGCTCCCTCCCAATTTTCTTTTCTTGGCATGTAAAGATGGATGCAGTGTTATTGTTCATGTCCAACCCAGCCCCTCTATTACTTTAGGAAGCTCATACAAGACCAAAAACTTTACTATTGAGGTGAAAGAAGGGATGACACGAGAAAGAAAAGGAGCCAAATCGGGTACTCAATGGTCTTGTTGCTTGGGCAGTCAAACTAACAAACGGACGAAATCTTTAACTAGATATTCTGGGCTCTGACTAAAATTTTCTGATCTTATATAACTCTGATTTATTGCTTTTCTGCGTTACGGTGTATTTATGACAGCACCTATTCGTTTCTTAATTTGGGATATATTGCTATAGCATACACATGGTTGTCAATTTGTTCCCTTATTTTCTCTTTGGATCGTGGGTTGGTCTTGATAACTTTGCCAAGGAAAGATGCTACCCTTGGGTTCCTTAGAAGGGCAATGCTTGATTGTTAGCTTGTCAAAAAAAAGTTGAGACAAATCTAGGTAAGCTTAAATGAGAAAAAATTAAATTAAAAAAGCAAAAAAATTACTCTTAGGAGAAGGGTGAAGCTGGAGCCAGGGAAAATCAGAGATACAGAATGGTTTTTTTTTTTTTTCTGGTATCTCGGAAATATCATCCGATGGTGATGAATAGTCTCCATCAACGGTGTCCTTTGAATCAGTTCTCTCGGCCAAAAGCAGTCAGACAAAGCTATTATGACGAGAGGGACCTATCATTGTTTGTCTAAAGCTTCAAAAGGACACTGTTGCATGGAGTGAGAGAGAAAAAAGAAGCGACCAAAGGGGCATAATGGCGAAGGGCTTGTTCGCTTTGGGGGTTTAACATTTTAAAGCCTTCCCTTGTCAGTTTTAACTTTTACGAGAAAAGTAAGTACATAATAACAATGTTAATTAAAAGCAAACAACTGGGGTTGTTGGTTGATTATATATTAATATAATACGTGATGTACTTTAGCTGAAGGAGGAGTAATTGGCTAATGGATTGGTTGGGTTCAATGATTCTAGACTTGTGAGTTTCGGAGGGAACAGCTTCTGACTCGTTAGTGAATCAGATTCAATTGCTAAACTTTGTTATCTTGTTTATTGCGGTGATAATAGTTTATAATATATGCACATACTAAAATATTCATCCGACCCCATTTGTGTTTTTTGGATGTTGCAGTTAGTTAATTATAAAAAAGCATGCATGCTTTCATCATCACGAGCGTCATACTAGATATTTTGAGAAAAGTTGGGCTTCAATAATTATGATATTTGTAATTGGTATCTTAAGAAATGAATAAAAGACTGAAGAAATTTCATTTTTTTCAATTCTTAATATATTTGATGGGTTTTGTTAAGGAGAGATTCTTGTCTAAGCATGTCTAAATGTTTAGTTATGAAATGTTGTGTCTATTCAAATTTGTTTTTGTTAAGATGCTGTTAAAAATAAAAAAAATATTATAACGAGAGTAAACTGTCATAATATTTAATATATTAAAAGCTTTAAAAACTTAACTATTTATTTAATACTTTTTTTTATTTTTGTAAACATTAGAAAATTTTATATTTAATATATTAAAAATTTTAAAGTTATATTTTTCATTTAAAATTATTTTTTGAGCAATATTATTTGATATGAAATAATTTATACTAAAGTTGTTACAAATGTATTATTATTAAGTGCTAGATCACTATATTTGAGTGGTTAAAGTTTTAAACATAACTGAACAAAAAAAACAAATATACCAATAAGTATTCACACATTCTCGCAAATTTGATTTGTACTAACAAGTATTTTTCTTTCCGGGTCTTAATAAATATCTTACGGGCGGTAGTTACAAATCTTAATCTTATGATGGTTCCATTATTCTTCTGGGTTTTACTACCATTATAACGAAAAATAAAAATCAGAAAGGAAAAAGGGTTTAATCTTGATAACCCCGTTAATAGCATAATTTGGCTGGTATTAGAGACAAGAGAATCAGAAAAACGATACCCTTGTGCCTAATACTTTTCAAATGTTGTTGCAACAAACCTGCAGAAAGAGGCCGTAAGGGTCAGCTTCGAATCATAGTTGGCTCAGATCATGAGAGCCACTGAGCCAGGCTATGTTAACAGCAATAAGATCAGTGGTGGTCCAATCCAAAGAGTTTGATGCCACAGGCCTTAGATTCTACGTAAAGGAAAGAAGAAAACAAAGCTTGTTAACATATAGTAAATTGCAGAATGGAGTACAAAGTTAGACTCTGCAATTCAGTGTTCAGTAGGTTAAAGCCCTCCCTCACCTTAGATCCCCTTCTTTGCATCGTATCTACGAGACAGTGAAACCCTCACCGACTCATTTCTCTTTCACAGTTTCTCTCTCATTTCCTCTTTAATTTTCCTTTTTTTCAAAGAAAAATAAATAGTTTTACCGCAGGAAGTTTAAGGCGTTGGACAAATATATATATATATATATATATAGAAAAAAACTTAGCATGGTGTATTTATGCGAGAAGTAAGACAGCCTCAGTTGAGAAAGTAAAAAAATATGGATATCCAAAAGAGTAAAGTAATCTAGCAAATGGGTTGGGTCGAGACTACCTTTTTTACCTTTTAAGATGGGTGTTTCCACATACGGGATTTCTTGAACGGTTCAAAAATTATTGGGGTCGGTCTACTTCAATTATTTTTGGTTTGTTCAAAAACAAAAGTTCTTTCCCTATCCTTTATTTTTAAAAATAATTGACGACTGGTATGTATATATATATATATATGTATGTAATGTGTTCGATGTTATAATATAATATTATAATAATAAATCTGTGCACATATCCGGATGGGTGACAGTGACTGGGACTGGGACTGGGGTGAGGAGTCATTGATCCTGTCATATGCACATTGTGCTCTCAATTGTTAAATCGCTTTCATCATTCACTCAGACAAATTAACTACTGCTTTGGTTTCCCTTTCTGGGATGCCTTTGCCTTCTCTTCTTTCTCATTACAGTGGTTTTGCCTTCTCTCTCTCTAACCTTGCATACACTTTCCTTTTCTGGTATGCTTTTTGGGTTTGTTATTGTATTCACCTGCATCTGCTTGCAATTTTCTCTCTAACCTTTAGCTCTCGGAGGTCCTTACAGTTCACCCATGTGATATTTCAGCAGCCTCTCCTCCCATAGACCGTCCTTTGACTTGATCACACCATATATCTTATATCTGTTCGAATTTAATTTACGATTTTAATTTGTGCGGAAATATTTGATATATTTGATTGCTCAGTTATGATTTTTCTTGAAAAAAATGAAAAAAAAGAAACTACTCAATAATTTTCTACTTAATTAATTGAATAACATGAATGAGCAAGTAGAAGACGGTGTTCAATTTAATGAAGTTTTTTATTTAGTCATTCAAAAACATCATTATCGCTATTAGTGGAATGTCATAAGTAACTAAGACGTTAGTTTAATTTTGAAGAGATCTCTTAGACTTATGTTTGATATTTTATCCTTTTTACACAAATGAAACATTTTATTACTGATGCTTAATTAGTTTAAGATTATAAATAATTTAACACTTATTTTACTTAAATAAGATTTCAAGTTTTCTTTGATTTCAAATTTAAATATTGTTAATAAAAATCTAACACGAACACACATGATTGGTGGATTGGTCGAAAATCATCCACATTTGTTGGGGATTATGGCAGAGTTTTGTGGAAGGTTTAAATTCCAAATCATTCGTATAGCATGTTACGAAAATAAATTCATACTAAAGATTATTTTTGAATAAAAAATAATATAACAAAAAATTTATTCCATAATTCAAACCAATTACAGCTTATTAGATCCTTGATAGATTTAGCTTAACTTGATATTATTGTGCCTTTTACAAAGTTGTTAAACTCTTTGGCTTTCTAAAAGTTACTTTTAATAAGTAAAAACTACAAGAGTAATATTTGTTATTTTTAAAATTTAAAATAATTATAATAGATATAAATATTAAAGAGGATAATTTCTACTTCAATTGTCATTAAAAGAGTAAGATTATATATATTTTGAAAAGGTTATTATAATTATATTAATTTCTTGTATCGATTATATGTATTTTAATTGTTAATTTCATCATCCAAATTCAAGCAGTGTCAGTATTTTCATTTTTTAATAATAAATAAATGAATCAAAATACTCATTCAATATCAAATATTGACATTAAATTAGTCCTTTAATATTGAAGTCCTATTTTAATGTATTTATCGTTATAAGACAAATGATTATTTACTTTAATATGATAATTATAAGGACAACAAATTGATCAAGTTTATTAAATATTTGTGGTACTAGTTTACAATAAACATATAACGTGCATTATATTTTTCAGCTAACTCATTACTTTTTACAGTTTATAGCAGAAAAGGTAAAATATTTGCATTTTCATTAAAAAATAACAGCGCAAGCACTTCAAAAAACTTCAAAAATTTTCTCTAAGTTTTTGTCCTGAATTCAACAAAAAAAT
This sequence comes from Pterocarpus macrocarpus, assembly GCA_031439585.1. Classification (NCBI taxonomy): domain Eukaryota; kingdom Viridiplantae; phylum Streptophyta; class Magnoliopsida; order Fabales; family Fabaceae; genus Pterocarpus; species Pterocarpus macrocarpus. Next base: position 31,497,017 of record CM062513.1, on the reverse strand, counting down.
ATTCATTATTCTATTGAATTGAGTGATTATTATGCTGATATTTTTAATACTTACAGTTATCTAACAAAACAATAACACAATTTAAAATATACTAATTAAAAAATTTTCAAAATAATTTTTATTCAAGCACCAGCAGTTTTTTTTCATTTTTTGGAATAATTGAAAATACAATTATGGATACTAATTTTGAGTTCTTTACCAAAATAAAAAAATTTTATAATTTAAACTTTTCTTCGTTAACAAATTGACGTGTATAATAATATCCCACTATATTATTATTGAAAAATATTATTTTTATATTTAATTTTCTATACTTTTTGTTCACATATTTTCTTATGAAAAAATGACAATAGTGAAACTTGTTAATTTCTGTTTTTATTTCTTATTTTCATGTTTTCAGAATTTTGTAAAGGAAATAGTGAAAATAAGAAAATTCTGTTTTCTCTTTTTATTTTCTATTTTCTATTTTTATTAGCTTCCTTTTCATATAAGATAAGTGTTAAAAAAAATCAAATGTAAAAGTTGTTAACTATCACTCTGTCATACATGGGGACCAGGTAATCCCCAAATAAGTCAGCAATCCTCCGAGTGCCTCAAATTTCAAACTGATGCACAGTCTCGATTAAACAAGAAGCCCCGGCATTACGTGTTTATCATAGAATGCGAGACAACGTGTCATCTGATATTTGCCACCCAACTCGCCGTATATTATAAAATCTCATAAGTGAGACAAAAATCCGTCCAAGCATGAATTAATTTCATTTCACATTCTGAAAGGAAAGTTTTTTCGACAAAGCATTATAGAAATCTTGAAAGAAAATATTTGAAGAGAAAGGACAGTATACGGAAAATCTATGGTAAAGCTGAAATTGAGACAATAAAAGAAATTGGTGCACAATTAATTTGTTAGGTCGTAAATAAGATAGATGTCCGGGATTATCAAGTATTTGGAAATCTCTTTTGTTCCTTTCGTCTCACGTTAAGGAGCAGGACCACATTGTATGCGGACTGTGGAGTCCCTTTTATATGTGAGTGCTACACCTGCAAATGGAAAGTTACTTCTGGTCCCCTCCTCATCTTTTCTCTAAAAGAGATAAGCTACAAATGAAGATTGATTAAACATGCATGCTCTTCCTCGCTAACTATTTATTAACTTTCGTTTTCTAATATCTATTGTGTTGATTCTGCCAATTGGTTTGTCACGAACTTGAGCATCCGTAACATCATTTTTGTTCATTTCTGTAGGGACGACACAATATGTGGCTATTGATTTGATTAGTTACGGGTGGACTACAATTAGTTCCGCGAGTTTCACTTAGTTTTGTCCTCAAATTATCAAAGCCGTGCTTTTTGTTGCGCATTGATATGTCATGTAAAGTTATTTAATGGGAAAAAAAATCGTCTACATTAACTGCTAATAGTTATAAGAGGACGTACGAAAGCAAATTCATTGTTTCAGGACAAAGTTTAACGTAAATAACGATCAGAGGGTTAAACAACAATGTGAATGAAAACTAGGTGAAATCTTGAGGAAAGTAAAGCATAATGCTATGGGCAATATATACAGTGTGTGAAAGGACAAGGTGGGGTATGGCTGTCCCTAGAGCAATTATAGAAAAGATAAAGAAATATAAATTTGTACATATTGTTACAGGGAACTCGTTATTCACGTGAAAATATAAATAAAGTTAACGAGTTTTACTTTTCTCCGCTGATATGTATCATATTTTGTGTATTTGACATGTAATAAAATTAATATACACTGTTTGTGCCTATTTATTTAAGTTTTTAGAATAATTAATTATTATATATAGTCTTTATGAAAAAGTAAGAATTTGACCTTTGCTGCGCTCAATTATAAATAAAAGCTAATCTTCACTGCATCGTAATAACCGGGACACGTGTATTGTGTAAACACTTCAAACTGCACTGCACGGGGGATTGAGGCGGAGTTATAATATAACTGTTAACAAACCTTCATCCAACTCCTTGATAATTGCTATAATTCTTATTATTTGATTCATAAATTTTGAAAACAAGAACAAGAATTAAATTGATATGATATTTTTTGATGAGTAGTAATATTCGGCTCTTCGCTGCACAGAAATATTTTATATTAAGTAACACTACGAGAAAAATGTCAATTAGCAGGTGGTGGACATGATCCCCCGCTAAATTTGTGGTGGCGTAATAATTATCGAAAATGAAAAAATTCATATAATTTGCGACAGTCTAAGTCAACGCTAATTATTATTGAAAATGAAAAAAAAAAAAGATATCTTGAATTTGTGGTGGCCTGATAATTACCAATTTTTATTTTTAAAAGAAGAAATATGTTATAGTTTGCAGTGACCTAGCCCACCACTAATACAAAAAGAAAAAAAAAAATAAAATCTTGTAGTCTAATAATTATTGAAAATGAAAAAAAAGAGATACCTTGTAATTTGGCCACCGCTAATAATTACCAATTTTTTTTTAAAATGAAACATGTTATAGTTAGCAGCTATTGCTACTGCAGAAAGATATTTTGTAATTTGCAGCAGCCTAATGCAAAAAGAAAAAAAAAATTAAAATCTTGTAGTTTGTGTGGCCTAAATTACTGCTAATAATTATAAAAAATTAAAAAAAAAATAAAGAAACATGCTAATGCAAAATGAAAAAAAAACCTTGTAGTTTGCGGTAGTCAAGGCCACCGCTAATAATTATTAAAAATGAAAAAAAGATATCTTGTAATTTGCAGCAGTCTAATAATTGTCAAAAATTGGAAAAAAAAGAAAAAGAAACATGCTGTAGGTCACCGCTAATGCAAAAGGAAGAAAAATAAAATAAAATAAAATCTTGCAGTTTGGGTTGTTAATAATTACTAAATGTTTAAAAAATGATTCGTACTATTTGTGGTAGATTTTGCTACCATAAAATTTTAAAAAGCTATGTAAATTCATTTTTATTAAATGTAAATCAGAATAATCTTCCTTCATTTTCTCCTTTTCTCTTCTTATTTCTTCTCCTCTCTTCTCTTTCTCTTCTTCTACTGTTCTTCTTCTACACTATTCCAACCTCCACCCACCATCCTCCTCATCTTCCTCACACACACACTCTCTCTCTCTTTTCCTTCTTTCGTCCCTCTCTTTTCCTTCTTTCTTCCTTCTATATCTCGCCAACTACCTCTGCTTGCTGCCACGCCATCGCCTCCAGTCACTACTAGGTTTTTTTTTTTTTCATATGTAATATATGTATAAATACATTTTTCTTCTATTTTTTAAGTTATTAATATTGTTGAAATTATTAAGTATGTTAACTCTTGTTAATTTTATACTGTATACTATTTTTATTTTTGTTGGTAATTATTTCTTTGTTGATGATTATATGTTTGTTCCCGACTAGAGTTAAGAGGCCCAACTTGGACTCAAATCAGTCATTATCCAAAGCCCAACCCGAAGCCCACATGTACTAACCCGAGACCCAACTTTGGAATGATGTTCGCGATCGAACCAAAATGGCGCTCCTAACGTGCTGCCGCTCACTTCAAACCTGCCAATGAGCATTAAGTTGTTGGAAGTCCAGAGAAACTCTCTGGAATCGTGGAGCATCCCCTCTCATTATCAACTATCGACTATTATGAATAGGTATCCAATCATTGAAATCAGGTATGCCTTATACATTATACCTAGTATCTCTTGCACTCACTAACCTAAGTGTCGGAATCTTTGTAGGTATAACCAGTGGAGATCCAGCCTCAGCTTACCATAATCCAAATCGAAGCAGCCTTGGAGCCCAAATTCCAGTTCAGAGCTCATTTTAGGTCCGAACAATGTTATATAATATTGTATTCTTGAGTTGATTATGTATTAAAATATGTAAATGTTGATTTTGGATGGTATTAATATGTTAACTTGTGTTTATTATGGATGGTATTTCTGATAATTATTGCATTTGTGGCCAATTTTAGCACGTTTGTGGAGGATTTGTTTGCTACAAACAACCAATTTTCTTGTAGAATAATTTGCCCAGACTTAAAATACCATGATGTAGCTTCATTCAACCAATTATCGTTAATATTTATTATAAATTTAGAAAAACAAATTAATAAAAACATACTAACGTATATTTAATATTTACTAATCGAATAGTTGCCATCAAATAACATTTTCAAAATTAAAATGAATACTAGTAGATGCAAGCTTTTTAAAAGTTGTTTAATTGGTACTTGTAAGATTAGTTTTTTTTTTTTTTTTAGAAAAAAGGTTAAATTATCATTTGGTCCTTTTAAAATTGGTTTGACATCTCTAAAAAATTAGTAACATAAATTTCGTACCTCAAACATAGAGAATGATATGGATTTTGAACTCGACCCGTCATTGACCACAACAATTGGATAATATCTGTACATTTACTAAAAGTGAAACTCTCTATAATATGTCTTGATAGGCTCCCTAATGATTGAGCTGTGCATTTACAAGATATTAACACCAATGATCTATTTGGACCCTATAGAAAGAGTCTGTTATAGGCCTCTACAAAAATTCTACATTGAAGGTGGTGTATGGCAGATCGAAGAACCTTCATTTCCCACCAACTCTATCGAAAATAATCTGGATAGATTTCTCTCTTGCCCAGAAACCAGCAGTCTAGAAACTAGGCCTAGAATAGATTTACTCGTCCAAAGAAATTGAAATGAATTTAGTCCCTTAGTAATAAAATGTAATATCAATTCAATCCATTGAAGATAAAAAGTTGACATATTAGTCCTTTAACAATAAAAGAACAACATCAATTTAGTCATCTCAATCTAGCATTCTTGTATATAAATGGTCGTTTTTTTTTGTCACTTTCCATAATTGAGGAATTAAATTAATGCCACCTATTTTTTGTATAACGACTAAATTTGTATATAGCATAGATAATTATAGAACTATATCAAGGGATCAACTTTGAGCTCTTATCTTTTTTATGTGTATACTAAATATATATTTAAAAGTTGGTGTCATGGTGCATGGGCATGTTAGGTGGCAAGTCCATCCTATGCGCCGGTTATGACCCCAAGTTAGGTCACGACACCTTTGCTTATAGATCTCAATTTTGCAAAGAAAAGTAGTTTCTCTCATATTTTCTCAAATAAAGAGCTTTTGCCAAAGGACTTAAGTCATTTGAGCAAACTAAATATTTTCGATAAACACAATGGTTTCAATAGAATGCATGCAAACAAAGCAAAGTTGCTTTAGAATGAAATTTGATAACAGAAATTGCTAGCAACATGTACTAATGCAAATAGATGAACAAAATAACATGAACAGTACAAGATTTGGAATGCAAATAAAAAGAAACAAAAAAAAAAAAAAATCAAACAAAAACAAAACAAAGAAGATGGTTAGAATTCCTCATAATCCTCGAGCTTCAGCATGATTAGCACGATAAGTGAGGTGTAACAAGTGTCTTTTCCAACCATTCTAATCTAATCCCCCTAATCGTATTGATAAAGAATCCTAAATTCTTAGGAAATGCAAGTTGTCTTCTTTGATAGTTACTTCACGCTTAGTACGGGCTTGTCTTATGCACGACCTTATCCACTTTCCACGTCTATGAAGTACCACGTCTGAAAGTAATTTGCATGATGTAATAACCACCCACGTTATTTATGCTCATATTGAGGATGCTTCGACATCTTAGGCGTTCATGAAAGTGATGGCCAAATCCCAAGTTCCAAGAGTTTAGTTTATTGCTTACACGACTTTCATTTGTTAACATCATCAACTATTTTCCTGTCTACATAACACTTTTGCCGACATTGTAACTTCAGCCTTGATTTTCATGGTGATCTACCTTGTCAGCCACATTCATGTTAGTATGATAGCTTATGAACACAACCTCTGTTCAAACTCTCATTCAGTCTGATTTGTTCATCTATATCTTCTTAGTATCGACACCTTCCTTGTCGAACACTACTTCGTCGATAACCCATACAACCCAATTCATATTACGCATCCATGTGTGCTTTTATGGTTTCGACACCTTGTGACCTTATGGGTGCTTGTTGTCCCCTTAGATTTCTTTTACTTAGTAACTCTCTCCAACAAATGAAGTCTCATGAAGTTTAACACAATTACACCCAACAATCCTCTTGCTTGAGAAATTATATTGATGACCCTGAGATTTGTGTTGTCATTACCTGACGTTATATCTAACCATTAAAGGAGCATATTGAATTAATGTCACTTGCATTTACATGATTTTTAATGGCATTGACATAAATTTTAGATTCCGTTTGTACTGAGAATGACTATTAGGCCCTTAGGATAGCTCCGAGACTTTTGCAAGTCCTCTCTCCTAATAGATTGCGGTCCTTTTCTTCCTTCCTATTAGATTTGAATAGTACAAGCAACCTTTTTCATTATTCATGAAAAAGATCTCTTTATTTTTTTGGTTATGTTCTTTAATATTTTACTTCATTTGATATATGATTCACACACGAAAAAAATAATGCTCATAGTTTTCAAGAAATTTGTAGACAAGAACCTATGTTGCACGGATACGAATACAATACCCATACCCGGTATGAATACGGGTACGGGGTATGAAAAATTTGTAAAAATTGGGGTACAGGTACGTATATATATATATATTATATATATATATATATATATATATATATATATATTTAAAAAAATAAAAATTTCATAAATTTCACAAAATAAAAACTGAAATTTCATATTATAAATAAAAAAATACATCAACTTCAATATAAAATAAGTCTAAATTGTTCAACATTACATCACAAAATAAAAAAACTACAATACTTAAAACATTATTCAAAACAAATATATAACAATCATTTAAGCATAATTAATGTTCCGGACAATAAAATAGGAGCCCAACTCGGCCCAATGGTTGGGCCCGAATAGATCTCGGATTGCTTAATAGTCCAAGCATATCCCGGGCTATTCATCCGAGTTAAAGCCCAAACTCGGCCTAAGCCCTTTGTTCCCTGGCATCGCGGAACGACCTTCTCTCGCACGGCCGGAAAACTCGGACCCATCCGATATCCCCAAGATAACGGATGTCTAGGGTTATCCCCTATAAAGGCGGGATCAAATCCCCCTCTCTTCTCAACTACTTACTCGTATAAATATGGGTCCTTCTTCGAGTGTTAGGTATCTCTTTCTAACCTATTTCTCGTACTTTCCTGCACTCGCTGACTTGAGCGCCAGAGTCCTTGCAGGTACACCCTTCACCACCGTGGAAACACTCACTTGAGCGGCTTGAGATCCCATTCTTAGTTTGGAAATTGCTCAGGTGACCCATCTCTGAACATTGGTGCCGTCTGTGGGGAACTCACGCTGCTTGCCATACCACGGCTGTGATTGCGATAATGTCTTCGCTCCCAAGAAGAGAACGCACAGCTGGGCACGCCCCTGTAAGCAACAACCAACCACTAATGGAGGGGCGAGCTGCTTCCGACTCTGCGTCGCGCACTGGAGAACGCTAGCACGAGCAGAACTTAGCGGCCCCTAGCACCATTGTCCGGGTCATGGGAAACGTGGTCGCCTCCAAGGTTGAAGTTAAGCCTCGGGCCGACCAGGCCATTCGGCAGAAATGCTAACCCTGATGTGGGAGCAGGCCACCTGCATTCAAAGGTTGGAACAAAACCTGGACCACATGAAGGACTCAGAACGAAGGTGGCGTCGGGAACGACACAAGCGACACCACGATAGGAGTCCGGACTATCGTAAAGGCCGAAGTCCGAGAGAACATAGTCGCAGCACGGAACGTCGTCATCATGGAGACTCGCCACGCGGAAGGGCATCCCACAGCGGTAAAGAGCCCCGGGTAGGAAGTACCCGCCGTCACAATGAATATTCCGACATCCGGTCCCATCCTCGATGTAATGAAGGGCAAGCTAGGCGCGGCTCCGAGCTATATGAGGACCCCGAAGATGGCGATGACACACCATTCTCCGACTTCATTATGGGAATGCTGCCGCCCAAGAGGTTCAAGCCCCCATCCGACATGGAGCCATACGATGCGAGCACTGACCCCCAGGAACATATGGACGCCTTCAAGTCGAGAATGGCATTAGCCGGGGTTTCGGATCCCATCAAATGCCAAGCCTTCCCCATAACTCTGAAGAAAGCTACGTTAAAATGGTTCAACTCTCATCCTCCTAGGTCGATCAGTCGATTTTCCGACCTTGTTTCAACTTTCTTGGCCCACTTCACTACCAAGAATTCAAGCCCAAGCCAGTCTCCAGCCTCCTTGGAATTCACCAGCGGCAAAACGAGTCACTCCGAGACTTTCTCGAGCGATACAACGTCGAATCTTTGCTTGTTACCGAGGTGCAGACTCAGGCGGCGATCCTGACGCTGCTAAACGGATTACGGCCGGGACCGTTCAAAACTTCGCTGTCCAAAAGACCGCCAGAATCCCTGGAGGAAATACAAACAAGGGTCGAGAAGTATATCTTTCTCGAAGAAACGGAGAAGGCCACAGCGAACTTGCAAGGAACCAATCCGATAGGAAAATAGGTAGCCCAGATGAACACCCGAGGAAGGACATATGTTCCAGGGCCGGTAGGTAGAATGACTATTGTAACGTCCGAAGAATTTTATTATTAGTAATCGAGTTGTTCGGTTTTATCGAATAAGTAGGTTTAATCGAAATTCGATTAAGCATTTACTTGAAGCTAGTTAAGTGTGATTTAGAAGTGATTAGGCTTGATGGAGTTGGATTTGGAACATAGGGAACCTCACAGGATTTTTCTAAAACTGATTTACCGATTTAAGAGAAATCGGTAAGGTTTCGGTAATTTAAACTGTCAAAACCGGATCAATAGAAATTATACTGTGAGAACCCTAGGATAGATGGCCAAGATTTAGCCAACTTACCCAAGCAAGTGGGGCCATCTTAGCCCTCCAAATGGGCTGCCAAACCAAGTTACATAACCCACTCAAATCCACCAATCACATGTAACTTGCTTTAGAAGTTTATAAATTCTTCATTTTCTACCCTTGCACATTTTCAGTTCTATCTAAAGCTGACCCCTCTTTATTGTTTTCTCCATTATCTCAACTCATATCATCTTCTTCTCCCAAACCTTTAAGCCATAACAAGATTTCTTCAACTCCAACCACAAATTCAATAAGAATCATACCTAGTAAAGGTAGGAATTCTACTTCTCTTCTTATTGTCCTTGAGTTGGATTTGTGTGTGGGTCTTGTATACTTTATGCTATTAATAATATGTGGAGTGATGATGATTTTATGGTTGATTTTGCATGTGTGTTATGATTGGAAATAGAATTGGTATGAAATAACTTGAAGAAAGGAGATAACTCAAGAAGATAGTAGGGTTTTTCCTCGGCGGTCCGTATGGCAAAGTGTACGGCTCCACCTATAGCTGTTTAAACTCCATGAATCTATTTTTATATGAAACTAGACATTCAGTGCTTTCCATACACATATAATATAAGGCTATTGGATTAGTACAGAGGAAGTTATGAATTTTTGAAATTTAAACTAGAAATTAGGACTTCCATCTAAACAGTATGAGTTGAGAAGGGTGTAACTCACCATATACAACTCTAAATTGAGTAAAACCAACTTTGTTAGAAAGCTTACACATAGGAGAATATCCCATAAAAATTTTCGAATTTGATAAGGTCCCGTTTGTTCCCAGTGAGTCAAGAAAGTTGCCCTACGTCCATCCCAGGTTAGAACAGGGTAGTCCAGTAGGGTCAAGTTTCAAAGCCTATAACTCGAATTATACTCATCCAAATGATATGAAACTTAATTCATTTGAAAGCTTGTTCTATTAGCTTTACATGGGTATAAATTTTGCCTGATTTCAGCCATATTTCTATTTTTACTGAATTTTGCCCCATAAGAGTTCAAATCTGGCTAGAAGTAGGATAAGTCTAGGATAAGATACAAATAATTTGAGTTAATGTCGGAAGTCGGGATTTAGTGAATAGGGAGCTAGGTCGGTATACTTAAAATCAAACTCTAAACTTAAGGGCTAGGTCAGGAATACTTGAAGTTGAAGTCGGAAATTAATAAAACAGAAAGCTAGGTCGGTAATATTTAACATTGAACTCGGGAGGATATACTCAAGGATAAGCCAGGAAGGGTACACTTAAGGTTGAACTTGGAAGGGGTTTACTTAATGACTAAACTCGGAGTTAGTGAATAGGAATCCATATTGGGCATGGTTAAGGCTGAATTTGGAGCTTGGTTAGTAAATAGGAAGGTCGGGATTTAGGAAACACACTTATCAAAGTCTCAGTAGACCAATGGTGGGGTGAGGTCGAAAATCGAACACAACCCTGGAAGTCGGTAATTATATAATCTCAGGAGTCTGAACACAATGTAGGGAAGTCGGAACCATCAAATCTTGAAAGTCGAAATAGAAGTTAAAAGCTTGCAAGATAGATTGATAGTTGAGATTTCTAAATCTTGCACTATTCAATATTGTTATATTCTTGATATGAATATGATGTTTTGTATTGGGTTTACTATTTGATTAAAATGTCCTGATTATCTGGCACTATTCATGGAAAGCGGACATGATCCGTTATGCTGCTGAGATTTCAGCAGAAAATGCAATTAAAGTGAATTTACAAATTTTGCATGCATTGATCAAAGTGTTAGACAAACAATGCTACTCTATAAGTATGAGAAAGGATTTCCATGTGACTTGGGCTAGCCCCTGAACAAAGTTAAGGGAAATAGATCAATGGGAAAATCGGGGAAAGCAAACCCGACGACTTTGTATAGGAACGAGTTCGATCTTGAAAATCGGATTATTACCCACGAGTCATATGGCCAATATACTCCCAGGGGATCAAGTATGAAAAAATATGAGTTAAGATCAAGTGCATCATTCTTCATGCATATCCATAATTTCAATTTTTTAAGCATTGAGTTAAATTGCATCATTAGATGTTATATACATATTATTGCTCACTTGATAGCTGTCACTTATTGATGTCAATACATAGATCGTGTTTAATTTCTACTTAATTTCCTTTATTTTCTTAAGTAAAACAAAGCTGTGTTTTGGGCTATGATTTACATGACTAATTGAGTAGAGAGTAGGACATCCTGGCGATATAACATTTTTTCCTAATTAACCAAAAATCCAAAACACCTAAGAATGATAGTGATGTCAGATATGCATAGATTTAGGAATTCGTACTGAAAAATCTTTATTTCTTACCCTATTATATACCCCCGCATCATTCTTAGATCATGGAGAACGCGGCAACCTGCATCCTGTTCATTGAGTTTCTAGAGCTCCACATCTATCTTGATCCGTTTCTAGATTCCGTGTACATAACTGGTAGGTGCCAGTTTCGTCTTTACATTTTTTTCCGGAGAAGCTTTATTGTACCTCTTAAGCCCCCACTGTTTGACCCTGCTGTCCTTTACATTGTCATCCCTATCCACATGGCTCATCCCTTTCCACCTCCACTCGCAATAGCAGTACCGATAGCAACACCAGCCATGGCTCCACCAGTCATACCATCGCAGTCGATCCCCTCTGCCTCTATGTCTGAGGAGGATCCATCGGAGGCAGCGAGCTCGTCGTCCTCATCTTTTGCCCCGAGTGTAGACTATATCCCTGCTGACGCCGGTACGGCGAATGGATTCCTCTCTTCGGAGCCCATCTAGAGTACCTGCCGTAGCATCAGTATATGTATAGGATGACCCTATTTTGGCAATTGGGTCATAGGCATACGGGTAGGAGCTAGCAGTTGTACATGAAATGTCCTATGGGGACTAGTAGGGGGGATGTCCATATTGTCAGGCCAATTTATTTTATGTTAGCGGCCTCATTTCTTTTACCCTGTACTGTATTGTAAAACAAAGGTATAAGCATGTACATATATATATGATGCAGTTTGTTTATTTCAAAATTTTGTTTGAGTTACTTTATTTCCGATACAATGACTGTTTAGTGTATATCTCATTGCCAAACCGAAATTGATTAAAGTAAATAGTTAACTCTTAGTTCACCACACATAATAACTTATCAGGTAATATATTATGACTTAAACATAGTATTTTGTCTGGTAAGGTGTTACAACTATACCCCCCTCAATGTACCCTCAACGTATCCCTATCCAAGCTGTTCCGAGAGGTCGGCCAAGTCGAGAGGTTCCCCAAGCCAAAGGTCCGTCCTCAAGATGAGAGCCAACACTAACAAGTTCTTGTTTTGTGAGTATCACAACGATTTTGGACACAAAACTGAAGATTGCTACAACCTCCGAGATGCCGTGGAACAGTTGATAAGGGAAGGCAGATTGGCAAAGTACGTGGCTTCCCAAAGAAGTCCACAAAAAAGGCGAGCTCCCGATCATGGGGACGAAGAAAGAAGGAATCCGAGGAGCCAGAAATCCTTGGAGCCGGAAGCAAGTCAGGGCAATGACGGGGAATAGATCACAAGGACTATCAACGTCATTGCTGGAGGCTTTGCAAGTGGCGGAACAACGAAGTCAGCCCAAAAAAGCGTTTACAAGAAGTTCTAAATGTTTCCTCTGGGAAGATAAAAAAGCCAGCACCGACATCTCGGCCAATACCAGATATCGTCTTCTCAAGTTCCGACTTCGAGGGCATGATCTTGGGACATGACAACCCAATGGTGATATCTGTAGCCATGGTCAATGCCAAGGTAAAAAAGGTATTCATCGATCAAGGAAGCTCGGCCAATATCATATTCCGAGGTGCATTTGATAAGCTTGGATTAAGTAACGCCGACTTCCAAACACATGTGGAGGAGTTGATCGGGTTTTCCGGAGAAAAAGTCCACCCCCAAGGTTACGTCACCTTCCACCTAACCTTGGGGTCTCGAGCTAAAACTCAGACGATCAAAGTCAACTTCCTAGTTGTTGACTGCCCCTCGGCCTACAACGCCATACTTGGAAGACCGACGTTGAACAAGATAAGCACCATTATCTCGACAACATTCCTGACCATGAAGTTCTTTACCGACCAAGGGGAAATTGCCACTATAAAAGCCGACCAGGCCGCGGCTCGGCGATGCTATAACGCCAGCCTGGAAATACAAAAGCAACAAAAGGTGGTGTCCCAAGCCGATGCCCGACCCCCCAAATCTTCGAATGTCATGATAATAGACTTGGATGCAAGGAAAGTTAAAGGAAAGAGACCAGAACTAGACGGCGAGTTAGAGGAAATCCAAATCGGGAATAAAAACTGGAAAGTAACTCGAATTAACAAAAAACTTCCAATCTCACTGAAACAAGGCTTAATCAACCTCCTCAAGTCCAATGTAGATTTATTCACATGGTCTCCCACCGACATGCCGGGAATTAACCCAGAATTCATCTCCCATCGACTCTCTGTCTTCCCCGGTTCAAAATCGGTTACCTAGAAGAGGAGAAGAATGAGCCCAGATAGAGCCCTAGCGGTGAAAGAACAAGTCCAGAGCCTCTTGGAAGCTGGTTTCATACGCGAAATCGAGTACCCGACATGGTTGTCCAATGTCGTGATGGTAAAAAAGTCCAATGGGAAATGGCGAATGTGCATTGACTACACCGACTTGAACAAAGCCTGCCCAAAGGACCCGTATCCCTTACCAAGCATCGATGGGATAGTGGATGCTACTTCCGGGTTCAGACTGCTCACTTTCATGGACGCTTACTCGAGATATAATCAAATCTCGATGTTCAAGCTCGACGAAGAAAAAACAGCATTCATAACCCCAACGGCCAATTATTGCTACAAGGTCATGCCTTTCAGACTGAAGAATGCGGGAGCAACATACCAGAGGCTTATGAATAAGGTATTCGCAGAACTGGTTGGAAATATGATGGAAGTGTATATTGACGACATGTTGCTCAAGTCTCGCGAAGAAGAGAATCTCTTGTCCAACCTTGAGGTCGTATTTGATCGAGTCCAACAGCACAACATGAGACTCAACCTGCACAAGTGTGCTTTTGCCGTAGAAGCCGGAAAATTTCTGGGGTTCATGCTTACGCACTGGGGGATCGAGGCAAACCCCGACAAATTCCGAGCAATACTCGAAATGAAAAGTCCAACAACAGTAAAAAAAGTACAATGCCTCACAGGAAGAATTGCCTCTCTTTTGAGGTTCATGGCTGCGTCGGCCAGGAAAGCTATCCCCCTCTTTTCTCTCTTGAAAAAGGGGAATACCTTCGAGTGGATGCCAGAATGTGAAGCCGCCTTCACTAACTTCAAGGACTATCTGTCCCGCCCGCCTATACCGAGCAAGCCGGAAGTCGGAAAATCGTTGTTCCTATATCTATCTGTTAGCGACACTGCCATTATCGGGGTGCTGGTCTGGGAGGATTCCCATCAATAGCACCCGGTATACTTTATTAGCAAAGTGCTTCACAGACCCGAGACTAAATATCGGACGATTGAAAAAATCGCCTTGGCCCTAGTGATTGCAGCACGAAAGTTTCGCCAGTACTTTCAAGCCCACACCATCATCATCCGAACTGACCAGTCAATCCGGCAAATCCTACAAAAATCGGACCTGGCAAGAAGGATAGTATCATGGTCTGTGGAGCTTTCGGAGTTCGACATCCAATACGAACCAAGGACCGCCATTAAATCTCAAGCATTAGCAGACTTCTTAGCTAAAATGTGGACAAGGTAGATACCCTAGAATCGGATTGGATGCTGCACGTGGACGAAGCTTCCAGCTCGAAAGGAAGTGGAGCTAGGGCAATTCTCGAAAAGGAAGGTGAAATAATCCTCGAGCTATCCATTAAATTCGACTTCTCGGTCTCCAATAAGCAGGTCAAATATGAAGCCCTCACTGCAGGCCTCAAGCTAGCAAGGGACGTTGGCGTATCCCGGCTTTTGGTGTGCAGTGACTCTCAAGTCGTGACTTCCCAAGTCACCGGGGCATATCAAGCTAAAGACGTTCTACTACAAGAATACCTAACAAAGGTAAAAGAACTCGTGGAAAAATTTCCTCCGGTAGAATTCCGACATGTTCCAAGGGAAGAGAATGTCAGGGCCGACATCCTCTACAAGCTGGCAGGTACTAAGCCCAGAGGAAACAATCAGAGTTTGATCCAAGAGACTTTGAAGTTTCCGTCAATATCAGATGCCTTTCCGATCTTGTCCGTTGATAAGGTTCCGAACTGGATGACTCCTATTATTCAGTACTTGAGGAATGAAACCAGACCAGAAAATTCCGTCGACGCCAAGAGACTAGCTAGAGAAGCTTCCTGTTACACTTTCATCAATGATCAACTATTCAGAAGAGGGTTGTCCCAGCCACTGCTAAGGTGCGTGGGACCGGATTGGGTTCCCGCTATTCTTGAGGAAGTTCACGAAAGATCTTGCTGCCATCATCTCGGAGGAAAGTTGCTTGCATTAAAAATTTTACGAACTGGATTCTATTGGCCGTCGATGATGAAGAACTCAATAAAATATGCACGAAAGTGCTCCAGCTGCCAAAAACACACCACTTTCCACCTTGCCCCTTTCGACGAACTAACGTCGATCATGTCCCCCTGGCCCTTCAGCAAGTGGGGACTCGACCTCCTAGGTCCCTTCCCACTTGCCTCGGGACAAGTGAAGTACCTTATTGTGGCAATAGATTATTTCACGAAGTGGATAGAAGCAGAGCCGCTTTCCACCATCACTGCTGCCCAAGCTCGGAAATTCGTAAGGAGGAATATCTTCACTCGCTTCAGAATACCTGACTCGATCATCACGGACAACGAAACCCAGTTCATAGATCAGAAGTTCCGAGGATTTCTCTCTAGCCACAAGGTCAAACACCACTTTACCTCGATCGAACACCCTCAAGCAAATGGCCAAACTGAGGCTGCCAACAAGTTCATCCTCCGAGGATTGAAGAAGAGACTCAACGAGGCAAAGGAAGCATGGGCCGACGAACTCGGGAGCGTCCTATGGTCCTACAGGACCACCCCGTATTCAACAACGGGAGAAACTCCTTTCAAGCTGACTAATGGGGTGGAAGCGATGATACCAATTGAAGTCGAGGAGATAAGCCCATGCGTCATGTTCTAACCTGCAGAGCACCACGCATTTCGGGAGGAGTCCGATCTGTCAAACGAAGCAAGGGAAATGGCTCATCTAAGGGAGAAGGTGCTGAAACATCGAATCTCCTAGAGATACAATGCCAAAGTGGTACCCTAGATTTTTGACAACGGAGAATTGGTTCTCAGACGAGCTAACATCAGAAAACCGCCCGTAGGCCATGGGAAATTAGCTGCAAACAGGGAAGGCCCATATAAAGTTATTGACGTCTTAGGAAATGGGGCATACAAACTCTCCACATTATCGGGCACAGAGATTCCGAGGTCATGGAACTCTTCCAACCTCCGGAAGTTTTTTATTTGATGTACATACCACGTGAGATTGTCGTACTCTTTTTCCTACCTCGGGTTTTGTCCCACCGGGTTTTCTCGAGGGGTTTTAACAAGGCAGAACTCCATGGGCCGAGCAGTAACTAGCAAACTTTTCCCGATATTTGCTTTTACATGTTACCTTTATCTTGTTTGATTTAACATTACTTTATTATTTCCATGTTGTCAACTCTTTCTTTCAATTCCATTATTCTGCTTCCATTATTTTTTATTACATGTCATGATTGACGATTTCAACCCGCCTTAATTCTCCTAAGGGATTGATCCCCCCTTAGTCGAGGAAAATGGATCCCGGTATGATAACTTGGACACGTAATCTCAAATACGATTAAAGTCCAGAGTCAAATCGGGTCAGTTTACATTGCGCTAACTTGAGCAAACAAAACCTTGAGTTCTAGCTAAATCCAACTCAAACAGCATCCAGTTCAGTAAAACAATAAAGGTGCCGCCAATATTCCTTTCAAGGTCTAACTTAGGCGAATAAATGGCACATTAATTAACAAAATAGGCAACAAATAAAACCACGACATCGTAACAAATTTCATTACAAAAGGTTCCGACATCGAACAGATCTCGAAACCTGACAGGGTAATACAATTAAGTACAGACACGTCAAAGTTCGGAGGTCTAGTCCTTCGGATCAGTTTCAAGGTCATCAACACCGTCATCATCCTCTTCTGGAGCGACCACGATACGACCATCAACTACAATTTTGTCCAAGCCGACCTTGTTGAAATCAGCGTCAGGACAAATAATCTGGCACTGCTCCAGAAGGGACTCCTTAATCTCTCCGGCCGACCTCGCCTACAACCACTCCACCTGAGCCACCTCGTCCCCCACTCTCGCAGCAACCTTCGAAAGATCGGCCTAATCCCTCTGGAGTTCCGACATCCGAGAACGAGAATCCTCCAATTGCTGGTCCCTCGACTCAAGCGCCTCCTTCAACCTATTGATCTCATCTTCCTTGGACTTCTCCAAAACCGACTTCTCATCTTGAAAAAAGGAGAGCTAGGACTTCAAGGCCTTTACCTCCGCCGACTTCAGCATGGCTCATCCCGCCCATTGGAATTTTGCAGCCAAATTCTCATTGTCACCCTGTAAGCGCTCGAGAAGGGTGGGGACCATCAATTCCTTATCCATGAAGTTGGGATAAGGAAAATCCTTATCCATAACATGTGCGTCGAACCGCTCCTTCGGCGAGGGAAGGCCTTCGAGGTTGGCAGCCACGAACTTCCCTTTGGCCACTTTCTTCGACTTTTGTTTCTTGGAAGGCTGGGCCTCCAGAGCCGCCTTATCCGGAATAGAAGCGAACATCGGGTCTCCGAACCCCACCGACTTCGAACTGTTTCTTCCATCCCCCTCGTGTGACCTCTTCAATATCCTTCGGTGATACTTGGCGAGGGCGGACTTCGGAGCCATCTTGTTTGCGAAAGAGCCATCAACAATAAGCATCTGATAAAAAACAAATAGGAGGGGGAAACATAAGATATGCAGCAATAACAGAAAAATGACAACCTAAATACTGCCTGGCCTCCCTAGGATCTACACCAACTATGTTCTTTAAGTTCAGATGATTTTTCCCAAAGCATTCGAAAAGGAAGTCAATAACAGCCTTCTCATCGGGCTTAAGGGAATTCTCCTCTATCCGGGGAGCGCTAAAATACTTACACCAAAAGACGTTAAATCGAAGCTCCCCCTCCAAGGTCTTCCAAAAAGGAATCTAGTTCGGGCACCCGAAAACCTTGAAGTAAACAAGCTTAAAGTTATGAAAGGATTCCTCATACAGGAGGAATATCTTTCGATTGGCATGAGCTCGGAAGGATAGCCATCTCGAGGTTAATCCACCACCGGTAGGTCGGATCAGAGTGAACATGAAAAAGAAAGCGTCCGGAGATGGCGTTAATTCGAGATATTCGCAAATGATCTCGAAACCCTGAATCATCCCCCAGCTATTTGGATGAAGTTGAGAAGGAGCGGCCTCAGTTTGGCGCAGAATCTCCATTTGAAAGTGGATAAACGGAATTCGAACTCCTAGCTTGGAGATAAGGACGTCGTAACACCATATCCACCGAGGCCCTCTTCAAGGTTAAAGTCGCTCACCCTCTCGCTTGGACCCGAAGCCTCCAAATAATACTCCACCTTATACTCGCCCTCTAGCGAGATAGGGTTTTCCTCTCTAAAGTAAGTTAGGAATTCCGGGGTTACAATCGAGGGAGTCCGCAGGACCTCGGGATCGACCCACCGGTAGATAAAGTTGATATCGGGAGGAAAAGTTAGAGCTCTCTTTTTGGCCATTTTTCACGATCCCAAACAACCTACACAGGATAACACCGCTACGTCACAAACTCGGGAAAGTCTAAGTCAGGAACCCTTAAAGAAAAAATGGGAACTGAAAAGACAGGCCCCCTACAGTGGTTTCCCTCCATACGAAAAGCTGCTGGTGGGCGGCGGAAGCAAAAAAATGAAACGAAAATGGATTACTGGGAGCCAAGCCGCCACTGATATAGCACCCAACAAAACAATACTGGTCACAGAAGCAGAAAACAAAAGAGATAAGACATACTTGTTACTAGCGAAGTAATGACGGCACAAACGATTGCGGTCCTACACTACTCCTTCGCTTCCTCTGCGCGATGGATACTTTTGGGCAAGACAAGAAAAATGGGCAAGGCAAGAAGAATAGAGTGCGAACGCACGAAACCCCTCTTTATAGGAATGAAAATGTCCTTTACCACGCAACCCAAATGCCGCGAAGGGCGCAACCTGTCTTTTCGCCTAAAAAGAATGGGGGCAAAAATTAAAATGATGCCCCAATCGAAATGATAAGGCGTTCTGAATGAGGCGTCGAAATAGCATGTGTCCGCTCAGGGTTATCAGACTCGACTTATGAGACGAAGGGACGTCACCGGTTGGCAGAGACTCAGGACATTGCCACAGGCAAATGTCAAATCACTTAAATGGCAATCCGAGGTCGAGACGCTGCATGTTAACTCGGAGATTCACGAAGAACTCGACATCCGAAGAAGCCACCTCGGATACCGAGTTGGGGGCACTATTCCGGACAGTAAAATAGGAGCCTAACTCGGCCCAATAGCTGGGCCCGAAGAGATCTCAAATTGCTTAATAATCCGAGCATATCCTGGGCCATTCATCCGAGTTAGGGCCCAAACTCGGCCTAAGCCCTTTGTTCCCTGGCATCACGGAACGACCTTCTCTCACACGGCCGGAAAACTCAGACCCATCCGATATCCCGAAGATAACGGACGTCCAGGGTTATCCCCTATAAAGGCGGGATCAAATCCCCCTTTCTTCTCAACTACTTACCCGTATAAATATGGGTCCTTCTTCGAGCGTTAGGTATCTCTTTCTAACCTATTTCTTGTACTTTCCTACACTCGCTGACTTGAGCATCAGAGTCCTTGCAGGTACACCCTTCACCGCCATGGAAACACTCACTCGAGCAACTTGAGATCCCATTCTTAGTTCGGAAATTGCTCAAGTGACCCATCTCCGAACAATTAACAATCAAACTCTAATAGTCTCAATCTCATCATTTCCTTCCCCATAATTAGTAAAAAGAATAATTCCACTCATTATAAAGAACAAAAATTAGAGCACAAAAAAAAATTTAATCACTCATTATATGTTTCAGGAATAATTCCGACAGATCAGCTCCAGTAAGATATATAGAACAGAAGAAAAAAATGAAATAGTAAAAAATGAGAGAAGGAGTCGTACTTCTCTTTGTCTTTCCCGGAAAAAAATAGAAAGAAAAAAAAAGATAAAAAGTGGCAAAACGACGTAGTTTAGTTAAAGTCCATACCCAAGCTGTACCCGAGCCGTACCCAGCCATACCCAATTTTTTTTCCAAAAAAAAATTTTTGTTGGATGCGTACCCAACGCGTACCTAGAGGGTTTGCAGAGCGTTCCATCCAGCTTCATAAGCACATTGTTCATCAAAATAACTAGAATAGCAAAGAACACAACTAAAGGAAAAGAGTTTTATTCATGAAAGTGACATGCATTGCCCAAGTCTAATTAAGGGGTTATTAGGCAAAAATATCCTAAGTGCTGTTAGCACAAAAAAGACGGAATGTGATATCTCAAGACTGTGTTGGATCAAACTAGGAGAAGGGAATTTGAACGAGGGGAAAAGTCGAAATAAAAAGAAGGGTCTTTCGACAAGGAAAAAGGGTGAGCACAATCAATGAAGAAAGGGTATCGGTCCTTTTTAGATTTTTAGGATGCTAGACTAGAAAATAAATTAGTTACTAAGGTTTGAAGGAAATCAAGCATGGGTAAAAGAAATATTCAAAATGGAGTTAGAATGTGGGAGTAAGAAGTTACCACACATGATAGTCAAGAATGAAACATGGGTTGGTTCCAGTCAGGAAGATCATGGTTGATACACAGTAGTGAACGTAGGTTTAATGGGCCTAGTTTATAGTACTCTATTTGTCTATAAATAATGAGGAATGGGTAGTAATTGGGATGGACTTTTGCAGACTTGAAAACCTCTACACACTCTGCTAAAATATTTGCCATAACATTAAAGAGTACTAGAGAACTCAAGTAATAGTCCTGATCATTTCTATTTCATTTAGCTATTTGATCTTGTTTTATATTTGTCATTGATGGTCATTGTTTGTTAGTACTGCATTTTGATTACATTTTTTTACGTTTCTATTTCATTTTACTTAAAGTTTTATTTTTATCTTTAATTTCTGAGACTTTTAAATTTCTGATAATCCATTAGAGGAACCGCTTTCATTCCCCGAATTGAGATTCGTGAAGCAAATTGATAACAATCAATCTATTTGATGTGTTGACTTAAAATCTAGTAAACAAATTGGCACGTCTGGTGGGACCAATAAAAGGAAAGTGTTAGAAAAGGAAAAAATCTTATTAGTGCATGATTTTGAGAAGTGGCACTATTTTGTCTAGCATGGTAAGATCAAAAGCACCATCATCTAGAAACTCCTCTTCTAGTGATGAAGTAAACAATGAAGGGGAAAATTCTCCTATTTCTCAGCCTTTGGAGCCAGTCTTGACTACAATACGTGCTACTGGGCAAGCGATTACTACTCAAGCTCCGAGTGTTATGAGCACAATGGCCATGAATACAACTCCAATGTATGGCTTACCCCCTGATTTTGTACTTCCCATGGCTACACAAGCTCAAATGTAGTCAGGGATAGGAGCAGTTACAACCACATTTCAAAATCTATTGTATACAAATACTATTCTGGCTAATTTACCCCTTTTTGGGTCATTCCCAAGGCCTTTATCAATAAATCACGTATACCCTACCATGCTTAGGTCAATGTCATTAACAATACCTTCTTACACTACTAAACCATTGGCTACTTTTCGACAGCAGCTCGAGGAAAGCCATCATGAGTTGGTCAATATGCTAATCCACCAAATGGCCACTCTAATCACGCCATTGTTAAAGTCGAATAATACTAGGTTTGAGCAGTTAGCCCAACAAGTCAATCGTATAGCCTCAATAGTTGACATGGTCGACGAGCTGGTCGATTAGACTAGAATAAGGTCATGGGAAAATGTTGATAATATTGACCAAGGAAATATCCCACCCCAATTAGAAAACCAAATACCTGATGACATACATTTTGTCAATCGAGGACAAAATGCAAACCAGTTGCTGCAAAGGTTAAGGCAAAATAATGCTGAGGTGCATCAAAACTTAACTAAGCCAATTGAACATGTCTTGAATCGCTCTGGCTTTAATGTAGGTTATGCAAATCAATCTTATTTTGTTTCCATGTTCCTCGATTATGTACATTAGGCAGAGCTTCCTCAAGGATGGAAAGTGCCAAAATCGTTAACCTAGTTTTCGGGGAAAAATGGAGAATCTATTGTCGAGCACGTCACCCAATATACGATAGAAATTAGTGAACTTGCTAATGTAGAATATCTGACGATGAGGTTTTTTTCTGTTCGATGGGATAGCACGAGAAAGGGGGTTGAATCGTGCTTTCGAGAATTTATAATATCTGAAAACTTTTGTCAAAAAGATCTATCTCAAGTTCAAAATTGGATTGCAAAGCAATTGTGTTAGTTTATGAAATAGTTTAGTAATATGTAAAACAGAAATAAACTTTGTTTCAAATTGAGTTTAAACAGAGTTGAACCTATTTGATTAATTCAAAAAACAAAATTAGAGATAGAGATAATCATATTAGAGATTTTTATACTGATTTGGCTAAACCACTTGCTTACTTCCAGTCCCCAACTCTTTGTTGAGATTTTATATTTCAAGTATTCTTTATCTAAGCTTCTCCAAGCTTCTTACAAGTAAGTAGTCTTTTTCAAGCATCTCCAAGCTTTACAAACGAGTAGTATTTTCCTAGCCTCTCCAAGCTTCTTACTGACCACTACTGGGTCCAAATACAAATGATGTGAATGATATGTATTGTTTGAATACTCATACAAACTTTCTCAATAAGGATTTGGACAATGAAGTACAGTACGTGAGACTTCTCTAAATTCTCAAAGAGAGAATATTATTTATTACAGACCAAAATAGAGGATTTACTTATATCCTAAAGTTATGATAAGTAACTTTCTGGTACTTTAGAAACTTGATAAGGATGAAGAAAGGAAGCTTTTTTTACATAGAAAATATTTAAACAGTCTAACTATTCTTTCTTCGATTTCCAGCCTTATATAGACTTTGAAATATGACCGTTTGAAGCATGCAGGCCTTAATCCTTGTGATCCTTTTGGTCTGCTAGTTTACGATTGGATAAAGAAGAAAATGGCCCTCCTTTTTCCTACTCTTCAAAACTTACACAGAAGTAAAAAAGAAGCTGTTTGTTAGTTCACCAATTATTTAGACTTGTTAGCGCCTGTTCTGCATCTTGTCAAATCATCTTTTTGACTTTTTAATTTTGTCTATTGAAGCGTGCAGAGTAGTGTTGGCAAAGCGAGCTGGCCTGGCCCAACCAGCCAAAAGCGGGGTGGGGTGGGGCAGGGCCAAATTAGGAAGGCAGGCTCAATATTCTAGTCTGCCCCATTTAAGGGCAGGTTGACGCGCCAAAAAATTAAAAATAAACTTATTTTAATATTTTTTATGAGTTAAACTACTTTAAAAAGCTTTAAAAATTAGAAAATTATATTGAATGAAAAATCTACTTAAATAAAATAGAATAAAATAATTAAACTACATAATTTATATCCAAATTTAACTCAAATACAAATATAAAAAACTAATTAGAATATATAAATAAGTTATAAATAATAATTAACTATAAATTTATAACATAAAGTCTATGGTATAAAGTTCACATATTAATAAAGTATAATAACAATATAATCTATAATAAAAACCTAAAAAAAATTTTAAAAGGTACTCTTGTACCTAAAAAAAAAAACAAAAGTCACCCTCGGCCACTCGCCTCGGCCCGCCGAAGCTCGCGGGTTAAGTAGGCCAAAAAGTTTTGGCGGACCAAATATGTCAACTCAACTCATTATTTTTGGTGAGTTTGGCAAGCCAACCCGGCAAATTGAGCCCGTTTTGCCATCTCTAGTGCAGAGGAAGCTTTGAAGGTGTAACACTTCATGAGAAGTATATCTCTGGAGATTTTTCCTTCTAGACAAAGTCATCTTTTTGAATAAACAGTATTCGCTCTTGAGGCACCGTTTTCCCTTCTAATGTTGCAGTTTCATCTTTCTGAACCTTCTTTCTTGTTTCTTTCATAGTAATTTGAGAACTATACAAAGTATATATTCATATCAAGTATATTCAATTTAAAGTACCAATGGATAACCTAACTTTGAAGATTCTCAAGCATATAATGCACATGATTCACGAAGAAATGCTTCTAAAAACAATTAGTTCATATATATAGCAAAATTAGCTTAAACTCTGATTTGGTATTCATCAAAACCTTCATTCTCATTCTAGTTTATAACCACAGAATGGTTTCTCAAGGGCATTGGAGCTAACAATCTCCCTCTTTTTTATTATGGCAAATCAATATTTAAGAAAAGTTCTTGTTAAAAAATAATGAGCATGAATTGCTGTTCAGAGAAAATAACTTTCTGAAGAGTGATGGCACTCATACTATTAGAAAGATTGAATCCCTTTGTTTTTATTCTAAGTCAAAGTACATGGGATTCTTTGTCATATAAAATTATCATTTAAGCAGAATGACATTTCTAATCATATCAGAGCGACAGTTCAAATAGTTCAAATCAAATTGAAATAATTAGAAAGATTATATAGCAAGAAATTATATTCATATATATTCCATAATCTTTTAGCAGAATAATCTCAGTATCTAAGCAACTTTCATCTCAATCAGTTTGGATATCAGAGCAGGTATTAGAGCAACTATTCGAGCATTTTATTAACTCACATATAAGCTCATATAAAGGTTCACACATAATATAGTTGCAAAAAAATAATTAATTAAGAGATATGAAAGCATAAGTGACAGAGAAATAAATATAGCTGAATGTAAACTATAAACTAGTGATAAAGTGTTCAAACAGGAATAAAATAAAGAGATGTTTCGGGAATGAATAAATAACTGTTTCTGAGATGCCAAAAAAAAAAAAAATGAATCCTAAAACTAATGTATGCAAATTTTTGTATGCTTGCATGCTTGTTCCTCCTCAGTGTATGCTCCCCCTCAGCTTAGACTTTTCTGAAATATCTTCTCCCCCTTTCACATCATTAAAAAAAAAAATGAGATGGGATCATGGAAGAACCATCACTGATTGCCTTTGCCTCTGAATAGTCTTCAAAATATGTAATGTGAGAGTTTCTAGTTTGGCCAATCTTCTCTCCATATTACTTTGATTTACCAAGATTGAATGTTGATTTGACATGAGAGTGAACATGTTTTCTTGGAGCTATTCCAATTGAATTTGGATTGGATCAGGAGTTCCTTCTACTCTGGATGGAGATATTGAGAGAGAATGAGCAGATACTGAAGCAAGAATTGGTGTAGAAGTAGGAAGAAGTGCAATTTCTGGTACAATCTCTATGTTTTCAACTGCAAGTTCAAGAATGAGGGTTTGTCTAAACTTGATCTTTCTGACAAATATTTTTGAGTATTCTGATGGTTGGTTTCCACTGAGATAGCAATCCTTCTGAAATTTTCAAATGAAACACCTATTCCATCAGCTCTATCTCTCTGCTACTGTAACCATTCCTCTTCTCTGAATCTATGTTTTGAAGCTTCTCTTATTGCTCTTTTTAAAGTAGAATGAGCTGAGTCTTTTGCAGGATCATTAGCAGAAATTTCTTTTTCCCTTTTCTTTTGTAGTTAGAATATATATTTCCATTATGAGTTTCCTCATCAGCTTGCACATTTGCATGAGTTTGGAGAAGAGGTTCTCTGATTGCAATTGCTTGTTCGAGAGGTCTTGAAACTCTTATTTCTGGTTTACCAAAGAATATTCCATTGAGTCCGTATTAGTTACAGATGTTGTATCTTTAGCACTAGTAGGAACCAATTTTCTCTTTTTATTTTAGAACTTCCTCTTGGAAAAGCGAGATAGATTTTTTCTTGATTTGTCTATGCTTTTCTTTTTGTCTTTCTTCCTCCTTTTTGCCATAGTGTAAAGAACATAGGAGTTGATCTTGAAGCACTAGCAATAGATAATGATTGTACATACGATATTGGACACAGTATATGGTTCAAGATTTGATCAGAAAGGAAGTGGAGGATAAAGATTATGAAAGGTTTCAAAATTTTTAAAGAAGACAGTTTCTGAATAAGAAGAAGGTAGTAAAAATTTAAGTTGATGAGATAAAGGGAAGTGGATAGTTGACGTAATAGATGAGGATAATTTTTGGGTTGAGACAAATGGTTGAAGTATGTGAAAGATTTCAAATGAAATGCTACTGTTTCAGGTTAAGTGAGTCTTTTGGTTTTCCCGGTCCAGAGATCGTGGCAAACGTGTAATGGTGGGGGCAACCAAAACGACGCACGTCACAATACAGTTTTATTTCTCCAGAAACCAGACATTGATGAGAACCTCTAAGCATCTTTCTAGAGAGATATGTCAAATTATGCCCAATAGAAGATCTATTTCTTGAATAAATCAATCTGAAACTATTTTTTTCAAACTCATCTTCGCTTTATTTTGAAGTAATCTTTCTAAAGTACATCTAATCTCAACTTGAACTTGACTTCAAACTTTCTCAACTAGGTAGATCACCAATTATGAATTTACTTTCTGAACCATTGCAAGAAAATATTTTGAGTTGGTTCTTTGAATCCTTCCTTGAATATGATCTTTTTGAGCCACATATTGTTGACGAACTTTCTCTAGAAAGCAAATCCAGTAGGATGTGGCAATCTCAATGTTTACTTTTTGCTCAAGAGAAAGGGAGGTACTAGAAGCAATGAATATGAATGTTTTAAAAATTAATCATGTTCATAAGGTTCCTTATATGACAGAAACGATCTTCAACTAAGGGTTTTGTGAAGATGTCAGCAATCTGACTTTAAGTGTTAACAAATCTTAGCTCAATATCTCCTTTCAAAACATCATCTCTTATGAAATGATGCTTGATGTTAATGTGCTTAGATCTAGAATGTTGAATGGGATTCCTTATGAGATTAATTGTACTAGTATTATCATAGAATAGGGATTTTCGTATACCTCAGATTGAAGTCTCTAGTTGTTGCTTAATCCATAGAATTTGAGTACTGCAATTTGCAACAAACACGTATTCAGCCTTTGTAGTTGAACGAACAATAGTGTTTTGCTTCTTGCTTAATCAAGTTATCAATGACTTTCCAAGAAAGCAACAACAGCTACTAGTACTTTTTCTTTCAATTTCATCTCCAGTGAAATCAGCATCACAGTAATCTGTAATAGTGCAAAAGTACCTTTCTCGTACCAGAGACCAAGATTAGTAATACCAACTAAATACCTTAGAATTCTCTTGATAGTATTCAAGTGTGATTATTTGGGATTTGATTAAAATCTAACACAATTTCCCACTCTTAATTGCAAGTCATGTTTACTAGTAGTAAAATACAGTTGAGATCCAATCATACCTCTGTAAAGAGTTTTAGAGACTTTATCACCATCTTTATCAGCTTCTAGAATTTGAGAAGGATGCATGGGGGTATTGATGCTCTTAGCCTTGTCCATGTCAAACTTTTTGAGCAAGTCTTTAGCATATTTTTCTTGATAAATCAGAATTCCATCCTTCTGTTGTTTAATTTGGAGTCCAAGAAGGAATTTAAGTTCTCCCATCAAACTCATCTCAAATTCTTCCTGTATTAGCTCATAGAAATTCTTGCACAAATTTTGATTAGTTGCACCAAAAATGATATCATCAACATAAATACAAACAATTAGAAAATCATTTTTTTCATGAAGAATAAATAAGGTAGTATCAACTTTTCCTCCTATAAAATCATTTTTTATCAGAAATGAGCTGAGTCTATCATACCAAGCTCTAGGAGTTTGCCTTAAACCATATAAGGCTTTTGAAAGCTTAAAGACACGGTGAGGAAAATTTTCATTTTCAAAACCAGGAGATTGATTTACATAAACTTCCTCCGATATAAAAGCATTTAAAAAGACAGATTTTACATCCATTTGAAATAGCATAAAACCTTTATATGAGGCATAAGCAAGTAGCATTTTGATTGCTTCCAATCTTGCTATGGGGGTGAAGGTTTCATCATAGTCAATGCCTTCTTGTTGATTATAACCTTGTGCCACTAGTCTTGCTTTGTTTCTAATAACTTTTCCATTTTCATCAAGCTTGTTTTTGAACACCTATTTTGTCCTAATAGTAGTTTGTCCTTTAGGTAGAGGGACAAGGGTCCAAACTTTGCTCTTCTTAAATTGAGATAACTCCTCTTTTATTTCTTCAATCCAGTTTTGATCCATTAGAGCTTCATCAATACTTTCTGGTTGAATTTTAGAGATAAGAGCAAGATTGGATTTGTTTTTGAGTAAAGACCTTGTTCTGATTCCTTCAGAGGGTTCACCATTAATTTGGTTTTGAGAGATAGCTCTCAAGTCTCTTATACCAGTATATCTTTGATTCAAAGGTATACCTTCTAGTTCTTCAGAAAGGTCATAAAAAACATGTTGATGAGAAGGAAGTTCATGAATATCATCCTCGTTATTACTAATGACAATCTGAATGTTCTGTTA
This sequence comes from Pterocarpus macrocarpus, assembly GCA_031439585.1. Taxonomy (NCBI): domain Eukaryota; kingdom Viridiplantae; phylum Streptophyta; class Magnoliopsida; order Fabales; family Fabaceae; genus Pterocarpus; species Pterocarpus macrocarpus. The sequence continues at coordinate 31,468,471 of CM062513.1, read as the reverse complement.
ATTCTGGGAAGTGTCATTTAATGACATATTTTCCATTTTTTCTTCTAGACCTACAACCTTCTGATTAAGTTCATTCTTCTTTTCCATGAAGCTTATATGGATGGTTTCTTCAACTACCTGAGTCTCCTTGTTAAATACCCTGTAAGCTTTTGAGATAGAAGAATATTCTAAGAAAATTTCAAGATTAGATTTTGAATCAAACTTTGAAAGTTTGTCCTTGGTGTTAATTATAAAGCATTTAGATCCAAAGAAATGAAAATAAGATATATTAGGTTTTCTTCCCTTCCATAATTCATATGGAATTTTCTTGAAAATAGGCCTTAAGAAAATGCGATTTTGAATATAGCAGGCAGTGTTTACTGCTTCTGCCCAAAAACCTTTTGATAACCCACTTCCAAGAAGCATAGTTCTGGCCATTTCTTGCAACGACCTATTCTTCCTTTCCACTACTCCATTTTGCTAAGGAGTTCTAAGTGAAGATAAGTGATTTTCAAAATGCCATTCATTGCAAAATTTTTCAAAAGTGTGATTTTCAAATTCTCCATCGTAATCTGATCTAATGGAAGTGATGCAAAAACTTTTTTCATTTTGAATTCTTTTTGAAAAAAATTTGAAGGTCTCACAAGCTTCATCCTTATGGATCAAGAATATAATCTATGTGAATCTAAAAAAATCATCCACAATAACTAAACCATATTTCTTACCACCAAGACAAGTAGTTCTAATTGGTCCAAAAGATTAAGATGTAAAAGCTCAAGTGGTTTGGTAGTAGAAACTACAATTTTACTATGAAAAGAACTTTTGGTCTATTTGCCTCTAAAACAGAACTCACATGAAGAGTCATTTTCAAAATTGATTTTAGGTAAACCTTTTACTAGCTTATTCCGAGAAATTTCAGAAATCAGTTTCATATGAGTATGGCCAATCTTTCTGTGCCACAACCACTTTTCATCCACAAAGGAAGCTAAGCATTTTACACTTTGATCAAGAAGATCATCTAGATATAATACATACGTATTATTGTGCCTTCTAACAGTAAGAATGATTTTATCAATAGTGGAGTCTTTAATTATACACTATGAAGGTTCAAACACAACTTTGTAGCCTTGGTCACAGAATTGACTAATGCTTAGAAGGTTGTGAGTTAGTCCTTCTACTAACATAACATCAGATATTTGGTTGGAATTATTCTTACTAAGATTACCTATACCAATGACTTTGGATTTGATTTCTTCGGGAAACTTAACTATTCCACCATCCTTGAGTCTAAAGTTTTTGAACCAAGATTTATTTCTAGTCATGTGTTTGGAGCATCCACTGTCCAGATACCGCTTCTTCTTCCTTTAATGTGCTGATTTAAGACACACTTGCATTAGAAGAAATTTTAACTTTAGGTACCCATATCTTCTTAGGTCCTTTTGTGTTAATAGAGTTTTTGGATTTTTTCACTTTCTGTTTGGCTTTCCTTCTAGAAAAGCATCTTTCAGAAGAGTGTCCCTTTTTGAAACAATATATGCATGTAGGAATCTGATGTGAGGAATCTTTGGATGAATTTTCATCATCTTCCTTCTCAAAGCTTAGACCAATTTTTTCAAGATAATGCTTTTGGCCACCAAACATCAAATCTAGATTTTTAGAGCCATTAGCTATTTTCTCAAGATCTAGTTTGAGAAGTTTTATAATTTTCTGAAGCTCAAAAACATCAGAAGATGACTTAGAGTGAGTTTCAGAAACTTCGATTTTCATGGTTGTTAGATCCTTCTGAAGAAGGATATTGTCGGTATGCAATCTTTCTTTTTCATGCCCAACTTTCTCTTTTTCAATCTTGAGTTTTTCAAATTCCAAAGATAATTTTTGAAAATTCTTTTTCAGAAAGGCATAATGAGAATTAAGAGACTTGAAATCATCCAAGAGTTCATCATAGACTTTTTTAATATTTTCAAAGGTAAGTTTAGGTTCTGAATCATGTACCTCAGTTTCTTCATCAAAAATAAAGTCGACCATGAAGTAGAGATTTGCTACAAGTTCTTCTTCACTTTGTGATTCTGTATTATCTTGTTCTTCGTCTAGATCCTCCCAAGTAGCCATCATTGCTTTCTTCTTTGTGGTCTTTTTTTTTAGGCTTTCTTTAGTCTTGGACATACAGATCTGACATATCTAGGTTCCTTGCACTCGAAGTAGATGATCTCATCTTGCTTGACCTTGCCTTTTGTATCTTTCTTGGAAACAAGGTTCTTCTTCTTTCTTTTTATCCATGCTCTTGAAATCTTCCTTGCTAAGTAAGTGATTTCATCACTATCGTCATCATTAGAAGAATCCTCTTCTTTTTCTTCAGATTCTTCTGAGACTTTCAAGGCTTTAGGAGATGGAGTCCTTCTTTGAGTGGACTTTAGAGCAATGGATTTTCCTTTCTTGATAGCCTCATCAGCGACTTCATTTAGCTCAATCTCATGAGTCTTTAAATATCTAATGAGAGCATCTAAGCTAAGTATGTTTAAGTCCTTAGCTTCTTAAATAGCCATAACTTTTGGATGCCAAGCCTTTGAATGACTTCTCAAAATCTTTCTCACCATTTCTGCATTGGTGTATTTTTTACCTATGGCCTTCAGCTGATTTATGATATGCATGAATTTGGTCATCGTTTCATCAATATTCTTATGCTCTAGCATTTTGAACATTTGATATTGATAAACCAACATGTTGATCTAGGTTTCTTTGAACTGGTCCGTTCCTTCATGTAGAACTTGACGTCTGTCCCAAATTTCCTTAGCTAAGTCGCGAGATGTGATCTTGTCATATTCATTTTTGCTCAATGCACATGTGAGAAGATACTTTGCCTTAGCATTCATTTGGACCTTGGTTTTGTGTTGATCAGTCTATTCATTTCTAAGGATGGTTCTTACCACAACAAGTAGAGGTTGTTCTAGATCAGCAAATACTTGAGGTGTTGGTTGCTCAACCGTGGGTATATAGTCACCATTTTCTATAATCTCCCACATGTCCAAACTAGTGGACTCTATGAAGAGTCTCATTCTATCCCTCCAATAAGGATAATCTTCATCATTAAAGTATGGAGGACAATTTATAGAGTGACCTTCTGCAATATGATTTATCTGTTAAGCCATCTGATAGGATCTTTGACCTTTACAATCATTAGGAAGCTCAACCCTAGAGTTAGGCTCTGATGCCAATTGTTGGATAGGATAGCATGAGAAGGAGGGTTGAATCGTGCTTTCAAGAATTTATAATATCTGAAAACTTTCATCAAAAAGATCTATCTCAAGTTCAAACTTGGATTGCGGAAGTGATTGTGTTAGTTTATGAAATAGTTTAGTAATATGTAAAATAGAAATAAACTTTGTTTCAGATTGAGTTTAAACAGAGTTGAACTTATGTGATTAATTCAAATAACAAGATTAGAGATAAAGCTAATCATACCAAAGATTTTTATACTAGTTCGGCTAAACCACTTGCCTACTTCCAATCCCCAACTCTTTGTTGAGATTTTATATTTCGAGTATTCTTTGTCCAAGCTTCTCCAAGCTTCTTACAAGCGAGTAGTCTTTTTCAAGACTCTCCAAGCTTTACAAATGAGTAGTGTAAGCTTCTTACTAACCACTACTGGGTCCAAATACAAATGGTTTGAATGATATGTATTGTTTTAACACTCACAAACTTTCTCAACAGAGATTTGGATAATGAAGTACTATGTGTGAGACTTCTCTAAATTCTCAAAGAGAGAATATTATCTATTACAGACCAGAAGAGAAGATTTACTTATATCCTAAAGTTATGATAAGTAACTTTCTGGTAATTTAGAAACTTGAGAAGGATCAAAAAAGGAAGCTTTTTTCACATAGAAAATATTTAAACAATATAATTATTCTTTCTTCGATTTCCAACCTTATATAGACTTTGAAATATGACCGTTTGAAGCTTGCTGGCCTTGATCTTTGTGATCCTTTTGGCCTTCTAGTCTATGATTAAATAGTGAAGAAAATAGCCTTTGTAACATCCAAAAAAAAATCTTATTATTTTTAACCAAGTTGTTCGATTTTTATCGAATAATTGATATTAATTAGAATTCTATTAAGTATTTATTTAAGGGCAATTAAGTATCATTTAGCGAAATTAGGTTTGAGGGAATTAGATTAGAAGCATAGAAGGCTTCATAGAATTTTTCCAAAACCGTTTTGCCGATTTAAAGAAAATCGGTAAGATTTCGATATTTTAAACTGTCAAAACCGAAACAATAGAATTTCACAAATCAAAACCTAAATTGAAAGGCTGAAAACTTAGCCACCCTACCTCCAATTAGTGGCACCACTTGCACCAAGATGGAATGGAGAGGCTTGGCTCTTCAACAACCACAAATTCCTCCACCAATCACCTTCCAAGCTTTTTCCAGCAAACCGCCAAAATTCCTCCTCACTCCTTGTAATTTTCGGCCCTCTTCAAGACCAGTAGACCCCACTTCATTTTTTCATTCTCTTCATCCCCTTTTCACTTCCTCTCCATCATACACCCAAGCCCCAACAAGATACCTTCAACCCAAGACCTAAATCTAGCAAGTTTACACTTAGAAGAGGTAGGATTTCCAATTCTGTTCTTATTTTGTTGGATTGTAGCTGTATGGGATTCCATCTTTCTTCATTTCTTTGACGTTATAATTGGTGTAGATGATGGTTTATGGTTGATTTAACTTGTATGTTTGGGTTTGAATTGAAGTTGAAGTGGAAAGATTTGAGAATAGAAAGTAGCAGGAAGCTATTTAGGGTGAAACCCTACAGCATTCGTATGTTTGTCTTGTACGGACAAAAATCTAGCTATCAAAACTTAAAAACCTATTTTTATGTAAAACTAGACATTTAAAGCTTTCCAACTATATAAAATATAAGGTCACTGGATTAGTATTGAGTAAGTTATGAATTTTTGAAGTTTAACCTGAAATTTTGGGTTCTCTTCTAGGTAGTATGAGTTGTGAGGGATATAACTCATCCTAAAAAACTCTAAATTGAGTGAAACTAACGTTTTTTAAAAGCCAATATATAGAGAAACATCCCATAAAAATTTCAAATTTAAATTTGATCCCAATTATTCCTAGTAATTCGATGAAATTGCCTTAAGTCCAAACCAGACTAGAACAAGGCAGTCCAAAAGGTCAAATTATGGAGATTATAACTCAAGCTATGCTATGCAAATAAGATGAAATTATTGGAAATAAAAACTTGTCCTGTTATCTTTACATTAATATAGGTTTTGTATGATTTCACTTAGATTCCTATTTTTAGTGAATTTGTACTTTTAGGAGTACAATTCTGGCTAGTTGCAGGATAGACGGAGGTAAAATTCAAATATCTTGAGCTACATATATCAAAATGAGATAGGATCAAAAAAGTTAGAAACTAGACAAATAACACTTTTAGATATCAAAAATGTAGATCTAAATGAATTAAATAGGAATTTTGGTGGAATTTACAAAATCAGGCAAAATTGAGTAGAGTGAGCAGAAAACCCAATTTATGTTGGCGTGTTATATTGTTGTATCATTGTTATGGACTTGATGATCTATATTGGTTTTATTGTCTGATTGATCTTTCTGTTAGCCTAACACTATTCATAGGGAAGTGGACTCAATTCGTTATACTGCCAAAATTTTCGGTAGAGATTGCATCTAACATATGAAATAATTGTCTATATATATATTGTTTAAAACAAACTAGTCTTGTTCATGCAATTTATGAGAATTATACTGGATTCCATGTTACTTGGGGCAGCTCTTGAATAAAGTTAAGGAGAATAGATCAGTGGGAAAGTCGAAGAAAGTAAACCTGGCAATCCTATATAAGAACAAGCTCGATTCTGAGAAGTAGACTATTACCCAAGAGTATATGGCCAAAAACTCCCAGGGGATTAAGTGTAAAAAAATATAAGTCACATAAGTTGAGAGATCCCTAAAGCTAAGTGCATTCTCATTTCTGTATATATATGCTCTATTTACTAAATCCTAAGCTAATTGCATGGGTATATATATATTATCCATTGTGTTTGTATTACTGTTTGCGTTATGGTTATTGCTTTAACTATGTTAACATACATGTTTGGTTATACTTCATGTTACACTAATTTAAATTAAGTTTTGTTTCGTGTTATGTTTTCCATAACAGTAATTAAATTGAATATTATAGTTATGATATACCATTTTAAATTAAGAAAAACCAAAACAACTGGGAATGACAACAATGTCAGATTTGCGTAGAATTAGATGTCCTACTGAGAATTTCTTTAAATTATCACCGTACTGTATATTACCGCGACATTCTCAGATTATGGAGAATGTGGCAACGGGCGTTCTATTCCTTGAGTTGCCTAATCTGCACTTTCACCTCGATCCTGTTTTGGATTCTGTATATATTGCTGGAAGTTGCCGTTTCTGTTTTTACTTCTTCTTCAGCAGAGACTTCATTGTTCCACTCCCTCACCCACTGTTTGATCCCACTGCACCCTATATCGCTATCCCGATATATGTGGCACACCCCCTCCCACCTCCAGCAGTAGCCGCACCACCAGTGGCTTCACCTTAATAGGTCCCTTCTATCTCACTTTCTAAGGAGGAGGATCTATCAGAGGCGAAGAGCTCATCTTCTTTATCCTCTGCACCAGGCGCTAAGTATACCCCAGCAGACACCAGCATGGCGAATAGATTCCTTTCTTCAGAATCCATTTAGGGGAGTCATAGAGTACAGTAGGTGGTGATATATAAAATGGCCCTCTTTTGGCATTTTTGGGCCAAAGGCTTAGTCTTGTTAGTACATGGAATGTCTCGTGGGGATCAGCTAGGGTTCTACTTTGTAGAGACAGGTCGATTTATTTTGTTTTAGCGGCCTCATCTTTATACCCAATACTATTTATTTATGATGTGGTTCTGTAGTTCTGTCTGTTCCGTGGATTTTTTGTTTCTGTTGTGATGTTTAAATCCATTTGTTCATTTTACGAAATAAATAAATAAATGAACAGCTAATTTTTCTATGGGTAAATGATATTGGGTTAAAATGAAATTTTATTAGACACCTATGCGTAATAAGTTATCGGGTAATATATTATAACTTAAGCATAGTATTTTTGTTTGGTAAGGTGTTGCAACCTTCTTTTTTCCTATTCTTCAAAACTTACATAGAAGTGAAAAAGTAGCCGTTTGTTAGTTTGTCAGCTATTCAGACTTGTTAGCGCCTCTTTTGTATCTTGTCAAATCACCTTTTTAACTTTTTGAATTTGTCTATTGAAGCGTGCAGAGGAAGCTTTGAAGGTGTAACACTTCATGAGAAGTATGTCTCTGGAGATTTTCCCTTCTAGACAAAGTCATCTTTCTGAATGCATAGTATTTAGTCTTGAGGCACTGTTTTCCCTTTTGATGTTGCAATTTCATCCTTGTGAACCTTCTTTCTTATTTCTTTTATGATAATTTGAGAAGTATACAAAGTATATATTCCATATCAAGTACCAAAGGATAACCCAACTTTGATGATTCTCAAGCATATAATGCACATGATTCACAAAGAAACACTTCTAGAAACAATTTGTTTATATATATAGCAAGATTAGCTTAAACTCTGATTTGATATTCATCAAAACCTTCATTCTCTTTATAGTTTACAACCATAGAATGGCTTCTGAAGGGTATTAGAGCTAACATCTTCCCTTTTCCCTAACTAAGAATGCTTTTGCTTGGTTTGCAAATCTACGGCCAAATTCGATTCTTTCATGGAATCAATTAGAAAAAGTTTTCATGACCAATTTTTAAGAGGGGAAATGACGGTGAGTTTGACCGATTTGTTTACAATAAGGAGGGGATAAAGGGAGTCGATTGATGACTACTTAGGAAGGTTGAGAATGATGAAAAATCAATGATTTACCCATATCCCAGAAGCCAAAATGGTCACTAATGGCCTTGATTACAAAATTAGGAAAAAAAATTGGCCAACTTACAATTCCTTGATTTAACTCAGCTAGCAAAAAAGGTTCGATAGATCGAGCAATTAAAAGCAGAAAAAGATAGGATTGAAAGAAGTCGACGTAGAAAGACTTTTAGAAAAGAACATGTAAAATTTGTGGAAATGGAGTCCGACAAAGATGAAGATGATTTCGACTTCAATGAGATATATTTGGCCGAAATTAGAGCAGCCGAATTACAAGCAGGTCCTTTTACGGTTGTGCTCCTCTTAAGCCAGTAAAAGGAAAGGAAAAAGCTAATACTAGCAATAAATCCTATTCCTTTGATATAACTAAGGCAGATCAAATTTTCGATGTGTTGATAAAGGATAAACAAGTCATTTTACTAGATGGAAAGAAAATGCCTTCAATAGAAGAAGTAAAAAATAAAAAATTTTGTAAATATCACCAAATTGTTGGGCACTCGATTAACAATTGTATTAATTTCAGGGACTTGATTCAGAAGGCAATTAAGGAAGGATACTTGAAATTTGAAGAAAAGCCTCAGTCAACCATGACTGTCGATGTCAATACATTCGAGATGAATTCTGCTTTTGTTGAACCCGTACATATGTCGATCAATGCTATGGGTTTTGAAGAAGATATGGTGCTCGATGCATTTGAAAATATCAAAAAGCGAATATGCCCCAAGGTTAGGGAAGATTTGCTCAATTTCCTATTAAAACAAAGGGATGCTAATGCAAATGTGACTATTTTCCCAAGGTGTAGCGTAGTGCTCGACCAGAAAGCTGCAGAAGCATTTGAAGAAGAAAAGAAAGCTAAGGCCAAGAAAAAGAAACAAAGGATTGCACAAGAAAGGCAAAAAGTCGAAAAAAAAGTTGAAAGAAAAGCCAAAGTAGCGAGGCTAAGAAGAGACAGCTGGGAAGCAAATTGTTATCGACACAAGGAAGCTAGGGCCAAAGATAGTGCAACCAGGCATGGGCACGAAACAAAAGGTCAAAACAGTAGTTATGGTCGATCAAAAGCCAAAGGGAGTTAAGATGAAAACTTGTGCACCCCCATCGAATGTGGTAAATAACAAGTGGATTCATAACACACGTAAAGACCCTAGACCTTACATTTAGATGCCTCACAAGAAAGCAAAATGGACGAAATCACTGTATCATGAAGTTCTATTACCAAATCATGTATGGCAAAGAAAATAAACTATGTAGTCTCGAATGAACCTAAATAGGTCAGTGTATGGCCCTCAGCAGCAATATTAAAGGTCAGTATATTGACCAACCCTGCGAGCGGGGAGGAATCGACAAGAAATATACCTTGAGTATGTGCCCTTGGAAATTTTCCAAGGCCAACCTGGTCCTAAGGTACCATCAACAACTTATTCTTCTTCTGAACTAAACGAGGGAATGAGAATTCACTCGTCGAAGAGAATGAAAGAATTTAAATTCAAAGATGAAGATGACCTCTTAACTGAAAACTTCGAAACAAGATTTGACGATGATCTAGAAGCTATCTTAGGGGCTAATTTTGTTGGCATGGTGACAATTTTACCAGCTAAATTTGAGAAGGAAACAGAAACTCAGAGCAATGGTAAGATTGTTTCGATGTATTCCAAGGGCAAGAATGCTTTTTCTTGGCAGACGATGTTGATGAAACTGTGCTATTTGAGAGACCTGACGAAGCGATGAAGTCACATTTGCGACCGTTGCACATCAAAACCAACATAGCTAGGAAAATGGTCAATTGGGTTCTAGTTGACAATGGGGTTGCCATCAATCTTCTACCCGGGTCCATGTTGACTAAGTTTGGAATGACTAGTAAAAGCAAATGTTGTAGTAACCGACTTTATAGGTAAGACCTCAATTTCGAAAGGGATAGTTATGTTGAAGGTAAGGGTCGGATCTGTTGATAGAATCACACCTTTCGTGGTAATAGCTTCAAAGGCTCGCTGTACTGCATGATTGGGAAGATAGTGGATCCACGAGGCTGGAGTGGCCCCTTCAACACTTCATCAAAAATTGATCATCTGGAATGGTGAAGGGAATGTCGAAATAGTACAGGTCGATGACAGCCCGTATTATTTCCAGCAAGCTCATGTAAACTTCAAGGTTTATAACCCAAAGGTGAAGCCTCTCATTATGGATACTAACATCTTCGACCCTGAACTTATCGAGGGATACTACTTTGATCCAAATGGTTTATATTTCACGCTCAAGGCCGAGGCAGGATCGACCCAAAAAGAGACTTAGATTATGGATCTATTGAGCCACTTGGTTCAATTGTTAGCCTACATGCCCGACAAGCATTTATGTACAGATGAAGTAGTGTTAGATTGCAATTATGATTCTAGTCCCTTAGGATTCGAGCAGCCTTTAGAAGAAAAAATAAAGAGTCAAAGTACAAGATCCACTCGTGGAAGGCAATTTGGGGGAAAATGGGGAATACCTATAACATCTGAAAAATTTTATTATTTTCAACCGAGTTGTTCAGTTTTTATCAAATAATTGTGACTAAATAGAAGTCAATTAAGCATTCATTTAAAGCCAATTAAGTGTGATTTAGAAGGATTAGAATTTATGAAATTAGATTCGAAACATAGGAAACCTCATAGAATTTTTCTAAAACCGATTTACCGATTTAAGATAAATCGGCAAGGTTTCGATATTTTAAACTGTCGGAACCGGATCAATAGAAATTATACTGTGAGAACCCTAGGATGGATGGCCAAGATTTAGCCAACTTACCCATGCAAATGGCGCAATCTCAGCCCTCCATATGGGCTGCCAAATCAAGTCAAACAACCAACACAAATCCACCAATCAAATGCAACTTGCTTTAGAAGTTTTCACTTTTTTCCTTTTCCACCCCTTGCAATTTCGACCTCTTTATGTAGCTAAACCCTCTCCATTCTTTTCTCCCTCATCTCATCTCATCTCATAACATCTTCATCTCACAAACCTTCAAGCCACATCAAGATTTCTCCAACTCAAACACAAATCTAGCAAGAATTACACCTAGGAAATGTAGGCATCCAACTTCTCTTCTTGTTTTCCTTGATTTGGGGCTATGTGGGGATCTTGTTTTTCTCATGATACTGATGTGATTTGGAGTGATGATGATGGATTATGGTTGATTTTGTATGTATGTTGTGATTAGAATTGGAATTGGTAAGAAAAAACTTGAAGAATAGAGAGAATTCAAGAAGCTGTTAGGGTTTTCACCCGATAGTCTATATGGCGGAGTATACGGATCCGCCTACAGCCATTTAAATTTGATGAATATATTTTTATGTGAAACTAGACATTTAGAGATTTCCATATATATAAAACATAAGGTCATTGGATTAGTATAGAATTAGTTATAAATTTTTGAAGTTTGACCTAGAATCCTGGATTCCCATCTGGGCAGTGTGAGTTAAGAGGGGTGTAGCTCACCCTACCCAACTCTAAATTAAGTGAAACTAACGTTGTTTGAAAGCTAATATATAAGATAATATCTCATAAAAATTTTAGAGTTAGATTTCCTGCCAATTATTCCCAACACATCAATAAAATTACTCTAAGTTCAAACTAGGCTAGAACAAGGTAGTCCAGTAGGGTAAAGTTATGGGGCTTATATCTTAGAATATACTCATGCAAATGATATGCAACTTATTACATTTGAAATATTGTTCTGTTAGCTTTAATTTGATATAAATTTTGTCTGATTTCACCTAGATTTCTATTTTTAGTGAATTTTCTCTTATAAAGGTGCAATTCTGGCTAAGAACAAGGCAGTCTGAAGTAAAATAGTAATAACTTGAGTTATACAAATCAAAATGAGATGAGGTCAAAAGGGTTGGAAACTAAAATCCAAGTTTAAATGAGTTGAGTTGGACTAAAGGTGGAGTATATAAAATTCGAGTAGAATAGGATGAAATGAACAGAAAACTCTATTGATATTTGTATTGACCTTGATGAATGATATTGTGAATATATAATTGCTGCTCCATATTGATGTGCATAATTGAATGACTTTACTGGTAGTCTGCACTATTCATGGGGAAGTAGATTCGGTCCATTATGTTCGGCAAAGAATTCATATGTTGTGTGAGTTATAAGTGCATGAACACATGATGTTTGAAAAGATAAAGTTAATTATGCATGCAATTCATAAATATTATAAAGGATTCCATATTACTTGGGCCAGCCCCTGAATAAGTTTAAGGGGAATAAATCAGTGGAAAGGTCGGGGAAAATAAACCTAACTATCCTGTATAGGAACGAGCTCAGTCCTGAAAAGCGGATTATTACCTAGGAGTATATGACCAATAACTCCCAAGGGACCAAGGATGGAAATTAAGATTTAGGAGGCGAAAGCCTTCAAAGATAAGATGCATTTTCCAGTTTGCACATTTATATGCACTGTATGATAATTCTTAATTGATTGTTATAGTTGTCTGTTTACTTCTCATGATACGTTATGGTTTATTTATGATTTCTGTCTTATTTATAATAACATGTCTGTTGACTATATTCTCATTGTTCCAATTTAAAATTTATTTTGTTTCGATGTATGTTTTCTATAATAAGAATTTAAGTGGAATATTTCCATTATGTTGTACTATTTAAAATTAAGGAGAAACCGAAACAACTGAGAATGACGGCAATGACAGGTGTATATAAAATTAGGGTTTCTACTGAGAAATCTTTATTTATCACCCTACTGTATGTTTCCGCGTCATTCTCAGATCATGGAGAACGCAACAACGGGCATCATGTTCATCAAGTTCCCTGAGCTTCATATCCACCTGGACCCATTTTTAGACTCTATATATATATATCGGTAGATGTCAGTTCTATTTTTATTTCTTCTTTCGTAGTGATTTTGCTATTCCCTTGACTCACCCACACTTCGACCCCACTGCACCTTATATTGCTATCGCTCTATATATGGCCCATCCCTTTCCACCTCCACACACAGCAGCAGCAGCAGCCATGGCTCCGCCCACGTCACCATCACAACAGATCCCCTCTGTTTCACTATTTGAGGAGGATCCATCTGAGGCAATGGGTTCATCTTGCTTGTCCTCTGCCCCGAGCATGGACTACACTCCAGCTGACACTGGCATGGCGAATGGATTCCTTTCCTCGGAATCTATCTAGGGTGCCTGTGTAGTGCTTCAGTGGGAGATGTACATAGTGACCCTCTTTTGGTATTTTGGGTCATAGGCAGTAGTTTATTGTATGTTGTATATGGATGGTTAGCACACGAAATGTCCCTTGGAGACCAGTTAGGGTACTGTTCATAGAGACAGGCCGATTTATTTTGTTTCAGCGGCCTCATTTTATTATCCTGTACTGCTTATGTATCTTTTGTCAAACTTTGGAAAACAGACGTCTATGTATGTATGTATATATATATATATATATATAGATATATATATATATATATATATATATATATATATATATATATATAGATGCAGTTTCGGTAGTTCTGTTTATTCCATATTTTTATTTATTTTATTTTATTTCCGTTACAATGATTACATATTACTTATTCCGCAGTCACATGGGAAGTAATTAAGTGAACAGTTAACTAGGTATGGGTAATTAACATTGAATCAGAGAATGGAATTTAATTAGACTGTCACACGTAATAACTTATCAGGTAACATACTATGACTTAAGCATAGTATTTTGTTTAGTAAGGTATTACAATACCAACCCACATATGTCAGTTCCTTAATCACTCCTGAGCTCAAAAATGATTTAGTCAAAGTACTCAAAGAATAGAAGAATTCTTTTGTATGGAAATATGAAGAGATACTAGGGCTGAGTCAAACTCTTTTCGGGCACCGGCTTCAAACCAAGGCAAATGTTAACCTATAAAACAAACACCTAGGAGATTCTCCCCAAAAAATAGTGTCAAAAGTAAAAGAGGAAATCTAGAGATTGTTAAAAGCCAAATCATTTAAACTAGCAGGTATGCAGATTGGATCTCTAACATTCTAACTTAGGATTTGTATTGATCTTAGGAACTTAAACAATGCTACACCAAAAGATAAATATTTAATGCCTATTGCAGATATGTTCTAAGATGAAGCTTCTGGCTATGAAATTTTAAGTTTTCTCAATGGATATTCTGGATATAATCATATTTATATCACAGAATAAGATGTGTTGAAAATAGCATTTCAATGCCCTGGTGCCATTGGCACATACGAATGGGTAGTAATGCCTTTTAGGCTTAAAAATGCTGGGGCCACATATTAACGAGCAATGAATATAATATTCCATAAGTACATTGGTAAGTTCATGGAAGTGTATATCGATGATGTGGTTATAAAATCTGACTCCAAGGATGTCCATCTCGACAACTTAAAATTGGCTTTTGAAAAAATGCATAAGCACAACCTAAAAATGAATCCACTAAAATGTGCATTTCGTGTGTCTGTAGGAAACTTTCTTGGATTTCTCATTCATAAAAAAGGGATCAAATTTGACAAAAATAAGACAAAAGTAATAATAGAAGCTAAATATCCATCGAATAAAAAAGAGTTATAGGTCTTCTTGGGCAAAGTCAATTACTTGAGAAGATTCATTTCAAACCTATTAGGAGGAACAAGGGTTTTTGCCCCTTTAATTAAGCTCAAAAAAAGGAAGATTTCTTTTGGACTTGAAGCATCAAGAAGCTTTTGATCAGATTAAGCAATATTTGTCATCATCCCCAATCATGGCTCCTCCAAGGCATGGAAAACCCATAAAGCTATACATTTCAATGTCAGAAAACACTATAGATAGTATCCTAGCATAGGTAGTATCCTAGCACAGGATGATGAAAATGGTGTCGAAGGAGTAGTATACTACCTGAGTCTAACATTAGTCAATGTTGAGGCTAGATATAGCCCAATTAAGAAGTTATGCCTAGCCTTGTATTTTTCTTATATGAAACTAAAGGATTATCTAATTCCGTGTAAGGTCTTTGTTATTTCTCAATTCAATCTTATTAGATATATGCTTTCTTCTCCAATGTTGCATAATCGATTCAAAAAATGGATGTTAGCTCTTACAGAGTTTTCACTCCAATTCGTACTTGCCACGGTAGTAAAGGGGTAGGTTTTGGCCAACTTTCTAGTCAAACACCCAAGGCTTGAGATGGAAGAAGTTTGTCTAACCGAAATGAAGCCATATTTCGATGGGTTGAGACACAGAAAATGGCCGAGGTCGGAATTCTATTGGTCTTCCCAGTGGGAGAACCAACTAAATTCCTCTTTGAACTTGACAAAGATTGTTCCAACAATGAAGCTGAATTCAAAGCTTTAATACTGGGATTAGAAATATTAATCGAAAAGGGAATAAAAAAACATAGAAATTATTGGAGATTCCCAATTGGTCATAAAACAAGTGTCGAAGGAATATAAATGCACGAATAAAAATCTAATTAGATACTTGTCACTCGTTCTAACATTGTTAGATCAATTTAACAATGTTATCATTCGATACATGCCAAGGGAAGAAAATTTTGAAGCCAATGAACTTGCCCAATTGGCGTTAAGATATAAAATCAACACATTAACGTTGAAAAATTTGATCAAGTTAAAAGGGCAATGTACGCTTGTCTATGAAATGGAGGTATATTTACTAAATCAATATAGTACTTCGGATTAGAGAGCCTATTGTCGAATTTTTAAGAAACCCCAATGCAATTGTCGATAGAAAAATTAAAAATAGGGCTTTAAATTATGTGATCTTGGGGGATTCTTTATTTAAAAAGGCTATCAATGGTAATCTATTAACTTGCCTAGGCGAATCAAAAGCTTGCATAGCCCTCACAGAAGTACATTAGGGAATATGTGAAGCACATCAAGCAGGAGAAAAAAAATGAAGTGGACTCTGTATAGGCAAAGGGTGTATTAGCCATCAATAGTCCAAGATTGTTTCAAATTTGCAAGGTCGTGTGAAGAATGTCAGAAACATGGTAATATTCAGCACATGTCGGCAATAGAACTGCAATCGGTCGTGAAGTCATGGCCATTTCAAGGATGGCCTCTCGATCTCATTGGACAAATCTATCCTCCTTCGTCGAAGGGGTATAAATATATTCCAGTGGCTGTAGATTATTTTACAAAGTAGGCCGAAGTGATACCATTGAAAACATAACACAAATTGAAATTATCAACTCACTTGAAGAACACATCATACATAGATTTGGGATACCACAAACATTGACAACCAACTAGGGAGCAATTTCACAAGTCGAAGGTTGTTGGATTATGCTGAAAGCTGACAAATAAAAATGATAACTTCGACACCTTATTATGCCTAAGCAAATGGCCAAGTGGAGGTTGTAAATAAGTCAATAATCTCCTTGATAAAAAAAAGGTGTTAGTCGGAGGCCACAGAATTGGCATAATTTGTTAAGCCAAGTCCTATGGGCTTATCGAAATTCACCTAAAGATGCTATAGGTACCACGCCCTTCAAGCGTGTTTACGGGCACAATGCTATTTTGTCAATCGAAATTAATTTCCGAAGTGTTCGAATCGCAAGGCAAAATGATTTACCCATCGATTGAATGAGTTAGAAGAAGAAAAATTAAAGGCGTTAGAAAGGTTAATTTGAAAAAAAGAGTCCATTTCTAAAAGTTACAATCGTCGAGTTAAGCTAAAAATATTTGGTGTGGGTGAATTGGTGTGGAAAGTTATTCTACCTACGGATAAAAAGTGAAGAATGCTCAGGAAATGGTCCCCAAATTGGGAGGGACCTTTTAAAGTTGAAAAAATATTTTCAACAAATGCATACATGCTAGTCGATGTTAATAGCGGTCAAAAAATTGCATTGATAAATGGGAAATACTTGAAGCAATACGAGCCAATGATACATGAGATAAAAATCCAAAATTAACAAAGGTACAATATTTGCTTCAAAGGCCACGAAGGACTCAAACTGATCCTTTAAGAGAGAGTGTTTGTACATATTAAAAAATGATAATAAAATAAAATAAAATAAATTTTACAAGAAGGCCCAAACAGCCAATTTTAGCTCCTCTTGTTGTCGAGCTGCCATGTCCTTGCCAGATTGGGCTTTTTCCAAAGCTTTTCGGGCTCCATCGACAGCCGCTAACTTCTTTTGGTGGTGGGCTTGCTTTTACGATAGCTTGCTCTCTGCTTTGATGATATCAAGTTGAAGCTTCCCAATGGCTGCATCAAGCTTATCCTTTTTCTCCTTCAATTCTTGCAACCTTTATTCAGCAAGAGTGATCTCAACAGCTATATCTTGTACCGTAGCCTTGCCTGCAACTAACTTCGACAAAGCTACATTCTTTGCTTTCATCAAGCTCTTAAGCTCTTTGTCGAAAACCTCCAATTGTTGAGAGGCTTAAGCAAAAGCGGCTTCAGCAACTTTCAATTTCAGTACATGGTCCAAAAGGTCCTCTATGAATCGACATAGAGACTAATACAGAGGTTGGACTGTCGAGGGCAAAGCAGCTTTATTCAAAGACGAGATGGCATCTATTAATCATTGTTTGTTTTTGCCATAAGCTGCGAGAGATTCTAGGGGATGGTTGAGGAGAGTAGAAATGAAACTCAAGAAATTGACCAGCACTTCACTCAAAGGAGCTGGAGTCGATGGCACGGAAGTAGAGATTGGGACTGAAGAGGAGGGGCCTCCCTAGTACTTGTAAGCCTCTGAGCTAGAAGCAATGGGAATTTCTTTGAGAGGAACTACAAGGCTGGTCGAAAAGATCTCGTCGAAGGCACTTAAGTTGCCAAAATCGACATCATCATCATCATCGTTATCATCATCAGCCTTGTGTAGTGTACCTTTAACAGGCTTTGGATTGAAGGCTTCTGCATAGGTCGACCCAAAAGTGATGATGGTAGGGATTGAAGGGAGCCCTTTTGAAGGCTGGTCAACAACTTCCCTTTCCCTATCATCGACTAAAATAGCATCGTCGTCCACAGTCGGGGACATAACACTATCATGTTCATGGGAATTTTTCTCCCCTGAAGTGGTCCACGCCTCGACATTCTCCTCTTCGCCTTATTTGATTCCTTCCCCATGGAGTCCGGCATCCTTCTGAAAGGACAAGGAACAAATAAGGAAAAGAAGACTAATAAAAAGAAAGGCCAAAGGTTTGAAAAATACCTTGGTCCCTGAAGACACTTTATCATCTTGAGTCTTCATGGGATTGACGGATGGAGAATTGCTTCAAACCCTTCCAGCCCCAGACTAGAAAAAAAAAAAGAAAAAAATAATAATAATAATAATAAATAAGTAAATAAATAACTAATAATAATAATTTTAATGGAGTTTGGTTGAAAGTTACCTTGGCAGAAAGGGCCTTCTTTGAGAAACTGCTCGCAAGAAAAGGGCATTCTTTGGCTGTACCTTCTTTGTGAGAAGATTCTTTATCTTTCCCTTTCTTTGGCGTAGGAGCTTTCCTTTTCCGACCCTTGGCAAGGGTTTCATCATCTTCTAGATCATCCCAATTTTCAACGGGTTTGACTGGATTAGGAGCAATGTCGGCAATTTTTGTGGATTCAATGGCTACAAGAGAAAGAAATTTGTTAAAATAACAAGGAACGAAAAGAGGAAGACAAATTTAAGAAGGCTAACTACCTATTGGAGGGTATTAAGTAACTCTTGATTGAGATTGAACAAAAAGTTTAGTTTCTTTCGACAAATAAAGGCTAGCAAAGGTAACGGCCTTGTGTCGAGGGTGTCGAGGATGTAAATAGAGGTCCTATGGGGACCCTGAGGTGGATCTGAATAGCTGTCAGCAATGCCAAATGGAGCATTTTGATGCGACTCCGGCAAGTATACCGGGTTGTACAAGTAATAAAGTAGTGAAAAAGATATCATTCCCACAAGGATAGTTCAAGTACCGAGGTCAACTAATTAAGTATCAAGTTGAGTGTAAAAAATGAAGAACAATAGTAAAAAGAAACTTAAGGTCAGCAATGCAAGGGCCAATTAAAAGAATTATTTTTAGTTGAATCTGGGTAATCAAAGATGTTAAGGCTATTGATTTCACCTACTCTTAACTTTGTTATCCTTGTAAATCAGTTATCCACTTTCTAATCCTATAGATTTATGTCTAGTTTCTCTATTTTAATTACAAGTCTCTCTCACGATCAGGTAATTCTCTCCTACTTAATATGATTGCCTAATCTCTTAGCACAACCTAGATTAAGGGAGGTTAAATTCAGTGGATTACCCATAAAGGCCACACAAGTCACATTTATCTATCTCTAGTTTTCGCTCAACTTATGGTGATTATGACTTGGAGCTCTCTTCACAATCTCTCTCTCGATTAATTGCAAGACTTCACATCATTCAAGCGGTGATCAAGCACTTAAAAGCATTCAATACAGTCATAACACTAAATCACAAAGAAAAGAAACTTAGATAACATTAAAACAAGTTTAACATTGTTAATAAGTGGCTACATCAATGCCCTAACAAGAAGGATTTAGTTCATGATGAAAATAAAAGCAAGGAATGAAAAGAAAAGTAGAAAGCAAAAGGAAGAATCCATGGATAACAGAAGAAGTGTAGAAAACAAGTTGACACAGATCTCTCCAGCTTCCTTTAGGCTATATGAACCTTCAATCTTCACCTCCAATGCTTCCCAGGTTCTTCACAAGGATTAGGGTTGCTAAGTGACTTTGCACACCCCCAAAATGGCATTTTCATCGTTTAAATATCTTCCAAGATCTTCTCCCAAATGACTGGTTCGAAATAACAAACTTTCCTTGTTTATCAAGGCCAAGCTCGAGCGTGAGATGCTGTGCTCGAGCGTGCCTTCCTGAACCTCATAGTGTCATCTTTTTATGGGCTGCGCTCGAGCATGCGAGGCTGTGCTTGAGCGTGGCCCTTATCCAAATTCCTGAGCTCTCTGTACCAGCCCACACTCAAGCATAGGGCTGCGCGCTCGAGCATGGGTCTTTAAGCTTGACATTTTGTTTCCTTTGAGCTGGATCTTCATACCTTCATTCAACAAATGACCAATTGTAACGTCCCGATTTCCGAGATCCAACTTCGCCCTCAAGACTGATCAATTTCAATTCCCGACTTCATCTTCGAATTCTACACAAAGTGGATAAATCCCGAGTTCTGAGTTCGTCTTACGTAAGTACATCATTTCCGACTTTATCTTATATATTCTCCGATTTCCGAGTTCGTCTACCTATGTCCACGACTTCCGACTTCATCCGGATTACTTCTACAACTTCCGAGTTTAACATTCGAGTCCGAACAACATGAACGTGATTCACCGGTATCCGACTTCATGTCTCAAAGATATTGTGCCCGGTTTCCGATATCATCAAATGTAAGATACCGACTTCCGGGTTTAAGTACTTGGGTTTGGAAATGAGATTCGAATCACCCGAGTTCCGACCTTAAGAACCATCATTCCGACCTCATACCTCATGCTTCATCCGACCTCAGAAGTTATAGTGTAACACAATGATACAAGCACTGAACTCCGAGTTTCATGTAACGAGTTCCGGCCTTGGAGTTGAACTCAATTAGAATGGACCCCCAAGTTCCGAAATCCGAGCTTATTACAAGGAGTCCCGACTTTGAACTTGGAGTTCCGAGATCAGTTGATTGTCAGCTGCATGACTTCCGACCTCCGACCTTGATTCTAAGTCTCGAAATAAACCAGACAAGATTTCCTCAAGTCACAAACAAGATGGTACGAGTTCCGACATCCGGCTTCAGCTCCAAGCAATGTAAAAGGTCACGAGTTCCGACTTCAAGTATTATGGGGATGATTTCCGATTTCAGGTAGAATGAAAGCGTATCCCACTTTGGGGACAACGTGGAGAGCAACTCAGCCACAAAAGCAGGCGACATGGCCGAACTTCAATCACAAAACTTCAACCAATCAACACCCACAATTCCATCTACCCCCATCTATTTAAGTCAGACCCTTCCCCTCATTTCTGGCTGATCTATGCCACTCTCCCTCTTCCTCTGGTTCCATCCTCCTCCTCCCCTTCTCTCAATCAACTCCATCATTCCTCCAAGCTTAGCAAGGTTCTAACACTCCAAGTTTCAGCACTTAGCTCAAGTCATACTCCAAAGAGGTAGGATTCAATCTCTAATCTTAATTTCTCTAAACTGAGGATGCATGAAAGATTACTCTTTGATGATTGTTTGATGATATATGTGACGTAAATGATGTATTATGATGGATTATGCTGAGTTATGATTGAATTCATAGGAGATTTTGAGTTAGGATTATGATTAGAAGGAGAAAATCAGAAGGAATGGAGAAGTGGGATGCTGTCTTGGTGAGAATTCCACGGCAGTCCGTACGGCGGAGAGCACGGCTCCACCTACAATCGGTCAAATCCGATGAAACCATTTTTAGATGAAAGTAGACATTCAGGGTTTTTCATAGATATATATATATAAGGTTATTGGATTAGTATTGAAGGAGACACGAATTTTTGAAGTTTGACCTAGGGTTTAGGATTTTCATCCGGGCAGGGTGATATGAGGAGGGTATAATTCACCCTATACAACTCCAAATTGAGTGAAACCAAATTTGTTAGAAAGCTTACACATAGGGGAACATCCCAATATGAGATTCCGAGTTTGTTATGCTCCCAATTGTTCCCAGTAATCCAAGGAAGTTACTCTATGTCCAAACCGAGCCAAAACAGGGTAGCTCAGGAAGGTCGACTTTCAGGACTTATAACTCGAGCTATACTTAAGCAAATGGAGTGAAACTTGTGGCAAATGAAAGGTGGTCCTGTTAGCTTCAATATGAGACCAATTTCGTGTGATTTGAGCTTAGTTTCGATTTTTAGTGAATTTATACTTCTAAGAGTGTAATTCGGGCTAGTGGCTGACAGGCTGAGGTAAAAGTTGAATATCTTGAGTTTTATAAATCAAAATGATATGAGACTAAAGAGGTTAGAAAGTAGACACATAGAGCTATGATATATCCAAATTTCAGATTTAAATGAGTTGAATAGAAATAAAGGTGGATTATACAAAATCTGGGCAGAACTGAGCAAGATTGGCAGAATGGCCAAGTTGATAATTTTACAAGGGTTAGCGCACATATAAGGTTTAAGTGAGGATTGCCAGTTTTGAGTGATATATATATATATATATATATATATATATATATATATATATATATATATATATATATATATATATATATATATATGTGTGTGTGTATGTTAGATTGATTATATTGCTATGATTGATTTGTCCATGGGAACTGGCACTATTTATGGGAAAACGGATATGATCCGTTATGCTGCCGATTTTACGGCAGAAGTTTATGAAACTAGGGATATGTATATGCAAGAATGATATAAGGGTGATATGAGATATATGAGACTAAATCAAAAAGCAGTATGATGTGAGGTATATGAGAAATACTGATGAAGCATATGTATGAGTACATTTAGCATGACTATGCTTGACAACGCATGAGAATGAAAAGATATAAGTATATTAAATGTGAATATAAAGATGTGAATCCCCTTGTGGGTGAGTCGGTGTGACAATGGTCACAAGTTGAGTTGACAAGCTCACTCCAAGGCCAGGCTACCCAAGGGCAGTAAAGGTTAAAGAGTAAAGACTTAAAGACCAAAAAATTAAGTATATGCCCCACTCACATCAGGCATGGCATCGACCCAGCTAGTGTGAGTATATGGGGGTAGGACTTACATGAGGCATGGCATGACCCAGCTAGTATAAGTACCGAATAAAGGTCCTATATTCCTAAGGAACGTGACATGGCGATCACGCTCTGACAGGATATGACATGGTGATCATACTCTGGAATATAGCATGAAGATCCCATATTCCTAAGGAACGTGACATGGCGATCACGCTCCGACGGGGTATGACATGGCGATCATACTCTGGAATGTGGCATGCAAAGATATGATGATGAATCTATATTCCTAAAGAACGTGACATGGCGATCACGCTCTGACGGGGTATGACATGGCGATCATACTCTGGGATATAGCATGAGGATACCATATTCCTAAGGAACGTGACATGGCGATCACGCTCCGACGGGGTATGACATGGCGATCATACTCTGGGATGTGGTATGATGCTGCACTTGAGGACGGCGATACGTAACGCTCAAGTATAGACAGATGCAAGCACCCTAGGGACGGCGATACGTAACGCCTAGGTGTGTCGAATGAAAGAAAAGTAAAATTTTATGTATATGTATGAATTCAAGTGCAAGTTAAGTTATGTACAGAGGTTATGTCCCCAGTAGACTAATGCTATGTGCATTTTATATGTTGAAGTTATTATCCATGGTATTATTCATGAATTAATCTTGTGTAGACTTCCCCAAATGACCAGTATATGAGTAAAAATGAACTTTGCTTCGGATAAGACATATTTTTTGAAATGTAAAATTAAACAGTTTGTGCAGCATGTTCACCTTTTTCATAATAAACTGAAGCAAACTGGAGATGACAACGATGACATTACATGTGTATCATAGAGAATCCTACTGAGAATTTATAATTCTCACTCCTATTTTTCCGTGTTGTCTCCAGAAAGTTCAAGAGGTATCAGAGTAACGCAGCGGAAGTTGCTGTCAGATAAGGTCCATTCAGGTAGTGAATAACTCAGGTGTGGTACTATGACTTAAGCAGAGTACTGTACTTGGGAGGGTGTTACACCAATAATAAGTGAGAAAGCACTAGAAGGTATATAAACTTTAATATAAGCTATCACATGACAAAAATTTCTAATGTAATGCTAAACTAGTGCTAAACTATTACCTAAGATGCATACAAGTCCTAAAAACTATATAAAAACACTAACAATTATAACTCTCATTGGAGAGTTATCAAACACCCCCAACTTGACCTCTTGCTTGTGTCCAAGCAAGAACTTAAACTAAACTACCAAAGACACCCCAAAATATTACACTCCCAAACCCTTGACTCATGTAGTCCTCATCATTGCTCTCTCTCACTCTACTCCGAAAGTGACAACTCAATCAAGGTTCAAACTAGAAACTATTCAATTGTGCAATTCTCATTACCAAGGGAAGTGATCAAGTGTGTGTGTGTGTGTGTGTGTGTCAAGCAACAAAGAGTTAATTCACCCCATGTCAATGCCATGATTAAGAAGGAGACAAAAATCAACCATAATGTGCCATTCATCCTTCCTACATCCATACAAGTGTTCGCTAACTAAGGATCAATAGGTCTTTCCTTAAGCTTGTAATGTGAGGCTAAGGTTGGGGTATGGTGAGATGTCTTTTAAGCTTGAACTTTTACCCTCAACTTAAGGAACCTTTACTTTTATCCACTCTCCTTGGGTTACCCTCAACTTAGTTGCTTGGCAACCATCATATTTTTCTTGTTGAGCCTTGACATTATATTTTTCTTGTGTTGCCAACTTTTCTCTTTTTCTTCCTTTCTTCTCCTTCTCTTCTCCTTCTTTTTTTTACTTACAAACTAAGAAAACATGAGGTTTTGAGTAATGGGGATAATACCCTATTCAAATGAATGAAAAGCTTAGGCTTGAGGGTAATTAAGGGATCAAGATAGGAAAAGAAGGATAAGATATTTGGCTTAGAATGTGGTTCAATAAAGAATAAAGGCAACTAGGCTCAAAAGGAGTAACAAGGGTTAAATGTAGTATGGTAGGCTATAAGTCTCAATGTGGATTCACAATCATGGCCTAAATCCTTTCCAAAGATAGAGTTCATTCATATTCCTCTCAAAAGAATTTCAAGTGCAAAGGTGCATGTCTCAATCTTAATTAAAGCATTAAAACATAGTGATCATTATCCCTAAGTCACTTATCCACAAAAAGTGCAAAACATGTGATTCATTCCTAATAATGCTAAGAGCACAAGAGAATTTTTAACATGTCTAAAACAAGATTGGTAGTCACTAACAGGTTAGAGTGAAGAGCAACTCATCATATCATAGGAATGAGATCAAAACCTTAGGAGATATTGTTTAGGAAACAATACACACTATAAACTACTATTCTAATATGCTTAAAACAAAAGAGAAAAGAAGAGAAATCTTTATGGCTTTTTTTTTTTTGAAAAAGAAAACGTAAAACAGAAACAACCTAACATAACGGGATTTAAAAACTCAAACAAGACAAAATAAAACAAAGGAAACATATGCATGCTCTTCATCACACCCCTAACTTAAAATGTAGCATTGTCCCTAATGCATTATCATAAAGTAAAAAGAGAGGGTGTGAGAATACTCCCCTAGTCACTATCTTCATCCTCGGGCTCCTGGGGCTCTATCTCCTCATCTTTATCTGCAAGTGGCATTGGTGGTAGACGAGGTAGCTGCGGCAGTAAATCGGGAGGTGCTTGCATTCGGATGATTTCCTCCAAAGTCCGCATATCATTGGCAACCAAAGTTAGTTGCCTAAAGAGGGCCCAAAATTCTCAGTTATTGCGATTTCGATAGCGGTTTTTGGCCAACTCTATCTGATGCAGCTCCTGCCTCAACATTCGGAGCTCATGGAAGATAGGCTGCACATTCGGCTGAGATGGCTCAGTAGCAGCAAGTGCAGGTTCAGGTCCGGTGGAGGTGGAGGTGGTGCTTCAACCTCTTGTGGAGGCTCTTCAGCTGCTGGCATTTGGGGGGGTTGTGGAGCTCACCTAAATACATAATGAAGGACCGCATTATTCAACGGATCATCAGGGTGTACTAGGTCCTCATCATCATCCACTTGAACTCCGACACGCAGTGCCATGGCTGTAATAGTGCACAGGAAAGCTAATGCAACTGTAAAGTTTGCTACATGCAACATATACTGCCGGATAACCTTTCCCAAATCAATCTCCTACCCGGTTACTAGGCAGTAAAGGAGAATGCACCGCTCAAGAGTGATAGAATATGTATGGGTCACCGGTCTGAGCCTACTGAGTATAACCTGCAGCCAAACTAGTGCGTCTCTGTTCAGAAATCTATTTTCTAGATGTCGAGGTTTAGTGAAAGGTGTAGCATGATAGGTCCAATGGCTCCCAGGATGGCCAATAGTCTCAAGTATCTCCTCCCAATTCACCTCACCATCCAGCATCTGGGTGAAAGCATCATTTTCTATCGCAGGGGCTTGGTAGAAATGGTTTATAGCGGCAACACTAAAATCTATTTGGCGCCCTCTAAGAAAGACTCTACCGCCTATGGTGTAACGAAGGTTGGAGTAGAATTCCTCCACAAGGCGAGTGTGGGATGGTGCTGGATCAACAACCAATCTGAGTCATTGCCGCCTCTCAAGTTCGTCTTTGAAGTGCTCATAATCTAGGGCAGTGAACTTTATGGCTCTCTCAATCACTATATTACGGGAGTTGAATAATGTCCCATACTAGCTGTGGGCTTCAACACTGATGAAACAATGCTGGTCAAAGTCCTCTTGCTGTCTAGGGTTTGCAGGTGGAGAATGAGCAGCAAGTTGCTAGCGGGAGGATAATTCACCCCTTCCGGTACCACATTGGCAATGAGATGATGATTCACCCTTTCCAATACCACGACGCATCGTCGAAGCAACACTTTGTAGTGCACGTTTTGGCCCCATCTTGCCTGAAATTCAAAAGGAACACAATAAAAACATGTTACTCAAGAATAATCTAGTGCACAGAAACAATTCAGAGTTTGGGTTAACTAAGAGTAACAAAGACAACATCCCCAACTTGAAATGTAACCTTATTCCAACTCAAAAACACACAAGATGAACATAGGTCACTGACATCTCACCACATACATGAAAGAAAAGTATAGATAGGACAATGTGAAACATCTATTTTTCAAACACTTCATAAATTCAACACTACCCACTTCATAAATCAGCAAAAATCTAGTGTAGAAACCCCAATCTAGTGGATAATGCACATGCAACTATCAAAAGCTAAAATAACTCATCTTAGAGCCAGAATCAAAAGTTAAAATGCATACCTGCTACTTGAAAAGGTATGGGTGACCAAAAACCCCCTTCTAATTCAAGTAAATTTGGGTCCTAAAAGCCTCCCCTTCCCTAAATCGCGAATTAGGGTTCTAGAACTGTGGAATAGGGGTGAATATGAAGGTGATGGGTTGTGAGGTGATGAAAATTGAGTGTGTAAGGGAGAGGGAGTGGTGAGAGGGTCGATTTTCAAGAGTTAGGGAGGAGGGAGTGAGTGTGAAGGAGAGGGAAAGTGGTGAGGGCTCGAGCGTGTAGTGTTTATTTAAAACATTTGCTAGCCGCTCGTGGTGCCACACTCGAACATGCAAGGATACCCTCGAGCGTGCTCCACTAAAAGTCAAATTTTTCACTTGTAATTAACCCACACTCGAGCGTGCAAGGCTGCGCTCGAGCGTGCCTTTCTTGAATCCAACATTGAGATTCAGTGCCCTCTGTACCATCTCACGCTCGAGCATAGGGTCGCGTGCTCAAGCTTGGAGATAAAAATAAATACCCCCTATAACATTTGAGGACCACGCTCGGCGAGGTCAAGGCCGAAAGTGTCGTCCTTGAGTCTGCATCTTCTATTTTTCTGCATGATGCGAAATTACTCCACTCCCCTTTTGATCTTTTTGCTTGCATTGCTCCCTTTCGCCTATAAAATTGAAATAAAATGAAAATAAAAGTAATGTAAGAATATGAAAATGAATGAAACTACCATAAATACATCCTAATTAATGATATGAATAATTTTTAACAAAAACAGCTAGAAGAAAGAATATTGGGTTGTCTCCCAACCAGCACTTTGATTTAATGTCCCTAAGTTGGACACGACTCATAAGTTATTGAGGATCTTAGAGTGGGATTGAAGCCTTGAGCTTGTTAAAGTTTCCATCACTGTAAGGCTTCAATCTTTGGCCATTGACCTTGAAAGTTCCCTTGGTTGGATGTGTGACTTCTGTAGCCCTAAATGGTAGCACTTTAGTGACTTTAAATGGTCCAGACCACCTTGAACTTAGCTTTCCAGGAAAAAGTTTCAACTTGGAGTTGAATAAAAGCACTTTTTGGCCCACATGAAACTCTCTCCTCATAATATGCTTATCATGCGATTGCTTGGTTATCTCTTTGTATAGCTTGTCATTCTCATAGGCTTCTTGTCTGAATCCATCTAATTCATTGAATTGCAGCATCCTCTTTTCCCCAGCTTCCTTCAAATCGAAATTCAACAACTTGGTGGCCCATTATGCTCTATGCTCTAGCTCAACTGGTAAATGACATGTCTTTCCAAAGATCGGCCTATAGGGTGATATCCCAATGGGCATTTAGAAGGCTGTCCTATAAGCCCAAAGAGCGTTATTAAGCTTTGTTGACCAATCCTTTCTTGAGTTATTTACTATCTTCTCAAGTATTCACTTTAGCTCCCTATTTGAGACTTCCACTTGGCCACTTGTTTGTGGATGATAGGGAATGGCAACCTTGTCAATGACCCCATACTTTGTAAGAAGTGCTTCAAATTGCCTATTACAGAAATATGATCCTTCGTCACTAATCACTGCTCTTGGGGTACCAAACCTTTAAAAGATATTCTTCTTGAGAAACTTGGTAACCACTCTCACATCATTAGTAGGTAAGGCTGCAGCTTCTACCCATTTGGATACATAATCCACCGCGACCAGAACATACTTGTTCCCAAAAGACATAGCCCATGAAATCAATTCCCCAAACATCAAATATTTCATAGATAGAATGTTGTTTGGTGGCATCTCATGTTTCCTTGAGATAC
This sequence comes from Pterocarpus macrocarpus, assembly GCA_031439585.1. Taxonomy (NCBI): domain Eukaryota; kingdom Viridiplantae; phylum Streptophyta; class Magnoliopsida; order Fabales; family Fabaceae; genus Pterocarpus; species Pterocarpus macrocarpus. The sequence goes on along the minus strand of CM062513.1, from coordinate 31,439,817 downwards.
TTCCTGTTCTTTGGCATTCATTGCAACTTCGCACATAGTGATTAGCATCCTTGAAGATTGTTGGCCAATAAAATCCACATTGAAGGACCTTTGTTGTTGTGCGAGTAGCTCCGAAATGTCCCCCAACTGGTGATGCATGACAATCATAAAGAATATGGTCATTTCCTCTTGAAGGACACATCTTCTAATGATCCGATCAGCACAATGTCTATAGAGAAAAGGGTCCTCCCAAAAGTAATACTTAAGATAAGAGAAAAACTTCTTCTTCTGGGAGTAAGATAAACCTTCGGGTAGGATTTTCTTCACCAAATAGTTGGCAAAATCAGCAAACCATACTGTTGTGTGGACTGTAAAGAGTTGCTCATCAGGAAAGGCCTCCCTTACTTCTTCTTTTTCCTTAGGGTCAGAAATGAGTAGACGAGAGAGGTGGTCTACTATTAGATTCTCTACTTCTTTCTTGTCTTTAATCTCTAAATCAAATTCTTGAAAAAGCATATTCCATCTGAGGAGCCTAGGCTTGGCATCTTTTTTCTCTAACAAGAATTTGAGAGCCGCATGATCCGTAAAGACAATGGCCTTTGCACCTATCAAATAAGAACAAAACTTGTCAAAAGTAAACACAACAGCTAAAAGTTCTTTTTCAGTTGTAGTATAATTTAGTTGTGCTTCATTTAAGGTTCTACTAGCATAATAAATCACATGCAACAACTTATCTTTCCTTTGCCCCAAAATAGCACCTATAGCATAATCACTAGCATCACACATAAGTTCAAAAGGTAAATTCCAATCTAGTGCAACAAGAATAGAGGCTGAAATCAATTTATTTTTCAAAAGTTCAAAGGCATGCAAACATTCAGCATTGAAATCAAAAGGAACATCTCTAATCAACAAAGTACTCAAGGGTTTAGAAATTTTAGAGAAATCCTTAATAAATCTCCTATAAAAACCCGCATGCCCTAAGAAACTTTTTTTAACTCCCTTAATATTTGTTGGTGGTGGTACATTTGCAATGACTTCTATCTTGGCTCTGTCCACTTCAATGCCTTTGGCTGAGATCCGGTGCCTAAGTACAATTCCTTCCTGCACCATAAAGTGACACTTTTCCCAATTTAAGACAAGGTTAGTTTCTTAACACCTTTCCAAAATCAAAGATAAATTTGATAAATAATCATCAAAACTAGAACCAAAAATAGAAAAATCATCCATAAAAATTTCAATGAACCTTTCCACCATGTCATGAAAAATTGCCAACATGCATCTCTGAAAAGTTGTAGGTGCATTGCAAAGTCCAAACGGCATCCTTCTATAGGCAAAGGTGCCATATGGGCAGGTGAAGGTAGTCTTCTCTTGGTCCCTTGGGGCTATATGAATCTGATTATAACTCGAGTAGCCATCAAGGAAATAGTAGTAGGCATGGCCTGCTATTCTTTCTAACATTTGATCCATAAATGGGAGTGGAAAGTGGTCCTTACCGGTGGCATCATTGAGTTTTCTGTAGTCAATGCACATCCGCCATCCTGTAACTGTGCGGGTGGGAATCAGTTCATTGTTATCATTCTTTATCACTGTGATTCCTCCCTTCTTTGGCACTACTTGGACAAGACTCACCCAAGGACTATTAGAAATTGGATATATGATTCCAACATCCAAGAGCTTCACCACTTCTTTCTTCACAACTTTCTTCATTGTAAGGTTCAACCTTCTTTGTGGCTGCACAAGGGGTTTGTAGTCATCCTTTATAAAGATTTTGTGCATGCAGAATGTTGGGCTAATGCCTCTCAAATCAGAAATTTGCCACCTAATTGCGCTTTTGTGGTCTCTAAGGACCTTGAGCAATTTCTCCTCTTCCACTTCACTCAATGAGGCATTGACAATGACAGGGTATGTGTTCTTTTCTTCCAGGAATGCATACCTCAAGTGAGATGGTAGCTGCTTAAATTCCAATTTAGGTGGTTCATCCTTGGGTAGTTTAAACTCCTTTTCATCTAATGCTTCAATGTATAACTTAAGCCCGGGAGGTTGGGCTTCCATTAGCTGATGGCATAGCTCCATACTATTGTCATCCCATTCCTCCACTATCTTAGGATTCATCAAATAAGTCTCCAAAGGAGTAGTGAGGGAATTGACTTGGAATGCAGAAGCTATTGAATCCTCAATAGGCTCCACTCTGAAACGTGAATCAGCTTCTGTGAGGAACTTGGTTGCCTCAAATACATTAAAGGTCTTGAACCCATAGCTCAAGTTTCCCTTCTTGGATGTCTATTAAAGCTCTCCTAGTGGCTAAGAAAGGTCTTCCCAGAATAAGAGGGACATCTCTATCTTTTTCCATGTCTAGCACAATGAAATCTACTGGGAAAATCAGCTTGTCCACCTTCACAAGAACGTCCTCAATGATGCCTCTAGGATGCTTGATGGATCGATCTGCCAACTGTAGTGATACCATGGTTGGTTTCACTTCCCCAACTCGAAGTTTCCTGAAAATAGAAAGAGGCATTAGATTTATGCTAACACCTAAATCACAAAAAGTTTTATTAAAATAAACATCACCAATAACACAAAAGTATAGTGAAACTCCCTGGATCCTTTAGCTTAGGAGGTAATTTGTTCTGTAATATGGCACTACATTCCTCCATAAGCATGACTATCTCATCATCTTTGATCTTCCTCTTTTGAGAGAGGAACTCCTTTATGAATTTTGCATAGTTGGGCATCTGAGTGAGAGCCTCCACAAAAGGTATATTGATGTGCAACTTTTTGAAGACTTCCAAAAACTTGGCAAATTGCTTGTCTTGTTATTCTTTCTTCTACTGTCTCACTCTCTGTGGGTAGGGAATAGGAGGATCATAAGTAAAGGGTGCTCCTGATGCAAGGGTCTTATCTTTATTTTTCTCACCACTGTTCCGCCTCATAGGGATTTAATATTTCAGCCCCTTTTGGACCTCCACTTCACTAGATGGTACCTCCTCAGACTGCTCAGGCTCTGCTAATTCCTTACCACTCCTGAAGGTGATTGCTTTCACATGCTCGTTTCTTGGGTTGGCAACAGTGTTGCTGGGTAAAGAGGCTTGTGGTCTGTCAGCTAATTGCTAAGATATCTGCCCCAGTTGGTTTTCTATATTTTTGATAGAAGCCTCTGTGTTCTTGAACTGTGCATCATATTGCTTGAAATGTGCTTCAGTTCTGTCCACAAAGTTGGAGTGAGTCTGCATGAACTGCTGAAACATATCTTCCAAATTTGACTTCTTCTCTTGGGCAGGTTGGTTGTATGAGTTTCTGGGAGGACCTTGATTTCCACGGTAGTACCCTGGGATGTTATGCTCTCTGTGTCCAGGCGTGTATTAATGGGAATTGAAGTTGTGCATCTGGGAATTCATGTAATTCACTTGCTCCTTAGATGATGGTTCTACATGGCACTCTCCATTAAGATGATCACCCTGACAAAAATCACACTGCAACACTTGAGCCGATGGTGGATGTGGAAGTATACCCAACTTTTTCTAAATTGTAGCATTTTGAATGGCAAGAGCTTGCATTTGACCAAGGAGGGCCATGGTGGTATCAATCTCCAAGACTCTTCTCTTCTGCACCCTTTCACTAGGCTTCTGGTAGTTGTTGCTAGCTATCAATTCAAACAGTTCTTGAGATTCTGCTGGTGACTTATTGTTCAACGAACCACCAGCAGCCGCATCTACCATGACTTGTGTGGAGATCAGCAGACCATTATTAAAGGTCTGAATCTGCATCCAAAGAGGGATGCCATGATGAGGACATCTTGCCAACAAGTCCTTGTATCTCTCCCATGCTTCATAGAAAGACTCCCCTTCTGATTGAGCAAAGAAGGTGATATCATTCCTCATTTTTGCTGACTTGGTGGGTAGGAAATACTTTTCCAGAAATTTCCTAGCTACCATGTCCCAAGTAGTGAGTGTTCATTGGAGTAAAGACTTTAACCATGCCCTGGCCTTGTCCTTCAAAGAAAACTAAAACAACCTTAGTAGGATAGCATCATCAGTCACTCCATTCATCTTAACTGTGTCACAAATCTCTAGGAATGTACTAATATGCTCATTGGGATCTTCGGTTGGCAAGCCTGAGAATTCGCAAATGTTCTGGACGAACTGAATTAGTGAGGTCTTCAACTCAAAATTGTTGGCTTGAATTGGAGGTTTCACTACACTTGAAGCACACCCATCCAGAGAAGGTGCCAAATAATCCTTCATGGCTCTTCAATTCTAGTTGTTTTCTTCATCCATGTTGCTTGCTTGATCTTTGTGCACTCTTCGTTCTCTTCTCAGCTGTCTCAAGGTATGTTCAATCTCTGGATCGAAAATGAATTCACCCTTTGAGCAACTTCTTCACATTAACTATGCAACCAAGAGAAAAAGAAATGAGTAATAAAGAAAATAAAAATGAAAATAATAAAAATAACTAGATTTAAGGAAGAAAATTGGCTCAATCTAGAACCCAACTAGCCAACAAGTGATATTGAACTATCCCTAGCAACGGCGCCAAAAACTTGATGCGGTTTCGGCAAGTATACCGGGTCGTACAAGTAATAAAGCAGTGAAAAAGATATCGTTTCCACGAGGATAGTTCAAGTACCGAGGTAAACTAATTGAGTGTCAAGTTGAGTATAAAAAATGAAGAACAAAAGAAACTTAAGGTCAGCAATGCAAAGGCCAATTAAAAGAATTGTTTTTAGTTAAATCTGGGTAATCAAAGATGTTAAGGTTATTGATTTCACCTACTCTTAACTTTGTTATCCTTGTAAATTAGTTATCCACTTTCTAATCCTATATATTTATGGCTAAGTTCTCTATTTTAATTACAAGTCTCTCTCAAGATCAGGTATTCTCTCTTACTTAATATGATTACGCAATCCCTTAGCACAACCTGGATTAAGGGAGTTAAACTCAGAGGATTACCTATAAAGGCCACACAAGTCGTGTTCATCTATCTCTAGTTTTCGCTCAACTTATGGTGATTATGACTTGAAGCTCTCTTCACAATCTCTCTCTCGATTAATTGCAAGACTTCACATCATTCAAATGGTCATCAAGCACTTAAAAGCATTCAATATAGTCATAACACTAAATCACAAAGAAAAGAAACTTGGATAACATTAAAACAAGTTTAACATTGTTAATGAGTGGCTACATCAATGCCCTAACAAGAGGGATTTAGTTCATGATGAAAATAAAAGCAAGGAATGAAAAGAAAAGTAGAAAGCAAAAGGAAGAATCCATGGATAACAGAAGAAGTGTAGAAAACAGGTTGACACGGATCTCTTCAGCTTCCGTTAGGCTATAGGAACCTTCAACCTTCACCTCCAATGCTTCCCAGGTTCTTCAAAATGATTAGGGTTGCTAAGTGACTCTGCACACCCCCAAAATGGCATTTTCATCTTTTAAATATCTTCCAAGATCTTCTCCCAAATGATTGGTTCGAAATAACAAACTTTTCTTATTTATCGAGGCCACGCTCGAGCGTGCCTTCCTGAACCTCATAGTGTCATCTTTTTATGGGCTGCGCTCGAGCCTAGCCCTTGTCCAAATTCCTGAGCTCTCTGTACCAGCCCACGCTCGAGCATGGGGTTGTGCGCTCGAGCGTGGGTCTTTAAGCTTGACATTTTGTTTCCTTTGAGTTGGATCTTCATACCTTCATTCAACAAATGACCAATAATAAGTGAAAATGCACTAGAAGGTAATATAAACTTTAATATAAGCTATCACATGACAAAAATTCCTAATGTAATGCTAAACTAGTGCTAAACCATTACCTAAGATGCATGCAAGTCCTAAAAACTATATAAAAACACTAATAATTATAAGTCTCATTAGAGAGTTATCACATTTGGTAAAGAAGGAAATATGAACAGAGTCATATAAGACTCTACTCAAACAAAAGGATTTATGGACTTAGCTTTTTCAAAAACATGCCAACATCGACCCTCATGCTGCTCTTTCTTTCATTTAAAAACATCCATGGCATCCCAAAGCACGCTCAAGACCACTCATGGATTATATTTGACTTTGAAATAATGTTCGAATTGAAGGATTTCTCGAACATGAGTACCTTTGGTCTTCATCAAAGCGGCCTTCTTCTGCAAAGAAATAGCAAGAAGATTAGCAACTAAGATTTCTTTGCAAACTGAAATTCTTTGACACTGAGATTTATAATACTTGAGCCACCACATAATGAATGAAAGGGTTGCAAAGAAACTGTTTTCAAAATTAAACAAAAAGTATAAGCTTTGTTTATCCTCATTCTCACTCAAAAAATATTCGAGATCAAAAAAGGCCCCATTTGAGGCACCACATAATTGGACATCTAGGTCGAGTGAATAAGGCATTGGAATGGCCTGAGAGAAACCAAACTATCAAGCAACAAAAGGAGGGTTATGGAGCTCAATATTCCTATTATTGGAATCTGGAAGGCACGTGGGGAAGGCTTGACAATGTAAGAAGTTCGACCAAATTTCATTCAATTCTACTTGAATAGAAGGAATTAGAGCAGTTCTTAGGCATGTAAACGAAGCAGGCCCTACAGTTCGGTCATTGTAAGGTGAAAGATTTAGACCTCTTGTAGTGGAGAGAGACATTTGATGAAGGTATTTAAAGAAGAAGAAAAACTCATCTATCACTGGTGTGTGCCTAGGCATGTCTCAATACAAGTAGTAGAGTCGAGGACCATCTATGTTCCTTAAAAGATCTGTCAAAGCTGAGTCGTGAAGAAAAGATTCGAAGATGGCATTAGCCTATAGTTGGAGAAGCCATATAGAACCTCCAGGGTTGCTTGGACCATTATGTTGAAGTTTGGTCATAATAGAACCCATTTCTTCATAAAGTTGGGCTATAATCAGCTTGGACAAAGAGAGTTGATGGCCTTCATGTAGCATTACAGCTAAAGCATAGTATTTCTGTTGCATCTGGAGACTTTGACTACAAAAAACTACAACATTCAATTAGTATGAGGCGAAAACTACGTGTTCGACATATGACACAAGAGTTGAAGGAGAGCCCATGTTGTTGCAAATGAAGGCTGTATACGATGGCTCAGAATCATCGAAATTGTAAGCCTTCACGTAATCAAGAACAAGATCAAAATGGATGATTTTGCTTGTAGGTCGAAGGCCTGTGATAGTAGCTAATTCGAAGAGGGTGAGGAAATCATTCCATATGGAAGTTGAAAGGTGTTGGTGGTTTTGTTCCAAAAATAGAAAAAGGGCCCTAACATCAAAGGATTAAAAAACAGGGGATGTTAGGAAAGTTGCATGAAATCAAAAATGCCCAAGTCTTTCTAGAAATCACCTTTAGCTATTTGTACCCTATCAAGCCATTAGATGAACTCGGGGGTATTTTTTGGAAGATTCCTAAAAGGACATTTTGCTTCAGGGGTATTTTTTGGAAGATTCCTAAAAAGACATTTTGCTGACACAAAATGTTTGATAAAAATTTCTTTTCTACTAGCAAGGATTGCTTGGTCACTGGCGCAAGGGAAAAATGGATGAGTTTTTTGGGTTTCTTTAGAAGTTAAAAGGTGACCAAGAAATGTGTGTGTTACAGAACCAAGGAGGACAGGAAGGATTACCTGACTTTGTAGCAATTCAGTAGCCTTAGGGTCTGGCACCATGCGGCGGTTGCCGTCAATAAGAGGCTTTGGAGTGAAAGCCATGATGTGTGGTTGAGAATCTTTAGTCATTTTAAACAAAAGCGATGAGAGACAAAAATAAGAGGATTAAAGAGAGAAAGTGCAAGGAGAAACAATGGAGTCTCACAGGCAATCAAAGATGGAAGAAGAAGATGAAAAGATGGAGTGTGGAGGGAATGTGTAAAGAAAGAAAAAATGCAAAGCAAAAACTATTTATAGGGGTGAGAAAAGAGGAAAGAGAGGGGAACATTAAATTGAAAAGACGGTTGAGATGACAAAGGTTCAGGAGGTTATGACACATTTATCTGAATGATGATTAAAATCTTGAAAATAGCAACAAAAAAGAAGCCATCTAAAGAATACAAAGCTAAAGATTTGAGTTTTTTTTTTTTTTAACCAAGAAAGTCAAATCTTGGGGTCATCATGTTAGTCAAAAAAATCCTAAGTGTTGTTAGCACAAAAAAGACAGAATGCGATATCTCAAGACTAAGATGGATTGAAGTAGGAGAAGGGAGTTTTGATGAAGGGAAAGTCCAAATAAAAAGAGGTGTTTTTCGACAAGGAAAAAGGGTCAAAACTTGGTGAGCACAATCAACAAAGAAAGGGTATCGGTCATTTTTGGATTTTTAGGATGCCAGACCAGAAAATAAATTAGTTACTAAGGTTTGAAGGAAATCGAGCATGGGTAAAAGAAATATTCGAAAGGAAGTTAGAACGTGGGAGTAAGAGGGTCCCACACACGATAGTTAAGTATGAAACATGGGTCGGTTCCAGTCAAGAAGAACTTGGTTGATACACAATGAATGTGGGCTTTGGAGTTGAGGAAGTGAACGTAGCTTTAATGGGCCTAGTTTGTACTACTCTATTTGTCTATAAATAATGAGGATTAGGTAGTAATAGGGACAGACTTTTCTAGACTTGAAAACCTCTACACACTCTGCCTGAATGTTTGTTGTAACATTAAAGAGTACTAGAGAATTCAGTCTTTATCATTTCTATTTCATTTAGCTATTTGACCCTATTTTATATTTATCATTGATGATCATTGTTTGTTAATATTGCATTTTGATTACATTTTTTTGTGTTTCTATTTCATTTTACTTAAATGTTATTTTTATCTTTAATTTCTAAGACTTTTAAATTTCTGAGAATCCATCAAAGAAACCGCTTCCATTCCCTGAATTGAGATTCATGAACCAAATTGATAACAGTTGATTTATTTGTTTTGTTGACTTAAAATCAAGTAAACAGGGGGAGAAGAAGAGTAGCTTTAGTCAACTAGGGGAAGCGGAGCTTATCAAAAGTCTTAATGTAACATCCCCATTTTTTATAAATTTTTTTGTGTAGAATAATTTTCGTCCATTTACTTAATTTAAATATTTTAATTGATTTGCTTGAGTTGATTTTGTAACAATAATTAATTAAAAATTGCTCAAATGCTTAAATCTTAAACAATTAACTCTTTAAAGTAGGACAATAAATTAATAAGGATAAGCTCAAAATATATTAGAAATAAGATTTACTATGATAAGAAGTAACATTTGATTGACTGATAAGCAATTAAGTGTGTATTTTTACGTAAAAGGATAAAGAGTCATTATAAATTAAAAATAAAAAACAAAAAGAAACAACATCAAGCCATGTGCGTAATGTACCTAACATCATCGACTTAGTGGGTAAATTTTCTACCTATATAAATAGGTGTGAGGTAGGGAGGAGCTTTTCATAATAGGAAAAAAAAAAAAAGGATTAAGAGAAAAGTTTGATTTGAGCTAAGAGAAGTTAACATTAGCGGTGGAATTAGACTAGGCTAGTCTTGGTTTAGGCTTAATAGGCATGACCTATATTTTAAATATGCGGCTCGAGTTTGGACTTATTACTCGACATAGACTTTTTCTCTAAGATCTAGTCTGACTTTTTTAAAAGTATGGCTTGGCTTGAAATCCTATTTAGAGACCTACTTGATAATACAACTTTTAAATAGATCAAAAATTCTACTCTTAAATAGATCAAAAGACTTCTAAAAATATCAAAAAAAACATAATTTCTATAGAAGCCAAAAGGCTTTCTAAAAAGGTCAATAAATCTATTTTTAAATGCACTAAAAGGCATATATTATTATTGGGGTTTTGATATAATAATAATAATAATAATAATAATAATACTAGTATAGTATAATATAAATAGGCTAGTATGTACGCCCAGCATACATTTTCATAGCATGTAATCTAGCCTTTTTAACTAAAAGGGCTTTTTAAAAAGTCTCAGTCTAACTTATTTATTAAACAAATTAGGTCAAATTAGGTCTAATATAGGTTAGGTTGAAAATTCCCAATAAATTGTCTGATCTACTTCCACCCCCAATTATTGTGAGAACAAATAAGGGAGAGAGAGTAAAAAGTTTATGTGAAAAGTGAGATAATAAATTACGAGAAAAAAAGAAGAAGAGAGAATGAAACAAAAGGGAGTAAAAGAAGCAAAAAGCTTGATACTCACACACCATTTTCATCCTTACAATGATTTAGAGTGAGGAACTGAACACACCTTTTCTCAAAATAAAACAATGCATACATTTTATTGTTATAAAAGTTGCTCATTTTTACATTCTTATTTATTTTTATTTTTTTTAAACTAACATTGTTAACGGCTCTATCTATGATCATTTTTTATATATATAGTAAATTTTGAGTTCCTTTATGCTGCCTAAAAATTACTATAGTAGACATTCACTTATAATTTATTTAAAGTTATTATTTTTGGTTATTTTAATTAAACTGTTTGTAGGGATTTATTATTTATATCATAATATATTATTATGAATTGTCAATATTTGTGTCGTAATTTTTTTATGGGATCAATACTAAGATTTAAAATTGATCTAACATTTAAAATAAGTAAAATTTATTACCATTGATATACATGGACTTAGATCTTTGTTTTGTTTTGTTTTGTTTTATTTATTTATTTATTTATTTTTTAGATCTGAGCATGAACTTGTACTATTGAACTATTTTATCATTGCTTGGAATTTTTATATATTGACTTAGAGACCATATTAAGACATTATGATAATATTTTTTTATTTATGGATATTATTATGACTTTATAACGACCTTTACAACTTACAAGGAAAGGACTTTTGTGCATTAAACGTACTATAATAACAAGGACAAATTCCTAGACTATGATTAGGTTCTTTTAAAAAAAATTAATTAAATAATAATAATTAACAAATTGGTTCCTTTAGAATTGACATTTGGTTTTGATAACTCTACACTTTCGAGAATTTCTAAGATATTGAGTGCGTTTGTTTAAACTTTTTTGACAAAAAAAAAGTGATTATTTGATTGGAAAAAAAAAATCACTTTTATGGAAGTTATGAATCTCAATTTCTATTCAAAAGTTTTTTTTTAAAAAAATCTATTTTTAGGTTTTGAGTAAAAATTGAAATAAGTAACTTTTATAAAAGTGATTTTTTTAATAATTAAAAAAATCATTTTTTGTTAAAAAATTTTTTAAATAAATGCAACCATTATTAATAGTTTATTATATGATGCATTTACGTTGCTTAAACTATTGTGAACTTTATATTGTTTAAGTTTATTACGTTATATTTTTTGAGTTTATGTCAGATTACTCTATTTTTTGAGTCAATTTACTATTTAAGTGTATATTTTATGAATTTATGCATAATGACAAACAAATCATTGAAAGAAGACATTTATGACATTGCAACGCCAAGAAAGGAGGCGAATAGATGTAAGATTATTGGATATTACTTATCTTGATTAGTATGGGTAAAAAGTCTTGTTCGGTCATCATGATGCTACATACCATAAGAAGGGAATTTCTTAATAGAAGGCTTTTGAACAAGTTTTTGAGACAAGTAGGTAAAGAAAAAGAAACTATAGCAAAGATATTATAGGATGCTTGTTTACTTATATTGCATGTAGAATTGAATGACATTCTTTATTAAGCATTTATTTCTCGAGTTTAATTTAGGTACACTGTCAGTGTAAAAAATTTTTATATTGTCATCCAATCAAAACCTTCCATTTACATGACCATTCAAGTAGTGGGTGATTATGTCAAAGAGTTTTGCTAATATGACAATTTATGATTGGATGTCTGTGTAAAAAATTTTTACACTGATAGTATATTCAAATTAAATCCTTATTTATCATGTAATTATATCTTGAGACGTAACTGCAAGAAGTTTTTGGTGAATATGATATAGTAGCCATGCTATTTTTCGTGAATTCTTTTTATCAATAAACGCGACTAAAACTGATCGCTATAGTTTTCGAGCGATTCTTTATCGGTTCATTTACTACTTTCTATTCTTATTCTGTTCGCAGTGATTTCATATTATCAAGTAATGCCCAAAAGAATACAGACTCCTTCAACTATTGGAGATGTATGTGCTAATATTTAAATAAATTGTAATTTCTATTTCTGGTTTTGGTGATGCTTTATCTATAGCTAGTAATGTAGTATATCTACTTGAATATTTGAAAGTCTATTAATGTTTAATGTTTTAAATTCAGGTCATTAATTTAATCATGAACGACCATTACAGTTAAAGACAACTTAAGGGCATAATAATTCCAACTCCAATAAGAGTCCAAAAAATTTCATCATCGCCATTAAAAGTTACGTGCAACACATGCATGGTGCAACACATAAAAGATAACTCAAGTTGCTTCTGATCTCGTGGGCCTGCTAATGGTGTAGTTGACGAAGCGTGGAAAACTTGGGAATTGGGCAAGCAACTCGGTTTGTATGGTGACAGTGAGGATAAGGTAATAGCAGCCCTTATCCAATGTGGCATCACAAAGAGAATTGACTTTGAGCAAGGCAACATAAAGAGTGGAAAGGGAAGGAAGAAATCTAGAAGTATGTTAAGGCACTGATTGATTGTTGGTTTTCTGATGGATCTTGGGTTTAGAGTCTGTCTGAGTTTGAGTGAGTATCGGATGACCGTGCTTTTTTTGCTTTTTTGGTGAGGTGTTTTTGTTCTTTGGGACTATGTTCTCTTGTGGTTAGGGGTGTTTTATCGAGTGTATATGCCTTGAGGCATTGTGTCAACTTGTGGGTTTGCAGTTGGTTCAATCCTCCAGGATCCCTTGTTTAGGCTCCCCTCCTTTGATGGTCAAGCTCTTCTTTACTTATCGGGAAAAAAAAAAAAAAAACGTGCAACACATATAACATTTGTCTATTTCTTACTCGGTTAGCTAATTTCAAGGTTGGTAAGTGCAATGACAACATAAGTGTCAAGAGAGATCAATATAAAATTTTAAACAAGAGTTGTGTTGAGTATAATAACGCTAAAATTCAAGGGGTGTTAATGTATTCTCATGTTTTTAAGATAATTGGAAAACAGATGTGTCTTATAATTTTGGGTGGCAAAATCATTTATTTTAGGTATGCCGTCTTAATTGTTGAAAGGTTCCACAATATTCTGCACTCAAAATACAAACTTCAGTAATTAATTTTTAAATGTTTAAATATATTTTTGACCTCTATAAATATAACTCATTTTAATTTTGATCCATGATTAATTTTTGTTTCAGTTCTGGTTCCTTATTTTTAAAATATGACCATTCTAATCTCTATTGTTAAGTGGGATATGTTAAATGATGATGTGTTTTGCATGAATGATGTCATGTGTCATAGGTGACTTGGATTCAATTTGACATAGAAAAATACTTGGATAGTTCTGAAATATCATGTGATTATATTTATAGCCAATAAAAAAAATGGCATTTTAGATAGAACCCATCACTAATTTATATTTTTATTTAAAATATTATTTTCTTATTTGTTATGAGCACAACCACGTAATATGTCAGGATCACTCAAGTATTTCTCGTTTTACATGTCATCATTTAACAAATCACACCTAATAGTAGGGGTCAAACTAATCATGTTTGACAAATGAGGGACCAGAATTTAAGTAAAATTGAATAAAAAATTAAAATTAAAATGACCTATATTTAAAAAGACAAGAAAATGTATTTAAGCTATTTTTAAATTTTACTAATTACTTTATTGTGTATTATCTATACTACTTAGTGGATTATTTCATTTAAGTGTTATTTAATCAATTTATATACTTATCTTTATTTCTAATTTTTAATTTGTTCTTTCATTTTTATTTTTTTTAATTTAGTCCTTTTACACTGATATCAATATGATCCTATATCACACTACTGTAAGTCCCACCCAGACAAGTAATAATTTATTTTACAGCCTTTAACGTCGCATCTTGGCCACATTATAGACATGCCATTTTCTTTATGCATTTCCGTTAATGTTTACAACAAAATGGTTGTTGTATGAAAGTAATAGATGATTTGAAACATAAGAAACAAATGGAAAAATTTGGGGAAAAAAAAAAAAGATAAATGACTAAATTAAAAAAAATTAAGGTACGGGATAAACTATCCATTTTCCTTATCCTTCACTTTATACATATGCTAATTTTAAAAGGCATCTCATCCCTGAAGGTTAAATTAAGGTATCAAACTGAATGTGATTATTGTTAACGAGGTGAATTAATTTTAGCAACATCTTGAACGATGGAATATATCTTAGCCTACCTGCAAAACTTGTAAGGATTAACAATTAAGCACTTAGAAGAGGAATCTTCCATATAAGGAGATACGCGTTCGTTATTCATAAAGAGAAAATTAAACTCATTAAAGTAATCGTATAGTGTTATGCAGCTTATGTTTTATACTTGTATTCCTATAAAACCCAAGAAAGTGAATTGCAATCACAATTTTGCTAAAATCGGAAGCTTTATTTCTCCATCGCAAGTCAATCCAGTCGGTTACTTCAATCAGTTTTGGTCTTATCCTTTTACAACCGTTAAGGTTCGATTGGTCAAATGACTACGTTACTATGATTATGATTTCACATCGCAATCCATTTAAGCTCGAGTAGCGGTTACGCAATTTCTTTCCCAATAACGGTAAGAATAAAATTGAGTGTCTACACAAATAAGGAAAACGAAAATGCCTCTCAAATATGAACGGAGGTTCATGAGTCATGACCAATTCTTGATGGTTGACACTTCTGAAACCATGAATCCGGGTAGTAATTAAAGATGAGGAAGGGGACAGGGGCAACACTGTTTATGGCTATGCTTGTCAAAGTTGCTTAATTTCAATAGGAAACAGCTGTATTTTCATTTGGGTCAATGCCAATCAGGGAGGTTTACGAGTTTCTAATTTGGGAAATTGATGACTTTTTTGCTCAATCCTTTCCCACCAATTGTCCTAAACAAAAAGATAGAAGGGAGGGGTTCGGTGCTTTTTTGGGTGCTCACCATGATTAGTGCATGACGAGGCACCATGT
Organism: Pterocarpus macrocarpus; assembly: GCA_031439585.1. NCBI lineage: Eukaryota > Viridiplantae > Streptophyta > Magnoliopsida > Fabales > Fabaceae > Pterocarpus > Pterocarpus macrocarpus. The sequence continues at coordinate 31,424,805 of CM062513.1, read as the reverse complement.
CACCAAACCCCTATTTTTCCCAAAGTAAACAAAATCTTGGACTGGTTGAACATGTTGAACAAGGTTATTTCTTATTTGGGTTCGCATGTTGAATGTGAAGGACTTTAGGGGTGCTTTCTTTTATCTTCTACCGGAACAAGTTTTGTGTACACGCAATTCACCAACCTTTGATATCTGTTGTCACTTCCATTTTCTTCTTGCTAAGCTCAGCATGATGTCTAGGACTAAGCTAGTCATAGTCATTTTGTACGCCTTTAGGACTTCACATGCCTCCCTAGTTGACAGAAAACTGTGTAAGGAGTTAATTTATTTTATGCCTTTATATTGCATGTTTCGAGAACGAATAGCTCTTACTCTACGCTAAATATAGGAACCCTATGATTGTAAACACTGCGTAGGCCAAAGCCCAACCTCTTTTTAACAAGGAAGGCTAACGTCGAAATTTAGAAGCAAGCTAGGCCCAAACCTCCAGCTTGTATAGAATCCCGAGTCTTTTGCTCCAATGAAACTTTTTGATTTTTTACGTGCATTTGCTCATTAGAGATAATCCTGTTTAAGTGTTATAGGATATTTAAATATAGGCAGTTTTTTTAATTAAAATTTAAATCGTAGTTTGTCACATTATAATGGATTAGCCCCTTTATTGCTAGACCAAACTTTAGTTGGTTTTCATTTCAATGATATTAAATGTATGTATAATATTGTAATTAGTTAAATTTTAAGAAAAAGTCATTAAAAAACCTTTTCTGATAAAATTTTAAAAATTTAATTTTAATACATTATTATTAGTATAGCAATTTTTACGACCAAAATAGTGTAGCAATTTTTATAACAGTCATTTGATGATCATACATTGGCGCATCATAAAACATATGTTTTTGTTCATAAAAATATTCAACTTTAAATCAAGAATATAGAACATTTTATACTAGCATTACATTAAAATTATACATAATTTTAATTATAAGTATTTCGAATATAAAAAGAAAAACCTACCCCAAATATTCATTAAATGTTTCCTCTTTTGGCATCCATGAGAACTATTTAGTTTTTAGCTTGAATAAAGCTTCTTTTACAATTTTTATGGTACGCATCACCTTACATTACATAATCAGGATATAAGCATGCACAAATTTTGATGAATCAACCATAATTAAATGAAAAATTATGTGAATGTAAAATAATATGTACATGAATTTGTATGCCAAACATTACTCTTTAGCTTCCAGCAGCTATAAATTGAAGACTGTATATTGGTAATTTATTTTAGGTGTATGTAAATCTTTTTTCACATTAACAAGCAAATATAAATTTATAATTGAGTTAATATACATTTTGGATATGAAAGACTTAAGATTTAACATATTAATCTCTTAGAGAAAAAAATGTTAACGCTTCCATCCCAAAAGTTAAACACGTAATGAGTCAATCCTTCTGTTAAATCTCATATGTTAACTCTTAATAGAGATGATGATATGCTTCAAGAACCTCAACACACACCCTAATAATGAAGCCCCAATATTTTTTGAAGGGGGGGTGAGGTGGGGTGGGGTGTTAAGGTTTCAATCTATAAGGAGCGAGGACAAAAGTTTAGGACGTTGGTGGTGAAATTACTAAACCAATGCACTTCAACAACTTCCAAGCCATATATAACATGACAATGACCATACCATCTCCGCGATGAATTAACGAATAGAATTGCACAGAAAAATTGACTTGTTATAATTTGTTTAACTTTTGAGATAAAAGCATTAATAAATGAGATATATTATTTGAACCACTCTATATCATAGGATATTCAATACCAAGAGATAAAAAGATATGAACTCCACTATCATCATTTCTTCCTTCTCTTTTCTCTCTCCACTCCTCTCTCCTTTTTGTCTCTAAGAATGTCAATATACCCTTTTTTTAGGGTCCAAATTTCATTTACCTTAATAAATTATCTTTAAAAGACTATGTTAAATCTCAACTCTTTCAAGAACCAAAATATAGTATAAGCCTTTGTGATTTCTATCTAAACCCCTTTTGTCCCATCGAGTCATGCCCAAGCTTAAGGCAAGTTCGTTAACATGATTTTTCATTCAAGTCAGGAAGTCCACTCTTTATTTTCAGGTGTTGAACCATACCCTACAGAAAAGGTTTTAATGAAAATGCTTAATGTATAGTACACACAAGATTTTTCCTTCAATTTGACCAATCCATAGACTTCCTTGTGAGTATCTTTAAATTTTAAAAACTTCGAGAATGATTGGCTTACTCAACCAGAATAGTATATACATAACTAAAGCAGAAGTTCTCAAAATCATGTCAAGCAACCAGATTAAGAGAGGACTAGTACATGACAATAGCTAGTGTTGAATTCTTCCTCTCTCGTCTCTAAGAAGCCTAGTCATGGACAACAGACAATCTACATATCTTTTTTCACTTCTGGTTCATTAGGTTCATTGACTATTAGCCGAAAAGATTAAAAAAGGAGAACGGACGTTCGTTCAGCTGAACTTCGTATTGAGCCACTAACTTTTTGACTATAAACCACTGTCGAAAATTTCTCTTACCCCTATAGACCAAACTGATTCTCGTTCAAGATATTACATAAAAACTGATCAAAACTTCCAAGTTCTTCCCAACCGCATCTTTCTTAAAGGGGGGAAAAAAAAAAAGATTCTGCAACAATATTTCTCCTTTGTCCCATCATTTTCCTGCTCAAAATTTTGCCTCTGCCAAAAGGAAACCTGCTTGCAAAAAGAAAACTATACATCAAGAAAACAATGCCGTATGCGTTGCTATCCAGTAATATTTAATAGTATCCACACAAAATCGACTCGAGTAAAGCGTATAAGATATAAGCATACATTGAAACTAAGGGCAGATGGCAAAGGAATATAGAAAGCACGATAACATCATAATAATTACAACTTTTGCATCTTTGTAGCCAATTATAGTTCAATAATAAGGGTTTCATGCTGGATTGTAAAGAGCTACGCTCCATAGTATAAGGACATAGTGTCCCTAATGTTCCTGAGTATGAACTGATGGTTTCAATAATGTAAAGAGCTCAATTATAGGTGAAATAATCTGGGAAGAATTCAAATTTATCAACAGAGACAGAACAATTATCATGTCATATAAAAACCGGCTCAGATATCGATCATAAAATGAATGGCAGCGTTCTGATATGCAAAATAGCAAACATGCAAATCAGCATTACCATACAACAAAAAATTTACTGACCTGTAAGCAGTTTCTATCCCTAGGGAGAGCACAAAATTAGCCTCAATTGGACGGGACAAGAACTCATGAATCATTTTCATGAAGCAATGAAAAGTTGCTGTAAGCAATAATACAAGTTTTACATTTATATATGAATTCAAATACAAAGTGCACCCATGTCAGGTGTCACTGAATCATATTCACAGGACATTTCAGCTTTTGAAGAAATCCCTTTCTTTCCTTGCTTCCTTTCTTTTTTGCCCCTTCTGGAGTCAACTGCTTGGTTCCTGATCACAACAAAAGAATTGGTTGTACCCCGCATTATAATCATCCACTGCAGAGCTCAACTTGATTGCATTCTTGTACTCGAAACTATATAAACAAACTTAATCTAAAGAAAAATCATGTGAGCTCCCTGGAAAAAAAAAATTCTAAGCATGCTGCAGACATAATCTGAATATCTGAAACTTGAAATAGGACTATAGAAAAAAGGAGTCAGATGCATACACTACAAAGCGAGCAGATTGTTTGCCGGTGGCTGTTCCACAACAAGCTTTGTATTTCTTTTTTGAACCACATGGGCAGACTTTGTTTCTAGGAATCTTCTGTTGTTAACCCCATAAAGAAGGGGCAACCAAAAAACAAAAGATTGTCAAAGGAGATCAATATTAGAACAGACTCAACAGAGTGCATGAACAGCATATTTATTTTGGACCCCCGCTCCTTCCCCCGGACACACCAAAAAAAAAAAAAAACCAAACAAACAAACACACAAAAATACAAAATAAGAGAGAAAGAACCTTGTCATTTAGTTGTAATCTGCTATTGTCATTGGACTTCCTGGAGCTATTATTTGATTCATCATTAGTGTTGTCCTCTACCATGTCATCTTTGTGTTGCTCACAACTCTCATTTTCATCAAGACCTGTATATACTCGGATTTCGGTTAAGTGTTAGAATACAGTCAAAAGTTTCGTTTCTTTCCTACTGATGATAATTGTATTCACTAAATGACAATTAATAAACACAAACATGCATTAATCCTACCAATATACGATATGTTAGAAGGAAAGAAGGTAACAAATTCTGATAAGGAAAATAAGCTGGTTTGTCCTCCAACAGTACAGAAAACGCAAAATGCATTGACTAGCCATTACCATTAGCATCAGCCTGACTAGGAGGGGAATCAGACTTTGCAGAGCACTCTTCTGCTCCTTGTTCTGCAATTAGAAACTCTATTGCAGCACCAACGTCTCCATTTACCTGCTCTAGAATCTGGGACAAGGAAGACATACTTTGAATATATGCCAAGTTGTCACTTCCTAGAAAAGATAGCAACTTACAAGAGAACTCCCTGAACTGACATATTTTTCATACAATACATGGAGCATACAAACTTTTTCACCTGTTCCACTTTTTCAGTGTCTTCACATCCACTTCCAGTCATAACCAACTTTATGGACCCTGGCTGAAAAGTTTCCCTACCAGCTCGCCCATGGGGTTTGTTAGCCATGCCTTGTGTTTGATGTGATGTCGCTGAAAGATCAGCATCAGCCTTTCACAAACTAGAATTAATCAGGCAATAGCTACTACTCTTAATATTAATTCGGGAGTTGAGTAACAGAATTCCAATAAGAACCTTAATTACAATTGGCCTTGCAGGCCCATCACAAGGATCATCATTTGACCGCACACTATTATAATGCTCCCCATCATGATATGACCTGGAAAAGCATACATACACAAATAAACCATCAAGGTTCATACAGAAGGTCAAAAATATTATTTTGAACTAGTTTCCTATAGAAGCTATTGATAGGCATACCTTAAAATTTTTAATTACACGCACAAACAGATTTATAGCACACAGGACAATATTGCAAAAGGTAGTCTGCCCTAGAATGATAAAATGACATGATTCACTTAATAAGAAACCACTAGTTACTAATGACTCCAGCCAAATAGCAACAAGATCCGTAAAAATTAATGAATAAAAGAATCCAAACCCTTGGAACAATCATTAACAGGATTTTTGTTCACAAATAATGAATGGATGTTTGTTCCTTGAGTTTATTAATTTTCCTTTAGAATAACCCAACAAAGTTATATCAGCTGCTACCTGCTACCCATATCAGCAATCAACTATCATCTAATATGTTATGCCTCATATCTAAATAAGCACCATACACTATTATTCCAGTACTCTATTTATGTATGTGTGTGTATACATGCACAAGCGTATGCGTGCGCTCACAGACACACATATCTTGGAGTTACTAATCGAACACTGGAAGCATTGGTCTCAAATCATAAAATGAAGACGCATAATCTGGCAGCAAGTTGAAGTCATAAAAAATTTATTACTTGTTTAGTCATAGATTTAGCATAAAAAAAAGATCAATATAGTGCTCTGACAACTGACAATGCAGTGCAAGTTCACATGGTAACCAGAGACTCCATAGTACTTACAAATGGATCATATGAGCTCCACGATCATCAAAATTTCTTATGTACCAGCGAGGAGACATGTTCTGCATAAGCAAACCAATAAGGATGTGAATTTCAATTAACTTCAGTGTGTAAAAACCAGCAAACTCGCAAAAGTTTTAGAAGCACTTGTCTCTGTCTTCACATATGTGTGTCTTCAGTCTTTACATTAATGAATGAAGCTTAGACATATTCAAAAACAAGAAAAGGGTAAGGAGCAAAGATGATGCAATGTGAAAACTACAGCATGCCCCAATCTTCATTCAGGTAAAAGTATGAGTAATCTAACCAATCATCAATATTTCATGCGAAATTATTACATTAGAATATAAGGATTACAAATGAATTATCTTCAACGATATTATTACTCACCCGGTGAATGCATATATTACTATGCGTCACAAGAGAAGCTGCCTGCAATTCCATATGTCCAGCCCATGTACCATCATTTTCCATGGACTGGCAATATTCATCAAATGGGACTTCATCTTCAATAAAGGGCTCAAACATTTCCCTATTGTCCTGTTAATTACAGCTTCAAGACGAGATTATGTGAAGGGGTTTCCAATAAAAAAGAAGGAAAGTGACATGAAAAAGCTAACGGTAGGAATAGAGAGTTGGCATGTACATCTGCATAGCAAGATGTCACCCAGTTTGCAAAAATTTAAGAAAGTTAACAACCTTAATGGTTATGTACATGAATATAAACTATCACTGACAGAAAACAGACTCACAGTATGTAGGCAATAGGCTATCTTAATGATCAACAACAACACTGAAGCCATATTGTCCTATCATAAACCAAGTAAAATTGTCAATAGTCAAACCATTAAAAAACTAAATCTTTTATGATGGTTCTGCCTATAGTTTTCTTTGGTCTCCCCTAGCTATTGGGGCTACTCCCCGTCCGATCTACTCTCCTTACTAAAGCTTTTACAAACATTGTCCACATATGTCCAAATCACTTAAAGTGAGATTCTACCATTTTTTCTACAGCAGGTGCTACACCAACTTCCTTAATAATGCCTTCATTCTTAATTCTATCTTGTCTAGTATGTTCACTCATACAACGCAACATCTTTATCTCTGCAGCATTTATCTAATTTTCTTGTTAACACTTTACTGTCAAATATTCAGTCCAAGAAATCTTAATGATCAAGTATTTATTTTATTGTATGTTTTGCCAACTTTCCCTATAATGACTAGGTTATCTGTGTATTCTCAGGTGATTAACTAGATGAAGGCTCTGATTCGATAATCTTTCAAATATTTCAATCAATTTTATTCCCACAGCTTTACAGCAAGAATACTAGAGTGCAGAGGTTAACTGAATGCTTCAAGCCCTTCCTTTTTTTTGAAAAAACATTTATTTTCCACATGGACCAAAATCATTACATGATACATAAACTCGAAGCTCAAAGAGTAATGACGTTAAAAGATTGAACCAAGAATATAAGAACAAAATTGTTTCGAAAAACATCATACCAATATGTGTTTCGCCACCATGCTGCGATACTTTCGATGTTCCTCCTCATGGCCTTCCAACTGATCAGCAAGCGCTCTGCATAAGAATTGAAGACAGCAAAAGTTAAACTAATATACACTTCACACACAGTTGATTCATCTTATTGTAAACACCAACTACCACCTATGACCTACATATCTGGAAAGGAAAAGACAGGGGAAGGGGGACTGGGTAGGAACTAATAACAGATAATGCAAAAATCTCAGGGTCTTAACCTAACCTCAGTTTCAGTATAAGGACAATGCAAATGTGGTCTTTTGTGTACAAGTGAAGTACTACCTCTAGTCCATTTTATCTGTCACTTTAGCCATATACACAAGAAGTAAGGAACTTAAAATCAAGGCTTAATTATGAAGAATGCATACTAAAATACTCTTAACTTTTAAAATCTAATTAATCCATCCTATTAAATTCACACTACCTTTTTCAATTAAGGTTGTGCTAAACATTGTGTCAAGGATAAAACTAGAAAAATAATAAATTCTTTATTGATATGTGAGAGTGACATAGTATAAATAATCTGCCCACTGTTTGGAGTATTTGGTTGGAATGTAATTCTCGCACCTTCAATGATAGATTTTCAGACGAGCATGTTTTGTGGGATTGGGTTAGGCATTTGGCCTCTATTTGGTGTAAAACTCATGATCTTTTTAGAAGAGTTTCTCTCTCAGACATGTTGAGAGATTGGAATGCTATGCCCTACATATATATATATATATATTTGTTTTTGCTCTTGTTAGGCGGATTTCTTGTCCTCCTACCTTCTTGTACTTTTCTCTTCTCTCTTCCTTAATAAAATTCTTCTTTTACCAAAAAAAAAAGTATGAATAATCATAATTTGTAAGTGCAAATGGATGTGAAGCATTAAGGCTAACCTGAAGAAACAATTACCATCTGCTGTTACTTCAACAATGCGCAGGCCCAGAGCATCCAACTGAGTCCGAAAATGTGAAGTATCAGCCTGTTTTCCAGGCTTCTTATTCTGTTACCAAATAAATGACAGGTCACCACTCACCAGTAGTCAGACTATCCAAATAACACCTATTCCTAGAAGCATTACAAACTTACAATTGGATTATTTACTTAACATATTGATAGAGGAGGCTACTTAACAAAGAGTTCATCAAGAGTCAAGACCCTGCGCATAACCTTAGTAAGCCATAAATGATTAAAAGACTTAACACATGGAGACAAAGACATAATTGACACTATATCAGTGGCCACATTAAAATCCGTGAAATAGATGTTACACATCTTTGCCTGACCTTCAGTGTAAACTGTAAAGTAAACCAGCTCCACCACAGCATCATGAATCAATTATATAGGAAAATATAAATGGATAATCCCACTACTGAAATCTAAACTCAAATTCCTCCTTACACATACTCTTCAAAACACAAGCTTCATTAACTTGTCACTTTAAGCAACAGTGCAACATTTTAGTAGGCACAACACAGATGCCACCTCTGAAAGAAACCATGAAAGATACAACCCACCACTAATCTAAACCCCAAAATAAGATATTTTTTAAAATTTGGTTATAGTATTCCTCTTGATCATTGCATACTTTGAAATAAGTAAAGTAATGGCAACAGAGAGATATTGGGAAAGAACCGAGTGGGAATCCAAATACAAAATGATTACTATGCATAACTTATAGCACTACTGAAGGTTGAATGCAGAGAGCGAATGAAACAACAAGAAAGAATCAAAATTCATAGAAGCTGTCAAGTTGATGCCTACTTGCGGGTGTTGTTGCTTCTTCTGGGTTATCTTCTTCTGTTGCTTTGACTTAACCATGTCCTCTCCTCGTCCTAAATCGAAAAACCAGAAATTTCTTGGGATGCCGGTCCGAGAGCGGGAGGCATCATTAGAGCCCTCTCCGAGGAGCCATCAAGCGAAAAAGTTATGGGTTGGGTCCTGACTCATGAGTTACGAGCCCATGGGCTGAAAGAATTTAATTTTGGGCCCAAAATGGGCCTGTTTGGGAACATTCGTTTTAGAGGGCTGTATTTGTACATAGTAGCCATCGGCACCTATAGACATCTAGAGAAGGAAGAAGAAAAAAAATTAAAAAAATGAAAAGACTGATGGAAAAGACATATAAAAGGGGAGTGGTTGGGGTGTTTATTATTTTTGGATATACAAATACATTTTCTCTTTGTTTTATGAGATGAAAGATATTGTTCAACCAAAAACCAAAAAGAGTTATTGTTCATGACTAAAAGAAAAGACAAAGATATTGTTGACCAAAAATAAAAAAAGAAATGAAAGATATTAGATTGCGGATGAGGCAGTATCTCAGTGGTTATCCACACCTCATTATAGCCCTAGGAGTTGTGTTCAACTCTTAGATTAGGGGCTGCTAAACCCCATTCCCCTTTCCCCTAGACTAAGAGAAAAAAAAATAAAGAAAGATATTAGATTAAATGAATTGTTCATGACAAAAAAAGAATATTAGATTTATTGTTGTGTGAATCTCTTTGTGGCAAGATGATGTGGGAGAGCATACCTTCACAAGGCAGCAAGATAACACTCATTTGCAAGTATCTTATATAAAGTAAGTGTTTGAGACCATCTCAATGCAATTTTTGAACATCTAGTGAGAGATTTTATCTCTAATCACAAGTTATCCTTTATTTTTAAGATGTGATGGTTTTATTTTTAAAGGTACATGTGATGCTTTATTCCTATATTATTTGGCTTCAAGGTCCTTTGCAGCTTCTTTTAAAGGATTTCAATTATTAAAATAACTTTTGTTGATATCATATATCAAAGCAAATAAAGCCTTATAAGTTAGATCAAGGATGGCTTTTAGCCTCTTTGTTTTTTTTTTTCTAAAAGTTATTGGCATCTAGTTGGGGATAATGTGTAAAGTGGGTAAGGGATGCATTTATGCAGAGATTCTTCAAATTTTTTTTTTTCACTAAAACTCTTATTGTTCTCATTTTGAAAAAAGATCATCTGGTTCAGATGAAAGAGTTCAGGCCAATTAGCCTTTGCAATATTTTGTATAAATTGATTAATAAGGTTTTAGTTAACAAACTTCAACAATCCAAGCCTTTGTTGATTAGGCCCATGCAATGTGGTTTTGTGCCAAGTAGAGGAACTCAACATAATACTTGTAACACCCTTCTAATTATGATATCATGTTTAAGTTATGATATCCAATTAAAAATTGCTACAACTTTTTTTATTTTTTGCTTACTCTTCAAAATACTTTTAAAGAATGTAGTGGTTGTAAATATAAAAGTAGAAATTTTCTGAAAATTAGCCTATATCTAAACTATAAAATTTTCATTCCCCATCATTATATCTATTAAAAGATCGCATATGCATATTTCACTCTTTACAAATATTAATTCTAGAGAATTCATATATAGTATATTTACATAACTATCAGGTATATTCAATTACAATTACATCTTAAGGTAATCCTGGTTACGAGCATCCCATTGTCTTCAAGGGATACAGAACATGTTCTTCCATATCATGGCCACCTTTGTTGTTTGGAGATAACATAGGAACATATACAGGAGTGAGAATTATAAATTCTCAGTAGGAAGTCCTAGCTAACATATAAAGTGTTGTCATTGTCACCCCAGTCACTTTGGTTTATTATAAAAGTGTGATCATATCATAACAAGAAAAATATTCATTTTACAAAATTTCAAAATTATCCTTCGGAAGTGGGTTTATTTTTTTCAAACACTTAATCCAAGACTCATATCATTCACATAATATACATCAATACATACTTAAAATAGAACATAAGGCTGGACATGAATGAATAAAATATTTCTCCTGATATATGTCTCTATGCACTTTTCTTTACCATACTTCCTTAGCTTTTTTGCCACGCGTGTCTCCCATGCACCAGCTTTCAATGTATTGAGTCAAAGGTAAAATCGTAATTGGCAATTTTTTGGGTGCCTTCCACGCATGCATGTAGCCTTCTCTTGTCACTATGCAACCTTTTCGGAAAAGCCATAGCCCATATTCGCATGCCCCTTTTGTAACACCCTCTTAGGTACAATACTTTACTTAAGTCATAGCACCATATTTGGGAGTTGTTACTGTTACCTGAACGGAGCTTATCTGATAGCAACCTCTGGTTGTCTTCAATATTTCTTGAACTATCTGGAGATAATACAGAAACAAACATAGGATTCAGAATTTAAAATTCTCAGTAGAATTCTCTAAACTGTCACATAAAGTGTCATTGTTATTATCTCCAGTTGCTTTGGTTTATTAGGCAAAAAGTGAATATAATATATAAACTTTTCAATTTTATAGTTGGAAAACATATTACCTGAAACAGAGTTCATTTCATTCATGCACTTAAGTCATAAGAGCCATCACATAATAACTCATAGTTCATAACTAAAATAATAGTTGTAGTATATTTAGATACAACAACTCCAATACACTGGGAAAAATAAAATATGCATATGCAATTACTCCTCATGTAAGTATACAAATGCACTTGGGCTTTCTTTAACTTTCTTTACTTGACATGCCTAGGCATTACGTATTGCTATCCCTAAGGTGTCGATATACATATATCTTTAATCTTTACTGCCCTTGGATAGTCTGATCTTGGAGTGAGTTCAACTCGTGACCATCGTCACACAATACTGATCCACAAGGAAACCCACATGCCTCTAAATTAGAAGGACTCAGCTGGCCAATTACCTCCAATGTAGAGGGACTAAGTTTTAGTTGCCTTTATCAGGAGGGACCCAAATAACTACCTTCAAGTGAAATGACCCACATCTTGTCTGTTTAATTGCCTTCAAATGGAGGGATCCAAATAACTATCTCCAAGTGAAGAGATCTCATATTGTCTATTTGTATTCTTTAACGATTCATATGCTCATGTATTCATATATAGATATGCTTCAGAGACTTATGCACATGCTTCATATCTTACTTTCAAATATTGATACTTATATGATATTCATATACATAACATACAAACATTCATAATTTTCACATATTTTTACCGGAATTTTGGCAGCATAACGGATTAGATCTGCTTCCTCATAAATAGTGCTCTTCAATTCAGATAGTAATTCAGAGCAGTAGAACCAACATAACACAGTAACTTTTCTGCATCAATATGGAATTTCAACATTCAACTTTAAATGAAGTTCATACATACATCAATGTGTCTAAGAACTCAATTTAGCAATTCTGCTTAAATCACTCAATTTTGCCTATTTTTGTGTCTTATGCCATAATTTCTACTTAGGTTATTAAATTCTGAATTTTTACTATGTTGAAGTGTTGTTTGTCTGGTTTTTAACTTCTTTAGTCCCATTCAATTTTGATAAGTATAACTTAAAATGTTGAGAGCTTATCTAAGTTTACCCTATGTTAGACATAATAGGAGTGTAAAATGTAAAATTTCGTTAAAAATAAAAATCTCAATGGATTTAAGTAAATTTTATATTATTGTAAATCTAACAAAACCATCTTTCATTTCCAATAAGTTTCATTTCATTTAAGTAAGCAAAGCTCAAGTTATAAACTCGCAAAATTGGTGGAATTGGTCTACCCTGTCTCTATCCAGTCAAGTCATGGGGCAATTTTGATGAATTAATGGGAGTAACAAGGATCGAATTTCACTTTGAAATTTTTATGGCATGTTTCTTTATGTGTAAGATTTCTAACAAAATTGATTGCACCCTAATTGAACTTGTATAGGGCGAGCTATGCCCTACACAACCTAGTCTGGTCAAATCTAGAGGCAAAAACCTAGAGTAAACTTCAAAAAATCATATCTCACTCAATACTAATCCAATAGCCTTATAATTATATGATTGGACAGCTCTAAATATCTAATTTCATTTAAAATTAGTTTCATCAAATTCTGATGACTATGTACGAAGCCGTACACTTTGAAAGTACGGACATCTTGGGGTTTCTTAGTCTAGTTCATTCTGTTTGCTTCCTTTTTTATTCCATCACTAGTTAGTCATTCAAAACTCAATTTATACCTAATAATCCAACTATGAACATTCACGTAAACTCATTATAACATCAAATACATGCATATAGATGAATTTTCCAACAGCTACCAGTTTACAAGAAAATCAAACAAGGACGTTGAATCCTACCTCAATAAGTGAAGTAGTTAGCTGAAAGTTTTTGATGTGGAAGATGGTCGGAGCTTGAAGATGGAAGGGAAGTGAAGTAAGATAGAAGAAGAATAAAAAGAAATTGAAGAGGCATCAGCTAAGGAGAGGCCAAAAATTGTAAAGGATTGAGGAGGGAATTGTTTGATTGTTATAACACTAGGTAGTTGAAATCACGACTTTCCCATTAGTTGTTCTTTGAGTGGTTAAGATTCAACCAATTTTCTCCCTATGTATGGTTGCATCTGGCACCATTTTATGGGGCAAAGTGGCTAAGTCCTTAGCCACCAAATTTAGGATTTTCAGTGTAAAATTCCATTAATTCAGTTCTTGCAGTATAAAATACCGAAATTCTACCGATTTCCTTCAAACCGATGAAATATTACCAGAAATCTTCTTATATTTCCTACATGATTAATTCAAATTCTCTTAATCCTAATCCCTCTATAATTCACCTCATATTATTTATACACATCTAATAGGTTCAAATAAATCGATTAATAACGTAAATAAAACGCATTGCGATTTAGAACGTTGCAGAAATCGTTACCGCTTCTCTTAAATTTTCAAAACATTGCCAACGATCTCTTTTAAATTTTCTACATAATAAACTCAACTTTTCTAATCCTAATGTTTACATTTAATTCCTAATTGCTCTTATTTTTCTAACACAATAAAATAAATTAATTAACGGTGCTAATCAAATGCATTGTTCTTCGGAATGCTACATCTTTGAGTCCGTTTACTGCCATTGCATGTAGCAGCTTTTCAGTGCAAATCTAAACACTCTAAAAACCATCATTGGCAGTTTTTGATAATACCATATTACTATAATTTTGCATGTAATCCCATATTCGGTTATATAATACATTTATTTACCATATTAAAAATAAATGACTATCACTTTATTTAAAAATTTATTTTTGCTTTCAGTTTAAAATAACTATTACTTTAAGAAAAAAATTGGTTAATATTATTTGTCATTTTTATATTTCAATAAAATATTTATTGTGAATTTTTTATTTTTTTTGGGTGTTCAAAATTTTTTTATTTAATTCTTCATATAATTTTAAATATTAGAAATAATAAAATATTAATATAATAAATTAATTATTAAATAATAATATTTTAATAAATATTTTTATAATCAATCCTTAATTTTGAGTTCTTTAATATTTATACAAATAGCCAAAGTGACAGTTATTTGAATCGGAGGAAGTACATAAAAGTGTCTTTCATTTAATTTAAATAAAATACATTATTTAATTACTTTTGAATTATTATATTAAACATAAAATTGATGACATTCTAATTGAAGATAATGAAATTTATTTATGTTTATAATTTATTATTACAATAATTTATCGTTAATCCCTATACATTGTAGATCATTTTCAAGTTTTATAAATTTTTTTGAGCTTGATTTGTATAAGAATTTTTAATTCAATATTTAGATTGATCAAATTTTAATTTCATAAAAGATTATTAAAAGAATTAAACTACGATTTACGTTTTAAAGTAAGCAGATCTCTACCTATCACGCAGCAAGAAATTCATTTTGAGCCCCATTGATACTCGAAGCGCTTAATTTGCTATGTCTTTGTGAGGCCATCCATATGATAAAATAATATTTTCTTTCCTTGATAATTTTTTCATGTAAACTTTTACATTAATCCTTTAAAGATATATGCAACGTCAAATTTGTCTTTTAAAAATTATAAATATCAATTCATTTCCTCAACATCAATTTATACCGCAGTATATATTTAATCTTTAAATTAATAGCTATTTCACACCATAAAATACTACATTAACATAAAACTAATTAAATGACCTGTATATTCTTTAAAAAGAGCATTTAGTCATATTTTTAAAATAAGATTATTAATTAGGAAAAACAGTATATCTGCATACACTGGACAGACAAACGTAAGTTGTGGTGTGGCTGGTGTCTGCTTTGTCTTTTTTTTTTTGTCACCTTTGTGTTGTTTCTAACAGCTAGTTTATCCAACTTTTGTGGCCAACAGTTTGCTTAATCCAACCAAAAAAGAAATGAATTTGCTGAATCTTTCTTAAGGTTTAAACAAGATTTTCATCGCTATAGTTGTTACCTATTTTAATTTCAGCCTTTATTATTTTATTTTTCAAGTTTTAGTTTTTATAGTATCAAAAATTTAGTTTTTAAGTCCCTATAAGGTAGTAGTAGTTCTTATATCTTTCTTTTTTTTCCATTTTTTTAAATTTCAAACCTTATAATTACTATTTTTCATTAATAAATGATTGGTTTTTTTTTTTTTAACGAATTGGTCCTATATAGTTTAGTTTTTTAGTTTTGATCTTAAAAGATCAAAACCAAAATGTTAACAAACTATGAGGACTCATACTAAAAAAACTGGATACTCTTTCTATTTTAATTTGTCTATCAATCTGAATAATTTGATATATTTTTAGATTAATGTATATGGATACAAACAGAGGAAGTATATTATGAGAATCAAAACAAAATTTTGGTGCAATTAATATAAGGTTCATAATTGAATTTTAATCTTTTCTTAAAATCATTGAAGTAAATCTAATTAAATTTAATTCGTTTAATTTTTTTGAGTAAATTGCATTTCCCCCTTCTAAGAGATACTTTTATTGCACAATTTTTCGTTTTATTTTTAAAATATACACACCTCTTCTATGAAAGATGAAAATGTGCTAATTTAAATTTATTTTATTGTTTTCTGTTAAATTTTTATTATTTTATATTTATTATCTTATTTTTTGATCAAAATACCCTCATATATTAAAATATTTTTTAAAAAAGGAAAAAAAAAATATGACTAGCAATAATTTAACCACTATGATGCGCGTGTATAAAGGGTAGAGATCCGTTTACTCTAGATATAAGTCTAAAGATTTACTCCTAATTCTCATTGATCAATTTATTAAAATCTATTAGCTCAAAATGATATAATTTAATGAAGAAAGAGAGTAATCTATTATAGTTTTAATGAAGAGTTAGAAACAATAAATTTAATAATTAATTAAGAAAGAGAGATAATTTTTTTTCTATAAAAAAGAGAGAAAATAAATCTAATTTGATTATGTAATTTGATTATATAAGCTAAAAATTATAAAATAATTTAAAAAACACAAAAATTAGTGAAATAAAAACTAAAATCTTCTATAAAAATATTACGTTTTTAATAAATAATGAAAAAATAAATATCTTGACATTGAAATTTTTAATAAATAATTATAAAAAAAATTTAAACATTATTATTATGTTAAGATAAAAAAAATTAAATATGATAATCATTTTTTAAAAAAGTTAGTGTTCTTGCATGAGAGTTGAAGCCGATGTAAATTGCCCGCCCTTAGGGCTCTAGTGAGGGCCTATGAAGTCAGACTCAGAAAATGGAATACTCAATGTTATAGGAGCTTGCTTGCCTAATGTGACAGTGAGTATGTGTATTTGAAAATGAGGAATGGATCGAATCCCATGAAATGCAAGTTCTCTAAGCTCAATTCGAGATCCTCTCCAAGTGAATTGCTGTTAATAATCTGAGAGGCGTATGAACTCGAGGGTTGATCGAACAGCTCGGAGGCATTCAATTTTTAGGCGATAATTTGTTATAATTAATGCTAAAATGGAGTGTCGATAAAATATTTTTGTAATACTTTATTAAAATGAAAATAAAATGCCAATGTTATATTAAATTTTACATTTTTAAAATCATTAAATAAGAATAATCTTAATAATTAAATATAATGTCATTAATATTAACACATCAATTCTCAAGAATTTATAAAGATAAAATAATTTTAATAATATTAAATAATAAATAATTAAAATAATAATAAAAATTTAAAGAAAATATTAACACTATAATAGATAGTGTCGTGAACTTACATATATATTTTAATTAATAAAATATTTTGGAGTAAAGTATATGCTTTGAAAATAAAAAGGAGGATTATATAACAAAAGTATTTTTAGGGAAGAGATGCAATACATATATATATATATATATCCCAGGTTGAACTAATCTGTAAACATTTATAGTATGTGAGTGAATCTTATTATAAGAAAAATTTATATGACTTAATCATGTATAAATTTTTAGAGAAAAACTATATTTTCATCCCTAAAATATGGAAGTGTAATAAATTCATCTCTAAAGAAAATACATACAATTTATCCCTAAATTTATCCATATTAGAATAAATTAATTTATTTGGGAGACCATTCTATTAGATTTAAGGACCAAATTTTTACTTTATTTGTTATATCTTGGGTAAATTTAGGGATCAAATTACATGTATTTTCTAATTCAAAGACCAATTTGTTACACCACTAATATTTTAGAGATGAGATTGTAGTTTTTCTCAAATTATTATCATTGATTAGGAAAGTGGTATCTAGACAAAAGCACATAAGAGGTCTAATCAATAATTAAAATCTATATATTATTAAGTCATATGAAATTTTAAAATAAAAAGATCAATTCTCCTCGGACACCGAGATACAAGGCCACTTGAGTAAGTTTTTAAAAAATAGTTTCTCAAAAGCAAAAGCAAAAGCAAAATTGGAATCAAAAGAAAAAGCCAAAACAATAAGTTCTTTTTTTTTTATATTTAGATGTAATTATAAAAATATTTTTTATTATAATCAAAGTTGTTTGGATGTGACATAAATAAAAATATTTTTCATACAAAATTATAATTGAAAACATTGAAAATCACTTCTCAAGTAATACATTTGGGTAAAAAAGTATTTTTTTGTAAACAATAAATATTTTCAAAAAATTTATAATTAATTTATTTTTTATTTTTAATTAAGAATAAATTGATTAAAAATATATCAATGAAATATTAATTTATTTTAATAAAGATGTCCTAAATTTATAGATAAAGAGTACATTAATTCATATATATACATACATACACACACATATATATATACATATATATATATATATATATATATATATATATATATATATATATATATATATATATATATATATATATAATCTTATATTTATATTTTTTTAATATTAAGAGGGAGGTGGGGATGTTCTTTGTTATTTTATAAAAACATTAAAAATATTTTTGAAAATGTAATTAACTTTATTTATGTCATATTTTTTCTCCATTTTACTATTTTTACTTAAAATTAAAAGCAACTCTCTACTTATTTTTTAAATAAATAAAAATTTGATTATTTTTTAATTATTTTTTTAGAAGTATAAAAAAAATAAATTATTTAACAAATAAAGTAGCATGACAAATAAATTTTAATCAACAGTCCAATTTTACTTTTTAGATCAAACGCGTATAAACACTCAAATAAGCATATAAACGCGGAATCTACGCTCATAGAACCGATTGTCAGATAGTATTATAAATATTAATTATATTGATATTGATTGATTAAAGTTTGTGCTTGCTCGCTGTACACCGCTGTAGCACTATATTATCATTATCGTATATTAAATTTTTCCGCTCCAAAATACTGATTTTGATATCTGATGAAAGTTTCGGGAGGTTAATTACTCCCTCAAAATTTAAAAATTTACAATTAATTCTTTATTATTTAAAGAAATGGACATATTAATCTTTTTGTACAGAATCCGTATAAATTCGTATTGCCAAAAAATCTGTACAGATTTTATATAGAGGGACTAATATATTCTTCTTTTTTGAATAGTGTGAGATTAATTGTGTACTTTCAAATTTTAAGAAATTAATATATTCTTTAAAATTTTTATTAGAGACTAAAATGGGTATTTACTCTTCTTCCGCACTTGTGATCGGCATTATAATATGCCAAAAGAAGCTAAAGATTGTCTCATAAGCTAGTTAGAGTGGAAATAACCCATCAATAGTTCAAGTAAAAAGGGTTCACATCCCTTAAATATATAACCCTAAATTTGACTCCAAAATATAAGTGTATAAAAAAAATACTATTAGAAGAAGTTCTTATTTAAGTGTCTTAATTAGTCTATCACCTATTTTAGTAAAGGGATACTCTTAGAAACCAAAAAAGAGTGGAAACAAACCGGGCCCTGCCTTTTGTTCGTTGTAGTTGGGCTCCTAAGTCCTATCTAGGACTAGTAACTACCGAATGTGAGGGGGCGGAATAGGGACCACTAGTCATACTTTGTTAATCAATTGTTATCATCCAAATCACCATTATTGATGAATTTAAGGCTAAGAAAGTTTTGAAAGAAGGATGCCAAGAGTAAAGGCCAAGGCTTAAGTCGTAACGGATGTGAAGCAATGCATCTTGATTGACTCTTCATACCCATTGTTTATTCTGAAGAAAAGACCCACTCATTTTGTCGTTGCTAGTCACTTTTTCATTTCACAATGTTATATACCTTTTAGTGGATACCTAACCAGAATAAAGGCATTGAGTTGCACACTGCTTTAATATTTTTTTTTTGGTAATATTTTTATTTATCAGAACATAATAATAATAATGCACAAAAAAAAGAACACAATAATAATAATAATAATAATACCTTGTAACTGAGATTTGGAGGGGCAAGAAACAACAAAAACAAAAAAAAACCTATTTTGTAACTTAGATGAGGTTAAGCGCGTGATGGAAGTTGAAAAGGACAAAAAACCTGGGATCTTCGGGTCCGTTGGATGAAAGCAAAATCAGCTGTAATGCCCAGCACAATCCCGTCAACTCATCAACGACAACGCACGTTGCACTGGCAGATGCCAGCAGTACAGTAGTACAAAGAGATTCTTCAACAGTTCTATTATTTTGAGTATAGATATTTAGACAAGAATATTTACAGGCGTGATTATAATTTAAATAAATATAAATTTTAATTATATAAATATTAAATTAATATATATAATTTTTATTAATAATATCAATTTATTTACATAATTAAAAAAATTCATATTCATTTAAATTAATAGCACATAATTGATTGCGGTGGTAGGTAGCCGTAATCTTTTAATCGGTGGTTTTTTGTTTGAGCTCTTAAAATGGAAAGGAGAAACCTATATTGGGAGAGGCCACCCTTAATGGGTTCTTCAATTCCTCGAGTCAGATATAGTCGATAAGTAAAAGGTCAATCAAATATTGATGGATAGAGACAAAAAAAAAATTCACATTTATTTATATTACAATAATTATACATCAATTTAAGTGTATATATATATATATAACAATCTCATTCTTAGATCTTAAATACCAAGAATATAACTTCATATAGACTTCATTTTCGCATATCATTTCTCTTTTTCTATATAGTTGTCCCATTATAATTTTAGTGAAAAATATTATTTGAATATAGCTCTTTAGACACTTAAATCAATACTAGCAATTTATGTGTAAAATAGTGGAGAATCAAGTGCATGAGTGGCGGATATGGTGGTAAGTGTTGATGGATGAAAAATATTTTCATTAATTCATTGGTTATATACATAAATTTTTCGCTCTTTTACACAAAAGTCTGCGATATTGGATGAAAAATACTTTCATCTCATTCAACAATAATGTATCTAAATTTTCCACTCATTTACATATAAATTTCAGTATCGATTTCAAATTATGTCTAAATAATATGACTGAATTTTAATAGAGTTAGGATGACACTATGCTTGTAATTTTGTATGTTTTCGGTCAAGATCAACTATTAAATATATAATTATCTTAAAATTTTAACTTTTAAAAATTATTATTACAAATTACATTTTTTAATTAATTAGTAAATTTAAATTAATATTTTAATAAAATTTTCTATCTTAATTATGTTAATTTATTAATGATAAGAAAAAATATATTTTACCCTTCTAAACTATAAGTCATTTACATTTTACCTCTATAACTTGGAAAGAGTAAAACTCGAACCCTAAATTATTTTGAATGCATATTTTAATCCTTTTGTTAAATTTTTCATTAATTATTGACGAAAATAGTACAAGTTTAATAAAGTTTATGATTCGGGTTGCACATGTTATTTTTAATTTAAAGATTAAAATATATATAACTCAAAGTTCAATAGGGTAAAATACACATTCAAAAAAGTTTGGAGTTCAAGTTGCACTCTTTTTAAATTCTAGGGCAAAGTACACATGGTTTAGGCTTGGTTTGGTATTGTATGGCTTTTTTAGAGTTGCTAAACTCTTTAAACTCTCTAAAAACTACTTTTAAAAAATCATAGTTGAATTGTTTAGTAAAATAGCTCTCAATAAATAGAAGTCACAAAAGTAATATTCGTAAAGTTGTTCTTAAAAATTAAAATGACTATAATAGATATATATATTAAAGAGAGTGATTTCTACTTTTATTGTCATTAAAAAAAGTAAGATTATATTAGTTTTGTAAATTTTAGAGAGCAAATCAATTTTGAAAAATATTCCATGATGAGAGCTCTCAAGAACACTCTTTAGCTTTTAAAATTTTGGAGCAAAAGCATCCCAATATTTTGATTTAACAAATATAAAAATTGGCTTTTATTTTTCATAATTAGAAGCATTCTCTCAAAGAGCACTACCAAATTAAGTTATATTTTAGGGAGATAAAATTTATTTTTTCCTAATGATAATATTAAAAAAATCTAATCAATCTATTTTATATCAACTTTAAATTATCAATTACGATATTTGTTAAATCTAAATTTTAAATAGCTAAATTAATAGATAAACATTCTTAAAATTTTAAAAAGTAAATTGTAAAAATCACCAACTCTACCATTTAATATTAAAATTAATGAATGATATTATAAATGAATAACAATCAATATTAAAAGACAGATAATAATATTATTAAACACTATGCTCATATTATCATCATGGTTTTGCCAACTTACATAAAATCTTTGATTATCATCACAAATCATTTTGTTTCCTTATGCTACATTTGAAAGATGGAAAAGGGGTTTAAAAAAACAAAGTGGAACAGGAAAGTAAGGGAAAGAAAAGAAACGGGACCAACTAAACTTACTTATCCGAGTCTAAATATTTAATTGAAAAATATGCATCTTTTCTTTCTCTAAAATATAAAAATGAGAAAGAGAAAAGAAATTAATTATAACATTAAATTTTCAATATAACTCTTACATTATTTATGTTATAATAATAAAAAATGCGGTATACATGTAATTTTATAATTTAATTAAAATAGAATTTCCGTTCTCTGTCTTATCCCTAAATTGGGGAGAATTTTCAAGTTTTAAGGGGGAAGGAGGGAAAGCACATTTTCCTCTTTATACCTCACTTCCTCTAATTAACTAAAATCATGTAAATAAGAATAAATGCTATTTTTTTCCTCCTTTCTCCACAACCAAACACAGTATCAAATATCTTAACATATTGCATTTCTTTTTTGGATTTGAGGATAAATATTTATTGCAGCCTTCGCGTGTCTCATACTAAGGATATCAAAGATTTACTCTATTGAGTTCAAATGCATGATGTTAGATGTTAAAAGGCAATAACATACCTATTAATAGAGTATTTATGGATGGTAGTTAAGTTTGTTATGATAAGTAGTACAAATGCACCAGAGAAGATGGTTCTGAGTAAAACTGAATGAATTGAATTGATCAACTCGTGTCAATACACTGGGAGAGTCTATATATATACAACACTACATCATATATAAACTCGTCAAAAAAAAAAAAAAAAACATCGTATTCAAAACTAACTTCAGTTATGGACTCCACTAACTAACTAACACTACTTGTCATAACAAACTTAACTAGCATCCATAAATACTCTAATAATTAACCAGTCTCACATCTCTTGAAGAGAATGCTGATTCTAGTTTAAAAGAATGAATCATAGAATGTAATGATGATAAAAACATTTTCACTCATAAGAGTATATTTAAAAGGTTCGTTAACTTCTAAACTCAACTATTTTTTTAACATGCTTCTAAGCTCAATTTTATTTAGCACTCTAGTTGCCTTTCAGGTTGAAATTTCTTTGTTCCATTATTATTAAAAATTGTTGCATATTTGTTGTGAAAATAATATATCAATATAATATTTGAACAATAATACCAACTATCCAACAGTATGGAGTTAATTATATTTTATCCCTTTATATTATAGATTATGTGTACTTTAACCATTATATTTTAAAAATGTGCAAATTGACATCCTATATTTTCTTAAATGTGTATTTTATCCAAACTAAGTGTACCATATCCCCTTGAACTTTGGATTATGTGCAAATTGACCCCCTAAACTTTTCTAAATGTGTAATCCGACACCTTATACTTTCTTGAAATGATAGAAAAATTAACAATTTGGATAAAATACATATTCAAAAAAATATAGGGTGTTGATTTGCATACTTTTAAAATGTAGGGGCTAAAATTGCACATAACCTATAATGTTAGGGATAAAATACAATTAACCAAAAGTATGAGTACTATAATAAAATAGTCTCTCGCTACTTATCAACGGTTTGAAAACGAGATAGAGAAGGTTTCCTAGTTCAACTGATTCAATTAGATGTTCAACTGAGATATATAGTATGAAATAAATAAAAGTTATTGACCAATACAAATAAAAAGTTATGATGGAGAGAACTTAAGTCTCATATTGTTTAGATTAGGAATTTTTTATTCTTTAAACTATTATAAAATACTCAACTCTCACATTACTTAAGCTATGAATATTTTATCCTTAGGAGAACTATGAATATTCATGTCATAATATTGTTTTATACTTATTTTCTTTAAGCTCTTTTAGAAGAGTCAAAGTTCTAGTAGTCATGACTTAATCAACTAAGGTGTATTTTTTGCCATTTTTCACTATAATAGGGTTGTTAATCTTATCATTAATTACTAAATAATGATGTCGTTTTGAATTGAAAAGAAAATTTTGACCAGTGGATTATTGGTTTTTGACCTATTCATTTTTTTGAGATTTGGTTTTCGTAATGTGATTCGATGAGCCGAGAAATTGGTTCTCAGTCTAACTGATTGAACCAGCTGGTCCAATCCGATATTTAGAGCTATGCTATTTATATAGATAAATTTACATTGATTCTCCATGAACTTATGTTAATTAATTATCAAACCATTTTTTTTTATAGTAATTATCAATCAAATTTAATCATTTACTTAGAGCCAACTAGTAGTTACTAAAATATATGTTCGAAATAAATTAGCCTCTTTTCTAGTATTAGAAAGGAGATAGCCTAGATAAAAACAAAAAAAAAAAAAATTCACTAGTAGTAAAAATGATGGAAGATATAAATGCTTAATATGCATCAAAAAACAAAAACGTCTTTGCATCAAAAAGATATAAATGCTTAATTGATTAAATGCAGTTACATCCTTACAACTATTAATAGCATATTTGATTTTATTTTTATAGAATTGATTTTATTGAAATTAATTTGATTAAAATTAATTTTGAGATAAAGTGATTTATATTTGGTAATTTAATTTGAGAAATAATTATGTTTGGATAATATTGATCAAAATTATTTTTGTATATATAATTTATAAAGAAATGTTCAAAATCAATTCTGATAAAATTGAAAGATAACTAAGGTGTATTTGTTTATAATTTTTTGATTAAAAAATCACTTTTTTATTAAAAAAATTAATTTTTATATGTTTGAATAATTTTATAAAAATAATCAATTTTTAAAAAAAAATCAATATTTTACTTTTTTTTTAGAAGTTGAAAAAAAAATTTATAAAAAAATCAACTTTTAATTTTTTTAACTTTATATAAAATTTAAATTTTACAATTATATTTTTTAAAAATTAAAATAAATACACCCTAATTTTTATTTTTATCCAAAATTAATTTTAAAATAAGAATTGACTCTAATAAAAATATTTAATAAAAATAAAATAAATTAAAAAATACTCAAAATCAATTTTACCATCCCATGTACTATTCTGACGTGCCAAACGATTTTCCAAGCACTAATTAGTTAAATTTTTTTTTTTTTTTTTGAAGGATACGACTAAGATTGATCTGTACAACACTTTATTTTCCCCAGCAAAATTCAATTTTTTTCTTACTACACGTGTACCCCAAAATTTCTGCTCTCTTTTCTCAGCTTAAAAAACTCTCTCCTTCCTCGATTCCCGTGCTGGGCAGATCCAATAAAAAGCACCAAGCCGACACCTATGACCCTCTCTCTCTCTCTCTCTCTCTCCCTCTTCTGTTCTTTTTCTTTCTCTTCACTTCTCGCGTCTCTCTCGCTCTGTCATTTTCTCTTGACTGCTACACCCCACTTTCCCATCTTTTTACTTCTCGCCCTTTTCCTTCTTTTCTCGCTCACCAAACGCTCACTCTCACACTCTACAAAGAAAGCTGAGCTGGCTTGTAGTTGTTGTGGTGCCCAGTTCCCCTCACACTCTCCTTCGGGGGTCTCACTCATTTCCCTTGCAGTACTCTCCGTTGGTGAGAGATCAAACATCATATGCATTATCATTGTTGACTCTTGATGTCTGAACCTTTAACCTTAACTTCACTTCTCAACTCTCAACTGCTTCTTATTGCTAGCTACCCATTTTGTGTCTCCTCAGTTAAACTTTGCAGTACGGCATTGCAGTTTGTATGATCCATGCCAAAGCAGAATCTCAAGTTTCATTCATAGAGGTGAGAAACCACAAGCACACCCTTCTTAGATAATAGACATATAGCACAATACCTTTGGTATTTTTTTTTTTTTCAAATTTTTTGTTTGACCTGTATTTTATTTTTCTTTCCCGTAAAAAAGACTTTATTAATATTTATTGTTTTTTTAATTGAAAAAAGGGGATTTAAAACATTTTTCTCGTGATTCTAAGTTGCATGTGAATTATTCGTCGGCTTATGTGCAGGTTTAAATTTTGTCATGCTGTGTTAGATTTTATGGAAGGTGATGATGGGCTATCGATTTTGATGCTTTTACAAATGGAAGATTGCGATTAATTTATTTATTTATTTTTCCGTGAATGTAAGAACTTGTTTTTTGTGATTGCAAGTTTCTGGTTGAAAGCAACAAGGATAGAACAAGTTATTTTTTCTGAGCCTAATACTTTTCTTAAGATTATAGTTACATCCTCTGCAATACATGACAATATGAGAGACGGATTACTGATATAGTGCATCTCATTGATTATCATAATGTTATTCATAATAACGGTAATGTTAATTTCAGATTATTGGAGTAGCAGCAGAGCTGGTTGTGCGAAAAGTTATCATTGTTGTTATCTTGGTTCAGTCCTATGATGAGCTTATCCTTCCAATTAGACTTAAAGTATCAAACTCCCCTACCTCTCTCTTGACACCATACAAGCTCCTCCCCATTGAAGCCTTCTTAGCATTATGGATCACAAAACATGGCTTTGGAGGAAAAAATCCTCGGAAAAGATAACTTTAGCTACTGACAATGCCAATCTTACTTCAAAAGAAAACCAAGAGGTAATTTAAAGTTTCTTTAACATCTATTATTCTGTTCTGATCAATTTGCATAGTTATCTCATTTCACAATTGTCATGGAATCTTCTAAGTTCATATCATGATTAAGCTGCCTGCTTTGTATCCTTCCTTTTCCTTCATTTGTCTTACCTATTAAAGATTCATGAAAATAAGAGTACTGATTTAGTACTTCATCTCATTCCCTATTAGTAAAGAGTGCTTATTTAGCAGTTTCCTCCTGGATACCTATCCAGAGACCCATAACTAAGTGAAATATTAGTTGTTGCTTTATTACTTGATGAAAATTACTGGTATTCTGTTTTGTTTTACTTTTTACCTTTTCTCATTTTCTGTTTTAGGTACAGGCACTTCTAGCTGATAAAGAAGAATTGGAGCAGGACTTGAAAAGATTAAATGATAAGCTTACTTTGGCACTTTCTGACTGTAATGCTAAAGATGAGCTGTTGAAGAAACAAACAAAAATTGTGCAGGAAGCAGTAGCAGGTAATATTCATGGATGTCTGTATGTGTTCCTTTATCTGTTCCCCTCCTTTTTGTAACCTGGGACTTTAAGAATATGTAAATAACCAAATTATGAGTAAAGTATAAAGTATTTTTAGAGTAGTTTTACCAGTCTCTGATAAAAGCTTGATGTGAAGGTTGTGAGAAGGCAAAAGCTGAAGTGTTGTCTATGAAGCAAGATTTTGATGAAGCATTGCAGCACCGATTAATTTATGAAGAAAGAGTAGCCCATTTGGATGGAGCTCTAAAGGAATGTATGCAGCAGTTACGTTTTGTTCGAGAAGAACAAGGGCGAAGGACTCATGATGCTGTGATGAAGGCTTCAAAAGAATTTGAAAAAGAGTGCATGGTTTTGGAGGAGCAGTTATCTGAGACCAGTAAAAGGCTTGCAAAAGCTGAGCTTGAAAATTCTCATCTTAGTAAGTCCATTCTTGCAAAAGAAAATTTGATTGAAGATCTGAAAAGGCAATTGAATCAAGCTGAGGCAGATCATAGTGCACTGATGATTAGATTAGAGTCAATTGAAAAGGATAATGCCTCTCTCAAGTATGAGGTTCGAGTCCTTGAAAAGGAACTTGAGATCCGAAATGAGGAGAGAGAGTTTAATCGTCGGACAGCTGATGCTTCTCACAGGCAGCACTTAGAGAGTGTTAAAAAAATTGCCAAGTTAGAATCAGAATGTCAGAGGCTGCGCCTTCTGGTTCGGAAACGGTTACCAGGTCCTGCTGCCCTGGCAAAAATGAAAAATGAAGTTGAAGTTTTGGGACGGGATCCAGTTGAAATGAGGAGGACAAAGTTGAACTCAATGAGTTTGATGGTTGAATCTTCTGTGGACAGTTCTCCGGAGACTCCTGTTAGAAGAATCAATACTTTGACTGAGCAGCTATGTGCTGTTGAAGAAGAGAACAAGACTCTCAAGGAATCCCTAAACAGGAAAATGAACGAGCTACAATTCTCAAGAGTAATGCTTTCTCGCACAGCTTCCAAACTTTTGCAACTTGAGTCACAGATTGAAGAATCATCTAAAAGCCAATTGACCTTGGAGAAGCGTAGAAATAACCTCGCATCACATGAGTTCTCTTTGGCATCAATGTCTGACATTGGCAGTGATGACAAGGTTAGCTGTGCTGAGTCCTGGGCTTCTGCATTGATTTCAGAATTGGAACACTTCAGAAGCAAAAAGCAGAAGGAGTCATTGTCATGCAGAAGTGTTGGAGCTTCAGACATAAATCTAATGGATGACTTCCTTGAAATGGAAAAATTAGCAGTAGTCTCTGTTGAAAAAGCCCCTGAGATCTCTGATGCTTCTTTAAAAGGAGTTAATGAAATTAATGTTTTCTCAGAGACCAGGACAAATGAGGCTACCTCTGAAGTATTAGGTAAGGAGATCATTCCAGTGTCTGATCACATTTCAGACTTGTCAACATCTAATGGGGAAACCTGTCCCATTGACGTTTCAAAGGGTAATATTCCCGGTTGGCTTCAGGATGTAGTAAAATTGGTCTTGGAACAGAACCATGTAACTCATAAAAGCCCTGATGATATAATTGAGGATGCTAGAGTAGCTTTAAGGTATCTGAATAATCCAGATCCGCATGTCTTTGATTCAAGCAAAGGCTCTGGTCTTATTGATCCAACTGGTGATGTACATAACACTGACATCTCATCAGTAAAGATAACAAAACAACCAACTCAGGCAGATCTGAGTAAATCAATAGGCAAGATAATTGAGCTTATAGAAGGAATCAGCATGCCTGCTGTGGATTGTGATAGTTTGGATCCATTGTGCAGAAGAGATGGGAATAATCTTTCATACAGGAATCTAGGAATGCCAACAGGATACATGGTCCGAGTTTTCCAGTGGAAAACATCTGAACTCAGTAATGTTTTACAACAATTTCTCCATGTGTGTTATGATATACTGAATGGCAAGGTTGACCATGAAAAATTTGCTGAGGAACTAACAACAGCTTTGGATTGGATTATGAATCACTGCTTTTCACTTCAGGATGTTTCTAGTATGAGGGATGCCATCAAGAAGCAATTTGATTGGGACGAGACACGAAGTGAAAGTGAAGCAGAGATAAGTAATTTTGCTGGGGCAGATAAGTTGCATCTTCCTAGAGAACAGTTGTCGAGTTTGCCTCAAGTAACTACTTTGGATGGCCATGATCTACATAATGGAGAGGTGTATTATGCTGAGAAAGAAGAATTTAAAGATATTAAAGATAAATTGGTCAGTGCTGAATCTCAAAAGAAAGTCTTGGAAGGGAGACTTCGATCAACTACTGATAGGATTGAATCCTTAATGATTCAACTCCAGGAATCTGAGAGAACTATTGCCAGCTTGAGATTAGAGTTACAAAGCTTAAAAGAATCCAATGCAGTACTTGAGGGTCAAATAAAAAATCACAAATTAATAAATTCAGGTCTTGACGTACAGCGTAAAGAAGCTGAATTAAAAGAGGCTCGTCACAAGGCTTTGACATTAGAAGTGGAACTGGAGAACAAAACCCACTGTTGTGAAGAATTAGAGGCCAGATGTCTTGAATTGCAGCTCCATCTTGAAAGGTGTGAATCAATCTTTAGATATTTTTTTTCTGTGCAATATGCTTTTTAAATATTTAGCTTTTAACACTCATTTGAGGATTGTCACATATCAAATCTTACTTTTCAGCATGTCAAAGGACTGCTCGAACCATGCTATCAACCAGAAAGAGAAGCCGCTGCGAACTGTAAGTTCATCTCATTCTATTCGTTTTTCTCGTTGACTCACAGTCGGATTGTTGGTGACAATTTGGATAATTTAATCAAGTTGAAGCATGAATCCTCTAAATACAAATTTGATGCTTAACGATACTAAGATTTGTATGAGGTTAACTTGCTTTTTAAACTACAAATTGCAGAACCTAGACTGGAGTGTGGTGAGCATTGAGCAACTTATTTCATCCGTTGCATTTTGCTGAACTTTTATGATTTCTGTGCCAGAAATATGTCCAATATATAAATCTGAGACATATGAAGTGGCACTGAAAATGTTGAACCTTGATTTGGTTCCTGCTGGCCAAAGATAATTGAAACTAAACATATGGAAGGCCTTGGCATCACTTGGTATTTTGTACTTCCCACTAATTTTAATACGCCAAGAATATGAACTTATGAAATGGATATGTCCTGTTTTGATGAAGGGAAGAATTGATACTTTACACAAATTGTATCTATATTTTTTTCATCTTACAATGAAACAGAACAAATAGGGTGCATCTGATTGAAATAGTCTGAATAGTTTTTGTCAATGATATTGGTTCCTATTATCAACAGGGTCTTCACTTTCTGCATCCTCTGATTATAGGATGAACTCCTCTAATATACCATAAATACGAAACTGTTAGATATGTGACTGGTGATGGAACACTTCATCATGTTTCTTTAATTTCTAAATGATGCGGTTTGAAAAGAGTAAATACCAGTGTTGTTCTCATATAATTTATATTGCTCGACTAGAGTTTGCTCAAGAGTTAGTCTTCATATAGTATTCTACAGATTTGACAGCTTCAAGAGATGGCTCAATATTTTAAAATATCAGACTGTCTTAGCACTCAATATGCTCTTTGTTGAAACCAGCCAATAAAACCCAGGCAAATCACTCCCTCCTTAATATTCTGGTTGTATGAAACTAGCCAAGTTATGAAGCAGTGATATGGATTTGACTAACTGTGTCAGTTCCTTTAGTCATTCAAGCAGAATTCTTTGAACCATTGAAATTGGATACAAATAAATGAAGATAAAACCCCGATGATGTGTTTGGTGTTTGATTAAAATATGAATTTAGCAACACTGATGCTGTGTGATTAAAATATGAGTTGATTACTCACCTATGAAAATTATCTCTGTTGTGCATGTGTTGGCATTGAGTTGAGGAGTGTTGATAAATTCCTGCAGGAGTGGGAGATAACAGCTGCTTCGGAAAAGTTGGCTGAGTGTCAAGAAACCATCCTTAACCTTGGAAAGCAGTTGAAGGCATTGGCTGCACCAAAGGATGCATCCCTTTTCGACAATGTCATTGCTAATACAATTACCAACACGGCGACAGCCACCATGACGAATGCTGATCCAAGCCCTGTTCCCTCGAAAGTTACTAGAGTGAAAAATCGATCTCTGCTCGATCAGATGCTGGCTGAAGATGATAAAGCCAAGGTTTCCAAAGAAGGTGGTGGTAACACAACTCAGCCCACCATTCCAGGCAATATAGAGCCCCTGGAAAAGATTTTAGTTTTGAATGGAACTAAAGGCAAGGATGATGGGGATACTGTTAATTCTTTGGCCATTGTACATGCTAAGAAACCGGGAAGTGGGAGTTTGTGGAAGAAATTATGGAGAAAGAAGAAAAGTGCCAACAAGAAAGCACCACTTCCATCTAACACATGAAATGCTTATACATAATAAGTTGTAGTGCTGTTCAGTACAGTTCTTGATGAGAGAGGGAAATTTGTTATATTTCTTTTCTATAATTTTAACGAGGAGAGTGGATTGGTGTTTTTGTGTTTTGCTCTTGTATATACGCCTGGAGAGTGAAATCTAACAAATGAAAGTGTATGTTATGAAAGGCATCAACCAATGTTGTTAATTGTTATGATACATGCTTTATTCAGGTGTACAGCGGTGTGGGAATCGGGATGCCAGGGTGTGCACTTACAAAATATCCCTGTGAGAATTTGAGTAAACCCCCGAAGTTCACGGTGGACAAACGACGAAGAAAAAAAAATAAGAAGCATGTGGGCCCTTATTATACAAAATATAGAACAAGTTAATCCCTATGTCAAGTATCCGTTGTTAAGTGATTGAGGTGGCCTGTTAAATGTCCAATGTGACCCGTTAGATGACTTACGTGATCTGTTTTATACCAACCTGATAAGTAACAAATAGGTTTCTAACGAATCATAGAGAGTTTAAATTGGTTCTTTATTGGTGCAAAAACTTATGGCGTACTGCCTTTCGTAGGGCGCTGATGAGTGGTGCTGGGCAGCTTTTCCATTACTCTTATCCAGATGTAAGTGTAACATTTTGGACGGCGTACTCTCAATGGAGCTTGTTGCAATAGAACCTTTGACTAAGAGATTTTTTTGTTTTTTTTCCAAGTAGTTGGAAGGCGCTAGGCGCCAACAAGAGTAGCGCCTTGGCATCAACTGGGTTAGCATCTTTGGCGGACAGGAATGGAAAGAAAAATAAAAAATTTGAGGAGGTTGCCAGCATGGCAAAAATAACCGTAGCTAGGGTATATTGTTTCAGAGCCACCTTACTTCGGTAAATTGCTTTCAAAGTTGCACTGCTTTGATCAAAAAGCCATCATGGAGATTTCAAAGCTCGTCTAGTAGCATCTTTAGCTTCTACGGTGCACACAACCCTATAGAAAACAAATATAAAGATAGAAACAAGGCTTTTTTATTTTTTATTTTTGTTTATTTTTGTCAATAAAACAAGGCTTTTAGAAGTGGAAAAATGCTAAGTGTTATTTGTTTTTTAATTTTGACAGTTTATGGGTTAGTTTGGTTCAAATTTAAGGGACAAAAATATGTCTAAATTGATTAAATTTAATTAGATTAGTTTGATTTAGTATTTAACTTTTTTTCAATAAATTTGAATCCAACCAATCCAGCTAAAGGTTGGTCTGGTTATAATAATCTCGTTAAAGTAAAACATAAGAATTTATTTATTCTTTTACAAAATTTCTATAACCATGGCAACCAGTTTTAGTAGAGCTTGATTGTGATATATTTCATAAATTAAACATATGTGAAAAATGAAAATATAGAATGACTTAATTGCTAAAGCCTAAGGGTATATTTGGTTGAGGGGTTAAAAATAGAGATAAAAATTTTATCGATGACTTCATATGTAATTTCTAGAAAAAGTTTGGAGGTGTTTTGATAATATTGTAAACCCAGAAATCATTAAGAGGAAATTGTATACAACATGCATACAACTTGCCACATATGTAATTTCCTCCATTACAACATGTATACAAATTGTGATTTGTAGAGGAAAAAGTTTAAGAGTGTAGCTACATTGCTTGAAAAATAGTTTCCAGAAAACTTGTGTCAGACACAGTTGGTACACATGTGGCAAGTTTTGAGTGGTTGGTTAAAAAATTTAAAATGCTTCTATCTCATTTTATCATATAATTCTCACAACCAATTTCTAATAAATTTTTTTGTTGGGAAGCACTTCCTGAAGTTTAATTTACATATCAAATCATGGCTAAAATATTATGGAAAACATATCGAAAAAAGTGTCTTCTTCTGGAGCTAGCCCATTGTATGAGGGCTGCAGTACCTCGTTCAAATGACACCCAGAAACTCAAGCAATGAGCACCAAAGAGAACGGCACTTTATTAATTTCAAAAACTCAAATAAAAAAATGAAAATGCAAACCCTTCAAGTAACCTATTTCTTTGAGGGCGGATTCTGTTTTTGGCTAAATCTCAATCCTTAATATCTCATTTAGAGCTTTTAAATATAAAAAAATAATTTTAAAATAATTTATATTTATATTTTAATATTTATTAAAAATTATATTTCCCATTTTACCCTCTCTCATTTCTTTCACAAATGCACTCTTCCTCTCCAAAAACCTTTGCTGCCGCCTCCCCTCGCGCTCATCCACTCTGTTGCCACCGGCACCAGGGGTTCCAATTTCGACTGCAACTATACCGATGACGATGCCAGGAGGAAAATAGCGGTAACGACGATGATGATGACGATGAGAAGGAGAAGCGATGACGGCAGTGCAGCGGAGCGTCGCAGATGTCGAGCTCCATTGGGTGCGAGCCACTGATCGAGGTTGGGGCGCATCCTGACCTGAAGCTAGTGCGATGGACTGGCGAAGGAAGGAAGGCCAGGGCAGAGATGTAGACGGCGGTGATCGGCGGAAGTGGCGGTGGCGGAGGGATGGATTTGGAGTGGATGTAGGGGAAGCTGGAGAATTTGTAGTGGGGGTTCCACCAACGAGGTCTGCACGTTCCATAGAGCAATGAGGTATAAAGGGAACTCGCGGCGGACAGGTGCTATGACTAACCTAGTCTGAGATACAGTACAGTTGTAGAAGGCATCGTCACGGAGGGTCAAGGAAGGAGGCAGAGAGGAACGTTGGGGAGAAAAATGTAATTCAATATTATTATTTTATTATAATAATAAAAAAGACCAACTTGATCCCAAACTTAACATTTCCACAATAGACTCAGCCTTCTTTGACAAAGAAAACACGTATTTCTGAGCACTAACTTTGACCGTTGTGCCCCAAGGAAATATTTTGTCAGTATATGTGCACGAAAAGTAGAATTTTATCTTTGTCAAACTATTGTTGATGAATCATGAATGTACATATGAATGCCACACTGTGATCATATTTTATTATAATATAATCAAAATCATAATAATAAATAATATATTTCGTACCTTGACCGCATATTAGAGTTGTGACTTGTGAGATAGTTATTCCTCTCTCTCTTCTCGTGTGGAACACGAGTACACTGGGAAACTGAAGCAATGAGTTACAAAGAGAATAGCATCTTTTTCATTTTGAAAATTGACAAAATAATGCAGGGCCTTCAAATAACCCATTTGAGTCAAAGAACACAAGTAAGTAGAAGCTGAGTCTTTCTAGACACTTATTTTTAGCATTGTGCCTCAAGTATGTTTAGATTGGTCAAGTTATCGTTGTAGTCCTCTGTCCTCTTTCTCAGCGAGGATGATACACTCCAGTACATCTAATTTCCAGAAAAAAATTGGAGGTGTTTTGATAATATTGTAAACCCAGAAATCATTAAAGTTAAAAAAGGGGGATTTTGTGATTTGTTATCACATAAGATACACAATAATGAAGGTATCAATAATTTTGTTGACAACTATACAAACAATAATCAAAGTATAAAAATTAATAAATGAGCATCGGCTAGCGTGTTGACTGTTAAACAATGGTTGATGAATCGAATATATAATTGCCGCACATGATCATGATATAGTAAACAATATATTTTCAGACCTTGATCACATTATTATAGTCGTGACTTGTGACTTGTGACTTGTGCGATAGTTAGCCCTCCGTCACCTGGAACAGAGAGTAACAGAGCTCTCGATAAGCTTCAACCATGCCAGGAATCCGAGTCATTTCAACGAGTACAATCCAAGCATCGAGTCACGGTGACTCAACTCAGAAAATCCATTTAACGCCATGGGATCTCGAATCCCTCCCTCTTAAGATGAACGAAAAAGGGCTTCTTTTTCACGACCCCATCAACACAACAAAAGACACACCAACCCAAATCCAGCACCTCAAACAATCCCTTTCCACCACCCTTGCCCTCTTTCCACCCCTCGCAGGCCGTCTCATCATTACCGAACACAAAGACAACACTGCCTCGTGTCACATCTTGTGCAGCAATGCAGGAACACTCTTTGTCCATGCAGTAGCAGAGAACACACGTGTTGCTGATATCCTTCAACCAAAGTACGTTCCTCCTATTGTCGACTCCTTCTTCGCACTCAACGGAGTTAGAAACTTTGAAGGCACGTCGCAGCCACTGCTAGCGGTGCAAGTCACGGAGCTAGTTGACGGCGTCTTCATCGGCTTCACCATCAACCACGTTGTTGCTGACGGCGAGTCGTTATGGCTCTTCATCAATTCATGGTCCGAAACATCACGTGGTTGCAGTAAACCATCCAAAGTTCCTGTACTAGAGCGTTTGTTTCTCGATGGCATTGAACCTCCCATACCAACACCCTTTCCTTTCACAAAGGAGAAGAAGCAACACTCTCAAAATTTAGGTACACAACCACCAACACCACCAACACCACACGTGAGGGTTTTCCATTTCGCGAGAGAGAAAATAGCGCAACTCAAAGTAAAAGCTAATGAAGGGGCCAGCACGGACAAGATATCTTCGCTACAAGCGCTTTTGACTCACCTTTGGCTCTCTGTGATCCGTTGCCAACGTGTTGACTCTGAAGAAGAGGTGTTTATCTTCTTGGCAATAGGTGTTAGAGGGAGAATGGTTCCACCGTTGCCGGAAAATTACTTTGGAAACGCTTTGCAGATTGGTGTCGTGAGGATGAAAGCAGGGGAACTGCTTGAAGGTGGGATCGGAAAGGGTGCTTGGGAGATGAACAAGATGGTGGTTTCGCACTGCAATGAGAAGGTGAGGAGCCACTATGAGTCTATGGCGAGAACTCCGGTCCTGCTTCAACTTGGTGGCATGATTGGTAGCAAGGCCTTGGGCACAGGCAGTTCCCCAAGGTTCAATGTTTATGGTAATGACTTTGGTTGGGGAAAGCCTGTGGCGGTTAGGGGTGGCGGTTTGAATGAGGGTATGATGATTGTGTTTGGCGGGGCGGAAGAAGGTAGTGTTGACATTGAAGTGTGCCTCCCTTTTGAGATTTTGGAGGCCATGGGAAATGACCCTGAGTTCATGGATGCCGTTACCATCTAATTGCCCTGGGGCTCAAGGCAAAATACTGCACTGAATTGCTTCAGTTTAGCGTTCAGATTAATGGATATGTAATGTAATGAATAATGATATCTACTTGTTGGGTTCAGTTTGAGGTGTTGATTTGAAATAATTAACAGCCCCATTCCTGGGGTTCTGTTGTTGCGTGCCTGTGATCGAAAGATTAGAATTATATTGGAGTTATCCTAAGGAAACCTGATGTGTCTGCGTCTTTTTTCCTTCACTGTAAATTTCTGAAGCAGGTATTAATGTACTATATGTTTCATTAATGGGCACTATGTGTTCTTTTGTTTTCTAGTTCTGTTTATTATTTCTATCAAAGTTCAAGTTAAAAGTGACTCGAATGGATGCATGCCAAGGTGTTAATCATATGACTAGATTCTCAATTAAAAATAACATTGGAGTCAGGGATAAAATTGTAAAATATGCATCGCGTTATTCTTTGAAAATTTCTTAGTCTAGTTGTATGATTCTTGGATATATTAATCAAGTAAAATAAAAATTAAAACCGTCTCCAATAAGCAGTCTATTATAATTGACTTTAGCTGATACATGCAGCCAAGAGTCCACCATCGTGATTTCAAAGCTCCAATGACAGCATATTTTGCTTCCACGTTACATCCAACCCTCCAATGAGACGTAAGTCTTGGTTTTCTAATTTTGACCAACTCCAGAAAGTGACTCAAGTTTTTACAGGCCATCTCAACAATATCTCGGCATCTAGCACTAAATGTCATGCAAAGGATGAAATCTTTGCCTGTCAGCCGGAGATACAATAAGATCCTTATATAAGAAAAGGTAAGCAAATTCATCCAATTAAGAGCAGATTGCAGAAGAAGAAGTTCAATCACATAGGCTTAGTTCGATAGACCATTGTCTGAAAGATTATGCCTCTTGATGCTAAACTAAAGATTCTACTCTTGTACAACTGTTTAAATTAACATGAGCAAATTTGCAACTAGAAGTGGAAAAAATTCCACATAACAATTGAATGCTAACAGCATACCGTTCAGGAGATAGCCCATCATATGACATATCACAAGACCAGTTAAAAATGGAAAGCAAGTTGTAGTATAGTGATGCCTTCTAGTCTCTTACAAATCACAGAGACTGAAGCTGAGTTACAAAAGAGGAGAAGAGTTTTTAATTTAAAAAGTAGAAAGAAAAAACAATGAAAAGCGCATTCTTCACGTAAGTATTGGAGCTGAGTCTTTCTCCACATTTACATCTAAGACTAAGAAATGCATGGTGCCTCAACCCTGACAAATTCTAGTATCACCATAGAGGAAGACTGTGGCCCCACAACATTTTATGTAAGACCTATTTATTGTATTATTTATAAAAATTTTGTGGTGAAAAAATAATGTGGAGGAAGAATTTTGTGCTCCACCATGGAGTAAGATTGTGGCCTCATAAGACTTATTTATTATATTATTTACATAAATTTTGTGATGAAAAAATAATGTGGAGGAAGAATTTTGTGCTTCATAGTAGATACTAGAATATCTCCTCAATCCTAAAGGAAATATGACTAGACTGATAAGTTAAATTTAGAGTAAATATTTATTTTAGTCTTAACATTTTAAATTTGACATCAATTTAATCATAAAAAATTTTTTGACATCAATTTAGTGCTAATATTTTGAATTTGAACATCAATTTAGTCCTATATTAATAATTTTATGAAAAATTTATTAGAACTAAATTGATATCAAAATTCAAAATATTAGAACTAAATTAATGTCAAAATTTAAAGTATTATGACTAAATTGATATCAATTTCAAAATATTAAAACTAAATTGATATTAATTTTTTTTTCAAAATTAAATTAATGTCATTTTTAAAATATTAAAATTAGAATTTAATTTGAATACATTGTCAGTGTAAAATTTTTTTACACAGACATCTAATCATATATTGCCACATCAGCAAAAATCTTTTATATAATCATCCACTACTTGAATGGTTATGCAAATAGAAGGTTTTGATTGGATGACAGTGTAAAAAAATTTTGCACTGTCAATGCACATCAATTAAACTCTTAAAATTAAAAAAAGTTATTTACTTTTAAAGTTATACTTCAGGAGGGAACAAAAAAAATAAAATAAAAAGAACATTGCTATTCAGCCAGAAAACTGCCAGATTTTGAGTTGCCAGAAACACTTGGCAGTTGGCAAGTCATTTAAGTGATATAACTTGCTATTTAAGCCTTATTTACATGTTATTATTAAGTTTTTATTTTCTACGACAAAATTTGAAAAACGTCAAACACCTAAACGAAATATATCATGTAACTGCGAAGACCAAGAAAGCTCCATCGACAAACAGATCGAGGGAGTGCTCTTCATTTTGATTGTCTATTAGAACTCAGAGCACAAAAGTATATGGAAAAATGAATGAATAGTTGTTTTATTAGTGTAGCACTTCGGCTTATATACATGGATTCTCATATAACAAACCAACGAACTAACTCTTTTACAGAGGGTAATCAAGCATAACAAATTAATTAAGTTAATTATTATATGTAATACCCCCTCAAGTTGGAAGGTAGATGTTTAGCGACGACAGCAACGTTAATGTACAGAATTGAGAAGATAATAGTAGTACTATCAGTTAAAGATTTGGGGTGAAGAATTATTGCCTCAAATGAAAGAAGGAAAATTTAATGACGTGCAAATTTTTGTCATTGGGGCAAATAATCGGGCAACTGTGCTGGGCTAAATAGTATTTTTCAAAAAATAAAAAAATAAAAAAATGCAGCATTTAAAGTTGTTATTTGTTAACCTACAGTGTACCCATAGAAGATTTGTAAACTAGCTTCTAATTCTAAGAGATGATACTAGCACACCAAGCCCGAGTTTCAAGCCCGAAATGATATGTTCAAATTATGCACGTGTTGTAAATTGTATGCTTATATCTATGTTATTTTAGTTTTCATTCTGTTATGACTGACATGGCTAGTCAGACAAGTTCTTGTATATAAACAGATTCTCATCACTGAATACGTCGAGAAATTCATTTCACTCATTTAATTCTCTTGTTATGGAAGATTTGTTAAAGAATGTTGTGTTGACAGCTGATGAGCGGGGACAGAGACAGTAATAAGAGAATTGTAAAATATGCATATCTGGAACCCAGTGGTAATAATTAATGGATTAATTTTTAAATGTTTCCAGAATTAAAACAAAAAAAGAAAAGATATTTTATATTCCATGCTTTAACTTTTGCATTAAAAATATAGCTAGAGTGATAAATCAGTACCTCTTGAAGTTGAGATGGTTAGCCCTAAATAATACACATATATCTGTTTTTACTTGCTCTGAAAATATTTATCTAATTACGGGACGTAGACATTAGACCCAATCCGGTATTGATAATGTGTCGGCATGGATAATGAAAGGCCGAACAAATCATACCACAGGTTACACTCAACCACATAATATATTTGCAATAGGGAATTTTGTACACGTGTTTGGATCAAGAGGGAAATCGCTGCCGCCGAATCACTCCCCACCGCAATTTTCCTGAGGCCAAGCCTCCAAGTCATAATGACTCCGACAAGAACATCCCCAAAGCTCTGTCATCAGAGCAGTGCCGTGTATCAAGGAATCGAAAATACGAGGAGACGGGAAAGTTAGAAATATGTGTCACAACCATTTTTCATCCACGAGTCCATTCCCCTGTACCTTCTCTTACTATGCCACTGCTGCAGCAGGCCTTGGACACCATCGGATTTGATTTTAACCCAGCCCACCCGTGAAGCAGCTTAACAAATGGTAGCTTTTCCATGTCCCCAAGTTTGAGAATCTACCATTTTTCCTTTTAAAGAATTTTTTATTCTTCTTCATCTTAAGTTCTCTGGGTAGAAACACGTGAAAGCATGTCCATAAATGGCTGTGGAACCACATGCTTGACAACCTCAATAAGGCAATAACACATCCAATCTAAGCACAATTCCCAATACGTCACATTTTTGAGCCATAACCACAGTAAAACAGTTCCGCGCCAGTGCTACTACAAGATCAAAACCATGGGATCCATCCGAGTCATCTTTACAAGCACAGTCCAAGCACCGAGTCAAAATGATTACTCAACTCCGAAATTCCATTTAACCCCGTGGGATCTCCCTTTCCTCACAATTGAAACCATCCAAAAAGGCCTTATTTTCCACAACCCCACTAACCAAAAAGACACATCAATCCAAATCCAGAACCTCAAACACTCCTTTTCCACCACTCTCGCCTTCTTTCCACCCCTCGCAGGCCGTTTTGCCATCATCCAACATGAAGACAACACTGCCTCCTGTTACATCCTCTGCAACAATGCAGGAGCGCTCTTTGTCCATGCGGTGGCAGAGAGCACACGTGTCGCTGACATCCTTCAACCCAAGTACGTTCCCCCGATTGTCCACTCCTTCTTCCCACTCAACGGAGTTCAAAACCACCAAGGAACGTCACAGCCACTGCTAGCGGTGCAAGTCACGGAGTTAGCTGATGGCATCTTCATCGGTTGCACGCTCAACCACGCAGCCGGAGACGGCAGGTTGTTTTGGCGTTTCATCAATTCTTGGGCTGAAATCTCACGTGGCTGCCACAAACTATCAAAACTCCCTTCACTTGAACGCTGCTTCCTCGACAGCATTGAACCCCCAATACGATTCCCTTTCCAAAAGGAAGACTTTGAAAGCCTCAAGCCACAACCGCCACCACCAGAGAGGTTCTTCCGCTTCACAAAGGAGAAGATCGCGCAGCTCAAAG
Source organism: Pterocarpus macrocarpus (assembly GCA_031439585.1). Taxonomy (NCBI): domain Eukaryota; kingdom Viridiplantae; phylum Streptophyta; class Magnoliopsida; order Fabales; family Fabaceae; genus Pterocarpus; species Pterocarpus macrocarpus. The sequence goes on along the minus strand of CM062513.1, from coordinate 31,383,258 downwards.
CAAAAGCCAATGCAGAGGTCGGCACAGACAAGATATCTTCGCTGCAAGCGCTTTTAGCTCATCTTTGGCGATCTGTGATCCGCTGCAAGCAGGTTGACCCGCAAGAAGAAGTCTCTTATTGCTTGCCTGTGGGCGCTAGGCCAAGGCTGGTTCCACCATTGCCAGAGGATTACTTCGGAAACGCAGTGATGATTGGCGGCGTCACCATGAGAGCAGGGGAACTTCTAGAAGGTGGGGTTGGGAAGGTTGCTTGGGAGATGAACAAGATGATAGCCTCACACACTGATGAGAAGGTGAGGAGCCACTATGAGTCTTGGGTGAGAACCCCAACTTTGATTAAGGTGGGTAGAGTGACTAATAGTAATTTCCTGGTCACTAGTAGCTCCCCACGTTTCGATGTTTACGGTAATAACTTTGGGTGGGGAAAGCCTGTAGCAGTTCGAAGTGGCGGTGCGAACAAGCGTAACGGGAAGATTACCGTGTTCGCTGGGGCGGAAGAAGGTAGTATTGACGTTGAAGTGTGCCTTCCTTATGAGATCTTGGAGGCCTTGGAGAACGACCCTGAGCTCATGGAAGCCGTTTCCATCAAATGAGTGGGTTTTCAAGGCAAAAACCTTTATTTCAGTTCAGATTCATCGATCTATGTAGTGGTTATGCATTAATGAATAATGGCAACTGGTTTCTGCTTTCTAGTTTGAGCTTTGTTATAGTTAAGACAAGGTATGGTGTAGATAATATTTATATGTATTTAAATAATCTTTTTTATAAGGTAATTTTTATGGTTGAGTTAAATTTTCTCAATTTTAAAGAGATGTTTGATATGTGACATGTTTACATTTTTTGGAATGTTACCAATTGAGTGTTAAATTTCCAAGCGAAGAGAATATTTTATAAAAATAAAAAGATAAAATTATCTCTATTATTAACCATCATCACCATTTTGTCCATTATTAAATAATTGCTCATGATCCACAGACCTCTAGTGACGGCCGCCAGACATTCCCCTGTTGGTCCTGAGACCATTGCCACCATCGTTATTTTGTTCAGAGTATTTTTTGGAAAAATATATAAATTTTCAAGAATTTTAATATTAACTAAACATAGAAATGTTTATTTTTAGACGTATTTTATAAGATTTTTGAGATTTTAATTCATATGCTAAACACTCTCAATCTATCAAGTCTGAAAAAACTATTTCTGGGAATATTTCCAAGAATAATATTCTTGAGAATAAAAACTTAATCTATGTACAAAATGTTCCCTAAGAGTTATAGTAGTTATAACTTGTGAATTTAGTTTTAAGTTGCCATTTTGTTCCATTTTTATAATGGAGTTGGCAAATGAAACGTAATGTTCTGCAGAAATCTTTTTATCTACATTTCTTTAATGTATTGGTATTTGTTAGATTTATGTAAATAGGGAGGAGGGACTAATGTTATATTCACGTTATAATTGAGTGGAAAAAGAGTCCAAGAAGTACGGACATTATGTGCTATTGATCTTTGTCCATGCTCCATTTGTAATACCCAGTGGGCATTTATAGGAGACAATAACCGACCTGGTGGACTCGGTGAAGCAAGACAATAACTTTTGGAGTTTTCTTCTACTTTCACAAATATTTTCGATATATCTTACAAGTTGTTTACTAGATTCTTCTAGCTAAATCATGCATTGAAAATTCTCGAAAAATGTACATAATTTTCTGATATATACTCCTCCTTGACGCACATTTTGTATGGCGATGCTTTTGAAATATTTGTCAATTGCTCATCCTTGCTCTAGTGGTAGTTGATAATTTGTCTTGTTCTCTGCGTGGTTCTTCAAATTGCTAATAGCAACCAAACAAAACTGGTTTAGTCGGTGAAGCAAGACAATAACTTCTGGATTTTTGTTTCATTTTTGCAATTATTTTAGATAATTCTTACCAGTTGTTTGCTAGATTCTTCTAGGAAATCTTGCATAGACAATTCTTGGAAAATGTACATCATTTTCGAACACTCCTCCTTAATGCACATTTTATATGGCAACACTTATGAAAATATTCGTCAATTGCTCCAACTTCCTGTAACGTTGGTGCTAGTTGATAGTTTATCTTGGTCTTTCAAATTGCTAATAGCAGCCAAGTAGAAATATTTTGCTGGAGTTTAGAATCTTGCTTCCTTGCTCTACTTGAGGTTGAGTCTTGCCTTATAATCTTGAATAGCCTTGACTTCCGTGTTGTCACTCTTCGGCACCTTCCTCTTGTACTCTTGAGCTTTATCTTTCTTTCATGGCTCCTTGTCTTTCATTTTGTTGACTGCTTAATGCTTTTGTTCCTCTCTAGCAAATAAGCTCACTTTTTCAATCTTCTCAGCAATTGATTTCTCTTGCTAACACTTGCAGATGTTGTAGTTGTACTCCTTCGCTATGGTGGCATAATTATTGAGAATATTCTATTTTGGATAATTTTGGTTGCAACTATTGACCATTTTTGCAACAATCAGCTGACCATTTTTTCTGGCAATAATTGAACACTTTCTAACATTGAAAATCACCTTGTAGCCTTTATCAAATAGTTGGCCAATGCTTGGAAATTTTGTGCTATCCCCGGAGCATAGAACACATCAATGATGATCTTTTGCAAGCCATTTTTAGTTTTGTTGGTAATAATGCCTTTTCCTTCAACTTTTTTAATTTTGCCATCTCCAAGAAAACCTACTAAATTTATATTTTCCTCCAATTTGGCAAAGTCACTTTTGTTACTTATTATATGAATTGAGGACCCACTATCTGGGAACCAAATATCTTTAGCTTTCAGATTAGTGAAATATGCTGAGTAGATTAATTCAAATAATTCATTGTGCTTAGAAAAATTTGCTTTTTGTTGTTGTTGATACCAGCAATCCTTTTTGAAGTATGCCTCGTGCTCTTTTTGCATTTGGATTGGCAATCCTCAATGACACAACACACAAGTTAGACAATCAAGAAGAAATGCTAAGTCTTCCTTCAGTCATGCAATCTTATTTGCCTACAACTCTATTCTATAAATTATAAGTCTCTAACACTCTAACTTTCTTACAAAACTAAAATTTACTTATCACCAAACTCAATGCAAATAACTAGTCGAAAGAGATGCTCTTAATGCTCCAAATGTGCTCCCTAATAAACAAAATAAGAAACACATTTAGTTAACATAAGATTCTCAAGTGACAACATTGAGTAAAGACAAGGAATGCGCAAGAAAAAAAAATGGTCAAATTGAAAAAATAAATTGATTAAAATGATCTAGAGAGTACCTAGAACACAATGGTGGTGTCTGGCAATGGCAATGGAGCTTCGATGATGGTGAATGGAAGGGTAGCCTAGTGGTGGAGAAGAAAGAGAGAAAAAAAATGTAGAAATGGGGAAGAAGAAGCTCGTCCGCAATCTCATATTTGCCCATTATTGATGAGAAATTTTTTGATAAATTAAAAGCGAAACCCATTGTTTCACTTAAAGCCATTGCCGATGGATATGAAGTCGGTATCATCGGCAAGTGAATGATTTTGACAAACCAAACGACACTCATTGGTGCAAATTTTCTAACGACACCATCGTCGATAATTTTAATTAAAAATTTAAATATTTGATAGTTATCAACGACACAGCTGTAGGTAATAATTACTCAAGGAAAAAATTAAATTAAATAAGAAATTTATGATGGAGTAGCCAATGGTAAATTTTATTAAAAAAAATATAAATTAGATATGAAAAGAGGAGCCTTGTGAGGATGTGGCGGAGCTCGATGATGGAGACAAAGCCGATGTTCTTTTTGGGCTCCATCTAACTTAGAAGGCGGAGCTCAAAAACCCTTAATGTTGTAGTAAGAAGCTCCAAACAAATGCGTGAGAGTAGGGACAAAAAAGAGTAAATTTTTTAAAAAAAAAAATGTAAATGATTACAAACAAAAACAAAGAGTAAGAATTCAATAAGATGTAAATGCTGGTGAGGATGTGGTGGAGCTTGGTGACATAGATGAATCCGAGGTTGTCTTTGTTGAGCTCCATATAATTCGGAAGGCGGAGCCCCATGACGGAGACAAAGCCGATGTTCTTTTCAAGCTCCATCTAACTTAGAATTCAGAGCTTAAAAACCCTTAATGACATAGTAGGAAGCTCAAAACAAATGCGTAAGAATAGGGACAAAAAGAGGAAAAAAGGAATTTTAAAAAAATGCAAATGATTACAAAAAAATAACACAGAGTAAGAATTCAATAAGAATGTAAATGTTGGTGGGGACGTGGCGGAGTTAGGTGATGGAGACAAAGCCGGGGTTGTCCTTGTCGAGCTCTATCTAACTCGAAAGGAGGAGCTCTGTGATGATGACAAAGTCAGTGTTGTCCTTGTCGACCTTCATCTAACTTGGAAGGCAAAGCTTCATGACGGAGACGAAGCCAGTGTTGTCCTTGTCAAGTTCCATTGAACTCAGAAGGAGTAGCTCCGTGATGGAGACATAGCTGGTGTTGTCTTTGTTGAGCTCCATCTAACTCGGAAAGTGGAGCTAAGTGACAGAGACGAAGCAAATGTTTTCCTTGTCGAGCTCCATCTAACTTGGAAAGCGGATCTTTGGGATTGAGATGAAGCCAGTGTTGTCCTTGTCGAGCTTCGTCGAACTTGAAAATTATGTCACTAGAGATTGGGGGTTAGCTGGAATTGGGGTAATCAAATTCTGGTGGCTTCGTTATGAATTCCAAAATCGTATTTTTACAAAATTTCTGGGAAAAAAAAGGAAAAGGCGAGAACTTTCGGTGACAACTAAGACAAACCTCGAGAATCCGAGCACAGATGGCATCAACCATGCGCTTGGCATGCTCTCTCTGGTGGTTGGCAATGATGGCGAGATCAGTGATGATGGGCTTCAGAAAAGCAACACAGGGGAGTTTTGGTGCCAAGTGGGATGTTCGTTGAGTTTTGGTGGCAAGTGGGAGGCGAAGTGCAAATTTGTGAAGATGAGTGGTCAAGGATTTGAAGAACCTAGCAATGCAACTCATTTGTTTTGTTTGGGTGTGGATGTTAGCAATGCAACTCGTTTGTTGCTATAGAGAGGTTGTGTGGAATATAGGATCATGTGGATAGGACTATGGCTAGAAGAGAAAAGTCTACTATGGGAGTAGGCTGCAAGAAATGGAGAAATGTGACTTTTTGGTTAAAAAGTTAGACTATATTCAATTGTGCATCTGTAGAGGCTATAAAAGTTATAAGAAAAGAGTATTTTAAATGTTTTTGTCTATTTCTTTTAATTTTTTATCATGAGGGTGGCTGGTTGGCGGTGAAACGAGGAGGAAGATGGCAGTGGAGGAAGAAGAAGGTTGTGGAGAGTGAGGAAGAGGACGAAGATTAGAGAAGTCTAGATAGAGGAAAGTGGTTCAAAGGTAAAAGAGAGAAAGACAATAAGAAAATGAAGATATAGACATTGATTGAACACTTAAAAACATTTTGCATTGCATTTCAGTGCCAAGCTTGTGCTTCAATGCAAGTTCCATGATCCCGGAATGCACCACTAGCCCAAAGCACGAAATACATCACTTCAAATTAGATTACTCCAACTCAGAACCCAAAACACATCACTTCGAGTTAGATCACTCAAACTTGGAACCTGGAATGCATCATATCGAGTTAGATGACTCTAACTCGGAACCCTGAATGCATCACATTGAGTTAGATCAGTCTAATTTGGAACCCATAATGCTTCAAGTCAAGCTAGATCAGTCTAACTCGAAACTCAGAACCAGATACCTGAACCTCTCCTCAACGCCTATCATCCCACCTATACCACCTCGCCTCTAGGGCAACCCTCGACCACCTAACTCGGATCTCGGAACCTGATCGTGATGAGTAAAAGCATGTGAACATCAACATTCACATTTCTAATGTGAGCATTCAAAAACTCACTATCTCACCCTCTGAATCCGGAATTCGGAACTCGAAGACCAGGGCCTTACACAGGGTATTACAATGGCCCAAAAGTGAAGGCCAATTGCATGGCCCATTAGCCTAGACCTGAAATTCAATTGATAAATTCTCTTATTGCAAGATAAAGTGATCTTATAGAATTTTTGGGGCCTTTATGCATCTAAAACTTGTCATTTTTGCGTAATTGTGCAACTATTGCCCAAAATTGCTAAATATTATTTATTATACTCTAAATTAAGTTTAAAATGTATTTATAATTTTGTCAAAATTTTTCTAGAATTTTTTGTAAGCTTTCTAATAATTTTTAGCTTACTGTATTGTATTTAAGGGCTTATCGTAACTTATTCCTTGTAAATTTATTTTACTATAACTAATGGTATTTCCATAATTTTCTATGTCTCACGAGTATTATGCCATTTCTTACTTAGCTACCTCTGAGATGCTAATAGTAGAGTTCTAGGTCCTTACAACTATTCTGTCTTTTAGAATTCTAATACACACCCTTTTTGTAAATTTTAATGGTGCATGCACCTAAATATAATTTTACAAAAGTTTAGGGACCTAAGTGTAAATAAAAATTGGGGCCTAACTCCAATCATCATAAATGCTAGAGTGTTTTCTATAATTAATGGGGATATTTCTATAATTTCTTAAAATATAGGGTAATAATTTTAATTTCATAAATTTAGCTACAAGTCTATTTTACTAGGGACTTTTATATTCCGAAGTTAGGAATGTTACATCTCATACCTGAGTTTTGGGTAATTTCTATTACTCTAATTATGATTTTATGTGTAGATTCCATTTTCTTTGTTTGAGGACTTAATTGCAATTTTTTAAATAGATTGGAACTTAAATGTCATCTTCAAAAGTTTAGGGACCTATTTGCAAATATTCTTAGGGGTTTCTTTGCATTTTCTGAAAGTATAAGGACCTTTCGATAAATATATTACTAGGGCATTTTTATCATTTCACTTTAAAATTCTAAGATAGTGAAATAATTTCAAAGGAAAGGTCATTCCACCCTATAGTTCTCAAAATGATTATTCTGGTATATCGTAGCCTGAGCAATTCTAACTTTATTTATCAAAATGCACTCATTATTCTAATACGCTATGTTAGAGAAGTTGGGATGTTACACGATCATCATTATCTTGATTTTCATTTTCTTGTTTACCTTTGTTAGCAATGTTATCATCCTTCACTTGATAACAAAACTTTTGAATATGGCTTTTTTTACCACATTAATCGCACTTATAATTTTTATACTTCGACTTTGATTTGCTTCTATAATTACTTTTACCTCTATGACCTTTTCCTTGGTCTTTGGTTCTCCCCCCCTTTTTTTTTTCAGTATTTTGATGTTTATGGTAAGTGTAGTAAATGTACACTTAGTGTATTAAATGTAAAATATAAGAATCATATACAATATTTAGCAATGAGTGTGAAATCAACGAACCATATCTAGTGTAGCTCTATGAAAAGACCCACGACGGGTAAAGATTGTCACACCAAAACGGAGAGAAAACAAAGATCTGAGTATATCGGGTAAATATCCACGATATTAGGAACAATTAGCTGGAATTTCACCCAAAACTGAACACAAATGAGCACTCAACAAATGACACAATAGAGCAAAATATCCTTCCCAAAACAATATAGGCAGCACACCAAAGAGAAGAAAAGTTACTTTGCAAACCTATTCCTCTCCTTTTATATGAGTGCATCAACATTAATACTCATAGTCACATCACGTGACTACTAAAGGACAAATTGCCATTATTTTCTTTTTTAAAAAATATTAAGTGTTGGTGGAGCCCCCTTAGGAGGCCTACTCAACATTTCTAGCATAGTTTCATCTTTCTCTAGAGACTCTTTTCTATGGCCCTTAGTTGAATGATGGGTTGTCTTTTCATTGGCTAAATTGGTGTTTGCCTCTTCCTCTTCCACCTTGATCATGACCATGACCATGCCATCTTCATGATCCATGTTCACATCCTCTTTGATCCTTCTCTCCTTTATTACGTTTCAATGACACGTTGTACTACAAAAGTCCTTCCAAATGCTGCTGAAGTCCAAATGGACTTGATCTTGGCCAACCAACAAACAGTTATGGCAAATCAACATGAACTCCAGGCCAATCAACATGCACTTGAAAGGAGAATAGATAGAATGGAGACTTTGTTGCTGCAAATGCTCAAGGCTCTTTAGAAAGGAAATTCCAAAGGCAATCAGTGATGGTCTTCCATGATCCTTACTCATCTTTTGATGATATTAAAAGGGGGAGAAGAACGAGAAAAGCTAAATTAAGAAAGAGCTAATTTTTAAGGGGGAGCTAGAGCTGCTTATATTTCATCCCATACATAAATTCACATTTTTTCTTTTCACTTTTGCTTAGGTTTACATTTTGAGAACATTGGTTTTAAATTTCTTTAGTTACATTTGTATTTAGTTTATAATAGTTTACTTTGCAAGGTATTATCGTTTGTTTTAACTAATTATTTGCTTTGATATTATTATTTTCTCTTAATTTTCATATTTATGCTCTAATATTAATCTCTTTTTGATCTGATATCTTATGCAAATCTATGCTCTAACACTTTTATTCTCTAATACTTAGAATTTTTTTTTTACTGTCTACGCTGATGTTTATCTTTGAATATTTCTATTATAAGTGTTGCCTTGATATCTTTGCTCTGATATTTTTAATGCTCTGATATCAGTTTTGCATAAATTGCTCTTATAGTTATCACAATTATGTTTATACAATTTTTGTGAAATCACAATTCTTTTTAATATTTACAATTGCTCTAACTATTTCCTGTTTGCTTTGATTACACATATATCAAGTTCTTAGTGTTATAATTCTTATATGTTAAATCTCTTCACTTCTTGCTCAAATTGATCAAGAATTTTTTTTTAAAAAAAAATTGGTAAAGAAATGATCATTTGGTTTATTCTACTCTGATATTAAATGTGTTCAACTTTCAATTAGGAATAACTTTTGATCAAACATTTTTTTTGATTAAGTATACTTCTCTTTGAAGCTTCTGGTTAATGTAAACTCTTGATATCAACTTCAGAAAGTATACTTAAAAATAAAAAATTGAATTCAATAACAAACCTTATGCACTTTCAATTCTTTTATAAAATAAAAGCTTTTCAAAAAATGGGAGATTGTAAGCTCCAATGCCCTTCAGAAGTGATGAATTAGATTTTTATACTATTTTTATCCTTCATACTTGTCTCATTAATCCTCCTTTGTGCTTAATTGGTTGAGTTTAGATCATTTTCCTTTTTTTGGATCTTAGTGAGACTTAGTTAATTTTTGCAGCATTTCGGTTATTTTGACCTACTTCAGTGTTCAGATCATATCTTGAGCTCTATACCTCATTTTATTACGCTTCTTGATTTGTAGGAAAGCTAAGAGATAGAGCTACAATTTCTATGAAGAGGGCAAGGGCTAATTCTGAGATCTTAAAGCCGAAATTGGGCTCGGAACTGAACTGAAGCGTTTGGGCGCGGTTTCTGAGCAGCCTTCAATGATTGGACTATATCTTGGGCTACAGGGACTCAATTGAGCCCATTCCGGTGGCATTGGAAAGCTAACATCCAGGGCTTCATTTTATGTTCAGAGCACTAAGCCAAGAAGAACCGTTATGAGGCCCAAAAACGTGTTGGAAGTCGCTGCTGAGTCTAAGAGAGCCCACTCAACTTGTTTTGGGCACAACTTTCTCTCTAAGCATCCAAATTGGGCAAATGAGCTATCCAAATTTAGCTTAGGAAAAGAGGATTATTTTAATTAAGTAATTAGTGACTTTTAATTAGAGGTATATATAGAAATTCTGATTATGCTTCAGGGACCTTTTTGCTCATTTTGTAATTTTGAGTTTTATTGAATAAGAAAACTCTCTCTCTCTCTTTCTTTCTTTCTTTCTTTCTTTCTTTCTTTTGCGTTTTCCTCCATTAATGGAGGGGTGATTCTCCTCTGATCCAAGGCATCAAGAGAAGCATTCAAGCTCTTGAGGATTGGTGCATCAAGACATGGAAATTCCAATTTCGGTTTCACTCCTCTTCTCTTCTTCTTAATCTCGTAATTGAATTGGAGGTTTTCATTCATGCATGTTGATTAAGAGACAATCAAATCATGCATAATTCGGTTGATATATGTGATTCGATTGTTCAAGAGTGTGATTCATATTTCGGTTCTGAATATGAGATTAGAGCATTGGTTTGAAGTTAATCCAAAATCAATTCGGTTTTAGAGGTCTCTAAACCGAATTGCTTGAGTGATTAGTTGAATGCATGGAGATTTTCATGTGAATGCTAGGTTCGATTTGAGGTTTCAATTGAATATAAAATTAATCATCGAATTGGAGTGTGCATGTATATTTGAATCCAATGATTGAGTGTTGATTGCTTTCTTCTTGTGTGTCTTGGATTAGAATTTTAATTCGGTTTAGTCTTTTTATTTTCTGTTTGCTTTGGAATTCAGCATTGCATTTTAAGTGTTTGTTATAAAAACCCCCCTGAATTTTCTGATCAAATAGTGTGTTCATCTTTGGGAAACGATCCGAGTTGGCTACTATACTATAGTCGCTATTCGGTTTAATTTGCTCGTGTTACGACGCGCGAGCCAAGAAGCCACTAAGTGGTATAAATTTTATCGAGTTAAGAGTTTTGATGAACAACAAATCAATTCTTAACAAAAACTTTTGTGTGGGCTAGCGATTTGTTGAAGTGTTTGTCTACATTTGCAGTAGATCACGCATACGTACAAGGATAAGCATAAGATCATACAAAGTTAAAAGTTCTTATATGTATATAATAAATATACTACAAGGAAAGAACTTTTTGGCACAAGTTTCTATGATCTATCTCTCAAGAAGCATATCTAAAGGTCCCGAAGGATGCATTTATGTCATCAGAAGGAAATCAAGCCATTAGAAAGGTCACAAGCACTTCAGAAGAATGAACTGTCTAGAAGGATGATCATCAAAAAGTTGATTCACATGAAGTACCTCACCCTCCAAGTTTCTTCTGCACGATTCATGGATTGTCTCCAAAAGTCAAACTTGACAAGACAAGATTCAAAAGAAGCGTTGAAAACTCTGAAAAGTTGGTGACCATCAATGGTTAGTTTTTTTTTCTCTTCCTTAGCGATATTTTCACTTATTGAGAAAAGACAATGAAAAGTTGGTTGGTTAGTCAAGCATTTTGCACATTTGAATATCTTTCAAGACTTCATCTTTCTCAATCTTCTGAACATCCAAAAAGTTACTTGTTGTAATTTCTAAAAAGAAAAATCTTCTCATTTGCTGTATATTAGCCAATATCCTCTTACTGAGAGTATTGAGAAGTCACTACACACTATTCTTAAGTGATTATACACTTTAGAGTGATTTAATGTGAGTGTTATCTAAACATAAACCATTCAATCCGAATAATATAACTTGACCTGGTAGTAGTATTTGTGAGCTTGGAGAGGCTTTGTAAACACTACTCACTTGGTTAGCTAGGAGAGGCCAGGAAGAACTACTCTGCTGTAAAAGTTTGGAGAAGCTTGGATAAATAATACTCAAGTTATAAAATCACAACTAAATTGTTAGGGACTAGACGTAGTGTAACATCCCCATATAACGTTATAGGAAATAATGAAAACTTCCTTGGGCAAACTTTTATTATTTATAACCTTGTCCCTGAACATTTTTTAAAATGATATTTAGATCCTTATATCAATTGAATTAGCAGAATAAGGTTTTAAACGAAGCAGAACCACGTAGCAGGAACGTAGAATCCCAATTCTTGGCCAATTGGGCTACGGAGGTGTCCATATGTGAAATGACATGGGATGCCCCAAACTTGTTTAAAATTATGAAAATGCCATTAGCCATGGAAAATAGAAAACAGAAGGCCCTAAATTTGCAAAACATTTAAGTTACACCATTAATCGATTTATTCGATTTTATTGAGTTTGTAAAGTTAATTAAAGGTTAACCATGAGTTGATTAGAAGTTAATTAGAGAGATTAGGATTAAGAAGAATTAAAATAAAAACATATAAAACCTCACAAAATTCTTCAAAATCATTTTACCAATTTGAAGGAAATCGGTAGAATTTTAGTATTTTAAACTGTCAGAACCGAAACAATTGAATTCCACATATGAAGACCTAAATTATGAGGCTGAAAATTCAGCCACCTAGCCTTTGGATTGTGGCGCCACATGCTTCAACAATGGGTGGAGAGACTTGGTCATCTTGCCACCACCCATTTCAAGAGCTAATCAACACTTAGCAAACCAACCACTTTATTAAGCTTGGATCAGATTTTATTTCTCCTCTCCTTTAAGCAGATTGCGCTTTTTCCCTTTCCCTTCCAACCTCCTTCTTCTCTTCTCCTTTCAACCTATTTCATCAACCTTCAAGCTTTGATAAGATTCCATCCATCTAAACTCAAAATTTAGCAAGATTACACTTAAAGAAGGTAGAGATTCAACTTCTTTCTTGTCTTCTTGGTTATGGGTGGCTATTTGGGGCTTTTATTTTCTCACTTCTTGATGTGGTGTTTGAATGAATATGATGATCTTTGGCTGGTTTGTTGGCTGTTTTTGGTGTTCAAATCGAATAAAAAGTAAAAAAGGGTGAGAGTAGGAAGAAGTGAGGGATTGAAAGATCAAAACCCCACGGTAGTGCATACGGTGGAGTGTACGGCTCTGCCTACAGCCTTTTAAATTTGATGAAGTTATTTTTATGTGAAACTAGACATCTAGGGCTTTCCAACCATATAAATTATAAGGCCATTGGATTAGTGTTGAGGGAGATATGAATTTTGAAAGTTTGACCTAGGTTTTTGAGTGTGATTCTGGGTAGACTAAGTTGTTCAGGGAAAAACTCGACCTATACAGCTTGGAATTGAATGACACCAACTTTTTTAGAAAGCTTACACATAGAAGAACATCTCATAAAAATGTCAGAGTTAGATACAATCCCATTTGCTCCCAGTTGTTTGAGGAATTTGCCCTATGTCCAAATAGGGCTAAAATAATGTAGCTCAGAAAGGTTAAATTGTGGAGCTTATAACTCAAGCTGTATTAAAGAAAATAAAATGGAACTTCTTACAAATGAAAGCTTGTCCTGTTAGCTTTAATATTATAGAAATTTCATATGATGTGAACTGGTTTTCGATTTTTAATGGATTTTTATTTTTAAGTGTGTAATTCTGACCAGCTACAGGGCGGGCAGAGATAGAACTTAAATAACTTGAGCTACATTTATCAAAATTAGATGGGACCAAAGAGGTTGGAAAATAGACACATAATAATTCAACATATCCAAAATTCAGGTCTAAATAAGTTAAAATGAATTTATGGCCTAAGTTACAAAAATCGGATAGAATCAAAAGGAAGTGGTAGAAAACTAATTCAAGGTCAAGGTTATGAAACATTGTTTGATTATTGGAGCGTCTATACCTTGCATTGATTTTTCTATTTTCCATGAATGACTGTCTGGTTGACTAGTACTATTCACGGAGAAGTCGACTTGATCCGTTATGCTGCCAAATTTTCGACAGAAATTTTATGAAATTATAATAGTTCTGTTATGAATATTCATGATATGAACATGAAATTCTATATGTAAGGATATATGAAAATAAATGATAAAGCATATGTATGAGTGCATTCAGCATGTCTATGCATGATTATGTATGAGAATGAAAGGATATAAACATATTAAATGTGGATCCTTTCACTTGGAGGCAGTTATGAGATCCCTCCTTATGAAGGCAGTTAAATAAGATAAGGTTGGATCCTTTCATTTGGAGGCAGTTACTTGGGTCCCTCCCTGTGAAGGTAGTATAAAACTATGAGATCCCTCTACCTTGGAGGCACGTGGTCAGATGAGATCCCTCTACATTGAAGGCAAGTGGTTAGCTGAGATCCCGCTATTCTTGAGGCACATGACCAGGAGAGATCCATTCAATTTAGAGGCACGTGGCCAAAATGAGATCCCTCCAAGACTAGAGGCATGTGGATCCCCTTGTGGGTCAGTACTGTGTGACGACGGTCACGAGTTGAGCTCAATCCTAGATCAGACTACCAAAGAGCAGTAAAGACTAAAGATTAAAATATATGCAAGCACCCTAGGGACGGCAATACATAACGCCTAGGTGCGCCAAGGAAAGGAAATCAAAGAAATTTAAAGAAACACAAATGCATTTTGCATGAACTCAAGTGAACGTATTTGCATATGCATGATCTGTTCTATTTCTTCATTATATTGGAATTATTATATTTGAATATACTGCAACTATTATCTAAGTTATGAATTGTAAATTTATTTTATAATAACTCTTATATCTTAAGTGTATGACTAAAATGAATTCTGCTTCGAACAATATGGTTTCAAACTATAAAACTGAAAGTATTTATATAGTATGTTCACATTTTTCATAATAAATCGAAGCAGTTGGAGATAATAACGATGACATAGCATATGATAGTTTAATGAATCCTACTGAGAATTTATAATTCTTACTCTTATGTTTATTTCTGTGTTATCTCCAGATAATTCAGAAGTTCCGAAGAAGGTCCTCCGAGGTAGAGTTGACTAGTAAGATTGAAGGTGGCTGAAGGTTGCTGCTAGACAAGGTCCGATTAAGTGACAGTAACAACTCCTAGGTGAAGTATTATGACTTAAGCATAGTACTATAATTGGGAGGATGTTACACGTAGACACGTTGTTTGGTCAAACTAGTATAAAATCTTCCTGTCTGATCTTCTATCCTTATCACTTTTACTATCTTTTATAGTTGGTTTATTCTTTTGTGTGTGTGTGTGTATAAGCTTAACAAAGGCTTTGTGAAAAATAATAGCTTTTGGTTCTAACTTAAACACTTTCGCATTCCAAGCTAGAAGACTTGAGAAAAATTTATTTAAAGTTTTCAAGAACACAAGTTTTTAGAAACATAATTCAACCCCCTTTCTCGTGCTAATTCTTCTTAGAATTATATCTCCAGCTATTATATCTCATACTATTTTACTAGGAACCATACGTAAAATTGTTCGTATTTTAGTGTATTGACTATGGATGCAAACTTCCTCTCTTTCTCTTTCTCACTCAAAGAGAAAAGAGAAAAGAGAAAAAAATTTTACATTCCCAGTCAATACATTAAAATCTCCAATAATCAATATTTGGATCTTCACTGAAGAAGAGTACAAAACAAAACGGTAGTGATAGAGGCAATTCTATCTCTAGTTAACAAACTAAAATCCCCATAAATTTATACTACTATCCTCATTTACATCTTTGCCCTAAAAATATAGGTAGAACCATAGTTGTGAAACTCGACTCAGACTACCGATGAATCGGCCAACTAACCAATCCGAGTTACTTTAAGGATCGGACATACAATAGAACTGGAGCGACCTAGTCCAACTTGGTGGTTTTTGGCTAAAATCAGTGACCCGATCAGTTGGTAAAATTAGACCAGGTTATGTATTTTTATTTTTATTTTTTCTAAATGAAGAAACGTCACCTAGCCAGTAACCACCATTGCTACCACTGTGACACCAATCGTAGCACCGCATCCACCTTTGGCAACAGTCCAATCACCGCACCACTTGCAAGTTTGAGCTTGATCCATAATTGCCTTGCAAGATCGAGCCACCCCATGAGATCTTCGTCACCCAATCGTGCTCAGTGTCACTGCCATAGTTTCCTACTGCAACTCCCTGCACGTTTTTGTTTCTTTTTGCTCCACCAATCCCTCAAAAAGAAAGACAGACGAAAAAAGAGTTGAGAAAGGGCAGCGATACAAGGGATTAGGAAGAAAGAAGGTTTTTGTTTTTTAGTTTGAAAGTCACGAGGTTATTAATGTGGAAGACCAATCCCGAGGGACCTAAATACTTCCTTGCACAATTGCATTGCTATTGCTAACTTTGGCTTTGAGGAAAGAAGTTTTTTTTTTTTTTTAAAGAAAAAATCATTTTATGAGGGTTAGTAGATTGGGTTATTTTTGGACCTAAGTGCTTTAAAACTCTTTTTTTTTTTTAAGGATTCTCAAAACTTAATGTTTCAGATAAAAAAAAAATTAATTGGGTCCACTTGATTTAAAATTTTTTGTGTCATCTAATTATATTTGTTTAAATTTTAATGTATATTTATATTTTTTATTTATATTCAGTTGAACCAGTGACCTAGTGTCTAGGTCGAGTCGATTCTCAGTTTGAGTTTAATAACTATGGATAGAACTATTATTTTGACCCTTAAAAAATTAATGCGCTAATAAACTAGTTCTTAAAAGATATATAATTAGCCCATGTTACTTCAATAATCAACTTCGAAACAAATTAGTCCCTAAATTATCAATATGCGGATAAAGTAGTCTCTAAAAGATAAATATGATGACAAATTAATTCCAAAAATATTTTTTGTTAATACTAACAAAGTTCATTAACAATAACGAAATTCATTATTGGAATACTATAAACTAATAAAATATCTTTTAAGAACTAATTTATCAACAAATTAATCTTTTAAGGGCTAAAATGGTTGTTCTCTCAAAAATATATTTGCTAGAGTCGTGAGTATCCATTATTCTTGCATCCGTTGCGAGTATTGATGACAAGCCCGTAAGAATATGATAATCAAGTTTTATGTTTCTCTTACTTTGGATGGAGCATGACCATGACAATTCGCAAAACAGTGCCCTCTAGTTCTATGTAAATTATTTCTTCCGTTTTAAAATAATTATTTTTTAATGTAATGGTACTAAAATTAAGAAAATGATTTAATATTCTCAATTTTTGTAAAAAGTAACTGTAAAAGATTGAATTATTCTTTAATTAATCAAAAAAGACAGAATTATAACGGAAAATGTGACGAGAGAAAGAGGAACAATTACAATTAATGAAGTCATAAATAAAATTGATAATAAAATAATTAATTTTATATTAGAATTATAAAATGACATATAATATGGAACCAAAATTTTTCCTCAAACGATTTTTTATTTTATTTTATTTTTTATGATGAACCTGAAACGATAATTATTTTGAAACAGGAAGAGTAACTTAATCCGCGGTTAAATTTTTTGTCGGAAGCAGCGTATTCCCCAGCACGTGTCTCAAGGTTAGTGCTTAAGGACCGACCCTTGTCAATACTTTCCTTAATAGAAGTTATTATAGTTTAATTTTGATTAATGGATCACTTAATTCCACTCCCGAAATAAGAGTAGCTGTTAAGAGTTTAAGCGTGTAATTAACAGTACAAGAGCGCATTCGGAAAGCAGCTATTGCCTTTTACACCCAAAACCTGATCATTGCATTGCTTTCCAAGTTTGAAGCTTGTAGCTTCCTTCTCGGAGCGTGTAGCTGCCATGTGCTCGCGTTTCATGAACTGCGGTTCGAAATGCAGAGCACTTGTAATTGTGTACCTCCTTTGGCCACTCATCTGTTCCCTCTTCACATTTTCCACCGCCTGCTCTAACGGCAATTGCCAGGTTCTCCCTCCTCTTACTTGTTCCCTCTCTTTCTTCGGAGAGATCCATGAGAATTCGCCTTCGCTCTTTGAAATTGAACTCGTAACTGAGTTTGGGCAACGATTCGCAGGTTCTAGAAGCATGTTCCGCTGCGACGGATTGTGGGCCTGGTCTCTACTGCGGCGATTGCCCCGCTTTGGGCCTGACCAAGCCCATCTGCACCAGAGGCCAAGCCACCGTTCCCACATCCATCGTAAGCTCCTTCCTTCCTTCCTTTGATTCACGGTTATGCATTTCAATTGTGACGCGAACTTTCGTTCAATTTTGCAGCAAAAGAAGAAAACAAAAGCTGCTCTTTTTAGTAACTGCTTTTTTTTTTTTTTTTTTTTGGTTTTTCGGTTGGGACTTTCCCTTTTGGGGCATGGTGCAGGTCAATGGGTTGCCCTTCAACAAGTACTCGTGGATAGTGACACACAATTCGTTCAGCATCGTTGATGCACCGCCTTTGCCGGGTGTTCAGAGACTAACGTTTTATAATCAAGAAGACACTGTGACTAACCAGTTGAGGGTACGTCTTTGCACTTGCATGTTTTTTGCACTTTTTTTTTTTTTTTTTGGGTTGCTGAAGTTGGGACAATGATTTTTTTTTTTTGTTAAAACCATTTTTATGGTAATTTAATTGTTGTTGTGCTTTTTCTTATGCACGTGTTTTTTGATGAATGTTGTTTAGAATGGAGTAAGGGGACTGATGTTGGATATGTACGACTTCCAGAATGATATCTGGCTCTGTCATTCATTTCGAGGGCAATGCTTCAACTTCACTGCATTTGTATTCTAAATCTCTTTATTATTGAATTTAGTTTACAATCTAAGTGTTCTTTTATGGTTATACTCTCATTGGGTGTCCTTTAATATGTTTCCATTGAAATGTTCTCAGCAACCTGCTATAAATACTTTGAAAGAAGTGGAAGCATTCTTGACAGAAAATCCAACTGAGATTGTCACCATCATAATTGAAGACTACGTGCATACTCCGAAGGGGTTGACTAATCTATTCACAAGTGCTGGACTGGATAAATATTGGTTCCCTATGTCAAAGATGCCGAAAAAGGGTGACGATTGGCCCACTATAACGGAGATGATCCGAGCAAATCACCGACTTCTTGTTTTCACTTCTGATCCTTCAAAGGAAGCCAAAGAAGGAATAGCTTATCAGTGGAAGCACGTGGTTGAAAACGAGTGTAAGAACAATATCATTTTAACATGTATATCTGCTTTTTACATGAATTGTAATGACAAACTCATAATTTACTTACTTTCAGCTGGAGATCCTGGCATCCAACAGGGTTCTTGCCCACATAGGAAAGAATCAAAGGCATTAAATTCTAGAAGTGCATCACTTTTCTTGATGAATTACTTTCCAACATATCCAGTTCAAGCTGACTCGTGCAAAGAGCATTCGGCTCCACTAGCGGAGATGGTGAATACATGTTACAAAGCTGCAGGGAATGTGCTGCCCAACTTCATAGCTGTTAATTTTTACATGGTATTCCTTATTGCTCAGGATTGTTATTTGGAACTTATTCATTTGTATACTGCACATACCTCGCAAATCCACTTTCGCATTCTGAATGAAATTTCATGCAGAGGAGTGACGGAGGTGGTGTTTTTGATATTGTGGATAGAATGAATGGCCGCACATTGTGTGGATGTAGTACAGTCACAGCCTGCCAGGTTTGTCTGCATTTCTTGTCAAAGGATATGTGTTGTCTTTATCCATTTGTTTGTGCACCCTCTTTGTTCTGATAATTTCTTATTTCTGTCAATCTGCTATTCCCAAACTAGTGGCAGAAGCCGTAATTTACTATGATTTCACGCCCAGTAGAAAGTTTCCAAAATTCATTTACTTTTTAAGCCTCAATAATCATCTATTCAAAATGGTTGTCCACCTAAACAAAATATGAGTCATCGAGATGCTATTCTTTGATGCCTGACTATGTATCTATTGGACATCACTTCAGGTTGGTTTAGATTGTCTTTCTTAATATAGAATCAGCCAATTGGTTAGTCAGTCGCCACATTTAAAATGTCTCTACATTTTGTCCTGTATTGGTAGATCAATTAGTGACAGCTAGGGACATGAAAGGAGAATAGTGGAGTTCAATCTTTGCACATTCTCTCCATCCTAATTTCCATTTCCCTATCCCCCAACCCTTCTCCCATGCCCCATTAAGGGGCTTTATTGGGGGCCTCTTCTGCTAAGCCAACAAGATGGGTGAGACCTAGACCTTACCAAAAAAGAAAAATTTCACTACATTTTCTATTATACAAGTTACTGTTTTTGTATTTCTTGAAACTGACAATAATTTGAGGGATAAATTGATCTTAAACTGGTGTTGTGTTTAGAAAGGTTCAGTCACTTGGGGGTGAACTTTTCACTTTGCTTGAAGCAGAAAGAAAACATTAATATGATTGAATTTGATTGTTTGGAGCCTTTTGTCTTTACTTTTGACAACAGCAAAGGGGACGAGAGGTAGTTTTCCATGTTCACTTTCTGTCCCAGAATTCCCAAAAGTGTCTTTATCTAACTTAAATCTATGATAAATAAAAGAGTAAAATTATAAGTATATAAAAGTTAATATAAAATTGAAATCTCTCTTGATTTTCCTTAAATTTGTCAACTGTCTTCTCAACCACTTGGTCTCAACTGAATGTGCTCCAGTTTATGGTAATTTATGAAATCACGTAGCGCACATATTTGGGCAAAATCGAATTTAAGATCCCTATAGTCATTATGTGACACACATCTTCATCTATTGGTGTTTGGCTGTGTTATGTCATATTTCATGGTCGAATCCTTGATTTGAATTGATTTCTATCTTGGTACTGCCTCTACCTTTACATTTTGATGAAAAAAAAAAAACTCTAGCAAAGACAATATGTGCGTTTGGATTAACTTATTTTTTGTTCAAAACAACTTATAATAAAAAATATCTTGAAATAGCTTTTGAAGAAAAAGCGGAAAACATAATGCTCACGTAACTACTGCAATTTTGCAGGCTGGAGCGCCCTTTGGGTCTTGCAAGAATATTTCTGCACCCAGTACAAGTCCAGTGACCAATACTGCCGGAAGCTTTTCTGGATCTGTTCAGTTCTCTGAATCAGCTTCAGCAGTCCATTCTGCAAATTGCTTACTTCTCGTTTCACTTGCTTGTTACAGTCTTGTTACAACTAGGATGACAAAGTATTATCGTACGTCATATGCAAGCTAGTCTTTCAAGAGGAACTCTAGTATCTTAGCATCTACAGTGCAGTAGTGCCTCAAGCTGTGAAATGACATGGAACTGTTGCTAGGTTAGAAAATTAGATAAACAAAATTTTGTTATTACCAAGGCTATACTCAAGGATCTGTGAAGTCATGTGAGGCAGATAGAGTCAAAGAGGGAGTTATAAGCAGCTAAGGTATGTTGTATTCTTGGCAGTCAAAATCAAATTCGATATATTGCAAGAATTTATCTGGAGCTATAAGCAGTTAAGGTATGTTGTATTCTTGGAGTCAAACTCAAATTCTATATATTGCAACTCCGAATCCGTACATCTTCACTCGTTTCTGTCATTGCACTTAAGCGCATTGTTTCTGTTTTCCAATTTGCAATTATGTAGTACAAAAAGTTACTTTCCAGATGTTGATTTTAATCAGGTATTTGTGTATGCTTTAATTGTGGAGTTATTCTCTGATTAGGTGAACAGAATTTTTTGAATTTTATCCAATTGGGTGAGTTAAAGATGCCATAAATTTGACAAGTTGAGGAACACCTGGCCTAAGCTCTGCCACAGATCTCTACGGCAGACAAGTTGGATTAGATAATTCTTCTCTCCACGGAAGTTTGTCATTCAAGCCTGCATTAGTTGGTAACTTTCCTGTTGACTGAGCTCAGTTGTTTGCTTCATGAGGTAGAAGGCTGAGTGTGCCTTGTTCAAGTTTCCAAGGGTTGGAAAATCTTATCCTACTGATTGTGAAGCTTAGTGAAAGAGTTCCTTGTGATGCCGAATAAATGTGAGTCTGCATTGTGGTTTGATCGAGTTCATTTTAAACCTCAGCCTTCTAAGATGGGAAACTTTGTCTATGTTGTGCTTTATTGCAAATCATTACATAACGGAACCCAAGCCCAGATAAAAGAGGAGGAATGTGTTAGGCAATTGATAGTTAATGCAAAATTTTGGCAAATCTTTATGATATGGATAAAAAATAGTTTAGTGTTATTGCTATGCTAGGTTGTTGCCCATAAGCGACACACATTCATAATAGGATATTATAGCATCATTTGATTTATATAGCTGATCCCTTAGTTGTTGTTGTTGTTGTTGTTGTAGACTTCTAAGATGGAAGGGATGATGATAGGGATCAAGCCTTTGATTAATTGACCTTAGTACCTAGCAATTAGAACTAGTTAGTTTGTAATAAAAAAAGAATTAAAGAGGGTGTTAGAGAGGGAGAAGGTATCAGTCCAGTAGTTCGGAATTTGGAATTTGAAAGAGTAAGGGATCGCTTGAATATTTTCACACTTGTGTATCTATTAATAGGAAAATACACTCTTTCTTTCATTTTCTTCTTGTATTCTAGTCTATTGCTATCAACTAATATCGAAGCTCTTGATCCTGGGAGCCCTAAAAAATTCTAACAAAATGGAGAATGTCAATGGAGAGGCGGGGAGGAAAGAAGATTCCACTGTGCAAAGGAGGTATTGCTAGTGGTTGACTAAGCAGGGTGTGGGAGAATTTTCTGGCACACGGAATGCTGGAAAGTGGAAACACATAGAATACGATATGCAACAACAACGATGAGGGGTTGTGCTCTTATTTGATATTAGTGTTGGTAGTCATTTTACCCAATCGCGACATGGTGGGGATTTGTGTGAGCGGTGCTCGATCCATCCCAATTTGACCAAGAACAATTTGGGGTAAATTACGAGGAAGTAAAATATGAGGAGGAAGAATTAGAGGGAGCCGAGGATACCTGGAAAGCCAAAAAAAAAAAAAAAGCACTTTCAGATAGGAGGTGGCAATCAAAAACAAAGATCAAGAACAATCTATTCTTGAAATTTCTGTTCAAGGTCAAGAAAAGCCTTTATTTATGACCAAGGAGTTAGAAGCAGTGGAAAAATGTCTAAATAAGATGGATGGGAAAGAAGAGATTGCGGATGAAGATGAACCATGGAAGGAGGTAGATATGACAGAATCGGTGGGGAAAGCGACGATAGCATTAGATAAAGAAAAAGAAGATGAAGGGGCAATCAAACCACCTAAACAACAAATCGCAGGCCAAAGTCTGAGATATCATCAGAGCTACGGCATCACATACATGTAGGGGAGGAGTTGGGGGTGCCTTGGAAAGTGGTCATTGGAGCTTTACATCGGAAAGAGGTAGGGATAATTATGTTTGTCTTTTACAGTGGCTGGGGTGTCAACAAACAATGCCCCTCACAGGAAGAGGATAGCGGAGGAGAATAGTGGCCAGCCGTCGCTGGTAGTGGTGGTTGAAAAGATGCAGTATCGCGAAGTGTTGGTAACTGGGGTTTCCATAGGGGTATGGAGGGTGAAGAGTCACAAAAGAGGGACAAGGGTGGAGGATAGGATTGGTGAATCATCAACGGTTCACATGCAGCGGCCGGAGGGGTGTCTTTAGTTCAGACCCAAGCAGAGATGGTAACCGCTTGCATTAGAGGCACCGTGAAGAGAGAAAGTTAGGGCAAAAGTTGGAATATCTCGATATATTACAATGAAAAGGAATCAAGTATTTCTTGTTCGCCATTGTACACGTAGATCAGCTGATAGGGGATTGTTTTAGCTTAATTAGAGGTTTAAGTGCGAGTTTTGGATATGCAGTTGTATTAAAATTTGTAAGGGAGAATTTTATCGCTCAAATAATTTTACTCAATTCGAGCAGGATTGCTTTCGATGGCATGATACTTGTAATTTTGACCAAAAAAAATATTTCTTCACATGTTCATGTTAAATCAATATTCTGTAGCCTTCTCCTTTTGTGTTCAAAAACTTTTTGTCTCTCTCATTTTTTTCTTTAATAAATTATTTTCCTTAATGGTTTTTGTTGTTCCATGGAAATGATGACGGCAAATGTAATAGTTAACTTTGTATTAGCTGGTACACCGGCAACATTTTGCCATCAGCATTGTTAATAGCTTGTAGTCAATAATTGCGTCCAACCTAAATGTGAAGGGATCGGTTCGGCAAATTATAATTTTATTTTTGAAGAATTCTTTTAAAAGATTGCACTGTGCAGGCAATTTTCTGGTACACGCATAGTATTGTTTTTTTACTGATCCGAAAGTATTTGTTGTGATAATAAACTCATGCTTTCCATTCGAGATGCCTTTTCTGAATCATCAACCTTGCTCTTTCTTTTTTGGGGAAAAAAGGTGGGCGGGGGGTGGTGAATGAGATATTAGAGGGGAGTTTGGCAAATGCCAAAAGTAATATATCTTGGTACAGTGGGGCTTGATTTTGATAAACATTGTGAGGTAATTACTTAAACATTTTAAAACTTATTTTTATTTAAACTAATTTTGACCAAAAACTAGTTCAAAAAAAATTAATTTTATCTCAATCCAAATTTCTCTTCTCCTATTTTATCTTTTTTCATTACTTCTTTCTCACTACACACTAATCTTTATTTTCTTCATTGATCTTGTTCACCAATCTTTTGATGGTTTATCTCCATCACCTAAAATAATCAATGAAGACATGAGTCCAATTTTAGGTTAGTATGTATCTAACCAAAATTTTTATTGTAGGAAAATATTTCCCTATTGATGCAAGATATGCAAATACTCCTAATTTTATTGCTCCTTATCATGGGTGTGGTATCATTTGAGTGAATTTTAAAGTGGTAATCTACCAACTAATCCCAATAAACTATTTAATCATTGTCACTCCCTGCATAATGTGACAAAGTGCACATTTGGAGTACCCAAGGCTAGATTTCCTATATCAACAACTACTTCTCTTTATTCTATTAAAACAAAAGTTAAGATTGTGCTAGCATGATGTATTTTATATAACCATATTAACGAGAAAGCAAGCTAAATTGGCTTTCGAATGATGCTTCATATGAGTTTTTAATTGTGAAACCAAATATCATTTAATAAAAAATTGGTTCATTTTTATATAGATTAATATAATTGATTTTATTTTGTACCATATTAACTTAGTTCTAGGTTTATTTGGGAGCATCAACAGCATTGAGCAATCTTAACCTCACTCTGAAAGTGGAGTGTGGATTCAATAACTCTAATGTCAACCTTAAACTCTTTTTGTTTTTTTGTATCTCTTTGTTTATTGTCAATAGATATTAATTAATTAATCATCGAAGGCAATAGCCTACATGTAACTAAGAAAATGGTAGAAAAGAACCATATAATCACATGTTAAGTTTACAATTATAACCAATGAAAACTACATAACTTTGAATAAAAGCATCAAAACTTAAATGATTTTGTATCACACCATGTATAAACACATGAGCACCAGTGAGCTTGTTGGATCTTTGATCTTGATCCTAATTTAACTTCTAAATACTGATTGTATAGTTAGGAGAACGATGCTTAGCACAGAGTTTAAGTCACTATAGACTTCACAAATCAAAGTGCTCAACAAAGGAGCACTAAGCCCATGATTACCTACGTGAAGGCATACCTTCTAAAGCTGCAGGGTAAGTGTAACATTCTATCAAATATAATATTATGCTTAAGTCATAATATTCTACCGGGTAGTTTGTCATGTGCGAATAACTCTTATTTTATTTAACTTTAGTATGTTGACTGGGTCGAGTGAATTTTAAATTTAATTACGAGTTACTGACTTGGCATTAATATAGTAACGCAGTATACATATGTCATGCGGGTGTTGCACAATAAAAGAGAATTAAATAAGTTGGCGGAATAAGAAAAAAAACATCTCTGACATGTTTACATACATATAAATAGAGGTTCATAAGTACATGTACATATAAAAAGTAGTGGGCACAGAAATTTGGATTGTAGCACAAAATAAACTGGTCCACACTCATGATGTGTGTAACATCCTACCAATTTAATGTTATGCTTAAGTCATAGCATGAAATTAAGTAGATTGTGTTACCGTATTGATACTCTGCTTACATTTCGTTTATCATATCACATCTCTCTTTTTCCTCCCCTTTTTTTTTGTAAACAGAAGAAACAGTGCACTGTATATAATAAACGTGATCAGCATTATACTACGTAACAAAATGTAATAAAAATCACTACAGAAGGAAATAAGTACAAGTAGTATATCATCTGTTTTATACATATATATGTAAGTTGGAAGCCAACGCTTCAGTTTACATATGGGTTCAAAAGCGGGTGAAATAAAGGAACAGCAAAATTCCTATTGCAAAAAGTAGAGACGGAAATGGCAGGAGCCGGCTATGTATAGCGAGTCTGCTATGGGATCATGATGAAGTTGCAGGTCTGGAATCTCAATAAAAAGAGTGGCCGTCGAGTCCAACACTAGCATTTCAGAATGATGCGAAAATACAAAATGAGGTGAGAATTTAAAGAAATTCTCAGTAGGGTTCGCGTATGGTGTTTAACTAACATCACATTCATTCTCAGTTGCCTTAATTTTTATTTAATTATAAAAACATGGGTTCAAACCGGACTATCCATATTTAATAAGTTTAAGAAAATGTCTGGTCCGAGGCAAGATTCAGTTTTACTTAAGACAGTATAAGAAATAGGATAAATTACTAATAATGATATGCAGAATAACGAGCAGAATAGATAAACATACAGCAGTAAGTGAATATAACAGATAAACTGTAAACAACTTGTAATGACTATTCAACGGAATCATGCATTCAATGTAATCATGCAAAACGCATTCTTGAACTTTACTTCATAAACTTTTCCATTACTTGGTCCTCTTGGAGTTCTTGGCCATTTAGACTCCTGGGTAATAGTTTGCTTTTCAGGATCGAGTTCGTTCCTATATAGGAATGCCGGGTTTACTTTCCCTGACCTTCCCACCGATCTATTCCCCTTAACTTTAATCCGGGGCTGGCCTAAGTATCTAAGTATCATGGAACTTTCATCATAACATACTCTTCATGTTCATCATAATATAACCTTTATGATTTTCTTGAAAATGCACATGTATCTACATGTATATTATAACTCAAGCATAGACTTTTACGGAAATTTTGGCGGCATAACGGAACGTGTCTGCTTTCCCATGAATAGTGCCAGTACTCAGAACACCAATTTCTCATAGAAGTCATAACATTTCATTCATAATTCAACATTGAATTTATAGGAGCATTAGTTACATTAAGATAGGGTTACTGCCTCAGAATAATCATTCAACTCAATTTTTGTAAATCCAGCCAAAATTTCTATTTAACTCATCTAGACCTGAATTTTGGATATGTTAAAGTGTTATATGTCTATAACCTCTTTGGTCTTATCTAATTTTGATAAATATAGCTTAAGTTATTTAGGTTTTGTCCCGGCCTGCCCTGTAGCTGGCTAGAATTATACACTTAGAAGTAAAAATCCACTAAAAATCGAAAACTAGTTCAAATCATATGAAATTGGTCTTATATTAAATATAACAGAACAACCTTTCATTTGCAAGAAGTCCCATTCCATTTGCCTTTGTAGGGCTCGAGTTATAAACCCTGAAATTTGACCTTCCTGAACTGCCCTATTTTGGCTCGATTTGGACATAGGGTAACTTTCTCGAATCACTGGGTACAAACAGGACCTTATCTAACTCTGAAATATTTATGGGATATTCTTCTATGTGTAAGCTTTCTAACAAAGTTAGTTTCATTCAATTCCAAGTAGTATAGGGCGAGTTTTGCCCGAATAACCTAGTCTGCCCAGAATCAAACTCAAAAACCTAGGTCGAACTTCCAAAATTCATATCTCATTCAATACTAATCCAATGGCTTTATATGATATATGTATGGAAAGTCTTGAATGTCTAGTTTCATCTAAAAATGGTTTTATCAAATTTAAATGGCGGTAGGCGGAGCCGTATACTCTGCCATACGGACTATCGAGGAATTTTGGTTTTTCAGCTCCTCACCTTTTCCTAATCCAATGGCCTTATATGATATATGTATGGAAAGCCTTGAATATCTAGTTTCATCTAAAAATGGTTTCATCAAATTTAAACGGCAGTAGGCGGAGCCGTATACTCCGCCGTAAGGACTGTCGAGGGATTTTGGTTTTCTAGCTCCTCATCTTTTCCTACTTTCATCCTTTCTTGCTTCCTAATCGATTTTAACATCACAAACAGCCAACAAACTAGCCAAATATCATCATATTCATTCAATCATTACATCAAGAATTGAGAAAATAAAGCCATCACCAGCTACCCACAATTAGAATAGCAAGGCAAGAATTAAACCTCTACCTCTTTGTATGTGATTTGGCTTGATTTTGGAGTTTGGATTATCAAAATCTTGTTGAGCTTGAAGGTTTGATGGAGTTGGGTGAGTGGAGAAAAGAAGAAGAGGGCTGAAGCAAGGGAGAAGGGGGCCTAGAATTGGGCTGAAGGAAGAGAAAGAAATGTGTTATAAAAGTGTTGGTGAGGTAGTTGGAATGGAGGGTTTTGATTGGATGGAGCTTTGTGGCCAAATTTCAGCCAACTCCCTCCTTCCTTGTGGCCTTTCTTGTGCCACTTTCATGTGTTAAGTGGCTGAGTTCTCAGCCACTTAATGTAGAGTTATTGCGTGTAAAATTCTATTGGTTCGGTTTCGACAGTTTAAAATACCGTAATTTTACCAATTTCCTTTAAATCGGTAAATCAGTTTCCAGAAAATTTTTATGAAATCTTCTATACTTCTAACCTAATTCCCTCATATCTAAACTCAATTAGTTGCTAATTAATTGATCCTAAATAAATATTTAGTCGATTTTTAATTAATTTTAATTATTCGATAAAAACCGAACAATTGGACAAAAAAAATGATAAGAAAATTTCCGGTGGATGTTACATTATCGCCTTCCTAAAAAAAAATTTTGTCCTCAAAATTTAGTACCTGAAAATAGTTCAGCATACTCTTTCCTCATGTCTGATTCTAATTCCCATGTGTAGTCTTCAGCATCTCCTTTTCCCCATGCTACCTTTACTAGTTGCACGAATTTGTTTCGAAGTTGCCTGCTACTTCTGTCTACGATCCGTGCTGGCTGTACGCGGAAAGTTAGGTCCTCTTTTAATTGTATTGATTCGGGTTCTAGGAAGTGTGTAAGGTCAGGTTGATATCTTCTGAGTTGGGAGATATGAAAAACATCGTGAAGGTTTGACAAATGTGGAGGCAAAGTGATTCGATATGCAACTGATCCGATTCGCTTCAAGATTTGGAAGGGACCAATAAAGTGAGGATTTAGCTTCTTGACCTTAATGGCTCTACCTATCCTTGTTATAGGTGTAACCTTTAGAAATACGTGGTCTCCTTATTGAAATTCCAGAGGTTTCCTCCTGGTATCCGCATAACTCTTCTGACGGCTTTGAACGGCAAGCACCTTACTTCGAATTCTCTTGATCTGTTCAGTGGTCTGCTCAACTAGATTAAGCCCCAATAGAGTTGATTCTCCTGTTTCATACCAACACAGCGGAGATTGGCATTTTCGTCTGTACAACGCTTCATAAGGAGCCATGCTGATGCTAGCGTGATAGCTATTGTTGTATGCAAATTTGGCTAGCGGTAAGTATCGATCCCAATTCCTACGTTGCTCCATTATATAGGCTCGTAGCATATCTTCTAAAGTTTGAATTGTCCTTTCCGTTTGACTATCCGTTTGTGGGTGATATGCAGTACTTAGGCACAACTTAGCACCAAATGCCTTTTGTAAGGCTCCCCAAAATTGTGAGGTAAACCTTGGGTCCCGATCAGAGATGATGGTTGAAGGGGTCCTATGCAACCTTATAATCTCTTGAATGTACAGCTGAGCTAATTTTTCCAACGGATAATTTGCTTGAATGGGTAAAAAGTGAGCAGATTTGGTTAATCTATCCACAATGACCCATATGGCATCATATCCTGTTGGCGTTCTTGGTAATCCCATTACAAAATCCATAGAGATATTCTCCCACTTCCACTCAGGGATTTCTAAAGGTTGTAACATCCCGAGGGTTTTTGATGTTCCGCTTTCACCTTTTGACAGGTCAAGCACTTGCTCACGAAGTTCACCACATCTGACTTCATGCCTGGCCATCAAAACATTCTCTTAAGATCTTGATACATTTTAGTAATGCCGGGATGTACATTAAATTCACCCTTATGTACTTCCTCCAAGATTCTCCTCCGGAGATCATTCCCCTCGGGTACACATGTTGTAATATCCCCATATAATGTAATAGGAAGTAATAATAACAAAATTTTGTTATTTACCACTTTGCCCCTAAACTTTTGAGAAAATGACATTTAGGTCCCTATGTCAATAGAATTAGCAGAATAAGGTTTTAAACGAAATAGAATCACGTAGCGAAAACATAGAAACTTATACCGCGGCCGATTGAGCCACAGAGGTATCCATACATGAAATGACATGGGATGCCCCTAGACTTACCCATAATTACGAAAATGCCATTAGCCTTGAAAAACAGAAACAGAAGGCCCTAAAATTCGCGAAACGTTTAATGTACACTATTAATCGATTTACTCGATTTTATTGAGTTTGTAGAGTTAATTAAAAAGTTAATTAGAAGTTAACTAGAAGTTGATTAGAGGTTAAAATTAGACAAATTAGGACTAAGATAGAAACTTATAAAAAACCTCACAAAATTCTTCAAAACCGTTTTACCGATTTAAAGAAAATCGGTAAGATTACGGTATTTTAAACTGTCGAAACCGGATCAGTAGAAGTCATGCCATGAGTGCCCTAGGATCAATGGCTAAGATTTAGCCAAATAATCCATCCAAGTGGCACCTAAGGCAGCCCTTGATGATGGGAAGTTCAACCAAAATCAAGACTAAAGTTGGATCCACCAATCACATGCACTCCACCTTCAAATATCTCACTTCTTTCTCTCTTTTTCCATCAGAAAAATTCGACCAGCCAGTAGCCCTTTCTAGTGCTGAAGCTCTCTTCTTTCTCTCCTTCTTGCTCTCATTTCTACTCCATTCTCATCCATCTTCAAGTCTCATCCCAAATCACCACCATCAAAGACTCAAAATCAGCATAAATTACATAAGACAAGATAGGAAATTCTACTTCTTCTCTCGTTTTCTCTGGTTTGGGGCTGTATGGTGAGCATGCCTAATCTGAAATATTGATGTTTTGTAGAGTGATGATGATGTTTGATGACTGGTTTTGCATGTATGTTGTTATTAAAATTGGAATTGAGGGCAAATAGCTTGAAGGAGGAAGGCAAATCTAGAAGCTGTTAGGGTTTTCCTTCGGTGGTCCCTACGGTGGAGTGTACGGCTCCGCCTACCGCCATTTAAATTGGATGAAACTATTTTTAAATGAAACTAGACATCTGGGGCTTTTCATACATATATCATATAAGGCCATTGGATTAGTATATAATTAGTTATGAATTTTTGAAATTAGACCTAAAAATCTGGGTTCTTACCCGAGCAGCATAAGTTGAGAAGGATGTAACTCACCCTATACAACTCCAAATGGAGTGCAACTAAAGTTGTTTGAAAGCTAACATATAGCAGAACATTCCATAAAAATTTCAGAATTAAATTCATTGTCATTTGTTCCCAGCACATCAATGAAGTTGGCTTAGGGTTAAACTGGCCTAGAACAGGGCAGCCCAGTAGGGTAATGTTTCGAGACTCATAACTCATAATCTACTTAGGAAAATGACATGAAACTTAACTCATTTTAAATCTTGTTGTGTTAGCTTCATTTTGATATAAAATTCGGATGATTTTATCTAGTTGTCGATTTTTAGTGAATTTTCTTCTATTGGAACCCAATTCTGTCTAAGAACAGGACATACTGAGATAAATTGTTTATATCTAGAGTTATACACATCAAAATGAGATGGGACTACAAGGATTATAAACTAGACACATGATGCTGTGACATATCCAAAAATCAGATTTAAATGAGTTGAATTGAATAAAAATTGGGGCATGCCAAATTCGGGCAGAACAGGGAGGAACAAACTGAAACCTTATTGATGCTTGATTTGGAATTGTTGAATGATGCTATGAATGTATATATGTAATTGCTGGTCTATTCTAAAATTACAAGTTGTACAAATGTACTGTTTGTCTGGCACTATTCACGGGGAAGCGGACTCTATACGTTATGCTGTCGAATTTCCAGCAGAAGTTAGTAATAGTTCTCAATGTTGTTGTTCTCAATGTTGTTATGTGACATGTAGGAATACTAAGCAAGTATTAATTGAGAATAAGGTACGAAGCCAATGTATTTATGATTTTATGATAAAAGATATGATGATGAGTCATATTCCGAAGGAACGTAACATGGCGATCACGCTCTGATAGGGTATAACACGGCGATTATACTCTGGAATGTGGTATAAGAATACCACCCCTAAGGAATGTGACATGGCGATCACACTCCGATGGAGTATGACATGGCGATCATACTCTAGGACGTGGCAGGATGAATATATTTTTAAGGAGTGTGACGTGGTGATCACACCGTGATGGGGTATGACATGGCGATCATACTCTGGAATATGACATGATGACTACATCCTAAGGAATGTGACATGGTGATCATACTCTGGAATGTGCATGACAAGTAAAGAAAGACCAAGAAAGAAAAGAAAATTGTGTATATCTGCAATAAATTCAAGTACAAGTGAAGACAGATGTAAATTTCAAGTTTCCAATATATTGGTGTTATTATATTTTAATATGTTATAATTATTATTCGTAATATGCTTCATGACTTTTTCGTGTATTGGCTCTCCTAAATGACAAGTGCATGAATAAAATGAATTCTGCTTCGGACAATGTATTTTTTTAACTATAAAACTGAACAGTCTAGTTAACGTGTTCACATTTTTCATAATAAATCGAAGCAGCTGGAGATAATAATGATGACACCGTACAAAATTTCTTAGCGAACCCTACTGAGAATTTATAATTCTCACTCCTATATTTATTTCTGTGTTATCTCCAGATAGCTTGAGAGGTTTAGAAGACGGCTGAAATTGTTGTCAGAAGAGGTCCGTTCAGGTAATAGCAACAAGTCCTGAGTATGGTACTACGACTTAAGCACAGTATTGTATTTCGGAAGGATGTTACACATGTAACATCCCCCATTTTCTTAAGTGGAGTATAATAAAAATTTTGAATTATTTCTCTTAGGCAGTGTGGGAATCTCTCAGGTAGTGGTATACCCCGAAAATCCTCACACTCAGAAATATAGGATAGTATAACACTGCCGTTAAAAATATGGCACTGCTATATGCTAAAAATTAAGAAATGGCAAAAGTGCCCCTGTCAACTTTTGTTAATTACAATTTTGCCCAAAAATTTTAGAAATTGTACTTTAACCCCAAGTGGATATTTCCACAATAACTCTAGAATTTTTTATAAAATGACCTTTATGTCCCCACATCGGTAGAATTAGTAGAATGGGGTTTTAAACGAAATAGAATCACGTGGTGAAACCATAGAAGTTTAAATCTCTGCCGATTGGGCCATGGAGGCAGTCAGATGTGAAATAACGTGGAATGCCCCTGAACTTGCTTAAAATTACGGATATGCCATTAGCCACGAAAAATAGAAAATAGAAAAGCTCTAAATTTGCAAGAATGATTATTTCATGTTAACAAACAATTTATTCGATCTTATTGACTAAGTAGGTTTAATTAGAAGTTAATTAGATGTTAATTAGAGGGATTAGGCTTAGAAACGATTAGAATAGAGATATAGAAATTCTCTCAGAGTCATTTAGTAAAGTTTTGCCGATTTGAAGAAAATCGGCGAAGATTCGGTATTTTAAACCCCTAGAACCGAATCAGTAGAATTTCACACTAACACCACTAGTTTGAGTGGCTGAAAATTGAGCCACTTCTACCCTGATAGATGGCGCCAATTGGCTGTCAAGTGAGTGGAGAGTGTAACGTCCGAAAAATTCTATCGTTATTAACCGAGTTTTCAGTTTTCACCGGATAATTGGGATTAATTAGGATTCGATTAAGCATTCACCTAAAGCCAATTGAGTGTGGTTTAGAATGATTAGGTATAATAGAATTAGATTAGAACCATAGGAAACTTCACAGGATTTTTCTAAAACCGGTTTACCAATTTAAAGGAAATCAGTAAGATTTCAGTATTTTAAACTGCCGGAACTGGACTAATAAAAATTATACTGTGAAAACCCTAGGATGGATGACCAAGATTCAACCAACACTCTTCACAAGTGGAGCACAAATCAGCCATAAAAGAGAGAAGCCAAGCCAAGTTTGAATGAAGGAGGGTTGAAATCCATCAATCAATAGCCAACTTCCTTCATAAGTTTTCATTTTTTTCTTCCTTCCCCCTTTATATTTTCGGCCTCCCCATAAGAGGTGCAGACCAGCCCTCATTTTCTCACTTTCCTTCATCTTCTTCCATCTTCCTCTCATCCCCAAGATCAAGCCCTAACCATCAACTTCACTCCAAGATCAAGTTCCATCAAGATTTCACACCACCAAGGTAGGAATCTCAACTTTCTCCTTCTTTTCTTTGAACTGGGGCTGCCTAGAGTCCCTTATTCATCCATGATTCTAATGTTGTGATGGGTGGGGATGATGAATTAAGGTTGGTTTAAGGTGTATATGTGAGTTTGAATTGAAGATTGGATGGATTGATTAGAGAAGAACATGAATCCAAGAAGAATTCAAGAAGCTATTAGGGTTTTCCCCTTGATGGTCCGTACGGTAGAGTGTACGGATCCGTCTACAGCCGATTAAATTTGATGAAACTATTTTTATATGAAACTAAACATTCAGTGATTTCCATAATATAAAATATAAGGCCATTGGATTAGTATAAAATTAGTTATAAATTTTTGAAATTTGACCTAGAAATCTAGATTCTCATCTAGGTAGTATGAGTTGAGAAGGGTATAACTCACCATAAAAAACTCCAAATTGAGTGCAACCAATGCTATTTGAAAGCTAACATATAAGGAAACATTCCATAAAAATTTCAGAGTAAGATTCGTTGCCATTTGTTCCCAGCACATCAATGAATTTGACTTAAGTTCAAACTGGGTTGAAACAGGGTAGTCTAGTAGAGTCAAGTTTTGGGGCTTATATCTCAAAATATGCTCATGCAAATGAGATGAAACTTATTTCATTCGAAAGCTTGTCTTGTTAGATTTAATTTGATATAAATTTCGTATGATTTCACTTAGTTTTCTATTTTTAGTGAAGTTTTACTTTTAAGAGTGCAATTCTGGTTAGTTGTAAGGCAGACAGAAGTAAACTTTGAATAACTTGAGTTACATAAATCAAAATGAGATGGGACCAAAAGGGTTGGAAACTAGACACATAGATCTATAACATATTCAAAATTTAGCTCCAACTGAATTGAATAGAAATTATGGTGAATTTTATAAAATCGGGCAGACTTGAGTAGAATGAGCAGGA
The DNA here is from genome assembly GCA_031439585.1 of Pterocarpus macrocarpus. Taxonomy (NCBI): domain Eukaryota; kingdom Viridiplantae; phylum Streptophyta; class Magnoliopsida; order Fabales; family Fabaceae; genus Pterocarpus; species Pterocarpus macrocarpus. Next base: position 31,348,221 of record CM062513.1, on the reverse strand, counting down.
AACCTAAGTTATGTATTCATGTTGACATGTTATATGATTGATATTGTTGTTATAAAACTTGATGCTCTATATTGGTTTTGTTGCTTGATTGATCCTTCTGGTAGTCTGGCACTATTCATGGGGAAGCGGACTCGATCCGTTATGCTGCTGAAATTCCGACAGAAATATGTGAATTATGTGACTATTATGAACATTTATATGTTATGCTCATTAGATTCATATATACAAGAATGATTTAAGTATAATATGAAGTATATGAATGAATGCATGTAGCATATGTATGTATAATCATGTCCAAAGAAGAATAAGATTTATGAGAACTTGCAAGAAAGACGTACCAAGCTACCACGCGAGGCATGGCATAGACCTAGCTAGCGTGGGTCAGAGCGATACTGTCTAAGACTTGGGCCAGCCCTCGACCAGATTTAAGGGGAATAAATCGGTGTGAGGGTCGGGCAAAGTAAACCCGTCACTCATGTATAGGTACGAGCTCGGACCTGAAAAGCAGGCTATCACCCAGGGGTGAGAGAGGCCATTCACCTCCGAGGGACCAAGTATAGAATGGCAAGGTTAAGTTGCAAGTTAAAGAAGAGATAAATTAAGTCAAGTGCACTTGCATACATTCAAGTATAAGCATCTATATGTGCATCTTCAATTATCTAGTTAAGTCATAATGCTAATATGATCCTTGTTGAAGCATATTATACTATCCGTATTTCTATGTCTGTTATATGATATGGCAAGTGGTTGTTAAAATATAACCCGCTTCGAGAAAGGTCTTTTCAACTTAAAATTGAATCACTATTTATGTATATGTGCTCATATTTTTATAATAAACCGAAGCGCTTGGAATGTTTGTGATGGCACTGTAAGATTGGTTTGAGTTTACCTATTGAGAACCTTAGGTTCTCACTGCCTACTTGTATGTTTCTTTTTTCCATAAATATTCCAGCACCTAAGTTGGAAATCAAGTACGAGGCAGAGTATTGGGACATTTTCTGAGCAAGACTCGGACGCAAACCAAACCAAGAGACTATTGAAGCTAGCTAGTGACCATTCGAAAGCAAGTTCTGTGTATTATGTTAGTCACAATTACTTTTAAATTGTAATTATTTTATCCTCTATGTATCAGAGACGACGAAGTTTATGAATTATTAGTCAATAATAAAGTGTGCAGTTAAAGGGCCATATATTATATTTTCCATATTTTAAAGTTTTCTTAGCATAAGGACAACCTTTTAATATAACTCCATGACTCGAGCATGACTTATATAATAAAGGGTGTTATATTTTTGGTATCAGAGCAGTTCGTCCTGTATAGGCCTGTGGATGGACTGATTATGCTTATGATGCATACTCTGAGAATCTAGATAAACCATGCGTTAGGTCCTCACGTGAAGAGGACATAGAAATACTATGCATGGTAGCCTTGTTGTGAATGTTGTGGACTACCTGTTGCACTTAACTGAATGTTGAGCCTGATCACCTCAATAGAAGGTTTTGTGTAAACAGAAGCCTAAAACACCCAGCAGGCTTATTAGGGACCTTCTATACATAATTATTAGGGATAAGACTCCTAGAAAGTAGCAATGGCATAAAGGGGTAGACAGTTGAACAAGTTAAGGAGTGCAGAGAGTTAGGGATTCAATTAAAGGAATTGCATCGGATGGTTTGCTATGGACATAGTAAACCTAGTTATATCGAAAAAGGTTGTTTGTAAAGTGTTGTTGGGTAGCCGAAGATTTCCCATCATCAGGAGCAGGATCTTAGTTGGAGACAAGTTGAGTAAAAATCTTCTTCACCTTGATGGGGCTTGGTTCAAACTTCATTGCGATTACCCAATCCAGACTATCTTTTCTAGATTGAATCTAGGGGGATTCTTCTACCTGGTTTTGTATTCTTAATACACGACAGGAGTAAGGTGATTATCTGCTGATGAGTTTATCTTGTGTGACATGAATAGTGCCCTTATTTTCTTCATGGATGAGATTACCCTGAAGGTACCTCGCCAGCAAATTCAGTCGATGGTTTATATTTTGGATTGTGGAAATACCACATTACAAAGACCTGATCCTTCATTAAGGAGCTTGTAGAGTGGACGAGGAAGCAAAGAATCAGTGAAAGAAGCTAAAGGCAGAAGCTTTGGTTAGGTATACGAGAGACCTTTTAAGTCCCCGTCCAGAGGCTGGAGTGATTTCTTCCTCAAGGGTACTGGGAACTAACCTTGTAGCAAATGCAAATTGGAAGAGTATTAAGTGGAATCTTGACTTCGAAAGGGAAACAGTTGAGCAAACTGTAAAGAGACCCATCTAGCTGTACATTGAATCAAGACGGAGATACGGCTATACACGGTATGGAAAGCAGATGGAGTTATAAGTGTAACAAGAAAGAGAGACAATATATCTCCTACTAGCTTGAAGTAGGAACACTTTCAGACTAGAGGTGGCATCTGAACCAAGTGTAAATTTTCCTACCTTTCAAGGATAAAGAAAGTGCTAGAAAATCTAGTCATATTCAAATTCTATCAACCTCAGCCACCATAGAAATTGGAGGATAGAATCATCTTTAACATGTTATTAGCTGAGGAATGAGGCTATTTAGAGAAGAAAGGCAAAGCCGAACAATCGCCGTTAAGTACCATTATATATGCTATGGGTGGAGTAACTCGATGAGGAATGTATTTGGATTCAGACGGGAGTAACAAAGATTTAAAATATGCAACTAATTCCGATAGGCCAAGGAAGCAGCAGCAAGGTAGGTTCTGACAAATGAAAATAGACAAGTTTCTGCAGTAACAATAGAACACAGTAGGAACGAGGTAGGAAAAGAGGAAGTTTGGATTTCTGACTAGCCCACTAAAAAGAGGAAAGCTATCTAGTATGAGATTACGGTGTAGATAAGATTGTGTACGAAATACTAAGCAAGGTTGCCTTGGCACCGGTCGTAAGCGAAACAGACCCAATGCACCCTAAGCAAGACCGGATGATGCACCAATATAAGATCAAGGATTTGGAAACGTGCCCCATGAGGGGCAAGGTTACGATGTCGGAATTAGAGGCATTCAGAAGAGTCTCTCTATACCTTGGGTTAGATTAAATTCGATCATCACTAACGCGCTAGGTTCCATCAGAGTTTTGTAGTTAAGCGTGCTCGAACGAGAGTAATATTAAGATGGGTGACCTTATGGGAAGTCCTCATATTATAACTTCAACAGAATAGCAAGACCATCATTTTCATCTCTCGCAATAAATGGATTACATCCTAGGGGTAAGATATTATAAAGAATAGCCAGAAGGCTTAGCAGTTAGCATAATATGAGATTTAGCCACTAAAACTAACACACCTCTATATATTGTATTAGAACAAACCCCCAATGAGATTGGTAACATTAGTGCCCATAAAAGTGGGAGGTGGACATCAAAACAAAAGTCGAGGAATCTCCATGCTAACTAATTGAAGAAAGTAGAAGAGTGGCAGGGACTTCGGGTGTCCCCCAATCCTTTCCTTATGTGAAGCTGATCATATTTTGAGGGAACAAGTATCGCAACAATCATTGAGAAGTTCAACAAGAATGGCACAAGATCTAATTAGCAAATAATGAGAAATAGAATAAAGTCCGCAAGAGCAAGGAGAGATTTCGAAGCAAGAACTATAGTTATAGTTTAGAAGGAAGCTCTAGCCATATATCTAAAACCTAACGGGAGGGGGTTCATCACTGATCAAGGATGATAAGGTAGGCGAGAGTTTGGATATAGCTTGATCCATTTCCCGAAAACTTCGGCGAAGCCACTATGACCACTATTTGTTGACGTTGATTGCTACTGTAGCTGATAGTTTTCGTAATGACAGAACTTCTTCAGTCGGTATTTAGGGCCCAAGGTATAAGTATTAGAAAGTTTACTCGAAAATATAGCGCACAAGTAGTCAGACACATGACAAGGAGGATGAGGTATTTACTCGATGAACTTGATGATGGATCATAATGTCAGCAAAACAAAGTATATTTTGGCACCCATATGATCCACGACAACTCTCTGCATGGATATTGGAAAGGCATCTTGTAAGACAATATGGTAAGGAAACTCTACAGCTTCGATAAAAAGGGATTTAACTTTTAACTTCGGTTTTCACATTAAATTGCCTGTATCTTAATAACTAAGAATCAAGAAGGATACCAGACTAATAGAAAGAGTCATGAGTCTTAGAACTTAATCCGTATAATGGGAGCAACCTGAAATTTTCCAACAGGCAGTAGGCACGAGGAAAATTTTACCAAGAAGGAGGAGTTTTAAAATAAGGCTCCTAGTTATAATTTTGAGAAAAGGCCTAAGCCTATGTTTCTAAAGAACCGTATCAGAGGCGAATTTATAATTGAACTGACGTTAACTGAGCGAATAAGAATCTTGAGAAAGGATATATGAACCTCCTAAAGCTTGACACAAGCATTATCATTACTGCATATTGACGTCAATTACTCCGATAGTTGCAAACCTTTGCAATTACAAATCTTCATGAGTTGAATGTCTGGGGTCTCATATACAAGTGGCGAAAGATTTAGCAGCTACCACGAAGCAGGAGTAGCGAAATATAGAGAAAGGGAGATGAGTAAGAGTCTCCAATAAACTGAATGATGATTCAAAGTGTCATAGAGATAAGGCAAGCTTGGGCACCAACATAACCCTTATGGATCCTTTATACGTATTAATACAATACGTCATAGCTACCAGCAAGTAATCTTAGAATAAGAGGCAACCTCAAAAGGAAAAGTGCCCTTAACCATCCTTATCCCTGGAATTTTGAGGACAAAATTCTTTTCAAGATGGGTAGAATGTAACATCTCCCATTTTCTTAAGCGGAGTATAATAAAAATTTTGAATTATTTCTCTTAGGCAGTGTGGGAATCTCTCAAGCAGTGGTATACCCTGAAAATCCTCACACTCAGAAATATAGGGTAGTATAACACTGCCGTTAAAAATATGGCACTGCTGCCCCTGTCAACTTTTGTTAATTACAATCTTGCCCAAAAGTTTTAGAAATTGTACATTAACCCCAAGTTAATATTTTCACAATAACCTTAGAATTTTTCATAAAATGACCTTTATGTCCCCACATTGGTAGAATTAGCAGAATGAGGTTTTAAACGAAATAGAATCACATGGTGAAATCGTAGAAGTTTAAATCTCTGCCGATTGGGCCATGGAGGCAGTCAGATGTGAAATGATGTGGGGTGCCCCTGGACTTGCTCAAAATTACGGATATGCCATTAGCCACGAAAAATAGAAAATAGAAAAGCTCTAAATTTGCAAGAACGATTATTTCATATTAACAAGCAATTTATTTGATCTTTTTGACTAAGTAGGCTTAATTAGAAGTTAATTAGATGTTAATTAGAGGGATTAGGCTTAGGAACGATTAGAATAGAGATATAGAAATTCTTTCAGAGTCATTTAGTAAAGTTTTGCCGATTTGAAGAAAATCGGCGAAGATTCGGTATTTTAAACCGTCAGAACCGAATTAGTAGAATTTCACACTAACACCACTAGTTTGAGTGGCTGAAAATTGAGCCACTTCTACCCTAATAGATGGCGCCAATTGGCTGTCAAGTGAGTGGAGAGTGTAACGTCTGAAAATTCTATTGTTATTAACTGAGTTTTCGATTTTCGCCAGATAATTGGGATTAATTAGGATTCGATTAAGCATTCATCTAAAGCCAATTGAGTGTGGTTTAGAGTGATTATGTATAATAAAATTAGATTAGAACCATAGGAAACTTCACAGGATTTTTCTAAAATCGGTTTACCGATTTAAAGGAAATCGGTAAGATTTCGGTATAACTCACCCTACACAACTCCAAATTGAGTGCAACCAATGCTATTTGAAAGCTAACATATAAGGAAATATCCCATAAAAATTTCAGAGTCAGATTCATTACCATTTGTTCCCAGCACATCAATGAAGTTGACTTAAGTTCAAATCGGGTTGGAATAGGGTAGTCCAGTAGGGTCAAGTTTCGGGGCTTATATCTCAAAATATACTCATGCAAATGAGATGAAACTTATTTCATTCGAAAGCTTGTCCTGTTAGATTTAATTTGATATAAATTTCGTATGATTTCACTTAGTTTTCTATTTTTAGTGAAGTTTTACTTTTAAGAGTGCAATTCTGGTTAGTTATAGGGCAAACAGAAGTAAACTTTGAATAACTTGAGTTACATAAATCAAAATGAGATGGGACCAAAGGGGTTGGAAACTAGACACAGATCTATAGCATATTCAAAATTTAGCTCCAACTGAATTGAATAGAAATTATGGTGAATTTTACAAAATCGAGCAGAATTGAGTAGAATGAGCAGGAAACCTAAGTTATGTATTCATGTTGACATGTTATATGATTGATATTGTTGTTATAAAACTTGATGCTCTATGTTGGTTTTGTTGCTTGATTGATCCTTCTGGTAGTCTGGCACTATTCATGGGGAAGCGGACTCGATCCGTTATGCTGCCGAAATTCCGGTAGAAATATGTGAATTATGTGACTGTTATGAACATTTATATGTTATGCTCATTAGATTCATATATACAAGAATGATTTAAGTATAATATGAAGTATATGAATGAATGCATGTAGCATATGTATGTATAATCATGTCTAAAGAAGAATAAGATTTATGAGAACTTGCAAGAAAGACGTACCAAGCTACCACGCGAGGCATGGCATAGACCCAGCTAACGTGGGTCAGAGCGATACTGTTTAAGACTTGGGCCAGCCCTCGACCAGATTTAAGGGGAATAAATTGGTGTGAGGGTCGGGCAAAGTAAACCCGTCACTCATGTATAGGTACGAGCTCGGACCTGAAAAGCAGGCTATCACCCAGGGTTGAGAGAGGCCATTCACCTCCGGGGGACCAAGTATAGAATGGCAAGGTTAAGTTGCAAGTTAAAGAAGAGATAAATTAAGTCAAGTGCACTTGCATATATTCAAGTATAAGCATCTATATGTGCATCTTCAATTATCTAGTTAAGTCATAATGCTAATATGATCCTTGTTGAAGCATATTATACTATCCATATTTCTATGTCTGTTATATGATATGGCAAGTGGTTGTTAAAATATAACCCGCTTCGAGAAAGGTCTTTTCAACTTAAAATTGAATCACTATTTGTGTATATGTGCTCATATTTTTATAATAAACCGAAGCGCTTGGAATGTTTGTGATGGCACTGTAAGATTGGTTTGAGTTTACCTATTGAGAACCTTAGGTTCTCACTGCCTACTTGTATGTTTCTTTTTTCCATAAATATTCCAGCACCTAAGTTGGAAATCAAGTACGAGGCAGAGTATTGGGACATTTTCTGAGCAAGACTCGGACGCAAACCAAACCAAGAGACTATTGAAGCTAGCTAGTGACCATTCGAAAGCAAGTTCTGTGTATTATGTTAGTGACAATTACTTTTAAATTGTAATTATTTTATCCTCTATGTATCAGAGACGACAAAGTTTATGAACTATTAGTCAATAATAAAGTGTGCAGTTAAAGGGCCATATACTATATTTTTCATATTTTAAAATTTTCTTAGCACAAGGACAACCTTTTAATATAATTCCATGACTCGAGCATGGCTTATATAATAAAGGGTGTTACAACACACACCCTGTCACGACATTGTCATATGCCCTCTTTATCTTGAGCAAAATCCGTTAATTTTCCTGATTGCACAAGATGAATTGTATGTTGAAAATTAGCATCCTACTGTTGTGCTTGCCGAATTTGTTCCTTAAAGCTACTGGCTATCTCAATTTGATGTAGCTGAAGGGTCTTAGGAGTTATAAGGATTCCTAAATTAAGATTTCGGAAGCTCTCAATAAGCTCCGTCTCCTTAATCATCATCCAGGCTATGGTCAATGATTTTCTGCTCAAAGCATCTGCCATAATGTTTGCCTTGCTTGGGTGGTATTTCAATTCGAGTTCGTAGTCCTTAAGAAGTTCCATCCACCTCTGCTGCCTCATGTTTAATTCCTTCTGATCAAAGAGATATTTCAAACTTTTATGATCAGAAAAGACCTCGAACCTTACTCCATACAGGTGATGTCTCCATATCTTCAAAGCAAATACTACTGCAAGTCAATATTCTCTTCAAGTTTTGAAAACTCTGTTCGCACTCCGGCGTCCATTCAAATGGAACATTCTTCCTGGTTAGCTTGGTCAAGGGCAAAGCTATTCGAGAAAAATCCTTAACGAATTGCCTGTAATATCCAGCTAAGCCCAGAAAACTCCCCGACTTGATCGTGGTCGGCCTTTCCCAATTTAGTACTGCTTCTACTTTGCTGGAGTCTACGGAGATTCCTCCATAGGACACTACATGGCCAAGAAATTTTACTTCTTTCATCCAAAATTCACATTTGGATAACTTAATATAAAGTTTCTTTTCTCTTAAAGTTTGCAGAACCAGCCACAAGTGTTCCACATGCTCTCGCTCCGTCTTCGAGTAGACAAGTATGTTGTTGATGAAAACCACTACAAGTTTGTCTAGATATGGGCGGAATATTCGATTCATATGATCCATGAATATTGCTAGTGCGTTGGTCAGTTCGAACGACATCACAGTGTACTCATAGTGCCTGTAACGAGTTCGAAAAGCGGTCTTAGGGATATCTTGTTCTCGAACTCGAATTTGATGATATCCAGAACGCAGATCGATCTTGGAAAATACCATTGCACCTTGTAGTTGGTCCATGGGATCATCAATCCTTGGCAGTGGATATTTATTTTTAATCATCGCTTTATTCAACTGCCTATAATCCACGCATAGGCACATGCTCCCATCTTTCTTTTTGACCAACAAGACTGGAGCTCCCCATGGTGACGCGCTTGGCCGTATGAATCTTTTTTCCAAAAGCTCTTCGATCTGTCTCTTTAGTTTTGTCCGCTCCAAAGGTGAGATTCGATACGGAGCTATAGATATTGGTCCCGCACTTAGAACCAACTCGATGGTAAACTTAATTTCTTTTTCAGGAGGGAATTCAGGAATATCTTCTGGAAACACATCAGGATATTCCTTAACAACTGCTATCTCCTCTAGTTTCTGTTCAACTTCCGTCACATTAGCTGACAAGAGGATGTATCCTTGACTCTTCGACCCACTATAGTTTACTAATAAAGAGTTCAGATAGAAGAGTGTTGAGGCTTGGGATTCAGAAGATGAGACAGAGGGGAATACCACCGTCTTATTAGAGCAATTAAGCATGACTCGATTGATAGAAAGCCAATCCATGCCCAGAATTATATCAAGTCCAGAGAGAGGGAGAAAAATCAAATTGGCTGCAAAGGTCCTACTCTCAATTCGAAGAAGTATATTGATGCATATTTGACTAGTTTTAGTAGGTTCATTGGTAGGAGTAGAAACTAGTAGATCATAAGGTAATTCAGAAGTTGGTAATTGCAAAACAGCGACACAATTATGAGAAATAAACGAATGTAAGGCACCCGACACATAAGGTTCTTCTGCATTCATCGTAAAAATCCGTTCTTGATGTTGTGGTCTAGACAGCCATGGTGGATTCCTGGTTGGACATTCATAAATTTTGTGGCCTGGCTTGCCACACCCATAGCAGACATTCTGGCCTGCCAAACACGGCCGATCGCCATGATTCTTACCGTATTTCGTGCAAGTTGGATTCGGAAGAGGCCTTTGGGGATGCTTGCCTTTGTTGCCTATTGGTTGAAATCTTCTCTGTTGTTGTAAGTTGGGCTTGAACCTAGGGCTCTGCGAGGCCAACCCCTTCTTGAACCTACCACCAGATGCCTTGGCTGCAGCCAGTTTCAAATTGCAATCTTCCATAAGTCGGCATTTATTTACCAACGTGGGAAAATCTCTAATCTCCATTGGCCCTATTGTGGTAAGAATATTTTCTCGTAACCCTCCTTAGAATTTGACGCACTTCCACGCTTCATCTGGGTTCCTATGGTAAATTGTAGAAAATTTACATAGCTCTTCAAATCTAGCAATATATTCAGATACCGTCGGATTTTCTTGACGCAGCTGCATAAATTCGAGTTCCTTGGCATTTTGAACAGAGGCAGGAAAGTACTTTTGGTAGAATACATCTCTAAACACCATCCAGGTGACTGCCATATGAGATTCTTCGAATAGTCTTCATACACCGTTCCACCAAAACTCTGCGTCTGCTTTGAGCATGTAGGTGGCAAAAGTCACCTTCTGATGATCCGAACAATCTAGGACAGAAAAAATCTTCTCCATGGCTTTGATCGATTCGTCCGCTTTATCAGGATCATACGCCCCTTGAAAGTTGGGCGGATTTGCCTTTCTGAACTCAAGAAACTTAAGGTAGTCCAGGTCAGCTCCTGGGCCATGTGGGTTTCCTCCACAGCTTGCCTCAGGTTGCCTGCCTAGTTGATCCATCATCTGGTGAGTTGCTGCGGCCTGTTCCCGCATCGCACGAGCCATTTCTCATATCGTGTCCATAAAGTCAGCTGGGTCTTCTTGAGCAGGTTCTATGCGTGGCCTACCTCACCTTCCGGAAGCCATTAAGTTCTGAGCACACAAAACAAAAGTTATTGAGTTGATCAGGCTCAACACTAAGTCTAATGTACTAGTAAATAACAGCTCACACGGTCAAGCACTTTTTACACATGCACACCTATATTTCAATCGTACAGGCAAGATCTATTGCATGTTATCAGCTAAAAATAAAGAATATGCGTGAAGCATAGTTAGTCCAATCCTCAAGCCTTAGCTAGGACAAACTATTCTAATACTAAAAATGTAACACCCTACCAATTTAATGTTATGCTTAAGTCATAGTATGAAATTAAGTAGATTATGTTACCATGTTGATACTCTACTTACATTTCGTTTATCATATCACATCTCCCTTTTTCCCCCCTTTTTTTTTTTTTGGTAAACAGAAGAAACGGCACGCTATATGTAATAAATGTGATCAACATTATAGTACGTAACAAAATGTAATAAAAAGCGCTATAGAAGGAAATAAGGCCAGGTAGTATATCATTTGTTGTATACATACATATGTAAGTTGGAAGCCAATGCTTCAGTTTACATATGGGTTAAAAAGCGGGTAAAATAAAGGAACAGTAAAATTCCTATTGCAAAAAGTAGAGACGGAAATGGCAGGAGCTGGCTATGTACAACGAGTCCACTATGGGATCATGATGAAGTTGCATGTCTGGAATCTCAATAAAATGAGTGGCCGTCGAGTCTATCACCAGCATCTGAGAATGATGCGTAAATGCAAAACAAGGTGAGAATTTAAAGAAATTCTCAGTAGGGTTCGCGTATGGTGTTTAACTGACGTCACATTCATTCTCAGTTGCCTCAGTTTTTATTTAATTATAAAAACATGGGTTCAAACTGGACTATCCATATTTAATAAGTTCAAAAAAATGTCTAGTCCAAGGCAAGATTTAGTTTTACTTAAGGCAGTATAAGAAATAGGATAAATTACTAATAATGATATACAGAATAATGAGTAGAATAGATAAACATACAACAGTAAGTAAATATAACAGACAAACTGTAAATAACTTGTAATGACTATTCAACAGAATCAGGCATTCAATATAATCCTGCAAAACTCATTCTTGAACTTTACTTCATAAACTTTTCCATTACTTGGTCTCCTGGGAGTTTTTGGCTATTTAGACTCCTGAGTAATAGTTTGCTTTTCAAGATCGAGCTCGTTCCTATATAGGAATGCCAAGTTTACTTTCCCCGACCTCCCCACCGATCTATTCCCCTTAACTTTTATCCGGGGTTAGCCCAAGTATCATGGAACTTTAATCATAATATACTCTTCATGTTCATCATAATATAACCTTTATGATTTTCTTGAAAATGCACATGTATCTACATGTATATTATAACTCAAGCATAGACTTTTACCGAAATTTTGGCGGCATAACGGAATGTGTCCACTTCCCCATGAATAGTGCCAGTACTCAGAACACCAATTTCTTATAGAAGTTATAACATTTCATTCATAATTCAACATTGAATTTATAGGAGCATTAGTTACATTAAGACAGGGTTACTGCCTCAGAACAATCATTCAACCCAATTTTTGTAAATCAAGCCAAAATTTCTATTTAACTCATTTGGACCTGAATTTTGGATATGTTAAAGTGTTATGTGTCTATTTTCTAACCTCTTTAATTCCATCTAATTTTGATAAATATAGCTCAAGTTATTTAGGTTTTATCCCGGCCTGCCCTGTAGCTGGCCGAAATTACACCTTAGAAGTAAAAATCCACTAAAAATCGAAAGCTAGTTTAAATCATACGAAATTAATCTCATATTAAATCTAAACAGAAAAACCTTTCATTTTCAAAATGTTCCATTCCATTTTCCTTTGTAGGGCTCGAGTTATAAGCCCCAAAATTTGACCTTCCTGAATTGCCCTTTTTTGGCCCAGTTTGGATATAGGGCAATTTTCTCGAACCACTGGGAACAAATGGGACCTTATCTAACTTTGAAATTTTTATGGGACATTCTCCTATGTGTAAGCTATCTAACAAAGTTAGTTTCATTCAATTCCAAGTAGTATAGGATGAGTTTTTCCCAGAACAACCTAGTCTGCCCATAATCAAGCTCAAAAACCTAGGTCAAACTTCCAAAATTCATATCTCACTCAATACTAATCCAATGGCTTTATATGATATATTTATGGAAATCTATGAATGTCTAGTTTCATCTAAAAATATTTCATCAAATTTAAATAGCGGTAGGCAGAGCCATACGCTCTGCCGTACGGATTGCCGAGAGATTTTGGTTTTCCAGCTCCTCACCTCTTCCTACTTTCATCCTTTCTTGCTTCCTAATTGATTTTAACATCACAAATAGCCAACAAACCAGCCAAATATCATCATATTTATTCAATCATCACATCAAGAATTGAGAAAATAAAGCCACCACCAGCCACCCATAATCAGAATAGCAAAACAAGAATTAAACTTCTACTTCTTTGTATGTGATTTGGCTTGATTTTGGAGTTTGGATTATCAAAACCTTGTTGAGCTTGAAGGTTTGATGGAGTTGGGTGAGTGGAGAAAAGAAGAAGAGGGCTGAAGCAAGGGAGAAGGGGGCATAGAATTGGGCTGAAGGAAGACACAGAAATGTGTTATAAAAGTGTTGGTGAGGTAGTTGGATTGGAGGATTTTGATTAGATGGAGCTTTGTGGCCAAATTTCAGCCAACTCCCTCCTTCCTTGTGGCCTTTCTTGCGCCACTTTCATATGTTAAGTGGCTGAATTCTCAGCCACTTAATGTATTGTTATTGGGTGTAAAATCCTATTGGTTCGGTTCCGATAGTTTAAAATACCGTAATCTTACCGATTTCCTTTAAATCGGTAAATCGGTTTCAAGAAATTTTTTTATGAAATCTTCTATACTTCTAATTTAATTCCCTCATATCTAAACTGAATTAGTTGCTAATTAATTGATCCTAAATAAATATTTAGTCGATTTTTAATTAATTTTAATTATTCGATAAAAATCGAACAATTGGACAAAAACATGATAAGAAAATTTTTGGTGGATGTTATAATGTGTACCCCTATATGGTCCTCAAAGGACATTTTCTTTACCATCTTTGTCTAAGAAACACAAAAAGAAACTAAGCCTATGGCCTAAGGTCATAAAATGCGAAAAAGGGCCACTCTGTACACTGTAGTCAGTTGGCTGAAGTCCCCCTCTAGATGGATTTCGAAGAAAAGAACCTATTTGCCATATACTGGGATCTGTTGGTGGGTAGCCATCACGAGGTCCGGAAGACGAGTTGGAGGATGAGTCCGTTGCCTCTGAGAGGTCATCATTGTCAGGGGAAAAAGAGGGAACTACTTGAGATGGCGAGGTAGGTGGTGATGCTGGTGCTGCTGATGGTGGAGTGGGATGTGCCATATACAGTGGAATGGCTATGAAGGGTGCAATAAGGTCAAACAGAGGGTGAGAAAGAGGAACAACGAAGTCTCTACGGAAAGAAATACAAATGGAAACGGCAGGTACTGGTGATATACACGGAGTCTATCACCGGGTCTAGGTAGATCTGCAGCTCAGGAAACTCGATGAAGAGGATGGCCGTTGTTGCCATGTCCATAGTCTGAGAGCGACGTGGATACATACAGTAGGGTGAGAATTTGTAAAATTCTTAGTAGGATTCTTATAACTACTCTACGCTAACATCGCGTTCATTTCCAGTTTCTTTCATTTTTATTTAATTATAAAAGGTGAATAACATATTTTATATTCCTTGTCATTTGGGTTTAGGAAAACATAGCTTGAAGCAAAGTTTTATTTTACTTTAAAGAGGTAAGAGACATAAAGAAACTCATTTAAGAGGTAGAAGACTTATCATATAGAATATTACACAGTGTAATAGAAATAATAAACAGTCACAAGTGATATCATGGTACAAGCAAATCAAATTGATTATGTAAACTACATACATGCATCAATGATGAGACTTTATTGAAATAGAATGCACTTTACTTTAATCATTGCTTAAATTCATACTTCATGAGTTTACATACTTGGTCCCCTGAGAGTTTTTGGCCATATAAATCCTGGGTAATAGTCTTCTTCTTAGGGCCAAGCTCATTCCTATACAGGATTGGCAGCTTTACTTTCCCCGACTTTCCCATCGATCTATTCCCTTTAACTTTATTCTGGGGCTGACCCGAGTAATATGGAATCCATATAGTTCTTATGAATTATATAATTATGATTGAATTAACTGGAATGTCATATGCTTCCACGTGTATATTATATTATGTACATAATTTTTATCAGAATTTTGGTAGCATAACGGATCGGATTCACTTCCCCAAGAATAGTACCTGTTTAAAATAGACAATCAGTCACAGTAGCAGAGCTAACATAGCACCTTAACCCTTCAGCATTATCATCTATTTGCAACACTCAAGTCTAAATTGCAACTTACATATACATTAAGGTAGCTAACCCTTCAATTTGACAATTCTACCTACACTATTCAATTCTGCTTAATTTTGTAATTTATGCCAAAATTCCCATGTAACTTATTTAAATATGAATTTTTAATATGTTGAAGTATTATGTGTCTAGTTTTTAATTTCTTTAGTCCCATTAAGTTTTGATAAGTATAAAGTGAGTTATTGAAGTTTAACCTAGGTCTACCCTAGTGTTAGATAGAATTGGGGTCTAAAATGAGAAAAATTGCCAAAAATAGAAACCTTATTGGATTTGCTTGAAACTTACATCATTTTAAAGCTAATA
This sequence comes from Pterocarpus macrocarpus, assembly GCA_031439585.1. Classification (NCBI taxonomy): domain Eukaryota; kingdom Viridiplantae; phylum Streptophyta; class Magnoliopsida; order Fabales; family Fabaceae; genus Pterocarpus; species Pterocarpus macrocarpus. The sequence continues at coordinate 31,332,935 of CM062513.1, read as the reverse complement.
GAGCCAACTTTAATTTTATCATTTTAAAGCTAATAGAGCCAACTTTAATTTTCAACAAGTTTCATTTCATTTGAGTAGGCAGTGCTCAAGTTATAAGTTCTCAAAATTGGTTGAATTAGCCTGCCCTATTTCAGCCCAGTTAGGACATAGGGAAAATTTGCAAATTATTGGGAGCAAACTACTTAAGGTTTGAATTTGAAATTTTTATGGCATAAACATCTATTTATTAGCTTTCTAAAAAATTATTTGCACTCAATTTGAAATTTTATAGGTCGAGTTATGCCCTCCATAATCCAGTCTGCTTAGGGCCAGAGACAGAAATCCAGGGTTAACTTCAAAAAGTAATATCTCACTCAATACAGATCCAATGAATTATAATTTATATGGTTGGAAAGCTCTAAATGTCTAGTTTTATATAAAATTGGTTTCATTAAATTCTGATGTCTGTAAGCGAAGCCGTACACTTTGCAATACGGACAGTCGAGGGTTTTCAATTTGGGCAGAATCTATTTTGCTACTTTTTTTATTTTTCTCTCAATTTTCGAACCAAAACCTAACTTGTACATGTTGATTCAGCCACAAAAACTCATATAAACACAATATAATTGCAATTGAATGAAGAAAACAAACATCTCAATTAGTTACTGATTCATAACTAGGAGAAGAAAACCATGAATCCTACCTTAGAATTGATGTGTAAAGTGACTAGATTCAAGCTCTTGGTGGAGGAAGTGGTTGGAGCTTGGAGTTGGGAGGAAGATGAGGTGAAATGGAGGAAGAGAGAAAAGGGAGAAGTCAGCTGAAGAAGGCCGAAATTTGTGGGATTAGAAAGGAAATTATGAAATGTTATGACACTAGGTAGTTAAGATTGTTGCTCCTCATTGGTGGCTAACTTGAGTGGTTGAAATAAAACCAAATCTCCCCTTATTTATGGCTGCATGTGGTGCCATTTAGGTAGGGATGGTGGTTGAATTTCAGCCACCCAATCTAGGGGTTTTCAGTATAAAATTTCATTGATTTGGTTTTGGCAAATACAAAATACCAAATCTTAATCGATTTCTTTCAAACCGGCAAAATATTACTAGTACTCTTTTCAAATTTTCTGCATGTTGATTTCAATTTCTCTTAATCATAATCTCTTGGATTAACTTCTAATTAATCTCTAATTGACTTCCAATTAACTCTGTATATCTAACAAAATCGGATAAATCGATTAACAGCATAAATTAAAAGTGTCGAAAAACTTCGGACATGATAGTAAGCCAATCACAAAGTCCACAGTGATTCTCTCTAATTTCCACTCAAGTTTCTTGATCTATTGCTGTGGCTCAATAAGTCTCTGGTGCTCTGCTCAACTTTAACTTGCTGACACATAAGAAAACAAGACATAAAGTCTCCTATGTCCCTTTTCATGCTTTCCCACCAGAACAACTACTTTAAGTCTTGGTACATTTTGGTAGAGCCAGGATGAACCGTGTACCCAAAAGTGTAGGCTTCTTCTAGGAGACTCCTTCTCATGTCACCCACATCAGGCACACACAAATGGTGTTGCCACATCTCAGCACATCCACTTGATTAAGAGAAAACTATGATTCCTTACTATTATAGACGTCTTGCATCAGTTTACATAGCTTTGGATCCTCATATTGCATAGCCTTGATATGCTCAATCAAGGAATATTAGGCTCATAAATGGGCTAGGAGCAGCCTAGAACTTCTAGCTCAAAGTGCAACCCCCCCCAGATTCCAAACTACCACATCAACTACCCATAGGCTTTTTGCTCAATGCATCAACTACCACATTGACCTTGCCCGAAGATACAAGATCGTACAATCATAATCCTTGACTAGCTTCATTCACCTACATTTCCTAAAGTTTAGGTCTTTCTATTGAAAGTTTCATAGGTTTAGCCATAGAGGTAGTGGCTTCAAATCTTCAGTGTAAAGACAATGGCTACTACATCTAGATTATGGGTAGGGTAATTTTGTTCATGCCTCTTCAGTTGTCTTGAGGCATAAGTAATGACTTGGCTGTGCTGCATGAGAACACAACCAAGTCTTACCCGAGATGCATCACAATAAACTGAGTATCCTTTAGATATTGAGGGCAAGACAAGCATTGGGGTGATAGTCAAACACATGTTGAGCTTTTGAAAACTCTCTTCACAAGCGTCTAACCAATGGAACTACACACCCTTCTAAGTTAACTTAGTCAAAGGTGTAGAGATCCTTAACAAAGCGTCTGTAGTAGCCAACCAAACCTAAGAAGCTATGAATTTCCATCATAATTGTAAGTCTTGGCCATTTTTGAATGGCCTCAACTTTCTTCGGATCCACTATTATCCTATCCTTGGATACTACATGGCCCAAAAAGGCCACTTAGTTTAACCAAAACTCACATTTGGAGAACTTGGCATAGAGTAGATGATTCCTTAAGGGTCTGTAGAACTATCCTTAGATGGTACTCATGTTCCTCCTCGCTCTTGGAAAATACCAAGATGTCATTGATGAAGATGATCATAAAGTAATCCAAGAAGGGCTCGAACACATGGTTCATTAAGTCCATGAAAGTAGTTAGGGCGTTGGTCAACCCAAAGGACATCACCAAGAACTCGTAATGTCCATAATGAGTGCAAAAAGCGGTCTTGGGAGTATCCCCTTCTCGAATGTTCAACTAATGGTAATTGGAACGGAGATCAATCTTCGAGAAACACGAAGCTCCTTGGAGCTGATCAAACAAATTGTCAATCTTGGGCAAAGGGCCTTTGTTTCGAATAGTTAAACTGGTTGAATTACTTATAATCCATGCACAGTTGCATCAATCCATCCTTTTTGTTCACAAAGAGCACCGGGATACTCGATGGCAATGTACGCGGACAAATGAAACCTTTATCCAACATATCTTGCAATTGAAACTTTAATTCTTGCAATTCAATAGGAGCCACATGATAAGGAGGGATGGAGACAAATTGAACAACTAGGGCCAAGTCTATGTAGAACTTAACCTCTCTATTAGGAGGCATTCCTGGTAGATCTTCAGGAAACATATTAGGGAACTCTTTAATCACAGGGACTTGGTCAAGGCCTGACACTTCGGCTTCAACATCCCTAATCACCATTAGAAAACCCTAACCCTTTTTGTTTATCAAGTGCAAGGCACTTATAGAGTAGAATAGACTTATGAGGGTGAAATAACTGTCACCCCAAAAGACAAAGGATGATCCATTAAGAACATCAAATTTTACAGCCTTGGAGTAACAATCCACTGTGCCATGATGAGGCTAACCAATCTATGCCAAGGATGGCATCAAAATCTGTTATCTCCAGAAGCATTCAATTGGCTAATATGTCTACCCCATTCACCGTGCCTATACAAGGTTGGAGTATGAAGCATCAGGGACTCTCCTATTCGAGTACTGACCCAAAATTGATGGTCCAAGACCCTAGGTTACTCGCCAAAATGAGATGCAAAGTATGGAGATACGAATGTGTAGACCCCGGATTAGACAGCACATAAGCCTTAAAAGGATAGACTTGGAGTGCACTTGCTACTACAGCATTCGATGTCTGAGCATCCTGTCTAGTTGATGCAAAGACCCTAGGCTGACCTCTCCTTGATTCTCTACCGCCAGAGTCTCTACCCAACACTTCCCCTAGGGTAGGGACAATCCATCCTAAAGTAGCCAGTCTGATTGCACCCAAAACACACTCCTATAACCTTATTACACATCCCCGAATAGTAACCTCCACAATGCAGACATATCGGTTTGGTGGAACTTGGTTACTCGGATCCTTGTATGCCCTGTTGAGACATACTCCTAATAGGGGACCCTAAATTAGAGACAGTCATCGGAAAAGCCTAGAGGAAGTGGCCCCAACTGACGATGCTAGCTGCCAGCCCTGATAGCTCTATGCTATTCCTAAACTGGACCCACAAGAGAAAGATCCTTTCATCTTCTGCTTCTTGCTTGCTTCCTTATTGAGTTTACTTTCTTCTTTCTTGAGCTCAATGCCATAAGCAGCATCTACAATATCAACATAGAACATTCTCCTAACCAGAAGAGAAAGGATAGTGAATATTAGGTTCGCTAGTCCCCGAACAAACCTCTTGACCTTCATGGTCTTTGTGGAAACCATGTGAGGGGCATGTCTAGATAGTCTGCTGAAGTGAGCCTCATACTTTGTCACAGACATACCTAATGTCTGCCTCAACCTCTCAAACTCAACAGCAAGGTTCTCCCTCTAGGTAGTAGGAAGGAACTTCATCATGAAAGCTTCAGTGGACTACTCCTAGAGAAGATAAAGTAGTCCAACCGCCCTCCCTTACATAGTTGAATGCCACCAACTCCAATGCTTGGTTTCTTGGGCATTTGAGAGTTCAGAGGGTGTTGTTGGCCCGGTCTATAAATGACTATAGATTATTTGTCAAAGATTCCCGGAGAAAGTAGGCAGGTTCAGCTTAAGGATGGATTCAAGGGTCACCTCCGCCCCTACCTAAGGTTGACGATGCCTTTAAACAGTAGGATCTGGCTCTGTACGGGGTTATGCTTTGCTCTTTCTATGATAAGCTAATAGCTCTACAAGGGTATTAAGGGTCTGATGGACCCCTCTATCTCAATAGCCAGGTTAATTTGCTCAGCATCGGGGGCTGGTTCCTCAATCTGTTTGGCTGGTATTCGACTACCTCTACCTCAATCGCGGCTTTTCCCTTTTGGTGGAGGAGAGGGTGTTGGTTGGATTCTGCATTCGAAGCCTCGTGGACCTCAATCCTTGGAGTGCGCGTGCATGTCCTAGGTGGCATTTTCACCCAATAGAATGAACATTGGCATAAAAACAAGTATGAGGTTCAAGGAATGAGGCTCAAACAGCATGTCTCAGAAACACGAACTTGAGAATGACATTCCTAAAGGCCTCTAATAGCATAATGCCTTATGAAAATGGGCCGGCTTCCATTTACACAATTGTGACTCTACTAAAGGGCACTTGGTCCATATTGCACAGATTAACCTAAAGCTCTTATATGAACTTTGTCATGACCTCGAGACTAGTGCATAGAGGACACGTCCTCTAGCAAGCCTAACACAAAGCATTTTCTCAAAAGTTCAAGCAAAGTCTTCTTTGAATTCAGGACTATTCCTAACTGTGGATCTTTCTTTGCATAATGCACTTCGCAACATGTAGAATAAGGTTAAGAGCATATAAGCATATTTATTTATCCAGAAATCCATAATCGATAGAGTTCAAACACTCGAGGGGTAACTATATAAGTTGTTAAGTTAGCATGTCTCGGATGCATCATTCACACACAAATAAACATAGTTCTAAAACAACTAACACACAAGCATTGGTCGAACCCTGCATGTGGCACTAGGGAGCATTAAGACAAATCTAATACATTTTTAACAAAAGGGATCTAGTATACAACCTTGCCCTTGGACAAGAAAAGCTCACCAATATCTACTAGGATGTAGAAGGATCTGTTCCCTGCTCGGCAGCTGTATCTAAAAATAGAAAAAAAATAATAAGGTGAGTTTTGAAACTCAGTGGCAAATAGGATATCATAACCCATAGAGGACAATGTACATGAAAGTAGTTACATTTAGGTAAATAAGAAACTATAATTTCAAAATATTAGCTAGTTATCAGCAAGTGGAAAATTATCTAATTCAGGACAAACAGGTAGGAATTATACTTAGGTGGTCCTTCCTTTGTGTGACCCTAAAAACAAGCATGAACCACCTTAAGTGGCCTAAAAACAGGCATGAATCACCTCATGAGTGGCCACAAGATAAATCAAGTCATGTTGTACCCAAACTAACACTTACTGCCTTTGGCTACAGATCCTGTCATAGACTTTTTCCCAAAAATTCTTTTCATTTTGTATGCAGATATTCTCATACATAATTTCAGAGAGTTCAAAACTAAGTTATAATCTAAGGATTCAAAACCATTCCAGTTTTCATTTCATGCATTCCATAATATATTTCCAATGACCTCAATGTATAAACAAATATAATTGTGCTATAATAACAATTGATTGTCCCATGTGATAGTTTTTGAATAAAACCTATGTAGGAGAAAGAATTAACTTCATGAACATGTTATAAAAATCTGAATTATAATTCCAAGACAAATCTTATCTTTTCACATATACAAAGTAATCATATCATTAAACAAGCTACGAATATACTATCTACTCATAACCTTAACCCAAAGGTGGGATTCTAACCCTATGGAGTCATGGAGTCAGGGAGCAATCCTTGGAGTAATCTTGAGTTGATACAAGAGTAGAGGAGCAAAGGAAAAACCTTGGGCTCCTGAAGCCAACAGCAAGCAAGATTTTAAGCTTTCACTAATGGAGGTTTTAGAGAAAGAAAGGAAGGTGATGGGGGAGGAGGAAGAATGAAATTTTAGAGAAGAAATGAGGAAGATGGAGGTGGAGGTTAAGGGGAAGGGTTTAGGGTTTTAATTAGGGAGAAATTTGAGGGAGATGTGAAGAGAAAGAATGAGAATCGATGAGAGAGAGAAAATGCATCTTTTAAATATGCAGATCTCGCACTAGTGCCTAGGCACCAAATGTTAGGTCTCTGGGTGCTCGAGGACGTTGCGGCATTGCCCAGCCACTGCCTAGGTGTTAGACTTGGGTGCCCTGACACAAATTTCAATCATTGGTAGATAAAGGCAATATGCATCCGGAAGGTTCAAGGGGTATTCTTAATCATATTTTCACTCCAATAACATCCAAACAAGCAAGAAAAAGAATCTAACGAAGTTTTCAAGAGCTCAAACTGAAATAGAGATTGAAGTTTGTAGCACTACTATGTCATTTTAACTCGGGGTATTACACAAAGACACTTAAAGGAAGAGATACCAAAGCACCCTTTGCAATGAGGAAGAGGACAAAGGGAAAGGAGGGGGAAAAACACAAAAGAAAGAGAAAGAGGAAAGGGTCATTAAACTTCCATGAAAGGGATGAACTGCCTTCATGGAGATGACTCTACCATGAGTTGGTTCAAGAAGTTGAAAGGCGCAAAAACAAAAGAGTAGTGACACTAGGATTAACATATAGAAGAAAGTTGCATAATAGTAGGCTTTATTACGTATTTAAAATAAAAAAAATTATTTACGGATATCTCTTATTTCAACTTTTTTAATCAAAATATCCTATTTGTGAGATAGTGGTGAATTCGATCCAGCCTAGATCAAATTTATAACTATTCAAAGTTTTTAGAAATACAAAGAATCCAATCTAAGATTGGTAGAATTCAACACTATTCGGTGAATAGTGTTCAATTCTACCCACCCTGGATTGAATTCAATACTGACTCATATCCTAACCCTAACCCTAAACCGCTCTTAATCCCACCTTCCTATATAAACACTACGGTGAATTGAAATTGAGCACTGAGAGTTGTCTGAATTTTGTGGGAGAGAATTCAAATTATTTTGTGAGAAGTTTTACAAAAAAAATTATTCAGAGAATTAAAAATAAAAAATAGGTGTAAGAAAATGGCTGAGAGTTATATACTTGTGCATCATAGTGGTGAAATTATAAACACAGAGGAAGGTATAACATGTCACAGCCAAAACCCTCAATTTATAGCTGTGCATTCAATTATAAGTCTTTTAGAGCTACAAAATATCATTCTGCAGAAGTTATGGGAGGTGGGAAACAAGCAAATCATACAGATTTTTTATTGGGTTCCTATGGCTATTGGAAAAGGTGTGCTTTGTTATGGAAGTTGGCAACTAAATAATGATAATGATGTTGGGCTTATGTTTAATTTTCATGCCCAAGTTGAAGATTCGTATCATGGAGTTGTATGTTATTTTGGAGGATTTGCATTTCAGCTCAGGTGGATCTATCCCTAATCCATCAAATATTTCTGTGTCAAAGCCAATGCATTATCCAACTTTTATTGTGGCCAATCCCATACAAAATGAAAATATTCGGACCGAAGGTGCAGATGATTTGATGGATGGTCCAAGCTTGCATCAGCTTGCAATGCAAATTGCCGAGCCGCTCGCACATGTTGATGCTAATAGAAGCTACGATTTTACTATTGATAATGAAGATGATGAAGACGAGCCTATTGAAATTCTAGTTGATAGTGATAGTGGTGAAGATAGAGTGGTAGAGTCTATGAGCCAGAGGCAATCATCTAGAACCCACTCTCAATTCCAATCTCAGTCAACCAAGCATGTTGGCCACTATTCAACTTTGAATTTGGAAGCCATGTATACGAGAACATTTCCAGGGTTGAACATCGCCAATGGGAGTGAAATGCCGGCATTGACAAGAGAGAATGAGTTGCAGGTGGGGCAACAATTTCACGATCAAGAAGCTATGTTATTTGCTATAAAAAATTATAGCATTCAAAGATTAGTTAAGTACAAGGTCTTGGAGTCAGATCAAATAAATTATCATGACAAGTGCAAGTTCTTTGGAAATGGGTGTAACTGGAGCATCCGTATGACATATCAGCGAAGAAAGGAATTGTGGGAAATTCAAAAGTATAATGGACCATATACATGTGTCTCTACATCGCTTTTACAAGACCACCCCTAGTTAGACACTAATATTATTTGTGCCACCATATTGCCTATGGTTCAAGCCAATTCAAGTATTTCCATTAAAGTGCTTCAGGAAGCAGTGGAGAATAGATTTGGCTTCAAGACATCATATAGAAAGGTGTCGCTTGCCAAGCAAAAGGCTATTGCTCGTATTTTTGGTGATTGGGAAGAGTCATATAATGAGTTTCTGAGATAGTTGCAAGGTCTTCAAATATTTATGCTAGGTAGAATCTTTGAATTTGTAACTTTGATGTATAATATGTGAAATTTCATTGATCTTAACTTTGTGATGTTTCATTGTCTTTTTTGCTAGGTACAATATTTGAATTGTTAACTCTGCCATACTATGTTGAAAATTTTGTGATCATAACTCTGTGATGTTTCGTCGCTTATTCTGGGCTTATCCACCGTGCATTGAAGCCTTCAAATTCTGCAAACCATTTGTTTTAGTAGATGGTACACATTTATATGGCAAATATGGTGGAACATTATTGATGGCAATTGCTCAAGACAGCAATTCAAATATTCTGCCTATTGCATTTGCTGTGGTGGAGGGGGAAACAATAGAATCATGGTTATTTTTTTTTAGCAATCTTCGGCGGCATGTGACACCACAAGAAAGTATTCTCATAATTTCTGATAGGCATGCTACTATTAAAGCTGTCATAAATGCAGAAGGCAGCGACTGGCATCCTTCTTTAGCTTATCATGTATATTGTATTTGCCATATTGTGTCAAATTTTGCGGTAACATTCAAGAATAAAGATGCAAAGAGAGCTCTGATGAATGCAGCTTATGCAAAGACTCATTAAGAGTATTTTTATTACCGCAGTTTATTGAGAGATGAGAATCCAGCTATGTGTGAATGGATTGACAGAATTTCCATTGAAAAGTGGGCTCAACATGCTAATGAAGGGCGTAGGTTCGGACATATGATGACCAATTTGTTTGAGTGCATTAATGCTGTTCTTAAGGTTACTCATAATCTTCCAATTACGGCTTTGGTTAAGTCCACCTATTTTTGTCTTCCTGAGCTATTTGTTAGAAAAGGAAGGGAAGCGGAGGCCCAACTTGCTACTGGCCAAATATTTTTGCAAGTCTTGCAACGAGTAACGCTCACTGTCACAATGCACTCAAATAGACTAGGTTTTGAACAAAAGAATATAGTAGTAGGTGCAAACCTAGATCGTTTCCCAAGGAATTACTCTGAATTTCGTGAATACATTAGGATAACTAAGATGGGGGGGTTTGATTAACAAGAACTCAGAAATCTAATTGAATTAAAAACAGTTGCAGAAAAATCACTTGATTAAGGATTAACTTAGGAAATTCATTCACATCAGTTAGGATTCGTCATAGATTCACAAGAAGCATTTCGCATTCAGTTCCGCTCTATTAATTTCAAACTAAACACAAGAAGATCTTCAAGTTTTTAATTCGATTTTAACCTATTCCCAAATCTGAGATTAGCCTCTAATCCAATTCAAATTAATCAATCCAAATCTAATTAGGGTTCAATTCTGAAACAAAGAATTCTATTCTCATCAGAATAGCTTCATGAAGCATTGATCAATGTTTGAGAGACAAAATGAAAAATCAGAATTGTAGAAAGAAAGAGAAGAATAGAAACTGAAATTGAATCTAATTAAATGCTAAACCTTAGAATCCATGCATTGAGTGATGAATCTCCTAAGTTGAAAGAAAAATTCAGCCTTCCATCGCCATGGACAAATAAAACAGAAACGTCCAGAAAAAGAAATCAAAACCGAAAAATTAAAACTTACTTTCTAATCAAAACCTAAACTCCTTCCAATTCCTATCTTTTTTCCCCACTCGTCCATCCCTCTCTAATAGTATTTTCAGAAAACTAAAAACCTCAAAAGAGGGCCAAGCCCATCTAAAACAAATAGGCCCAAGAAAGACTCAATTCTGGGCCCGTTTACTATAGCCTATTTACAATGAAAATTACATCTAGAATCTGATAGATTTCTGTCTTGAGGTATTTAGCAAAGTTGTAGGATTTTTCGTTATCTTTCCAACGAGCTAAAGATTGCTTAATTCTGATACTTGTAGCTCAAGATATGGGTTGCAGAAGATAGAAAGGTCAAAATAAGTATGAAATCCGAAAATTAGCACACATTTATACAAGTTCTCAATGAAGGTCAATGTCATCAAACTCATTTATTTGCATCAATTAAAACACAATTATGATGTAAACAAGCTAGGAATAACACTAGAATAATGTATAAATGAATGCTCTATCAACAAGCAATTGAGGAGAGTAAGCAATCAATTAGTACCATGACGGTGGCTGGATTTACTCAGTCAAACTCATCATTCATTGTTGAAGAACTCGAGCCAATAGGAGGTTGGAGTCAAAGAAATTATAAGGTGAGGTTAACGGATCGATGGTGCGACTGTGGGTACTTTCAAGCATTGCATTACCCATGCCGCCATGTGCTTACTGCATGTGCATATATGTGACTTGATTGGGCTAGTTATGTTAATAATGTATATCATATGCAGAATGCCTTTAGCGTCTACAGAATAGAGTTTGCGCCTATTGCAAATGAAAATTACTGGCCTCCTTACAGTGGATCTAAAATACGCCCAGATCCGCACCTCTGACGAGCTATTGAGGGTTTTCCAATCATAACCAGAATCAGGAATGAAATGGATAAACTTAAATCCGGGCAACCAAAACGCTGTGGCTTATGTAGACAAGAGGGTCATACCAAACAAAGATGCCTAATCTCAGTAGCTGAATCCTCCAACTGGACTCGTGAAAATAATTAGTTTTAATGATGTTTATTTTTAGATTTTTATTATTGTATGTTAAGTATAAGCCTAATTAATCTAATCGGATTATGTTTCGATTGTTGATCACAACATATCTAGTTCCTGACTTTTACTTTTAAATTAAAAATTTTGACTTCACTTTTTGTTTTCTCCAAAAAAAGTAGTAATTTATGCAAAAGAAGCATGCATACATGAGTAATCAATTTCATATCTAAGTTTATACAAGTTGACACATACGTAAGTAATCAAGTTCATACATAAGTTCATACAATTCCACACATACTCAAGTTTATACATAAGTAATCCATACAAAAGAACATAAAAAAATAATGATAAAAAAATGATAATTGTTCCACACAGCAATTCTCGATCATGCCTGCAAAAGAAAATGAAAAAGTACATATGAGTAATCTAATAACTAATATTACAACCAACATAAATAATTTAGACAAACTAATTACATGCATCTGAGCCTGCTAATATCTAAGAGCCACCTGCATCTCATCTAGGGGCTGGTAAATGCCCACCCGTATGACAACGACGACCTCGAATTTCCCTTCTCATCCTACGTCATCCTTGGTCCTGGTCCTTGTCCTGTTCCTGCGCTTGCTGTTGCTCCTGAGCACTATCATGAAACATGTAGTCTACAGTAAATGCAGAAGGCGGAGTCCGTCCAAGAAGATTAAATCCTAATATTTGCTGACTAGGGAGATTATGAATCGTTGATTATGACATCTGTGTTGGATAAGAACTGGCCATCATAGTTTTTGCATTGAGATTAATATCTAATTGATCCAATGATGGTTGATAATAGTCCGATGTCATAGTCCAGGATGTAACCATCTCCTCAATATGTGTCTGTTGATGCGTCGATGCCATAGCGAAAGTAGGCCCACTCAAGCAAGCTCGAAGCTCAGCCTAAAAGTTAGCAAACCCTGGTGAACTCGAGCCCAAAAATCCCGAACTGAAAGGGCTTGAGACGTGCATGTTCTCAACCATGGATCGATGACTAGATTCAACATGCTCAGTCATATACTGGGATGGCAAGTTTGTAACACCCTACTAATTTAATGTTATGCTTGAGTCATAGCATAAAATTAAGTAGATTGTGTTACTGTGTTAATGCTATGCTATGCTAAAAAGTGAAACGAATTCAACTGAATATCGTAAAGATGAGAATAGTACAATAAAATTACTAAATACGTGCTTATATATATATATATATATATATATATATATATATATATATATATATATATATATATATATATATTTATGTACATACTAGAAGCCATCGCTTTAGTTTATATACAATGTATCAAAATGAGGAGAATTTGTGTACCAAAAGACATAAGGCCTATGTAAGTCAACCTGATCCTATATGGTCCTCAAAGGATATTTCAAAAAAAAACCTACCACTAGGTCTATGACCTAAGGCTGCATGCTGCCAAAAAAGGGTCATACTATACAATACTGCCTACGGCTAATCTACTCAGTCAGGTAGCCGTTGGCCATACCTGGCTCGGCTGGTGAGTAGTCCATACTGGGTCCGGAGGAGGAGGAGGATGATGAGCCGGTGGCCTCTATCGGGTCGCTCTCGGAGCTGAGTGGGATGTCGGGTACTACCTGCGGAGGTGAATCTGGCACAGGATCGACGTGAGCTATAGGTACTACTGGTCTGCGAGGGTCTTTGGCCGGAGGGTGTGCCACATGTAGTGGAACCGCAAAGTAAGGGGTGGCAGGATCAAAAGCTGGATGGTGCAAAGGGACGGCAAAGTTCCTATCACTAAAAAGATAAAGACAGGCCGGCAAGAGCCGGCTATATACAATGAGCCATCACGGGTCATGGTGAATCTGCAAGTGGGGCACCTCAACGAAGAGGGTAGCTGTCGCGTCCATCGTCCACGTCTGAGAATGAGGCGGAAATGCAAAGCGGTGAGAATTTAAGAAACTTCGGTGAGGGTCGTGCATGACGTTTAAGCGACGTCGCGTTCATTCTCATTGCCTCGGGTTTATTTAATTATAAAATCATGAGATTAAACTTAACTATTCATAATTGATAAGGTTGAGAAAATGTCCGTCAAAGCGAGGGTCCAGTTTTTACTTTAGCCAGCAGAAGGAACAGATTAAACTACTAACAATGATATACAGTATAATTGGCAGAATAAATGAACATATGCTGTAAGTAAAACATGATAAACTGTAAATAACATGTAGTCATGTACTTAATGCAATCATGCAGAACTTGCTCTTAAACTTTCCTTTACTCGAGTACTTTCTTCATTACTCATAAACTTTTCCATTACTTTCATCATTTTCCATCACTTGGTCCCCTGGGAGTTCTTGGCCATTTTAGACTCCTGGGTAATAGTCTGCTTCTCAGGACCGAGCTCGTTCCTATACAGGGATGGCCGGGTTTACTTTCCCCGACGTCCTCACCGATCTATTCCCCTTAACTTTTTATCCGGGGTTGGCCCAAGTATCATGGAACTTTGATCATAACATATTCTTTGGGTTCCTCATAACATAACTTTCATGGCTTGCTTGAAAATGCACATGCATCTATATATATATATATATATATATATATATATATATATATATATCATAACTTATTCATATACTCTACCGCAATTTTGGCGGCATAACGGAACGTGTCCGCTTCCCCATGAATAGTGCCAGCCAACCAATACAGTTACACAATTTGCAATTTCAATATAGAGCAGCAATTATGCACATACATTCATAAATTCATTCATAGCTTCAACAAGCTTCAACAGAACTTTTAACTGATTCTGCCTATTTCTGCCCGGTTATGGTATAGCCCACCTTTATTTCAATGTAACTCCTTTAAACCTGATTTTCGGATATGTTGTAGCCTTATATGTCTAGTTTCTAACCTTTTTGGTCCCATCTAATTTTGATATCTATAGCTCAGGTTATTCATGTTTTATGCCGGTCTACCCAGTAGCTAGCCAGAATTGTCCACTCAAAAGTAAAAATCTACTAAAAATCGAAAACTGGCTCAAATGATACAAAATCGGTCTCATATTAAAGCTGATAGAACCATCTTTCATTTGCAAAAAGTCCCATTCCATTAGACTTAGTAGGGCTCGAGTTATAAGCCCCGAAACTTAACCTTCTTGAACTGCTCTGTTTTGGCTCGGTTTGGACATAGGTTAACTTCTTCAAATCACTGGGAACAAATAGGATAGTAACAAACTTGAAATTTCTGGGTAAGATGTTCTCCTATGTGTAAGCTTTCCAACAAATTTAGTTTCACTCAATTTGGAGTTGTATAGGGTGAGTTACACCCTTTTCAACCCATACTGCCCGGGTAGATGTCTGGATTCCTAGGTCAAACTTCAAAAATTCATATCTCTCTCAATATTGCTCCAATGGTCTTATATGATATATGTGTAGAAAGCCCTAGATGTCTAGTTTTACATAAAAATGGTTTCATTGAGTTTTAACGGCGGGAGGCAGAGCCGTACAATCCGCCGTACGGACTGCCGAGGGTTTTTGAGTTTTCCAGCCTCTCAACTTCCTCATATCATCATTCTCTCTTGTTTCCAACTCAATTTTAATCTCTCAAACAGCCAATAGATCAGCAACAATTCATCATGATCACTCAGTCAATATATCAGGATTGAAGAATTAAACTACCAATAATCATTCAAAATCAGAAAAACCAAGACAAGAATTAAAAACCTCTACCTCTTGCTTTGAGTTTGAATATTAGAGTGAAATTGAACTTGAAGGCTGGATAGAGTGGGAGAGTTGAGAAGAGGAAAGGGAGCTGAGGTGATGAAGAGAAGCAACGTAAGAAAAAATGAGCTGAAGAGGCAGGAGGAGGATACATATATATAGACAAAGCTTCGAAGTGGTAGTTAGAATGAGTGGCTTTGATTGGATGAAATTTTGTGGGCAAGGTTCAACCATGTCTCCCTCTTTTGTGTTAAAATTTGTTCTCCACGTCGCCAGAGAAGTGAAACTCGCTTCCAGCGTATCTGAACTTGACATTGGAAATCGTGTACTTCTTAAAGTCGGAATTCGTGCATGGTTAAGTCGGAACTCGGAATAATCATCTTGTTTTATTCAAAATTGGAGAGTAAAGTCGAACTTCGAATTAAGTAAGGTACAATCACCTTTAAATCGAAGGTCGGGGCGTAATGTGAAACTAAAACACTCGAACCCGGAAGTCGGAAATCATAGGATCTCGGCATTCTAACTTGATATCGGAACTCGGGAAATTGAGAAATGAAAAGCTTCTAGTAATAAGCTTGATATCGGAACTCGTGAAAATTCTTGAATGAACTCGGAATCCAATTCAGATAAACTCGGAAGTCGTATTCGTGTCCATCTTGAATCAACTAAGGTCGGAACTCGGATATCATGTTCGTCCCTACTCGAGCATAAAGTCGGAAATCAGAAAATACAATCAGTCCCTTTTTTAAGCCTTGGAAACGAAATCGGAAATCGAAACTAATACTAATGTCGGAAGTCGGAATTTATTTGAAAGTTAAAGACAAACTCAGAATTCGGAAATTTCAATATTAAACAAGATCGGAAGTCGGAATTTATAAGACAAACTCGGAAATCGAAATTTTCAACATTAAATGGGATCGGAAGTCGGAAATCGGACGTTACAAAGTTACTGGAGGATGGGTGAGGCTGAGAGTTAGTGCAATATTCATCATTAGTATCATCCTCATCATGCTCTATACGCTAAACATGTTGGCGATGACTAGCATGTGTCTTAACACGAAGCCAACGCTCTCGACGTCATTGATTTGGCATGTGAGTTGGCTGAGGCACACTACTTCTCTTCTCACCTTCATTGGCTTCCCTAGGATAATTTCTATCATCTTTCCTCCTTCATTTCATATAAATTTCGAATTCTTGTTGGATTGGGGGTCCAATCTTAAACCCTAGAATAGATAATTTGGGGATTTGGGAGTTTAAGCATGATTAGGATAAATCCTTTATGTTAGAAGCTAATATGCAATTATATGGTTGTGGTTATGATGCTAGTTTGTTCTAAGGAACACCTTTCTTGCTCTGTGGTTTCGGAGAACTGAGATCTTTCCATGGACGGGTGATCTGTGAGTAAACAGAATTCCTTTGTCTTGGTTATTGCCTTAAATTCATGTTATTTATATAAATTTTTTATGTTGAAATTGTTTTAGAAACTACACATGAGTCAATGATGAATATTTATGAGAAATGTTTGAAAATTAAGTCATGTTATATGATGAAAAAGGACTAGGAAAGTCTATACAGGATCTGCCTGCTAATGGCAGTAGACATTAGCCCTGGTGCACCTTGAATTATGAATTTCACAGCCACTCAAGGGAGTGGTGCGTGCCTGATATTCACAACCATACATATAGTATGGTGCGTGCCTGATAATCACAGCCACTCTAATAGTGGTGCGTGCCTGATTATAGGATTCACACGAAGGAAGGGCCACCTAAGTGTGAATTCCTTCGTGTGAATCCCGACGGATTATCCTGTTAGATAGTTCCTATGGTTGTTAAATTGAATTGAAACTATAGTTTTCAAATGTGCATTGACTCATGAATTCAAAGGTGTCCTATCTCTCACTAAGTTTCATAACTAGCCCCATGTCTATTCTATCTTTTTTAGATACAGGTTCAAACTTGGGAGCCAATCCCCCTGCTTAGCAGTAGTTGACCTCTACTCTTGGTGAGCCCTCATAGATAAAGGCCTGGATTGGTTATTTTGGATTGGTTATTCTATATTATTTTGAAATCTTAGAAATATAGCTCTATAGTACTTTAGGCAGGGTCCGACCCTTGCTAGTTTGTAATAGTCTTAGTATTGTGGAATTATGTAAACTAAATTAGTTGGATAAGTTATGATAGAATTATGTATTGGAATAGTATGGATAGTTATATTATGATATGCATGTTTGGTTTGTTGAATTGTGCTTGATGGATTAAATATGTTGTGTGCTGAGGGGTGCATTCTGAGAATGCCTGGATCCCCGATGGAAGAATGTGTTTGTTGATTGTGTAGGAGGAGTACTCTTATTTGGGAATTATCCTAAATACAAGGGAAACTCTGTCCGATTTTCATGAAATATTTCTGTGAAAGGCTTGTTAGGGAACTTGTTCTCTAAGTGCCGGTCATGGCTTGGGTTGGGTTATGACAAAGTGGTATCAGAGCTTAGGTTTCCCTGTATACTATGGAGCAAGTTTCCTTTAGTAGGATCACGATTGTGTAGATGGAAGCCGGCCTATTTTCACAAAATGTGATGCCACCAGAGGTCTTTAGGATTGTTATTCCGACTGTCATTGTCTCGATTCAATTGTGCCTTGCTTGTTTTCTCTTATGTGGCCTAAATTGGCTTCTAATTTGATGACCATTCCCTTAGGAGCAATGCCATCTAGGACTCATATCTGTGTCACCAGAATAGAAATCCATGAGGCTTCTGATGTTGAATTTGACCAGGCCCTCTCTCCTCCTCGAGAGGGAGAGGCCTTGGTTGGAGAGGAGGCCGAGGGAGACCAGCCAGACAACCTGAGAGAGAGCCAGCTCTTGAAGAAAAACTAGTTAACTTGGCAGTTGAAATGAGAGGGCTTCACCAGACTCTTAATACTCTGGTAGAACTCCTAGCTCATCAAAGGAGAAACGAATTGCCACCACCCCATGCGGAGCCAGCTCCACCTGTTAGAGAGCATCATCATCAACATGAAGGGACGGAAGTATCGATTGAATTATTCCTCAGATTGAATTCGCCAAGCTTCTCTGGGAATCCTATGACGGATGATCCTCAGCAATTCCTTGACTACACTAACAAGGTCCTCAGGGTCCTTAGATGTCTAAGTGGGAAAGCGGTGGAGTTAGTAGTTTATAATTTAAATGGGCCTGCAGAACAGTGGTATGCAACCCTCTTGAGAGGAAGGGATGCTTCTGGCTTGCCTCCCATTACCTGGGAGGAATTCATCGAAATTTTTATGATGAGATTCCTTCCTGTCAACAAGAGGGAGAAATTTGCTGATGATTTTGAGAGACTAAGGCAAACCCCTAGAATATCTGTAGCAGAATATGAGGAACAATTTACCAATTTGTCTCGCTATGCTTATCATCTTGTCTCCACTGATACCATGAGGGCAAGGAGATTTGTTCGAGGCCTAATTAACCCTCTATTCTCTAACCTACTTCCTATGGTTGAGAGGATGAAGTACGCTGAGATAATGGACACTGCCTATGGTCTTGAGATTGGAAGGGAAGAACGAAGGGCAGCCAAGGAGTCAGCCAAAAGCAGAAAATGAAGGGGACTTTCTCCGGTGGATCTAGCTTTGGGGGAGCCCAAAGTTATCAGGGTGAACACTAGGCACCATTAGGCGGGGCCACTTCCTTTGGACCTATTCCGATGAGTGTGTCCGCTCTAGGATCCCAGGCTGGCAATGAATCCTAGCCGGGTATGCAGGGATATGAACAATCGAATCTCCCCAGGCAGTCATGTCAATTTTGTGGGAGTTATCACTCAGGGCAGTGTCATAAGGACACTGGAGCTTGTTTTGAATGTGGCTAATCAAGGCAATTTAAGAAGGATTGTCCTTATTCAAAGAGGGCTTTTGATCCGAGTTTTGCATGTCCTACAGTGCCAGTGCCATCATATTCAGCTTTATCTCCTGGTGGTTCATCTGGACCCGTGGGCAGAGGTTCAAGCAGGGGAGCCAGTAGTAAGGGTTCTGAAGGTAAAGGAGCAGGTAGAGGTTAACCCTGGGTTTTTGCCTTGATGAGAGAAGATGCTCAGGCTTCGAATGCTGCACTTGTAGGTACTTTATGTGTCTGTTCCTTAGAGGCTTATGTATTAATTGATCCGGGTTCAACTCACTCTTATGTGTCTCCATATTTTGTCTCCCATTTTGGAAAACAACTGGTGATGTTGGATCACCCGTTCTGGGTCAATACCCCTATAAGGGGAACTTTTAAATGTTCAACTGATGTTTCCATCATGCGTAGCTAGTGTTATTGGAGTGGACACCCTGGTTGATTTAATACTAGTGGAGATGGTGGATTTCAATGTTACTCTAGGTATGGATTGGTTATCATCATGCCATGCCATAGTGGATTGCTACTCTAAGTTAGTAAAGTTCGAGGTTCCGGGTGGGTCATCTTTTGTATTCTATGGAGATAGCTGCTTGACTCCCGCCATTTTAATTTTTTCCATGAGTGCTATGCACTTAACAAACAAGGGGAATGAAGGTTATCTCGCTATGGTATGGGATGTTGAGGCTACTGTCTCAAGCTGTGACCAGGTCCCTATGGTCAGGGAATTTCCTGATGTACTTCCTATGGAATTGCCAGGAATGCCTCCCGACAGAGAAATTGAATTTTGTATTGATCTAGCCCTAGATGTCCGACCCGTATCCATTCCTCCCTATCGTATGGCTCCAACCGAGGTGCGAGAGTTAAAGATACAATTGTAAGATATGCTAGAGAAGGACTTGAACTTGAGGCAACGTAGGTGGTTGGAACTGCTCAAGGATTATGATTGTACTATCTTGTACCATTCAGGCAAGGCTAATGTTGTGGTGCATGCCTTGAGCAGAAAATTCATGGGTAGTCTAGCACATAGTGCTCCTATGAGGAGACCTTTAGTAGAGGAAATCCATAAGTTAGAAGCTAAAGGTGTATGCTTTGAGCTTGGAGGTTTCAGGCTACTTCTGGCCTATATTCGGGCTCAATCTTCCTTGATTAAGCAAATCAAGATGATGCAGTATGAGGACCCAAAGTTATGCAAAAATGACAAGAAGAACCTGTAGCCATAGTTGACCGTCAGGTGAAGAAGCTATGTATGAAGGAGGTGGCCTCAGTAAAGTTGATCTGGAGGAACCATTCAGGAAAGGAAGCGACTTGGGAAGCTAAAGAAGCAATGAAATCAAGTACCCTACCTATTTGATTTTAGAGGTAATTCCTGTTTATTTAGAATTTGAGGACGGATTCTTTTGAGGGGGGAAGAATGTAATATCTATGATATAATTTTAAGTACTTTCCTTCCATAATATTATTGGTGCTGCATTTTTCCCTATTGTAATCGATTACAAGGTCTTATAATCGATTACCAATGACCATGATATGTGAAGACCAAGTTTTTTCTTTAAGTAATCGATTACGTAATCGATTACATAAGGCTGAATGGGTTTCCAGGGTTCCGCACGCTCTGTGGTAATTGATTAGTAATCGATTACCAATTCTAGGTGTTAGACAATCTATTACAAAGGATTGTAATTGATTACCAAGCGTCGCCTGTGTAATCGATTACCAATTCTAGGCGTTAGACAATCGATTACAAAGGATTGTAATTGATTACCAAGCATCTATATAATGACCTGCGATGCTCTCTCTCTCTCTCTCTCTCTCTCTCTCTCTCTCATTTTTCTCGATGTTTTCTCTCTCCTCTCCCCCGAACTCGTCTCTCTCTCCCCCAAAACTCACCCAAACTTCATCCAAATCCTTCCCTATCAACTTATTTCACTTTAACCACTTATAAACATGCATTAAACACAAAAATCAGCTCCAACCATCATCAAATCCGTCTCTTTCTCTTTCTACAAACTCCATTGAAGAGTTTGAAGCTTGAAAGGGGATGAATTCGTGAATTTACTCCTCTTCTCACCTTCATTGGCTTCCCTAGGGTAATTTCTATCATCTTTCCTCCTTCTTTTCATATAAATTTCAAATTCTTGTTGGATTGGGGGTCCAATCTTAAATCCTAGGATAGATAATTTGGGGATTTGGGAGTTTAAGCATGATTAGGATAAATCCTTCATGTTAGAAGCTAATATGCAATTATATGGTTATGGTTATGATGCTAGTTTGTTCTACGGAACACCTTTCTTGCTTTGTGGTTCTGGAGAACTGAGATCTTTCTATGGATGGGTGATATGTGAGTAGATAGAATTCCTTTGTCTTGGTTATTGCCTTAAATTCATGTTATTTATATAAATTTTTATGTTGAAATTGTTTTAGAAACTACACGAGTCAATGATGAATATTTATGAGAAATGTTTGAAAATTAAGGCATGTTATATGATGACAAAGGACTAGGAAAGTCTATACAGGATCTACCTACTAACGGCAGTAGACATTAGCCTTGGTGCACCTTGAATTATGAATTTCATAGCCACTCAAGGGAGTGGTGCATGCTTGATATTCACAGCCATACATATAATGTGGTGCGTGCCTGATATTCACAGCCACTCTAATAGTGATGCGTGCTTGATTACGGGATTCACATGAAAGAAAGGCCACCTAAGTGTGAATCCTAACGGATTATCCTATTAGATAGTTCCTATGGTTGTTAAATTGAATTGAAACTACAGCTTTCAAATGTGCATTGACTCATGAATTCAAAGGTGTCCTATCTCTCACTAAGTTTCATAACTCACCTCGTGTCTATTCTATCTTTTTCAGATACAGGTTCAGACTTGGGAGCCGATCCCCTTGCTCAGTAGTAGTTGGCCTCCACTATTGGTGAGCCCTCATACATAAGAGCCTAGATTGGTTATTCTATATTGTTTTGAAATCTTAGAAATATAGCTCCATAGTACTACAGGCAGGGTCCGACCCTTGCTAGTTTGTAATAGTTTTAGTATTGTGGAATTATGTAAACTGAATTAGTTGGATAAGTTATGATAGAGTTATGTATTGGAATAGTATGGATAGTTATATTATGATGTGCATGTTTGGTTTGTTGAATTATGCCTGATGGATTAAATATGTTATGTGCTGAGGGGTGCATTTTGAGAATGCCTGGATCCCTGATGGAAGAATGTGTTTGTTGATTGTGTAGGAGGAGTACTCTTATTTGGGAATTATCCTAAATACAGGGGAAACTCTGTCCGATTTTCATGAAATATTTCTGTGAAAGGTTTGCTAGGGAACTCATGCTCTGAGCGTTGGTCATGGTCTGGGTTGGGTTGTGACAATACTGTATGATGACATGAGTAGCATTTAAAAACCATTGAATATATGGCTAGAAACTAACCACCTAACCTATGCTTGTTGGCCAAACAATGGCCACACAATTAGAAACTTAACAAAAATTAAATTTCTTTTTAAATCCACTAATCATGTTATTTTACAAGATGTCCAACTTAAGACTTAAGAATCAAAATCTTTCCATCCTTGTCCCTCCAAGAATTTGGCCAACACCCCAAAACCATAGCCCTCCATTTTCTTCTTTAACCTCATTTTCTTCTTCCATCTCTTTATCTCCACCCAAAGTTCCAAGTGAATCTTGTCTCCTTTCAATCAAAACTTTTACTTTTTCTTTGTATTCCCTCAAGAAACCTCAAGATAACCTCATAAACTTCCTTCCTTTGGATCATTTTGCTTCAGTTATCAAGAAGAAAAGGAGGATTCATCACCTTCTTAAAGCCATAGCGAGGAAGAACCACTAAGAAAGCTCAAATTTAGAAGCTATAAGTTGGATTTGAGGCAAGATTTCTTAGATTAATGGATTTCAAAGGTTTGTGTGGTTGCTAGAGTTTCTTGTATCATGCTTTATTTGATGTTGTTTGATGATAATATGACTTGTTTTAAGTGATTTAAGATAGAGAACATTGGTTTGGGTTAAAGATTTTATCAAAAGACCAAAAGAAAACATAAACAGAAATGCTATTAGAAAACCCTAAAGGAACCATCTATACAGCAAATGGTGTTTCCCATTCTATAGGTGCCAAATTCAAATAAAACCAATTTTAGATAAACAAGACTTCTAGAGATTTCCAACCATATAAATTATAAATTCATTGGATTTAAAATGAGAGAGTTATGAATTTTTGAAGTAGACTATTGAATTTTACTCTTTATCCTGACCAGTATGTGTTGGGAGGGGCATACATGCCCTATGCAACTTCAAATTGAGTGAAACCAATTTTTTTAGGAAGATAACACATAGACAACCATGGCATAAAAATTCCAAACTTATATCTTAAGTACATTTCTCCTAGTAATTCCTAAAATTGACCTATGCTCTGTTTGGGTTGAAACAGGGCAGCATATTTGAGGAGCTCCTTTACTTACCAAATTAAGTTGAAACTTATTAGGATTAAAAGATAATCCAATCAGATACAATTTGGTATAAAATTAGGACAAAAATGAAAAAATATGAAATTTTAGTGATTTTCTAAAATTAGGTGTACAAGATTGTCCTGAAATAGGGCAGCCTTGAGTAAAACTTTAATAACTCAATTTATACTCCTTAAAACTTAATGGGACCAAGGAGATTTAAAAGTAGACTAATAAGCTACAACATAATAAATTTTCATATTAAAATGAGTTAAAATGAAGTTTGAGTGCAATTTATAAAACAAGACAAGTTTGAGTAAAGTTATGATAAATTAACAGTTTTCAAGAGTTAGGAGCCCTATAAGCCATAAGGAGCCAATGGCTGATTTATTGCTCCAATTCTTTATTATAATGATATGATATTGGCATATGAATATACTACTTGTGTTTACTGTGGCTGATTGGCTGAAATGATATTGTCTGTGTATAGGAAAGTCTACTATTTTAGCTATCACGCTGTCAGATTTTTAGCAGAATTATATGAATCATGCATCATGATTATGATTCCTCAAGCATATGCATTCATTAATATATGATCAAAGATATAATTATGATTCCATATTACTTGAGCTAGCCTCAGAATGAATTAAAGGAATAGATCGGTAGGAAAGTCAGGGAAAGTAAACATAGCAATCCTATATAGGAACAAGCTTTGTCTTGAAAAGCAAACTATTATCCATGAGTTATATGGCCAAAATACTCCCAGAGAACCAAATATGGAAAAAGATAATGAAAGTTAAGAAGAGAAAACTCAAGTGTACTTGCATCAAAGTTTAGTTGCATTCAAATATGCATATTATTTACTTGTTCTTTAGCCTACTATATCTATGATCAGATTCTTTCTCTGTTCACCAAATGTATGAATAAAATGAACTCTACTTCGGATAATATGGTTTCAAACTATAAAACTAGAATCTATGCTCTATCATTTATACTGTTGACATTTTTTTTGAAATAAATTAAAGCAGTTAAGAATGAATACGATGTCACTATATGATAGTCTAGGAAATCCTATTGACAAATTTTGAATTCTCACTTTTCCATGTTAATCTCAGACAGTAATGATGGCGGCGATGACACTCCTCGCCAAGGCACCTAAATGGCAGTGGTACTACGACTTTGCCTTGGATTCTCTACTTCTATCGGTGACTTCTCGCTTTTCTAGCATGTCTTTACTGATTCTATCTCGAGTTCGCTTTTGACGCTTAGGCTCTGTTTGATGGGACCCAACTATACGAGACTTTTCTCCTTATTATACCACCTCAACCCTCTCTTCCAGCTCCTCCGGAGATTGATGCCACAAAGGCGGACACTTTAGTCTCCTCCTCTTTCCATGTTCATGGAAGCGGTGATGGTCCACCTGATGGTTCTAAGTTTGTAGATCTCATGGAGAGTGGGTTCCTTCCTACGGTGTCTGTTTAGGGGAGTTTGACAGACCTTTTTGAGTATAGTGGTAATTGTATAGAGTGGTCCTTTTTTGGGTATTTCTTTATAAGAGCTTGGGCCATAGACTTACTTTTTTGGGTTCTTATGTATCCATGTTGATTCTCTGTAGTTATTGCTAGAGGAACATGTACTAAGATTTATCGTGAATGTTCTATAAATGTCTATTGTAACTTTTATCTCCATACTTTTATTTCCTTTCGTTTCAACGTACCACATTTTATCTTGTGCAATTTATATTGTACTCTTATTTCACAGATGAGTAAAAAGGTAACACCGCATTTTATTTAAATTGCTTCGTGCTAAGACCTAGTTAAAGAAATTATAATAAAGGTAAAAGACCCTTGAGTGCAATACTATGGCTTAAGCATAGTATTACATTTGGAAGGGTGTTACAACAATACTGTGCGAAAATAAGATCACAAATATGGTATAATTGTTATAAAATATTATTGGAAGACCAATATCCAAAAGATATTACAATATATTATTATATTAAATTGATTTAGTTAGGATTTGATTATATGGAATTGTATTTTCCCTTAATCTGATAAAGATTTGATATGATGTTTTATACCTTATCCTTAGGCTATTAATATCCTTTGGGTAAGACATACTTTTGAGATTATCAATTAGACCATTCTCTCTCTTTCTTCTCTATTACTCTTTATTATTTTTCTTACCACAAATCAACATGGACTCTAAGGCTTGAAGTTTCATTGAAAGAAAAATGGTCAAAATAAATAATGCAAATATCTGTCTTACCAATAATGCAACAATGCATACTATTCAAAAAATAAGGTATAGTTTACTATTCTTGTATTTAGAGAAGAAAATGTTAATATCATTATTCATAGTACCACAATGATTGAAAGCTCTCCAAGAGCTACTACTTTGCTACATAGAGGAACAAAATTCATTATAAATGATGTACTACTATCTACCAATTCACAAAGAAATATTGATTTAAAAAGATATTTGCCAAAATGGATACCGTGTTACGATGATGAGCAAGGAAATAATGAGTATCTTCATATTACAACTTGTGCTTGAAATTGTACCCACAAAAGTACTACATTTTCTTCAGGTCTATATTACACAAACATTAACGCAATTGAATCATATGCTATCATAAACCGAAGTTTACTAGCCCAAATGACTTTATTATTTGGAATCACTTGTTAGGACATCTACAAAGAGTTATTGAGAACTCATATGGGCATTCATTGAAGAATTACAAGATTTTTCCATCTAATGAGTTTTTTTGTGCTCATGTTCTTAAGGAAAACTAATTATAAGGCCATTACCAACAAAGATTAGATTCGAACCTCATGAGTTCATTAAATGAATTCAAGGTGATATATATGGATCAGTTCATCCACCATGTGGATCTTTTAAATATTTTATGATCTTGATAGATACATCTATGTGCTTATTCTCTTTTTTGTTTTTTTAATCATTATTGAGAAAAGCTCAAAACTAGGGCATTCAAACGAGTATGAGTTGAATTGAGATACTAATTTCATCCCTCATATTAAGTGTTTTAGTCCTCTTTGTTGTATGTTTACTTTCCAATTATATGAATTTCATAGCTTGGTGCCAATTTGCCTTTTTTGCTAATTCTCACATAAACATGCCTTGTTCATTGATTTTGTGTTTTAATGAGTTCCAAGAGTTTTGCATCCTTATATATTTTGTTTTTAACTTGTAGGAACGCAACTTGGAGAGATTTGAGGCTTAGAAGTGATTGGAAGCTCAATTTCACTATTGCTGAAATTTTAGCTTGAATATGCTGCAAAGATCGAGTCATAATTCTTTCATCCCAAATCCAAATGAAGCAAATGTGGTGTTTTTGAAGCCAAGAAAAATATCTATAACTTTCATGAAGACACCAAGAGTTAAATGAGGCTTGGAAGTGACTAGAATGTCAAATTCTGCATAATTGCTTTTAGGAAGTTGTGCTATAGCACATGAGCTATGCTATAGTGCAACCTACAGCTGAGACACCACTAGATTGACTAACAGTTACGCTATAGCGCAGAATATTGTGCTACAGCACAACCACAGAAGTGCAGAACAACAGAATAGGTGTAACACCCTAATAATACCATACTATGCTTAAGTCACTTTATGGCATCACTAGTTGTTACTCTTAACTAGCGAAAGTTCTTATCATTGAAATTAGCGTAATATACGAAAATAGCAAATAATTTTTTTTTTGTAAAACCTTTATGCTTGAAAACTGAGCCTTTAAGCGCTTACTTAC
Organism: Pterocarpus macrocarpus; assembly: GCA_031439585.1. Classification (NCBI taxonomy): domain Eukaryota; kingdom Viridiplantae; phylum Streptophyta; class Magnoliopsida; order Fabales; family Fabaceae; genus Pterocarpus; species Pterocarpus macrocarpus. The sequence goes on along the minus strand of CM062513.1, from coordinate 31,305,743 downwards.
TCGTATATATATGAATGTTGTTCTTCATATCGCTGAGTTACTAATAAGACATATGATAAAATTGAAACACCATAACACAATACCATAAGCCAAGAATGTAATCATAGATACTCAAGAGTCATCATTACACTTAATAAATATCACATATGTAATAGGTCAAATTAAGTAGCATAACTTCCTACATGCTTTTAATTATACATAAACTGCCCAACTGGGGCTCTTAAGAAAATAAAAATACTATGCTACTATCTCGATCCTTCTTAGCTAAGTGAAGAAACATGGCAAATTCTCGTCTTATCCAGTCAGGTACCGTCAGAAGTGCTACCACAGATGCCATAAGCTCCATCTGAAGACGACACGGGAAAGTAGGAATGAGAAATACAAGATTTCTCAATAGGATCGTGACCAGATAAACATTGTGTCATCGTCATCGTCCCAGCCACTTTGGGTTTAATTATAAAAACAATGGACACGTATAAGTTCAATTTTAATGGTTTTGAAAACTTAAACCCCGAAGCGGGTTGCTTTTAGACTTAGCATTATAACTACATCATTATAACTAACATACATAATGAAATATAGAATAAACATTCATAATGCAAATGGATAATATAAATACATGCAAAGACATACATCATCATAGACTTAACCATGGTTATACTTTGACTTTACTTTCATTTTTAGCATGTGCTTAAAATCTTTACTTTTCCTTTGAAATAAACTACTTTTGGACATGAGCTCATTCCATGACCGTTGTCACGCAGTATTAACCAAATCAGACTAAGCTGATATTGGTTACCTCTAAGTTGGACGGTACTCCATGTCACCCTTACCTCCCTCAAAGAGGTTCCTTGAGTCTTTGTGGATCACCGTCTCTCACTTCCCTGAAGTGATCGAGGGGTCATATCCCATTATTTCTTTTCTTATCATTATACTTTACATACATAATACTTCTTTGACTAGACACATGCAATGATATGACTAAGTCCATAATTTTGACGGAAATCCAGCAGTATAACGGCTAGAACGAAGCTTTCCCAAAATGCCAATCATAAAACTTTCAATCAACAGTTTATCATATCACAATAATCAATCAATCATGAGACAAAGCTCAATCAACTCATCATTCATCATGTCGAATGACATTACATATTCATACCTTAAAGGGGTTTATAGTTGTGTTATTCTTTGTGAAGAATATTATGAATCATCACATGATTTCTCGTGGTTACCCATGAGAGAATCACATAGTTAAGATGTATGTATGTGGTCTTTTAGTTACTTAATTCTCATATGAAATTATTCTTTACTTGAGTTCATGCCTTATGGAACACTTATTCAAATTAATTAAGTTAAATGATTGTTTCCTTTCCTTGAGATAGTACACTTAGTGATTCCTAGGTTCATGATATGCTCAGAGGCCCTAATCATACTTCTGTTCCCAAGGAGTTCGAGATCCATCTAATCCTTGGGTCATGACAACACATAACCACATCATGAACCCAACAACACCGTGTTCACTAAACACCAAGGGTGATTTTTAACTTAACCAAGTTACAAAGTTTCAAGCTTTTATTACTAACATAACAAGATCTTATCTTAAGTATTATAAAAGTTATCATTCTTTATAAAGTAGTCATAAAGTTTTATTTTTTGTGAAAGTAAGTGCCTTTAAAATTAAGCTCTTATCTTAAAGATTAGATCTTCATGAAATAATGATACAAGTTACTAGCTTTTTAACTAAAAAGTCTTGTTCTTTATGAAAGTTGACTCTTTTAATTATTCTAAGACCATCAAGGTCTCAACTTTATGATTTAAAGTTGTCTCTAAATTAAAAAAGTTCCTACTTTATGAACTAATGACATAAGACATTAGCTTTAGAGTTATAAAGTCTTGATCTTTATAAAAGTTAACACTTTTATGACTCAAAAATGCTATTTTTGCTTAAAGATTGGAACTTTACTAATATATTCATCTCAACATTCCACCTTTACAAGACTTAGTGTGCAAGCTTATAACTTTATGACTTAAAGTTACCTTCTTGATTAAAGTTTAAAACTTTATGAAAGGATTTACATCCAAGAATTAATCTTTACAACATCAAGTGACAAAATACCATTTTTAATAACTCAAAGAGGCTTAATATTCCAAAAAGCTTAGACTTTTATATATAGTCTTGACCTCAAAACAAAACAAAATAAGACCTTTATGAAGGCACCAAACTTGCGCTACTTTTTATGCATCAAGAAGCAAACTTTTTAAAGCTTTAAGTTTTTAGGAGATTCATAGTCTTGGCAAATCATGAAAAGCATGTAAAGATGAAACTTTTCTAATCATAAACTCATCATTAAAAAAATAAAACAACTTTAAGCAAAATACCACCAAGAACATCAAGAACATACAAGAATAATAACATGAACATATTTTACCAAAAATAGAAACACCAAGAACACTTAAAGAAGAACAAGAACATATTTTTCCAAAAGTAGAAACATCAAGAATACTTGAAGAAGAACAAGACATATTTTGCCAAAAAGGGAAATTTTTGCGCATGAAGAGCATGAAAGATGTTTCTCAAGTTTTCACTTAAAGATCTTGGTCATGAAAAGAACCAAGCTTCAAGATTTCTTGAGTAAACAAAATAAAAGAGTGAAGATCACTACCTAAGCTTGAAAATGGCGTCCTTGAAGGAGAAGAAAAAGATGAAGAAGACTTCTCCTTTGATGATGGTGGTGGCAGTTTTGAGAGGATGAAGATGGAAGCTCTTGAGTTTTCTTAAAAATGAATTTTGTAGTGTTTAGATCTCTTCTCCAAAGACCAAAAGATGTGATCTTTGAAGGGCTTAGTGAGGAAGGTTTGGTTATGAAGGTGGAGAATGATGAAGATGAAGAAGAAGAAGAGGAAATGTAGAGAGAGGTTGGAGAGTTTGAGGACTTTAGAGAAAGAATGAGAAGTTGAAAATGAAGTGAATATGTGTGTGTGTGTGCATGAAGTGGCCGTGAGCTTCTTTGTCTTAGGGAGGGGGAGATATATTTCTTTTGTTGTAATGAAGGGAACAAAATGGTTAATTAAAGGGTCTACTTTAGACAAGACCTAATGCTTTTCTTACATAAAGCAATATTGTCTCTTACTTTTTAACTTTGGTGATGTCATCAATGCTTTATTGTCTAGTTGACTAAATTTGAATTTAATCATGTGATTAAGTGCTCTTGCAACTTAATTAACATGATTAAGCAAGAATTAGTGATTAACACACAAGAACATGATTAATAAAAATTAATCTTGTAAATAAGCTTAATTAACCTTAATTAAACTCGATTAAGCTAATTAAGGGCGGTTAGTGCTTAATTAAGCTATAAAGGCTCTGACTTACTTAATTAGAGATTATCTAATCTCGATTAAGCATTCTCTTGACTTTTCTCATCCGAGTTAACTCATGAACTCTTCGTTAACCCCTTAATTAAGCCTCTATCTCATAATTTCTCATTAAGTGCCTAATTACTCAGGGTTATTGAGGTAATTTAGCATGACATGAAATTGAGAATGTTACAATAGGTGCAATCTTAGGTTTTGGGCTACTTAGACCCACTTTTGGAAAGTCAATGCATGGGGATTCATGTACCAATACCTAAGAATTTACCCAATTAAGTAACTAAGGCTCATTTTGAGAAAGGAGGTCTTTTTCTCTAGTTCTTAGGTCTCCTTTCTCTCTAATTTTTCTTTTTCTTCTCAATTTTCTTTTCTTTTCATCAATGCTTGTAAGATCCATTTTGTAGTTACTGTTTTGTAACCTCCATTACAGAGGAGTAGACTTAAGCGAGCTCAAGGGGCTTTCAAAGGGCTCATAGGTTGTATCTTGAAACCTTATGCTCCATTTATGATATGTGATATATTTTCTTTAATTCCTTGCCTTTTTCTTTCATTCATAGCTTACATTGAATGGTATTGATATGTTGGTTTTGAATGGGATTATTAATTGAGTTTTTATTAATTGATTTCATTAGGAACTCAGTTAACTAAGGAATTGGGAGTTAGTTTTGGGTTCAAACCTATGCTAATGCAATTGGAACAAAAAATCAATATAGGTTAATTAACGTTAACGTTTCAATTTCCTAATTGATTTTATGTTAGTTGAACACGTAGAGGCCTCTAGGTAGAATTGTGGAGTTATTGGTAGAGGTATTTCTAATAGCTCAATTAGCCATGTATCATGTGTTTAATTATTTGTGTGTTGATGATTGATCAATCTTGTGCCTTAGGAACTTCTTGAGCTAGTGCCTTAATTATATATAGTTTCTTATTTTAGCTTTTAATCATTGTATGAAACACAAAACCCCTTCCTTGCTAATCAAATAACATTAACATCCATATGAGATGACTCGAGTTATACCACTTTGCTACAACTTTTAGTGCAACTGGTGAATTATGACACTCACTGTCACCAGGCCGTTTAAGCCTGTGAAAAAACAAACTAAATGAGCCACGGACCATATTATGGCAAACCAGCATGTTTAAGATTGGTCCACAATCTTAAACGAGCCAGTCTTTTTTGGCTATTTAGGCTTCTGAAAATTTGATTATACATAATATACATTGATTTTGATTAACAAAAAAAAAAAGGGAAAAATTCTTATTCCGTACTAAAAAAAGTGAGAATATCTTAATTTTGATTGCTAAATCATGTTTTTTCATACCCTAAATTTAATTATGCCCATTTTCCAAAAAGAAAACATAGGTAAACAAGCCGGATCGAAACTGGCTAATTTAAATGAGTCATTATTTTTTAAGCATAGCCACCTATTTTCGGCAGGTAAATAGATTAGTCTGACAGATTTGGCGTATTTTGACAACTCTACTCAAAACTTTCCCAAGGAAAAGGACTGTTATAGGGTAGCAACCCACAAGACAACTCAAAACAAGAACAACAAAAACAAGACTAAGAAACTACCTCAACCCAATTATGTAGTATCTTAGCAAAATAATCATACACCACAGAAAAAATAAGAACAAAAAGGCTCCAACTCATCAAAATTGACATTAATTTCTAATCAAGAATAGTATGAGATTTGAGAAGAAACATTTATCTACTGCTATAACTGCCCAAAACTTCTCATCTATGAACCATCTTAAGAAAGTATATCCAAAACTCAAACCTACTTACCACAAATATAAAGGAAGTTAAAATCCTAGGGAACACTAAAGCCACCAAACACATAAAGTAACCATGATACGTCCATCACCTAAGCCCCTTTAAGAAGCCACCTAAACTAATATAGTACTTAACAAATTCCTCTATTCATGATACCATAATATGAAACATAGAACTACTTCTCATAACTCCCACCGTTGGCCTCAAAATCTAATAGAAATTGTTTCAATATCCCAAATATGACTGTCCCTCCAACTAGAAAACATATTCCATCTCAGAATGTTAAATCTATGTGTATGTGCTTGTTCTCATCTCACAATCTAGCATTTGTTAGATTACTTGCGCAAATCATTCGACTAAGTGCACAATTTCTATATGCGCTTACTTTCATCTCACAACCTTTTGTTTGCAAGATGACTTGTGTAAATCATTTGACTAAGATCACAATTTCCAGATAATCCAATCAAGATAATCCATCTTGACAATGATGATGAATTTACTTCTCAAACTTTTAATGCTTATTATACGGCAAGTGGTATCAATGTTGAACATCTAGTTGCTCATCATCATGTACAAAATGTGTTAGTAAAATATTTATAAAATGACTATAATTGATTGCTAAATCATTGCTTATAAGAACAAAACTCCCAATTTTGGCTTAGGGCATGATATTCTACATGTTGTTGGACTTATTTGTACAAGGCAAATGAGTTACCATCAATTATCTCCCTTATAATTAGTTTTTGACCAGTAGTCAAATATTTTTCATTAAATACTTTTTTGGTGTATGATATATGTCCAAATTGCCCCACTTGTTCACAACAAATTGGGACTCTAAAGAAAATTGAGAGTATATATTGGATATGATTCTCCCTCTATATTCAAATATCTTGAAATACCAAAAAGAAATATCTTTAAGGCTTGATTTGTATACTACCATTTCGATGAAACAATGTTTCTAATGTTAGGGGAAGAGAATAAGCACAGCTAGAAAATAAAGATAATTTAAAATGCATCATCTTTACACCATTTAGATCCTTTAACAATGCAATGTGAACTAGAAGTTCAAAAGATTATACATTTGCAAAGAATAGCAAATTAATTACCAAATACACTTTCTGATGCAAGAATGATAACTAAATCCTTTATACCAATTGAAAATACCCTATCTATTGGACAATCACTCAGGCAACATTTGGTTAATGGGATGGAACAGGAAATACAGGGATACAAAGGCAGTAGAGACAGAGACATAATATTGGAAGAAAAGTTATTAAACATTTCTGTCTCCAGCTTTCAAAACCCATGTCTCTCTTTGTCTCTACTTTTTGAGTGGACACAAATTTGGCCCAAAATTGTCTCAAAACAGAGACAGTTTTCCACCTTTTGTGCCTGTCTCATCTTCCAAACATTTCTGTCTCCATTTTCCCTGTATTTTCTATCCTGTCTCACTAACCAAATGCTGCCTCAATGTATCAATGTCAACTATCTGTTGCAAAGATAAAAGTACTTAAAAAATAGGGGCAAATGATTTTGTGGATACAAATGATTTTAAAATGGATATTCTTCTTATTGATGAAGATAAAGATATAGTAAGGACTCGTACTATAGTCCAAACTTCTAACATAATTGAAATGCCATAAGAAAATCAGGTGCTTGAAGATATTCAAGATATTGAAAATGATGAGATCTCAATATACTATGTCTTTATGGGGAAAAAAAATGGAACCGAAAAGAAATTGTTGTTGAAAATATATTTACATATAATGTAGCTCTAAACATTATGGATCTTGAACCAAGAATTGCCAAAGAGTGTCGAGTAGAAATGATTGGTCAAAATGGAAAGAAACCATGCAAGTTATACTAGACTTACTTTCAAAATGTGAAGTCTTTGGACCTGTAACTCGAACACCAAAAGCTATAAAACCTGTGGAATACGACAAGAAACTTTTGAGAAAACAAAAGCAGAAAAACAAAGTTGTGAGATATAAAGCTCGACTTGCCACATAAGGTTTCTCACAAAAGGCCTGGTATAAATTATGATGAAATGTATGTATTCTTAGTAGTGAATGGGACTACATTTTGACTTTTTATTAGCTTATCAGCACATAATAAGCTAAATATGCATCTAACGGATATCAACACAACTGATTGTAATACCCTAACAACTTCATACTATGTTTAAGTCTTATTACAATAATTATTAGTTGTTACTTTTGCTTTGCAGAAGCTAAACTTATTTATAAAAATAGGGTAAATTTTTCTTTTTTTCTTTTTAATCTATTACCGCAATTATCTTTTAAAAATGTGAGCCTTAATTACATAATAATTGTCACATAATTTGAAGCATATCATACATGAATATTCATGTTGCAGTAAATAAATATAAACATAAATAAACATTCATATCCCCATTAACATACATAACCACATACATACATACATACATACATACATATATATATATATATATATATATATATATATATATATATTGCCTAAGTTGAGAATTATATGAATTGTGATACATTGTCCTATCAGACCCTACTGAAGCTCTAAGTCTAAACCCTAAGCCTCCTTAGAAGGCTATATGATTGGGATATTTTCAGGGGATCAAAAGTCCTGATAATTGTTCCTTAGATATCTAAGAATTGAAGAGTGATTTTTAACGAATTTTAGGAACTCATTAACCTTTTCATTTTTAGCCGGAAAGTCTAAGGAAATGCGAGTTTCCGGAAATTTGTACTAAAGTCCAAAAGTTAAATTTTGATTCCTAAGGAGTTTGATTTTTTCGATATTTTTATTGGATTCAAATGGGGGGTATTCCTTTATTTACATGTATGATTTAAAGATTAATTGAGAGTAAAACAAATGAGGACATTAACTTAAAATTAAGAAATATAAATAAGTATATGGTAATATTTGAAAGGTGTATCAGGAAAAAAAAAAAGAAGAGGGGCTTGGCGCCCAAGCCCCAGCTACCCTACAGGAAGATGGCATTCAGGTGCTTGGGTGCAAGTCATGGCACCTGAGCGCCCACGGGGTGGGGTTAAAAGAGGGTACTCAAGCCCTCTTCCCCACTCTTCCCCAAATCTCTCTCTTCTTTCTTTTTCGTCTTTCTTCTCCTCACATGGATTCTATCAATATAATGGCTAGATCGAAAGGTTACCCAAAATTGCAAACCTATACATAATAAGCATACATACACAAGCAATCCATCACATGCGTAGATTATGATTCTTGTGAATTTCTCCTCAAGAATCCTAACACTCAATCCCAATACAGTTGTAATACATAGATCAACATTTGCAATATCAAACAACTTCATCATTTTTCCTACATGATTAGGGAGTAAAGTACACCAATGCACTCAAGAGTTTTAGCTAGGTGGTTATGTGCAAATCTTTTAATTTACCATTTTACCCTCAAGTCCTGAATTAATCTTGAAGAGAGATTTAGAGATTTTAAATTCTTTTCTTTACTCATTGATCCTTAAATTAAGTTGCATTTTTTTTACTTTAGTATAGTCTTTTAACTCTTATATTTATTCTTCAAGTTTAATTATTCAAGAAAGTCATCAACTTTATTTAGTTATTTGTTTGAGCTTAAAATTCACATCTTTGTTAGTTGAACATTTTTCACTTCTCAGTTGAGTTATAAGCCTAAACCTTTTTTAGATATGGTCTTAGACTTATCTTAAATCCTTTAATCTTCATCAAACCTAGCTTGTCTCTAAATTTTTTATATCAAGATCCATGCTTTAACTTAAACAAAACATTTCCTTTCCTTTGGTCTCCTTCATGGCCGAACATATGTCACCATTTTTAGTCCAAGTCCTATTTTTGTTTTCTTAGTTACAAAGTGTGCCAATAATACATGTAGACTAAGGATCAACTCTTAAAAATTCCAAACTATTTTCCTCTTTATTTTTACCTAGCATGGCTAAACCACCATCAAGCCAAGCACTAATTTTTGTTTTGGTTTATTTCTTGATTTCACTTGTTTAAGACTTATTAAAACTTATTAAAACTTATAGAACATATATCTAAGCTTAAAAAATTTTAATCTTATGAGATACTTGATAAACAATTAAATCTTTTTCATGATTCATGTCTTAAACCACTCTCTCATGGTCACTTTTCCAATGACCAACCAAACAAGATAAAGGAAATAACTTTACCATATATTTCATCATAAAAATGAAGAAAAAACCAAGGGATCAAACAAATACTCAAAAAAGTGACAACTTTAACCTTTTTTAAGAGGCAAAAACAAAGAATAAGCCAAGAGCACTATAGTCATAGCTAGGGCTAAGCATTCATGACTAAAAGCGAGTAAAGTCCCATCACACTTAAAAGATAAACCAACTAGAAACTCAAAAGAAGAAGTAGAAACATAAAAAGGAAACATTTTACATCAACTTTCAAGAAAGTAGAAGCTTTAGACAAAGCTTGAAGCTCAAAGCTATGGTCAAGCTTAAGCATTCATGGCTTGTCATAAAAGAAAACAAGGTTAGATAGAGGTTCCTACCAACTTAAGATGATGAACCAAGCAAGAAAACTTGAAGCTTAAGATAAAAACCGTCCTCCTTGCTCCCAGAGAAGCCCACAGTTTTGGCTAGAGAAGAAGGTGAGGTCTTGTTGCTTATTTGCTTGGATGAGAGTGTGTACTTGTGCGTTTGTAAGAGCTAGAAGATATATCTCTCACAAGGTCTAGTGAGGGTGGTTATGGAGGTTCAAGAACTTGCAGAGAAAGGAAGAAGGTGATGAAGAAGTAGAGAGAGAGAGAAAGAGAGAGAGTTGGGTTCTCTTGGAGATGAGAGATTATGAGGAAAACTTGGAGAGGAAAGAGTTTATTTAAGGAAAATGTGAATAGGTGTGGAGGAGGGGTGCTTGGCCGTGGGTGTTATGACATTAGGGGAAGGAGATATTTTCATTTTTGTTATAATTAGGGAGACAAATTAGATAATTAAGGTGATTACTTTAGACAAATCCTTGTACCTTCCTTACACAAAGCATTTTTTCTTCTATTTTTTGCTTTTGATGATGTCATCCATACTTTATTGTTTAGTTGACTTTTAATTTGAATTTAATGATGAGATTAAATGTTCTTGCTGCTTATATGACTTAATTAATTAAGAATTAGTGATTAGCTCATGTATTGTTAGTGAAATTAAAATCTTAATTATACTTAATTAATCTTAATTAGCCTTGATTAAGCTCATTATTAGTGATTAGTTCTTAATTAGTCTGTTGGAGGTTTGGTTTACTTGATTAACAACTTTCGAATCTTAATTAATCATTCTCTTAATCTTCCTCTCCTTAATTACCCCTTTTTACCTTTGGATTAAGTTTTTATCTCTTAAATTTTCATTAAGTTCCTAATTACTCAATGTTACTAAGATAATTAGCACGAGAAAAATTGAGGATGTTACACTTATCTATATGTTTCATTATATTTTATATCTACATGAAAATCCCTAAGAGTGTGTTTGGAATCAAAGAAACATGGAAATGATTTGATTTGTAGATCAAATCATGTGTTTGGAATTGAAAAAAAAAAATAAAAAAAGAATTGATTTGCTAAATCTCATGGAATTTCATTCTTCCTATTTTGAATTTCTATCATTTTAGCTAGGATTGAATTGATTTTACTTTTAAATATTTAAAAAGAATAATTTACCCCTGTTTAAATTTGACAAGCCCCATTCTCAAACACACTCTACTAACTCCATTACGGATCTGAGACAATGAATGTGATGCCATGAGAGCTTCACTACAGCTCTTTGATTTCCTTTATTACTTTTATGTTGACTAGCATTGGCAACTATTGTGATTGGCTTTAATTTTGGTATCCTTCTTGCATTGCTGCGTTGCTCTAATTTACTGCTATGGTTGCTTTGTGCTTCACTGCTTCTACTTACGTTGCTGTGATGCTTGAATGGTGGAATTACAACTCTGTACGAGGGGCAGAGATGGGGAGAGAGAGATAGAGAGAGAAAGGAAGGGAGGGGGAGAGAGATGATATAATATGGATAAAGATGTAAAATAATAAAATTAAATCAAATCAATTTTAATTTTAATAAATTCCAAACACAATAATTGATTTATAAACCAATTCAAATCTCATTTTTTATAATTAATTCCAAACAAAATATTTGATTTATAAATCAAATCAAATTATTTCAATTTAATTCAATTCAAATCATTTCCAATTTTTTTTCATTCCAAACACACCCTAAAGTACTAAAGGTATCAGCATCATCTAATAGACATTCTCAAGGAATCTATTCAATCAAATTGTAAATATCTTTAAATGGTCTAAAGCAATCTAAATGGATAAGGCATAATTAAGTTAGTGAGTACTGATTAAGAAGGGGCTTAAGAATGATGTTATTTACTTATATGTCTATATAAAAAAATTTACACTTGGACTCATAATAATTGTCATACACATTGATGACTTAAATATTATTGGAACACTTGAAGAAATTCCCACAGTCATAGAGTTTGAGATAAATATCTTGGAAGGCAAAATTTTGTCTCAGTCGAGCATTTAACAAACAGAATTTTTGTTCATTAGTCAACTTATGTAGCGAAGATCTTAGGAAATTTTATATGGATAAATCACATCTATTAAATAGCCCAATGGTTGTAAGATCGTTGAACGTGAGAAAGGATCCATTTCATTCTTGAGAATAAAATGAATAAGTTCTTGATCCTGAAGCACCATGTCTTAGTGCTATAGAAGCACTTATGTGCCTCATGAACAATGCATGACCTGTAAGATATCTTAGTGCATGACCTGATGTAACATTTTCTGTAAGTGTATTAGCAAGGTATAGTTCATCTCCATTTAGAAGGCATTAGAATGGAATGAAACACATCTTTTTATACCTCTATTGGATGACCTATATGTGGTTGTTTTATTTATCAGTCCATGTTACAATTACTTAGCTATATATGTTGATGCAAGATATCTGTTAATCCACATAAGACCAAGTCTCAAACTAGTCATTTATTTACATGTAGAGGTATGACTATGTCATAAAGATCCACAAATTAGATTATAGTCTCTATTCTGCAAATCATACAGAAATAATTGCAATGCACGAAGCATCTCATGTCGATTGTCTTACAAAAAAGAAACTCCCACAAATTTATATGAGGACAATGTGACATGCATAGGTATAATTCTCCAAAATTATTCTTGATTTATTATTTTTAGAAACAAGAGTGATTGATGTCCAACAAATTTGTTCAAGTAATAATATAGCATATTTTCTTACTATGTCACTACCCAATTGGAATGTATCAATTCTAGGATCTTAAGTGATGCTCCTGAGAGGGACATAAATACTATACTCTTTTTAATTTTCTTAATCAAGGTTTCTGCCCCACTAATTTTTTCCTTTATAAGGTTTTTAATAAGATAGCTCCTAATGTGAGGATATTATACTATTTTCCCTCCACTAAGATTTTTCCCAATAATTTTTTCTTAGTAGGGATTTAGTGAGACATATCCCTTATAAATATTCAAGGGGAAGTGTTATAAAATATTATTGGAAGGGAGATGTTTAAAAGATATTACAACATATTATTATATGATCTTGATTTTATTAGGATTTGATTATGTAAAACTTGTATTTATCTTGATTTGATACAGTTTTATACCTTACCGTTGGGTTATAGATACTCCTTTTGATACACAATGTAAGACATACTTTTGAGATTATCAATCACAGTATTCTCTCTATTTCTTCTCTATTGACTATATAATTTTTATACAATAATGGTATGTTATTAATTATTTGTATAAAAATTAAAGTGGAGTTTGTTGAGGTGATAGATGCCTTGATCCCTTAACTTGAGGCCTTGGGTTTGAGCCTTAGGAGTGAAAAAAACTCTCGCTGAGAGATTATCTACCCCCTTTCAAATTAGTCGGGTTCCTAATAATAGAACCTGAATATTGGTGGTTCTATCATGACAAAAAAAAAAGAGATTTGTATAAAAAGTTTTTTAATAGACAATGTATGAATCAAATTCATTTTTTATATAAAAATCACTCCCCATAATGTGTGCACGTACATATGTTTAAAATTTAATGCTAGGTTGTTGGAGAAAGTAAACATGTGAACATCGTGTTTTGCCATGAAGGATATCATTGCATTGCATTATTCGAATTTTGCTAGAATAAATACTATAACTGATCAAAATAATTCTGTCGTGTAAGAATTTAATTTTGGTTATTGTAATTATTAAATTTTATATTATTAATTAGTTATATATTATAATATGTGTAAGTTTTAAAATAATTATTATAATAGTTAAAAAATAATATATTAACGTATAATTAACCAATAATATAATAGATTTTTGTATTAATAATAAATTAAAATTAAATATTTGTTATAAATTATTTATGTATTTAATATGAATTTAACCGAAACATTAGGAGCATTGCTTAATAAATTAAATTATCTAAATCTTTACGCTTATATTATTATTATTATTATTATTATTATTATTATTATTTTGATTGCTACGCTTATATTATAATATTTGATATAATATTTTATTTAATCAGCCTAGTGTATGTTTCATTGATAATTTGACATGATAAAAAATAATAAAAAGTCAATAATGTTTGATTAGAAGTGCCAGTTGTATATGATATAGGTTATATTTTCTTTTATATCTAATCTCCATTCTAACGATTTTGACTCAACCCTCCAACCACCACCAAAAGAAAACGCACTATGAAAAACACTTAAACTTAGTAATATATTTGATTGATACTATTTGTAACGAAAAAAATCACACATGAATTATAGGCGAATCACAAAAGCACTATTTTATTGGAAGTACAGTTCGAAAAAGATAGAAAACATGGGGTAGATGCATTGGGAAGCTACTGACGTCATTCGTACCCTCTACCCTCTGGAGCATGGGCACATATCCGATAGGCATGCTTGGGTAAGCATGGATGTGTACCTAAAATGTTTTCTTCAAAAATATAAAAGGTGGGTACGGCTCCGATAGGATTGGGTATGCAGCTCTCAGTAAATACGGTCTTTTTTTTTTATATTTCCCCCCTTTTTCTCATTGTGAATCATTTAGCAGCATCTAAGAGAACTCAACTCACCACCACCTTTCTCTTCCCATTGACCTACCGCTCTGCTACCGGTGTCAACATCAACGCCCCACTGCCAGCGACAACACATAATATGAGAAGCTACCCTCCATGCAAAGTGATGACCCACCTCTCTTCCACAAGCAGTAGGGCCATGACCCACCACAACTTCGCGGCGGCTAGCGATGGTGAGACAGCGAAAGGTAAGTTCCTGGTCCTGTTTATGCTTTCTTTCTTTCTTTTTTTTTTTTCCCCCTCTATCTTTGTGATTTGACTAGTAAATTTCTATTCATGCTTTTCTATTGAAATATTCTGCAACTCTGGCTTTGTTTGATAGCTGTTTTAAAAAATAGTTTTTGATTTTTTAAAATAAAAAAATAAAAAACTGTGTTTGGATTGCTATTTTCTACACATTAATTTTAAAAAATTAAAGACTGTTTGTATGTTTTAAAAATAGAAAATTGAAAACAATTGAGACATATTTTTGAGTTTTTGTTCTTAAAAACACAAAATACGCGGTGGCATACTTGTAAATTGTTTGTTTTATTGGTTTTACAATTGTTTTTTTTTTCCTTTCTTGTTTCTTCTCTTGCCTTTGCTTCTTCTTCGTTTCCTTTTTTTCCCTTTCTTTTACCTTCCTCCATGCTCAAACCTAGAAATACCCCATCCATTTCTTCCTTTGTGCCGTTTTCTTTTTCGTCTTCACCACCGCCGTGCTCCTCTCTGCAAATTGCCCCTTCCCTTTCTTCCTTTGTTTCGCGATCTATCTCTCTGTCTGCGTCGCTCTCTTTCTCTCTCGATTTCTCTTCGCGTCATGTTCTGTCTCTGTCTCTGGCATTCTTTCCGTGGTGGAGTGCGGTGGGTGGAGGTGCGGTTGTGCGGTTGGGCGGAGGTTGTGATTACTGTGCTATGTAGTTGTGCGGTTGCTGTTGCTGTGCTTGGTTGGAGAAGATGAGCAGCGGCGGAAGATGGATAAGGGAGAAAGAGAGAAGACTTTTAGTATTGATCCCTTGTATGTGGTGTATCAATCACCTTCAATCATATCCTTTAGATCATGTGGTGTAGTATCAACTTAATATTATGTTAAATTCTATTTATAATAATATATTTATATTATATTTATTTGTTATTTTTAAAAAATCATTTGCTAAATATTTTTTTTTTATTTTTTATCATTAAAAAACTATTTTAAGAGTAAAATTGTCACCATATAAACCTTTCAAGTAATGCCTTATTGTTATAAATTATTGTGTAATTCATAATTATAATAATGGCGAGAATACGTGATAGATTATTTAAAGAATTGGAGAATATGAATCAAAATTATTATTACATTCAATTATGCTATTATATGTTTGCAACTTTTAAAAAAATTTTGCCAAACAAGTTCTTGTTTTATTATTTTTAAAACTTGTTTTTAAAAACAATCATCCAAATAGATTTTCTATTTTTTATCACTAAAAAACTGTTTTCATAACAAAGTTATCAAACAGATTTTTTTATTCTTTTATTTTTAAAAATTGAACTTAAAAATAGTTTTATAAAACAATTTTTGGAAACTAAAAAACAAAACACTTTCAAACAACCCCTTTGGTTTTCAAGCTACTAAATTAGTTGCTTCTTTGTTTTTAGTCTTTTATTTTTTTTTTTAATCTGGACGAGTAATTAGATTTTTGAGTGATATGAAAATTATGTAATTATTTGATAGATGTTTATGTGTAATTTAAGATTATTTTTAAGTTCTATATATTATATAAAATTTATGAAATTTTTATATACTTGTGACATAATTGTACCCTACTTTTTGCAAAATTTTTGTACTTCATTTCCGGATCCATATCAAGTATCGATAATATACCCATTCTTATGCAACATAGTTCATACCTACTTTTGCACATTGTAATTTTGTACCACAAAGCACTTTTTTCTATTATTTTGTGTTAAAAATTTCAATATTCTACTCACTAATACAAAGCCAGTGAAAATAATACAAAGAATCCTTCATTATTCATTCCTACGTCTTCACCTTTGCCTTGTTGACAACCCTAGACTTTTGTTTTTCCTCTCTTCTTTCTTTTGATATTCTTTTGGGATGGCCAAAAATCCCACCAAAACAGGTATATGCAAGAATTACCTGTGTTGGAAATAGGACATATTTGGTCCCCATGGGGACGGAGGCAAGTCTCCGTTTAATAAATGGGGCGAGGCTAAGGGGTGAGGTTCTCGTCCCAAGAGGATTCACTAAATCCTCGTTAATATGAATTTACTTTAATGTCTTTGTATATATAAATATAAAACAAAAAAAAACCATATCATGATATTAGTGTATTTGTTTTAATTATCTTTTAATAAATTTGCATCATATATTTCATTTTTAATTTGGATTGTGTTATATTGGATAATGTTATAATGCATTATGGATATTTATGTATGTTTTGTTTAGGTTTAAGAATATTTTATTTAGATTTTTCTCTTTTCATAGATTTTTTTTAAAAAAATTATATAAACCCACAGATATCTGCAAGGATGGAAATGAGGACAAGGGGCAAAATTTTAAATGATGACGAGGGATGGGGGGCATGTCTCGCCCTTATGAATACCTATTGCTATCCCTATTATTCCTTTTGTGGGTGTTATTGAAGGGGTTACCTACTATCATTCTTTTTTGGTGGCAACCCTGTTTTTCTTTTTGGTTGCTTAGAACTCTTTATCTAGTAAATGACTCACATATTAGGTCTTGAGCATAGTTACGTTGTTCATATTTGTTGTTTTTGAGTGACAAATCTTGTATTTTTGTTGTCCTCTTTATAGTTGTTTTGGTTTTTTTTGTGAGTATTTCTATTTTGATGGTCTTGCAGATAGCAAAAATGTTTGGATCTATTTTGGAAAAAGGTGTAACATATTATTTCAACTACAACACTTTTCGTGTTAGTCTCCTATGTGAAGGATACTTAAACATCAACGGTCTTTGAGCATCGAGCTTAGTTCAAAGTATAGGGTGTAATTGTTTTTTTTTTAACTTTGAATGTAATGTATCTTTTCCAATTTGTAAGTGTTATTAGCCTTCATTATAAATTAATTTTATTTCTATCTTGTCAAAATAAAAATAATAATAACACAAAGAAGTTACAAAAAATACATACATACATATATATATATATATATATATATATATATTGGTACATCAACAACAACAAGATTTAAACCTTTAACCTCATGTATATTACCTAAATATCTCACTACTAAACCGATCCTAATCTCTTAAAAAAAAAAATACATATCGACTTATGGAAAGTTTTGTGTTTTGATACTCTTTAAAAAGATATCGATATCTTTTACTAATTTATAAATATAATTTGATTTTATTTAAAATATTGTATTTTAATTTAAATTAGTTATGCACGTAATCATTAATTATTCAAATATAACAAACTTTTTAAACATTAAAAATACCAAGAAAATAGTGATATGTGTGTGTGTATGCACTAAGTCTTTTTTTCTTTTGATTATGGACCGCTCTTTCTTGTTGTGTCATACTTTTGATGAACATTATAATTGAGCTTTATTCTCTATTTAACTCCAATTTGAACTCAATGATTGAATAGAGATAATTTAAACCCAACAGCGTACCGAAAAATCAAATTGTTAATGATGGCCACCACCTAAACCAAACCAAACCAAATATGTAACCATCCCCCCCAAAAAAAAAACCAAACCAAACTTTTTTTATGAATTTCGATTATCTTTTTTATAGGGGGAAAAAAACTTGATACTATCAATTATGAGCGACAAATATACAAACTTAATCCTTTCACAATACAAGTTGGTGTTTACTTTGGTACATTCAATAATTGGATGATACCAAAAGATATTACAAGGTATAAATTTTTATTGGCCTCAATTATATATCTATGTTAGGAACTGGTTGGTATTCAACCAACATCCAATCAAAATATTTAAAATATTAGAATTATTATTTTTTTAAAAAATTAAATTCATAGTGTAATCCAAAAATTCTTTTAATAAATTCTCTATTTTACTCAAATTTATAATTTATCTCAAATTTCTAATTTACAAACCCTAATCCTATTTTCCTATCAATTATTGCAAATTGTGAATTCTCTACTTTTGGCTCCCAGAAAATCCTATTCACGATCCATTTCTCCGCCGCTTTCTTCTAAGCGTTGAAGGAGTTCTTCCATTGCTGCATTTTTTTTCAGTAGTTGAAAAAGGCTCAAGACACTTATAAAGAAAGGAGCCAAAGATAGAGGATGACAAAGACCAAAACAAAAAGGACCAAAAAACTAAACACTAAGCAAAGACATGAACACCCAAAACAAAAAACCACCAAGGACTAATCGATCCACCAGCAACAGATATCACCGCTACATGACACCTTATCTTTCTTCTAAATCCACCTGCCAACAAACAAAGTCACCACTTGTACTCCCTCAGCGTGTCCATTACATGATAGGTAGATAAAACCTCAAGACATAAAGCAACACCGAAACAAAAACCACACCAGAACATCTGCTTCCATTGCTGCATACCATTCGCTTCTGCTATAGAGCCGCCTAAAAGTTTTTCATAATAGAGTTTAAATTAATGAAATGTAATTATTGACCCAACACTCGGTGGCCTCTTGTGCTATGAATATTCAATGTCATTAATTAAGTTCTTATATTCTGGCCACTGTCACCTTGTTTAGCAAGCAAAAGCAATCAGAGATGATCCAGACGTATGAGTACATGCCCAATTGTGACATCACCGTTCACATTTTATATATAAACATAAATACATACTCACGATGCTCGACGCCAGTGACACGACAACCGCGTTCATGTTAGCTGACACAAGTTGGCAGTAAATTTCACTGCATGAACAAAACGAGAGAGAAAATAAGGATTTTTTCTTCGCAGATGCAAAGTAAATTAGGAATGACTGGGAAAATAAGATTAGGGTTGTATAATTGGGAATTTAGAATGAATTAGAAGTTTGATATAATTTAAAATTTTGATTAAGTTATAATATTTGTTAAAAGATTATTTGAGATTATATTGTAAATAAAAAATTAGTAATCCCAATATGTTAAATTTGTTGGCTGGGGAACTTCATAAAAAAAATTTGTTGACTGTATGTTGATTTGATATTATCATACATAAAGAGACCAATAAAAATTTGCTACGGAATCATATGTTTCGATATCGTCTAATTATTAAATTTACCGTACCAATCGCTATAAAAGTTCTTATAATGTCTTCTCCCGTACTTGAAGAAAATTGAACTCCAGATTCACTTTTGGTTAATTTCTTATTTAATTAAAGGTAAGAGAAAGAGTCTTTTAATTTATATTTACTCCAGATTACTTGCCATATTGTTGCCAAAGCAATCATTTGGTTACAACAGCATCAGTGAAGAGTTATGTCTAATTATGGTCTCATAAGAAATTTTATGGCGTTCTCCCTTGTACTTTTCCGTTTTTTGTGTATGCTATTGCCAAGTTTTATTTATCTGATTCTCACATGTTTGTTCTGGCCTATATAGATCAATTTTGTCTTATATATTTGTGTGTGTTTCTGTCCGCATGCCGGTGAAAGCTTTGAAGCTGAAGTACCATGCATAGGAAAGAGAAACATGTTAAAATGACAAAAATAATTTCTGTTCTCTAAATAATTTTCTTTTGAAATTATTCTTCTATGCCCCATCTGTTGCAACGTCCTTTTTTTTGGCCGCTGGAAAGGGAGTTAGTGTCTGGTGGCGCCATTATTGGATTGATTGTGGGCTGACAATTGACCCACCAATGGGCCCGGTCGAAGGTTGGAATAGGCCGAAGGAACCAATTAGGAGCAGGGCCAATACTCATAAGTTGAGAAAGAATTGTTTGGCTTCAAAGAGAAATGTATCAGTTGAGAAAGAATTGTCTGGCATGAAAGAGAAATGTGTCAGTTGAGGAGAGAGATTGAGCCAAGTAAAATAAGTAAGTCCAATTGTTAGAGGTAGGAAAGCAGTTGGATAATGAGGCCATGATAGAGCAATGGTTACTATTACTAAAATAGTGGATGTATGGAGTTAAGTCAATAACCACTATGTGCGTGCAATTAGAAAATGGCAAAAATTTAGAATCAGTATAAAAGGTTCATATATATGGAATTAAAGGAGGAGAATAGGGGTGTGCACGGGTCGGGTTGGGTCGGGTTTAGCGGAAAAAAATACCCGAATCAATGAAACAGGTTCGGGTTGGATTGGGTCGGGTTTTAGCTTTTTAACCCTCCAACCCGAACCAACCCAACCCGACCACTTCTGGGTTGGATCGGGTCAGGTATTCGGGTAGGTGGTCAGTTTTTTTTTTTTTTGGGCGAAAAACAGATTAAAAACACCTTATTTTATGATATTTTCAAATCTGTAATAGTGTAAGTAACTCATTAACTTGTTGTAAATCTAACTATATAATAAATCTAAATATCTAAGTATCTAACTATACACTAACATAAATCAAAATTAATTCAAATCTAAAGGCTTCTCACAAATTAGAGAAAGTAAACACCAAAAGAAAGATATAATGATATATTACTCTCAAGTCTCAACATCAATAATCCAACAACATTCATCAATCCAAAAGAGCCATTATGACAATAATCAATAGCATAATAGCCACATCCACAGCATAATAGCATAACAACTAACAACATTCATCAATCCAATTATCCAAAAGTCATTATGCAATACACTAATAAAACATAACAACAGCTCCTAAGTTCCAACTATAGAAAGAAAAAGACAACACAAACTCTTGAGTCTTGAGCAATTTGTCTTCTCCTCAAAGTCATAGACCCAACCTTGAAATCCTTCAAATTTCTCGCCCTAACAAAAAACAATTATTAGAAGGCATTTTAATGAAATATTAAATGTAGAAGAATGAGAAAAAATTTGATTTCACCTTTATGGCTGAACTTATACAGCACTTTGAATCTCAATATCTTCAAGTCCTGAAACTCCTGAAATTTCTAATAGAACAAAAATGCAATAAGAAAAAACATTATGTCAAATGATAAAGATAAACAATAACTAATATAATAAAGTTAAAAATTCAAAATGATAATTATTAATTATATACCTGATTCAACTTTCTCAGGATCTTGCAATTGATCTCGTAGATCAATCTTCTTCTTAGGAGGCCTCAACCAATTTTGTGTGCAAATCAAGGCCTCCACTGTGGTGGGAGATAAAGAACTACGGTAAGGATCAAGCACACGACCTCCCGTGCTAAAAGTTGACTCAAATGATACTGTAGATACTAGAATGGCCAATATATCTCTAGCCATACAGGATAGAACATAATACTTCACCGTCTTTCCTCTCCACCATCTCAAAACATCAAATCCCTCATAATTGTCCTCAACATCATCTTCCATATATTTATCTAACTCATTCCTCTTGAGCTCACCTTGCTTTTTCTTCACCTTTAGTCTAAACTTATCTAAGAGGTTTGCACTACTACCATCATCATTACTTTCAATTTGAGATTGTGATGCAACATCCGATGATAAGCCACTTGAAGCACGAGTATCAGGAGGAAGGGGATTCAATGCCATGTATTAAGAAAACAAACTCTTTATGACATCCTTTAACATTTTCAATGTGGTCTTGGACTTTTCATGACCATACATCTCCATGAAACAAAACTCAATATACTCCCACTTAAGTCGCGGGTCAAGAAAAATAGCCACAAACAAAAGATAATTTATCCCATTGACATCCCAATACTTGTCAAACTTAGATTTCATACTTATAGCCATCCTTTGCAATACACTATCATCACTTTCAATCCAACCCATCAAAGTATTATGAATTTCGCACAACTTATGAAAAAAAGTGTTTGCAGTAATATGCAATGAAGCTGAAAATGAAAGTGTAGCATCATAGAAGATCTTCAAGAATTTAATAAAAACATATGCATGGTTCCAATTATCAACACTAGGAGCTCCTCCTTCACTATCAAGAGCATTCAAGAATGAATTATCATCATATTCAAGGCGACTAAATGCCTTTTCAAATTTTTCAGCCACTTCTAACATCAAGTAAGGGGAATTCCACCTAGTTGGCGCATCAAGAACTAGCATTTGACTATTAGCTATATTGGCCTCTTGGGCACACCTCCTAAAAGAAGCCAATCTAGATGGAGAGGATCAAACAAATTTACAAGCGGCTCTAATTTTAGCTATGGAGAAATCCAATTCCTTTAACCCATCACTCATAATCAAATTTAAAATATGAGTAGAACACCTCATATGCATGTACTCTCCCTTCAACAAGGTAGTACCATTCCAATGGGCCATGCCTCTCACCAAATAAGTTAGTGCTGAGTTATTAGCACTAGCATTATCCACAGTTATAGTGCAAACCTTCATAATACCCCAGTCTTTCAAACATTTCTCTAGAGCTTTCCCTATGGTATCACCTTTATGGTTTGTAATCAAACCAAAGCTCAAGATTTTCTTGTACAATTCCCATCCCTCATCAATATAATGAGCAGTCACACACATATAATTAATATTTTGAATTGAAGTCCATGTATCAGTTGTTAAAGAAACCATTTGATGGTTCATTGACAATATGGAATTCAATTTAGCTTTTTCCTCTAAAAACATTTGCATGACATCTCTAGCAATAGTTGTTCGAGTAGGGATCTTAAATCTTGGTTGACATGAAGCCATGAAAATCTTAAAGCCAGGATTCTCAACAAATTTAAAGGGAAGCTCATCAATAATTATCATTTTACAAAGATCAAGCCTACATTGTTCTTGGTTGAATTCTACAAGCTTCATTGACACAGGGTCATCCTCACTTTGTTTTCCAAAAGCAATTGTTTTTTGCTTCTTATCTTCCTCTCTATGTGGGTTCTTTTTACAAGCTCTCAAATGCTTAATGAGGTTGGTGGTGCCATGACTAGAACTATTGGATGCATATGACTTTCCACAATAATTGCAAATAGCTCTATCATTCTCTTTATCTTTAGAAAAATGAGCCCAAACATTTGAAGGAGGTCTACTAGGTTTTTTTTTATTACCTACATCTTGTGAAGAAGTGTCAGCCGTTGGAGGTGGATTTTGATCCGCAGAAGGTGCAGCTTGAGTCCCGCCCGAAGTTGGATTAACTGCTGGAGTTGGAAGTGGATTCCCACTTGTCGGAGTTGGAGTCCTAGTTGTTGGAGTTGGAGCACTTCCAACTTGAGTCCCACTCGTATTCTGGGTCCCAATTCCTTCATAGCCTAATTCTTGGTCTTCTGCCATTTTCTTGGCTTGTTACTACTATTTCAAGAGAAACAAAAATCATGTTACATTACTATTACTTTCCAATATGAAAAAACAACGGCACAATCTGATATTAACAACAATAATTTCAATTTTCAATTAACAAGTCAATAACAATACATCATTAACAAGGGTGTGATATTGTTGTACTGCAATTTTCATCTAAAGCTTAAAACTTATTAATAGTGCATTAACAAAGATAAATAACTATGTTAAAGGACAAAACTCACTATAAACAACTCAAACATATAGGTTAAATCACTCACTAAGGTAATTTTCTAACCAACGCCTATTAAAACTAACAAAAAATTAAACAAATAATTAATAATAAAACGAAAAAAGATCAGCCTCCATATAGAAAAAGATAAAAGAGACAACCCAAATACTTGTAGAAGAAAAAAAATGAGTTATTAATAGTGCATGCATAATAGAAGCAAAATAGGGGGTAGCAATTTTGAAACACATACGAGAAGCAAAACAGGACAAGTCGGCAAGCTGCTAGCTGGTTAGACATGGTGATGTCCATATATCTAAATGGCAAGTCCAATACTTCTCCTTGTTGTCTTGTTTCTTCCTTATAATAATTTTAGGTCCAAACCAAGTGATTTCTACCTCTACTTAGTAATTCATCTAGAATTTTCAAATATTATCTCATTGTCATTTTTCTTATGGCTGCTTCTTAGAGTTTACATTGCCCAGGTAACTTGCTTTTCGATTAATCTGACACTTGTAACTAGTGCGTACAGTCAAAATAGATTTTTGAAGTCAAAAGTTGTACTTGACTACGAAAAAGATTAAGATTCATGATTGAATATAATTTATTGCATTACATTCAATTGATCAACGTACTATTTTCCCCTAATTTCCTTAACAACAACAAGATTTGTTGTGTCTCTGTTTCTAACACTAAATTCCATCTACGTTGCGTGATTCTAAAATTCCATTTGCATTGATTCTAAAATTCCATATTTTAGAATCATAGAGAGATAGAGCAATATCACATACAAGGATTAAGACTTGTTATTGCTTGAAAGGGTGTGAGTGGAGGCGTGCAAATGATCATGTCCTGCCGTCCTCACTCCTCTGTGACAGAGTCAGTGCACGGGACGACTTCCTTCGGTGGCATGTGGCGACGCAAGTTGCGGCGAAGGCAGATGCAGATGCAGAGGCGAAGATGGGATGGAGGAGAGCTTGAGAGTGAGAGGGGAGGCTAGGAGCAGCAGCAGTCGAAAGGGAATTAGGGAAAGAAAGTCTAGAAGATAAGTTAGGGATTTTTTTTTATACTTGATAACAGCTGACTCACTCATTAGAAAATAGAAATTAAAAAAAAAAAGATAAATGGGGGTTCGGGTCTATGGGTCGGGTATTGGGTTTAAAATTTAAACCCGGCTACTCCGAATCCGAGATTAGACTGGTCAATCGAAGTTTTACTTTCGTTAGACCCGTGCAATTCGATTCAAACCGAATTTTTTACCACGGGTCGGGTCGGGTTGATCGGGTTTGTGGGTTGACCCGTACCCGTACACACCCCTAAAGGAGAACATACACACCATGTCATTCTAATTATTAGCTTTTATTTTCCTTTGTCCATTTTATTTTCAGTATTATGTCATTTTTCTATTTTCATTGTTAACATTCAAGCTTTGTATAAACTCTTATTAATTGATTAATGCAAATTCGATTTCCATTCTAATTTTCGTTAATCAATTCTGCTCAAAGACATGCTCTTGTGAGTCATTTGAGGAACTCATTTGTTAAGCGGTAGACTACCATCTTTAGCTTAAATTATTTAAACTATGGTAATCTTTAGGAGTTTATTTTTGAATAAATTTCTTTAGAGAGATTTAATTGATTATATTTTCATCCAGCAGTTTCTAAATAATAAATATTGTAATTTTTTTCCCCTTTTCCTCTCCATTATCAAAATGATAAAGGATGCATTTAGAAAAAAGTTAAACAGAAAAACAAAAGCATATTCTTTCGCTATTAAATTATTAGGAATAGAATTGCTGAATTGAAACTAAAACTACATTAAAAATCGTTCAAAATATAAGATATGAGTAAAATAATTTATATTGACAATGTATTAAAATTAATAAAATATTCTCATTTTTATTGTTTAATAAAGTATTTTGATAAATTAATTCAAATAAAATAACAAATATACAATCACTAATTAGAAAGTAAATCTTACAAACAACATAAAGAAGAAAAAAAATGTGTGATAATGTTTCATAATGATGATTTCTAAATCATAACTACGTATTTAATTATTATATAATTAAGAATTGTGCTAACAACTATTTTAACTGCATTTATTAATAAATTTGAAAATAACAAGTGCAAACCAATTAAAATTTTTTAATATTTTTATTATATGAAATTTATTTTTTATTTAATATTTTTAATTTGGTTTTTCAATAAATATTCTTAGATTACTCGGTAGTAAGCATAAAGTTTTTCGAAGAAATAAACTAATATGCATCACAGAGGGACACCGCTTCTTTTTAAGGGCATTTAGTTTTGTGAAGACATTTTAAAACACTTCTAAAGTGCCAAAAAAAAAAATGTGTGTTATAGTATTTATAATTCAATATATTGATTTTGTTAAAAAAAATAGAGAATTAGATTTTTTGCGTGACATTTTTATTAAATTTTAAGTAAGTAATATTATTTTATTTCATCTAATAATTACTTTTATTTTAGTAAAAATTTATTTATTTTATTGTGTAACATTACTCAATTTTATAAGTCCTCATATTCTTTCACTTTTATTGTGTTAAGTCACGAATAATTTCCTAGTGGACGACGATCTTAAAATTTCTCCACAGGTAAAGCATGAATACAAAAGAGACAACGACAAAAGAATTAAAAAAAAAAAACGTCGCCTTAAAGAAGAAAAAGGCATATCAGATGCCACTACAAACTTATAATATATAATAAGAAAAAACTAATATTTATTCCCTAGTTGGGTACAGACTTGGGCCATTTTCCCATTCATAAAAATAAAAAGTAGGTAAGCCTCGATTTTTTTTATTCAATTACCAATTTTCCACATGACAGCAAAGAGACAATGATCTTCACGCCTTCACAACCCTGACTTTTCTTGCAAATTTCAATTTGTTTACTCTTCACAAGACATAATTCTATTGAAAACTCAGTATAAAAATTTGAATCCTGAAGCACACAAATTGGTGGGACGGGAAGGGGAGTGATCAGATGATGCGGCGGCACAGGGTAATGCCATCACCAACAGGGAGCTGGCAAATCTCAATCCTGGAATCATGAGCGAGGTACTTGTTGAGCTCCAAGATATAACTGCGATAATACTTCACGTAATCCATCAACGGCGCATCAGGTGGGGCCACCACAGATCCACTCCATAGGGTGTTATCATACCCGATCAGGCCCCCAACCTTCACAAGCTCAATCACCCTCATGTGGTAGTTCAAGTAGTTGTCCTTATCGGCGTCCACGAAAATAAAGTCGAATGTTCCCTTGTTATTTTCCTGTAAAATTGACACATTTTCAGTGAATCAAAAACAGTCACTTGTGAGTCAACCCATATATATAGTAAGCAACTAGTAACTTCAATTCATTTTTCCCTATATATCTCGTAAAACATGAGTTAAACTTTAAGTGCACGCACATCTTTAAGCAATTCGTCAAGAAGGGGAAGAGCAGGTCCTTCTCTGAAATCAATCTTGTGAGCAACTCCAGCTTTTTCAATTATGGGCAATCCCAGTTCATAATATTCCCGGCTCACGTCCATAGCCAATATCTAATATTAAAACAAGTATTCATCAGCTGTAGCTATACCTACACATATTAACGTAATGGTATGAGTACAACATTATACTATATGTGTTTCTAAAGCTAACTAAGGACCTTTCCATCATCAGGAAGAGAAAGCGCAGTAGAAAGCAGAGAGTATCCAGTGTAGACACCAATTTCCATGGTGTTCTTGGCGTTTATGAGCTTAAGCAGCATGCTCAGAAGTTGTCCTTCGTCAGGTGGTGTAGCCATGAGGTTCCTGTTTTACAATATGGTGTAAATTGGTTATTTAAGGAAGGTTTTCCCCCATATTGCCACTGCTAGTATTCTGGGAAAAAGTTCTCATATCCTTCTGGACGAAGAAAAATTCTTCCTCCAAGTGGATATTGTATTGAAAGGATTGGAAGAATTGTAAAAAAATCATGAAACATTAAAGATGAATGGTGTAGTTACAATGTTATGTGGTTGAAGAAAAATTCTTCCTCGAGGAGGAAAGAATTTCTCGTATTCTGGTCGACTGAAAACATTTTGTGCAGGTACAAAGATTTTGTACCAGACACATTACAAACCATGGCGTGCTTTTCAATTATAAATAGTAACATGTATATGATGAATATGCTGATGAAGGAAAATAACCATGATCTTACCAAGGGTGTTTTTCTGTCATCTCACGGAGCTCTTTCAAGCGTTCATGCTCTCTCGGATGCACACTGGTTTCAAGTATGTACTGCAATAGTACAACACGTGTTAGCAAATCTTAGAGTGAATTAGTGAAGACAATATTGTTTATTAATTATGTAAAGAGCTAAAATGCGAAGTTGTTGATTAGACCTGATACAGTGCATCGCTCTGAAGGAGACTCTTATGAGCGAGCTCCTTGTGGCCAACTAGTTGGCTTTGTTGTTCCTCTTTAGTGGTGGCAGCCATCTCTGAAATTCTGTATTGGGTACTTGGCTTAATTTTCTTTGGGACTTGGAAGAGTTTATTCTGCGAGATGAAAGCTCCAAAACGCATTCCAATTTATAGAGCGCGCAAGCGCTGGAGTCATAGACATTGCCCCCTTTTTTTTTATTAAGGTATGATTGAATCACCAAGTAGCTGGTGCTAACAGCTCAACAATATAGTTGAAACCGGCTGGCTGGGGTTGGTAACCAGAAGCTTCCTTAATTCCTTTATGCGAAATTCACCTAATGTATTCCTCCCTGGGGCCTTAGGCACCAGTTCCACGACCCTGGAGGGCCTTAGTTGACCTTAACTTTGGATGCTACTGTTCACATCTACGCGTGCACTCTTTTCCACTAAAATGGTGTACAGCCTAACTATTTTTTATTTACATATTAATTATGTAATTTTATATGGGCTAAAAAAAATTTGGTACGTATAGTTTTTACCTTTTCAAAAACGTTTGTGAAATTTCTTCCCACTCTTTCAATTAAACATTAGCAAAATTGTTCCGACCGTGCACCATCAAAGAGAGTCAGCAATTATTATGTTATTTGAATTATGTCTAATTTTGAGGAAATAGGGGAAAAAAAAGGAGAAAGAAAATAAAGAAAATAAAAAAA
Organism: Pterocarpus macrocarpus; assembly: GCA_031439585.1. NCBI lineage: Eukaryota > Viridiplantae > Streptophyta > Magnoliopsida > Fabales > Fabaceae > Pterocarpus > Pterocarpus macrocarpus. The sequence goes on along the minus strand of CM062513.1, from coordinate 31,276,812 downwards.
ATAAAAAATATTTATTCATTTTTGGCTTGATTAAAAAAAATAAAAAGAAATAAAATGTAATCATGTTAAGTGACTTTTTTGATTCTTAGTTATTACTATAATAAAAAACAGAGAAATAAATAAAGATAAAATTGCTATTTTACAGTAATTTTCCCTCACCTTAGCTGGCTGGATCTCCAGTCCAGACACTAGTGCCCTACCTGCTAGCATTGGAGGTGCCTCCTCTACTTCAAATAAAATCACTCTTCCTCTCCAATTTTCTTTTCAAGAATGAAGAAAAATTTGTTGGTGAACACTACATTTTTTTTACCCTGCTTTTCTCTCTATTTTTCATATCTAACCAAGAAAAAATATAAAATTTTTCCCATTTTTTTTCTCTCCAATTCTTCTCCAACCAAACAAGGGATAAGTGTTTTTAGAATAAGAAAAAAATATTATTCACTGCATAATATTTCAATCTGAATTATTGTGGTTTATTTCTATTATATTTTTAATACAACAGTGAAAATGTCAAATTATAAATGATATAAAATAATAATTTTTTCTTAGCATCTAAATGTTTTTCCTAATTTTACTAGCATAAGCTGTTGACATTGCTTCATGTTTTCCTCTCATACCATATCTATAAAAAATATAGCTGAGATTTTTTGTTATTATATGTTAGTTTCTAAATATTTAAATAATATTTAAAATTATGCATAAATGTAACATTCATTCATAATAAAGCTAATGACATAAATTACATAGGAAGTTCAAGGTTGAATATTAACATATATAAATACATGAAAGTGTTACTGGCCATAGATTAAGCATTTTTGTACTAGTTAAAAAAAAAATTACAATTTATTTAAATATAACTCTATATGTTTCTATTAGTTAGAGGAGTCTGCTTTCATCTGGGATATTATTTAAGTAATCTAAAACCACCAAAAATAAAATGAGAATGAAAATTCTCGATAAAAAATGAGCAATTCTTAAACATTTGAACTATACAAATCACAGACATAATATTATAGGTAATAAAATAGATCATTTTGATGCAACTTTAAATGCAACATAATAAATTAATATTATAATATTTTTGCTTTAATTTCACCATTTTCTTGGTCTGTTTATCTCACATATAAACAAAGGTATTATCCTAAGAAATTTCTCTTCTCTGGTGTTATTTATAATATTGTAACAACAAAGTAAGATCATTATGCCACATTAACTAAGGCAAATATCATAAAATAATCTTATACCCATCCCTCTGCCTTCTTTGTAGCTAGCTACAAGTCTTAAATGTCCTTTCTTTAATTCATATGCTTGCCATCATATATGAATCTCAACATACATAATAATGCATAATCTAAATAAATTTATTCTTTTTCATATCAATCCCATAAAAAAATTACATATGATTAATATCTTATAAACAGTCAGAATAATGAACTATAAAAAAAATCAACGTATAATAATTTTTAAGTAGAATAAGGAATAATAAATAAATTGCAATAATAATCAGCATCTTTAATATAAATGAACTATAAATAAAATAATTTGCATTAAGTAATGAATAGCGTAAATATAAAGGAACAACAAATAGATTGTAATAATAAATAATAATAAATAATTTTAATACAAAAGAACAATAAATAAATTTAATAAAAATAAACAAATAAATATAGCCATAATTTTATTTCATGAATAACTTTATCTTCTACCTCAAAATGGTATATATCTACAAAATTCTTATTTATTCGCCACCCTCCTAATTTTTCTTACTCTCTCTTTCCTGGCTTTCCTGGCTTCTCTCAACGTGCGGTAACAAATTCTCAACCTCAATCTTTCCGTATGCCTTCGCAAATTTACCTTCTGGAATGCCTCTATTTATAGCCAAAGGAAGACTTCCGTGGGAAGTCCGGTTACGTGACTTTCATTTTTTGTATTTTTATTTTTATTTTTTATTTTACTAATCTTATCTTTCTTTTTGCAAACCGTCAAGAGCGGTTACATTCTTTTCCACATTTCATTTTTTTTCCTCTCTCACTTTTTTGACTTTGCTAGACTTATTCTACATATATACTTGAGACTTTGTTTCCCCAATTTCACGCTGATTCTTTCATTTTTTTTCATTACCATTATTATAATTATATTATTATTAATAACTAATACTTAGCTATTTTATGAACTATTATTACAAACATTAACTTAAATAAATCAATAAAATATCTAAATGATTTAAAAGAGTCGAAATTATTTTATACAAAATATTTTATAAAAAAGGGATATTACCATAAATATATTTTTATTTTAAGTATGTATAGCACCGGACTCCATTTCCTGTCTAAAAAATATGAAAAAAAAAATGATTGACAAATATAATTTCGGTTATTTAATGTTACCTGTAAAGCTATATAAAGTTCATGGAGGCAACTCCTGTACGTTATATAAATGCATTTTTTTTACATGCATTATTTATCATATTATGGAGGCCACCAAGCCGACCACGCCAGCCAAGGTTGATCGGCACCAACTTTATCAGTATAAGTAAAATCTATTGTAATTAAATCACAGAAATTCTCAGACATGGTCTGAATAAAGAAGTAAAGGACAAGTTACAAAGAAGATATATACTAATTTTTGCCACGCTTCTCACTCATCGCGATTTCGAAAGGTAGCGTTTAGGGTGGGGACCTAAAAGTTGGGTCCATTATGGATCTTGCATTTAACCGCATGTACAAGTTGTGGTTAATTGATAGACAAATGTGGTTAAATAATACTAATGTTTAATTAATATAGTGAATCAAGTTAAATTTACAAATTTGTCCTCGATATTTATCTCTCCTCTCTGCGCCTTCAACCATCTCCATCCAACCGTTGCACATAGCATCGCCATTGATGTCAGCGCCATCATGGTCGAGGCTGCTCACCATCGGCATCCCACATGGTGCAAAACCCACAACCCCCACTATTGCTCCGGGCCATCGCCGTCACCACCCTCATTGCCATCGTGCACCACCATTCTAGTCCTCCCTACGCGCCATAGCTCCACGGGGTAACTGCCCCCTCCGTTCGCGCCATGACGGCATGCGTGTTATCTATATTATCTCAATTGACATAGTGAAGCCCATGCCTTATCTTGGGGTCCATCATGAACTCCTAAATAGATTCCTAGTTAAATTACTAAAGTGCCCTACATTTTTTTTTAGAATCCCCCCTTCTCCCACATCATCACCACCCACTATTCTACCCAAACACCGTTGCAGCTCCCTCTTCTCCTTTATCTCCGCTAGCAGCACCCTTCCCCTTCCCCTGCACTAGCAGCACCCCCTTTTGCCGATGGCACCTCTCTTGCCACCAAAAAAAAAAATAGCACCTCTCCTTGCCAACTTGCGCTTAGTGTCAACATTTCTAAGCACTTTCTCTCCAAATGCACTCTCCAACTTAGCTGGGAAAGTGTCACTAGCAGCAAAATCACCCAAGAAATCATTGCCCAAAGCGCGCATGAAGGAGAACCTATTTCGAGAGGGAGCACATGGCCTAAGAAGAAGTTACGGTGGTGATAGGGTGTGAATGAAACATGGGGTTAATTGGGTGCACAAGAGAGAAGACATGATATGTAGTGGCCATTTATCTAATTTGACTATAGTTTAGTTTATGTATGTTTGCTTAGTGGCTTTTGTTGGATTTGGATGGAGCAATGAGGAATGTGGAATGGTTTGGGGTTGGGATATGGGAAAGGATGTGGTCATGGCACAAATAGAGGGGTGGCGGAAGGCAGTGACACCGGGGTCAATGGCGTGGTAGGGAGTGTAACATCCACCGAAATTCTTTTGTCGTTTTCCGTTCAATTGTTCGGTTTTTATCGAATAATTGAGATTAATTAAAATTCGGTTAAATAATTATTTAGGATCAATTGATTAGCAATTAACTGAGATTAGGTACAAGTTAATTAGGTTATAAATATCGTAAGATTACGATATTTTAAATTGTCGGAACCAAACTAATAGAATTGCAAGCTTAAAACCCTAGCACCTAAGGCTGATTACTCAGCCACATTATCACCCAAAAGTGGCGCATAAGTGGCCACAAAGACAAGGAAGGCTAGCTGAATTTCAGCCATGCAAAGCCAACCAATCAAATGCTAAAGGAAGCCAATTATAACCATTCATATAATCAGATTTTTTTTCCACCCTTTAACACCCATTCAGACCTCTTCTTGCGCCACTTTTCTCCTCTTCTTTCAGCTCTCTTTCTCTTTTCTTTACACACATAACTCCAGCCAACATCAAGCTCTACTCATCCAAGCCCTCAAAAATCAAGCAAAATCACTTAGAATAAAGGTAGGAGTTCTATTCTTGCATCAATTTTGTGGTCTTGGCTGGTTAAGCTTGGATTATTTTTATGATCTTTGAGGTGTTAAATGAATTATTATGATGATATGTGATTAGTTTTGGGTTGTTGGTTGGTTAAAACTGAATTGGAATCAAAAAAGAGTGAAAGTAGGAAGAGCTGATGGGTGGGAGAACCAAAAACCCTCGGTAGTCCGTACGGCGGAGTGTACGGCTCTGCCTACAGCAGATTAAATTTGATGAAACCAATTTTAAATGAAACTATACATCCAAGGCTTTCCATGGATATATCATATAAGGCTTTTGGATTAGTATTGAGAGAGATATGAATTTTTGAATCTCATCCTAGGGTTTTGACTCTGATTTTGGGCAGACTGGGTTGTTTAGGGTAGAACTCGTCCTATACTACTTGAAAATGAGTGAAACTAGCTTTGTTAGAAAGCTTACACATAGAAGAATGTCCCATAAAAATTTTAGAATTAGATAAGGTCCCAGTTGCTACCAGTGATCCAAGAAAGTTACCCTATGTCCTAACTGGGTCAGAACAGGACAGTTTAGGAAGGTCAGAATTCGGGGCTTATAACTTGAGCCCTACCGAGCCAAATGGAATGGAACTTTTTGTAAATGAAACTTTACCTTGTTAGCTTTAATATGAGTCCAATTTCATATATTTGAGTCAGTTTTCGATTTTTAGTGGATTTTTACTTTTAGGTGTCTGATTCTGGCTAACCATTGGACAGGCTGAGGAAAAATCTAAATATCTCAAGCTATAGATATCAAAATCAGATGTGACCAAAGAGGTTAGAAAATAGACACATAACACTTTAACATACTCAAATTTGAGGTCCAAATAAGTTAAATAGAAATTATGACTTGAATTATAAAAACTGGGTTGGTTGACTATGCTGAGGCAGAAACTCTGCCTTAATGAATTTAATGTTGTTATGAGTTCAATATTGGAATATGTATGTAATGTTGTGATCCTTGTGATAAATTGATGTCCTGATATGCTGGCACTATTCATGGGAAAGCGGACACATTCCGTTATGCTACCGAAATTTCGGTAGAACCCATGCACGAGTTATGAATTTCATATTAATGCATGTGCAATTTCAAGAAAGTTATGAAAGTTATGATAAGGATTATGTACTATGAAAGTTCCATGCTACTTGGGCCAGCCCCGAATAAGAAGTTAAGGGCAATAGATCGGTGGGAACGTCGGGGAAAGTAAACCCGATAATTCTTGTATAGGAACGAGCTCGATCCTGAAAAGCAGACTATTACCCAGGAGTCTAAATGGTCAAGAACTCCCAGGGGACCAAGAGATGAAAAATGATGAAAAATAATGGAAAGACTTATGAGGAAAGGTTCATGATTAAGCTTGCATGATTACATGAATGCATGGTTACATGAAATAATTATGTCAAGATGGATGCAATGTCTATTAAGTTTATTTACTGCCATTTATTTATTTATTCTGTTTACTATTCTGTGAAACCTTATTAGTAAATCTGTCTGTTTTTTGTGCCTTCTAAAGTAAAATTGGACCTTGCCTCGGACCAGACATTTCCTTAAACTCGATAAAATGGATAACTAGTTTGAACACATGTTTTTATAATTAAATAAAACCCGAGGCAACTGAGAATGAATGTGACGTCAGATGAATGTTATACACGAACTCTATTGAGGATTTTCTTAAATTCTCACCCCGTGTTGTATTTCCGCACCATTCTCAGATGCTGGCGAAGGGCTCAACGGCCATTCTTTTCCTTGAGATCCCAGTCCTGCAGCTTCGCCATGACTCCGGGTTGGACTCGTTAAACACCGCCTGCTCCTGCTAGTCCGCCTCTGCTTTTTAGCAATAGGAATTTTGCTGTTCCTTTATTTCATCTGCTGTTAATATATATATATATATATATATATATATATATAGACTGAAGCAATGACTTTTGACATGTAAATACATATGTATGTATACAGTTGATGATTTTTATACTATTTCTTATCTGTTGTGGTATTATGTTGAGTTTCGTAACGCTCACAGTATAGCAGCATGCCGTTTCAGTCAAAAGAAAAAAAGAAAAAAAAAATAAACAGAATATTAACACAGTAACACAGTATACTTAATTGCATGCTATGACTTAAGCATAACATCAAATTAGTAGGGTGTTACAGGGAGGACTAGGGTGGTGGCGTTAGTGGCCCAGGAGCAGCAATGAATCTAAAGATGAAGGAAAAAATTTTGTGAGGATAAGGGTGTAATTTTACAAAATCTAATATATTAATTAAATATTGATTATCATTTACCCACATTTACCTTTATTATTAACCACATTTTGTAAATGTGACTAAATGCTGGGTCCATAATGAACTTGAGGTGCCCATGCTAAAATGCGCCAGGATTTAGTGTCGTTTGATTAGTTTTATTTATGATCACTTTTTTTTTTAATTGTTGGCAATCAAAAGTTATATTGCAACTATTTGAATTAAATTAGCTTAATAATCTACTATTTTTTAAAAAGTTATTTTTAGCACATTTTAAAAAGGTTGAAATATTAAACTTTTCAAAAAAAAAAATCTTCTGCAACTTTTTAGGAACAAGCATAATAAATTCAAAACAATCATGATTATTACGCATTTAAATACCAATACCTAAGTTACTTTTTCTATAAAACCTTTTATCACAAACTCACTTCACAAAAAAGCCTTAATTAAACTATTTATCCCAACAGAATCTTAGTTCTGTGAGATATATTTGCCGTTGATAAAATACCAAATGATTAGAGTAGGTTTTACTTCTCTTTGTCCTTTATAACATTCTTTCTTCTTATTCCCTTTTTAGATTTTTTTTTTCGAGTAAACCCCCCAAAATTAGTTTCTGACAATATCTTTGGTAAATAGATTGGTCCATGATAAATATAAATTAGTTCCAAGGTTCCTAACAATTGTTAAAATTAGAAACTTTAGTCTCTGGCTTACTTACAACTGATAAATAGTGTGATGTGTAAGTTGCACACTGAGTAGGATATCCTACCCCCATCTATGTGGCACCAACACCCCCAAACATGTAACAAAAACAAATAAACAAACAAACAAACTCATCATTTTACTGATAGAGCCTTAAATCTAACATTTCAAAATCTCCAAACTCTATCTCCTTTCTAATACTGCAACTAAAATAGTGATGAAAAAGGAGATTATTGAATGGTGTAGTGTTGAACTATATCTTAGATGAGTGTAACTCTAAAGCCTTTGCTTTCTTCTCTATTGTGGTTGTAACAAGCAGATGGCAAAATCAATGAAGGAACTCAAGAAGGAGAATTAACTCTTGAAGAGTAAATTTGAGAAGTTTGACATTACACTTATAGAGTTAGTTAATGAGGTGAAGCTTACATTTCTGTTTGTTCTTGACTGAGACAGTTATTCTGCATATAATGTCAGCCTGAGTATAAATAGTTAAGCAATCTCAGTATAAAATGCAGAAAGAATAAGGAATGCATTTATGCTTAGCAATAGAACCACTATCCCATTGAATGTTAATTTATCAAGCACCACACCACTCAATAATCTCCTTTCTCATCATTGTTTTAGTCGCACTATTAGAGAGGAGATAGAGTTTACAAATTTTGAAATGTTAGGTTTAGGACTTAGTGAGCAAAATGGTGATTTTTTTTTTCTCTTTTGGGTGCATGTTTGGAGGTGTTGGTGCCACATGGGATGGATTAAGAATGTCCTAATTAGCATACAAATTATGCATCACACTCTTTATGAATTGTAAGTGAGTCAAGGATTAAAGTGTCTAATTTTTTCAATTATCGAGGGCCTCAAGATCAATTTATTTTTGTCAGCGACCATTCCCTCCATTAAAGATATTGTCAATGACTAATTTAGGGATTTACTCTTTTTTTGTTTCCTAATAAAAGTTGATGTTATGTTGCATTTAAAATTTTTTGTTTTATTTTTATATTAATTTTGTACTTCACTTCATAAAATAGTAAGAATTTGACTTTGGACTCATTAAAATAAAAATCTAATGTCCATTTCATACAATAATTTTTATGTGTTGATTTTTACAATGAAATATGTGTTGTCATGAATAATTTATGAATTTAATTTTCGGATATAGTTAATGTAAAAGTCTTTGACACAATTATTTAATCACATAATAACACGTCATTAAAAATATTTAACTTTTTTCCGTTATTATTTCAAAAGTTACACATGTAGTACCATATAATTGGATAACAACACAAAATTCTTTACACTTACAGTGTATCAAAATTAATCTCTTAATTTATAATGAAGAGACTTATTAAATTATGGTTAATTTTAAATGAAATATTATTTACTTTTATTAATAAATTAATTTTATATCTTTCACTAAAATCACAAGTGTCAATCAACTTTTGTTTGAATGAATTTCACTTTATTATTGAAAAAAATATATATATTCGTCAGATAACTCATCTACGCTATATTGGCACATTAATGTATAATTGGATCGAAATATTTATTTTTTTTCACTATAAGAAAATTGATTTGTACTTTTAATTTTGTTCTTGTGAGAGCCTGTAGTTATATTACTCAGGACATATATCAACAAGTGATCATCTTCCCAATTTTTATCAGTACAATTATAATCATAATGGACGTACCCAATTCAAATAATTTCTTACCAATAGTTCTAAAAAGAAGTAGTTGCATTTATGCTAGTCCTTTTTCAAATGACCTATAACGGCCAGCCCGACAATGAAAGCCACAATTTGAAGATAAAGCCGAATGCAGCTGAACTATGCAAAATTACTTCACTTATTCGGTTGGAGTTAGTTAGCTAAATGCACCAAACTACAGTTAGTTAGACAAATTGGTTAATCTATTGAAGAATCAGTCGGGACAACCAACGCATGTAAACCGATTCACATATTCAATTCAATACGATTTCAGCTTTACACCTTCAGTTTACTATGCTATCAGAGCTCTCATCTTGAGAGCTTTGTTGCACATCACTTTGGTTCACCATTTCTTCTCTCCTTAGTTATCTTCCACCATTGTTAATGTAACATTCTCAGTTTTACCTGGTGCTAAATTGTCTTAGTGACCTTGAGTAATTAGGTATTTAATAAGAAATTAAAGAATAAAGGTGTAATTAAAGGACTAAAAGGCAATTATGAAAAGAAACGTTAAGAGAATGCTTAATTAAGATTAGAAAATCCCTAATTTGAGCAAGTGAAACTCTTAAAGATTTAATTAAATACTAATTATTCATAATTAGTTTAATCGAGTTAATTAAGATTAATCAAGCTTAATTAATTTTTGTTAATCATGATCATATGAATTAATCACTAATCATCACTTAATCAAGTTAATTAAGTTGCATGAGTATTTAATCACATTATTAAGATTCAAATCTAGTTAATTGGACAATAAAATATTAATGATATCATTAAAGCAAAAAGTATAAGACAAAATTGCTTTATGTAAGAGTAAGTATATGATTTGTCTCCTTTATCCCTAAACCTCAATTAACGCAAAATGAGGTAAATTATCCTCCCCTTGGCCTTATGAAGCCTATGGTCACTACACACACACACACACACACACACACTCACTTCATTTTTTCAACTTCTCATTCTCTCTCCAACCCTCTAAATTCTCCAACTTCTCTCTACTTGTTCATCTTCTTCTTCTTCCTTTCTCTATCACCACCATAGCCAAACCTTCACACTAGCCCTTCAAAGATCACATTTTTGATCTTTGAAGACAAGATTTAAACACTAAAAACTCCATTTTCTCAAGAACACAAGTGCTCTCATCTCCTTCTCTAGAAGCTGCCACCACCATCACTTGGAGGAGTCATCTTCACCTTCTTTTTTCTCTTCAAGAAGGTGTTACAACACACCCTAGGTAGTGATCTTCTATCTTTTCATTTTGTTACTCAAGAAAGTTTGAAGCTTTGGCTTCCACCATGGCCAAGAGCTTTAAGTGACAACTTGAGAAAAGCTCCATTTTATTCTTGAGAAAAGTTTCCGTTTTGGAAATGTTTGCTTCTTGAACCTTGTTTATGAGATTTTATGTGTTGATGGAAGTTTCTTTTCTTGAATGCTTTAAAAGCTTTTCATTTTTCTTTTATGATCTATGTGTTCTTGGTGTTATTGGAAAAAAAATTATGCTTTATTGAAGACATTCTTGTTCAAAGTTGTTTTCTTGATGTAATGTGTCCATGATTGGAAAGACTCTCTTTTTACACCTTCAACATGATTTGATGTGACCAAAGAACATTCCTTAGCATAAAAGTCTAAAAAGTTTGTTCCTTGAAGCTTAAAAAGTGGCACTAAAATATATACCCTTTTAGGGTTCATTTTATTTTTTTTGAAGACAAGACAATGAGTAAAAGCCTAAACCTTCACAAAGTATGAAGCTTTTTAGTATAACATTAAAAAGTTGCAACTTTATTTTGTAAAGGTTGAATCTTAAAGATAAAATATTGAGTGAAATTTCAAACTTTCCTCAAGAAATGAATCTTTTAATCCTATGAGTGAAATCTTGTAACTAAGTTATAAAGTTGGAATCTTAAAGACATGATAATGATTAAAAGTTTTAACTTTTTTAAAGAATAAGACTTTTTAGTCATAAAGATAGAATCTTGCATCTTTATTTTATAAAGGTTGAATCTTGAAGACATAGATGTGATTAAAGGTTCATACTTTCATCATGACTAAAACTTCTTAATCATAAAGGTGGAATCTTTCAATTTTATTTAATAAAGTTTGAATCTTGCAACTTTGTTTGGCATAAAAATCACTTCTTGATGGTGGTGAGCTCATGGTATTGTTGGGTTCATGAGTGTGGTTATGCACTATAATGACCCAAGGGACTAGAGGGATCTCGAAATCCTTTAGGAATAGAAGTATGATTAGGGCTTCTAATTATGTCGTGAACCTAGAAATCACTAGTGTATCATCTCAAGGGAACTAAAAGATCCGAAGATAAAATTTTGGCTAAAACTCCTATGTAAGTTTTGGCCATAACAAAAAGGAATAGGGAAGCAAATGCTGACTACCCAAATTTGAATTAACAAGGATAAAAAATGCATGACTTAATGAATAGACATTTCTCTTAAGTTAGAGATACAGGAAGAAGCATGAAAACCCCTAATCAAACTATAAATTCACCCAAGAAGAAAGTGGCTAAAAGCCTACAATGCACATTTATTTTAAGCTATGTGATTCTCTTATGTGTAAACATGGGGATTCATATGATGATTCATAAGACGTCTCACAAAGAACAATGCAACCATAGATACCCTTTAGGGTATGAGTGTGTGATGCTATTAAGCATAATGTTTAGTAAGTTAATTGAGTGTGGACTCATGATTGAATGAATGTTGATGCTTGATATGATGATATGGAATGAATATAACTATTTATTGGTTGAATTTTCCATGCTTAACAAATTTTAGGGAAGTTTCGGTCTAGCCGTTATGCTACCGGATTTTCGTCAAAATTGTGGACTTAGACATATCCATTGCATGCCCACTTGTATCTTGTCTATGAGCATACTGCATAAGAAAATGTAAGAAATAATGTAAGAAATGAAATAATTGGATGTGATCCTTTAAAAGGGAAGATGATCCATAAAAACAAGATAAGCAGATGTGATCTTTCAAAAAGAAAAGTGATCCATGAAGAGACCCCTCTACTTTGGAGGTACGGGGCTCGGATCTCTCCAATTTAAAGGAACCCTTGTCACCTTAATATGGTTTTAGATTAGTATTGTGTAATGACGGTCACAAAATGAGCTCATAATTAATAGCAGTCTATCCAAGGGTACGGAAAGTAAAGAATGTTAAGCACGTGCTAATTATAAAAATAAAGTTAAAGAAAAACTCTAGTCAAGTCCATGAAGTTATATGAATGTGTATATGTCTTTACTTTCTTATATGCATGGTTATGAATGTTCATATTATGCTTTGGTATGTATGTTTCTATTTTACGGCCTTATGTTGCTTTCTGTTATGCTTAAGAGATTAAGATTAAAAGAAATCCGCTTCGGGAACTTATACTTTCAAAATCCTTGAAATTGAATCTATGCATGTTCACCTTTTCATAATTAACTTGAAATGGTTGGGATGACGACGATGACATATTAATTGTCGAGTCAGGATCATACTGAGAAATCTTGTATTTCTCACTCCCATATTTCCGTGTTGTCTTGAGAGGATGTCATCGGGCACCGTGGTGATCTTCATTGAGTTTCTAGTTATGTATTGACACTTCGAGCCAGGGTTGAATATGTCCGTGTTGACTGCTCGAGTAACTATGGTGGTCTATATGTTTCATAGCCATTAGTTTTGTACACTTGTCATGAGCCCGTTCTTTCATCCTGCATGAGCCATATGATGACATTACTTTGGATGACGTGCATCCACCTTTTCATTCGCCAATGTACTCTTACTGATGGAGAGTTTGACTCTAAAACTCGCCTAACCCTAACATATTCTGTGGAGTCTGATCCTTTATAGCCATCTTATCCTTCTATGATTCACTTGTCCTCAGATTCCTCTTCTTTTGCTTCCAGCCAAGCACCATCCTTGATCCATGGTTGAGGGTTCATTTGTACCCGAGCCATACCCTGTGGGCATGGGCGAACTAGAGGAAAAGGACTAGGAGATTATGCATCCTATGGTTTCAAGAATGGATACATTCGATGCTAAGGATGAGGATAACTTTGGATAGCACATGCTAAGCTAGACGCTAGGATAGCCCTTTTTGTTAGTAGTTCTAGGGTTGTCATTTTTACGGCATGTATGGGTGGCAGAGCTTTATTATGTATTTCTTTTTATGATTGTATCTTTTTAGGGATGTTCTGTAGGATCAACAGTAGATATCGGTCTCATGGCTAATTATGTAGGACAAGTTTATGGTTATTATATGTATCTAATTATGATAACTGTGGAATGACTGTTATGTTCATTTAAGATGATTGTTTTTTATATTGCCTTTATTTATTTTATGCACTGCAAGTATTTAAGTAATGATGTTTGATATTAAATGCTCATGATACCCTCATAGCTCTTGTTTTCCACAAAGGGTTTATTTCATTATTCCAAAAACAATTTTCACTCCTATTTTCGATAATAAAATAATTTCAAATAGCAAGTTAGTTTCTGCGAACAAAAGTAACAACTAATAATTTCATAATATAACTTAAACGCAGTATGGTATTGTTAGGGTGTTACAGTTAATCCTTGCCATCACAAAGCTCGTGTGTCGCTGCCATGACAAACTATAACTGTCCTACAAGATTCACATCATAGGATATGCAAGATCCTAGCAATTCACTTTAGTTACATTTACCCTAACGAAAGTCCTTCTCTGATACAAGTCTGTCCTGCATTAATATAGACAATTTCATGAATGACAAAGATCAATAAAAATGAGTCTCTTGGCCAAAAATAAGCTTGACTTTTATTGATGGATTGCAAAATCTTAGAAGAGTGCAAGGAAGATGATCCAATTTATCCATTTTGGAGTTGTTGCAACGCAATGGTTGTAGCTTGGTTGGTTTGTGTAATGAGCCTAGTTATTGCTCAAAGTGTCTTATGGATCGTGAGTGCAAAAATTATGTGGAATGAGCTGCAAGAGAGGCTCTCACAAGAAAAAATATTCCGAATGTCAGATGTACAAGAGGTGCTCAATTTTAGACAAGAAAATCTCACTGTAACTTGCTATCTTACTAGCTTAAAGACTTTATTCAATGAGTTAGATATTCTAAAATTGAGTACCCACTTGCATTTGTAATGCAAATTACACATGCAATGCACTGATTAAGGTGAAGGTACAACACAATATTAATCATGTCATTAGGTTTCGGACTGAACCATGTCCGAACTTATCCAAGGAATGATAGCTTGGGTACCGAGGCATTCATGATAAGGGTGATATGATTAGGCTTGGTCAACATACCGAGTGTTAAAAATCAATTTTAAATTACCAAGAAGATGTTCATCAATTCTAAGAGACCATTACATTACCGCGAGTAGTTGCCCGGGCTTTCGTGATACCAATACAAAGGAAATCTCTCGACAAGCCATAAACAGTAGGTAGGCCCCCATTTTTTTATTCAGTTACCAATTTTCCACATGACAACAAAGAGACAATGATCCCTACACGCCTTCAGAGCCTTGACTTTTCCTGCAAATTTGTATTTGTTTACTCTTCACAAGACATAATTCTATTAAAAACCCATTATAAAAATCTGAATCCTGAAGCACACAAATTAGTGGGACGGAGGAGTGATCAGATGATGCGGCGGCACAGGGTAATGCCATCTCCAACAGGGAGCTGGCAAATCTCAATCCTGGAGTCATGAGCGAGATACTTGTTGAGCTCCATCACATAACTTCGATAATGCTTGACGATATCATGCAACGGCGCATCAGGTGGGGCCACCACAGATCCATTCCATAGGGTGTTGTCGTACCCGATCAGCCCCCCAACCTTCACAAGCTCAATCACCCTCTTGTAGTAGTTCAAGTAGTTGTCCTTGTCGGCGTCCACGAAAATAAAATCGAATGTTCCCTTGTTATTTTCCTGCAAAATTGACACATCTTCAGTGAACCAAAAACACCGACTTGCAAGTCAACCCATATATATAGTAAGCAATTACTAACTTCAATTCATTTTTCCCTATATATTTCGTAAAACATGAGTTAAGCTTTAAGTGCACGCACATCTTTAAGCAATTCGTCAAGAAGGGGAAGAGCAGGTCCTTCTCTGAAATCAATCTTGTGAGCAACTCCAGCTGTTTCAATTATGGGCAATCCCAGTTCATAATATTCCCGGCTCACGTCCATAGCCAATATCTAATATTAAAACAACTATTCATCAGCTATAGCTATACCTACACATATTAATGTAATGGTATAAGTTTAACGTTATCCTATATGTGTTTCTGAAAGCTAACTAACTAAGGACCTTTCCATCATCAGGAAGAGCAAGCGCGGTAGAAAGCAGAGAGTAACCGGTGAAGACACCAATTTCCATGGTGTTCTTGGCGTTTATGAGCTTAAGCAGCATGCTCAGAAGTTGTCCTTCGTCAGGTGGTGTAGCCATGAGGTTCCTGTTTTACAATATGGTGTAAATTGGTTATTTAAGGCAGGTTTTCCCACATATTGCCACTGTTAGTATTCTGGGAAAAAATTCTCACATCCTCCCGGACGAAGAAAAATTCTTCCTCCAAGTGGATATTGTATTGAAATGATTGCAAGAGGTGTAAAAAGTCATGAAACATTTAAAGATGAATGGTGTAGATACAATGGTATTGGTGGAAGAAAAGTTCTTCCTCCACGGTCGAGGACGAAAGAATTTCTCGTATTCTAATCGACCAGAAAACATTTTGTGCAGGTACAAAGTTTTCGGACTAGACACATTTACAAACCATAATAACCATGATCCTACCAAGGGTGTTTTTCTGTCATCTCACGGAGCTCCTTCAAGCATTCATGTTCTCTTGGATGCACACTGGTTTCAAGTATATACTGCAATAGTACAACACGTATTGTCAAGTAGACTGAATTAGTGAAGACTGAAGACAATATTGTTTATTAATTATGTTGAGAGATAAAATGCGAAGTTGTTGAGTAGACCTGATAGAGTGCATCGCTCTGAAGGAGACTCTTGTGAGCGAGATCCTTGTGGCCAACAAGTTGGTTTTGTTGTTCCTCTTTAGTGGTGGCAGCCATCTCTGTAGTTCTGTACTAATTGGGTACTTAGCTTAATTTTCTTTCGGACTTGGAAGAGTTTATTCTGTGAGATGGAAGCTCCAAAACGCATTCCAATTTATAGAGAGTGCAAGCGTTGTAGTTGTAGACATTGCTTTTAAGATATGATTGAAGGAATCACCTGGTTGAAGCGAGCTAGCTGGGGTTGGTAAGCAGAAGCTTCCTGTATGCGAAATTCGCATTCCCTCCCTGGGGCCTTCGGCATCAGTTCCATGACTCTGAGGGCCTTAATTGACTTTAACTTTGGAGGCTTGTGCTCTCATCCACGTGAACACTCTTTTCCACGATAAAGATGTGCTACAAGTTAACTATTTTATGTTTGCATATTAATTATTTAATTTTGTATGGGTAAAAAAAATAAATTTGGCGCATATAGTTCATAGCTTTTTAATTAAATTGTTATATTAAAAAGTTAGTCAATTTTTTCCTCACACTTTCAATTATTCATGAGCAAAATAGTTCCAACCGTACGCCTTGAGAGAGAATAATCGCTTATCATGCTATTAGAATTATGTCTAACTTTAGTGGGATTTTTGTTAATACCTTACTTTAGAGTCATCACTTATCAATTTTTTTATTACTATTATATATTTTTAATATAATAATGAAAATATAAAATTATAAATAATATAAAATAATACTTTTTTTTTTTCTCTTAGCATCTAAAAATTTTTCCTATTTTTACTAGCACAAGCTGTTGACATTGCTTCATGTTTTGCTCTCTTTTACCATATTTATAAAAAATGTAGCTGAAATTTTTAGTTATTTATATATTAATTTCTAAATATGTAAATAATATTTAAAATTATAAGTACTAATATATTTCTATTTTAAGTATGTATAGCATAGGACTCTATCTATTTCGTGTATAAAATATATGAAAAAAAATGATTAACAAATATAATTTCCGTTATTTAATGTAATCTGCAATGCTATCAATGTTCACGGAGGCAACTCCTGTACTTTGTACAAATGCACGTTTTCACTTGCATTATTTATCATATTTTGGAGGCCACCAACCCGATCATGCCAGTCAAGGTTGACCGGCACCAACCTTATCGGCATACTAAAATTTAGGCAAAGTTGAGCTTTATTTCCTGAGCTGTAAGGCATATGTATCTTATCTTTTAAATTTTAAAAATATATAAATAAATCTTTTAAATTTTTGTAAATATGTATTTTAGTTTAAATAAATATATTATATTTTTTTAAATTTTGAATTGGATATATATTGATCTCTTAATTTTTTTTTTAAATTTATAATTTTATATTCTAAATTTTTTTGAATATATCATATTTTTATTAATAATTAATAAAAAATTAATAAGAGAGTCAATTTACATATTTAAAAGGTCAATTTATATATTTTTAAAATTTAAGAGCTAATATGTATATAATCTATAATTCAAAGATAAAATATAATTTTTACTAATATATATTGTTAAATCACAGATATTCTCAGACGTTGTCTGAAAAAAGAAGTTAAGACAATGCAAGTTTGGCCACAAAAAAGTTTTAAAAACCCTTATGTGCTGTTTGGATGTGAAGAGAAATAAAGGAAAAAGAAAATAAAAAAATAGAGAAAAAAAATAAAGAGAAATGTATATTATTTTTTTATATATTTGGATGAAGAAAAAAAAAAGAAATTGAAAAAAAAAATAAAAGTTATATTAAAATAATATATGTATCCTTAATATAATAAAAAATTATTATATTACTTTAATTTGATTTTAAATAATTTTTATAATTAAATAAATAAACATTTTGCGATAATTTTAATAAAAAATTTAATCAATAAAATTTGAATTATAGAATTTGTTTTAAAAACTTCAGTTCAAATCAAAAACTGTAATATAAATTGTCATATTTTATCATTCTCCATGAATTCTTAAGGGGGCATAAAAGTAATTGATCAACTTCTCCTTGACCTTCTCATATTCTTTGCGCTGCTGGGAGGAGAGAAGTTTTAAGTTGGGTTGGGCCCCACCCATCTTTTTTTATTTTTCCTTTATTTTCTACTATTAACCAAATAGAAAAAATTCAATTTTCTTCTCATTTTCTTCCTTTCACTTTTCTCTTCTTCTATTTTCTCCCAAAACAAATAGGAGATTAAGGAAACTGTGATGATACATACTGATTTTTGCCACGTTTCTCACTCATCACAAGATCGAAATATCATCATCATCAACTGAGAATACCTTTATTTATGACTATTTTTAACTTTCAGTAATCAAAAGTTATTATTAAATTAGTTGTATGATTTATTATTTTTTAAAAAGTTATTTTTTATGTATAAAATTACATATGAAATTAATCTATAAAATTTTTTATCTCATTTTATGCTTATACTAAATACATTGTGTTTTTTGAGATACTAAAATTTTAAATTTCTCAAAAAAAAAAAAAAAAAAACCTCCTCTCTAACTTTCTAGGAGTTAACAGTACAAATTCAAAACAACCACAGCTACTACGCATCCAAGTAAAGATTTATAAGTTACTTGGCATACAATTTTTAATCAAAAAGCTCACTCTGTAAAAAGCTTTAATTAAACTATTTGTCGAAACAAGATCTTAATTATGTGAGATATGTTTGTTGTTGAGCCACTATGTACATTACCATATTAAAATACCATCTTAATTAGAGTAGGTTTTACTTATCTTCGTCTCTTATAATGTTCTTTCTTTTTATTCCCTTTTAAGATATTTTTTCCCCTAACGATGAGAAGGTTGATGTTATGGTGTATTTAATTTTTTTTGGTTTTATTTTTATATTAATTTTATACTTGACTTTATAAAATAGTATGAATTTTACTTTGGATTTAATAAAATAAAAATCTAATATTCATTTCATACAATAATGTTTATGTGTTGATTTGCATAATGAAACATGTGTTGTCATAAATCATTTATGAATTTAATTTTAGCACATTGTTAATATAAAAGTCTTTGACACAATTATGTAATTATATAATGATACATTATTAAAAGAATTTGATTTTTCTCATCATTATTTCAAAAGTTATAGATATAGTAGCATATAATTGGATGACAGTATAAAATTTTTTATATTCACCCTATATCAAAATTAATCTCTTAATTTATTAGGAATAAAGTTATAAATTATGGTTAATTAAAATCGTAAGTGTCAATCATATATATAGGGAGATAATCATATGAGAGGAGTGATTAATTATAAGAGAGAGGAACAAATATTAATCATTAGATTTTATATGAATAGTTAAAATCAAAATATAAAGTCATGTAACTTTTTTAAGTGAATATTTAGCTTTTCAATAACTTTAAATTTTGACTATCCATATATGATTATACGACTTAGATTTGCTCTTCTTACCCGCATAATAGATCACTCATTTCACTTGATATATCCCTTATATAGAAGAGTGTTTTTTGGCCCATGTAATGCATGGGATTTAAAAATTTTACTTCAATTACAAAAATTATAAAATTTAATTTGACTATGTTGTACAATAAAGTAAATAATTTTGTTTCACTACAAAGTAATAAACTATTATTTATACAAAAGTGACATATATTGACATAACCAATAAATTAATTGTGAACAGAAAGTATAACATGCGATCTAATAATAAGAAAAAGATAAGTACAAATTCTATAAGGCCTTTATTGCTTTACATTCATTTGAAATCTTCAATGTCTTGTATTATAGTACATGATATAAAAGTATAATATCAAAAAATGACTGCATATAATGTTGAATTATAAACTAAAAATTAAAATTAAAAATTACTAAATATTATTACACAAAAGCATTTTCTAATGGAAAATAAAAGTATTAAATTAAAATTTATTACCTCAATATTAAATCTTCTAAAATACCTCTTGGCAAAGTATATTTCCTCTTTTGTTACATTGATTTTCATTATTAGCTAATATCAAAATCTTCATACCATCCTTATATTTGATTCTTAAAATAGCTACATAAAGTTGGTTGTGGTGTACAGTTGTATGCAAGTGTACAATTAAATGATTATAATATGAAATTAATTTCAAATTTGAAATAAAATTTAAAATTTAAAATAAAGTTGCCATGTTTTCTTTTTTATTTTTTTAATTCATTCTTTTATGATCGCATTTTTAAAATTTTTTCTAAATTTAAAATATTTGAATGCTTGTTAAAATTTTTCTTTTCAAATGAGCACATTTATTTTTTCCCTTTTCTTTTTTTAACTTATTTTACTCTATTTTTTATTTTTGAAATAAATGTATTTAATGTGAAATTAACATAACTGCAACATATGTAAAAGTTTCCTTGTTATTTCTTTGCTACTCTATATTGGCACATTAATGTATAATTGGATCAAAATATTACTTTTTCAGTATAGGAAAATTGATGATTTAAGCTTTTAATTTTGTTCTTGCGAGACCCAGCAGTTGACAGTCACCAAAAACTCTCAATATTTTTTTGGCACATTGGAAACGGGAAATGGCCGAAATGCTGCACAATTTTAACAATGCCCCATGTGCTATTTTTAGTCTAAGATCCCAGTCAAGCTTTTTCTTCTTCGTGGGTCCATGAAAAAGATCCCATAGAAGTTATATTACTCAAGACAAATCAACAAATGATCTTCTTCCCAATTTTTATCAATACAATTATAATCATAATGAACTGACCCAATTCAAATAAACTCATTGCCAATTGTTCTCAAAGGGGTAGATGCATGTAGACTAGTACTTTTTCAAATGACCTATGATAGCCAGGGAGTTAAAGGGAGTGTGTTCGACTCCCATATTCTCCCTCCCCCCAAGTCCAAAAAAAAGATAAACCCTCGTATTTGGGTTGTATTTACGTTCAATGATATTGAGCTCTAAAAAAAATAGCCAAATCAGTACTAGAAAATAGCAAAAAATTGATAGAAATTATCAATGAACAAAATTTGTTGACATTATCGATAGATACACCGTAAAAAATGAAAAAAAAACCTTTCATGCATGGCATTTTATCGATGAACAAAGAATCCATCGGTAAAAGCGTCAATAAATGTTCGTGCATAATGGTGCAACAATTTTATCCATGGAATATCTATCGATAAATTTTTGAATTTTTATTTTATATATTTTTGTAAATCTGCACATTTACTAATAGAAATTCTATCGATATAGAATCATTTATTCAACATATAATTTTAAAAAATGAATAAATTACTGACAGATTTTTCCGTCAATGTTTGAAAATTAGATTAACCGCCACCACATTTTCAATTTCCACATTATCCGTTGATAATAGTTGATTAATGAAACGACTAGTTTCATTAATGTTTTACCGACGGAATATCCGTTGGTAATATTGAATTAATGAAACGAGTCGGTAGTATTGAACTAATGAGACGAATCGTCTCATTAATTCATTATTGACTGATAATCCGTCGGTAATTTTAACATAGAAAGTTAAAACGTGGCCCCCTTCTTTTTCATTCTCTCTCTCTCTCTCTCTCTCTCTCTCTATCGCTCTCTCTCACCCCCTCCGCACGACCATTAGCCATTTTACCACCACTGGAGCTTCCATTTCATCGCTAGAGACCGCTATTGTACTCCTAGTATGTTTTTGAACATTTTAATTGTTTTATTTTTTTATTTAGCCTTTTTTTTAAAACCATTTCTTTACTTAAAGTTTTTAGTTTCTTAGTTAGTTAATTAACTTATTGTATTTTGATGATTGTTAAAGATCTCACTTGAAGCATTTGCCGCACTTCTGTTGTGGTGCATTCGTTAATTTAAATATTGTGGTGTATTAGGTAAATATATCGTACTCCGTTCTTAACTTTATGTTTTCTGAAATATTAGAACTTTAAATTTTCTAAGGTAGAGTTGTAAGATAGAAGAAGAAGGATAGGATTATATGACTAGGGGAAGGCTCAAAATTCCTCCCATTATTTGAATTGTGTATTGTGGTATTGTTTGCTTACATGATGTGAAGTAAGGTGATACTAACTAGAACGATTTTTAAGACTAATTGATTGATTTATATGAGTGCATGTGTTTGCTATTTGTGTTAAAATGTTAAATTAATTTTTGTGGAGGCTTCTAATTTAAGGGGATATTCTATCCAAATATTTTTTATCATTTAGAATATTCTTTGAATTAAATAATTATTGTTATGCAATAAATAATTGTTATCTGTGTTAAATTGTTGAATAAATTTTTGTGAAGACTCCTAATTTAAGGGGAGACTCTACCCAAATTTTTTTGATAATTTTCAATTTTGTGCATATCTATTTTGATATTATAGTTTAATTCTTTGCATTTATATTTATATACATATTATGTTTGTTGCATATATTTACTAATTTACACACATATTATATAGGTTATCTATGGTAGGACGAGGATCTGGTTCTGGACTAGGCAGAGGTAGACCGAAGAAGTATGGTCTAGCCCCCGCATTCAGGCTCTAGCCACCACCTCCACTATGCTGGTGTCCAGCACTCCCACCACTGCTGCTGCATCCACCCTTCCTGGTCGTCCTCTGCATGGCCAATGTAACATCCAAAAATTTTTAAAACGTCTCAATTTGCATTATTAATTGATGTATTCGATTTTATAACATAAGTAAGGTTAAGTAGAAACTAATTAGAGGTTAATTAGGAGTTAATTAAGTGTTAATTAGAAATATTAGGATTAGAAATAATTAGAGTAGAAACATATAAAACCTCACAAAAATTTTCAAAACCGTTTTACTGATTTGAAGGAAATCGGTAGAATTTCGGTATTTTCAACTGTCAAAACCCAAACTAACCAAATTTAACCTAGTAAACCCTACTTCAAGTGGCTAGAATTTAGCCACCTCTCTCATCAAAGTGGCGCCACCCATGCCACAAAGAGTGAGCATGGATGGCTCACTTATGAGCCACTTGACCTCTCCACCAGTTAGAACCACTTCTTCCACCCACCACCTCTATATCAATTTCATATAATTCTTTCTTACTTCCTTCAAAATTTCGGCCTTCCCTCAGAGACCTCCCATCATTCCCTCTCATCTTCCTTCCTTTTCACTTCATTTCTCTTCCATTTTCATGCTCCAAGCACCTCCAACATCAAAACTCTTCATCTAGTCAAGCTATCTTTCAATCTAGAGGTAGAGATTTAACTTGTTTCTTGTCTTCTTGGTTATGGGTGGCTGATTGGGGCTTTTATTTTTTCATATCTTGAGGTGGTGTTGGATGTATATGATGATTATTGGCTGGTTTAATGGCTGTTTTTGTGTTAAATTTGATTAAGAAGTAAAAAGGAGTGAGAATAGGATGTAGTGAAGGGCTGGAAGAGCAAAATCCTCCGGCAATCCGTACGGCGGAGTGTACAGCTCTGCCTATAGCCATTTGAATTTGATGAAACTATTTTTATGTGAAACTAGAAATCTAGGGCTTTCCAACCATATAAATTATAAGGCCATTGGATTAGTATTGAGGGAGATATGAATTTTGGAAGTTTGACCTAGGTTTTTGAGTTTGATTCTGGGTAGACTAGGTTGTTCAGGGAAAAACTTGCCCTATACAACTTGGAATTGAATGAAACTAACTTTTTTAGAAAGCTTACACATAGGAGAATATATCATAAAAATTTCAGAGTTAGATATGATCCGTTTACTCCTAGTGGTTTGAAGAAATTGGCCTATGCCCAAATCGGGCCAAAACAGGATAGTTCAGAAAGGTCAAATTTCGGAGCTTATAACTCCAGCTATACTAAAGCAAATGATATGAAACTTATTGCAAATGAAAGCTTATCCTGTTAGCTTTAATATGATACCAATTTCATATGATTTGAACTAGTTTTCAATTTTTAGTTGTTTTTTCACTTTTAAGTGTGTAATTCTGGCTAGCTACAGGGCAGGCCGAGATGAAACTTAAATAACTTGAGCTACATTTATCAAAATTAGATGGGACTAAAGAGGTTAGAAAATAGACACATAACACTCTAACATATCCAAAATTTAGGTCCAGATGAGTTAAATAGAAATTATGGCTTATTTTACAAAAACTAGGTAGAATGAAGGTACTTAGATGTAACTTAAATCCAATTGCAAATATTATTTCTATGAGATTGATATTGATATGTGAATGCACTGTTGTGATTTTTCTAGACAATTGAATGTCTGAGTACTGGCACTATTCACAAGGAAGCGGACTTGATCCATTATGCTGCCGAATTTTCGGCAGAAGTCTATGAAACTATGAGTGTTTAATTTACGAGAAATTTATGATATGAATAGCTATACAATTATGAATATGTTATGGTGATATGATTATGAATTATTGTTATGATAGCATACATATTTGCATATGAATGAAGGAAGAATATATGAGATCCCTTTACTTAGAGGCAGTTATTTGGGTCCCTCCAGGTGAAGGCAATTAAAAGATAAAGAGGTGGATCCCTTCACTCGGAGGCAGTTGTGCATAAGGTCCCTCCTTGTGAAGGCAGCTAAAACTTTTGGGTCCCTCTATGTTGGAGGTAGTTGGCCAACTATGTCCCTCCGACCTAGAGGCATGTGGGTCCCTTTGCGGGTCAGTACTTTGTGACGGCGGTCATGAGTTGAGCTCACTCCTAGATCAGGCTACCCAAGGGCAGCAAAGATTAAAGGCAAGGACATATATATGTAGACACCCTAGGGACGGTGATGCATAACGCTTAGGTGTGCCAAGAAAAGAAAGCAAAGAAAGTTAAAGAAAAATACCAGTGCATTTGCATGAATTCAAATATGAGTATTTGTGTAATTATATCCTATGTTTTATTGATGCTGAGACTGTTATATCTACTTATGCAGTGATTATTATTCTAAATATGAAATATTGCCAATGTGACTCAAGTGCATGAAATAAAATGAACTCTATTTCGAACCATATGTTTTTAAACTATAAAATGGAATAGTTTGTGTAATATGTTCACATTTTTTTTTTTTATAATAAACTAAAGTAGTTTGAGATAATAACGATGACACGGGATGAAATTTCTTAATGAATCCTACTGAGAATTTAAAATTCTCACTCCTATTTCCGTGTTATCTCCAGATAGTTCGAGAAGTTTCGAAGACGGTTGAAATTGCTGTCAAAAGAGGTCCGCCTAGGTAATAGTAATAAGTCCTAAGTATGGTACTATGACTTAAATATAGTACTGTATTTCGGGAGTATGTTACAGCCAGGACTTTATTATGATACCTAACCCTGGGTCTATAGAGTTAAGATCTCAACTTTTACTCCCTTCTCAGCCCACCCCTTAGCCCATTCCATCTCCACCCCTTCCTAGTTCCATACCTTTTTCTACCCCTAGCTAGCCTGGTCTACAGGGTGCTCCACCTCATCATCTGCCCCCTAATAGGGCTCCACGAACTAGCGCGTGAAGTTCAGATATGACGGCATATCCTAATAAGTATTTTCAAATTTAAATTTATTATGAATTTTTAATTTTGATATTAAATTTAATTAATAGATACCTAATTTAGTCCATTATTTTTACCATGGTTGGATTCCACTATCTCCGAGCCTACATAGGATTACCGATGTGTTCTAGGAGAACTTTCATGGCCTCGTACAAGAGCTTTTTAAAGGCACTTGAGGCTACACAGTAGATATTGTGGAGAGAATGGAGTATAAAATTATTTTTTATTATTAATTTTGTTTTTTATTTTGATGCCTACTTATTTATTATAATGGAGCTGATTATTATGTCACTTGTGTGAAGCGCTCATTCACTCTTGATCTACGCAAGGAGGCCTAGATCTGTAAAAAGTGGAGGACTAGGGCTGCCAAGCAGCTCCACGATATATTTCACGACATTCGCGAGAATGATACTACCACTCATTAGCTCATTGCGGACATCCTCCAAGCATTTAGGGCATATTAGGACTTGCCCGAGTATAAGGCGAAGTAGGTGAAGGCCCAGGCAAGCAGAGAATCAGCCCGAGGCGGCTCGCTACACACTAGAGGCTCCACCACCGTTGAGGGCATGCAATTGAGGATGGTGAATGTCATCATTTACACTTATTTAGTTATTTAATTTTTGTATTAAATATTATATTATCATGTGAAAATTGTTTGAAAAGTAGGAGAAGATGATGAACAGGCCGCCGACTTAAGGGGAGCTGTTCCGAGAGACCCACACCCAGAAGCAGGACAAGTCCTAATAGGTCAATACATAGTCGGAGACCACATATATATGTACTTATAATTTTAATTTCCAATACTTTTAATTTATTATAATTTCTATTATTTAAATATAATTTAATTTGTTTTGTTTGTTCCAATTGTAGTATGAATTCACCTAGCGACTTATCGAAACCCCTAGTCGTAGCAGTCACAGTAGGGGGTGGGAGCACTTCTGCTCGCCCACCTATTAGTGATGATGATATATGGGCCTAGACGGTTGGCGGCCGTTATTTACCGATAAATATATCCATCGATAATATTTAATTTTCTTTTTTCTGACGCGCTATTTATCGACGATTTATTTTTGTTAATAAAATTTTTGCCGACGAATATTACTAACTTTTTCATCGAAAATTCCGTCGACTTTTTGCATGTTTCTAGTAGCAAAGACAACTAAAGTATGCAAAATGTGAATACTTCACTTATTCGGCTAGAGTTAGTTAGCTAAATGTACCAAACTATAGTTAGTTGGTTACTATATTTACGAATCAAAGGCAACAACCAATGTATATAAATTAATTTACATATTCAATTCAATATGATTTCAGTTTTTCACCATTCTTTTGTTTATTATGATATTAAAGCTCTCATCTTAAGAGCTTTGATGCACATCATGTTTGTTCATGATTTCTTCTCTTATTAATTCTCTTCCACCATTGTTAATCCTTGCCATCGCAAAGCTCATGTGTCACTGCCATGACAAACTACAACTATTCTACAAGATTCATCATAGGATATGCAAGATCCTAGCAATTCATTTTACATTCACCCTAACGAAAGTCCTTATCTAGTATAAGTCTATCCTGCATTAATAGAGATAAAATTTTATTGATGAGAAACATCGATAAAAATGAGTCTCTTGACCAAAAATAAGCTTGACTTCCATTTATGGAAGCTTAAAAGAATTCAAGGAAGATAATCCAATTTATCCATTTTGAAGGTGCTGCAATGCAATGGTTTTAGCTTAGTTGGATTGTGTAATGAGCTAAGTGATTGCTCAAACTGTCTTATGGAATGTGATTGCAAATGCTATGTGGAATGAGCTACAAGAGAGGTTCTCACAAGAAGAATTGTTCTAAATGTTAGATTTACAAGAGGTACTGAATTTTAGACAAGAAATCTCACTCTAACTAGCTATCTTACTAGTTTAAAGACTTTATTAGATGAGTTAGATATTTTAAATCGAATACCTACTTGCATTTGTAATGCAAATTTGCACATGCAATGCACTGATTAAAGTCAAGGCACAACACAATATTAATCATGTCATTAGGTTTTGGATTGAACCATGTCCAAGCTTACCCAAGGAATGATAGCTTGGGTACTGAGTTACTCATGATAATGGCGATATGATTAGGAATGGCCGAGATATTGAGTGTCAAAAAGCAATTTTAAATTGGTAATTAAAATCAATTAGAAGATTTTCATTAATTCTAAGAGACCAATATGTTACCACGAGTATTTGCTCAAGCTTCTTATACCAATATGAAGAAAATTTCTCTAAGCCATACTTGTCTAGCCAAAATGAAAGCTCAAACTCAGGCCACCTTGCCTTAAAAAACATATATTTAAAATACTTGAAAGAGCTCAAGTAAGGGTAAAGAGCTTTCCTTAGGGATGGCTACTAATAGAAATCCATTTCCCTCTCCCAACACCTTTTACTTGAAAAAAAGGTGAAAATAACACCTAAGTAAAGGATGACTTCCAAGTATTTCAATAACATCTAAGTTTAGATGATGGCCTAACTATTTTGATGTAATTAGCAAGGGACTACACTAGTGAAAGGAAGATGATGTCCAAGGATAGTGAAGAAGCCATTATACATATAGATGGAGTTGTGCTCATTTGTTAATATGAATTGAAGATGAACCCTATCATCAACTAAACATGGGAGGCATATGATGTTCAACTCATTCCCTTTTATAGCTATAATTGTCGACTTCCTCACATCTGCCGTAGAGTCCTTATCATTATAAATTAAGGTATGATCTCTAACATAATCAAATTGACCCAAGCATAAGGGATCTCAAACCCAAGCTTGGTACTACTTCCTTCCTCTACAAAGCCAAAAAGGGTCAAAGGTTGCCTTACCTTAGCCATTTGTCTGCAATATCCTGGGACATAACAATACAAGAAAAGAAACTTAGCCAAGGTCCTTAGAATAACATATAATCCTAACAACTATTGCTACCATGAAACCAACCAATTGAAGGGGCAAAATCCAACAAAATCAAGAAGGTCAAAGATTTAACCAAAACAACATACTAGAGATAGCATTGAGATTCAACCAAACCAACCACCCTCACTTACATAAAAGTCTGACAAAAAAGTAGCAGTAAAATAGACAAAGAATAAGGAATAAAAATTAGGAGGATCACTTGAGATCAAGGCTAAAAATGGTAGCAAGCTTCAATCAACAAGAACTTGAATCGATAAAGAAGACATGGAGGGCAACAACAAAGAAGAGAGCAAAGAAGGAACAAGGAAAACCTCCAAGTCTCAATGGCGCAACAATGGTGGAAGCAAAAGGAAAAGGTTTGAGAGAAAAGGAAGCTTGAGTGATAAAAGAAGAGGAAAGTGTCTAAAATGGGGAGAGAAATTTGAAATTTAAAGAAGTTAGTTTTTAATCTAAAGGCCCCCCTTTGTTTTTATTACAAGGAAAAATATCATGGTCACTTAAGCAATTAATGGTAAGGGCTTCAACATAAAATTGAATGGCCTTGATTTGTGTTACCAAATGACTTCTTCAACTCAAGAGGGGGTGAATTGAGTTTTTAAAAATTTTAGCAAAACTTTTCTAAAAACCTCTTTGTGAATCTTTACTTAAAGTTATTAATGAAGGGGTTGATAAGATGAATGAGGATATAAGAATCTCACATAAGTTTTTCAATCACACATAAGATTAAAAGGATTCAAGATATCAAATATAAAGTACAATAACTTAAAGAGATAAGGATAGAAGAATGTAAATAGTGATTTATCTTGGTTTGATCACTTCTTGTGGCAAATGTCTAGTCCCTAAGTGATCTACCTAGGATTTTTCTATTAGTGCCAAGCTTCAATCAGTGCTTGAATATCTTTACAAGTTAATCATTCTTTGGGATACCTCACTCTAGTGTATGAGTCTATTAAACAAGGCATACTTTACTTTTTTACTCTCTTGAGGGATGCCTCACCCTTTTACAAAGAAAGAAATTAGAAAAAAAATGGATACACTCTCTTGAAGAGCAAATAGTACAAGTTGAAGCACTAGAGCTCACAAAGATAACTATCTTTTTGGCCAAAAAATAAAGTAAAAATCAAAAAACAAGAGGAATGATAAAAAATGTTAGTTCAAGGTTCTTAACCTTTCAAAAGTTGTGAATGAAGGGGTATTTATGGGCTTTGGAATAAATATGGCTATTAGGGACAAATACCCATCGGTTATTACATGTAAAAACTAGTTATTTCTGTATTTAATCCAAATGGTAATCGATTCCTTAAGCAAAAACACATTTCTAGGCGTAACCCAACATATGGTTATCGATTCTATTCCTGGTAATCAATTCCCTAATACATTTATGGGTGTTTGGTAATGATTCTACTTCATAAATCCATGCCTCAAGGTGCAGATAATCAATTCTCATAGGGATGATAATTGTAACATTCCAAATTTTGTATAACTAGCATTGTCACATAATTAAATTTTTAGATACATTATAGATATATGAGTAAGCCAAATTGAAATGTATCTATTAGGGTTAGAGGATTCAAGTTTCTTTGTAGAAGAAATTCTAGGAAGACAAATAGCAATATTTTGTTAATTTAAGAAAAACTGGTTCAATTTCAGTGTCTTGTAATGTAAGAACCAAATTGATAGGAATCAATACTATATGATGACATAAGTATCAGTTAAAAATCACCCATGTTTGTTGGCCAAATCATGGCCATCCATTTGGAGAATTAACAAACTTTAAAATGTTATTCATGTCCACCAATCATATTATTTTTCCATTCTTCCAACTTAGGACATAAGTTATCAAATTTTTCATTCTTGCCCCCAAAATTTTGCCCCCTTCATCTTGCTTTCCTCCTCTATTTTTCTTCTTCAACCTCTTCCTCTACTTTATCTTTTCCATCTCAACGCAAAACCCTAAGTGATCTTGTCTCCTTTTACTCAAAATTTCCACTCTTTTTTTGTGTTGTTTAAGAAAAATTCAAGACAATCTCATAAATTTCCTGCCCTTGAATCATATAGTTTCAACCCGCAAGGAGAATAAGAGAAGCCATTGTCATCTTGGAGTCTTATTGAAGAGAAATTGCCAAAAAACTCCAAAGTACAAGCTACAAGAGGTGTTTTTTGGTAGGATTTCTTATATTATTTAATTTTTATGATTTATATGGCTATTAGGGTTTTCATGTCATATTTTGTTTGATGATATTTGATGTTAATATAACTTGGTTTGAGTGATTCAAGATAGGAATTATTAGTTTAGTTTGATGATTTGATCAAAAACCAAAAGAAGCTATAAATAGAAAAGTTAAGAGAAAACCCTAAGGTAACTGTCCATATAGCAAATGGTGTTTCTCCACTATGGTATCAAATCTGAGTGAAACCAATTTTAGATAAAACTAGACTACCAAAGCATAGGTTCGTTGGATTTAAAATGAGATAGTTATGATTTTTAGAATTAAGGTGTTGAAATTCATTCATTATCCAGACTAGTATGTGTTGTGAAAGACATAACTCACCCTACATAAATTCAAATTGAGTGCAACTAATTTTTTTAGAAAGCTAATATATAGAATATTATGCGATAAAAGTTTCAGAGTTAGACAATGAATAGATTTCCCCTAATAATTTCTCAAAGTTGCCTTATGCTCTATTCATATTGATATAGGGTAGTCAACTTGAGGAGCTCATAAGTTGAGCTCTACTTACCTAATGAGGATGAAACTTGTTGGAATTCAAAGATAATTCAATTAGCTACAATTTGATATAAAATTCGAATAAAAATAATAAAAGATGAAATTTAGTGATTTTCTAAAATTAGGTGCCTAAGTCTATTTTGAAATAGGGTAACCTTGAGTAAAACTTTAATAACTCAACCTATACACATCACAACTTACTAGAACTAAAGAGATTTAAAATTAGACTAATAAGGATACAACATACTAAATTTTCATATTAAAATGACTTAAATTGAAATTATGGTGCAATTTACAAGTACAGGGCAAAATTGAAGAATTTAAGATGAATTGACAACTTTAAGAATTAGAAGCCCTATAAGCCATAAGAAGCCAATGATTGAATTATGGATGCAGTGCTTTATGACATGAGGTGATATTGAGATATGAATATGATGCTTCTATTTACTGTGATTGGCTGATTGAAATGATATTGTTTGTATATTGGGAAGTCCTCTATTTTTAGTTGTTATGTTGCTGGATTTCTAGCAGAATTGTATCTATTATGCATCTTGAGGTATAAGTTGCGCAAGCATGTGCATCCATGAAAGAATATGAATAGACAAGATGTGGGTTCTGTATTACCAGATAAAATACTATGCTTAAGTCATAATATATTACCTGATAAGCTATTACGTGTGGCGAGCTAATTAAATTCCATTTTCTATTTCATTCTTAATTAACCGTATAGAATTAACTGTTCACCTCAATAAATTTCTGTTTGACGGCGGAATAAATACTAGATATTTGTTGTACTGGAAGTAAAGTAATACAAATAAAAATGTGAAATAGATAGAGCTACTGAAAACTGCATATATATATATATATATATATATATATATATATATATATATATACATACATATACGTCTGTTTTTCAATGTTTGACAAACGATATAGGGTAATAAAATGAGGCCATTTACACAAAATAAATCGGCTTGTTGACATGAACAGTACCCTAACTGGTCTCTACGTGACATTTCATGTGCTATACAGCGTATACTTATCTACTGTCTATGACCCAATACTATCAAAAGAGGGTCATTCTATACATATCCCATGACTGCGCTACACAGGTAATTTAGGTGGACTCCGAGGAGAGGAATCCGTTCACCATGCCGGCGTCCCTGGGAGTGTAGTCCATGCTCAGAGCAGAGGATGAGGAGGATGAACTCACCGCCTCAGACGGATCCTCCTCAGACATCGAGACGGAGAGGATCTGCTAGTGTGGTGAGGCTGGAGGATCCACGGCTGGTATTGCTACTGGTGCTACTGCTGGTGCCACTGCTGCGGGTGGTGGTGGAAAGGGATGGGCCATGTATAGCAGGATAACAATGTAAGATGCG
Organism: Pterocarpus macrocarpus; assembly: GCA_031439585.1. NCBI lineage: Eukaryota > Viridiplantae > Streptophyta > Magnoliopsida > Fabales > Fabaceae > Pterocarpus > Pterocarpus macrocarpus. Next base: position 31,244,222 of record CM062513.1, on the reverse strand, counting down.
GTGGGGTCGAAAAGTGGATGAGTAAGGGGAACAGCAAAATCTCTACGAAAGAAGAAATAAAAACATAACTGACATCTACCAGATACATATATACAGTCTAGAAATGAGTCCAGGTGGATGTAGAGCTCAGAAAACTCAATGAACAGGACACCAGTGGCCGCGTTCTCCATGATTTGAGAATGATGCGGAAACATATAGTAGGGTGAGAAATGAATATTTCTCAGTCGGGATCCTAAGTTCATATATATCTGCCATCGCTATCATTCTCAGTTGTTTCAGATTTTAGTTAATTAAAAGAAAATGTTACATCTAACAGGATGTCCTACCCAATTAGTTATAGAAATCATAGCCCGAAACACAGCTTTGTTTTACTTAAGGAAATAAAGGAAATTAAACAACCAGACCTGTGTTTTCGACATAGTTAACTGATAGCTATAAAGTGAACAACAAATATATATATATAACATCCAATAGTGCAATTAACCCAATGCATGATAACAAAAATTGTGGATATGCATAAGAAATAATGCACTTGAACTTAACTCATATTTTTCCATACTTGGTCCCCTAGGAGTATATTGGCCATAAGACTCCTGGGTAATAGTCCGTTTTTCAAGATCGAGTTCGTTCCTATACAGGGTCGCCGGGTTTACTTTCCCCGACTTCCCCACTGATCTATTCTCCTTAACTTTGTTTAGGGGCTGGCCCAAATCACATGGAAATTCTTCCTTATTCTTATAAGGGTAGCATTGCTTGTCTAATACTTTGACCAATGCATGCATAGCTTGTAAATTCATATTAATTGAAATCTCTGCTGAAATTTCAGCAGCATAACGGATCATATCCGCTTCCCTATGAATAGTGCTAGACAACCAGGAAATTTTAATCAAACAACAAACCCAATATAGAGCATCATATCTTCTAGTTGTTAACCATAACAAAGTCTTATGAGCAAAGCTTAGGTAGTTAGGTGCAAGTTTAAAATCTTAAGTCTTAATTTATCTTGCAAGCTTTTAATTTCTATTGATGTTTCCGAGTTTGAGCTTAGGACCGAGTTCCGAGATTGAATTGGGTCTGAGTTCTGAGATTATATAAGTCCTGACTTCCGGGATTATGTAATGTTTTGGTTCCCGACTTCCGGGATTAAGTAGTTTAGGTTTTACATTCTTGTCCTTGACTTCCGATTTCAAAGTGTCTTATGTGCTTGTGATTCCGATTTCCGACATTAATCCATAATTGGTCTTTCAAGACTTTTATGAATGTGTTTCCTAAGTTCCAAGTTCCGACATTATCCATACCTGATCTAGTTTCCTATTCACTAAGTTCCAAATTCAACATTAAGTATACCCGATCTAGCTCTCTGTTTGCTAAGTTCCGAGTTCTGATATTAACTAAACTTGATTTAATATTCATACATGTCTCTAACTAAAATTGCACTCTTATAAGAGAAAATTCACCAAAAATAGAAATCTGGGTGAAATCATACAAAATTTATATCATTGTAAACCTAACAGAGCAAGCTTTCAAATGAAAGAAGTTGCATATTATTTGAATAAGTACAATTCAAGATATAAGCCCTGAAACTTGACCCTACTGGACTACTCTATTCCAGCCTAGGTTGAACCTAAGGTGAATTCATTGATGTACTGGGGATAGTTGGCAATAAATATGACTCTAAAATTTTTATGGGATGTTCCCTCATATGTTAGCTTTCAAACAACATTGGATTCACTCAATTTGGAGTTGTGTAGGGTGAGTTACACCCTTCTCAACTCACACTACCTGGATGAAAGTCCTGATTTCTAAGTCAAACTTCAAAAATTCATAACTATCTCTATACTAATCCAATGGCCTTATCTTATATATGTATGGAAAGCCCTGAATGTCTAGTTTCTCATAAAAATAGATTCATGAAATTTAAATGGCTGTAGGTGGAGCCGTACACTCTGCTATATGGACCACCGAGCAAAAAACCCTAACAGCTTCTTGAGTTTTCTCTTCTATTCAAGTTCCTTTATACCAATTCCAACTCTAATCACAACACACATGCAAATTCAGTCATAAATCATCATCATCACTCCAAATCACATAAATATCATAAGGACAACAAGATCCCCACATAGCCCCAAAACAAAAAACAAAATAAGAAGAGAAGTTGGATTCCTACCTTGTCTAGTTGAAAGTTTGTTGATTTGGTGTCTTAGATGGAAGCAACTCTTGATGAAACTTAAAAAGAGGTTGAAGATGGAGTGGAGAGGAGTGTGAATGGAAGAGAAATGGAGGGGGATCAGCTTCTTATCTCGGCCGAAATTCACAAGGACAAAGAAGGAATTGGACACAAACTTGTGGAGCAAGGAGTTAGGTGATTGGTGGATGTGTGTTGGAGTTTTAATTTGATTTTGTGGCTGTCATCCTTGGCTAAAGGTGGCGCCACATATATGGGTGGTTTGGCTAAATCCTAACCATTCATCCTAGGGCACTTATGATGTAAGTTTTATTGATCCAGTTCTGACAGTTTTAAAATACCGAAATTTTACCGATTTCTCTAAAATCGGTAAACTAGTTTTAGAAAAATTCTGTGAGATTTCCTATGTTCCTAATATAATTCTATCAAGCCTAATCACTTCTAAGTCAAATTGGCTTTAAGTGAATGCTTAATCGAATTTCGATTAAACTCACTTATTCGATAAAAACTAAACAACTCGGTTATTAATGATAAGGTTTTTCGGACGTTACAGGTTCCCTTTACTTGGAGGTAATTATTGGATCTTTGCCTGTGAAGACAGCTAAACTATGAGATCCCTCTGCTTGGAGGTATGTGGCCAGATGAGATCCTTCCAATTAGAGGCACATTTAAGATTGCATCCTAAGAATAGCGATACATAATGCTCAATTACAAATACATGTTGATACCCTAGGGATAGCAATACATAATGCCTAAGTGTGTTAAGTAAAGAAAAGATAAGTAAGGTTGCACTCTGAGGATGGTAATACGTAATGCTTAAGTGCAGGCCTATGCAGACACATTAGGGACGGCGATACGTAACACTTAAGCATGTTAAGTAAATAAAGTTAAATAAAGACAAGTATACTGGCATGATTACAGGATATGTGCATCTGCACATGCATAAATTATATATTTTGATTATTATTTTCGTGAAACTACTTTCCTAATTGTCAAATGTGTGAATAAAATTAACCTACTTTGAAGGACAATTTTGAACTTTCTAAAATGAAATTTATAGCTCATATGGCATGATCACTTTTTCATAATAAATTGAAGTAGCTGGAGATAATAATGATGACACTATATGTGGTAGTCTAGGAAATCTTACTAAGAATTTGTAATTCTTACCTCTATATATGGTTTTCTCCAGATAGCTCAGGGGATATTGAAGATAGTCATCTTGAATAGAGTTGATTGAAATCTTGAAAACGGCCAAAGGTTACTGTCAGATAAGGTCTATTTATATAACAGTAACAACTCCTAAGTGTGGTATTATGACTTAAGCATAGTACTGTGCTTGGGAGGGTGTTACAATAATTGATTTCTACTTCATGAAATATAATTTTAATGACTTTTTGAAATTTTATTGGCCTTAATCGATTCCAAACGACATGCAATTGATTCCAACTTGCTAAATCATGAAGTTTCTCATCTTAAAGGCTAGTTCTTCATATGATTGATTTAAGCATAAGTCCTTTGTGAAATCAAATCATATTTTCAAAGTTCAAAAGTTCATCTAAACATTTTTAAAAAACAAATGAGATCTTTTTTCTTTTTCTTTTTCTTTTTTTAAAGAATTGGCCATGAGAGTTATCAAAGAAAGCTTTTTACATTAAGAAGCCTAGGTCCTATAACTCTATACCATTGTGAGCTTCTTGGACTTGATCTTCTTCAATTATCTCAATCTTTTACCTTGAAGAATTGTCATCCTTTTGGCATCATCAAAACCTACAACATAAGCATCTATATTCTCTTTCTTTTTTATAATGACAAACACCTTTAGTGAGGAGAAAATATATAGATATAACAATCTATATAGTAGTGTTAACTCCCCTTAAGAATATGCATATTTTCAAATAAGTGGAGTTGTGGCATCTTTTGCATATATAGAACATGCTCTCCTTCAATCTATGCATATGTTTGTCACAAAAATATTTCACACATATATCAAAGTAGCATAGTCATGCCAAAATTCCAAACTCAAGCCAATAAACACAATAATCCAAGAAGGCAAACATGTAAGACTTAATAAGCTCCATATTCCTCACTTCCTCATCATGACTATTTTCCCCCATTTGGCATTATCAAATAGAATCAAGCAAGAAATAAGCATTTGCTAAAAGATATAATACCGATTAACACAAATGATTATAAGCAAAAAATAGGTCCAACCATAGATATAAGCCTAAGACATAACATAAGTTCAAAGTCACAAATCCAAATGTTAAAAGAGATATAAGTCATAAACATGCAAATAAGAGAGATAACTATAGGTTAGCCAAAATTAAAAAGATAAGAGTAAAATACACTTAACACCCTTGAGGTATTAAGAAATAACATTCCATCCCATTTGTTTATAAAATATACACTCCACCCCAATCCATTAAAAATATGTTTGGATTGATTTTTATAGAAAAAAGCATTTTTTTTAAAAAAAGTTCTTTTTATATGTTTTTAAGTGTACTTAATATTTCCAAAAAAAGTTAATTTACCAAATTTTAAAAATTAGTAATACCTAACTTCTAAAAAATGTATAAGCAAAAGTCTTTTTTAATAAAGGGTTTGTTTGCTTAAGATTTTAGGGGAAGTACATCTTCAAATTATAATAAAGTGAGAACAAGAGTGAAAAGAAAGTGGTATTTTTAAAAAATTTTAAGAATAAAATTATAATAGAGTGAAAAGGTAGTGAATCCTAAATTTGAAGAATAAAATTATCTCTTATACTAATTCTTCTTCTAAGAGTAGCAGATCTCTACAGCTTCTAAAAAAAAAATAGAAAACTACTTTTGTTTTGCTTCTTCTTTTTTTCAGAAGCACAAAAAACATTAAGAATTTTATATGTAATTTTTTAAAAAAATTTTGGGAAAAAAAATACATTTGTTGTGCTAGAGAAGCCCAAACAAATGCACTCAAAATTATCTTTCTAGTTCTACTTTTTCTTTTAAAGCTAAGTATTGCTAATGTTTAAAAGAATGGTAAATTGACTTTTTTCTAAAAGTATTTTTTTCTAAAGTTGTATCCAAATAAATTTTCTAAAACTTATAAAAGCACATTTTCAAGCAAAAAAAAAAAAATCAAAAAAGTGTTTTTCCCCTAAAAAAAAAAAAACCAATCCAAACATACTTTTAGTAGATTGGGATGGAGTGTATATTTTATAAATAAATGAGGTGAAGTGTTATTTCTTGATACCTCAAGGGGGTTAAGTGTATTTTACTGAAAAGATAAAGATGATAATGATGATCTGCACATTAGCTAAGCCCCATCTGAGTCATCATCACTGTCACCATCATTTGTGTCAGTCTCATCAAAATCCTCAGTATCCATAGAATCACTAGGATGCAAAATAGTCTAACCGGTGGTAGGAAGCAGATCATCCGAGTTGATGGTGTCACGACTACCTAAAGTCTCTTTGTTCTCAGAACTAACATATAATAACTAGTCCTCAAGAGTTAAGATGCATGAGAAACCGAAAAGAAGTGAGCAGGAGACCTATGTAATGGAGACATATGCTATGTTGGAACAAAATATTGATGCAAGGCACTAACATCACCTTCAATTGTAACACCCTACTAATTTAATGTTATGCTTAAGTCATAACATGAAATTAAGTAGATTGTGTTACTGTGTTAATACACTGCCTACATTTCATTTATCCGTATTTTTATTTATTTATTTATTTATTTGAAGAAATGGAACGTTGTATAATGAACGTGACAGGGTTTAATTCATCACAATAGAAACATAAGAACCATTTACACCTATGCCGTCAACTGTATATATATATATATATATATATATATATATATATATATATATATATATATATAAAGCCACTGTTTCAGCTTATGTATAAGTTTCAAAATAAGATACATGAGTGGGGCCATGTACCAAAAAGACATAAGGCCCATGTCAGTCAACCTGATCCTATGTGGTCCTTAGAGGGCATTTCAAAAGCCTACCACTAGGTCTATGACCCAAAGTTGCATGCTGCCAAAAGAGGTTCATGCTATACAATACTGCCTGTGGCTGACCTACTCAGTCAGGTAGCCGTTGGCCATATCAGGCCCGGCTAGCAAGTAGTCAGTACTGGGTCCTAAGGAGGAGGATGATGAGCTGGTGGCCTCTGAAGGGTCGCTGTCGGAGGTGAGTGGGATGTCGAGTACTACCTGCGGAGGTGACTCTGGCACAGGATCGGCAGGGGCTGCAGGTGCTGCGGGTGCAGGAGGTGCTAGGGGAGGGTGTGCCGTGTGTAAAGGGACCGCAAAGTAAGGGGTGGCAGGATCAAAAGCGGGATAGTGCAACAGGACGACAAAGTTCCTATCACTAAATAGGTAAAGACGGAACTGGTAAGAGCCGGCTATGTACAGCGAGCCTACTGCAGGGTCATGGTGGAGCTGCAAGTCTGGCACCTTAATGAAGATGGTAGCTGTCGTGTCCATTGTCCACGTCTGAGAATGAGGCGGAAATGCAAAGCAAGGTGAGAATTTGGATAAATTCTCAGTAGGGTTCGCGTATGGTGTATAACTGACTTCGCGTCCATTCTCAGTTGCCTCGGGTTTTATTTAATTATAAAAACATGATATCAACTTAACTATTCCCATTTAATAAGGTTGGGGAAAATGTCTGGTCCGAAGCAAGGTCCAATTTTACTTAAGACAGCATAAGAAACAGATTAAACTACTAACAATAGTACACAGTATAATTGGCAGAATAAATGAACACATGCTGTAAGTAAATGTAACAGTTAAATTGTAAATAACTTGTAATCATGCACTTAATGCACTCATGCAAAACTTGCTCTTGAACTTTCCTTCATAAACTTTTCCTTTGCTCATATACTTTCTTCATTACTCATAAACTTTTCCATTACTTTCATCATTTTCCATCACTTGGTCCCCTGGGAGTTCTTGGCCATTTTAGACTCCTGGGTAATAGTTTGCTTTTTAGGATCGAGCTCGTTCCTATACAGGAATTATCGGGTTTACTTTCCCCGATATTTCCACCGATCTATTCCTCTTAACTTTCTATCCGGGGCTGGCCCAAGTATCATGGAACTTTCATCATAACATATTCTTTGAGTTCATCATAACATAACTTTCATAGCTTTCTTGAAAATACACATGCATCTACATGTATTTCATAACTTATGCATATACTTTACCGCAATTTCGGCGGTATAACGGAATGCGTCTGCTTCCCCATGAATAGTGCCAGTACATCAAAATACCAAATTTTCATGGAAATCACAATATTGCATGCATAATTCATCATGGAACTCATAGAAGCATTAGTCTCCTTAAGGCAGAGTTACAGCCTCAATATAATCATTTCATCCGATTTTTGTAAACCATGCCATAATTTCTATTTAACTCCTTTGGACCTCAATTTTGGATATGTTAAAGTGTTATGTGTCTATTTTCTAACCTCTTTGGTCCCATCTGATTCTGATAATTATAACTCACGTTATTCAGGTTTTATCCCGGCCTACCCTGTGGCTGGCCAGAATTGCTCACTCAAAAGTAAAAATCTACTAAAAATCGAAAACTGGCTCAAATGATACGAAATCAGTCTCATATTAAAGCTGATAGAACCATCTTTCATTTGCAAAAAGTCCCATTCCATTTGACTTAGTAGGGCTCGAGTTATAAACCCCGAAACTTAACCTTCCTAAACTGCTCTGTTTTGGCTCAATTTGGACATAGGTTAACTTCTTTGAATCACTGGGAACGAATAGGATAGTAACAAACTCGAAATTTCTAGGTAGGATGTTCTCCTATGTGTAAGCTTTCCAACAAAATTAGTTTCACTCAATTTGGAGTTGTATAGGGTGAGTACGCCCTTCTTAACCCATACTGCCCGGGTGGATGTCCTGATTCCTAGGTCGAACTTCAAAAATTCATATCTCTTTCAATATTACTCCAATGGTCTTATATGATATATGTGTAGAAAGCCTAGATGTCTAGTTTTATATAAAAATGGTTTCATTGATTTTAAATGGCGGGAGGTGGAGCCGTACACTCCGCTGTACGGACTGCCGAGGGTTTTGAGTTTTCCAGCCTCTCAACTTCTTCATATCTTCATCCTTTCTTGTTTCCAATTCAATTTTAATCTCAAAAACAGCCAATAAACCAGCCGCAATTCATCATGATCACTCAGTCAATATATCAGAATTGAAGAATTAAACCACCAATAATCATTCAAAATCAGAAAAATCAAGGCAAGAATTAAAACCTCTACCTCTTGCTTTGAGTTTGGAAATAGAGCTGGGTTGAACTTGAAGACTGGATAGAGTGGGAGAGTTGAGAAGAGGAAAGAGAGCTGAAGTGAGGAAGGGAAAGCAACGTAAGAAATGAGCTGAAGAGGCAGGAGGAAGATATATATAGACAAGGCTTCGAAGTGGTAGTTAGAATGAGTGGCTTTGATTGGGTGAAATTTTGTGGGCAAAGTTCAGCCATGTCTCCCTCTTTTGTGTCAAAATTGCTCTCCACGTCGCCAGAGAAGTGAAACTCGCTTCCAGCGTATCTGAACATGACGTCGGAACTCGCCCACTTCTTAAGGTCAGAATTCGTGCTTATCTATTCAGATGAAGTCGGAACTCGGAAATATTGTCTGGTTTATTCAAAACTTGAAAGTAAAGTCGGATGTCGGAAATAGTAAAGAACAGTCATCTTAAAATCGAAAGTCGAAGACCAGAATGTGAAACCATAACACTTAAACCCAGAAGTCGGGGACATTGTGTAAACTTGAATCCGTTCTAAGCATAACACCAGAGGTCGGGAATAACAAAATTAATCTTATGTACCGAAAGTCGGAACTCATAGGATCTCGGCACTCTAACTCGATCTCGGAACTCGGGAGTTAGAGAAATGAAAAGCTCCTGCTAATAAACTCGAGGTCGAAACTCAACACTTAATCTCGGAAATCGGAAAAAGAAATGAAGGCTCTTGGCAATAGCCTCGAATTCGGAAGTCGTTAAAATTTTGGCCGAACTTGGATACCAATTCAAATAAACTCGGAAGTCTGATATCGTATACATTCTAATTCACCATAAGGTCGGAAATAGGAAAATCCAACCCATTCCATTTGAGCATAGTAAGATTGGAAATCGGGATATATTACTGATGAGGTCGGAATTCTTACATGCTTACATAAGGTCAAAAATTGGATTCGGAAATTGCATATTATGTGCATAAGGTCGTAAATCGGAAAATACAGCCAGTCCTTTTGAGCCTTGGAGACGAAATCGGAAATCGAAACTCTAACATTGTATTACTAAGGTCGGAAGTCGGAATTTATCTGAAAGTTAAAGACAAACTCAGAAATCGGAAATTTCAACCTTAAGTGATGAGATCGGAATTCGGAAATCGAGACGTTACATCAATTCTATCTATCAAGCCTTAAATCTATCCATGTGAATGTCATAGTGACTTTTGAGTCCATTAATTTCTCCCCAAAGTACAACTTAAGATCTCGAAAATGCTCAAGTATCTTAAGCATAAAACTCCAAGTAGAAGAGGAAGCCTAGGTAGATTGAACAGGAGAGGCATAAGGAGTATCTTCACCGGCAATATACTCGACATGCTCCAGTATCACCATATTTCTTGAAACCCATCTTAGACAATGTGTTCTCATTAGTGGCATAATGTGGACTCTCTTCTATAGTCATTTCACCATTAAAAGGAACATAGAAATATTGGAGAAATATAGTTATGATCATTGCATAAGGCAAATCAATTCCCTTTTCTTTTGCCCTAGCCATATGTTAAGCAGCATAGTAATCCCAATTAATAGGATGCTCAGCTGTCATGGCCCACATAAGAAGTATATCCTCAAAAGTAATTTGGGCATAATTTCCAGGCCTAAGGATTAAAACTCTTATAAGAATATAATGTAGTAAACGGTCCTCCGATTCGAAAGCACCAACAGTCATCTTTTTCTTAATTCTTGTTCCTTCTTTAAGTAATTGAGCTGCAGCTAGTTCATAATTATAATCATCCTCCCAATCTTTACCATCACTAGCCTTTTCCTGATAATTCAGCTTCATCAGTTATGAGAGCAATAAATTGATAAAACAATCCTTGATCAATAACCATTTAATGTTTTTAACCTCAAAGATTAAATAGTGATCTTTGCATTCCAAATCTGCATAGAATACTCAAGCTAGCTAACGATATATTTTCTTTTTGATGGTTAAGAATTTAATGAAACTCCATCATTCTAAGATACCAAGAACATCAAAATTTTCTTTATAAAAGAACTCATAGTCTAGGTACCTTGGTGTGATGAGATCCGTCTTTTGGAAGTTTTCCATGTAATTGTCCATTCGCTCTTTGGTTTAGAAGAATCTTAACAAATCAATGGATGGAAGAGCTTGAGTTCCCTTTGCTGTCCTCTTCCTCTTGTTTTGAGCCCTTGATGATTTGGCCATAGGGTGATGATTTTTTAGAATAGGTGTTAGTGGGGTTTGTAAAGGAGAAGTAATGATGAATTTTGGTGGTGCAATGAAGAAGTTTGGTGAAGAAATGAGTAAGATATGGTAGGTATAACACCCTCCTAAGTACAGCACCATGCTTAAGTTATAATATCGCACTTAGGAGTTGCTACTAATAAATTAGCAGACCTTATTTTATTACTTACTGTGCTTTTAGGACAATATCACACTAATTATCCCATCATACATAATAAAATATAAACAAGCAGATAAACAAAACAGAAACTCCACTCAAATACATAAAAAAAACCACATTGTGGTGGTTACATTTACAAGTTTACATAACCAAATTTCTAGTCTTACGTAACAATGTTTCAACATATATAAAAGAGTTCTACTAAGAGCTTCAGTGTAGTAAAACATCCTCTGCCGCAGTGTAACACCTTCCCTAATTTAATACTATGCTTAAGTCATAATATTATAATTGGGAGTTTGCTACTTATACCACTTCCCTTCTATTATGTTTATGATAGTTAGTCATAGTGCGATTTAATTCAATCTAAACACAAGTTAATCTATCTTATTTATCAATGTAACAACTGTTCACAGTTAAATTCATAAGATAAAGTGTAGTATGTCAGAATGTAAGAAAAATAAAAGTATGGAAAGAAATTTACAGCAAATATTTACAAAATATATACAAATCTCATGTAAACATCATGGGTTTTGAGCACAAGGTAGAGGGCCATCAAAACATACATATTGCTCACATATCTAAGCACAATCTCACTTTAAGTCTTTGCAGGGACATCAAGCCATCATCATGAATACATGAAGGCAAAACAAAAATAAAGATTATGTTTATGGCCCAAGATCATACAAAAAGATACAAAAAAAAGGCTACTCTGTACATACTACTAATCTAAAAAGGTCTGGTAAACTCCCCTAAGCAGACTCCAGAAAAAAGAACCTATTCTCCATGTTACCTACAAACCTGGGGTCACTAGGTGCATATCCATCGTCGGGGTGCAGATGAAGAGGAAGAAGAAGAAGCGCTCATCTTTAATGGGTCATTCTCAGGAAAGGTTGGAAGGGGTATAGTAACAACAAGCAAGGCCATGTGAGGTGGCACTGCATCTGGATGGGCCATATATAGTGAAATTCTCCTGAATGGTGCTGTGAGGCCAAAAAGTGGGCTAAAGATAAGAACAGCGAAAGAATGCTAGAAAAATATGTACAACCGAACATGGAAGGTCGCTGTCAAGTACATGAAGTCTAAGATAGGGTCATAGTGCCACTACCATTCAGGTGTCTCGGTGAAGAAGGCCATGGTTGCCATCACTACCATTTGAGAATGACACTGATACATACAAATAGGATGAGAATTTGAAAATTCTCAGTAGGATTTCCTAGACTATCATACAGTGACATCGTAATCATTCTCAACTGCTCCAGTTTAGTTACTTTAGCTTTCTTTTCATTCTTGTTAAAATATTATCGTGCTTTTATACTTAAAGTATTATTGTGCCTTTGCCTCAAGGAAGGGAATCTTGTCAAATTTACTTTCTTTGACTTTATGTAAGGGTATTTTTATCTTGGGAGTCAAACATCTCCCTTTGACTCAAGCAAGGAGATCTAGTAAATGTTTTCAATGGTCAGGTTCATTCCCCTTGATGATAGCACACCTAGGCATTATGTCTCACTGTACCTAGGGTGCCTACATGTATCTACACTTGAGTTTTGCATACCGCTTTCCTCAGAGTGTATCCTTTTGCATGCCTGAGCATTACATATCATCGTCCTTAGGATGCGATCCTCTTCACATGTCTGGGTATTACAATCTGTCATCCCCAGAACAATAACTTATACCTGCTTGAGCGTTACATATCACCATCCTCAGTAGGCAAATTCCATCATATTTGATCATGCCGTCTTAGCCCAATCACTTAATTAACTTATGAAATTCTTATTTTCATACTATATACCCTTCATGTAACTATATTCTCATGAGAATTATATTTTAGAAGTAAATATGGCGAAGTTCGAGTAGCATAATGGCTATACCAAGAGGTCCCCCAAGGTTTAAGATAGCATTATAACCAGCCAATCAACAGAGAAAGCAATTCCAGCACATGTAATAAGATTCCATTCACACTTGTAATCATATAGGTGCAGGCTGCCCAATCTCATAGATTTCACATGAATAGTTATATCATAGCATATATATATATATTGTAATAGAATGGTGCAAAACTTAATTTAAAGGTCCCCAGACTATACAGGACCAAATCTAATTGAAATTGAGGAATATATGTTGGTTTTAATATCATATTGATATATATATATATCAATATGATATTAAAACCAACATATATTCCTCAATTTCAATTAGATTTGGTCCTGTATAGTCTGGGGACCTTTAAATTAAGTTTTGCACCATTCTATTACAAGCTATATTACACTTCCTCAACTCGGCCCAAAAATTGTAAAATACACCATAATTTCAATTTTAAGTCATTTTGATCTCAAATTTTACAGAGATTATGCTCTACTAATCTATTTTCAAACTTCTTTGGTCCCACTAAATTTAGTTAAGTATAACTTGAGTTATTCAAGTTTGATCCACTGTTACTCTACTTTGGGATAAACACGAACACTTAAAAGTGGAAAATCATTAATAATCCATCTTACATCTTTCTACCATGAAATTTTATTGACATAAAACTCTATGAATCTCTTTTAAACCCAAAAATTTCACTCCATTTGGCTAAACAAAGCTTAAGTTATAAGCTCCGCATTAGTGCTGCCTTGTATTAACCTTTAAAGAGTATATGGCAATTTCATAGAATTATTAGGAGCAACTCACTAGGAGTTTAGATGTAAAAATTTACAACCTTATTCTCCTATGTGCTATCTTTCTAAACAAATTAGTTTCACTCAAATTGTAGGTCTATAGCACGAGTTATGCTCGTTAGATTACACACTACTCAGGTTTATCCCTCTTAGCTCATGGCCTACTTCAAAAATTCATAACTTATTCATATTGAGTTTAATGGCCCTCAAATTATGTGGTATGTTCTCCTATGAGTCAAGTTTCATCTAAAATTAGCTCCACATCATTTTGAGTTTTCTAGCTTAAGTTATTCCTTATGTACTAACTGCTACCCAGTTTTGCTCATTAAGATAACATTTTTGTTTTATGTTCTTTTGATTCTCTAACTCCATATCACTCACTAATCCAATTTCATAAGCTCTAAATCACTAGAACAAGACCACATAGCATCTTATTTAGCCAATCATAAGCATAGAAGATAAAAATGAAACCATGCCTTCGTGAAGACAAACTCAACATAAAACAAGTTCTAGGACACTTACCTCACTTTCAAAGCTCTCCAAAACAATCAAGCAAGAACACCACCCTTTCATTCCTATATATGGCATCAGCTACTATCATGAAAGAAGGGAGCTTTTTAGCTTGTTTTGGTGTTATGCTAGTAAAGCTTGAATTTTGAGTGATTTACTAAAAGAACAAGTAGAAAGGCAAGATTGGAGAAGGAAGAAAGCAAAAATGGATGTAGAGAAGAAGGGGAAGGCTGATGAAATTTTGAAGGAGAAAGAAGAAGAAGATGAGCTCTTTTTTAGTTTCATTTTCTTTTATTTTGATTTTATAAAGTGATGTGGTCAAACTTTATTTTCCGGGCCAAAATTGCTTCTTGAATTTTGGCTATTGTGGCTAATTTCTAACTACTCGTAATATATGTTGTCTTATGATAACTAGACGCTTTTGTATTTTAAATTCTTATCGAATCAATTCCTTGTGTCCTAAGAAACTGTCCTTAAAATTTTTTACATTAGGGTTAAAATTCTAGTACCGACAAAATTTTAACGATATTACATTATCACTTTTATTATTCTACATTTACCTCTCTATTTATAAATTTAATGTTAATTAATGGTTAATAATGTTAATTATACACACAATTAAATCAAGATGTTATAGTAGGGAGAAGTTGGATAACGTTTTTGGGCGTGTTTTAAAGAGGGAAATTGTAGAGAGAGTGAGAGTTTGAATATAAGGAGAGAGGAGGCCGTGAGAAGCTTATAAACTCCTATGGGAATCGATTACCATATGTGGGAAAAGATTACCACATGTTCTAGATTTGATAATATGCCTTGGTGGGAATTGATTCTTCCCATAGTTTTTTAGCACATTGTAATTGATTTCTATCCTGGGAATCGATTGCCTTCACCAAAAATTCACCTCAAGGATAGTCAATGTTATAGTAATTGATTCATAACTCCTTTGGAGTCAATTCTCGTATCAGAAACATCATATTCTGTAACTTTGAGTTCTGTTCTTGAGTCATTAACATTTTGGGAGACTTAGCAAATGTCAGAGTACTTGCAAAATAAATTTAAAGGAATCTCCGATGCTCAAATTGGTAATAATTCCAAGAATTAAACATAAAACAAGATGATTCATGAACTAAAATAATCAATGATGCCAAGTGCTCTTCTAATATAAAAGAAACTATCTTTAGGCAAAGGTTTAGTAAATATATCAGCTAATTGCTTAGATGTTTCCACGAATTTAAGCATACAATCACCTTTTTACACGTGATCTCTTATACAATGATGTCTTATCTCAATATGCTTGGCTCTAGAATACAAGATGGGAATGTGATCAAGGTGTAAATCATAATCCAAAAGTTGTTGCTTCATCCAAAGGATTTGAGCACAACAAATTTTGGCTGCATCATACTCAAACAGAAAATGCCACACTATTTGTTTCTTGGTATACTAAGAAACTAAAGCACATCCAACGAAGTGACATGTCTCACTAGTGCTTTTCCTATCCAATTTGCATCCTGAAAAATCGCAATTGAAATAATCAATCAAACTACATGAGGCACTCTTAAGGTACCACAAACCTATATTTATAGTTCCAACAAGATATTTCATGATTCTTTTTGCTGCACTCAAATGAGATTCTTTAAGATTAGCTTGATATCTTGCACACATGTATACACTAAGGGGGTGTTTGGTAATTTGAAAAACTAAGTTAATATGGTACAAAATAGAACTAGTTATGTTAACCTATATGAAAATGAATTAGTTTTTTTATTAAATGTTATTTGGTTCAACAACTTAAAAAATTAGTTTTAACATATGTGTTGTTCTCTTCTTCTGTACCTATTTCTCCCTTGACCATATTATCAAAAAGTCAAGATGTCTTATTTTCTTAGCTAATAAGATACAATATACTAGCACAATCTTAACTTGTGTTTCAATAGGCAAACGATGGCCATACGGTGGTGGCCGATGGGTGGGAAACAATGGCGGACAGTGGTAGACAGTAGCAGCTAGTGACGAATGGTGGTGGATGGTGACAGTTGATAGTAAGCAATAGTGGGTAGCAACAATTGGTAGTAGGCAGTGGTGAGGGATGACGGCAATAGTGGCAATCAGTGGTAGATGGAAGCGAATAGTGGTGGACAACGGCAGTAGATGGTTGACAAGGGCAATGAAAAAGAAAAGATTGGTGCAAAGTAAGAAGAAAGTAGTAAGAAAAGATGAAATAGAAGGAGCAAAAAATTGAGATAAAATAAAATTAATTTAAAATTGATTTTATCTAAAACTGGTTTTAAACTCAAATTAGTTCAGATAAAAACTAGTTTGAATATATTTAAATAGTTACCAATTAATATTTATTAAAAATAGCCCTCATTATACCTAGTTATCTAAGTTTTCGAGTTTGCCGAACACCCCCTAAACATTATATTTGGTCTACTTGTTGTTAAGTAAAGGAGAAATCTAATCATACCTCTATATTTAGTTGTTTCTACAAGTTTACTTCCTTCATTCTTATCTAAGTAGCATGAAGTACTCATGGGACTAGCCATTTCTTTTAGGTTCTCCAGTCCAAATCTCCTGAGCAACTCCTTACGATATTTTGATTGATTGATGAAGGTTCCATCCTTGGTTTACTTAATTTATAGTCCAAGAAAAAAGTTGAGCTCACCCATCATAGATATTTCAAATTCACTCTGCATAAGATTAGCAAACTCCTTACATAAAGATTTATTAGTAGCCCCAAATATAATGTAATCTACATATATTTGAACTAAGAGAATTTCATGCTTTTCTTTTTTATAAAAGGGTGGTGTTAACCTTTCCTCTTGATAAACCTTTTTCTAAAAGAAACTTACTGATAAGTGCATTTTATTCACTTATTTTATAGTCTTTTCTATGCTTGTTCATAGCTTTAATCTTGTAAATATAATGCTTTTATTTTACTCTTTGTGTTTGTAGGAAAATAAAGCTGAAGGATGATTTTTGAGCTGAACAAGAGTAAAATGACTCAATTTGGAGCTAATTCAAGAAAATGCTAAGAATTGAGCATTGGACAGCATGAGTAGTATGTCTTTCCAAGGGCATAACTTTTTGGTCCGAAGTCAAAATGACATGATTCCACTCGAAAATGAAAGTAGACTTCCAGAGCTTTAATTTGACACCAAGATCACTCAAAAAGTCCAACGGACCAGAAAGATTGAAGCTGCCAAAGTTAGGCCTGGCGCTAACCCGTTACTGCATTCAATGCAGTTTTGCTCAATTCAGTTCTCCCTTGATATTAGCCCAAATGGGATGATTCCAGAGCCAAAAATGAAGCCTAAGATGTTAACTTTCCAATGGTGGTCGAATTACTCTCATCCAAGTCCATTTGGTCAATGAAATTTACATGTGAAGCAGAGCTGCCTGAAAAAAACCAAAACTGTCAATTTTAATTAATGAATGGTGGGCCAATTGAGTTCAATTCACTTGTGGGTTTTCATTGTCTGATTATAGGTTGTTAAAAACTTAATTATCAGAATTATTTCTGATAATCACCAATGCTTTGTGAGAATGTAACCTATGAAGCTAGTTTAATGTGGAGTTACATTTGGAGCAGTTACAATTTGGATGGCTAAGATTAGATTTTGACAAGAGACCAGCAACCACAGGAGAGAGGGGAGACAGATGAGCATATTGGCTCTTGCTAGAGGGAGAAATTTTCATGGAGAGAGAGAGAGAGGTTTCAGCCACTCATCCTTAGAAACCATAGTTACAATATTGGAGTTGGACAAGTGACATTTTCATCAAGCTTGTAGCTGTGAACATCACTTTTTGCTGCTCTTTAGGGATTTAATTGAGGACAAGAAGAAGAGATAGGTGCTGAAGATTAGAGCTTGGGCAACTTTGCTTTCACCCTTTAGTCTGCACATGTTTTCTTTCTTTCTTAACTCAGGTCATGTATTCTTCAATTTGTGATATGGTTTTCTTTATAATGTTAGGCTAAATTATTTTTATGGTTATGGGTGAACTTTGAACCCTAAATTATCATGTAATTAAATTGATTTTTAGATCTCTATTTTCTTGAGAGTTGATTATATTCTCCTACTCACTTCATGATTATGGTAGTAATGTGACATGTTTGGATTGGCCACCCTTATATTTCATGTTATGGCTGATTGCTAGATTTAGGATTATGATGTTCATCATCCTTTATCCATATGTAGTAACTTGTGTGCAAACTTAATGGTCAAGTTTTGATTGTATGCAAGGGAGAATATAACCTAAGTCACTTAGTCCTATGTTAGAGACCAACACTTAGATCAATCTGTCCTTCTAGTTGCAATTGTTAATTGAACTTAGTGGATGTTCCCTATGTCAATTAGTGATTAGAATAGGTTAATGTATATTCCTTAATCTATTTAAAAGAAGGTAGGTAATAGAATGTTTCACTGCCTAAGATTGGTAACTATAAAAGGAGAATTAGAGGCTGAAATTGAGAACTAATTGCATGATATAATTTGGTGGAGAAAAGGGATCCCATAACTAGTTTTAATTGATTTCAACAAAACAGCATCATTTGCTCTTGTTTATTTTTTAATTTTCGCATAATTTTTTCATATAATTTTTGTTTGAATTATAGAGACAACAAAACCCCCCCATTTTGTGTTACTTTGTCTTTTTAGAGTTTATTAGAATTAGAATCTAAAATAAGCTAAATAATTAAATTAATTCAATTCCTCGTGGATCGACCCTTTGCTCATTACTAAACTAATTTTTCCTAAAGCAAGCAAAGGTTTTTAATTTGGTAGTTTAACGACATATCAAATTTTGGCCCCGTTGCCGGGGAATTGACATTAATTGGATTGTTTTGTTCATTTAGGTTCTGTTCTATTTTGTTGGTGTTCTTTAGTCTTTTTTAAGTTTTAGTTTAGTCTTGTTTGTTTTTGTGCTTTTCTTTGTTTCATTAAGTTTTGCTTAGATTGTTCTTAAATTTGTATTTGTCTAATCACTTTGTTGGAGTTTTGCTTTCTTGGTGTTCTGTAAGTGCATGTCAGAGAACAATTTTTATATTGAGAGAAACAGAAGACTCAACAATTTCTTTGAAGCTAGAAGACACATTTTTGCACCAATACCACCACCGTCACTACATTCTCCATCCTCATCATCTTTAGGCTTTTCACCATCCCAAATTGAACAAGCCATCAACACTGCCCTTTCAAGTTCAACATCTGAATTTTTAGAAGAAGAAGAGGTGATGGCTAGAAATCAAACCTTGAGGAAGCTTACTGCTCCTAATCTTGATCAACAACCCTTGTGCATAGAATTTTCAGTCATTGAAGGTGGATTTGAGTTGAAGTCTGGGATGATCCATTTGCTTCCAAAGTTTAATGGTCTCGCAGGAGAAGATCCAAACAAGCACCTTAAGGAATTTCAAGTTGTTTGCTCTACCATGAGACCTTCAAACATCTCAGAAGAACAAGTAAAGCTGAGAGCATTTCCATTCTCTTTGGATGGTACTGCAAAAGATTGGCTCTACTACTTACCTCCAGGCTCAATTAGTTCTTGGGTTGAACTGAAAAGAAACTTCCTTGAAAGATATTTCCCTGCATCCAAGGCTGCCAACATAAGGAAGGAAATCTGTGGTATTAGACAGATGAATGGGGAAACGTTACATGAATATTGGGAGAGGTTTAAACGTCTCTGTGCTAGTTGTCCTAATCATCAAATTAGTGAGCAACTGCTTATTCAATATTTTTATGAAGGAATCACACCAATGGATAGGAGTATGATTGATGCAGCTAGTGGCGGTGTTTTGATGAATAAGACTCCTCAAGAAGCAAAAGATTTGATTACCAACATGGCAGCCAATACTCAACAATTTGGCACTAGACAAGATATGAGGAGGGTTAATGAAGTGTCATCATCTTCCTTGGAGCAACAAATTTCTGCCAACACTCAACAAATTTCAAATTTGGCAACCTTAATGCAACAACTCATGGTTGGTAATGTGCAGCAAGTGAAGGCTTGTGGAATTTGTTCAAATTTTGGGCATCCTACTGATATGTGCCCCACACTTCAAGAAGAAGATTGCAATGCAATTGGAGGATTTCAAGGGCAGCCACAACGCCCTCAATATGGAGGTCGGAATAATCAGCAAGGTTTTAGTTCTGGAGGAAGTCAACAACCTCATGCAGTATTCAACAAACCACCTAGTTTTTTTCAAAAGCCAGCACATTTCCAACAAAGACCTCAAGAGCAACAAGGTTCTAATGATTAAATAAAGGAGATGATGAAGACTCTTGCTTCAAATACAATCCAATTGCAACAAACTGTTTCTCAAATGCAATCTGGCATGAAGAATATGGAGAATTAGATTGGACAACTTGCAACATCTTTAAGCAATTTGGAGGCTAAAGTGTCAAACAAAATTCCTTCTCAAACTATAGTGAATCCTAATGTTCAGAATGCTAGTGCCATCACTTTAAGGAGTGGAAAAGAGCTTACAAATCTAGCACCCAAAACATTGAGGAATGATGAAGAACAGGAAGTGGTGGTTGCCAAAGAAACTCATGATTCCACCCAATCTCCAAGGAAGCATACATCTCCAACACTTGACACTTATGTACATCCTCCACCTTTCCCTCAAAGGCTTGCAAAGTCCAAAAAAGAGGAACAAGAAAAGGAGATTTTGGACACTTTCAAGAAGGTGTAGATCAATATTCTATTGCTTGAGGCTATTAAGCAAGTTCCTAGGTATGCCAAATTTTTGAAGGATTTGTGCACAAACAAGAGGAAGTTAAAAGGTAATGAAAAGGTTTGCATGGGAGAACAAGTTTCTGCTATTTTTCAAAAGAAATTTCCTCCAAAATGTAAAGATCCTGGTTCATTTACAATTCCTTGCATCATTGGTGATAAAATTTTTGAAAGATGCATGTTAGATCTAGGTGCTTCTATTAGTGTAATGCCTTTTTCTATTTACAAATCCTTGAAACTTGGTCCATTAGAAGAAACTGGCATCATAATTCAGTTAGCTGATAGATCTCATGCATATCCTAAAAGAGTTGTTGAAGATGTTCTTGTGAAAGTGAATGAACTTGTTTTTCCTGTTGATTTTTGTGTTCTAGATATAGAGGATGAGGGTGCACTTAACCCTACTCCTATTTTGCTTGGAAGACCATTTTTAATGACTGCTAGAACTAAGATTGATGTGTGTGAAGGAACTCTTTCTATGGAATTTGATGGGCATGTCATTAAATTTAGTTTGTTTGATACAATGAAATACCCTTGTGATTCATCTTCTTTATGTTCCATTGAAGTTCTTGATGCAATTGACTTATTAGTGCAGCAAGTGTTTGAATTAAGGAAGGAAGATAGCTTGGAAGTGGCTCTTGTCAACAATCTTGAATTAAAGAAGCTTAATGAGCCAAAGTGGGAGCCAGAATTGCAAGATGACATCATTGAAGAGCTTGCTGCCTTGGAAGCCATGTCTCCCATTCTTCTACACATGGTGTCATACCTTGAGCTTCCTACACTTAAAGAGAAGCTTTCCCCATCCATTGTTAAGGCACCTAAGCTTGAATTAAAGCCTTTACCAGGTCATCTCAAATATGCATTCTTGGGAAAGAAAGAAACACTTCCTGTGATCATTGCTAACAATCTGACATCGTCCCAAGAAGAAAGGCTTATTAGAGTCCTTAGAGACCACAAGATAGCCATTGCATGGTCAATTACAGATATTAAGGGAATTAGCCCTTCTGTGTGTATGCATAGGATCTTAATTGAAGATAGAGCAAAGCCAAGTAGAGAACCTCAAAGAAGACTTAATCCTAACATGATGGAGGTTGTGAAAAAGGAAATTCAGAAACTGCTTGATGTTGGTATCATCTATGCCATCTCTGATTCAAAATGGGTGAGCCCTGTGCAAGTGGTTCCCAAGAAATCTGGCATCACAGTGATCAAGAATGAAGACAATGAGTTGGTTCCAACAAGGGTGCAAACTGGTTGGAGAATGTGTATTGATTATAGGAGGCTTAATTCAGCCACGAGGAAGGATCATTTTCCTCTTCCTTTCATGGATCAAATGCTGGAAAGATTGGCTGGATACTCTCACTTTTGCTTCCTTGATGGTTATTTAGGATACAACCAAATTGTGATTGCTCCAGAAGATCAAGAAAAGACCATATTCACATGTCCTTATGGTGTCTACGCTTATAGAAGAATGCCCTTTGGTTTATGTAATGCCCTTTCTACTTTTCAAAGGTGCATGGTAAGTATCTTTTCTTATTACATTGAAAGCATTATTGAGGTATTTATGGATGATTTCTCTGTTTATGGTAATTCTTTTAATAAATGCCTTGATAATTTGTCTCTTGTTTTGGAAAGATGCTTAGAAACAAATCTTGTTTTAAATGGGGAAGAATGCCATTTTATGGTTGATCAAGGAATTGTTTTGGGACATGTGATTTCAGCTAAAGGAATTGAGGTAGATAAAGCTAAAGTAGACCTTGTTAAATCCTTACCATACCCCACTTTGGTGAGGGAGGTTCATTCCTTTCTTAGACATGCAAGTTTCTACAGAAGATTTATCAAGGATTTCTCAAAGATTTCTCATCTTCTCTGCAAGTTGCTGCAAAAAGAAGTGGCGTTTGATTTCAATGAAGAGTGCAAGATGGCATTCAACAAGCTTAAAGAGCTTCTCACTTCAGCTCCCATTATTCAGCCACCTAACTAGAGCTTACCTTTAGAGGTTATGTGTGATGCAAGTGATTTTGCTATTAGTGCTGTTTTGGGTCAGCGAAAAGGGAAGTTGCCTCATGTCATTTATTATGCTTCTCGCACTCTAAATGATGCACAACTAAACTATTCTACCACTGAAAAAGAATTTCTTGCTGTAATTTTTGCTTTGGAGAAGTTTAGATCTTATTTAGTTGGATTTAAAGTTGTTGTTTATAGTGATCATGCAGCACTTAAGTATTTGCTTTCTAAGAAAGATGCAAAGCCTAGATTGATTAGGTGGATTCTTTTATTGCAGGAATTTGACATTGAGATCAAAGACAAGAAGGGAAGTGAAAACTTAGTGGCTGATCATCTTAGTCGCTTGGCTCTTGAAGAGGATGCCTTACCTTTGGAAGAGAAGTTCCTTGATGAGCAACTCTTTGCCATTAATGTCAGTGTTCCTTGGTATGCTGATATTGTCAATTTTAAGGTCACAAAGGAGCTACCAAAGGATTTAACTCGAGCTCAAAAGGACAAGATTAAGAGTGACTCCAAGTATTATATTTGGGATGATCCTTATCTATGGAAGCATTATTCTGATCAGGTAATAAGAAGGTGTGTCCCTAAATCTGAGTTTAACTCAATTTTAAGTTTCTGTCATGCTTATGCTTGTGGTGGCCATTTTGGACCAAAAAGAACAGCTCTTAAAGTGCTTGAATGTGGTTTTTATTGGCCTTCTTTGTTTAAGGATGCATATTTGTTTTGCAAAGCATATGATAGATGCCAACGTGTTGGTAATTTAAGCCCTAAAAACCAAATGCCCCAATCACGCATAATTGTTGTTGAAATTTTTGATGTTTGGGGAATTGATTTTATGGGACCATTTGTTTCTTCCTTTGGTAATGTTTACATTCTTCTTGTAGTTGACTATGTCTCTAAGTGGATTGAGGCTAAGGCCACTAGGTTGAATGATGCTAAAACTATTTGTAATTTTGTGAGAACTAATATCTTTGCAAGATTTGGCACTCCTAAAGCTATTATTAGTGATTGGGGTACTCATTTTTGTAATAGGTCTTTTCAAGCTCTCTTGAAGAAGTATAATGTTGTTCACAGAATTTCCACTGCATATCATCCTCAAACAAGTGGACAAGCTGAATTGTCAAATAGAGAGGTGAAATCCATCTTGGAGAAAACAGTGAATCCAAATTTAAAGGATTGGAGCTTAAGGCTTGATGATGCATTGTGGGCTTATAGGATAGCCTATAAAACACCTTTGGGAATGTCTCCATATAGGTTGCTTTATGGCAAACCTTGTCATTTACCTGTGGAGCTTGAACATAAAGGTTATTGGGCTGTTAAGCAATGTAACATGAATTTAGATGAAGCTGGAATTCATAGAAAGTTACAATTGCAAGAACTTGAAGAAATCAGGAACAATGCATATGATAATGCAAGAATCTATAAGGAGAAGACAAAGATGTTCCATGACAAGATGATTTTGAGGAAGGATTTTTCCATTGGTCAAAAAGTTCTTCTTTTTCATTCAAAGCTAAAACTGTTTCCTGGTAAGTTAAGATAAAGGTGGATTGGTCCTTTTGTTGTCACTAATATATTTTCCCATGGTGCAGTTGAAATTAAGGCTTTAGATACAGGGAAAGTATTCAAGGTTAATGGTCATAGATTAAAGCCTTATTATGATTTACCATCTTCTAGTTTTGATGAGATTGAGGAGATAAAGTTGGAAGAGCCTTCTTCTGACCATCTCTGATCTTCTGAGGAAAAGTCAGGCTAAGGAAAATAAACCAAGCGCTTTTGGGAGGCAACCCAATGGATGGAGAGCTTTGAAAATCATATTTAATCTCTCTTATTCTTTATCATTTTACTCCTTTATTTTGTTTGCTTTTGTAGTTTGTTATTTTTCTTTTTCCCTTTCACTTTAATTCATATTTTTGTCTTACATTGAGGACAATGTAAGGATTAAGTGTGGGCGGAATGGTTTAGGATAATTTCTTGTTTATAAAAAAAAAATCAAACTTTAAAAAAAAAATTTCTAGTTGTGTTTTTTTTTTTTTTTCATAATTTTGTTTTTAAGTCTAGTTTTAGGTTTTTTTCATTCTTTCCAGAAAAATGATGAGATTTTGAGCTCTAATTCATAGCTTTAATTGATGACAAGTTTAGAGTTGGATTTGACTTCATTCTCTTGTTAATGCATTTTTTATGATGTTATACTCTTTTAGATGTTACTTACTTTGCTTTTGGTACAGTTATAATGCATACTTTAACCTTGCTTGCATTCTTGAAATTTACACTTGGATAGTCATTAGATTTAATTGTTTGATTGTTGAGCTGAAAATTCTCTTTTGAAGTGCTTTTGGATTTGAAATTGATTTCTGCCACTTTGGAAAATGATTAAGACATTTTGTTGTCTAACACCATGGCCAAATGGACCTTATCCCTACATTTTGATGTTCCAAAGCGAACACAAATCCTTAGTAAGCCAATTTGACCTTTCATAGAATTTAGTCTTATTTTCTTTGGCACCCTTATCTTCTTTACCTAGCTTGATATAAATTTTTGTCCTAACCTTTGTTGCTTTGATGGAATAGAGTTAGAGACTTGATTGATGTGCAATGTATTGGTAATTCAAGTATGGTAAAGATGAGAAGTGTGGGGGAATTTGTTATCTTTCAACAATTAGTGGAATGAAAAAAAAAAAAGAAGAAAAGAAAAAAAAAATAGTGTTCAATAAACTCAGTTGAAGTTCAAAGTATGTTACAGTGTTACAAGAGTAAAGAAAGGTGAAGGAAGGTTCCACACTAAAAAAATTGACCCTCATGTTTGTTCTATGGAGTTTTGACTTAAACATGCTTGCATTATCATTTTCATGTCTTTGTTTCTAGGAATTCAAAGAAACTCTTGTGTATTTCCTTTTCCCTTTGTTTCTTAAGATACATTACAACCCCCATTGGCCCCATTACAGCCAAAGAAAAGACCTTTTGATTCCATTGTGGTGTTTTGATGATGATTTGACATTTGCATGAATTAAGAGAATTTGATGCTTGACATGATTGCATGAAAATTGAAAGCTTGAATTGTGGAGATGGAAAGAATGAGGCTTGTTTAAAGTGTTGCATAGTTTTTTTTTTCACCATTAGCTTAGTTGTTTCATTTACTTGAGTATGATGTTCATTGGATGCATTATCTTGAGAATGGTTAATGCTAACATTTTTCTTGTTTGATTTCAAAGTTGTGTATTTCTAGTTCTCTGAAAAATGCTGGAAAGAATAGGTGTTTGTGGGTATCATCGCTGGAAGCCCTCACGAGACTATAACTCATCCTCTATGGGCCACCTAGAGGTTTAAAGGCTTGTTGCATATGCTAAATGCAATCGTGATTTCCTACGAAAGTGGATTAGCTTAGGTTTTATCTTAGTTTTGCTTGAGGACAAGCAAGGTTCAAGTGTGGGGGAAATTGATAAGTGCATTTTATTCACTTATTTTATAGTCTTTTCTATGCTTGTTCATAGCTTTAATCTTGTAAGTATAATGCTTTTATTTTACTCTTTGTGTTTTGTAGGAAAATAAAGCTGAAGGATGATATTTGAGCTGAACAAGAGTAAAATGACTCAATTTGGAGCTAATTCAAGAAAATGCTAAGAATTGAGTGCTGGACAACATGAGTAGTATGTCTTTCCAAGGGCATAACTTTTTGGTCCAAAGTCAAAATAACATGATTCCACTTGGAAATGAAAGTAGACTTCCAAAGCTTTAATTTGACACCAAGATCACTCAAAAAGTCCAACGGACCAGAAAGATTGAAGCTGCCAAAGTTAGGCCTGGTGCTAACCCATCACTGCATTCAATATAGTTTTGCTCAATTCAGTTCTCCCTTGATATTAGCCCAAATGGGATGATTCCAGAGCCAAAAATGAAGCCCAAGATGTTAACTTTCCGATGGTGGTCGAATTACTCTCATCCAAGTCCATTTGGTCAATGAAATTTACATGTGAAGCAGAGCTGCCTGAAAAAATCGAAACTATCAATTTTAATTAATGAATGGTGGGCCAATTGAGTTCAATTCACTTGTGGGATTTCATTGACTGGTTATAGGTTGTTAAAAACTTAATTATCAGAATTATTTCTGATAATCACCAATGCTTTGTGAGAATGTAACCTATGAAGCTAGTTTAATGTGGAGTTACATTTGGAGCAGTTATAATTTGGATGGCTAAGATTAGATTTTGACAAGAGACCAGCAACCATAGGAGAGAGGGGAGACAGATGAGCATATTGGCTCTTGTTAGAAGGAGAAATTTTCATGGAGAGAGAGAGAGAGGTTTCAGCCACTCATCCTTAAAAACCATAGTTACAATATTGGAGTTGGACAAGTGACATTTTCATCAAGCTTGTAGCTGTGGACATCACTTTTTGCTGCTCTTTAGGGATTTAATTGAGGACAAGAAGAAGAGATAGGTGCTAAAGATTAGAGCTTGGGCAACTTTGCTTTCACCCTTTAGTCTGCACATGTTTTCTTTCTTTCTTAACTCATGTCATGTATTCTTCAATTTGTGATATGGTTTTCTTTATAATGTTAGGCTAAATTATTTTTATGGTTATGGGTGAACTTTGAACCCTAAATTATCATGTAATTAAATTGATTTTTAGATCTCTATTTTCTTGAGAGTTGATTATATTCTCCTACTCACTTCATGATTATGGTAGTAATGTGACATGTTTGGATTGGCCACCCTTATATTTCATGTTATGGCTTATTGCTAGATTTAGGATTATGATGTTCATTATCCTTTATCCATATGTAGTAACTTGTGTGCAAACATAATGGTCAAGTTTTGATTGTATGCAAGGGAGAATATAACCTAAGTCACTTAGTCCTATGTTAGAGACCAACACTTAGATCAATCTGTCTTTCTAGTTGCAATTGTTAATTGAACTTAGTGGATGTTCCCTATGTCAATTAGTGATTAGAATAGGTTAATGGATATTTCTTAATCTATTTAAAAGAAGGTAGGTAATAGAATGTTTCACTGCCTAAGATTGGTAACTATAAAAGGAGAATTAGAGGCTGAAATTGAGAACTAATTGCATGATATAATTTGATGGAGAAAAGGGATCCCATAACTAGTTTTAATTGATTTCAACAAAACAGCATCATTTGCTCTTGTTTATTTTTTTTATTTTCCCATAATTTTTTTCATATAATTTTTGTTTGAATTATAGAGACAACAAAACCCCCCCCATTTTGTGTTACTTTGTCTTTTTAGAGTTTATTAGAATTAAAATCTAAAATAAGCTAAATAATTAAATTAATTCAATTCCTCGTGGATCGACCCTTTGCTCATTACTAAACTAATTTTTCCTAAACCAAGCAAAGGTTTTTAATTTGGTAGTTTAACGACATATCACTTACTTAACCTTTCATACCAAGCTCTAAACTTTTTTTTAGCCCATAAAGAGTCTTTTTCAATTTGAAAACATAGTTAGATAAGTCAAAACTTTCAAAATCAGGAGGTTAGACAACATACAACTCTTCCTGTATAAAACCATTTAAGAAAGCACTTTTCACATCCATTTGATAAAGCTTAAAATTCATGGTGCACACAAAGGCAAGTTAAATTCTAATAGCTTCTAATTTAGCTACGGAGCATATGTTTCTTTATAATCAATACCTTCTTCTTAATTTTAACATTTAGCACCTAATCTAGCTTTATTCCTAAATATGACATCATTTTTATCAAGGTTGTTCCTAAAAGCCATTTGGTGCGTATAATTGGATGATCATTAAGTCTTGGCATAAGTTCCTAAACTTGGTTCCTTTCAAATTGGTTTAACTCTTCTTGCATAGCCAAGATCCAATGTTCATCAATAATGGCCTCATCTATGTGTTTAGGTTCAACTTAAAAAACAAATGCCATATGGTTACATTCATTTCTAAGAGAGTTTCAAGTTGTTATCCCTTTTGATACATCACCAATAACATTGTCAAGAGGATGGTATATTGAGGTTCTCCATTTCTTTAGAAGATTGCTTGGTCTTGGTTCCTCTTGATGTGGGACTTCTTTCTCACTTTCTTCTTTAATCTTTGGCTCTTTTTCTTTGACATTTAGGTGAGTATTTTCCAAGATTTCTATAACATCATCAACATCCTTTCTTGGCCCAAAGCGATTAGTCTCATTAAAAACAATATGTATAGACTCTTCTATTGTCATAGTTCTTTTATTATAGACTCTATACACTTTACTATGCAATAAATAGCTAAGAAATATTTGTTCACCAGATTTTGCATCAAACTTGCCTAAATTATCTTTTTTATTGTTCATAGGGGATTTTCTTCCTTTGGGTTATATTAGGCTTCCTTCCTTTGTATAATTCATAAGGGGTTTTCTCTAAAATTTACCTTGTTAGGGCCCTATGCATTACATAACAAGCTATACTCACCACATTTGCCCAAAAATACTTAGGAAGGTTAGCCTTATTAGCATAGTTCTTGTCGTTTCTTCTAAAAAATGATTTTTTCTTTCAACTACTTGATTTTGTTGTGGAATTCTTGGGGTCGAGAAATTATGCTCAATACCATGTTCATCACAAGAGGTTTCAAAAGCTTCATTTTCAAACTCCCCACCATGATCACTTCTTATGGATGCAATGCAAAGATTTTTCTCATTTTGGATAACCTTAGTAAGCTTTTTGAATGCATGAAATGCCTTATTTTTGTGAGAAGGAACAACGTCCATGTGAACATAAAAAAATCATTCACAATCACTAAAGCATAGTAATTTGCTCCAAAGCTTATTGTTCTAGAAGAACCAAAAAGATCCATATGTAAAAGTTGCAAAGATACAGAAGTTGAAACTACATTTTTTGATTTAATAGAGACCTTTACTTGTTTTTCTTTTTGACCAACATCACAAAGCTTGTCCTTTTCAAATTTGAGCTTTGGTAGTCCAATTACTAAATCCTTTGAGACCAATTTATTTAAGTGATCCATGTGAATGTGTGCAATTCTTTTATGCCATAACCATGAATCATCATCTTTACTCATGAGAAATTGAACATCACTTGAGGAAATATCATCCAATCATATAGATATTATCTACTCTATGTCCAACAAACTTAACTTCCTTATCATTGATACTTTCTATAATGCAACAATTTGAATCAAATAAAACTTTGTTTCCTTTATCACATAATTGACTAATGCTAAGCAAATTATGTTTGAGACCATCAGCAAGCAAAACATTATTTGTGGAGGTTAAAGGAGTTTTACCAACTTTTCCAACTCCAAGAATCTTCCCTATATTGTTGGCTCCATAGGTGACATGTCCATGCTTTTTGGGAGTGCAAAATGAGAATTTTGATACATCCCCCATCATGTACTTGGAACAACCACTATCAAGGTACCAATATGAGCCTTTGACCTTCAAGCACACCTACAACACATGTTCAAAGTTTGGATTTAGTTACCTAGATCTTCTCGGGTCCTTGGGTGTTAGAATTGGGCAAGGTGCCTTTTGGATAGCATGTTGATGCACTATATCCTTTCTTACCATAATAAAAACATGTTATGAAAGGAGAGCTAGAGATGCTAGATAAAGTAAAAACTTTGTTGACTTTTGGGATTATATCTTGATCCAGCCTTGTCAAAAACACATCTTTGTTTCCCTAGCAATATATCTAGATTGTTTCTACCAAGTGTAAACTTGGCTAGAACATTTTTCAAATCATCAATCTCCTTTTCAAAACTTTTACACAAAAAGCAAGAAGAAGATGTAGATGCATTTTCATGTGATAGATATTTAGTGCAAATGGAATTTGTATCAAGCAATCCAAGTGTCTCATTCTCAATCTTGAGCTCCTCTAATTCTTTGTTCAACATAGAAACTTCATTTTCCAAAGATGAAATGATTTTCTTAGAGGAAGCAACAAGTTTGGTGAGTCCCAAAGATTCTTTATGCAATTCATCAAAAGCATCTTGTAATTCATCATATGAAGGAAGAGGTTTTAGCTTAGAAGGTTTTACCTCTTCATCACTATCACTATCCCTTGCCATGAGACAAAGGTTGGTAACTTCATTTTCAGATTCTCATGATGATTCCATGTCATTATCTTCCCAAGCTATGCATACTTTTCTTGTACTTCTTTTCCTTAGATTTCTTCTCAAATTTCTCCACCTTCTTTTGATAGATTGGGCACTACATCTTCATGTGACCTGGATCTCCACATTTACAGCACCTTGGGATGGATGAAGTTTCCTTTCCTTTATTGGTGTTCTTCTCTGAAGGTTTTCTTTTGCTCCCCTTCTTCTTAAGGAATCTACCAAATTTTTTCACAAGAAGATTGAACTCTTGTTCATTAACTTCCACTCCTTCCAAGTCATCATTTTCATGCTCATCACTTCCTTTGTGCATTAAAGAGGTGGAAAGCTATTCCTTTCTTCTTCTTCTTTTTTTTTTGTCAAGTTCCTCATTTTGATTAAGTTTATTTAGCTCTAGTTTGTGTTCTTGAAGCTTGCAAAAGAGAGTGGCAAGAGTCATGGTAGCCAAGTTCCTTGACTTCACTATTGCCATCATCTTCGGTTATCATTGCCTACTCAAACATCTCAAAGCTTTGTTAATTAAATTTCATTAGGAAATGTTTTTCCAAATAAAGCAAGATAATTAATAATATCAATTAATCTCTTTTGCATATCTTGCATACTTTCACCTTGATTCATTCTAAAAAGCTTATTTATACTTGTGTAAGAGTATTGATCCTATACCTTTTTACTTCATTAGTACCCATATGGGTAACTTGTAGGGTATCACACATTTCTTGGGCTGTTTTGCAATTTGATACATGAAAGAATTCATCATGTCTTAGTGAAAGTGATGATATTCCTAGCTCTCAAATTATATTGGACTTTCTTTTTATCCTCATCAGTTCATTCATCCCTTGGCTCTTCAACTCTTTTTCCATCAATCATGTGAGTTAGGACAAAAGGATTGTTTCTAACAGCATCTGAAACATCTAAAGCAATGGCTTCAATAAAAATTCTCATACGAGTTTTTCAATAAGCATAGCCACCATCATTAAAGATGGGTGACCCATTTATAGAAGTATCTTTCGGTAAAAATGAGTTTGAAAAGGCCATCACCTTTCTTGAAGTGGTTAAGCTCTTTAGATAAGAGTTAGGCTCTGATACCATTTGTTACCAAATAACTTTAAGAAGTCAAGGGGGCAAATTGAGTTTTTAAAACTTTTCGGAAAACCTTTCTAAAAACCATCTTTTGAATCTTTACTTAAAACTATTGATGAAGGGGTTGATAAGATAGATAAGGATATAAGACTCTCACACAAGTTTTTCAATCGCACACAAGATTAAAAGGATTTAGGATATCAAATTCAAAGCATAATAACTTAAAGAAATAGAGATACAAGAATGCAAATAATGATTTATTCAGGTTTGGTCACTCTTTGTGGCCTATGTCCAGTCCCCAAAGTGATCTACCCAGTATTTTTCCACTAGTGCCAATAGTTGCTTGAATATTTGTACAACTCTTGAGCACTCAATCACCCTTTGGGATACCTTACCTTAGTGTATAAGTCTCTCAAATAAGAGATACCTCACCCTTTTACTCTCTTGAGGAATATCTCACCCTCTTACAAAGAAAGAAATAAGAAGGAAATGGATACACTCTCTTGAAGAGCAGCTAATACAAGTTGAAGCTCTAGAAGCTCATAAAAATAACTCTTTTAGGCCAAAAAATACAGTAAGAATGAAAGAATAAGAGGAATGATCAAAAGATGTTAATTCAAGGTTCTTAACCTTTCAAAAGTTATGAATTAAGAGGTATTTATAGGCTTTGGAATAAATATAGCTGCTGAGGACAAATACCCATCGATTATTACATGTAAAAACTAGTTATTACTACATTTAATGCAGGTGGTAATCGATTCCTTCAGTATGGGAATCGATTCCTTTAAGCAAAAACACATTTTTGGGCACAACCCAGCATATGGTAATTGATTCCATTCCTAGTAATCAATTCCACTTCACAAATCCATGCTGTATGGTGCAGATAATCGATTCTCATAGGGATGGTAGTCGATTCTTGCTTAACGAAATCCAATTTTAATGACTTTTTGAAATTTTAACGGCCTTGATCGATTCCAAACAACATGTAATTGACTGCAACTTGCTAAATCGTGAATTTTCTCATTTTAAAAGCTAGTTCTTCATATGATTGATTTAAGCATAAGTCCTCTATGAAATCAAATCATATTTTCAAAGTTCGAAAGCTCATCTAAACATTTTTCAGAAAAAAATGAGATCTTTTTTTTTTAACCAAAAAGAATTGGCCATGAGAATTATCGAAGAAAGCTTTTAACATCAAAAAGCCTAAGTCTTATAATTCTATACCATTGTGGGTTCTTGGACTTAGTCTTCTTCAAATGATCTCAATCGTTTTGCTTGACGAGTTTTTATCCTTTTAGCATCATCAAAACCTACAACATAAGCATTTACAATTTATGCATGAGAAACTACCATCATTAAGTGTGACGTGATGTGAGTCACCAAGAATAACCGCAGCCACATCAAGGTATGAAACATGCAAACCTCCAAGTGCTTAGATGTCTTAAGCTCAACTCTCAATCCTTGGATTACAATCAAACTTAAAGGCCATGGACTGAAATATGTTTGAGCATATCCAGAGAATGATAGCTTGACTATCGAGTTATTCATGATAGCAACAATGTGACTAAGATTGGCTGAGATTTCCCAAGCTCAACCTAGTATATTTGAATATGTTCAACCTTAGTTTGTTGAGAGTCACAAGCACAAAATTCCAACTCCACCCAAGATCCCATATCCTTGGAGAATCTCAAGATCCATGAAGAAAATGGTGAGTGCGCCACTTATCTACTAAGCAAAAGGTGGGGGTTTCACCCTTTAAATATAAGGTCACTTTAGGGCCAACTAAGTAATTTTTCCAATTTACATAATGCTCACTAATTTTCACTTCTGATTTGAGCATCATAATGTCTTTACAGGTCTTGACCAAAGTTGGTTTTCAAGTAAGAGCAAGTTTCTTAAGAGGTTTAATGAGACATTCTCATGGTTGAGGTTCAAAATCATGTTGATGTCACTATTACCTTCACTCAACATAGTCTTTCCTATGGTTATTCAGCAAGAAAGACAACTTAACAATGAACACCATGATAGTTTGAAAGCCTTGATGAACATTAGTAAGCCATTAGGTGAGATCTCATAAGGTTCACTTAAGAAAAAAGCTTTGGAAGCACACAACCAAAGGGACTAGACCCTAAATCAACCATTAAGAAGCATAGTACAATTGTAACAAATCTTATCACATTATCAATGTATGCTACCAAAAAACATAACTTTCCCTAATTTCAAATTAAAAACCTAAGTTACAACAATCAAAGGAGATTCCAAGTGGATAATACTGATCAAGAATCTCCATCTCAAGTTGATCAAGAGCCAAGATTCAGTTTTACATTGGAGCAATATCGAATATCAAAACTCAAATTTGATCTTGTGAACTAAGGCTATGATTGAATAACCAATATTAGATGGAATGGAATTGAGTGGAGTGGAATGGAATGGAATGAAACAGAAATATCTCTCCATTGTCTAGATATTCAAGGATGGAATGGAGTAAAGTTGTCACTCCATTGTTTAAGGTTAGATTGGAAAGACTTATAATTTTTTCCCTATATTATCTTTTATTAAACATGTAATAATTTAATTATTTTAATCCTTATAAAAAGACTTTAATTATTTAATAAAGTTTTATAGTTCATTGTAAAAATAAGAACATAATTA
The DNA here is from genome assembly GCA_031439585.1 of Pterocarpus macrocarpus. Lineage (NCBI taxonomy): Eukaryota > Viridiplantae > Streptophyta > Magnoliopsida > Fabales > Fabaceae > Pterocarpus > Pterocarpus macrocarpus. The sequence goes on along the minus strand of CM062513.1, from coordinate 31,209,672 downwards.
TGTTAAAATACTTAATATTAATTTTTTAGGCAAAATAAGCTTTTTCATCACTTATCTTTATTTGTTTTCTCAATTTGGTTCCTTTATCTTTAATTTTTTTTTTCAATTTGATGCCTCATGTTACAAATCATTTTAAATGTAGTGCCTATTTATTTTTTCATCATATAATTAATGGAAAATGCTGACATAGCACAATCCATGTCGGATCCATATGTACGTCATGTCAACATCATTTGTGCCACATCAGTATTTTTCGTTAGTTGTATGATGAAAAAGTGACTAGGAACCAAATTGTAAACAATTTGTCATATACGGAATCAAATTAAAAATAAGGGACTAAATTAAGAAAATAAATATAGATAAGGGATAAAAAAACCCTTTTCACCCAACTTTAAGCAGTAAACAAATACATTTATAGTGTATATAATCTCAGTACCCAAAAAAAAAAAAAAAATAGTGTATGTAATCTAAATAACAATTCAAATGTGAATTTTACGTGTGACTAAATTTTTCCAAATAATTCTTAAAATAGATTTGAATTAGAAACTAACAATTGTCGCATGAAAAGTGATTATTAGAAATCAGCATCTCAATGCCGCTATTCCAAGTGCTTGAGCAAAAATAATTGTGATGCTCCACTGGAAGATATAATAGAAGTTACATCTTCAGAGATCACTGATTTCAGCACATGACACATGAAGATAGAAGTTTAGCAGCAAGAAGAAATTTGAAAAGGCAGGCTAGCCGAGAAATCCAAGGCTGTATAACACTTATAGCAGCACTGGCAAAAATTAGGATCAGCCATACCAAGCAGCAAAGAGGGCAAGCTATGCCAAGGAGCTGTGCAGGATGGGCATTGCGGCTGATATTTATACATAGCACTTTTGGGTGTCCAAAGGACATAGAAAATTTAAGAGGAAACAAATGGAGATTTAATGTTTATGACTAGGAAATTAAGTGACTGTGATAATACTATCACTCTATCACTTAATTCCCTAATTATACAAGTAAAATTCTCATTCATTTACATGTGAATTGTTAACGAATGACAATATTATTGTTTACCACCACAATTACTCAATTTTTCATTCATAAATATAAAATCCCCACTCATTTGCAGTTGAATCTCCTATATCAATAGACACCCTAAAACCTATGTCCAAATATTAGAATTCTAACAAAAAATTCTAATAAAATTAAGGGATAAAATAGTATTTTTATAAATAAATAATTAAACAATTATGAGATTCTATCTCATTTCTCTCAAATTGAATGGAAAGCAAAATGAGAGAATATATAATAAAATGGAGTGGTATTTATTCTATCATTTTCCACTCATTCCACCCAACTTTTTAAAATCTAAACAATAAAATCTTGAATAATTTCATCACATTCTGTTTCATCTTTTTTCCAATTTTCGCCAATTCAAACATAGTCTAAAAGACTACACTGGCCTGTCTCGTGGGCCAGTCAATTTTCACATTAAAAAATTAACGATCTAAACAAAATTCGCAGGGGTGACACAGAAAAACCACAAAGTATTGATACGTAACAAATATAGATTGAACCAAATAACATTAGTTTTATATATATATATATATATATATATATATATATATATATATATATATATATATATATTATTCTAATTAAATGAGATCAACGTGCCGAGATACCTCTACGCATCAACAAAAGAAAATTATATTTTATAGTGCAGAACTAGATTGACTTCATTTGTTTTTTCCCCCTTTTTCAATCGACCACAGTTCATTTTTAGAAAGTTGAGTCTATGTTAACTGTTTATAAAATTAATTTGATAGCAGACTTAAGAAAATTATATTTTTTACAAGTTATTTTTTCAAATAAAGAAAAAATTCAAGCTTATGTTCTTATTTTAAGGTATTAAATTTGTTTACTTTCTTAATTCACTATTTATGCGAATGAAAAATTTCTTTATCCAAGTTTTAAGTAAGCTTTAAAATTTTTGTATTTTAACTAGTGCTTTAAAATATTAATTAGGATTTTTACTAAAGAAAAAACTGCATATACTGTTCTCAAAAGGAGTAACAAAAAAAAAAGAGAGAAATATATGTATTTTTCTTTAATTAAAAACCTAAGTGCATTATCATGATCTAATGATGTTGGGTAAAGGGTTTTACAGAATTTTTGGTAATTAAAGATTTTAAAAAATAATTATTTTTAAAAAAATGTCTCAATAAACTTTTAACTATAAATTATTTTAAATTTAAAATAGGCTAATGCATACACACTTAATGTCAAAAACATATTAGAGGTATAATATGTTTAATTATTATATATTGTACGAATTCACTGTATATTCCCGCCCCGGGGTAGAAAAATCACTATATATAAGTTTATGCTGGTTTTTTTTTAATAATATTAAAATCGTTATGATTAAGTAATTTATTAAAAAAATTAGAAGAATTAGTTCTTAATTTATAATAAAAAGCATTAAAGAATAACGATGCCACACCACAATTAATCCATAAAAAATTAAGGATTTTTCTAGTTAGTGCCTAATGAACGTAATTCGGTAACTCAACTTCTGTATTTAATAATAATGAAATATAGTACTGCCTGACAAAATATTTCAAGACGTAATTAGAGTTTGTGCCCATCAATGTTGACTCAACGTGGAGGCCGCCAAAATTAAATATGATGAAGAATAATGTGTGAAAAAGGTGCAAGTATCATCTATTAAATACAGGAGCCTGCCCCATCAATACGATATGATAACTTTATAAATTGGATTTCAGAACCTCTAAAATAGTATGGCTGTAAAGTAGAAAAATTAGTAATTATTTGTTTTTAAATTATTTTGATGCGATTTATATATAATAAAAATTATTATTTTTAAAAAAAATATTTTTTTTATTTTTTTATTTTATAATTATTTTTATTTATAAATTACTCCTTCTAATTTATAATATCTATCATTTTAATTATTTATATGAGTATTAATGAATTTAAAATTAAAAATTAATTGTAAAAATATTTATCAAAATATTTTTATTTAATAATTAATATATTATATTAATATTTTATTATTTATTATATTTAGAATTATATAAAAATTATAATTAAAAATATTTATAATAGATTTTTAAAAAAAATACAAGAATAACAGGTGAATAGAAAAAAAAAAATTTACGTAAAATAACATATATTATAAACTCAAAAAAGTATATAAAAACTTGTGCATATATATATATATATATATATATATATATATATATATATATATATATATATATATATATATATATATATATATATATATGGAGAGAGAGAGAGAGTTGAGTCGTATGTTATGCTACAAATTAGTAATTGATGTGAACAAGTGTTTTTTTTTTTTTTTTTGGGTATATGGTATCAACAAATTTACTAAAAGATGAATTGATATTCAATAAAGATTAAAATAAGAATTTAATTTAAATATATTGATATTATAAAATTTAATCGAAATGGTAAAAAATGTCAATTTATATTTCTTATTTTTATCCACCATTATTTCTCACTTTCCACTATTTTTATTAATTAACAGTATAAAATTATTTTATATTATTAATATATACTAATTAAAATCTTAAAATAATTATATAAATTACATAAGTTTCTACATATATATATCTACCTAATTTACTCTATTAACTAATAAAAATATATCATATTATCTAATTTGAAATTTAATAATAATATATATTACGAGATAATTATGATAACTTTCTCAATTGCCACTTGTTTTCTACCCACTCCTTTCCCTCCCTCTTTATTTCCCCTAAAATTCCTTTCCCTCTACGACCCAAGCAACAACACTCCAAACCATGGTCGCCTTCACCATTTTCTATTTCTAGCTATCTACTTCTTGCCTGCCTCTGGAACTGGAAGGAAAGAACAGCAGAGCATAGCATTACCCATGAGAAAAAGTAAAAAGGCAATAACAGTCAACAGAAGAGACTGGAAGAAGCATGCTTACTCACTCTGCACCTACTACAACCAAACAAACTTCTCTCTCAACTCGATAGGCCAGACAAGGCTGTGGGTTGGTATCGTTTGGGTTGTTCCAGCGAAGTGCAGAGTGTCTCAATGAAGACAGGGAGTCAGGGAGAGTGGGAAAGGAGAAGACGCAGCTGAGGAAAAACTGAAACGCGGTGCAGTTATAAATTTTTATTAAAATTAGGAATTAATTTTAAATTAGATTATGTGGCAAATTTTAATTGATTAACTGAAATTAGATTTATATTATCAGTATATATTAATTAAATTAAATATTTTATATGCAACTCAAATTTATATTCAATTATGCCTAACCAATAAATTATAAATTTCAAATTAACAATGTTTTTGAGCAATTATTTGTTATAATATTCACTTATTGTGGTAATAATTTAACACAAACATTATTAATTTAAAATATATATTCTTAATTAGATATTGCGAGGTGCGAAATTTTAAGTGTATGAACAATAAAAAAACTCATAAGTAAACACTTAAGTGGAAAACTGTTGAGTGTACACTTGGACTATTGGCGGACGAAACAGTGCAGGCCTGCAAAATTAAGGGCAAATAAGCTCGGTAAACGTGGAAGTGATGCCAGAGGCCACCCACGTGCTAGGGTGTGCGTGGAAGGTCGCCTCGGTTTGTCAAGAAATTATTAAATGTTTATAAAATATCAAATAAATTGTATTGAATTTAATTTATATATATATATGAGTTTAATTGGTATGTATTGATAGTGTAAAATAATTTTATATTATTAATTAATAGAAATAGAAAAAAATAAAAAATTATGGTGGCCCCTCATTATAATGGATGATTATTTGTATGAGTTGGCACTTTCCACTATTTCTATTAGTTGATAATATAAAATTATTTTATACTGTTAATATAATATTATTAATATAAAATTTTTTATATAAATATTTAATTATATATTATTATATTAATAAAAATATTTAATTAAATAATTTTTTTATATTATTAATATATAATAATTAATTTCAATTGTATTTACTTATTAAGAAAATAATATTTTTAATAAAAATAGAAGTTTGTGGCGAATTTTATCATTAGTAAAATTTAAAATATTATTTTATTATTAAATAGAGCATAACTTTAATTGATGATCAATGAGTATCTAATTATTTTGCAATAATAAATGACTCAAGGTCAGAATACGAAAGAAATTAAACCTAATAACGACTATAAGATAAGAGCAACCTTGATCGTTTCCCAAAGACAACACACTATTCGATCAGAAAATTTAGGGGTTTTATCACAAACACTTAAAATGCAATACATCAATTCCAAAGCAAATGAAAAACAACAAGGCTAAACCGAATTAAAATTCTAATCCAAGACACACAAGAAGAGAGCAATCAACACTCAATCATTGGATTCAAATATACATGCACACTCCAATTCGATGATTAATTTTAGATTCAATTGAAACCTCAAATCAAACCTAAAGATTCACATGAAAATCTCCATGCATTCAACTAATCACTCGCCAGCGGGTTGTAGATCTCTAAAACCTAATCGATTTTGGATTAGCTTCCAAACCAATGCTCTAATCTCATATTCAGATCCTAAATATGAATCACATTATTCTTGAACAATCACATCACATATATCAACCGAATTATACATGATTTGATTGACTCTTAATCAACATGCATGAATGAATACCTCCAATTCAATTACGAGATTAAGAAGAAGAGAAGAGGAGTGAAACCAAATTGAATTTCCATGTCTTGATGTACCAATCCTTAAGAGCTTGAATGCTTCTCTTGATGCCTTGGATCAGAGGAGAATCACCCCTCCATTAAATGGATAAACGCAAAAGAGAGAGAGAGAGAGAGAGAGAGAGAGAGAGTTTTCTTATTCAATAAAACTAAAAATTACAAAATGAGCAAAAAGTGTCCAAGCATAATCAGAATTTCTATATATACCTCTAATTAAAAGTCACTAATTACTTAATTAAAATAATCCTCTTTTCCTAAGTTAAATTTGGATAGCTCATTTGCCCAATTTGGATGCTTAGAGAGAAAGTTGTGCCCAAAACAAGTTGAGTGGGCTCTCTTAGACTCAGCAGCGACTTTCAACATGTTTTTGGGCCTCATAACGGTTCTTCTTGGCTTAGTGCTCTGAACATAAAATGAAGCCCTGGATGTTAGCTTTCCAATGCCACCGGAATGGGCTCAATTGAGTCCCTGTAGCCCAAGATATGGTCCAATCATTGAAGGCTGCTCAGAAACCGCGCCCAAACGCTTCAGTTCAGTTCCGGTCTGAGCCCAATTTCGGCTTTAAGATCTCAGAATTAGCCCTTGCCCTCTTCATAGAAATTGTAGCTCTATCTCTTAGCTTTCCTACAAATCAAGAAGCATAATAAAATGAGGTATAGAGCTCAAGATATGATCTAAACACTGAAGCAGGTCAAAATAACCGAAATGCTGCAAAATTAACTAAGTCTCACTAAGATCCAAAAAAGGAAAATGATCTAAACTCAACCAATTAAGCACAAAGGAGGATTAATGAGACAAGTATGAAGGATAAAAATAGTATAAAAATCCAATTCATCAAATTCCCCATTCCTAGCCCTTTGCATGTCCTCATGCAAGACTCAACCCAAAGGAAACTAAACAAGGAAAATACCAAAATCAACTACAAACCAAAGTGAAAAAACTTATTCTCCAATGAATCATCAAAAGTGCTAAGTTTAGGGACAAAGTAGCATGTGAGGCATCAAGAATTTTCCAACAATCAAATCAAATGATCCCCACCTCTCTAAAGTATAAACCATGCAACATCACTCAAAGTGCAAAGATCAAGTATGAAGAATCTCAAGATGGTGGGTGAGTGTATGAAACTCACTAACTCTCAAGGTGTAGAAATGTTTCACCCAATTCACCTCAATGGATCATGCATTACCATAGGCTTGCTAATCTCTACTTCTCCACTACTTGCAATCATATGCAACACAAATCAAGAGGGCTTCATTAATGGTTGTAATGGGAAGTTAAGGTAAGGGTAGGAAAAATAGGGAAATGACAAGGTAGAACCTAAGGCAATAGGAGAAATATTGGTCAAGATATAAGCTGTTCACAAATGTGGGGTTTCAAAGTCATTCCATAACATATTCATTCCCTTCATGAACACTCCCATTTTGTTCGCCTCTTTCTTTCTTTTTTTTCTTTTTTTCTTTTTTGTTGTAGTTGTTGTTTTATTTTTTTTTTATTTGCACACTTGCAATTTATGCTTTATTTGTAACCATCCACACTTGCAATTGATGCATATATGACTTTCATTTTGCACCCCCCCTACACTTGATCTCCAACACAATAATGATAATGAAACCAATGCCTTCCTATTCCCTAAGGTTGGGTAGAATCATGGTTTTCCAAATGGGTTTAGGCTTGTAATGTGCTAGAATCAAAGAAAGAAAGGTCAACAAGGCTCAAAGGGGTTAACAGGGGAATTAATGCAAGGTGGGCTATATGGCCAAGTGGTTAAAAATGAAAAGAAATGCCTCTATCATGTCCATGAATGCATATGAAAATGTAGCCTCAAAGAAGAATCAAAGCAAGTTCTAGAATGACATAAACTATGAGGGTTGACACACAAGAAAGAAAGGAATGGTATGAAATGCAACCATCCAAAATATAGCTCAAAAGCTCACAAGCAAATCAAGATCAATCACTCAATTCACACATTGCAAGAGGGAAAAGAAAAAATGAAATCATGTTGGAACTCCATCCACCTCAATATTTAATGTCCTAACTCAACAACCATCAATTCATCAAAGAAGAACAAGAGCAAAGATTATTTGAACAAAACAAACCCAAAATGCAAGACTAGCTGGAAAAATGCACGAGAGATAAACTAAAACTAATCATCCTTCCCCCACACTTCAACCCGACATTGCCCTCAATGTTATGCAACAGAATAGAATGCAAGGCAATTAGAAAGAAGTAGGAGAGGGAAGAAGAAATCATCCCTATCAAGCATAGGTGGCCGCTAACAAGCGAACCTCCTCAATGGTGTCCACGGATAGCTCCTCATGACACAGCTGCACGGTGGCCATTCACAAAGAAAACTCGTCCATCTCCAGCTCCACAATCCGCACAAAGACCATAGGGAAAATCCAGTAACAATATAAGGACTAAGCCACCTGGAACGAAGCTTACCAGTAGAAAAGCTTGAGGCTGGAGTTGTAAATGAGCACTTTCGCCGAATCGAGAACTCCTTCCGCAACAACATCCTATCATGGATGAGTTTGGCCTTCTCCTTATACATGCGGGCATTCTCATAGGCCTCTAAACGGATCTCCTCCAACTCCAGAAGCCGGAGCTTTCTATGAAGCCGGACTCGTCCATCCAAGTTGCAAGCGTTTAACCGCCCAATAAGCTCAGGCTCGATCTCATCGAAAGTGGCATGCCTTACCAAAGACAATCCCATAGTGGGGACATCCCCAAAGGTGTCTTATAGGCAGCGATAGGGCCCATAAAGCATCCTCAAGTCTCTTGCTCCAGCCTCTTCCTGCTCAAACAGCTTTCTCCAAGATCTCGCTCAACTCTCTGCTGACACCTCCGCTTGTCCATTTGTCTCGCGAATGGTATGGAGTTGAGACCTTATGGGTGACACCATACTTTCAAAGAAGGTAGCCATGTCTTGCAGTAAATGGCTTCCCTGGTCAATGATGATAGCCTAGGCACCTCGAACCTGGCAAAATATCCGTGATCCGACAAAATCTATGACAACATGAGAATCAGTCCTGGTGGCCTTGGCCTTTCCACCCATTTAGAGACATAATCAGCCTAGTAATATGTAAACAAAACCAAAAGAAACAGAAAAGGTGAAAGGCCCCATAAAGTCAATACCCCAAACATCAAATATCTCACAAAACAATAAGTGGTCGAGGCATCTCATTCCTACTGAAATACTAATTGCCTGTCTGCATTGTTCACAATTCCTACAATATGTAGGCATCAAAAACAAAGTGGGCCAAGAAAATCTGCATCTAAAATCTTCCTAGCAAAGGTGGACCAAAGTGGCCACCACAGTAAGAGTGTGACAAATCGTAAAATAGATGGCATCTCGCACTCATGCACACAACGCCGAATGACTCGATCACTACACATCCTCCACAAGTATGGATCATCCCAAATATAGTACTTAGCCTCACTCCTAAGTTTATCTATCCGATGCTTTTTAAAATAAGGTGTAACTCAAAGAAGAACTGTATAATTAATTAGATCAAAGATACCATGGATCTCTTACCTTGCAAACAGAGAAGCCGCTCATCCGAAAGGTCTCACAAATAGAAGAGACTCTAGTGGTCTCATGGGATACGCTCGTGATCCGCTACTAGATTCTCTACCCACTTTTGTCCTGATCTCTATATCAAACTCCGCACAAAGAATATCCACCTAATGAGCCTAGCTTAGCATCTCGCTTCTTCAAAGCAGAACTTCAAAGGTCGCATGATCGTAAAAATAGTCACTTTAGTTCCCAAAAAGGTAAGTTAACGGAATTTATCTAAAGCAAAGACAATGACTAGAAGCTCTTCTCGCTGGTGGTATAGTTGGCTCACGCAGAGTCCAAGGTCCGGAAGCATAGGCTATAACATGGGGTATCTTCCCGACCTCTCGGAAAGAACCGCCCAACCGCAGTTGGAAGCATCACACATCAGCTCAAATGCATACTCTCAGTCGGTTAAGAAGCAAAGGGTAGATGAGGTGTTGCTTCAGCTTGGTCAAATGCCCTCCTACACTCATCATCGAACCGAAGTCAACCTCCTTCCGCAATAGTCCGGATAATGGGAGTGCTATTCTACGCTGAAATCCTCGGATGAATCGCCTATAGAAACTCCGCATGGCCAAGAAAAGACCGCACTTCCCGTGACGCACGCTGGGTAAGGCAAAGAAGCAATGACATCTATCTTGAATTTATCAATGTAAATACCCTCCTGCAGATAATATGACCTAAGACCACACCTCCGCCTAACCATAAATGACACTTCTCAAAATTTAAGACAAGGTGTGATTCAACACATCTACCCAAAACTCTAGCTGTGCTATCCTGACATGCATCAAAAAGAAGAGCCGTAAACAAGAAAAATCATCCATGAAAACTTCCATAATACCTCTAGAAAGTCGAGAATATACTCACCATGCACCTCTCAAATGTACGGGCATTACATAAGCCAAAGGGCATCCTCCAGATGCAAATGTGCCGAATGGATAGGTGAAAATGGTCTTCTTGATCTTCCGGTGCAATATGAATCAAAATAGCCAGAGAAACCATCAAGAAAACAAGAAGGGAGACTGACCCGCCAATCTCTCTAGCATCCGATCGATGAAGGGCAGAGGGAAGTGGTCTTTTCTCGTGGCTTGGTTCAGCCTTCCTAGTCAACGCACTCTCCAAATTGCTCTGCACTGCAGTGGGTACCAGCTCACCATCTGAATTCTTCACCATCAGACACTGGTTCTTGGGGACAACTTGCACCTGCTCACCCACTTGTCCGTCTGAAATTGATAATGATGCCAAATCAGAAGCTTGGTCGACTTTCTTTCTTGACCACATCCAAGACTGTGAGGATCTCGCCTCCGGGTTGCCTCACCGTTTCACACCTCTTCTAATCAATTCTCAGGCATGCACGTAGAGGGCTAATCCTGTATGTCCGCCAATGTCCAAATTCTTAAAGCCTTCATGTTCTCGGGCTTAGAATGTTTAACAACTTCTCCTCTTGTTCTCGGTAGCAAATCCTTGGCTATGATGACTGCGCAACTTCTCATTGGGTGCCAGAATGCATACAAGTTTTCTCGGCAGGCTTCAACTCCAAGGTGGGTGGCTCTGTAATGGAGGGTGCTAATCTTGGAATTTGTTCTGCTTGTTTAATTTCAAAGACCAAAGACATGAAGAATCTTGCACAATGGCATTAGAATCAAGAAAACAAAGGGATTCATCCATACTATCGTAACTGATCCACAGACCGCACAAAATAGAGTCACTATATGCACTTAAAATGTATGGAATAGCATCCAAACCAGAATTTTCTGCAGTAAAATGCAGAATTTACAACTTAATTTGTAGTCCGTAGACTTCTAAGCAAACCTAAATAGATTTGTTAGCAAAGAATATTCATGGAGTTTGAGTTTACCAAGTCGGGACAGAAACAAACTGGAATGGACATCATCAACAAGAGCGTAACTAGAATTAATAATCAGAAATGGAATTTTAGAAATAGAAATTTCAGAATGTAAATTGCAAATGTAAACCGCAAAGAATGTAAATTTCAGAAATAGAATTCTCAACACAGGTTCCAAAATGTGCAAAGAATAGCGCACTTTGCACTAATAGCGGGTTAACAACTTCAAACCTCGCAGAAACTAAATCAATACCGCAGAGTTCAAGTCTACAAAACTGCACAATCGAGTTGAATTAATGTAAACGTAACCAGAAATTTCAGCATGTAAATTAGCATAATTAAATGGTTCAGAATCCAATCATGGAGGCATGCATCAATCTCAAAGACAAACAACACATTTATCATGAATTCCATCACAATCGAACATTGAAATTCATCTTGAAAGCCTACAATTTCTGGAAAATCATCCAACAAATGTTCATGCACATTATCAACCAATGAATCAATGATATCTAAGTGAAAATGTAATGCTCTTCCTGGGAATTTCTATGGCATCACACAAGTTAAAATTCACTTTATATCTCCAAATTCCATTGACAAGGTATTTAACGCACATCAATCTTGGTTTTTGCGCTTTTAGAAATGGCCTACCTAAGATCAATGTTGGTTGATTAATATGCATGTCATCCTCCATATTCAACACATAAAAATCAGCGTGGAATATCAATTCATTTACTCTCACCAAAACATCTTCTAAAACTCCTTTGGGTTGTGCCAGTCTGCTGGCTAGTTGAATGACCACTCCCGCTGGCTTGAGCTCTCCCATGTGCAAGGACTTGTAAACCGATGTTGGCATGACATTGATCAAGCACCAAGGTCTAGCATGGCTTGATTGAATTGCTTGCTCCCTATGGTGCAAGGGATGGTAAAGTTCTGATCCTTGCATTTAGGTGGAATGCTCGGTTGATGATGGTGGATACATTTACGCTCATGCGACTTTTTCATTTCCTTCACCCTCCTTTCTATGAGTGCATAAATCTCGAGGAACTTTGCATATTTGGGAATTTGCTTGATTGCATCCAGAGTGGAATATTAACTTCAACTTTTCTGAATGTCTCCATGATCTCCTTGTCCACCGCTCTCGCCGCTTGTTTTGTGTCACTCTATTGGGGAAGGGCAAAGGGCAATTTCTCACTTTGTTCAACTTGCTTGCTATTGCTTGGTTCTCGTGATAATTTTCCTCTGATTCTAATCGATTTTTCTTGTATCCTGGTTGTTCGCAGAATCTGCATCGGTTGTTCAACATTAGGAACCTTAAGTTGCTTGCCACTTCTCGAGTGATGGAACCGACATTCCTTGGATTGCTCACTGATTGGGAGGGAGGTTGCCGTAACCTTGGGATTTCACCATTCATCGCTGTAGCCAATCGACCAACTGCGGGTTTGCAGCACTGGATGTCAAGCTCGCTTTGCCGGAAATCGAACACCGCTAGTTGCCATCCGCTTCACCACCTCTCGCTAAGCTTGGTTCTCGAGCTACCGCCAGGGTCGGTCCTGGTTTAGCTCAGCGCGATATCGCTGTCTCATGTTTGGTCCTACAACATTGTGCTTGAACCGATATTGAGGTCGCCGTTGTTGGAATTGATTAGCATTACCATACCTCAAGTTTGGGTGGTCTCCATCCGGATTGTATGAATTAGAAAAGGGGTCATAATTCCTCTGGGCCGCCGTTCTGCTGGTCGCTGATAAGGCCTCCCAGGAAAAATTCCAGCAATCGTTTCATTGCCTTCTTGCAAAGCAAATTATGACATTGGTCTGGCCGCGATGACCTGGTATACAAAGAAATTCCACAAAGGCTTGCCGGTGGTGGTATGGATTGCCGAGGTCATTTTATCCACCAAGTGCCATTTGCCTCACTAAAGTTGTCAACTCATCTATTCCCGTTCTCCATCCTCGGCTGGTTCTGGATTATAGGTATTCACTTCATTCACTCCTCTTGTAGGCACTATGGCTCGGGTACCAAATTGTTGAGCATTTTCACCATGTTAGCAATCAAGTCCCTAAGTCAAGAAGCAGGGGTTTTATCTACCAGAGCTCCTCCGTACAAGATCAACCATACTTCTATCCATTGGCATCGACCTTCATAAAAATACTGAATGAGGAGTGGTCACTAATCCGTGGTATGGACAAATGGTACATAATTTCTTGAATCTCTCCCAATAATCATGTAAGGTCTCACCATGGATCCGCACTTATGCCACATATATCTTTTCCTCGATTGCAGCAGCTCTTGAAGCAGAAAGAATTTCTCTAGAAACATCCTATTCATGTCTTGCCAAAGATGTAATGGAACCAGATACGATAGTAAAGCCAATCCTTTGCACTCCATCAAGTGAGAAAGGAAAAGCTCTCAATTTAATGTGATCTTCATCAACTCCATGTGGCCTCATGGTGGAGCACACCACATGGAATTCCTTGAGATGCTTGTGTGGATCTTCTCCACTGCACCATACGGAACTTAGGAAGCAAGTGTATCAATCCCGATTTGAGCTCAAAATCCGCATGCAATTCGGGTATTGGATGGCAAGAGCTTGGTAGTTGACATCCTGTGCTGCCACTCTTTCAAAGTCCCTATCATGATTGTTAGCCATGTTTTCTGAAGCACCTGGTCGTCTTCGTAACTCAAGTCGCTGAATTCAGATGCAAACTCACTAAAACTATCACTATGCAAGCTACTACTATGCAAATGACTAGTATGAAGACTATGCACACTACCCTGACTCCTAATGAGCCTATGGAATGTTCTATCTATCTCAGGATCAATATCACACAAATTTTGAGGATTGGACCCCGTCATGCATGATCGTGATTGTAATTACTTGCAATGCAAGAAAACACTAAAAATGCAAGAACAAGAACCAAGCATGCACAAGCACTCAAACTAGGTCAAGGGAGGTGGATCAGACGCAGGATGCAAATGAAGCACAAGAAAGCTTGCATCAAAATAAGCTTGTTTGCTACCCTGAAATTGAATTAGAAAATCGAAAATCCTAAATGAAGAAAAAATGGCCTAAATGAGGCCTTTTTGAGAAATTGGTGGCCCAAACCGCTGGCGCTTGTCTAGCTAGATCTCAAAAAGTTATATGAAATGGACATATCATTTGCATCAATCTCAATTATATGCAAAGTTATGCCACTTCAAAGTTTTAGCCTAAAATCTTGAAAAAGTCATACCAGATGATGGAATATGGCAAAATAGGTGTCATCTGACCCCTTTGGGTCACTTTTGCTCTAAGGATGGTGAAACTTTGGACAAGCAATCCTTGGTTCCAAACTCCCACTTAGATCCACTCCGCATTCTCCTATTAGGCTCCCTTATGCTCCCTTGGTGTAATCCTGTCAGAAAACAGGGTCAAAGACTACAACCAAGGTTAGCAACAATCTTAATATGATTAATGTGGTCTATAGAAGTAAGGAAAGGCACTGCTCTATTGGTTGATGCGTAAAGTGCTATGACAAAATTAAATGCTATGCGCGGTGCTAAAGATGCTACTGATATGGATGCACTAAGGCTTATATGAATGACTATTCTATGATGCAAACTCTATTAATGTCTCAGAGACTAGAAAATGTAGAATGGAGGTTATGTACTAACTAGTCTATGAGCTGGTTATGCAGATGAGGAATTTGCCTAGCCTAGCTTATGAAGGTTCCTAGTTGCAGAATGCCAAATGCAGAAGAGAAACCAGAATGCACTGATAGAAGCCAAATGTGCAGTGTAGGACCACACAAAGAAAATAGAATTGACACTAACACTAAAACTAACAACTTGAGCCATCAAACAAAACAAACAGAAACTGCAAGAGAATTTGGGAGCCAGATGGATGCAAAACCACAACACAAAACAGATTAAACACTAAAGACTGTAAACACTACTAATTCAGAACTACTCTTAATGCAGACTACTCCTAGTGTAAAACTCGTAAATGCGTAATATGAGAATTATGCACAAACACAAAGAACTCATGAACACAAGACACAGAATAATCACACATGCACTGACTGACACAAGCACAAACAGGGAGTTAGCATGATATTCACAGGTATGAACATGATCAAACATAATGTATCATCCCTAACCAGCCAAAATTTGACTCAAGGCCAGTAACACGAGCAAATTAAACCTAATAGCGACTATAGTATAGTAGCCAACCCTGGATCGCTTTCTCAAAGATGAACACACTATTTGATCAGTAAAATTTAGGGGGTTTTTATCACAAACACTTAAAATGCAATACCGAATTCCAAAGCAAACAGTAAAACAAAAGGCTAAACCGACTAAAATTTAATCCAAGACACACAAGAAGAGAGCAATCAACACTCAATCATTGGATTCAAACATACATGCACACTCCAATTCGATGATTAATTTTAGATTCAATTGAAACCTCAAATCAAACCTAGCATTCACATGAAAATCTCCATGCATTCAACTATCACTCAAGCAATTAGTTTAGAGACTCTAAAACCGAATTGATTTTGGATTAGCTTCCAAACCAATGCTCTAATCTCATATTCAGATCCAAATATGAATCACACTTTTGAACAATCAAATCACATATATCAACCGAATTATACATGATTTGATTGACTCTAATCAACATGCATGAATGAAAACTCCAATTCAAATTACTAGATAAGAAGAAGAGAAGAGAGTGAAACCAAAATTGGAATTTCCATGTCTTGATGTACCAACTCAAGAGCTTGAATGCTTCTCTTGATGCCTTGGATCAGAGGAGGAATCACCCCTCCATTAATGGAGGAAAACGCAAAGAGAGAGAGAGAGAGAGAGAGTTTTCTTTATTCAATAAAAACTAAAAAATTACAAAATGAGCAAAAGGTCCCTGAAGCATAATCAGAATTTCTATATATACCTCTAATTAAAAGTCACTAATTACTTAATTAAAATAATCCTCTTTCCTAAGCTAAATTTGGATAGCTCATTTGCCCAATTTCGGATGCTTAGAGAGAAAGTTGTGCCCAAAACAAGTTGAGGGGCTCTCTTAGACTCAGCAGCGACTTCCAACACGTTTTTGGGCCTCATAACGGTTCTTCTTGGCTTAGTGCTCTGAACATAAAATGAAGCCCTGGATGTTAGCTTTCCAATGCCACCGGAATGGGCTCAATTGAGTCCCTGTAGCCCAAGATATGGTCCAATCATTGAAGGCTGCTCAGAAACCGCGCCCAAACGCTTCAGTTCAGTTCCGAGCCCAATTTCGGCTTTAAGATCTCAGAATTAGCCCTTGCCCTCTTCATAGAAATTGTAGCTCTATCTCTTAGCTTTCCTACAAATCAAGAAGCATAATAAAATGAGGTATAGAGCTCAAGATATGATCTAAACACTGAAGCAGGTCAAATAACTGAAATGTTGCAAGAAAATTAACTAAGTCTCACTAAGATCCAAAAAGAAATGATCTAAACTCAACCAATTAAGCACAAAGGAGGATTAATGAGACAAGTATGAAGGATAAAAATAGTATAAAAATCCAATTCATCAACCAACCCAAACGACTTTTGGCGCAAACTGTCACAATCATCCGCAAAATGAGTAAGAAAAATGTTAATTTTTCGAGGAATGTTATTAGTTCATACAAAATAGAGATAGATTGAATATAGTCAGGGAGAAAGAAACAAAGCCGGTAATCACTGAAAGAGAAAAAGTGACATGTTTATTGTCTCTGTTTTTCTCTCTCAAACTATGTTTACATTTTTGTCTATTTTATATATATAAATATTCTTTCTATTTGTTAACATATGGTATATAGACATGAGATGATATGATATATCATATATTAATTTAAGGATGTATGAATATTAATTAAATGAAAAAAAGTTAAAAGAATAACTAATACAAATAAAATAAAATTATAAAATTATAAAATTATCCAAGACTATTAATGAATTCAAAGACAAAAAATTTGGATTTTCTATTCAAACCATGTGGAACTTGCTAACCCTTTTATCTTTGTCTAGAGGTTAGCAATCTTCCATATTAAAATAAGATAAATGCACTTAATATTTATAAGAGAAAAATTTACATTGAAAATATGTTTGATATGAGAATAAAAATAAAAATAAAAATTTCATAGAAAAAGTTAATGAGTAAAACTACACATTGACCTACTCCATATATTTTTATCACTATTTTTATCTCAATATCAATCATATCTAATGAATTTAATATAGGGTCAAAATACCAAAGTCACCCTAAACATCTATTCATAACGTGCAAATAACGAAACTCTAAAAGTAAGATTGAGTTTATTTGTAAATTTTAAATAAAAAAATATTATTTATATATTAAGAGTAGATATTTTTTATGGCCAATTCTCTAAAAAATTAGCGCTGTAAAGATAGTAATTATATAAATGACACGTGGATGATCTATGATACAGTTAATCTCACATGGTCCACCAAAGGCACTTCCTTGAAGACTCCATCAAGCATCACGAGTTCCGACCTCCAAGTTCCGAATTCAAAGTTAGGTCTTGCACTAACAAATATCAATGTATGACATCGGGGTTTCGAGTTCTGAATTAAGTGCCACATTGATAAAAAGCATATAGACACCCAGTTCATCAAGCACCACGAGTTCCGACCTCCAAGTTCTGAGTTAAAAGTTGGATCTTGCACTAACAAATATCAATGTATGACATTAGATTCTGAATTCCGAGTTAGGTGTTATATTGACAAAAATATATAGAGGGATTTATGATGTATCATATTTTATCAGTTATATAGTATATCCACTACACATGTCATCCACTCATTTGATAAAATAATATCTTTACAGTGTTGAGCAACCGCCATTTTTTATAGACACAATAAAATTGAAGACACAAATATTTAATAATATTGAGTGAGATTAAATCTTGAATTTAATGTTAATGCACTAACAATATAAATTTTTTTTATACTATCATATAATCAAAACCTTGATTTGCATGATTATTTAAGTAATGAGTGATTAAATCAAATATTTTTACTAATTTGATAATATATAACTAAATATTTATATAAAATTATTTTAGACTGACAATATATACAAATTAGACCATTAAAATTTTGTGTATTTCTTCCCCTATCATATTACCATTTCAATAAGAGAATCCTGTCCTGATGTTATCTATATACGATACAACTAGGAAACAATGATAGCTACTGTTTCACTTACGTGTCAGCACATGGTTTATTCCCATTTATTTTTTTTTTAATTTTCCTATTTGTAGGCAAACTTGGTGAGTGGACGACGGTTGGAATTGGGTCTCCATGTATCAGTGTTGGGGATACCGGTCCAAAGATGGTTTATATAAGCTCCAATGCCCAACTGAAACGATCTTATGGCTTTAGACGTTTCAAGCTTTAAAGGTTTTGATGAATATCAAATCAAGTTTTAAATAAATATCTTGAATTGCAAACGATTTATTAAATGCATCATTTTGTGAGTAAAATCATCTAATTTAAATGATCACTGTATCAAACAAAGCATCAAATCCATGGTGTTTCACTTTAATATATCTATATTAGAATAATCGCTTTGTACCCTGCATGTTTACTCACTCAGGAATGAGATAGAAAGTTCAAAAGGATGATAATGCAGAACCAGAAAGGAAAAACTTATCACGAGAAGGACCACACTTCATTTAGAATGATGACTTGATTCAAAATGGCGATCTCTCATGAAGTATCTCACCTTGAAAGCTTTTTTCATATGCTTCACTGAAAAATTCAAAAGGTCAAGTATGATTTGACAAGTTGCAAAAGAAGCGTTGATAAATCTGAAAAGTTAGTGAAGACTTCAATGGCTATTTTTCCTCTTTAGTTCATAAATACTGAAAGTCAGATTGCTGACATTTTTACTAAACTGTTAGCTGAAGATCGTTTCTATCATATAAGGAACTTTCTAAACATAAATTCATATTGCATCTAGTACCTCCCTCTCTTGAGCAAAAGCTTAAACTAAGATTGCTGCATACCAATTGGATTTGCTTTCTGAAGAAAGTTCCAAAATGTCAAAGTGTGCCTCAAAAAGATCATGTCAAGAAGGGTTAAAGAACTAATTCAGAAAATTATCTCAGAACAAGTTGCTGACTTGGTTGAGAAAGAATGGTGTGCAGTATAAGTAGAGAAAGATGAATTCAAAATGGTTACTTCAGAAAATAGATAAAATTCATGGAGTTAGAAAAAGGTTCTTGTTACCGGAAAGTTGATTCATGCCTCAATTTAGAAACTATTTTCAGAATGTGGGTTAGTTGGTTACTTCTCTCCTTAGCACGATGACATTATCTAAACAAGCGGGAAAATGAAGAGACTCGAACAATGTCGTTTTCACTTTCAAAACTGTTCGTATGCTTTAACCACCAATTACCCTCATTAACCCTCACCTATCACATCAACTTCTCATTCAAACCTTTCACTTCCCAAGTTGCAGAGAAAAACCTCACACTGTTCATCTTCTTGGTTCAAAATTTTTTTTACCTTCATACTTCCCCCTATACACATTCCTTCTTTCACTTTCAACCTTCTGCCATTTCAAACCATCATGATGAAAAAGGGAGACTACAATGTTCCTTACATATTCGATGATGAAAAGATGCAGGCAAACTTCTATAGAAGCTTCTTCATCAGGCCCATTGCCTTAGGAAGGAGTTTTGCCTTGGAAAACTTCTTTTCCCTCCCTTAGATTGTTGACATATTCGAGTTTTTAAAGGTGGAATGATTTCCTGAGGATGTCTACACTGGGTTAGTTACTACTTTCTACAGTACCCTTGCTCCACTTGATGTAGACAACACATCTCTAAGGAGCATCATTGGAAGCTTTGAGATCCAAGTGCTTCCTTCTTATCGTGTCCATACCACCAACACACCCAATGAAGGTCTCTTGTGCAGAGGTGATAACAAATAGTGGGAACAACTTGAAGCCATAGAAAAAGTAGTCTCTAAAGTTCCAACGAGCAAAAAAGACATGCATGTAAGAAGCATTCATACTTCCAATCTTCTCATTACTGTTAGGGCTGTATATTTTGTAGTCTAATACACTGTGCTTCTCAGGATGGGAAACACTGATGTCATGACAGAGGTAGACCATATTATCATGTTCTGCCTTATGACCAGAAGAAGGATAAATCTGGTTAGACTGATTATGGACTACATGCTCTTGACCATTGATGATGCAAGAAGGAATCATGCTGCTATACCCTATGGTATGCTCTTTACACGTGTCTTGGCAAGCACACAACTTCCTATTGATAAACATAGGAAGGATGAAAAATGCCTTGCTACCACCATGAAAATGTTCTCAACCATGGGCTTGAAACCTCAAGGCCTTGAGAAAGAAGGGAAAAAGAAAAAGAAAAAGAAGGAAGAAGAAGAGAATAAGAAAAAGAAGAAAGAACAGAAGAAGAAGGACCCAAAGAAAAGGAAAGCTCCTCTCTAGAAGGTTAAATCGAAACCTTTTGAAGAGCTGAGAAAGAAGAAGAGACAAGAGAGAAGTCTCTCTCCAGTCTCTGAAGAAAGGAGAATCAGCAAGAGAAGGTTACTGAGATTTGTTGAAGAAACCTCCTTCTCCTCTTCTAGTACAGAAGATGAAGCATCAGCCATTGCTGCTCAACCAATGAATGCTGCTGCCCCTGCCAGAGTTAGAGCCGCAAAACCTAGAGAAAAGGGATTGTGATCAGGGAAAAAGCACAACAAAAACAAGCTGAAGCAGGAACTTCAGATAAAAATGAGGACCTTGAGATCAAGAGAAGGGTAAAAAACCATTGAAGAAAGCCCCCGTGGAAACCTCTAGACAATCCGCTCCATCACCTATCAGAAGAGCCCTATTTGAAGCTGCTGAAAATAGAATGAGACAAGAGGCTTGGCTACAAAAATAATGGTAGGAGTTGGTGCTTTAGCTAGAGTTGCACGATGCTCATCTACTTCCCTAGAGATGGAGCAACTGTATGCTATCACTGAAGATGTCATTCCACCTTCTAAGATGAGAAGGGTTGTGCTACCCTCTGAAGAAGCAGAAAAAAGAATAGAATAGTCAGCTATTCAACTTACAAGCTTACCGTTGATTCCTTTTATTCAAGAAGGATCATCTGGTCATAAAGCTGAATCTGCACCGAGAGAGCAGAGCCTAAGAGGACACTCACTCTAGTGGTAGAATCTGGTAATGCAGCTGCTGTTGCTAAATTTGAGGCTACAAATTTGAACACTCCAATGCCACACCTAACCATTGCTACAATCTCTCAAGAGATTCCTGCTACTCCTATTACTATACAAACTTTGCTGCTGCTGACCCCCACTCCCAAATATGATAAAATAACTACTCCTACTATTTTTGAACCTCAATCATCCTCAGCTAGTCATAGCCAACACACTATAAAGCTACCTTCTGAAGCTCCTTCATCTGCTAAAATCTTTCCAAATGCTGTTGAAGTACAGATGGATTTATTGCTAGCCAACCAACACACTATTAAGGCTAATAAGCAAGCATTAGAAAGAAGAATGAACAACATGGAGAATCTCATGCTGCAGATACTGAAAGCTCTTCAGAAAGGAAAATGCAATCAGTGATGGCTCTTCTATGATCCCACATCTTCATTTTTTTTATGATGTCAAAGGGGGAGAAAGCAAGATATTCAAGAAAAGCTTAAGCTGAGGGGGAGCATATATTGGCGGGGAGCATGCATATCTTTGTCACGGCTACATCCGCACAATATAAGTCTTAGGACTCGTTTTTTCTTTTGACATTCAAGAAACATTTCATTTTTTATCATTATACATTTTTGAACATTTTATCATATGACTGTGGATAGTAATGCAGTTTAATTATAATTATTATCTATTTGATAAATATGCTCTGTATCCCTTGCTCAATTTTTTTTTTCTCTAGCAGTGCAATTATATCTCTGATATCATATTTCTCTGAGACTCGTATGACCTGTGAGTTGTTGAATGCTCTGATATCATGTTATTTTTTTTCCTTTCAACTAATTGACTCTGCTAAGTAATATTTTCCTGCTTGTACTGAGTTTACACTTTTTACTAGATCATAAAATCTATACGAATGAGTTTTCCTTTGATATGTTGCTACTATCTGCATGATTGCTCAGATTATCGGTTATTAAATTATCTGAATCCTTGCTCTGACACTTTTAAATATTTTCTTATGTAAAAGAAGTGATCCTATGCTACTTGTACTTAAAATATGCTCAAAACCTTCTGGTTTGAAAAAGGATTCTTCTGAGCTCATTTTTTTTGTCTCCTCTAAAGTTTCTGGACATTTTTTTTTTATCCTTACCCTTTTCAAGAAGTAACTTGTTTCATATAACAAATCATTTTTTTAAATGTTATTTGTTAACAAGATCTTTTCTTAATATTGATTTGCTATCATTAAAAAGGGGAGATTGTAAGCTCTAATGCCTAACTGAAATAGTCTCATGGCTTTAGAAGTTTCAAGCTTTAAAGGTTTTGATGAATATCAAATCAAGTTTTAAGTAAATCTCTTGAATTGCAAATGATTTATTAAATGCATCCTTTTGTGAGTAAAATCATCTAAGTTAAATGATCACTGTATCAAAAAAAGCATCAAATCTATAGTATTTCACTTTAATATGTTTATATTGGAACAATCGCTTTGTTCCTTGTATATTTACTCACTTAAGAATGAGATAAAAAGTTCAGACGGATGATGATACAACACCAGAAAGGAAAAACTTGTCATGAGAAGAATCACACCTTATTCAGAAGGATGACTTGATCTAGAAAGGTGATCTTTCACGAAATATCTCATCTTGAAAGCTTCTTTCATATGCTTCACTGAGAAATTCAAAAAGTCAAGTATGATTTGACAAATTGTAAAAGAAGCGCTGACAAGTCTAAAAAGTTAGTGAAGACTTCAACGGCTATTTTTTCTCTTTGGTGTCACCTTAACTTGTTGAAGAAGAAAGCTATTTCTTCTCTTCCCAGTCATAGACCAGTGGATCAGTGGCACAAGGCTCAAGATCTACAAGCTTCAATGGTAACATTTAGAAGTCTATATAAAATTGGGATATGAAGAAGAAGACTGAGACGCTATTCAAATATTTCCTAAGTTATAATAGTTTCATATCTTCATCCTTCTCAACTCTCAAATCCTCCAGAAAGTTACTCTTTGTAACTTCTGTTTGAAGAAAATCTTTTCTACTATTTTGTAATAGATAACATTCTCATTTTGAGAATTTAGAGAAGTCACTTATTATACCTATTAAATTAAAACTTTGAAAAGAGTGTTGAGTATGAGTGTAAACATTAACCTTTGATTATATCTTTTGTAATCAAACCTGATAGTGGTCAAAATGAGCTTGGAGAGGCTAGGACAAATACTACTCATTTAGCTTAGAGAGACTTGGCAAAAACTACTCAGTTGTAAAGTTTGGAGAGGTTAAAGAAAGACTACTCAACTATAAAAGCTTGGAGAGGCTTGGAAAAAGAACACTCATGGTATAAAAATCTGAATAAGGAGTTGGGGACTGGATGTAGGCATTTGGTTTGCCCATCTAGTATAAAATCTATTGTGTGATCTTTCTATCCCTCCTACTTTAATTTCTTCAGTCACCAAGTTTATAACATTGTGTGCATAATCGAATTTTATTGAAACTTACTCTTGAATATAAAACAGACTAATCGAATTGCTTTCGCAATCCAAGTCTTGGACTTGATAAAGTTGCCTTACTAAAAGTTTCAGGTTTCAAAATATAAATTGAGGTATGATTCAATCTCCCTTCTCGTGCTACCTTTTCCCAACAGTTTAGTGTGTGTGTGGTTTTGTTGACAGTGGTATTTAATTACTTTTCACCAAAAAGCTAAGTTTCCAGCTATATTTTTCATTTAACTGTCGACCCCTCCTACATCAATGCCAAAAAGTCATTTATTGTTGGTTTTTTAGTGAATCCAAACCAAAAAATAATAATAATAGCTGTATTTTGGCTTATTAGTTATTACGATGGGGCTTGAAGGGTCTAAATAAAGGAGAGTGTGTTGACTATTTTTCCATTACTCCGATGGTTAGTTCCCAGTAATTTCCAAAATTCACCCTCTTCGACATCGTCGCTCTAGCTGCCGCAATGGGTGCTTCTCCAGCAAAAAGCCATGAGGACAGCTCCAGCGCCTACACCACGTTGTTAAGGATCGCACTGCTCGGACTCGACGTCGCCAGAATTGTAGTTCCAGTGATGCCGGAGAAGAGGAGCTTGTTGGCGGCGATGACGCTCCCACCCAGAACATCTTCCGATACAAGACGGAGACTCGCCAGTCCTTGCACTCACTCTCACTAATCATGTGCGACAATGCAGTCCCAGAAAGGTTCCTCGATAGGCGAATTTCATTTTTATTTGTCCCTCTTTAAATGCTTTGTTTTCTTTTTTTCTTTTTTATTTTTAGGGGGTTTGTGGAGATTGAATTTTTTTTTTCATTTTTTATGGTGTTTGTGTGATAGATTCTGGATATGCCTATGCTGCAAGACAATTTTTATCTCAATCTTGTGGGTCGGCCATCACACAATGACTTAGCTGTGGGTCCTAATGACTGTGTTTATTAATGTGAGTGAGTTGTTGGTTGTGGTTTGATGACAGTGCATGAACATGATTTGGGAAATTTTTCAATTTTTCTGTGGGTATTTTTGTTGACATCGTTTTGAGGTGGCTGGTATTTCATTGTTTAGTTCTCTTTGACCTCTGGAAAGTAAATCCTTGACGTAACACATTTATAAATGACTTTTATCTTACGTGTGATATAATCTATGTGATGCACGGTTACTTTAAAACATCTGAAGTTGAATTCTGTAAAAAAAAGAAAAAAAATGAGTACTACTTGCCATGTGAATTTTTCTCTGTACAGTATAATAATTTATCACCTCAATATGTCGTAAACTCTATGCAGTAGTAGGAAGTAGATAATATGTCATGTTTTCATTATTATTGTGGAAAAATGTGATTATTTGTGTCCTTTAACAATGATTCTTTCTGCAGATTTCTACTTGCCATTTAATTGTGAAAAGATGTGATTAGCTTCTTTAACCATGATTCTTTTTTCAGATTTCCACTAGCCATTTAAGGAAGACGAACTTGAATAGAGCACTAAGGTTCAAATAGTATTTCCGTGAAAGTCAAAGCCGATAATTAAGATTGTGAAAACTTTTTCCAAGTGAATTGACAATCTTTGGATTGCTTGAGAACTCTTTTTTATATAACATGTTTACATATTGAATTATTGCTTGTCTATTGACAAGATTAGGTAGTTTGGTGCCATATATGGTCCCATACTTTTGTTTTTTGCAGGTCTTTTGAATTTGATCAAGAATTATATTGTAATCAGCTTTAATAGATGTTTATTTTTATCTTATTCTTTTTTACATTTCAAGTTTTATGTTTGGGACTTGCAAGAAAAGTCATTGCACATGCAGTATAAAACACTGAAGAAAAAACTAGGGATCTTTTATTCATTGTATGCTATTTGCTACTTTCACCATTTTATTTTTGTTTCATTATAATCATTATTGGTTTAGCTTAATCTTAGGATCAGATATATTGGTTTGAGCAATTTAGTAGTAAAGAGTTCTACTTATTGTGGTATGATTCTGTCAATTTTATTTTTACAGTATATGCCAATATTAATTACCTTTAGTTATGGTCTTGATTATTTTTAACTTAATCTTACTGAGGAAAGTTTCATTTTATTGTGTCAGTCTCTGTAGTTTCAGTCTTCATTATATTTGTCTTTTATACACTGTATGCCCTTTGATTGTATAATAGTTTTATTCGTCGTATGCCTTAAATTTATTTAGTTTGAGATTTTGGTGCTCTGTATGTATTTTTCTCAAAATCTGAATCATGTCCTTTGCCAATTTAAGGATTCAAGCTTCAGTGCTTTGCTAGACTATACACTTTGATAACATCATGTACCTAAACATCAATCTTTTCATTATGTGAACATTTTATTAATTGGAACAAGGCAACCCCCTAAGCAGAAGAGAGAATAAGATCATATGTGCATAGCTTAGTTTGGTTCCTCTAGGCATATCTAAATAGACAAACTATCAGCTCATAGTTGTGGGAAAATTGAGCTCTTAGATTATTGTAGCACTATCCTGTAGTTATTCTAATTCTAATTCTAATTAAAATGAAAACTATAGACAAAGCTATTTGTTTTTATTGGCTGTGTTGATTTTTTGTGAAGGTCGATATGTTCACCTATGATTTTCTTCTGGTTTGTATTTTGGTGGCGTTTGCTGTTGTTGTAGTTTGATATATTCTAATACTTTGTTTTTGATTCTAATGATCATTGGTGGTGCTGATAGCTTCATCTTGTGCTAAAAGATCTTTGCTTTAGTGACTGTATAATCTATGTTTTGATGCTTCTTTAAATATTTGTGATATAGTGGAACATATTTAAGTTCCTATCATCTATTTAGTTTATATGACTGTGCGATATACGTTTCAACTACTAGGTAAACTAAAATAAAAACTGAGTTAAATAACTTCTTCCAGCTGAATAACTATGTAAAAGAACAAGTTAATCTAAATGAATCCGGATGTTGGAAATGAATGGTAAGTATGCAAAAAAGGTAGGCGTATTATTTTTAATACCTTATAAAATGGTCTTTCCTTTATTGATATAATAAGACAAACTAGACAATCAAAGTTGGGTATCCTTTAAAAAACGAAAGTAGAACAAAATCTGAATTTTATCTCAGTACATACAATATTAATTATTAATTTAATGCATAATTATTTTATTAAGTTAAATTCTTTATTATAATCATAGTTCACAACAATTCTTTTAAATTCAACTCTTCCTAATGCTTTTTTCTTTATGAGTTCTATTTTATGCTGTACTATATTTAAAGTATAATTAATTAAATAATTAAATAAACCTATTCTACTTATTTTACAATTTTTTTTTTTACCAATTTCATATTAAATGCTTTGATTTTTTTTTTGTTTGGGTCAATCTTTGTTGTTAGTAATGTAATAACTTCATCAAATCAATTGTTAGTATTACATTACTTAAAAAGATTTCTTTTTTCACTCGTATGTCGCATTTAAATGCTCAACTTGCTTCTTTCATAGAGCTTTGACGAAAAAAAGGACAATACAAGACCATTGGAGATGATTCGATCTCATATGGGTGTTATCATTCAAAGACCTAAAAATTGGAGAAAAGTTAACAAATAATGCCTAATGAAACGGTCATATGGGTGCTAGGGTTTGATCTATTGCTGTGTTATCTTTCAACATTCAAGCAAGTGAACATCCATTCTCTTTCCTCGACCGAAGAGAACAGGATGTTTGGATGATTTTGAGTTGATAAATATCAACGGATTTTTGAATGCTAACCTCAGTTGAACGCAAAAGCGAAAATTTATCGCTTTTGCTTTCAAAAGCACCCGTTCAAGAATTAAAATAAAGAATTAATTATTTAAATACCTATTTTAACCTTCTAACAAAATACATATTTTAGAATCTTATAATTAAAATTATAATTTAATCACCTTTTTATTCAAATGCTTTATATATATTTTGTTATTATTTTAGTTTTATATTTATAATTTAATATTAACTTCAATAATATTCAAATATTATTAAAATAATATTTATATAATTATTTATGATAACATTAATATAGTTTATTCAAATATCTTAAAATAAAAATGAAATAAAAGGATATTCTTAAAAGCAAAGTATAAAATACTCATATCCTTTTTGGTAATTACACATTCAAAAGTGACTTTGACTAATATTACCCGAACAATATTTATTCGATGATAATCACTTTTAATATAAAAGTTTCTAAATATAAATCACATCGATACCAACTCAATTTTGATCAAAATCAACTTTGTAAAATCATGTTGATGCAAATCCCCATTTACAAATTCTAATCCAAACACACACTAAGAATTTGCTTTAAGTGACTTAAATTTGAAACTTAATTTTAGAAGCAAACAAGTAGTGAAGTTTTCAATATGATCAATGCAAATTAAGAAAGTATATATTTTTCCATCTATTTCATTTGTAATTTTGATTAATTTCCTGATTATGTATCTAAGAATTAGGGATAGCCAAAAAAATAAAAAATAAAAACTTGTTTAATAAATGGGGACCCATCCCAACTCATTAAACGGGATAGGGGTGGATATAAACATACACACTGATACACATACTCAAATTTTAGTAGAGATATTTGTTATTTTAATTTTTGTAGTTGTTTTTTTATGATTATAATTGTTATTAAAACTATTAAATTTTTATCATGTATTATTATTTGTGTTGTGTTAGTAGAATTGTAATAAATAATGGATATTATGTACATTGGTGTATTTGATTCAGCTTTTAAAAAAATGATTATGAAATATAAATTTTATATATAGGTGAAAATGCTGAAAGCAGAAAATTAATTTTTTTTAGAAATTACTCTTTTCAGCTTTTATAAAAAGCTAAAATTAGATTTTTTTTGAGATTTTAATCATTTTTAAAAATTTATTCAAATATATGAAAAGTGATTTTTTATAATAAAAAATAATTTTTTTGCTAAAATAATCATAAACAAATGCATAAAGTGCTTTTTATGAATTTTTCTCCTTTTTAAAATTTTTTTTTTAACTTTTTACATAAATTTACGAATATCCATAAAGATTTAAATCCCCACAAGAAATGGGGAATGAAACCCACGATGGGGATGGGATAGAGGCAAGGGACAAATTTTTAAACGAAGATGAATGCGAGAATATTATGGATATCCATTGCTATCTCTATTAAAAATATACTTTTTTTTTAATTGCATACAAAGTTTATAAAACAATATAAAAGTTAGCTTATAATATTAAATGATCTTCATAGTCCCATAACACTTCTTTTTATTTATTATACTACTTAAATTCGAACATTTGCATGACGACATAAACATTAATTGAATTATGACATGTTTTTTGTTATCTATATTTTCTTAATAGATGTTAATTGTAACATTTTTATTTACTGGACTTGATCATATTCTATGATCATGTTTTTAGTAAAAAGAGATGATATAGTAACTCTATTTATTGTAGGATGTTGCAAGTGTTTATTTTCTAAATTATGTTTGTAACTTGAATTATTTGACCAAATATATATAATTAAGTGTTTATAATATTTTGTTAACAGATGTCATTTTGAATGAGCCTTGCGTAACACGGGTCCGACTAGTTAAAAACAAACATTAATCAGTAGTTACCTGGGAGCACTGGGGTTGCGCCTTCTATAAATACGACAGCATTCTGGGGCGTTCTTCTCACCCAGAAGTAAAACAGCTCAAGTCACAAAGAAGCAATTAAGGTACTCAAAATACAGATGGCTGTGAATAAGGAAGAAAAACAACAGAACCAACTCGTTGGCCACAACGATCTCGCTCATAAGAGTCTCCTGCAGAGCGATGCACTCTATCAGGTCCATTCTACAAGTCTGCATTAATTTGCATATTTCTCAAGATAAAACAATATTTTCTTCAGCAAGTCTCACATTTCGCTAACACACAATATGTAATGTACTGGTGCAGTATATACTAGAAACCAGCGTGCATCCAAGAGAGCACCCGCGCTTGAAGGAGCTCCGTGAGGTGACAGAAAAGCACCCTCGGTAAGATCATGTTTATTTTCCTTCGTAAACATATATACCTGTTATGAATATAGTCTTTATAAGTAAATAAACATATACCAAATACACAAGACTCGGTTCATTTCGTGTATTCATACATGGTTATAATTGTCTAGTACTTTCTACTATACGAACTCTGTTTGCACAAAAAAATTTCAAGTCTACCATCACCATTTTCCGGAGAAGGCTTGTTACTTAATTAATTTACACTATTTCTAAAACAGGAACCTTATGGCTACACCACCTGACGAAGGACAACTTATAAGCATGCTGCTTAAGCTCATGAATGCCAAGAACACCATGGAAATTGGCGTCTTTACTGGTTACTCTCTACTCTCTACTGCCCTCGCTCTTCCTGATGATGGAAAGGTCCTTACTTAGCTTGAGAAGCACATATATGATTCAATATTAAATACCATTACAATAATATGTATAGCTGATGTGTACTTGTTTGAATTAGATCCTGGCCATGGACGTGAACCGCGAATATTACGAACTGGGATTGCCTATAATTGAAAAAGCTGGTGTGGCTCACAAGATTGATTTCAAAGAAGGACCTGCTCTTCCCCTTCTTGACGAACTGCTTAAAGATGTGCGTGAACTTAAAAGTTGAACTCATGTTTTACGAAATATATAGGGAAAAAAAGAATGAATTGAAATTACTAATTGCTTACCATAAATGGTATAGGTTGACTTGCGAGTGAGTGTTTTTGGTTCATTGAAGCCGTGTCAATTTTGCAGGAAAGTAACAAGGGAACATTAGATTTTATTTTCGTCGACGCAGATAAGGACAACTACTTGAACTACCACAAGAGGGTGATTGAGCTTGTGAAGGTTGGGGGGCTGATCGGGTACGATAATACCCTATGGTGTGGATCTGTGGTGGCCCCACCTGATGCGCCGTTGATGGATTACGTGAAGCATTATCGCGGTTACGTGATGGAGCTCAACAAGTACCTGGCTAATGATTCCAGGATTGAGATCTGCCAGCTACCCGTCGGTGATGGCATTACCCTGTGCCGCCGCATCATGTGATTACTCCTTACCGTCTCCTTCAGGAATTTGGGTTTTATTAGTTTTTTTTAAATAGTTTATCATGTGGCCTGAAGTGCGAGACAGGTGCAAAATCTTTTGCAGGATATGGATTCTGACGGTTTTGTCGCGTATAATTGATCTGTTTGCCCTTCTTGTAATGTGTGAAACTCTGCTGAAAGGGTCCAAATGGGCATTTAACCGACCAACTTATAATAAATGGGAATACAACTTAAAAAAATATAATTTTAAAATTTAAATATGTAGTTAAAGTTAAAAAAAATAAAAATTAATTTATTTTAGATATATTTTTTTAATTTTTATAAAAAAATTCAAAAATAAATTTTTTAAAAAATTTAATTATTTTTAAAAAATTATTTAAAGATATAAAAATTAATTTTTTGAATAAAAAATAAATTTTTATCAAATTTTTTTTTAAACAAATATATTTTTATTTGTATCCGGATAAAATATGAAATACTATTTTTATCGGGTGGATTTGCTTTATTTATGTTGAATTGTAATTATTCTGCCATCATACTCTTATATGTCCTACATTTTTCTTTTTCTTATTGAAAAAAAGAGATAATCCAAATTCATAAAAAAAAAAAATTACTTTGGTGTTGGTTATGATCATCAACAAATGTTAAGGTACAAAAAACTAGCTATAGTCATTAATGCAAAGAAAAGAGAGCGACTGAGAGAGAAGTCTAAGTTAATGGTGCGGGGAAGGCTTTGGTATGAGATAAGGTTGTTTTCACTGCGGTGGTTAATCTTCGACCACATAATATTTTTTTGTATTATTTTGACTGACTTTGGATTAGTTAGCACTGATCAATGAATTCGGGTTTTCTGAAATTTTTTTAATAGTTTATTATGTGGCCTAAAGTGTGAGACAGATACAAAATCTTTTGCAAGATGGATATGGATTCTTATGGTTTTATCACGTATAATTGATTTGTATGCCCTTCTTGCAATGTGCGAAACTATGCTGAAAGGATTCGAATTGGCATTGAACTCCCCAACTTATCGTAAAGGGGAATATGACGTTTTTTATTTTTAAAATCGAATTTAAGTTTAGTATTTTTATTATTATGAGATTTAAACCGTATTTATAGAAATATAGTGTGTAATTAAATTAAAAATTCCGATTTTAATTAAGATGAAATTAGAAATTTTGATTTCTATTTATTAAAATTTTTTATTATGAAATGAAAATTCATATTTTTTATTTTAATACAATTAAAATTAGAATTTTTGATTTCATATGAAAATTATATCCATGTAAACTTTTTCCAAATTTTTTTTTTTAAAAAACTGGAATATGACACTAATTTGTACTCGAATAAAATATGAAATACTATTTTTATTGGTTAAGTTTGCTTTATTTATGTTCAATTGTAATTGTTCTGCCATCATATTCTTACATGTCCAAGATGTTTTCTTTTTTTTTTTTCTTTTTTTTAAAAAAGTGATAATCCAAATTCATAAAAAAAAATTACTTTGGTGTTGGTTATGATCATCAAATGTTGAGACACAAAAAGGTAGTTATAGTCCTTAATGCAAAGAAAAGAGAGCAATTGAGAGCGAAATCAGAGTTGGTGGTGTGGGGACGGTTCTGGTTTGAGATAAGGTTGTTTTCGCTACTGTGGTTGATCTTTAACCACATAATTTTTTTTTTTTGGCATTTTTTTGATTGACTTTGGATTAATTAGCAAGTGAAGAATATGATGGTCCCTCACATATTTAAAGTTTTTCATATGATCCACCATTTATAAGTGTTAGATTATACTTAAATAGTTAATATTTAAAGATTTAATAATAATATAAAATTATATAATAAATAATAAATTTTAAAATTAAAAATAACAAATTAATCTTCCAACTTTTCTCTCTACTTTTTCTCTTTTTCATCTTACCCCAATCATTTTGGCTGCCGGTCACCTGCACCAACCCCATCTCCCGCAAGTCCATTGCCGTCAGCTAAGCGCTAGCCACCACCCTTTCCAACCTGCTGCTAGTCAAGAAAGAGGATCTAGTGCTTCATTTTTTTATTTGACTGGATCGAAGTTGAAGGAGTGAAAAGAAATGCAGCTGAAGATGGTGTTTGGGAGGAATGTGTAGCCAAAATCTACGCTTGCAAGCTGTTTAGTCATTAACTAGTTACAATTTTTTTTTGGCCCTTTGGCAAGTTGTTTGCATTCTTTGCAGGTGTGACAAGATATTTCACGACGACGTCAAATGCCTCATTGTGCTTATCAATGACAACGTGTGACCTTTTTTTGTCTTCAACAACAATATGCACCATAAAATGTTTCCTAGTTTCTGAAAATATAGTAATAAGATGAAACAAAAAAGAAGCCCATAGTATAATATGAATGATGATTACAGGATTTGCAATGGCCTCTTGTTTATTTTCCTTCAATGCCAACCACCGCCTAAGCTCATTTACTTTCTTGTTGTGGTGGCGATGGCATTGACAGGAGGGCGGGTAGTGGTGGCAGTGGCTCTAGTGGAGGGCAGTGGTGGTAGCGATGGAAATCAACGGTGTTAGTAGTCCTAACAATGGTTGAGAGGGGTGACGGAGAAAAGAGGTGAAGGATAAAGAGAAAGAATTAAAAATTAAAATAAGGTTAATATGGTAATTTCAATATGATTAAGTGAGGATCATGTGAAAGTCTCAAACATATGTGATTAATTAGATTTTTATATATTTATTTTCTCTCATATTTAGTTCATTAATCCTCTTTTGTGCCTAACTGGATTGATTTGGACTATTTTATGTTAATTAGGTTTTGGTTGGGCTTGAATTGAATTTTCTAGCATTAGGCCAATTCTAGCACTACTTTCATTTTCTGGGACATAACGTGAGTTATAGACCTCATTTCATTGTGATTTTTAGTTTGTAGAAAAGTTGAGAGATAGGCCCACAATTCTTATGTAGAGGTCAGAGGCCAATTCTAATGATAAGGAACTGAAATTGGGCCTAGAAGTGAGCGGAAGAGGTGCACTCGCAGATTCTGAGCAGGGTGTATTTGGGTCATATCTCAGTCTACAAAATCCCAATTGAGCCCATTCTAGTGGCAATTGAAAGCTAACACCCAAGGCTACAACTGACCTTCAGAATACAAATCCAAATAGATGCATCTTTGCCAAAACTGTGGAAGAACGTTACTAATTTACCTATGGAATTTTATGAAATATTTTTAGTGTAACTTTCTTTCTATAATTCGGAATTATGCAAATAAGGTGTCCAGATTCATCTGAGATATAAAGGATTAATGTAATAAACTGTTAGTGATTTAGTTTAGATGTTTTTATTCTACTTGGTCGAGTTAAAGCGAGGCCAGAAATTTGTAACGTTCAGACAGAATTTGGAATACAATTTGTGATTTTCCTTTTCTTCTCTCTTTCTCTCCACGAACTCCTTTTCCTTTTCACTTTTGAATTTTCGTTTTCCTCCATTCATGGAAAGTGGATTTCAATATAATCCAAGAATTGAAGGAGGTTTGACATTCTTGAGGATTGGTTTATTTGAATTCAACAATCCACTTTGGGTTTCTTTACTCCTTTCTTCTATTTTCAGTTGCATTTTGAATTGAAGGTTTTCGTTCTCAATTGTTAACTAAAAATTTGATTGGATGCATATTCATTGGTTAATGTATGTAATTCAGTTGCTGCATGGAGTATGGATTAGAGATTTCTAATGGTTAATGGCATTGATACTTGAGATTAACCCGAGTCAATTGACTCTAGAGGTTTCTGAATTGAATTGAATGTGTGTGAGTTAATTATATGCGTGGACTTTTCTGTGTTGAATGCATGAATCTGGATAAAGGTTTCTTTCGGATTTATATATTAACCACCGAGTTGAATTATTGATGCATAATTAGAATCCTGTGATAGAGTAAGTTATTGATCCTCTTAATTCTTGGATTGGAGTTCCAACTTTTGATCACTTTCACTTTAATTAGCTGCATTCATATTTGGTTTATTTTGTCTTCAAATCATAAACAAACCCCCCCAAATTCCTAATCATAGCATTGTCATCATTGGGAGACGACCCGAGTTTTACCCTTTACTACAAACTAGTATAATTCGATTTTTACAATTTGACCGAGCTTGACACTCGAGTCAATATGAGGGACCATCATATCCTTCCTCTAGTTAGCATTAAGCAACAAATCTTTTTTTTTTTTTTTTTTGACATGGACTAAGCAACAAATCTACTCTTTTGAAAGTTGAAATAGAAAATAAGTTTAACTACGAATATCTTAACCAGAAGTTTGCATTGAGAAGTTTTTATTAAAATAAAAAACTATAAATATACAACAACAACAATCAACCCTTGTTTCACTAAATAGGATTAGTTACATGGTGTTCCGGACCATGTCTAAAGGCCCAAAAACATGGTTGGTCCAACATAGATCCATCTCAAAATGGCCTAGAGGCCCAACTCAGAAACCGTTGGAAGCATACTATGGAAATTGTTTTTAGTTACAAGGGCATTAATTCCAGATTTCGTAACGCCTGACATCGGATTCCATAACATACACAAATCATTATGAATCCGAGACCGTTACCTGAGAATCTCAAACTTTGCTATTACCTCAACCTCTATAAATAAGCAAGTCTCATTGCAAAAGAATAGTTATGCATACTTTCAATCCTAAACTCACGCCTCTTGCTATGACTGACTTAATTATCGAAGTCCTTGTAGGTACCTCCTTTCTTTCGCCATGGGATTCAACCTTTACTTTAACCACTGTCGTGTGCAGCAACAGTAGAAGTCCCAACTTAAGTTTGGAGGTTCCTATTTCAAGAATCTAGTGACTTATCTCTAAACATTGGCACTGTTTGTGGGGAACGTCTTTGAGTTGCTTTTTTCACAATCTTTTTCAAAACCATGTCCACTCATCATCGACAAGAATTCACAACAGCTCATGGTCTAGGGAATCATGGCCACCCTCACAAGAGCACATACATGGCAAATTACTTTGGAATTAGCATATGACGTAGGAAACTGGCAAAATGCTACAACATGTTCTTTGGAGCCATTACCGAGGAACATTTTAGCATCCGAAGTAGAACGAGTTCCCCAAGATCCCATCCCATGCTAAGAAATTGTTTCTATGATGCACGAACAAGCTGAGTGTATTCAAAAGTTGTATAGAAATTTGTAGGAGGTGAAGGGAGTCACTGACAAACAAGGTCATCAGAACTAGTATCACCGAGCTCATGAGCAAAATGAGCCACATCAATACCGAACTAGATGATATGAGGATGAACAAAACACCCAAGGTGGTGTTAGATCTCAAGAGAAGGAGCACATAAATTCCAGGGAGCCTCGGAGCAAATATTCTCGTCATGATGACTATGCTCAACCTTCCTAAAGAAAAAGTTTTGGCCACCAACCCAGGTATGAAGATCATTGTGGAGATTTGGATGAGGATGATTAAATGCCTTTCTCGGACTATGTTATGAGTGTCAAACTCCCTAGAAGGTTTAAACCCTCAACTGATATGGAGCCAAATGATGGGAATTCTAATCCTCAAGAACAGATGGATACTTTCAAGTCCAGAATGGCATTGATATGAGCTTCGGATCCTATGAGATGTAGAGCCTTCCTAATTATTCTGAAGAAGCCAACTCTTAAATGTTTCAATTCTTTACCATCAAAGTTGATCAACAAATTTTCCAACTTACAATCCTATTTTCTAGCACCCTTCATGACTCGAAAATTTAAACCCATTACTAGCCTTTTGGGATTGTCTCAACGACAAAGAGAACCACTCTGAGATTTTCTCGAGCGATTTAATGCAGAAACTTTGCTGGTCGAAGAATTGGAAACTCAAGCAGCAGTTCTCACCTTACTCAATGGGCTCTGAACTGGGGCATTCAAAATTCATTTTCCAAATGATCAGTAAAGACAATAGTTGAGATACAATTAAGGGCAGAAAAATACATATATCTTGAAGAGACACAAAGGGCAACAACAAACTCAGCAAAAGGGCAAGCTGAGAAGAAGTCGACCTTGCAGCATGAGGAATGCCAACGAAAAGAGCCTAAGGCACCGATGGTTGGAAAATATCACGATTATATTTCCTTCAATGTGTCCCTGGCCAACCTGTACAAGGAAGTCGGGCAACTAGAAAAATTCCCAAAGCGAAAGGCACTCCGAGTTAGGGCCAACACAAATAAGTCTTTATTCTGTGAGTATTACAATGGCTTCGGACACAAGACTGAAGACTGTTATGATCTTTGGGATGCTGTCGAACAATTAAATCAGGAAGGAAGGTTGGCAAGGTACATTGCCTCTCAATGCAATCCAAGGAAAACAAAGGCTTCACCCATGAAAGATGATGAAAGAAGAAACTTCCGGTCACAGAGAGTCCCAAAAGATAACCGAGATTATGAAAATTGGGAAGAGGAACCTATTACAAGAACAATCAATGTCAAAGCCGGAGGTTTTGTGGGAGGCGGCACTACTAAGTCGGCCCATAGGAAACATTTTCAAGAGGTGTTGAGCTTATCCACAGCAAAGATTGAAAAGGCCCACAAACCTTCTTCCATACTCGAGATTGTGTTTTCCAGTTTCGATTTTGAAGACGTTGTTCTCGGACATGATAACCCTATGGTCATTTTGGCTAAAATGGTGAACGCCGAGGTCAACTGGTCTTCATTGATCAGGAAAGTTCTGTAGATATTATTTTTTGAGATGCCTTTGACAAACTCGGATTGAAGGATTATGATCTTTAGAGTTACAAGGAATAACTCGTTGGTTTCTTTGGGGAAAAAGTTTACCCAAATGGGTTTGTAACTTTGCATGTAACTATGGGTAACCAACCTGAAACTCGGACTATTAAGGTCAATTTTTTTGTTGTTGATTGCCCTTCAGCATACAATATCATTTTGGGAAGGCCAACTTTAAATAAGATCGGAGCTATTATTTCAACAGCTTGTTTAACAATGAAGTTTTTTACTGATGATGAGGAGAAATGTAACACCCTCTCTTATATAAGCCATGCTCGAGTCATGGAGTTATATTAAGAGGTTGTCACTGTGCTAAGAAAACTTTAAAAATACGGAAAATATAATATATGGCCCTGCAACTGCACACTTTATTATTGGCTAATGGTTCATAACCTTCGTCGTCTCTGATACATAGAGAATAAAATAATTACAATTAAAAGTAATGGTGACTATAATACACCAAACTTACTTTCGACTGGTCACTAGCTAGCTTCAATAGTCTCTTGGTCTAGTTTGCGTCCGAGTCTTGCTCAGAAACTGTCCCAGTGCTCTGCCTCGTACTTGATTTCCAACTTAGGTGCTGGAATGTTTACGGAAAAGAAAAACATACAAGCAGGCAGTGAGAACCTAAGGTTCTCAGTAGGTAAACTCAAACTATTACTCATACAGTACTATCATAAACATCCCAACCGCTTCGGTTTATTATGAAAATGTGAGTATATATACGCATGCAGTGCTTCAATTTTAAGTTGAAAACATCTGTCTCGAAGCGGGTTATATTTTAACAACCACTTGCCATATCACATGACAGACATAGAAATACAGATAGTATAATGTGCTTCAACAAGGATCATAATAGCATTATGACTTAACTAGATAATTGGAGATGCACATATAGATGCTCATACTTGAATGTATGCAAGTGCACTTAACTTAATTTATCTCTTTTTTAACTTGCAGCTTAACCTTGCCATTCTGTACTTGGTCCCCCGGAGGTGAATGGCCTTTCTCACCCCTGGTGATAGCCTGCTTTTCAAGTCCGAGCTCGTACCTATACATGAGTGACGGGTTTACTTTCCCTGACCCTCACACCGGTCTATTCCCCTTAAATCTGGTTGAGGGCTGGCCCAAGTCTTAGACAGTACCGCTCTGTCCCACGCTAGCTGGGTCTATGCCATACCTCACGTGGTAGCTTGGTACGTCTTTCTTGCAAGTTCTCATAAATCTTATTCTTCTTTAGACATGATTATATATGCATATGCTACATGCATTCATTCATATACTTCATATTATACTTACATCATTCTTGCATATATAAATCTAATGAGCATAATATATAAATGTGCATAACAGTCACATAATTCACATATTTCTGCCAGAATTTCGGCAGCATAACGGATCGAGTCCACTTCCCCATAAATAGTGCCAGACATCCAGTACAATTGTATAACTTGTAATTCAATATAAACCAGCCAATATGTATATATTTTTATAGACTTATTCTTTAGTTTCAACTCAAGCATCAATAGGGCTTTCAGTTCATTCTTCCTTATCCTGCCCGGTTATTGTATACTTCACCCTTATTTCAATTTAACTCATTTAAACCTAATTTTTGGATATGTTGGAGCCTTATGTGTATAGTTTCTAACCCTTTTGGTCCCATCTCATTTAGATTTGTACAACTCAAGATATAAATATTTTTCCTCAGCATGCCCTATTCTTAGTCAGACTTAGGTTCCTATAAAAGAAAATTCACTAAAAATAGAAAACTAGGTAAAATTATACGAATATATCAAATTAAATCTAACACAACAAGATTTCAAATTAATTAAGTTTCATATCATTTGCATAAGTAGATTTTGAGTTATGAGTCCCGAAACATTACCCTACTGGACTGCCCTGTTCTAGGCCAGTTTAAACCTAAGCCAACTTCATTGATGTATTGGGAACAAATGACAACGAATATAATTCTGAAATTTTTATGAGATGTTATCTTATATGTTAGCTTTCAAAAAACTTTAGTTTCACTCAATTTGGATTTGTATAGGGTGACTTACACCCTTCTCAACTCATGCTGCCCGGGTAAGAACCCAGATTTTTAGGTCTAATTTCAAAAATTCATAACTAATTCTATACTAATCCAATGGCCTTATATTTTATATGTATGGAAAGCTCTAGATGTCTAGTTTCATATAAAAATAGATTCATCAACTTTAAATGGCTATAGGAGGAGCCATACACTTCACCAGTACGGACGTCGTAGGGTTTTCTCACAAGAATAGATTCTGCTTAGCTCCCTCTTGAGTTTTTGATAAATTCCTCAACTTAAACCAAGTTTCCTCATCTCAAAT
This sequence comes from Pterocarpus macrocarpus, assembly GCA_031439585.1. Classification (NCBI taxonomy): domain Eukaryota; kingdom Viridiplantae; phylum Streptophyta; class Magnoliopsida; order Fabales; family Fabaceae; genus Pterocarpus; species Pterocarpus macrocarpus. The sequence goes on along the minus strand of CM062513.1, from coordinate 31,169,648 downwards.
CACTAGAAGAACATCAAAACACCATCATAGAAGTATGGCATAAGAAGAACACAGCAGCTACATAGTCACATGATGCATCAAATAACTAAGAATTTGAGCTACCTACCTTGAAATCCTTGAAGCTATGGAAGCAAGGAGACCAAGAACCAACTCCTAGCCCTCTTCCTGCATCATGGCAGCAACTCATATGAATGTGGGGAGGCTCTGTTTGATGCTTAATCATGAAATTGTTAGAGGGGTTTTGTAGAGAAGGAGGTGAGGATCAATTTTCATAAAAGGAGCAAGAGGATTTGAGGTCAAGAGGGCTTCCAATCTTGAGCTTGAAGTTCTTGTCCATGGAGGTAAGGAAAGAAAGGAAGAAGAAGGAGAAGAGATGGAAAGAGGCTGAAACAAGGTGGAGGGCGCATAATGAAGGGAGGTGGGTGAGATTTTTTCTAGGCTTTATGACCTAGATAAGGATGACTTGAGATATTTGGTTTCAATGGTCATGATTTGGCCAAATTTCTCCATCATATGGCTGCCATATGGCGCCATCTAGGATGGTGGAGGTGGCTGAATTTCAGCCGTTCGACCTAAGTTATCAGTGTAAAATTCTACTGATTCGGCTCTGACAGTTTAGAACACTGAATATTTACCAATTTTCTCCAAACCGGTAAAACGTTACTTAATAGTTTGTAAGATATCTACATGTTCATTTTAATTTATCTTAAGCCAAATCTCTCTAACTAATATCTAATTAACTCTTAATTAATATTTAGTTAATCTCTAATTGCCCTTACATAACTATTGAAACCGAATAAGTGAATTAACGGCGTAAATTAGACATTTTCGTAAATTCGGAGCCTTTTTGTTTTCTATTTTCTATAACTAATGGTATTTCCGTAATTTTGAGCAAGTCTAGGGGCACTCCATGTCATTTCACACCCAACTGCCTCCATGGCCCAATCGGCAGAGATTTAAACTCCTACGGTTTCACCACATGATTCTGCTCTGTTTAAAACCCCATTCTGCTAATCCTATAGATGTGGGGACATAAAGGTCATTTTATGAAAAGTTCTAGGGTGGACATAAAGGTCATTTTATGAAAAGTTCAAGAGTTGTTATGGAAATAATTCTTTGGGGTCAAAATATAATTTCTAAAAATTTTGGGTATCATTATAATTAATAAAAGTTTACAGGGGCACTTTAATTATTTTCTAATTTTTAACATATGGCAGTGCCATATTTTCAATGGCAGTGTTACACTATCCTATAATTTCAAGTGTGAGGATCGTCATGGCATAGCGCTGCCTGAGAAATTCTCACACTGCCTAAGAGAAATAATTCAAAGTTCCTATTATGTTCTATTTACGAAAGTGGGGATGTTACAAGATAGCCATTGCGAGGGCCAATCAAGTTGTAGATCAAAAATGTTACAATGCGAGCTTAGCAGTTGCGAAGAAGAAGGAGACTAAAAAAGAAGAAATACGACATGTAATACCTTACCAGGTAAAATACTATACTTAAATTATAATATGTTAGCTGATAGGTTATTACGTATGGCTATCTAATTAACTCCCATTTTTTTTATTTAATATTAATTGCCCATACAGAGTTACCTGTTCACTTAATAAGTTTCCGTATGACTGCGGAATAAGTAATAGATAATCGTTATAACAAAAATAAAGTAAAATAAATAAAAATGCAGAATAGACGGAACTACTGAAACGATATTATATACATATATACATAGACATATGTTTTCAAGATTTGTCAAAAGATACATAGAACAATACAGGGTAATGAAATGCGACCACATAAACAAAATAAGTCGGCCTGTCACTATGAGTAGTACCCTAACTGGTCCCCAAGAGACATTTCGTGTACTACCCAGCCATATACTGCATACACTAAACTATTGCCTATGGCCCAAGAATGCCAAAAAGAGGGCCACTCTATACAACTCCTGTCGCAGTACTACACGAGCACCTTAGATGGACTCCGAGGAAAGGAATCTGTTCGCCATGCCGGCATCAGCAGGAGTGTAGTCCATGCTCGGAGCAGAGGATGAGAAAGATGAACTCGCTGCTTCAGATGGATCCTCCTTAGACAGTGAAATAGAGGGGATCTGCTGGGGTGGTGAAGTTGGCAGAGCCATGGCTAGTGGTGCTGGTGCTAGTGGTGCTGGTGCTATTGCTACTGCGTGTGGAGGTGGAAAGGGATGGGCCATATATAGCGAAATAGCAATATAAGGTGCGGCGAGGTCAAAAAGTGGGTGAGTCAGGGGAACAGCAAAATCTCTACGAAAGAAGAAATAAAAACGGAACTGACATTTACCGGATATATATATAGAGTCAAAAAATGGGTTTAGGTGGATATAAAGCTCATGGAACTCGATGAACAGGACACCGGTTGCCTCATTCTCCATAATTTGAGAATGACGCGGAAACATATAGTAAGGTGAGAAATAAAGATTTCTCAGTAGGAATCCTAAATTTATACATATTTGTCATCGCCGTCATTCTCAGTTGTTTCGATTTTTCCGAAATTTTAAATAATACGACATAATGGTAATATTCAACTTAAATTCTTATTATAGAAACATAAATCGAAACAAACTAAATTTTAAATTGGAATAATGAAAATAGAGTTAGCAGATATACTAATACAACTAAGACAGTAAACATAAATAAACAATAACATATCATGAGAAATAAACATTTAACTATGATAATCAATTAAGAATTATCATACAGTACATATAAATGTGCAATTGGGGAATGCATCTTATCATTGAAGGCTTTCGCCTCTTAAAACTTATTTCCATCCTTGGTCCCCTGGGAGTTATTGGCCATATACTCCTGGGTAATAGTCCACTTTTCAGGACTGAGCTCGTTCCTATACAGGATTGCCGAGTTTACTTTCCCTGACCTTCCCACTAATCTATTCCCCTTAAACTTATTCAGGGGTTGGCCCAAGTAATATGGAATCCTTTATAATGTTTATGCATTGGATGCACAACTAATTTCATTCTTCCAAATATCATGTATTCATACAAGTATAACTTACACAACATATGAATTCCTTGCCGAAATTTCAGCAGCATAATGGATCGAGTCTGCTTCCCCATGAATAGTGCTAGGCTACCAGTAAGATTATTCAAACTTGCAATTCAATATAGGACAGCACTTATATATTCATAACATCATTCATCAAATTCAATTCAACATCATTAGGGTTTTTTGTTTACTTTATCCTATTCTGCCCGAATTTTGTATAATCCACCTTTAGTCCAATTTAACTCATTTAAACCTAAATTTTGGATATGTCATGGCTTTATGTGTCTAGTTTACAACCCTTTTAGTTCTATCTCATTTTGATTTGTATAACTCAAGTTATTAGTATTTTATTTCAGACTGCCCTATTCTTAGCCAGAATTGCACTCTTATAAGAGAAAATTCACCAAAAATAGAAATTTGGGTGAAATCATACGAAATTTATATAATTTAAAGCTAACAGAACAAGATTTCAAATGAAATAAGTTGCATATCACTTGCATGAGTATATTTTAAGATATAAGTCCTGTAACTTGACCCTACTAGACTACCCTATTCTAGCCTGGTTTGAACTTAAGATAAATTCATTGATGTATTGGGAATAATTGGTAATGAATCTGACTGTGAAATTTTTATGGGATGTTTCCTTATATGTTATCTTTGAAATAACATTAGTTTCACTCAATTTAGAGTTGTGTAGGGTGAGTTATACCCTTCTCAACTCATACTACCCAGATGAAAATCCAGATTTCTAGGTCAAATTGCAAAAATTCATAACTAATGCTATACTAATCCAATGGCCTTATATTTTATATATATGGAAAGTCCTGAATGTGTAGTTTCATATAAAAATATATTCATTAAATTTAAATGGCTGTAGGTGGAGCTGTACACTCCGCCGTACGGACTGCCGAGGAAAACCCTAACAGCTTCTTGAATTTTCTCTATTCTTCAAGTTCTTTCATACCAATTCCAATTCTAATCACAACATACATGCAAAATCAATCATAAACCATCATCATCACTCCAAATCACATCAGTATCATGAGGAAAATAAGATCCTCACATAGCCCCAAATCAAGAAAAATAAGGAGAGAAGTTGGATTCCTACCTTTCCTAGTTGTGACTCTTGCTAGATTTATGTTTGAGTTGAAGAAATCTTGATGTGGCTTTAGGTTTGTGGGAGATGAAGATGAGATGAGATGAGATGAAGGAGGAAAGAATAGAGAGGGGTCAGCTACATAAGGGGCCGAAATTTCAAGGGCAGAAAAGGAAAAAAATTGAAAACTTCTAAAGCAAGTTGAACTTGATTAGTGGATTTGTGTTGCCATTTCAACTTGATTTTGTGGCTACCATCTTTGGCTGAAAGTGGCGCCACATATGGGGATGTTTTGGCTAAATCCTAGCCATTCATCCTAGGGCACTCATAATATAAATTCTATAGGTTCGGTTCCGACAGTTTAAAATACCGAAATCTTACCAATTTCTCTTAAATCGGTAAACCGGTTTTAGAAAAATTTTGTGAGGTTTCCTATGTTTCTAATCTACTTCCATCAAGCCTGATCCTTCTAAATCACACTTAATTGGCTTTAAACAAATGCACAATCTAATTCTAATTAATCCCAATTATTTGATAAAAACCGAACAACTTGGTTATGAATGATAAAATTTCTCGGACGTTACACGACCTCCTAATTCATCAAAGGTTATGTTAATTGACCTTGACGTTCGGGGTCAGCTAGAAGCAAAACGGCCTGAACTCAGAGGGGAACTTGAAGAAGAACAAATCGGGCCAGAAGATTTTCAAACAACTTGGATAAACAAGAGCCTTTCATTGCTTCTTAAAGAGAAGCTCATAGCTTTTTTATGGGAGAATATAGACTTATTTGCTTGGACAGTGGTAGACATGCCTGGAATAGACCCTAAATTCATGAGTCATCATTTGTCTATTTTCCCTGACGTCCGGCCTGTGGCTCAAAAAAGAAGGAAAATGAGCTTGAACAAAGCCCAAGAGGTTCAAAACCAGGTTCAAGCCTTGTTGGATGCAGGTTTCATCAAAGAAGTAATATATTCAACTTAGTTATCAAACGTTGTTATGGTTAAAAAGTCTAATGGGAAATAGTGGATGTGTGTTGACTATACCGACCTCAATAAAGCCTGCCCAAAAGGACTCTTTCCCTTTACCAAGTCTTGATGGATTTGGTTGACACAGCGTTCGGGTTTCGATTCATTTCATTTATGGACATATACTAAGGATATAATCAAATCCCTATACATCTATTAGATAAGGAGAAAACCATATTCATCACCCCCACAAGCAATTATTGTTACAAAGTTATACCTTTTGGGTTGAAGAATGTAGGAACTACGTACCAGAGATTGATGAATAAAGTTTTTGCCAAGCATATTGGAACTTTGATGGAAGTCTACATTGATGACATGTTGGTGAAGACAAGGGAAGAAGAAGAGCTTTTGTCAAACTTGGAAACTGTGTTTGGATGTCTACAAAGGCACAAGATGAGGTTGAACCCTTAAAAATGGATTTTCACTATTAAAGCCGAGAAGTTTTTGGGCTTTATGCTCACGCATCAAGGAATTGAGGCAAATCCCGATAAGTGCAAGGCAATCTTGGAGATGAAAAGTTCGACTTTCATGAAGGATGTCCAACACTTGACAGGAAGAATTGCTTTTCTTTCTAGGTTTTTAGCAGTATCAGCTTGGAAGGCATTGCGCTTCTTCACATTATTGAAGAAAGAGAGCAACTTTGATTGGATGCTAGATTGTGAAGCTGCTTTCCAAGAATTCAAGAGTTACTTGTGAAGCCCTTCGATCTTATGTAAGCTCGAGATTGGTAGCCCACTTTACTTGTATTTCTCGGTGAGTGATTTGGCTATAGCTGGCATTCTAGTCCAAGAAGATGCGAAGCAACAATTTCCTATTTACTTTGTTAGCAAGACTTTGCAAGGGGCAAAAATCCGATATCAAAAGTTGGAGAAAGTAGCTTTACCTTTAGTCTTTGCAGCTTAGCATCTCTGACAATATTTTCAAGCTCATACCATTATAATCATAATAGACCAGCCTATCCAACAAGTACTTCAGAAACCAGATCTTACGGGAAGAATGGTAACTTGGTCGGTAGAACTCTCTGAATTTGATATTTGGTACGAGCCTGGAAATGCAATCAAAGCTCAAGCCCTAGTAGATTTCCTCGTGGAAATGTTTGATGAGGAAAAATCCAGGGATTTGAGTTAGATACTATATGTAGACGAAGCTTCAAGCACAAAAGGATGTGCAGCCATAATTATTCTAGAAAGAGAATGTGACATTATGGTTGAAATGTTCATCAAGTTCGAGTTCTCGGTCTCCAATAACCAAGTTGAATATGAAGCATTAATAGCTGGACTCTATCTAGCCTCTAACGTAGGAGTTAATAGGCTTACGATTTGCAGTGAATCCCATATCGTAACATCACAAGTAACTGGAGCATGTCAAGCCAAGGACTCATTGCTGCAAAAGTAAAGGAATTGATGGGAAAGATCGACATTTTCGAATTTTGACATGTGCCAAGGGAGCAAAATGTTCGAGAAGACATTCTTTCTAAATTGGCCAGCATAAAGACGGGAGGAAATAACAAAAGTTTAATTCAGGAAACTTTGAAAACAACATCCATAGCATACTCGACTGCATTATTGACAATAGAAGAGAATCTGAGTTGGATGGTCTCGATTATAAAGTACTTGACTAATGGAGTCCTCCCTCAGGATCCTGTTAATGCAAAGAGGATGACGACAGAAGCTTCCTACTGTACCATTGTTGGAGAATAATTATACAGGAGAGGTCTTTCCCAACCTTTGCTGAAGTGTCTCAGTCCAAATCGGACTACTACCGTACTCAAAGAAGTTCATGAAGGGTTTTGTGGCCATCATCCTAGAGGAAAGGCATTAGCATTGAAAATCTTACGGGCAGGAAATTATTGGCCGATGATAGTAAAAGATGCAGTGGAATTCTTAAAGCAATGCCGAAAATGCCAATTGCATGCCCATTTCCACATCGCCCCAATTGAAGAGCTTTCAACAATAATGTCCCCATGGCCATTTTTCAAATGGGAAATTGACCCTTTAGGTCCTTTTCCCATAGCCGTAGGACAAGTGAAGTTCTTAATCGTGGCCATTGATAATTTCACAAAGTCGATAGAGGCAGAGCCACTTTCTACCATTATGGCGACACAAGCCTGGAAGTTTATTTGAAGGAATATTTTCACCTAATTTAGGATGCCCAAATCATTGGTAACGGACAACAATACTCAATTTAGAAATCTTAAAGTCCAAGGTTTCCTTGCAGATTATAGGGTAGAGCATCATTTCATGTCTGTTGAACATCCCTAGGAAAATGGACAGGTAGCAGCCAATAAAGTCATACTCCGAGGATTAAAGAAAAGACTCGATAATAGGAAAGGTGCATGGACTGATGAACTTGAAAGTGTTTTATGGTCATATCGGACAACCCTCCACTCGACCACGAGAGAGACCTCGTTCAAACTTACTTATGGCATTTACGCTATGATCCTAGTCGAAGTCGGAGAACCAAGCCCAAGGGTTATATTCAGAGACACGAGTGTCGAGTCAATGATAGACGAGCTCGATCTTGCCACTAAGGCTAGAAAGATAGTACATATTAGAGAAAGAATGCTAAAATAAAGAATTGCAAAGAGGTATAACGCCACAGTGGTTCCTCGAAAGTTTGAGGAAGGAGATCTTGTTTTACGACGTTCTAACAACGGAGCGTCAATTTCAGGTCAAGGGAAGCTCGCAGCAAATCAGGAAGGTCCTTACAAAATTATTGAAGTTTTGGGAAAAGGGGTGTATAAGCTCTCAACTTTATCTGGATCCCAGGTTTTGAGATCGTGGAATAGCTCGAACTTGAGAAAATTTTATTTGTAAACCATGAGAAGTCGACGTACTCTTTTTCCTACCTCATGTTTTTTTCCCATTGGGTTTTTCTCGATGAGGTTTTAATGAGGCGAGGCTTCCATGGGCCAAGTGGTATACACATACACTACCACTTGATTTTTTATCATCAATAACATACGGTGTTCATTTCTATCTTGTTGTGTTCAATACATTATCGTGTAATCCTAAGGAGTTGATCACCCCTTAGTTAGAAAAACACATAATGCTCAAGATAAATGCTTTGGGCATTGCATCAATATTATATCCAAGTTTTTATCTCGGACCATTTTAAATCATTCAGTTTAACTTAAGTGAAGTCAAAATTCCTTGAGTCTTAAAACTTATTTGATATTGGAACCAGGTTAATATTACCTCGGGAAAATCCAGGTTTTTACCTCAGATCATTTTAATTCGTTAAGTTTAAGTGAATTAAATTGCTTTAAGTCTTAAATCGATAACGAAACCAGCTAAATATTACCTTGGGGTTATCCAATTATGTGCTTGATGAAAAATCTAATTTAGATTATTACGGACAAGGTAAGACCAATCTCAGTTCAAATCTAACTAGCTTAGAAAAAACCAAGTTTGAGTTAGAAAGACGCTTAAGTTCTTTGACTTTGGCGAAAGTAAAAGGCACATACAATTTGTGAAAGTTAATCTCATTTAATAAGTCCCAGAAATTACAACGGGTTAAGTACATAGCCCAAAGGGGCACAAAATACAAAGTACAAAAAACTAAACTTCAATTAGAGAAGTGGTCGGATCTTCATTTCCCTCTTCCTTTTCAAGTAAGGCAATCTCTATACGCCCATCGATGACACATTTGTCAAGACCAACCTTGTGGAAGTCAGAATCCAAGCAAATAACCTAGCATTGTGTCAAGATATCATCTTTAATCTCTAACACCGATTTTTCCTATTGATGCTTTATGAACTTGATGTCGGCTTTCAGCTTAGAGATCATCTCAGAAGAATCAGCATTAGTCTTCTCCAACTCGAAAATTCAGATCCTCGACTATTCCAGCTGCTGATCCTTCAACTGAGCTTTTACAAGTTGTTGATCTTTTAGCTGAAGAGTTTATCTTAATTCATCGACCTCGGAAGACAACCTCTACTTTGCCTCCTCTAGAGCAAGTTTCTTCTTCTGGAGGCCGGTAAATTTCTTCTCCCAGTTTTTCTTTTCTTGTGCAACTCGAGCCTTGAAGGCAATGGTGAGCTTCGAATACCTGAGGATGGTCTCCGATTTTAGGAACATGCGACCCATCCATTAGAATTTGGCCACCAAATCTTCTTCATCACCCTCCAATCTTTCAAAGGCGACATGGGTCATTAATTTCTTATCCATAAATTTCGGATAAAGGAAGTCTTTGGCCATCACAATTAGGGGTGTTCAAGGGACAAGTTAGGTTAGGTAGACCCGAACCCGGCCCAATTTTTTGATCGGGTCATTTTTTAGAACCCAGACCCGACCTGATAATAACCCGAAAAATAACCGAGTCAACCCGACATTTACACAATATATGTAAATTTGAACATTATACATAGTAAAATCATGAAATTTTAGAAGTTACAAATAAAATTTAAGAGATATTTTACAATACATATTTTGAAGCAAACTATGTCAATACAAAAATAACATTATGTTATGTAAAACATATTAATAGAAGCATAAAAATATCACAATTTATGACTAATGTTGTTAAAAAATATAACTTCTAAATAATCATATGACTTCGGTCCAGATTGGGCAAACCCGAAGTATGACCCGAACCCGACCCAAAAAATGCACCGGGTTAAAATTCCAAACCCGAACCCGACCCAATAACCTTCGGGCCGGGACGGGTCATGAACACCTCTAATCACAATGACCTTCGACTTATTCTCCAAAGTTGAAGGACTAGTAAGATCAACTTGCACAACTTTCATCTCCTTGCCCACCTTTTTTTCCTTTTTGCCTTTTCAAAGGCTGGATTTCGGCAATAGGAGACTTTAGGGCAGCAAAAAATTTTAAATCCCCAAAACCCCTGGTGCCGGGACTTTTGTTTCCATCCTTTTCATGTGGTCTCTTGTTCAAAATGCGACTTTGGAGGATGGCAAGGGCAGGCTTTGGAGCCATTTTTTCTACATAAGATAAATAAAATGGAAATCAGTCATACATACAAAACAAAGGTACAAAGGAATACATGATGCCCTAATGATCACCAAGATGTGACCTAGCAACCTTGAATTAGACGTCCACTATGTATTTCAAGTTGAGGTGTTCTTCAACAAAATTTGTTAAGAAGTAATCCACCACGGCTTGTTCCTTAGATGAGAGATCATCCTCATTAACCCGGGAAATCTCGAAATGTTTGCTTCAATAGCAGTTTGCTCCAGTAGCAGTTTATTCTTAGATTTCCTTCTAGGGTCTCCCAAAACAAAATCATATTAGGAGCGCCAAACACCTTAAAGTAGAACCGCTTGAAGTGGTGAAAAGACTCTTCATACAGCAAAAATAGTTTCCGATTCGGCTGAGCTTGGAAAGATAACCACCCCATGGTCAAGCCTCCATTGCCGGGTTGGCTAAGGGTGAAGACAAAGAAAAATACATTCAGAAGGAGGAATTTTGAGATATTCGCATATAATCTCGAAACCGTAGATCATGGCCCAATTGTTGGAATGAAGCCATGACGAAGCAGTCCCAGTTCATTCCAAGATGGTGAATTGGAAGTGAGTAAAAGGGATGCCAATTCCGAATTTGGAGATTAGGACGTCGTACATCTACATCCATTTTGGGCCACCCTCGAGGTTGAGGTAGCAAACTCTCTCATTGGCATCGGGTGTTTCGAAAATGTATTCCTCTTCGTATTCTCCCTTTAAAGTAAGTAGATGTTCTTCTCGAAGCAATTTTAAGAATTCCAACTTCACCTTTGAAGGGATCCCAAGAACTTCATGATCTACCTACTTGTATATCCAGTAGATCAAGGACATAAATGTGAGTGTTCGTGTTCTCGCTATTGAATCAAACCTACATAGGAAAACCACCCCTAGATTACAAAGTTGAAAAATAAACTTGACAAAATCAAAAGACCGAGAAATCAAAAGAGTTACATTCTTATGGTGGTTTTCCTTGCTAAAAGTTGGAAATCACTGGATGGTGGTGGAGAAAAAGAAAGGTCAGGGATAATAACCACCCCCTAATAGGGGGAAAAGCATAAGAACAAAAGAAGAAGGAGACCAAAACCACCACTGCAAATCACATTTTTGCCATAAAAGCAAGTTACGAGTGTATAATAAAGCACATAAAATGTAAGAGCATGGAAAGGAAACGTATCTCTAGGAATAAGAAAAATATGAAGGTTTGAAGATTTTGATGATACTAGAATTGATTCCTTCTTGAGAATCCTCTCGTGTGATGAAAATCAAGTAGAAACAGAAAGGTGAAGGCACTTGCATCTATAGAAAGATATAACCCCCTTTGTCGCGCAACTCAAAGGTCACAAAGGGTAAAAGATGCCTTTTTATGCCATTAAGTTGGGGCCAAATGGGGGAAAATTCCCTAAATCAAATTATGAGAGTGCACAAAACGAGGTATCAAAACTCCACATGTCACCCCATGAAAGGAGATGTGACTTGTGACATGACCTAACGAGAGAGAGCAAACGACACGTCTTTAAGGAAAATCGGATCAAGTGAAATGTCATCATTCATTTTTCGATGTTGAACCTTTGGTTGTGGAATTACTCAAACTCGGTATCCAATATTGTCATATCCAAAACCGAGTTGGAGGCACTATTCTGGACCATGTACAAAGGCCCAAAAACATGGTTGGCCCAACATAGATCCATCTCAAAATGGCTCAGAGGCCCAACTCAGAAACCGTTGGAAGCATACCACGGAAACCATTTTCGGTTACAAGGGCATTAATTTCAGATTCCATAAGGCCTGAGATTGGATTCCGTAATATAAGCAAATCATTACAAATCCAAGACCGTTACTCGAGAATCTTGGACTTCGCTATTACCTCAACTTCTATAAATAAGAAGTCTTATTCCAAAAAATAGGTACGCATACTTTCAATCCTAAACTTACACCTCTTGCTCTGACTAACTTGATCGTCGAAGTCCTTATAGGTACCCCCTTTCTTCCGCCATGGGATTTAACCTTTACTTCAATCACCATCATGTGCAACAATCATAGAAGTCCAAACTTAAGTTCGGAGGATCCTATTTCCAGAATCGGGCGGCTTACCTCTGAACACATGAATTAAGCAATGCTATAGTATTCTATCACAAATTATTTGTATATTTGTGCTTTTTAATATCTAAATTTCTTTCAATAGTTTTATTTTTGACTTTTCTAAATCTTTCGACCTTTATCTATTGAACTATCTTCTATCTGATCTACTCTCTTTAATGGGGTGTATATAGGTCTCCTCGACACACACCCAAAGCATCTAAGGCAATATTTTATAATATTCTCTACAATAGGCACTACTCCAACTTTCTCTCTAATGCACTTATTCCTAATTCTATCTTGTCTAGTGTGTCCACTTATTCAATGCAACATTCTTATCTTTGCAACGTTTAGCTTATTTTCTTGTTAAGTTTTTACTACCCAACATTTAGTCTTATAGAACATAGCCGATTTTATAGTTGTGTAGTAAAATTTACCCTTAAGCTTGGGTGGTACATTTTTTTTAATCACAAAGAACACCTGAAATACTCTTCCACTTTGACCACTTAGCTTGAATCCTATGTTTATATCTCCTTCTATTTTCTTGAATCCTATGTTTATATCTCCCTCTATTTTCCCATTATTTTGGATAATGGATTCGAGATACTTAAATCTTGTGACTTGTGGTATGGTATCATTCCTAATTTTCACTTCTAAATTAATTAGAATTTATGAGTCTTTTGCTAAACTTAAATTCTATAGACTATGTTTTACTTCTACTTATACAAAAACCAAGTGCTTTTAAAGTTTGCCTCCACAACTCTAGCTTTTTATTTAGTTTTTCTCTTGATTCTCCTACTAGGACTATATCATCTCCAAAAAGCAATATGCCCCATGGCATTGAGTCTTGAATATGTTCAGTAAGCACATCAAAGACTAAAAAGATCATCAAGTTATTTAGGTAGGAAAATAGCTTGTAATGTTACATACACTAACTCAAAATTTGTTCCAATGAAAACTCATTAATCAAAACATAAAATCAACCATTTAGATGCTTTAAATACATGATATAAATTAACTTAAATTGCTGCCCAAAACAGGGCAGCCTATGAAACCCATTGAAACACAAACTTTCATGCACCAAAGTCATGTAAAATTAGCACACAAGCACATATAATTAAACTCTAGGTTATGTGACACCAATATAACAAATTTTCTCACTTAAATCATTCAAGAAACATGTTGGAACATTAGGCACAAAACAGGACAACCCAACTCTTTCACGTATAGCATGCATAACCCTTACAAAACAACACCAGAATCATGTATTTTCATGTTCTTATGCTTCACAAACAAAGGAATATATATCTATATAGATCCAACACTTAAATTTCATCAAAATACAACTCATAACATCTCAAGAACATAACTTATAGTGGCTGCCCTGTACATGGCCGAGATTGAGTTTTGTGACAAGTTATGATCATTTAGCCTCTAAACTTCAAAGCAAAGCACACAAGGCTTCTACACATAAAAATACAACATCTAAGGCATCAAACCAACACTTCAATATCATAATATAGATGAGAAAGAATGAGAATATATTTTGTTCAAAATAGGACAGCAACATCTTTAAATGAAAATCATAAGTTGCATGAAAATATAAGAAAACATCATTAGAAACACAAATCCTTTCAAAAATTCATCTTAAACCCAAACAATCACTAACTATTAGAAGTTCAAAATAACATCATATATTTTGAAAATAAACACCCAAAGCTTCAAATAACATCACAAGTTAGCAAGAAACTCATGCATGAACCTAAAAGAGTGAAAGAAAAACCCTACTTGAGTTAGCTCTTGAAAACTCCAACTGCACCAAGTGTTGGGCAGCAGCTAACCATGTGGTTCTTGCTTCTTTTTGAGGGCTTTAATGTGTGTTTCAATGATGAAGATTGATGGTGTATGAGGCTGGTTGGAAACGGTGAAGATTTGGTGGTGTTTTGAAGGTGTTTTTGTGAAGAACTTGAGAGAAAATGGAGGAGGAAGGGGGAGATGAAGGGTGCACATTTTGGAGGTGCTTGGGGTTGAGGTGAAGGGTTCTAAAGTGTGTGTAGGTCTGATGGGGTGAGTCTTTTATAGAAAAATGTTGATTTTAGTTAGTCTTAATCATTTAATTAGTTATTGACTTAATTAGGTAGTTTTGTTAGTTAATTAAGATATCAATGGTTAATTATTCTAACCATGACAACAAACTTATTTAGACATGATATAATACTCATATTATATGGTGATTAATGTATAAGAAAAGATTAAAATAATTTAACCCTTAATTAGTGCATAATTAGTGTTTTTGCTAAAAACTAGTTTTTACAATTCAAGCTTTAATTAGTAAAATACTTAGCAAATAATTAAATTTATTTAATCTACCATTAAATATATGTTTAATTATGTGTTAGATAATACTCAGAATTCAGAATTTTTGTATAATTTTTACTATTTTTAGTGAATTTTAGTCTTAAATATGCCTATTTTGGGTTAATTAGCCTAATTAATTATCTAATAATTAAATGAAAAAAATCTCTGCTGATCCATGTGAAGTGCTGCGCCTATGTATCAGATTTTGGGTGACAAAATCTGTTATAACATGGTTAAGTCAAAAAGGTAAGGTAAATTAGTAAAAGTAATTTAATGAATTGTTAACTATTTGATGTCTTGGTTAGAATTTTGCTAATCCTTGTTCACATTTTGTTTGAAACTAATTCTAGGAGCTGGAGGACTGTTGGGGGTGTCCTAGGGCTGAGGGTTAAGCTTAGTTGATTTTTTATTCAATTTATTTAATTTATTTTATGATTTATGATTGATTTTAGGCCTTTTTGATGTAATTAAGTATAATTAAGCCCAAAATAAATTCAAAAACTGTTTGGCCCAAAGTTGCAGCTGCCAAGGCCCAATTTGAGGCCCATTCACGTGGTCCTTCAAGCCCAAGCCTAGAACTCCAGTGATTCTTTGCCGTACTGCAAGTTAAATTGGTCTTATATAGTTTTCGATGCCCGTTTTGTAACCCGGTAAGGTTATTTTTGTGTAATTATGTAAATATTGCTCAAATTTATTAAAATTTGATATTTATCTTCAAAATTATGTTAAAAATATATTTGTAATATTTTTGAGAATTTTTCAGGGCCTTCTGGGTAGTTTTTGGCCTTCTATAAGCCCTTTAGTGTTTTCTATCTGTTTTCTATCAGAGTTTCCTCTGTATTTTCTATTTTTTTATAATTAATGGTATTTTCATAATTTTGACCAAGTCTAGGGGCATTCCATGTCATTTCACACTTGGATACCTTTGTGGCTCGGTAGGCTAAATCTCAAGTTTCTACGGTTCCGCTATGTGGTTCTGCTCCGTTTGAAACCCTATTCTACAAATTCTATGAATGTGGGGACCTAAATGTCATTTTCTAAAGTCTTGGGATCAATATGGAATTATCATTTGGGATCAAAGTGTAATTACAAAAAGTTTTGGGCAAAACTATAAATAACCAAAAGTTTACACTACGGGAGCATTTTCATCTTTTCCTAATTTCTAATATACAGCAGTGCAATAATTTCAACGGCAGTGTCATACTACTCTATAGTTTCAACGGTAGTGTCATACTACTCTATAATTTCTTCAATGTCATGGCATAACGCTACCAGAGAAATTCTCACACTGCCTAAGTGAAATAATTCAAAATTCCTATTACGCTATATTAAAGAAAATGGGGATGTTACACCCATCATGGAAGTCTCTTGGATTGGTTTCATCATAGATAAGTCTCTATATTACTACATTATAATATTGCTAAGTTGCATGCTTTTTACTCTGTGGTACTATGAATATAGTCTTGAATAGATGCTTTAGTATCGGTTGATGATATTCCTCAATTTGCTAAATTGCCTCATTTTGTTTTTCTTTAAATATAAAAAGGAAAACATTTTTATTAAAAATAACAAAATATTTCTTTTGTCATGGGTAAAAGTGAGTTGGGTTGTATTCTTTTAGTATTTTTTTCTTTGTTGAGCTCGATTTTGGGTTTTAGGTTTATTTATTCTATCTTCTTACTTTTTCTTTTCTTTTCTTTTATGCTAAATTGGAGTTTGGGTCGAACTAAGTTTTTCATTTGGTTTCTTTTATTTGTACGGGCCAATTGTTGGGTTAATCTTTTGTTGTGACATTTTTTTTTTTTAAGTTTTTAATCTAAGTTAGTTGAGTAAACCAAATAAATTAACTTAGCTTAATAATTATGAATTTGCTTTTCCTTTTTATCAAGTTTAAAATAAAAATATAAAAAATGAAATGAGTAATAATAAGATGAAAAAGTAAAAAATGATATGATAAAAAAATATAGAAGGCATAAAAATAATCATATAGGCTTTCCTAGTTTGAACATGATAAAATGCAAACAAAAATTAACCACTAAAAAAGTTAAAAAAAAAAGATAAAATGATAAAATAAAAAATAAAAATAAAAATATGGAAAAAAAATTGTAGGGTTGTGCATTAAAATAAGTCTCCAAGCCTCAAGGGAATCTGTCTCGCACCAGACTTGGGTGAAGCCTAACTCCCAAGCTTTTTCCAGCCCTACCCTGACACTGGTCAACTCAGCAAACAAAATGTCTTTGTTCCAAAGGAATTCAGAATAACCATCGATCTAGTCTCCCTCATTACCTAGGATCGCACCCCCATAGGCAGTTAAGGGTGGCAAACCCATGGCACTTCTATCCATGTCGGGTTTAACCCAATTAGTTTCTAGCTTCTTCCACATTACCATGAAAGGAATGCGAGTTAACTTCCTTTTGGGTTTACTATAAGCACAGTTGACATCCGAGAGAGTAGTTGAAATCCTTCTAATAACATCATGGAATGTCCAACGCTCAGCCCCCAAAACCATAGCATTACGCCACCTCCATAACCACCATATGTAAATAAGAAACATGTTTCTCTCATCTAACTATCATTTTGTTTTGTGGAACTTATTTTACAATTCGTGCTCATCTTAAAATTGAGGCAAAATTGGCTTTTTGGTCCCTTATCTTTATTTTCCTTTTCAATTTGATCCATAATCAATTTTCTGTCACATAGCTAATGGAAAATGCTGACGTGACATAGTCCATGTCATGTCCACGTATATGCCATGTCAACATTATTCATGCCACATCAATATTTTGCATTAATTATGTGACAAAAAGGTTATTAAGGACCCGTTGAAAACAATTTGTAACATAAGGGATTAAATTAAAAAAAAAAAAAGATAAGCGACTAAAATGCATTTTCCCCCAAAATTATTGGATTAGTGAGTTAGGAGTGTGGTTTGATAGGTTTAGTAGTTAAGAATGAATGCATTTCTTTTAGCTATATTAAACATCTAAACTTATGAACTATAGGAAGAAATATAGATAAAATTTACTATCAACATATTCATCTAAAATTTAGAGTTCTACATTTAGAGGCTTGTATAAAAACAAGCCAGGCTAGCAAAATACAAAATAATTTGAGGGTATGATACATGTTAATTCTAGAAGCTAGTCTAAGCCTCAAAACCCTTAAGCAAAAGTGAGTATGATAAAACTATTTCTTCCGACTCAGCAATAGAAATTAGGATCTGTTTTCAAATCTTACATGAAGGAACGGACCAAGTTAAGAAGGACCAAGTTAAGGAGGCAAAGATCAGCATGCTTGTTTATCAATATGAAATGTTCAAGATGAACAATAATAAGTTTATTGATAAGGTGACTACTCATTTTATGCACATCATCAATCAACTCAAGGCTTTAGGAAAACTACACACAAATGTTGAGATGTTCAAAAAGATTCTTAAAAGTCTTGCAAAGGTATGGTGACCTAAGGTAACTGTCATACAAGAGGCCAAGGACCTCAATACATTGTCTTTAAATGCTCGTATTGGGCTTCTCAAGACTGATGAGATCGAGCTCATTGAGGCACGCAAAAATGTGTGTAAGAAAGGGGAAAATGTGCCTCTAAAATATCTTTATAAGCCTACTAGACCAAGCACTACCTTCATAGCAGCAAAAGATTCTAATAATCAAAAGCTTCTGAAGAAAATGATGACGAGGATGAAGTTGCCTTACTTATTAGAAGAATCAACAAAATCTGGAGTAAAAGGTCCCAAGGGAAAGAAGAGATTTGTCCAGAAGAAGGATAAGAAGGTAGGGAAAGGTAACTCAAGCAAGAATGAACTAGTATGCTACGAATGTTAAAAACCTGGTCATGTAAGACCAGGCTATCCTTGATTAAAGAAGGCACAAAAGAAGCTAGCCAAGTAGAAGGCTATGATGGCTACATAGGATGATCTTGACGAAAAGCGAGAATTTGATGAAAATCAAGAGGAAGACATTGAGGTAGCCAACCTAGGCTTCATGGCTGATGTTGAAGACACTAAGGTACAACATTTTGAACCTTAACTTTTTTATAATGAATTATTGAATGCATACAATGAGCTTCTGAATGATTTCCAAGTCATATTTACTCAATATGCTTTCTTAAAAAAATTTTAAAAAAAATTGTCTAGATTTTGAACTTCTCAAGTCTAAGAAAAAGAAGTTAGGACATGAGAAAGATGAGCTTATTAACAAAACAACCATCTCAAGGTTGATATTAAGGCTATTATGGCTAAGACCTTAGAACCTTCTCATGATACATCTTCAAAAGTTTTTGTACTTTGAAAGAGAGTAAAACTTTTCACCTATGATCTTGAGATAGTCAACAGCTCCAAGCATCTTGATTTTATACTTAGTGGACAAACACCTTATCTAGACAAAGTTGGTTTAGACTACGTTGAGAAATATGATGGGGAATCAATTAGAAACATGCATGAGAAACCAAAATTGTCATTTCTTTTTAAATATGGGCATTCTTCCAAAGATTGCTTCTCAACAAGAAAAGTAGTTAAAAAGAAGAAGAAGTCAAAGTCCTAAACTAACCAACAAGGACCCAAGAATATTTGGGTACCTAAGCTAAAAAATACTTCTCTTTCAAATGTATCTTAGAAGCATGGAAAAGAGAACAACATGGTATTTGGATAGTGGCTGCTCAAGACATATGATTGGAGATAGAACTTGTTCAGAAGTCTGAAATGAAAGAAAGGAGGAATGGTGACATTTGTTAATAATGTATGCTCACACATTGTGGGCATAGGTAATATTGGTAAGAATAATTCATTACTGATGTTTTATTGGTAAAAGGATTAAAACATAACTTCTAAGCATTAGTACGTTCTATGATAAAGGTTATAAGGTTATTTTTTAACCTTCTTGATCATTGTGAATTATTCTACTTTTGATAAAGTCATTTTTCTGCTAAAAGACATTTGAACACGTATATGGTGTACTTGAATGACCTCATATATCATATTATAAATTGCTTGGCATCCTTTATAGATAAGAAATGGCTATGGAAACAAAAACTTGGTCATGCAAATATGAAAATGATTGTTGAACTTTCTAAAAATGATGTAGTCAAGGGTTTGCCCAAGATCAAATATGATCATGACATGACTTGTGAATCTTGTCAGAAATGAAAGTTAACTAAGAGTTTCTTTCCATGGTAAGAATGAAGCTTTAACTATTAGACCACTTGAGCTTTTACATCTTGATCTATTTGGTCTATAAGAATTGTGAGTATAGGTGAAAAGAAATATGGCTTAGTCATTGTAGATGACTTTTACATATTCACATGGATACTCTTTTTAAGCCATAAGGATTATTCTTGTGAGGCCTTCAAGATGCTTTGCAACTATGTTCAAAATGAAAAAGGTTTTTCCATAACATCTACCTGAAACAATCACAAAGGTGAATCCGAAAATCGTGATTTCAAAATGTTTTTAATGAGAATGGTATTTCCCATAACTTTTCTGCTTCTAGAACACCTTGACAAAATAAGATAGTTGAAAGGAACAACAAATCGTTATAGGAAATGGTTAGAGCCTTGGTTTTAGAGAGTGGTAATCAAGAGGTTTTCTGACAGAAGCTATAAACACCTCCTAATAAATGCAAAATCATGTTTTCATAAGGCCAATACTCTATAAGACCCCATATGAATTATGGAAAGCAAGAAAACCCAATATCTTACTTTCATGTCTTCGATTCATAATTATTTTATCATGAATACAAAGGAAAACTTTCTAATTTTGATCTAACAACTAACAAAGGAATATTCCTACAATATTCCACTTCATCTAAATCTTAAACGGTGTACAATATGAAGAGCAAGATAGTAAAAGAAGCAATACATGTTTCTTTCAAGGAATTAAAGGAGATCACCCTAAGAAAGTTGATATCTAGAGGATGAGGTTGAAGACCTTTCTTTCGGTGACAAAATTACCAATGAAGAACCTCAATTACTTCAAAAGACTCCCCCTAAACAAACTTCTTCAGAAAGACAGGAAGATCAACAAAAAAGAATAATAGTTGATGAAATGCTACCTCTTAGCCAACCTTTTGATGATCAAAGAGAAGTTTTTGAAGAATCTCCAAGGAGGAGATACACTGGTATGGGAGATATCAACACCATATTAAGAATCTAGTTTTTCGAGAAGATATACTTTGTATCCACTAGCTTCTTAAGGTTGAGATAACTCTCTAATTTTAAACTTTACTCTTATAAGTAAACTCCAAGTTCTCAACATTAGTGATTTGTAAAAATGGTGAATAAGTAAATGTTTGGAATTTTGAGAAGAAATCCAGCTTGGAAAGGCCGAGAAGAACTACTCGGCTATAAAAGCTTGGAGAAGCTTGGACAAAGAATACTCTGATTATAAAAATCTCAACTAAGTTGTTAGGGACTAGACATAGGCAAGTTGTTGGCTGAATCAGTATAAAATCTCCTTGTGTAATTTTCTATCCTTATCACCTTTACAATCTTTCACAGTCTATTTAACTTTTTCTATGTGCTTATTTATTTGTTACTAACAAAGTTATTGTAAAAACAATAGCTTCTGTGAAAATAATAGACTTGAGAAAGTTGTTTAAAAAGTTTTTTAGGAACAAAAAAATTTTTAAGAAGCATGATTCAACCCCTTTTTTGTGTTACTTCTTCCTTCAAGTACTGTGTAACAATGGTCATGGAATGAACTTATATCCTAGGACAGTTTATCCAAAGGCATGTAAAAACAAAAGCACGTGTGTGCTAAAAGAAGGCAATAATAGCAAAAAATAAAGTGCAAATGCATTCATTACAAGATTTGCATGGCATTCATTGCATGTTGACATTGAAGTGATGATTTAAAATGTTATTAATGCTATTATATTTTAAAGTCTTGATTTAAGTGATTGAATAAAAATAGACCCACTTCAAAGTTTATATTTTCAAAATTATTAAAGCTGATCTTATTCTATTGATGCCTGTTCACTGATTTTATTAAATAAACCAAAGTGGCTGAGGGGATGACGATGTCAGTTGCATATTTAGTTAGAAATCACTATTGATAAATACTCCATTTCTCATCCCTATGTATTCTCGTGTCATCCTCAGACAAAGTTGATAGCATCCACGATGATCTGGAGGTGCCTGAGTGGATTAGGCACTATGATCGTGCCCTGGACTCACTGGTTCTAGTGGCCCATAGGCATTTTAAACTTTATGTTTTCTTCTGCCGCTTGTTCAATGTTCCTATAATTAGCTAGCACTTCGATCCCCGTCGTCTGTATGTTGATCTCCCTTTGTGCCTTGCTCACCCACTGTACTTTTCGAAGCCTCTTTCTCCACATCTTCGATGGAGATTGATCCCTCTAAGGGGAGTTTGCCTCACTTTTATCCTGCATGTAACTAAGTCCAGTTCTTCCTCTGCTAGCACTGAGGTTCTGCTAGAGATGTAGCCAGAGGATGATCATGGGGAGCCCATGTTGGAGAATGGGTTTCATCCCTCATAGGCCTATGTTTATAGTGTGGGCTAAGCTTTTTGTTATAGACACACTTATAGATCTTAGGCTAATGAGCTAGTAAGTGCATGTCTTCGTTGGATTATTTTATCTGTGATTGAAAAATTATATATTTTGGGTTCTATATCATTTTATGTATGCTTTGGGTTGTGATCATGTGGATATCATAGTGACTCTTATGCTAGTTTGGTTTCCTTTTGGGATGACTATACATATATTTTGGTTTAGCTTGGTCTAGGACCTTGCTAATTGACTTGCTGGTATACATTTGAGATACTGTCATGTGAATGTGTAAGGCCATCACTTATATATAAAAGCACAATTATCCATATAAATTATATTGTCCCTCTATTTTGCATTATTATGATGTAAATTAATTACAAATTCTAATACTATATGCCATAATGATGTTATCAATTATATGCACTAGAAGGCTAAGTATTAGAAATTATCATTTTCCAAAAAGAAAATTATACACTATTTTCATTACCGACATAATTTATAACTAAAAATATTTAGCTAGTTCAGCTATAACAACTAATAAATACCACAATACAACTTAAGCATAGCGTGTAATGTTCGAAAATTTTTAAAATGCCCAATTTGCACTATTAATTCTATTACATAAGCAAGGTTAATTAGAGCATAATTAGAAGTTTATTTGGAATTAATTAGATGTTAGTTAAAATTAGAATAGACATATAGAAAATCTTACAAAATCAGTTAGTAAAGTTTTGTCGGTTTGAAAGGAATCAATAAATATTCGATATTTTAAACTGTCAGAATTGAATCAACAGAACTACACATCCAAAAACCCTAAATCCTTTGGCTAATAATTCAACCACCTTACCACCAAAAGTGGCACCTAGACAGCTGTATATAAGGGCAACTTGATTGAATTTCAACCACTGACGTTGGCAACCAATGAGAATTTAGACAACCAATTACCAAGCTTTATACAACTTTATAATTTCCTTTCAAATCCTTCATATGGTTGACTTCTTTTCCAACTGCTTCATTCCACTCTCTCTTTTTTCATTCCCTCTCAATTCCATTTTATTTCAAAGCTTCAACACTTCTTTGATCAAAAAATTGAACTTTAGCCAACTATAATGTTCTAGGACGCTCTCTCTCTCATTTCTCACATTTTCTTCTCTCTCTAAAACCCGAAAACACTTCTCTCTCTCTCTAAACTCACCCCATCTCCATCCCAATACCTCCATATCAAATCCTTTCACTTAAACCACCTCAAAACACACATTAAACAGTATAATCTACTCCAAATCATCATCAAAATCTGCCACACACTTTTTCTCTCTACTTCCTCCATTAGAGATTTTGGAGCTTGAAGGAGGAAGATCCAAAATCCACCTCCTTTCTTGTCTTCATTGGCTTGCTAAGGGTAATTTCTTACATCTTTCCTCTTTTCTTTTCCAAGAATCTCGAATTTCTGCTAGGATTGACAATTTCTTCTAAACCCTAGGTTAGGAAATTTGGGAATTTGTGAATTTGAGGATGCCTAAGGTAAATCCCTCATGTTAGCAGTTCATATGTGGCTAAATTGATGTAGTTATGATGCCATATTATTCCTAGGATCATTCTCACAACTTTGTGGCTCTTGAAAATTGATATAAATCCTTGAGATAGTATATTGTGAGTAGATAGACCATCTTTGACTTTTTCACTGTTCAAAATTATGTTGTATCGGCATGTTTTCCATAATGAAATTGTTTTAGAATGTTGGTCATGAGTCAATGAATGAAATATCTAAAAATTGATACTTGATGGAAAATGAAAAAAGGATTAGGAAGGTTTATAACAAGATCTATTTGCTAACGACAGTAGACATTAGCCCTAGTGCACCTTGAGTTATCATAATTTACACAGCCACAGAAAAGTGGTGCATGACGAATTACAGGGCACATAAAGTAGAGGCCACCTAAGTGTGACTCTTGACGGATTATCCTATTGGACCATTCCTAGAGTTTTTATTTTGAAATATGTTTTTATATGTACAATGACTCATGAGGTTCAAGGATGTCCTATCTCTCACGGAGTTTCATTAACTTACCTCTTGGTTATTCTATCTTTTTCAGATATAGATTCAAACTTGGGGGTCAATCCTCCCGCTTCGCAGCAGTAGTTCTCCATCCTCGATGAGCCCTCATAAGTAAGGGCCTTGGGTAGTTATTTTCTATTAGTTTGTAATTGTAGTAAGTGTTGCTCCATAGTACTATAGGCAGGGTTCGACCTTTGCTAGTTTGTAATGACCTTAATGTTGGAAAATTATGTATGTTGACTGATTGGATTGCTATGTATTGAAATTCTAAATTAAATGTATTGGTCTATGTATGTGGTATGCTTGGATATGCCTAATAGATAAGTAGATTATGTATTGAGGGGTGCATTCTGAGAATGCTTGGCTCCCCAATGGAAGAGTGCATTTGCTAATTTTGTAAGACGAGTACTCGTATTTGGAGATCATCCTAAATACAAAAAGGATTCTGTCCAAGTTTTTGTAAAATTTGGTGGTGTGAGGCTTGCATGGGGACTTGTCCCCGATGTGCCGGTCACGGTTCGATTTCGGGTCGTGACATCCCAATCTAAAGAATTCTACACCCTAGTACATGCATGAACTTAGCACAAGTTTGAATGTTGTAGAATTGTAGCAATGTTGAAAGATTTACACATTGTATTAGTTATATTGCTGTGATTGAAGTTTTGGTTGAATGGCACTATTCAAGGGAAAGCAGACTTGATATGTTATGCTGCCGAAATTCCGGCAGAAATGATGCACAAGTCATATACTTATCAATGCATATGACATTCAAGCAAATTAAATCTTGATTATAAAATTCATAAGAGTTATAAAAGATTTCATATTACTTGGGCTAGCCTCGAAATAAAGTTAAAGGGAATAGATCAGTAGGAAAATCGGGGAAAGTAAACCTGGCGATTCTATATAGGAATGAGCTCGATCTTGAGAAGTAGACTATTACCCAGGAGTTATATAGCCAAAACCTCCCGGGGGACCAAGAATGGAAAAATCTATGATGTATAAGTTAAAGAATTAACGAGGCAAAGTGCATTGCATCTTCATACATTGATGCATTTATATAGACATGCTATTTAATTATGGTTTGGAATTCACTATTACATATAGGTTCGTTTATAATCATTATCCTTGTTTACACTTCATCTTATGATATATGAGATTATGTCTGATATGTATTCTGTATTTTATTGCCTTAAATAAAATTAGACCTTTGCTTTGGATTATGCTTTCTTAAATCCAAATGAATAGGACTAATGTATCTGTTACCCACCATTTTATAATTAAATAAAAACTGAAGCAATTGGGATAGAATGCAATGTTAGTGTAGTGTAGTTATAGGAATCCTACTGGAAATTTTATAAATTCTCACCCCACTATATATCCACGTCATTCTCAGACCATAGATCAGGCAACAACGAGCATCCTGTTCATCGAGTTCTTTGACTTGCAGATTCACCTAGGCCCAGTGATAGACTCCATATATATTATTAGTACCTGCCGCTTCTGTCTATACTTCTTCTTCTATAGAGATTTTGTCATTCCTCTCTTTTACCCTCTATTTGACCTTACTGCACCCTTTATAGCTATACCGCTGCACCTGGTGCAGCCCGTACCACCTCCAACACCTCTAGTAGCTACACCACCCGCCTTACCACCCCAGGTAGTTCCCTCTCTATCCCTTGACGATGATGAAGACCCTTTAGAGGCTTTAGCATCATCCCCTAGCTTGTCTTCTGGACTCGGCAACAGTTACACCCCAGCGGAGCCTGGCATGGCGGACAGGTTCCTATCTTCTGCATCTGACTAGAGGCTTCAACCACCCAACTGATTGTAACATATAATGTGGCCCCATTTTGGTGTGTTCATGACCTTAGGCTGTAAGTTCAGTTTCCTTTTGTATCTCTTAGAGGGATAGTATACAAAATGTCTTGTGAGGACCATAGGTGGTAGTACTTCATGACTACGGACCGAGTTATTTTGTTTGATGGTTCTGCCATTATGTGCCCCTTGTTTTATATGGCCATGTATTGCTGAACACTTTAACTATATATGTATGTATATTGAGATAGCTCAGCAATGTTATGAGTTTATTTCTGCCTAACTTATTGATTTTTCTTTTATTACGCCATGACATATATATATATATATATATATATGTACGTATTTGCCTACATAACTAACACCAAATTAGTTGTCATGTTTTACAATCAATATGTACTCGATCTAACCAGTAAATTAAGGATAGTCGAACAAAAGAAATATCCACACGTAATAAACTATCAAGTAAATTATTATGACTTAAGTATAGTATTATATCTGGTAGGGTGTTACATACGTGGTCTTATTAAGGTGTTACATAAGATACCTTATAATTATTATTATAATTTTTTTTAGCAGGATGTTATAGTAGACAGGCAGGGGGTGGGATAATGCTTGAGGTGAAGGTTCTAGCTAAGTATGGGAAACCCACACTAGTTGAAGTAGCCATTGGTATGCATAATCTTCAACAAGCGCTTTAGTAATTGGTGAATGTTATCAGAGAAAATTGCAACCTCGAGGAGGTTAAAGTCTAGAGAATTTATAGTCTAGCTAGGAGGCAGCTCATGATAAGCAACCACCTATATAACATAGGGGGATTGAGGTTTCGTTGTTTGCATTCACAAGGCATAATCTTCTAGTGTTTAACTGCTTAGACACTAGTAAGCATCCATAAAAGTTCCTTGATAAGGTGGTATTGATGTGTAGAGCTTTAGGATGTTCTTTTACATAGATGGTTGAGTTAGCAGCCTTTCACCTTATGAGACTATCCTTCTTGCAATGCCAACAAGATCACCGCCTTTGGTATGGGATGAATTTACTCATTTGTTCTTAGCTTATTTCTTATTGAAGAGTGTCTGAGACCAGATAATTGTGATGGATTATAACATCTAGTTTAAAAGACTTAGTAGGCATATGTCGCAATTGGTTGCTATAGAGGAGTTGTGACTTTAGCGCTTTGTTGGGGGCTTGAAGCCTTATATATTCAGGGTAGTCAAAGGATATGATATGACATATAAGCAGGCCTTGGATGAAGCCATGACAATTAAGCAGGGAGGTAAAGATAGAAGCAAAATTCTCGTGACTTGTGCAAGAAATCACGCTTTGAGGTTGCTTGTGGTGGCTAATGTAACACCCTTTATTATATAAGCCATGCTCGAGTTATGGAGTTATATTAAGAGGTTGTCACTGTACTAAGAGAATATTTAAAATGTGAGAAATATAATATATGGCCCTTTAACTGCACACTTTATTACTGAACAATAATTCATAAATTTCATCTCTAATACATAGAGAATAAAATAATTACAATTTAAGAAAATCATAGTAACTAATGTTATACGTAGAAACTATCTCTACATTGCGGCTATCGCCCTTTCTGAATTTCAACCGGTTCTTGCATGATGGACGTCCTAGTATTCTGCCTTGTTCTTAAGTTTTAGCCTATGATTTGGAATGTTTATGGAAAGAAGAACATACAAGCAAGTTGTGAAAACCTAAGGTTCTCAGTAGGTAAACTCAAACCATACAGTGTCATCATAAACATTCCAATCACTTCGGTTTCTTATAAAAATGTGAGCACATATACACAACCAGTGGTTCAGTTTTAAGTTGAAAACATCTTCCTCAAAGCAGGTTATATTTTAATAATTACTTGTCATATTATATGACAGATATAGAAATACGAATAGTATAATATGCTTCAACAAGAATCATAATAACATTATGACTTAATAAGATAATTGAAGATGCACATAGAGATGCTTGTACTTGACTGTATGCAAGTGCACTCGGCTTAATTCATCTCTTTCTTTAACTTGCAACTTGATTTTGGTCTCTTGTGCTTGGTCCCCCAGAGATGAATGGCCTCTCTTATCCCTGGGTAAGAGCCTACTTTTCAGGTCTGAGCTCGTACCCAAATGTGAGTAACGGGTTTACTTTCCCAGACCCTCACACCCGTCTATTTCCATTAATTCTGGTCGAGGGTTGGCCTAAGTCTTAGATAGTACCACTCTGGCCCACCTTAGTTGGGTCTATGTCAGGCCTCACGTGGTAGCTTAGTATGTCCCTCTTATAAGTTCTTATTATCCTTTCCTTTCCATATCTTATCATGCATGCAGATTCTTTGCGTATTCATGGATATGTCTCACACCTTACTTCTCATATCATATTCTAATTATGCTGGCATGCATGACGTACATAAACGTGACATGTAAATGTAACTATGTTCAAAGCATAATCACCTATAGTATAAGTTCTCATAGCTTCATATCATACTTAAATCATTCTTACATATATGAATCTTATGAGCATAACTTATAAATGTTTATAACATCCATATAATTCACCTATTCCTGCCGGAATTTCGGCAGCATAACGGATTGAGTCCGCTTCCCTATAAATAGTGTTAGACTACTAGTAAAATCATTCAAACATGCAAATCAATATGGAACAGCAATTATATATTCACAATATCATTCATCATATTCAATACAAACATCAATAGAGTTTTCTGCTTACTTCACCCTATTCTGTTTGAATTTTTGTATAATCCACCTTTAGTCCAATTCAACTCATTTAAACTTGAATTTTAGATATATCGTAGCTCTATGTGTCTAGTTTCCAACCTTTTTAGTTCCATCTCATTTTGATAAATGTAGCTCAAAATATTTAAATTTTGCTTCAGCCTATTCAGTCGCAAGCCAAAATTACACTCCTAGAAGTAAAAGCTCACTAAAAATAGAAATCTTAGTAAAACCATATGAAACCTATACCAAATTAAAGATAACAGGACAAGCTTTTATTTCCAACATGTTGCACATCATTTGCATAAGCAGAACACAAGTTATAAGTCCCGCAAGTTGACCTTTTTGGACTGCCCTATCTTAGCCTAGTTTAGACTTAAGGAAATTTCATTGAATTATTGGGAGTGATTGGGAGTGAATCTGATTCTAAAATTTTTGTAGGATGTTCCCCTACATGTTAGCTTTCGAACAAGACTAGTTTCACTCAATTTGAAGGTGTGTGGGGCGAGTTACACCCCTCCCATCAGGTACTACTTAGAAGGAAACCCGGATTTTTAGGTTAAAATTCAAAAATTCATAACTCACTTAATACTAATCCAATGACCTTATAATTTATATGCATAGAAAGCTCTGAGTATCTAGTTTCACATAAAATTAGTTTCATTTTGTTTCAATGGCTGTAGGCGGAGCCTTACACTCCGCCGTACAGGCTGCTGTAGGTTCTCCTAGGTTTTCAGATTCTGGTTTACTCTCTATCTTATGTTTCATGCAAGATCCAATCTCAATCCCTCCAAATAGTTAATAAACCAGCTATAAATCATTACACACATCAAGTATATCATCAAAGAAGTAAAGAGAGTTGAACTCTCATACAGCTTCAATCCACGAAAATAAGAAGCAGAAAATAGAAATCCTACCTCTAGATTGTTGTAGATGTTGACTAGGTACAAGTTCTTGGTGTGGAAAAGGGATGGAGCTTGAAGGTAGAAGTAAGGTGAAGTGAGGAAGGAGAAGAATGAAGAAAGAATAGAGAAGAGGCAGCTGCTGATGGGGTCGAAAATACCAAGGAAGGAAAGTGGAAGTTAGTTAAATTTTATGATGTTTGAGTCACGGTGTAGTTGGTGGCTTGAATGGTGGAGACTTGGCCACTCCTCCCCTATCTAGTGGCTCAAAATGGCGCCATCTTAAGGGGGTAAAGTCGGTGAGTTCTCAGCCATTGGATCTAGGGTTTGGAGTGTTGAATTTGGCTAGTTCAGTTCTGAGGTTTTTAGCTCTTAGTTCAAGCAGAACAAGCAATATCAGGTTCCGAGCTCCATGTTGATTGTTGAGTCCAATCGGAATGGACACGAGTTCCGAGTTCCGATCTCCAAATTTCTCTCCAAGTTCAAATAAAATGGACATGAGTTCCGATCTCCGAATTGATCTCCAAGTTCAAATAATAAAATGGACATGAGTTTCGACTTCCGAATTGATCTCCAAGTTCAAATAAAATGGACAAAAGTTCCGACTTTAAGCAAAATGGAGACGAGTTCCGATTTCAGACAGAATGGAAATGAGTTCCAATATTTAGGCAAAATGGAAAATAATTTAGCACAAGAAAAATTGGGGATGTTACAATTCTACCCACCTTAAAAAGAATTTTGTCCTCAAAATCCCAAGGCTAAGAATATTTAGGCATATTCTCTTAGCTTATTAGGATAATATCTTCTTCGGGTTTGTGCATCGTCCTAAAATTGATTGTCGGTAATTACAGGGTATTGTTTCAGTACGTGCAAGGAACCCTTAAAAATTGTGTGAGTGCCCAAGTTTATCTCATATCAATGATGTCTTGAACCTTCATTAGGTTCATTGGAGACTTTCCTCACCCCTTTGGCTTTGAACTTAATTACTTTTACTTAGTAGTAACTACTAAATCTTTTGTTCCTTACACTTGAGAACTTAGATATTGATCCTTGATGATTCGCGATTATAAGGATTACCAGCAGTTGCCATGATTGATGTTAATGTATAATAATGAAAATGGTTGCATTGAAATTTTAGGAGGCTCGTACAACTTTTTCCAAGATTCTTACTCACGTCAATACCCTTAGTCCAAAAATAAATTTCTTCCATTAAAGTCCTTCAGAAATATGGGCTTAGGTCTCTTCTTAGAATTATAGTTAGAAGCTTTGTCTTAAAACTCCTTTTCCTTGTAAACTTCACCTCGTGCTCCATTACTTGTGGGAAGATCTCAGGTCACCCCCACTGTATGATTAAAGTTTATAAGAATTCATAGCTCTTCTTATTACCATCCTTTTGTTCTCCTTGATTTTTAGCTATCAAGATATACGTGATTCGGTGTAGAAATGGGGGTTAATAGCCATATTTCCTTAGCGAAGTTGCCAACTCTTCCCTATCTTGTTTCCTTCTACGAGATACCTTCCTAACATGTCAAGAGTCCCCCTAGATTGTATGAGCATCCAAAGTAGACTTTATCTTGATGATGACCTGATCCGTTAGCAAGTTTGCCAAGAAAGTTATTTATATTTCTTGCCATGTGTCTGACTACTATTGCATTGTGATTTCTGGTAAATTCCTCATTACTTGTGTATTGAGTTCGACACTAACTCTTAGTGGTTTCCAAGGTTTTGGTCCACTTGATCGCCTTTGATCAGTGATGAGTTCCCTTTTGTTGAGTCTAGAGTGTAGGACTAGAACATTTTCATAAACTGTAACTATAGGCCTTGCTTTGAAATCTCTCCTTTTCTTATGGGCTCTGTTCCATTTTTCTTATTATCTGCCAGTCGGATTTCGTGTCGTCCCTGTTGAGCTCCTTAATGACTATTGCAATATCTTTTTTCCCCAGAATATGATCAATTCAATCTGAGAAAAAGAAAAAAAAAAGGATTGTTAAGCTAAAAACATTCCATCACTCTCCTATCTCCTTCAAGTTGGTACTGAGGAGATTTTTCATTTATTATGTTGACATCCACCTTGTTTTAAACTTTAAATACCAACTTAAGGAATCTCGTGGTTACCAACACTACATTTCTCATTGATGGTCAATCCTAGTATAATATATATCAAGTTTATGGTCTTTACATCACTGTCACTACTGAGCCTTCTGGTTATCCCTTGTAACATCTTGTCCCTAGGATGTAATCCATTTGCTATGAGAGATGGAAATGATGTTCTTGCTACCCTGTTGAAGTTACAATATGAGGACTTCCCAGAAGGTCACCCATCTTAATATTACTCTGATCTGAGCACGCTTAACTACGGAACTATGATGGAACCTAGTGCGTTAGTGATGATCACATTTAATCTGGTTCAAGGTATGGAAACTCTTCTGACTGCCTTTAATTTTGACATCGTAACCTTGCCCCTCATGGGGCACGCTTCCAAATCCTTTTTGATCTTGTATTGATGCATCATTCGATCTTGCTTAGGGTGCATTGGGTTAATTGCACTCATGACCAGTGTCAAGGCAATCCTGCTTGGTGTTTCATACACAATCTTATTTGCACCGTAGTCTCACACTAGGCAGTTTTTCTTTCTTTAATAGGCCAGTAAGAAATCCAAACTTCCTCTTTTTCTACCTCGTTCCTACTACGTTCTATTGTTCCTACATAAACTTGTCTGTTTTCATTTGTCAGAACCTACCTTGCTGTTGCTCCCTTGGTCTATTAGGATTAATTGAATACTTTAAGTCTTTGTTACTCTCGCCTGAATCTGAATACATTCCTTATCGAGTTACTCTACCCATAGCATATATAATGGTACCTAAAGGAAATTGTTAGACTTTGCCTTTCTTCTCTGAACAGCCTCATTCCTCTACTAATAACATGTTGGAGATAATCCTATCATCCAGTTCCTGTGGTGGCTGAGGTTGATAGAATTTGAACATGACTAGATTTTCTAGCACTTCCTTTATCCCTGAAAGGTAGGAAAATTACACTTGGTTCATATCACACCTCTAGTCTGGAAGTGTTCCTACCTCAGGTTAGTAGGAGATATATTGCCTCGCTCTCTTATTACACTTATAACTTCATCAGCCTTCTGTACCGTGTATAACAGTATCTCTCTCTTGATTCAATGTACAGTTGGATGGGTCTTTTTACAGTTTGCTCAACTGTCTCCCTCTCGAAGCCAAGATTCCACTTAGTGCTCTTCCAAACTTGCAATAGCTACAAGGCTAGTTCCCTGTACCCCTGAGGAAGAAACCACTCCAGCCTCTGGACGGGGACTTAAAAAGGTCTCCCGTATACCTAACCGAAGCTTCTACTCTTAGCTTCTTTCACTGATTCTCTGCTTCATTCGTCCACTCTACAAATTTCTTAATGAAGGATCAGGTCTTTATAATGTGGTGTTACCACAATCCAAAACAAAAACCATGGACTGAATTTACTGGCGAGGTACCTCTGGGGTAGTCTCGTTTATGAAGAAATAAAGGTACCATCCATGCCACATAAGATAACCTCATCAACAGGTACTCACTTTACTCTTGTCGAGTACTAAAGTTACAAAATCAGGTAGAAGAATCCCCTAGATTCAATCTAAAGAAGATAGTCTGGATTGGGTAATCGCAATGAAGCTTGAAATAAGCCCCATCAGGGTGAAGAAGATTCTCACTCAGCTCGTCTCCAACTAAGATCCT
This sequence comes from Pterocarpus macrocarpus, assembly GCA_031439585.1. Taxonomy (NCBI): domain Eukaryota; kingdom Viridiplantae; phylum Streptophyta; class Magnoliopsida; order Fabales; family Fabaceae; genus Pterocarpus; species Pterocarpus macrocarpus. The sequence goes on along the minus strand of CM062513.1, from coordinate 31,136,324 downwards.
GCCCTTGATAATGGGAAATCTTCGGCTACCCGACAACACTTTGCGAACGACCCCTTTTGTCGATATAACCAGATTTCCTATGTCCATGGCAAATCGTCTGACACAATTCCTTCGATTGAATCCCCAATTCTTCGCACTCCTTAACTTACTCAATTGTCTACCCCTTTATGCCATCGCTACTTTTTAGGAGTTTCGCCCCTCATAATTATCTTTAGAAGGTTCCTAATAAGCCTGTAGGGTGTTTTAGGTCTCTGCTTATACAAAACCTTATATTGGGGTGAGTAGGCTCAGCATTCAGTCAAGTACAGCAGAAAGTCCACAATACTCACAGTAAGACTGTAACACCCTAGTAGTTCCATTCTATGCTTAAGTCATATTGTGGAATTACTAGTTGCTACTTTTGCTCGCGGAACTATCATTACCTTTTAGAAATTACTTTATACCGAAAATAGGGGTAAAAATTTTTTCTACAAAACAAGTAAACCATTTTTGTAATCGAGAGCCATGAGCGCATCGTGAACATATAAAGTAACACCGCTATCCCATACATATATCGCATTTAACAAGCATAGAGACCATAAGAGTAACCACAATTCTTAGAACAATGTAACATTCATTCCACGGCCAACCATGATAATACAATAAGAGTCGTACCAGTTCATACATAAGATAATAATGGGTCCGATATCTATCGTCAGCCCTACTCAAAAGCCTACCAATACATAATAAAAGGAAATACATCAGAGAATCCTACTACCCAAGCATGCCACAGAATGTAATGATAACCCTATAACTACTACCAAAAGGGGCTATCTTCGTGCTCGGCTCGCATGCAACGCGTCACATCAAGCATCTGGCGAGAGGAAACCGCTCCCATATCCACCGGAGAAGTACTACCACGCCCCTCTCGAAAGCATCGCCCTCGCCCACGGGCACAAACGCGGTACGAATGAACCAACGCCCGCGAACACGGGATGAAAATGGGCCAGCAGATGAAGCGTAAGAATCAAGATAAACGAATCATCAAGGCTGCGATTTAACCCGAACGGTGAGAACCCCAGAATGAGCCTGATAGATGGGCTCGGATGGATCGGTCTCCACATGGAAGTTTCGGATAAGACGGCTCAGGGATCGGAATCCAGTGAAATAGTCGAGTCAAACGGGTATCCGAAGCCGATCTCATCATCATCGCTGGGGTATCTCGGTGGCTGAAAGTAGGGCGAATGTCATCCATAGTAACCTCGCCAAATGGCCGATGCGGTCGGAAAAATGGGCTCATCACTGAGTCCGAACTGGCGGTCGTGGAAGATCTAGACCTCATTCGCTGCGCCGACAAAGATCGAGGCGTTTCAAAGACCGGTCAAAGCGCCAACGCCACACCGAACTCAATGTAGATCACCACCGCGTTCGACGCCGACATCCTCTCAAGACGACACGGAACGAGGAATGAGAAATACTAAATTTCTCAAAGAGGATCGCTGACTAGACAAACACAAAGTTGTCATCATCATCGCCCCACCACTTCGGGTTTAATTACAAAAGCGGTGGATGATATAAGTTCAATTTTTAATGGTTTTGAAAACTTAAACCTCAAGCGGGTTGCTTTTAAACTTAACATCATAAACACATCATCATGACTAACATCCGTACTAAAACATAGAATAACATCCACAATGCAAATGGGCCATATACTTTCATGCAAAGACACGCATCATCACAGATGTAACCATGGTCATACTTAGACTTTACTTTCATTTTTAGCACGTGCTTAACATTCTTTACTTTCCTTTGAAATAGACTGCTTTTGGACATGAGCTCATTCCGTGACCGTCGTCACGCAAAGACTAACCAAATCGATCGAGCCGATATTGGTTACCTCTAAGTTGGAGGGTCCTCCAAAACACCCTTGCCTCCCTCATAGAGGTTCCTTGTGGATCGCCTCTCACTTCCCTTACCAAGTGATTGAAGGGTCACGTCCCATTGATTCTTTTCTTATCTTTATACTTTACATGCATAACTCCTTGACTAGACGCATGCAATGATATGACTAAGTCCATAATTTTGACGGACATCCGGCAAAGATAACGGCTAGACCTGAGCTTCCCCAAAATGCCAATCATCAAAGATTCAACCAATAGTTCATCATATCTATATCATATCATCACACTTATCATTCAATCATGAGACAAAGCTCAATCAATCTCATCATTCATCATGCCAAGTGGCATCACACATTCATACCCTAAAGGGGTTTATAGTTGTGTTGTTCTTTGTGAAGAATATTATGAATCATCACATGATTTCCCATGATAGAATCACATAGTTAGGATATGTGTTTATAGTCTTCTAGTTACTTGGTCCTTGGATGAAAGTATGCTTTACTTAAGTACATGTCTTATGAAACACTTGTTCAAATTAATTAAATTATGTGATTGTTTCCTTTCCTTGAGATAGCGACTTAGTGATTCCTAGGTTCATGGTATGCTTAGAGGCCCTAATCATACTTATGTTCCCAAGGAGTTCGAGATCCCTCTAATCCTTGGGTCATGACAACGCATAACCACATCATGAACCCAACAACACCAATGTTCACTAATCACCAAGGGTGACTTTTAACTTAGTCAAGTTGCAAAGTTTTAAACTTTTACTAATAACATACCAAGGTTTTGCCTTAAACATTATTAAAGTTGTCATTCTTTATAAATTAGTCATAAAGTCTTATTCTTTATGAAAGTAAGTGCCTTTGACATTAAGCTCTTATCTTAAGATTGGATCTTTATGAAATAATGATACAAGCTACTAGCCTTTTGAATAAAAAGTCTTGTTCTTTATAAAAGTTAACACCTTTTGCATTAGTTGGGTTCAAAGTCTAAACTTTATGAATGAAATGTTATAGAACAACATTTTTATAACTTAATGATCTCATTCTTGAATAAAGTTTGAAACTTTGTGAAAGGTCTTTTCTTTAAGGTTTGATTTCTAAAGCCTAAAGTGACAAGATATCGTTTTTTCTAACTCAAAAAGTTTAGACTTTCCCATGTATTCTTGTCTTCAAAACAAAACAAAATAAAACTTTATGGAAGCTTAAAAGTTGCGCCACTTTGAAGAAATCATGAAGCAAATTTTTTAAAGTCTAAAACTTTGAGAAGGTTCATAGTCTTATCAAATCATGGAAACATAGAAAGGTGAAGCTTTTCTAATCATTCACTCATCATAAAGAGAAAGGAACAACTTTAAGCTAGAGATCAATAAGAACATAGGTTTCCAAAAGAAGAAACTTAAGAACACATGAAGAACATCAAGAACATATTTTTCTAAAAGAGGAAACTTAAGAACACATGAAGAACATCAAGAACATATTTTTCCAAAAGAGGAAACTTAAGAACACATGAAGAACATCAAGAACACATTTTTCTAAAAGAGGAAACTTAAGAACACATGAAGAACATAAGAACACATGAAGAACATCAAGAACACATTTTTCTAAAAGAGGAAACTTAAGAACACATGAAGAACATCAAGAACATATTTTTCCAAAAGAGGAAACTTAAGAACACATGAAGAACATCAAGAACATGAACATATTTTTCCAAAAGAGGAAACTTAAGAACACATGAAGAACATCAAGAACATATTTTTCTAAAAGAGGAAACTTAAGAACACATGAAGAATATGAAGGATCTTCTCAAGTTTTCACTTAGAGATCTTGGTCATGAAAGACCCAAGCTCCAAGCTTTCTTGAGCAAACAAAATAAAAAAGATGAAGATCACTACCTTTCTTGAAGATGGCGCAAAAACAAGAGGAATGGAAGAAGAAGATGATGACTCCTCTTGATGATGAAGGTGGCGGTTTTGAATGAGCAAGGAGAGAACTCGAGTTCTCTTGAAAATGAGTCTTGTAGTGTTTTGATCTTGTCTCCAAAGACCCAAAGATGTGATCTTTGAAGGGCTTAGTGAGGAAGGTTTGGTTATGGAGGTGGAAAATGATGAAGAAGATGAAGAAGAAGAAGAAGGAATGTAGAGAGAGGTTGGAGAGTTTGAGAACTTTAGAGAGAGAATGAGAAGTTGAAAATGAAGTGAATGTGTGTGTGTGTGTGAGAAAGTGGCGTCCTACATTAAGGGAGGGGGAGTGAGATATTTTGCTTAATTTTGTGTTAATTAGTGATTAAGGGGACAAATAGGATGATGGGGAGACAAAGCATGGTCAAACTCTTACATAAAGTAATCTTGTGTAATGCTTTTGCTTTTATGACATCACTCTCTACTTTATTGTCTAGTTGACTAAATTTGAATTTAATCATGTGATTAAGTGCTCATACAACTTAATTAAGGTGATTAAGCAAGAATTAGTGATTAACACACAAGAACATGATTAACAAAAATTAATCTCACGATTAAGCTTAATTAACCTTAATTAAACTCGAGTAAGCTAATTAAGGGCGATTAGTGCTTAAGTAAGCTACTGTGGGCTCTAACTTGCTTAATTAGAGATTATCTAACCTCGATTAGGCATTCTCTTGACCCTTCTTGTCCGAGTCAACCCCTTAATTAAGCCCTAATCTCGAAATTCCTCATTAAGTGCCTGATTACTCAGGTTACTACGGTAATTTAGCACGACATGAAATTGAGGATGTTACATTTCTCCTCACCTTAAAAAAGACTTTTGCCCTCAAAATTGCTACTGTAAATAAGTTCTGATACTTGCCCTTCATTTCGGCCTCCAACTCCCATGTATATTCTTCCACATTTCCTCTACCCCAAGCCACCTTGACCAACGGTACCGCCTTATTCCTCACTGCTTTCGCCCCACGATCCACGCCCGAGATGGCGGTAGATTGAAAGTTAGGTCTTCCCTTAACTGTACACTTTCAGGCTCAAGTAGATGACTAGGGTCGGAATGGTATTTTTTTAATTGAGACACATGGAAAACATCATGAAGGTTTGACAAATTTGGAGGTAAGGCTATTTGGTAAGCAACCGACCCGACACGCTTTAAAATTTGAAAAGTGGCCAAGGAAACGGGGCTTAACTTTTTGACCTTCATGGCTCTACCTATACCTGGTCGTAGGAGTGATTTTCAGGAATACATGTTCTCCTTCTTGGAACTCTAGGGCTTTCTCCTCTTATCCGCATAACTCTTTGACGGCTTTGGGCCGTAAGAATTCTGTCCCTAATCCTTTTGACTTGCCTCGTGGTCCGCCTCACAAGATCAGTCCTAGTAGGCTTTGCTCACCCTGGCTCAAAACCAACATAGGGAGATTGGCACTTCCTTCCATACAAAGCTTCATAGGGTGCCATACCAATACTTGCATGATGACTATTGTTATAGGCAAACTCTATCAAAGGTAGGTATTTATCCCAACTTCCTTTGTCCAAAACATAAGCTCTCAACATATCCTCCAAAGTTTGGATGGTCCTCTCCGATCGCCCATCCGTCTGGGGGTGATAAGTCGTACTTAGGCAAAGCTTAGCTCCATATGCCTTCGTAAGGCTCCCTGTAATCTAGAGGTAAACCTCGGTCTCTATCGAGATGATGCTTGAAGGTACACCATGTAATCTTACTATCTCTTGAACATACACCGGGCTAACTTTTCCAAAGGATAAGTAGCTCGAATGGGCAAAAAGTGAGCAGACTTGGTTAATCTGTCAACAATTACCCATATTGCATCGAACCCACCTGCGCTTTGGGTAAACCCATCACGAAGTCCATAGAGATACTTTCCTATTTCCATTCGGGACCTCCAATGGTTGCAGCATACCAGAGGGCTTTGGTGCTCAATCTTTACTTTTTGGCAGTTAAACACTTGCCTACCAACTCCGCAGAATGTCCCTCTTCAATCCTCGCCACCGTAACATCTTCTTGACGCCTTGATACATCTTTGTCACACCAGGGTGTATGGTGAAATGGCTCTTATGAGCCTCCTCCAAAATCCTTCTTCTGAGGTCACCACTATGGTACACAGACTCTTCCTTCAAATTTCCATAGTCCACCTGCACCTTGTGCGAAACCCTTCAACTTTCCTTCCTTCACCAATGCTAGGGTTTTCAAGAACTCTTCTTCCTCGCCTTGGGCTTGAGCAATTTGATTTTTGAAATCGCCCGTCACCCTAAGTCGATTCAATCTTAAACTATGGGGGGTCAACGTAACTCCAAGGTTAAGGTCTCTAAAGCTCCTTACTAGCTCATCCTCCTTAACCATCATCCAAGACGCATGCAAGGATTTCCGACTTAATGCGTCGGCCACCACATTGGCTTTCCCAGGGTGATAATTCAACCCAAAATCATAATCCTTCAGAAACTCCATCCACCTCCTTTGCCTCATATTCAGCTCCTTTTGATCAAAGAGATACTTCAAGCTCTTATGATCAGAGAACACCTCGAACCTCACACCATACAGATAATGTCTCCATATCTTCAGGGCAAACACTATGGCCGCTAATTCCAAGTCATGGGTTGGGTAGTTCACTTCATGAGGCTTCAACTGCCTAGAGGCATAAGCTACCACGTTCCTATTCTGCATCAAGACACAACCTAAACCTCTCCCAGAGGCATCACAGTAAACCTCAAACGGTCCACTAGGGTCCGGCAAGACCAATACTGGGGTTGAGGTTAACTTACCTTTTAACTCTTGAAAGCTCTTCTCACAGTCCATTGTCCACACAAACGGGGCATCCTTCCTTGTCAACTTAGTTAAGGGTAGAGACATCTGAGAAAATCCTTTTATAAACCTGCGGTAGTAACCGGCTAAACCTAAGAAACTCCTTATCTCACCACCGAGGTTGGCCTCTCCCAACTCATCACACCTCAATCTTACATGGATCCACAAAGAATACCTCCTCATGACACCACATGCCCTAAGAACTTTACTTCCTCCATCCAGAATTCACACTTAGATAACTTGGCATAAAGCTTCTTTTCCCTTAAGATCCTTAATACAACCCTCAAATGTTTCTCATGTTCCTCCTTTGTCCTAGAATATATGAGAATATCATCTATGAAAACAACTACAAACTTGTCCAAATAGGGTCTAAAGATCCTGTTCATATAATCCATGAAAACAGCAAGGGCATTAGTCAATCCAAACGACATCACCGTAAACTCATAATGCCCATACCTTGTCCTAAAAGCTGTCTTAGGTATATCCTCCTCTTTCACCCTTATTTGATGATATCCAGATCTCAGATCAATCTTAGAGAACACAACAAGCACCTCGGCAGCTTGGTCCATGAGGTCATCTATCCTAGGCAAGGGATACTTGTTCTTAATAGTAACCTTATTTAATTGTCTCAGAATCCACACACACCTCATACTGCCATCCTTCTTTTTCACAAATAGCACCGGGGCCCCCCAAGGTGAGGCACTAGGTCTTACAAACTTCTTTTCTAACAACTCTTCCAATTGTCCCTTCAACTCCGACAACTCTAGTGGGGACATTCTATAGGTGCTATAGAGATTGGCCCAATACCCTGCACCAACTCTATAGAAAACTCGATTTCCTTCCTGGGAAATTGGTATGTCGTCAGGGAATACATCCGGGTACTCCCTAACTACGGGATCTCATCCAACACCGCCGAGTTCTACTTCACTTGTCATAAGGAGAACATATCCCCGATCACCAAACTCACTACTTCCTACCCAATGAGTTCAAGAACAAACTAATGCCTCCACGGGCTTATCGTATAGGGGAAAACAAATGACTTTTCTCAACAATTTATCATAGCATGGTTAGCCGAAAGCCAATCCATGCCTAGAATCGATCCAAGCCGCACAAAGGCAAACAAATCAAATTCGCTATGAAAGACCTACCATCAATTTGGAATTGACAACTCCAAAGAACAATGACAAGTCTTAATCGTTTCCCAAACAGAGTAGAAACATTTAACATATAAGGCAATTCTGGACACAGATAATCCTAATCTATCTACACAATCATGAGAAATAAAGGAGTGTGTAGCTCCAGAATCATATAGCACGCTTAAGGTCCTACCATTGACCTCGCACTTACCTTTGATGAGATCGCTTGATCGCGTGGCATCTTCGGCATTGAGGGCAAAGACCTTTCCTTGGTGTTGGGGCTTGTTAGCGAGGGGACAACAGCCTTGACAAGACAATCTCTTGCCATATGCCCAGGCTTTCCGTGATCGGAAACAAGCATTCCGCCAGCTAAACAAGGGCGCCCTCCATGGTGTTTACCACACTTAGGGCAAGCTTGACCATTCGTCGGCTTGGGTAGATTCTCAAAGAAGCTTCGGGTTGCTTTCCTCCGACACCTCCACCCCGAAATGGTTTCCTCAGAGGTTGGGGCTTGAACTTCGCCTGCGGTGCCAACTTCTTCTTGTAGGCCTCGGACCTTGCCACCGAAGCGACTTACGGTTTGCAATCCTCCACCAAACGGCACTTGTTGACGAGTGCAAAGATAGTTACGGATCTCCATTGGTCCTACAGATGCCAAGATCTCCTTACGCAATCGCCCTTCAAACTTCACACACTTCCAACGCCATCCGGTTCCCTTGGTAAATTGTCGAGAACTTGCACAGCTCTTGAACTTGGTCAGATACTCAAGAATATTCATGGTCCCTGGACGTAGACTCATGAACTCCAGCTCCTTCAGCATTCCTCACTGACGCAGAAAATACTTCTCATAGAAGTGCGACTTGAAAATCTCCCAGTGATGTGGGTTTGGGCTCCTCCAAGAGCCTCTTTACGCCTACCCACCGTAACTCAAAGACCACTTCCAACATATAGGTAGCAAAGGCTACCTTCGCTCCTCCGCGTGCCAACATCGTGAAAATTTTCTCAATGGCCTTGATCCACTCCTCACCGATCGGGTTGTAATGCTCCTCTAAAGCTCGGCGGATTTGCCTTCTCGAACTCAAAGAAACTTGAGGTACTCAAGATCTACCTCACTCTTCCATTGTGCCCTTCGGGATTCTCCTCATCCCTTTGCTCCATTCGCTCCATCATTCGATGGGCGGCAAAGAGCTTGCTCCTCATAGCAAAGACCATTTCGCCAAGTGTCCCCATGACTTCCTGACCTTCTCGCTCGCTATGGGCCTACCACGCCTTCCCGAAGCCATTAGTTCCTGGTACACAAGACAAAAGACATTGAGTTGATCTGGCTCAACATTTATGTTGAGTGAACCAAAGAATCGACCACATTCGTAATAGACGATCATGCACATCTAATTCCTATGCCTCATCATACGCATTTAGACTCAAGCATGACTTAACTAAAACGTATGCTTAGAAGCATAGTCACCCATCCCAGTGCTCTTCAAGGACTTAATCGCCTCGATACCAAAATATAACACCATAGTAGTTACATACTATGCTTAAGTCATATTGTGGAACTACTAGTTGCTACTTTTGCTCATGAACTATCATTACCTTTTAGAAATTACTTTATACAGAAAATAGGGGTAAAATTTATTCTACAAAACAAGTAAACCATTTTTGAAATCGAGAGCCATGAGCGCATCGTGAACATATAAAGTAACACCGCTTATCCCATACATATATCGCATTTAACAAGCATAGAGACCATAAGAGTAACCACAATTCTTAGAACAATGTAACATTCATTCCACGGCCAACCATGATAATACAATAAGAGTCGCATCAGGTTCATACATAAGATAATAATGGGTCCGATATCTATCGTCGGCCCTACTCAAAAGCCTACCAATATATAATAAAAGGAAATACATCGAGAATCCTACTACCCAAGCATGCCACATAATGTAATGATAACCCTATAACTACTACCAAAGGGGCTATCTCGTGCTCGGCCCGCATGCGATCGTCACATCAAGCATCTGGCGGAGGAAACCGCTCCCATATCCACCGGGAGAAGTACTACCACGCCCCTCCTCGAGCACGCCCTCGCCACGGGCACAGTACGGTACGAATGAACCCACGCCGCGAACCGGGATGAAAATGGGCCAGCAGATGAAGCGTAAGAATCGAGAAGATAGACGAATCATCAAGGTCGCGACGAACCCGAACGGTGAGAACTCCCGAATGAGCCGGATAGATGGGCTCGGATGGATCGGTCTCCACATGGAAGTTTCGGATAAGACGGCTCAGGGATCGGAATCGACTGAAATAGTCGAGTCAAACGGGTATCCGAGCCGGCCTCATCATCATCGATGGGGTATCTCGGTGGCTGAAAGTAGGCGAATGTCATCCATAGTAACCTCGCCAAATGGCTGATGTGGACGGAAAAACGGGCTCATCACGAGTCCTGAACTGGCGGTCGTGGAAGATCTAGACCTCATTCTTTGCCGCGCTGGCCGACAAAGATCGAGGCGTCAAAGACCGGGTCAAAGCGCCAACGCCACACCGAACTCAATGTAGATCACCACCGCGTTCGACGCCGACATCCTCTCAAGACGACACGAAACGTAGGAATGAGAAATACTAAATTTCTCGATGGGATCGCTGACTAGACAAACACAAAGTGTCATCGTCATCGTCCCAGCCACTTCGGGTTTAATTACAAAAACGGTGGACAAATATAAGTTCAATTTTTAATGGTTTTGAAAACTTAAACCCCGAAGCGGGTTGCTTTTAAACTTAACATCATAAACACATCATCATGACTAACATCCGTACTAAAACATAGAATAACATCCACAATGCAAATGGGCCATATACTTTCATGCAAAGACACGCATCATCACAGATGTAACCATGGTCATACTTAGACTTTACTTTCATTTTTAGCACGTGCTTAACATTCTTTACTTTCCTTTGAAATAGATCGCTTTTGGACATGAGCTCATTCCGTGACCGTCGTCACGCAAAGACTAACCAAATCAGATCGAGCCGATATTGGTTACCTCTAAGTTGGAGGGTCCTCCAAAACACCCTTGCCTCCTCATAGAGGTTCCTTGTGGATCGCCGCCTCTCACTTCCTTACCGAAGTGATTGAAGGGTCACGCCCCATTGATTCTTTTCTTATCTTTATACTTTACATGCATAACTCCTTGACTAGACGCATGCAATGATATGACTAAGTCCATAATTTTGACGGAAATCCGGCAAAGATAACGGCTAGACCGAGCTTCCCCAAAATGCCAATCATCAAAGATTCAACCAATAGTTCATCATATCTATATCATATCATCACACTTATCATTCAATCATGAGACAAAGCTCAATCAATCTCATCATTCATCATGCCAAGTGGCATCACACATTCATACCCTAAAGGGGTTTATAGTTGTGTTGTTCTTTGTGAAGAATATTATGAATCATCACATGATTTCCATGATAGAATCACATAGTTAGGATATGTGTTTATAGTCTTTAGTTACTTGGTCCTTGGATGAAAGTATGCTTTACTTAAGTACATGTCTTATGAAACACTTGTTCAAATTAATTAAATTATGTGATTGTTTCCTTTCCTTGAGATAGCGCACTTAGTGATTCCTAGGTTCATGGTATGCTTAGAGGCCCTAATCATACTTATGTTCCCAAGGAGTTCGAGATCCCTCTAATCCTTGGGTCATGACAACGCATAACCACATCATGAACCCAACAACACCAATGTTCACTAATCACCAAGGGTGACTTTTAACTTAGTCAAGTTGCAAAGTTTTAAACTTTTACTAATAACATACCAAGGTTTTGCCTTAAACATTATTAAAGTTGTCATTCTTTATAAATTAGTCATAAAGTCTTATTCTTTATGAAAGTAAGTGCCTTTGACATTAAGCTCTTATCTTAAGATTGGATCTTTATGAAATAATGATACAAGCTACTAGCTTTTTGAATAAAAAGTCTTGTTCTTTATAAAAGTTAACACCTTTTGCATTAGTTGGGTTCAAAGTCTAAACTTTATGAATGAAATGTTATAGAACAACATTTTTATAACTTAATGATCTCATTCTTGAATAAAGTTTGAAACTTTGTGAAAGGTCTTTTCTTTAAGGTTTGATTTCTAAAGCCTAAAGTGACAAGATATCGTTTTTTTCTAACTCAAAAAGTTTAGACTTTCCCATGTATTCTTGTCTTCAAAACAAAACAAAATAAAACTTTATGGAAGCTTAAAAGTTGCGCCACTTTGAAGAAATCATGAAGCAAATTTTTTAAAGTCTAAAACTTTGAGAAGGTTCATAGTCTTATCAAATCATGGAAACATAGAAAGGTGAAGCTTTTCTAATCATTCACTCATCATAAAGAGAAAGGAACAACTTTAAGCTAGAGATCAATAAGAACATAGGTTTCCAAAAGAAGAAACTTAAGAACACATGAAGAACATCAAGAACATATCAAAAGAGGAAACTTAAGAACACATGAAGAACATCAAGAACACATTTTTCTAAAAGAGGAAACTTAAGAACACATGAAGAACATCAAGAACACATTTTTCCAAAAGAGGAAACTTAAGAACACATGAAGAACATCAAGAACATATTTTTCTAAAAGAGGAAACTTAAGAACACATGAAGAATATGAAGGATCTTCTCAAGTTTTCACTTAGAGATCTTGGTCATGAAAGACCCAAGCTCCAAGCTTTCTTGAGCAAACAAAATAAAAAAGATGAAGATCACTACCTTTCTTGAAGATGGCGCAAAAACAAGAGGAATGGAAGAAGAAGATGATGACTCCTCTTGATGATGAAGGTGGCGGTTTTGAATGAGCAAGGAGAGAACTCTTGAGTTCTCTTGAAAATGAGTCTTGTAGTGTTTTGATCTTGTCTCCAAAGACCCAAAGATGTGATCTTTGAAGGGCTTAGTGAGGAAGGTTTGGTTATGGAGGTGGAAAATGATGAAGAAGATGAAGAAGAAGAAGAAGGAATGTAGAGAGAGGTTGGAGAGTTTGAGAACTTTAGAGAGAATGAGAAGTTGAAAATGAAGTGAATGTGTGTGTGTGTGTGAGAAAGTGGCGCCCTACATTAAGGGAGGGGAGTGAGATATTTTGCTTAATTTTGTGTTAATTAGTGATTAAGGGGACAAATGGGATGATGGGGAGACAAAGCATGGTCAAACTCTTACATAAAGTAATCTTGTCTAATGCTTTTTGCTTTTATGACATCACTCTCTACTTTATTGTCTAGTTGACTAAATTTGAATTTAATCATGTGATTAAGTGCTCATACAACTTAATTAAGGTGATTAAGCAAGAATTAGTGATTAACACACAAGAACATGATTAACAAAAATTAATCTCATGATTAAGCTTAATTAACCTTAATTAAACTCGAGTAAGCTAATTAAGGGCGATTAGTGCTTAAGTAAGCTACAGGGGCTCTAACTTGCTTAATTAGAGATTATCTAACCTCGATTAGGCATTCTCTTGACCCTTCTTGTCCGAGTCAACCCCTTAATTAAGCCTTAATCTCGAAATTCCTCATTAAGTGCCTAATTACTCAGGGTTACTACGGTAATTTAGCACGACATGAAATTGAGGATGTTACAAAGACTACCATGCAAAATCTTCTATGTCCTCGTCACGTGAGGACCTAAAGCATGGTTTATCTAGACTCTCAGAGTATGCTTTAGAAGCATAGTTAATCCATCCACGAGCCTATACAGGATGAATAGCTCTGATACCAATAAATGTAACACCCTCTATTATATAAGCCATGCTCGAGTCATGGAGTTATATTAAGAGGTTGTCACTGTACTAAGAGAATCTTTAAAATATGGGAAATATAACACATGACCCTTTAACTGCACACTTTATTATTGAATAATAATTCATAAATTTTATCTTTGATATATAGAGAATGAAATAATTACAATTTAAGAAAATTGTAGTAACTAATGTTATATGTAGAAACTACCTCAACATTGCGGCTATCGCCTTTTCTGAACTTCAACCGGCTTCTATAGTCTTCCAGGCTGACTTAAGCCTGAGTCTCACATGATGGACGTCCCAGTATTTTGCCTCGTTTTTAAGTTTTAGCCTATGATCTGGAATGTTTATGGAAAGAAGAACATACAAGCAAGCTATGAGAACCTAAGGTTCTCAGTAGGTAAACTTGAACCATACAGTGTCATTATAAACATTCCAACCGCTTCGGTTTCTTATAAAAACGTGAGTACATATACACAACTAGTGGTTCAGTTTTAAGTTGAAAACATTTTTCTCGAAGCGGGTTATATTTTAATAATTACTTGTCATATGATATGACAGACATAGAAATACGAATAGTATAATATGCTTCAACAAGAATCATAATAACATTATGACTTAATGAGATAATTGAAGATGCACATAGAGATGCTTGTACGTGACTGTATGCAAGTGCACTCGGCTTAATTCATCTCTTTCTTTAACTTGCAACTTGATTTTGGTCTTCTGTGCTTAGTCCCCCAGAGGTGAATGGCCTCTCTCACCCCTAGGTAATAGCCTACTTTTCAGGTCCGAGCTCGTACCTATATATGAGTGACGGGTTTACTTTCCTCGACCTTCACACTGGTCTATTCCCATTAATTCTGTTCGAGGGCTAGCCCAAGTCTTAGGCAGTACCGTTCTAGCCCACGTTAGCTGGGTCTATGCCATGTCTCATGTCATAGCTTAATACGTCCCTCTTGTAAGTTCTTATTATCCTTTCCTTTCCATATCTTATCATGCATGCGGATGCTTTTGCGTATTCATGGATATGTCTCACACCTTACTTCTCATATCATATTCTAATTATGCTGGCATGCATGACGTACATGAACATGGCATGTAAATGTAACTATGTTCAAAGCATAATCACCCATAGTATAAGTTCTCATAGCTTCATATCATACTTAAATCATTCTTACATATATGAATCTTATGAGCATAACTTATAAATGTTTATAACATCCATATAATTCACCTATTCCTACCGAAATTTTGGCAGCATAGCAGATCGAGTCTGCTTCCTCATGAATAGTGTCAGACTACCAGTAAAATCATTCAAACATGCAAATCAATATGGAACAGCAATTATATATTCACAATATCATTCATCAAATTCAATACAAATATCAATAGAGTCTTCTACTTACTTCACCCTATTCTGTCTGAATTTTTGTATAATCCAACTTTAGTCCAATTCAACTCATTTAAACTAGAATTTTGGACATGTCATAGCTCTATGTGTCTAGTTTTCAACCCTTTTAGTTCCATCTCATTTTGATAAATGTAGCTCAAGATATTTAAATTTTACCTCAACTTATTTAGTCACTAGCCAGAATTATACTCCTGGAAGTAAAAATTCAGTAAAAATAGAAATCTAAGTGAAACCATATGAAACTTATACCAAATTAAAGATAACAGGAGAAGCTTTTATTTCCAACAAGTTGTACATCATTTGCATAAGCAGAACGCAAGTTATAAGTCGCGCAAATTGACCTTTTTGGACTGCCTTGTCTTAGCCCGGTTTAGACTTAAGTAAATTTCATTGAATTATTAGGAGTGATTGGGAGTGAATCTGATTCTGAAATTTTTATAGGATGTTCCTCTACATGTTAGCTTTCGAACAATACTAGTTTCACTCAATTTGAAGGTGTGTGGGGTGAGTTACACCCTTCCCATCAGGTACTGCTCAGAAGGAAACCCAGATTTTTAGGTTAAAATTAAAAAATTCATAACTCACTTAATACTAATCCAATGACCTTATAAGTTATATGCATGGAAAGCTCTGAGTGTTTAGTTTCACATAAAATTAGTTTCATTTTGTTTCAACGGCTATAGGCGGAGCCGTACACTCTGCCGTACGGACTATCGTAGGTTCTCCTAGGTTTTCAGATTCAGGTTTGCTCTCTATCTTATATTTCATGCAAGATCCAATCTCAATCCCTCCAATTACTTAATAAACCAGGTATAAATCATCACACACATCAAGTATATCATTAAAGAAGTAAAGAGAGTTGAACTCTCATGCAGCTTCAATCCATGAAAACAAGAAGCAGAAAATAGAAATCCTACCTCTAGATTGTTGTAGATGTTGAATAGGTACAAGTTCTTGGTGTGGAAGAGGGATGGAGCTTGAAGGTAGAAGTAAGGTGAAGTAAGGAAGAAGAAGAATAAAGAAAGAATAAAGAAGAGGCAGCTGTTGATGGGGTCGAAAATACCAAGGGAGGAAAGTGGAAGTTAGTTAAATTTTATGGTATTTGAGTCATGGTGTGGTTGGTGGCTTGGGTGGTGGATACTTGGTCACTCCTCCCCTATCTAGTGGCTCAAAATGGCGCCATCCTTAGGGGGTAAAGTGGGTGAGTTCTCAGCCATTAGATCTAGGGTTTGGAGTGTTGAATTTGGCTAGTTCAGTTCTGAGGTTTTTAGCTCTGAGTTCAAGCAGAACAAGCAATATCAAGTTCCGAGCTCCATGTTGATCATTGATTTCAATCGGAATGGATATGAGTTCCAAGTTTCGATCTCTGAATTTATCTTCAAGTTCAAATAAAATGGACATGAGTACTTCCGAATTGATCTCCAAGTTCAAATAAAATGAACAAGAGTTCCGATCTCCAAATTGATCTCCATGTTCAAATAAAATGGATATGAGTTCCGATTTCTGAATTGATCTCTAATTTCAAATAAAATGGACAAGAGTTCCGACTTTAAGCAGAATGGAGGTGAGTTCTGATTTTAGACAGAATGGAAACGAGTTCCAATTTTTTGGCAAAATGGAAAATAATTTAGCATAAGAAAAATTAGAGATGTTACTGCTAATAGTGGTGGTTTTAGAGATTATGTCAGCTAGTGCCATCGAGGTTGGCAAGGAGACCTTCAACCACAAAGTATTCATGGTAGCCAGATCATTAGCATTGCTCACAATTAAGGCCTTTCACGGCATTAGAGATTTTCTAATATACTCCTAGTATTTATGTCACATGTGGAAAGTCGCATGTTGGACCTTGTATGTAGGGGTTCGATGGGTGTTACTAGTGTGGTTAGATGGGGCACTTTGGGAGGAACTGTCCTTTGTTACATTCTTAACCTTTTACTAGTGGAGCTACAGGACCAACAATTCCAGGGAGGCAAGTTGGTGGTTCATGTGCATGAGGATTTAGCAATATACTCTTAGTGAAGGACAGGCTCGTGTTTTTGCATTGACCCATTAACATGCTTAGGCATCCAATACCAAGGTGACAAGTATGCTCTCAATATGTTCTCATGATGCACATATTTTGTTTGACTTTGGAGCTACACATTCTTTCTATCTCCTTCCATTGCATCTTGTTTTGGCAAAGATCCTTTACCTCTAGGTGAGCCTTTGATAGTAGTTATGCTTGTGGGTGACTCCTTGTTAGCCAACTCAGTGTACAGATCATGTGAGAGCCTGGTGGTAGGCAAAATCTCCATAGTTGACTTGATAGTGCTCAATATGTTTATTTTTGACATGATAGTAGGCATGGACTAGTTAGCATCTTGTCATTGTAAAGTGGTAAAGTTTAGTTTGCTAGATAATCCACCCTTCATTTTTCAAGGTGATTGGGATTGGTTACCAAGTAACTCGATTTTAGCAATGGTGGCCCAAAAATTACTGAGAAAGGGCTATCATGGATATCTAGCTATGGTGAGAGATACTAGTATGACACAAGGGTGCTTGGAGCATATTCTAGTGCTATGTGAATATTTTGATATTTTTTTTGAAGAGCTTCTAGGATTATCACCTGACATGGAGATAGAGTTTAGTATAAATTTGCTTTTAAACACATAACCAATATCTATAACTCCATAACGGATGGTTCCAATTGAACTTAAGTAGCTGAAGGAGCAATTGAATGATCTCCTTGATAAGGGTTTCATTCGTCCTAGTTTCTTTCTTTGGGGTGCACCAGTGCTGTTTGTTAAGAAGAAGGATGGTTCACTCCATTTATGTATTGACTATTGATAGTTGAACAAGATAATAGTGAAGAATAAGTCTACTTTACCTCATATTGATGACTTATTTGATCGGCATCAAGGATCTCAATGTTTCCCAAAAATTAGTTTGCAAGTTGGGTACCATTAGTTGAAGATAGGGGTGAAGATGTTCCTAAGACAATCTTTCGTATTTGTTGTGGATATTATGAGTTTTTAGTTATGTTTTTTGGGCTTACCAATGCCCCTATAACTTTTATGGACTTGATGAACTAAGTGTTCAAGATATTCTTAGATAATTTTGTGATAGTCTTCATTGATGACATCTTAGTGTATTTCAAGAGTAGGGACGAGCATGAGCAACACTTGAGGTTAGCTTTGCAAACCATGAGAGAGCATAAGTCATATACTAAATTATCTAAATGTGAGTTTTAGTTGGACATTGTGACTTTCTTAAGTCGAAGCAATTCATGGTTTGCTTAGGCCTACGCCTATGATGGAGATTCATAGTTTCATAAGGCTTCCCAGATATTACCACAAGTTTGTCAAGAACTTCTCCAAACTTGTGGCTTCTTTGACTAAGTTAACATAGAACCAGGTTAAGGTTTAGTAGACCAATGCATGTGAATAGAGTTTGCAGCAGTTGAAGAGTTGCTTGACGTCCACTCCAATGTTAGCCTTACCTACAAGTGGTGGTGATTATGTAGTTTATTGTGATACTTTTAGAGTTGGCCTTGGTTGCATGTTGATGCAGCATGGGAGAATGGTAGCTTATACTTCTAGATAGCTTAAGAGCAAAACTCTCCTAGTTATTTTATGGGAGAAACTAATTTACCAAAGCTAGTGATTTTATTTTATGTTATTTGATTTATTTAGTTAGTTATTTTCTTCAATTGTTTTTCCTTCTACAATGGTAATTAAATTATGACCTTGATGATTGATTTGAAATTGTGATTAGTTTTTTTTTTGTCATTATAACTTCATGATTTTATTTTATCTTATTTTATTTTGTGCTAATATGATTTCTAAGAGTTATTACCTTCAATTGATGTTGATTTATTGAATTTGAGATAGCTATGATAGGTTCTAAGTTATAACAGAGTTCACCATAAGCAAAGAGATATAATGATACCATTCGCTATTAGTGAAAAGAGAAAATGGCACCATTTGCCATTAGTGAAGAGATATAATGGCCTATATGTTTATTATATATTCAATTGAGATTCAGGGTGAGCGGACTTTAACTAGAGATAATGTTGGGTAAGGCGAGGCCCTTAACTTGAGATAAGATAAGATTTGTGACTAGATGGATTGAGATGACTCCCTATTTGAGAAAGTTCTTTCACATGTAACCCTCATAGAGTATTTAATTATTTGACAAGTGATTTGATTTTGAATCAGTTTTTATTTATGAAAAATTTTGTGAATACAAGAATTTGATAAATCATTGCCTCTATTGATTATTTTGTGGATTGTAGAGTTGTTAAATTTCTTCTACTAATTAAAAAGTTTGTGCACTTATTTCTTCTTCTTGTCTATTTTATTTATATACCCTCATTAAGTTTATGTGACTCACTTTATTCCTTTTCCTCAGTTTCATAGGGTGCAAAATATCTAGGTCCTTCAATTTACTATTTTGCCCAAGAGTTATTATTTGGTAGGCCTCCATTGCCAATAGAGGCATGTGTCATAGTTGACTTCAAGATTTTGTAGCTATAGAGCATAAATTTATTTTCTTTGGACTATGTATATAACCATAGAGTTTAAACATGCTGTTTTTTCTATTATTAATCTCTTTGATATTTATGATTGGTATTTTGCAAACACTCTGACTAACGATTCTGGATAATTATATATGTTATTGCACAAGTTCTTTTAAAATGTGGTTTTGCTTTGTTCTAAAGGGAGATTTGTTGAATATTTTGGTGGCCTTATGGTTAAATTATTAATTTATTATTAATAGAGTTTTATTCTTTAGACATGGCAGCCTAAATGACTTTGAGTCTAACATTAGGCTGTGCACTAGTCATGGCTTATGTACGAGCAGTGACAACTATATAATAATTAATTTGTACCATTTAAAACATAATTTGAGATTTTTCAATGAAAAATATTTGTATGATTTAAGAATATTATATAATTATACTTCTAACCAATCATATAAATATATTTTACTTATGTATTAATAATAAATTTTATATAAAATACACTTATATAATTAATTTAAAAATAATACCACATAATATTTGATTGATCCAAAAATACTATATAGTTGTCCTACCGGGAAATATAAATATTTCTCTTTCTCAATACCTAATTAAACACAGCCTTTTGTTTTTCGAACCTTTTTAAAAACTGGAGCCAGCGCCCTTCTACATTACGAGGATATAAGTCATATATTTTTCTATCAGAAAGTACAAGGATCGGTGTGATAAATAAAAAAGTACAAGGATAGGTTTTCATTTTGTAATGATTCCAGAAGTTAATGAGAAATTGCATGTTGCCGGCGGCTAGTAAATTCTTAATAATCCGATTCTGTTCCAAAAAGCTCCAAACCTTGTATATTTTGAATCCGTTCTTTGGGGCGGTGGTGGAAGAAGTGATTGTCGTTCAATTCACTTTTAGTCCTTTCCGTCAAGTCTAGTGTTGCTAGTCCAACGCGCGCACCACGCTTTTGCGTGGAGTCAAAGTGGAAGGAACGAACCAACCTCTTCACCGGCATCTCTTTGTCTTACTTATCTCTTTCTTATTCAAAGTTCAAACGGTCTTAGTTCTAATCTAAGTTCCAAAGATTTTCCTTCTCTGTTTCTTCTGCGCAGTTCCTCTAATTGTGCGTCACGCACACGCTTGCTTCACAACTCCCTATGTATAAATAGAGCGCGCAGGAGCCATTGAACCCACACACACACACACACACACACTTCAAACCAAAAACAGAAAGAACCCGAAGACCAAAGAAAAATACTGAGAGAGAACCCTAAACAATGGAGATGAAGGAGAACGGGCCCAACAAGAAGCTTTCGTATGGAGCCGTAGATGGACCAACGAACCCCATGGTCACGCCTCTGCTCACGGATCTCTACCAATTCACCATGGCTTACTCTTACTGGAAAGCTGGCAAGCATCAAGAACGTGCTGTGTCAGTAATCATCGTTTTCGTTTTCGTGTTTTTTTTCAATTCTCATTTCTTTTTTTGCGTTTTCCTTTGTTGCTTGATGTTTGGGTTGCTGAGGGAGTTAGCTGGAACTGATGATGATTGTTGTATTGTGTTTTTGCTGAATTGAACACTTTCAGATTCAGTTTCAATGGTTTTGTCTACGTTGGTTCCATTAGGGTTAGTGTTTTGATCTGGAGTGCTGTTAATCTGTGATTGCAGTGTGTTTTTTAATTAATGGATCCTATGCATGTTTTTGGGGATTAGACTTAATATTCATTAAATGCTCGTGGATGCATGTTGGTATGTGTTTTGTGAGAAGATTCATTTGTAACTTGATTCAGGTTCGATTTGTATTTTCGGAAGAATCCCTTTGGCGGGGAGTTTACTGTCTTTGCTGGTTTGGAAGAATGCATAAGGTTCATTGCTAATTTCAGACTCACTGAGGAGGAGATCAATTTTGTCAGGGAAAGCTTGCCTGGTTCATGTGAGGTAGACTGAATTGTGATTATTATCGCAGCTATAACATTATCGTTTTGTTATGGCTGTGGGTGGGCTGATTTCATCTTAGGCTAAGAATTAAAGTTTTTCTCTATCATTCAATTGTTACACTGAAGATTTTTCAATATAGGAAATGATGCAGCTATAAAGAAAGCAGAAATTACGTGGTAGCACTTGAGTAGGAGATAAAAACTAGCAGTAGATTGATCATAATTGTTTGTGTTGTGCAATCTTGCTAAGATGTGTGTACTTAATGCAAGTGCAATTTCTTCACGGTCATTGAGATAAAGATAAGCATGTCAACAACCTCAAATGCTGAAGTTTCTGTTTATTTCCTATAATCCTTAAGCACACAGCAACACTGCATGTCTTTTTCTTTTTCTTTTTTTTTATTCTTTTTCATTTGATTTTATAATTAATGTTCAACTTTGTCAACACTTTCAACTAGTTATTCCTGAAACTAACTTCAGGAAATCTAAATGATGGATATAAAGACTCAAGGCATATGGTTGTTCAAGGGGTCTTACTTTCACAAATTTGTTACATGTTTCTTTATAAATAGCATTGGGTCAAGTGTAAATCCGAAATAATATGGCGGATGATTGTATTCTCTGTGATTCTGTGGAAAGTTTTAATGCTGCTGGCATTTTCTAGTAGAAAACCCTTCAATATAAATTATGAGTTGTTAATAACTATCTATTAAACTGTAGGATGGATTCTTTGACTATCTTAGAGGAATTGACTGCTCTGATGTTGAGGTGTATGCCATTCCTGAGGGATCGGTTGTTTTTCCTAAGATACCCCTGTTGAGAGTTGAAGGTCCAATTGCCGTGAGTGCATGCTAACATTAAATACCCTCTATTAATGAATTTTTCTATACTTATTTCTTTTAAAGACAACCTATTTCTTACATTAAATTGACTTTTATGCTCTTCAGGTTGTTCAGTTGCTAGAAACACCTTTTTTGAATCTTATTAATTATGCATCTTTAGTTTCTACTAATGCTGCAAGACACCGTAATGTTGCTGGAATATCCAAAACTCTACTTGAGTTTGGACTACGAAGGGCTCAGGTTACAAAGTCTTTTAAAATACTTTTTAATAGGAAAATTTAGGAAGAACTGACCTTTGGTATTCATTAAAAGAAACTCTTATTTTGAATGTACTTGTAGGGCCCAGATGGTGCAGTAAGTGCGTCAAAGTACTGCTATATTGGTGGATTTGATGCAACCAGGTATTATCGATTAAACAATTCTTTTCTAGCATTTAGTTACTGTATAATTTGGATGAGGAAATGTTCATTACAGTATGTAGTTCTAACAGTTATTGTTCTTGAGTTTCTGTGGACTACAGTCTCTGCAATGCTAATATAGTCCAGAGTGTTATCAATTGTTTCATCAAATATAGTTCTAATTGGGATTTTTTTATAGAGCACAACATCGAAGATACTGTATTTACTGTTAATTTAGACAGCAGGGCATGATCTTGGTATTGAAACTCTATTTTTACGCTACTTGAGTGTAATTCCTGTTAGTTCGTATACGACTATACATTGTAATTGACTCCAGGAAAAGTGCCTCGAACATGCTATACTCTTTTGTGTATAGTTCAAATGATGATATATCCATGATCATAGATCCAAAGAGTTTAGTATTTGAGTAGAGCTAAATCCGCCAAGTGGCATCTCTTACCTAGTCTCATTTTCTGTCGCGAGTAAACCTATCATTTTGCAAGATTTCAAGAAATAACTCATTCGGTTATGAAAAAGTAATGAGAAGTAGGATGGTAATTGAATGCTGGGATGAAGGGCAAGGATTAAAATTAAACACTATTTATCAACATATCATGACATTCTTTTTATATCAGCATTTCTATGCAGTAGTTATTATGATGAAATTCATTGGTTAAAAATGGCATAGAACTTTAAACTACCCGTTTGACTCTAGCTTCATTGGATCAGCTGGTTAAGAGAACTTGGAACAATCAATGACATATCATTTTATTGTTGCACTTTTTGTCACTATTATAGTCAAAATTCCATGAAGATGTGAGATGGATGTACATAAATATGTAAAGTTTTCTATATGATTGTTTTGGAAGGAACCCTCAATTTGTTATTCTTCTTTGGGATCATTTGCACTTACATTGTTGATCTAAGTCGATGCAATATACGACTAGATGAAATGAAATCACATTATTGAGAGATGGATTAATTAAGTTCCCTGCATACACATTGGTTAATATGCTCATTTGCATGCAATTATTTGGATAAAAACACAAACTATGTTTGCACAGTATGGTAATGTATGAGATATTAGGTACCGGAAAGTTGCATTTTCAAGCTTCACTTGTAATTCTACAACTATAGATATGGGGGTAGCATGCTCAAACTGAAGATCAGGGAGGAATTGATTTTTTTTTTTGGGGGGGGGGGGGGTATTGTCCATTTTATTTTGGTTTAGTGAATTTTAATTTCTTACATTTGCTTCTGAATAACATGGTTTTCTCATGTGTGCCAACAGCAATGTTGCAGCAGGAAAGTTATTTGGGATACCCCTTCGTGGCACTCATTCCCATGCCTTCGTTAGCTCATATATGGTGTGTAATCATTTCACTGAAACTTTTTATGTATTTGATTGGTGTTTCTAAATAGATTTCAAAAGGCACAAAAATGTATTTGATTCTTTTCAGTCACTGTCTGTTAAAAAGAATAGTTACAAATTTGTAGTGGAAGCAAAAGTTCATGATAACTGATGAGGCATTGTAGTTTAGTGGGAAAATAGGTATACGTTATATAAATAGGTGAAGTATAAAACAGAATGTCTGTTTATATAAAATTTATATACTACAGATCAATATATACACTACAAATCAAGATAGTAGAGTGATGACTACAAGATGTTTAATTACATTATAGACTATTCAGAGAGTGACAGTTGCAACTATAGAATTCAGAGGGAAAAGATGAAACCTTGGTCTCTATTCATTTTTCATAGTAATGTTCAGTCAAACCACAACTTCAAAGTTAGACCAGGTGAAACTTTGAAACTGTGAGGTGGATCACCTATTTTAAAATGATGTAGTTTCAATGCAGCTTATTTTTACACATATCCTTATAAGCAAAGCTGAACTGTAATTTGTAAGTGCATCTTTATGTGATTACTGTTATTAGCATTATTATTCTTTATATGACTTGTGGCATCAGGCATGGCATATCCTGATATATTTCCTTTGCTTACTTTTATGTGTACCTTGTCTGTCCTGTGATGTGCAGAGCCTTGATGAGATCATAGACAAGTCACTTTGTAGAAAAGACGGTTCTAGTACTTGTGAAGATTTTGTTAGTCTTGTTCAAACATGGCTGAACAAAATTCAGGTGCCAACATATAAACATTTAGATCCTTAATGTTGCTTTTGTATTGTGGTTCTTTTCTTTGGTGTTGTGTGAGTTAGGGGATTGGTGGGGATGATGGATTTGATAAGATTGTCATCATGGTAGCAGTTACTTATGCAATAACCCATTGGGAAGAGGTTTTGAAAAAACGAAAAAAATGGCAAAGGCCCAGAGCTAGTTTAACTACTTAGGTATTTTCTAAAATGGCTATCTTAAAAGCTAAAGCTCAAAACAGTGATAAAACCAATGCATATCAAATGTTTATACTTGTGCCTGTAATGCAAACGTGAATGTTTGCACACAGCATGACCTTGTGTTAACCACCACATATACTAGAGATGTTCTAGCAACTTGGTCTACCTATTCTGGATTGCCATGTCATGAATGCTGGAAGCCACAGTTTTGTTCATTTTAATATAAATTAAAGAATACTTAATTAGAAGATAAAGGAAATGTAGAAGAAAACATTCAGCAGGTGGTGAAATGCATGCATAGAAATCTATTATGGAAAGACTTATGCCTTTGTGGGCCCTTAAAGTCCAAAGGGCTTTTCTGTTGGTTAGCGTGTTAGAGATGTTAACAGAAAGTGATCGCGGGCCTTATTCTTATTCCTTAACACTTGATATGATTTTATGAGATTGGCATACATGAATCTAGAGGTGTTTTGATTTGATTTCACTGAACATTCTGCACAAGAAAAAATGCTTTTATTTTATTTTTTCTATATGAAGTTGAAATATATAGAGGGTGAGCCTTAGTGCAACGATAAGATTACAATCTTGTGCCCTAGAGGTCACAGGTTCCAATCCTAAAAACAGCCTCTCTGTATGCGAGGGTAAGGCTGCATATATCTACCCTTCTTAAACCCCACTAAGTGAGAGCCTCGTGCATTGGACCACCTTTTTTATGAAGTTGAAATATATGCCCATGAGCACTGTTAAAAAGATGACTGGCCAATACTAGATTGGGTTCACATGATTAAAATAAAGCCACACCTGATACGGTAGCTGAAAGGTATTTTAGATCATGGATGTAACGTGTGCTAGTTCTTTCCTCTCTTTCTGAAAAAGTTGTATGAATCATTTCATGTTAAGGTTGTAAATGATTATTATTGTTCTAACATATGTCTATGTTTTGCACTCTTAAAAGAATGAATGGTGGAGTTATCAGACTCATAGAACATACTAATCTGTGTTCCCACTGTGCAGTGGTCAAATTCACTGTGTAGCATTTTTGGTGAGACCAATCAAAGCGAGTTGGCAGCATTCACATCATATGCATTGGCATTTCCTGATAGCTTTCTTGCCCTTGTTGATACATATGATGTAAGTATTTTCTTAGTAGTGTTCTATTCCTTAAACATATATTTATTGCTGTCCAATAATTATGGATATCTTGCTTGTCCTTAAAGTCTTTTGTGAAATGTGGACAAAATCAGTTTCCTGATTATAGGATGCTATGCCATCTGTTTCCCAAACATGATCTGGACTGCGATCATTAACAATATAAACAGAAACTGATAGAAACTAAAAATGGTGGGAGTCAGTTTTTGTGGGGTTTTAAATCAATTTGACTTTGAGAGATAAAAGATAGGGGAATCACATAACTGGCATATGAGTGAATGGGATGTGCGCTTATACATGTGTTTAGGTATGAGTAGGTACCCCACTATTTTCTCTGAAGATATGCAGACTATAAATTTGCGACTTATTTAAAGATGGAGATGCATAAGCAAGATCCCGATATGACTCACCCATCTTCTCAGTTTTAAGAATTTGCTCATGAATCTCCTCATTATGCATTATAAATTAGATTATGTGCTTAACGGATGAGACTTGAGAGTACGGGTGGTGTTGTTTTGGTCAACAAATACAGATGCCAATCATGGGTCACTGTTCTGAGTTTCAAATAAAGTGAGTTAAACTCAATTGAAGGGTAGTTCTTGTACAACAGGTATACACGGGGACAGATGCAGAAAAACTAATGTGGTAAATCATACCTAAGGTCTGTTAGTGATGTGATACCTTGTGACTCTCCAACTTCTGTCTGCTAATTCATTCTATCTTATATTCCAACGTTGAAAATATGTTAATTTTGAAATTACACTGTTATTTCTGGTTATCATGTCTTTTGTCAAATGGTTATTGTTTCTGGATAATGTTTGATAGTAACTGCTAAAGTTTCTTACTTCTTTTGTTCATTCCCTTTTTCCTACTTTGTCCAGCTATTTCTTGAGATGATTGCATTTGCATTTGTTGACAGGTCATGAGAAGTGGAATCCCTAACTTCTGTGCAGTTGCGTTAGCTCTCAGGGATTTAGGGTATGTGCAGCATATCTCAGTTGCGTTTCTCTTGATTGAAGGTTTTAAATCTTCTAAATAGTTGTGTACTTGTGTTAGTTTTCCCAGTTTTCAGTTGATAGGGGTACAATGTTTTGTGCTTTTCTTTTCAAATGCATGAAAAATGATATGTTGTGGTAGTATCTGCATAGATATTCTACAAGAAACTATTGGTAATATCAACTGCTTGTAGTATGGATGCAGTACCAACTGCCATAATGATGGTGATTGGTATCTACTTGATGCTATATCTGAACTCTTTAGGTGCTAGTTGCTATGTTGTCAAAGAACCATGTAATTCCTGTTTGTTGCTGAGTTTAGATGATGTCCTGTGCAGATACAAAGCAGTTGGCATTAGATTGGACTCTGGTGACCTTGCATATTTGTCTTGTGAGGCCAGGAAATTCTTTTCCTCCATTGAGAAGGAATTTGGAGTGCCCGAATTTGGGAAAATGACTATCACTGCTAGTAATGACCTCAATGAGGAAACAATAGATGCTTTAAACAAACAGGTAATTATTCATTACAAACTGGAACCTGAAACTTTTGGCCTATTGATTCAGTCGCCATAATACTTAAGCTGTGTCTATGCTTGTGTTTTTATGTATTCATTCTGTGTACTCTCATTATCACATAAAAACTCTCTTCCAGTATAGAATTCATTACACATGATTTGTTGGTTTATACTTTTATACAGATTTTAATGGTTGATTTCTTATTCATTTGCATATATACTAATATATAATATCAAAACCTTTGGTGTTTGACCTCTCCCACAATGTACATTGTATCATAAATCCTAAAAATTAAAAAAGGAAGAAGCTAAAGTTGGTTGGGTAGTTGTTCTATTTCCTCTTAATAAAAATTAAACATGCAAAATTGATTGACATGTGGATGGTTATTTAGTTATTTTTAGTTTTAATTTTATTAAATTGATACATATGACATGCACGTCATGATACTAGTGTGCATAAAATGCAGGAATATAAAACTAAAAGGATGCTTATGTTAAGTGTCACATATTTGTGTACCACTGAATTCTGTTATATCTTTCCTCCCGTATTGTAGTTTTTGTGGGATATACATAAGTATATCATGCTACTCCTGGGTGGGACAAATGTATGTAATGTGTAATTTTCCATATTCACGTAACATGGTTCCTGCCATGATTGTGATAACATTACTGATTCAAGGAGTTATGATGCTGAAAAATAGAATTAATGACAATTTGTTACTGGCTGAAGCCACAATCTTAAATTCTAAAGATATTTCATGTCTGATAACTAAAGGATCAATAAATTCAGATTAGTTTAAATAGCCCCAAATTATTTAACTATAGGGCTTGCAATTTTTTATTGAAGGGGAAGCTGTCACTTAGATTGCCAGCAGATCCAGATAATTTATAATTGATTTGATGTTCTATGGACATAGTTTACAATAAGACACAATGATGTTGTTTGACTTTGATCTACGTAATTGACTCCACCTAGTGAGAAAATGCTTTGTTGTCATTGTCACTGTTGATTTAAAGTTCTAATATTTATATCATGTTGAAATCCCATAAGCTTAAAGCCTTAAACTTAGCAGATTTATTAGTTTTTTTCATGTGTGTGTGTGTGTGTGTATGTAGAGGTTGTAATGAAAACACCATGGCTTTATTTATCTTGATTTTGACAAAAGGGGAAAATTAACAAAGGGGACAAAGTTTGTTGTTGTAGTTGGAAAAATTAACAAAGGCATATGATTTATCATCCTACTCTTTCGTTTGGATTTCGTTTTTACTCTACAGGGTCATGAGGTTGATGCCTTTGGAATTGGTACATACCTGGTCACATGTTATGCTCAAGCTGCTCTAGGTGTTGTTTTCAAGTTGGTTGAGATAAATAATCAGCCTCGTATCAAACTTTCTGAAGATGTATCAAAGGTTTGAACACGCCAAACAGGACCTGTTATTGTAATCATCTATTGGTAATTAATTATTATCTTTTTCTCTTTTCCTTTCTCTGTATTTAGGTCTCTATTCCATGTAAGAAGCGATGCTATAGGTTGTACGGGAAAGAAGGTTATCCCCTGGTAGACATAATGACTGGGGAAAATGAACCCTCTCCTAAGGTATTATTTTGACAGTGTGGCTGATACTTTATCTCCGTTCTTCTTTTCAATGTTTGCCCCCCGTCCCCCTTGTTAGTGCTATTGCATATGTATTCACTAGCATGCAATTTATTATTTTTGTTGGGGGTACAGTAACCTGGTAGTAGTATGAGAAGAAAGAGAAAACTGTTCTGCTTAGGTTAAAGTGTGTACTTGGTTATTTGTTTAAGACTAAAGCATTGAAGTAGTTACTCTTGTTCACACTGATGAGGTGCCTCATCATATGGGTTTCCTTGAGGGTGATCTGGATGAAGAAAACCCCTATCTGTGCAATTGTTGATAGAGAACTCCATTGAAGTAAAGCCATATCCAGTTGCTATTCTTTATTCTGCTTCATAATATAAAACCAATTAATGGACAGACAGCCTGTCATTATTGAATCATCTTGTTGCTCTTACGATGTTAAGTTTCCAACCTCATCATGTAGGCACAAACATTATTTTATCATCTTTTATTCATAGGTGGGAGAAAGAATCCTGTGCCGTCATCCCTTCCAAGAATCCAAGAGAGCATATGTGGTGCCACAACATGTTGAGGAGCTTCTAAGGTGTTACTGGCCTGGTAGTTCAGGTAAGAACAAACAACTACTATTGACAACTATGGATATCAATTAGCTGCTTATTGATATCACTAAAAACCTGTGTTTGTTTGCTTAGCGCAGAGTAAATGCTGCATCTTTATAAGGACATACAATGTTTTATTATTATCTATTATAATATGTTGGAGCATTTAGCATGCTACATTGACACTACCCCATAAACTAAGACAATAAAGATATTATCTCATATGGTAATGCTATAGTTGTCAAATGTATCACTTCATGAGTTCCTGCATGAAATGATCATGTCATCAGGTAGTCAAAGTTGCACTAAAGAACAAAAAAGTATTTAAAGTGGCATAGGAGCATTCATCGGCAATTCATATATTCAGTGAATGCAGCCGATGGCTGTCAGTTCTTACTTTTCTTTAACTTGCTTATTCTATTTTGAAGACAAAAATAGAGAAACTTTACCACCTCTAAGGGACATTAGAGAGCGATGCATCAAGCAACTTGAGCAAATGCGACCTGACCACATGAGGAGACTTAACCCAACTCCATATAAGGTCACGAAGTTATACCTTGCTCTAAATTATGTTATTATTTTCATCTTGAATGGTTTTGAATATCTTTTTTCATTTTTTGTCTTTTTTTCTCTAAGCAGGTTAGTGTAAGTGCAAAGTTATACGACTTCATTCATTTCTTGTGGCTCAATGAGGCACCAGTTGGGGAGCTGCAGTAATAATAAAATAAGGCAAATAAAATGGCATGCCTTGAGAGCCTAATAATCGGGGCGAAAAAGATTTCGATAGAAATTTCTTTCATACAGTATAGATGCATTCGATGTGTTTTAACTGTTTTCATATCATATGTTTCTGTATATTTGAATTGGAGGAACCATTAGTTTTTCAAGGCCTATGTGCAAATAATCCTTCTTTGCCCTTGCCCGCATTGCTATACAATGTTGATTATATAGCTAAACTTTGGTAAGTGAAAGCAACAGATGTATCAATGTTGATGTTTTAAGAAAGTAAATTAACAAGAGAGGAACCAAAGAACAATAGTATGTTATTTGAATTTATTTGAATTTAATTATTATACGAGTATTTATATATAAGATATGTTAAAATCGAATCTATGAGAGTCGATTGTGTTTTTTGAGTATTTTATTTAGTTATTCATCATTAAAATCAATTTTTATTTTTAGAATTGATTTTGAAAGGAATGAAAATTTTTTACTTTCTGTTAGAATCATTTTAAAGGATTATCAAATATAAATTATTTTATCTTAAAATTAATTTTTCAAAAAGAGAATCGGATACGGACTATTTCTATAAATGAGAAGACTTAATGATTATATTGTCTCTTAAGACTATGTTGTTGTGTTTTCATGAGTTGGGGACATTAGTATTTACGACTCCTCTTTAAGTTAGAACATATAAATCATAAGTACCAAATTTACTAACATATTACTAATATGATGTCCCTAATAGATTTAGTGAATATATTAATTCGTTGATCGTTGGAGTTAACCAAGCGAGTGGTAATGCATTAATATTTTCTTTGATGAAATGACAATCCACTTTTATGTGCGTGGTCTTTTTATGAAACATTGAATTCGAGGCAATGTGCAAGGCAGCTTTAATATCACTGATGAGTTGCATTTGATTAATATCTTCTTACCTGAGTTCTTGTAGTAAATCTTAAGACATATGAGTTCACATATTGCTAAGGTCATCGCCCAATATTTTGCTTTTGCACTTGATCCAGCCGTGACATCTTGTTTCTGACTTTTCCAAGATTTCAAGTTGCCTCTAATAATTACACAAACACTGTATGTGCATTGTTTGTTCGAAGGCGAACCAACCCAATTTGCATGTGAGAAAACTACAATCCAGGAGGGAACGTTGTCTTTATTTAGGAGTACTTGACTTGGTGTTCTTTCGACGTATCAAAGTATTCGAATTGCAGCATTCCAATGGCTGTCGCTAGGAGACTGTAGGAATTGGCTAACTACAATTACCGAATGTCAGGTCGAGTGATGGTCAGGTAGTTCAATTTTCTAGCAAGTGTTGATATCTCTCAAGATCAGGTAAAGGCTCTCCTTGTATGGTAAAAGCTTAATAATCGAAGTCATGGGCATGTCAAATATGTTGACAATATGATAAACCTATTATCTCTTCTAAGATATTAAGGGCATACTACTTTTGAGATATGACAATACCACTAGCGGATTGAACTACTTCAGTACCAAGAAAAATGACACATCCTAAATCCTTGGTTTAGAAATGACTAAGATGTCGTTTTAGCTTATTAATACCATCCTCACTGTCGCTAATGATGATAATATCATCAACATATACAATCAGTTAAGTACTTTAATGTTGTGAAGAATGACAATAGAATACTGAGTAATTTGTCTCATTACCTATCATGTCAACTGTTGAACTACAATGCTAAATTGTCTAAGCAACACTCATGGGGATGTTTTAAATCGTAGTGTGGCCGTCAAAGGCGACGTATAGACTTCCTTAGCATGCTCACCATGCAAAGAAGCAGTCGATATCGAGTTGATAGGGAGGCCAATGTTGAATGGTAGCCATAGAGAGAAAAGGACGAACAGAGGCAATCTTTTGGTATAGGACAGAAATTGTCAATGTAATCCAAACCGATTTTCCCAAGGGAAAGGCTACTTATTCCCGAGTGCCACTGGAGCACAAAGCCTCCATTTCATCCACACATAAGTTTGCGAAATAATTTGTTTCCTTTGTTTCGTAGTAAGTGTACATATAATGTCAGTTTTCCATTTCTTCCTCTTGCTTTCCGTTTAGTAGGGTCTAAGGAAGGCCATGAATTCTATTTGTTTTTTAGGTGCATTTTTATGTCGAACTTAGTGATGAAAGCATTAAAGGGAATATGGTGAGTTGTGAAATAATTTTCTTTTCAATAAAAGTTTATATTTTTTAGGTTATTCTTCTATTCATGTCTCGTGGCAATTGTTACTTGTTAGTTGATCATATTTTGTCGTTACTGTTAATAATTAATTTTCAGCGTCTTCTCGAGGTATGTTTGTGTGTCTATATATATATATATATATATATATATATATATATATATATATATATATATATATGCTCCTTTGGAATGGATTTGGATCCTTTAAAGTGAGAAGACTTGTAAAATGAGAAAGTGAGGGATTAACAACTTTGGATCAATAACTTCTATTGTGAATGAGACCCACTAAATAATCCGAATGTTATTAACTCCTCACTTTCTCATTTTATAAGCCTGATCACTTTAGAGGATCCAAATCCGGAATGGAATATAGGCTATATAGATCAGTGGTAGAAGTTAGATATTCCTTATTTTGTTAATTTGTTTGTATCATTGTGTAATTCAGAATGACGTTCGATGGGTTTCTTGCATGTGGTTCTTGAGATCTAGTTGATGAGGATAATCATGAATAAGATAAAAGGACTGGATTCCGTTGTTAGGATGATTATTAGTTTGTGGCAATTCACAAATGAAAAAAATAATTGATTCATTCTTTAACTTATTTTTTATTTTTAAATTTGTCCTCTAAATAATAAACGGTCAAAATTTGCCCTTTAAAAAATAATCGTTTCAAATTCGTCCTCCTATTTTTAAAAAATAAACATATTTATCCTCTTCACAACCTTTTCACAAATGTTATTTGTTTCATTAGAAGGTAAATTTAAAAATATAATTTATCATATAAGATATCATGTATATTATTTTTGCTAATCTAGATATCAAATAGAAATTTTTCATCAATGTAAGTAACATTGTTTATAAAAAAAGATAAACATGTTCAGTTTTTTAAAATTAGATGATAAATTTAAAACATTTATAATTTAAAAGATAAATTTAAAAACAGAAAATAAATTAGAGGACGAATCTATTATTTTTGCTTTAAGAAATAGCCAGCTAGTAGCTTTTAAATTTTAATGATGAATTATTTTTTAAATGAAATATTTGACACTTTACTACTTAGTTTTATTATTTGTTGATTTGAGTTTTTTTTTTTTTTGTATTTGAAGAAATTTCCTTCAAATATTGTAAAAATATTCCACAAATTGCACCGAAAAGTTTTTCAACAATTTACAGGCGTAGGTTGAAGGTGCTGGACAGGAATTTGGATGCGGCTTACGTGACAGATTGATGGAAAAAGTTGTATCGGATTTTCGAATCAAAGAATATAACCAAGTTTATTTCAGAGTTTGTAGGGTAGAACATAAAGCTCATTCCCACAAATATTTTGATTGAGTTTACCCACTAGGAAAAATGTTTTCCTTTTCCTTTTTATTTGTTTTATTTTATGTAAATATCTTTCAAAATCCAAATTCATATTGTTTTTAATTAATATGTTTATTTTGGTAATATGATGGTATTTTATTTACAAGTGGTGTTCTCTTCTATCTTCGGTAAATAATATGAATGAAAAATTGTTAGATAATTGTCAGATGACAAAGAGAAATATTATTTTGACATCCTCAAAGACGATATATATAGTGTCTACCGTATAAAAAGAAGCAAAACGACAAAAGAAAAGTAGGGAGGGAATGTGGGCATACAATGAAAGTAAGAAGAAGAAAAAACCACTGTTCTTCACTCACAAACTCTCCTGCTCTTCTTCACTCATTCTCATCCCCCGCTACAATCACAAACTCTCTTGCTCTTCTTCAGTCATTCACATCCCCTGCTACCATCATTCTCCATGGAGGAATTTCACACTAAATCCTACTCCACCCTAACCCCTCTCTATCACCAATCTCTCAATCACCTTTCCACCCTAACCCTCTGTAGTGCGCCGCAACACCGTGAGCCACCATCACTCTTGACCTCTTTCTCCCTTTTCACTGTGACCAAGTGATGGTGTAGGTATGCAAGAATATGCCGCACCAAAACCGCAAACACATCACACCAGAACTGCAAACACGCCGCACCAAAATTCGATGCTAACCAAGTGACGTTGCTATCGCACACCTTTCTACGTCGAATCCTCAACAATTTCAACTTCATCTTCATCGCGGTGTGCTCCTTCTTCGGTCGCCCTTTCTGTAGCGTCAACCCTCCCTCAATGGAGCCCTAATTTGATTTCAAAAAATTAACTCTCCTCTATCATTCAGTAACTCTCTTGGACTCTCACTCAATCGATCTTGTTGAAAGGTAATTTACAAGTCTTGTCGATTCTTGTCACTAATTTCATTGATTTTTGTTAGTAAACCTGCACCTGAAAAGAATTCTTGCATCATGACCATCACATATTGGAAGTTGAAGTTCCATTTTGCATATGTTTGCACAGCGTTTGAAGAAACCGTGTTATATTGTGATGATCCATACAAATAATTACATAGAACCAAGGGCAAATGATTATTATGGTACATATTATGTGCATAGATTTATTTTAGCCGAAGGTACCAAGGGGCCTGGCCTGCATGACTATGTTCAAAGAGAAGACAAAATCTAGATAGAAAAAAATGAAAGGCAATTATATCTTGAATTTTTATAAGGATTTTAACCATAGAAAAGCATAACTCTAATAATTTATTTAAATGGTAGAAGACTCAAGAATTCCATGTGCTGGAAGTCTAAAGCAATCTATTACCTTTACTGCTTATGGCTTTTGTTTCCTGCTTCTCAAAGTAGAAGCTACGGTGATCAAGTGATATGAAATAGTTCTGATACATTTTAGTCTATACTTCATTAAAATCTGCATGACTCCCTGTCCGCTCATCTTGTTTCTACTTCAAGTGGGTTAATATAACAAGCAAAGTTGGAAATGAATTCTTCCTTTACACATTGATCACTTCAAGCCCATGGTCATCATATAATAGTTCAATGCACCTAAGGTTTGGAGCTAAAAGGACAGACAAAAAAAATCATATCAGAATATGGGAAAAATCAAGAAATTACCTCATACAGCTTGTACATGCTTTGGAAATTTTCACTGATCAATTGAAAATCCCATAACCTATTAACTTGTGGAATATCTGATGGTGTTTATGCTAGACTTTACTTCTAGTCACTCATTCATTGGTTCTTTTTTTTTTTTTGTAAATAATGGTTTTTTATTTTAGTATTTTATGAGTTTGAAGCACATTCTGAGACAAGTTTGATGTAATATGTATTATGAGATAGATTTAAACAAATTTAAAACACATTTTGATGTAATTTATATTGAAACATTGTGATTTAGACAACAGTTTGTGGAAGGCCGAAAATTGAACCAAGCCAAGCCAATAAATTATGATTCAATTCAGTTGGCAGGATTTACAAAAACTGATAGGATGTAATGTATAAGAATCAATTGATTAGGTTTGATTGGGCTTGGGGAATAGAATGGTGGCAACAAACAGGTTAATAGCAGTCTGTTTGATATTAGATTGTTGAAGGAAGCCAAAACACAACAAGGAGAGAGAGTTGCTAAGTGTAACATCCCCATACAATGTTACAAGTCTTTGGGCAAACTTTTATTATTTACAGCCTTGCCCCCGAATATTTTTGAAAATGACATTTAGGTTCTTATATTAATTGATTGAGCAGAATAAAGTTTTAAACAAAGCAGAACCACATAGCGGAAACGTAGAAACTAAATTCTTAGCCAATTGGGCCACGGAGGTGTCCACATATGAAATGATGTGGGATGCCCCAGACTTGTTTAAAATTATGAAAATGCCATTAGCCATGAAGAAAACAGAAAACAAAAGACCCTAAATTTGTAAAACATTTAATTTACACCTTTAATCGATTAATTTGATTTTAGTGGATAAGTAAAGTTAATTAGAATTTAATTAGAGATTAATTAGAGGGTAATTGGAAGTTAATTAAAGATATTAAGATTAAGGAAAATTAAAGTAGATATGCAGGGAATTTTAAAAAGGTTGCTAGCAATACATTGCCGGTTTGAAGGAAATTTGGTATTCTATAATGTCAGAATCGAATCAATGAAATTTTTCACTAGAACCTTAGCTTAATTGGCTGAAAGCTCAGCCATTCTCATCACTCAATGTGGCGCCATGTGCTGCCACAAGATGGAGGAGATGTGGCCAAAAATTCCATCATCCATGGCACCTACCACCCTCTACTTTCCATTCTAATTGTAACCCACATAATTACCATTTCTCCTCTTTTAATTTCGGCCTTCACGCATCAGACCTTCTTCTCTCTCTTTTCCTTTCTCAATTCGATCTCTTTATCTTCAATTCTTCACCCCACCTTCATGATTTCACTTAAGACTTGCTTCCCTACTAGCTTAAGCTTCAATTTGAGATAGGAATCTCAACTTTTTGCTTCTTTTCTTTGAATTGGGGCTGCCTAGGGTCCCTTGTTCATCCATGATTCTGATGTTGTGATGGATGGGGATGATGAATTAAGGCTGGTTTAAGGTGTATATGTGAGTTTAAATTGAAGATTGGATGGATTAATTTAAGGAAAACATGAATCCAAGAAGAATTCAAGAAGCTGTTAGGGTTTTCCCCTCGATGGTCCGTACGGCGGAGTGTACGGCTCCGCCTACAGCCATTTAAATTTGATGAATCTATTTTTATATGAAACTAGATATTCAGGGCTTTCCATATATATAAAATATAAGGCC
Source organism: Pterocarpus macrocarpus (assembly GCA_031439585.1). Lineage (NCBI taxonomy): Eukaryota > Viridiplantae > Streptophyta > Magnoliopsida > Fabales > Fabaceae > Pterocarpus > Pterocarpus macrocarpus. The sequence goes on along the minus strand of CM062513.1, from coordinate 31,098,837 downwards.
ATTGGATTAGTATAGGTTAGTTATGAATTTTTGAAGTTTGACCTAGAAATCTGGATTCTCATCTAGGCAATATGAGTTGAGAAGGGTGTAACTCACCCTACACAACACTAAATTGAGTGAACCTAACGTTGTTTGAAAGCTAACATATAAGGGAACATTACATAAAAATTTTAGAGTTAGATTCATTTTCAATTATTCCCAGCACATCAATAAAGTTACCTTAAGTTCAAACCAGGCTGGAATAGGGTAGTCCAATAGGGTTAAGTTACAAGGCTTATATCTCAAAATATACTCATGCAAATGATATGAAATTTCTTTCATCAAAAAGCTTGTCCTATTAAATTTAATATGATACAAATTTTGTATGATTTGAACTTGTTTTCGATTTTTAGTAAATTTTTACTTTTGAGTGTGTAATTCTGGCCAGCTACAGAGCAGGGCAAGATAAAACTTAGATAACTTGAGCTACATTTATCAAAATGAGATAGGGCCAAAAGGGTTGGAAACTAGACACATAGAGCTATGACATATCCAAAATTCAGGTCTAAATGAGTTAAAATGTATTTATGGCCTAAGTTACAAAAATTAGGTAGAATTAAAAGGAAGTGGCAGAAAACTAATTCAGGATCAAGGTTATGAAACTTTGTTTGATTTTGGAGCATCTATACCTTGCATTGATTTTTTCGCATGAATGACTGTCTGGTGGATAGGTACTATTCACGGAGAAGTGGACTTGATCCGTTATGCTGTCGAAATTCCGGCAAAAATATGTGAATTATATGAATGTGATAAATATTTATTTGTTATGCTCATAAGATTCATATATGCAAGAATGATTTAAGTACGATATAAAGTATATTAATGAAATTATGATAGTTTCTGTTATGAAGATTTATGATATGAAGATGAACATTCTATGATGACATGATTATGTAATGTTGAGATCCCTTCACTTGGAGGCAGTTATTTAGGTCCCTCCAGGTGAAGGTAGTTAAAAGATAAAGATGTGGGTCTCTTCACTCGGAGGCAGTTGCACATTGGGTCCCTCTTTGTGAAGGCAGCTAAAACTTTTGGGTCTCTCTATGTTGGAGGCAGTTGACCAACTGAGTCCCTCCGACCTAGAGGCACGTGGGTCCCCTTGCGAGTCAGTACTGTGTGACGATGGTCACGAGTTGAGCTCGCTCATAGATCAGACTACCCAAGGGCAGTAAAGACTAAAGATTAAAACATATACAAGCACCCTAGGGATGGCGATACATAATGCCTAGGTGTGCCAAGAAAAGAAAGAAAAGAAAGATAAAGCAAAACACCAGTGCACTTGCATGAATTCAAGTATGAGTATTTACATAATTATATCCCATGTTTTATTGATGCTGAGACTGCTCTATCTACTTATGCTGTGATTATTATTCTAAATATGAAATATTGCCAATGTGACTCAAGTGTGTGAATAAAATGAACTCTGCTTCGGATAATATATTTTCAAACTATAAAACTGAACAGTCTATTTGACATGCTCACATTTTTAATAATAAATTGAAGCAGCTGGGGATAATAACGATGACACAGCATATGATAGTTTAATGAATCCTACTGAGAATTTATATTTCTCACTCCTATGTTTATTTCCATGTTATCTCTAGATAGTTCAGAAGTTCCAAAGAAGGTCCTTCGAGGCGGAGTTGACTAGTAAGATTGAAGGTGGCCGAATGTTATTACCAGACAAGGTCCGATTAAGTGACAATAATAACTCCTAGGTGAGGTATTATGACTTAAGCATAATACCATATTTAGGAGGGTATTACACTAAGGCTATGTGAGAACCTTTTTCTCTTGCACTTGGTTGGTAACAAGGGCCAAAAAGCTGGTAATTTCAAGTCAATAACTTGGTAACTTTTGCAAAAAGATAGTAACTGATATAAAGCATTTAAGTTTAGGGTTGAGTGGGTGTGGAGAATAGATTGGTGCCACCAAATAGGTTAAGAGCACTCCGTTTGATATTACATTGTTAAGGGAAGAGTAAACACAACTCGAGGAAAGAGTTGGAAAGGCTTACTAAAAATCTTTATGAGCTACAGTTGGTTGGTAACTAGGCCGAAGAAATTCGATGGAATCAAATTACTGCCAACATTTTGTGTGGTATTTTCGTCCTTTTTAGAGTCATCATTCTCACTATTTTCTTGACTTGGATCTTGTAGTAGATCCTAGTTAATTTTCTTTTCTTATTTTATGTAGGTTGGTCCATCGTTTGCAACAAAACTCCATAGAAGATGCAAGCAGTGGTGATGCAAACCGGGTTGTTGGATCCGTACCAGGAGTTGATAACTTTAAGGGCAACACTGAAATAGTTGAGTCACGTCCGGGGATGATATTTTATTCAATTGAATAAATAAAAGCATTTTACTAGAAGCATATGGGAAATCATCCAAGATTTGGAGCATATGGGACAATATTAGGGAGAGCATGGAGCAATGCTATAATATTCTTATTATTTATTTACTTATTTGTAATTGGAGGCCCAAAATTGGAATAGAATAGAGGGTTTATTTGGTGGCACATGATTTGTTTGTAATTATGTGTTCTTGGTAGTAGCATGTGGTGTAGGAAAGCTTTGTGGTTGATGTTGCATAATATTCATGTGCCTTCAAATATACTATTTGCAATTTCAAATGAATTTATAATAAAATGAATATTGTATAAGAAGTATGATATGGATTTTGAAGCATTTGTTAGTATCTTGTAATGGGTTTGTATATTGCATGTTTAATTTATTTGCTACCTTAAAGAATAGTTTGGATGCACCAATCCATTTCCAAGGCCAATAGAACCAAGGTAACAATTAACTGATAAGTTACCAGTTTTTTGTAAAAGTTACTAGTTTATTGAATTAGAATTACCAGCTTTTTGGGTCTAGTTATCAACCAATGCAAGTCTTCACCTAGGCTTTGCTACTCATTTCCGACGTGGGAATGAGGCTTTGCTCCCCAATTTGGCATGAATGGATGTGGTTTGGATGCACCAATCTATTCCTAAGGCCAATAGAACCAAGATATCAACTAACCGGTAAGTTATTAGGCTTTTGTAAAAAGTTACCAGCTTATTGAACAAAAGTTACCAACTTTTTGGGTCAAGTTACCAACAAATGCAAGTCCTCACTTAGGCTTTGCTACTTACTCCCCACATGGTGATGAGGCTTCCCTCCCCAATCTGGCATGGATGGGTGTGGTTTGAATGCATCAATCCATTCCCAAGGCCAATAGAACTAAGACATCAACTAATTGGTAATTTACCAACTTTTTGAAAAAGTTACTAGCTTTTTGGGTCAAGCTACCAACTAAGTGCAAGTCCTCACTTAGGCTTTGCTAGTCACTCCCGACATGGGGATGAAGCTCCCCTCACCAATCTAGCATGAATAGATATGGTTTGGATGCACCAATCCATTCCCAAGGCCAATAGAACCAAGACATCAACTAACTGGTAAGTTACCAGCTTATTGAACTAAAGTTACAAGCTTTTTAGGTGAAGTTATCAACCATGTGCAGGTCCTCACTTAGACTTTGCAGGTCGCTTCCCAAGTGGAGAGAAGGCTCCTTTCACCAATCTAGCATGAAAGAGTATTGTCTTAACTTGTTGGATGCACCAATCCATTCCGCAAGGACAATATAAACAAAACTCCCATGATCTGAAAAGTTACCAGCTTTCTTAAGAAGTTACCAGCTTTTTGATCTGAAGTTAAGAGCTTTTGAGCCCAAGTTACCAACCCAATATAGGAAAAAGAGTATGATTCTTAGGCATCGCACCTTTATTTCCATGTTATGTTTAGACTCCCTTTATCAATTTATAATCATAGGGAGTCTTTCAAACTTGTTCGGTTACACAATTTTATCTGAAAACCCCAATAACTACTAAATTCCTATGGCTTGAAAAGTTACTAACTTTCTCAAGAAGTTACTAGCTTTTGAGTCCAAGTTACCAATCCAGTGCAGGATAAAAAATATGCTTCTTAGGCATTGCACTTCTATTTCCATGTTGTGTTTAGGCTCCCTTTATCAATCTATAATCATAGGGAGTCTTTCAAACTTGTTCGGTTACACAATTTTATACAAGAACCCCAATACCTCCTAAATTCCCATGACCTAAAAAGTTACCAACTTTTTCAAGAAGTTACTAGCTTTTTGAACTGAAATTGCTAGCTTTAAGCCAAAGTTACCAACGTTGTGCAGAACAAAAAAGATATGCTTCTTGGGCATTGCATCTCTATTTCTATGTTGTGTTTAGACTTACTTCATTAATATATAAGGCTAAGGAGTCATCATAAACTTGTTTAGTAACATAAATTTGTACGAGAACCGCAATACTAACAAAATTCCCAAGAACTGAAAAGCTACTAGTATTTTTGAGAAGTTACTAGATTTTTGAACTAAAGTTACTAGCTTTTAATGTCAAGCTAACAACCAGGTGTAGAAATATTTGAAACTACTTAGCTATTATAGCAATAATTCTATGCTGTATTCAAGCTCACTTAATTAACAGTGCCAAGGAGTTCTCTTAATTTGCTCTCTATCACAAAAATAGTTAAAAAAATCCTAATACGTTCCAAATTTTGAACATGAAAAGTTACCAACATTGTTGACTAGTTACCGATATCTTAAACTAAATTTTCAAACATTTACTGAAAGTTACAAACTTTATGCAAAACAATTTGAAATGACTTAGCTAGTATAGCACTAATTCCATCTTGTATTTAGGTTCACTTGATCATATTTTACTGCCAACGGACCATAGGTTACTAGCAAATGTGCAAATAAAAACAACTATTACAACTTGACGCTCAAGATTTGGTTAAAAAGAAACCAAAATCACACACATCTACTCATTCTGTATGTGTTAGTAACAATTTGCACATTTTTTTTTTCACTTTATTTGCATGTAACTTGTAAAAGTTGTGTATCCAACACATAAGGCATAACACGTTATCCTCATCCCAATGCCAGAAAATCATAGAGAATTACTTTGACAAGATATAATACAAGTTAGGATATTGGAGCTGTAATTTTGTGATCACAGTATGAAATTTTTTAAAAAAAATACTAGCTATTTCAATAGTCTCATGTATTAATAACACAACATTTGCAAGTCTAATCTTGATCAAATCTAAATAAAAGATATAAGATCAATTAACTTTGATTACTACATTAGAAGTTGCTTAATTAGTTCTATGCTTAGCACTAACACAATTACACAATTACACTGACAAACTAAAGAAAGTCACAATTAGTTCCATAATTATTTCATAGAAATAGACACTAAACAAGAGGAAGCACAACATAGTATTTCTCGTATGTCAACTCTTTCACAACATTAGCAAGACTTTTCTCATTCTTAACATTCTGGACCCAATTTGCATTGATATTAATTTGCTCAAGGCTCTGCCTTAAATTCTAGCAAACGACGGCTTAGCATGGTTAGCAAAGAATTCCTTTACTTCCTAAGCTTTCACAGACGAAGCAAACTGCACAGAGGGGAAACTGAAAAAAGAGAGAGAATGAAGAATTAAATGATTTCATTAGCAAGATTGTAAGAACACCAATAGATACTCAAGAAGGAAAAAGAAAAATTTACCAATAACGCAATATTATCCAGCAAATAACATCAAAGTGTGCCTTGAAACCACCTAATAGATATTGTTAAAGCATGCCCTGAAATCACACATAATTTGTAAGCCTATAAGTTTTTGCATAGTTAAAGAATTGTCCAACCTATTATCAAAGTAAATAGGATTCTGTTAACCAAAGGAAAGAAAGGAAAAGCATGATTAAACAGGCTTGGAAAACATTGACACCATAGAAGATCAAAATTACATTGTAAAATGACATCAGAGACACGAATCAACCTCTATGATCCATATAATCAGACTCTCTAGCATCAAAGAACCCAATCTATTTATCTCTTTCTCTCTCTATGCACACACCCTCAAGGGGGCTGCCTATTCGTTTTCTTTTTGGATTTTGAAAGGAACAAAAGTTGTGACTTGTGTTTGAACTAAGTAACTAGAATGAAGTATTTGAGCTAGTACATGTTTAACAGATATTGTGAAAAACTCACAGTATTATCAACAAGTGCCCAAGTCATAACCCATGGCCCCCCAAAAAGTAACTCAATTAATCTTTAACTATTGCTAAGCAACCTCTAATCATATTCTCATTATTCTGTAGAGATATTCTAACTTTTAGCAATTGAATCAAATCTGGCACTAGTGTTGAGAGACATGGCAAGAGTTAGAAATAATAGATCAGAGAAAATGACAAGTGGAAATATGGAAATTGTAACATCCTCAATTTCATGTCGTGCTAAATTACCTCAATAACCCTGAGTAATTAGGCACTTAATGAAAAATTATGAGATTAAGGCTTAATTAAGGGGTCAACTCGGATAAGAAGAGTCAAGATAATGCTTAATTGAGGTTAGATAATCTCTAATTAAGCGAGTCAAAGCCCTTATAGCTCAATTAAGCACTAATCGCTCTTAATTAGCTTAATCAAGTTTAATTAAGGTTAATCAAGCTTAATCGTAAGATTAATTTTTGTTAATCATGTTCTTGTGTGTTAATAACTAATCCTTGCTTAATCACCTTAATTAAGTTGTATGAGCACTTAATCACATGATTAAATTCAAATTTAGTTAATTAGACAATAAAGTAGAGAGTGATGTCACTTAAGCAAAAAATCTTAGATAAGACTACTTTATGTAAGAGTTTGACCATGCTTTGTCTCTCCATCATCCCATTTGTCCCCTTAATCACTAATTACACAAGATGACACAAAATTAAGCAAATACCTCACTCTCTTCCCTTAATGTTGGATGCCACTTTCAAGCACACACACATACTCACATTTTCATTTTCACTCATCCTATTCTCTCTCTTCAAAGCCAAATCGTCCTACTTCTCTCTAAAACTCTCTTTATCTTCTTCATCTTCTTCTTCCTTTGACCACCACCACCACCCAAAAACCACTAACTTAGCCCTTCAAAGACCTCATCTTTGGGTCTTTGGAGACAAGATCTAAACACTACAACCTCCATTTTTCACAAGATCTCAAGAGCTTCTCCTTCCACCAAGCCAAACCACCACCATCTACAAGGAAAGGAACCACCATCATCTTCTTCTTCTTCTCTTGTTTTTGCGCCATTTCTAAGAAAGGTAATGATCTTCATCCTTTTCATTTTCTTTGCTCAAGAAAGCTTAGAGCTTAGTTCTTTCATGACCAAGATTTCTAAGTGAAAACTTGAGAAGATCCTTTATGCTCTACAAAAGCAAAAGTTTCCATTTTTGGCAAGATATGTTCTTGTTGTTCTTCAAGTGTTCTTAAGTTTCTTCTTTTAGTAAAATATGTTCTTGTTGTTCTTCAAGTGTTCTTAAGTTTCTACTTTTGGCAAAATAGGTTCTTGAATGCTCTTGATGGTATCTTGCTTAAAGTTGTTCTTTTTATGATGAGTTGATGATTAGAAAAGCTTTATCTTATTATGTTTTCATGATTTGATAAGACTATGAACATTCTAAAAGCTTTAAACTTTAAAAAGTTTGCTTTTTGATACACAAAAAGTGGCACAAGTTTTAGTGCCATCATAAAGTCTTCTTTTGTTTTATTTTGGAGACAAAGATACATGTAAAAGTCTAAACTTTTTAGAATAACAAGCCTTTTTGAGTTATAAAATGATATCTTGTTACTTTATGTCTTAGAAATCAAACCTTAAAGAAAGGACCTTTCATAAAGTTTCAAACTTTACACAAGAATGAAAACCTTTAAGTCATAAAAGTGTTGTTTTGCAACATTTAATTCATAAAGTTTAGATCTTGAACCAAAACAATGCAAAAAGGTGTTAACTTTTATGAAGATCAAGACTTTTTAACCTTGAATTCAATGTTTCATATCACTAGTTGATAAAGTAGGAACCTTTTTAATGTAGAGATAAAGTTGAGACCTTGATGGTCTTAGAATAATTAAATGATTAATTAAATGAGTTAATTTTCATAAAGAACAAGACTTTTTATTTAAAAAGCTAGTGACCTGTATCATTATTTCATAAAGATCCAATCTTAAGATAAGAACTTAATGTCAAAGGCACTTACTTTCATAAAGAATAAAACTTTGTGACTAATTTATAAAAAATGATAACTTTAATGAAGTCTAAGGTAAAACCTTGATGCGTTATTAATGAAAGCTTAAAACTTCGTAAGTTGAATAAGTTAAAAATCACCCTTGATGATTAGCGAACAGTGTTGTTGGGTTCATGATGTGGTTATGCGTTATCATGACCCAAGGATTAAAAGGATCTCGAACTCCTTGGGAATAGAAGTATGATTAGGGCCTCTAAGCATACCATGAACCTAGGAATCACTAAGTACACTATCTCAAGGAAAGGAAACAATCACTGTAACACCCTACCAACTTATGTTATGCTTACTTCATAGCATGAAATTCGATAAGTCACATAACTGTATTGGTTCTCTGTCTAAAGCTGTATTCATTATATTATATTCTCTTTTTCTCTGATATATATGTATATGTTTGAAAAATATACCTACGAAACAGGGTGCTTTATGTAATAAACGTGATTAGCATTACCGAAAAGAATAAAGACAGGAAATATATCATTAGTTGTATACATATACATATGTAAGTTGGAAGCCAAAGCTTCAGTTTATAAATATATGTTTCAAAAGCAGAGTGAAATAAAGGAACAACAAAATTCCTATTGCTAAAAAGTAGAGACGGAAATGGCGGGAGCCAGCTAAGTATAGCGAGTCCAACTTTGGGTCCTAGTGAAGCTGCAGGTTAGGGAGCTCAATAAACAGAGTGGCCGTCGAGTCCATTACCAGCGTCTAAGAATGATGCGAAAATGCAAAACGAGGTGAGAATTTAAAGAAATTCTCAGTAGGGTTCGCGTACAGTATTTAGCTGACGTCATATTCATTCTCAGTTGCCTCGATTTTTATTTAATTATTAAAACATGGGATCAAACTGAACTATCCATATTCAAATAAGTTTGAGAAAACGTCTAGTCCAAGGCAAGGTTCAATTTTACTTAAGACAGCATAAAAAACAAAATAAATTCTTAACAATAATACTTAGAATAATGAGCAGAATAAATGAACATACAACAGTAAATAAACATGACGGACAGTTGTAAACAACTTGTAATGACTATTGAATGTAATCGTGCATTCAATGTAATCATGCAAACTTATTCTTGAACCTTTCTTCATAAACTTTTCCATTATTTGGTCACTTGGGAGTTCTTGGCCATTTTAAACTCCTGGGTAATAGTCTGATTTTCAGGATCGAGCTCGTTCCTATACAGGAATACCGGGTTTACTTTCCCCAACCACTCCACCGATCTATTCCCCTTAACTTTATTCCGGGGCTGGCCCAAGTGTCATGGAACTTTCATTATAATATAATCTTTAGGTTCATCATAACATGACTTTCATAACTTTCCTGAAAATGCACATGTATCTACATGTATATCATAACTCATGCATATACTTTACCAAAATTTCGACGGCATAACGGAACGTGTCCACTTCTCCATGAATAGTGCCAGTACTCAGAACACCAATTTCTCATAGAAGTCATAATATTCCATTCATACTTCAAACATTGAACTCATAAGAGCATTAGTTACATTAGGACACAATTACTGCCTCAACATAATCATTCAACCCGATTTTTGTAACTCAAGCCAAAATTTCTATTTAACTCATATGGACCTAGACCTGAATTTTGGATATGTTAAAGTGTTATGTGTCTATTTTCTAACCTCTTTGGTCCTATCTAATTTTGATAAGTATAGCTCAAGTTATTTAGCTTTTATCCCGGTCTACCCTATGGCTAACCAGAATTGTACGCTTAAAAGTAAAAATCTACTAAAAATCGAAAACTAGCTCAAATTATACGAAGTTGGCCTCATATTAAAGCTAATAGGACAAAATTTAATTTACAAAAATTTCCATTCCATTTGCCTTACTAGGACTGGAGTTACAAGCCCCGAATTATAACCTTCCTGAACTGCCATGTTTTGTCCCGGTTTGGACATAAGCCAACTTTCTTGGACTGCTGGGAGGAAACAAAATCTTATCTAACTCTGAAATTTTTATGGGACATTCTCCTATGTGTAAACTTTCTAACAAAGCTGGTTTCATTCAATCCCAAGTAGTATAGGGCAAGATTTACTTTGAACTACCCAGCCTGCCCAGAATCAAAATAAAAAATCTAGGTCGAACTTCCAAATTCATATCTCACTCAATACTAATCCAATGGTCTTATATGATACATTTATGGAAATCCCTAAATGTCTAGTTTCATTTAAAATTGGTTTCATCAAATTTAAACGGCATTAAACGGAGCCGTACACTCTGCCGTATGGATTGCCGAGAGTTTTTGGTTCTCCAGCCCCTCAGCTCTTCCTATTTTCATCCTTTCTTGCTTCCTATTCGAATTCAACATCACAAACAACCAACAAACCAATCAAATATCATCATATTCACTCAATCATCACATCAAGAATTGAGAAAATAAACCACCACCAGCAACCCAAATCAAAAAATCAAGACAAGAATTAAACCTCTGCCTCTTGTTATGCTGTGATTTGGCTTGATTTTGGAGTTTGAATCAATAAAACTTGATTGAGCTTGAAGGTTGGATGGAGTTGGGTGAGTGGAGAAGAGAAGAAAAGAGCTGAGCAAGGGAGAAGAGAGGGCATAGATTTTTTGGGCTGAAGGAGAGAAGGAATGTGTTATAAAAGCTTGAGGAGGTAGTTGAGTTCATGGGTTGTGATTAGTTGAAAATCAAAAGGCTGAAATTCAGCCAACATCCTTCATTCTTGTGGCTTTTCTTGCGCCACACTTAGGAGCTGAAGTGGCTGAGTATTCAGCCTTAGGTCTTAGGGCTTTAAGCTTGTAATTCTATGGGTTTGGTTCCGACAGTTTACAATACCGTAATCTTACCGATTTCCTTTAAATCAGTAAATCGGTTTCAAGAAAATTTTTATGAAATCTTCTATATTTCTAACTTAATTCCTTCATATATAAACTCAATTAGTTGCTAATTAATTGACCCCAAATAAATATTTAGTCAAATTTTAATTAATCTCAACTATTCGATGAAAACTGAACAATCGGACGAAAAACGATAAGAAAATTCCGGTGGATGTTACATTACCACCCTCTTAAAAAAAAATTTTTTTGTTCTCAAAATTTAGTACCTGAGAATAGTTCAGGATACTCTTTCTTCATGTCTGATTCCAGTTCCCAAGTATAGTCGTTAGTACTTTCTTTTCCTCATGCTACCTTTACTAACTGCACGGTTTTGCCTCGATGTTGCATGCTGCTTCTGTCTACGATCCGTGCCGGTTGTACTTGGAAAGTCAAGTCCTTTTTCAACTGTATTGACTCAGGTTCTAGAAGGTGTGTAGGGTCAGGGTGATACTTTCTGAGTTGAGAAACATGGAAAACATCATGAAGGTTTGACAAATGTGGGGGTAAAGCGATTCGATATGCAACTAATTCAATTTGCTTCAAGATTTGGAAGGGACCGATAAAGCGAGGATTTAGCTTCTTGACCTTAATGACTCTACCTATCCCTGTTATAGGTGTAACCTTCAAAAATACGTGGTTTCCTTCTGGAAATTCCAGAGGTTTCCTCCTAGTATCCGCATAACTCTTCTGACGGCTTTGAGCTGTAAGCATCTTACTTCATATTTTATTGATCTGCTCAGTGGTCTGTTCAACTAAATCAGGCCCCAATAGAGTTGATTCTCCTATTTCATACCAACATAGTGGAGATTGGCACTTTCATCCATACAATGCTTCGTAAGGAGCCATACCGATGCTAGCGTGATAGCTATTGTTGTATGCAAATTCAGCCAGCGGTAAGTATTGATCCCAATTCCCGCGTTGCTCCATTATATAGACTCGTAACATATCTTCCAAGGTTTGAATTGTTCTCTCCGTTTGTGGGTGATATGTAGTGCTTAGGCACAATTAGCACCAAGCGCTCTTTGTAAGGCTCCCCAAAATTGTGAAGTAAATCTTGGGTCTCGGTCAAAGATGATGGTTGAAGGGGTACCATGCAATCTTATAATTTCTTGAATGTACAGCTGAGCTAATTTTTCCAATGGATAATTTGGTCGAATAGGTAGGAAGTGAGCAGATTTAGTTAATCTATCCATAATAACCCATATAGCATCATATCCTGTTGATGTTCTTGGTAATCCCATTACAAAATCGATGGAGATACTCTCCTACTTCCACTCAGGGATTTCCAAGGGTTGTAACATCCCGGAGGGTTTTTGATGTTTCGCTTTCACCTTCTAACAGGTCAAGCACTTGCTCACGAAGTTTGCCATGTCTGACTTCATGCCTGGCCACCAAAACATCTTCTTAAGATCTTGATACATTTTAGTAATGTCAGAATGTGCGGTGAATTCACCTTATGTGCTTCTTCCAAGATTCTCCTCCGGAGATCATTCCCCTCAGGCACACATACCCTGTCATGACACCGCCATATGCCCTCTTTATCTTGAGCAAAACCCGTTAATTTCCCTAATTGCATGAGATGGGTCGTATGCTGGAAATTAGCATCCTACTGTTGTGCTTGCCGAATCTGTTCCTTAAAGCTACTAGCTATCTTAATTTGATGTAGTTGAAGGGTCTTGGGAGTTGTAAGGATTCCCAAATTAAGATTTCGGAAGCTTTCAATAAGCTCCGTCTCCTTAATCATCATCCAAGCTATGGTCAATGATTTCCTACTTAAAGCATCTGCCACAATGTTTGCCTTACCTAGGTGGTATTTTAACTCAAATTCGTAGTCCTCAAGAAGTTCTATCTACCTCTGTTGCTTTATGTTTAATTCCTTCTGATCAAAGAGATATTTCAAATTCTTATGATCAAAAAAGACCTTGAACCTCACTCCGTACAGGTGATGTCTCCATATCTTTAAGGCAAATACTACTGCTGCTAATTCGAGATTGTGCGTAGGATAATTCCTTTCATGTGGCTTTAGTTGTCGGGAGGCAAAAGTGACTACGTTTCCGGTCTGTATCAACACACACCCTAATCCTTGTTTGGATGCATCACAGTAGACCTCAAATGGTCCACGAGGGTCTAGCAAGGCTAACACTGGGGTTGTAGTCAACCTTCTCTTCAAGTCTTGAAAACTCTATTCGTACTCTGGCGTCTATTCAAATGGAACATTCTTCCTAGTTAGCTTGGTTAAGGGCAAGGCTATACGAGAGAAATCCTTAACGAATCGCCTGTAATACCCAGCCAAGCCCAAAAAACTCCTGACTTCAGTGACTGTGGTTGGCCTTTCCCAATTTAGAACTAATTCTACTTTATTGGGGTCTACGGAGATTCCTCCATAGGACACTATATGGCCGAGAAATTTTACTTCTTTCATCCAAAATTCACATTTGGATAACTTCGAATAAAGTTTCTTTCCTCTTAAAATTTGCAGAACCAGTCGCAAGTGTTCCGCATGCTCTTGCTCCGTCTTCGAATAGACAAGTATGTCATCGATGAAAACCACTATAAACTTATCCAAATATGGGCGGAATATTCGATTCATATAATCCATGAATACTGCTGGTGCATTGGTCAGCCCGAACGACATCACGATATACTCATAGTATCTATAGCAAGTTCGAAAGGCTGTCTTAGGGATATCTTGTTCTCGAACTCGAATTTGATGATATCCGGAGCACTAATCGATCTTGAAAAATATCGTTGCACCTTGTAGCTGGTCCATGAGATTATTAATCCTTGGCAGTGGATATTTATTCTTGATCATCACTTTATTCAACTGTCTATAATCCACTCATAGGCGCATGCTCCCATCTTTCTTCTTGACCAACAAGACTGGAGCTCCCCAGGGTGATGCACTTGGCTGTATGAATCCTTTTTTCAAAAGCTCTTCGATCTACCTCTTTAGTTCTGTCAGCTCCAAAGGTGACATTCGATACGGAGCTATAGATATTGGTCCCGCACCTGGAACCAACTCGATGGTGAACTCAATTTCTCTCTCAGGAGGGAATTCAGGAATATCTTCTGGAAAAACATCAAGATATTCCTTAACAACTGGGATCTCCTCTAGTTTCTGCTCAACTTCCGTCACATTAGCTAACAAGAGGATGTATCCTTGACTCTTCGACCCACTATAGTCTACTAATAAAGAGTTCAGATAGAAAAGTGTTGAGACTTGGGATTCAGAAGATGAGACAGAAGGGAATACCACCGTCTTATCGGAGCAATTGAACATGACTCGATTGACAGAAAGCCAATCTATGCCTATAATTATATCAAGTCCAGAAAGAGGGAGACAAATCAAATTGGCTGCAAAGGTCCTACCCTCAATTCGAAGAAGTACCTTGATGCAAATTTGACTAGTTTTAACAGGTTCATTGGTAGGCGTAGAAACTAGTAGATCATAAGGCAACGTAGAAATTGGTAATCGCAAAACAGCCACACAGTCATGAGAAATAAATGAATGGGAGGCACCCGAATCATAAAGTACGGTTAGAGTCTCACCGTCCATTTCACAGGTACCTTGGATTAGTCCCTCGGACTTGTCAACTTCTTCTGCATCCATTGTAAAGACCCGTCCTTAACATTGTGGTCGAGATGGCTGTGGTGGATTCCTGGTGGGACAATCATAAATTTTGTGGCCTGGCTTGCCACACCCATAGCAGACATTCTGGCCTGCCAAACACGGCCGGTCGCCATGATTTTTACCGCATTTCATGCAAGTTGGATTCGGAAGAGGCTGCTGGGGCTGTTTACCTTTATTGCCCGTTAGCGGGAATCTCCTTTGCTGTTGTAAGTTGGGCTTGAATCTAGGGCTCTGCGGTGCCAATCTCTTCTTTAAACTACCACCAGATGCCTTGGCTGCCGCTAGCTTCAAGTTGCAATCTTCCATAAGTCGGCATTTATTTACCAACGTAGGAAAATCTCTAATCTCCATTGGCCCTATTGCTGTAAGAATATCTTCCCATAACCCTCCTTCGAATTTGACACATTTCTAAGCTTCATCTGGGTTCCTCTAGTAAATTGTAGAAAATTTACACAATTCTTCAAATCTGGCAATATATTCGGATATCGTTCGGTTTCCTTGACGAAGCTGCATAAATTCAAGTTCTTTGGCATTTCGAACAGAGGCAGGAAAGTACTTTTGGTAGAAGACATCTCTAAACACCATCCAGATGACTACCGTCTGAGACTCTTCGTATAATCTTCGTACCCCATTCCACTAGAACTCTGCATATGCTTCGAGCATATAGGTAGCAAAGGTCACCTTCTGATGATCCGAACAATCTAGGACAGAGAAGATCTTCTCCATGGCTCTGATCTATTCATCGACTTTATCAAGATCATACGCCCCTCGAAAGCTGGATGGATTTGCCTTCTTGAACTCAGCAAACTTAAGGTAATCCAGATCAGCTCCTGGGCCATGTGGGTTTCCTCCACAGCTTGCCGCAGGTCGCCTGCCTAATTGATCCATTATTTGGTGAGCTGCCACGGCCTGTTCTCGCATTGCATAAGCCATTTCTCGTACCGTGTCCATAAGGCTAGTGGGATCCCCTTGAGCAGGTTCTGTATGTGGTCTACCTCGCCTTCCGGAAGCCATTAAGTTCTGAGCACACAAAACAAAAGTTATTGAGTTGATCAGGCTTAACACTAAGTCTAATATGCTAGTAAATAACAGCTCACACAGTCGGGCACTTCTTACACATGCACACCTATATCTCAACTGTACAGGCAAGATCTAGTGCATTTTATTAACTAGAAATACAAAATATGCACGAAGCATAGTCAATCCAATCCTCAGGCCTTAGCTAGGACAAACTGCTCTAATACCAAAATGTAACACCCTACCAACTTATGTTATGCTTAAGTCATAGCATGAAATTGGATAGGTCGCGTTACCGTATTGGTTCTCCGTCTAAAGCTGTATTCATTACATTATATTCTCTTTTTCTCTGATATATATGTATATGTTTGACAAATATATCCACGAAACAGGTCACTTTATCTAATAAATGTGATTAGCATTACCGAAAAGAATAAAGACAGGAAATATATCATTAGTTGTATATATACATATGTAAGTTGGAAGCCAAAGCTTCAGTTTATAAATATATGTTTCAAAAGCAGAGTGAAATAAAGGAACAACAAAATTCCTATTGCTAAAAAGTAGAGATGGAAATGGCGGGAGCCAGCTAAGTACAATGAGTCCAACTCGAGGTCCTGGTGGAGCTGCAGATCAGGGAGCTCAATAAATAGAGTGGCCGTCGAGTCCATCACCAGCGTCTGAGAATGATGCAGAAATGCAAAATGAGGTGAGAATTTAAAGAAATTCTCACTAGGGTTTGCGTACAGTATTTAGCCGACGTCATATTCATTCTCAGTTGCCTCGGTTTTTATTTAATTATAAAAATATGGGATCAAACTGAACTATCCATATTCAAATAAGTTTAAGAAAATGTCTGGTCCGAGGTAAGGTTCAATTTTACTTAAGACAGCATAAGAAATAGAATAAATTCTTAACAATAATACTTAGAATAATGAGCAGAATAAATGAACATATAGGAGTAAATAAACATGACAGATAATTGTAAACAACTTGTAATGACTGTTGAACGTAATCGTGCATTCAATATAATCATGCAAACTTATTCTTGAACCTTTCTTCATAAACTTTTCTATTACTTGGTCCCCTAGGAGTTCTTGGCCATTTTAAACTCCTGGGTAATAGTCTACTTTTCAGGATTGAGCTCGTTCCTATACAGGAATGCCCTGACCTCCGCACCGATCTATTCCCTTTAACTTTATTTTGGGGCTGGCCTAAGTGTCATGGAACTTTCATCATAACATAATCTTTAGGTTCATCATAACATGACTTTCATAACTTTCTTGAAAATGCACGTGTATCTACATGTATATCATAACTTATGCATATACTTTACCAAAATTTCGGCGGCATAACGGAATATGTCCGCTTTCCCATGAATAGTGCCAGTACTCAAAACACCAATTTTTCATAGAAGTCATAACATTCCATTCATACTTCAAACATTGAACTTATAAGAGTATTAGTTACATTAGAACAGAATTACTGCCTCAACATAATCATTCAACCCGATTTTTGTAACTCAAGCCAAAATTTCTATTTAACTCATCTGGACCTGAATTTTGGATATGTTAAATTGTTATGTGTCTATTTTCTAATCTCTTTGGTCCCATCTAATTTTGATAAGTATAGCTCAAGTCATTTAGCTTTTATCTCGGCCAACCCTGTGGCTGGCTAGAATTGCACGCTTAAAAGTAAAAATCCACTAAAAATTGAAAACTAGCTCAAATTATAGGAATTTGGTCTCATATTAAAGCTAACAGGACAAAATTTCATTTACAAAAAGTTCCATTCCATTTGCCTTAGTAGGGCTCGAGTTACAAGCCCCGAATTCTAACCTTCATGAACTGCCCTGTTTTGGCCCAGTTTGGATATAGGGCAACTTTCTTGGACCACTGGGAGCAAACAGGATCTTATCTAACTCTGAAATTTTTTTTAAACATTCTCCTATGTGTAAGATTTCTAACAAAGTTAGTTTCATTCAATTCCAAGTAGTATAGGGCGAGATTTACCCTGAACAACCCAGTCTACCTAGAATCAAAATCAAAAACCTAGATCGAAATTCCAAAATTCATATCTGACTCAATACTAATCCAATGGCCTTATATGATATATGTATGGAAAGCCCTGAATGTCTAGTTTCATTTAAAATTGGTTTCATCAAATTTAAATGGCGGTAGATGGAGCTGTATACTCCGCCGTAGGGACTGCCGAGGTTTTTGGTTCTCGAGCCTCTCAGCTCTTCCTATTTTCATCCTTTCTTGCTTTCTATTCGAATTCAACATCACAAACAGCCAACAACCAGCCAAATATCATCATATTCACTCAATCATCACATCAAGAATTGAGAAAATAAACCATCGCTAGCCACCCAAATCAAAAAATCAAGACAAGAATTAAACCTCTACCTCTTGTTATGTTGTGATTTGGCTTGATTTTGGAGCTTGAATCAATAAAACTTGATTGAGCTTGAAGGTTGGATGGAGTTGGGTAAGTAGAGAAGAGAAGAAGAGAGCTGAGCAAGGGAGAGGAGATGGTGCAGATTTTTTGGGCTGAAGGAGAGAAGGAATGTGTTATAAAAGCTTGAGGAGGCAGTTGAGTTCATGGGTTGTGATTGGTTGAAAATCAAAAGGCTGAAATTCAGCCAACATCCTTCATTCTTGTGGCTTCTCTTACGCCACACTTAGGAGCTGAAATGGCTGAGTATTCAGCCTTAGGTCTTAGGGCTTTAAGCTTGTAATTCTATGGGTTCGGTTCCGACAGTTTAAAATACCGTAATCTTACCGATTTCCTTTAAATCAGTAAATCGGTTTCAAGAAAATTTTTATGAAATCTTCTATATATCTAACTTAATTCCTTCGTATCTAAACTCAATTAGTTGGTAATTAATTGACCCTAAATAAACATTTAGTCAAATTTTAATTAATATCAACTATTCGATGAAAACCGAACAATCGGACGAAAAATGATAAGAAAATTCCGGTGGATGTTACAATCACATAACTTAATTAATTTGAACAAGTGTTCCATAAGACATGTACTTAAGTAAAGAATACTTCCATACGAGAACTAAGTAACTAAAAGACCACAATGCCTATGTATGACACTATGGATATGATGATAAAGTTAAAAGTAACCTGCTTCGGGATTTATGTTTTCTGAAAATTATTAAAATTGAACCGATATCTGTCGACTATTTTTATATTAAACCCAAAGTGACTGGGATGATGACGATGACACTGTGTTTGTCTAGTCGCGATCCTACTGAGGAATTTAGTATTTCTCACTCCTACATTTCCGTGTCGTCTTCAAAGGATGCCGGCGTCAGGCACGGTGGTGATTTTCATTGAGTTTCCGGTGATGCATTGGCACTTCGACCCGATGCTAAATGCATCTGTGTTAACTGCTTAGGCAGCAATGCGGGTCTACATGTTCCATAGCCACTAGTTCCATGCACCTGCGATGAGTCCATTTTTTTGTCCTCATGAGCCATTCGAGGACATCACTATGGATGACATTCGCCCGCCTTTCTATCCTCCGAGGTACCCCATTGACGGAGATTTCGACTCGGACACCCGCTTGACACCGACAATTTCATTGGATTTCGATCCTTTGGAACCGTCCTATCCGAGCTATCACATGGAGATGGACCCGTCTAAGCCTTCCTACCCATCTGTGATTCATCTTTTCGTCTTCTTCTTCAGCAGCCCCTCATCACACTCCACCCCTGATTCGCGGTCGCAAGTTCATTCGGACTCGTGCCATGCCTCGTGGGCATAACCGTGCTCGAGAAGGAGGACGTGGTGATATTCCTCCCGGTAGATTTGGGAACGGCTACCTCCCGCCAGACGAGTGAGGTGTTGATTTGCATGCAGAGCTGAGCACGAGGATAACCCCTTTTTGGTTGTAGCGACGGTTATTATTTTCTTTCGGCATGGATGGACAGATTGGGATTTCTTATATATTTCCTTTTATCATGTATTTCGTTAGGGTATTTTGAAGGGCCAACAGTAGGTATCGGACCCATTGTTATCATTGTGTATGATTGTTATTATTACTATTACTATATTAACTATGGAATGGCTATGGAATGAATGTTATCTTTATCTAAGATTGTGGTTATTCTCAATGCTTTTAGTTATGTTAAATGCGATGTATGAATGAGATAGCAATTTTGTATTATATGTTCATGATGCGCTCATGGCTCTCGATTTCAAAAACGGTTTACTTGTTTTATTCAAAAAAAAAATTTACCCCTATTTTCATTAAAAAGTAATTTCTAAAAGGTAATGTTAGTTCTGTGAGCAAAAGTAATGACTAATAATTCCACAATATGACTTAAGCATAGAATGGAACTATTAAGGTGTTACAAAAATTTAGTGAATGAGAAAAAATGTGTACAATAAATAGTTAAAAGTAACTAACTTGTGACTAACTAAACTTCTTTTTTGCTAAAAGTAACCAAGTTGTAATTTATTAGTAACTAAGTTAACTAAGTTGTCACTAATAATTATCAAACTCAAACCATGGTAATAAAAGAGTATACAATGAACCGAACTTATGTATAACAAGAGAAAAATAATCAACTATTAAGGCTAATCAAACTAACTCATCATCATATTGACCACTCACTTTCACTCCTCTAAATTGAATCTCGCTTTAGAGAAATCAAATCTACTAAAAGCTAATGAGGTGACCTATAACACAGAGCATATCCTCACAATATTATCAAACATAAAGAATTCTTCTTTCACTACAAGAAAATATCCTATTAACAATGGCTATATGTGTTGGAAAAAGCATTTGTAGCCGTCAAAAAGACAATTTTCAACACTAATTTAACTATCGAAAAATGTCAATAAAAGTATTGTCAAGAAAAAATTTTTTGACACTAGTTGGCTGTTGAAAATACTTGTAAACTGTTTTTTTATATAATTATTGACTGTCGAAAATATTTTGTTAAAAAATACTTGTGATTTTTTTTTTTGACAATTATTAACAGTTAAAAAATACTCCATCTCTTGTCAACAAAAACCATATCCCAACTCTTGTGTTCTTGACAATTATGAAGGTTGACTATCAATGATTTTTTTTTTATTTGGGCTATTAATGATTTCCTAGAAATTGAGATTTATAAATTATAACATAAAATAAAATAAAATCCTCTTGTACAGAAAAAGAGAAAAAGCATACTAGGGCAATAAGATCCTCTTGAACAAAAAAAGCAGCAAAAAAATAAAAAGCATTCATTAAGCTAAAGAGGCTTAAAAATGCAACAAAGTTGTCCAACAAGGATTTAGGGGATAAGCTCTTGCTAGTCTAATGGCTGCATTTAGCATACAAAAGTAACCACTTAATACTACTGCTCTATATTCTCAAACTCACTCCTAGAGGAAATGCTTGAATGACTCAATTCTAATGTGTTCAGATGACGTTCATCATTTACCCATTCCATAGAAAAGTTTATTGACATTCCATAGAAAGCACATATTTCCATGTAGAACATTCCATTCTCTTGAGTAAATTGCTTCTTTTCCTACATGAATTTAATTTACTCAAGTAAGTTATTTTCAAAAAAGAGAAACAAAAACAAAGTTGAAATACAAAAGAGATAGTATTTTGTGGCATACTATATTTATATAACAAGGTCCCTAATCTTCATAAAGGGGAAAAAATTAATTACTAGCAAATGATGAATAAATTGCCATGGAATAAACCACACCTTCGTTACTAAGTTTGATGTGTTTGGAGAAGTGAAAAGGAAAGGAAAAAGGGCAAAAAATCATTCTATGCATTTAGAAAACAAAAATCTACATACTTATACTCCAGGAGAAAAGAAAGGTGTCAAGGAACTAAGTGGGAAGATGATCTCAACAATACCTCAGTTTCAACCTCTCTCTTTGGCTTCAAATTAGATTTGCTTGCTACTAATGCCATCACCAACTTTTAATTTCCTACAGGGAGTGTTGTGGTTTTATTATAGTAGGACATGCATTATAAACAATTGAATATAAACTTTCTTTTGTTAATCAAAACAGCTCAAAGGGGAAGAAAAAAGGTGGTGGTTTCAAATGGAACCATGCATCTAGTTAAACAAACACTATGAATTTGTAGCTGCCGAGATCAATTAACAATTGATATGGAAACTTTGTTGAAAAGAGATGCAAAGCATGCTATTTATGTCTAAAATAAGTGAATGATTTACTAGTGGCTAGATTTGAATTTCAATTCAGGTTTCTTGTGGCAACAAACATGAGTTGCAAAAACAAGTTTTTAGAAAATAAAGAAATGAACAAAACTAAACTAAAAAATAAAGAAAGATCATAGAGGCAAGCAATAAAAGTACTAACAGATAAACATAATCATCAACAAACAGTCAATCAATTGTTTTTTGTAGTAATCTAATAACAAAATATTAAAATATACTAATCATGTGACATGGAAACCAAGGGCAGGCTTTTGCTAGAAGCCAACTGGTAGAACAAAGACAAAGTAGCAATTTGTATTTCCAGTATTCAAGGCATTACCATGTATTTGCAATTCTTGAACCCAATTTTTGGCTCTAACACATGTATCCTAGAAAAAAAGAACAATAAGATAACTACAATTAGAGAAGGTATTATGATTTTTATGAAGAAAATAGATCAAAATTATGGAAGAGTTACATAATCTAAACTATATGTCTCTAATGAACTATTCAGTATCCTTGATTTTACTATTTTCCTTCTTTAAAGTTAAGTTACAAATAGAATTCAAGGGCAAGGAAAACATGATGTATACTATATTTCCCCTAACAATAAAAATGGCCAGTAGACAACCATCCCAGAAGTCTAACTAATTGTAAAATTGCATTTTCTTCAAGGCCAAAATTCCTATTACATTATTCTAACCTTGAATTTACAATGCAGAATACTCATTATTAATGCAGAGTTGGCCTGCGATTTGCATTAGACACATAGCAAAGCAATGTTTCTACAAACTACATTGAATCACAAAGCCATTGGTCCGTAATTCAAACAATGAAGCAATAACCAAAATAAAAAAACACAGATGACAATGAATCACATTAAACTCACGCTTTCCACAGTGATAGGAAGGAGTTAAACCAGAAAAAAAAAAGTGTCAAATTTACATAAAGATCTACAAGAATAGATATGGAAAAAAGATCTTATCATCAAGTTAGTCAACGAGAAAGCTTAAAGAGAGAAAGAAAGGAAATTGCAAAATCTTTCAAGCCTAAGCTCTAAAAGGGTGTTTAGTTAAGCTCATGTAATAAACAATGAACACAATCTCAGAACAAGAAAATAAACATTGTGATCATCCACTGTGTACACTACTACAAGTCCATTGTATCTTTACTACAAGAAAAAAAAAAATGAACCATGGCTGTCGAAGAGGGAAGCGGGCTTCCTTGCGGAACTGGGCAATGGAGTGGCAACCATGGCTATTGAGGAGGTTATTGAGGAATGTGGAACTTGTTAAGTAAGGAATGCCTTGAACTTTATGGATGAGTTTGTGGGGATGGAAATTACTATGTAGATTGGTGGAAATAGTGGCACAGTGTGTGTGTGTGTGTGTGTGAGTGTGTGAGGGCAATGGAATGGGGGAAGTGACGGGGGTTGGGTTTTTTTCCTTTTTCAAAATTTGTACTTCATTTTTATTTAATTATCGCTACTGTATATGAGAAGCTTGTTTCTATATGCTTTTTGTCATTTTGCCACTTCCTTATATGGTATCCACCGTATATGTCCAAAGAATCGCGGGCCAAATATGGGCTGATAAGTTTTATTTCTGTGTTTTATCTCGAATGACGTGGTATTTTTTCTTAATAGAGTGATATTATATAATTATGTGCTTATGTTAAAGTAGTTGCGGTGTACTTGCCCGTGCAGGGCACTGGTCTTACACTAGATTCATATAAGTATAAAGAAACATATCTAATACTAACATGCACAAAACATTATTCAGAATAATATATGAAAATTCTATTTTACTCTTTTCAATTATAGATCATGTAAACTTTAGTTATTGAGTGAAAAAAATATAACTTGATCCCCTAAACTTTGTTGAATATATATTTCAGTCCTTCTATTAACCTTTTATCTATTGTTAACAGAAAATAAGTACATTTTACCTTCTAAATTTTTGGTCATGCACATATTGGTCCATAAAATAAAAAATAAGTGCAATTATATCCCTTAAACTTTTTTAAATGTATGTTATTTTTGTTAACAATAAACAAAAACAAGATAAAAAATTAAAAGTGCACATTTAAAAAGGTTTAAGGAACCACATTGTACATCCTTTTAGTTTAAAAACTAAGTGCACATAACTTATAATTAAAAGGAATAAAGTGGAGCTTTCCCTATTAATAGTCTACCCAATATTTTAAAGTATAAATAAATCAACTAAAATTTATGAAGAAGGTGCTATGAATCTGAATGTCATTGGTGCCTTTCCTCTACAGGCCGCAGCTACTACGGTTGTTATTTGCAACCATTCCGGTCGAACAGCTATCAATTCCTTGGCCTGTTAGTAAGAATCCGAGGAATTTTCCTCTTCAGACTCCAAATGCGCACTTCTCAGGATTTAAGCACATGTTGAATTTCCTCATTTGACCAAATATTTCCTGCAATTTGCTACAATGATCTTTCTTCCATGGCCTTAACAACCATGTCGTCTATGTATACTTCTATGATTCTTCCAATCTAGTCAACAAATACTTTGTTTATTAGTCTTTGATAAGTGGTGCCAACATTCATCAATCCAAAAGACATGACCTTATAACAATAATTTGCATTTTCTGTTATAAAGGCCACATTTTCCTTGTTAAGGGGGTGCATCCTAATCTAGTTTTATCTAGAATAGGCATCCATGAAGTTGAGAAATTTTGCTTCTAAGGCTCCATATACTAACTTGTGTATGCTCAACAGCGGGTAAGCATCCTTTAGGCACGCTTTGTTCAAGTTCGTGAAGTCAACACACATTCTCTGTTTTCCTAAACACTTAGCAACCATGACTGCATTAGCTAGCTAAGTGGTGAAGTGTATTTCCTTGATGAAGCCTGCTTTCAATAGCTTCCCTATTTACTGCATTGCAGCTTTCTGCTTTTCTAGTCCAAGCTTCCTCTTCTTCTGTTCCACAAGCTGAACCTTTAGGTCTATGGCCAATTTGTGACAAATGACCCTTGGGTCAATTCCTAGCATATCTTTGAGTGCTTATGCAAACAGGTCCGAGTTTTTTCTCAACAAGCTCATCAACTTAGTTTTCATAGCCTCTGGTAGTCCATGTCCAATGAATGTGGACTTTTCAATAATAGCTCCTATTTGGACATTTTCAAGCTCATCATTGGGCTCCAATCTCGCTCTTCCTTTTTCCCTTGGATCATGGTCTCTCACTCATACTCTTGCTGTAATCAACTTCTACTGTAATACCCTATTTAAAATAAAATACCCATTCAAAAAATAAATAAATTAATAAAACATTAGTAATGAAAAATTTTAAAATTTCACATTAAGTTATAGTGATAGGGGAATTAAATTAAGTTAGAGGGGGTTAAGTTTTAAATTCAAGAAGAGTATGTAAAAAACAAAAAAAAAAAAAAATAGAGAAGAAACAGCTTAGACCGTCTAAGCCTTAAGTGGTACGAACCACCTTAGCCCCCTGCCTTTTTCTTCTCTTCTTCTTCTTCGAGAGTCTTCTTCTCCTTTTCACTGCCTTTTTCCTCTCTCATTGCATATCTCTCTCTCTCTCTCGATATCCCTCTTTCACTCTCCTTTACTATTCCTCTTTCTTAGCCTCAACACCACCACCTATCTTTTTCTCCACCAGCCCTTAAACTACGCTCTCCGTCTCAGCTCATCGCTCTCTCTCTCTCTCTCTATTTGCTCTCTTGCTCTACCATCTCTCCCCTGCATCTATTTGGTCTTTCTCTCTCTCCCCCCGCCATGCCTGTCTCATCTCCTTCTACCACGAGTTTCCTCTCTCTACTGCACGTCTTCCCTTTTCTCGCGGCCAAAGGGGCTATTTTGCTTCTTCTGAATCATGCCCTTAGCACCACTGGTAAGTATTTTGATTTTGGTTTTTCCCTTTTTCCTATTTTGGTTTTGTCTATCAAGAATCATAACTTCTTTAACAATCTTGTTAAATTGCTGAAACTATGGTGAAGTACTACATTGTTCATAACAAAATTAGCAAGACAAAATATATGGATAAAAAGGATGAGAAGAGTGCAAATTAATTAAGTGAATTTTTCTTCACTTTGATGAAATTGGGTATTTGAATGTTTGATTCAATTATTTTCACTTTTTGCATCTTTTGTGGTTTATAGCAATGGTCCTTTGATTTGGTTGATGTGTTGCATTAGGTCATCTTTGATTTTAATTTCTTTTAATTGACTGTTTGGTGATTTGGAATTATGGATAGAATCTTAGAACCTGAATTAGTTTTGGGGTTTTATGCAATTATGGAATGATGTGTTTTAAAGGTAATATTTTCAAACTTGCCTCACAATTTTAATTAGAGATTGATACGAATTGACTTAATTGTACAAGAGGAAAAGGAAGGAATTCAATCATTGTGTGCTTGTTTGTTATAATGCACTTTGAATAGCTTTATGCTGGTTGTAGGCCATGCATGTGTCCTTTGTAAATATGAGGAAGTTATAGCTTATTTCAATCTTTAGAAGTTTTATTGATCATATCAATGTGCTCATTAAGGATTAAGAAAGATAAATAGGATTGGGTTTTAGATTCTAGCTTATAGTTTTTGTGTTTAATTGAAGATAATTGGTCATATGTGATTTTAGATTCTCGTTTTAGATCCCCAGGCAGTCAACCTTCAAGTTCAACAACCATAGGATGTTCTCCACTGTCAATAAGTGGACAATGCTATTATGACATATGCACACTAAGTGTACAACTTTATTCTTGATTTTTTCATAATTTGAGAATTTATTGCTATATAATTATTTGATTGTGAATGGTTGTTTAGTCTAGTATAAACTTTCTATCTAATTTGGAACGCCTGATTAATTGTGTATATTTGTTTCAAATTTTAAGGAAAACCAATTCAAATGATTTTATTGGTCGTTTGAAAAGATCTCTAAAAACGAACAATAGATTTTATGAATGGAAGGACAAACTCTGATCTATTGTTTGGATTACTAAACTGATATGTTGAGTAAATTATATTTTGGATTTTTTTTGAAATCTCTAGCGTACTTCCATTCATTGGAAATTTGATTGATTTTTATTGCTTTAGCTTTTTATAGATATATATTGCTTTGGTTTTTATATATATGGTGGGAAGAATCTCAATATATCGGTAGTTAACAATCACTAATGTTAGCCTTGGTACACTTTGATTTGGATCCAACTAGTAGGGCTATTGTTAGATCTGTGTGTGTATGTGTGTGTGTGTGTGTGTGTGTGTGTGTGTGTGGCCAATGCACACCACTGACTTAGTTGATTCTAAAGGGGCTAACCCTTATCTAGAAATTTCACGGAATTGGAAGCCTCCCCCTTTTTGTAATTATATTTGAGAAATATTTTTTTCCATTTTATGAAATAATGGTAATATATATATACATACATCATTCTAATATTGATTCTTTGCATATATTATTTAAAATGATGAAGTCTTATTTATGCTTAATTCATGATATTAATTCTTTATTTCAGCATAGATATTTTATTTCTAGAGTTTATCCTCATATGTTATAGTTACATTGCCCCTCATTGAGTCGGTTGGACTCACCCCCTTTCCTTTCCTATTTCAAACTCTACCGCAACACCTGGCTCAGTTCTTCCAGCTTCTTAGAGTAGTTCCACCATCCACAGATAGGATCTTGTGACTTAATGATTTATTTTTCATAGGATATTTATGTATTGGCCTTATGGTTTTTGGGTATTTCTTTTATTTAGTGAATAGGATGTAAATAATAAGTATAAATGGGGAACACGCAAATGGCTGTTATAAATATATCAATATGAATTACTGGAGAGTGCTCTGAGAGCCTCAACTTATATTTATTGATTAGTGGTCTAGAATAGGTTTGGCTAATACAAGACAGCATGAAAAATAGAGGAAGTTCTATCTGTTTTCCTTAAGAATAATCATAGTAAGCTTGCTCGAGATCTGCTACCTCTAAGCACTGGTCATGACTCCAGGGTGGGTTGTGACATCTACCATATGCACCACATGTGCTCCTTTAGCCATTGTTCCCTTTTGTTTCTTCCTCAATGACTCATGATAGCATCGCAGAGCTTTCTTTTGGTCGGCATGCACAACTCCAACTTTTGTAATTGAGATTAGGAACTTTAGTACCAAATGGGGAGTTGACACTATAGCTTCGAGAGTTTTTAGGGATGGTCTTCCAAGTATCATGTGATATGGGACTTAAGAATCAATCACCAAATACTAAACACTAATTGGCTTAATGTTCGGCTCAGTTCCAAAGGTTATCCTTAGCTCAATGACTTCAAGGATGTTGATTCGCTGTACAGAGAAGCCTACCAAATCTCTAGTACAGGCTAAGGCTAGATCGGGTATTTGCATCTTCCATAAGATGGAGTCATAAAGCATGTCGGCCGAGCTTCCTTGGTTAACCAATTCCTTTTAGATTATATAATTCACTACAACCACAGAAATAACCATGAGGTTATATAGATTTTGATCAATCCCTTTAAAGTCAAGATCAAAGAACGAGATTACCAAGTCTAGTGTTTTTGGTGGTTGTGAAGGAGTGGAATCTACTACTATATTAGCTTGAAGGTGCTTCTTTTATGGCTAACTTGTCTTTCCGCCTCCTGCAAACCCTACAATGATATAATCTATCGCCCTTTGTATCTCTTATGGTTGCTAATTTCTAAGTTCCTCCTTATGACTTATTTTCGAGGTTCACTTTCTTCAACTTTAGTTTCTCTGTCATCTTTTTCTTGCATCTTTGTCTCGACTTCAGCTCCTTTTTCACCGAGTTATATACTTATCCAATAGTCCTTGTCTCACCAACAACTTAATTTGGTCTTTCATAATAGTGCAATCTTTCATGGTGTAGCCATAGTTCTAGTGGAACTTACACCATTTACTTTTATCTGTTCCAAGGGGATTTTGTTGCTTTCTTGCAATAGGTGATAGTCAGATCCAACCATTGTTGATGATGTGTGTAAAATATACACATATCTATTACTAGTTTTGACATGGTTTTGAGTGTTTTTGTGATAGAATTAGCCATTAAATATTTGATTTATTGGAAGTTGGTTTACTCATTGGAATTTATATTTCGTGGATGATTTTTAGGTGAAAAATAAGGATTTGATGTCAAACTTGGATTATATTGGCAATTGGAGAGTTTAGGAGCTAAATTGAAGTAGTTCGGGTGTTATGCTTGCATGGAATCAAAACATATCTATGAAGAAATCTCCATATCTTTCTCTCTAAAAGTTCAAATTAGGTGATTCAAGATGCTTTGAAAATAAAAGAGAGAGTGCTACAACTTCCCTGTTTGATACTATCTCAAATTCCCAAGTTTTTTAGGAGAAAAAAATGGAAGCATGATAGACAATGCAATCTATCCTGGATGCTATCATCCCTGACCTTGCTGTACTAAATCATCTATATTGTAACGTCCGCGACTTCCGACCTCCGAGCCCATCAGTATAGGCAAGAATTTCCGATTTCCGACCTAGTCAGAATTCTCGATTTCCAACCTAGTCAGAATTCCCGATTTCCGATCTTAGGAAGGCTCAAACGGATTGCCTTGAATTTTCCGATTTCCAATCTTATGTAAGCATGTAAGAATTCCGACCTCATCAGTAATAAATCCCGATTTCCGATTTCATTAGCTCAAATGGAGTGGCTGACGCTTCCGAATTTCGATATTAAGATTTCCAACTTAACACGAAATCCGACATCCGATTTGATCTCGAACTAGAAATGGACGCGAGATCAGATCTCTGAATTTGTCTCCAAGTCCAACTCAAAAATTCACGAGTTCCAATCTCGAGTTTAATACCAAGAGCTCTCATTTCTCTATCTTCCCGAGTTCTGAGATCGAGGTCCTATAAGTCCCAATTTCCTGGTGCACGGATTAATGTTGTGAATTCCGATATCCGGTGTTATGCTTAGAATTGATTCGAGTTTACCTAATTTCTCGACTTTCGACTTTAAGTGCTTGGCTTCACATCAGGCTTTGCTTCAAGTTTTGAGTAAACTGGACAATGTTTTCCGAGTTCTGACTTCATCTATGTGACGAGTTCCGACTATTAAAAGATCACGATTTCCGATTTCATTTTCAGAATATACTAGAAACTAGTCCCACTTTTAGGCGACGTGGAGAGCAATTCTGCCACACAAAGAGGATGACGTGGAGAGCATTTTGGTCACAAAAAGAGAGCAAGGTTGGCTGAAACTCAGCCTTGTGTTTTGAGGCCAATCAAAACCTTCAAAGTTAACTACCACTCATGCTTATATAACACATTCTTCTCCTCTCATTCAGACTCTCCTCTCACGTTGCCTTCTTCCTCACTTCAGCTCTCTTTTCTTTTCTTCACTCACCTAACTCCACCCAACTTTGAAATTCAATTAAGTTCCAGTTGCAAACTCAAGCCAAATCATTCATAGTAAGAGGTAGAGGTTTTAATTCTTGCTTGATTCTCTGATTCTTGAAGGATTGGTGGTGGTCTAATTTCTTAATTTTGATATGTTGATTGAATGATTATGATGAATTATAGTTGGTTTATTAGCTGTTTATGAGATTAAAATTTGAATTGGAAGTAAGAAAGGATGAAGAGATAAAGAAGTTGAAAGGCTAGAAAACTCAAAACCCTCGGCAGTCCGTACGGCGGAGTGTACGACTCTGCCTCCTACTATTTAAAATTAGTGAAACCAATTTTATGTGAAACTAGACATCTAGGGCTTTCTATACATATATCATATAAGGCCATTGGATTAATATTGAGAGAGATATGAATTTTTGAAGTTTGACCTAGGAAATAAGACATTCACCCGGGCAGTATGGGTTGAAAAGGGTGTAACTCACCCTATACAACTCCAAATTGAGTGAAACTAATTTTGTTGGAAAGCTTACACATAGGAGAACAGCTACCCAGAAATTTCAAGTTTGTTACCATCTTATTTATTCCCAGTGATTCAAAGAAATCACCCTATGTCTAAACCAAGCCAAAACAGAGCAGTTCAGGAAGGTTAAGTTTCGGGGCTTATAACTCGAGCCTTACTAAGGCAAATGAAATGAAACTTTTTACATGTCATGTTAGCTTTGATAAGAGACCAATTTTGTATGATTTGAGTCAGTTTTCAATTTTTAGTGGATTTTTACTTTTAGGTGTCTGATTCTTGCCAGCCACTGGGTAGGCCGAGATAAAATCTAAATATCTTGAGCTATAGACATCAAAATTAGATGGAACTAAAGAGGTTAGAAAATAGATACATAACCCTTTAACATATCCAAATTTGAGGTCCAAATGAGTTAAGTAAAAATTATGGCATAAATTACAAAAAATTGGGTTGAATGATTTATGTGAGGCTGTAACTCTGTCTTGAGAAGACTGATGTTCCTATGAGCTCTATGATGAATTGTGCATGCAATATTGTAATTGTTATGAGAAATTGGCATTCTGACGTACTGGTACTATTCATGGGGAAGCGGGCACATTCCGTTATGCCTCCAAAATTGCGGTAATGTATATGCATGAGTTATGAGATATATGTAGATGCATGTGCATTTTCAAGAAAGCTATGAAAGTCATGTTATGATGAAAGTTCCATGATATTTGGGCCAGCCCCGGATAAAAAGTTAAGGGGGATAGATCAGTGCGGACGTCGGGGAAAGTAAACTCGGTAATCCCTGTATAGGAACGAGCTCGATCCTGAAAAGCAGACTATTACCTAGGAGTCTAAAATGGCTAAGAACTCTCAGGGGACCAAGTGGTGGAAAATGATGAAAAGTAGGAAAGTTTATGGGAAATGAGAAAGTTTATGAAGAAAGATTCAAGAGCAAGTTTGCATGATTGCATTAAGTGCATAATTACATTGAATGGTCATTATATGTCATTTACAGTTACTATCATATGCTCATTATTCTGTTTATTGTTGATATTAGTTTATTTTATTCCTTATGTGTCTTAAGTAAAATTGGACCCTATCTCAGACCAGACATTTTCCAAACCTTATTAAATATGAATAGTTAAGTTTAATCTCATGTCTTTATAATTAAATAAAACCCAAGGCAGCTGAGAATGAACGCGACGTTAGTCAAACGTCATGCACGACCCTACTGAGAATTTTCTTAAATTCTCACCTCGATTTGCTTTTCCGCCTCATTCTCAAACGTGGGTGATGGACTCAACAGCTACCCTCTTCATTGAGATCCCAGCTTTACAACTTCACCATGATCCAGAGTCAGATTCCTTGCATATAGCCGGCTCGTGTAACTTCCGTCTCTACCTCTTCAGCAACAGTAACTTTGATGTCCCCTTACACCATCCCATTTTTGACCCTACCACTCCTTATATTGCTGTCCCGCTGCACATGGCACACCTACCTCCAGCTCCTCCTGCACTCACTCAGCAAAGACTCCATCGACCAGACCGAGTCACCTTCGCAGGCAGTTCCCGATGTATAGCTCAGTTCAGAGAGTGACTCCTCTGAGGTCACCAGCTCGTCACCCTCTTCCTCCTCGGGACCCAGCGCAGACTACTCACCAGCCGAGCCTGGCATGGCTAACGGCTATCTGACAGAGTAGTTTGGCCAGCAAGAGATGTTGTACAGCATGACCCTCTTTTGGACAGCACGTGGCTCTGGGTCATAGACTTGACAGTAGGATTAGTAGTAGATTATGAAACGTCCTTTGAGGACCATAGGATCTCTTTTTGACAGATATGGGCCTTATTGTCTTTTTGGTATGCCGGCCCACCTATGTGTTCCCCTTTGAAACTTTGTACAGAAACTGAGGCAGTGGCTTTATATATATATACATGCACATATACAGTAACGTTATTGTACTATTCTTATTTTTTTTATTATTATACTTTGTTAAATTCGTTCCGCCCTTAGTATAGCAGCGCGCCGTTCTGTCTGTTTTAAATAAATAAATAAATAAATAAATAAATAAATATATATATATATATAATGATGATGACGATTTAAAGAAGAACGAAATAGGAAACGTAAATAGAGTGTTAATCCGGTAACACAATCTACTTGATTTCATGCTATAACTTAAACATAACATCAGACTCGTAGGGTGTTACATTTTTGGTATCAGAGCAGTTCGTCCTAGCTAAGGCCTGAGGATTGGACTGACTATGCTTCGCGCATATTCTGTGTTTTTAGTTGACAACATGCACTAGATCTTGCTTGTATGGTTGAGATATAGATGTGCATATGTACAAAGTGCCTGACCGTGTGAACTGTTATTTACTAGCACATTAGACTTAGTGTTAAGCCTAATTAACTCAATAACTTTTGTTTTGTGTGCTCAGAATTTAATGGCTTCTGGAAGGCGAGGTAGACCGCGCGCCGGACTTGCTCAAGAGAATCCCACTAATCTTATGGACACCGTGCGGGAGATGGCTCAGGTGATGCGGGAACAGGCCGCAGCAGCTAACCAGATGATGGATCAGCTAGGCAGGCGACCTGCGGCAGGCTGTGGAGGAAATACAAATGGCCCGTGAGCTAATTTGGATTATCTTAAATTCGCTGAGTTTAGAAAGGCGAATCCACCCAGCTTCCGAGGGGCGTACGATCCTGATAAAGCTGATGAATGGATCAAGGCTATGGAGAAAATTTTCTCTATCCTAGATTGCTCAGATTATCAGAAGGTGACCTTTGCCACCTACATGCTCGAAGCAGACGCCGAGTTTTGGTGGAACAGCGTACGAAGGCTACTTGAGGAATCTCAGACAGCAGTACCTGGACGGTGTTTAGAGACGTCTTCTACCAGAAGTACTTTCCTGCTTCCGTTCGGAATGCCAAGGAACTCGAGTTTATGCAGCTTCGCCAAGGAAATCAGACGATATCCGAATACATTGCAGTTTGAAGAGTTGTGCAAATTCTCTACAATTTATCAGAGGAATCCAGATGAAGCTTGGAAATGCATCAAGTTCGAAGGAGGGTTACGAGAAGACATTCTTACTGCAATAGGACCCATGGAGATTAGAGATTTTCCCACGTTGGTAAATAAATGCCGACTTGTGGAAGATTGCAACTCGAAATTAGTGGCAGCCAGGGCATCTGGCGATGGTTTCAAGAGGAGGATGGCCCCGTAGGGCTCGAGATTCAAGCCCAATTTTCAATAGCAGAGGAGATTCCCGCTGGTAGGCAACAAAGGCAAGCAGCCTCAAAGGACTCTTCCGAATCCAACTTGCATGAAGTGCGGTAGGAATCACGGTGATCGGCCGTGTTTGGCAGGCCAGAATGTCTGCTACGGATGTGACAAGCCAGGCCACAAAATTTATGAGTGTCCAACCAAGAATCCCTCACAACCGTCTCGACCCCAATGTCAAGGACGAGTTTTTACTATGGATGCAGAGGAAGCTGATAAGTCTAAGGGACTAATCGAAGGTACCTACAAAGTGGATGGTGAGACCCTGACTGTACTCTATGATTCAGGTGCCTCACACTTGTTTATTTCTCATACTTGTGTGGCTGTTTTGCATTTGCAAATTTCTGAATTGCCTTATGATTTACTGGTTTCCACTCCCACTAATGAACCTGTTAAAACTAGTCAAGTTTGTATCAATGTTCCTCTTCAAATTGAGGGTAGAGCCTTTGCAGCCAATTTGATTTGCCTCCCTCTCTCTGGACTTGACATAATTCTGGGCATGGACTGGCTTTCTGCCAATCGAATCATGCTCAATTGCTCTGATAAGACGGTGGTATTCCCCTCTGTCTCATCCTCTGAATCCCAAGCCTCAACACTCTTCTACCTGAACTCTTTATTAGTAAACTATAGTGGGTCGAAGAGTCAAGGATACATCCTGCTGTCAGCTAACGTGACAAAAGTTGAACAGAAACTAGAGGAGATCCCGGTTGTTAAGGAATATCCTGATGTTTTTCTAGAAGATATTCCTGAATTCCCTCCTGAGAGAGAGATTGAGTTCACCATCAAATTGGTTCCAGGTGCAGGACCAATATCCATAGCTCCATATCGAATGTCACATTTGGAGCTGATAGAGCTAAAAAGGCAGATCGAGGAGCTTTTAGAAAAAGGATTCATACGGCCAAGCGCGTCGCCATGGGGAGCTCCGGTTTTGTTGGTCAAAAAGAAAGATGGAAGCATGCGCTTATGCATAGATTATAGGCAGCTGAACAAAGTGACTATTAAGAATAAATATCCTCTACCAAGGATGGACAATCTCATGGACCAACTACAAGGTGCAATGGTATTCTCCAAGATCGACTTGCGTTCTGGATACCACCAAATTCGAGTTCGAGAGCAAGATATCCCTAAGACAGCTTTTCGAACTCGCTACGGACACTATGAGTATACCGTGATGTCGTTTGGACTGACGAACGCACCAGCAATATTCATGGATTACATGAATCAAATATTCCGTCCATATTTGGACAAGTTTGTAGTGGTCTTCATCGACAATATACTTGTCTACTTGGAGACAGAGCAAGAGCATGTGGAACACTTGCGGTTAGTCCTGCAAATTTTAAGAGAAAAGAAACTCTATGATAAATTATCCAAATGCAAATTTTGGATGAAGGAGGTAAAATTTCTCGGCCACGTAGTGTCATCTGGAGGAATCTCTGTAGACCCCAGCAAAGTAGAAGCAGTTCTAAACTGGGAAAGACTAACCACAGTCTCTGAAGTCAAGAGTTTTCTGGGCTTAGCTGGATATTACAAGCAATTCGTTAAAGATTTTTCTCGAATAGCTTTGCCCTTAACCAAGCTAACCAGAAAGAATGTTCCATTTGAGTGGACGCCGAAGTGCGAACAGAGTTTTCAAGATTTGAAGAGGAGGTTGACTACGACACTAGTGCTAGCCTTGCCAGATCTTCATGGACCATTTGAGGTCTATTGTGATGCTTCCAAACAAGGGTTAAGGTGCGTGTTGATGCAAACAGGAAAGGTGGTCGCGTATGCCTCCAAGCAATTGAAGCCACACGAAAGGAACTATCCTACTCATGACCTCGAATTAGCAGCAGTGGTATTTGCCTTAAAGATATGGAGACATCACCTATATGGTGTAATGTTCGAAGTCTTTTCTGATCATAAGAGTTTGAAATACCTCTTTGATCAGAAAGAATTAAATATGAGACAGCGGAGGTGGATGGAACTTCTTAAAGACTATGAATTTGAATTGAAGTACCACCCAGGTAAGGCAAACATTGTGGCAGATGCTTTGAGTAGAAAATCTCTGACTGTAGCTTGGATGATGATCAAAGAGACGGAACTTATTGAAAGTTTTCGAAATCTTAATTTGGGAATCCTTATAACTCTTAAGGCCCTTCAGCTACATCAAATTAAGATAGCCAGTACCTTTAAGGAGCAGATTCGGCAAGCACAGCAGTAGTACGCTAATTTTCAACACACAATTCATCTTGTGCAATCAGGGAAACTAATGGGTTTTGCCTAAGATAAAGAAGGTATCTGGCGACATCATGATAGGGTATGTGTACCCAAGGGGAATGATCTTCAGAGAAGAATCTTGGAGGAAGCACACAAGGGTGAATTCACCGCACATCCTGGCATTACTAAGATGTATCAAGACCTTAAGAAGATGTTTTGGTGGCTAGGCATGAAGTCAGATGTGGCAGGCTTCGTGAGCAAATGCTTGATTTGTCAAAAGGTGAAAACGGAACATCAGAAACCCTCTGGGATGTTTCAACCCTTGGAAATCCCTGAGTGGAAATGGGAGAGTATCTCCATGGATTTTGCGATGGGATTACCAAGAACGCCAATAGGACATGATGCTATATGGGTCGTTGTGGATAGATTGACCAAATCTGCTCACTTCCTACCCATCCGAGCAAATTATCCGTTGGAAAAGTTGGCACAACTGTACATTCAAGAGATTATAAGGCTGCATGGAACCCTTCAACCATTATCTCTGATCGGGACCCAAGGTTTACTTCACGGTTTTTGGGAGCCTTACAAAACGCGTTTGGTGCTAAGTTGTGCCTAAGTACTGCATATCACCCCCAAATAGACAGCCAAACCGAAAGGACAATTCAAACCTTGGAAGATATGTTGCGAGCCTATATACTGGAGCAACGCGGGAGTTGGGATCGATACTTACCACTAGCCGAATTTCCATACAATAATAGCTATCACGCTAGCATCGGTATGGCTCCTTATGAAGCATTGTACGGACGGAAGTGCCAATCTCCTCTGTGTTGGTATGAAACAAGGGAATCAACTCAATTGGGGCCTGATTTAGTTGAACAGACCACTGAGCAGATTAAGAAAATATGGAGCAAGATGCTTACCGCTCAAAGCCGCCAAAAAAGTTACGCGGATACCAGGAGGAAGCCTCTAGAGTTTCAAGAAGGAGACCATGTATTTTTGAAGGTTACGCCTACAACAGGGATAGGTAAAGCCATTAAAGTCAAGAAGTTAAATCCTCGCTTTATTGGTCCCTTCCAGATCTTAAGGCGAATCGGATCAGTTGCATATCAAGTAGCTTTGCCTCCACATTTGTCAAACCTTCATGATGTTTTTCATGTTTCCCAACTCAGAAAGTATCACCCTAACCCTACCCACGTGCTAGAACCCGAGTCGATAAAGTTAAAGGAGGACCTAACTTTCCAAATTCAGCCAGCACGAATAGTAGACAGGAGTAGCCGACAACTTTGAAACAAATCCGTGCAGTTAGTAAAGGTAGCATGGGGAAAGGAAGATGCTAAAGACTACACTTGGGAACTGGAATCAAGGATGAGAAGAGAGCACCCTGAACTATTCTCAGATACTAAATTTTGAGGACAAAATTTTTTTTAAGGAGGGTGGTATTGTAATGTCCGCTACTTCCGACCTCCGAGCCCATCAGTATAGGCAAGAATTTCCGATTTCCGACCTAGTCAGAATTCTCGATTTCCGACCTAGTCAGAATTCCCGATTTTCGATCTTAGGAAGGCTCAAACGAATTGCCTTGAATTTTTCGATTTTCGATTTTAAGTAAGCATGTAAGAATTCCGACCTCATCAGCAATAAATCTCGATTTCCGATTTCATTAGCTCAAATGGAGTGGCTGACGCTTCCGATTTCCGATATTAAGATTTCCGACTTAACACGAAATCCAACATCCGATTTGATCTCGAACCAGAAATGGACGCGAGATCAGATCTCTGAATTTGTCTCCAAGTCCGACTCAAATTCACGAGTTCCGATCTCGAGTTTAATACCAAGAGCTCTCATTTCTCTATCTTCCCGAGTTCCGAGATCGAGGTCCTATAAGTCCCGATTTCCTGGTGCACGGATTAATGTTGTGAATTCTGATATCCGGTGTTATGCTTAGAATTGATTCTAGTTTACCTAATTTCCCGACTTTCGACTTTAAGTGCTTGGCTTCACGTCAGGCTTTGCTTCAAGTTTCAAGTAAACTGGACAATGTTTTCCGAGTTCCGACTTCATCTATGTGACGAGTTCCGACTATTAAAAGATCACGATTTTCGATTTCATTTTCAGAATATACTGAAAACTAGTCCCACTTTTAGGCGACGTGGAGAGCAATTCTGCCACACAAAGAGGATGACGTGGAGAGCATTTTGGTCACAAAAAGAGAGCAAGGTTGGCTGAAACTCAGCCTTGTGTTTTGAGGCCAATCAAAACCTTCAAAGTTAACTATCACTCATGCTTATATAACACATTCTTCTCCTCTCATTCAGACTCTCCTCTCACGTTGCCTTCTTCCTCACTTCAGCTCTCTTTTCTTTTCTTCACTCACCCAACTCCACCCAACTTTGAAATTCAATTAAGTTCCAGCTGCAAACTCAAGCCAAATCATTCATAGTAAGAGGTAGAGGTTTTAATTCTTGCTTGATTCTCTGATTCTTGAAGGATTGGTGGTGGTCTAATTTCTTAATTTTGATATATTGATTGAATGATTATGATGAATTATAGTTGGTTTATTGGCTGTTTATGAGACTAAAATTTGAATTGGAAGTAAGAAAGGATGAAGAGATGAAGAAGTTGAAAGGCTGGAAAACTCAAAACCCTCGGCAGTCCATACGGCGGAGTGTATGGCTCCGTCTCCTGTCTTTTAAAATTGGTGAAACCATTTTTATGTGAAACTAGACATCTAAGGATTTCTATACATATATCATATAAAGCCATTGGATTAATATTGAGAGAGATATGAATTTTTGAAGTTTGACCTAGGAATCAAGACATTCACCCAAATAGTATGGGTTGAAAAGGGTGTAACTCACCCTATACAACTCCAAATTAAGTGAAACTAATTTTGTTGGAAAGCTTACACATAGGAGAACAGCCTACCTAAAAATTCTGAGTTTGTTACCATCTTATTTATTCCTAGTGATTCGAAGAATTCACCCTAAGTCTAAACCAAGCCAAAATAGGGCAGTTCAGGAAGGTTAAGTTTCGGGGCTTGTAACTTGAGCTCTACTAAGGCAAATGAAATGGAACTTTTTGCATGTTATGTTAGCTTTGATAAGAGACCAATTTTGTATAATTTGAGTCAGTTTTCGATTTTTAGTGGATTTTTATTTTTAGGTGTCTAATTTTGGCCAGCCACTGGGTAGGCCGGGATAAAATCTAAATATCTTGAGCTATAGACATCAGAATTAGATGGGACTAAAGAGGTTAGAAAATAGATACATAACACTTTAACATACCCAAATTTGAGGTCCAAATGAGTTAAGCAAAAATTATGGCATAAATTACAAAAAACTGGGTTGAATGATTTATGTGAGGCTGTAACTCTGTCTTGAGAAGACTGATGTTCCTATGAGCTCTATGATGAATTGTGCATGCAATATTGTAATTGTTATGAGAAATTAGCATTTTGACGTACTGGTACTATTCATGGGGAAGCGGACACGTTCCATTATGCCGCCAAAATTGCGGTAAGGTATATGCATGAGTTATGAGATACATGTAGATGCAGGTGCATTTTCAAGAAAACTATGAAAGTCATGTTATGATGAAAGTTCCATGATACTTGGGCCAGCCCCGGATAAAAAGTTAACGGGGATAGATCGGTGGGGACGTTGGGGAAAGTAAACCCGGCAATCCCTGTATAGGAACGAGCTCGATCCTGAAAAGCAGACTATTACCCAAGAGTCTAAAATGGCGAAGAACTCTCAGGGGACCAAGTGGTGGAAAATGATGAAAAGTAGGAAAGTTTATGGGAAATGAGAAACTTTATGAAGAAAGATTCAAGAGCAAGTTTGCATGATTGCATTAAGTGCATAATTACATTGAATGGTCATTATATGTCATTTACAGTTTCTTTGCTATGTTCACTTACTGCCGTATGCTCATTATTCTGTTTATTGTTGATATTAGTTTATTTTGTTCCTTATGTGTCTTAAGTAAAACTGGACCCTGCCTCAGACCAGACATTTTTCCAACCTTATTAAATATGAAT
Organism: Pterocarpus macrocarpus; assembly: GCA_031439585.1. NCBI lineage: Eukaryota > Viridiplantae > Streptophyta > Magnoliopsida > Fabales > Fabaceae > Pterocarpus > Pterocarpus macrocarpus. Next base: position 31,058,573 of record CM062513.1, on the reverse strand, counting down.
AGTTAAGTTTAATCTCATGTCTTTATAATTAAATAAAACACGAGGCTGCTGAGAATGAACGTGATGTTAGTCAAACGTCATGCACGACCCTACTGAGAATTTTCTTAAATTCTCACCCCGATTTGCTTTTCCGCCTCATTCTCAGACGTGGGCGATGGACTCGACAGCTACCCTCTTCATTGAGATCCCAGTTTTACAGGTTAACCATGATCCAGAGTTGGATTCCTTGTATATAGCCGGCTCGTGTAACTTCCGTCTCTACCTCTTCAGCAACAGGAACTTTGATGTCCCCTTACACCATCCCATTTTTGACCCTGCCATTCCTTATATTGCTGTCCCGCTGCACATGGCACACCTACCTCCAACTCCTCCTGCACCCGCAGCTTAGGCAAAGACTCCATCGACCTCAGACCGAGTCACCTTCAGAGGCGCTCCCGATGTCGCTTGCTCGTAGAGTGACCCCTTCGAGGTCACCGGCTCGTCACCCTCTTCCTCCTTGGGACCCAGCGCAGACTACTCACCAGCCGAGCCTGGCATGGCTAACGGCTATCTGACAGAGTAGCTCGGCCAGCAGGAGACGTTGTACAGCATGACCCTCTTTTGGACAGCACGTGGCTCTGGGTCATAGACTTGACAGTAGGATTAGTAGTAGATTATGAAACGTCCTTTGAGGACCATAGGATCTCTTTTTGACAAATATGGGCCTTATTGTCTTTTTGGTATGCCGGCCCACTTATGTGTTCCCCTTTGAAACTTTGTACAAAAACTAAGGCAGTGGCTTTATATATATATACATGCACATATACAGTAACGTTATTGTACTATTCTTATTTTTTTTATTATTATACTTTGTTAAATTCATTTCGCCCTTAGTATAGCAATAGATTCATCTGCTTTTAAAAATAAATAAATAAATAAATAAATAAATATATATATATATATATATATATATATATATATATATATATATATATATATATATATATATATATATATATATATATATATATATATATATATATATAATGATGATGACGATTTAAAGAAGAATGTAGTAGGAAAGGTAAACAGAGTGTTAATTCGATAACACAATCTACTTGATTTCATGCTATGCCTTAAGCATAACATCAGACTAGTAGGGAGTTACATATATCTTGAGTTATAGGAGTCTAATTGAAATGGTTCCAAAGGTATTGGAATGTTAAGACATAGAGCTTCAACTTTCATGAAATGTCCCAGTTTGATTCCTATTGTATAATGCTACAGATGCAAGAAGCAACAAAACTGCATGTCGTCAAAGCATCTCACACCCCCCATGTTGGAAATCTCACGGGGCCATGGTCCTATACGTAAAAGAGTGTCAGAATGCACTGTCAAGGAATCACATGGCCCTCAAGTGGGAAATCATATGAGGCCATGGGAATGTTGAGTAAAACACCAAATTAAGCTATTTTAGGCCCATGGGGTACATAATTACATATTTTGGGCCTATTCTTGATAATTAAGGATTACTCAAACCCTAAAACATAATAGAGGCTATAAATACATATCTAAAGATCATTCAGGGAGGGTCTTTTGGTCTTTTGGCCATCTTTGGCCAAGGCTCTACTAGAGTTTGGTGGCTAGATCCAAAGAAGAAGGCCTATCCTCATCAATTCATCTATCTTCATCTTTTTTTCTTGATTCATGTTTATGATATTCCTTCTATTATTGGTTGGGGATATTGTAATCATATTTAGTGGCTAAATCTTTCTTTGTTAGGATGATGATGTAACTTATATTGGGGTTATGAAATATTGTGATTTTTCTAATTTATTGAATATTCTTTTCTTTTCAATTGAGTTTTTATCTTTGCGCTTAATATTTTTACTGCCTAATCACCCATGAATTAATGTTGTGAGTTGTGTAGACAATTAGAAAATTGGTACCTGGCTTAGACTTAGGGATAGAAACCTTAATTGTTGATTGTCTAGGAATAGAAGTTAATGATTGTGTGGAATTTATGAATTAAAGATTTCATAGATCGTTCATGCCTTTGTCTTAGCATTCAATTTTTACATACATCGATTGTGTTTTAAGGATGTAGAGTGAATAAGTACACGAAAGGAATCGGGTGTTAAGTCAATCTTGGTTTATTAGTACACGAAAGGAAATTAGTTTGGACATGGTTTTGAGTGCTCATGTTAGTTAGTTAGTTTAGATTTGATTTGATTCTCTTTAGATTTAATTTAGTTTAGATTTTGCATTTAAATTTGTGTTTTTGAATTAGGAGCCTAAATAGTTTCTGGGTTAGGGAATTGATAGTTGGTTGAGTCAATCTCTATGGGAATGATACTCTACTCACACTTTATTACTTGTACGATACTTCCAAGTGCTACTATCAAGTTTTTGGCACCATTGTTGGGAATTGATTTTCAACCAATATCATTAGTATCTAATAAGGATACTATTAGGCAAAATTTTCTTTTATTTTATTTTAGGCTTATTTTATTTTCTTATTCTTAATCTTTTGGTATTTTTGAAGATACTTGGAATGAATGCACCGAATAATTATTATAAAGCTTGGGCCAAAAACAGATGAATTAAAGGCAGTGGAAGCAAGGAATCCTCCTTTATGGACTTGTGATTTATGTGGAAGAAGCCATTTGAATGGTTATTGTGAGCCAAGCTGTCATGTGCCTAAAGAGCAAGCTTCCTATGTGGGTAATCCTCCAAGATTCCAAAATGATCCATACTTTGATATCTATAATCTAGAAGAAAGGAACTACCCCAATTACTCATGGAAAAACCAAGGCTCATACCTACACAATCAGCAAAGCTATCAACCTGATGGAATCTTATCACTAAAGGCCACATTTGAAAAGTTTGCCAAAGTTTGTAAGGAGATTAGAATATTGTCACCAGAAGCCACCCTTGAAAGGTTCATGCAGCAAACTAAGGAGAATTTAAAAATTCAAGGAGCCTCTCTTTGAAACTTAGAAATTAAGATTGAATAAATCTCGAGGTAAATAGCAGAAAAACAACAAGGCACACTCCCAAGTGACAAGATTGTCAACACAAAGGAGTAGTGTAAGACTATTACTTGGGAGGAGGGTCAATCATGTACAAGTACAAGAGTGGAAGATAAGTTAAAAGTGGATGAGGAAGCTTTTTACAAAACTCACCCAACAAATGATTCCTGTTTAGAGCAAACACCTATTGAAGCATCCATTTAAGGAGAATGGTCAAATGGGATGAAGGAAAATGAGCCAAATTGCAATACATTGTATAAACCTTCATAATATGATTGGATATCATGCCTACAACTGCTCAAGAATTCGAATCAAGATAATCAAATTATTGAGTTTCTTGAAATGTCTAAAAAGCTGCTAACCATTATCCCTTCTGCAAAAGCCCTTGGACAATCATGTGCATATGCTAAATTTAGTAAGAAGAAGAAAGGGATTAATATATAGGATCCAAACATTACCTGAAGTCACTTGATCAGTAGTATAGTTGAGCTTAAGACTATAAACAAGTGCTTCTTGGCATGCAACCCAAGTCTTTTTAGTTTTTGTTTGTAGTTGTTTGATTTTCTTTTATTTTCTTTCTTTAGTGTCATATGTCATGTAGAATGCATCATTTTTCTAGCAATTGACTTGATGTTTTATACATTTATTCCAGGGACTTGAGTAGAAACATGGAGAAGGAACAAGTGACATTGAAGACATCACCACATTCTAAGTTTGGGGGCATATACACCACAGGTTCTTTTTTATTCATTTTGTTTAGTTTGTTTTTGATTTTCTTGTTTATGTTTTTTCTCTATTACGCCTTTTTTATTTATTTTATTTTATTTTATTAGATTAGTGTCTAGTTAGCTTAAGTGTCTCCCTAAGTTTTGTAGTCTTTGTAGGGGGTATATATAGTTGTTAATCGCACAAAAAGATTTTCCTTTCCTCTTTTTTATTTTATTTGCATTTATTTTTTTATATAGTTTCTCAATACCATCACCCAATTTACATCATCATCATCATTATGATGTCAATACAAGCAAAATAAATTTTTGAAAAAGAAAAGGAAAGTATTGTTTGTGAGATAAGTAAAGAGTCTGATTAGAATTGAATCATGATAATATAGTTTTGGGTTTAATTGCATTTGTTCATGATGACCACTAACATTTAGCTTAAGGCATCATATCTTACCTTGCAGACTTTGAATGATTTCTAATCGAGTTTGTGAGTATTTAGTGAAGGCCTATGTGTGTTGAAGTGACTAGTAGTGACCCCACCAATCCTAGAACAATCCATCTATTCCCTGTCAAAGCGAAATCCTAGTAGGCACTTAGAAGGAGATGATTAAGACATTTTGTTCGTGAACTTCATCATAGCCTTAGACCACTCATGTTATATTAGAATCCTTTGTTTACTCTTTTGAGCTTATGATATCCCCATATTTTCTTTCAATAACCCACATTATAATCTTAGCCCATGGCCTAAACACTTACCTACCCAAAATCTCCAGAGAAAATGAGTGTCAAAATTGGAGCTTAATTGGGATCATTCTAGCAAAAGAGGAATCCAAAGTATGACAAGAAAAGAAAAGTTGAAGGCTACACAATCAAAAAGAAATACCACCCAAGATCCTCAAAAGAAAATAAGTTTGGGGCATGGAAGAAAAAGAAAAAGCTACAAGTGTTAAAACATCAAAAGAAAAGAAGGTGGTAAAATAGAAAAGATGTGAAAGAAAGAAAGTGCTAGCCAACAATTGGAGTGGTTTCCCTTGGTTTCCTACATGGTAGATCCATTTAAGTTTCAACTTCCTCATCATGATCCTCTTACATTTGCATTCCTTTTTTACCTACTCTTTCTTTTAACCCTCAACCCTTAGCCATATTACAAGCCTTATAAAGACCTTTTGATCCTTTGAAAGTGTGCACTACATTAGTGGAGAATGAAATAGGGTTTTGCCTATGTAAATTGGGACATTCCTATCATATCATCACATCATTCATGGCATGGGTTCATTGTAGTTATTAGGTGTAGATTGCCTCATTCGAGCACAAATCGATTCATGATTTTGTCTTAAAAGAATGCACTGGTTTGAATTGTTTACCTTATGTTAAATGACTACGCTTGATAAACTTCTAATACCCTAACTTGAGTCTAGTTGAATCATGAGGATTTCCTTTGAGGCATCTCCAAAATCTTGCATTACCAGGCTAGTTTTGATGAAAAAAATCAACTTAAGTTCTTAATGTCTTATTTTGTTATTTCTTGAGGACAAGCAATGGTTTAAGTTTAAGGGTATTTGACGTGTGTAAAATATACACACATCTATTTCTAGTTTTCACATAGTTTTGAGTGCTTTTTTTGATGAAATTAGCCATTTACTGGAAGTTGGTTTACTTCTTGGGATTTATATTTCTTGGATGATTTTTAGGTGAAAAATAAGGATTTGAGATCAAACTTGGATTATCTTGGTAATTAAAGAATTTAGGAGCTAAATTGAAGTTGTTCGAGTGTTATGGTTGTATGAGATTAGAACATGTCTATGAAAAAATCTCCATATCTTCCTCTCTAAAAGTTAAAATTAGGTGATTCAAGATGCTTTGGAAAGAAGAGAGAGATTGCTACAACTTCATCGTTGGAACTTTCTCGAATTTCCATGTCTTCAAGGAGAAAAATTCAAAGCATTATAGAAGATGCAATTTGTCCTGGATGCTATCAACCATGACCTTGCTGCACTAAATCATCTATATCTTGAGTTATAGGAGTTCAATTAAGATGGTTCTAAAGGCATTCAAAAACTAATACATAGAGCTACAACTTTCATGAAGATGTCCAAGCTAGATTCCCACTATATAAGGCCACATGGATGCACAAAGCAATAAAAATGCATGCCATCAGAGGATCCCATAGCCCCTTATGCGAAAAATTGCACAAGCCCATGGTCCTATATGTAAAAGAGTGTCAGAAAGCCACTGTCAAGTAATCTCATGGCCCTCCAACGGGAAATCACATGAGGCTATGGAAATGTTACGAAAAACACCAAATTGAGCTATTTTAGGCACCCATGGGATACGCGATTACATGTTTTGGGCCTATTCTTGATAATTAAGGCTTACTCAAACCCTAAAACATGAGAGAGGCTATAAATACACATGTAGAGATCATTCAAAGGGGTTTTTTGATCTTTTGGCCATTTTTTGACAAGGCTCTACTAGGGTTTGGAGGGTAGATCAAGAGAAGAAGGCTTATCCTTATCAATTCATCTACTTTATCTTCTTTTCTTGATTCATGTTCGTGTTGTTCCCATTATTCTTGGATGTAGATATTGTAATTATATTTACTGGCTAAATCTTTTCTTTGTTAGGGTGATGATGTAACTTACATTAGGATTATGAGATATTGAGATTTCAATTGAGTGTTCTTTTCAAGATTATGAGATATCTTTAATTTATTGAATGTTCTTTTCTTTCCAATTGAGTTTTCATCTTTATGCTTAGTACTTTTGTGGCATAATCACCCATGAATCGATGTCGTAAGTTGTGTAGGTAATTGGAAAATTGGTACCTAGCTTAGACCTAGGGATAGAAATCATAATTGTTAATTGTCTAGGAATAGAAGTTAATGATTCTGTGGAATTTATGAATTAAGGATTTTATAGATTGTTCATATCTCTTGTCTTAGGATTTAAATTTTAGGTAATGCCAGTTGTGTTTTAAGAAAGTAGAGTGAATTAATACCCGAGAGGAATCCAGTGCTAATTAGAGTAGGAAATCCCCCATTAATTGCATTGATAGACTTCATTAAATTAGAAACTCAATACTCATAGGAACAGCTAGGTAAAATCAGAACCCTAGAACTTATTCCTTCGTAACTTTTTCAAATTATAATATTTCAAAATTCTCTTATTAGTTAGTTAGTTTAGATTTCATTTGATTCTGTTTAGATTTGATTTGGTTTAGATTTTGCATTTAAAATTGTGTTTTTGAATTGGGAGCCTAGATAGCTTCTAAGTTAGGGAATTGGTAGTTGGTTGAGTCAATACCTATGGAAATGATACTCTACTCACTCTTTATTACTTGTACGAACCAGTATACTTGTTAGTGCCATTATTAGTAGACCTCCTTGAGAATAGTCTCCTTTTTCGTATTAGGGGTTTATACTTATCATAGTGAAACTGAAGGAAGTAGAAGTTATACCTTCCTTCATCTTGACCTTTTTCCCTTGGACTTGGCTCGGGTTTTTTCTAGTTCCTCTTTTCCTACTTAAAGATATTGCCTTCTCTGTGGGTGAAAAGAATATGCAAGTCTTAGTCTTTATATATGTGAATGTTGATATATCCTCCTAATAATCATCCTAAAAATCCTTCTAATTCAAAATTATACTTACAATGATATGAGTTATAATTTACACAATATTTAATAACTATTTAATATATATGAGAGAAATTTTGAATTAAAAAGATTTGTAAGTATATCAACTAGAAGGATTTAATATTTCTCATATATAACTTATATGGTAGATCGTCGAGCCTTCAATTTGAGCTTCCTAGGAATCAATTTTTAGTAGGAGTGGAGTAAAGACGAGGAATTTAGATTATTTACAGAAAACCTTATATTTAATCTTTGAATCGCTATCCTGCCAAAAAGAAAAATTAAACATCACCATATAATTAGCATGTGGAACCCTAACAAATCCACTTCTTGAGTCTTATAGATTGCATGGAGCTTTAATTTGCATGCATAATTAGTCATAGTATATGCCAGAAAATAATAATGGCATATTCATATAGTGCCCCAACTCCTGAAGATTTTTGGTAGTCGCTGCCCCTTAATCAACCACCTACTCTTTGCAGATGATTCTTTATTATTCAGCAAAGCTTCCCCCTCTCACTGTGCAAATGTGATGGAAGCCTTGAATGTCTACGAGAGGCACAGTGGACAAAAGATAAATTTGAGAAAATCAGTGTAACATCCCAAAATTTGAAAAACGTAGAATTTAGGCCGTTAATTAATTTATTCTGTTGTCCGTTGTGTGAGAAAAATAAGAACAATTAGGAATTAAATGAAAACATTAGGGTTGGAAAAAGTTGAGGTTATTAAGTAGAAACTTTAAAAGAAACAATTGGTAATATTTTAAAATTTTAAGAAAAATGATAATGATTTCTATAATGTTCTAAATCGAAATACAATTGATTTACACGGTTGATCGAGTTATTCATTTTTAATAATTATAAAAGAATCATTAGAAGTGAATTATAGAGAGATTAGGACTACTAGAAGTTGAAATAATCATGCAGAAAATTTCAAAGGATTACTAGAAATATTTTGCTGATTTAAAGGAAATCGGTAGAAATTCGGTAAATTAAACTGTCGAAACCAAACCAATGGGATTTTACACTGAAAACCCTAATATATAAGTGGCCAAAACTCAACCACCATTTCCCCCCTAAGTGGTGCCACTTGCAGCCACAATTAAAGGGAAATTTGGTTGAATTTCAACCACATAAACAATAACCAATCAATAGCTAAGTTTCTACTTACCACATCTTATAACATTTCATTATTTATCTTCCTTGTCCCTCTTTTTTTATGTCGACCAACATAGTGGCTCTCTCTCCATCTTTTCTTCTTCTAATTCATCTCAATCTCATTCCATCTTCAAGCCTTAGTCATTTCTTCCATCAAGAAATTCAACTTTAGCTAGCTATCTTCTCTATTTGAGGTAGGATTCACCTTTTGTTCTTGATTTCTATGGATTGTAGCTTAATTCTATTTTGCTTCATTTACTTGATGATATATTGAATGTATTTGATGGTCTATGGTTGGATTCATATGGAATTTTGAGTTGGAATTAAAGTTAGAAGAAGAAAACAAGAAGAAGTGGAGAATCAGGATGCTATTTAGGTGAAAAACCTACGACAGTCCATATGGAGGAGTATACGGCTCCGCCTACAGCTATTGCAACAAAATGAAACTAATTTTATGTGAAACTAGACATCTATGGCTTTCCATAAATATAAAATATAAGGCCATTGGAATGGTATTGAGAGAGTTATGAATTTTTTAAGTTTACCTAAGACCTAAGCATTCTGAGTTCTCCACTGAGCAATATGAGTTGTAGAGGGTGTAACTCACCCTACATAATCCAAAATTGAGTGCAAAAAACTTTTTTTTAGCAAGCTTACACATAGGGCAACATCCCATAAAAATTTTAGAGCTAGATTCTATCCCTATTGCTCCCAGTAATTCAAAGAAATCGCCCTAATTCCAACCCAGGCTAGAACAAGGCAATCTAGATTTGTCAACTTCAAGAGTTTATAACTTAAGCTCTATTTATGCAAATGAGACGAAACTTGTTGAAAATAAAATCTAGATCAGTTAGATTTACAAAAATGTATATTTCATATAGATTCAACGATTTTTCTAATTTTATTGAATTTTTCTTTTTTGGTAGGCAAATCTACCTAGTGACAGGACATACCTATGTAAAATGTTAATAACTTGAGTTATATATATCAAAACTTAATGGGATCAAAGAGGTTAGAAACTAGACAAGTAACACTTTAACATATCCAAAATTTAGGTCTAAATGAATTAAACAGAATTTATGGCTTATTTTACAAAATTCAGGCAAAAATGAAGCACATAGGCATAAGCTTATGCTTAGGCAAAAATGTTGTGCCTTTAGCAATGTTATTGAATGATATTGAAAATGAATGTGCTATTGTGGATTTCTGAATGAATGATTGCCTGGCTATCTGGTATTATTCACAGGGAAGCAGATCTAATCCATTACGCTGTCGAATTTTTGATAGAAAACATAGAAAACCATGCATCATGAATATAATTCCTCTAGCATATGCATTCATGATTATAATTAAAGCTATAATAAAGATTCTATATGACTTGAGCTAGCCCCTGAACAATTTTAAGGGGAATAGACTGGTGTGATGGTTGGGGAAAGTAAACCCGTCATTCATGTATAGGTATAAGCTCGGATCTGAAAAGCAGGTTATCACCCAGGGTGAGAGAGGCCATTCACCTCCAAGGGACCAAGTGCAGAGGAAAATAAGAAAGTACTATCACCCTAGGGACGGTGATACATAACGCCTAGGTATGTCAAGTAAAGACAGAAAAAAGGAAGCATAAGTGCATAACAGAATTTTTATGATGAGCAAGTGCATCAAGAAGACATCTGCATCCATTTATGAATGTTATTTAGTTGTTGCTTATTTTATTTTTAATCTATGCATCTTATTTAATTATCCTTTATATTATTATGTTGATGGCTGAGATTCTTTCTCTATTTAACTAGTGTATGACAAAATGAATCTGTTTTGGAGCAGATGTTTTTGAACTTACTTAAATGAAATCTATAGTTCATATGGCATGATCACTTTTTCTTGAATAAATCGAAGCAGTTGGAACGACAACGATGACATGGACTGCCAAGTAGTTTAGGAATCCTACTGAGAATATAAAATTATCATCCCTATATGTGTTTCCGTGTCATCTTCAAACAACCCAGAAGGTCTTGAAGGAGATCAACCTAGAGGAGCGCGACCAAGACTAGACTAGCTACTGAAGAAATTTGTGTGTGTGTCTATATATATATATAGACAAATAATGAGTCAAGGTCCATTTAATTAATTGTAACAACTCCTAATGAAATAGTATGACTTAAGCATAGTATCAGTTTAGGAGGACGTTACAATCAGTCATTTTCTTTAGCAAAAATACCCCTCAACAATTGAGAACACAACTTGCTCAGCAAATGCACATCTCCCATGTGGGCTCCCAAGACAAATACCTTGGACTGCTATGTAACATCCACCATATTATTATCTTTTTTCGCCTAGTTGTTCGGTTTTTATCGAATAATTGAAATTAATTAAAATCCGACTAAATATTTAATTAGGGTTAATTAACTAGCAAATAATTGAGATTAGATGAGAAAGAATTAGATTAGAAGTATAGAAGATTTCATAAAAATTTTCCTAAACCGATTTACCGATTTAAAGGAAATCGGTAAGATTTTGGTATTTTAAACTGTCGGAATCGAATTAATAGAATTACACACCCAAATTCTATTAATGAATACTCAGCCATTTAATCATCCCTTGGTGGCGCCACAAAGGCCACAAAGAGAAGGAGACTTGGCTGAAAAATTGGCCACAAAATTTCAGCCAATAACAACACACATAGCCAACCACCCTTTTAATGTTTGAATCAGATTTTCTCTCTTCACTTCATGCTGATTGCGCCTCCTCCCTCTTCTTGTTCAAGCCTCCTTCTTCTCTTCTCCTTTCAGTCTACTCTATCAAACCTTCAAGTTTTGATAAGGTTCCATCAATCTAAACTCAAATTTAGCAAGATCACACCTAAAGGAGGTAGAGATTCAACTTTGTTCTTGTTATCTTGATTATGGGTGGCTGTTTGGGGTTTTTGTTTTTCACTTCTTGATGTGGTATTTGGATGTATATGATGATTATTGGCTGGTTTGATGGCTATTTTTGTGTTTAAAATCGATTAAGAAGTAAAAGGGGGTGAGAGTAGGAAGCAGTGAGGGGTTGGAAGATCAAAACCCCACGATTGTCTGTATGGCGGAGTATACGGCTCTACCTACAACCATTTAAATTTTATGAAACTATTTTTATGTGAAACTAGACATCTAGGGCTTTCCAATTATGTAAATTATAAGGCCATTGGATTAATATTGAGGGAGATATGAATTTTGGAAGTTTGACCTAGGTTTTTGAGTTTGATTCTTGGTAGACTAAGTTGTTCAAAGAAAAACTTGCCCTATACAACTTGGAATTGAATGAAACTAACTTTTTTAGAAATATTACACATAGAAGAATATCTCATAAAAATTTCAGAATTAGATACTATCCCGTTTGCTCCCAGTAGTTCAAGAAAGTTTCCTTATATCCAAACTGGGCCAAAACAGGATAGTTCAGAAAAGGTCAAATTTCAGAGCTTATAACTCAAGCTCTACTAAAGCAAATGAAATGGAACTTCTTGCAAATGAAATCTTGTCTTGTTAGCTTTAATATGATACCAATTTCATATGATTTGAACTGGTTTTCAATTTTTAGTGTATTTTTAATTTTAAGTGTGTAATTCTGGCTAGTTACAGGATAGGCCGAGATAGAACTTAAATAACTTGAGCTACAATTATCAATATTAGATGGGACTAAAGAGGTTAGAAAATAGACACATAACACTCTAATATATCCAAAATTTAGGTCCAGATGAGTTAAATAGAAATTGTGGCCTGATTTATAAAAATTGGGTTGAATGAAAGTGTTGAGATAGCAACTATGTTTTAAATGCAACTAATATTCCTATGAAATTGATGATTGAATTATGAATGAAGTTTTATGATTTCTTTGAACAATTGATTTTCTGAGTACTGGCACTATTCATGGAGAAGCGAACACATTCTGTTATGTTGCCGAAATTTTGGTAAAGCCTATATATGAGTTATAAGATACATCCAGATACATGTGCATTTTTCAATAAATTCGTAAAGATTATATTATGATAAAAGTTCCGTAATACTTGGGCCAGCCTCGGATTAAAGTTAAGGGGAATAGATCGGTGGGAAGGTCAAGAAAAGTAAACCCGGCATTCTTATATAGGAACGAGCTCGATTCTGAAAAGCAGATTATTACCCAAGAGTTGAATGGCCAAGAACTCCCAGGGGACCAAGTAACGGAAAAGTTTATGATACTAAGTTTAAGAATGAGTATCTGCATGGTTGCATTGCATACTTATTGTTAGTTGTTTATAGATTGATTGTTATGTTCATTTGATGCTATCTGTTTATTCATTTTGCTCATTATTCTGTATATTGCCATTTAATAGTTTATTCTGTTTCTTTTGCTGTCTTAAGTAAACTAAACCTTGTCTCGGACCAGACATTTTCTTAAACTTATTAAATGTGGATAGTTCAATTTGATGCCATTTTTTTTATAATTAAATGAAAATCGAGGCAACTGAGAATGAATGTGACGTCAGTTTAATACCGTACTCGAATCCTACTGAGAATTTCTTTAAATTCTTACCTCGCTTTGTGTTTCGCATCATTCTCAAACTCTGGTGATGGACACGACAGCCACCCTGTTTATTGAGATCCCTGACATGCAGCTCCACCATGACCCCATGTTCGACTCATTGTACATAGTTGGTTCCTGCCACTTCCGCCTCTATCTTTTTAGTAATAGGAATTTTGCTGTTCCTTTATTTCACCCTGCATTTGACCTCACCACTTCGTATTTCGCGGTCCCATTACATGAAGCACACCCTGCTCCACCCGTAGCTCCTGCCAGCCCTCCACCAGAATCACCTCCGCAAGTAGTTCCAGATATTCCGCTCAATTTTAAGAGTGATCCGTCTGAGGTTACAGGCTCATCATCCTCCTCTTCGGGACCTAGTGCTGACTACTCCCCAGTCGGGCATCGCCAATAGCTATATGACTGAGTAGGTCCTGGTCACAGGTTACAGTGTACAGTATGGCCCTCCTTTGGCAGTGTGTAGTATTGGGCCATAGACTTAGCCATATATATATCAGCTAGTTTGAAATGTCCTCTAAGGACCTTGTAGGACTGTTTTCACTGACACGGGCCTTATGTCTTTTTGGTACACCGGCCCAACTTATGTATCCTCTTTTGAATTTGTATATAAACTGAAGCGTTGGCTTCCGACATATGTATATGTATGAATACCACTGATGATGTATTACCTATCTTTATCTTTTCTATTGTGTTTTTTTTTTTATTTAACTCTTACATTCTGTGACATTGAATATGTTTATTATATACAGAGTGTCGTTTCTCCCGTTTACCTATATATATTCTACGCTCCAAGGTATATTTCGTCAAGAGAAAAAGAAAAAAATAAAGAGAAAAAGAGGATATGATATAATATATAAATAGTAAGCAGAATACTAACATGGTAATGCAATCTACTAAATTTCATGCTATCACTTGAGCATAACATTAAATTAGTAGAGTGTTACATGCTATCTATTGCTCAAAGATCAAAAAGAGCAACATCTCATTCATTAAACAAAAAGCCAGCAAAAAGCTATAAGGGTGGTAGCAGGGTCTTCTTTGTACAGGTGGTAGAGAAGTCCTGATAAAAGCAGTGGGGGAAGCCATTCCTATCTACTCACTAGCTTGCTTTAAATTACCAGATACCCTCCTAGATGACCTTCATAGTATGATGATGCAGCTCTAGTAGGGGCAGAAAGGAACTGAGAGGAAAATGGCTTGGGTGAGTTGGAACAAGATGTGTAGAGATAAGAATCAAGGTGGTTTGGGTTTAAGGACCTCAGAGAAATGCATATGGCCTTATTGGCAAAGCAGTGTTGGAGGCTTGCTACAGAAAACACATCGCTCTTCTATAAAGTATTCAGAGGTAAATACTTTAGAGGAAGTAATGTTTTGTCCACGAAACCAGGGCTTAACCCATCTTGGGCTTGGCGTAGCTTACTGGAAGGTAGGAAGGTATTGGAAAACGATTGAAATGGAAGGTGGGGAACAGTCAAAACATTAGAATGTACAAGATCCTTGGTTGCCTGGTTGCTACCTGTTCACAATGCCTCCCATTGTGAACTAGGACCTAATCTTTTTTCAATTCATCAACTCCTTCTTCATCCAGAAGCTCAGAACGAGGATATGATTCATGAAAAATTCCCGTAAGAAGTGGCTGCAAAAATTCTATCAATACAGTCCTCAGAGTCAACCGATGAGATCGTTTGGTCTCTTTCAAGAGATGGTAATTTTTCAGTGTCATTAGGGTATGAAGTTGCTTTCTCCTTTTTTCACCCTCCAATTGATGCCTTCCCTCCCTATTTGCAGAACAAGAAGATTTGGAGGGTGGTCTGGGACCTAAAGGTGCCTAACAAGGTAAAGCTCTTCATATGGAAAGTAATCCATGATGCAGAATTTCTTAGAGAGCCAAACTTGATAGCAGAATTCTAGCGGTTGTGGACTCTTGCCCTTGGTGCAATACTCACTCTGAATCAATTCTAGATTGCCTAATCTACTACCATCATTCAGCTGCAGCCTGGAGATATCAGGGCCTTAGTCCTTTGAGCAGCAACCAGATTTTCACTCATGCAACAGATTGGTGGATCTAGTACGTTGAAGAAGTTCAAAGAAGGCCTAATTGGAAAGAGGTATTGAATATGATTGCTTCCTTAATCTGGCAAATCTAGAAAGCTAGAAATAGCAAAGTCTTCAACAACAAAACCATGAGGCAGGAGGAAATTGCAAACTTGACAAGAAGACTTAAGGTGTGTTTGTTTGTGTTTTTTTAGTAAAAAATCACTTTTTTATTGAAAAAAAATTTAATTTTCATATATTTAGATAAATTTTTAAAAATAATCAAATTATCAAAAAAATTAATTTTCAATTTTTTTTGAAAAACTAAAAAGCATAACTTATGAAAAAATTAATTTTTCAACTTTTTTTATTATATATATATATTTAAATTTTAAAATCATTTTTTTTTTCAAATTCTGAAATTAATGCACCCTTATGTTAGAACTCAGAAGTAAACAAGCTTAAGAGCCCTTGAAAATTTATCTTCATTTACTACTTGCTGTTTAATAGTGTTTGGGTTATCACCCTTATGTTTTTTTTGCTAGTGTCCTTGGGACTTATTGCATTGTGTTTCTTCATCAATGAAATGCATTCTTATATTTGATAAAAAAAAATAAAAAAAAATCATGTCTTTTTTTTTTTTTTAAATTCGTTTCAAGGATTATTTTGTGTATGATACGGTTACACTGTTACGCATGGAGCAATTTTTGGAACAGTCGGAGGGCACCGAGGGACAGGGACTGTAGTGGACTACATACAGGCCACAGCCATAAACAGTTGACAGCGAAATACTGAGAAGGACGCAGACGAGTATTTTGGCTTCATCGTTGTTTAATTAGACTTGAGAGTATGAAAGGACAGAATCATCAATTCAGCCAATCACAACATGACGCGCGGAGTGCATATCCTACTATCAAAGTTTTGGGGCTTGGCCCCGTTCATGTACTTGAAAAAAAAAATCGAGTTATAACTTGTACGGATGTAATTTATGCGCTAGTCTTGATTTTTATTTCTTGACTAAAATTTTAGTATATGAAATACATTGAATTCTTCCTAATTTAATTCTGTTGGGCCGATCTATTATATCTGTTTACAAAATTTAAATTTAAAATTTTGTTAAAAAGAAATAAATATTAAATTATTTAAATTAACTAAATTTTAGTAAAAATTTAAATTTTTTGTTCCACTGTATTACTTTTAATATAGTTAATTTTAATTTTAATTGAAAAAAAGTATTTTATTTTTTGGATTGTAGATTATATATATTTTAATTTTTATATTTTAAAATGTTACAAATCAATTCTTTGAGTTTTCTTAAAAATATACTTTAATAAAAATAAATATATTATATCTTTTGAATTTTAGGTCATGTATAAATTGATTTATCGAATTTTTTTAAATGTATAATTTGATATCTTAAATTTTTTTAAATATGTACTATTATATTAATAATTGATAAAAAAATTAATAAAATAATTAATTTATATTTTTTTAAAATATAAACATTAAAGTGTATATATCTTATTGTGAATAAAGGTAAAATATTTTTTCCCTTTGATTGTTATTAACATGTTATTATAATATATTATAATTTTTAGTATTTTTAACATATTAATATATGATGGCTAGCATAAATATCTTCGCTACTTCTTACT
Source organism: Pterocarpus macrocarpus (assembly GCA_031439585.1). Lineage (NCBI taxonomy): Eukaryota > Viridiplantae > Streptophyta > Magnoliopsida > Fabales > Fabaceae > Pterocarpus > Pterocarpus macrocarpus. The sequence continues at coordinate 31,041,816 of CM062513.1, read as the reverse complement.
GTTCCGCCTACTAGACTGTCCTTCACCATCTCCCATATTTTACAAAGTTCCGAGGGAAAAAAAATCAAAAAATCATGTTGAAGCCCCTGTTTAACCGCCAAAAGTCACTAATGACGATACGGTTGGAAGTGAGTCAAGTCAGTTTATAAGTTATTTTTAACTTAGTTTATTAATAATTTAATAAGTTGAATTCATGTGCTTCTGAGTCAGAGTTAAGTTGGAGATTTCTTTTATTAAATGAGTTAAACTTGAATTTTACTATATTCGACCATTAGCTCATAAGTTGACTCGATATGTATATATATGTCTAAATATTTATATATATAAAATTATATTGTGTTATCATTATTATTATTGTTTTTGTTATTTTATTATTATTATTATTATTATTACTACTACTACTACTTCTGCTACTGCTATATATTGTTGTTATTGTTGGTGGGACTATCTTTTTATCACTAAATATCTTATAGTATATTAAGTCACAAAAACTTAATTGAAATCTAACTTGAATTATCTCATTAAGTTTGAGCAGTTTTTGAGTTAGCTTAAACTCAATGAACTTTTGATAATCTGATTTGAAGCTTAAAAATTAGATTCACTTTAAGCTTAAACTAAAACTTGAGCTCGAGTTCGGCTTAATATTAATGAGTCGAATCTGAACTATGCTTAGTTCAAACTTAACTTGGCTCGCTTTCCGCCCTTCTTAAAGGTGATTACATTACAAGGAAATTGTAACTTTTTAATGGGTTTTAAACACCAACAGTATTAATTAGTACTCACGGAAAAAGGAAGGAAGGAGGAAAACTAAATAGCAAAAATAGAGAAAGAAATATAAAGAAGAATTACACTCGTTCAACTCATAATTATAGGAAATATAATGAAAATTATTTCCAATAATACCTCTTAAAAGGTTATGGAATTTGGTGTGCCAAGAATTAACTTTTAAAAATTTTAATCTACTAATTGAAGATATATATAAATTGCTTTACATCTAATAAGGTAAAATTAAATAAATATTCTTTAAGTTTGTGTTAGATTTTGATACGAATATCTTTTTATTAATTTTAAGGGGGAAAAACACCTTACCCCCTGAATTATAGATATTATGCATTTTAATTTCTATATTTTAGAAAAATACAGATTGATTCCTTGAATTTTCTTGAATATGTAAATTAACTTTTTTGTTAAAATTTTAACCAATTATTAGCAAAAATAATACACATTTAAAAAAGTTTAGAGTATCAAGTTATACAATTAAAGAAGTTTAGAAGGTTGATTTGTATATATTTCAAAATTCAAATGGTATAGTACATTTATTTTAACTAAAATATGCATTTAGGAAAATTCGGAGGATCAATTTATACTTTTTTAAAATATAAGGGCTCAAATGCATGTGACATATAGTTTAACAAGTAAAGTATTTTTTTTCTCTAATTTTAATTTTGGTTCTTATAATTTTATGTTTTAGGTTTTAGTTTTGATACTAATTTGAATTTTACCCCTCCAGTTGAATACTAATCCATATATTTTTTACCGTTTTAGATTTTAGTTCTTATATTTCTTATTTTTGATGATGAATTAATCTTTACTTTTTACAAATGATTGATTTCTATAGTTAAACTTAATTTTAATTTGGCATTAAAGAATCAAAACCTAAATAGTAGAAAATTATATGTACCTACATGAAATATATATATATATATATATATCATTTAAAAAAATTACTATGTAGTTTTCGAAACATCATAGACAAAGATCTACAATAATTATACGGTGTTTCCAAATAAAACCCTCATTTCCAAATACTATTAATATTTTTGTGGTCGTTTGCGGGTTTTTTTATTAATTTAAGTTCAATTATTAAGGCCAATTTATATGGGATATGATAAAATTATTAGGGTCAATTTATATGAGATATGATAAAATTAAATTGAAAAAAAAACCTACAGACGACAAGAAGTTAGTATCAGTGTATAAAATAATATAAGAATATCTCATTAAATTTTCATGCGTATTTTTATGGTTGTTGGAGCCTGGAATCCGCTAGACTTTACTAGCCGACACAAATTTTGGTTGTTAGTAGAGTTGCACCATCGCATAATACATGTACCTTTTCAAATTGCATAACTTCTTTAGGACAATCATCAAGAGTAACCTCAGGAAATGCAAACCGAAAGTCGAATCTTGGACTGGTTAGGCTCTTATTTACTCCAATCAGATTTTAAGCAACAATCTTATAGATTTTGGAGTCTTTAATTTGTCCTTCAAATTTCCAGCTTACAGTTTTTTGCAACTTGTGGATTTCCGAAACTTCGTTATCTTCTCACATCGAAAGGTCCAAGAATACTCATATGCTTCAATTTCCTTTTGAAAATGATTTTACCAACGTATAATTGTTTTCTACCACCCACAAGAAAGAAAAAAAAATACCCAACAAAAAATTAAAAAAAAAAAAAACAAAGAAAGAAAGAATCAAGTGGATGAACTGGTTGGAAAATATATATAGCTGTACAAATTCACCATATACTTTAGTTTCCCAATCAATTATGCAACCCATGTTTTTTGTTTTCACCTTAAAATTTAATCTGCTTTTTGTCACATTGGAGGAAAATTATCCCAGTCCTTGAGCTAAAATCCACGCATTTATAAGGTACTCTTGGACGGTTATAAAAATCTTGAGGGTAAGAATCGAAATCGGACAAAAACAAGACCTTTCGACAAGAGAGCATATCAAAACACAAAAAATACTATTAAGGTCTTGATCGACTAAATTCAGTGTTTGAGAGTCGGAAAACAGGAACAGAGTGGTTAGATTGGTTTCAAACAAGGGTAATATTTCGACTAAGGTCGAAATGTCATCCTTAAAATCAAAAAGTGGATAATGATGGAGTGACGTGGCAGGAATGGCTAGAAAGAGGGATCCACACATGATCCAGGGACGTGACATGAGAACGTGGGAGAATGAAAAACAAGGATGAACATGAGCTTCAAAGAAACGGACTACAAGATATGGACGTAACGGGCCTAGGTTTTAGGAAATCCTTTGCCTATAAATAGTGAAATAGGGTAATGTTTAGGGGGACTTTTTGGCATACTTGAAACACTTATAGAAACTCTGTCAAAATGTTCATCTTAATATTATGGAGTGCACAGGAACTCAAGTAATAGTCCATTCTTATTTACTTTGTTAAATTGTTTCATTTTATGTTCTTATTTAGTGTTAATCTTTGCATATCTGCAAGTACATTGGTTTCATTTGCAATACATTATTTCATCTGAAATTCCATTAAATAGTTGTTTATTTCTCATCTCTTACACTTTTCAATATTATGAGAATCCATCAGAGGAACCACTTCCATTCCCCGAATTGAGATTGACAAGGCAGTGCATGATTTTGAAAAACCACCTAAACAAATTGGCACGCCGGTGGGACCATAAAGAAAAAAAAAATTTGTTTCTGATAGTGCATGATTTTGAAAAGCGACACTATGTTGTCAAACACAGCTAGATCAAAAGCATCTTCATCTGGAACATCTTCTAGTGACGAAGTGAATAACAAGGGAGAAGCTCCTCCCGTGGCTGCTCAACCTTTAGAGCCAAACTTGACACCAGTACCCGCTACTGGGCGAGCAGTAGTTACTCAAGCTCCAAGTAGTATGAGCACAGTAGCAATGAGTACAATTCCCATGTATGGGATGCCTCCTGGTTTTGTACCACCCATAGCTACACAAACTCTGATGCAACCAAGACTAACAGCAATAACAACAACTTTTCAAAATCCGTTGTACACAAAAACTATTATGGCTAATTTGCCTTCATTTGGGTCACCATCAGGGCCTTTAGCAGGCCCAAATTTAGGAAACCCGATAATGGGCCCTATCTACCCAAATATGACTAGGTCAATGCCATTAGCAACCGTTTCTTATACTAATGAATCATTGGCCACCTTCCGACAACAGCTCGAAGAGAGTCATCATGAGTTAGTCAATATGCTTACTCATCAAATGGCCACTGTAATTGCCCCACTTTTAGAATCGAACAATACTAGTTACGAGCAATTAGTTCGATGGGTCAACCGTATAGCCTCCATAGTCGACACCGCGAATGAGCCTATTGATCAACCTAGGGTAAGAGACAATGTCTATATCAACATTCCTCCCCAGCCAGAAAATCAAATAATCGATGACATACAATTGGTTAATTGAGGGCAAAATATAGACCAAGTACTACAAAGGCTGAGGCAGAATAACGCTGGGGGGCATCAGAATTTAACAAGGGTAGTCGAACAAGTCTTGAATCGCATCGGATTGAATGTAGGCTATGCGAATCAGCCTCATTTTGTCTCTACATTTCCTGACTATGCACAACAGGCAGAGCTTCCTCGAGGGTGGAAAGATCCAAAATTGTTGACCAAGTTTTCAGGGGAAAACGGGGAATCTACTATTGAGCACATCGCTCAATATACTATGGAAATTGGTGAGCTTGTTAATATAGAATATTTGAAGATGAGATTTTTTCCTTCATCTTTGACCAAAAATGCTTTTACTTGGTTTGCAAATTTATGATCGAATTCGATTATCTCATGGGATCAAATAAAAAAAAAGTTTTCATGATCAATTTTTTAGAGGCGAAATGAGGGTGAGTTTAATCGATTTGTTTACAATAAGGAGAGGTCAAGGTGAGTCAATCAATGACTATTTAGCCAGATTTAGGATGATGAAGAATCGGTGTTTTACTCCTATCCCAAAATCAGAAATGGTTAAAATGGTCGCTAATGGACTTGATTATAACATTAAGAAAAAATTGGTTAATATACAGTTCCTAGACTTGACTCAGCTAGCCGACAAAGTTCGACAGATGAAACAACTGAAAGCCGAAAAAGATAGGATTGAAAGGACTAGGCTTAGAAAGAAAGACTTTTAGAAAAGAACAAGTAAATTTTGTGAAAATGGAGTCATATGAGGAAGAAGATGATTTCGACTGCAATGAAATAAACGTAGATCAAAGGCTAATATTAGTAACAAATCCTATTTCTTTGACATAACCAAGGCAGATCAAATTTTCAATGTGTTGCTAAAAGATAAACAAATTATCTTTTCTGAAGGAAAGAAAATGCCTTCAATAGAAGAAATAAAAAATCAAGAATTTTGTAAATATCATCAGATTGTTGGACATTCGACTAACAATTGTGTCCATTTCAGGGACTTGATTCAGAAGGTGATTAAGGAAGGACACTTGAAGTTTGAAGAAAAGCCTCAGTCAACAATGACTATCAACACTAACCCTTTTGAGATGAACTCTGCCTTTGTTGAACCTGTACACATGTCGATCAATGCTATGGGTTTTGAAGAGTACGCAAAGGAGAAGATGAAAGAAGAGATGATGCTCAACATATTTGAAGATACTAAAAAGCTGATATACCCCAAGGCTGGGGAAGACTTGCTCGATTTTCTCCTAAAACAAAGGGATGCTAATGCAAATGTGACTATCTGCCCGAGGTGTAGCTCAATATTTTATAGAATAGCAACAAAGGCATTTGAAGAAGAAAAGAAGGCAGAAGCCGAGAAAGAAAAATGGAGAATCGAACAAGAAGGGCAAGAAGTCGAAAAGAAGCTGGTTGAAAAAGAAGCTGAAGTAGCACGGCTGAGAAGAGACATAGCTGGGAAACAGATTATGATTGATACAAGGAAACTAGGGCCGAATATACTGCAATTAGGCAAGGGCATGAAGCAGTAGGTTAAAACGGTGGTTATGGTCAATCAGAAACTAGAAGGAATTCAGATGAGGACCTGTCTACCCCCATCGAATGTGATAAACAACAAGTGGATACACAACACACATAAGGCTCCTAGACCTTACATTCAGATGCCATACAAAAAGAAGGCGAAGTGGGTAAAACTACGGTATCATGAGATCCCATTGCTAAACCATACATGGTAGAGGAAAGATATGTGATCCCGCATCAACCCAAAAGGATTAGTGTATGGCCTGACACTTTACCAAACTTCGGCATATCAACCGACCATGCAAAAAGGGAGAAATAGGTAAGGAAAGTACCTCAAGTATGTACCCTTGGATGATTTTCATGCCCAACCTAATCCCAAGATGCCACCATCTGCTCACTCCTCCTAGGAACCCAATGAGCGAAAAGGAACCTTTCAGTCGAAATGAATAAAAGAGTTCAAATTTGAAGACAAGGATGATCTACTGACTGAAACCTTTGAAACGAGATTTGAGGATGATCTTGAGGCCATCCTGGGCGCCAACTTCATTGGTAAGGTAACAATCCTCATTGCAGAATTTGAAAAAGAGACAGACACACAGGGAAATAGTGAAGATTGCTTCGATGTATTTCCGGGGCAAGAATGCTTCTTCATGGGAGATGATGCTGATGAAAGTGTGCTGTTTGAGAGACTAGATAATGTTATGAAGTCACACCTCAGGCCGTTGCACATCAAAGCCGACATATCCGGAAAGATAGTTAATAGGGTGTTGATCGACGGAGGGGCTACTATCAATTTGTTACCATAATCCATGTTAGCCAAGTTTGGAAAAATAGTCGATCAGCTGGTGAAAGCTAATGTGGTAGTGACTGACTTCACCGGCAAAACCTCCATCTCAAGAGGGATAATTATGTTGAAAGTAAAGGTAGGATCTGTCGACAGAATTACACCTTTTGTAGTAATATCTTCAAAAGCTGGCTTCAATGCATTGTTGGGAAGAGAATGGATCCATGGGGTGGGAGTATTTCCTTCGACCCTTCACCAGAAGTTGATCATTTGGAATAGTGACGGAAATGTCGAAGTGGTAATGCCCGATAATAGCCCATGTTATTTTCAGCAGGCTCATGTGGATTTTAAGGTCTACAATTTGAAAGTAAAGCTTCTCGTAGTGGATAATAGCACCTTCGACCCTGAACTCATCGAAGGATGCTACTTTGGTCCAAATGGTCTATATTTTATGCCCAAGGCCGAGGCAGGATTGGCCCAACGAGAGACTTAGCTTATGGATTTAGCGAGCCACCTAGCTTAGTTGTCGGCCTATATGGTTGACAAACAACTGTGTACAGATGAAGTAGGTTTAGATTGCATTTATGATACTAGCCCTTTAGGATTTGAACAATCTTTAGAAAAGAAAATAAAAAGAGTTGAAGTACAAGATCCACTAGAGGAGGTTGATTTGGAGGAAGATGATAAGTACCGACCAACTTATATCAGTTCCTTGATTACTCAAGAGTTCAGGATGGAGTTGATTGGGGTGCTCAAAGAATTCAGGGATTGTTTTGCCTGGGAATATGAAGAAATGCCAGGACTAAGTCAAAGTCTTGTCGTACACCAGCTTCCGATTAAGGAAAATGTCTAACCCGTAAAACAAGCACCTCAAAGATTCTCACCAGAGATAATATCACAAGTAAAAGAGGAAATCCAGAGATTGTTGAAAGCCAAATTCATTCGAATTGGCAAGTATGCAGACTGGGTCATTAACATTGTTCCTATTCTTAAGAAAAATGGTAAACTGAGAATTTGCATTGATTTTAGGAATTTAAATAGTGCTACGCCGAAAGATGAATATCCTATGTTTATTACTAATATGTTAATAGATTATGCCTTTGGCTATGAAATTTTAAGTTTCCTTGATGGGTATTCGAGGTATAATCAAATCTATATAATAGAAGAAGATGTGTCGAAAGCAGCATTTCGATGCCCTGGTGCCATTAGCACATATGAATGGGTAGTCATGCCTTTTGGGCTTAAAAATACTGAAGCCACATATCAACGGGCCATCAACACAATATTCCCATGAGCACATCGGAAAATTCATGGAAGTATATGTTGATGATCTAGTGATAAAATCTAATTCCAAGAATGCCCATCTTGATAATTCGAAAATGGCTTTCGAAAAAATGCGTAGGCATAATCTAAAATTGAACCCCCTGAAATGTGCATTTGGCATTTCTGTAGGAAATTTTCTGGGATTTCTTATTCACAAAAAGGGCATCGAAGTTAACAAAAATAAGGCGAGAGCAATAATGGAGGCCAAACCGCCGTTGAATAAAAGGGAATTGCAAGTTTTCTTGGGCAAAGTCAATTACTTGAGAAGGTTCATTTCAAATTAGTCAGGAAAAACGAGGGTCTTTACCCCGTTAATCAAGCTCAGAAAAGAGGAGGACTTCTTATGGGCTCGAGAGCATCAAGAGGCATTTGAACAAATCAAGCAGTTTTTATCATGACCCCTAATCATGGCTCCTCCAAGGCATAGGAAACCTATGAAGTTATATATCTCAGCGTCGAAAATCACTATAGGCAGCATGTTGGCACAAGAAGATGAAAATGTTGTCGAAAGGGTTGTATACTACCTGAGTAGAGCGTTAGTCGACACTGAGACTAGATATAGCCCAATTGAAAAATTATGTTTAGCCTTGTATTTTTCTTGTATGAAACTCAAACATTATTTAATCCCATGTGAGGTCTTTGTTGTTTCTCAATTCAATGTTATTAAGTATATGTTTTCTTCCCTGATGTTGCATAATGGAGTTGGGAAATGGATATTGGCTCTCACGAGTTTTCACTCCATTTTGTCCCTGCAAAAGCTGTAAAAAAACAAGTTTGGCTGATTTTTTGGTCGACCATCCAAGGCTTGAGACATAGGTCGATCTAGTTGAAATAAAGCCATGGAAGCTATATTTCGATGGATCAAGCCATAGGAAAGGAGCTGGAATTGGAATCCTATTAGTCTCCCCATTAGGAGAACCAACAAAATTGCTTTTTGACCTCGACAAAGATTGCTTTAACAACAAAGCTTAATATGAGGCTTTAATAGTAGGGTTAGAAATATTAATCGAAAAAGGAATAAAAACTGTCGAGGTAATTAGGGATTCCTAGCTCATCATAAAACAAGTGTTGAAAGAATATAAGTGTTCGAATGAAAATATGATTAAATATTTGTTAATCGTCTTGAGATTGTTAGATCAATTTGATGATGTTAGTGTTCGACATGTACCAATTAATGAAAATTTCGAGGCCAATGAGCTAGCCCAATTGGCATCAAGATATAAAATCAACACATCAACATTGAAAAAGTTGATTGAGTTAAAAGGACAATATACTCCCTATGATGAAAGGGAGGTATGTTTTTTAAACCAATATGGCCCTTCAGACTGGAGAAGACCCATTATCGAATTTTTAAGAAACCCCGACACTTCCGTAGATAGAAAAACAAAAATAGAGCTTCAAACTATGTAATATTAGGGGATGTTTTGTTTAAAAAAGGTATCGACGAAAATCTACTGACTTGCCTTGGCTGAAGTACATGAAGGAATATGTGGAGCTCATCAAGCTGGTGAAAAAATGAAGTGGACTTTGCACAGGCAAAGCATATATTAGCCGTCCATGGTCAAAGATTATTTTGAATTCTCAAAATCATGCGAAGAATGCCAGAAACACATTAATATTTAGCACTTGCCAATGGTAGAGCTACATTCGATTGTGAAGTTTTGGCCATATAGAGGATGGGCCCTCAACCTGATTGGGCAGATCCATCCCCCCTCTTCTAAAAGGCATAAGTATATTTTGGTGGCTATAGATTATTTTTCAAAGTGGGTCGAAGCAATACCATTAAAAGAAGTGACACAAACTAAAGTTATTGATTTCATTGAAGAGCACATAGCGCACAGGTTTGGGATACCCCAAACATTGACTTCCAACCAAGGAACGGTGTTCACGGGCCAAAGGGTATTGGAATATGCCGAAAGTCGACAAATAAAAATGGTAACTTCGACACCGTATTATACCCAAGCTAATGGTCAAGTGGAAGCGATAAATTAATCGATAATTGCTTTAATAAAGAAAAATGTTAATCGAAGGCCAAAGAATTGGCACAATTTGTTAAGCCAAGTCTTATGGGCCTATCGAAATTCACCTAAAGATGCAACAGGCAACACACCCTAGAAGCTTGTTTATGGGCATGACGCCGTTCTACCAATTGAGATTAATCTACAAAATGTTCGATTGTAAGACAAAACAATTTACCCGTCGAAGATTATTAAAATGTGTTGTTTGATGAGTTAAATGAGTTGGAAGAAGAAAGATTGAACGCATTAGAAAATTTGATTCGACAAAAAGAATCTATTAGGATAAGCTATAATCGTCGAATTAAACCAAAAATCTTTGAGGAAGCTGAGTTAGTTTGGTAAGTCATTTTGCCCATGGATAAAAAATCAAGAATAATCGGGAAGTGGTCCCCAAATTGGGAAGGACCGTTTAAAATCGAAAAGAGATTCTCCGGTAATGCATATGCAGTGGTCGACATTAATAATGGTTTAAGAACTGCATCAATAAATGGGAAATACCTAAAACATTATAAGCCAACAAAACACAAAGTAAAAATTTGACAGTACAAAAAAAAAAAAAAGAAAAAAAGAGAAGGGGAGGAGAATTGTTAGAACAATGTTTACAGAAACAAAGCCCAAAAGGCCACTATACAAAATAAAGAGAATAATAAAAATTCTAAAGCTAGGCTAAGAAGGTCCTAATTGTCAATTTCAATTCATCCTATTGTATGACTACTCCTTCTTTGATTGCCCAAGTGTCCTCCAAAGATTAGCATGCCTCTTCGACAAGCATCACCATTGGCGTGCCTCTTCGACAAGCGTCACCTTGGTTTGGCATGGGATTGTTTCTTTGCAAGCTTGTTTTCTACCTTGATAATGTCAACTCTTAGCTTGCTCGCAGCCTGGTCGAGAGTAGTTTTCTTTTCCTTGAGGACCGGCAATCTTTCCTCAGCAAGAGCAATCTCTATGGCCATGTCTTGTACCCGAGCCTTTCCTATGGCCAATTTAGTCGAAGCTAAATCCTTAGCTTTCATGGATCTTTCAAGTTCCTTGTCGAAGGCTTCTAATTGTTATGAAGCCTTAGAAAAGGAAGCCTTGGCAGCATTATCAGCTTTTGGCATTTGTGCCAAGAGCTCTTCCATGAAATGGCAGAGAGATTAGTAGAGAAGTCGAATAGAAGAAGGCAGAGCAGCTTTGCTCAAAGCAGAGATTGACTCGATCAATGAGTGTTTGGCATCCCCATCAGCGGCCAAGATGCCTAGAGGATGGTTTAAAAGAGAAGAGATTGAGTTCAGGAGATTGACAGAAACTGCAGGTGCAGATGTTGAAGGTAGTATAAGTCGAAGTCGAAGTAAAAGACCTCCTAAATGACTATTGCATATCCTACTCGGATATAGTTGAGACCTTTTCGGGACTGTAAAACTGGCTGACAAGATGTCATCAAAGGCATTGAGATCGCCAAAATTGACATCAACATTATCATCATCAGCTGTTGAAGGTATGGTCTGGACAGCTTATGGGGAGGTCGATGCTTGCGTTGACCTGGAAATCAAAATGGGGAGAGATGAGCTAGGGGCTCTCTCTGGTTGATCAACAGCCTCCTTCTCATCATTAACAAGGATGGCATCCTTGTCTAGGGCAGGAGATACCACACTGTCATCCTCACGAGGGTCCTTCTACCCAGAGGTCGTCTTTAATTCTGCTAAATTTTCTTTTTCAACCTCTTCACCAGGTAGCAAAGCATCATTCTGCTATGTAAGAAGAAAGAAAATGAGTGATATATAAAACAAGTGCAGAAGAAAAGATAGGATTGAAAATACCTTGGTGCCAGATAAATCCTTATCATCTTGAGGATTCTTTAGATTAATGAAAGAGGAACTCTTGACTCTCCTAACTCCTGACTAAGAAAAGGGAAGATTATTAAAAAAAAAAGGGGTAAGAAAGTTACCTTAGCAGAAGCCGCTTTCTTCGAAAAATGGCTCGACAAGAAGGGGCACTTTTTAGCTTGACCCTCTTTTTCTTTTCCCTTCTTGGGAGTAGGAGCTTTTCTCTTGTGAGTTTTGAGGGAAACCTCTTCCTCCTCAAGATCATCCCAATTTTCGACCGGCTTAACAGGATCGGTAGCTACTCCTGTTATCTTTATCGATTTAGTGGCTCTAAGAAAAATAGGTTAAACCTGAGAAGTACAGGTAGTAAGAAAAAATATAAAATAGGTTACCTATTGGAGGGTATTGCATGACCTTTGATGATGAGCTAACAAAGGGCTCAGTCATGCTCAACAAATGAAGGCCAATAATTGTCACGGCTTTATGTCAAGGATGCAAAAAAAGGGTCTCATGAGGACCTTGAGGCGAATTCAGGTAACTATCAGCTAAGCCAAAAGGAGCATTTGGTAATGGAGGAAACGAAAATGGAGTTATGTAAGATTCCTGTCGAGCAAAAGGATTTATGGACTTGGTTTTTTTGAAAGCACGCCAACATCAACGCTCGTGTTGCTCCTTTTTCTTTTTAAAAATGTCCATAGCATCTTAGATCACCCTCAAAGTTGCCCGTGGATTATATTTGACTTTAAAAAATTGTTCAAATTGCAACATTTCATGAAAATGTGTAACTTTGGTCTTCTTTGAGGTAGCTTTTTTCTGCAAAGAATCAGCAAGAAGGTTAGAAATCAATCTTTCTTTACAAACTGAAATTCTTTGACGCTAAGACTTGTAATATTCTGACCACCAAGTAATAAAGGATGGGGTTGCAAAGTAACTTGGCTCAAAATCTAATGGAAAGTAGAGACTTATTTTTTCATCATTTTCCGACAAAAACTATTCCAAGTCGGAGAAATCTCCTAAGGAAGCACCGCAAAGTTGAACTTGGGGATCGAGGCAGTAAGGAGCAGGTATGCCCTACGAAAAACATTGCCGAGCCACAAAAGAAGGATTATGTAGTTCGACATTCTTCTTTTTGGAATCTGGGAGACTTGTTGGAAAACTTTGCAGCACAGGAAGTTAGACCAAATCTCATCCAACTCTAGCTGAGCAGAAGGATCAAAGGCAATCATCGAGCAAGTAAACCAAGGAGGTCCAATGGCTCGATCACCATAAGGAGAAAGGTTTTAACCCCTAGCATCGGAAAACGATAGTTGATGAAGGTGTTTAAAAAAGAAGAAAAACTCATCTATGATGTGGGTATTTTTTGATGAAGATGTTTAAAAAAGAAGAAAAACTCACCTATGATGTGGGTATTTTTTGGGACAACTCGATGAAGATAGCAAAGTTGAGGTTCGTTAATGTCTCGGGGAAGAGTATTCGATGAAGAATCTTGGAGAAAAGATTGGAAAACAGCATTAGCCCATAACTGTAGAAACCAAATGGGACCCCCAAGATTGATTAGATTACTATGTTGAAGTTTGGTGACAATAAGACCCATTTCTTCGTATAATTGGGCAATGATTAATTTTGTTAAACAAAGGTGATGACCTTCATGAAGCATGACTGCCAAAGGAAAATAACAGGGTTGCATTTGTAAACTTCAATCACAAAACACGATGGCATTAAGCTAATATGAGACGAAGGCCACATGTTCAGCATCTAAAATAGGGGTCGACGGAGAGCCCATGTTATTTCTAATAAAAGCCGAGTAAGAAGGTTCGGAGTCATCAAAATTGTAGTTTTTTACATAATCAAGCATAAGATCAAAATGAATGATCTTTCCCGTTGGTCGAAGACCAGTGATGGCGGCTAACTCAAAAAGGGTAGGGGAGATCATGCCATAAGGAAGCTGAAGAGTATTAGTGGTTTTGTTCCAAAAATAGAAAATGGGTCCTAACATAGCAGGGTTGAAAAAATCTGGTATCAAACAAGTTGAAGGAAATAAAAAATGTCAATTTCTTTCCAAAAGTCACCCTTGGATGATTGCACCCTATCTAGCCAACCAATAAACTCCAGGGTATTCTTGGGAGGATTTCTGAAAGGATTCTTGAATAATCCGAATTGTTTGATAAAAATATCTTCTTGACTAGCAAGAATGGATTGGTCAGAGGTACAAGGAAAAAATGCTTGAATCGATTGGGCTTCTTCAAGGGTAAGAAGGGGACCAAGAAATGCGTAAACAGAAGAACCAAGGGAAAAAGGGAGGATTACCTGATTCTGAAATAGTTCCTTAGCCTCAGGATCTGGGGCTAAGCGACGGTCGCCATCAACAAGAGGCTCTGGAGCAGAAACAACTATGCGGGTAGAATGAGTGATGAGATGGTGATATATATGTCAATTTCAGCAAGGTAGAATACCCTTGAATATCATACAGTGAATGAAGCTTTTGGGAATTTCTATTAGTTAGAAATGCATGAATCTCACTTTCGGTAGTCTTGAGCCAGTGCTAGTCACTTCATTGAGAATTTGGAACAGATTAGGATTCCTTACTTTCCTTTTCTCATAATGCACAGAACTAACACAGGGTGACCTACTTGAAATATAATCATTGAGGTGGATGGCTCTTAAAGAAGCATCATATATAAAATAAAAGAAAATAAAAAACAATTGAAGGACCAAGATTAATTTCAACATTTAGGCTACTTTTGATCTTATTGTAGCAGATGAGCCCCTTCCATTTTGCTTTCCAATTAGATGTAGACGTGTAGACATGAACTTGCCACATGTTCATGGATAAGAAGGCTCTCAACCTTTTGGTGTATGTATCCATAATAATTGAAAAATAGCATCTTAATATGATTCCATTAATTGCTATTATCATAAAGTGAGTGGATACGAAAGCTTATTTGTAACACCCAGTATTATGCATAAGTCATTTTATGGCATCACTAGTTGTTACTCTTAACTAGCGGAAATTCTTATCGTTGAAATTAGCGTAATATACGAAAATAGCATGTAATTTTTTTTTTTGTAAAACCTTTATACTTGAAAACTGAGCCTTTAATCGTTTACTTACTCGTATATATATGAATGTTGTTCTTATATCGCTGAGTTACTAATAAGACATATGATAAAATTGAAACAACATAACACAATACCATAAGCCAAGAGTGTAATCATAGATACTCAAAAGTCATCATTACACTTAATAAATATCACATATGTAACAGGTCAAATTAAGTAGCATGACTTCCTACATGCTCTTAATTACACATAAATCGCCCAACTAGGGCTCTTAAGAAAATAAAAATACTATACTACTATCTTAATCCTCCTTAGCTAAGTGAAGAAACATGGCAGCTCCTCATCTTATCCAGTCAAGTACCGTTAGAAGTGCTACCATGGATGCCATCAGCTCCATCTGAAGATGACACGGGAAGGTATAAGTGAGAAATACAAGATTTCTCAGTAGGATCGCGACCAGACAAACATTGTGTCATCGTCATTGTCCCAGCCACTTCGGGTTTAATTATAAAAATGATGGACAGATATAAGTTCAATTTTAATGGTTTTGAAAACTTAAACCCCGAAGCGGGTTGCTTTTAGACTTAACATTATAATTACATCAATATAACTAACATGCATACTGAAACATAGAATAAACATTCATAACACAAATGAACAAGATAAATACATGCAAAGACATGCATCATTATAGACTTAACCATGGATATACTTTGACTTTACTTTCGTTTTTAGCACGTGCTTAACATTCTTAACTTTTCCTTTGAAATGGACTGCTTTTGGACATGAGCTCATTCCATGAACGTCGCCACGCAGTACTAACCAAATCAGACTAAGCTGATAGTGGTCACCTCTAAGTTGGAGCGTCCTCCATGTCACCCTTGCCTCCCTCAAAGAGGTTCCTTGAGTCTTTGTAGTTCACTGTCTCTCATTTCCCTGAAGTGATCGAGGGGTCATATCCCATTATTTCTTTTCTTATCATTATACTTTACATGCATAATATTACTTTGACTAGACACATGCAATGATATGACTAAGTCCATAATTTTGATGGAAATCCGGCAGCATAACGGCTAGACCGGAGCTTCCCCAAAATACCAATCATAAAACTTTCAATCAACAATTTATCATATCACAATAATCAATCAATCATGAGACAAAGCTCAATCAAACTCATCATTCATTATGTCGAATGGCATCACACATTCATACCCTAAAGGGGTTTATAGTTGTGTCATTCTTTGTGAAAAATATTATGAATCATCATATGATTTCTCATGGTTACTCATGAGAGAATCACATAGTTAAGATGTATGTATGTGGTCTTTTAGTTACTTAGTTCTCATATGAAATTATTCTTTACTTAAGTTCATATCTTATAGAACACATATTCAAATTAATTAAGTTAAATGATTATTTCCTTTCCTTGAGATAGTACACTTAGTGATTCCTAGGTTCATGATATGCTCAAAGGTCCTAATCATACTTCTATTCCCAAGGAGTTTGAGATCCCTCTAATCCTTGGGTCATAACAACGCATAATCATGAACCCAACAACACCGTGTTCACTATACACGAAGGGTGATTTTTAACTTAACCAAGTTACAAAGTTTCAAACTTTTATCACTAACATAACAAGATCTTACCTTAGGTATTATAAAAGTTATCATTCTTTATAAAATAGTCATAAAGTTTTATTCTTTGTTAAAGTAAGTGCCTTTAAAATTAAGCTCTTATCTTGAGGATTAGATCTTCATGAAATAATGATACAAGTTATTAGCTTTTTAACTAAAAAGTTTTATTCTTTATGAAAGTTGACTCTTTTAATTATTTTAAGACCATCAAGGTCTCAACTTTATGATTTAAAGTTGTCTCTAAATTAAAAAAGTTCCTACTTTATGAACTAATGACATAAAATATTAGCTTTAGAGTTATAAAGTCTTAATCTTTACAAAAGTTAACACTTTTATGACTCAAAAATGCTATTTTTGCTTAAAGCTTGGCACTTTACTCATATATTCATCTCAAGATTCTACCTTTACAAGACTTAGTGTGCAAGCTTATAACTTTATGACTTAAAGTCACCTTCTTGATTAAAATTTAAAACTTTATGAAAGGATTTACATCCAAGAATCAATCTTTACAACATCAAGTGACAAAATGCCATTTTTATAACTCAAAGAGGCTTAATATTCCAAAAAGCTTAGACTTTTACATGTAGTATTGATCTCAAAACCAAACAAAATAAGACTTTTATGAAGGCACCAAACTTGCACCACTTTTTATGCATCAAGAAGCAAACTTTTAAAAGCTTTAAGCTTTCAGGAGATTCATAGTCTTATCAAATCATGAAAAGTATGTAAAGATAAAACTTTTCTAATCATAAACTTATCATAAGAAAAAAAAAAATAACTTTAAGCAAAATACCACCAAGAACATCAAGAACATACAAGAGTAATAATATGAACATATTTTACCAAAAATAGAAACACCAAGAACACTTGAAGAAGAACAAGAACATATTTTGCCAAAAATGGAAACTTTTATTCATGAAGAGCATGAAAGATTTTTTGTCAAGTTTTCACTTAAAGATCTTGGTCATGAAAAGAACCAAGCTTCAAGCTTTCTTGAGTAAACAAAATAAAAGAGTGAAGATCACTACCTAAGCTTGAAAATGGAGTCCTTGAAGGAGAAGAAAAAGATGAAGAAGACTTCTCCTTTGATGATGGTGGTGGCGATTTTGAGATGATGAAGATGGAAGCTCTTGAGTTCTCTTGAAAATGAGTCTTGTAGCATTTAAATCTCTTCTCCAAAGACCAAAAGATGTGATCTTTGAAGGGCTTAGTAAGGAAGGTTTGGTTACGGAGGTGGAGAATGATGAAGAAGATGAAGAAAATGAAGAAGAGGAAATGTAAAGAGAGGTTGGAGAGTTTGAGGACTTTAGAAAGAGAATGAGAAGTTGAAAATGAAGTGAATATGTGTGTGTGTGCATGAACTGGCCGTGAGCTTCTTTGTCTTACGGAGGGGGAGATATATTTCTTTTGTTGCAATGAAGGGAACAAAATGGTTAATTAAGGGGTTTACTTTAGACAAGACCTAATGCTTTTCTTACATAAATCAATATTGTCTCTTACTTTTTAACTTTGGTGATGTCATCATTATCTAGTTGACTAAATTTGAATTTAATCATGTAATTAAGTGCTCTTACAACTTAATTAACATGATTAAGCAAGGATTAGTGATTAACACACAAGAATATGATTAATAATAATTAATCTTACGATTAAGCTTAATTAACCTTAATTAAACTTGATTAAGCTAATTAATGGCGGTTAGTGCTTAATTAAGCTCTAAAGACTCTGACTTGCTTAATTAGAAATTATCTAACCTTGATTAAGCATTCTCTTGACTTTTCTCATCCGAGTTAACTCATGAACTCTTCGTTAACCCCTTAATTAAGCTTCTATCTCATAATTTCTCATTAAGTGCCTAATTACTTAGGGTTATTGAGGTAATTTAGCACAACACAAAATTGAGGATGTTACATTATTGATCATACATTATATATAACACAGCTGCAGCAGAATGAAACTTTGTCATTTTCTCTTATTTTGATGTGCGTGTGGCAACCACCGCTAGTTTGGATAAATAAACCCCACTATTAGAATTATAGTAGCCTAATGTTTTAACTGATTGCTGCAAACCAACATCCTGATTTAGAAGATTTAAGTGAAAAATCATTACAACCTGATTAATAACCATAATTTACATGTAGTGATAAACCCTTGATTTAACTATTGACATAAAAACTAAAATCGTGAAGTTGATTTTTCTTTTTTAAATGCCCGTAAGTTAGGAAGAAAACTATTAGTTGCAGACAACTCCTTCCATTCGTTAATAAGTGTCATTTTGAAACTTTTTACCACCGTTAAATAACCAAAACAACCCTTCTTCAGCAACTTCTAAGCAACCATTGTTGAAAACAAGTTGTTTGGTGACCAATCTCAATCACCTTAAAATGTGAATGCTAGGTCACCTAGCATATTGAACTTTACCACTTTACTATGGCAATCTGAGGTAGTATGGCAAGAAGCTAGTCAATCCATGCCTAAGATTACTTCAAAATCATCCATATCGAGCATTATCAGGTTTCCTGCTGAGAGGTTGCCTCCCAACAAAACCTTACATGATCTATACACCGAATTAGCTAATAAGGGGTCACCCACAGACATGACTAATATCAAAGGCTCGCTTAAAGGTGAGGGATCTCTCCTAAAGCAAGATGCAAAGGAAGGGGACACAAAAGAATATGTTGCTCCAGAGTCAAAAAATGCATGTGCATCAAGAGAACATACTAAGACTATACTTCTCACCACAACTTTAGATGCCTAAACATCCTAACGAGTCAAAGTGAAAACATGAGCTTGCCCTCCACCAATATGCCCTTGACCTTTGCCACATGGTCCTCTACTACCTTACCGATTACTGTTAGATCCTCCGCCACCTGAACCACTAATATGTCACCCTAGAACTAGTGGTGCTGATGCTCCATTAGCAGAAGGCTAAGAGTAGGACATAGTACAGTTCTTTGCAAAATGCCCTATCTGATCACACTAGTAATAGCTTGCGAAGCCTTGCCTACAAGGTCCAAAGGTCCTTTTCCTACATGTAACAATATCTTGGATGTTGGAAGGGACCTTGACTATCAGTAGTAGTGGCTATCTAGCTACCCTAAATGCTTTGTGGTTGAGGGGGCCCTAGTTGAGCCTGACGACCTTGGCCATCATCACCTCTAGAACCGCCACTGCTGCATCATCACTAGAACAGTGGTGGTTCTATAGGTGATGGAAGGGACCTTGACTATCAATAGTAGTGGCTATTTAGCTACCCTACATGCTTTGTGGTTGAGGGGGCCCTAGTTGAGCCCGACGACCTTGGCCATCATCACCTCTAAAACCGCCACTGCTGCATCATCACTAGAACAGTGGTGGTTCTAGAGGTGATGATGCAGCAAGATATTCTAATAAAGCTCCTAGTACTTGCCTTACATGTAGGAAAAGGACCTTTGGACCTTGTAGGCAGGGCTTCGCAAGCTGTTACTAGTGTGGTCAAATAGGGCATTTTGCAAAGAACTGTACTATATCCCACTCTCAGCCTTCTGCTAGTAGAGCATCAGCACCACTAGTTCTAGGCTGACATGTTAGTAGTTCAAGTGGCGGAGGATCTAGCAGTAATCAATAGGCTGGTAGAGGACCATGTGGCAAAGGTCAAGAGCATATTGGTGGAGGGCAAGCTCGTGTTTTCACTTTGACCGGTTAGGATGCTTAGGCATCCAATGTTGTGGTGAGAAGTATACTCTTACTATGTTCTCTTGATGCACATCTATTTTTTGACTTTGGAGCAACATATTCTTTTGTGTCCCCTTCCTTTGCATCTTGCTTTGGGAGAGATCCCTCACCTTTAAGCGAGCTTTTGATGCTAGCCATGTCTATGGGTGACTCCTTATTAGCTGATTCGATGTATAGATCATGTAAGGTTCTGTTGGGAGGCAACCTCTCAGCAGGAAACCTGATAATGCTTAATATGGAAGATTTTGAAGTAATATTAGGCATGGATTGGCTAGCTTCTTGCCATACTACCTTAGATTACCACAGTAAAGTGGTAAAGTTCAATATGCTAGGTGACCTAGTATTCACATTTTAAAGTGATTGAGATTGGTCACCAAACAACTTGTTTTCAACAATGGTCGCTTGGAAGTTGCTAAAGAAGGGTTGTTTTGGTTATTTAATGGTGGTGATAGATACTAGTATGTCATAGGGGAGCTTGGAACAAATTTCGGTGGTATTTAAATATCCTGTTGTTTTTCTTGAAAAGTTGCCAGGATAACCAACTGATAGGGAGATAGAGTTTTGTATAGATTTGCTCTTAGGGAGATAGAGTTTTGTATAGATTTGCTCTTAGATACTCTACCAATATCTATACTCACATATCGAATGGCTCTAGTTGAACTTAAGAAGTTGAAGCAACAAGTGAAAGATCTTCTTGATAAGGGTTTCATTCGCCCTAATTGCGCTCCTTAGGGTGCACCTGTGTTATTTGTTAAGCAGAAGGATGGTTCACTCTATTTGTGTATTGATTATCGGTAGCTAAATAAGGTGACAGTGAAGAATAAGTATGCCCTTCCTCGCATTAATGACTTATTTGATCAACTTCAAGGATCCCAATGTTTCTTAAAATTTGATCCACGATCTAGGTACCATCAGTTGAAGATATGGGCTAAATACATTCCTAAGACAGCTTTTGGTATTCATTATGGACAATAACAGTTGTTGGTTATGTCTTTTGCACTTATCAATGCCCCTACAACCTTTATGGGTTTGATGAATAGAGTCTTCAAACCATTCTTGAATCACTTTGTGATAGTCTTCATTAATGATATCTTAGTGTATTCCAAGAGTGAGGAAGAGCATGAATAACACTTGAAGTTGGCTTTGCAAACATTGAGAGAGCATAAACTATATTCTAAGTTCTTTAAATATGAATTTTGACTAGAGAGCATGACTTTCTTAGGTCATGTGGTATCTAAGGAAGGGAAAAGTGTTGATTTTAAGATTGGCCCAGGCCTACATCCGTGACAGAGATTCGCAGTTTCCTTTGGATTGCCAGATATTATTGACGGTTTGTCAAGGACTTCTCTAAAATAATGGCTCCTTTGACTAAGTTAACATAGAAGTAGGTTAAGTTTAAATGGAGGGATGCATGTGAGCAAAATTCCCAGTAGTTGAAGAGTTGCTTGATATCCGCTCTAGTGTTAGCTTTACCTACTTCTGGTGGTGGTTATGTAGTTTATTATGATACTTCTAAAGTTGACCTTGGTTGTGTTTTGATACAGAAAGGGAGAGTAATTGCTTATGCTTCTAGATAGCTTAAGAAGCATGAGCAAAATTATCCCATGCATGATTTGGAGATGGCAACAGTGAATAGCACGATTTTACAATTTTATATGAGAAATAGCTATTGAAAAAAATATTTGAAAAGTGTCCTTATTGAAGTTGCTATGTTGTTAGTTAAATATAAAAATATTATAAGATCTGAAAAGGAAAGAAAAATAAAATTGACACTTTCTTAATAACTACTCGACATTCTCTATTTTTTGATTGAATTCCACATTTTCTATTAATTTGTGGTTTTATTCCTTTTCTAATATTCAAATACATTTTTGTTGCTTTCTTTTGTTAATAATAGCATGCTATTGATCTTCGATCTTCAGTTTTTCTTTTTTTTTTTTTATCAAGGATAGGAATGCATTTCATTGATGAAGAAACACAATACAATAGGTCCCAAGGACACTAGCAAAAAAACATAAGGGGGATAACCCAAACACTGCTAAACAGCAAGTAGTAAATGAAGATAAATTCTCAAGGGCTCTTAAGCTTGGCTGCTTCTGAGTTCTAACATAAAGGTGCATTAGTTTCAGAATTTGAAAAAAGTGATTTTGAAACTTAAATATATATAACAAAAAAAGCTAAAAAAATTGATTTTTTTCATAAGTTACGCTTTTCAGTTTCTTAAAAAAAGTTGAAAACTATCTTTTTTTCAATAAAAAAAAGTGATTTTTTGCTAAAAAAAAGCACAAACAAACACACCCTAAGTCTTCTTGTCAAGTTTGAAATTTCCTCAGGTTTTTGGCTTTCTAGATTTTCCAGATTAAGGAAGCAATCATATTCAATACCTCTTTCCAGTTAGCCCTTCTTTGAACTTCTTCAATGTACTGGATCCACCAATTTGTCGCATGAGTGAAAATCTGGTTGCTGCTCGAAGGACTAAGGCCCTAATAACTCCAGGCTGCAGCTGAATGATGGCAGTAGATTAGGCAATGCAGAATTGATTCAAAGTGAGTATTGCACCAAGGGCAAAAGTCCATAACCGCTGGAATTCTACTATTAAGTTTGGCTCTCTTAGGAATGCCTTCATGGATATCAAGAGCTTTATCTTGTTAGGCACCTTTAGGTCCCAGACCACCCTCCAAATCTTCTTGTTTTGCAAATAGGGAGGGAAGGCATCAATTGGAGGGTGAAAGAAGGAGAAAGCAACTTCATACCCTGATGACACCGAAAAATTACCATCTCTTGAAAGAGACCAAACGATCTCATCGCTTGACTCTGAGGAGTGTATTGATAGAATTTTTGCAGCCACTTCTTCCACGAATTTTTCATGAATAAGATCCTTATTCCTTTTGGATGAAGAAGGAGTTGATGAACTGAAAAAAAGATTGGGGTCCTAGTTCACACTAAACCCAATCCAACCCGACTCGTGCATACCTCTAGTGAGAATGCATGAGAGTGTGTATGTGTGAGAAAGTGTCTGCTAGCAGGAAATAGGAACCTTGTAGTGAGTGAGTTTATTGATTTTTTTTTTGGTGCAAACTTTATTGATTTATTTTATATGTAAAATATGAAACAATTTCATTTATAAAAAAAGTTAGCAAAGATAAGTAAAGAATTTTGGTGCTAAATTACTACTATTTTTTTAGAGGTAGTAGATTGTAATGTTTTATTAAAAATTATAGTTTGAGATATGTTGTCGGATTAGAATAATGACAGCTTCTTAAATGGCCTTTATTGCCATGATCCTTGTGATGGTCTTTTACAAAAATATGATAAAAGAATAATTTGATTACTAATTTATCCTCACAAATAACACCAAAATTATTAATTTACTCTCCCCCTCTCCCTTTCTCTCCCCACTCCTCTCATTATGCCCCATCAAAGCAAAATATGCAGAAATTAGCATAATAATTTGGGAGGCTCGAACTGTCCTCGGGCACCTCAACACTCTTCCACCATGCTAAGTTTCCCTCTTTCCTTTTGTGCCCTTGTTCTTTACCGTGAGATTATAGACACATCACTACACAAAGTCAAGCTCGGCTCATTCTTCACCTCCATGTCGGCTAGTAGAGTCTGGGTGATTCCAGGCTCCAACAACCATTAAAATGCACATGAAAATTTAATGAGATATTCGTATATTATTTTATACACTGGTACTAACTTCTTGTCGTCTGTAGGTTTTTTTTTTTTAAATTTAATTTTATGGTTTTTTTTTTAAATTTAATTTTATCATATCTCATATAAATTGACCTTAATAATTTTATCATATCTCATATAAATTGGCCTTAATAATTAGCCTTAAATTAATAGAAAAAAAACCCACAAACGACCACAAAAATATTAACAGTATTTGGAAATGAGGGTTTTATTTGGAAACACCGTATAATTATTGTGTAGATCTTTGTCTATGATGTTTCGAAAACTACATAGCAATTTTTTTAAATGATATTTTTCAATTCTTATAGTTGTGTCAAACTTTAATTATATATATATATATATATATATATATAGGTACATATAATTTTCTACCATTTAGGTTTTAATTCTTTAACAGCCAAATTAAAATTAAGTTTGACTATAGAAATCAATCATTTGTAAAAAGTAAAGATTAATTCATCATCAAAAATAAGAAATATAAGAACTAAAATCTAAAATGGTAAAGAATATAAGGATTAGTATTCAACTGGAGGGGTAAAATTCAAATTAGTATCAAAACTAAAACCTAAAACATAAAATTATAAGAATCAAAATTAAAATTAGAGAAAAAAATACTTTACCCGCTAAATTATATGTCACATGCATTTTAGCCTTTTATATTTAAAAAAAATACAAATTGATTTTCTGAATTTTCCTAAATGCATATTTTAGTCAAAATAAATGTACTAAATATTTTTAATTATGTAATTTGATATTCTAAATTTTTTTAAATGTGTGTTATTTTTGTTAATAATTGATTAAACATTTAACAAAAAAGTTAATTTGTATATTCAAAAAAATTCAAGGAATCAATTTATATTTTTCTAAAATATAAAAATTAAAATACATATAATCTATAATTCAGGGGGGTAAGGTGTTTTCCCCCTTAAAATTAATAAAAAGATGTCCGTATCAAAATCTAACACAAACTTAAAGAATATTTATATAATTTTACCTTATTAGATGTAAAGCAATTTATATATATCTTCAATTAGTAGATTAATTTTTTTTTAAAATTTAATTCTTGACACACCAAATTCCATAACCTTTTAAGAGGTATTATTGGAAATAATTTTTTTTTTATATTTCCTATAATTATGAGTTGAACGAGTGTAATTCCTCTTTGTATTTCTTTCTCGATTTTTGCTATTTAGTTTTTCCCCTTCCTTCTTTTTTCTGTGAGTACCAATTAATACTGCTGGTGTTTAAAAGCCATTAAAAAGTTACAATTTCCTTACAATGTAATCCCCTTCAAGAAGGGTGGAAAGTGAGCCAAGCTGAGTTTGGACTGGATGTAGCTCAGACTTATCTTGTTAATATTAAGCCGAACTCGAGTTTAAGTTTTAGTTTAAGCTCAAAGTGAACATAATTTTTAGGCTTCAGATCATATTATCAAAAATTCATCGAATTCAAGCAAACTAAAAAACTGCTCAAATTTAATGAGATAGTTCAAGTCAAATTTCAATTAAATTTTTGTGACTTAATAAATTATAAAATATTTAATAATAAAGAAATAGTCCCACCAACAATAACAACAATATATAGCAACAATAGAAGTAGTAATAATAAAATAACAAAAATAATAACAATAATGAAAACAAAATATAATTTTATATATATAAATATTTATACATATATATATACATATCAAGTCAGCTCATTAATGAGTTGAATATAATAAAATTTAAGTTTAACTTATTTAATAAATAAATTTAAATTCCAGCTCAAGTCTGACTCAGGAGTTCATGATCCCAGTTTATTAAATTATTAATAAATTAAATCAAAAATGACTCATAAACTGACTTGATTCAATTTTAACCCTATCTTCAACAGTGACTTCTGGCGGTTAAACAGGAGTTTCAACATGATTTTTCGATTGTTTTTCCCTCGTAACTTTGTAAAATATGAGAGATGGTGAAGGACAGTCTAGCAGGGGGAACAGTAAAAACTAGCGAAGATATTTATGCTAGCCATCTCTAGCCGATGTCTTATGCGGCACTTGCTTGTTGATATATTAATATTTTAAAAATACTAAAACTTATAATATATTATAATAACATATTAATAACAATCAAAAGGGCAAAAAATATTTTACCTTTATTCACAATAAGATATATACACTTTAATTTTTATATTTTAAAAAAATATAAATTGATCACTTTATTAATTTTTTATTATTATTAATATAATAGTATATATTTAAAAAAATTTAGAATATTAAATTACACGTTTAAAAAAATTCATGAGATCAAATTATACATGACCTAAAGTTCAGAAGATATAATATATTTATTTTGATTAAGGTAAAATTTTAAGAAAGTTCAAAGAATTGATTTATAATTTTTTAAAATATAAAAATTAAAATATATATGATTTATAATCTAAAAAAAATATTTTTTTCAATTAAAATTAAAATTAACTATATTAAAAGTAATACAGTGGAACATAAAATTTAAATTTTTACTAAAATTTAGTTAATTTAAATAATTTAATATTTATTTCTTTTTAACAAAATTTTAAATTTAAATTTTGTAAACAGATATAATAGATCGGCCCGACAGAATTAAATTAGGTAGAATTCAATGTATTTCATATACTAAATTTTTAGTCAGAAATAAAAATCAAGACTAGCGCTTAAATTACATCCGTATAAGTTATAACTTGATTTTTTTTTTTTTTAAGTAAATGAACGGGGCCAAGCCCCAAAACTTTGATAGTAGGATATGCACTCCGCGCGTCATGTTGTGATTGGCTGAAATGATGATTCTGTCCTTTCATACTCTCAAGTCTAATTAAACAACGATGGAGCCAAAATACTCGTCTGCGTCCTCCTCAGTATTTCGCTGTCAACTGTTGATGGCTGTGGCCTGTACGTAGTCCACTACAGTCCCTGTCCCTCGGCGCCCTCTGACTGTTCCAAAAATTGCTTTTTTCCATGTGTAACAATGTAAGCGTGTCATACACAAAATAATCTTTGAAATGAATTTAAAAAAAAAAAAGAAAAAACGACATGATTTACACACGTTCTATTTTTCTAGCTACTCCTTCTCTTGAATAGCACGATTTTATAATTTTATATGAGAGAGAGCTATTGAAAAAAATATTTGGAAAGTGTCCGTACTGAATTTGATATGCTGTTAGTTAATATACAAATATTATAAAATCTGAAAAGCAAAGAAAAATAAAATTGATACTTTCTTAATAACTACTCCACATTCTCTGTTTTTTGATTGAATTTCACATTTTCTATTAATTTGTGCTTTTATTCCTTTTTTAATATTCATATACATTTGTGTTGCTTTCTTTTGTTAATAATAGCATGATGTTGATCTTCGATCTTCGGATTTTTTTTTGTTGTTAATCAAAGATAGGAATGCATTTCATTGATGAAGAAACATAATATAATAGGTCTCAAGGACACTAGCCAAAAAACATAAGGGGAATAACCCAAACACTACTAAACAGCGAAGGTGCATCATGCACAGTTTAAATTTACTTGTGATTAGAGGTCAATATGAAGGTTTCCCGGTTTCCCTTTATTTCTTTTCCCTTTATTTTATTTAACCAATTACATTAGCTCTTTAACTCTTTTACTACTTAACCTTACTTTGTTACCATTACCTCAACACTAGTAAAGGTCTCCTGCTGTCATTGGGTCAATGGGTAATGGAGACTTTGTTGTGTTCAGTCGGATTTGGAGTAGGGGTCTAATGATCTCTAGTTGTAACCTGTGGTTACTACAGCATCATTGTCGAGACTGACTTTCAAGGCCTCACCAAAGATGGTTCCATGGATGGCAGTTTGTGCAAAGTTATTGGAAACATCAAATTCAACTCCTTCATCGTGATTATTGACATCAGATGGTGGCAGGAGATATGGGAAACACTTATGGTAACCATTCTACTATCCAGTAAACACTTTTGGTTCATTTGAAAAATTTTCCAGTCGGGCTGCCCAAAGCTCTTTTACGTTCACCATGCGTGCCTCCTTCACTTGCCGACCAAACTTTCTGAGGCAGTCGCCATCGTTGGATGTTGGCCAACCATAGAGCGAGTTTCCCGGCAAGCAAGGGAGCTTTGCCAAGAACTTGTTGTAGACTTTCCACGCACCACCGCTCCTCATGTCGTCGCCATGGAACATGAGTGCAGCCTTCATCTGTGGCAGTGGAGCCTTATCAGGTAACATGCTTTCCTATTAGTATCATAGAACAATGGACAAATAGGGGCGCAGGGAGATTCGATATATGACTCTCTACATACTAGGAAAATAAATTTCCATCCAAAATTTGGAACAGGTTCCTATTAAAATTCTCCGCCATTGAGACTGAGATACTGATATAACTCCTATTAATTAAGAAACTAAGCTAAACTTCACATGACAAAATATGACCATGATGCATTTCATTCAAGGCTCAAGCAGTTGAAATGTGCAATAGTTGCTCTACTTATGCAAGCTACTTTTTCTACATACAAATCATTGTGTGGTTTGTATTGTAGGTTAAGTGTCAAAAGGACATAAATGAATTATCGTGGTAGTGATAAATATGAACGTTGATTTGATTACGAATTACGATGTCCACCATATCTAACACATGGGTCTATCATCATCTTTCTCATAAATTCTAACTAATACTTTCTCATTAAGCCACAATTGAATCAAGCTAGTATTAATCAAATGGATGTGGAGCACTTTAGTTGTCGTAGACTCATTGTTTGGTTCGACTTTAAACACTCTAGATTTGTTGTGAGGTGTTTACAATTAGTTCCACCTCTATATAACCGTTTTTTTGTTAAAAAAAAAATTATTACATTCTCTAAATATGGAGAGCATGATAAGTTTGTTTAATGCTCGGTTTCTCGGTAGACTTCTTATCTCATGTTGCTATTATGGGATTCATTGGTGGAGCTGCCATTATTATTGCACTACAACAGCTTAAAGGATAAAAGTTTTAGATTTCTCAAAGGGATGACCTGAAGCATACATGTCTTTGGTATCCTTGACCAGAGCTATGGTACCTCCATGGGGATGCAACAATGTTTCCATGTTTCCTGCTACATTGAGACAAAGGAGAAAGGTAGCGCCTTGCTGCTTGCTTCTCAAGACCACGTCCGACCAAGAATTAGAGAGGAGGAAAAGAGACAGAGTTGATTGTTGGTACAAGTTTGGTGATTACTAGAGGTATCAATAGAAACTAGTAGTACAAGTTTTGCTTCTTTAATCTCAACCATTCACACTTACCAAGGCTTTCTAAATGACTGAGATTGCTTGCTTTAACAAGGTGCTTAATGCTCTATGGATTCCAAAGCGCATCTTAGACAGGACCCTACTAAACACCAAGTAGTAAATGAAGATAAATTCTCAAGGGCTCTTAAGCTTGGCTGCTTTTGAGTTCTAATATAAGGGTGTGTTAGTTTCAGAACTTGAAAAATAGTGATTTTAAAACTTATATATATATATATATCAATAAAAAAATGATTTTTTACTGAAAAAAGTACAAACAAACACACACTAATTCTTCTTGTCAGGTTTGCAATTTCCTCAGGCCTCATGGTTTTGTTGTCGAAGACTTTGCTTTTTCTAGCTTTCCAGATTTGCCAGATTAAGGAAGCAATCATATTCAATACCTCTTTCCAGTTAGCTCTTCTTTGAATTTCTTCAACGTACTAGATCCACCAATTTGTCGCATGAGTGAAAATTTGGTTACTGCTCGAAGGACTAAGGCCCTGATAGCTCCAGGGCATGGCTGAATGATGGTAGTAGATTAGGCAATGCAGAATTGATTCAAAGTGAGTATTGTACCAAGGGCAAGAGTCCATAACTACTGGAATTCTGCTATTAAGTTTGGCTCTCTTAGGAATGCCTTCATGGATTACTTTCCATATGAAAAGCTTTATCTTGTTAGGCACCTTTAGGTCCTAGACCACCTTCCAAATCTTCTTGTTCTGCAAATAGGGAGGGAAGGCATCAATTGGAGGGTAAAAGAAGGAGAAAGCAATTTCATACTTTGATGGCACCAAAAAATTATCATCTCTTGAAAGAGACCAAACGATACAACATATAATAAAATATTAACACAATAAATTAGTTATTAAATGAGGGTATTTTAGTAAATATTTTCATAATTAATCCTTGATTTTGAATTTCTTAATATCAGAGTTATTACCACTGAGCCATGTAACCTATTATATTATATTACGCCAATAATAATATATATTATATATTTATTTGAATTATATTATTTTTTTATATAATTATTTAATTAAATCCGGTTCAACTAATAACCCGCTAGTTGAACCAGTGACATCGGAACGATCACCGATTCAAATTTAATAATTATGCTTAATACCCATATAAATAGTCAAAGTGACAGTTATTTTGAATTGGATAAAATATTATTTAACTACATAACACATTTATCGTGGAAAAAGAATTAGCAATTTCACAATTTCTTCTATTACGTAATATCATTATTTCGATAATAATTAGTTCTTTTAAACAATTTTTAGGTATTGCTCAGCTTTCTTCACCTCATATCGGTCAAAGCAAGCTCTTCTATCCATACTCAAACACGGCGGTTCTGTAAAAATGTTAAGCATTGGAATGAGTGCTATTATATTATCTTCTTAATGAATCCTCTTGCATCCTTCTAATTATTGAAAACAATAATAATATATAAAAAATGTAAAATTATTTAATGCCTTAAAAACTAAAAAATGCATTTCATACTCTTTTCAACAAATAATTGGAAGATTTTTTTATGTGAAAATAATTGGATATATAAAATCAAATAATATAAAATCACTAATACGTATAGAATTATAATAGTCATCAAGCACCTTGTCCACATGCACGTCATTCACAGAGTAATTGAACCAATCAGTACATACACAACAGGTTTTAGTATACTGGTCCCGCCGATCTCTCCTCTCCTCTCGCCATGATGTTGAATGTCAATTAATTGCAATCTGTGGTGCGTTTCAATTTTTGTTAATCTGCACATGTGCAATTTTGTCGTTTTGAACCTTTTTAATCAAGTCACTAGCTTTTTTTTAGTTCTTTTAAGTCAATTTTCATATGCTATTTATTTATATAATAAAATGTCTTTTATCACATTTATTTTTCACACGTATGGGGTGCTTATCACATTTATTTTTTGAAGCTGCAAATTATGAACTTTATGCACCTGTTGTGGATAATAACTTGTAAGGGTGCAAAACGACAAAGATAAAACCAAATAATAGATATACAGACTAAGGCCTAAAGATAAAACCATCTGAATTTAGAGCTTTCATTGGTCTGTTCATTTTTAAGTTCTGTAATAAATAACAACTTGCATTTGAAGTACCGAAAATAAAAAAATAAAAATAAAAATAAAAAGAGAAGCAAAACAAGGACAAATATTACCGGGTTC
This sequence comes from Pterocarpus macrocarpus, assembly GCA_031439585.1. Lineage (NCBI taxonomy): Eukaryota > Viridiplantae > Streptophyta > Magnoliopsida > Fabales > Fabaceae > Pterocarpus > Pterocarpus macrocarpus. The sequence goes on along the minus strand of CM062513.1, from coordinate 31,010,604 downwards.
TTAAGTACCTGTCTCGGCCTCTTCATTCCCGCTATAAAAACACCCTACGCTCCCACAGTTTTCATCATCACAAGCCTCAACAACATCCCTTCTCAAAACTAGAGCAAGCTAAGCTACCCAAGCTTTCAGTGCTCTAGCTAGTGCCCCCAACACTTCGCTACTCACGCTAATTAAGCTAGCTAGCAACTCTTAATTAGCCTCACCAACCCAATGGAAATCAACAACCACGTCAACGGCAACACCAACGGTATCCACCATTACACCAATGGCCACCACCACAACCATGTCACTTATGAAACCAACCAAGTCATCACCACCGCAACACCGAAATCCATCAAAGCTCGCCTCCAAGACGGTGATTGCTTGTACGGCATGTCGTTCCTCAGCTTGTCCCCAACGATGGTGGAGATGGCAGGATGGGCTGGCTATGACTTCGTCATCCTTGACCTTGAGCACGGCTTTGGAGGCATCTCCGAAGGCCTGCAATGCATCCACGCTCTCGCTGCAGCCAACACCCCAGTGATTGTTCGTGTGCCAGAGCTTTCCCACGTGTGGGTCAAGAAAGTCCTCGACCCTTGGCCCCCAAGGCATCGTCTTCCCTCTCGTTGACGGCCCCGAATCCGCTAAGAAGGCCGTGTCGTGCTGCAGGTACTAATAGAACACAAATTCTCCTTGAAATCAAAATATAGAAAATTTCACAGCAAACAAAGTTCATTCAACTTCAATATTAAATATTTTATATTCTGCTTTTTTTTTTTGGGGGGGTTATTGAGATATTCGAAGGCTAGCTTTTTTTTTGGTAGACTTATCTTCCCTACTAGCTTTCTTTCCATGAATCGAAGTTATGTCAAAATTTTATTGTTTCAATAAGTTACACACATTGAAGCTTATTTATATTATTTGAACTCCTAATCTAACTAATAATATTAAATTCGATAATGATAAATGTATTGATACTTTTTTCACGAAGGTAATATTTGTAGGGGTTTACCTTCAATGAAGCTCCGCTACTTCCCTTTTTCTCGCCCATGATTTTTCTCCCTATCCAATCAAACACCACCACCTGTATTCATATGCTATATATTCGTATGTTTTATTTTTGCACCATTTAGCAGTGCTCTATTAAATTTTAATATGTACCCTCCCAATGGAGTTCGTGGCGTGGCAACACCAATTGTGAGGGCTTCAAGGTTCGGGATCGATGAAGGGTATGCAACGAAGTGCGAAAAGGACTTGCTGATCCTGTGCCAAGTTGAGACCGCTGAGGCAGTGGAAAATGTAGAAGCGATTGCAAGCATTGATGGGGTTGATGGCATTATGGTTGGGCCATTGGACTTGAGTGCAAGTGTGGGGTCAGGGGTGCATGCACGACCCAAGGAACGAGCAGGTGAGGGAGATGATGAGGAAGATAGAGAACACCGTGTTGGGGTTGAAGAGGAAGGAGGGTGGTGGCCCCTATTTGGCAGGGTTTGCTATGCCTTTCGATGGTCCTGAACAGTTCAGGAGCCGTGGTTACCAGTTGATTCGTGGGGTTACCGATGTGGGGTTGTTCAAGAATGCGTGCGTCGGCGATGTGAACAAGTTCAACATGAACAAGAAGCATGTCAACGGCGCACACTAGCTGGGTGCTAGCGCTGTGTTTGGAAGCATATGGTTGTGGAAAATTAATGAAATGAATAAGACTTCATATGACAGAACAGGCTTGTGTACTTGCCCTTTTTCATTTTGTTCTCTCTTGGAGTGTGTCTCTGGTTGCACATTGTGATTATGTGATGTTATGTTAGCACAGCATGTACCTGAAGTCCCTTGCCTGGAACACCTAACTCAAAAGAGAAATCTATTCTATACTATTTAACTACATTTGATCCGCACCTCCAAGTCATTCTTCATAAATAAAATACTCATCCTTTTTTTTATCTCCGCTCAACGAAGAATATCGTCTTCCATTTAAACTCGATGCCTAAAATAAAAATCTCCTTCTAATCTCAAGGATACACAAAAATTTATTAAATCGTTGTTAATTATATATAGTCATTTTCAAGCATAATTATAGTAATAATGATGCTTTAATTTAATGTATGTTATCTAGCCAGCTTGATCTTAGCTTGGGTAAAAAATAGGAAGCTACGTTTGTAAGTGAATTGAGACAAAGTAAAGCCAAATTTAGGTCAATTTATAGCTTTATACAAGTCCCATTACCACTATATTTGTCAGAAAACCTAATTAATACAAGTCATTTAGAAAATTTCATATAGGGTGCCTTTTACTATGTTTATACATATTATGTTCAAAAATCAATTCTCTAATATACAAATATACAAAATTGGACATGATGACACAATTAAAAACTGACAATAATGCTTAGGATGTATATAAAAAATTGTAATAAGATCAAAAGTTTTATCAAATCCGATTAACATTTTACCCTAAAATTAAATTATGAATTGAATTATAGGGTTAATTTTTAATAGCAATGGTGGTAAATTCATACTTGAACTTTGAAAGAAAATTGCCTCAAGGAAAACCAGTTGCTTGTTGGATCATTGTATTGTATGTGTGAGAAGATCATAAGCATTTCCTTTCCATTGGCTTTTTGACCAAAGTGTCGTGGTTTTACAAACTAAATACAGGACTATAGCTATTTTCAAACTATTTCATTATCTATGGCTGTTTTTGATAGGGTGTAATTGGACTAAAAGCATGGCGCAAGATCAACATGCGCCAACAGCACACAAAGCTGCAGCACATGGAAAAGGGCTAAGTGACATGACAAAACATGACAAAAGGAGCATGGGTTGAAGAAGGTGGCATAGAATGCAGGGGTGCCACCAATGCCACGTGGCTGATGGCGTAGAATGGAGGGGTGCCACCCAGTTGGCACAGCCTGGAAGGGCGCCATTCGTGACACGTGGCGCCAGATGGAGATGTGCCAACTTTCTACTTAAATTTCCCCTCTCACACCTTCAGTGTCAAATATTTCACTCAGGGTCAAATATTGCTCTAATATGTTTTAATTTTTAGCTTTTGCACAAAATTCCCATTTGAAATTTTTATTTCTCTTTTTGAAGCTTTAAGTTCCTCAATTTTTAGTTTCTATCAAATATAATTTTTGAGTTTTTTTATTTCGTAAGTTTTAGTTCCTATTTTTGTTTGTGTGCAGTCATTGAATATTTTTTTATTTTGCTTTTTTGTCAAACTTTTTTGTACTTCTTTTCTTTGTTAATTTAGTTGAAAAAAATGAGTACTTTTATTATATTTGTATATTGGAATGGTAGAAAATTTGATGGGCTGCATGGATACACTTTTGAAGAAAATAAAAGATCAATTAAAATAGATAAAGGTGTCAGTTATAATGCACTGAAAAAAAAGACTACCGCCAAATTGAAGCTTCAATCTCATCAAACAATTTCAAGTCTTACTTATAGATTTCCAATTGCTAGAGATAGCAGTGCATATACTACTCTTGAGATAGTTGATGATGACAATGTTAATTGCATGATTAGCACCTTTGAGCAATGATCTTTTTTTACGGTGCTCTAATTATATGCTGAAATTGACGTTGCAGGCAGTTCATTCATACCTATTGCCCCTTCTGTTCATTCTACTGCTACATTTGCTGATCATTATAGTGCTGATGTAGGCTTATCAGATGAAGACGAAGATTACATCAGAGATCTATCGCCTGATGAAAGTGAAGATGATGATGATGAAGGTGAGATCCTTGATGACGATTCTTCTGAGTTTGAAGCCTAGTATTTCTAATAAAAAAAAATTTAATGAATTTTTTTATTATATAGCCTAGTATTTCTAATAAAAAAAGAATAAGATTATAAATATTCTAATAAAATTTTTTAAAAGTAAACTCACAAAAAAACAATTCACTATAAGCTATTATAATTTTCTTAAAAAAAACTTTCCAAATTAAATTTATCAAAGTCTAATTTTCTTAAGAAAAAAAATAAACTCATAGCATGACTATACTTATGGATCGAAAATGAATTAATTAAAAATTATGAGTAATAAATAAAATTTAAATTACCTTTATAGAGACTGTTGAATTGAACAAAATAACCAAACAAACTATATAGCAAATGTATGTATCTGCACTGGAAAAAAATAACACTTGAAGCAGAATGACAAAAGGGAAGCATATGGGGGTGAAGGGAGGAAATGAAGGCGGATTGGATGAGATGGTGCCACATCTTGATGCAGCGACATCCGTCTGTCAAGACACGTGGCAGCTCCCTGCAGTGGCGGAAGGTGGAGGAGCGTCATGCAGCCCGTGCCCATCTAGTCATGTCACCTATGCCTAGTCATGTCACCTGCGAACTGCTGACTGTTAACGCGGGTTGAATATGCGCCATCAAGCAGGACAAATTCCACCTAGCAAAAAGGACCACAGACATGGAAATTGTTCCAAAACTACTGTAGTCTAGTAAATAGTTCGTAAAAGTGGCATAGTTAGGTCAAAAAGAAAAGGGACAACTTTACTGCGTAGTGCATATAAATCCATTATATAGGCTTCTATTTTGTGGGTGGTGGATAAAATGGTCCTCATCATCTTTGGGAGTATTACATGCTCCACTTTTTTGAAGCATTAGATTTGATTTAATAAAAATCAATGACTGAGATAAAATGCATGTGTTGGTGGACCTTAATTAATAAGGAGCATGTCAAGTCCTTCAATCTTCCTTTCTTAACACTGCAAGCCTGTCACCGGCTTCTGCAACTTCTGTCTACACCAATGCCTCACCGACATTGAATTTTTCTTTGATGATCTCCCTGTCGGCAAACTATTCCACTACTTGTCAAAGCTCCACCGCACCAAATCTTGCTCCAACAGCACCAATCTTCGCCTCTCCTCTTCCTCGTTTACCACCACTATTGCCAACCTATACGCTATTCCATTCAATGGAAGTGCTGGTGAGGTCTTTGGCCAGCACAACCCGATCGCCAAGGCTCTGCCAATGCCAAAACCAAGTAACTTCCAATTTAGGAGCAATCAACATAACGGTAACGGTGTTGCTACCATAATGAAGCAACCATATAGGGTGCCGTTGCCACCATTGCTTGGAACATGTGATAACTGCGATAGTGGAGAGGCAAAAAACTAGTAGCACCCTTTACTAGAAATGTGGCCAACGTGTGGTGGTGGGGTGACTCATGAACTAGTAACGAGCAGAGACATGGAGCATCTGTTGGCAGCCACAAAGGATGCTTTAGCCACCAGAGCTAGTGGCAATTATAGTTCATTTGCAAACCACTAACTTTGGAACTGTGGCACTATTTGTAGCACACCAGTGGGGGAGCTCATCTTCTTTCTCATCTCTGGCGTGTGACCATCAACGGGGAAGAGAATAGGAGTGAAGTACTTAACATGCTCCATGTCCACTAATACATACATTTTATTTTAGCCTTTGATGTTTATTTAACTAAATCTAATGGTCCAATTTTGTGGAGTATGTAATGGTCCCAAAAATGGTGAGGACCATTTTATCCGCCACCCTATTTTGTGTCTTATAAATAATAAATAAATATTCTAACGTAAACTTCATGAAAAGTGGGCAATGTTCTGGTGCCTAAGTTAAAGTGTAACTTTGGTGTCCTTTTTGGGCATTAGTGAATGGAAAGCAGACACCTGTGTGGTGTTGGTGTGGCCAACTTCAATGCGGGTGCACGATAGGGCATCATTCCCACCTAATTGAATTTAGCCTGGTATTCAAAAAGTGTAGCAGTCACATCACTCATTACTTTTAAACTTCAATGATTGTGTATCCGTTACTTTGTCCTTCGGGGTGCTCTCATCACACCTCCCCCCTTCTCTCTCTTTCTCTCTTCTCCTTTTCTTCAAAACAAAACCATCAAACCAAAAGACCCCAAAATAACAACATCCCAAAACCACAGCCAAAAACACCACAAAAAAACACAAAAAATAACCAAAAAAAAAAAAACTTCGTAACATTCTGTAATACATATTTTTTAAATTATATCACTAATATTTATTATAAATTAAAATTTGACTTCTATCGTTATTATATTCCAAAATGCAGATTTGTTAAAAAGTTCATTCCTTCTTATTATTAAGTGTTATTTTATATAAATTATGACACAATATCTTAGTTTGAAATTAAAATAACTTTATTATTAATATTTATTTTAATATATAATTATTTGATCCTATAAATTATTTCATATCAAACAAATTTTATGATAAATTTATCTCATAATAATTCTTGGCATTATTATTTCTTGCATTATACGAGTGTGTCTAAGAAAAGAATGGTGCATTGGGGTTTACATGTATATATAGCTTACATATACTCATGTAACAAGTTGTTATAATTGGATTAAGATGCTCTCCTATTATAACATGAGAAGGTTATGAGAGAAAAAGATATATAAGCGAAAGAAAAATTATATCTTTCTCTTTTGTAATATGAATTTTTCAATTCGCTGGTACTAGTGGTTGTTTTCAATCAGTATAGAAAATGGGTGTCACCATGAGTTGCAACCCCCAACTTTCTGCCTTCCTCTTCAATGATTGAAAGGGACATTTACGTAAGAGAGTCAGGCTATTAGTTAGCAAGGGCTTCAGCTACTTTAGTTCCTCCGAAGATTGGCAATCGAGGTGTGTCTTCAGCAGCCACATTGACCTCACCGATGCTAGATGCTCCTCTGTCGACTAGTCCATCATCAAAGTTATCTCGAACGGCATTTCTGCTCTAATATTTCAGCCATGTAGACCCTGCTCTTCTTTGAATCAGACTTCAAAATCAAGCGACGTGAAGCTAGAGGTAAAAATGATAGGGGGCAGAATTTGGAGTCTTCCATCTGAGTCAGATAACACCACTATCGTACATGTGTGACTACTATGGGAATGATGGCCCTATCATGCACCCGCATTGAAGTTGGCTACACCAACACCACACACGCGTCCGCTCTCCATTTGCTAATGCCTAAAAAAGGCACCAAAGGTACACTTTAACTTAGGCAACAAAGAATTGGCCAAAGTCATTACCGGACTTGAGCATTGACGTACAAAATGAAATAAAAAATGGTTTACGAAATTTAATAAAATATATTGGCCCATTTAATTATTTTTTTTATCATAGTAACTAATTTTGACTAATTTGAATGGGGAATTTTCAGTCTATTATTCATTAGCTCATAAATCACTATTAGAATTGATAATTGGCCTTATATTACACTTGTAATTGAAATTAGTTAGGTAGTTAGCTGCATAGTTAGTTAGTTAACCTCTTTATTTTTCTCTCGTTATTTACCTAAACTCATGGCAATAAGTTTCACATGAATCAAGGACTCCATGGAAGAGCATCGAAAGATTAGAGAGAAATAGAGAATTTTGATACTGAAGTGGTAGCTCTCAGATGAGAGAAAAATGAGAAATGAGAGTTCTAAGTATTTTCATTGAGTTCTAGCTTATATATATGCCTAATGTACAGATGACTAATGGCTAAGAGAACTAACCAATAACAAAAGTTAACCAATAGCAGAAAAAAAAAAAAATAGAAACAATTACATATAACAAAAATGGTTACAACTGATACTCTTCCCTTGGTGAGTGATAAGTTAGCTAAATACAGTGAGAGCTCAACTCAAGTTGGAGAATGGATATCAACAATTCCTAGCTTGGGCATGAGAGGGTGGAAAGGTCTTGGAGGCACAGCTTTAGTGTAGAGATAAGCTACTAGTGAATTAGAGCATATGGGAAGGAGATGGATAAGCCTTGCCTTCAATTTTTCACGCACCAGGTGATGACCCAACTCAATGTGTTTGCACCTTTCATGAAACACCGAGTTGGCAACCAGGTGAAGTGCTGATCGGTTGTCACAATATAGCACGGCAGGAGCTTTGAAAGGAATTTGGAGGTCCTGCAGCAGATAGGTAAGCCATTGAAGCTCACATGTAGCAACAACTAACACCCGATATTCTGCTTCAAATGAGGACCATGACACTGCATGCTGCTTTTTAGCTTTCCATGAAATCAAGGACTCACCAAGTAAATGCAATACCTAGTAATGGACCACCTTGTGTTGAGGCAAGAGGCCTAATTGAAGTCACTGAATCCCTTAAGCTAGAAGGAGGAATCAGAGGGGAAGAATAAGCCTTTGCTAGGACTGCCCTTCAAATATCTCAAAATTCTTATGGCGGCCTTGAAATAGGACTCCATGGGATGTTGAAGAAACTAGCTCAAGTGGGTAACAAAAAGCTAATGTCAGGTCAGGTTGTGGTTAAGTACAGCAGTTGGCTAACTAGCCTTCTGTAAGCTGAAACATCCTGAAAGGGTGCTCCATCATTCTGCCTGAGCTTAACTGAATGGTCCATGGGTGTGTTCACGAGTTTACATTCCAAGAGACCAGCCTGTTGAAGCAATTCTAATGTATATTTTCTTTAGCAAAGAGAAATGCCCTTGGTAGATCTTGCCACCTCTAAACAAAGGAAGAACTTTAAGGAGCCAAGATCCTTAATTTTGAACAAGTCATCGAGAGTCTTCTTAAGCAAAGCAATTTCTACGGCATCATTGCCTGCCAATATCATGTCATCCAAATATATTAACAGGGTGATAAAAGATTGATATGATTTTCTCTTAGTGAATAGGGAAAATTCATATTATAACTGTTTGTAGTCAAAAGAAACTAGAACAGTGGACAACTTCTCATTCCACTGACGACTAGCTTGACACAAACCATGAAAGACTTCTTCAACCTACACACTTGGCCTGGTCTAGGTGGTGTGACTTCTTGTGGCAAATCCGTGTAAACTTCCTTATAGAGATCCCCACAGAGGAAGGCATTGTTGATGTCCAACTACTCAAGGATCTAGTGTTAAGTGGCAGCCAAAGCAAGGAGAAGTCTAACAGTACTAAGCTTGGCAGCAGGAGAAAGATCTCCATGAAATTGATTTCCTCGGCTTGAGTGAACCCCTTGGCAACTAAGCATGCCTTGTACCATTCTATAGTTGCATGTGCCTTATGCTTGACCTTGTAAACCCACTTACACCCCATGGTTTGTTTGCCTGGAGGGAGATCAATAAACTCCCAAGTACCTGTTTGAAGCAGTGCTTGTACTTCAACATCCATGGCTTTTCTCCAACATTCAGATTGGACTGCTTGCTAATATGACTTAGGTTCCTCATGTGCAGAAACGGCAAGTACAAAATTTCTATAATTTGGAGTACGATGTAAGCAAGTAAGGAAATTGGAGAAGAGATATAACACCTGCAAAGATGAAGGATTTGCTAAGGAGGAGGCAAGGTTGTAGTGAAAGTCCTACAATGGGGGTTGTCTAGTTCTGGTAGACCTTCTGAGGGGTTAGTTGTTTGTAGGTGAATGTGCAGAGTAATGAGGGAAGATTTTGGTAACTTGTGGACAAAGTCGAAAGAATGAGAAAGGAAGGTGATTGGTGGATTTGATAGACATTTTGAATTTTGTTGAGCTTTCAAAGAAATGGCCATGATTTGGCCAATAAGTAAGGGTGGGTGGCTAGTTTCTAGCTATAGGATTTAGGGTTTTAAACTAGTATTTATGTTATCCTATAGTATAAATTCCTTTCAACTCGATTCCTAATTTATGAGATATCGTAAACAAACCAATTTTCTTTAACTATCTAAATATTGTTAATTATCTAATGAAATATTCTACAAAGAAATTTGAAATTTATCTAACCCTAATATTTACATTTCAATATTGACTACTCATATATCTATAATGTATCTAAAAGTTTAATTATTTGACAGTATTAATTATGTCAAATTCTGGATATTACAGTTGAAGTACTATGGAAGGGGAAAACATTCTCATGAAACACAACATTTTGAGAGATAAAAACCTCTCTAGTTTGTCTGTCATAGAGAATGAAGCCCTTGACTCCAATCTTATGGCCCAAATAAACACAAGTCCTAGCTCTAGCATCTAATTTTTTTATGTTATGAGACAAAGTGCATGCATAGAATCTGCTGCCAAAAATCTTCAAATGGGAAGAATCAGGAAGTTTGCCATACAACATTTCAAAAGGTGTTTTATGAACTAAGGCCAAATAGGCAATCTATTTTAACAAGAAGATAGCATGAGCTACTGCAAAGTTCCAAAAGGATTTTGGTAAATTGGACTGAAGTAATAATGCTCCAGTAATGTTAAGTATGTCTTGATGCTTTCTCTCCATAACTCCATTCTATTGTGGAGTCTCAACACATGTAGTTTGATGCAAAATTCCCTTAGATTGGTAACAATTCAAACAAGAAGTATCTTTAGTAATAGAAATTAGATTGAAAGAAAACATGGCAAAAATAAGACATTTGTAAGGAAAAGGCAGTAAAAAAAGAACACAGTTCCTGCAATAGTGGCAAGAACTTGATCACCATTTGGAAGTTTGATTTGGATTAGTAGTACTATTTTATAGGTAGCAAAAAGGTTAAGAGAGCAACAAATATGATCAGTTGCCCTCAAGTTCAAAACCTAAACTACAGTCTTGGAAAATGCATTGCATAAAGAAAGAGTACCTAATGAAGTGTTAGGATGGGAGTTATATAGTTGTGTGGTCAATTAGTTTGTTGAATGGACTGATGAGGAACCAGAAGCCATATGCATAACATTCCCAAGCTAAGTTTGCTGGAAAATAGACATTAGACACTGATACTGCTCCTATGTCAAACTAATGTTGGGAGGCAATTGAGACACCTCAATTTGTTCAACCTCATCATTACCATCTTTGGAGGTTGCAATGACATTGTTCACTAAGGCAACATTGTTATTCTTCTTGAAATATGGAAGGAATCTATGCTTCCTGAAGCATGAGTCAACTGTGTGGCTGGTTTTGTCACGAAAACTGCAAATCTTACCACTATTGTTGTTAGATTGGCCCTTCACAAACTTTCCCCTGCCAAAACTGTTGGTGCCATTACCAACACCAAAACCAATAGGTACACCATTCCCTTTCACACTAGAATTAGTGGTAGCCAAGGCCTTAACACCTTCACGAATCTCACTCATAAACTATCTCTCTTATTGTATGATTAAGCCACAAACATCATTAATGTCAAGTAAAGGATTCATTATCAAAATGACCAAAAACTTCACAACCCAAATCAGACAAAAAAAAATGTTTGAGTCTACTTCAATATATCATTTAAAAAAAAGAAAAAGAAAAAGAAAAAGAAAAAAGTATTACATTATTTCATTTTGAAATTATAGGCTGAATAAAGAAAGGTCATATTTATACCAACATTTGGTTGATTCGAGTAATTTGACATATTTTCCTTAAACAATTATTCATATTAAAGTCTTGTGAATGAAAAAATAAAAATAAAAAGCGCTGAATCTAGTTGACTTCTAGATACTGATCGTTTTGGGGCCAAGAAAAAAAAAAGGCACATTTATGGTGCTAAAAGTTATAATATTAGTTAAGAGTACTATTTTATCTACACATCTTATCATATTACTCTCGTCACAATATGTGAATATGAGAGGAAAGAAATTAAGAAAAAAAGTAATGTTACAATATGTTGAATATAATAAATACTTCTAATATTATAACTTTTAATACTAAACTATAATAATTTTTTAATTTCAAATTATAACATGAAACATGCAACAAAAAAGGATATCGAAGTTAACTGGAAAAAAAAAAGAAGAAGAAGAAGAAAAGAGTCAACATGCATTTTTGTCATTCAAATATGCATATGATGTCAACTTAGTCTTTGAAAGTTTTTTGACATTAAATAGATCTCTAAAAGTTAATATATGATATCATATTAGTCTCTAAAAATTATTTGACATCAAATAGGTCTCTAAAATTTAAAATATAATATACTTTAGTCCTTTAAAAAGTTATTTTATATCAAATAGATCATTAAAAATTTATACTCAAAGGAATTAAATAGATGTCACTCCATCTTTTAGGGACCAAAGTGACGTCACATGTTAACTTTTAAACATCTATTTGATATCAAAGGCTTTTAGAGCATCTCCAATGGAATGTATTTGCAATCTCAATGCCAATCTTGGTCCCACAAACCATCAGTCCCAAAATAAATGTACCGTTAGAGCCAAAAAAAAAAAAAGGGGCCGAGAGTGCACCTTAAACTAGCTTCTATTCAACTACACAGGGTTGTGACCAATTTTCTTTTCAACCAATAATCGTGTGACACTTGTGTTATGTGATAGTTTTTTTTTCCCTTGATCATGTGAGATGAAAGTTGGTCCCTTCCATTAGAGAAAAGAGTCCCAATTTTAACCCATTTTCACTTTTTATGATGCGTTGATTAGTTGGCACTAATGTGGCAAGAAGTGAGGCCAAAAGTGGGATCCAAAGTGAAATCACCATTGGAGATACTCGAAGGGACTAATATGATGTCATAGTTTATTTTTTAAGGATATATTTGATATTAAAAAACTTTTGAGAATTACATTGATGTCACATGCATTTTTTTAATAATGAAAATGTATGTTTACTTAAAAAAAAAAAAAACACTAACACCACAAACAAAAGTTAATTGGAAAAAAAAACTTAATTATTTGAGAATAAAATATAACTAGAGTGTGTGAGAATTAGGGGTGTTCACGGGTACAAGTAAACCCATCTACCCAACCAACCCAACCCAACCTAAACACAAAAATCTGGGTTGAGTCAGGTAACTGGGTCTACTCGAGTACAACAAGATCAACCCGTTTAGTGTTTAGGCCGGGTATCAAGTATAAAAGAAAACCTGTTACTCGACCCGTATACCTGAACCCATTCATATCTTACCTTATCTCACTTTCTGACCCAAAAGCCCAAAATGAAAACATACCCTAGCTCTTACCCAACCCCAACGTCGTTCACCGTCACTCTCACAATCTCACTCACCCTTATCATCTTCAACCTTCAACCATGTGTCACTACCACCTCCATTATGTTTGCTGCCACCGCTAGCAGCCTGTGTTCTTTCCATCGTTGCTATTGCAAAGAAGGCCAGATAAAGAGATAGATGACTAGCCGCTAGAACCAAGAAGGCCACATTATTGGTTTTGCCGCTCACGACCATCATGATCTACCCAGTCAATCACCACTGCAATGGCTATTGATGGTGAATGTTGTGTAGAAAGGGCAAGATTTAGATGGGTGAGATTAAAAAGAAAGTAAGTGTCTTGGCAAGAAAAGAATGAGTTTTGGTTGTTAATGAACCACTGGGATCTGACTTGAGAGACAAGGACGAAGTGTGTTGTAGGTGGAAAAAAAAAACCAAAAGGGATAGCAAAATAGAGAGAGAAAGAGGGTAGTGTTTTTTTCTTTTTTTTTTAATGTTTTAAATTTTAACAACCCGATTACCCGACCCGATCCAACCTGATTTATATTGGTTTGGATCGATTTGGGTTGATAAAAAAAAAAATTCTAAAAACCTGACCCAACCCAACCTGACCCGTGCACACCTATAGTGAGAATGCATGAGAGTGTGTATGTGTGAGAAAGTGTCTACTAGCAAGAAATAGGAACCTTGTAGCGGGTGAGTTTATTGATTTATTTTGTGGTACAGACTTTACTGATTTATTTTATATATAAAATATGAAGCAATTTGATTTATAAAATTTAGCAAAGATAAGTAAAGAATTTTGGTGCTAAATTTACTACTATTTTTTTAGAGGTAATTAATTGTAATGTTTTATTAAAAATTATAGTTTGAGATATGTTGTTGGATTAGAATAATGACAGCTTCTTAAATGGCCTTTATTGCCATGATCCTTGTAATGATCCTTTACAAAAATATGATAAAAGAATAATTTGGTTACTAATTTACCCTCACTAATAACACCAAAATTACTAATTTACCCTCACTTGCTCCCCTCTCTCCCCACTCCTCTCATTATGACCCATCAATGCAAAATATGCAGAAATCAGCATAATACTCTTGGAGGCTAGAACTGTCTCCGAGCACCTCAACACTCCTCCACCATGTTGAGCTTCCCTTTTTCCTCTAGTGCCCTCGTTCTTGACAGTGAGATTAGAGACACATCACCACGCACAGTCGAGCTCGGCTCGTTCTTCACCTCCATGGCAATGTTGGACTCGCTGGAGGTGATGAGCTTCTCCACAACCGTATTTTGATCCAAGTGGTGTCAGAGCTAAGGATCAAGCACCGCGAAAACAACGAGACATTTAGGATTCCTTAGCAAACTATGATCTACAATAAGGAGATGTTGTTCGCGGAAGCACCACCTTCCTTCCAGCACCACTGGCACCATCAACATGGAGTCCGCTACCACCAAGAAGGACCACATCATCACCGCCATCTCCAATTTTTGGTTAAAATTTGAATCTTTATTATCATCATTCCATTTTTTTTTCGAGGTTAAAGTTTGAATCTTTTTTTATCATTATTCTAATTTTTTATTTAAGTTTGAATCTTTTTGTATTATCTACCAAAGGACATGGTTGTTGATGATTGTATTCCCTTTTCCCAAATGATTGTTTATATATCGGTATTCTGGTTTGCTGAGGATTGTGCAGGGGGGTTAAAAGTTTGAATAATATTGTAATGGGAATAGTAGTTATTGTATTGGACTAATGCGATTGTATTCTTGTTGTGTTTTGTGGCTCCCCTCCTTTTCGGGACTGGTTGAGCATTGTGTAATCCATTGAAAAAAAAAGCTTGAAATAAGATTTTCCTTCCATGGTAGTTGTGTTTGGATGAAGAGAGTGTCGCCGATGGTGGAGGCAGTGGCGGTGGGCAGGGGTGGGGCTACAAAGCAACATGACCATTGATGATGGTGGCACTGGCAGTTGGGAAAAGGCAAGGGTGGGGGCGGAGTGGCATCAGGGAGATGAGGCAAAGGGGCTACGATTTGGTAAAGGAGAGGAGAGTGGGCAAGAGGGAGGATAAATTAGTAATTTTAATAAATTATTATAAAATATTTTTTATACAATAAAAAATTAATTTCAGCTATTGGATCAAAAGTCAAGGGCCAAGACTCAAGATTTTTGATGGTCCATAACTTAATAAGGACCACTATAGAACTCACCTTAGAATAATAATATTATATAACAATTTAGATAAAAGACAAAATTTCTAGACTAATCCCTATAAAAAAATATTGTAGGACAAATTTGTCCTTGATAAATAAAAAATCTCAAATTAGTCTATGGCATGGGTCAAATTAATACTTTTTAAGAATTAATATGTCTGGTAAACACTTTTTTTAAGGATTAATCTATCTATTAAAAAAGATTAATTTAACCCCTTTTAATTTTTAAGAATTAATTTAGAATTTTTCATTTGCCAAGACAAATTTGTCTTGCGATGTTTTTAATAGGGATGAATTTGAGAGTTTTATGCAGATAAAATTTTTATCTTCGGAAGTATTTTAGATATTGTATTTCGTTCAAAGTAATTATGTGACATTGAAGCCGAATGCAGTTAAGTCCATAGTCTAGTGTTGTCTTCTATATATCTCATTAAGCCTGAGATGTCCCATGCTCAACTCCATTTTAGGGATGGCGAAAAAACCCGCAAAAGCGAGTACCCGCAGGGATTACCTGTAACGAGGACCAAGACAAGTTTGATCCTCAGAAGGACAAAGAGAAGTCTTCATTTACTAAATGGGGGCTTATCCCCCGCCCCATGGAGACCCACGAAATCCCTGATAAAGTGAAATTACTTAAATGCCTTCTTATTTATATATACATAAAGAAAAGACCCTAGTCATTTTCCTCTCTTATCTCTTGAACCTCTGCACCATTCTTCACTTCTTCTCTAATTCTCTAGCATCGTTCTTCTCTTCCACCCTCAGCCACTGTCATTCCCATCACTGGCGGCCACCAACCCACAGCCACTGCTCCTTTTGAGTCTCGTCATATTCGTGCAGCCACCCTCAGCCACGTCGTGAGCACAGCTCGTAGCTTCGCCACGCTCATTGCTAGGTCTTATCACATCCCACCGCCAAGTCCGATACCCCCTGCCCCACTGTTGTTTGAGCCCACCGCCAGGTCTGCCACCATTGTTTTGCTTTTGCACTTTCTAAGTTTTGTGTATATGTTGCTATTCTGCCCTTCTTTTGCACAGTTGTTCTTGTAATAATGTTATTGCAATTTCTTTTTACTGGTTCTTTCTTCTTTCATTGTTGTTATTGTTGCGCTATGATAGTGTTTTATTGGTTCTTTCTTCTTTCGTTATTGTTGTTGTTGTTCTCTGAATGTTATTGTTGCAGTTTCTAATTCTATTTACTTGTTCTTTCATTGTAGTTTCTATAATTTTTATGTTGTTGTTATTGTTGTCACTTGTTAGTTTTGTTAGTCTTAATTTTAGTTTTTGCGATCCTTTTTTTTTTGTTTAGATTTTTTGGAGTTTTTTCAATAAAAGACCCGCAGGGATCCGAGTCCCCGTAGGGAATGGGGAACTAGAACCTATGATGGGGATGGAGACGGAGATGAAGGACAAAATTTTAAACGGGGATGAGGGGCGGGGGGGGTATGCCCCCGCTCCTGTGGAGACCCATTGTCATCCCTACTCCATTCCCCTCCCCCTACCTTTGTTAAAAGGAAAAAAAAAAAACAAAGACATTGAAGTTGAATCAGTAAAAGATACTAAAAGAATTGCAATAATAAAGGTAGCCCAAACTTAATATTGGGGTTTTTTTTTTTTTTTTTATATGGTGTTTGGATGGAAAATATACTAGGATATGGAAATTGAGAGAAATTTATACTGATATAGGATTTACTAAAATCGGAATTTTCGATTTAAAAAAAAATTGAATTCGGAAATTCCGAATCCAATTTCACTATAGACAAAAGATAAAATATTTTTTAATTGAATTCAGAATTTCCGAATTCACCTTTTTTGAAATCAGAAATTTTGATTTTAGTAGATCTCATATCAGTGTAAATTCCTCTCAATTTTCATATTTTAATACATACATAATTCAAATACCTATAAAAAATACAATCCCAATATTAAAAATGTCTTAAATTAGACCGAAAAAAAAAACTGTCTTAAAGGGGTGAAAAATCAAAGAAGTTATATTTTTATTTCGGTGTTATTTTTACAGTATAATATTTTTGAAAAGTTATACAATTTAAAAATTACAACGTAGAATAGAAAATTTACAATTATATTATTGAATGTTATAATTGCGCAAATTTTTCAAAAAAGTTAATTTGTGGTTTAGTTTCAAAACTTTCTATTTTTTCTTTTTCTATTTTTTTTTATGTGATAGATGCATCATATATTACTTAAAGATATTGCCAAAAAAAATAATTGGGGTCATGAGTGTGTGATGACTGTGCTCAGCCCTCTGCCTCCACACATTCACGCAAGCAGTTGTGTGGAGGCACAAGCAGTTAGCATGCATCTTCGGCTATTGGTGGTAGATGAGTCATAGTTTAAGTGTAGGCAGGAGTCTTAAATATGGGGAGACCAAAAGTCATTATTAATATGAATTATATATATAAAAGTCTGTTATACACAGTACATGAGGTCCCCTGCTATGAAAAATAAGCGAAGAACTCAATGGAGATACAGGAAGGAACTCTATCAAAGAATGTGAGTCTCAAAGGAAGACTATTTCCTAATTTCGCTAATTTATCGGCACACATGTTGGCCTCCTGATAGCTATGCCTAAGGATCACATTCCAATCTTCATCCATAAGAATTCTAAACACGACCATCCTGATTATTACCAAAATTTATTTGAGTATATCTAAAGTATTATACTATTTTAATTAATATCTAGATAGTTGTGAAAGTTTGGATCACTGATAATTCAAGAATATACCTAGACCATTTATAATGCTTCCTAACATGATGTATTTATTATTATTGCTATTATTATTATTACTTTAGTGATAATAAGATTTAAATTTCTAACCTCTTCCATGCTATCCAGATCCTTTATTATTAGAGTATTTCTAGTGACTTTCATATGATGCATTTAAACCAAATTACAACTTCGGTCTGTTTTCTGCATTGTAAGTAGTATTTATTTTTATTTTTATTTTTTTTCTTTTGAATAAAAGTTTTGATTTAGGAGAAGTCTGTTCCAATGCAAGGTTAAGGCATCTCTTTAAATTTATTGAGTACTTATAAAAATATTTATAGATCATCCACTAATAAAAAAACCTAGAAAATGGATCCAAATTATAGTAATATATGAACAAAAAGTCGACCAGAGAGAATAGATCCTTTTAATTTAATTGTTCTTTTGATAAGATCAAATGTGATCTCTCATAATTAATTTAAATGGTGAGATCTAAATAAGATTTTTGACATAAAAAAATTAATGATGAGAAATTATGTTTAATCTTTTTAAATAAAAAATTAAATTGAAGGGATCCATTTCTGCTGATCAGATGTGTCATCCCCATGGGCAGTTTGTATTTTTAACCGTGAATTTCTTGGTATGAAATTCCATTTGCTAAAAAAATAGGCTATGACATTAATTAATTAAACGTAGAGACTTGCTTTCACCATTTAAAAGACTTCCTCTTTTTAAGTTATTAATTACTAATTAAAGTTTACCGAATTTTTCCGTATTATAATTGATCCAAATTTGTCATTAATAAAGCGTGGGACAATCACTGTCATCCGTGTATTTATAATGACTCTATGTTCGTATTAATTTAATGTTCTATTTTTGTCTTTACTCATTTCTTGCCCCCCATCTATCCATTCTTTATATTCTCTTATATTAATTAAATTCTGGAAAGGATGAGTAGGTGGGAGTAGGAAGCGCGATAGCGTTTATCACTTGGCGACGACAGGATTAAATTGTCAATTAAAAGTCCTATACATGCATTTGGGTACATTTTGCCGTAAATCGTTCAATGCAAGGCTGGAATGAAATGTTGTTCTCCTATTCCAATTCGCAATACGCAAAGTTCTAACTTTAAAGTGAAGGCCAATTCTGTGATGCACCACTTAAATTATAATATGTGGTGTACCATTTCAAAATGGAGAGTGCACCGTCAAAGTTAACCTATCGATATTGTTTGAAACTGTGCTAGCCGGTAACTGCTCCGATTGCTCGATTTCTTTGTCTTTTTTTATCGCTGTGTATCCCTCTCAAAAGCTTTCGACTTTCTTTGCTTAATCTCTACGAGCTAGGCAAGCTATGTTGTTGACAATTCAAGATGCTGTTGTAGGGAAAAACTAGAATGTGATGAAGGCAGAGAGGCGGCAAATACAGATATCAATGTCTCCGGTCAAAGTAAGTCCTGTGGCATCCTTCAGTGTAAAGCCCCATTCAAATTAAAAAGCAACATTAAGAAATTTATGCAAGCGCATCTTGAGGTTGACAAGTTCAAGCACATTACTCACAGTGCGATAAGGAAAAGAAATAACATGCCTCCCATCAACATTAACATGATAGCCCTCCGATCCAGCTCTTAAGAGTGAGACAAAGAACAGCTTGTCCTCGGAAAATGGGAGCAGCCAGTTCTCAACTGTTACATTTAGTCTATTCAGCCACCACGCTGCCTTAGTCTGTTCACTGCCGCCTAATTCTTCATCGCCTTCTTCGTGGTTTTAATTACCAAACGGGGAAGGAAAAAAGGGAAAAAGCTTTCCATTAGGCTGATAACCCATTTTAATGTGAGGAGTGTTATTTGTACCACCTTTTAATGTGGACATCTAGACATTCACTCACAAACTTAGAAAAAAAAAATTGTAAAAGAAAAACAAAAAGTGAAAAAGCAAGTAGAGAAAGGAGAGAGATAGAGAGAGGGTGTCTAAATATGTCAAAATGTGGCATGTATAAAAATTATTTCTCTTTTAATCTCTACCATATACTACTAGACCTAAAATGAACTATTAACCGTCAGTCTTTGAAAATAATTGCATCAGATGTATTAGTATTTCTTATAAGTAGTTCTTGAAAAAATAATTTTTTTAATATTGTTCGTAAAAATTAAAAATATAAGTTATATTAATTTTTTAAAATTGAAGTATTTGATAATTGGGGATTAAAAAGAATTAATATGACTAATATTTTTAATTTTTAAAATTTATATTAAAGATTTTTATTTTTTTTAAAAAAATTAAAATATTTAATGCTAACTTTTTAAAACCGAATTTAGGAGTTCACTAAAATGAAAACACGATGAAGCCTACTTTGAAAAATATAGAAGATTCTTTGAATCCATCACATTCAAACATGAAACATCCTTACATACTTTTGTTACCTGCAGCGCATACTGTATTTCTTTGAGATTAGGTGCTGCGTGTAGCGCGTACTATAGCTACTATTTTTTTTTTCTTTTTCTCTCAGTGGTTTGCTTTGAAGCTTTATTTACAATCTTCACAAATCTTGTAAAGGTCATTGCAAGTTTTATTAAAGAATCATATCTTAATCCTTTTGAATATGTATTTACTGTCAATTTTTATATCTTGATCTCTTAGGTGTTCTTTTTTAAAAAATTAATTAAGGGGGATTGGATATATCAGAAGGGGTTAGTCTCTTATAAGGTAATGAATTACAATTCGAATTTCAATTGAGAGAGGTGCTCACATTTATTGTCCGACGGTGTCTTGAATGAAATTTGTTACACCTTAATTTAATTAATTGTAGCCTAGTGAGTTAGGTAATTACCAGTTGTATCTGCTTACAATTAATTAATTACTTTATTTTTCTATTACTTATAGGTTTTATATATATGGAAATATTATTTCGTACGAAATAATATTCGTACGATTTTTACAAATAGTGTTAAAAGGGATAAATTTATAACTTTAAACTCTAAACCGCTCCATGATTTTTGCAAAATCTCATTTTTTATTGGCTATATATTGTTTCGTTCGCATTCATACTATTGCTGTTCGAGCTAAATAGCAATGCCCATATATATATATATATATGTGTGTAGACACTTCAGTCTTTCAATAATAATTAGAGGTACATGTTCTCTCATATTCTTTCTCCAATATGGTATATTTTAGAAGACATTGTGCTTCCAAATGTACATTTCATTTTGAGTTCTTCTCCTCTTCCTTGAAGTTCATTTTCAATTAATCTTTGAAACCTTTTCTCTTCTCATCCATGGCGATTGTTGTTGATGAATTCAATTACGACTTCCTTCATGCATCGGAGCAACTAAGACTTGCTCTGGTTTCTCAAGTCCGGACCGGTGATAACTTCATGAAAAAGATCCATGAAAATGGCACTCAATGCCAAAGATAAGCTTGGATTCCTTGCCCACATGCTTTTTCCACCTATTGCAAATGTTGATCCTCGAGAGCTAGCTTATTGGAAGAGGATCGATGACATTGTTAACTCTTGGATTCTTAACTCAATTTCCAAAGAAATTGCCTCCAGCATCAACTTTTGCTAGATTTGCAGCTAAGATTTGGAAGGATCTAAATGATACATAGGTTCCAGTAGAAAAATAGACTAAGAATTTATCAGCTCAAAAAAAATTTACTCAATTCAACTCAAATTTTCTTTTTGCTGAGCCAATATTTTACCAAATTGAAATATATAAATTGCCTCTGGTAGAAAATATTATAATTTTTTTAAAGAATAAACTCCTTTTTATCTTTTTATTTTTTGTACATTTATTTTTTATCAATAAACAAATTAAATTACTAATAAATTAATACACAATTTTTCAATAAAAAAATTAACACAATCTTTTCAATAAATCATGACACGCAAAATATTTTATAAGCATCATGTACTCCAGACTTGTATTGTGAACATGGAAAATGTCTCCTTGCTTTGATTCAACTATTAGCAGCGTGACAAGAATCACTCCAAGCCGATGATGTTTGACAGAGTTGGTAAGATTGGACCTAAATCTTATAAAGATTTGAGTTTGATTGGTGTTATTAATATGAGAGCTTTATTAATTGGTGATTTTGTAAGTTTTTGTAAGTGTTTTTTGATTATTCATCATTTTAATAGGACGACCAATGTCAAATCCATCCAATCTTTTAACTAAAAAAACAAAAATACTCCACAGCCATGAAAAACTCTCCAATGGAAAAACAATTGGCGTCACCCTAATTGACGTGACCCCATGCAAAAGCATCCAAAGCTCTCATTTTATTTTATTTTACTTTCCTCTCGGGTCCAAGTATGCAAGCTGATTTGCAACGAACAATTTTTAACTAATAGGAAAGAAACGTTAGGTTTGTAAATTAGTATTATTGGAGACAAGACGTCGGTTGAAAGGATTGGCAAAATCTACAACTTATCTTGTACGCTCTCCCAGCTACAAGCCACTGACAACCCTAAAACAAATTAATAATATTAAACATACATATGCAATAGTATAGTATGTAAATAATTATTTTATATATATGTAATAGTATTTAATTATTAAAAATTAAAATATAATATTATTTTAATTTTCTGCTAGTGGTATTATAACTAATGAATTAACTCAATATCACATTTTAGCTTATATTTAATTTTGACAACCTATTTGATGTCATTTAATTTTATAAAATTCTATTTGATATTACTAAAAATAAGGAAACTTGCTTCGTTTTTACCTTATCAAAACAAGGGAATTCAAATTCTATATAACATTGTCTTTTTTTCCTCAAATATAAAAGGGAAAAAAATTGAGAATAACAAAAAAAAAAATTATAACCAAAGGACTAACATAGTGTAATATTTAATTTTTTAAAAATATATTTGATGTTAAACAATTTCCAGAAACTAAGTTAATATCCTCCATGCAAATCTTAGAAACTAAAATGAATATTATGATGCCATATTTTAACATTCAATCTCACAACGTTTGAAAACCACGTTGATGTGACATTTATTTCTTAAAAGACAGCATAAATGTTCACTGTATATAATTAAATACATGTGCACCATTTTATATGATGAAAATGGTAACTTGGTAAAAGATAGCACTATTCTTCACTTTTTTTTAAGATAAAAATTTATTTTATCTTTTATATTAAATGTGAAAGATACTCTTTAGTTTCGTAACTTAAAATTTTATTAATTAAAAAATAATTTTTTCTTTTTTAATATTTAATAATACTTATTATCTCTCTATCTTAATTCTTAATTACTTACTCTTATATTTTTTATTTTAATAATTAATACTTAGATAAATTTATTTATTATAAAATCATTAATTATATTTTATCGATTTTGACATTATAATACAATAGTTTATTTGTGTCTCGTTAAAAAATAATAAAATTGATAATACAATACCTTACTTATTTTGAAAATTATTAAAAACATTAATTGTAAAATGTTTTATCCACATTAACCTTATATACTTAATATTTTGTGATTTTATATTAATAAATATTACATAAATTTATTTAATATTAAATTATTAATAAAATAGTTATTTTTAAAATGATAAAAATTATAGTATTAATAATTATTAGTTAACACTTGAGGCTTTATTCACTCTTTTTAATTCAGTTACAAATAAATCCTTATCCCCCCATATGATTTCATTCTGTTTTGAAATTGCTTCTAAATATAACAAATGTGACCACTTAATTCTTTTTGTGATTCCTTACTTTACAATTCTACTGAATTAACACTACTTTGATCTACTTTATTTATTATTTTTAATAAAAACATTAGTTTATTTTATTTGTTATTGTTATATATTATTAAAATATTTATTATTAATTTTTAATTAAATTTTATCCTTTTTGTAATTTTAAATATATTATTAATAAAAAATATAATATAATATGAGATTAGATAAAAGTAATTTTAATAAACATATATTATAATTAAATCTTAATTTTATTTTATTTTTTAATTGTTGAGTATATGACTAAAATAATATATAAAGTGAAGCGGACGTGGTATATTCTAACATTAATTTACATCTGCCAATTTATTTTTCAAAGATAAAATTGGCATGTTTCCAACACGTAGCATTCTCGTGCGGCTTCCGACGAAAGCCGAAGCTGCGATGGTGTGACCCCTTGGCCCCGCGTCATTGCCACTCTCACTCATAAGACACCTACATCACACACACATCTTCACACACTGCAAACTCATTGATTCCTCTGTTTCCATAATGTCCCATCATGCCAGCTGCCACCACTTCCTCCATCACTTTCGCCCTTTATTCCCTTTCCCCTCTCTCTCGCACACGCACTGTTCCGCACTGTAACATCACCGTGGTAGCTCGCGCCAGAACAACGCCACCACCAAAGCTCACACACACTTGCTTTTCTCGCTCGCCGTTAGTTACTGTTCACCCCAATTCCATGAGATAACTATTCCCAACCTCCAATGCCCGACCACCCCACACCGACAGCAACACCACCGCCACCAACAACAACAATGAACGACCAGCTCTCGAAACCGACATCAATCTTCGGGCTCCGATTGTGGGTCGTGGTCGGTGTCTGTGTCGGAGCCGCCATCGTACTCCTCCTCGTACTCATCTCTCTCTGGCTCGCCTCCAAGCGCTCCAACACCAAGACCAAACGCCCCACCATCCCGGACGTCTCCAAAGAGATCCAAGAGATCAGGGTCGAACCCTCACGCGCCCGACAAAACCACCACGACGATTCTTCTTCTCCTTCCTCCTCCTCCTTAAAGCCCAATGGGCCTCCCCTCCTGCCCGACCCGGTTCCCGAACCCGACCCGGTTCCGCTCTCGCCGCCGACAGAAGAAGATAGCAATAGTAACAACCAGGCGGTTTTGGGGTTTAACAGAATTCAGTTTGAGATTGGGAAGAACCACAGGATCTCGTACCCGGAACGCCCCTTTGTTAGGTCCTCTTCGCAGTCGCCTGGGAGCGGAGAGGCTCGACCGGTGGATCATCAGGTTCCTACGGTGATCCCTGAGGTGTCGCATTTGGGTTGGGGGCACTGGTACACCCTCAGGGAGCTTGAGGATTCCACCAACGGCTTCGCCGACGAGAATGTTATCGGCGAAGGAGGGTATGGGATTGTTTACCATGGCGTCTTGAAGGACAACACTCATGTTGCTATTAAGAATTTGCTCAATAATAAGTGAGTTTTTCTTTTCCCTTAGAAGATTATTATCATTATTATTATTATTATTATTATTATCTTCTATAAAATTTGCATTGGAATGGTTGGTGTTTGTGTGTGTGAAAAATTAATGATTTTTGATTGGATTGGCATGTGAATGATTGGTGACGCTAGGGGACAAGCTGAGAAAGAGTTCAAAGTTGAAGTGGAAGCTATAGGACGAGTTCGGCATAAGAATCTGGTGAGGTTGCTCGGGTATTGTGCTGAAGGAGCTCATAGGTAGGTACTCTGTTGTTTTCTTTTTCCGTAACCGCCACTGCTTCCTCATTTGTGCTCTAATCTTTTTGAAGTTTATTTGTAATTAAAATTCATTATCATCTGCATATACTTGTGGTATAAAGTATAAACTGATAATGAGTCTTTTTTCCCCCCTCACACAGAATGCTTGTGTATGAGTACGTTGACAATGGGAACTTGGAGCAGTGGCTGCATGGGGATGTTGGGCCTTGCAGTCCTCTAACTTGGGAAATTAGAATGAACATAATTCTGGGAACTGCAAAAGGGTAAACAACAAATTAACTTACATTTTTTTGGCCTCTGCTTAATTTACTGTCTTTTTTTTTTTTTTGTATCATTATTTGACTTTTCTGTCAAAGTCATTCGTTTCCAATTTATGGATATCATTCCCTTAGCATAAATGCTTTTAATTGGTCATAACCGTTATGATTCAATAGGTTAACATATCTTCATGAGGGGCTGGAACCAAAAGTTGTCCACCGCGATATTAAGTCGAGCAACATTTTGATTGACAAGCAATGGAATTCAAAGGTTTCAGATTTTGGACTTGCCAAACTCCTTGGCTCTGACAGCAGCTACATTACAACCCGTGTAATGGGCACATTCGGGTCTGTACTGCCTCCCTTGTTCCTTTTCCCCTTGTTCTCATCCAAATATCCCTTAACATATTGTTCTTTTGGCAGATATGTAGCTCCTGAATACGCAAGTACTGGCATGTTGAATGAACGAAGTGACATGTATAGTTTTGGAATTCTCATTATGGAAGTAATTACTGGCAGGAATCCTGTTGATTATAGTCGGCCTCCTGAGGAGGTTTGTCGTATTTCACTAATGCAAACCTGCTTCTGAAACATTAGTTGTTGAACTCTTAGCTGTTATTTTTTTTCACTTGTAACTGAAAAGCTAATATTTTCAGGTGAATTTAGTTGACTGGCTGAAGAAGATGGTTAGTAACAGAAATGCAGAGGGAGTGTTGGATCCCAAACTCCCTGAGAAACCAACTTCAAGGGCACTAAAGAGAGCACTTCTTGTAGCTTTGCGCTGCACAGACCCTAATGCACAAAAGCGGCCTAAAATGGGGCATATCGTGCACATGCTTGAAGCTGAAGAATCCCCTTACAAAGAGGTAAGAGTATTTCTGTTCAAGTTTATTCAATCTCAGTATCGTATTTGATGAAGAATAAGGGTATATTACATGTGGTTTGATTTTTCTTTAATTCAGAGGCTAAATTAAGGCCTTACTTAAAGAGCAGCGTATTTTAAATTTGGATAAAGAATCAATAACAAGTGGTCAGATGTTCAACTGATATTTAATACCGATTTATGAAGTTTCCATTCTGACCCTGATATGGAGTCTTGGTATCAAATTTAGTTTCTACCTTTTGCACTTCAATTAAATTGTTGGTGTGTACGATAGTTTATGCATGAACTCTTATTATGAACGTGTCATCAAGAGCAGAACAGCATACAATTTATCAATATCTCAACTACTAAAGATGTGTTTATATCTATTTCTGTTATTTCAAACCAACGGCTTATTTAATAGTTTCTCACGTTTGATCTAGTTTCATGAATTAATCTTCTTCTAACTGCATGTACTAAATAGACCCTGCCAAAGTTTAACAACTGAAACAACATGTAAAAGAGCACCAATTCGTGTGTGATAAATGAGAACTATTACTTTGCATCTCTGATACTTGATGTTCACACCAGGAAGTTGTTTTGTTTTTACTCATTGATAAATGGCATCTTGTTTCAGGATCGTAGAGCTAGAAGGGATTCAGGATATTCACCTAAGAATAGAGTAGATGATGGATTGAAAGAGGAGGCAACTGTTTCCAGTGATGATTGTAGACTTGAAAGTGGGGTACAGGTCAATGAGACAAGATGAAAACATCAAGAAGTGAAGCCATAAAATTTGCTTCCCAGTCTCGTTAATGACCAAAAAGTGGTGCCCTCACTCCCTTTTCAACCTGTCATGCAAATGCCAAAACAATTCGCATCCATGGGACTTTCACACATGTTGCTCTAGATTGTTTGTGGCTTCTATACTCAGCCAATACACACATTACCCTCAAAAGGAGATATGTTTTGTGTTCTTTGTCCCATGTTTTTCTTAGTTATGCTTGCAGTTTGAGGTCGATCATGTAAATGTCAGCCATATTTTGCTTGATTCATCCAATTAAATATTGTTATGCTTCTCATGCTAGATCTGCTTAAACCTTATGTGATCG
Organism: Pterocarpus macrocarpus; assembly: GCA_031439585.1. Classification (NCBI taxonomy): domain Eukaryota; kingdom Viridiplantae; phylum Streptophyta; class Magnoliopsida; order Fabales; family Fabaceae; genus Pterocarpus; species Pterocarpus macrocarpus. Next base: position 30,983,149 of record CM062513.1, on the reverse strand, counting down.
AAAGTTTGAAACATACTGCATTGTCAACATTTCTGCCGGTAATATCACCCAGAAGGTCGAGTTGAGATGTAAATACTGCATGCTAGCCGGTAACAGCACATTCATTTCAAGTATATAGCATTAGATGATAAATTAATTTCCTTCCAATGCTATGGTCCTTTAGCCCCGTTTTCCATTAAGTAGGGAACTTATGTTGTATCTGGGGAGACCTTGACAGCTAGGCAATGACTCCAAAGAGTCCCATTTCTGGAATCGTTGGACCCCCTCCTTTGATGATGGATGAACCACGACAACTTGTAAAGCAAGATATCTGGCTACTGGGGTTAAAATTTTTGTTTTGTTGATAAGAGCAAGCCCCACAATTGATGTTTCTGGTCTAATAATCTTTCACCTGATCCTGACCTTGGTGACCATAAAATGGAAATTTTGGTATGAATCTTTTGGTCGTGCTTGAAGTTCGGAAGTTTATATCTAGACGACTTACCAGCTAGAAATTATATTACAACGCTAGATCGTGGAGTCATCACAAGCAAGGTCTATCAGATACTGGTCCCCGGATTTATCATTGCATGTGCCAAACAGAATACAGTCTTGTAGAAGGACAAGGCGTACTAAACTACTAGCTGAAGAAATTCATAATCACTTGTGAAACATAATAGGACTCTGTTGAAGCCTAATCTGGTTCAAGTCGGTCTATTATAGAGTAAAATTTGTTTAACAATAATTTTTTTTTATTCAAATTCAAGATCTTATTTAAAAAGAATAAATATCAAATTATTTGAACTAATATTGGTAATTTCAAACAAATTCTATTAAGATGAAAACTACCTCTCAACTTTCAAAATTATTGATGTCTAATTTTCAAACACATTTTCACACGGTTTAAAGAATGAAGTCCTACGAAAGATACTTGAAGTTCTATGACCAAGAAAAGAAAGTTGTCATCCCCAAAATTATTCCAACCGATTGCAGCAGCTTGACAGGCGTGGCCATAAAAGCATTGTTTTGTGACGGCTGGTTTCCTCCGGCAGCGGTGGTGTTGGCCAATGCTGCAGGTGGCGGTGGAGAAATGGGAGGCACATCGCATGTTCCAAATGTGGCATTTGCCTGCACATATATAGATAAATATTAATGATTCATCATCTCATTTTTCAGTATTGAATGACTTTGTAGAGTTTCTTATGTAGAAACAACTAACAAGCCTTCACATAATCCATCATAGTTATACAAGTGTGCCCAAAGAAAAAAATACTGGATACTAAAATCGTTAGTCTATTATTATTAGTTTCTTTATTTAGTTGTGGCTTCTTTATGATTTTTCAAATTTTAAATATTTAATAATTTTAATTTTGAAGGATAGAAATGAATTTTATTAATATAAAAGTTTTATTGATATAAAAATTATGAACAGAAACAAGTTATTAATGAATTTTTTTTTCACCTAATTATTGATAAATTAAAGATGAGTTACTAACTAGTGTAACAGGATTACAGGCGTGGAGAGGCAAGGCAACAAGATAGAAACCTTGCAATAGGCAATGTTGTCACATCCACAGGTCAAGTGACCGTTTGCTTCATCAACAGCTTCTGGGGCTCCTCCGCCATCGCTCCTCTGTAACAAAAATTATAATTCACGAGCATTAGCAACTGCATATAAGTATGTGCTAGGTTTGGCAGATATGGTTTTTTTTTATAGAATTGTACATAAATTTCCAATGCATATCTTTCTTTCTCACAACATTACATATTGATTTAAATACTAGGGAAGATTCAAATTCATATTTTGTTAATACAAGTAACTTGGTCTAATGACTCAAATGCAGACAAGAACAATACCTGGTAAAAATCAACAGCAATGAAGTTTGGCCATCGATTGCCGTCAGCATCATGGCAAGTCTTCATCATGCTAACTAATGGGGCTGAGTTGTCAGCGCATGCCTGACTTGCATTAGGATCAGTGCGAAAATAGTTCTGAAGAACCAGGGACCTTGATTTCGTGTTCATAGCTGACGACTCTGCACGATTTGGACAAGAACCAGATTTCATTCCATCATCTCCATCTGAAATTCGATTAACAAAATCCCACACACAATCATGTAACTGGGTTTGGCTCTCCGTAACATGTTCATAATTATTATTAAAATGGATCATGAAACTCACATTGGTTTTCTACCACGTATCTCCATTGGTAAGCAATGCCCTCGGAAGCTTCTTTGGATGATTTGGAGGTGAAAACTATCAAGCGTTGATTCTTCTGGACCATGTCATCGACGGTTGGCCAATCTTCACCATTCTTGGGCATTCGAGACACTGGGAACCAGTACTTGCTAAGCCCAGAAGCGTTAAACACCTTGGTAAGCCCTTGGGGAGATGTCACGTAGTCTTCAATGAAGATGGTCACAATTTCTGATGGGTTTGCCTCTAGAAATGATTGGATGTCTCTAAGCACCTTTATGGCAGGTTGCTAGCATGGGATGGCAGAAAATCATATAATGTATGATTAATTAATGACAACAAAATTTACAAATTTAATTATTGGAGGAATCATTGCACTTACAAATGAAGTAGCGTTGAAACATTGGCCTCCGAAGGAGTGACATAACCAGATGTCGTTTTCAAAGTCATACATATCTAACATAAGGCCTCGAACGCCGTTCTGTATATAATGCAATGAAAATATAAAAGCAAGAAGACAGATGTTTCAGATTCTCTTCAAGATTGCAATTATATATATCTCGAACTGAATCACAGAAGCTTAATAATAGATCTCTACTAAATTTACTTGTAGGTATACTCTAAATTTTACAAAATTTAAAATATAGATTTTGGATATCATATTGTGATTGATTGGTTAATTCTAAACTTAGTTAAATTAAAGGAATTTATACATTTGCCATATCAAAAGGAATTTGTACATCTGATATTATTATGCATATTACAAAAAATTAAAGTGTGAAATAATTTTTTTTAACCGAAGTTCTATAATTTGTGTGTGTCATAGCTAAACAAATGCTTCTGCGGTAGCAATGATTGAAGGCAGACAAAAATTATTGTTTTTGGTCGGGAAGGCACAGACATTGTGGAGCAGGAAATTCTTTCAACGGGTCCTAGTTGCCATTAGTTTCGATAGTTTGCTTTTTTGTTTTTTTCAGGAGCTTTGATCTTTAGTTTTAATTTCTGTTTGTTGGGCCTAGCCCCGTTAGGTACACCCAAGGCCAGAAAAAGAAGCGGGTTTGATCTGAGGGTACCATGTACCCTGGAATAATAAACACATAATCCTTGTCCCCCTTTAAAAAAAAAAAAAAGAGAGAAATGGGAGAAAAGAGTGCACGTTACATATTAAGGATTTAAAAGTGAAAAATATTATACAAAAAATTAAACTTATAAATTTGTAACGTTAAAAAATTTTCAGAAAAAATATTTTGTAATACTTTTTTACTTTTAAGTTCTTGACAAATGTTCTTTTCTTTCTGATTGTACCCAAAAAAAATTCTTGACAAATGTGTTAAGGACACTTTAATTATTAATAAAATCTAAATTTTACATTGATCTCATTAATTATTTCTCTCAATTAAGTGCTTCACAAATCACCATTTACAATTTTTCCCCACTCATTAGAATCTGCATTAATTCAGTTCCAGCTTATGACATATTTACAGTAAATTTTGATAACAGGAACACTAAATTGAAGCGAACTTTAATTGATGGAATATTATATTGTAAAAACATTAATATGTGAAGGATTATATTAAGAGCGATAATATTTAGTGAGGGGATCAAAATAGTATTTCCATCTTCGTGGATTTTAAAAATTTTGAACATAATCTGTAACCATTGTTTTGGCCTTGGTTGAAAAATCACATTTTTCAGACTTCGATTAACAACAACATTTTTTTTTTTTTGGACTGGAAAAATTAACAACAACATTAACAATAGTTGTTTTGCAATAAAAATATCAACAAATGAAAATTTGAGATATGACTAGTAAGAACAAAAAATATCTTATGATTTCGAAAGTGCATACGTAATCCATATTCTTACGAAAACTTACGAATGGTCAAAAATATTTGGGTCAAATCTCTGAACCCCTCTCCCTTCAAGTTGTGTTTTGATTCTTTTGAATCCTTCTCAGGCATGAGACTATTAGGAAAAGTCATAAAAGGCGCATTTTTATTATAAAAACACAATTATTGCACATCAATATTAAACAAGATACTTAGGCAAAAAATATATATATTTAATAATGAAGCAAATATTAACTTCTAATGTGTATCAATTAATTAACGAACTGATGACATGTTTCTCTTTAATTAAAAAAATGAAAAAAGAAAAAAGAAAAAAGAAAGAGAATTAACAGTCTTCTAATCAGCCGGTATAAGTTATTAATGAATGATTAAATAATCAATAACTGATGTTCTTTAAAAATTACATCTCAGGTATAGAAATAATAGAACTACGAAGTCATAGGTGTGAGTACACCTATTCAATTTTGTACCGATGATTTTTTTCGTGTGTGTCGTTCAAATGCCTCTTAAGTAAAATCTCTATCACTGCCTTCGTGCTAGAACTAAAAAGAATGTCGCACTCGTATTCTTTCTTTTTTAAAAAAAAATTATTTTGGCCATGTCAAATTAATGTACTGAATAATCGAATAATATACTGCTAGTTGTGTATATATCTATAGAATAATGGAAAAGCTTAGCTGGATCGAGAACACATGGTCATGAGTGGGAAGATGAAAGAAACAGGGTCTTACATTGAGTTGATGGGCAACCGTGTCTTCCTGGTTCGTGGGTGCTATAATAGAAGACCCAGTGTCCGATTTAACGCCGGAGACAGCGTAAGAATTATGGGTTGTCAGCCACGAGTACCGGTTGAACGCCAAACCTTTCACCTAAGAACCCAACCCATGAATCAAACCACCACAACAGAGATTGAAAAAGTAATATTTACCACATAAAGAAAGGGAAGAGCGAGAGTCATTTGAGCAGAAATTGAAAGCCACTAAAAACTCTGAAACTTACTTTGGAAGTGGAATTCGTAGGCTGGATCCGAGTGCATCTAGGCCTGGTGTTCCCATTTGCAGGGCACGTCTCACAACGGAGACCAGCGTCACATTGGGCCCCTGACCCACAAGTTTCCCCTTGCTGTTATGTTGAATCAGAAAAGCCATTCATGACTGCGGTTAATTGTGTTGAATGCTGCGAATCTAATATGAAGTTTTAAATGATCAGAAATAATTAGGTACTCACCTTGAGGCCTGACGAGGGGTTAACGAGACAAAGTGCCGCAAGGACAACCACTGCCACCACCACTTGGCTCTGAATAACATGGAAAGATCAGTCACACACATGAATTTCCATTGCACAACAAAAACTGGCCAGAAAGATAATACTGTAACTAAATGCGATGAAGATTGCAATAGCTAGCCATCATGCCTTCATTTGAATATAGGCTTTCCGCTTCTTGGTGCTCCCTTCAAAGACGACAACAGAAACAGAGTAGCAGTATGTAGAAGTCCCTGTGCTATCTATGTATTTCCCACTTGTCACAACCCCTCCCCTTCTTTTCTTTTCTTTTTTTTTTTTTTTTTTGTGTTTCGATGCTTTGATTTATATAAGGGCTGAGCGAAAAGAAATGGCTTAGGCGAGGGTGGAAATTTCTAACTTTTTGAAAAATTCAGCGGACAGTTTAGACCCGATTTTACTAATAATCTGTATATATATATATATATATATATATATATATATATATATATGCAGAGAGAGAGAGAGAATAAAAGATTGTTTGTCCTTAAAGCTGCGTAATCTTGGGACCCTGCATTCTAGATAGATAAGAAGCCATGTAAGAGTTCATATTCTACAAAACCCACCAAAAAAAGGGATCATATTCTAGAAGACAAATTTAAGAATTGATCTCTTCTTCTAAATTGACTGAAACTTCACGAAAAGATTTTATTTTTTGTACTGTAGTACATGAATAATAATGAAGAATTTCATACCTGTATTAAATTATTTCACACGTAACTTACATGGCGGCATATCTGCTGATCTACATCATCAAATTGGTGGTTAAAATGAACATCGGAGCCACGGAGTTGCTTCAGATACATATAATATTTACAAATATGGCGATAAAATGAATTCGATAATACCATGATATATAAAAATATTTTGGAGTCTTTTTTTTTCGGTTGTAGGATCGAGTCAAGTTTTTATGTTAAGTTAACTAGAGAGTTGAGACTTCAAGCCATCAAATGCACATCCTTAACCATATTAATATAACATAATTGCTTTATATGAAAGAAAAATTCTATACTAACTCTCCTTAGATGCTCCATTGACAATGTAAAAGGCTATTTTTTTGGTAGAACAATATAAAAGACTATAATAATGCGAGATTGAACTTTTAATGTGCAAATTGTACATAAATTCAGTCATGTATACATTATTATTATTTATTTTTATTTTAGGTTTTTATCCTCTTGATATGGTTTAACTGATGATGAGAATATGCGCAATCTGCATATGAAATAATCCTCTAATATAAAAATGCTTTGTTTTAACGTATTATTTAAGTTTTCACCAATAAATCTTTTGTCGTTTATATAGGTTGTCAGTTCAAACCATACTTTCTTTCCAATATAAATTATATATATGCATATAGACCAGAAAAGTCCTTACCTAGAATGATCGGTACAAACCAATCTAAAATTATCTACCCGCTCCAACGAAACTTCTATGAAAGTATCCCTCTTTAAAAAGTAAAAATATTATTAATAACGTCTCGCTTTTCATTTGTTGATAACAATAATAATAATAGTATCTTCCTCTTATAGAACATCAGTAAAACAAGTTTTAGGATTCATTTGGATGCGATTATGAAGAAAGATATGATATTTTAAAAAGGTAAAAGTTATTTTATGTTTGGATGTAAAATTAATTTTTATTTTGATGTAATATTAAAATATATCTTTTTTCAAAAGATAAAATTACATCTTTTGGAAAAAGATTCATTTATATTTTTTTTTGGTAATTATACTTTTCTTTTAAATTATCCAAGCATATGCAAAATATAAAAAAATATATATTTTTAAAAATTACCAAAATAATAAAGCCCAAAGAAGCACTTACCTTATGTGACAGTTTTAGACTTTTAGGCATCATGCCTAATGCATTCTCCGAAAAAATCAAACAAGAAAACAGCAAGCGGCTATTTTATTAGGGAAATGTTGGGTGAATTTATTTTTATTAGAATATTGTATCATCTCATATTCTATCCACCATTGAATGGAATATAAATTCACTTGAATTGGGTTCATACCATAAATGAGGTGTAAATCAACATAATATCCTAAAAAATATAAATTTAATTATCATTACTCATTTTATTAGTATTCCCTTGCTGCTCTTTTTTCCTCTTTTTGGGTAATAGGCTTGAAAGGTATTGCCTTTGGGTGGTAGATTTTTTTTATCCCTTCACCAAAAAGTATAGTTTTTCTTGTTTCCTTCAAACAAAAAACTACCAAACTAGTGTAAGTTCTGCGGTCCACCGGACCATTCGGCTCCCGACAACATCTAAGTTCTTGTGCCCGCAGTCGGTTGGGCTGTTTAATTAATATCATTTCCGACCAAAAAAAAAAGGTCTTATTGCCTGCAAATAAGGGGAAAAAAAATATTGGTTATTGACTTTCTTGAGCATGGCTAGTTCACTTTTGCATTTTTGTCATAATGAAAAACTTTTCTAATCTTCATAACCGTCTTAAAAATCAAAATGTTTCGAATAAATCAGTTTTTGTTTTGGTCAACTAATAAATCTCTCATGCTCCAGAAAAAAAAGTAAAAAATCATTTTTTAAAAAAAATTTAGAACATATATCCATATTTATTTCTGATAAAAATTTTATAAGATAAATTAGTTTCTTAAAATTTAAAAATTTTTGAATCGTTCCTTATTATTCAAAAAAAGGGAACATATTAGTTCCTTCATACAAAATTTTTTAATATTAATAGTACTAATTTGTACAGAGAAACTAAGAGAGTGTTTGGTTTACTATTTTTTATTTTTATTTTTAGTAAAAATAGAAAATAAGAGTGAAAATATGTTTGTTGTGATTATTTTGAAAATATTTTCAAAAAACATTTTCTAAAATGATTGAAAATTTGAAAATGCCATATCCACGTTTTCATCTTTTTATGTTTGATTGCTAGAAATATTTATTATAGAAACGCGGTGGCACTATGGTAATATTCAAAAAAAATTTCCTTTACTTGTCACTTGTCCCCCGTTCGAATCCTCAGCAAGTCAAGTGATCATTTTTTTTTTCCCAGTGCTTCCACATTCTTTTGTCTTGCATGGGTTCAAATACTCTAGGGAGAAGAGAGCTCATTTTTTTTTTCCTTCCCCTAATGCTGGTTATTAAAAAATCCTAACTCCTCTTTCCTCAAACATAAGCCACGATCACCACTCCCTGAAGGTCTGTCGCACCGCTCAACAAGGACTCCTCACCGCTGTTCTATCTGGGAGTTCTCAGCGCTACTCATAGATTGCCAGCACCACCGCGGCCTTCCCTTCCCTTTCCCCTGTCTCTAGTTCTGTTTTTCCTCCCTCACCACCACCGATCTGTTTTGGTGCTGCTCACAAGGCTGCTCACCACAGCTCACAAGGACTACCCACCGCCGTTCAATCGCCGGCAACACCGCAGCCCCTTCTTTCCCTCACCCCTGTTTCGAGTTTTGTTTGGTGTGCATTTCAGGTCCCCCTTCATTGGATCTTCTACTTCTCTCTTTTGTGAACATTTGGTGTTTTGTTTCTAACTTGTATCATCTAACATTCAGATTATCTAACTTGTAATTTGAATTTTTTTTTTTTGATTTCTTTTTTATATTTTCTATTTTTTACTTGTAATATGACATTTTTTTTCCCCGAATGCATATTCATTGCTCAAGAATGTTACTACTTCTGTGATTATTGTTGTGATTAAGATGAGGTTTTAAAATATATGATAGTGACAACTTCTAGACTAGAGTCAGCAAGGTAGGCATCATGACATCGCTGTTGCACATGAAATTTCAGTAAAGAAATCATATCATACTATCTTGTTCAAATGTTGGAAGTGTGTCCAGCTGTCTTACTACATAAATCTCAACTGCATTAAGAATGGCAGGAAGGGTTGAGTGTTTTGTTTTTTGTATAGAAATTCGATGTTCATTTGCCACCAATGATTTGGAATTAGTAAGAGCAATGTCAATGGTGATACATATAATCTCTTTTTCTTTTTCTTTTTATTTGGTGGCCAAAAATTTGTGCAAACAACATTTTCATCGTGAGGCAGTGGGTTCAAACAACTTCCCTGAGGCTAAGGTGCAATTTGAAAACATTGCTAGTCTATTGCTCGCCATATGTTGATATGGTTTCACTTGTTTTCATTTTAGGCTTTAAACTGATTGATAATTATAGTTGATGATGGATAACTATCACTTTCAGTATTTTGTTGGAAGATGATGTATTTCTCTTTTTTTTTTTTTGTATGTTTTAATTGGTTAACAAGGTAAAGTATAATAAATACTGTAAATATAGATAGTATTAATTATTTTGTTTAATTATATCTTTTTTTAGTATGATTATAATTTACTCACAAATCAAATATATTCTAAACATATTTGTCATTACAAGTATTTTTGCAGTTAAAATTTCCTTTGTAGTATTTATTAATTATAAAATAATTGATATTGATAATAAAATTGCTTAAAAGTGAATAATTTATTTTATTCGTAAACTTAAAATTGTATAGAGTTATTTTATTTTAATAAATACTTGTAAGTTTATCTCATATTTGCAAATAATAAAGTTCATCTAAATGTGTAAAAGATATATATAACATTTTTATTATTTAATAATAAATATAATTTTATTATCTCAAATTTGATTTTGAAAATATATTTTGAAAATAGATAAATCAAACATATTTTTATTATTTTCCTTTTTTTGAAAATAGATAAATTAAACGTATTTTCTAAATTCAAAAATTTAAAAATAAAAATCCTTTTTCAAAAAATGAAAATAAAAAATATTTTCACAAATTAAACACCACCTCATATATCTCTTTTTTTGGATGGTGAGAAACTATCTGAAAAAATTTTTCTCCCAAAATTTTCGTAGCGACCAAAATACATATTTGCTCTTATTTTAAATGTTAAAAGTCACAATCTTCTTACATGCAAACTCATATGCCAGGTCCAGGGACTCTTTTTCAACCAGCTAGCCCAAACGTTTGTGTTGAGTCTTTAATACAAACACCTGAACTTTGAAATTGGATTAGCGTCTTGAGCATCCAAAACTCATGTTTACCTTCACAGAACATGGTGTAGTGTTGTTTGGATATTTTCCTGGTTAATCAACGCGAATAGGTTTTCACGCCCAAACCCCAGTTAAGCCTATAGCTAGATATTGTTGCTTCTACGTTAATGAATTTCATGTTCAAATACTTTTAATAGCAAATTTCCATCCATATATTTGAAGTGTAGGTGTACTGTCAGTAACTAATAACCAAGCACCTTTTTATCCAAGAATTCTTTTTTTGAAGTACATTGCCAGCTGTTTCAACTAATTATTTTATTTTATTTTATTATTGTTTTACATATATCATCAATAAATAAAAAAAATAAAGTAATTATGTTGATTTTTATATATATTAATATATTTATTGTATCAAGGATTTAATTTGTATATATTATTAGTATAAAAAAATTTTACACAAATATTCAATTATGTATCATCACATTAGTAAAATTGCTTGATTCAATTACTCATTATCATAAAAGTCTTATAAATATAAGTACATGATTGGATGATAATATAAAACTCTTTTACATGAGTTTTACATTGTCACCAGTTTTACATCATCGATGTATAACAATTAAATTTATATAAAATAATATAACTAGATTAATTTAGATTTTAATTAAATTATAATTTGAAAAATAATAAAATGAAAAAAGAAACAATATTAACATTATAATACATATCCTTAGTAATTTTACTAGCAAAAATGATTTTGATCAATATTGTTCAAATTCATTCATTTTATCAAACTCTAAGATAAATATTTTCAAGTATAAATCACTTTGACTTGAGCTCATTTTTTTATCAAAATCAAGTTTACAAAATCACGTTCACTGGAAATTAATTTTGCAAACTCCAATCTAAACGCACATAAATTCGTTGTGACCCTGGCCTTGAGCAAAAACAACAAGCCTTCGCTCCCCTTGGCATATCGAATATCGATAAAGAATTAAAGAAATGACAAAATTTTGTTCCTTATATCAAATTCATCACATCATATTTATTTATAAAAGAATAAATTTAGATCTCTTGATGAACTTTTTTTTGTTAGTAACTTTTCCTATCAAATAAAGATATTTTCTTTCGACCATCTTTCGATGTTTAATACAATGTAAGAGGATTGCTACTATAAAGAGTAATACATCTTTGATGGTGAAATATTGATTGAAGATTTAATCATAAATATCAACAGATTCTTATAGAATACAAACCAAAAAAGTATCAAAAACAAAAATTAAAAAAAAATCCACTATTCGAATTGCATCTCTATTGAATTTTTAATTTTAAACTTTTTAAGGTATTGATATAGTAAAAAAGGGGATGTAGAGAATAATATAGTCCATTATTTGTATACATGTTTATCATCTCAAATATATTTTTAATTTAAAAAAGTAAAATAATAAAATACAAGTTAATAATATATTTTATCACTAGTTAAAGTTAAAATATTAAATTCTAAATAAAATTAGAATAATCTATATGAACATGTAATAATTTATCTATAACATGATAGACAAGGCATATACAAACAACAAAATGCATGAAACTTGTATTACCTTACTTAAAGCCCATACATGAGTCATCATTTTATTTAGGGTGAATTAAACTGATTTCCCCTAAGGCTCAGTATAATTACACTCGGCACCCCTCTAATTTACTTTGCTCAGTGTATTATTTATAAACAGAGGGGTGCCGAATGTAATTACACTGAACCTCAGAAGAGGTCAGTGTAATTCACCCTTTTATTTAATGTGTTACAATGGTAAACTTAAATATAAGCCATTAGATCAAAAAGAAATTTAAATGAATGGATAAGATTACCAGTTGATATAATTATTAATAATTTGTTAAAATTATAAAAATATAAACTAACAAATATGCCCCATCATCACCTCTACCATCCCTCCAATTGTAATCGATCCTTCACCTCTACCCATTGTCATTACACCACAACCAACCCACCACCATCCTCGCATTAACATGGCACCATTTCTTGAACAAGCCTTATGCTTAGCTTGCATCACCAAGAAACCACATGCCATTAGGCCTCCATTATTGCATCGCCTCCACTCTTCATAGCCATTAGCCTTGTCGCATCATAGCTCTGAGCTCCTCTACCTAGCCTTGCACCAACGCCACAATCCAATCGTGCCCCCTTATCATTGCGCACCACTAGGCCTTGCAAATAGCCATACAATCTTATAAGTTGACCCTCGATTGTGACTCCACGCTAGCAACCACACTATTTGCTTACACGGCCGATTATGGTTCCACCTAGCCACTGTTAGCTTGTTCCATGCTCCTAACATCACTGTCACAATAAGCATGGCCACCATTCACGCCTCTTGGGTGGAGACTAGGGGAAGTAGGACGCTATTGTAACAAAGAAGGTGAGTAATGGTTTATGGTAAGAGTGGGTGGTGGGTGAATTTGATGGAGGGTATTCTTATCATTTCAAAGGGTTAAACTCTTCGAGCCAACCTATTTACCTGCCAAAATTAGGTGGGCTAGACTACAAAAATATTGACTCATCTAAATTAATTTATTTTTAGCCTAACTTGTTTAACTTGCGATTTAAATAGACTAGCCCGGTGGGTAAACCAGCTAACTCGTGTACTCATTTATTTTTATTTTATTTATTACAAAAATGCTTGCCACTCGTAGCTCATTAGTTTTCTTTTTCTTTTCAGTCAACATAGCTCATTAGTTCAAAAAGATAAAATTTACCTAATCCATTACTTAAGACCCTAAACAAACCAAAAAGGAGCCCAACACTATTGGGCCAACAACTTTTACATGTCAAAAAATAAAAAAGTCCAACAACTTCTAAAAAAATCCCTCAAAGTGCATTGGATTTATTTTAAAAAAAAAATTAAATGGGTTGGCCCATGTAGGTTTGCGAGCCAACCTTAAACAATCGAAGCTGCTATGCTCCTTCTAGCATATTTCCTTGACTATAGAGTTAGCCCGACCCATAAGGGTGTCACCCATGTGGGGTGGTGCGGGGAATGCCTCCCCGTTTCCCATCCCAGCAATCCCAAACCCTCCTCACCCCTGTCCCTGATCCTCGCTATGGGGGTTTTCCCCGTTCCCTGTCTGTCCACAAGTCCACGTAGGGATCCCCATTTGAAGCCAAAAGAAATTGAAAAAATTGAAAAAAAAAAATGAAAAGGAAGAATCACAGTTTTTGTTTTTGACTATTCACACTCAAAGTTTTGCAGTTGCAACAGAAAAAAAGAAAAACGGAGGAGCAAGGGCTATGAAAGAGATCAAGAAGTAGACTAGCAGAGGTTCGGGGGTGTGGTGGTGGCGCGATATGATCTGGGAACTGCTTCGATGGTGGCATGATGCAATCTAGCTTTTGGCTCCAATGGTGAAATGGTGGTGGTGTGATCTGCTGACTGCTGCTGTGTGCTTTAGCTATGGCAACTTGATAGGTGGAAGGGGGCTGGGGAAGAAGAAAAGGGGAAATAGGGGGCCTTACACAATCTGATTATTTGCAAAAAGGAAAAGAATGAAGAATGAGAATCTAGGGTTAAGTTAATTTAGAAGTATTTTTAATTATTAAATTAAATAAATATTGTGAAATGTTATAAAGATATATGTATATATAGGGATATATTGAGCCTTTATTAAGGATAAATTAGTCATTTTACACTAATAGAGTCCCCACGGGACGGGGAGGGTGATCACCGCCCCTGTAACATCCCCATTTCCAATTTTCGACCTCATCAGTAAAAGTTAAAAATTTCTGATTTTCGATTTTATTAAGGCTCTAATGGACTGGCCCGAATTTTCCGATTTCCGACCTTATGTATATAATAAACGATTTCCGACATTAAGTGATGTACACGAAATTCGACGTCCGAGTTGATCTCAACCAGAAACAGATGTGAGATCAGGTCTCTAAATTTGGTCTCCGAGTTCGACCAATTTACGCGAGTTCCGATCTCGAGTTTATTACCAATAGCTATTCATTTCTCTTATTTTCCCGAGTTCCGAGATTGAGTTGGAGTGCCGAGATCCTATAAGTTCCGATTTCCTGGTACCCAAAATTAATGTTTTGAATCCCGATCTCCGGTGTTATGCTTAGAATCGATTCAAGTTTACATAATGTCCCCCGACTTCCGGGTTTGAGTGTTTTGGTCTCATACTCTCGTCCTCGGCTTTCGATTTTAAGGTGATTGTGCTTTACGATTTCCGACATTCGACTTTGCTTTCAAGTTTCGAGTAAACCCGACAATAATTCCGAGTTCTGATTTCATCCGAATAGATATGCACGAGTTCCGATTTAAAAAAAAAAAGTATGATTTCCGATGTCATTTTCAGAATATACTGGAAACGAGTCCCACTGTTATGCGACATGGAGAGCAATTCTGTCCCAAAAAAAGGGCGACATAGAGAGCATTTTGGTCACCAAAAAGAGGGGAAGGTTGGCTGAAATTTAGCCTTATATTTTGAGGCCAATCAAAACTTTTCAAGTTAACTCCCACTCATGCCTATATAACACACTCTCCTCCTCTTATTCAGACCCCCTTCTACGTTACCTTCTCCTCACTTCAGCTCTTTTTTCTCTTCTCCACTCACCCACTCCATCCAACCTTCAAGTTCAAACAAGCACTATTCCCAAACTCAAGCTTAGTAACAAGAGGTAGAGGTTTTCTTCTTGCTTGATTTTCTAATTCTTGGATGATTGGTGGTGGTTAAATTCCTTAATTTTGATATATTGATTGAATGATTATGATGAATTATGGCTGGTTTATTGGCTGTTTGTGAGATTAAAACTGAATTAGAAACAAGAAAGGATGAAGATATGAAGAAGCTGAGAAGCTGGAAAACTCAAAAATCTCGGTAGTCCGTACGGCGAAGTGTACGGCTCTGCCTCCCGCTGTTTAAAATTGATGAAACCATTTTTATGTGAAACTAGACATCTAAAGCTTTCTATACATATATCAAATAGGGCCATTGGATTAATATTGAGAGGGATATGAATTTTTGAAATTTAACCTAGAAATCAGGACACTCACCCGGGCTGTATGGGTTGAAAAGTATGTAACTCACCCTACATGACTTCAAATCGAGTGAAACCAATTTTGTTAGAAAGCTTACACATAAGAGAACATTCTACAAAGAAATTCTGAGTTTGTTATTATCTTATTTGTTCACAGTGATTAGAATAAGTTATCCTATGTCCAAATCAAGACAAAACAGGGCAATTCAGGAAGGTCAAGTTTCGGGGCTTATAACTCGAGCCCTACTAAGTCAAATGGAATCGAACTTTTTACAAATGAAAGATAGTTCTGTCAGCTTTAATATGAGATTGATTTCGTATGATTTGAGCCAGTTTTCAATTTTTAGTAGATTTTTACTTTTAAGTATGCAATTCTGGCCAGCCACAGGGCAGGCCAGGATAAAACCTGAATAACTTGAGTTATGGTTATCAAAATCAGGTGGGACCAAAGAGGTTAGAGAATAGGCACATAATATTTTCACATATCAAAATTGAGATCCAAATGAGTTAAGTAGAAATTATGGCATGATTTACAAAAATTAGGTTGAATACAAGTAGTGAGACAGTAAACGTGTTTTAACGTGCAATACTTGTGCCTTAAATTTGATGATTGAAACATGAATGAAATATGTTGAATTATGAATGGTATGAGATGATTTCTTTGATGAGTTGATATGCTGAGTACTGGCACTATTTATGGGGAAGCGGACACGTTCCGTTATGCCGCCAAAATTACCGTAAAGTATATACATGAGTTATGACATACATGTTGATACACGAGCATTTTCAAGAAAGTTATGAAAGTCATGTTATGAGGGATATAAAAATTATGCTATGATGAAAGTTCCATGATACTTGGGTCAGCCCCGGATAAAAAGTTAAGGGGAATAGATCGGTGGGAACATCGAGGAAAGTAAACCTAGCAATTCCTGTATAGGAACGAGCTCGATCCAGAGAAGCAGACTATTACTCAAGAGTCTAAAATGGCTAAGAACTCCCTGAGGACCAAGTGATGGAAAATAATGAAAAGTAATAGAAAAGTTTATGAGAAATGGAAGAGTTTATGAAGAAAAATTCAAGAATGGGATTTACATGATTACATTAAGTGCATGATTGCATCGAACAGTCATTACAAAATGTTTGCAGCTTGTCTGTTATATTTACTTACTGGTTTATGTTCATTTATCCTACCCTTCATTCTATGTTTTAATATCAGTAGTTTATTTTGTTCCTTATGCTGCTTTAAGTAAAACTGGACCTTGCCTCGGACCAGACATTTTCCCAAATTGATCAAATATGAATAGTTGTGTTTGATCTCATGTTTTTATAATTAAATAAAACCCGAGGCAACTGAGAATGAACGCGACGTCAGATAAGCCCCACATGCGAACCCTACTGAGAATTTCTTCAAATTCTCACCTCATTTTGCATTTCCGCCTCATTCTCAGACGTGGACGATAGACTCAACGGCTACCCTTTTCAATGAGATTCCTGACCTGCAGCTTCACCAGGACCCCGAGTTGAACTCGCTGTACCTAGTCAAGCTTCGCCATTTCCAATTTCTACTTTTAATGATAGGGATTTTTGTTGTCCCTTTACTTCACTCTGCTTTTGATATGTATATTTATAAACTGAAGCTTTGGCTTCCAACTTATATATGTATATATTCAACAAATGATATTTCTATGCTAATCACGTTTATTATATAGAGCCGCCTCGTTTCGTATAGGTATATACGCTACCATATACATATATATCAGAATATAAAATAATGAATACAGTTTTAGACAGAAGACTAATATAGTAACGCAACCTATCCACTTTCATGCTATGACTTAAGCATATTATTAAGTTGGTAGGGTGTTACATTTTGGTATCAGAGCAGTTCATCCCAGCTTAGGCTTGAGGATTGGACTGACTATGCTTTACGCATATTCTGTGTTTCTGATTGATGATATGCACTAGATCTTGCCTATACGACTGAGATATAGGTGTGCATGTGTAAGAAGTGCCTGATCGTGTGAGCTGTTATTTACTAACACATTAGACTTAGTGTTGAGCCTGATCAACTCAATAACTTTTGTTTTGTGTGCTCAGAATTTAATGGCTTCCGAAAGGTGAGGTAGACCACGCGCAGAACCTGCTCACGGGTATCCCACTGACCTTATGGACACAGTACAAGAGATGGCTCAAGCAATGCGGGAACAAGCCGCAGCAGCTCACCAGATGATGGATCAACTAGGCAGGCGACCTGCAGCAAGTTGTGAAGGAAACTGACATGGCCCAAAGGCTAACCTAGACTATCTTATGTTCGCTGAGTTCAGAAAGGTGAATCCGCCCAACTTCCGAGGGGCATACGACCCTGATAAAGCTGACGAATAGATCAAGGCTATGGAGAAGATTTTCTCTTTCCTGGATTGCTCGGATCATCAAAAGGTGACCTTTGCCACCTACATGCTCGAGGCAGACGCAGAGTTCTGGTGGAACGGGGTACGTAGATTGTTCGAAAAATTTCAGACGGCAATCACCTGGATGGTGTTTAAAGATGTATTCTACCAAAAGTACTTTCCTGTTTCCGTTTGAAATGCCAAGGAACTTGAGTTTATGCAGCTTCATCAACGAAACCGGACGATATCTAAATATATTGCCAAGTTCGAAGAGCTGTGCAAATTTTCCATGATTTATCAGAGGAACCCAAATGAAACTTGGAAGTGCATCAAATTTGAGGGAGGGTTACGAGAAGACATTCTTACCGCGATGGGGCCAATAGAGATTAGGGATTTCCCTACGTTGGTGAATAAATGCCTACTTGTGGAGGATTGTAACCTGAAATTAGCTGCAGCCAGGGCATCTGGTGGTAACTTTAAGAGGGTTGACCCCACAGGGCCCAAGATTCAAGCCCAACATACAACAACAAAGGAGATTTTCGCCGGTAGGCAACAAAGGCAAGCAGCCTCAAAGGCCTTTTTCGAATCTAATTTGCATGAAGTGCGGTAGGAATCACGGTGATCGGCCGTGTTTGGCGCCGTAATGTTCCGCTATGGGTGTGCAAGCTGTGCCACAAAATTTATGAGTGCCCAACTAGGAATTCATCACTACCGCCGACCTTTAACTAAGAAGGACGGGTTTTTACCATGGATGCAGAGGAAGCTGATAAGTCCGAGGGACTAATCCAAGGTACCTGCGAGTAGACGGTGAGACTTTGACTGTACTCTATAATTCGGGTGCCTCACATTCGTTTATTTCTCATAATTGTGTGGCTGTTTTGCAATTGCCAATTTTTGAATTACCTTATGATCTACTGGTTTCTACTCCTACTAATGAACCTGTTAAAACTAGTCAAATTTGCATCAATGCTCCCCTCCGAATTGAGGGAAGGACCTTTGTAGCCAATTTGATTTGCCTCCCTCTCTCTGGACTGGACATAATTCTGGGCATGGATTGGCTTTCTATCAATCGAGTCATACTTAATTGTTCTGATAAGACGATGGTATTCCCTTCTGTCTCATCTTCTGAATCCCAAGCTTCAACACTTTTCTATCTGAACTCTTTGTTAGTGAACTAGTGGGTCGAAGAGTCAAGGATACATCCTCCTGTCGGCTAATATGACAGAAGTTGAACAGGGACTAGAGGAGATCCCAATTGTTAAGGAATATCCTGATATTTTTCCAGAAGATATTCCTAAATTCCCTCCTGAGAGAAAAATAGAGTTCACTATCGAGTTAGTTCCAGGTGCGGGACCAATATCTATAGCTCCGTATTGAATATCATCTTTGGAGCTGACAGAACTAAAGAGATAGATCGAAGAGGTTTTGGAAAAAGGATTCATACGGCCAAGTACATCGCCTTGGGGAGCTCCAGTCTTGTTGGTCAAAGAAAGATGGGAGCATGCGCCTATGTGTGGATTATAGGCAGTTGAATAAAGTGACAATCAAAAATAAATATCCACTGCCAAGTATTGATGATCTCATAGACCAGCTACAAGGTGTAATGGTATTCTCCAAGATCAATCTGCATTTTGGATATCATCAAATTTGAGTTCGGGAACAAGATATCCCTAAGACAGCCTTTCGAACTCGTTATGGGCACTACGAGTACAATCGCGGATGTCGCTTGAACACCAATTAACGCAGACAGATTCATGGATTACATGAATCGAATATTCCGCCCATACTTGGACAAGTTTGTAGTGGTTTTTATTGATGACATATTTGTCTACTCGAAGACGAAGCAAGAGCATGCGGAACACTTGCAACTGGTTCTGCAAATTTTAAGAGAAAGGAAACTTTACGCTAAGTTATCCAAATGTGAATTTTGGATGAAGGAAATGAAATTTCTCGGCTATGTAGTGTCCCATGGAGGAATCTCCATAGATCCCAGCAAAGTAGAAGCAGTTTAAATTGGGAAAGGCCGACCACAATTACTGAAGCCAGGAGTTTTCTAGGCTTAGCTGGATATTGCTGGTTACAAAGTATTCATCTAAGGATTTCTCGTATAGCCTTGCCCCTGACCAAGCTAACTAGGAAGAATGTCTCATTCGAGTAGACGCTGGAATGCGAACAGAGTTTTCAAGATTTGAAGAAAAGGTTGACTACGACACCAGTGTTGGCCTTACCAGACCCTCATGGACCATTTGAGGTCTACTGTGATGCGTCCAAGCAAGGATTGGGATGTGTGTTGATGCAAGCCAGAAACGTAGTCGCTTATACCTCTCGACAATTAAAGCCATACGAAAGGAATTATCCTACTCACGACCTTGAATTAGCAGCAGTTGTATTTGCCTTAAAGATATGGAGACATCACCTGTATGGTGTAAGGTTCGAGATCTTTTCTGATCATAAGAGTTTGAAATACCTCTTTGATCATAAGGAATTAAATATGAGGTAGCGAAGGTGGATGGAACTTCTTAAGGATTATGAATTTGAATTGAAGTACCACCCCGGCAAGGCAAATATTGTGGCAGATGCTTTGAGTAGGAAATCTTTGACTAAAGCTTGGATGATGATCAAAGAGATGGAACTTATTGAAAGCTTCTGAAATCTTAATTTGGGAATCCTTTTGACTCCTAAGACCCTTCAGCTACATCAAATTAAGATAGCCAGTAGCTTTAAGGAGCAGATTCGGTAGGCACAGCAGCAGGATGCTAATCTCCAACATACGATCAATCTCGTGCAATCAGGGAAATTAACGGGTTTTGCTCAGGATAAGGAAGGCATCTGATGCCATCATGATAAGGTATGTGTACCGAAGGGGAATGATCTCCGGAGGAAAATCCTGGAGGAAGCACACAAGGGTGAATTCACCGTACATCCTGGCATTACTAAGATGTATCAAGATCTTAAGAAGATGTTTTGGTGGCTAGGCATGAAGTCAAACGTAGCGAGCTTCATGAGTAAATGCTTGGTCTGTCAAAAGGTGAAAGCGGAACATCAGAAACCCTCCGGGATGCTTTAACGCTTGGAAATCCCTGAGTGGAAATGGGAGAGTATCTCCATGGATTTTATGATGGGATTACCAAGAATGCCAACAGGATACGATGCTATATGGGTCGTTGTGGATAGATTGACCAAATCTGCTCACTTTCTACCCATTCGGGCAAATTATCCGTTGAAAAAATTGGCACAACTATACATTCAAGAGATTATAAGGCTATACGGAACCCCTTCAACCATTATCTCTGATCGGGACCCAAAGTTTACTTCATGGTTTTGGGGAGCCTTACAAAAGGCATTCGGTGCTAAGTTGTGCCTAAGCACTGCATATCACCCCTAGACGGACGGCCAAACAAAAAGGACAATTCAAACCTTGGAAGATATATTGCGAGCCTATATACTGGAGCAACGTAGGAATTGGGATCGATACTTATCGCTGGCCGAATTTGCATACAACAATAGCTATCATGCTAGCATCGGTATGGCTCCTTACAAAGCATTGTATGGACGGAAGTGCCAATCTCCCCTGTGTTGGTATGAAATAGGAGAATCAACTCTATTTGGGCCTGATTTAGTTGAGCAGACTACTGAGCAGATCAAGAAAATACGGAGCAAGATACTTACCGCTCAAAGCCGCCAAAAAGAGTTACGTGGATACCAGGAGAAAACCTCTGGAATTTCAAAAAGGAAACCATGTATTTTTGAAGGTTACGCCTACAACGGGGATAGGTAGAGCCATTAAAGTTAAGAAGTTAAATCCTCGCTTTATTGGTCCCTTCCAGATCTTGAGACGAATTGGATCAGTTGCATATCGAGTCGCTTTGACTCCACATCTGTCAAACCTTCATGACATTTTCCATGTTTTCCAACTTAAAAGATATCAGCCTGACCCTGCACACGTTCTAGAACCCGAATCAATAAAGTTAAAGGAGGACCTGACTTTCCATGTTCAACCAGTATGAATAGTAGACAGGAGCAGCAGACAACTTTGAAATAAATCAATGCAACTAGTAAAGGTTGCATGGGAAAAAGAAGATGCTGAAGACTATACTTGGAAACTGGAATCAGATGTGATAAAAGAGTATCCTGGACTATTCTCATATACTAAATTTTGAGGAAAAATTTTTTTTAAGGAGGGTGGTAATGTAACGTCCCCATTTCCAATTTCCGACCTCATCAGTAAAGGTTAAAAATTTCCGATTTCTAATTTTATTAAGGCTCTAATGGACTGACCCGGATTTTCCGATTTCCGACCTTATGTATATAATAAACGATTTCTGACATTAGGTGATGTATACGAAATTCGACGTCCGAGTTGATCTCAACCAGAAACGGACGCTCTAATCTCTGAATTTGGTCTCCGAGTTCGACCAATTTACGCGAGTTCTTATCTCGAGTTTATTACCAATAGCTTTTCATTTCTCTTATTTTTCCGAGTTCCGAGATCGAGTTGGAGTGCCGAGATCCTATAAGTTCCGATTTCTTGGTACCCAAAATTAATGTTTTGAATCCCGATCTCCGGTATTATGCTTAGAATTTATTCAAGTTTACATAATATCCCCTGACTTCCGGCTTTGAGTGTTTTGGTCTCATACTCTCGTCTTCAGCTTTCGATTTTAAGGTGATTGTGCTTTACGATTTCCGACATCCGACTTTGCTTTCTAGTTTCGAGTAAACCCGACAATAATTTCGAGTTCCGATTTCATCCGAATAGATATGTACGAGTTCCGACTTTAAAAAAAAAAGTACGATTTTCGATATCATTTTCAGAATATAATGGAAACGAGTCCCACTGTTAGGCGACGTGGAGAGTAATTCTGTCACAAAAAAAGGGCGATGTGGAGAGCATTTTGGTCACAAAAAAAAAGGGAAGGTTGGCTGAAATTCAGCCTTGTGTTTTGAGGCCAATCAAAACCTTTCAAGTTAACTCCCACTCATGCCTATATAACACACTCTCCTCCTCTTATTCAGACCCCCTTCTACGGTACCTTCTCCTCACTTCAGCTCTCTTTTCTCTTCTCCACTCACCCACTCCATCCAACCTTCAAGTTCAAACAAGCACCATTCCGAAACTCAAGCTTAATAACAAGAGGTAGAGGTTTTCTTCTTGTTTGATTTTCTAATTCTTGGATGATTGGTAGTGGTTAAATTCCTTAATTTTGATATATTGATTGAATGATTATGATAAATTATGGCTAGTTTATTGGCTGTTTGTGAGATTAAAACTGAATTGGAAACAAGAAAGGATGAAGATATGAAGAAGCTGAGAGGCTGGAAAACTCAAAAACCTCGGCAGTTCGTACGGCGGAGTGTATGGCTTCGCCTTCTGCCATTTAAAATTGATGAAACCATTTTTATGTGAAACTAGACATCTAAGGATTTCTATAAATATATCATATAGGGCCATTGGATTAATATTGACAGAGATATAAATTTTTGAAATTTAACCTAGAAATCAGGACACTCACCCGGGTAGTATGGGTTGAAAAGGGTGTAACTCACCCTACACGACTCCAAATCGAGTGAAACCAATTTTCTTAGAAAGCTTACACATAAAAGAACATCTACAAAGAAATTTCGAGTTTGTTACCATCCTATTTGTTCCCAGTGATTAGAATAATTTACCCTATGTCCAAACTGAGACAAAACAAGGCAATTCAGGAAGGTCAATTTTCGGGGCTTATAACTCGAGCCCTACTAAGTCAAATGGAATCGAATTTTTTGTAAATGAAAGATGGTTCTGTTAGCTTTAATATGAGATTGATTTCGTATGATTTGAGCCAGTTTTCGATTTTTAGTAGATTTTTACTTTTAAATGTGCAATTTTGGCTAGCCACAGGGTAGGCCGGGATAAAACTTGAATAACTTGAGTTACGGTTATCAAAATCAGGTGGGACTAAAGAGGTTAGAGAATAGGCACATAGCACTTTCACATATCCAAAATTGAGGTCCAACTGAGTTAAGTAGAAATTATGGCATGATTTACAAATACCGGGTTGAATACAAGTAGTGAGACAGTAAACATGTTTTAACGTGCAATACTTGTGCCTTAAATTTGATGATTAAAATATGAATGAAATATGTTGAATTATGAATGGTATGGGATGATTTCTTTGATTAGTTGATATGCTGAGTGCTGGCACTATTCATAGGGAAGCGGACACGTTCCGTTATGCCGCCAAAATTACGGTAAAGTATATGCATGAGTTATGACATATATGTTGATACATGAGCATTTTCAAGAAAGTTATGAAAGTCATGTTATGAGAAATATAAAAATTATGCTATGATGAAAGTTCCATGATACTTGGGTCAGCCCCGGATAAAAAGTTAAGGGGAATAGATCGGTGGGAATGTCAAGGAAAGTAAACCCAGCAATTCCTGTATAGGAACAAACTCGATCCTGAGAAGCAGACTATTACCCAGGAGTCTAAAATGGCCAAGAACTTCCAGGGGACCAAGTGATGGAAAATGATGAAAAGTAATGAAAAAGTTTATGAGAAATGGAAGAGTTTATGAAGAAAAGTTCAAGAATGAGATTTACATGATTACATTAAGTGCATGATTGCATCGAACAGTCATTACAAAATGTTTATAACTTGTCTGTTATATTTACTTACTGGTGTATGTTCATTTATCCTGCCCTTCATTCTATGTTTTAATATCAGTAGTTTATTCTGTTCCTTATGCTGCTTTAAGTAAAACTGGACCTTGCCTCAGACCAGACATTTTCCCAAATTGATCAAATATGAATAGTTGAGTTTGATCTTATGTTTTTATAATTAAATAAAACCCGAGGCAACTGAGAATGAACGCGACATCAGATAAGCCCCACATGCGAACCCTATTGAGAATTTCTTCAAATTCTCACCTCGTTTTGCATTTCTGCCTCATTCTCAGACGTAGGCGATGGACTCGACGGCTACCCTTTTCAGTGAGATTCCTGACCTGCAGCTTCACCAGGATCCCGAGTTGAACTTGCTATACCTAGCTGGCTTCCACCATTTCCAGCTCTACTTTTAACGATAGGAATTTTTGTTGTCACTTTACTTCACTCTGTTTTTGATATGTATATTTATAAACTGAAGCTTTGGCTTCCAACTTATATATGTATATATGCAACAAATGATATTTCTATGCTAATCACGTTTATTATATAGGGCGCCCTGTTTCATAGGTATATACGTCAGTCATATACATATATATCAGAATATAAAATAATGAATACAGTTTTAGACAGAAGACTAATACGGTAACGCAACCTATCCAATTTCATGCTATGACTTAAGTATATCATTAAGTTGGTAGGGTGTTACAGCCCCTGTCCCCGAATCTGCCACAGGGGGACTTTTATCCCCGTCCTCGTCCCTGCGGAGGAAAATCCCCGAACACGGGCCCCGAATAGGGCAATCTCCGTTGAGATCCCTACCTGATGGGGATTTTTGATATCCTTACCTACCCATTTAACTTGGAGATAAAAATAACACAACCTTTTAACTTGCAAGCTCAAATGGGTCAGGTCTAAATGCTCGGGTCAGCCTTTTTTCACGCCCCCAGCAAGGATCTTGATGAATTATGCTCATTCGCCATTGTAACCGACACCTATTTCATTAGATGGAAGCAAACAAGTGGCAATCCATGGTATATGACAAAGTCCGGCGTGTTATGCTATGCACCTTCTAAAGAATGGTGCATTATGCACCTTGAAATCTCCGCTTTCTATTTATATATAATATATTGGAACGGTTTAGATTTTCCACGGACAACCTGTCATCTATACTCTGCGATGTACCAGATTGCACCTCTCTTCCGTCTGCACTTCTCCTCGCAAAGCATTCGACGACTTTTTCCTGTTTTTATCTTTCATGCTCTTGGCGACATGTGCTGTTTCTATTTGCTCTTGCCCTCGGATCCTTTCACTAATCAGACCAAAAACCATCAAGCTAATGGTAAGCATGAAGAAATCAAAGCTCGAAAAAGAGCAGCTATGGAGATATTACTAAATTCCGGCAAGGTCAATTGTTCTGTTATTGGGTTGTTAAAGGAGTTATGATGGCGCGACGCAGTCAGTTAATTGGTTCAT
Source organism: Pterocarpus macrocarpus (assembly GCA_031439585.1). Lineage (NCBI taxonomy): Eukaryota > Viridiplantae > Streptophyta > Magnoliopsida > Fabales > Fabaceae > Pterocarpus > Pterocarpus macrocarpus. The sequence continues at coordinate 30,957,280 of CM062513.1, read as the reverse complement.
GAGGAAGTGGTTCAAGGCAGGTTTGGAGGAGGGATTGAGGTTGTGCAGGCTCGTAGGGGGCAGGCGGCTAGAGATCCGTGCACACGAGTTCCAGCGTGTTCGGTTTGCTGGAACCATTGCTTGCGTGTGTATGGTTGTTAGGCCCTTGGTTGGATACTACGGCACATGATGGGGTGCTTGTCGGTTGAGCCGTGGGTGTTGGAGAACGACAATGATGATAGTGGTGTTGCGGTTGTAAAGGAGGCAACGATGATGCAGTGGCATAGAATGTGTGTGTTGGGTTATGGAGACTGGGTGGAAGATTACGGGTTCCCTCAAGGAATAACTTAACAAGTGCATAGCATTCAATAGTGAATCACTTTAAAAGAAGCTACGCTCCCAAGTGTTGGCACCATGTTATGCACGTTGATCACCCTCAACACCTTAACACCTTTAACCCCATGCTCCTCGCACCACTCCTTAAACTTCAAGTTCGCAACTCTAGGTACTACAAAGTAGACAACTGTGACAGAAATCTTAGTGGTTAACTCACTGTCTTGAACAGCATTTAGCTTCAATTCAACATTTGAAACTTGAAATCATGGTTGTCAAGAGCGCATTTTTGCATGTAGGAGCGCACAATCTCTTTGAAGTCTTTAGCATGCTTAGATCCCGTCTTCGGCGAGGACTTGACGGAACGTGGTGGAAGCGCCTTGCAAGAGCGTAGAAGCTGGGCACTCCCTCCACCCCTCTTCGTTCGATCTCTCTCTCACTCAGTCGCTGTCTCTCTCACACTTGAACTCATGCTATCTCTCAAACGGCGGCCGTTTCTGTCTCTCTTACATAGCCGTCGGTCGTTGTGCCACCTCCGGCCACCTCGTCACCGCCGATCTCGCTGCCATTGCTGTCTATCTTCACCTTTTCGCCTCTTCGGTGGTCTAGGATGTGTTGGGTCCCTGCTACATGAAGAGAGAGAGGGTCTCACCGAAAGGGAGAGAGAGAGAGAGAGAGAGAGAGAGGGGGAGTGAGACCGAGGAAGAGTGAGGAAAAGTGAAAAGGTATGAGAGGAAGTAAAGCGAAGAAGCAGAGGTAGCAAACAAGAAAGAGAACAAGGCAAGGAAAAAAAATCAAGAGAGGGATTTAATATGTAACAAACTAATTAGAGTGTTGGATGGTCTTTTCTTCCTTTCCTTTGTTCTTTCTTTTCCTTTTTCCCTTCTCTTTTTTATTTTTTATTTTTTTAAGATCAAACAACACGGTTTTTTTTTTCTTTTTATATAAAGGGGTGTTTAGAAAAATATTTAGTTGAAGATCATTTATGACATATAAATTTGATATAGTTAGTAATTTTTAAATTTGAAGTTGTGATTTGAAACTTTATTTACTTATTTGTGTTATATATATAAAGGGGAGTTTAAAGTTTCAAATCACAACTTCAAATTTAAAAATTACTAACTACATCAAATTTATATGTCATAAATGATCTTCAACTAAAAATTTTTCTAAACACCTCTTTATATATATATATATATATATTCTCTAGTAGGAACTTATGTTCTATGCTACGATTCTACATTTTATGCTCCTGTATCTCCCTTCTGTTCTTATGTGGGATCTCACTCTTGACAACTTTGCTTGAAATGAAACTTGAAACTTGACAGCACTAACAAGGTTTGTCATTCATGAAGAAAAAATAAAATCAGTAGGTTATATAGTAAGCTAATGCCGTTTAATTCGTCAAAAATAATAGGTTAGTAAGTTAAATGTGTTGACTTTTTGAATTAATTTAATTTTTATTATTCTAATTTTTTTATAATAATTAACAAGTTAACTAACATAATTTTTTTTGGTAGAGAACTCACATAATTAATTTGTCTAATTTGTTTATTTAATTTTAAATGAGATAATCTTTTTAACTTGTTAATGTAATTCATTTTTAGTGATTTAAGTATTCTGAAATATTAATTCTTTTTTTAAAAAATTAAACAGATTAATACGCAGGCTTTTGTTACTATCATACGCACCAGTTAGATAGCTTACGAACAGGAGAGGGGGAAACAGAAACATACTCCCTCAAAATCCTGGCTGAACTCCTGAGAAACATTCAAACCCATGTCACTAGCATTGGAAAGGCTCAACAACAAGTAAGTCTGTCATGGCTGAAATATATTACATACATTTCGAAGTTGCGTGGAAGATCACGGCTCGCTGGGTATGCCGAGGCACTGAACCCTCCTTTTGAATTTCATGCAATTAGGACTAGTGCGAGTAATGCGTAGCCGGGTCCTCTCTTAGCTGCGCCACACACACGGAGCTTGCCGCAGATTTATTAGGACTCAACACTGTTTCGACTGAAAACAGACTCGGGTAGGAAATGACTTTGTCAACGTCTTAGTGGTAGGATCTGCTCAAGATGTGACGCTTTCTGGGGCAATACGGACAACAACAACAACAATAATAATAATAATAATAATAAAGTTATGAAATTACCGGTTTCAATCTCCAATGGCCCGTAACTTTCAAGGTGCATAACGCACCATTCTTAGGAAGGTGCAGAGCGGATGGCGCCGAGAAAGTCCATCTTCCTCTGTATTAATTACGTGCCACGAGCAAAAGCTTCGTAAACAGTAAAGGAAGCAAGAAAAAAACAAAACGAAAATTCACCGCTGGCCCAGCTGCCTGCCCCAACAAGTACGCTACGGAGATTCTGCATCCACCCCTCTACGGAAATTTTTATATGATTTGTAAGTATTAAATAGTGATAATTTTTATTAATTATATAAATATATTTTTGTAAAATTATATGTTAATAATAAATTTTATATAAGATATATTTATATAATTAATCCAAAATTACAGCCATATTCCCATACCATACAAATATTTCTCCGCCCCTCTAAGTAACACGAGCCTTCGTCCTCACTCCTCGCTCTCTTTACTCTTCCCCTGACACAACTCAAACTTCAGATCCAGACAAAGCACTAAACAAACCCACCTTGGAACCAAATCCAACATGTCGATGCTGGCTAAGACCGACTCCGAGGCGAGCAGCCTGAGCCAGTCGTCACCTGCGAGGTCTCCCCGGCGGGCCGTGTACTACGTCCAGAGCCCGTCACGGGACTCCTCCCACGATGGAGAGAAGACCACGAACTCGTTCCAGTCGAGCCCGCTGCAGAGCCCGCTGGGCTCCCCTCCCCACTCCCACTCCAACTCCTCCCTGGGCCCGCACTCCCGCGAGTCGGCCTCCACGCGCTTCTCGGGCTCCCGCAAGAGCAACCCCTCCAACCGCAACAAGGGCCCCTGGAGGCCCTGGAAGGACAACTTCCACGCCATCGAGGAAGAAGGCCTGCTCGACCCTCACGGCGACGAACAACAGGGCCTCCCGCGTCGCTGCTACTGCCTCGCATTCGTCGTGGGCTTTGCCATGCTCTTCTCAGTTTTCTCCCTCATTCTGTGGGGCGCTAGTCGCCCCCAGAAACCTGCCATTACCGTCAAGGTGCTGTTCATTCATCCTTAATTTTAATACTATGCATGTCTTTCCTTTTTTTGACGTTTTTGGGATTTGGCAGAGCATAACGTTTGACCAATTTGTGATTCAAGCGGGTGCGGATATGTCAGGAGTTGCCACCAGCTTAGCGTCCATGAATTCCTCTGTGAAATTGACCTTTCGCAACACTGCTACATTTTTTGGGGTCCATGTGACCTCAACACCCCTAGATCTCAATTATTATCAGCTCACTCTGGCCACTGGAACTGTAAGTATATATATATATGTATATGCGATCCAAACTTAGACAATTAGATATATGCATATAGTATATAGTGATAAATAGTTCTCAGACATTATCATATAATTTGTTACGTGCATTGGGACTTGATTTGCAGATGCCCAAGTTTTATGAATCAAGGAAAAGCCAGAGATCCGTGAGAGTGATGGTGAAGGGGAGTCACATCCCACTGTACGGAGGGGGAGCGGACCTGAGCAGTGTGAATGGTGCACCAGTTGATCCGGTGCCCTTAACATTGAGCTTGATGGTGCGTTCAAGGGCTTATGTTCTGGGCAACTTGGTGAAGCCCAAGTTCTACAGGAAGATAGAGTGTTCCGTGGTTATGGATCCGAAGAAGATGGGCCTGGCCATCTCGCTCAAGAATAAGTGCACATGCCGGTGAAGTCAGTGCCGTGATTAACAAATCAATCAAACAATAAGTAATTAATTAAGGGTATGAGTCTCAGTGTGACTATGAGTGCACATGTGCAACACCGAGCGAACCGGTATTTACTACATTGGGAAAAGGTGCGTGAAAGCATAAGCGCTGCATTTTCTTCTGGCTTCATTCCGCCAGGAATAGGATCCGCAGCGTTTTGTTTGCCTTACTTGCACGAAATTTGCATGAAATGGCCAAATGGGTAACTTGGTGTTGGTCGGTGGTTTAATTTCTATATCTAATGTTATATTTTTTTTTTCGGTAGGTCTAAATTAAATAAGTGAATTTTATTTTATGTGCTTTCTCTCTGAGATTCTCTTTCTTTTTTCCACTTTTCTTCTCTCTTCCGGACTTGGCAGGTGCAAAGTAGTTAGTCTTAACGAGTAACAGAGTAGGAGTAAAATCTTGGCCAAATTACTGATAAGATATAATTACATCTTATATATAAATTGGGGAATAGTGATACATTCACATACTTTATTTTATATTTTATACATTTTTATTATTTAATTGGAATTTAACTATATCTGTGACATCTCATTTTTTGGATCATTTGCATTCTACCACGTAACTTTTAAGTAGAGCACTGCATAGTGGTACAAAAAGAAGTCCACGAAAATGAAAATTAATTAAACCAATTACAATAAACAGAAGGTCGAAAATCACACATCAGAAAAAAAAAAAAGAGGTCGAAAATCATGGGCAGTACAAAAATAAAAGCAGTAAAATTAGTAAAAGTGGTTCCAGTTCAATCTATTCGTACCATTCGTCAAAATTTTCTTCATATCATTTAGTATTATTGTTTTAAGTATGAGAAGATGTATGTACGCTTGAAAGAAGCTTTATCTAAAGAGAAATGTTTTCTTTATATCAAAATCTATTGTCTAACATCCTCCCTAAATACAATATTATGCTTAAGTTATAGCATCATATTTAAGAGTTGCTACCAAAATATACATATATAAGTGAATAGAGAAAATAGAAATTTCCTTACATATATATATATATATATGCAAATTTCTACATCATAATAGCTACCTTTCAATGTTAAAATAAGCACATATTTGGCGGCAACTCTTTAGTAGCCAATCCAGTCTTAGTCAAATGCTCTCAAGATGGTTATCTTCAAGATCTTCTGATCTGTCTAGAAATGACACGAGAACACACATATGAGTGAAAATTTTACATTCTCATCTTAAGTTAAGAGACAATCCATGTCATTATCGTCGTCCCAACTGCTTTAATTTATTTAGAAAAGTTTGATTTCATACATAGGGATAAAGGTTCATTTTAAGTTTGGAAAACGTATCCTCCTAGAGTAAATTAATTTTAACTTATATACTTCGTTCTATCATGCCAATAAGCATTGCAGTTAATAGATATGCATTGTTCTAATAGATAAAACTATCAAATAAAGACAATTATGCTACATGCTCATGAATGCATGACTTAATGCATCTCCGCCTTTACTTTCTTACTTAGCATGTGTCTTTAATCTTTGCTGTCCTTGGATAGCCTGATCTAGAAAATGGGTTCATCTCGTGATCATCTTTACACAGTACTAATTGACAAGGGAACTCACATGCCTCTAAGTTGGAAGGACTCATTTTCGCCAATTGCCTCCAAAGTAAAGGGATCTCATTGTTTTCATATAACTACCTTCACAGGGAAGGATCTCATAATTGTCTCCAAATGAAGGGACTTCATCTTATCTATTTACATACTTTCTTGCGCATGCATTTCTTCATTAAAAGAACATAGTCATATCAACATATACATTAAGCTCTCATACTTCAAGTCTCAAGAAGGAAATGAGGGATTATAATTCATTTCAAAATAACTCAATCGAAATTATAAATCACATAATACCTAGGATCTTGTCCTAGACTTAGAATATTCACTAAAATGTTATTTTTAAGTCATTATGGGTTCGAAGTTGGAACATGGAACCCGGAAACATGGGCTAAGTCAATTCAGGTTCGAGCTAGGAGCTCGGAAACAAAAGGGAAGTGACCCTTGTCTCTAACTCGAAAACTGGGGACCAAGAAGTAGTGTCTAGTTCAATTTGGAGGTGGAAAACTAGGGGGTAGGGAGATAATGCCCCATTTAACTTGTAATTCAGAAACTTGGATATGTTAACTTAGGTCCAAGTAAGGGATTCGGAACTTGGAATGTGTAGGCATCTCTACTCATGATCGGGCGGGACTCGGATCTTGAACCTTTGATCTCGGACATTGGAACCCGATTACGACAGTTAAGAGTGAACAACATTCACTTCTCCAAGGGGAGTATTCACCTCATTGTCCCTTCCTTTGAACTTAGAACTTGAACCTCAGTGTTTAACTCGCTGATGCCCTATTTCAAGACAGACCTACACTTCTGAACTTAGAAAATTACTAAAAATCCATTCCTTATCATCTTGCTCTGAAACTTCATATGTTTATACTCACTTAAACCCTCTCTCAAACCAACTATATCCCACTCAAACTGGCTAAGTAAAGCTTAAGTTACAAGCTCTATATTGGAGCTATCCTATTTTAGTACTCACATAGCATAGGGCAACTTTGTGGAATACTTGGAGCAATCTACTAGGAGTTTAGATCTGAAACTTGTGTCAGCTTTCTAACAAACTTGGTTACATTCAATTCAAAGGTCTATAGGGCAAATTATGCCTATTAGAACACACACTATTCCGAAACTGTGTCACACTACCTACAGCTTCTTACGAAATTTATAACTTATTCATCTTAAGTCCAAAAGACCTTAAATTTCGTAGGTATACTCTTGCATGAGTTAGGTTTTATCTCAGATTGATTTCATTTCAATTGGAGATCCTAACTCAAGATATGGCTCATAGACCTAGTATGATCCAGAGCTACCCTGTTTTCCTGTTTGGTGTTTATGATAATCTTTAAGTTTCTAATTTTTTTTCTTCCATTAACTTAAGTTCTACTAATTCTAACTCATGAGCCTAAGAACATCACATCTAGTCAAGAAATATAAGGAATCAAAAGAATAAAAAACCCTAACTCATCTAACTACATCACCACATATAAGGTAATTTATGAGTCTACCTCACTTCCAAGCTTGGAGAAGCATCAAATATGGCTTCTATCAACTCAAGAACCTCCTAAGCACTACAAGACCACACCTAAACTCTTCCTTTTTCTTCTTTGGTTGAAGCTTGATTTGGTCCAAAGAGGAGAGATTTAACTCTTGGGTGGTTTAGAAAACAACAAACAAGCTCGAGAATCAAGTGGATGCTAAAGGAACGAGAAGAAACCAAACATTTGTGAGTTTGTGTAAGCAAAAATGGAGGAGAGGGAGAGGGAGAGGGAGTTTTGCTAGTGGGGGATGAGAGAGAGAAAATGATGATGAGTTTCTAGGGTTTTGGGGAGGTATTTATAGAAAAGCAAGAGTGACTCACTATAGTAGATGTGTGGCCCACGTTGTGCCATCTGTTTCAGCCGTGTGGCCCACTATGGGCCATATATAATAGGTTTGATCTTCTGATAACTAAACTCGTATTATCCTACACTCTTACCTCTATTTTATAAACTTATTGTTAATTAATCTCTAATAATGTTAATTAGTTGAATTGGGATGTTACATATTGGATATTTGGATAAACTTAGGGCCCATTTAGATAATACTATTTATCACTTTTTTTTTAACTTTTTGAAAGTTAAAAGTTATATTTTTAACTTTTTGCCCCATTTGGCTTCACAGCTTATTACTTCCTAAAAAGTCATTTTTAGAAGTTAAAATATCTAACTTTTCAAGAAGTATTTTTTAAAGTATTCTAAATAAACACTTCTATTATTATGTATTTAAAGACAAAATAACTTATTCATGTGTTACTTTTCAAAAGTTACTTTCATGCAAGGACTTAAATAAGTTATTTATCCAAACATATCCTTAGTTTAGATTCAAAATAACTTGTAATAAAAAATTTTGTGACACAATTAAAAAAATATCATATTCTAAAAATATTAATGTCTTGTTGGTGTAAAGTATATATTCAAATAACACCCACTATCGAAATCAACTTAAATGTTCCTTACCTTTTTGAAATTGGTGTATATAGGTGTACATTCACAAGTCTTAAAGCATTTGCAACTTTGCATATAGGATGAACTGATGAAGTTTAAATGTGAAGAAATTTGGGAAGAAAAATAAAGGGAAGACAAATAAAACTAATAGATGTTTTTTATTTATTTGAATTTGAATATTTAAAATTCACAAAACATTTTTGTTTTTAAGAAATTTTAAAATGGAATGATGAAGTATCAAATCATTTTAAATTTGTATGGAATTTTATAGAATTAATCTATTTATGGGCATTTTCTCATCAACGGTTTGGTTGATGAGATTTAATTTTTATAAAATGTTACTCTTGGAGTATAATGAATCCCTATACCCAACTTGAAAACATAGATAAGATTTGTATTTCCCATGTGCTATATTTTTCATTTTCTTTTTTTTTTTAATCTCATTTAATGATATTATAGACAACAAACAAAATTAAAAAATTTGCATATATAAAGATTAAATTAATTTTTATATAAATATGAAATTAGAAATAATTATCAGATATAGGTTCGATTTGATATGGAGATAAAACTAGATGTATAAAATTCATGAATAAAAAATTTTAGTAAAATTATATGAAAAACTTATCCCTAAATTTTTCATCTCCATATCGATAAAGATAAAACATAAGTACTTTAAAATATATATTTTTTAACATACTAGATAAAAGAATAAAACATAAATCTACACTACCTGGTTTTAGGAAGGATTCTATGTCATGTTCTTTTCTTGGTCTTTAACTAGGGTATCTCTACAAATATTGTTGTGAGACTAAGCACTCAAGCACTATTATGATTAATTAAGAGATCTTTTCAATAATTGTCTTCTCTAGAATTTAAACCTTAAATATTCTCTTTGTGAAAATGCAAGTCAATTACCACTATCCATCCTTTATTTCAGCATGTTTGTTTCTACATTTGTACCTCATGAGTTTAATGTTCATTGAACACTCCACCTTTTTGTTTGGATATTCTACTGTAGCTTTACTTCAATGGGATTATCACCTTAAATCGCAATTTACAAGGAAGCCAAAATTTGTTGCTTCTTTATTCAATGCTCTATATTCTATGTTCTTGCAAGACTAATAGTACTATTCTATCCTTAAAACATCAAAAGATTTGTTTTCAATTTTTTTTTTCATCTTTTTAATACCTTTTCTAGTGATTACATATATAAAAGTGATTTTAACCAATGCTATCTAAAGAACATTAATTCAATCAAAATTACTTTTATAGTAAAACATAAATCACTTTTCTTCAAACTCACTTTTGATTAAAATTAAGACTGAAATATCAAGTTCATTGAATATCAAGTTTGCAAACTCTAAACTAATCAGACACTGTTTCATGTTCTTTGTTTAGGAACCACATGGAGCACTTTTGATGGCTAGAAAAAGTATTTTTTAAAAAAATTAACATAATTGGAGTAATGGGTGTAGACTACACAACAGCGATAGGACTGGCTCAAGAATTCGCCCAACTTAGCTTGAAGTATTTCAAGCATGAATGAATCCTTCATTTAGGGGGGGTTTGGTGCGTGTAATGATTTTTCATGCTATTCCCAAGCGTGATGCTTAGGTGCGTTTAGTATGCAGACTAAATTCTAAGAAATCTTGTAAATTATATCTGAGAATGAATCATTTTTGTGTTTAGTTAATACTGACATTCCTGAGAATATTATGTATTTTTTCAAAGTACCCCTAACAAAATAGCAATGGTGGCGACAGTCTGGCGGCTAGCAATAGAGGTCCGGTGACCAACAATGGAAGTTTGGTGACTAGTGATGGCAACAATGGCAATGGCAGACTGATGGTGGTGCTGGTCAACAATAGGGATAATTTTATCTTTTTATTTTTGTAGAAACATTTCCTTCCAATGGGAATCTAACACGCCCTTTCCATGGGAATCTAACAATCCCATGGATTGGATCTTGTTATGGTATAACATTCCATTTACAATCCATGAAAATTGGGTTGAGAAACCTCAGACTTAAGATTTCAACAAAGTTGAACCCAATTTACGAACATTTCTAGTTACATTCATATGCATATTTTTTAGATATGATATAAGAACTTTCAAAGTGAAGAAGAAATGGTTTATTTATTCTTATCAAAACTCAACAATTAATATAATGATAGATAGAAGGCATATCCTTTAACGCCTTTCTAGATATAAGGGTTATTCTTAAGTCATAACTCTATGTCCGAAAATTATGATGGGGTTAACTTTATACTAGTCATGGGTACTTTCGTAAGTAGTGTCATACTTATACTTTTATATTGAGAATTGATTATAAACTATGAGTACATAAATCTTCACTTTATACAAATAACTTAGGTCATACATGCAATATGTAAAAAGGGTGTCCTATGGCCTTAGCTACTGGCCAGCAAGCACACTAGCATATACGAGATAACAGTTATACATAGCCACTTATTTATATACATCCATTCTTTAGTCAAAGACGCAAAAGGACACTGGCCTCAATGGCCATAAGTCTCTCAATAAGTCTAAGGAGAGGGAGTCAGAGTATGAATTCCACAAAGGGTCCTCTCCATGAACTTCATTGTATCTTTGGACAAGTTAGTTCCATGGAATCCAAAGACTCCTTTGATGGGTCCATCTCCATGTGATTCACAGTCTCAACTATGGGATTTAAGGATAGCTCGACTAAAGACTGTCCTACTCTATGTGGCTGAGATGGTGGTGTTGGCTAGTGATATAATGACACTTTATAGGGAAACTCGAGCTAAAAATACCTATTATTTACAAGAGGATAGGTCAATGATTGAAGGAGATGTAAACCTTAACCATAAAATTCCCTACAATGGTGAGCAAGGAACTCTTTAAGTCAAGGGTCCCCATCTAGGACAAAAGCTCAATGAAAGCAGTCACTAGTGCCATCACCCTGATCTAGAATAATACGAAAAATGCAACAAATAGAATGAGAATTGAAAAATTCTCATTAGGTAGTAAAATCATACAGTACCATCTTAATTATTCCAATTGCTTTGATTTATTATGAAAACTATAAATACACACATGTAGGTTCATTTTAAGTTCCAAAACTCATGAAGTGGGTTCTTTTTAGTATGCACTTGTTAACACATATTTGCAAAAGATAATAATGAAACTGGTTACTTTTAGATATGCACTTGATAATACTGAGTAAATAGAATGATAATGGTGCAATACAATCAATAAAAACTATATGAATGCATGTCATGCTTTTTATCTTGAGAGTATTACTTAGCACGTGATTTCTTGCCTTCTCTTTTCCCCTGAAACAGCCTAGGAATCCTTATTTACCCTTCGACCCTTGCTGAGATGTAACATCCCAAATTTCGTATAATTAGCACTGTCAAGTAATCGAATTTTTAGATATATTATAGAATTATAGATATGCAAGTAGGCAATATAAAAATGTATCTATTAGGATAAGATAAATTCAAGTTTCATTTGCAGAAAAATTTTATTAAGACAAATAGCAACATTTTGTTAGTTTGAGGAAAAAATGGTTTAATTGCAGTGTCTTGCAATATAAGAACTGAATTTATAGGAATCTATACTGTAAGATGATATGAGTATCAGTTAAAAATCCTAGAATATGTGTCTAGAAACTAGGCACCTAAGCTACCTTTATTGGCCAAACTATGACCACATAAAAGGAAACTTAACAAAAATTAAAATTTCTTTTGAATCCACCAATTATGCTCCTTCATAACAGACCAACTTATGAAGGAAGTAAATCACATTTTCCCTATTTTATCCCCTAAATTTGTGCAGCCACCCCCTCATACTCTCTACCTTCATTTTCTTCTCTAACACACAACTACTCACATAAAACTCTTGTGCTCTTACCCCCTTTGATCAAATCTTTCACTCTTTCTTTATGTCTCCTCAAGAAAACTCAAGATAAGCTCATAAACTCCCTTCCTTTGAATCATTTAACTTCAACCACCAAGAGGAAAGAAATGAGTCATCATCTATTTGGAGCCTTAGTGAAGAAAAACCATCGAGAAACTCCAAACTAGAAGCTTCAAGTGGTGTTTTTAGGTAGGATTTATTAGATTAATTGATTTCTATGGATTATATGGCCATTAATGTTTCTTATGTCATCCTTTCTTTTGATGATATTTGATGTTAATATAACTTGTTTTCAGTGATTTAAGACAAGAATTATTAGTTTGGGGTGAAGATTTGATCAAATACCAAAAGAACACATAAATAAGAAATACTGTAAGATAAACCCTGAGGGAGCCATCCATATAGCGAATAATGGTTCTCACCCTATAGGTCTCAAATTTGAGTGAAACCAATTTTAATAAAACTAGACTTCTAAAACTTTCCAACCATATAAATTATAGGTCCATTGCATTTAAAATAAGAGAGTTATAATTTTTAGAAGTAGGATGTTGAAACCCACTCACTATCTTAACTAGTATGTGTTGTGAAGGGCATAACTCGTCCTATGTAACATCCTACCAATTTAATGTTATGCTTAAGTCATAACATGAAATTTAGTAGATTATGTTACTGTGCTGATACTCTGATTACATTTCATTTATCATATCACATCCCCTTTTTTCCCTTTTTTTTTTTATAAACAGAAGAAACGACGCGCTGTATATAATGAACGTATTCAATATGGCATAACGTAACAGAGTTTAATAAAACACAACAGAAAAGATGAGAATAAGTAATATACCATCAACTGTATATGTGCATACATATAGGTCAGAAGCCGACGCTTCAGTTTATGTACAAATTCAAAATAGGATACATAAGTGGGGCCGGTGTACCAAAAAGACATAAGGCCCGTGTCAGTGAAAACGATCCTATGGGGTCCTCAGAAGACATTTCAAGCTTACTGCTAACCTACTGCTAAGTCTATGACCTAAAGCTATACACTGCCAAAAGAGGGTCATGCTGTACAACGTCATCTGCAGTTGACCTACTCAGTCAGATAGCCGTTGGCCATGCCAGGCCTGGCTGGAGAGTAGTCTATAATGGGTCCCGAGGAGGACGACAAGCTGGTGGCCTCAGAAGGGTCGCTTTCGGAGCTGAGCGGTATGTCTGGAACCACCTGTGGGGGTGACTCTAGTGTAGGGTCAACAGGAGTTGCAGGTGTGGGAGGTGCTAGAGGAAGGTGTGCCACATGCAAAGGGACCGCAAAGTATGGGACAGCAGGGTCAAAAGCAGGATGAAATAAAGGGACGGCAAAATTCCTATTACTAAAAGGGTAAAGACGGAAATGGCAGGAACCGACTATATACAGTGAGTCCACTATGGGATCGTGGTGGAGCTGTAGGTCTGGAATCTCAATGAAAAGAGTGGCCGTCAAATCCATCACCAGTGTCTGAAAATGATGAAATGCAAAACGAGGTGATAATTTAAAGAAATTCTCAGTAGGGTTCACGTATGGTGTTTAACTGATGTCACATTTATTCTCAGTTGCCTCAGTTTTTATTTAATTATAAAAACATGGGTTCAAACTGGACTATCCATATTTAATAAGTTTAAGAAAATGTCTGGTCCGAGGCAAAGCTCAGTTTTACTTAAGACAGTATAAGAAATAAGATAAATTACTAATAATGATATACAGAATAATAAGCAAAATAGATAAACATACAGCAGTAAGTAAATATAACAGACAAACTGTAAACAACTTGTAATGACTATTCAACGGAATCATGCAAAACTCATTCTTGAACCTTACTTCATAAACTTTTCCATTACTTGGTCCCCTAGGAGTTCTTGGCCATTTAGACTCCTGGGTAATAGTCTGTTTTTCAAGATCGAGCTCGTTCCTATACAGGAATGCCAGGTTTACTTTTCCCGACCTCCCCACCAATCTATTCCCCTTAAATTTAATCTGAGGCTGGCCCAAATATCATGGAACTTTCATCATAACATAACCTTTATGTTCATCATAACAGAACCTTTATGACTTTCTTGAAAATGCACATGTATCTTATAACTCATGCACAGGTCTTACCGAAATTTCGACGGCATAATGGAACGTGTCCGCTTCCCCATGAATAGAGCTAGTACTCAGTACACCAACTTATCAAAGAAATCATGACATTTCATTCATAATTCAACATTAACTTCATAGGAGCATTACTTACATTAAGACAGGGTTACTACCTCAGCACAATCATTCAACCCGATTTTTGTAAATCAAGCCAAAATTTCTATTTAACTCATCTGGACCTGAATTTTGGATATGTTAAATTGTTGTGTCTGTTTTCTAACCTCTTTAATCCCATCTAATTTTGATAAGCATAGCTGAAGTTATTTAGGTTTTATCTCTACCGCCATGTAGTGGCGTAATTACACACTTAGAAGTAAAAATCCACTAAAAATCAAAAACTAGCTGAATCATATGAAATTAGTCTCATATCAAAGCTAACAGGACAACCTTTTTCATTTTAAAAAAGTTCCATTCCATTTGCCTCAGTAGGGCTCCAGTTATAAGCCCCGAAATTTAACCTTCCTAAACTACCCTGTTTTGGCCCGATTTGGACATAAGGCAACTTTCTTGGACCACTGGGAGCAAACGACACCTTATCTAACTCTAAATTTTTTATGGAATATTCTTCTATGTGTAAGCTTTTTAAAAAATTTTATTTCATTCAATTCCAAGTAATATAGGGCAAGTTTTGCTTTGAACAACCTAGTCTGCCTAGAATCAAACTCAAAAACCTAGGTCGAATTTCCAAAATTCATATCTCTCTCAATACTAATCCAATAGCCTTATATGATACATGTATGGAAAGCTCTGAATGTCTAGTTTCATCTAAAAATATTTTCATCAAATTTAAACTGCGGTAGGCGGAGCCGTACACTCCGCCGTATGGACTACCGAGAGATTTTGATTTTCCAGCTCCTCACCTCTTCCTACTTTCATCCTTTCTTGCTTCTTAATCGATTTTAACATCACAAACAACCAACAAACCAGCCAAATATCATCATATTCATTCAATCATCACATCAAGAATTGAGAAAATAAATCCACCACCAACCACCCACAATCAAAATAGCAAGACAAAAATTAAACCTCTACCTCTTTGTATGTGATTTGGCTTGATTTTGGAGTTTAGATTATCAAAACCTTGTTGAGCTTGAAGGTTTGATGGAGTTGGGTAAGTGGAGAAGAGAAGAAGAGAGCTGAAGCAAGGGAAAAGGCAGCGCAGAATGGGGCTGAAGGGAAAGAAAGAAATGTGTTATAAAAGCTTTCAGGAGGTAGTTGAGTTCTTGGAATTTGATTGGTCTAAAATACAAGGCTGAATTTCAGCCAACTTTCCTCATTTTTGTGGCCTTTGTGGTGCCACTTTCATGGGTTAAGTGGCTGAGTTTTCAGCCACTTGATGTAGGGTTAATGAGTTGAAAATCCTATTGGTTCGGTTCTGACAGTTTAAAATACCGTAATCTTACCGATTTCATTTAAATCGGTAAATTGGTTTCAAGAAAATTTTCATGAAAACTTCTATACTTCTAACCTAATTCCCTCATATCTAAACTCAATTAATTGCTAATCAATTGATCCTAAATAAATATTTAGTCGAATTTTAATTAATCTTAATTATTCGATAAAAATCGAACAATTAGGCGAAAAACGATAAGAAAATTCCGGTGGATGTTACACCCTATACAACTTTAAATTTAATGCAACTAATTTTATTAGGAAGTTGATACATAGATGATGATGTCATAAAAATTTTAGATTTAGATCTTAAGTATGTTGCTCCTAGTAATTCACTAAAGTTGATCTATACGCTATTTGAGTTGAAATAAGGCAACCTACTTGAGGAGCTCATAATTTGAGCTCTACTTACCCAATTAGAATGAAACTTATTGGGATTGAAAGATAATCCAATTAGTTACAATTTAATATAAAATTCGGATAAAAATGACAATATGGAATTTTAGTGATTTTCTAAAGTTAGGTGCTTGAATCTATCCTAAAACAGGCAACCTTAACTAAAACTTTAATAACTCAATTTATACACATCAAAACTTAATGGGACTAACGGGATTTAAAAGTAGACCAATAAGGCTATAACATATTAATTTTTTAGATTAAAATAAGTTAAAATGAAATTTTGGTGCAAATTACAAGAACATGGCAAAATTGAAGATGAATTACCAACTTTGAGGGTTAGAGACCCTACAAGTCATAAAAGGTCAATGGCTGAACTTTTAGGTGAAATTCCTTGTTATATTAATGTGATATTGATGTATTGACCTTATGATTTTGCTCATTGTGACTGGCTAGCTGGAATGATATTATCTATATATGGGAAAATCTCTTATTTCAATTGTTATACTACCGAATTTCTAGCAGAAGTATATGAATGCCATGAGTATGTATGTATTATGTACATGGAAATTATTCATGCAAGAATGTTTGAAAGTAAGATATGAAGCATGTGCATAAGTCTCTCAAGTATATTGATACATGAATATATGAGCATATGAATCATGACAGAACATGAACAGATAAGATGTGGATCCCTACACTTGTAGGTAGTTATTAGATCCCTTCTTATGAAGGTAGTTAAAACTATTGGGTTCCTCTACATTTGAGTTAGTTGGCCAGCTAAGTCCCTCCAATTTAGAGGCATATGGGTCCCCTTGCAGGTTAGTGCTATGTGGTGATGGTCACGTGTTGAACTCACTCCCAGATCAGGCTAAAAATTAAAAACACAATAGACACTTTAGGGACAGTGATATGTAATGCCTAGATGAGTCAAGTAAAGGAAGTAAAGAAAGTTAAAGAAAGCATAAGTGCATTTACGTGATTATATAATGTGCATCTGCATATGCATACATTATATTCTTGTTGTTACTATTATGAAACTACCCTCTCAAATGACAAGTATATGGATAAAATGAACCTGCTTTGGAAGGATATTTTTGAACTTTATAAAAATGAAATTTATAGTTTATATGGCGTGATCACTTTTTCATAATAAACTAAAGCGATTGGAGATAATGATTATGACACTTTATATGATAGTCTAGGAAATCTTTTTGAGAATTTATAATTCTCACCCCTTTGTATGTTCACGTGTTATCTCCAGATAGTTCAGGAGATAGTGAAGATGGTCAATACTGGATAGAGTTGATTAAGATTAGAGGATGGCTGAAGGTCGCTGTTAGATAAGGTCTGTATATGTATTAGTGACAACTCCTAGATGTAGTACTATGACTTAAGCATGGTACTGTTCTTGGGAAAATGTTACATAAGGATTCCTTGTTTACCTTTAGACCTATGCCGAAGAACTCGTCATTATTATTTCCTCTTATAAGACATGAGCTCATTCCTTATGCACATAACTTATAACTAGGGGGAACTCGATTGGCTGTAGCCCTTTTACTTTCTTGGTCATAGCCTTTCTATTCAGAAGTGTAAGACTTTCTTCCTTATGTTTTGCATACATTGCATAATCATATATATAATGATGCATTCCTAGGTTACCTTCTAGACATCATAAGGCAATCATTCAAGAATATCGCAGACTTGTGTAAGCTTATATCATTTCTCATGCATCAATAATTGAGTTTATAAACATGCAATATACCATTTCATCTAGTCATACTCATTACGCACATTTAGGATAGTCACTTTGACTTTTAAGGCTAAGCTTGTAAAGTTCTTATGCTTAATCTCATTACTTAGCTAAAATTTTTCATTTTGTCCTTTACTTAGAAATTATGGCAAAATAGGCCAAAACCTCACTTTGTTCATTGAAATTTTATGAGGGTCGAGTATTAAGTGTTTTCTTTCATTAGGAATTGGTCCTACCTCATTCTTAGCTCCTAAAGCTATTGTATGCACAGTTTTGTATCTAGTTGTTTCATGTTAAAATCTACTAAATTAATAACTTTAAAATTCACTAAAATTTGATTTTAACTCATCTTACCCTTAGATTTTACACTTAACACCTCTATACCTTATCTTTTCAACCTAATTAGTCCCATCCAATTTCATAAGGTCTAGCTCAAATTATGATGTCTGCAACACTTGTTGTCCTATGTTGACTTCTACATAACACAACCTTCTTTTAAGAATTACTGGAAATACATGCGAATTCATATGGATCTAAAGATTTTCAGTCTAAAACTACTACATTTCAACTTTTTAACAAAATTGGTTCCACCTTAATCAGATCAGAGAAGCCTACGATATGCAACTTACAACTTAGCCTACTTAGTTTCTACATTATGTAGAATCAACAAGGTTTAAAAATCCATATCTACCTAATCTTAATCCTAATGAATCTCAAAATTTAGGAGCAACTTTGTGATCTTCCTAACTTATTTTGGAGTAGAAAGTGCAAATGTTGTCCGATTTTGAGACTCTAGTCACACAACCTGCTTCCAAGCTCTCCTAAATTCACATCTTAATTCAAAAAAGCTCTAAAACTTTACAATCTAATAACCTTATGAGAAATCTTTCATTTAAAACAAGTCCCACTCAATTTCGAATTTCCTAAATTCAAAAATATGGTCTACAATTCCAACTATGTACAAATGAATTCTACAGAATTATGTATTAGGTTTTGGCTAAAGGATGTTATGTTACTCAACCTGATCCTTGTGGTTTAAAATCATATCTTCATTTCCAAATACCAAATTAATCTAAAACTAGAGATTTTGAACCTTGAGGCTCAAACTAGAGCTAAAGATTTTGCCACCTTCTTGATAATCTAGGCTTCACCAAGGTAGTGGTTCAAAGGCAACCTAATCTTCCTCCTCCAAGCTTCAATGATTGTGGCTCTCAAGGGGTGATAACACCATACTAGAGCTCCTTAATATTCTTGATTTTTAGGTGGATGTGTAGAGGACATTGTGAGTGCAAATTTCATAAAAAGAATGGAAGGATTTGGACAAGTTTACTTAGCCATGCAAGGCTTGGAAAGATGAAGAAGATGACGGTGATGTAGGATGGTGGTGGTGCCATGGAGTGTCGAAAGAGTAGGGGTGGAGTTGGATTTGTGGTGAGAGGAAAATGAAGTGTCTAGTGAGTAATGAAGTGTTTATAAGGGTGACTATGCATTGGAGTGACATAT
This sequence comes from Pterocarpus macrocarpus, assembly GCA_031439585.1. Classification (NCBI taxonomy): domain Eukaryota; kingdom Viridiplantae; phylum Streptophyta; class Magnoliopsida; order Fabales; family Fabaceae; genus Pterocarpus; species Pterocarpus macrocarpus. Next base: position 30,937,923 of record CM062513.1, on the reverse strand, counting down.
GAGCATGCATGGAGCCTTATCTCCTCATAATTTATATATCGATATCATTCTTAAGGTTTATCATAACCAACGGAATTAAATTCTCACTCCTAAAGACTACTCAAACTAATAATAGGCCCTTGAAAAATTAATTCAAGGTGTTTGGTAAATTATCCACACCATCCGAATTCACCTGGGATGTTTTAATATTTTAGTGTAAAACTATATTTTGGCCATTGAAAGATTTGTGTTTTAACACTTTAGTTCTCGAAAGATTAGTTGCATACACTTGAGTCCCCAAAGATTTGGTGTTACAATACTTTAGTCCATTGTTACCATTTTTTGTTAAACTAAAGTGTTATAATGTCAAATCTTTGGGGGACTCAACGTATGAAATTGATTTTTTGAGGACTGAAGTGTTATAATGCCAAATTTTTAGGGGACTCAAGTGTACGCAATTGATCTTTCGAGGACTAAAGTGTAAAACACAAATCTTTCGGGGACCAAAGTGTAGTTTTACTCTTTGTTTTATGTAGAGTATATAGTTCCACAAATTTATTAAAAATTAGTGTATTTAAATTATCTTGCTTTAATAATTATATGTGTGGTTTTTATCTATTAAAAAACTTTCTATTGTTCCCAGAATTGGGAATTTAGCAATAGGCACTATCCCAAAATCGAGATGTTACATAGCCTGCCCTTATCCTTCTTTTTCTCTCTTTTCTCTTTGGTCTTCTCTTGCAAGAGTATTGTTGAAAGGGGCTATTATCTTTCTTCTGTAGTGGCATCCCACCATTTTCTTTTCCTTTTCATTGTTAAAGTTTTTGTATCTTTTATTATATTTTTGTGGGGTGTTTTGGTTTTTCCTTATGGATATTTCTATTTTGATGGTCTTAGAGAAGACAGATATATTTAGATCTATTTTGAATAGAGGTGTACTACATTCTTCAAACTACAACACTTTTCGTGTTGGCCTCTGATGTGAAAGATGATTAGACATCGATAGTATTTGGACAAGGAGGACAGCCAAAGATCATTAGTTAGTTTAGAATATAGAATGTATTTGTTTGTTATTAAATTTGGATTTGATTTTTTTAAAAAAATTTGTAAGTGATGTTAGACTTGCTTATGATAGAATTTTTCTTTCTCGTAAAATATATATATAATGATAGATAGATGTTTACATTTTCACTAGAGATTACGAAATGGTCAACTCTTCTTAATTCATCCTCTCCCCGTTTCATCATGGGTTAATTTAAATTGGATATAGCATGAGTAGACTCATTTTAGAAAACGAGTTAGAATTATGAACCAATCTCTTTCTCATTTTTGACAGGTTAACAAGTAAATAAATTAACATGCCTAAAAATAAGATATAATAGAAAAGAAATAAGATGGCAAGTTAATGGACCAACTTGGTTAAAAGTGAACAAAATAACAAGTTAATCCATAGGTTGACCCCCAACTTGCTTGAATTACTTAATTTTGGAAATGAATAAAAAATGGTTAAGTGAGTCAACTAGTCTTATGCGGACACAATTTGCGAGTTATTTGAGATGGATTAAATTATATATGTGAAAGTGAGCCAAGCCTATTAAAACTCAGTCTTAGCTTAAGCTTAACTCAAACTCAACTTACTAGAAACTTTTCGAGTTTAAACTCGCTTATGAACCACTCAAACTCGATAAAATAACTCGAATTAGATATAAATTAAGCATTTTAGACTTAAAAAGCTAGGATATTTACTCATAAGAGCATAACTTCAATAATAATAATAATAATAATATGCATCAAAAAATAATAGCAAAATATGATTATATATATATATATATGAGTCAGTTCACGAGTTATTGAGTCAAATATATTTGGCTCATTTATTAAACAAGCTCAAAATGATAGCTTAAACTTGACTCATGAGCTCATGAGCTCAACTTATTAAACTATTAATGAATCGATAGCTCATGAGTTGGCGTTACTGGTTTACAACTCTAGGTTAAAATAACTAACCCAAAAAAATAGGTCATAAAATACAAAACACAATCTGTCATATATTGTGAGTTAAATAGGTTAGCCTATCAAGTTCAACCTATTTTACTATCAGCATTTCTTATTTTAAAGAAAAACTTACTAAAACTAAAAATAAATAAATATATTTACTTTAGAGTCTGTTTGGATTGCCTTTATTTTTAGAAAAAAATGCATTTGTAAATTTTCAAGTGTATTTGGATACAACTTAAAAAAAAATACTTATAATAAAAAAGTCAATTTACCACTCTTTTTTAAAGTTAGTAATACCCATATTCTAAAAGAAATAGAAGTAAAAGGAATTTTTAATAAAATTATTTTCTAAAAACATCCTTTATCTTTATGAATAATTACAATCTATTTTCTTCTTTTTTTATCTTTTATAAAACCTTAGTTCTCCTTCGTCCTTTCAATATCTTTTTTTATAATTTAGCTATAAAAAATACTTTTATTCATTTTTATTGAAACAAACATATAAGTACTTTTAATAATTAAAGGTACTATTTAAATAATCTATCCAAATGTAACATAATTTTTTTAAAAAAAAATAAAACTCTACTAAAAAAATTTAATAAAAAAAGTTCTTTTTTAAAAAATTTATCCAAACTTATCCTTAATTCAATTTTTTTCAGATACTTTCTATCTGTAACTAAGGAAATAAGGAAGAAAATTATGTAATTATCCACGCTCGCTTTTTATATGTAAGTTAAACAACGTAGTTATAAAATTTTGTGCCAATGTCCAATGGTGGTAAATTTGAGATTGGGATAATCACATAAATTTTATTTTCAAAAGTCTTAAACAATTTTTTTTTTCACAAATATCATCTACTCAGACAATTTTGTTCAAGGTACGGTCGAGTATTAATGTGAGTACCTCTTTCAATTGGGATTTGAACTGTAATTCACCACATGTGGTAGACTAAGTCCTTCTGTTGAATTAGATTCCTATTGGTAAAATCTTAAATAATCCTAACTTTATATAATATAGATATATGATTAAATTATAATTTCAAAGAATATATAGATATTAAGGCTTCAAAATTTTCAAATAAGAATGAAAAGTTAGGATTCATTAACTTCCTCCCTTTCTTAGTTATTATTGTTGAATTAAAAGTTTGAAAATCTTAAAACTTTAACCCCTTTTGCTTTTACCTTTGCACATATTTATCCTCCCGTGCTCATGCTAGACCCCGTTAGCTTTGTTACTTTAACAAAACTTCCTTATCATAAATTTAAGCAATTTACAGAGCATATAAAATTTAAAATCATTGAAAAAACTATTGTATTCAATTTTTATTACCCCAAAAAATATTTATTTAAAATTTCTTTTAATATAACATGAAAAAAAAAACTTTTTATACTATTTATAAGCTTAAAAATTAAATTTTTATTATGTAAATATTTGAGTTTTGAGCCTCGGGCCTATGGCTTTTGCCAAACCCTAGGCTCAGCTTTCCTTTCACCAATGCCTATTAAATCAAATTGGGTCAATCTAATGAACAGGCTTAAATAAACCCAATGAAATAGGTAAGTTTTCTAGTTTAGGTAACAAATAATTTCAAATATTTAATACATATTAATTTGAATTTTTTAATATGTTTAATTAAATAAATTATTAAATATTTTTATGTTCTAATTATTATATAAATAAATACAACCTAGTTGGTTGACTCAAATAATTTGCAATATGCACAAGGCTGGATTAAGTCAGCAAATTTCTTGTCCTTACTATATTTGATCTATAAAGAGCCAAGCGAATGGATTGGTTGGTTCGAATTGACACCCTTACCATAAAACTACTTTGATTGAATGTTTTGGAAAGAGATCGATTGTCACTAGTATAAATTAAAATTATTCTTACAATATTGAATAATTTTTATTGGAAAAATATTATTAACAAAATCTACTATTAAATTGTCAATTCATATCTTATAGATCATTACATTAACACAATTTCACCTTAGCTTCAAATAGTTTGGTATTATATTTTATATACATCAAAACTGTTCCTGTCTTGACTCTTGGAAGGGTAGACTTGTGTTTATTGGCTTCGAATGCCCCACCTCCTGTAACTAAAGGAGGGGTATATATGTAGGGTCTGGTTCTATTATGGTCAATTAAGGGTCCACAGGACATACGTTAAAAAATCTAATGAGTCGTCATAAATATTGTAACGTACAAGTGAATGGAGTAACGTATGTTCTTGATCCGCCATCGGAGGATCGGTAAACCGACTGTATCCATGAGGGTCGACTAGGCAATGAGGTCACCCCAGCTATGGAGGTCGAGTTATACCGATTGGACCAAAAACCAATGTAATAAATATTTTTAAATTATATGAAATAAAATTGTTTAATCATATTTTTATTGTTGTTAATTTTTAAAAAAAAATTGACACAAATAATTTATATAATAAATAATTATAATTCAGCAATTGAGTCATAAAAATTATTTTCTATAAAAAATATTAAATAATATAAATATACCAAGTCTTAGACCTATATGAATTATCTCGTTCCATTGTTACTATTGCTTTCAATCAAATTCAGTTAAATTAAGCAAACCGGATAAAATCCAAAAAAACATTGATCAATTTTATATTTAAAAGGAAATGTTAGAGAGCCAAAATTCTTTTGGCAGGTGCATTGTGTTTAATTTTTGTTTTTAAAGTTTTTCACATGCATTTTACATTCGAAGTAATCTTGTTCGAGATATAGTCGGGAATTAAATACGAGCACCTCTCTCAACTAAAATTTAAATAGTGATTCACTATATTATAGGAAGTAGCCTCTTCCACTAAATCCAATCTCCTTTAGTTGTATTCTATTTAAATTTTTCAGCTGTGATATTACTGAATCTGAAAGCCAATTAATTTTCGTGATCTTTCATTAACTTTTTTCAGCCGGATCAATGAAATAACTCGTCCTCGATCTAGACAGTACAGTTATGATTCAAAAGTCCATAAGGCTTACAAGTTACAATCATTATAGTTAGCCCAGTCTTGCAAATTTTTGAACGCCAGAAACTGACCAGTGTGTTTGGTTTAGCGTTCTTCCCACCAAACCACCCCCCACCCTACAAAAGCCTAGAACGCTGGTATAACTCCAGAGGCAAAACGCTAACCACAGCCCTTTTTTTGATTTTTTTGGGTCGAAACCACAGCCTTGAAATGACAAATTTCATCTATCAATTTCAGGGGCGCATTTAACCTGGGCCTCACTAACGGAGGTCCACGGCGGATCCCTTGGTCTTTACCGTTGGATTGGCTCTAGTTTCGATGCTGTGTCATGTTTGTAAGCCCATTGCATGTTCAACAGATAAACAGGTACAAAATTGTAAAGTAGCCCCAGCCATAAATGGTAGGTCTCGTAAGGTCGCAAAGCCATGTATACGTAAGTGACAATGTAACGAATTCATTACAATATTAGTTCTGCATTCATGTGGCTTCAAGGAGTACTTTGTGTTGGATGAATGGAATGTTTGAACGTCCGGGGCTTGTCGACAAACATGGATTCAACCAAGATTTGATGCTGGTATGGCATGTCTGGATCTACAGATATACGAAGCAATGAATTCATCTCCATTGTAGGAAATAAGTACAATGGATGATTGAAAATTTTCTTCCCAGTATATGTAATACTTGAAGTGATGAAGCCGTGTGTTATTGTTTCATTTTGAGTCGAGTGTGTATCCCACATCACCGTTATTGTGTTGTTAGGTATCTTCTCTTCCATGGCTATATATGTGATGGAGAAATATTTACATGATCCAGGAGTACTATGTGGCTATACTCCCAGATCAATTATATAAGTGTATTTTATATGGGACCACCATTAATATACAATCTCATATAAATATACTTACATGATTAGTCGAGAGCACAACCACGTGGTGCATCCGGACCATATAAGAATTTTTCATATGTAATGTTTTGAAAATCATATTTTGTTGAAGTGGAGAAATGGAACGGAAAACAAAGTAAAATGAAGTCAATTGAGAATGATCAATTTAAAACGAGAAAAATTAATGTTTGTGAGGAAAAATGTGCAATTAATAATGACATAATGAAAAAAAATAAATTCATAGCACCGTGAAAACGAATCACGTCCCCTAAAATTTCGCTATTTCCAATACCTCTTACCCTTCAACCAAGTACCTTTGAGCGGACCGCAAATAAAACGTGCAATACTATTCAATGGTAGCGTGCCCGCCTGTCTCGTTTTTCGCCTGCGACATTGATGGATTCAGCCCAAGTCTACGGGAGCTTAAGTAGTCGAGTGAGAAAAAAAGAGGTCCTAAGCATTCACCGGATTCTGAATAAGCAACAACAAAACCATAGCAATATTTATATTGGGTCACAAACACCATTTTAGTTGCTTATCAGGTGAAACCAAAAGGTAAATAAAAACGGCTAGCACCCGGTCAAAAGTATGGGGTTCACGGTGGGCCAGAACATTCGAGCCCCACCCTAAAAGCCACCTTAATTTCAGTGCTAAATTAGGTCACGATGTATATTTTGTGCACAGAGAAGTCGGTGGGCCAGGTGGCCTTGAAATAAAATAACATCTTGGATATGGTCCTGTGAAAAATATAACCGGGCCCAAAACCATCCTAAAAGATTAAAAATTTGTTTTGTCCATGGTGAATGCTTTACGTTTATGTGGCCCATAACGATTCAGTTATGTCTTTGCATATGGAAGTTTGTTTCAAATGTTAGACCAAAACAAAAGGTTGTTTCAAATTGGGTCTATATGCACACGGAGTTCATGCCTCTGGTGCGTTGTGGGCTACCATGTTTCTTCCAGCTCAAGAATTGGGTCACTGCCATTTAATTCAAACCGCGGATAATTGATCTGCACATGACTAATTTTGGTGTTTCTTTGTTGGGTTTCTCTAGCTTCCGGCGGCGTCTGAAACGAAAGCCAACGGGGAAAATAAACGCAGCGTTTTCATTAAGATTCCAGGAAAATCTCTGAAATGTGCAATGCATTCTTAATTATTCTTCACATGAATCAATCGGTTTGAAAGTTGGAACCAATTCCTAATTACGCTAAGATGTCCTGCGTAACATAAATTTAGGCAATATAATATTATCATTAATATGCCATTAGTGCTGTATAGAAAAGCACATGTTGTTTGGCCTATTGGGCTAACCGAGTGAATTGATAGGGTTTTCGTTCTTGACTTACTACTTTCGACTTTCTGGAAGGAAGATATTTTCCAAAATGGTCAAAATGAAGAATGTTTTGCACACAATTGTGTTTTTCCCCCTTTTTTTCCTGGTTTGTACAAGTCGTAGGAATTGGGTTGTTCGTTTTTTGACCTTTTACTTTCAATTTTATTGTTCTTACCTGATATCTCTGCCCTCTCCCACAAGAAGAAAATCTAGAATACTTTGATCGTACTCCTACGGTCCCAAAATTCTATGGCTCTTTGTTTGATATTGGTAATGATCGATTCCTTTCTTTCTATCCTTCTATTCGTATGTGTGATTGCATTCATAAGAACTAGACGAAAGTTATTGGCTAGTCCACTTTACAACGAGTTGATCAGGATTGTGTTCAACACAAATCTGAATGTAAAATCTTTTACTCATTTTAATTTTCCTCTTCTTACTTTTTCATCATCAATATTTTACGCGCCACGGATTCTTTGTTTCCGAAGTGCTGGAAGAGCTGTCTTCTCGCTGGCACGCGACACCGTGAAGGCCCAGGTGTTCCCAAAGCATTTTTCATTTCACACTTGAGATTTAAAACCAAAGAAGTCAAAGGAATCCCACAAGAAGTAAAATATTGCCTACCCGAGACCAAATCATTGATTTACTTTACCCCATTGACAATAAAAATGTCAAAGTGTTGAAGCCAAACAAAATGAACTTAACATTTAAACACCGATCAAGCCAGCAGAAAAGTTTTAAACACGATTCACCGTATCCTCCTTGTGACAACAAGTAATCATGTGTTCAATGATCGTGTCGACACTTTCACCGCCACGGGCTTAAAACGGTTGACGCATCACTCTCGTTAAGAGCTCTTTCACGGGGTAAACTAAAGAAAACGAAGTTTACCCCAAAAAAAAAGAATCAATTAAAAGGCAAAGCTCAAGAAATCAAATAGAAACAACAAATGAGAAAAAGCAAAAATTGGTATTTATTTGGTATTTTAAAACGAGCCTCTGTACACAGGGCCACAAGGGGCGCCAGTTAGAACTCTTCCATCAAGTCAGATCACAAATCATGAACTGTATGTACCCTACCCAATTTACAACCTAAAATTAGAATCAATGAATGTGAATAATCAAAATCGAACCAGAACCCAACCAACTCTCATGAACAAAGAAACAATCTTCTAGTTCCCCTGCTTCTCCTCTGCTTCAGAAAAACTCTAATTCCACCTAACACTAGTCCAACTATCCGATTCTGGCCAATTCGCCGGAATCCGATCCGTCACGAGCTGCCGCAGCCGATCCACCGGCGAAAACGAACACGACGAACCAAAATTCCATTCACATGGCGGCTCACCGGATTCAGGTGAGCTCGGAACAGAACCGTTAACACTGGAAACCCAATCAGGGAAATCGAAGTGGCTTCTTGGCGATATTGTTGATGATTCATTCACACCCTTCAATGAAACAGTATCACCGGACACGAAGGGGTGCTTCAGAAGCATCTCAGCCGTCCATCTCTTCCTCGGATCCTTAACAAAACACTTCAACAAGAAATCTTTCCCCTCTTCCGAAATCTCATCGGGGATCAAAGGCACTTCTTCTCCGACCCCAATTCGAAGCAACAACGACCAAATGCTCGAATCCTTCGGAACATTCCACGCCGGCTTGCCGGTCACCATCTCCACCACCGCGCAGCCCAACGCCCATATATCCGCCGGCGACTCGTACTCGCCGTCGTTCACCGATTCCGGCGACATGAAAAGTGGAGTACCCCTGCATTCGAACACCTTCTTCCCCTGCTCCTCCCCTGCCTCCTTGGCAAGGCCAAAATCACCAATCTTAATCTCACCGTCCTCAAATACGAGGATGTTCTGCAGCTTTATGTCGCAGTGAACGAACCCGTTCGCGTGAATATGACTGAGACCTTCGACGACTGACTTCGTGTAGCGCCGAACCTGAGGCTCCGGTATCTGGCCGCCATGGCGCCGGAGCTGGTCGGAAAGGCTGCCGCCGGCGGCGTACTCGAGGAAGAGGTTGTAGTACTCGTCGCCATTCTCGAAGCTGTAGTCTTGGCCGTAGCAACGGATGATTCTTGAGCATGTGCCGAGGCAATCGAGCACGTGCTTCTCGTTCTTGAGCCAATACGAGGTGGCAACCTCGGAGGACTTGACGGCTGTCGGAGAAGGGAACTGGGCGGAAGAACCGTTTCTGGGAATTGCTAAACTCACCGTGGCGAAGCTTCCTCGACCAACCGTGTCTCCTCGTACCCAATCCATGGTAGCCAAAATCTGAGTTGAATCTTGGAGATGTCACTGTGTTCTGTGTTCAGTTCTGTGGGGTGTGTTTTTGTGTGCTTTTGCGCGTTGCTTTGCTTTGCGGAGAAGAAAGAAAATGCAAGTAGAGAACAACTAACTTTGCCCTCCAAGTTTCAAGAACCCTTCCCTTTATATATATGCGCGAAATCTAGTTGATGTTAAATGACCTAAGCCTGAAGTCGTCTTGGGAAAAGTTGAATTAAATTAAAAATTAAATTTTAAGATAGAAAAAAAAAAAGGAAGAAAAATAGAAAATAAGGTTGAAACTAAAATAAATATTGGTGAGATGATTGAAGCACGTGATAGGCGAGGATATTTCCGCGCGAAGGAGTGCTTTCCTGATTTGGCTGAACTATCGTACCTCACTTCGGAACGTGGTTGATAAGATGAACGTTTCTGAAAGATCTTTTAACAGATATCACGCTGGTTGGATAGTGACTTGAAAATATGGCTCTATAATATAAAATAAAAACTAAATTAACAATAAGTTATTGTTTGGCACGTACGATTCGAGTAATCATGTCGTTTTACGCATCGCCCCTGGTCATATTCGAGTATCTTAGTATCTTAGTGTATCCTACATTTTTGGTCATAGTTAAACTTTTACACGCACATGCATTAAGTCCTAATTATTATTATTATGTGACGCGTGTTTTACCATTTCTCATGATTTTTGTTTTAGGCGGAAATTAATTATGAGCAATTGAGCATGATCTTCACAATATTCACTGCTTCCGATCGGTCCGCGTGCCGCATTCTTACCCTTTTTACAAATTGCTTGTTGCCCAGACTTAACAAGTTGCCATTTATTTGAATATTCTCATCTCGTGTTAGAATATGCTTGATTGAAGGTTTTTCTTTTCTTTTTATATGCCTTTTCGGCGGCGGTTAACTAAATTGTATGCCTCCGTAAAGTGGATACATAATTCCATACATTGAATCAATACTTTAACAGGGGTACTAATCCGCCTTTGAAATCTTTTTTGCATATTAATTAATTATTTGATATAAGAGTAAATGTTTGTTTTTAGGCTTTGACATAAGAGTAAATTTATTTAATCTTGATTGAAGTTTGAGATATTTACAAAAAGTAATTTCTTTAGGTGCGAATATTATACTACCATTTTCCTCTATTAAATTTCTAGAAGTCGATATATCATATATGTATATTTTTCTTTTGAATCAATTTTCTATATATTTATGTACACATTTGCATATACAAGTCAAGTTAATAAAAATATTCTAGAAAATCAGTGTATTACATTAGGTTGAGTATTTCACGTACTAAATAAATAAATCTTAAAATTACGTATATAATTTGCTCGGTAAAATAATATAATTCGGGATTTTTCCAATTTAATTTTGAGTAATGCAAGATTCAATATAAAAATGGGACATCTTAAAAATAATTTGAACAGTGAATGCAACTAAGCTACAAATGATTGATGTTCTGAAATTAATAATTTTATTTAATTGGAAAGTATTACAAACTCATGCCAATGTTAGAAACTTGACGTGTGCAATTCCATTATAAGAAACATTTTACAGGTGCAACTCATTCAGTCTATTTTATTGAAAATCTATAGGAATATACAAAGCATAGATTGAAAAGATAAATGGTTTCCTATCAGTATCCCATTAATTTGAAATCAAATCAGATAATAAATAACGACCCTTAATTTATAACCAAATCAGTGAGGCGTATACATTCATCGGTATCGAAAGTAAATCAATCAAAATTAGGTGGCCTCATTTAAATTGTGTTATATTTAATTATTCATCACCACGAAAAAAGTGGTGCTGTAATCCTTTAAAAAACACAATGCTCCTTTCTGTTCTGATACTCCAACTAAATAATAGGTTCATGCTTTGCATTCGCAATTAAAATATAGAGGCTGGATTTGTACAGATAAGCCGACACTCGCAAAACGTGCATCTCTATATTTCGCGGGGAAGTGGTAATATAACATTATGAAAACGTGCTTTTATGGTTCGCGCAATATAAAATATGTTGTTTAAATATTTCATTATCATTATCATGAAAAAGGGATCCTTTTATTTTTTATTTTTAGAAGGGATCCTCTTATGTGGTGGATTAACAATGTAAACTCTGTTTTCCACAGTAAATACACGAATTTATTTTTAGAAAAAGCAATTCGCTGACATCAAAATCCGTAAGATTGGTACATTTTGATGTAGATATATATAACAATGTAAGATTTAATTAAGAGTTTAATTATTATGCACTAATAATATAAAAAAATTTTACACTGTTATTCAATTAAATTTGTAAAACTTTTATTTGTAACCAAATCAGCTGAATTTATTTGTAAAATTTTTAAGGTAGTAAATGGTTGAGTCAAATATTTTTACTGATGTGCAATCTATGAATGGATATCTATATAAATTTTTTTTACACTGACAGTGTATACAAATTAAATACTTTAATTTAATGATATATTGTCACATTATTTAATAAATTTGTTACTTTATATCATTGTTATGTAATAAAATAAAATGTTAGTATATAATTAAATAATATTGTAAAAAAATATGTTTATATATGTATATATATATAGAGAGAGAGAGAGAGAGAGAGAGAGTATTAAAGTTAAATTCATTCATGACTAAGAAAAGAAAATAAGAGTATGGCCTAACAAACTTAACAGGACTATCTACCAACCAATTTACTTCTGCAATACAATAATAAATTGAACTAAACATCCCCCGGGGGGCCCCCAGAAAAAATCAAAAGACAAGAAAAACTAATCGATTTTTGTCATGTATATCAGGTTATAATGCCCATAAATTGGAAATTCATACCTGACGCTATGATCAGTCCATTGTAAAGATATTCGCAAGTTGATCAGCAGATGATGATGATACAAGCAATTAGTGAATCTGGTCATTTTGTACTTTCTCCCTCATAATATGGATATCAAGCTTCTATGTGCTTGGCATTTTCATAGAATGCCGGTTGGGTGCCTTGTGTTGTTTAATTTGATTTTTTTTTTTTAACAAAAAAAATTGGGTTAAGAGAATGGTTCACTATAGTTTAGGGTGAGGACACACTTCAAGTTAGTGATTAGATAAAGTATTTTCTAAAATGACAACTCTATAATTTGAATCTTTATATAGTTCACTAAATTTCTACTAATCTAATTTAAATTAGGTAAGTTAACTAAGCTCTTCTAGAGTTTTTTCTTTTTTTTATGCTTTTGCTCGCTTGACTCGATCATAAGACATAATTTAAAAATAACAAGTGTTGAATCACTTAAAATCAATAAGTGTTGGTAAGTCATGTGTTAATATAATGCTTAACAATAATGTTATAATGGCATTTACTTAAATTCAAGATAAACTTCATTAAAAATATAAAATCTTGAATTCTTAAATGAAGAATTAAATATCTATATACAGCTCAACTGACTTTGATGCCTAACTCAGTTGAGTTTCTATAAATACTATAAAATGGGGAATGATATCTCTTCATGTTGTTGAGTATGCTTTGATGGGTCCTATACGAGTTGGTGTAATTAATTCACTTAAAAATTAATCGACTACTTATGTAAATTCTTGCCTTTTTTTTTTTAAGAGACAAATGAGAGTTCACTTTAGAGAAGTCTTCTCCTTTGAATTTTTTTCTACTTGATTTATAATAATCTATTAAAACGAAGAGATTAAGCCACGTGAACTGCACGGTATCCAAACTAAGATGCTAAGGACAGTCAAATGGATTTTACGTAAAAATGGTAAGAATTATCCCTCAACACAATTAATTATTAATTATATATTGACTGAAAACAAGTTATTGAATGAGTAGTCAAAACAAACAAAAAAAATATGTCATTAAATGAAAATTTTTTAAGACCATTTAAAAATAAGGGCCCATTTGGATAAATAACTTATTTAAATACTTATATAAAAGTAATTTTTGAAATTAGACTTATAAATAAGTTATTTTGTATTTAAATATAGTAATAGAAATTCTTATTAGAGTATTTTAAAAAGTATTTTTTGATAAATTAGATATTTTAATTTATCAAAAAAAACTAAAAATAACTTTTTGAAAAGTAATAAGTTGTAAAGCCACATTATTAGAAATTTGTCAATAATCAACGAATTTTACCAACAGCTTCAATCCATTGAAAATATTGACGAATTATCCATTAGTAAAATTAAACAAACAATTGATGTGAAAATTTACCGACAGCTACTGACATATTATCCATCAGTAAAATTAAACAAATAATTGATATGAAAATTTATCGACTGCTTGATATTCAATCAGTAAAACTGTCAATAAATTTTCGGGCCTAATTGTGCCAAAATATTATTGACGGAAAAACTGTCAGTAAGTAATTATTTTTTCTTTTAATTTTATTTAAAAAATTAACACTTTACCCACAAAAATTTGTTAGTAATTAATATTAAAAATATTAATTTTTTTTCTAAAGTTGATTTTTTATATTATAGACAAATTATCCGTCAGTGTTTGAAAATTGGGAATAACTGTCATTTTCTATTCATTTTCCATATTATCAATGGATTTTTCGTCAATAACATTCAATTAATGAAAAGATTTGTTTAATTATCATTTTACCGATGGAATATCCGTCAGTAATATGTGATTAATAAAATGAATCATTTCATTAACTTTTTATCAACGAGAAACGTGTCACTAAAATAAGAAACAGTTTGTTAAAACGTGAGCCCTCTTCTTCTTTTTCCTCATTCCATTGAACACACTCCCTCTCTACACTCTCGCTCTCTCTCGCTCCTTCACATGACCATTGCCCTTTTTACCACTGTTGGAGCTTCCATTTCACCGTCGAAGACCGCCATTGTGCTCATGGTAAGTTATAAAGTATTTTAATCGATTTAGTTTTTTTGTTTAGCTTTTTTTTTTACTACCATTTCTTTACTTATTTTTTAGTTTCTTAGTTAGTTAACCAACTTATTTTGCTATATTGATTGTTAAAAATCTAATTTGGAGTGCTTTCATTCTGGTGAATTCATTGTTCTAAAATTTGGCTCTTATAAGTATTTTACATTAGGCGTTTAATCCTTACAAATATAGTGTCCTTATAAATAGCACCACTCAACATTTAGTTTAAATGGCAGGGACCAAAAACCTAATAATGAAAAAAAAAAAAGGGATTGAAATTAAAGCAAAAATTTTAAAAGGACCAAAACCAAAATGACCCATATTTATATGGACTAAAAACATATTTAACCTTAAATTAAATAATCAATGCAACGTTTTGAGAGTCTATTTGGCTATGTTTTTGGTGCTATTATTAAACAATATGTTGAGTATACACCTTTTATTATAATTGCAAAATTGTGCACCAACGAGGTATTGGTTCAACTAGAATGGGTTCAGGTCCCTTAAATATGTAGTCCTGGATTTGATTCCAAAATTTATGTATATAAAAAAATACTGTTAGGAGGGGTCCCCATTTAGACATCTGATCGTATTCTATGAGATTAGTCTCTCACCTGTCGGGTGAAGGGACACTCTGAATGTAAACATTCTCCAAACATAGATGTCATACTCGAGTCATGGAGCTATATTTAGAGGTTGTTAATGCTACTATTAAAAAAAAAAAAAAGCCTTGTAAATAAGGAGACATTATACATATGGCCTTGAAGTTTCATATTTCATTACTGAATAAGAGTTTACAATTACAAATCCCTGATATATATATATATATATATATATATATATATATATATATATATATAGAGAGAGAGAGAGAGAGAGAGAGAGAGCATATAACATGAGAGGAATGACTTATTATGAGAGTGAAAGGAGTAAATTTTGACCATTAAATCTTATGTGAATGGTCAAGATTAAAATATAAAGTCACATAACTTTTTTAAGTGATCATATGATCATTAAACAACTTTAAATCTTGACCATCCATGTATGGTTATACGGCCCAAATTTACTCCTCTCACTCTCATAATAAACCACTCCTCTCATGTAATATGCTCCCTATATATATATACAATTAACAGAAACTCAAAATAATATTTCATAAAGACTATGCCTTGGTTTGCAATCATCTCCTCGTGGTTATCTGCCGACCACTTTAGTTCTTCGAATTGGATATCAAGTCCAGGTCTTCAGCTTTGTAATTATCTCCAAAATACTAGAATGTTTACGGAAAATAAACAAACAGGTAGTAAGAACCAAAAGGTGCTTTTGGTTTGTGAAAATATTTCATATTTTTATTTTCTATTTTCATTTTTTGAAAAGAATTTTTATTTTCAGATTTTCTGAATTTAAAAAATACTTTTGGCTTGTCTGTTTTCAAAAAGGAAAAATAATGAAAATATGTTTGATCTGCCTATTTTAAAAATATATTTTCAAAATCAAATTTGAGATAATAAAATTATATTTATTATTAAATAATTAAAATGTTATATATATATATTTGCATATTTAGATGAACTTTATTATTTGCAAATTTGAGATGAACGTAAAAGTATTTATTAAAATAAAATAACTCTATAAAATTTTAAGATTAAGAATAAAATAAATTGCTTACTTTTAAGTAATTTTATTATCATTATCAATTATTATATAATTAAATACTACAAAAGAAACTTTAACTGTAAAAATTACTTGTAATGATAAAATATATTTGGAATATATTTGATTTATGAGTTAATTATAGTCATACTAAAAAGAGGCATAATTAAACAAAATATAAATATTTTATCATTATTATCAATTATTTAGATTTGTACAATATAAATATTTAAATATTATAGTGAGTATTATTTTATTGCTATATTTGAAAATTTGTTAGAAAATCTTGCTTGGAAGCGATAAATCATAGATATTGATGTGCAATATATGATAATATATAATTAAACACTAACAATATAACAAAACTTTCTCAACAAAATTACTTCTAATAAAAATTATATTTGAAATATATTTGATTTTGAGTAAATTATATTAGATAGCTAATTGAAAGAAATTTCAAAATACTCTTATTATAAGAAAAAAAATCATTATATTATTTAATGTATGTTACTTCAATTATATTATTAAGAATATTACGAAAATAGATGACTATATGATAATGATGTCACACATTAACTAAAAACAAAAAACTATTTTTGTCTTATTAACTAAAAGAAGGAGATGACTTAGCTATCCAATACTATTGGTAATTTTTTTGATTCCTAATACTATTAATAATTTATCCAATAATAATCAGTCGAATGATTTTTGAATTTTCGAACACAATTAATGCAAATGGCACATAGAGCTACGGACCCAATGTGAATTTTGATATTTGGATAGGATAAAACACAAAAGCAATAGCATGAAAAGAAAAAATGCTTTTCTAATAGACATGGGATCGAAGTAGTCTGTGCCTCTAAATTGCCCATAATTACAAAATAGCCACTATATTTTCATCTAAAAGCGTTTCCAACATTTGAAAACGAAAACATTGAAAACATGAAATTAGCGTTTTCAAATTTACTGGAAATATGGGCTCCATTTCCTAAAAGTGAAAACAAAAATGACCTACCAAACATGTTTTCGAACACATTTTCCATTTTTTATGAAAATGAAAACGAAAAACACGGAAACCAAACGCGCTCTAAGGTTCTCGATAGGTAAACTCAATCCACTATTTATACAAGGTGTCATCATAAAACATCATAGTCGCTTCAGTTTCTTATAAAAAACGTGGACACATAAAAATAAGTACCGATTCAATTTTAAGTTTGAAAAACACCTTTTTTAAAGCAGGTTATATTTTAGTAACACTTAGCATAATATCCCCTAACAGACATAATAACAGTGATAATACAGCAGCTCAATTAGAATCACAGTAATAGTACAGCAAAATGAGATGCTTAAATGTGTATATGCAAATACTCATAGTTCACTTTATGTAAGAGCACTTGACTTTCCTATCTCTTTCTTTCTCCAATTTGTATCTTGCTTCTCTATACTTGATTCCTTGGAGGTGAATGACCTTTCTCACCTCTGGGTAATAGCCTGCTTCTCAGGTCCAAGCTCATACCTATATATGAGTGACGGGTTTACTTTTCTCGACTCTCTTACCAATCTATTCTCTTTAAATCATTTAGGGGCCGACCTAAGTGTTAGACAATACCGCCCTGGCCCACTATAAGGTGGAGGCTCAGTACATCCCCTTTGAAAACTCTTATATTTTTGTTCTTTCTTGAAACCATCATGCATGCATCATGTATATGTTTCATATTTTGCATTTAAATATTCATACTTGCATGATGTTCATGTACATAATATATAAACCTTCATAACTTTTACATATTTCTGCTGGAATTTCGACAGTATAACGGCTAAAATGTGGAAACTTCTTAATATACAAACATTCAGCTGATTCCAATAATTTGAGCTTAATAACCTTAATATATCAATATCTCATCATTTTGGGATAAGAATTTTATATATAATTCAGCCCTTTGGCTCTTTATGGTCCATTGAGCTTCTAATCCTTAAAGCTACCAAGTTGTTTCAATTTCCTCAAATCTACCTGGTTTTGTAAATTATACCATAAATCCATCTTAGCTTATTTAGGCTTGGTATTTTAGTATGTTATAGCATTATGTATCTATTTTTAGTTCTCTTTAGTCCCATTAAGTTTTGATAGGTATAAATTTAGTTATTAAAGTTTAATCTAGGTCTGCCCTATTGTTGAGTAAAATTGGGTACCAAAATATAAAAATTCACCAAAAATAGAAATTTTATTGCATTTATTTGAAATTTATATCATTTTAAATCTAACTGAACCAGCTTTTATTTCCAGCAAGTTTCGTTTCATTTGAGTGGGCAGAGCTCAAGTTATAAGCTCTTGCATTTGGCTAAAATAGTTTGCCCTATTTCAGTCCAGTCAGGACATAAGGAAACTTTGGTAAATTACTGGGAACAATAGAGAAATGATCAAACTTTGAAATTTTTATAAAATGTTATTTATGTGTTGGCTTTCTAACAAAATTAGTGGCACTCTATTTGAAGTTATATAGGGCAAGTTATGCCCTTCACAATCTAGTCTGGTTAGGACCAGGGATAGAATTTTAGGGTTAACTTAAAAAATTCACATCTCACTAATTACAAATTCAATGGCCTTGTAATTTATATGATTGGAAAGCTTTGAATGTCTAGTTTCATCTAAAATTAGTTTCATCAAATTTTAATGGCTGTAGGTGAAGTCGTACACTTCGCAGTACGGACATATCTAGGTTTTTCATCCCAGCCAATTCTGATTAAACTATTCTTTAAGCTTTTCACTCAATTTCCAACCCAACCCAAATATTTACATGTTAATTCAGCCATAACAACTCATAAGAACACAATATATCATCAAATAAATGAGTGGAAGATAAAATTTCAATTAGCCACTAAAT
The DNA here is from genome assembly GCA_031439585.1 of Pterocarpus macrocarpus. Taxonomy (NCBI): domain Eukaryota; kingdom Viridiplantae; phylum Streptophyta; class Magnoliopsida; order Fabales; family Fabaceae; genus Pterocarpus; species Pterocarpus macrocarpus. The sequence continues at coordinate 30,919,013 of CM062513.1, read as the reverse complement.
CATAAATAGCAAGAGAAAGTCATGAATCATACCTCAAATTGATGCAGAGACTAGCTAGACTCAAGTTTTGATGAAAGAAGTGGGTGGAGCTTGGAGATATATGGGAGGAAGATGAAGTGAAATAGGAGAAGAGAAAGAAGGGTCGTCAGATGAAAAAGGGGGCCCAAGAGTTAGGAGGAATTTCTCAAGTTTATAACATAGTGATAATTATATCAAGACATGTGATTGGTGGATGCATGAGCGGTGGAGAGTTTAACCAAGTCTTCCCCCTTTTTTTGGGCTGCATGTGGCGCCATCTTGAGGGGTGGAGGTGGCTAAATCTCAGCCACCGAATTTAGATTTTTACACTGTATAATTCTACTGATTCGATATTTTATATTGTAATATAAAATACTGAATTTCACCTGATTTCTTTCAAATTTGCGAAACATTGCTAGTATTCTTCTCATATTTTCTACATGATTATTCCAATTTCTCTTAACCTAAATCTCTATATAATTCACTTCTAATTATCCTTACATATCTATTACAATCGAATAAATCAATTAACAATATTAATTGCACACACTGTTCTTCGGGATGTTGTACTAAGAATTCAAAAAATTGTTATTGCATTTTCAACTTCCTAATTTCAATGCGATAGGGACGACTATTATTATTATTTTCACATTTGAAACTTTAATTTGTAAATCTTATATACTTTGATGACGGATTACTTGATTAATTATAGCCTGTAACACGTGATGTTCGCTTATGTAGCTAACCTACTAATTAGCTTAATAAAATATGAAATGTTTTGTAAATGCAAAAGGGGACAAAAGAAAAATACAAAAAACTTGACTTGCCTAACCAAGAAGGCAAGAAGAATCCCAACAACTAGTAGAAGATATCCAACTACCTTTCCATGACGTCATATAATTATTCAAGAATGTAAGCGCTGAAGTTGACCAAAAAAAAAAAAAAAAAACGAACGTAAGCGCTGAAGTATAGGCAACACATTCCTGCAAGATACCATTGGAATATCCTTCAGCAACCTAATTGAGGAATGGTAGTAAACGAATATGCTCTAACTAATCAATAAATCACTAGTAACCTACATTTTAACTCCGCTTATATATGTATATGTTTGCAATTAATTAGTGCAGTTGAAAAGATAATATATAATGAGATGAATTAAGTGCTCAGTATCGATCTATATATTTAACGTTTTTATTTAGGTTAATTGAAATAATGATGTATTACCGATAATTATACTTATTTTCTTCTTTATTGTAGAAGTTAAATAAAATGTAAATTATTATTTTATTATTAAGGTTTCAGTACATTATTTTAATTTATTGTAGTCAACTTTAGTTTATAGATAAAGGTTGTCAGCGTAGTTTCTCTTTAATAACTAATCAAAGGCATATTTTATTGTACTAGTATTTTTTTCGAAAAAATAACAATATAATAATTTAATTATAAAAGCCATTATAGAGAACCATTAATTTTTTATTTTTAAGTATAATAATTTATCAATTGTTCTTTAAAAATTAATAATATAATAGTTTAATTTGAGAAACATCAATTTTATTTTTTGAAATATAATATTTTAAAAATTTTATTTAAAAATTAATAATATAATAATTTCTTTTTACTACCTCTGATCCACTTTATCTGTCATTCTTATATATCAATAAAATATTTATTATTAATTTTTTTAATTTTATCTTTCATATAATTTTAAGTATATTATTAATCAAAAAATATAATATGAGATTAAATAAGAGTATTTTAGCAAATATATATCATAATTAAGCATTAATTGGGTTTCTCAATTTTTGTGTATATGACTAAAGTGATGGGCAAATTGGAGCAGAGGCCTAAGGTAGTATAAAATTGGTATTTTATAAAAATAAAAAGAAAAACTATAAAATTAACAACTACTAAAGAGAGAAAGAAAAAAGTTGTTTTTAAATAATAATGTATTTTGTTTTTCTGTCTTGGGAATTGTTCATACACATTTTGTGCCAGATGTAGCAATTAAATAAAATCTTTTTCATAGTGACGATTTCAACTTCAAGCCCTTGATATTTATGAGCTTGTTTAGATGATTAATTTATTTAAGTTCTTATATAAAATTAGTTTTTAAAAAATAATTTATAAATAAATTATTTTATATTTGAATACGTAATAATAGAAGTAGATGTTTAGAGTATTTTAAAAAGTACTTTTTAAATTGTTAAATATTTTAACTTTTTAAAAACTATTAAAACTTACTTTTGAAAAGTAATAAGTTATATAGCTAAATAAGATAAAAAGTTAAAAATATGAGTTATAAACTGCGTTATTCAAATAAATCCTAAGTAAAGTTCACATGAATTCAGAATCTACTACTTTCACTCTGAAAAACTACTTTTGATTTTAAACAATACTCTTATATATCTCCATTTAATAGAATAAATATATTTTTTAATCTTAATATTTTAAAATTGACATCAATTTAGTGTTAAAATAATTTTTAACGTAAATTTAGTCTTAATATTTTGAATTTTGATGTCAATCTAATTCTATATGGATGATTTGATGGAAGCTTTGATTTTACAAAAAATTTGTTAGGATTAAATTGATGTCAAAATTCAAAATGTTAAGATTAAATTGATATTTTTTTTAAAAAAATCAAATTGATGTGAACTTTAAAATATTAGGATTAAAAAAAATATTTACTCTAATATGAATTATCATTTTAGAAAATTATTTTTGTTTCACATTACTTGTCATTTTAGAATTTCAACAAAACATTGAATATTTTATTTCAATTTTATCCCTATGTGTATTAATTATGTTTGAGTTCTGTTCCGTTAGTAGAAAAAGATATAATACCGATCCAATAAGATAGAGGGCAATTTAGTCTTTTAATTTAATTTTTCAAAAAATTAATATTATTAATTATTTTCTTAATTTTAGTGTAAAAATCTTAAATGACACTTAATGTAAAACGAAAGGAGTAGTATATTTAATTATTAAAATGGACATTACCAATTGAAAAAAAGGAAATTACTAATTTTAACTTTTTAAAGAGGTGAAGGTTAGTGTTCTCTCTATTGTTTTTAAAAATTTTGAGGTGAACGAAATTCTGTGCGAGGGGTTGATTCACGACTGGACCAACCGCGTCAAACTTGTTCAAACAACACTACGTACCCATTAGAAAAACTGACTCGTTCTGGTCTAAACAACATAATTTTCATCCATGAAACAAATAAAATACTATCAAAACGTTACGTTATTTAGATGATGTATTGATTAAAATTGCATTACATTAAACAACGTTTCGTAGAACACCAGTCTCGTTTGATTAGACTTAGATATCACAAGTTAAATATATATATTTTTAATGAGTTGCATTAATTCCCCAAATAAAGCAATCACATGATTCACATAAATTAAATTATCATCCTTTGTATTTTTTTTCTCTCTCATTTATCAATACCAATAATGGTGAAATTCCAACACAAAAATCACATGCAATTATGCAATACTAATTTTCTGTTTAGTAGTCTGAATTTTGTTAATGAATTTGAAGATATAATAATCAAAGAGTATTTTATAGATATTTTTATTTTTTAAAATATCAAATAATTATTAAATTTTCAATTTTAAATATTATCTCTTTTTTCAAAAAAATTTACTTTTATCTCTTTTTATACTGATCTAAACACAATTTCAACTTGTTTGTATCATTTTAAGTCACATCTTATTATTGGTGGAAATAATAATTTTTTAAAAAGAGCCGTTCATCTTTTCTTCGTGCACAGAATTAAATGCTTACATGTCCAAATTAATTCTGCCTCGAAAGTTGATGAGTTGCGGCGCTTGTTGCATGAAACAGAGTGTCAGACAAGTGGTGATAAAAGTCATTGGCTGACAAGTTACGGTAATTCAGATGCCGAAATTGCTTGCAAACCAAGCACCTCCCCACACCAAGAACATTCGATAGCTTCACTCTCAATTAAATTGGCATATTATTATTTAAATTTTAATATAATTTTTTATATCAATAGACAATAATACAGGGCAGTAGTACGTTACAAGCAATCTAGGAATTCTGTTGGCACCGCACTTTCAACTTTCAAGCTTGGAATCTCCACCACCCTGTCTGAAACGAAGTACATGCATTTGTATTCCCATTTCAATTATGGTATTTGTATATTTAAAAGAAGTGAATATTTCAACATTCTCTCTTTATTTTTTTTTTTTATTGATCATTTCATTTTTTTTTATAAATTTTTTTTCTATCTTCTCTTTTTGAACGCCTAAGATATCCACCTCTCAGAGTTTCAAAAATTATCAAGGAAGAGGAAATTGAATTGGATCGGCCGGTCGGATCGATCCAACCTGGAATCGGATCGGCTTCACCATAAAATCGGTTGTGATCAAAATCGATGTAAATCGGACTTGTCAAACTGGTTGTCTGATTTTTTTTTTTTAAATTTGGATAAAAATTCTATTTTTTTCTTTTATTAAAAAAAAGAAAAAGCTTAATCAAAAATAAAAATTTATTTTTTTCAAATTTTGATTCTTTTAGTATGTTTATTAATTATATACTCTTAAATTAATTTAAAAATAAAAATAAAAAATAATTATTATATTATCTATAAATATTTTTTAAAAAAATATAAATAAAAATTAAAATAAATAAATTTTATATTTAAAATATTTAATAAAATACTTCATAATAAATATTATTTTATATTAATTATATTATTATTAATAATTTAATATAATTTTTTATTTTTTAATTAATCATATATATATATTTATATATATAAATAATTAAATATATATATATATATATATTTTATTATGTCTCGGTTAGATTTCCAATTAAATCAATTGAATCTCTGAACTTTTGAACCTCTAACTTAATCGATTTGATATTTGATCCAATTTTCTTAGTCTTAAAAAAAGTTATTTCTCTTCCCATTTTTGCCTTCTAGCCATTTTCATCTGAGTTGACAGTTGACACGGGGGAGTGGTCAGGTAAAAGCATAAGATACTTCAGAAGCCAGAAGGAAGCACGTACGTCGGAAGTAGATGGGATTCCGAGTACCAAACTTCACTCACGTGCTCTAAGCGTGCAAGCTTTTATGCTTAGAATATGTTATTTATTTGCGTATTATTAAATCATCTTTTACCCTTGCTTTTTTCAGGAAAAAAAATGAGAAAAGTATTAAAAAGTATTTATTTTTCAAATTTATTAAGGAGTGTCTTAAGCATATTTATTAAAAAAAATACTTAGCTCTATTTTTTTGAACAATTTTTATTTTATCTTTTAATCAATGTCCCAAAAATTTTTGAGTTTAATTGATATACACTGACAATGTAAAATAATTTTATATTATCAACCAATAAAAATAGAGAAAAATGAACAATCATGGTAGATCCTTCATTATAATAGGTGGTTATTTGTATAAGTTGATACTTTTCCACCATTTCTATTGGTTGATAGTGTAAAACTATTTTACACTATCAGTGTATTGAGATTAAATTCAAAATTTTTTAGTATTATTTCTTGTTTTATTATTCAAAATAGAAGTGACATGAGAATAATACAACAAAAAGTAACATGCAATTTTTATTATTGTATATGTTAATTGGCTTATCCGATTCTTGCAAAAGAATTCACATTTTATTCCATTCAAGTTGCATATTTTATATAGGTTAATTGTATGATTCATATGCAGTTGAACCTATAGTTTAGTGGTTGTCTCCTGCATATCTCATTAAGTCTGGAATGTCCCATATTTGACTCTCATTCTCCCTCCTCCTGCCTTTGTTAAAAAAAATTATATAATTCATATGTTGATATGACGTTTATAATATTTGCTAAATGTTATATAATTTATTTAAAGGTTTATACATTTTATAAAAAAAGGAGTGTTTTATGTGATTTATAAAATAAATTAAAAATTCATATACACAACAGATAAATCCTTACAAATTAGGAGTAGAATTCAAGTTATATATTTTTGACAAAAAATTTCAGTTATTTATATAGACGGCCGATCTTATTTTCATGTTTGAATATGACACTATAGCAAGAGCTTACGACGGTCATGTCTTCTACCAAGTGGAGCAAACCAAACCAACACTCTCTAAATAAATTGCTCATATCCTAAATTCCTAAGTAATTTGTTAAACTTTGTTGATAATAAAACAATTGTTGAAACTAGTTCAACTCCTTGTTCAAGTCAACCTTAATTTCTGATCTAGAAGTATATGCATATATAAGCCGTGTTTTATGTTGGGGGTGCTCATGACCCAACCTGGTCCAATAATCCATCTTGACTCGAAGGGTCAATTTCAGGTTTTAAAATATTGATTTAGTGCATTTTTAAGTTGTCCCAATCCAATTTAAAAAGTAGGGTTGGGTTTGGGTTTAATTGAATTTTATCTAATCCATCCTTTGTACAACCCTAATTCTATCCAATTATCATTGATAAAATAGAGACTAGGGTTAAAAATGGGCTAGGTCGGGTCAGTTGGGTTGGGTTAGGTCTAGGGTGAAATAAGAACCAAACAGATCAAATCACCTTGGGTTGGGTTGGGTCGGTTTCCTTCAAAAATTTTGGCCAACCCGAATCGAGTAATCAGGTTCCTTTTTCTTTTGTAGAATATACTAAGCATATAGTAGAAGAAGCAGGAATCTGAGGCACCCTAGGCAATTACAAACTACAAATAAAAAATTTCTTTCATAAATATAAAAATACAATCATTCATTTTTCAATAAAGTGGTAAACATTGAAAATGAAATAACTCAAATCAGAGCAAACCCAACCACTTTGTTAGTAGGAAGAAATTACAGGAGGAGTAAACCCACTTACCAGCAGTTGGAGAAGGAAGAGTGACGACCATGAAGGAGGAGGAACTAACGGCAGGCAACAACTATCAGTGGTGACAGTTCTATGGCTGGCTTTGTGCTTGGGAAGAAAGGGATTTGGGTTTGCGATGATTGTTCCACAGTGGTTTGCACTTATAGGTTAGAGGAGGTTGCCAGCAACGAAGGGGCAACAACAATGGTGCAAGGCTAGGGGTATTAGCACAAGGTTAGGGTTAAGGAACAAAGTGGGATTGGACTTGAGCCATGATACCATGAGAGAGAGAGAGAGTTGAGAAAGAAGAGAGATGTAATGAGAGAGAGAGAGAGAAAAGGGGAGTCAGTTTTCACGTATGTTAATTCCTGTTAAGTTAAAAAAAATTCAATGATTAGATTTACGAATTGAGTTAAACCCGTTACCTGAAGCAAAAAAATGACGATTTTATTAGATTTGACCCAATGTGATCGATGATACCCAACCCAACTTGAAAATATGTCATTGGGTTGGATTAGGTCCATTGGATTAATGGGTTGGCCCCCAGGCCATGTGCACCCTTAAAAGTGGCATTCAAAATTTTGATTAACGGGCATAATTATCAAAATTTTACCTAATAGTTGTATTATATGAAACCCCTATCCATTATCTCTTTTCTCTCTAATTTTTCACATCATTCTCTTCTTTGTTTTCCTCAAGCCCCTTGTTCCCTCGCTAACTTCAGTGACCATATAGCCTCACCATCAGCAAAACTAATTAATAATGAGTATTGACCAATTAAAAATACATAATAATTATTTTAGAGTTATTTATGAGTGGTCGTTCTCTCCCTTTTTTTTTTTTTTGGGTACAAGTAGTCGTTCTGTTTGATACTGATAATTTTAACGATTGTTTTTAAATTTTAATATTTTTGTTTCTTTACATGAAGTGAAAAATACTTTTACACCATTGTTGCTTGATCATTTATGCGCTCAAACTTACCGTACTCAGAGTCGTACCATCACAAAAAATCAATTCATGACATGCAATTGAAACATGATGCACTAGTTATTCTGGCATAAATTAATTTCTTTATAAAGAAGGAAGTAATAATGAAACAAAAGGATGGTTTGGATTTGGGTACTTGGGGTAGCTACAAAGAAACGAAGCATCGGTTGCTTTCCAGTTTCCACGGCGAAACACGTTTTTTGACATGCCCACTTTTTGGGTCATTGTCGGCACGCACCACATAGCTTTTATGTTTGGAAAAAGACATTCCTTTGAGTCCTTTCAGCAACGCTTGCCAAAGTCCCTTCCATCACCATTGCCAATTCTTCCTACATACATATGGATACGCACGGACTGCTACTGAGTGCGACGAGCTTTGGATGACTGAACCCATGAATAGCATCGAAGCAAAACGTGGTTAGTTGTGAAATACAAAATAGAGAAATGATATTTTGACATAACCCACATCGTACTCTGAGTCGACATTCCAGCCATTTATCATTGGATGAGTATGACCCCACTCAGACTCGGTCCCACACCCATCCAATGTTGGATGGATGGATAATATGTCGGCCTGGAGTATAAAATGAGCTATGTACAAATAACATATCTCTACAAAATATATTATTTTGGGTACGAGGGTACAAAATACTTAAACCTACTGATCTAGCTAGAATGTAGTCAGGAAAAAAATTAGTCCAAATTATCTAAGGGCTGATGATATTTTAGATAATGAAGGTTCTTAGATATGCTTTACACCCTTTTTAGTGCAAAATATTTATAGAGACCCCATCGTAATGGACTCTTTCTAAAGAGTTCAAACATATCAATGATGTCAATAGTCTCTAAATATGCCGCTCAATTATTAAGAAGTTTATCAAAGCATATTATGAAAAATTTTATTCTTTTTAACCGTCTAGATTTTACCTAATCAATATAGTCATGGATCGTCATTGAGCGGTCGGACTCCATAAGCTTGGTAGGAATGCCTACAATATTTGAAAATGTGGCCAAAGATAAATTCTTATAACGTGTAGTATATATCTATATATTAGTGTTTTTGGCCCGTGCAATACATGGGTTATAAAAGAATTAAAATTAATATGTATAAATTTATAAGAATGTTAGATAAAAATAGTCTAAATTTTTTTAATAAATATCTAAATTTTTTTATGTTTACATAATGAGAGTCATATTATGATAATTTTAAAAACAAATTTGTTATTTTATTGTATTATTTTACATTAAACATAATTTATTAAATCAAAGGTAAAGAGAATATATACAAATTAAAATATTTGAAATTTAATTTAGAATATATTCTTATTTAAGGGGAATTCAATAAATAAAATAAAAAATTGACGCTTTTCTCACCCTTTTATGTGTTTGATTAAAACCAAACTAAACTATATTCATGATATTTATTTAATAATTCTTACATAGGGATTCAATATAACCTTATTTTCATAACTATATATATTTTATAATAAAATATACAACTTTATAGAATATTACATAAAACATCTTTATGCGTACAATTAGCTTAAGATGAAATAACTTTAGAAATAAAAAAGTACAAATATGACATTATTGTTGAAAAAAAAGTTATATTAAAAAAGATTGTATAAATTCATTTTATATATCATCTCATTGTTTATACCGTAATTTGTTTAATAATTTTTTTAAAAATTTTAAAGTAAGATTTGAACAATTGCAAAATTAAAATTCATTTTCCCTGTCCTATCGCTCCCCCTTATTAAAAAAATTCATTCTATTTATTCTTTCTATCTCTTTATTCAACTCTTAATTAACGCTTTGTTAAATTATGATTGAATAGAATATAGAGCAAATGCTCATTTTTGTCTCTAACAAAAATTTTGAAGGATAAATTAGTCTTTCTAAATTTAAAAGTCCTGAAGTGTTCCCTCACTATTCAAAAAAAGGGGACATTTTAATCCCTTTGCATAAAAATATTTTAATGGTATAAATTTATACAAAAAGACTAATATATCCCCTTATTTAAATGGTGAGAGACTATCCTGGGGTTTTTAAATTTTAAAAAGCTAATTTACCCCTTAAATATTTTTGTCAGAGACCAAAATCGATATATATATATATATATATATATATATATATATATATATATATATATATATATATATATATATATATATATATATATATATCTTGCAAAAGTTAAATGAAAATCAAGAATTAAAAGAAAAATTCCATGTACCTTCCATCTTCCACCACATCCTTTAATATCACAATATTTGAAAGCATAAATTTGTCCTCTATAGCAACTTATTATTGAAAGTATTATACATTTCGTAATAAATTTACTTATAAATTTTTAGTAAGGTAAAACAACTGAAGAAAAAAATTATTTCACTTTTTTCTCTATCCCCTTTAATTAGCCTCATAACAATGATTAATTACAATCAAACTAAAGAGAATATAACTAGAAATTATTGAAGCAAAAATTTAAAATTTAAAAAATCTTTCTCTCCTTGTAAAATTATGAAAATTTATTTTTTAATTTTAATTTTCAGCATAAATTATACATAGAGAAAAAAGAATAAATTTGATTGGTTAGTTAAAAAATTTAGGATTAATTGTCATAAAAATATATTTTTAATTTTAAGTGAGGTCAGAACTTCCTTTCCCTCAAATTTCTTTAGTTTTATAGTAAGTAATTCTAAATAACAAATTTCATATAAGCATTTAGAATAACAACTCATTATTGAAAATAAAACTCGTTTACATACTTTTAAAATTTTTAAATAATGATTAATTAGTTAAAAAATTCCATTTTTGACTCCTCCTCTTCAATCTCCAAGAATAGAAGCTTTATAATATAAAAGAATATCATTTATTACTAATTTAAAATAAGTTAATTTCAACTTTTTGTGGTTGATAATAAATCACATAAGACAAATTAGTTAGTGAAGTATTTAAAGTGGATTAATGGAGGATAGGTTGGTAAAATTATTTGAGAATAGAGTTAATAAAGTAGAATATCGAGATAGTGGGTGAAAATATAATAGTTTCCTATTGGACTCTCTTGTGATAGTTGATTAATTATTTTTAATTAAAAATAAAAAATAAAATCTCAAAATAACTTTATTTATATAGTAAACTTTTTATAATATATTATAGAAGTTTTTATTCTTTGTTTGATATTTGTCAAAATTTTCTTTGTAATGCTTATGAAATGTTATGGTAATAGATATACCTCACAAAAATCATTGCTATTTAATATTTATTTATTTTTACACAAACTATCATGTTGTCTTATATTTTGCACCGTGTACAGGTCTCACAGCGCCGCCAACCGCTGACCAAATTAAGATCATGGCTCAAGTCTGTAATCCACTCACTGCGGCCCATATGCAATGAGGTAGTCACTACCGTGTTACCTGCAACCTCGTGATCAGTAGCACACCCCATACCTCAGAAAGGGGGATCGCAATCGCAAGTTTAGTCATTAAAGCCATCCCTTGGGTAACATGAACAAGCTTATAGGTAGTTACACTAGGAAGACAGCGATTGCTAGCTATTTTTATTAAATATACTAATAATTACGTGTATTTATTTATTTGTAAAAAGTTCTTCTGCATGCATCAATCATAAATTCAATGGTTATGAGATGAAAAATATTTGAGGGACATATTTTTTGGGTGCAATACAGGACGTATACGGAAAAAATAAGTAAAATGATAAAAAAGTTTGGATAATGGATCCCACAAAATTATTGTTACTTTTGGTCATTTTTTTTTAATCCAAAAATTTACCAGCATTTATACAAAACTTACTAGCGTATTGCTGAAAAATGCTGGTAAGTTTTTTTTTTTTTTTATACAAAACTTATTAGTGTTTATACAAAACTTATTAACATTTATGCAAAATTTATTAGTGTATTATTGAAAAATGCTAGTAATTTTATTTTTTTTATAAAACTTGCCAGCATTTATGCAAAACTTACCAGTATTTATGCAAACTTACCAGCATATTACACAAAACTTATCAGCGTGTGCATTGTTCACACCGGTAATTTTTTTTTTTTCAAAACTTACCAGCATAAACAACACACATGCTGGTAAGTTTTGTGTATATTACATAAAACTTACCAGCATAAACAATAAGTTTCTGAAAAAAAAAATTGAACAAAAGTAGTAATAATTATATGGGACCCATCATACAAGTATTTTTGTCATTTTCTCACTTTTCAGTATGTATCGCGTATATGTCCACCATTTATGCGTCCCCCTATCAGTTCTATTATGAGATGCTTAACAAAGTCTCCTAAAAATATTATACATGTGTATAATAAATAACAATTTTTATAATAAAATAATATTATACATTAAATTAACTCTTTTATTATTATTATGAAAATTATTTATTAAACTTTTTCATCTCTGTACGAATTTCAAAATTAACAACATTTAAAACAGAAGAGTAATGAGCTATCTTTCCATTTATCTAATTGGTGTTATGGCCGTGTATACTGAAGGATACTAAAAAAATAAGCCAATAAAAGCCCATTCTTTTGTTCTTTCCCAGTTGCTGTCTCTGCTTTAATTTTGGTTTATTTAAGATGCTTTCAGACGGGCAAAATGAAAGGCACATACGAACTTTAAGTTCATTCATTACGTTTCGTCCGTGGTGCACCTCTTAAACTATGGTGCATTATACATTAGATCATTTAATTATTAAGATTTGAGGACCTATCTGTTAGAGTCTCACATTATTTAAGCATATGGTTAAGATAGTTTTTATAAGAGTTTGGACAATCCTCTTCCTATTAGCTAATTTTTAGAGTTGAGTTGGCCCCACTCAATTCTAAGATAGTATCAGAATATATCTTGTTATTGTTGGGTCATCCACAGATGTTCAATCCTATAAATTTCACACTCCAAAGTCCAGATGTCCAGTTTTGGGTGTTATGGGGGTGTGTTAGAACTCCACATTAGTTAAAAATATAGTCAAGATAGCCTTTATAAGAATTTAGGTAATTCACATCCCATAAGTTAGTTTTTGGAGTTGAATTAGATTCACTCAATTCTAAGAGCACCCATGCATCAATGTACTGCCAATGCACTATAAAAGGCCACTTTCTCTTTCAAAATTATCGATCCTTCTTAGCACCCCCCATTGCCCACTCCCACCTCCATCTTCAACTCTTCCACCACGGCTGATGATAGCTGCATGGTGTGAGTTCGACTAGCTTGACTACACATCGTAGTTGTGCATGCTGGTTCCAGTGTGTTTTTGCTATCGCCGATGTTTCTGTTGCCCAACACTCACATATTCGGAAGTTTTGGCTAATGGCAGCAGTGGAGAAGACTTAGGTGTTTGGCTATACGTTGAATGACGATGGTGTAAAGGTGATGGCGGAGACATATGGTGGGTGCAGGCTCATGGTGGCCTCACTATATTCAGTGAGCTTGTGGCGGAAAGGTTAGCAGCATGCAATGCAAGTCCGTGGTCACAACAGAGGTTGGTTCAGTGGTGGTTATGGTCGTTTCTCAATAGTTTGGTGTTGTTAGGAAAAATAGTGCTAAATATTATTGGAGGGGGCTTCTTATTGACTAGGTAGAATGACCAGTTGTCATCGGCGTTGCTACCTAGAGGTGGGGGTAGCTCCAATGAAAGGGGAAATGGGGAGCCGGGTGGAGAGGAGCAGTAGGAGAGAGATTGAAATCTACTACAATGCATTGGCAAGCATTGATATGTGGATACAACTTTAAATCTTTACTATCAGAAATAAGTGATGTGTGGTGCACCTAACTGCACCAGATACACTACAACATCAGCCCATTAATATATAAAATATACAATTCAGGCTCCATTATTGGGAAAGATTTTTCCGCTCATTTGGCACCCTTTCTTAACATAAAAACTTTTCTTTTTATTAATTGCACCTTTGTTATTTATTATTTATTTTTTATCTAGAATTACACCTTCATTATTTATCATTCATAATTGCATTGAAATTTTTTTATTTTCTCAAGATGATAATGTCATTCATCTTAAATGCATAGGTTCTTGTCCCACCACCTAAATTGACCAATCATAATTAATTAATTTTTTTATTTTTTATTTTTTCTTCTTAATGTTGTGAATATTTGGTTCATCCCAATCTTTGTTAGCCTCTTTACATTCCTAAAATTTTTAATTTCTCTTCACACACGTTGCTTCTCCTTTTTTATTCTCTTTCGCTATGTTTTCATTTTTCTTCTTTACTTGCTTATGTATATTCTTCTTTGATCTCGTTTGCTTCTTCAGCATTGCCTCAGAGCATAACTTCATTCTGGTAAGTTCTTTTTCTTTTTTATGGTCATATTCCCCATATTTTTATTCATAGTAATTTGGTTTACAATGGTCTACTTTGTATTTGAGCTGCAATTTCCATGGAGAGAGAGTTATAAGGTTTGTTCTCTCTATATATTTCAAGCCAAAAATGCCTACTAGGAGCTCTATCGTCTTGAGCATGGCTTCAAGGCATGTTTCTCCCATTCTATTATTTCATCTAAGGCTTTTTTCTCAGTTGTTTTTGTTCAATTTTACTTTAGATCTGATTTTGAAATTTCTCTATTGCCCATCTCTTTGATCCTGAGGTTCAAGCATAATTTATAGTTCAACTCTATACGAGAGGAGTTGCTAGAGATCACTGCCAATGGAAGAATGGAATCATAGTGGCAATGGGGTCACAGTAAATATTTTCAATTTCTCTTTTTGAGTTGCTAGGTTGCTGATTTGTGTTTATATAATAAAGGTTTCTTGGTGTTCCTGATTGTGTTTGCTCATAACTTTATTTTGGTTCTCATTTTGGACAATATAGTAGTTTGGTATAAATCTAGTTTATTGGTATATGCAAATAACATTTAGGTCCTTATTTCAAAATACAACAGCTCTTTAACTACAAGGGTTTGGATTTACAACCCCTACAAAAGAAAGGTCTGAATTTTGTGAACTCATTAAGCTTTCTCATCATTTCCTGCGACGAATTGCAATTGCTTCAACCCCATTGAATTTTCTTAATTCAATTAGCCTTTTTATTGCTTAAAGTTTCCTTTTTGGCAATTTTCTGTATGTGTATGTTGCAATTCCATTTTTGGGTAGGTACCCTTTTATATATTAAATTTGATTAATTTATTTTTTGTTTATGGCCATTGCGGTTTGCTTTTTGAGACCATCTAAAATCATGATTTTGTGTTCTAATGGTCCATTTTATTTAGTTAATTTGGTGCATAGTGAACTACTACTTTTTATCTCAATTATTTGTCCACAGGAACAAAAAGAAACATAGCTGAGTGGAATTTATGATTTGATTGTTGTATTGACCCACTGTAATAGAAGTGCTGATTCAGGGACATTATGTTGGTTGGGTCAAGTGAAAATATGGTTTGGTTCTTGAAGACAATTGTATTTTGGTATGATATGAAATGCTGAATGTGAATCACATGAATAAGAATGCAAATGGGTTAGTTTTACAAGTGAAACTGAAATGGTTTTAATTTGAATCTATCAGTTTGTAAGGGGTTGATGAATTAGATGTAGGATTTTATAGTAATGTGATTGTATTGGTGTGTGTGGAAGTCTATGTAGATTTTGTCATTTAGTGGTGTAATTATGGTGCATCCAAATCTCGGAACTTCAATTTAAAGCAATGGCGAAATATCAGGTGATTATTGGAGAAGAATGGGAGAGTGGTGCTTTCATTTTAGCATCATTAGAGAGAACTGCTTTGCTACATTTTCTTTTATGCTATATATGAGATATTGAGAATGGTGGTGGAGTCTTCAAACTTGAATGAGCTATCCAATTTTTTCTTTTTAATGAGCAATAAAGCCTAATCAAAACACTAAAACCATTATGATGCATCGAATGACATAGATTACTCATTCTAGATAATACATAACCAATGTTCATGAAATCATGTGAGCTTTTCATACCATGTAGAAATATGTCAAATTTGTTATATTACATTGATTGATGATTTTGTAGATGTTAGTGTATGGATAAATCTGTATATCCTAATATACAAGTCAAGTTATAAGCAATTGATAAAACTATTCGAATTTAATAAGGTAACATTAACGAAAACTATCCTCAATGTAGGTATTTTTTAAAAGTAAAGGAACGATGGATATTCGCTTGGAGTTAATCACAATAAGGGTACCAAAACCACACTAAGCCAAACTATGGAATGCAAAAACTCTTCTCCAGAATTTGCTGAAGGGTTTATTCAGCCACGGGGTATACATGCATTTGGAGATTTGACAAATTGTTCAATCTATTTGTTTAAGAGATTTAACTCAGTTGGGAATGTTGGTATGACTCGGTTCTTCTTCTAATATATGAACTGTTATTATTTGGATAGTAGTGATTATGGGTTGCAGTTTAGTTTGCTCATATTTGATCTGTTTGTTATATAGGATGTGGGGATTGATGCTTGTCAATAGTTAATTCTTTCGATTTTGTAGGTTGTTATTCAAATGTCATTGTTCAGAGTGAAGAAAGGAGGAAAAGTATATTGAACGATAATGACGAACTAGATCAAAAACTTTGAAATGAAATTGGTAAGTACAATTTCAGCATAGTTGAATAGCTTCTTTTTTTTTTTTTTGTCTTTGAATTTGAGACTTAATGACATCAATATGTACTTTTGTTTATCCATCACTAGAACTTGCTCTAAATGCTTCTACTAGAGTAACTTCGCATTCTTTTAATGAAAAGAGGATGAAGATAGTAAGTTTTGAAGTTCAGGGACTCATGGAATTCTTGGTAAGAGGTTGTGTTCAATTTTAAAGGCTACATATTGATCTCTTTAAATATTTTTGCAATTATTTATGATACCTTTCCTTTCTCCAAGTTATAGTGTCCTCCCTCGACCTCGAACCCTAGACCCCAGACCTCACCTCGACCCTCCGCCATCCTATCTATACTACCATGCATCCAGCGTATAACCTTAACCCCGGACCATCTACCTCGGACCCCGTGCCCTAAACCTTTGATCGCAGGCCTCGGTTTGCAGCTCCCCCACCTACTTCCTCAGAAATCCAACCCTCCATTAAGCCCGGACCCAATCTTTGTGCCACATAGGTTTAATGAGAGCCACATAGGAAGTCCAAGTTGGCATTCCATTAGCAAGATCATCATTTAACAGCTGGCATTCCTTCGGAAATCGAAAATGACGTGAGGAAGCTCAACATTTCATAGTGTCGTGTAATATGAACTCTGAACTCGAAAACGACACTAAAATTGGAAATCGGAAACGATGCGAAGAAGCTTAACATTTCACGAGGACGTGTAATCTGAACTCTAAACTCGGAAAAGGCACTGAAATTAGCAATTGGAAACGATGCGAAAAAGCTCAACATTTTACACCATTTCCGAATTCCGATTTCAATGTCGTTTCCAAATTCTGATTTCAGTGTGCATTTTTAAATATTAGGGGGTAAAGTGCATTTTTTCCTAAAATATATTTTGTTTCTTATGTTACAACCCTGTGGGACAATTATATTGTTTTTATTTAATTGGAAATTGGAAATAATGATAATGGGTTATTTTTTTTTGGTCTTTGTTGGTCTCCTTTTTATGGTAGTACTTGTTATATTTATTTCATTTCTTCTATTTAATTGTGGGAATATTATGCTTCTTTGTATCTTTTAGTTAGTTAAGGATAATTGTCTTTATTTCTTGGTTGTGAAGAATTTTTTTGGTATTTTTATTCATTTAATAGTTATTTATTTATTGTTGTTTTTGTTCGGCTAGATGCTCAGTTTACTGATGAGCAAATTCAGAACTTTGGTTTGTGTGAAATTGAAAAATTAGAAAAGCTTAAAAGTCTTCCCGCCAATGCCTTTACCAAATGCTGACTTTGCTAGGGAACTACATAATAGATTTATTGATGAGCAATTAAACTTTGATAGAGAAGCTCTTGCTAGGGAATATGAGAGCTTACTAAGCACAATGATTGGTGAATAACTTAGCATTCTTAATACAATACTTGAAGCAGTATCTATTGATTCAAGTGGTTTTTTTCTTTGTAAATGGTTATGTAGGTACTGGGAAGACATAGTTATGGAGAGTTCTAACTTGTATTTTGTAATTTAAGGGTGAAATTGTGTTGACCATTGCTTCCAGTGGTATTGCTAATATTACTTCCGACAGGAAGAAGTGCCCATTCTCAATTTTGCAAATTATATTATAATTATTATATGCACTGAACTTAATTACATGAAACACATATCAACGTAATCCTGTGCACCGCACAGGTTCTATACTAGTTATAGGAAAAAAACCAGATTTTCATATGTGAATTAAGTTTCCTTGCTTGCCAGCTTTGTCATTGTTGGCCTCCCCCCTCTTTCTTTTTTTTCTCTCTCTTTGGGTACATATTTTATTATTGCGAGCGAGCAACAATAACATAGCATTATGCTCTCTTAAGTCTTTGCACCCTCTATACGAAATCAAAATAGCATCTCAAGGATTAAAAATATAATTTATTACTCTCCATTAAAATATCTTAATTACTCAAGAAAAATATTAAATTCTTTTATTAAAATACGGCAATTCATTAAATAACGTTTTGGTCCCATTATAATCATTTTGATTGTCAGAATGTCCTCATACGGTACATAATTTGTGCAATTTTTGTCCCGCTTTTGCTTAATGGCCAAGACTAGCTTAGAATGCCACTGGTTATGCACACATACGAAATTCGAGTTATCGATATTCAACAGATGAAAGAAAAACTGATTGAAGAAGCATACAAATTAAGGAAAGACGAAAGAATTGACACGAACGATGGAAGAAGGACTACATTCGACGCCAATTGATCGTCCATGATGGCTTTGAAGCCACAAGGGAGGGAGATGAGGAAAAATCTTGTTTAGCGTCAAAAGGGTCACTGTTCATCGAGCAAACACATGAGATTTTGGAGGATTTGTGGGCATCAAGAAGAGGAAACACCAAGGCACGTGAACTTGGATACACCGAACAGCTATTAACCTAACCGAACCATTGTAGCCGACGGTGCTCGTGCGAACCGGACCCGCATCGATTGTCAATTTCTTTCTTTCGATATGACAAGTATTCGACGCCCCAATATCGATGCGAAGGGTTAACTTTCACACCAGCAAATGCATACAACTTGGATACTTTTCACATGCTCATGTAATATCTTTGAAGTATTCTTGCACACAAAATTTTCGTCTATACATTTAATTGTTTACATTGAATTAGTGAAAAATGAGGATTCCAACATCTCATTATAGAAATTAGTTAGGCGACAATTACAGAAATTAGTAAGAGGACATTGATAAATTCTCATGTACTAAAATGCGATTTGAAGTGTGCAGTTATTTAATTACCTAGAACCGCGGACAACTGTGAGGTAATGCTTAAATTATTGAACTAGATATCCTATAACACATGATTCTTCAATAAACAGGTTTACAAAAAGTCAGTAATAGTAGGCTAGTAATAAGATGCTTAAGTAATTTGTATAAAATTATAGACTCAAATATTATTGTCACCACTGTATAAAAGAAGAAAAAAAGTCAGGCGTACAAATGAAAATTTTTTTATATATAGGCACTCAATTTTTGTGAGAATAATAATAGCCTCATTATAATTTTGTCATTTTTGCGTTGGTACAATGCAACAAGCGCGGTGAGGGGCGGGTTACTAGTCAATTTCCACATTTTCGGCCTCTCTCTTCGCCCTTTTGTTTTTTGGTCTGACTCTTCGTCCCTTTGTTACATCATATTCATTTCTCTATTATTATTTAGTGGGCCCTGTGGACCAGGGACAGTGATAGGCTGCGTTTTGGGCTTCCCTCATTATATAATTGTTTTAAACCTGAAAACATTAGAGTGGGGGCCCAGTTACCAGTCGCAAAATATTTGATTCCGATTTGTGATATATGAATCTGACCCTCCGGGATCAGCTCTCCAGTAATTTTGCGGCAACAGCAACATTTGCAATGCGTTTGCTTTCGGCCACGGTGCGTCATCATGCTTCAGGATGGGATTTTTTATTTCGGTTACAACTTGAGGGGATTGATTTGCCATTCAGGCCCCACTTCGTTGGGCTTAGCACCTGAACCAACATCCAGTGCATTTGTTTATGCATTGTTGATCCTCCAATCATCTCATTTCTCACTCAAAACTCAACCTATCTTATTGCTTTTTTTTTTTTCAATAATTATAATAATAATAATTTGGTCTAACTTATTTTTATGGTAGATTTTTTTTTTTATGATTTTTGCGCCATTTGGGAAAGTTGGATTTTTGAGGGGGAGAGAGAGGAGGTCACAGTCAGGTTTTCAGTTGCGGGGAGGAGTTGCAACTTGTAAATTGGGACTTTTAAAATGTTGACAGAGGCTCAGTTCATGGAAAGTTCACTGCATACGTGAGTTGGTCCAGATTCGTATAATCCACTGTTGAGATGAAATGTTTAAAAGGAAAAAGATAATGCATGCACTTTTATATGCCGCCCTCGCTCCTCGGATATAAAATCGCCAGCTGACTATCATGCGTCTGCGCTGACCCTTTTACTAGTCAGCCTTGCCTGCGATTATGAGTATATCTAATTAAAGTAGTGAGAATTTCTTCCTCAACGAGTAAGATGAGTCAAATTTAACTCTCATCACTTGATTATCAAATTGTCAATGTGGAATTAAAAGATTCCACCATCGCATGTTCGAATTTCAGATTCGTGCATGTAAATACCACATTCTCTGTCAATCACACATTCAGTGTTACATGAAATGAATTCAGCAAAATAACAATTAAACAAAAAAAATGTTACACGAAATCAAGTGAATATAGTTTTTTCTTTTTTTTGCTTTTTCATTTTCTTTTGGTCGATGGAAGTGAATATAGTGTTAGAAACTACTAAAAGGCCCCCGTAAGTTTTTATCCAAGTGCAAAATTGTTAGGCCTATCCAAATTGGCAGAGGCTGAAGCACATATAGTACTTTTCAACGACTATTAATAAAATTCAATGTCAATGTTCCCGCCGTTGGTCATCTAGGGGGGTAATTAGATTTTAAACACGTCTAAGGTTTTCTTCCAGTTTGATTCAATGAATGTTGAGCAATAAGACGCAGAGGCAGACGCAGTTGAAGCTCCTATCTTATTGGATGTCCTAACGGGACTTAGTCTAGTTGGGAGTTAAATTATGTCTTTTCTTCGGAAGAGAGAGATATTGAAAAAATAAAACAACTGATAATATTTTGTATGATGAAAGAATAAATTGTCCTATTTTTCACATAAAACTTTTTATTCTTTCATAATAAATGCTTTTACTATAATTTCATTTTTCCCTTAACACCGCTTCTGGGAAGAATACATAAAGCCGACAAACAGACCTCTAGAAGACCTCTTAGAACCCCCTTATTACAAACAGAAAAATAAAAAAAACCCGAAAAGCAAATAGAGAGCATAGTAAAATCTTGCAAGTTATTTTGGTCAATATTGTGCACTTGAACTACTGATGATCGCAACAACCTGGGTAGAGGGTTGGGCCAGTTGGCGATTTTTTTTGTGCCATTAGTTAACAAGCTGTACTGAAAATTGGCATTGGAACAAATGTAATCATCCAACACTCCATAAAACAGCCCAAACCAATCCGTGTGCTAGTTTGGTCCAAGAGTTGGGCCTTTCTTATGAAACCCCTGAGCTAACAATGATAAGACAAAGCGATGAGCTTCAAAGCAGGCTCCAAAAGTTGACAAAAAACCCATTCTGACAAAACCAAAGGAAGACTGGAAAAAATTTGACAAATTTCGAGTTTAAGCCCAAAATTGAGGTATCTTCAATAATCACTATAAAGATAAATTTTGTCACGATCCAAAACAAAAAAAGGGGTAAAATTTTGACAAAAGAAACTAAAATTAATCTCTTTTAGTTTAAACTATTAGTATTCAAAATCTACTATATTTTAATTAATCTAATTTGAGTTGGGTTGGCCTACTATGATAATAAATTATTCCCTTTGATGAATTTCTTTAATTACTGTGACAAAAATGATAAATTTTTGACAAAACAATATTTCAAATTCGGTTGAAGGAACTGTTTGATATTTTTAAAAATTAAATTAGATATACCATTTTCATGTATCGGATTAAAATCACACTTTTATTGAATTTTTTTAGGCAGTATTGAGATTTTTGTATTATACGTCTATTTAATAAATAGAGTATATATTATTTATGGTTGAAGTCTCCTGTAGAACATATGTAAAAATTTGTGTTTTAGTTTCAACTTTTACATCAAGATTGGTTTTAAATGCGTTTCTTTTTTCTTGCCATGGATGACATGCAGTGAGGGCTTCTTTCTTTCTTTCTCCACTTTTTTTTTAACTGAGTTTGTCGTTACCTAATACATATCATATTTCTCTGTTACCTTTAGTCACAATCCATAGCAGTAATTAATGAAAGTTTACCTATTTGTACCGTAGTTGATAGTACCCAATTTTGTGCAAAATTTTTCTCTCTTACTCCTTTCTATACATAGTTATTCAATGGGGCAACCAAAGAAAACGAAAGGACACGTCCATTAACAATATTCTTTAGTTTTCAACTATGTTTTTATTGGGTTAGAGGGGAGACATATCACCTTTCTATAGTTATTGAATCCTCTCATCATGGTTTCGATGATATTGGGCCTATAAAGTAACATCCAAAAATGATTAACAGAAGATTATGTTGGGATTAAGATAGAAATACCCTTTCAAGTATAACCCCCGGCCTAACTGTGATTTGAACCCTTATGATTGAAATTTTCATCAGTTGACTTATATGTGACGGAAAGCATGGAGTTAAATTTGTGATCGAAATATCTAGTCAGAATAAAATACAAATAGTAATACTAGCAAAAATTTTGGGGTTTTTAAGGAAAAATAAGGGTAAAATACTCCAAAATTTTAGGAAATATTCTAGAACTATTATGATAAAATTATAATTTCATATTAAACTTGTAACAAACGTATAAAATTAAATTCTAATTAATTTAAACATAATTTATTGAATTTAGCTAAAAACTTTACCTTCGTGTGGCAAAATTCTAAACAAGCAACAAGAATAGTAGTATATCATAAAAATTAAAACCAAGACTTGAACTTGGACCTCAAGGAATTGACTTGGGCCATAAATTGGGCCTTGAATAAAGATTAACAAGAGTTGGGCTCATTCTTGTGAAGATAGGCCCAAAGGAAAAAAAAATATAGTATTATGGCTTAAGTAAGAAAATAATATATAACAGTTGGAGGCCACCAAAAGTGGTTAAATGCCTTGCCTCTATTCAACTTGCACCCAAGAGCTCTTACGAGGTTGTATGTTCAACTCCTGGCGTCAAAGATGCCATGTCCCTCCTCCATTCCCCATTCCACCTCCCCTTTTGCCCTTCCCCTTCCCCACAAGGGGCCAACCAAAAAAAAGTAAGAAAATGATATCATAAACCATGACATCATTTGGAAAAATATGAAAAAACAAATCGATCACTCTTCTTCTTGTCTAGCATGGGGCAAATCTTTCTTAGCAAAGGAAGCTCATTTCCCATGTGATAAAATAAGTGACAAATAGTGTGAAGTTAAACTTTACCATAATTACCATAGTTACTTTAAGATAAATCAAGGTTAAAATGAATAGAAGAAGAAGTAAAAATTAAGCTCCTTTTTGTCCATTGGGTTCGGTTAGCAATAGCAGAGAGGAAGGGAAGAGGATTTTGGAGGAGCAACCAAGAGAAACACCCCAAAAATAAGAAAAAATTAGAAAGGAGTATAAATACTTGCGAGAAAAAATCTAAGAAAATTCTCAAAACTTGGAGACATCAAACCAAGCAAAAATAAGCCTTACTTACCCTAGAAACAACCTCACCCCTTCCCCTTCAATTTTCATCCTCCGTCAAGACAATATCTAATATTAAAACAAATATGTTATGGGAAATAAACAAATAAAAGATGAATTTTTATCTTTATCATCTTGAATTTCTTAAGTTCTTGAATTCAGTTAGTCAAAACAGGCTAAACCCATTGGGTCGGCTCATTTACCTGTTAAAATTAGGTGGGTTGGGCTTAAAACATTCTTGACTTTTTTTTTTTGTTTCGATAGAACCACCAGAATCCAAGTCCTATTACTAGAAATCCGACCAATTCGGCTCGACCTGATAGTGGTTCTTGAAGCGGGTAGGGATCTTTCAGCAAGGATTTTTTTCATTTCCAATGGTTGAACCTAAGACCTTTGGTTAACGAGTTAGGGCACCTATTATCTTGACAAATCCCACATTAGTATCTTGACTCATTTAAATCAACTCACTTTTAACTCGGCTCTTTTAATCTATGGGTTAAATGGGCTAGCCCGCTAAGTAAATAAGTTGACTTGTTTATCCATTTATTTATTTATTTTTTCAAGTTGCCTTAAAGCATTTTCCAACTCATTAGTTCAATAACCTATTATGTGTGGAGACTCAACTCATTTGAATTTGGTTCATTATATTGCAATAATAAATATGTTAATGTGCAATTTTACTTTGTGAGGAAAAAGAGAATTTGATACTGTATTTTGATTCTTGTCATATAATTATCTCTTTTTTTTTTTTGTTGAATGTTTCATTTTGTTTCCATGTGCAGTTTAGATTTTATGAATTTAGATTGCCAAAAAAATGAAAAAGAATTAAGTATAATTTTCTTTGGTCATCGATTAAGTATGAATTTGTAAAAAGAAAAGGTAAAAAAGTAAATGGACTGGCTCGTTTAAGCCATCGAGCTTATTTTAAACGGGCTATCCACTATATTAGGGATCCGCCGGTTAAACAAATTGACCCATTTAACCCGTATAATTTGCAGACTTAAGCGAGCCGAGCCTAAGGCTGATCCGCATGTTTGACAGCCCTAATAAGATAACTTCTCAGAAAGCGAAAATGAATTGTAGCATGAAACCCTTGCGTAATATATATGCATAGTAATTTGTTTTACTCTTATTTTCATTGAAGAGGGAAATGTATACAAACCTTCAGTTAAATGTTTAATCTTGAGGTTTTATAGCAGTTTCTCTCATTCAGGGTAAAAGGTTGTGAAAACAAAATGAGCATTGACATTGACATAGACATAGAGATGGGGAAAGGAGCAAAAACTGTTAATATTCTATGTGCCAACCCACCAATACCCACAGTCCAACAGCTAGCCGAAGGCAAACAACACATCAATTGATTGTGGGTCTTGTAACAATACACACATGAAAAATCTATTCTCATTATGCATTAAAAATTAAAAACTGTTTGGGGGTTCCTCACCTAGAAAACTTAAATCTCTTTTGCACCATTGCTGTTATCTCTTCAATTCTTCTTCCTTTCTCACCTATATATCACCAAAAAATCCTCCAACATGATAAACAATAAATTCTGGGAAATTCATGGAAAACCTCACCAAGCATATCACTTTTTCGTATGATTCATAGTTTAAATAGTTGAGATATTTTTGAATTTCAAAATCAAAGAAAAATTATGATATTAATTATTTATTGAATAATAATTGATTTTGGATTGATTGACAATCAGGTAATTAACTAATTATTTACATACCAAATTTAATAAAATACTTTCATTTTAATTTTTCCTAGAATTCTAGGTTCTTTAAGCTTCAAAATCATGGAAAAAAAAGTATGAAATTAATTATTCATTGAATAATAATTGATTTTGGAGTAATTGACAATCAAGTAATAATTCACATGCTAAATTTAACAAAATTTTCTATTTTAGCAGTAAATGCTACATGAAATAATTGTAGACCATATAATTGCACATTAAATGTTTCCATAATATTTCTATTTTAATATTAATTGCCACATGATAGAATTATATTTGTACAAAATATTTTCAATAAAACATTAAATATTTCCATTTTAATATTAATTACCAAATGAGAGAATTATAAGCTATGAAATTGCTACATGGCAGAATTATATTCTCTTTTTATATTTGATAGTTTAAATTATTACATTAATATAATATTTATATATTATGTTTAATAATTAAATTATAAGAATATAATAAAAAAGTGTATTATATATATAGGACGGCCTATCAAGTGCAAAAAGTCTTTTGCCTAACATGAAGTCTGGAATTTTTATTGAAAAAGCTTTTTAAAATATTTCACTCTTGTTTAATAGATAAGCAAGAAATTTTGAAGCAACACATTTCTCTTATTTTGATTCATTTCTTTTGCAAAAGTGGCTTACAAAGCTAATGTGGCAAACATTATCAAAAGTGGAGTACGAGAAATATGTTACTCTAAGAACATCCAATTGAGAGTTTCTGTAAACAAGCTAAGTTATAGATCCCTAATTGACTGCGGGTCTATCCCCATCTGTCATTAACAGTACACGAATCGTAAACCTAATTAGTTGAGCTACAAGTAGTTACTACTGCAATTGCAAGCACAATGCCAATCCATTTTAACCTTTTTAGAGTTGACTATACAGTTTCATAAATCCCTTTCAGGCATTAGCCAAGCTTCTGCACATTGTAGGTATAGTGCAAGGAAGACTTTTAACTCCGTACTCACTGTCAATTGGAAAAAAAGTTCTCATACCTTAGTATGATAATTTTTTGTTTTTTTCGGCAAAGAGTTTGAAAAGAGTTCCTTTACCAACAACGATCATATAGAAACAATAGCCCGACTACATGAAAGGTTACTTCTTCACTTTAGCTGTAGGTTTATGCAATTCGAGTGAAAGTAAATTTAATCCCATTTAATTCCAGTGATCATATACATGAATAAGGATGGGTAAGGGACCACTTTCTACGCAAATATAATTAACATCTTATCTTCTTATCTGCTCCCCTTTATATTTGATACAATACTTAGATCTCAATTTTTTCCTCTCCGTCTCTCTCTCTCTCTCTCTCAATTTATAGGTGCTGTCTAAGATGCACTTCGGCAAACAAATGGCGTCATGCACTGTCCTCATCTGATGGCTAATAGAGGATAGTGTACTAATACACTAGCCTCATATGATCTAGTTTAAAACTTCTCTTTCTTCCTCGAAATTCTCGTTGCATTGGTCCCCTACTCTCTTTTGCCTCCAACTCTGCCACCCACGTCACCGCCCTTGCTCCTCGATGCCACTAGCTAGCACCCCAACGGAGACATTAGCATCCCCTACCACACCATGTTCATCCCTTACTCCCTTGAACACGTTTATAACAAGGCAAACTTGGAATTAAAAGCTTTATCATTGTAAAATGTAAAATTTTATATGAAAGAATAATACATCTATATGTTTGAAACAGAACATTTCTTTCTGCAAATTAAATGACAAGCAAAATCTACAAACACAAGAGAGATGGTGGCTTTAGCGACAAACACTGTAACGGCGAGATAGATCTACCTGTCACTCTTCATTCCTCCTCCATGGCAGTGGCGGCATGAGAACGATGACGGTGGTGCGGGCCGATCGGCGATGGGCAGCACACAAAGATTTTTACTAGTCTTTCTTCACTTTCTTCTTAATTGAAAGTGGTGTGTTTGATTTTTCTTGTTAAAATATGATTTCTGAATTTTGTGAATCAAACAGCACTGTTTAAGTATTTTATTATCCAGATTCAATTTATAGAAATCAAAGACACAAGAAGAAGTACACCGGTGGGAAGAGGGGGCGACTGAAGGAGACGATGAGGTGGGACAGAGTTAAAGATATTTCTAAAGTGTACTATGAGTCATTAATCTCATCAGTAGGCCATCAAATCCTCACCATTAATGATAGGGTGCATGTGCACCTTGGCTTTGTACGATGCATCATAGAATGCGCCATATTTATAAAGTATGATTTCTGTTAGGTTTTCCCTGTTTTCAAACAGAACATATTATGTCTCCCACTCTCAAATGGGTCTCTGCAACAGAGAAGCTAAGATTTAAGTTATAGTTTATCTACGAAGTGTTATTAGGATGCGAATCTTGTGAAAGCCAGCTCACCAAAAAATATCTCGTGAAAGCCATAAGTGCTCTATCTTTTGTACATAATTACAAATAGTAGGTTTAGCATCATATACAACAATTTCCGCGCACAGAATGTTTTGGATGTAGAATGTATACGACGATTTAATTTTGACATGTTAATAATGCAATTTCTGTTGTTGTCAGACAAAGTGTTATCTATTAAAAGGAAAAATTTTATTTAGATATCTAAGAGGAGACATGCCATGAATATAGTTGAAAAAGAAATATATAAAGTTTTGACTTTCTTCTCTTAATATCCATCACCATCCAAGACTTTGTCTTAGTCTTTCTACTAAGTCTATAAAATATTAACTTTGTAATGTTCAAATTATATTTCTCATTAAAAAGCAATTTCATTTAATACATTATTAATGTAACTTTTTTTATTTGTATAAACATATAATCATATATTGTTATATTATTTTAAGTGTTTGACTCTTATTATAACTATCTCAAAAAATTATACATATAATATTATATGATTATTTGAGAATATAAAACACTTTACATTAAGAGTACATTTAAATTAATCTATAAAAAGCATTGAATGTCTTTTACAAAAAATTGAAAGTCATAATTTTTATAATATTTCATTATTGTATTAAATTGATTACTTAAATGATTTATTTTTAATACAATATCAATGATATTTTTTTGGTTTAATTATTTTTTAGGTTCTTATAGTTTCACTCAATTTTTAAATAGATTCCTATAATTTAAAAATTTGTAATCGAGTCCTTATATTGTATAAAAATTTTCAATCAAATCCCTACCTCCTTCCACTGTTACAAAAAAAATAGATTAGATGGAATATTCTTAGAATATTCCTTGAGATCATCTAATGTGGATGCAATAGGGACCTAATTGAATTTTGTAATGAAACTATAGGGACTTGTTAACAAGTTTTACAAATTATAAGGACTTGCATAATAATTAATTAAAACAATTATTTATTAGATATTGATATACTGTATATGGTGCAAGGTTAGGGGAAGTGCAATTAATTTCTCATAATTAAAGGCTGAAAGTCAATGCTATGAAAATGTGTTAGTAGCTGAGAATTATGTAAGCGATGTATGGAAGGACTTGCTCTTCCTAAGGCTAAATTGCTAACTTTTTGCTATTCTTGGAATATTAAGTACAAAAGATAGATTGATAAAGTTCAACTTGATGCAATTAGAACAGGCAAAATATATTTTTGGTAATTCTAAAGTGAAGTTTGTTTCCCATTTATTTTTTACCTGCTACCATACTTGGAATGTCTGGTATAAATGTCTACAATGGTGAGGATTATCTTAGGCTATTTTAAATGAATTGAGTGTCATTTTTTAGATCTGGATGAAATGTCCATGGAGTAGATTTTACAAACAGATTTGGTCCACTTTATTCCTTATTATCATCTGGTTTGTTTTGAATCTTCGAACAAGATCATTTTTTAAGGAGCAAATGCTAAGTAGGACATTCTTGTATTCAAAATAAAACAAGGATGGGATTTTTCAGTTTCAAGATGGTGTGGTAAACTTCCTTTTTCTTCTGATTTATCATTGACACTATGGAAGTGCTAAAGCAATAGTAGAGAGAGAATGAGAAAACAAAAAGGAAGGAGATTTCAATCTCAGATTTTAAAGGGAAGATGATTTGTAGGTATGTAATGAATATGATGCTGAATTGCATAAACATATTATTGGTGGGGTGCTTCAGAATAACAGAGGTGACATTAAAGGAGCTTTGTATAATCAAATCAATGTTGGTTCAGGTGTACAGGCTAAATTACTTGCAGTTGCTGAGTTGCTAATAGTTGTGGCTAATGAAGAATGGATCCTCATTGCTAAAATAGTTGTCTTTGTGAGATCAAATCAAGTTACTTGCGGTTGCTGAGTTGCTAATAGTTGTGGCTAATGAAGAATGGATCCTCATTGCTAAAATAGTTGTCTTTGTAAGATCAAATCAAGTTAAGGCTTGGTTAAATAGAAAAGAGGATTGGTGCTGGGACCTTAGATTTATTTGGAACAAGTTGGAGCATGACTGAAGTAAGATTAAAAGGATTTATTTTAGTGCAAACAAGAATACATCAAGAAGTATTATGTGGTTCTGGAAGGATTTCATAAACCATCATCAGAGGACATAGGTTATGAATGGCAGTAAAGTGTAATGGCATAACTTTAGCTAGTTTGGTAGGAGTTGACTGATATGACTTTAGTGTCTTTCTTTTCATTTTTGTTATGATTGCTGCCTTTATTTCTTTTGGTGTATTTGCACTTATTCCTATTTGCTATATTTGCTGGCTCTTCTTCATTTTGAAGAGTTTGGAGCCACTTTTATCAATAAATCATTAAAAAAAAAAAAGGAGTGTTATGAGAAATTAGCTGCATTGCCCCATTCCTTACACCATACACTGCATTTCAGTATCCAATAAATAGTTATCTTAATTAATTATTATGCAGGTCCCTATAATTTGTAAAACTTGTAATAAGGTCCCTATAGGTTTATTACAAAATTCAATCAGGTCCCTATTATATCTGCATCAAATGATCTCAAGGAATATTCCAAGAATATTTTATTTAGTCTAACTTTTTTTGTAACAATGGAAGGGAGTAGGGACTTGATTGAAAATTTTTATACAGTATAAGGATTTAATTATAAATTTTTAATTATAGGGATTTAATTGAAAATTGAATAAAATTATAGAGATCTATAAAATAATTAAATCTATTTTTTTTCATACAGTTATCCAATTATATGTAGTCATGCAAGTAAAATTGTTTGATTATATAAAATACGATATAATTAGTTGATAATATAAAATATTTTAAATTAATAGTATATCAAAATTAATCTTTTATTTAAAATACAAAAATTATAAAATAACTTCAAACTATATATACACATATTAAAAAATACATTGATGGAGTCGTATTATTTATATTAATTTCATTTGAGATATTGTGTTGACTCATCTATCATTTACTATTAAAAATGATGAATTTTTTATTTTATATTTTCTTTTTTATTATTTCAATGGTGAATAATAAATATATTAACATAATATCACAGATAAAATGAATATAAATAATATTATTCGTATGCATCCGTGTGTTTAACCACATCATACTTTAGGTACAAAAAAGATTGAGGGGGAAATATGGTGCGTTAGGGTTAATGTACTGGGACTGACATATATTGTTTATGTTCAAAGGTTACTACCAACACAAAATTTATTGACTTGCACACGTTTATGAAAGCTAAAAAGCTACTAAAAGTGCTAAAGTTGATTGCCATTATTTAGCAATTTGGAAAAAAGACAGCAAAAACAGTTAGCAGAGTAAGATGAACACCCCGCATGCAACATGCAGGCTCAGCAGTAATAAGTGCAGCGTAGGAGGGTCCGCAATTACGCCTCACCGCCAGCTCTCAATCCACCTCGAAAAGCGTTCCCAGAGGGCAGTGACTGGTAAGCTACTAGCTGAAATTGCAGTGATTCGTCAGGATCTAACTCATGGAGTAACTTTCACGTTAGAAATTCTGAGTTGGCCACAAAAATTTCATAGGGTGCTGTTACTAATTAAAAGCACAAAGTTATCATAGTATAATTTATTTTTATTAAAATTTTTGATACGCCACGGATGACAAGCTAATAATTTGTTATTTTGATGACAAAGATGCTGGAGTGTTTTAACATTCAAGTGGAATAGTAGAACAGTTCAGTTACTTATTCTATCTACAAATTCAACCGAGTTATCAAAGCATTCTTTTCAACCTCAAATTATTTTATTTTAGTTTTGTTATTAATGATATCTTTAATATACATTCGAAAAGAATAACGAATATCAATGTTTAATTAGTTAAAGTGGATCCGTATTTATTTATTTTTATCAAGATTTGAGATTCAAATTTTGTATATAAAAAAATTAGTATTAAGAGAATTTTATCTCTATAATAAACCAATTTAACTTGAATTAAATTAATTGAAATTTAATGAATTTTGAATGCGAGTTGTTACAAAAATTGATAACAATAATGGATGATAAATCCTCAAATTATTCCAAAAACAAATAAGATTTTTTCTTCAATTAGTTGCTCTTTTATATATATATATATATATTTGTTCTCTTTCTGCTAGGTATATTAGTTGGGTCCACTCCCCGCTCTTATCTCATCTCTGCCCTTGGGCACCTTGCGCCGGTGACGGAGGAAAGCTTGAAGCTCGTAATCGATTTTTCCTCCCAATCTTGCTCTGGCATATGTCACATGACTGTGGGGGCTACCTGGGACTTCATCCCATCAAAGTAGTAAAATTTCGAGGCAAATAAGGCAAAGAAAGAGCTTTTCAATCAATATTTCAAAAGCATCGCGTATAAGCTTTGAAAACACTGGTTCATGCACCAGCAACTAGCATTCAACCAATCTCCTCTACCCCAGTTCTACCGCTAACGTGGTCCCCCCCTCATTTTCAACCATTGATCTTAAATGCTTCAAGCTTTGACCTTTCATCAAAGCTATCGATCAATGGGAGGAGCAGAAAACCTTGGCTAGAGGCCAACCCCCACACATCATGGGCGGTCTCCATCGGTGATTAATTAATACAAAATGTAAATAAAATCAAACATAAATTAATGAGCTTCTTCTTAGATTTTCTTTACCTTTCCAAAAGATAAAATATTGGTCACAAGTTGCTATAAAAAGGCCTTTTCCACTTACAGCGACCCTGCTAGATATTGTTGTTGTTGGTCGGTTGCAGAGGATAATAATCAACCTATCCTCTGCACTTTTCTGCACTCTTCATTCCTACTATTTTATATTCTTTGTTTTCTCTTTTTTTTTCCCCTTATCCCTCTGATACAAACCCTACTTCCAAAGCTCCTACCCATTCCCCCGTCTGAGCCATTCCATACTCTGCTCCCTTCTTTTCTCACCTTCCCCATTTCGCCATTAACCTCTCCAAGCACTCGCTCCATTCCTCTCTCTCTCTCTCTCTCTCTCTCTCTCTCTATTTTTTTATTTCTCTCTCATCTTTCATGGATGTGGACATAGTGAAGACTTCAACCAGCGACAGCAGCATGGACATCATGTCAATGATGATGATGCAGATGGAAAAGTCCCCTGAATTCTCTGAGCCTTTTTATAACACTTACCAAGAAAACGAGTTCTTGGGTGGAAGCTCAAGCTCCACTACCACCACTGTTCCCATATTCAACCTTAACCCAAATGTAGCACCACCGTGTTTGATTGCTCCACCAACGTCCAATGTCAACTTCCCAATCCAACAACAACCCATGACTCCATCCCTTCAACAACCCAACGGAGTTAACCCATCAGGGAGGTTCAGGAACCAAAAAGCTTCGTTTCCCTACCCATCATCATCATCATCATCATCGGAGAAGAAGAGTTCCATGGCGGCAATGAGGGAAATGATCTTCCGAATAGCTGTGATGCAACCGATTCACATAGACCCGGAATCGATCAAGCCACGGAAGCGAAGGAACGTGAAGATTTCCAAGGACCCGCAGAGTGTGGCGGCGAGGCACAGAAGGGAAAGGATAAGCGAGAGGATAAGGATCCTGCAGAGATTGGTCCCTGGTGGCACCAAAATGGACACTGCTTCTATGTTAGATGAGGCAGTGCACTACGTGAAGTTCTTGAAGAAACAGGTGCAGACGCTGGAACAAGCAGGGGCAAGTAGACCCCTTAATGGTGGCGGTGTTGGGTTATTCCCTGCAGGGGTGCCCAACAATGCAAATGTGAATTACTCTGCTTTGTTGATGAAGGGTTGCCAACAACCTTGTCATATGGTGGGTTCTACTTCGAAATTGCTCAGCTGAGATATGTGTAAGACGAGGGAATTTTATTTTATTTCATTTTTTTTCCCGGGTGAAAAAAAAGCTATGTGCTCTCTGTGGTAGTGCAGTGTTGATTGGTGCATGGTTTGGTGGGTCATGTGATTGTTAAGACATGTTGCTTCATGTTATAATTATGGCCACTGTTCTGATGAATTAATATCTTTTTTATTTTCCAACATAAATGGGGAAATAATATCAATTTCAATAACGTGACGGATAAGTATTCTGCTCTCCATTTTCCTTTCATTATTTTATTTCATGTTTTATTTTATTTTTTTTATGCAATCCGCATTGCACGATCTCTCGCGTCTATCTAGTCAGAGAAAGCATGTTAAGAAAGAGAAATCCTTGTTATACATAAAGTATCCAATTTGAATGTTCTAAGTCAATAAAATAGTGATACATAATTAATACACTGCTAAAGGTTCCAATTATTAATAGGGAATTAATTATATGTTTATAAATGACTAGATATGTAATATAAAGGTTCCAATTATTTTGACCCATTAGATAACGTTATTTTTCCTTCTAAACCTCTAACGGACGAGTTTTCCTAGTTTTTGGCTTGCTGTATCTCAGTAATTAGTGTTTACAGGCAAATGCACTTCTGCTTCATTTCATCCTTGCTGATAGACACTATACATTACATGGCGCAGCATGCATGCATATATAGTGAGCATAATTCTTGCTTTTCATTCATCTTCTAACCTTTAAAAAATGCATCTGATCCATCCGGTCTTTTGATCCCTCGGTTTCCCAACCTTTTTTGGCCTCTTAGTTCTTTTAGAGCTTAAAGCTGTGGGATTTGTAATCCATCCGATCTCATGATCTCATGATCTCTGATTTTTTGATTTTTCTCACTTGACCTAAGACATTTTTTAGCCTTTCTGATCTTTTAAAATTCGAGGTTGGGAGGCTTATTATTCTTTTGAGTTTTATATCTGTCTGACTCAAAGTCATCTCACCACTCACATACTCTATCTATACCTTAATATGTGCTGCATATTAATAGACATACCACTCTTACCACCCTTGCCCCTATCAATATCATAGCAAGAGAAGGGAGTGAAACAGCTTCACTTCAACCCATATACTAAATCCCTTCATTCTTTCTCCCTATACTCGAGATAGCAACAGTAGCCAAAGTCAATATGTACATTGCTGTTTAGATCTTTTATTATTTGATTATCTAAAGCAGGCTCTCATAAATTTTTGACAAGATGTATTTGGGTCGGAGCAAGAAACAAGAGGACGAGAGGAAGAATTTTTTTTTTTTAAATGCCAATACATTTACATATTTAAATCGTCTTCATACGTTATACGAACTCCCCTGTCAGTCCTTTGCTTTCGTTCTTTTTAAATCATCCTTTACATAATAAAACAAATTAGAATCCACTGTTTTGTGAATTGGGACTGACCGTTTCAACAAGCCTGCAATTAAAGTATATATTGCATACTATCAAACGTTGATTTTCATGTCCATACCATATTAGCTAGCTAAACTTTGACTCAATTTGAGCATATTCTCCTCTAATTTAAACCATAAAGGATCTGATAATATAAAATAAATTACGTGGTGCTAAAATGCAACTTTTGCTTGTGACAAAGTAAATTTCGACAAATCACTGGGTAAAAAATTAAATTAAAGTTAACTTAGGTGCCACTCATGTGTAAACTTGTCGATCGTTACATAGTAGATCAAAAAACTTAAAAAGTGATATAAATAATAACGAATAGAAGTACATAGATTTTTTTTTTCTTTTTTCTGCAAAAGGCAAAAATAATCTAGGTCAAACTATACAGAGTAACACTTGTAATTTACACATTGTCAAATTCCAAGTAAATTTCATTTTGATTTCTGACATTTTATGGCTATCCTTGCGAGAACTTATACGCTTGTAATAGAATCTTGACTTTGCTATCCTTTATAATTATTTTAGTTTGTTGTTTTGAAACAAATATTGGTTATCAAGCTATATATTACACCAATCTTATAATTAGTAGTGGTTAGAACTCGGATTTACCGTCTTTGTTTCTTGATAAATAGAAGATTACTGTGAAATTGTCTCACTTTTAGTACGGTTGACTCATGTAAAAATTATCATAAACTATACAAATTGAAGTATTTGGCCGTGGTACGGAAATATGCAAGACAAACTTATTAATTAGTTAATAATTATCATCCACTCGCTAAGTTTGATTTGCTTCTAACGAACTAAATCCGAAGTCTTGTGTGCAATATGCAGCCACGGATGCTAATGAAATACACTGGCCTTTATTCTATATTATCTTCTCTTGTCTCTCTTCCACCAGCAACACCCATATTTCTTTTAGAAGGGAAACGGGCCGAGAAGGTTAGAAGTAGGTTGCCTCCTGCAGCAAGGTCGAATAATTTAGGTGTTCATGTCTGAAGGATCATACCTAAGAAATACCCTATTTTTTTTTTTTAATATTCTCTCCATGATCAAATCCAGAAAAACCAATAAAAGAAAGGGATGAGATATGGCCAAGCCACATCTAGGGCGAATTCAACCCATGTGAGATATTCCACTACGGTCCCAACACACCAAATAAGATGAGATTTTTAATTGTTTGTTTATTAGAGAATAAAGACTAAAGAGCACAAAGAAGCAATCTTCATCCTGCAATTATCTGCGTGCATTATCTCTACGCATTCTATGGTGCGTTGTATCCTCTGACAAATTCTTCCTTCCTATCATTCTATTCTAGCTATTACAATTCATGTAAGCATCTTCTATATCTCTATCCCCAACCACCCACTATTTTCTTTCCCACTTGACATAGATAGGATCAAAAGCGTCGCTATTGTTCCTTGTGGAATGTACGCCGATGATCGACACAAGTTAAAACCCTCCCAAGTCCCAACTAAATAACATATCATATATGCAGATTCATTCATTTATTCATCCGACAAAAGAGATAAAACGGTAATTCGTTTATTTTGAAGGTAATACTACATGAAAATATACAGCAAAGCAATTAAACTCTATGTACTGTTTCGGCACCAAAATAATAAAATACTACTATTTTTACCAATATATGGTGCAGTTGATTTATATTTTACAAACTACGGTCTGTATTAATGAAAAAGTAACTATTTTTTCACTTCTACAGTTCTACTCAATCATGTTTTGAGATTAGAAATTAGGAGTAGATTAGTGGTGAAGAACTTAAATTATTTGTATAAGATTTTAGATTCAAATTTTAGTATCACTGGAATAAAAGAAAATCATGTTGTGAGATTAAAAAACATATAAAAATATAACTCAACATAATTTTATCATATATGTTGAAATGAATTGAAGCTCAATTTATATCTTTTAAACTATGGTTTAAATTACATAGAAACAAAGATTCTAATTATTTAATTTGTTCATATAATCTAGAGGTTAATATCTTTAATATTTTATTGTAAGAATTTAATTTTAATGCATTGTAAAAAATTTTATTCAAATATTCAATTATGTATTGTCATATCAGCAAAAGTATATTTGACTTAATTACTTGCTATTTTGAAAGTCTTACAAATAGAAGCATGTGATTGGATAATAGTGTAAAACTCTTTTATATTGACAATACATCAAAATTAATCTTTTGTTATAAATAAAGTTAAAAAATAACTGCATATAATACTAATTCACAAAATAGGCAAAAAATTTTATGTTAATTTATTCATTATATTAGAATGGAGCAATTGGCAATCTCTTTCACTTATCCACACTCTCCATTATTGATTTATAACTTTTATTTTCTAAATTACCCTCACTTTGAATTGATTTTATTAAAACTAAATTTTAATTGAGTATATTACTATTTGTCTATCCACACTTCTATTTAATATTAATTACTCACATGTATATTTCCTTAAAACTCTTTCATCTACTCCATTGCATCACTCATTCCTCTACTTCATTAATCATATTTTTCTCTCTATCCCATACGCTCTTTAATTTATTCATATTTTCATATGTATTTAAAATCTCATAAAATTATATGTAAATTTTATCAACAATTAAAAGTCATATAAAAATATAAGTTTTAAGTAAATGTTTAACATCAAATTATCTCAATAAAAATTTAACACCGGTGATTAATAAAAAATATAATACTACTCATAATAACTGTGTTTTGTTTTTTACTGTTATTGTAAAGGAATATTTTCTTGGGTCTAAACTATCAATTTCTTGTCTCGAGCCAAGTCGACCCACTCTCATTGTATGGGTTTTTTTTTTTATTCATAAAACTCGAATCTGAGACCTTGTTTAAGAGGAATAAGTTGCTAAAAAAAAATTACAAGAAAATAAAGTCCAAAAACTATGCATACAAAATAATATGATTACTGGTTCTTAATTTTTATGTAGGCTTATTGGGATTAATTAATATAATAAAAAACATATTAGTTTTTGCCATGAACCTTTTTTTTTTCACGTGGCATTCACTTGAATAGTATTATATAATTTTTATATTTTACCCCCCTTCAATCTTAAGTCATGTGCATTTTATTTACTGAACTAACAAAATGTGCAATGTAATCCCCTGAATATTCTGAACATGCATTCTGATCATTCTATTGAGTTTTCGTTCATTGTTAAGAGAAAATAAGTACACTTGATCTCTTGAGCATTAGTTATGTGTATTTTAGTCCTTAAGACAAAAAATAAGTGCAATTTTATCTCTTAAACCTTTTTGAACATATATTATTTCCATTAACAATAGACAAAAATTTAATAGAAAGGCAAAATTATACATTTATGAAAATTTAGGGGATTATATTATACATATATATATATATTTTAATTTTGCGACTCAGTGCATATAACCTATTTTTGAGGGTGATAAAACCAAGTTTTACCTTATTTTTATTATTATAATTTTTTTTACCTTTTTATATGTTTGATATTTAGTAGGTATAAAGAATTCAAAACAAAATACGGCATAATTGGTTGCATTGGTTGAATTAAATATTGCTTGGAGAAATTAGTAACGGGATCTAACTTTCTTTTTCTTGAATTTGGAAACAAAATTTCATTAAATCTCCAAATCAACATATAACAAATGGATAATAAATTCAGGAGCATCCTCCACCTAAACTACCGGAGATTACGCTAGAGCTATGTGAGCAAAATGGTTAGCGACCTCATTACAAACTCTAGATGTAGAATCACAATCGAATGAAATTTGTTAGCTTGATTGCGACTGGGACTCCCCGTACTGACTACTGAGACTTGGACTGAGCCTGTGTTGTGGCTGAAGTGGGCTTCAAGTTCAAGTTGGGCTTCTACTCTTTTGTCATATGCTCTGTTATCATCCTCGAGTTGCAAGCTGATCCCCCCCCCCCCCCCCCAAATAGACAAACAAAAAATTGAAAAAATATTCTGCCCTCTGGCCGAGGCCTGAGGCTCAGTGGTGATTTATAACCTTGTTAAGAGGCCACACTCTCGAGGGCGCGACTTCACGTCACAGAGGCTGAGCCCCATTGCTCTCCCCTGTCCCTTTTCCAACAATAAAAAAAAAAGAATATTCAGTGCTATGCCTACACACCCCACCAAAAAATGAAAAATTAAAAAAGGAATATTCAGGGCTATATTTTCCATCTCCTGTGATGATGTAACCTTCTTACCAAGCAATCTATTATTCCTCTGCCTCCAAACTCCATACAACTACAGTTGCTTCAACCTGATTCCTCTGCTTCTCCTTGGACATGGTAGCGAATAAAACCAGCCACATCTCGCCCAACTGCAGTTTGAAGCATACAGTACATTCTTCGTGAACAGGAGTCCAATAAATACATGTTGAAGTGTTTCTGCCTCCGCAATGAGGATCTAACTTTAATTAACATGGATTTAACTTTCCATTAGTCCAATAAACAAAATAAAAAAAAGGCAAGCATCTTGACGTTAGGGTAAGATTAAGAAAATGTCACTGTTTATTACACCGTTAATTAAACATATGTCACTGTTTATTTTTATTTCTTGTAGACATGTTTATTTTTCTTAAATATATACGCTCACTGTAATTTTACTTAAGGCTGTTGATAATTACTCCGTAAAATGTAATCTTCTTGGTCTATTAGCTATCTCTCTCTCTTAATTAAACAAGTTTGGCCAAATGAGCATTAGTACAACGGTCGGATTGACTTGTAGTAACGTACGAGTGTTGGATTTTTTCAGTAAAGATTTTAGGTTTGATTCATGTGTCATAATATATAATATTTGAGACTTGTTATTTGCACCATTCAATTCCATAGACATCCTATCACCAAGAGAGCAAAAAGTATGGGATCCACCATCTTCTTTCTCCCCCTTTTTCTTCACTCTCCGCTTCCTTCTCTTTTTTTTTCTCTATGGTTGTTGCTGAACACCTTTTGCAAGGGTTCAAATCCCTTTTCCCATAATATTTTAATATAATTACAATTGTAAGTAGTTGTCAAACTTAGGTCATTTTCCTATGAATATTGATTTAATATGCATCAATAAATATGTGAAGTGGCTTCATTATATCAAGCCATGTGAAAATAACATGGAGGTGGGCCAATATGAGGAGGTAAAGTTGCTAAGGGTTTGTTACTAATGCCATAGAATTGCATACTGTCATTAACCAGAGTGCAGAAAAAATGAAAGGGTCATACTTTGGTGCAAATGTTGGGAAATTTGCACCGGTGCAAATCTAACTTGGCTTGTCGCGGTGACGCCATGTGGCAAGCCTTATGGTGGAGTATGTTGATTGAGTTTCACAGTAGACATTCTTCTCCCTCTCCCATACCCTTCATCCCGTCATGGTTCTGAAGCCAACAATCACCAATCATCACAATGGTTCTAAAACACCTCCACGGACATACATGGCGAAGTTGTTGCCACCAAACCCCAAAACTCTCTTGGTGTCGTTGACAACAACAATGAGCTTGTCGAAGGCGGCATCAACCATCTTCTCGTGGAGGAAAGCGTTGCCATGGCCCTTGACAAGGTTGAGGTCAGTGCCGATGGCGAGATTGAGGCTCGCAAAGGAAAGCACCGCCACGGCCATTGACGAAGTTGAGGTCGGCGCTGATGTCGATGGCAAGATTGAGGCAGAGGTGGCTCATGGGCGCAAGGCGGTAGCTTGAAGCAAAGCGTGAGGTCACAACGGTGACTCGAGGTTTCACGATGGTGAAAAAGCTGAGATTCACAGCTGAAAATGGTGTAGATCAGTGGTGGCTAGGCTAGTTGGTGGTTTACAGTTGACAGTCCTATGTATGGGATAGGAAGCGCACAGTGAGTTGGTGGAGAGTGAGTGGGTCGGGGTCGGGGTCGAGGTCATTGGGTTCGTGATTGAGGTTAGTGGCTCAAAGCGATGGTCACAGAGGCACTGTTAGGGAGTGGCAGGATCTGGGTGGTGGTATCAATTGTTGGTAACAGAACCATGGGGGTGAAGAGAAGGTGAAGGAGAAGATAGGCAAAGGGTGGGGATGGGGTGTTAGAGAAGAAGGTTTTATCATAAAACATAGCCAATAAGGTTTACTCTAAACTTTGCCGAATGGCTTGATTTGATAAAGCCATGTTAAATTAGTATTGGTGGAAATTTTTTTTTGATTTCCATCGGACAATGAACCAAAATAAAAAGTCATGAAAGGGCATAAATTTGGGGCCAATTGAAGTTGTTCTTTGGTCTAGAAGTAGCTAGGTTTACCAAGGGTATTTTCATTTGTCAAATGAAGTACTCCTTGGAATTGCTTAAGGTAGCTGGTCTCTTGCTTGTAAACCCAATCCTACACATATGAACCATTCATTTAAGCTTGTTCGTGATGATGGTAACCCGCTCCCTGATGTCTCGGCTTAGAAGAAGTTGATTGGCCTGCTCTTGTACATGAAAACAACTAGGCTAGATACTTGTTATGAAGTAACAGCATTAAGCCAGTTCCTCTCTTAGCCAAGGTAGTCACATTATTAGGCTGCCTTAAGGATTCTAAGATATCTAAAGGGAGCACCTGGTCATGGCCTATTTTTTCATCCGATTCTGAACTTAAGCTCAAAGAGTTCAGTGATTCGGATTGGGCTGCATTCCCTGACTCTAGGTGTTCTATAACTGACTACCACATCTACTTAGGTCATTCTTTAATTTCCTGGAAATCAAAGCAGCAACCTACTGTCTCTCGTTGTTCTTCTTTCAAAGTGAATATCGTGCCTTAGCAGAGGCCACATTTGAAATTTAGTGGCTTATATATTTGCTTCAAGATCTTCGAGTTCCCTCTTCCTCTTCATCTTCGCTTTGCTCTATTGTGACAATTGTTCGGCCTTGCACCGTGCTGCGAATCCAATTTTCCATAAGCGCACAAAGCATATAGAGCTGGATTGCCATATTATTAGCTATGTTGCATGGATACGGGTACGAGGTACGAAAATTTTGTAAAAACTGGGGTACGGGTATATATATATATATATATATATATATATATATATATATATATATATAAATATATATATATATATATTTAAAAATATAAAAGTTTCATAAAATTCATAAACTAAGAACTGAAATTTCATATGATAAATTAGAAAATACACCAACTTCAACATAAAATAAGTCTAAATTGTTCAACATCACATCACAAAAATAAAAAACTATGTATCACAAGTTTTCCAAAAAATGAAAAATCAAAATCAACAGAAAAAATCAACAGCAGCAACAGCAAAAAAAAAAAGAACAAATAAAAATAGAACCAACAGCAAAAATCAGCAACAACAGCCAAAAAAAAAAAAAACAAAAACAAATAAAAACAAAATAAAAATAGAGGCAGAAGCTACCTTGCGTGAAAGACCGCCGCCGTTGCCTTAGCACTACCGCTGCTGCCGTGCCGTTAGGACTGCCGCCGTAGATTTGATGTGAAGACCTTGCGTGCCTGAGAAATTATTTGTGTCGCTATTGTCTTCGCACTGCCACTACTACCGTGCCGTCAGGACTGCCGCCACTGTTCAGATGTGAAGATCGCCACCAGTGGATGAGTTGAGTTGTGG
This sequence comes from Pterocarpus macrocarpus, assembly GCA_031439585.1. Classification (NCBI taxonomy): domain Eukaryota; kingdom Viridiplantae; phylum Streptophyta; class Magnoliopsida; order Fabales; family Fabaceae; genus Pterocarpus; species Pterocarpus macrocarpus. The sequence continues at coordinate 30,876,314 of CM062513.1, read as the reverse complement.
TGGCTGTGGGTAGGTGAAGGGTGTTTCAAATGAAAGAAAAAAGAAGAAGGGGAGTTGGGAAAGGAAAGTCTTTCAAATGAAAGAAAGAAAGAAAGAAGGGGATAGGTCTTCGCATGTTGTGGAGTTTTGATTGTTTTAGAAGAAAGAAGAAGAAGAAGAGGGGTAGCTAGTAGGGATTTCGAATGAAAGAAAGAAGGAGAAGCGATAGGGTTCTAATGAGTAACTTTTGATAAGGAAAAAACCAAAAAGGAAAGGCAACATGAGAGAAAAAAACAAAAAGAAAAAATGGAAAAAAGGAAAATGCTGGAGGCACTGGAAAAAAAATAAAATCAAAATAACATAGTTTTGATAAATCACATACCCAGAGCCGTACCCAGTCATACCTAACAATACCCGAGCCGTACCCAATTTTTTTTCTAAAAAAAAAAGGGGTACGTACACAGGTGTTTCCAAGTCGTACCCGTGCCCCATTTGTCAAAATGGAGTACCCATCCTTCAGAGATTGTTAGTGAAAAGATGAAGGCTGGTTTACTCTAGTTGCTACCTATCCGATCAAAATCTCAGGTGGCAGACATTTGCACTAAGCCACTTCCTCCAAAACAGTTTTAGTCTTAGTTTTGCAAGTTGGGAATTTGCAGCATCCATTCTTCAGCTTGAGGGGAGCCTTTAGTAATAGTAATTATTAATGACAGTTAACACTGGTGGAGATTAGTTAGATCAATTAGCATTGACAGCCGTATCAATTAGCAGTATTAGTTTAGATATAAATAGTTGATGTACATATCTTCCAACTAAGATGAGAATCATAATTCATCTATCATCATTTTCTCTCAACAGCTTGTTCTCTCTCCTTTCCTCTCATTTTAGCGCAGTGTTCCTTTCTTTGCAGCTTTAACATCAGTGTGTTGCAAGATTCCAATATTAGGGAAGGTTTAAAAACTGATATACTACACAACATTTATAACTCTACTTCAACTTAATTTTAATTATTTTTTAAATGACATTTCATATGTATCTAATTTTTTTTTTTAAAAAAATGCCCTTGCCATTAAGAATTATTAGTTTTAACTTAAAAACTAGTTTAAATGTAAAAATTAACTCTGCAATTAGTTCTAACATGTGTTGACTTGATGCAGCAAAGGTGAAAGGTTTAGGAGATAATTTCATTTTATATTGACATTTTTGTGAAAACGAATGAAAATGATTGAAAATTCACCATGAGCCTTTGATATGAGATAATTTAACTCATACTTATTGATTCATTCATTTTACCAAATACAAAACATATCTTGTACTATTATGCTTCAAACAAATTCATGTCAAGTAAAAAATTTAATTCAAATTATAAACTATCTTTAAAATTAAGGAATTAATTTTTGACACATTTGTATCTTTTATGGTTAAATTTAAATTTAATATGTTTTATAAAAATAGTAAGAAATTAACAATTTTTCACAAAATAAAAAAAATATTAGAATAAAGAATAATGAAATAATAAAAGAAGTTTTTTTTAAATTTAATAAAAATGAGTTTGCATAAAATTGGAAATAATAATAAGCAAATTCAATGGGAGTAACATTAATAGACAATACAAAGTGACAACTCAAAATTTTATATTAGATCATAATGGATTAGATTCTTTAAAGTGAATATCTTTGTCAAGTAAAAAAATGAGGAGTTATTTATTATTAAATCATTTGGAGGGACCCATAAATAAAGAAAGTTATTAATTTAATAATAAATAATATCTTACTTTCTCACTTTATTAAAATATCCACTTTAAAGAATTCAAATCTAACCATAAGATATCATGTTGGGTTGTTTTTTTAATCTACCATAACTATCAGCCTTATTGGCTAATGATGCTAAAGGGGAATTTTCGTGTCCAAAAAATGTAACATCCTCTACTTAAGTCATAGTACTATACTCGGGAGTTATTACCATTGCTTTAACGGACCTTGTATGATAGCGCTCTTCGGCCGTCTTCAATATCTCTAGTCAACTTTAGGTGGCCGCATTCGGTATGTCTTAAGCTATCTAGAGATAACACGGAAATGTACATAGGAGTGAGAATTATAAATTCTCAGTAGGATTCACTAAGAAATTACATGCCGTGTTGTCGTTATTATCTCCAGCTGCTTCGGTTTATTATAAAAAAGTGAGCTAAATATATTCAGTTTTATAGTTTGAAACCATATTGTCTGAAGCAGAGTTCATTTTAGTCATACACTTGATAAATAGAGCAAGAATTAAAGCATAAGCATAGCAGATTGTGAGTGATTTCATAATAATCACAATAGCAAATTGTGCATGTGCAATGACTCATCATGAATATCATGTGAATGCACTTATACTTTCTTTTCTTCCTTTACTTGACACGCCTAGGTATTATGTATCGCAATCCCTAGGGTGCCTGCATGCATATATCTTTGTCTTTAATCTTTACTGCCCTTGGGTAGTCTGATTTATGAGTGAGATCAACTCGTGACTGTCGTCATGTAGAACTAACCTACAAGGGGATCCACATGCCTCTAGTCTTGAAGGGATCTCATAGCTTTAACTGCCTTCATAAGGAGGAACCCAAATAACTGCCTCCAAGTGAAGGGATCTCATATATTCTTCTTTCATTCATATGCAATTATACATTCTCTCATAAGAATAATCATGATCATATCACCATAACATGTTCATATATATTCTTGTACATTTACTATCAAACATCCTTGCATGATATTCATCCATGGACATAACATATAAACATGTTTATCATTCACATATTCCTGCCGAAATTTCGGCAGCATAAAGGATTCAGTCCACCTCCTGGTGAATAGTGCCAGCTCACATAGACATTTAGTCACAATAGCAGAGTTAACATCATACATTAGTCCCTGAGTAATATTATAGGTTTAAAACCATCAAGTTCTAATTGAATTTTGTTCATGCAATAGAGTAGCCAATCACTCAAATAACAATTCTCCCTATAGCACCCAAATCTGCCCGAATTTATAAATCATGCCATAAAATTCTATTTAACTCTTTAGTCCCATTTGATTTTGATAAGTATAGCTCCAGTTATTAAGGATTTACCTCGACCTACCTTGTAGCTGGGCAGATTTGCACCTTTAAAAGTAAAAATCCACCAAAAATCGAAATCTACTTGGATTCCTACCAAACCTATGTATTTTTAAATATTATTAATTCAATTTTCATATCCAATAAGTTCCATGTCGTTTGAGTAAATAGAGCTTAAGTTAAAACCTTATAAAATTGGCTAATCTAAACTACCCTGCTCTAGTCTAGTCAGGACATGGGGCAACTTTTCAAATTTACTGGGAGCAACAGGTGTCAAATTGGTTATGAAATTTTTTATGGAATATTACTCTATATATTAACTTTCTAAAAAAATTGGTTGCACTTAATTTGAAGGTGTGTAGGGTGAGTTATACCCTTCATAACCCATACTGCCTATAACAGAACATAGGATTCCTAGGTAAACTTCAAAAAATCATATCTCTCTCAATACTAATCTAATGGACTTATAATTTATATGGTTGGAAAGGTCTAGATATATAGTTTCACTTAAAAATATCTTCATTAATTTCTAATGGCTGGATGAAAGTCCATACAATTTGCGAGTACGGACGCCCTAGGAATTAATAACTCCAGATTTTCTATTTTGCTTCCTTTCTTGTTTTTCATGCAAGATTCAACTCCAACTCAACCAAATACTTCCTAAATCGGTCACAAATCATCAAAATCACATCATATGCCTTCACTTAGATGAATAGAGCAAGATTCAAAATCAATCACAAATCTACAAAAACTAAGCAAGAACTTGAATCCAACCTAGTTTTCAAGCTTGAGCTAACAAGGAAGCCACTTTGGGTGAAGATGTGGGGGTGGGGTGAAGAAATAAAGGTGAAGAGATGGAATTGAGGTCTTGAGGAAGAGAATGAGAGAAGGAGGTTTGGTGTATATGAAATCTGAAAATTTGAGGAGGAATTGGCAATAAAAATCATCTTGGTGGTTGGAGTTTTTGATTCTCATTGGTTGTTGTCTTGGATGGTTATGGATTGGCCAAGTCTCTTCTCTATCTAGGGAAGCATGTGGCGCCACCAAATTGAAGGAAAGTGGCTGAATTTCAGCCTCTCATATTAGGTTTTTATTTTGTGAAATTCTACTATTTTGGTTTCGACAGTTTAAAATACCGAAATTCTACTGATTTTCCTTCAAATCGGCCAAACGATTTTGAAGAATTTTGTGAGGTTTTCTATGTTTTTATTCTAATTATTTCTAATTCTAGTCTCTCTAATTAATACCTAATTGGCTCTAAATAAATGCTTAATCGATTTCTAATTAATCCCTATTATGCAATAAAATCGAATAAATCGATTTAACAACGTTAAAATTTTTCGGACGTTATAAAAAACATGTCTCGAGGCAAGTTAAAAGAAAGCTACACTTTGTTATATTTTATTCAATGCGCGTTATGATTGATACCAAACAAGTTAGTACGTGAAATTAGTTTGGTATATTTATTATATTTTGTAATCATATAAATTATTATATTGAAATTAAGATTAAGTAGAAAGTAACAAATATGAGAAAGCTAATTTGGATGATAAGTAGTATATTAATTCAAGATTGAGTTTGATGTTGACATTGACAATAAGGAAGGGATAAATCGATATTGGTTTGATAATATACATTAATGTCCCCCCCTTTCTCTTTTTCTTTAATTTTTTTTAATGTAAAGCACTAGGCAATAAGTAAGTAAAAAGATAGCAAAACAATGTTATTTTTTTTTATAGCTATTTTGATTTATGAAAAATGATTTTTGCCGTGTTTGTCATTTGTCAGTTAATTACCTAAAGTTGAGTATTATATAAAGTAAAACAGCATTCATCCTTTGCTACAATTTTCTTTTAAGTCTTTTACCATTATTGTTATTTCTATCATTCAAGTAGATTTTTTTGGGATTATCATGAAATTGTCCAACCAAATAAAAGTTTTAAAACTATTGCGAGATTATCATTTAATAATACCAAACAATCTATATATATATATATATATATATATATGAAAGCATATCACATAAGAGAGGTGGTTTATTATGAGAGTGAGAGGAGCAAATCTGTGCCGTATAATCATACATGGAAATCAAGATTTAAAGTTGTTTAAAGGTCACATGATCACTTAAAAGAATCATGTGACTTTATGTTTAAATCTTGGCCATCTATGTATAGTTATACGACCTAGATTTACTTCTCTCACTCTCATAATAAACCATTTCTTTCACGTGATACGTTCCCATATATATATATATATATATATATATATATATATATATATATATATATATATATATATATATATATATAAGGCTTGTTACTTACAAATAATAAGTTGATCTATTGTCTCGGCCCAACCTGGTTCCCAACTGAGGCATAGAGGAAACTGTCTTTTAACAAGCCTTAACATACAAATTTTCTAGGAAAATAAATAGAGTCTCTTTTGTTTTCAGGTTAATTCCCTAAAATATGGATCATCTCCCCATAGCAATTGGCACACACAAAAAATATTGGGGATTAAGGCTTTTCTCAGAATGCACCATATAGCATGCAATACAGTTATAATAGCATAATTCCAATTATACATCCAGAATCCACTTTCAAACGTAATTTAAGTCAATAGTTTTAATACTTTAATCCACAATCAACCAAGAAAGCAAATACATATTAAAATAGGTTACATATCCCATAACACTTCATAATCAAAATACACTAACTTCAATACAAACATAAACAACAAAGGTCAAACTCTACTTGTAACGTTATAGAGCATTTGGACACATCTACGGAATTCATCAAAAAGGGGTCCATTGCAAAACATTTTCCCTTGGACAAGAATGGCTCAACAAAAGCAAAAGTACAACTACTAGGAAGAAGGAGGATCGAATCTCAGATCGGCACCTATATTTGAAAAGAGGAATGGCAATACGGTGAGTTTGGTAACTCAGTGATAGATAGGGTATCTATAGCACACGAAGGGCAAGCATTATATAAATTCCTTTGGATGCAAAGCTTTAACATAAACCAAGATTAACAAGTTTAGGTGGGAGTTATCCAAAGATCAATCACTTGTCTAGACATGTCGTGTGCAAGTTAGCATCACACCTGCTATAACTAGAGATTTGGCCTTTGACCATATACGTGTCTAATTAGAGTTTGACTCAAGTTGCAGCAAGGCTAATGCCATTATCGTTAGCTACAGTTCCAACAATGAGTTTCCTTAAAATCAAATTGCGTTTTCACTCATACCCTTTTTTTACTAAATTAAGCCAAGGCTTTCCAACTCTTTAAATCCAAGTTCCAAGAATATGAAATATTGCCTCATGGCCAAATAAATAAAAAAATAAAAATAAAAATGTTACAATTTCATTAATCATATCCAAGACATACTAATCACATTCAAAACCTTACTAAGTCACAACTTCACAAGATACATAATAAGAGTAATATAAAATTTTTGCCTCAAGTGTAAGTTTCGAGAGAACATAAAGCTCATTTTCATTAATTAAGTTCTATTTCTTGCAATTAATCATACTATAATATTCCAACACATTTTCATAACTATTTAGAGTGATATATACTATGGAAAATAACTATAAACATGTTATCTACTCACAAATTGGGGTTTCATAATTATTTAGAGTGATATCTTCATGAAGCACCTCACTCCCAAAGCTTGCTCTGTACAATTCATGGATCGTTCCTAAAGGTCAAACTTGATAAGATAAGATTCAAAAGAAGTGCTGACAACTCTAAAAAGTTGTTAGACCCAAACAACTAGTTTTTTTCTTTGGTGATACACTTACTTGTTGAGAAAGAAAGCAACCTACTTCTTTCTCCAATCGTAGACCAATGGATCAACAGGCTTTGAGATCAAGGCCTGAAGTCTCAACAGTTAGATTTTGAAGTTTATATAAACCTAGAAGACAATGAAGAAGTAGTTGGAACTCTGCACATTTGAATATCTTATTAAGCTTTCATTTTTCTCAACCTTCTAAACATCTAGAAGGTTACTTGTTGTAACTTCTTGTGAAGAAAATATTCTCATTTGCTTTGTAATAGCCAATATACTCATAATGAGATTACTGAGAAGTCACTTCACACTGAACTTAGTTTCTTACACCTTGAGTGATTTAGTGTGAGTGTTGTTCAAATGACATAAACCTTCAAATCTATCTTTGTAACCTAACCTATTAGTGGTTATTATGAGCTTGGAGAGGTTAGGATAAAATATTACTCTGTTTGATTAGTTTGGAGAGCCTAGAAAAAACTACTCAGTTTTAAGCTTGGAGAAGTTTGTACTAGAGAATTCTCACAGCTATAAATCTCAATTGGTTTATTGAGAACTGAAAGTAGGCAAGTGGTTTGGTTGAACCAATGTAAAATCTCCCTCTGTAATTTTTCTATCCCTTACACTTTTATAGTTTTTATAACTTGTATCATTCTGTCTGTTTATAACTTGTGCATCACCGAGGCCTCCAACGACGATGAGGAGTAGCCTTGGGGAGCAACTTCCCTTCCTTCTCTTGGATTTATTTTCATGCATTGGGACAAATGCATATTTTTAAATTTGGAGATAGGGAAAGTCCATTATTGCATTTCCTATTTCGTTTCTATTTTTATTAATTTTCTTGTTTTGTTGGTATTGTATTAGTTTTCAATTTTTCTTTCTTTTTTTATTATTAAAAAATTCACATCTTTTATAATTTTGTGTGTATTTTTTTTGGTTATTTGGTGGTTGCTTGCCTATACCTATGATATGATAGATTGCTCTACTTGTTAACTCTTGAGTAATCATGGATCTTTGGCAAGGCTCTCATAGATAAAAGAAATTAAGTTTTGGTGGGTATGTCTGGAGTTTGTGAAGACAAATGATAACTCCCTATAGTGAATTATTTTTGTTTTGTTTTATTTAGATTTTTAGGCTTTAGTTACATGAATTTATTTAGTGTTTTAGTTGTTTTTAGTTGGTTATTTTGGATTTAGGTTCTTTTCTAGTTTGTTTGTCAATTTCTTATATTTTAGTTAGCTGCTTATGTTTTTATTGATTTCAAATAGGTACAAGTACTCAAGCTAGAATGAAGAGGCAAAACTTGGAGCCATGAGAAAGTCTATTGTGCATGATTTCAAGACCTTTCGACATTAGAAATTCAATATCTAGGCTTTTAAAAGTCGGATTATTATAATTCAAGATTCTTTGACAAGAAGAGAAAGAGATCTCCAACTTTGTTGTTTGACACTTTTTCTTGTTCTCGAGCTTTCTAGGAGAAAAAGACGAAACAAAATTAAAGCTTTATTGTGCCTCGGATGCTATCAAGTCTGATCTTTCATAACTATATTACCAATATCTCATGCTATAGAGGTCCAAATGAGGAGGTTTCAAAGGCATTAAAATGCTAACTTGAAGATCTACAACTTTCATGAAGAGACTTAGGACTAATTCAGAAGATTTAAGGCTCAAACTAGGTTTGGAAATAAGCAAAAGAGGCAAATATGCAAAATTGCTATCAGGCACCCATGCTCCAATGTGAGACATGTGCTTAAGTTCAACCCAGAGATAGAAATGCACCCATTCTATCCTTAGTGTCCATGCTAGTGAACTTGTGTCATCTTTAAAGTGCTGTTTTGTATTCTTGTCCTTACTTGATTTTTAGTATTCATTATGCATTTAATTCTTTTGGTCCAAATAGTTATTCTTGTTACTCAGTACCTGATCAACCCTCATCGAATGATACTTTTCTTGTCACTTTATTACTTGTATAACCTGGTATACTTGCCAAAGATACCCCAAGTTTTTGGCACTATTGTTGGGGATAGTATCAATATCACTTCTAACTAAGAGGATACTAGAGTGGAGTTTTATTTTAGTTTGTTTGGTTTTATTTTATTTTATTTCAGTTAATTTGATTTTATTTTTATTTTTGTTTTCGTGCTCTTTATTTTTGTTCATTTTGTTTTATTTATTTATTTTATTTCATCTATTTTCATATTTATTTTATTTTTCTTTAATTATTTTTTATTTTGTGTCTTTACTTGTTTTCTTTGATTTTTGCAGTTTATGCATAAAAGAAGATCTCTTGGGGAATTACTCTTTGATACAAAGATTGAACGAACTCTACACTAGATAAAGAGAGAGAAGCAAGATTGTCAAGGCAATCAAAATAACATTGTCAATGAGAACAAACAGAACAGGAAAGATTATCTAGCATCCACTCTTCAAGGGCGTTGTGAGGTCACCAGTCCAAGCTAATAATTTTGAGCTAAAGATGTCACTTATTTAGCTCATCAAACAGAATTGTCAGTTTGCTGGATTATTGCTGAGTGAAGACTCTAATGAGTAGCTTAATTTTCTGGAGATATGTGACACCATCAAGACTAATGGTGTCACTGATGATGCCATTCAACTAAGACTCTTCTAGTTTTCATTAAGGGATAAGGCTAGGGCTTGGATAAAATCTCTATCACAAGGATCTTTCATTACTTGGGACATAGTAATCAAGAAGTTTTTGGAGACATATTTTCCTCCTACCAAATTAGCCAAGATGAGATACGATATCACATCATTTGCTAAGGCTGACGGAGAGTCATTTTATGAGGCTTGGGAGCATTATAAGGATTTATTGGCCATATGCCCTTATCACGGCATCCTACTTTGGATGTAGGGTCAAACATTTTACAATGGTCTTTTGCTCTCTACACAAATCATGCTTGCCACTATAGTAGGGGGTTCTCTTAAAAATAAGACCCCTAAACAGTTTGTTGAATTGTTTGAAATCATGGTCAGTAACAATTACCATAGACACATCGAGAGAACTCAGAAGCCTAGGGGAGCTCTAGAGGTTGATACCACCATGGGCTTGATGGCCCAATTACAAGCCTTCATAGTGCAAAACGTAGCTCAGAAATAGTTAGGGATGAACATTAACACCCTACCCACGCCAGCATGCGCTGTAATATTTTCCAAGGGAACGATCCCAATAATGAATGTGTTGCAGGCTCATCTTTAGAAGTGCAGGTAAATTACATGGGTGATGCTCCAAGGAATAACCCCTATTCTAACACCTACAATTCTGGGTGAAGGAATCATACGAACTTCTCATGGAGCAACCAAGAAGCACTCGAGCAATAATTTAATCCATCTCCTTAAGAAAAAAAACTTGGAAGATATGTTCTAGCAATTCATGAACATACACACTACATTTGTAGAGAGGACTGAAGCCCAGCCAGCAATATCATGATCGATTCAAGAGTCACAAGGTTTTAATAAGGAACATAGAGATTCAGTTAGGGCAGATTTCTCAGCAACTTCTAGAAAGCCTTCAAGGTTCGTTGCCTAGAAACACAATTACAAATCCAAGAGAATATGTAAAGGAGATTACCTTGAGGAGTGGGAAAGAGTTGATAGAGCCTGAGAAAGAGGAAGAAAAGCCCTTTACTAGAATTGAGGCAGCATTGCAGAGGGGGAAGAAGTATGAGATCCCTATGAAGCGAAATAAGGGCATTGAAGAAGAAGAAAAGAGTTCTACATATGTGGCACCTCCTACTTATGACCTTCCAATCCTTTGTCCTCAAAGGGTGAGGCAACAAAAAAAAGAGCATCAGTAAAACTAGTACTCCAAGATTCTAGAGGTGTTTAAAAAGCTATACGTTAACATTCCCATTTTTGAAACTCTTGAACAAATGCCAAGCTATGCAAAATTCATGAAAGACATCCTCTTTTGGAAGAAAAAGCTCAAACATGATGAGACTATTATGCTCACTAAGAAATGTAGTGCAATATTTCAAAATAACTTGCCTCCTAAATTAATGGATCTGGGGAGTTTTATGATTACATTTGTTATTGGTGACATTTATTTTAATAAAGCTCTTTGTGATCTTAGTGCTAGTATTAATCTGATGCCTTTGTCTGTTTTCAGGAAGCTTGGAGTTAGTGAGGTGAAGCCCACTATGATTCCTTGCAGCTAGTAGATAGATCTATCAAGCATCTTAGAGGCATCATTGAAGATGTGCTAGTAAAGGTGGATAAGCTCATATTCCCAATGAACTTTATTGTGCTTGACATGGAGGAAGATAGAGAGGTGCTACTAATTTTTGAGAGGCTTTTCTTAGCTATTGCAAGAGCTTTGATTGATGTTGAAGAAGTAAGGTTTGAGTTGCGTGTTCAGGATGATAAAATCATATTTAAGATATTTGAAGCAACCAAACCCCCTATGGAGATTGAATCATGACTTAGATTGGATGTTATTGATGTGGCTACTCCTTTATGACAACCTCTACCACTCTACCTTTGGAAGCTTACTTGATAGACCCCAAAGTTATGGAAGAAATAGAGGATGATGAGCTAAAATCACCCAATGAGCTTTTGAAAGCCCCGCCTTTATTATTCAAGTCTAAGTCCACATCTTCTAAGTTTGGAAGGAAGAGCCATCAACCTCGTGAGGAATCACCTAAGAGGGAGATGAAGAAACCATCTTATTTTAAAAATGGCCATGTCCAACTTAGGGATGTTAAACCAAAGTGCTTGTTGAGGGGACAACCTAATTTTTCTATCCCTACTTCTTTACTTTTCATGTTTAGAGTTTTTGTTTGGATTTTATTGTGTTTGAGTTTTCCTTTTTATTGCATGATTTTAGATTTCATTTTTTTAGGTTGTTTAAATTTCTCTTATTCTTGTTTTGTAGGTTTCAATAAGAGAATTAAGCGCATGAAGCAAGTGGAATGAAACTCAACACTTATTCTCTAGCTCAGGAGTATCTTTCCCACCCTCTCTTTGCACTTATTTTTACATCGAGGACAATGTTATTTTCTAAGTTGGGGGATAGAAAAGCATGTACATGCATTTTATTTTCTTTTGTTTAGATTTACACATTTTATTTTCTCTTAAAAAAAGATTTCCTATTTTTAGGTGGTATTTGTGTGTTTTTGTTGTTTTTGGCTGCATTCTTATGATATGATTGTTTGCTTTACTCTTTAACCCCTTAGTAACTAGGAATTCTAATTTGAACCTTAAAAATTTTCTTCTGCACCCATGATTATTTAGAAAAGATCACATGCTCATGCACTACTTTTAGGAATTAGCAACTTAAGATTGATGATCATCATGCTTTAATGCTTTATTTAAGTTGAGACATGCATCCTTTTTATGTGACACCCTTTTGAAATAAATGAGTGAATTCTAGCTTAAGAAAGAATTTAGGCCATGTTTAGAAGCTTTCATTGAGCCTTAATGCCTACTTGATGACATTTTATCCATAATCACCCTTTTTGGTCCTTATGACCTGTTTTCTTGGATTGAACCGTATTATGAACTTAGAATCCGTTTTCTTTCTATCCATTTTTGAACCCTAGATTACCTTCAAGCTTGTAGTTTCTAGATTTAAGAGAATAGGGTGATACCCCTACCATAGTGACTTCATGTTTTTCATCATAAAAAGTGGGAGGATACGTTCATGGAAAGAAAAGTAAAAGTGAAAAAAAGAAAGAAAGAAAGATGGAAACATTAAAAAAAAATGTGGTTTCAATGGGATAAAAAGGAGAACTCTCTTCTAAATCTTATGGCCACCAAAGCCTGAAAATTCATCAAAGGAAGACATGAGAGGTGCAACCCAACTAAATTAGGGGTGGCCTAAGGTAGTGAGTTTAGGAGTAAGTGTTCCTCAAGTTGAGGGTAATATAAAGCCAAAATTCTTTTCCATCATACTTTTACCCTTAGCTTGCCATTGCAAGCTTGAAGAAGGCCTATTGATCTTTGGCTAGATGAAATTCAAGTGGATATAGAGAGGTAGGATTATGTTGTCTTTTCTTAAACATTGCATTGGTATGAAGTGAATCAACTCTTTGTTGCGTACTTTGCACACACATACACACACATACACACACACTTTTGATCTATGTCCTTTATAATTGTTTTTGCACAATTGAATGGCCTTGATATTCAGATTTGAATTGTCAGTATCTTTTGGGTTAAGTTGTGGAGAAATGATGAGAAGAACATGTGGGGTCAACAACATCTAGATGCATTAAACTTATTGCTTTTGATTGTTTCATTTTGTTCCTTCTTTTCTCTTTTGATAGATAGTATGATGTCAACTTCAGTGTCTTCTCGAGTTTCATAGTTTTTGTAAGGGGATGTTTATCTTATTAATAGCACAAAAAGAAATTTTTTTTTCTTTATTCTAATGTTTCATTTTCTTTCTTGCTTAAGGACAAACAAATTCTTAAGTTAAAGGATATGATAACTCCCTGTAGTGAGTTACTTTTCTTTTGTTTTATTTAGATTTAGGCTTAGTTACATGAATTTATTTAGTGTTTTAGTTGTTTTTAGTTGGTTATTTTGATTTAGGTTCTTTTCTACTTTATTTGTCAATCTCTTATATTTTGGTTAGCTACTTATGTTTTTATTGTGTCTCAATTAGATACAAGCACTCAAGTTGGAAGGAGGATCCATAACTTGAAGTCATGAAAAAGCCTATCTTGCATGATTTCAGGATATTTTGGCAATGGAAATTCAATATCTAGCTTTTGAGAAGTCAAATTGTTATGATTCAATGTTTTTTGGAAAGAGGAGAAACAGATCCCCAACTTTGTTGTTGGACACTTTTCCCAATTCTCAATTCTTCTAAAAGAAAGAGGCAAAACAAGATTGAAGCTTCGTTTTGCCTCTCATACTGTCAAGTCTGACCTTTCATTATTATTTTACTAATATCTCATGCTACGATGGTCCAAACAAGGTGGTTCTAAAGGCATTATTTTATGGCGAGACTCATGGCTAAGTTAGAGGATTTGAGGCTCAAACTAGGCCTAGAAATGAGAAAAAGAGACAAATCTGCAGAATTATTGTCAAGCACCCATGTTGCAACACGAGACATGCGCTCGAGCATGACCCATGCACTTGAGCACAATAACAGTAAATTAGGAAAATCTGTTTTTGAAGCAATCATAGAAAGGAAGGATTGGGGATGCTATTTAAAGGATTTAGATGACTTTTTCTAGGCCTTTTGACACTCAAGACAATGAAGGTAGGCTTGGAATTCAAGGAGTTTTGTCAAAAGTTGGAGACTTTCTTCAACCTCAAGATATTGGAATCTTTGTTTTCTTCTTCATTGGTTTTTATCATGGCTATCTTTATTTATGCTTCTTCTTCTACTTTTTTTTGTTGTTTATGATATCCATCATGAACTAAACCCTTTTGCTAGGGCATTGATGGATCCTATCATATGATGATATTACTCATGGATTAATTTTATTTATATTTTTATTTTAATGATTAAGTATTTATGATTGTTCTTAATGTTTTTGATTGATTGGCTGTCATTCAATTGATTTGTTGGTTTGCAATAACTAGAGATAGGGTTTGTAAATAAAGTTTCTCATCATAAACATTGTGAGTTGAGCAAAAACTAGAGATAGACAAACGCGAGTCATGTAGTCACGCTAAGAATCTATAAAGCTTCAGCTTTTTCCTAAATTAGTTTGTAACTAAGAGATTAGGCAATCAATTTAGGATAAAGAGAATTACTTAACCTTGAGAAAGACTTGAAATTAATTTAGGAAATTCGATCATTAATCAATTAAGGTAAAACTAAATAATTCAGATCCATGATAATTGAATCCATAGATAGATGAAGTCAATTAGCCTTAGTATCCATTCCAGTGAACTTGTGTCATCTTTAAAGTATTGTTTTATTTTCTTATCCTTACTTGATTTTTAGTATTCATTACTCATTTGATTCTTTTGGTTCAAATAGTCATTCCTTTTAGTTATTCGATACTTTATCTATTCTCTTGAGATGATACTTTTCTTATCACTTTATTACTTATGCAATCTAGTATACTTGCTAGAGTCGCATCAATAAAAAACCATTTTGCGGTTGGTGGCTATCTAACATATCGGGGAGCTAGCCCAAAATGCTTTTTCTTTGATTTTAAGAAAGCAAGTTCAGAATGTGAAGCAGAAATTATAGCATTGGAGGAATCACTACAAGTTTCCCTGGAAGAGGTTAGGTGTGCAGAAATGGATTTGCAAAGTAGAACTCAATCACAAATGGTACAAGCATGGTATAAAGGAAATCTGCAGGTAACATGGGAATTAAGATTTACCAGGAATCTGTTTTTCAACAAAAGAGAATAGCTAAAAAATGTGGCTTTATCTCTAATAAAGAAGTCACAAAATAAATGGCTTAGTACTTGGTCTAATTTCATACCTTAGGTGGAAGGAAGATCTGTCATCAAGGAACGGAGGTGGTGTTGTATAGAAGACCAATGGATCAGTTGGGGTGTATTAGAGTATCATGTTGTGCTATTTTTGAAATGAAACAATGTAGAAAGTTGGTTTTGCTCGAGAAGGATGGCTATCTATAGCAACTATATTAGAGATTTGAATGGTGTATCTTGTGTTCCAAATCTGACTCATTGGTTATGATCTCTGTGAATTGTTTCAAACAATATATAGGATTACAATGTTCCATACATTGCCAAAGCTGGTTGTTGCGAGGTACCCATTAAAATCTAGAAGGAAGCTGAATACAATGATAAATCGAGTAGTATAGGTCTATAGATGATTTCCTGCTGTGGTTTACAATGGTATGCTACTACATTGTTGCGGTGTTGTATCAAAACAGGGAAGTTCAGTAAAGCCTGGGAGAATTCAATAGTAGACAAATCTATTATTTTAGGCTGCTATTTATTTTCTGTTTTGGTCATGTCTTTATTTTGAATCGTACGTCTTATGTACTCAACTCTTGCTACATTTTGGCTCCTCACTTGTCCTAGTGAGCCGAGTGAGTATTACCAATTATTGGGAAAAAAAAAAGCTATTGATTAATTTAAAATATTATCCATCAAATTTTATAGAATTAGTTTATGTTTCATATAATATAATTTTTATTTGTTTTTTAATTTTATAAATTTTAATCTATTAATTTTTCTATTTAAAAAAATTTAAGATTTAAACAATAAATAAGTTAACCAATGATCTCAATTTAATGTAAAATAAATGGTTAACACTTTTATGTTATATTGTCATCATATCAACAAATTTAAAATAAAATGATCTACTAAAATATTAGTTAAAATTTATGAACTAATTAAAAAAAATTTAAAATTCATAGTAAAAATTTACAAAAATGATAAAAAGTTCAAGAAAACTCCATATATATGTATTCTAATGGGGATGTACAGTCTAAAGGAGTTAAAAATGATGCAAATTCTATGTCGATCAGTAAGGTAAAGAGGTAGTAGGAGTTATATATATATATATTTGCAAACTTGAACTCTTAAGGAATTAGGTGGATCTGTTTGATACTCTCTTCGATCTCTCTACACCACGTGAAAAGGTCCACTTATATGACAATCATTTTGCCGACCCTACCAAACATATCAATTAATAAAGACCATCCTTTCATGGACAATTGGCCTAAAGGGAAAGCAGACACAGTAACAATCTCGCAAAGACGGAAGACGGAAAGGCGTGATTGCAACAATATTCGCACGCGAAATTTTGCTGTCAAATATTTGTCAAAGCACTATTCAATAGGAGATTGACAGCAATCTACCACATTTTGATTATGGATAAAGGAGCATAATCTAAATATTTTATGCATGACTGGTCTGGAATTATTGAAGTGTTCTATGTAGAAGCAAACATAAAATATTCCAGTATGAAACACGAGTATAGCAGATAATTTTCTTAATTTCAGAATTTTTTAAGGTCTACCTTAATTTCAGTTGAATGCTCGAAGTTTACACCGGGCTAGTCCCCATTTTACTTTTATGGCACTCAAACGGTTTGCTTACGTGATAAAAGATGATAGTAAAGGTGGATTCTATGGTATCCTCTCTATTAGAAGGGGTTTGACATCCTTTTTAAAGGTTCCAATAATAAGTTGAGAACTATACCAATTTAATTCAAATCATATTTTTAGATGGCATAATTTTATTTTTAGCAAAATTAGCCTTTTAATATTTTATTTTATAATTTAACCCTTACAATTAATTAAAGGACTAAATAATAAATATGATTAACATTAACTTTTTATATTAAAAATCAAATTCTCTAATAACAAAAATTAAAATAAACTGAAAATCTCTAACTTGTGTTCATCCCCGATTTTGGTATCTAACCCTAAATCTTCCCATCATCTAGTAGATCTCGATGCTCATTCTAATCATAGAATCTTTATATAGAACCATTGTTTCATAGTACTCAATAAAATATAATTATATCTATACACTACCAAATTTGATTCGATACCAAAGAAGGTATCAATGGTTTGAATACCAAAGACAAATCTTGTGTGCATCGATCGGAACGTAGGCTCAAACCATGGCCATTTACACAACACTATATTGTAGGCTCAATTCTAGAAAAGATTAAAACTTAAGATTGCAATAGAAATCTATTTTGGGTTCAATCCCAATTCAAATTGGAAAACTATGAACTTTTGTCGCAAAACAATACAGTGGAAGAAATAACAGAAATCAATTTCTTTTAAATATAAATAGATATAATGCTCAACATCCCAAAAGATACGAAGCAGAAATAAAGTCATACAATAAAAGAAAACTAGCCAAAGACTAAGAAAAAACAAACAGTCCAAGCACCACGAAGCTCCCAAACCTTACCAACATTATGTGACTGAACCAAGAATATGATCTCAAAGTAAAACTAGAAAGACCAGCCATAGAAAAGTGATTAGAATGGGGATATGGGTAAATAAAAATGATTCTAACCCTCCACTTAAACTCAATGGCCTTTGATTAGAATGGGGATATGGATCTTACAACAATTATATCTGCGATTGATGTATAGGAAGAGTTAGGGTTCTTAAGAGACCAAAATTGGGGATGAACACAACTTAGAAATTTTTAATTTGTTTTAATTTTATTATTAGAGAATTTGTTTTTTAAAACAAAAAATTAGTCTTAATCATATTTATCAATTAGTCTTTTAACTAATTGTAAGGGTTAAATTATAAAATAAAATATCAAAAGATTAATTTTGCTAAAAATAAAATTATGCCACCTAAGAATATGATTTGGATTAAATTGATATAATTGTCAACTTATTATTGGTACATCTAGGAAGGGTTTCAAACCCTTTCTAAAAAGGAGGGTATCATAGAATCCACTGATAGTAAATTGTGCGGCTGAAAAGGTAGAGAAGCTATTAATGAGGATGATGTTATAGATGCTCTTATGAAAGGCAGAGAAGATGTAGACGCTGCTCCCAAGTAGAGGAGAATGAGAAGGAGCAGGAAAAAGAGGAGTGATCCTTGTTAGTTGGGATCAAGAGGTCACATAATGGTTGCTCCAAATAGTCCTACCCCAAGTGTGCAAAGATATCGGAGTGTGGGTTCTTGTCTATTATTTTTAGTGACTTTTTGTGTTTTATCTTAAGGGTGCCTAAGCGTGTTTTTTAGTTTGGCTTTGATTGCCTTGTGTGACTTTGTACAAGGTCTTTTTCTATTTTGTGTTTTGTGGCATCTTCAATATTTTGTTTCTTTGCTCCTCTCCTTCGTGAGAGTCTTGAGCTTTTCTTTACCTATCGAAAAAAAATTGTGCAGTTGAGATTTGACATCATAGCTATATGAGTCTGGTGAATATGAATCGTGCCTAATGTGTTTAAATAAGAATTATATATATTTTTAATTTTTTTATGAAAGCTCCTTGCAAAAATAAAGGAAAAAAAATAGAAAAGTATATAAATGAAGGGCAAAAAAAAAAAAAAAAAAAAAGACAAGGGGAGGCTTAGCAGAAATTGAATCCTTAACCTAATACTAACGACACTCTAAGCACAAGGATTAATAGAAATGTTACTTGAGTTACAGCATACCACGGTATATACTATTGGATGCGCTTGTTTGTGCTTCTAGTATAAAAAGAAGTACTTTTTTTAAAATTTTTCAAAAATAGATACTTATAAAATTTTTAATATTGTTTGTTTGTGCTTCCAAAAGAAAGCAAAAGCAGAAAATAATCAGTTTTTCTGCTTTTTTGAGAAGCAGATAGGGAGCTGCTTATCACAGAAGTAGAAGTAGTAGAAGAGAGAGAATGTTGCTTCTTAAAATTCGCAACCACTTTCTTCCCACTCAATTATGATTTTATCCTTAAAACTTTTAAAAATTACCACTCTCTTCTCACTCTTATGCTCTCTATCTCCATATCCTTAATTGTAATTTTATTAAATAAAGTACTTCTATAGTTATTACATCCAAATAATTTAATAACTTCTAATTTTGATAAAAAATACTTATACAATTATATTCAAACGTAAAATATTTTTCTGCTTTTGCTTCTACTTCCGCTTTTCAAGAAGTACTTCTCCTAGAATCTTAACCAAACGGGTCGATTATTTCGTTTATTTAATTCTGATTAAAATAAGTATGCTATATACTTTCTATAGTTATTCAAATACTTTATTAAATTTTATAAAAGCAAATTGAATTCATATTTTCATATTGAAAATAGCTTGAATAATATGTGTAATTAAAATTATTAACTTGATTCATTTTAATAAATTACTAATCTATCATAAATTCATATCCTCACACAAGCACATTTCAATAATGATTTACTAAAATGCTATTCAACTTAGGATAGAATGGCCCTTATTTTTTGTCACAGCCTGCTGCTCTCTTTGGTATTGTTGAAACCTTTATATTTTTGAGGGAAAGACTAATGCTCACCTATTTTTATCTTGCAGATTGATGAATCTTGCAAGAGGTTATGATTGCCAGCTTGGTCTTATGTCAAAAGCAAAAGAAATATTCCAAACTTAAGGATTCAGCAAGCGGAGTCCTCCACCTTAAGATTATATTAAGATCAATTGTAATGGCTCTTTGTTGGGTGACACAAATTCTCCTACATGTGGAGGAACAGCTACGAACCACGAAGGGAACTTTGTGGCAGCTTGGAGCATAAACCTTAGCAATTGTACAATCGCAACAGTAGAACTATAGAGTGTGTTTGTGAGTTAAGATTTTGGAGGGAAGGAGAATTTTACTCTTCTAGCTCTTCCCTTCCCTTCTCTCTTCCCTCCTCTCTTCCAAAACCCCAACTCACAAACACGAGAGGTTTTGGGAACTTACTAACAAGCAAAGGCTTGAGTTTCAAGAATGTTCGGCTTGAGTTAGACTAAGCTTGTGATTTTCAGTTTATTAGTCATGATGTTCCAGAAACCCATACTCATGCTACTTTAGTCCAAGCCACTTGTAGAATGCTAAATGAAGAAAGGAATGTGGAGCTGATATTGATATTTCGAGAAGCCAATTGGTGTGCGGTTAAGCTAACTAAGCACAGGCATAGCTTACCCTATAATTTTTTCTTCTTTGAATGTCTCCTAACTTGTATATCTTTCGAGATTTTGGCTGATCTTTTTGGCATAGTAGCCCTCATGTTGTATCCTTTTCTTTTTTTTTTTTGGTCCTTGGGGGTTAGGGGGAGGGAAATGAGGGACTGGAGCTCTGCATCTAGACTCGAACCCGTGTCCCTCTACACGTGGTTCTTAGAGGCTAGCATATATGCCATCTGACCCATGGCCTCAACCACCTCTCGTGTTGTATCTGTATAACTCTTTTGGACTTAGGCCCTAATATATATCCAAAAAAAAAAATTCTATTCAACTTAAATAAATTTACTTGAATATAAGCGTTTATTTAAATTATTTATATAAACAAGATTTAATAATGTGTCTTATTTTATTTTCAAAAACTAGACATAACTCTTCTTCGGGTAGAAAAAACGAAGCATAATTTTAACCTTTTTTTTTTTAATAATTATAAGCAACTCAAAATACTAAAAAAGAGGAGCAAGTTCGCAATAAATTAATAAAAAAGGAGCAAGTTCAAGCATACATCATATATATATATATATATATATATATATATATATATATATATATATATGAAAGGATTACAGAACCTAGAAACAAAACAAATGTATACCCCGCCCAGCAGCAAAATTAAATGCCTTTTATTTTTCTCAGAGAATGCCCAAAACCTCAACTCTTTTTATGAAATTTCCGGGATAATGCTTATCCAGTTTAACAACGCCCACCAGCAGCCGTGGCTCCACCGCTATGTATAATTCAACGGCACCAAAAACCTCAATCATCTCATACCATAGGCATCAGAAAATTGCCTCATAGCTTCAGAAAGTCAACACTAGAGTATTGCTTAGTCAGAGGCAACAAACACATAATAATATCATAAGACGCCATAGTACCCTAGCAATTTTAGTGTACAATTATTTTAATGAAAATTCCAAATAAAAACTAATTTTTTGGGTCTAAAGTTATGATTTTAAGCTTTTATAGATAATTTCTTTCTCAACTTTTCGTTAAGTAGATGATGTTTTTCCTATTTCGATGGATAATTATTGTTTCCAAAGCGGTCCGTAGACCTAATTGAATCTTCCAGAATCTACATTAAACAAAGGATATATAAGTTCTCCATCTCCTTATGGTAATTCCTTTTCTGTTTTCTTTTCAGGAAAGAAAATATCGTACATGTTTTAATGTTCAATATTATATAATTTTAGTGAACATTAATCTTATAAATAGTTTAAATAGGTCTAACTTTTAAAAATATTTTGTAATTTTCCCATAAAAAAAATGCTTTGTAATTTCATGAAAAATGTAAACATTTCAAGATTTCATTGATTTTTTTTAAATTGATAAAAAATTACAATATTTGGGTACCTATATTTTTTAATAAAGACCTAAAAACATTTGTAATTATTAATTATGAATTTTTATTAGTTTCTTGTTTTTTGCCCCAAAATTATAAAAATATTTGTACAAACAAAGTAAACACTACGTTTTGAAACTGGGATAACGAAATCTTCTTCAATTTTTAAAGGAAGTTTCTAGTTAAGATATTCCTTAAAATTGTTTTTAATATGAGATCATAATCTCTAACATAACATGGATAATTATCAAGGTTCTAAAAGCCAGATTGAAGTAGTCAGTTTGATTGATTACAACAAGATAATTAGTTGTTGGTTCTATTTGATTAGCATCACTTTTGGAGTTTGATGGGCTTAATATCTCGGCTGATGACAATTGTGATAAGTGAAACTCCTTATGTTTAATGTGATTCTAAAAACTTTAAGAAATAAAGTTGCACTCTTATCAACAATTATAAATAACACCCTTGATGAGCCTTTTTCACTTGGTTTACTAAGCTGACGTCACTTTGAATTTAAAATAAGTAAAATGATGTTGTATTATGCTGTAAATCTAAAAGAACAAACTTTGAGTCTTATACTTCTCTTATCTCCATCTTTATTGCGCCTGCTTCTGCTCAATTTGAAGAAATATGTTATTTGTATAAATTTTTGAAATATGTTTAATCTCTTAAAAGTTAGTTGAGAGTAAATCTCAAATTTTCTCTCAACTAATATTAAAGAAACCTCTTCTTTTATAGATACTTCAAAACATGGTACAAATAATACTACTCTAGTTTAAATTGGATGTGCTGTACGGGTTACTATCTTGATCAGCCTGCATGACATTGATGAGACCAAATGGTCACATTATTATCCTCGCTGAACACTAATGTTAGAAGCTAACATTTTATTAGTTATCTAGTGTAGATATTAAGCTTATAATTTATTTATTAATATTTGCATTTTTTTATTTTCTTTATCTATGTATATTATATATTATTATGATATATTATTATGTTTAATTATTACCAGCTTGACTACCGTTCAATTAGAACTAGATCAGTAAATTGTAAATTAATACTTGTATTACTTCAATCATGACCAATCAAAATTTCAAAACTCGATGATTATATTTATGTCACTACACCATCTTTAATTTTTGGTAATATTTATTAATAAAAGATGTTGTTAAAACTTAAAACCCTTTAGTAACATTTAAAAATTGTTTTTAGAAATATAAAAAATATTGTTCAAATTCGTTAGTAATATTTTTATTACTAAAGAATTTTACCAATATTTTTATATTATTTAGTAATATTTTCTAATATTACCAAATTATGTTGTAATGTGTCCTATTTATAGATTTTTTTTGGCCTGATGTCCTAATTGTAGTTAAAAAAATAGGACAATTTTGTGATACATCACATTAAGATGGTGTGTGGTGCACCATTTAAAAAAAAATTGATGCACCATGGAATGTGGCCGGGAATAAGAGGTTGAAATAGTGACATCTGGTAACTAGAGAGTGCATTTTATATTATAATTTTGTATGAAACAATTTTAACATATCTCTCTGACAAATCCAGCTACCACACATCTATTTGAAACAGATTTATCTTGACGAAGGTTTTATGAAGGGCTCGATGTTGTGGTGTGTCAGTGTTGGTGGCGAAGACACGTTCCGATGAAGGCATGCTCCCATTCATTGATCTGTTGGTCATTTTTTGATCTGTGTCCTGTCTATAGCTTCCTTCTCTTGCAATCTCCAACATTTGTTGTCAAGTGACTATTGTTGAAATTACATACAAAAATTAAAATAATGCAGAACAAGTTGAAGTTAGCAATAAGAAGGAAACTTAGACAATGACCTTGTCCATGGTGGGAATAATAGAAGCTTCGTTACAAACTATTTAAAAAGGAAATTAAATTAAAAAAAAACTTTTCTTAAAATCTAGAAAAAGGGTCATACGCACATAGATCCTTTGAATTTCACAACTGAACATGTATTGACGCATGGCCATTAATTTTTATATCAAAGAAAAAAAGCAAAAAGCCAACAAACAGAAAGCCCTAGTTGTCGAGTTTCCTTCTTGTTGGTCTTGGCCTCGTTCATCGCTGTTGTTAAGATGCTCGTCAGGCTCTTTCCAAGTCCCAAGACGTTCACACCGAGCACCTTGGCCCCAAAGCCTCCTCACGTCGTTTTGGACAGGCAAGTCATCGGAAATAAATAATTTCAAAAAAAAAAAAGAAAAAATACTCATCACACCATCGGTTTCCAATTATAAATCCCCACCATCCAGTATTATTAAATTGCTACAAACGGTTTGGATTAGTCATGTTTCACTGTACACCATCTTTTTTTAAAGTGGTATACCACACACTATATTTAATAAGATGTACTACAGTACTGGCCTAAAAAATATATATTCTAGATGCTTGGTGCAAGATATACATTTTATCCCTTTTTTTTGTTGGGTGACTAGGCCCTTTGATCTGTGGGTAAACACACTGCATGATATAAAGAGTACAGTTTAATCGCCTCTAGTTGTTTCCAGCTTATTGGGCCCATTATTCACGTTTTGTTTTGTACATTATATTTTATACTTCCGGCCCCACGCCCCTCTTTGTTTTGGGGTGACTAGGCCTGTTGTCCTGTGGGTCAACACCCTTCATGAAATAAAGAGTATAGTTTAATCGTATCCAGTAGTTTCTATCTTATTGGGCCCATTATTCACGTTTTGTTTTGTATATTATATTTTATACTCCCGGCCCCAGGGCCCTTTTGCTGTCCTGGCTCTTTATAATGTGACCAAGGAACACGCCTCGCAATAGCACTACCTGTTAGTTTTGCGTATAATCTTGGCTCCTTGCTACTTTGTTAGCCATGGCATCCGATTGCAACAAGAGCTTTGCAGACAGTTACATGTTGTTGAAACACGAAGATGCCCATTTCTTTGATCTCCTTCATGTCTTGTTTTCCCGAAACGTAGGGAAAAGAAAGTTTGTGGAAAGCCATGCGGGGGGCGCTTTGGAAGAAAGCTTTGGCCACCGATGGCTTATATTTGTCTCTATCTTGGCCCAGAAGCTCATGCAGCTTGTGGCTAAACCATTAGCATTCTTTGGCACTTGCGTTGAGCTTTTGATCAACCTGATTATCCTCAACGGTGGTCTATTCATGCTCATACTTAACTTTCTCCGGGGTTAGTTCTTCTTCTTCTACCTTAATGTATCTCTACTACTAAAGTTTTCACTCTACACTTGCTAGTGTATATTAGCTAGCTTGCTCAGTGCCTGGAAACAAATACGACTAAAGATCGATTTGCTTGTTATTCTTCTTCTCAAATACTACACTTGATTATTAAGATTATGATTTTAAATTGAGATTGCGGTCATAGTTGTGATTGTGTTGCGATTAATACAATTGTGAAAATTGTTGCGGTTACGATACCGAATGTTGTGGACCACAATTTAAAACCATGATTGAGATTACCCTTAATATGCAAATGATCAATACTTAAAACGTATATCTACAATTATTTTGCTCCTTGAAACATATATGACGACGTCAATTAAAATGCATTAATCTTATGATTGTAAATTTTTTTTTTTTTTATCAACCACATTATTAAATTTTTAATTTCTGGCCAAATCACACATAATAGAGTCAAAGCTTCAAATACATCCATAGGTCAGCCTAAAGGCAACCGTCATTCCCATGATTAATTATTTATCTTTTGTACTTGTTGACAGCCTTGCCCCATGACGATCCAATTGGGACATAATTAACAAATTAATAGGCACCCAACCAATGTTGGTTTCTACTAGAATGAGCATAACGTGATAGTTGACGTGCAGAAATACAGTTCAAGCGGAAGAAAAATTGATATTAAATTTGTTCCAGAAAAGACGATACAAAATTAATTAAAAGTTTGTCTTTGAATTAGACTTAAAATGGTGTTTGTGATAATTTGAAGCTTCTATTTTTCTCAAACAAAATGGTTTAAGGAATGGTGTGAAAACAATAATGTGTAAAGAAAACATTTAATAATCACAATGGATAATCACAAGCTACCTGCATTTCTTTGAAGTTATTATTATCATTAATTTATTATTAATAGAATTGTGGGGCTGGCTCAGGAAGTAGCCTTCTACGTGTCTTTCAGCCATCACTATCATTATTTGCTGAAAGTCCTGTTGATGTTATACATAGTTTAACTGTGTTAATTGCTAGTTGATAAAGTCTAATCATATATGCCCATTATAAAACTTGTTAAAATTTTGATATTATATAATGTTTGGTATAATATTGTATAAAATATTATATTATATAATATAATATTATCTTCTTGCTATCAAAATAATTCTAATCATAGGTTGAAATCTAACAAAAAATTATGAATGTGTTAAAATAACAATTTTTACTAATGATTTAATTATATATTTAAAAATTAAATATTATTATTTAAATATTTATTATATTTGATTATAATTCTTATAAATATTTATTAATTTTTATTATATAAAATTCTAATCTATATTGAGTGTTATTTATTTTTTATTTCAATATTTTTAATGTTTTCGTATTTTAGAAAATATAAAATATTAACAAATACGTAATACTGTGTGCCTGTTTTGTATTTCACAACTTTTTGCTTGTACTTTTCATTATATCAAGGTATTGATTAAAGAACCAAAAGTGAAAAACTCTTTATTGAAAAGCAAAATTTTTAAATTTTTAATACATTAAATGCATTAAAAACTTAAAAAACTTTGGCTCTTAGTTTCTTAACCAATACCTTAAGGATACTAATTAAAAAAACTCTAGATAAAAAAGATCATGTTAAAATAATAATTTTATGATTTATCTTTAAATTTAAAAATTAAATTTTATAATTAAAATATTTATTTATTAATTTTTATAATTTTTTAATTGCTGATTGTTAATAATATATTTGTAATTGGTATTTAATATTAATATTATATATATATATATTTGTATATTATAATTAATTATTGTTTGCATATTATTTTGAACAATTACTTATATAGTTAATATTATTTATTGTGAAATATTTATTTATTTTTATTTTAAAGAAATATAAAAACATTCAAAAAGGTGAAAGTGACTTTACACATTTGATCCTACTCTCATAGGCTTGATTGAATTATCTTTCATTTTCATATATATAAGGGAGTTTTAATAAATAAATTTATATAATATATTATCTATATTAAACAACTAATAAAGTCATAATATATTACATTAGTTTATTCTGTTGTACCTAATACAACATGTCAAATATGGCCTTGATATGTTATCACGCCAACTTATATTGCTTATTAGTTAATATATGCATGAGTTTTGGAGCTTAAACATGTGCTTAGGCTCCACAGAATTCTCATATTTTTATATCTTTTAAAAAAGAAAGTGTGAAAATGTTGTAATGAAAATGGTATCTAAATAACATTATTATTAATTTATATAGATTATATAATTTGTAACGAAAAGCTTGTTTCTCTTATGTCGGAGAAAATAAAGATTAGCAAGGATTTTTTTGGTAAACAAAGATTAACAAGGATATGATAGTATAATTATATACAATTGAAGAGGATTAATTTCTTTTCTATTTTTTGTTTTATTTTTTATATCTAATTAATTAAAAACAGGTAAGATGGTCTTGCCTGATCGCAAATCAGCAAAGTATTTGTCTTGTATTGGAAATTTAGACGGGCGAGTAAAGTTGGATGCCGTAAAACGTGATGACTGCAAATATTATGTTGCACTTTCTATGATGGCTTCAAAAGCATCCTATGAGAATGCAGCGTTCCTTAAAACTACTGTCGAAGATCGTTGGAAGGTACATATGTCAAAAATTTTTTTTATCCTTTTTATCTTCTGCTCAGTTTGGTACTTTTTTTTGATTTTGTGTCCCTACTTCCTAACTATTCTTCTTGTTGTATGTGTTCTCGTATAGATGGAATTTGTGGGGTTTTATGACTGCTGGAATGGTAAGAACTGACAAACATATACCTTAATTCATGCCATAATTACAAATTACATGCTGCGGAGAATTAATTAAAAGAATGATCCTTGATTGATATAATTTTTTCAAATGTTTGACGTCCATTTGGCAGAATATCAAGGAAAGGCCAACACTCAAGTCTTGATTGTTTTGGATAAATACGAGGACCATGATACTTATGTTGTGGCCTTCAGAGGAACGGAACCATTTAATGCTGATGATTGGTGCTCTGATCTTGACATCTCGTGGTATGGGATTCCTAAAGTCGGAAAAATGCATGGTGGCTTCATGAAATCCTTAGGGCTACAGAAGAATGTGGGATGGCCTAAGGAAATTGAGCGAGATGAGAATCTTCCACCCTTAGCCTACTATGTTGTTAGGGACATTCTAAGAAAAGCATTGAGTGAAAATGATAAAGCAAAGTTTATAGTGACAGGGCATAGTTTAGGTGGAGCACTCGCAATCCTCTTTGGGACGATCTTGTTTTTGCATGATGAGACATTGTTATTGGAGAGGCTGGAAGGGATCTACACATTTGGGCAACCAAGAGTTGGAGATGATGTATATGCAAGGTATATGAAGCGGAAATTGAAGGATCATTCTGTCAGGTATTGCAGGTTTGTTTACAACAATGATATAGTTCCAAGGTTGCCATACGATGACAAGGAAATGATGTTCAAGCACTTTGGCACTTGTCTTTTCTTTAACTGGCGCTACAAACTCAAGGTAAGCCACATGGTGATGATCATAATTTAATAATAAGAAGGCACACAAAGTATTATTTTATTAACATTTATCTTTGGCATCGATGGGGGGAAAAAAGTAGAGTCTATTTAATTAGTTTTGGAAATCATTTTCTGTTTTCAAAATAAATTAAAAATGCCACATCGTTTTTCGTCTATTTGTATTTTCACAGTTTTCTTTATAAAATCATAAAAGGAATCAAAATAACAATAAGACGATATTTTTAAAATTAATATTAAAATAGGAAATTAAAATAAAAAATATTCTTTAAAACCAACTATATCTATAGTTTTTTTTTTTTTTTCAATATGATACATAAGAGAATTCTATGGCACTCTACCTAGTTAACAGTAGTCGAGTGTTGAACTAATTTGATCACGAAATCTAATGTGCAACAATGCCAATGATAAAACAGCAAAAATTACTATGTAAAGAAATGTTAGTTCAAGATAGAATAAATATTTAAATTAGTCCTCTGAAGATATGTAGATATGAAGTAAATAGTTCTTTAAAGAATTCGAGCATCAATATTTTGAATATTTTAAAGTAGATATAATTTGGTAGACGTTCATAGTATCTTTTATATATTAATTTGAATCTTAAATTAATATTTATTTTGTTATAAAAATGTAAAATAATGTCTAAGATTTTTAAAGAACCAACTTTGATGTTTGATATTTTTTAGAAATATGATTTAGAATAATTACAGTTTGATATTATAGAAATAATAGTTCTTTCAGTTGAATATTTAAGAAATGATGGTTTAATCTTTATTTATATGTATTTTATAATAAAAAAGACAAATGCATGTGGAAGCTGTCTCATTAACTAAAATTATTTCAGAAAGGATCTTGTTTCGAGAAAAATGGTTTTGGTACATTATTTTTGGATATCTTCTTGTATCATGTGAGTAGGGAGAAAAACAAATAAAATAAAAAAATTGAAAGAGAAAAACTTCCATTATTTTTTATAATACAAACTGTTTCAGACTGATGTTCAATTACATGAAAATTGGCCAAAAAAGTACTCACTCTGTTAGAGAGAATTAAATGAAATATCTATTAGATTGTATATGATTTGTATTGTATCTGTCTTCTGTATTCTGAATTCTTTGTTCCACTCTGGCATTTGAGTGCTGAACCTCTTCTTTTGTCAACTATCAAAAATGATTTGTATTGTATCCAGTCCCGATTAATAACGCGAAGGGGAAGATCTTTTAACAACTTGAATGAAACTATTTACATCAACCATAGTTACATATATAACTGCAAACATTATTTCCTTTAAATTAAGTTACTAA
This sequence comes from Pterocarpus macrocarpus, assembly GCA_031439585.1. NCBI lineage: Eukaryota > Viridiplantae > Streptophyta > Magnoliopsida > Fabales > Fabaceae > Pterocarpus > Pterocarpus macrocarpus. The sequence goes on along the minus strand of CM062513.1, from coordinate 30,846,510 downwards.
TATAAAGTCTGAACCAAGATATTGACAGTGATATGTTTAAAGTCGGGTGCAACTGTGATTACAACAATTACACGAATGGGTTGTTTCGTTCAATTTTTGTTTTGATTGTTCGTCTTTTTTTTTTTTAAATAAATTTTTAATTCATAATTATTTACCGAATAACAAGCCGATCAATTTTTTATATATAGGTATGGCAAATATTTATTTTGTATTTTTCTTAATTGCAGATTCTTGAAGACGAACCGAATAAGAACTACTTTTCGCCCTGGTGCGTGATACCCATGACAGTGCACGCAATTTTGGAACTAATAAGGAGCTTCACTATTGCATACCTAAATGGACCTCACTACAGAGAAGGATGGTTTCTCTTTGCTTTCAGGACTATGGGCTTAATAATTCCAGGATTACCTGCTCACGGTCCCCAAGATTATCTTAATTCCACTCTTCTGGGATCAATTGAAAATCACTTCAAACAAGAGTAATGTTTATGTATGTGTTATCTGGGTTTGTACTATTTAAAGTTCAAAGCAGGTTTGGTCATCAACTTCATTGTATAATTATCTTGTAATGTAAGAAATAAATTGTAATGGTAGCTATATTCCACTAATATATTAGTACGATCGAGAAAGGAATATCAACACAACTAACTCGAATGCCTCAAAATTTTATTGAAATAGAGATAGGAGCAGGTACATAAGTATGCTGAACAGGGTTCAGAGTAGGGTATAAAAAGAATAGTCTGGAAGAGGAGAGAACAATTTGATTCTCCAATACACCACCTCAACTCAATCCTCATTCCTCACCAGATATACAACCTCAATCTCACTTCACAGATTCTCTCAGAAAACGGTTTGAGACCCTTGCTCCTCTTTCCGGATCTTCTGACAGCTTATTTTCTCTTGTAACCGATCCTTTCATGTCAACACTGTTGATGTAGTTAATTCCATTGGCTTTGTACAATCCACCCATTGACGTCATCCCTGATTCATCGTCAAAATTACTTCCTTCACGAAATTGGCTGATGCTTGAATGGTTTTGGCTGCTGGTACTGTGGTTGACCAGGAAAAATGCTGGTAGTAATCACTATACAATCCTAAAAAGATGAGGTGTCCTCCTGAAGTTGGGGACATGCATTAGTGGGGTGTGATGGGCATGCACAGATACCATATGCTCTAGCAGGTTCTATTGTAGGTGCAAGTGCTCTGTGTTGCCCTATAATCTGTCTAACTAACTGGGTTAGCTCCTCTGATCTATGCTCCATCCTCTGGTGACTAATACATGCAATCTCTCCTCCTCCTTTGGTACCTATGATTACCCTAGAACCAAACTGTTGGGAGTTCTTTACTGTGTTAGCAATAAAATCTTTGGCAACAGGAGGTGTCTTGTCTACCAATGTTGCATCGTTAGCAACATCAATCATACTTCTATCCATAGGTAACAAACCCTCATGAAAATATAGAATTAGCATATGGTCACTAATTTGATGGTGAGGATAGCTTAAAACACAACTTCTTGAACCTCTCATAATACTCATATAATGTCTCTCCCGGCATCTACTTTATGTTACTTATCTCTTTTTTTTATTATTATAACTCTGGCAGTAAGAAAGAATTTCTCAAGGAAAAGCCTTTTCATGTTCATTCAACTTGTGACAGAACTAGGAGGAAGATAATAAAGCCAATCCTTGGTTGCATCTACCAATGAGAAAGCGAAGGCTCTTAGCTTGATGTACATAGTCCTCATGAATTTCTTATAGCTTCATAGTTGAGCATACCAACTAAAACTTCTTCAGATGTTGTAAGGATCCTCACTTGCAAGACCATGAAATCGAGGAAGCAAATGGATCATTCTAGGTTTAAGCTCAAAGTCAACATCAAAATTGGGATATTTTATACAAAATGAATGATCTATGACATCAAGACTAGCCAACTCCTTCAAAGACCTCCATTCACATTATTAATCATGCCAACATAGTCATCAATAATAGGCATAAAAATAGAACAATCAGCAAAAGAATGCAAAATAGTAGAACTAGCTAGACTATTACTAGCAGAACCAGAATTCTTTGCAAACAAAGTATGATCAAGCAAATTTCTCCTAGTCATTCTTAGCAAATGTAATCTCCTCTGAATCTTAAAATCAAGCTCAAACATATCGTAGGATCAGTTGCAGATCTAATCATGTGCAAAATTCAACATATACTACACTATAGCACTATACTACTCAAAACACCAAAACACAAAAACAATTAAACAATACTCACTTAAAAGAATGTTAAAATACTATCAAATGATTTTTAAAAATTATGGGACCACCATAGCTTGAAAACTACATTATAGGAGAATTAAAAAATGCAATAGAAAATAAAAAAAATTCAAAAAGTGCTCAAAATATTGGAATTTGGCCAAAATAGGGTAGGGTTCACTGTGTAACAGTGAGTTTTGTTCTCCATGTTGAAATTAATGAGGATACCAAGTTTCAACTCGATCCAAGAATAAAATTTTGCATACACTACTAGAAACATGCAAATACCAACAGAAAATATCCATCGACAGTACCTACGAATTTTCGATGAAAATTCTGTCAATAATTGATAAATAGAATTTTCAAAAAAAAAAAAATGACGGATTAGATTTTCTGTCAAAAAATTCGTTGCTAATGTTGGCGCACTATGGCGCAAAACAGGTACTGATGGATTTTTCGATAGAATATCCATCACAACAAACTTATTTTTATACATATTGTTATTGATGGATTATCTATCAGTAATATTAATTTATTCTTTATATTAAAAAATTATTTATTATTGACAGAAATTTCTGTCTCTATTCAAATTAATAACCGTTGGAGGGAAATCTACACATTGCCAATGGAAATTCCATCAGTATTCAAATTAATATCCTTAAGAGGGAAAACAAAATATTACTGATGGATATTCTGTCGATAATATTAGTAAACGGTCCATTGACGAAAATTCCTTCAATAATGTTAGGGTTCAAAACTTAACAACATGAACCTTTCTTCTTTCTCCCATTTCTCTATTTTTCTGCCTCTCTCTATACTTTCTCTTCCTCTCATACCACCACCACCTCCCCGACTCCACCACCACCTTCTACCACTACTATCACCGCCACCACCTCACTGGCACCATTGCCACCTCCACATCTCTCCATCTGTCTTTCTTTCTTTCTTTCTTTTTTCTCTCTCTATCTCTCTCTCTCTCTCTTTCTCTCTCTTTCTCTTTATATATATATATATATATATATATATATATATATATATCTCTCTCTCTCTCTTGACACCCACAAACCGCCACTGCAACTGCCACCACCCCTGCGCTACCTTTCTTTGTGGTTAGTGCTCCTTCATTATCTGATTTTTTTATTTTTTTAGTGTTTAGTGATTTGTGTGTTATGCTTATTAATTATGGATTTTTTTTGTTTATAGGAAATTTGTGTGCTTTTGGACTTTGGAGCTTGGACCTTGAACCTCATATATTGTCTAGTTTGGATTGTAGGTAAGCACCTTGAGTACTTTGTATATTTAAATTTTTTGCAAGATATATGTTTTCTAGGATAGAATTGTAGGATGGAAGAAGAAGCATGCGATTGTATGACTAGGGGAAGGCTTAGTGCTCCTTCTTAATTATTTGAATTGTGTATTGTGGTATTTTGTTTGCCTATATGTTACGAAGTAAGGGGGTGCACTCTAAAACGACTTTTAGCATTGACTGAATTGCATGCTTGTGTGTGTTTGAGTGTTTGTTATTGAATAGTGGGTCTAATTGTTGAATTAATTATTGTGAAGTCTTCTAATTCAAAGGGAGATTTTGCCGAAATTGTGTTGAAATTATTGAGTATTGGGCCTGATTGTTAGATTAATTATTATGGAGTCTTCTAATTTAAGGAGAAACTTTGCCCAAATTGTTTTCAAATTATCGAATATTGGATTTAATTGTTGTGAAGTCTCCAAATTTAAGGGGAGACTCAGCCAAAATTGTTTTCAAATTGTCTGATTTATTATGAATGTATTGTTTTGAATGAAAAGTATCCTAATCTAATAAAGGGAGACTCTGCCGAAATGTTTACGTTGTTGATGGTTGTTAATGTAGTTTTTAGGGTACATTTTTCTTCAAGAGCAATGTTTCCTATGAACCAGTTGTGGATGTATGATAGAATGCATGAAGGCTATAGGGGTTAAACCAGAATTTTATGCTGGTGTTGAGGAATTTATAAGTATTGTATGCCAATTAGAACAATTCTTATGTGAAAAGACAATTAGGTATCAATGTACTAAGGGTAGATGGAGGAATTATTTAGATATAGAGACCATTAGGTATCACCTATATGAGGATTGTTTTAAGCCTGATTATTGGATTTGGACTGGGCATGGGGAAGTCGTCACATAGGATGCTTGGCACGATATGGGTAATTATGCTGGAGGTAGTTCATGCAAGGCTCATGTAGGCGACTATGATATGGGTAACATGAATTATGGGCATAACTTTAATCATTATTTATTAGGAAATGATTTACGATGCTGCTAGTCTAAGTTTGGAATGGCTTATGAACCTCCCACTAAAATTCCCAATCTAGATGCATCAAGATTTTATAGTGTGTTAGAGGCAGAAAAATTGCCTTTATGCGAAGGGTATGTGTACTCAGAGTTGTCTTTGCTAACTAGGATGTTGAGTATTAAGTCAGAAGGAAATTAGAGTCAAAGTTCATTTGATCAGTAGGCAACATTGATAAGTAAGCTTAGTTCACAGCCTAGCTCCATCCTGGAGGACTATTACCAAGCCAAGAAATTAGTTTTTAAACTTAGGTTGAAATATGAAAAGATAGATTGTTATTCGAATGGGTGTATGTTATATTATAGAGACGATTCTACCTTAACTCATTGTAAATTCTGTGAAACACCAAGGTTTAAGTTGAACAAAGTGGGAAGTGTGAGATATAAGCATGTTCCTTATAAAAGAACGCATTACTTGCCCCTAATCCCTAGACTTAAGAGATTGTATACATCAATGACCTTAGCACTTTACATGAGGTGGCATTATGAAAATAAGAGGATTGATGATGTAATAACACATCTTTTTCATGGTAAAGCTTGGCAACACTTTGACCGAACCTACCCTGAATTCGCACTTGATCCATGAAATATTAGGTTAAGGGTTTATGTTAATAAATTTATTCCAAATAATCAATTTAGTAAACCCTATTCATGTTGGCTTATCGTGGTTATCCCCTACAACCTTCCTCTTGAAATGTGCATGAAAGATCTATATTTGTTCTTGACTTGTATAATCCCTGGTCTTGATAATCCCAAAGCCAAGATTGATGTCTACCTCCAACCATTGATTGATGAATTGAAATAGTTGTGGTATTAGGGTGTACTGCCTTGTGATATTTCCACTAAGCAGAATTTCATGTTGAGGGCAGCATTAATGTGGACTATCAATGACTTTCTAGCTTATGGGATGTTGTTTGTGTAACATCCCCATATAACGTAATAGGAAATAATAATAACAAACTTTTATTGTTCATAACCTTGCCCCTAAACTTTTTAGAAAATGACATTTAGGTCCCTAGATCAATAGAATTAGCAGAATAAAGTTTTAAACGAAGTAGAATCACGTAGCGAAAACGTAGAAACCTAAATCTCGGCCGATTGAACCACGGAGGTATCCATATGTGAAATGACATGGGATGCCCCTAGAAGTACCCATAATTACGAAAATACCATTAGCCATGAAAAACAGAAAATAAAAAGGCCATCAATTTGCAAAACGATTAATTTACATCCTTAATTGATTAATTTGATTTTAATGGATAAGTAAAGCTAATTAGAAATTAATTAGAGATTAATTAGGAGCTAATTAAGTGTTAATTAGAGATATTAGGATTAGAAATAATTAGAATAGAAACATATAAAACTTCACAAATTTCTTCAAAACCGATTTACCGATTTAAAGGAAATTGGTAAGATTACGGTATTTTAAACTGTCGGAACCGAACCAATAGAATTTCAACTCATTAACCCTATTTTAAGTGGCTGAGAACTCAGCCACTTAACCTCTAAAAGTGGCGCAAATAAGGTCACAAGAAAGGAGGAAGCTTGGTTGAATTTCAGCCTCTTATGCTCCAACCAATCACATTGCAAAAAGCCAACTACTATCATCATTAAATCAGATTTTTCTTCCTTCTCCACCCAATTTTTGAGCTCCTTCTTTAGCTGGCCATCCCTCACTCCTCCTTCTCCAATTTTCACTTTATCTTCCTCAAAACTCCAAGCCTCATCTATCCCCTCCACTAAGAGCTCAATTTTAGCTAGTTTCTACATCAATTTGAGGTAGGATTCCAATTCTTGTCTTGGTTTTATGATTGTGGGTAGCTGGTGGTGACTCTATTTACTCAATTCTTGATGAGATAAGTGAATGATTATGATGCTATTTGGCTGGTTTGTTGGCTGTTGTTGGTGTTAAATTCGTTTAGGAGGTAAGAAAAGGTGAAAGGATGAAGATGTGAGAAGCTGAAAACCGAGAATCCCTCGGCAGTCCGTACGGCGGAGTGTACGGCTCCGCCTACAGCCGATTAAATTTAATGAAACTATTTTTATATGAAACTAGACATCTAGTGTTTTCCATACATATATCATATAGGACTTTTGGATTAGTATTGAGAGAGTTATGAATTTTTGAATTTCGGCCTAGGTTTTTTACTTTGATTCTGGGCAGACTGGGTTGTTCAGGGTAGAACTCGCCCTATATTAGTTTAAAATGAATGAAACTAACTTTGTTAGAAAGCTTACACATAGGAGAATTTTCTATAAAAATTTTAGAATTAGATAAGGTCCCGTTTGCCCCCAGTGATCCAATAAATTTGCCCTATGTCCTAACCGGGTCAGAACAGGGCAATTCAGGAAGGTCAGAATTCGGGGCTCATAACTCGAGCCCTATTAAGTCAATTGGAGTGGAACTTTTGTAAATGAAACTTTGTCCTGTTAGCTTCAATATGAGACCAATTTAGTGTGATTTGAATCAGTTTTCGATTTTTAGTGGATTTTTACTTTTAAGTGTGTAATTCTGGCTAGCTACAGGGCAGGCCGGGATAAAACTTAAATAACTTGAGTTATACTTATCAAAATTAGGTGGGACGAAAGAGGTTAGAAAATAGACACATAACACTTTAACATATCCAAAATTGAGGTCCAGAAGAGTTAAATAGAGATTATGGCAGGATTTACAAAAACCTGGTTGAATGCAAGTAGTGAGACAGAAGACCTGTTTTAATTGCAATACTTGTACCTTGAGTTTGATGATTGAAACATGAATTAAATATGTTGCATTGTGAATGGAATGATGTAATTTCTTTGTTAAGTTGATATACTGAATACTGGCACTATTCATGGGAAAACAGAACTGATCCGTTATGCTGCCAGATTTACGGTAGAAGTCTATGAAGCTAGGAATGTTTCTATGCAAGGATGAGTTAAATATGATATAAATTATGACAAATATGAAAACAAATGATAAAGCATATGTATGAGTACATCCAGCATGCTTATGCATGACCATGTATGAGAATGAAAAGCCATGAATATATTAAATGTGAATCCCTTCACTCGGAGGTAGTTAATTAAGATCCCTCCCTGTGAAGGCAGTTAAATGATAAAACGTGAGTCCCTCCAAGACTAGAGGCACGTGAATTCCCTTATGGGTGAGTCGGTGTGACGACGGTCATGGGTGAGGCTGACAAGCTCACTCCAAGGCCAGGCTATCCAAGGGCAGTAAAGGCTAAAGGCTAAAGACTAAAGACTAAAGACTAAAGATTAAAGCATATGCAAGCACCCCGCTCACATGAGGCATGGCATCGACCCAGCTAGTGTGAGTATAGGGGATAGAACTTACATGAGACATGGCATGACCCAGCTAGTGTAAGTATTGAATGGAGATCCCATATTCCTAAGGAACGTGACATGGCGATCACGCTCTGATGAGGTATGACATGGTGATCATACTCTGGAATATGGCATGTAAAGATATGATGATGAGTCTATATTCCTAAGGAACGTGACATGGCGATCATGCTCTGACGGGGTATGACATGGCGATCATACTCTGGAATATAGCATGATGATCCCACACCCTAAGGAATGTGACATGGCGATCACACTCTGATGGAGTATGACATGACGATCGTACTCTAGGACGTGGCAGGAAGAATATATTCCTAAAGACTATGACATGGCGATCACATTCTGATGGAGTATGACATGGCGATCATACTCTGGAATATGTATAACAAGTAAAGGAAGATAAAGAAAGAGAAGCAAGTTTTATGTATATGCATAAGTTCAAGTACAAGTAAAGTTATGTGCAGATGTTATGCTCCCAGCATATTGATGATATGTGTGGATTAATATGTTGTAGTTAATATCCATGGTAGTATTCATGAATTAATTTTGAGTAGGCTCTCCCAAATGCCAAGTCTATGTGTAAAAGTAAACTTTGCTTCCGATAATATATTTTCGAACTGTAAAATTAAATAGTTTGTATAGCATGTTGACTTTTTCATAATAAACCGAAGCAAACTGGAGATGACAATGATGACATTATGTATGTTAATTAGAGAATCCTACTGAGAATTTATAATTCTCACTCCTATTTCCGTGTTGTCTCCAGATAGTTTCAGAAGTTTCTGAAGATGGCTGAAGGCTTTGTCGAGATAAGGTCCGTTCAGGATAACAAAGAATAACTCAGGTATGGTACTATGACTTAAGCATAGTACTGTACTAGGGAGGGTGTTACAGTTTGGGTGGATGACATAAAGGAAATTGACATGCCCAATATGTATAGAGGACACAAAGGCCTTCACTTTGAAGTTTGGCTGAAAAAATTCATGGTTTAATTGTCATAGAAAGTTCTTAGACAATGACCATCCATATAGGTGCAATAGGTATGGATTTAAAAAGAACTCTATAGAGGAGGAGGAGCCCCCAGTTAGATTAAATGGTCACCAAATTTGGAAGTGATTAGACATCTTCCAAAGATAACAAAAGTAGGCAAGTCCATAAGAATTCTAAGCTATGGAATCTAGCATAATTAGACAAAACAGAGTATATTCTGGGAGCTACTGTATTGGAATGATATCTTGGTTTGTCATTGTATAGATGTGATGGATGTTAAAAAAGATGTTTTCAATAATATTATGAATATTATGATCGAAACTGATTGAACCAAAGATAATGATACAGTAAGGTTGGATTTGGCAGAGTATTGTAGACGGCCTAAGTTGAATTTACAAGAATTAAAAGATGGCCATTTGTGTAAGTTGAAGGTGAATAATACATTGAGCTATGTGTAATAACAAGCTATATGTAGGTAGGCACAAGAGTTAAGAATGCCAGACGGTTATACTTCAAACTTGGGTAGATGTGTGAATGTTGCACAAGGGAGTTTCTTTGGCATGAAAAGTCATGATTGCTATATGTTTATGGAGTGTTTGCTTCCTATTGCACTTAAGGAACTCCCTAACCATTGAAGCCATTATTTAAGGTGAGTGAATATTTTAGAGATTTATGCTCAGCCGCCCTGAGGATTAAGGGCCTCTTGGTTATGGAGAAGAACATCCCCATTATTTTGTATAAGTTAAAAAAGGTACTTCCCCTAGGGTTTTTTGACTCCCTAGAGCATTTCCCAATAAACTTGGCATATGAAGCACAAGTGTGTAACTCGGTTCAATATAGATGGATGTATCCATTTGAAAGGGATATAGGAGGGTTCAAAAGGACCGTGAAAAATAAGGCTTAAGTTAAGGGATCAATATGTAAGGCCTACATCTTAAAGGAGACATCAAACTTTTGCTCTTATTACTTTGAGCTACATTTTCAATCTTGGAGAACTGGGGTTAGTTAGAATGATGACAAAGGTGAAAGCACAATTTAACCGACCTTGTCAATATTCAACCAATCTGGTTGTGTGTCTAACAAACTGAAAGACCACTAGTTGTCAAAGAGAGAAAAACATGTTGACCATTTGCATGTCTTGATCAACTATGATGAAGTGCAACCATTAAAAATGTATGCGTTGTACAATGTTATTTTGATGTTTTAATTATCACAAATAAAATCTTATTTTACTTTCAATGCCTACAGGTATTTTGAACAAAAACATGGTCAGCAGTCCCTTGACTAGTTTCCATTATGGTTCAAATCTTATGTATGTGATCAAACTAAAATTCAATCTCGTTCTTATCTTTTTTTCTTTCTTTTTTTTTTTTTTTTAATTGGCCTAAGTTTGAAGTTTGAATGTAGGTGCATGATCATGTGATTAGTATATCTTATCCTCACTTACATGATTTAACTTGGGGTCCTACTAATAAAGCCGTTGGTTGGCTCATCTACCACATCAATGGATACAAGTTCTATGCATCCGAGTAGGGGAGAGGAAAAAAAAGACAATAGTAGGGTTTGTGTTAATGGAGAAGTCAGTGATGGAGAGAGTGATTATTATAGAGTGCTTAAGGAAATACTTGAGTTTGAGTATGTCACGACCCAACCCAGGCCATGACTGGCGCTTAGGAAGTGAGTTCCCTAGCAAGCCTTTAACTGAATCATTTTTTAGAAAACGAGCAGAGTTTCCCCTGTATTTAGGATAATCCCCAAATAAGAGTACTCCTCCTGCATAACAACAAACACATACTTCCATCAGGGATCCAGACATTCTCAGAATGCACCCCTCAGCACACAACATATTTACATATATATATATATATCAAACATAATTCCATCCACCAGACATGATTCAAATATCCATAATAATCCAACACAAATTATCCAACAACTTAGTTTACATAAGTTCACAATTACTAAAACTATTACAAACCAGCAAGGGTCGGACCCTGTCTGCAGTATCATGGAGCTACAATTCTAAGATCTCAAGACAAAATAAAATAACCAAACTAGACCCTTATCTAAGAGGGCTCACCAAGAGGGGTTGTCAACTACTACTAAGCAGGGGGATCGACTCTCGGGTCTGAACCTGCATCTGAAAAAGATAAGATAGCCATGGGGTGAGTTTATGAAACTCAGTGAGAAATAGAACCCCTTTGTATACAAGAGTCAATGCATAATTGAAAATCATAGATCAATTCAATTTAATAACCATAGGAACTATCTAACAGAATAATCCGTCAGGATTCACACTTAGGTGGCCCTTCCTTTGTATGAATGCCGTAAATAGGCATGCACCACTATTAGAGTGGTTGTGAATAATCAGGCACACACCACTCCCTCTAGTAGCTGTGAAATCATAAGTCAAGGTGCACCAAGGCTAACGTCTACTGCCGTTAGTAGATAGATCATGTATAGACTTTCCTAGTCCTTTTTATCATATACATGCATCATATTCCAATATTTCTCATATTTATTTATCATTGACTCAATTGAAGTTTCTAAAATAATTTCAACATAGAAATTTATTTGGATAACACAAATTAAGGTAGTAAACAAGATAAAGGAATTCTATCTACTCACAGATCACCAGCCCACGGAAGAATATTAGTATCTCGGAGCCACAGAGCAAGAAACGTATCCCTTATAGTGATCTAGCACCATAATCACAACCATATAATTGTGAATTAGCTTCTAACATGAAGAACTTTTCCTATATATATCCAACTCCCAAAGTGTCTATCCTAGGGTTTAAGATTGAACCCCTAACAAGCAAGAATTTGAAATCTACATGAAAGAAAAGGGAAAAGATGTTAGAAATTACCCTAGGGAAGCCAATGAAGGTGAGGGGGAGGGTAGATCCGCGGTTTCCTCCACCTCCAAGCTCCAAGGTCTTCAATGGAGTTGTAAAGAGAGAGAGGAACGGATTTGATGACGTTTTGGAGTTGATTTTTGTGTTTAATACGTGTTTACAAGTGGTTAATGTGATAGGAGTTGATGGGGAAGGGTTAGGATAAAGATTGGGTGAGTTTTGGAGGAGAGAGAGACGAGTTCGGGTTGAGAAGAGAGAGAGCGTCGTGAGAAAAATGAGGAAGAACCGTTGCTGGCATTTATATATACACGTGGTAATCGATTACAATTCGTGGTAATCGATTGCATCGCACCTAGATTTGGTAATCGATTACAAACCTGTGTAATCGATTACCGAAGAACAAGCAGAACTTGGAACCTATTCAGCCTCATGTAATTGATTATGTAATCGATTACTTGAAGAAAAACTTGGTCTTCGCGTAACATGATCCCTGGTAATCGATTACAATGCCTTTGTAATCGATTACAACGGGAAAGAAAACGCAGTAGTAATCGATTACAATACCTTGTAATCGATTACAGCAGGAAAAATGCAGCAACAATATCACATTGAAAGAAAAGAACCCAGAATTAAACCATAGACATTATAGAGTACGTGGGTGTGCCTATGAAAAAGTTAGTGCTATTCTATTGTGAATGGTACAATCCAAGATGTCTTGATGGAGCACGTAAACCTAGTAACTATAAAATTATTGAGATTAACTATACCAAAAGATATGGTGCCTATGATCCATTTATTATTACCCAAAATACTAGACAAGTGTATTATCTACTATATCTTGGAAAGTGCAAATTGAATTAGAAGGTGGTAATCAAGACTAAACCAAGGAGTCAAGTTGAGGCTGAAGAAGTCTTCAAAGAGGCTTCACAAGTCAACGAGTCACTCCCTTTAAGAATAGTAGTTAATACTCAAATTCCATCTAGTCTATGTTCTACTTCAGGGGAGGTTGAGATAGTTGAATCTTCGACGCAGCGTTTAGCGAGAACAATTGTTGACACCGAATTGGATGATAGCATTGAGGATGAAGAACATGAATTTGTGGATGATATTGATTTTGAAAGTGATGAAGATAATTCTCATCTTTCAAATTAAATAAGGTTATTCTAGTACTAAATATAATATCATTATAACATATTTTCTGTCTTTGTCAAGTTATTTACATGTTATATATATTTGTTTCAGATATGGTGGGCAAAGGCAGTGGTCGATAGAAGAAGAACACTACATGTTCCACTATTTTGGCTTCCACCTCCACCACTTTGGATTCGACCACCACCTCCACTTCTCTTGATATAGTTTTTTATTTTTTTTTTTCCAAACATTATACCTGTGAACATTTTATGTATTAATTGCAGATAATTTATTATGTATTCGACTTGCAATTATTTTGTATTCATAATTATTATTTTTAATTATAATTTTTTTAATTGTCGCTAATATTATACCGATCCGTCGAAAATATATTTTTCAAGACAAAAATAGGGATGGATTTTCTCTAATTTTGTCAATGGATTAATTTATTTTTATCGACAAAAAAATTCGTAGTACCTTACCGATGGATAATTTTTTTCGTCGGTAAGTTTTAACGATGAGGGTTTTATTGGCGAACCTATTTCTTCCATAAATCCGTCAGTAAAAATCATTATTGACGGATTTTAAATAAAAATTCGTCAATAAATCTGTCATAAAATGTTAATTTAAGATGTTTATGCATGATGCATCTATCTATATTTCCTTTATGCATATGCTAATGTATGTTAAAAAGGGCATCCACTTTGGATAATTATGTTTTCAAAAAACCTAATAATGGAACCATATGCATGTTCACTAATTCTTTTTAACAAACCCGAAGTGGCTGGGACGATAACAAAGACTCTTTTGTGTTTAGTTAGAGTTATATTGAGAAATATTATTTCTCACCTCCATTTTTTTGTATCATCACTGGACTCTAATGGCACACCTAGTGGAGTGGATCATGGATCCACCTGAATATAAGTGGTTCTACAGCGTAGGTACAAATGTAGTCATGGCCACGACCACCAAAGTTGTTCAATTTATTTTCACCTTGGTCGTATGCATGAGGTAGTAGAGCTAAACATTCCACTTACCCCTGCAGTCATTCTTGAGGCACCCCTTAAGCAACTACTAGCACCTTCGAATTTTCCACTATCACCATTACCAGACATTGAGATGGAGCCCATGTCCCCTAGGTTGCCTTCGATTGAAATACTGCGCTCGCCTACCATTCTAGTCATCGAGTTGAGCTCCATTATCACCCCATTTCCAATGGCTATCTCACCTCCAATTCTTGAGTACCATCCGGGAGCTAGCCCCACATATGAGGAGGGCCCTTTAGAGGAGACATCCAAGGCTACAAGTTGTGTTCTTGATAGTATTGAGCCTAGCCATACCCGTTGTGTGGAGGTGCTCAGTAAAGAACTGCATATCATTCCCACACCTTTTGTCCCCCGAGGGTAAAGAGCTAGAGGACGCAGCCGCTTGGGATCTCGACACTCATAGTGTGGTGGGACGTGATAATGGGAGTTAGTCACCATGGTTATGATTTATGTTAGGCTAGTTTGTTTTGTTTAGTTTCTGCCACACCATGCATTCTATTTTGTCTTCTATTGTTAGTTTGAGACTTTGTTATGTGTAGTTATTTGAATATGTTAGACCATGATACAACCATGTATTCTGTAATATAACCTATGTTATTATGACTTATGCAATATGATGTACTTATCCTAGCTTTACTATGCATTAATTCCTTCTTTCTTATTGCTCTTATGGTTTATTACCTTACGTTGGGATTCTTATGCACAACGCATTCATGACGTTTCTTTCACGTCCAAGTCTCAAGTTTTAAAATGCTCCAAAAGCAATGACATATTTCAAAAAAAAAAAAATTCTACCTTAATTTTCACGTAATATATTTTCCAAAAGAGTTTTAAGTTTTCTATAAGCATAAGTAACAACTAATAATCAGACATAATATGACTTAAGCATAATATGGGATCATTAGGTTGTTACAAGTGCTCCCAATTGATCCATGACTATCCATTTTTTAAAATTTTCACCTTTTACGATGTTCAGATTCCAAATTAAGGGCAATGGGTTAGTTTTACAATTGGAGATGTTGGATTTTATGGGATATGGTTTATGATAATAATTGGGGATTTAGTGTTAAGAGAAGAAGAGGTGGAGTTAGGGTTGCAATGGGACAAATAACCATGACAATGATTAGGTTTATTTTAGGGTTACAAATGTAGAATAGGTTTTAGTTAAGAAAGGGTAAGATTGTGTAAAATGAATCATGTGAATGGCACATGGTCACTTATAGAGGTTTTGGTTGGACAAAGTTGACAGAAATGCTAAGGGTAGATTTGTACATTTTTAAAAATCTAGGA
Source organism: Pterocarpus macrocarpus (assembly GCA_031439585.1). Taxonomy (NCBI): domain Eukaryota; kingdom Viridiplantae; phylum Streptophyta; class Magnoliopsida; order Fabales; family Fabaceae; genus Pterocarpus; species Pterocarpus macrocarpus. Next base: position 30,831,279 of record CM062513.1, on the reverse strand, counting down.
GGCAAAGTGCATATGCCCTATAGTTCAGAAGGTTAAACTACATTTTTCCCTATAAGATACTGTAAGAAATGCTACAATTAGGCTACTAAATGGTCAGATTAATATAAGTTCTGTGTATAAAATATTTTTATTCTTTTGTCTAGCTCGTTTATATTAATTATGAATAAGTTTGTATAATTTATATTTCTTGGTTGTTTCATATATCAATTATGGCTTAATTATGTTTTTGGTTCTCCAAAAAATCACATTTTTTCCTATTTGGTCTTCTTTTTTAAAAACTTTCGGTTTAGTCCCTCAAAAATTATTTTCATTTTCATTTAGTCCCTCCATTAACTTTTTGTTATCATCTATCATTAGGTGCCAACATGGCTACCTATGTGGATGTTGTTATAAATTAAAGACTAAGTTAGGGACCAAATGAAAAAGTTAAGATATTTTGGGTACTAAAAGGAAAAAATGATGTTTTAGAAGATTAATAACATATAATTAAGCCAAAAAAGTGCTAACTCCTCTCATTGTTTTTCATTTCAACACATCAATTTTACACAAACTCTTCACCCACCTTTAATTCATTAGCACATATAACCATTTTCAGGCAGTACAATTAACTGATAAATTATTTGTTGAATATATTTAAATATTTATATAAAATTAATAATTTTAATGAATTATAAATTCATAACTAAGCTATGCTTTTATATGTAAATGATATGATTGCTCTCATCCTATTTCAAAGGGAAAAAATTTTTTGTCTAAGAGCTTATGGAGTTGCATTGCTAGCATTTATCCCTTAGCAAGCTGACATTTTAATTAAACTTACATGATTCAAGGATTGCAAATTGTCTAACATTGGCAATGGTCATCTACGTCCATTGAATACAAAGGTAGAGGATTGCAATAGCAATCTGCCTTCAATAGTTTAATATAAAGGTAGAGGAATGCAATAGGAGTTTGCTTTCAACAGTTTTGAATCCAGACTCATAGGCTAAGGTTAATTTCAGAGATCGAGTAGTTCTTGAACTTTAACTTTGTTAACAGCATGAAATGAATATCAACATTATGATTATTGACTATCAGGTAACTAGAATAATATTTTTGGATTTACCTACTAGCATACTAGATTCTCCTATACAACATCCACTAATTTGAAGGCAACATAGTATACTAACTCTAAACAAATCCTCCATAGCCTTCAAATTTTGAGGAAGACATTATTATGACAAATTAGAAAGACATATGTGACAAGCATGACTCGAGTCTTAACACACCCCAAATTGGCAAGCCAGTTGCAACCAACCAAGGGCAATTAGGAGGAAACAATAAAAAGGGGCTCGAATTGAGAAGAAGCATAAGGGAAAGAAGGCCCAATAGAGGTTTTGACATTAGGTATAGGGGGTAACAAGTAGGAAAGGCAGAGGTATCAAAAAAGCATTGTAATCACTCATTTATATCTCTAATATTTTCTTCTCATCCTTCTGATTATCCTTCTTCCTAATCTAAGAAATTCGTATCCTATTTACTTACAAGTTACTTAAGGAAATTCCTTTGAGAGCACTCGCTTGATATTGGAGCTACTTGTTCATTTGTTATTGTTTCATTGCATTTTTAATTTTCTTTCATCTATTTGATACTGTTCTATTAAGATTGGGAACCTAAAGTGTTCTATTGCTAGTATTCTTAATTGAGCCCATTACAATTTGGTGCTTTCATCGTTCCAATGGCTGATAACATTAAGATGAAAGAGCTGGCATCTAAGATCCGAAGAGCGCATGAGATTATTGAGTAGAAAGATGTTGCATCTGTTGTGCATAGGGACAAGTTAGAAGTGATGCTGTTGTCTCTCAGTCAGTTTATGTATAATTTGTCTAAAACTATGCAACAATATGAGATTATGGATGAAAATCACCTAATCATTATGTGCAACCCTCATTTTTGTGCAAGGACTCAAGACCCTTGAAATTAAAGGTAGGTCATTAATGTTAAAGGTAAGTCCTTAACAAAAGGATTGGTGAGCCTTTAGAACTCCTAAAGAAGCTCAATTCCTTCTTTTGTGCTTTTGGCCCTTAGCCTATATTCCCTTGTGTGTGTGTGTGAAGCTTGGTAAGGTTTGGCCCAACCCAATATGTTGTTTTTATTTTAATTATCTTACTAAGTTTTATTTTTATTAAAAGAAAAAAATGGTTTAATGTATAATCAGACACTTGCACTTTCTTAGCCTTTGACGTCCAATGAGGATCAAGCACATGAAACCTTGTCTCTAGCCCATCTCTTTCATGCCCTCATCATCATCTTTCCCACTCTTAGATTTCAAATTGCTAAAGTGAATCTCCTCCCTATGCATGTCCAAGTGCATTTCTTCATGACAAAAGTGTAACCTTTCCATGAACACTTTCTGTAACCTACCCTAATCTTCTTCCCTTCATCATTAAAGCCCATCATGGCTCATCAAAGCCTTCTCTTGGTCTCATCTCTCCACTATATAAATAGAAGAGCTTTTCTTCTCTTTTCCTCTTACCTTCACCCATTCCTCTCTTCCTCTTACAAAGCTATAGTAAGCTTGTGATTCTTTCTCTCTTCATTTCTGTTTTTTTTTTTCCCAAATTCTTTTGAGAAGGTAAGGATTGACTTTCTTCTCTTCTTTGGGAAGCAATCTTGAAGCTTGAAGAAGCTTGGAAGAGTTACTCAAGGAGCTAGGCGCTACCTTCTTTAAAAAATCCCCTTCCTTATCCTTTTCCCCGACACTGGAGGTAAGAGTTTTCCAATGGCTTCTATGTGTGAATTCAAGAAACTAAGAGAATGCTTGAATCTTCTCTATGATTCAAGTAGTCTTGGCTTGATAAGAGTAATCTCATGTTTATAATCATGTTCATGTTTCCATAGTTTTATGTTCTTATAATGTTCCTCATGTTCTTCATGTTTCAAGTGATGTTCTTATTTTCTTATAATGCCTCTTTATAGTATATGGTTCTATAATTCTATTATTCACTTGAGTTTATATTTTTCAAGACCTTACATGCTATTTTGAAAATCATGTTCATCCATGCTCATCCATGTTCTTGGCAAAGTTCATCTAATAGTAGCGTTTGATCCAAAAGTTTTCAAAAAAGTTATGCTATGATGTTTTTCGTATCATGAACCTTGAAGGCTTTCAATTTCCAAACTAAATGAATCTCTCTCACACACTTACCCAATTGCTTTAAGAAGAATCTAATCCCTTCAATGCTTAAACATGGCTTCGAGCATGGTTCCTTCTTATGAAAGTAAAAATTGCTTAGTGTTAAATGAAATAACTTGTGTGTTTAGAAATACTTCTCATTACTTATTTGCTAGAATGATCAATGATATGAATATGCATAAAATGCTTCTTACTTATAAGTTGTTCATCATATTGAAATGTGAATGTTATATACATGCCAAGTCTTTTATTTATGCACTATCTACATATAGATTCCATTGTTATATATTATTTCCGATGTTCTCTTACATTGCATTGCATACAAGTATCATGATAAAGAAAGATAGATGTTTAATAAAATAAGAAAACATCGGGAATGATCTGACAGGCAAGTATGTTGACCTACCCTATTTACCTATGAGGCATGATCCTAAAGGCAAGCATGGTGGCCCTTGCTAGGTTAATGGAATGTGCTCATATCCTAGACTAGAAAGAAACATGAAGGAGGTAATAAGTAGAGAAAGGCATACTGGGGATGGTGATAAGTTTTACTCAGCTATGCATCACACTATGGTTAGAGGTAAGGTCCAACCATGGTAAATGAAAGATTTAGTAAAGAAAGTAAAGAAAGAAAGTAAAGAATATAGGACAAGTGCATACATGCATCATGCAAAGAATAACCATCATGCATAATGTTTAGAATAATGATAGCCATGTTTGATGCTCCTAGTTATGATTAGAGACCTAGATTGATATAAAAGACTATGATTATAAAAATAACTAGCTCTAGCTAACAACGATTTAGAAACTTTAAAAATGAACCTCATAATATGTACACTTTTTGTAATAAACCTAGAGTGGCTGGGATGATGGCAATGATACCATTGGAACCCTACTAAGAATCATGTTTCTCACTCCTTATTTTTGTGTCCTTTTCAAACCAGAGTGATGGCTTCGGTGATAGTCTTGTTGGACACACAAGAATGGGACGTCTATTTCAACTGTGACATAGACTCCTTGGTTTTGACGACAAGGGCTACCTTACGTGTGTACATGTTTTTCCATCCTCACTTTAGTATGTCCATGCTAAACTAGAACTTCACTTTGAATGATCCGTACGATGACATCATGATGCATACTACTCATCCTAAGGTCATGCTTGCACCAGTATATGAGCCTATGCCCAAGTATGTTCCCGTGGCCATGGCTCCGGAGGAAGAGGAATCCTTTGAAAAGGAATACTCGAAGGAACATATGACCATATTACAGGCTGGGATATAGACTCAAACTCATTATTCTACTACTTTGACTCATCTGCCCTATCTAGTAGGGGTAGTTAGATTAGTAGTCAAGGATGTGGACATGGTCATGGGTGTGGACATCGCTTCTAAATTTATTTTATGTTTTGTAAGGATTTATGTTATAGCTTTTAGGTTCTAGTTTTTATGTATTGAACAACCATGTTATTAAGTTTTAGCTATGATTAATCATTTGATTTATAGTAATGTTTCCATTTTAAGATAAGTCTTTTACTTAATGCTTAAGCTCTTGTTATCACTCATGGTTTTATTTTCAAAGGAAAAATTAATTACTATTTTTCTTAATCTATTTTATGAAAAAATAAGTTCCGCAAAAGCATAAGCAACAATTGATAAAAACAATGTATTATGACTTAAGCGTAGTGTAGGATTTATTAGGGTGGTACATCTCCCATTAATCAAATTGCTCCAATTTAACATTTTTCTAGAGTCTTTGTTGGTAAACCCTTTTATTTGACTTCCCACCTTTGCCTAGGTCGCCTTTTCAAATTTTCAACCTAGCAATTTCTTTGTTGCTCTAACTTTTGCTTAGATTACCTTTTTGGGTTTTCAATGTAGTGAGTACTTTTTTTTTTTTTTTTTTGGCTCTAATTTTGATCTAGCTAGCTTCCTCCCCTCCTTTTTTATATTTTTGCAATCCAACTTTTGGTAGACTAACTTTTTGAGTTTTTAATCTAGCAAGCCTATTTTTTTTGTTCATGATACTTTTTCTGCACATGAATTGACTAGTTTGTCAAGTTTTTGGTGCCTATTTGTCTTGCTTGTCTTCCTAATTTGGTAAGATCTTCTTCAAAATTATGACATTTGGCCACATTATTGGAGGCTAAACACTTTTGTTAAGTGCTCCTGCTATCTTTCTTTTAGTATGATTGCCCACAGCAGATTAATGCTAATTGCTTCTTCTCAATCACCTATAACTCTTTGGGTGTTATTATCTTTATACCAATGTATACAAAATTGCCTTAGTTGATGCTTAAATTGGAGTACATGGGGCGATAATTCACTTTCTGGTTACCAACTACTTTGGCAATCTTAATCAGGTTCAACACTTAAGCAAATTGCCCACATAGTTTATAACCTTCATCATGTCCATGATCATTCATGGCAATTGTAACACAAGAATCATTTAATGGATTTTTCGTGATTATCCACATTGGACAGGGATCCCAAAAAGAAGGAAGGACTTCGTAAAAGGTACAGAAAAAAGAAAGAGTGTACGGTCAAGATATGAAGAACATTATGTTGATTTGAAAAGAGAAACCATGTGCAATCATTTTGTTATTTCAGTAGATCTCAAATACTAGCAATGGCAATAAAAGCTTGTTATTCACTACTCAAGATACAACAAGTCAAATCAAGATTCACATACCTAATTATCTAATGCCTCTTCAATGCAACAAAGACATCTTTTCAATCTTCCAAAGCTTGTCTGGTCTCATCAAGATCAAATGTCGTAGTTTTTGTAAAGTCTAAGAATAGCTTCTAAACATGTAGGATCTTCTCTTTAGTGGTTCCTTTGGTCATATCCTTTCCTTCTAGATCTCCTTCTTCAACCTCAACTTTTCTTTTCCTTTTTCTTTCTTTCCATCTTTACTTTTTTCTTTTCTTAGCTTGCTCATGACTCTCAAACATAGCCATTTGGATCAAATAAAGTTTTCCTTGGATGAGTGATGTTTAGAGATAGAATGATGCATTCTCTTTTCAAGGTTATTTTTCATTTAAAAAAAAAACATGTTAGGAATGAAAAAAGATGTATGATATGCATAGTGATGTGGAAATGATATGGAAAGGATGGAAGGGAAAGAAAGAAAAAATGTATGCTAGATGAGTTATACCTGGATGCTTATCGATGTATGCATGTTAATATGTGGCTTTGTTGGGAAAAAAAAAACTTAGAATGCATGTGACAGTGTTTAAATGCATAAATGGTGTGGGATAGATAGAGAAAAGAAAGAAATGCATGACAGATGAACTCTTCCCTATATGCTTATTGATGTGTTCTATTATGCAAAAAAGAAAAAAAAAATTGCATGACATGAATGTTTGGCAATAGAAGAGAAAAATGCATATTTGAGAAATATCTTTTGTTAATGCTTGTTGCTGCATGTTATGATATGTGACGAGGAAAAAAATGCATGTTATATGGAGCCTTTTTTTGTCAGAAAAATGCTTATTGATGCATGTTACGAGTATGACAAAAATACATGTTGCAACATAATGAATGTATCGAAGGGTTAAAGGAGAAAGGAAGAAAAATGTATGTTCAAAGAGATTTTTTTTTTTTTGTTTATTTGTGCATGTTATGAATTTATGGGAAGTATAGAGGAAAAATTAAAGATGCAATGTTATTAATGAGTTTTTTTCTTTCCTTTTTTTTTTCTTTTTTTGCTTTTCTATGCATGTCATGAATATATGGTAGGTTTAGAATAGAAAGAAAGAAAATGCATGTTCAATTTTTTTTTCTTTTTTTTTTTGCTTATTTAGGTATGCTATCATGTGTGACACAAAAGTGAATGTTATGCATGTTGCAATGAATGATGTGGAAGAGTGAAACAACTAAAAATAGCAGATGCATGATATGTTATTAAGATACATGATTTGAATTTCATATTACAAGATAAAAAGATGGAAAACTATGCCCTTTGTGTCTTAGGAAGGTGGGACCTAGTGGTTGGGTATTTCTAAGGTCAAAATCCTAATTTGGATAACTGTTGAGCTCACTCTATTAGTGCATGGTTTCTAGGACGGATCTAGAATGCTAAAGGCCATGGTCCCCAAATTGCCCCTATATGAAAGATAAGGACCCAACTCACAAATCAACCACAAGTAAGGATAGACCCTCTCAATATGACCGGTCCATAATACTAGTAACAATCTAAATGGTGTCCCAACAAATGTCAAGTGGGCATGAAGCCCCTCGATAACAATGTTGAGACTCCTCTTACTCCTTGGTTCGCACAAACTCGGGTATAGAGCCCAAAAAGTGTGTAAGGAAAGTAATAGTGTAGTGTCTGCAAGGAGCATAGAGGAAAGTAATAGTGTAGTGTATGCAAGGAGTATAAAAAAAAACTTTAAAGCTTAAACAAACTACAATAATAAAGCTCCAAACAATATACACATAAAAGAAAAAAGGTCGATTATCCTAAAGTTTGAGATATATACAAAAATAGAGAAAGAGATAAAGAAATATGCTACACTGAGGTTTGAGTAACGAATAATTACAAATAAAATAATATAATTATTGACAAATAAAAAATTATTTACAATCAGAAACAAAAAAAATGAAAATCAATAAGAAGAGGAAAAATAAAAATTATTTTAGTTATATAATTTGCATAATTTGCGCTAATGGGCTTGACTCCCTAACTATCCCCGGTGGAGTTGCCAACTATCATGTGCCTGAAAGGAGCCACGACAAGAGGTAACAAAAAGATATTGAAAATATATTCAATGGAGTTACCATCAATTTTTATTTATGGAAATAAGTCAGAAAATCTTTTAATTTTGCAAAACTAGTCTTTAAAAAAAGATGAAAACTTAATCCCACTATACTCTTGATACATCCGCCTTACGACGATTACCCTCGAGCTAGTTATGCAAATTAATTAATAACTTTAATGAAATTTATTTTTTCCCTTTAAAAGAAATTGAGATAACTATTTACCAAAAAAAATATAAAACAATGAAAAAAATTTAAGAAAAATTAAATTTGGCTTGACTTGCACTCCTACATATCTTCTGGTGCAATAAGGAACTCAAAGCCACATAGTTCTTCTAGAAAATGATTGTGTATTGGAGGATTTTATTTAGAAAAAAGATTTTGAAATATTTATGACAATAATTTTGATAAAAACATTTTTGTTTGGAAACAAGATTCGCTTTTGCACATAGTTCAACTTAGTACATGGCTACTCAATGAACCTTTATGATTCAAAGAATGATAAAGGTAGCACCAACTACTCAATCACCCCTTGATGATCATTGTGCGGATTGAAAAAAAATTATGAAAAGAACTTTTTTTTGACTATTTAAAAAAGAAATTTTTTCTAAAAAAATGATAATTCAAAATTAAAAGATAAAGATAAGAGATAATTTCAAAAGATAAACACTTATATTTAAAAAAAAGAAAAAGAACTAAACCAAACCCACACAAAATTATTCAAAACCCCCTATTTTCATTATTCTTTTAGAATAAGAAACTAACAAGAACAATATTAAATTGAACACAAGCAAGTCAAACTCAATATGTTTCCCTATTTTTATGTGTTTGTTTGAGTTGTTGGTTTGAGTTGGGTGTTGTTGGTTGGTCCGTATTGGTTTTTTGTGCTTGTTTGTCTTTTTCTCGCTCTTGCTTCACTCCTCTCTTTCCAGAGAGTTTGAGCTCTTTTCATTTATCAAAAAAAAAAGTCAAACTCAATTTACTTTAAAAAATAACACTTACTGTAAACAAAAACTAATCCAACAAATAAAGACTCAATAAACATAAAATGCCAAAAAAAAAAAAAACTAAAAGTGTATGCCCAAAAAGCATACAATAGCAAAAATAAAATAAAAATAAAATAGATGCCCTAAATCTAACTTGTGATGGCAACATTAGAGAAAAGGGAAAACACAAGATATGCAACGCTAGTGAGGAAAGAGTAGTGTGGTCATGGCTATGCTTGAGAAAGAGATGCATGTTCACGATTGTGGTGGCTGTTTTGATAGTTGATGGTGGCTTAGTGATGGTCGTGATGAGATGAAGAAAGGCTATGGTTTGACCCAACAGTGGGATTCAAATAAGAAAGTGGCTGATTTTGGTGGAAGATGTTGGTGTTAGGAATAATGTGATAGTGTTGGAATTCAAGACTCGATGAGAGAATAGGAATAAAAAGATAGTGAAAGTGGTCAGTTCCCATCCCCCTCTTTGTTGAGTGAGTTGCCTTTATATATAGTAGAATTAGAGAGACTTTTGGGAAAGTTTGCAAACAGATAGATAAGATAAGATGAGTTTGTTGAGAATAAATTTGAAAAGCAGCTGAGAATTAAAACTCTAGAAAGCTTAGATAGAGAGAAAATTTAAAAATTTGATATAGGATTGGTTAATGATCTAGAAGGATAGAGATAAAATTTGAAAAGTGGTTATGGAGATAGAGTGATAGAGTGGGATTGAAAACTAGTTATGGATAGAGAGACTAGGAAACAAAATTTGTTGACACTCTAGAAGGATGGAGGAATTGAAAAATTGATTTTTTGACTTTTAATTTTTTGTATTTTTTTATTATTTTTAATAATTAATAAATAATGATGAAAAATTTTGAACAAAATATGGTGTTTCCTTGTTATTCTAGATGGCATGAATCATAGCGACTATCAAGATGGATGTGGCCCTGAAATATGACTTTTACTAACCAAGTCAATATAGTTATTTTAGACTGCATGCTTACTATCACTATTATTAATTATTAACGACTAAATAATGATGTAGTATAAGATGCCTTCTTTTTGGCATTCCCATCTGATATATTTCCTCTTGTAGTTTTACTTTTGGAGCTGTGTCATGTAACGTCCGAGAAATTTTATCATTAATAACCAAGTTGTTCAATTTTTATCGAATAAGTGGATTTAATTGGAATTCGATTAAGCATTCACTTAAAACCAATTAAGTGTGATTTAGAAATGGAATTAGATTAGGAATATACGAAATCTCACATAATTTTTCTAAGACCGATTTACCGATTTAAGAGAAATCGGTAAGATTTCGGTAATTTAAACTGTCGGAACTAGATCAATGGAAATTATACTGTGAGAACCCTAGAATAGATGACCAAGATTTAGCCAACTTACCCATGCAAGTGGCGCCATCTCAGCCCTCCATATGGGCTGCCAAACCAAGTTGAATAACCAACATAAATCCACCAATCACATGCAACTTGTTTTAAAAGTTTTTAAATTTTTCCTTTTCTGCCCTTGCAAATTTTAGTCCCTATATGCTGACCCCTCTCCATTCTTTTCTCCTTCATCTCATCTCATCTCAACTCATACCATCTTCATCTCCCACAAACCTTTAAGCCACAACAAGATTTCTTCAACTCAAGCCACAAATCTAACAAGAATCACACCTAGAAAAGATAGGAATCCAATTTCTCTTTTTGTTTTCTTGATTTGGAGCTGTGTGGGGATCTTATTTTCCTTATGATATTGATGTGATTTGGAGTGACGATGATGGTTTATGATTGATTTTGCATGTGTGTTGTGATTAGAAGTGGAATTGGTATGAAAGAACTTGAAGAAAAGAGAGAACTCAAGAAGCTGTTAGGGTCTTTCCTTGGTGGTCCGTACAGCAGAGTGTACGGCTCTGCCTACAGCTGTTTAAATTTCATGAATTTATTTTTACATGAAACTAGACATTTAGAACTTTCCGTACATATATAATATAAGGCCATTGGATTAGTATAGAATTAGTTATGAATTTTTGAAATTTGACCTAGAAATCTAAACTCTTATATAGGCAGTATGAGTTGAGAAGGGTGTAACTCACCGTACACAACTCCAAATTGAGTGAACCCAAAGTTGTTTGCAAGTTAAGGGAACATCCCATAAAAAATTCAGGGTCAGATTTGTTGCCAATTGTTCCCAGATCATCAATGAAGTTGACTTATATTTAAACCGAGCTGAAATAGGGTAGTCCAGTAAGGTTAAGTTACGGGGCTTATATCTCAAAATATGCTCATGCATATGACATGAAACTTCTTTCATTTGAAAGCTTGTTTTTTTAGATTTAATTGGATATAAATTTCATATGATTTCACCTAGATTTCCATTTGTAGTGAATTTTCACTTATAAGGGTGCAATTCTAGCTAAAAATAGGGTAGTCTGAGGTAAAATACTTATAACTTGAGTTATACAAATCAAAATGAGATGGAACTAAAACAGTTGGAGACTAGACATATAAGGCTATGACATATGGAAAATTTAGATTTAAATGGGTTGAATTGAACTAAGGGTGGATTATACCAAAATCGGGTAGAATAGGAGAAAATAAACCGAAAACCCTATTGATGCTTAAATTGAACTTGATGAATGATGATATGAAGATACATATAGTTGCTGATCCATGTTGAATTGCATGTTTGAATAATTGTACTGGTTGTCTGGCACTATTCATGGAGAAGCGGACTCAATCCGTTATGCTACCGAAATTTTGGCAAGAAATTCATATGTTGTGTAAATTACAATGGCATGAACACATAATGTTTGAAAGAATAAAGTTAGTTGTGCATGCAATTCATGGATATTACAAAGGATTCCATATTACTTGGGCCAGCCCCTGAACAAGTTTAAGGGGAATAGATCAGTGGGAAGGTCGGGGAAAGTAAACCCGGCAATCTTGTATAGCAACGAGCTCGGTCCTGAAAAGCAGATTATTATCCAGGAGTATATGGCCAATAACTCCCACGGGACCAAGGATGGAAAATAAGTTCTAAGAGGCGAAGGCCTTCAAGGATAAGATGTATTTTCCAGTTGCACATTAATATGTACAATATGATAACCATTAATTGATTGTTCTAGTTACCTATTTATTTCTCTTGATATATTATTGTTTACTTATAGTTACTGTTTTAATTGCATTAGCATATCTGTTAACCAAAATTGAGTGTGTTTTAGTATATGTTTTATAATAAGAATTTAAGTTAAATATTACTATTATGTCGTACTATTTTAAATTACGGAAAAATCGAAACAACTGGGAATGACAACGATGACAGATATATATAAACTAGGAATTCCTATTGAGAAATCTTTATTTCTCACCCTACTGTATGTTTCCGCGTCATTCTCAAATCACGGAGAACGCGGCCACGGGCGTCTTGTTCAATGAGTTTCCTGAACTTCATATCCACATTGATCCGTTTATAGACTTTGTATATATATCTAGTAGATGCCAATTTCGCCTTTATTTCTATTTCGGTAGAGATTTCGCAGTCCCACTTTCTCACCCCCTTTTTAACCCGTTTGCACCTTATATAGCTATCTCACTATACATAGCCCATCCCTTTCCACCTCCACCGGCAGCAGTAGCAGCTCCCGTGGCTCCGGCAGCTTCTCCATCGTAGCAGATCCCCTCTGCTCCTATGTCCGAGGAGGATCCGTCGGAGGCGATGAGTTCATCTTCCTCATCCTCAGCCCCGGGCATGGACTACACTCCCGCTGATGCCGGCATGACGAATGGATTCCTTTCCTCGGAATCCATCTAGTTAGCACACATATGGTAGCAGCAGAAGGTGTATAGAGTGGCTCTCTTTTGATATTTTGGGTCACGGGTAGTAACCTAAGGGTTGATCAATAGGGACAGGCCAATTTATTTTGTTTTAAGCGGCCTCATTTTATTACCTTGTACTGCTATTTATTCCGTCCTCAAATAGAAAATTTGTTACGTGAATAGTCATCTCTATATGGGTAATTAATAATGAGACAGAATACGGAATTTAATCAGCTTGCTACACGTAATCACTTATCAGATAATATATTATAACTTAAGCATAGTACTTTGTCTGGTAAGGTGTTACATGTCGAGTTCAGGTGAGAATGATTAGTAGTTAGGGCATCCCTTTTTATATTTGGATATGTATTTGGAACTTATACAATGACTACTGTTCTGTATTATATTATGAATGAAGTATGTTTTTATACATGGTTGCCATAGTTGTGGATTAAACCAACTAGTATGCTGCAGTATTATCTTCACTATGGTAATTTGGTAAAATAAAGTTAAAATTAATAATTACAGTTGGCCAAAAAAATTTTACCCAGGAAAAATTAACGTAAAATGCTAGTAATATTCTACTAGTTAATTATATCAAAAGTAAAATAAATGGTAAGATAATAGTTAGTTAATAGGGTGTTACAGGAATCTTGAGAAGATGTTAATTACATACAGCAAAAATTTCCTAATTTTGACCTTGAGGGCAAGGTCCTTGTTAATGAGGGAGGTAGTGTAACAAATGAGAATGCCATGTGTGATAAGCATGACTCAAGTCTCAACACACCCCAAATCGACAAGTCAGTTGCAACCAACTAAGGGCAATTAGGACAAAATAGTAACAAGGAGCTCGAGTTGAGAAGAAGCATAGGGGAAAGAAGACCCAATTGATTGCTAGGAGGCTTTGACATGAGGTATAAGGGGTAGCAAGGAGGAAAGGCAAAGGCGTCGAAAAAGCATTGTAATCACTCATTTATCTCTCTAGTATTTTCTTCTCCTCCTTCTGGTTATCTCTCTTCCTAATCTAAGAAATTCTTATTCCATTTGCTTACAGGTTGCTTGAGGATATTCCATTAAGAGCACTTGCTCGATATTGGAGCTACTAGTTCATTTGTTATTGTTTCATTGGATTTTTAATTTTTTTTCACTGATCTGATACTATTTTATTGAGATTTGAAACTTGAAGTGTTTTGTTGCTACTATTCTTAATTGAGCCCATGACAAATATATATTCGCAACATAATCATGCTACTATCACTAAATTTGTTACTATTCTAACAGTTGTTATTTCTCTTTCAGTGGCTAATGATCATCCAAAATTTCTCTCAAATTCGTTCTAAATTTTGGTGGGGATTCTTATTCTAGAGTCATTATCCCTGCAGTTGCTTTTTAGATTTTGAAAGGTATGCAAAGGGAGTTCAAGACTGATGGTAATTTGGTTGATATTAATTAAATATATAAATATTTATTGGTTATATACATATATTAAATAATTAATCAGTTAATCATTCTGCTTGAACAAATAGTTATATATACTAATGAATTAGAGGTGAGTAAAGAGTTTGCATAAATTTAATGTGTGGAAATAATGAATAATGAGCAAAGGTTGGTATTTTTTATTTAATTATGTTATTTGTCTTTAAAATATCATTTTTCCCTTTTTGTCCTCCTAAAATATCTCAATTTTTCCATTTGATTTCTCATTTAGTCTTTATTCTATATCAGCATTCACATAAGCTACCATATTGACACTTATCGATAAAGGATAATGGAAAATTAACAAAAGGATCAAATGGAAATAAAAATAAATTTTTAAGCAAGTAATCAAAAAGTTTTTAAGAAAAGGGATCAAAGCGAAAATAAATGTGATTTTAAGGATGAAAAACAGAATTAAGTATATTTTCATTTTTGGTTGATATATATATATAAAGAGAGAGAGAGAGAGTATCACATAAGAGGAGCAAATCTGGGCCGTTAAATCATATATAAATGATCAAGATTTAAAGTTATTTAATGATCATATAATTACTTAAAAAAGTCATATGACTTTATATTTTAATCTTGACCATTCATAGAATATCCAATGATCAAAATTTACTCCCCTTATTCTCATAATTAAGGCTAAGATTAAAACAATGTTTTAATGACTCACGTGACTCTTTCCGCTGCTTCCTAACACCGCCTTTCTACAGCTTCCCAATACCGCCTCTTTATTTTCCCTGTCTTGCTATTCCTAATTGTACCAAGCCGATCATCAATTTTTCCTGCACAGTTCCCTTGTGTGTCTTGCATTATCGCCATCTGCGAGGCTGTTTGTAAGGCTTGTTGTCCTTTTCCCAACCTAATTAAATTATTCAATTATTATAATATATTTATCTAATCATTATTTCTTGATTGGGAAAAGCTTCAGACATTGTGTTTTCATTCTGTACATTGCCTTCATTCAATATATTCGATCCACAATTTTTTTCCTAATAAATTTTTAACGGCTTTAAATTAAGCAGGTTTAGCCTTTAGACGTAACACAATGTGATGGAATTTGAGAACAGCCAGAAGGATCAATGTTTCACATGGCAAGCATCTGACGTTCAAGCCAACATGGTAATTTTAAATTAATAAGATATTTTATATTATTATTGTTATAATTATTATCATAATAAATATGTTATTTATTTTAGGTAAATGAATGGGTGCCTACTTGTGATGATCAATTAAAGCCTTTAGTAGGAATGATATTTGATACTTTAGAAGAAGGTGATGAATTTTATAAAACATATGCACATAATGTTGGTTTTAGTGTGCGAAACTCATCTGAGACTAAAGATAGCAATGGCATAAAGCGTTGGAAGTATTTTGTTTGTTCAAAAGAAGGTTTTAAAGAAAGTGAAAAAGCATCTCCACTTTAAGTTGATTTGTTGATTGAAGAAAAAAGTGCTCCAAAACTAGCAAGAGAAATCTTACAAGAGAAGGATGTAATGCAAAAGTTGTTTTCAAGATGACCATGGATGGAAAATATGAACTAGTGAGGTCTCATGAAGGCCACACACATGTACTTTGTTTGGGGATGTGGTTTCATTTGATACCACATATCAAACAAATAGATATTCTATGATTTTTGCACCTTTCACAGGGATAAATTATCATAGGCAGTCAATCACCTTTGGAGTTGCATTCTTAGCAGTTGAGAAAGTTGATTCTTTAGAATGGCTGTTTGAAAAATTTTTAGAAGCAATGGGAGGGCATAAGCTAGTTATAATAATATTAGATCAAGATCCAGCTATGAAAGTTACAATAGAGAATATTTTTTATTCTTCTACTCATTGATTTTGCATTTGGCATATAATGAAAAAATTATCTAAGAAGGTTGGTGTTTCTTTGAATAGTAATAATGATTTTAATAATCGCTTCAAGTCATGTATTTGGAATTCAGAAACACTGAATGAATTTGAGTCGACATGGAAAGTAATTATCACTAATTTTGGCCTGAAAATAAAATGAGTGGCTCTCACATATGTTCGACATTTGAAGCATGTGGATATCGGCTTACTTTAAGCATTTGTTTTTGGCAGGGATTTCAAGGACAACTTCAAGGTTAGAAAGTGAAAACTCATTTTATGGAAAGTTTTTGAATAGTAATCTTAGCTTGGTTGAATTTTGGATGAGGTTTGATTCTGCACTGGAAGAGCAAAGGCATAAAGAATTACTTGCTGATAATATTACAGTTCGCTCTCTACCTGAACTAAAGACTAATCGAAGTTTAGAGAATCATGGAAGAGATATCTACTCTCATGAAAACTTTTTCATTTTTCAAAATGAGTTATGGGTTGCATGTATGGATTGTGGTGTTGAGGAAAAGAAGGAAAAAGAAGGGATCTCTATTTTGACCATCATTGATAATAGTAAAGTGAATGGCAAGCTAAGAGAAGTGATTTATGATGTTTCAAATCATGTTGCTCAATGTTCATGTAAGATGTTTGAATATGAAGGAATTCCATGCCGACATATACCTTTTGTTTTGAAAGGAAAAGGATTAAATGAAATACCAAGTAGTTATATTGCAAATAGATGGACAAAATTGGCCACTAGTAAACCCATTTTTGATGGTGAAAATGATGTATTAGATGGTTGTTCTAAATCAGAAATGGTAAAAAAGCTAATATCTGATCCATGGGCTCAATTATTTAGATGTATGCATGTAGCTGGACAATGTGAGGAGAAGTTACTTTTTGTCAAAATTGGAGCTCTTAGTATTGAGAAGCAATTGATTCAAATAAAAGGTGATTCTGTGCATGGAAAGAAAGAAGAATTAGAGTCTTTTATTGGATCCAATATTCCTGATTCTATTAAAATTCATCCGCCTCAATATTCAAAGCCCAAAGGTAGTGCCGAGCGACTCAAAGGAGGAAAAAAAAAGGCAATGGAACAACAATAGAAGAAAACAAGGCTTTGCAAAGCCTGTGGACAATATGGATATCATGATAGTCATAATTGTCCAACTAAATTCTCCACATAATTATAGGTATTATATTTTTATGCTATTTATATTTTATCATTAGTTTTATATACCTCTTTCTTATTATCACTAACATAGTGAAATGTTGTGATACTATGTTTATGTACAGATTTGAAGACATGTGAAAGGGAAAAGAAGATTTAGGAAAGTTTATAGAGAGCACAATATTTCGATTGTTATTTTGGCATTTTTAATGTATACAGTTGCTATTTTAATATTTTTCTATGAACATAATTTTTGTTTTAGAATTTCTTTAAGCTCAAGGTGCCCAAAATAGAGTACCACATTATCCTATTGAAACAGCTTGAATTGTTTGTAGTAATAAGTTTTTTAATGGTACTCTCTATTAGCAAACCATAATTGCTCGACAGATCACATTATTTGATGCTTGAAATTTGCGTATGGCATGTGATGATATTTTTTTTTATACTGCATCTCTGAACTGATATCAGTGCTTAAAATAACACAGTATTCACTTTTTCTATTAGTCAATTTGCCACTATCCATTGATATAAACAAGTGTTAACCTCTTATTCACTTTCAATCCTTTCCCAGTGTTAAATTTTCGTGACGTAGCCTATTGGATTTTGTGCTTGTTATCATTTAGCTCAACTTGTCTTGATCATAAAAGACAAGGACTTGAGTAATCAATGCTGACATAAGCACATTCCTTCATCCACAATCATGCTAACAGGAAATTTATTCATTGTTACTTTTCTTTCCTTTGCAACGTTTTGCTGATACTTAAGTTAGTGTTATATTCATCAACTTCAAAGTGATTAAAGTCATTTTTTTTCTTAAGAATTACAAGTTCTGAATCAACCCACCCACCACCAGTCGTTTTATTCTCCTAAACCAATAATTCAAAACTTTCCTTTTGAAAAATTTTGAGTGTTCAATGATTTAATACTTTATGTAAACTATTTGCTCTCTTCAACGGTTTTCATTTCACAAATAACAAAGGATCCTATGCTATTTAATAGCAGGCGTCATTGGTTTCCTATACTGAAATCTCTATATGTGCTTTTTCTTATGTTCTTGAATTTATTATAATTTGTAAATATTTAAATCCTTTTATTTCAATGCTCACGTTTGTAAACTGTTATAAATTAATCCGGTTTAAAGCAATGAAATATTACATTTACTCTTTTAGTATATATGCTGCCCACATGGATTTTTTCTCGATAAATTCCAATAAGCGCTTAACCCACCAAATAGGTAAGGAGCTGAAGGTATAGTCTGAAATTCATCAATACATAAGACAAAGACCAAAAAGATAGGGCGATAACAGATGTACCCTGCTATTACTTAACACACAGACCTGCTAATATAAGGTCATAATTCAGATCCTCAAAAGCTACCGAACTATCAACGCAATGGGTCTAAGCTATAGCACTTTTGACTGGGCCACATAGTAGAACTGACCGAACATATAACACAACATGACATAGATTATACTGCATAGAGACTTCACGATAAACCAACATCTCAAGGAAAAGAAGATGCACTTGAGCAGTCATCCCCATTTTCTCGACTTTTACGAGGAATGTGAACTCTTTGTTCCTCAATGCCATTAGACCCATTTCATATGTCGTTATTAAAATCCTTACTTTCTGCAAGATTGAGCACAGATGCCATGAAATCACATAATGGTGATATGACGATAATGTAAGATGCTGGTCTTGCTCTTTATTGGGAAACAATCTCATCAATCGGCGCGGTACAATTAGGAATTGCAGGACAAGGAAAATAGAGAGGCGGTATTAGGAAGCAGCAGCAAGAGTGTCACGTGAATCATTAAAACATTGTTTTAATTTTAGCTGTTAAAATTGATCCAAGGGCTGTAAGAACTCCCTCTCATCTCTCACAATAATATGCCCTTTCACGTGGTGCACTTCCTCTCTCTCTCTCTCTATATATATATATATATATATATTAAGAGTAGTTTGTCCCTTCCTACTAAATTTTCATCCCCCTTAAATAAAGTCTAAGATTTGAATCTTATAAAACTAAGAAAACTAACATGGAAAAAGTATTTCTATAGTAACATGCTCTGGCTCAAATTAGGTTAATTAGAAGGTAACATAAATTTTAAATATTAATAGTTTAGACACAAAAAAAAATATTTTTATTCCATGCAGAAATTATGAACATAAGTGAGGAAACTAGGTTTGCACGTTTAAATATTATATTTTAGATTATTTTTTATATTTTTTTTGCGCGTTCACCCTCCACAAAATAATAGTAACATGCGTCGAAAACGATGATAAGTTAATCTGGATGAAGATGATATTATATAAAAAATCATATAAATAATAATTGATCTGAAAAGATTTTGAGGAAACTATATCATAATTAAGTCTAACTAACAATGATGGTATCCATTCCCACATACATCAATCAATTTTATGATTATTACATATGTCAACAACAACAACAACAACCACCAGAAACAAATAATGGCAGTGGGAAATGACGGTGGGGCTATTGTAATGTGAAACACGTGCCCAACGATAAGGACAAAAATATGTAAAATATCAACTTGAAAAATAATTTATTTTGTAGGAAAATAAAAATTATAAATAGAATTCAATCAAAGAAAAGTAGTAGATCAATGATTGGATAATAGATAGCTTTAACTACATAAGATTATAGTTCAGGTATAAATTAAATATCCAAATCTATACCGTTATTTCACAAAAGGAAAAAAAATTGAATTAAAAATTATTTTATAAAAATTTACATATAACACAATATACCAACGTGAACTGATTAAAAATTGCACCTTATAGAATTTCTTCCTTTTTTTTTTTTTAATTTTTTGGGTTGGTGGAGAGTCAAGCTCGGGTAATGAGGCAACTAAGTTACCATCATGACTAAGCCTCATCCACATAGAATTTTATTTTCTTGTTTTTGTCACGCGAGCACCCGCCTCCCGGGGGGGGGGGGGATCTCTGACCACATTGCGAGACCAACTCGTGCCACAAGTGTGGCTAAACTCAGCGAGGCAATATGATGTGCCATCTGTGCTATACTTCTGGCCACATAGAACTTTATTGTTTGGACTACCCAGAATCATGATCCATATGTGTGCAAGTATCCTTGTGCAAAAATCCATTTCTCGTGGAGTTTTGCACCCAAAAAATCAAAATGTTTAAAATCTTAATCTTGAAAAATATTTTATTCTATAACAATAAAAATTATATATCTCTTTAGTGTTTGACTGTACTACCTATATAAGTATTATTGTAATATCGTAAGACTACAAAGTTTATTAACAATTATTTTTAATATTCAAATTTGAACTTTAAAAACAAAGTGTTTTAATATACAAAAAGATTTAAGTTGACAGAAGATTTGTTGTTGTCCAACATCAGGACATCCTCATAATCTTAAACACGGGTATATGGTTCACTAACTCGAAAATCCAGTAATAAAGCCAAGTTGTAACAGAACGTACATAAATTCAAAGATAATCAAGTTAACCAATCCCGTTGCATGAATCATTAGATTAATAATTACACTTCATTCACTTTATTTTCCGCTGAAAAAAAAAATTCATGATTCCTGTGCAAGTATCCAAATCCTCTACAGTTTTAAAAAATTGTATAAGTATCAACTTTAGAAAAAGAAATTATTTTATAACAATTTAAAAATTGTAAAAATAACTTAATAAACGTGGGCCATTAGATTAATAACTGCATTTCATTTTTTTTTAAAAAACTGTAGAGGGTCATCATTGATGTGCAGGAATCCAGATTATGTACAATTTTGGTTTTTTTTTTTGGGGGGGACTATATGTAATAGCAAAATATATATTGGAAATTTATATAATTAAAAAAAAAAAAATGAAACCACACCTTATGCAAGTGTCCATAGTTGATTATGATCCGTATGTGCAGATGGTCGTTTCGGCCTTCGGGGACAAAACTTATCTCAACAGTTTTCTTTTCTTTATTAAAGCTTCATGACTGAAAAAAAGAAGAAGAAGGAGAAGAAGAACCTTTATTATTGTAACGCGGTTCGGTTTCGCAAGTGAGAAACAAGTATAAAAAGTATATATATATATATATATATATATATATATATATATATATATATATATATATATATATGTTAATCAAACATACGAAACTTTATTGGTTGTAAAGTAACAAGTTTAATTAACTAATTTGTTTGTTCACATCTACTTCACTTTAATCCGGTCATCTATCGGAGTACTTCCTTCTTTTTTGGTATCATATCCTATATGTATTAATCTGTACAAAATGCGACCAAGCAATGGATGTGCTTTCAAGTTGCATCATGATTTTCATGAGAGGTTTCATAAAAATATCAATTTCAGCAAAGTATAAAGGCCATAATTTCATCAACAATTAGTAGAGGTGGAAATAGGTAGTCAAATCAGGCCAAGCCTTCATTCTTAATAGGTTAGGCCTATTTTGTAATCTTTCAATTTGAGTCTGACTTGTGGTCTATTATAAGCTTTTTGTTGAGCCTAAGCTGGACCTGTTTAAAAAAATGGTCTGACTTGAAATCTATTTACAAAGCCTATTTTTTATTATCAGTATAATGATCAAACTTATATTGTATACATTATTTCTAACTCCATAGCTTACAAGACCTTTAGGAAGAAATACAGCGTAATTACAACTAAAATCAATAATTTGTACTCATTTCATAAACTAATAATCCTAAAAATTCATTTTAGGGAAAAAAAATTGAAGATCCATCAATCACATATAATCCCCACAAATCCAACAGAAAATTCATTGTTGAAATCCGTTACAACAGCACCAACAGGAAAAAAAAAATAGAAAAAACAAATTTGACTAGGTGGTGGTGGAAATAGCCACAATGGAAATAACCTGCAATGGAAACAATTGGTGATTGATGGAGAAGGGCCAATGGCTAGTGAGTCACCTTTGGTGGAAATGGGCCGCAGTGACTAATGAAGACGACAAGGTGGTGTCGCAATGACTGATGAAGATGGCAGCATTGTGCCATTGCAAGTGACGAAGACAACAGCGTAGTGCTGCCATGGCTGATGAAGACGACAGCGCGGTGTTGCACTATGGCTGAGGGAGTATGGGAGAGGGTGGCATTGAGAGTGAGGCAAAGGATGGTAGAAGAGTGAGAGTCTAGTGGCTAGGTTAGAGAGGAAGGAGGATTGATAAGCTCTTTCGAGTAGAACTTATAAGACTCTACTCTTGGAATGAATATCTAAGCCTAATTATTTCATTAACAATCCATGAATAAATGTACAATAAGAATAATCCCTCTTATTTATAGCCTTAAGTATCTCACTAATAAACAACTAGCTAACTAACTACTTTGGGGTGTAACATTACCCTTCCCTTCAAATCAACCTTGTCCTCATTGTTGACAAAGTACAATTTATTCTTAATTACAATCAACTAGTATGAACAAGTAAACTCTTTTTTCTTTTTGAAACATTTACAAATAATTATCCATGTGGGTCCTATTGCTTGATTGAACTAATACCAAATAAACTTGGGCCTATTGACATCAAAAAATCTTCATGCATTGGATGAAGCTGGGCCATTAACAGCAAACCAGACCTTTCTCCAAATGAGGAATCGAGTGGCAACACACACCCATAACTCCAAGGTTGCCCTAGCCACCATTTGGTTTCCCTTCTCCTCCTTCATGCAACCATCCACTTCCTGGGTAATAGCTGCAAGGAACCCATTCTAAGTAGCAATCATCTGCTGCTTTTCCACTACGACGCACTAACCACTAGCTATGGATCTCACTGGTCGTCGTGTGCTTGCGTCTCACCGCCAGTTGTCCATGCCCATCCTCTATTGCTATGCAATTTGTGTAACAGTGGCAGTTTGCGCATTATTGGTGGTGGTTTTTGCTTTTCCATCGCACTTTCTTTCCTCTTCATCTGCGAAAACATCAGCACCATTGTAGTAACAGTATTCATCGTTATTGCCGCCTTTAGATCTATATCGCTGTCATCCATCACTTTCATCTCCGCCTCTGCCTTACTCACCTCCATGCCGATGACAGCTGGAGTGCGTTCCATTGTTGCCCATTCTACTTCCATGATGGAAAGGATAGTCATGGTTGCAGATGCCATGTCCTTCTTGCCCTTGGTTTCTGCTATCTTCCCCAATTTTGGGTCAATTAGGGTTTTCTCTTTCTTTGGCTGATTTGGTTCATTTTCTTTCTCTGATGTAAATCTTGATGTTGTAGCCATTATTGTTGCTATTCTTCTGGACTTGCTTTTGTTGATTCTTGAAACTTTGGTGTTGATCCCCATGTTGAACCTCTATTGGTTGAACCTATTCCTGTTGATACTATATATGCCCTGGGTTTGATGGTCAAAACTCTACTCTTTGATTCCTGATTTCATGAAAAAATAGGATTACTGAGCCCCTAGTTTTGCAAGCATGGCTCTCATCTTGGCCAAATGATTTTGCTCATGCAAATGCGCTAATGTAACAACCATAGAATAGGATGCAGGCTTGTCTAAACATAGTTAACACTTGAGATAATCCTCTAAACTAGTAATGAAAAGATACACTAACTATCTTTTAGGAACACCATGAATATTGGTTGAAGTGCTTCAAATTGTTTGCCTACAATTGATCTTGTTTGCCTCAACCTTTTCAAAGATTCTTAGAATTGATGAGTTGCTTCCATGCCCTCCATGGAAAGCTCTCAATGAAAGTAACAATGATAAATTCTTTCGAGTAAAACTTACAAGACTCCACTCTTGGAATGATTATCCAAGCCTAATTTCATTAACAATCCATGAATGAATGTATAATGAGAATAATCCCTCTTATTTATAGCCCTAAGTATCTCACTAATAAACTTGACAAACTAACTAACTACAAGGATAATGGCTATGAGAGAGATAAGAAGAAAGAGAGGAAAAGAAAGGCAGCAACAAATGAAATATTAAAGAGAGATTCAAGGGTTTTCAAATTAAATTTTAAATGAAGTAATTTAAATGTTAAAGTTAAAAATTAAGCATAATTATAACAAAAACATGTGGTGGAATGGTTATAAAGTGTTTGGATTCTCACATTATAATATAGGCCAGGTTAGAAGCCCCTAATAGGTCACTTGATCTATTTATATTGCTAACAGTTGACTAAAACCAAATTGGGGGACATAATCGCATGGAGAGAACATGAAAATGCATAATATTAACAGTAATTATTCTCACATGAGACTTTCATGTCAAATGTCAAATTCAATAGGTGAAGTAATTTGCTCACATTATCTTTATGTTAAGTGAAATTTAAGTAGAGAAAACATGTGTAATTTTAAAAATTAAAAAAGAATAAGTGAACTTTTATGTAATTAATATGTGGGCTTTTAAATTTTCCACACATTAAAATTTTCTACAGAAAAATAAACTAATAATAAGTAAGATATAATTCTCCAAGTTTAAAAAGATTCTTTTGCAAACAATTAATCTACTACAACTTTGATTATACATAAGTTTGATACATTGTCTCTACAAGATTTTCTACACAAATGAAGTGTAAATCAAGCTTGAAGTGTTTTGACTTAGAGTGCAGCTTAGGATTAGCATCAAGAAGAATAACTCCAATACTGTCACAATATGCCAAGGGAGTTGGAACTAAGACATGTAATTCACTAAGTTAGGAGAAAATCTAGAGAAGATCTATTGTGAGAAAGGCTATGCCACGATATTTAGCCTCAGTGCTCCAGCAAGAGACCGAGTGTTGCTTCGTAAAAGACCAAGAAATCATATTCGGCCCCAGATAGACACAAAACCCTGTAGTAGATTTTCTATCATCAGGGTCAGATCTCTAATTGGAATCTAAATACCTGTGAGCCTTCAACAAGTGGATTTCCTCAAATGAAGGCCAAAGGAAAAGGTGCCACTAAGATACCTTAGTATGCTCTTTATTGCTTTCTAATGAGAGTCTAATAAATATTGCAAGAATTAGCATACTTGATTAACACAGTAGGCTAATTCTAGTTTGGTGATGGTAATATATTGTAGACTTCCTACCACAGTATGATAGAAAGCAGGATCATGTAATGGAGAATTATCATGAGAAGAAAGTTTGCAACTAGAAACCATGGAAGTAGCTTATGGCTTCGATTCATCCATCTATGCCTTCTTAATTAAGTCTTGAATGTACTTTGTCTATGTCAAAAAAAACCCATTAGTAGTAATAGACTTTACTTCAATACTAAGAAAATAATGAAGGGCACCCATATCCCTGAGTGCAAAAGCATGATTAAGTTGAGTAATTAGAGCAGTAACCTTAGAATCTAAACTTCCTATTACAATAATATCAACCACAAACACAAGGATGATTGTACTGGATGAAAGGGTGAACCTTGTGAATAAGGAAACATATAACTTGGTAGAGTTGAAGCCAAGAGAGATGAAAGCAGTGGATAACTTCTAAAACCAGGCCCTTGGAGCTTGCTTTAATCCATATAAAGCTTCTATCAACTTGCAAACTAGCTTGCCATCACCCATTTCGTAACCCTTGGGTTACACCATAATCACATTTTTGGGAAGATCTCTATTCAAAAATGCATTGTTCACATCAAGATGTTTAATCTTCAAATCTTATGCCAAAGCCAAAAACAAAACTAGTCTAATTGATGTGCATTTGACTATAGGACTGAAGGTCTTAGTGTAATCAAAGCTAGTTCTTTCTCATGAGCCACAAACCTAGCGTTATACTTGTTTATAGTGCTATCTAGATTGAATTTTGTTTGAAAACACTCACTTGCTCCCAATGGCAAGCCTCCCAAGTGGTAATTCAACTAATTTCCAAGTGTGATTTTTCATCAAAGCATCATATTCAACATCTATAACAGCTTTCCAGTGAGGAATGGAGAAAGTCTGCTACACAGAAGTAGGCTCAAGAGAAGCAGTATAGAGTTTTGGTTTCCTAATCCTAACCTTGGCCCTAGTACTCATATTGTGAGTGCTCCCTGGGAGTTGAACAGTAACTAGTGGTAAAGCATTTGTAGAAGGTGGCAAGCACCTACAGTGCAGGTGCTATTGAAACCTAAGAAGCAACAAGAGGAATAACAGGCATAATTTGGGAGCTTGAAGCAGAATTAGCAGAAGCAGTGAGTAGAAAACTGTCAGAGAAGTCTTTGAAAGGAAAAACATTCTCATCAAAGATCACATTCCTAGTGATAAAAACTTAGCCAGACCTAGCAATACATTTATATCCTTTATACTGTGGTGCATATCCTAGAAATACACAAGGCTCAGATCTATAGGACAATTTATGTTTATTATAGAGTCTAGTGTGAGGAAAACATAAGCAACCAAAAACTTTTAACAAGCCATAAGAGGGTTTATGATTGAAAAGCTTTTTAGCAGGTAACATAAACTGTAAAAGAGGAGTATGTAACAAATTAATGAGCTAAGTAGCAATAATGAAAGCATAACCCCAACAAAAGAGAGGCATGGAGGTTGCAGCAAGTAATGTGAAACCCATGGTAATGATATGCCTGTGTTTCCTTTCTTCAGTACCATTCTGCTAGTGCACATATGGACAAAAGAATCTACGAACAATACCCTCAGACTTTAAATATGAAGATAAAGCAACATATTGTTTAGCAATATCTATTTGCAAAGCTTTCAATTTAGCACCAAGTTATGAGATTTACTATTCAATAGAAAAATCCAAGTATAGTTAGAATACACATCAATGAAATGAAGATAATATTGAGCTCCATTTAGTATGGAATAAAGGGCAACACCCCGTATGTTAGAATATACCAATTCAAGAGGACAAGTATGCACACTTTTAAAAGAAGTAAAGGGGAGTTGTTATGTATCATCCCCAATTCTACTTAAGCTAATTAGCTCAATGTCACTGACTAATTAGCAAGGTTAGTGATTAGTCAAGGTTTTAATCAACTAATCTTAAGAGCAAGAGCTTGGTAATTAGAAACATGTCAACAAGTCAACTAAAAGTCAATGATCAATAAGAAAAAGTCAACAATTGAACAATAACACACTAAATGTTTTAATTAAAGCCTAATCATTCAAATTTTGCTAATTCATGATTAAGAATGTAATTAAGGTGATATAATCTTATTAATAAAGCACATGACTAATGTTCTACCCTAATCAAATGTGATAGATCAATTCTTATGCCCTAAATACATAATTAAAGAGAACAATTCTTTTTAGAGAGAAAGGTCTTAATGGTGTAATTAACCAAAAGTGTTTAAAGAGCAGTTTAACCAATCTAATTGAATAACACTTAGATAATTCTAACAATGATGAAAATTCAAAATTTTCACCTTAATTATACATGAAAATTTCGGCCAAGGCAAGATTATCATCCAACCATCCATTTTGCTTCCTAATCTTACACCATAGGATTAAGGCTTGATATGGTAAATTACCTTAATGTGAGATTAACCAAAAAGAAGACTAATCCTACACATGGATCACACTTGATTTGGTATTGACAGTCAAAGTGGATCAACCCCTTAATAGCAAGAAGTTAGCCATTAACCACCTTAGAAAATACAAAAAGAGGTTTAAGCCTTGCATCAAGACTCAAGAATAAAACAACCACTCTTTCACCCCATGGTCACTAAGCCTACTCCAAATTGAAAGAAGCAAAAACTGCATCAACCTAAGGGCATGGGATTTATGCCTAAGAGTCCATTCCCACTCTCATTATTCAACTTTCATTCTCTCAATAAAACACCAAAAGCTCTCACCTCTCTCTAAACTCTACTCTACCTTTCTTTGTTCTTCTAATTCTTCTTGTTCTTCTTACCTTCCTATTCCAATCTGGCCTATTTCCCACCAGTATCCTCACAAACCCTTCAAAGACCACCCTCTTTAGCCTTTGAAGAACATACTTTGACACATACCTAGCCCCATTTCCAACCACCAAAGGAGGGAGACCATCCCTAACTTTCCAACTCTTCAAGCCCTTCAAAAAGTTTCTTATGGTAGTGATTGTAACTGCTCTCCTTTGTATGTCTTCAAGTACTAGAACTCCTAAGCTTTTCATAGCTAGGTGGTTTTAGGACTTACTTTTAGGTCTTATGACCACACTCTTTTTCTATGAAATTTTGCCTTATGTCAAAGTATTTTCTTAACATATAATTATGTTGTATGAACATTTTTATTGATCCAACTTTATTTAAACTTCATATGTTGTTTGATCACCAAAATCTCAAAATATGAAAGAAATATGAAAGATAAAAATGGTCACTCGATGAGGAACCTTAATGTTTCGACAAAATAGCTAAGAAAATGAAACATGGATATGCTAAAATACTAGTAGTCTGTATGGATAACCCAATAAATCATTTTATACAACTCAAAATGCATCGAAACTAATTTTAAATGAAAATCTCATAGAGCTTTCCATACATATAAAATATGTGAGCAATGGACCTAAAAATGAACAAGATATGAATTTTGTAAGGGAGTTATACCCAATGGTGTTTCTGTCTAAGTAGCTTGCACTAAAAATTTTATAACTCAAGTTAAATAAAATATTTTTTAGTGGAACTAAATTTGTAAGAAAGCTAAGACATAAGAGAACAACTCCATAAAATATCTCTGTCAGATTCATTTTGTAGAACTCCCAGTAAATTCAACAAGTTATAGTTGTCTGGATAAACTTAAAAACTAAGCAATCGTATTAATTGGAGCATAACTCAAGCTACACCTTAAATTTTTAAGTGGCGTTTATTCTGTTTAAACGAGGGATTATTGTAACATCCCCATATAATGTAATAGGAAATGATGAAAATGTCCTTGGGCAAACTTTGTTATTCACAACCTTGCCCCTGAACTTTTTAGAAAGTGACATTTAAGTCCCTAGATCAATAGAATTAGTAGAATAGGGTTTTAAACGAAGCATAATCACATAGCAAAAATATAGAAACTAAATTCTTAGCTAATTGGGCCACGGAGGTGCCCACATGTGAAATGATGTGGGATGTCCCTAGACTTGCCCATAATTACGAAAATGCCATTAGTTACGGAAACCAAATAGAAAATATTAAAGGATTTATAAAAAAGCAAAAAAATAACAATCCCAAAGAAACAGTACAATTGATTTGCGCTATTAATCAATTTACTAGAAAAATAAGAGTAATTAGGGATGAATTATAAATACTAGAGCTAAAGAAAATTTAGATTGTTATGTAAAAAAATTATGAGAAATTATTCAGTGTAACATCCGGAATTACAATACGTTTAAATTACGCTGTTAATCTATTTATCTGACTTTATTGACTGTGTAGAATTAATTAGAAGTTAATTAAATATTGACTATGAGTTAATTAAGTGTTAATTAAAGAGATTAGACTTGAGAAGATTAGAATAGAGATATAGAAAATCTCACAAATTTACTTAGTAATGTTTTACCGATTTGAAGGAAATCGGTAAAGATTCGGTATTTTAAACTGTCAGAACCAAATCAGTAGAATTCCACACTAAAATCCTAGCATGAGTGGGTGAAACTTTGCGACTCTTGCCCCATATAGGTAGTGCCATATGGTGCCCATGGAGAGGAGAGATTTGGTCTTCCATGCACCACACACCTCTCCACCAATCACAAGTCATTCCTCAAGTTTTAAAACACCAAATCCCCTCCAACTCCCCTCATTTTCGTGCTTCTCTTTCATGTTGACTTCTCTCCCTTCATTCTTCTTCTTCCTCACTTCCTCTTTCCCAAATCTCTAAGCTCCACCCACTTCCTACACCAAGAGCTCAAGCCTAGCTAGTTTTGCATCAACTAGAGGTAGGATTCAGCTTCTTTGCTTGAGTTTATTGAGTTGATCGCTATTGGGAAGTTCTTCTCTATTCATGTAATTGATGATATATGATGGTTATGTGATGAATTATGGCTGGTTTATCAAGTATTTGATGGGATTGAGATTGAATCTTGCATGAAAAATGAGATAGAGAGCAAACTAGAATCTTAAACCTAGAAAATCTTACGGCATCCGTATTGGCAGAGTGTACGGCTCTGCCTATGGCCACCAAAACTTTATGAACATATTTTTATGTGAAACTAGATATTTAGAGCTTTCCAAAAATATATAATATAAGGCCATCGGATTAGTGTTGAGTGAGATATGAATTTTTAAAGTTTACCCTAGGATTTTGACCCTGATTCTGAGTAGACTGGATTTCGAGGGGCATAACTTGCCCTATACTCCTTTGAATTGATTGAAACCAATTTTTTTAGAAATTTAAGACATAGAATAACATGCATAAAAGTTTTAGAACTTGACTCAATCCCTGTTGTTCCCAGTAATTCATGAAAGTTGCCCTAAGTCCCAGCTAGGCTAGAACAGGGCAGTGAAGGTTACCCAAATTCGTGGGCTCATAACTCAAGTTTCACTTGCTCAAATGAGATGAAACTTACTGGAAATAAAATCTAAGTCAGTTAGCTTTACAAAAACATAGATTTAGTATAGTTTCAACTAATTTTCTATTTTTAGTAAATTTTTAGTTTTTGATAGGCAAATCTGCCTAGTAACAGGACATACCCAGGTAAAATGTTAATAACTTGAGATACATATATCAAAACTTGATGGGACTAAAGAGGTTAGAAACTAGACACATAATGCTTCAACATATACAAAATTCAGGTCTAAATGAGTAAAAATAAATTTAAGGCTTAATTTCTAAAAATGGACAGAGTTGAAGAATATGAGTAAGATTTCCAAAATTAAAGGATTTGGGACCTTAATGCATATATGAGTTCAATTAAAGTCTAAGTGTTGCAATTCCATGTTGGTGTTTGAAAGATTAATGCATTATATTTGATCTCTTACTATGACTGACTGTCTATTGAAATTGGCACTATTCATGAGGAAACGGAGCTGATCCGTTATGCTGCCAAATTTTCAGTAGAAATATGTGAGAGTTAGGGATGTTCATATGATGAGTACATGGCTATCATGCAAGTATGAGATGTTTAAAAATAAGGTATGAAGCATATGCATCCTTGAACCTTATGATTAAGGATATGATGATGATTGCACATCCTAAGGAGTGTGACATGGTAATCACACCCCGATGGGGTATGACATGTCGATCATACTCTGGCATGTGACATGACAATGAGACCCCTCTACTTGGAGTCATGTGGCCAAATAAGATCCCTCACCTCGAAGGCACGTAGTCAGATGAGATCCCTCCGAATTAAAGGCATGTGGTCAAAATGAGATCCCTTCAATTAGAGGCACGTCTAAGCTCATACCCTGGAGACGGCAATACGTAACGCCTAGGTATGCCAATAAAAAGAAAGTAAAGAAAACTAAAGATAGATGAATGCGCTCACATCGAGAAGTTATTTGCATCCATCTCTGCATGTTATTCAATTGTGTCGTATCTTATTATGAATCATTACATTATGATTACTTGTCCTTTGTGCTAATAAGTTAATTGTTTGAAGTTCATCGTTATTTATCAAAAATGAACGCTGCTTCGGATAATACGTTTTCGAACTATAAAACTGAAAAGTCTATTAACATGTTCACTTTTTTCATAATAAACCGAAGCAGCTGGAGATAATAATGATGACACGATATGTGATAGTTAATTGAATCCTACTAAGAACTTATAATTCTCACTATATTTCCATATTATCTCCGGATAGTTTAAGGAATATTGGGGACGGCCAAAGGTTGTTATCAGACAAGGTCTATTCAGGTAATTGTAACAACTCTTGAGTGTGGTGCTATGACTTAAACATGGTACTGTACTTGGGAGGGTGTTACAATTATAGTAGTATAATCCTACAAAAAATCAAGTTAAAAAGTAAAAGATGAAATTGTGGTGAATTTACCAAATTACTACCCCACCATAAAAATGCAAATTTGGTTAAGGCTAATTTTATGAGATAATGAAAAATAAACTTGAAGACCCTAAAACCCTCAACTTAAAATATTGAAACTTCATATTGCAAATTAAAAGATTTAACAAGAATGATAGAAGAAACCTGCTACTATGAGAAATAAAAGAATCGAACAAATGAATTCCAACTAAAAGCTTGTACCTAATTCATTGAGCTAAGCTCATAAAACTTTGCTTATGAGATATGTCTCTATGTGAAAGTATGATGATTATGATGAATATGATGATGAGGATTATGATTGATGTGACATTATAAGATGCTTAATGATGTTTGATAATTGAGATTCTCTATTTGGCAATTTTGGGGAAACCTCGGTCTAGTCATTATGTTGCCGAATTTCTGTAAAAATTATGGAGTTAGCATAATTTTAGCCTCATAAGCATTAATCAAGAAAAGACAAGCATAATTTTAGCCTCATAAGCATTAATTAAGAAAAGACAAAACTAAGGATGTGATCCTTTAAGAAGGAAGGTGAGCCTCAAAGACAAGATAAGAGGATGTGATCCTTCAAGAGGGAAGGTGATCCTTAAGCTTAGGGTATGATCCTTCAAAAAGGAAGGTAACCCACACTAAACTACTTTTCCCGCCAAGGTACAGGGAATTTATGTGGCAATGACCATGATATGAGTTCATTACCATTCAAGTTTAGAGGGTAGTAAGTAAAAGACTTATGATAAAGTCAACCTTAATGAAAGAAAGGGACTTAGGTCCAAACCAAGAAAGGAATAGAAAAAAAGAAGAAGAAGAAAATGTCAAGATGTTCATGCATGATGCATTTATTTACATTTTCTCTTATGCAAATGCTGATGTAATTGTCATAATGAGAATGTATGTTGAAAAGTGAACCCACTTCAAATAATTATGTTTTTCGAAAACCTAATAATTGAACCATATGTGTGCCTGATGATTCTTTTTGACAAAACCGAAGTGGTTGGGACAATAACGAAAACACTCTTGTGTTGAGTTAGAGTCCTACTAAGAAATATCATTTCTCACTTTTATTTTTTTCATATTGTCACCAGACTTTTATGACATACCTTGTGGAGTGGATCATGAATCCACCTGAACACGCGTGGTCTTATGACACGGGCA
Organism: Pterocarpus macrocarpus; assembly: GCA_031439585.1. NCBI lineage: Eukaryota > Viridiplantae > Streptophyta > Magnoliopsida > Fabales > Fabaceae > Pterocarpus > Pterocarpus macrocarpus. The sequence continues at coordinate 30,798,034 of CM062513.1, read as the reverse complement.
CTAACACAATCGTGGCTATGACCACCACGGTTGTCCACATTTACTTCAATCTTGGTAGTATGCATGAGGTGGCAGAGCCTGACATTCTATTGGCCCCAACGATCATTCTGAAGACACCGTCTACACCACCATTGGCACCATGGGACTTGTCGTTATCACCACTATCCGACTTTGAGATAGAGCCAATGTCCCCCAGGCTGCCATCGGTCAAGATCCAGCCCCATCTAATGATCCCGGTCATCGACCTGATATCCACCGCCACTCCTAGAATTGTAGCTACCTTTCCTCCTTATCCACCCAAGTGTCACCCTGACTTATAAGGAAGACCCGTCCGAGGAGTGATCTTCTGTAGCCAGTTCTACTTCACATGAGGCCGAGTCTAGTCATCGTGCTCGTCACATTGATGTGCTTAGTAGGTACCCCTGCATTATTTGAACACCCTTCATACCCTAAGTGTGAGGGGAGCTAGGGGACGTAGGCGCTCTAGATCACAACTTTTGTATGACCAAGGGGCGTGTTGTAGAAGGTAGATGCTAGGGTTATGTTTGGCATTAGGTGAGTAATTTGTTGTAGTTCTACCTTATGATGTATTTTATTTTGTGTCGAACCTTGTTATGTTAGTTTGTACTTAATATATAGGCCATGGCGTAGCCATGAGTCATTTTCTATGTAATCCTCAACATTATGGATCTAATTATGTGGAATGAAAGTATTAAGCCTTGTTGCATATTAATGTTCTATATTTTGTTTCTATGCTTTATTTATTTACGATGTGATTCTTATGCGCAACGCTTATATGATGTCCTTTTCACGCTCAAGGCTTAAGTTTTAAAATGCACAAAGCGATGATGCTTTTTTAAAAAAAAAAAGAAAAGATATAACCTATTTTCCATGTAGTATATTTTCCAAAAGAGTTTAAGTTTTCCTCAAGCATAAGTAACGACTAGTAATCAGACATAATACGACTTAAGTGTAGTATGGAATTATTAGGGTTTACATGTTGAGATTTCCCTATACAGTAAGAGGAACAAACAGAATCTGAAATTGAAAAGGAAAAATTACAATTATTTAAGATCCTGGACAAAATATTAGATGAGGGATAGCCAAGCCTCAATTGCCATAGGTTGAAGTTGGACTCCTCTTTGGTAGAAGTCAAGTGAGTTGATGGTGTAGTGATTGTGTTGGTAACATGAAGAGTAGGTCCAAAGCAATAAAGCCCACTTTTATTGGCTCCTTGAAGAAATGTCTCCTTGGAAGCCTGTAATTTAACTAAACAAGAGTTAGGGTGAAATTCAAAAAAGACATCATTATCTCGAGAGAATTATGAGACACTAATCAGGTTCTTAGTGATCATACACGGTTGTTGGTGTAGCAAACATGTTGCTGATGGAAAGATTTGCATTCAGCTTTGGAGAATGAGGCATAAAACCTGAAGTCGAACCAAAAAAACTATCGATAATACCTATGCCAATAATCAATGGTTGAGTGGTCATATTTGCCACATACTTGACAAGTAGGTCATTCTGAAAATCTTTCACCTGAGAAACAACTTCCACCTTGACCATAGCCACCATATTTGCCTCCATGTCTACTAGATCCGTCTTTACTTCTTTGGAAGTAGTTTTGACATCTTCCACTAGATTATGCATTGTTACCAAATCTTGAGGAAACTTGCTGATAACCTTTTTGTGAATGAGATTGAGCCACATTGGCCTGGACAACCCCTTTTAGCTTTTGAAACTTTTCTATTCGCTCTTCTTGCGCCATTAGGAGCACTTCTAATTGACCAACAAAAATGGGTTTCTCTTGAGGAGTAATAAAGTGATAAATGAATTGTATTATTCTATTAATCTTTCTAGAATTGCTTTATGTAACATGATCATGATAAGATAATAGAGCTCCAACTGATATTAAGGAATCAACAACTTTTTTAATTTCTAACAGATAAGTGCTTACTGATCCTTCATTTCTGGTATTACTTAACTTGTTCTTCGATTAGCGAATCTTCGCTTGAATCTGACATGCAAAGAAAACTTCTAATCTTTTCCAGATCTGGTGAGAGAAGTCATATCCAACCAGTTTGGTTGTAAAGGATGTGCTCATAGAGGATAGCAACCATGATTTCAAGAGGGAATCTTATTTCTCCCACTATTGATATGCTGCATTCACCACACTATTTTCTTGATCTTCTGCAAAGGCAAATTTCCATGGAATATCATCACCAGTGATAAACTTCATCAATTCATGTCCTTCGATGGTTGCTTCAACTTGTTGTTTCCTTGGGAGGTAGTTTTCCTCATCAAGCTTCGTCATAGCTACTAGATTCAAAAAATTCTAAATCAAAACCCGTGAAGAAGAAAATTGTTGTGTAGTTTGAGAAGATGAGTCAAAGGAAACCATGGTAGCACTGTGCTTTGACACGATGAAGGTATCAGGGCCACGGGCTAAGAAATAGAGAGAAGAGTAAGAGAAGAGGATTAAGGAATAAGTGAAAGATGAGAATGATGATTAGATGATAAAAGAGGAGTACATCACAAGTATATATACATACACTAACTAACTTGTACTAAGTTACTATTTAATTAATTACTAGTTTAGATATTTTTATTCATGTTACAACATTTTGCCTATTCTAAGAGTTAACTTGATTAATCGAGAAAATACATCACCATAGGTAGCCTAAGCATAAAATAATTGACAACTATTATTAATTATAATTTAGGTACATAATACACAAGGAGTTTAGACACATGTTTAACTGACATAAATTAACTTCTAATTGCCTCCCAATCCTATGTAACCTCAATCATCACCGTCGTTATGATGCTCAATCTGCTAGTGTTCTAGAAACACCAAGGAAAATAGGGGCGAGAACCATACTCTCAATAGAGGCGGTGTTCCCAGGGTATGCCATAGCTACCCAAAATCTTTTTAGAACAAAATGTATATAGTTCAATATGCATTTATATCAGATAATCATCAATAATGGCATTCATGAATAGAGTTAAACTTTATCGCTTGGCATGTTCACTTATAAATATGCATGCATACCTTTCTTAATAACACTAGCAACAATCACACATAATTCACTGTGGCCATATAAGTCATAAATAATACTGTTGAATCTATGTTACAATTTTCCCTTTGCTCTGATATCAGTTCTGGGCATTACATATCACCATCCCTAGCATGGCAAATGGCAATAAAAGGAACTTACTGAAGTATTTATATTTTATATTCCTTAGGTAACTATTTATATTCATTATTTACCTATAGGTTCCTTATCATCATATATGGATCTAAACGAGCTCTTCTTACTAGGACATCCCTTAATCAAATTGTGATCCTCTCATTGATTCGCTCTCAATCAGGGTTAAGACATCACAGGTAATGTCTCACTAATCCACTCCAAGGTGAGGCCTAGACATTACCAACCCTACCAATGATCGTCGTACTAATCCACTCTAGGGTGAGGCCAAAATGTCACTATGTGAATGTCCCACTGATCCATTCTGAGATAGGGCCAAGACACTCACTTATTTCATTTCATCATTTCCTTATGAATGTCCCACCGATATACTTTGACGTGGGGCCAAGACATTCATAAATTCCCATTTCATTATTTCTTCGAATGATGGTAATACATGTCACAAAATCAACATAGAGACATTTTAGTAGGTAGTTGACATGCAAGTTCTCAAAGAGGCAATTTAGCAGTCAAATGGCATGCAATTGTTCAAAGAGACATTTCATTAAGCAGTTAGCATACAACTTTCAAAGAGATATTTTATCAATCAATTAGCACTCAGATATAAAATTTTAACAACCATTCTTCATTATTCCAATATAATTAAAAGTATATAAAATTCTTTCAAGAATCCATCATAGTTGAAACATGCATTAAGTAACAAAGTCAATGTTTGTTTGTTTTATTTAAATTAGTAAGAATTGAACATAGAAGTAATATGTCAATTCCTAAAAGTGATTCTAAACAAAATATTCTTCCAAGTCATAAAGATGATAAAATCACATGGAAATTACAAGTAAAACTCAAAATATCATCATAGCAATATAAGAATGAAAGATAGGCAAGATTTGAGTTAGAAACCCCTACCTGGAATGTCTTGGGCAAATTTGAGGATGGAGGAAGGAGGACTTCTTGTGTGCTTTGAGACCATTTCCAAGCTTGAATTGATATTTCTAACAAATAAGAATTTTTTAGGAATATTTTGCAAAGTAGAATTGTGAAGTAGAAACTTAGTTTTTTCCTTTTTTCTTTATTTTCTCTCTCTAGGTTTCATGGAGCTCCTCCTTGTTACTTCTTCAAGTGAGAGTGGTGACTTCTATTTATAGTGGTAGGAGGCTTGAGAGTGAAGCTTATTACTATTTCCATTTGGTTGGATTCTAACCAAGTTTGCTTAAAGTAATGGGTTTAGTTGGAAATAATCATAATATGATACATAGTTTTGGTACCTTGTTTTCTAATCTAGTTAACTAAAAACTATATGTAGCTATAGGTTTTTATGTAAACAAAGGGGTTAAGGTCATGGTTTTATATTACTTGACCAATGGTCTTGGCTCCTTGATTTTGGCACTTGGTTTTTTAATTCAACTTGCCAAAAACCATCAAAGCCTCACAGTTTAGTGAGTTTACAATGGCAATTGCCACAACTAAGCCAAAAAGGTTTAGTTCATTTTGCCGTCGCTAATTGTGAACATGGTTTAATGAGTTTGCAGCAGCAATTGCCACTGCTAATTGTCAAAAAAGTTTAGTGCATTTGTCGTTGCTAATTATCAACACAATATGTGGGCCGCTGCTAATTTGCAAAAAGCTTTAGTGATTTTGAGGCAGCAATTGCCATTGCTAATTTTCAAAACGCGTTAGTGATTTTGCAACAGCAATTGCCGCTGCTAATTATCACACAGCTTTAGTGAGTTTGCTTGTCAAAAAGGTTTAGTGCATTTGCAGTGGCAATTGTCGCTACTAATTATCAACACTATTTGTGTGTTGGCAATGGCAATTGTCATCACTAATTTTCCAAATGGTTTAGCGAGTATTGTGGCGGCTAATTATTACGTGAACTTAAAAAAAAATTGTTTACTAATTTGTGGTGACAATTGCTGCCGCTAATTGGAACAGTGGTTGAGGCGACCATTGCCACCGCTAATCTAGAAAACCATTCATGGTAGCTTTTGTTGCCATTAATTATATCAAACAATTTTTAAAAAATGAAAATTAGAAAAACAAAAAAAAAAGGATATTGTAGTTTGCCATAACAAAAATTTAAAAATCCACTGCAAATAAATTTATATTAAATCTGAACCATAGAGTAACTCAAATTTTTTTTTCTTCACCTCTCTTTTCTCCTTCTTTTCTTCTCCTTCTCTTATCCTTTTCTCCTCCTCCTACACCCTCTCTCATCCTCCTCCATCCACCACTTTCCTCCTCCTCTTCTTCTCTTTCCTTCTCTCTCTCTCTCTCTCGATTGCACCTTCTCTCTTCCTTCCGCACTTTCCTAACCACTTCTAGGCACTGCCGCAGCTGCCGTCCTAGCTAGCCACTGCCGCACCAAATTTATTTTTAAAAAAAATTATTTTATTGATTTTTATTTTTCCATATTATATATTACTGCTTTATTATTGTTGATATTATTAATGATTATTGCATATTTCTTTGTTAAAGATTTAATGGACAAATTTGAAAAAATAAAGGTAGTGGAAGACTCATTGGAGGGGGTAGATAAATTTGTTGAAAATTCAGTAAAAATTGTTGAAGATTCAATAGAAAATCTTGAACAGTCAAAGGAAGTTGTTCAAGACTCACTAGAGAAAGTTGAAGACTTAGTGGAAGTTGTTGAAAACTCAATGGAAGTTGTTAAAGATTCAATAGAGGAAAAATGAACCCCAATGGCTATGAGATAAACCAAATGTTGTTAGAACTATGTTGAAAATATGACTTCCAAAATTTTATTAAGCCATCTATCTTGTTTATTTGTATGAACTTAAAATATTTGGATTGGATTTGCTTTATTATATAATATTTGTATGAATTTGAAGATTCAATTTTTTTTCTCGAATTGGTCGTTTGAGGTGGCCATTTCCACTGTTAACTAATCTGGCCACCGGTAATTAGAGGGAAAATGTTGCCGCTAATTAGAGAGGGAAAATGGCACCACTATTTAGAGAGGGGAAATGCCGCTGCTAATTAAGGGAAAATGCCACCTCATAATAAGGGGAAATGTCCGCCACAAATTTTTTGGGGGGGGGGGGGGAAGGCCCCATCGCTAAAATTAGAGGGGCACTTGGCCGTCGCAATTTGTTAGTAACCCATGAATATATGTCGAATTTGTTGAACGCGGATTTATTTGCTGTAAATGGCTAATTTTCTTGTAGTGAAAATAAGGATCTTAGGTAGTTATTTCATAAAATCAATGGTAGTTAGCGTATGGTTTTCATAGAAAATGATAAGATGATATCATCTTAATTATGTCATTTTTCTAGAATTTTATCACGTCAAAATGATTTTTATTTCTTATTTTTGTTTTTAATTTGGGCCTATATGATGCCAAATGTATAGTGATGGCCCAATTTAATTTTTCTAATGACCAGAGTCCTAATTTTAACTATGCTGGACTTTATGGTCAAAGTTGGTGTTATTCTAGTAACTAGCTTGTTGCCCTTTTTATCTATTTTTCTTGAAATTCTAGGTAATTTGAGTGAGAAAATTTTTAATTTTTTTAACGTTAAATTTTATATGTCCTATACTTATTATACATCTAATTATAATTTTTTTAGTACTTTTTAATTATTTTACCTTAAAATTCCTAAAATATCTTTGCAATTTAATTTTCTATCTGTATATTATTTTGGTCATTGGTTTTAGCCAAAAAGTGGACTCAGTCTGTTGTTACTAAGGAGTTAACTAGTAGAGACTCAGCTTCCAGTAGCCTAATTGTGTTAGATTTAAAGTTTATGCTCTTAAGAAGCTTTTCTGTCTTAATATTGTTATTATAATTTTTGTTAATTAATTACTTTTCAGGGTGTTACAACCATCATCCTTTATCCCTTACAAGTTATCAAATCACAAACTTCACTTTTTCTTTCTTTCATTTTTCCTTTGTGAATGGGCTCCGCCGACTACCCACCAATTTATATTGGTGGAAAGCTTATGCCTCAATTATTAAGTTGATAACGTATGGTGCATTACGCACCTGCCTTGAGGTATTTTTATTTTTTCAATACGTTTATAAACTAGTCTTTATTCTTTTTAGATAAAGTACACACTTAATGTTTATCATTTAAATAAATATTACTTCTTATGAATATAAATCTTATTTTTAACTTAGTATAACATATTTTAAGTTTATCTTTATTAATTTATTATCTTAATTCAAAAATTAATGTCTAAATTTTAATTATCTGATTAATTCTTAATTAATTATTATAGCCATATTAATTTAGACAAATCAATTAAAATATTTAAATAAAATAAAGAAATTAAAATTGTTCTACAAAGTATTTTATAGAAAAAGAGAAACGTTACAAAGAAATTATTCAAGTTTTCATAACTAAGAGCAAAATAAACATTAAGTTTCCAAACGTGGATAATAGATATTTTTGGACATTAAGTTTAGCTCCCATAATTGTTTAGGAATTTTTTAAACTCATACTACATAGATATTATATAAACAATGTATATTTTAGATTAGTATAAACAAATATCGCTATATACATGTATCAAGATGAGATTGTATATTTATATAAAAGAGGTGTTATATTTGGTATACAAATTATGTGTCACTACTTTGTAAGGGTAAAATTAATGAAAGTGATTGTGATTTACTACTTAATAATTGCTTTTTTATATTTAATAGTTTTTTTATATATTTATAATAAAAATAATAATTAATAAGCATTATAAAATTCATTTTAAATATTGTACATTTCTAGTTATCATATCAACTCCCAACTTCCTTCAAATTCACCGAAAGTTAATAATTATATATTAATTTTGATGCGCTGTTATAGTAAAACACTTTTACACTACTAATTTATCATAATTCATTGTATATGTACAGTGAAGATGCTTATTATAAAAGTCAAATATTTATAGTGATTTGATAATATATGATTGAATGATTAAATAAAAAATATTTATATTTATATTAAAATTAATTCCAATAATTAATCTATTGCTAAAATATAAATTAGGAAAAAGTGGTCAATCAGATAATTTAAGTGGTTATACATTATTCACTAAACTATTATGGACAGTTAAAGTTATCCTATTTATAGCGAATGACATGCTAGTATATTCTTTCTTCGGGTAGATCCACTTCACAAAATTTCAAAAAAAAAAAAAAAAAGCAACTAAAAAATAAATATATTGCGTTGAAAGATCAGTTCCACGCCAACCACATGCACGTACGATTGCCTTTTAGCCTTTTGTAGTTTTGTGCCTTTGTCGTTCTCTCTAGTGGTTCCCATCTTCTTGGCCTTTTTATTCGTATTATATGCGTTCTTTCCACACCCTTTGCTTTAACACAGCTCTACATAAAACTGAGGAGGAGTTTCTGATTGAAAGGAAAAGAAATATTCATCCTTCCGTTTGCAGTTTGCAAATAATCTTGGCTCCTTGCTACTCTGTTAGCCATGGCATCCGATTGCAACAAGGGCTTCGCAGACAGTTACATGCTGTTGAAACACGAAGATGCGCATTTCTTTGATCTCCTTCATGTCTTGACTTCCCGAAACATGGCACGAAGAAAGTTTGTGGAAAGCCACGCAGAGGGTGAGTTGGAAGATAGCTTCAGCCACCGATGGCTTATATTCATCTCTATCTTGGCCCAGAAGCTCATGCAGCTTGTGTCCAAGCCATTAGCATTCTTTGGGACTTGCGTTGAGCTTTTGATCAACTTAATTGCCCTCAACGGCGGTATATTCAGGATAATACTTAACTTTCTAAGGGGTTAGTTCTTCTCCCTTTTAATTTGCATCAATTTTGTCTCTACTACTGAAGTTTTCACTTTACACTTGCTAGTATATATTAGCTAGCTTGCTCTTAGAAACTTGTACAATTGAAGATCGATCTAGCTGCTTATTCTTCTCTGATACATCCTCACCTTCTCGATTATTGAGATTTCCCTTTGAAAACATACACACGCTGACTACTTATTAATATTAATTAATCTTTTTTTTTCGATAGATATTAATATTAATTATTCTTTCGTGAGTATTTATAAGTAAAATGACAAGTATTTGATTGATTTTGAGGAATTTTATTTGAACAACTACACGTAGACATCCTTTAGATATATTAGAGAGAAAGATATAATCTTTGAGGTAGTGATAGATATTGTGCGAGGAAAGCTAAAAGTTTGTATGTTTCACTCCGTACCCAAAAGTAGACATCTTCTAGGTATCTACCCTTTATATCTAAATACATTGCCAAAAGGACAATTATTAATAGATGGAAGGAATAGTAAATGTAAGATACTCTTATCTCCTAAACCACCAATATTTACTGATGTGTCAAATTAAGAATGAATTAGAGTAAAAAATTTTCTTATTCTAAGAATGCCTAAGAATTTCTATATCTTCTAGACATGCAAGAGAGAAAAAAAATAATATAAACTTTTAGGTAATGTTAGATGTTGAGAGAAAAAGTTAAAAGTTTATTTCTTTCTCTATCTTATATATCTAGAAAATGTTTATTTTTAGATGTACAAATATCATTTTTCTTTGATTTTTATTCTTAAAACATATAAGTCGAGATTAATTGAAATTCATTAATCTTCGGAATTAATAATGTTGTTATAAGCACATGATTCCTTCTTTTTTTTTAATATATGATTGGTTTATAATTTTTTCCAAAATCACACATTATACTCTTACACATTTTTTTCCATTTAAGTAATTACTCAAATAATTTAAGACTAAAATTAATAGTTAAGTAAAATTTTCATTAAAGGAGTAATTTTCAAATTTGAATCGGTAATATTGTAAATTAATAAAAAAAATCACTAATATTGTAAATAGAGCTCGTAATTGACTCCGCTATGACCCTTTTTCGGAAAGCTGTATAACAAAGTCTTTACATACATGCATCAATTATATGGCAATCCAAAACTGATAATCAAATCAATTCGTTTTAAAATATGTGATATTTAAATTAATTATACAAGAAAGTTGCTAGACATTTTTTATTTTTAATGCCATAGAAAAAATTACTTTTTGAGTATATTATAATCGCTCAAATAATTTTACATAAAAATATTAATTAAATTAAGCTCTCCGTCAAATAATTAGCACCATTAAGATATAAATTAATTCCTAAATTATAGGTAAAATTTTCCTATACATCTACGTGTGCATATGTCTTGCGAAATTTGGTTTATAAAATGTAGGTTAAATGTGCTAGTGAAATTGTCCATGCATTCTCAAGTGTTTTGATAATAGTTAAATGTTTTGATCAGTTTTATTTATAATTTGATACTTCAGTTTTGTGAGATATAACTATTTCTCAAGTTTATTATATTTTTAGTAAAATAGTTATTGCGTTAAATTGTATTAAGGTATAAAATTATTTATATATTTTTATTCAATATTTTTAAATTTTTTAGAGAGATAATTTATAAAATGGTATCAAAATTTTTGTATGTAACTAAATAATTTAAAGTTTGATTTTTATTTTTTTTTAAAATAAAAGTTAAATTTTATAGCATAAAGTAGAGTATATATGTGCATTGTCCACACTTTAAACTTAAAGGGTGAGTGTACTTAAAATTCTCTCAAAATTTACATCATTTATGCTTTAAAAGAATTTGATATGTGATTCGTTAAAATTTTGCCTTCGAATTAGATTAAAGTGGTTTTGTGATAATGTGAGGCTCGAGTTAATTAAAGTTTAATAAATTGCTAGTAAATGAGAGGTGTTGAGTACTGATTGAAAACAAGAAAATTTAAGACAGGCATTTGTTGCCTTGACCACCAAAAAATACTTAGATAGTTTTGGAGTATCACATAATTAGATCAGTGAAAAAATAATATTTTAAATAAAAATATAAATTAATAATAAAACTCATCCAAAATGTCATTTTTTTTATTAATTGTAAATATAACTAGATGATGGTACAGGACCGTCCAAATATATTCCTCTTAACTATCGACAAGTCATATCGCACTGATAATAATCACAATAGGAGAGACGCAGTGGATAATAAAAGCTTGGTGCATGCTTTTGATCATTTTGACTAAAATAATAATTATTGTCATTGAATTATTAAATGTGGGGCAGCCTAGCTTTGGAAAGTACTAATAGCTTTCAACGTGTCTCCGTCGCCATTTCTCTATAATTATTTGCTGAATACCTTAGGCTTCCTCTGCTACATACCATTTTTTCATGGATCACTTTTATTTGTACCAAGTTTTTCGGTAATTAATTGGACACTTAGGAAATCTTCCATTGATAATGGGGAATTTCACTTACAATAATAGTAGATCTATATTTGAGAAATCATTATAATATCTTAATAATCGATAATTTTAATTATCTTATTAATAAATTTAAGAAAAAATTTTATATTCATTATTGATTATTTTAGCACGTCTACCAACAAAATAATTAAAATTTATAATTGTTAATACATATTTTCCTATGTGTATAAATGATTTCGAGAAAATGGGTAAAACATTTTCTTTTTAAAATGACATTTTATTTAGAATTTAATCATGAAAATATTTCAGTTTTTAAAGTAATTTTTTGTTTGGGCTATTTTTGGCTATTAGGTTAGTGTACTAGGCGTGCCAAACTTTGAAATAGGCTAGCCAAAACTCTCGATTCCCAGAGTCAAATGATTACTCAATCTAGTCCTTTGATATGGATTCTCACGTTACTCAAAGAAAGCACTTGACTAAGATTAATCCAAGAACAAAATCTAAAACCAAGAGTAAAACATCAATATATTGCAATCAGCAGAATTTGTATTAACTCTTCAACCAATTACAAAAAGAAAAATCCTCTTAAGCTCTAATGAGGATGGAAAACTTAATAGGTAGGTTTACTATCTGTCTAGTCAAATAACTATTAGCTATTTAGCCGCTCAGTAATGGCTAGTTGGCTGGCAAGTATAAAATCTAGCTAGTAGGCATTTTTTTGTTTCGCTTTTACCTTCTTCAAGCTTCTATCACCTACTACTTTGCCTTAAGCTAGCCTTTTTCCACACTAACCATGTCTTCTGCCTCCTTTGACTCTACAGACCCCAATCTTTTCATAATCGTGAACCTTGGTCACATGAATCCTCTACCTCCTCTTCTTTTTCATCCTCTTCCATTGAGTTGTTGCTAGAGAAAACAATGGCTTCCTTGTCCAAAGTTTGTAACCTTTTTTCCCTTAGAATCTCTGACGAAGAGAACCAAACATTAATTCTCGACCCAACTCTTCACTCTTTAGATCATGGGATGGTTGAGACTAACACCTTCATTTTCCCATGTGGGTATGAATTGCCATCGGCCACCCCATGGTTTCATATCCAGAAGTGTCCTTCCAAGCTCTCAGCTTGGCCAAGTCCTTCGAACCCATACATTTAATGGCTCGACAAAGTGGCCAACGAAGAGGGAGAATAATGGAAACAACTGGGGATCTATGACATGATCCTCCTCTCTTAAAAGGAAATTCTGCCAAATTTAAAGCTACTGTATGGCTTCCTTAGCTTCTAGAATACGTCAACAAATGCTTTTTGCTTGCCAATCGGCATGATGAGCCTTACGCTGCTTGACATGGCAGCCATTGTCGGCTTGCCCGTGGATAGAGACGAAGTGCCATTCCTCCACAATATCCTTAACACCGACTTGGGTTTCCAAGTCAACAAAAAGAACAATGCCTATTCCACCTACATCAATGCCTTTAATAGGGGAAGTGGCCCTGTAGGTGACTAATATAATCACTGCCTTAATCTCTCTAGAACAAGCATAAATGGAAGCCTTGGCTATTGAGCCAATTGCTAGTTTGCCCGAGTTTGTCCCTATTCTGCAAGAGACTTCGAGAACCAAGGAGGAAGAGCAGCTTAGAGATATGCAGCCTGAGGAGACTAGCAGCTTTGTAGAAGGCATAGTAGTTGAGGGCCAATTTGATGATCCTCCAGAAACTCAGCCTTAGTAGCTTAGGTTTTTTACTTTCCTCAACTATTTTGTACTTTTCTTAGCTACTCGACTGACTTGTAGCTGACACCTTGATCATCTTTAACGCTAATGGCTTCCCTCATCATTGGATAGTATTTCTTTAAATACTTGCCATTTATACTCATTGCTAATTCTTTTCCTTCTAGGGTAGCTAGCTTATAAGCACCTGTATAAATAACTTAAATAATAATAAAAGGTCCTTCCCAATTAGGTGACCACTTGTTGAATTTGGTAGTCTAGTTCCAATAAGAAATATAACCTTCCAAACTAGATCTCCTTCGGCAAAGCGTTTTAGTCTGACCTTTTTATTATATAACTTTGACACTTTGGCTTTGTTAGCTTGCATATTCTCCAAGGCCATCAACCTATCTTCATTGGCTGATTCTAGCTCTTGGAACATAACCTGGGTATACTCCTCTGGTTGTAGCCTATGTTGTTTTCCTACCCTGAGTGAATTCATGGCTAATTCCAAAGGTAATGCGATATCTTGTCCATATGTTAGCCGATAAGGTGTCAAACCAATGGCATTATTCTTAAAGTTCCTATAGGCCTACAAGACCTTAGATAAAACTTCATGCCACCTTCTTAGTTTATCTTCCATCATCTTCTAAATCATGTCGATCAGAAGTTTATTAGAAGCCTTTGCTTGCCCATTAGTTTGAGCATAATAGGGAGAAGAATGGACTAGCCGAAAGCCAAATTGTTGGGCATAAGCTTTCATCTTTCCTCTATGCATATAGTACCCTGATTCATAATTATTTTTTAGGGACTCCAAACTGATATATGATTTGAGTATTAATGAAACTAATTACACCAACTGGGTTACATTGATTAACGGCTAAGCCTCTACCTCTTTAATGAAATAGTCCGTGGCCGCTATGATGAATCTATGACATTTAGATGATGAAAGATGAATCTTGCCAATTAAGTTTATAGCCTAACCCTTAAATGGCTAAGGTTTCACAATTACATGTAATTTTTTAGCTGGCACTCTTTAAGATGGTCCCTGCACTTAGTAGGCCTTGCATCCTTTTACGTAAGCAATACGATCGACCGAGATGGTAAGACAATAATAACCATATCCATGGATTATTTGTACCTTCATGCATTTTTTGCATGATTCTCCTAGCTTTAATGTTATTTACACACTTTAGTAATAGCCCTTCTTGGCTCTTTTTAAACAATTCATCATCAATCAATACATACATCAAAGCCTTTTGCTTTAGCTTGTATTCAGCTTTAGAAGATAAGTTGCTCAAATACTACTTGAGTTTTTGCCTCCAATCTTTATTTTCCTCTAGCTGTGCCTCGACTATTTCTATATTATTTATCTTATTCAATCTTAGCCGAAACTTATAGGCTTGTTAGGCTAGCTCATTAGCCACTTCATTGTCATTTCAGGGGACATGAGAAATTGTTACCTTGGCAAACTAATGTAGTAGAGCATGAGCCAGATCCAAGAACTCTATTAACATTGGATTATTGCATCTATACTCCCAATCAATTGCTTGAACACAAGTTGGGAGTCTCCCAAAATCTTGATTACCTTAGCCTCCATGGACAATAGCACTTTCAATTCGAGAATCAAAGCTTGATACTTGGCTTGATTATTGGAGCACTGTAAGTCTAGTGAACACATATATTTGCTTTCCACTCCATTAGGGCTTGTATTCAAAATTCTAGCCCTGCTCTTTTTTGGTGTTTAGATCCATCAAATGCCAACACCTAGGGTTCTAGCTGAATATACCCTTGACAATTATCCAATGGATACTAGATATCCACACAAGGGTGTTCTGCCAGAAAATTGGCTAAAGTTTGGCCTTTGATAGCTCTTAGAGGGACATATTTCAAGGTAAAAGCGTTAAGCTTTATAGGCTATTTCATAATTCTCCCTTGTAAGATTAACCGATTTAGCAGATACTTGACAATGTTTATCTTGCATATTACCAAAACTTCCATTGGCAATAGATAGTACTGCAACTTGGTAAATGCATGAAACAAGGACGGCACAATTTTTCAATTGGCGTGTACCTTGTCTCGGCATCATTGAGCAAATAGCTCAAATAATACACTACTTTCTCAATGCCCAATGGAATCATTAGTGGCCGATATGTATAATTTTAAAGGCCTATTGAAAGCTGGAAGTGAAAGTACTGGAGGACTCGCAAGGCATTGTTTGATTTGGTCAAGAGCCTTCTATTTATCCTCACCTTAAATGAAATCCTCGGCTGCTTTTAACCTCAATAGACGCAAGAAAGCTTTTATCTTCCTAGCCGAGTTTGCTATGAACCTTCTTCGAAAATTAACTTTGCTAATCAAACTTTATAATTCTTTTTTGTTTCTAGGAGGCCTTGCCTCCAACACAGCCTTTGATTTATTTTTATCTACTTCAATCCCTTAGCTGTGTACTAGAAAGCCTAGGAAGTTGCTAGCTAAAACTCCAAAAGCACACTTAACCGGATTCATCTTTAATGAATGTTGCATCATTCTTATAAATGATTGTTCTAAATTGGCCAAGTGCTGCTTGAAGTTGTCTGACTTGACTACAACATTGTCCTGACATTTTTCAACTCGAATTGCATGACAACCTATTCAAAGATCCTAATGGACCTTGGGCAACGAAATGCGATTTTATGAATATCTTGTTTGGCTAAATAAATTTGATTATAGCCTGAATATCCATCCATAAATGTTAATATTCCATTGCTAGCCACTACATCAACTAGTATATTGGCTATAGGCATTACACACTCGTCTTTGGGCATAGCTAAGTTTAAATTCCTAAAATCTATACAAATTCTAACTTACCCATTTTTCTTAATTATAGGGACTATATTTGACAACCAATTCATATATTTAGCTGTCCTAATAAACCCTACTTTTAGTAATATCTGAATTGCTCTTATGATCTTCGACAAAAGTTCTGGTTTAAATCTTCTAGCTAGCTATTTGTGTGGTTTGTACCCTTCTTTGATTAGTAGGCGATGCTCTACTAGTTCCTATGGCAATCTTACATCTCATGGTAATCCTAAGCAAAATAATCTTTATATTTTTTTAATAAGTTAGACTAGTTGATTTCGACTCTCTTCTGATAACAAACCACTAATCTTTGTCATTCTTGACTCTTCTTCAGTTTCTAGATTTACTTCCACCAAAAGATCTTGGTCTTCAAAGCTTAGCTTTTTTTCTTCCATAACTTCTCCATTCACTACACCTTATTCTTCATTGTTTACCTTTTCCGCTTAGTCTTTCTCGGCTAATTGTGTTTCCACAATGCCTTCCTGAATTCTAGATTCAACTAAGTAGCCATTGCAAGACCTCTTGAAATACCTGTTCTTCAGGCTCCATCATTCTAGTTCTTTGTAGGCCATGGGTTAGCCTCCACTGTAATCTCAAACCCATCAATGATAGGTCAAAGGATTTGATAGAGTCTAGTGTGACATCCTCAGACCAGGAAGTAGGCTCTATCTTTGGAGAATAGAGTACAACATCCTATATCCTCACATTGGCAATGAAGGGCAAAGGTCTATATCTACTACTTCAACCTGATCTTCATTCCAACATTGAAGCTACTAATGAAGTGTGGACGGCACACATTGGTTAGCATGAATCCACTCTCTATCGAGGAAGGTAGTGTACCTTGACTTGGCATCCACCATAATGAACATAGTGTTAGTTGTCCTAGATCCCATTATGAGTTCGGCAATAAGGAAAACCAGTGTCGGAGCACATCCCTCGGTGAAGTTGGATATAGTCATATTGGTTTCTTTGAGGTCTTTGTGGCTTTTCCCCAGCTTCTTGACTGTATTGTATGGCATCACGTTCAATACGACCCCTCCATCAGTCAAAACTCTATTGACGGGCTTCCCATTGACATGAGCTTTGATGTAAAGAAACTTGAGGTGTCCAACTTTAGTTCAATTTTTAAACTTTATCTCTTCTTGCTCTGCTAAAACCAAAGCTATGCACTCGGCCTTTTCTACCATTATGTCTCCTTCCAAGTACAAGACTTACCATCTTGATTGGCAAACTACAGAGAAATAATCCCATTAGTAGCTACAATAGCTGGGTTATCCTAAAACTTGTCTAAGAGGTCACCATTGTTCAACAGGTCATCTAGTAAATTTTCGAAATCTTCACCCTCTTTGATAAATTATGTAGGCTCAGCAACCATCTTGTCCAAATACTTGGATAACTCAGTAACCTGCTCCGGCTTTAGAGTGGTAATTGGGTACTTCACTTGTTCTCTCTCAACCTTCTTGGACTGCTCGAGCATAGCCATTATCTCTTTTATCTTTTCTTCAGTCCTTCTTTGCTACAGCCTCCTCTTTTAGGTCCTGTTAATAGTAGCCTTGATTCTTCCTTTATCTTTTATTTACCTGGTGGTCAATTCACTACCCATTCTTCTGTTTTGACTTCCTCTCTCGGCTTGATCATCTTCTTTGCTTGGGGTTGCTCGTGGGTTAGCACTGTGATTTTGAGGGAAGGAGTCCCTTTCTCAAAATTGAACTCTACTACATGCCTAGAGTTCTTCGACAAGGGTTGATTAGTGACTTTAGGTGCTACTGCTTGCTCAAGGTCTTTGCCCCTTCTATTATCACCTTTTTTGGCTGTATTGGTTAGTTGGACTCCTCTTTAGACTGGTTATGGCATCTAAGCCTCCCCTGAAACTGCCTTGGGTATTGTAGTCTTTGGAAAACACTAACCCTCAAGCTAGCATCCTGCCCCCTAGTCTCTTGTGATTTTATAGGCTTTAGCCTCGACATTGCCTTTGGAGAAGGCCCTGCTTCATCATTTTCTTTGAGCTTTTTTTCCCATCTAGGGACTTTTCCCTCCTTCTACTCCTTCCGAGTAATGAACATAGATACCCTGTTTATACACTAGCCAAATAAATTGGTGTCTATGGTCATATTTCCCTTCTTGGCCAATTTGAGCCTTCCTTTCTTCAAAAGCTTTTGAATGGCATTTCTGAAGACAGTGCAATTGTTAGTAGTGTGAGTCCGAGAATAGTGTCACTTACAATACTTCTTTCCTTTTATCTCGTCAGCTGGAAGGATCTTGTAGCCTTCTAGAAGCTTGCTTTGCTTGTCTTTTACAAGGCAATCAAATATCTAGTCTGTTTGGAAATGTCAAATATATAAGCCTCCTTTTTGGGCTTAGCCAACTCTTTACCCTTGAAAGATGTCAAAATGGTACAGGTATATGGCTTGCCATGTACAAACTTGACTACCATTATATTTGCTTGCACTTCAAGCTCCTCCCAAATGTCCTCCTCGGCTGAATCGCAATCATCTATGGCCCTTTAGGCCTAGCATGGCTAGAACTTCTTTATTCCTTCTACATAATGCATTGTTCTACTCCGGAGGCTGGGGATGTTAACTGTGCTATGTCGGATTACTCTATGGCTACCAATCTTTTCCTTAATTGTGGATGCATGTTGTTTACTACAGCCATGGCACATTTAAATTCTGGCAATTATATATTGCACCGACTCGTTAGTCTTCTAAATCGTTCAAGGAACTTGGTCACTGGCTTATTTGGCAATTGTCTAAGGCTTATCAACTTAATAATAGACACTTCAGGCTGAGGCTTATAAAAATGATCATGAAACATTCTTTTTGGAGCCAAGGAGGAATACAAGGAAAAGGCGGTCCCTATTAGAGATAAAGGGAAGAATTGCAACTTATAGTATTCATTTTGGTTTGCCTTGCCATATTGAGCCATAAATATACTAACATGCTCTATTGTTGACTTCTTATCTTCACCAGAGAAAGTAGAGAAAGTCTGGAGTTTTGTAGTCTCTCAGTAAAAGAATCCTATCGATCCAATCCGAGCATGGCTTCTTATAAACTAGCCTATCTAATGGCCTAAGTTGGATACCAAAATGTTGCTTATTAGCTTCGACAATCATGTTAGGTCCATTAGAGGCTGGCCATTTGCCCAAAGGTCTATTTGCACCAGAGGTGGAGCTTGTAATGATGCCTCTTGACTGTAAGTAGCTTGATTCCTAGGTCTTTACATGTTGAAATTTTGAGGTTGAGGAATATGAGCACTTGATTTAGAATAAGCAGTTTGAATTTGTGTGAATGAATTCTGAGGTGGTGAATACATATGTTGTTTTGTATATGTTTGTCCTCCCATAGCAGTTATGGGCAGTTATTGAGCATATGGAGTATTAGTACTGTTAACCGCTCCTGAGTATAATGGAGCAATATTATAACTATTGTATGTAAATGCATCCGTACTCTCATTCACTCCAAAACTACCCACTACGAGTGCATCATGGGTCATATTCTATGCATTCCCACTTGGTTTAATGGTTACCATTGGTGGTCCAATACTTCCTGGAACATTGGGTGGCCTGTGCATAATGATACTCACATGTCTATATTGCTAATTTGGTGGCTAGAGAAGTTGCTCCCCTGGTTGAGTAGCCGAGGTATTGCCACTGGCTCCATTTCCTAAAGGCACAACGTAGAATCATCCTTCATATTAGCCTATTGTTGAGCCACTTGGATTTCATTATGAACCATGGGCTTAACAACATCGACTAATTGTTTAGATAATTCAAGCATTATATTATTTAGTCCCATATCAATTTGTTCACATATGAAAGACTTAGTCATAATTCACTACAACTATGGTCACGCTTAAAAAGTGTGCCCTTTAGTCACAAAAAGTGTGGGCTTTGATCAAAGGCCACACTTTTCACCAAAAGGCCAAGCTTTTCATGTCATGGCTTATGAAACTGTGGCCTATTCCTTATGGCCACGTTTGTTTGGAACAAAGGCCATGTTTTTTAGTCAAAGCATGGTTTTTGACTTAAAAAGCATGGCATTTGATTAAAGCAATGGCAACACTTTCAACATGACCTAAGGCCATGCTTATCAGTGTTGTCCATGCCTTGAATTTAAGACCACGCTTTAAAGCGTTGCCTATTGTATATACTTAAGGTCATGTTTTTTAAGCGTAGTCTATTGTGTAAATCTAAGACCACGCTTTTTCAACTGTGGTCTATTTTTTTCACTTAAGGTCGCGCTTATAACCGTGGTCTATTCTTCTCACTTTAGGTCACGCTTATAACTGTGCTCTATTCTATAAACTTAAAACCACAGTTATAAAGTGTGGCTGTTTAGTGATATGAAGACAACATTTACTGTTATTCAAAACCCACACTTTTCAACCGCGGCATATAATCAATTTTTTTTGGATCCCTAAATTAGCTACCTTTTTTAAATGATAAACTTTTACATTAAGCGAAAATTATTTTAAAAATTTTCATTATTTAATGATAATTCACTATATTTAATTTTAATTTTATTATTCATTTTATAATATACACAAATAATTTGGACTAAACCAACATCCACTAAGTAATTTTCAATTATATACATATTCATATATTTTCTAATCCATTACATTACATTAATTATTGATCTGAGGCAACAACATTAGTTAACTTACAAGTTAGGCCCAGTCAAATATTATACTTATGTGTTTGGAAAATCATTCAATCTGACATAAAAACCAATTTCGACCATATACTCACTATTCACACAGAACTTAAATAATTTTAGGTTGTTAGTTGTTAAGACACACTGGTGCAAAGCAATCTCTAAGTTTGCCTTTTTGTAGTAAATATTAAGGTTTCTACCAGTAAAGATAATAATGTTAAATGGAGTTTATGACCAAAGTACAATAACATATGTTAGTGGAAATGACTTACCATGTCTTCTAATTAGAATAAATAACATACATTAGTCTCAAAACTGAGTTCTAAAGCAGAAAACCAACTCCTTATTTCCCATGTCTATAACATTCTCACTTTTTTATTTATTAACACAACTTTATATATGTTAAGATTGATTACACCCATGCTTAAGATGAGAACTTCCTACTCAAGAATTTCTAAGTGATAATACAAAGCAGATGAAATAGAAAAGATCCACAACCTAAAAGCATAGCATATAAAAACTGACATAATCTTGAAAATATTAATTACATTGTACCTTACCAAAGCCAGCATTTACAAATGCACTAACAAAAGTGGTAGCAAGGTTTTATCTAGCTAAATCAACACTTGCACCAACACTAGCCCAGCCATAAAGCAAATGTGACTATTAAAATTCCAAATAGATTGAAATATGAAGTTCAATGCAAATAAAAATAAATGCCAGACTTGAGATAGAAAATGGCACTACTAGAAACATTTTTTCTAATACATGGTCCATGAGCACAATCAAAGACTAAAATCTCGTACAGAGACTCTATGCAGCAGGGTGCATAAGGCTGTGTCATTAGCAATACCATTGCTGTCATTGTAAAGTTATACATTACAAAAAAGACCCATGAAAACTCCACCATTCTCAAACCCAAAATAATAAAAAAACTAGTACCATCATCCTCTCCAACCACTAAAATCCCCCAAACAATGTATCCAAATCTCATCGTTTCAAACACCTAAACAAAACAATGGCAAAAACAACCAACAAACTCCTTTAAACAGAACCTGCCATAACATTAAGCAAAACTAAGCTTAGAGTTCAAAATAATAAACCAACCCAAACCCCTTCGAACACAAACCACAATAACAAACTCAGACCAAATTCACACAAAATAACCCAAAATCAAAACCAAAAGATCCCAAAGCAGCTAATCACAACCCAACTATACACCCTATAGCATGTAGTTCAAACCGTAAATGCAAAATCACAATATTGAATCAACCTCACCAAAGCTTAAAAGCAAAACATCCTAATCTATCGGCTTAACCCAAAACCAAAGAAAACCAAACCCTACACTACACACACCATCATCCTAACTAAACCAGCAAAAAAACAAAAAAATAAGATGCAATTGTGGAATTAGATTCAAATTCAGAATAAGCCTCTATGATCGGTAGCGATCAAACTTTCGAAGGAGAATCGTAAACACCTCCTTACAATTGTACTATACTGCAATGAAATCAAAACACTAAAAAAAATCACAATTAGATTAAAAATAAAACTTTCTCATGTAAGCATTACCTGGAAACGAAGATAGTGAGCTTGCCATCCCTGGTGCCAATGTCGCCACTGGGGATGGGGGCATCGACTAGCCAACAGGATCTACAACGCGCCACCACAAAGATCTCACAACCAAGATTGAACCCCACCACTGCTCACACCGCTGCGCCGCTGCAAGCTTCGACCCCATCACAACCACTGTGAGTTCTAGCCTCCACCATTGTCAACAAGCCCGCACCACTGCAACTAGCCACCGTTCCTAGTTGCATCTCGACCATCACTACCACAAGCTCCCGTTCGGAGACCCTACCATTACTTCATCTTATCCCTAATCTTCAATTTCTCAAATTCAATTTCAAGAAAATGCTTAAAAACCACCCAAGGCAGTAAATATCAATTTCTAACCCTAATCTTCAAATGACCTAAGGTAGTGAGGGATGCACCCAACAACATGCAAAGCGAGAGAGAGGGACACACCTGAAACAGAACAAAAATGGCGACATAGGGTGGTTTGATGGTTCACCTCGCGTTGCTTCCCATTTCTTAATCCATCGAGATGCTATCATTTCAGCAAAAGAATGAAAATGGAGAATGAAAATGGAAATGCAGAATAATGCTTGGATTTTTTTTTTTTTGGCAAGATTGATTAATGAGTATGGCTTTTTTTATTTTGTTTAAGAAATGTGTTCTTGTTTTTTATTTGGTTTTTGCTTGAGTATAGGTTTTTTTTTGTTTTTGTTTTCTTTTAAATTTTTATTCCTGATAAATTTTTGTACAAGGTTGGAACATTAAAATTATAATAGGAGATTTATAGACATCATTTTTAAAATGTAGCCCAAATTAAAAGTATTAGGCACAATTGAAAAGTGTGGCTTATTCACTATGGAAGTGTATCCTTTTTGCTTTAAATAAGCCACGTTCACAAAGCGTGGTCTTTTTACTCTAGGACCACACTTTTCGAATGTTACATTATAAGTGATGCTGAAAGGTGTAATCAAAGCCCATGCACAAAGAAGCGTGGTCTTTGATAGTTATAGGCCACACTTTCCAAACGTGGCCTAAAATAGCATGGCCATAAACCATATTTGTTGTAGTGTAACAGTCAGTTGTCCTTTTCTTCCCCAAATGATGGGGACTTACTTGATAAGGAAGTAAACGTGCTAAACACATGTTGGGTCACAACATCCTACATCAGTTGTGAACCTGCGCCTCTCGGAGGGGTACAAGGTGTCGCTAATGTGGTCACCTATGGACGTCTAGCTTTCTAGTTATTCTATTTTTCATAGTTGTGGACTTGGCATAGTTGTCTTTCCTGATCTTAAGATCATATGGCAAGTATGATCTAATCCAAGTTTAGGAAATTTTGTGTGATCTATTGGGTGAGTCCTACTGGGCATGCCAAAAACATGCTCGGGCTATTTTTGGCTATTAGGTTAGTGTGCTAGGCATGCCAGATTTTGAAATCGGCTAGCCAAATCCCTCGATTCCAAGAGTCAAATGATTACTCTAAGGAGGGAAATCTACTCCTTGGATATAGATTCCTAAGTTACTCAAAGAAAGTATTTGGTTAAGATTAATCCGAGAACAAAATCCAAAGCCAAGAGTAGAACATAAATATATTGTAATCAGCAGAATTTGTATTAACTCTTCAACCAATTACAATAAGAAAAACCCTCTTAAGCTCCAATGAGGATGGAAAGCTTAATGGAATGAACTGGTACAAGAGGATATGACTTGAAACTAATAGGCTAAAAAGACTTAAAATGCTGGAAGTAACATATATAAAGCTTAAAAGGGTATGTAAAGGTATAAGTAAAGTAAAGTTAGACAAAGTAATTAAAATGTTGGAGTTTTGGATTGGGATGCGAACCCCTGGCAATGGCTGAGTCTTGCTCTATTTATAAGCAAAACCTCTTCCATAACCACATTTTGATAAATGCCATGGATGTGTGCTTGTACCCTCAGATGGCTTGTTCTTTAAGGCCATGTTATGGAGAATCCGACATGTGTCTGCATAATCTGTATTTGCATCCTAAGCACTGGATGTAGAAACCTTCCTCCAATAATCTTCTTAAGCTCTTTCAGATCCACCATCTTGTAATCCATATTTATTTCTCGCCCTAGTGAACTAGTTATTTCAACTTGTATTCGGCTGATTAGTGCTTGTACTATGGCCTCGGTAACGGTATTCTTTGGCCACGCCAACTTATGGCTCGGCTAGTATTAGGGGCAGGTTGAAATCACTTTCGGATAAGTTTTGTCCCCAGTTGAGGACACTTAATAATCTTTTGATGCCAACACTTTTTATATACAAAGATTATAAGATTTGAATGAAAATATTTTTTTAACCTTAGACGGGGCGTGGGAAATACACAAGATTAACAAGGAAAGGATTAAAAGTTTACTCTCGTTTTATGTTGCTTGAAAAGATTATAAGAATATGTAAAGAAAGAGAAAAATGAAAACCACGATAACATAAGGTTAAGCAATTATTTTCATATCCTTTTTAATCTTAAATTTCCTCTCAGTTAAAAACATGTGATTTTCATTTTTGTTTACATGCTCATTATTCTTAGAACACATATCATGAAAACACAGTTTTTTAAAAATAAAAATAAACCAATTAAACACGTGTCTCCAGTTATTATTATTATTATTTGTTTGGGAAAACAACATATTTTTCTATTTTTTAATAATATCTTTCAGTATTTTCTAGAAGCTATAAATTTGTTTTGGAGAACATAAGCACTTTCTAAACTGTTGCATATATGAAAAAGTGGACTGGTTAAACTTTCACCATTTTTTGGGAGACACCTAAACGTCCAATCTACAATCTAATCATATATATATATATATATATATATATATATATATATATATATATATATATATATATATATATAACTGTTATGTGTTCATTTAAAAAAAAAAAAAACTTATTTGATTGATCTACTAATTATTATCATTCATGAAAATTTCCATATTTATGACACTTTTTAACATACAGTAATTTGTAGCTAAACGAGCAATCACCACTATGCCAATACTCCGTTCAAATATCACTAAGAAGATGGTTACGCGCTTGAAGAGGACTAATTTTTACATTTTATATGGAATTTAATTATTCTAAACAGGTAAGCTGGTCTTACCAAATCCTACGTCAGCAAACTATTTGTCATGTATTGGGAATTTGGATGTGCGAGTAAAGTTGGATGGCATCAATCGTGAAGATAGCAAGTATTATGTTGCACTTTCCATGATGGCCTCAAAAGCATCCTATGAGAACGCAGCTTATATTAAAACTACTGTCGAAGATCATTGGAAGGTATCAAAGTTAAAGATTAATGTTATATATATCCCCTCTTATAATTTTTTGTATAATATTCTTACTACTTGATAAAGAAAGTATTAATTACAAGAAAAGATCGATAGATACATCAAATATCTCGTAAACTAAAATAGATTATCTCATATGAAAATTTTACATGATTTAGTCATATATAAATTTTTTCCATTAATTAAATTCTTCCGTAAATCTTATATGTACTCCCTTTTTTTGGCAATGTTAAAAATATCATATGTCCAAATCATTTTAAATTTTCATAAGAGATTATCCATTTTTCTGGTGAATATAAAAAATACCTTTTCTTTTTCATTTAGTAGTTCGGAGGAATAAAATTATTGGAAAGTTAAAATCATTTGTTTCTTGACTTTTTAATCTTATCCTCAGTTTAATCAAGTTCTTTTGATGTTCCTAATTAATCTTTGTTGTGATTTGTGTTTTCATATAGATGGAATTTGTGGGGTTTTATGACTGCTGGAATGGTAAGAACTAAAAAGCATAGACCCTAATTACAAAATTAGCTGCTATAAAAGATTCATTAACAGAATGATCCTTGGTTGATTTTTTTTCTTTTACATATTTGACATGCACTTAGCAGAATATCAAGAAAAGGCCTCAACTCAAGTCTTGATTGTTTTGGACAAACACGAGGACCGTGATACTTATGTTGTGGCCTTTAGAGGAACAGAACCTTTTAATGCTGATGATTGGTGCACTGACCTTGACATCTCGTGGTATGGGATTCCTGGCGTTGGAAAAATGCATGGTGGCTTCATGAAAGCCTTAGGGCTACAGAAGAATGTGGGATGGCCTAAGGAAATTGAACGAGATGAGAGGCTTCCACCATTAGCCTACTATGTTGTTAGGGACATTCTAAGAAAAGGACTGAGTGAAAATGACAAAGCAAAGTTCATAGTGACAGGTCATAGTTTGGGTGGGGCACTCGCGATCCTCTTTGGGACGATCTTGTTTTTGCATGATGAGACATTATTATTGGAGAGGCTGGAAGGGATCTACACATTTGGGCAACCAAGAGTTGGAGATGAAGCATATGCAAGGTACATGAAACAAAAACTGAAGGATTATTCTGTTAGGTTTTACAGGTTTGTATACTGCAACGACATAGTTCCAAGGCTGCCCTACGATGACAAGGAAATGATGTTCAAGCACTTCGGGATATGCCTTTTCTTTAACTGGCGTTATGAACTCAAGGTAAGATAATTAATAACTAGAACACGCAAATATAATAGTTATAATATTTATTTAAGGCATATAAGAGAAAAGAAAATAATTTCTCCAATATATTAAATAATAAAATTCTTGTATTCTACAGGATTACCAACCTCGTTAGCATTTTTGTGGCTAGATGAGCGTTGAAGTAAAGTTATTATAAAAGCTAAAGCTCAATAGCAAAAGAGATACAGCAACAAAAATTCACTATGCATAGAAATTATATGATTTAATATTATAGAAATGGAATTTTTTTTCTAAAAGTCTGAACACAAATGCGAGTTTTAAAGTTAGCTATTATATTTTGAGAAATGATAGTTTTACTTAAGTGTGTAATTTTATATCTTTTAGCTAGTAAAAATTATGCCAATTTGGAGACATGGTTTTCATTTAGCAAAAATTGGCCAAAAATATTCCTATTGTGCAAAATTAAACAAAAAACAAAAAAGGGTATTCGCAAGATTGTCTATAGATTTATATTGTATCAAATCCCGATTATGTAACATAAAAAAGAAGATTTTTAGTTGAATAAAATTACTTACATATATAAAATATATCATGGTCGTACGTAATCACAAACATGATTTCCTTTAAAATTAACAATAAAAAGTTCAAACCACCAAAAAACCAAATAATAATAATAAGTTTAAACTCAGTAAAATTCATGTATAAATTTGCTTGCATTTTTTATTACTAGCTCTTAAAAACTTAAATTATTAAATGATGGTTAATAATAGCTTAAACTATATAAATGGATTGTTTCATTCTTTTTTTCTTTTTTTTACAATATTCACTTACTCATTTTCCTTGAACAACTAAAACATTTTTGCACACTAAGAAAGAAAAAAAATTTATTTACAAATGTTGTTTTCTAAATAACGAGCTGACCCCGGTAAAATATAATTGAGATTTAATAACATTTAAAAAAAATTATTAAACTAAATTATAAAAAAGTGTTACTAAAATTATTTAGTAACATAACCTATATATAATATTTATAAAAATGTTACTAAAATTTTTTGATAATTTTTTTTTTTATAATTTTTGTGATATTTTTTAATATTATAATTTTAATAAATGTTGGTAAAAATTAAATATTTAGTAATGCTCAATACAGAAGATTTCCAAATAAAAAACTAAACATATTATAAGTCAATACTTTGAATGCAGGTGCTTGAAGAAGAACCGAATAAGAACTACTTCTCGCCCTGGTGTGTCATACCCATGACTTTGAATGCCATTTTGGAACTAATAAGGAGCTTCACTATTGCGTACCAAAATGGACCTCACTACAAAGAAGGATGGCTTCTCTTTGCTTTCAGGATTATTGGCATAGTAATTCCTGGGTTACCTGCTCACGGTCCCCAAGATTATGTTAATTCCACTCTTTTGGGACCAATTGAAAAGCACTTCAAAGTAAAGTGATATGTGTTTGTTATCTGGAGAGTAATTTCAATACTGGTTTGGTGCGTTGATACCACTTAATGATGCCATTGCTAGGTTGTTAAGTATTCATAGGTATGGCCTCTTTTATGAGAGATGAATTCCGAGTGGAGACTTGATAATAATTCAAACTTCTAGTTGTTAAGTATTCATATGTATGGCCTCTTTTTTTTTTCTCATAATGCTTTTTGTACCGCTTACTAAGACAGAAAAATTGCCTCCATGGAAGAAAACTTTTCGGTTTCGTGTCAGTTTAGTTTATTGTTTGACAAGTATAAAAATACTTTTAATAAAAGTAAAAAAAAAATAATTTTAATAAAAATATCAAAAAAATATTTATTTTTCACCGGAAGTTGAACGAAACACCTTTCTTTTACGTTGGACCTGAATAATAACTGTTTGATTCTGTTTTGGTAGAATTGATTATAGATAAAATTAATTTTGTTGCAATTGATTTGATTAAAATTAATTTTAAAATAAAGTAATTTATATTTGATAGTTCCTCTAAAAATAATTTTAACAGAAAGTGAAAGATTTTCACTTGTTCCAAAATCAATTCTAGAGACAAGAATTAATTTTCATATCATAAAATCAAACAACATAAAAAATTAGCAAAATTAATTTTGAGAGGTCAAAATCAATTCTAAACCCCCCAAACGCTGATGATGCTTATCAAAGTGATGTTATCTCTTCTCTAGTATCAAAGGAAAAAAGTGTTTTTTTTTTCATAATTTATTGAAAACTCAACCAACGTACAAAAAAAATCATGGGGAGCAAAAGCAGTAACAATGCCCATAAAACAAGAAAGTAAACCAATGGCAAGATTTAAAAAAAGGGGTGAATTCTATGGTGCACCAATTTAATTATGATATTTAGTACACCATTTAACTTTTGAGGGTGCACCCTGGATAAACACCTAAGATTGGAGGTGGAATTACTTGCAGGTGATATTCCCATTTATCTTATTTTAATAAAATGTTATGTGTTTAAAGTTTTTTTTTTTCCTTGTGTGAACAGAACTCTCTAACATAACAAGTGGGTAACATTTGTCGATCTCTAACCGATCACTAGTGCCTATTAAAGTAGTTGTAGTTGTTTGTGATGTTCAATCTCGAATAAGCTTGTATTTCTCGCTCTATTTCGTTTACGCCGGCTGAGGGGTACCAATCTAGACTGTTTGGTCTCAATCGACATTTATTTTTTGAACTTGATTTATGGATGTGTTAGATTTTGTATTATCTGGCATAAAAGGAAACTTTCTAAGATTGGTTTGATAGTGGTCTTTTACACTATGGATCAGACAACAGTTTGCATTAATATGGTGTGAGGAATGTTAGTTATTTGGGACCTGTAGAGTTAAATTGATTGGTAAAGAACAAGGCTAAGTAAAAGAAAGAAAGAAAGAAAGAAAAAAAGCAACAGGGTTACAAAATCACATACGCCAATTCTTGCATAATCAATCCGATAAAGTAGCCCAAATGCAGCAACTATGTGTTGAGCTGTTCGTGGTTGAAGGCGACCTTTTTTGGCAAAAAATGATACTAGTTTTACTAGGTTTATGACTTAGGATTAGTTTTGTGGTTGTATTTAATCAATATTTATATTTTCTTATTCTCTAATAGTAGGTTTTGCATAATTTATAATGTTGATGTTGTAATTGGTTGTAAGGAGAAGAGTAACAAGATAATGACTGTGAAACGGCTGAACAGTTGAAAGAAACTTCCTCATACCAGTTATCTAATATCTTCCTAAGGTAAAATAGTTGGGTAAGGTTCTTGTAGTTTGATTTGTCCTTGTATGAAGTAAATAATTTTTGTCTTTTCGTGAAGGGAACGAAAGAATTGTTGATTAGTCGTGAAGGAGCAAATGACGAGGCCAATGTAGAGGAGAAGTTCCTTGATAGTGTGGATAGCATTCGGAGAGTTGATTTCCATTTGCTAAGTTCGGAAGACTTTGTAAAATATTGATTTGATGATCTAGACATTGCATATGCTTTTTATAATTTAAATGGAAAGGAAATGGGTTTGGCATTCGCAAGCACAAGGTTGGATGAAGTATTGTGGACAATAGCATCCTTTGACAAATATTTGTGTATTGTAGACATGGTCATCGATACTCAAAGCATTTGCAGAAGGTTGATAAGAAGAAAGAGCCTAAACCATTGACAAGGTGCAGTTGCCCAACCTAAATTTGTGTGCATGTTGATAAGAGGAGTGGACAGTGGTTTGTGTCAGAGTTGATGATGAGCACAACTATTGAGTCTGACGTTCTATGGACTTTTGAGGCCTCACATTAAAGTGACGGATGGTTAAGTAGTGAAGATGAATAGCATGAGAAATGCCAGTATTAGTGCATCGAAGGTTTATGGGTACTTTGCTAGCCAAAGTGGTGGATATAACAAGGTTGGTTTTCGAAGAAAGGAGATGTATAAGAAAATTGATAAGGAATGACAAATGGGTGATAAAGATACAAAGGCGGCATTGGCATACCTAGAAAAGCTATTAAATGTAGATCCAATGACGTATTGGAGGCATAAAGCTACTGATGATGGAGTTTTGCATCACTTGTTTTGGGCTGATGGAATAAGCCAACTTCACTGTGAAGTATTTGGAGACATTTTGGCATTTGATGCCACCTGTGGCAAAAATAAATACAAGTGTATGTTGGTTGTGTACTGAGGTGTGAATCATCACCTGCAAATGATTGTTTTTGCAAGTGCCATCATTTTGGGATGAAACTGAAGGGACCTATGTATGGTCGCTGGAGAACTTTATGGAAGCAATGAATGGAAAATGTCCAAAGTTTGTGATTATTGATGAAGATTTTTCAATGAGAAAAGCAATCAATAAAATGTTTCCAGAGGCACATCATTGGTTGTGTGGGTGGCATTTCCTAAGGAATACAACAAGCCATGTTGCAAAGCCAAAATTCATGCAAGAGTTTAAGAAGTGCATGTTAAGGGACTATGAGGTTAATGAATTTGAGAAGTGTAACATACTCCAAACATATACCCCATGCTCGAGCCATGGTTCTGCATCTAGAGGCTCCTACAAGTATTGCAAAAGACTTTAAAATAAGGAAATATAATATATGGCCCTTAAAATTCTTAATCCTTATTATTAAACACAAACTTACATGCTCAAGTGTTCACTATATATATATATATATATATATAGTTGTAAAAGATACAATTTGTAAGAACTTCCCTAACAGAAAACATAGAACATGTATTGTTTTGTATCCTCACTTCAAATACCAGTCTTGATGCTTAAGTCAGTGCTTCTACTCCGTTGTAGTCCCACAACCTTGCTGCAGTATTGGAGTCTAATCTATGTACTGGAATATTTATGGAAACATATAAACAGGTAGTAAGAACCTAAGGTCCTCAGTAGGAATACTCAATCCACAAATCACATAGGGTGTTATTATAAACATCCTAGCTACTTCGGTTTATTATGAAAAGGTGGACATATATATGTAACGTCCAAAAAATTTTATCGTTTTTAACCAAGTTGTTCGGTTTTTATCAAATAATTGAGATTAATTAGAATTCGATTAAGGATTTAGTTAAAACCAATTAAGTATCATTTAGAAAGATTAGTTTTGAGGAAATTAGATTAGAAACATAAGAGACCTCATAGGATTTTTCCAAAACCATTTTACAGATTTAAAAGAAATTGGTACGATTTTAGTATTTTAAACTGTAAGAATCGAATCAATAGAAATTATACTGTGAGAACCCTAGATTGAATGGCCAAGATTCAGCCAACCCACCCCTATAAGTGGCGCAAGATCAACCTTAGAAAAGGGCAGCCACATCAAATTGGAAGGAAAGAGAGAAATCCACCAATCAAATGTAAACCTCCTTCAAAAGTTTTCAAGAATTTCCTTCCTACTCCCTTGGATATTTCGGCCATATTAGACAGCTGAACCCTCATCATTTTCCTTCTTTCTCATCTAATCTTCACTTCATCTCCATCAAACCTTCAAGCTTCAACAAGATTTCTTCAATCCAAGGCACAAATCTAGCAAGACTACACCTAGAAGAGGTAAGGATTCAACTTATCTTCTTATTTTCTTTGGATTGGGGCTGCTTGTGGCTCCTATTTCTTTCATGGTTCTGATGCTATATTGAGTAGAGATGATGAGATAGGGTTGGTTTTGTATGTATGTTTGGATTAGAATTGAAGTTCGAGTGGAAGAATTTGAGAATAGAAAGAAGCAAGATGCTATTTGGGTGAAAACCCTATAGCATCCATACGTTCGTCTTGTACAGACCAAAATCTAGCCATCAAAACCTAATGAATCTATTTTTATATGAAACTTGACATTTAGGGATTTCCAACCATGTAGAATATAAGGCCATTAGATTAGTATTAAGTGATTTATGAATTTTTGAAATTTAACCTAAGATTCTGGGTCCTCTTCTAGATAGTGTGAGTTGAGAAGGGTATAAATCACCTTTCAAAACTCTAAATTGAGTGCAACCAACTCTCTTTGAAAGCTAACATGTATAGAAACATCCCATAAAAATTTTAGAGTTAATTTCATTCCCATTTATTCCCAGTAATCCGATGAAATTGCCTTAAGTCCAAATCAGACTAGAACAGGGCAGTCTAGAAGGGCCAAATTATGGGGCTTTTATCTCAAGCTATACTCAAGAAAATGAGGTGAAACTTATTTTGAATAAAATTTTGTTTTATTAGCTTTAATTTGATATAATTTTTGTATGATTTCACCTAGTTTCCTATTTTTAGTGAAGTTTTACTTCTAAGGATGCAATTCTGGCTAGTTGTAGGGCAGACTAAAATAAACTTTGAATAACTTGAGCTATACAAATTAAAATGAGATAGGACCAAACGGGTTGTAAACTAGACACATAGCACTATAGCATATCCAAAATGTAGCCTAAATGAATGGAATAAAAATTTTGGTGAATTTTACAAAATTGGGCAGAATTGAGTAGAATGAGCAGAAACCTTATTGATGTTGGCATACTATGTAATTAATATTTTAATTATAAACTTGATACTCTATGTTTATTTTATTGCTTACTTGATTTTGTTGGTAGCCTGGCACTATTCATGGGGAAGTGGACTTGATCCATTATGCTGCCAAAATTTCAGCAGAAAATTTCTCAAACTAAGACAGACATTTAAATGTGCATGAAACATTCATGATAGATTAGTTATGCATGTTAACTTATGAAGATTATTAAAGGATTCCATATTACTTGGGCCAACATTTGAATAAGTTTAAGGGGAATAGATCAGTGGGAAATTCGGGGAAAGTAAACTCAGCAATTTTGTATAGGAATAAGCTCGGTCCTGAGAAGTAGACTATTACCTAGGAGTATATGGCCAAACACTCCCAAGGGACCAAGATTGGAAAATATAAGTTACATGAGTCGAAAGCTCCCAAAGACTAAATGCATTTTCCATTTTACATATATATGCTTTGTTTATTAATTTCTAAGCTAACTTCATGGTTATCTGTATATTCCTCGTGTTATATTACTATTTACCTATGGTTACTGTTTTAGCTATGTTACCATGCCTGTTTAGATATACTTTTATCACTCTAATTTAAAATTAAGTTTTGTTTCGGGGTATATTTTCCACAATATGAAATAAGTTGAATATTATTTTTATGTTGTACTATTTAAATTTAAGAAAAATCGAAACAACTGGGAATGACAGTGATGATAGACGTGAGTAAAATTAGGATTCCTACTAAGAATTTCTTTAAATTCTCACCTTACTGTGCATTTCTGTGTCATTCTCAGATCATGGCGATCGTAGCGGCAGGCATCCTTTTCATTGACTTTTCCGCACCCTATATCGCCATCCCACTCTACATGGCACATCCATTTCCACCTCTAGTAGCAGCAGCAGCTCCAGCTGTACCTCCTGCTTCACCACCTTAGCAGACCCCGTCCATCTCATTTTCTGAGGAGGGGGACCCATCGGAGGTTGCGAGCTCATCCTCTTCATGTTCTGCACCCAGTAGTGGCTATGACCCGGCAGATGCCGGCATGGCAAATAGATTCCTTTCCTCCCAATTTGTCTAGAGGACTTATGTAGAACAGTAGGAGGAGATATATAGAGTGGCCCTCTTTTGGCATTCTGGGCCATAGACAGTAGTTTAATGGATGGTATGCATGGATGTTTAGTATATGAAATGTCCCGTGGGGACCAGTTAGGGTGTTGTTTTGTAGAGATATGCCGGTTTATTTTGTTTTAGCGGCCTCATTTTCTATACTCTGTACTGTTTATGATTTCTTTTTGTAAACGTTGAAAATAGATATATATATATATATATATATATATATATATATATATATATATATATATATAGTGCAGTAGTTTTGTTTATTCCGCAGATTTCTTTTCTGTTATGATGTTAACCCATTATTTACACTATGGCCAAAGATAAATAAACAAATGAACAGTTAACTCCGTTATGGGTATATAACACTGGATTAGTATGAAACTTTAATTAGACAACTACACATAATAACTTATCAAGTAATATTTTATAACTTAAGCATAGTATTTTGTCTGGTAAGGTATTACAATATACATAGGCACTAGCTCAATTTTAAGTTTGAAAAGATATTTCTCGAAGCGGGATTACTTTTAGCAATCACTTGGCATATTTTATAACAAACATAGTGACAGTGACAATACAACATTTCAATCATAATTATAATGACATGATAGTATAATGAGATGCTTAAATATGCATATGCAAATATTCATACTTGACATTATGCAAGTGCACTTGACTTTCTTATCACTTTCTCTCTTTAACTTGCATCTTGCTTTCCCGTACTTGATCCCATGGAGGTGAATGGCCTCTCTCACCTTTAGATAATAGTCTACTTCTCAAGTCCGAGCTCGTACCTATACATGAGTGGTAGGTTTACATTCCCCAACCCTCACACTAGTCTATTTCCCTTAAATTTGGCCAAGGGCTGGCCTAAGTCTTAGACAGTACCGCCCTAGCCCACTACGAGACAGAGGCTCGGTACATCTCTTTGCAAGTTCTTATTATCTTTTCCTTTTCGTATATGATCATGCATGCGGATGCTTTGTGCATTTATGTATATGTCTCATATTATATCTCAGTCATACTTGCATGCATGACTTTCATGGACATAACATACATACATACATATATATATATATATATATATATATATATATATATATATATATATATATATATGTATATATATTTCATGGCTTCGCGAGCTTCTGCCGAAAATTATACAAACACTCAGTCAGTCCTAGCAAGTCATATTCATCATGAATAATACATCAATATAGCATTATATTGGTGCAAATTTGCATTAATCTTAGGCTTTTGAATCTTTCATGGCTTATGGGACCCTTAAGTCAAGATTTTCTTAAGTTATTCCATTTTCCTGAAATCTATCCTATTCTTCTAAATTACCCTAAAATTTTATTTTAATTCATTTTAATCTAAAAATTTAATATGTTATAGCTCTGTTTATCTATTTTTAAATCTCTTTAGCGTCACTAAATTTTGAGGTCTGTAACTTAAGTTATTAAAGTTTTACCTAAAGCTGTTATGTTTTATAGGACAAGCTCGCACACTTAACTTTAGAAAATTACTAAAAATCCACATCGTATCATTTTTTCTAAAATTTCTATTAAAATATAGACCATCTTTCAATCCTCACAAGTTTCACTACAATTGGGTAATTGAAACTCAAGTTATGAGCTCTCAATTAGATTACCTTATTTCCATCCAAATAGAGCATGGGTCAATTTTAATGAATTATTGGGAAAAATATAATTATGATTTATCTCTGAAATTTTTATCACATAATCCTCTATGTATTAGCATTCTAATAAAATTAGTTTTATTTAATTTGAATTTATATAGGGTAAGTTATGCCCTTCACATCACACTCTGGTCAAGGTAGAGAATGAAATCCAATAGCCAACTTCTAAAAATCATAACTAATTCATTTTAAATCTAATGGTCTTATAGTTTATATCCCTAGATTGCTTTGGGAGTATACTTTTACTAAAAATAGTTTCACTTAAGTTTAAGTTCTATAGGTTGAGATATGAGCTCTGCTATACAGACATCACTCTAGGGTTTCATCCAACAATTTTCAATTTTAGTTCTATCTTGTTCTTTTGATTTAATCTTCAACCCAAACCAAGTTTTCTCATTTCAAATCACTAGAAAAGAACCACAACATCATCATACAAGCACACACCATGGATAGAACATAGAAGAATATATCAACCACATAGCTCAAAAATACAAACAAAGCTAAGGATTTGAATTACCTACCTCAAAAGCCTTGAAACTATGGAAGCAAGGAAGACCAAAGCAACTCCTAAACTTCTTTTTTCCTCCATGGTAGCAGCTCCTATGAAGGTGGAGAGACTCCACTTAAAGTTTAATCATCAAATTGATGGAGGGATATTGTAGAGAAGAACGTAAGGATTAATTTTCATAATAGGAGCAAAAAGATTTGAGGCTAAAAAGGCCTTTATCTTTGAGCTTGAAGCTCTACTCATGGAGTTGGTGAAAGAAAGAAAAATATGACGAAGGAGATGTGAAGGTGGTGACCGAAACTTGAAGGATAAAAGGGGAAGAAAATGTTGGCTAATAGCTTAAGGGCAGTAGCAGTGGGGGGGTGGTTGATGCCGAAGGGCGGTAGAATTGCTTGCTTGTTTGAGCTTTAGCAGGAGAGTATTGTAGGGGCTACCCTAGCAGCTTTTTGAGCATCACCTCCCACCATGAGGCAAATTCTAGTGTGGCTGAGGGAGCTATCCTAAACTTCTCAAAACAGAAGTTATTGATCCTCTCATTACTACTTAACTATCAATCAACCAACTCATTGGCAAAGAGGTTGGCCCGTTTGTTAAACTTGTCAAATGACTCATAAGTAAGGGGGATCCCTTGTACCAAGCCAAACTATTAAGCCAAATATTGAGGATTGTAAAGCTCAGAAGAGGTATGATTATACCTTGACCTTAGCTTTACCCCGTTAAGGATATATATCACGAGCCGTAAAGATGTTGCTCCATTGTAGAGTCACTTGGGAAAGCTCTGAGTCACTGGCTAAGAGGAACCTTTGCCAGATCCATGCTGGCCCACATTCTTGGTCCTTGTACAAGCAGAACTATGTGAATGTCTGGCCCCTTAACTTGACAAGGACGTTGGCCACATCATATGCATAAAGAGTTAAGAAAGGGAACCTCTTGCAGTAATCGCCGTATACGATCAACTGCATTGTGTAAGTTAGGTCAGCTTTGGCAAAGAACTCTGGCAAGGATTGGTGAATCTAGAGTTGCAGAAACCAAAACGACCTGAATACAAATTTGATTGATTCATCATTCTTCATCTAGGAGATGATGATGAATAGGCACTTATAAAGCAGGGACAAAAAGAGGGCTTCGATGTTAATGTAGCTCCAATTAAGAATAGCAAGCACATAGGGTATGAACTCCCCTACCACGACAACCGAACTGGCATACACAAAGAAATGATAGATTCAAAAGAGAAGGTATGCTTTGTGTTCAATCTTGCCTATGGGGCCACTTCCCCTATTGAAGGTGTTGATAAACGTTATGATATGGCTCCGGCAAGTATACTAGGTCGCATAAGTAATAAAGTGATATGAAAAGTATTGTTTGTACGAGGATAGATCAAATACCGAAAAGTTTAAGGGAATGACTATTTGGATGAAAAAAATTCACGGATGTTGAAAATTTAAAATAAAAAATAAATAAATTAAACAAGAAAAATAATAATGTAGAAGGATGCTAATAAGGTGGACAAATGCAATGGGATAGATGCTAAAGCTAATTAATTTCACCTATTGTAGACGCATCTACTATGAGTTTCCGTTAATCTATTCCTATCCTAATTGACTCATGATCAATTCCCCTTAATTTATTCCTAGCCTCTCTCGAAGTTAAGCAATACTCTTTATCCTAAACTAAATGCATAATCTCTTAGCACAAACTAATCTAGGTCAAGGTTGAAGTTCTATGGATTCCTATGATGACCATATGAATCGCGTTTATCTATCTCTAGTTTTCGTTTAGCTCACGGTGTTTATGTTAGGAGGCTTTATTCACAAACCCTCTCTTGAGTTATTATAAATCCCCGGATCAATTAATTGGCAATCAAGCAATCAAAAGCATTAAGCATAAATAGAAGCACTAAGCAATTGAGATAGAAATAAGATTAACATTAATTCATAAGTAAAATTGTCATACAAAAAGGGTCCATTAATGCCCTAGCAAAAGAAAATTAGTTCATGACTAAAGAAAAAAAACACAACAAAAGAGTATGATGATGGAAAGACAAAAGAACAAAAAGCCATGAAGAATGTAAGCTAGAGACAAGAAATTCGGGAAATTATGGATATCTCCGCATTGAGGTTTAGCTCTGGAATTCTTGAATCTTCGCCTTTAATCTCTTTGGTAGAAGTCTTCTGTCTTGGGAAGTGTGTGGTTCTGTCTAAGGATTTATTTTTGATATGAAGTGTTGCTTTTATAGTGTGTGGATCCTTTTTTTTTTTTTTTTGTCAAAATACATCACAAGCCATTTAACTTTGCAGTTCGAGGTTACACTATAGAGCAGCACTCAAAATTAACAGGCTCTGCATAAAACGGGAGCACACTATAGAATGCTAGGTTACGCTATAGCGCAACACAACACAAAAGTGGGAAATTGGTGAAATGGCAGTGCACTATAGCACGCAAGGTTGTGCTATAGGCCAATACCAAATTTTAGCCATCTTTCTTCTGCGTTAGTGCGCTATAGCGCAAGGTATTGAATCTGAATTCTTTCCTTGGCCGCTTCCAACTTCTTTCGGGCACACTTGCACCTAAAAACAATCAAATAAAATCAAGATAAGTATCCAAAATATAAGAAAATAAGAGAAAATCAAAATACCACCTAATCTAAACTATTTAACTAAAATAAAACAAAACATTAGCTAAACAAAACAATTATGTTCTAAATTAAATAAAAACTAACTAAAAAATATAACTCACAAAAGGGAGTTATCACAACCCCTAACTTAAGAACTTACTTGTCCCCGAGCAAGACTCAAAACAAAGACTAAAAACAAGAAACAAAGGACTCAAACAAAACACTTAAAACAAAAGAACTCACTAAATAAAACAGTCAAGATAAGAATTGTTGCCTATGAAATTCCTCATCACTGCTCCACAACTTAACTAAAAAATTACCAAGAATCCAAATCTAAGTATCAAGACCATCTAATTGTGCAACTACATTGTCAAAAGAATGGATCAAGGGCATATGTATATAAGGGAAAAGCAACAGAGAATTGACTCATCCTATGCTTATGCCATGTTTAAGAAAAGAGAAAAACATCACAATATCCACAATCCTCTCTCTCTCTCTCTTTATTTCTACATGAATGTTACTTAACCAAAGATCAGAAAGATTTTTTCTTAGCCTGTAACGGTAGGCCAAGGTAACGGGTATAATGGAATAGTCATTTAATGTCAATTAATTCCCTCAATTTAAGGAACCCTCACCCCAAACTCATTCTCCTTGGGGTACCCCCAACTTAGTTGCTTAGCAACCATCATGCCTTTATTGTTAGACCTTGGCATTTTATTTTCCTTGTATTAAGCTAAGGCTTAAAGGTAAACCATGGGATCAAAGAGGGAAAAGAAAAGAAAGCCATTAGGTTCATAGTGTGGTTCAATCCAAGAATAGGTTTTAAGGCTCAAATGGGGTAACGAAGGATCATTGACAAAGGGTGGGCAATAAGGCTCAATTATGGCTACCAAATATGACCTAAATCACTTCTAAGGCTAAGATTCACTCACATATATTTCAAGAAAGATTCAAGTGAATAAGAATGCATGTCTCAACCTAAATAAAGCATAAAAGCATAATGATCATCTATCGTAAGTTGCTAACTCTTATCAAAGTGCAAGAAAATGATCTTTCTCAATTCAATAGTGAAAGAACAAGAAGATTTTCAAGACTCAAATCAAGATTCAAAATTACTTAGATGTTCACAAATAGAGCAATTTTTATATCATAGGCATAGGCATTACAACCATTTGACTAACAAAAGACACTAAAAATTGAAAATCCTTTTGGATTTTTTTTCACTACAACAAAAGTAAGAAAAGAAAAGAAAAACTAGAAAAGAAAACTAACTAACAAAAGATAAAGAAAATAAAAGAAACAGGAGCAAAAAGCAAGTACAATCATAGATTTTCCCAACTCCTAACTTTAAAAATGTGCAGTGTCCCTAATGTACTAAAAAAAAAATCAAAAAGGAAAAGGGAAAAGAAAAGAACTCCCCAAATCTAGTCTTTCTCTGAAGCCTCAGAATTCTCTACATCTTTATCCTCAAACTCTTCCTATGCATATGTCTCCTTATTAGTAAGGCACTCAAGCTCTGAATTTGTTGGAAGTAGAGGTGGAATATACTGGAGGAGCTTTCATGATAGCTACTGCCTCATAAACGTCTCTAGACCTAGGATACTTCTATAGATAGAGGAATATTGCCTGCTAGCTCAATTCTGAATAGTGACTCGTGTGCTCCTCATGTCTAGGCACAGCTTATCAAAATGGGCTTGAAGTTGAGGCCATGGAGGCTGGGATGTATTATTGCCTCTAGCCTATGGCTGTGGTGGTGGTGGTGGTGATCGTGATGGTGTATTTGCCTCCCTCTCTGCCTGCCGAGTCCTTCTGGTCCTTTGAGTTGCTTTGTTTAGTGTCACAGAGAAGCTCACACTAGAAATCTTAGGACCTCTATCCATCATGCGCTTTGCGGGATCTACAACCACACTCACCTGCATGGCTAATGCAGTGATGAGGGAGGGATAAGGCAAGAAGTAGTTGTTGCTCGGTATGGTCATCATTTAGTCCTTGATCAACTGCCCCAAGTTTACCTCTCTCTGAGTGATGAGGCAATACACGAGAAAGCACATCTCCCTAATGATGGAATGGGTATACCTGCCAGGCATAAGGCAAGATAACATGATTTGGACCCACACTCAGGCTGCCGGGGTCAAATACTTGTTCATTAGATGCTTCGGCTCGGTAGACGGTGTGTCATAGTAAGTCCACTCACTATTTGGTCCAACTATGATGTGGAGTATCTCATCCCAATCCACATTTTGCCCTCTCAATCTGGAGAAGTCATCCTGTTGGATGTCAGGAGTGTGCAGGAAGGCATTGATGCTAGAAGGATGGACATCTACCTACTGGCCTCTCACCTAAACATGGCCTTTAGGTTGGTTGGCTCTGCTAACCACCATCAAGTTGGCATAGAATTCTCTGACCAAGTTGACACAACCCAATGGTGGCTCATCCAATAGGCTGTGCCACTATCTCTGCTCCAACTACTCTTTATATGCTCTGAATGTGATAGAGCCCTGCTGAATACCCTTCTTAATCACTAACTCCCTTTTGTAGAGGAAGGAGGCGAAATAGTACAAGCAGTTCTCATCGATAAACTGATGTCTATCAAAATCTACAGCAGCATAAGAGAGATGGGAGGAAGATGAGGCTCCAGTCATCTTGGTTGTCTTCCTGGATTCCATGGTCCTGAAAATACAAATAAAATAACCAAAAGTCAAAAGTATAACCCAGTCAATAGTCAATAAATCATAAAAGAACGCTACAAGATAACAACCCTCAACTTACTTACTGGCACAGTTGGAAATAATCACAAGTCCATAGTCCAAATATTAAGAATCCATAAAACACAATATAGCACATGCAAGGACTCTAAACAAAACCAATGAGAAATCGAATACTAAGCATACTCACATGTGGTCAATGGGAAACAAAGCATCCACCCATAACTTAAAACTCAACTATCCTTAATCAAATGTGCATAAATGCCCAACTAATACATCTCACAAACTCAAATCAAAGCCAAGCACTTAAAGGCTCAAGCCCAGAACATCATATAGCAAGCAATAATCACAATTAGCTCAAGTAAATGCTTCTAAGGAAATGAAAAACATATGTTGCTCATGGCAAACATAAGGCACAATTCAAACATAGCCAAATAGGTATCACCTGCAAACTCAATAAAAAATGAGAGTGTAAAAGTGTGCAAACCAAGTGAGGATGAATCTCAACAACCCAAAGGAAGCAAACTTCTTCCAAGAATAGCGGGGATTTAGTCTCCTACCCACGAAGCC
Organism: Pterocarpus macrocarpus; assembly: GCA_031439585.1. Taxonomy (NCBI): domain Eukaryota; kingdom Viridiplantae; phylum Streptophyta; class Magnoliopsida; order Fabales; family Fabaceae; genus Pterocarpus; species Pterocarpus macrocarpus. The sequence goes on along the minus strand of CM062513.1, from coordinate 30,755,624 downwards.
CCAAATTTGTGAGTTAGGGTTCAAATGGGAGAGAACCCATGGCTATAGTGTGTGTGGTAGTGAGAATGTGAGATGTAGAAGGTGGTTTTGAGGTGGGAAAGTGATTTGAATGGTGGAAATTGAGTGGAAGTGAGAGGGTTTGAGTGTGGGTGTGTGAGGAAGTGAGGAGAAGAAAAGAAGCATGAGTTTGAGTTGTTTTTTTGTGCTGCAGCGCTTGCATTTATTCACGCAAATATGGCTTGCGCTATAGGGTAAAGCAGCGTACTATAGTGCAACCAAAAATTCCCCTCTAATGTACAGATATAGCGCAAGCAAATTTTCAAAACTACTTTGTTCCACGACAGCACACTATAGCGTAAAGTAGCACGCTATTGTTGCTGATGCAGATTCTACCCTTTATCTTTTGCATGCCCATTGTGACTTCTTCCTCCACTTATGCACTTCCTAAATGCTCCAATAAACCTACAAAGTAAAACAAACAAAATTAAATAAATTAAAATCATTCAAAATAAAATTTCTACCTAAATCAAAAGAAGGACTAAAAATACTATAAATAAGAAAAATTAAAAGAAATTAAAGAAAGGCTAGAAAAAATTGAGTTGTCTCCTAACAAGCACTTTGGTTTAATGTCCCTAAGTTGAACATGGCTTTATCCATCAGTGAAGATCAGAGAGTGTAGTTGAAGTCTTTAGTTTGTCATAGCTCCCATCAACATATGGCTTCAACCTTTGGCTATTGACTTAAAAAGTGCCCTTTGTAGGGTGTGTGACCTCAATAGCTCCATAAGGGGATATATTAGTGACTTCAAAGGGTCTTGACCGCGTTGATCTCAGCTTCCAAGGGAATAGCTTCAATTTAGAATTGAAAAGCAAGACTTTATGACCTCTGTGGAAGTCTCTTCTTAGAATATTCCTATCATGCCACTTCTTTGTTTTCTCCTTGTAAAGCTTGGCATTCTAATAAGCTTCCTATCTGAACTCATCTAACTCATTAAGCTATAGTAGTCTTTTCTCACTTGCTTCCTTGAAATCAAAGTTGAGCAGTTTGGTTGCCCAACAAGCTTTATGCTCTAGCTCAACTGGCAGATGACATGCCTTCCCAAAGACTAATTTATATGGGGACATCCCAATGGGAGTCTTGAAAGCTGTCCTATAAGTCCAGAGAGCATCATCCAACTTAATTGACCAATCCTTCCTTAAGGAATTTATAGTCTTCTCAAGGATCCTTTTTAGCTCTTTATTGGATACCTCCACTTGGCCACTTGTCTAAGGGTGGTAAGGAGTAGCAACCTTGTGAGTCACACCATAATTTACAAGAAGGGCATCAAATTGGCAGTTGCAGAAGTGTGTACCTACATCACTTATTATTGTCCTTGGGGTGCCAAATCTTGAGAAAATATTCTTCTTTAGAAATTTTGTGACAACCCAAGCATCATTAGTAAGAGAAGCCATGACCTCCACCCATTTAGACACATAATCAACCGCCACCAAGATGTATTTGATACCAAAGGAAGTAGGAAAGGGGCCTATGAAGTCTATGCCCCAAACATCAAACAATTCAACCACCAAAATGTTATTCAGTGGCATCTTATGCTTCCTAGAGATATTCCTAGTCCTTTGGCACTCATTGCACCTTCTTACATAGTCATTTGTATCTTTGAAAATGGTGGGCTAGTAAAATCCACACTATAGGACCTTAGTAGTTGTTTGGATAGCTCCAAAGTGGCCCCCAACTTGTGATTTATGACAGTGATAGAGAATACTGGCCACTTCTTCTTAAGAAACAAATATTCTAATAATCTGATTTGAGTAGTGTCTATAAAGAAATGGCTTCTCCTAAAAATAGTACGTGAGGTAGGAAAAAACTTCTTCTTCTAGGAGTGTAAGAGGCCCTCAAGCAGAATTGTCTTCACCAAATAATTGGCATAGTCATTTGCAAACCTCGGTACTGCCTGTGCTACCCATAGTTGCTTATTAGGGAAGGTCTCTCTAATCTCTTCCTCATCATGCAAAGTGGGAGGGGCTAGTTTGAAAAGATAGTCTACTATCAAATTCTCTGCTCCCTTTTTATCTCTAATCTCTAAACCAAACTCTTAAAGTAGTAGAATCCATTTAAAGAGCCTTGGCTTGGCATCCTTCTTGTCCAACAAGAACATAAAGGCTGCATGGCCCTTGTAAACAATCACCTTGGCACCTATCAAATAAGAACGAAACTTGTCAAAAGTAAATATAACAGCAAAATGTTCTTTTCCAGTGCTAGCATAATTAAGTTGTGCTCCATTTAAAATTCTACTGTCATAATAAATAACATGCAACAACTTATCTTTTCTATGTACTAAAACAGCACTTATGGCATAATAACTACTATCACACATGAGCTCAAATGGTAAGTCCCAATTAGGTGTAACAAGAATGGGAGCTGAAACTAATTTACTTTTCAAAATTTCAAAGGCATGCAAACATTCATCATCAAAATTAAAAGGAACATCTGTCACTAATAGATTACTCAAAGGTTTAGCAATTTTAGAGAAATCCCTAATAAATCTCTTATAGAAACTAACATGTTCTAAGAAACTTCTAATTCCTTTTATATCGGTTGGTAGAGGTAGCTTTTCAATGACTTCAATTTTGGTTTTATCCACTTCAATCCCTTTGGCTAAAATACGATGTCCAAGAACTATGCCTTCCTGCACCATGAAATGACACTTTCCTCAATTCAAAACAAGTTAGTTTCCTAACACCATTTCAAAACTAAAGATAAATGATATAAATAATTATCAAAAAGGGAACCAAAAATAGAAAAGTCATCCATAAAAACTTCAATAAACCTTTCCACCATATCATGAAAAATAGCTAGCATGCATCTCTGGAAGATGGCTGGTGCATTACACAACCCAAATGACATCCTCATGTAAGCAAATGTCCCATATGGATAGGTGAATGTAATTTTCTCCATATCCTCTAGGGTAATGTGTATCTGGTTATACCTAAAGTAGCCATCCAAGAAGCAATAGTTGTAACATCCACCATTTTTCGCCTAATTATTCGGTTTTATCGAATAATTGAGAATAATCAAGATTCGGTTAAACAATTAATTAGACTCAATTGATTAGCAATTACTTGAGTTTAGATAAGAGAGAATTAAGTTAGAATATAGGAGATTTGATAAAATTTTGTTGAAAACCGATTTATCGGTTTAAAGGAAATCGGTAATATTACGGTATTTTAAACTGTCGGAACCGAACCAATAGAATTACAAGCTTAAAACCCTAGAACCTAAGGCTGATTACTTAGCCACTTTGCCCCACAAAAGTGGCGCCACAAGGGCCATAGTGCATGGAGAAGCTTGGCTGAATTTCAGCCAAGCATTCTAAACCAATCAAATGCTAAAGAAAAAGCCACTTAAACTCCACTCATACAATCAGATTTTTCTGCTCCTTTATCACATATTCTGACCCCTTTGTTTCCACTTCCTCTTCTCCTTTCAACTCTCTTTCTCTCTTCCTTACACACACAACTCCAGCCAACATCAAGCCAATTCAAGCTTTGCTCATTCAAGCTTCAAAAATCCAGCAAAATCACTTAGAACAAAGGTAGGAATTCTCTTCTTACATCAATTCTGTGGTCTTGGCTAGCTGAGCTTGGATTATTTTCATGATCTTTGATGTGTTAAATGAATGATTATGATGATATGTGATTGGGTTTGGGCTGTTTGTTTGGTTAAAACCGAATTTGAAGCAAGAAAGAATGAAAATAGGAAGAGATGGAAAGCTGGAGAACCCAAAACCCCTCGGCAGTCCATACGGCAGAGTGTACAGCTCCGCCTATAGCCGATTAAATTTGATGAAACCAATTTTAAATGAAATTAGACATCCAGAGCTTTCCATAGATATATCATATAAGGCTTTTGGATTAGTATTCAGAGAGATATGATTTTTTGAATTTCGACCTAGGGTTTTGACTCTGATTCTGGGCAAACTAGGTTGTTCAGAGTAGAACTCGCCCTATACTACTTGAAAATGAGTGAAACAAACTTTTTTAGAAAGATTACACATAGGAGAATGTTCCATAAAAATTTTAGAATTAGAAAAGGTCCCAGTTGCTCCCAGTGATCCAAGAAAGTTTCCCTATGTCCACACCGGGCCAGAATAAGGCAGTTTAGGAAGGTCAGAATTTGGGGCTTGTAGCTCGAGCCCTACTAAGTCAAATTGAATGAAATTTTTTTAAATGAAACTTTGTTCTGTTAGCTTTAATATGAGACCAATTCTGTATGATTTGAGTGAGTTTTCGATTTATAGTGAATTTTTACTTTTAGATGCCTGATTCTGGCTAGCCACTGGGCAAGCTGGGATAAAACCTAATTATCTTAAGCTATAGATATCAAAATTAGATGGGACTAAGGAGGTTAGAAAATAGACACATAACACTCTAACATAGCCAAATTTGAGGTCCAAATGAGTTAAATAGAAATTATGGCTTGAATTATAAAAACCGGGTTGGTTGAATATGCTGAGGCAGAAACTCTGCCTTAATGAATTTGATGTTGATATGAGTTCAATATTGGAATATGTATGTGATGTTGTGTTCTTTGTGATAAATTGATGTTCTGGTATACTGGCACTATTCATGAGGAAGCGGACACGTTCCGTTATGCTGCCGAAATTTCGGTAAAATCCATACATAAATTATGAATTACATGTTAATACATGTGCATTTCAAGGAAAGTTATGAAAGTTATAATAAGAGTTATGTTACTATGAAAGTTCCATGCTACTTGGGCTAGCCCCAGATAAGAAGTTAAGGGGAATAGATCGGCGGGGAAAGTAAACCCGGCATTCTTGTATAGGAACGAGCTCGATCCTGAGAAGCAGACTATTACCCAGGAGTCTAAATGGCCAAGAACTCCCAGGAGACCAAGAGATATAAAGAAAAATGATAAAAAGAAATGGAAAGACTTATGAAAAAAAAGGTTCATGATTAAGTTTGCATGATTACATGGATGCATGAATACATGGCATAGTTATGTCAAGATGTTTACAGTTGCCTATTATACTTATTTACTGCTGTTTGTTTAGTTATCTTGTTTATTACTTTACGTATCATTATTAGTAGTCTGTTTAGTTTTTTGTGTCTTCTAAAGTAAAACTGAACCTTGCCTCGAACTAGATATTTTCTTAAGCTCATAAAGATGGCTATTCCTATTTAAACACATGTTTTTATAATTTAATAAAACCCAAGGCAACTGAGAATGTATGTGACGTCAGATAACCACTACACACAACCCTATTGAGAATTTCTTTAAATTCTCACCTCGTTCTGTATCTTCCGCATCATTCTCAGACGCTGGCGATGGACTTCACAGCTACCCTATTCATTGAGATCCCAGCTTTACAACTTCACCATGATCCAGAGTTGGATTCCTTGTATATAGTCGGCTCGTGTAACTTCCGTCTCTACCTCTTCAGCAACAGGAATTTTGATGTCCCCTTACACCATCCTATTTTCGACCCTGCCACTCTTTACATTGCCGTCCCGCTGCACATGGCACACCCACCTCCAGCTTTTCTTGTACCCACAGCACAGGCAGCACCTGCTGACCCTGCATCAGAGTCCCCACCGTAGGCAGTTCCAGATATCCCCCTAAGTTTAGAGAGTGACCCCTCCGAGGCCACCGGCTCGCCACCCTCTTCTTCCTCGGGACCCAGCGCAGACTACTCACCAGCCGAGCCTGGCATGGCTAACGGCTATCTGACAGAGTAGCTTAGCAGTGGGAGATGTTGTACAGTATGACCCTCTTGTGACAGCATGTAGCTCTGGGTCATAGACTTGACAGTAGGATTAGATTAGTAGTAGGTTACGAAATGTCCTCTGAGGACCATAGGATGTTTTGACTGATACGAGCATTATTGTCTTTTTGATATACCAGCCCACTTATGTATTCTACTTTGAAACTTTGTACATAAACTGAAGCAGTGGCTTCTGATATATACATATATCTGCACATATATAGTAACGCTATTGTACTATTCTTATTCTTAGTGATATTTTGTTAAATTCGTTTCGCTTTTAGTATAACAGCGCGCCGTTTCGTTTGTTCAAAAAAAAAAAATAATATACATGATGATGACGATTTAAGGAAGAAGAAATTAGGAAAGGTAAACAGAGTGTTAATACGATAACACAATCTACCTAATTTCATGCTATGACTTAAGCATAACATCAAATTAGTAAGGTGTTACAATAGTAAGCATGGCCCGCTATCCTTTCTAACATCTAGTCCACGAAGGCTAGTGGGAAGTAGTCTTTGTGGGTGGTATCGTTGAGTTTCCAATAGTCAATACACATCCTCCACCCAATGGCTGTACGAGTTGAAATGAGCTCATTATTCTCATCCTTTACTACTGTAATCCCTCTTTTCTTGGGTACCATATGAATTGGGTTCACCCAAGCACTATCTAAAATGGGATATATAATCCTTGCATCAAGGAGTTTTACCACTTTCTTTTTCACAACTTCTTTCATGGTTGGGTTCAGTCTTCTTCGTGGTTGAACCAGTGGTCTAAAGTCATCTTCCATAAAGATCTTATACATGCAAAAGGTGGGCAAATGCCCCTCAAGTTTGAAATCTACTACCCAATAGCTGTTTTATAATCTCTGAGTACTCTAAGCAGCTTTTCTTCTTCTACAGTACTCAGTGAGACACTGATGATAACAGGATATGTGTCACCCTTACCAAGGAATGTATATCTCAAATGGATAGGTAACTGGTTGAGTTCTAACTTGGGTAGCTCCTCACTAATTGGCTATAGTTCCCTGTCTTGTGTCAGAATGTTAGAAAAAGGTTAGGAAACCACAGGCTGAGCTTCTAAAAGCTCATGGCATAGTTATAGGTTGTTGTCCTCTAATTCTTCTGCCATCTTAGAGTTCACCAAGTGTGCTTCTACAGGAATGACAATGGACATAGCTCCAAAAGAAAAAGTCACTACCTCTTTAATCACATCCACTCTAAGGTAGGAATCAACTTCTAGGGAAAACTTAGTTACATCAAAAACATTGAAAGTAACTTTCTCATCTTATACCTGCAACTCTAGCTTCCCCTCTTGGACATCTATCAGAGTTCTCTTTGTAGATAAGAAAGGCCTCCCAAGAATGAGGAGGACTTTCTTGTCTTCTTCCATGTTAAGAACTACAAAATTCATTGGGAGTATAAGCTTGTCCACCTTCACCAGCACATCTTCAATAATGCCTCTTGGGTGCTTGATGGATCTGTCAGCCAGCTGTAAAGATATTATGGTAGGCTTGACTTCCCCAACTACAAGCTTCTTGAAAATAGACAAAGGCATTAAATTAATACTAGCACCAAGATCACAAAAAGTTTTATTAAAATAAATATCACCAATAACACATAGAATAGTAAAACTCCTTGGATCCTTAAGCTTAGGAGGTAGCTTATTTTGCAAGATGGCACTGCACTCATCAGTAAGTAGGATAATCTCATCTTCTCTGATTTTCCTCTTCTATGAGAGGATCTACTTCATAAACTTGGCATAACTAGGCATCTAAGTCAAAGCCTCTACAAAGGGTATATTAATTTGCAGCTTATTGAATACTTCTAGAAATTTTGCAAACTATTTGTCTTGCTGTTCTTTCTTCAGTTGTTGCACCCTCTGTGGATAAAGAATAGGAGGGTCATAGATAAGTGGTGCCACGTACTCTGGAGTTTTCTCTTCTTCTCCCACACCCTTGCTATGTTTCATAGAGATTTCATACTTCTTTCCCTTAGCAGTGTGCACTTCAGTCTCAGCAGATGGCTCTTCTTCCAATTTTGGTTTCTCAAGTCTCCTAGTTTTTTCCCACTTCTCAAGGTAATTGCCTTGATTTTCTCTCTTGGTCTTCACTGTGTTGCTAAACAAGGTATCCTAAGTTCTTTTAACTAGCTGCTGGGATATCTATCCCAACTAAGTCTCAATGTTCCTAATAGAAACGTTCTAGTTCTTGAATTGAGCATCATACTACTTGAATTGTACTTCAGTTCTATCCACAAAATTAGAGTGGGTCTGTATGAATTTTTAGAACATATCTTCTAGGTTGGACTTCTTTTCTTGAATAGGTGGATTGTATGAATGTCTAGGAGCACCCTGATTCCCACGGTATTGATCTGAATGACCATAATCTCTGTATCTAAGAACATAACTGTTGGCATGGAAATTGTGCCTCTGACCATTTATGTAATTAACTTGTTCATCAGAAGTAGGTTCTATAGCATGCTCTACATTAGGATGATTCCTTTGGTAGAAGTCACATCGCAAGACAAATGCTGGTGAAGTGATATTGAGCATGTCTAATTACTTCTGAATGGTTGCATTCTGGATAGAAAATGCTTGCATCTTGGCCAAAAGGACAGTGGCAATGTCAACTTCCAGAACTCCCCTCTTCTAAGTCCTTTCACTAGGCATATGATAATTGTTGCTAGCCAAAACTTCAAATAGCTCCCAAGACTACTCAAGTGTTTTATTGTTTAGAGAACCACCAGCTGTGGCATCAACCACCATTGTAGAATGTCTGAATTTGCATCTAGAGTGAGATGCTATGATGTGGGCACGTAGTTAATAGCTCCTTGTATCTTTCGTAGGACTCATAAAAAGATTCACCTTCTGCCTGAGTGAAAGAAGTGATGTTATTCCTCATCTTAGCAAACTTGGCAGGGCAAAAGTATTTCTCCAAGAATTTTCTAGCTAACATCTCCTAGGTAGTGAGTGTTCCTTAAGGTAGAGACTTCAAGTAAGCTCTGGCCTTATCCCTCACTAAGAAGTGAAACAATCTTAGCCGAATAGCATCATCCGTGGCACCATTAATTTTTATGGTGTCATAAATCTCTAGAAAATTGCTAAGATGTTTATTAGGGTCTTCACTAGGTAATCCAACAAATTGGCAATTCTATTGTACAAACTGAATGAGTGTCATCTTCAGCTCAAATTTGTTTACTTGGACGGGTGGTCTCACGATATCGGATGAACACCCTTCGAGAGTGTGTGCCAAGTAATCTTTCATGACTCTATCATTTTGTTCATTTTCCTTAGCCATGATAGCTTCAGAGACTCTTTTAACTACTCTTTGTTCTCTTTAGAGTTGATGTAAGGAACGCTCGATCTCTAGATCAAAGAGTAAGTCTTTTGTGGATTGGCTCCTTTACATAAACTGCAAAATGGAACACAAAAACATGTAAAGGATGGACTAAAACAAAAGCTAAATAAAAATAAATAACGTAAATGAAATAAAATAAAAGAAAAATAATGTATAAAAAGAAACAAGAGAAAGCAAAAATAAAATAAAAAAATCCAATCTAATATCCTGTCAACTAAGAATGATATTGATAATATATCCGGCAACGGTGCAAAAATCTTGATGCGACTCCGGCAAGTACACTGGGCCGTACAAGTAATAAAGTGATAAGAAAAGTATCATTCCCATGAGGATAGATCAAATATCGAAAAGTTTAAGGGAATGACTATTTGTACAGAAAGAATTCACGAATGTAAAAAGTTTAAAATCGAAAATAAATAAATTAAATGAGAAAAGTAATAGTGTAAAAGGATGCTAATGGGGTGGACAAATGCAATGGAATGGATGCTAGCGGTAATTAATTTCTCCTATTGTAGACGCATTTACTATGAGTTTCTGTTAATCTGTTTCTATCCTAATTGACTCACAATTCATTCCCCTTAATTTATTTCTTGCCTCTCTTGAAATCAAGCAATACTATTTATCCTAAACTGAATGTCTAATCTCTTAGCACAAACTAATCTAGGTAAAGGTTGAAGCTTTATGGGTTCTTATGATGACTGCATAAACTGTATTTGTCTATCTCTAGTTTTCGCTCAGCTCACAATGTTTCTGTTAGGAGGCTTTATTCATAAACCATCTTTCGAGTTATTGTAAATCCCTAAATCAATTAATTGGTGATCAAACAATCAAAAGCATTAAGCATAAATAGAAACACTAAGCAATTGAGATAAAAATAAGATTAACATTAATTTATAAGTAAAATTGTCATATAAAAAGAGTCCATTAATACCCTAGCAAAAGAAAATTAATTCATGACTAGAGAAAAGAATAAAAATAAAAGAGTATGATGATGGAAAGACAAAAGAACAAAAAGCCATGAAGAATATAAGCTAGAGACAAGAAATTTGGGAACTTATGGATCTCTCCATGTTGAAGATTAGCTCTAGAATTCTTGTATCTTCGCCTTCAATCTCTCTAGTAAAAGCCTTTTGTCTTGGGAAGTGTGTGGTTTTGTCCAGGGATCTATTTATGATCTGAAGTATCGCCTTTTATAGTATATGGATCCTTTAAAAAAAAAAAAAATACAGTACGAGCCATTTAATTTTACAGTAGCACAACCCTTTGCGCTATAGTGCAACACTCAAAATTGGCAGGCTTTGCATAAAACGGGAGCATGCTAGGTCACATTATAGCACAGCATAAAAGTGGGAAATTGGTGAAATGGCATCATGCTATAGCGCGCAAGGTTGCGCTAACACCAAATTTTAGCCATCTTTCTTCTATGTCAGTACACTAAAGCGCACTGCGTTGCGCTATAGCGCAAGGTGCTCAATCTGAATTCTCCCCTTGGCCGCTTCCAACTTTATCCAAGCCCACATGCACCTGAAAACAATCATATAAATCCAAGATAAGTATCCAAAATATAAGAAAATAACAGAAAATCAAAATACCACATAATCTAAACTATTTAACTAAAATAAAACCAAACATTAGCTAAACAAAATAACTACATCCTAAATTAAATAAAAACTAACTAAAAAATATAACTCACAAAAAGGAGTTATTAGGTTGAATAGGCGTTGTTCTTCTTATTAACTTAGACACCCAAGTCATTACCAAGAATGTCGTGGAGGAAAGACATTTCATCCCCATCTACTGGCAAGTCGATGATAGCTGCCACATTGAGTAGCGTGGGGCTCATTATGCCGAACGGCAAATAGAAGGCATTTGTTGACATATTCTAGAAGTTGAGGAAGTTGTACAATAGCCCAAAGTTTAGAGGGATCTCCTTCTTGGATAGAAGGATCATGTCATAAATATCTATCTTCTTCCATTCTTCTCCTTTCTCATTGACTACCTTGTCAAGCCATTGAATGTATGAGTGTAAGGGATTTGGCCAAGCAGTGAGCTCGGAATAACACTTATGAATATGGAACCATGGGGCACCAGTTCATACTTAGATGGGGAAATAAAGGAACCAAGTTGGGCCAAGTCATGAAAGGTGATGTTTAGAATGAATCGTCAATTTTCATCATTGAAAACTTTGAGGGTAAAGGGGTGAGAGATTTTAGAAGAAGGAACCATTTCTTTTTCCCAAGAAAGCTCAATGGAGGATGACGAAAAAGATGAGAAAGAAGAAGATTCACACACCCCAGGTTTGTGAGAGAGGGTAGGGTTTACTAAATCAAAGGAAATTGAAGACATGTTGAGTATAAAAAAGGTTAACTTGAGGAGAATCAGAAACTGGTAGAAGTATAGAAGGTGAAAGAAAAAATGAGAGATGCTATAATACCCTACCAATTTAATGTTATACTTAAGTCATAGCATGAAATTAATTATATATATATATATATATATATATATATATATAGAAGGTGAAAGAAAAAATGAGAGATGCTATAATACCCTACCAATTTAATGTTATACTTAAGTCATAGCATGAAATTAAGTATATATATATATATATATATACTGCTTCAGTTTATGTACAAATTTCAAAACAGGATACATAAGTGGGGCCGGTGTACCAAAAAGATATAAGGCCCGTGTCAGTCAATAGATCCTATGGGGTCCTTAGAGGACATTTCAAACCTACTGCTAAGTCTATGACCCAAAGCTGCATACTACCAAAAGAGGGCCATGTTGTACAATATCATCTGTGGCTGATCTATTCAGTCAAATAGCCGTTGGCCATGCCAGGCTCAGCTGGAGAGTAGTCTACACTGGGTCCTGAGGAGGAGGATGATGAGCTGGTGGCCTCCAAAGGGTCACTCTCGGAGCTAAGTGGAACGTCAGGTACCACTTGCGAGGGTGACTCTAGCGCAAGGTCAGCAGGAGCTGCAGGCGCTACTGGTATGGGAGGTGCTGGAGGAGGGTGTGCCACGAGTAAAGGAACCGCAAAGAAAGGGGCAGCAGGGTCGAAAGCGGGGTGGAATAAAGGAACAGCAAAATTCCTATCACTAAAAAGGTAAAAACGGAAATGGCAAGAGCCGGCTATATACAGTGAGCCCATTGTAGGATCGTGGTGGAGTTGTAGGTCTGGAATCTCAATAAAGAGAGTGGCCATCGAGTCCATCGTCAACGTCTGAGAATGATACGGAAACACAAAGGAAGTGAGCATATGGTGTGTAACTGACGTCACATTCATTCTCAGCTACCTCGATTTTTATGTAATTACAAAACATGGGATCAAACTGAACTCTCCATATTCAATAAGTTTAAGAAAACGTCTGGTCCGAGGCAAGGTTCAATTTTACTTAAACAGACTACTAATAGTAAAACACAAAATAATGAACATACAGCAGTAAGTAAATATAACAGACAAACTGTAAATGTAATGACTGTTCAATATAATCATGCAAAACTTATTCTTAAACCTTTCTTCATAAACTTTTCCATTACTTGGTCCCCTAGGAGTTCTTGGCCACTTTAGACTCCTAGGTAATAGTCTGCTTTTCAGGATCGAGCTCGTTCCTATACAAGAATGCCGGGTTTACTTTCTCCGACCTCCCCACTGACCTATTCCCCTTAAATTTAATCAGGGGCAGGCCCAAATATCATGGAACTTTCATCATAACATAACCTTTATGCTCATCATATCATAATCTTTATGAATTTCTTGAAAATGCACAACCCAGTCTACCCAGAATCAAAATCAAAAGCCTAGGTCGAAATTCCAAAATTCATATCTCTCTCAATACTAATCCAATGGACTTATATGATATATGTATGGAAAGCCCTAAATGTCTAGTTTCATATAAAAATGGTTTTATCAAATTTAAATGGTGATAGACGGAGCCATACACTCCGCCGTACAGACTACCGAGGGTTTTTTGTTCTCCAGCCCTTCAGCTCTTCCTATTTTCATCTTTTCTTGCCTCCTAATCGATTTTAACATCACAAATAGCCAACAAACCAGCCAAATATCATCATTATCATTCAATCATCATATCAGAAATTGAGAAAATAAACCACCACCAGCCACCCACAATCAGAAAACCAAGACAAGAATTAAACCTCTACCTCTTGTTATGTGTGATTTGGCTTGATTTTGGAGTTTGGATGAATAAACCTTGGTTAAGCTTGATGGTTTGATGGACTTGGGTGAGTGGAGAAGAGAAGAAGAGAACTGGAACAAGGGAGAAGAGAGGGCACAGAATTTGGCTGAAGGAAAGAAAGGAATGTGTTATAAAGTGTTGATGAGGTAGTTGAATTCTTGGGTTGTGATTGGTTGAAGTTTTTGTGGGTGAGCTTCAGCCATGTTCTCCTCTTCTTGTGGCCTTTGTGGCGCCACCAAGTGAGGAGCAAGTGGCTGAGTATTCAGCCTTAGGTCATAGGGTTTTGGCCATGTAATTCTATTAGTTCGGTTCCGACAATTTAAAATACTGTAATCTTATCGATTTCCTTTAAATCAGTAAATCGGTTTCAAAAAAATTCCTATGAAATCTCTTATATTTTTAATCTAATTCCCTCATATCTAAACTCAATTAATTGCTAATTAATTGATCATAAATAAATATTTAGTCGAATTTTAATTAATCTTAATTATTCGATAAAAATCGAACACTTGAACGAAAAACGATAAGAAAATTCCAGTGGATGTTACAGATACTAACTGGTTGGATTTTATACTTGCCATTTGGATAGCCATATAGCAATTACTGTAGCTTATTTATAGCGGGTATATAGCTAACGACTATTTTAAAATAGGTAGGTGGTAAAAATTTATTAGTTGCATTAGACTAATCTTTGCAAAAACAATTGGCTAGCCTAATGCAAAGGGTAATATGTTGGCAGCTAAAAAATTGATGAGTCCCCTCGGCCGAGGATAAAACTTAGCCTAGAATGATTTTGACCCTATCCTTAGCAATAGTTGAGCCATAAGCTAACATGGTCGAGGAGATCATTGGCTAGGCCATAATACAAGCGCGGATCGGCCCAGAACAAGTTCAGATAATTGGTTAGCTAGGGCAAGAAATAAATCTCAAGTAAAAGATGGTAGGTTTGAAAGAGCCCAAGAGGATTCTTAGAGAAAAGCTTCTAGGTCCAATGCTTGGAATGTAAACACAGATCAAATTGAAGCCACATGGCAGCACCCCCATGGCATGGTTTTGTGGAGCATCCATTAGGCAACCTCGTGCAGTTATCAAAGGGCATTTTTGGAAGAAGTCTTGCCTATAAATAGAGCAAGACTTAGCCATTGCAAAGAATTTGCACCTCAAATCAAGAACTCCGGCATTTTCTTTTACTTTACTTTTTCTTGTACCTTTACCTTTCATTTTAAGTTTTCATGCACTTTAGTTTCAACCCTTTAAGTCTTTCTAGCCTTTTAGTTTCAAATTATATCCTCTTGTACCATTTCATCCCATTAAGCTTTCCATAAGGATTTCCCATTGGAGCTTAAGAGGGTTCCTCATTGTAATTGGTTGGAAGTTTAATAAAAGTTTTGCCGATTGAGCTATACCTGCATTCTAGTCTTGGTTTTGGTTATACTCTCGGTTAATCTCAGCTATGTGCTTTCTTTGAGTGACTTGGGAATTCATATCTAAGGAGTAGATTTCCCTTCTTGTAGTAATCATTTGATTTTTGGAATTGAGGGCTTTGGCTAGCCGATTTCAAAGTCTGGTATACCTAATACACTAACTCAATAACAAAAAATAGCCCAAATAATTGTAAATGCGAATTTTTATTTATGATTATATTTATTTGCCGCAACACAAATGTTTATGCATGAGACACTTTCATTACGCAACGAGTATTATGCACTTATGGCTCACCTTTTCAAAAGATAATTTTTGTAATAGATTCAAAATAAAATTTACCTTATTTTCATCATAAAGTATTTTAATAAATGAGTTTAGTTTCCAAAAAGCAAAAGTAACAACTAATAATTACCATAATACGACTTAAGCATAGTATGGAGTTATTAAGGTGTTATAGCCATCATCTCAAACAAGTCAAAAGAACAAACTAAACAAACGAAAAATAAGACATTGATAAATTATCTTTCTTTTCCTATTGTGTAACTAATCTAGAAGAGTGCTGATGATATTATCTTGTTTATATGTTGTCTAATTATAAAGATTTCTTGATTTAGTAGTGTCATATAGTTTGGCATTATTGCACTAGTAATAGCTGAATAGTATCAATCCACAAATAAAGAAAAAAAATCAAATTTCTAAACTATGGAAAAAATATCAAGTGCCAAAGATAATTGGCTAAACCCACGAGAAGAAAGATGTATATCAATCAAGTTAACCATACAATGGAAGAGTAATTTTAGTACATGTATCAAACATTAAGTACAATTCCATTTCAAAAGCATGAAACAAAATAAGTAAACCAAGAAGTTGAGTAGAAACAGTTCCATTTTAAAAGCTTGAAAGAAAACAAGTCATAGACAAAAAAAATTGATAAAGAAGAAACATTATTGCCTTTTTACACAAACAATTATTTTCATATCATTCTACTTTAAAGCCAAACTTGAAATAGACTAACAAAATTCCTCAAAGGTTGAAATCTAACCCAATATGCACCTGGCATAAACAATGAATCCAATTAAAAATGTATTAACTTTTAAAAGAAATGATAGAAAAGGATATGCTACAGACCTATGTTGGATAGTGGAAAGAACCCACAAAGAGTAAGCAAGACGAAAATAAAGAAAGCACAATAAAAGAACACAAATTTTAACATGGTTTGGTTACTTCAACCTATGTCTATGAGCCCAAAAACAATAATTCCACTAACAAAAACTTCAACTTACAACTTTTGCATAGCTAAAAGTTGCAAATCTTCCTACTAAACTCACCACCCAATAGTCCAATTACATCCTTTATTTAGTGTATGGACTTTCTCTCTTGGTAGTGTGTAACAACCAAAGACTAAGTCTCTAATTATAAGAGAAGTCCTTCCCCTCTTCTTCAAACCTATCGATATGGGACTTGACTCACACAATACAAATCCTTCCTTGAGCCAAGTTCCCAAATATCTTAACATTTTCTGACTTCATCTTTTCTTTAGTATCTTTATGCATTTCCCACATGAAGTGACCTTCTAAATAGCAAATATTCGTCTTGCCTTTTCTACTTAGTAGAATCAAGTGGCCTCCCATATACACTATGCATGTCTTTCCAATTCCTATATATTTGTACTAATGCGATGTCATCTTGATAAATAACATTTTGATACATGGATTAACCCTCATATTTAGTTTATTGGACCTTTTTTGTGCTTAATTGATCAATATTAGACATATTTTATGAGTTTGGGATCTAATTGGGCTTGATTGAATTTTTCAGCATTATTATAAATTTATACTATTTCTGTATGTTGAGCATATCTTGAGTTGTTGACCTCTAAAAATTACAAATTTTATATTGTAGGAAAATTGAGAGAAAGATCTACAACTTTTATAGAGAAGATAAAAACTAATTTAGATGTCTATTAGGACAAATTGGGCCACAAAGTTAGAACATGGCTGTTGTGCTAGAACCTGAGTAGTGTGCACCAATTGGGCCATAACTTGAGCTGCAAACATTGGATTGAGGTGAAACTGGTGCCATTTGAAAGCTAAAATATAAAGCTTCAATTAATATGAAGAAGACTCTCCAAAATAATGACATCTTGATGGACTTATTGGCTGTTGAATTTGACTGATGCGATAGAGGTACAACCTACACATGGTACAAAGATTATGCCCTAACTCTCTCATTTCAAGACCAAATTAAGCAAATTGGGTGTCCACTTAAAGCTAAGAGGGAGAGGATTGATTTGGGCAAAAGCAATGTTGGATATTCACATTTGAGGTCTGATAAGAAGAGAGAAAACAAAGACACGAGGACTTTCCTCTCTAACATTTTTCATTTTTCTCTTTTCTCTTTTCTCTTATCCTCTTATCTTCTCTTCTCTTCTCTTCTTTTCATTTTGTAATATGCTTGTTTTGGGTTCTATTTGGTAACCTTCATTGCTATGGAGGAGTAAGACTTTAAGCTAGTTTAAGGAGACTCCAAGGGCATTATGGTTGTAATCTTGAAACCCTATGCTTGAATCTCAATCATGTTTGTTTTCTTGATTCTTTTCCCTTTTTTATTTGTAAAATTGCATTGAATGGTATTAATTAAAGAATTAGGAATTGGGTTTAGGTTTGAACCTAGGCTAACACAATTGGAGCTAGAAATCAAAATAGGTTAATTAGAGTTGAGGTCTCAATTATCTAATCAATTGTATGTTGGTTGAATGCCTAGATGTCTCTAGGTAGAATTATGGGGTTATTAATAGAGGTATCTCTAATAGCTTAAATTAGTCACACTCCATGTGTTTGATATATTGTGTGTTAATGATTGATTCACCTTATGTCTAAGGAACTTTTTGAACTAGTGTTTTTATTTTTATTTCACCTAATTTTCTTTTATAGCTTATTTATTGCATGTTTACACAAAACCTTTTGTTACTTAATTAGATAGCAACAACATCCTTGTAAGACGACCTTGGTCACACTATACTTCAAATTTAGTATAACTAAGTATTTTAAAATTATAATTTGGAGTGGGCTGCGACACTCGCTACCACACCTCTCCTAATGAGATAATGTTGACATTGGCAATAAGCACATACTTCACATTAGGAATATTTCTAACTTTACCATTGTGGAGCTTTAAGTGAACTTTTTCCATGTCTTCAACTTTCATCTTCAATTTCTTTCACATATTAATATAACCAAAATCTTCATCTTTCCACAAAATGGTAAACATAGCTTAATCCTTTCACACATGCACATTCGCTACAAAATCTAGCAATGATTTTCAAAAGAATCACTATCAACACTCTACATGATATAGATCTCTATCATCCGAGAATTCAGCTACATGAACTTTTCTTTTAAGCTACTTTAGACTCTTCAAGTCTTCTCTCAACATTGCATATTAAGCCTGGATGTGCCCTTTCTCTTCATAGTAATGGCATGTCACCTTATTAAAGTCTCTTTTTATAGACTTTCTTTGCTGTACACTTCTCCATCTAAAACTATTCCTTAATCTTCGAGAACTCTCCACAGTTGGTATTCTTCCACTATCACTGCTATGATCATCTCTGCGTATTCTTTGCTTTTCTTGTAGGATTGTAGAACAAAATCCAATATCAGCCTCACAAGGTTGATCCTTCTTCTGATCATGAGGCAAAACACCACGATTTGATCTACCTTAGTCATTACATCTATGTTCCCACTCCTAGGCAACATGCTGTGCTGAACAACAGAATATATAGCCTTAACAGGAACTAGTAAATGAGAAGTTCGAATATCTCTTACTCTTATATTCCTTTTTCTTGTGAGAGTTTCTGCACCTTTTTCCTCAGTGGCACTAAGTTCTTCCCATCAATTTTCTCCACCACGACACAAGATACCGTCATTGGGGGTGTTTGTTATCTAGGCAATATTAGAAGGTAGAACCTGGAGTTCGTAGCTTCCAACAATGTGTAACGTCCTCCTTGGTATAGTACTATGCTTAAGTTATAGTACCACACTTAAGAATTATTACTGTTACTTGAGCGAACCTTATCTGACAGCAACTTCAGCCGTCTTTGAAACTTCCTGAACTATCTGGAGATAACACAGAAATAGGAGTGAGAATTTTCAATTCTCAGTAGGATTCACTAAGAAATTTCATACCGTGTCATTATTATTATCTTCAGCTGCTTCAATTTATTATGAAAAAGGTGGACATGTTATATAAACTGTTTAATTTTATAGTTTGAAAATATATTCTTCGAAGCAGAGTCCATTTTGTTCATACACTTGTCATTTGGGAGAGCCAATACAAAATAAAGTCATGAATCATACTATGAATAATAACTGCAACGTATTAAAATATAATAGTACCAATTATACTGGAAACTTAAAATCTGCATATGCCTTTACTTGTACTTGAATTTATGTAGATATACATAATTTTCTTTTCTTTTTTTGTCTTCCTTTACTTGTTGTACATATTCTAGAGTACGATCACCGTGTCATACTCCGTAGGGGTGTGATCATCATGTCGCACTCCTTAGGAATATGTTCATCCTGCCACATCCCAGAATATGATCGCCATGTCATACCCCATCAAAGCGTGATTGCCATGTCACATTCCTTAGGGTGTAGGATCAATATGCCACATTTCAGAGGATGATCGCCATGTCATACCGCATCAAAGCGTGATCGCCATGTCATGTTCCTTCGGAATATGAACTCATCATCATATCTTTCATCATAGAATCATAAATACATAGATTTCATACTTTATTCTCAAAGGATAATACTTGCATGGTATTCATACACGTCACATAACATTAACATACAAACATTTAGAACTATCACTAATTTATGCCGGAAATTTGGCAGCATAACAGATTGAGCCTACTTCCGCATGAATAGTGCTAGGCTACTAGAAAAATCAATCAAGCATTCAAACCATCATAGATCAGCAAATGTATAACAACCATATCAATCATATAGTGTGCCAACATCAATAAGGTTTCTGCTCATTATACTCAATTTTGCCTGATTTTGTAAAATCCACCAAAATTTTTATCCTATTCCTTTAGCCCTACATTTTGGATATGTTATAGTGCTATGTGTCTAGTTTCCAACCGTTTTGATCCCATCTCATTTTGATTTATGTAACTTTAGTTATTTGAATTTTACCTCAGTTTATCTTACTCTCGGCCCAAATTGTACTCTTAGAAGTAGAAAATCACAAAAAATAGAAACCTAGGTCAAATCATACAAAACTTATATCAATTTAAAGCTAACAGAACAAGCTTTTATTTGAAAAAGTTGCATCTCATTTGCTTAATTATAACTTGAGATATAAGCCCCATAAATTGACCTTTCTAGACTGCCTTGTTCCAATGTAGTTTGAACTTAAGGCAACTTCATTGATGTACTGGGAATAATTGGGAATGAATCTAACTCTAAAATTTTTATGAAATGTTTATCTACATATTAGATTTCAAATAGCATTAGTGGCATTCAATTTGGAGTTTTGTAGGGTGAGTTACACCCTTCTTAACTCATACTACCTAGAAAAGGGCCCAGAATTGCAGACTAAATTTCAAAAATTCATAACTCACTCAACACTAATCCAATGGCCTTATATTTTAATGGTTGGAAAGCCCTAGATATTTAGTTTCACGTAAAAATAGATTGATCAAGGTTTGATGGCTGGATTTTTGTCCGTATAAGATGAACATACGGACACCGTAGGGTTTTCACCTAACAGCTCCTTGCACCTAACAGCTCCTTGCTTCTCTCAATTTTCAAGTTTCTTCATTCCAATTTCAATTCAAATCATATCATACATACAAAATCAACCATAACTCATCATCTCTACTCAAGATGAGACCAGAATCATGGAAGAAAGAAAAATCCCAATCAGCCCCAATCCAAGAAAACAAGAAGAGAAATTGGAATTCCTACCTTTTTAAGGTGAAATCTTGTTAGATTTGTGTCTTGGATTGAAGGAATCTTGATGTAGCTTGAAGAATTGATGGAGATGGAGATGAAATGAGATGAGATGAGGAAGAGGAAAGATGGAGAAGAGGTCAGCAGTATATGGCTGAAATTCTAAGGGAGAAAGAAGGAAAAATTACAAAACTTTTAAAGGAAGCTACTAGGTGATTGGTGGATTTCTTCTCATTACTCAATTTAGTGTAGCCATCCACATTTGGGGCTGATTCTTGTGCCACTTGGTAGGATGTTTTGGCTAAATCTTGGCCATCTATTCTAGGGTTCTCATAGCATAATTTCTATTGGTTCGGTTCTGACAGTTTGAAATACCGAAATCTTACCGATTTCCTTTAAATCGGTAAAACGGTTTTGGAAAAATCTTATGAGGTTTCCTATATTTATAATCTAATTCCATCATATCTAATCCTCTTAAATCACACTTAATTGGCTTTAAGTAAATACTAAATCGAATTCTAATTAATCACAATTATTCGATAAAAACCGAACAACTTGTTTAAAAACGGTAAAAAAATTTTTTTTCAGACGTTAAACAATGCTCTTGATTGAAATGTTGTCTTCATTAGAAGCGACGAGAATGCTGTAAAAAGTAGGAACCACCCCAATATAGATGTCCTCTGAAATCCTCAAGACATCATTGTACCTTTGAAACTCAAAAATGTTGAAAACTTCAGGAAAAAAAGTAAAGTTTGCCAAGTAGAAACTTCTCTCTCTGGCAATGGGTCTTTTGAAGAAATTGTTTTGGAAGCTTGCTTGCATTTCTTCATCTTGAAAATGTAGGGAACACTCTAATAGCCCTTGTCAGCCATTTGAGAGAACAAAAGTTGAAGCTTGAAAGAAATAAGGAGTGCATATGAGTTGATATTGAAGGCAAAAGCAAAAAGGTGTTTGAAAGTTTGAAACTTTGAGGGGAGATGAACAGTAATGAATAGTATAGGGGGTTTCAATAACTTGATAGAAAAGGGTTTATAGAGTAAGTAAATAAGTTCAGTGGTTAAAGGAAATAATCAAGGTTCATGGAAATATGAAGGATTTGAGGTTAAAATGATGACATTTTGTGAAAGGTTATATTATGACCTTCCCACTTCGTTAAGACGTGGCAATGTGGCACAGTGAAAAGTTACAAAATCGACCCATGTTTTAAAAACTTGCTTGACTCTTCACATTTATCTTTCTGATTATAAGCTTAAGCCAACTTTCTAAGGGAAATCTTCTTTTTGAACTCAAAACCGCAAGCACCTTTTTGATTTGCTCTTTTTGAGTTAACATTGAACACACCTTTCTGAACATATTTTACATACCATTCTAAGCAATTTTTGTAGACTATTGTGAGTTTAGCTTTCTAAACAACTCTTGAAATGCTTTCTTCAGAAGGAAGCACACTTGACTATTGCAATCTTAACTTTAAGCTCTTTTAGAGGCTTAAAGGGATAAGATCCATGTGTTATGAATGTATGTTCAAAAACTAATCATATTTAGAAAGTTCTTAATATAATAGAAATGATCCTCATCTAGAGGTTTTGTAAATATATCAGCTATTTGATCTTCTGTATTTACAAAAGTTAGCTCAATATCTCCTTTTTGAAAATGATCTCTTGTAAAATGATCCTTCATATCTATATAATTTGACTTAGAATGCTAAATGGGAATTTTAGTGTGGTTAATAGCACTAGTGTTATCACACAAAATAGGGATTTTGATATACCTCAAGTTAAAATCTTCTAATTGATGCTTAATCCACAAAATTTGAGCACAATAATTTTCTACAGATACATATTCAACTTCAACGACTGAGAGAGCAATTGTATTTTTGTTTCTTGCTTGACCATGTTATCAATGATTTTCCAAGAAAGCAATAGCAGCCACTTGTGCTCTTTTTTTCAACTTTGTCTCCATTAAAATTAGCATCACAGTAACTTGTAACCTCACAGAAAGTACCTTTCTCGTATCAGAGACCAAGACTAGTAGTACCTACTAAATATCTCAAAATTCTCTTTACAGTATTTAAATATGATTGCTTTAGGTTAGATTGAAATTTAGTATAAATACCTACACTTAATTATATATCAGGTCTACTAGCTGTGAAATAAAGTAATGAGTCAATCATACTTCGATAAAAAGTTTATCAAAAACTTTATCTCCATCTTCATCAACTTCCAGAACTTGAAAAGGATGCATGAAAATGCTAATACTCTTAGCTTTGTCCATATTAAATCTTTTGAGCAGATCCTTGGCATATTTTTCTTAATGAAAAACATCCTATCTTTCTGTTGCTTTATTTGCAAACCCAAAAAGTATTTGATCTCTACCATCATGCTCATCTCAAATTCTCCATGCATAATCTTAGAAAAACTCTTGCACAAATTTTTTATTAGTAGCACAAAAAATGGTATCATCTATATAAATCTAAATAATAAAGAAATCATCTTTTCTATGCATGATAAACAATATTGTATCAATATTGCCTCTTTTCAAGCCATTTTTAACTAGAAAAAGCTAAGTCTTTCATACTAAGCTCTTGGAGCTTGATTCAAACCAAGTTTTTGACAGCTTAAAAACATGATGAAGGAAAGGTTTCATTTTCAAAACTCGGGGTTGTTTAACATACACTTCTTTAAAAATAAAGCCATTTAAAAAACCAAATTTAACATCCATTTGATAAAGAACAAAACCTTTGTTTGCTGTAAAAGCGAGCAGCATTATCATGGCTTCTAGTCTTGCAACAGGAGCAAAAGTCTCATCATAGTCAATTCCTCCTTGCTAATTATATCCTTGAGCCACTAGCCTTGCCTTGTTTCTAACTACCTTTCCACTTTCATCTAGCTTATTTCTGAACACCCATCTTGAGCCAATGACAAAATGTCCTTTAGGCAATGGAACCAAAGTCTAAACTTAGCTATTCTCAAATTGATTGAGCTTTTCTTGCATGGCTTCTACCCAAGTTTAATCTTAAAGTGCTTCATCAATAAATTTAGGTTGTATTTTTTAAATCAAAGCCATATTGGTTTCTATTCTGAAAGAGGATCTAGTTTTGATTCCTTGAGAGGGTTCACTAATCATTTGATTTTGAGAGACAACTCTCAAATCTCTTACACCAATGTATCTTCTTTTAATGAGGGACCCTTTTGAATCTTCTGATATATCATCAAAAACATGTTGAGGGTGAGAAGATTCAGAAATGGTAGTTATCTCATCATTATTTTCTATTGTGGCTATCTAAAGGGATTGCTAATTTTGAAAATCATTATTCAGAGACAAATTCTCTATGTCCTCTTCTAGGCCACAAACATTTTGGTCTATATCATTCTTCTTTTGTTTGAAGGACATATATGATCTCCTCCATAGTTTGAGTCTTCTTGTTGTGTACCTTGTAAGTTTTAGACATAGAAGAATATCCTAGGAATGCATCAGGATTAGACTTAGGATCAAACTTTGACAACTTGTCCTTTGTGGTAAGTATAAAACATTCAAATCCAAATATATGAAAGTAAGAAATATTGGGCCTCTTTTTTTTTTCCCCTAATCCATAGGGGGTCTTTTTTATTATTGGCCTTAGGAAAACCCGATTTTGAAAGTAGCAGATAGTGTTAATTGCTTCTGCCCAAAAGCATTTTGATAAACCTCATTCTAAAAACATGGTTCTGGCCATTTCTTGCAAAGTTCTGTTCTTCCTTTCAACAACCCCATTTTGTTGAGGAGTTATAGGAGAAGAGAAATTATGAAAAATCCCATTTTCATTTTAAAAATTTTCAAAAGCATGAGTTTCAAATTCACCACCATGATCAGATCTAATGGATGGAATACAAAAATCTTTTTCATTCAGAACTTTTTTTGAGAAAACATTAAAGGTCTCATAAGCTTCATCGTTATGGACTAGGAATATAACTCATGTGAATCTTGAGAAGTCATTTACTATGAGTAGACCATATTTTTTACTACCTAGGCAGACAGTTTTAGTTGGTCCAAAAAGATTAAGATATAAAAGCTTAAGTAGTCTAGTAGTTGACACTAAATTCTTAGTATGGAAAGAACTCTTGATCTATTTACCCCTTTGGCAGAACTCACAAGTTGAGTCATTGTCTAAACTAATCTTTGATAAAGCTTTAACAAGCTCTTTTTGAGAAATCTCAAAGATTAATATCATATGAGCTTGGTCAAGTTTCTTGTGCTACATCTACAAAAGATGCTAAGCATTTTATATTCTGATTTAAAAGATCATCAAGATATAATACATAAATATTATCACGCCTTTTGGTATTGAGAATGATTTTATCTGATGTAGAGTCTTTTATGAAGCAATGAGAAGGTTCAAACACAACTCTGTAGCCTTGCCTACAAAATTGACTAATGCTCAGGAGGTTGTGAGTCAATCCTTCGACTAACATAACATTAGTAATCAAGTTAAAGTTGCTAGTATCAATATTACCTATACCAATCATCTTTGACTTGATACCATCAGCAAATTTCACAATTCCTCCATCCTTGGTCTGAGATTTCTGAACCAAGACTTATTCCCAATCATATGTCTGGAACTACGTCATCTCTTTTTGATGATGTGATTTAAGACATACAGGCATCAGAAGCAGCCTTTACTTTAGGTACCCATATCTTCTTAGATCCTTTTAGGTTAGTAGCTTTTTTGGGATTTTTTTTCTTTGCTTTTCTTCTTCAAAAGCATTTCTTAGAAGAGTGTCCCCCTTTTTGAAACAATAAATACATGTAGGAACTTTGTTTTGAGAGCTTTTGGATGGATCCTCATTTTCTTTCTTCTCATACCCAAGTCTCAATTTTTCAAAGTATTGTCTTTGACTACCAAGCATCAAGTCAAGATTGTTGAAGCCATTCACCATATTCTTAAGATCAGATTTGAGAAGCTTAATTGTTTTTTATACTTTAGAAATATCAGAAGATGTGTTCTGAGCAGATTCAGAAACTTTAGTTTTTAAGGCACTGACATGCTATTGGAGAAAGGTGTATTCTTTTAAAAGTTCATATTTCTCATGCCTCATATTCTTTTTGTCTAATTTAAGGTTTTCAAACTCAAGGGACAATTTTTGAAAACTTTTCTTTAGAGAAGCATAATGTGAAGAAAGTGTTTGAGAGTCATCCAAAAGCTCATCATAAACTTTCTGAAGCTCATCATAGAAAAGTTCTGGTTCAAAGTCTATTACCTTTGTCTCTTCATTAGAGACTATGTCTGCCATGAAGTAGAGATTTGCAACTATCTCCTCTTCTTCTTAAGATACTACATCCTCTTATTCCTTATCTAGATCTTCCAATGCTGCCATCATAACCTTTTTCTTAAGTGCCTTCTTTTTGGAACTCTTCTTTAGCTTGGGACATTATGATCTCAAGTGTCCAGACTCCTTGCATTCGAAGTAGATGATTTCACTTTGCTTAGCTTTTCCCTTCTTGTCCTTTTTGGGGACAAATCCTTTCTTTTTCTTCCTTTTGATCAAAGCCTTAGAGATCCTTTTAGCTAGATGAGCAATCTTATCTTTCTCATTATCATCCTCATCATCAGAAGGCTCTTCGTCTTCTTCATTTGATTCTTCTAAAACCTTCATGGCCTTAGAAGAACTAGATCTTCTATGAGTAGATTTTAAGGCAATGGACTTGCCTATTCTGTTAATCTTCTCTGAGGCTTCATTTCTCAATCTCATGAGTCTTTAGAGGCCCAATAAGGGCATCGAGATTGAGCACATTCAAGTTTTTAGCTTCTTAAATGGCTGTAACCAAGCCTTGGACAAGCTTCTTAAGGTCTTCTTAAGGCCTTTATTTGATTTATGATGTGCATAAATCTTATGGTCATTTCATCAATATTTTCATGGTCTAGCATTTTAAACATTTCATATTGATGCACAAGCATATTGATCTTTGTTTCTTTCACTTGATCAGACCCTTCATGAAGAGTTTGGGGTCTATCCTAAATCTCTTGGTACAGTCATATGAAATAATCTTGTTATATTCACTCTTACTCAAAGCACAAGTAAGAAGATATCTGGCCTTGGCATTCATCTACACCTTGGCTTTGTGTTGGTCAGTCCATTACTTTCTTAGCACTAATCTAACTATCACTAGAGGCGGTTGGTCAGGATTAGCTATTACTTGAGGCATAGGTTGTTCTATGGTTGGAACATAATCTCCGTTTTCAATAATCCCCCCACATGTCTGTGCTAGTAAACTCAATGAAGAGTCTCATTCTATCTTTCTAGTAGGGATAATCTTCTCCATTGAAATATAGACGGCGGTTGATGATGTGCCCTTCAATAATATGATTAATTTATCGTGTCATTTCTCAAGATCTTTAACCTTTGCAACCATTAGAAAACTTAATCCCAGAAGCTGAGCTTTGATGCTAATTAAAGGTGGAAGTAATACGAGAAGGGGCTTGAATCATGCTTTTAAAAAAAACTTAGACAATTTTTCTTAAGTCTTTGAACTTAGAATACGGAAGCATTTTATGTTAGATATAGAAGTTATTGTATTCACAATAACTTTGTTAAACAATGAAAAAGATTAAACACACAAAGTAATACATAAGTTATAAAACTATAAAAGTGTAAGAGATAGAAGATCACACGAAGAAATTTTATACTGGTTCGGCCAAACGACTTGCCTACATGCAATCCCCAACAAAACTAGTTGAGATTTAGCCACAAGTTTTGTTTAGTACAAGTTTCTCCAACCTTACAACCGAGCAGTTTTTCCTAGCCTCTTCAAGCTAACAGAACATAGTCGTATCGACCTAGCCTTTCTAGGCTAACAAGGTGAGTAGTATTTTTTCCAACCTCTCCAAGCTCACAACGACCACTAACGGGTCAGGTTATAACAATAGATTGATGGCTTGTGTTTGAACAACACTCACACTAAATCACTCAAGGTGTATGAACTTATAAAGTATAGAGTGGAGTGACTTCTCACGAATATCACAAAGAGGATATTAGCTATTACAAAGCAAATGAGAAAATTTTCTTTAAGAGAAGTTACAAAAAGTAACTTTCTGGACATTCAAAAGGTTGAGAAAGATGAAAGCATGATAAGATATTAAGTGCACAAAGTTTCAGTATCTTCTTCGTCTTCAAGGTTTATGTAGACTTTAACATCTAGTCATTGAGACCTTAGACCTTAAGCCTAGAGCTTTTTGATCCACTTGTCTAAGATTGGAGAAAAAAGTAGGTTGCTTTCTTTCTCAACAAGTAAGTACATCATCAAAGATGAAACTAACCGTTTAAGTCCACCAGCTTTTCAAAGTGTCAGCACTTCTTTGGGATTTTTCTTGTCAAGTTTGGCCTTTAGGAATGATCCATAAATCGTGCAAAGCAAGCTTTTGAGAGTGAGGTACTTCATGTAGATCAACTTTCTGGACAGATCATCCTTCTGATATGCTCCTGATTCTTCTGATGGCTTGATATCCTTTTGATAACATATATACATCCTTTTGAAGCTTTTGATTTGCATTTTTGTTGTGAGAGAAATTTTTGAATCATAGATTCTCTTGTAAAAAAGTTCTTTCCTTAGGATTATTATATATACGAGATATATAAGAACTTTTAGATAATTTGTTTAAAGAAGGAAATTCATATGACTCATTTATCTTCAATATGCATATATCGTGATCTAGTGCAAAATGAGAACAAATACTTCAACAAATCGTTAGTCCTCAAAAGATTTTATTAAAAACTAATTTAATATCCATCAAAACACTTAGCTCGATATAACTCGGACCAGTTAGTGGCTTCTGAAGGGTATTGGAGTTTACAGAAATTGCCCTTTCCACCACAGAGCAATATCTCAAATTTCATTGCACTAGCCATAGTATAGTGAAGCACTTGTTCCTTCTCAAACTGGCTCTAATGCCAGTTGTTCAATAGTAGAAAGAACCCACAAAGAGCATGCAAGAAGAAAATAGACAAAGCACAATAAAAGATCACAAAATTTAACGTGGTTTGATTACTTCAACTTATATAAACAACCCTTAAAAAAATAATTCCATCAATAAAAATTTTAACTTACAACTTTTGCACAGCTGAAAGTTGCAAACTTTTCTGCAAAAACTCAACATCCAATAGCCCAATTACATCCTCTATCTAGTGTATAGACTCTCTCTCTTGGTGGTGTATAACAACCAAAGACTAAGTCTCTATTTATAGGAGAAGTCCTTCTTTTCTTTTTTCAAACCCATTGATGTAGGACTTGGCTCACATGTAACAACCTAAATCATCCACATGGTTGAAAGTATTGTACTACTTTATCTCCCGTTGTTAACTTTCTCATTATCATTTCCCAGGTGAATCAGCCTAAGTTCGGCCAAACATCAGGTTGACCTTTGTAGCATATGCCACTAAATCTATGACTTCACCTTCCCTCTTGAGGGTCACACCTTCTACAAACAATAATCCACAAACACATAGTACCTTCTTAAATAGAAAATGATAACAAAACATAGCAATTGTTTGGCAAGACAATAACTTGGCCTCTTATAATTTTAAGACCATCCTAGAGATTATAGCTTCAAAGTTCATAACCAATGTAATAAATTAGCTACAAGAACCTTGAATTACAATATACAATGATGTAAAGAGACATTACTGGTATTGCTTAAAGTTGTATGAACTAAATTAGCCTTATTAGAATCATTACAATTATGTGAAGATCATAAAGTAGCAGAAGTGTGTTGCATGCCCTTCTCCCATGTTTGTGGCTGGTTTCACAATTAGTCATTATTAGGATTACAAGGAACTTTCTCAATATGTGTAGCAAAATATGAATGTTAAATTTTGCAATATTTATGCATAAGTTAATACCTGCGTTTGCGTTATCTAAGATGTCTCGAAGGGGAATCCGAGTATCTCATCATTTTTTTATAGCTCAAGTAGTACACATGAAGGGTCTAAACTCTTTAAACTAGAAGAGAAGCAAAATACTCTAAACATAAAGCAAACAAAATGCACCTAAAGACAAAAAAAAGGGCTCAAAAAAGCCTTAACATAAATACATATGCTAGATAAATGGGCCTAATTTCTCAGCTATTAATATGAAACTCCTCAGCATATTAGCACGTCATGAACTATTTTTTCTAAACTTTACACTGTTGTATACTGTCACTTCTTCTCATATACTAGATATTCCCCAAGATTCTACATTGCAAATCACTAGTGTTAGGAGCCTAATTCCACAAATATTCTCCAATTATCTCATCATATGCACAATAAATCAAACACTGATGAAGTATAAAGAAAACTAAAAGCTTTCAAGAATACTTTTAAAGCTTAAAAGGTACACAAAATAGATAATAAAAAATTTGCTCTATGAAGCATGCTAATGGTAAAAGTGATATTGGAAAGAGATATTTTTTGAACCTATAAGTATTAGATAGCACCTCAATAAAAGTAAATAATATCAAAGACATAAGGAACAACCTAAATTTACATTTCTAAGTCATAAAAATTAAGTAACCATGCTGATATAGAAAATCCAATTATCATATTCTTTTTCTTGCTTCAAAGAGAACCAAAATTGAGAATAAGTACATAAAAATGTCAGCATGTTATTGGAAAATCTGACTTGGCACTCATAGGAAGCTGGTCAAGATCTTCAATCGATAGGGCACAAGAGACCAAGGAATAAAAGTAAAATCAGCAGAATCATCTAATAATATCAACCATAATAGCATGAACATAATATAATAATAATAATAATAATTATAACTTAAGAATGATTCTAACAAGAAAAAGTGCATAATAGAAGTGAGTATTAAGACAAAGCTTATCAATAGATTAAAGGTATGTTATAAAATAAAAAACATGATAGGAAGTTAAGAATTAAAACCATGATTTAATTCCGTATCATCAATAGATTTTAAGCATAGGAGAACATAATTTTCTCAACAAGATAGTAGTCCCGAAATCAAACACAACCAAATTTGAACTATTTGATTAATCCACAACTGAAATCTTAATACTATATTTGAAATGAAAAATGAAAAAAATGAAAGGATTAGTTAAGAGCAAAAAAAAAAAAAAAATATAAAAATTATAAATAATAATAATACATTAGACAAACCTAGTAGCCATCATACATGAGGGTCTCTAGGCTCCTTAGCTCTGTTTTCTGTTCTTGTGCATTCAGAAGGCTAGGAGATTGGATTGTGCAGCTAGGGAAACATCACCAGGATTAATCAAAAATGAAAAATTGTATCAAAGAATTCATAACTTATATCAGAACTTGGCACATGAAAAGCAAAAAGAGACTTCGAACCCAAAAATAGTTAATAATTTTGCTATTATGAATTTGAATCAGAGATGTGTTTAGGTACTGATTTGATATGGATCTAAAACCCATCAACATGGATAAAATAAATCAAGCAAGGCATAAAATTAGCAAAACTAATACCCATGGCAAGAAGATTTTACCTTTTGTATCCAAGGATTGCACCTTTCTGTCGCATCTTTGCCAAGCACGAAGCTATGCTCGACACTCATGCCTCACACTGTCAAAGCACCTCTTTAGTTAAGCTTGCCGCTTTGCACCTCTAACACACTAGGTTTGGAAGCTCTATGGTGTCATGCTTGCATCGCATCACCTCATTGTGCTCGCGCCATCACTAACTGCCATTAAACTGCCATGGCCACTATTGCTCATCTTTGAAAGATCCATGATCCACTGACACCACCGTGTCAACTAGCAACCTATCCTTGCACTACCTAACCTCATGCACTGGAGCCTATCACCGAGAAAAAGAGAATGAAGAAGGAGGAGGTGGAAGAAGAATAGTCGACGGGAGGGAGGGTAGGGAATAGAAATCAGAAAAAGATAGATAGAGAGACATTTGAAAGAAATTAAATAAATACAAATAGATAAAACTTCTCTTGAAAGCTGATTTTCATGTTTGAAAAGCTTCTTCAGAAAACTTTGATATCTTCTTCTGAAAACTTTGTTGAATCTCTTCAAAATAAGCATAAAAAATAAATAAAACATGATCGGTCATAACAGGGGTGCCTAAAAATAACCATAAGACACAAATACTAATGGGTATTAAATATTGCTCCAATAACAAATGAGAATTAAATATAATCATATACAAAGAGTTACTTGATTGGTCGAAAATAATAGATATCAGATTTTAAACTAAACTTTATAATTATATTAGGATAAATTAAAATAGAATCAATTTTGATATAGTGTTGATATAAAGATATTTTACAAAGATATTCAATTATGTATTATCATATCAACAAATTTTTTTTTATTTTTACTTCCATTCTCTCAAAAGTGTTAAATATAATAGCATGTGATTTTGATAAAATTTTTTTATATTGATAATATATCAAAATTAATCTCATTAAAATAATATATTTATTCCTTATTACAATATATTATTCTATTTTAATTTTAATATACTCTCATTTTTTCTGCATTTTTATCTTCCCTTTTATTTTTTTTTCCTTTCTTTTCTAAATACATTGAGACAAACCATAAAACTAAAATTCAACCGGCTGTTTGTGAAATGTTTATGTGAACGCCGATTTAAATATCCGGTTCATAACTAAGCCGGCCTAGCGGTCCGGTCCGTTGTTCCGCATTCAATTGAGCATTTCCGAATTCGCGGTTGTGTGAGCAAGCACGAGGCTGAGACACGAGAAAGGGCGCGGAGCGAGAGAGGGGAGAGAGGGAGAGAGACATAGGGAGGGAGAGCGAGCGTGATCTCCGATTTAGGGTTTTGGTATTTCCCGATAATACCCCAAGGTCAGTGAGCGCGTAATTAAATCTAAATATTTCTTGCCCTTTTTTTTTTTCCTTCAGTTTTCTTCTTCGAGCTGTGACTGAATAGCAGTTTATCTCGAAGCCCCAAACTCCAAAAGTCGAATTTTGATTTGGTATGATGGTGATGACGAGGAAAATCGTGCATGAGAAAGAAGTGTTGTTGTTGTGTGCAGGGGGCAAGTGTGTGGGATTTGGAGAGAGAGGGGTGAGAACGCTGAGTCTGAGAGATACCCAAAGAGGAAGAGAAAGAGAAGGTGGAAAGATTTTTTTTTTTTTTTTTTTGGTTTTTGGAAGTGTTAGGGATTTCAGCCTCTGCAGCATTCGATTCCCTTTCATTGAGCCATATTGAAGCTTCCCGTGGAGCAGCGAAAGCTTGTGGTTAGCCATGCGAATTCAATTTTGTTTGCTTTTGTTCCTTTGCATTTATATTAATTTTTCCTTACAATTGCAATAATCGATATTTGAGTATCAACATGCTAACTTGCTCTTGTTTTTCTTTTTTAAGTTAAAAAAAAAAAAATTAAACTCATTATTGTGCTCATGAAATTTCATCTTAGGTTTTGGGTATCCCGTGGGATGTCGATGCTGAGGGCTTGAAAGAATATATAAGCTGATTTGGTGATCTGGAAGACTGTATTGTTATGAGGGTTAGCTCTTGCCTTCCATTTTTCTTTTGGTATTGCTACACGCACATATATATAGACAATCATGAATTAAATATGAAATTTTCTTTTGGTATTGCTATTTCATATTTAATTCATGATTTTCTATATATATGTGTGTGTGTGTGTGTGTATGAACGTATATTTGTATGTATATGGGTTATATTGACTAAATTTTGCCATATGTTTAATTTTACTTTCTGTATTACCTGGTTATATTGACTAAATTTAGTGGTTGACAATAACCTTACTCCTATTCAGGTTGAACTTAGTTATAAATAAATTACTTGTAATTTGTAAATTTTGAAGGACAGAAATTAAGAAGGGAGGGAGCAGTAGGGGGATAATTCTTGTGCGAGAGATTCTCTCTTGTTTCTTGTGGAAGTATATTGAAGTGACCAATAATTTATTGTAGTACAGACTAGAAATAGCAAAGGGAACAATGATGGGTGAGGAGGTCGTCTCCCAAGTGCCCTCATTTTATTTTGTAGGCAAATTGATATTTATTTTATTTCTTCAAGTGTTGAATTACTAAGTACTCTATGCCCTTGAAGATGGATTCTATTCTGCTTTTTGTCCAATTGCAATGTAACTTTCACATGAATCATCCATACACACTAATCCATTTACTGTGATGTAATGTATGCATGTATATAATTTCTCAGCAAAGGCAGCATTAAATCCCTATTTGCTGTGGTGTCCTGGAGATACCTTATAAAATCTGCATGGTTCATATTCCAAGTCTGTTTATGCAAAGTTTGGAGAGAAAAAGTAACATGCTTAACCTTGGTATCACAAACACTCAGAGAAGATGAAAGGAATAAAAGAAAAGAAAATGTTTAGTTCGTCCTATGCTTTATGACTTTTCCAGTGCAATGTCAGATGGGTTCCTTATTTGGCATTGATTAGTGATTATTTGACGATGTTCGACTGCCCCTAAAACCTAAATTTTCTGGAGGCACATTTTAATCTACCTACATCTGTATTGTAGGAAAGATCAACTGCCGGTCTTGTGGTTTTGGATATTTTACATTTACTTCAGTGGATGATGCTAAGGTAACTGCTTTTCTGACATACACACATACAGAAATGTAGCTGGTAGCTCATGCATGCTATATCTCAAGTTGGATGACTTTCTTGCTGCAGAATGTATTATCAAGTGAACGCATTCTTGGTAACAGGATGCTGGAAGTCAAAGTGGCCACACCAAAGGTTTTAGTCAAACTGATGCTTAAAATTTAAAATCATTTGTATTTATTTCTAGTATGGTCCATGATTGGTTCACTCATGTGAGATATTATAATGATGTGTGATTGTATTACTGATTCTGGCAATGCTTTCATTTCAAAGGAGGAGATGAGGGCACCGGTCAAAAAAGTTACCAGAATATTTGTGGCCAGAATTCCACCATCACTATCAGAAGCAACTCTTAGAAGGTATATGTTAGAACTAGTATCAGTGAAGAAATAAAATGCTGAAAATACTTTGTATATTGATATGAGATTGAGATCCCAAGATGGAATCCAGTCCAAACGGGTATATGAATATGGTATAGAAACTGAAAATGCAGAAAATAGTGTATGAACACTCTTGGGTAGTATAGGGACCCTTCACCCTCCAATTCCTTACTCAACAAATGATCCACCCTCATCAGCACCGTCCCCCTCATATGTATAGTGACTCATTCCCCCCTTGCCAAATCTTCTAGAATTTGGTATTCTCTTTCCTACTCAGCAAATAACAAACTCCACTACTAACTAACCACACTTTTGTTACGTTCCCTCTTTGCTATAGCTATCTCAGGTCCAATTCCCTTCTTCCTTGCATATACAGTATATTTGGCCTCATGGAGCTTGCTCTTGGGTTGGGTCTCTATCAATACCGCTTCCTTCCCAAATCACCTTGTCCTCAAGGTGATTCGGTGAAAAGCAAACCTTACTGCTGGAAAGACCTCCTCCTGGGTCCTAGATCTTGAAAAAGGAGGGAAATATAGTCGTAGCGTAGAAACATCTGCCTGGGTCCCGTAGAACTGTTCCTAGTCCCATATTCATAGTTTCTTGACTTTCCCCACACATTAATGTAGTGACACATTAATGTAGTGAAACCTTCTCTAGAGTTTTGAATTATTGACATCAATTCCCCTTCCTTCTTTAACACCTTGAGGGTTGACTTCCATGAGGCTTGGGCATGGCATAGGGTTGGATTCCCTTGAATTCTCATTCCTTGCCTTAAGCCTTCCATTGTAAGTACATTTCCTGAAATCGGCCTCAGTCTTCCCCAAACCCGCAAGCCAATCCATTCCTAACACCACCTCTGATCCTTCAAGCTCCATAAGGAAAAAGTTCTGAGTAATAACCACATCTTGCACTACTAGCTTCAGCCCATAGCATACTCCCTACCCCTTCTCCAATTGAGCATTGCCAACTTTAATGGTGAAGGTTGGAATGCTCTTCACTTTAAATTGAATTCCCTTAGAACTTCCTCCTACCCTGTGGAAAACTCCCATCCCACCATCCCTCCATGCCAAATTTCATTCCTCCAATTCTAATGCCTTGTCCATTAGAGCTGACAAAGATCAAAATTGGCTCACCTTGAGTTTTGCTTGGAGTTCCAATTTCAATCCATGGAGGAAGATCCCCATCACTATTTTGTGGCTGAGATCCTTCCTTGCATTGGCCATTGCTTCAAACTCCTTACTATATTGCCAGACACTCCTTTTTTGCTTCACGAACCGCAAGGGCTCCATCGGATTCCTCGCCACTCTGGGCTGGAACCTCTGCACCAAATCCTCCTTAAATTCTCGCCATGTTGGGCACAAAACCTGGGTCTTCCACCATTCAAACCAAATCAGGGCCTCCCCTTCCATAGCCATCAATGCCAGGTCCAACTTGTCCTCATTGTCTACCCCTGTAATGCGAAAATACCGTTCGACCCTTACGATCCAACCATATGCATCTTCCTTCGTAAAGACTGGAAGCTCCAGTTTGCTTCCCATCATCGATCGTCGAAGTCTGCGCTCATCTTCCCCTCGGTCATCAGGAGATTCCGATCTCGAGAAGTCACCTTGGTTCCTCTTGCGAGGGGTTTCGCCATTCGTACCCCGACCTCCGAGCTCTGAGCTGTGGTCGCGATTCCGGGATCCAGGTTCATCTCTCCCTCGATCATCAGGAGATTCCGGTCTCAGGCGTCACCTCGGTTCCTCTTGCGAGGGGTTTTGCCATTCGTGCCCTGACCTCCGCTGTGAGTTGTGGTTGCGATTTTGGGATTCGCGGTCCTCCTCCTCTGCATGATCTACCCTCCTCGCTTGGAGCAATTCCCCAATCTACTGGGATAGAGACTCCAACTGCTTGTTGAGAGCCTCCTGCCACTGACTCATTTCGGTCACACTCCTCTTCATCACTATAATGCTTTGGAACCTATGCTCCAGCTCCTTTAACCTTGCCTCTATAATAGCGCGCGATGAAACCATTAATCGAGCCCGGGCGGATCGAAACATGGCTCTGATACCAGTTGTTAGAGCTGGTATCAGTGAAGAAAGAAAATGCCAAAAATACTTTGTATATTGATATGAGATTGAGATCCCAAGATGGAATCCAGTCCAAACGAGTAAACAAATATAATAGACCTATGTGATTCATGAAAGTGCAGATTCCTTATGACATAACATCAGGTTGTGAATGTCAAGATAAATTCCAATAGTGATTCTATTTATTAATTATACCTATATACATCTAGTTGCACCCATTCATTGTTCTGAAACATGAGTTAGCTTGTATTCCCTCTATCATACACATAAATACAAATAAATATATATCAGATTGATGTATGATTTGATTTATTAGCAACTTGCACCTGCAGGTAGCAATAGATTCAGCCACACCTCTTGATGATGCTGGGCCCGGTGCGAATTTTATGTTGAATAGCATTGATTCTTTCAGGGCATTTGGTGGTCCCATGCGAACTTATGGGAGGATGTATGGCGGCCTGAACTTCGATGATGTAAGTAGAGTATTGACACATTATTGATATATAACTAATACATATAAGAAATGGCAAATTAGATAATTCGTCAGTAATTTGTCCATTTCATTATATTTTGGAATCCAGGCCCTATGTGTAGGTTCCTGTCTTGGTCATTGTGCAAGTGCGGTACCTGCTGTACGAAATGCTTAACTTTTGTGTCATTGTATAAACAAATTTAATAATCCATGGTTCTGCAAGTGTTCCATGCATGTTAAAGTATGAGCACTAAAATATTGGAGTATTGAATCTAGCTGCAAACTTTTTGCTTTTGGTTTCACATTATTTTCTTTTGCAGTGGGGTTATGGAATTACTAGTGGGAGACCATCAAGAGCTGATTGGAGGTATTGACCATACTAGGCACGGTTTTATTGGCGGCATTGCCTTCCAGAAGTTACCGTGGGTGCTGGGAGCTGTTGTGCAGGTCTATGGTCTTAAGTTGTTATCAGAATTATGGATTAGATTTTACTGAATCTATTGTAAACCAGATAAATACTTGTTTTTCCTGAACGTTTGCTTTTGTAACCAGTTTAGTGCTGATATGAAAATATATAGGCCTTCGTTATAATATTTATTGGCTTTTTTTAATAAATATATTCTAGTACTGCAATGGCAAATTTCGTCGAAATATGAACTCCTTAACTTGTAATATAGATCGATAATGCAGAAAAAATCAGTATTCTTCTGCTCAAC
The DNA here is from genome assembly GCA_031439585.1 of Pterocarpus macrocarpus. NCBI lineage: Eukaryota > Viridiplantae > Streptophyta > Magnoliopsida > Fabales > Fabaceae > Pterocarpus > Pterocarpus macrocarpus. Next base: position 30,717,692 of record CM062513.1, on the reverse strand, counting down.
GTCCTCTACTTTGTAAAGAAGACTGGTTTAGCCATTCAGCTGTCACGGAAGTGGCGTTTTCACGTGCTTAATTATGTCCCAATCTGTACAGGTATTGTGGTTAGTGATTACACAATGAAAACATGTTTATAACATTATTGAGATTCTGAAAGTCAATCTTAACTTAAAATCCTTGACGGGTTCACAAGGGCGATACAGAGTTGGGGTTTTCACAAAGATGGGTATTTCTTGCCTCTTTTTCCCTAGAATATCAAATTAAGGAAAGTATATCTTTTTTAAAACATGTTATTTAGCAGAGAAAACTCGCTGACGGTGGCCAAGATATTGAACAACCCCCCCTCCCCCGGCTCCATGGAAGGAGTACGTTGTCTAAACACCTGTTGTTGGACCTGTATAGTGCGTCTCAATCACCAGATGAGTACTCGTGCGTTTCCAGCAATTATCCTTATCCATATGGAAAACAAAAACGGAAAAATATTTAGAGGAAAGAGGAAAAAAAGAAAAGCGGAAAGTTCATCCACATAACGACTGTGCTTTATATACAAGTAACATAGCTCGGGACAAATAATCTTATGATCGTGTAAGGCTTTCTAACGCAAGCCAAATACATCAAATGACATTAAGACAATGCAGTAGATTCTTATAGAAACTGGTCAAAATCCTAATCACTTCAGGGCTTGTTCATGGAATTGATCACTGAGCATGGCTGCTGAAGCAGCTGATTGGAGACCATATCTGAGCATATTTGCGGAGTGAAAATACTTTGCGAGTCTTGGAAACCCGACGATCCTGTTGTTCGGATATCGAGCCTCTCATACTTTCAGCTTTCATCTGTGCCTTTCTGAGCTTGTTTAGAATCTTATCCATTGACGATGATCTCTTCTTTTCCAATTTCATCTGCCTCAAAAATTATCTTAATAAGGAAAATTATTAAAATTGCCCCTGCTTTCCTTATATACACTTGCTAGTTTCTACATATATTTTCTGAGCTTCATACTGGAGGATAGCAATTCCACTTAAAAAGAGGTGAGGTCTCCTTTAATAATTTAATATATCATGCTTTTTATCATGGTAGTATGACTATGAATTTGTACTCGACTCGAGCCATGCATGATATGAGAAAGTAAGATATACAAATTGTGATGAATTAAAAAAAAAAAAACCTCAAGTTTGCGTATTGCAGCTTCGGCCTTTGCTTTCTGCAAATTCTCCCACGTAATGATTTTGGCTTCCTCTCTCCGTAATCTGCACCAGAACAGAATACACAGATAAAAGCATAAATACAATAATGACATTACATTTCTCATGCTCTCTGAATGAATGTTGGAGAGATTTAAATATCTTGCTAATAATGATCCGAGGAACTGAAACGCACGGCAGAAGATTTTTGGATTCAATTTGCACTTGCAGCCTCCAAAATCATTCTAGAGCAGGATTAGTTTGTTCAATCCCTATCCCAAGGAACTAAAGGAACAGTAACATAGTTGGTAAAAGCATATTATTTGCACAACATACTTGGAAATGTCTGAGATTGACTCTTCAATATCCCAACTTGAAGATTGGGTCTCTGTACTATTTTCTCTGAATTGTTTCCTATGCAGCGAGTCTGTTTTCGTCAATCTGTTTGCTTGCCGCTTGGACCCTCTGATAACAGTAGCTTGACTATCAATCTGCACATCTCTGACCTCTAGTTTAGGAGAATGGCAATCCTGTTGATCCATGACCGAAGTGGCACAACATTCTGGAGATGAATGTGCATCATTCTCGGTCTCTGAATGGCTCATTTGGGTAGCTTTATCACATCTTGAGAACATCATGGTGTCCTCATTTTTCGTTCCATCAATATTCTCATCTGTAAATTAAAATAATAGAATCGTTTTAAACATGTAGATTCTCAGTTGCCAACATATAATAGTGTATTATGTAATCTAGACTCTGGTAAAAGATTTGATGATCTCATCCCAGTGATTTAAAACTCCTAGAGACCCCAAGACCAATGTTCATTTTTCCCCCCCTCAAAACCACATGTATCCTTCTATTGGAGACAATCTTGTTAGAGCATTCGAGATTTTATAGGGGTATGACTCTCCTAACACCACCCAAGATCAAAGTTATACATTGCCAAACTATATCAAAGGAATGATTAAACAACGTATACACATAACAAATTCTTTCTTTTATTAATGAATTTGTCTTGTTGGTCGATCCTGATCTGAATATAACACAGCGCACATAAATTGTCCCCTGAAGAATAGTCACACACATTGGCTATCACGTGTCAGAACAGTTTCTACTTATGCTAGTCAATTGATTACATATAAAGCATCTCATAATGCAATATGCAATGTGATTTTAGTGAGAATGCCTGTAAACCTGTCACCAATATTATATTACCTTGAGAGATAGGAGATGATTGGTCACATGGCTGTTCTGAACACATGTGTGCAGTGGATATTGATGCGTCCGCTGCACCATTCTTGTGGAGCACAGGACTAGAGGAATATTGTATTCCATTGCCACCAGTTTCATAACCGAAAACAGTGTCATGTGGATCATAATGGTGAACAGAAACTGCAACCGGTGCCAACACTCCTGTTGAAAAGGGTGAACCTACCATCAAGTTTCTCACAACCAAGCCCTGGCGCAGTGGAACTGTAGGTGAATAATTTGAGTAGTAGTAAGCCACTGGAGGAGGCACAATTGGGCCACTTATTGACTTGGGTCGGCGCTGAAGTTGTGCATGTGCACTTCTGCTGTCAGCATAGGCTGAAACTGGGCTGCAAATCCACCTTTCAGCTTCATCCCATTTTGAGGGCATTGTTCTTCCACCACTGAATGGTGTCAAGCCAGACATAGTGTGCCTTCTGATGCTGCTGCTTGCAGGCTTTGGTACTCTCTCTGAGCTCCATCCCTTTTGGCTCCCTAGGCCTTTATCCCTATAGTTTGGTGCCCCTGGACTTGGGAAAGAACCCAGGTTCTGGGAGGAAGAAGAGCTCTTCTTCATGGCACTCAAGTGAGTTAGGGAGTTCTATTTGGTTGCCAAGCCCCAAGAGAAAGAGGAATTATACAACGAAAATGGAAAGCTGAACCAGCTTTGGCTTATCTATTCTTCCGGTTTATGAAAAGAGAAAATAAGTTAACAAAAATAAAAAGAATAAAAATAAAAAAAAATTAATGAGAAGGGAAAATGAGAAGAGAAGTATATATATATTTTTGTTAATTGGTTAAGAAAAAAGATAAAAATAAAAAAAATATAATTATATATAAAAGATAATTTTATCAATTTATTTTATATAATTGAAAAGAGATTAAAAAGATAAAATAAATAATTTAAATTATACATCTTTTAGTCTTTATTTTTTCATTAATAAAAAATAAAAAAAAATTTACGTGAGGCTTATATTTTTTTATTCAAATAATTTTTTTTTTTTTATTTTTTCCCCCAATTTTCATGCTATCCAACTAAACAGACATGAGGTTGATGCCTCAGTGTACTTAAATCTGATCAGATTCCTTGCACCGAAAAAGTAACAATGCTAGATTTTGACCAGTCATGCCTCATGACTCATAGCATTTGGTAATGTTAATAGGGGCAATCGGGGCTAGGAAACCGGTTAGTCATGCTTTTAAATATGCGACCACAATTGTTTAAAGCTGAAAATAGAAAACTAGAAAGTCATCAACTACTAATTTTAATGGTAAGCAAAATAGATAATCGGTTTTAAGTAACGTTTTGTGCACCGATCGACATGCCAAGAATGTGGACACCTCATATTGTTGTGAGACGTATCACATTAGTCCAATCCAATTGAATGCAACCATTTTCTTAGGACAAGAACCATTCATTGAAGTTGGAATAATGAGTGGGACGAAGGCGGTTTTGCAGGGAACAGGATGTGGACAGGCTGAGACATCGTGTAGGGTTCCAAGAGAGCCATCCTCACACTAGTCATGTTGTATGTAAACTCCAAATGCCACTCACATGCAGTGGGCCACTGGCCAGAGGAGGTTCTTAAATGTTCATAGAATAAGAAAATTTTTGTTCTATACGATTTATAGTTAAATATAATAGATTATTATAATCTACACTATTTTTATATTTTTAATATAATAGATGATATGTTGATTAATAATACATAATAAAATTTTTCTCTTATTTTAAAAGTATTTAAGAATTTTTTCATTGGCCAAGATATGGTTAACTTTCACATAATGATACAGAAATGAAAAAAAAAAATAGTAATGATGTTGAATTCTGCCATGCACCTCACAAAAGTGAGGTGCATCAAATATCTTATGAAGTTAATAGTTAGATGTGAGGGTGTATTTGTGCAATTGTCCCATGCTCCTCACATCAGATTATTAACCTCATAAAATATTTGATGCACCTCATAGAATCCGCCTAGTAATGATATATCTTCCTAAAATATTCTCCTAATAATTATCTTAAACATTACTAAATATGGAAAATATTGAATGTTTTACAAATACATTTACTATCTTAAAGACATAAAAAATATTCAATATTTTCCTTATTTAAAAATTAAGAGGGTGATTAGAAAAATATTTTAGAGATACAATTTAAAAAATATTAATAATTAATTATTGTTATTATATCAATTCCACTCCTATTGAAAAGCCCACAAAACCTTATTTTAAAAGCCCCTTTCTCAATTTTTAAATTTTAAGTTAATGTAACTTTAAAAATAAATAAAAAATACTGCTCATCTAAATTAAATAAAAATATAAAAAATGAAAATTTTAAGAATCAATAATCAAATTTTAGATTTTAGCTTAAATTTTTTCAAATTTAAGCTTTTAAAACCTTCTAGCTTAAAAATAGGTAGTTTAATGGCTCCAAACAATTAATTAAAATTCAATCTTTATTTCATTAATATCTAAAGAATAATTATTGGGTCTTTTAGTTTCAAAAAAATGCATATTTTGTATAGCCTTACATATAACTCCTTACTATAGTCTTAAAAAATTTTCTAGACCTGAAATAACAAATGATCACAAATCTCATTCAAAGACTCCAAGGGTTTTTCTCAAATATAATTTGACTCAAACAACTCAAAATATGAGCAGAAAGAATTGCTCAAACTCATATGAAAATTATAGATTATGTTAGTAACCTTTTATGTAGAACTAGGGTATTAAACATTCTGAGAATGCCTTTGGATATTGAGAATGGATTATATGTTATGATCTGTTAATCAAGAGATTGTATATAAACTTGGATGTATAATTTTTAGGGAAAACTCTATCAAATATTCTGTAACAATCTATAACGAGCCCAATAGGCCCAAATTACACTTTGAAGGTAGACCAAGCTTATTAAGCCTAAGAAGGGAGCATGGAAGAGGATTATGGTAAATGTGGTATGATTCTTCCCCTCTTCTTACCTTTGGACCCTCTCTTCTTCTTCGATACTAACACATTCTGGTTTTCCCTTCTTCCCATCTCAGAATTCTTATCTTCATTCTTCAATCATAGGTTGACACTTACTCTCGGTCGGGCTAGTCACTGATACTAGAGTTCGTCCCTTCCATTGCGTAATATTATAGATATTACCATACTATTGTTGTATATATATATATATGGGTCTTAGTGTGTTTCAAACTTAGTTTGTCTATACGTATTTAACTATGGAAGAAGTCCCACATTGCTCATGAAAATGTTTTAATAAGCATTTATATATGATGGTACTTAATCGGTAAATACCTTATGGTATTGAGGTACAATTGTGGATTTGGGCCTTAGTTAAATACACACACGTGTGCCCCGCCCTGCCCCGTCTCGTCCGTCCGCGCATTACCCTGCAAATTTTATTTATTTATTTTTTACCGTTGCAACTCTTTAATGCTCCAACGGCTCTTTTCCTGACCGTTACCCAACGGCTCTTTTTCTGACCGTTATCCAACGGCTCTTTTGCAACAGCTATTTCTTTTCCCTATATAAACCCTGCTACATGGCACAACACAGTACACATCTCTTCATTCTCACTCTTCTGTGCAATAAAAGCTACCCCAACTAATTCTATTGCATTTTCTGCCTTTTGCAAGATCTGCTGCTCAACGTACCGGGATCATCGTGTGGACGAGTTCCTGTGGAGACCCACGTCTAATCCTGGAGGGTTAACCGTCAACGCCATTCCACCTAGCAAAGCTTTGTGTAGGGCGGAATTAAACCCTTAAGGACAGTGCCTTGCATGATTCGTGGTAACCTTGTTCTACTATATCTCATTGTTGCTGTCATTTTATTCTTATTATTTAAAGCTAAAATACTAGTGTTCAAATTATTTTCATAACATTCTTAAGGGTTTAAATATATGGATCCTAGTATTTTAGCTGCTGCTAAGGTCATTCCTGATGCTTCAAGGATTGAATCATTTGATGGAAATAATTTTAAACGATGGCAACACAAAATTTTAGAAGTTTTAGACTTTTCTCAAATCAGTTTTGTTTTGCAAGATCCTAAATCGGAACATGATTATGAAAATTATCAACAAGTCTTGAAGGATTAGGAATTGGCTGATAAATTGTGCAAACATAATATTTTAAGAGCTTTATCAAATGATTTGTATGATATTTACTGTCGTTATGTTCATGCAAAGGATATTTGGGATGCATTGGTTCAAAAATATATTTATGAAGAAGAAGGTAGTAAAAAGTTCTTGGTTCATAATTATAATGCATTTCAAATGGATGAAAATAAATATGTTGCTTCTCAAATTAATGAATTTACTAAGCTTGTAGATGAATTAGCTAAGGAAGGAGATATTCTGCCTGAAAGGTTTGTATCTCAAACTCTTGTTGATAAACTACCTGAATCTTAGAAAGATTATAAAATGAATTTCATGTAAAAGAGAAAAGCTATGACATTGCAAGAAACTATTGTGCATATTAAGATTGAGGAGAAAAATAGGCTAATGGCTAGTGATCAAAATGCTAAGGAAAAGCATGCTAGAGCTAACATTGCTAAGGATATGCAGTCTAAAAATTCATTTTATGGCTCTAAAAATCATAACATTAGAGTTCATAAGCCACATTTCAAGCATGATTCTAACCAACAACAAAAGAAGAAGGGTGCTTGTTTTATTTGTGGCAAAATAGGTCATTTTGCATCCGCTTGTAGACTGAGAAGGAACAATCAAGGAGGCGCAAATAAAGGAGGAGGATCATCATCAAAGATAAGGGCAAACGTGGTGGAACATCAAGATGATGTTATAGTGGCAGTGGTTTCTGAATGCTTTTTAGTAAAGGAAGCCAAGGGATGGATTGTGGACTCTGGTGCCACAAAGCACATTTGTGCTAAGAAAGAGATATTCTCTGAGTTTTCTTCCATAGAGGATGGGAAGGATTATGTTTACCTAGGAGATTCAAGTAAAATCTCAGTCTTAGGTAAAGGAAAGGTGCCATTAAAAATGACATCTGGGAAAACTCTTGTACTGTCTGAAGTACTCTTTGTACCTGCCATTAAACATTGTCTGGTGTCGGTCCATCTTCTTAACAATGCCAATGTGAAGGTAACCTTTGATAGTAACATAGTTACCTTATCTAAAAATGACATATATGTTGGTAAAGGTTATCTTAATGATGGTCTGTATGTTTTGAATGTAGTTACTAATTACAATGAAGGAAGTTCTTCTTTTGCTTACTTGGTTGATTCTCTTGATGTTTGGCATGGTAGATTAGGACATGTAAATGTTCCTTATATCTTAAAATTGAAAGAAATGGGACTAATTGATAGATTGGATAATACTAGCTTGGATAAATGTGAAATTTGTGTAGAAACTAAAATAACTAAGAAGCCATCCAAACAAGTAACAAGACAAAGTGAATTATTAGAGCTAGTACATAGTGATTTAGGAGATTTAAAGCACACAATGACAAGAGGTGGTAAAAGGTTTTACATAATCTTTGTTGATGATTATTCTAGATATACTAAATTATATCTGTTGAGATCTAAGGATGAGGCTTGTGAAATGTTTATTAAATATAAAAATGAAGTAGAAAACCAACTTGGTAAGAAAATTAAAAGATTAAGAACAGACAGAGGAGGTGAATATGAGTCAAACTCCTTTAATGAGTTTTGTGAACAACATGGTATAATACATGAAATAACTCCACCTTATTCACCTGAATCTAATGGTATAGCCGAAAGGAAAAATAGAACTCTTAAAGAAATGATAAATGCCTTGCTTGTTAGTTTAGGATTACCTAACTATATATGGGGGGAAGCTATCCTCTCGGCTTGCTATATACAAAATAGGGTACCACATAAGAAACTTAGTAAAACACCTTATGAGCTCTGGTTTGATAAACAACCTAATTTAGGACACCTGAAAGTGTGGGGGTGTTTAGCTAAGGTAATGTTGCCAGACCCTAAGAAAAGGAAACTTGGTTCCAGAACATGTGATTGTGTGTTTATTGGATATGCTCAAAATAGTAGTTCATATAGATTTCTTGTTGTGAAAAGTGATGTGTTAGAACATAATTCCATAATTGAATCTTGTAATGCATCATTATTTGAGCATGTATTTCCTATGAAACTAAAGAGAAGCATAGTAGAAACTCACATGAGAATATATCTGAGGATATAGTTGATCAAAATGATAATGAATTGAGAAGGAGTAAGAGAACAAGGAAAGAAAAAGATTTTGGTGATGAATTTTATGCTTATCTTGTTTCTGATGATCCTTTAACTTATAATGATGCTATTACATCTATTGATGCTCCTTTTTGGAAAGATGCTATACATGCTGAGATCGAATCTATTATGGCCAATCATACTTGGGAATTAATAGATTTACCACCTAAGACAAAACCTATTGGATGTAAATGGGTATTTAAGAAGAAACTAAAACCAGATGGTAGTATAGATAAATATAAGGCCAGGTTGGTAGCTAAGGAATACAAGCAACAAAAGAATCTTGATTACTTTGATACTTATTCTCCTGTTACTAGAATTGCATCTATTAGAGTTTTGTTTGCCATTGCATCTATCTATAAACTTGTTGTGTATCAAATGGATGTGAAAACTGCATTTCTCAATGGTGATCTTGAAGAAGAGATCTACATGGAATAACCTGAAGGATGTGTGGTTAAGGGCAAGGAGAACAAGGTATGCAAACTTGTTAAGTCTCTTTATAGTTTAAAGCAAGCTCCAAAACAATGGCATGAAAAATTTGATCATGTTATGATTTCCAATGGGTATGTGACAAATGAATCCGATAAATGCATATATAGTAAGTTTAATGATGGTGTTGGTGTTATCATCTGCCTATATGTTGATGATTTACTGATCTTTGGTACATGTTTAGATATTGTAACTAAAACAAAAAAATTTTTGTCTTCTCAATTTGATATGAAAGATATGGGTGTTGCTAATGTTATACTTGGAATAAAATTGAGTAGGGAAAATGATAGATTCATTTTATCTCAATCTCATTATGTTGAATGTAACATCCCCAATTTTTGTCTAAGCTACTTAGTTCAGTGATCCTGACTAATTAGAGAGGTTAACGATTAACTGAGAATTAATCGGCTAATCTCGATAAGCAAGAGCTTAGTAAATTAAAGGCAAGTCAACAAGATAAGTAAAAGTCAACAATTGAAACATAATGCATTAAAAGTTATAATTAAAAGCCTAATGCCCAATCCTTATTAATCCATGATTTAGAACATAAAATCAAGGTGATCTAATCTAATTAACTAAGAGCATATAAGTCTCAAGACTTAATCACATTAACCCTTACATCTTCTTACATAATTAATGAGGAAAATCCTTCTAATTAAAATGTAATATGTAATTTAAACCAATTGAATTAATTAGCATTTAGATGATTATAACAATTATAAAGATGTAGAAACTCTGGCTTTATTTTATTGTTTGAAAGTTTGGTTAAAGCAAGAGCCACATCCAACCATTCAATTACTTTCTCATCACACCACTACTAGATCAAGAGTCCATATTAGGAGCTTCCTAAGTCATGACAAAGAGTTTGTACTCTTCTTCACCAAGATCATGACACTTGGTGTGATCCTAGCCATCCAATTGCCAATCCTAAGAGAGTCATGCTTTTAACCACTGACAAAAACACTACATGTCTTTTACCCAATTGCCAAAGACTCAAAGGAAACACAACACACTCTTTGCCTATGGTTTTTCCCACTTTCTAGCATTTGTAAGAAGCAAAGTCACCTCACTCCCCTCTCTCATTTTGCGCCACATTCAGCTACTCCCTCTCATTTCATTTTTCCATTCCTCTCACCAAGAACACAAAGCTCTCTCCTCTCTCCAAGTCTCATACCCACTCTCTTCTTTCTTTCAATCTTCCTTGTTCTTCTTCCAATCTCTCTACTACTCTCACCTCATTTCCATCACCACCATCACCATCCTTCAAGGACCACCATTTTTGGTCTTTGGAGAACAAGATCACTCATACACAAGCCTCCATTTCCAAGATTCAAGGAGAAAGTTCTCTCCAACCTTTCTCCACCTTCAAAATCCTTCAAGAAAACTCTCTTTGGTAGTGACTTATCCTTCCTCTCCATATGTTTTTCAAGAACTAGAACCCCTAAGCCTCTTCATAGCTAGGTGGTTTTAGGACTTGCTTCCAAGTCTCATGACCACATCTTGCCTTATGAGTGTTCTTGCCTTGATGAAAATGTTGTTTTGAAAGAGATTTTGTGGTATGATGGTTTTATGTATCTTGCTTTATTTTGGTTCAAAATACTGATTTGAGTGACTCAAACTTTGAATGTGATGATGAGTTAAAACATGAAAATGGTGATTTCAGTGATATAACAATTTCTTCATAAGCTTGAAAAAAACTTAAAAACTAGTGAATCTGGAATTCTGGCAGTCTGTAAAGCGTGCGGTATGTTTATTGCTACAAAACTCAGAATGGAACGAAACTATTTTTCTATGAAAGTAGACTCAAAGAGCTTTCCATACATATAAAATACATAAGATTCAGGTTAAAATGAGTGAGATATGATTTTCAAAGTGGACTGTTCTCGGATTGGTTTCTGTCTGGGCAGTCTACACTAAAATGTGTATAACTCGAGCTACAAAAATGATTTTTGAGTGAGACCAAGTTTTAATGAAAGCTAAGACATAGAGGAACAAACTCATAAAACAGTTTTCTCAGATTCCTTCTGAGTAATTATAATGAGAAGTAACAATCCACTGTACTGGGAGTGAGCTTAGAAACTGAACAGTCAGAATAAAATATGCATAACTCAAGCTACAAAATGAATTTTTAAGAGGGGTTTGTTTTGTTTAAAAATAGACTCAGAGAAGTATATCCACACAAAAATTCGAAATAAAAGAGTAAAAAATGAAATTATGGTGAATTTTCAAAGTTACTGCCCTACTGTAAAAGTAAAACTGGTTATGGTAAAAGTCAAAGAATAAGGTGAAATAAGCTTTAAGACATTAATACCCTTACATTAAGCATTAGAGAACCCTCATAATTCAACTTAAAAGTGTCAAAAGGACATTAGACAAAAAGTGGCATCATGCTAAATAAGAGAAGTTTACTGAGACAACCTCAATTAAAGCTTTTAATGTGTTCTTAAAAATTTACTCATAAAATGTTGCTGAGAATATCATATGTTTGTAAGGCAAGCATGATGTTATGGTGATGATGATGATGATGATGATGGTATGATGATGTTATGATTATGAACATGATGATGATGATATGATATGATGCTTAATGTTGTATGATATTAGTTTCTCTGTTTGGCAAAATTTTGGAAGCCTTCTGACGTTATCATAAATTTTGTAAAATTATGAACTTAGAAATATTTTGCATCATAATGCTTAAATAAGAGCAAGTTTAATTCAAGTAAGTGATCCTTGAAAGGAAGGTAATCTAATTTAAGTTTCCTCACCCACAACTCACATGAGGCATGACATGACCCACCTAATGTGAGTATGGGGATGGAGTCTTACGTGATACGTGGCATGCACCAGTGTGTAAATCACGAAATTCTATGACTGGCTGACGGCCGCGGTATGAGCTCATTACCACTTATGTTTAGTGGGTGAAAAGATAAAGTTAAGTTAAGAAAGTTAAAAAAAGGACTGGTCTAAACTCCCACAGCAAGGGAAAAGTTAAGAAAAACTTATAAAGCACACCATGCATTTTTATATGATTATACTTTGTGCCCATATATGTTATGATGTAAATGATTGTAGATTATGTTAAAATTGAATCCACTTGGATATTCATGTTTTGAAAACCTAAGAACGAAACCTTATGAGTGTTCACTATTTTCATTAATAAAACGAAGTGGTCAGGGCGATGGCGATGATGACACTTTTGTGTCGGGTTCGAGTCCCTGCGAGAAAATTCCATTTCTCACCCTAGTTGTTCTTCCGTATCGTCACGGATCTCGACAGATCCGGTGGAGTGGAGCGTGGATCCCCAACACTACGGTGGCGGACGTGTGGCGGTGCAAGACGAAGCTGTTTTGGGGACTTGTAGCGACCATCGCTCTGCACCTCCGCATATTTCTTTTGAGCTGAGCATTGTCATTCAAATTTGTACTTAGTATCTAGTATTTGGACCATGGCCCGACCATGAGCCTCCTTTGATGTAATGTTGATATATATGTATGTATATATATTATGAACCCATATCGATGTAATGACTTTGCTATATAATGCAATGTATTTGTGAATTACTATTCATTTATCTTTCTCTGATTTTATGATATTGGAGTACGTATTTTATACAACACGCCGTTACTCTGTCTAGCTTCTCGTTCAAGGCTTTACTTTTCAAAACGCTGCAAATGAATGACGCGTATTTCAAAGAAAAATCTTATCGTATTTTCCGCGTAACTTAATTTCAAGCAAAGTTTAGTTTTCCACGAGCATAAGTAACAACTAATAAAACGCCGTAATACGACTTAAGTGTAGTATGGGTTTATTAGGGTGTTACATTGAAAGCATGCTTAAGAAATTTGGATATTTTGACTACAAACCTGTATCTACTCCTTATGATTCTAGTTTGCATCTAGTTAAAAACAGAGGTGATAGTGTATCACAAATTGAATATGCACGCATAATTGGTAGTTTGATGTATTTAATGAACTGCACTAGACCAGATATTGCATATATTGTGAATAGACTAAGTAGATATACTCATAATCTTAGCGATATCCATTGGAATGCCTTAATTAGACTTTTAAGGTATTTAAAAGGTACTAAAGATTTTGGTTTAGTGTATTCTGGTTATCCCTCAGTATTAGAGGGATATAGTGATGCAAATTGGATTTCTGACTCTGATGAATTAAAGTCTACAAGTGGTTATGTTTTTATGCTAGCAGGTGGGGCTATTTCTTGGAAGTCCACCAAACAGACTTGTATTGCCAAGTCCACTATGGAGTCAGAATTTATAGCTTTAGAAAAGACAGGAATAGAAGCTGAATGGTTGAGAAACCTATTGGTGGACATACCATTATGGGATAGAACACAGACATCTGTGTCTATTCATTGTGATTATCAAGCTGCCATTGCTCGAGCAAAGAACAAAATATATAATGGAAAAAGTCGGCATATTAGACTGAGACATAATATTGTAAGGCATTTGATTGAGAACAATGTGATATCCATGGATTTTGTAAGGTCAGAAAAGAACTTGGCTGACCCTTTGACAAAGCCACTTACTAGGACGCTAGTAAGTGAAACATCGAGGGGGATGGGACTGATGCCTATAACTTTAGGCAGTATGATGGAAACCCAACCACTGTGATTGGAGATCCCATGAAGGTGGTTCAATGTGGTAAACGAAGTCATACGAGTCTCACAAAGGGTATTATCGCTTCTTACTGATTTCTGCCATTCATATGAGATGCTTGGTGAAGAGTCCCTCCCTATGATGTATGACAGTACCGCTACAGTGGTGTTTTAGGATGAGCAATGCTCTCAATGGATCCATAGCCCTCAATGTGGGGGAGGGGTATCTGCTATAGCATACTCCTGATGGATGCCACCTAAGTGAGAGTGGAGATGAGGCCGTCTCCCATGAGTATAGGCATACAACTCTAGAGCTCTCATGATTCCAGGATAGCGCATGGCCTTAATGCACAAAACGGCTAAGAGCAGCATATCTTATGGGATGTTGTGTGGCTGGTGGATGTGCTCCAACCGTTATCTTAGAAGTTTGGTTCAAAGAGATTTCTCTACCAAATTTACTAGGGTTGTCACCCACCTATACCTAAGGTGAAGTTCAAATCCTTTGGATACTACACTGAAGCATAACATTCCTATTTATTCCTCTAAGTTTGAAACATGTGGGGGATTGTTGTATATATATATATGGGTCTTAGTGTGTTTCAAACTTAGTTTGTCTATACGTATTTAATTGTGGAAGAAGTCCCACATTGCTCATGAAAATGTTTTAATAAGCATTTATATATGATGGTACTTAATCGGTAAATACCTTATGGTATTGAGGTACAATTGTGGACTTGGGCCTTAGTTTACCGTTACAACTCTTTAATACTCCAACGGCTCTTTTCCTGACCGTTACCCAACGGCTCTTTTTCTGACCGTTATCCAACGGCTCTTTTGCAACAGCTATTTCTTTTCCCTATATAAACCCTGCTACATGGCACAACACAGTACACATCTCTTCATTCTCACTCTTCTGCGCAATAGAAGCTGCCCCCACTAATTCTATTGCAGTTTTTGCCTCTTGCAAGATCTACTGCTCAACGCACCAGGATCATCGTGTGGACGAGTTCTTGTGGAGACCCACGTCTAATCCTGGAGGGTTAACCGTTAACGCCATTCCACCTAGCAAAGCTTTGGGTAGGGCGGAATTAAACCCTTAAGGACAGTGCCTTGCACGATTCGTGATAACTTTGTTATACTATATCTCATTGTTGCTGTCATTTTATTCTTATTATTTAAAGCTAAAATACTAGTGTTCAAATTATTTTCATAACAGCTATACATATATTATTCCATTGGTTTTGGCAATGGTCTGTTGTTGCTCTATTTTGGTGTTGATTATTAAAATTGAAGTTTCATTGCTTGCATTGTACATTGGTGCTCTCACTAGCTTACACGACTAAAGAATTCACCTAAGAGGATCTCGAGATTCTCAATAACATGCACGCTCAACTCAAACACATGTGTCGGTTTCTTGAGCACCAACATGCTTAATTCATGGCTCAATAGGATCGTAAACATGACATTGATATGGCTAGCTTTGATTTATATATTGACACTTGGCCAACCTCACCAAATCCACGACCATTGCGAGGGAAACACCACCACCAATCTATGACAACACTTCAACTGGTGAGAAGGACTCAAATGTATAGGATGACCAATTTGTTCAATTTCAACCTCTCACGGAAAAGAAGCATAAAATCTCAAAAGTGGTAGAACTAAATGATCAACATATACAAATCAGGCAGTAAAGGAGGTTTAGATTGAAGTTGCACCAATAAATTTGAAGACACACATTTCTACTCGGATCAATCTACCTCCAATCTCAATTTGAAGTTTGCAAAGACAACGAGGGAGATGCCAAATCATCACCGACCACTAGATTCAATTCTAGGTTTTCACCCACTATCGTTAGAGCCACTAGGTTGGCTCAAAATATTTGTCTTTGATGCTTTTAATATAGCATGGAAGTTGTTGAAGAATGCTCATTAAGTTTTTGATATTTTGCAATTGTGGAGAATAGGAGCTATTATAGATGGTTATGCCTCCAATTTGATGGAAACAAGGCAAACTTTGTAGTAGAATGCATATCTACATCAATTGTTTCGAACTTGATGCCATATACTCCTTGAAGATGGATCTCTGTTTGATGGTATGCATGAGTTGGGTTAGTGCTTAGCCAATTCAAGCCCATCCCTATTATACCCACCAAGATTCGAATCAGTTAGTTTTGATTTTGGGCTGCACAATGTTGGGTTGATATATGGTAGAGACGAGGAATTTGGCATCAAGGTAGATATGACTCTAGACTATGTGTTGGGTTCTTCTACAGATGTATCAAAGAAGGATGTGGCCTATGCTGAAATTTCTTTAAAATTCAAAAGAAAGAAAAAGAGTGGCAATGATATGAAAAAAAAGAATAAGGATAAAGCAAAGTTTAAAAGAAAAGCTAGGATAAGTGGTACTAATGAGTCTTTAAGAAAGGAAAATACAAATCAAACTTTTATAGTCACCAATCCCATGGGTATAAGTGAGAAGGCTAATGTCAACCATGCAGAGGAAGCTAAATGCAGGTGGGATCTTGGTAAAAGTTTGGGCTTGTATGCTAGTAATGACAATGATGTTATTATTGCATTGACAATTCTACATATGGGAAATAAGGATGGAACAAACTGGCCTCGCACTAAAGACAAGAAAGGTAGGAAGTGATGTAGCAATTCACATAATCCCTTGATGTATTTGAATGTCTTAGGTTTTAGCTTCATATCTTTGTTTTTTTCTTGTGTCCTAATGTGATGTACTTATTTCTATGAGTCATTTTCTGTAATTGCTCCACCCTTTGGGGTGTAGAGCTTTATCTTAATTATATAAAAAAATCATACAAAAAAGGTGATAAGGCAAATTTTTTTGCATTTGATTCAAGTGGAGAAGTTTATCACTTGATGTTACTTCATGATGCTGGACTTCTTCCAAGTATTTTAGATGTCATATCTGGCCTTGGTCCAACTAATGGTGTTGTTATTACTGGTTACATAAATATAGATAGGCTTGCTTTATTGATTCATTTGGTATTGGAAAGTTATCCTTGAGCTGCATTCAGATATTATATGCCATATATCTTGTAAACACTGCATTTTCACTATGCAAATTTCAGCTTGTTTTTCTAATTTTTTCTATCAAAATCATCAAAATGAGCTAAACACTGAAGCTTGGACAAATATTCTTAAACTATTTGAAGATACTAAGTTGAATTTTGGAACTTTTGGGTCAATGTTTGATATTGTCCCATATGAGAGTAATCCAATTGGTCACAATGGTTGGTAGCCAAAAGTAGAGCCAATGGAAGATTGATCTTAAACTATTGTTCATGATAATGAAAGTTTAGCCTTCAAGAAAAGGAGGCATCAAAGTTGGTTTTCCAATTCCAATACCTAGGTTAGATTCTTGACTTGTGCTCAGAATCCATGGGAAGTCATGGTGAACATTTTGATTTTGTGAAGAGAAACGCTATTTTGGCTAGCACCAACAAGTATCAGTCCACCATTGGCAAGAGTTTTAGCCTTTTCTTGGATCAATTAGAGACTTCAAATTTCATTATCAATGAATTGTATGTTCATTCAAATGAGGATTCTCCATTTGAAAATCTAGTTACCAATGAGTGTAAGGGAGAAGTGTTAATGAAGATTCTTCACAATTCTATAGAAAGGGTGCACAAAAGAGGTTAGTAGGCTCACCAAACTCATTGTTAGCAATTTATATAGTAACAAGGAAATGTTCCTTACAAGATTTATCAATAATGCAAGTGATTCCTTGGATAAGTTCGAGTGTCAAAGTGTTATAGAATCTAAACTTTTGAAATAAGTAGTTGATTTTAGTATCCAAGGCATAATTGATAAAAATAATGGGAGTATCACTATCACTAATACAAGCAGTGGTATAATTTGGCAAAAACCTGTTGATTGTCTGGAAAATATTGTAAAGATTGGAACTACAGAGCTTTTGAAGACATTAAGAGATAGCAAGAATATAGGTGGTGACAACATGGGTGCAAAAATTTCCTACAAAGTAATGAGAATTGCCTCTAACAGTCTAAGTTCACTTAATAAAATTAGGTATGAGAGCTTTGGTTCTATATATAAGGGAATTAATAAGTACAATAAAGTGAGTGATGGGCAAGGTTTGCTTAACATTCATATGCCTGCTTATTCCGATTCCATTATTAAAAGGGTCTTTATAATAATGTTTCACACTCCAGTTGGAATAGGGCTGTGGTTTTGAAATCTGGTTTTGTGGATTTGATTAGAGTTTGCAGGGTTGATGAAGGACGTGGGAATGATTCACCTATTGTTTAGGATGAGGTGAATCTATTTGACTATAATGTTCTTGAATGTGTGAATGAGTTTGTTGCAGTTACAATATTTTAGGGCAATATAACACGCAGTAATCATGTAACATGGATAATGGGATATATTTCAAGTACCAATATGCACACACATGGTTTTGGCAAATGGATAACTTTATTAGCTATGTTAATCAATAAAGCTAGGTTTATATCCTATATCCAACCCCACCAACATATGATGTAAATGCTTATTGGATGGGATATTTTACAAGTAGGCCAAGTTTCAAAGGTTATGTTAGATTGATGCATGGCCACTACTTGGCGGCAAGGCCATTGGAGTATTTGTAAAATTGCCACTAATAATACATAGAGACATAAAATCTATCTGGGAGAAATGTGTTTACAAGTTTGGAAATGGAACATTTGCTATTTTACTTACATCAGTGTATAGTCCCCTTATATTAATCATATCTATGGAGCATGGAAATAGAAGCAGCATATTAGCAAACCTATAGCAGGAATTGCTGTTGCCATAGCAATGTGTATCGTCTTGGTAAAGACTTTCAAATTGATGATGTTGCATTATCCCATTTCAGATCCTGAGGACAAGGTCCATTTTAATGAAGGCCATACTATAACGAGACCAATAGGCCCAAATAGCACTTTGAAGGCAAACCAAGGGTATTAAGTCAAAGAAGTGAGCATGGACAAGGATTATGGCAAATATGGTATGATTCCTCCCCATTTCTTCTTCTTTGATACTTTCGCATTCTAGTTTCCCTTTCTTCCTATCTTCAAATTCTTATTTTCATTCTTTAATCATCGGTTGACACTTACTCTTGGTAGGGCTAGTCACTAATATTGAATTTTTCTCCTTCCATTATGCAAGATTATATATCTCACCATACTATACATATATCATTCTATTAGTTTTGGAATTGGCCTGTTGCTACTATGTTTTGTTGTTGATTTATGAAATTGAAGTTTAATTCCTTGCATTGCACATTTTACAAGTTACAAAATCTCTATTATTGTTTATGTCACCACCCAACTGAGGGCCATGATTGGCACATAGGATAGGCTAATCCCCTACCAAGTCTTAATTAGGTTCTTATAGAAAATCGAGTAGAGTTTCTCCTAAAATCAAACGTCCCAAAAATTTACATAGTTTCTCGATAATAGTTCAAAATATATAATACAACCACAGTATCAATAGGCATTCTCAAAAAGGACCATAGGAGCAAAACATAATAGTATCATATTAACAAAATGCATATAGGAAGTTGGATGCTGTCTGTAGCTAATGGAACATAGCAGAGTTTATGCATTTCATAATGACCAAAATACATAAAATTTAATCATGATAGTGAAAGGTCT
This sequence comes from Pterocarpus macrocarpus, assembly GCA_031439585.1. NCBI lineage: Eukaryota > Viridiplantae > Streptophyta > Magnoliopsida > Fabales > Fabaceae > Pterocarpus > Pterocarpus macrocarpus. Next base: position 30,698,272 of record CM062513.1, on the reverse strand, counting down.
ACATAGATGTGTATTGGGCTCACCAAAATGGTCTAGTCTTTAAGAAGCTGAGGGACCTAAACTCAGATTAGCAAAGGAGTCTGACACATGTAAATTAATGGAGTGAGTCAAATGGATCTAGTAAGAAATAATATATCTACAGGAATAAGACAAGCTCAAGCACAAGTTTTCCTCAAATTGCATTTGTCAAAGTGCAAATTCCAAGTTTAAGAAACAACGAATAAAGTAATAATACAATTCAAATATAATATACAAATACCTATCTAGTAGAACAAAATATCAAAGAGGGAGCTATCTAATCCTGAATCATACTTAGACCATAATCATAATCATAGTCAGATCCAATTCTAGGCATTACAAATCATCTACCTTAAACATGACATTAATGGATCTGGATATGTTGGCTAAACATGTTGGGTTAGCAACCTTCCTACTAGCTGGAGTTTGAACTATGGTGCCTAAAGACTAACATTTACTGCCATTAGCTAGAATTTCTATTAAAAATTCCTCCCATAGAAATGTTTTCATCATAGTATCAAAATATCTCTTTAATATCAATTTTTAGATTGTTCAATCTCAACTGATAAATATATTGGAGTTCTAGAAAAAACCAAATACCATAATCAAGGTAAATAAAGTTCATATTTCAAAAGTTCTTACTTAGTATGTAATCCTTGAAATACCATTTCTCTTATTCAATCAATTCAAAGTATCCAAGCATTAGTTGTCAAAAGAGCAAAGTTCATAGTAACAAAGATTCTCGATCAATATAAAACCTGTGAATTGATAAGCCTTTCATCTAATATACTCAGAGCATCAAATGGCATGTTCCAAGATGCTTGTCCTAAATACATATAGCTATAGAAAATATAAATAGCATTCTTGTCTTTCAAGATTCAAACAATATACTCAAAGTCATGGTAAATCAAACTTTTAACATTTAACTTAAGAAAACATACATAACATATATGTAACACCCTACCAATTTAATGTTATGCTTAAGTCATAGCATGAAATTAAGTAGATTATGCTACCGTGTTGATACTCTGCTTACTAATTACTTATCATGTCATGTCTTTTTTTTTTCTTTTTTTCTTAAAACGGGTGGAGCGGCGCGCTGTATATAACAGATGTGATCAATATAGCAGAACGTAACAAAATTTTCAAAAAAACATAACAGAAAAGATACAGATAGGTAAATACATCATCAACTGTATACATATATATATTTATAGGTTAGAAGCTGATGCTTCAGTTTAAGTACAAATGTAAAACAGGATACATAAGTGGGGTCGGTATACCAGAAAAAAGGAGGCCCGTGTCCGCCAAAATGATCCTATGAGGTCCTCAAAGGACATTTTAGACTAACCGATATACATGCGGCTAAGTTTATGACCCAATGCTGCACACTGCCAAAAGAAGGCCATGCTGTATAGTAGAACTCTCGGCCGGGACCTACTCGGTCAGATAGCCGTTGGCCACACCAGGCCCGGCTAGAGAGTAGTCCATACTAGGTCCCGAGGAGGAGGATGATGAGCCGGAAGCCTCCGAAGGATCGCACTCAGAACTGAGCGGAATGTCTGGAACCATTTGCGGAGGTGACTAAGGTGGAGGACTGGCAGGTGCAACAGGTGCTGCGGGCGTTGGAAGTGTAGGAGGAGGGTGTGCCATATGTAACGAGACTGCAAAATACGGAGCGGCAGGATCAAAGGCAGGGTGTGAAAGGGGAACGACAAGATTCCTATTACTAAAAAGGTAGAGACGAAAATTGCAGGAGCCGGCGATGTACACCGAATCCACTATGGGATCATGGTGGAGGTGCAGGTTGGGAATCTCAATAAATAGGGTGGCTGTCGAGTCCATCTCCAGGGTCTGAGAATGATGCAGAAATACAAAGCGAGGTGAGAATTTAAAGAAATTCTCAGTAGGGTTCTCGTATGGTGTTTAACTGACGTCACATTCATTCTCAGTTGCCTCGGTTTTTATTTAATTATAAAAACATGGGTTCAAATTGAATTATCCATATTTAATAAGTTTAAGAAAATGTCTGGTCCGAGGCAAGGTTCAGTTTTACTTAAGACAGCATAAGAAACAGAATAAGCTATTAAATAGTGATACACAGTATAGTGCGTAGAATAAACAAACTATAAACAACATATAATGACTATTCAATGCGACCATGCAAAATTCATTCTTGATCTTATCTTTATAAACTTTTCCATTACTTAGTCCCCTGGGAGTTCTTGGCCATTTAGACTCCTGGGTAATAGTCTGCTTTTCAGGATCGAGCTCGTTCCTATATAGGAATGCCGGGTTTACTTTCCTCGACCTCTCCACCGATCTATTCCCCTTAACTTTAATTCGGGGTTGGCCTAAGTATTATGGAATTTCATCATAATATAACCTTTAAGTTCATCATATCATCATAACATAACCTTTATGAACTTCTTACAATTGCACATGGATTTGAATGTATATTATAACTCATACATAGGCTTTATCGAGATTTTGGCAGCATAACGGAATGTGTCTGCTTTCCCATGAATAGTGCCAATACTCAGAACACCCATTTTTCAGAGAAATCATAACACTTTAGTCATATTTCGAACATCAAAGTCACGGCACAATTGCTGGAATTATAACATGGTTGTTGTCTCATTCAACCTGGTTTCTGTAAATTCGGTCACAATTTCTATTTGACTCATCTGGACCTCAATTTTGGATATGTTAAAGTGTTATGTGTCTATTTTCTAACCTCTTTGGTCCCATATAATTTCGATGAGTGCAGCTCAAGTTATTTAAGTTTTATCTTAGCCTACCCTACGGCTGGCCAGAATTACACACCTAAAAGTAAAAATCTACTAAAAATCGTAAATGGGTTCAAATCATACGAAATTGGTATTATATTAAAGCTAATAGGACAAGTTGCAATAAGTTCCATTCTTTTGCTTTAGTAGAGCTCGAGTTATAAGCCCCGAAATTCGACCTTCCTGAACTGCCCTGTTTTAGCCCAGTTTAGACATAGGGAAACTTCTTCAAACCACTGAGAGCAAACAGGACCATATCTAACTCGAAATTTTTTTATGGATGTTCTTCTATGTGTAAGCTTTCTAAGAAAGTTAGTTTCACTCAATTTGGAGTTGTATAGGGTGAGTCCTTCTCAACTCATATTGCCCGGATGAAGGTCCTAATTTCTAGGTCAAATTTCAAAAATTCATATATCTCTCAATATTAATCCAATGACCTGATATTATATATGTATGGAAAGCCCTGAATGTCTAGTTTCATATAAAAATAGTCTCATCGGATTTAACTTGCTATAGGTGGAGCCGTATACTCCATCGTATAGACTACCGAGGGAATTTGGTCTTCCAGCCCCTCACATATTCCTATTCTCACCCTTTCCTACTCCTTAATCAAATTTGAACGCAAAAATAGCCAACAACCAGCCAAAGATCATCATATCCATTCACTAATCACATCAAGAAGTGAGAAAATAAAGCCAAAATCAGCCACCCACAATCAGACTAATAAGAACAAAATTGAACTTCTACCTCATTGTGTGTGATTTTGCTAAGTTTTGGAGTTTGGATTGATGGAGCTTTGTCAAGCTTGGAGGTTTGATAGAGTAGGTTAAGAGGAGAAGAGAAGAGAAGAAGAAGGATAAAATCAGAGGAGAAGGAGGCGTAAGTCAGCAAGGAGTAAGAGAGAAAAATCTGATTTAAGCATTGAAGAGGTAGTTGGCTTTGTGAGTTTTGAATGGTTGAAATTTTCTAGGTAAAGTTCAGCCATGTCTCCCTCTTTTGTGGCTAGATTATTCTCCATGTTGCCTAAAACGTGGAACTTGCTTCCATCTTATTTGAAATCGGAACTCGTCTCCATTCTGCTTAAAGTCGGAACTCATGTCCATTTTATTTGAACTTGGAGATCAATTCGGAGGTCGGAACTCGTACCCATCTTATTTGAAACTTGGAAATAAATTCAGAGATTGGAAATCATGTCCGTTTTATTTGAAACTAAAGTCGGAGATCGGAAATCATGTACATTTTATTTGAAACTTGGAGATAAAGTCGAAGGTCGGAAATCGTGTAGATTTTATTTGAAACATGGAGATAAAGTCGGAGGTCGGAAATCGTGGTGGATCTTGTAACATGCCCACTTTCATAAATAGAACGTAATGGGAACTTTGAATTATTTCTGCTAGCGGTGTGAGAATTTCTCGAGCGTACGCCTTGACGATCCTCACACTTGGAATTATAGAGTAGTGTAACACTGCCGTTGAAATTATGGCACTGCCATATGTTAAAAATTAAGAAATGACAAAAGTGTCCTTACAAACTTTTGTTAATCGCAGTAATACCCTGAATTTTTTAGAAATTATGTTTTGACCCCAAAAACTTATTTCCACAATAACCCTAGAACTTTTCATAAAATGACCTTTATGTCCACCCTAGAACTTTTCATAAAATGACTTTTATATCCCCACATCTAAAGGATTAGCAGAATGGGGTTTTAAATGGAGCAGAATCACGTGGTGAAACCGTAGAAGTTTAAATCTCTACCGATTAGGCCATGGAGGCAGTCGGGTGTGAAATGACGTGGGGTGCCCCTGGACTTGCTCAAAATTACGGATATACCATTAGCCACGAAAAATAGAAAATAGAAAAGCTCTAAATTTGCAAGAACGATTATTTCACGTTAACAAGCAATTTATTCGATCTTATTGACTATGTAGGGTTAATTAGAAGTTAATTAGATGTTAATTAGAGGGATTAGGCTTAGGAACAATTAAAATAGAGATATAGAAATTCTCTCAAAGTCATTTAGTAAAGTTTTGCCGATTTGAAGAAAATCGGCGAAGATTCGGTATTTTAAACCGCCAGAATCGAATCAGTAGAATTTCACACTAACACCACTAGTTTGAGTGGCTAAAAATTGAGTCACTTCTACCCTAATGGATGGCGCCAATTGGCTGTCAAGTGAGTGGAGAGTGTAACGTCCAAAAAATTCTATCGTTATTAAACGAGTTTTCGGTTTTCACCGGATAATTGGGATTAATTAGGATTCGATTAAGCATTCACTTAAAGCCAATTGAGTGTGGTTTAGAATGATTAGGTATAATGGAATTAGATTAGAACCATAGGAAACTTCATTGGATTTTTCTTAAACCGGTTTACCGATTTAAAGGAAAAGGAAATCGGTAAGATTTCGGTATTATAAACTGTTGGAACCGGACCAATAGAAATTGTACTATGAAAACCCTAGGATGGATGGCCAAGATTCAGCCAACACTCCTCACAAGTGGCACACAAATCAGCCATAAAAGAGGGAAGCCAAGCCAAGTTTGAATGAGGGTTGAAATCCACCAATCAAGAGCCAACTTCCTTCATAAGTTTTCATTTTTTTTCTTCCTTTCCCCTTTATATTTTCGGCCTCCCCATTAGAGGTGTAGACCAGCCCTCAATTTCGAACTTTCCTTCATCTTCTTCCACTTCCTCTCATCCCCAAGCTCAAGCCTCAACCATCAACTTCACTCCAAGATCAAGTTCCATCAAGATTTCACACCACCAAGGTAGGAATCTCAACTTTCTCCTTCTTTTCTTTGAATTGGGGTTGCCTAGAGTCTCTTATTCATCCATGATTCTGATGTTGTGATGGGTGGGGATGATGAATTAAGGTTGGTTTAAGGTGTATATGTGAGTTTGAATTGAAGATTAGATGGATTGATTAGAGAAGAACATGAATCCAAGGAGAATTCAAGAAGCTGTTAGGATTTTCCCCTCAATGGTCTGTACGGCGGAGTGTACGGCTCCGCCTACAGTCAATTAAATTTGATGAAACTATTTTTATGTGAAACTAGACATTCAGGGCTTTCCATAAATATAAAATATAAGGCCATTGGATTAGTATAGAATTAGTTATGAATTTTTGAAGTTTGACCTAGAAATCTGGATTCTCATCTGGGCAGTATGAGTTGAGAAGGGTATAACTCACCCTACACAACTCCAAATTGAGTGCAACTAACGCTGTTTGAAAGCTAACATGTAAGGAAACATTCCATAAAAATTTCAGAGTCAGATTCATTGCCATTTGTTCCCAGCACATCAATGAAGTTGACTTAAGTTCAAACCGGGCTGGAACAGGGTAGTCCAGTAAGGTCAAGTTTCGGGACTCATAACTCAGGATATGCTCAAGAAAATGACATGATACTTTTTTCATTTGAAATCTTGTTCTGTCAGCTTTAATTTGATATAAATTTTGTATGATTTCACCTAGGTTTCTATTTTTAGTGAATTTTTACTTATAAGAACCCAATTCTGGCTAAGAACAGGGCAGTTTGAGGTAAAATTTTTATATCTTGAGTTATACAAATCAAAATGAGATGGGACTAAAAGGGTTAGAAACTAGACACATAATGCTATGACATATCCAAAAATTAGATTCAAATGAGTTGAATTGCAATAAAGGTGGAGTATACCAAACTCAGGCAAAACAGGAGAGAATAAATCGAAAACCCAATTGGTGTTTGATTTGAAATTGATGAATGATGCTATAAATATATATATATATATATATATATATATATATATATATATATATATATATATATTTGCTGGTCCATATTGAGTTGCAAGTTTGTACATTTGTATTGGTTGCCTAGCACTATTCATGGGGAAGCGGACTCGTTCCGTTATACTGCCGAAATTCCGGCAGAAATATGTGAATTATGTGACTGTCATAAATATTTATATGTTATGCTCATAAGATTTATATATGCAAGAATGATTTAAGTATAATATGAAGTATATGCATGAATGCATGTAGCATATGCATGTATAATCATGCCCAAAGAAGAATAAGATTTATGAGAACTTGCAAGAAAGATATACCAAGCTACCACATGAGGCATGGCATAGACCCAGGTAGCATGGGCCAGAGCGGTACTGTCTAAGACTTGGGCCAGCCCTCGACCAGATTTAAGGGGAATAGACCGGTGTGAGGGTTGGCGAAAATAAACCCGTCACTCATGTATAGGTACGAGCTCGGACTTGAAAAGCAGGCTATCACCCAGGGGTGAGAGAGGCCATTCACGTCCGGGGGACCAAGTACATACTGGCAAGGTTAAGTTGCAAGTTAAAGAAGAGATAAATTAAGTCAAGTGCACTTGCATACATTCAAGTATAAGTATCTATATGTACATCTTTAATTATCTAGTTAAGTCATAACGCTATTATGATCCTTGTTGAAGCATATTATGCTATCCGTATTTCTATGTCTGTCATATGATATGGCAAGTGGTTGTTAAAATATAACCTGCTTCGAGAAAGTTGTTTTCAACTTAAAATTGAAGTTTTCAACTTAAAATTGAACCACTATTTGTTTATATGTGCTCATATTTTCATAATAAATCGAAGCAGCTGGAATGTTTATGATGGCATTGTAAAATTGGTTTGAGTTTACCTACTGAGAACCTTAGGTTCTCACTGCTTACTTGTATGTTTTTCTTTTCCGTAAACATTCCAGCACCTAAGTTGGAAATGAAGTGCGAGGTGGAGGACTGGGACATTCACTGAGCAAGACTCGGGCGCAAAACCAGACCAAGAGACTATTGAAGCTAGCTAGTGACCAGTCGGAAGCAAATTCTGTGTATTATGTTAGTCACAATTTCTTTTAAATTGTAATTATTTTATCCCCTATGTATCAGATATGACGAAGTTTATGAACTATTAGTAAGTAATAAAGTGCGCAGTTAAAGGGCCATGTATTATATTTTCCATATTTTAAAGTTTTCTTAGCACAGTGACACCTTTCTAATATAACTCCATGGCTCGAGCATGACTTATATAATAAAGGGTGTTACAGATGTTACAATATACATATTTAGAAATATAGGCAATTAAACAAGTCATAGATATATTATCAACTCACAATACAAGGCCGAAAAGAAGGTGGTCCAAGCTTATTGTGCCATGGAGTCAATTAGACAATACTCCAACGTATCTAATGTTAGCTTCATAGTCCTTTAGAAGCCATCGATTGTTGCTTTGATTGAAAGCTTCAAGAACTTACTGTTCAAAGAGATGACATGAGAATGGGGGGTTGAATCATGTCTTCACTAAAAATTTCTTAAACTAGAAAGCCTTTTAGAAAAAAAACTTTCTCAAGTGCTAGACTTGGAATGCAGAAGCAATTGTTAGATAGAAAAATATTTTGCTTTGTTAAAGAATGCTTTAGTGATTTAAAAGTTGCACAGATTTAAGAATGAAATAAATACTGCAAGTGAAAAAGGGAAAGATAGAAGGATTACACAAAGAGATTTATCTTGGTTCGGCCAAACCAATGCCTATGTCCAGTTCCCAAGTCCTCGTTGAGATTTCTATATCAAGAGTTTTCTTTTTCCAAGCCTGTCCAAGCTTTATAACCGAGTTGTCTTTTTCTAGCATATTCAAACTTTACAATCGACTAGTTTTTGCCAAGCTCCTCCAAGCTAAAAAAGTAGTATTTTTCATAGCCTTTCCAAGCTCATAGTGACCATTATTGGGTCTGATTACAAGAGATATTTTAGAGTTTTTGTGTTTACATTCACACTAAGCTTCCATATAGAACATAAATCAAAGAGGCACAGTGAGTGACTTCTCTATACTTTCAAAATGAGAATCTTATCTATTACACACCTATAGAGAAGGTTTTACAATAGAAGTTACAATATGAAACTTTCTGGAAAATTAGAAGGTTGAGAAGGATGAAGAGAAGAAACGGTTGCTGATTTTGAAAATTTGAAGCATCTCTATCTTCTTCTTCATGTTCCAGCTTTATATAGACTTGAACTGTTACCATTGAGGCTTGCAAACCTTGAGCCTTGCGCTACTATGATCCATCGGTTTATGATTGGAAAGAGATGGCACATCTTTCTTCTTCAACAAGTTAAGATGACATAGAAGAGAGAAAATGGTCGTTAAAGTCTTTATCAACTTTTCAAACATGTCAGCGCTTTCATTCCAACTTGTCATATCATATTTGACTTTTTGAACTTCTCAATGAAGCATATAGAAGAAGCTTTAGTGGTGAGATACTACATGAGAATTCACCTTCTGGATAAAGTCATCTTTTTGAATGATGTGTGACCTTTCTTGTGGCATGCTTTTCCTTTCTGGTGCTTTATCACTATCCGTTTGAACTTTTTATTTTGTTCCTAAGTAAGTAAACATATAGGACATAAAGCGATAGATCCAATATAATCACATTCAAAAAGAGTATCACAGATTTTGACGCTTTGTTGCATATGATAGCCATTTTAACTTTGAAGCATATCATTTTACTAGCAAAAGAATGTGTCAAACAAATCATTTGCAATTCAAGAAATTTACTCAAAGCTTGATTTGATATTCATCAAAACTTTTAAAAACTTGAAACATCTAAAGCAGAAAGACTATTTCAATTAGGTATTGGAGGTTACAATTATTAGAAGAGATAACATGAGAAAGGGGGTTGAATCGTGTTCTTTTCAAATTTAAAAATAACCTGAAAAGTTAAAATTAAAAATCTATCTCAAGTCCTAGACTTGGATTGAGGAAGCATTGTGTCAGTTAATAAAAACTTATTTGTTTAAATTAACAAAAAAGAAATGAACAAATTAATGTAAAAATGCAGATAGAGTAATTTATGTGATCAAGATAAAAGGCTAAATAGCTAAGGGAGAAACACACAAGAGATTTTTATATTGGTTCAGCCAATCACTTGCCTATTTCTAGTCCCTAACTCTTTGTTAAGATTTGATAAAACCTGAGTATTCTTTGTTCAAGCTTCTCCAAGCTTCTTACAACAGAGTAGTCTTTTCTCAAGCCTCTCCAAGCTTTACCTCGAGTATTCTTTGTCTTAGCCTCTCCAAGCTCTACTTGACCACTATCGGGTCTATGTACAAGTTTTGAGATTTGAAAATAATTTGTGAACACTCATAGTAACTCTCTTTACAAAGGATAAACAATTTGTCTCAGTGTGTATAACTTCTCTAAATTCTCAAAGAGAGAATCTTATCAAATACAAAGTGGAAGAGAAGATTTTTTATTGAACAGAAGTTATGATGAGTAACTTTCTAGAGGTTCAAAAGGTTGAGAAAGTTGACAATGAATCTCTTACAAGTGAAGAAGATATTCAGTCGTTGTAACTTTTCTTTCTTTGACTTCCGGCCTTTTATAGACTTTGAAATATATCCATTGAAGCTTGCAGACCTTGACTTTTGTAGTTCTCTTTGGACTATTGGTCTATGACTAGACAGAGAAGCAATAGTCTTCCTTTTTCTCATTCTTCAAAGCTTGTGCAGAGATAGAAAAGTAGCCGTTTGTTGATATACCAATTGTGTAGACTTGTCAGCACTTCTTCTGCATCTTGTCAAATCATCTTTTTGAATTTTTGAATTTGTCTATGAAGCGTGCTGAGGAAGCTTTGAAGATATGACACTTCTTGAGAAGTAAGTTTCTGGTGACATCCCTTCTGGATAGGGTCATCCCTCTGGACAGAGTCATCTTTTTGAATTAGCAGAATTTAGCTTTCTAGGCTTGTCTTTCCCTTCTGAAGTGTAGCTTTAACCTTCTAGAATTCTTCTTTTCTGTTTCTAATCAAAATAGGTCGAGAAACACAAAGCATATGCTCCATATAAAGCATATTCTAGTATAAAGCTATGGACAACGATGCTTTGATGACTTTTAAGCACTTAAGCTATATGATTAAATTCTTTTTCACAGAAGAATTTGTTATTCAAATTAGCTTTTTGATGGTAAAAAAGATTTGCTTGTATTCTGATTTGGTATTCATCAAAACCTCAAAAATCAATTTGGTTCATAGCCTCGGAATAACTTTTGAGACGCATTGGAGCTAACAATCTCCCCCTTTTGATGATGGTAAATCAACATTTAAGAAATGCTTTTTGTCATCAGAAAAGACCTTTTGAAATAGCATGATTTGTTGTTTGAAAAGAAACTTTTTTCTAAAAAGAGTGAAGAATTCAAAGATCACCATTTTATCATAATACATCATCAAGATGTATCAGAGCAATTTCAAATGAGAGTGTTTTGAATGACATCAAGTGAAAGCGTATGAATTCAAAGATTTATCATAGTACATCATCTAGATGTATTAAAGCAAAAGTTAAGATAATTCAACTGGGATGCATATGTTCAGAGAATAATTAGCCAATTATCATCTCAAAACATCAAATAAATATCTAATGAGTATCAGAGCATTTCATTTGAATAGGTATCAGACCATCAAATATCAAGTCAGTTAAGATTGTTTAAACAAGAATCAGAGCATTCAATAATTCAAGGTATTAGATCGTTTTATATGTAACATAATATTCAATCAAAACAATTAAAATATGATAGAGAAATATTGAATTATGATCTAGAATGCATTTGCTACAATATAGTATTAAGAGAATTAGAAAATGTTTCTGACAGATATAAATAGAGCTGTAAACATAGATATAGATAGGAATTGTTTCAAATATTGAATTCTAAGAATGTGTGTGCATGCGTGCATGCTCTCCCTAAGTGTATGCCTTTATGCTCCCCATCAGCTTGACTTCTCCCCTTTTGACATCATAAAAAAAATGATGTGGGATCATGGAAGGACCATCACTGATTGCCTTTTGCTATCTAAATGGTCTTCAAAATCTACATGAGAAAGTTTTCCATTAAGTCTATTTGGCGATCCATTCTTTGCTGATGGGCTTGAAGTTCAGCTTGATTTGCTAAGATGGTGTGTTGATTGGCAAGGAGCAGATCCATCTGGATGTTAGCAACATTAGCAAACATTTTAGCAGATGAAGGATTTTCATAAGGCAACTTTTCAGTGTACTGAGAGTAATTGGCTGAGGATTGTTGCTCAGATAAAATAGGAGTGGCTGTTCTGTCAAATCTTGGTGTGGATGTAAGCAGTAGCAAGGTCTGAGTTGTGATAGGAATGGCAAGGGCTTCTTGAAATACAGAGGCAATGGCTGGATAAGGCATTGGAGTGCTCAAAGGAATAAGCTGCGATTCAACAACATCCGCTTTAGTTTCTAGTTCTGTTACCAGAGCAAGAGTTCTTTTATGTTTTGATCTTCCTAGAGTAGACTCTATTGGTAGAGAAGGCTATGCTGGTCTTCTTGATGGTTCTTCAGAAGGTAGAACCATTGTCCTCATTTTAGAAGGTGGATCGACTTCTTCAATGACAATGAAGTCTTGTTCCACTTCCAAAAAGGTTGATGAGCTCCTTGTTCTTTTGATAGAGCCACCAATTCCAGTAGCTTTGTCCCTTTGCCTTTGCAGCCATGCTTCATTTCTCAGTCTATTCTGAGCAGCTTCTAACATAGCTCTCCTGACATAGGCTTTCTTTTTCTTCTCTTTCCTGATTATCTCAAGGTCCTCATTTAATTTTTAAGCTTTTGCTTCAGGTTGTTCTTTTGGAGGAGCTTGAGGAGGCTATTCCTTAATAATAATCCCTTTTGTTCTGGGGGGTTAGGGTGCAGATGTTGCAGGAGCAGCAGCATTCATGGGCTGTGCTGCAATGGATGAGTCATCAGCTTCTGAACTAGAGGAGGAGGATTCAGCAATTTTCAGTAATCTTCTTTTGCTGATTCTTTTCTTCTCAGGAACAGGTGAGAGATCTCTCTCATGCCTTTTCTTGGATCTTCTCTCTTCAGAAGGTTTAGAGACATCCTTCTGAAGGGTGGTTGATTTTCTTTTCTTCTCCTTCTCCTTCTTCTCTTATTCTTCTTCCTCCTTCTTCTTCTTTTTCTCCTTTTTCTGTTTCTTTTCTGCCGTCTTAAGACCTTGGGGTTGTAGACCCATAGCAGAGAAGCTCTTCATGGTGGTGGCAGGGCATTTCTAGTCCTTCCTGTGTCCTTCAATAGGAAGTTGGGCTCTTTGGAAGATGTGGTTTAGAAGCATGCCATAGGGTAAAGCTGCATGATTTCTTCTGGCATCATGCATAGCAGAGTGCAGGTAGTCCAGGATTAGCCTGGCCAGATTAATCTTTCTTCTTGTCATAAGGCAAAACATGACCATTTGGTCTATCTCAGTCATGACATCAGTGTTTCCTATCCTTGGAAGCACTGTGTTGGACAACAGAGTAAATTGCTCTGACATTCAAGATGAGAGAGGAAGTCTGAATATTTCTTACTTGCATGTCTCTTCTGCCAGTAAGGACTTTAGAGACATCTTCCTCGGCTTTAAGCTGCTCCTACCATTTTGAACCACCTCTGCATATAACCCCTTCATTTCGAGTGTTGGTGATGTGAGCGAGATCAGAGGGAAGCACTTGGATTTCAAAGCTCCTTATGATGCTTCTCAAAGGCATATTATCTTCATCAATAGGCGTGAGGGTGCTGTAGAAAGCGGCAACAACTCCAGTGTAGACATCTTCAAAAATATTCAAGAAATTGTTCTATCCTTGGAACTCAAACACTTCTGTAATCGGGGGTAAAGTTGAGAAGTTCTCCAACTCAAAACTTCTTCCAAAAGTGATAAGACGTATGAAGAACTGCCTATGAAATCTGTTTGCATTTCATCGTCATAAAAAATGTAAGGAACACTGAAGTCTCCTTTCTTAGTCATGATGAACAAATGAAATAGGCAGCTAAACGTGAAGGAGAGAGTGTGTTTGGGTTAGGTGTATTGAAAATGGTATGAGGGTTTGAAGGTTTTGGAATAGAGAGGATGAAGAATTGTGAAGGGCTTTTCCCTGAGACTTGTGAGATGAAAGGTTGATGTGATGGGTAATGGTTAATGAGGGAGACTGTAATGCTCTCATTTTCTTGTCGTGCTAAATTATCTCAGTAACCCTGAGTAATCAGGCACTTAATAAGAAATTATGAGATTAAGACTTAATTAAGGGATTAATGAAGTATTTATGAGTCAATTCTGATGAGAAAAGTTAAGAGAAGGCTTAATCGAGATTAGATAATCTCTAATTAAGCAAGTTAGAGCCTTAATTGCTTAATTAAGTACTAATCACCCTTAATTAGCTTAATCGAGTTTAATTAAGGATAATTAAGCTTAATCGTAAGATTAATTTTCGTTAATCATGTTCTTGTGTGTTAATCACTAATCCTTGCTTAATCATGTTAATTAAGTTGCAAGAGCACTTAATTACATGATTAAATTCAAATTTAGTCAACTAGACAATAAAGTAAAGAGTGATGTCACTAAAGCATAAAGCATTAGATAAGAGTGCTTTTTGTAAGAGTAAGTACTTGATTTGTTCTCCCATCATCCAATTTGTCTCCCTAAACCTTAATTAACACAAAATAACACTAAAATATCTCCCCATTGCCCATATGAGTTACGGCCACTCCCCCCCACATACACATCCATTTTTCATTTTGTGTCTTCCTTTTCTCTCTCTAACTCTCAAATCCTCTCACTTCTCTCTAAAATTCTCTTCTTCTTCTTCTTCCTTTCTCCACCCCACCATAACCAAAACTCTTACTTAGCCCTTCAAAGACCACATCTTTTGGTCTTTTGAGACAAGATCTAAACACTACAAGCTTCATTTTCAAGAGAACTTAAGAGCTCTCTTCTTGTTTTTCCAAAACTGCCACCATCATCATCAAGGAGGTACCTTCATTTTCTTCTTGCAAAAGATGCCATCTTCACCCCTAGGTAGTGATTTTCACTCTTTTATTTTGTTTACTCAAGAAAGCTTGAAGCTTGGTTCCTCTTATGACTAAGATCTTCAAGTGAAAGCTTAAGAAAATCTTTCATGCTCTTCATGAGCAAAAGTTTCTATTTTTGGTAAAATATGTTCATGTTCTTATTCATGAGTGTTCTTGAGTTTTTGAAAAGTTCCTTTCTTTAAGTGCTTTAAAGTTTTTATTTTTCTTTCTTGATGCATGAGATCTTGATATTTTTGGTGGTATTCGGGTTGAAAGTTGTTTATCTTCTTATGATGATGCTTATGATTGGAAAAGTTGTCACCTTGATCATTTTCTCTTGATTTGACATATTCTTGATGCATGAAGTTTCAAAAAGTTTGTTACTTACAACCTTAAAAGTGGTGCAAGTTTTGTGCTTCCTTAAAGTTTCATTTTGTCTTGTCTTGAAGACAAGAATATATGTAAAAGTCTAAGCTTTTTGGAATATTAAGCCTTTTTGAGTTATACAAATGATATCTTGTCATTTTATGTGTTGAAGATTGACTCTTGGATGCAAATCCTTTCATAAAGTTTTAAACTTTAATCAAGAAGGTAACTTTAAGTGATAAAGTTATAAGCTTGCACTTAAGTCTTGTAAAGGTGGAATCTTGAGATGAATATATTAGTAACGTTTTAAGCTTTAAGCAAAAAAATTTCACTTTTGAGTCATAAAAGTGTTAACTTTTATAAAGATCAAGACTTTCTAACTTTAAAGCTAATGTTTTATATCATTAGTTCATAAAGTAGGAATCTTTTAGGCTTCAAGACAACTTTAAATCATAAAGTTGAGATCTTGATAGTCTTAGAATAATTAAAAGTGTCAACTTTCATAAAGAACAAGACTTTTTAGTTCAAAAGTTAGTATCTTGTATCATTATTTCATAAAGATTTAATCTTTAAGACAAGAGTATAATTTTAGAGGCACCTGCCTTCATAAAGAGTGAAACTTTTTAATTACTTTATAAAGAATGATAACTTTTATAATATTTAAGGTAAGATCTTGTTATGTTAATAATAAAAGCTTGAAACTTTGCAACTTGGATAAGTTAAAAAATCACCCTTGGTGATTCATGAACATGGTGTTGTTGGGTTCATGAGTGTGGTTATGTGTTGTCATGACCCAAGGATAAGAGGGATCTCAAACTCCTTGGGAACAAAAGTATGATTAGAGCCTCTGAGCATACCATGAACTTAAGAATCACTAAGTGCATTATCTCAAGGAAAGGAAACAATCACCTAACTTAGTTAATTTGAACAAATGTTCCATAAGACATGTAACCAAGTAAAAAGTAAATTCCTACAAGAACTAAGTAACTAAAAGATTTCACATATTCATTTTAACTATGTGAATCTCTCATGGGTAACCATGGGAAATCATATGATGACTCATAAGATGTCTTACAAAGAATAATACAACTATGATCCCCTTTAGGGTATGAATGTATGATGCCATTTGGCATAATGAATGACAAGTTTGATTGAGCTCTATCTCATAATTGAATGATCAGTGTGATGATATGATATGGACTGTTGGTTGAAAGTTTTATGATTGGCATTTTGGGGAAGCTCCGGTTTAGGCATCATGTTGTCGGATTTTCGTCAAAATTATGGACTTAGTCATATCAATGTATGTGTCTAGTCAAAGGAGTATTATGCATGTAAAGTATAATGATAAGAAAAGAAAGAATATGATATGACCCTTCAATCACTTCGGTAAGGGAAGTGAGAGATGGCGATCCACAAAGACTCAAGAAACCTCTATGGAGAAGGTAAGGGTGACATGGAGGACCCTCCAACATAGAGGCAACCAATATCGACTTAGTCTGATTTGGTTAGTACTGCGTGACGATGTTCACAGAATGAGCTCATGTCCAAAAGCAGTCTGTTTCAAAGGAAAAGTAAAGAATGTTAAGCACATGCTAAAAATGAAAGTAAAGTCAAAGTAGAACCATCGTCAAGTTGATGAGTTGCATATTCATGCATGTTTCTATATTTCTCATACGCATTATGAATGTTTATCCCATGTGTTAGGATGTATACCTATGTATGATGTTATGAATATGATGATAAACTTAAAAGCAATCCACTTCGGGATTTATGTTTTCAAAAATCATTAAAATTGAACTTATATCTGTCCACTATTTTTATAATTAAATCTAAAGTGGCTGGGACGATGACGATGACACAATGTTTGTCTAGTCGCGATCTTACCGAGAAATCTAGTATTTCTCACTCTTATGTTTTTGTGTCGTCTTCAGAGGATATCGATGTTGGGCACGGTGGTGATCTTCATTAAGTTTCCAGTATGATGTTCGCGCTTCAACCTGGTGCTAAATGCTTCGGTGATGTCTGCGAGCACAACGATGAGGATTTATATCTTCCATGGTTGTCCGTTTTAGCTTCCAATCACAAGCCTTTTTTTCGACCACATCAGCCATATGGAAAGGTTACCCTGGATGACATCCGTCCCTACTTTCAGCCACCGAGATACTCACTAACAATGAGACTGACTCGGATAACTGTCTGACTCCGACCGTTTCATTGGATTCCAATCCTTCGGAGCCGTCCAATCCGAGCTATCATGTGGAGACTGACCCATCTGAGCTCTCCTACTCGTCTGTGATACGCCTGACGTCTGATTTGTCTTTTTCTTCAACAGTTCCTCGTCACGTTCCACCCTCGGTTCACGGTCGCGAGTTCATTCGTACTCATGCTGTGCCTCGTGGGCGTGGCCGTGCTCGAGGAGGAGGACATGGTGATGTTGCTCTCGATGGTTTCGAGAATGGTTTCTTCCCGCTTGATGAGTGATGTGGTGATTGCATGCAGAGTTGAGCACGAGGATAGCCCTTTCAGGCTGTAGTTATAGGGCTATCACTTTATTGTGTAGCATGCTTAGGCAATAGGGATTTCCTATGTATTTTCCTTATGATGTATTTGTTAGGTTTCTTTTGTAGGGCCGACAGTAGATATCGGACTTATTATATCACTATATATGACTCTTGGTATTATTATATTAACTATGAATGGCCGTGGAATGAATGTTATATCAATCTAAGTTATTATTATTCTTGTCGCCTCTATTTATTTTATTCGCATCGTATGTATGAGATAGTGATGTTTATATTATGCATTCACGATGAGCTCATGGCTCTCGGTTTTAAAAAGGGTTTATTCGTTATTATTCAAAAAAAAATTTAACCCTATTTTCATATAAAGGTAATTTCAAAAGGTAATGTTAGTTCTGTGAGCAAAAGTAATAACTAGTAATTCCATAATATGATTTAAGCATAGTGTAGAACTATTAGGGTGTTACAGAGACCGATGGTTAAAGTATATGAGCAGTTTTCAAATAAAACACTGCCCTTTTCAAAGTAGGCGTGTCTTTTGGAATTTCCCACTTTATTAAATAATGGTCATCATGTGATAGTGGGTGATTATCTAAGCGACGCACGTAACAAAACTGTTTCATTTTTCTAGAAACCACAGTCTTGAGAGTCTATAACCATCTTTCTGGAGGAATAAGAAGTCAGAGCCATGAGAAAGTTAATCCAACGTTCTGAAGCTATTTTTCTCCTTATTTTTATCTTCACCCTTATTTGAAGCAATCTTTCTGAATCATGAGAGAACGCATTCTGAACAGACTCTTCAAGTTTCTCTTGATGTGACCTTTCTAAAGCAAACTTTGTCAATAAAGAACAATTTTCCAGAAAGCAAAGCCCATTGAGATATGATAATCTCAGCTTTTACTTTAGCTCAAGAGAGAGAGAGTATTCAGATGCAATGCATGTGAATGATCAAAAGTTGATCATGTTCAGAAGGTTCCTTATTTTGTAGAACTGCTAAGGGTTTTGTAAAAATGTCAGCAATCTGAATTTCAGTATTAATAAACCTTAGCTCAATATCTTATTTCTGAATATGATCTCTTATGAAATGATGCTTTATGTCAACGTGCTTAGACCTAGAATACTGAATGGGATTCTTGGTGAGATTGATAGCACTTGTATTGTCATAGAGAATAGGAATTTTAGTATACCTCAAGTTGAAATCCTCTAATTGTTGCTTGATCCACAGAATCTTGGTATTGCATTTTGCAGCAGATACATATTCAGCTTCTATAGTTGAAAGAGCAATAGTGTTTTGCTTCTTCCTTGACCATGTTATCAATGATTTTCCAAGAAAGCAACAGCAACAACTAGTGCTTTTTTGTTCAACTCTGTCTCCAGTAAAATCAGCATCACAATAACCTGTAATATCACAAGAAGTACCTTTCTCGTACCATAGACCAAGATTAGTATTACCAACTAAATATCTCAAAATTTTTTTAACAGCACTTATGTGTGAATGTTTTGGATTAGATTGAAATTGAGCATAGATTCCTACACTTAATTGCAACTCAGGTCTACTAGCAATTAGATATAATAGTGATCCAATCATACGTCTGTAGAGAGTTTTAGAAACTTTCTCACCATCTTCATCAGCTTCTAAAATTTGAGAGGGATGCATAGGAGTACTAATGCTCTTGGCCTTATTCATATCAAACTTTTTGAGCAAATCCTTAGTATACTTTTCTTGATGAGTCAAGATTCCATCTTTCTCTTATTTGATTTGCAGTCCAAGGAAGAATTTAGTTCTCCCATCATGCTCATCTCAAATTCTCCTTGTATAGGATAAGAAAAATTCTTGCACAAACTTTGATTAGTTGCTCCAAAAATAATATCATCAACATAAATTTCAACAATTAGAAAATCATTTTTATCATGATGAATGAACAAAGTAGTGTCAACTTTTCCTCTTACAAAACCATTTTTGATTAGAAAAGAACTGAGTCTATCATACCAAGCTCTAGGAGCTTATTTTAACCCATATAGAGCTTTTGAAAGTTTAAACACATGTTGAGGAAGGTTTTTATTTTCAAAGCTAGGAGGTTGATTAACATAAAATTCCTCAAATATGAAACCGTTTAAAAAAGCGAATTTCACATCCATTTGAAATAACTTAAAACCTTTGAAAAATGCATAAGCAAGTGAGATTCTGATGGATTCCAATCTTGCTACAGGAGCTAAAGTTTCATCATAATCTATGCCTTCTTGCTGATTATAACCTTGAGCCACTAATCTTGCTTTGTTTCTGACAACTTTTCCGTCCTCATCAAGCTTGTTTCGGAATACCCATTTAGTCCCAATGGCAGATTGTCCTTTAGGCAGTGGGACCAGGGTCCAGGCTTTGTTATTCTCAAACTGAGATAACTCCTCTTTCATAGCTTCAATCTAGTATCAATCCATCAGGGCTTCTTCAATACTTTCTGGTTGAATCTCAAAGATAAGAGCGAGATTGGAATCATTTCTGAGTGAAGATCTCATTCTGATTCTTGAGAAGGTTCACCAATAATTTGGTTTTGAGAGACAGCTCTCAAGTCTCTTACACCTGTGTACCTTCTGCTCTTCTGGTTCTTTAGAAGTATCGTCAGAAATATGTTGATGAGGGGGAACTTCAGAAACATTGTCATCATAATCTCTAGTGGTCATCTGAAGGTTCTATTGAGCATGGGACTTTTCATTCAATGACATACTTTCCATTTCCACTTCCAGATCAGCAATCTTCTGACTTAGGTCATTTTTCTTTTCCATTAAGCTTATGTGGATAGTTTTTTCCATAGATTGAGATCTTTTGTTGAACACCCTATAAACTTTTGAAATAGAAGAATATCCTAGAAAAATTCCAGGATCAGATTTAGGATCAAACTTTGACAGCTTGTCCTTGGTATTTAGTATAAAATATTTGGATCCAAAAACATGAAAATAGGAAATGTTAGGTTTTCTTCCTTTCCATAATTCATAAGGAGTTTTCTTGAGAATGGGCCTTAAGAAAATACAATTTTGAATGTAGCAGACAGTGTTAACTACTTCTGCCCAAAAACCTTTTGATAAGCTGTTTTCAAGAAGCATAGTTTTGGCCATTTTCTGTATTGATTTGTTCTTCTTTTCCACTACCTCATTTTGCTGAGGAGTTTTAGGTGATGAGAAGTTGTGAGAAATATCATTTTCTTCACAAAAGTTTTTGAAAGCATAATTTTCAAATTCTCCACCATGATTTGATATGATGGAAGTGATACAAAAACCTTTTTCATTTTGAATTCTTTTTGAAAAGGATTTGTAGACCTCGAAAACATAATCTTTATGGATCAGGAATATAACCCATGTAAATCTTCAAAAATCATTTACAATGACTAAGCCATATCTCTTACCATCTAGGCTAGCAGTTCTAGTTAGTCCAAAGAGATCAAGGTGTAAAAGCTTAAGTGGTCTAGTAGTTGAAACTACATTTTTACTGTAGAAAAAACTTTTGGTTTGTTTGCCTTTGAGACAGAATTCACATGAGGAATCATTTTCAAAATCAATTTTTGTCAAACCTATGACTAGTTCTTTCTGAGATATCTTAGAGATCAATTTCATATTAGCATGACCAAACTATTTGTGCCACAGCCACTTTTCCTCCAAAAAGGAAGCTAAGCATTTTACATTCTAATCTAAGAGGTCATCTAGATACAACATATACGTATTGTTATGCCTCTTAGTAGTAAGAATAATCTTATCATTTGTAGAATCCTTAATAACATATTGTAAGGATTCAAACACAACTTTGTAGCCTTGGTCACAAAATTGACTAATGCTCAAGAGATTATGAGTTAAACCTTCTACTAACATAACATCATTTATCATATTGGAATTGTTCTTACCAACATTATCTATACCAATGACTTTGTATTTGATTCCGTCGTCAAATTTGACTATTCCACCATCCTTGGGTCTGAGGTTTCTGAACTATGATTTATTTCCAATCATGTGTCTAGAGCATCCACTGTCCAGATATCACTTCTTTTCCTCTTGATGAATTGATTAAAGGCATACCTACATTAGAAGCAGTTTTAACTTTAGGTACCTATATCTTCTTGGATCCTTTTGGGTTAGCAAGTTTCTTGGCCTTTTTCACTATTTGTCATTTTGCCTTACTTTTGGAGAAGCATCTTACAGAAGTATGAACCTTTTTAACATAATAGATACAAGTGGGAATCAAAATTGAAATATCTTTAGATGATTTTTCATCATCTTCCTTCTCATAGCCTAAACCAGTTTTATCAAGATAAGGTTTCTGACCACCAAGTATCAAGTCCACATTTGTGGAGCCGTTCACCATTTTCTCAAGATCAGATTTGAGAAGTTTAACTAATTTTTGAAGCTTAGAAACATCAGAAGATGTCTTATCTTGAGTTTTAGAAACTTTGCCTTTTAGGGCTACTACTTCTTTCTAAAGAGCAATATTTTCATTTTGCATTTTGTTCTTTTCATACCCAAACTTCTCATTTTCAGTCTTGAGTTTCTCAAACTCTAGAGATAGTTTTCAAAAATCTTTTCTCAAAGATGCATAATGAGAAGCAAGAGACTTGGAATCATCCAAGAGTTCATCATAAGCCTTTTGAAGATTTTCATAAGTAAGTTCAGGTTTAGACTCATGTACCTCAGCTTCTTCATCTGAGATGATATTAGTTGTAACATCCGAGTTCCGATTTCCGACTTCACTTCCAAGCCCATGATTTCCGACTTCATTTGGGATATCAGTTAGAATAATTATTCCCAATTTCCGAGTTTGCATGGCTGAATCCCTGACTTCATTATTGGTACGACTTACGATTTCATTTAAGTTTGACTATTCCTGATTTGTGTGTTCATGTTCAACTTTCAGCATTAATTTCGACTTCATGACCTCAGATTTCTGATTTCATCTAGCCTCAAACTCCTGATTTCCGACTTTATCTTATGATATTCTCCGATTTCCAATGTCTACGACTTCCGCCTTCATGTCTTACAGACATTATACCCGGTTTCCGATCTCATCAAATGTAAGATACCGATTTCTGGGTTTAAGTACTTGGGTTTGGAAATGTGATTGAATCACCCGAGTTCCAATCTTAAGCATTCTCATTCCGACCTCAGACCTCATGCTTCATCCGATCTCAGAAGTTATAGATTAATACTATGTAGTGCGAGAGCCCAGAACTGCGAGTTTAATGTAGCGAGTTAGGCCTTAGTGTTGAACTCCATTGGGATGGACACGAGTTCGGATCCTTGAGCTGATTTCCACAACACACGAGTTCCGATATCCGATCTTATTACAAGGAGTCCCGACTTTGAACTGGGAGTTCAGAGATCGATTGATTGTCATTGTATGTCTTGAGCCTCCGACCTTAATTCCCAAGTCTCAAACGTAAACAAGATTTCCTCAAGTCACAAACAAGATGATTATTCCGGAGTTCAGGCTTAACCATGCCGCAATTAGATGTCATGTTCGAATCTGTTGGAAGCGAGTTTCACTTCTCTGGCGACGTGGAGAGCAATTTTGACACAAAAGAAGGAGACATGGCTGAACCTTGCCCACAAAATTTCATCCAATCAAAGCCACTCATTCTAACTACCACTTCGAAGCTTTGTCTATATATATATATCCTCCTCCTGCCTCTTCAGCTCATTTCTCACGTTGCTTTCCCTTCCTCACTTCAGCTCTCTTTCCTCTTCTCAACTCTCCCACTCTATCCAGCCTTCAAGTTTCAGCACTTAGCTCAAGTCATACTCCAAAGAGGTAGGATTCTACTTCTATTCTTGAATTCCTTGCACTATGATTGCATGAGATTGTACTCTTCTTCATGTATTTGATGAATTATTGGATGTATTATGATGGATTATGATGGATTATGATTGAATTAATAGAAGATTTTGAGTTAGAATTATGATTAGAAGGAGAAAATTAGAAGGAGAGAAGAATCAGTATGCTGTCTGGATGAAGAATTCCACGGCAGTCCGTATGGCGGAGTGTACGGCGCCGTCTACAGCTGGTTAAATCCAATGAAACCATTTTTAGATGAAAGTAGACATTTAGGGCTTTCCATGGATATATCATATAAGGTTATTAGATTAGTATTGAGGGAGATATGAATTTTTGAAGTTTGACCTAGGGTTCAAGACTTTCATCCGGGCAGAGTGACTTTAAAAGGGTATAACTCACCCTATACAACTCCAAATCGAGTGAAACCAATTTTGTTAGAAATCTTACACACAGGGGAACACCCCAATATAAGATTCCGAGTTTGTTATGGTCCCAATTGTCCCCAGTGATTCGAGGAAGTTGTCCTATGTCCAATCTAGGCCAAAACAGAGTAGTTCAGAAAGGTAGACTTTCAGGACTTATAACTCGAGGTATACTTAAGCAAATGGAGTGAAACTTGTGGCAAATGAAAGGTTATCCTGTTAGCTTCAATATGAGACGATTTCACATGATTTGAGCTTAGTTTCGATTTTTTAGTGAATTTATACTTCCAGGAGTGTAACTCGGGCTAGTGACTGAACAAGTTGAGGTAAGATTTAAATATCTTGAGTTATATGGATCAAAATGATATGGGACCAAAGGGGTTAGAAAATAGACATATAGAGCTATGATATACCCATATTTCAGATTTAAATGAGTTGAATAGAAATAAAGGTGATTCATATGAAATTCGGGCAGAACCGACTAGAATGTGGAAGAATGGCCAAAGTGATAGTTTCACAAAGTGATCCAATTGAAGATTTCACAAGTATTAGGGAAACATATAAAGTTTGAGTTGAGGATGGCCAATTTGATATTGATATATATGTGTTAAATTGATTTATGTTGCTATGACTGAACTGTCTGTGAGGGCTAGCACTATTCATGGGGAAACGGACCTGATCCGCTATGCCACCGGATTTACGGCAAAAGTCTAAGAAGCTATGAATGCTTAGATGTAAGAAAGAATTAGAGTATGAATGGGTATATAGAAACCCTATATTTGAGAATGACATAAGTATAAGATGAGATATATGAAAATAAATGAAGTATATGTATGAGTACACTCAGTATGACTATGCTTGAATAAGCATGAGAATGAAAGAATGTGAATGTATTGAATGTGAGTCACTTAGAGAGGCGATTACTTGAGGTCCCTCGCTTGTGAAGGCAGCTTAATAAGATAAAATGTGGAGTCCCTTTCACCGGAGGCAGTTATTTGAAATCCTCCTATGAAGGCAGTTAAATGATAAAGACATGGGTCCCTTCACCTGAAGGCAGTTGCACATTGAATACCTGAAGGCAGTTGCACATTGAATCCCTCCTTGTGAAGGCAGCTAAGATTTGGGTCCCTCTATGTTGGAGGCATGTGGTGGATGAGGTCCTCTATATTAGAGGCACGTGGCAGTTGAGATCCCTCCAACCTAAAGGCACGTGGGTCCCTTGTGGTGGCCAGGTATGACAGCCAGTCACGGTGAAGCGGCGAGCTCACTCCCGAGGCTAGAGCTACCCAGGCGATAAATGCACCAGGGACCGATACGTGCACCAGGTGTGCCAAGTAAAGCTAAAGACTAAAGACCAAAGATTAAAGATTAAAGCTTATGCAGTACTCACATGAGGCATGGCATCGACCCACTAGTGTGAGTATAGAGACACGAACACATGAGGCATGGCTTGACCCGGCTAGTGTAAGTACCAAGGAAAATCCCACATTCTAAGGAACGGCGGACATGGCGATCACGCTCACGATGGGGTATGACATAGCGATCATAATCTACGGAATGTATACGTAAGATTTTATGATGACAAAGAAAAAGAAAGATGCAGAAAGAAAAGCAAGTTTTATGTATAGGCATAAATTTAAGTATGAGTAAAGTTAGGTGCAGATGTTCTGTATGCGTTTAATATGCCATAGTTATTACTCATGATATTATATTTGAATGGATTTTATGGATTTTCCCCAAATGCTAAGCATATGATTAAAATGAACTTTGCTTCGGATAAGATATTTCTGAAGTGTAAAATTAAACAGTTTATGCATTCCTGTTCACCGTTTTCATAATAAACCGAAGCAAACTGGAGATGACAACGATGACATTACATGTGTATTATAGAGAATCCTCTGAGAATTTATAATTCTCACTCCTATTTCGTGTTGTCTCGAGAGAGTTCCAAGAGGTATTAGAGTAGCGCGATGAAGTTCTTTGTCCCGGATAAGGTCGGATTCGGTGTTAGTAACAACTCAAGGGTGTGGTACTATGACTTAAGCATAGTACTGTACTTGGGAGGGTGTTACATTAGCCATGAAATAGAGGTTCGTAACAATCTATTTTTCCTCTTGAGATTCATCATTTTCTTGCTCTCCATCTAGATCTTGCCAAGTGGCAATCATAGCCTTTTTCTTTGAAGTCTTTTTCTTTCCAGTTTTCTTCAGTCTGGTACATTCTGATTTGATGTGCCCCGATTCCTTGTACTTGAAGCATATTACTTCATCTACTTTGACTTTGCTCTTCTTGTCCCTTTTTGGGGCAAAGCTCTTCTTTTTCCTTCTGAGTCATGCTTTTAAGATTCTTCTCGCCAAGTAAGCTATTTCATCATTTTCATCATCAAAATCAGGATTAGAGGAATTTTCATGTTCTTCGTCTATTTCTTCTGAGGCCTTTATGGCTTTGGAGGATCTAAGTCTCTTCTGAGTGGTCTTAAGGGCAATGGATTTTCCTTTCTTGTTAGATTCCTCAGAGATTTCCTTCAGTTCGATCTCATGAGTCTTTAAGGACCCAATGAGAGCATCCAAGCTAAGTACGTTCAGATCTATAGCTTCTTGAATGGTAGCAACTTTGGGACCCCAGGCCTTTGAAAGACTCCTTAGGATCTTTCTTACCATTTTTGCATTTGAGTACCTTTTACCCAAAGCTTTCAGCTGATTTATGATATGCATAAATCTGGTTGTCATTTCATCAATATTTTCATAATCTAGCATTTTGAACATTTCATATTTATGAACTAACATGCTGATTTTCGTTTCTTTAACTTGATCTGTTCCTTCATGAAGCACTTGAAGTCTATCCTAGATTTCTTTGGCAAAATCACAAGGTATGATTTTGTCATATTCGCTTTTGCTCAAGGCACATGTGAGCAACTATTTTGCCTTGGCATTCATTTGAACTTTTATTTCGTGTTGATCAGTCCATTCATTTCTAGGAATGATTTTGACTATAACTGGTGGAGAATGTTCTAGATCAGCTACTACTTGTGGTGCTGGTTGTTCCATAGTGGATACACAGTCACCATTCTCTATTATTTCCCATACATCCAGACTTGTGGACTCAATGAAGAGTTTCATTTTATCCTTCCAGTATGGATGGTCTTCACCATTGAAGTAAGGAGGACGATTTATGGAGTGATCTTCTTTGATGTGATGAATTTGTTGGGCCATTTGATAAGATCTTTAACCTCTGTAATCGTTAGAAAACTCAACCCTAGAGTTAGGCTTTGAAGCCAATTGTTGGAAGAGATAACATGAGAAGGAGGGTTGAATCATGCTCTTATCAAATTTAAAAATAACTTGAAAAGTTAAAATTTAAAATCTATCTCAAGTCCTAGACTTGGATTACGAAAGCATTGTGTTAGTTAATAAAAATCTATTTGTTTAAACTAAAAAAAAGGAATGAATAGATTAATGTAAAAACACAGATAGAGTTACTTATGTGATCAAGATAAAAGGCTAAATAGCGAAGGAAGAAACACATAAGAGATTTTTATATTAGTTCGGCCAACCACTTGCCTACTTCCAGTCCCCAACTCTTTGTTGAGATTTTATAAAACCTAAGTATTCTTTGTCCAAGCTTCTCCAATCTTGTTACAATGGAGTAGTCTTTTCTTAAGCCTTTCCAAGCTTTACCTCGAGTATTCTTTGTCCTAGCCTCTCCAAGCTCTACCTGAACACTACCGGGTCTGTGTACAATTTTTGAGATTTGAAAATAATTTATGAACACTCACAGTAACTCTCTTTACAAAGGATAAACAATATTTTCTCAATGTGTGTATCTTCTCTAAATTCTCAAAGAGAGAATCTTATCAATGACAAAGCGGAAGAGAAGATTTTCTATTGAACAGAAGTTACGATGAGTAACTTTTTAGAGGTTCAAAAGGTTGAGAAAGTTGACAATGAAGCTCTTACAAGTGAAGAAGATATTCAGTCATTCTAACTTATCTTTCTTCGACTTTCAGCCTTTTATAGACATTGAACTATATTTGTTGAAGCTTGTAGACCTTGACTTTTGTAGTTCTCTTTGGACTACTGGTCTATTGCTGCATAGAGAAGCAATAGTCTTCCTTTTTTTTATTCTTTGAAGCTTGTGGAGAGATAGAAAAGCAGCCGTTTGTTGATATACCAACTATGCAGACTTGTTAGCGCTTCTTCTGTGTCTTGTCAAATCACTTTTTTGACTTTTTGAATTTGTCTATGAAGCGTGCTGAGGAAGCTTTGAAGGTATGACACTTCATGAGAAGTATATTTTTGGTGAAATCCCTTTTGGATAGGGTCATCCCTCTAGACAGAGTCATCTTTCTGAATTGGCAGAATTTAGCTTTCTAGGCTTGTTTTCCTTTATGAAGTGTAGCTTCAACCTTGTAGAATTCTTTTTTATTTCTAATCAAAATAGCTTGAGAGACACAAAGCATATGTTTCATATAAAGCATAGTCTAGTATAAAGCTATGGATAACGATGCTTTGATGACTCTTAAGCGCTTAAGCCATTTGATTAAATTCTTTTTCACACAAGAATTTGTTATTCGAATAAGCTTTTTCATGGTAAAAAAGATTTGTTTGTATTTTGATTTGGCATTCATCAAAACCTTAAAAATCAATTTAGTTTATAGCCTCGGAATAGTTTCTCAGAGGCATTGGAGCTAATAATAATCTCCCTTTTTTTTTATGATAGCAAATCAATATTTAAGAAAAGTTCTTATTACCAAAAATTTCAAATGAGTATGATTTGTTGTTCGAAGTAAGATACTTTTTGAAAAGAGTAGTGATAATCATGATTTCCAGAAACATCAGAAAAAATTGAATTCTTTTTCAAACCAAAGGGTTTTTGATAACTCCTCATAGTCAGTTATTTTTGTTTTATTTTACTTAGATTTAGGCTGTAGTTACATGAATTTACTTGAGTATTTTAGTTGTTTTTAGTTAAGTACTTTGATTTAGATTCTTTTCTAGTTTGTTTGTCATTTTCTCGTATATTAGTTAGCTATTTATGTTTTAGTTGTGCTTCAATAGGTACAAGCACTTAACTGGGAAAGAGGATCTCAATTGGAGTCTTAAGGAGCCTAGAAGTGAGCAAAAGAGACAAATCTGTAGAGTTGCTGTTTTGACAGCCACGCTTGAGTGCGTGACCCAAGCTTAAGCGTGGGTTAAATAGAGAAGTCCCAAACTCAGTAAAAAGAGCACACTCAAGGGCATAACCTCACGCTCAAGCGTGGACCACACTCAAGTGCGAGACCTAAAGCTCGAGCGCAGTCCCGAAACAAAGAGCACAAGCTTTTGCTTCAGGGGAGCATGCTCGAGCGTGACTGAGATAAATCAGGAAAGTCTGTTTTTTAATGCAATCTCGTGGAAGAAGATCTTAGGGCACTGTTTAAAGGATTTAGATGACCTTTTTGACACTTTTTGGACACTCTAAACATTGGAGGAAACCCTAGAGGAAAGACTTGAAGATTCAAAGAGCTTTGTAGAGAGTTTTGTGAAGAGTTGAAGACATCCTCCACCCTCAACATATTGGAATCCTTGTTTTTCTTTATGACTACTCTTTCTTTTATTCTTTCTTCTACTTTTTCTGTTGTTTATGATTCCATTATGAATTAAACCCCATTCTAGGCTATTGATGGATCCAACTATGTGATGATGTTACTCATGGATTGATTTTATTTATGTTGGTTATTATGTGTTTATGATTGTTCTTAACGCTTTTGAGTGATTGGCCACCATTCAACTGATTTGTTGGTTTGCAATAACTAGAGATAGAGTTTGTAAACAAAGCTTCCAATCATAAACACCGTGAGTTGAGCAAAAACTATAGATAGATAACTGTGACTTATGTGGTCACCTTAGAAATCCATAAAGCTTCAACATTTTTCTAAATTAGTTTGTAACTAAGAGATTAGGCAGTCAATGTAGGATAGAGATAATTTCTTGACCTTGAGAAAGGCTTGGAATTTGTTTGGGGAATTCGAATATTAATCAATTAAGTAAAATCGAGACAACTGAGATCCATGGTAATTGAGTCTACAGTTAGGTGAAATCAATTAGCCCTAGTGTCCATCCTATTGATTTAAGTCATCTTTAAGTGCATTTTTGTTCTCTTGTCTATTTGATTTTTCTTTTCTTTTTATTCTTACTTATTCCTTTCGTCTAGTCCAAATAGTTATTCCAGTTAGTTACTCAGTACTTCATCTATCCTTATGGAAATGATACTTTTCTCATCACTTTATTACTTATACGATTCTGTATATTTGCTGGAGCCACGTCAAGTTTTTGGCACCATTATCGAGGATAATATCAATATCACTTCTAACTAATAGGATACTAGATTGGACTTTTATTTTGTTTTATTTTAATTTTTCCTTATTTATTTTTTTATTTTGGTTATTTTGTGTCTTCATTTGTTCTTCTTGTTTTTACAGTTTATGTAAAGAAGTAGATCACTTAGGGAATTACTCTTTAACCCAAAGATTGAAAAGACTTTGCTGCAACTAAAAAGAGAAAGAAGAGCATTTGATGCTCAGAATAGTAATGTAGCTAACGAGAACGAGCAAAATCATAGTGCCATGAAAGACTATTTGACTCCTAATCTTGAAGTATGCTCATCTAGCATTGTAAGACCATCAGTGCAAGCCAACAACTTTGAGTGGA
Source organism: Pterocarpus macrocarpus (assembly GCA_031439585.1). Taxonomy (NCBI): domain Eukaryota; kingdom Viridiplantae; phylum Streptophyta; class Magnoliopsida; order Fabales; family Fabaceae; genus Pterocarpus; species Pterocarpus macrocarpus. The sequence goes on along the minus strand of CM062513.1, from coordinate 30,667,829 downwards.
AGACTTTTCTTATCACATTCTTGCAGCAGAACTGCCAATTTGGGAGACTAACTAGTGAAGACCCCACATCAGTAACTTTCTAGAAGTCTGCGACACCATCAAGATAAATGGAGCCACTAAAGATGCTATTAGGCTGAGACTTTTCCCATTCTCATTAAGGGATAAGGCCCAGTCTTGGATCAAGTCATTACGTTAGGGATCTCTTTCTACATGGGACATAGTGGCCAAGAAGTTTTTGGAGAAATATTTCCCTCCAGCCAAGACAACCAAATTAAGAAACAACATTACATCATTTACTTAGATTGAAGGAGAGTCATTAGATAAGGCTTGGGAGCATTATAAAGAGTTGTTGGCCAGATGTTCTCACCATGGCATCCCTCTTTGGATACAAGTACATATTTTCTATAGTGGTCTGTTACTCACTACATAGATCATAGTAAATGCAGCAATAGGGGGTTCTCTTAACAATAAGATCCTTGAGCAGTCTATTGAACTATTTGAAGTCATGGGCAGTAACAACTATTAATGACCTAGTGAGAGAGCCCAAAAGCCCAAAAGAGTATCAGAGGTGGATGCTGACTCGAGTGCCAAGCTCAGTCAAATTACAAAAGAAACTGAATTACAAAAATTTTGCAGTAAAGGATACAATTTGAGTCGTCTCTCAATGATGACAATGTTATGTGATTAGGAAATGGGGGGCTTAGGAATTAAAAATGAAAGGAACAAAATATGAATCACGAAATTAAAATAAAATGGTAAGCATCCAATTCAAGAATCAATGGAAAATAATTAACACTTAATTATCGAATTTTAAAATTAATTCTAAAATTAATTCAGCAAACCAATTTAGTGATTAACAATAAATCAGAATGAAATCTCAATTCGAACTTAGCATTCACACAAAAACCTTCATGCATTTGATCAACACAAAATCAGTTAATGTTTAGAGACCTCTAGAACCTAATTGAGTTGTGTCAATTTTGGGTATCAATGCAGTTAATCGTAGAACTCAAACCTGAAAATTCTAATTCACACTCTTTCAATAGACCAAACATATTTCCAATCAACAATTTTGAATGAAAAACTTCAATTCAAAAATGAGATAAGAAATAAGTGAAAGATTAGATGAAACTGAATTAGTTGTATGCTGAATCCAATGGAATCGGACTCTCAAAAGCATTATTGCTTCCTTGATCCTTGAATTAGATAGATGTTCAAGCCTCCATGAATGTAGGAAAATGAATTGCAAAGGGGGGGGGGCATGAAAGAAGAGAAAAAGAGGAAAACCGAAAATTGCTTATTCCAAAATCTGTCTCATGAGTTACAAGGTTTTGGCCCCTTACTCAACTCAGCCTTTTAGAATCAAAATGACCAAAAAATATTAAATTGTGATTACTACATTAATCCCCTTTTTCTCTTTTGAATTTGGACACCTTATTTGCTAAAATATGAATTATAGAAAGAAAGTTACACTAAAAACATGAAATCAATATCACTAATTCTGTAAGTAACGTTTTTCCACCATTTTGGCTATCAAAACGGTTTCGTTTGGATTTTCATTCTGAAGAAGAATTGTAGCCTTGGATGTTACCTTCAAAATGCCACTGAAACAGGCTCAATTGGATGCCTGTGGACCAAGATATGGCCCAAAAACCACACCCTGCTCAGAATCTGCGACTGCATTGCTTCAGTTCATTTCTAGGCCCCCAAATTCAGCTTCTTAACACTAGAATTGGCCTCTGACCTCTTCATACAACTTGTAAGCCTATCTTCAGCTTTCCTACAAACCAAATATCACAATAAAATGAGCTCTACAACTCAAGCTATGACCCAAAAACTAAAATAGTGTCAGAATTTGCCTAATGCTAGAAAATTTAACTCAAGCCTAAACACAATCCAATTTGGCTTGGCTTTCCTTCTTCATGGCTGTTGGTGGCGTCACTTGTGAAGGTGTGATGGCTGAATCTTGGCCATCCATCCTAGGGTTTCATAGTATAATTTCTATTGATCCGGTTCCGATAATTTAAAATATCGAAATTTTACCGATTTCTCTTAAATCTGTAAACCTGGTTTAGAAAAATTCTATAAGGTTTCCTATATTCCTAATCTAATTTCATCAAATCTAATCCTTCTAAATCACACTTAATTGGCTTTAAATGAATGCTAAATCGAATTCTATTTAGTCACAATTGTTTGATAAAAATCGAACTCGGTTGAAAATGATAAAAAAAAATTTTAGACGTTACATAATATGTGTCAATTAATGATTATATAAAGAGGCCAACCCATTTTCCCTACTTCTACAAGTATATAATTGTTATTATTTTGATTTACATGAGTTTATTATTTTATTTGATCATCCTATGGCTACTATTATATTCTTAATTTCCTCTCTTCCTCATTCACCTAAATACTCTCTTTTCAATCATGTTTATTTGATTTTATCATGAATTTCAATTACGCAACCTCCTTTGCAGTATCAATAGAAGTATCATACAATTAGATTCTAACCCGTATCTACATCTCATTAATTTTGTTTTTCTTGAAAAAATATCTACATCTGCAACTAAAATGGAGGCTAGAATTTAGTAATACACAGTGCATGGTTAAAAATAGTAGTTAAACATCAAATTTATATATAATATCTCACTTTACTCTCAAATGTGAAATTTTATAACATAGTGCCTAAATTAACAATTTCACATTTTTTAATATCTTATTTAAGGAAATTTTTCTCAAACTAATATTTGCACTTAACTGGTATATTTATTTCTCTTATTTTGTACCATAAAAAGTTGAACATCATCTTCAACAAATGGAGAATCGAAGGGACTATGATAGACAACGAAGACACTCAATGAGTGCAGAGCATAGAGCACAATATTTAGCAAGAAGACGTGCAAATTATCATGCACAAACACAGAGAAGAACACAAGTCAATATGTTTGTATCATCCCCACTGTCGTAAACAGAACGTAATGGAAACCTTGAATTATTTCTCTTAGGCAGTGTAAGAATTTCTCAGGTAGCATTATGCCATAACGATCTTTACACTCAAAATTATAGGGTAGTGTAACACTGCCATTGAAAATATAGCACTGCTATATGTTAAAAATTAGGAAATGACAAAAGTGCCCCTATAAACTTTTGTTAATTGGAGTGATGCCCATAATTTTTAGAAATTATATTTTAACCCCAAAGAATTATTTTCACAATAACCCTAGAACTTTTCATAAAATGACTTTTGTGTCTCCACATTTGTAGAATTAGCAGAATGGGGTTTTAAACGAAGCAGAATCACATGGTGAAACCGTAAAAGTTTAAATCTCTGTCGATTGGGCCATGGAGGCAGTCGGGTGTGAAATGACGTGGGGTGTCCCTGGACTTGCTCAAAATTACGGAAATGCCATTAACTATGAAAATTAGAAAATAGAAAAGCTCCGAATTTGCAAACACGATTATTTCACGTTAACAAGCAATTTATTCAATCTTATTGACTAAGTAAGGTTAATTAGGAGTTAATTAGATGTTAATTAGGGGGATTAGGCTTAGGAACAATTAGAATAGAGATATAGAAATTCTCTCAGAGTCATTTAGTAAAGTTTTGCCGATTTGAAGAAAATCAGCGAAGATTCGGTATTTTAAACCGCCAGAATTGAACCAACAGAATTTTCTACTGGAACCCCTCACTTAAGTGGCTGAAATTCAGCCACCCCTACCACATATGAGTGGCACCAAGTGTTGCTCAAGATAGTGGAAAAACTTGGCCTCACCTCCATCGGATTTTTATTATTTTCGCCTAGTTGTTCGATTTTATCAACTACTTAAGATTAATTAGTATTCGATTAAATTTTTACTTAGAATCAATTAAGTATCATTTAGAGAATTAGATATGAGAGAATTAGATTGAAAGCATAGGAAACTTCATAGGATTTTTCCAAAACTGATTTACCGATTTAAAGGAAATCGGTAAGATTTCGGTACTTTGGACTGTCAGAACCAAACCAATAGAAATTATATTGTGAGAGCCCTAGGATGAATGGCTAAGATTCAGCCAACACACCCTACGAGCGGCGCCACAATCAACCTTTAAGAAGGCAGCCAAATCAGATTGGAGAAGGAAAACATATCCACCAATCACATGTAATCTTGCTCCAAAAGTCTCCAATTATTTCCTTCCAACTCCCTTGATTATTTTCGGATTTATAGCCTGCTGAACCCTTATTATTTCTATCCTATCTCAACTCATCTTCACTCCATCTCCATCTACTCTTCAAGCTTCATCAAGATTCCTTCAATCCAAGGCACCAATCTAGCAGCACAACACCTAGAAGAGGTAGGAATTCCAACTTCTTTTCTTGTTTTCTTTGAATTGGGCTGATTGGGACTCCACTTTCTTCCCAATTTCTTGCAAGATTCTGATGCTATCTTGAGTGATGATGATGAATTAAGGTTGGTTTAAGATGTATATGTGAGTTTGAATTGAAGATTGGATGGATTGATTAGAGAAAAACTTGAATCCAAGAAGAATTCAAGAAACTATTAGGGTTTTCCCCTTGATAGTCCGTACAGCGGAGTGTACGGCTCCACCTGCAGCGGATTAAATTTGATAAAACTATTTTTATATGAAACTAGACATTCAGGGATTTCCATAAATATAAAATATAAGGACATTGAATTAGTATAGAATTAGTTATGAATTTTTGAAGTTTGACCTAGAAATCTGGATTCTCATCTGGGCAGTATGAGTCGAGAAGGGTATAACTCACCCTACACAACTCCAAATTGAGTGAAACTAACGCTGTTTGAAAGCTAACATGTAAGAAAAAATTCCATAAAAATTTCATAGCCAGATTCATTGATATTTGTTTCTAGTACATCAATGAATTTGACTTAAGTTCAAATCAGGCTGGAATAGGGTAGTCCAGTAGGGTCAAGTTTCAGGGTGTATATCCCAAAATATTCATGCAAATGAGATGAAACTTATTTCATTCGAAAGCTTGTCCTGTTAGCTTTAATTTGATATAAATTTTGTATGATTTCACATAGTTTTCTATTTTTAGTGAATTTTTACTTCTAAGAGTGCAATTCTGGTTAGTTGTAGGGTAGGCAGAAGTAAACTTTGAATAACTTGAGCTACATAAATCAAAATGAGATGGGACTAAAAGGGTTGGAAACTAGACACATAGACCTATAACATATTCAAAATTTAGGTCCAACTGAATTGAATAGAAATTATGGTGAATTTTACAAAATCGGGCAGAATTGAGTAGAATGAGCAGAAAACCTTGGTTATGTATTTATGTTGACATGTTATATGATTGATATTATTGTTAGAAAACTTGATGCCCTACGTTGGTTTTACTACTTGATTGATCCTTCTGGTAGTCTGGCACTATTCATGGGGAAGCGGACTCAATCCGTTATGCTGCCAAAATTCCGGCAAAAATATGTGAATTATATGAATATTATACATTTATATGTTATGCTCATAAGATTTATATATGCAAAAATGATTAAAGTATGATATGAAGTATATGAATGAATGCATGTAGCATATGCATGTATAATCATATCCAAAGAAGAATAAGATTTATAAGAACTTGCAAGAAAGACATACCAAGCTACCACATGAGGCATGGCATAGACCCAGCTAGCGTGGGCCAGAGCGGTACTGTCTAAGACTTGGGCCAGCCCTCGACCAGATTTAAAGGGAATAGACCGGTGTGAGCGTCGGAGAAAGTGAACCCATCACTCATGTATAGGTACAAGCTCGGATCTGAAAAGCAGGCTATTACCCAGGGGTGAGATAGGTCATTCACCTCCGGGGGACCAAGCACAGAAGAGTAAGGTTAAGTCGCAAGTTAAAGAAAGAGATGAATTAAGTCTAGTGCACTTGCATATAATCAAGTATAAGCATCTATATGTGCATTTCTAATTATCTCATTATGTCATGATGTTACTATGATTCTTATTGAAGTATATTACACTATTCGTGTTTCTATGTCTGTTATATAATATGCCAAGTGGTTGTTAAAATATAACCCGCTTCGACAAAGATGTTTTCTGTAACATCCGAGTTCCGATTTCCGACTTCACTTCCAAGCCCATGATTTCCGACTTCATTTTGGGATATCAGTTAGAATAATTATTCCCGATTTCCAAGTTTGCATAGCTGAATTCCCGACTTCATGTATTGGTACGACTTAGATTCGTTTAAGTTTGACTATTCCCGATTTGTGTGTTCGTGTTCAACTTTCAGCATTAATTTCGACTTCATGACCTCAGATTTCCGACTTCATCTAGTCTCAAACTCCTGATTTTCGACTTTATCTTATGATATTCTCTTATTTCCAATGTCTACGACTTCCGACTTCATGTCTTAAAGACATTATACCGGTTTACGATCTCATCAAATGTAAGATCTGGGTTTAGGGTTTAAGTACTTGAGTTTGGAAATGTGATTGAATCACGAGTTCAGATCTTAAGCATCCTCATTCAGACCTCGGACCTCATGCTTCATCAGATCTCGAAGTTATAGATTAACACAGATAGTGCGAGAACTGAACTCAGAGTTTAATGTGAGTTCCAGGCCTTAGTGTTGAACTCCATTGGGATGGACACGAGTTCGGATCCTTGGTGATTTACACAACACCGCAGTTCCGATATCAGATCTTATTACAGGAGTCCCGACTTTGAACTTTGAGTTAGAGATCAAGATGATTATTCGAGTTCCGACTTAACCATGCAAATTCGATGTCATGTTGTTGAATCTGGCTAGGCGAGTTTCACTTCTGCAGGCGGCGTGGAGAGCAATTTTGACACAAAAAGAAGGAGACATGTTTGAACGCCCCATAATTTCATCAATGAAAGCCACTCGTTCTACTTCACTTGAAGCTTTGTCTATACATATATATATCACTCCTCACTGCCTCTTCAGCTCATTTCTCACGTTGCTTTCCCTTCCTCAACTGCCAGCTCTCTTTTCCTCTTCTCAACTCTCCCACTCTATCCGGCCTTCAAGTTTAGACACTTAGGCTCAAAGTCATACTCAAGAGGTAGGGATTCTACTTCTATTCTTGAATTCCTTGCACTATGATTGCATGAGATTGTACTCTTCTTCATGTATTTGATGAATTATTGGATGTATTATGATGGATTATGATGGATTATGATTGAATTAATAGAAGATTATGAGTTAAATTATGATTAGAAGGAGAAAAATTAGAAGGAGAGAAGAATCGGTATGTATGCGGATGAAGAATTCCACGGCAGTCCGTATGGCGGAGTGTACGGCGCCGTCTACAGCTGGTTAAATCCAATGAAACCATTTTTAGATGAAAGTAGACATTTAGGGCTTTCCATGGATATATCATATAAGGTTATTAGATTAGTATTGAGGGAGATATGAATTTTTGAAGTTTGACCTAGGGTTCAAGACTTTCATCCGGGCAGAGTGACTTTAGAAGGGTATAACTCACCCTATACAACTCCAAATCGAGTGAAACCAATTTTGTTAGAAAGCTTACACATATAGGAACACCCCAATATAAGATTCCGAGTTTTTTATGGTCCCAATTGTTCCCAGTGATTCGAGGAAGTTGTCCTATGTCCAATCTAGGCCAAAAGCAGTAGTTGGAAGGTAGAATTTCGGGACTTATAACTCGAGGTATACTTAAGCAAATGGATGAAACTTGCAAATGAAAAGGTTGTCCTATTAGCTTCAATATGAGACCGAGTTCATGATTTTGAGCTTAGTTTAGATTTATAGTGAATTTATACTTCAGGAGTGTAACTCGGGCTAGTATTGAGCAGAGTTGAGGCAAAATTTAAATATCTTGAGTTATATGGATCAAAATGATATGGGACCAAAGGGGTTAGAAAATAGACATATAGAGCTATGATATACCCACATTTCAGATTTAAATGAGTTGAATAGAAATAAGGTGGTTCATATGAAATTCAGGCGAAGCAGAGCTAGAATGTGGCGGAATGGCCAAAGTGATAATTTCACAAAGTGACCCATTGAAGATTTCAGTATTAGGAAGCATATAAAGTTTGAGTTGAGGATGGCCAATTTGATATTGATATATATGTGTTAAATTGATTTATGTTGCTATGGTAGGCTATGCGTGAGGGCTAGCACTATTCATGGGGAAGCGGACTTGATCAGTTAGGCTATAGGATTCTGACAAAAGTCTAAGAACTATGAATGCTTAGATATAAGAAAGAATTAGAGTATGAATGGGTATATAGAAACCCTATATTTGAGAATGACATAAGTATAAGATGAGATATATGAAAACAAATGAAGTATATGTATGAAATGCACTCAGGTATGACTATGCTTGAATAAGCATGAGAATGAAAGAATGTGAATATATTGAATGTGAGTCCACTTCACTTGGGCGATTACTTGAGGTCCCTCCTTATGAAGGCAACTTAATAAGATAAAATGTGGAGTCCACTTCACTCAGGGGCTGATTATTTAATCCTCACTGTGAAAGCGATTAAATGATAAAGACATGGAGTCCCTTCACTGGAAGCGATTGCACATTGAATCCACTCCTTGTGAAGCTGACTAAGATTTGGGTCCTACATGTTGGAGGCACATGGTGAGATGAGGTCCTTTATATTAGAGCCGCACGTGGCGGATTGAGATCCCTCAACCTAGAGGCACGTGGGTCCCCTGCGGGTGAGTCGGTGTGGCTGACGGTCACGAGTGGTAGCTGACGAGCTCGCTCAAGGCTAGGCTACCCAAGAGCGATAAATGCACCCTAGGGACGTCACATGCCTAGGTGTGCCAAGTAAGCTAAAGATTAAAGACTAAAGATTAAAGATTAAAGTTTATGCGGGTACCCACTCGCATGAGGCATGGCATCGACGGCTAGTGTGAGTATAGGGAACCAGAGACACATGAGGCATGGCTTGGCCCGACTAGTGTAAGTACCAAAGGAAGATCCCATATTCCTAAGGAGCGTGACATATGGCGATCACGGCTTTCGATGGGGTATGACATGGCGATCATACTACGGAATGTGGCGCGTAAAGATTTTATGATGACAAAGAAAAAGAAAGATGCATAAAGAAAAGCAAGTTTTATGTATAGGCATAAATTTAATTATGAGCAAAGTTAGGTGCAGATGTTATGTATTGCATTTAATATACCCTGATTATTACTCATGGTATTATATTTGAATGGATTTTATGGATTATCCCCAAATGCTAAGCATATGATTAAAATGAACTTTGCTTCGGATAAGATATTTCCGAAATGTAAATTAGTGATTTATGCATGCATGTTCCATAGTTTTCATAATAAATCAAACCAGCGGAGATGACAAATGATGACATTACATGTGTATTATAGAGAATCCTCGAGAATTTATAATTCTATCCTATTTTCGTGTTGTCTCGAGAGAGTTCCAAGATTATCGAGTAGCCTTGTGGAAGTTCTTTGTCGAGATAAGGTCAGTTAGTGTTAGTAACAACTCCGGGGTGTGGTACTATGACTTAAGCATAGTACTGTACTTGAGAGGGTGTTACATTTTCAACTTAAAATTGAACCACTGCTTTCGTATATGTGCTCACTTTTCATAAGAAATCGAAGCGGCTGGAATATTTATGATGGCACTGTATGAGTAATAGTTCGAGTTTATCTACTGAGAACCTTAGGTTTTCACTACCTGCTTGTATGTTTCTCTTTTCCGTAAACATTCCAGCACCCAAGTTGGAAATCAAGTGCGAGGCAGAGTGCAGAGCCATTCATTGAGCAAGAATCAGGCGTAAGCTAGACCAAGAGACTATTGAAGCTAGCTAACGACTAGTCGGAAGTAAACGCTGTATATTATGTCAGTCATAATTTCCTTTGAAGTGTAATTATTTTATTATCTATGTATCAGAGACTATTAGTCAGTAATAAAGTAAGCAGTTAAAGGGCCATGTATTATATTTTCCATATTTTAAAGATTTTTTAGCATAGTGACAACCTTTTAATAAAACTCTATGACTCGAGCATGGCTTATATAATAAAGGATGTTACATCAAATGTAGGTCAAGAAACTACCAGTACACCCACACAAGGTTGGTTAAATTCTAAAACTCTAGCATATAAAAATATTACAATGAGATTAACACAAGATCAAGTAAGTAGAATTTTATATTTCACATAATTTCAAAATAGACCATAATCATGACTCATTAACTTTGCCAGGTCAAAATGAAATAGAAACAACAACAAGCACTACACATACCCAAGATATTCATTTTCAAGGAATAATGAGATTGACAACTATCAGGCAATTGGCTCACTCTTCCAATTATCCACAACTAAATATAGGTATATATTTTACTCAAAATACCAAAGAAAAAATTGTTCTTTAAAAATTTAATGACATAATAACACCATTATTAAATTGTAGATTTTAAATTCCTATTTCCTTTTGCTTACAAGTGTTAATTCTTATTCTATAGCATTTCACATAACTCATGATCATGAAGCTAGTCCAAGCTTTATACATACATATAACAATGACAATGGTTAGTAAGAACAACTGTTATTATTAAACAAATACACATGAGGAATATAATAAATTTTTTTACTCTTCATTTTCTTTTTGTTAAAGGTTATAACTATTCTTTAGCAACATTTCATGGAACACACGATCATGAAGCAAGCCCAAGCACTACACATGCCCATGATGCTGATATTGGTGAGTAATGACATCTAAGCTAGATTCAACGTTACAACACACACACACACATGCATGTTATAAAATATATTATAAATATGTTATATATATGTGCACTCTAATGAGTTTAGCCCCATTTTACTGCACCATATTCAAATGAAGCATTACACGAGTTAACTCAAACCATGTTCAATATGTTGCTAATATAAAGATGATTTCTGACATTAAAGATAGAGCATGTCTCCTACTCTCCATTATAATATGGTGATGCAATAGAATAATTTAAAATAGTTAATTTCAACTAAACAATTGCTAAAAGCTTCGAAGATCACCTTAATTATTCTCAAATAACACAAAAAATAACAAGAATAATTGTGCGAATTTTATAGCACCATGAGTAAGGGAACACTCATATAAGAATGCACTCAAACCATGTTCTTGATATTAATTATATGAGAAATATTTGAGCCTAATTTAGCTTCAAAATTTAAAACTCTCAATAATTTAAAAAACTAGAACAATTCACCAAATCCTTCACTTATAGATAGACTTGGCCTAATAGCATTCGTTAGGTTGACAAAAATTGTGTGCCACCAATATACACAATATAACTCCTCAACTCTAGAATAAATATGTCAACAAAAATAAATTAAAATAGTTCATTTCAACATGTATAGTTGTTTAAAGCTCTAATAAACATGAATAATTTCCCTTATTAAACACAAAACATGAAAGAAAAAAATAGATGATTGTATAACAATGTAATAACAATGGAAATCAAATCCAATCATGTGGTATAGGAAAAAGAAGAATCTACTCTAAAAATGTATTGCATAAGAGTTCAAGGTCATATTTAGTCAGAAATATATTACTATACTATCTATCCATCTCATCATAATATAGGTATATGTGTAACTATACTATATGTAGTGTTCATTTACAAAGCCAATTATACGATTAGTTTTGATATATTTTTTACATTAATTGCAATATTCATTATTCTAAGAGGTATACAAATCACGCATGATGCACACAAAAGATGTAATTATAGAGTATTACACAATAGTGCTCGAAATTTTCGTCAGAATGCGATGATGGTGAAATTTCAAATGCCTAATCTCAGGACATGTACATCTTGCAATGCTCGCTTATTTTACCATGAATTTGATGATATGTGTTGCTATGGTGGAAAAATATCATTGCCACAATTAAATTATCCTCTAGAATTACAAGAATTCTTTTTCTCTTCTGATGCTAAAGGAAAACATTTTAGGCGACACATAAAAAGTTATAACCACATATTTGCCTTCACGTCATGTGGTGTTCATATTGATGAAACCATAGCCACAACAGGACAAGGACTTTATAGCTTTCGTGCTCAAGGTGCTATCTATCACAAGATAGGAAGTTTATTTCTAGATGAAGGTTGTAGACCATGTTTCTTGCAATTATACATATATGATACATATCATGAATTAAAACACAGGATGCAAGAAAGTTCATCACTTCATCAGACTATAGTTCAAAGGATACAACAAATACTACATCGTGATAATCCTTATGCAAAAGTGTGTCGTCAACTTTCACAGTGTCCAAATATTCATGAATGTAGTTTGGTTATCAAAGAGCGTCCTACTGATCAACCACAATACAATCTTCTAACTGCTTTGCAAGCAACTGCAATGATTGTTGGTGGAGATACAGATTCAATTGCACATGGAAGAGATATAATGGTGCAAATGCATTCTAGTTCTCTAATCACAATTCATGAAACTGCGGCATACTATGATCCTTTACAGTATCCCATTTTGTTGCCTTTTGGAACATATGGTTGGGATTTCAACACTAAAGATCATAATGGTAGAGCCATTACATGCCGACAATATTACAGCTACATGCTTCAAGTACAAATAATTCTAATAGCTTTAGTACAAAATTCAATTTAATTTCGTAAATGTAAAAATAATGTAAATATTCAATATTTGCTGGGTGTTTGAATTATTTTAGATTCGTCAATATGACACATCTATGCTACTACATGCGGGGCAACTTTTGCACCAATATGTAGTTGACAATTATGTCAAGATCGAATCAAGTAGGCTACGGTGGATTCGAACCCATCAAGAAAACCTTCACACAGAGGTTTATGAAGGCTTGCATGATGTAGAGACATAGGCAGGTACTAAATTCAACATTGTAATATAATTGAGAATAATTTAGATCTCATAACTAAAAACTCCATAACATTCCAAGATCCATTTCAATTTTGTAGGAAATATTGAACAAAGAACAATTTTGCCATCGACTTTTATGGGCAATTGACGAGATTTGACCCAACGGTACGAAGGTACTATGGCAATTGTCTTAAAAGATGGTAAATCGGATATCTTTCTTACAATGACATGTAATCCATCTTGGCATGAAATAAATTCAGAACTTGGCACTTCTCAAATACCATAAGACCGTCGAGACTTGCTAACCAGAATCTTTCATGCCAAACTTGAACAACTAAAGGTCAATGTCATCAATAAAGGAGTTTTGGGAAGAGTTAAAAGTTATATGTATGTCACTGAGTTTCAAAAGTGGGGGTTACCTCATGTGCACATGTTGTTGATATTGGAAGATGGTGACAAATTACGTGATCCAGAATGTTATGATATTTTGATTAGGGTAGAAATACCAAACAAGGAAGAGGAACCAGAATTATATGATGCAGTATTAAGACATATGATACATGGACCTTGCAGAACACTTAATCGAAATGCACCATGTATGAGAGAATGTCATTGCAAAAAAAATTATCTGAGAGGGTTCTCAGCAGAAACACGTCATGGAGATGACCGATATCCAGTGTATAGAAGACATGATATTGCCGATCCAAATGTTATGGTAAGGGATATTCCAATTGATAATAGATGGGTGGTGCCCTATAATCCTTTGTTATTATTGAGATATGATTGTCACATCAATGTTGAGGTGTATAGCAGCATAAAGAGCATAAAATATCTGTACAAATATGTCTATAAGGGGCCAGATCAGGTGTCAATGGAAGTACAACGAGGGGTAAATATTGATGAAGTTCAACAATATGTTGATGCAAGGTAGGTTTGTACACCAGAGGCTTTGTGGAGAATATTTAAATTTCCCATTTATCAAATATATCCGGCTGTTGAGATACTGCAAATCCATTTACCGAATAGGCAGCAAGTTAGGTTTTACAACCACCAAATGATCAATGATGTTTTAGCTGATGATCAAAACTCCAGAACGATGCTAACCCAATTCTTTGCTTTGAATTATCGGGATCCAGAAGCCAAAAGGATTTTATATAGAGAAATACCAGAACATTATACATGGCATGGGAAGGATAAGGAATGGCATCCTAGAAGGTCTTCAAAGAAAGTCATTGGTAGGATGTATATAGTCTCTCCTTCAGAAGGTGAAAAATTTTATTTGCGTGTTTTGTTGTCTCATTTGAGAGGTCCAACTGGGTGGGAATATTTACTTATAGTGAATGGTACAAGCTTTTCCACATTCAAACAATCTGCTGAGCAATGGGGTTTATTAAAAGGTGATAATAGCATTCGTGAATGCTTAGTTGAGGCATCATCACTATGAATGCTTGGTGCTTTAAGAAGGTTATTTGCAACAATATTGTTGTTTTGTGAACCTATTGGTGTATGAAATCTTTGGGATGAATTTTCTACATTCATGTAGATGATTACAAAACAACAAGCACTACAACAACAGAAAGCTTGACAAATAGGTTGCTAAGAGATTTGAACGACCTTCTTATACAACATGGAAAGCATATCTCAAATTTTGATTTGCCCACTCTGTCATTAGATATTGATCATGATAATGCTCTCCCAAGGATTATACAGAAAGAATTGTTAATTTCGATCCCTCCTATAGATATGGAAGCAGTACATAGGTTAAATGAAGACCAGTTGGTTGCTTTCAACACTATTATGGGTGTTATTGAGCAACAACAGAATGCAATATTTTTTGTTGATAGACCAGGAGGAACAAGGAAGATATTCCTTTATCATACTTTGATTGCAAATCTAAGAAGTAAAGGTCATATTGTTTTAGCAACTGCTACATCTGGTATAGTTGCAACATTACCTGGTGGTCGAGCTGCGCCTTCGAGATTTAAGATACCTATTGATATCGAGCCATCATCTTTTTGCTCAATAAGTAAACAATCTGATATTGCAAAGTTAATTAGACAATCAATAGCAATTATTTGGGATGAAGCACCAATAGCAAAGAGATATGCTTTTGAAGCATTGGATCGGACATTAAAGGACATTCTTCAATATGATGCCCCATTTGGGGGAAAGGTTATGATAATGGGTAGAGACTTTCACCAAGTTTTTCCAGTTGTACAAAAATAGAGTAAGGCACAGATGATAGATGCGTCTATAATGAAGTCACATTTGTGGTCTTATACAAAGGTTTTACACCTGCAGCAAATATGTGAACTAGGGATGATCACTATTTTGCCCAATATCTTATGCATATTGGAGATGGAACTGAGCCTACAATACAAGATGACATGGTGAGAATTCCTGATCAAATGGCAATAACATGGGATGGAGAAGATGCATTGAGTGAACTTATACAGGAAACTTTCCCACAAATAGAATCTCATGGATAGGATATACAATATATGATAGAAAGAGCAATTCTGACTCCCAAAAATGATGATGTTGAAAAAATCAATCACATAATAATTGACCAATTCCCTAGAGATCACCGCACTTTGGTATCATTTGATGAGGTTGAAGGTGACTCAAATAACTTATATCAACAAGAATTCTTGAACTCCCTTTTTCCAAGTGGTTTTCCACCTCATATTTTGAAAATAAAAAAGGGTGCACCCTTGATGCTCTTACGAAAAATTGACCCTAAAGCTAGCCTATGTAATGGAAAAAGATTATTATGTCATGGTACTTTCATGAATATGCTTGATGTGGAGATCCTAACCAGCCATCACTCTGGAACAAGAGCTTTTTTGCCAAGGATCAAACATAAATTAGTGCAGAGTGATGACCTTCCCTTTGTACTTATAAGAAAGCAATTTCCAGTTAAACTCAGTTTTGGACTTACGATAAATAAGTCACTGGGACAAACCACCCCTAATGTAGGAATTTACCTACCACAACATATGTTTAGTCATGGCCAATTATATGTCGCTTTGTCAAGTGGGGTTTCTTAAGCAAGTACAAAAGTCTTGATTAGAGATGGGAAAATTGAAGGGGAAGAAGGTCAATTCACCAGAAATGCTATTTATAAAGATGTTTTATTACCTTAACCTCAGGTATTATACTTACTCATGTATAAAGCTAATTTTCTTAACATATCTAAATTACCTTTACACATATTATATGTAAGTTAGAAACTAATATCTAAACAAGATATTATCCTTCTCTGTGTTACTACAATATTTAATTAGTGACTTCATTAGTATTTGCGAAGGCGTCTTACAAGTTCAAATTAATTTTTTATGAAACTCTTATTTAACACTAATCATTTTGCAAACGTATTTCTTCATGTATGCCATGTTTACCATATTAGTCACTAAATTTCTTTAATGTATAATATCCTTACATAGATTACTATTGTCTTTTTTTTTAAATCCTTTTTGCAGGCAAATCGAAATTTAGGGAACTATTCCAACTTTGCAAGGAGTTAAGAAGAAAAAACTTAGATATGTATTTTGACAAGCAAGTGACTATTGAGTTTTATTTAAGTTTATTATGACCTTTAAAAAATATCTAAATATATTCTCATTTCGAATATAGCAAGACAAATTTGGACCCCTCTGGAATACTTGGAAGGATAAACAGTCACTAGCAACGATTAGAGCAATTGATAACAAGGTTAGAATAAATTAGACACACATCATCAAATGTAGAAAATCATTGAAACAGTTCCATTAATTGTACTTTTAAGTAATTTTCAATATTTGATTAAACAGATTCATCGTTTCAAAATTTATTCTTTTGGATGGGGAACTATGGTAGTATCGGATAAAAGTCAATTTTGGAAGATGATAAAGAAGGAATTATTATCTCAAAGAAATGAACGGTAAATCAATATTCTTGTCCAAATGTCTTTTATGCACAATATAGTTTTTAACAAAACTATTATGACCATTTAATGCAAAGATCAATAAGAAAAATTATAAACCCATTACAAGAATACTTTGTAATTCTTCTTGCACCACCAAAAAAGGAATAACATTATATGTGCTTCAAATACAGAAGTCTTGAATGTAACATCCTCAATTTTGTGACATGGTAAATTACCTCAGTAACCCTGAGTAATTAGGCACTTAATGAGAAATTATGAGATTAAGGCTTAATTAAGGGGTTAACTTAGAGTTTATAAGTTAACTTCGATGAGAAAAGTCAAGAGAATGCTTAATCGAGATTAGATAATCTCTAATTAAGTAAGTCAAAGCCTTTATAGCTTAATTAATCACCAATCTCTCTTAATTAGCTTAATCGACTTTAATTACAATTAATTAAGCTTAATTGTAAGATTAATTTTTGTTAATCATGTTCCTGAGTGTTAATCACTAATCCTTGCTTAATCATCTTCATTAAGTTGCATGAGCACTTAATCACATGATTAAATTCAAATTTAGTGAACTAGACAATAAAGTAAAAGGTGATGTTATTAAAGCATAAAGTATAAGACAATAGTGCTTTGTGTAAGAGTTAGTATATGCTTTATTCCCCTATCATCCAATTTGTCCCCCTAAACCTTAATTAACACAAAATTAAGAAAATATCTCCCTCCTTCCCTTTATGATGAGGATGCCACTTTCTCCCTCTCCCACCATCATCCATTTTCATTTTCACTCATCTGATTCTCTCTCTTCAAACCAAATCCTCCCACTTCTCTCTAAACTCTCTCATCTTCTTCATCTTCTTCTTCCTTTCTTCACTACCACCACCCAAAACCTCTCACTTAGCCCTTCGAGGACCTCATCTTTGGGTCTTTGGGGACAAGATCAAAGCACTACAACCTCCATTTTCACAAGATCTCAAGAGCTTCTCCTTCCACCAAGGCAAACTGCCACCATCTTCAAGGAAAGGAACCACCATCATCATTTTCTTCTTCTCTAGTTTTTGCACTATTTCTAAGAAAGATAGTGATCTTCATCTTTTTATTTTGTTTGTTCAAGAAAGCTTGAAGCTTGGTTCTTTTCATGACCAAGATCTTTAAGTAAAAACTTGAGAAGATCCTTCATGCTCTTCATGAGCAAAATTTTTCATTTTTAGCAAAATATGTTCTTGTTGTTCTTCAAGTGTTCTTAATATTTCTACTTTTGGAAAAATATGTTCTTGTTATTTTTCAAGTGCTCTCGATATTTCTACTTTTATTTCTTCAAGTGTTCTTGATGTTTCTAGTTTTGGAAAAATATGTTCTTGTTGTTCTTCAAGTGTTCTTGAGATGTTTCTACTTTTGGAAAAATATGTTCTTGTTGTTCTTCAAGTGCTCTTGATGTTTCTACTCTTCTTGTTCTTCAAGTGTTCTTGATGTTTCTACTTTTGGAAAAATATATTCTTATTGTTGAGTGTTCTTGATGATATCTTGTTTAAAGTTGTTCCTTTTCTTATGATGAGTTGATGATTAGAAAAGCTTTATCTTTTTATGTTTTTCATGATTTGATAAGACTATGAACATCCTAAAAGCTTAAAACTTTAAAAAAGTTTGCTTCTTGATTCCTTAAAAAAGTCTTATCTTGTTTTGTTTTGAAGACAAGACCTTCCATATAGTTTCAAACTTTAGTCAAGAATGAAACCTTTAAGTCATAAAAGTGCTATTTTGTAACATTTAATTCATAAAGTTTAGATCTTGAATCAAAACAATGCTTAAAGGTGTTAACTTTTATAAAGATCAAGACTTTATAACTTTAAAGTTAATGTCTTATATCACTAGTTGATAAAGTAGGAATCTTTTTAATGTAGAGCCAACTTTAGATCATAAAGTTGAGACCTTGATGGTCTTATAATAATTAAAAGAGTCAACTTTCATAAAGAACAAAACTTTTTAGTTAAAAAGCTAGTAACTTGTATCATTATTTATAAAAATCTAATCTTTAAGATAAGAGCTTAATTTTAAAGGCACTTACTTTCATAAAGAATAAAACTTTATGACTACTTTATAAGAATGATAACTTTTATAATACTTAAGGTAAGATCTTGTTACGTTAGTGATAAAAGCTTGAAATTTTGTAACTTGGTTAAGTTAAAAATCACCCTTGGCGATTAGTGAACATGGTGTTGTTGGGTTCATGATGTGGTTATGCATTGTTATGATCCAAGGATTAGAGGGATCTCGAACTCCTTGGGAACAGAAGTATGATTAGGGCCTCTAAGCATACTATGAACCTAGGAATCACTAAGGGCACTATCTCAAGGAAAGGAAACAATCATTTAGCTTAATTAATTTGAATAAGTGTTCCATAGGACATAAACTAAAATAAAGAATAATTTCATATGAGAACTAAGTAACTAAAATGCCATATACACATATCTTAACTATGTGATTCTCTCATAGGTAACCACGAGAAATCATATGATGATTCATAATATTCTTCACAAAGAATAACACAACTATGAACCCCCTTTAGGGTATGAATGTATGATGTCATTCGGCATGATAAATGACAAGTTTGATTGAGCTTTGTCTCATGATTGAATGATGAGTGCGATGATATGATATAGATATGATGAACTGTTGGTTGAAAGTTTATGATTGGCATTTTGGAGAAGCTTCGGTCTAGCCGTTATGCTGCCGAATTTCCGTCAAAATTATAGACTTAGTCATATCATTGCATGTGTCTAGTCAAAGAAATGCTATGCATGTAAAGTATAATGATAAGAAAAGAAACCATGGGATATGACCCCTCGATCACTTCCGAGAAATGAAAGACGGTGATCCACAAGGAACCTCTATGAGGGAGGTGGGTGACATGGAGGACTCTCCAATTTAGAGGTAACCAATATCGGCTTAGTCTGATTTGGTTAGTACTGCATGACGATAGTCACGGAATGAGCTCATGTCCGAAAGCAGTCTATTTCAAAGGAAAAGTAAAGAATGTTAAGCACATGCTAAAAATGAAATTAAAGTCAAAGTAGAACCATGGTCAAATTGATGAGTAGCATAGTCATGCATGTTTCTATATTTCTCACGTGTTATGAATGTTTATACCATGCTCTCACATGTATATGCTCTTATATGGTAGCTTTGAGTTTCTTTATATTGTGTTTATATGGGAAAGATTAAAAGAAACCCGCTTCAGGAACCTATGTTTTCAAACCCTTTAAAAATAGAACTTATGCATGCTCACTATTTTCATGATTAAACTCAAAGTGGCTGGGATAATGATGATGATACATTAGTGGTCTAGTCGGGATCCTACTGAGAAATCTTGTATTTCTCACTCCTACGTTCTATGTCATCTTCAGACGGAGCTGATGGCATCCTCGGTAGCACTTCCGTTGGTACCTGATTGGATGAGACAAAGAGCTACCATGTTTTTTCACTTAGCTAAGGAGGATCGAGATAGTAGCATAGTATTTTCATTTTCTTAAGAGCCCTAGTTGGGCAGTTTATGTGTAATTAAGAGCAAGAAGGAAGTCATGCTGCTTTATTTGACCTATTACATATATGATACTTATTAAGTGAATGATGACTCTTGAGTATCTATGATTACATTCTTGGCTTATGGAATTGTGTTATGTTGTTTCAATTTTATCATATGTCTTATTAGTAACTCAGTGATATGAGGAATAACGTCCATGTGTATACGAGTAAGTAAGCGCTTAAAGGCTCAGTTTTCAAGCATAAAGGTTTTACAAAAAAAAAAAAATTACATGCTATTTTTGTATATTATGCTAATTTCAACGATAAGAACTTTCGCTAGTTAAGAGTAACAACTAGTAATGCCATAAAATGACTTAAACATAGTATGGTATTATTAGGGTGTTGCAAGAAAACTTGATTTTGGTTGAAGGATACATTAAAAGATCAAGAAAAACACAAAATAGAGAAAACTATTGGAAGGAACCCTAACAACTATTCATACAACAAATAGTATTTCTCAACATGTAGAGCTCAAATTCAAGTGAAACTGATTTTAATAAAACTACACTTCTAGAGTAATCCAACCATATAAATTACAAGGCCATTGGATTTAAAATGAATTAGTTAAGATTTTTAGAAATCGGCTATTGGATTTCATTCTTTATCCTAACCAGAGGGGATATGAGGGGCATAACTTGCCCTATATAAATTCAAATTAAGTGCAATTAATTTTCTCAGAAAGCTAATACATAGAAGATCATGTCACAAAAATTTCAGAATTAGATTGTATGTATATTAATCCCAGTAATTCTTCAAATTTGACCTATGCCCTATTCAAGTGGAAATAAGGCAGCCAAATTAAGGAGCCCATAATTTGAGCTCTATCTATCCAATTAAAATGAAACTTTTGTGATTGAAATAGGGTCCAAACAGGTGCATTTTAATATAAATTTCAAATAAAATAATAAAAAATTAATCTTTAGTGATTTTCTAAAATTAGGTGCACAAGTCTATCCTAAAATAGGACAACCTTAAGTAAAACTTAAATAACCTAAGTTATACATCTCAAATGATAATGGGACCAAAGAGGTTCATAAACTGACTAATAGAGCTGCAATCTATTAAATTTTTAGGTTAAAATGAATCAAAATGGAATTTTAGTGTAATTTCGAATTTTAGGATAGATTTAAAAAAAAATGTGATCACTTGAAGTCTTTATGCCTTAGAAGATCCATAGACCATCAAGAGCTAAAGGGCCTAGTTATATATGATGTTTCTTATCAAGAATGAGATGCTATTGATATATTGTTATGATGACTCTCATTATTGTGATTGTATGGTTGAGATTATACTATCTGTATATCGGAAAGCCTCATATTTCAGCTGTTATGCTGCTGGATTTTTGGCAGAAATATATGAATTATGTATCATGATTGTAAGTTCCTCAAACATATTTATTCATGAATATATGACCATATGATATGTACATGTGAATGGGAATTCAGACAATGTATGAATAAATGGGATAAGATCCATTCACTTAGAGGCAATCATTGGGTCCTTCATTGTGAAAGCGATTAAACAAATAAAATGTGGATCTCTTCACTTGGAGGCAGTTGAACATTGAATCCCTCTCTGTGAGACAGCTGAAACTATTGGGTCCCTCTATTTTGGAGGCAATTGGCCAGTTGAGTCCCTCCAATTAGTATTGTTTGACAATGTTCATGAGTTGATATCACTCCTAGATTAGGCTACCCAAGGGCAGGAAAGATTAAAGACAAATACAGACACCTTAGGGACGACAATACATAATGCTTAGGTGTGTCAAGTAAAAAAAGTTTAAAAAAGACAAGAAAGACAAGTGCACTTGCATGATTATATGAGATGTATTTGCATATGCATAAATTGTATTTGTTTTGTTAGTATTATGAATATGCTTTCTTAATTGCCAAGTGTGTGAATAAAATCAACCTACTTTTGAAGGAAATTTTTAAACTTTTTAAAATGAAATTTATAGTTAATATGGCATGATCACTTTTTTTCGAATAAACCAAAGCAACTAGAGATGATCGAGATTTCGATGGACGGATAAAATTTGCTGTTAAACAAGGTCCGTGTTCTTTATTAGTAACAACTCCTAAGTGTGATACTATGACTTAAGCATGGTATTGTGCTTAGGAGGGTGTTACATTCTCCACCTTCATTTCTTCCTCTAACTTCTACATCTTCACTTAAGCTCTTGAACTCACTTCAATCTTGCTTCCTTTTTTACTCAAAATTTCTTCTCTGTTACTTGTGTCTTATCAAGAAGCCTTAAAATAAATCCAAAATCCTCTTCCATTGACTAATTGACCTAAGTCAAAATTTCAAGATTTGTACATATCTCAAGTTTTTGGAGAAGTAGCACCATCAAAATTTCAAGTAGGAGAACTCAAACTTGGGATTTGAGGTAGGATTCTTGGACTTGATTATTCTATAAGGTTTAGAGTTGATTGGGGTGTCTTCATGTCATCCTTTAATTAACTTTGTATGATGTTAATATGGGTCATTTTTAGTGATTTGAGATAGGAAAACTTGATTTGGAATAAAGTATAGATCAAATAATCAAGAAAAACCCAAAAGAGAACAAGTTATTAGAGAAACCCTAATGGTCATCTGTATAGCGAATGATATTTCTTGACCTACAGAACTCAAATTTGAGTGAAATTTAGATAAAACTAGGTTCTAGAGCAATCTAACCATATAAATTATGGCCCATTTGATTTAAAATGAATTAGTTATGATTTTTAGAAGTAGGCTGTAGAGTTTTACTCTCTATTCTGACCAGAGTGTAATATGAGGAGCATAACTCGTCCTATATAACTTCAAATTGAGTGAACCTAATTTTATTAGAAAGCTAACATATAGAAAATCATGCCATAATTTTGAAATCAGATCATCAATACATTGCTCCCAATAATTCTTGGAAGTTGACCTATGCTCAGTTAAGGTTAAAATAGGGCAGTCCATTTGAGGAGCTCATAACTTGAGCTCTACTTACCCAATTAGAGTGTAACTTGTGAAAAATGAAAGATGGCCCAAATAACTTCATTCAAGCATAAATTTCATATCAAATTCAGGAAAAATGAATTTTTAGTGATTTTCTAAGATTAGGTACCCAAGTTTGTCAAGAAATAAGGCAGCCTTGAGTAAAACTTGAATAACTCAAGTTATACATCTCAAATTGAGGTAGGACCAAAGAGTTTTAAAAGAAGATTGACAAGGCCATAATCTATTAAATTTTTAGATCAAAATGAATTACAATGGAGTTTTGTAAAATTTAGAAGTTTAGGGCATAATTGTGGGAAATCAAGATAACTTGACAACTTTAAGATTTAAGAGTTTCCTAAACTATGAGGAGTTAGTAGCTGAATGAATTGTGCAATTTCTTATCATGATGATGTGAATTTGATATATTGATATGATGATTCTTATTATTATGACTGGCTGGCTGTTAATGTACTGTCTATATATGGGAAAGTCTCATGTTTTTGCCTTCATACTGTCAAATTTTTGACAGAAAATATATGAGTTATGCACTATGATTTCAAGTTATTCAAGCATGATGTTCATGAATATATAATCTATCTTGAAAGTATGATTCCAAATTACTTGGGCCAACCCTAGAATAAATTAAGGGGAATAGATTAGTGTGAGTTTCAGGGAAAGTAAACTCGATAATCTTGTATAGGAACGAGCTTGATCATGAAAAATAGACTATTATCCAAGAGTTTATATGGCCAAATACTCCTACGGGACCAAGTATAGAAAAAGTTATGACACAAGTTAAGAAAAGAAAAAGTCAAGTGCACTTGCATTCAGAATTCATTCGCATTCATCCATGCATATTATTTAATTATTTGTTAAATTGCTATGATTATGCTCAAATCCTTTCTTTATTCATCTAGTGTATGAGTAAAATGAACTCTCCTTCAGATACTATGGTTTTGAAATTATAAAATTGGAATATATGCCCTACTATTTATATTGTTCACATTGTCTAAAAGAAACAGAAGCAGCTGAGAATGATTGCGATGTCACTATATGATAGTTCAGGAAATCCTACTGAGAATTTCTAAATTCTAACCCTATTTGTATATCCATGTTACTCTCAGACGATAGTGATGGCGGCAATGACATTTTTCGCCAAAGTGCTTGAATGGCAGTGGTACTATGATCTTACCATGGACTCCCTATACCTAATAGTGACCACCCACATCTGTTTGTACATATTTTTCCAACATGTTTTTATTGTACCTATCTTCAGTCCACTTTTCGATTTTGTGGCTCTGTTCGAAGAGATCCCACTGTATATGGCCCATCTAGATCTCGCGCCATCTTACATGGCTCAGCCTGTTGATGCTACACTGCCTCATCCCCGACCTCTTGAGTCTTTTGAGAGTGACCCACCAGAGATGAATGCTTCTTCTTCCTCCTCTTCATCTGCCCTTGATGATAGTTATGCACCTGGTGACCTCGAGTCTATGGGTCTTATGGCAAACGGATTCTTTTCTTCAAGGTCTGCCTAGAGCATTTACTGGACCTTTATGAGACAATAATACTATAGAAAGTAGCCCTCTTTTGGTATCTTTTTGTATGACCTTGGACCACAGACATAGTTTTGTTCTTCTTTTGTCCTCATGTATTCTTACTAGCATTTGATGTCCCAATGATGACTTATGCTAAGACTATACTTTGAGACATAGGCCGAGTATATGTTTTGACGGTCCTTTACGATGTACTCAAAACTTATGAATGAATGCATGAGATTGTATATATTCTGTAAATGTATTGTAAATATTTGCTATAAGAATTTCTTTCCGTATTTTTATTTTCTTACTTTTTGACATCCTACGCTTTATCTTATGAATTTAACTATGCATTGTAACATCCCCCATTTTCTTAAGTGGAGTATAATAAAAATTTTGAATTATTTCTCTTAGGCAGTGTGGGAATCTCTTAGGCAGTGGTATACCCCGAAAATCCTCACACTCAGAAATATAAGGTAGTATAATACTGCCATTAAAAATATGGCACTGCCATATGCTAAAAATTAAGAAATAACAAAAGTGCCCCTATCAACTTTTGTTAATTGCAATCTTGCCCAAAAGTTTTAGAAATTGTACTTTAACCCCAAGTGGATATTTCCACAATAACCCTAGAACTTTTCATAAATGACCTTTATGTCCCCACATCGATAAAATTAGCAGAATGGGGTTTTAAACGAAGCAGAATCACGTGGTAAAACCGTGGAAGTTTAAATCTCCACCAATTAGGCCATGGAGGCAGTCTAGTGTGAAATGATGTGGGGTGCCCCTGGACTTGCTCAAAATTACGGATATGCCATTAGCCACGAAAAATAGAAAATAGAAAAGCTCTAAATTTGCAAGAATGATTATTTCATGTTAACAAGCAATTTATTCGATCTTATTGACTAAGTAGGGTTAATTAGAAGTTAATTAGATGTTAATTAGAGGGATTAGACTTAGGAACAATTAGAATAGAGATATAGAAATTCTCTCAGAGTCATTTAGTAAAGTTTTGCTGATTTGAAGAAAATCGACGAAGATTCGGTATTTTAAATCGCCATAACCGAATCAGTAGAATTTCACACTAACACCACTAGTTTGAGTGGCTGAAAATTGAGCCACTTCTACCCTAATGGATGGCACCAATTGGCTGCCAAGTGAGTGGAGAGTGTAACGTCCAAAGAATTTTATCGTTATTAACTGAGTTTTCGGTTTTCACCGGATAATTGGGATTAATTAGGATTCGATTAAGCATTCACTTAAAGCCAATTGAGTGTGGTTTAGAATGATTAGGTATAATGGAATTAGATTAGAACCATAGGAAACTTCATAGGATTTTTCTAAAACCGGTTTACCGATTTAAAGGAAATCGGTAAGATTTCGGTATTTTAAACTGCTGGAGCCGAACCAATAGAAATTGTAACGTCCCAATTTCCGACTTTCGACCTCATCAGTAAGGGTTAAAAATTTCCGATTTCTGATTTTATTAAGGCTCTAATGGACTGGCTAGGATTTTTTGATTTCCAATCTTATGCACGTAATACACGATTTCCGACCTTACATGAAATCCGACATCCGAGTTGATCTCAACTAAAAATGGATGTGAGGTCAGACCTCCGAATTGGTCTCCAAGTTCGACCAAAATTGGCACGAGTTCCGGTCTCGAGTTTATTACCAAGAGCTTTTCATTTCTATGATTTTCCCGACTTCCGATATAAAAGTTTGGAGTTCCGAGATCCTATAAGTTCCGATTTCTTGGTACACAAGATTAATGTTTTGAAACCCGATCTCCGGTGTTATGCTTAGAATCGATTCAAGTTTACATATGTCCCCCGACTTCCGGGTTTGAGTGTTTTGGTTTTACATTCTGGTCCTTGACCTTCGATTTTAAGGTGATTGTGCTTTACGATTTCTGACATCCGACTTTGCTTTCAAGTTTCGAATAAACCAGACAATATTTTCGAGTTCTGATTTCATCTCTTCGCACGAGTTTCGACTTTAAGGAGTGTATGAGTTCCGATGTCATTTTCAGATACAATAGAAGCGAGTTTCACTTCTTAGGTGACGTGGAGAGCAATTTTGTCACAAAAGAGGGAGACATGGCTGAACTTTGCCCACAAAAATTTCACCCAATCAAAGCCACCCATTCTAACTACCACTTCAAAGCCTTATTTATATATTCTCCTCCTTTCTCTTCAGCCCAAAGTCTATGCCACTCCTCCTCTCCCTTGCTCAGCTCTCTTCTTCTCCTCTTCACTCACTCGACTCCATCAAAGCTCCAAGCTTAACAAGGTCTTGATAGCCCCAACCCCGAAAAAAAGCTAAATCATTCATAGTAAGAGGTAGAGGTTTATTTCTTGCTTGATTTTCTGCTTCTTGGATGATTGGTGGTGGCTTATTTTCTTAATTTTTGATGTGTTGATTAATTGAACATGATGATATATGGCTGATTTATTGGCTATTTGTGAGATTAAAACTGAATTGGAAGCAAGAAAGGATGAAGATAGGAAAAGCTGAGAGGCTGGAAAACCCAAAATCCTCGGCAGTCCGTACGGCGGAGAATACGGCTCTACCTCCCGCCATTTAAAATTGATGAAACCATTTTTATGTGAAACTAGATATCTAGGGCTTTCCATACATATATCATATAAGACAATTGGATTAATATTGGGAGAGATATGAATTTTTGAAATTTGAACTAGTAATCAAGACATTCACTCTGGCAGTGTAGGTTGAAAAGGGTGTAACTCACCCTACACAACTCCAAATTGAGTGAAACCAATTTTTTTAGAAAGCTTATACATAGGAGAGCATCCTACAAAGAAAGTCCGAGTTTGTTACCATATTAATACTGCTCAACAAAAGTATTCTACAATTAAAAAAGAAGTTTTAGCAATCGTTCTCTGCATTTCAAAATTTCAATCTAATTTACTAAACCAGAGATTTTTAGTTCATGTGGATTGTAAATCAGCAAAAGACATTTTGCAAAAAGATGTTAAAAACCTTGCATCAAAACAAATTTTTGCAAGATGGCAAGCTATTTTAAGTGTTTTTGATTTTGAAATCGAGTATCTCAAAGGCACTTCAAACTCTCTCCCTGATTACCTCACCTGTGAATTTTTGCAGGAAAAAGAATGCCAAAATCATCATCCTCCTTTATAGGAGGAAAGACAAAAGAAAAAGAAAAAGACAAAGGAAAAGGAAAAGAAATTGTCCTAACTGGGCAAACAAAAACCCAAACTAGGTCATCCACCCAAAACCCCAACTTATCTGGGTCATCTACCCAGCAAACACAAACCCAAAAACAAACCAAGGAAGACTATGCCTTCCCAATCGAAACACTGTTGGCCTTCCAAGATCAAGGCTTAACCAAACTACCAAAAAAGTCTTGGGCAGAAATTGCCTCTGACGAAGATAATGAGGATTACCCATTATCCCTCATTATTGAAAACCTGAGCAAACAGATTACCAAACAAGAGTCGTCCAAACAATTGACGACCACTTAAACTACCTTCAAAAAATCCCAAACACAATACTTGGCAAAAGAAAAATTCATGCCAGTAACCCAAATTGAACCAGAATTTTGGGACAAAAATCCCAACAAAATACCTTCAAAAATCTTCCCAAAAGATTTTCATTTCAAACCGTTTTCTCCAAACAGGACACAAAAATATTATGAATTTATCCTGGTAGATTCTGATTCAGTGTCCATCAAACATTACAAGGACAAAGCTAGTCCTCCAAACATTACTCATTCGACTTTCCAAATTCTTAAGGTTTTAACACCATCTGACTTTGGAAAGAATCCAAACAATATTAAAAAATTTTCTCAAAACTTTGATCCAATTGGATATAATTACTGGGATTATGTTCAAGCCTGGACCAACGTATTCTGGCTCCAAAATAAAGCATTCCGCCATTCATGGCTGATTTATTTTAAAAGAAATGCTTTATATAAATTCTCTCACTGGTTTGCCCAGTGGTGGAATTTCTTTGGACCAATTGACCAAATCCTTCCTAGCAATGCCTTAGAAGGATATCAAACTTTTTCAAAAATGTTTAATCTTACGGGAGATCCTTTTCCAGTAGATCTCCATTTTTACTCCAAATTTTCATTAGCCTGGGTTTTCTCTTCGCGATATGTTTTTGGAGTTCATGAAAACAAAAATTTATTACCCTTCCTTCAAAGACAGGCATATGTCAAATGGTGGGCAGAATTTGATACTTCCTGGATCAGTCCTCAGAAGATTAGAGATTGGTTCAAGAAGAATCCTAAACTTCTCTCGGCCTTTGATCCGGAAAGCTGTAAATTTTTTAATCAAAGGTCCTAGATTTTGGCAGCTTTAGGAGCATCTACAAGTACAGAGTCATTTGCTCAGAACTTGAAGGATATTCTGAAGCTCCTCCAAACAGATGAAGCTGAATCATCAGCTAAACAAGAATTACCCTCATCATCCTCTTCATCAGCATCATCATCAGGGTTTTACCAAAATGAAGATGACTGTTTCGGAATTGATTTGGGTGAAGATTGTTGATTCAGCAAACAGACAAATTGGCCTAGTAAGAAGGAATCTCCTTTTTCCAAATGGCCAACAAAAGGAATCTGCTTTAGCAGACAAAGCATGGTGCCCCTGTCACCTTTAGTCACCCTCGACATCAGGACAAACTTTTTACTGTTGTAATAGTTTCAGTTATGTAACCTGTACTGTAGTCAATAGTCCGGTCATGTAACTTGTACTGTTGTAACAGTCAAACTTGTATCTATAAAAGGACTGCCCGTCTCAGTTGTAAGGCATCCTTTTAGAACCTATCAGAGAGTTTGTAGGAGTACTCTGAGATACTTCTGTAAGCTTTCTTTATGAAATAAAATCTTTTATTTCTGCATATATCTCTCTCCCTCAGCCAGTCCCGACAAACTACCGCGCTTTGGCTTTCTTTTATTTTCTGTAATTTATTTTATCTGCATTGCATTTGCATATCATGTAAGTAGGAGTCCGCCTCCTCCCCTCTTCATTACCCCTGTGATCCCTTCCACCCTTCCGGCCACCACGTGTCTCTGGTATATATATATACGGTTGACGGTATATGTGTTATTTGTTCTTATATTTTCTGTTATGATAAATTAAACTCTGTCACGTTTATTATACAGCGTTCCATTTCTTTTGTTACAAAAAAAAAAAAGTGATACGGATAAGGAAACGTAAACGGAGTATTAACACGGTAACACAATCTACTTAATTTCATGCTATGATTTAAGCATAACATTAAATTAGTAGGGTGTTACAGAAGTTATACTGTGAAAACCCTAGGATGGATGGCCAAGATTCAGCCAACACTCCTCACAAGTGGCACACAAATCAGCCATAAAAGAGGGAAGCCAAGCCAAGTTTGAATGAGGATTAAAATCCACCAATCAAGAGCCAACTTCCTTCATAAGTTTTCATTTTTTTTCTTCCTTCCCCTTTTATATTTTCGGCCTCCCCATAAGAGGTGCAGACCAGCCCTCATTTTCCCACTTTTCTTCATCTTCTTCCACTTCCTCTCATCCCCAAGCTCAAGCCTCAACCATCAACTTCACTCCAAGATCAAGTTCCATCAAGATTTCACACCACCAAGATAGGAATCTCAACTTTCTCATTCTTTTCTTTGAATTGGGGCTACCTAGAGTCCCTTATTCATCCATTATTCTGATGTTGTGAAAGGTGGGGATGATGAATTAAGGTTGGTTTAAGGTGTATATGTGAGTTTGAATTGAAGATTAGATGGATTGATAAGAGAAGAACATGAATCCAAGAAGAATTCAAGAAACTGTTAGGGTTTTCCCCTCGATGATCCGTACGGCGGAGTGTACTGCTCTATCTACAGTCGGTTAAATTTGATGAAACTATTTTTATATGAAACTAGACATTCAGGGCTTTCCATACATATAAAATATAAGGCCATTGGATTAGTATAGAATTAGTTATGAATTTTTGAATTTTGACTGGGCAGTATGAGTTGAGAAGGGTATAACTCACCCTACATAACTCCAAATTGAGTGCAACTAACGCTATTTGAAAGCTAACATGTAAGGAAACATTTCATAAAAATTTTAGAGTCAGATTCATTTCCATTTATTCCCAGCATATCAATGAAGTTGACTTAAGTTCAAACCAGGCTAGAACAGGGTAGTCTAATAGGGTCAAGTTTCGGGACTTCCATCTCAAGATATACTCATGCAAATGAGATGAAACTTATTTCATTAGAAATCTTGTCCTGTTAGCTTTAATTTGACATGAACTTCGTATGATTTCACCTAGTTTTCTATTTTTAGTGAATTTTTACTTCTAAGAGTGCAATTCTGGCTAGTTGTAGGGCAAACAGAAGTAAACTTTGACTAACTTGAGCTACATAAATCAAAATGAGATGGGACCAAAAGGGTTGGAAACTAGACACATAGCACTATAATATATGGAAAATTTAGGTCCAACTGAATTGAATAGAAATTATGGTGAACTTTACAAAATTGGGCAGAATTGAGTAGAATGAGCAGAAAACTTAAGTTATGTATTTATGTTGATATGTTATATGATTGATATTATTATTATGAAACTTGATGCTCTATATTGGTTTTGCTGCCTGATTGATCTTTCTGGTAGTCTGGCACTATTCATAGGGAAGCGGACTCGATCCGTTATGATGCCGAAATTCCGGCAGAAATATGTGAATTATATGAATGTTATACATTTATATGTTATGCTCATAAGATTCATATATGCAAGAATGATTTAAGTATGATATGAAGTATATGAATGATTACATTTAGCATATGCATTTATAATCATATCCAAGGAAGAATAAGATTTATGAGAACTAGCAAGAAAGACGTACCAAGCTACCACGTGAGGCATGGCATAGGCCCAGCTAGCATGGGCTAGAGCGGTACTGTCTAAGACTTAGGCCAGCCCTCGACTAGATTTAAGGGGAATAGATCGGTGTGAGAGTCGGAAAAAGTAAACCCATCACTCATGTATAGGTACAAGCTCGGACCTGAAAAGCAGGTTATTACCTAGGGGTGAGAGAGGCCATTCACCTCCGGGGGACCAAACATAGCAGAGTAAGAATAAGTTGCAAGTTAAAGAAAGAGATGAATTAAGTCAAGTCCACTTGCCTACAATCAAGTACAAGCATCCATATGTGCATTTCTAATTATCTCATTATGTCATGATGTTATTATGACTCTTACTAAAGTATATTACACTATTTGTGTTTCTATGTCTGTCATATAATATGCCAAGTGATTGTTAAAATATAACCCGCTTCGAGAAAGATGTTTTCAACTTAAAATTGAACCTCTGCATGCGTATATGTGCTCACATTTTCATAAGAAATCGAAGCAGCTGGAATGTTTATGATGGCACTGTATGAGTAATAGTTTGAGTTTACCTATTGAGAACCTTAGGTTCTCACTGCCTGCTTGTATGTTTTTCTTTTCTGTAAACATTCCAGCACCTAAGTTGGAAATCAAGTACGAGATAGAGTACTGGGACAGTTTCTGAGCAAGACTCGGACGCAAACCAGACCAAGAGACTATTGAAGCTAGCTAGTGACCAGTCGAAAGCAAGTTCGGTGTATTATGTTAGTCACAATTGCTTTTAAATTGTAATTATTTTATCCTCTATGTATCAGAGATGATGAAGTTTATGAACTATTAGTCAGTAATAAAGTGTGTAGTTAAAGGACCATATATTATATTTTCCATATTTTAAAGTTTTCTTAACACAATGACAACCCTTTTAATATAACTCCATGACTCGAGCATGGCTTATATAATAAAGGGTGTTACACGCATGGTTGTTATATTGAGAAGTAGAACAGATAAACCATGTTTAAATTGAATTAAACCACGCTATGATTAATTATCATAATTATAACAAGAGCAAGGTAGTAGTAGTAGTAGCAAACTTTCGATTATAATATTATGACTTAAGCATAGTTTTATATTGGGTGGGTGTTACACTGTTTATAGACAAAGGTCCTTATATAAAACCCTTATAAGTACAATGTTATGTTTAAGTCATAACATCACATTTAGGAGTTGCTAGTAATAAATTAGCAGACCTTGCTTGATTATTTACTGTATTACCGAGATAATAGTGTGATTATGTATTTCATAATCCTGAGCAAATATATATAAATAAATAGAGAGAACACAAATTTCCTAATATATATAAACATTTACATTATAGTGGAACTCACCAAGTTATATAACAAGGCACTAGTTTTGTTTAATAGTATCTCAAAATACATAAAAGTGCTTTACTAAGAGCTTCCACTAGTGAAATAGTTCTCTAGTGCTAATATGTTTGATAGAAACCTTCAACAACTAATCCAGTCTCGATCAAACTCTACAAAGAAGGTCACCATCAACTCTTTTAAGCTGTCTGGAGACAATATGGGAATACAGGAGTGAAAATTAGAGATTCACAGTAGGTATTCCTAAACTACCATATACAATATCTTCATTGTCGTCCCAGCCACTTTGGTTTATTTTAAGAAAGTGTAATTTCACACATAAGAGTAAAGATTCATTTATTAAGTTTAGGAAAACATATCCTTTTGAAGCAAGTTAATTTTAATCGTGCACTTAGTTCGAGCATGGCAACCATCACATAACTGATAATGATGCTTGATCCTAACAAATTAAGATATTCAATGAAAGTAGATAAGCTAGATGCTCATGAATGTATGACTTGGTGCACTTTCTCGTTTACTTTCTTATTTAGCATATGCTTTTATTCTTTACTACCCTTGGATTGACTATTCTAAGACATGCTCATTCTGTGATCATCGTCATATAGTAGACAAAGGGATTCACGTGCCTCTAATTGGAGGGATCTTATCTTTTAATTAACTGCCCCCTATTTTAGGGATCTCATATCTTAATATAACTACCTCCAAGTGTAGGGATCTTACAGTCTTAATATGACTACCTCCAAGTGGAGGGATCTCATCTTCCCATGGTCTTAACATGCATGGTTTGTTCACGTGGTATACTATATAATTTAATCATGTCAAGTGAAGAATGGATTTATTGAAAATTTCACAATATACCAGCTACAATATGGAGCTTCCTAAAATGTCAAACAAACAATAGACCAGCCAATCAATAGAGAAATAATTCCAGCTCATATATTAAAATCTGAATCACATAGACCATCATATAAGGCAAGGATTGCCCCAATTGCAAGGATTTTAATTTAAATCCTTTTAAGCTCAAATTCCATAAGAATGTTGCTCTATTAGTCTATTTTAAACCTCTTTGATCCCACTAAGTTGTAAGCTCCAATACCCTTCAAAAACCACTAAGGTTATGTTTTAATTAGTGATAAATAATGGAATAGAGTAGAATGGAGCCCAAAAATGTGGAATGGAATAGAGTAAAGTAGGGTAATTATTCCACTCCATTGTTTGGATATTTTAGTAGTGGAATGAAGTTCCACCCTAAACCTTTTAAATTGGGAGGAATAAAAAATAGCGGTTTTGATATAATAGAATTTATTTCCTCACTAACCACTCCATACTCCACTCCATCCTAAATTTATCAATCCAAATAATGGAAGCCGATTACATTCCCTTGGGCTCCATTCCACTCCATTCTAAACCACTAATCTAAACATACCCTAAGTAGTCTGAGATATACCAAGCTATGGGTTTTGATGGATAATAAATCAATTCTTAATAAAATTTTTTGTGAGGACTAACTGTTTATTCAAGTGTTTGTTCGTACTAACACTAGATCATGGTAGATGCTCGTTGAAGAGAATTGGACCGTACAATATTTCATTTCTAATCAAACTCTCTAAATGTTCTTATGTATCTTGTATATATAATCATAGGGAAAGAAACATTTTACAAGAAGGTCTATGGTCTTAAAACTTCTCTCACAAAAAGCATATTAGAAGCATCAGTAAGATGTCTTTATGTCATTTGAAGGATATCAAATCATCTGAAGGATGACAAGCATATTAGAAGGATGATACATCTAGAAAGCTTGACTAGAAGGGTGATTCTCAAAAAGATGATGGGCATTAAGAAGACCTCACTCTCAAAGCTTGCTCTACATGACTCATGGATATTTTCAAAGGTGGATGCTCCAATACCTTTGTATATTTGTGCCTTTGGTGCCCTTTTGTTTTTCTTTTATATGTATTCTATGTACACCCTTATTCAAACATGATGCAGTAGTACATTTGGTTCATGCGTGTGCCTCACAACGTTGGAGATGAGGGTTCGAATCTTTCCTGTGCTACTTTTACACTTTTCGCATTTTTTTTATTTTTCAAATAACAAAAATAGGAATAAGCATTTTTTTTCATTGGGAGAAAAAAGGAAAAAGAAAAAAAAGGAAAAAATACAAAAATAGTCTCAACTCTTCTATTTACCAGTTGCTATTTGGTAGTTTTTATTTTATTTTTACTCTACACCTTCTTTTTTATTTGTTATCTTTTTTATTTTAATGTTAATTTTTTGTCTTTTATTTATATAAGTAATAATATTACTTTATATAAATAACATAATTCATTCTATTTTTCTCCTTCTCCTTTTTATTCAACATCTTACTAATAATGTATTGAAATCAAATAAAAAAATTATATATTAATCATTAAAATTAACATGTAATATATGCTATATTTCTATAATATTTAAGTAAAAATTCAATAAAAAATTATTTAATTTCCCACATCTATCTTTTTCTTTGATATCTTAAGATAGACATACACAGTTTCTTAAATTAGATACAGTTTAAAAAAAATTTAAGAAAAATAAAATGATACCTTTACTATATCAATTATAACTTTTTGTCTAATTATAAGTGTTTCATCCAACTTTATGCAATCAAAAGTAATAGTCATTACATTATACCATAATAACTAACGAGGCATTTAATTATTTTGTTAATATTTCAGTGCCTGGTGAGAATCTTATTTATGCACTATACTATCTGTATTGTAACACCCTAATAGTTCCATTCTATGCTTAAGTCATATTGTGGAATTATTAGTTGTTACTTTTGTTCGTAGAACTAACATTACCTTTCAGAAATTACTTTTTAAATGAAAATAGGGGTAGATTTTTTTTTCTTTTTTGAACATAACAAGTAAACGTTTTTTGAAATCGAGAGCCATGAGCGCATCGTGAACATATAATACAAACGTTGCTAACTCGTACATACATCGCAATTTAACATAAACAGAAGCATTGAGAATAATCAAGGTCATCATTACACTTAATAAGTATCACATATGTAGTATGTCAAATTAAGCAGTATGACTTCCTACATGCTCTTAATTACACATGAACTGCCCAACTAGGGCTCATAAGAAAATGAAAATACTATGCTACTCTCTCGATCCTCCATAGCTAGGCGAAGAAACATGGCAGCTCCTCATCTTATCCAGTCAGGTATCATCAGTAATGCTACCGCTGATGCTATCAACTCTATCTGAAGACGACACGAAAACGTAGGAGTGAGAAATCCAAGATTTCTCAGTAGGATCGCGACTAGACAAACACTGTGTCATCGTCATTGTCCCAACCACTTCGAGTTTAATTATGAAAATAGTGAGCATGCATAAGTTCTATTTTTGAAGGGTTTGAAAACATAGGTTCCCGAAACGGGTTTCTTTTAATCTTTCCCATATAAACATAATATAAAGAAACTCAAAACTACCATATAAGAGCATATACATATGAGAACATGGTATAAACATTTATAATGCACATGAGAAATATAGAAACATGCATGACTATGCAACTCATCAATTTGACCATGGTTCTACTTTGACTTTACTTTCATTTTTAGCATATGCTTAACATTCGTTACTTTCCTTTGAAATAGACTATTTTTGGACATGAGCTCATTCTGTGACCGTCGTCACGCAGTACTAAACCAAATCAGACTAAGCCGATATTGGTTACCCCTAAGTTGGAGGGTCCTCCATGCCACCCATGCCTCCCTCATAGAGGTCCCTTGTGGATCACCATCTCCTACTTCCCAGAAGTGATCGAGGCGTCATGCCCCATTCTTTCGTTTCTTATCATTATATTTTACATGCATAATACTTCTTTGACTAGACACATGCTATGATATGACTAAGTCCATAATTTTGACAAAAATCCGGCAGCATAACGGCTAGACCGGAGCTTCCCCAAAATGTTAATCATAAACTTTCAACCAAAGTTCATCATATCTATATCATATCATCACACTTATCATTCAATCATGAAACAAAGCTCAATCAAACTCATCATTCATCATGCCGAATGGCATCACACATTCATACCGTAAAGGGGTTTATAGTTGTGTTTTTCTTTGCGAAGAATATTATGAATCATCATATGATTTCTCCTGGTTATCCATGAGAAAATCACATAGTTAGGATATGTGTTTGTGGTCTTTTAGTTACTTAGTTCTCGTATGAAAATATTCTTTACTTAAGTACATGTCTTATGGAACACTTGCTCAAATTAATTAAGTTATGTGATTGTTTCCTTTCCTTGAGATAGTGCACTTAGTGATTCGTAGGTTCATGGTATGCTCAGAGGCCCTAATCATACTTCTGTTCCCAAGTAGTTCGAGATCCCTCTAATCCTTGGGTCATGACAACGCATAACCACATCATGAACCCAACAACACCAATGTTCACTAATCACCAAGGGTGATTTTTAACTTATTCAACTTACGAAGTTTTAAGCTCTTGTTAATAACACATCAAGGTTTTACCTTAAACTTCATTAAAGTTATCATTCTTTATAAAGTAGTCATAAAATTTTATTCTTTATGAAAGTAAGTGCCTTTGACATTCAGCTCTTATCTTAAGATTGGATCTTTATGAAATAATGATACAGGTTACTAGCTTTTTAAATAAAAAGTCTTGTTCTTTATAAAAGTTGACTCTTTTAATTATTCTAAGACCATCAAGGTCTCAACTTTATGACTTAAAGTTGTCTCTACATTAAAAAGGTTCCCACTTTATCAACTAATGATATGAAACATCAACTTTAAGGTTAAAAGTCTTGATCTTTATAAAAGTTAACATCTTTTGGCATTATTTTGGTTCAAGATCTAAACTTTATGGATTAAATGCTACAAAACAACACTTTTATGACTTAAAGGTTTCATTCTTGATTAAAGTTTGGAACTTTATGAAAGGTCTTTTCTTTAAGGTTTGATTTCTAAGACATCAAGTAACAAGATATCATTTTATAACTCAAAAAGGCTTATTATTCTAAAAAGCTTAGATTTTTACATGTATCTTTGTCTTCAAAATATTACAAAAGAAGACTTTATGATGGCACTAAAACTTGCGCCACTTTTTGTGCATCAAGAAGCAAACTTTTTAAAGTTTAAAGCTTTTAGAATATTCATAGTCTTATCAAATTATGAAAACATAATAAGATGAAGCTTTTCTAATCATCAACTCATCATAAAAAGGAACAACTTTAAGTAAGATACCATCAAGAACATTCAAGAACCTATTTTACTAAAAGAAGAAACTTAATTTACTAAAAGAGGAAACTTAAGAACACTTGAAGAACAACAAGAATATATTTTACTAAAAATGGAAACTTTTGCTCTTGAAGAGCATAAAGGATCTTCTCAAGTTTTTAACTAGAGATCTTGGTCATGAAAGAACCAAGCTCCAAGCTCTTTTGAGCAAACAAAATGAAAAAGATAAAGATCACTACCTTTATTAGAAATGGCGTAAGACAAGAGAAGAAGAAGAAGATGATGGTGGTTCCTTTCCTTGTAGATGGTGGTGGTTTGGCTTAGTGGAAGGGGCTCTTGAGATCTTGTGAAAATGGAGGTGGTAGTGTTTAGATCTTGTCTCCAAAGACCCAAAGATGAGGTCTTTGAAGGGCTAAGTGAGGAAGGTTTGGTTATGGAGGTGGAGAATGATGAAGAAGAGGAAGAAGAAGAAGAGGAAATGTAGAGAGAGGTTAGAGAGTTTGAGAACTTTAGAGAGAGAATGAGAAGTTGAAAATGAAGTGAATGTGTGTGTGTGCATGAAGTGGCCAAAACTTGTAATGGCATGAGGAGAGATATTTTTGCTTCACTTTGTGTTATCTTGTGTTAATTAGTGATTAAGGGGACAAATGGGATAATGGGGAGACAAAGTATGGTCAAACTCTTATATAAAGTAGTCTTGTCTAATGCTTTTTGCTTAAGTAACATCACTCTCTACTTTATTGTCTAGCTGACTAAATTTGAATTTAATCATGTGATTAAGTGCTCATACAACTTAATTAAGGTGATTAAGCAAGGAATAGTGATTAACACACAAGAACACGATCAACAACAATTAATCTTACGATTAAGCTTAATTAACCTTAATTAAACTCGATTAAGCTAATTAAGGGTGATTAGTCCTTAATTAAGCTATAGGGGCTCTAACTCGCTTAATTAGAGATTATCTAACCTAGATTAAGCATTCTCTTGACTCTTCTCATCTGAGTTAACCCCTTTAATTAAGCCTTAATCTCATAATTTCTCATTAAATGCCTAATTAACCAGGGTTATTAAGGTAATTTAACATGACATGAAATTGAGGATGTTACATTTCTCCTCACCTTTAAAAAGAATTTTGTCCTCAAAATTCGTTACTTGTAAACAAATTCGGATACTCGTTCTTCATATCGGCCTCTAGCTCCCACATATATTCTTCCATATTCCCTCTACCCTAAGCCACCTTGACCAAGGGTACCGTCTTACTCCTTAGCTGTTTTGCCCCACGATCCACGATCCGAGATAGCGGTAGATTGAAAATTAGGTCCTCCTTTAACTGTACACTTTTAAGCTCAAGTAGATGACTAGGATCAGAGTGGTGTTTTCTCAATTGAGACACATAGAAGACATCGTAAAGGTTTGACAAATTTGGAGGTAAGGCCATTTGGTAAGCAACTGACCCAACACGTTTTAAAATTTGAAAAGGGCCAATGAAACGGGGGCTTAACTTTATGACCTTTATGGCTCTACCTATACCGGTCGTAGGAGTGATTTTTAGGAACACATGTTCTCCTTCTTAGAACTCTAGAGGCTTTCTCCTCTTATCCGCACAACTCTTTTGATGGCTCTGGGCTGTAAGGATTCTGTCTCTAATCCTTCTAACTTGCTCTATGGTCTGCCTCACCAGATCAGGTCCTAATAAGCTTTGCTCACCCAGTTCAAACCAACACAGGGGAGATTGGCACTTCCTTCCATTACAAAGCTTCATAGGGTGCCATACCAATACTTGCATGATGGCTATTGTTATAGGCAAACTCAATCAAAGGTAAGTATTTATCCCAACTTCCTCGGTTGTCCAACATACAAGCTCTTAACATATCCTCCAAAGTTTTGATAGTCCTCTCCGACTGTCCATCTGTCTGGGGGTGATAAGCTGTACTTAGGCAAAGCTTCATCCCAAATGCCTTTTGCAAGGCTCCCCAGAATCTAGAGGTAAACCTCGAGTCCCTATCTGAGATTATGGTTGAAGGTACACCATGCAATCTTACTATCTCTTGAACATGCAGCTGAGCTAACCTTTCCAAAGGATAAGTAGCGTGAATGGGCAAAACGTGAGCAGACTTGGTTAATCTGTCAACAATTACCCATATCGCATCGAAAGCAGCTTTCGTT
Source organism: Pterocarpus macrocarpus (assembly GCA_031439585.1). Taxonomy (NCBI): domain Eukaryota; kingdom Viridiplantae; phylum Streptophyta; class Magnoliopsida; order Fabales; family Fabaceae; genus Pterocarpus; species Pterocarpus macrocarpus. The sequence goes on along the minus strand of CM062513.1, from coordinate 30,627,300 downwards.
TTGGGTAAACCTATCATGAAGTCCATAGAGATACTTTCCCATTTCCATTTTGGGATCTCCAATGGTTGTAACATACCAGAGGGCTTTTGGTGCTCAATCTTTATTTTCTGGCAGACTAAACACTTGCTTACCAACTCCGCAACATCCCTCTTCAATCCTGGCTAGCAAAACATCTTCTTAACATCTTGATACATCTTTGTCACACTAGGGTATATGGCGAAATGGCTCTTATGAGCCTCCTCCAAAATCCTTCTTCGGAGATCACCACTTGCGGGTACACAGACTCTTCCTTCAAATTTTCATAGTCCATCTATACCTCTAGCAAAACCCTTCAACTTTCCTTCTTCCACTAATGCCAGGGGGTTTTCAAGAAATCCTCTTCCTCACTTTGGACTCGAGAAACTTGACTCTTTAAAATCGCTAGTCACCCTAAGCTGATTCAATCTTAAACTATAAGGGGTCAACATAACTCCAAGGTTAAGGTCTCTAAAGCTCCTTACTAGCTTCTCTTCCTTGACCATCCTCCATGACGCATGCAAATACTTCTTACTTAGAGCGTCGGCCACCACATTGGCTTTCCCAGGATGATAGTTCAACCCAAACTCATAATCCTTTAGAAACTCCATCCATCTCCTTTGCCTCATATTCAACTCCTTTTGATCAAAGAGATACTTCAAGCTCTCATGATCAGAGAACACCTCGAACCTCACACCATACAGATAATGCCTCCATCTCTTCAAGGCAAATACTACAGTTGCTAATTCCAAGTCATGGGTTGGGTAGTTCACTTCATGAGGCTTCAACTGTCTAGAAGCATAAGCCACCACGTTCCTATTCTGCATCAAGACACAACCTAAACCTCTCCCAGGGGCATCACAGTAAACCTCAAACAGTCCACTAGGGTCCGACAAAACTAATACTGGGGTTGAGGTTAACTTACCTTTTAGCTCTTAAAAGCTCTTTTCACAGTCCATCGTCCACACAAACGGGGCACCCTTCCTTGTCAACTTGGTTAAGGGTAAAGATTTTAGGAAAATCCTTTTATAAACCTGCAGTAATAACTGGCTAAACCCAAGAAACTCCATATCTCAGTCACTAAGATTGGCCTCTCCCAATTCATCACAGCCTCAATTTTACTTGGGTCTACAGTGATACCCCCTTGTGACACCACATGCCCTAAGAACTTTACTTCCTCCATCCAGAATTCATACTTAGATAACTTGGCATAAAACTTCTTTTCCCTCAAGATCCTTAACACAACCCTCAAATGTTCTTCATGTTCCTCCTTTGTTCTCGAATAGATGAGAATATCATCTATGAAAACAACTACAAACTTGTCCAAATAAAGTCTAAAGATCCTATTCATATAATCCATGAAAACAGCAGGAGCATTAGTCAATCCAAACGATATCACTGTAAACTCATAATGCCCATACCTTGTCCTAAAAGCCATCTTGGGTATATCCTCCTCCTTCACCCTTATTTGATGATACCTAGACCTCAGATCAATCTTAGAGAACACAGCTGTACCTCGCAGTTGGTCCATGAGGTCATCTATCATAGGCAAGGGATATTTGTTTTTAACAGTCACCTTGTTTAATTGCCTATAATCCACACACAGCCTCATACCACCATCATTCTTTTTCACAAATAATACCGAGGCTCCCCAAGGTGAGGCACTAGGTCTTACGAACTTCTTCTCCAACAATTTTTCCAATTGTCCCTTCAACTCTAACAACTCCATTAGGGATATCCTATAGGGTGCTATAAAGATTGGCCCAGTATCCGGCACCAACTCTATAGAAAACTCGATTTCCCTATCCGGGGAAAATTCAGGTATGTCATCAAGAAACACATCTGGGTATTCCCTAACCATGGGGATCTCTTCCAATTCCTGCTCGAGTTTCACTTCACTTGCCATAAGGAGAACATATCCCTAATTACCAAACTCACTACTCCCTATCCTAACGTAATTCAAAAACAAACTAATAGGTTCAACAGGCTTAACAGGTATAGGAGGAAGAACAATAGATTTATCAGCACAATTTATCATAGCATGGTTAGCTAAAAGCCAATCCATGCCCAGAATCAAATCCAAACCAGACAAAGGCAAGCAAATCAAATTCGCTACAAAAGACCTACCATCAATTTGGAATCGAGATCTCAAACAACAACAACAAGTCTTAACTGGGTTCCTAGCAAGAGTAGAAACAATTAACATGTAAGGTAATTCGAACACGGACGATCGTAGTTTATCCACACAATCATGAGAAATAAAGGAGTATGTAACTCCAGAATCATATAGTACAGGTAAGATTCTACCATTAACCTCGCACTTACCTTGGATTCGATCATTGGAATGAGTGGCCTCCTCAGCATTAAGGGCAAAGACCCTTTCCTTGGTGTTGGGGCTTGTTGGCAGGAGGCAACAGCTTGACAGTGCAATCCTTAGCCATATGTCCAGACTTTTTGTATCGGAAACAAACATTTTGTCCTGCTAAGCAGGGTCATCCTCCATGATTCTTGCCACTTGGGGCACCTAGGAGTCACCACTTGCTTTGGTAATTGACCACCCGTGCCCCTTCCAAACTGCGATTGTCTCTTGCGGTACGGGTTGTACCTAGTCCATTGGTACTAAGAAACTGTCCTTTTTCTAGAAGCGTCTTTCTTTGGCATGGCACATTTACCGTAAAGTGCAGCCTTAAACACCTCCCAGGTAGTGGAGGTCTGGGAATCCTCGATCATCCTTCTTGCATTGGCCCACCAAGCTTCAGCATCAGCCTCCAGCATATAGGTAGCAAATGTTGCTTTCTGTAGTGCAACCTAATACAGAGAATGTCCCTTCTAGTGCCTCGATCCATCCCTCAACTTCCTTAGAGTTGAAGTCTCCTTGGAAAGCTGGTGGATTGGTCTTCATAAACTTAGCAAACTTCAAGTATTCTGGGTCAGCCTCAATTCCTACTATTCCTCCTAAGTCTCGATTAGTTATAGCAATCTATCCCCCTACAGCTGAGACTGGTGTAGGAGAAACATTTGTCACATCTACCATACCCAAGGTGGCAGATTCGCCTTGCAACCTATTCTGCCTGTTAGAAGTCATCAGTTCCTGGACACACAAATAAAGATATTGAGTTGATCAGGCTCAATACCGAGCTAAGTGTGGCAATAGCCAATCACATTCACAACCAGACAGTCATGCCTACCTAATTTCTATATCTTACCCCTGTAGTAAGATCCATGGCATGATTTCTAACACATGACAGAGTATGCTTAGAAGCATAGTCAGTCCATCCTCAGGCTCTACAAGGACGAATTGCTCTGATACCAAAATGTAACACCCTAATAGTTCCATTCTATGCTTAAGTCATATTATGGAATTATTAGTTATTACTTTTGCTCGTGGAACTAATATTATCTTTCAGAAATTACTTTTTAAATGAAAATAGGGGTAGATTTTTTTTTTTTGAACAAAACAAGTAAACCATTTTTGAAATCGAGAGCTATGAGCGCATCGTGAATATATAATACAAACGTTGCTAACTCGTACATGCATCGCAATTTAACATAAACAGAAGCATTGAGAATAATCAAGGTCATCATTACACTTAATAAGTCTCACATACGTAGTATGTCAAATTAAGTAACATGACTTCCTACATGCTCTTAATTACACATGAACTGCCCAACTAAGGCTCATAAGAAAATGAAAATACTATGCTACTCTCTCGATCCTCCTTAGCTAGGTGAAGAAACATGGCAGCTCCTCATCTTATCCAGTCAGGTATCGTCAGTAGTGCTACCACTGATGCTATCAACTCCATCTGAAGATGACACGGAAATGTAGGAGTGAGAAATGCAAGATTTCTCAATAGGATCGCGACTAGACAAACACTATGTCATCGTCATCGACCTAGCCACTTCGGGTTTAATTATGAAAATAGTGAGCATGCATAAGTTCTATTTTTGAAGGGTTTGAAAACATAGGTTTCCAAAGCAGGTTTCTTTTTATCTTTCCTATATAAACATAATATAAAGAAACTCAAAACTACCATATAAGAGCATATACATGTGAGAACATGGTATAAACATTTATAATGCGCATGAGAAATATAGAAACATGCATGACTATGCAACTCATCAATTTGATGATGGTTCTACTTTGACTTTACTTTCATTTTTAGCATATGCTTAACATTCTTTACTTTCCTTTGAAATAGATTGCTTTTGGACATGAGCTCATTCCATGACCGTCTTCATGCAGTACTAAACCAAATCAAACTAAGCTGATATTGATTACCCCTAAGTTGGAGGGTCCTCCATATCACCCTTGCCTCCCTCATAGAGGTTCCTTGTGAATCGCCGTCTCCCACTTCCCAGAAGTGATCGAGGGGTCATGTCCCATTCTTTTATTTCTTATCATTATATTTTACATGCATAATACTTCTTTGTAATGATATGACTAAGTCCATAATTTTGACGGAAATCCGGTAGCATAACGGCTAGACCGAAGCTTCCCCAAAATGCCAATCATAAACTTTCAACCAAAGTTCATCATATCTATATCATATCATCACAGTCATCATTCAATCATAAAACAAAGCTCAATCAAACTCATCATTCATCATGCCGAATGGCATCACACATTCATACCGTAAAGGGGTTTATAGTTGTGTTTTTCTTTGCAAAGAATATTATGAATCATCACATGATTTCTCGTGGTTACCCATGAGAAAATCACATAGTTAGGATATGTGTTTGTGGTCTTTTAGTTACTCAGTTCTCGTATGAAAATATTCTTTACTTAAGTACATATCTTATGGAACACTTATTCAAATTAATTAAGTTATGTGATTGTTTCCTTTCCTTAAGATAGTGCACTTAGTGATTCATAGGTTCATGGTATGCTCAGAAGCCCTAATCATACTTCTGTTCCCAAGGAGTTCGAGATCCCTCTAATCCTTGGGTCATGATAATGCATAACCACATCATGAACCCAACAACACCAATGTTCACTAATCACCAAGGGTGATTTTTAACTTATTCAACTTACGAAGTTTTTAGCTTTTGTTAATAACACATCAAGGTTTTACCTTAAACTTCATTAAAGTTATCATTCTTTATAAAGTAGTCATAAAATTTTATTCTTTATGAAAGTAAGTGCCTTTGACATTAAGCTCTTATCTTAAGATTGGATCTTTATGAAATAATGATACAGGTTATTAGCTTTTTAAATAAAAAGTTTTGTTCTTTATAAAAGTTGACTTTTTTAATTATTCTAAGACCATCAAGGTCTCAACTTTATGACTTAAAGTTGTCTCTACATTAAAAAGGTTCCCACTTTATCAACTAATGATATGAAACATCAACTTTAAGGTTAAAAGTCTTGATCTTTATAAAAGTTAACATCTTTTGGCATTATTTTGGTTCAAGATCTAAACTTTATGGATTAAATGCTACAAAACAACACTTTTATGACTTAAAGGTTTCATTCTTGATTAAAGTTTGGAACTTTATGAAAGGTCTTTTCTTTAAGGTTTGATTTCTAAGACATAAAGTAACAAGATATCATTTTATAAGTCAAAAAGGCTTATTATTCTAAAAAGCTTAGACTTTTACATGTATCTTTGTCTTCAAAATATTACAAAAGAAGACTTTATGATGGCACTAAAACTTGCACCACTTTTTGTGCATCAAGAAGCAAACTTTTTAAAGTTTAAAGCTTTTAGAATATTCATAGTCTTATCAAATCATGAAAACATAATAAGATGAAGCTTTTCTAATCATCAACTCATCATAAAAAGGAACAACTTTAAGTAAGATACCATCAAGAACATTCAAGAACCTATTTTACTAAAAGAAGAAACTTAAGAATACTTGAAGAACAACAAGAACATATCTTACTAAAAGAGGAAACTTAAGAACATTTGAAGAACAATAAGAACATGAAGAACAATAAGAACATATTTTACTAAAAGAGGAAACTTAAGAACACTTGAAGAACAACAAGAATATATTTTACTAAAAGAAGAAACTTAAGAACACTTGAAGAACAACAGGAATATATTTTACTAAAAATAGAAACTTTTGCTCTTGAAGAGCATGAAGGATCTTCTCAAGTTTTCATCTAGAGATCTTGGTCATGAAATAACCAAGCTCCAAGCTTTCTTAAGCAAACAAAATGAAAAAGATGAAGATCACTACCTTTCTTAGAAATGGCTCAAAACCAAAGAAGAAGAAGAAGATGATGGTCGTTTCTTTCCTTGTAGATGGTGGCCGTTTGGCTTAGTGGAAGGAGAAGCTCTTGAGATCTTGTGAAAATGGAGGTTGTAGTGTTTAGATCTTATCTCCAAAGACCCAAAGATGAGGTCTTTGAAGGGCTAAGTGAGGAAGGTTTGGTTATGGAGGTGGAGAATGATGAAGAAGATGAAGAAGAAGAAAAGGAAATATAGAGAGAAGTTGGAGAGTTTGAGAACTTTAAAGAGAGAATGAGAAGTTGAAAATGAAGTGAATGTGTGTGTGTGTGTGCATGAAGTGGCCGAAACTTGTAATGGCATAAGGAGAGATATTTTTGCTTCACTTTGTGTTTTCTTGTGTTAATTAGTGATTAAGGGGACAAATAGGATGATGGGGAGACAAAGCATGGTCAAACTCTTACATAAAGTAGTCTTGTCTAATGCTTTTTGCTTAAGTGACATCACTCTCTACTTTATTGTCTAGTTGACTAAATTTGAATTTAATCATGTGATTAAGTGCTCATACAACTTAATTAAGGTGATTAAGCAAGGATTAGTAATTAACACACAAGAACACGATCAACAACAATTAATCTTTCAATTAAGTTTAATTAACCTTAATTAAACTCGATTAAGCTAATTAAGGGTGATTAGTGCTTAATTAAGCTATAACGACTCTGACTCATTTAATTAGAGATTATCTAACCTTAATTAAGCATTCTCTTGACTCTTCTCATCTGAGTTAACCCCTTTAATTAAGCCTTAATCTCATAATTTCTCATTAAGTGCTTAATTATTCAAGGTTATTGAGATAATTTAGCACGACATGAAATTGAGAATGTTACATGTATGCATTGCGAAAATTATTAAAAGTGAAAAAATTGTGAAAAATGGAAAAGTGATGATGAGTGTAATTCGAACCCTCGAACCTAGGAATGGAGGAGCAAGCATGAGCCAATGCACTACCAACTAGTCTATGAACGATGGGCACACAAAAAATATATAAAAGAAAAGTAAAAGGGTACCAAAGGTACAGATTTACAAAGGTACTAGAGAATCCACCATTTTCAAAAGGTTAAACTTGGCAATACAAAAATCCAAAAAGAGCACTGACACTCTAAAAAGCTAGTGGATCCCAAATGGTTAGTTTTCCTCTTTAGTGGTGTACTTACTTGCTAAGAAAGAAAGCAACCTACTTCTCTCTCTAGTCTAAGACCAATGGATATAAAAAAGCTCTAGGCTTAAGGACTGAAGTCTCACCAGATAGATTTTGAAGTCAATAAAAACCTTGAAGATGAAGAAGAAGTAGCTGGAACTTTGCCGATCACAAATCTTTACAAGCTTTCATCTTTCTCAACCATCTAAACATCCAAAAAGCTATTCTTTATAACTTCTCTTGATAAAAATCTTCTCATTGCATAGTAATAGCTAATATCCTTTTGGTGAGAATTATGAGAATTTACTCCACTCTGTACTTAATAGGTTCATACACTTTGACTGATCTAGTGTAAGTGTTAATCAAACAAAAACCTTTAATCTCTTATTGTAACCTAATCTGGTAGTAGTCACTATACGCTTGGAGAGGTTAAGACAATACTACTTGATCTGTTAGCTTAGACAAGTTAGGACAATACTACTCGGTTTGCTTAAGCTTGGAAAGGCTAGAAAAGATTACTCGATTGTAAGCTTGAAGAAGCTTGTGCAAAAGAATACTTAAATTTATAAAATCTCAACTAGTTTGTTGAGGACTAGATGCAGGCAAGTGGGTTGGTAGAACTAGTATAAATTTCCTTGTGTGATCTTTTAATTGTATTTCTCTTTATAGACTTTATAAATTGTGTTTCATTTTGTGTGCTTAATTTTTTTCATTGCCTAAAAAAGTTATTATGAATACAATAACTTCTGTGTCTAACATAAAAAGCTTCCGCATTCCAAGTCCAAAGACTTGAGAAAGTTTGTTTAAAGTTTTCAGGTACAAAAAATTTTTGTTTTGAAAAGCACGATTTAATCCTCCCTTTCTTGTGCTATCTCCATTTTCATAAGTTTTGATAAGTATAACTTAAATTATTTAAATTTGATCCATTGCTGCTCTATTTTGGGATAGACTTAGACACCTAAAAGTGAAAAATCACTAAAAATTTATTCCTTATCATTTTGCCCTAAAATTTTATATTCTTATACTTACATGAACTCTCTTTCAAACAAACTAGGTCCCACTCAATTTGGCTAAGCGTACTGCCCTGTTTTGACACTTTCAAAGCATGGAATAATTTTATATGGCCAAAAGCTCCCAATCAATCAAGTAAGAAGGGATAAAAACATGACATAGCAACTACATCCTAAGGAGTGTAACATGGCGATCACGCTCCAATGGAGTATAACATGGCAAATCATACTTTGGAATGTGTATAGCAAGTAAAGAAAATTAAAGAAAGAGAAGCAGAACAAGTGCACTTACATTAGTAGTTAGCAGCATCTGCATATACATAAGTTCTATTTAATTGTTAGTTTATTATTATTATTATGAAATTTCTCCTTTTCTATCAAGCGTGTGAATAAAATCAGCCTGTTTCGGATGGATACGTTTTCTAAACTTAATAAGTGAACTCCTATTCCTGTATCTAAAATCACATTTTCTTAATAAATAAAAGTAGTTGGGATGGCAACAATGATATGAATTGCTAAGTAGCTTAGGAAACCTATAGAGAATGCACAATTCTCACCCTGTGTGTGTTTCCATGCAGTCTCCAGACAATTCAAGAGATTTTAGTAAAGACTAATCTAGAAGGATTTGATCAAAGTTGGACGGGTTACTGAAGACTATTGATGAATACCTCAAAACTTATTAGCATTAGTTGACTGTTTCACTAGCTGAAACTCCAAATAGATTTGCTCATGTACTATGTAAAGCTTATTTGTAATACATTTATCTATGAAATAGAAAAGATACTGTATGTGTTTCTCATAAACTAAAGCAAGTGATAGATAAAGGTCCATTCAATTATCAGTAACAACTCCTGAGTATGGTATTAGGACATAACCATAATACTGTATTTGGGAGGGTGTTACAATCTTGGCCATGTGGCTCACTCTAGGCCACATATAATAAGTGCGATCTCTTAATGATCAAATTCTCTTATATTTTAAGTTCCTACCAGATCAATTTGTTGTGTTCTAAGAAACAGTTCTTAAAATTTTTATGCTACAATTAAAATTCTATTTTCATGGAAATTCTAACCTTAAATTGCTTCTACTTGTATTATTCTACACTCTTATCTCTATTTTATAAATTTAGTATTAATTAACCTCTAACAAATTTAATTATAGACATACTAAATTAGGGTGTTACACCTTAGATAAATTGTGGTTAATTTTAATAATTATGCTTAATTCTAGGTTTATTTGTAGTAATTAATTACCATATGATATTTTATTATTTTAATACCTTCATGAAGCTTGATTGTACACCTAAAGTTGTTTTGTTGTATACCTAGTGTGCCCAGGTGTGTGATCTAGTCATACTTAGTAAAAAGGTTAATTTGACTAATTTTAGTTACTTTTCCTAATTGACCACAACTTGGTGATTAATTAAATTTTATAGCATTCTAGGATTTGGAGGGTTATGGGTGTCTAAGGTTAGGGTTAGGGATCCTAGGGATTGTCTTAGTTTGGCTATTAGAGATTTGTTAGGCAAAGTTTGGACTTTTGGGATTTCATGACTAGTTTGTGGCTTTTTAGGCTTTTTTTAACTCTAAATGGGCTTTTGTACAAAAATGGCCCAATCGATTTTTGGAGGCCCAATAGTAGGCGCAATTCAAGATTAGCACATGTTTGAACCCAAAATTAGATTGATAAATTTTGTACAACAAATTTAGTAGATTTCTAAGGGGGCGTTTGGTATACATGCATTTTTTTATATTCCTGGAAATGTGAAAACATTCCCATATTTGGTAGAAGGTTTGAAGTAATATTATCGGGAATGAATTTCACCCCCAAAACATTACCACCTTCCCCTATGGAAATCCAACATTCCCATGGGAAGGGAATGTTTGTCATTGTGAAAAGACCAAAATACCCTTATCGACACCCAAAGCTACCCTCCACCAATCACCGGCCTCCACAGTTCGCTGCCTCCGCCATTCACTGCCTGCTGCAGCCGTTCGCCACCTTCCAATGCCGGCCACCACCACCGTCCGCCGTCTGTTGCTTACCGCCGCTACCCCACCTTCCGGTGCTTACCACCACATCGCTCGCCACCTCCTGCTCAGTTTGTTGGCCACCTTGACCAGCAGTGCATCCCACCAATGACTTGCCACCAACTCCATCAAGGGTATTTTGGAAAATTTATTAAATATTCCCGGAAATTTAATTTGTATACCAAACACTCTAAAATATTATACCCGAGATAGTTATTCCCGAAAATAGCATTTCTGGGAATCCTATTCCCAGCAATAAAAATTTATTCCGTTTACCAAACGCATCCTTAAAGGGTTTAATACACCTATAACTTGAAATTCTTTTTATAATTACCTAATTAATGTCTAAATTTGCTAAAAATAATTTTTTTATAGAATAAATTATGTTTAAAATGAGTTTATAATTTTTTCAAAATTTTTCTAACAATTTTCCTAAGCTTTCAAACAATTTTGACACTTTTGTACTGAATTATGGGGTTTTCCATTGTTAAATTTTTGTTCTAAATAATATTTTCTATAATTAAGGGCATTTTTATAATTTCACACTCATGACAAAGGGTAATCTAAAAATTTCACCGATGGACATCCTAACAACATCACACTAGGGATTAGGGCTATTTCGATAATTTGGCTCAAGGGTATTCTGATAATTTCATCTCAATGGTCAAGATCATTTTTGTGATTCACTTCTTTAGATAAAGGGTTATAGCAATTTATTAAAAAGTCAAGCAATTTTATTATTTCCAAAAATAGTTAGGCATTTTTTAAATTTCCTTTTTCAAGGCAATATTTGTTATTATTCTACCAGAAATTTCTATCAGCTAAATTTTCAAGATGCTGCATTCTTGATTTTTCTTATTTTTCTTTTTTGTTTCTTTTTATCAATTCAACTTTTGCGTGTTTAAATGAGGTTATGATTGTGACAATTTCAATAATAAGCAAGATTAAGACACAAATTCTCATGGGAATTATCTTTATTCATCATTATATTACTTGAGTTGGTAGGTGCATTCTTGTGGTCTAAAAGCTGGTAACAAATTTTTTTCAAAATTGTTAATTATTTTAATATTTCTATTCTCCAAGAAGAAAAATTAAATGAAAGCTATTTGTTGACTTTTGCATTATTCAAAAGAAATTGAGGAAAGTATTTGAAGTAAAATGTGATTTACGTTTTCAACTTGACCTCGATGTAAATACAATATTTATTATAATTTATAATTAATTATTTCAAGTTGACTTTATAGTGCTAAATAATTTATTTTGCAAGATATGGACATTGTGGTAATCAACCCATATTCCTACATTTAATACATATTCATTTAAATAAAATTAATAAAAAAAAATTGGTCCTTTAGTTTCAAGGTTTACAATTACTTTTCATAACTCAAAATGTAAAAAAAAATAAAAAATAAAAATGTAATTAAACTTGATATCAAAAATTTAGATAATAGTAAATCTCTTCGGACAATTCTCAACCACCAATTATGTAACATCCTCTTTCGTATAGTACTATGCTTAAGTCATAGTACCACACTCAGGAGTTGTTCCGGTTACTTGAGCGAACCTTAACTGACAGCAACTTCAGCCATCTTTGAAACATCTCAAACTATCTGGAGATAACACGGAAACATGAGTGAGAATTTTGAATTCTCAGTAGGATTCCTTAACCATCATACATACTATTATCGTTGTCATCTCCAGTTTGCTTCGGTTCATTATGAAAAAGGTGAACATGCTATGTAATCTGTTAAATTTTATAGTTCGAAAATGTATTATCCGAAGCAAAGTTTATTTTACTCATACACTTGGCATTTGGGAGAGCCTATATAAATCTAATTCATGAATTATACTATGAATAACAACTGCAATATATTAAAATATGATAGCATCAATAATCTGGAGATATAACATCTGCACATGCCCTTGAATTTATGCAAATATATAAGATTTACTTTTCTTTCTTTGTTTCTTTGTCTTCCCATAATATTTATCTTTATTTCCTTCCTTCGACACACCTAGGCGTTACGTATTGCCGTCCCTAGGGTGTCTGTATTTGTCTACACTTGAGCGTTACGTATCGCCGTCCTCAAGTACAGCATTACTCATCTTCCCTTACTTGTCATACATATCCCAGAGTACGATCGCCATGTCATACTCCATCAGGTGTGATCGCCATGTCACATCCCTTAGGGTGCGGAATCATTATACCACATTCCAAAGTATGATCGCCATGTCATACCCTATCAGAGCGTGATCGTCATGTCAAGTCTTTCGGAATATGGGCTCATACATATACTTCCTCATACATTTTCGTATACCTCATATCATATTTAAATCATTCTTACATATAGAATTTTCACTTACATATAAATGCTCATAGCCTCTTTACTATTCTACCGAAAACTCGGCAGCATAATGGATCATGTCCGCTTCTCCCTGAATAGTATCAGGTAACCAAGAAACTTTACTCAGACAGCAAACCCAGAATAGGACATTGTAATTATGCTAAGAAGATAACAATATCAATAGATGAAAGTTTTATAGTCTTAAGCCTTAAGCTGTCTCGCAAGCATTTTAACTCTTACTGATGTTCCCGGGTTGAGCTTATAACCGACTTCCGAGTTCCGATGTAACATCTGCTTCAACTTCCGGAGTTCCATGTTTTGGTTCATGAGTTCCGGGATCATGCATTCAATGTCTAAATTCCTGACTCTCGACTTTAATCCATTTGGTCCTCCAAGACTCTTACAGATGTTTTCCTAATTCCCGAATTCCGACATTAACATACCCCATCTTCCCTAATTTCCGATTTACGACTTTAACTATGTCCGACTAGTTCCCTATTTGCTCATTCTTGAGTTCCGGCATTAACTATACCTGATCAGGTTTGCTATTTACTAAATCCCGAGTTCAATGTTAAGTCACCCTTCCGAGTTCATCCTTAAGAGTTCAACCTTAGATATTCCCAACTTAGTTCTCTGTCTACTAAGTTCCGAGGTCAACCTAAAGTATACCGGACCTAGTTCTCTATCTGCTAGATTTCCGAGTTCAACATCTCCGAGTTCAACTTAAGTTCACTATTTCCCGAGTTTCGACACGGATTAAACTTGATCTAGTTTTCACACATGTCTCTAGCCCAAATTACACTCTTATAAGAGAAAATTCACCAAAAATAGAAATATGGGTGGAATCATACAAAATTTATATCTCTGTAAAGCTAACAGGGTAAGCTTTCAAATGAAGCAAGTTGCATATCATTTGAATGAGTATATTTGGAGATATAAGCCCTGAAACTTGACCTTCCTGAAGTACCCTATTTTGGCCTGGTTTGGACATAAGGGCAACTTTCTCGACACATTAGGAACAAATGGGATCATAACAAACTTGAAATTTATTTATAAGATGTTCTCCTATGTGTAAGCTTTCTAACAAAGTTGGTTTCACTCAATTTGGAGTTTTATAGGGTGAATTACACCCTTCTCAATTCACACTGCCCGAATAAAAGTCCTGATTCCTAGGTCAAACTTCAAAAATTCATATCTCTCTCAATACTAATCCAATGGTCTTATATGATATATGTATCAAAAGCCCTAGATGTCTAGTTTCACATAAAATTAGAGTCATGGAGTTTGAATGGCTGTAGGGGGGCTGTACACTCCTCTATATGGACTGTCGAGGAAAAACCCGACCAGCTTCATGAGTTTTTTCCTTCCTTCAAGTTCTTTCATACCAATTCTAATTTTAATCATAATATACATGCATAATCAACTATAATTCATCATCATCACTTCACATAACATCAGTATCATAAGGTATACAAGACCCATACACAACTCCAAACCAAGGAAAATAAGAAGAGGAGTAGGATTCCTACCTTGTCTAGTTGAATTTGAGTTGATTTAGTGGCTTTGATGGAAGCAACTTGTGATGAAACTTGAAGAAAGGATGAAGATGGAGTGAAATGAGAGTGAGGAGAAGAGAAAAGAGGTGAACTTCAGTAGCTTTGGGTGCTGAGAATGACAAGAAGGGAAAGAAGGAAAAGGTGAAGATTTTTGGAAGCAAGGTTCATGTGATTGGTGGACTGCACTCCCTTTTCCAATTTAGCTTGGCTTCCGATCATCAAGGGCTGATCAAGGCGCCACTTGAGAGGGTTTTTTGGCCAAATCTTAGCCATTCATCCTAGGGCACTCATAGAAAAATTGCTATTGGTCCAGTTCCGACAGTCTTAGATACCGAAATCTTACCGATTTCTCTTAAATCGATAAACTGGTTTTGGAAGAATCCTATGCAGTTTCCTATGGTTTCAATCTAATTTCATTATAACTAATCATCTTAAATCTCACTTAATTAGTTTTAAGTGAATGCTAAATCGAATCCTATTTAATCACAATTATTTACTAAAAACCGATCACTTTGATTAAAAACAATTAAAATTTTTTGGGCATTACATTACTACCCTCCTAAAAGAAACTTTTGTCCTCAAAATTTGTTTATAATGCTAGTTATAATCATAGTAAGTTAAATAAAGTTCATACATAAGCACACGGTAAATATAAGACCACTTAGTATAATAGGATCGACTAAAACTAAATTATCCAATCCTTTATCCTAGTTTGTCCCTAATTTTCGCTCTGGTTCCTCTGGGGTGTCACCTTCTCCGCGTTTATAGTTAAAACTCTTCCCGAACGTTGCAATTTAGGAGTCAGTGGTTGGCTTTCAGAGTATTCTCTGATCATATATCCTGGCTTGCCACATCTAAAACACATATACTGTTTAACCAGACAAGGCTTATTCCCATGATTCTTTCCATACTTTGAACATCGTTGTTTGGCCACCGATTCTTGCAACTGCTTGCCCTCATATTCACTAAGGTGAAATGGCTTCTTTGGTTGGGAGGCATATTCGAGTTCCTGATTTTCAGGTGCAGGCCTCTTTCCATAAGTATCAGACTGGGAAATCTCCAATTTTTTGTTATAGTCTTTCACAAGTCTGCACTTGTTTACCAAGGTAGGAGAATCCTTGATCTCCATACGGCCTATTGTTGCAAGGATATCTTCCTTCAATCCACCTTCAAATTTGACGCACTTCCACGCCTCATCTGGATTCCGCTGATAGATTATGGAAAACTTGCATAGTTCCTCAAACTTAGCGATGTACTCTGACATGCTACTGTTTCCCTAGTAGAGTTGCATAAATTCCAACTCCTTGGCATTCCGAACTGATGGGGGGACGTATTTCTGGTAAAAAGTGTCCTTGAACACAGTCCAGGTGATCTCTATCTAGAACTTTTCTAATAGTTGTTTCACACTATTCCACCAAAATTCTGCATCTGCTTCGAGCATATAAGTGGCGAAGGCCACTTTACGATGGTCGATCTGGTCAAGCGAAAAAGACCTTCTCCATTGTCTTAATCCACTCGTCAGCCTTATCAGGATGAAAAGCTCCTCTAAAACTGGGCGGGTTCGCCTTTCGGAATTCTGCGAACTTGAGGTATTCCAGGTCCAGTCCTGAGTTATTCGGGTTCCCACCATGACCTACTCTAGGTTGTCTTCCCAGCTGGTCTATCATTTGGTGTGCTGTAGTAGCTTGTTCATGCATGGCATATGCCATTTCTCATAAAGTGTCCATGAAATTAGTAGGGTCTTCTGAAGTAGGTGCAGTTTGTGGCCTACCACGCCCCTTGGAAGCCATTAGTTCCTAATCACACATAATAAAAGATTGAGTTGATCAAGCTCAATAATAAGTTAAGTGTAACAGCAACAAATAACAATCACAGTTAGGCAGCCATGCATATGTAATTTCCTATATCTTATTTGAGCAGATAAGATTTATCGCATGACATTTTCTAAGGATTCCAAAGTGCATTGGGAACATAGTCAGTCCAAATCCTCAGGTCTGGGGAAGATCAAACTGCTCTGATACCATTAGTGTAACGTCCTCTTTCGTATAGTACTATGCTTAAGTCATAGTACCACACTCAGGAGTTGTTACGATTACCTGAGCGGACCTTAACTGACAGCAACTTCAGCCATCTTTACAACTTCTCGAACTATCTGGAGATAACACGGAAATAGGAGTGAGAATTTTGAATTCTTGGTAGGATTCCTTAACCATCATACATACTGTCATTGTTGTCATCTCCAGTTTGCTTTGGTTTATTATGAAAAAGGTGAACATGCTATGTAATCTGTTAAATTTTATAGTTCAAAAATATACTATCCGAAGCAAAGTTCATTTTACTCATACACTTGATATTTGGGAAAGCCTATATAAATCCAATTCATGAATTATACTATAAATAACAACTGCAATATATTAAAATATGATAGCATTAATAATCTGGAGATATAACATCTGCACATGCCCTTGAATTTATGCAAATATATAAGATTTACTTTTCTTTCTTTGTTTCTTTATCTTCCCATAATATTTATCTTTATTTCCTTCCTTTGACACACCTAGGTGTTACGTATCGCTGTCCCTAGGGTATCTGTATTTGTCTACACTTGAGCGTTACATATCGCCGTCCTCAAGTGCAGCGTTACTCATCTTCCCTTACTTGTCATACATATCCTAGAGTACGATCGCCATGTTATACTCCATTGGGGTATGATCACCATGTTACACTCCTTAAGAATATATTCTTCCTACCATGTCCCAGAGTACGATCGCCATGTCATACTCCATCAGGTGTGATCGCCATGTCACATCCCTTAGGGTGTGGAATCATTATACCACATTCTAAAGTATGATCGCCACGTCATACCCCATCAGAGCGTGATCGTCATGTCAAGTCTTTCGGAATATGGGCTCATACATATACTTCATCGTACATTTTCGTATACCTCATATCATATTTAAATCATTCTTACATATAGAATTTTCACATACATATAAATGCTCATAGCCTCTTTACTATTCTACCGAAAACTCGGCAGCATAAGGAATCATGTCCGCTTCTCCCTGAATAGTATCGGGTAACCAAGAAACTTTAATCAGACAACAAAACCAGGATAGGACATTGTAATTATGCTAAGAAGATAACAATATCAATAGATGCAAGTTTTATAGTCTTAAGCCTTAAACTGTCTCGCAAGCATTTTAACTCTTACTGATGTTCCCGGGTTGAGCTCATAACCGACTTCCATGTTCCGATGTAACATCTGCTTCAACTTTCGGAGTTCCATGTTTTGGTTCCCGAGTTCCGGGATCATGCATTCAATGTCTAAATTCCCGACTCCAGACTTTAATCCATTTGGTCCTCCAAGACTCTTACGGATGTTTTCCTAATTCCCAAATTCCAACATTAACATACCCCGTCTTTCCTAATTTCCGATTTATGACTTTAACTATGTCCGACTAGTTTCCTATTTGCTCATTCTCGAGTTCCGGCATTAACTATACTTGATTGGGTTTGCTATTTACTAAGTCCCGAGTTCAATGTTAAGTCACCCTTCCGAGTTCATCCTTAGATATTCCCGACTTAGTCCTCTGTCTACTAAGTTCCGAGGTCAACCTAAAGTATACCGGACCTATCTGCTAGATTTCCGAGTTCAACTTATGTTCACTATTTCCTGAGTTTTGACATGGATTAAACTTGATCTAGTTTTCACACATGTCTCTAGCCCAAATTACACTCTTATAAGAGAAAATTCACCAAAAATAGAAATATAGGTGGAATCAGACAAAATTTATATCTCTGTAAAGTTAACAGGGTAAGCTTTCAAATGAAGTAAGTTGCATATCATTTGAATGAGTATATTTGGAGATATAAGCCCTGAAACTTGACTTTCCTGAATTATGCTATTTTGGCCTGGTTTGGACATAGGGGCAAATTTCTCAACTGATTAGTAACAAATGGGATCATAACAAACTCGAAATTTCTTTATAGGATGTTCTCCTATGTGTAAGCTTTCTAACAATATTGGTTTCACTCAATTTGGAGTTGTATAGGGTGAGTTACACCATTCTCAATTCACACTGCCCGAATAAAAGTCCTGATTCCTAGGTCAAACTTCAAAAATTCATATCTCTCTCAATACTAATCCAATGGTCTTATATGATATATGTATGGAAAGCCCTGGATGTCTAGTTTCACATAAAATTAGAGTCATGGAGTTTGAACAGCTGTAGGTGGAGCTGTGCACTCCGCTATATGGACTGCCGAGGAAAAACCCTACTAACTTCATGAGTTTTCTCCTTCCTTCAAGTTCTTTCATACCAATTCTAATTTTAATCATAATATACATGCATAATCAACTATAATTCATCATCATCACTTCCATAACATCAGTATCACAAGGTATACAAGACCCATACATAACTCCAAACCAAGGAAAATACGAAGAGGGGTAGGATTCCTACCTTATCTAGTTGAATTTGAGTTGATTTAATGGCTTTGATGGAAGCAACTTGTGATGAGACTTGAAGAAGGGATGAAGATGGAGTGAAATGAAAGTGAGGAGAAGAGAAAAGACGTGAGCTTCAGCAGCTTTGGGTGCCGAGAATGACAAGAAGGGAAAGAAAGAAAAGGTGAAGATTTTTGGAAGCAAGGCTCATGTGATTGGTGGACTTCACTCCCTTTTCCAATTTAGTTTGGCTTCCCATCATCAAGGGCTGATCAAGGCGCCACTTGAGAGGGTTGTTTGGCCAAATCTTAGCCATTCATCCTAGGTCACTCATAGAAAAATTTCTATTGGTCTAGTTCCGACAGTCTTAGATACCGAAATCTTACCGATTTCTCTTAAATTGGTAAACCGGTTTTGAAAGAATCCTATGAAGTTTCCTATGATTCTAATCTAATTTCATTATAACTAATCATCTTCAAACACACCTAAGTAGTTTTAAATGAATGCTAAATCGAATCCTATTTAATCACAATTAGTTACTAAAAATCGAACACTTTGATTAAAAACGATTAAAATTTTTCGGGTGCTACAAATTATGTTGAGCAGTCCCTATATATAAAGTACTCTTAGTAATTTTCATATCCTTCATCATCTGACTTTAGTTTCTTGCAAAAAGATGGCTTCCAAGAATGCTCCTACTTATATTATTCTACACTCTGATCTCTATTTTCTAAATTTAGTATTAATCAATTTTTAATAATATTAATTAAAGACACGACTAAATCGGGGTGTTACAGCTTAGATAAATTGCGGTTAATTTTAATAATTATGCTTAATTATAGGTTTATTTGTAGTAATTAATTACCAAATGTTATTTTATTATTTTAACACATTCATGAAGCTTGGTTGTACGCCTAGTGTGCTCAAGTGTGTGATTTGGTCATATTTAGTAAAAAGGTTAATCTGACTAATTATAGTTACTTTTCCTAATTGACCACAACTTGGTAATTAATGAAATTTTACAATATTCTAGGATTTGGAGGGATATGGGAGCCTAAGGTTAGAGTTAGTGTTCCTAGGATTGTCTTAGTTTGGCCATTCGAGATTTATTAGGTTAAGTTTGGGCTTTTAGGATTTTATGACTAGTTTTGGGCTTTTTGGGCTTCTTTGTATTCTAATTGGGCTTTTGTACCAAAATGGCCTAATCAGTTTTTGGAGGCCCAATACTACACGCAATTAGAGATTGGCATATGCTTGAACCCAAACTTCAATTGATAAATTTTATATAATAAATCTAGTAGCTTTCTAATGGTTTAACACACCTATAACTTGAAATTTTTTTAGAGTTACCTAATTAATTTCTAAATTTGCTAAAAAAAAATTTTTATACTATAAATAATGTTAAAAATCAGTTTATAGTGTTTTCATAAATTTTCTAGCAATTTTCCTAAGCTTTCAAGCAATTTTTACTCTTTTGTATTGAGTTATGGGGTTTTCTATTGTTAATTTTTTGTTGTAAATCATTTTTTCTGTAATTAAGGGCATTTTTATAATTTCACACTCATAACAAAAGGGTATTATGGAAATTTCACCCATGGTCATCCTAATAATACTACATAAGGGATTAGGGCCATTTCGATAAATTGGCTCAATGGTATTTTGATAATTTCATCTCAATGGTCAAGGTATTTTTGTGATTCATTTCTTTAGTAAGGGCCTTATAGTAATTTATTAAAATAGTCAAGGGCATCACTGTAGATTGTTGAAAAGGAGAAGGCATTAATTCAATTAACTAAAAAGTTTGGGCATTTCTTTTATTTCCAAAAATAGTGAGGCATTTTTTAAATTTCCATTTTCAAGGCAAATTTGTTATTATTCTAAATTTTCAAGATGTTGCATTATTAATTTTTCTTATGTTTCTTTGTTGTTCCTTTTTATCAATTCAATTTTTGCATGTTAAAATGAGGTTATGATTGTGGCAATTTCAATAATTAGCAAGATTATAACACAAATTCTCATGGGAATTATCTTTATTCATCATTATATTACTTGAGTCGATAGGTGCACTCTTGTGGTCTAAAAAATGACAACAAAATTTTATCAAAATTGTTAATTATTTTAATATTTCTATTTTCCAAAAAGAAAAATTAAATGAGAGCTATTTTGTGTTGACTTTTGTACTGTTCAAAAAGAAATTAAGGAAAGTATTTAAAGTAAAATGCAATTTATGTTTTCAAGTTGACCTTGATATAAATACAGTATTTATTATAATTTATTTTCCTATATATATAGTTTAAAATTAATTGTTTCAAGTTGACTTTGGTGCTAAATAATTTATTTTACAAGATATGGACACTATGGAAATCAACCCATATTTCTACATTTAATACATACTCATTTAATACAAATTAATAAAAAAATTGCTACTTTAGTTTCAAGGCTTAAAATTACTTTTCATAACTCAAAATGCAAAAAACAAAAAAAAAAGATAACTAAGCTTGATATTAACAATTTAGATAACAGTAAATCTATTTGGACTATTCTCAATCACCAACTATGTTGAGCAGTCCCTATATATAAAGTATCAATCTTTTAGTAATTTTCATATCCTTCATCATTTGGTTTTAGTTTCTTGCAAAAAGATGGCTTCCATGAATGCCACTACTTGTATTATTCTACGCTCTCATATCTATTTTATAAATTTAGTATTAATTAATCTTTAACAATGTTAATTATAGATACGGCTAAATCAAGGTGTTACACCTTAGATAAATTGTTGTTAATTTTAATAATTATGCTTAATTATAGGTTTATTTGTAGTTATTAATTACCATATGTTATTTTATTATTGTAATACCTTCATGAAGGCTGGTTGTACATCTAGTGTGTGATCTGGTCATTCTTAGTAAAAAAGTTAATTTGACTAATTATAGTTATTTTTCCTAATTGACCACAACTTGGTAATAAATTAAACTTTACATCATTCTAGGATTTGGAGGGTTATGGGTGCCTAAGGTTAAGGTTAGGGTTAGAATTACTATGGTTTCTCTTAGTTTTTTTTTATGGTTTGGGGAAGGGGGATATTTTGGGACGGGGTCGAGGCAATGAGGCTTTGCCTCTGCGACTCGAAGTCACGCCCCTTGGGTGTGGTTGTTTAGAGGCTTGGCAAATTTGCCAATTAGACCACGGCTGGCCATTAGAGATTTGTTAGGTTAAGTTTGGGCTTTTAGGATTTCATAATTAGTTTTTGGTTTTTTGGGCATTTTTGTATTTTAATTGGGCTTTTGTACCAAAATGGTCCAGCCAATTTTTGGAGGCCCATTACTAGGCATAATTTGTGATTGGCATATGCTTGAACCCAAACTTTGATTGATAAATTTTATACACCAAATCTAGTAGATTTCTAAGGGCTTAATACACCTTTAATTTGACTAATTATTTTATAAATTTTATAAATATGACCAAATCTAGTATGTGTGTGATTTGGTCATACTTAGTAAAAAAGTTAATTTGACTAATTATAGTTACTTTTCCTAATTGACCACAACTTGGTAATTAATTAAATTTTACAGCATTCTAGGATTTGGAGGGTTATAGGTGCCTAAGGTTAAGGTTAGGGTTAGGATTCCTAGGGTTTGTCTTAGTTTTGCCATTAGAGATTTGTTAGGTTATATTTGGCCTTTTAGGATTTCATAAGTAGTTTTTGATTTTTTGGGTTTTTTTGTATTCTAATTAGGCTTTTGTACCAGAATGGCCCAGTCAATTTTTGAAGGTCCAATATTTGGTATAATTCGAGATTGGCACATGCCTGAACTCAAACTTTAATTGATAAATTTTATTCAGCAAATCTAGTAGATTTCTAAGGGTTTAATACACCTTTAACTTGAAATTTTTTTATAATTACCTAATTATTTTATAAATTTGATAAAATTGATTTTTTATACTATAAATTATGTTTAACATGAGTTTATAATTTTTTTAAAATTTTTCTAGCAAATTTCCTAAGCTTTCAAACACCTTTTACTCTTTTGTATTAAGTTATGGGGTTTTCTATTGTTAATTTTTTGTTATAAATAATTTTTTCTATAATTAAGGGTATTTTTATAATTTCACACTTATGACGAAGGATGTTCTGGGAATTTCACCGACAGACATCCTAATAATATCACATCAGGGATCAGGGGCCATTTCGATAAATTGACTCAAGCGTATTTCGATAATTTCACCACAATGATCAAGAGCATTTTTGTGATTCACTTCTTTAGACAAGAGCCTTATAGCAATTTATTAAAAAAAGTCAAGGGCATCACTGTGGATTGTTAAAAAGGAAAGGGCATTAATGTAATTAACTAAAAAGTTGGGACATATCTATTATTTCCAAAAATAGTGAGACATTTTTTAAATTTCCTTTTTCAACGCAATATCTGTTATTATTCTACTAGAAATTTCTATCAGCTAAATTTTCAGGATTTTGCGTTCTTCATTTTTCTTATTTTTCTTTTTTATTTCTTTTCATCAAATTAATTTTTGTGCATTTAAATGAGGTTATAATTGTGACAATTTCAATAATTAAGAAGATTAAGACATAAATTCTCATGGGAATTATCTTTATTCATGATTATATTGCTTGAGTTAATAGGTGCACTCTTGTGGTCTAAAAACTAACAACAAACTTTTGTCAAAGCTGTTAATTATTTTAATATTTCTATTTTCCAAAAAGAAAAATTAAATGAGAGCTATTTTGTTGACTTATGTACTATTCAATGAGGAAAGTATATAAAGTAAAATGTGATTTACGTTTTCAAATTGACCTTGATATAAATACAATATTTATTATAATTTATTTTCCTATGCGCATAATTTATAATTAATTATTTCAAATTGATTTTGGCGCTAAATAATTTATTTTGCAAGATATGGACATTGTGGTAATCAACCCACATTCCTACATTTAATACATATTCATTTAATACAAATTAATAAAAAAAATTGCTACTTTTGTTTCAAGGCTTACAATTATTTTTCATAAATCAGAATATAATAATAATAATAATAATAATAAAGCTTGATATCAAGAATTTAGATAACAATAAATCTATTTGGACTATCCTCAGCCACCAACAATGTTGAGCAATCCCTATATATAAAGCACGAACCTATTAGCAATTTTCATATCCTTTATCATATGGTTTTAGTTTCAAGCAAAATGATGGCTTTCAAGAATGCTACTATTTATATTATTCTGCACTCTCATCATCTCTATTTTATAAATTTTATATCAATTAATCTCTAACAACATGGCTGAATTAGGGTATTACAACGTAGATAAATTGTGGTTAATTTTAATAACTATGCTTAATGCTAGGTTAATTTTTATTAATTAATTACCATATGTTATTTTATTATTTTAATACCTTCATGAAGCTTGGTTGTACATCTAAAGTTGTTGTGTTGTACACCTAGGTGCCTAGGTGTGTGATCTGGTCATACTTTGTAAAAAGGTTAATCTGACTAATTTTAGTTACTTTTTCTAATTGACCATAACTTGATAATTAATTAAATTTTATAGTACTCTAGGATTTGGAGGATTATGGATGCCTAAGGTTAGGGTTAGGGTTCTTAGGATTTGTCTTAATTTGGCTATTAGAGATTTGTTAGGTTAAGTTTGGGCTTTTAGGATTTCATGATTAATTTTTGGCTTTTTGGGCTTTTTTATATTCTAATTGAGATTTTGTGCAAAAATAGCCCAATCAATTTTTGGAGGCCCAGTACTCGGCATAACTGGAGATTGGCACATGCTTGAACCTAATCTTTGATTGATAAATTTTACACAGCAAATCTAGTAGCTTTCTAAGGGTTTAATATACCTATAACTTAATTTTTTTTATAATTGCATAATTAATGTCTAAATTTGCTAAAAATAACTTTTTATACTATAAATTATGTTTAAAATGAGTTTATAATTTTTCTAGCAATTTTCCTAAGCTTTCAAACAATTTTTACTCTTTTGTATTGAATTATGGGGTTTTCTATTGTTAATTTTTTGTTGTAAATAATTTTTCTATAAGTAAGGGCATTTTTATAATTTCACACCATGACAAAGGTTATTCTGAAAATTTCATCCATGGACATCGTAATAAATCACATCAGGGATCAAGGGCCTTTTTGATAATTTGCTTGAACAGTATTTTGATATTCACCTCAATAGTCAAGAGCATTTTTGTGATTCACTTCTTTAGACAAGGGCCTTATAGTAATTTACTAAAAAAAGTCAAGGGCTTCATTATAGATTGTTAAAAAAACAAGGGCATTAATATAATTAACTAAAACGCTGGGGCTTCATTATTTTCCAAAAATAGTGAGGCAATTTTTAAATTTCCTTTTTCAAGGCAATATTTATTATTATTCTGCTAGAAATTTCTATTAGCTAATTTTTACGATATTGCATTCTTGATTTTTCTTGTTTTTTTTTAGTTTCTTTTTATTATCAATTTAATTTTTGTGTGTTTAAATGAGGTTATGATTGTGACAATTTCAATAATTAGCAAGATTAAGACACAAATTCTCATGGGAATTATCTTTATTCATCATTAGATTACTTGAGTCGATAGATGCACTCTTGTGGTCTAAAAACTGACAACAAATTTTTATCAAAATTGTTAATTATTTTAATATTTCTATTTTCCAAAAAGAAAAATTAAATGAGAGCTATTTTGTTGACTTATGTACTATTCAAAAGAAATTGAGTAATGTATTTAAAGTAAAACGTGATTTACATTTTCAAGTTGACCTTGATATAAATACAATATTTATTATAATTTATTTTCCTATATATATAATTTATAATTAATTGATTTGGTGCTAAATAATTTATTTTGCAAGATATGTACTTTGTGATAATCAACCCATATTCTTATATTTAATACATATTCATTTAATACAAATTAATAAAAAAATTGCTACTTTAATTTCAGGGCTGACAATTACTTTTCATAACGCAAAATGTTAAAAAAAAAAATGTAATTGAGCTTGATATCAAGAATTTAGACAAACGAAAATCTATTTGAACTATTCTCAATGACCAACTATGTTGAGCAATCCCTATATATAAAGTACTAATCTCTCAGTAATTTTCATATCCTTCATCATCTGGAATTAGTTTCCTGCAAAATAATGGCTTCCAAGAATGTTCTACTCATTTTAAGCCTCTTGGTCATGGTTGTTTTCATCCCTTCAAAGGTAGCTGCCCGGAACTTTCTCGAGACTTCCTCTAACGTTAAAGCAGGTTTGTTTGGGTTTTGCTTTTGTAGAAAGCTGTGGTACACAGTATTTTAATGTTGTATGATATATTGAGTCCACCGTAGTCTTTTCCCTTAGAGGTTCATTGATGCACATCATCTTCTCCGCCCACCTGCATATTCTAACAACAGCAACCCAACCACCTCCTTACCCCTCCCTCCTCTTCCTCTTCCTTCACACCCACCCTTAACCATCATCGCACCTCCACCTTTGTCACCAGCCAGACTTCTCGGTGCTGTCTCCCACGACCCCCACCTTCATCACCACCCATCGAGCTCTCCGACAAGGACTCCTTCGGGAAGTTTGCTAGCACCTCCCTTAACGACAAGATTGATAGCTGGTACTCCACACTGCTCGCCCCTCTTGCCGTCCTCTCCGTTGTTAACCCTGCCAGCCTCGACAAGATCGTCCTAAAAGCTTGACAACACCGTCAACGACATCGGCTCATCAATGGAGGATGAAAAATCGAAAAAGGAAAAAGTGGGTGGGGTGCTGTCACCGACTCTCAAGGGAGATGAACACCGGGAAGCACATCCGGTGCCAGGTGGAAAGGTCAGGGCCATGGGTGGTGGCTGGGGGGAGTGGCGATGGAGAGATGAGGGACAACATAGGGAAGGGGTGCCTGGGATGGGGAAACAGTTTGTGTGACTTTATTATGGTGCATTAGGAATTGTTGTGTATGCATATATTCATCAGTTTTGACAAATCTCACCCATATATCATGTTGCATTTTCACAAAATGTATGCTATCCCTTGCAAATCAGGGGCACTATAACCTTCTCCTTTGCTTTCTATATATCCTCGCAAACATTAAATCATTAATGTTTATAAAGGTTCTTTCAATGATTGTGTTAATTGATTTAAATCGTATTCATTCTTGCTGGGGATTTGACAGGTAGTGGCATTGGCGAGGGTATGCCAGGTGAGGGCTATGATGGTATGTCAGGAGAAGGTACGTTGACCGATGGCTATGGTGGTGGCCGCCGTCTTAGCCTCCACGTCTAGAGTTGTATTACTAATAAAATTAAAGTTGATTTTGCCACCTTGTGACACATTTTTAAACAAACGTAATAGATATTTATCCACCTTTTAATATCGTCACTTGCCGCTAAATGTATACAAAATTTTCACTGTGGCTTAATTCCCTTAAAATCTTAAATATTGATCCATGCAAGCTGTTAATTATCAAGGGCTTTGAGAAACAAATATCATAACAATCTTTTCTTCCTTATATATCGCCAAATTGTATGTGACAATATGGTTTACGGCACCATTTCTATACGAAGAAAAATGTATGTAGTGCATTATTTCTTTGTGCTTTAAGTCAGTGTATATCACTTTTTTCTTTATCCAATCATAAATACTCAAGGCTCAATTACTTTGATATATGTTTTTATTTTTATTTTTGGATTTGTCATAATTCCATGAAAACTTGTGTTACTTATCTGTTAAATTAGTACATATGTAATTTTAGAACAATAATATACTATATTAAAAAAAGTTATTTTCTATCTGCAGCTAATACAACAGAAGAATCAAAAACAAATCCTGGATTAGATGACTGGGCAAGACATGGTGATGGCTCGATTAACAGAGGCTATGGCGGTTGTAAGAGGGCATGTTGCCTTAGCACACCGTGGGGCTGCGGCATTTGTTGCTAAAGACAAAACACATAAATTGGATACATATATATAGGTGTATCCATCTGGTAGCTAGCATATAAGAATTAAGAAATAAAGTACGGACTCTATCTGTACACTTTGTCGTGTTTGCCGCAAGTTGAAGAGTCTTATGTCAACCATGCGTATAGCTACCATATATCTCGTGATTGTGCCATTTATCGAAGTTACATGAATACTAATTATTACATAATTTTTTGAATTTCTTATATAATAATGCTGGTGGGATTACTATGTCTTGGTGATCTGTTAGAGAATAACTCAATTCCTTTTTATGAGTAATCATTAGTAACATATTTGCTGGGATTTTGTATTAAATCCATAATTTTAAAATTTTGACTATATCGGCCAATTTGATGAGAAATTAGTCTAACGCTCCAATTGTAATGTCCCAATTTAACTATGTCTATGATTAATACTAATGTGAATTAATTGATCTTAAATTTATAAATAGAGAGGAGAATTTAGAATAATAAAAGTGATAATGCAATATAGTTAAAATTTTGTCGGTAATAGAATTTTAACAGTACCATAAAAATTTTAAGAACAATTCTTTGAAATATAAGAAATTGATCTGGTAAGAATTTAAAATATAAAAGAGCCTAACTATCATGTGACCAACTTTATTTTTGTGGTTTAGAATTAACCACTTAGACCATAAAACAAGAATGAATCATGGCCACATAAAATGTCAAACCTAATTTATAAAATGAAATTAAAAGAAAGAAAATCTAACAAATGTATCATTTTCTTCTCTCTCCTCCTTCAAGGGACCACTAACCCTGCTCTCTGTAACACCCTCACAAGTACAAAGATACGCTAAGTCGTAGTATCACACCCCTGAGTTATTCTTATTACTGAATGACCTTATCTCGACAAAGAACTTCACTGCCTTGAAACTTCTTGAACTATCTGAAGATAACACAGAAATAGGAGTGAGAATTATAAATTCTCAGTAGGATTCTCTAATTATCATACATAATGTCATCATTGTCATCTCCAGTTTGATTCGGTTTATTATGAAAAAGGTGAACATGTTATGTAAACTGTTTGATTTTACAGTTCGAAAAATACATTATTCGAAGCAAAGTTCATTTTATTCATATACTTGTCATTTGGGGAGAGCCCATACAAAATCAATTCATGAAATCATATTAGGAATAATAACTAAAACCTAATAAAATACAATAGCATCAATACGCTGGAGACATAACTTCTGCACATAACTTTACTTGTACTTGAATTTATACAGATCCATAAAATTTACTTTTCCTTTTTTACCTTTCTTTTCATCATAAAATCTTTACATGCCATACTTCAGAGTATGATCGTCATATCATACCCCATTAGAGCATGATCGCCATGTCACGATCCTTAGGAATATGGGACCTTCATTCTAGATTTTACACTTTGGGGTCATTCCATGCCTCATGTAAGTCCTATCCCCTATATTCACACTAGCTGGGTTGATGCCATGTCTTATGTAAGTGGGGTGCTTGCATATATTTTAATCGTTAGTCTTTAGTCTTTAGCCTTTACTGCCCTTGGGTAGCCTGGTCTTGGAGTGAGCTTGTTAGCTCAACTCGTGACCATCGTCACACCGACTCACCCGCAAAGGGAACCACTGCCTCTAGATTGGAAGGATTCAATGTGCAATTGCCTCCAACATAGAGGGACCCAAGTTTTAGTTGCCTTCACAAGGAGGGATTTAATGTGCAACTGCCTCCAGGTGAAGGGACCCACGTCTTTATCATTTAACTGCCTTCACAGGGAAGGATTCAATGTGCAACTGCCTCCGAGTGAAGGGACCCATATCTTGTCTTATTTAACTGCCTTCACAGGGAGGAATTCAATGTGCAACTGTCTCCAAGTGAAGAGACCCACATTCAATATATTCACTTTCTTTCATTCTCATGCATAATCAAGCATAGTCATGCTGAATGTACTCATTCATATGCTTCATATATCATTGCACACATGATCTTCACGTACATATTCATAACATATAAAGGCCCGTAGCCTCTTTATCACTCTACCGGCACTCATACATATGCTACATCATTTACTCTCATATACCTCATATCATACTTATATCATTCTTAAATATAGAGTTTCCACATACATAATCATAATTGTATAGCTATTCATATCTTAAATTTCTTATAATATAAACACTCATAGTTTCATAGACTTCTGCCGTAAATTCGGCAGCATAACGAATCAGATCCGTTTCCCCATGAATAGTGCCAGTTCTCACGGACAAATCAGTCATAGCAGTATAATCAATCTAGCATATCTATCAATGTAAAACTTGCAACCATCAACTCAAACCTTATATTTCACTAACACTTGTGAAACCATCAATTTGGTCATTTCTACCAATTCTATTCAGTTCTGTCTGAATTTTGTATAATCCACCTTTAATTCTATTCAATTCATTTAAACCTGAATTTTGGATATGTCATAGCTCTGTGTGTCTATTTTCTAACTTCTTTAGTCCCACCTCATTTTGATCTGTATAACTCAAGATATTTACATTTTAACCCGGCCTGCCCTATGGCTGGCTAGAATTACACACCTAAAAGTAAAAATCTACTATAAATCAAAAACAAGTCCAAGTCATATGAAATTGGTGTCATATCAAAGCTAACAGGACAACCTTTTATTTACAAGAAGTTTCATTTCCTTTGCTTTATTATACCTCGACTTATAAGTCCGGAAATTTGACCTTCCTGAACTACCCTGTTTTGGCCTGATTTGGACATAGGGTAATTTCCTCGAACCACTGGGAATAATTGGGATCATAACAAACTCGAAATTTCATTGTGGGATGTTCTCCTATGTGTAAGCTTTCTAACAAAATTAGTTTCACTCAATTTGGAGTTGTGTAGGGTGAGTTACACCCTCCTCAAGTCACACTACCCTGATGAAAGTCCTGATTCCTAGGTTAACTTTCAAAAATTTATATCTCTCACAATACTGATCCAATAACCTTATATTATATATGTATGGAAAGCCCTGAATGTCTAATTTCATCTAAAAATAGTTTCATGAGATTTAACTGGCTGTAGGCAGAGCCGTACACTCTGCTATCCGGACTGTCATGGACTCTTCACCTAGACAGCATCCTAATCTTCCATTCCTTCTAGTTTTCTCCTTCTAACCATAATTCCAACTCAAGATTTCATATTAATCCAACCATAATCCATCACATACATCCAATATATCATCAAATACATAAAGAAGAATAAAATTTCATACAGCCATCATACAAAGAATCCAAGAACAGAAATAGAATCCTACCTCTTTAGAGTGTAATTTTGCTAGGTGTTGAAGCTTGAATTGTTAGAACCTTGTTAAGCTTGAAGGAGTGATGGAGTTCATTGAGAGAAGGGAAGAAGGAGGCTGGAACAAGAGGGAGAGGGAGGCGTAAATCAGCCTCAAATAAGAAGGAGAGTCTGACTTAAATACATGAGGGTAGTTGGAATTGTGAGTGTTGATTGGTTGAAATTTTGTGATTGAAGTTCGGCCATGTCTCCTGCTTGTGTGGCTAAATTTCTTTCCACGTCGTCCCAAAAGTGGAACTCGCTTCCACTGTATCTGAAATCGGAACTCGTCTCGATTCTGCTTAAAGTCGGAACTCGTGCTATTTATTTGCCCCTCGGAGATGAAATCGGATATCAGAAAACATGTCTGGTTTATTCAAAACTTGGAAGCAAAGTCAGATGTCAGAAGTCATACAACTTACAAAGACATAATCTCGGAACTCTCCATTCAAACTCGGAAACACCAACAGAAATGGGAAGCTCCTGGGAATAAACTTGGAGATCGAAAATCGTGTACAACTTGGAAATCAACTCAAAGATCTGAACTCGTGTCCATCCCAATTGAGTTCAACTCTAAGGCCGGAACTCGTTACATTCAACTTGGAGGTATCAACTCGGAAGTCGAAAAACCTATATACTTTATTTTGGAACATAAAGTCGGAAGTTGGAAATAAGTGAATACTGAAGGTTGGAACTCAGTAATTAGGAAACTCATAACTTGGAAGACGAATATGGGTCGGAAATCGAAATCAAAAGCCCATAAAATACTTTGAAATCGAACGTCATGGACAAGAATATCAAACCTAAAATACTTAAACCCGGAAGTCGGAAATTATGTACAATATATTTGAAACTTGAAGTCGGAGGTTGGAACTCAGAAACCACTCCATTTAATTTGAAACTAAAGGATAAAGTTGGAAATCGGTAATGATTAAACTTAAAGATGAAATCGGAAATCCGAACTCGGGATATTACATTCTCACTTTCTACCTCCATTTTTGCTTTCAACTTCTCAAAATCTTACTCTTTCTTTTGCTCCTTTCAAAGACTACCTTGAATCCAAGTTCCACCGCCTTCACTTAACTCAAAAAGGAGATAAAAACTGCAACACCCTCCTAAGTACAATATCATGTTTAAGCCACAACATCACACTTAGGAGTTACTACTAATAAATTAGCCGACCTTGCTTAATTATTTACTTTATTTTCGAGGAAATAGCGTAATATCTATTTCGTAGTCTGGAGCAAATATATACAGTTGAATAGAGAGAATAGCAACTTCCTTATATATATACAAATAGTTACATTATACAAGTAATCACCGAGTTATATAACAAGGCCTTCAATCTTGCTTAATAGCCTTTCAAAAGACATACATAAACAACTCTACTAAAAGCTTCAGTTGGCAAAACAACCATCTAGTGCTAACATGTATATGTAATTGATAGCAACCTTCAGCAACCAATCTAGTCTGGATCAAAATTCTTTCGGGATGGTCATTATGAAGATTTCCTAAGCTATTTGGAGTTGACATGGGAACACACATAGGAGTGAGAATTTTATATTCTTAGTAGGTATCCTAAGCTATCAGGAAATTAATGTCAATGTTGTCGTCTTGGCCACTTCGATTTATTAAGAAAAGTGTGATCTCATACGTAGGAATAATGATCCATTTATTTAGTTCAAAAAATATATCCTTCCAAAGTAGGTTGATTTTTAACTCATACACTTGGTTCAAATATGGCAATAATCATACAACTGATAGTGTTGCTTTGTTCAAACTGATTAAACCATCAAATAAGAGCAAATAAGCTACATATTCGTGAATTCATGACTTGATACACTATCTCATTTACTATACACTATCTCATTTACTTTCTTACTTAGCACATGCCTTTATTCTTTACTGCCCTTAAATAAACTGTTCTGGAAAATGAGCTCATTCCATGACCGTCGTCACATAGCACTAACCGATAAGGGGATCCACATGCTTCTAAATTGGAGGGATCTCATAGTTTTAATATAACTATCTCCAAGTGGAGGGATCTCATAGTCTTAAAATAACTACCTCCAAAAGGATCTCATCTTCTCATGTTCTTAGCATGCATAATTTGTTCATGTGGTATATTATATACTTCAATCATGCCCATCAATAGAGAAAACAATCTCCTTAATCTATAATAAGTCTCAATCACTTTCATAGTTATATGAAGCAAAGACTGCCCAATCTCAAGGATTCCAAATAAATAGCTATCTCATGGCATACATATCAACATAGCACTAAAAGCAACATATATTCATTAACTTTTCAATTAGTTTCGGTTCCATATAGTTTGGAGACCACTAAGTTAAGTTATGGACCATTTAGCTACAAGTTAGGTTTAGGTATCTCAATTCTGCCCAAATTTGTAAATTACCCCAAAATTCCATTTTAAACGTTTTTTGATCTTAAATTCTATGGAAATGTTGCTCTATTAGTCTAATTTCAAAAATCTTTGGTCCCACTATATTTTGATAAGTATAACTTGAGATATTTACATTTGATTCACTGCTACCTTGTTTTAGGATAGACTAGGAAACCTAAAAGTGGAAAATCACTAAAAATCCATTATTTATCATTTTACAATAGAATTTTACATATTTATACTTACTTGAGCCCTCTTTCAAATAAACTAAGTCCCACTCAATTTGGCTGAGAATAACCTAAGGTATAAGCTATATATTAGGGCTACCTTGTATTGACATATATAGAGTATGAGGTAACTTCATAGAATTACTGGAAACAACTCATTGGAAGTTTGAGTCCAAAAATTTACAACCTTATTATCCTATGTGGTAGTTTTTTAACAAAATTAGTGCACTAAATTTAAAGATCTATAGGGCGAGTTATGCCCATTAGAGTATATGTTGCTAAAGTCTAGGTTACTATGCCTACAACCTATCTCAAAAACTCATAACTTATCCATCTTAAGTCCAATGGATCTCAAATTTTGTGGGTATACTCTTCTATGAGTAAATTTCATCCAAAATTAGTTTCACTTTAATTGAAGGTCCCTAGCTCAAGTTATGGTCCACGAGTTCCCTATTGCCCAAAACTGTCTAGCTTAACTCAATTCTATTTCTGAGTCTTTTTTGGGTTCTTGGGTTGTCCCTTTCACTAACTCATGTTTTATTAGTTTTAATACACTAGCATGAGCCTAAGGAGCATCATCATCAACTGATTTATGAGAAACAAAAAGAATGGAAACCCTAGCTGATCTAGTCATATAATTACATATAAGGTGGTTTAAGAGCCTACCTCACTTCCAAGCTTAAGAGTGCTTTAAATCTTTCTTCCAACAACTCTAAAACTCTCTTGGAGTCACAAAACTACACCTAAGCACCTCCTTTCTCTTCCTTGGCTAAAGCTTGATATGGTCCATGTAACACCTTATCAGACAAAGTACTATGCTTAAGTCATAATCATATATCTGATAAGAGATTACGTGTAATACTGAATAAATTTCTCTCTCTCAGTATTAGTATTAATTTCTCAAATAAGACTACCTGATCTCATAACAAAATTTTTTATGCAGGATGGCGGAATAAATACAAATCAATTGGTAAACTATAAGTAACTTAACATAAATAAAAATACAATAAGAACAGAATAACTGCAAACGGCGTCATAGATATGTATATAGATATCTGATTTCAAGGTTTGTTAAAAAGTATAATGTGTCAAAACGAGGCCGCTAATACAAAATGAAACGGCCAGTATCTATGAACAGCACCCTAACTGGTCCCCATGGGACATTTCATGTACATTCCTAATATATACCCATCCAACCATGACCCAAACTATCAAAAGAGGGTCATTCTATACATCTAACCCCACTACAGCATGCACGCTATCTAAACAGAGTCTGATGAAAGGAAACCGTTTGCCATGGCGGCATCAGCTGGAGGGTGCCGATCGAGGCGGATGACGACGAAGAACTAGCCGCCTCGGATGGGTCCTCCTCTGAGGTTGCGGCCGACGACATCGGCTGCGGCGGTGAAGCAGGAGGGGCCATGGGAACTGGAGCTGTTGGTGCGGCTGGTGCTGCTGCTGGTGGTGGTGGAAATGGATGGGCCATGTGAAGAGGTATGGCTATGTAGGGGACATCAGGATCAAAGAGGGGATGCATAAGTGGTACAGCAAAGTCCCTCTGGAAGAAGAAATATAAACGAAACTGGCATCTACCCGATATATATATAGAATATAGGAAAGGGTTGATGTGGATGTGAAGCTCAGGAAACTCAATGAATAGAACCCCAGTCGCCGCGTGCTCCATGGTCTGAGAATGACGTGGAACATACAATAAGGTGAGAAATGAATATTTCTCAGTAGAAAATCCTAACTTCTATACATCTGTCATCGTTGTCATTCCCAGTTGTTTCGGCCGTGCAACATTTTTTTCAAATAGTATCATGAAACGATAATATTCAATTTAAATACTTGCTTGTAAAATATACACCGAAACAAATTCAATTTTAGTTAACAGATATACTAAAGTATTCAAATAGTAATTACAGCAGGACAATAGCATATTATGATTAATAAACAGGGATCTAGAACCATCAATAGTAAAGTATTCCACTGTACATATGCATGTACAATGAGAAGATGCATCTTATTCTTGGAGGCTTTCGCCTTTTATAACTTATTTCCATACTTGGTCCCCTGGGAGTCATTGGCCATATACTCCTGGGTAATAGTCCGCTTTTCAGGACCGAGCTCGTTCTTATACAGGATGACCGGGTTTACTTTCCCCGACCTTCCCACTGATCCATTCCCCTTAATTTATTCCGGGGCTGGCCCAAGTGATGTGGAATTCTTTATAATGTCTTGAAATGAATGCACATCTAACTTGTCTCTTTTCATATGATGTACTCAAGTTATCATAAATTTCATAACTTATGGATTTCTTACCGACATTTCGGCGGCATAACGGATTGAGTCCGCTTCCCCGTGAATAGTGCCAGACAAATCAGTACAGTTGCAAAACTAATAATTTCAGTATAAACCAGCAAACATGTATAAACACATATAACATCATTCAACAATTACAAATCCAGCATTAAGAAGGTTCCAGCTTGTCCTTCCCTATTCTGCCCGAGTTTGGCATGCTCCAATTTTTATTCAATCCAACTCATTAAATTCTCATTTTTTGGATATGTTATAGCCTTATATGTCTACTTTTTACTCTCTTTGGTCCCATCTGGTTTTGAATTATATAACTCTAGATATAAACATTTTATCTTAGCCTGTCCTATTCCTAGCCAGAATTGGATTCCTATAGGAGAAAATTCACTAAAATTCGAAAATTGGATGAAATCATGCGAATTTTATATCAAAATGAAGCTCACACAACAAGCTTTAAAATGAATTAAGTTTCATGTCATTTGCCTAAGTGGATTTTGAGTTATGAGTCTCGAATCATTACCCTATTGAGTTGTCCTATTCTAGGCCAGTTTTAACCTAAGCCAGCTTCATTGATGTGCTGGGAACAAATGACAAAGAATCAAGTTCTGAAATTTTTATGGTATGTTTTCTCATGTGTTAGCTTTCCAACATCTTTGGTTGCACTCAATTTGAGGTTGTATAGGGTGAGATACACCCTTCTCAACCCATGCTGCCCGGGTGAGAACCCAGATTTCTAGGTCTAACTTCAAAAATTCATAACTAATTCTATACTAATCCAATGACCTATTATGATATATGTGTAGAAAGCCCTAGATGTCTAGTTTCACCTAAAAATAGTCTTGTTAATTTTTAACGGCAGGAGGCAAAGCCGTACACTCCGCCGTACGGACTGCCGAGGGTTTTTGAGTTTTTCAGCCTCTCAACTTTTTCATATCTTCATCCTTTCTCACTTTCAATTTAGGTTTTAACCTCATAAACAGCCCATAACTCAGCTATAATTCATCATAATTATTCAATCAACATATCAAAATTAAGAAATTGGACCACCATCAATCCTTCAAGAATCAAAAAGTCAAGTAAGAATTTAGAACCTTTACCTCTTACTATGAATGATTTTGGTTTAAGTTTGTAGCTGCAACTTGGTAGAATTTCAAAGTGTGATGGAGTTGGGTGAGTGATGAAAAGAAAAGAGAGAGCTGGAGTGAAATATGCAATGTGAGAGAAGAGTCTGAAGAAGAGGAGAAGAGTGTGTTATATAAGCATGAGTAGTAGTTAACTTGGAAAGTTTTGATTGGCCTCAAAACATAAGGCTCAGCCAACCTTGCTATCCACGTCGTCTTATTTGTGTGGTAGAATTGCTCTCCACGTCGTCTAAAGTGGGACTAGTTTCCAGTATATTCTGAAAATGGAATCGGAACTCGTACTCTCTATAAAGTCGGAACTCGTGAACATCCTGCATATGAAGTCGGAACCCAGGAAATGTATCCAGTTTATTTTGAAACTTGAAAGCAAAGCCTGATGTGAAGTCAAGCACTTAAAGTCGGAAGTCGTGAATTGTAGGACCTCGATCTCGGAACTCGAGAGGATAGAGAAATGAGAGCTCTTGGTATTAAACTCGAGATCAGAACTCGTGAAAATTTGACTCGGACTGGGAGACAAGTTCAAAAATCTGATCTCGTGTCCATTTCTGGTCGAGATAAAATCGGACGTCGGACTTAGTGTTAAGTCGGAAATCTTAAGATCGGCAATTGGAAACATCAGCCACTTGAAATGAAATTCGAAAATCGGAATTCATACTGATGAGGTCGAAATTCTTATACGCCTACACAAGGTCGGAAATCGGAAAATGCAGCCGGCCCTTAAGCCTTGGAAACGAAGTCGGAATTTGAAACTATGACTAAGGTCGGAAGTCGGAATTTATAAGACAAACTCGGAAATCGGAAATTTCAACATTAAATGAGATTGGAAGTTGGAAATCGGATGTTACAGTCCAAAGAGGAGAGATTTGGTTCTTAAATGGTTTAAAAAACAACAAACAAGCTTTAGAATCAAGTAGATGATGAAGGAACAAGAAAGAACCAAGGGTTTGTGAGTTTGTGTGAGCAAAAATGGAGGAGAAGTTGAGGGGGAGAGAGTTCAGCTAGGGTGGGTTGAAAAGGAGAAAAAATGATGAAATAGGGTTTGGGGAGGTATTTAGGAAAAAGTGAGGGTAACTCACCATATTAGGTGTGTGGCCCACATTGCACTGTGTAATTTTTGGCTGTGTGTGTAACATCCCCCGAAAATTTTCTTATCGTTTTTTGCCTAATTGTTCGGTTTTTATCGAATAATTAAGATTAATTACAATTCGACTAAATATTTATTTAGGATCAATTAATTAGCAACTAATTGAGTTTAGATATGAGGGAATTAGGTTAGAAGTATAGAAGATTTCATAAGAATTTTCTCGAAACTAATTTACCGATTTAAAGGAAATCGGTAAGATTACGGTATTTTAAACTATCAGAACTGAACCAATAGAATTTCAACTCATTAAACCTACTTAATCCCTCAAAGTGACGCAAAGAAGGCCATAAAGAATGAAGAGGGCTGGCTGAATTTCAACCTTGGATTTTAAACCAATCAAAATCTTTCATTCCAACTACCACCCTAAGCTTTATGACTCATTTCTTTCTCTCTTCTTCAGCCATTTTTTGCGCCCTCTCTTCTCCCTCATTTCAGTTCTCTTCTTCTCTTCTCCATTCACCCAAATCCATCAAACCATCAAGCTCATCCAAGTTTTATTCATCGAAACTCCAAAATCAAGCCAAATCACACATAACAAGAGATAGAGGTTTAATTCTTGTCTTGATTCTCTGATTTTGGGTGGTTGGTGGTGGTTTATTTTCTCAATTTTTGATGTGGTGATTGAATGATTATGATGATATTTGGCTGGTTTATTGGCTGTTTGTGAGGTTAGAATCGAATTGGAAGCAAGAAAGGATGAAAATAGGAAGAGCTGAGAGGCTGGAGAACAAAAAACCCTCGGCAGTCCATACGACGGAGTGTACGGCTTCGCCTACCACCGTTTAAATTTGATTAAACCAATTTTAAATGAAACTAGACATTCAGGGCTTTCCATATACATATCATATAAGGCCATTAGATTAGTATTAGTGAGATATGAATTTTGGAAGTTTGACCTAGGTTTTTGATTTTGATTCTGGGTAGACTGGATTTTTCAGGGTAGAACTCATCCTATACTACTTGGAGTTGAATGAAACTAACCTTATTAGAAAACTTATACATAGGATAATATTCCATAAAAATTTCAAGGTTAGATAAGATTTCATTTGCTCCCAATGATCCAATAAAGTTGCCCTATGTCCAAACCAGGTAAAAATAGGGCAGTTGAGGAAGGTCAGATTTCGGGGCTTATAACTCGAGACCTACTAAGGAAAATGGAATGGAACTTTTTGGAAATGAAAGGTTGTCCTATTAGCTTTAATATGAGACCACTTTAATATGATTTGAATCAGTTTTCAATTTTTAGTGGATTTTTACTTGTAAATGTATAATTTTGGCCAGCTGCAGGGCAGGCCGGGATAAAACCTAAATAACTTGAGTTATATTTATCAAAATTAGATGGGATGAAAGAGGTTAAAAAATAGACACATAACACTTTAACATACCCAAAATTGAGGTCCAGATGAGTTAAATAGAGATTATGGCTTGGTTTACAAAAATCGGGTTGAATACAAGTATTGAGACAACAACCATGTTTTGATTGCAATAATTGTGCCATGAATTTGATGTTTGAAATATGAATGAAATGTGTTGATTTCTATGAGAAATTGGTATTCTAAGTACTGGCACTATTCATGGAAAAGCGGACACGTTCCGCTATGCCGCTAAAATTTCGGTAAGACCTATGCATGAGTTATGATATACGTGTAAATACATGTGCATTTTCAAGAAAGTTATGAAAGTTATGTTATGATGAACCTAAAGACTATGTTATGATGAAAGTTCCATGATACTTGGGCCAGCCCCGGAATAAAGGTAAGGGGAATAGATCAGTGGGGAGGTCGGGGAAAGCAAACCCGGCATTCCTGTATAGGAACGAGTTTCATCCTGAAAAGCAGACTATTACCTAGGAGGCTAAAATGGCCAAGAACTCCCAGAGGACGAAGTAATGGAAAAAGTTTATGAAGAAAGGTTCAAGAATAAGTTTTGCATGATTACATTGAATGCATGATTACTTTGAATAGTCATTACAAGTTGTTACAGTTTATTTGTTATATTTACTTACTGCTGTATGTTTATTTATTCTACTCATTATTCTGTATTTTACTGTTAGTTGTCTATTTTGTTTCTTATGCTGCCTTAAATAAAACTGAACCTTGCCTCAGACCAGACATTTTTCAACCTTATTAAATATGGATAGTTAAGCTTGATCTCATGTTTTTATAATTAAATAAAAACCGAGGCAATTGAGAATGAATGTGACGTCAGCTAAACACTGTACGCGAACCCTACTGAGAATTTCTTTAAATTCTCACCTCATTTTGCATTTCTGCATCATTCTCAGATGCTGGTGATGGACTCGATGGCCACTCTGTTTATTGAGCTCCCTGACCTGCAGCTCCACCAGGATTCCCATGTTGGACTCATTGTACTTAGCTGGCTTCCGCCATTTTTGTCTCTACTTTTTAGCAATAGGAATTTTGCTATTCCTTTGTTTCACCCGCTCTTGAATATATATAGATAAACTGAAGCATTGGCTTCCAACTTACATATGTATATATATGACTGATCATGTACTATCTGTCTTTATTCCTCTCTGTAGTGCTTTTTATTTAAATTTCGTTATGTTTTACAATACTGGTTATGTTTATTATATACTGTACGCCGTTTCGTAGGTATATTCGTCAAATATATACATACATATATTAGAGAAAAAGGCGAATATAAAATAATAAATACAGCTTTAGACGGAGAACTAATACGGTAACGCAACCTATCCAATTTCATGCTATGACTTAAGCATAACATTAAGTTGGTAGGGTGTTACAGTGTGGCCCATTCTGGACCATATATAATAGGTGTAATCTCCTAATAACTAAACTCTCTTGTATTTTATGCTGCTATTGGATCAATTTGTTATGTTATGAGAAACTATTCTTAAAATTTTTATGGTGCGATTAAAATTCTATTTTCGTAAAAATTCTAACCGTACAATGCTACTACATGTATTATTCTACACTCTCATCTCTGTTTTATAAATTTAGTGTTAATTAATCTCTAACAATATTAATTATGGACACGACTAAATAGGGGTGTTACAAAACCCCCTCTTTTGTTCAAAGAAGTTTCAGTCATAATCAAGAGAAGGATGAGTTGTTGTTGTTCTTGCTTGTTTGAGAGCAATTGGAGCTTCAAGAGATTAAGGCTAGAGTGCTTAAGGCT
Organism: Pterocarpus macrocarpus; assembly: GCA_031439585.1. Lineage (NCBI taxonomy): Eukaryota > Viridiplantae > Streptophyta > Magnoliopsida > Fabales > Fabaceae > Pterocarpus > Pterocarpus macrocarpus. Next base: position 30,585,824 of record CM062513.1, on the reverse strand, counting down.
TTGGAAGTGAGGTAGGTGTCCTAGAACTTATGTTATGTTGAGTTGTCTCATTAAGCTAGGGTTTACTTTTTATTCTTCTATGCTTGATTGATAGCTAAATATAATGCTATGTGGACTAGTCTTAGTGATTTAGAGCTTGTGAAATTGGATTAGTATGTAATATTAAGTTATAGAATCAAAAGATTACAAAATAGAGAATCTGTTATTTTAGGTAAAACTAGGCAGTAGTCAGTACGTGGTGAATAACTTTAGTTAGGAAACTCAAAATGAGGTGGAGCTAATTTTATATTTCCAAAGGTTGCTTTGGTTTTTGTTTTTTGTTTTTTGTTTTCTACAGGACCAAAGGTTCCTTTGTAGTACCGAAATGGCAAAAAGATATTTATTTTGAAATGCAAATATTACATATTGTAAGTCCTATTCTACGTTAATCAATTTTTGTATGACTTCTTTTCATTTGTTTTTTACTCTATATTTGTTAATGCCTTAAATATTTTCTGTTAGTTAAAAAATAAATTATTAGGGATTTTCTTCAGTACCTTTATTTTTATGAGGGCACCGGTACTTTTTGTATTTAACGACTGTGATTTAATCACAATTTTTATAAATATTAAATATAATTAAAAAATAATTTTAAAAATTAAATAATTTGAAGTAGTGGCATATGGGACAAATTTTTAACCACAAATAACTAAATGATACCGGTACCCTTAAATTTTATACAAGTACCAAAGAAATCCCCAAATTATTTACGTGATTTAAAAAAAGAAGTAAAAGAGATTTACATTAAAACACAACTGCAAAGTTTATTTATCAAAATATTAGATAAATATTCGAAATTAAATGTACAAATAATTAACTATATATATATGTTATAAAAAGTTTACACTATTTATGGGATAAGTCAATGAAGGACATTATAAGTAATTAAACTTCACTACGTGAAAATAGCATGTTATCGACAGTTTTATTGATGGATTTGGCAACAGAAAATGTCCACTGGTAAAATCTTTGTAGGCAAAACTTACCAACAAATAAAATTATCCTTTAGTAATCTACCAAAGGATATTCCATTAGTAAAAATATATAAATCCATCGACAAAATTAGTGAAAACCTGTCCCCATTTTTGTCTTGGAATAACAAATTTTTGGTGGATAAGATAATATTAGCAACGGAAATTTCTTGGGTGTATATATATATATATATATATATATATATATATATATATATATATATATATACCTCTTTTATGTTAACTTTAAATATTGTTTCTATTCTTTATTTTCTTTAAAATTATTTTTTATTTTATTTAAAAAATATATAATTAAGAATAATAATTATGCACTATCGACTAGTTCTTCCACTATCGAGTGTGGCCTACAGTTGTGAAGTGGTAGGGTGATCAGAATGGTGGTGGGGTAGTGAAGTAGGGGTAGACGCGATGGCTGAAGTCCGTGTAGACATGGCCAGTAGTGGTAGAGTACGATTAGACATGGTAGGGGTTGTGGTCAGATTTGGAGTGGTGGAGGTGGAGGCTAGAATGGTGGGGCGATAACTATTCTTTTTCGATTGGCCCCTGCCTTTGCCCGCCATATCCAAAACAAATATATATAACATGCAAATAACTTGACAAAGACAAAAAACGTAACATGTAACTAACTTTGCAGAGACAATAAACATAACATGTAAATAAACTTTAGAAAGATTAAAAACATGACATATACATCAACTTTACCATACACTTATAATAATATTTAGCACTAGGATCACCTTATTTAATCTAAAAATTGAAGACTATCTTCATCACTTTCAGAATCAACATCATCCATAAATTCATCTTCTTCATCCTTAATACTACTATCCGATTTAGTGCCATCAATTGTTTTCACTAAACACTGGGTTGAAGGTTCAACTATCTCAACGTCCCCTGAAGTAGAACATAGACTAAATGGAATTTTAGTATCGACTACTATTCTCGAAGGGAGTGCTTCACTAACTTGATAAGCCTCCTCGGAGACTTCCTTAGCCTCAACTTGACCCCCTGGTTTAGTCTTGATTATCATCTTCCAATTTCATTTGCACCTCCTAGTATATGGTAGATAATACAGTTGTCTAGCATTTTGGGCAATAATAAATGGATCATAGGTACCATATCTTTTACTATGGTTAATCTCAATAATTTTATACTTATTGTGTTTATGTGTTCCTTCAGGACGTCTTGGATCATACAATTCACAATAGAATAGCACTACCTTTTTCATAGGTTCACTCATGTACTCAAACTCAAGTATTTTCTTAAGCACTCCATACTAATCACTCTCTCCATCACTTATATCTCCCTTAACACAAACTCCACTATTGTCTTTTTTCTCCCTTTCCCCCACTTAGATGTATGGAACTTGTATCATTGACTTGGTAAATGGGCTAATTAGCAACTTTATTGGTAGGACGCCAAGCTAAATCATGTAAGTAAGAAAAAATTGTACCATTCACATGATTATGCACTACACACAAAGATTCAAACTTCAAACTCAAGCCAATTATGATCACATACATAAGATTTACCATATATGATGGAAATTGTTTAAGGAACTATTGACCATGTAGTTGTTCACAATAACTGTAGACATTGAAAGTGAAATAAGATTTTATTTGTGATAATTAAAATTTCAAAATGACATTATAGAATGTAACATCCCAATTTTCCTTGTGCTAAAGTATTCCATTTTACCTCCACCATGAGTTCCGAGTTCCGACTTCGCCTTCAAGTTTTCATGATTTTCGACTTCATCTTCGAATTTCACACACAAAATGAACAATTTCCGACATCCGAGTTCGTCTTCGAATTTTAGCATAATTTACCGACTTTCGACTTAACATTCAGGTCCAAAACAACATGGAGTGATTCTTGATATTCGATTTCATGTCTTAAAGACAATGTAACCGATTTCTGATCTCGCAATTTATCTCCAAGTTTCAAGCATATGTACCCGAGTTTCGACCTAAGATCTCATGTTTCAAAATAGTGTACATGGTTCCCAACCTCCGAAGTTATAGTTTAACACAATGATGCAAGCATCAACCTTCAAGTTGAATATAACAAGTTCCGGCCTTAGAGTTGAACTCAATGGACATGAGTTCGAATCTTTGAGCTGATTTCCAAGTCATACTCGAGTTCCGATCTTCGAGTTTATTCCTAGGAGCCTTCCATTTCTGCTGGCATTCCCAAGTTTGAATGGGGAGTTCTAAGATTAGGTGATTGTAAGCTGTATGACTTCTGATATCCGAATTTACTCCCAAGTGTCAAATAAGGATTGGACGAGTTCCGATTTCCTGGAACATAGGATTAATGATTTTATTCCCGATCTCCGGTATCATGCTTAGAATTGATTCAAGTTTACCTAATGTCCCTGACTTTCGGGTTTAAGTGTTTGGTTTCACATCCGACTTTGCTTTCGAGTTTCGAATAAACCAGACAATATTTCTGAGTTCATCTGACTGGAGGTACACGAGTTCCAACTTTAAGAAGAGTACGAGTTCCGATGTCATTTTTCAGAATACAATGGAAACAAGTTCCACTTTTAGGCGACGTGGAGAGCAATTTTAGGGGAAGGTTGGCTGAAATTCAGCCTTGTGTTTTGAAGCCAATTGAAACCCTCCAAGTTAACTATCACTCATGCCTATATAATACATTCTCCTCCTCTCATTCAGACCCATTTTTGCGCCCTTTCTTCTCCCTCACTTCAGCTCTCTTTTCTCTTCTCCATTCACCCAACTCCATCACTCCTTCAAGCTTAACAAGGTTCTAACAATTCAAGCTTCAACACTTAGCTCAAATCACACTCCAAAGAGGTAGGATTCTATTCTGTTCTTGAATTCTTTGCTTTATGCCTGCATGAAATTTTACTCTTCTTTATGTAATTAATGATATATTGGATGTATATGATGGATTATGGTTGGATTAAGATAAAATCTTGAGTTGGGATTATGGTTAGAAGAAGAAAACTAGAAGGAGTGGAGGATTAGGATGCTGTCTAGTTGAGGATTTCTACGGTAGTCCATATGGCGGAGTGTACGGCTCCGCCTACAGCTAGTTAAATCCGATGGAACTATTTTTAGATGAAAGTAGACATTCAGGGCTTTCCATATATCATATAAGGTCATTGGATTAGTATTGAGCAAGATATGAATTTTTGAAATTTGACCTAGGAATTAGGACTTTCATCCGGGCAGAGTGACTTGAGGAGGGTGTAACTCACCCTACACAACTCCAAATCGAGTGAAATCAGTTTTGTTAGAAAGCTTACATATAGGGGAACATCCCAATATGAAATTCTGAGTTTGTTATGACCCCAATTGTTCCCAGTGGTTCGAGAAAGTTACCCTATGTCTAAACCAAGCTAAAATAGGGTAGTTCAAGAAGGTCAACTTTCAGGACTTATAACTCGAGGTATACTTAAGCAAATCAAGTGAAACTCATTGCAAATGAAAGGTTGTCCTGTTAGCTTTGATATGGTACCAATTTCTTATGATTTGAGCTTAGTTTCGATTTTTAGTGAATTTATACTTCTAGGAGTGTAATTTGGGCCAGTGACTAAATAGGCTGAGGTAAAATTTGAATCTCTTGAGTTGTATAAATCAAAATGATATGGGATGAAAGAGGTTAGAAAATAGACACATAGAGCTATGACATATCCAAAATTAACGTTTAAATGAGTTGAATAGAGGTAAAGGTGGATTATACAAAATTTGGGCAGAATTGAGTAGAATTGGCAGAAATGACTAAATTGATGGTTTCACAAGTGTTAGTGAACATATAAGGTTTGAGTTGAGGATTGCAAATTTTACATTAAGAAATATGTTAGATTGATTATACTACTATGACTGATTTGTCTATGAGAACTGGTACTATTCATGAGGAAACGGATCTGATCCGTTATGCTGCCGAATTTATGGCAGAAGTCTATGAAACTATGAATGTTCTGAATATCTATATGTTATGCTCATAAGGTTTAGATATGCATGGATGAATTTAAGTATGATATAAGTAATGAGAGCTTATGCTATGGGAGATTATACTTTGAATATATTACATTCACATGTTATGTTCATGTATGCCATGCATGCAAGCATAATTAGAATATGATATGAGAAATAAAGTATGAGGCATATTTATGTATGCACAAAGTATTTGCACGCATGATGAGATACGGAAAGGAAAGATGATAAGAACTTGAAAGAGGTACATACTAAGCTACCATGTGAGACATGGCATAGACCCAGCTAGCATAGACCAGAGCGGTATTGTCTAAGACTTGGGCCAGCCCTCGACTGGATTAGTGGGAATAGACCGGTGTGAGGGTCGGGGAAAGTAAACCCGTCACTCATGTATAGGTATGAGCTCGGGCCTGAAAAGCAGGCTATTGCCCAGAGGTGAGAAAGGCCATTCACCTCTGGGGGACCAAGCACAGGAAAGTAAGATCAAGTTACAAGTTAAGAAAAACATGAATTAAGTCAAGTGCACTTACATATAGTCAAGTATAAGCATCTATAAGTGTATCTTCAGTTATCTCATTAAGTCATACTGTTATTATGATTCTGGTTGAAGCATATTGTACTATTCATATTTCTATGTCTGTCACAATAATATGGTAAGTGGTTGTTAAAATATAACCCGCTTTGAGAAAGGTATTTTCAACTTAAAATTGAACCACTATTTGTTTATATGTGCTCATATTTTCATAATAAACCGAAGCGGCTAGAATGCTTATGATGACATTATAAGATTGGTTTAACTTTACCTACTGAGAACCCTAGGTTCTCACTGCCTGCTTGTATGTTTTTTTTTTTTCTTTTCCGTAAACATTCCAGCACCCAAGTTGGAAATCAAGTGCGGGGTGGAGTGCAGGGCCACTCACGGAGCACGAATCAGGCGCTAGCCAGATCAAGAGACTATCGAAGCTAGCTAACGATTAGTCGGAAATAGATGCTGTGTACTATGTCGGTCACAATTTTCCTTTAAGTTGTAATTATTTTATTCTCTATGTATCAGAGACTAGTAGTTAGTAATAAAGTGAATAATTAAAGGGCCATGTATTATATTTTCCATATTTTAAAAAATTCTTGAGCACCGTGACAACCTTTTAATGTAACTCCATGACTCGAGCATGGCTTATACGATAGAGGTTGTTATATAGAACACTTACATTTTGAATGGTTGTACTTCATCGTAGTTGATCAAGACATCCAAATATGTGTCATGTTTTTATCTCTTTGATAACCAATGGTCTTTGGGTTTACTAGATGCATCACCATTCTAGTTGAATACTAACAAGGTCGCTTGAATTGACCTTTCATGTAACATCCTCAAATTCTTCTCATCCTAAATTACCTCAGTAACCTTGAGTAATTAGGTACTTAATGAGAAATTATGAGATTAAAACTTAATTAAGGGATTAACGAAGTGTTTATGGGTCAACTCTGATGAGAAAAGTTAAGAGAATGCTTAATTGAGATTAGATAACCTCTAATTAAGCAAGTCAGAGCGTTATTAGCTTAATTAAACACTAATCACCCTTAATTAGCTTAATCGAGTTTAATTAAGGATAAATAAGCTTAATTACAAGATTAATTTTTGTTAATCATGTTCTTTTGTATTAATCACTAATCCTTGCTTAATCATGTTAATTAAGTTGCAAGAGCACTTAATCACATGATTAAATTCAAATTTAGTCAACTAGACAATAAACTAAAGGTGATGTCACTAAAGCACAAAAGCATAAGACAAGAGTGCTTTATGTAAGAGATTGTATATGCTTTGTTCCCCCATCATCTAATTTGTCTTCCTAAATCTTAATTAATACAAAATTAAGAAAATATCTCCTCCCCTACCCACTTGAATGTTACGGCCACTATACACATGTAGACACATTCACTTTTTTATTTTCACACTTTCATTCTCTCTCTAAACTCTCAAATCCTTTCACTTCTCTCTAAAATTCTCTTCTTCTTCTTCATCTTCTTCTTCCATTCTCTGTAACACCTTCCCAAGGACAATACTATGCTTAAGTCATAGCACCACACTCAGAAGTTGTTACTATTACCTGAATGGACCTTGTCTGATAGCAACCTCTGGCTATCCCCAATATTTCTTGAACTATTTGGAGATAATACGGAAATATAGTGAGAATTATAAATTCTCAGTAGGATTCAATTAACGATCACATATCGTGACATCATTATTATCTCCAACTGCTTCGTTTTATTATGTAAAAGGTGAGCATGTTAATAGACTTTTCAGTTTTATAGTTCAAAAATGTATTATCTGAAGTAAAATTCATTTTATTCATACGCTTGTTAATCAAAGGAAGGATCTAAACATAAATGCAGTAGAATAATTAATGTCTACATATAGATACAATTAGTCTCTTAATAAGTAGGGAAAGAATTGAAGCATAAGCATAGCAGATCAAAAAACAACTAAATAATATGCATTTATGAGTGCAACAATACATTTGATGCAAGTGATTATTTTTCCTGTTAACTTTCTTTACTTTCGTTACTTGGCACACCTAGGCATTACGTATCGTCATCCCTAGGGTGCTTATTGGGGTTTACACTTGAGCATTATATATCGCCATCCTCAAGTGCATCTTTTACTTGTATCTTGCCTTTCTTTAATGTTTACTGCCCTTGGGTAGCCTGATCTAGCAATGAGCTCAACTCATGACTATTGTCACACAGTATTGACCTGTAAGGGGACCCACATGCCAATAGGTCGGAGGGACTCAGTTGGCTAACTGCCTCCAAAATAGAGGGACCCAAAAGTTTTAGCTACCTTCACAGGGAGGGACCCAATGTGCAACTGCCTCCAAGTGAAGGGACCCATATCTTTATCTTTTAACTGCCTTTACCTAGAGGGACCTAAATAACTGCCTCCAAGTAAAGGGATCTCATATATTCTTCCTTCATTCATATGCAAGTATGCATGCTCTCATAAGAATAATTCATGATCATATCCCCATAACATATTCATAATTGTATAGCTGTTCATATCATAAATTTCTCGTAAAATAAACACTCATGATTTCATAGGCTTCTGCCGAAAATTTGGCAGCGTAACGGATTGAGTCCGCTTCTTCGTGAATAGTGCCAGTACTCAAACCATCAATTTTATAGAAAAACCACAACATTTCATTCATAATTCAACATCAAACTCATGGCAATATTAGTTGTATTTGAAGTATAGCTGCTGTCTTAGCACCTTCACTCTACCCGAGTTTTGTAAAATAAGCCATAATTATTATTTAACTCATTTAGACCTAAATTTTGGTTGGGGTGTTATGTGTCTATTTTCTAATCTCTTTGGTCCCATCTAATTTTGATAAATGTAGCTCAAGTTATTAGGGTTCTATCTCAGCCTGCCTTGTAGCTGGCTAGAATTACACACTCAAAAGTAAAAATTCACTAAAAATCGAAAACTAGTTGAAATTATATGAAATTTGTATCATATTAAAGCTAATAGGACAAGTTTTCATTTTCAAGAAGTCCCATTTCATTTTCTTGAGTAGATCTTGAGTTATAAGCTCCAAAATTTGACGCCTCTGGATTGACCTATTTTAGCCTGGTTTGGACTTAAGGAAAATTCAAGGAATTTTTGGGAACAATTGGGACCAAATTTATTTCTAAAATTTTTATGGAATGTTAATATATGTCTTAAATTTCTAAAAAAATTAGTTGCACTCAATTTTAAGGAGTATAGGGCAAGATATACCCCTCGAAATCCAGTCTGCTCAGAATTAGGGTCAAAATCCTAGGATAAACTTAAAAAATTCATATCTCTCTCAATACTAATCCAATGGCTTATAATTTATATGGTTGAAAAGATCTAGATGTCTAGTTTCATATAAAAATAGTTTCATTAAATTTAAACTGCTGTAGGTAGAGCCGTACACTCCGCCGTAAGGACTACTGTAGGGTTTCTTGGTTAACCTCACTTTAGTTGCTTCCATTCTTGATCCTTTCACTAATTAACCAATCAAAACTCAATAAAAACCCAATAACCCAGCCATGGACTATCACATAAACCTAACATACTATCAGGTACATGAATATAAATAAGTTACCAATAGCCACTAACTCACAAGAAATTAGTTAAAGAAGCTGAATCCTACCTTTAGTTGATGCAAAACTAGCTAGACTTGAGCTCTTGGTATAGGAAGTGGGTGGAGCTTGGAGATTTGGAAAAGAGGAAGTGAGGAAGAAGAAGAAGAAGGGAGAGAAGTCAGCATGAAAGAGAAGCACGAAAATGAGGGGAGTTGGAGGGGATTTGGTGTTTTAAAACTTAAGGAAGGGATTGTGATTGGTGGAGAGGTGTATGGTGCATGGAAGACAAATCTCTCCTCTCCATGGGCACCATATGACACCACCTATATGGGGGAAGAGTGGCAAAGTTTCAGCCACTCATGTTAGGATTTTCAGTGTGGAATTCTACTAATTCGGTTCTGACAGTTTAAAATACCGAATCTTTACCGATTTACCTCAAATCGGTAAAATATTACTAAGTAAATTTGTGAGATTTTCTATATCTCTATTCTAATCTTCTCAAGTCTAATCTCTTTAATTAACACTTAATTAACTCCAAATCAATATTTAATTAACTTCTAATTAATTCTACATAGTCAATAAAGTCAGATAAATAGATTAACATAGTAAATTAAACGTATTGTAATTCCGGACGTTATACTGAATAATTTCTCATAGTCTTTTACATAACAATCTAAATTTCCTTTAGCTCTAGTATTTGTAATTCATCCTTAATTACTCTTATTTTTCTAATAAATTGATTAATAGTGCAAATCAATTGCACCAATTTTTTGGAATTGTTATATTTTCGCTTTTTCGTAAATTCTTTATAAATTTCTGTTTGGTTTCCGTAACTAGTGGCATTTTCGTAATATTGAGCAAGTCTAGGGACATCCCATGTCATTTCACATATGGATACCTTCGTGGCTCAATCAGCCGAGGTTTAGATTTCTACATTTTTGCTACGTGATTCTGCTTCGTTTAAAACCTTATTCTACAAATCTTATTGATATAAGGACTTAAATGTCATTTTCTAAAAAGTTCAGGGGCAAGCTTGTAAATAATAAAAGTTTGCCCAAGGAAATTTTCATCACTTCCTATTACGTTATATGGGTATGTTACATTCTCCACCTCCATAACCAAACCTTCTTCAATTAGCCCTTCAAAGACCACATCTTTTGGTCTTTGATGAAGAGATTCAAACACTACAAGCTTCATTTTCAAGAGAACTCAAGAGTTCTCTCCTTGCTCATCCAAAACCACCACCATCATCTACCAAGGAGAAGTTTTCTTCATCTTCTTCTCCTTCCTCAAAGACACCATTTTCCAAGCTTAGGTAGTGATCTTCACTCTTCTATTTTGTTTAGTCAAGAAAGCTTGAAGCTTGATTCCTCTTATGACCAAGATTTTTAAGTGAAAGCTTGAGAAAATCTTTCATGCTCTTCATGAGCAAAAGTTTCTATTTTTGGTTTCATGTTCTTGTTTATGAGTCTTCTTGATTTCTTGAAAATTTCCTTTCTTTAAGTGCTTCAAAGTTTTTATTTTTCTTTCTTGATGCATGAGATCTTGATGTTCTTGGGAGTTGCTTGAAAAAGAATGATGCTCTCGATGGCATTTTGTTTAAAGTTTGTTCCTTTTCTTATGATGAGTTTATAATTAGAAAAGTCTTTACATGTTTTTCATGATTTGATAAGACTATGAACACTCCAAGAGTATACAACTCTAAAAGTTTGCTTCTTGATGCATGGAAAGTGGCGCAAATTATGGTGCCTTCATAAAGTCTTATTTTGTTTTGTTTTGAAGACAAAACTACATGTAAAAGTCTAAAAGTCTAAGCCTTTTGAAATATGAAGCCTTTTTAAGTTAAAGAAATGATATCTGTCACTTTATGTCTTAGAAATCAAACCTTGAAGACAAGACTTTTCATAAAGTTTCAAACTTTAGTCAAGAATGAAATCTTTAAGTGATAAAGGTGTTGTCTTACAACCTTTAATTCATAAAGTTTAGATCTTGAGTCAAAATAAAGCTTAAAAGTGTCAACTTTTACAAAGATCAAAACTTTCTAACTTTAAGGTTAAAGTTTTATATTCCTAGTTCATAAAGGATGAACCTGTTTTACTTTAAGACAACCTTAAACCATAAAGTTGAGACCTTGATGGTCTTAGAATAAATAAAAGTGTCAACTTTCATAAAGAACAAGACTTTTAGTTCAAAAGCTAGTATCTTTTATCATTATTTCATAAAGATTTAATCCTTAAGTCAAGAGTATAATTTTAGAGGCACTTACTTTCATAAAGAATAAAACTTTATGACTACTTTATAAAAAATGATAACTTTTATAACATTTAAGGTAATACCTTGTTATGTTAATAATAAAAGCTTGAAACTGTGCAACTTGGATAAGTTAAAAATCATCCTTGGTGATTAGTGAACACGGTGTTGTTAGATTCATGATTAGAGGAATCTCGAACTCCTTGGGAACAGAAGTATGATTAGGGTCTCTAAGCATACCATGAACCTAGGATTCACTAAATGCACTATCTCAAGGAAAGGAAACAATCACCTAACTTACTTAATTTGAACAAGTGTTCAATAAGACATGTACTTAAGTAAAGAGTAATTTCACATAAGAACTAAGTAACTAAAAGACCATATACATATATTTTAACTATGTGATTCTCTCATGGGTAACCATGGGTAATCATATGATGACTCATAAGATTCTTCACAAAGCATAACACAACTATGAACCCCTTTAGGGTATGAATGTATGATGCCATTTGGCATGATGAATGACAAGTTGATTGTGCCCTATCTCATGATTGAATGACTAGTGTGATGATATGATGTGAATATGATGGACTGTTGATTGAAAGTTTTATGATTAGCATTTTAGGGGAAGCTCTGGTCTAGCCATTATGCTGCTAGATTTCCATCAAAATCGTGGACTTAGTCATATCATTGCAAGCATTTAGTCAAAGAAATATTATGCATGTAAAGTATAATTATAAGAAAAGAATGAATGGAAATGACCCTTTAATCACTTCGATAAGGGAAGTGAGAGACGGTGATCCACAAAGACTCAAGAAACCTCTATGAGGGAGGCATGGGTGACATGGAGGGCCCTCCAACTTAGAGGTAACCAATATCGGCTTAGTCTGATTTGGTTAGTACTACATGACGACGGTCACGGAATGAGCTCATGTCCAAAAGTAGTCTACTTCAAAGGAAAAGTAAAGAATATTAAGCACGTGCTAAGAATGAAAGTAAAGTTAAAGCATAACCATGCTTAAGCCTATGAGGTTGCATGCCATTGCATTTATTTTGGTTGTCCATATGCATTATGAATGTTTATTCTATGTTTTTGTATGTATGTGTAGTTATGATGATATAGTTATGATGTTAAGTTTAAAAGCAATTCGCTTCGGGATTTATGTTTTTAGAAATTATTAAAATTAAGCTTATATCTGTCCACTATTTTTATAATTTAATCCGAAGTGGCTGGGACGATGACGATGACACAGTGTTTGTCTAGTCACGATCGTACTAAGAAATCTAGTGTTTCTCACTCCTATGTTTCCATGTCGTCTTCAGAGGATATCGATGTCGAGCACGTTGGTGATCTTCATTGAGTTTCCAATATGGCATTAGTACTTTGACCCAGTGCTGAATGCCTCAGTGTTGTCTGCGAGCACAGCAATGAGGGTTTACATCTTCCATGACTGTCCATTTTTGACTCTAGTGATGAGCCTATTTTTCTGACCACATCAGCCATATGGCAAGGTTACCCTGGATGACATCCATCCTTACTTTCAGCTGCTAAGATACCCCACCGATGATGAGACTGACACGGATACCTATCTGACTCGGACCGATTCATTGGATTCCAATCCCTCGGAGCCTTCCCATTTGAGTTATCATGCGGATACTGATCCATCTGAGCCTTCCTACTCGTCTGTGATACACCTGACCTCTGATTCATCTTCTTCAGCAGCTCCTTATCACACTCGAACCCCGGTTCATGGTCATGGGTCCATTCGTACCTATGCTATGCCTCGTGGGCATGGTCGTGCTCGAGGAGGAGGACGTGGTGATGTTTCTCCTGGTGGATTCGGGAACGGTTTCCTCCTGCCTGATGAGTGATGTGGTGATTGCATGCGGAGCCAAGCACGAGGATAGCCTTTTTTGGTTGTAGTTATAGGGTTATCATTCTATTGTATGGCATGCTTAGGTAGTAGGTATTTCCTATTTATTTTCCTTTATGATGTACTTATTAGGTTTCTTTTATAAGGCCGATAGTAGATATCGGACCTATTATATCTCTATGTATAACTCTTGGTATTATTATATTAACTATGAATGGTCGTGGAATAAATGTTATGTTTATCTAAGTTATTGTTATTCTTGTCGCTTCTATTTGTTTTTATTCACATTGTACGTATGAGATAGCGGTGTTTCTATTATGCGTTCACGATGCGCTCATGGCTCTTAGTTTTCAAAATAGTTTATTTGTCATTGTTTAAAAAAAAAAAATTTATCCCCTATTTTCCTTACAAGTATTTTCCAATGGTAATGTTAGTTTCGTGAGCAAAAGTAACAACTAGTAATTCCATAATATGACTTAAGTATAGTATGGGACTATTAGGGTGTTACATTTTACGTCCATTGTCATTCCGACTAACCCTAGTCTCTTGGATGGAACATGTGGCTCAAAGTAATAGGAGTAAAAGTTTAATATCTCCTTTGATATGTAGGCTTCACATATTAATCCCTTAACGTGAGCTCTATTTTTTACAATTCTTTTGAACCCTCCTATGTCTGTTTCTTTCAAACGGATACATCCATCTGTACTGAACTAGTCCATACACTTGTGCTTTGTATGCCAAGTGAATGGTAAGTGCTCCATAGACTAAAAAAATCCATGGGGAAAATATTCTCTCTAACTTATATAAAATAATAGGGATGTTCTTTTCTATCACTAAAAGGTCCTTAATCCTCAAGGTGGTTGAGCATACGTTTGAAATATTGATTTATCTCAATTAATGGCTTCCAAACATGGTTAGGGAGTTCCTTAAAAGCAATAGGAACCAAACACTCTATAAAAATATGACAATCATGACTCTTTATGCCAAAGAACTCCTATGTGCAACATTCACATATCTACCCAAGTTTGAAGCATAATCATCTAGCATTCTTAACTCTTGTACCCACCTATACACAGCTTATTTCTGCATAGAGCCCAATGTATGATTTGCCTTGGGCTTACATAAATGACCATCTCTTAAATCTTGTAAATTCAACTCAAGCCATCGATAATACTCTGCCAAATCCAACCTTTCCTTATAATTGTCTTTGGTATTGTAATACCCTCCCAAGTATGGTACTATGCTTAAGTCATAATACCTCACCTAGGAGTTGTTACTGTCACTTAATCAGACCTTGTCTGGCAGCAATCTCCGGCCACCTTCAATCTTACTAGTCAACTCTGCCTCAAAGGACCTGCTTCGAAATTTCTGAATTATCTGGAGATACCACGGAAATAAACATAGGAGTGAGAATTATAAATTCTCAGTAGGATTCATTAAACTACCATATGCTGTGTCATCATTATTATCTTTAACTGCTTTGGTTTATTATGAAGAAGGTCATCGTGCCAAATAAATTGTTCAGTTTTATAGTTTGAAAATATATTGTCCGAAACAGAGTTCATGTTATTCATGCACTTGAGTCACATTGGCAATATTTCATATTTAGAATAATAATCATAGCATAAGTAGATAGAACAGTCTCCGTATTAATAAAACATGGGATATAATTATATAAATACTCATATTTGAATTCATGCAAATACACTGGTGTTTTTCTTTAACTTTCTTTGCTTTCTTTTCTTGGCACACGTAGGCGTTACGTATCGCCGTCCCTAGGGTGCTTGCATATGTTTTAATCTTTAGTCTTTACTACCTTTAGGTAGTTTGATCTAGGAGTGAGCTCAACTCATGACCGTCGTTACACAGTACTGACCCGCAAGGGAGCCACGTGCTTTTAGTCTTGGAGGGATCTCATTTTGGTCACGTGCCTCTAAATTGAAGGAATCTCTCCTAGTCACGTGCCTTAAGAATAGAGGGATCTCAACTGACCACTTGCCTTCAATGTAGAGGGATTTCATCTGACCACGTGCCTCCAAAGTAGAGGGATCTCATAGTTTTATATTGCCTTCACAAGGAGGGACCCAATTAACTGCCTCCAAGTGAAGGGACTCAATCTTATCTTATTTAACTGCCTTCACAAGGAAGGATCTCATAATTGTCTCCAGGTGAAGGGATCCATATTTAATATATTCATATCCTTTCATTCTCATATATAATCATGCATAGACATGTTGAATGCACTCATACATATGCTTCATCATTTACTTTCATATACTTTGCATACATGACTTCCACATACATATTCTTAACACATAAATGCTCATAATCTCCTTACAATTCTACCAAAAATTTGGCAGCATAACGGAATGTGTTCGCTTCCCCATGAGTAGTGCCAGTACTCAGCTAACCAATTTTACAGAAAATTCACAACACTACATTCACAATTCAACATCAATTTCATAGGAACATTAGTTGCATTTAAAGCATAGTTGCTGTCTTAGCACTTTCACTCAAGCCAATTTTTGTAAAATAAGCCATAATTTCTATTTAACTCATTTAGACCTAAATTTTGGATATGTTGGGGAATTGTGTCTATTTTCTAACATCTTTGGTCCCATCTAATTTTGACAAATGTAGCTCAAGTTATTAGGGTTCTATCTCAGCCTGCCCTGTAGCTGGACAGAATTACACACTTAAAAGTAAAAATTCACGAAAAATCGAAATCTAGTTCCAATCATACGAAATTTGTATCATATTAAAGCTAACAAGACAATATTTTATTTAAAATAAGTCCCTTTTCATTTCTTGATTATATCTTGAGTTATAAGCTCCGAAATTTGACCCCTCTGGACTACCCTATTTTAGCCCAGTTTGGACTTAGGGTAACTTCCTTGAACTATTGGGAGCAATTGGGATTGAATATAACTACAAAATCTTTATGGGAAATTTATCTATGTCTTAGATTTCTAATAAAATTGGTTCCACTGAATTTGAAGGAGTATAGGGCAAGTTATGCCCCTCGAATTCTAGTCTGCTCAGAATCAGGGTCAGAATTCTAGGGTAAACTTCAAAAATTCGAATCTCACTCAATACTAATCCAATGGCCTTATAATTTATATGGTTGGAAATCCCTAGATGTCTAGTTTCATATAAAAATGATTTCATTATATTTAAATGGTTATACGTGGAGCCATACACTCCACCATATGGACTACTGTAGGGTTTCTCACCTAGATAGCATCCTGATTCTCCACTTCTTCTAGTTTTCTCCTTCTAACTTCAATTTCAACTCAAGATTTCATGATCATCCAACCATATACCATAAAATACATGTAATATATCACCAAATTAATGAGCAAAGTAGAATTTCAAATAGCCACAATCCATAGAAATCAAGAACAAAAGTTAAATCCTACCTCAAATTAATATAAAGACTAGCTAGATTTGAGTTTTGAGTGCAAGGGGTTGATGGAGGTTGAAGATGGAAGAAGAAGAAGATGGAATGGATGAAGAAATGAAGGGGTAAACCTCTACTAAATAGGAAGCACGAAATTGCTATGGGAGAGAAGGTGAGTTAGGTTAGTTTTGAATTTAAAGAGTGAAAGTGACATAGGTGGTGGTAGGTGGAACTTGTGGTGTTGTTAAAGCTTGAGGGGCTTCCATTCTTATGGCTGAAATTGTGCCACTTTTAGGGTGCTTATGGCTAAGTTCTAGCCACTAAATTTAGGGTTTTCAATGTGTAATTTTATTGATTTGGTTCTGACAGTTTAAAATACCGAATCTTTACCAATTTCCTTCAAATAGGCAAAATATTATTAAATAGTTTTGTAAGAGTTTCTATATGTCTATTTTAATTCTTCTTAATCCTAATCTCTCTAATTAACTTCTAATTAACTCCTAGTTAACCTCTAATTAACCTTTAATTAACTTTATAAACTCAATAAAATCGAATAAATTGATTAATGGTGTAGCATAAATGTTTTGCAAATTTATGGCCTTCTATTTTCTGTTTTCCATGGCTAATGGCATTTTTCGTAATTTTGAGCAAGTGCAGGGACACCCCACGTCATTTCATACCAGACTGCCTCCATGGACCAATCAGCAAATATTTAAACTTTTACGGTTTCACCACGTGATTTTGCTCTATTTAAAATTCCATTTCGCTAATTCTACAGATGTGAGGATATAAAGGTCATTTCATGAAAGGTTCTAGGGTTATTGTGGGAGTAAGTCTTTGGGATCAAAATATAATTTCTAAAATTTCTGGGTATCACTGCAATTAATAAAAGTTTACAGGGGCACTTTTGTCATTTCTTAATTTTTAACATATGGCAGTGCCATATTTTCAACGGCAGTGTTACACTACCCTATAATTCTGAGTGTGAAGATTGTTATGGTGTAATGCTGCCTGAAGAGTTCTCATACTGCTTAAGGGAAATAATTCAAAGTTTCTATTACATTCTGTTTACAAAAGTAGGGATGTTACAGGTATAGTCAGTGTCCATCATAGTATTCATAATGTTATCGACAATATTTTTCTCAACATACAAGATATCTAAACAATGATGAACCAAGTTATCCTTCTAGTATGGTAACTCCCAAAATATATATTGTTCGGTCCAATTATGCTCTATCCCATAGCCTAGAATTTTTATGGATCTACCCACTTCTACTATCTTTGGAAGATGCCTAAACCTTTTCCTAAATTTGGTGACCATTTAATCTAATTGGAGGTTCCTATTCCTCTTTAGAGTTTTTTCTAAATCCATACCTATTGCAGCTATATTTATGATTATTATCTAAGAACCTTCTGTGACAATCAAACCGTGATTTCTTCAATAAGCATGAGAAGGGGGTTGAATCGTGCTATAAAGTAAATTGAGTTCCTGAAAATCTTTGAAACAACTTTCTCATGTCTTTTAACTTAGAATACAGAAGCGATTTGGTTAGTTACAAACATCAATTTTTAGAAATTTTTTTTTTTTGTTTCAACCAAATTAAATAAATTAGTATGTAAAACAATGAAGAGTAAAAGGGATAGAAATATCACACAGAGAGTTTTATATTGGTTCGGCCAACAAACTTGCCTATATCCAGTCCCCAACACCTCGTTGAGATTTTATAATCTAAGTATTATTTTTTTCAAGCTTCTCCAGGCTTTTACATCCGCGTAGTTTTCTCAAGCCTTTCTAAGCTCTAAACGAGTAGTATTTACCTAGCCTCTCCAAGCTCTCAATGACCACCAATGAGTCTGGTTACAATGAATAGATTTTCAAGGTTTGTATTTGATACACTCACACTATAATCTCTCAAAAGAGTATAAGTTATAAAATATAGTGTGTGTGACTTCTCTTTCTCAAAATAAGAAGGTTAGCTAAGATAAAGTAGAAGGGAAGATTTCCTAATCAGAAGTTACAATGAGTAACTTTCTAGCAGTTCTAAGAGTAGAGAAGGATGAAGGCTTTTCGAATATGCAGAATGCTCAAATTGTCTAACCATTTCTTCATCAATGTTCCAGTTTATAAAGTTCAAAAATTTAACCTTGAAGTGTGTAGATCTAAACCTGTGAGCTTTTTTGATCCATTGATCTAACACTGGGCGGAGAAGAAGTTGCTTTCTTTCGCAGCCTTTGAAAAAAGTACCGAGAGGAAAAGTAGCCGTTTGATAGTTCACCAACTTTTTAGACTTGTCAGCGCTTTTTTTGGATCTTATCACATCATGTTTGAATTTTAAATTTGATCTTTGAATCCTGTTGAAAGCTTTGAGGGTAAAGTACTTCGTGAGAAGCATCATTCTGATGGTCACCCTTCTGGACATACCCTTTTGCGTAAGTCATCCTTTTGAATTGTTTGTGATCTTTTTGATGGCTTGTTTTCCCTTCTGATAATGTAAATCCATCCTTCTGAACTTTCTAATTTGTTTCTTAACTAAGAGATCATAATATTCCACAAAGTGTTCATTCCAAGAAATGTATATTCATGAGAAACAGGAAGGAACATATGCTTTCTATTGTTTAAAATAGTTTTTAGTTCGAAGTGAAAAATCTTACTCATAAAAGAATACATTCATCATAGCAAATCATTAGTTGACAAGAGATTTTACTTAACATTTGATTTGTTGTTCATCAAAACCTCAAAACTCGATACGATTTAAACCAAGAGATAGTTTCTGAAGGGCATTGAAGCTTACAATCTCCCCTTTTTTTTATGATAGCAAATTAATATTTAAGAAAAGCTTTTGTAAAGAAAAGATTATCAGTCCAGAAAACATACGATTTGTTGTTTGTTTCAATTTTCTAGTTTTGAGATCAACTTATTATCTGAAGTGAGTAATGCATAAGCAAGTTTTCTAGAGAGCTCGGTAGTAGTTATAAATAAATAGAATGATTTTTATGAAGTTATTGGAGCAAGATTGATTTGAAATTTTCTCAACCAAGATAGTTGTAAATTTCATGATCTAAAAATGCAAAGTACTAGAACTTTCTCAATTTGAATTAATCAAGCAAGGTTCATAGTATGACAGAACAGAATTGTTTCAAACTTTTTCAAGCCAAATAAGTTATGAATGATTCTTAATATATCATAGCAAAATTGATTGAGAAATTTCTCTATTTTAAAACTGTTGTGAAAACAATCTTGAGATATTAGAGAAAATGAATAGGTTGTTTATCATTAAAAGAGCAGATTATGTAAATACAGCATAAACCCATGTAGTCATATAAGCTCAATGAATAGTAATCATCTCAATAGTGTAGAACACTTGTATCAGAACAGTAAATATTCAGAACAATTGTATCAGAGCAATGGGTAGTTGTATCATAATAGTATTTTCAAGATATTGACAATAATATCATAGAACTATCAGAGGAAAATTTATGTCAAAGCAAAATGTTTAGTGAAATATAAACGTAGCAGATCAATAAACTTAAAGTATTGTTAATACTCTCGTAGTAAGCATTATGTCCAAGCAAAGATAACGAAAATCAACAAAGGATATAATAACTTGAGATAAACTATAATGTGATGTGATCTGTTTAGCAATAACGGCTATAATTCAAAAGTGTGAGAATTAATAAAAAAAGAGATTAAAAATCCTAATTCCAAATGGATGAAATGTGAATGTAGAATCCCCCTAGATATGTGCTCCCCCTCAGTTTAAGCTTTTCTTCAATCTTCCCCTTTGAAGTCATCGAAACAAAGTAATGATATAGGATCATAGAAAGACCATCACTGACTGCTTTTCCTTTTTTGAAGAGCTTTCAAAATCTGTAGCATAAGTTGCTACATTTTATACATTCTTCTTTTTCATATTGCACTGATTGGCCATTAGTGTGCGTTGATTGGCCAGAATCAAGTCCAGTTGAATCTCAGAGGGTTTTGGCAAGGCTTCTGCATTTGATGAAGCTCCAGAAGGTAGGCTAGCAGTATGGTGGCTTTGGCTTGCTGATGACTTGGCAAGCTTAGAATAAGTTGGAGTTGCTATCCTATCAAATTGGGGTCTAGAAGTCAATAGCAACAAGGTATGAGTTGTAGTTGGGGTAGTAGGAATGTCTTAGGAAGCTGTGGCTAAGGTTGGTATGGCATTGGAGTGGTAGGAGGAGCATTCTTAGGTTCAAAAACAACTGCAAGTTCAATTTCTGTCACCAGGGATTTGTCCTTTCTAGCTTTGTCCTTTTTAGTGCAAGTTGTGCTCTTTCACCAATGGTTCCTTCTTGATTTAAGGTCACCAATGGTAGGCTTATTGCTAGTACAGTAGGTTGTTTTGTTATTTCTCTTTGCTCCCCAGAAGGTAATACCACCTTTCTCATCTCTGAAAGAGGATTGACATCTTTAATGACCACAAATTATTAGTCCAGCTGAAGCTCTAACACCAGCAGCTTTGCTTTTGTAATACCCTAATAATACCATATTATGCTTAAGTCATTTTATGGCATCACTAGTAGTTATTCTTAACTAGCAGAAGTTCTTATAGTTGAAATTAACATAATATACGAAAATAGCATGTAATTTTTTTTTTTGTAAAACCTTTATGCTTGAAAACTGAGCCTTTAAGCGCTTACTTACTTGCATACATATGGACGTTGTTCCTCATATCGTTGAGTTACTAATAAGATGTATGACAAAATTGAAACAACATAACACAACACCTTAAGCCAAGAAAGTAATCATAGATAATCAAGAGTCATCATTACACTTAATAAGTATCTTATATGTAATAGGTCAAATTAAGTAGCAGAACTTTCTGCATGCTCTTAATTACACATAAACTGTAACACTCGAAAAATTCTATTATTTTAATCGATTTGTTCGGTTTTAATGAATCGGTGAAATTAATTAAAAATCAATTAGATATTTAATTAAAAGTCAATTAAAGGCTAATTAGAAATTAGTTAGATATTAATTAAAAAGATTAGAGTTGAATAAATTAGAATAAACATATAGAAAGCTTCACAAAGATTTTCTAAACCTTATTACCGATTTGAAAGAAATAGGTAAAGATTCGGTGTTTTGAACTGCCAGAACCGAACCAACAAAATTATGTGCCTAAAACCCTAGAGTGAGTGGCTAAAACTTAGCCACTCTTACCCATAAAGAGGATGCCACATGCTACCTGTAACACCCTCCCAAGTATGGTACTATGCTTAAGTCATAATACCTACCTAGGAGTTGTTACTGTCACTTAGTCGGACCTTGTCTGGCAGTAAACTTCGGCCACCTTCAATCGTCCTAGTCAACTCTGCCTCAGAGGACTTTCTTTGGAACTTCTGAACTATCTAGAGATAACACGGAAATAAACATAGGAGTGAGAATTATAAATTCTCAGTAGGATTCATTAAACTACCATATACTGTGTCATCGTTATTATCTCCAGCTGCTTCGGTTTATTATGAAAAATGTGAGCATGTTACATAGACTGTTTAGTTTTATAGTTTGAAAATATATTGTTCGAAGCAGAGTTCATTTTATTCATGCACTTGAGTCACATTGGCAATATTTCCTATTTGGAATATTAATCACAGCATAAGTAGATAGGACAGTCTTAGCATCAATAAAACATGGAATTATAATTATGCAAATACTCATACTTGAATTCATGCAAATGCACTGGTGTTTTTCTTTAACTTGCTTTGCTTTCTTTTCTTAGCACACCTAGGCGTTACGTATCGCCGTCCCTAAGGTGCTTGCATATGTTTTGATCTTTAGTCTTTATTGCCCTTGGGTAGTCTGATCTAGGAGTGAGCTTAACTCGTGACTATCATCACATAGAACTGACCTACAAGGGGATTCACGTGCCTCTAGTCTTGGAGGGATCTCATTTGGCCAAGTGCCTCTAAATTGAAAGGATCTCTCTTGGTCACGTGCCTCAAGAATAGAGGGATCTCAGTTGACACTTGCCTTCAATGTAGAGGGATTTCATCTGACCACATGCTTCCAAGGTAGAGGGATCTCATAGTTTTATACTACCTTCACAGGGAGGGATTCAATGTGCAACTGCATCCAAGTGAAGGGACCCTCCTCTTATCTTATTTAACTGCCTTCACAAGGAGGGATCTCATAACTGCCTCCAGGTGAAGGGATTCACATTTAATATATTCATATCCTTTCATTCTTATACATAATCATGCATAGGCATGCTAAATGCACTCATGCATTTGCTTCATCGCTTATTTTCATATATCCTTGCATACATGATTTCCACATACATACTTATAACATATAAGTGTTCATAACCTCTTTACAATTCTATCGAAAATTAGGCAGCATAACGGATCAGATCCGTTTTCCCATGAATAGTGCCAATTTCAACAGACAGTCAGTCACAGTAAGAAATCAAATATAATGCATAAATCTTTCAAGCACCAACATGGAATTGCATCACTTAAACTTTAATTGAACTCATATATGCATTAAGGTGCCAAATCCTTTCGTTTTGGAAATCCTGCTCATATTCTTCAACTCTGCCCGTTTTTAGGAAATAATCCTTAACTTCATTTTAACTCATTTAGACCTGAATTTTGGATATGTTGAAGTGTTGTGTCTATTTTCTAACCTCTTTAGTCCCATCTAATTTTGATAAATGTAGCTCAAGTTATTTAAGTTTTACCTCGGCCTGCCTTGTAGCTGGCCAGAATTGCATACTTAAAAGTAAAAATCCACTAAAAATCGAAAAATAGTTCAAATCATATAAAATTGATCTCATATTAAAGCTAATAGGATAATATTTCATTTGCAAAAAGTTCCATTCCATTTGCTTTAGTAGGGCTCGAGTTATAAGCCCCGAAATTTGACCTTCTTGAACTGCCCTATTTTGACCCGGTTTGGATATAAGGCAACTTTCTCGGACCACTGGAAGTAAACAAGACCTTATCTAACTCTAAAATTTTTATGGGATATTATCCTATGTGTAAGCTTTATAACAAAGTTAGTTTCATTCAATTTCAAGTAGTATAGGGCAAGTTTTGCCCTGAACAACCTAGTCTGCCCAAAATCAAACTCAAAAACCTAGGTTGAACTTCCAAAATTCATATCTCTCTCAATACTAACCCAATTGTCTTATATGATATATGTATGGAAAGCCTTGAATGTCTAGTTTCATATAAAAAATCAAATTTAAATGACGGTAGACAGAGCCATACACTCCGCCAGCACGAACGCCGAAAGGTTTTCAAAGGTTTCAGCTACTATTTTGCATCCCTTTTTGAATTCTCACCCAAGTTCTCATCCAAACTCAACATTTATACATTAATCCAACCATAAGAAGTCATATAAACACCATATATCATCAATCAAATGGAAAGAATAAGAATTATACTTAGCCACAATAATACCAATGATAGAAGAAATTGAAGAATCCAACCTCCTTTAGGTGTGATTTTGCTAAGTTTGAGCTTCAAGTTGATGGAACCTAATCAATGCTCGAAGGTTTAATGGAGTTGGGTTGAGAAAAGAGAAGAAGAAGAGAAGAAGAAGGCTGAAACTAGATGAGAAAGTGGCACAAATCTTTATTGAAGGGAAAGGAAGGAATATTTTGTTAAAGTTTAATGAAGTAGTTGAAAGCTTAGAATTTGATTGGTTGCTATTTTGTGGCTCATCTTCAGCCATGCTTCCTTCCCTTTTATGGCCTTGGTGGCGCCACCCATAGAGGGCTGAATGGCTGAGGAATCAGCCTTAAGTCATGGGGTTTTGGGTGCACAATTCTATTGATTTGATTCCGACAGTTTAAAATGCCGAAATCTTACCGATTTCCTTTAAATCGGTAAATTGGTTTAAGAAAGTTTTTATGAAATCTTCTATATTTCTAACCTAATTCCCTTATACCTAAACTCAATTAATTGCCAATTAATTGATCCTAAATAAATATTTATTCGAATTTTAACTAATCCTAATTATTCAATAAAAATCAAACAATTAGGCGAAAAATAATAAGAAAAATCCGGTAGATGTTACACTGCCCAAAATGAGGAAGAGCTTGGCTTCATATCCACCACTCAACCTCTCCTCCAATCATATGCTTTCTTCTCAGTTACTCCTTGCTTTTAAAATAAAAAATCTCTCCTCCTTTCTTGTTGTTTTACGGTTCCTTCTCTCTCTTGCCTTTTCTCTTCCATTTCCTTTTTCTTCTTCTCCTTCACTTCACTCCCTTTCAAGCTCTCATACACTCCCTTGCCCACAAACATCAATCTCAATCAAGAAACCCATCAATCTAAAAGTAGGATTCCATCTTGTTCTTGACTTTCATAAATTGTGGCTGTATGAAGTTTTAATTTTCTTCATTTCTTTGATGATATTTGTGATGTAGCTGGTGGTGTATGGTTGGTTTAAGATGAAACTTTGAGTTAGAATTGAAGTTAGAATGAGAAAGCACAAAGAGCCATAAAATAGAATCTGTTAAGTTGAGAAACCCTGCGGCAGTCTGTATGGTGGAGTGTATGGCTCTGCCTACAACAATTTAAATTTTATGAAACTATTTTTATGTGAAACTAGATATCTAGGGCTTTCCAACCATGGAAATTATAAGGCCATTGGATTAGTATTGAGGGAGATATGAGTTTTGGAAGTTTGGGCTAGGTTTTTTAGTTTAATTCTGGGCGGATAAGATTGTTCAGGGAAAAAATTTCCCTATCCAACTTGGAATTGAGTGAAACTAACTTTGTTAGAAAGCTTACATATAGGAGAACAAGTCATAAAAATTTTAGAGTTAGATTCAATCTCAATTGCTGCTAGTAGTTCAAGGAAGATGCCCTAAGTCCAAACTGGGCTAAAACAAGGCAGTCCAGAGAGGTCAAATTTCAGAGCTTATAACTTAAGCTCTAATCCAGAAATGAAATGGAACTTCTTGTAAATGAAATCTTGTCCTGTTAGCTTTAATATGATACAAATTTCATATGATTTAAACTAGTTTCGATTTTTAATGCATTTTTACTTTTAGGTGTGCAATTCTGGCCAACTACATGGCAGGCCGAGATAGAACCCTAATAACTTGGGCTGTATTTATCCAAATTAGATGGGACTAAAGAGGTTAGAAAATAGACACACAACACTCCAACATATCCAAAATTTAGGTCTAAATGAGTTAAATAGAAATTATGGCTTATTTTACAAAAATCAGGTAGGGTGAAGGTACATAGAAAGCAACTTAAATCCAAGTGCAAATAGTATTTCTATGAGATTAATATTGATATGTGAATGCATTGTTGTGATTTTTCTGGATAATTGATTGTCTGAGTACTGGCACTATTCACAGGGAAGTGGACTCGATCTATTTATTTTACGAGAAATTTATGATATGAACAGCTATACAATTATGAATATGTTATGGTGATATGATCATGAATTATTCTTATGAGAGCATACATATTTGCATATGAATGAAGGAAGAATATATGAGATCCCTTCACTTGGAGGCAGTTGTTTGGGTCCTTCCAGGTGAAGGCAGTTAAAAGATAAAGATGTGGGTCCCTTCATCCGGAGGCAGTTGCACATTGGGTCCCTCCCTATGAAGGCAACTAAAACTTTTGAGTCCCTCTATGTTGGAGGCAGTTGGCCAACTGAGTCCCTCCGACCTAGAGGTATGTGGCTCCCCTTTCGGGTCAATGCTGTGTGACGATGGTCATGAGTTGAGCTCACTCCTAGATTAGGCTATCCAATGGCAGCAAAGATTAAAGGCAAGAACATATGTATGCAGATATCCTAGGGACAGCAATACGTAACGCCTAGGTATGTGAAGTAAAGAAAGCAAAGGAAACACAAAAGCATATGCATGATTTTATGATGAACAGTGCATACACACAGATAATGTTTGTTATTATCATCATTATGACATTGCAAATAGGCTCTTGTTATCATTATTATTATTATTATTATGAAATATTGTTGTACTTATGCTTGAATCCTTACTTTGTTTAACAAGTGCATGAATAAAATTAACTCTGCTTCGAACCATACGTTTTCAAACTATAAAACGGAACTGTTCGTGCAACAGGTTCACTTTTTTTTTCAATAAACTGAAGCAGCTGGAGATAATAACGATGACATGGCATGAAATTTCTTAGTGAATCCTACTGAGAATTTAAAATTCTCACTCCTATTTTCGTATTATCTCCAGACAGCTAGAGAAGTTTCGAAGATGGCTAAAGTTGTTGTCAGAAAAGGTCCGCTCAGGTAATAGTAACAACTCCTAAGTATAGTACTATGGCTTAAGCATAGTACTATATTTCAGGAGGATGTTACAAAATGGTATCAGAGCAGTTTGGTCCTAATTGGACCTGAGGACTGAACTGACTATGCTTCCAGTGCACTTTGGAATCTTTAGCTAGTGTCATGCGACGAATCTTATCTATTCAGATAGGATATAGGATTAGATATGCATGACTGCCCAACTGTGATTGTTATTAGTTGCTGCCACACTTAACTTATTATTGAGCCTGATCAACTCAATATTTTATTGTGTGTGATTAGGAACTAATGGCTTCCCGGGGGCGTGGTAGGCCATGAACTGTACCCACTCCAGAAGATCCTATCAATTTTATGGGCACAATGCATGAAATGGCTCATGCCATGTGGGAATAGGTTGCTGCAGCTCATCAGATGATGGACTAGTTGGGTAGGCGGCCCGAGGCTGGCCATAAGGGAAATCCACATGGCCTAGGAGTAGACCTAGACTATCTTAAATTTGCTAAGTTTAAAAAAGCGAATCCATCTAGCTTTCGAGGAGCTTTTGACCCAGATAAAGCTGAGGAGTGGATCAAGGCAACGGAGAAGGTCTTTTCTGTCTTGACCTGCACTGATCAACAGAAAGTGGCCTTTGCCACTTATATGTTGGAAGCGGATGCCAAGTTTTGGTGGAATAGCGTGAAGAGACTGTTGGAAGAACCCTAAGTTGATATCACTTGGGACATATTCAAGGAGGCATTTTATCAGAAGTATTTCCCTGCATCTGTGCGAAACACTAAGGAATTGGAGTTTATGAAGCTTCAGCAAGGAAACATAAGTGTTTCGGAGTATATTGCTAAGTTTGAAGAACTCTGTAAATTTTCTGCCATCTATCAGTGCAACCCTGATGAAAATTGGAAATGCATCAAATTTGAAGAAGGACTAAAAGCGAACATTTTGGCCTCGGTGGGGCCAATGGAGATAAGAGATTTTGCTGCAGTAGCTAACAAAAGCCAATTAGTTGAAGAATATAACAAGAAGCTCGCTAATACTAGGATGGATGTTTATAGAAAGAGGTTGGCAATTGAAGATCAAGAGTTTCAGCATATTCCACCACCAAAGAAGCCGTCTCAACCCAATGGAAATGAAGGTAAGCAGCCGCAAAGGTCAACCACGAAGCAAGAATGTTCAAAATGTGGAAAGTATCATGGAGGAAGACCTTGTTTGGTTGGGCAGAAAGTATGCTTTAAGTGTGGAAAGCCAGGACACATGATTAGAGAATGCCCCGAGCATCAGTTACCTACTCCTAAGCCGTAATATCCAAGAAGGGTTTTCACCTTGAATGCTGGAAGAGCTATCTTCCCAAAGAGGTTAAAGCGAAATTAGAACTAACCCAGGAATAAGGACTTACTCTTTACCGATTGTGTTGTGTTAAATTATATAACTAGGTTTACTGTATTTTCGTCGACTATACTTATCGAATTTCTGTGTGCTTATATGTGAACTCTTTTATCAAACTCTTATGGTAATACATAGTCAGTTTTGTAACCAAATTTTGAGGACAAAATTTTTTTTTTTAAGGAGGGTAGTAATGTAACGCTCGAAAAATTCTATTATTTTAATCAATTTATTCGGTTTTAACGAATCGGTGAAATTAATTAGAAATCAATTAGATATTTAATTAAAAGTCAATTAAAGGCTAATTAGAAATTAGTTAGATTTTAATTAAAAAGATTAGAATTGAATAAATTAGAATAAACATATAGAAAACTTCACAAAGATTTTCCAAACCTTGTTATCGATTTGAAAGAAATAGGTAAAGATTTGGTGTTTTGAACTGCCCCTGAACCAACAAAAATATGCGCCTAAAAACCTAGAGTGAGTGGCTAAAACTTAGCCACTCTTACCCATAAAGAGGATGCCATATGCTGCCCAAGATGAGGAAGAGCTTGGCTTCATATCCACCACTCAACCTTTCCTCCAATCATATGCTTTCTTCTCAATTACTCCTTGCTTAAAAAAAAATATCTCCTCCTTTCTTCTTGTTTTACGGCTCCTTCTCTCTCTTGCCTCTTCTCTTCCATTTTCTTTTTCTTCTCCTCCTTCACTTCATTCCCTTTCAAGCCCTCATCCACTCCCTTACCCACAAACATCAATCTCAATCAAGAAACCCATCAACCTAAAGGTAGGATTCCATCTTGTTCTTGATTTTCATAAATTGTGGCTGTATGAAATTTTAATTTTCTTCATTTCTTTGATGATATTTTTGGTGTAGCTGGTGGTGTATGATTGGTTTAAGATGAAAGTTTGAGTTAGAATTGAAGCTAGAATGAGAAAGCACAAAGAGCCATAAAATAGAATCTGTTAAGTTGAGAAACCCTGCGGCAGTCCGTATGGCGGAGTGTACGGCTCCACCTATAGTCATTTAAATTTAATGAAACTATTTTTTATGTGAAACTAGATATCTAGGGCTTTCCAACCATATAAATTATAAGGCCATTGGATTAGTATTGAGGGAGATACGAATTTTGGAAATTTGACCTAGGTTTTTTAGTTTAATTCTAGGCAGATAAGATTGTTCAGGGAAAAAAATTTTCCTATACAACTTCGAATTAGTGAAACTAACTTTTAGAAATCTTACACATAGGAGAACATGCCATAATAATTTCAGAGTTAGATTCAATGTCAATTGTTCCCAGTAGTTCAAGGAAGTTATCCTAAGTCTAAACCGGGCTAAAACAAGGCAATCCAGAGGGATAAAATTTCGGAGTTTATAACTCAAGCTCTATTCAAGAAAATGAAATGGGACTTCTTGAAAATGAAAGCTTGTCCTGTTAGCTTTAATATGATGCAAATTTCATATGATTTAAACTAGTTTTCGATTTTTAGTGCATTTTTACTTTTAGGTGCACAATTCTAGTGAGCTACAGGGCAGGCTGAGATAGAACCCTAATAACTTAGGCTAAATTTATCCAAATTAGATGGGACCAAGAGGTTAGCAAATAAACACACAACACTCCAACATATCCAAAATTTAGGTCTAAATGAGTTAAATAGAAATTATAGCTTATTTTACAAAAATCGGGTAGGACAAAGGTACATAGACAGCAACTTAAATCCAAGTGCAAATATTATTTCTATGAGATTAATATTGATATGTTAATGCACTGTTGTGATTTTTTCTGGATAATT
Source organism: Pterocarpus macrocarpus (assembly GCA_031439585.1). Taxonomy (NCBI): domain Eukaryota; kingdom Viridiplantae; phylum Streptophyta; class Magnoliopsida; order Fabales; family Fabaceae; genus Pterocarpus; species Pterocarpus macrocarpus. Next base: position 30,555,750 of record CM062513.1, on the reverse strand, counting down.
GATTGTCTGAGTACTGGCACTATTCACAAAAAGCAGACTCAATCTGTTATGCTGCCAAATTTTCGATAGAAGTCTATGAAATTATGAGTGTTTATTTTACGAGAAATTTATGATATGAACAGCTATACAATTATGAATATGTTATGGTGATATGATCATGAATTATTCTTATGAGAGTATACATATTTGCATATGAACGAAGGAAGAATATATGAGATCCCTTTACTTGGAGGCAATTATTTGGGTCCCTCCAGGTGAAGGTAGTTAAAAGATAAAGATGTGGGTCCCTTCAACTGGAGGCAATTGCACATTGGGTCCCTCCTTGTGAAGGCAGCTAAAACTTTTAGGTCCCTTTATGTTAGAGGCAGTTGGCCAACTGAGTCCCTCCGACCTAGGGGCATGTGGCTCCTCTTTCAGGTCAGTGCTGTGTGGCGACAGTCACAAGTTGAGCTCACTCCTAGATTAGGCTACCCAAGGGAAGCAAAGACTAAAGGCAAGAACATATGTATGCAGACATCCTAGGGACAGCGATACATAACGCCTAAGTGTGTGAAGTAAAGAAAGCAAAGGAAACACAAAAGCATATGCATGATTTTATGATGAACAGTGCATACACACAAATAATGTTTGTTATTATCATCATTATGATATTGCAAATAGGCTCTTGTTATCAATATTATTATTATTATGAAATATTGTTGTACTCATGCTTGAATCCTTACTCTATTTAACAAGTGCATGAATAAAATTAACTCTGCTTTGGACCATACATTTTCAAACTATAAAATGGAACCGTTCGTATAACATGTTTACTTTTTTTTTAATAAACCAAAGTAGCTGGAGATAATAACGATGACACGGCATGAAATTTCTCAGTGAATCCTACTGAGAATTTAAAATTCTCACTTCTATTTTCGTGTTATCTCTAGATAGCTCAAGAAGTTTCGAAGACAGCTAAAGTTGTTGTCAGAAAAGGTCCGCTCAGGTAACAGTAACAACTCCCGAGTATGGCACTATGGCTTAAGTATAGTACTGTATTTCGGGAGGATGTTATATAAACTGCCCAACTAGGGCTCTTAAAAATGAAAATATTATGCTACTATCTCGATCCTCCTTAGCTAAGTGAAGAAACATGGCAGCTCCTCGTCTTATCCGATTAGGTACCGTCAAAAGTGCTACCGTGGATGCCATCAGCTCCATCTAAAGACAACATAGGAATGTAGGAGTGAGAAATACAAGATTTCTCAGTAGGATTGCGACTAGACAAACATTGAGTCATTGTCATCGTCCCAGCCACTTCGAGTTTAATTATAAAAATGATGCACATGTATAGGTTCCATTTTAATGGTTTTGAAAACTTAAGTCCCGAAGCAGGTTGCTTTTAAACTTAACATAATGACCATAACATCATAAGTAAACATACTTGCAAAAGCATAGAATAAACATTCATAATGCATATGGACAATATAAATACATGCATTAATATGCAAGCTCATAGACTTAACCATGGTTTTACTTTCACTTTACTTTCATTTTTTTAGCACTTGCTTAACATTCTTTACTTTCCTTTGAAATATACTGCTTTTGGACATGAGCTTATTCTATGATTGTCGCCACGCAATACTAACCAAATTAGACTAAGCCGATATTTGTTATCCCTAAGTAGGAGGGTCCTCTATGTCACCCTTGCCTCCCCCAAAGAGGTTCCTTGAGTCTTTGTGGATTACCGTCTCTCACTTCCTTGAAGTGATTGAGGGGTCATATCCCATTATTTCTTTTCTTATCATTATACTTTACATGCATGATACTTCTTTGACTAGACACATGCAATGATATGACTAAGTCCATAATTTTGATGGAAATTCGGCAGCATAACGGCTAAATTGGAGCTTCCCCAAAATGCCAATCATAAACTTTCAACTAACAATCTATCATATCTATATCATATCATCACATTAATCATTCAACCAGGAGACAAAGCTCAATCAAACTTGTCATTTATCATGCTGAATGGCATCATACATTCATACCTTAAAGGGCTTCATAGTTGTGTTGTTCTTCATGAAGAATCTTATGAATCACTATATAATTTCCGTGGTTACCCATGAGAGAATCACATAATTAAAATATATGTATATGGTCTTTTAGTTATTTAGTTCTCATGTGAAATTATTCTTTACTTGAGTTCATATCTTATGGAACACTTGTTCAAATTAATTAAGTTAAATGATTCTTTCCTTTCCTTGAGATAGTGCACTTAATGATTCCTAGGTTCATGGTATACTCAGAGGCCCTAATCATACTTTTGTTCCCAAGGAGTTTGGGATCCCTTTAATCCTTGGATAATGACAACGCATAACCACACTCATGAACCTAACAACACTATGTTCGCTAATCACCAAGGGTGATTTTTAACTTATCCAAGTTGCAAAGTTTCAAGCTTTTATTATTAACATGACAAGATCTTACCTTAAATATCATCAAAGTTATCATTCTTTATGAAGTAATTATAAAGTTTTATTCTTTAAGAGAGTATATGCCTCTAGGATTAAGCTCTTGTCTTAAAGATTCATACTTTGTGAAATAATGATGCAAGGTATTAGCTTTAAAACTAAAAAGTCTTATTCTTTATGAAAGTTGACACTTTTAATTATTTTAAGACCATCAAGGTCTCAACTTTATGATTTAAAGTTGTCTTAAAGTCTAACAGATTCGTACTTTATGAACTAATGATATAAAACATTAGCTTAAAGTTAGGAAGTCTTGATCTTTATGAAAGTTAACACTTTTATGACTCAAAAGTGACATTCTTACTTAAAGCTTAGAACTTTAGTCAATATATTCATCTCAAGGTTCAACCTCTTCAAAACTAAAGTGTAAGCTTATAATTTTATGACTTAAAGTTACCTGCTTGATTAAAGTTTAAAACTTTATGAAAGGATTTGTATCCAAGAGTCAATCTTTCAAATATAAAGTGACAAGATGTCTTTTCCATAACTTAAAAAGGCTTCATATTCCAAAAAACTTAGACTTTTACAAATATTCTTGTCTCTAAGAAGAACAGAATAGAACCTTGTGAAACCCAAAAAATAGCGCCATTATTAAAGCATCAAGAAGCAAACTTTTTGAGCTTTATACTCTTGGGATGTTTATAGTCTTATCAAATCATGAAAGAAACATGGAAAGATGAAACTTTTCCGATCATAAACTCATCATAAGAAAAGGAACAAACTTTAAACAAAATACCACTAAAAACACGAAGATCTCATGCATCAAGAATAGAAAATAGGAACTTTAAAGCATTTAGGGTAAGAAATTTTCAAAGGGTCAAGAACACTTGTGAAGAAGAGCATGAACATATTTTACCAAGAATAGAAACATCAAGAACACTTGAAGAAGAACATGAACATATTTTGCCAAAAGTAGAAACATCAAGAACACTTGAAGAAGAACATGAGCACATTTTACCAAAAGTAGAAACTTTTGTCCATGAAGAGTATGAGAGTTTTTCTCAAGTTTTCACTTGAAGATCTTGGTCATGAAAAGAACCAAGCTTCAAGCTTTCTTGAGTAAATAAAAGAGAAAAGTGGGGATCACTATCTCTACTTAAAAATGGCGCTACAACAAGAAAAGAAGAAGAAGATGATGGTGGTTCCTTTCTTGAAGATGGTGGGGGCTTTTGCAAGGAGGAAAGAGAAGCTCTTGAGTTCTCTTGAAAATGAAGCTTGTAGTGTTTAGATCTCTTCTTCAAAGACCAAAAGATGTGGTCTTTGAAGGACTAAATGAAGAAGGTTTGGTTATGGAGGTGAAGAATGGAAAAAGAAGAAGAAGAAGAAGAAGAAGAAATATTTAGAGAGAAGTGGGAAGATTTGGTTTCAAGAGAGAGAATAAGAAGAGTGAAAATGAAAATGGATGAGTGTGGGAGAGAAAGAGGATGGCGTAACATACATCAAGGGAGGGAGGGAGATATTTTGCTTAATTTTGTGTTATCTTGTGATTAAGGGGACAAAATAGATGATGGGGGGATAAAGACAAAGTCAACTCTTACATAAAGCACTCTTGTCTAATGCTTTATGCTTTAGTGACATCACTCTTTACTTTATTGTCTAGTTGACTAAATTTGAATTTAATCATGTTATTAAGTGTTCTTGCAACTTAATTAACATGATTAAGTAAGGATTAGTGATTAATACACAAGAACATGATTAACAAAATTAATCATGCGATTAAGCTTAATTATCCTTAATCAAACTCGATTGAGCTAATTAACGGCGATTAGTGCTTAACTAAGCTATTAAGACTTTGACTTGCTTAATTAGAGATTATCTAATCTTGATTAAGTATTCTCTTGACTTTTCTCATCCGAGTTAACTCATAAATATTTCGTCAACCTCTTAATTAAGCCTTAATCTCATAATTTCTCATTAAGTGCCTAATTACTTAGAGCTACTGAAGTAATTTAGCACGACAAGAAATTGAGGATGTTACAGTTTTTATGTTTTTGCAACCATATTTCCTCTCTTAGTCTATTCTTTATAGCTTCTCTCTTAGCTTTTCTTAGAAAAGGAGGAGTGGAGTCTCTAGATGGTTTAGTAGGGGGCTTTTTCAACTTCTTCCCCCTGCATTTGTATTCAGGGTCCTCATCTTCATCTGAAGTCTCAGCTTCAACTTGTGTTTCTTGTTGTTCTTAAGGGATGGGCTCCCTAATTATAATATCTTTTTCCTTCAAGTTGGTCTGGCAGCTTTGATTACTAGTTGTTGAGTAGGGCCGGTAACACTCACGGGCTCTATAACAATTACAGATGTCTTATCTTCTACATTAGATGAGGAGGAATTTTATTCAGCAAGTTTCAATAATCTCCTCTCACTGACCCTTTGCTTTTCGGATGTTGGGGAGAGACTTCTTTCTGGTCTTTTCTTTTTCTTTTTAGAAGGCTTAGATCTAACCTTCTGAGTAGCAGCAACACTTCTCTAGACAAAAGAGTCTTTCTTCTTCTTGTCCTTCTTCTTATCTTCCTTTTCTTTCTTCTTTTTCTTCTCCTTTTCTTTCTCTTTCTCCTTTTTAGGAGCTTGTGGCTCTAATCTTAGTGCTGAAAAGGTCTTCATGGTAATTATGGCCCTCTTATTATCAGCCTTGTGTTCATTAATAAGAAACTGGGCTTGTATGAAGACACGGGTGAGGAACATGCCATATGGTAGGGTAGCATGACTCCTTCTCTCAACGTTAATAGTCAGCAAGATATAGTCCAGAATCAACCTAACCAAGTTGATTCTTCTTATTATCATGAGGCAAAACATGACCATTTGGTCCACCTCGATCGTAACATCTATGTTACTACTCCTTGGTAGCATAGTATGTTGAACAATAGAATAAACAACTCTAACTTAGGTAAGCAAATGAGAGGTTCTGATTTCTCTTACCTGCATGTTGCATTTCCCAGTGAGCACAATAGTAACTTGTTCCTCTGTAACTCCAAGCTCTTCCCACCATTTTTCCCTTGCTCTACATAGAATGCCCTCATTAGGTGTATTGGTGATTTGAGAAATGTCTGAAAGAAGAACTTGTATCTCGAAGCTTCCAACTATGCTTCAAAGTGAGGTGTTGTCTTTATCAGAAGGGACAAGAGTGCTATAGAATACTGGCACCAATCTTGTATATATATCCTTGAGATCCTCAAAAAGTCATTTTATCATTGGAACTAGAAGTACTTAGGGAGAGTTATGAAGTTCTCCAGATTGAAACTCCTTCCCTTGGCAATGGGTTTTCTAAAAAAGTTTCTTTGGAAGTTATTTAGCATTTCTTCATCTTCGAAGATATATGGAACACTTGAATCACCTTTTCCAATCATAGCGAATATCAAAGGTTGAGGTTTGAAAGAAAAGGGAATATGTATGTGTTAAAGATGAGAACAGAGAGTGAAGTATTTGAGTTTGTAAGTTCAGAGATTAAAGATGAACCGTGTAAGGTTTCTTTGTGATTTGGAAGAGAGAGAGTTTCAAAGTAGGTGAGAGTGACGAGATGGTTAATGAGTGCGACTAAAGATTAATGAAATATGAATGGTTTCAAATGGAAACGGCTTTGTTTTGGTATGTATATGGCTTTTAGAATTCCCGCTTCATTTGATAGTGGCAACTATGGGAAGTTACAAAGATATCCTCATGATTTAAAACTATCTTGACACTTCACATTACTCTAACTAGAAACATGAATCAATTTTCTGAAGAATACCATCTTTCTGATCTTGCAAATTGAACCCTTCTTTCTGAATCAAAGTATTAATACTCTTCAGATGGATTGTTTTTCGAATATCATTTGGGAAATATCTTTTTGAATACATTCTGCAAACTATTCTAATCTTGCTTTCTGAACTAATCTGAAATGATCTTTCTATAAAGTTCGAGTGCTACTCCTTGTGAATTTGTCTTTAGAAAGGGAATCCACTTGTGTGAAGCAATTTCAACTTCAAGCTTTTGCTTGAGAGGAGGATGAGTTTATGCAATATGAATGCATCCTTAGAAATTTGTCATTTCAGAAGATTCTTTATATAACAGAGTTGATCTTTAGCCAAGGGTATCAGCAATTTGATCTTTTGTATTAACAAACCTTAGCTTGATATCACCTTTCTGAACATAATCTTTTATGAAATGATGCTTAATATCTATATGCTTAGATTTAGAATGCTGAATGGGATTTTTGGGAAGATTAATAACACTTATATTATCACACAAGATATGGATCTTGGTATACCTCAAGTTAAAATCTTCCAATTGATGCATTATCTACAGAATCTGAGCACAACAATTTGTTGCAAATACATATTCAGCTTTAGCAGTTGAAAGTACTATTATGTTCTGCTTCTTGCTTGACTAAGTTATCAAGGATTTTTCAAGAAAATAGTAGCAGCCACTTATGCTTTTTCTTTCAACTCTACATCACAATAACATGTAACACCACAAGCAGTACCTTTCTCGTACCAGAGCCCAAGATTAATAGTACCTACTAAATATCTCAAAATTCTTTTGACAACATTTAATTGTGATTGCTTGGGATTAGATTAAAATCTAGTACAAACTCCCACACTTAATTGCAAGTCAAATCTACTAGCTGTAAGACAGAGTAGTGATCTAATCATACCTTTGTGAAGTTTATTATAAACTTTCTCTCCATCTTCATCAGCTTCTAGAACTTGAGAAGGGTACATGGGAGTATTGATGCTCTTGGCTTTGTCCATGTCAAATCTTTTGAGCAGATCCTTAGCATATTTTTCTTGATGAATGAGGATCCCATCTTTTTGTTGCTTGATTTGCATTCCCAAAAAGTACATTAGCTATCCCATCATAGTCATCTCAAATTCTCCCTGCATCAGCTTAGAAAAATTTTTGCACAAATTCTAATTAGCAGCACTAAATATTATATCTTCTACATATATCTGAACAATCAAAAAATCATGTTTGTCATGTAGAATGAACAAGATAGTATCAAACTTTCCTCTTTTAAAACCATTTTTAACAAGAAAAGATCTAAGTCTTTTATAACAAGCTCTTGGTGCTTATTTCAAACCATATAAAGCTTTTGAAAGTTTAAAAACATGATGAGGAAGGTTTTCATTTTCAAAATCGAGAGGTTGTTTAACATAAACTTCCTTAGAAATGAAACCATTTAAGAATGTAGATTTTACATTAATCTAAAATAAAATGAACCCTTTATATGCTGCATAGGCAAGCAACATTCTGATGGCTTGTAGTCTTGCTACAAGAGCAAATATTTCATCATAATTAATGCCTTCTTGTTGATTATATCCTTGAGCTACTAGTCTTGCCTTGTTTATGATAACTTTCCCACTTTTATCAAGTTTGTTTCTGAATATCCATTTAGTGCCAATTACTGAATGTCCTTTAGGCAAAGGCACTACAGTCCAAACTTTACTCTTCTTGAACTGATTTAATTCTTCTTTCATAACATCAATCTAGCTTTGATCTTGCAGAGCTTCATCACCACTTTTTGGTTGAATTTCTAATATCAAGGCTAAGTTTGATTCTATTATAAAAGTGGATCTAGTTATAACTCCTTGAAAAGGTTCACCAATAATTTGATTTTGAGAGACAACTCTCAAATCTCTTGCACCTGTGTATCTTCTCTTGATAGGTGATTCTTCTGGTTCTTCTGATATGTCATTAAGACATGTATGTGTAGGAATTTCAAAAACATCACTTTCATTTCTTATGGCTATTTGAAGGTCGTGTTGGTAGTAAGTATTATTATTCAGAGACAGATTCTCCATTTCTTCTTCTAAGTCTACAACATTTTTATCAACATCTTTTTTTCTTTTCTTGAAGCTTATGTGTATAGTTTCCTCTACTGGCTAAGTCTTCTTGTCGTAAACCCTATAAGCTTTAGAAATAGAAGAGTATCTTATGAATATTCTTAGATCAAACTTTGGATCAAATTTTGACAATTTGTCCTTGGTGTTAAGAATAAAACATTTACATCCAAAAATATGAAAGTAAGAGATATTGGGTTTTCTTCTTTTCCATAATTCAAAAGGGGTTTTCTAGAGTATTGGCCTTAAGAAAACACGGTTTTGAATGCTACATTCATAAGCATAGTTCTGGCCATTTCTCACAAAGATCTATTTCTTTTTTCGATAATCTTGTTTTGTTGAGAAGTTCTAAGAGAAAAGAAATTGTGAGAAATACCGTTTTTATTATAAAAATTTTCAAAAGAGTGATTTTCAAATTCACCATCATGATCTGATTTGATAGAAGTAACAAATATTTGTTCATATCTTCTAACACCATCCTCTTGAAAAGTTTGAACATAATAGGCATTCATGTTCAAATCATATCAGCAATTTAGTTGTATATTTTAGCTTTAAAATTGACTTGAGGGTTGCAAATATCGTCCTGGCTTTGAATTAATCTGATCTCTAAACTAGTTGACTGGGGATTGTGTCCAACACTGTTGTAGTCATTAAGTGTCCTTTGCAATAGAGCCTGCATGCTTGATACTACAAGTTCTGCAGCCTTCTCAAGGTTGTCCGGGTATTTATTGCTCCAACCAAGAAGAAGTGCAGTCATGAGGTCTCCTGTTCCCTATAAGCATAAGAACATAATATATCATTAAAGCTCTAGTTACTGACCGTTTGAAGGCAGTCCTAAGAAGAAAATAGGATTAGACAACTTTATTGAATAAATTTATAAGCCGATTTCTTTGATTTGAAAATTTCTTGGATGAAATTTTGTTCTTTCTTTTTTATTGTTTGGAGAACAAGTTCAATAAATTTCCAACAGGTCAAATGGATAAATAGAAATTATATAGTGTTTACTTGGGCAGTGCATGGTTGTGCTTGAATTTTTGTGTTTAGAACCATGACAGCAGTGAAACAAAATAAGGCAGCAGATGTACAGTGAGTATTAAAAGTGAAATCTGATAGAAGTAATACAAAAATCTTTTTCATTTTGAACCTATTTTGAAAATATTTTAAAGGCCTCGCAAACTTTATCTTTCTTAATTAGAAATATAATCCATGTAAATCTAGAGAAGTTATCCACAATGACTGGACCGTATTCCTTACCACTTAGACTAGAAGTTCTAGTTGGTCTAAAAAGATCAAGATGTAAAAGCTCAAGTGGTCTAGTAGTTGAAACTACAATCTTGTTATAGAAAGAACTCTTGGTTTGTTTACTACTTTGACAAAACTCACAAGTTGAGTCAATGTCAAAACTAATATTTGGTAAATCTTTGACTAGCTTTTTTTGACAAATCTCAAAGATTATTCTCATATGAGCATGACCAAGCTTCTTATGCCACATCCACTTCTCATCCACAAAGGATGCCAAGCATTTTACATTCTGATCTAGAAGGTCATCTAGATATAATACCTAAGTATTATCATGCCTTCTAGTAATAAGAATGATTTTATCAGTTGTGAAATCTTTTATTATGCAACAAGAAGGTTCAAACACAACTTTGTAGCCTTGGTCACAAAACTAATAATGCTCAGAAAGTTGTGAGTTAATCCTTCAACTAACATAACATCAGTAATCAAGTCAGATTCATTCTTACCAACATTACCTATACCTATGATTCTGGACTTGATACCATCAGCAAATTTCACAACTCTACTATCTTTGGGTCTGAGGTTTCTGAACTAGGATTTATTTCTAGTCATGTGTCTAGAGCATTCACTATCCAAATACCACTTCATTTTCTTCTGGTGGTGTGATGTAAAACACACCTGCATCAAAAACATTTTTCACTTTAGGTACCCACATTTTCTTAGGTCCTTTTGGGTTAGTCTTCTTTTGAAGGTTCTTCACTTTTTGTCTTTTTGCTTTCCTTCTGGAAAAGCATTTTTCAGAAGTGTGTCCCTTCTTAAAATAATAAATGCACACAGGAATTTTATTTTGGGACTCTGGATGATTTTTCATCCTTATTTTTTCTTAAAACCAAGTCCAGTTTTATCAAGATATAGTCTCAAGCCACCAAGCATTATATCTAGATTTTTGCAGCCATTAACCATTTTCTCAAGATCTGATTTGAGAAGTTTGACAGTTTTCTGAAGTTTAAAAACATCAGCTCTCAGGGCAATTACATCCTTCTAGAGAATGGTATTATCATTTAACAATTTGATTTTTCCATGCTTAAGCTTCTCATTTTTATTCTTGAGGATTTCAAACTTAAGGGACAATTTTCGAAAATTTTTCTTTAAAGAGGCATAGTGAGAAGCAAGTGATTGAGAATAATCTAAGAGTTAATCATAAGCTTTTTGAAGATGTTCAAATGTAAGTTCAGGTTCAGAATACATCAGTTTCTTCTTCTGAAATTATATCAGCCATGAAGCAGATATTTGCCACAATATTATTTTCTTCTTGTGAGTCAGTATTCTCTTGCTCTTCATCCAAATCTTCCCACATCGCCATCATGGCCTTCTTCTTTGGAGTCTTTTTCTTAGAAGCTTTTTTCAATATTGGATATTCTGATCTGACATGTCTAGGTTCTTTGCACTCAAAGCATATGATGTCATCTTGGTTTGCTTTGTTAGATGAGATGACATGAGAAGGGGGGTTGAATCATGTCTTCACTAGTCATTTTTAACCTGTAAAATTTTTCAAACAACTTTCTCAAGTCCTATACTTGGAGTGCAGTAGCAATGTGGTTAGAAATAACAGTTATTAACTTTGTTCAGTAATGTATTTGAAAGATTTTAAAAGCTGCAAAAGTTTGAAGATCAAATGAAGACAGCTAATAAAGAGAAAGAGATAGAATGATTACACAGCAAGATTTCTCCTGGTTCGGCCAACCAAATGCCTATGTCCAATCCCTAACTCTTTGTTGAGATTTGTATATCACGAGTGTTCTTTTTCCAAGCCTCCCCAAGCTTTTACAGTTGAGTAGTCTTTCTTTAGCTTCTTCAGGCTTTACAATCGAGTAGTGTTTTTCCTAGCCTCTCCAAGCTCACTTTGACCACTAACGGATCTGGATACAAGAGATTTTGTAGAAAGAGGTTTGTGTTTACTCTCACACTAAAAACTCTTTATAGAGTATAGATCAAATGCACATAGTGTGTGACTTCTCTAAATTCTCAATGTGAAAATGTTATCTATTACAATCTAGTAGGGAAGATTTACAAACATAAGTTACTATGAGTAACTTTCTGGAGTATCAGAAAGTAAAGAAAGGTTGAAGATGAAAATAGTTGTAGCTTGAAAAAATTTGAGCAGCATCTCTCTTTTCTTCTTCATAGTCCAACTTTATATAGACTTCAAGATATTACCATTGGAGCTTGTAGATCTTGAGCCTTGTGCTATTTCGATCCACTGGTCTATGACCGGAAAGAGAAGATATAGTTTTCTTCTTTGACAAGTAGTGATAATATAGAAGAGGAAAAATAGTCATTTGAAGTCTTCACCCACTTTTTAGACTTGTCAGCACTTCTTTTACATTATGTCAACTCATATTTGACTTTTTGAATTTTTCAATGGAGTATATAGAAGAAGCTTTCAAGGTAAGATACTTCATGAGTAGCAAGTTTCTGATGATCACCTTTCTAGACTCAGTCATCCTTCTAAATGCAGTATGATATTTCTCATGGCATTTTTTTTCTTTTTTTATGCTATATCACATCCTTCTAAACTTTCTTTCTTATTCTTGAATGAGTAAACGTATAGAACACAAAGTGATTTTTCCAATATAATCATATTTTCATGAAGTACCATGGATTTAAACGCTTTGATTTGTACGAAAATCATTTGACTTCAAAGTAGATGATTTTACTCATAGATGAATACATTTAGCTAAACCAAATCATTTACTGTCCAAGAGATTTACTTAAATTTTAATTTGATATTCATCAAAACCTTAAAAGCTTGAAACGTCTAAGGATATGAGACTATTTCAGTTGGGCATTAGAGCTTACAATCTCCCCCTTTTTGATGATGGCAAACCAATATTTAAGAAAAGATCTTGTTTATCAAAATATTATCTCAAAAGAATACGATTTGTTATTTGAAATAAGTTACTTTCTGAAGTGAGTTGAAAGAGTCATGATATCCAGAATTTTAGAAAAGAAACTAGAGTGAGCATAGAGAAAATCTTTTACAACCCAGATGGTTATGATCATATTGTCAAGTATGAGTTGCATAGGATTCCTATGACACATAAATCACAATGTTTTCTAACATTTTTAGGCAAGTGTAAGTGTATCACAGCAAAGATACAAATTTGTTCAGTTAATACACAAATAAACAGAGTAATCAAGCAGATAGCAACAACTATCAGAAAGAGAATTTAGTTATACAGATTTCTGAACAAGTAAGAGTGTTCAACCCAGAACAACCACACAAATATCACTTAGCAGAATCAACCAGTTGACAAAAAAATAATCATGATATTAGAGCATTCAATAATACATAAATTACTTGAGTATCAGTGAGATATGATAATAGAGATATAATGTACTGCTAGAGATAAAAGATTAGATCATAGGATATTAAAGCATAATCATGAGAGAGATAGTGCATTAAAGTGATAATTATAAATCAACTGCATTAATATCCACAATCATAAAACAAATTGTCCAAAAATGTATAAAGATAGTTAAAAAATAATGAAATGTTTCTTGTATGCTAAAAAATGAATATGCCAAAGAAAATGAGTTCTAAGACTAATATGATCTGCTCCCTTCAACATAAACTTTTCTTGAATATTTTACTTTTCTCCCCCTTTTCCATCATATAAAAAAATGAGGATATAAGATCATAAAAGAGCCATCATGGATTACTTTTTCTTTTCTGAATTATCTTCAGAATCTGCAATAGAAGATTTTCCATCTTGTCCATCATTCTTTCTAATCTTTGCTGATGAGTCTAAAGTTCAACTTGATTTGCCATGTTAGTATATTGATTGGCCAGTAGTAGATCCATCTATACTTTAGTAACATTTGGAAAGACTTCAGCAAATGAAGGATCTCCAAAAGGCAATTTCACTATCTGTTGGCTATGGCTAACTGAGAATAATTGATGTTCAGATACAACTGGAGTAGCTATTTTGTCATATTTGGGAGTTGAGGTCAGTAGCAATAAGGTTTGTGCAGTGACAGGGGTTGTAGGAACTCCTTGTGAGATTGTGTCCTGGGTGTGGTATTGGAGTGCTTAGATGTACAACCTCATTTCAGAATTAGCAGCCATATTCCTAGTTTCTGCCACTAGAGCAAGTATTCTATCAAGCTCTGTTCTCTTTGGTGTAGTTTCAACTCTAAAAGCAAATGATGCTTCTCAACTGAAAGAATTCAATGGCAAGCTTGAAGTGTGAATAGCACTCTGTTCTGATCTTCGGTTTGTAACTTCAGAAGGCAGCACTACTTTTTTTATCTTAGAAGGTGGGTTGACATCTTCAACGATTATATACTATTGGTCCATCTCTAGAGAAGTAGATGAGCTTCTTGTACTTCTAGCTGAAGCACCAATTCCAGCTACTTTATCCTTTTTCTTTTGCACCTAAGATTCTGATCTCATTCTGTTTTCTACTACTTCAAGCATTACCTTTTTGATAGGAGAAGGAGTGGATTCTTTAGAGGGTTCCATAGGGGCTTTCTTCAATGGTTGCTTCCCTTTCCTTTTGATCTCAGGGTCCTTATCTTTATCTAAAGCTTCTGCTTTAGCTTGCATCTATTGTTCTTCTTGAGGAAGTTTTTCCCTGATCACAATCCCTCTTTCATTAGCTCTGGAGGGTCTATGTGCTTGTTTTGTAGGTGCTATACCATTCAGTGGCTTGGCAGCAATGGCAGATGTTTCATTTTCTGCATTAGAAGAAGAAGTTTTTTCAGCAAGTTTAAATAGTCTTCTCTTGCTGATTCTCCTTTCTTCAAAGATAGGGAAAAACTCCTCTCTTGCCTCTTCTTCTTCCTCAGTTCTTTAGAAAGTTTTGATTGAACCTTTTGGAAAAAAGCTTGCCTTTTCTTTGGGTCGTTCTTCTTCTCTTCTTTCTTCTTTTTCTTCTTCCCATATTTCTCAAGGCCTTAAGGTTTCAAGCCCTTGGCTAAGAATGTTTTTATGGTGGTAGCAAGGCATTTTTCATCCTTCCTGTGTCCATCAACAGGAAGCTGTGATCTTGTAAAAACATGAGTGAGAAGCATGCCATAGGGCAAGGCAGCATGGCTCCTTCTTACATCATCAATGGCCAAGAGCATGTAGTCCAGAATCAGCCTAACTAGATTTATCCTTCTTCTAGTCATAAGGCAGAACATGACCATATGGTCTACCTCTATCATAGCATCAGTGTTTCCCATCCTCGGAAGCATAGTGTATTGGACTATAGAATATGTAAGCACCAATGCCTAACTGAAATAATATTGCATCTTTAGACATTTCAAGCGTTAAGGTTTTGATGAATACTAAATCAAGAATTAAATAAGTCTTTTGGAAAAATAAATGATTTGGCTTATCTAAATACATAAATCTGCGACTAAAATATTCTACTTTGAAGCAAAATGATTTGTGCACAGATCAACGCATGTAAATCCATGGTACTTCACTTGAATATTATACTAGAATAACCGCTTTGTTTTCTATTTGTTTACTCACTATGGAATAAGTTAAAAAGTTAAAAAGGATAGTGATTTAGCACCAAAAAGGATGAACATGCCACGAGAAGGATCACGCTCCATCCAGAAGGGTGACTCTACCCAAAAAGATGATTATCAGAAACATGCTTCTCATAAAGTATCTCACTTAGAAAGCTTCTTCCATACGCTTCTCTGATAAATTCAAAAAGTCAAATATGATTTGACATAATGGAAAAGAAGCTCTAACAAGTCTAAAAAGTGGGTGAAGACTTCAATGGCTATTTTCTTTCTGTGTTATCTTTACTCATGGAAGAAGAAAGCTGCATCTTCTCTCTCCAATTATAGACCAGTAGATTATTGTAGCACAAGGCACAAGATCTACAAGCATCAACGATAATATTTTGAAGTTTATATAAATTTAGAATATGATCAAGAAGGTTGTGATGCTGCTCAAATATTTCAAGCTAAAAATATTTCATACTTCAAACCTTCTCGACTTCCTGATAATTTAGAAAGTTACTCATAGTAATTTCTATTTGTAAATCTTCTCTTTTGGATCGTATTAGATAACATTCTCTCATAGAAAATTTAGAGAAGCCATACATTGTTCATATTTGATCAATACTCAGTAAAGAGCTTTTAGTGTGAGAGTAAACACAAACCTCTTTCTATAAAATTTCTTGTATCCTGACCTGTTAGTGATCATTGTAGAAGCTTGGAAAGGCTAGGATAAACGCTACTTAATTGTAAAGCTTGGAGGGGCTAGAGAAAGACTACTCAATTGTAAAAGCTTAGAGAGGCTTAGAAAAGAATACTCGATATATAAAAATCTCAACAAAGAGTTAGGGACTGAACGTAGGCACTTGCTTAACCGAACTAGGATAAACTTTGCTATGTGATCTCTCTATCTCTTTCTCTTTATTAACTGCCTTCATTCTATCGTAAATCATTTGCGTCTTTTAGAATTGTTCAAAAGTATTTCTGAACAAAGTTGATAACTATTCTTTTTAACCATATTGCTTCCATATTCCATGTCAAGGACTTGAGAAAGTTCTTTAAATTTTTTTTTTACGGGTTAAAATTATTAAGTGAAGACATGATTCAACCCCCATTCCTGTGTCATCTCATCCAACAATTGGCATCAGAGCTTAACTCTAGGGTTGAGCTTCCTAACAGTTGCAGAGGATAAAGATCCATCAAATGGCGCAACAAACAAATCGTATAGCAGAAGGTCATTCTATTAATTGCCCCCCTTACTTTAATGGTGAAGAGTATCCTTAGTGAAATGATAGAATGAGACTCTTCATTGAGTCCACAAGTCTGGACATGTGGGGAATTATAGAAAATGGTGATTATGTGCCCATGATTGAGCAACTAGCACCTCAAGGAGGTGCAAATCCAGAACAACCTCCACCAGTAATAGTCAGAACCATTCCGAGAAATGAATGGACTGACCAATACAAAACCAAAGTCTAGATGAATATTAAGGCAAAGTATCTGTTCACATGTGCCTTAAGCAAAAGTGAGTATGATAAGATTATATCCTGTGACTCGGCAAAAGAAATCTGGGATAGACTCTAAGTACTTCATCAAGGAACTGATCAGGTCAAGGAGACCAAGATCAGCGTGCTAGTTCATCAATATGAGATGTTTGCAATGCTGGAGCATGAAAATATTGATGAGATAACGACTAGATTTATGCATATCATAAATCAACTAAGGCCTTGGGCAAAAGGTATACCAATGCAGAAATGGTGAGAAAGATTCTGAGAAGTATTTCAAAGGCCTAGCATCCAAAATTAACTACTATTGAAGAAGCTAAGGACTTAAATGTGCTTAGCTTAGATGCTCTAATTGGGTCATTAAAGACACATGAAATTGAACTTAATGAAGCCTCTAATGAGACCATCAAAAAGGGAAAGTCTATTGCTCTGAAGTCCACTCAGAAAAAGGACTCAAGCTTCCAAGGCCATGAAAACTTCAGAAGAATCTGAAAGAGATGACGAAGACTCTTCTGATGATGATGATGATGATGATATTACTTATTTGCCAAAGAGGATCTCAAAAGCATGGATAAGGAGAAAGAAAAAGAACTTTCCTTCCAAAAAGGACAAGAAGGGCAAGACCAAGCAAGATATGATTATTTGCTTTGAATGTAAGGAGCCAGGTTAGACTTGAATGTCCTAGACTGAAGAAAGCCTTTAAAAAAAAGACCACAAAGAAGAAGGCTATAATGTCTACATGGGAAGACCTGGATGAAAAAAGGAGAATGCTGAATCACAAGGTGAAGAAGAGATTGTAGCAAATTTCTACTTCATGGCGGATATAGTTGCAGAAGAAGAAACTAAGGTATCTAATTCTGAACTTGAACTTACACATGAAAGCCTTCAAAAAGCTTATGATGATCTTCTGGATTATTCTCAATTACTAGCTTCCCATTATGCTTCTTTAAAGAAAATTTTTTTGAAACTATCATCAGATTTCAAAAAACTCAAAATGGAAAATGAGAAGTTGGGCAAAAAAATGCTAAGCTTTTAAAAGAAAATGACACCCTCCAGAAGAATGTTAATGCCCTGAAAACTAAGGCTTTTGAATGTAGCCAGAACATTTCCTCTAATGTTTCTGAGCTTCAGAACTTAGTTAAACTTCTCAAAACTGATCTTGAGAAAATGGTAAATAGCTCAAAAAATCTTGATCTTATGCTTGGAGGGCAAAAACCATATCTTGATAAAATAGGACTAGGATATGTAGAAGATGTAAATGAGACTTTATCCAAAGATTCACAACAAAAAACTCCTACATGTATATATTGTTTCAAAAGGGGACACTCTTCTAAAAAATGCTTCTTCAAAAGGAAAGCTAAACAGAAAGTGAAAAAATCCAACACATCAACTAACAAAAAAGGACCCAAGAAGATTTGGGTACCTAAAGTAAAAATGGCTTTTGGTGCATGTGTGCCTTAAATCAATACATCCAAAGGAAAAGAAATGGTATCTGGACAGTGGATGTTCTAGACACATGACTGGAAGAAAATCTTGGTTTAGAAACCTCTGACCCAAGGATGGTGGAGT
Organism: Pterocarpus macrocarpus; assembly: GCA_031439585.1. Classification (NCBI taxonomy): domain Eukaryota; kingdom Viridiplantae; phylum Streptophyta; class Magnoliopsida; order Fabales; family Fabaceae; genus Pterocarpus; species Pterocarpus macrocarpus. The sequence continues at coordinate 30,537,614 of CM062513.1, read as the reverse complement.
AATGAAATTTGCTGATGCAATCAAGTCTAGAATTATTGGTATAGGTAATGTTGGTAAAAATGACTCTGAATTAATAAATCATGTTATGCTTGTAGAAGGACTAACCCATAACCTTCTGAGCATTAGTCAATTTTGTGACTAAGGCTACAAAGTTGTGTTTGAACCTTCTCAATGTATTATAAAAGATTCCAGTTCTAATAAGATCATTCTTACTGCTAAAAAGTGCAATAATATCTATGTATTATATCTAGATGACCTTCTAGTTCAAAATGTAAAATGCTTAGCATCTTTCATGGATGAAAAGTGGCTATGGCATAAGAAACTCGGTCATGCTCATATGAAAATAATTTTTTAGATCTCTTAGAAAGAATGTAAAATGTCTACCCAAAATTATTTTCGAAAATGACTCATCTTGTAAGTTTTGTCTTAGAGGTAAATCAACTGAGAGTTCATTCCATAGTAAAAATATAGTTTCTACTACAAGACCACTTGAGCTTTTACATCTTGATCTATTTGGACCAACAAGGACTGCTAGCTTAGGCGGTAGGAAATATGGTTTAGTCACAGTGGATGATTTCTCAAGATTTACATGGGTTATATTTCTAATCCATAAGGATGAAGCTTCTAAGGCCTTCAAAACTTTTTCAAAAAGAATTCAAAATGAAAAAGGTTTTTGTATTACTTCCATCAGATTAGATCATAGTAGAGAATTTGAAAATCATTCTTTTGAATCTTTTTGTAATGAAAATGGCATCTCACATAATTTCTCTTCTCGTACAACTCCTCAACAAAATGGGGTAGCGGAAAAAAAGAATAGATCATTACAAGAAATGACAAGAACTATGTTGCTTGAAAGTAGGTTATTAAAAGGATTTTGGACAAAAGTAGTTAACACTGCCTGCTATATTCAAAATTGTGTATTTTTAAGGCCGATAGTCAAGAAAACTCCGTATGAATTATGGAAATGAAGAAAACCCAACATTTCATACTTTCATGTCTTTGGATTTGAATGTTTTATACTTAACACCAAGGACTGGCTTTCAAAGTTTGATCCTAAGTCTGATCCTGGAATCTTTCTAGGATATTCTTCTATATCAAAAGCTTACAGGGTATACAATAAGAAAACTCATACAGTGGAAGAAACAATATATATCAACTTCATGGAGAGAATAAATGACTTCAATCAGACTGTCGTGGATCTGGAAGAAGAAAAGGAGAATATGTCTTTAAATAACAATGCCCAACATAAATTGAACCTTCAGATTACCACAAGAAATGATGAAGATGATGTTTTTAATCCACCCACTTATCAATATGTTTATGATAATGTTTCTGATAATCTAGAAGGTACATCTGTCAAGAGATGATACACTGGTATATAAGGATAAGGACCTTGAAATCAAAAGGAAAAGGAAGAAGCCTATGAAGAAAGCCCTTGTGCAACCTTTTGGTGAATCTACTCTATCTCTTGTCAAAAGAGCTTTGCTTGAATCAGATCAAGATAGATTGAGAATAGATGCACGGCTGCAAAGGAAAGGACAAGGCTACTGGAGTTGGTGGCTCTATCAGAGGTGTAAGAAGTGTAACACCCTAATAATACCATACTATGCTTAAGTCATTTTATGGCATTATTAGTTGTTACTTTTAACTAGTGAAAGTTCTTATAGTTGAAATTAGCGTAATATATGAAAATAATTTGTAAATTTTTTTCTTTTTGTTAAACCTTTATGCTTGAAAACTGAGCCGTTAAGTGCTTACTTACTCACATAAATATGGATGTTATTCTTCATATCACGAAGTTACTAGAAAAACGTATGACAAAATTGAAATAACAAAACACAATACCTTAAGCCAATAATGTAATCATAGATAATCAAGAGTCATCATTATATTAATAATTATCACATATGTAATAGGTCAAATTAAGTAGCATGACTTCCCACATGCTTTTAATTACATATAAACTGCCCAACTAGGGCTCTCAAGAAGGTGAAAACATTCTGCTACTATCTCAATCCTCCTTAGCTAGGTGAAGAAACATGGCAGCTTCTCATCTTATCTAGTCAGGTACCATCAGAAGTGCTACCATGGATGCTATCAGCTCCACCTGAAGACGACATGGAAACGTAGGAGTGAGAAATACAAGATTTCTCAGTAGGATCCCAACTAGACCATTAATGTATCATCGTCATCGTCCCAGCCACTTCGGGCTTAATCATGAAAATAGTGAGCATGCATAGATTCTATTTTAAAGGGTTTAAAAACATAGGTTCCTGAAGCGGATTTCTTTTAATCTTCCTTATATAAACATAATGTAAAGAAACTCAAGGCTACAATATAAGAGCATAGTATAAATATTCATGACCATACAAATGAGAGAATAAAGATGCATGCACATTCAAGTAACATCTTAGACTAGACCAAAGTCTTTCTTTAACTTTACTTTCATATTTAGCACGTGCTTAGCATTCTTTACTTTTCCTTTGAAATAGATTGCTTTTGGACATGAGCTCATTCTATGATCGTCTTCACGTAGTACTAACCAAATCAGACTAAGCCAATATTGGTTACTTCTAAGTTTGCGAGTCCTCCATGTTATCCCCCATAAAGGTTCCTTGAGTCTTTGTCGATCACTGACTCTCACTTCCCTTACCGAAGTGATTGAAGGGTCATATCCCATTCTTTCTTTTCTTATCATTATACTTTACATGCATAATACTTCTTTGACAAGACACATGCAATGATATGACTAGTTCCATAATTTTGATGGAAATCCGGCAGCATAACGGCTAACCCAGAGCTTCCCCAAAATGCCAATCATAACACTTTCAACCAACAGTCTGTTATATCCATCTCATATTATCACACTAATTATTCAATCATGAGACAATACTCAAACAAACTTGTTATACATCATGGCGTATGGCACCATACATTCATACCTTAAAGGGTTCATAGTTGTGTTATTCTTTGTGGAAAGTCTTATGAGCCAATATATGATTTTCCGTGGTTACCTATAAGATAATCACATAGTTAAAATAAATGTGTATGTTGTAATATCACCATATAACGTAATAGGAAATAATAACAACAAATTTTTGTTATTCACCACCTTGCCCCTAAACTTTTTAGAAAATAACATTTAAGTCCCTATGTCAATAGAATTAGCAGAATAAGGTTTTAAATGAAGCAGAATCACGCAGCGAAAACGTAAAAAACTAAACCTCAGCCAATTGAGCCACGGAGGTATCCATATATGAAATGACATGGGATGCCCCTAGACTTACCCATAATTACAAAAATGCCATTAGCCATGAAAAACAAAAAATAGAAGGCCCTAAAATTTGCAAAACGTTTAATGTACACTGTTAATCGATTTACTCGATTTTATTGAGTTTGTAGAGTTAATTAAAAAGTTAATTAGGGGTTAACTAGGAGTTGATTAGAAGTTAAATTAGAGAAATTAGGATTGAGATAGAAACTTATAAAAACCTCACAAAATTCTTTAAAACTGTTTTACCAATTTAAAGGAAATCGGTAAGATTACGGTATTTTAAACTGTCAGAACCGAACTAATAGAATTTTAACTCACTAACCCTACTTTAAGTGGCTGAGTTAACTCCCAAAGTGGTGCAAACAAGGCCACAAAACATGAGGAAAGTTGGCTGAAAATCAGCCTTGTATTCTAAACTAATCATATTACAAGGAGCCAACTACCACACCATTAAATCAGATTTTTTTCCTTCTTTCTCCACCCAATTTTCGAGCTCCTTCTTCCAGCAGCCTTCCTCTCCTCTTTTCTTCATCTTCTTCATTCCTTCTTCCACTTTCAGCCTCCCTCAAGTTTCTTGCATCCATATCCTTCACTAGAACTCAAGACTAGCTAGTTGTTACATCAAAATAAAGGTAGAGATTCAACCTTGTTCTTGTTTTCTTGGGCATGGGTGACTGATTTGGGGCTTTTGTTTCTTACTTCTTGATGTGATAATTGGATGTATATGATGATATTTGGCTGTTTTGTTGGCTGTTTGTGATGTTGAAATCGATTAGGAAGCAAGAAAGGATGAAGGTAGGAAGATGTGAGAAGCTGGAAAACCAAAAGCCCTCGGCAGTCCGTACGGCGGAGTGTACGGCTTCGCCTACCGCCGTTTAAATTTGATGAAACCAATTTTAAATGAAACTAGACATTCAGGGCTTTCCATTCATATATCATATAAGGCCATTGGATTAGTATTAACTGAGATATGAATTTTGGAAGTTTGACCTAGGTTTTTTATTTTGATTCTGGGCAGAATGGATTTTTCAGGGTAGAACTCGCCCTATACTACTTGAAATTGAGTGAAACTAACTTTTTTAGAAATCTTACACATAGGAGAATGTCCCATAAAAATTTCAGAGTTAGATAAGATCTCGTTTGCTCCCACTATTCCAAGAAAGTTGCCCTATGTCCAAACCGGGTCAAAACAGGGCATTTCAGGAAGGTCAGATTTCAGGGCTTATAACTAGAGCCTTACTAAGTCAAATGAAATGGAAATTTTTGAAAATGAAATTTTGCCCTGTTAGCTTTAATATGAGACTAACTTCGTATGATTTGAATTAGTTTTCGATTTTTACTGGATTTTTACTTTTAAGTGTGCAATTCTGGCCAGCTGCTGGGCAGGCCGGGATAAAACCTAAATAATTTGAGTTACACTTATCAAAATTAGATGGGACCAAAGAGGTTAGAAAATAGATACATGAAATTTTAACATATCCAAAATTCAGGTCTAAAGGAGCTAAAATGAATTTATGGCCTAAGTTACAAAAATCAGGCAGAATAGGTATAATGGGCAGAATAGACATAGGAATCCAATCCCTACATAATTGACATTATTGTGATATATAAGGGTCCAACCCCTACATGATTGACATTAATGAGACATGTTTGCTACTCTATGTTGAACTTTTGCTTAGTTGGTTCTACTGGTAGCCTGACACTATTCATGGGGAAGCGGACTCGATCCGTTATGCTGCCGAATTTCCGGCAGAAATTAGTGATAGTTCTAAATGTTGGTGTGTTAATGTTGTTATGTGTAGAAAATACTGACCAAGTATTATTATTTGAGAATAAGATATGAAGTCTATGTATTTATGATTTTATGATTAAAGATATGATGATGAGTCCATATTCCGAAGGAATGTGACATGGCAATCACGCTCTGATAGGGTATGACACGGCGATTATACTCCGGAATGTGGCATAAGGATCCCACCCCTAAGGAATGTGACATGGTGATCACATCCCGAGGGAGTATGACATGGCGATCATACTCTGGGACGTGGCAAGATGAATATATTTTAAGGAGTGTGACATAGTGATCACACCCCGATGGGGTATGACATGGCGATCATACTCTAGAATATGGAATGATGATTACATCCTAAGGAATGTGAGATGGCGATCACACTCCAATGGAGTATGACATGGCGATCATACTCTGGAATGTATATGACAAGTAAAGAAAGACCAAGAAAGAAAAGAAAATTATGTATATCTGCATAAATTCAAGTACAAGTGAAGGCAGGTGCAAATTTCAAGTTTCCAGTATGTTAGTGTTATTAATATGTTATAGTTATTATTCGTAATATGCTTCATGACTTTTTCGTGTATTGGCTCTCCCAAATGACAAGTGCATGAATAAAATGAATTCTGCTTCGGACAATATATTTTTTGAACTATAAAACTGCACAGTCTAGTTAACATATTCACATTTTTCATAATAAACCGAAGCAGTTGGAGATAATAATGATGACACCACACAAACTTTCTTAGCGAACTCTACTGAGAATTTAAAATTCTCACTCTTGTTTCCATGTTATCTCCAGATAGTTTGAGAAGATTCTAAAATGGCTGAAGTTGCTGTCATGTAAGGTCCGTCAGGTAACAGTAACAACTCCAGAGTGGGGTAGTATGACTTAAGCATAGTACTGTACAGAGGAGAACGTTACATATGTAGTCTTTAGTTACCTAGTCCTTATGTGAAATTACTCTTTATTTGTGCACATGTCTTATGGAACACTTGTTCAAATTAACTAAGTTAGATAATTATTTCCTTTCCTTGAGATAGTGCACTTAGTGATTCTTAGGTTTATGATATGTTCAGAGGCCCTAATCATACTTCTGTTTCCAAGGATTTCGAGATCCCTCTAATCCTTGGGTCAAGACAATGCATAACCACACTCATAAACCTAACAACACCATGTTTACTAATCACCAAGGGTGATTTTTTAACTCATTCAAGTTGCAAAGTTTCAAGCTTTTATTATTAACATAACAAGATCTTATATTAAATGTTATAAAACTTATAATTCTTTATAAAGTAATTATAAAATTTCATTCTTTAAGAAAGTATGTGCCTCTAAAATTATGCTCCTGTAAAGATTCATCCTCTTTGAATTAATGATATAAGATATTAGCTTTAGAACTAAAAGGTCTTGTTCTTTATAAAAGTTAGCACTTTTAATTATTCTAAGACCAACAAGGTCTCAACTTTATGAGTTAAAGTTGTCTTAAAGTTTTAAAAGATTCTTTCTTATGAAAGTTTGACACTTTATACAATGTTTTTAATTCAAGACTTAACCTTAACAAGAATAGAGTTACAAGTTGACATATGACTTAAAGTTACATTCTTTGTTAAAGTTTTGAAGCTTTATGAAAGGTTTTGTCTTCAATATTCCATTTTTAAGACATAAAGTGACAAGTTTTCATTTTTAGGACTTAAAAAGATTCATGTTCCAACAAGATTAAACTTTTACACATATTCTTGTCTTCAAAAAGAACAAAATTGAACTTTAAAGGAGCATACATATTTCGTCACTTTACATGCATCAAGAAACAAACTTTTTAAAACTTTATGCTTTTAGGAATGTTCATAGTCTTATCAAGTCATGAAAAATATGTAAAGATGAGAACTTTTCCACTCATAAGCTCATTATAAGAAAAGGAAGAAACTTTAAACAAAATACCACCAAGAACATCTTTCTTTTTCAAATAACTCATAATAAACATCAAGATCTCATGCTTCAATAAGCAAAAATAGAAACTTTGAGGCATTCAAGAAGCAAACTTTCAAATAACCAAGAACAACTCATGAAGAAGAATATGAACACTTTTTGCTAAAAAAGTAAACTTTTGCTCATGAAGAACATGAGAGTTTTTCTCAAGCTTTCACTTGAAGATCTTGGTCATGGAGGAGCCAAGCTTCAAGCTTTCTTGAGTAAACAAAAGAGAAGAGTAGAGATCACTACCTAGAGTGAAAAGCGGCATCCTAGCAAGAGAAGAAGAAGATGACGACTCCTCCTTGGGGGCTGATGGTGGCAGTTTTGAATGAGAAAGGAGAGAGCTCTTGAGATCTTGTAAAAATGGAGCTTGTAGTATGTAGATCTTGTCTCCAAAGACCAAAAGATTGGTCTTTGAAGGGTTTGGTGAAGAAAGTTTGGTTATGGAGGTGGAGAATAATGAAGAAGATGAAGAAGAAGAAGAGGAAATATAAAGAGAAGTTGGAGAGTTTGAGAGCTTAGAGAGAGAATGAAAGCTTGCAAATGAAAAATGAGTATGTGTGTGCATGTGTATGGCTGTAGGCTTCTTAAGGGTGAGAAGGAGATATTTTGTGTTGTCCTGTGTTAATGAGTGATTAAGGGGACAAATTGGATGATGGGGGAGACAAAATATAGTCAACTCTTACATAAAGTAATCTTATCTAATGCTTTTTACTTTAGTGACATCACTCTTTACTTTATTGTCTAGTTGACTAAATTTGAATTTTAATGATGTGATTAAGTGCTCTTGCAACTTAATCAATTTGATTAAGCAAGAATTAGTGATTAATACACAAGAACATAATTAAGAAAATTAAACTTATAATTAAGCTTAATTATACTTAATTAAACTCGATTAAGTTAATTATTGGCAATTAGTACTTAATTAAGCCATTAAGAGTTTGACTCACTTAATTAAAGATTCTCTAATCTTAATTAAGCATTCTCTTAATTTTCTCTACTAAATTGTCACATAAATTCTTTAATTAAGCCTTAATCTTTTAATTTCTCATTAAGTGCTAATTACTCGGGAGTACTGAGGTAATTTAGCACAAAGGGAAATTGAGGATGTTACAAGAAGTTCTCTGCAACTTTTGAAGTAGAACAAGACTACATTGTCATTGAAGATGTCAATGCACTTGCTAAGATGAGAAGGGTTATTCTAGCTTCTAAAGAACCTACAAGAAGATCAACACAGTTTGTTATACCTCCATCAAGGTTGCTACTGATTCCTTTCACTTAAGAAGAATCTCTAATTCAAAGAGCTGAAACAGCACCAGAAGGAACTGAGCCAGAAAGGACATATGTGCTAATAGCAAAAAATGAACCTGCTATTGCTAAATCTGAAACTGTACCTCAGAACACTCCAATGCCCCCAACCAGCCATTGCCACTATATCTCAAGAAAATGCTGCAACCTTTGTCACTGCTCAAACCTTAATGTTGTTGACCTCAACTCCAAGATATGATAGAATAGCTACTTCAGTTGTCCTTGAACCCCAAGCATCCTTGGCTAGCCAAAGCCAACATATAGTGAAATTGCTTTATGGAGCCCCTTCATCTGCTAAAGTCTTTCCAGATGCTGCTGAAGTTCAGATGGATCTACTGCTGGCCAATCAACATTCTATTATGGCAAATCAAGCAGAACTTCTGTCTCATCGGCAAAGGTTTGAAAGAAGGATGGATAGGATGAAAAATCTTCTATTGCAGATTTTGAAGACACTCCAGCAAGGAGAAGGCAATCCATGATGGCTCTTCTATGATCCCACATCTTCATTTCTTTTGATGATGTCAAAGAGGGAGAAGGAAAATAGTCAAGGAAAACTTAAGCTTAAAGGAGAAGCATATAGTTAGGGGGAGCACATTGTAACATGTCATATTAGTCTTAGGACTCATTTTCTCATATAATCTCCAGGCATACAAGAAACATTTAATTTCTTTTCATTATCTTTAAACTATCTTTACATATTTCTGAACAATTTATCGTATGATTATGGATATCACTTTAATGCTCTATCTTTCTGATAATTATACCTTAGTATCCAATGATTTAATCTTTTATCTCTAGCAGTACATCATATCTCTGATATCATGTCTCTCTAATACTCAAGTAACCTGTGTATTACTGAATGCTCTGATACTATGATTATTTTATTTGCCAAATGGTTGCAGCTAAATGATATTGGTGTGTTTGTTCTGAACTGAACACTCTTGTTTGTTGAGAATTTTGTATAACTAAGATCTATTTTTTGATAGTCGTTACTCTCTAATTGATTGCTCTGTTTATCTATGTAATAACTGAAAAATCTGCATCCTTGCTCTAACACACTCACACTTGTCTAAACTTGTTAAAATACATTGTGACTTTATGTGTTATAGGAATCCAATGCCACCTGCACTTGAAATTTGTCGATAACCATTCGGGTTGAAAAAGAATTCAATCTATATTCTCTCTAGTTTCTTTTCTAAAGTTTCTGGTTATCATGACTTTTTCTATTTCACTTCAAAAGTAATTTGTTTCGAAGAAGAAATCGTATATTTTTAAGCAAGACCTTTTCTTAAATCATAGATTTGCTATCGTCATAAAGGGGGAGATTGTAAACTCCAATGCCCAACTGAAATAGTATCGCATTTTTAGACATTCCAAGTGTTAAGGTTTTGATGAATACGAAATCGAGAATTAAATAATTCTTTTAGAAAATAAACGATTTGGTTTATCTAAATACATAAATCTGTGAGTAAAAATATTCTACTTTGAAGCAAAATGATTTGTGTATAGATCAAAGTGTCTAAATCCATGGTACTTCACTTGAATATTATACTGGAACAACCGCTTTGTTTTCTATTTGTTTACTCATTGTGGAATGAGTTAGAAAGTTCAGAAGGATAGTGATTTAGCACTAGAAAGGATGAACATGCCATGAGAAGGATCACACTACATTCAGAAGGGTGACTTTGCCTAGAAAGATGATTATCAAAAACATACTTCTCATAAAGTACCTCACTTAGAAAGCTTCTTCCATGTGCTTTTCTGATAAATTCAAAAAGTCAAATATGATTTGACATCATGGAAAGGGAGCTCTAGCAAGTCTGAAAAGTAGGTGGAGACTTCAACACTATTTTCTTTCTAAGCTATCTTTACTTGTGGAAGAAAAAAGCTGCATCTTCTCTCTTCGGTTATGGACAAGTGGATTCTTGTAGCACAAGGCCCAAGATCTACAAGCTTCAATGGTAACATCTTAAAGTCTATATAAAGTTGGAATACAATGAAAAAGGTGGTGATACTACTCAAATATTTCAAGCAAAAAATATTTCATTCTTCAAACCTTCACAACTTCCTGATATTCTAGAAAATTACTCATAGTAACTTATATTTCTAAATCTTCTCTACTAGATCGTATTAGATAACATTCTCTCATAGAGAATTTAGAAAAGTCACACATTGTTCATATTTGATCAATACTCTATAAGGAGCTTTTAGTGTGAGAGCAAACACAAACCGCTTTTTATAAAATATCTTGTATTCTGACCCGTTAGTGGTCATTGTAGAAGCTTAGAGAGGCTAGGATAAACACTACTCAATTGTAAAGCTTGGAGAGGCTAGAGAAAGAATACTCAACTATAAAGGCTTGGAGAGGCTTGGAAAAGAATACTCGATATATAAAAATCTCAATGAAGAGTTAGGGACTGGACGTAGGCACTTGCTTAGTTGAACCACGATAAACCTTCCTGTGTGATCTCTCAATCTTTTTCTCTTTATTAACTGTCTTCATTCTATCTTAAATCGTATGCATCTTTTAGAATGGTTCAAAAGTATTTCTGAACAAAGTTGATAATTATTTTTTTTAATCACATCACTTCTACATTCCAAGTCAAGGACTTGAGAAAGTTGTTTAAAAGTTTTTTTAACAAATTAAAATTAACAAGTGAAGACACGATTCAACCCCCTTTCTCGTGTCATCTCATCTTACAGAATATACAGCCGTAATAGTAATGAGAAGATTGGAAGTACAAATGCTTATTACATGTATGTCTTTTTTGCCAATTAGAACTTCATAGACTTCCTCTTCAGTGGCTTCAAGTTGTTCCCACCATTTGGCACCACCTCTACACAGGACACCTTCATAACGTGTGTTGGTAATATGGACAAGATTAGAAGGAAGCACTTGGATCTCAAAGCTTCCAATGATGCTCCTTAGAGATGTGTTATCTTCATCAACTGGAGCAAGGGATGTAGACATCCTCAGATATGCTTAGGAAATCATTCCACCCTTGAAACTAGAATATTTCAACAATTTGAGGGAGCGAAGAGTAGTTTTCCATGGCAAATCTCTTTCCTAAGGCAATGGGTCTGATGAAAATGTTTTTGTAGAAGTTTGTCTGCATTTCCTCATCATCAAATATGATAAGAGCACTGTAATATCCTTTTTTTGTCATGATGGTTTTGAAATGGTAGAATATTGAAAGTGAGGAGGGAATGTATATAGGCTAGGTGTATAGAGGGAAGTGTGAGGGTAAAAGGCCTTTGAATAAAGAAGATGAACAGTGTGAGGTTTTTCTCTGTGACTTGGTTAGTGAAAGGTTTGAATGAGAAGTTGATGTGATAAGTGAATGTCAGTGAGGGTAACTAATGGTTAAAGCATATGAATGGTTTTCAAAAGTGAAAATGACATCATCCGAGTCTCTTCATTTTCCCGTTTGTTTAGATGGTGTCAACGTGGCATGAGAAGAAATAACCAATTAACCTACATTTAAAAAACAACTTCTAATGAAAGATAATAACCAACTTTCTGGAATAAGGACCTTTCTTACATGAATATATCTCATCTTTTTTCTGAATAGACCATGATACATTCCTCTTCCTCAGATACCTCTTCCTTATTTCTCAACTTATACCGCACACTTAACTTTCTGAACCAGTTCTTTAACCCTTCTTGAGATGAACTTTCTGATGCACACTTCTCTGTTCTTACTGAATTTTCTTCGAAATATAGCCTCTATAGTCTTTCTCCAGAAAGGAACTCCAATAGAAAGTAACAATCTCAACTTTAAAATTAGCTTAAGGGGGAAAGCATCAAGGCATTATGAATGCATGATCAAAAGCTAGTCATGTTTAGAAGGTTTATTATGAGGCAGAAATGATCTTCAGCTAAAGGTTTTTGTAAAAATGTCAGCAATCTGACTTTCAATATTTATGAACCTTAGCTCAATATCTCCTTTTTGAACATGATCTCTTATGAAATGATGCTTAATATCTATATGCTTAGATCTAGAAGGCTGAATGAGATTCTTTGTGAGATTAATTGCACTAGTTTTGTCATATACGATAGTGATTTTGGTAAACCTCATATTGAAATCTTCCAACTGATACTTGATCCACAATATCTGTGTACTGCAGTTTGTAGCAGACACATATTTAGCCTCGGCAGTTGATAGAGCAATTGTGTTTTGCTTCTTGCTCGACCAAGTTATTGGTGATTTTCCAAGAAAGCAACAACAACCACTTATGCTTTTTCTTTTAATTCTGTCTCTAGAAAAATCAGCATCATAATAACTTATAACATTGGAAGCAGTGCTTTCTTATACCAGAGACTAAGATTAGTAATACCTACTAAATATCTTAAGATTCTTTTAACAGTGTTTAGATGAGACTATTTAGTATTAGCTTGAAATCCAGCACAAACCCCTACACTTAATTGTAGATCAGGTCTACTAGCAATAAAGTAGAGTAGAGAGCCTATCATACCTCTGTATAGTTTCTCAAACTTTTTCACCATCTTCATCAGCTTCTAGAACTTGAGAAGGATGCATAGGAGTACTGATGCTCTTTGCTTTGCCCATATTGAACCTTTTGAGCAAATCCTTAGCATATTTCTCTTGATGAATAAGAATTCCTTTTTTTTGTTGCTTGATTTGCAGTCCTAGAAAGAACTTTAGTTCACCCATCATGCTCATCTCAAATTCTCCTTGCATTAGCTCAGACAAACTAAAAACTATATCATCAACATAAATTTGTACAATTAAAAAAAAAAATTCTCATGCAAGATGAATAATGTAGTGTCAAACTTTCCATTTTTGAAACCATTTTTGAGAAAAAAATGAGCTAAGCCTATAGTACCAAGCTCTAGGAGCTTGTTTTAGTCCATATAAAGCTTTAGAAAGTTTAAGGACATGGTAAGGAAGATTTTTATGTTCAAAACTAGGAGGTTGTTCAACACGAACTTCCTTATAAATGAAGCCATTTAGAAAGCCAGATTTTACATCCATCTGAAATAAAACCAACCCTTTATAAGCAGCATAGGCAAGCAACATTCTGATAACTTCCAATCTAGTTACAAGAGCAAAGGTCTCATCATAATCAATATCTTGTTAGTTGTAACCTTGTGCCATTAATGTTGCTTTGTTTCTAATTACTTTCCCATTTTCATTAAGTTTGTTTCTGAACACCCATTTTGTCCCAATAGCAAATTGTCCTTTTGGTGAGGGGACCAGAGTCCAGACATTGCTTTTCTCAAACTAAGTAAGTTCTTCCTTCATAGCTTCAAGATCTTGAAAAGCTTCATCAACATTTTCTGGTTGAATTTCAGAGATAACAACAAGGTTGGATTCTATTTTGAGTGAAGATCTGGTTCTAATTACTTGAGAAAGTTCACCAATAATTTGATTTTGAGAGACAACTCTCAAGTCTCTTACACCAAAATATCATCTCTTGATGGATGTACCTTCTAGATCTTCAGAAATATCATCAGAAATATGTTAATGAAAGGGAGCATCAGAAACATCATCATCACCATTTCTTATGGCAATCTGAAAGTTCAGCTGAAGCTAAGCATTGTTGTTTAAAGAAATATTCTCCATTTCTTCTTCAAGATCAGTAACCTTTTGGTTAAAGTCATTTCTTCTCTCCATGAAGCTTATATGTATTATTTCTTCCATAGTTTGAGTCTTCTTGTTGTATACCCTGTAAGCTTTTGAAATAGAAGAGTGTCCTAGAAAGATTCTAGGATTAGACTTAGGATCAAACTTTGAAAACTCGTCCTTGGTGTTAAGTATAAAATATTCAGATCCAAAGACATGAAAGTATGAAATGTTGGATTTTCTTCCTTTCCATGATTCATAGGGAGTTTTCTTGAGAATTAGCCTTAAGAAAACATAGTTTTGAATGTAGCAAGTAGCATTTACTGCTTGAGAATTGGCCTTAAAAAAACATAATTTTGATAACCCACTTTCAAGAAGCATAGTTCTGGCCATTTCTTGTAATGATTTATTCTTCTTTTCCACTACCCTATTTTGTTGAGGAGTTCTAGGAGAAAAAAAATTATGTTAAATGCCATTTTCATTACAGAAAGTTTCAAAAGAATGATTTTCAAATTCTCTAATGATCTGATCTAATGGAAGTAATGCAAAAACCCTTTTCATTTTGAATTCTTTTTGAAAAAGTTTTGAAGGCCTCACAAGCTTCATCCTTATGGATCAGAAATATAACCTATGTAAATATTGAGAAATCATCCACTATGACTATACCATATTTCCTAGCACCTAAGCTAGCAATTCTAGTTGGTCCAAATAAATCAAGACGTAAAAGCTTAAATGGTCTTGTAGTGAAAATTACAGTTTTATTATGGAATGAACTCTTGGTCTGTTTACCTCTGAGACAGAACTCACAAGATAAGTCATTTTCAAAACTAATTTTGTGTAAACCTTTGACTAATTCTTTCTAAGAAATCTCAGAGATTAGTTTCATATGAGCATGACTAAATTTCTTGTGCCATAACCACTTTTCATCCATGAAGGATGCTAAGCATTTTACATTTTGATCTAGAAGGTCATCTAGATATAATACATAGGTATTATCACGGTTTCTAGCAATAAAAATAATTTTATCAGAAGTGGAATCTTTTATAACAAATTGAGAAGGTTCAAATATAACTCTGTTCCCTTGGTCACAAAATTGAGAAATGCTCAGAAGGTTGAGTTAGTCCTTCTACCAGCATAACATCATTCATTAAGTTTGAATCATTTTTACCAACATTACCTATACCCATACTCTGCACTTGATTCCATCAGCAAATTTCTCCACTCCACCATTCTTGGGTCTAAGGTTTCAGAACCAGGATTTATTTCCAGTCATGTGTTTGGAACACCCATTGTCCAAATACCACTTTGTTTCCTTTAGATGTATTGATTTAAGACACACCTGCACCAGAAGCTATTTTTCCTTTAGGTATCCAAATCTTCTTGGGTCCTTTTATGTTACTTGATGTTTTAAGCTTTTTCACTTTCTGTTTAGTTTTCCTTCTGGAGAAGCATTTTTTAGAAGAGTGTCACCTTTTGAAATAGCATATACATGTAGGAATTTTTGGTTGAGAATCTTTGGATGAACCCTCATTTGCTTGTTCCACATACCCTAGTCTTATTTTATCAAGATATGGTTTTTGGCCTCCAAGCATAAGATCAAGATTTTTTGAGCTATTAAACATTTTCTCAAGATCAGTTTTAAGAAGTTTAACTAAGTTTTGAAGTTCAGATACATCAGAGGAAGTATTCTCACTATCTTCAGAAGCCTTTGCTTTCAAGGCATTAACATCCATCTGGAGGGTGTCATTTCCTTTTAAAAGCTCAGCATTTTTATGCCTTAACTTCTCACTCTCAATCTTGAGTTTTTCAAAATCTGATGGCAGTTTCAGAAATAGGAAGCTAGTAATTGAGAATCATCTAAAAGATCACCATAAGTTTTTTGAAGAGTTTCAGAAGTAGGCTTAAGTTCGGAATTAGATACCTCAGTTTCTTCTTTAGAAACTATATTTGTCATGAAGCAGAGATTTGCTACAATCACCTTTTTTACCATTCTCCTGTTCTTCATCCAGGTCTTCCCATGTAGCCATCATAGCCTTCTTCTTTGTAGTATTCTTTCTTAAGCCTTTTTTCAATCTAGGACATTCAAATCTAACTTATCCTAGCTCCTTGCTTTCAAAGCGAACAATTTCATCTTGCTTGGTCTTGCCCTTCTTGTCTTTCTTGGAAATAAGGTTCTTTTTCTTTCTCTTTATCCATGATTTTGAGATATTCCTTACAAATGTGCAATCTCATCATCATCAGAGGAGGAGGAGGAGTCTTCTTTATCTCCTTCAAACTCTTCTGAAACTTTTATGGCCTTGAAAGATTGAGTCCTTTTTTGAGTGGACTTCAGAGCAATAGACTTTTCCTTTTTGGTAGTCTCATTAGAGACTTCATTAAGCTTAATTTCATGAGTCTTCAACGACCCAATGAGAGCATCTAAGCTAAACACATTTAAGTCCTTAGCTTCTTGAATAGCAGTTACTTTTGGATGCCAAACCTTTGAAAGACTTTTCAGAATTTTTCTTACCATTTCTGTATTAGTATACCTTTTCCCCAGGGGTTTTCAATTAATTTATGCTATGCATAAATCTAATTGTCATTTCATCAATGTTTTCATGCTCTACCATTTTAAACATCTCATATTGATGAACTAGGATATTGATCTTGGTCTCCTTGACCTGATCAGTTCCTTCATAAAGTATTTTGAGTCTATCCCAGATTTCTTTTGCTGAGTCATAGGATATGATCTTATCATATTCATTTTTGGTCAAGGAACATGTGAGTTGATACTTTGCTTTATCATTCATTTGGACTTTGGTTTCATGTTGGTCAATCCATTCATTTCTCGGAATGGTCCTGACTACTATTGGTAGAGGTCGCTCTAGATTAGCAACTCCTTGAGGTGCTAGATGCTCAGACATGGACACATAATCACCATTTTCTATAATTTCCCACATGTCCAGACTTGTGGACTAAATGAAGAGTCTTATTCTATCTTTCTAGTATGGATAGTCTTCGCCATTAAAGTATGGGGGGCAGTTGATAGAATGACCCTCTACAATATGATTTGTCTATTGTGCCGTTTGATGGATCTTTATCCTCTACAACCATTAGGAAGTTCAACCCTAGAGTTAGGCTCTAATGCCAACTGTTGGTTGAGATAACACAAGAAGGGGGTTTGAATTGTGTCTTCACTAGCTTGTAAAATTTTTAAAACAACTTTCTCAAGTTCTAGACTTGGAGTACGGAGCGATGTGGTTAGAAATAACAGTTGTTAACTTTGTTCAATAATGTATTTGAAAGATTTTAAAGGCTACAAAAGTTTGAAGATCAAATGAAAATAGCTAATAAAGAAAAAAAGATAGAATGATCATACAAGGTTTATCCTAGTTCGACTAACCAAATGTCTATGTCCAGTCCCTAATTCTTCGTTGAGATTTGTATATTAGGGGTGTTCTTTTTCCAAGCCTCTCCAAGCTTTTATAGTTGGGTAGTCTTTCTCTAGCTTCTCTAATCTTTACAATCGAGTAGTGTTTATCCTAGCCTCTCCAAGCTAACTTTGGCCACTAACGGGTCTGGATACAAAGATTTTGTAGAAAGAGGTTTGTGTTTACTCTCACACTAAAAGCTCTTTATAGACACTAAAAGCTCTTTACAGAGTATAGATCAAATGCACATACAGTGTATGACTTCTCTAAATTCTCAATGTTAGAATATTATCTATAACAATCCAGTAGAGAAGATTAATAAATAGAAGTTACTATGAGTAATTTTCTAGAGTATCAGAAAGTAGAGAAAGGTTGAAGAATGAAAATAGTTGTAGCTTGAAAAAATTTGAGCAGCGTTTCTCTTTTCTTCATAGTCTAGCTTTATATAGACTTTAAGGTATTGTCATTGGACCTTGTAGATCTTGTGCCTTGTGCTATTTCCATCCACTGGTGTATGACTGGAAAGAGAAGATGTAGCTTTCTTCTTCAACAAGTAGTGATAATACAAAACAGGAAAAATAGTTGTTTAAAGTCTTCACCTACTTCTCAGACTTTTCAACGCTTCTTTTGCATTATGTCAAATCATATTTGACTTTTTGAATTTTTTAATGAAGTGTATGAAAGAAGATACTTCATGAGTAGCAAGTTTCTGATGAACACCTTTCTGGACTGAGTTATCCTTTTGAATGCAATGTGGTCTTTCTCACGGCATGTTTTTTCCTCTCTAATGTTGTATCACATCCTTCTAAACTGTCTTTCTTATTCTTGAGTGAATAAACATATAGAACACAAAGTGATTTTCCAATATAATCATAATTTCATGAAGTATCCTGGATTTAGATGCTTTGATTTATTCAGAAATCATTTGACTTCAAAGTAGATGATTTTACTCACAGATGAATGCATTTAGCTAAACCAAATTGTTTACTGTCCAAGAGATTTACTTAAATCTTGATTTGATATTCACAGAACCTTGAAGTTTGAAACGTCTAAGGATATGAGATTGTTTCAATTGGGCATTGGAGCTTACATGCTTTTCCCTTTTTGTCCTCTTTAGGGGCAAAGCCTTTCTTTTTCTTTCTGTTAATCCAAGCTTTTGATATCCTCCTTACTACATGAGCAATCTCATCTTTCTCATCATTATCATCTTCAAAAGACTCATCTTTATCTTCATCTGAGTCTTCTTTTCTGCAACTTTCATGGCCTTAAAGGAGCTTGACTTTCTTTATGTAGACTTCAAAGTAATGGATTTTCCTCTTCTGTTGGATTCCTTAGCTCTTTCAGTTAGTTCAATCTCATGAGTCTTTAATGACCTAATGAGAGCATCAAGACTTAGCATATTAAAGTCTTTTGCTTCTTAAATGGTTTTCACCTTTGGGCACCATGCGTTAGAAAGACTCCTTAGAATCTTCCTCACAATCTCTACATTTGTGTATCTCTTCCCTAGTGCCTTCAACTGATTTATGATGTGCATAAATCTACGTGTCATTTCATCAATATTCTCATGTTCTAGCATTTTGAGCCTTTCATATTGATGGACTAGCATACTAATCTTGGCCTCCTTGACTTGATCAGTTCCTTTATGGAGAACTTAGAGTCTGTCCCAAATCTCCTTAGCAGAGTTACATGATATGATCTTATCATATTCACTCTTGCTCAAGGCACAAGTGAGAAGGTACCTTGCCTTAGCATTCATTTGAACTTTAGCTTTGTGCGAATCAGTCCATTGGTTCTTTAGAATGGTTATGACTACTACTAGTAGAAGTTGATCTGGATCAGCAACCACTTGAGGCGCAGGTTGCTCAATAGTAGGTACATAGTCACCACTTTCTATGATCTCCCATATGTTAATACTTGTAGACTCAATGAAAAGTCTTATTCTATCCTTCCAATATGGATAATCTTCACCATTGAAATAAGGAGGGCAATTGATAGAGCGCCCTTCAGCTATATGGTTGATTTGTTTTGCCATCTTTTGGTTCTTTATCCTCTGTGACTATTAGGAAGCTGTTCAGGCTATATCTTGGCTCTTGATTATGCAAGGTGTGCTAGCCCTTGAAATCGGCTAGTAAAAAGCCCTTATGATTTCAAGTGTCAAACAATTGCTCTAATGAGGGAAATCTACTTCTTCGATATGGGTTCTTGAGTTACTCAAACATTAGGTTGAGATCCAGCGTACATTAACCAAAAGCACGAGTAAAGAATAGATGAAATTGTAATCAAATAAATTTATATTAAATCAATAACCCATTACAACAGGCATCCTTTTCAAGTTTCCATGGCCAATCCATGTGTAAGAACCTGAAAGAAGGAATGATTGCAAGGAAAAAGGGCTAGATCCTTCCTAAACATCCATGGTCAATTCGTATGGAAAGTTTAAGGAGAGGATTTGATACAAGTGGTAAGGCTGAGAGGCCAGCAAAAGGCTAAAACTAGAAAAGATACAAGTGCTAGTAAGGTAAAGAATACAAGTTAAATATAAGACATATTGGTAATTAGGGTTGATCCTACTTTTTTCATCTATCATCTCTTGCTCTATGTATAGGCAAGATTTCTCCATAACCGCTTTCTAATACTTGCTCTAGCTATGTGCTCCTTAGTTGGTTGATTTGGTTTCCTCCTAGCCAAAGCCTAAAAAGGTTGCCATGTGCATACTTGCTAACTTGGACTTAGAGGCTTTTGCGTATGTCTCAGCTCTTCTGAATCTTTCACTTTGCATTTTGAGTTGGTTTCTCCATCTAAGCTAATTAGCCCTTTAAATTTGAGCTTAGCCAAGTAATGCTTTGATTATTGTCTTTGGTCATTATTGTTCTATCCGTGCTAAACTAATGGTTTGGCTAATACTAGGGAATATGTTATAACCGCATTCGGCCAAATTTGACCCTCAGCCAACGGCACTTGAATATTTTGGTGCCAACATATTGGTCCCCTATATTAAACTAGCCGACTTTTCCTCTTAGGCTAGTTTAATGCAACAACTAGTTTTCTTCTCTCAGTTAACTTAAAATAACCATTAGCCATTTATCCTCTACAGTAATGGCTAAACAGAATTCTTAGAGAATATAAAATCGGCTGGTTAGCATTCACTGTTCCACTTTTACTATTACAGACCTTCTAGTACACATTTTCTCCAATATACCATGATTCTATATTCCTCATGTCTTCAACCTCCTCTGATTCTGCTAACCCAAATGTTTCTAGAGATCGTAAGCCATTGGTATGCGAATCTTCTTCTTTTTCTTCTTCTTCCTTTTCATTTGTAGCACTTTCATCTGCCAAAATTGCCAACCCTTTTACTCTTAGGGTTTTCGAGGAAGAAAACCATAGATTTATCCTCGACCCCACTCTACATTCACTGGATCGAGGGATGGCCAAGGCAGATAATTTCGTCTCTCTTCCTGGGCATGAATTACCCTTGGCCACCCCATGGTACCATATTCACAACTGCCCTTCTAAGCTCACTACATACCTAGTCCTTTGGAATCATATATCCACTATCTCAATAGAGTAGTTGCTGAGAAAGAAGACGAATGCAAGCAAATTGGGATTTACGACATCATCCTTTTATTAAAGAAGGGAATCCCACCCCCAACTTCGAGTTATTATATGGCTTCCTAGCATTTTGGAATTTGTCGACAAATGCTTTTTACTTCCCTTTTGGAATGATGGCTCTAACATTGCACAACGTGGCAGTAATCATTGGACTGCCCGTAGATGGAGATGAGGTGCCGTTTCTTCATGATGTTCTCGACACAGACTTGGGTTTCCAAGATAATAAAAAGAAGAACGCATATTCCATCTACATCAATACCTTCAATAATGGTAGTGGCCCTATAGGAGATGTTGAACATAAGGCATTTCTTCTCTTCTGGATCTTCCATTTCTTCATGTGAACTAGCTCAATGGCTGTGGCAAAGGAATTTAGCCCATATGTTTCGGTTATTCTCAGCCAAAGCTACCTCAACTTAAGTGTGCTCCTCTTGTCCTTACTCTACAAGGACATATTTACCTTGCTGCAATGAATGAAGAAAGGAGAGTCTGTGAAGACAATATTTGGCCTATTCTAGTTTCTGCAAATTTGGATTCAATAATATTTCCCAGAGTTATTTGAAGAAACCACTCTCACTCACACCATTTAGCCGGCTATGTATGGAGACTTCTACACGCTACTCCCATTTTTGTCCCTCTCAACATATGAGGTGGCCAACCTCCTTATCAAAATAAAGGTTAGGACATTCCACCAGCTCTGCCTATATCAGGAAAAAAGAATGTGGTCCAGCATGGATTCAGCAAAGACTCTTACCGGCTACTGATTCAAAGCATTCAAAAGTCACCCTGCAATGAAGCAATGTACTAACAGTGTATGATCTGCTCAATGAGGTGAGGCCAAGGTAAAGATACAACCACACTTCCTCTGAGCCTTATAACCCTTAGTGCTTACCTCAGCAATTTGGGTTGGTCCAAGGTGTTCCTCTCCCATATGAGTCTTTTTCCAAATTTGATTAGAGGGCTAATTTGTATGCCAATGAGCTAGTAGATTGGGAGCTGAGGAGCAATGAAAGAATCAATAACTTTTGTTAGAAGAAGTTTAGAATTGCTCCCTCAGCTACCCCAAAGTTTGCTCCGTGGTGGGACACCTTATTCAATAAGATGTTAGGCCAACCCCCTAATACTCTTTTATTGAAGCTCAAACAATAAGGGGTTTTTGCTCTAGCATTGCATTCACCACCACCAAGCAGCAAAACCATACTAGGTCCTTCTTCTTTTGCTAAAACGGTTGCTGCTAAGGAGGCCTCGGCTATTGAAAGTAAATATTTAGCTTACCTTACTGTTTTTACACTCTCCATTACTGAATACATAATAATCAACCTTTGTTCCTTCCTTGTAGAAACCTCCAAAAAATCCAAAGCTATGGAGCCTAACCAACCTGTATCCAGGAAAGTAGTGCTCACAAGCAGAGAAGAAGCTCTCGACAGCTATTTTCTCCCTAGCCAATAAGTATACCTTCTCCAAAGGTGGTGGTTTCTCCATCTAGGATCCTCTTAGTATATGAATCTGTTGGAGCAGTAAATCTCACAAACTATTTCCTAACTATCTTTGTTATTTTCTAGTCTATTGTTATTTCAGTTGTAAAGAAAACGCACTCTTCCTTCTGAGTCAACCAAAATGAAAAAGGTAAAGGTCTGCTCTCCAATTCGGAGAGTGATAATTCTAGAATTGGGAGGCGGAGAAGAAGTTGCAGGTCTAGATGTACCTCTGCCTCAGCCCCCGCTACAAGATTTTTCCCCAACAACCGTTGTCACTTAGTCTACTCCTACTGTTACGTGGGAAGAGGAAGAAGAATTGACCATGCCTGTTGAAGAGCTAGATAGGTACTTCTAGTCCCCGTCAGCTAGTTTGGCCTCATCTCCCATCTCAAGTGTAACGTCCGAAAAATTTTATCATTAATAACCGAGTTGTTCGGTTTTTATCGAATAAATGGGTTTAATCGGAATTCGATTAAGCATTCACTTAAAGCCAATTAAGTGTGATTTAGAAGTGATTAGGTTTGATGGAATTAGATTAGGAACATGGGAAATCTCACAAAATTTTTCTAAAACTGGTTTACCGATTTAAGAGAAATCGGTAAAATTTCAGTAATTTAAACTGTCGAAATCGGATCAATAGAAATTATACTGGGGTAACCCTAGGATGGATGGCCAAGATTTAGCCAACTTACCCATGCAAGTGGCGCCATCTCAGCCCTCCATATGGGCTGCCAAATCAAGTTGAATAACCAACACAAATCCACCAATCACATGCAACTTATTTTAGAAGTTTTTAAATTTTTCCCTTTCTGCCCTTGCAAATTTCGGTCCTTATATGCTGACCCCTCTCCAATTTTTTCTCCTTCATCTCATCTTCATCTCCTACAAACCTTCAAGCCACAACAAGATTTCTTCAACTCAAGCCACAAATCTAACAAGAATCACACCTAGAAAAGGTAGGAATCCAACTTCTCTTCTTGTTTTTCTTGATTTGGGGCTATGTTGGGATCTTGTTTTCCTCATGATATTGATGTGATTTGGAGTGATGATGATGGTTTATGATTGATTTTGCATGTGTGTTGTGATTAGAAGTGGAATTGGTATGAAAGAACTTGACGAAAAGAGAGAACTCAAGAAGCTGTTAGGGTTTTTCCTCGGCGGTCCGTATGGCGGAGTGTACAGCTCTGCCTACAGCCTTTTAAATTTCATGAACATATTTTTACATGAAATTAGACATTCAGGGATTTCCATACATATATAATATAAGGCTATTGGATTAGTATAGAATTAGTTATGAATTTTTGAAATTTGACATAGATATCTAGACTCTTATCTGGGCAATATGAGTTGAAAAGGGTGTAACCCATCCTACACAACTCCAAATTGAGTGAACCCAAAGTTTTTGAAAGCTAACATGTAAGGAAACATTCCATAAAAATTTTAGGATCAGATTTGTTTCCATTTGTTCCCATCACATCAATGAATTTGACTTAAGTTTAAACTAGGCTAAAATAGGGTAGTCTAGTAGGGTCAAGTTTCGGGACTTATATCTCAAAATATACTCTTGCAAATGACATGAAACTTATTTCATTTGAAATCTTGTTCTATTAGATTTAATTTGATATAAATTTCATATGATTTCACCTAGATTTCTATTTTTAGTGAATTTTCATTCATAAGGGTGCAATTCTAGATAAGAACAGAGCAGTCTAAGGTAAAATACTTATAACTTGAGTTATACAAATCAAAATGAGATGGGACTTAAAGGATTGGAAACTAGACACATAAGGCTATGACATATCCAAAATTTAGATTTAAATGAGTTGAATTGAACTAAGGGTGGATTGTACCAAACTCGAGCAGAATAGGAGAGAATAAACCGAAAACCCTATTAATGCTTGAATTGAACTTGATGAATGATGCTACGAAGATATATATAATTGCTGATCCATGTCGGATTGCAAGTTTGAATAATTGTACTGGTTGTTTGGCACTATTCATAAGGAAGCGGACTCGATCCGTTATGCTGCCGAAATTTCGGCAAGAAATTCATATGTTGTGTAAATTACAATGGTATGAATACATGATGTTTGAAAGAATAAAGTTCGTTGTGCATGCAATTCATGGATATTACAAAGGATTCCATTTTACTTGGGCCAGCCCCTGAACAAGTTTAAGGGGAATAGATCAGTGGGAACGTCAGGGAAAATAAACCTGGTAATCCTGTATAGAAATAAGCTCGGTCCTGAAAAACAGACTAATATTCAGGAGTATATGGCCAATAACTCCCAGGAGACCAAGGATAGAAAATAAGTTCTAAGAGGCGAAAGCCTTCAAGGATAAGATGCATTTTCCAGTTGCATATTAATATGTACAGTATGATAATCCTTAATTGATTGTTCTAATTACCTGTTTATTTCTCTTAATATATTATTATTTACCTATAGTTACTGTTTTAATTGCATTAGCATATCTGTTAACCAAAATTGAGTTTGTTTCGGTGCATATTTTATAATAAGAATTTAAGTTAAATATTACTATTACGTCGTACTATTTTAAATTATGGAAAAACTGAAACAACTGGGAATGATAACAATGACAGATATGTATAAACAAGGAATTCCTACTGAGAAATCTTTATTTCCCACCCTACTATATGTTTCCGCGTCATTCTCAGATCATGGAGAACGCGGCCACAGGCGTCTTGTTCATTGAGTTTCCTGAACTTCATATCCACATCGATCCGTTTATAAACTCTATGTATATATCTAGTAGATGCCAATTTCGCCTTTATTTCTTTTTCGATGGAGATTTCATAGTCCCATTTTCTCATCCCCTTTTTAACCCGTCTGCACCTTACATTGCTATCCCGCTATACATGGCCCATCCCTTTCCACCTCCACATGCAGCGGCAACAACATCGGCGGCAGCAGCAGCTCCCATGGCTCCGCCAGCCTCACCACCGCAGCAGATACCCTCAGTCTCAATGTCTGAGGAGGATCCGTCTGAGGCAGTGAGTTCATCTTCCTCATCCTGTACTCCGAGCGTGGACTACACTCCTGTGGACGCCGGCATGGCAAACGGATTTCTTTCCTCGGAATCCATCTAGTTAGAGTACACCCCATAACAGCAGTAGATGTATAGAGTGGCCCTCTTTTGGTAGTCTGGGTCATGACCAGATAGGTAGGAGTTAGGAGGTGTACATGAAATGTCCCGTGGGGACTAGTTGGGGTACTGTTTATATAGACAAGCTGATTTATTTTGTGTTAGCGGCCTCATTTTACTACCTTGTACCGTTTTATGTATCGTTTGTCAAACTTAAAAAGCAGACATTTATGTATATATATATGATGTAGTCTTCAGTAGTTATATTTATTTCGATTTTTATTTATGTTACTTTACTTCCGGTATAACGATTATCTAGTATTCATTTCGTTGTCAAAATAGAAATTGTGAAATGCGAAGAGTTAGCTCTACATGCGTAAGAAATAATAAGACAGGAAATGGAAATTAATCAGCTCGCCACACATAATAACCTATCAGGTAATATATTATGACTTAAGCATAATATTTCGTCTGGTAAGGTGTTACATCGAGCCACTTGGAATCTATGCATTAGTGTTCTAATAGCACCTTTCCTACATATCTTGCTATCTCAGCTCATCTACAAAAATCTCTACTTAAGATTGCTAAGTCGGTAGACCCCTCTATTGCCCCTGACGTCAAAAAGACTTGCCAACACTTGGCTATAAGGTTGGAGACCCTAGTCTTCAACTATAAGGTCCACGAAACACGCAAATCCTCCAGCCTTCAGAACTTGAACCAGCTTTCTGACCTGAAAGAACAGAAAGAGAATCTCCATAGCCAATTCCAAGGTATGGATCTTAGCCAAAGGACTAGACAATAATGGCAACAAATGGTGCAAGATCGCATTGGGGAAATTCATCAGGCGAGAGCTCGGCTTCAAGCAAAACTTAAAGAGCTACAGCTTGAATTAGCTTCTGTTACAGCCGATCTTAAGGCTGACTCCAAACACAAATTGCAGCTCTACAATTAGGTTAAAGCATTAGATAGAGAGATTCATACTTTGGAGGAAAGGGAACCCATTCTACAACACGAAGTGGAAAGCAACATCTAAGGTTCAACAGAAATGGAGTTGTCTTAGGTCGAATATAGAAATTCGTTAACTTTGGCTAAGAAGAAGGCTGCTATTGCAATAATAGCCGTGGCGATGAGTGACATAATTATTGCTTCTGTTTTCACTAGAACAAACCCCACCAGAAGCTTATGATGGTAACTCTAGGTATACATTTGACCCTGCCCTGTTTCTACAAGCATCATGTGGCTTTGAAGGCAAAAGCCATCCTAACACAGCACAACCATCTGACAACATCCTTAATTCAACTTCAATCATCCAAGCTCCACCTACCACTGATGGTAAAAGCCCATCCGAGATAACCCAACCTGGCAATGCTGGCCAAGGCAAACCAGAAGCGGATCCTGCTGCAAACGACTCTTCTAACCAACTTTCAGAATCACAGCCTGAGTAACTTAGATTTTATCTTCTTTTTTTGTAACGTATTCTCTAGATCTATTTAGGCAGCTTGTGGCTGGCCCCTTATTCCTTTTGAACATTAATAGAGTCTCCTATCATGGGATAGTATCTTTTTAGATATTTTCCATTAATTGTTCTTGCTAGTTCTTCACCTTCGAGAATAGATAGTCTATATGCACCACCGTATATAGCCTGGATAACAATAAATGGGCCCTCCTAAGTGGATGACCACTTGCCAAATTTGACACTTTTAGTTCCTATAGCTAGTGTCACCTTCTACACCAAATCACCTTCGGCCAAGCATTTTAGCCTAACTTTCTTGTTATACAATTTCGATACCCTGGCCTTATTGGCTTGGATATTCTCTAGAGCCATCAATTTGTCTTCATTGGCTGATTCTACCTCTTGAAATAAAGCCTTTGAATACTCTTTTGGCTATAGCTTATACTATTCTGCTACCCTGAATGACTTTACAACTAATTCTAAGGGTAACACGACATCTTGGCCATATGTCAGCCAATAAGGAGTTAAACTAGTGGCGTTATTCTTGGAGTTCCTATAGGCCCACAAAACCTCATATAAGACTTCATGCCATTATCTTGGTTTATCCTTTATAGTCTTTTTTATCATATCAATCAAGACTTTATTAGTAGCTTCTACTTGCCCATTGGCTTGAGCATAATATGTAGAGGAATGGACTAGCCAAACGCCAAATTGTTGGGCAAAAACTCTCATTTTTTTCTCCAGTGAACATAGTGCAATAATCCATAGTAATGGTTTCAAGAACTCCAAACCAGTATATAATTTGGATTTTAATAAACCTTATCACATTGGCTTGTCACATTTACTAACAGCTAAGCCTCTACCCATTTAGTAAAATAGTCAGTGGCCACTACAATAAACACATGGCATTTGGACGATGGAAGATGAATCTTGCCAATCAAACCCATAGCCCAACTCCTAAACGGCCAAGGTTTTCCAATTACGTGTAATTCCTCGACCGGTACCTTTTTGAGCAGTCCATGCATTTGGCAAGCTTTACACCCCCTAGCATAAGCAACACAATCAGCTGTGATGGTAGGCCAATAATATCCATACCTATGTATTAGCAATCTAATCTTTGGGCCTGACTTGTGTGCTCCACAAATACCTTCATGCACTTCATGCATGATTCTCTTGGCTTCATCATCATCTACACATTTCAACAATGATCTTTCTTGGCTTTTTTTGAACAATTCATCATCAACCAATTCATATTTTAAAGCCTTTTGCTTCAATTTGTACTCGGCTTTTGATGAAGAATTACTCAAATATTGTTTAAGCTCAAATCTCCAATCCTTATTCTCCTCTGGCTATATCTCGGCTAAGTCCATGGCATTTACTTCCTTCAACTTCAGTTGAAACTCGGGAGCTTGTTGAGCCAATTCATTAGCTACCTCATTGTTATTCCGAGGAACATGAGTAATTGTCACCTCAGCAAATTATTGTAGCAGTGTTCTAGCTAGATTCAATAAGTTCATTAAAGTTGGATTATTACATTTATACTCCCCTGTCAATTGTTTGATCACAAGCTGGGAGTCTCTTAGAATTTTGATCGCCTTAGCTTCTACGAACAATAATATTCTCAAATCAATAATCAATGCTTGATACTCGGCTTGGTTATTAGAGCATTGGAAATCCGATGAACACATGTATTTGCTCTCATCCCCACGAGGACTAGTGATTACAATTCCAGCTCCTGCTCCCTTCTGGTGCTTGGACCCATCAAATATCAACACCTAGGGTTCTAGCTGAATATACCATTGACTAAATTCAAGCTGATCTTGGATATCTACATAAGGGTGTTCTGCCAAAAAATCAGTTAGAGCTTGACCCATAACAGCTCTTAAGGGAATGTACTTTAAGGCAAAAGCATTGAGTTTTATAGCCCATTTCATAAGTCTTCCCTGCAAGACTGGCCGATTCAGCAAGTATGTGGCAATATCAATTTTACAAATTACCAAGCCTTCTCTTGGCAACAAATAATACTTGACTCGAGTGTCGAGCTCGATCAAATTGTAAAACCAAATTACAATAACTTGTAGTCAGGATGCAACTCGGGTCGTCTCCCAAATGATGCTAATGCTATATGATGAAAAAATTTGGAGGGTTTTGTTTTGTAAATTAAGATTAAAAATGACAAAATAGAATAAAAAGTAGGGAAATTAAAATAAGATCAAACAAAAGAACAATGACTACTCTATCACTGGATTCTAAAAGTATATCAATAAACCAATTCAGTGATTAACAATAAATCTGAATGAAAACCTCAATTCGAACCTAGCATTCACACAAAAACCTTCATGCAATTGATTAACACAAAATTAGTTAATGTTCAAAGACCTCTAGAACCTACCTGAGTTGTGTTAATTTCGCGTACCAATACAGTTAATCTTAGAATTCAAACTTGAAAATCTAATTCACACTCTTTCAACAATTGGATTACATACATCAACTAAATAATATGCAACCAATCAAACATTTCAATCAATAATTTAGAATGAAAAACTTCAATTCAAACCGTGATAAAAAAATAGGATAATGAGTAGATGAAATCGATTTGGAAATTGTCGAAATCCGGAAGCTCCAATCCTCAAGAATACCACTACTTCTTTGAGTCCTTGGATTAGATGTTAAACTACTCCTCCGCAGATGGAGGAACACAAAAACTCAGAGTTAAAGGAGGAGGGGTGTAGAGAGAAGGAAAGAAGAGAAAACAGAAAAATTCTATTCCAAATTCTATCTAAGAGTTATAAAGTTCTGGCCCTGATTAAACTCGGCCATTACAAAATAAAAACATCTAAAATAATTAAATTGTCATTAACTACATTAATCCTATATCTCTCCTCTGAATTTGGACATCTTATTTGCTTAATTTTGAATTTTAGAGAGAAAGTTACACTAAAAATAGTAAATTCAGATCCTCAAAATAATCAGTAATGTTTCTCTATGTTTTTGGCCAAGAATATTCATCCATTTGGATTTGTGGTCTGACAATGTTGAAGGCTTGGATGTTAGCTTCAAAATGCCATTGGAACAGGCTCAACTAGGCTTCTGTGGACCGAGATATGGCCTCTACAATGCATGCTGCTCAGGAACCATAGCTTTAGTTAGGACTCTACTTCCAAGCTCAATTCCAGCTCCAAGACTTCCGAATTTTCCTTTGACCTCTCATAAAATTTGTAGACCTATCTCTCAGCTTTCCTACAAACCAAAGATCATGATCAAATGGGTTCTATAACTCAAGATATGGCCCAAAAACCAAAATGGTGTCAAAATTAACCTAATGCTGAAAAATTCAAATGAAGCCCAACCAAAAATCCAATCAACATAAAATGGTCCAATTCCATACAATTAAGTATAAAAGAAGATTAATGAACTAAGTATGAGAGAATATATATATATATATATATATATATATATATATATATATATATCCAATTCATCAATACTCTAGTTTGGTGCAAGCATGGAACAAGGACAAACACAAATTTTCAATTGGAGTGTACCTTGTCTTGGCATCATTGAGCAACTTGCTCAAATAATATACTGCTTTTTCTATGCCATCTTCAGCATCTTGAGCTAATAGACTGTCGATAAACACATCAATGGCTGATATATAAAGTTTTAAAGGCCTACCAAAAACTAGAAGTGTAAGCATTGGAGGATTCACAAGGCAATCTTTGATTCTGTCAAAGGCCTCTTGTTGTTCTTCCCCCCAAATAAAATTTTCAGCTGCCTTTTCCCTTATTAGAGGTAAGAAAGCTTTATCTTGCTGGCCGAATTTGCTATAAATCTCCTAAAAAAGTTTATTTTGCCTATTAGGCTTTATAATTCCTTCTTGTTCGAGGGGTCTAGCTTCCAACACGGCCTTTGATTTATTCTTATCCACTTCAATGCCTTGGCTGTGAACCAAAAAGCCTAAGAAGTTTCCAGCCGAAACTCCAAAAGCACACTTAGTCGGATTCCTTTTTAACAATAATGCCGCATCCTTATGAAAGCCTGTTGTAAATTGGCTAAATGCTGTGAGAAATCAGCTAACTTAACTACTACATCATCGATGTATACTTCCATTTTTCTGCATATCAAGTTCATTGCCCTTTGGTAGGTTATGCCTGCATTCTTTAATCCGAATGGCATAACAACCCACTCAAAAATCCCAATGGATCCTGGGTAGCGAAAGGCTATTTTATGAATATCTTCTTCGGCTAGATAGATTTGATTGTAACCTAAATATCCATCCATAAAATTATTCCATTATTAGCCGCCACATCAAGAAGCATATTGGCTACAGGCATTACATATTCATCTTTGGGCGTGGCTAAATTTAAATTTCTAAAGTCTATACAAATTCTAACTTGCCCATTTTTCTTAATCACAGGGACTATATTTGACAACCAATTCACTTATCTAGCTGTTCTAATGAACCCTGCTTTGAGTAGTCGTTCAATTTCTTCTTTTATCTTTGGCAAGAGTTCTGGATTGAATCTTCTTGCAGGTTGCTTATGTGGCTTGTACCCCTCTTTAATAGGTAGCCGATGCTCTACTAATTCCCGAGATAGTCGTGGCATTTGATGGTAATCCAGGCAAAACAATCTCGATATCTCTTGATTAGTTGGACTAATTGATCTCGGCTCTCTTTCGATAGTAGACCATTAATCTTTCTTACCCTTGGTTCCTCATCTATACCTAAGTTAACTCCTACCAGGGGATCTTGGGGCTCAAAATTTAGCTTCTTCTCCGTTATGTTTGCTTCATTTTGTATCTTTTGTTCTTTTTCACCTTTATCTTTTACAAAATCTTTTTGGGCTAATCGAGTTTCAGTAATTCCTTCCTAAATCCTATACTCAGCAAGGTAACATGTTAGCCGTTGCAAGACTTCTTACAAAATTTGTTCTTCAGACTCCATCATTATCACTATAGTTAGGCCATGTATCAACCTCTATTATGACCTCAAATCCATCTAATGATGGATTAAATGATTTGATGGAATCTAAGGTAATCCCTTCCTACCAGGAAATTGATTCAATCTTTGGAGAGTACAGTATAGCATCTTGCATTCTCACATCAGTCGTGGATGGGAAGAGCTTAGCCTCCACTTTTTCAACCTGATCGCCATTCCAAAATTGAAACTTCTGGTAAAATGTGGAAGGTACACATTGATTAGCATGAATCCATACCCTGGTTTGTCATCGACCACAAAGAAAATCGCGTTTGTTATCCTTGATCCTAATGTGAGCTTGGCAATGAGAAATCCCAATGCTGGAGTACTTCCCCTAATAAAATTGGACATAGTCATGTTGGTTCCCTTCAGGTCTTTATAACTCCTTCCAAACTTTTTGACAGTGTTATAGGGCATTACATTCAACACTACTCCTTCATCAATGAGCACCCAACTGATGGGTTTTCCATTGATGTGAGATTTGACGAAAGTGGTCGGAGATGTCTAGCTTTCATCCATTTTTTAAATCTTATTTCTTCTGGCTCAGCTAGGACTAGAAAAGAACATTCAGCTTCCTCTACCATCACATATGCTTCAAGATATCAAAAATTGCCATCCTAATCAGCAAATTCAAATGGTATAATTCCAATAGTAGCCAC
Organism: Pterocarpus macrocarpus; assembly: GCA_031439585.1. Classification (NCBI taxonomy): domain Eukaryota; kingdom Viridiplantae; phylum Streptophyta; class Magnoliopsida; order Fabales; family Fabaceae; genus Pterocarpus; species Pterocarpus macrocarpus. The sequence continues at coordinate 30,504,988 of CM062513.1, read as the reverse complement.
AGCAGCTAAATCATCCTGAAGGTCATCTAACAAATCATCATTATTTAGTAAATCATCTAGCAGATTTTCTGAATATTTACCTTCACAAATGAATTCTGTGCATTCGGCTAACAGAGCCTCAACATCTAACTCCTCCGTTGACTTGGCCACCATTTTGTTTAATTCCCTAGATAATTTGGTAGCCTATGCCTGTTTTGGAGCATTGATTGGTGATTTCGCTAACTCTCTCTCTCAATTTTCTTTGATTGTTCAAGTGTGGCCACCATACCCTTCATTCTATCTTTAGTTCTCCTCCGTTGTAGCTTGCTCTTTTGAGTTCTAGTTAATGTTGATTTCTGCTCTTCTCGCTTTTCTGGTGGCTAGTTTAATATCCATTTATCTATTTTAACCTCCTTTCTCGGCTTGATTATCCTCTTCACTTGAGATTGTCTTCTGTCTAGTACTGTAATTTTGAGCTAGGGGAATCCTTTCTCAAATTGAAATTCTATAGCCCTCTTAGACTCTCTTAGCAAAGAGTAGTATGTTACTTTAGGCACTGCAACTTGTCTAAATTGCTCAGCCTTCTTCTTGTAATAATTGGAAGCTTTCTTAGGTTATATGGGCTTCGTTTTGGTCTAGCTATGATAGCCTATTCATTTTTCAAACGAACCTGGATGTTGTAGCCTTTGGAAGACACCTATCCTCTGACTCTGCCCACCTGTCTCTTGAGATTTCGTTACTTTTGGTCTCTAAGCCATCTTCCAAAAAGGCCCAGCTTCGTCTTTCGCCTTTAGTTTCCTCAATCATCCAAGGACTTTGCTGCCTTTCTTTTCCTTTTGAGAAATAACTACTAACACCATATTCATATACATCCTAAAGGGATTGGTGTCTATAGCCATGTCTCCTTTCTCGGCTAACTTAAGCCTTCCTTCCTTCAAGGCTATCTGGATAGAATTTCTGAAAACGGTGCAATTATTAGTGGTATGGGTCCAAGAATGATGCCACTTGCAATATTTCTTACCCTTTATCTCATCGGCAAGGGGAAGCTTGTGACCTTCTAGGAGCTTTATTTGTTTATCTTTCACCAAGCTATCAAATATCTGATATGTCTTAGAAATGTCAAACAAATAAGCTTCCCTATCAGGTTTGGCCACTTCTTTGCCTTTGGAAGGCGTTAAGGCTGGGCAATATATGGCTTGCCTTGCACAAACTTGGCTACCATGATATCTGCCTGTACTTCAAGATCCTCCCAATCTTGCTCAGCTGAGTCACTATCTATGACAAAGATCATCTGTGTTCCTCTAGGCCCTGCTCGGTGATATCTTCTCTGCTTTTTTTCAACTATGCACTGTTCTACTCTAGTGGCTTTGGATCATAGTTGTACTAAATCTAAATATTCTATAACTACAAGGATTTCCCTTAGTTAGGGGTGCATATTGTTGATGGCTATGGTAGCACATTTAGATTCAAGCAATTGTATGCTACATTGACTCCTTACTCTGTGGAATCATTCCAAGAAAATTAGCTATATGCTCATTAAGTAATTCCTGAGGCTCATCAACTCAGCAATAGATACCTCAAGCTGGGGCTTGTAGAAATGATCAAGAAATAACCTTTCCATGTCGGCCCAACTTTGAACAGAATTTAGAGCTAATGCAAAATACCAGGGAAGGCAATTCCTTAATGATAGAAGGGAATAACTACGGTTTGTAGTACCCATTCTGGTTGGCTTCACCATATTAGGCCATAAAATGGCTAACATGCTCCATAGTAGATTTGCTATTTTCACCAAAGAATATAGAAAAATCTAGGATTTTGTAGCCCCTCAGCAAAGGAATCCGGTCGACCCAATCAGGGTATGGCTTCCTATAAATTGGCCTATCTAAGGGCCTGAGTTGGACACCAAAATGATGCTTGATAGTCTCAACAATCATAGTGTTGCCCATCAAAGGATCGCTATTTGCACAAGAGTCTACTTATGCTGGTAGTGGAACTAGTGGTGGAGCTTCTTGTCTATAGGTTGGTTGATTATTCAGACCTTGCATATTGCAGTTTTGGGTTTGGGTATTCGGTTATTGGTAAGTAAATTATGTTGACGAATATGGATTCTGGACTTGTGAACTCATATTTTGACTTCCATATGTATAAGTGAGTCCTCCCTTCCTAGTTATTAGCGGTTGATATGGATATGGCACATAAATATTATTAACAGCCCCTAAACATGGTGGAACTGTTGAATAACTGCTATAAATGGCTGCATCTCCACTTACTCTATAACCGCTTATTACAGGTTGATCATGAATCATGTTCCATGCATTCCTATTAGGCCTATTGGACATCATTAGCAATCTGATACTTCTTAAGATGTTGGGTAGCCTACGCATTATGCTTACTTGGCCATATTGCCAATTTGGCTGTTGGGCTGATTGCCCCTGGCTAACTAGCCGAGGTGTTGCCACTAGCAATATTCTCACAAGGTGTAGCTACCATAGAATTGTCCTTAATATTAGCTTTTTATTGAGCCACTTAGATTTCATTATGAACCATGGGTTTAATAATGTTGACTAATTGCTTAGACAACTTAAGCATTATATCATTTAACCTCATGTCAATTTGTTCACGTATGAAAGACGTAGTCATGACAGTCAACTGCCTTCTTCTTTCCTTAGGTGTTGGGGCCTTGCTTGAAGAAGAAGCGGCCATACTAACTACAAGCTGAACCATGACATCCTGCATTAACTGTGAACCTACACCCCTCGTAGGGGTACAAGGTGCAGCCAAAGTGGTCACTTATGGATTTGTAGCCTTGTGGTTATTCTATATCTGTGGTTGTGGACTTGGCATGACCAATATTGCTGATCTTAAGATCATACGTCAAGTATAATCTAAACCTAGTGTTGGGAACTTTACTTGATCTATTAGAAAGTCCCACCAGGCATGCCAAAAAATATGTTCGGGCTATTTCTCGGCTCTTGATTGTGCTAAGCATGCCAAACCTTCAAATCGGCTAGCAAAAAGCCCTTATGATTCCAAGTGTCAAACGATTGCTCCAAAGAGGGAAATTTACTCCTTGGATATGGATTCCCGAGTTACTCAAAGAAAGTACTCGACTGAGATCAAGTGTATAGTAACCAAAAGCATAAGTAAAGAATAGATGAAATTGTAATCGGCTAAATTTATATTAAATCAATAACCTATTATGACAGGCATCCTTTCAAGTTTTCATGGCCAATCCGTGTAGAAGAACTTGAAAGAAGGAATGATAGCGAGGAAAAAAAGCTAGATCTTTCCTCAACGCCCATGGTAAATCCGTGTGGAAAGTTTAAGAAGAGGATTTGATACAAGTGATAAGGCCGATAGGCCAGCAGAAGGCTAAAACTAAAAAAGATAAAAGTGCTGGCAAAGTAAAGAATACAAGAAAAAATAAGACAAATTGGTAATTAGGGTTAATCCTCCTTTTTTCAACTGCCATCTGTTGCTTTATTTATAGGCAAGATTTCTCCATAACTGCTTTCCAATAACTACTCTAGCTATGTGCTTCTTAGTTGGTTGATTTGGTTTCCTCCTAGCCGAAGCCTGAAAAGGTTGCCATGTGCATGCTTTATAACTGAGACTTAGAGGCTTTTACTTATGTCTCGGCTCTTCTGAATCTTTCACTTTGCATTATGAGTTAGTTTCCCCATCTAAGCTGATTAACCCTCTAACTTTGAGCTTGGCCGAGTAATGCTTTGATTATTGTCTTCGGTCATTGCTCTTTTAGCCGTGCTAAACTAATGGTTTGGCTAATACTAGGGAATACAGTATAACCTCATTCGGCCAAATTTGACCCTCAGCCAACGGCACTTGAATGTTTTGGTGCCAACAGAAGCTCCACCCAAGAGGCTTGGCTCTGATACCAAATGTAGATTGAAGTAGCACGAGAAGTAGGGTTAAATTGTGCTATAAATTAAAATTTTGAGCTCCTAAAAATCTTTGAAACAACTTTCTCAAGTCTTTCAACTTGGAGGGTAGAAGCGATTTGGTTAGTTATAAACACTGGTTTTTAGAAAGGCTTTTTGTTTCAAGCAAATTAAATAAATCAGTATGTAAAACAATGAAAAGTAAGAAGGATAGAAATATCACACAAAGAGTTTTATATTGGTTCAACCAACAAACTTGCCTACGTTCAGTCCCCAATACCTCGTTGACATTTTATAATCTTAGTATTTTTTTTTCAAGCTTCTCCAAACTTTTACAACTGAGTAGTTTTCTTAAGCCTTTCCAAGCTATACAATTGAGTAGTCTTTCTCAAGCCTCTCTAAGCTCTAAATGAGTAGTATTTACCTAGCCTCTCCAAGCTCTCATGACCACTAACGAGTCTGGTTACAATGAATAGATTTTCAAGGTTTGTGTTTGATATACTCACACTGTAATATCTCAAAAGAGTATAAGCTATAAAATACAGTGTGTGTGACTTCTCTTACTTTCTCAAAATGAGAATGCTGGCTAAAACAAAGTAGAAGAGAAGATTTCTTAATCACAAGTTATGATAAGTAACTTTCTGGTGGTTCTGAGAATAGAGAAGGATGAAGGCTTTTCAAATATGCAAAATGCTCAAATTGTCTAACCACTTTTTCATCATTCTTCCAACTTTTATAGACTTCAAAAATTTAACCGTTAAAGTGTGCAGATCTACAGCCATGAACCTCTTTGATCCACTAGTCTAAAACTGGATAGAGAAGAAGCTGCTTTCTTTCTTAGCCTTTGAAAATAACACCAAAGAGGAAAAGTAGATGTTTGATGATTCACCAACTTTTCAAACCTGTCAACGCTTCTTTTGGATCTTTTGATAACTACTTGGGAAGTGTACTAAATCATTCAAGTAGTAAACTTAGTGAATGAGTATCATCCCACAGGGATTGACTTTACCAAACAATAATTTACTAATTCAATTTCCATTCAGATTATAAGAAGCATGTTAGGTTGAAGAAAGCTCTAAGCTAAAAATTAAAACAAGCTATAAATTAGCAAAATAAAACAAGATTTAAGTAAAAAATTTACCAAGATTAACAACAATATAAAAAATGCTAGAGGTTTGAGGTTGTCTAATTTTTCTTAACATCAAATGAATTCTTAATTACTTGAGTTGGAAATTGTAAGATTAAAGAAAGAATTTTAAATGATTGATCACAATTCCCTAGTAAATCAACTCTCCTCTTGTCACTAAAACATGTTAATCCCTTAACTATGCTTCAACAAAAAGAGAGTTTAAGCACAAAAACTAATCCATAGTTTACATAATTTCAAGATATATTCCTAAACCTTAAAAATCATGAGTTTGATCCCTAGAGCTATTTGACACACAAATTTCCCAATTTGAGCATGAACCCTAAATAAATTCAAGAACAACAATTTATAAAATTGCATAAGGAAACAAGAGATTAACCATTAATCCAATAATTCCAACATCAAGTTATCAAACACCCATATACAATTCAACCATATTAGAATTCACCCCTACCCCTAGCAAAAGAGTCTAGTAGCTCATGCTATCAAAGAAAACAAAGAAAAAAAAAAGGTAAGAGAAAAAACCATGAGAAACCAACAATTTGGAGTAATGATTTCTCAATCTCTCCTCCTCTAGTTGTTTCTTAGCCTTTTCCCAGCCTTAAAAATGCTTCTCTATATTTTTTTAACCAAAAAAATTGCCCACAAGTTGCGCCTCGATCTGTTTTAAAACAAAAATCCACGTGCAGACTAGGCGGTGGCTTTTAGGAGCCTAGGCGGTGGCACATTAGAATGCAAATCTTCTTTCATGTTGAGCGCCTGGGTGGTCCCTGTAGGATGCAAAACACACTTTTTTAATTAATCCAAGCTACCTAAAAACATGAAAATATAATTAAAACTCAAATTAAGATTAAAATAAACTCAAAACAACTTATTAAACATGCAAAACTCAAAATTTAAAAATCCTAAGAAAAAGCAATCATCAAAGGTTCAAAATATCATGATTTCTGCCAATTTTTGACATTTAAAATTGCACAAATAGATGGAACATCATCTTGTCACATCACATTTAACTTTTAAATGTAATCTTTGAATCGTATTGAAGAAGCTTCGAGGGTGAAGTACTTCATGAGAAGCATCGTTTTGATGGTCACCCTTTTGGACATACTGTTGTGGGTAAGTCATCCTTCTAAATTGTTTATGATCTTTCTGATGGCTTGTTTTCTCTTCTAATGATGTAAGTCCACCCTTCTGAACTTTCCAATCTATTTCTTAAGTGAAAGATCATATATTTGACAAAGTGTTCATTCCAAGAAATGTATATTCATGAGAAATAGGAAGGAACAATATCCTTTATGTTGCTTAAAATAGTTTTTAGTTCAAAGTGAATGATCTTACTCACAAAAGAATACATTCACCAAAGCAAATCATTAGTTGACAAAAGATTTTACTTACTTGATTTGTTACTCATCAAAACCTCAAAACTCGATACAGTTTAAAACAAGAGATAGTTTCTGAATGGTATTGGAGCTTATATTCTTTTTGCCAAACTTTTAAGTGAATGCCTTTTCTGTCCTCTATATATATTGGGCATGCCAATTTCTCCTACATCATCCATCCAGACAACATCCTATAAGTTAGAAAGTCATTGATAGTCTATATTAATGCTACCCTCAACATGAAATTCTGCTTAGTGGAAATATCATAAGTTAGTACATGGGAATGCCACAACTCTTTCAATTCACCAATTAAGGGTTGGAAGTAGACATCAATCTTGGCTTTGGATTGTTGGAACTAATGATTATACAAGTCAGGAACAAGTATTGATCTTTCATGCATATTTCAAGAGAAAGGTTGTAGGGGGTGGGTAACCATGACAAGCCAACATGAAAAAGTTTTACTAAATTGATTATTTGGAGTAAATCCATCAGCATAAAGCCCTAACCTAATATTTTGAGGATCAAACATGAATTCAAGGTCGATACGGTCAAGGTGTTGCCAAGCTTCACTATGAGAAGAATGTGTCAATCCTCTTATTCTCATAATGCCACCTCATGTGAGGTGCTAAGCTTATTGATCTATACAACTTTTAAGTCTAGGAATTAGGGGTAAATAATGTATTCTTTTATATAGAACATTCTTATACCTCCCACTTCCCACTCTCTTTAGCTTAAACTTAGGAGTTTCATAGAATTTACAGTGAGTTAAGGCAGTATTGTCTCTATAATACAACATACACCTATTTGAACAACAACCTATCTTTTCTTATTTCAACCAAAGTTTAGAAACGACTTTTTTGGCTTGGTAATAGTCCTTCGAAATGGAGCTAGGTCATGGACTAAGCTCACTTATCAATGTTGCCCACTAATCAAATAAGTTTGATTTGGTTCCTTTTTAACTTAATACTTAACATTCTAACTACCAGAGGCAACTCTCAGTGCAGACACCCTTCCTATAAAGGCGCTTTTGCCACCTCTAACGTGCTATAAAATCTTGATGCATCTAGATTTGGAACCTTAGTGGGAGGTTCATAAGTTATTTTAAACTTAAGACCAGCAGCATCGTAAATCATTTCCTAATAATGATTAAAGTGATGCCCCTAATTCACATTACCTATACCATAGTTGCCTACATGAGCCCCACTTGAACTATCTCTAGCATAATTATCCATATCATACTGAACCCCCTGTATAATGACTTCCCTATGCTTAGTCCAAACTTAATAATTAGGCTTGAAACCATCCTTATATAGGTGACACTTAATGGTCTTTATATCTAAATAATTCCTACATCTGTACTAAGCACATGGATACCTAACTGTCCTTTCATGTAGGAATTGTTCTAATTGACATATAACACTTATAAATGCATCAACACCAGCATAAAATTCTGGTTTAACCCCCCATGCCCTTCGTCCATCCTATCATACATTGATGATCGGTTTGCAGGAAACATGGCTCTTAAAGGGAAATGTACCCTAAAAATTACATTAACAACTATGAACGATCTAAATATTTCAAAGTCTTCCTTTATTAAATTAGGACAACTTTCATTCAAAACAACAAATTCATAATAATCATAATGATTTTGGCGAAGTTTCACCTTAAATTAGGAAACTCCACAACAATCAATTTAACAATTAGACCTAATATTCAATAACAAACACTCAAACATACACTATCATGCAATTTAATTAATCCTTAAACACACACAATATGCAGGTAAACAAAACACCACAATACACAATTTAAGCAATTGAGAAGAAACATTAAACCTTCCCCTAATCATGCAATCTCATTCTCCTTATTCCATCGTACAATTCTATTCTAGAAAACATAAGTTTTGCGAAAAATATAAATCTGCAAGGTACTCAGGGTACTTACCTATGTAAGCTCCAATGCCCTTCAAAAGTTATCTCATGGTTTGAGTATCTTTGTTTTTAGCTAAAAGGGTTTTGATAGATAACAAATCAAGTTTTAATAAAATCTTTTTGTGGACTAACCATTTGTTTGAGTGTTTAAACTTTATTGTGAGTTAGATCGTGCAATTCACACAGAAATAAGTTTCAAATTGTACAAAGTTCAAAGTTTTTTTGTGTATCTCATCTCTTCACTTTTAGGAAAGAACACTTTGTCAAATCTATGATCTTTCTTACTCAAGAAGTATATCAGAAAGTTCAGAAGGATGAATTTACATTTTCAAAAAGAGAAACAAGCCATCAAAGGGATCACAAATGCTTCAGAAAGATAATTTATCCAAAAGGTTATGTCCAGAAGGGTGATCATTAGAAAATTGAATATCATGAAGTACCTCACCCTCAAAGCTTCTTTAGCACGATTCAAGGATCATTTTAAGGTCAAATGTGACATGACAAGATCCAAAAGAAGTGCTAACAAGTTTGACAAGCTGGTGAACCATCAACGGCTATTTTTCTTCTTCTGTGATATTTTTAATTACTGAGAAAGAAAGCAAATTATTTTCTATTCAGTCTTAGACCAATGGATAAAAAAAAAGGCGCAGGGCTCAAGATTTGTACATCTCAACGGATACTTTTCGAAGTCTATAAAAAGCTTAAAGATGATGAAGAAGCAGTTAGACTGTCATGCATTTTGCATATTCAAAGAATATTCTACACCACTCCTTTCTCAACTTTTTGAACATCTAGAAAGTTATTTATGGTAACTTTTGAATAGAAAAATCTTCTCATTTGCATTGTATTAGCAAATATTCTCTTACTAAGAGTATAAAGAAGTCACTACTGGGGATTGCAAAAAATCGCCCTTGCGAATTCCCGCAAGTAATACCCACAATGGGGCAGGTATAGGGGAAGATTTTGCCCCCGTGGGTAATGAGGACGAAGATTTTAAATATCTGTATGTTAAACGGGGCAGGGGTAGGGATCACTATCCGATACCCATGGATACCCAATATAAAATTACTATTTTACCCTTAAGTTTTAACTTAGTTGGGCTAAAGGTGTTGTTGTTATTTAAGTTGATTGGACTAAGCTTAAATTTGGAAGTTGGATTTATTTGTACTCATTATGTGTTAAACTAATTATTAGATTACTATTATGTGTATATTTTTATTTTAAGTTGTTGGAATTTAGATTGTGGAGCTAGATTATTGTGCTTATTTTGTGTTTATTTTATGTGTTTATTTTTATTTTAAATATCTTAAGTTGTTAGAATTTGAATTTTGGAATTGGATTACTATTTATGCTTATTTTAAGCAATTTATGGTATTAAAATTTCTTTATTTAATTCATTTTTTTTATTTTTAATATTCTAACGGGTATCCGTGGATTTTCGTGAGCACCTGCAAATCCGCGGGGAAGTCAAAAGCTGGTACCCATACGGATATAGGGCAAGAGACGAGGCGAGTATTTATCCACGAGATTGGGGGTGGGGGGCTATCTCCCGCCCCACCCTGTTGACATCCCTAGTCACTACACACTACAACTAAGTGATTATACTCTTCTTAGAGATTTAGTGTGAGTGTATTAAACACAAAACAAAAATCTGCTTATTGTAACCTGACCCGTTAGTGGTCTTCATGAGCTTAGAGAGGGTAGGAAAAATACTACTCAGTGTCAACTTGGAAAGGTTTTGTAAAGACTACTTATTTGGATAGCTTGGAAAGGCTAGAAAGAACTACTCAGTTGTAAAAGCTTAGAAAAGCTTGGACAAACAATACTCGATTTATAAAAGTCTCAACATAGTGTTGGAGACTAGACGTAGGCAAGTGGTTGACTGAACCGGTATAAAATTTTTCTGTGTGATCTTTCTATCATTTCTACTCCTTATTTATTAATTTTCAAATTTTGTGTGCTAACTTATTTACTGCTTAACAAAATATTTGTGAAAACAACTCATTTTATTTCTAACTCAATCGCTTCCAGATTCCAAGTCAAATACTTGAGAAAATTGTTCTAAAAGTTTTTTCAGGAACTAAATTGTATTAGAAACACAATTCAAACCCCTTTGTCATGGTACCTCATCCTACAATCTACAATCCAAGCCAGGCAATATCCAAGGTCCAAGCTCCAAGGTCCAAAAGCACATAAATTTCCTATTTAAAAAAAAAAAAGCACAATTAACAAGCATAACACAAATTACACAATACTCAAGAATAAAAATGCGAGAGAGTGAGGGAGAACCAACCAAAGACTAGAGAGTGATGGACGGAGTAGGCAGTGTGGGGGGGTGGTGGCAGTAGTATGGGGATGGTAGTGTGGAGTAGAGGAGAGAAAGAAAACAAGAAAGAGAGGGAAAGGGACTGACTGAGAAAGTGAGGGAAGTGGAGGTGGCGGTGATATCGAACAATGAATATTGGTGGTGGTGATGGCGGTGGAGGACAGTAATGGTGGTGTAAGTTAGAGAGTGGAAGAGAGTGTTAGAGAGAAAAAGAAGAAGAAAGAAACAAGAGGAGGAAAAAGTGGCACATGTCCTTAAGTTCCGAGCCCAAAATTATCAAAGGATCTTCCATCGATAAAGAAAAAATTAAATGCACCATTTTATTTATTAATATTACTGACAGATAATCTATCAGTAATATGTTGATTTCCTTCCAATTGTTATCAATTTGAATACCGATGAAATTATTCATTAGTAATGTTTGAATTTCTCTCTAATGATTATTAATTTGAATATCGACGGAACAATCCGTCGGGAATAAATAAATATTTAAAAATAAAAAATGAATTAAATATTATCGATGGATACTCTGTCGATCGCCATAGGTGTAACACCCATATAATACCATATTATGCTTAAGTCATTTTATGGCGTTACTAGTTGTTACTCATAACTAGCGAAAGTTCTTATAATTGAAATTAGCGAAGTATACAAAAATAGTATGCAAATTTATTTTTTTTTTTTTTTGTAAAACTTTTATGCTTGAAAACTGAGCCTTTAAGCGCTTACTCGTATACATATGGATGTTATTTCTTGTATCGCTGAATTACTAATAAGACATATGACAAAGTTGAAATAACATAACACAATACCTAAAGACGATAATATAATCGTAGATAATCAAGAGTCATAATTATACTTAATAGTTATCACATATGTAATAGGTCAAAATTAAGTAGCATAGCTTCCCACACGCTCTTAATTACATATAAACTACCCAACTAGGGCCCTAGAGAAAGTAAAAACACTATATTACTATCTCGATCCTCCTTAGCTAGGTGTTATAACATGACAGCTCCTCATCTTAGCTAGTCAGGTACCACCCAAAGTACTGCATGGATGCCATCAACTTCATCTGAAGATAACATAGGAGAGAAAAATACAAGATTTCTCAGCAGGATTCCGACTAGACCATTAATGTGTCATTATGTGTGTTTGGAAAAGCTGAGAGATTAAAATTATTTCAATAATCTCTTATTTGTATAATCGCTTATATGAGAATCAATTTATGTTTAGATACTTTAGCTGAAAAATGATTTTAAGATAATCTATTTTATTTGGGTTGTATGAAAAAAGTTGCTTTTATATGATAAAATTACTAAAAAGAGTATGAAATGATTGTTTATATTATATAATTTTTGTTATTTATAGTTAATTTGGTAAAAACATAACAATTCTAAAATAATTAGCTTCTGCTTATAATTATAAGCTCCAAAATATTGCTTATGATTATAAGTTATTTTTTAGCTTAAAATTATCATTTTTTTATTATAATCTATTTTTAACTTTTTACCAAACAAGATTAATTTTTTAGAAATAGCTTTTTTTCTAAGAAAAGCTGTTAAAAGCATGCTCCCAAACATTCACATCATCGTTGTCCCAACCACTTTGAGTTTATTTTTTAAAATAGTGAGCATCTATAGATTCGATTTTTTAAAGAGTTTGAAAACATAAGTTCTCAAAGCAGGTCTCTTCTAATCTTAATCATATAAACATAATATAAAGAGACACAAGGCCATAAGATAGGAACATATATATATGAGAACATAGTATAAACATTCATGACCATGTATATGAAAGAATAAAGATGCATGCATATTCATATCGCATCATGAACTTGACCAGAGTTTTTCTTTAACTTTACCTTCATACTTAGCACGTGCTTAACATTCTTTACTTTCCCTTGGAATAGACTACTATTGGACATGAGCTCATCCCGTGGTGATCGCCACACAGTACTAATCTAAAATCAAACTAAACTGACAAGGGTTCCTCTAGTTTTGGTGAATTCAAGGCCCTCTTTTCTCTAAAGTAGAGGGGTCTTTAATAGGCACCTTCTCTTACCGAAGGATCATGACCGCTTATCTAGTCTTTGTGAATCACCATCCCTTACTTCCTTTACCGAGGTGACCGAAGGATCATGTCCAACTATTTCTTTTCTTTCTCATAATTACATCTTTACATGCATTATAATCACTGACAAAACACATGTGGACATGCAATGATATGATTAAGTCAATAATTTTGATGAAAATCCGGTAGCATAACGGTTAGACCGAAACGTCCCCAAAATTGCGAAGCATATGAAATCAACTAATAATCCATCATATTCATCACAGAGTATTTCCTTAAGCATCAATAATCCATCAATCAAAAGTCCATACTCAAATCAATCATGCCAATTAACAATCATATGAGGATGATATATGCTCATACCCTAATTAGTATCTAGGGTTTCCTTGCACTTTGTGTAATATCTTATGAATCATGATAAGACTCCTTATATTTCTCATGGGAGAATCATATAACTTAAAGTAAATATATGTTATAAACTTTTAATCAATAACTCCTCAAGTTACCTTACATTAGGAATTCATTTTCACCATATAGCTTAATAGATTCTTCATGTTCACATCTTAAGGAACTCATTCTTCAAGTTATAAGTTTAACACTTATTTGTCTCTTATCTTAGTTCATCATGGCATTTTGGCTGACATGTTTCATTCAAATCTTTTAGTTTCCTTGAGATAGTGTACTAGTGATTCCTAGGTTCATAGTATATTCAAATATCCTAATCATACTTGTAACATCCCCACTTTCTTAAATAAAGAATAATAGAAATCTTGAATTATTTCCCTTAGGTAGTATGAGAATTTCTTAGGCAATGCTATACCTTGACAATCCTTACACTTAAAACTATAAGGTAGCGTAACACTGCCATTGAGAATATGGCGCTGCCATATGTTAAAAATTAGAAAACTACAAAGATACCCCTGTGAACTTTTGTTATTTATAAAGTTGTCTAGGACTTTTAAAAAATTTCACTTTGACCCCACAAGCATATTTTCATAAGGACCCTAGATCTTTTTAGAAAATGACATCTATATCCTTTCATCTGTAGAGTTAGCATAATAGGGCTTTAAACGGAGCAGAATCACGTGGTGAAACCGTAGAAGTTTAAGTCTCGACCGTTTGAGCCACAGGAGTACTCAAGTGTGAAATGACATAAGGTGCCCCTAGACTTGCTCAAATTTATGAAAATGCCATTAGTTTCGAAAACCAAACAAAAAATGCTAAAGGATTTGTGAAAAAGCGAAAATATAACAGTTCAAAGAAATGGTGCGATTGATTTGCACTGCTAATCAATTTATCAGAAAAATAAGAGTAATTAGGGAAGAATTATAAATACTAGAGCTAAATGAAATTTAGATTTTTATGTAAAATACTATGAGAAATTATTTAGTATATCATCCGAAAATATTCTATCATTTTTTTTAACAAGTTGTTCGGTTTTATCAACTACTTGAGATTAATTAGCATTCGATTAAATATTTACTTCGAGCCAATTAAGTATCATTTAGAGAAATTAGATATGAGGAAATTTGATTGAAAGCATAGGAAACTTCATAGGATCTTTCCAAAACCGATTTACTGATTTAAAGGAAATCGGTAAGATTTCGGTGTTTAAAATTGCCAGAACCGAATCAATATAATTGCACACCCTATAGCCTATGTTTAATGGCTAAATACACAGCCACATAACCACTCAATTGGTGGTGCAAATCAGCCCCAAAATGAGTGGAGTTAGCTGCAATTCAACCACAAAAATTTCAGCCAATAAGAATGAAACTTGCCAAGCACTTCATCTAGCTTTTGGGTGAGTCTTTTCCTTCCTTATCCCTTCATTTTTGTGCTGCCCCTTAAGCTGCTTTTTCTCCACCATTTCTTCCTTCATTCCACTTTATTTCACCTCATCTTCAAACTTCCATCACTTCCCCATCAAGAGGAGCTCAAAACTAGTTAGTCTTGCATCAAAAATTGAAGGTAGGGTTCAAGAATCCCCATAGTTCTCTTGGGTGTGGCTAATGAGGGTTGAGATTTCCACCCTTTATTAGATGATATATCACATACATATGATGATTCATGACTGGTTTGGCATGAAACTCGAGGGTTTTGGTTGAAACTTGCATGAAAATCCATGAAGGAGAACAACCAGAATAGGATAAGCTGGGAGACCCTATGGCAGTCCGTACAGTAGAGTGTACGGCTTCACCTACAGCAGTTTAAATTCAATCAAACTATTTTTATGTGAAACTAGACACTTAAGGTTTTCCAACCATATAAAATATAAGACCATTGGATTAATATAGAATTAGTTATAAATTTTTTAGTTTAATCTGAAATTATAGGTTCTCTTCTGTGCAGTATGAGTTTTGAGGGGTGTAACTCACCCTAAAAAACTCTAAATTAAGTACAACAAATTGGCTTTGAAAGCCAACATATAGGGAAGCATCCCATAAAAATTTCAGAGTTTGATTTGATCCCAATTATTCCCAGTAATGAAATGAAGTTGCCTTGACTCCAAACCAGACTAGAATAGGGCAGTCTAGAAGGGTCAATTTACAGGGCTTATAACTCAAGCTATACTTAAGTAAATGACATGAAACTTCTTTCAAATAAAAGCTTGTCCTGTTAGCTTTAATTTGGCATATGTTTCGTATGATTTCACCTAGTTTCCTATTTTTAGTGAATTTTTACTTCTAAAAGTGCAATTATGGTTAGTTATATGGCAGATAGAAGTAAACTTTGAATAACTTGAGCTACATAAATCAAAATGAGATGGGATGAAAAGGTTTGGAAACTAGACATATAGCACTATAACATATTCAAAATTTAGGTCCAACTAAATTGAATAGAAATTATGGTGAATTTTACAAAATCGGGCAGAATTGAGTAGAATGAGCAGAAAACCTAAGTTATGTGTTTATGTTGACATATTATATAGTTGATATTTTTGTTATAAAACTTGATGCTTTATATTGGTTTTGTTGCTTGATTGATCCTTCTGGTAGTTTGGCACTATTCATGGGGAAGCGGACTCGATCCGTTATGCTGTCGGATTTTTGGCAGAAGTTTATGAGGACTTATATTATGAATAATTGTGCTAAGATTATACGGATAAATGTGTTCATATGAATGTCATGTCTATGAAAATCATGCATGCAAATAGGATTGAGGAATGATATGAGATATATGCATGAACACATAAAGCATTCACGTGCATAATCATATCCAAGAGGTAGTAAAAGATTATAAGGACTTGCAAGAGGGACGTACCACGCTACCACGTGAGGCATGGCATAGACCCAGCTAGCGTGGGCTAGAGCGGTATTGTTTAAGACTTGGGCCAGCCCTCGACCAGATTTAAGGGGAATAGACCAGTGTGAGGATCAGGAAAAGTAAACCCCTCACTCATATCTAGACTCTTTGTCACATGTTTTACACTTTCGTGACATCATTATTGCTTTATTATCTAGTTAACTAAATTTGAATTTAATGATATGATTAAGTGCTCATACAACTTAATTAACTTGATTAAGCAAGGATTAGTGATTAATTCACGTGACCATGATTAACAAAAATTAAACTTTTGATTAAGCTTAATTATCCTTAATAAAACTCGATTAAGCTAATTATTAGTGATTAGTTCTTAATTAAACCATTAAGAGTTTGACTTGCTTAATTAGAAATTCTCTAATCTTAATTAAGTATTCTCTTAACTTTTCTCTTCATAATTATCTTATTAATACTTTGATTAAGTCTTAGTTGTTTAGTTTCTCATTAAATGCCTAAGTACTCAGAGTTACTGAGGTAATTTAGCACGAAGGAAAAATGAGGATGTTACAATAAGGAGAAAAATTATATATATTGGGACGGAGATTCCTTTAGTAATTCCATCGATATATGTTTCACGCCACTAGTACCAAAGTTACCAATTGATTTACCAATGAAATATCTAATCCGTCATTTATTTTCTTAGAAATTTTATTTAGTGGGTTACTAATGGAACTTTTGTAGCAAATCCATCGATAATGTCAACGGAATTTTTCTGTCAGTAAAATCCATTAGTATTTCACGTGTTTCTAGTAGTGCTTAAAATTAATTAGAAAAGACTCTAGACAAACAAATAAAAATACTAGCATTTATATGTCAATTAAACAAAATAAATAATTTAATATTCAAAATATCTATAGCACTTTTACGATTTTAGCATAAGAATACTTCTTATCAATTAATGACTATAATTCTTTACCCAAAAAAAAAAAAAAGACTAATATTGAATAGATTTAATTTTAATATAAGACCTCTTTTTGAAAGTTACTTACAAAACACTATCTCATAAATTTTTTTTTTTAATTCAAGCTGAAACAAATGGCTTCATTTTATCATAATTTTTTTATACGATTACTTAATCACATATTGTCCTATTACTAGAAAGGTTAAATCTACTTTTTGATCTTTATATGTATTCTAGATTTTGGTATTAGGTCTCTACACTAAAAAAAAAAAAAAAAATTAGTTTAGGTCCCTATAATGGTGTTGATTTAGTCCATGCCATTAAAAAATTATTAGACAATGTTAGCTTTTGCTAACATGGCTAACGGGAGCTGACATGAAATATTGAATCTCGGTTGAGGTTGTTTCAGCTTACAAAGGCCATTTGATACTTTTTCAATCACTTTTCTATTTTTGAAAAAATGACATTTTAGGCCTTAAAAAAGGCTTAAAAGATATTGTTTCAGAATTGTAGTAACAACATATCATATCTATGCCAGATACTATTAGCTACATTAGCACAAATTGATACTATCTACTATTTTTCTAATGGCAAAGACTAACTCAATAGAGTAATATTGTAGAGACCTAAATTGTAACACCCTAGCTTGAGTTGCAGTTACCCGTCGAAATCGGAACCTGAAAAATTCTGAGTCTGAACTCTATGCCTCCTTTGAGAGCTATAGGTTTGAGGCATTTTCTTAAGATCAAAAGTCCCGGTAATGGTTCCCTGGGCATCAATGAGTTGAAAAGGGATTTTTAATGAATTTTAGGGAATGGATAACCCCTTCGTTTTCGACCCTCAAGTTCATAAAAGCGCAAGTTTTCGGAGAATTGTACTAAAACCCAAAAGTTAGATTATAATTCCTAAGGATTTTGAATTTTTAGATATTTTTATTAAATCCAAATGGGGGGTATTCCTTTATTTACATTTATGTTTTAAAGTTAATGTAGACATTAACTTAAAATTAAGAAATATAAATAAGTCTATACAATATCTTAGACCTGGGAAAGGACTACAGAAGGAGGGAACCAAGTTTTTAGAGTTAGTAATCGATTACAGAGGATTTGTAATTGATTGCAATCCTCCCTATATGCCCACGGGTTAAAATTTTTCACGTGGTAATCGATTACCAATGCTGGTAATCGATTACCAGTTCTTCGTGGTGATCGATTACTAGCCATTGGTAATCGATTACCACAGGTCAATATATAAGCCGAGATGCATCCCTCCCCCTCATTTCGCAATTTTCTTTCTCTATCTACCTCTCAAACTCTCTCCCTTCTCTCTAAAATATATCTCTCTTCATTCCTAAACACAATCTTTCTAATCCTTCCATCAAATTACACCATTTCCACTCACTTAATCTCAATTTCTTTCTCCAATCCCAAATCATATCTTCATCCAAAAATCAACACATTTGGTCTTGGAGCTTGGAGGAAGTGACACCAAGGCTCCTAAAGATTTCTTCTTCCTTTCTCCCTTCTAAAAGGTAATCTTCAAACTCCTTTCCTCTTCCTTTCCTATGATTATGGGTTATCTATCCAATAGTAAGTTCTTGGAGAACCATAGGTTAGAAGAATTGGGGATTTTCTTATCTGAGCATAAAGTTAGATTGATCCTTAGTCTGAGTGATTGACTCTGAATTAAACTACCATATTATTGATAGTAGAAACCACTAGAAGACTGGCTTTGGCTCTCAGAGCTCAAGGGATTAGGATTCCGCTATTGGTGTTAAGTCTGTGAGTAGATAGCTTATCCCTATATTAGTTTTAATGTATTTTGTCTATATACATACATATGCAAATGATTTGGTATGTCTTAGCAATATAATTTAAATTTTGATAGCTTATCTATTTCTACTTGATCACATGAGACAATGACTTAATTTTCAAGAAGAAAATATGATAAATGTTTATTGCATTGATTTCCTATTAAACTTTGGAAATTGTCTTGGTTTTGAAAGGATTTGATATACTTAATGGGTTATGGTTTGGTATGGATTGCTTCGCATTTGATTTATGAATGATTATGTAAAAAGTGAAGTGAAAGGTTTTCGGATAAAAGCTTTGGATTTTTTTTCACTTTTGATTTATTGAAGTGTTAAAGCTTTATTTTTCTTGAAGTTACGATTTTATTGTTTTATATAAGATATATTGGTATGTTTTATAAGAATCTTTATTAAATGTTCTGTATAATGGAAAAGAAAGACTTAGGAAAGTCTAGGCCAGGATCTGTAGGCTAACGGCAGTAGGCATTAGCCCTGGGTGCACCTAGGATGTTGTATTTCACAGCCACTCAAGGGAGTGGTGATGCCTAATATTCACAGCCATACATATAATGTGGTACGTGCCTGATTACGGGATTCACACAAAGGAAAGGCCACTTAAGTGTGATTCCTGCCTGATTATCCTAGAATAGATGGACTCTGTTTTTGGAAAAGAAAATTTGGATAATATTTGATTAAGATTTCTATTTTGGTTTTGTTATACATATTATTGTATCACCTTAATATCTATAAGTTTGTACATTGTCTCATGTGGGTTAGAGACACTCTATCTTTCACTGAATTTCATAAACTCACCATATTGTTTCTTTCTCTTTTTCAGATACAGGTATTCCGGTAGGATCTAATCCTTCAGCTCTCGTGATTAAATTCCGAGTTTTGTGGATAAGCCCTTTTCTATTCAAGGATATATTGTAAACATTTGAATTTTGAGAAATCTTTAGATTGTGTAGCTCTATAGTACTACAGGCAGGGTTCGGCTTTGACCTAATTATATTGATTCCGTTGTATTTTACTTGTTTATAATATGTTGTTGGATTTCCCTAGGGATTTGGTTTTCTAAATAATTTAATGTTATGTATTTTGGAAGAATTATACAAATATATATATTTCATTGTTATACTATGTGCTGAGAGATGTATTCTGAGAATACCTAGATCCTTGATGAAAGATTGTGTTTATTTATCTTGCAGAGTAACCTTTTGTAATTGGGAAATATCCTGATTACAAAGGGGACTCTGTCGAAATTTTTATAAAAATTCTGTGGTGGAAGACTTGCATGGGGACTTGTCGTCTGTACGTCATCTTGAGAGTTAGGTCGTGACATAAATCAAAAGTTTTTTAGTGTATAGACTAAAACCAAAAATTAGGACCCATGCAAGGACCAAAAGCTAGTTTTAACTTATATTCAATTCTTTTAGCAATTACTTAAAAATGACACAAGTGATAATATATATTAGTTGATAATATAAAAAATTTTACACCAGCAATACATAATCAAAATTAAACTCATTTAATTATTTATCTCATTTACTATAAATATAAAAATAAATATAAAATAATATTTAAAAAGTAAGTAAAAAATGCAACTAAAAAATAGTTGATAGTCATTATGGATATTGATATCTTTTATATCTCTTTCTCTCCCTCTCTATAGAGAGAGAGAGAGAGAGGGGGGGGATAAAGTGAAAGGAATGATTAATTGTAAGAGTGAAAGGAGTAAATTTTGATAATTGAATTTTATATAAATGATCAAAATTAAAGCACAAATTTATATGACTCTTTTAAATTATATAAGCTTTAACCAACTTTTAATTTTGATAATTTTTGTATGGTTATAGAACCTAAATTTATTTCTCTCACCTTGATAATAAATCACTCCTCTCATATGATATATATATATATATATATATATATATATATATATAAAGAATTTCTTTCCAATAACAATAACGACGCCAACGGATTTTCAAGGAAAAAAAATCGTAATGTATAGATCATAGACGTGCTTATCCAGATAGCTAGGCAAAGAGCACTAGCCAATCAAATTTGATATTTTGATCTCGTGGTAGGAGTGATTCTTCATGAAAAAAAGAAATTTTTTACTTCATAAATTTTTTTAATTATTATTATTTTTCTTATATTTGTATTTATTTTGGTGATTGAAAAAGGAAAAAAAATCTTTCTCCACGAGGATATAAGAATTTTTCCTCGCGCTTGGTTGATTCTGTATCCTATTATCCTTACGTGGGCAAACTTATAACATGGAACCGCCTACGATCTCTGACCGTTGGATCAACGCCACCCCACAAGAAACAACTTTGTCAGAGTCACTCAGCACTAGCCGCCACTGAGTTCACCCTTTTTTTTTATTAAAAATAATAAGATTAAAAATTATTCCTCCGGAACAATTTTAAGCGAGGGGACGAGAATTGAACATAAAATATTTTAATTTAAATAAAATATATAAAAAATAATTATTAGACTATAAACTCATTTACCGTGAATACGGCCTCCTACTCATTAATAGTGGGGTTGATGCATTTTTTGACGAAGAATTTTAGTTATTTGTGAAATAAAAAGAAAATATATATTATTTATAATTTAATATATCAATTTTGTAAATTAACTCTATCTTTTATTTTATTATAAGTTAATAGAACACTTATAATATATTAAATCGTAGATAATATATAACGCCATTTTTTTTGGGGATCATTCAAAAATTTCTTTATTTTTACATCTTGCTTCTCGGCGGCTGATATTTGTGGGCTGCATCTGCAAGCCACCGATTCCTTATTAGATATTTTATTAGCTTCAGACCAGTAGATGCAGTAATAAGCTAGTTGGACCAAAGTTTAAACATTTACATAAGAGAGAAATATCAAGAGACTTCTTAGTCATTATAGGAACATAAATTAAGTGTCAACTAATACTTATTCTCGTTGCCACATCGAGAAAAAAAAAATCTCCTTATTAAATAAAATTTTAAATTTAAAACATGATATTAACGTAAAAGAATTTAATTTTCAAAACAAACCTATTCAATTAAAAAATATTTCTTTTTATAATATAACAATAATACTAATATTTATTTAAATTTATAATTTCATACAGATTATATAAATAAAAAATAATATGAATACCAATAATTATTTCTTATTTTTTCCATCGATGGTCTTAAAATTTAAATATTTTATACAAATTATTTAAATTTTTCATCCTAACTAACACTATATATATATATATATATATATATATATATATATTATTCACATAAAATAAAAAATATATATTTAATATCAAGCATAACAAAATTTCAAGCTCCCAATATTTAAATTAAAAAGTACTAAAGTGAAATTTTTTTATTAAATTTATGGATTTAATTTATACGATCATTTAATATAAAAAAATATTTTATATATATTTAATTATATATTATTATATTAATAAAAATATTTAACTTAATTATTTATTATTATAAAAATTTTATAAAATTAAATATTTAATTAAATAATAATATAAAATTATTTTATACTTTAAATTAAAATTATTTATTTATTAGAAAAACTACAATAATTCAGCAATTGTTTGCTCCAGGAAAGACGGGGAAAAAAAATAAAAAACCAGCAATTCCTTGCCATAAGCATTTCTCTTCAATGTGCAACCCCGACTCCGAGTTCTCGACTTTTGTATCCTTGAGCCACAGAAGAAACACGCGCACGCGCACACACCACTTGTGTTGGTTCCTAAGGTTTGTTCTGCTGCAACCATGGCTTCTACCTTGTGTTACAACTCTCTTAACCCCTCAACAACAGCGTTCTCAAGAACCCATCATCACTTCCCAGTTCCCGTGTATAAGGAGCTTCCACTTGACACTTCACCTTTTGTTGGCTATGCCTCTTGCCTTGGAAGCACAACAAGGAAGCAGATAAAGAAGGTGGTGATGCCCGTCAGGGCTACTACAGAGGCTGATGAAGTTCCACCTTCTGCTTCTGCTTCTGATGAAACACCTCAGAAGAAGAAGAAGCAGCTTCGGATACTTGTGGCTGGTGGAGGGATTGGTGGGTTGGTTTTTGCTTTGGCTGCTAAGAGAAAAGGCTTTGAGGTGGTGGTGTTTGAGAAGGACATGAGTGCTATAAGGGGAGAGGGACAATATAGGGGTCCAATTCAGATACAGAGCAACGCCTTGGCTGCTTTGGAAGCCATAGATTCCGAGGTCGCTGAGGAAGTTATGAGAGTTGGTTGCATCACGGGTGATAGAATCAATGGGCTTGTAGATGGAGTTTCTGGTTCTTGGTAAGTTAAAATTTAAAGTTAATAATTATCTGTGGTTTATGTGTCTTTGTTGTCTTGTTCTCTTTTTTATAGGCATGGGATATACTCGTGCTGCTGGTTCAATATATGTTGAAGAGGAGGAGGAGGAGGAGGAGGAGGAGAAGAAGGGGGGGGGGCCCTAAAAAGAGCATGCTTTTAAGGTTCTATCAACTACGGGACACTGCCTGGAACCTCGAACGAATTAGTTAGTTTCAGCTATGTGATATGTAATGCTGCTGCGATCGCTCTTTTAATGCATTGCGGTTGAAGTGACCGCCATACAGTAATATTAGGGCTGTAATTGCGGTTGCAGAGTGCAACTTAAGATCATGATAGGTCCACTTCTATTAAGGTGGCCATGAACTTATGCATGTCAAATAGTGATTTGCATGCTTATGATAGATTATGTCTGACTAAGAATTACTCATGTTGATCAAAGCTGTATCCATTTTGAGCAACTTCAAGGCAGATGGTGTATTCATACCAGTTTGCCATGATTAATAGCCTTGATAGCACCCTGCCTCTTGTTTGGTAAAACGGAAAATTTGAAACATAACTGCAGCCAATAGGTGTTTGGCTTATTCAGAGATGCCAGTGCAACTCAAATTCAGATGACAAATTTGTCTCAGTCCTCCTAGTTAGAAATCTATTAATATATTTTTTGCTAATGGAATAGCTTAAAAATCTTCCGAGTCTTTATCCAGGATACCCTTTTGCTGCATAAAACATTGAAATAATCTAATTCAACATGTATTTTCTATGTTTTAATTGCCAAAAACTTCTCACAAAGGATTTGATTAGTAATGTTTGAGAGAATGCAGGGTTTAGTGCAGTTGTGACCACCTATGAAGCAGTATTTGATGAGTTTGTAAGTTGCACTTAATGACCAAATCCTTCATTTGTAAAGTTGGGAAAGCTTAAGGGCTCAATGGGATAGCATAAAACAAAACATATAAGTACTTCTTATATGCAAAGGGGAGTTAGTGTATATCAGCATTCCTTTTTCAAACAAGAATCTTGTTTCCTTAATATTTAAGTTAGAAAAAAAGGTATCTTCTGCAATTTTCTTAATGAAATTTTAGCTTTTGGTGCCATGGATTGATATATAGTTGGTTATCAGGTATGTGAAGTTTGATACATTCACTCCTGCAGCGGAACGTGGACTTCCAGTCACCAGAGTTATTAGTCGAATGGCCTTACAGGAGATCCTTGCTCGTGTAGTTGGGGAAGATGTCATTATGAATGCTAGTAATGTTGTTAATTTTGTGGATGATGGAAACAAGGTAATTAGAGAAAGCTTTTATGTTGAGATTAAGTACAAATTAATTATCGTATGTCTTTTCTGAAGCTTAGTTTCTTCTTGAATCTGCAATGGCAGACTAATGTGATTAAATATAATTAAATTGGCATCTATTACTCTTCTCTTCGAGCATTCTACGATTTCAGGTAACAGTAGAGCTTGAGAATGGTCAGAAATATGAAGGAGATCTCTTGGTTGGAGCAGATGGTATATGGTCCAAGGTCTGATTAATTTTTCTTTGATTCTGATCATATTCTTGGCAAATAATTTTTCCTATATTAAGTAAACATCATACTGAGCATAGCGAGTATAGTAAAGCGCATGTGTGTGTTAGCCTTGTTCTTCCATTGTGAACTGATGGACTCTTTCCATCATCTGGTTCGTAGGCAGTGTTTATAATCATAAATTATGCATTTTAATTTAATTGAACACAATCTTATTGTAATATTTTGTGAATAGG
Organism: Pterocarpus macrocarpus; assembly: GCA_031439585.1. Classification (NCBI taxonomy): domain Eukaryota; kingdom Viridiplantae; phylum Streptophyta; class Magnoliopsida; order Fabales; family Fabaceae; genus Pterocarpus; species Pterocarpus macrocarpus. The sequence continues at coordinate 30,480,127 of CM062513.1, read as the reverse complement.
TGAGGAAACAGTTATTTGGGCCAAAAGAAGCTGTTTACTCTGGCTATACTTGTTATACTGGCATTGCAGATTTTGTGCCTGCTGACATTGAATCCGTTGGGTATGTTGGCCTTTAGTCATGAGTTGTACCCCTTTTTAACCATTTTCTTTGGCCTGTATTTTAATATTAGTTATATATCATGTTGAGAATCTTATTTCAACTTCTCTGCTGGAAGGTACCGAGTATTCTTGGGACACAAACAATACTTTGTATCTTCAGATGTTGGTGCTGGAAAGATGCAATGGTATGCATTTCACAAAGAACCTCCTGGTGGTGTTGATAGCCCCAGTGGTATGTGTTCTTGATGTGTTCAAAATTTGACATCTGTTTGAAGTACAGCCTCTGCAGATGTGAAATTTTCTGTGATCTATTTATAGACACACTTCTTGAATTGGTTATCCTGACTTTTCGGTAATTGATGCTGACTTTGCATATACTGAATATAAAGGAACTGATCATACCTGGGAAGAATTTGAACTATTATGTTAAAGACAAATTGATTACTGGGTTTGACATTTTGAGATTGTATGCAGGGGATCAGTGATTATCAGCTGTGCTGTTGCTACTTGCAACAAATAGTAAAACACTAGTGGTGTTATACATTGAAAAGGGGAATGTAAGGCAGAAAATGCTGCTCAGAGCATCGCCTCTTCTGAGTTTAAGGACACATGCTTAACACAATATTTAGTTGAGAATATCTAATGATTTCATTTTGCTAAAATAAAAGGATGCACCTAATTGGCACTCGAGTCCATTCTAGTTTACATTTCGTTTATTCTGATTACTGAATCTTTACTCCATCTTTCTTGACATGATATAGAATGGTTTCTAACTTTCTACCAGCTATCAAATAGTATTGAGATGAAGATTGCAAATCAGATTGACTGGGTTTTATTGTGGTAATTTTATCATCGGAAATACAGAAATAGGATGACCTTGGAAAAAGTACCAATAAGTTTATCTTTATTTTTCATCCTTTCCCCTGAGGAAAAATTAAATCATCATATTTAATTTCTTAATTCTTTCTGCATGTCAGGAAAAAAGGAAAGGCTGCTTAAGATCTTTGAGGGCTGGTGTGATAATGCAATAGATCTGATACTTGCCACTGATGAAAAGGCAATTCTGCGGCGAGACATATATGACAGGATACCAACGTTAGCATGGGGAAAGGGTCATGTGACTTTGCTCGGTGATTCTGTCCATGCTATGCAGCCAAATATGGGCCAAGGAGGATGCATGGCAATTGAGGTATATAGTTATTTTCATCCTGTCATTAAAATATGAGTTCATCATTATTCTTTGATTAGTTTCAGCACTTCCCTACATTTTCAGAACTAAGTTATCCCTGGTTTTCGGACTTTAGTATTTTAGACTTCTTTTTTCTCTCGATTTATTTTTTTCTAATTTTTCTATTATTCTTTTCTTGCCAATGCTGTTGAAACATACAAATATTTTTCAATATCTCTGATGGAGATACACACAACTCAATGAAACATGCTTTAAATTAAAATAATTCCCACTTTTAGAGGAGATGGAGATCAGCAAAGTCATACTATCTCACTTTTTATCAGAGCCTTCAGAAGGGACTGGTACTCAATGAAACACTTACAGTGTGGCAAAGTTCCTTTCTAACTATCTTATTTTTATCATTACAGGACAGTTATCAATTAGCTTGGGAGTTGGACAGTGCATGGGAACAAAGTATAAAATCAGGGTCTCCGCTTGACATTGATTCTTCCCTAAGGAGGTAACATATTGTTGCTCAAATATGCAAATGAATACTGAAATAATGATTTTGTTCACTTGATTTGGACAGAGAGATACCCTTTCATATCAGCCGTGGTTCAGTGGTTGGTCTTCAAATCGGTTGATTTGGTAACAAATCTCTTTGGTAACTAACGGTGCCTTTCTTTTGTCCCCTTTTCCCATTAATGCTTCCAGCTATGAGAGAGAACGAAGACTTCGAGTTGCCATTATTCACGGAATGGCTAGAATGGCAGCTTTTATGGCTTCCACCTACAAGGCATATCTGGGTGTTGGTCTTGGTCCTTTAGAGGTAGGAACTTAGCTTTTACAAATGAGATAATGAAGAATATAGTGAAGTTGACATTTCAAATTGATAAGCTCGCCACAAATTCATTATTGCTTTCCTTCCTCTCCAGTTTTTGACCAAGTTTCGTATACCACATCCTGGAAGAGTTGGAGGAAGATTTTTTGTTGACTTGATGATGCCTTATATGTTGAACTGGGTCTTAGGTGGCAATAGGTAATGATGAGAGCTGACATTTCTTTTATTTAAGAACTTTCAACTTGCACGCTAGAAATCTGAGCCAATGAAAAACTTCAGAAATGATGAGAATTCCAACAAATTGATAACGTTGGAAACAATGTTCAGGTTTTACCTGGTGCCAATAAGACAAAAATATTTTACATAATCAAATCCTTGTAAAATTTTGCAACCTGATTAACTACAACATAAAACATGATGCTACTTTGCAGCTCCAAACTTGAAGGGAGACCAGTAAGCTGCAGGCTCTCAGACAAAGTATGTTGCTCAAATACTACTTTTGTACTTTGTTGCTTAGAAGAAATTGTATCTGGTAATTTATATATTCATATATATTAGATTTGTTGTGATCTGGATGCTAATAGGCATTTGATTATTATGAAGGCGAACAACCAATTACGCAGATGGTTTGAAGATGATGATGCACTTGAGCGTGCTATTAATGGAGAGTATGTCTCTAATCAAATATGCTTGAGTATCATCCTTAATATATTCCTTACCATATATTTAGATGTCATAACTGTCATGTCCATCTTTCCTGTTTGAATAGGTGGATTTTAATACCATGTGGAGATGAAGCAGGTCTTTCAAAACCTATATGTTTATGTCGAGATGAGATGAAACCCTGCACAATCGGGTATGGCTGAGGTTGAGACCTACATACAATGTATGAAGTATTGCCATAACAGTAGTTAAATTGTACCTATTATGTAATATATTCTCGAACAAAGAGGAAAGTGTAGGGAAAGCATTTAAAGTTATATATATTCAATTTTTTGACAATCTTACTGCACCTAAACAAAGTTTTCATACCGTTCAAAACATGAACAATACTTTTACTTTTTGATCACCAGTTGGTGAGCATTGTTCCATTCTCAGTTATCATAAAAAATATCTAATTTCATTTCCAGCCCATTTTCTGACTTGTTTTTGTAAGTGCAGGAGTGCGCTGCCAGAAGATTCTCCAGGCAGTTCAGTTACAATATCTTCACCCCAGGTAACACAATTTCTCATGATCTGAATTAAACATGGTTCCACACTTAATGGTCTTGAACATCATGCAACATAATTTCTCTTTTTTAAGGTTTCTCAAATTCATGCTCGAATTAACTATAAGGATGGTGCCTTCTTCTTGACTGATTTGCGGAGTCAACATGGTACCTGGATTACCGAGTAAGTAAAAGAAACGGAAGATACTATGTTCTAAACTGTTGAAAAATGTATTTAATATCATTCTCATTGTGTTTTCAGCAATGAAGGAAGGCGGTATCGGGTACCTCCAAATTATCCTGCTCGTGTCCACCCATCTGATGTTATTGAATTTGGTTCTAAGAAGGTGATTGATGATCCCTATAGAGGTCCTAAAATGTTGCAGTATTCATATTGGACATTAGCATCTGCTAGAACTCATATTACATTGCATCGATCATCATATGAGAAAGAGTCAACCTTTTAGGCCAACTTTTATGTCTTTCAGAACTTTTCTTCATTGATCCCCTGAGTCTCCTCTTTCTTCTATTCTTTATTGTGCTACCTTAATTTTTATTTAGTTTCTGTTATTTCTGATCACTAAATATATTGATGAAGATTACTAAATGAATACCATGTAAAAATGGTTTATTTAGGAGGGCTAGTACTGTAAACAGCATGACTTAATAAGTGATTAGTTCTTTAAATAACCCAAAAACAGTTATGTCAGGCAGTTAGGCAGGGTGTTTAATTTATTTTTGTTTTAAAAAAAGAAACAATTATAATTGTCCACTGTCTGCATGGAAATAAAGTGGTGACAAGGGTTGTGTTCATTGTTCTTGTTGATAAAAAATTAGACGACAAAGAAAACTTTAGTTTTATGCATATCTCGAGTCCATTATCAGATTCATAGGAGTTAGTTTATGTGACTGCACCCCCACTATTATATGACTCTTCATGCTTTCTATAGAAGCAGTTCATGCTTGTGAAAATACTTGGGTTCGAAGAGCGAAAAATAGATGCAATTGACAGTTTCCATCTCATTTATCTGACACAAGGCTTAATGTTCATCCGCTGACTTGTAATATTTTTGTGCATATCAATTGCAATGTCCTTGCCTGGAAATGTGCAAGTTTCTATAAATGATGCATACCTATGATGTCTTACCATACGAGTTATTTGCAGGCTTCATTTCGTGTTAAGGTGACAGGATCTGTACCAAGAGTCTCTGAGAAGGAAGGGACACAAATTCTTCAGGAAGTATGACTGGTACTGTTTAGTTACAATTTGTAAGTCAAAGAAAAATTTTACAGCACAAATTTGGAGTTGTAGAGCCACTGTCTGCATTCTTTTATAGCACGGGCTATTACACAACGCTACTAAATTGCCAATCATTATTAGGTAGCCGTTGCCTACCATAGGCACTCCATTCAACACTTTGACATGTGTGAAAGCAGTTTTTAGAGATCGATTTTCTATGTGGTTCACATCACTTTACACGTGTGTAATGTTGAAAGGGGTGAGGCATCGCCTGCTAAAAATTTCTAAAATTTTACTAGTAAATAATTCCCATATCTATACATGACAAAGAAATGCAGTTACTTGCATCTTGTCTTCGATGAGAATTGTCATTGTGCCTACTGTTTAGCATCTTATCTTGAATAATTTTCATTGTTTCTGGCAAATTCTCTCCTATAATGATTAATATAATTGTTTCATTTCAATTTATATTGTATGCGCTGTTTTCTATGAGAGAAAAGGATTATGTTCCATAGTTTGAATTAAGGGGTAGGGGGGTTTGTCTTTTTTAGGAGACTGTTATGTACATTCAACAAAGAGGGTCAAATCTTTTGTTCTATTGCGTAGCAAGGTTCAAATGATGTTCGATATTGGATAAAAATGTAATTGGTTAAGAGTGGTGTTATTTGTACATGTCTTTAAGTATGTCCAATTAGACATCCACTCACAAAGTTGAAAAAAAAAATTATGAAAGAAAAAGAAAAAATGGAAAAGCAAGAGGAGAGAGAAGAGAGAGAAAGGATGTCAAAGTATGTCAATAATAGATATGTACAAATTATTTTTCTCATTGGCTAATAAATATCTTTAAAGAAATTTATCTGAAAATGAATTGCCAAAGATCACCAAAATTAAGACGATTGAGACTAAGGAGAGTACACTGCCTCTTAGCAAATAGGATCCTCAAATGACTTACAGAAGCAAGTCTTTGAGCAGAATCGATCAACAAAAATTGGAATGAAAATTGGACTTGAATTAATCAATCAATGAGTTCATCCAAGGCTTTAAATATTAGCAATGAAAATAGAAAAATAACATAAAGCTAAAAGTAAACTGAACAAATAGAAATAAAAGTTAGTAGTTAAAGTAGCATGATTTGTGTGTCCCCCTTAAAATTTTGTGTGCATGAGTCTTTCATAATCTTCCTAAGCATACACATAGTAGTCCTTAGTTCAGTTTTCATGCACCCACGTTCTTAGTAGTAGTAAGTATTACTCTATCATGGTTTCAGTCTCCACCTACTTTCCTATCCTCAATAATTGTGCTCTTTTACATTTCTTGGCTCAACCTTTTCCCTCAGCTAATACTTCCCTATTAGGTGTAATACATTATTTCTAGGCTGATGAGCACCAGCCCTGCCCCAATTTTTCCTTTGGCCCAATTCAGCTTTCACCAAGCTTGTCTATGGTTCAAGTGTTAGTCCACTATTAATCCAATTATGGTGCCAATACATATTCGTACACTTCTTCGCATATACAATTCTCTTGTGCTTCTCTAAGTCAAAGAATTACAGTGAGCTTCACTATAATTTTTTCATCTATCAAGATTCTATACAGATTCTCTTGTAACATGTTTGCCATGTTTTTGCTTTCTGACAAAGTCTGCGAAACTCAGATTGCTCCCTGAAGTCTTGGGCCTCCTGGCCTTTGACCTCTCCCGCAACAAGAATTGGAACATAATTAGACCCCAGATAGTGTGAGGTGTGACTTAGTTAGCAAACACAGTTTTATGTGATCCACCCCCTGTGTTCCAAGCCATGAGACTATCTATGGATCAACTAAGACCCCTTACTACGAGGTTGACCACATTCCATGGGGAAGCTGTGACACCTAGAGGATACATTGTTGCGATACTGGAAGTAGGACCCATTAAGATGCCCACGCAGTTCCAAGTGATATATGGCGAGCCGAGCTACCACATCCTCCTAGGGCGCCCTTGGATTCATCTCCATCAATATGTCCCTTCGACACTACACCAGTGTGTGAAGTTTAGCTTCAAAGGAGAAGATATAGAGATCCCAAAGACCAAGGCACCATTTGACGCCTCCGAGGCGCATTTAGTGGACGCTACCATGTTTGATGAGTTTGCTTCTCCTAGGACAAGCCTTATCCAAGTCAGAGAAAAAGTACAGCTCAAGGCAGGCCGAAGAAGAGAAGAGACAATTCCAAGGAAGACGTTGCATTCAAGTGACCAAGAGAGCAAGAGGTCATGTCCCCCTATGACCAAAGAAGGCACCCAAAACTCATGAAGGAGCATCTTCCTTCGGGAAAGTTTAGGTGGTGAGTCTTATAGGGACTCGGGGGACCAGCAGGGAAGCGATTGCAAGTACTTTCTGGCCCTGAAGTGTTGAGCATCTCAGATAGAAAGCATGAGGAAGTGCATGTCCGAGAGGCTCCCCTGGAATTACAAGACAGTTTGAAGCAGAAAGAGGAGGAACTAGAGGAAATCAACGTGAGCAGTAATGAAGAGAAAAACCTTTATTTGTTAGTAAGGCCTTAGCGAAAAGAGAAAAAGAGGCATTGATAAGCTTGCTAAAGGAATTCAAAGATGTTTTCGCGTGGAGTTACGACGAAATGGCAGGGCTTGTAACACCCTAATAAATCCATACTACGCTTAAGTCGTATTACGGCGTTTTATTAGTTGTTACTTATGCTCGTGGAAAACTAAACTTCACTTGAAATTAAGTTATGCGGAAAATACGATAAGATTTGTTTTTTTTTTTAAATATGTCATCGCGTTGCAGCGTTTTGAAAAGTAAAGTCTTGAGCGAGAAGATAGCTAAAGAAAAAGCGTGTCGTATAAAATATATACCCGAAAATCGTAAAACATGAGAAAGGTAAACAAATAATAATTCAACAATACATCGCATTAAATAACTAACCATTACATTCATATGGGTTCATAATATATATATATATATATATCAGCATTACATCAAAGGAAGCTCATGGTCGTGCCATGATACAAATACTAGATACAAACTTAAATTGACATCGTTCGTCACAAAAGAAATGTATGAAGATGCAGAGCTACGGCAACTACAAGTCCACATCAGCATTGTCTAGCACCCCACGTCATACGTCCACTCATAGTGTGGGGGATCCATGCTCCACTCCACCAGATGTGCCATCGAGATCTGGTGACGATACAAAAGACTAACTAAGGTGAAAAATGGAATTTCTCAGTAGGACTCGAACCCGACACGAAAGTGTCATCGTCATCGTCCCAGCCACTTCGGTTTTATTAATAAAAATAGCGAGCATGCATAAGGTTCAATTCTTGGATTTTCGAAATCATGAATATCCGAAGCAGATTCAATTTTAGCGTATTCTCTAATCATTTACATCATAATATACATAAGCACAAATATAATTACATAAAACATGCATGTCCATGCTATAAGATTCTCTTAACTTCTTTCCCTTTCTAGGGTTTAGACCGAAGCCCCCTTTTCTTTTCTTAACTTGACTTTATCTTTTCACCCACTAAACATAAGTGATAATGAGCTCATACCGTGGCCGTCGCCACCATAGAATTTTGATACTTACACTAGCTGGGTCATGCCATGCCTCATGTAAGACCTATCCCCTATACTCACACTAGCTGGGTCATGCCATGCCTCATGTGAATCGTGGGTGAGGGGAGCTTACTTCGGGTCACCTTCCCTTTTGAAGGATCACACCATTAGTTTACTTTCTCTTTTTATTAAAGCTTATGATGCAAAATCATTCTGATTCTTTTCCACATTTAGGCGTTACGTATCGCCGTCCCCAAATGTGGTTCCTTTATCAATCACCTCTGGGCATTACGTATCGCCGTCTCCAGGGTGTTCATATTTATTAATCCTTTCATGTATATCATTAAGCATCATATCATCAACATATCATATTCATATCATCATCATATCACTATCATAATCATCATCATCATATCATATCATCATCATCATGTCATTGTCATCATATTGACACATAGAGGTATACATATCACACAAAGTCTTATGAAATAAATTTAAGAAACTTGGGTACAAGCTTTTCATTGATTTGCTTCTTGCATAAATTCTTTTATTAGGCATAGGGCCAATTTCAATCCATTATCCTTTTTGAAACTTTTAAGTTGAATTATGAAGGTTTTCCAATATTTAATGTAAGGGTCTTAATGTCTTAAAGCTTATTTCTCATTAACCTTTAAAGCTTTACCATATCCAGTTTTACTTTTACAGTGGGGCAGTAACTTCAAAAATTCACCATAATTTCATCTTTTACTTTTTTGTTTCGAATTTTGGTATGATTATAGTCCTCTGAGTCTATTTTTAAACAAAACAAGCCCCACTCAAAAATTCATTTTGTAGCTTGAGTTATGCAGATTTTATTCTGACTGTTCAGACTTGAAAGTTCAATTCGGGTCAGTGGCTTGTCCACTTCACTGGGAGTTCCTCACATGGAATCTTACAAAACTGTTTCATGGGGGTGTTCTTTTATGTCTTAGCTTTCTAACAAACTTAGTCCCACTAAAAAATGTTATGTATAACTTGAGTTATGCACATTTTATTACATACTGCTCGAACAGAAACTCATCTGGGGACAGCAGAATTTGAAAATTCATATCTCCCTCATTTTAAGGCCAAATTTCATGTATTTTATATGTATAAAAAGCTCTATGAGTCTATTTTAATTTAAAATTAGTTTTGTTCCATTTGGAGTTATATTGAAAGAGTTATTGGTCGTGCCATACAGACTGCCAGAATTTTTCAGTTCCCACGGTTTTGGTTTCAAGGAGTTTTCTTGCAAGAACATTAAGTCTTTTCTTCAAGTGACCATTTTACATTTCCAAACCACTTTTATACTTTGAGATCTTGGTAAAAATCAATACTTTCAGTTCTGAAAAGTTGGGTTTAACATAAAACAAAATGCACATCCAAAGTCATTTTCCAAGAGAAAAGCAACAATCACAAACAACTTATAACAAGAGCATAGCCATGAGGCCTTTAAAGCAAGTCCTAAAATCACCTAGCTATGGAGAGCTTAGGAGTTTTAGAGCTTGAAAAATATAGAAGAGAAAAGGGTTAGAGTCACTACCACAAGGATTCTCTTGAAAGCTTGGAGAATGAAAATGGTTGGAGATGGCCTCCTCCTCCTTGAGCTTGATAATGGGGCTAAGTAAGTGTTTGTTTTGCTTCCTCAAGAATCAAAGAGGGTGGTCCTTGAAGGGCTTGTGAGGGTGGTGATAGGAAAGAGAGTTGGATAAGGTGAGAAAGAGAGAAGAGGAACAAGAAAGGTTGGAAGAACAAAAGAGCTAGAATGAAGTTTAGAGAGAGGTAGGAGCTTGGGCTTGTAGTGAGAGGATAAAAATCACAAATGAGGGAGTGGGGGAGGCTATTTGGGGCGCAAAATGGGTGAGGGGGGGCTAATTGGTTTGGCTTCTCTAACAAACAAGAGTGAGTAGGTGAGTTTTACTTTTTTTTCAAGCAAAAGGACTAGGAACCTTGGGGTAAAAGGGTGAGTTGTGTTTTCTTTGAGTCTTGACACTTGGGTAAAGACCATTTAGTGTTTTCTCAAGTGGTTAAAGGCATGACCACTCTTGGGATTGGTTTGGGTGAATATGATCACTCCAAGTGGCATAATCCTACGGGAGGAAGGTACTTCTCTTGTCTTGACTAAAGAGATACTACTAACCTAGACTCTTGATCTAATGGTGCATGATGAGAAGACAAATGGATGGTTGGATTTTGCTCTTGTCCTTGGCCAAGATTTGGTGTATCAATTAAGAAAATTTTTTTTAAATCTTCAAAGCTATTAGAATTACCTAAGTTGTTAATCAATTTGATTAGTTAAATTGCTCTTTAACCGATTTCGGTTAATTACATCTTTAAGATGTTTTTCCTCTTAAAAGAATTGATCTTATAAATTATGTAATTAGGGTTTAAAATTAATCTATCTCAATTGGTAAGGTAGAACAATTGTCTTGTACTTAATTAATAAGATTGGATTAGCTTAATTATAGTTCTAAGTTACGAATTAGTGAGGTTCAAATAATTAGATTTTAATTAAACCATTTAGTGCATTATGATTCAATTATTGACTTGACTCAATTCACTAAGCTCTTGCTCATCGAGATTAGCCGATTAATTCTCAGTTAATCATTAACCTCTCTAATTAGCCAGGATCACTGAACTAATTAGCTTAGACAAAAATTGGTGATATTACAGGGCTTTCACCGACTCTCATGACCCACAACCTGGCTATGCAACCAGGAACTGCGCCCGTGAAATTGGCACCCAAGAAGTTCATTAATGAAATTAAAGCTCAAATAAAGAAAGAAATTGAAAATTTGTTACAGGTCAAGTTCATAAGACCCATCCAACACCTTGCTTGGCTAGCAAACATAGTTCCAATGAAAAAGAAGAATGGCCAGATCAGATGTTGCGTAGGTTTCCGAGACTTAAACAAAGCGTGCCCCAAAGATGATTTCCCTTTGCCTGATGTGGACAGGATGGTGGACGCTATAACATGCCATAAAAGGTTCTCTTTCATGGATGATTTTAGCGGATACAATCAAATAAGGATGGCACCAGGTGATGAGAAAAAAGATTGCATTTAGGACACCTGTGGGGAATTTCTTCTATGTAGTAATGCCATTTGGTTTAAGAAACGCTGGCGCGACCTACCAAAGAGCCATGACAGCGATCTTTCATGACATGGTGCATGGCTTCATTGAAGATTACATGGATGACCTTGTTGTGAAGTCCAAATTGAAGGAACAATATTTGGGACACCTCCGAGCAATCTTTCAGTGGTGCAGGAAATACAAGCTGAAAATGAACCCCATGAAGTGTGGTTTTGGGATTTCTGCGAGCAGATTCCTAGGATTCAAAGTACACAAAGAAGGTATCTTGGTTGATGAGGACAAGATCAAAGCCATTCGGGGTATGAAGGCACCAGCTAATGTCAGAGAATTGCAGAGGTTCTTGGGAAAGTTAGGATATATTCGACGGTTTATCCCTATTCTGGGGGAATTGTTGGCCCATTTAGGTCGTTGTTGAAAGAGAAGACAGCTTTTGTGTAGGAAATGAAACACCAGGTGGCACTGGAGAAGATCAAACACGTTCTCACATTTACCCAGACTATGATTCCCCCGCAAAAAGGGAAGCCGTTAAGGGTCTGCATTGTTCTAGGAAAAGAGGCTGTTAGTGGAATAATTGCTCAAGAGGAAGAGGGACAGGAAAGGCCAATAGCGTACATGAGCAGGACTATGAAAGACGCCGAGTTAAGATACCTAGCTCAAGAAAAATATTGTCTGGCCCTTGTATACGTGGCTCAAAAGTATAGACACTATTTCCAGGCTTTCAAAATAGAAGTTTTCTCCAAGGGAGAAGTATTAAAATGTCTAGTACAGAAACCCATCGTAACGGGAAGAATGAGTAAATGGGCCCTCCTACTAAGCGAATATGACATCTCGTTAGTGACGCCCACCACGATGAGAAGCCAAGCATTGGCTGATTTGATAGCCATATGTCCTGGTTGGGAGGAGGGTAATATCAGAGATGAGATCCCAAGAGACGTGGAACAAGTAAATGTTTGAGAAGATGAGTCAGAGTGGATGTTGATGTTTGATGGAACACCGTCGAGTCCGCAAGGAAGAGCAGGGGTGGTGCTCATTGATGCGAGGGAAGGTCACTCTCATTCATATTTAAACTAAAATTCCTTTGCACCAACAATGAGGCCGAGTACAAGGCCCTCATCCTCAGGTTAAAAATGGCCCAAGAAATTGGAGTAGGAAGACTGCAAGTAAAAGGGGACTCTAACTTAGTAATCAAACAAGTTTAAGGAAAGTATGGGGTGAAGGAAAGAAGGCTGGTGATGTGCAAAGAAAAGGTATGGGAACTAATGCAAGACTTTGAGTGAGTAACTTTTGGTCATGTCCCACGAAACGAAAACAAGCACATTGATGGCTTGGCCTCTTGGGGGAAAAGTTATAGTGTGGGAAAGAAAAAAGACCATTGAGTATCAGGCTATTCAAATGTCAAGTAGCGGAGGAGAAGAGCAGAGTAAGGAACGAGTGGAGGATTGGAGGACCCCCTCTAAGAATAGTTAAAGGCACTGAACATCACCAAGGAGACTAAAGACTTCTACTTGATGAACGGGAAGCTGTACAAAAAAAGTGGGGAAGGGCTTTTGATGAAATGCATAGTGGAAAGAGAAGGGGAGGAGAAAGCGGGGCAAATGCATGAGGTGACATATGGGCAAGAGGGACCGAGTTTGTATAGGCACTTACAACGATCAAGTGTCTTTTGGCCCAAAATGAAAGGGTATTGCAATGAAATCCAGAGGAGGTGCTTGGTATGCCAAGAAAAAAGAGAAGAACTCGAGATCAATGTGATGGAAGGATGGCAGAAACCTATAGCAGAATATTTGGAAGCTGGGATACTTCCACTGGAAAAGATTGATGCTGAAAGGATGAAAAAGAAAGCAGAAAGATACTTCCTCAGGAACGGGGAGCTGCTTAGGAAAAGTTTCCCGAGTGAACTACTAAAATGTGTTCAGGAAAGGGAAAGGGGTAAAGTACTAAAAGAGGTCCATCAAGGGGTCTGTGGAAGACACCAAGGGGGGATAGCGCTATGGTAGGAATTGGCGCGGATGGGCTACTATTGGCCTAAGATGAAGGATGACGTGATGAAATGGGCGAGGAAGTGCCCACAGTGTCAGCAGCATGGGAACTCAATCCATGCCCCAAGTGTAGAATTTCGTTGGGCCAATTTCCCCACCATCACGAGGTAAGAGGTGGATCTTAGCAGCCACGAAATATTTTACAAAGTGGGTAAAGGCAGTGGCTCTAAAGGAAGCCAACGCTAAAGCAGTAGTACGATTCTTGAAGGAAAATATCATATGCCACTTCGGTCTCCCCCAAAGGGTGATCTCTAACAATGGGACATATTTCATTAATCAAAGGGTGGCAGAGGTTCTAAAATAATACCAGATTCAACATCATAAATCATCCCCTTACTACCCCCAGGCCAATGGGCAAGCCAAGTCCACCAACAAGAGCTTGATAAAGATCCTGGCAAAGATGATGGATGATGCGCCCAAAGACTAGAGTGAATACTTGCCCCTGGCCTTGTGGGCGTACAAAACAATAAGACATGACACCACTAAAGCCATACCCTTTGCACTAGTCTACGGAGCAGAGGCGATCCCACTAGCTGAAATCGTAATACCTTCAGCCAGGATGGCATTAGGGGGGGAACTAGAAGACAATAATAGGCTGGGAGAATTGGAAGTATTGGAAAATAAAAAAGATGAAGCTGCAGAAAGGATGAAGGAACATCAGAGAAGACTGATGTTGGCTTATGATAAACAGGTGAGGCCCAGAATGTTCTCGGAAGGAGAGATGGTCATGAAAGCAGTGGACCCTGTGATAAGAAAGCAAACGATGGCCAAATGGGTGCCCAAGCGGAAAGGACCGTTCGTGGTATAAGGAGCCTTCACCAATGGGCATTGTGTCTTGTTAAACCCAAAAATTGGCAAGAAAACAGGTCCCATAAACTTCAAGTATGTGAAGAAGTATTATGCTTGAATATGCTTCCTTTCTTTATTTTGCTTTAAATATATGATGTGTATTTTGAAACATTCACTTTATTTTGAGCATGTTGTATGTGCATATTAAGGTGATTCTTTTGTAAAGTGCACTGCCAAATGATCCATGAATGGATAATGAATGGACATTTTAGCCAAAAATCATCTTACATATGAATTTCAGTGTGCATAAATATTATTCTGGGTATTGTATGAACACTAAGATAGATGACGCTGTAAATAGCATGAGAGAACTTTATGCATCTATCTAGAAATGTTATTGACCTTGATTATTCACAAGGTCATGAACTAAAAAAACATGATGAGAAAGGAAATGAATACGTAAAAATCCAAAGTGCGACGACATGAGCACTTTGATACAAGAAGAAAAGCACGAGGCGCAATGACATGAGTGTCTTCACAAAGGTAAAGCCTTTAGGGCTATGGCTAAAAGGGAAAAGGACAAGGAAAAGGAAAGAGGGAAGGGAGCATAGGGCAATGACGCTACTCCCTCATATTAAAAAAAAAAAAAGAAAAAAGGGAAAAATGACATGACTAGAAGCCTAACCTGGTTAAGCGTCATAGGTATCCGAGAGTTTAAGGGCAAGGAACTCTCTAGAAACAAGTGCTATTACTAATAGTAAAACACTAGACATAATATAAAGTGCATGAAGCAATCACGATGTCCTAAGAAAAGGTCATAGCACTGATCTAAAAGGGGGAAAGTACCAAGCCCCATTACAAGCAAAGGAACAAGATTATATAAAGAAAAAAGACATGAAAGTCGCTCGAGCATCCTCTATGGCTTTTTCGCGAGCAGACAGGTGTTCAAGAGCGTCGTTTACAGTCTCAAGCTTTGATTAAAGCTCGGATATGCGCTTAGGCAACGTAGACATCTCTTCTTTAAGCTCGACTACTCGTGCCAATTGAGTGTTTTTCTCATAAGCCAACCGCGACAACTCATCAACAGCGTCTGTCAGTGTTGCAACACAGACGACATCCTATCAAGTCAAGCACCACGGAAGCCAAAGCAAACGAAGGACTCGAGATGGGTTGGTGATTCGTCAATATCTCAGGAAGCGTACGAGAGGTGATGAAATGCCGAAAATCCAAGAAGATCTTATAAGCAGCTTGATGGAAGGGCGTTGGGGTAGAAGGAAGGAGGATGAAATCTTTATGGATGGATGCAAAACGTGTTAAAAGACTCGCATCCTCAACCGATAGAAAAGAAGAAAAGTCTTCATGTGTAACAACTACATGAATAGAGGAATTAGTCAAAGGAAAATAAGCAAATCTAGCTAGAATAAAGGAAGCAACGATATACGTGAAGGAATGATGGCTAAAGGACCAGTTGAGGAGCTTCTCATTGGATTGGGGGTACCATCAACTCCTGAAAACAAAAGAAAAGGATCATGAAATCCTTACAGAAAGGGGCTGTGATAAAGCTGCACTTATGCAAAGGTACTTCTAGAAAAGGACAAGTTATACAAGGTCAAGCTGCCTTCAAGGTCTTTGTCATTAGGAAAGGCGGAATCCTTATCCTTGAAGGGCTGACCGGAGGGAGAAGAGTTGTGATCAGAGTCCACGGTGTCTGTAGATTCAACAGCTTGAATTGAGGGATTGCTTTGGTTACCCTATCGTTGGAATTTAGGTGCATCCTCGGTTTAGGACAAGGCTTGGCAAGAAAGCTTTGCACATGCCTTATCAAAATCTATTAACTTCGAAGAATCTGGGTATGCTGTAGCTTGAGGATCAAGAGACTGGGTTTGCTCAAGCACGGGGGTGGTAAGAACAAGACGATCATGGATATGTGAAATCATGTCAGAGAGAGTGTGCAATAGGGGCTCATGATGATGTAAACCTTCAAGGGGAGAAAGTTGATTGAAGGCAACATGATCTTCATCCTTTTCCTCCTGAATAGGATTGTGGTCCTTTTCCAATGTGTCAAGAACCTGCTCATCATCAATCTCTTGTTCATCCTCGTCATCATCATCATCAGCATCAGCGTCACTAGCGTGCTTAGCATCAGAATCTTCCACGCAAATCGGAGATGAAGGAGGGGGGAGTTGCTTCAATGATTTAGAGTGAAGGTGTTCGGACATACACCGTTGACTAATAGGAGTACGGGGCTTAGGAATAGGGGGCTTCCTTTTCTTCGAAGGACCTTGAAATGTTTTGGCCTTCTTAGTAAGAACAGTAGTAGCTAATATGTCCAAAGCCAGCTTTCCCTCAGCACCTTTTCTTCACTCCTTTTCTTCCTTTTGGCAGGAGACGCCGCCGCCACCTCTTAAAAAAAAAAAAAGAATAGAGAGAGAAAAAAGAAAGGGACAAGAGGGAGAAATGAGAGGGAAGATAGGGAAATATATATGAAAAGAGCAAAAAGAGAAGACATTCACAAAATACCAAAAAAATTACCTATGTCCTTTTGCTTCTTAGTCACATAATAAGGGTCTTTAGTTAGGATATCCAAAGTAGGAGGTGGCGCTGAGCTTTTCCTAGCTTTGAAATGCTAGATGGACACCTTTAGAGCGTGATGATAAGCAAGGTAGCCCTTAATAACACCCTTGGTGCGAGTAAAAGGAACAAGGTGATCCGAAATCAGTGGAGAAGGATGGTCAGCAAACAAAACCAATTTCATGGCCTCAGAAACAAGTACAAACGGTCAATCCACAATGGTAGGGGCTGATCCCACCCGAATTGACGGCACACATGGTTAAGACGATATACATAAGGCCAAAGGACGGCCCCAGAAGCTGCATAAGGATCGATAACCACAAAGCCTAAAAGAACGCTAAGGGAGTTACATAATTCCCAGAAATCGAAAACGCCTTCAACACTTTTAAGCTTATCGTTTCTAGAATCAGATAAAGTTTCTTGATAAATCACATGTAGACCATCCACCCCTGGAAAGTGAGAAGTGGTGTAGGGTCTAAAGAGGAAAGCGCCTCCTTATCTAAAAGTGAAACTAGCAAATTTCTTGGACGCTGCCCGGACTAACCCCAAACGCAAGGTTCCAAAGGGTGCTCATCCTCGTTAATGACCTCAGGAGCTATTCTTACAAGTGCATACAGAGGAAAATGTTCAAAAAGGAAACATTGTAGGAAGACAGCATCCACGAATGAATTGACATCAAAGCCACCAAAAGAAATCTTCAACTGCTCTTTGGCTTGGTCCAGCTGAGCATACAAATTACCCAAGAACATGGGGCCAACGGGGAGTCTCCTACCCTCAGCAAGCAAGCAAGCCATCATAAACAGACCTAGGCTGACAGCGTCACAAAGGGGCCCAATAAAGACGTACCTGCTAAGCCAAAAAGTCAGGAAAGCAGCATGATGTAGAGGTTGATGAGTAGGTGGACCAGGCTCCAGGGGAAAGTCTTCAGAGGCCAATTCTCCATAGAAGTACCTGAGCCAAGTCACGTATGTGTACTTCAGCGTCAAATGTGAAGATTTCTTTTCAGCTCGAGGAACAATTCTTGAGGTGCCCCGTATCTTAGAAGAGGTGGCTCTGTGTTCAGAAGCAGCCTTGCGATCAGCGAACAATTGACGAGAATAACGCCCACTTTTGACTATGCCATGCTTAAGTTGTTTAGCCATATCCATGATGTGTCGCTCGGGGGTGTAGGAAGTCAAATCAAGATCTCCAAAACATGGAAGCTTGAACAAGACCGCAACATCCTCGAGTGTAAGAGTAAATTCTCCCCACGCCGTGACAATGGTGTGGGTGGCTGAACTCCATCGTTGCATCAACAACCCGACATCGCCCGGATGGCGTTGAATGGTCAATTTCTTCGAAACCCAAATCACCTCAGCTATACCGACTTGGCACAATAAACTCACAAAGGGTAAATCTCTAATGAAAATATGGTCTACCCAAGACGCCCAGACGATGCTAGTAGATACACGAGATGCTAGGTGAATGGGGGCCCATGGGAACTCCTGGCGAAGAAGACAAGAATGCAAAAAGGTGTGTCCAAGGTGATATTTTTAACGATCTGAAGGAGGATAGTGTACTCGCTGCGATGAGGGAGGAACGGTATCCTTTGTAACTCCCTCCTCCGGGAAAAGAGTCCCCGAAGGATGCGAAGGAGGAAAATCTCGCCCAAGAAACGGACTACTCACGGCCCAACTCTTCTTCTTTAACACTGTCGGATTAGCCCTCGGGCTAGGAAGGGTTTCCCATACACCTATGGTAATGGCCCGAGGAATAGGGTGAGAATCAACTTCAAACTCAGGTGTGTCAGAGTCCAAATCTTGCGATGGTTCCACGGAGGGAGCAGGTTTAGTGGAATGGGACATGGCTGTCATTTTTGTGCGGGCCATAGTGAAGAAAAAAGCAGAGTTCAAGAAGAGTGTGAATGAGAAGCAGGAAAATGGTAAATGAAAAGGAATAAAGCAAAAAAAGACTCTAGAAGCCAGTCCCTTCCTTTTAAAAAAGAAGAGACAAGGAGAGGGGCAATTCCAATAAAGATTCAAATTCTCCTAACTGTCAGAAATTAATGAGCACGCACAAAACGATGGATAACTGCCCATCAGGAGGTGACACATGGCAGTTGCATATTTGAGGACGCTGAAGCATTCCCAAACATGGAAGGGGGCTAATGTTTCAGACCAAATAACATGCTGTGGTTTTATTATAACATTATGTAAAGTGTTATGGACCTAATGATCTTACAAAGGTGGATTAGGCACTTTTGAGGACACTAGGCGCGTGGGATGACGCTTTGCGAAATAAGCTCCCCTCAAAAGGAACCTAATCTTCCTAGTAACCACCTGATAGAAGTGGTTTGGTAGGCTTTAAGCATAGTCTAGCCCTAAGAAGGAGGGTAGCCTCCTGATAGGGACCCTAATGGAATCCTGGATTAAAGACAAAGGACCTCTCTACTAAACGCTCAAATAGGTAGCCACCTTTAGAATTGAGAAACCAATGGATGAGTCCTAGGTTTATAATAATATAGTAAAGATTCCCCCTGATAGCTTATCACCCATTTCCCCTTGTGCCCACTCTAGGTTAGTGTATGTGCTGCAAGATCTATCTAGAGGATGTCACATTGTCCTAGGTCTTAGAGATGTCCTTGTCAAGTAGTCAAACCCCATGTTGTCCACTGGACCATTGGACAGAGGTGATCCTTTCCTTGAGGACCACGCACCTCGGTGGTTTTAGAGGAAGTGAAGTCCTCGAGTCTAAGGCAAAGTGACCAAGGACCCGAACCAGAGCGTCCAAAGGACAGGAGAGGAGGAAGTCCTTTGTTCATCCCGCCAGAGATTCCTTAGGAGACTATACTTGTTCACTTCTCAAGCTGTACCAGGACGGTGGTTCCCTTCACGTGCTACTCACATTTTCCTCTAAGTTTACAACCTCGGACTCTTGTACTTGAGATTAGAGGTTAATCTCTTTTCTTCAAACGATATTGAAACACATATACTAAGCTATATTGGACAGGAGATAAGTATGAATACACCTAAAGTTTTATTATTTGGCAATAAATGAAAAACCTGGATTTCCTTTTAGGGTTTATTGTTGAATCAAAAGGAAGAAAAAAAAAAAAAAGTAAAAATGTGGTTTTCGTAGCAAAAACGGTCTAAGTTGTTATTCCTATTAACCTATAGGGGAAAAGGGATCGATTATTTGTTAAATAATTATATGTTACAAATTGATTTTTGTAAACAATTTTAAGTGCGTCTGTTATAACTTCCATTAACGCTGACACGCGTTCGCAAGAAGGAAATCAAGGGCTCCTTCTGATAAAAAATTGCTTCAGAATGTGCAATTTCTCTGTTGGAAGTCACTATAATCTAAATCAAATGAACTATTAGCCATGCCTAAAATTAAAGCGAAATACACTTTGCTATTTAAGGCTTTTTTTTTCTCTCTCTCCCTTCGTCGTTTTTTGACACCCCAGATTGGTGGTTATATGTGGTTCCGTAACACTACGACGAAAACCAATTTGTACACTACAGCAATGCTCTTATTCTTGTCTCGTCTTCAAATATTTGTCCAAAGGGGTTGAGTTGAAGACTGATTGATTAGTCAATGGAGATGGCTATCAAAAGCGCTCCCTCATATGTTCATCTTTCAATCATGCCCCCTGATTAATTTGTGTGTTTTCAGAGAATGACGACATAGACAAGCGCTGACCCTAGGCGATGTAGGAGGAAAATTCTGCACCTACAATAATGCACTGGAAGAAGTTAACACAAGAAAAAACACCAAACCATATCAGCGCACAACATAGTTGAAAATCCGATAAGCTTGCCTTAATCTGAACCAGGTATTGTCACAATGTCTCAACCACCCACTCCCACTAGCTGTTAATTCTACGCGTTAGGGTCCAAAACAAACCGATATTGTCTCCCATTGCATCAACACCAAAGGAACAGCAACAGTCGTCAAGTTTCAAAAGTTTCCAAGTTCAAACCATGAGAATGGTTTTTGACCCAAAAAAACCATGAGATTGATCAAAGTGGTCACCACCATGAACCATCTCCACCAGACACATGATATTTTAGAGAGAGACAACTTTGATTGAGCGTCACCACCACCGTCCACGGCAATCATATCTCTGACACTGACCGCTCCCTTGATCAACGGCTATGATTAAAATAGAGAATCACCTAAATGAGAATGAATTTTTTCTTCATATTTCTTAATAACATGACATGAAAAAAACAAACACTTTAATAAATAAGACTCGGAGACACAAAAATGATGGCTCAGAGACCCAAAAATTGAAGGCTCACATACACAAAATCCATGGAAGACTGCCAAGCCCATACCAGTATACTGAATATAGATATTAATGCAGGGGAAGCACGCGAAGGGAAGGGATCAGGTTGAAGAGGTGGGAGCGAAGGCACATGAACATGATAACTGTGACCGATATCAACGGATGGGTTCAGAAGTGGGGTTAGGACACTGGATTCAGGATAAAGAAGGTGGGCGGCATGCATATGATATGCAGATGCAGATACAGCGCTGCATAGCATTTATTGATTTCTTATGGCTTTTACCAATTTCACTTGTCACCGACTTTTGGATCGTTTTTATTCCTTTTACACTCTTCCGCCCTCACTCGAAGAGCGAGTGTGCTCCATCATATTTGGTCTAATCTAACGTAAACCCACCAAAGACCAAACTCGGATGAAGTAGCGTTGAGTTCTTCCACACAAATGTAAAACAACTCTTGGTACTAGTCTAATAATCCATCGAATCCACAAGAAAAATCATATACTATGACTATGTATTCTAATTTTATAAGGAACTATTTCAATGCAAGAATTATTGGCTTTTGCAGACTATATTGAAAAGACTATGCATTGGGATGAATTCAAATTTCAGATGCCATTTCACAGGATGGCTTTCTATTAATTAAATTATTGGTCAGCTACAATATAGAATGTCAAATTACAATGGCATACTAAAGAAAAACGTAAATAGGTATTCGGTGCAAAAGAATAACATGTTCAATTTAACTGTTGCAATTTCAAAACCATAATGTTGATAAAAGTTATCAAAAATAATTCAAAAATCGATTGCATTGCTATTATAGTAATGCAATCATTCTAGAAATCAAATGCACCCATTTGCCCCCCTACCAATCCCACGTTCTATCGCATGAACACCTGCGCTAGATCAGATGCTGCCCCAAAATGCTTACAAACCAAGCACGAAAAAAAAAAGACCCCAAATAAAAAATATACAAAATTTTAGCTTCATTTCTCATTACCCAACAAATCAGACTAGCATGAAAATTAATTCGGAGAGGGTGCAAGGAAGCTGACAGCAGCAACGGACCGTGCGTGGAAACCCTCGCCTTGGTTATATGGTTTTCCCAACTCTGCTTGTACGGAATCGTTGGCTAGGGACACGCGGTCCATCTCTTTCCTCACTAGCTTCCAAACTTTGCTTCAAAATAACAACACTTGGCTCTGGCCTGGCCTTGCCCACATCCAAAATCCAGATTCCCCATGGAAAACGTATCATCTTTCTCGGCCAACGCTAACACATGCACACTTTTTGTGTCTCTTAAAAGCTAAACGTCCAGAAGCAGGTTTGTGTCTCTGCCTGCAAACCCCATACATGATACATGATACATACACCCTTTTTAAAATTCCAAAGAAATTGTTTTGGCAACAATTCAAAAGATACTATTAATATCACCTTATAGAATCTATCTATCACCTTATAGAATCTATCTCTGTCAATTTTCAATTTTGTATTTTTCGTTAAAAGAAGAGCCCTTTCCTCCCACACATTGCCCTTTTGTTTTGCTTATCCCTTCACTTCCAGTCACATAATTTTCATTCATTTGATCATTTCCCTCTGCGTAGTAAATAAAGGAAATGATTCGTGAGAATTGTAATACTTAAAAGAAAACGGAATGGCTTGGATAAGCAATTTGTACTCCCTCCTAATGAATCCTATGAACCAGTAAAAACTACATCGTTTAATTATTTTATGATTAGAATCTTTGCCAGCAAAACAACGATTGTTAGCACGGCCCCTGATTGATATCATGTTGATTGTTGTGCTGTCCAATACGAGCAACGGCATGTTCCGATTGGAAGGCTCACCTTTCCGTTCCAATTTACAAAGATCTCTATATGCTAGTTCACACGTGCACTGGTTATTTGGAAACCAGAGCCAAAGCGTAAGAGCTTATCATTTCTAAGCTTTGATACTTCGAATTAAGCTAAAAAAGTAAGTAAAATTAAAAGATAAAAAAACACACAGACATATGCACATAAAAGAAAAATGCATAAACCGTAGCTCATGAATCAAACTCATCTTTCTGTACACAACAGTATTTAACCTTTGATTGTTCACTATAAACTTGTTATTTATATAGAAGGATGATCATAAACATTATACACGTTTAAAACCATTGATCTATTTTGTGCACTTATGTTTCAGGTCACAACGTGTTTCCCCATTTCCCTGTTGCTTAGCCAAGAGAGGGAAAATACAAAGCCTGTTGCCTTCAAAATAGGGGGTAAAAAACCTATTTAACTGAACCCAGTTCCATTTCCACGTATCTTGACCGGGAAACTGATTTGGCCAGTTTCCCAATTCTTTCTACCAGCTCAGGGGACAGCTTCTTAGCCGGTTTCCGCTCCTTCTCCGGTCGAAAATCGAACCCCAGAGCATCTAAAACCTCTTCCGAGCTCCACCCGGATTTCCGAAGCGACTCCGAAAACCTATCCGCTTTCAATAACAGAGCATCCAACACCGCCTGATTATCCAACAAAACCATATCCCCTTCCAACAAACCCGAACCCGAACCCGAACCCGAAACCTGTACCATTTCGAGTACATCCGATTCGCTCCACCCACCCTCCCTCAAAACCGACCCGATCCGCCCCATATACTCCTCCACCCACTTCGGCACCTCCCACCGCCGAATGTCCAAAAACTTCTCCGGAGACCCTTCCGCTGACGACGCGCCGGCGGCGTCGCTCCAGAACTCCACCCACCTCGGCTTCCTCCCTCCGGCGGCGTCGGGGCTCTGCTGCGAGAAATCACCGATGTAAACGGACCTATTCCCTTTCAAAACCTCATGATCTGATTCCGATTCGGAGCTCCGAAACAGAGACTCGCGCTCGAAGAAATCCGAGAGGTCCAACCCGCAGCAGAAGATCCTGTGCTCGTCGACGAAGAAGACGGGGTTCCCGGCGAGGCAAGAGTTGCAGGGAACGTAGCAATGGTTGAAGATTGGAACAAGAATCGGCGCTCTCTTGAGCGCGTTTCTAGCGAGCCCCAACGCCCTTGCGGGCTCGGCGGGCCGCGGGCCCCACGACCTGGCCCACAGCGCGTTCCTCGCGATCTGGAGCGAGACCGCCGCGGCGGGAAGGTCCAACGAGGCACGGAGGCAGAGGCGCGAGCCGCCGGCAGCGCGCCAGTCGGGAAATCCGGCGCCGACTGGAAGGCCGGCGGCGAGGACGGCGCGGAGGTCCGGCGGGAACGCGAAACAGAATTCGGCCTCGGCGCGGGCGAACTCGGCGTCGGAGAGACCCGGTTCGACCCGGATGCCCGAGTTGCGAAGATGGGCCATGGCGTTGTTTGCGAGGGAAGAGAATGAGAGAAGTCCGTTGCGTACGGTGGTGGCGGTGGAAACAGAGGCGGCGGCTCGGGCCGAGAGTCGCCTTAGACCGGCTATGTGAGCCGGGTTCAGACCCGTCATCCTCCGGTCCACGTCGACCATTGTTATGGATGCGGTTGTGTGCGTTTAGTGTGTTGGGTGTTTCATGAGCTAGAGAGATGTATCAGTGTGCGTTTTTTCGGAGTGAGGCTGTGGAACGCTTATGCTGGGTTGAAGACTTCGGCTTGACAAGAAAGGTTGCATATTTATAGAAGCTAAAGAATGGAGCCCACTTCAAGACAAAAGGTAAACAATGGAGCCCACTTGGGGATTTTAGTAGTTAGATTTTTTCAAAAAAATTATTTTCCCGTGCTGACTATGTCTATTTTATATTATATTTTTATCAACAGTTTTTTTTTGGGGCAGTGTATCAACCGTCTGTTTAAAATTTGTAATAAATAAGATTGTATTTAGTTGAGTTTATTTTAATAGAAAAAGTAATTTTTTTAGGAATTATTTATTTTTTACTTAAAAAATAAAAAATTATTTTTTATTTTTAAATATAAACTGAAATAAATAAGTAATATAAAAATAAAATTTTTAAATAATTAGAAAATTACATCTAATAATAATAATAATACGAACGCACCTTAAATTGCAAACCATGATATTATATTGTAGCTGTTAAGCAACGGTTCAATTGAAGGTTTTTCCCCCCTCTCTTCATTTTTGGGGAGGCTGTCCCATTATCAACGGGTCAATTAATACTTGTTTCTGTCAAATTCTTCAATATTTTGCTCTCATTCTGTTAAATTCCTTGATATTTTGTTCTCATTCCATCAGTTCTGTTTAAGTTAAACATGGACGTTTGGATTATTGGCTTGCTCGACATGTCTCTCCCAGAAGAAATCATGCATTTGTCTGGCGGGGATATAAAAGCTAATCACTTAATTATAATCACACACTTTTGTTGTACTGTTGAGGTTAGCTAATAAAACTCCTCGTTTTTATTTCTCGCTCACTTGTAATGTTTATTTCTTTCCGAATGAATCTTTAAAAACATGAAAAAATTAGGCTTAATCCAACTAATCATTAGTCATTAACAATTTGCTTAACGAGGAGATGTCTCTTGTATAGAAGGCATGGTTAATTTTATCATTATTAGTTGTTCTCTCATCCCAAATGCCACAATAGTCAAAGTTTATACATAATTTGATCATGCCAAATTCTTATATAAGATAATTCATTTCTCCAAATTTTAGTGTGTTCTCATGTTACTTCTAATTAGCTCTAACATTGTTACATCATTGTGCTCAATATTTACCGTTTACCTAAAACCAAAATAACAGCAAAGCATATAATATGTTTAGCATAACTAGATTCAATAAAAACTATTGGTCGTACTTGCAAGAAGTAGCTGCCCTCTTCTTCTCAATCCCCCACCCCTTTAAAGCATCAGTGAGAGGTTACCATCACATACTGTCTTATTAATGTAATGGTGGTTTGACCAAACAAGTAAAGAATGCATTTGGATTTGGGGGTTGGGGGAGTAATAACCGAACTATAACGATCAAATATTCACACCTTTTTTTTTTTTTTCTCGGTCAAGATATTCACACCCTTAGGAGATTGAGATCTGTGTAGTCATGTGGACCCGCGTTTTATATCCATGGTTTCCATAAGTAATAAATGATGCTACATAGGAAATATAGACAAAAGAGATTCCCCCAAAAAGTATCGAAGTTTCTTAAAATTTTAGTATCATTAAATATATGTCTTCATTTATCAATATGAAAGGGATCACTGTAAATGGTGGATTTGTACAAGTTGTACCCAAAAGGAAAATAAGAATTGAAAATGAATTATTTCATCACAATTTATGCTGCAAAATCCAGCAATTGATGCCAATGAGGCTGGCACAGTTAGTTAAGGTTTGATTCATACCCCACAAAGGTGTGGGTTCAAATCCTACTTTCCTATCGATTTTAAAGTAAATCTTCAAGTGGGCCTTATCGATTTTTACATCAGACAAATTAGTTCTTAATAGAAATAAATTGATAAATTAGTACTTAACATTTTAAAACATCAGAGAAATTAGTCCCTAAAGAAAATAAATTGACAAATTGATTCTTAACCTTTTAAAAAGTTAAACAATTTAGTCCCTCCATCAAATATCTCCGTTAAAACTATGGTGTGGCATGTTAAGTAGTTAACATCACATTATTATCTCTCATCTTATCACCCTAGCCACTCTCATTTATTTAAATGACGTCACTTTCACAAAACTCCTCTTATTTGTATATCATATTAGAACGTAAAATTTAGCATATTAGTTTGGAAATCTACCAAAAATGACATCGTTTAATCAATGAGAGTGATTAGGATAATAGACTAGGAGATATCAGTTCCATGTTAACTGCTTAACGAGCCACGAAATAGTGTTTAGTGCATAGACTTGAGGGAAGGACTAAATTGTCTAACATTTTGAAATGTTATGAACCAATTTGTCCGATATTTTAAACAGTTAGATACTAATTTGTTAGTTTAGTTTTGTTAGAGACTAATTTATCCGATATGAAAATAAATAAGGACCACTTTGGGGGGTTTACCCTAATTTTTGTGGACACCCATTTTGATATTTGGAGAATTTTGTATAAATTAGTAAATATTTAATTATGTTATTAGTGAATTCGTCTGTGGAAAAAATAAGGGTAATCATGTGTTAATCAATTGAGATTTCAATTATCTTATTAGTGAATTTGGTTAAAGGATTTCTCATCTATTTTTGTTCATCCTATCCGATTCACCATATTAACAAAAAAGTAACTAAAATTCTTATTTATTTATATTAGAGATGGCAAAACGAGTCAGGCCCGCTGAGTTGACCTATATAACCTACAAATTTTGGTGGGATGGGTTGATATTTTCAATCCGTAAAAAATTTTTAACCCGCATAACCCACCCCCCTTGACTAACAGGTTGAAGTGGGGCAGGGCAGGTTTGGCTCACAAGTTGCCCTTTTTTTTTGGCTCTATATTTTTTAATTGTGCACACAACACACTCAACATTAAGAATTATGATTTTTAACCCTTTTAAATTTTAGTAAATGGTTTACTGCTTTATGAGTTACCATGGAATGGGCAATTGGACACTCTAAAAAAATGGAGAGACAATAGTATGCTTTTTTGTGTCTGAATGGGTGCAGTAGGATATGTATTATAGGTAACTTGGTATTGAATTATTACTATAAATATCTTCTAATGGCATATTGTAATGCTAAATAGTGTTGATAGTGCAACATTTTATGGTTGTCTTGGATCTTTTTGACTAGGATACTCATAAATTAGGTAATTAGGAATTTTTTGTAAGTTTGTATGTACGTTATTTTGTTATATTTAAGCAAAAATTTCTTTATTTTTTAAAAAAATTTAGATGAATAAATTTACTTAAAATAATTTTTTTTAATTTCTTTTGGCAAGCCAACCTACTAACCCATGCATAAGCAGGATGGGTTGATATATTCAACCCATATTACTAATGTGATTTGGCCCATCCTACCCTGCTTAAAGCTTGACCCGCAGTGGGTCGAGGAGAAGGGGCAGGTTGGCCCATTTGCCAATGCTAATTTTAATTTATACATGATTTTCCAAACATCGAAATAAGTGTTAAATATATATGTTATGAAAACATTTCTCTTTTTCTTAACCTTTTTTTTAGCATTGGATGCATTCACATGTTGTCATCCTTCTACTACTAGCACTTTGTAAATGCTTGATTGAGGTAGCCGCCCAAAGCGTTATGTATATTACACAATTATGTTGACTTTATTTTTATAATAATTTACCACATAATTTACACATCATTAGTTTAATTTTAGTAATTATAATTTTTTTTTAAAAAAAATAGCCTTATCTTCCTCCACCATTAGAACCCGAATCAAGAAAACACTAAAGAGAAGCCAAAGAGAGAAATCCAACCCAAACATAGAGCCTTGAAAAACCAAACTCAAAAATTGAAAACAACAATAGATTTGGCAAAATAAAAACAAGAAGCTTAGCAACGGGTTTAGTGCTAAGAGACTTGGAGCATCACAACAATTCAACAACCCAAAAAATTAAAAAAAAAAAAAAAAACAAACCACTAAATAAGAGACAACACCAACATATCAAAATCCAAACCCACATAGCATCCCTATTTCAGCCACCACCCTCCATTGTGAACTTGTGGGTGCTCTTCAGGTTTAGTGCAAG
Organism: Pterocarpus macrocarpus; assembly: GCA_031439585.1. Classification (NCBI taxonomy): domain Eukaryota; kingdom Viridiplantae; phylum Streptophyta; class Magnoliopsida; order Fabales; family Fabaceae; genus Pterocarpus; species Pterocarpus macrocarpus. The sequence continues at coordinate 30,451,635 of CM062513.1, read as the reverse complement.
GTAGCAAAGGAGAAGCTTGTGCAGTACATCCCTATTGGACTTCACATCCATTATTTGCTTGGGATGCACCTTCACCATCTCTTGCATTGGCCATTGGAACTCCATGTTATGTAAGGGTCAAGCGAGTACTTCATTGTTGCTAGTAGCAGTGCCAGAGGAAGCGCCTAGTGGCAGCGACACATTGGTGGTTAAGGACACGACATGTGGGAAGGGAGGGTGGCAGTGTCGAGCAACATAACAAGGAGGTGGTTGCAGCCCTTCTAGCTAAATTCGGGGAAGATTTAAAAAAAGTACAATTATTGAAATAAATTAATGATATGTATAAATTAGTCCACATTAGGGGTGGCAGTGGAGCAGGTTGGGGCAGGTTTTAGCCCAACTCGAACCCACTCTGCACCTTACCCACCCCTACTCTCTACTTTTACATTTTTTTTCCAAGTCAGGAGCCTAACAGCACAATAATCAAAACAAGACAAAAACTAATCACATTTAGTCCACATTTTCATACATTAACACAACACCATAGTAAACAAGTTTTAAAACTAAAGCATGAAGTTTCACATACCATATCCTGGGCATTGGAAATACTCCTTTTCCCTCAGAACAAGTCCTACTGCCCTGACCCTCCACACACCTCACATCTTCTTTGTGCTATCTGCAACAAAATGCCAAAAAAAAAAAAAAATGAAAAAAAAGACATATGAAAAATATATGATTCATAATTTGAGTTAGCTACAACCCCAAATGAATCAAAAGAATCACTTACAATCCTTTTGTTAAACTCAATCCCTGGCACCACATGAGGTGTAACCCCAACTGCAAAATTCAAAACAACAAATACACTAAAAAAAAAACCACAAAAACTTACACAACACATAGACATTGAAAAACAAAACTTGGTATGACAAAGGAACCTAATTATATAAGAAACTTTTCAACACAAAGGAACCTAATTATATAAATCTTGCAATACCTAATATGTCTCCCAAAAGAACAATCATGAAAAGAACATCAAAGAGATCAACAGCTATGAGATGCTAATAGCAGCCGCAACTATCACTTTAAAACACAATAATATAACACAAACACAACATAATCATTCCAACATAACAGTCATAAAAACTAAACTAACATGACATATCCAATCATAACATCTAAAAAGATGAATTAGAAAACAACAAATTACAAACTAAACAAGTCTAATACAATTATTTAAAATATCAACAAGGACAACACTTTATCTCTAGTCTTCTACTCTCACAACTCTTCAGTAGCCATCAATCTGCAATGTTCATTTCGCCATCAACTATGTTTGATTAACAATCAGTTATTTCATCTACAAATTAAATAAAAAGTCGATTAATAAATCAATTAATATTATCTCAATATCAATATCAATGAAATAAAAAAATTAGATAAAATATGTAAGACAATTTACCTTTGTTTTGTGTATTTGTCCACAACCAATCTTGAGTACACATTAAAGCTTCTACTGTGCCTTCATTTAGATTACCACAATTGGGACCTTGTGATTGCCTCGATGAGCCACCCACTTCACTCTCGAGTCCAGCCTATGTAAGGGTAGAAGTGGGTTTATTGGAGGGCTATGGTTGAGCAGCCGGTTAAGGCTATGGCTGAGGAATTGGATGGGGTTGAGGAGTTGTGATATCATGATGAACTCTTAGGTCTGTGATCGGGTGGCGGCGGCGACGACATATCTACCACTTCTTGGGTGGAGGGAGTGGTGGAGGTGGACTGTCGGATGGAGGAACAGGGTGCGCCATCCTTTTTTGGGCTGCCTTTGCCTCTGCTTGGCATATCTAAAATACAAACATATGGAACTGATATAAGTCACTAGTCAAAAATAAAATAAAAAATACCATATATCTAACTATTACAAGATATAGTAAGAAACAAATTTATAAGAACAATTATAAAATTTTAAAATAGTATCAGAATAATTATTAAAGTTTATTAACAAATTATTATCCCTAAATTATAAAAAATTATTATCAAATCATAAAATTAGTAACAATAATAATAATTACAAAATTCAATTAACAAATTGCTTTGAAATTATCAAATTATTAACGAATTATCATACTATTATCAAATTATTAACAATAAGAATAATTATAAAATTTTTAAATTTTAAGCAACAAATTTTAGTTTTCAACAATTCAATCAATAACAAATTAAGTAACAAATTTAAAGAACAAATTATTGAACCCTAAAAATTAGAGCTTTCACCGAAATTAATCAAACATTTAGACATAGCACACAAGTCAGACAATTGGGAAGAAATGTTAAGCCTCTCCCTAGTCATGCAATCTTTTTCTCCTATAGCTCTATCCTATAAATTATAAGTCTCTAGCACTCTAACTTTAATACGAAGCTAAAATTTACTTACTAGTGGAACACCCTACCAGATACAATACTATGCTTAAGTCATAATATTTTACCTAGTAGTTTGTTGGGTGTGGATATCTCTTAATTCGTTTATCCTTAATTAACTAACTAAGTCAAGTAAGTTTTTATAGTGAAATGCGGTGATTGATTTGTTGATTTACTTAGGCGACATATATATGTTTCATGGCACAATAAAAGAAAGATCAATAAATCAGGTAGAAATAACCTCATAACATTGTTGAACCATCTCTATACACACACACACACACACACACACACACACATATATATATATATAGTCAAAGTTTTCAAAAGTATATGTAAATATAAAAACAATGGGTACAAATGGCAGGACTGTCAAACAAAAATAACCCAGTCTGCGATCACGAAGTATCAAAGGATATTTCATTTACCATCTCTCTGACAAACACAAAAAAGAAACTAAACCTATGGCCCAAGGTCATAAAAGTGCCAAAAGAGGGCCATTCTGTACACTACGTTAGTGGGGTGGATGTTGTCTCTAATCGAATGCGGAAGATAGGAACCTGTTAGCCATACTGGGTTCTGTTGGGATATAGTCATCACTATGTTCAGAGAACAAGCCAGAGGATGACTTTATTGCCTCTAAAGGATCATCATCATCAAGGCAGAGAGAGGGAACTATCTGGGGTAGTGAAGTGGGTGGTGTAGCTGCTAAAGGTGGGACAGGGTATGCCATGTATAGTGGGATGGCTATGAAGGGTGCAGCGAGATCAAACAGAGGTTGAGAGAGAGGAATGACAAAGTCTTTGTGGAAGAAGAAATGTAAATGGAAACGGTAGGTACCGATAATATACACGGAGTTTATCATTGGATCAATGTGGAACTACAGATCAGGAAACTCGATGAAGAGGATAGCCATCGTCGCCTAGTCCATGGTCTGAGAATGACATAGATACATACAATAGGGTGAGAATTTGTAAAATTCTCAGTAGGATTCCTAAACTATACTATACTGACATTGCGTTCATTCCCAGTTGCTTTGATTTTTATTTAATTATGAAAAGGTGAATGACTGGCCTAATACTCCTATTTGTTTGATTATAAAAAAAATATAGCCCGAAACAAGGTCCAATTTTACTTGAGATAGGAAGAGACAGAATAATTATCATATAAAATATCATATGAAACAAAACATAGTGAAAGTAAACAATAATAGCTATAAAAAAAGCATATGATAATAGTCATATGGAACTGCATATAATAATAGCGCAATTTAAATCACAAACTATCAACACATCTTCACAATGCATTAATGCATGGAAACGAAATGCATTTCGTCATCATGGGTCCTTAAACTTGTACTTCATAAGCTTTCCATACTTGGTTCCCTTGGAGTTTTAGGCCATATAACCCCTGGTAATAGTCTGCTTTTTAGGATCGAGCTCGTTCCTATACAGAATTGTTAGGTTTACTTTCCCCGACTTTTCCACCGATCTATTCCCCTTAACTGTTTTTCTTAGGCTAGCCCAAGTAAATGGAATCCATATAGTCTTTATAGATCATAGGGTTATAAGCATTTCAACTTGAATGATACGAGAAATATATACAAAATGCATAAATTTTGCCGAATTTTGGTAGCATAATGGATTAAGTCCACTTCTTCATGAATAGTACCTGCTCAACCAAAAAATCAGTCACAGTAGTAGAGCCAACATCACACATAAATGTCTATATTGTCATAGGTTTGCAATATCTAACACCAATTGCAACTTACTCATGCATTAAGGTAGCTAATTACTTAATTAGAAATTCTGATCATATCACTCAAATCTGCCCATTTTTGTGTCTTATGCCATAATTTCTACTTAAGTTATTAAATTCTAAATTTTTACTATGTTGAAGTGTTGTTTGTCTAGTCTTTAACCTCTTTGGTCCCATTTAATTTTGATAAGTATAACTTAAGATATTAGGAGTTTACCTAGGTCTGCCTTATGTTAGACAAAACAGGGGTCTTAAATGTAAAAATTCGCTAAAAATAGAAATCTTATTGGATTTGAGTGAATTTTATATTAATGTAAAGATAACAGAACCATCTTTCATTTAAAATAAGTTCCATTTCATTTAAGTGGGTAGAGCTCGAGTTATAAGTTCACAAAGTTGGTGAAATTAGTCTGTCTTGTCTCTGTCTAATTAGGACATAGGGAAACTTTGATGAATTGCTGGAAGCAATAGGGATCGAATTTAACTCTAAAATTTTTGTGGTATGTTGGCCTATGCTAAGCTTTCTAAAAAATTAGTTGCACTCTAATTGAAGTTGTATAAGGTGAGTTATGCCATGTACAAACCACTCTAGTCAAGTCCAAAGACAGAAATCTAGGGTAAACTTCAAAAAATCATATCTCACCCAATACTAATTCAATGACCTTATAATTTATATGGTTGGAAAACTCTAAGTGTCTAGTTTCATACAAAATTAGTTCATCAAATTCTAATGGCTATGTATGAAGTTGTACTCTTTGAAAGTATGGACACCGTAGGGTTTTTACTTGATTCAAATTCTGTTTTGCTATTCCTTTTTGTTTTTCATTCAAGTTTCAATCCAAACCCAATAATTTCACATTAAACCAGCCACTAAACATCGTACAAACACAATATATCATCTAATAAAAGATTGGGATTAAAACCCTCATCAACCACACATACAAGAAACCATGAGATATAGTGAATCCTACCTCCAATTTGATGCAAAACTAGCTAGATTTGGGTTTCTTTTGATGAGGGAAGTGATTAAGGCTTGAAGGTGGGATGAAATGAGATGAAGTGGAAGAAGAGAAGATGGAGAGAGTGATGCTGGTTTGGGTCAATCAAATGAGGGACATGGAGGAAAAATTGAAATTTTTATAAAGCTAGGTAATTGAATCTTAACATTTGATTGGTTGTTGTTTATGGGTGGTCATTTGGACAAATTCCCCCCATTCTTGTGGCTGAATGGGGCGCCAACTAGGTGATGATGGTGGCTGACAATTCAGGGTTTCACAGTATAAAATTCGGCTAATTTAGTTCTGACAGTTTAAAATACCGAATTTTAACCGATTTCCTTCAAACCGGCAAACTTTTTACCAACAATCTTGTTAAGATTTTCTACATGTTTATCTAAATTTCTCTTAATCGAAATCTCTCTAATTAACCTCTATTAACTTATAATTAACCTCTAATTGCTTTTTTATAATTATTAAAACCGAATAAATTGATTAACAATATAATTCAAACATACTGCAATTTGAGACATTACATCTAGCAAACTCAATGCAGCTAACTAGTTGAAAAAGATGCTCCTAATGCTCCAAATGTGGTTTCTAATAAACAAAATAAGAAACATATTTCGTCAACATGAAATTCTCAAGTGACAATATTGAGTAAAGATAAGGAATACAAAAAAAAAAGGCCAAATCGAGTAAATAAATCAATTAAAACGTTCTAGAGAGTACTTGGAACATAATGGCGATGTCTGACAGTGGCAATGGAGATCTGGCGGTGGTGAATGGAAGGGTGGCTGAAATGGTGGCGGAGAGGAGAGAAGGGGAAGAAAGAGAAATGAAATGCAAAAATAGGGAAGAAGAAACTTCTTTGCAAAAGTGATATTTGCCCATTGCCGATAAGAAATCCATTGGTAAATTAAAAGTGAAACACACCATTTCACTTAAAGCCATTACTGATGGATATTCAGTCGGTACCATTCGTAAGGTGTTGGTAAGTGAACAATTTTGGCAAACCAAATGACACTCATTGGCGCGAAGTTATGACGGCACCATTGTTGGTAATTTTAATTAAAATTCCAAAAATTTTCATAGTTATCAACGGCATATCCATCGGTACTAATTACAAGGAAAAATTAAATTAAATAAGAAAATTATCAATGGAGAAGTTGTCGATAAATTTTATTCAAGAAAAGATTGAAATTTACCGATGGCTATACCATTGGTAAGTAATCTCATAAAACTATTAAGAAAAAATAAATAAATACCGACGACCTACTCGTTGATAATGTTGTGAAAAATTTTAATAAGATTGTTGTCAACATATCCGTTGGTAATTGTTAGTGCTAAATGGTGCCAAATATTATTACCAACGGTGTTACCGACAAATATATTAATGTGGATCTAAAATACATATTAGTTTGTTCTTCGTTGGAATTTCTGTCGATAATATTGAAGGATTTTTTCTTGTCGATAATGTCCATCAATTTTTCATATGTTTCTAGTAGTGACCACCACTAACACTGTCTACCATGACAACCACAACCACCGCATCACTGCCACCATCATCACCACCATTGCCATTGCCATTGAATTGCCGCCGCCGCCACATCGTCACCACCACCACTGCTGCTGCCACTGCTGCACCACCACCACACCACCATTATTATTATTATTATATCTAAATCATGTATCCAAATATAAGTTCACTGTATTTGATAGGTAATTTTTAAGTTGAAATTGTTAGGGATATTTTTGGAAAAGAATACTATATTTCTAGAAACGCCAACTTGACTTTCTTGTTAAATCATAAATTTATTAAAAAGAGAATAGAGAAAAGATTTTTTTTTTTAATGCTTGGCCCAATATTTCAGTCATTTTTGCCCAAGAAAAAAAAGTAAACAAGATTATTATTTCTCATACTATTTATTGTAACGTCCGAAAAATTTATCATTAATAACTGAATTATTTGGTTTTTATCAAATAAGTGAGTTTAATCAGAACTTGATTAAATATTTACTCAAAGCCAATTAAGTGTGATTTAGATGAATTAGGCTTGATGGAATTAGATTAGGAGCATAGAAAACCCCCACAGAAAAATTTCAAAACGATTTACCGATTTAAGAGAAATCGGAAAGATTTCGGAATTTTAAACTGTCGGAACCGAACTAGTAGAATTTTTCTATGAATGCCCTAGAATCAACGGCTAAGATTTAGCCAAATACCCCCTCAAGTGGTGCCTAGACAGCCCTTGATGATGGGGAATGAACCAGATTTCATGACCAAGAAAGATCCACCAATCACATGCCTTCAACATTCAATCATCTCACCTTTTTTTCTCTCTTTTTCTCCTCCAAAATTTCGACCAGCCAACAGCCCTTCTCAAGTGTTGAAGCTCTTCTCTTTCTCTTCTCCTTATCTTCATCTCCACTCCATTCTCATCCACCCTCAAGCCCCATCACAAATTTCTTGTATCAAAGACACGAAATCAGCACAAACTCCACCACACAAGGTAGGAAATCCTACTTTTCCTCTTATTTCTCTGATTTGGGGCTGCATGTTTGGCATGCATAATTCAAGATGTTGGCGTTTTATAGAGTGATGATGATATTTTATGATTGATTTTGCATGGGTGTTGTGATTAAAATTAGATTTGAGCGCAAATAGCTTGAAGGAAGGAGATAAACCTAGAAATAGGATAGGGTTTCCCTCGGCGATCCGTACAGCGGAGTGTACGGCTCTGCCTACCGCTGTTTAAATTTGATGAAACCATTTTTAAATGAAACTAGAAATTCAGGGTTTTCCATACATATATCATAATAGGCCATTGGATTAGTATAGAATTAGTTATGAATTTTGAAGTTAGACCTAGAAATCTTGGTTCTCACCCGGGCAGCATGGGTTGAGAAGGGTGTAACTCACCCTATACAACCTCAAATTGAGTTCAACTAAAGTTGTTTGAAAGCTAACACATGAGAGAACATCCCATAAAAATTTCAGAAATTAATTCATTGTCATTTGTTCCCAGCACATCAATGAAGTTGGCTTAGATTTAAACTGGCCTAGAATAGGACAGTCCAGTAAGGTAATGTTTCGAGACTCATAACTCAAAATATACTTAGGCAAATGACATGAAACTTAACTCATTTTAAAGCTTGTTGTGTTAGCTTCATTTTGATATAAAATTCGCATGATTTCATCTAGTTTTCGATTTTTACTGAATTTTCTTCTATAGGAACCCACTTCTGGCTAAGAACAGGACATGCTGAGATAAAATGTTTATATGTAAAGTTATACAACTCAAAATGAGATGGGACCAAAGGGATTAGAAACTAGACATATAAGGCTGTAACATATCCAAAAATGAGAATTAAATGAGTTGAATTGAATAAAAATTGGAGCATGCCAAACTCGGGCAGAACAGGGAAGAACCAGCTGAAACTTTATTGATGCTTGATTTGCAATTGTTGAATGATGCTATAAATATATATACATATTTGCTGGTCTATACTGAAATTATTAGTTGTGCAATTGTACTGATTGTCTGGCACTATTTATGGGGAAGCGGACTCGATCCGTTATGCCGTCGAAATTTCGGTAAGAAGTTCATATGTTGTGAAACCTTATGATAGCTTGGATGCATTATATTCAAAGAGTCAAGCTAGATGTGCATTCATCTCATGATATTACAAAGAATTCCATATCACTTGGGCCAGCCCCGGAATAAATTAAGGGGAATAGATCAGTGGGAAGGTCGGGGAAAGTAAACCTGGCCATCCTGTATAGGAACGAGCTCGGTCCTGAAAAGCGAACTATTACCCAGGAGTATGTGGCCAATGACTCCCAGGGGACCAAAGATGGAAATAAGTTATAATAGGCGAAAGCCTCCAAGAATAAGATGCATAATTTTTTTTATTATTGCACATGCATATGAATAGTATAATGCTCCTTTATTGATTGTTTTAGATCTCTGTTCATTATTATTAATATGCTATTGTTCCACCGTGATTACTGTTTGAGTACATTAGTGTATCTGATAACTAAAATTTGATTTGTTTCGGTGCATGCTTTACAAAACAAGTATTTAGGTTAAATATTACTATTTTACAGCACTATTTGAAAAATATTACACGACCGAAACAACTGGGAATGACTGCGATGACAGATGTATAGAAGCTAGGAATTTCTACTGAGAAATATTCATTTCTCACCCTATTGTATGTTCCGCGTCATTCTCAGACCATGGAGCACGCAGCGACGAGGTCCTATTTATTGAGTTTCCCGAGCTTCACATCCATATCGACCAATTTCTAGATTCTGTATATTTATCTGGTAGGTGTCAGTTTCGTTTATATTTCTTCTTCCGGGGGGACTTCGCCGTACCACTATTGCACCCACTGTTTGACCCCTCGGTCCCATATATTGCCATTCCACTTCATATAGCCCATCTATTCCCACCTCCTCCAACAGCAACAATAGCGCCAGCGGCAGCAGCAGCTCCAATTCCCATGGCCCCTCCTGCTTCACCGCCATAGCCGATGTTGTCGGCCTTGACCTCGGAGGAGGATCCATCCGAGGCGGCTAGTTCTTCATCATCCTCTGCTCCCAGTACTGGACACCCTCCAGCGGACGCCGCTATGGCGAACGGGTTCCTTTCATCAAACTCTGTTTAGATAGCGTGCATGCTGTAGTGGGGTTAGATGTGTAGAATGACCTTCTTTTGGCAGTCTGGGTCGTGGTTGGATGGGTAGATATTAGAAATGTACATACAATATCCCATGGGGACCATTTAGGGTGCTATTCATAGGAACTGGCCATTTTATTTTGTATTAGCGGCCTCATTTTGTCACCATGTATTAGTCTGACGTATATATATATATATATTTGTATACGTTTATGATGCCCTTTTTGTAGTAGTTCTGTCCTTATTGTATTTTTATTTATGTTAAGTTATTTACAGTTTACCGATTGATTAGTATTTATTCCGCCGTCACGCAGGAAATTTCGTTATGCGATCAAGTATCCTTATGCAAGTAATTAATACTAATACAGAAAATAGAATTTAATCAGTATTACATGTAATCTCTTATCAAATAAATTATTATGACTTAAGCATAGTACTTTATCTGGTAAGATGTTACATTTACTCATTAAAAATAGATCGGATAACCTATGGAGGATTGGTTGAAATAATAAGTAACATTGACTTCCTAAGAAAAGGATGCTACTTCGAATCTAAGGAAGGGACTCCTCTGGGGAGATTGTATACCTCTTTTGTTTCCACATTTAAACAAAAATTAGTCTTATGTTCAGGCCAAATAAATTGAACATATGAATACCTTGCAGTATTACAAAAGAAAGAAAAAAAAAAAAGGGTTTGGATAAACACCTTTGTATTATATGTTGTGTGAAGATTCTTGTAAGAAATTCATTTTAACAATTTGAGTGAGAAGATATATTCAATTAGTCAAATCATATTAAAGTAATTCTTATTGTACTAACTACCCAAACCACTATCTACGCAGTGCAAATAATCATATTTTTTTTTTATCGTGAGTGCAAATAATCATTTTTAAAATAGAGAAATGTTATGATGTAATAAAAAGAGAATACAAAATCTTAAGTGATAGCAGTTGTTGAGACTCAATCAAGTCTTTATGTCTTTCTTTCCAATATGTCCATGAGATATCTATTTTTTATGCATAAAGAATATTTCTCTTTAAAATATTATCTTAATTCTTATAATTGCATCAAATTTTGATTCAAATTCTTCGTATTGATTCGAATAGTTTCTTATTTTTAGGCTTTGAATTTTTCAAGAGCACTATGAATTAGTTAGACTATAAGAATCAATATTCTGTAAAACAAAAAAATAGAAACCAATTATTGATAAAAGATAGCAATTATAAGAACTAAAACTTAGAAATAAAAAAAATAAAGATCAATACTCAATGGTAAGGATCCAAAAACAAAATTAGTAATCTGCAAGCATTAAAACTTGAAAAAAAATTTATAACTACCAAAACCAAAGCCAGTTTTACTGAGACTAAAATCTTATCGAAATCTCTATCCAAGAAAAGTTTAAGAGAACTAGGACTACCTATTCTTAAGTTATACAGGTCATAAGCATATAGTTAAAAATTGCTTATCAAAGAAATAGCTGACAACATGAATCGAACAATAAGCTTTGGAAAATTCTTGTATGCTTCATGGAGGAAATTGATTCTTCCTCCATAACATTATCTTAATCATTAACATTTTTCTCTTTCTCTCTTTCTCTCTCATTTTTCCAAGAAAATCAAATGTTCATATGCTATGTGGAGTAAATCTATTCTTCCTTCATTGAGGAGAAAGTATGACTCTTAATCTTTCAAGTGAATTACTTTAATTCTTACCAGCTAGTTAATTAAGCCAACTCCCACTTCTTCAAGGAGAAACATTTGGATGGTTATGGAGCTCCACGTAGAATTGTGTAACCAAAAATTGCATACCATGTAAATTTAGTTAACGGTGGGTCCACAATTAACTTGTATATTTATTTATTTTTTTTTATATTTTTAGTGATGAAACTTATCACTAACTAAACTTACGTGGCATGCAATAATTAGTGGGAGTATAATCTTATATAGTGCTCCACAATCATACAAATATTTTTCCCACTTCAAGTAAACTATATTCACTTGAACCCATCTTAGTTTGGAAACACCATTAATACTACTCATGCCCCTCTTATCGTCTATAACGAATATGGCGTTGTTGACATTTGGGGCGACTTGAATGGCCCAGTTTTTGAACATTGATTAATTGAGAAAAGCTCGACCTTTTGGAACCGCCGATTCTTCGTTTGTTTTCTTATTGTGTTTTTCTTGAGAGGAAGACTTCCATCGACTTGAGCATATATATTTTAGTCAACCACTCCAACTTTGTGGTTTGGCATCCATGTGCAACTTTAAAACAATAATATTAAATTGATAAGGTTCTTCAATGAAAAGGCTTGTGGTATTAGGTTTGGCCACAATGGAAGTGAACTGGTTACTCTTGACCTGCCCATGGTCTTCAATTTGCGCTTAGTTGCATTAGCTATACAGAGGTTTGGATCATACCTGTAATGTTTTTGATGGAAACATGGACAGTAGAATGGTCAGAGACCACAGCAGAAGCTACATGTAAAAGAAGTGTAAAAGAAAGGTCAACAAGTAATGGTTGCTTGAATAAGAAATCTGATGAGTCTCCTTACCAAATCATTTCATGATAATACATTAGGAAAATTTTTAGGTGAGAAGTTTACTTTAGGCATATAAATCAAAATTTAAATAGGTGGGATCCACTTTCTTGAAAAAATGAGGAAATTTAAATCTTTAGTCGTTAGGTAATAATTACTAGTTTAAGAATATAAGCATGTGAGTGCATGCCTAGAAAAAATAAACTATATCTAGTCAGGGCTGAGAAGCTTTACCTACTTCTAAACATAATTGAAAGCTCTATATCTTTTGGGGAGTGAAAAAAAAAAAAAAAAAAACCTCTATCTGATCTTCTAATATGAGAAATACAATATAAGCTCCCAGAATAGATACTTTATATAACTTCGAAACTAGTGTATTTTAAGTAACCTAAACAGATAATTAAGTTCATCAATAATATACTGTCAGTGATAAGAATTGTACGTTAAAGTCCTTCAGTTACATATATAAAACCGAGAAAAATTGCTTAATCACTTAGTACAACCAAAATAAACCTTAGCGTCCAATGTTGCAATCCACGAATGAGAAATTTTTTCATTCCAACATTTTGTTGCTCCACATGATTTTCTTTCTAGTGAGGTATCAAATTTGAGTTTTATAAATAAAAAAATAATTTAATAATAAAAGAATTTTATTCTTATAATAAATTGACTGAACTTAATTTAGATCAGTCAAGTGTTCAATAAATCTTATTATTGGTAGCTCATATTAAAAAAAATAAAAAATTATCCTCGTACATGCGAAAGGTTAGCTAGCTAGTTTGAGATATGGGAAAAGTAGGGCTTAGCCGGTGCCTTCCAACTAGAGAGCTCCATTTGATTATATTTTTGGACGGCCCAAAATATTTTTTATTAGAATAAAAATAAAAATGTATAATTTTTAATGTATTTGGGTGGTAAAAGTATTTTTTTAAAAGGTATTTTGAAATTTTATAAGGTATTTTAAAGAAATATTCTTAAAGTTAATTTTTATTATATAAAAATATTTTTTGAAAAAAAAATTTATTATTACTCTCATATCAATAAACAAAAGTAATTTTATTTTATCTTATCTAAATAAAAATTATTCTCCTAAATTTATTTTTGATATATTTAAACTAAATAAAAATAATTTTTTTAAAAGTAATTTCTAAAAATTCTTATTTTAAAACAACTTATTTCAAAAAGATATTTTTTCAAAAGATAAACCACACACAAATTTGTTGATGCTTCTTCCGGCTAGCTACCTAATTTGTAATAACAATAGTCGCTATTGTAGCGGAGATTCCTTATAAAGTGAAGATATTGAGAACTCTACAGGCCCCTCGTGTGAGGCTGAAGATATTGTCATTTTCCAAGACTTTGCCTCTCAAAATAAAGCGGACAGGGTATATAAAGTAGGTGAGAGCGGAAGGATAAAGGCTTTGTATGTAGAGCATCCATCACTTTCACTAATCACTATGGAAGACGCGTGGGGCGTGATAATGGTCGGAATAAAGTGAAGTCTTAGAGATGAGCTTGATGGGGATAACTTTAAGATCAGAAACTTGAAAAATCATGCGTGGTTCAAGAAATGCTCAAAGGGCAAAAAGACAGAGAAAGGAGGACGGGTCACTAAAAGGAGCATACATATCTTGAGCAATTTGCAAGGCAATCATACACACAGCATAGCTTTTGTTTTTTACAATAGTATTTCACTATCAGAAGAGATAAATGTACAACCTTATTGGTAAAGATCTTTCGCAAGAGATGAAAACTGTTGATATGATTTAAAGAAAACGAAAGGGGGAAAAATGAACGGATTAGATCGCAATATATGAAGGCAATCATACGGTTCACTGATTGTTTTTGGTATTTCATTAGTATTCCACGCGGAAGAGGAGATTAATGGTCTCCTGTAGTACCATATTCCACTGAGAATGATGAGAAAATGATACTCTATATATTACTTTAGCAGAAACTGGGTTTATTTACATTAAGCCTATATAACAGACTAACTAACTCAGTGTAACTAACTATAACGGCTATAACTTAAATATACGAGTGTAAAATCCGTCACGGGAAGGATGAAAGCCCCCCCCCCCAAAAAAAAAAGAGAGAATGAATTAGATCATAATATATGAAGTTTTTGTATAAAAAATGTGTAACTAACAGAGTCTCTAATCTATTTCCATATCCAAATATCTTAAAAACTGACCTTATTACGGAAATATTTTTTTTTAACATTGGAACTTGACATTATGGATCAGTAGCTATGAGAGACGCTCATATTTAATGTCCGACTAACTAAAAAAAAAAAAACAAATTGACAATAAGGCAAACACTCACACAAGTATGGAGTAGAAAAAAGAAAAAAAAAATCCCTTAAATTTCTTTTTTTGTCTGCTTACGTGTAAGTATGAGTAATGCATTGGCTTTCCAAATATATCTTCAAATATCACTCTACTTTGTTAGCTTACAAATATTCACGATAGAGGTGGAATATAATCTGTTATTTGATGGGAAGTCCATTTGTATATTTTATGCTAACATATATATATATATATATATATAATGCTAAATAATGACAACTTCGACTTTCCATTGGAAGAGTAGGAGCGTATGTGTGTGCATATGTGGAGAAATGGGAAAGTTATGTATAATCTTTGTAAGTGCCTTGCCAAATCTAATCAATTGCAATAAAAAGGTTGAGTGTGCTCTATCAACGAGAGATCTCAGATCGACTCCTAATGATGGCAGAATCCCTGATGGAACGAGCAATTACCTTTAATTTACCATGAAGGATTAATTTAATGTATCTTTTTTGTTGCTTAAACTAAACTGGTTCAACAATTTAGAATCTTGCTCTGGTAAAGTGAGAGCTTTACTTAAGAAAATGAATTTTAATAAATTTGTGGCTTACCAATAGTTGATTTTCTTATCGATTGAAATCCATTATTTTTGAAGGCTCACTTTAAGGATGTGGACTTGCTAGACACAGAAATAAAAGAAAACATGTCTCAAATGGGTTGTGGAATCTGGAAGCAGACAAGATTGCAGAGCACCAAATTTCAGTTTTGTCGTTACAGCCTTACAGGGTTACATTGTCTTTGGTACTTCTTCATTCTCTTTTACTGTTTCCCTTTCTTCCACTCGCTGTCAAGTCCAATCTAACACAATGATCACTATCACGGTAAGTTTGTCAAAAGAAAGATGCTCAACCTTTTTGGGACTGAACAATGCACATCCAGAATCCAAAAAAATGACGAAATCCATCGGCTCTTCCAATCTCGGCAAGTGGAACCTGACATAAAGCTTCCACTTATTTCATATCCAATTGATTATCCACTTTATTTTTTTATGAGGATTATCCACTTAATTAAGGAGAAGAAAGAAAAGAAGAACAAAAGCTATCCACTTATTTGGTGAAAAACAAGTTTAAATGCACCTACCTCTGTTACACTCCAAGGCTCTAGCTGTCTACCAAATGATCTAGTGGTTTTAATTTATTTATTATTTTGGTGAGTAAATGGTTTTAATTTATTGTAATGCTCTAATTGATTAAAAATAGAGTGTGACATGTTAAGGAAATAGTTATGTTCACAAAAAATCCATTCTGATCTAGATTGTCGAAGACTCCAAGCAACCAACTGAAGGAAGTAGATGAGCTTGCTCTTTGTAGACCAACACAGCTGAAAATTGCAAATTTTTCAGATGTTTAAAAAACGAAGGAATATTCTAATATTTTCAATGCATTGAATTTGTTTTGTAAAAAATTACTTTCACTCAAAGTTTTTCCTTTTCTAATTTCTTAACCAGTATCCATCAGATTTAGTAGTATGCATTTCTCATTTTATATGGACTATTGCTGCATTAAGAACACTTTCTCCGTTCCCTTGGAATGGAGTTTGTATTCGATGGCACAGAAAAATTTGTGTCATGGAAAGCTCATGATGCCTGCATCATGCATAACATGCATAAGACATATACACAAATCTTCCTTGTATTTATTAGGGTTATGTGAGGCAGTGGCTATAGTTTCATTTGTTGAGTGGGTGGCCAAATTTAATCTCTTCACGTTTCCTGAGACCTGAGTCTGTCTGAAGATTTCAGATCAATGAATATCTGCATTTCTGTTCTCACTACCTGCTGTGCTCCGTTACATCATTCTTAAACAAAACACACTAGCCACCTCGTGCCTCTGAAAGAATCACATGGTGCTCTGTGTTTCTGTTCTGCAAGCTTGCACCAAAAAGATTTTAAATTGAATTCCCCATTCTATCATTAAAAATTAATAAATTTTCGAAATACCCTATTAATCAGACCGCGATCATCTACAATTGTTAACTCTAATGATGAATTTAATTATGTTTCCTTTTGTAGTGCAGAGGTAGAGCACTAAAAAGGAAAGAATTATGAGGAAATTGATTGATAGCATCATTCATATTCAATAACCATCAACAGCCCATGAACACGAAAAAGAAAAGAAGATAGATTAAGGACACCACGCAAGACAAGTATCCAACGGCTAAATGGAGAACAAGAAAAGAATGAAGATATGAAGAATGAGTGACAGCACATCAAGCATCTTCCGTTCTCGGATAAAAGAGTAAATCAACCATAGCGAGACAAGAAAGGAAGGCAATACTCCTAATATTAAAGAAGTTTCCATTCTCATACAGAAGACCAAATCAAGGGTAGCAAAATATGCTACATTCCTAAAATAAGTCCTAATTTGATAATGCTCTTTGCAAGGATATTTTTACTTCTGGCTTTTAAAAACTAAAGGGTGTTCTCAGGAGCCCTTATGGAATACTTTTCAGAACAGTCTTAAGCTCTATAAAATTTAAAAGACTAATATAACCTTATTTTTTTGGATGAAATTAAAAGTAGAAATAATTCTCTTTAGTATTTATGTTCATTATAGTTATTTTAGAATTTAAGAGCAATTTTACTAAATACTACTTTATGGCTTCTACTTATTGAGAGTAACATTTATATTATTTTATCAAATATTACAATTATGACTTTTTAAAAACAACTTTTAGACAGTACAAAATGTCATGACCCACCCCGGAACTATGATCGACGCTTAGAGGTAATATACTTTTAGCAAGCCTATATTGATCCATTTACAAAAAAATTGACCAAATTTTCCCCTATTTTTCTAGCTTCCCCAAATTAGCCAACTAGCCAACATAAAATTGAGGCTCTTAAAGCACTTTCCAGTATTTCACATATACATGAATGAGAATACAATCCCAAAAGTTACAAATATTAAGCACAAATATCCTAACAAAATGCCGAGGTCATAGGACCTTGCTTGTGGATCATTGAGCAACTCTAAAAAGTTAGAGAAATCGACTTAGATGCTGTGCAAGAGTCTGAAATAGGAAAGGAAAGTGTATGAGTCTACTTGACTCAGTGAGGGGCAGTGAAACTATAACATAGGAGAACAAGCTATAGAAATAAAGCAAACTACACATAAGTGAAGAATTAATATTACGAACTAAGTTTAAATAAGGAATCATCATTCGGAATAATATATAAGTAAAGAATCATCATTAAAAACAATACATGTATATCAAGAATTAATATTATTTCATAACCTGAAAATATATTTCTCAAATATAATAGAATTAATATTAGCTCATAAACTTGAAAATGTATTTCTCAAGTGCAAATACCAAAATGGGGAGGCTTCCAATTCTGAGAAACTTCCAGATAAGGGTTAAGCCCTTCAAATATGACTAAGTCAGTGGTGTGCATAGGTCTCACACATACACACACCAAGTTAGCAACACTCCTACTAGCTGAGTTCAAACCAAGGTGCGTCAAGACTAGCGTTAGTGGCCGCTAGTTACCAATTAATTGAGAATTCCTCCATAGAATATCAATAACATTTCGAAAGTATAAATATTAAACAAAATTTTCAAAGCAAGAATACCAAATAAGGTTTCCAAAATTAACATAAAATTTCTCAATAGCTTAGTTTAGTAATTTAAATTATAACACCCTCTCAATTATAATACTATGCTTAAGTCATAATATTATCCCGACGAGTTGTTGTAACTAAATCAAATGGACCTTGATTCATTATTTGTTTTATCTCTCGTGCAAATATTATAATATTTGTTTACATTCCACCAATATAGGTGTTACCAGATAAATTTTCAAATACCAACATGTATATACACACATATACTTGCAAATTGTCTTCAGTAGCTAGTCCTGTCTTGGTCACATTCCACTAGGTTGATCTTCTTCAAGATCTTCTAGGCTGTCTAGATATGACACAAAAATACACATAAAAATGATAATTTTATATTCTCAGTAGGATTTCTAGGCTACTTGGCAATCCATGTCATAGTTGCTTTTCCAACTACTTCGGTTTATTAGAAAAATAATTGTGTTTACATACAAAGGATAGAATTTCATTTATTAACTTTTTGAAAATGTATCATTCCGAAGCAGGTTAGTTTTATTCACACTCTTGATAGGGAAGGAGAAATTTCAAAATAGTAACAATAGACTAACAATTAAATAAAACTTATGCATATATAGATGCTGCTAACTACTAATGCAAGTGCACTTAACTTTCTTATTATTTGTAACGTCATTTTCTTAAAACACTTAGGTGTTACGTGTTGCCATTCCTAGCGTGTCTGTATTTTCTCGTTTTCCTCTGTACTTAGTCTCCTGGAGGTGAATGGTCTCTCTTACCTCTGGGTGATAACCTACTTCTCAAGTTCGAGCTCGTACCTATACATGAGTGACGAGTTTACTTTCCTCGACCCTCACACTGTTCTATTCCCCTTAAATCCAATGAAGGGCTAGCCTAAGTCATATGGAATTATAATTACATCTTCGATCATTTATTCTTGAATGCACATGTTTGAGAGACCTAAAATCATGATGCATAATTCATGTATTTCTGCTGAAAATTCAGTATCATAATAGCTGAAAATAAGATACTTTCCCATATACAGATAATATCATTTCCTTCAGCTAGTCCAGTAAACAATGTCTCATAAAAATAAGTGAATATCATATCATCAAGACAAGAAATTACATGAATAATTCTGCCATTGGCTCTTTATAGTCCATAGAACTTATGAATCTTAATGCTGTCAATTTGTATCATTTTCCTCAAATCTACCTTGTTCTTCTAAATTACACTATAATTCCATTTTAATTCATTTTAATTTAGAAATTTAATATATTATAGCTCTATTTGTTTATTTTTAAACCTCTTTAGTTCTATTAAGTTTTGAAGTGTATAAGTTAGGTTATTAAAGTTTTATTCAAGGTTGTCTTATTTTATAATAGACTTGACCACATAAATTTAGAAAATCATTAAAATTCTATTTCTTATCATTTTTGTATGAATTTTTTACCAATATATAGCTAATTGAATTATCTATCAATCTCGATAATTTTATCTTAATCGGTTAAGCAGAGCTTAAGTTATGAGCTCTTCAAAGGAGCTATTCTATCTTAACCTAAATAGAGTATGGGACAAATTTAGGGAATTATTAGGAGCAAGGTGCTTATGATCTGAATCTGAATTTTTTATGGCACGGTTATCTATATGTTAGCTTCCTAAAAAAATTGATTGCACTCAATTTGAAGTTGTATAAGGTGAGTATACCTTTCACAACACCTACTGGTCAAGATAATGAGTGGAATTTAGCACCTTATTTCTAAAAATCATGACTCTCTCATTTGGAATCCAATGGACCTATAATTTATATAGTTGGAAATCTATGGAAGTCTAGTTTTATCTAAAATTGGTTTTGTTCAAATTTGAGACCTATAGGATGAGAAGCACTGTGGTCATCTGCACAGCATTTTCTTGGAGCTTCATGGTTTAAAAAAAAGTTAATAAATAAATCATTAACTCAAACGACTTTGCACAATGTAGTTGAACTTGAAACTGATTTAGTGAATGAACTTTATCTTTCCAAATAGATTTGGATGGAACCCTTTTTCCATGTCAGTCCAATTAGGAACCCAATAGTGAGATTAGACACTATACCTGATTTGACAAACAAACTCATTGTATAGAACTAATTTCACATCCTAAAGAGATGATCAATTTAATCTATGTTTAAATGTATAAAGGAATTAAACTTATTTCCGCAATTAGGAAATCCCCCTGGCTTTACAAATGTCCCATTTGTCCACTAAAGGCTTGTTATCGAACAAGTGAGTATGGGATTGTTCAACGAGGATGAATTCATTTATTACATCCAACTGATTGCATGTGGAGAGTTTAGTAACAATAAATTAAAAGTATGTACAATATTTAAGTCGTCATGCATTTAGCATTATCTTACTAGCATTCCAATAGTTGCTCTCTGGGAGGTTAGTTTGTCATATCCAAGGAAGGTATCTAAAATACAGACCTTGCACTCAATAATATAGATGATAATCAAGTCCTAGTAGTCATCAAGTTCAGCCACTTGGATGTAAATCTGTGAAAAAAAAAATCAACAATATCAGCTAAATCAAGTTCATTCAATTATACCAAATTTATTTTTACAAGATGAAAACATCTTACATATTTCAAGGCTGAAGATGGGCGCATCCATCGTTGGGCATATTTTGCGACAATGACTTGTACACCATTAGAGCCGAGAACATCATTCTACAATATGAATGACTTTTTCACATTTCTTGTATGTAAATGTTATGTTTCTCTGGGATGTTGATGAAAAAAATGTGACTAATTTAATACTAAAATTGATAAAGATGGCAGAGACCAAACAGTTATCTTCAAATAGTGTTGCTAAGTCCAAGTTGCCCTATATGCCCTTAATTCCAGCATCTTTGGGTGGGCTTCTTTTCCTGGACACATGCATTGTAGTTCTTTCCTAGATAGTGTCTCATCTCCATCCTTTAACAATATCTCATTGTAATTAAGGGCCAAATAATTGTAAAAAGTTAAAACAATATACAAATTTTATGAATAACTTAGAATATATAGATGTCTAGGGGAAGTTTATACTAACTTGTCACCCATGTCAAAACCATATACATACAAAGCAACTTGCACATGCTCCTCACACAGTAAAATCTCCTTAGTGCCCTTAAATTTGGTCTTCACATATTGGTTGAATTGCAATAAATTGGTTTGATTGGAGGCAGATATGAAAAAAGAGAAGCTCATCTCAATTATACCTAATTTAAAGTTCTTTTTTTCTATGCGAAAATTCAAAAAAAAAAAAAAATTGACATTAGCATTGACTATTGGGATGGTGAGACTGGTTGGCTTGTCAGTTAAGTGGCCTTTCTTCTTTGAGCTTCCTTTTTGCCTTCCCATTGTGGTGTTCAGTTGGGGTGGCTCAATAGCTGGGGTTCAATTTTGTTTTGAACTCCCTTTTCCTTTAGCTCCTATTGGAGGCCTACCCGATGGTGGCATGTTGGAAATAATTTTTATCCTAACGATTTTGATGCTTCAGCCTTATCCCCTAGCCTTCCCTGCTCAATTGTCCAAGGCAGAACAATGAGTTATCCTCCAAGAAAATGGAGGATGAGGCAAGGTACAGTAGGTATACTGGGCTTAGTTGAAAAATATTCAACCATGATTAGTAAGTTTTGGGTCTATAGGGTTATCATTAATTTTTTTGGGCTTTTTGTTAATTCGATGGGGAAATGGGCATGATAGGCTTGTAATAATGTCCAAATAAATAGAGCAATGACCACGAGCCAGTCGGCTAAGAGAGCAAAAAAAATTACAAGTAAACCAAAAAAAAAACTCAACATTGCGACCAGGTAAATAAAAAAAAGGGTATTTTGGGCCATTTAACAATCTTACAAGGTGAAAATAATTGTTTGAAATGATCCTCTTATTAGCTAATAAGAAAAAAAGGATTGTGCCACTCTTCAAAGTTGAATTTACCCCGTTCTATAGTAAGAGTAAAAAATCATTTTCGGCCATTAAACAAAATAATGGCTAGGTAACAAAATAATGGATGCTTTTGTATAAAGTTCCTTTTTGTTTACGCTACTTATTTACATTCTTATTAACAAAATAATCAACATTATTAATTACTCATAATATAGCTTTCTCTTTAAAGAATTATGACCTACTAATGCCCGAAAAATATATCATATGAATTCAATTGAGTGAAACTTTGGAGGTAACATTTATGATATTGCACCTTGTTTTTTTTTTTTTTTTTATGTAATTCAATGTTTGTTTAAGAAAAAAAAGAATCAATTGTTCGGGACACCTATAGTTAGCCAATGCTGGACATAAATTAAATGGTTGACTAGGGAAAAAATTACAATAAATAAACAAACGATAAGCCACATATTTGTTTGATCTTGAACACATTAACAAAATAATGGAATGTGCCTCTACTTTTTGAAAATATATCTTTTTTTCTAGGTTTACTATAAGGAGTGCACGTAGGGTCCTGGCATATTGTCTCATCTATGTTGATGAGGGTGATTTTTGTAACGTCCAAAGAATTTTATCATTAATAACCGAATTTTCGGTTTCCAGCTAACAATTGGGTTTAATTAGAATTCGATTAAGCATTCACCTAAAGCCAATTAAGTGTGATTTAGAAGGATTAAGCTTGATGGAATTAGATTAGGAATATAGGAAATTTCACAGAATTTTTCTAAAACCGGTTTATCGATTTAAGAGAAATCGGTAAGATTTCGATAATTTAAACTGTCGAAACTAGATCAATAGAAATTATACTGTGAGAACCCTAGGATGGATGGCCAAGATTTAGCCAACTTACCCATGCAAGTGGCGCCATCTCAGCCCTCCATATGGGCTGCCAAATCAAATTGAAACTCCAACACATATCCACCAATCACATAACTCTTTGCTCTACAAGTTTGTGTTCAATTCCTTCTTTGCCCTTGATAATTTCAACCAGCATAAGGAGCTGACCACTCTCCATTTCTCTTCTATACATACTCATCTCTACTCCATCTTCAACCTCTGTTCAAATCTCATCAAGGGTTGCTTCCGTTTGAGACATTAAATCAACAAGAATTCAACTAAACAAGGTAGGAATCCAACTTCTCCTCTTATTTTTCTTGATTTGGAGCTATGTGGAGATATTGTTTTCCTCATGATATTGATATGATTTGGAATGATGATGATGGTTTATGATTGAATTTGCATGTGTGTTGTGATTAGAATTGGAGTTGGTATGAAAGAACTTGAAGAAAAGAGAAAACTCAAGAAGCTGTTAGGGTTTTTCCTCAGCGGTCTATACGGTGGAGTGTACGGCTCCTCCTATAGCAGTTTAAATTTCATGAATATATTTTTATATGAAACTATACATTCAGGGATTTTCATACATATATAATATAAGGCCATTGGATCATTATAGAGTTATGAATTTTTGAAATTTGACCTAGAAATCAGGACTTTCATCCGGGCAGTGTAAGTTGAGAAGGGTGTAACTCACCCTACACAACTTCAAATTGAGTGAATCCAATGTTGTTTGAAAGCTAACGAGGGAACATTCCACAAAAATTTCAGAGTCAGATTCATTGTCAACTATCCCTAGTACATTAATGAATTCACCTTAAGTTCAATCCGAGCTAGAATAGGGTAGTCTAGTATGGTCAAGTTTTGGGGCTTATATATCGAATTATGCTCATGCAAATGATATGCAACTTATTTCATTTGAAAGCTTGTTCTGTTAGCTTTAAATTGATATAAATTTCGCATGATTTCACCCAGATTTTTATTTTTGGTGAATTTTCTCTTATAAGAGTGCAAATCTGGCTAGAGACATGTATGAATACTAGATTAAGTTTAGTTAATATCGGAACTCGGGACCTAACAAATAGAGAGCTAGATCGGGTATACTTAAGGTTAAACTCAAAACTTAGCAAATAGAGAGCTAGATCGGATATACTTAATGTTCAACTCGGAACTTAGCAAACAGAGAGCTAGATTGGGCATACTTAATGTTGAACTCGAAACTTAGTGAATAGAAAACTAGATCGAGTATAGTTAATGTCAGAAACTTGGAATTTAGGAAACACACTCATAAAAGTCTTCGAAGACCAATGGTGGGTTAAGGTCGGAGATCGAACATAGCCCCGAAAGTCGGAACTTATATAATCTCGAAACTCAGATCCAATTCAATCTTGGAAGTCGAACTCGGGAATATCAATAGAGGTTAAAATCTTGAAAGATAGATTAAGACTTAAGATTTTAAACTTGCACCTAACTACCCAAGCTTTGCTCATAAGACTTTTGTTGTGTGTTACAA
Organism: Pterocarpus macrocarpus; assembly: GCA_031439585.1. NCBI lineage: Eukaryota > Viridiplantae > Streptophyta > Magnoliopsida > Fabales > Fabaceae > Pterocarpus > Pterocarpus macrocarpus. The sequence continues at coordinate 30,427,033 of CM062513.1, read as the reverse complement.
CTAATGAAGATATGACGATGAGTCCATATTCCGAAGGAACGTGACATGGTGATCACGCTCTGATGGGGTATGACATAGTGATCATACTTTGGAATACGACATAATTGATTAAAGTGGGCAGAAAGCCCTTTTCTATATCACCTATTGGTATTATTATATTCTTGGTATAAATATGTTATGATGACATGATCATGAATTATTCTTATGAGGGCATGCATATTTGAATATGAATGAAGGAAGAATATATGAGATCCCTTTAGTTGGAGGCAGTTATTTAGGTCCCTCCAGGTGAAGGCAGTTAAAGGATAAAGATATGGGTTCTTTCACTCGAAGGCAGTTGCACATTAGGTCCTTCCCTATGAAGGCAGCTAAAACTTTTGGATCCCTCTATATTGCAGGCAGATGGCCAACTGAGTCCCTCCAACCTAGAGGCACGTGGGTCCCTTTGCGGGTCAGTACTGTGTGACGACGGTCACAAGTTGAGCTCACTCTCAGATCAGACTACCCAAGGGCAGTAAAGACTAAAGATTAAAACATATGCAAGCACCCTAGGGATGGCGATACGTAACGCCTAGGTGTGCCAAGAAAAGAAAGCAAAGAAAGTTAAAGGAAAGTACCAGAGCAATTGCATGATTTCAACTATGAGTATTTGCATAATTATACCCTATATTTTATTGATACTGAGACTGTTCTATCTACTTATGCAGTGATTATTGTTCTCATTATGAAATATTGCCAATGTGACTCAAGTGTGTGGGATCAAGTAAACTTTGCTTTGGATAATATATTTTTGAATAGTAAAACTGAACAATCTATGTAATATGCTCACCTTTTTCATAATAAACCGAAGCAGCTAGAGATAATAACGATGACATGGTATGAAATTTCTTAGTGAATTCTACTGAGAATTTAAAATTCTCATTCTTGCTTCCGTGTTATCTCTAGATAGTTCGAGAAGTTTCAAAGATGGCTGAAGTTGCTATCAGATAAGGTCTGCTCAGGTAACAGTAACAACTCCAGAGTGTGGTACTATGACTTAAGCATAGTACTATATTTCGGGAGGATGTTAAATTTTTTACTATATTCCATGCCATAGGAGTCAACCCATTATTATATGAAGGATCAAAGTCATAGTTAACGCCTGGAATTTTCTCTATCTCATCAACATAGATAGTTTCAACATTTCATCATTTGACAAGATCATTGGTTTGCAGTGGGGTTGGATTAGGTTATGGGTTTTCTTATGTTATATGCCCGCTTTGATCTTTGGATGATTGGGTATTGTTAACTCCTTTGGATGGAGTTTGCACAATGTTGACTCTTGTTTTTGGACTTTTCACAGAAGTCACCTAAATGAGTTTGAAAAAGCTCTTCAAGTGCTCAGTGAAGAGCTTTAGTACAGCCATCCTCTTCTCCATGTTCTGACAAGCACAATACCAATTAGTGGATAGCTTAGTAGCATTTAAACATAAATTAATGGACATTAATGCATGTTAAACAATGAGAGCAAAACCTGAAGGTAAAGAACAAGCATTGAATTTGCTATGCTTTGTTAGAACAACGTGAGCATAACCTGAAGGTAGGGAGCAAGCATTGAATTTGCTATGCATTGTTATAGATCACTTAAAGGATATTTCATAGGTTGCATTGTTCCTTCCTAGTGTGAGCAACATTTAACTTATATCAGCTTTAAGGTATGAGAAAAAAAAGACATTCTTAGTGTTTAAATGCTTGTTAATAACCTTACCAACACATTATTGATGTCAATAGCAGCTTCTGGCAGCATGGATTATTGCTCCATATTAATCCATTTGTTAAAGGAAAATGAAAACAAAAATATTAGCTATATATAGATATAATGTCATATTTGCAAAGGGAATCAATTGCATCACCCATGGTTAGTGAAATAATAAATTCTAGCATCAATGTTGTGACAAAGTGGAGTCATACTCAGTGTTTGACTTCATTCCTTTCATCTGAGGCTTAGTTCCATAGGGAGGACTATTATGTTCCATTGACAAAAGCAATGGGATGTAGTACATTGATTTAAGGAGCTTCCTCCTTCAAACACTAGCAGTTGTTATAGTGTCTTTAGAGTACTAGAGGAAGCATTTAATGTAACTTCACTTCAAAAAGCAACTTTAGAAATTTTTCTTTAGATTGGTGGCTTAGGTTGTGTGTTTGATGTGTGGTTAGTAGATGCAACAGTATGGTTTTGAGTCATAATAAAACAAAAAGAAAAATTGTTGACTCTTGTTCCAATACTATTTGACTCGAACATACCAATTAAGTGGAACAATTTATGGTTTATTTTTTGTATCAAAGTGGAACACTTTGCTTTCCCCTTTTTTTTTAAGCTCATTGTATAGGTTGAAATTTAGTTAGGTTTGTTAATGTATGAAGTAATGTTTTATATTTCAATTGATTTGAATTGTCAATATAATTGTGTGCTTTTAATTTTATTTTGGTCACTGCTCATTATCCTAATTTTGTCTATCTAAAATGTAATTTTTTTCTTTGTTGAACAGGGATGAAGGGTTATGGGTATGAGTTCACCCCATGGGTAAACACACGAGTATGGGTTGGCATGATGCATTTTAGGCTTGTCTTCCCTTACACGAACTCTTTACTTTAGTACTTCAAATTTTATGAAAAGGTTTATTTGCATGACCTTGATTGTGAAGAAAGGCAAGGTGATAAAATTTAGTGCCTCTCATTTTTTTTATGGGGAAGTCCTTAAGTCGCCTGTGCTTAGCAAATTAAATTATACACTCCTTCCTTAGTAAGCAATTCTCAAATGCCACTAAATTAAGATGAGTCCACCATAAATTAACATTTATAAACTTGATTTTTGCAAATAGTGCATACATGTGTCTGGTTTGAAGTCCTCACCTATTATCCCTTTAAGCCTACACACATTTTGTACCAAAAAAAATTTATTCAAAGCAAAAGGACATGTTCGGGCAAACTAAAACATAGTTGACATAGAGTTAGCATACAAATTAAGCTACTAAATACCCATTGAAAGTAATGTAACGTCCTGATTTAACTGTGACTATAAATAATGCTCTTAAAGATTATTAGTGATAAGAAAAGAGAAGGAAAAAAAAATATGAGAGAAGGGGCAAAAATTTGAAGAGTCATGTGGGTAGTATGTTAATTATGTAAGTTTTATATCATGTATGTGTATAAAAGTTTCATATCATGTGACTACCATACATGATAAATAAATTTTTACATTGTGTGACATAAAATTTTGTATGGTTAGAATGTGACCACCTAGTTGGTTGGTGAATCAAGTGGTTAGAATCTAACCACATAGTTAGAAACTAAGGAGAAAACATGAGCCACACAACCTACTTACTACTTTTACTCCAAAAAAAATTACAAAAATTACTCTAAAATAACACAAAACTCCTAACTATCTACTCCCTCAACCATAACCCTTTTCCCATTTTCCTTCTTAACTCATCCAAATTGGCATTTTTTACACCTCTCATAAACTTACACCCATCCTAGCCAACATTACTCTCATAAAACACAATATCAAAGCCAAAAACTCTCCCCTTTAGTCAAACACAATTTCGGCCAAGGTAAGGGCTAGGAAGAGTGACCATATTTTGGGTGAATTGAAGGTGATTAGAGCTTCAAGAAAATCAAGCTAGAAGGCCACAAGCTATAGAAGTAAGGTAAGAAATCCTAAGACTTGCACTACTCTTAGTGTTTACAAGTACATATGGCTAGGGTTCATTAGTCTTCTTGATATGAATATCTAAGTTAAAAAATTGACGATATTAATCCTTGCATCTTCATGTTTTAAAGTTGTGAGATTTAGTTATTCTTAAGTTGTTGTGGTATTAGCCAAAGGAAGACTAGAGGCAGAATTGCTTCAGGATACAAATCTAGGCAATTTGTAATTTGTAACACCTTTCTAAGCACAATACCATGCTTAAGTTATAGTATCACACTTAAGAGTTGTAACTAATAAATAAATGGACCTTGTTTGACAGCGACTTTTGGCCATCCATCCAATCTTGATCAACTTCATCCTGGATGGCCATCATCAAGATCTTCGAATTATTTGGATATGATACAGGAACATATATACGGGTAAAAATTATAAATTCTCAGTAGGACATCCTAGACTACCACATACAATGTTGTCGTCATCATCCCCAACTGCTTCAAATTATTGTGGAAAAAGTGGTCATGCCATATCAAGTATAGATTTCATCTTATAAAGCTCAAAAATATCCTTTCAAAGCAAGTTAGTAACAAAAAAATCCTTTCAAAGCAAGTTCAAAAATATTTACACACTTGTCAATTAAGAGAGCAGATTCATAATAGTAACAAATAAAGTATAACTTATGCATATACAGATGTAAATGCAGATGCACCTCATGTAATCATGCAAGTACACTTGTGCTTTCTTTAACTTTCTTTACTTAACATGCCTAGGCATTACGTATTACTGTCCTTAAGGTGTCTGCATGGGTCTACACTTCGGCATTATGTATCGTCATCCTCAAAGTGCAACCTTTCTTAACTTTCTTTACTTGGTCCCCTGGAGGTGAATGGCATCTCCCACCTCTAGATAATAGCCTACTTTTTAGGACCAAACTTTCCTATACGTGATTACCGAGTTTATTTTCCCTGATTCTGACATTGACTTATTCCCCTTGAATCTATTCAGGGGCTGGCTCAAGTAATAGGGAATTAATATCATATTAGAGATCATATATTCATGAATGCATATGCTTGATGTGCTTATGATTATGCTGTATAGTTCATATACTTCTGCTGAAAATTTGGCAACATGACAACATAAATAGGAAAGGCCATAAAACAGACAATACAATCAACAACCAACCACTCACAGTAATCATGATTATCGTAAATATTATGCCAACATAACATCAATTTGGTATGTAATTGCATAATTTATTCAACCCTTTTTAGTACTCATGCTTTATGGAACCCTTAAGTCATGAAATTTTCAAGTTGGCTTGCTTTCCTTAAATTTGCCTAGAATTTCTAAATTGTACTAAAATTCCATTTTCATTCATTTAATCTCAAAATTTACTAGAATGTAATCTATTAGTCTACTTTTGAATCTTTTTGATTCCACTAAATTTTGAGGTGTATAACTTAAGTTATTAATGTTTTACTTAAGGCTGCCCTGTTTCAAGATATATTTACATACTTAAATTTAGAAAATCACTAAAAATTTATAATTTTAATCCCAAATTCTACTAGATTGTACCTATTTTGATTCTTTTTCAATTCCAATAAGTTTCACTCTCATAAAATAAGTAGAGCTCAAGTTATGAGCTCCTTATATAGGTTGCATTATTTCAATCTGAACAAAACATGGGTCAACTTTAAGGAATTACTGGTAAGAATATACTCATGATCTGATTTAAAATTTTATGCACATGATTTTCTATGTGTTACCTTTCTAAAACAATTAGTTGCACTTAAATTGAAGTCATATATGGCTAGTTATGCCTCTTACATCACACTTTGGTTAGGATAAAGAGTGTAATCTAGTAGCCTAGTTCTAAAAATTATAACTATTTCATTTCAAGTCCAATAGACCTATAATTTATATGGTTGGATTCTTCTTTAAGTCTAGTTTCATCTAAAATTAGTTTTAATCAAATTTGAGTTCTGCAGGTTAGGATATAAGCTTCATCATATGGATAGCTTCTAGGGTTTTACTTAACAGCTTTTCTATTTTGGGTCTATATTAGTCTTCTAATATTTTCTTCCATCTTAACCAAGTTTCTCTAATTTAAATCACTAGAAAAGAGCGTTATTAATACCATAAAAGAATAAATCAAGGATAATAAAAGAAATGTAACATCCTACCTAATGTAATACTATGCTAAAGTCATAATATTATAATCAAGGGTTTGTTACTTGTTCTAGCTTGCTTTTATTACTTACTCTTGAAAAGTCGTAGTGCAGATAAAAATTTCACGGAATTGTCTAATCTTAACTATCCATGGAAGTAATTAGCTACTAAGCTCATAAAATAACATGGTACGTCGGAAAGTAAGAGAATAAAAGTGTGGAAATAAAGTTGCAGTAAATATTTACAGAATGTTTATAATATATATACAATCTCATGTATTTATTCCTAGGTTCTAAGTACATCATAAAGGACTGTCAAAACATATACTTGGTCCATGATTGTATCACCTTCTCAGTATAGGTCCTTATAGGGACATAGCAACCTAATCAATATACATGAGAACATAAAACAAAGACTATGACTATGGCCCAAGGTCGTATAAAGACACCAAAATAGGGCAATTCTATACAATACCATTGTCATAAGGGTCTGGTAACTTTACTAGATAGACCCTGAAGAAAGAAATCTGTTCGCCATGAGGCTCGCAAGCCCGAGGTTGCCTGGTGCATCACCATCATTTAGAGCTAATGAAGAGGAGGATAAGGAATCCATCAACTCTAATGGATCACTCTCAGAGGGCATAGGAGGTATGTGCTGGGATGGTACAATGGGTTGTTAGGCCTAATGTAGAGGCATGAGGTCTGGGTGAGCCATATACAGTGGAACTCCTAGAAAAGGAGCCGCTGGGTCAAAAAAGGGACTAAAGATAGGTACAACAAAGGCCCACTAGAAGAATATGTACAGGTGGACTCTAGAGGTAGCAGTCAAGTACAAGGAATCCATAAAACGGGTCGTAATGCTAATGCAACTCGGGCACCTCAGCGAGAAGACCATCGTCGCCATCATCACCATTTGAGAATGATGTAAACATATAAATAGAATGAGAATTTAGAAAATTCTTAGTAGGACTCCCTAAACTATCATGATATGACATCGCTATCATTCTCAGTTGCTTCGGGTTAGTTTAGATATGTAGAAATATGAACAATAAAGTGAAAATTCCAAATTTTATAAGGGTTGAAACCATAGCATCTGAAGCAAATTCCATTTTTACTCATAAGAATAATAAACAAATATGAATGCATATGATGAGCAGCGGATAAAGCAGAGAGCTAATTATAATCAGAAAAGGTATATAATCAATCACCTCATGTTTACAAGAAATGCAAATAGATTTTAATGCATGTGCACTTGACACTCCCTTTTCTTAACTTGTATCATAAGTTTCCATACTTGGTCTCTTGGGAGTTTAGGTCATATAACTCTTGGATAATAGTCTGTTTTTCAGGATTGAGCTTGTTTCTATACATGATCGCCAGGTTTACTTTCCCCGACTCTCACACCGATCTATCCCCCTTAATTTGGTCCGAAGTTGGCCCAAGTAATATGGAATCATACTTTTATCATAAATCATATGTATAGGAACATCATGCTTACATAACTTGAGATCATAATACATAATTCACATGCTTCCTGTCGAAATTTTAATAGTATAATAGCTAAGACATAAGGCTTCCCAATGAATAGTGCACATAACCAGCTAGTCAACCATAAAAATAAGGATCATAACATCAATACATTCAATTTACATCAACATAACTAGGAATTTGCACAACCCATTCAACCATTTACCCATCAAAGTTTAGAAAGCTTTTAAACCTAGAAACTGCTAAGTGATCTTGATTCTCTCAGTTTTGTCCTGGTTTTCTAAATTCCTCTAAAATTCCATTTTAATTTATTCTGATCTAAAAATTTAATGATTATATCCTTATTAGTCTTCTTTTAAACCTCTTTGGTCCCATCTCAATTTGAGGTGTATAAGTTGAGTTATTAGAATTTTAGTCAAGATTGCCCTATTGCTGGACATACTTGAGTACTCAAATTTAGAAAATCACTAAAAATTTAGCTCTCCTTGTTTTTATCCAAAATTTTTTCCTAAGTAAAGCTAATTGAACTGTCTTTCATTTCCTATGAGTTTAATTTGAATTGGGTAACCAAAGCTCAAGTTATGAGCTTCTCAAGTAGATTGCCCTGGGTTACCCTGTTCCTCCCGAACAAGGCATAGAGTAACTTTGAAGAATTTCTAGGAGCAATGTACTTAAGATATAAATCTAAAATTTTTATGGTATGATCATATATGTGTTAGCTATCTGAAAAATTAGTTTCACTAAATTTGAAGTTGTGTAGGGTGAGTTATGCTTTGCATAATCCATACTAGTTAGAATAATGGGTAGGATTCAATAGGTTGCTTCAAAAATTTATAACTATCTCATTTCAGGCTTAATGGGCTTATAATTTGTCTAGTTTCATCTAAGAATGGTTTTATTAAATTTTGACCTTTGTAGGTCAAAATGCACCATTTGTGGTATGGACAGTCCCTAGGGTTTTAGTTTCCAGCAACTCTGTTTGAGTGTTTCCTTTAGTTTATGGCCAAATCTCCAACCCAAACCAATAATTCCTATCTTAATTCATCGGAAACAAGTCATATACTCATCAACTAACATCATATGAAATGAACACAAGAAGCCCTAATAGATTTCATACATTTATAAAATCCATTGAATTCAAGAATCCTATCTCAAATTTCAAGTTTGAGTAAGAAAAGAAGCAAGTTTGGGTGAAGATGTAAAAGTGGGAGGAAGAAGTAAGGATGAAGAGATGAAGTTTAGGAAGACAAATAATGGAAGAAAAAGGTCTAGTGGTGGTGTAACACCCTAATAGTTCCATTCTATGCTTAAGTCATATTGTGGAATTACTAATTGTTACTTTTACTCGCGGAACTAACATTATCATTTTGAAATTACTTTACCTGAAAATAGGGGTAAAAAATTTTTTTTTTGAACAATAATGAGTAAACTGTTTTGAAAATCGAGAGCCATGAGCGTATCGTGAACGTGTATTACAAACGTCGCTATCTCATTCATATTATGCAAGTAACATGAATAGAAACAATAAGAATAACTATAATCCTAGATAAATGTAACATTAATTCCATAGCCATCCATAGTTGATATAATAATACTAAGAGTCATACGTAGTGATATAAGGGGTCCAATATCTATTGTCGGCCCTGCAAAAGAAACCTAACAAATACATCAATAAAGGAAATATATAGGAAATCACATCTGCCCATACATGCCAAAAGAAAATGATAACCTTAGCTACAACCAAAAAGGGCTATCCTTATGCTTAGCTTTGCATGTAACCAACACCACACTCATCTGACGGGAGGAAACTGCTCCCAAGTCCACCGGGAGTAACATCACCACGTCCTCCACCTTGAGCACGGCCATGCCCATGAGGCACGACACGGGTGCGAATAAACCCAACGACCACAAACCGGGGGTGGAGCTCGGCTAGCAGACGAAGCTAAAGAGTCGGAAGATAGGTGAATCACTGAAGGCTGAGACGGCTTTGAATGGTAGGATCCCACGGAATAAGTCGGGTATGATGACTCAAAAGGATCTATCTCTATGGAAGTAGTCGGCGTCAATCGAGTGTCAGAGTCGAAGTCTTCATCCGTTGGGTACCTTAGAGAATGAAAAGGCGGGTGGACGTCATCCATGATAATGTCCTCAAATAGCTCGTGAGGGCGGAAAAATGGACTCATCACAGGTGCACAGAACTAGCAGCTATGGAACATGTAGATCCGCATCACTGCTTGAGCAGTCAGCACAGATGCATTTAGCATTGAGTTAAAGTGCCAATGCATCACTAGAAACTCAATGAAAATCACCACCGTGCCCGACACCGGCATCCTCTGAAGATGACATGGAAATGTAGAAGTGAGAAATACTAAATTTCTCAGTTGGATCACGATTAGACAAACACTGTGTCATCGTCATAGTCCCAGCCACTTCGGGTTTAATTATAAAAAAGTAGTGGACATATATAAGTTCAATTTTCATGATTTTGAAAACTTAAACCCGAAGTGGGTTGCTTTTAAACTTAGCATCATAATTACATCATCATAACTAACATACATACTAAGGCATAGAATAACCATTCATAATGCAAATGGACCATATAAATACATGCAAGGACATGCATCATCATGGACTCAATCATAGTTATACTTGACCTCACTTTCGCTTTTAGCACGTGCTTAACATTCTTTACTTTCCTTTGAAATAGGCTGTTTTTGGACATGAGCTTATTCTGTGACCATAATCATGCAGGACTAAACCAAATTAGCCTAAGCTGATATTGGTTACCCCTAAGTTGGAAGGTCCTCCATGTCACCCTTGCCTCTCTTATAGAGGTTTCTTGAGTCTTTGTAGATCACTGTCTCTTACTTCCCTTATTGAAGTGATTGAAGAATCATGTCCTATTAATTCTTTTCTTATTATTATACTTTACATGCATAATACTTCTTTGACTAGACACATGCAATGATATGACTAAGTCCATAATTTTGACAGAAATCGGACAGCATAACAGCTAGACTGGAGTTTTCCCCAAAATTCCAATCATAAGCTTTCAACTAACAACTTATCATATCACAATAATCAATCAATCATGAGACAAAGCTTAATCAACTCATCATTCATCATGTCGAATGGCATCACACATTTATACCCTAAAGGGGTTTATAGTTGTGTTATTCTTTGTGAAGAATCTTATGAATCATCACATGATTTCTCGTGGTTACCCATGAGAGAATCACATAGTTAAGATATATGTATGTGGTCTTTTAGTTGCTTAGTTCTCATATGAAATTATTCTTTACTTGAGTTCATATCTTATAGAACACTTGTTCAAATTAATTAAGTTAAGTGATTATTTCCTTTCCTTGAGATAGTGGACTTAGTGATTCCTAGGTTTATGATATGCTCAGAGGCTCTAATCATACTTCTGTTCCCAAGGAGTTTGAGATCCCTCTAATCTTTAAGGCATGACAATGTATAACCACATCATGAATCCAACAATATCATATTCACTAAACACCAAGGGTGGTTTTTAACTTAACCAAACTACAAAGTTTCAAACTTTTATCACTAATATAACAAGATCTTACCTTAAGTATTATAAAAGTTATCATGATTTATAAAGTAGTCATAAAGTTTTATTCTTTACGAAAGTAAGTGCCTTTAAATTAAGCTCTTATCTTAATGATTAGATCTTCATGAAATAATGATACAAGTTACTAACTTTTTAACTAAAAAGCCTTGTTCTTTATGTAAGTCGACTCTTTTGATTATTCTAAGACCATCAAGGTCTCAACTTTATAATTTAAAGTTGTCTCTAAATTAAAAAGGTTTCTACTTTATCAACTAGTGATATAAGATATTAGCTTTAAAGTTATAAAGTCTTGATCTTTATAAAAGTTAACACCTTTATGACTCAAAAATGCTATTTTTGCTTAAAACTTGGAACTTTACTAATATATTTATCTCAAGAGTCCACCTTTACAAGACTTAATGTGCAAGCTTATAACTTTATGACTTAAAGTCACCTTCTTGATTAAAGTTTAAAACTTTATGAAAGGATTTACATCCAAGAATCAATCTTTACAACATAAAGTGACAAAATACCATTTTTATAACTCAAAAAGGCTTAATATTCCAAAAAGCTAAAACTTTTACATGTAGTCTTGTCTTCAAAACAAAACAAAATAAGGCTTTTATGAAGGCACTAAACTTTCGCTACTTTCTATGTATCAAGGAGCAAACTTTTTAAAGCTTTAAGCTTTTAGGATATTCATAGTCTTATCAAATCATGAAAAGCATGTAAAGATGAAACTCTTCAAATCATAAGCTCATCATAAGAAAAAGAACAATTTTAAACAAAATACCACCAAGAACATTAAGAATATTCAAGAATAAGAACATGAACATATTTTTCTAAAAGGAGAAACATCAAGAACACTTGAAGAAGAACAAGAACATATTTTTCCAAAAGTAGAAACATCAAGAACACCTGAAGAAGAACAAGAACATATCTAACCAAAAATAGAAACTTTTACTCAAGAAGAGCATGAAAGATTTTCTCAAGTTTTCACTTAAAGATCTTGATCATGAGAAGAACCATATTTCAAGCTTTCTTGAGTAAACAAAATAAAAAGATGAAAATCACTACCTTTCTTAGAAATGGTGCTACAAGAAGAGAAGAAGAAGATGATGATGGTGGTGGTTCCTTTCCTTGAAGATGGTGGCGGTTTGGCTTGGTGGAAGTAGAAGCTCGTGAGATCTTGTGAAAATGGAGGTTGTAGTGTTTAGATCTTATCTCCAAAGACCCAAAAATGAGGTCCTTGAAGGGCTAAGTGAGAGGTTTTGGGTGGTGGTGGTGAAGAAAGGAAGAAGAAGATGAAGAAGAAGAAGAGAGTTTTAGAGAGAAGTGAGAGGATTTGGTTTTAACAGAGAGAATAAGATGAGTGAAAATGAAAATGTGAGTGTGTGTGTATATGGCATCAACTATTCAAGGGGAATGATGGAGATATTTTCTTAATTTTGTGTTAATTAAGGTTTAGGGGGATAAATTAGATGATGGGGGAATAAATCAAGCACTACCTCTTACATAAAGCACTCTTGTCTAATACTTTATACTTTAGTGACATTACTCTTTACTTTATTGTCTAGTTGACTAAATTTGAATTTAATCATGTGATTAAGTGCTCTTGCAACTTAATTAAGATGATTAAGAAAGGATTAGTGATTACTCGTGATTAAGCTTAATTAACCTTAATTAAACTTGATTAAGCTAATTAAGGGCAATTATTGCTTAATTAAGCTATAAAGGCTTTGACTTGCTTAATTAGGGTTTATCTAATGTTGATTAAGTATTCTCTTGACTTTTCTCATCCGAGTTAACTTATAAACTCTTCGTTAACCCCTTAATTAAGCCTTAATATCATAATTTCTCATTAAGTGCCTAATTACTCACGGTTACTGAGGTAATTTAGCACGACAAGAAATTGAGAATGTTACAGGTGGAGGCCTAAATTTTTGGGGAGAGAAGTGGAAATACTTTGTGCATTGAGTTATAAAGCAAGGATGACTCATAGTATGATTGGTGGAATTGAATTTTCTGCTCAATATCATTGACCTGCCCATTTTGTATGGCCATCTTTGGGCCAACAAAAGGGGTGTAGGTTGCTAAATTGTAGCCACTCATTCTAGGGTCTTTACTGATGCTCATACAGTCCAATAGTATCAATTTCTACTGGCTCGAGTCTTACTTTACAAGACATAGCAAATCCAAAAAATTTTCCTCAACTATCAAAACGTTACTTTATATAAGACTTTTTTTTTTTTCTACAGGGAGTACATAACCTTAATTCCTACACTTCAATGTTGCTTACTCATACATCTATAATGTATCAAATAAAATGTTCAACAATATTAATAAAAATTACAGTTTTTAGGGATGTTAGAAGAAAACCCTCACATCCATAAAACCCTAAAAGGCCACAAATCTAAGACATTCTACCTCAAATTCAAGATGTATAGCTCTTCAACTTGAATCCTTGAGTGGCTCTACTTCTCTAAAGCCTTGAGTTAGTTGTAAATCTCTCCTTACTCCTTACATGGCTAAGACTATATGATCAAAGGAAGAAGGATTTGGGCTTTTCTTAAGGCTTTTGTGATGATATACAAAGGAAAGAATAGAAGCTTTGGACAAAAGGGAGCAAGATTCATTGGGGGAGTATGAGTGGGTGGTTGGAGAAGAAAATGGAGGTAGAGAGGAGGAAGAGGATGGCCGAATTTTTGAGGGCTAAATGGGGAAAAATAAGCTTCTTCCTTCATAAGTTAAAATGACTTGTGAAGGGTTTTGATTAGTGAATATCAAAGGAAATTTAAATTTCCTTAAGCTTCTTGTTTTGGGCCTTCCTTGGGCCACCAAAGGGGTTAGTGTGGCCAATTTCTAGCACACATCCTAGGCTTTTTAACTAGTATTTTATGCCATCCTGCAATGTAAGCTCCTACCAATTTGGTTCTTGTACTACAAGACCTTGCTAGCAAGACAATTTTTCTCTGGCGAGCCAAACATTGTTATTTTCTTCTATAGAGAAGACTTAAATTCTTATTACCTTATTGTTAATTACTCTCTAATAATGTTAATTAGGTAAATCAATATATCACAATACTACCCACCTTAAAAAGAATTTTGCCTTCAAAATTCCATTATCCTTAGTGAGCCAATTGGATATCATAGATTCTCAGCTACACTGAATGTTATATTGAGGTGATCAGGCTCCATATGCAGTTAAGTGTGATTGATAAACTATAACATTATCAACAAGTCTGCCATGCACAAACACCTATGTCCTTGTCATGTAAGGGCCTAAAGCATAGCTTAAATGTAACACCCTCCTAAGCATAATACCATGCTTAAGTCATAATATCACACTTAGGAGTTGTTACTAAAAAATAAATGGATCTTGTTTGACAGCAACTTTCGGTCGTCCATCCAATCTCAATCAACTTCATTCAGGTGGCCATCATTAAGATCTTTGAGCTATCTAGAGACGATACGAGAACATACATAGGAGTAAAAATTATAAATTCAAAGTAGGATATCCTAGACTACCACATGCAATGTCGTCGTCAACATCCTTACTGCTTCAGTTAATAGATTTCATTTTATAAAGTTAAAAAATATCCTTTCGAAACAGGTTAATTTTATTCACGCACTTGTCAATCAAGAGAGTAGATTCATAATTATAACAAAAAGAGTATAACTTATGCATATACAAATGCACCTCATGTAATCATGCAAGTATATATGTGCTTTCTTTAACTTTCTTTACTTAATATACCTAGGCATTACGTATCGCCATCCCTAGGGTGTCCACATGGGTCTGCACTTGAGTGTTACATATTATTGTCCTCAAAGTGTAGCCTTTCTTAACTTCCTTTACTTGGTGCCCTGGAGGTGGACGGCCTCTTCCACCTCTGGGAAATAGCCTAATTTTCAAGACAAAGTCTATTCCTATACATGATTGCTGAGTTTATTTTTCTCGACTTTCACACCAATTTATTCCCCTTAAATCTGTTCAAGAGCTAGCCCAAGTAATAGGAAACAAAATCATATTAGAGATCATATATTCATGAATGCATACGCTTGATGTACTTTTGATTATGCTACAAAGTTCATGTACATTTACTAAAAATCTGGTAGCATGACAACTGAAATAGGAAATGTCATAAAATAGACAGTACAATCAACAACCAGCTAGTCATAACAATCATGATCATCATAAATAGTATGCCACATAACATCAATTTGGTATATAATTACATAATTAATTCGGCCCTTTTTGATTCCTCATGATTTATGGAACCCCTAAGCCATGAATTTCTCAAGTTGTCTTACTTTCCTTAAATTCATCCAGAAATTCTAAATTACACTAAAATTCCCTTTTAACTTATTTTAATCTCAAAATTTATTAGAATGTAGCCCTATTTGTCTACTTTTGAATCTCTTTAGTTCTACTAAATTTTGATGTGTATAACTTAAGTTATTAATATTTTACTCAAGGCTGCCCTGTTTAGGATAAACTTGCACACTTAGATTTAGAAAATCACTAAAAATTTATCTTACATCATTTTAATCCAAAATTCTACTAGATTGTACTTGTTTGGACCCTCTTTCAATTTCAACAAGTTTCACTCTCATAGGGTGAGTAGAGCTCGAGTTATGAGCACCTCATTTGGGCTACCCGGTTTCAACTCGAACAGAGCATAGGTTAATTTTAAGAAATTACTGGAAACAATATACTCATAATCTGATTCTAAAATTTGGATATGATTCCCTATATGTTAGCTTTCTACAAAAATTAGTTGCACTTAAATTGAAGTCATATAGGGCGAGTTATATCCCTTACATCAAACTCTGATCAGCACAAAAAGTGTAATCCAATAGCTTGCTGCTAAAAATCATAACTATTTCATTTCAAGTCCAACGGACCTATAATTTATGTGGCTAGATTCATCTTTAAGTCTAGTTTCATCTAAAATTAGTTTCACTCAAATTTGAGTTCTATAAGTTGGGATATAAGCTTTGCTATACAAATGGCTCTTGGGGTTTCCGTCAATAGTTTTTCTGTTTTGGATCTATATTAGTCTTCTAATATTTTCTTCAACCTAAACCAAGTTTCTCTATTTCAAATCACTAGAAAGGAGCCTTATTGACACCATACAAGAATGAATCAAGGATGATCGAAGAAAATCCCAACATCCATAAAACCCTAAAAGACCACAAATCTAAGACATCCTACCTCAAAGTCAAGATGTGTAACTCTTCAACTTGAATCCTTGGATGGCTTTACTCCTCTAAAGCCTTGAGATAGTTGTAAATCTCTCCTTACTCCTTACATGGCTACGGCTATATGATCAAGGGAAGAAGGATTTGGGCTTGTCTTAAGGCTTTTGTGATGATACGCAAAGGAAAGAGTAGAAGATTTGGCCAAGAGGGAGCAAAGTTCAAGGGTTTGGGAGACTATAAGTGGGTTGGAGAAGAAAATGAAGGTAGAAAGGAGTAGGAGGGTGGATGAATTTTTTAGGGCTAAATGGGAAAAATTAGCTTATTCCTTTATAAGTTAAAATGACTCGTGTAAGGTTTTGATTGGTGGATATCACAAGAAATTTAAATTTCCTTAAGCTTTTTGTTGTGTGGCCTTCCCTAGGCCACTAAAGGGGTTAGTATGGCAAATTTCTAGCCATACACCTAGGGTTTTTAAATGGTATTTTGTGTCATCCTATGGTATAGGCTCCTACCAATTTGGTTTTCATACTACAAGACCTTGCTAGCAAGACAATTTTTCTCCGACTAGCCAAACATTGCTATTTTCTTCTATAAAGAAGACTTAAATTCTTATTACACTATAATTAAACTTTCCTTTGTTGTTAATTACTCTATAATAATGTTAATAAGCTACATCAGGATATTACATAATTTGAACCCCATAATTGAAGCTAGGAAACTCAAAATGAACTAAAACCATTATTATTAGAAAACTAAAATATAAGAGAATACCCCTATAAAATTTTGTGGATAGATTCCCTTTGTAGAGGTCCCAGTAATTATGTGAAGTGACCATTAGCCTATTAGTAACTAAAATAGGACTAGTGTTCCGAGTTTTAAGTAAAGTGACTATTATCTTATTAGTAATCAAAACAAGATCGGTTTTCGAGTAAAGTAACTGTTACCCTATTGGTAACCAAAGCAAGATAAGTGTTTTGCAGTCTAAGTAAAGTAACTATTACTTTATTAGTAACCAAAATAGGATTAGTGTTTTGAGTTATGAGTAAAGTGACCTTTACATTATTAGTAACCAAAGTAGGATAAGTGTTTCAAGTTCCGAGTAAAGTGACTGTTACCCTATTAGTAACCAAAGTAGGATAGGTGTTCCTAGTTACAACTTGAACAATCATTCATACCATAATTTCAAAGTTTACTTCAAACTCCGAGGTGTTCTGGGTTCCGTTCACTTCTCCAAGTTTCTGAGTTTCGAGTTTCAAGTTCGACCCTAAATTGACTTAAAATCAAATTATGATGAATTTTCTTAATTCGGGACAGATTCTAGGTATTAAGTGATTTATGTTTCCAATTGAGTTATCTTTGAGACAATTTATATTCTATTATTTCCTACTTGAAACTTGAAGTATGACAGTCCAACATACATGTTGATATGATTATGTTCTCTTAATAAAGATATGCATATAAGCATATGAATTAAGAAAGTACAGGAGTAGATAAGATGAGATCCCTTTGATTGGAGATAGGTACAAGATCTCTCCACTTGAAAGCAGTTATAATAAAACTATGAGATCCCTATACTTTGGACACATGTAGCCAAAATGAGATCCATCTACTTTGGAGGCACATGGCCAAAATGAGATCTCTCCCAATTTAGAGGCATGTGGCCAAAATGAGATCTCTACAAATTAAAGGCATGTAGATCCCCTTGTCGATTAGTACCATGTGACGACGGTCATGAAATGAGCTCATTTCCTAGATCGGTCTATCCAAGGGCAGTAAAGATTAAAAGGCTAATGAGAAGATAAATAAGAAGGTGTATCAAGTCATGTATTCATGAGCATGCAGCATATGTACTTTTATTTGGTAGCTTGACCTATCAGAATAAAGCATCTCTATTAGTTATATAATTATTGTCATGCTTAAACTAAGTGTACGAGTTAAAATCAAGTTGCTACAGAAGGATATGTTTTCTAAACTTAATAAATGAACTTTTCCCTATGTATGAGATTATACTGTTCTTAATAAACCAAAGTAGCTAGAATGACGATAGTGACATTGATTGTCTAGTAGTCTAGTAGTCTAGGATGCCTACTGAGAATGTAAAATTCTCACTCCCATGTGTGTTCCCGTTTCGTCTCCAAAAAGCTTAGGAGATCTTGAAAATGACCATCTTACATCGAGATTGGATTGGCTATCAAAGGGTGCTATCAAATACATACATATGTTAGCCTTGGATAGCTATTTTGCTAGTTGAAGCTCTTAGTAGAGCTACTTATGTAATTTGAAGGGTTGTGATGTAAATATTTGTGTATGTAAGGGAATTTCTATTTTCCCTATATCAAGCAAGGTCCGCTAATTTACTAGTAATAACTTTCAAGTGTGATACTATGACTTAAGCATGGTGTTATACTTAAGAGTGTGTTACATTGTGGAAGTAAGTGAATTTGTAATTTCTCTTTGGGCTTAGGCCCTGTTGTTAATAAAAAAGAAAAGAAAAAGGGACAAAGGTTAATAATGAAGTTAGAATGAATCAAATTTAGGGCATATTTGGTAGGAGAATAAAAATAGGGGAGAATTCTCATATTACACCTAAATGAGATCTATAAAAATTCCCCCTCCCCATTTTTGTTAATTTGAAATAAATTTTATTAATACATTAGTTTTATTAAATTGAAATAATTTTTTTATTTTTAATTTAAGTTAATTTTTTTAATTTCCGTATATTGCACAAGTAAAAATAATAAGTTTTTTTTTTTTTAATCTTTTAAGGTAGGAAGAGAGTTATCGATTTTGAAGAAAAATAGCTATAAAAAGTGAGAGGAAATGGGAGAATATAAGAGATGGATGAAAAAGGAAATAGAAATTATTGATCGATTAAAAATACAAAAATGTGGACAATATTAAAATTGATTGGTTAATTTATGTTTTTGCATTTATTATATTTGTTGACCATTATCACTAGTTTAAACTGATTGGTTAATTCAAATTTTTAAAAATAATTGTTTCTAGGGAAAGGGAAGACACATGCCCCACTAATACTCCACTAATCAAATACATTACATATCCCATCAATACTCCATTAATTAGATATATCATATATTTAAATTTTAAAAGAAAATTAGTATTAATTAAGAAAATTCATATTTAATATTTTTAAATATAGTGAGTTTTTGAATTTTTTAAACACTTAACTAAAATAAATTTGACTAAATAAAATAATAAATCAAATTTATTGATTTCCTTTATTTGTATCCTTTGTTTGCTCTTTTATTAGTGTCTTTCATATGCTTCTGTACTAAAATTGTAATCCAAGCAATTGTTTGAATATTTTTCATTTTTCTAATTATAAATACACTCAATTTATTTACTTTAATAAAAAAATTTAAAATAAAAATAGGCAAAATTCACCACATTTTGATAGGTATAAAAGTTTTCATGTAGTATCTCCTATTTTATTAGTAGTATAGATAGATTGTATTAATATAGTGCAAAATTTTATTTAATTTCTTTAATGTGTTCACTTAATTATATGTTATGATTACTTTCATCATAATCACACATAGATATATCTTATTATATGCTATATTTTTAATATATTGTCATAATATATAATTGTACAAAATTCCAATTTAATCGCAAAATCTTCAACATACTTGTCTAGCGGTTTTATATTTTTCTTTTAGTTTTTGATTTTTTACTGATATCCTTCATTGGAGGTAGTCCTAATTGAGGTATAATCTAACATTAAATATGGGAATATCTTCAAATTAGGATTCAAACTATAATTCATCAAATTATAAAAAGCTAACCCCTTCCAACCCAATCCTTGTTGGTAGCAGTTTTATATTCTATTCTAGAAACATTGCTTAGCATTAAAATAGGATCCTAATAAGAATAAGAGTGAATAAGCATTTTAATCTTAATATTTTAAAATTGATATTAATTTGGTCTTCAAAAAATTTTTGACATCAATTTAGTCATAATATTTTGATATTAATTTGATCTTAAAAAAAATTGATATTAATTTAATCCTAATATTTTAACTTTTGATATCAATTAAATCCTAATACTTTAAATTTTGACATCAATTTTAGTCTTAACAAATTTTCTGTAAAATCAAATATTTTATCAAATCATCATTATAGGATTAAATTAATTACAAAATTTAAAATATTAGAATTAAATTAATATTAGAAATCATTTTATTAACTTTAAAATATTAAAACTAAAAAAATTATTTACTCTAGCGGGCCACATGGGCTTCATTGTACGATGGTTAGTTTAAGTTTAATAAGCCGCATCCCCCAGACTTAATAAAAAAGCGGAATCCACGTGCACATAAAAAAGGCTTTCTCCCATTCTTCGCCGACCTCCGATGTTTCTGGACTCTGGATTCTAGACCCATTCTAATTTAACATACTCTCAGTCAGCAGTCAAGTAAAATATTTGACAAAAAAAAAAAAAGTCAAGAAAGTAAATATAAAAATAAAAAATAATACTGTAACCGGTGCGGCGATACAATTTAATCAAATATTGATGTACACGTCTCAGAATTGTTGGGTTTCTTTGGCTTTTAGCCCCGTTTAAATACAAAAAAAAAAAAAAAAATTGTTGGGTTTCCAGTTGGAAGAACGAACATTATAAAAATGTTTTATTGGCTTTTCCTTTTTTGGTCTTTTTTATTGGCTTATTAATCTTAGTCAAAGAAATCATGTTATTAATTCTCTGTAATAAAAAAATCATAACAAACTAACGCTATGTCAGTCCTAGCTTCCAAGAATATGAGAATGAGATTTCTCACGTTTTCAGCAATCAGTATAATACAAATATATACTTTTCATATACGTGCACCTTCTCGAAATATAAAAACAAAAAGAAAATTCAATATGCAAGATAGGCCTTGCCCAAAGTTTAAGCCGGGGTCGGATATTCAATATAGACTGCATCCAGAAACTTGATCCATCAGGAAGAATACGTAATACGGGCTGCTGCAAGCCCGAGAAAAGAACAAATTGCTGGCTGCGACATAAATTGTTGATCAAACATTGAAAATAACTTGATGTCCCAGACAAAGTGCATCTATATTCAATTCCAGAAATGGAGTAAAATAATTGAGAAACTAGGTTATGTAATGTCACTTGATCTTCAGCTAATGTCCGTGAACCAAACGATGATTAGACTTATGAAGAAAGAGAAAGATACAAAAATTAGGGGTGTTTATGGTGTGGTTTGGATTAGTTTTTAGTAAAAAAAAATTTATTCGATCTAAATAATAAAATATATTATAATTTGGATTGAATCGGTTTATTTTAGATTTTAAATATAATCTCGACCAATTTTTAATAGTTTGGATTGGATTGTTTTTTGATAAAAGAAAATCTTAAATATAGATCAATATTAATAAATAAAAGGTACTTGAATCAATAATATGAATAAATAAAAATAAAAGTAAAAATGACTCATATAATATCATAAAATGATATTTGAATGAGAATGATATATAAATATAGAAAATTATGTGATAAATTAAAATTATTATAAATAAAAACATAAACTTATCAAAAAAAATTATATTATATAATATTATTTGATTTGGATTAGATTGGATTAGTTTTGAAAATTAAATCCAAAATCGGATCTAATCCAAGCAGTTTGTCAAAAAAAAAAAAGAACCAATCCAATCCAATCCAAACTTTTCTTATTTTGATTGGTTTTCAATTTGGATTGGATTGATCGAGTTTGATTGGATTTGAATAACCTTAATAAAAATAGTAAATGTTGAAAGAGAAATTATGGTAGATCCATTACTTTATATTTTTCTCTCTATTAAGTTGAGGGGAAAGTTTTCCCACTTTAAGGTCAAATATACTTTCGAAATCATCAATTGCACTTATAACATAAGTATTTACAATTACCCATTAATGGGAAAAATTGAATCAAAGTCATGAAAATGCATAAATAGAAAATTGATCAAGTGATCTAATTCCTTTGGCCTCACATTGCATTCTAAACAATTGCAGATACTATATACTATTAAGACTAGAATAGATTAGAAAAATGAATCACTTGTATTAACATTGAGAGTAGTCAACTTATATACAAGATGGGTTATAGAAATTAGTAAAGTTATAGCTATCAAGGATTAAGTAACTAATTGTTAATTGCTAAGCTAATTAAAGTAATTAACTTAATATACTTCCTAACACTCCCCTTCAAGTTGGCATAAATCTATTGAGTATGCCAAACTTGAACATAAGCCCCTTAAACTGCTGAGAAGAAACTGGTTTTATCAAGAGGTCTGTAAGTTGATATTAAGACTTCACATGGATAAGCTTGATTGAGCCGTTGGCCACTCTTTCCCAAATGAAGTGGTAATCTATCTCTGCATATTTGGAGCATTCATGGAATGTGGGATTGGTGGAAATATGGATAGCCGATTGGCCGTCATAGAACACGATAGAAGAATCAAGTTGGATCTCAAAGTTTTTCAATAAGCATTACAACCAGGACAACTCCTTTGCAATTGCTGCTACCGCCTTGTATTCAGCTTTTACTAAAGAACAAGGCACCTAGGTTGTTTCTTGGATTTCCATGAGACCGATGAGTTACCAAGAAAGACACAACAACTAGTGACGCTACACCTAGTGTCTGGACAATTCCCCCAATCCGCATCAGTGTAGGCCATCAACCAAAGCTGAGAAGATGATGAGAATAAAAGTCCTTGACCTGGACTAGACTTTAGATACTGCAACAAATGATGCAAGGCATTTAAATGTGGAACTCGAGGTTAAGACATATATTGGCTCAACTTGGTGACTGAATAGATGGTGTCCGGGTGGGAAATGGTTAAATACATTAACCCCCTATCAACCTCCTATACATGGGAGGACTACTAAGCAACTGACCATTAGTAGCATTGAGATGAACATTCAGGTCCATCGGCAATAAGGTTGGTCTACAATCAAGAAAAGTAGTATCTTCAAGAAGACTTAAAGTGTACTTCCTTTGGCTTAGGAAAATACCCTGAGGAGATTTGGCAAGCTTAAGCCCCAAGAAATACTTGAGATCACCAAGGACCTTGAGCTTAAAGAGGGACTACAACGGTTTTTGAACTTGGGCCAGCATAACAGCAAAAGGACTTGCCAAAATTATGTCATCTACATAAACAAGTAGAATGACCAAGCTATCACCAAAACCATATGTAGACAAAGAGTAGTCACTCTTGGATTGAACAAAACCGTTAGCAAGCAAGGTAAAGGAAAACTTGAAAAACTGCTGCTTAGAAGCTTGGCGAAGGCCATAGATTGATTTATGCAATTTGCATGCCAAACCTTCCCCCTTTCTACTATAACCAAGAAGGACATCCATGTAAACCTCCTTGAAGAGATCACCATTTAGAAGGGCATTGATGATGCCCAATTGGAGCAATGACTAGCCCTTAACAGCAGCCATTGTTAGCAAAACTTGAATAGTACTAAGTTTTGCAATTGGAGACAAAGTATCGAAAAAATCAATCCTAGCATGTTGGGTGTACCCCATAGCAACCAATTGGGCCTTATAACGATCCACATGTCCATCTTGCTTGTATTTAATTTTATACACCCACCGACAAACAATTTGTGTGCTTACCTTAAGGAAGAGGGACCAAAGACCAAGTGTGATTATCTTCCATAGCCTTAAGCTTCTCATTTATAGCCTTCCTCCAAAAAGCAAACTGCTTGGTGAAAGAAAATTGTAACATCTGAAAAATTTTATCGTTACTAACCGAGTTATTCGGTTTTCATCAAATAATTGGGATTAGTTAGAATTCAATTAAGCATTTATTTAAAGCCAATTAAGTTTGATTTAGAAGGATTAGAATTTAGGAAATTATATTAGAAAACCTCATAGAATTTTTCCAAAATCGGTTTACCGATTTAAGAGAAATCGGTAAGGTTTCGGTATTTTAAACTGTCGGAACCGAATCAATAGAAATTATACTGTGAGAACCCTAGGATGGATGGCCAAGATTTAGCCAACTTACCCATGCAAATGGCGCATCTCAGCCCTCCATATGGGCTACCAAAGCAAGTTGAACAACCAACACAAATCTACCAATCAAATACAACTTGTTTTAGAAGTTTTCACTTTTTTTCCTTTTCTACCCCTTGCAATTTTCGGCTTCTTTATGTGGCTGACTCCTCTCCATTTCCTTCCTTCATCATCTCATCTCATATCATCTCCATCTCCATCTCCAATAAACCTTCAAGCCACATCAAGATTTCTTCAACTCAAACACAAATCTAGCAAGAATCACATCTAGGAAAGGTAGGAATCCAACTTCTCTTATTGTTTTCCTTTATTTGAGCTATGTGGGGATCTTATTTTTCTCATGATACTGATGTGATTTGGAGTGATGATGATGGATTACGATTGATTTTGCATGTATGTTGTAATTAGAATTGGAATTGGTATGAAAGAACTTGAAGAATAGAGAGAACTCATGAAGCTGTTAGGGTTTTCAGTCAATAGTCCATACGGTAGAGTGTACGACTCATCTATAGCAGTTTAAATTTGATGAATCCATTTTTATATGAAATTAGACATTCAGAGATCTATACACATATAAAATATAAGGCCATTGGATTAGTATAGAATTAGTTATGAATTTTTGAAGTTTGACCTAAAAATCTAGATTCTCATCTGGGTGGTATGAGTTGAGAAAGGTGTAACTCACCCTACACAATTCTGAATTGAGTGAAACTAATGCTGTTTGAAAGCTAACATATAAGGGAATATCTCATAAAAATTTCAGAGTCAGATTCATTGCCAATTATTCCCAGCACATCAATAAATTTATCTTAAGTTCAAACCTGGCTGGAACATGGTAGTCCAGCAGGGTCAAGTTACAGGGCCTATATCTCAAAATATACTCATGTAAATGATATGCAACTTCTTTCATTTGAAATCTTGTTCTGTTAGCTTTAATTTGATATAAATTTTGTATGATTTTACCTAGATTTCTCTTTTTAATGAATTTTCTCTTATAAGGGTGCAATTCTGGCTAAAAACAGGGCAGTTTGAGGTAAAATACTAATAACTTGAGTTATATAAATCCAAATGAGATGGGACTAAAAGGGTTGGAAACTAGACACATAGATCTATGATATATCCAAAATTCAGATTTAAATGAGTTGAATTGAATTAAAGGTAGAGTACAAAACTTTCGGGCAGAATAGGATGAAATAAATAGAAAACTCTATTGATGCTTGTATTGACTTTGATGAATGATATTGTGAATATGAAATTGCTGCTCCATATTGATTTGCAAGTTTAAATGATTTTATTGGTAGTCTGACACTATTTATGGGGAAGCGGACTAGATTCGTTATGCTGCCGAAATTTTAGCAATATGTTGTGTAAGTTAAAATTGAATGAACACATGATGTTTGAAAGAATAAAGTTAGTTGTGCATGCAATTCATGAATACTATAAAGGATTCCATATTACTTGGGTCAGCTCCTGAATAAGTTTAAGGGGAATAGATCACTGGGAAGGTCAGGAAAAGTAAACCTGGCAATCCTGTATAGGAATGAGCTTGATCCTGAAAAGCGGACTATTACCCAGGAGTATATGGCCAATAACTCCCAAGGGACCAAGGATGGAAAATAAGTTTTAGGAGGCGAAAGCCTTCAAAGATAAGATGCACTCCCCAGTTTGCATATTCATATGCACTGTATGAAAATTCTTAATTGATTGTCCTAGTTATGTGCTTATTTCTCATGATATGTTACTATTTATTTATGGTTACTATCTCAGTTGTATTAGCATAACTGTCAACTATATTTTCATTGTTCAAATTTAAAATTTAGTTTGTTTCGGTGTATGTTTTCTATAATAAGAATTTAAGTCGAATATTACTATTATGTCATACTATTTAAAGTTAAGGAAAAGACCGAAACAACTGGGAATGATAGCAATGACAGATGTGTATAAACTTAGGATTCCTACTAGGAAATCTTTATTTCTCACCCTACTGTATGTTTCACGTCATTCTCAGATCATGGAGAATGCGGCAACCGGTGTCCTATTCATCGAGTTCCCTGAGCTTCATATCCACCTGGACCCGTTTTTAGACTCTATATTATATATATATATATATATATATATATATATATATATATATATATATATATATATATATATATATATATATATATTCGGTAGATGTTAGTTCCATTTTTATTTCTTCTTTTGTAGAGATTTTGCTCTTCCCCTAACTCACCCAGTCTTCGATCCCGCCGTATCTTATATTGCTATCCCTCTATATATGGCCCATCCTTTTCTACCTCCACACGTGGCAGCAGCACCAGCACCAGTAATAGCACCAGTAGCAGCAGCCATGGCTCTGCCCGCCTCACCACCATAGCAGATCTCCTCTGTTTCACTGTTGGAGGAGGATCCATCCGAGGCGACGAGTTCATCTTCCTCGTCCTCTGCCCCGAGTATGGACTACACTCCAGCTGATGCCGGCATGGCGAATGGATTCCTTTCTTCGGAATCCATCTAGGGTGCCCGTGTAGTGCTTCAGTGGGGGATGTACAGAGTGACCCTCTTTTGGTATTTTGGGTCATTGGCAGTGGTTTAGTGTATGCTGTATGTAGACGGTTAGCACACAAAATGTTCCTTGGAGACCAGCTAGGGTACTGTTCATAGAAGCAGGCTGATTTATTTTCTTTTCAGCGGCCTCATTTTATTACCCTGTACTGTTTATGTATCTTTTGTCAAACTTTGGAAAACAGACATCTATATATATATATATATATATATATATATATATATATATATATATATATATATATATATATATATGATGCAGTTTTCGGTAGTTCTGTATATTCCGCATTTTTATTTATTTTATTTTACTTCCGTTACAACCATTATCTATTATTCATTTCGCAGTCAAACGGAAAATTGTTAAGTGAGCAGTCAAATCTACCTAGGTAATTAACATTGAATTGGAAAATGGAATTTAATTAGACTGCCACACGTAATAACTTGTCAAGTAATATATTATGACTTAAGCATAGTATTTTGTCTGGTAAGGTGTTACAAAAACTAGTTCTAGTATTAAGTAAACTTGACACATAAAGGATTTATAAGATGGTGATAACTAATACACTGAATAAAACTTGGCAATAGGATAGGTTAAAACAACCTAATTACACTAGTAATCTTGTAAGTAGTTGGGAGGCCTATGAAACTGAGAGGACCTTCTGCATTTAATAGAAAAATCTGGTACAACAAGAGGCTGGGTATCAATAGGCAATAGGACTATCACAGGTTCAACATCATGCTAAGTGGAAAGGTGTGTAGTGACAGACATTGTAGGACATATGTCAATGCTAGGGCAAGGCAAAACCACTTCAAGAAACTCATCTATTATATTTATTATAAAATAATAATATATTTTTTATTAACCTGAACATATGTGTCCTATACTCATCAACTTTTGGCAATAAATTCCAATCTTTTAACTCCCCTTTATTGTCTCATAAATAAGTGACATGACTATGCTATGAAGCATAGACAATGTTAACCCAAGGATTTCCCATCAAAACTTGGTATAACATGAACTAATGGAATAAGTGTATGTCTCAATAAAACCCTTTTTAAGAAAATAATATTTTTTATATCAAAAATTGTGTTAAAAAACTTTTAATTATAAGTTATTTTAAATATAAAAAAGTTAATTTAAACACACCTTATATGTTTTTTGGGTAAATCAATGGCAATAAAATTTAAATCTATAACTTCATACTAACTACCTAACTCCAAACACACCTTAAATTACTAAAAGATAAGTAATATTGCAATAATTTTAGCTAGTTTCATTACCACATTTGAAAAAATATATAGATAAGGCATGGAACATGATGTCTTAACCATATCACTACTAGAAAATAGCTCACAACCGATGGATTTTACTGACAGATCACATTTGTCGGAAAATATTGATGGATAAATCGTTGCTAAAATTTGACAACAAAATTGACGTCAAATTTTATTGACGGATATAAGATCCGTCAGTAAAACCATCGATAAATATTTGCACCTGATGATGGAAAATCATTATCGACAGATTTGCCATCAGTAATGTTCTACATTTTAAATTTATTTTTTTTAAAAAATTTAATATTTTACTGAGGCAATTTCCATCAATAAATAAAGTTAATTACTAACGGAAAAAGCATCAGTATGGTCTTGTTGATATAATGTAAAAAATGTTAAATGGTTACTGATGGAATTTTAATCAGTAGGTAAAATAACTAAATAAACATTATTTAGTTTTTTATTTTATTTTTCTCCAGATTAAATTATCAATGGATTTTCTGTCGGTATTAGAAATTTTGGATTTACCGCTTATGGCTTTTTGGTTTCTATATTACTAATAGATTTTTCATCGTAAATGGTTGATTAGCAAAATGATTTGTTTCATTACGTTCTTACCGACAGATAATGGAAAATCTGTCGGTAATATGGTTTAATGAAATGAACCATTTTGTTATATCATTACCAGCAGAAAATTCATTGGTAATAGTAAACAGAATGTTAAAAAGTGAATGCCCTTTTCTTCTTCCTCATTTGCTCACATTGCTTGTAACACTTTACCAGATAAAATACTATGCTTAAGTCATAATATATTACGTGATAAGTTATTACATGTGGCAGTCTAATTAAATTCTATTTTCCGATTCAATGTTAATTACCCATGTAGATTTGACTACTCACTTAATAATTTTCCATTTGACTGCAGAATAAATAATAGATAATCATTGTAATGGAAGTAAAATAAAATAAATTAAAATATGGAATACACAGAACTATCGAAACTGCATATATATATATATATATATATATATATATATAGATGTCTATTTTCCAAAGTTTGACAAAAGATACATAAATAGTACAGGGTAATAAAATGAGGCCGCTGAAAACAAAATAAATTGGCATGTCTCTATGAACAGTACCCTAGCTGGTCCCCAAGGGATATTTCATGTGCTAACCGTCTACATACAGCATACACTAAACCACTGCCTATGACCCAAAATACCAAAAGAGGGTCACTCTGTACATCCCCCACTGAAGCACTACACGGGCACCCTAGGTGGATTCCGAAGAAAGGAATCCATTTGCCATGCCGGTGTCAGCTAGAGTGTCGTCTATGCTCGGGGCAGAGGACGAGGAAGATGAACCTGTCACCCAGATGGATCCTCCTCCGACAGTGAAACAGAGGGGATTTACTACGGTGGTGAGGCGGGCGGAGCCATGGCTGCTGCTACTGCTATTGCGTGTGGAGGTGGAAAGGGATGGGCCATATATAGAGGGATAGCAATATAAGGTGTGGTGGGATCGAAGAGTGGGTGAGTCAGGGGAACAGCAAAATCTCTATGAAAGAAGAAATAAAAACGGAATTGATATCTACCGGATATATATATAGAGTCTAAAAATGGGTCCAGGTGGATATGAAGCTCAGGGAACTCGATGAATAGGACGCCAGTTGCCACGTTCTCCATGATCTGAGAATGATGCGGAAATATACAGTAGAGTGAGAAATAAAGATTTCCCAGTAGAAATCCTAAGTTTATACACATCTGTCATCATTGTCATTCCCAGTTGTTTCGATTTTTTCTTAATTTTAAATAGTATGACATAATGGTAATATTCGACTTAAATTCTTATTATAGAAAATATATACTGAAACAAACTAAATTTTAAATTGGAACAATTAAAATATAGTTAACAGATATGCTAATACAACTAAGACAGTAACCATAAATAAACAATAACATATCATGAGAAATAAGCAGATAACTAGGACAATCAATTAAGAATTTTCATATAGTATATATAAATGTGCAAACTAGAGAATGCATCTTATCTTTGAAGGCTTTTGCCTCTTGAAACTTATTTTCCATCCTTGATTCCCTAGGAGTTATTGGCCATATACTCTTGGGTAATAGTCCGCTTTTCAGGACCGAGCTCGTTCCTATATAGGATTATCGGGTTTACTTTCCCCGACCTTCATATTAATCTATTTCCCTTAAACTTAATCAGGGGTTAACCCAAGTAATATGGAATTCGTAATAATATTCATGAATTGCATGCACAACTAACTTTATTCTTTCAAACATCATGTGTTCATGGAATTTTAACTTACACAACATATGAATTCTTTGCCGAAATTTTGGCAGCATAACGGATTGAGTCTGCTTCCCCATGAATAGTGCCAAACTACCAGTAAAATCATTCAAACTTGCAAATCAATATGGAGCAGCAATTCCACATTCACAATATCATTCATCAAGGTCAATACAAGCATCAATAGAGCTTTCTATTTATTTCATCGTATTCTGTCCGAATTTTGTGTACTCTACCTTTAATCCAATTCAACTCATTTAAACCTAGATTTTGGATATGTCATAGCTCTATGTGTCTAGTTTCCAACCCTTTTAGTCCCATCTCATTTGGATTTGTATAACTCAAGATATTATTATTTTACCTCAAACTGCCCTATTTTTAGCCAGAATTGCACCCTTATAAGAGAAATTCACTAAAAATAGAATCTGGGTGAAATCATACAAAATTTATATCAAACTAAAGCTAATAGAACAAGCTTTCAAATGAAACAGTTTCATATCATTTTCATGAGTATATTTTGAGATATAAGCCCCATAACTTGACCCTACTGGACTACCCTATTCTAGCCCAGTTTGAACTTAAGGTAAATTCATTGATGTGCTGGGAATAATTGGCAATGAATTTGGCTCTGAAATTTTTATGAGATATTACCTTATATGTTAAATTTCATAGAGATTTAGTTTCACTCAATTTAGAGTTGTGTAGGGTGAGTTACACCCTTTTCAATTCATACTGCCCAGATGAGAATCCAGATTTCTAGGTCAAATTTCAAAAATTCATAACTAATTCTATACTAATTCAATGGCTTTATAATTTATATGTATGAAATATCTGAATGTTTAGTTTCATATAAAAATGGATTCATCAAATTTAAATGGCTGTAGGTGGATTCGTATACTCTGCCATACGGACCATCAAATGAAAATCCTAACAGCTTCATGAGTTCTCTCTATTCTTCAAGTTCTTTCATATCAATTCCAATTCTAATTACAACATACATGCAAAATCAACCATAATTCATCATCATCACTCCAAATCACATTAGTATCATGAAAAAATAAGATCCCCACATAGCCCCAAATCAAGGAAAATAAGAAGAGAAGATGGATTCCTACCTTTTCTAGGTGTGATTCTTGCTACATTTGTGTTTGAGTTGAAGAAATCTTGATGTGGCTTGAAGGTTTGTTGGAGATGGAGATGATATGAGATGAGATGAGATGATGAAGGAAGGAAATGGAGAGGGGTCAGCCACATAAAGAGGCCGAAAATTGCGAGGGGTAGAAAAGGAAAAAAGTGAAAACTTCTAAAGCAAGTTGCATTTGATTGGTGGATTTGTGTTGGTTGTTCAACTTGGTTTGGTAGCCCATATAGAGGGATGAGATTGCACAATTTGCATGAGTAAGTTGGCTAAATCTTGGCCATCCATCTTAGGGTTCTCATAGTTTAATTTCTATTGATTCGGTTCCGACAGTTTAAAATACCAAAACCTTACCGATTTCTCTTAAATCGATAAACCGATTTTGGAGAAATTCTATGAGGTTTCCTAATCTAATTTCCTAAATTCTAATCCTTCTAAATCACGCTTAATTGGCTTTAAGTGAGTGCTTAATCGAATTCTAATTAATCCTAATTATTTGATGAAAATCGAACAACTCGATTAGTAATGATAAAATTTTTTGAACGTTACATTGCTCTCCCTCTTTCTCTTTCTCTCTCCCTCTCGTCCCCTATTACGATAGGCCATTTTCTCGCTGCCAGAGCTTCCATTTCACCACCAGCAACCATCATTGTGTTCACGATATGTCAATGAGTATTTTATCTATTTAGTTTTTTTGTTCCATTTCTTTACTCAAAGATTTTAGTTCCTAAGTTAATTAACTAACCTAATTTGTTGTGTTGATTGTTAAAAATGTTGTTTGGAGTACTTAATGATTGGGATTGGAGTGAGTTAGGAAGCTTTAGATATGTACATTGTACCATTTCTAAATTTTATATTCTCTAAAATATTAGAGACTTAAAATTTCTATGATAGAGTTATAGGATGAAAGAAGGAGGATATAATTGAATGATTAGGGGAAGGCTTAGAATTCCTTCCCATTGTTTGAAGTATGTGTTGTGGTGTTGTGTGTCTACATGATATGAAGTAAAGGGATGTGCTCTAGAAAGGTTTTTAGGATTAACCGATTAATTTGCATGATTACATATGTTTGTTCTTTGTATTTGACTGATGAAAAAATTTTGTGGAGGCTCCTAAATCAAGAGGAGACTTTGCCTAAATTTTTTTTATTAGTTAGATTATTGTTTGAATTAAATAGTTATTGTAATAAAATAAGTAGTTATTATTTGTGTTTAATTGATGAATTAATTTTTGTGGAGGCTCCTAATTTAAGGGCAAACTCTACCCAAATCTTTGGAAAACATTTACAATACTGCTTCAATTAAATAAATATTGTAAGTGTAGACTAAAATATTGATGTGGACTAAAAAGTTATTGTATAAATAATTAGTGAGGACTCCTAATTTACAGGAAGACTCTGCCTAATTTTTTTTATTGATGTGTGATCGTATTACTCTATAGATGTATGATATTATTGAGATAAAATGTTTGCTCTAAAATGAGCATAGATGTATGATGGATTGCACCCAGGTTGGGGTGATTAAACTAGAATTTTATGAGGGGGTTAAAGAATTCATAACGGCTTGTGTTCAGATAAAGCAGTTTACACGTAAAGGGACAGTTAGGTGTCCTAGTCATAAGTGTAAATGTGGGAGATTTTTAAACATTAAGTCCATTAGATATCATCTGTACAAGGATGAGTCTAAGCCTGATTACTGGGTTTGGACTGAACATGGAGAAGTCTTTCCACTGGAGAATTAATTAGTGTGGGCTATGTTGAAAGTCAATTAGATGTAGGTTAGTTGGAAGTAGTTCGACTTAGGTCTATGTAGGTAACTAAGATGGTAGTAATGTGAATTGGGAAAATAACATTATTTGTTATTAGAGAATAATTTTCGATGCTACTGGCCATGAGTTTGGATTGTATTCCGAACCTTCGGAAGAGGTTCTTAATCCAAAAGATGAGAGATTTTATAGTTTTTTAGAAGTAGTGAATAGGCCTTTTATGGGAAGGGCATGTGTATTCCCAATTGTCTTTCACAATAAGAATGTTGAGTAATAAGTTAGAAGCGAACCAAAGCTAAAGTTCCTTTGATTAGTGGGCTTCATTAATGAGTTAGATTTGTCCACATCCAGAAACTAAAGACTTATACCAAACCAAAAGGTTAGTTTCTAAGCTTGGGTTGAATGAAGTGAAGATTGATTGCTATTTGAATATGTATGCTCTATTACAAAAATGATGTTATCCTAACTTATTCTAAATTCTGTGGAAAGCCTAGGTTTAAGTCA
Source organism: Pterocarpus macrocarpus (assembly GCA_031439585.1). Lineage (NCBI taxonomy): Eukaryota > Viridiplantae > Streptophyta > Magnoliopsida > Fabales > Fabaceae > Pterocarpus > Pterocarpus macrocarpus. Next base: position 30,393,323 of record CM062513.1, on the reverse strand, counting down.
AAGAAAGGGAGAATGTGACATCCAAGGATGTTCTATATAAAAGAATGCACTATCTACCCCTAATCCCTAGACTTAAAAGATTGTATGCATCTACAAATTCAGCACCTTACATGAGGTGGCACTTTGAGAACCAAAGGAGTGATGCTATAATGACACATCGTTCTCATGATAACGCTTGACAACAATTTGATCAAACCTATACTAATTTTGCATATGATCCCCACAACATTACGTTAGGACTATATGCCAATGGTTTTACTTCTAATAATCAATTTAGTAAACTATAGTCTTGTTGGCCTGTGGTTATTACTTCTTACAATCTTTCGCTTGAAATGTGTATGAAAGATCCTTACTTATTCTTAACTTGTATAATCCCTAGTCTTGATAATCCCAAAGCCAAGATTGATGTCTATCTCTAACCTTTAATTGATGAATTGAATGAATTATGGTGTGATGATGTTTTGACATATGACATCTCAACCAAGCAGAATTTTATGCTAAGGGTAGCATTGACATGGACCATCAATGATTTTTCAATTTGCAAGATGTTGTTTGGATAAATGATGCAGGGAAAATTGGTCTGTCCAATATGTATGGAGGATACCAAAGCATTCGCTTTGAATTATGGCGGAAAGAATTCTTGGTTTGACTATCATAGAAGGTTTTTAGATATGGATCACACTTATAGGTGAAATAGGTATGGATTTAAAAAGAACACCATAGAGAGTAAGGAGGCTCCTGTTAGACTTACTAGTCAAAAAATTTGGGATAGGGTTAAGCAACTTCAAAAGATTACAGAAGTCAAGAAATCTATTAGATTGCTTGGCTTTGGTGTAGAACACAATTAGACCAAACAAAGTATACTCTGGGAGCTACCATATTGGAAGGATCACTTAGTCCATCACTATTTAGATGTGATGCATGTTGAGAAAAACATATTTGATAATATTATCCATCTTGTGATGAATAGTGACAAAACTAAAGACAATAAGAAAGCAAGGATAAATTTAGAGGTGTATTATAGACGCCTTAAGTTAAATTTATAACCCTTAAGAGATGGTCGTTGGTCTAAATCTAAGGCTAGTTATATGTTGACCTCTGTGTAGAGACAAGATGTGGTAAGTGGGGTGGAAGAGTTAAGAATGCCTAATGGCTATGCCTCAAACTTGAGTAGGTATGTGAATGTTACATACGGGAATTTTTTTGCATGAAAAGTCACAATTGTCATGTATTTATGGAGTCTTTGCTGCCTATTACATTGAAGAACTACCTGATCATGTTTGGAGGTCGTTAACTAAATTGAGTGAGTATTTCAGAGAATTGTGTTCATCCACTCTTAAGGTTGATAATCTCTTGGTGATGGAGAAGAATATTCCCATTATTCTTTGTAAGTTAGAGAGAATCTTTCGTACTGGATTTTTTTACTTTACAGAGTACTTTCCTGCACACTTGGCATATGAAGCATGAGTATATGGCCCAGTCCAATATAGGTGGATATACCTGTTTGAGTGGGAAATAGGAAGGCCATAAGAACAATAAATAATAGAGCTAAAGTAGAGGAATTGATATACTAGGCATACATTTCAAAGGAGATATCTAACCTTTGATCCTATTACTTTAAGCCGCATGTCCAATCTAGGAGAACCAAAGTTAGTCCAAATGACGATAGTAGTCAAGCTCAATCGAATCAACCTTGTTAGTATTAAACTAACTTGACCATACTGCTAGACAATGCAAAGATCAATGGTTGACTGGGACTAAATGAAAGTTTACATGTTTACATATCTTGCTAAATTATGATGAAGTGAAGTCATTTAGAAGGCAACTGATAAACTATTTTGTTGTATTATTTGCTATCTAATTCCCCAAATCCTGTATAATGGTAAATTGTGACAATGTTTCTTCTCTTGTACTCTGTACAATATTTATATATATTTTAAACAACTATACGGTCAACAATTGTAATGTCCTCCCCAATTGATACTATGCTTAAGTCATTCTATCTCATTAGGAGTTGTTACAATTAAATAAATAGACCTTGACTCATTATTTGTCTTATTTCCCACGAAATTAAAATAGAGTTCTATTACATCCTACGAAGAGGAGCATAACTAAATAACCCTTCAAACATTAGCAACCATAAATACATATCTAAACATATATACAAATTTTGTCTGTAGCTAGTCTAGTCGCGGTCATGATCCTCTAGGTTGATCTCCTTCAAGACAATTTGGGCTATCTGGAGATGACATGGAAATATACATAGGGATGAGAATTTTATATTCTCAGTAGGATTCCTAAGCTACTTGGCAGTCCATGTCATCATTGTCGTTCCAGCTGCTTCGATTTATTCAAAAAAAAGTGATCATACTATATGAATTATAGATTTCATTTTAGTGAGTTCAAAAACATTTTTTTCTGAAGCAGATTCATTCTATCATACACTAGTTAAACAGAGAAAGAATCTCAACCATCAACATGATAATATAAAGGATAATTAAATAAGATGCATAGATTAAAAATAAAATAAGCAACAATTGAATGACATTCATAAATGGATGTAGGTGTCTTCTTGATACACTTGCTCATTATAAAATTTTGATATGCACTTGTGCTTCCCTTTTTCTGTCTTTACTTGACACACCTAGGTGTTACATATTGCCGTCCCTAAGGTGTCAATACTTTCTTATTTTCCTTTGCACTTGGCTCCCTGGAGGTGAATAGCCTCTCTCACCTCTGGGTGATAGCCTACTTTTTAGGTTTGAACTTATACCTATACATGAGTGACAAGTTTATTTTCCTCAACCCTCACACCAGTCTATTCCCCTTAAATTCGTTCAGTGGTTGGCCCAAGACATATAGAATCTTTATTATAGCTTTAATCATAATCATAAATGCATATGTATCAAAGTGTATTTTATAACCTATGCATAGGCTTTGCCGAAATTTCGGCAGCATAACATCAAGTCCGCTTCCCTATGAATAGTGTCAGGCTACCAAAAAGATCAATCAAGCAATAAAACCAACATAGAGTATCAAGTTTTATAACAATAATATCAATTATATAATATATCAACATAAATACATAACTTAGGTTTTCTACTCATTCAACTCAATTTTGTCCAATTTTGTAAAATTCACCATAATTTCTATTCAATTTATTTGGACCTAAATTTTGAATATGTTATAGTTCTATGTGTCTAGTTTCTAACTCTTTTAGTCCTATCTCATTTTGATATGTGTAGCTCAAGTTATTCAAGGTTTATTTCGGTCTGCCATACAACTAGCTAGAATTGCACCCTTATAAGTAAAAATTCATTAAAAATAGGAAACTAGGAAAAACCATACAAAACTTATACCAAATTAAATCTAATAGAACAAAATTTTATTTGAAATAATTTTCACCTCATTTGCATGAGTATAGCTTGAGATATGAGCCCCATAAATTGACCCTTTTGGACTGCCCTGTTCTAGCCTAGTTTGGACTTAAGGCAACTTCATCGAATTACTGAGAATAAATGGAAATGAATCTAAATATGAAATATTTATGAGATGTTTTCCTACATGTTAGCTTTCAAACAGAGTTAGTTGCACTCAACTTAGAGTTTTGTAGGCTGAGGTCCCCCTCCTTAACCTATACTATCCAGAAGAGGACCTAGAATCCCAGGTTAAACTTCAAAAATTCATAACTCACTCAATACTAATCCAATAGCCTTATATTTTATATGGCTGGAAATCCCTAAATGTCTAATTTCATATAAAAATAGATTCATTAGGTTTTGATGGAAAGATTTTGGTCCGAATAAGACAAATGTACAGATGCCATAGGATTTTCACCCAAATAGCATCTTGCTTCTTCTATTTTCAAATTCTTCCTCTCCAACTTCAATTTTAATTCAATCATACATATTAAACCTAACTTAATTCATCATCTCCACCCCATATAGCTTCAGAATAATGAAAGAAAAAGGAACCCTAAATAGCCCCAATCCATAGAAACAAGAATAGAATTTAGAATTCCTACCTTTGCTATATGTTAAGCTTGTTAGATTCAAGTCTTGGAGCAAAGAAAGTTGCTGGAACTTGTTGGAACTTGGAAGCTTGATGAAGAAGGAGTGAATATGAGATGAGAAAGAAAGGAAATGATGGGGTATATGCTGAATATGAGGCCAAAAATCTGGAAGGAGTAGGAAGGAATTATTTGGAAACTTTTAGAAGAAGTTGTATGTGATTGGTGGATTTCTTTCTTCTCTTCAATTTGGTGTGGCTGCCCTCTTTGAGGGCTGAAGTTGCACCACTTATAAGGGTGGGTTGGCTGAATCTTGGCCATTCAATCTAGGGTTCTTATAGTATAATTTCTATTGATTCGGTTCCGACAGTTTAAAATATTGAAATCTTACCGATTTCCTTTAAATCGGTATATCAGTTTTGGAAAAATCCTATGAGGTCTCCTATGTTTCTAATCTAATTCTCTCAAATCTAATTCCTCTAAATGATACATAATTGGCTTTAAGTAAATACTTAATTGAATTCTAATCAATCTTAATTATTCAATAAAATCGAACAACTTGCTTGAAAAAAATGATAAAGTTTTTCGGATGTTACAACAATCCCTCGAACAAATTCTTGAATGGTTCAAATCATTCGTATGTCACGTAATGAATCTATTTTATTGTTCGTGTTTTTGTTTTGTATTATTGTGTAATTGATATTCCAATGTTTATACTTAGGTGTATGATCAGAGACATAGTGTGACCCATCTTTACTTGTATAATTTAGCTTAGGGTCTAAAAACTAGAGCTACAAGTTGGATAATGTACCATGTTAATGGTTGCAAGTTTCATACAATTGAATATGTAAGAGGGAAGAAAACTGACAACATTCAAGTTTGTATTAGGGGAGATATTAGAGATCAAGAAAGTCACTGGCATAGAGTGGTTAATGAAATACTTGAGTTGGGGTACCCTATGAACCTCTTAAAAGGGTTATGCTTTCGCTTGTGAATGGTATGATCTAACATGTTTCGGGGGCACACATAAATACAATCACTACAAAATAATTCAGATTAGCCATATTAAAAGGTACAAAAAATTTGATCTATTTATCATTGCCCAAAATGCAAGACAAGTTTTTTACTTGCCATACCATAGTAAGTGCAAATCTAAATGGAGGTGGCAATAAATTGAAAACCAAGGGGTCGAGTAGAGGTTGACGTTGTTGATACCGACATCCCTACCAATCTATGTTCTGTCTCAGGGAAAGTTGACATAATTGAACTCTGGAGGCAATATTTAATGAGTCAGTCTGATGAGAGGGGGCAGTACTGAGGGTGAGGACGAGGAACTTGATGATGATGTTGAAACCAAGAGTGATAAAGATAGTCCTCAACTATCATATCAATGAGGTGCCAAGTGTGTTATATATTTATTTAGTTAATATATCTCTTATGTTTTCAATTTTGTGCATATCTATTTTGGTGTTATAGTTTAATTCTTAGCATTGAAAGTTATATGCATGTTTGTTTGTTGTACACATTTATTGATTTATACACATATTATACAGATGATTTATGGTAGGACGAGGATATGGTTCTAAATGAGGTAGAGGTAGTCCAAGGAAGCATGGTCTACTCTTTCGCACTTGTGCTCCACCCCCCACTTCCATTGCGCTTGTGTCCACTACTCCTACCACTGCTACTATCGTCTCCAATACTACCTCTACCTCTCCTGGTTATCTTTCACATACCCAAGAGTTTGTTATGATATCCAACCCTAGGGATGTGGAGGATAACTAGGAGGGGTGGAGGTAGTACCAGAGACGGTAGTAAGGTATGTAAAGCTAGGGCCTTAGCCCTTATTCCCCCCCTTAGTTTCCTTTACCTCCATCTTCGCCTATAGGAGGTGAAGCCCACACCTCACCTATACCTAGTTCCACACTTTCCCTTACCCCAAGCTAACTTGGTTTGCAAAGTGCCTAGGCCTCCTCGTCCACCCCTTCACAGGGCTCCACGTGTAACACCCTCCTAAGTACAGTACTATGCTTAAGTCATAGTACCACACCCTGGAGTTGTTACTGATTACAATGACCTTATCTGACAAAGAACTTCACAAGGCTACTCTGATACCTCTTGAACTTTCTGGAGACAATACGGAAAATAAGAGTGAGAATTATAAATTCTCAGTAGGATTCTCTATGATACACATGTAATGTCATCGTTGTTATCTCCAGTTTGCTTCGGTTTATTATGAAAAAGGTGAACATGCTGCACAAACTGTTTAATTTTACATTTCGAAAAATATCTTACCCGAAGCAAAGTTCATTTTAATCATACACTTAGCATTTGGGAGAACCCATAAAATTCATTCAAATATAACACCATGAATAATAACTGTAGCATATTAAAACACATATATCATCAAATAATCATAAAAAGAAATCTCTCATGCATCCTTAGTTCAGAGAAATTAAGATTAGAGGTTGAATCCTACCTCTTTGGAGTATGATCTTGCTGAATTTGAGTTTTGGATTGATGGAACCTTGACCAAGCTTAAAGATTTGATGGAGTTGGATTGAGAAAGGAAAGGAAGAAGAAGAAGGCTGGAGCAAGGAGAAGGAGAACGTAAATTAGCTGGGAATGAAGAGGGAGGTTTGACTTAAATACATGAAAGTTGTGGTGTTGATTGGTTGGAATTTTGTGGTTGAAGTTCGGCCATGTCTCTCACTTTCGTGGCCAATTTGCTCTCCACGTCGTCCAAAAACTGGGATACGCTTTCGCTCTACTTGAAATCGGAACTCGTGTCTATTATGGTTGAAGTCGGAACTCGTCCCATTTATGTTTAAAGTCGAAACTCGTGCCATTTTGCTGGTGACGAGGGAATCCCGTCTGGTTTATTCGAATCTCGGGAGCAATGTCGGAAGTTGGGAGTCATTCAGTTCATAATCATATGATCTCGGAACTCCTATTTGAACCCGGGAATATGACTGCTGGGAATGGACTCTCTGCGGTCGGAACTCGGTAATTCGGAAGGCATCAAACACCAAATGCTTGAACCCGGAAGTCGGGATCTTTCCTTTTAAACATAAGGTGGAAATGGTACCCGAGTATGAAACCTTATGTCCGAGTCCATGAAGTCGGAAACTATGTACAGTATTTCGATCATGAAGTCGGAGCTCGCGTGTATTTTGCTTGAAACTTGGAGATAAGTTATGAGATCGGAAATGGGTCCGTTTTCCTTTGGGGTATGAAATCGGACATCATAAATCACCCACGGTGTTCGGACTCGAATAGCAAACTTGGAAGTCGTGGGAATAATCCAGATGAAGTCGGAAGTTGTAGACATTGGTGAGCCGAACTCGGAAATCGGAGAATATGCATAAGATGAAGTCAGAAATCAGGAGTAGTCAAAATTAGATGAAATCGGAAATCGGAGGCCATGAAATCGGAAATTGTGCAAGATGAACTCGGAACTCGGAAATAATCCCTTCTATCTGAAATTCGAAGATTGAGTCGGGGATGGGATTTGATCAAACTTGAAGGTGAAGTCGGACGTCCGTTGTTGGAGTTGAATAACGTCGGAAGTCGAGAAAATGTGTGTAAGGAGGTCGGAAATCGGGACGTTACACCACGAACCAGTACATGGAGCTTAGATATGACAGTAAATCCTGGTAAGTAATTTCTAATTTAAATTTATTATGAATTTTTAATTGTGATAGAAAATTTAATTAACAAATACCGAAATTAGTATAATGTTTATGACGCATATGGATTCCACCATGGTCAGGCCTGCGTAGGATTACTGAGGTATTCAAGGAGAGCTTTCACAGCCTATATCCTAATTTTGTGCAAGCCCCCCTACGACTACACAGTAGTTGTGGAGGAAAGAGTAGAAGGTAACCCTAATTTTGATTTTTATTCTTATGCATATTTATTTATTACAATTAAGCTGACTATTGTGTTACTTGGGTGCAGTGTATATTTATTATTGATCCACATGAGGAGGTTGCGACCTATAGAGTGTGGAGGACAAGGGCCGGCAAGCTGCTCCGCGAAATGTTTCACGACATTCACAATAATGATACTAGCACCCACTGGCTCACAAACGACATCCTCTAGGTATTGAGTTCCTATTGGGACTCGCCCCAATTCAAGATGAAGGAGGTGAAGGGCCGGGTGAGCAAAGGATTAGCTAGAGGTGGCTTGCTGCACACTAGAGACTCCACTACCATTGAAGGCACGTGACTGAGGATAGTAAATATCATCCTTTATACTTATTTATTTATTCAATTTATGTATAAAAGTTTATATGATCACATGAACATTGTTTGAAATATAGGACAAGACAATGCATAGGGCGCTGACTCAAGGGAAGCTATTCCAAGGGACCTACACCTGGAAGCAGGAGAAGTCCTAATGGGTTGATACTCGGTTAGAGACTACATACGTAAGTGCTTAAAATTTTAGTTTCAATACTTTTAATTTATAATATTTACTATTTTTTAAATCTAATTTATTTTTTTTTTATTTTTTCAATTGTAGCATGAGTTCACCTAGCGACTAACCGAGGCTTGATTGCAGCAATCATAGCAGGGGTATAGAAGCACTCTTGCCAGTCTACCTATTAGTGATGAGGAGATATAGGTCCAGACAATTGGCAATCGCTACAATAGGCAGATTTACAATATAGGGACAACTTGTAGTAGGTCATATTCTCTAGCCTTTATATTTGGAGCTGGGCCTACTGGACCGATGTGGACGACATCCATAATTGGGTGCATGCACTGAATGAATTAGAGTAAAGATAGTTTAAGGAGGTTGATAGGAGGTACATGGAGTTGCAGGAGTGGCACGAGAAGGATAAGGAGCAGTAGACACAGCAGATGCAGTCCATGGAGTAGAGGATGATGACCATGTATAGCTACTTTGAGCAAATGCAGAGTAGCAGTTCATCGTCTAGTGTACAACCTCCGCCACCTCCACCTCTACCTTCATCTCGACATGACCACACACCCGAGGACTCTAAGGGCATTTCGGATACTAACGATGATTAGTATTCGCAGTTTTTAGGATTTTTCTTTTTTTGGAATTGTGCATTGACTGTTATATTTTATTTCTTTTAGTTTATATTGATAGTTTTTATTTAAATTAACAGTCTATATTTCTGGATATCTGGATAATTAAAACAATAATTTGAAATAGTTACATACTAATTGCAAATTTTAACAAAATAAAGCAGAAAAAAATATCTTACATTACCAACATATTTTTCGTCGATAATTTTTAATATGAAAATTATTATTTTCCCTATTTATTGATGGATATTCAGTCAGTAATTATATGCATTATAATATTTTTTTATTTTACCAATGGAATATCCATCAGTGATTTATTAATAATAAAAAATATATACTAAAATTATTGATGCTTTTGTTAATATTACTGACGGATACCCTCATCTGTTGGTAAAATCTATATTGATAGATTTTGTCATCTTTTCCATCGATAATTTTGTTAATAAATGACATGTTTCTAATAGTGTATACTCATATTTTGTTTTTGCCAAAAAAACTAGGCATCCTAAGAATTAGTAATTTAGAATGCAAAAACAATATAATTATTTCAAGTTTTTATGAAATTAAAGCTTACTGAAGTAACTAAAAACACATAAGTTAATTATAGTAATGTATCAGCTATAGGAATAGAAATTAGTTTAAGAATTTTTAAAAAAAAAATCTAATCAGTATAAACTTATAATCTAATCTAACTTTTTGGGATGTTTAATGTGGTCACAAAAAGAGTAATCATAGTAGTTGGTCATAGCAATTTGACTTGCTATATAGGTTTTATATATGTTCAATTTAATCCAAGACAAAACAATATTGCTATGGCCCTCACAATTTGACTTGCAGTGTTGTATTATGCTTTATAGTTCAAAACTTTTTGCATCTATTTTACTTTCTTGGCTCACGAGACTTTAGCTAGGCACAAATGTCACAGGGAACTATCTCAAGAATTAGTTAAATTAGTATCAGCCAAAATTGTTTGGCTATTATGCAAAACACGCCTAGTCCCAAATTGTTGGGTGATTACCCTAGCCGCAAATTCTCAAACTACTAAAAAGAATGCTTAATAGATAGATCATCTAAGACTAATTTGGTTGATAGTTAAAGGCTAATCAGGTCACCAAAAAAGTATTGGGTATATTAGGTGTGCCAGGCGAAATCAGCTAGCCAGAGCCATTTTGATTCCAACTGTCAAATAATTGCTCCAAAGAGGGAAATCTACCCCTTGGATATGGGTTCCCAAGTTACTAAAAGAAAGCACTTGGCTAAGATCAGGTGTGAATATAACCAAAAACACAAGTAAAGTTGGCAAGAATGCAATCAGCAGGACTTATATTAAATCTCAAACCAATTACAAAGTGTATCCTTCTCAAGTATCCATGGTCAATTTGCGTGGATAACTTGAAGAGAGGAATGAGGAGCACAATTGAAGGGCCAAAATACTAAGAGACTAAAAGACTAAAACTTAAACTAAAAGGTAAAGGTAAAAGTAAAATAAAATAAAGTAAATTGATGAGTTGAGTTGATCATTCCGGGATTCCCTGAAATGGTTGAGTCTTACTCTATTTATAGGCAAGTCTTCTTCCATAATTGCTCTTGAATAACCATTCTAGCTACATATTCCTTGGATAGCTTGCTCCTAGCCATAGCATGGAAAGGTTGCCATGTGTCTGCCTGCTGAGTATTTGTATTCCAAACTTGGACTTAGAGGCTTTATTTATGCCTCAGCTCTGTCAGATCCACTATCTTGCATTCCAGATTAGTTTTGTGTCTGAACCGATCAGCTACATGGCCAATTAGTGCTTTGGCTTTACCCTTGACCATTATCTTTCTTGGCCATGCCAATCTATGACTCAGCTAATGTTAGAGATTGCATCAAAATCCTTACTTGGCTAAATTTTATCCATAGCCAATGGCACTTAATACTTTTTTAGCGTCAACATATTGCCTTTTCATTAAGCTAGTTGATTTTACTGTTGAGGCTAGTTTAATGCAACAGCTAGATTTTTACTCCCCATTTATTCAAATAACCATTAGCTATTTACCTACTAGAGTAACGACTAGTTAGAAGTTTATACGAAAAGTATAAAACTGGCTAATGAACATTCATTATTCCACTTTTGCTTTCATTGACCCTCTAGCACTCATTCTTTTAGCTCGCACCAATCATTTTACATTCACCATGTCTTCTATTTCTTTAGTCTCTGCAAATACCAATATTTTGGAAATCATGAACCTTTAGTACATGAATCTTCTTTTTCTTCTTCTTTTTCCTCTTTGTCCATTGAGCTTTCGCTAGAAAAGACCATGGCCTCTTCTTCTAAAATCTCCAACCCCTTTACTCGTATGGTTTTTGACAAAGAGAATAGAAGATTCATACCCTACCTTACCTTCCTTCAACCAAGATATGCCCGAGGCTAATATTTTCATTTCTCCGTCTGGGTATGAACTGCCCTTAGCCACTTTGTGCTACTACATCCATAATCGCCCTTCCGAGCTCATTGCTTAGCCCAGCCCCTCGAATACGTATGGTCAATGGCTCGACAAGGTGGTTATTAAGAAGAGGGAAGAATGGAAGAAATTAGGGATTTATGACATGATTCTCCTATCCAAGAAGGAGCTTCCTCCCAACTTTGAATTGCTATATGGCTTCCTCAATTTCTAGAACACTTCGGCCAATGCCTTTTGCTTAGCCTTCGACATGATAGGCCCTACCTTACACATTGTGGCAGCTACTGGCTTACTGGTAGATGAATATGAGGTGCCGTTCCTTTATGATGTTCCTGGCACTGACCGAGGCTTCTACGTGAATAGGAAGAACAATGCCTACTCCATCTATATTAATACCTTCAACAAAGGCAGCGGCCCCGTAGGTGATATAAAGCATCAAGCATTTTTCTTATTTCGGATCTGCCACTTCTTTGTCTGCAATAGCTCATGGCTGTGGTAGCAGAGTTCGACCCTTACATATCGGTTATCTTCAACTGAAGTTATCTCAACATTAGTGTAATCTTCTAGTCCTTGCTATACAGGGGCTTGTTCACTCTTTTGCACCAGATGAAGAAGGGAGAATTGGTGAAAATTGTATTTAGCCCCTTCTGGTTCTTATAGCTTTGGATTCAATAGTACTTTCCAGAGCTATTTGAAGGAGCTGCTCTTACTCGCACCATTCAACTAGCCGTGTATGGGGCTTTCTACACGCGATTCCTGTTTTTATCTCTCTCGGCGTATAAGGTGGCCAATCTCCTCATCAAAATGAGGGTTAGACCATTCCTCTAGCTATGCCCATATTAAGACCAAGGGTGTAGCCTAGCTTGGCTTCGGCAACGACTCTTGCGGGCCACAGACTCAGAGTTCTCTGAGATCACCCTTCACTAGAGTAATATACTCACAGCACATGATCTGCTCAACGGGGTGAGGCCAAGATCAATGTGATCTACTTGGCTAAGTAATTCGGCTTGGTGCAAGGTATCCATTCCCCTATGATTCATTTTCCAAATCTGATGAAAGGGCCAACCTGTATACCAACGAACTAGTAAACTGGGAGTTAAGCAATAATGAGAGGATTAACAACTTTTGCTTCGAGAAGTTTAGAATTGCTCCCTCGGCTACCATAGAGTTTGCCTCATAGTGGGATGCATTGTTCAAGAAGCTATTAAGCTAACCTCTCAATGCTCTCTTGCTCAAGCTCAAACAATTTAGGGCTTCTACTATAGCTCTGCACTCGTCACTACTAACTAGTAAGGAAGCAACAGGCCCCTTTACCCTATTAAGGCAACTACTGCCAAAAATGTATTAACTACCAAGAGTAAGTTTTTGCCTTACTTTCAACTTCTGATACCTTTTAGTATTGGATTTATGATTAATCACCTCTCATTCTTTTCTTGCAGAAAGGTCTAGAAAGTCCAAAGGCACAGAGGTTGGCCGGTTTGCTTCCAAGAAAACAGTGCCCACAAACTAAGGAAAAGCCCTCGGCAACCCACTTATTCCCAACTGATTAGTGTAGCTTCTTCGGAAGTAGTAATCCCTCCACCCAAGACTTTTCCAGCATTTGAATCCACTGGCGCAGTAAGTCCTATGGACTTTCTTTCAATAAACTCCTTAGGCCTATCTTTGCATTTCTTTTGACTTAGGTTTTGTCTATTCTGTTACAGAAAAAACGTAAGTCAAAAGCAGCCATTCCTCCTCCTCAGCCAACTAAGATGAAAAAGGCCAGAGCACAATATCTACCTTGAAGGGTGATGATCCTTCAATCAAAAGGTGAAGAAGAAGACATAAGATTGAGTGCTTCTTTGCCTTGGCCACTACTGCAAGACTTCACTTTAGCAGCCATTGCCACTCGGTCTAACCCTACGGTTACTAAGGAGGAAGAGGAAGAAATAATTGTGTCTGCTGAAGAGCTGGATAGGTATTTCCTATCCCCTTAGGCTGATTCGGCTTCTTCTCCCATTTCTAGCCATTAAAAGCGATGCATGAGCACTTTAGTGGGACATTCCCCACAGATCCTACAATCTCTACTCATCTGCAGAGTCTCTCCTAAAGATTGCCAAGTCGACTAATCCCTCCTTGGTTCTTGAAGTTAGGGAGACTTGCCATCATTTGACTGTGAAGTTGGAGACTCTGGTATTCAACTATAAGGTTTATGAAAAGCGCATATTTTCCAGTCTTTAGAGCTTGAATCAGCTATCCGACTTGAGGGCGCAGAAGGAAAACCTTCGAGGCCAATTTTAGACTGTAGATCTCGGTTGAAAAACCAAAAAACAATGGCGGCAAGTATTTCAAGGCCAAATCGAAGAGATCCACAAGGAAATTGCTTGGCTACAAGCAGAGCTCAACTAGCTACAACCCAAGTTATCTACTATTGCAACCAATCTTAAAGCTAATTCAAAGCATAAACTACAATGGTATAACCAAGCTAAGGCATTGGATGGGGAGATCCACACTCTAGAGGAAAGGAAGACTATCTTGCAGCATGAGGTGGAGAGTGGTATTCATGGCTTGACTAAAGTGGAACTCTCTTGGACCAAATGTGGGAACTTGTTAGCTTTAGCTGAGAAGAAAACCTATCAATGTGGCAGTTGTCTCGATGGTGAGTGACATGATCACAACCTTTGTCTCCCTGGAGCAAGCCCAAGTAGAGGCTTCGCCTGCTGATCTTGGAAGTGTACTTGATCCAACCCCAATTTTGTAGATACCTCACAATGCTAAAGGTGAAGACTAGTCCAAGGTAGTCCAGCCTAAAAAAGTTAGCCAAATCAATCCAGTCAAAGACTCTGTTGCAGATGATCATTCTGATGAACCTTCAGAACCATAACATGAATAGTTTAGGTTTTCGTTTCCTCGTTTTGTATTTCTTGTAGCTATTCAGCCGACTTGTGGCTGACATTTCATTCTTTTTAAATATTTAATGGAATCCTCTATCATAGGGTAATATTACTTCAGATATTTTCCATTGATATTTCTTGCTAACTCTTCCCCTTCATGAGTAGACAGTTTATATGCACCACTATAAATAACTCGTGTAATAATAAAAGGACCTCTTAAGTGGGCGACCACTTGCCAAGTTTAGGAGTTCTACTTTTGACAAGTAGTATCACTTTCCATACTAGATCACTTTTGGCAAAGTATTTCAACCTGACCCTCTTATTATATTATTTCAATACCTTGGTTTTATTAGCCTGGATGTTCTCCAAGGCCATCAGCCTATCTTCGTTGGCTGATTCTAACTCTTGAAACATAGCCTATGAATACTCTTCTGGCTATAGCTTATGTTGTTTTGCTACCCTCGATGAATTCATGGCTAATTCTAGAGATAACATGGCATCTTGCCCACATGTTAGTTGATAAGGAGTAAAACCAATGGCATTACTCTTGGAGTCTATAGGCCCACAAGACCTCAGACAAGACTTCATGCCATCTTCTCAATTTATCTTCTATTGTCTTTTTTAGCATGTCGATCAAGACTTTATTAGTGGCATCTGCTTGCCCATTAGCTAAGGTGTAATAGGGAAAGGAATAGACTAGTTGAAAGTCAAATTGTCCGGCAAAAGTTTTCATCTTTTCCCTAGTGAACATAGTAACGTGATCTGTAGTAATAGTTTCAAGGGCCCTAAACCAGTATATGATTTGAGTTTTAATAAACCTGATTACATCAACTTGGGTCGCGTTTGCTAAAGGTTGAGCCTCCAACCATTTAGTAAAATAATCAGTAGCCACTATAATAAACACATGACATTTGGATAAGAGAGGATGAATCTTGGCAATTAATTTCGTAGCCCAACCCCTGAAAGGCCAAGGTTTTACAATTGCATATAGTTCCTCAGTTGGCACCCTTTGGGGCGGTCCATGAATTTGGCAAGCCTCACATCATTTGACATAGGCAACATAATCAGCTGCAATGGTAGGCTAACAATATCCATATCTATGTATTAGCCATCTTATCTTTGGGCCTGATTTGTGTGCTCTGCAAATGCTTGCATGCACTTCATGCATGATTCTCTTGGCTTCATCACCATCTACACATTTTAGCAATAACCTTTCTTGGCTCTTTTTGAATAATTCATCATCAATCAATATGTATTTTAAAGCCTTTTGCCTTAGTTTTTACTCAGCCTTTGATGAAGGGTTGCTCAAATATTGCTTGAGCTCAAATCTCTAATCTTTATTTTTCTCTAGCTGTGTCTCGACTACATCTATAATATTCACTTCATTTGATCCTAGCCGAAACCTAGAAGCTTGTTCAGCCAGTTTATTAGCCATTTCATTGTTACTCCAAGGAACATGAGAGATTGTTACCTTAGCAAACTGTTGTAGCAATGAACAAGCCAGATTCAAAAAGTCCACCAAAGTTGGATTATTGCATTTATACTCTCCCATTAATTGTTTGATCACAAGTTGGAAGTCTCTTAGAATTTTGATCACTTTAGCCTTTGTCGACAATAATATTCTCATGCCGATAATCAAAGCTTGGTACTCGGCTTGGTTATTAGAACACTGTAAGTCTAGTGAAGACCTGTATCTACTTTTCACTTCATTAGGGCTAGTGATCACAATCCTAGCTCCAGCTCCCTTATGGTGCTTGGATCCATCAAGTACCAATACCCAGGGTTCTAATTGAATATACCCTTGACAAATTTCAAGTGGATCTTGGATATCCACATAAGGGTGTTCCGCTAGAAAATCGGCTAGAGCTTGGCCTTTGACAGCTCTTAATAGGACATATTTCAAGGCAAAAACATTAAGCTTTATAGCCCATTTCATAAGTATCCCTTGGAGGACTGGCCGATTTAGTAGGTATTTGACAATATCTATCCTGCACATTACCAAGACTTCTATTGGTAACAGATAATACTCCAACTTAGTACAAACATAGAACAAGGACAAACACAATTTTTCGATTGGTGTGTACCTTGTTTCGGCATCATTAAGCAATTTGGTCAAATAATATACTGTTCTCTTTATGCCGTCTTCAGCATCCTAAGCTATCAAGCTGCCAATATAGTCATCAATAGTTGATATATAAAGTGTCAAAGGTCTCCCGAAAGTTGGAGGTGTAAGTACTAGAGGATTTGCAAGGCATTCTTTGATTTGGTCAAAAGCCTTTTGCTACTCTTCATCGTAGGTGAAATCGTCGGCTACTTTTAACCTCAATAGAGGCAAAAAAAGCTTTCATCTTGCTAGCAGAATTTACTATGAATCTCTTCAGAAAGTTTACTTTGCCAATTAGGCTCTACAATTCTTGCTTATTCCTAGGAGGTCTTGGTTCCAATATGGCCTTTGTTTTGACTATGAACTAGGAAGTCGAAGAAATTGCCTGCCGAAACCCAAAAAGCATAGTTAGCCAAATTCATCTTCAAGGAATGTTGTTGCATCCTTATGAAAGACTGCTTTAGATATTCCAAATGCTATGAGAAGTCGGCTGATTTAACTACTACGTCATCAATGTATACTTCCATACTCCTACCTATCAGATCGTGGAATATTAAATTCATTACCCTTTGATAGGTTGCACCTATATTCTTCAATCCGAATGGCATAACAACCCACTCAAAGATCCCAATAGATCCTCGGCAATGAAATAATATTTTATGAATATTATCTTCGGCTAGATAAATTTGATTATAGGCTGAATATCCATCCATAAAAATTAATATTCCATTATTAACCATTACATTAACTAGCATATCGGCTATAGGCATTACATACTCATCTTTGGGCATAGCTAAGTTTAAATTCCTAAAATCTATACAAATTCTAGCTTGCCTATTTTTCTTAATTACAGGGACTATATTTGACAACCAATTCACATATCTAACTATCCTGATAAACCCTACTTTGAGCAGCCTTTCAATCTGCCCCTTAATCTTCGGCAAGAGTTCTAGGTTGAACCTTCTTGCAGGTTGCTTGTGTGGTTTGTACCCTTTTTTTATGGATAACCGACGCTCTATTAGTGTACAAGATAATCCTAGCATCTCATGATAATCTCAGGCAAAACAATCTCGATACCTTCTTATGAGTTGGATTAGCTTATCTCAACTTTCTTTTGGTAGCAGACCATTAATCCTTGTAATTCTTTGCTCGTCATTTGTACCCAGGTTTACTTCCACTAAGGGATCTTGGGATTTGAAGTTCGGCTTCTTGCAGGGTTTGTTCTTCAAACTCCATCATTATCGTTATCATTAGGCCATTGATAGGCCTTAACTGTGACTTCAAATCCATCCAATCATAAGTCAAAAGATTTGATAAAGTCTAGTGTAATATCCTCTAGCCAAGAGATAGACTTAATCTTTGGAGAATATAGCGTAGCATCCTGCATTCGTACATTAGCCGTGAATGGGAAAAGATCAGCCTCTACCACTTCAACTTGATCTCCATTCTAGAACTAAAGTTGCTGGTGGAGCGTAGAAGGCACGCATTGGCTAGCATGGATCCAATCTCTACCTAACAAAACAATGTATCTTGGTATGGCACCGAGCATAAAAAATATTGCATTGGTTGTCTTGGATCCTACCTTGAGCTCGGTAATAAGAAATCCTAATGTTGGAGTACTTCCCTTAGAAAAATTGTACATGGTTATGTTGGTCTCTTTCAAGTCACTATGCTATAAGGCATCACACTTAACACAACTCCTCTATAGATCAACACTCTACTGATAGGTTTGCCATTGACATGAGCCTTGATGTAAAAAGGTCTGAGATGTCCAGTCTTGGTCCACTTTTTGAATCTTATTTCTTCTTATTCGGTCAGGGCCAAAGTTGCACATTTAGCTTCCTTTACCATTACATCCCCCTCCAAATACCAAATTGCCATCCTGATAGCAAATTCCAAAGGAATGATCCCTACAATAGCTACAGCAACTGAATCATCCTAAAGGTCATCTAACAAATCATCATTATTTAGCAAATCATCCAACAGATTTTTCGAATACTCCCTTTTATGGATGAATTCCGTCGGTTCGGCTAGTAGAGCCTCAATATCGAGCTCCTTTGTCGGTTTGGCCACTATTCTGTTTAGCTCTTTGGATAACTCAATGGCCTATTTCGGCTTTGGAGTAGTAATTGGTGATTTCGCTTGCTCTTTCTCAATCCTCTTGGATTGTTCAAGCATGGTCATTATACCCTTTATTTTTTTTCTTTGGTTCTCCTTCACTACAGCTTTCTCTTTTGAGTCTTGGTCAGTAGTGGCTTCTGCTCTTCCTTAGCCTTTTGTTTTTCTAGCTATTGGTTTACTGTCCACTTTTCTGCCTTGACCTTCTTTCTTGACTTGATCATTTTGTTCGCCTGAGATTGTTCCTTGTCCAGTATTGTAATTTTGAGAGAAAGAGATCCTTTCTCAAAATGTAATTCTACAACACATTTGGATTCTCTCGGCAAGGGATGATCTGTTATCCTAGGTACTGCAGCTTGTCCAGGTTGCTTAGCCTTCTTCTTATGACTTTTCGGGGCTTTATTGGGGTGAATAAGTTTTGATTTAGGCTAACTGTGGTAACCAATTCTTCCTTGAAATGGACCTAGGTGCTATAATCTTTGGAAGACACTAACTCTTTGATTGGTATTCTACCCACCAGTTGCTTGGGGTTTTATTGCTTTTGCTCTTCGAACTATCTTCCGAGAAGGTCCAGCTTCATCCTTTTCTTCTATTTTTCTTTCCTATGTAGGGACTTTGCCTTATTTCTTCTCTTTTCGAGAAACAGAGACTGAAACCATGTTTATAGAAAGATCAAAAGGTGGTGTCTATAGTCATATCCCCTTTCTCAGCTAGTTTAAGCCTTCCTTCTTTCAAGGCTTTCTAGATAAAGTTTCTGAAGGTTGTGCAATTGTTAGTAGTATAGGTCTAGGAGTGATGCCACTTACAATATTTCTTGCCCTTTATCTCATCGATGGGAGGGATCTTGTGGCCTTCTGGGAGCTTGATTTGTTTGTCCTTCACAAGGCAATCAAATATCTGATCTACTTTAGAAATATCAAACAAATAAGCCTCCCTGTCAGGTTCGGCCATTTCTTTGCCTTTGGAAGACATTAAGGCTGGGCAGGAATATGGCTTACCTTGCTCAAATTTGACTGCCATGATATATGCTTATAACTCAGGCTCCTCCTAGTTATCTTCCTCAACCGAGTTGTAGTCTATGATAGAGACCATTTGTGGTCCTCTAGGCCTGCCCAGTGAGATCTCCGTTGCTCTTTCTTAACGATAAACTATTTGACTTTGGAGGCTCTAGATGATAATTGTGCTAGGTCTGAGTATTCTATAGCCACAAGTCTCTCCTTTAATTGGGGATGCATGCTGTTGACGGTTACAGTGGCATATTCAGACTCTAATAATTGTACATTGCATCAACTCCTTATTCTCCTGAACCACTCTAGGAAGTCAGCCACGGGTTCAGTTGGTAACTGCTTGAGAATTATCAGCTCAACAATGGATATCTCAAGCTGGGGTTTATAGAAACGATCATGGAATAATCTTTCCATGTCAGTCCAGCTTTGGACTAAATTAGGAGCTCATGATGAATACCAAGAAAAGGCAACCCTTATCAATGACAAATGGAATAATTGCAATTTGTAATATTCATTCTAGTTGGCCTCACCTCACTAAGCCACGAAATGATTGTAGACTTCCCATCTTTGCCAGAAAATATGGAAAAATATGGGGTTTTGTTGCCTATCGGCAAAGGAATCCCGTCGACCCAGTCCAAGTATGGCTTTTGATAGACTGGCCTGTCCAAAGGCCTAAGTTGGACTCCAAAATGACACTTGATAGTCTCAGTAATTATGTTTGGGTCCACCAGAGGGTAGCCATTCGCACGAGGATCTATTTGCACTTGCAGTGGAACTTGTAACAAAACTTCTTACCTATAGATTGCTTGATTGTTAGGGCCTTGCATATTGAAGTTTTGAGGTTGGGTTATATGAGCATTCTGTTAGGGATAAGCAGCTTGAATTGGTGTATATAGGTTTTGAAGTAGTGAACTCATATTCTTACTTGCATACGTATATGTTGGTCCTCCTATGGCAGTTACTAGCGATTGTTGAGCATATGGTAGGTCAGTGTTGTTAACCGTTCCCAAATATGGTGTAACTAAAGGATAACCGTTGTACGGGGCTACATTCCCATTCATTCCATAACCGCCCATTATAGATTGGTCATGGATTGTGTTCCATGTATTCCCACTCAAGTTAATGGATACTCCCGGCAATCCAATGCTTCTTGGAACATTGGGTGGCCTACGCATGATGCTCACTTGCCTATATTACCAATTCGACTGTTGGGCGGGTTGCCCCATAGCTAATTAGCCAAGGCATTGCCACTGGCAATATTCTCCCAAGGTGCGGCTAATGTAGAGTTATCCTTCAAGTTATCCTGTTATTGAGCCACTTAGATCTCATTATAGACCATAGGCTTAATGATATTGGCTAATTGCTTGGATAACTCAAGCATAATGTCATTTAGCCCATGTCAATTTGCTCATGTATGAAAGATATGGTCATGACCGTTGGCTGTTCTCTTCTTCCCCCAGGTGTTGGGGAGTTACTTGAAGAAGAAGTGGTCATGCTAACCATAGGCTGGGCTACGGTATCCTGCATTGGCTGTGAACCTATGCCTCTCGAAGGGGTACAAAGTGCTGCCAATGTGGTCACTTGTGGATCTCCAGTTCTTTGGTTATTCTGTTTTGATGGTTGTAGACTTGGCATAATCATTTTTCTTGACCTTAGGATTATATGCCAAGTATAATCTAAACCTGGTTTTGGAAATTTCACTTGATCTATTGATATGTCCCACCAAGCATGCCAAAAAGTATGTTTGGGCTATTTCTCTGCTATTGGGTATGCTAGGTATGCCAGACCTTGAAATTGGCTAGCCGGAGCCTTTTTGATTCAAGTGTCAAACAATTGCTCCAATGAGGGAAATCTACCCCTTGGATATAGGTTTCCAAGTTACTCGAAGAAAGCACTTGGCTAACATTAAATGTGAATATAACCAAAAACACAAGTGAAGATGGCAAGAATACAATTGGCAGAACTTATATTAAATCTCAAACCAATTACAAAGTGTATCCTTCTCAAGTATCCATGGCTAATCCGTGTGGATAGCTTGAAGAAAGGAATGAGTAGTACAATTGAGTGGCCAAAATACTAAAAGACTAAAAGACTAAAACTTAAACTAAAAGGTAAAGGTAAAAGTAAAATAAAATAAAGTAAATTCATGAGTTGAGTTGATCATTCCGGGATCCCCTGAAATGGCTGAGGCTTGCTCTTAAAATAAAGTAAATTGATGAGTTGACTAAATAAAAAGCTTGCTCTTAAATAACCGTTCTGGCTGCGTGTTCCTTGGCTAGCTTGTTCTTCCTAGTCGTAGCATGGAAAGGTTGCCACGTATCTATCTGCTTACTATTTGCATTCTAAAGCCTGGACTTAGAGGCTTTTACTTATGCCTCGGCTCTTTCAAATCCACCAGCTTGTATTCTAGATTAGTTTCCTATCCAAGCTGATCAACTACATGGCTGACTAGTGCTTTAGCTTTGCCCTTGGCCATTATCTTTCTTGGCCATGCCAATCTATAACTCGGCTAATGCTAAAGACTGTGTCAAAATCCTTGGCTAAATTTTATCCTTAGCCAATGATACTTAACAATTTTGTGGTGTCAACACATTACTTAAATTTTAAAGTATCTTTTTCGTTTGTTAGGAATACTTAAATTTTAAAGTTAATTCAGCGTGAAAGATTTTTTTTTTTTTTATTGGATTGAAGTGTCTGAAAATGATTGGTAACTTACAGCTGATAGACTGACGCATGGCTGCTGACCAACAACGCAATATTCACCGTCAATCCATCGATTGAAGACTCGTAGATATTTTTTCTTGCTTTCTTTATGGCAACCCACATCGACCACGATGGCAATTAGAATCAACTATATTTTTCTTGCTTTCCTTAGCACGTACCTGCTGGAATTCCGAACTGAAAACGACTTCCAGGAAACAATACATATGTCATGTTTTCCTTCTGCAGCATTGACTTCCACAAACATTAAAATACTTGCTTTCACACTCTTCCGATGTTTTGATTCACGCATTTAGGGGTAAGCAGTGCAAAAGGGCTGCATCATGTGTTGCTATATGTTTTATTTTTCTAATATTTAAAATTAAAGGTTTGATTCACAACAATAAACGTAACAAGAAAGATAATAAGTGAGAAGTTAAAATTATGTATTATTGCGATGAAAAAAAATTCTTGGTTTTCGCTTAAATCAAAAGATTCTTTTGACAAAAATTATTTAGAACTTTAGGCTTTAACTAGCAGAGAAATGAATTAAAAGTAAAGTAACTTGGAGGACTGAACTCTAAACAAGTATTATATATTCTCAGGATGTTTTTGGATTCCAATAAAATGAGAAATGAAATGAATTGAATTATAAATCAAATATCATATTTAGAATCAAATATGTAAAATAAGAATTGAATTGAATTACAATTTAATTATCATATTTGAAATTTAATTAAATAAAAATTTATTAGATTTAATTTTATTATCTTACTTATTTACCCCTATTATCTCTCACATTCTTTCTTCTCCCTCATCTCTCTCTCATCTTCGCACATCTCTCTCCCCCCCCCCCCCCCCTCTTTTCTCTATTTTTCCTCTCTTATACCCATTTCAGTTCCCTCTAGTGACCCATTTTAGTTCCCTCTAATGTCAAAAAGCCAAAAGCTCCACCAACTCATAATGCAGCAAGAAGCATCTCATTCCTCTGCCGCCAGAGCCCATAACCAAGCAACAGAAGAAGACGAAGACGACACGTTCACAGGGCTTGGAGGCGTTTAGACGACGGCACCTTTGCCCTCCACCATCGTTGCCTTTGCCTTTGCCTTTGCCTTTGCCTTTGCATTTGCCTTCCACCACCGGCGCACCGCCTTCTCTTCCACCACCGATGACGAGGACGACAAGGCCTCCAAATTCGACAACCTCCGATTGTGCCCTTGGAACGCCGCCACATTCGACAACACCCACCCGAAGCCCCGCGGCGGGGCGTTGAGCCCAGCACAGTGGCAACTTCAATCTGCGATTAGCTCAAACCCAGCAATGGCAGCACTGAAGATCTACGATTGGTGTGGTAGAGGGCAAAGAGGAGAGCTTGCAAAATTATCAGGAGTAAAATAGTCTTTTCGAAAATTTAAAAATCTAAATCAACTCTTTTTCCAATGAAGAAATTTATAAAAATACAATAATCAATTCTATGGATTTAAAAACCAAATTATTTTATTTTTAAACTCCAAATACTAGATTTAATTTTTAGATCAAATAATTTTCCATTTAATTGCTTTCCAAACACAATGTCATAGATTTTATGAGCCTACGCTCTCACATATATTGACTGAAGTGCATTTATGAAAATTAGTTCTTCTAGCATGTTGATTCAAGGTTAAAACAAGTAGTCTGGGCAATTGACTCATCTTCTTAACTACTAAGCCAAACAGCCAACCATTTCAGCTAAGCCACTTGATTTTTATATTGAAATATATTTGATTTGAGAGTAAAAATAGGAGATAAATTTTCATAGATCTCATTCATATATAATTTTAATAAGAATGAAATATATGAAAATTTATCTCTTATTTTTATCCCCAAATCAATCACCCTCTACTCATGTTTCATAAGTTATTTGACAAATTATTCTGAAACTCTAAAAGACTGTTAACAGCAAAACTTCTTTAATTCAGAAAATAAAAATCCTACCTTTGAATATGACAAAAAGTTATCTTGAGTGAATTATACCCTTTTCAAAAGTGGAGATTGATCAATTGACAATAATGTAAGTCAAACTTACTTTTATAATATTGGATATTTTTCAATAAAAATACTTTTTTATAAAATCTACTGTGATATTGAAAGCTTATATATTTTTATATTAATCTAAAATAGTTAATATATTTTTGTATACATCGAAATGAATATAATAAATATTTTTAAAATATATATAAATAAAAATTATTTGATTACATTCTTATTCATATTTATTATTTTCAAAGAGGAAATTAGTCCTTGAAACTTAAGTAACATCAAATAATTAAGTCTCTGAAAAATAAAGTGTAACACTACGTTATCTACCTAAATAGACTATTACCTACTACCTCTGGATAAAATTTCATGGGTAGATCTAATGTCTATAGGGATTGGTATATTTCCACCTAAACATTTAAAAAAATTCGCGGAAAACTAACAAATTTAATGACAGGAAATAATAACAGAATTTGTCAATAATTATTTTACAGACGGGAATAAAGATGGAAATTGTCCCTCAGTAAAACACTCATCAGTAATAATTACTCACGGATATTATATTCTGTCAGTAAATTTTTTATACATAATCTGTCAATAATTATTCATTATTTGTCGGAAAATATTTAAAATATTTGTAACCATTTTCATCATTATGAAAATAAAAAAAGAGAAGTATGGAAATGTTTACCGATGGATGATCCGTCGATAAATTTAATTAATAAATTATTGATTTTATCAATAGATAATTTTTCAATAAATTTCATTAATGATTTAAGTATTTAATTAATTATTAGTTTTATCGATGAATAATCTATTAGTAATCAACAATTAATTTTTCACTAAAAATTATTTTTTTGGTAGTTATATATAAATACTAACTACAACAATAAAAAGGAATAAACATATACTTATACTTCATTGAAATCAAAATTTACATAAAAAATATAATAATTATTAGAAAACACTAATTAATCCAAATAATACTAGAACAAGACAACGAAAATCAATAATACAAAATGTTTAATCATGTAGCAAAAAGATAAAAAAAAAAAAAAAATTTAAAAACTCAGCAGCAGTCCTCATCGATGTCCAAAATCTCAATCTGGTCATCATTGTCATCTGAAGACTGGCAAATTAGGAGGTGGAGCTGAAGAACCACTAGCCTGCTAGGAGTAGCTATCCATTTTGTTCATCATCTTCTTTATCTACTTATATCCGGCTTCTTCTTCCAAGAAGCTTTCTCTGATGCCACTGTCCCAGCTCTGAAGGTTGCAAAGCTTGAGCTTGCAGCTCCTAGTTGAGCACTTGAATGTGATTGCAAAAAACTCAACTATAGTTGAGCCACCGATATGGAGTGAGCCACCCCTAGTAGAGGCTTTGTTAGCCTTGCTCATCCTTTGCTTCTCTTTGAATTTTTCAGAGCTCTAGTACTCCTGCAAGGCCCTGCAGTTGGACTCTAATATCCAATCATGGCAGCCCCCCTTCTCCTGGATGTCGTGGTACATTTCTATGAGCCACTTGGCGGCTCGAGTCTTGAAAGCCTTATACATATAGGCTTCCTCAATAGGATTAATAATGAAATTGCATTGTACGTACAAAAGAGTTACTTTAAATCAAAAAATTGCCATAGAAATGAAATCTCAAAATTAATAAAAACTCAAGTATAATTTTACCTTCCATTCATCATATCACATCTTCTTTGTATCCTTTGAGAGATTGGTGAAGGTCTAGTATGACCTATCATGTTTTGCTTGAATGATGGCAGTAATTGCAACATCCCCAATTTTGTCTAAACTAATTAGCTCAGTGATCATGGTTAATTAGAGAGGTTAACAATTAACTGAGAACTAATCGACTAATCTCAATGAGCAAGAGCTTAGTAAATTAAGTCAAGTCAATAATTGAATTATAACGCACTAAATATTTCAATTAAAACCTAATTATTCGAATCTCATTAATTCGTAACTTAGAAAGATAATTAAGCTAATCCAATCTTATTAATTAAGTACAAGATAATTGTTCTACCTTAATCAATTGAGATAGATTAATTCCTACACCCTAATTACATAATTTATAAGATCAATTCTTTTAGAGGAAAAACGTCTTAAAAGTGTAATTAACCGAAATCGGTTAAAGAGCAATTTAACTAATTAAATTGATTAACAACTTAGGTAATTCTAATAGCTTTGAAAATTTAAAAATTTCTCCTATTTGATGCACAAAATTTCGGCCAAGAACAAGAGCAAATCCAACTATCCATTACTTCTTAATCATGTACTCTTAGACCAAGGGTCTATGGTAGTAGTATCTCTTTAATCAAGACAAGAGAAGTACTTTCCTCCATTAGGATTATGCCATATAGAGTGATCTTATTCAATCAAGCTAATCCCAAGAGCGGTCCTTGCCTTTAACCACTTAAGAAAATACAAAATAGTCCATAGCATGCATCAAGACACAAAGGAAACACAAACCCATCCTTTTACCCCAAGGTTCCTAACTTTCTTGCTTGAAAAAGAAGCTAAACTCACTTACTTCCTCTTGCTTGTTGGAGAAGCAAAACACATCAACCCACTCCCCCCATTTTTGCACCCCAAAACAGCCCCGCTCTCCTTCATTTGTGATTTTCATCCTCTCACTACATGCCTAAGTTCTCACTTCTCTCTAAGCCCCATTCTAACTCTTCTACTCTTCCAAATTTTTTGTGTTCTTCTTCCTACTTTCACACCTTAGCCAACTCTCTTTCCTTTCACCACCCTCACAAACCCTTCAAGGACCACCTTCTTTGGTCTTTGGAGAAGAAAAGTAAACACATATTAGCCACATTTTCTCAAGCTCTAAGGAAGGATGCCATATCCAACCATTCTCACTCTTCAAGCTTTCTAAGAAGCCTTTGTGGTAGTGACTCTAACCCCTCTTTCTTCTATGTTTTTCAAGCTCTAGAACTCCTAAGCTCTCCATAGCTAGGTGGTTTTAGAACTTGCTCTAAAGGTCTCATGGCCATGCTCTTATTATAAGAAATTGTTTGTGATTTTTGCTCTTCTT
The DNA here is from genome assembly GCA_031439585.1 of Pterocarpus macrocarpus. Classification (NCBI taxonomy): domain Eukaryota; kingdom Viridiplantae; phylum Streptophyta; class Magnoliopsida; order Fabales; family Fabaceae; genus Pterocarpus; species Pterocarpus macrocarpus. The sequence goes on along the minus strand of CM062513.1, from coordinate 30,365,949 downwards.
TTGGAAAATGACTTTGTTGTGCATTTATTATTATTTTAAACCAAACTTTTTAGAACTCAAAATATTGATTTTCATCAAGATCTCAAAGTATAAAAGTGGTCACTTGAGGAAAATACTTAATGTTTTTATAAGAAAACTCATTGAAATCAAAACTATTGAAGTTGGAAACTCTGGCATTCTATTTTACGCAGCTCATAACTCATCCAATGTAACTCCAAATGCAATAAAACTAATTTTAAATGAAAATATACTCATAGAGCTTTTTATACTTATAAAATACGTAAACTTTGGCCTTAAAACGAGGGAGATATGAATTTTCAAAATATGCTTTCTCCAGATGTGTTTTTGTTCAGGTAGTATGTAATAAAATCTTAATAACTCAAGTTATACAGAACATTTTTTAGTGGGACTAAGTTTATTAGAAAGCTAAGACATAGAGTAACACCCCCATAAAACAATTTTGTCAAATTCCTTGTGAGGAACTCTCAGTAATGTTTAAAATTCACTGTACTGAAAATAAACTTAAAAGCTCAGCAGTCAGATTAAAACGTGCATATCTCAAGTTACAAAATGCATTTTTGAGTGGGGTTTATTTTGTTTAAAAATATATTCAGATAAGTATAAATATACGAAAATTCAAATTAAAAGAGTAAAAGATGAAATTATGGTAAATTTTTAAATTTACTGCACCACTATAAAAGTAAAAAGTGGTTATGGTTAAGTTTAAAGGTTAATAAGAAATAAGCTTAAAGACATTAAGATCCCAAAATTAAGATATTGGAAAACCTTCATAATTCAACTTAAAAAGATTCAAAAAGGATAATAGACAAAATTGACCCTATCCCTAATAAAAGAATTTACACAAGAGGCAATCTCAATTAAAAGCTTGCACCAAATTTACTAAGCTTAGCTCATAAGACTTTGTGTGATATGTATGCCTTTATGTGTCAATATGATAACAATGATATGATGATGATCATTATGATGATGATATGATAATGATGATGAGGATATGATATGATGATGATAAGGATGATATGATAATGATATGATGACGATATGATGATGAATGATGATGATATGAATATGATGTGTTGATGATATGATGCTTAATGATATGTGATTTAGAATTCTCTGTTCGGGAAAATTTTGGGAAGTTTCGGTTTAGCCATTATACTACCAAAATTCCGCAAAAATTGTGGACTTAGAATAATTTTGCATCATAAGCTTTAATAAGAAGAGATTGAACTAAGTGTGTGATCCTTCAAAAGGGAAAGTGACCTAAAGTAAGCTCCCCTCACCCACGACTCACATGAAGCATGACATTGACCCAGCTAGTGTGAGTGTAGGGGATAGAGCTTACATGAGGCATGGCATAACCCAGTTAGTGTAAGTATCAAAAATTTATGGTGGCGACGGCCACGGTATGAGCTCATTATCACTTATGTTTAGTGGGTGAAAAGAAAAAAACTTAAGATAAGTCAAGTTAAGAAAAGAAAAGGACTTAAAATAAAGTCAAGTTAAGAAAAAACAAGGGACTTCAGTCCAAACCTTTGAAGGAAAGAAGTTAAGAGAAGTTTTTAGCACAACCATGCATGTTTTATGTAATTATATTTGTTCCTGTGCTTTTTATGATATAAATGATTAGAGGGTATGTTAAAATTGAATCCACTTCGGATAGCTATTTTTTTGAAAATCTGAGAATTGGATTTTATGCATGCTCACTATTTTCATTTATAAAACCGAAGTGGCTGGGATGATGACGATGACACTTTTGTGTCGGGTTCGAGTTCTACTAAGAAATCTTATTTCTCACCCTCAATGGCGTACCCTGTAGAGTGGAGCATGGATTCGCCCCTTCATGAGTGGACATTCGATAAGGATGCTCAGGCCATCGTGGCGATGATCACCACGGTGGTGCGCACCTACTTTTACCCTGGTTGTATACATGAGGATATAGGGCCCGATGTTCCACCTGCCCCAGCTGATATTCCTGCCACCTACCCTGGACAGCACTGGGTCCTTGAGATTTCTCGCCAGAGCCGTTGTCGGATATTGAGATGGAGCCGATGTCTCCAGAGCTACCTGCAGCCGAGCCCCGTCTCAGCCGGCGATTTCTGTGGTTGAACTGAGCTCCATGGCCACCCTTAGTGCCACAGCTGCCTCGCCGCTATACCCTGAGTATCATCTGGATACTTCGGAGGAGGATCTTTTTAAGGAGCGGTCCTCAGCAGCCAGCTGTGACCTAAATCAAGCCAGCTTGAGTCGCCGTATTCGTCGAATTCACGTGATTCGTAGGCACCCCTTTATCATACGCATGCCTCATGTCCCTCAAGGGTGAGGAACTAGGAGGAGCCGCATCTCTGGACCGCGACATCAGTAGATCGGAGGGTGCATTATTGGAGACTGATCTTAGGATTTGGTGTGGAGCCAAGCCGCATAGATTTATGAGATTCCTGCTTCCTCATGTATCTCTTTTGCTTTAAAGCTCGATGTGTTAAATTGCATTCTATATATAATGATGACTTAATTATGAGTACCTTTATGTAATGATGGATATTATGAATTATATTTATGTGGTATGGGTATGTAAGAATTTCTATGTATTACGTATCTTGTATTGTTTATATTCCACTTATGATTCGGACTCTCGTGCATCATGCTTGTTTATATCTATCTTCTCGCTCAACGCTTTACTTTCTAAAACGTTGCAAAGTGACAACTTCTATATTTCAAAAAAAATCTTACCGTATTTTCTATGTAACTTAATTTCAAAGCGAAATTTAGTTTTTCCATGAGCATAAGTAACAACTAATAAAATGCCATAATATGACTTAAGTATAGTATGGGTTTCTTAGGGTGTTACAATGATCCTATGGAGACCAGGAGTAGGTGGAAGCCAACTACATCATAAAGAAAAGAAAAAATGGATATATATTAATTAATAACAAATCATAATTTAATATTAACATTGAATAGTAATTCCAAATTACCAACCAAGACTTCCTGTCAAACTGCAAGTGAATCTTGCAGTTCATCAAGGAACCTTATGACTGTTACCAACCAAGACTTCCTGTCAAACCGCAAGTGAATCTTGCAGTTCATCAAGGAACCTTATGACTGTATGAGGAGTACTGGTAGGATTGGGCTCAACCTGAAGAATAGGCCCTAACATGGTGGCTCTTAATGGTGGTGATGGAGGAGGCATCCACTTAGGCAGGATGGATGGCAGGGTGGAAGGTGAAACATACCCAACATTAGGTATCATGGTGATCTGCTAGGTGGTGGAGTAGGGGAATATTGGTGGTCAAGGCATAGAGCGAGGTGCAGAGGTGGTTATGTTATGAAGGAGGAGGGGTGGAGCTCAAAGGAGTGGTGGTACTGGAGGGCCATGTGGTAGAGCAAGGAGGTTGACCATCTTTCTATTGTCGACCTCTGCCTCTGCTTATCATATCTAAATCAGAATAACTTATATATTAAAACATCACACATAAATTAAAAATATTAGCATGCATAACACACTATATTTTAAAAAAAAATTTTATAGTTACAAAAGTTCATATATATAAGATTCTCAAAGAGAGATGAGCCACAAGTTCACCAAGACTATATAAAAGAAACTATGCAAAAATAAAAATATAGCCATATAGACCATAACTACCTAAAAAAAAAAACAAGAAGCCTCTAAAACCACTTATGGATTTAACATAAACACCACAAGACTTGACATTCAACCAACCAAAAGCTTTGCATCAAAAAACATCAACCATGGATAAAAAGAATGCCACTGATCAGACACAAGGCATCTAAAGCATCAACACAATGAAATAATTAACACCAATCAAGGCTTGACAACATCATTTCAACAATGGCTAAAATGACAGGGAGAAAGAGGAACTTACTGGTTGAGAGGGTAACAGGCAAAGAGGACTAAGAGAGGTGTTGCCTTAAGGTGGTGCCGTGGGTAGTGAGTTCGCGGTGGGGTGAAGACATGGTGAGCTAAGGCTGTAGTGGTTGTTAGTCTGTCAGTGGGATGCGATGGCTTGTGGTGGTGGTTAATTGGTGGGTGGGATGCTATGGTGAGGCCATAGTGGGCTGAGCTCGTGGCGATGGGTGATGGAGAGGGTGGAAAGGGTGAGCAATGGGAGAAGGAAGAGAAATGGGGAGAAAGAGGGGGCATTGCGATCTTAAACCCTATGTGGCTATTATGACGGATTTTTTATTGGTAAATAAATAAATAAATGAAATTATTCATTTCATTAACGAATACTCATTATTTGGCATTCGACACCTCTTTTCTGTCAACCTTAATAAGGCCTTAGTGTATTTTGGGATTTTTGTCTCAACATCGCCCCAACCATATGAATCACAGTAAAGTATTTTGTGAATTGCAAAAATGAGTTGCCAAGCTGCCTCTTACTATTCCTTACACCATTAATGCTCTAGGTCAAGCTCATCTATACTACTAAAACTAATGATGAATTATTCAATCATGTGTGAATGTGGAAGAAGGGTTGTCAAATGCATTTCCAAAACTAATGAACAAGTAAAAGATTTTGGAGATGTATGAATAGATGATGTGATTTTTTTCTATGGATAGATGATCCAATCCCTAGGGCTAAGAAGTTACAGTTAAAGAACTAAAGAAATTAGAAAAGTTGTTATGTATGAATAATAAGTGCTAAAACTTAATCACAAAATGAACGAAAACAACTCATTGAATGTCTTCAACAATGGAAACAAATCTTGAATCTTACAAGAAAAATGAAAACAAGTATCGAATCTTGAATGAAATAGCAAAAAGATGCACCAAATAGAGTAGCGATGATCTTTTAGTAATGTTTTCATTTGTTTTTTCATTTTCCCCTTTTTTGCTACCTCATATTAAGTCTTCCATGTCACTTGCTCATCAACCCAAACTAACATAGACACCCTCATTTAACTCCACGTATAGAATCCTAGCTAGAGATAGCAGCCTACTTTGGCAGATAACATGCCACATGGGACCATTGATATGGATATCATTTATGGGTGAAAGTGTTAACTTGTAGTCAATTCATCTTTTAGGAGTAAAATAAATGTTTACTCTTATTTAAAATTTGAAACATAAATAAATTGATACTTGATAAAATTATATTCTATTAAAATGTTATTGATGATGTAAGTATTTCAAATCTCATAATGGTGTTAATTGATGTCTAATTTTTTTGAACAATTATTTTTATGTATATGAAATTTCATCTTTTCTATTGGAACCAAGGGATAAATCAATTTTGTTAATGAAAATCTATTTTGAAAAATTAAACAAGTTTTGTAAGAACACGAAAAAAGATATTTTTAAAAACAAAAAAATATTTGAGTCTCCAAGATATAATGTTTATTAGTTGGAAAGTGATAATTATTACGACTGAAATTCGTAAATGTCTATACAAATCATTTTGATTGGTATTTTCTTTTCTCTCTTTCATTTTTTACTTTTTTTTTTATTCTTTCTATATTACTTTTTTCACGAAAAAAAAAACTTCCAATCACTTTTTATTTATTGAATAAGTGCACAGTACCACGTCCCAAAAAAAAAAAGTGCAAGTAGCATTTTCAACTTTATGTTTGCATAAAAAAAATTAAACATGCTGAAATTCTAGGTACTATAATCATTTATAGTGTTAATCATTTAATGAAATTATAGGTCTCTAGGGGTGTTCTCAGGTCAGGTTGGGTTAATTTTTCAAAAATTTGTTGCTTAACTTGAACCAACCCAGCCTAATCTTATAGCAACATTTCTATCAAACCAACAGACAATCAAATGAAACCCTAGCTCTATACCAGTACAAACCCAAAAACAACAACATTCAATTTTTTGTTTTTTTGTTTTTGCTTTCACTAAGAAATTATAGCACTGGATCCATATGAACTTGGCAAAATTAAAAAAAAAAAAAAATCAAAGGAAAGAACACCAGATCTTCCAACACTGGATCTAAATGAGCTAGGCAAAAAAAAAAAAAAAAAAAACAAGTCATAGCAAAGAACCATCAGATCTCACCACAAACCACCAAGGACCATCATAATCCATATTCCATATGCCTAAATCATCAACCGTGACCCATCATAGGAATAATGAACCACTAGATCTTAGAGTCTTCAATCTTTATGGTAGCAACTCTAGATGTAGTAGGAAGAAAGGGTCATGGAAAAATTGAAGAAGAAACAAATTAAAGGAAAAGGAAGTCGCAGTGGTGACAACCTTTTTGCAACCATGGCGGCTTCTCACGATGGCAGGCATCTCACATCAGTAGTGGTCTAAGAGTGGCGATAAAAAAAAAAAAATAAGATTGAAAGTTTGGAATAGTGGAACCACCGAACAGAATTTGGGAAGCAAAGCATCATCGATTGGAAAAGGAGGAGGCAGTGCATCATTAGCTAGCAGTGCAATAGTGGCAAGGATAGGTTGAAGAAGAAGAAGAAAAGGATGGGGTTGGGAGGTTATAAAGGAAATTAGGGTTCTGATAAGTGATTTGCTTCTCTTACATGGGATCTAATGTTTTGGTTTTTTATTTTTTTTTGGTTAGATATCTAATGTTTTGCTAAATGATATAAGTTAATAATAATAATAATACTAATAAAATATATTGGATTTGGGACATCGAGTTGAGTAATGGGTATAATATTTATACTCGATACCCAACCCAATACATAATCAAGTTAAATAGGTTATACTCAAACTGACCTGTATACCTAACCCAACCAAAATTTTGTGTTTGGCTCGGGTTGGGTTCACACGGGTCTACTTTAACCCATGAGCACCCCTAGTTCATGTCTTCCGTGAGAGCAATCATGTTGCCAATTTTCTTGTTGGATATGGCCATTCTTGTGCTTTGCGTTTATTGTAGATGATTTAGTAAGCGTTTCTCTGTTGCGTTTTGTAGTTAGTTAAGGGCCTTAGCCCTTCCTTAGCACCAAAAAAAGTGTAAAAAAGAAAAAAATAATAAAGTGTGATTTAATGAAGAAAAATACTTGTGCTTATTAAGGTTTAGAATCATGAAATTGTCACTTTAAGAAGAATTTTTACCAAATCATTACTATAAGCCCTAAATTGCATGAGCAATTCCTAAGATTAGAAAAAATTCTTTCCAAATTATGTAGTAATTCTTTTAGACGTAAAAATAATGTAATAATACTTAATATGTGTGACTTTTTATTTAAAAAAAGCAGGTTCATAATAAGCCATATAAAATAATAAAAAATATTTTTAAATAAAAATTAATTTATTTTACACTATTTATATATTTTTCGCATTAAAAATGATTGTTCATAATTTTATATTCGTATAACTTAACTTGATGAAGTTTTTATATGATTTGGACTTTTTTTTTTTTAATTGAAGATAGTGAAACTGGAAATTATTCCTAAGAGATATTTTTGGGGAAGGGGGTGAGAGTCAAACATGGATATCCCAATCTCAAATAAAACATGTAGGAGATAATTACTAAATTATGGACTCAACCATATCTGATTTGGACTTTATAAGTAACAGTATTTTAAAGTGATATAAAGTCAAAATCAATTTGTTCAATTAATATATAGTTTATGAACAGAAAAATTTACCAAATAAAAATTAAATAATATTGAATAAAATGAATAATAAGTTTATGTTCTCTATTTCTATTAAAAGTAAAAACAAATATTTTCTTTCACCATTAAAATTGAACTCCATGACCTTTTTCATTTATTAAATAAATAAAATTGTAAATGATTAAAATGTCAACAATTTTAAATTACATATAGAAGAAATTTATGAATAGCCCTATTTCGACTTGTGAGCTAACCTAGCTTGACCCACCAATATGGTGGGCTGGGTTTCCTAAATTTCAGCTCATATAACTTCGGGTTAGATTGACTCAGCTCATATAACCCGTGGGTTCAAGCCTGGTTGAGCCAAGTTGGCACGGTTCTTTTATTAAAAGAAAAAAGAAAAAAAAATCTCCTAAGCTCCCAGCCCAACTTGTGTCCAAGAGGCCCAACCCAGTTAATGAGATAAGAGAAAAAAAAATCCCTCTTTCCCTTCACATTCTTTCTTCCCCTTAATAAGCCACTATTCTTCTCTCTTGCCCTTACTATGCTACCACCATTCTCTCTTCCCCTGATTGTGTGGCCACCATTCTTTCTTCTCCTCACTACGTTGTTGCTGTTCATGGCTTCCTATATAGCAATGTCATAATCCATGGCCTCCCTTCTCAGCACTACTACATTCATAGCTTGCTCTTCCCATTCAAGCATCCATTGCAATGCTACTTGTGGTTCCCTGAATGGCCAGGGCCAATCTATTCACCATCCTTCCTCAGTCGCTATCTCAACCATTCCTTCTCCACTTTTGTTGTTGTCAACTGTTGTCATAGATCCATGACTTTCTTCCTTTGCAAAAGCATCTTCCACACATGCCATATCTTGTTTCCTCTAATCAAAGAAAGATGGAACCTTCTACTTTTCTATCCTTTTAGTTTTATCTTCAAGTTCACGAGCATTGCAAAGCCCATCTCAAGATGCATCCTTGATAAATAAATATTTTCTTTTTTTTTTTTTTTTGAGATTTTCTGGATTTGATATATAAATATTTATGTATTTTTTTTATTTTATGCTTTCTATTTTTTATTTTTTTGACTTTATTTTTATTAGATTTTAGCTTTTCAATTTTTTAAACTTATTGTTTTATTTATTAGCGAGCCAACCAATTCAACGCACCAACTTAGGTAGGTTAAGTCGGGTTGGGAATTTTCTGGCTCACTACTAAAGTGAGCCAGCCTCGTATAACTCGTTCTGACTCACAACCCCTGGTAGGCCAACTTGAATGAGCCAAGTTGGCAGGTCTTGATAGCTCTAGCTGCCACCAGACACTCTTTGGTGTGTAGTTAGCCCTTCCTCCTTTTCCTTTTTTCTTTTGCTTTGATTTGGCCCTCCTTCCCTCTCTCTTTATCTCCTTTCTTCCTCTCTTCTTTGTGATTCCTCTCCCTTTCCCTACCCCTTCTCCTTCTAACCTTTTACCCTTTCCTATGTTTCTTCCCTTTCCTAACTACCCCATTGTGTTTTGTTCACATCCCTCTATCTTCTTTCCTTCTTACCCATCATCTCAACCTTTTCATCTATCAATATTTCCTGATGATAATGTTCTCTGTTGCTTAGGTTGTAGTGTAGGAAACCGATGTTTCAAAGGCTCACAAGCAATGGATTTTATTTACTTGTCCCCCTCCTGTGAAGTCTGTAATATCCTCAATTTCGTGTCGTGCTAAATTACCTCAGTAACCCTAAGTAATTAGGTATTTAATGAGAAATTATGAGATTAATGCCTAATTAAGGGGTTAATGAAGAGTTCATGAGTTAACTCGGATGAGAAAAGTGAAGAGAATGCTTAATCGAGATTAGATAATCTCTAATTAAGCAAGTCAGAGCCTTTATAGCTTAATTAAGCACTAATCGCCCTTAATTAGCTTAATCGAGTTTAATTAAGGATAATTAAGCTTAATTGCAAGATTAATTTTTGTTAATCATGTTCTTGTGTGTTAATTGCTAATCCTTGCTTAATCATCTTAATTAAGTTGCAAGAGCACTTAATTACATGATTAAATTCAAATTTAGTTAACTAGACAATAAAATAAAGAGTGATGTCACTAAAGTATAAAGCATTAGACAAGAGTGCTTTATGTAAGAGTTGACTTTGTCTTTGTCCCCCCATCATCCACTTTATCCCCTTAATCACAAGATAACACCAAATTAAGCAAAATATCTCCCTCCCTCCCTTGATGTAGTTGACGCCACAACACACACACACACACTCTTACATTTTCACTGTGTCTTCCTATTCTCACTCTAACCCTCATATTCTCTTACTTCTCTCTAAAACTCTCTTCTTCTTCTTCATCTTCTTCTTCCTTTCTCCACCTCTATAACCAAACCTTCTTCACTTAGCCCTTTGAAGACCATATCTTTTGGTCTTTGAAGAAGAGATCTAAACACTACCATCATTATTTTCAAGAGATCTCAAGAGTTCTCTCACCTTCCAAGATCAAAATGCCACCATCTTCAAGGAAGGAACCACCATCATCTTCTTCTTCTTCTCTTGTTGTAGCGCCATTTTTAAGTAGAGGTAGTGATCTTCATCTTTCTTGTTTTGTTTACTCAAGAAAGCTTGAAGCTTTGTTCTTTCCATGACTAAGATCTTTGAGTGAAAACTTGAGAAAATCTTTCATGCACTTCATGAGCAAAAGTTGCTATTTTTAGTTAAATATGTTATTGTCCTTCTTCAAGTGTTCTTGATATTTCTACTTTTGCTTCAAGTGTCCTTGATGTTTCTACTTTTGGAAAAATGTGTTCTTGCTGTTCTTCAAGTGTTCTTGATGTTTCTACTTTTGGAAAATCTGTTTTTGATGTTCTTCAAGTGTTCTTGATGTTTCTACTTTTGGAAAAATGTGTTCTTGTTGTTCTTCAAGTGTTCTTGATGTTTTTACTTTTGGAAAAATCTGTTCTTGATGTTCTTCAAGTGTTCTTGATGTTTCTACTTTTGGAAAAATATGTTCTTATTGTTTTTCAAGTGTTTTTGATGTTTCTACTTTTGGAAAAATATATTCTTGATGATCTTCAAGTGTTCTTGATGTTTCTACTATTGGAAAAATGTGTTCTTGCTGTTCTTCAAGTGTTCTTGATGTTTCTACTTTTGGAAAAATCTGTTCTTCAAGTGTTCTTGATGTTTCTACTTTTGAAAAAAATCCGTTCTTGATGTTCTTCAAGTATTTTTGATATTTTTACTTTTGGAAAAATGTGTTCTTGTTGTTCTTTAAGTGTTCTTGATGTTTCTACTTTTGAAAAAATCCGTTCTTGATGTTCTTCAAGTATTTTTTATGTCTTTACTTTTGAAAAAATGTGTTCTTGTTGTTCTTCAAGTATTTTTGATGTTTTTACTTTTGGAAAAATGTGTTCTTGTTGTTCTTCAAGTGTTCTTGATGTTTCTACTTTTGTTCTTGATGTTTGTACTTTTGGAAAAATGTGTTCTTGTTGTTCTTCAAGTGTTTTTGATGTTTCTACTTTTGAAAAAATATGTTCTTGATATTCTTCAAGTGTTCTTGATGTTTCTACTTATGGAAAAATATGTTCTTGTTGTTCTTCAAGTGTTCTTGATGTTTCTACTTTTGGAAAATATGTTCATGTTCTTATTCTTGAATATCCTTGATGTTCTTGGTGGTATCTTGCTTAAAGTTGTTCTTTTTCTTATGATAAATCTATGCTTAGAAAAGTTTCATCTTTACATGCTTTCCATGATTTGATAAGACTATAAACATCCTAAAAGCTTAAAACTTTAAAATGTTTGCTTCTTGATTCCTTAAAAGTGGCGCAACTTTTAAGCTTCCATAAAGTTTTATTTTGTTTTGTCTTGAAGGCAAGAATACATGTAAAAGTCTAAGCTTTTTGGAATAATAAGCCTTTTTAAGTTAGAAAAATGATATCTTGTCACTTTATATTTCAAAGATTGATCCTTGGAAGCAAATCCTTTCATAAAGTTTGAAACTTGAGATCAAAAAGGTCACTTTCGTATCATAGGAATGCTAACTTTTATAAAGATCAAGACTTTATAACTTTAAAGCTAATATCTTATATCACTAGTTGATAAAATAGTAACCTTTTTAATGTAGAGATGACTTTAAGTCATAAAGTTGAGACTTTGATGGTCTTAGAATAATTAAAAGAGTCAACTTTCATAAAAAAACAAGACTTTTTAGTTAAAAAGCTAGTAACTTGTATGATTATGTCATAAAGATCTAATCTTTAAGATAAGAGCTTAATGTTGAAGGCACTTACTTTATAAAGAATAAAACTTTATGACTACTTTATAAGAATGATAACTTTTATAATACTTAAGGTAAGATCTTGTTATATTAGTGATAAAAGCTTGAAGCTTGGTAACTTGGTTAAGTTAAAAATCACCCTTGGTGTTTAGTGAATATGGTGTTGTTGGGTTCATGATGTGGTTATGCATTGTCATAACCCAAAGATTAGAGGGATCTCAAACTCCTTGGGAACAGAAGTATGCTTAGGGCCTCTAAGCATACCATAAACCTAGGAATCACTAAGTGCACTATCTCAAGGAAAGGAAACAAAATTTAACTTAATTAAATTGAACAAATGTTCTATAAGATATGAACTCAAGTAAAGAATAATTTCATATGAGAACTAAGTAACTAAAAGACTACATACATATCTCTTAACTATGTGATTTTCTCATGAGTAACCACGAGAAATCATATGATAATTCATAAAATTCTTTACAAAGAATAACACAACTATAAACCCCCCTTTTTAGGGTATGAATGTATGATGTCATTCGGCATGATGAATGATGAGTTTGATTGAGCTTTGTCTCATGATTGATTGATTATTGTGATATGATAAACTGTTGGTTGAAAGCTTATGATTGGCATTTTGGGAGAAGCTCCGGTCTAGCCCTTATACTGCCGAATTTCCGTCAAAGAAGTATTATGCATGTAAAGTATAATAATAATAAAAGAATTAATGGGACGTGATCTTTCAATCACTTTGATAAAGAAAGCGAGAGGCAGCGATCCACAAAGACTCAAGGAACCTCTATGAGGGAGGCAAGGGTGACATGGAGGACCCTCCAACTTAGGGGTAACAAATATCGACTTAGTCTGATTTGGTTTAGTACTATGTGACGACGGTCACGGAATAAGCTCATATCCAAAAGTAGTCTATTTCAAAGGAAAGTAAAGAATGTTAAGCACGTGCTAAAAAACGAAAGTAAAGACAAAATATAACCATGGTTAAGTATATGATGATGCATGTCTTTGCGTGTGTTTATATTATCCATTTGCATTATGAATGTTTATTCTATGTTAGTTATAAAGATGTAGTTATGATGTTAAATTTAAAAGCAACCCGCTTCGGGGTTTAAGTTTTCCAATTTATTAAAATTGAACTTATATCTGTCCACCATTTTTATAATTAAACCTGAAATGGTTGGGACGACGATGACACAATGTTTGTCTAGTCGCAATCCTACTGAAAAATTTAGTATTTCTCACTCCTATATTTCTGTGTCGTCTTCAGACGGAGCTAATGACATCCATGGAAGCACTGGTGACGGTACTTGACTAGATAAGACGAGGAGCTGCCATATTTTTTCTCCTAGCTAAGGAAGATCGAGATAGTAGCATAATATTTTCATTTTCTTAAGAGCCTCAATTGGGCAGTTTATGTGTAATTAAGAGCATGTAGGAAGTCATGCTACTTAATTTGACCTATTATATGATATTTATTAAGTGTAATGATGACTCTTGAGTATCTATGATTACATTCTTGGCTTATGGTATTGTGTTATGTTGTTTCAATTTTATCATACATCTTATTAGTAACTCAGCGATATGAGGAATAACGTCCATATGTATGCGAGTAAGTAAGCGCTTAAAGGCTCAGTTTTTAAGCATAAAGGTTTTACAAAAATAAAATAAAATTACATGCTATTTTCGTATATTACGCTAATTTCAATGATAAGAACTTCCGCTAGTTACAAATAATAACTAGTGATGCCATAAAATGACTTAAGTATAGTATGGTATTATTAGGGTGTTACAAAGTCACCACCTATGAGGTTTATGCCGCCACTATCAAGGAAGCCATGGAGATCGTGGTAGATCTTTGTAGAGAATGCAATGCCGATGTCAATGCTATTGCGGCGGCATTCTTCCCTAGTGCGTAGATCCCATAGTTGCAAGCTTGTACATGGGAGAGTGATGCAAACCAATGTCACGATGCCGTTGCTGCTGGAGTTCAAGTTGTCATCTGCTGCCACACTACAATGGTGGGCCACCCCGAGTGGTTATGTTGAAGCGACCATGGCTACCGTGAGTCTTCTTTGTCTTGTGGGAGAGATGAAAAAGGGGAAAGGGGCTATGCCCTTGTCGAAGTGTGCATGCAACATACAAGTGGTCCGGTAATGGTTCAAGTGTTGAGTTGATTCAAGTGTGCTTTGCTGTGGCTTGAGGTGTCTTGTGGTTTCATGTTTTCTGTTTCATGTATCAAGTATTGTGTTTCATGTTTTTTGTAACATCCTCAATTTTTTTTCATACTAAATTACCTTAGAAACCCTGAGTAATTAGATACTTAATGAGAAATTAAAGGATTAAGGCCTAATTAAAGAGTTTATGAGGTAATTTTGAAGAGAAAAGCTATGAGAATGCTTAATTAAGATTAAAGAATCTCTAATTAAGCAAATTAAACTCTTAATGGCTTAATCAGACACTAATTATACATAATTAAGCTTAATTAAAAGTTTAATTTTTGTTAATCATATTTTTGTGAGTTAATCATTAATCCTTGCTTAATCAAGTTAATTAAGTTGCAAGATCACTTAATCACATCATTAAAATTCAAATTTAGTTAACTAGATAATAAAATATTTGATGATGTTATTAAAGCATAAAGCATGAGACAAAGTTGCTTTTTGTAAGAGTTAACCATGCTTTTTCTACCACATATCCCATTTGTCCCTTTAATTCTTAATTAGCATAAAATTAAGAAAATGTCTTCCTCCCAACTAAATGAAGGCTACGGCTTCTTCTCACACATGCACACGCACACACAACCACTTTTCATTTTTCAGCTCTCAGTCTCTCTCTAAATTTCTCATCCTTTAACTTCTCTCTACAACTTCTTCATTCTTCTTCAACTTCTTCTTCCTTTCTCCACCACCTCCATAACCAAACCTTTACTACTAAGCCTTTCAAAGGCCACATCTTTTGTTCTTTGAAGACAAAATCTATACACTACAAGCGTCATTTTCACAAGAACTCAGGAACTCTTTCCTTCTCTAGTCAAAACCACCACTTGCACCACTTGGAGGAGCCATTATCTTCTTCATTTTCTCCTTCAAGAAGACGCCATTCATCACCCTAGGTAGTGATCTTTCATTTCTTCTTTTTTTTACCCAAGAAAGCTTGAAGCTTGGCTCTCACCATAGCTAAGAACTTCAAGTAACAACTTGAGAAAGAACTCTATGCTCTTCATGAGCAAAGTTTCCATTTTTACTAAAGCTTGATTGAGTTGTTTCGTGAGATCTTGTGTGTTTCTCTTCTTGAATGCTTCAAAAGCTTTTGTTTTTTTTCATATGATGCATGTGTTTTGATATTTTTTTGAGTTGTTTAAAAGGAAGTATGCTTTCTTGGTGGTGTTTATGCTTAAAGTTGGTTTCTTTCGTTATGAGGAGTTTATGGTTGAAAGATCCTATTTTTACACCTTCTTTATAATTCTTGATATGACCAAGAACATTCTAAAGCATAAAACTTTAAAAAGTTTGCTTCTTGAAGCACAAAAAATGGCACAAAGTATATGCTTCTCCAAAAGTTTCATTTTGTTCTTCTTGAAGATAAGAATATGTGTAAAGGTTCAAACTTTCTTAGGATATGAAGCTTTTCAACCATAAAAAGTAAGAACTTGTCACTTTATATCACAAATATTGAATCTTGAAGGCAAGACACTTCATAAAGTTACAACTTTTTTTAAGAATGTAACTTTTGGTCATAAAAATGTAAACTTGCAACTTTATCTTATAAAGATTGATTCTTGGGTTAAAAATATTGACTAAAGTGTTTAACTTTCTTCAAGAATGAATCTTTTAAGTCTTAGAGCAACTTTAAGTCATAAAGTCGGAATCTTGAAGGTGTAATATGATTAAAAGTTTCAACTTTCTTAAAGAACAAGACTTTTTAGCCATAAATTTAGCATCTTGTATTATTACTTCATAAAGGTTGAATCTTGAAGGCATGAATATGATGCAAAGGTTCATACTTTATTAAAGAATGAAACTTTATAATTATAAAGGTGAAATCTTGTTATTTTATTTAAATAACATTGAATCTTGTAATTTGTTGGAATAAAGATTTCTTCTTGATGACTAGCAAACACATGGTGTTTTTTGGTTCATGAGTGTTGTTATGTATTGTCAGGACTCACCAGACTAGAAGGATCTCGAAATCCTTTGCAAACAAAAGTATGATTAGAGCCTCTAAGCATATCATGAACCTAAGAATCATTAGTGCGCTATCTCAAGGAAACTAAAAGATTGGAATGCAAAATGTGGGGTAAAACACCATATTAGGCTTTGACCACCTTAAAGAGGAAAATAAAAATAAGTATCAAACTTTATTAACTTTAACATACTACTCCATAAGATGTATACATAAGAATGTTATGAAATTATTTGGTAGAGATGAATCGTTAAGGCAAAAGGTGACTTCACTCAAGAATCAAGTAACTAAAAGTTTACAACACACATTCATACTAAACTATGTGGTTCTCTCACATGCAAGCATGAAGAATCACGTGGTGATTCATAAGACGTCTCGCAAAGGGAAAATGCAACCATAGATGTAACGTCCCAATTTCCGACCTCCTTACACACATCTTCCCGACTTCCGACGTTATTCAACTCCAACAACGGACGTCCGACTTCACCTTCAAGTTTGATCAAATCCTATTCTCGACTCAATCTTCGAATTTCAGACAGAAGGGATTATTTCCGAGTTCCGACCTAGTACTTTCAAAATAGTTTACGCGATTTCCAACCTTAAGCATTCCCAGCATTCTCATTCCGATTTCCGACTTGACTCCAAGTTGATACTTTAACATTATACTACAAGTACCGACTTCGGATTCAAATGTAACGAGTTCCCAACCTCAGAGAGTCCATTCCCAGCAGTGATATTCCCGGGTTCAAATAGGAGTTCCGAGATCATATGATTGTGAACAGAATGACTCCCGACTTCCGACATTGCTCCCAAGATTCGAATAAACCAGACAGGATTTCCTCATCACCAGCAAGATGGCACGAGTTCCGACTTTAAACATAAATGGGACGAGTTCCGACTTAAACCATAATAGACACGAGTTCCGATTTCGGGTAGAGCGGAAGTGTATCCCACTTGTGGACGACGTGGAGAGCAAATTGGCCACAAAAGTGAGAGACATGGCCGAACTTCAACCACAAAACTCCAACCAATCAACACCATAACTTTCATGTATTTAAATTAGACTCTTCTCTCCATTTATGATCTGATTTACGTTCCCCCTTCCTTGCTCCAGCCTTCTTCTTCTTCCCTTCCTCTCTCAATCCAACTCCATCAAATTTCTAAGCTTGGTCAAGGTTCCATCAATCCAAACTCAAATTCAGCCAAATCATACTCCAAAGAGGTAGGATTCTACTTCTATTCTTGAATTCCTTGCACTATGATTGCATGAGATTGTACTCTTCCTTATGTATTTGATGAATTATTGGATGTATTATGATGGATTATGATGAATTATGATTAAATTCATAGGAGATTTTGAATTAAAATTATGATTAGAAGGAGAAAATTAGAAGAAATGGATGGGTTGGGATGCTGCCTGAGTGAGAATTCCACGACAGTCCGTACGATGGAGTGTACGGCACTGTCTGCAATCAGTTAAATCCGATGAAACCATTTTTAGATGAAATTAGACATTCAGGGCTTTCCATAGACATATAATATAAGGCCATTGGATTAGTCTTGAGAGAGATACGAATTTTTGAAGTTTGACCTAGGATTCAGGACTTTCATCCGGGCAGGGTGACTTATGGGGAGTATAACTCGCCCTATACAACTCCAAATTGAGTGAAACTAATTTTGTTAGAAAGCTTACACATAGGGGAACATCCCAGTATAAAATTTCGAGTTTGTTATGGCACCAATTGATCCCAGTGGTTCGAGGAAGTTACTATATGTCCAATCCAAACCAAAACAGGGTAGTGCAGGAAGGTCAACTTTCAGGACTTATAACTCAAGGTATACTCAAGAAAATGGAGTGAAACTTGTGGGAAATGAAAGGTTGTCCTATTAGCTTCAATATGAGACTAATTTCGTATGATTTGAGCTTAGTTTTGATTTCTAGTGAATTTATACTCCCAGGAGTGTAATTCAGGCTAGTGACTGAACAGGTTGAGGTAAGATTTGAATATCTTGAGTTATATGGATCAAAATGATATGGGACCAAAGAGGTTAGGAAGTAGACATATAGATCTATGATATATCCAAAATTCAGGTTCAAATGAGTTGAATAGAAATAAAGGTGGATCATATGAAATTCGGGCAGAACTGAATAGATGGGCAAAAGTGACCCAATTGATGATTTCACAAGTATTAGTAAAACATATAAGGTATGAGTTGAGAATTGCCAGTTTGACATTGATATATATGTGTTAAATTGATTATATTGCTATGATTGAATTGTCTGTGAGAACTGGCACTATTCATGGGGAAACGGATTTGATCCGTTATGCTGCCGAATTTACGGCAGGAGTCTAGGAGATTATGGGTGTCTAGATTACAAGGAATTTATGATATGAATAGCCACACAATTATGAGTATGTATGTGGAAATTCTATATGCGAGAATGACATAAGTATGATACGAGTTATATGAGAATAAATTATGAAGCATATATGCAAGAACGACATAAGTACGATATGAGTACATCCTGCATGTTTATGCTGGATTATGCATGAAAATGAAAGAATGTAAATATATTGAATATAAGTCCCTTCACTTGGAGGCAGTTATTTGAGGTCCTTCCTTGTGAAGGCAGCTAAATAAGATAAGATGTGGGTCCCTTCACTCGAAGGCAGTTATTTGAAATCCCTCCCTGTGAAGGCAGTTAAATGATAAAGACATGGGTCACTTCACCTGGAGGCAGTTGCACATGGGTCCCTCCTTGTGAAGGCAGCTAAAGACTTGGGTCCCTCTATGTTGGAGGCAGTTGCACATTGGATCCCTCCAACCTAGAGGCAGTGGGTCCCCTTACGGGTGAGTCGGTGTGACGACGGTCACGGGTGAAGCTGACGAGCTCACTCCAAGGCCAGGCTAGCCAAAGGCAATAATAGCACCTTAGGGACGGCGATACGTACTGCCTAGGTGTGCCAAGTAAAAGTTAAAGATTAAAGACTAAAGACTAAAGATTAAGGCATATGCAAGCACCTCACTCACATGAGGCATGGCATCGACCCAGCTAGTGTGAGTATAAGGGACAGAACTTACATGAGGCATGGTATAACCCAGCTAGTGTAAGTACCAAGTGAAGAATCCCATATTTCCTAAGGAACTTGACATGGCGATCACGCTCTGATGGGGTATGACATGGCGATCGTACTCTGGGATGTGGCATGTAAGATTTTATGATGAAAATGAAGATGAAGAAAGAAAAGCAAGTTACATGTATAGGCATAAAATTTAAGTACGAGTAATTTTATGTATAGATGTTATGTTCCCAGCATATTGATGTTATGTGTGTTTTAATATGCTACAGTTATTATTTATGATATTATATTTGAATGAATTTTATGGGTTCTCCTAAATGCTAAGTGTATGATTAAAATGAACTTTGCTTCGGATAAGATATTTTTCGAAATGTAAAATTAAACAGTTTGTGCAGCATGTTCACCTTTTTCATAATAAACCGAAGCAAACTGGAGATAACAATGATGACATTACATGTGTATCATAGAAAATCCTATTGAGAATTTATAATTCTCACTCCTATTTTCTGTGTTGTCTCTAGAAAGTTCAAGAGGTATCAGAGTAGCGCAGCGAAAGTTACTGTCAGATAAGGTCCATTCAGGTAACCGTAACAACTCCAGGGTGTGGTACTATGGCTTAAGCATAGTACTGTACTTGGGAGGGTGTTACAATAGACACTCATTAGGGTATGAATGTATGATGCTATTAAGCATAATGTATGATAAGCCTTATCGAAAATTCTATTCGTGATTGAGAATTGTTGATGCTTGAGATATGAAATGGATACTTTTGGTTGTTGGTTGAAATTTCCATGCTTGGCAAATTTGTCGAAGCTCCGATCTAGCCATTATGCTACTGGATTTCTGCCAAAAATGTAAATTTAGAAATATTTCTTGTGCATATGTAGCTTATTCTTGAGAAACAATGCATTGAAAATGAGTGATGTAATGTCAAGTATCATGTTATGAGAATGAAAGAAATGTTTGGACATGATCTTTCTTAATGGAAGATGATCCACTAAGACTTAAAGACCCTCTATTGTGGAGGCAAGAGGCGAAAAGGAGGACCCTCAAACTTAGAGGCATGTAAATCCCCTTATCAGCTTAGTCTGATTTTAAATTAATACTGTGTGGCAACGACCACGGAATGAGCTCATGTCCAATAGCAGTCTATTCCAAGGGAAAGTAAGAAATGTTAAGCATGTGCTAAGAATGAAAGTAAAGTTGATGAAAGACTCTGGTCAAGTCTATATAGTCACATGAAAATGCACGTGTCTTTATGTCCTCATATGCATGGTCATGACTGATGATGTTATGCTTAGTTCATATAGTTCTATTCTATGTCTTTATGTTGCTTATGCCATGTTTATAAGATTAAGACTAAAAGAAAATCGCTTCGAAAATTATGTTTTCAAAATAATTAAAATTGAATATATACAAATTCACCGTTTTTATAAATAAGCCGAAGTGGCTAGGACAACGACAATGACACAGTACTTGCTTAGTCACGATCCTACTGAGAAATCTAGTATTTCTCACTTCTACGTTTCTGTGTCATCTTCAGAGGATGTTGGCGTCAAGCACCGTGGTGATATTCATTGAGTTTCTTGTGATGCATTGGCATTTCGACCTAGTGTTGAGTGCATCCATGCTGACTGCTTAGGCAACTATGAAGGTCTACATGTTTCATAACCATTAATTTTGTGCACCAGTTATGAGCTCGTTCTTCCCCCCCCCCCCCCAATGAGCCGTATGATGACTTCACCCTAGATGACATATGCCCATGCTTCTATCCTCCAATGGAGAGTCTAACTTAGACACTTGGTTGGCATTGACTATTTTTATGGAGTCTGATCCCTCGGAGTGATCCTACCTAACCTATTTTGTGGAGTCCAACCCTTCGGAGCCATTTTACCCCTCGGTGATTCGCTTGACTTCGAATTCTTCCACTTTTTTTGCTGGCCCAGCTCCACCCCCGATTTGAGGATGTGGATTCATTCGTACTTTTGTTGTACCCCATGGTTGTGGGCGTGCCCATAGAGGTGGACGTGGATATGATGCACCCGATGGTTTTGGGACGAATACCTTCTATTCAATAGTTAACGTGGATGGCGCATGCTGAGCCGATCACGAACATAGCCTTTTTGTTGGTAGTTATAGGGTTATCATTTTCTTTATGGCATGTATATGTGGTCAAGGTTCATATTGTATTTTCCTTTCATGATGTATGTGGTTAGGTTATCTTGTAAGGCCTATAGTAGATATCGGACCCTTGACTTATTATGTAGAACTTGTTTTGCCACTATTAACTATATCTAACTATGTTGGCTGTGGAATGGTATTATAGTATTATGTTTATTCAAGATAATTGTTCTTTATTATGCCTTATTTATTTTACTACACCAGATGTATGAGATAATGATGTTTGGTATTATACGTTTACAATGCGCTCATGGCTCTCATTGTTTCAAAAGGTTTATTTCATTGTTGTTCAAAAACAAATTTACCCCTATTTTCAATATAAAGTAATTTCAAATAATAAGATGGTTCCGCGAGTGAAAGTAATAACTATTAATTCCATAATATGATTTAAGCATAATATGGGACTATTAGGGTGGAGTGTTTCCGTTCTATGGGTTATGATGTTTCGTGTTTCTTTTAGCAGTAGTTTGATGTACTTTTCTACTTCTTTCTCATTGAGAGTCGAGCCTTATCTATTTATTGAAAAATGATATAGAAGAAATTTATAGCCTTTTTAAAAAAACATAAAGATAGAAGATGCCAACTTCCCCACATTAAAAAAGAAGTAGAAAGAAGTTGGCAACCTTTTCTATATAAGAATTTAATTTTGATATAACGATAAACTATTAGAAAAAGGATTATACAATTATCTATTATATATTTTTATAACATTAAAAGTATTTGGCTCTCATAATAATTATATTAAATTTGTTATGAAATAATAGGTAAAGAAGAAAGAGGTGGAGAAGAATAATAAGAGAGTAGAGATCTTCACAATATCATCTAGACCTTTATTTATAAGCCCTTGAATACAATGAAAATGGAAAGATTTACAAAATAATACTAGTAAATGAAATTTCAATCAATCAATTACAAAAATATGATAATGGAGATCGACAAAATATTTGATTTATAACACTCCCCCTTGGATGTCCATGGGGTAGACAATGTACCTCATTAAAACCTTACAAAGAAAAAATCCAATAGGAAAAAAATTTTGTGAAGGAAAAAAAGTACACATGTCTTGTAATATGCAAAGTTAGCTGCCTCATTAAAAATCTTACCAGACAAACCCATTTTGGGACAAAACCTTGGTTAAGGAAAAGAGCACAACATGTATTACTCCCCCTAATAACAACATCACTTAACATTTCTAAGTGAGTGCATTTCAATCTTGTATACCAGTTTCTCAAATGTTGATGTAGGCAATGCTTTAGTGAACAAGTTTGCCAAATTATTAGTTGAACAAATTTGTTGAACATCTGTATCACTGTTCTGTTGAAGATACGTTTTGTTATGTTCCCTATAATGTATCCTTCCTTCAGTTGATTTATGCTAATAGGGTTGTCTTCATACATGACTGTTGGTATTTCCTTTTCTTTGGGCAACCCATACATTTCCTTGATGTGTTGGGTGATTAATCTAACCCAGATACTATAACACCCTAATAATACATATTATGCTTAAGTCATTTTATAGTATTACTAGTTGTTACCCTTAACTAGCAAAAGTTCTTATAATTGAAATTAGCGTAATATATGAAAATAGCATGTAATTTTTTTTTTGTAAAACCTTTATGCTTGAAAACTGAGCCCTTAAGTGCTTACTTATTTGTATAAATATGAACGTTATTCCTTGTATCACTAAGTTACTACATACGACAAAGTAGAAATAACATGATATGATACATTAAGATAATAATGTAATCATAGATAAATCATGAGTCATAATCACACTTAATATTTATCATATATGTAATAGGTCAAATTAAGTAGCAAAACTTCCAACATACTCTTAATTACACATAAACTGCATGGCTGGGGCTCTTAAGAAAATAAAAACTCTACACTACTATCTCAATCCTCCTTAGCTTGGTGTCATAACGTGACATCTCCTTGTCATATCCAATCAGGTACCACTGAAGTGCTACCATGGATGCCATTAACTCTATTTGAAGACGACACAGAAACATAAAGGTAAGAAATATAATTTCTTAGTAGGACTCCAACTAGGCAGGTAAGTGTCGTCATTATCATTTCAGCTACTTTGGGTTTAATTATAAAAACAAGTGAGCATGTATAAGTTCAATTTTATATAAGTTCGAAATCATTTAGCCCCGAACTAGGTTGCTTCTAGTCTTTCACTTAGGAGCATATTGTGATAATTAATATCATCATAAAGCATTCATGTACGTGCACAGACATAGAGATAAGACATTCATGATAATGAATGCAACAGAAGTATAGATGCATGGGCATTTTATGCATTTTCATTAACTTTGACTTGACCAAGGTCTTTCTTTAACTTTACTTTCATACTTAGCATACGCTTAACATTCTTTACTTTACATGCCCTTGGATAGATTGCTATTGGACATAAGCTCATTTTGTGACCGTTGTCACACAGTACTAATCTAAAATCAGGCTAAGTTGACAAGAGGTTACCTCTAAATTGGAAAGGATCTCAGCCGCATACCTCCAAAGTAGAAGGGTCTCTTAATAAGCTACCTTCCCTTTTGAAGGATCACATCCGTTTATCTTGTTTTTGTATATCACCTTCCCTTTTGAAGGATCATATCCAATTATCTCTTTTCTTCTCTTATCATAATACTTAGTATAGGTTCAAAGACAAGATGCATATATACATGTGACAAATATTTAAGTCCACAATTTGGACGAAAATGTGGTAGCATAACGGCTAGATCGTAGTTTTCCCAAAGTTGCCAAGCATGGAAATTCAACCAACAACCAACTTATTCTTTTCATATCATCATATCAAGTACCAACAATCATTCCATCATGAGTCAATAACTAATGAGTCAAATTCTAGTTGTTCTTGCCAAACAACATGCATAAGAGCATCATACATTCACACCCTAAAGGAAGTCTACGGTTTTCATGTAGTCTGTAAAGATTCTTATGAATCATTATGAGAACTCTCATGCCCACTCATGAGAAGATCACATAGCTTGGAGTAAAGATGTGTTGTAAGCTTTTAGTTGCCTATGCCTTAAGTGAAGTCATACTTTATTTAATGGCTTCTTATACTCCTTTCTTCATTTTCATCTTAGGTGAAGTGTCAATTTATCCATTCTTGTAGATTAGGTCTTAATTATCCCAAGATTATGGTCCTAATTATCCCAATATTAAGTGTTAAATGTCTTCTCCTCTTAACTTATCACTTAAAACCATGGTCTTGATTTTAATCTTAGATTTCATATTTACCAGGTAAATTACTAAGTTTCTATTTGCACAATCTAAGAGTTAGATTTCTTGAGTTAAAATTTTAACACTTTGTTTTCCCTTTTTACTTGTTAGGGTTGTGACCTTAATTGGGGTTTTCAACCAAAATTTTTGTCTTCTAATGTTTTAGTTTCCTTGAGATGGTACATAAGTGGTTCCTAGGTTCATGGCATGACCATTAGAGCCCTAATTATACTTCTGTTCCCAAGGGATTTCAAGATCCCTCTTGTCCCTTAGGTCATGACAAAGCATGCCCATACTCATAAACCTAACAACCCTATATGCTCATTATCATCAAGAAGCGATTTTTAATTTAAAAAGTTTAAAGACCAAGCTTTCACGACCACAAAGTTTTATTCTAGGATTAGTTAAAAACATTTTCTTCTTTTTTCTTTCATTAATGGCCAAATAGATACTTGAAGGCTAGGTAAAATTTCACTTTTACTTTCTTTATCGTAAAGTGTGTTGAATTTCAAATAAACCATAGATCTATCTCTAAAAGCATCAAACTCACTTTCCCTCACAACTTACTCATCATGGCCAAAACTATATAGGTGCCAACTTCCAATTTTTATTTTGCTTTACTTCTTGTTTCTGCCTGTTTAAGGCTTATTTAAAGACTTATGAGCATCGATCTAATCTTAAGTTTTAAGTTTTTAGTTTTAAGACCACTTTCTCATGGCTACTTTGCAAAAACTCATCAATCAAACTAAAGAAAGTAACTTTCTAGTAAATATGATCATAAAAGTGTAGAATAAGCCAAAAGAACACTTAAATACTTAAAAAGGTGCAAACTTTAGAGTCTTTCAAGAGGCGACAACAAGAAATGTGCCAAAAGGTCCATAACCATGGCTAAGACTAGGATTTCTTAACATGAAAGTGAGTAAAAATCAAAACTTTACCCATTCATTTCAAAATGGTCACATTAGGAGAACAAAAAGAGTGGTAGAGACATGAAAATCATCATTTTTCTCAAGAAATTAAAAGCTTTGTGACAAAGCTTGAGGCTTCAAGTTATAAACAAACTTAAGCTCTGATAGCTTGTCATAACAGGGAACAAGAGTAGTTAGAGAGTCCTACCACAAGATGATGATCTAGACAAGAAAAGATTAGATCTTGAAGTGAAAAATCTCCTCCTTGCTCTTGAAGGGTGCTCACTGCCTTGTCTCTCAGGAGGGGAAGATGAAACTTTGCCTCCTTGCTTGAGTAAGGATGTGTTTGTATGTGTTTGTGAGAGCTAAAAATTGTAGCTCTCACAAAGTTGAGTGAGATTGGCTATGGAAGTTGAGAAAGAAGAAGAAGAATGGAGAAGATAAAGAGAACAAGAAGGGGGAAAGAGAGGGCTACGACTATTATAGGGTGTAAGGACTAGGGTTTTTTCTTTCACTTTTTCCTCATGTAGAGGAGCAATTTGGATTAGAGAATAAGGGTTTCAACCTTTTATGACCACTTTTCACCTTTACTTTAGACAAAGCCTTACATAAAGCATTCTTGACTTTTACATTTTACTTTAGTGATGTTATCAACGCTTTATTGTTTAGTTGACTTAACTTGAACTCTAATAATGTGATTAAATGTTCTTGCAACTTATTTGACTTAATTAAACAAGGATTGGTAATTAACTCATGTTGTCATGATTAGCAAAATCAAATTTTAATTATGCTTAATTATCCTTAATTAAACTTGATTAAGCTAATCATTGATGCTTAGTGCTTAATTCAAAATCCTCCAACCTTAATTAAGTATTCTCTAAATTTTTCTCTACTTGATTACCCTTTCTATCCCTTAATTAAGACTTAATTCTTTAATTCTTCATTAAGTGCCTAATCACTCAAGGTCACTGAAGTAATTCATCACAAAGGGAAACTAAGGATGTTACGGTTCCCAAGTTCTGAGTTGAAGCAAAACAAGCAGTCTCAGGTTCTGAGCTCTGAGTTCAAGGAAAACAAGCGGTCCGATGTTCCGAGATTTGAGCTCAAGCATAAAAAATGATCTCAGGTTTTGAGATCCAAGTTGATCTCTGAGTTCCAACAACATGGAGACGAGTTCCAAGTTGAAGTAGAATAGGGGCTATCCTGGTCTTTGAGTTTTGGGTTTAAGCAGAATAGGCGATGTCATATTCCGAGATCCAAGCTCGAGCAGAATAGATGATCTCAGGTTCCGTGATCCAAGCTCAAATAGAATAGACGATATCAAGTTTCAATATTCCAGTTCAAGCAGAGTAGATGATCTTAGGTTCTGAGATCCGAGTTGATCATAATAGGGGTTGTCCCTGTTCAAAGTTTTGAGTTCAAGCAAAACAGGCAATAATTTAACACAATGGAAATAGGGGATGTTACATTGCTCCTTACATTTTAAAAGAATTTTGTCTTCAAAATTTGTTACCTGTAAATAGGTCAGGATACTCGTTTTTAGTCTTGACTCCAACTTCCATGTATGTTCTGCCATATTTCCTCTACCCCAAGCCACCTTGACTAAGGGAACGGTCTTATTCCTCAACTATTTTACCTCGCAATCCACAATTCGTGAGGGTGGTAGATTGAAGGCTAGGTCATTCCTTAACTATACACTCTCTGACTCAAGCAATGACTAGGATCGAAATTATACTTGGTCAATTGAGACACATGAAAGACATCATGAAGATTTGACAAATTAGGAGACAGGACTATTTGGTAAGCAACTGACCCTATACGCTTTAGAATTTGAAAAGGATCAAGAAAATAGGGGCTCCACTTCTTGACGCTCATGGCCTTACCTATACCTATTGTAGGAGTAATTTTCAAAAATACATGTTCTTCTTGGAATTCTAATGGTTTTCTCCTTTTATCAGCATAACTCTTTTGTTGACTTTGAGCCGTAAGAATTTTACCCCTTATCATCCTTATTTGCTCCGTGATTTGTCTCACAAGATCAAGTCCTAACAAGCTTTGATTATCAGGTTCAAATCAACATGAGGGTGATTGGCACTTCCTTCCATAAGAGCTTGATAAGGTACTATACCAATACTTGTATGATGACTATCATTGTAAGCAAACTCAATTAGAGGTAGATACTTATCCTACTTCCATTCAGGGATCTCCATCAGTTACAACATACCAAAGGTTTTCAGTGTTCGATCTCTACCTTTTGGCAGACTAAACACTTATTCACAAACTTGGCTTTGTCCATCTTCATTCCCGACCACCAAAACATCTTGATACATCTTCGTAATGCTAGGTTGTGTAGTGAAATGGCTCTTATGAGCCTCCTCCAAAATCCCTCTCTGGAGGTCACCCCTCATAGGTACGCAAACTCTTCTTTCAACTTTCACAATCCATCCGTACCTTAAGCAAAACCCTTCAGCTTACCTTCTTCCACCATAACTATGGTTTTTCAAAAATCCTGATCTTCCCTTTAGGCTTGAGCAATTCGGCCCTTGAAATCGCTCATCACCTAATTTGATTCGATCTTAACCTATAGGCGTTTAGGGAAACTCCTTGGTTAAGGTATCTAAAACTTTCTACCAAGTCTACTTCCTTAACCATTATCTAGTATGCATGCAGCAACTTCTGACTCAAAGCATCTACCATCATGTTCTAGTTTTGTGTCAAGATATAACCTAAACCTCTCCTAGAGGCATCATAATACACCTCAAATAGTCTACTTTGGTCAAGTAATACTAACACTGGGATTGAGGCCAACTTCTCCTTTAACCCTTGAAAACTTCTCTCATACTCAGCATTCCACACAAAAGAGGCATTCTTCCTCATTAACTTGGTTAAGGGTAGAGATATCTAGTAAAATCCTTTTATAAACCTATGATAATAACCAGCTAAACCCAAGAAACTCGTTATCTCCATTACCGAGTTTAGTCTCTCCCAATACATCATGACCTCAATCTTACTAGGATCCACTACAATCTCTCCTTATGACACTACATGCCCCAAGAACTTTATTTTTTCCATCCAAATTTTGCACTTCAACAGCTTGGCATAAAGTTTCTTTTCCCTTAAAATTCCCAACATAACCTCCAAATGCACTTTGTGCTCCTCCTTTGTTCTCGAATAGATGAGAATATCATCTATGAAAACAACTAGAAACTTGTCTAGGTAGGGTCTAAAATTTCTATTTATGTAATCCATGAAAATTGCAGGGGCATTAATCAATCCAAAAGACATCACCGTGAACTCATAATCCCCATACGTTGTCCTAAAGTTTGTCTTAAGTATATCCTCCTCTTTCACCCTTATTTGATGATATCTAGATCTCAGATCAATCTTTGAGAATATAGTTGCTCCATGCAGTTGGTCCATGAGGTTATCTATCCTAGGCAAGGGATACTTGTTCTTAACCGTCACTTTGTTTAACTACCTATAGTCCACATATAGTCTTATGCTTCCATCCTTTTCCTTCACGAACAACATGGGGACTCCCCATGGTAAGGCACTAGGTCTCACAAACTTCTTCTCCGATAACTCCTCTAATCGTCTTTTCAACTCTACCAAATCCATTTGAGATATTCTATAGGGTGCTATAGAAATTAGACCCGCTCTTGGTACCAAATCTATAGAGAACTTGATTTCCCTTTTTGGGGGAAACTCAGGTATATTGTCAAGGAACACATATGGGTACTCCTTAAATATGGGGATCTCATCCAGTACCTACTCAAGTTCCACTTCACTTGCCATAAGGAAAACATATTCTTGATTATCAATCTCACAACTTCCTACTTTTACAGACTATAGGAATAAACAAATAGGTTTAATAGGCTCAATAGGCATAAGGGGAAACATAATAGACTTTTCAGGATAGTTTATCATAACATGATTTGGCCAAAAGCTAATCAATGCCTAGAATCAAATCCAAACTATCAAAGGTAAGCAAATTAAGTTAGCTACAAAAGACCTAGCATCAATTTGAAAATGACATTTCAAGCAATATGGCTAGTCTTAACTAGGTTATCAAAGGGAGCAGAAACCAACATACACACAGGCAATCCCATCACAAACAAATCAAATCAACACAGGCTTGAGAATAAAAAGTGTATAGCACTAGAATCACACAGTCTAGTTAAGGTACTAACATTTACCTCACAGTTACCTTGGATTGGATTCATGGATCAAGTCACCCTTTCAACAGTCGAGGTTAAGTCCCTCCCTCAATGTTGTGGCTCTCCAGCAAGTGGTATGTAACAATCTCTATCATATAAGTCATGCTCGAGTTATGGAGTTATATTAAAAGGTTGTCACTATGCTAAGAAATCTTTAAAATATGGAAAATATAATACATGGCCCTTTAACTGCACACTTTATTACTGACTAATAGTTTATAAACTTCATCGTCTTTGATACATAGGGAATAAAATAATTACAATTTAAAAGAAATTGTGACTAACATAATACATAGCGTTTGCTTCCAACTAGTCGTTAGCTAGCTTCAGTAGTCTCTTGGTCTGGTTTACGCCTGAGTCTTGCTCAGTGAATGTACCTGTACTTTGCCTTGCACTTGATTTCCAACTTAGGTGTTGGAATATTTACGAAAAAGAAAAACATACAAGCAGGCAGTGAGAACCTAAGGTTCTCAGTAGGTAAACTCAAACCATCACTTTTACAATGTCATCATAAACATTCCAGCCACTTCGGTTTATTATAAAAATATGAGCACATATACGCAAATAGTGGCTCAATTTTAAGTTGAAAACACCTTTCTTGAAGCGGGTTATATTTTAACAATCACTTGCCATATCATAAGACAGACATAGAAATACGAATAGTATAATATGCTTCAACAAGAATCATAATAACATTATGACTTAACAAGATAATTGAAGATGTACATGTAGATGCTTATACTTGACTGTATGCAAGTGCACTTGACTTAATTCGTATATTTCTTTAACTTGCAACTTAACCTTACTCTTCTATACTTGGTCCCCCGGAGGTGAATGGCCTCTCTCACCCCTAGGTAATAGCCTACTTTTCAGGTCTGAGCTCGTACCTATATAGGAGTGATGGGTTTACTTTCCCCGACCCTCACACCGGTCTATTCCTCTTAAATCTGGTCGAGGGTTAGCCCAAGTCTTAGATAGTACTGCTCTGGCCCACGCTAACTGGGTCTATGCTAGGCTTCACATGGTAGCTTAGTACATCCCTCTTGCAAGTTCTTATAATTTTTATCCTTCTTTGGATATGATTATACATGCATATGCTATATATTCATTCATATACTTCATATCATACTTAAATCATTCTTGCATATATGAATCTTATGAGCATAACATATAAATGTTTATAACATTCATATAATTCACATATTTCTGCCAAAATTTCGGCAGTATAACAGATTGATTCTGCTTCCCCATGAATAGTGCCAGACTACCAGTAAAATCATTCAAACATGCAAATCAATACGGAACAGCAATTACATATTCGCAATATCATTCATCAAATTAAATACAAATATCAATAGAGTTTTCTGCTTACTTCATTCTATTCTACCTGAATTTTGTTTAATCCACCTTTAGTCCAATTCAACTCATTTAGACCTGAATTTTGGATATGTCATAGCCCTATGTGTCTAGTTTCCAACCCTTTTGGTCCCATCTTATTTTGATTTGTATAACTCAAGTTATTAGTATTTTACCTCAAACTGCCCTGTACTTAGCTAGAAATGCACCCTTATAAGTGAAAATTCACTAAAAATAGAAATCTAGGTGAAATTATATGAAATTTATATCAATTTAAAGCTAATAGAACAAGCTCTCAAATGAAATAAGTTGCATATCATTTTCATGAGCATAGATATAAGCCCCGTAACTTGACCCTACTGGATTACCCTATTCCAGCCCGGTTTGAACTTAAGGTAACTTCATTGATGTGCTGGAAATAATTGGCAATGAATCTGACTCTGAAATTTTTATGGGATGTTCCCTTATATGTTAGCTTTCAAACAACATTAGTTTTACTCAATTTATAGTTATGTAGGGTGAGTTACACCCTTCTCAACTCATACTGCCCATATCAGAATCCAGATTTCTAGGTTAAATTTCAAAAATTCATAACTGATTTTATACTAATCCAATGGCCTTATATTTTATATGTATGAAAATCCCTGAATGTCTAGTTTCATATAAAAATGGATACATAAAATTTAAACAACTGTAGGTGGAGCTGTACACTCCGTCGTACGGACCATTGAGGGGAAAACCCTAACAGCTTCTTGAATTCTTCTTGAATTCATGTTTTCCTTAAATCAATCCATTCAATCTTCAATTCAAACTCACATATACAACTTAAACCAACCTTAATTCATCATCCCCATCCATCACAACATTAGAATCATGGATGAATAAGGGACCCTAGGCAGCCCTAACTCAAAGAAAAGAAGGAGAAAGTTAAGATTCCTACCTCAAATTGAAGCTTAAGCTAGTGGGGAAGCAAGTCTTGAGTGAAATCATGGAGGCAGGGTGAAGAATTGAAGGTAAAGAGATGGAATTGAGAAAGGAAAAGAGAAAAAAGAAGGTCGAATGGGTGAAGGCCAAAATTAAAGGAGGAGAAATGGTAATTATGTGGGTTACAATTAAAATGGAAAACGGAGGGTGGTAGGTGCCATGGGTGATGGAATTTTTGGCCACATTTGCTCCATCTTGTGGCAGCACATGGCGCCATATTGAGTGATGAGAATGGCTGAAACAATTAAGCTAAGGTTCCAGTGAAAATTTTCATTGATTCGGTTCTGACATTATAAAATACCAAATTTCCTTCAAACCGACAACATATTGCTAGCAACCTTTTTAAAATTCTTTGCATATCTACTTTAACTTTGCTTAATCTTAATATCTTTAATTAACTTCCAATTACCCTCTAATTAATCTCTAATTAAATTCTAATTAACTTTACTTATCCACTAAAATCGAATTAATCGATTAAATGTGTAAATTAAACGTTTTGCAAATTCGAAGCCTTTCTATTTTTTATTTTCCGTAGCTAATGGCATATTCGTAATTTTGAGCAAGTCCACGGGCATCCTACGTCGTTTCACACCAGACTGCCTCCATGACCCAATCGGCAGAAATTTAAGCTTCTACGGTTTCGCCACGTGATTCTGCTCCGCTTAAAATCCGATTCTGCTAATTCTACAGATGTGGGGATATAAAGGTCATTTCATGAAAAGTTCTAGGGTTATTGTGGGAATAAGTCTTTGGGGTCAAAATATAATTTCTAAAAATTCTGGGCATCACTGCAATTAACAAAAGTTCATAGGAGCACTTTTGTCATTTCCTAATTTTTAACATATGGCAGCGCCATATTTTCAACGGCAGTATTATAGTACTTTATAATTCTGAGTGTGAGGATTGTCATGGCATAGCGCTGCCTGAGAAATTCTCACAC
The DNA here is from genome assembly GCA_031439585.1 of Pterocarpus macrocarpus. NCBI lineage: Eukaryota > Viridiplantae > Streptophyta > Magnoliopsida > Fabales > Fabaceae > Pterocarpus > Pterocarpus macrocarpus. The sequence continues at coordinate 30,333,013 of CM062513.1, read as the reverse complement.
TGCCTAAGGGAAATAATTCAAAGTTTCCATTATGTTTTGCTTACGAAAGTGGGGATGTTACATGGTACATTCTTGTTCATGCAATCCTTGACCATATATCCAGGCTACCCACAATGGAAACAAAACGTTCCGTTCTGCAAAGCAGGGCCGACCTCCATGATTCTTGTCGCACCTGGGGCACCTAAGATTCACCACTTGCTTGAGTAACTGACTACGTGTGCCCTTACCAAACTACGATTGTCTCTTATGGTAATAAACGTACCTAATCCCTTGGTATTAGGAAACCATCCTTTTCCCAAAAGTGTCTTCCTTTGGCTTAGTACATTTACCATAAAGTGCAACCTTGAACACCTCCCAGGTGATGAATGTCCGAGAGTCCTCGATCATCCTTTTAGCATTGGCCCACCAAGCTTCCACATCAGCCTCTAGCATGTAGGTAGCAAATGTTACTTTCTGCAGCCTTGTGCAAACTAACATAGAGAATGTCCCTTCCAGTGCCTCGATCCATCCCTCAGCTTCCTTAGAGTTGAAATCTCCTCTGAAAGCTGGTGAGTTAGTCTTCATAAACTTAGCAAACTTCAAGTATTATGGGTTAGCCTCAGTTCCTCCTATTCCTTAACTTGTTCTCTTACAGCTGAAACCATTGAAGGGGGAACATTTGTCATATCTGCTACACTAAGGTGGCAGATTCACCTCGAAAACTATTTTGGCCATCAAAAGCCATCAGCTCTTAGACACAAACAAAGATATTGAGTTGATCAGACTCAATATCGAGCTAAGTGCGGTAGTAGCTAGTCACATTCATAACCAGACAATCATGCCTACCTAATTCCTATATCTTACCCATGTGGATAAGATCCATGGCATGATTTCTAACATGTAACAAAGTAGTATACTTAGAAGCATAGTCAAACCAGTCCTAAACTCTATATGGATGACTTGCTCTGATACCAAAATATAACACCTAATAATACCATATTATGCTTAAGTCATTTTATGGCATTACTAGTTATTACCCGTAATCAGCAAAAGTTCCTATAATTGAAATTAGCATAATATGCAAAAATAGCATGTAATTTTTTTTTTTCGTAAAACCTTTATACTTGAAAACTGAGTCTTTAATGAGGGAGAAAGAGAGAAGGCTACAAACCTTATGGGGTGTGGGGCCTAGGGTTTCTTTCTTTCACTTTTTCCTAATATGGAGAAGCAATTTGGATGAGATAATTAGGATTTCAACCTTTTTGACCACTTATCACCTTTACTTTAGACAAAGCCTTATATAAAGCATTCTTGTCTTTTACATTTTACTTTAGTGATGTTATCAATACTTTGTTGTCTAGTTGACTTAATTTAAATTCTAATGATGTGATTAAGTGTTCTTACAACTTGTTTGACTTAATTAATCAAGGATTAGTGATGAACTCATGTTATCATGATTAGCGAATTAAATTTTAATTATACTTAATTACCCTTAATTAAACTTGATTAAGCTAATCATTGATGATTAGTGCTTAATTCAAAATCCTTTAATGTTAATTAAGCATTCTCTAAATTTTTCTCTTCTTGATACCTTTTCTATCCCTTAATTAAGCCTTAATTCTTTAATTCTTCATTAAGTGCCTAGTCATCTAGGGTCACTGAAGTAATTCAGCACAAGGGAAAATTGGGGATGTTATGGTTCCCGAGTTCCGAGTTGAAGTAAAACTAGCAGTCTCAGGTTCTGAGCTCAGAGTTCGAGTAGAACAAGTGGTCTCATGTTCCGAGATCCAAGCTCAAGTAAAATAGATAATCTCAGGTTCTGAGATTAAAGTTAATCTCCAAGTTCCAATAGCATAGAGACGAGTTCCGAGTTGAAGCGGAATAGGGGCTATCCTAGTTTCCAATTTTTGGGTTTAAGCAGAACAGGTGGTCTCATGTTCCGAGATTTGTGCTCAAGCAGAACAGACGATCTCAGGTTCCGAGATTCGAGCTCAAGTAGAATAGATGATCTCAATTTCCATTGTGCGAAATTACTGCCTGTTCTACTTGGACTTAGAACTAATTTATTTCCATCATTTTCAAGTACTTGAACCTCTTTCAAGGTTTCATCAATAGTTATGTCTTAAAACTCTTTTTGAGCACTTGCCTCTATATTATGACTATCTTGATCAACTATTCCTTTACTTTTTGAGAATTTTGATATTTGGAACTGACTAGTCTACATGCTTCAAGTGTAGCTTATTTTCATTTTCACTAAAAGGTTATCCTTTTGGGATATTAATTCAAATTGGAGCATTTGTAATTGATATATGAGATTTTGTAACTTTCTTTGGGTTAGTAAATACATCTAGTAATTGATTTACAATATTTTACAAACGAGTTATCTTTTGTATTTCTAATTCACTTCACCTTGTATAAGGATCTAAATAAGATAATGACAATGTATTCTATGTAATTTCCCTTTTAAGTTGCTTATTTTCTCCCCCTAATATTGGGAAAATTATTTCATCATAATGGCACTCAAAAACTATTGCCATAAATAAATCTCTGGTCATTGGTTTGGGATATCTTAGAGTAGAAGCGGATTCATAACCAACATATATTCCTAATATTCTTTGAGGTCCCATCTTTGTTCATTGTAATGGTGCAATCGAAACATAAACCTCACGTTCAAAAATTCTAAGATAGAAAATATTTGGCTCCTGACCAAAAGCCAATTGTAATTAGGAGAATTTATGATAACTTGTTGGCCTGATGTGTACAAGTGCTGCTACATGTAGGATAGCATGTCCTCATGCCAAAACATGATGTTTTGTTCTTATAAATAGTGGTCTAGCTATCAATTGGAGGCATTTAATAAATGATTCTAGTAGACTATTTTGTGTATGAATATAAGCAAGAGGCTCTTCAACTATTATTCTAGTTGACAAATAGTAATCACTAAAAGCTTGATATTTAAACTCATCAGCACTATCAAGATGAATTGTCTTAGTACAATAATCTAGAAACTGTGCTCTTAATTTTATTATTTGAGCAAGTAGTCTCACAAACATCAAGTTACTAGTTGACAATAAATGCACATGTGACCAACTTATTGATGTATCTATTAAAATTATGTAATATTTAAATGGTCTACATGGTGGGTGAGTAGGCCCACATATATCACCCTAAATAAGTTCCAGAAGTGCAGGTGATTTGATCCCAATTTTAACTGGTGATGGTCTCATAATTAATTTTCCTTGAGAACAAGTAGCACACGAGAATTCCTTAAATTGAAGAATCTCTGGTTCTTCGGCGAATGTCCAAGTGGGTTCTCAATAATTTTTCACATTATAATTGAATAGGGACAGCCTAATCGGTAATGCCAAATGGTAAAAGTGATTTGGTTAGTAAGCTTCTAGTTTACTATAGCATAAATTTCAATTGTGCCAATATTTGTATGGTATAAACTGGAGGAAAAAACGAGTAGCTTTTCTAATACACATTTCCTATCCAATATAATAGTTATTATATAGAGATTTTCAATGTTCTCATTTACAGTCTCAATATGATATCCATTTCAACGAATATCTTTAAACTTAACAAGTTTATTCTGATAACAAAATAATAGCTCTTCTAGAGCTTTCAATTATCTTGGTACTACCAATAATGGTATTAACAAAAATATATGAATAAAATATCATGCAACTTAGAACTTGTCATACATAGTCATTTCACAAAAATAAATCATTAATAATATAGTAGTGATACAAATACATGTATCACAAGAGTATCATGATAGTATCAATGAAAGTAGACAAGATTATTTTGTGATATATTGAATCAATAAAATAAATGATATGTTGAATCTCAATAATATCACATAAAAATAACACAATTTGATGATTATGAAATATGCCATAAATAGTATAAGTATTTTATTTGATATTAAGATTAAATACTAAATGTTCCCAACTAAAATAAAGTAGTATCCTAAAAAAAATAGTCTTAAAGTTTATAAAAAGAAAAGAGAGCTAATACAATTAGTAAATATATTCACCTTAATTAAATTTCTTTCTACCTTTTACTCATCTTCCTTAGAGATGCTTGATAAAGATTATGTAAAAGGGTTGGACGTACAACAGGTACGTGACCAATATACTTTGATACCGCAATGATAATATTTATTTTCTTCATACGCCAATTGTGTTTTTTTTTTTAAATTGTAACCACAACCTTTGGCACTTTGTGGTTATAATTTGTGGCATTCACTTTAGGGGATGGAGCAAAGCTAATCAATACTAGAAAGATGCTATTTACTGATGGATTTTTCAACAAAAATATTATAAAAATCCATTGGTAATACACACGTCAGTAATAATATATTCAATTTTTACCAACGGAAACATGATTCCATTTGTAATTTTTTAATTATACTAATGGAAAAATTCATCGGCATAATTAAAAAAACCATCGATAATATTTGTGTTAGATACCATTAGTGACGGATTTATACCAACAAATTATTTAATTTTACTGACGGATTTACTATCAATAATTTTAATTTGCAATTATAAATTTAACTTAATTAAAATTCTGTCGATAATTTAATAAATAATATTTTAATCTTCATAATTAGCGATGGTGTTTCCATCATAATTAAGAAAATAATATTTTAAACTTTAAATATTACCAATAGAATTTTTGTCAATAATGGAAAATTATTTCTTTATTTGGATTATATTATTAAGAATTGAAATTAGTAGTTAAATATTTCAAATTATTGTTTTAATTATTCAAAAATCTATATAATCTACATAATTAAAAATATAATAAAGTGCAAGATATATAAATATAATTCGTAACAAATGTTATAACAAGTTAAAAAATAAAAATACAAATATCAACGTAAAATTCTAGGAAAAAAAATCCTAAAAATTGCGAATACTGATCATTATCAGTATCTGAAATGCCCTCAGGGTCTCCGATTATTACATTATAATAATTATTTAATTTCAACATTCTAAACAGCCAAAAATACTGGGCAGAGGCTCCCCTTGAATAAGGAGCCTCCACTTATTACATTACAACAATTACTTATTAATTCAAACAATATTCTAAATAATAAAACAAATGGGAAGAGTCTTCCCTTAAATTAGAAGTCTCCACAAAAAATAATTCATGAATCAAACACCAATAATAAATACATACAATTATGCAAATCCATCAATTAATCAATCTTAAAAACCATTCTAGAGCACATGCCGTTACTTCACATTATACGGCACACAACGCTATAGAACATAATTCAAACAATGAGAAGAAACTCTAAGCCTTTTCTTAGTCATTAAATCCTATCCTCTTTTTTCTATCTTGCAACTCTATCTGTAACACCCTACCAACTTAATGTTATGCTTAAGTCATAGCATGAAATTGGATAGGTTGCATTACTGTATTAGTCTTCTATCTAAAACTGTATTCATTATTTTATAATCTAATATATATGTATATGACTAACGTATATACCTACGAAACAGGGTGCTCTATATAATAAACGTGATTAGCATAGAAATATCATTTGTTGCATTTATACATATATAAGTTGGAAGACAAAGCTTCAGTTTATAAATATACATATCAAAAGCAGAGTGAAGTAAATGGACAACAAAAATCCCTATAGTTAAAAGTAGAGCTGGAAATGGCGGAAGCCAACTAGGTATAGTGAGTCCAACTCGGGGTCCTGGTGAAGCTGCAGGTCTGGAATCTCAATGAAGAGGGTAGCTGTCGTGTCCATCGTCCACGTCTGAGAATGAGGCGGAAATGCAAAACGAGGTGAGAATTCTCAGTAGGGTTCATGTATGGCGTTTAACTGACGTCGCTTTCATTCTCAGTTGCCTCGAGTTTCATTTAATTATGAAAACATGAGACCAAACTTAACTATTCATTTTAATAAGGTTAGGAAAATGTCTAGTCCGAGGCAAGGCCCAGTTTTACTTTAAACAGCATAAGAAACCGACTAAACTACTAATAGTAATACACAGAATAATGAGCAAAATAAGTGAACATATGCTGTAAGTAAACATAATAGTTAAATTGTAAATAACTTGTAATCATGCACTTAATGCAATCATGCGAAACTTACTCTTGATCCTTCCTTTATAAACTTTTCCTTTACTCATAAACTTTTTCCATTACTTGGTCCCCTGGGAGTTCTTGGCCATTTTAGACTCTGGGTAATAGTCTGCTTTTCAGGATTGAGCTCGTTCCTATACAGGGATTGCCGGGTTTACTTTCCCCGATGTCCCCACCGATCTATTCCCCTTAACTTTTTATCCGGGGCTAGCCCAAGTATCATGGAACTTTCATCATAACATAACTTTCATAGCTTTCTTGATAAATGCACATGCCACTATATGTATATCATAACTTATGCATATATTTTACTGAAATCTCGGTGGCATAACGGAACGTGTCCGCTTCCCCATGAATAGTGCCAGTACATCAGAATACCAATTTCTCATAAAAATTACAATATTGCATGCACAACTCATTATGGAACTCATAGAAGCATTAGTCTCCTTAAGGCAGAGTTACAGCCTCAATATAAATCATTCAACTCGGTTCTTGTAAATCATGCCATAATTTCTACTTAACTCATTTGGACCTCAAATTCGGGTATGTTAAAGTGTTATGTGTCTATTTTCTAACCTCTTTGGTCCCATCTAATTCTGATGTCTATAGCTCAAGATATTTAGATTTTATCCCGGCCTGCCCAATGGCTAGCCAAAATCAGACACCTAAAAGTAAAAATCCACTAAAAATCGAAAACTGATTCAAATGATATGAAATCGGTCTCTTATCAAAGCTAACATGACAAACTTCCATATGCAAAAAGTTTTGCTTCATTTCCCTTAGTGGGGCTCGAGTTATAAAGTTTTGCTTCATTTCCCTTAGTGGGGCTCGAGTTATAAGCCCTGAAACTAAACCTTCCTGACCTGCCCTGTTTTGGCTTGGTTTAGACATAGAGTAACTTCTTCAAATCACTGGGAACAACTGAGATGATAAAAATCTTGGAATTTCTTTGTATGAGGTTCTCCTATGTGTAAGCTTTCCAACAAAATTAGTTTCACTCAATTCGGAGTTGTATAGGGTGAGTTACACCCTTTTCAACCCATACTGCCCGGGTGAAGATCTTGATTCCTAGGTCAAACTTCAAAAATTCATATCTCTCTCAATATTAATCCAATGGTCTTATATGATATATGTATGGAAAGCTCTAGATGTCTAGTTTCACATAAAAATCGTTTCATCAATTTTAAACAGCAGGAGGCGAAGCTGTACACTCCGCCGTATGGACTGCCGAGGGTTTGGAGTTTTCCAGCCTCTCAACTTCTTCATATCTTCATCCTTTCTTACTTCCAATTCAAATTTTAATCTTATAAATAGCCAATAAGCCAGCTATAATTCATCATAATCATTCAATCAACATATCAAAATTAAGAAATTAGATCACCACCAATCCTTCAACAATCAGAGAATCATGCAAGAATTAAAACCTCTACCTCTTACTATGAATGATTTGGCTTGAGTTTGTAGCTGGAACTTGGTTGAATTTTAAAGTTAGGTGGAGTTGGGTGAGTGAAGAAAAGAAAAGAGAGCTGAAGTGAGGAAAAATGCAGCGTGAAAGGAGAGTCTGAATGAGAGGAGGAGAGTGTGTTATATAGGCATGAGTGTTAGTTAACTTGGAAGGTTTTGATTGGCCTCAAAACACAAGGCTAAGTTTCAGCCAACCTTGCTCTCTTTTTGTGACCAAAATGCTCTCCACGTCGCCCTCTTTGTGTGACAGAATTGCTCTCCACGTTGCCTAAAGTGGGACTAGTTTCCAGTATATTCTGAAAATGAAATCGGAACTCGTATTTTTAAAGTCAAAACTCGTGCACATCTTGGAGATGAAGTCGGAAATGGGAAAATATTGTCCAGTTTACTCGAAGCTTGAAAGCAAAGTCAGGTGTGAAGCCAAGCACTTAAAGTCGGAAGTCGGGAAATTAGGTAAACTCGAATCAATTCTAATCATAACACTGGAGATCGGAATTCACAACATTAATCTGTGTACCAGGAAATCGGGGCTTATAGGACCTCGATCTCGGAACTCGGGAAGATAGAGAAATGAGTCGGACTTGGAGACAATTTCAGAGATCGGAACTCGTGAAATTTTGAGTCGGACTTGGAGACAATTTCAGAGATCTGATCTCGCGTCCATTTCTGGTTGAGATCAAATCGGATGTCGAATTTTATGTTAAGTCGGAAATCCTAATATCGGAACCCGGAAGCATTAGCCACTCCATTTCAGCTAATGAAATCGGAAATCGGAATGACGAGGTCGGAATTCGTACATACTTATATAAGGTCGGAAATCGTAAAATCCAAGCCAATCCATTTGAGCCTTACTAAGATCGGAAATCGGAAATCTTTTAAAAATTCACTGACGGAGTCGAAAATCGAAAATGGGACGTTACACTATCCTAAAAAATATAAATGTCTAATTTTTCAAAAAATATAAATTTACAAAAATTGTACAATGTACATCCCTATTTACTAACAAATGGTACACTTATTGACAAATGGTATACTCAAAATGCTCCAATCACCCAATGCACAAGAATGCAAGTGCTCCAACTGAGATTTTTAATGATCAAAACAACAAAATATGTTTGTTAAATAACTTAGAAACTAAAAATATTGAGTAAAGAAATGCATTGGAAAAAAGAGGCTAATAAATAAATAAATAAATAAACCGATTAAAATGTTCAATAACGTACCATGAACACAACGGTGGTCTCAGGTGATGAAATGAAAGTGATAGCGACAATGAAACGGCCAGTGGCCGTGAGAAGTGGTGAGAGAGTGAGTGAGAGAATGAAATCCTCTAGTAAAGTAAAATAAGGGGGCTTGCATGTTAACATTTCACTTTTCTCATTATCGACAGATTTTCTGTCAGTAATATTTAAGTGAAACACATTGATTCACTAATCGCCCATTATCAACAAAAAATTCATTGGTATTGAGTAAAATAAAACGATTCATTTTATTTTCCTTTTTACGGATGGATATTCCATCGGTAATGGGCAATTATTGAGACAATGCGTTTCACTAAAATAATACCGATAGAAAACCTATCGATAATGAGAAATATATTGAAACTTGAAGCGTCCTTGGCAAAAACGCCTAAATTTCAAATACTGACACAATAATGCCCGAATTTCAAATACCGATGGAAAATATAAAATTAAAATAAAACTGAAATTAAAATTCTTTGTCTTGACCAACGGAAAATCCGTCGGAATATTTACAAAGAAGTGTCGATTGGTAAATATTTGGCACCAACTAGTGCGAAATCTTACCTACGAATATCCATTTTCGTCGGTAAATTTTCTTCTTTTTTTATTTTTTCTTGATCTTCATCGGAATACCGACAGATATAATCCATCGAAAATCAGTGCATTGCTTGTAGTAAATTAGGTAGGTTTCATGATTTTTCATAGGCAAACTCATTATTTTGTTAGGTCTCAAGAAGGCATGAAATTAATTCTAGATATTTTTAAAACCCTTTTCTCAATACTGCTACTGCCAGAGCGCATTCGAGGCATGAAAAATCAAACACCCATGATTTAGCTTTAAGTTCCCATCATAAATAGTTTTCGCCAGTTATATTGAGCACAACTAGCTCAAGCAAAATAAGTAGATAATTAAAAATAAATTCAATAAATAAAAAGATGTGAAATAAAGGGGAAACAATTTAAAGGTTAAGTGGACCAATTTGCTTATGGAAATTGATATATAATGAATCCATTATATCATCCTCTTTAGGAGAATATGAGTACTAAATAATAAATACACGGAATTACAAGAATTACTAAACTATAAATACTCAAAATTAACCTTAAAAGTACGTTTGCTTTGGGAAATGTAAAATATGAAAATATTCATTCCAAACAATGTATAAACTTATTTTAGATTATAATGACACACTTCATGTAAAAATAATAGCACACACTTTAGATAATATTTGTGTATAATAAAAATTCATTCACTCTAGGGAATAATCTTTTTAACATATTCACTACCGAAAATATGTAAATCTTCATAAAAGGAGAAATTGTTCTTTTTTTTTAAATTATTTTGGAATAATAAAGATGCCCTCGCTTTAGGGAATAACTATCATTTATTTCTAGGAATGGTTACTATTCACTTTTGGGAATGATTTTACTTTTTTCCTTATAGGTACAATTACCACTCACTTCAAGGAATAGTATTGAAAGAAAAGAGATATAATAATATAGAAAGAGTACATGTTGATAAAGTCAAATAATAAACAAAAACTTAAATAAAAATTTAAACCATAAAGTAATAAATCATAGATATATCCTAACCCCTTGCATATATTAATTGATAAACCATTTTGTGTGAAGTGATAATAGGACCATTTACAAATAGTCAAAATTGATAAACCATAAACATAATATAATTAATTGACATAAGTGATTTGCAAATAAGAAATCTATTAATGACAAAACAAAATAAGATGAAGAGATGAATTTTGTTTTTAAAAACCCACATCAACAATGATTGGAAAACATCTATCAATAATACATAATATATGAGAAAAATATATTAAAGGAGGAAACGTCACAATATAGAAACTAGCGTCAATGAGAAAGAAACGTAAGTGTAGCAATAAAATATGTATCAATGGGAAAAACTTACCTTGAAAATTCTTTCAAAAAAAAGTTGATTCTTTAAACTTCTTACTCTTCACTTTAAAAGCAAAATCGTACTAATAAGATAGTAGAGAAGTAGGATAAGAATGAGAGAATCCTATTATTCAATCAGGTTCTTCACAAATGTCATCTAGACCTCTATTTATAGGCCCTTGAATACAACGAAAATGGAAATATTTACAAAATGATGCTAATAAATGAAATTTCAATCAATCAATTACATAAATATGGTAGTGGACATCCACAAAATATTTGATTTATAACAAAATTGACATGTTTTCAAGTGTATATGATTAATTGCATAATTCTAACAATCTATCAAAATTAACCAATTTATGATTTAATTTTGATGCATTGATAGTAGAAAAAAATTTTACACAATCATCCAATTATGTATTATAATATCAGCAAATATATTTAACAATTATAATCATTAAAGAATTTTTAGGTGGACACTACTTATCATGTCAGTATTTAGACTTGCTATGTATATTTTAATGTGTGAAAATAGTGACCAGGTGTTTCAATCTCCATTGATATTATATATCTTATTAATTGATATCTATTTATTATATATATCTATTAATAATTTTTTTTGACAAGATCTATTAATAATTAATAATATCAGAATATAATAATAATTATTTTTAAATTATTTTTTAAATTACTTTCTCAATAATTCATTTATTTTTAAATTATCATTATTAGTTAATTTTTAAAAATTTAATATAAAATAAAATTATAGATATATATATTATTTAGTTTTAATTAATTCTAAACTTCCCATGCAGCCAACATCTTATATCCTTATAATTTAGTTTAAATAACGGTAATTATTATTTTTATGATAACAAATATATTTTGGAGAATATATTGAATCAATCAGTAATATCAATATATTATATTCATTACTAATAATATCAAATTATAAAATTTTCATTTTTAAATTACTTTCTTAATAATTAATTTTTTAATAACCATTATTAATTAAATTGTTAAAAACTTAAAGATGAATACAAAAAATATAAAATCAAATTAGAGATATATTTTGTTTGATTTTGAAAATTAAAAATAAGATACATTAATCAATTAGAGATATTTTATTAATTTAATTATCAAAAATAAAAATAGAATTAGATAAAATATTGTTCTTTAGCACTTCAATCTAGCCTCTGTACAGGAGCTCTACTACTCCTACAAACTTTGGGACAGATACAGTTTTATTTGATAAACTCATTGTTATTTTCAATTTTTGATGATAATGTAAAAAACTTAAATTACTGAGAAAGTAATTTTAGAAAATGATAATTTTAAATTGATAATTTTTTATTTCGATATTATTATTAATAAATGAATATAATACATGGATATGACTAATCTATTTAATATATTTGCCCAAACACATTTGTTAACATGGAAAATAATAATTACCATTAATTAAACCAAATTATAACGATATAATGAAAAGTAAAACTACTTAAAATTAATTAAAGTTAAAAAATATATGTTGACATACTTTTAACAGTATTACACTTCGAAAAAATGTTGTAACGATGTTTTAACCAATGAATGAATTGTTGAGAAAGTAATTTTGAAAAATGATAATTTAAAAAAAATAATAATTGTATTTTAATATTAGTAATTATTAATATATAGATGTAATATATGCATATCAATGAATAAGTTATATAGTATTAATAAAAATTGAGACACTTGAGCCATTATTTTCATATGTGTTACAATATAAATGACATGCTTAAATACTGATATAGAAAGCAGAATTTCTCACAATCACCATCTTAAAAGTCACACAAAAAATAGTATATGATTGCAGACTAATATAAAATTTTTTATATTGATAGTATATTAAAATTAAACTCATCAATTTACATAGTATAGGTTTTGTCATTTTTATTTTTGATTTAATAATTAAAAAAATATTTTAAATGAAAATAAATTAACACATATGATATTTTTTATTTTATTTATTTAATATCTAATCAAATTATAAAATATATATTTATAAAATTATCTGAAGAATTTGTAAACCAAAAAATGTCTTATCTATTCTGTAGGTATACAAATTTTTTAAATTCTTTAAATAATCAGTATTTTTATTTTGTTACTTTTATTTAATAAAAATAAATGAATTCTCTCTTAATTAAAATTAAATATTATCTTTCTTCATTAAAACATGCTTTCATCATTCTCTCACTTCATGAATAAAGTTAACAATCCTAAGTTACTAAATTATAATATTCTTAAAATTAACTTATTATATTAAAGAGTCAATTGACAAATACGTATATATTCCTACCTTGTTCTTGCATAACAATTGAGCTCGGTGCATGTCATCTTGCTCTGATCTGCTAGGATTTCAGTTGAGACCTGCGAAAATTCTCTGATGCTCAAGTTAGACTTAGAAATGGAATTCTAGATGTATTAGGAATCAGCTTACCCAATGTGAGTGAGTGAGCGTATTTAACAAGGAATGGATCAAATATTGCCAGAGTCTCACTACTAGAAACACGCAAAGACTGATGGAATTACTCATTGAAAAGTGAGTGATATTCACCGGTAATAAATTTACCAACAGAAAAAAAAAAAAAAATCCATTGGTAATGTGCACACTAAAAAAAGAAAATTAAATATTACTGACGAAAACAATATCCGTCAATAAATGAACATCAAAAATCGGCAAGAAGGCACTTATACCAACGAATTACTGATAATTACCAACAGATTATTCGTCGGTAACTTAAAATTCTTTTATGGATTATCGACCAATTATTCATTGGTAATATTAAAAATAATAATTTAAATATATTTTCATTTTAATTATTACTAACAGAAATTCCATCGCTAGTATAAAATTTTTATTTTTTTTGGCAATTTTGTATTATTAAAAGTTGAAATTAGTATTTAAATATTTCAAATATTGTTTAAATATTCATAAATTCATATAATTAGAAATATAATAAAATATAAAATATATAAACTATCAAATAAAATAAAAACTATTAATAACAAAAGAAATAAAATAAAACTATCAATATACAGATCTAAATACATAAAAAAAAGACTTGAAAAACTACAAATACTAATTAGCATCAGTATCCAAAATATCCTCAAAGCTATCGAGTGTGCGGTCATGTGGAGAATGTGGAGGTGGTGGAGGCTGTGCACTAGATGATGAATTGCTACTCCATATCTACTCGAAGTAGGTGTACATCATCATCATCCTCTACTCCATAGATTACAGCTACTTGTTCCATTGCTCCTTTTCCTTCGCATGCTGATCTTGTAGCTCCATATACCTCCTCTCGGCCTCTCGAGCTTTCTTTGCACTGATTCGTTCCATGCATGCTCCTGATCTCGGATGTCCTCTACATCAGCAATAGTAGGCCCAGCTCCAGACATAGAAGATGGAGAATAAGACCTGGTATATATGGTTTCCATACCTCAAATCTGCCCCTTGTAGTGACCGCCAACCATCTGACCCATATCTCGTCGTCTCTAACAGGTGGGCCAGCAAGAGTGCTTCGGTCCCCCTGCTGTGACCAGGCCTCGGTCAGTCGCTGAGTGAACTCATGCTACAATTGGAACAAACAAAACAAATTAAATTAGATTTAAATAATAGAAATTATAGTAAATTAAAAGTATTGGAAACTAAAATTGTAAGTACTTATGTATGTGGTCATCGACCTAGTATTGACCTATTGGAACTTGTCTTGCTTTCGGGTATGGGTCTCCCGGAATAGCTCCCTATGAGTCGGTGACCTATTCATCATCTTCTCCTATATTTCAAACAATTTTCACATGATAATATAATTTTAATACAAAAATTAAATAACTAAATAAGTGTAAAGAATGATATTTACTATCCTCAACTGTGTGCCCTCAACCTTGGGCTGATCGTTTGCTCACCTAGGCCTTTACCTACTTCGCCTTGTACTCGGACGAGTCCCAATATGCCTTGAGTACCTGGAGGATGTCCTCAGTGAGCTAGTGGGTGCTAGCATCATTCTCGCGAATGTCGTCAAACATATAGCAGAGCTGCTTGCTAACCCTGGTCCTCCATGCATTGTAGATCGAAGCCTCCCCGTGTGGATCAATAATGAAGAAACACTACACACAAGTAACACAATAGTCAGCTCCGTTATAAGAAATAAGTATGCATAAGAATTAAAAAAACAAAATTAATAATAAAAAATAATTATTTTACCCTCCACTTTCTCCACTATATCTGCTGTATAGCCTCAGGCACCTTCAATAAACTCTTATACAAGCCTCAAAAGTTCTCCTGGAACACCTTAGTAATCTTATGTAGACCCAGAGCTAGTGGAATCCAACTGTGTTAGAAATAATAGACTAAACCAGGTATCTATTAATTAAATTTTCTATCAAAATTAAAAATTCATAACAAATTTATATTTGAAAATACTTACTAGGATTTACCATCATATTTAAGCTCTACGCGTTGGTTCGTGGAGCCTGCAAGGGGGCAGATGATGAGGCTTGGGCAACCTGCGAACCAAGCTTACTGGGGCTAGGGGAAAAGGTGGAACTAGGTATGGATGAAGTGCAATGCTCACTTCCTAGAGGTGGGGGTGGAGATGGAGTAGGCTGACGGGTGGGCTGAGTGAGAAGTGAAGACTATAACGTTCGAAAAATTTTATCATTTTTAACCAAGTTGTTCGGTTTTTGTTGCATAATTGAGATTAATTAGAATTCGATTAAATATTTACTTAAAGTCAATTAAGTATCATTTAGAGAGATTAGATTTGAAGAAATTAGATTAGAAACATAGGAGATCTCATAGGATTTTTCCAAAACCGTTTTACCGATTTAAAGGAAATCGATAAGATTTTGGTATTTTAAACTGTTAAAACTGAATTAATAGAAATTATACTGTGAGAACCCTAGATTGAATAGCCAAGATTCAGCCACCCAACCCCTCTAAATGGCGCAACATCAGCCCTTCAAATGGGCAGCCATATCAAATTGGAATGAAGGAAGAAATCCACCAATCACATTCAAACTTCTTTCAAAAGTTTTCAAAAAATTCCTTCTTACTCCCTTGTAATTTTCGGCCATATTAAGCAACTGAACCCTATCCATTTTCCTTCTTTCTCATCTCATCTTCACTTCATCTTCACCAAGCTTTCAAGTTCCAACAAGCTCCAACAAAATTTCTTCAACCCTAGACCCAAATCTAGCAAGTCTACACCTAAAAGAGGTAGGGATTCAACTTCTATTCTTGTTTTCTTTGATATGGGGCTGCTTGGGGTTTCAATTTTTCTTCACTTCTTGATGTTATATTGGGTGTAGATGATGAATATTGGTTGGTCTAATATGTATGTTTGGATTAGAATTGAAGTTAGAGTGGAAGGATTTGAGAATAGAAAGAAGCAACATATTGTTTGGGTGAAAACTCTACGACGTCCATACGTTTGTCTTGTACGGATCAAAATCTAGCCCTCAAAACTTGATGAATCTATTTTTATATGAAAACTAGACATTTAGGGGCTTTCCAACCATATAAAATATAAGGCTATTGGTTTAGTATTGATGAATCTATTGTTATAAACTTGATGTTCCATGTTAGTTGTATTGGTTGATTGATCTTTCTGGTAGTCTGGCAGTATTCATGGGGAAGCAGACATGATCCATTATGCTACTAAAATTTCGGCAGAGATTTCACACACCAAACAAAATATTTAAATGTGCATGAGATATTCATGGTAGATTAGTTGTGCATGTAAGTTTATGAAGATTATAAAGGATTCCATATTACTTGGGACAACCCCTGAACAAGGTTAAAGGGAATAGATCAGTGGGAAAGTCAAGGAAAGTAAATCTCGCAATTCTGTATAAGAATGAGCTCAATCTTGAGAAGCAGACTATTACCCAGGAGTATATGGCCATAGACTCCTAGGGGACCAAGTGTGGAAAAATACAAGTCACATGAGTGAAAGTTCTCTAAAGCCAAATGCATTTCCATTTTTACATATACATGCTCTATTTGCTAAATCCTAAAATAATTGCATAGTTATCTGCATCTCCTCATGTTTAAATTACTGCTTGATTTATGGTTATACTTCTTGTTATACTAATTTAAATTAAGTTTTGTTTCGGGTTATGTTTTCCAAAATATGAACCAAGTTGAATGTTATAGTGATGTTATGTCCTTTTAAATTAAGAAAAATTGAAACAATTGGGAATAACAACGATGTCATATTTGCATGGAATTAGATTTTCTACTGAGAATTTCTTTAAATTCTCACCCTACTATGTATTTCCACGTCATTCTCAGATATGGAGAATGCATCGACGGACACCTTTTTCATTGAGTTCCTCGATCTACACATCCACCTTAATCCATTTATAGACTCTGTATATATATCTGGTAGCTATCGATTTCATTTTTATTTCTTTTTTTGCAGAGATTTTGCTGTCCTACTTACTCACCCACTGTTTGATCCTTCCGCACCCTATATTGCCATCCCATTATATATGGCACACCCATTTTCACCTCCAGCAGCAGTAGCAGCCACTCTCGTAGTACCTCCTACTTCACCACCCCACTAGGCTCCTTCGATTTCGTTTTCTAAGAAAGAGGATCTATCAGAGGCGACGAGCTCATCTTCCTCATCCTCTACACTAAGCGTGGATTATACCCCAGCACACGCTAGCATGGCGAATGGATTCCTTTCTTTGAAGTCCATTTAGGGGACTTATGTAGTACAACAGTAGGTGATGTATAGAATGACCCTCTTTTGATATTCTGGGCCATAGGCTTAGCTTAGTGGGTGTTGCTCTTAGATGATTAGTACATGAAATGTCCTATGGGGACCAGCTGGGGTTCTGTTTCGTAGAGATAGGTCAATTTATTTTGTTTTAGTGGCCTCATCTTTATACCCTGTACTGTTTATATATCTTTTTTGCAAACTCTAAAAATGGATATCTACATGTACATACATGACGTAGTTTCTATATTTTTGTCTTTTCAGCAGATTTTTTTTTTTCTGTTATGACGATAAGCCCATTATTTACTCTACGACCAAAATAATTAAACAAATAAACAACTAATTCTTCTATGGGTAAGATAACGTTAAATTAGAATGAAATCTAATTAGACACCCACGCGTAACAACTTATTGAGTAATATATTATGACTTAAGCATAGTATTTTATCCGGTAAGGTGTTACAAAGACTGAGATCCTAACTCTATATACGCAGGGTTGGATATTATCACAAACTCCTAGCCGTGTGGAGGATGACCAAGAGGGGTGCATGCAGTAATGGTGGGTGGAGCTTGAGTGTGGGGAGTAGACCTTGCTTCCTCAGTCTACCTCTGCCTCGTCCAGAGGAAGATCCTCGTCCTGCCATAGAAGACCTGTATAATATGTGTGTAAATAAGTACACACCCTAAACAAACATAATATGTATATAAATATAAATGCAAAGAATTAAACTATAATAATTATTTATTGCATAACAATAAATGTTCTAAATGATAAAAAATATTTGGGCAAAGTCTCGCCTTAAATTATGAGTCTCCACAAAAATTAATTCAGAATTTCAATACAAATAACAATTATTTAATGCATAACAATAATTATTTAATTCAAATATTATTTTAAATGATAAAAAATATTTGGATAAAGTCACCCCTTAAATTAGGAGTCTCCACACAAATTATTTTAGCATGTCAACACAAATAACAAACACATTCAGTCATGCAAATTAATCAATTAGTCCTCAAAATCGTTCTAGAGCGCATCCCCTTACTTTACATCATACGAGCACACAATGTAACACCCTCTCAAGTACAGTATCACGCTTAAGTCATAGTATCACACTTACGAGTTGTTACTTTTATATAAACAGACCTTATTTGACATCAACCTTAGGCCATCTTCAACATTTCAATCAACTCTTTTCAAGATGTCAATATCTCCTGAGCTATCCGACAATAACACAGAAACATACATAGGGATGAAAATTACAAACTATCAGTAGGATTTTCTAGACTACCACATAGTATCATCGTCATTATCTGCAGCTACTTCAGTTTATTATAAAAAGGTGATCATACCTTATGAACTATAAATTTCATTTTAGAAAGTTCAAAAAATGTCCTTCCAAAGCAGGTTAATTTTATTCACACATTTGATAATTAAGAAAGTAGTTTCATGATAGTAATAAATAGAATATAATTTATGCATGTGGGGATATCCACATCATGTAATCATGCCAGCATACTTGTCTTTATTTAACTTTCTTTACTTAACATGTCTAGGTGTTACGAATCACCATCCCTAGGGTATCTGCATAGGCCTTCACTTGAGCGTTACACATCGCCGTCCTCAAAATGCAGTCTTACTTATCTTTTCTTTACTTAATACACCTAGACGTTACGTATCACCGTCCCTAGGGTATCAGCATATATTTACACTTGAGTGTTACATAATGCCATCCTCAAGTGTAACTTTTTGCATACCTGAACATTACGTGTCACCATCCTCAGGATGTGATCTTAGACGTGCCTTTAATTGGAGGGATCTCATCTAGCCACATGCCTCTAAGTAGAAGGATCCCATAGTTTTAGCTGCTTTCATAGGGAATGATTCAAATAACTGCCTTCAAGTGAAAAGACCCACATTTTGTCTGTTCATATTCTTTCATGAATGCACATGCTTGAGGAAGTTATAATTCATGGTGCATGATTCATATAGTTCTGCCAAAAATTCGATAGCATAATGGCTTAAAACAGAAGACTTCCCAATATACAGATCATATAAATTTTAGCCAGCCAGTCACAATAAATAGAAGCATCATATTTACATATCAATATCACATTAATATAACAAGGATTTACAACAAAGGTTCAACCATTGGCTCTTTATGACTTACAGGGTTTCTAACCCTTAAAGTTTGCAATTGACCTTAAATTCTCCAATTCTGCCCTATTCTTGTAAATTGTACCGTAATTTCATTTTAAGTCATTTTGATCTAAAAGTTTTGTATGTTGTAACCTTATTAGTCTACTTTTAAAGCTATTTAGTCCCACTATGTTTTGAGATGTATAAATTGAGTTATTAAAGTTTGACTCGAGGCTGGCACTGTTTTAGGATAAAATTGAGCACCAAATTTAAGAAAATCACAAAAATTTCATCTTTTATCATTTTTGTACAAATTTTATACCAAACTATAGCTAATTAAATCATCTTTCAATCCCAAAAGTTTTATCCTCATTGGGTAAGTGGAGCTCAAGCTTCCTAAGTAAACTAAAATGGACTGCCCTATTTCACTCGAGCAGACCATGGGTCAAATTTAGGGAATTACTAGGAACAACTTATTTACGATCTAAATCTAAAATTTAATGACATGATCCTTTATGTGTTATCTTTCAAACAAAATTTGTTTCACTTAATTTGAAGCTGTATAGGGCGAGTTATGCCCTTCACAACCCATACTAGTCAAAACAGTAGATAAGATTTAAGAGGCTAATTTAATAATTCATAACTCTCTCATTTCAGATCCAATGATCTTATAATTTATATAGTTGGAAACATCTAGAAGTCTAGTTTCACATAAAAATAATTCACTGAATTTCAACTCCTTTAGGTCAAGATACATTGTTTGTGGTACGGATGAGTCTCTAGGGTTTTATTTCTAGCAACCCTATTGAATGTTTCTTTGAGCTTATGATCAAATTTCCAACCCAAACCAAGAATTTCCATCTTAATTCATCAGAAACCAGTCATATAGTCATCAAACAATATCATATAAAAGAGAGCACAAGAAACCCTAGCAGATTTCCTACCCCTTAAAAGTCCATAAAATTCAAGAATCCTACCTCAAACACAACTTGTGGCTTCTAATTTGAGTCTTTCTTGCTGGTACTCTTTCAATAAAGCATCAAGATGATGAAGATTCCTCTTTTCTCCTTGGTGGCTGAAACTAAAGGGACCAAAGGTAGGAAGTTTGGGAGCTTATATTGAGGTTCTTGGTAAAGCACAAAGAAAGAGTGAAAACTTTTATCAAAGGAGGCAAGATCACTTGGAAGTTTAGGTGGAGAGGGAGAGGGTAAAGGAGAGAATGAAGTTGAGGAAGAAAATGGAAAGTGAATAGGGGAGGCTACTAGTCAAATTTTTGGAGGGACAAGGATGGAAAATTTGATTTCTTAACTCATAAGTTACAATGACTTGTGAGATGTTATGATTGGTGGACTCAAATGGGTTTTTAATTTTTGTTGAATTTCTCTTTGTGTGGTCATAATTTGGCCAACAAGCATAGGTTAGGTAGCTAATGTCTAGCCACATATATTAGAGTTTTTAACTGGTACTCATGTCATCCTATAGTATAGATTCCTACCGATTCAGTTCTTGCGCTACAAAACACCACAATTCAACCAATTTCTCTTCAATTAGCAAAACATTGCTAATTGTCTGCATAAAATATTTCTACAAAGAAACTTGAATCCTCTAATCCTACTACATACATTTCAATTTGATTTACTCGTATATCTATAATGTATCCAAAAATTTAATTATGCAACAGTGCTAGTTATACGAAATTTGGAATGTTACACACAATACCACAACACACAATTCAAACAATGAGAAGGAACTCTAAGCCTTCCCCCAATCATGCAATCCCATCCTTCTTCTATTCTACAACTCTATCATACAAAATTTAAGTCTCTAATACTTTAGAAAACATAGAGTTAAAAACAGAGTACAATGTACATACCTAATACGCCACAATACTCAAATCAACGAATGCACCACAATAGAAGAACTCCAAGTACTTCAAATGAGATATTTAACAAGCAACATAACAAAACTAAATCAAAAATTAAAATAAAAATTCAAAAAATTACCGACAGAATATCCGTTGGTAAAATTGTGGCGCCATTACGTTCGAACATTTATCGACGCTTTTATCAACGGATTCTTCGTCCGTTGGTAAAATACTACATCAATTCCTATTTTATGTTTTTTAGATGGTGTATCCGTCAATAATTTTCATCGATTTTTTTATTATTTTCTAGTAGTGTTTGGTGTTTGACACACATTTTGAGATCCTTGCAAAGTGGATCCCCCATAATTCTCTAGGTAGCTCCTGAATCCAAGGCCTGAGCACATAGCTTGGATGATTTCAATTTGAATCTCTCCAAGGTGTGCGCGGGATGAGTGGGGACCAATCTATTATTGAGCCTAGGCATCGGCCCTATGAATTTTGTCCAATCCACTACTAATCTACTAGTATATATAAGAGTGATGATAATATAATTTTAGATTAATGGTGAACCCTATATAATATATCTATCATTCAAAATATAATTTAAAATTATATATATGTGGATATTTTAAAGTCAATAGTGAATATATTGATATATGTAGGGTTCACCAATGAATTGGAGACTATACGATCATCATTTTATATATAAAGGGATTGCTCCGATCGAATAATATTTATTATTCTTTTTTTAATATATAATTGTTTAACAATAAGGCTCAAGACTCTCAGAAAGATAGTAGCAAAGGTTGTCCAATTACAAAAGACTCAAAAGCAAGAAAAAGATATTGTTGTTAAACACCATAAAACACCATCTACGCCAAAACAGATTAGAAAATTACATGCAAAAGATTTAAATCACAAAATCTGTCTAGCAGCACTCCTAATGGCTTCATACATTTGCCAACATGACACCCTCCTTGCAATTTAAAGCTAACACCATCAGGCAAGGCAAAACAGTAGCTAAAACATATTTCCTCACATCATGAAACCAGCATTTCCATCAATTAACAGCATATATAATCATTTAAGACCTCATAATTAGTATTTCCTCTCTTTGTTCCTTTAACATATTCTGCATAAAGCTATCAATATCTTCTTTGATATGTGAAATTTTCCATGGACATAAGGAAACCCAAAACTCTAAACAATTTATTATTATTGAATTACCTTTACAATAGTATTTATTATTATTATAGTTACCTTTATTAATTACTCATTTAAATATTTAAATGAGATAAAATACTAAATCCATTTTATTATAAATATAATATAATTTTAAATTCTTATTAATTATTTAAATATATACTAAAAATAAATAAAATTATTTAAATATGTATTATTTTTTAATTATAATTATATTTAAATAATTTTTAACTTTTGATTATATCATTAACATTTCTTTTAAAGCGGTTGCTCTGGTGCTGATTTAAAAAAATCAGCTAAATCAGCACCGTGAAGATACTATTCTATCAAATGAGTGGATGACAGGTATAGTGGGTATATCATATAACTGATGAAATATGATATATCATAATCCCCTCTATATACTTTTGTCAATATGACACTCAACTCGAAACTCGTAATTGGGTGTCTATATATTTTTATCAATGTGACACCCAACTCGGAACTCGGAACCCGATATCCATACATCGATATTTATTAGTATAAGACCTAATTTTGAACTCGGAATTTGGAGGTCAGAACTCGTGGTGTTTGATGGAGTCTTCAAAAGAGTATCTTTGGTGGATCATATGAGATTAACTGCATCATAGACCATCCACATATCATTTATATAACTACTATTTTTACGGTGCTGATTTTTTTTTAAATCAGCACCACACCAACCACCTTCTTTTAAAGACTCTCTGTTTTTATTTATTTTAACAAACAAACGATTTGACAGTCTTGTAGTGAGTGTTAATTCACGAATTTATATTATTATTATATAAAAGCTTTAGGTCATTTTAATTATCATTTTTAGTCACGTTTTTTTATTTTACCTTATTTATTTTTTTATATTATTGTCATTTCTAGCTACTTTTATTATCTTTTGGACACATTTTTCCTTATTTTATCCTTTTTATTTATCTTTATTTTTGTCTTCTACTAGTAATAAAAGGATAGTCCTTTTGATATTTAATTTCTTTATAAGGATAAGTTTGTAAATCAATAACTACCAATTTTCTTATCTAACTATTTTTTTTTGTTAAATTACTTTGATGTTATACTTTTTCTGGTGTTACTAGTTATCAACTTTTGAATTTAAAAAATAGTTTTTTTAGCACGCATTATCAAATATGTATATACAAATATGTATATAAATCATAAATTAAAAATTGCAAAAAAATTATAAGTTTTAAACAATTTATTTTATATTACATAAATACGCTTTATTAATTTTTAAAAAAATTGTTATTATAAAATAATAATAATAGTAATAATAATAAAATATAAATTCACAGAACCACAAAAATATACGTAATTTGTTTGCATCATTAGCGTAAAATACAAAGAATGCGGCAATAGTAGACATCTTGATTAGAGTGTTAGTTAACTCAATTAACAAAGTCATTTGATGTAAATGTAAATGCCTAAGGTAAAAATCCGTTTATATTGAAAATGAAAAAAGAATGATTTTCCAAAATCTACGATTCCCTACTGTCTAGCGTGTTGTCATAATCATCCAAGTTCGCTTTCTATGAAAATGGAGGAGGGTACAATGACCTAATGTGGAACCAACTTACACAAGATTAACAACTGTGTCAACCCTAAACCGAGCATGTGTTGAGGAAATAAGCGACACTCCAGTTTGAAAGTAAAGTGAGGTATTATAATTCAAGTACAATTTCCGATTTATGATTTTCACTCAAGATATGTTTGAATGGAGGAATATTGGAAGATTTGTAGCTAAGGAATTTCAATCCTTGTAAATATTACTACAATTTGAGAGTTTTACAATATAAGAATGAAGTTAATAAATATTATTATTATTTTAACCATTTTTCACTTTTTTTTTTATAAATATTTTATATTTTTAATTTAAAAATAAAAAAATTTAGTCCTATCCTCTTTTTTCCTCTAAACCCACCGTAAGAAGAAAAAAAATAGTAGTACAAATTCAAGGGAAACAACAGTCTTAAATAATATGGAAGACAGATGTTTTGTCAAACTCATGTGGGAAAGGCATCACATAAATCACCGTATTATTGGAATTAGAACGAGGCTTGAAAAAGATGGGTATATGCAGACAATTAAGTTAGCCAATATTGATGCTCTTACATATAGAAAAGTCATTTAAGATTATTTTGAAAGGAAATGTAATACATTATTTAAATTATAGTATTTTTTATATTGGTTTTCGATATAAAATATGCTTAAAAATTGATAATTTTTGGACAAGAAATAGAATTCTAAATTATTAAATAGTTTAATATATAAAATATATTTATTTTTTATTAAATTTGGATCTGATATATTTTTTTGATTTGTTAATGCTGCTAGGCATAATTATAAATGATATGATAAAAAAAAAAACCCTAAACATATATACCTAACTTATAGAAGACACGTCAAGATGCTACGTACTTTGAATATTTTGAAATAAAAAATTGATATACATAATATTAATATTTTCATAATTGAATAAAAAATAATTTTGTAAATAATTTAAATAAATTAAACCTATACAACACTTTTAATTTATTTTTAGAAAACTTAGTGATAAACAAATTTAATTCGTTCTTGATATATAAAATAAAGTTATTTGAACCCTAGTTTAACAAATAAATAAAACTGACAATCCAGCCTAAGTTATTGAAAACAAATGTATAATTGATTTTCGAACTGTAAACACTGAAGACATTATGTTTTGACATCCTAACCGGTCCTTCATGATAAATATTTATAGTCATTAAACTGCGATTAACTTATTGTAAATTACAATAAGATAGATAAATTTAAGAACATTTTTGGGAGTTAGAATGAAAGGAAAGAAAAAAATATTTAAAAGAAGAAGAAAATAAAGTGAAAACAAATAGAAGTGAATGATTTCTAAAGTAATATCTTTTCTTCTTGTAATATTAATAATAATAAAATGTCAAAAATATGCATCGCCTTAGTTACGTTTGGCTTCCATGGTCCATACTCCATGCTCTAATTGTTGGGCGGTCGTAAGGGCCACAAAGTTCTAAAGACAAGATGGGAAAGATATGAAGGGGTCGACCACTTGAAGAAAGATGACATACAACGCATGTGTTTGTTTATGATTTTTTTAATAAAAAATTAATTGTTATTAAAAAATTTAATTTTAGAATATTTAGATAAATTTATAAAAAATCAAATTTGTAAATAAATATTTTTTTAATTTTTTTATAAACACAAAAAAACTTTTAAAAAAATTAATTTTTAATTTTTCATTTATATCAAATTTAAATTTCTTAATCAGTCAAAATAACTTCGATAACGATGAATATAAGCAATTATAAAAAATGGAAAAAGGTGGGTAGGATCAAAGAAAAAGCCACCTCACGCACTTCGCCAAGCTTCTTGCCCGTTGCCCCTCTTCTCTCTCTCTCTCTTTCATGTTATGAAAATTGGATTGAGTATTGAATTGGATATAATATTAATTCAAAGGTTCAATAATTTAACCAATTTAAGGGGAGGTTCAATCGAAATGTAATATAATATATATATATATATATATATATATATATATATATAAAATTAATAATATATTATAAGATAAATAAAAATAATTAAAAATTTTTAATATGATAAAAATAGTTTTAGAAATATTAAGTCATATTAACATAATCACTATAAATAAAATATTAAGTCTCATATTGCTTAAATTTTAAATTTTTTATTCTTAAAATTACTATAAAATATTCAAGAAGTCCCACATTATTTAAAATAAAAAATATTTACTCTTGAAATCTCTATAAATAATGTTTATATATTATTTTTTTATATTTATTATCTCTAAATTATTTTTTAAAGAATAATAGATGCAATAATTTTTAATTTAATCAATCAAAATATATTTTTAATTATTTTTTATTATAATAAAGTAATTAACTTCATTATTAATGATAAAGAAAATAATTTACCGATTTTTTGATGCATCGCCTCCTTAGACATAATTGGACCGGACAATGTTTTTTCCCTCCTCTAGATCTCTTCCTCTTCGCAGGAAAAAGTAAAATCAAAGGATGCGAAGAAGCCCCCGCGTCCGTGGGATAAAAAAATAATTCAAATAACGCACCGTACCAATTTCCACGGACAAGGAAAGGTCATGGAAGCTGCCTCAAGAAAAATACACTAGTAGGAAACAAATAATCACGACAATTGCAAGAAAGTGACTGCGATTCTTGGCCTTCCTATATCGTATTTAGGGTGTTTCGTTACGGTTTATATCAATTTTGAGTAAAATATTATTCAATCTAAATAATAGAATAGATAGTGATTTAAATTTGATTAATTTAATTTATAATTTAAATTTGATCTAATTCAAACTAATATTTATTGATTTGAATTAGATCAGTTTAATTAATTTTTTATAAAAAAATATTTTAAATATAGAATATTATAAATAAAAATAACTTAAATTAATAAAATAAATAAAAAATAAAAATAATTCATATAATATATATAAATAATATTTAAATAAAAATGACATATAAATATAGAAAATAATATGATAAATTAAAATTATTATAAGTAAAATTACAAACTCAATAATAAAAAAATTATATTATATAGTATTATTCGGTTTGGATTGAATTGAATTGGTTTTAAAAAATTAGTCCAAAATTCGATCCGATCCAAGCAATTTTTTTAAAAATGAGATTAAATCCAATCCAATTTTTTTCAATTTTAATTAATTTTTTATTTAGATTGGATTGCTTTGGCATTTTTTATTGGATTAAATTGACATCTTAATTGTATTTGTGCCTTACAAAATCGACTACAGCTGGAGGATAGCTATATTATTCGGGATTTAAGCATTTCCTACTTTTTTTTTTATCATATCGAAAATAAAGAAAAAGAAAGAATTTTTTAATCATATTAATGGGAACGAAATTCACTTATACTGTGCCATCAATCATGTGTCACGTGAATTATATATGTTCGGAGATGGTTTACCTGAGCAGTTTCCGAACTAAGAAGGGATCTCAAGCTGCTCCGATTAGGAGTTTCCACGGCGAGGGGTGTACCTGCAAGGACTTCGACGCTCAAGTCAATGAGTGCAAGAAAGTATGAGAAGTAGGTCAGAAAAGATACCTTACGTTCGAAGCTGGACCCATATATATACGAGTGAGCGGTTGAGAGATAAGGGGGAATTGATCCCGCCTTTGTAGGGGATAACCCTAGCCGTCCTTTTTCTTGGGAGATAAAGGATGGGTCCAAGTTTACCGGTTACATGAGGAAGGACGTTCCGCGCTGTTAGGGAACAGACGGACTTAACTCGGGTTTGGGCCTTAACTCGGGTTAATGGCTCGAGATAGGCTCGGACCGTTAGCAGCTTCGAGATCTATTGGGGCCTAATCATTGGGCCGAGTTAGGCTTCAATACTGCTGTCCGGAACAGTGCCCCCAACTCGATATTGGAGGTGGATTCCTCAAGTGCCGAGTTCTTCGTGAGTCTCCGAGTTAATATGCTGCCTTCTAACGTTGGACTGCCATTTAAGTGATTTAGCGCTCTTCCTGTAGCAACATCTTGGGTCTTCGCGAACTGGTAATGTCCTTTCGCCTCATAGATCACGTCCCGTAACCTTGAGTGGACACGTGCTGTTTTGGGCGCCTCGTTCAGAGCACCTCATCATTCTGAACTGAGGCGTTATTTCCATTTTGCCCCTATTCCTTCTATGCGAAAAGACGGGTTGCGCCCTTCACAACGTTTGGGTTGCGTGCCAAAGGGCGTTTTCGTCCCTATAAGAGGGGCTTTTTGCGTTTGTTATCCATTTTTCTTGCTCGCTATCCATTTTTCGTGCCTTGCCCAAAAGAGTTCGCCGCACGGGGGGAACGAAGGAGCAGTGTGGGAGTGTGATTGTTTGTGCCACCATTACCTCGCTAGTAACAGGTATGTCCCTTCCCTTCTGTTTTTTGGTTCTGCAACTTGTTTTGTTTCGTTGGGTGGTATATCAGTGGCAGTTTGGCTTCCATTAATCCATTTTGCTTTGTATTTTGGGGCGACTTCAACCCCTACTTTACTGGGTTTTTTGCTTCCGCCGCCCACCGACGACCTTTTGTAGAGGGAAACCATTGTAGGGAGCCAGTCTTTTCAGTTCCTATTTCATCTATAAGGGTTTTCGACTTAGGATTTTCCTGAGTTTGTGATGTAGGGGTGATTTCCTGTGTAGGTTGTCTGGAATCGCGAAAATGGCCAAAAAGAGAGCTCTAACTTTTCCTCCCGAGATCAACTTCATCTATCAGTAGATCGATCCCGAGGTCCTAGGGACTCCCTCTGTCATAACCCCGGAGTTCCTAACTCATTTCAGAAAGGAGAACCTTATCTCGCCGGAGGGAAAGTACAAGGAGGAATATTATTTGGTGGCTCCGGGTACGAGCGAGAGGGTGAATGATTTCAACCTTGAAGGGGGGCCTCGGTGGATGTGGCATTACGACGTCCTTATCTCCAAGCTATGAGTTCGGATTCCATTTTCCCACTTTCAAATGGAGATCCTGCGCCAGACTGAGGCCGATCCTTCTTAACTGCATCCGAATAGCTAGGCGATGATTCGAGGTTTCGAGATCATCTGCGAATACCCCGAAATAACGCCATCCCCGGAAGCCTTCTTTTTTTTGTTCACTCTGACCCGACTTGCCGGTGGTGGATTAACCTCTGGATGGTTATCCTTCTGAGCTCATGCCAATCGGAAGATATTCCTTCTGTACGAGGAATCTTTCCATAATTTCAAGCCTGTTTTCTTTAAGTTTTTCGAGTGTCCGAACTCGATTCCTTTTTGGGAGACCTTGGAGGGGGAGCTTCGGTTTAATGCCTTTTGGTGTAAGCATTTTAGCGCTCCCCGGATAGAAGAGAGTTCCCTTAAGCCCGAGGAGAAAGCCGTTGTTGACTTCCTTTTCTAATGCTTTGGGAAGAATCATTTGAACCTAAAGAACATAGTTGGCGTAGACCCTGGGGAGGCCAAACAGTATTTAGGTTGTCGTTTTTCTGTTATTGTTTGTGTATCTTATGCCCCTTTTTTTATCGGATGCTTATTATTGATGTCTCTTTTGTAGATGAGATGGCTCCGAAGTCCGCCCTCGCCGAGTTTTGCAGGAGGATATTGAAGAGGTCACACTAGGGGGATGGGAGTAACAGCCCGAAATTGGTGGGGTCCGGAGAACCGGTGTTCACTTCTGTTCTTGATAAGGCGGCATCGGAGGCCCGACCTTCCAAGAAGCAAAAGTCAAATCAAGCGGCCAAAGGGAAGTCCGTGGCTTCCGTCCCCAAGGGCCTTCCCTCACCAAAGGAGCGGTCTGACATCCATGTAATGGATAAGGATTTTCCTTATCCCGACTTCATGAATAAGGAGCTGATTGTCCCCGCCCTTCTCGAGTGCTTACAGGGTGACGACGAGAACTTAGTTGCAAAATTCCAATGGGCGGGGCGTGCCATGTTAAAGTCGACAGCCTTACTCTGATACTCGGAGTTGGAGAAGTCGGCCTTGGAGAAGGCCAAGGAAGACGAGATCAATGGGTTGAAGGAGGCGCTTGAGTCAAGGGACCAGCAATTGGAGGATTCTCGTTCTCGGGTGTCGGAACTCCAGAAGGATTGCACTGATTTTTCGGAAGCTGCTGCTAGAGCAAGGAACGAGGTGGCTCGAGTGGAGCAGTTATGGGCGAGGTCGGCTGGGGAGATTAAAGAGTCCCTTCTGGAGCAGTGCCAGGTTATTTGTCCTGACGCTGATTTTAGCGAAGTCGGGTTGGACAAAATTGTGTTTGATGGTTGCATCATTGTGGCTTCAAAAGAGGATGACAATGGTGCTGACGACCCTGAAGCTGATCCGAAGGACTAGGCTTCCGACCTTTGGCAAGTTTGTATTTTTTATTGTATTGCCCTGTTAGGTTTTAGGGGCTCTTTTTTGGATATCTGTCCGATGTCGGAACTTTTTGTAATGAAATTCGGTTACGTGCTTTGTTAATTTATGTGCCAATTATATTCTCCTAAGTTGAACCTTGAAGGAAATGTTGGCGGCACCTTAATTGTTAATTGATGCACTAGTTATTCGCCTAAGTTAAGCCTTGAAGGGAATATTGGCGGCACCTTTATTGCTTTACCGAACTAGATGTAGCCGAGTTGGATTTAGCTAGAACTTAAGGTTGTTTGCTTAAGTTAGCGCAGTGTAACTGACCCGAGGTTTGACTCCGGCCCTTAATCATATTCGGGATTACATGTCCGAGATATCATACCAGGATCCGTTTTCCTCGACCAAAGGGTGATCAATCCCTTAGGAGAATTAAGGTGGGTTGAAATCGTCAACCGTGATGTGCAAAATAATGGAAGCGAAAGGAAAAATTAACAACATAAAAATAATGAAGTAATGTTAAATCAAATGAAATAAAGGTAACATGTAAAAGCTAATACCGAGAAGAGTTTGCTAGTTACTGCTCGGCCCACGAAGTTCCACCTCATTAAAACCTCCTCAGGAAAACCCAGTGGGACAAAACCCGAGGTACGAAAAAGAGTACTACTATCTCACGTGGTATATACATCAGATAAAAAATTTCCGGATGTTGGAAGAGTTCCATGACCTCGGAATTTCTATGCCCAATAATGTGGAGAGTTTGTATGCCCCATTTTCTAAGATGTCAATAACTTTGTAAGGG
This sequence comes from Pterocarpus macrocarpus, assembly GCA_031439585.1. Lineage (NCBI taxonomy): Eukaryota > Viridiplantae > Streptophyta > Magnoliopsida > Fabales > Fabaceae > Pterocarpus > Pterocarpus macrocarpus. The sequence goes on along the minus strand of CM062513.1, from coordinate 30,301,634 downwards.
CCTTCACAGTTTGCGGCTAATTTCCCATGACCCACGGGAGGTTTTCCGATGTTAGCTCATCGGAGAACCAATTCTCCTTTGTCGAAAGTCTGGGGTACCACTTTGACGTTGTATCTTTGGGAGATTCGATGTTTGAGTGCCTTCTCCCTTAGATGAGCCATTTCCCTTGCTTTGTTTGACATATCGGACTCCTCCCGAAGTGCGTGGTGCTATGTAGGTTGGAACATGACGCGCAGGCTTATCTCCTCGACTTCAATCGGCATGATCGCGTCCATCCCGTAAGTCAGATTGAAAGAAGTTTCTCCCGTTGTTGAATACGAGGTGGTTCTATAGGACCATAGAACGCTCCCGAGTTCGTCGGCCCATGCCCCCTTTGCCTCGTTGAGTCTCTTCTTCAGTCCTCGGAGGATGACTTTGTTGGCAGCTTCAGCTTGGCCGTTTGCTTGAGGGTGTTCGACCGAGGTAAAGTGGTGTTTGACCTTGTGGCTGGAGAGAAATCCTCGGAACTTCTGATCTATGAACTGGGTACCATTGTCCGTAATAATTGAGTCGGGTATTCCGAAGCGAATGAAGATATTCCTCCATACGAATTTCCGAGCTTAGGCAACAGTGATGGTGGAAAGCGGCTCTGCTTCTATCCACTTCGTGAAATAATCTGTTGCCACAATTAGGTACTTCACTTGCCCCAAGGTGAGTGGAAAGGGACCTAGGAGGTCGAGTCCCTACTTGCTGAAGGGCCAGGGGGACATGATCGACGTTAGTTCATCGGAAGGGGCGAGGTGGAAGGCGACGTATTTTTGGCAGCTAGAGCACTTTCGTGCATACTCTATTGAGTCATTCATCATCAACAGCCAATAGAATACAGCTCGTAAAACCTTTAATACGAGCGACTTTCCTTCGAGGTGATGGCCACAAGATCCTTCGTGAACTTCCTTCAGAATGGCAGGAACCCGATCTGGTCCTACACACCTTAGCAGTGGTTGGGACAGCCCCCTTCTGAATAGTTGATCATTGATGAAGGTGTAATAGGAGGCTTCTCTGGCTAGCCTCTTGGCGTCGACGAGATTTTCTGGTCTGGTCCCATTCCTTAGGTACTAAACGATAGGAGTCATCTAGTTTGGAATTCGGTCGATGGATAGGGTTGGAAGGGTATCCGTTATTGAAGGAAGCTTCAAAGTCTCCTAGATCAAACTCTGATTGTTTCCTCTAGGCTTAGTGCTTGCTGTAACGTCCTCCTCTATACAGTACTATGCTTAAGTCATAGTACCCCATTCTGGAGTTGTTACTGTCACCTGACGGACCTTACTTGACAGCAGCTTCAGCTGTCTTAGAATCTTCTCGAACTATCTGGAGATAACACGGAAACAAGAGTGAGAATTTTAAATTCTCAGTAGGGTTCGCTAAGAAATTTTGTACGGTGTCATCATTATTATTTCTAGCTGCTTCGGTTTATTATGAAAATTGTGAACATGTTATACAAACTGTTAAATTTTATGGTTTGAAAACATATTGTCCGAAGCAGAATTCATTTTATTCATGTACTTGTCATTTGGGAGAGCCAATACACGAAAAAGTCATGAAGTATATTACGAATAATAACTATAACATATTAAAAATATAATAACACTAACATACGGGAAACTTGAAATTAGCATATGCCTTCACTTGTACTTGAATTTCTGTAGATATACATAATTTTCTTTTCTTTCTTGGTCTTGTTTTACTTGTCATGCACATTCTAGAGTATGATCGCCATGTCACATTCCTTAGGATATAGTCATCATGCCATGTTCCAGAGTATGATCGCCATGTCATACCCCATCAGGATGTGATCGCTATGTCACATTCCTTAGGACTATATTCTTCCTGCCACGTTCCAGAGTATGATCACCATGTTATACTCCATCAGAATGTGATCGCCATGTCACATTCCTTAAGGTGTAGGACCTTCATTCGATACTTACACTAGCTGGGTTATGCCATGCCTCATGTAAGTTCTGTCCCCGATACTCACACTAGTTGGGTCGATGCCATGCCTCGTGTGAGTGGGATGCTTGCATATGCTTTATCGCTTACGTTCATATATCCTTACATACATGTCTTCTACATACCTATTCATAACATACAAGTGTTTACAACCTTCTTACAATTATACCGAAAATTCGGCAGCATAACGGAATGAGTCCGGTTCCCTATGAATAGTGCCAGTACATCAGAATATCAATTTATCATAAAGGTCACAACATTACACACCTATTTCAATATGGAGCCCATAATAGCATTAAACTCATCAAGGCAGAGTTTTTGCCTCCGCATAATCAACTAACCCGGTTTTTATAATTCAAGCCATTACTTCTATTTAACTCATTTGGATCTCAAATTTGGATATGTTAAAGCGTTATGGGTCTAGTTTCTAACCTCTTTAGTCCCATCTAATTTTGATATCATAGCTCAAGGTATTTAGAGTTTATCCCGGCCTGCCCAGTAGCTGGCCAGAATCAGACACTTAAAAGTAAAAATATACTAAAAATCGAAAATAAAGTCAAATCATATGAAATTGGTCTAATATTAAAGCTAACAGGGCAAAGTTTCATTTGCAAAAAGTTCCATCCCAATTGACTTAGCAGGACTTGAGTTATAAGCCCCGAATTCTGACATTTCTAAACTGCCCTGTTCTGGCTTGGTTTGGACATAGGGCAACTTTCTTGGATCACTGGGAGCAAACGGGACCTTATCTCATTGTGAAATTTTTACGAGACATTCTTATATGTGTAAGCTTTCTAAAAAAGTTAGTTTCACTCATTTTCAAGTAGTATAGGGCGAGTTCTACCCTGAGGAACCCAATCTGCCCAGAATCAGAGTCAGAAACCTAGGTCGAAATTCAAAAATTCATATATCTCTCAATACTAATCCAAAAGCCTTATATGATATATGTATGGAAAGCCCTAGATGTCTAGTTTCATTTAAAATTGGTTTCATCAAATTTAATTGGCTGTAAGCAGAGTCGTACACTCCACTGTACGGACTGCCGAGGGGTTTTGGGTTCTCCAGCTCTCCATCTCTTCCTATTTTCATTCTTTCTTGCTTCTAATTCAGTTTTAACCAAACAAACAGCAAATAACCCATCATATATCATCATAATCATTCATTTAACACATCAAAGATTATAAGAATAATCCAACCTCTACCTTGGTTATAAGTGATTTTGCTTGAGTTTTTGGGGCTTGGATGTGCAAGACTTGATTAGGCTTAATGGTTGGCTGGAGTTATGTGAGTGAAGAAGAGAAGAAGAGGGCTGAAAGGAGAGGAGAAAGGCAGCGCAGTCAAATTGGGTGAAGAAGAAGCAAAAAAAAATCTGATTGAAGGAGTATATATAGGTGGCTTCTTGGCTTGTGTTGGTGGAACGTGTATGGTTGAAATTCAGCCAAGCTTCTTCATGTTTTGGTGGCCTTTGTTGCGCCACTTTTAGGTGCTATTGTGGCTGAGTAATCAGCCCTAGCTCATAGGGTTTGAAGCTTGTAATTCCATTGGTTCGGTTCCGACAGTTTAAAATACTGTAAGCTTACCGATTTCCTTTAAATCGGTAAATCGGTTTCGAAGAATTTTGTGAGGTTGTTATAAGTTTCTATCTCAATCCTAATTTCTTTAATTTAACCTCTAATCAACTCTTAGTTAACCTCTAATTAACTTTTTAATTAACTCTACAAACTTAATAAAATTGAGTAAATCGATTAATAGTGTACATTAAATGTTTTGCACGTTTTAGGTCCTTCCGTTTCTATTTTTCAAGGCTAATGGCATTTTCGTAATTATGGATAAGTCTAGGGGCATCCCATGTCATTTCACATATGGATGCCTCCATGGCTCAATCAGCCGAGGTTTAGGTTTGCATGTTTTCGCTATATAATTCTGCTTCGTTTAAAACCTTATTCTGCTAATTCTATTGACATAAGGACCTAAATGTCATTTTTTAAAAAGTTTAGGGGCAAGGTGGTCAACAATAAAAGTTTGTTGTTATTGTTTTCTATTGCGTTATATGGGGATGTTACATTACCACCCCCTTAAAATGAATTTTGTCCTCAAAATTCGATTATAAAACTAACTAGCTATAATTATAACAATTTAAATAAAATTCATACGTAAGCACACAACAGATGTAAAACCACTTAGCCTAATAGGATCAACTAAAACTAAATTAGCCAATTCTTTATTCTGATTTATCTCTAATTCTCGCTCTGGCTTCCTTGGGGTGTAGTCCCCTCCGCGTTTATAGTGAAAACTCTTCCCGAACGTTGCGGTTTAGGAGTCGGTGGTTGGTTCTCGGGGCATTCTCTGATCATATGTCCTGGCTTGCCGCATCTAAAACACATATACTATTTAACCAGGCAGGGTTTATTTCCATGATTTTTCCCACACTTCGGGCATCGTTGCCTAACCATCGATTCCTGCAGCTGCTTGCCCTCATACTTGCTAAGGTGAAATTGCTTCTTTGGTGGAGGGACATCTTCGAGTTCTTGGTTTTCAGATGCCGGCCTTTTTCCATAAGCATCAGACTGGGCAATCTCCAACTACTTATTATAATCTTCCACAAGTCTGCACTTGTTTACCAAGGTAGGAAAATCCCTGATCTCCATAGGGCCTATTGCTGCGAGGATATCTTCCCTCAATCCGCCTTCGAATTTGATACACTTCCACGCCTTATCTGGATTCTATTGATAGATTGTGGAAAACTTGCATAACTCCTCAAACTTGGTGATGTACTCTAACATGCTACTACTTTCCTGGCAGAGTTGCGTAAATTCCAACTCCTTAGCGTTCCAAACTGATGGAGAAAAGTATTTCTGGTAAAAAGCGTCCTTAAACACAATCCAAGTGATCTCCATTTGGGACTTTTCTAATAGCCGTTTCACACCATTCCACCAGAACTCTGCATCTGCTTCGAGCATATAAGTGCCGAAGGCCACTTTTTGGTGGTCAGTGCAGTCCAAAACAGAAAAGACTTTCTCCATTGTCTTAATCCACTCGTCAGCCTTATCAGGATGAAAACCTCCTCTAAAACTAGGCGGGTTCGCCTTTCGGAATACTGCGAACTTGAGGTATTCCAGGTCCAAACCTAGGCCATTGGAGTTTCTACCGTGACCGGCTCCAGGTTGTCTTCCCAACTGGCCCATCATTTGGTGTGCTGCAGTAGCTTGTTCGCGCATGGCATATGCCATCTCTCGTACAGTGTCCATGAAGTTAGCAGGGTCTTCTGAAGTGGGTGCAGTTTGTGGCCTACCACGTCCCCTAGAAAGCCATTAGTTCCTAATCACACACAACAAAAGATTGAGTTGATCAGGCTCAATAATAACTTAAGTGTGACAGCAACTAATAACAATCACAGTTAGGCGGTTATGCATATCTAATTTCCTATATCTTATCTGAGCAGATAAGATTTATCGCATGACATTTTCTAAGGATTCCAGAGTGCACTGGAAGCATAGTCAGTTCAGCCCTCAGGTCCGGTTAGGACCGAACTGCTCTCATACTATTTTGTAACGTCCTCCTCTGTATAGTACTATGCTTAAGTCATAGTACCCCACGCTGGAGTTGTTACTGTCACCTGACGGACCTTACTTCATAGCAGCTTTAGCCGTCTTAGAATCTTCTCGAACTATCTGGAGATAACACGGAAACAAGAGTGAGAATTTTAAATTCTCAGTAGGGTTCGCTAAGAAATTTTGTATGGTGTCATCATTATTATCTCCAGCTGCTTCGGTTTATTATGAAAATTGTGAACATGTTCTACAAACTATTAAATTTTATGGTTTGAAAACATATTGTCCGAAGTAGAATTCATTTTATTCATATACTTGTCATTTGGGAGAGCCAATACACGAAAAAGTCATGAAGTATATTACGAATAATAACTATAACATATTAAAAATATAATAACACTAACATACGGGAAACTTGAAATTAGCATCTGCCTTTACTTGTACCTGAATTTCTGTAGATATACATAATTTTCTTTTCTTTCTTGGTCTTGTTTTACTTGTCATGCACATTCCAAAGTATGATCACCATGTCATACTCCATCGGAGTATGATCGCCATGTCACATTCCTTAGGATGTAGTCATCATGCCATGTTCCAGAGTATGATCGTCATGTCATACCCCATCAGGATGTGATCGCCATGTCACATTCCTTAGGACTATATTCTTCCTGCCACGTTCCAGAGTATGATCGTCATGTTATACTCCATCAGAATGTGATCGCCATGTCACATTCCTTAGGGTGTAGGACCTTCATTCGATACTTACACTAGCTGGGTCATGCCATGCCTCATGTAAGTTCTGTCCCCGATACTCACACTAGTTGGGTCGATGCCATGCCTCATATGAGTGGGATGCTTGCATATGCTTTATCGCTTACATTCATATATCCTTACATACATGTCTTCTACATACCTATTCATAACATACAAGTGTTTATAATCTTCTTACAATTATACCGAAAATTCGGCAGCATAACGGAACAAGTCCGGTTCCCTATGAATAGTGCCAGTACATCAGAACATCAATTTATCATAAAGGTCACAACATTACACACCTATTTCAATATGGAGCCCATAATAGCATTAAACTCATCAAGGCAGAGTTTCTGCCTCCGCATAATCAACCAACCCAATTTTTATAATTCATGCCATTACTTCTATTTAACTCATTTGGACCTCAAATTTGGATATGTTAAAGTGTTATGTGTCTAGTTTCTAACCTCTTTGGTCCCATCTAATTTCAATATCTATAGCTCAAGGTATTTAGAACTTATCCCGGCTTGCCCAGTGGCTGGTCAGAATCAGACATTTAAAAGTAAAAATCCACTAAAAATCTTAAACTGATTCAAATCATACGAAATTAGTCTCATATTACAGCTAGCAGGGCAAAGTTTCATTTACAAAAGGTTCCATCCCAATTGACTTAGTGGGGCTTGAGTTATAAGCCCCGAATTCTGACCTTTCTAAACTACCCTGTTCTAGCACGGTTTGGACATAGGGCAAATTTCTTGGATCACTGGGAGCAAACGAGACCTTATCTCATTCTGAAATTTTTATGGGACATTCTTCTATGTGTAAGCTTTCTAACAAAGTTGGTTTAACTCATTTTCAAGTAGTATAGGGTGAGTTCTACCCTGAGGAACCCAATCTGCCCAGAATCAGAGTCAAAAACCTAGGTCGAAATTCAAAAATATCTCTCTCAATACTAATCCAAAAGCCTTATATGATATATGTATGGAAAACCCTAGATGTCTAGTTTCATTTAAAATTAGTTTCATCAAATTTAATCAGTTGTACGCGGAGCCGTACACTCTGCCGTACGGACTGCCGAGGGGTTTTGGGTACTCCAACTCTCCATCTCTTCCTATTTTCATTCTTTCTTGCTTCTAATTCGGTTTTAACCAAACAAACAGCCAATAACCTATTATATATCATCATAATCATTCATTTAACACATCAAAGATTGTAAGAATAATCCAACCTCAGCCAGCCAAGACCACAGAATTGATGCAAGAACTAAACCTCTACCTTGGTTATAAGTGATTTTGCTTGCGTTTTTGGGGCTTGGATGTGCAAGACTTGATTAGGCTTGATGGTTGGCTGGAGTTATGTGAGTGAAGAAGAGAAGAAGAGGGCTGAAAGGAGAGGAGAAAGGCAGCGCAGTCAGAATGGGTGAAGAAGAAGCAAAAATAGATCTGATTGAAGGAGTATATATAGGTGGCTTCTTGGCTTATGATTGGTGGAGCATGTATGGCTGAAATTCAGCCAAGCTTCTTCATATTTTGGTGGCCTTTGTTGCGCCACTTTTAGGTGCTATTGTGGCTGAGTAATCAGCCCTAGCTCATAGGGTTTGAAACTTGTAATTCCATTGATTCGGTTCCAATAGTTTAAAATACCGTAAGCTTACCGATTTTCTTTAAATCGGTAAATCGATTTCGAAGAATTTTGTGAGGTTGTTATAAGTTTCTATCTCAATCCTAACTTCTTTAATCTAACTTCTAATCAACTCCTAGTTAACCTCTAATTAACTTTTTAATTAACCCTACAAACTTAATAAAATCGAGTAAATCGATTAACAGTATACATTAAACGTTTTGCACGTTTTAGGGCCTTCCATTTCTATTTTTCAAGGCTAATGGCATTTTCGTAATTATGGGTAAGTCTAGGGGTATCCCATGTCATTTCACATATGGATGCCTCTATGGCTCAATCGGCCGAGGTTTAGGTTTGCACATTTTCGCTACGTAATTCTGCTTCGTTTAAAACCTTATTCTGCTAATTCTATTGACATAGGGACCTAAATGTCATTTTCTAAAAAGTTTAGGGGCAAGGTGGTCAACAACAAAAGTTTGTTGTTATTGTTTTCTATTGCGTTATATGGGTATGTTACACTTGCCAACTTGGAGAGGATGTCGGCCCTGACGTTCTCTTCCCCTGGAATATGCCAGATCTCTACCTTCGGAAATCTTTCTGCGAGTTCTTTTACTTTGGTTAGGTATTTCTGTAGTAGAATATCTTTAGCTTGGTATCCCCGGGTGATTTGGGATGTCACGACTTGAAAGTCATTGCACACCAAAAGTCGGGACATGCCGACGTCAATTGCCAGCTTGAGGCCTGCAATGAGGGCTTTGTATTCGGCCTGGTTATTGGAGACCGAGAAGTCGAATTTAATGGAGAGCTCGAGGATTATTTCACCTTCCTTTTCAAGAATCGCCCCAGCTCTACTCCCTTTCGAGCTGGAAGCTCCATTCACATGCAGTGTCCATCCCAATTCCGGGGTATCCACCTCGTCTGCCATTTCGGCTGCTAAGAAGTCCGCCAATGCTTGAGATTTAATGGCGGTCCTTGGTTCGTATTGGATGTCGAACTTCGAAAGTTCCACAGACCATGATACCATCCTTCCTGCCAAGTCCGGTTTTTGTAGGATTTGCCGGATTGGCTGATCAGTTCGAACAACGATGGTATGGGCTTGAAAATACTGGCGAAGCTTTCGTGCTGCAATGACTAGGGCCAAGGCAACTTTTTCAATCTTCTGATATCTAGTCTCCGGCCCTTGAAGTATTTTGCTAATGAAGTATATCGGGTGCTATTGTCAGGAATCTTCCCGGATCAGCACCTCGGCAACGGCGTCGTCACTAACTAATAGATATAGGAACAACGGTTTTCCGACTTCCAGCTTGCTTAGTATAGGCGGGCGGGATAGATAGTCTTTGAAGTTAGTGAAAGCGGCTTCACATTCCAGCGTCCATTCAAAGGTATTCCCCTTTTTCAAGAGAGAAAAGAGGGGAATAGCTTTCCTAGCTGACGCAGCCATGAATCTCAAAATAGAGGCAATTCTTCCCGTGAGGCATTGCACTTCTTTTACTATCGTCGGACTTTTCATTTCGAGTATTGCTCGGCATTTGTCAGGGTTTGTCTCAATCCCTCGATGTGTAAGCATGAACCCCAGAAATTTTCCAACTTCCACAGCAAAAGCGCACTTGTGTGGGTTAAGTCTCATGTTGTGCTGTTGGATTGGATTAAATACAACCTTGAGGTCGGACAGGAGATTTTCTTCTTCGCGAGACTTAACCAACATATCATCAATATACACTTCCATCAAATCTCCAACCAGCTCTGCGAACACCTTATTCATAAGCCTCTGGTATGTTGCTCCAGCGTTTTTCAATCCGAAAGCATGACCTTGTAGTAGTAATTGGCCATTGAGGTTATGAAAGCCGTTTTTTCTTCATCGAGCTTGAATATCGGGATTTGATTATATCCCGAGTAAGCGTCCATGAAAGTGAGCAGCCTGAAACCAGAAGCAGAGTTTACTAACCCATCAATACTTAGTAGGGGATATGGGTCCTTTGGGCAGGCTTTGTTCAAGTCGGTGTAGTCGACGCACATTCGCCATTTCCCGCTGGGTTTTTTTACCATCACGACATTGGATAATCATGTCGGGTACTCGATCTCGCATGTGAAACCAGCTTCCAAGAGGCTCTGAACTTGCTCTTGGACCGCGAGGGCTCTATTTGGGCTCATTCTCCTTCTCTTCTGAGTAATCGATTTTGAATCGGGGAAGACAGAGAGTGGATAGGAGATGAATTCCGGGTTAATTCCCGGCATGTCGACGACAGACCATGCGAACAAATCTACATTGGACTTGAGGAGAGTGACTAAGCCTTGTTTTAGTGGGATCGAAAGTTTTTTTGTTAATCTGAGTTACTTTCCAGTTTTCATTCCTAATTTGATTGCTTCTAACTTGCCGTCTGGCTCTGGTCTCTCCCCTTCAACTTTCCTTGCATCTAAGTCTATCATCATGACTTTCGAAGAATTGGGGGGCCAGCGATCGACCTGGGACACCTCTTTTTGTTGCTTTCATATTTCTAGGTTGGCGTTATAGCATCGCCGAGCCGCGGCCTAGTCAGCTTTCACAGTGGCGATTTCCCCCTGGTCGGTAAGGAACTTCATTGTCAGGGATGCCGTTGAGATAATGGCACTTATCTTGTTTAACATCGATTTTCCAAGTATGGCATTGTAGGCCGAGGGGCAGTCGACAACTAGAAAGTTGACTTTTATCGTCCGGGTTTTAGGTCGAGACCCCAAGGTTAGGTGGAGGGTGACGTAACCCTGGGGGTGGACTTTTTCCCCGGAAAACCCGATGAGCTCCTCTACATGTGTTTGGAGGTCGGCATTTTTTAATCCGAGATTATCAAATGCATCTCGGAATAGAATATTGGCCGAGCTTGGCATTGACCATGGCTACGGATATCACCATTGGGTTGTCGTGTCCCGAGATCACACCCTCGAAGTCAGAGCTTGAGAAGACAATATCTGGTATTGGCCGAGAGGTCAGCGCTGGCTTCTTTATCTTCCCAGAGGTAACATTGAGGACTTCTTGTAAATACTTTTTCTGTGCTGACTTCATGGTTCCGCCACTTGCAAAGCCTCCAGCAATGATGTTGATAGTCCTTGTGATCTGTTCTCCGTCATTGCCTTCATTGTCTCCTAGCTCTGAGGTTCTCTGGCTCCTCAGATTCCTTCTTTCTTCGTCCCCATGATTGGGGGCTCGCTTTCTTCGTGGGCTTCTTTGGGGAAGCAACGTACTTTGTCAATCTGCCTTCCCTTATCAACTGTTCCACGACATCTCGGAGGTCGTACCAATCTTCGGTTTTATGTCCAAAACCGTTGTGATACTCGCAAAATAAAGACTTGTTAGTGTTGGCTCTCATCTTGAGGACCTTTGGCTTGGGGAACCTCTCGACTTGGCCAACCTCTCGGAATAGCTTGGATAGGGATACGTTGAGGGGGGGTATAGTCATTGTTTCTATCGGCCCTGGAATGTACGTCCTTCTTCGGGTGTTCATCTTGGCTGCCAATTTTTCTGTCGGGTTGGTTCCTGCCAGGGTTGGTCGTGGCCTTCTCCGTTTCTTCGAGAAAGATATACTTCTTGGCCCGTGTTTGTATTTCCTCTGGGGACTCTGGCGGTCTTTTGGATAGCAAAGTTTTAAACGGTCCCAGTCGTAATCCATTTGGCAGAGTCAGAATCGCCGCCTGTGTCTGCACCTTGTTCACAAGCAAAGATTCGGCGTTGTATTGCTCGAGAAAGTCTCAGAGCGACTCATTTTGCCGCTGGTGAATCTCGAGGAGGCTAGAGATCGGCTTTGGCTTGAACTTCTTGGTAGTGACGTGGGCTAGGAAAGTTGAAGAAAGGTCGGAAAATCGATTGATCGACCTAGGAGGACGGGAGTTGAATCATTTCAACGCGGCTTTCTTCAGAGTTATGGGGAAGGCTCGGCATTTGATGGGATCCGAAACCCCGACTAATGCCATTCTTGACTTGAAGGCATCCATATGTTCCTGGGGGTTAGTGCTTCCATCGTATGGATCCATGCCGGATGGGGGCTTGAAACCTTTGGGTGGCTGTGTTCCTATAATGAAGTCGGAGAATGGTGTATCATCGCCATCTTCGTGGTCTTCGTACCGTTCGGAGCCGCGCCCAGCATGCCTGTCATTGTATCGGTGGTGGGACCGGATGTCAGAAGGTTCGTTGTGGCGGCGGGTGCTTCCCACTCGAGGTTCTTTATGGCTGTGGGCTGCACTCCCCCGTGGTGAATCTCCATGGTGACGACGCTCCGAGCTGCAACTACGTCGTCTTGGACTTCGACCTCTATGATAGTCTGGACTCCTATCGTGGTGGCGTCGGTGTTGTTCTCGACGTCGCTTTCGGTCTGACTTCTTCATTAGGTCCAGATTTTGTTCTAGCTTCTGAATGCGGGTGGCTTGCTCCCTCATCAGGATTAGCATTTCGGCGAGTAGGTCGGCATTGGTGTGAGGGCGGATTTTAACCACGGAGGCGACCACATTTCTTGCTATTCGGATGATGGAGCGGTGGGCCGCTGAGTTCTGCCCTTGATGTTGTTCTCCGGCGTGTGAAGCCGAGTCAGAAGCAGTTCATTCTCCCATTAGTGGTTGGTTGTTGCTCACGGGGGGGTGCCCAGCCGTGCGTTTTCTCCTTGGGAGCGAAGACATTCTTGCAATCACAGCTGTGGTATGGTGGCGAGCAGCGTGAGTTCCCCATAGACAGTGCCAATGCTAGGAGATGGGTTACCTGAGCAGTTTCCAAACTAAGAAGGGGATCTCAAGCTGCTCCGATTGGGAGTTTCCACGGCGAGAGGTGTACCTGCAAGGACTCCGATGCTCAAGTCAGTGAGTGCAGGAAAGTATTAGAAGTAGGTCAAAAAAGATACCTTAGGTTCGAAGCTGGACCCATATATATACAAGTGAGCGGTTGAGAGATAAGGGGGAATTGATCCCACCTTCGTAGAGGATAACCCTGGACGTCCTTTCTCTTGAGGGATAAAGGATGGGTCTGAGTTTATCGGTTACATGAGGGAAGGATGTCCCGTGCTGTTAGGGAACAAACGGACTTAACTCGGGTTTGAGCCTCAACCCGGGTTAATGGCCCGAGATAGGCTCGGACCGTTAGCGGCTTCGAGATCTGTTTGGGCCTAGTCATTGGGCCAAGTTGGGCTTCAATACTGCTGTCCGGAACAATATATATTATTATTATTATTATATTTTGAGAATTGTTGCATTCACAATACTTCCTTAGATACTAATTAGTGGCCTGATATTAAATATTTTTATAGTTGTTGGATGAATAAATAAAATTCAAATATTCAAATGGCACCTCCCTTATTCCAAGTTACAAGGGGTTTGCTCATATTGAGTTTGGGATTCAATTCTCACTTATCCATCCCCTTCCCCATTTTCTCGTTAGTTCCACTAGGAATTCTATAGAACCAAAAAATAGAAAAATCAAATATTTTAAGGAGTTTGAATAATATGCTTCAACCAGGGGTCAAACTTCATTGCTACTAGTGTGCCCAAAAAAATTCAAATATTTACCGTGATAACTAACGATTAATATAAATGCTTGATGACTAACTAGATGCCAATGCTTATGTAATAACTCTCTTTATCTTGCATTAACAAACATATCGAAAAAAAAATCTTTCATTAACAATAATTAATGTAAAAAAAAGGGTGATAATAAAATCAATAATAAACAAAAGTGATATATTCAAATGTACTAAAATATCACGACTCAACTTAGACCATGACCAGTGTATAAGGGAAACCCTTCCCTTAGCAAGCCTAACACACCACTCTCAAAATCCTACACTGCCTTTAACATGAAGTAACAACTTGATTCGCAGAAACTAGACCCTGCTTGTGGGTTATGGAGCACTATATCACTGGCGTAGGAGTCACTAGAAGACTCCAAGAGACACCGAGCAAAACTTGCAGCTGAAGGAAAGGTAAGAGATGAGTCCAACCAACTCAGTGAAGGATAATGAATCCATAACAACATGGGTCAAGCACAATGAAATGATTAGTCGAACTTAAATAAACAATATAATTATATAAATCCAAGTAATAAATTCACTTTTCAAATGATCGACATTCACAAAAAATGTAAACTAGAGAAGCTAGAAAACCTTTTCATTCTCTTTTCGATTATCACCACTTTAACAAAATCATTATGTAAAATATATAACTAGAAAATCCATAAGTTCAATTTTGTCTATATATATATATATATATATATATATATAGTTTTGCAAATATGCTATGGAATCATCAAATAAATGGGAAGTTATCTAATCTAGGATGGTCCGTCAGGATCACACTTAGGCAGCTTTTCCTTCATGTGATCCTGTGTTTCATGATGCACCACGTTGTTATGTGGCTATTTAATTAATAACTCAAGGTGTACTTTGTAACATCCCCGATTTTTTGCCGCATTTGCAACTCTGTGTTACAAATTAAATAAATGACGCCATGTAAAATTATTTAAAAACAACATATATTTAAAATAAGATCAAAATTTTTTTAGAAACCATGGATTTTAAATAACGTTTAATAGAAAAGAATTATTTACCAAAACACAACAAATAAAAATTAAAACGGAGAAATAAAATGAGAAAATAATAGATTAAAGTGCACAGTTAAATATCCTGTTAGGGAGGCAAATTTAGCAAATTATTTTCTAGGTAAAAATAATTCTGAAACAGTTTAAAAATCCTTCCGAAACTCTTTAAAGCTCTTATAACTATTTAACTTAAGGATTCTGGGTATAACCGAATACCCCGTATCATGTCACAAAGTACCCATAAGTGACATAAAGTAATAACTATTACTTCAAACATTTTATCAAAGGCTTGGATCAAGTTACAAGTCTTATCCTTGATCCAAAGGCTAGATTTCAAACACCCACTACCATTTAAAACACCTAAATACCCATTAAAACATAACTCTTTTTCTCTCTCATCCTCTCATTCATAACACTCTTCCTCACTCTCTCATTCACGTCACTTTCTTCCCTTCAAACCCTCACCATTTATTCTTCTTCAACTCCCCAAAGCTTGCAAATTTCACTCACAACCCAAAGCTCCTTTCTTCCTCTCCTCATTTCCTCTCTTTCTTCTCCATTGTTGGTGCAAAAATCTGCTCCTTTTCTCCCCTCAATTTGTGAGCTACTGTCAAAGGGAGAAGCAAGGAGTTTCTCCACTTGGTTGGAAGCTTCTTGAAGATTTGGAGCTTAAACCTTGGAGGGCCTGCAAGCTAGGATATTGAGGTAGGGATTTCTAGCCTTTTCTTGTTGAGATTCTTGAGAAATTTGTGCTCCAAGAGTAAGATTCACTATTCTAGAGTTCTAAGTGCTCAACATAGTGGTATGTTTGAGGTTTACATTTGGCTTAGGTTAGTCTAGAGGAGTATTCTAATATAGTTATTGTGAGTTAAAACCCTTAGGAAGGTTATTAATCAAGTTATGGCATAAACTAGTTAAAATAGGAATATTGAGGTTAAGGCTTAAAACCCCATGAGTCAATGAAGGATTAAGATTCCTATGAGTTTAAATGACTTAGTTGTACCTAAATATAAGTGTGGCTATGGAGACAAACTTGTTAGAATGCTTATCTTGGGTTTTGTCACAAAAGGGGTAGTTAAAACTCAACACTGACAACTTAGAAAAGTGGTAATTTAATTATCTCACCAATAGAATCATACCAAAATGATTTTACCCCTTGAAATACATGATATATGGAAGCCAAAAGTGTCCTTTTGTAGTTGGTTTGGTGTAAGAATAAGTAGAAATAATTTTGGACTCAAACTAGTTATGGTAAGCCACTAGAAGGATGAGTTTCGGTTCTCATCCCCCAATAGATATCAAAACTGTGTTTAAGCTTGAATATTTAAGTTATATAGACCTTAGAAACATCCTTGAATGGTTAGAATTGGTTGAAGGTGAATTATGGAAGGTTTGGAAATCAACTAGTTAAGTTCTCTAGCTTATGAGTCATTTTCGGCCATGTGTTTGAGGGTCAATAAAACCCATGTTTTAGTGGAGTATTCTAAGTCATTATGGTGAATTTAAGTGCCTTGAACTATATATAATCAAGTGAGGTAAGTTTGATAAGGTTTAGAGTTAGTTTGGAGGAGTGAATGAGGAGAAAATGACATATTGCCAAGACTAGGCCAATAAGGGTAATGGACCATTCCCTTTTATGGGCTAAAAGACTTGATGCCCAAATTTTAATTGTGACTAAAGTATTAACAAGTTTGGAATAGGCTCCTTTAAACCAAAAACTTAAATCTTGAAGCTAGGAGCTCTTGAGAAAAGTGTTATGTTATATATCTATTTTAATGTGAAATGATTGTGATGGTGGTAAGCTTTTTGGGATGGAAATTATTGAATGATTGTTGTGGCCAATGAGGCTAAAGAATGAAAGCCAAGGTATGCCTTTCTCTTTTTGACTCTTGGAATTTTGATGATTCTTGCCTTGAGTGCTTCACTTATGCCTTATGATGATGATTGTTATATTTATAATGATGGATGTGTTGGAATTGTGAGATGATGAATTATTATTGATGTTATGACTATGACTGGGAAATTCTGGCTGTTTATTAGTGTTTTTAAATTTTTGGATTTCTCCGTCACAATAGTTATGTTGTCGATTTTTAATGAGAAAAGTTTCTTTTTATGTGTTGCATCACAATACATAAGTACATGAGAATTAGAGAAAGTTATGCCAAGAATCATGAACTTTATATAAAGAATACTACTTGTTAAAGTAACGCACAAATTCCCTAAGTAAGACTAGGAAATGATCCTTTGGTAAGAGAAGGTGATCTGCACAAACAAGATAATCGGGCGTGATCCTTCGATAAGGGAAGGTGACCCCTAAGATACCCCTCTACTTTGGAGGTAGTGGCCGAACACCCCTCTAATTGTAAAGGTAGATCCCCTTGTCAGCTAAAGTCTAATTTAGATAGTACTGTATGATGACGGTCACGGAGTGAGCTCACATCGTAGGACAGTTTATCCAAGGGCGGTAATAAGTAAGAGCACGGGTTAAAGATAGCCCTAAGGCTAAAGAAATAAAGATGGCCACAAGGGCCAAAGAAATAAAGAGTTGTCACAAGAGTTGTCACAAGGACTAAATGAGTAATAACCATAAGCATGTATCACAAGTCTTGCATAGCATTCTCTGCATGTTAGCATTTGATTTATGTTTCCAAGTGCCAGTGATAGTACTATGTTCTAGAGTCTTAATCTAAGTGAATGAATAAAAATTGATCCACTTCGGAATTAAGTTTTCAAAAGCTATTAAAAGGAACCTTTATTCTATCTATGCTTGTTCACTAGTTTTATTAAATAAACCGAAGTGGCTGAGGTGATGATGATGTCAGTTGAGTGTTCAGTTAGGAGTACTTACTGAGAAATAATTTATTTCTCATTCCTATATATTTCCATGTCATCCTCAAATGAAGCAGATGGCGACCGTGGTGATCTTCATGGTGGTGTCTGAGTGGTCATGGCACTATGACACTGCCCTAGACTCGCTGGTCCCGGTAGCTCACAGTAGCTTTAGGTTGTACATTTTCTTCCGCCGCCCGTTCAGCATCCCAGTAGTTAGCTGGCACTTTGATCCTCGCCATCCGTATGCTGATTTCCCCCTTCATCTTGCTCATCCACCGCATTTTCCGAAACTTGCTCCCTTTGCCTCTTCGATGGAGACTGACCCTTCTGAGGGGAGTTCACCTTATCCAATTGTGCATGTTGTTGAATCCGGTTCTTTTTTTGTGGGTATTGAGGTTCTGCTGGAGATGCAGTTAGAGAAGGATCCTGAGGAGCCCGTATTACAAAACGGGTTCCACACTCCATAGGTTGGGGTTTTAGTGTGTGTGTATATATATGAAGCACCCAAAATATACAATTTTTAAGCCGCAATTCGAGCATTCTAACACGAACATGCATGTTTGTGTTGGAATGCTCAAATTGCGGCTTAAAAATTGTATATTTTGGGTGCCACAGCATTTTAGGCATGCTTGGTAGTGGTCATGTGATTATGATAGAAACTTTTATGCTGATTTATATTTCCTTGAGGATGACTGTACATATTTTATTTAGCTTGGCATAGAGCCTTGCTAAGTTGACTTGCTTGGATACTTTTGAGATACAGTTGGGTAAATATGCACAACCAGTACTTATTTTTATAAATATATGAATGCACAGTTATCAATGTAAATTCTATAATTCCTTTATTATATAGTATTATGATACAAATTAAAATCATGGACTCTAGTATCGTACATCATGACAATAATATCAATTCTATGCACTATAAGGCTCAGTTTTTAAAGAGTATTATTTCAAAAAAAAATTATGCTATTTTCATCAATTAACATATTTTTTATATATAAATGTTCCACTAGTTTAGCTGTAATGGCTAATAAATACTGTAATATGACTTAAGTGTAGTGTGATTTGATTAGAGCATTACACACTCAGGCTAACGTTTACTACCATTAGCTGCAAATCCTATCATAAACTTTCCCAAAGCCTTTCCAAGGTTTAAACTGAATCTCATTAAATCCTCCTTCCCAAAACAATTCTTGTTTTAATCTTTCATTAAACATAATATTCAAGAAAATAATTTTCTAAAACTGTCAATGGTAATCAAAAAAACTTTTACTTAAATCCATAAACATACTAAATTACATTCATTAAACATTAAGAGCTTAGCCCATGGGTTTTCAAGAGTAACACACACACACACGCACACACACATACACATACACATAATACAAGTTACAGACAAATAATCCACTTACACTACATCCAAGAGGTGACACAACAACTTTTTGAAGCACTCAAATCAATAGGGGGATCCTATGAAGCTCCCTTGTATAGCAACCTAACATTATGGTCATAGATTAGGCACAAACACACAAAAACCCCTAATGTAACCCAGGGTTCTAACATCAAACTACTCAAATCCAACATCCATGATGAGATTTAGATAGATGCATGAAATAGAGAGAGATTTGACCCAAAAGAAGAAGAAAAATAGAATAGGTGTGAGTGTCAGTCCCCAAACTGCCCTACTCCCAATCTGCCACCAGAACATATTGATGGAAGAAGGAAGGACCACCACAACAGTGATTGTGCATGGTGGTGGCATCGAGGAGGTGGTCGGAGAATGGAGAGACAATGAGGAAAAAGGAGGTAGAGGAAGAAGATTGGAAAGGGCAGGGAAGAGGACAATTAGCAAGAAGTTTCTAGAAAGAGAGGAGAGTATTTCGAATGTAAGAGAGAGGAAAGAAGTGAGACAAAAAAATGAAGTTTCAGGCCTTGATTTTGTTATTTAAAGTGTTCTGCATAGTGCTGCAAAGTAGCACTTGTGCTATAGCATAGTGTGGGCGCTACAACATAAGCTCCCGAGATCTCTGATGCTACTTGGGGGTGGAAGCAATCTCAGAACCTGGAAGACATTTCATTGAGTTAGATCACTCTAACTTGAAACCTGGAAGTCAATATTCTGCTGCTCAAGGTGATCCACGATCAACATTGGAGATGAATAGAGAGGTCGTGATTGACCACGGAACTCAGAATCTGGAACTTGGAACTGGTCCCTTGACCTCTCCTTAACAGTTCGCTATCCCACCTATATCACTGTGCCTCTAGCGCACAACCTTAACCCGAACCATCTACCTCGAATCCTAGACCTCAATCTCGAATTCCAGAACCCGATCATGACAAAGCAATGAACATTCAATACTTATTCAAACTGTCTCTTCCTCTGAACTCAGAATTCCGAGCTTGAAACTCAAGGGCTTATATGGGGTATTACATAAAATTTCATTATTTTATGAATTTAATTTATATGTACTATCAATGTAAAAAAAATTTATACTATTATCCAATTATATATTGCCACATTATCAAATATGGTTAAGTCTTACACCTACTCCTTGAATGGTCATATAAATGGAATAATATGATTGGTTGTCTGTGTAAATATCTTTTGCACCATCAATGCTTCAACATTACGCTCTTATTTTATTTTAATTTTATTTTTTAAAGAAGTAAATTGAGAGAAGAGTAAGTTAAAGTGCATACAAAGTGATTTCAGGAAATTACATTCATTACTAGAAATTATTGGAATAGCGACCGGTTTTGCAATGGAAAAATATCAATTGCAAAAATAACAATTAGCAACCGATTAAAGCAATATGACACAAAAAGTTGGGTGAAAAAACCAGTCTTAAATCGAGATTTTGCAATTTTTCCATCGATTTTGCAACCAATTTATCAAGGTCAGGAAAGAGTGTATTATAAACAAATTAGTCACAAAATCTGTTGCAAAATGTAGATTTGCAACTGATTTTGCGACCAAGTGTCCCACACAAATGTTGACTTTTGCAATGAAATTTAGGTTGCAAAATTCAAATTTCTAACTGATTTTGCAATTGAGTGTCCTATGCAAATGTTGATGAAATTTTGGTGCAAAATTCAAATTTGCAACCAATTTTTTCAAGGTTGAAGAAGTATAGTGGAACATAAAATCGGTTGCAAAATCAATCATAAAATATGAATTTGCGACCAATTTTGCAACTTTTTTTTTAATGTGTAAAGATTGAATATAACAAAAATCGATCACAAAATCTAGATTTGCATCCGATTTGGTCCTTGAAATCTGAAATTGATAATTTAAAAAATCGGTTGTAAAATTCAATTTAAATATGTTAAATTAAAATTTTAATTACATTTTAAATATTGATCTACTCTAAGGTCTGTTCATATACACTTGCTCTCTCTTAAATTTTAACATTATACTCGAATCCTTAAATTTTTAATTGAAGTGTTACTACACTGATCTCTCTTATAAGTAGCAGATTATTAATGAAATTAATAGCACATAATTGCACGCGACTACTTGACATTTATTAACTTTCAAAATTATAAAAATGTATGAAATGACCTTTGTACCCTTACTTATTTCTTTTATTTCTATTGAATGCCACAACATGTTTCTTACCCACTCTCTCAATTTCTCAATCTCAACAATGTACCAAAAATCAAACAATATAAAAGATCTCCACCACTAAAACAAACCAAGGGAAACCAAAATATGCAAATCTTATAAAAGGCAAAAGCTTTTGGTTTTCCCATGAACCCTCATCAAACACAAACATGGTATTGAACTATCCATCCTTACCACCTAGGTTTCTACTTACAAGTCCCATCCACAAACATCCACAAATCTTTCCAGTGGGTTGACTCTACTTAAGGACACACACAAAACCCTAAACGGATTCGATCCGCTAAATCCTCCTTCGCTTAGATTCACTTGCTATAAATTCGCCAATTGTCTTATTGCTTCTCTACCCGAGGCTACCATCAAGATGGAGCTATTTTTTGTAATTGATGATGTTGTGAGGTGAGTTTACCCTCTCCTCCTTCCCATCACCATTGGCTGATGACAGTGTCAAAAAATTCGTTGTGAGATTAGCCTTCTCTTTTTAGCATGATGTAGCGAAAATCAAATGTGATCCCATATGATAAGAAGGGAGAGGGAGGGAGTGATAGATGGCGTTGGTTGTGGGCTTGCTAGTGTATGGTGCTATAGATTGGGAAGAAGGATAGAGTGGGAGAAAGACGAGAAAGGGTGGTGTTGGTCAAAAAGAGGAAATAAATCTAGGGTTTCCTTTACTAGGGAGGGTATATTAGAAATTTCATCAATTGTGTTAATGAAACTTAACACTGTTTGTCTTAAGAGAGTTGAGTATAATTTTAAAAAATAAAAGAACCAAATGTAATATCCACAAACCTTGAGAGCGGTCAATATAATTTCTCTAAGAGATCAATCAGAATCAAGGATTAAGGATAAATTTCAACTATATTAGTTGGAATTCATGATTTTTTTTTTATCATTCTTCCATCTTCAATTTTTTAAAAATAAAAATTACAATTTAGCAAATAAAATAGTGAACTAATTAAGAAGTTAGCGCTAGCTAAGAGATAGCGTTTTATTCCTAGCCCAAAAATACATGGGTATTATTTTCCTTAGGTGTTAGAATTTTATTCGACGTATAAGATTCAAAACAAAAAAATATCCTATTAATTGTAACAATAGTTATATTTTGTATCATTGTAAGGAGATCCCTTAATTGTTGGTCTGTCCATTTATCTAATATTAAATATAAAAATAATTTGATTATATTTTATATTTCAAGACATTGAACAATTTATATTCTTATAAAAAGAAATAGTGGTACTGTTTCTTCATTAAACCTTTACCGTATAAATTGGTGTTACATATTTATCATATTTTTTAATAAGAAACAAGATTAATAAAGAATATTTGAAGTAACAAGAAGCATTTAAACCTAATTACAATTAGCAAATAAGAATTATTTAACATTTTATGATGTACATATATTTTAAAGAGATTAATTTTGATATACGGTCATAGTAAAATGTTTTGTATTCTTAACCAATCATAGAGTATATGTATAACTTTTAAGATAGTTATTTTAAGAGTCAAATTTTAATGATATGACAACACATGATTGAATATCTATATATGTAAAAAAAAAATTACACTGATAATGTAATAAAATTAAATTCTTTTTAATCTTAAAATGAATAATAATATTATTATTTTTTAAAATAGAATTTGAAGATCAACGAAAAAAAATCATTTTTTTAAGAGACCCAAAAATGGTTGGCTGCAAAGAAAGTGAATTGCAATCCAAGTGAACTTTATTTGCAATATTAGGGGAATCCTAGAGTTACCACTTTGTGAAGGGCTATCACCTAACCAAATCTAAAATTGATTCAAAAATTTCCTAAAATCGAAAAAAAGTATTATATAATAACATAGAGTATATGTATGTATATCTCTGTGTGTGTCTATGTGTGTGTGTGTGTGTGTGTGTGTGTGTATCTAAACAATTAATATTTGAAGTCTATTGAGTTGCTCCAACTAATCACTTGAGCCTGGTTAGCCCACTATGAGAGTATAGCTCTATGAGAGCTAGTTTTTTTTTAATATACTTGATCCCAAGATCTTGCTGAAGGTGAACCAGTATCGAATCACCTAAATCAACCAAACATTAGTGTGTGTGTGTGTGTGTGTGTGTGTGTGTGTGTAGAGAGAGAAAGAGAGAAAGACAAACAGATAGACAAGGAGTGAAATCTTATTTATGAGAGTGAAAGGATAAATTTTGACTATCCGTGTATAGTTTAATGGCTAAGATTTACTCCTTTCATCTCTCATATATATATATATGATGGGGATTCATTTACTCTTATATTACTTAATTAGTCCACTGAATAACATTTTATGGAGACTAAATTTTATCAATTCAATTTTTGAATTAAATGCTCTCTTTAAGTAGATCAAGTATTCAAAATTTTGTATAATTTAAAAATGATTTGATACTTCATTGTCCTTCTATTTATGTATGATATGCTTTTGAAAACATAAATAAATGTTTATATTACATATCATTAATCTCCATTCTTTTTTTTCTTTTTTTTAGAAATTTGGTAATTATGACCATCAAGATTATATATATACATAAAGAGAGAGAGAGAGAGAGAGAGGAGTTTAATTTGGATGCATTGACAATGTAAAAGATTTTTACACTTTCAACTAATCATATCCTTCTATTTGCATAATCATTCAAGTAATGGGTGTGAGACTTAACCATATTTGCTCATGTGACAACATATAACTAAATGATAGTGTATATATATATATATATATATATATATATATATCAAGTGAGAATGAGTTTCTACATGAGACATGAGGAAGAAAATTTTAACCATTGAATTAATTAAGCGACTGAGATCACATTCCAAATTAAAAAAATTGAGGATGCTGAAGTCCTGCAAGAACTCTGCAATACTAATGCCTAATGGGTTTCTTCATGGTAACTACCAATACCAAAGTTGTGCAAGAACTCCGCAATGCCAAAATGCCTGTAACGTAATTTAAAAACTTGTGGATGCCTAAGCCGTGCAAGAATTATTGGAAAGATTATTACTAATGGGTAGGAAGTTGATTGATTTATCGGATTAGTTTAGGATAGGTGAGTAAGTCTGGATTTTACCCTATATCTCAATGATCATGTGTATGTGTATGGTCTGACCAACCATCTAGAAGTTTGGAATCAATCAAGTGTTGGGTGTTGTTGTGTTGATTGTTGAATTATGTAGTGACATTGATAGTGCCCAATGTCAATCTCTTCGATGCATATTTGACGGAGGAGGACGTTGGAGATGGTGTGGACCGTAAGTTAGGAGAAAAAAGGAAGAGGAGCCAGGGAATTTTTTTTTTTTTTTTGGTGAAACAATGGGGAAAACGCCCAAACCAAAACAAAAACAACTAAGAAATCAGTCTAGGGAACGCAACACCCCAAACATCATCTAAGAGAATCGAGCTAAGGCCAATAGGAGGATCACAAAAAAAGGTTATGCCTAGAGGTAGTTCTTGCCCCTTGGATGCCATAAAATCAGCAACTCTATTAGCCTCCTGAAAAACATGATGCACCTAAACTGCCCAATTTTGAGAAATTTTAACGTCCCCCGATTTTCGACCTCCGACCTCATCAGTAAAATGTTCAAATTTCCGACCTCCGACTTCATCTCCAAGTCTCAAATGAAATGGCTATGATTTTCCGATTTCCGACCTTATGCTTGAAATAAATAAGACACGAGTTTCGACCTTAGGTCTGATTTAGAATGGACACAAATTCCGACATCCGAGTTGATCTCAACTAGAAATGGACGCAAGATCAGATCTTTGAGTTGGTCTCCAAGTTCGACCAAAATTTACATGAGTTCCGATCTCCTACTTTATTCCCAAGCTTCAAATAAAACGGATATGATTTCTGATCTCCAAATTTATTTCCATGTCTCAAATAAGATGGGCACGAGTTACGACATCCGACTTTAGCTTCAAGTTCAAATAAAATGGACACGAGCTCTGACTTTACACTGAATAGAGACGAGCTCCGATTTCATATAGAATGGAGGCGAGTTCCACTTTTAGGCGATGTGGAGAATAATTTAGCCACAAAGGAGGGAGACATGACTAAACTTCACTCACAAAATTTCAATCAATTAAAACTCACAAAGCTAACTACCTCTTCAATGCTTAAATCAGATTTTTCTCTCTTATTCCCATACTGATTACGCCACTCTCTCTTCTGATTTCAGCCTTCTTCTTCTCTTTTCCTCTCAACCAACTCCATCACTCCTAAGAGCTTAACAAGGTTCTATCAATTCAAACTTCAACACTTAGTTTAACACCTAGCAAAATCACACTCCAAAGAGGTAGAGGTTCAATTTTGTTCTTGATATTCTGATTGTGGGTGACTGATTTTGGTTCTATCTTCTCACTTCTTGATGAGATTAATAAATAGACATGATGATCTTTGGCTATCTTTGTGTTTAAATTTGATTAAGGAGTAGAAAAGGGTGAGAATAGGAAGATGTGAGGGGCTGGAAGACTAAACTATCTCGGTAGTCTGTACGGCGGAGTGTACGACTCCGCCTATAGCTGATTAAATCCAATGAGACTATTTTTATATGAAACTAGATATTTAGGGCTTTCCATACATATATAATATAAGACCATTGGATTAATATCGAGAGAGATATGAATTTTTAAAGTTTGACCTAGGAATCAAAACTTTCATTCGGGCAGTATGAGTCGAGAAAGGTGCAACTCACCCTACATAACTCCAAATTTGAAACGAACTTAGTTAGAAAGCTTACACATACGCGAACATCCCATAAGAAAATTTCGAGTTTGGTACGGTCCCATTTGCTCTCAATGTTTTGAAGAAGTTACCCTACGTCCAAACCGGGCCAAAACAGGGCAGTTCAGGAAGGTCAAATTTCGGGGCTTATAACTCAAGCCCTACTAAGGAAAATGGAATGGAACTTTTTTCAAATGAAAGGCTGTCCTGTTAGCTTTAATAAGAGACCAATTTCGTATGATTTGAGCTAGTTTCGATTTTTAGTGCATTTTTATTTCCAAGGGTGTAATTTTGGCCTGCTACAGGGCAGGCCAGGATGAAACCTAAATAATTGAGCTATATTTATCAAAATTAGATGGGATAAAAAAGGTTAGAAAATAGACACATAACACTTTAACATAGCCAAAATTGAGATCCAGATGAATTAAATAGAAATTATGGCTTGATTTACAAAAATCGGGTTGAATGCAAGTATTGAGACAGCAACCAAATTTTAATTGCAGAATTTGTGCCATGAGTTTGATGTTTGAGATATGACTAAAGTGTTATGATTTCTGTGAAAAATGGATATTCTAATTGGCACTATTTATGGGAAAGCGGATACGTTTCATTATATTACCGAAATTTCGGTAAAGTTTATGCATAAGTTATATTCTACATTCAGATGCATATGCATTTTCAAGAAAGTCATAAAGGTTATGTTATGATGAACATAAAGATTATGTTATGATGAAAGTTCCATGATACTTGGGCCAGCCCCAGATTAAAGTTAAGGGGAATAGATCGGTGGGAAGGTTGGGGAAAGTAAACCCGCCATTCTTGTATAGGAACGAGCTCGATCCTGAAAAGCAGACTATTACCCAGGAGTCTAAAATGGCCAAAAACTCCCAGGGGACCAAGTAATGGAAAAGTTTATGAAGATAAGTTCAAGAATGAGATTTTGCATGAGTGCATTGAATAGTCATTACATGCTATATGCATTGAAATGTCATTATATGATGCTTACAGATTGGCTGTTATATTTATCTATTACTGTATGATTGTTTATTCTGCTCATTATTCTGTATCACTACTTAAAAGTTTACTCTATTTCCTATACTGTCTTAAGTAAAACTAAGCTTTGCCTCGGCCCAGCGTTTTCTTAAACTTATTAAATATGGATATTTTAGTTTAAACCCATGTTTTTACAATTAAATAAAAACCGAAGCAAATGAGAATGAATGCGACGTCAATTAAACGCCATACGCGAACCCTGCTAAGAATTTCTGTAAATTCTCACCTCGTGTTGCATTTCAGCATCATTCTCAGACACAGGTGATGGACTCAACAGCCACTCTTTTCATTAAGATTTTGGACCTGCAGCTTCACCACGATCCCATAGTGGATTCGCTGTACATTGCTGGCTCCTACAATTTCTGTCTTTATCTTTTTAGTAATAGGAATTTTGCTGTCCCACTATTTCATCATGCCTTTGATCCTGTCACTCCATACTTTGCGGTCCCGTTGCATACGGCACACCCTCCTCCTGCACCTCCAGCACTCACAGCACTTGCAGCTCCTACCAATCCTCCACCAGAGTCCCTTCCACAGATGGTTCCAGGCATCCCCCTCAGCTCCGAGAGCGATCCTTCGGAGGCTACTGGTTCATCGTCCTCCTCCTCGGGACCTAGCATGGACTACTCCCCGGCTGGGTCTGGTGTGGCCAACGGCTACCTAACCAAGTAGATCTCGGTCGAGAGTTCTGCTATACAGCATGGCCCTCTTTTGGTAGTATAATATTGGGCCATAGACGTGGATCAGCTAGTTTGGATGTCCTCGGAGGACCGTGTAGGGTGGTTTTAATTGACATGAGCCATATGTTCTTTTTGTTGCACTAGCCCCACTTTTGTATCCTATTTTACATCTATACATACACTGAAGCGTTGGCTTCCAATTTATATATATATATATATATATATATATATATATATATACATAGTTGATGTTATATTACATATGCTTATCTTCACTGTTATGGTTTATTAAACTCTGTTGCGTTCTGCGATGTTTATACGGTGCACCGTTTAGCCTGTTTACAAAAGACAAAAAACAACAAAAGAGAGAAGCAATACAATAAATAAATGGTAAGTAACGTATTAACACGGTAATACAATCTACTTGATTTCATGCTATGACTTAAGCATAACATTAAATTCATAGGGTGTTACATTTTTTGTATCAGAGCAGTTCATCCTAGCTAAGGCCTGAGGATTGGACTGATTATGCTTCGTGCATATTTTGTATTTTTAGCTGATAACATGCACTAGATCTTGCCTGTACGGTTAAGATATAGGTGTGCATGTAAAAGATGTGCCTGACTGTATGAGCTGTTATTTACTAGCACATTAGACTTAGTGTTGAGCTTGATCAACTCAATAACTTTTGTTTTGTGTGCTCAGAACTTAATGGCTTCCGGAAGGCGAGGTAGGCCACACATAGAACCTGCTCAAGGAGATCCCATTGACCTTATGGACACGGTACGAGAAATGGCTCATGTGATGTGGGAATAGGCCGCAGCTCACCAGATGATGGATCAACTAGGCAGGCGACCTAAGGCAAGCTGTGGAGGAAATCCACATGGCCTAGGAGCTGACCTGGACTACCTTAAGTTTGCTGAGTTCAGGAAGGTAAACCCGCCCAGCTTTCGAGGGGCATATGACCCTAATAAAGCCGACGAATGGATCAAAGTTATGGAGAAAATTTTCTCTGTCCTGGATTGCTCAGATAATCAAAAGGTGACTTTTGCCACCTATATGCTCGAAGCAGACGCCAAGTTTTGGTAGAACGGCATACGAAGACTATTTGAAGAATCTTATACAGCAGTCACCTAGACGGTGTTTAGAGATGTTTTCTACCAAAAGTATTTTCCTGCCTCAGTTCGAAATACCAAGGAACTCGAATTTATGCAGTTTCGTCAAGGAAACCGGACAATATCTGAATATATTGCCAGATTTGAAGAGTTATGTAAATTTTTTACGATTTACCAAAGGAACCTAGATGAAGCTTGGAAGTGCGTCAAATTCGAAGGAGGGTTACGAGAAGATATTCTTACAGTAATAGGGCCAATGGAGATTAAAGACTTCCTCACATTGGTAAATAAATGCCGACTTGTTGAAGATTGCAACTTGAAACTAGCGGCAACCAAGGCATCTGGTGGTAGTTTTAAGAAGAGATTGGCCCCGCAAGGCCCAAGATTCAAGCCTAACTTACAACAGCAGAGGAGATTCCCACTGACAAGCAACAAAGGCAAGCAACCCAAAGGCTTTTTCCGAATCCAACTTGTACGAAATGCGGTAAGAATATGGTGATTGACCATGTTTGGCAGGCCAGAATGTCTGCTATGGATGTGGCAAGCTAGGCCACAAAATTTTTGAGTGTCCAACTAAGAATCCACCATAGCCGTCTCGACCCCAACGTCAAGGATGGGTCTTTACGATGAATGTAGAAGAAGCTGATAAGTTGGAGGGACTAATCCAAGGTGCCTGTGAAGTGGACGGTGAGACTCTAACTGTACTCTATGATTCGGGTGTCTTACATTCATTTATTTCTCATAATTGTGTGGCTGTTTTGCAATTGCCAATTTCTGAATTGTCTTATGATCTACTGATTTCTACTCCTACCAATAAACCTATTAAAACTAGTCAAATTTGCATCAATGTTCCGTTTCAAATTGAGGGTAGGACCTTTGCAGCTAATTTGATTTGTCTCCTTCTGTCTGGACTTGATGTAATTCTGGGCATGGATTAGCTTTCTGCTAATCGAGTCATGCTCAATTGTTCCGACAAGACGGTGGTATTCCCCTCTGTCTCGTCTTCTGAAACCCAAGCCTCAACGCACTTTTATCTAAATTCTTTATTAGTAAACTATGGTGGTCGAAGAGTCACGGATACATCCTCTTGTCAGTTAATGTGACGAAAGTAGAACAGAAACTAGATGAGATCCCAGTTGTTAAGGAATATTCCGATGTTTTTCTAGAAGATATTCCTGAATTCCCTCCTAAAAGAGAAATTGAGTTCACCATCGAGTTAGTTTCAGGTACGGGACCAATATCTATAGCTCCGTATCGAATGTCACCTTTGGAGCTGATGGAACTAAAGAGACAGATCGAAGAGCTTTTGGAAAAAGGATTCATACGGCCAAGCGCATCGCCATGGGGAGCTCCAGTCTTGTTGGTCAAAAAGAAAGATGGGAGCATGCGCCTATGCATGGATTATAGGCAGTTGAATAAAGTGACAATTAAGAATAAATATCCACTGCCAAGGATTGATGATCTCATAGACCAGCTACAAGGTGCAACGGTATTCTCCAAGATCGATTTGCGGTCCAGATATCATCAAATTCGTGTTCGAGAACAAGATATCCCTAAGATAGCTTTTCGAATTTGTTACGGGCACTATGAGTATACTGTGATGTCGTTTGGACTAACCAATGCACCAGTAGTATTTATGGATTACATGAATCAAATATTCCGCCCATATCTAGACAGATTTGTAGTGGTGTTCATCAATGACATACTTGTCTATTCAAAGACAGAGCGAGAGCATGCGGAACATTTGCGGCTAGTTCTGTAAATTTTAAGAGGAAAGAAACTTTACTCTAAGTTATCCAAATGTGAATTTTGAATGAAAGAAGTAAAATTTCTCGGCCATATAGTATCCTATGGAGGAATCTCCGTGGACCCCAGCAAAGTAGAAGCAGTACTAAATTGGGAAAGGCCGACCACAGTCACTGAATCAGGAGTTTTCTGGGCTTAGCTGGATATTACAGGCGATTCGTTAAGGATTTTTCTCAAATAGCTTTGCCCTTGACCAAGCTAACCAGGAAGAATGTCCCATTTGAATGGATGCCAGAGTATGAACAGAGTTTTCAAGACTTGAAGAGAAGGTTGACTACGACACCAGTGTTAGCCTTGCCAGACCATCGTGGACTATTTGAGGTCTATTGTGATGCTTCCAAATAAGGATTAGGGTGCGTGTTGATGCAAGCCGAAAACGTGGTCGCATATGCCTCCAGGCAATTAAAGCCATATGAAAGGAACTATCCTACTCACGACCTCAAATTAGTAGCAGTAGTATTTGCTTTGAAGATATAGAGACATCACTTATATGGTGTAAGGTTTGAAGTCTTTTCTTATCATAAGAGTTTGAAGTACCTCTTTGATTAGAAGGAATTAAATATAAGGCAGCGGAGGTGGATGGAACTTCTTAAGGACTACGAATTCGAATTGAAATACCACCCAGGTAAGGCAAACATTATGGCAGATGCTTTGAGCAGGAAATCATTGACCATAGCCTGGATGATGATTAAAGAGATGGAGCTTATTGAAAGCTTTCGAAATCTTAATTTGGGAATCCTTATAACTCCCAAGACCTTTCAGTTACACCAAATTAAGAAAACCAGTAGCTTTAAGGACCAGATTTGGCAAGCACAGCAGCAGGATGCTAATTTCCAACATACGATCAATCTTGTGGGGTCAAGAAAATTAATGGGTTTTGCGCAAGATAAAGAGGGCATATGGTGGTGTCGTGACAGGGTGTGTGTACCCGAGAGGAATGATCTCCGTAGGAGAATCTTGGAAGAAGCACATAAGGGTGAATTCACCGCATATCCTGGCATTACTAAAATGTATCAAGATCTCAAGAAAATGTTTTGGTGGTCAGGCATGAAGTTAGACGTGGCAAGCTTCGTAAGCAAGTGCTTGACCTGTCAGAAGGTGAAAGTGGAACATCAGAAACCCTCTGGGATGTTACAACCCTTGAAAATCCCTGAGTGAAAATGGGAGAGTATCTCCATGGATTTTGTAATGGGATTACCAAGAATGCCAACAGGGTATGATACCATATGGGTTATTGTGGATAGATTAACAAAATCTGCTCACTTCTACCTATTAGAGCAAATTATCCGTGGGAAAAATTAGCGCAGTTGTACATTCAAGAGATTATAAGATTACATGAGACCCCTTCAACCATTATCTCTGATCGAGACCCAAGATTCACCTCACGGTTTTGGAGGGCTTAACAAAAAGCGTTCGGTGCTAAGTTGTGCCTAAGCACTGCATATCACCCGCAAATGGATGGTCAAATAGCAAGGACAATTCAAACCTTAGAAGACATGATGTGAGCCTATATATTAGAGCAATGTGGGAATTGGGATCAATACTTACGGCTAGCCGAATTCGCATACAACAATAGCTATCACACTAGTATCGGCATGGCTCCTTACAAAGCTTTGTACGGACGAAAGTGCCAGTCTCCACTGTGTTGGTACAAAACAGGAGAATCAACTCTATTGGGACCTGATTTAGTTGAGTAGACCATTGAACAGATCAAGGAAATATGAAGTAAGATGCTCACCACTCAAAGCCGTCAGAAGAGTTACGCGGATATCAGGAGGAAACCTCCGGAATTTCAAGAAGGAGACCACGTATTTCTGAAGGTTACATCTACAACAAGGATAGGTAGAGCCATTAAGGTCAAGAAACTGAGTCCCTGCTTTATTGACCCCTTCCAAATCTTGAAGTGAATTGGATCAGTTGCATACCGAGTCGCTTTACCTCCACACTTGTCAAACCTTCACGATGTTTTCCATGTTTCTCAACTCAGAAGGTATCACCTTGACCCTACACACCTTCTAGAACCTGAGTCAATACAGTTGAAAGAGGACTTGACTTTCCACGTACAACCGGCATTGATCGTAAACAGAAGCAGTAGGCAACTTCGAAACAAAACCGTGCAGTTAGTAAAGGTAGCATGGGGAAAAGAAGATGCTGAGGACTATACTTGCGAACTAGAAGCGGACACGAAGAAAGAGTATCCTGAACTCTTCTAAAACACTAAATTTTGAGGACAAAAATTTTTTTTTAGGAGGGTGGTAATGTAACGTCCCCCGATTTCCGACCTCCGACCTCATCAGTAAAATGTTCAAATTTCTGACATCCGACTTCATCTCTAAGTCTCAAATGAAATGGCTATGATTTTCCGATTTCCAACCTTATGCTCGAAATAAATAAGACACGAGTTCTGACCTTAGGTCTGATTTAGAATGGACACAAATTCCGACATCTGAGTTGATCTCAACCAAAAATGGATGCGAGATCAGATCTCTGAGTTGGTCTCCAAGTTCGACCAAAATTTACACGAGTTCCAATCTCCTACTTTATTCCCAAGCTTCAAATAAAACGGACATGATTTCCAATCTCCGAATTTATTTCCATGTCTCAAATAAGATGGGCACGAGTTACGACATTCGACTTCAGCTTCAAGTTCAAATAAAATGGACGCAAGTTGCGACTTTACACTGAATAGAGACGAGTTCCGATTTCATATAGAATGGAGGTGAGTTCTACTTTTAGGAGATATGGAGAATAATTTAGCCACAAAGGAGGGAGACATAGCTGAACTTCACTCACAAAATTTCAACTAATCAAAACTCACAAAGCAAATTACCTCTTCAATGACTAAATCAGATTTTTTTCTCTCTTATTCTATACTAATTACGCCACTCTCTCTTTTGATTTCAGCCTTCTTCTTCTCTTCTCCTCTCAACCAACTCTATCACTCGTAAGAGCTTAACAAGGTTCTATCAATTCAGACTTCAACACTTAACTCAACACCTAACAAAATCACACTCCAAAGTGGTAGAGGTTCAATTTTGTTCTTGATATTCTAATTATGGGTGACTGATTTTGGTTTTATCTTCTCACTTCCTGATGTGATTAATAAATAGACATGATGATCTTCGGCTGTTTTTGTGTTTAAATTTGATTAAGGAGTAGGAAAGGGTGAGAATAGGAAGACGTGAGGGGCTGGAAGACTAAATTATCTCAGCAGTCCATACGGCGAAGTGTACGGCTCCACCTACAACTGATTAAATCCAATGAGACTATTTTTATATGAAACTAGATATTCAAGGCTTTCCATACATATATAATATAAGGCATTGGATTAATATCAAGAGAGATATGAATTTTTGAAGTTTGACCTAGGAATGAAAACTTTCATCCGGACAGTATGAGTTGAGAACGGTGTAACTCACCCTACACAACTCCAAATTGAGTGAAATGAACTTTGTTAGAAAGCTTACACATACGCAAACATCCCGTAAGAAAATTCCAAGTTTGTTACGGTCCCATTTGCTCTCAGTGTTTTGAAGAATTTGCCCTACGTCCAAACTGGGCCAAAATAGGGTAGTTCAAGAAGGTCAAATTTCGGGGCTTATAACTCGAGCCCTACTAAGGAAAATGGAATGGAACTTTTTGAAAATGAAAGGCTGTCCTGTTAGCTTTAATATGAAACCAATTTCATATGATTTGAGATAGTTTTCGATTTTTAGTGGATTTTTATTTCCAAGTGTGTAATTCTAGCTAGCTACAAGGCAGGCCAAGATGAAACCTAAATAATTGAGCTATATTTATCAAAATTAAATGGGACCAAAGAGGTTAGAAAATAGACAGATAACACTTTAACATATCCAAAATTGAGGTCTAGATTAGTTAAATAGAAATTATGGCTTAATTTACAAAAATCGGGTTGAATGCAAGTATTGAGACAACAATCAAATTTTAATTGCAGAATTTGTGCCATGAGTTTGATGTTTGAGAAATGACTAAAGTGTTACGATTTCTGTGAAAAATGGGTATTCTGAGTATTGGTACTATTTATGGGAAAGTGGATATGTTCTGTTATATTGCCGAAATTTCGGTAAAGTTTATGCATGAGTTATATTCTTCATTCAGATGCATATGCATTTTCAAGAAAGTCAGAAAGGTTATGTTATGATGAACATAAAGATTATGTTATGATGAAAGTTTCGTGATACTTGGGCCAGCCCCGGATTAAAGTTAAGGGGAATAGATCGGTATGAAGGTTGGAGAAAGTAAACCCACCATTCCTGTATAAGAACAAGCTCAATCCTGAAAAGCAGACTATTGCCCAGGAGTCTAAAATGGCTAAGAACTCCCAGGGGACCAAATAATGGAAAAGTTTATGAAGATAAGTTCAAGAATGAGATTTTACATGAGTGCATTGAATAGTCATTACATGCTATATGCATTGAAATGTCATTATATGATGCTTACAGATTGGCTGTTATATTTATCTATTACTGTATGATTGTTTATTCTGCTCATTATTCTGTATCACTACTTAAAAGTTTACTCTGTTTCCTATACTGTCTTAAGTAAAATTGAGCTTT
The DNA here is from genome assembly GCA_031439585.1 of Pterocarpus macrocarpus. NCBI lineage: Eukaryota > Viridiplantae > Streptophyta > Magnoliopsida > Fabales > Fabaceae > Pterocarpus > Pterocarpus macrocarpus. Next base: position 30,266,754 of record CM062513.1, on the reverse strand, counting down.
GTCTCGGCCCAGACATTTTCTTAAACTTATTAAATATGGATAGTTTAATTTGAACCCATGTTTTTACAATTAAATAAAAACCGAAGCAACTGAAAATGAATGCGACGTCAATTAAACGCCATACGCGAACCCTGTTGAGAATTTCTGTAAATTCTCACCTCGTGTTGCATTTCCGCATCATTCTCAGACGTTGGTGATGGACTCGACGGTCACTCTTTTCATTGAGATTCTGGACCTGCAGTTTCACCATGATCCTATAGTGGATTCACTGTATATCGCCGGCTCCTACAATTTCTGTTTTTATCTTTTTAGTAATAGGAATTTTGCTATCCCTCTATTTCATCCTGCCTTTGATCCTGCCGCTCCATACTTTGGGGTCCCGTTGCATATGGCACACCCTCCTCCTGCACCTCCAGCACCCGTAGCACCTGCAGCTCCTGCCAGTCCTCCACCAGAGTCCCCTTCACAGATGGTTTCAGACATCCCCCTCAGCTCCGAGAGCAATCCTTCGAAGGCTACTAGTTCATCCTCCTCCTCCTCGGGACCTAGCATGGACTACTCCCCGGCCAGGTCTGATGTGGCCAACGGCTACTTGACCGATTAGGTCCCAGTCGAGAGTTCTGATGTACAGCATGACCCTCTTTTGGTAGTGTAATATTGGGCCATAGACATGGATCAGCTAGTTTGGGATGTCCTCGGAGGATCATGTAGGGTGGTTTTAATTAACACGGGCCATATGCCACAAAATTAAACAAATAAAGGAGAAGCATAATAAGAAGGGGGCAGGTGAAATGCAACAAAATTAGGACTTGGGACCCGGGATGACAAAGGCACGGTGGCTGTGGCATGGCATGTAAATACAAATGTAAGCTCCATAGTCAAATCGAAGAAGCAACCTTAGTTTCTTCCCGTGCATCGGCAACTTATTGCGCAGGAGCTGCTTTTTAGATTTTCTTTACCTTAGAGGAGCTTCAACATGGGAGTTGCTCTTTAGAAATATCTAGCATAAAGTAGAGCTCACTGCTAGAGCTTTATTTTACCTTCAACTTGATGAAGGTTAAATTGGAATAGTTGAAAATTTAATTTTTCCTTTGAGCTTCCCATGGTTAGAACTGAATGCCAAAGCTACAAATCTTGTTTTGGCTTGAGCGGGGGTTAGGAGGTAGAAACACATTCATGTTGCTTTGATGGGAAACCATCCAAACAAGAAAGCTCTAAGTTAGATGCTGGGAAATGGGAGTTTGGGAAATGAAATGCAAAAACAAACACACACTACATCATTCAAATGGTTATTGAGGACATTATGACCATATTCTCCTTTCTTCTATTTCCAATCTTCACTTCTTTACTTCTGCAAAAAATTCTTCAAAGCCCCTAAGTGTGCTTCATGCTTCTAGTGCTCACATTCCTCACATTGTCCTTGCATAAAGGCATTTCTTGCTTCTCTCTATGGATGACAAAAAACCCATTTAGACGGGTATCACAGGGATTACTCATGGTAAGAGCAAGTACAGGGTCCCCATTTACTAAACGGGGCGAGGACAAGGGATGAAGTCCCCGCCCCATGGAGACCCGCCAAGTCCCTATTTACATGTTATCTTACCTAAATAGCCTTATATATATATATATATATATATATATATATATATATATATACACACTAATACAGGAATACAAACTTTATTGGGAATATTTATAATTTGGATTTTTGTAATTATCTTTTGTGATTATAGTTAAAATTATTAATTTTCATCATATATTTTTATGGTTAATTTGGATTGTGATGTGCTAATAGTTTTTTATAAGTATTATGTATGAGTTTTTCTCTCTTTAAAATATATTTTTTAAATTTTTTCATAGACCCATAAATAGTCGCAGGGATCAAATCCCCACGGGAAATGGGGAACAAGAACTTGTGACCGGGATAGGGGCAGAGATAAGGGGTAACTTTCTAAAGAAGGATGGCCACAGGGGACATGTCCCCACCCACATGGATTCTCATTGCCATCCCTACTTCTCTCCAATAAATTCCTTCGTTATTTATTACATTGTCTTCTATTCTATATTATCTCTATTTTTTATAATGTAAACCCTAGGTTAGACAATTTTGACTAGCACAGTCTAATGTTGTGGTTGTTGTTTTCTTCTACTAATTAAGACTTGTTGACAACTTAAATCCATCAATCTATTTTGTATTGCCTAGGTACTAATGGCTAAGGGTAAGAAAGCTCAAAGAGGAAAAAATAAGGAAGGAAAATTCTCAAGAATGAATTAGCCTTTAAGGGCCATTGTTGGTGGGTCCATTTAGATGTGGCAAAGGAGTTATCATTCTATGATGATATGTAGAGCATAGCCTATCTTAAATAGAGTGTTTGGATCTCAACTAATAGAGATGAAACCTGGTCTAAATATCCGCCTATTCCCTTTAAGATCGAATCTTCTATACTAGGAATTTAGATGCTAGCCCTAAGTTCATTTATTTGTACAATACCTTCTTCTAGAGACTAAGCATTAGACTTCCATTTATGACCTTCTCATATGCCTGTCTTAATCAAGTAAATATAGCCCCTAACCCACCTACACTTAACAATTTGGCTTCTATTCAATCTTTTGAAGTATTGATGAAGTTTATAGGTGCCCAACCCGTTGTTAGACAGTTGATTTCTCTTATTAGTCTTCCTAAGAAGAGATTCTTTTCTTTTACCAAAGTTCTTATAAATTCTTCAAAGATAGGCTTTTTAAGGATAAGTCCCCTATGGCTGATTTTTCTTTTTTCTTGAGCGAGTATGGCTTAGAAAGATTTCCCCTATATTGGAATTCTCAACCTAGGCAAATTCTATACAAAGATTACAATAACCTTTCTTTCATGGACCAATACATGGTTGATTATTAGATGAACTAAAATCTTCCTAAGCTTTTTTTAATAGCTTTCTTTTGTAGTAGAATTTAGATAAGGCTGAGATTAGTAAGCCCCAATGACCTTTTATAACCCTTTGAGTTATATGATTATTGATATCTTTTCGAGCTAATTTCCTTATATTTCAAGTGAAATGGCTTCAAAGCTCTCTCAAAATGACCAACAAGCCTTCCTTTCTCGGAAGAAGAAAGCAACTACTGTTGGAAATGCTACTAAGGTTCCTCGACTAGAAAGACTGGCGGAGGGTTTTGAAATAATATTTGGCCCCAACCCTTAATCTAGAAAAGGAAAATGGGTCTTGAGGAGGTTATATCAGCGGAGGAATCTCCAAAGAAGAAAATTGCCAAGGACACTATTTGAGCTTTTATCCAAGGGCATCTAACTTTATTTGATTCCTTCCAAGCATAATGACTGATAAAGGGTTTCATTAGCTCAATGGGTCAGATGTCCTTTGGAGTACTAAGTCTCCATTCACATAATTCATTAATGACCACCTATTAAATGAGGTAGATGTTAACTTGGCAAGAAGAGTGGGTATAACTCTCCTAAATATAATACTATGCTTAAGTCGTAATAATATAGCTAGGAATTTACCACGTGTGAAAAGCTTACATCTTAAATAATTGTAAATAGTACTCTCATAATTCGGTTTCCATAATAAAGACTCAAGTCATAAAATTTTTGTTTGCGTTACATACACAAATCGTACATATCCTTAAAATAGAGCATAGGAAAATAATTAATAAAGTCGGAAAACTATAAAGATACTAGAAGCAAATTGAAATAAATATTTACAGTACATTTTTAACTATATCCATTCTCATGTATTTAAATACAAGTTCTAGAGTACAAAAGATATATGACCATAAAAAAATATATACATCCGATCTACATCAAAATCACTCTAAACAGAAGACAAGTCCACTTAGGGACAGCTACCAAAGGTGGGTGAAAATACATGAGAACAAAAACTGCATCTATGCCCATAGCTGAAATCACATAAACTACCCAAAATAAAGGCCACTTTATACAAAAGTGGCCTTAATAGTGTACTAAGCAAACAACTTCTTAAAAATTCCAACTCACTCCCCTAATCTAACTCAGGAGTGTAGAAGTCGTTGTCCATGAAGCTTGCTATCACTAGGGTTAGAAGCTAAAAAGAAGGAACTTGCCTCGGAGGGGTCGGTCTCCATAGATGCTAAAGAAGAATGAGGAGGTGGTGCAAATACTAGGTGCACCATATATAAAGGGATCCTGTCAAACAGAGCCTCGGGATCAAAGAAGGGATTCATAATGGAAATTACAAAGGAATGCTGGAAGAATATGTACAATCTAATTGTGCCTAGCCTATCAAATACATGGAATCCAAGGCATGGTCATAGTGCCATTGCCAATTACGAGCCTTGAAGTAAACTATCACCAATGCCATCACTGTTATCTGAGGATAATATGGATACATACAATAGGGACGGGAATTTGAATTCTCAATAGGTCTTCCTAAACTACCATATATACTGTCATCGTTATCATCAAGTACTCGGGTTTATTTCATGAAAACTTGTTCTTAACAGATAAGAGAAATAAGGTTCATTTTGATAATTTTCTAAACTTTTTATCTGAAGCAGGTTCATTTTATTCACACACTTGAAATTGAGAAACAAATCATGGCATTAAGGATAATAAGATAATATAATAGATTATGCATATGCTTAAGCAAATACAATGAATTATACAAGTGCAATTGTCTTCTTAGTTTCATTGTAAATTCTTAACATGAGCACCTATACTTTGTATGCCTGAGATGGGTAGATGGCTTTTCCCACTCCTGGGTAATAAGCTATTTATCAAGACCGAGTTCTTTCCTATATGTGATTCTCAGGTTTATTTTCCCCGACTCTCACACAGACCTATTCCTAGCCGGTTTAATTTCCTGACTCGGTTCAAGAGAGCCAAGTATACTTTCCCTAACTTAACCAAATTTACTTTCTTTAACCCAAGATATTCAAATTCATAAACATCTTGAGAGCTCATGTGTTCATTCACTTTCATGATGCATATGCTCACATGCATTTCATGGTCATAGTGATACATGGGGCTATTTGAATGCATTAATGCTTTATACTTACTTTCAAGATATTCCTACCAAAAATTTAGCAGTTTGCCAGATATAATATGAGGGTCCTCAAAATTTACAACAACAGGTAAAACAGCCAGTCATAGAAAAAGAACAATTCCAACATAGGAGTCAAAGTCTCAATCAAATGCATATTCACATACAGCAGGGAATGCACCAATAATAAGAATTCCAAGGAATAGTGGTACTATAGCATATACATCAATATAGCAATGAAATCAACACATCATCTTCATCCGGATGTTCATTTAGTTTTGGTCCCATATAATTTGGAGACCTTTAAGTGAAGTGATAGGTACTTAACTACAAATTTGGCTTAAGCTCCCCAAATTTTGCCCAAAATTTCAAATTATGCCAACATTTCAATTTAAACCCTTTTGATCTCAAATTCTACAAAGATATTGCTCTATTATTTTGCCTTAAAATTTTGCATGCTTATACTTACTTGAACCTTTTTTCAAACAAACTAAGTTCCACTCTATTTGACTAAGTAGAGCTTTACAGAGCATAGGGTAAATTCATAGAATTACTAGCAGCAACTCACTGGGAATTTAAATCTGAAAAATTAACAAGCTTGTTCTTCTATGTGTTAGCTTCCTAAAAAAATTAGTTGCACTCAATTTGAAGGTCGATAGGGGAAGTTATGCCCTATAGAACACACCCTACTCAAGTTCGAGTTACTCTGCCTACAGCCTCTTTAAAAAATTCATAACTTATTCATCTTAAGTTCAATCGACCTAAAATTTTGTGGATATACTTTTCTATAAGTCAAATTTCAAATAAAATTGGTTTCACTATAATTGAAGGTCCCTAGCTCTAGATATGGATCACGAATCCAACACTGTCCAGATTTGTCCTATTTCCTATTTGTGATCATCTTCGAGTTCCTAGCTTATTTCTCTCACTATTTCAAGTTTCACTAGTTCCAACTCATTAATATTAGCCTAAAGAATATCATCATCAACCAAGATTTATGAGAAATAAAAAGGATGAACACCTAGCTCATCTAGCCTTATAACCACATATAAGGCGGTTTAGGAGCCTACCTCACTTTGAAGCTTGAGAATGCTTCAAATTTTGCTTCCAACAATTCTAAAACCTTCTTAGAATCGCATAACAACACCTGAACTCCTTCTTTATCTTCCTTGGCTGAAGCTTGATATGGTTCAAAGAGGAGAGATTTTTGCTTCTAAATGATTTAGAAGGTTGCAAATAAGCTCAAGAGTTAGGTTAATGGTGAGGAAACAAGAAGAAACCAAGGGTTTGTAGCTTATGTAAGCAAAAATGGATAAGAGTAAGCAAGGGTAAGGGTTTGGCTGGTGTAGGCTGAGAGAGAAAGAGAGAGAAAATGATGAGTTCCTTAGGGTTTTGGGGAGATATTTAAGGAAAAGTAGGGGTGACTCACCATGGTGCTCACCATGGATGAGTGGCCCCATAATGCTTCATGACATTTGGCCATGTGACCCACTATGGGCCACATATAATAAGTGTGATATCCTGATAACTAAACTTTCTTATAATTTAGATCTCTATCGAATCAATTTCTTATGTCTTCAGAAACTATCAGTAAGATCTTTACCATGCAATTAAAATTCTATTTCTGTCAAAATTCTGACTATACGCTATTATTACTTAGATTATCCTACATTCCCTATTTATTTTCAAAATTTTATCAATAATTTAGCATGTGACAAAGTTAATTATACTCACTACTAAATCGAGGTGTTAGAGTGGGTCCTACTAGGCTATGTTGCTAGACTAAAATTCAAGTTCTCTAGCTTTGTACTATAGCTCGACAACTGGAATGAGAACTTGACATCTTTGAAGCAAAGGCGTATAAGCTAGGACATCATTTCAAATTTACTTTTCTTAAAGCAACACATAACAAGGAGATGGTGAACCTATGCATGAAAATGGAGTAAGCTAGGGCAATATTTACCTCGAAGAAGAAGAAATTGGTGGCCAAAAATAAGAAGCTCTCCAACAAGAATCGGTGTAACATCTCGAAGAACAGTGCATCCGCCTAATGCTATTAATTAATTTATTCCGATGCACTATAGATATATGAATGATCAATATCAAAATGCATCTATTAGGGTTAGATGAATTTGAATGTCCTTGTAGAAAAATTTCATGTAGATAATTTGCAATGTTTTACTAGCTTAAGAGAAATCGGGTGAATTACAATGTTCTATAGCGCACAAGAATCGAATCGATAAAAATTTGTACTGTAGAATGACATGAGTACCAGTTAAAAACCTTAAAATGTATTGCCAGAAACTAGCCACTCTCCCAATCATGTTGGCTAAATGGTGACCACATGATTTGAAGACTTAACAAAATTCCAATTGCCACTTAGGTCCACCAATCACATTCTTTTTCAATTCTTCCAACCTAGTCCATAAGTCATCAAAATCTTTCCTCCTTGTCCATGAAATTTTGGCCAGGCCATTTAACCTAACACTTTCCATTTCATTCCTTCTTCTTTCTTCTCCATCTCTATCTAAGCTTCTAAGTGGACTTTGCCTTCTTTTCTTCAAATTTTCACTCTTTCCTTATATTCCCTCAAGAAAACCTCAACACCCAATAGAATCATCTTATCCTTGAGTCATATAGCTTTAGCCTCAAGAAGAAAAGAGAGAAACTATCACCATCTTGGAGCCTTACTTAAGAGAAGCTACCAAGACAAGTGATATTTTAGATAGGATTTCTTAGATTTCTTGGATTCTTATGGTTTATATGATTTCTTGTTTCTTACATCATCTTTTGTTTGATGATATTTGATGCTAATATGACTAGTTTTGAGTGATTTAAGATGAAGATCATTGTTTTAGTTTGATGAGTTGATCAAAATACCAAAAGAATACACAAATTGAAAAGTTGATAGGAAATCCTAGAGTAACTGTCTGTACATCAAATGGTGTTTCTCTACCCATAGATATCAAAATTGAGTGAAACAAATTTTATATGAAACTAGACTCCTAGATCTTTCCAACATATTAATTATAGGTTCAGTGGATTTAAGATGAGAAAGTTATGACTTTTAGAAGTAAGGCATTGAAATCCATTCCCTATCCTAATCAATATGTGTTGTGAAAGGCATAACTTGCCCTATACAACTTCAAATTGAATGTAACCAATCTTGTTAGAAAGCTAACACATACATAACCATGCCATAAAAATTTAGGCTTAGATCTCACATACGCTGCTGTCAGTAATTCATCAAAGAGACCATATGCCCTATTTAGGTTGAAGTAGGGCAGTCTACTTGGGGAGTTTCTCTACTTACCCAAGATTGAAAGATGATTCAATTAGCTACAATTTGGTATAAAATTCGTATAAAAATAATAAAAGATGAAATTTTAGTGGCTTTCTAAAATTTGGTGCTCGAGTCTATCCTAAAATAAAGCAACTTTGAGTAAAACCTTAATAACTCAAACTATACATCTCAAAAATTAATGCGACCCAAGAGATTTAAAAGTAAACTAATAGAGTTACAACATACTAAATTTTCAGACTAATATGAGCAAAAATGAAATTTTAGTGCAATTAATAAAAGAGGGCAGATTTGAGCCAATTAAGATATCTTAACAACTTCAATGATTATAAGCCTGATAAGTCACAAGAAGCCAATGGCTAAATTATTGATACACTTCCTTATCATATTGATGTGATATTGATGTATAAATATAATGATTCTATTATTTGTGATTAGCTAGCTGGAATTATATTGTTTGTATATTTGAAAGTTTCCCATTTTTAGCCATTATGCTACAGGAATTACGGTAGAGTTATATGAGTCATGCAGCATGAATATGATTTTCTCTAGCACATGTATTCATGATTCTATGATTAAAGATATAATAATGATTCCATATTACTTGGGTCAGCCTTGGAATAAATTAAGGGGAATAGATTAGTAAGAGAGTTGGGAAAAGTAAACTTGACAATCCTGTGTAGGAACGAACTCAATATTGAAAACAGACTATTACCTAGGAGTTATATGGCCAAAATACTCCCAGGGGACTAAGTATGGGAAAAGATGATAAAAGTATAGAAAAGACAAGTCAAGTGCACTTGCATTAAGAGTCAAGTCGCATTCATTTATGCACATCATTTATTTATGTTTTGGTCTGTCATACTTATGCTTAGATTCTTTCTCGATTCACCAAGTGTATGAATAAAATGAACCCTGCTTCGAATAATATCATTTTGAACTATAAAATTGGCATATATATTCTATCATTTATATTGTTCACACCTTTCTACAATAAACCAAAGCAACCGGGAATGATTGCGATGTCACTACATAATAGTCTAGGAAATCCTACTGAGAATTTTCGAATTCTCACTCTTCTTTGTCATTCTCAGATGGTAGAGATGGTGGCAATGTTACTCTTCACCGAGGTACCTAAGTGATAAGGGTCCTGTCTCCGACTCTTTACTTTTGTTATCGATGTCTCGCATGCATTTGTACATATTTCTTCAGCATGTTTTTACTTTTTCTGTCTTGAGTCCACTTTCGACACTTAGGCTCCTTTTGATGGGACCCCACTATACAAGACTCTTCCACTTACTGTATCACCTCAACCCTCTCCTCCAGTTTCTCCGAAGTTTGATGCCTTAGAGACATACACTTCAACCCCCCTCTTTCTCCATGCTCCTAGAAGCGGTGATGGTCCGTATGGTGGTTTCAGGTTTGCAAATTGTCTGAAGAGTAGGTTCCTTTCTATGATGTCTATTTAGGGGAGATTGATGGACCTTCAAAACCACAATATTAGATGTACAAAGTGGTCCTTTTTTGAGTATCTCTTTATAAGAGAATGGGCCGTAGACTTAGTTTCTAGTTTTTAGGTCTTTATGTGTCTACACTGACTCCTTATGGTTGTTACTAGAGGAACATATACTGAGACATATATATGTCTAATGGATGCTTTGTAAATATTTACTGTCAACTTTACTTCCGCACTTTTATTTTCTTACTTTCCAAAGTGTCACGTGTTATCTTATGAATTTAATAGCACACATTGATTTCCACGGATAAGCAAACACGTGATTCCGCAATTTTAGTGACCCACACTACAACTTATTCTAAATAAACTAAGAAAGGTAAATTAGAGTAAGTAGCAGGCTCTTGATTATAATATTATGACTTAAGCATAGTATTATATTTGAGAGGGTGTTATAAATGGTGCCTAAAGGAGAAGATGAAATTCAAGGAAGGGTTCATATGACAACTCTAGAGGACGTGCAGTGTAACACCCTCCCAAGTACAATACTATGCTTAAGTCATAGTACCACACCCTGGAGTTGTTACTGTTACCTGAGCGGACCTTATCTGACAGTGACTTTGGCCATCTTTGGAACTTCTTGAACTGTCTGAAGACAACACAGAAATAGGTGTGAGAATTATAAATTCCCAGTAAGATTCTCTAATTATCATAAAGAATGTCATCATTGTCATCTTCAGTTTACTTTGGTTTATTAAGAAAAAGGTGAACATGCTTTACAAACTGTTTAATTTTATAGTTGCAAAAATATAATATCCGAAGCAAAGCTTATTTTAATCATACACTTGGCATTTGGGAAAAACCCATAAAAATCAATTCATGAATGATATCATGGAGAATAATTGCAACATTTTATAACACACATAGCATTCATATACTGGGAACATAACATCTGCACATAGCTTAACTTGTACTTGAATTCATTCATATACATAAAATTTACTTTTCTTTCTTCATCTTTCTTTATCATCATAAAGTCTTTACATGCCACATTCTAGAGTATGATCGCCATGTCATACCCCATCAGAGCGTGATCACCATGTCACGTTCCTTAGGAATATGGGATCTTCCTTTGGTACTTACACTAGCTGGGTCATGCCATGCCTCATGTAAGTTCTGACCCCTAAACTCACACTAGCTGGGTCGATGCCATGCCTCATGTGAGTGGAGTGCTTGCATATACTTTAATCTTTTAGTCTTTAGTCTTTAATCTTTAGCTTTTACTTAGCACACCTAGGCATTATGTATCGCCGTCCCTAGGGTGCTGTTACTGCTATTGGGTAGCCTGGCCTTGGAGGGAGCTCGTCAGCTCAGCCATGACCGTCGTCACACCGACTCACTCGCAAGGGGACCCACGTGCCTCTAGTCTTGGAGGGATCTCATTCTGGCCACGTGCCTCTAATTGAAGGGATCTCTTCTGGTCACGTGCCTCAAAATTGAGGGATCTCATCTGACCATGTGCCTTCAATATAGAGGGATCTCATCTGACCACGTGCCTCCAAGGTAGAGGGATCTCATAGTTTTAGCTGCCTTCACAAGGGAGGATTCAAAGTGCACTGCCTCCAAGTGAAGGGATTCATATCTTTATCTTTTAACTGCCTTCACAGGGAGGGATCTCAAATAACTGCCTCCAAGTGAAGGGACCCACATCTTTATCATTTATCTGCCTTCACAAGGAGCGATCTCAAATAACTGCCTCCAAGTGAAGGGACCCACATTCAATATACTCATATTCTTTCATTCTCATGCATAATCAAACATAGACATGCGGGATATATTCATACATATGCTTCATAATTTATTTTCATATACCTCATATCATACTTATGTCATTCTTGCATATAGAATTTCCACATACATATTCATAACTGTATAGCTGTTCATATCATAAATTCCTTGTAATATAAACACTCATAGTCTCCTTGACTTATGCCGTAAATTCGGCAGCATAATGGATCAGATTTGTTTCCCCATGAATAGTGCCATCTCTCACAGACAAATCAGCCATATCAATATAATCAATCTAACATATCTATCAATATAAAACTTGTAATCCTCAACTCAAACCTTATATGTCCACTAACACTTGTGAAACTATCAATTGGGTCACTTCCATCAATTCTATTCAATTCTGCCCGAATCTTGTATAATCCACCTTTATTTCTATTCAACTCATTTAAATCTGAATTTTGGGCATGTCATAGCTCTATATGTCTATTTTCTAACGTCTTTCGTCCCATATCATTTTGATTTATAAAACTCAAGATATTTAACTCTTGCTTCAGCTTGTTCAGTCACTAGCCCGAATTACACTCTTAGAAGTATAAATTTACTAAAAAGCGAAACTAATCTCAAATCACACGAAATTGGGCTATATCAAAGCTAACAAGAAAACCTTTCATTTGCCAAAGTTTCATTCCATTTGCTTTAGTATAGCACGAGTTATAAGTCCTGAAAGTCGACCTTCCTGAACTACCCTATTTTTCCCTGGATTGGACATAGGGCAAATTCCTCGAATCACTGGGGACAATTGGGGCCATAACAAACTCAAAATTTCATATTGAGATATTCCTCTATGTGTAAGCTTTCTAACAAAATTAGTTTCACTCAAATTGGAGTTACGTAGGGCGAGTTATACCCTCCTCAAGTCACCCTGCCCGGATGAAAGTCCTGATTCCCAGGTCAAACTTCGAAAATTCATATCTCTCTCAATACTAATCCAATAACCTTATATTATATGTCTATGGAAAGCCCTGAATGTCTACTTTCATCTAAAAATAGTTTCATTGGATTTAATTGATTGTAGGCAGCGCCGTACACTCTGCCGTACGGACTGCCGTGGAATTCCTCAACTAGACAGCATTTCAAACTTTTACTTCTCCTAGTTTTCTTCTTCTAACCTTAATTCCAACTCAATATTTCATATTAATCCAATCATAATTCATTATATACATCCAATATATCATCAAATATATATAAAAGAGTAATCTTTCATGCATTCTCAGTTTAGAGAAATTAAGATTGGAGATTGAATCCTACTTCTTTGGAGTGTGATCCTACTAAATTTGAGTTTGGATTGATGAAACCTTGATAAATCTTGGAGATTTGATAAAGTAGATTGAGAGGGAGAAACGAAGAAGAAGGCTGGAGCAAGAGGAAGAGAAGGAGGCGTAAATCAGCTCGGAATAAGGAAGGAAATCTGACTTAAATACATGAGAGTTGTGGTGTTGATTGGTTGGAGTTTTATGGTTGAAGTTTGGCCATGTCTTTCACTTTTGTGGCCAAATTGCTCTCCACGTCCCCAAAGTGAGACTCGCTTCCACTCTATCTGAGCTCGGAACTCGTATCCAACATGCTTGAGATCGGAACTCGTGCCATTTAACTTGAGCTTGGAGCTGAAGCCGGATGTCGGAACTCGTCCCATCTTGTTTGTGACTTGAGGGAATCTTGTTTGGTTTATTCGAAACTTGGAAGGAAGGTCGGAGGTCGGAAGTCATACAGCTCGCAATCATATAATCTCGGAACTCCTTATTTGAACTCAGGAATATCAATGCTGGATATAAACTCAGATATCAAGACTTGAGTATGACTGGAAATCAACTCAAAGATTTGAATTCATGTCCATTGAGTTCAACTCTAAGGCCGAAACTTGTTACATTCAACTCGGAGGTCGGTACTTGCATCATTGTGTTAACCTATAACTTTTGAGGTCGGAAACCACGTAGTCAAAGGTAGGAACTCGGGAACCTCTATCTGAAACTCACTATGAGACCAAAAATCGGGTACACCTTCTTTGAAACATGAGATTGGATATCGGTAATCACGTTCGTGTCATTTATACTTGAAAGTTAAGATCGGAAGTCGGAAATTATGCTGAAAGGTGAAGACGAACGTGGAAATCGGGAATGGTCTTCATTGGGGACCTGGACATTAGTTTGGAGATCGAAAATCGTATCCCTTTGTGTTTGAAGCATAAGATCGGAAATCGTAAGTTATGCCGTTTCATTTGGGGATTTGGAGATGAAGTCGGAGACCGGAGCTGTGACCATTTCGGTGAGATTAGATCGGAAGTCGGTAAAGTTAAGCCAGTGAATTAACAAAGTCGGAAATCGGAAAATGTGTGTAAGGAGGTCGGAAATCGGGACGTTACATGCAAAAGAGGGAATTGACCATTAAAATTGAAGTAGAGGGTCTCTAAGATGAGGACCAATATTTGAATGGGTTTGAGAAGGCATCAAACCAAGTCTAGTTTCTTTAACCGGACTTAGACTTGTCTTCATGTGGCTTTTTCAAAATGATTGAAGAAATCTAGTTGGTGGACAACATCCTAGATGAAGAGAACCAAGCAAAGAAGACCCAAGATGAGCTTGAGTTAATTACTCCTGCCAAGGTGACCACCACTAAGTAGTGGGTCAAGCTGGTGATCCTCCTTCAAGTTATGGGACCAATTGAAGATGCTGATGCCAAGGCTAATCCTTCTTACGAGACTATGGAGAATACTCTTGAGCCCTAATTTTATTATTTGTACCTTTATTTACCTTCTATCTATCGCAAATTTTGTTTGAACAATGTTCAATTTAATGTTGTGCTCCTTAAACTTAAAATCTTTCAAGTTAAGCTCGGTGTATCAGAGTGTAGTTATAGAAAATCATATGTGGATATTTCCAAGTTAAACTTGGATCAATTAAATTTATCTTCCACCTTGCTCTTCGTGGTTAATTAACTTCATTTTCAGTTAAGCTCTCAAATTAACTAGCCTTATTCTCGAATAGTGTCACAACATGCCTGGAGGGTGCTGAGACGTGAGGCAACAAAAGTATTGAAAAAATATTCATTGAAGTCGCCATCAATTTTTATTTTGGAAAAAATCGAAAAAACCTTTTAAATTTTGTAAAAACTTGTCTTGCAAAAAGATTGGATTTGGGAATTTAATTATGTATAAGGAATGGTGAAAACTTAAATCCACTTACCCCTAATACATCCATTTTATAACGGTTACCCTAGAGTTTGTTACACAAATTAATAATACCTTTGATAATGTTCATTTTTCCCCAAAAAATGATAGTTATTTACAAAACAAAATAAATTAAAAAAAAGAAACAAAATTTAGGAAAATTTAATCTCTGGCTTGACGTGATTTACTTGCTCCTACGTATCCTCCAGTGTGATGAAGAACTCAAAGCCATCGTTGTCCTTGTACAAAATAATTGTGTATTAGGTTGATTTTATTTGCGAAAAGATTTTTTACAAAGAAAAAGAATTGGAAAAAAAAAAAACTAATCTACTTTTGCATAGGATTTAGGATAGTATAACTATATCTTAAATCCTTACAATTCTCACAACCCTTGATGTATTATCCTAAAACATAGAGCATTTGATTTACACGTTACTTAATATGTTCTATTGTATTAGAGAAATAAGAGTAATTAGGATTGAAGTATGAATGTTAGGATTAGAATATTTTGAATTTGTTATGTAGAAAATTGATGAGGACCATTCGCAACATTTTGCTAATCTAAGAGGAATCGGTTAAATTTTGGTATTATACAATACAAGAACTAGATTAGTAGAAATTTATATTATTAAACCCTAACTTGAATGGCCATGATTTAGCCATTTATACAACCTTTGTGGCATCCTGGCTACAAAAGAGTGGGCAGCTTAAGAAAATTCAAAGAGTATTGAAATCCACCAATTATATTACATAAGTCATTTTCAATATTATGACTCAAAACCTCAAAAATTCCCATCTTCTCCTTCATTTTGGCCAAAACAAACTAACCACCTTCTCTCATTTTTCTTCTTCCTTTCATCCCATCATCTTCACTTCTTCATCCTACTCAATTTCCATCACCCAAAGCTTGCTCTTTAATAGCTCAAATTTGGAATCAAGGTAGGATTTCTTGAATTTTGTTGATACTAAATGCTATTTGGCTGATTAGGTTCTTATGCCTCTCTTTAATATGATGTTATATGATGATTTTATGACTTGTTTCAATTGGTTTATCATGGATATTCTTGGTTTGGGTTGGGTAATTAATTAAAAATTCAAGAAAGAACTTAAACAGGATTAATGAAAATCAAAACCCTAGGATGGGTCCATACTACGCATGGTATGTCTCGACCTACAGAGGTCAAAAATTTATAAAACTATTTTTATGAAACTAGACATTCAAAGCTTTTCAACCATAAAAATTATAAGCCCACTAGACCTAAAATGAGAAAGTTATGAATTTTTGAATTTAACCCTTAAATCCTATCCTCTATCCTAACTAGTATGGGTTGTGAAGGGCATAACTCTCTCTGTACAACTTCAAATTTAGTGAAACTAACTTTTTTAGGAAGCTAACACATAGATGTTCATGTCATAAAATTTCAGTTTCATATCTTAAGTACACTGCTTTCAGAAATTCTTTAAAGTTATCCTATGTCCTGCTCAGGTTGAGACAAGGCATTATAGAATAGTCTATTTTAGGAGCCCATAACTTGAGCTCTACTCACCCATTAAAAGTGAAACTTGTGGGGATTGAAATATGGTTCAGTAGTTTCATTTAAATGTAAATTTTGGATGAAATTAATAAAAAATTTATTTTTGATAAATTTTTACATTTAAATGCTCAAATCTGTCCAATAATAGGGTAGCCTTGAGTAAAACCTTAATAATTTAATTTGTATTCATCAAAACTTAGTGAAACTAGAGAGAACTAAAAATAGACAAACAATGCTACAATACATTAAAATTTCAAATTTAAATGAGTTAAGATGAATTTATGGCATAATTTCTAATACAGGGCAGATTTAGGAGATTGAAGTACAATTGCATATTTTAACTAGTTGAACACTCTTAGACTATGAAAGGCGAAGAGTTGAAATTGTTGATATAATTCTCTATTTTATTGCTGAAATGTTAGTATACTATTATGTTGAATCTAGTATCTTGACTAGTGGGTTAAAAATGCACTTGTTGCATTTTTGGGGAGGCGGATTTTAAGCTGTTATGCTGTCAAATTTTCGGTAGACTACATACACACACACACACACACACACACACACACACATATATGAATGATGCATTATTCCTGCAATTTTAGTTAGTAATAAGTAACAATATTATGAGAAACATAAGAATTCCATATTACTTGGGCCAACCCCAGATTAAGATTAAGGGGAATAAATCAATGGTAAGGTCAGGGAAAATAAACCAAGTTATCCTGTATTGGAATGAGCTCGATCCTGAGAAGTAGACTATTTCTTAGGAGTTATATAGCCTAAAACTCCCAGGAGACCAAGTATGGAAGATTATGATATGAGTCAAGAAAGACAACAAGTCAAGTGCATATACATTAAATTCTTATTTGCATTTCCTTATGCATATTATATGATCAGTTATAGTCTTGTTTGAATTTCAAATTATTCTCTGTGATATTTACTCTATTTATTATATGTGTTCTTTTTAGTTTATTAGTCCTATGAGTAAAATAGAACTTTGCTTCGAACCACATTTTAACGCTTATAAATTGAGGCATTTACTTTATTGATCACACTTTTACTTAATTAAACTAAACCGAAGTAATTGAGAATGATTACGATATCAGTACGTACTAAATAGAGAATACTATTGAGGATTTTCTAAATTCTCATCCCATCATATGTCCGTGTCATTCTCAGACGGTGACAATGGCGATGATAGTCTTCTTTGCTAAGATGCCTGAGTTGCACTGGCATTACGACTCATTTATGGATTCCCTGTACTTGACTATTATCTCTCGAGTCTATCTGTACATAGTTTTCCAGCGGGCTTTTACTGCACCCATTCTTAGCCCCTTTTTCGATCCAGTTGCTCCATTTCTAGGAGTACCCCTATACATGGCACACCCAATCCCAATACCACTACACTAGGCACCACCACCTGCCGTATCACCCCAGCCTGCATACCCGTCATCTTCTAAGAGTGACCCATCAGAATGGATGGAGTCTTCCTCTTCCTCCTCATTAACACCCAGTGACGGTCCTGCATCCGCCGACCCCAAATCCCCAGGTTTTATACGAAATTGATTCCTCTCTTCAGGCTTTGGATAGGAGAGATATCCATCTTGGCATGCCGTAGTTGTACAGAGTGGCCATCTTTTGCTACCTTTCTAACTTTGGGCACAGGCATTGTCTCCTTTATTTTCTCATGTATTTATGTTAGTTGAAATGTCCTTTTAAGGACCCTATAGAGTTGCATTTCACAGACATGGACCAGATTCTGTTTGTTTTAATAGTCCTACTTATTGTACTCACTGCTTATATATATGAATGCATGAGACGATGATTATATATGTATCAGATGTATTGTGATAGATTTTATTTTGTACATATCTTTTAATTCCTTTGATATTGCGATGTGCTTGTGTAATACATATCACAAAATTAAAACAAGGCCAATAATCCACGTTTGGTTAAAATTAACTTCGCTAAATTAATAGTCTAGAGGTAAATTAAACAAGAATTAGTAATACATAGCAAACTACCGAGTATAACATCATGACTTAAGCATAGTATTATATTTGGGAGGGTGTTACAATTTTTGGTATCAAAGCAGTTCCTTCTAGTACAGGCCTGAGAATTGGACTGACTATGCTTCGTGCATACTCTGGATCATCTAGTTATTTTCATGCATTGAATCTTATCTGTTTAGATAAGATATAAGAACACGTGTGCATGATTGCCTAACTGTGTGAGCTGTTGATTACTAGTACACTGAGCTTAGTATTGAGCCTGATCAACTCAATACTTTTTGTTTTGTATGTTCAGAACATGATGCTTCTGATAGGCGTGGAAGGCCACAAACCTAATCGACTCCAGAAAACCCTACTAATCTCATGGGTGCATTGCGGGAAATGATTTATGTAATGAAGGAGCAAGCAATGGCAGCACACCAAATGATGGACTAGTTGGGAAGACAACCTGAAGTCAACCAAGGAAAGAATCTGAATGGTCTGGAGGTGGACCTAGAATAGCTTAAATTTGCTGAATTCTAGAAGGTAAATCCACCTAGCTTCAGGGAAGCCTTTGAACAAGATAAAGTTGAGGAATGGGTCAAGGCAATGGAAAAAGTCTTTTCCATTTTAGCCTACACTAACCATCAAAAAGTTGCATTTGCCACCTACATGTTGGAGGTGGACGCTGAACTTTGATGGAATGGCATGAAAAGACTGCTAAAGGAGTCTCAGACTAATATCTCTTGGGTGATGTTTAAGGATGCCTTTTATCAGAAGTATTTCCCTGCTTCAATGCAGTATGCCAAGGAGCTACAGTTTATGCAACTCTATAGGGAGGTAGAGGTGTATCAGAATACATGGCCATATTTGAGGAGTTATTTAAGTTTTCTACCATTTATCAGCGGAATCCGGACGAAGTGTGGAAGTGTGTCAAGTTCGAAGGTGGATTGAGGGAAGATATCCTCGTCATAGTAGGACCTACGAAGATCAGGGATTTTCTTACTCTGATGAATAAATGCCGACTTGTAAAGGAATATAACAGGAAGTTGGCCACTGCTAAGTCTGCTAGCAAAAACTTTAGGAAAGGATTGGCATTGCAAGGCTTGAAATTCAAGCCTAACTTGTAACAACAGAGGAAGTTTCCGCTAACAGGCAACAAAGGAAAACAACCCCAGAAACCTTTTGTAAAGTAGACCTATGCTTAGTGCAAAAAGAATCACGGTGATCGATGTGTTTGGCGAGACAGAACATCTGCTATGGATGTGGCAAACCAAGGCATAAAATCTTTGAGTGCCCTACTAGGAACCTGCAATTTGCCCCTAAACCTCAGCGCCAAGGAAAAGTTTTCACTATGGATGCAGAAGAAGCTGCCCAATCCAAATATTTAATTTAAGGTACGTGGCAAGTGAATGATAAGACTTTAATTGTATTATATGATTCAGGTGCTACACATTCATTTATTTCCCGTAATTGTGTGACTACTTTATGACTACCCGTTTTAAGTTACTTTATGGCCTACTAGTTTCCACCCTTACAAATAAACCTATTAGAAAGTTTGTATAGGCATTTCTCTTTAGATTGAGGGAAAAATCTTTGTAGCTAATGTAATCTGTCTTCCACTATCTAGGCTTGATATAATTTTAGGCATGGATTAGCTTTCTGCTAATCGAGTCATGCTAAATTTTTCTGATAAAACCGTTGTGTTTCCCTCTGCTTTATCTTCCAAACCTATAACCCATGTAAATCTCTACCTAAGCTCCTTGTCAGTAAACTATTGTGGGAAGGAAAATCAAGGATACGCTCTCTTATCAACTAATGTGGCAGAATTTCTGCCACATTGGTCTTGTGTGCTGAAGAGCCTTTCTTATGAACTGCTTGCTTCTTGAATTTCTGCCTTGACCTTCTTTGGCTTTTGACTCATAGCCTTGCATGTTGAATAGCTATTATATTTGACCTTTTTTATGAACTGTTTATGACCTCCACTTTCAACTAATTCTTTATTTTGTCATGCTTTGGATCTTTCTTCTCTTTTGATTTTGCTCTAACTTTTGCCTAGACCGCCATTGGGTTTTGATCTAGCGAGCTTTTTTATTTTTCTTTTATATTCTAATTTTTGCCTAGACTACCCTTTCGGATTTTTAATCTAGCGAGCTTCTTTTTTTTTATTGCTTTGCTCTAACTTTTGCCTAGACCGCCATTTCTAGCTTTCGATCTAATAACCTTTTTCATTTTTCTTTTATACTCTAATTTTTTCCTGGACTGACCTTTTGGATTTTTGATCTAACAAGCTTTTTTATTTTTAAGAACCAATTGCAATAAATCTTATCTTGACTTATTGTAAATGAGCCTTGTTGGATAATGCCTCTTTGCTTTATTCAAATATAATATCCTGATTATACATGATTTGAGAAAAGGATAGATGAACTAAGCAAAACACTACTTTTGGTGATAAAAAAGAGAGAGAGAGAGACAGAGAGACAGAGAGAGAAGAGACCGAACAATGAAGGGTAAGGAGGAAAGTAAAGGAACAAGATAACTTTATTACACTTAAAATTGGACAGTATTTACAAGACATAGATAAGTATAAAAAAATGGATAGGGTACAAAAGGGTTGGAAAAACTTGCAATGCAGATTTCACATGATTTATCCATTTCATTAATTCTTTAGTTACATCAGACCTGAACTCATGACCAAGACTATAATCCCTTGATATGCAACAAATCAATCTACTTTTAACTGTTGACTCCTTAGGTTTTGCTAATTAATCCTCTACTATCCAATTGTCCCAGTTCAACATTCTTCTAGAGTCTTTGTTGATAAACCCTTGTGCTTGACTTCCCAAGTAATACACCTTTGCCTAGGTTGCCCTTTTATGTTTTCAACCAAATGAATATTTTGTTGCTCTAACTTTTGCCTAGACTAACCCTTTGGGTTTTCAGTTTAGTGAACACTATTTTTTTTAGCTCTAACTTTTGCCTAGACTGTTTTTTGAGTTTTCGATCTAGCGAGCCTATTTTTTTCTATCCAATATACTTTTTCATTGCACTTGAGTTGACTAGCCAAATTATGCTACCTTTTTGCCTTGGTTGTTCTCTTGATTTGGTATGATATTTTCAACACTAGGTCATTCAGCCAAAAATGTTTAAGGCCGAGCACCTTTATTAAAGGCTCTTGTCATCTTTCTTTGCTACACTTGTCCATGGGTAAATTGATGTCAATCATTTCTCCTTCGTGATATTCAACTCTTCGAGTGTTATTATCTTTATACAAAGTTGCCCTAGTTGATGGTTAAATTGAAATGCATAGAAGCGACCTTTTGCTCTCTGGTCATCAACTATTTTGTCATTTTTCATTAAATTTGACATCTAAGCAAATTGTTCATATAGCTTAGGACCTTCATCATGTTCATGATTATTCATGCACATTGTAACACAACTATCAATTCATGGGTTTTTCATGATATCATCTACATTGGATTGAGGTTCCAAAAGAAGAGAATGCTTGGAAAAAAGTGTGCAAAAGAAACAACAAGAAAAAAAAAAGAGGAATTGATGGAAACAGTGAAAATAAAGGAATAAGAAAGCACATGATGCATTAACAAACCACACATAATCATAAATATTGTACTGATGGATCTCAGACCATAAGCAAAAGAAACATGATATTCTTTCTCGAAATACATCAAGTCAAGTAAAGACTCAAATTCTTAATCATATTGTAGCTTGGGTCGATCAAAATGTTGATGGATAGAATTAAGCTTCATCATTTCCAACATGGTCTTCTTCTTTCCCTACCCCCGGTACTTCAATGGCCTTGGCATCAAGTAAATGCCACACAGCATCTTTGAAGCCATAGCAATCTTCAATCAAGTGCCCAAGAGTATTAGAGTGATATTCACATGCATGACTTGGATTGTACCAAGGAGGATATGGCAGTGCCGCAACTATCATAAAGTGTGGAGCTAATAGATTTGCTTGACACAGGCTTTCAAATAGCTCAGAATTACTCATCTTAAAGTTTAGTAAAGGGCGCTTATTCATGGGCAGCTTAGGAGCAGGATTAGTAGGTATTTGTGCGAGGGCCATAGGGGAACTACTTATTTGGTGATGTCTAGGCATGGTGGGTGGACATGGCTAGGGATGTGAAATGTTATTAATTTGGTATGGTTGGGGTTGGTATGGCATTAGATAAGGCATAGAATGTGGGTAGGATGGATATTGATGTAATGGGTTGTGCTTGGGGTGTAAGATAGGTTAGTGGGTTTTGGATGGATGGTGCAGTTATATAAGGTTCACAGTGTCTTTTTTCCTTTTGTGGAATGATCCCTTCTTGGATTATGGCTCCTCTGCTATTAGCTCCACTTTTCCCTCTTGGATATTCGCCTCGACTCTTTCTCCAATTTCCACCAAGTCGACAAACTCCTTGACGTGGGTCCCAAGCATATTCCTGAAGAATGGGCCCTCTAGTGTATGGATGAAGTAACAACACATCTCTTGTTCTAGCATTGGTAGAACAACCCTAGCTGCCGTGGCCCTTTACCTTTGAGCATATTCTTTGAATGACTCATTCTCCTTCTTTCTTAGGCTTTTTAGCTAGTCCCTAGTAGGTTCAGCATTCATGTTAAACTTGTATTGGTTTGTAAAGGTTGAAGCAAGGTCTTCCTAACATTTGATTTGGGTCCGATCTAGCTATATATACCATTCCCATGCGGCTCCATCTAGACTCTTAGGGAAAAAGCTGATCATGAAGATCTCATCCTTAAACCACATCCTCATTTTGGTGCAGTACATCCTTAGATGCATCTAAGATTATACTGCCATCAAACTTAATAAACTCAGGCATCTTGAAATCTTTAAGGATAGTGATGTTTGGTGTCAAATGGAGATCATTGATGCTTATACAGCCATATGGGTTGGGCCCTCATAGCATTCGAAAATGTTCATGCATCTTCTCTTCTAGTTCTTCCTTTAGTTTTAGCCGTTCCATCTTTTTTTCTTATCTCAACCCTATTGTCATTCTCTGATTCATATCCTGGTTGATCATGAGTACTGTCGCTCTCGGCAACCCCTTTAGCATTGCTTATAGCCTCAAGAATCTTTCTGAACTTAGCTCCTTATTCAACCATCATGGCCTTCAAACCATCGATCTCTTGGCTTAGGTTTCTTTCACTCTCTATGCCTTTTAGATGGATTTTGGATTGTAACTCGTACGAGCTATTAGGCTTAGATGAAATCTTCTTTCGAGGAGCAATGTTTGAATACCGTGAACCTTTACCTTTTATGAAAGAAAAACAAATTATTCAAGAGGGGGAAAAAAACCCTATTAAGGTTATTTTTAATGGAAAAAATGCATGATAAGAATGAAAGAAATGTATGATATGCATAACGATGTGGAAATGGTATGGAAAGTATGGAAAAGAAATGCATGTCAAATGAGTTCTGCCTAAATACTTATTGCTGCATTCATGTTATAATGTTGCTTTGCTGGTTTGAAAAGAAAAAATAACAATGCATGTGACAATATTTAAATGCATGAATGGTGTGGGACGGATAGAGAAAAGAAAGAAGTGAATAGTATATGAACTCTTCTCTAGATGCTTATTGATGTGTTCTATTATGTGAAAAAAAATGCATGATATGAATGTTTGGAATAGAAGAGAAAATTGTAAGTTTGAGAATCTCTCTTTCTCTCTCTCTCTCTCTCTCTCTCTTTTTAAGGCTTGTTGAAGCATGTTATGGTATGTGACAAGAAAAATGCATGCCATACGGAGTCTTTTTTTTATTAAAAAAAAAAAGAAAAGCTTATTGATACATGTTATGAGGGTGACAAAAATGCATGTTGCAACCTAATGAATATATGGAAGGGATAGAGGAGAAAATCAAGATGCAATGTTATGAATGAATTTTTATTTTTTTTGGCTTGTCTACAAATCTAATGAATGTATGGAAGGCATAGAATGGAAAGAAAGAAAATGCATATTCAATGAATTTTTTTCTCTTATCTATGCATGTTGTCATGTGTAACAAAGAAGTGAATGTTATGCATGTTACATTAAATGATGTGGAAGGGGGAAACTTATGAGAGTTAAAAATAGAATATGCATGGCATATTATTCAAATGCATGATTTGAAATTCAAATTACAAGATAAGAAGATGGAAAAATATGCTCCTTTGTGTCCTAGTAAGGTGGGATCTAGTGGTTGGTTATTTCTAAAGTCAAGACCCTAATTTAGGTGGTCCACTAGTCTGCTCTGCTGTGCACAATTTCTTTGGACAGATCTAGACCCCCATAAGTCAAGGTCCCCAAATTGCCCTTATCCATAGGATAAAGACTCGGGCTCGTGAGCAAAGCTATAAGGATGTAGAAATCACAATATAGTAGCTCACAATCTCGATAACAATTTGAGTGGAGAATCAACTAATGTCAAGGAAGCATAAGCTTTACAATAACCTCGTCAAAGCCCCTGCTAGCCCTACGACACTCAAGAGCTTAGTATACAGCTCAAATTGTGTGTGAGGTAAGTGATAGTGAAGTATGTGCAAGGAGCATAAAAACTTTAAAGCCCTAAAAACTATACAATAAAGGCCCAACAATATATACAAAAAGTTGACTATCCTAAGGTTTGAGATATATACAAAAGGAGAGAAAAAAAAAAAAAAAAGCCTACTACCTTAAGGTTTGAGTGACTAATAAAATAAAATAATTTTTTACAAATAAATAAAAGATTATTTACAAAAATAACTATTTACAATTAAAAACAAAACACAAAAAAAAAGCAACAAGAAAGGGAAAAAAATAAATATTTTTTTGGTTATATAATTTGCATAATTTATTTTAATAGGTTTGACTTCCTAACCATCCCTAGTGGAGTCAGCAAACTGTCACAACGTACCCGAAGGGCGCCATAAATTGAGGCAACAAAAAATATTAAAAAAATATTCAATGGAGTGGCCACCAATTTTTATTTTGGAAAAAATCGAAAAAACTTTTTAAATTTGCAAAAACTAATCTTTCAAAGAGATTGGATTTGGGAGTCTAATCATGCATAGTGAAGGATGGAAACTTAAATCCACTGCACTCCTAATATATCCATTTTATAATAATTACCCTAGAGTTTGTTATGCAAATTAATAATAAATTTAATAACATTTATTTTTTCCCAAAAAATGACAGTTATTTACAAAATAAAATAAATTAAAAAGAAAAGAAAATTTAATTTTTGACTTGACGGGATTTACCTGCTCCTACGTATCCTCCAATGCAATGAAAAACTCAAAGTTATCGTCGTTTTTGTACAAAATAATTGTGTGTAGGGTTGATTTTATTTACAAAAAAAATTTTTAAAAAGAAAAAGAAAGGGAAAAAAAAAAACTAATCTACTCTTGCACAATATTCAAGAAAGTATAAGCTATATAATAAATCCTTACAATTCTCACAACCCTTGAGAATAGTCAAACCATACATCAATATTGGAGATTGGATTAAAAAGAATTCAAGGAAATTAAGTTGTCAGTTTAGAAAGATAGATATACATTTGATTTTTCTACAAAATGTAAATTGTGTGAAACAAATTACAAAAAAAAAATTAGACAAACAAACCAAAAGGAAATGTGTAGCCCAAAAACCAAAAGCTCAAATGATGCATAAAATAATAAAAATAATCACAATAAATATGAAAAGAAATATGCAACAAAAGTCACGTTATATCAACTGACAATTAAATAAAAGGAAAATCTAAACATTTATGTGAAATTCAAAAAGTAGTGGAACACTTACATCACACAAACAAGAGGAATGAATCAAAAAAGGGCTGGGCTATGTGAACAGTGGCTCGTAGTGGAACTCAAGGTCACAAGGTGAGGATGGTGGTGTCGATGTCGATGTTGAAGTCGACATCAAGGTTTGTGGTGTGGAGTAGGATAATCACAGTGGTGTAATGATTGGGTTAAAACAAGCTATAATGGTGATGGGAAGTAAGGAAGATAGTGGCTATGGTGGTCTTGTGGTTAAGGGGTGAAGGTGATTGTGTGGGGAAGAAGATGTTGGTGGCTAAAGGTGGAGAATATAATGATGGAGTGCGGTCATGCTATTGGGATTCAAGATTTTATGAGAGAAAATGAATGAAGAATAATGAAAGTGGTCCCCGAAAGTCTATGGCAGTGGATCTTATTTATAGAGGAGCAATGAGAGAGAATTTTGAAAAGGAAGTTGTAACAGACTGAAGAAAGATAAGATTGTATTTAGAAGGATAGAGATAAAAATTTAAAAAAATGGTTGAGAAATCTTGAGAAGATTAGATTGTATCTAGAAGGATAAAGATAAAAATTTAAAAATTAGTTATGAAGATAGAAAGATAGGGTGAGACTGAAAAGTGGCTATAGATAGAGAGATTACAAAACAAAATTTGTTGAAAATCTAGTAAGATGGAGGAACTGAAAAAATGATTTTTTTCTAAATTTTAAACTTTAAACTTTTTTTTTATACTTAATAGATATTGATAAAAAATTTCTAACAAAATAAGGTGTTTACAGTTAGGTTTTCAAGTTGACTAATCTTATTCTTAGTTGGGTTTTCAAATTGACTAATCTTACTCTTTATTAGATTTTCAAATTGACTAACCTTGTTCTCTATTAAGGTTTCAAACTCTAGTTAGTCTGATTCTTGGCTAGCTAGGATTTTGAATTCTACTTGGCCTAATTAATTGTCTGAGATTTTGAATTCCACTTAGCTTGACTCTCAAGTAAGCCTTTACTTCCACTTGGCCTAATTCTAAATTCCCAGCTAAGATTTTAAATTCCATTTAGCCTAATTCTTAACCAACTTTTTGCTTCCACTTGGCCTAGTTCCTAACACAGATTTTTTAATTCCACTTTGCCTGATTCTTAGGTAAGTTTCTACTGATAATATGGTGTAAGAAACAATCGTATAATAAAATCCTTGAGTTTTATTAAATTTTGAGTAATACATCAAGAATTCCACTAGGGCTAGTTCTATCTGACTTATGTAGGTCATTCCTTATTAAAACCTTCAAAGGAAAAAATGTACGGAAGGAAAAAGAGTACACTAACCTATATAGTTTAAGGAAAACAGTCTAATTGTAATATCTTCTAAGTGAAGATGTGTCCCATGTGCTCGGTAGATCTCTTTTACTTTGAGCTTGAATATTTTATAAGCTCCCTTTTCGACTTCTTTAACAATTTGATGCATGTTTTCCTTCGCTAGCTAGTTTTCTTTACAACTTGATTTTTCATGGTACTAAGTCTCCTTCCGTAAAGCTTCTTGGCGAGATATGTCGGCCATACTTCTAAGCTACTTGTTGTTTCATGGTTTTTTACTTTATCTTAGCAATCCATTTGTCTTCTTCAATTAGGTGAAACTCGGCTATTTGTATTTATTCATTGTTTTCTTTATCAATATTCAGTCTCCTTGGACTGGGCTCTACTACTTCAACTTGAATGGAAAGCCATACCAACATACAATCCCTTTCCATATAAATTTTTTGATCTGTCCTGTGCCAATGGTCGCTAGTGGTTTAACCTCAATCCACTTGGTGAAATAATCGATTTTCACCACCGAGTATTTGAGTTACCTTACAGTAATGGGAAAATGGTTGAGGATATCTATCTCCATTTGTTGAAAGGCCCAATTGACCTTCAAGCAATGAAGCTTCTCCAAGGTGTACGTTGTAACTCTGAAAACCCGTTGGCGCTTGTCACATTGTTTAATGAATTGAAGGCAATATGACCTCACGGTCAGCCAAAAGTATCCGGCTTTGAGGACTTTAGCTGCCAAAGCTTAAAAGCTGGTTGGACTTCATATTTTCTTTGCCTCCTTTTCATTTTGAGGGTGCTGCCTTCCAAGCAGGTATTGCTTGATTAGGTACTACGAGCTACCGAGGTCTTTGCTTCCTTTCGAGTTAATTACTTCATTTTGTTCAATGTTGGGAGTAGTAGTGACAACCTCCTATATGAATGATCCATTATTTGCTACATTTTTTGTGTTGGCTAGCTTAGACAATAGGTTAGTTTGGAATTTTGTTCTCAAGGAACATGATCAATGGTGCATCATCCAAAATCTTGCGTCAACTGCTACACCTTTTGCAAATATTTCACAAGTTGTGGCTCTTTTGTCTAGAATTCACTTTTTACCTGGCCGATGACGAGGTGGAAATCTCCTTTAATGCTAATTTGCTGGACTCCGAATTCCCTGGCTAGTCTTGAGTCCAGCTATCAATGCTTCATACTAAGCCTGGTTGTTGTTGGCCTTAAATGCAAAGCGCAAGGATTGTTCTACTGTGATTTCATTCCCCCCTCCAACAACAATTCCTGCACCGCTTTCATTGGTCCTCTGGGCTTGTATTCAATGCTGAATTCTAAAAGCTCGACTAACCAGGCTATCATTGTTTCGGCTAATTTCGCCTTTCTCAAGACTTGCTTTATCGAGTGCTCAACTCTAGCAACTATACGATGGCTTTGGAAGTAAAATCGAAGCCTTCTTGTTGTGACCCCAAGGGTGAGCTTTTTATATCTTTTGATATCAAGTTTCTAATCTTGGAGAGCCTTGCTTATGAAATAAACCGGCTTCTATTCCCTTTCTTCTTCACGAACCAAGACTAAGCTTATAACCTGCTCTGTTACTGATAAATGGACATACAAGTGTTCTTCTAACTTCAGCTTGCATAGTACAGAAGGGGCTGTCAAGAATTTCTTTAACTCTTGGAGTGCAGTTTCACATTCCACACTTCAACCTTGATCTGCCGTAAAAGGAACAATATTGAAGAGCTCAGGAATAAGAATAATAACCGCGTTGTATGGTGCCCTCCTTTCTCTGGAACCTGTATTTATTCTTTCTTTTTTTTTTTTTGGATTTTCAAACTTATCCATCTAATAAAATTGAGATCAATTGTTGGGAGTACCTCTTATTTGCAACAATATAGATAGAAATACTTTAAAAGACCAAAATTGCAACAGCTTGGAAAACATAATACCTTTATTTATTTTTGGTCTCGGAAATATATTTTTATATTGTATCATTGCAGGAAATTTCTTATCATTTCTTGTATCCAATTTATTTAAAATTAAATATTTAAATAATTTTATTATATTTTATATTTGAAAAAAATGAAATATGATTAAATATTAGTTATTAATTGTTAAAGAGTTTATTAATCTTACAAGAAGTATAATGGTACTAAATAACCCTTTTTTTTATTAAACCTTTATCATATTAATTGGTTAAGTGCTTTTAAATTTGTGCTTTTCTAATTTTATATTAAGATTTAAAAAAATTAAAAAATTGAAATTTGGAAATAAAATTATTTAATTTTTATGAACCAAACTATTTAATATTTTATTACATTTATATATTTTTTAAAAAATTTAATTTTGATGCATTGTTAATATAAAAGATTTTTTACAGACATTCAATTATATATTGATATATAATTAAATTTTTTATTTTTATAATAACTATTCCAAAAATTATATATGTAATATTATATGATTGATTGTTAGTATAAAACAGGTTACGGTAATAAACATGCACCACATTAAAATTAATTTTTTAAAATGATGAAATAAATTAAATATTTTTTAAAAAATAGAAAATATAGATCAATGAAAGCAATATTTTTCATTTTAAACAGTGTTTAAAAATTATTATAATTAGAGAGTAGAAGGTATTTATAATATTATCCTCTTTATATTTATTTCTAAAACTAGCATATTTGACCCGTACGATACACAGATATAAATTTTATGGAATATATGATTTACTTTTCTTGGTAATCACAACTCTTATATTGGAATTTACTTTACTTTTCAATTAATTTAAGGGGAATTTTTCTTTTTTAAATGAGAAATAAACAATAAAATAAAAAATTGATTTTTTTCGCTTTTCTTTTCCTTTTTTCTAACTCGTAGTAAAATAAATTTAACTAAGAAATTTTACAGAAATATTTTGTATAACTCATTATTGAAGATATAATTTATTTTATAGACATGCTACCTTATCATTTTTGTGTGAAGATAGAACAACTGAAAAAAAAAAAAATCATTTAGTTGTCATCCATCCTTTATCTGGCCTCCAATAAAGTAATTTTGAAAAAAAATAAAAAAAATTGATATAACAAAACATTATTAAAAATGTAATTTATTTATAAAAATATCCACTTTCAATTTTTAAGTACAATTAATAGTATAAAATTATTTTATATTATTAATACATATAAATTAATCTCATAATTCATTATTAAAAATATAATTTAGTTTATAAGAATTCATATATTTTTTAATAAAGACTAAATAACTAAAAATCAAATTAATTTCTTTCCTTTCTCCCTTTCCTTTCTTTAACCTCATAGTTAAATAATTTTAAAGAACATGCTATTTTGCAGAGCACTTGGCAATTTTTCAATTTCAATATAATTTTAAAATCAAAATTCTATAAAAAGAGTAAAAAAAAATTATTCAATTTGATTAAAATTTTAATTATATTAGACAAATATAAAAATAATTGTTAAAATTACTTTGTTGCTCACTGTCTTCAAATAAGAAATTGCTACTGAAGTAAGTTATAATAATAATCCTTTAATAACTACATTACCTATATCAAGTGATGATACTTGCATATTTTTTTCTTCAATAAATTATGATATCAATTTATCAGAAGTAAATTATGATTATAATTCTTTCAGATTTATTGTGACAAATCTGTACTAATATTCATCAACAATTTAGAATTATTTGATCCCATAAAAAAGTAGTATTGTACTAATGAGGATAAAAAATAATAATATACAATTTTAATGAGATTGAAAAAGTGGGACCAAATAATTACATTCTTTTCTTTTGATTTCTTTTTATACTCCAAACAATTGCATCTTAAACAATATTTAAAATGTAAATAAAATTTTAAAATTTGTAATAAGATAATTAATAACATATTGTTTGTGATTTTGGATAATGGTATTCTTGAATCTACATACAAAAAAGAAATTATGAAATTTAATAAAAAAATATTATAATCATAGAGATTATAGTAAAGAAATTTAATAAATTTTTGTGTGGCTCAAAATGAAATGATAAATTAAATAATAAACTTTGAATTTTATTGAAGGAGAGAATCAAGGTACTGTATTAAATGTAAATTAAATAATAAATTTTGAATTTTATTTAAATTGATTTAAAAAAAATTTGTATGGCTCAAATAAAAAGATAGAGAGATATTTTAATAATGCATCTTTTAAAAAGATTTATTGGAGGAGAGAACAAGGCAATATATTTATTGTAGATTAAATTATTTTAATTTTTTAATAAATTTAACAAATAGAAAGTTGAAATATTTCCTGTAACAATAACTTTTACAAAGTGGTGGAGAATTACAAAGTGGTAGAAAATTAGAATTTATAAGAAACTGACACATGGCATAACTTTCCTTATTTTGAATCTTAATTAGTGGATTAGTAGATTTAAAACAATTAATACAATGATTTAAATTTAAATCTTATTACATTTATTTCCAAATTTTAAAAAGGGCTAATTAATAACAATAATTTTTTAAAAAGTAAAATTTAAATACTAAAATCTATAACAGCATAAGTATACATTATTTCATTAATGGTATTGACTTGCACTATTTTAGTCAATTCACACATTTATTTTGGTTAATATGAAAGCAATCAATATTTTTTTTTTTCGGATGAATGAAAGAAATCAATAAAGATGATATATAAAGTAAATTATATAATTAGGCAATAAAAAAATTTAGAAGTTATGTTTATATTTAATTATTTAATTAAATGTTTACTAGAAAATGTTTAATTAATTAATAAGATGAATATATAGTTTTATATTTTTTTCTTAAACATTTAAATAAATAATGTTACTTTTTTAAAAATTAAAGTTAAACATTGAAATCTTTTAAAATAATATAGATATAAAATTTGTAACATCCCAAATTTCGTATAATTAGTATTGTCGAATAATTAAATTTTTAGTTACATTATAGATATATAAGTAAGCCAAATCGAAATATATTTATTAGGGTTAGAGAATTCAAGTTTCTTTATAGCAAAAATTTTGGGAAGATAAATAGCAATGTTTTGTTAGTTCAAGAAAAAATCAGTTTAATTGCGGTGTCTTGTCATACATGAACCGAGTTGATAGGAATTTATACTGTAGGATCATGAGTACCAGTTAAAAAACCTAAATCATGTGACTAGAAATTAGCCACCTAACCCCTATTTGTTGGCCAAGTCATAGCCATCCATCTCTAGATTCAACAAAATTTAAACTTTCACCTAAATTTATCAATCACACTCTTTTTCCTTCATTCCAACTTAGTCTATAAGTCATCAAATTCTTCCCTCCATGTCCTCAAAAATTCAGCCAGCCCATTTTACCCTAAACCCTCCATTTTTTTCGTTCCATTTCATCATTGCCTCCATTCTCTCTATTTTCACCCAAGCTTCCAAGTAAATCTTGCCTTTTTCTTCTCAAAATTTCCATTTTTTTCCCTTGTGTTTCTCAAGAAAAACTCAAGACCATTTCATAAACTCCTTACCTTTGGATCATATAGCCTCAGCCCCAAGGAGAACAAGAGCAAGCCATCATCATCTTGAAAGTTTATTGAAGAAAAGCTACCAAGAAACTCCAAATTTCAAGTTACAAGAGGTATTTTTAGGTAGGATTTCTTAGATAAACTTCTATGGATTATGTGGCTATTAGGGTTTCTTATATCATCTTTTGTTTGATGATATTTGATGTTAATATGACTTGTTTCTAATGATTAAAGATAAGAAATCTTGGTTTAGGTTGAAGATTAAGCCAAAAGAACAAGATAGAACTAAAACAGAAAATTATTGGATGTAAACCCTAGAGCGATATCCGTACAATGGAGCTCATATCTCACCCTACCAAACTTAAATGCAAATGAAACTAATTTTATATGAAACTAGACTTCAAGAGCTTTCCAACCATATAAATTATAGGTCCATTGGATTTAAAATGAGAGAGTGATGGTTTTTAGAAATAAAGTGTTGAAGTCCACTCATTGTCCTGACCAGTATGTATTGTGAAGGGCCTAACTCGCCCTATACAACTTTAAATTGAGTGCAACCAATTTTTTTTAGGAAGCTAACACATAGCTAACTATGTCATAAAATTTTCAAATTTAGTTCTTAAGTATGTTGCTCCTAGTAATTCCTCAAAATTACCTTGTTCTCTGTTCTAGTTGAAACATGGCAGTCCAATTGAGGAGCTCATAATTTGAGCTCTACTTATCTAATTAAGATCAAAATTATTGAGATTGAAAGAAAATTCAATTATCTACAAATTGATATAAATTTCGGGTTAAAATGATAAAAGATGGTTTTTTAGTGATTTTCTAAATTTAAGTATGCAAGTCTATCTTAAAATAGGACAACTTTGAGTAAAATTTTAATAACTCAAGTTATACATATAAAAATTTAGTGAAACTAAAGAGGTTTAAAAGTAAACAAACAGAACTACAATATATTAAATTTCTAGACCAAAATGACTTAAAATAGAATTTTGGTGCAATTTAAAAGAATAAGGTAGATTTAAGGATAAAGGCATAACTTAAGAGTCCCATAAGCTATGAAAGGTTCAAAGGCATAAGTTTTATGTAATTTCACACTAATGTAATGTTAAATTGATACATTTTTCGTGATGAGTATGATTGCTATGCCTGGATGTTGATTGGATATGTTATCTATTTCAAAACTCTCCATGTTTCAGTCGTTATGCTACCGAGTTTCCAATAGAAATATATGAATATTATGATTGTTTATGTGTTATGCACATGAAACTCATGCATGCAAGAATGTTTGAAAGTAAGATATGAAACATGTGCATAAGTCTCTCTAGCATATTCATATATGAATATATGAGCATACGAACCATGAAGAATATGAATAGACAAGATGACATCCCTTCACTTTGAGGCAATTATTGGATTCCTCCTTGTGAAGGCAGTTAAACAGACAAGATGCAAGTCCCTTCATTTAGAGATAGTTATTTGGGTCTCTTTCTATGAAGACAACTAAAATTATTGGATCCCTCTACTTTGGAGGCAGTTGGCTAGCTAATTCCTTCCAATTTAGAGGCACATAAATCTCCTTGTAGGTCAGTATCATGTGACGACGGTCACAAGTTGAGCTCGTTTCTAGATTAGTTTACTCAAAGGTAGTAAAGATTAAAGACATAAGCATGCAAACACCCTATACATGGCGATATGTAACGCCTAGGTGTGTTAAGTAAAGAAAGTTGAAGAAAGCCAAAAAAGATATTTGCATTTGTATATGCATAAGTTATATTCTATTTATTTCTGTCATGAAACTACTCTTCTAATTGTCAAGTGTGTGAATAAAATTAACCTGCTTTGAAAGAGTATTTTTAAACTTTATAAAAATGAAATTTATAATTATACGGTATGATCACTTTTTCATAATAAATCGAAGCAGTTGGAGATAATAATGATGACACTTTATGTGGTAGTCTAGGAAATTCTACTGAAAATTTATAATTCTCACCACTTTGTATGTTTCCGTATTATCTCCATATAGTTTAGGAGGTATAGAAAATGGTCATACTAGGCAGAGTTGTTTAAGATTGGAAGACGACCTAGAGTTGCTGTCAGATAAGGTCCATTTTCTGTAACAATAACAAGTCTCAAGTGTGATACTATGACTTAAATATGGTACTGTACTTGAAAGGATATTACAAAATTACTCTTTCTAATTCAAAATATCTGATACTTTGACTATTTGTATGAATATTAAGGAATCTAAAATTAGGAATTAATTATAAAAATATTTACTAAAATACTTGTTTTAATACACTATTTTTAAATTATATGATATTATACGTGCAACAATTAAGGTAGTAATTATAAAAATTAAATATTTTTATTAATATAATAATATTTGACTGGATAATTCAATGCATCAAAATTAAAATTTTAAAAATAACTTACTAATTTAATGGAAAAGATAAATAAGAGAACTTAACTATGGTAATATATCCTTAAAATACAAATAAAAATATGTAAAATATGCCAATAAATTATAACTCAAATAATATTTTTTTTATCTTTGTGTCAAGAGATATGATATCGGGTCAGCGATTCGAACCCAATACACTTATTATTTCTCTTTTTCTCTAGCTCCACTAAGATATTCTTAAAAAAAAAAGGGGGATAAAACATAAGAGTTCGTAACGGAGGACTGAAGGCACACGAGGAAGAGCGGGAGCGAATAAAACGGATTGTGATTATTGATAGATGAAGCAAATAGATAATGGCAATATCCAAAAGATTTTTTTTCATTTTTCCTTTGGTAATTAGTCCAAATATCCAATTCCAAGCCAAAAGAAAGAACCTTTTATTCACCGGAGTCAGAGGGCATGGGGCCAAGAATCTAACAAAGTGGCTTCCTTTGTTCCGTTTCGTCTCGTCCTAATTAAGCTTTTAGACTTTAGTGCTTCTCAAAATTTCTAGAACCCACGTCACTTGAGGGGTTGGGGTTGGGGTTGTCCGTGGGGTGTTATTATTATTCTTATTATTTTATTTCATTTTTCCTAGCGTACAATTATAAGAGTCCCCTGCAAGGATCGAGAAGAAGAATATCACTCTCTGTCTATTGACCTTTCCCCTCTCTCTTCCCTTGTTGTGAAGTTATGGTATTTGCAAGCCAATTCCATGTTCAAGAGCTGGTTATGCCTTCGACCCATGGGTTCTGATTGTCTTAGAAAAATATCTTCATATAACTTGGTTCACTCTCGCTTCTTTCTCCTTGGTTTTTATTGCTGGGACTGGGAATTCTTGACGGCTCTTCTCCTATTTAGTCGTTCTTCCTTCTAAGCTTCTCTTCCCAGTCCCCCCAAATCCAATAACCAGATTTACAAGATTTTTTATTTTTCTCTCTTTTTTTATTTTGTCTAATAACTACATCAGTTTTTTCGTTTACAGAAAAGTAAAGAATTTTTTTTTTTTAAGAGGGAGTTTGTGAGGTAGGTGAAGGGTAGATCAGGAAGAAATGTCGCAGCGGTCGGTGCCAGCGCCCTTTTTGACGAAGACGTATCATTTGGTGGACGATCCTGCCACCGACGACGTCGTATCGTGGAGCGAAAGCGGCAACACTTTTGTGGTGTGGAAACATGCCGATTTCGCTAAGGATTTGCTTCCAATGTACTTTAAGCACAACAATTTCTCCAGCTTCGTTAGACAGCTCAATACCTATGTAAGTATCTCGTCCCTCCTCTGTTTTTTTTTTTTGGTTTTGGATGATTCTTTTTTATTTAAATATATTTTTAATATAAATATTAATTATTTTAATTTTAATCTCTCTCAAATAATTTAATACCAAAAAATTTTTAAAATAATTTTTTTTTACTGTTGATCCCTATTTTTTTCAATATCATGTTTTTGAGCCTTTTTATTAGTTAGCACACTTAATTGCTAAAACTTATAAGAATTAAAAGAAAATTCTTAAAATATTTTTAAGGATAAAAGTAAATTCTCCATATTTATAAGAATCAAATATATATTGTAAAATATCTATAATGATCAAAATCTAGAATAATAGAAAAAAAAAAACCTATATTTATGAGACTAAAAATATATTTAATTTTTTTTTTTTATCTTCCAATGGAAATTTTGTGTTGGTTTGGATGGTTTGCCATATGTATTGTTTTGTCGTGCCTTCTTGATGATTGAACTGATTCTCTATGTGTGGCGGAAAACATTGTGTTTTTGTAATCGGAAATGTTTGTTGTACGCACGAGGCCGACGTCCATTCCACGACGCACAATTGAGATTGGTTTAAAAAGTTTAAAAAAAATTGTAAAATAAAAAATAAATATAATCCATGGCTGATATGAAATGCGTCGAGAGATGCATTTGAAATTTTGCGTTCATATAACACAGCCCTTTTGTAATTTACAGAAGACTAGTTGGTCATGATGAACTTTGGAGCATGTTTTAAGTTCATTAAGAAATCGAATTTTTGTTTGTGTTTTAAAATTGTTTTGGATGTAGATATAGAATTTCTTGATTTTTGTATAACGGGTTCATTTCGAATTCTGTGTAACAATTAATGAAACTTATTTACCATGTGAATTTTATGAATTTGGTTGATTTTCAAATACCAAAAAGTGAGGGAATCATGTGTGGAACTTTCAAGCCAATGATCATTTGTTAGTTGCCCTATATGTGTGTTATTTGAACATCCAAGGTTGTTCTATCAATATTTTTTTATATTTAACTATTTAATTTATTTAATTTTATATTTTAAATTATTTTTTTAATTTTTTTTAAAATTCTAATGGAGTGTTTTTAGAGGTGATGAGTTTAACAATGTCTAAAAAATATTTTTTATATTGAATAGGAAAGGAGTGTTATAAATTGAATCGGATACAAGGGGTTTGGCAGTTGATCTTTTAACTAAGTTTTTAAATTCGAATTTTGTGAATGAAAAAAATTAATATTAAAATTTTTTATTACTTATTAATTGAATGGAGTTTTGAATATTGAAGGATTATGCTAAAAATAAATTGTATAGGGTTGGTTGCTTTGAATTTGTCTCGATCAGTGAATCATTGTTATTTGGTCAATGTTTTTAAATACTGTTCACACCAAATATTATGTTTCTTGGAAAGTTACTCCACATGTGGTTCATAAAAAATGTGTAGTTTGCACAAAAGATACACAGAACAAGAAGATGTATTTATGAATGGATAAGCATGTGTTGCCATATGTCTTCTGTTTGTCGGCCTAATTGGAAGAATTTCTTTTTCCCCTGGGGGAGGCGTAAAAAGTGCTTTTGGTGATTTCTTAAAATTTATAGAAATAAAATTATGGAAAATTATATTTATAGTAAAATAAAAAAAATTCTAAATAAATAAATTAAAAAGGCAACCATATTATGCCAATTAATGGACTTTGTGTGTGTGTGTCTCTCTCTCTCTATAAAGGAAAAAATTATTTTCTCAAAAAAACAAAAAAAACAAAAACCATTGATAGAATGCATTGATTTATTTCTAACTTGATTTTTTTCAAATCAAATTATTGGCGAGATAATGGTGATGTGGTTTTAATTTATTTTTCAAAATTTTTCTCTTAAAAAATGCATTGATTTATTTCCAAATGAGCCTTTTGTAATCAAATTATTGGTGAGATAATGGTAATGTGCATTAAATTTTAATCTTTTATGTTGTTACTATACTATTATGTGATGTTAAGGTTAAATGTGTTCACATTAATTGTGGATAAGATTAAAATTGTCATTAAAGAAAGTATAGTTGGTGACCGAAATCTGTGATTAATTTTCAGTTTTGTTTGATGATAAGTGTAGTTGCCTACTTGCCTTATAGAGAATGCAAAATTGAAACTGAATAGTGACTATGGTTGTTGGGCCGCCGGCTACTGCGCCGACTGCTCTGAAGTCTGAACATGCTTAGGCAATGTCATGTGTACTTTTTTGCTTAATTGATAAATAGAGTGAAGATTGATTTGGTAGTCCTTTATGTGTTTCATTTTAATCTATAAAATTAAAAAATTAATGATTTAATATTTAAAATTTAAAAAATAATTTAAAATGGCTCTTTTATCAATTTAAATCAATCCTTATTAATATCATTTTAGGGGCTAATTTGTATGATTTTAGCAATTTTAAGAATTAAATTTTTAATTTTTTAATTTTATAAACTAAAATGAAACACACGTATAATTTTATAGATTAAAATAAAAATTTACTTCGAACGGCTAGCTTAATTTTGTTCGTGAAGACAGTCATTTCTATTCGAAAATTAAATTATTACTTTTATAATCACAAAAGTACTTTCCCAACGATTGAACTAATTTGGGGTGGACTGAATGCCTCTTTTTAATATAAAGGTATTTTGAAACTCATATTCCTTTTTATTCCTTTTCCCTTTTTAACATTTGTATCAAGAAAATTTGGCATTTATCCACTATGAATGGTTCGTGAACCTAGCTGGCTCCAATTTCATATTATTTATCAATTCAATTATGTCCTTTAACGATATACTTTATTAAGAAAAATGCGTATTAATATTCCTTCAAAAACACAAAATAAAAATGAAGAAAAGTGCGTATTAGTAGTTCTCGTACGTTTTTATACGTTGGTTGTGGAAAACAAAGGAGAAAACAGAAAAATTAACTGTGCTGGTTTTGAACATTTCAGGGCTTCCGAAAGATCGTTCCCGACAAATGGGAATTCGCGAACGAGAATTTCAAGCGAGGACGCAAGGAGCTTCTCGTCGAGATCAAGCGGCGGAAGGCGGTGCCCCAATCAACAGCTGCCGGAAAATCCTCCGCCACCGCCGGCGGCAACTCGCCGTCGAACTCTGGCGGCGACGACATGGGCTCCACCTCGACGGCATCGGTGGAGCTGGATTTATCGTGCGAGAACGAGAAATTGAAGAAGGACAACGAGAAATTGTGCTGCGAGCTGGCGCGCGCGAAGAAGCAGTGCGACGAGCTCGTGGCCTTCCTAAGGGACACTCTCAAAGTGGGTCCCGACCAGATCGACCGCATCATCCGGCAAGGAACTTGCGGGTCCACCCTCGACGATGCGGTGCGTTTCGACAACGATAATGAGGTTAATGATGATGACGAAAATGCGGTGGTTGAAGACAAGAGTGTTGTTGGTGGAGAGAGCTTGAAACTGTTTGGGGTTTGGTTGAAAGGAGAAGAAGGGAAGAAAGAGAAATTGAAGATTGGTGGTTGTGCTGCCAACAAGGGTAACTGCTGCCACAAGAGAGGGCGCCAAGACCAAATGGGCCTTGGTGGGCCTAGTGCCAAGGTGTTGAAGACTGTTGTCTAGGACAATTACAATTTATACAAGGTTGCAGGTTTTTTTTTTTATATATATATAAAGAATATTTAGTTATGAAGTCTTTGTTCCTCATGAAAATTGTTGACTTTATACCTTGTATAAAAAAATTGGTAGTTGTTAATTGATAGGGTTCTGTAGTTTGGTTGGTGATGTAGTGGAGGGCCGGGACTAGTGGCAATAAAATAGGTCTTGGATACTATAATGATATGTGAATGATGACATTAGTGTTGAAATGGATGGATTTTAATAGATCCTTGGGTCTTATCCTAGTTTTAAAGTTTTAATTATCTCATTGTATGATTTAGTGAAGAATTGGCGTAGAAGTGGTGGCCTCACCATCTCATGCTTCATTCATGTTATTAATGACTACTACGTCAGTCCCAATTATGTTACATCACATGACTCAAATTGTGTCATTTCTCTGAACTCTTTAAGGAAGAGCTTCTCCAGAAGCATCTTGTATTTACAAGTGGGTTTAAATAAATCGTCCAAAAGTGATAATACTTTGTGGAGGATAAAATTCTAATCCTTTAAAAAGTAATATCAGAATTTTTCCTCAAATTGTAACTACGCGCCAGATCTGCTATTTTATCATCTTGCGTGTCAGAATTTAGTTGACACTAGTTTTTGTCCGAGCCCTATTTCAGAGATTATTCTCATATTGGTTTCGCAAAATCTGAAAAACTTGATTTGTTCAGATTATAACTCAAATAATAGATATACGAAGAATATCTACTTAACTACTTGATTCATCGTTCTGAGATTTCCATGCGACGTTTACGGTTTCTCCAATCTGCACTTACGAGCCAGCAGTTTCAGACTAGCCCTTTTCTGCATATGCTGTAATTCAGCCATTTTATCTCGAGTTTCATCCACGAGTCAGTGAACGGAAGTTCTAGAAAATTCAACTTTGATTCCTTTTGCTTTGTTTTGCACTCTACAGACAGGAATCGGATGTAGTGGTGTGCATGTTTATCATTAGTTTATAGTTTATCAGTGTAGGGCAGGTCTCGCTTCATGTGTAGTGTAGCTTCTTTGTTGTTCCTTTCCACGCAGTCAAACAAGGTGTTGAGCGCAGCATAAGAAATTAAGAAGCTGACAGATTAAATATACGTCCAAACCCCAAATTTGTCGGCCATAGTCCTATTACTATTATGTCATCCTATTAGCCTATTTCAACACGAAGAAAAATTACAGGCCTTGTCTCAGCTTTCATATTATGCTACTCTATAATGATCTTCAGTTTGATTGTCATTATTCCGTCGTATCAAGAATTTTTCAGTAAATGTTTGCTTGTAAGGTTACGTGCATTGAATAATAATTGAATCCTAGAACTAGTAACACAAACATAATTGAAACTAGGAACAAATTCGGCACTATTTCTTCACGCAATTGTGTAACGATTACTTCTCTTTTAATTTTCCACGATGTCCAGAGAGCACTGTCGAACTACCTATGTATTACATGTAAAGGTATATTTAGTACAAGCATAAAAATAGAGAGTAAAATTTTATGAATTTGAATACATAAATCAAATTCATAAAATTTTACTTTTTCTTTTTACCTTCGTACCAAACATACCCAATTTTTATTTTTATTTTTATTTTTATTGGACAAACACACCCAATGTTGAAATTTGCAATGGTAAGGAATTAATGTTGACTTATTATATTCGGTCACCATCCAAACTAATCCAATATTACAGAGGAAAATAATACTAATATTATATTATGGAATTTGTAAGGTACGTGCACAATCTTAAATAACTGTGGAAATAAATTATGAGATATTTGGTATCATTTTTTTCCATGTACTAAGTAACATTATATTGTGAATCAAATTAATATTTGACAGTTATTAAAAATTATAGCCGTATTTATAAAATTTCTACATTAGGCGTATTATAAAACTTGACCTTGCCTGATAAATATGGGCTTATGGTGGTCAGTACCAGCTGGGCGGCCCAGCCTGGAGCCATGGAGCTTTATATAATTGGGCTGATGGTTATGTTATAAGCTAACCTTTTTGGTACTATTATTTTGATGAACTTTTGGGTCCATCACTGGTATAGTTAACTGGGTTTGGGGATCCCTGTCTGACCCCCCCCCCCCCCCAAAAAAAAAAAAAGAATATAGGTTCCCTTTATGAGTTTCAGGTATGATTAATGATTGACCAAAAAGTAATGGTTGACAAAGAAAAAAACTGAACAGCAAAAAACTTCCACGGCCAAAATAATAATAATAATACTAATAATGAAAAAAATTCCCCCCCTTTTCTAATTTGTTCTTTATTCTTATTTCATACATTCAGAAAGGAATACTTTTCGCATGTCATTTCTTTTCTTTTTTTTTATTGATTGTTTAAAGTAAATCACTTAAAATGTATATTTTAAATCAGACAATTAAAATATTGCAACTTCAAAATACCATGTTCCCTTCTAAGGAGGCCAATCGTGCCACTGATTGTCTAGCTGCATTTTTTGCCTCTTTGTTTGCACTTATACTATGTTCATCCGATGATTCTTTGTGATATTCTTGCTTATGGTATTAGGGGAGTGGCCTTTCCTCACCTAGTTCTTTAGCCATTGTTTTGTTTGGGTGTTTGCCCCGTGTGCTTACCAAAAGAAACCATGTTCCCTTTTCCATGTATTGGTACTTGGGTGTAAATATAAGTATAGAAAAAAAATATGGAACAAATCACATATGAATTTAACGTTGTTCAGCCTAACATGCATATATATTTACAAATGAGAAAAGATTAAATTCATTACAAAAAAAAAATTGTGGTACAGTTTTTGAATTTAAGTACTACAACTTGTGCTAATATAATGTTGTACACTGTCTCAAACAATAACTTTTAAAGTCAAAGGTGCAAATCTTCAACTATCGCAACCAACGAGGGCAAGGTTATAGGAATATTAGTCATAACTTTGTTTTATCTCTCTCATTCGTATGTTTTTAATAATTAGCAACTGAGCACTAGTGCAATGAACAAAATAATTTAACAATGAATTATTAAAAATAATATCTAATAAGGTGTTTTTTTTCTGGTAACCAGTTTATTTAGAGAGTACATGCACCCTCGAGTTGATCCAATACAATTCAAGTATTTGTATATCAATTGAGTATTTATAGAATAGTGTCATCCAAGTTAACATGTAATAAACGAATCTTTTACTATTTTATTTGATCACTTAAACACTCTTAAAAATACTTAACAATTTAATTTTTAACACAAAATTTTACCACTTTATCCCTCTCCACCTCACTCTTGTTGCCATAGCACGCCGGCAACTAAAGCAGACACCATCAACATCAAGGTCAGCCCATCAAATTCGGAGATGAAGGGTCGGGGCTCCATGGGCTCGAGAAGGGAGAGGGTATTTGTTTCCCCGCCCCCTCTCTCCAAGTTGCCGCACAACAAAACCACACTAGTACCACCTCAAGTAACCATGGCGCATTATATTTGCAAGCTTGTTCCAATCTTTAGATGTTGGATACAGGTGCAATAGATTACATCAGTTGCTGTCTGCATTTATTCACCACATACAGAAGCATTAGACCAATCCAAGTAAAACTTGAAAATGGTGATCATGTCCCTGCCACCATTGCAAGAACAATACATTTTTCTCCCACCTTTTTCATTGACCATGTTTTGTACTTACCAAGTTTTACGTTCAATCTCATTTCTATTACGAAATTAACTGCAACCCTACATTGTTGCTTAAATTTTACTAATAAAATGTGTTTGATAATTGATAATAAGATACAACAACCTCGAGGATGTTTAAATCTGCTGAAGCTAGAGATCGTTTGTATGTGCTTACTTTCCACGGTACCCTTAGTATTCCCCTTATGTTTATACAAAATGTATGTGTCTCCAACATAGGTACTTGGCACTATCGACTACGTTATTTGTCTCATGACAAATTGTTAGTCATGAATAAACAATTTCCATATGTTATTGCTTCTCATTGTAATAAACCTTGTGAAGCTTGTCGCCTAGCAAAACAGAAAAGGCTCCTGTACACATTGAGTACTTCTAAATCTACTTGTATCTTTGATTTGCTACACATGGATGTATGCGGACTTATTTCGGTCACATCTATCCATGATCATAAGTATTTTCTCACTGTGGTTGATGATTTTTCTAGACATAATTGGATATTTATATTAAAACATAAATCTGAGGTGGCCATACAAATTCAATCCTTTGTCAAGAATTAATTTGAGTGCAGTGCAAAGGAAGTACACCCTTGAATTGTTGCACAACATTGGGATGCTTGGTCATAAGCCAGCTTCCACCTGAATAGGTCAGACCACTGGATTGCAAAATGATAATAGATCACCCTATACAGAGAAGTGGTTACTTTTATGAAGACTCATTGATCAATTATTGCACATAACTACTGCTAGTAGTAGTCATCTTGGG
Source organism: Pterocarpus macrocarpus (assembly GCA_031439585.1). Lineage (NCBI taxonomy): Eukaryota > Viridiplantae > Streptophyta > Magnoliopsida > Fabales > Fabaceae > Pterocarpus > Pterocarpus macrocarpus. The sequence continues at coordinate 30,222,120 of CM062513.1, read as the reverse complement.
TAGCTTATCTTAATACCGCCATTCTATTCCTCGTCGTTGCATCTACCTAGGAAATTATTTGATTTCATGGAGATATAAGAAACAAACTAATGTTTCTAAATCATAATCTCAATTAGATGGAGCTTTAGCTGCCACTACTTGTGACATTCAGTGGTTGACTTATCTTCTTCAAGATCTGCAAGTTCCATTTCAAACTCTAGCCCTCTTATATTGTGAAAACCAATTAGAATTGAATTTGGCAGCCAATCTTTTGTTCCACGAAAGAAGAAAACACAGTTGGATTGTCATGTTGTTAGGGAGAAGATTAAGTTTGGACTTCTTCATTTACTGCCTATTCGATCAAAGTCCCAATTGGCAGATTTGTGCACTAAGGCTTTGCCTCCTAAAATGTTTGAGGCTCTTCAATCAAAGCTAGAAATAGTCAATATCCATTCTCCAACTTTGAGAGGGGCTATTACCGTATTTATACGCAACATAATAGTAGGTGTATTGTACATGTACATAGTAAGTAGTTAGTTTGCTGTTATGATAGTTATAACTAATTAGTTTCTAATAGTTTCACTTAGTTAGTTGTTGTTGGTGTATATTAGAAAAATTCATCATGTATATTGAACAACTTTCATTCGAATCAATTTTCACTTCAGTGATTAATTAGTATTCTCTAATAACAAGCCTCTCTATACGCCCTTCCACTAGGTTCATAAAAGACGACTTATTACTTACCCAAAAAGAGTATATAAATAAAGATTCGACCAAATGTAAAGGAATAATATAAGTATATCCCAAGCTTTTTCAAATTTTATGATATATTATCATATTATTAAAAATATGAATTTTTTATGATATACACAAAATTTATGTTAATAATATATCAAAATTAAACATTTTATAAAGTTAACAAGATTTATGATACTTAGTTGATTCAAGTGGTTTAACACTTGTTACCCTTAAACAAGATCTTAGATTCGAATTTTATAGATTGAAATACATAAACGTTGAAAAAGTTTTATCCTTGTAGAGGTTGACCCGACTCGAGTTAGATTAGTTGGACTCTAATAAATTTTGGATATATTGGTGGTTTAAACAAAAAAAAAACAATAAGAATATTTTCATATAAATCTTTTTGTTGATATTTTTATTCCCATGTTAAATATGCATTTGGCCTGATTTTCTTGGTACAAAAAATTTCTGAATTTGAACTAGTAGATCCTTTTATATGAAAATTTGTTTATTTCACAAATTTTTAAGTGTTCTTAGCGTAAAACAAATATCTTATTCTATTCTATTTTCAATTAATACATTAATTTTGTGATTCATTATTATTTTTTACTTTTATTATTTATTTAATAAAATAATTAAAATTTCAGTTTGTGAATGAAATAAAATAAAGAGTAAATATCTCTTTTAGTTATAATATTTTAAAGTTGATATCAATTTAATCATTACAAAATTTTAGATATTTAGAAAATTTGAATTTTGTCATTAATTTCATACTTTTGTCAAATCATCAGTAATTTTTGCTACTATTCATCCTAATTGATATAATGGTTATGAGGTATATTACTTATTTGTCTTCCTTGGCTAATAAGAAGAGACAACTTCCACTTCATTAACTTGATTGGTCAATCTTGACACACTTGCTAAACCCAATTTGGCCAGTTAATTCACATATATATTTTTGTAATTTTCAAATTAATGAAGTGGAAATTGTCTTCTCTTATTAATCAAAGAAGATAAGTGAACAATGAATAATAACATAAGTTATTGATAATTTGATTAAAAAATAAAATTAGTACAAAAATTTAAAATATTAGAACTAAATTAATGAAATAAAATTTCTTAAGGCTAAATTAATATTAAATTTAAAAGATTTAATTTAAATATATTGACAGTATAAAATAATTTTATATTATCAACTAATAGAAATAGTAGAAAGTATCAACTCATACAAATAACCACCCATTATAACGAGAGATCTACTATAATTTCTCACTTTTTAATATTTTTATTAATTAATAATATAAAATTATTTTACACTATCAATATATATTAATTAAACTCAAATTTAAAATATTAACACCAGAAAAATAAGATACTTGCTTTAACAAAACTTTTCTTTTGCTCACTAGAGGGCCACTTAAAAATTTCTCGGTTCTCAAAAGTGACACGCCAAGTTTCACGGAAGGAACACAAGCGAAAATGGGCTTCTCAAATTGAACTGAGTGACTGACTGCCTAGCACCACCTCTATTAATTTTATGATCCATCGTCTCTCTTCAGTTTGACTGTTAACGTTGTTTCTTGGCTGGGGAGCAGTTGTGCCCGCTGGGCGGGTAAGTACACGCAATCCAGGTGTAAAGCTTCCACAAGGCCACCAGTACAAACAAATACAAGATGACACTTCACCGTTCTCCCAACCTCACCCCTCTACATGCCACGTGTCCCAAAATAATCTTTCTATCGTCGGCGCCGTACCATGCGAGATACCAAACCCTCCCCAACATTCCCACGTAGCATAAGATGCTCCTTCAATGCCCAACGTTCTAGATTGTACGTTATCCCCTCTCCCCACCTCCACGTGCCAACCGTCCCTTTCATAATAACGAAGAACTACTCACTCTTTGGTTTACACGTGGCAACCACGTCACAATCCATCCTCATCTATAACCAAATTATCCACATGTCACTTTGGTATATGTACTAAACTTAGAATTAATAAAAAAAAAAAAGGACCAAAATTGAAATCTTCATCCATTTATTGATGAACACATTCGCATTGCTCAGTCTCACACGCACACCCAAAGGGGACCCCCTCTCCCAAGTGAGGCGTAAGGGACCAAATTGTGGTGTGCTGTGTGGTGTGGTCAATTCCAATTGCAATTCACATTTTGTAAAACATGGATGGTGGTGGGGAGTCACTACCAAATCAGGATCAAGAGAACTCTATTATAGTCTCAGCACTCACCCGTGTTATCTCATCTAGTGATGATCACCTTGCGCCTGGTTATGGTAAACCCGCCAAAACTTACCACGAAACGCATGGGAATAACAACAAATCTCATCAAATTGAGACACTTGGCAACCAAGACCACCAGGAATCAGCATCAGCCACCGCAACATGGTCCTCGTCCACAAGTGAGACCCTTAAGTCTTACTACCAAGACCCCCAATCAGGTGTTCCTGATCTTGACACGTGTCGTGTGTGCCAAATAAAGGGATGCCTGGGCTGCAACTTCTTCATCACATCCACACGAGAAGATGAAAAGCAAAAGGGGATAGTGGAGTTAGTGGCAGAGGCAAAAGCAGAGAGCAAGGGAATAATGAGGAGGAAGAAGTACAGGGGAGTGAGGCAGAGGCCGTGGGGGAAGTGGGTGGCAGAGATTAGGGACCCACGTAGGGCCGCTCGGGTTTGGCTTGGAACCTTTGAGACCGCTGAGAAAGCTGCAAGGGCTTATGACAAAGCAGCCATGGAGTTTCATGGGACTCGAGCCAAGACCAATTTTGCGTTCGCTGACCATTATGCAGTTGAGGAGGAGAGGAAGCAGCAAAGTGGTGCAGTGGGGCAGGAGCAAGTTCGAGAAACAAAACCAAACATTTTGTCATTCTCATCTCAAAGACACTGATTCAGAGAACTTTACTGGGGCACCTAAAATCAATTAATTCTTTTGTAGGAGAATAAACTATTCTTTGTATGGTAGTGCTGTTGTTGTTTGCTATAAGGTCCCATTTTGGTGAAATAAATCATGGCTGCTAAGGTTTAAGTAGCAAGGTAGGGTGAAATGAAAGGGAACAGAGGTTTAGCTTTAATAGCGATCTTCAATCTTGATGTCTTTTATTATGGTTTTATTGCAGTTTTTTCGGTCAGTGTTTTTGTCCTTGTTGTTTGGTTTGGCGGATTATTTGTTTATTCTTTGTTAGTGCGCATAATAGGCTAAACGTAGAAATAAATAATAATAAAAATGGTCAGCTTAGGCAATAAGGCATGCCATCAAAACCGGTTCAGACAATGAGTAAATGCTTCTTCTCGTGAAAAAAACAAAATAGGAAATATTGTAATATCAAAATATTGGCTGCATTGACGTGGAAAAAGCACAGTGAGAGGGACATCGGATAAGGGGGAAAAGGATTTGAAACGGTTCGAAGCAAAATCATATATGGATTCTCGTGGTGGAATGCACAAGCCAAGATCGAACCATGCTATTGCAACGAATCCAATGCGAGAAATCAGCATCATCAGGTTCTGGTTTGAGAATGCTACCATCAATAAAGCCAAGTTTGTTTTTGGCTTCTGATGCCACGGTCACTGCACGGCTCGAAGTGGGATAATTGTCCCCGTTAAGAAGTTGTGTGACTAGTGGCTGACCCGGTTGATCAGAGGAGTGGCGGTAATAGGGAGATATGGGGTTGGGTTGGTTGAGTTCAGCCATAGATGAAAAAAAGGCTAGGAACGAAGTTAGGCTGATACCATGAAAAGAAAGAGTGCAAGATAAATTATGCCGAAGAGTAATCTTGGTAAAATACTGCGATGATTTATTGATAAGTTTTCCTATGTTTATATATAAAAGTACAAAGGAAGTTAAACTGAAATTTAAATATACAATAGATTTGACCATATTTTTAACCGAAAATTGTAACAGAAGATAAGAATAACAACAAATATTAATTGAGCATTGCTATTTAGTACGAATAGAATTGTGACGAATCTACACAAAAAAATTTAACACCAATCAAATGCTTCATTTGACTGAAATCCCGAAGAAAAAGGGACTTTGGGAAGAAACTGTCATATATTAACATTGTTCGTGTCAAGTGTACAAAAACAGTTTCGTACTAAATAGTATTTTCTATATTAATAACAGATAGGAATAATAGCAACACCAAATATTTTAGCGAATAACAAAATTCATATATAGTGTGTTTGGAATCAAAGAAACATGGAAGTAATTTGATTTGTAGATGAAATCATGTGTTTGGAATTAAAAAAAATAAGAAAAGAATTGATTTGCTAAATCTCATGAAATTCTATTCTTCCTATTTTAAATTCCTATCATTTTAGTTAGGATTTATTAGGATTTGAATTGATTTTATTTTTAAATATTTAAAAAGACTAATTTATCTCTCTCTAAATTTGACAAACCTCATTCTCAAACACACTCTACTGACTCCATTATGATCCTGGAACCATGAACGTGATGCCATGAAAGCTTATCTACAGCTTTTTGATTTCACTTTATTACTTTTATGTTGACTAGCATTGGTAACTGTTGTGATTGGCTTTAATTTTGGTATCCTTCTTGCGTTGCTGTTGTTCTAATTTACTGCTATGGTTGCTTCGTGCTTCACTGCTTCTACTTACGTTGCTGTGATGCTCGTATGGTGGAAGTACAACTTTCTACAAGGGGTAGAGAAGGGGAGAGATAGAGAGAGAAAGGAAGGGAGGGGGAGAGATGATAAAATAGGGATAAAGATATAAAATAATAAAATTAAATCAAATTAATTTTAATTTTAATAAATTCCAAACATAATAATTGATTTCTAAATCAATTCAAATCTCATTTATTATAATTAATTTCAAACATAATATTTGATTTATAAAATAAATCAAATCATTTCAATTTAATTCAATTCAAATCATTTTCAATTATTTTTTTTATTCCAAACACACCAATATGGATTCTCATGAAGGGAATGAAAATATTTCTGAGGTATTTTCATTCTCAAGAATGCAATGCTTATAGAAATGTTCAAGAAATGTTCAAATCTTGTACTAAACGTGGAATGCGACAATATTCTCTTGTACCAACTGTCTCGTAGATTTTAGTCAAGCTAACATTTTAAAGTGAACAAAAAGATTTACGTAAAAAAAAAATGGCCTAAAAGATATAATCTAGGAAAATACATGAGGAAGCCTTAGTGATAATTGATGGCAAGAATTTACATACCTATCTAGAAAGAAAATTAGGCGAATTATAATATGCACCGGATAAAATATAGTGTGTGACACACCATTTACTTTATTTGTAGTCTACCATATACTTTAATAGTCATCTAAACATGTGTTGTGGTTGTTGAGAATTGGACGATGGGATCTTTGATATTTCAATGTAGCACTACACCCACACACTTGCTTTCTTCTTCATCCTGACAATATTACTCGATGCATCCCACCCTCTTCCCAGTGCTTTGTTTCATCCTCCTCTTCCCTTCTTCATCCTCCTCTCTCACTACGAATTTTTGTGCTCTCACCATAGGATACTTCTTTCTCGCAAGTGTGTCCTAGCTAGATGAATGCTTCACCACCGGCGATACTCCGGCAAAGTGCCGCTGAAATTGTTTGCAGTATGAGCAACGACCATTCCCGTCATCGTCCACCATTCAAACCATCTAGGATGATATTACTTTGTTGGATGCCAAAAATTGCAAGGTTGGAGCTTGGCCCTGGCGTTCATGGTGGAACCCAGTAAATGCTCGCTAGTCAATTTGCGAGAATGAGAAAGATGACCCATTGGGTCTAGTTTTGTAGCTATTCAATTTTTTTTTTCCTTGGTTTAGTTTTACAGGGGGAAAACTCTATTGGGAACCAATTCTCTTTGTGAAAGAAGAGCACCGTTGTGTTCTAGAATTCACCATATGAGTTTTGCTTTTTTATGTTAGTTTTTTGAAGTATCTCTTGTGAGGATCTAGCAGTGGATTTTGTGGATCTGGGTTCATTGTTGTGGTATTGTTGAATTGGGAATTGGGAATTGATCTAAACGGGAGTGCAGTGATAGCGTTTAACCACATTTTTTTAATGTGTTTAACCGCATTTTCTAGATGTGCTTAAATAACTTATTGACCAGCCCCCTTGGTGGTCCTTAGTCATTTTTAAACCGTATGTGGTGCACCATATTTAATATGATGCACCACAGAATGTGCCAGAAAATTAATCTGTGAAGTGGAAGATATAAAACCTCTAATGTAGTGAAAACAACAGATAAAATAGTTATCTTTTAACATAATGGTTCAAGGTGGAGGGAAGTCTTCTTTATTTCATGACCTGAAAATGACTAACTTTAGCGATAATTTATAGAACTACAAAATCACTTACCAACGGGAATTTCTGAACTTCCCCACTTCCAAGTTTCTCCTTTCAAGCTTTTTAGCTCATCTTTAGGAAAATGTTATGAGTCAATTCTTCAAATGATAAAAATTTTCTATGCAAAATTGTTGAATTGCATAAACAAATTTGTGTGAAAAGAATATTAACATTACTTCACATAAATCCAAAGTTAAATTTAGTGGTGTAAAAAATAAGTGAATTTTTATTCTCGAAATTTTATCAAAAAAATTTCAAAATTCAAAGACATTTAAAAATGTTGTTAAAATGAACAAGCAAACTAGCTAATATATATGGTGTTGTTTTTCGGGCGTGTGCTGTGGTGTACCAGGTAAAGTATGGTGCATCACACACCAAATAAATTTAATGGTGAAGATGGGTGGAGCATGCATACGACCCATAATTGTCAATTCACCATAGAAAAATCAATTTCTTCTCCTTTGCTTCTTCCCAACTCCACCATCTCTAGCATCCAACAATGGCAGATAGAATCATAAGCAAGCCAAGCTTTCTCCTTAGGCCACCTGGAACTAACGAACCAGGAGCTGGTGTAGTAGTGCTTGAGGCGGACACTGGAGTCGCTGTGTAGGCCACCGAGGTCGGAGCCAATGCAGCGATCTAATTGGCACTCACAGTTTCGTATGAAAGTGCCACTCTCACATTTTTGTTTACAATGACAACGCCGTTTTTGTTGGTGCTGGAAAATGAATTGGTCGGATTCATATGGTAGTCACAGAGAGCGAAGGACTGTTGAGAAAAAAAGAAGATAGTGGTGAATGATTTTAAGAGAAAGGAGAAAGCTTGGTTTGCTCATGATTCTATGTGCCATTGTTGAATGCTGGAGAAGGTGGAGCTTACGAGAAGCAAAGAAGAAGAAAATGATTTTTCTACGGTGAATTGACAATTATGGGTTGTATGCATGGTCCACCCATCTTTACCATTAGATTCACCTGCTATATGGTGCACCATACTTATCTTAGTACACCATAGCAAGCACCTTGTTTTGTGTAGTCAATTAAGATGTGTGAGAACCGCTATGAATCCGTTTAAATCCTGCTTGCGAAAGCAGAAGCCAAAAAAAAGTGCCAATCTTTTTGGTTGTTTTATTTTTGGACTTGAAAAACTGCCAGTCTGACAATTTTTCCGAAACTAGTTCATGTTTGTTGGCAAATAAAAAACAATTTGAACATATTTCTTAATCTCATACTCGAAGCCCATTCCGCTACGCTAACTCAGCTTTTCATTCTGTAACACGCGTTGACCGAAACTTCATGACCTTGAAATTTTGCCAGGCTTTCCTAATCAGCCCTTTAAGAAGAAACCCAAACCCAACCCAGATCAAGGTTTACTTGATCTCGGAGTCTCGGAGCCTTTTGGATAAACGAGTTCAATGACACCTGAAATCTTAACGTGAAAGTGAAAGTAGAAAAGAAAACTAGCAGCTCTCAAAACTGATACTTCCCTTATAATAATAATGGAAAGAATACACGAGGACAACTAATGATTTCAATACACAACCCCAATAAATAATCTGCCTGGTTTTGTACCGTCAAAAGAAAAATAAAAGATAGACCATGCTTGATTGATACACCATTCCAAAACAACATTGCGCCCACCAAGCAACACTAGCATACTAAATGATAATCCCCAGTAACCCCAGGCGAGCACAAAAGTGACATCAACCACTTCAGCAGCCTTCTTCAAAAGACAAGTAACGAAAATGATGCAGCCAGCAAAAATCTCAGCCTAACACACAACCTGCCCTACACCCAAAAAGTAGACGCTAATCAAAACCTTTCTTCTGCCAAAATAAAGCCTTCTGAGTATTTTCTTTTTAATTATTTTATTTTTTCAAATCCAGCAGCTCTTACTCGCCCCTCATGACGTTGATGATGCCCCACCAATTGTCTGTTTAGCCACATAAATTTGCTTGACCTTTGATGATGAAAAGCTCTTATCTGCTCCCACAGACTGGTTTCTTCCTTGGTATCTACGATGGGACCATTCGCCCCCAGAGCTGTTTCTCTGTGAAACACCTCCTCTCTGATAATTAGCATGTCCTGAGGAATGGTCATACTGCTGGGTAGAAACATTGTTTTGTTGCGAGGGCTGACTCTTGAAACCAGAATTTGCATTCTGGTTATTAATATTGCTGCCTTTGCCATTCTGAACTTCAGCATTGGCAGCATCCGTGATGTTGATCAAGGATGGAGTCTTGTTGACAACATTCGATTCTGAAGCCTTAGCAGCAGTGGAGTTTGAAGCGTCCACTAATCCAAGTTCATCTGGCAATTGGTTAACATTTACATCGGCTGCTCTAAGAAAATTCCTATCACCATCAGAAGGTGTCGAAGTTCGAGAACTGGTAAACCTTTGGACATTTAATGGCTGATCAACAGAAGGTCCATGGTTAAACTGAGAAGTATGAACTCCTTCTTGTTGCTGCATCGGCAATGATAAAGGAATGGATGAAAGTGGGGAATTAGGAACATGCGGCCATCGAGCTTGTACTGACATGTCAGTCGAGGGCTGGCACAAATTTTATCAATTGTTAGATATATGAATAAAAAAATATTAACTACTTACACAGATAAATTAAAACAAATCATAAGCCAATGATTTTCATTAACCTATTGCACAAAATCAAAACTATAAATAACTAACATTTGACAAATTCCAGCCAAGAGCTATGCTATCCTTGGCACTGCAGTGCTGTACAACAAGCATAGAAGCTTTTGGCAAGACAATTCCAGAAATTAATCTCAAGGCACATCAAAATGTTACCTGGAACGGAGAAACATCAAACATAGCCAGAGGAGAAGCCATCGGCAAAAGTGGTGAACCAGGAGCAAGATGTTGAATTGGAGAAGGCATGTTAGCAGGATTTCTTTGTGAAGATGCCATATTCATATTGTTCATATCCCCTTCCCCAGCTCCTGTGGCAGAAGACGTAGGGACGTGTTTCCAATCAGGCTGCTTTCCAGATGGGATATAAGTAGTTCCCATGAAACTCAAGCCAACTTGACCAAATTGTCCAACAGGTGAAAAATGGTTATAAACAACCATGTGCGGTGGCCCCTGGACTCCTGGGATGCCTCCAGGAGGAGTTATAAAGGGCCCAGTAAATCCTGTTGGAGGACCATAAAAAGATTCCACACCAGAATGGCACTGCTGCCAGCTCCCAATTGGCCTTGATGTTGATGCAGTACTTTTTTGAGTCTGTGACTGTGTTGTAGATGCAGACTCATCATGTGGTCCGAAAGCAAAGACAGGACCACCCATCATAGGATTCATTTCATAGAAAGGAAAATGAGGAGGGCCGGAAGGAAAATGAGGAGCGATGGAAGGAAAGTGTGAGATCATTTGGCCTGGAGAATTTTGCGTACTAGGCATTGGAGGCCACAAGGAAATTGGTGGAGTCTCAACGGACAAGTCTGCTGGAAGAGAAACACTAAGAGGCTCCTCAGATCTAGATTGACTAGCTGATTGCTGCTCTACTCCTGCCAAATTAACAAACAGATAAATATAAAGGTCCAGAATACAAATTGATCTTAAGCCATACGCATGACCAGAAGAAAGAAAATTATAGTAATGTGTAAAATGAGGAAAAAGATTCACCTGCTGCTACCCTATCAATATCTGCAGCTACAAAACCTTTACCATCTGAAACTGAGACAGAACAAGTACCCAACCCATTTCCAACAATCTCATCACTACTAATGGCAGCAACAGCAACAGCTGAAGCGGCTGCTTCAGCTTCAGCTTCAGCTTCACAATCTTCTAAATGGCCATGAGGCTCATCGCCATGTTTCTCTTTACTAAAGAAAAGACTGCAATCATTCTCAGACCCAGCAAGATCGTGGGATATTTGCATGTCTGATCTAGATGATCGAGGAGGGCCAATGCCATGAGAGACAGCACGGCTACTAGGAGGAAGAACAGTTGGAGATGTTACTGCTCCTGAATACAGAAAGAATCATCCTCCATCAGTACGGAAACTATAAATCAAGAAATATACAATAAAACTGCAAGAAAATTGCCATTCAATGCCTATTATAATCAAATGACTAACTAAACAAATCCCAATACAAAGTTTATTTCCTAACCAAATTGAATTTTCTCTCCAGCAAGCAAGGAATTAATTGGGCTGGCAGAAGACGAAAATGCTTTCTCCTTTGTCAAAATGGATGATGTTGGCAAGCTGGATTCATTAACAACAGCTGTCATATTGCCAACAGAGGTCTGTGAATCAAACTGTTGAGGCTTCATAGCCTCATCAAGTTGTGTCTGTGTAAGCGCCATGACCTGCCATAAAATTTGTTTAAAATTCTCAACAAAAGAAGTGAATAAAAACACTATTAATGCACGTGCTTTTATAGTTCGAATACGCAATTTTGATCCTAAACATCCTCCACCAGCCAAAAGGGACAAAAAAAATAAATAAATAAAACTAATAAGCAGATCCCGGGAAAAAGATCAGTCACTCGAAAAAAGGGGAAAACTCAGATTATCCCTGTATAATTAAAGTTGGCATAGGAAAAAGCAGAACCTAATTTTCCATGTAGATAACCAAACCTCTGCAACAAAGGGAGACCACATACATGGAGTTACACCATGTTTCTACTATTATTATATCCAATTAAAGAAAGCGAAAACACAAAAGGAAAAAAATAAAAAAGAGAGAGAGAAACGATTGCATTTTAATTGCCATTGTTGTCTTACAAAGTCGGATTGAGGGGTTCAAACCTGTTGACTAATTTGCGCATTGCCCCAAGAGCCCAAAGATGTCTGAACATTATCAAGAACCTTGTTGTTACTCTCAAATATCACACCAGGCCCAGGGTCCTTTTCACTGCCAGAAACTGATGGGAGACTTTTCTGAAGTGACCTGCAAAAGGGAAAGGTAAAATTAAAGTTTTTTGGTACAGCAATGGCAACATGAAATCTTACAAGACAGCAACTACCTGCTAATCTGTGATCTTAAATCGGGCTGGGCATCAATTTTCAAAGGAGGCGTGCCTATAGGAGCTAATGACTGGGACAACATGCTCGAATTAAATCCAGAGGAAACATCAACCTTTGCCATTCCACGCCCCTCAGCAGCAACAAAATCAGTGGCAATACTGTTAGCCACTTCTCCTCCAGATATGGATCCTCTGCTAGAACTGGCCATGGCCAAAGCACTTTGTGAAGCAGAACGGGATTTCCGTGGCACCTAGTATTAAACAAAAACATGATTAAGATAGGTGCAATACAAAACAAGGTTACATTAACAGACAGAAACAGTAAATTATTTAAACCTTTGCAACCCGAGATTTGGCCTTGATTTCTTTCTCTCTCTGTTCTCGCCGATCATTTAGCATTTGCCTCTTTGACCTGACTTCTATAAAGTCATCCTCATCACTTGGAGCTTCAATTCCAGGTTGCTCATACACACGTATAATTCCACTCTGCAATGGAGCATCAACATCTTCCTCAGAACACAAGTTCCTTTTGAGATTACTCTGTCCAGAATGTGAGATGTTCTGAGCCTTTGTTGAATCTTTTCCATCAACCTTCTCAGCTCTGTTTCCAAAATCCATTCCATGTGGACTTTCAGTAGCTGATTCTGCTGCCCGTTTTCCAGATTTATTGGTCAAAGCCTTCCTAGGCCCAGTCCTTCCAGAATTGCCTGTTCCCCTTCCATTGATATTTGATTTATTATCCAACCCAGACTGCTCAGTCGGAACCAAACTAGAAGATTGCTTCTTATCAGCACTTTCCCGAACTCGAAATTCAGTTCGCTGTATATTACGCCGAGGCCTCCCCATAAATCCTCCAGAGTCTGGGCGGTTGACCCTTGTAGCTGGACCTGATGATCTAGAGCCTGGAGTTTTTACTGTGAAGACATATCTCTTTCCTCTACCACCAGATACGGGAAATTGTGCTTTTGACTCCATAAAATCTTTCTCTGTACCTTCAACTTGAGAGTAAGAATAAAGATACGTGAGATAATGATAATATTGGAGAGTGTTTTCTGAAAAATGGCTTACTTCCATTGCTTCAGCGGTAGCATATTTATATGCAATCACTAATGATGATAATGATTATTTACAATAAATGAGAATGACTAATTTCTATGAAGATCTAGTTTCTATGTACATGTATTTTTCAGATTCACGATTAATAATGCTTTACATGTTTCCAACAGAAACTGAATGAAATGATGCATCTCGAGTAAGAGGCCTACCTTCTAATTCTTTAGCATTGAATGAAGAACTGCTGCTCTTTCTAACATTTTGGCTCCCCTGCTTGTCCAATTGGAAACCTGTAGCAGTTCTAGCGCTATCATTACCATCCTGGGGAGCCCCAATTTGACCCTGCTTTATTCCAGCTACATTTTCGGCATTCTCACTTGGCTGTGAACCTTGTGAAAAGTTCCTTGCATTAACTGGTTGGCTGTCAACAGAATGATTCCTGATCTCGTCTTTAATAAAGGAATCAGATGTTTCTGGACCAGTTTGAACCGGCATTCGACCTCCAGGGTTATGATTAAAAGAGAAACCAGAGGGAATATTAGGCTGAACAAACGACATTGACTGAGGACCCAGTGGCATTATCCCCTGTGATACGGGAGATGTATACCTCAGCTGGCCAAATTGAAACAAAGGAGGCTGCGATGGGTGCATGTGAGAAATGGGTGCACCAACCTGTGGATGCAGATGCAGTGGCATCTGTATAGAACCAATCTGTATCGCTGGTACAGGTGATGGTATCAGAGATGGACCAGAAAAAAGGCCAAATTGGAGCTTAATGGGTAAGTCAGCTTGACTAGGAGTAGCAGCTACATTAGACAAAACAGTCTGGCCCAAAGATGAGTAGGGAGGGGCAATAGGAACCGACGTTGGTGTACTATGATGGGTAGACAGGCCATTAGAAGCTTCCACATTGCCTAAACTCTCAGATGCCACAGATGGATGAGTATTAGGCTGAATGACAAAATCTTGAGTTGGTTTCTCTGATTCATGGAACACACTAGAATTATTACGATTCAACTGCGAGGAATCATCAACAGTTTGAACTGCTTTGCCATCATTGCATGCATTGTCAAAAGAAACATTTTCTTCCAGAGTGCTGCCAGCAGCCTGTTGTGCCATAAATGTAGTTTCTTCATTTTTAGAAGTCCTTTCAAACTCCTCATTGGGCATCCCAACCTGGACACCATCATCAAATCCTAATACTAGGTTATCCATCATGTGGGGCAACGCTTTCTCCTGCAGATGCATATCTTCAAACTCCTGGTTGAGGTCAACATTATCATCTCCTTCATGCACTTCATCTTCTTCTTGATAATCTTCATCTTCATCATATTCTTCTTGCTCCTGGAACTGCTCATTACTCTCATTAGTCCATTCATCATCATCACCAGTAGAGACAGCAGATGAAGTAACTACATTCTCATTTCCAGCTCTGGGAGGTATTTCAATAGATTCATTTTCTGGAGCTGAAAGGAGGCCATTTTTGCTTTCTTCAGCAGTCAACATCACAGGAGAAACTCCAGATTCATCTAAGTCATCATGAGAGAGATGAGTCGGAGTACTTGGGGGGCTTGAAACAGAGAGTGAAGACTGAGAATCACAACCTGGCGTCGTCTCCACTTTATGATTCACATTCTCAGTAGCCTCTTGCAGGGCATCTACTACTTCGGGTTGCACACGATTCCCGTTGTCATAACCACTTGGCAGCGTAGAGTCAGTCCTTGCTGCCTGATCATACCGTATCTCATTTTCTAGGAAAGCAGAAGGACCAGGGTACTCATTTCCATTCCTGTATGTTCTGTGCACAGAAGCTAGTGAAGGTGGGGGAAGAACTCGAGGCTGCCTGACCGAATAACGTGACCTCCCCAAGGCAAAAGGACCATCTGGTTCAGAATTGTGATAAGGACGTTCAGAGTATGGAGGAGGAAATGGATTTCCACGGGGACGGCCTTGTGTCCAGCCATCCCCAAATCTTTCAACAAAGTTTTCATGAAAATCAGAATCATTCTCCGTACTTCTGCCAACATGATCTCCATCTACAGATTGATTCCACCTCTGCCCTCTTACATGAGCATATTCATCTAAATGAGACTCCGAAACCCCTCCTTTATAATAAGTCCTTGATGACATAAACCCAGCACCAGCATTATATTCTTTCCTCATAAATGGCTTTCCACCGATTGATGAATCTCTTCGGGGACTGTTGTGGCCATTCTCCTGGTCTTGTGGATAGAAGGCCGAGCTGCCCCAATTCTCATATGCATCTCTTCTCCATGAATTAACCGGTTTTCCCCTATCAACAAAGGCAGAAGAAACATCTCTGAAGAAATTAGGCCTAGAGCCAGTCTCCAATGGCCTATTCACACTCGATGAATCAGAAGATGCTGAAGTTAATATCCTGTCAACCATTCGTTCACTATCCTCCCAGTCACCCACATCTGTAGGCCTTGATGCATCTTTTTCATTCACTACCCCAGGCATCTTATCATCTACAACAAGTTGAGAATTATTACCAACTTTGGCTGCTTCAGCCTGCCTCCTAGCAATTCTTTGCTCCAATTCTAAAAGTTTCTGTCTAGCAGCTTGTTTCCTCCTCTCTTCTTCTAAAAGGATCCTTTGTTTCTCTTCTTCCCTTGCTAACCTCTGCTCTTCTGCCTTCCGCAAAGCTTCAATCCTCTCTTGTTCTGCTCTCCATGCTGCCTCTCTTGCTTCTTCTTCCAACCTCCTCTGCCTCTCCTCCTGTTCTCTAGCTTGTCTTAATCTTTCCTCTTCTTCTCTACGAGCTAACTCCATCGCCCTTTCTTGCTCTTCAATTATTCTCTGCCGCTCCTGTTCTTGCATCCTCTGAACTCTTTCAAGCTCAGCCTCAAACGATTCTCTAACAGGATCATGGAAATCAGTTTGCTTGAGCACATCCTTCTTCTTCTTGACCACCCCAACAAGACTAGCTGAAAATATATCCCTTCCATCAAAACCAGAAGCTCCAAATGGATCCTCCAAGAAAGCCTTATCAGACTTCTGCAATGTACGTTTTTCTCTACCAAAATTGAGCAGAGGATCATTGACAGGAAGCCCTTTACCACCCAAGGAAAATGAAGATTTCGACACTGAGCTCTGGACTGAATCAACTCTGCTTCTGTTGTGTTGTTCGCGTGCATTATTATTCCGGTCACCGTATGATTCCATTGCGTTACTCCAAAGCTGTTTACCTCCCTGACCATATCCCACATCCCTCTTTCCAGAATCATCATGAACATTATCTCTGAAGGGGGATGGAACATATTTGTTATCCTTCCCCACATCTCTACTCACGCTGGATGGCCTCACACCAACACCATTCCTCTCATTCCCAGCATCTTTCGCACCAAACCCTTCCTTCGAAAATGCCGGATTCCTCCAAGAATTCCCTTCCCGCCCCTCTCTGCTGGCCGTTCTGCTCCTATCATAAGGGTCCAGCTTAGAAACTTCACTGGAGGAAACCACCTTCCCAGCTTCATTGTCCCGCAGCTGTCCCCTCTTGTCAAAACCACCATGGCCATGCTTATTATGCGGCGGCAAAACGCCAACCCTCGGCATGTCGAAATCCCAAAAAGCCTCGCCCTTGGAGAACCCATGATCCCTGCCCTCCCTACTCCGTTCCACCAATCCATGACTCGTGTCTCGCTCGTCATCAGCCCAATCGGACCTCGGGTTCAGCCGAACCAGAGGCAGAGGACCAGGGAAATACTCCTCCTGCTTCCTACCATATTCCCCTTGAACTCGAGAGCCACCAAAACCACCACCACGAGTTCCACTTCCACTCTCACCAAGTCCACTGCCAATGCCACCGCGAGAAACACTGAACCGAGACTGCTGCTGATGCACCTCGACAACTGCGCCATCCTTCTTCTGCTCGCCAGATACAATATTGCTCTCATCGCCCGAACTCTTCAGCTTCTGAATCGAATTCTCCTTCTCCTTCTCTTTGTTCTTCTGTGCCGTCCCCGGCGTCGACGACACCAACGTGGCACGCAATGAAGGGAAATCCTCTCCTCTCAGCACGGCCGCCTTCTCAGCCAATGGCTGCGACGAAACCGGCGGAGCGGCGGCAGGTCCTACCGCACCGGATCGCGCTGAGGGCGGCATATACACGCTGCCGCCGCGGCCGAACCCATCGCCAGACCTCAATCCCTGGTCGAATCCATCGAGCGCGTGCTCCGCAGACGCTTCTTTCTCCGGGGCGGCAGCGAGAGGGGCCGGCTTAGTCCACCCCAAACCGGAGGAAGCGGGTCGGGACCCGGTTCCCGAACCAGAAGCGCCGGCCGGACCGCCACCCGATCCCAACGAATCGAACCGCTCATGCTCCTTGCGAAGCGAAGGGAGGTTCAACGGTGGCGGGACGGAGAGCTTCGGGCCAGCCTTGTGCGAGCTGCGAGGCCTCGAGAGGACCACCATGCCTCCGCCTCCACCGCCGCCGCCTGAGCCGCCGTGGCCGGCGGCGGGACGGGTGGTCCGGCTGGATCCGAAGGAGGCGGGGTGGTTGTGGTGGTGGTGAGAATGCTGCCCATAGGATTTGTTCAGATTCACAGAGACGAATTTGGTGCCGGAATTGGCCATCGCAGTGTGAATCGCCAAAGCATGAAAACCCTAACCCTTTGTTTTCTCTTTGATTCGCGGGATCTGGTTAACGATTGATCGACACCCTAAGTGGGATCGCACTCTAACCCTAACTAACACTGGTGATCGAAACGACGACGCGCGGGATCGAATGAAGCCTTCGCTGTGGTAGTGGATCTCGTTGTTCTTGTTGGTTTATTTTTTCGGTTTGGATTAGGGTTAGTTGTGCGAGGTGAATTTGGGGATTGAATGTTTGTTAGGGTTTGTGCGTAGCATAAGAGGGACGCCTCGGAGGGGCGTAAGATAGAGCGAGGCGGTGGTTAGGGAGAAAAGAGAAGCCCTACTCTAATATGTCCAACCGGAGAGAGAGAGAGAGAGAGAGAGAGAGAACAATGAAACGAGGTGAAGCTGAACAAGTAGACCAAAGCTAGGGAATGGTTTTTCTTGTCCTCATGTTTGTCGCCCTATACTTCCAGGTATTTACGTTTGTACCACACTTCATTCGTTCATCAGCCGTCTTATGTTTATTTGTATTTGGACCATTGGATTTGAATGTTAGAGGGGCCGAGGGGAGGAAATGAGTTGAAAGAAGTTGTTAATGTTGACCTTTGATGGAGGAAAATAAATGAGAGAGAAAGATAAAATTTGGAGTCTATTTCATATGCATCCTTCTAGGATTTGGATATGTAAAATATGAAGGGGTGTAAAGTGAAAAATTAAAGAAATATTTATTTTTGGATAAATAATTTTTATTATAAGTGAATTTTATAAATAGGTATAAATATTGTCTTTTTTTTTTATTTTAAATAATCATAATCTATTTTTCTAACATAATATGTTATAATATTTTTTTGAGTAAAATATACTTAAAAATTTATAAAAATATTTTTTCTTAGAAAAAAATCTAAACACACTCTTAGTATATTTTGTAAATAAATACGGTAGAGTATTATTCTTTAATATATCAAGAATATTAAATATATTTTACTTATATTTTTTAAATGTTACATATTGAGATTAAAAAATTTATATTTTGAAATAGAAAAATTATGATATCAAAAATAGTTATTACAACATAAATTAATATTTGATAAGATAAAAATTTTTAAAAAGTTAACCTATGCCGTAACAAATATTTCCAACGTCAAAACTTTTCCATCACAAACTATAGCGCTTAAAAAATTTGTTTCATTGTACTATCTATTTGCCAAAGTCAGTGCAATAAATCTACACGTAATTTGGAGGTTTTATAAAAATAATGAGAAAAATATAAGAGATTTTGTGTAAAATATTTTTATTTATTTTTCAAAATTTTGAAATATTTTAAATATGTGATTTTGACATGCATTTAGTATAGGAATTTTTTTATTATTCATGAAATAAAAGCTATTATATTATTAGTGTTGTGTTAGGATAAGGCTTGGCAAAAAAAAAAAAAAATCAAAGAACTTAATACACGCGGAAATTAAATTGCATTAATTTAATTCCTTATTATTTTTTAGAAGTTCTATATTGGGATATTGACCAAATTTATTATCGATTCATTCACTAAAACTTATGATATTAGCCTTATCAAATGGATTTTGTAACATCTTCTAAATATATACGCCATATTCGATTCATGAGATTTATATCTAGAAATTATTACAGGCACTGAAAAATTTTCAAAATAAAAAAATAATATATGCCCCTTAGAATTTCGTGCTTTATATATATACATGTCTATACATATATACATACATGTATATATACGTGTATATACATATATACTTAAAAATACAAGTTGGAAAGACTTAACTAATAATAATACACAGAATATGTCTTGCTCTGCAATCTTCACTTCAGCTGCCAACCTTAAAACTAGAGTTGGAGTCCAAGTATTGGGCTCAAGTCCACATCACCCCGTCGGTAGAGTCCCACAACTTTGTTACAGGCTTGAAGTCTAGTCTATGTACTGGAATGTTTATGGAGACAATACAAACAAGTTGTGAGAATCTAAAATTCTCAGTAGATATCCTCAATTCACTAAACACATAGGGTGTCATTGTAAATATTTTAGTTACTTCAGTTTATTATAAAAACGTGGCCAAATACACAAAGGCATAATTCAATTTTAAATTTGAAAACATATTTTCTCAAAACAGGTTGCTTTTATCCATCACTTGGTATTTTTCAAGGTAGGTACAGTGACAGTAAGAATATGAATTTTTATCGTAATAATAGAAACTATACAACATAATCAGATCATGAACAATGCATATCTAGAAACACATACTTGAGTCATGCAAGGGCACTTGTCCTTCTTGTCTCTCTCTTTAACTTGCAACTTGAATATCTGTACTTGGTCCTCTAGATATGGATGGCCTCTTCCCACTTTTCGGTAATAGCCTGCTTTTTAAGACCAAACTCGTTTCTGTATGTAATTACCGAGTTTACTTTCCTCGACTCTCATACCGACTCATTCTCCTTAGATCTATTCAAGGGCTGCCTTAAGTGATCATTTTTTATGATATCGCCCTAACCCACGACTAGGTGGAGGCTCGATACGTCTCTTTGCAAGTTCTTGTTACCTTTTACATTCTTGTATATGGTCATGCATGGGGATGCTATACATACTTATGCACATGCTACATATCTTACTTCAATTACATTTTTGTATGCATGATTTCCATGCACATAAACACATAAATACCCATACATTTGTGCTCCAATCTTTCTATATAGTAAAACTTACAATAATTGTCATAACTTTATGTCTTGCTTAACATTTGTCTTGCTTAACACTTAGGTCATGAGTAGCTAGAAATCTACCTTCACGTTAGGAAATCACCCTGAATCCATCTCTCATTGTCTAGCCCTTGTGTTTTATGACATCGTTCTTTATCCTATCCTTTATTTAACTTTCTTAGTCCCATGTGGTTTACTTGTGGGTAACTCAAGTTATATCTATTTAACTAAAGATGTCCTAGTTTCATAAGCATGAGCTCCGAGCTCCAGTTTTTACTAATGGTCCCCCAACTTCCAGGTTCCAAATTTAAGGAAAAGGGTTACTAGATCCCCTGGATTCCGAGTTCGGGATAAGAGCTTCCAAATCTTCCTAGGTTTCAAGTTTGATGCAAGGGTTCCTGGATTGTTCTAAGCTGCGAGTCCTAACCATAGGTATGAAGGTTCTGAGTTCCTCCAAGGTTTCGAGTTTTGGTTTATTGGTTATTTAAGGTTCCGGGTTATAGTCTTAAGGAATAGGGTTCCAAAATCCAATCCAGAAAGGGCATTTACTTCTTTCCCCGCCCCCAATTTTGGGTTCCGAGTATAAAGGAAAAAAGGTTCATTTTTTCTTCGTTCCCTAAGTTCTTAGTTATGAGTTCAATGAAAAGGTTTTCGGGTTGAACTCGGTTTCTATCCTATTTTGTTCTAAAATTCATATCTAATTCATTTAAGCTTAGATGGCCAAGATTTTTGGTTTATGTACTCTACTCTTCTTATACTAATTGGGAAAAATATATTTAACCTCATAGGATTAACCAATTAGTGCAGTTCTTGATAAACACCTCTATTATCATATCTTAGATTCTTATCTTATCTTTCTTTTGGTGTTTGGTCCTTCAAAGCTATTCAACCTAATCTCTATGGGTTCCCTTCACTCCAATTCTTCTTCAAGAACCTTAAAAGACTTAATTTAAGATTTATTACACATCTATTTTTATTCTTATGAAAGTAGAAACACTTACATATGGAAACATCCACATCTAAGTACAAAAATAAACTTAAATCAACATCTCAAGGCATACCATTATATAATCACATAATCAACACCATAATCTAACTAACCAGCATACAGTTTCAGATGGAAACCTAGGTCTTGGGTAGGACATAGGGCATAAGAGATTAAAGAAAATAACCTAAGATTTGAGCTACCTATCTTAAGGTTCTTAGAGCCATGGAAGCAAATAAGCCAAAAATAACTCCCAGTCTTCCTCCTTTCTCATGGCCGCAGCATATATGGAGGTGGAGAAATTCCACTTGATGCTTGATCATCAAATAGGTAAAGGGGTTTGATAGAAGGGAAGGTGAGAATTAATTTTCATAAAAAGAGCAAGGTGTTTTGAGACCAAGAAGGCTATCAACCATGAGCTTGAAGTTGATGGCTATGGTGGTGGTGAGGAAGAAGATGAAGAAGAGATGATGATGGTGGTGTTAGCATGAAATGAAGGAGACAAGGCAAGAATAAGAAAGTCTTGATATTTGTAGGAGATATTTTGTATAAGATATTTGTGGAAGGAGTAGTGGCGATAAATCCACCAATTGGGTCCGGTGTGGCTCCTTCCTGGCCACTTATTCTAGCTGCCCTCATGACATGTTTATCTAATCTCGGTGGGATTATTTCCTTAGATTTGTCATTCCAAAAGACAATATAGGACCTTTAAGGATTAATACAAGATATCCAACTATTAATTTAGGTACTCTAAGTTACCCGAGATTTATATATTGTGTGAGTAATCCCACACTTTTATTTCAAACCATGTGTAAAAATATCAGTTATAAAGATATTACATGTATTCTAATTATCCACTAGTGTTGTGGGCCCTATCTTTCCAGAATCGGGATTTTTCTACTAATGTTCGTCCTAACAACCATAAACCCTTAATTACACTTTGCCATTAATTTTAAAATTACAATTTTGCCCCTTCTTATACTATGGTTTACCTATTTATGATTTTACCCTTGCCTCGGTCCCAAGCTTTATTCTATACTGGTCTACTTTCAGAGTTGGGGATGTTACAATTCTCTCATCTTTTTAAAATTCCTTATTTTCTAACCTATAGGGAAAACTTTCTTTAGCTTCACGTCCTGTTCCAAGCTTACTGGCTGGTGGCTCCGCTATCTAGGACCACCTACCTCATAGGTATAAACTTATGCCAATGAGAATATCCAACCTCTTCACTTCTAATCGCTAGGTCTTCCAAATTATCTGGTGCCTCTATTGAAACCCTTACTAGAGAAATTGTGAGCCCTATAACAAGATTGAAGGAGAGCATTGACTACTCGTTCGATAAGGATGGCTTGTACATTCCCTTTTTGCTATTGAAGTTACATTAAGATCTCTCACTCTTGAGAGAGTATGCTCATCCTTGGACGTCATCTCTGATCTTGAGAATTACAAAAATTATAAGCGAACTTGTTGTCTTTACTAATAATTCGAAAACTTTCTCTTGTTTGGTTCTTACAGGGTCTTTGTGAGTGTGTGCAGTTGATCACCCTCCTAGCTCCTACTATAGAGCTTAATTTCCGAGGCTCTTGATTCTTAGTAATCCTACTACAATGTTCCAAGAACTGGTATGTTATCTCATACCGAGTCTCTTGCAAAGTCATTCGTTAGTGGTGTACAATTATCCCTTGGCAACAAATCCTTAACTGCCTTACCTAACAGGGTTAATCCAAGGCACCGATTCCTATCTATTAACACTTGAATGGTTCTCATGGTGCGCCCATCACTTCATGGTTGATATGTGGTTGGGGACATAAGATTATTCTAGGTAATTCCTTATGAAGTTTTCCTAAATTTATGGATCAAACCAAGTTATTGGGTACAAGAGACCATGAGCGGAACATCAACCTATCCAATGATTATTTCTTACCAATCCTTAGAGGAAGTCTTGTGCCGACTAATAGTGAGTGTATTGCGTTAGTCGGTCTCCTTATTGCTATTCCGGTTGTAACACCCTACTAATTTGATGTTACGCTTAAGTCATAGCATGAATCAAGTAGATTGTGTTACCGGATTAACACTCTGTTTACCTTTCCTAATTCGTTCTTCTTTAATTCATCATCATCATTTTTTTTTTTTTATAGACGAAACGGCGCGCTGCTATACTGTGAGCGTTACGAAACTCAACATAGTACCATAACAGATAAGAAATAGTATAAAAACCATCAACTGTATACATACATATGTATTTACATGTAAGAAGTCATTGCTTCAGTCTCTACATATATATATATATATATTAACAGCAGATGAAATAAAGGAACAGCAAAATTCCTATTGCTAAAAAGTAGAGGCGGACTAGCAGGAGCAGGCTGTGTTCAACGAGTCCAACTCGGAGTCATGGTGAAGCTGTAGGACTGGGATCTCAAGGAAAAGAGTGGCCGTTGAGCCCTTTGCCAGCGTATGAGAATAGTACGGAAATACAACACGGGGTGAGAATTTAAGAAAATCCTCAGTAGAGTTCGTGTATAGCGTTCATCTGACGTCACATTCATTTTCAGTTGCCTCGGGTTTTATTTAATTATAAAAACAAGTGTTCAAACTAGTTATCCATTTTATTGAGTTTAAGGAAATGTCTGGTCCGAGGCAAGGTCCAGTTTTACTTTAGAAGGCACAAAAAATAGACAGATTTACTAATAAGATTTCACAGAATAGCAAACAGAATAAATAAATAAACGGCAGTCAATAAACTTAATAGACACTGCATCCATCTTGACATAATTATTTCATGTAACCATGCATTCATGTAATCATACAAACTTAATCATGAACCTTTCTTCATAAGTATTTCCATTACTTTTCATCATTTTCCATCTCTTAGTCCCCTGGGAGTTCTTGGCCATTTAGACTCCTGGGTAATAGTCTGCTTCTCAGGATCGAGCTCGTTCCTATACAAGAGTGTCGGGTTTACTTTCCCCGACCTTCCCACCGATCTATTCCCCTTAACTTCTTATCCGAAGCTGGTCCAAGTAGTATGGAACTTTCATAGTAACATAATCCTTATCATAACTTTCATGGCTTACTTGAAATTGCATATGCATTAACATATAATTCATAACTTATACATGGGTTCTACCGAATTTTCGGCAGCATAACGGAACGTGTCAGCTTCCCCATGAATAGTGCCAGCACATCAGAACATCAATTTGTCAATAAGGTCACAACATTACACATATATTTCAATATGGAACTCATAATAGCATTAAACTCATCAAGGCAGAGTTTCTGCCCCAGCATAGTCAACCAAGCCGATTTTTATAACTCAAGCCATTATTTCTATTTAACTCATTTGGACCTCAAATTCGGGTATATTAAATTGTTATGTGTCTATTTTCTAACCTCTTTGGTCCTATCTAATTTCGATATCCATAGCTCAAGATATTTAGAGTTTATCCCGGCTTGCCCAGTGGCTGGCCAGAATCAGACACCTAAAAGTAAAACCACTAAAAATCGAAAACTGATTCAAATCACACGAAATTGGTCTCATATTAAAGCGAACAGGTCAAAGTTTCATTTACAAAAAGTTCCATTCCAATTGACTTAGTAGGGCTCAAGTTATAAGCCCCGACTTCTGACCTTTCTAAACTGCCCTGTTCTGGCCCGGTTTGGACATAAGGCAAATTTCTTGGATCACTGGGAGCAAACGGAACCTCATCTAATTCTGAAATTTTTATGAGACATTCTTCTATGTGTAAGATTTCTAACAAAGTTGGTTTCACTTATTTTCAAGTAGGATAGGACGAGTTCTACCCTGAACAACTCAGTCTGCCCAGAATCAGAGTCAAAACCCTAGGTCGAGATTCAAAAATTCATATCTCTCTCAATACTAATCCAAAAGCCTTATATGATATATCTATGGAAAGCCCTGGATGTCTAGTTTCATTTAAAATTGGTTCATCAAATTTAATCAGCTATAGGCGGAGCCGTACACTCCGCCGTACGGACTACCGAGGGTTTTTGGTTCTACCACCCATCAGCTCTTCCTATTTTCACTCTTTCTTGCTTCCAATTTGGTTTTAATCAAACAAACAGCCCAAAACCAATCACATATCATCATAATCCTTCATTTAACACATCAAAGATTATGAAAATAATCCAAGCTTAGCCAGCCAAGACCACAGAATTGATGCAAGAATAAAACCCCTACCTTTGTTCTAAGTGATTTTGCTTGATTCTTGAGGGCTTGGATGAGTAAGGCTTGATTTGGCTTGATGGTTGGCTGAAGTTTTGTGTGTGAAGGAGAGAAGAGGAGAGCTGAATGAGAGGAGAAAAGTGGCGCAAGAAAGGGGTCAGAATGGGTGATAAGGGAGCAGAAAAATCTGATTACATAAGTGGTGTTTAGTTGGCTTTTTCTTTGGCATTTGATTGGTTGAACTTGTATGGCTGAAATTCAGCCAGCCTTCCTTGTCTTTGTGGCCACTTTTGCGCCACTTTTGGGTGATAATGTGGCTGAGTAATCAGCCTTAGGTCCTAGGGTTTTAAGCTTGCAATTCTATTGGTTCGGTTCCGACAGTTTAAAATACCGTAATCTTACCGATTTCCTTTAAATCGGTAAATCGGTTTTGTGAAAATTCTTATGAAATCTTCTATATTTCTAACCTAATTAACTTGTACCTAATCTCAATTAATTGTTAATCAATTGATCCTAAATAATTATTTAACCGAATTTTAATTAATCTCAATTATTCGATAAAAACTGAACAATTGAACGGAAAACGATAAAAGAATTTCGGTGAATGTTACACTGGTAAAGTCATATTTTACAATGCAGACATCCTCGTTCTATGGTTTGTTGAGGGATTCTCTCTTCCATTTTTTCTCCTAAGCTTCTAGGCCAATTTCTAGGAATTTGGCTATCTCTGGTGTTCCTACTTGACTCCGTCACTAATCTCAAATGTGCAACAATCACAATGACTTTATTGAGGTTCTCTTGGGAGTTACCCTAACTACCTCTCTGTAATCTTTAGTTACTTTATCACTTGTCGGCCCAAAAGTGAGTTTGCTTTCTCTTTAAACATGGTTCCTCTTAATCTTCTTCTTAGTCTACCTTCCCAAAATTCTGCTCACAAGCTCTTACTTTGAAGTTCAATTTCTTGAGGGGTTTACCTAACTTCTTATCACTTAGTAGTCCATATCTTCACGTGATGAAAGTTCCCCACTTCGTCACTGAATTTTCTTAAGCTTCCATTTTTTATTTCTTAATACCAAGGTATACCTAGTTCAATGTGAAGAAAAGAATTGACAGTCCTGCTTATTATTAAGGTAGCAAAATTCCATCATTCCATCTCTTTTACGGGGTGTTATTTGGGTGTGTATGGAGAATCGTCATTGATTACATTAGCACCAAAGTTCACCTTGTCTGATAACGCCTTAATCCATCACTAGGTTCCTCAGAGAATTTATTTGCCTTTTCTGCTGTGTATTTAATTATTCTTGCTTTGTGATTGCTGATAGACTTCTCGTCACTTGTTCTCCAAACCTTCGATACCAACACAAGAAGTTTTACAGTTACTAAAGTTATCATTTACATTAGTGGTCTGCTTCGATATGTAATAATCACAGTGGCCATGTCAAAGTTCTTTGAAGCAGTTTTAGTTATTTCCTTAAGATCCTTACTTACTTGGCTGTCTTTGGTCCAATAATGAATCTTTCTTTATTGGGGTTTCTATAGAGTGCAGGCTTAGGGTCTTCCTCGAAATCGTAACTATGAACTTCGCTTTAGAACTTTTTCTTTCCTTGTAAGCTTTATCTTATTCCTCATTGTTCGTTAATTAGGTCTTGTATCACTCCCACTATTGAGCTTATTGATGCCTGTCATGATTTCTTGTTCCCAAAATATGATTAGTTCAATGTGAGGGAAGGAAGCGACAGGCTTGCTTCCCTGTTGAGGCTACAAAGTTTTGTCATCACCTATTCCTTTCGATGCATTAATCTAGATATATATGGAAATCTCTCGTCTGCTGTATTGGTGCCTAACCTTCTCTCGCTCAGATAACAACTCTATTCATCACTATTCTAATGGAGCGGCGATTCTTCGTATGCCACACTTAATCCAGCCTCAAGCGTAGAGACTTAGTTGCCTGAGTTTGAGAGTCCTCTAATCCTGCATCGTAACCTTGACTACCATGCGGCGTAGTTCCAAATTCTTTAAATCATATATTGGTGCATCATCTAATCCTTATTGGGGTGCATTGGGCTGTCCCAAAGAGTTCTTCAAATTTAATAACATCATTACTGATGTCAGGACAAGTCAACATATTAACTCCTATAATCTTTAACTTGTACTCTGAATTCAAACTGGATAACATTTTTCCCCCAATAAGCCTTCCAAAAGTAAAACTTCCTCCTTTCTTTTTTGTAGCACCCTATCACTTTTGCAGAAAACTTGTCTTCGTCTCAATCCATTAGAATCTCCCACTTTACTTTATTTCAAACTATTGTGATTAGTTGCACTTCCCTTGGTTACGACATGCCTATTTGCAAGTTCCTAATCCTTATCACCCCCATCTTACATTTAGGTGCATTCATCATCAAATTACTCCACCCATAGTGCTCACAGTGGTGTCTAAAGGTAATCGTTTTATCTTCTCTTCATCTTTGAATAGCTTTATCCTTTCGTCAATAACATATCAAAGATGGTTCTATTATACTATTCCTGTGGTGGCTAAGGTTGATGGAGTTCAGTATAACTAGACCCTTTAATACTTCCCTTGTTCTTAATGGGTAGGAGATGTTGCCTTATTTCAAATGCTACCATAACCTGAGAGTGTCCTCACTTCAAATTAGTGGGAGATGGAACACTTTTTCTCCCAAAGGATCCTCCAAATCTGCTTTTATATCTCCATCTTCTTTTTATTACCGACTAAAATTGAGTCTTTACCTTGGTATGCTATGCAATTAGAGGAATTCTTTCAAGACTTTTCCAACCACTTGCTTCTACTCTGAGGCCTTGCCTGGGGTTTCTTTGATTTGCAATTACTAAAGTGTCGACTCCCAGTATCCTTATGGGAGAAGTTACTCCATTCTCTAAACAAAGACCTAGAGAGGTCTTTCCCATACATGGCTGGGATTTCCATTCTTGACTATCTCGCTTAATCTTTGGCTCACTTAACCAAGCTCTAAGCTTCTTAAGTAATAGGTTTAACCTTTACAATATGGCATTACTATAACCCATTGTACCAAGACTTCGACTAAGCTTACCAATGGGTTACCCTCAAGGTAGCCTCACCTACAAGGAAAAATTAGGGTGCTATCCACACAACCTGAATAACGTTATTGGTGGATAGTTACATTACTCCTATCGATTATTCGTTAAACCTATAAAATTAGGCAAAAAGAATCCTCTAGATTCAATCTAGAGAAAACATCCTAAACTGTAACACTGATGTAGCTTAAGACAATTTCTTGTCAAGGTCAGGAAAGTTCTCATTTGGCTTATCCCTTGCTGAGATATTGCCCTTTAACGGCTTGAGTTTTTGGCTTCTTGATAATGTTGGATAAGACAAACTCTTCCCTTTTATGGCCATGTTTACCACATCCATAGCACATCGACCAACATAATTCCTTTGATTAGGTCTCCAACTTCTCTACAATCCCTAGCTTGTCAACCGTTTGCCCTTTTCAGGCAACTATTACCTCCCTGAGAGTTCCTGTAATAACTATATCAAGAAGGTTCCTAATAAGCCTATAGGATGCCATAGGCTTCTGTTTACACAAAACTTTATATTGAGATGATCAAACTCAACATTCAGTCAAGTGTAACATATAGACTACAACACTCACAACAATGCTGTCATGTACAAGTTTTTATATCCT
The DNA here is from genome assembly GCA_031439585.1 of Pterocarpus macrocarpus. Taxonomy (NCBI): domain Eukaryota; kingdom Viridiplantae; phylum Streptophyta; class Magnoliopsida; order Fabales; family Fabaceae; genus Pterocarpus; species Pterocarpus macrocarpus. Next base: position 30,192,831 of record CM062513.1, on the reverse strand, counting down.
TATCACACAAGGACCTAGCATGATTTACCTAGATTCTCATAATATATCTCAGAAGCATAGTTAGTCCATCCACGAGCCTATACAAGATGAACTGCTCTAATACAAAAATATAACAGCCTCCAAACATATATGTCATGCTCTAGTCATGAGATTATATCTAGATATTGTTATTGGTACTGAGGAAATTTTCAAATAAGAAAACATAATATATGGCCTTTAGAATTTCATACTTCATTATTGAATAAAGATTTACAACCCCCAGTGTTTGATAGACATATATACTTAAAAATACAAGTTGGAAGGACTTAACTAATATGATACACAGAACATGTCTTACTTTACAATCTTCACTTCAGCTGCCTGCCTTGACACTCGAGTTGGAGTCCAAGTATTGGGCTAAAGTCCCCATCTCCCAATCCATAATAGTCCCTTAACTTTGCTGCAGACTTGGAGTCTAGTCAATGTACTGGAATGTTTACAGGGACAATACAAACAAGTAGTGAGAATCTAAGATTCTTGGTAGGTATACTCAATCCATTAAGCACATAAGCTGTCATCGTAAATATCCCAACTGCTTCAATTTATAACGAAAATGTAGCTAAATACACATAGGCATATGTTCAATTTTAAATTTGAAAAGGTCTTTTCTCAAAGCGGGTTGATGTTAGCAATCACTTGGTACTTTTCAGGGCAGGTATAGTAATAGTAAGAATATGAATTTTCGTAATAATAGAAACTATACATAATCAAATCATGAACAATACATATGTAGATTGTAACATCCTTAATTTTCTTTTGTGCTAAATTGTCTCAGTAACCCTGAGTAATTGGGCACTTAATAAGAAATTAGAGATTTAGGCTCAATTAATGAATTTATGTGGTAATTTGGAAGAGAAAAGTTAATTAAATGCTTAATTGAGATTCGATAATCCCTAATTAAGTGAGTCAAACTCTTAATAGTTTAGTTAAGCACCGATAACCCTTAATTAACTTAACCGAGTTTAATTCAAGATAGTTGAGCTTAATTACAAGTTTAATTTTCTTAATCATATTCTTGTGTGTTAATCACTAATTCTTGCTTAATCAAGTTGATTAAGTTGCAAGAGCACTTAATCACATCATTAAAATTTAAATTTAGTCAATTAGATAATAAAGCATTGATGACACCACTAAAGTGAAAAAGTAGAAGACAATATTGCTTTACGTAAGAAAAGCATTAGGGTTTGTCACATTAGGGTTTGTGTAAAATAAACCCTATAATTAACCATTTTGTCCCCTTAATTACAACAAAATGAAGAAAATATCCTCTTCATGCCCATATGAAGGCTACGGCCTCGGCCTCCCCCTCCCCCACATCATTATTCATTTTCATTTTGTGACTTTTTACTTTCTCTCTAAGTCTCTCAAATCCTTTCACTTCTCTCTACATCCTTTCTCCATCACCACCATAATCAAAACTCTCACTTAGCCCTTCAAAGACCACATCTTTTGGTCTTTGAAGAAAAGATATAAACACTATAAGACTCATTTTCAAAAGGACTCAAGAGCTCTCTCCTTGTTCATCCAAAACTGCCACCTTCATCCACTTTGAGGAGCATCATCTTTTTCATTTTCTCCTTTAAGAACTCGCCACTTTTACCGCTAAGTAGTGATCTCTACTCTTCTCTTTTGTTTACTCAAGAAAGTTTGAAGCTTGGTTCCTCTCATGACCAAGATCTTCAAGTGAAAGCTTGAAAAAATCTTTCATGCTTTTCATGAGCAAAAGTTTTTATTTTTAGTAAAATATGTTCATGTTATTGTTCATGAGTTGTTCTTGATTTTTTTAGAAATGTTCCTCTCTTTAAGTGCTTCAAAGTTTCTATTTTCCTTTCTTGATGCATGAGATCTTGATGTTCTTAGTGGTGTTTGGGTTGAAAGTTGTTTATCTTCTTATGATGGTGCTTATAATTGGAAAAGTTGTCATCTTTATCATTTTCTCTTGATTTGACAAGACTAAACACATTCTTGATGCATGAAATTTCAAAAAGTTTGTTACTTGCAACCTTAAAAGTGGCGCAAGTTTTGTGCTCTTATAAAGTTTTACTTTGTCTTATCTCAAAGATAAGAATATATATAAAAGTCTAAGCTTTTTGGAATATGAAGCCTTTTTAGGTTTTAAAAATGATAATTTGTCACTTCATGTCTTAAAGATAGACTCTTGAATATAAGTCCTTTCATAAAGTTTTAAACTTTAATTAAGAAGATAGCTTTAAGTCATAAAGTTATAAATTTGTACTTTAGTCTTGTAAAAGTTGAACCTTGGGATGAAAATATTGAGTAAAGTTTTAAGCTTTAAGCAAGAATGTCACTTTTGAGTCATAAATGTGTTAACTTTTATAAAGAACAAGATTTTCTAATTCTAAATTTAATGTCTTGTATCATTATTTCATAAAGTAGGAATCTTTTAGACTTTAAAACAATTTTAAATCATAAAGTTGAGATCTGATGGTCTTAGAATAATTAAAAATGTCAACTTTCATAAAGAACAAGGCTTTTAGTCCTAAAGCTAGTATCTTGTATCATTACCTCATATAAATTGAATCTTTAAGAAAAGAGCATAATTTTAGAGGCACATACTTTCTTAAAGAATGAAACTTTATAATTACTTGATAAAGAATTATAACTTTTATAATATTTAGGGTAAGATCTTGTTATGTTAATGATAAAAGCTTGAAACTTTGTAACTTAGATAAGTTAAAAATCACCCTTGGTGATTAGTGAATATGGTGTTGTTGGGTTCATGAGTGTGGTTATGCGTTGTCATGACCCAAGGACTAGAGGGATCTCAAAATCCTTGGGAACAGAAGCATGATTAGGGCCTCTGAGCATACCATGAACCTAGAAATCACTAAGTGCGCTATCTCAAGGAAAAAAGATAATTACTTAACTTAATTAATTTGAACAAGTGTTCCCGAAGACATGTACACAAGTAAAAAGTAATTCCACATAAGGACTAAGTAACTAAAAAACTACATACATATTTATTTTAACTATGTGATTCTCTCATGGGTAACCATAGAAAATCATATGATGACTCATAAGACTTTCCGCAAAGAATAACATAATTATGAATACATGATGCCATTAGGCATGATGAATGACAAGTTTGATTAAGCTTTGTCTCATGATTGAATGATTAGTCTGATGATATGATATGGATATAATAGACTATTGGTTGAAAGTTTTATAATTGGCATTTTAGGGAAGCTCCGGTCTAGCTGTTATACTGTCGGATTTCCATCAAAATTATGGATATAGTCATATCATTGCATGTGTCTTGTTGAAGAAGTACTATGCACGTAAAGTATAATGATAAGAACGGAAAGAATGAGATATGACCCTTCAATCACTTCGGTAAGGGAAGTGAGAGACGATGATCTACAAAGATTCAAGGAACCTCTATGGGGGAGGTAGGGTGATATGGAGGACCCTCCAACTTAGAAGTAACCATTATCAGCTTAGTCTGATTTGGTTAGTACTACGTGACGGCGGTCATGGAATGAGCTCATATCCAAAAGCAGTTTATTTTAAAGGAAAAGTAAAGGATGTTAAGCACGTGCTAAGAATAAAAATAAAGTCAAAGTAAAACTATGGTAAAGTCCATGAAGTCACATGAATGTGCATACATCTTTATTCTCTCATATGCATGGTTATGAATGTCTATAATATGTTTTCATACATATGCTTCTACCTTATGGCTTTGTGTCCTTTTATATTATGTTTACATGATGAAGATTAAAAGAAACCTGCTTTGGGAACTTATGTTTCCAAACCTTTTAAAAATGGAATCTATGCATGCTTGCCGTTTTCATAATTAAACCCGAAGTGGCTAGGATAACGACAATAACACATTAATGGTCTAGTCGAGATCCTACTGAGAAATCTTGTATTTCTCACTCCTACGTTTCCATGTCGTCTTCAGATGGAGCTGATGGCAGCACTTCTGATGGTACTTGACTTGATAAGATGAGGAGCTGCCATATTTCTTCACCTAGCTAAAGAGGATCAAGATAGTAGCATAGTATTTTCACTTTCTTAAGAGCCCTAATTGGGCAGTATATGTGTAATTAAGAGCATGTCGGAAGTCATACTGCTTAATTTGACCTATTATATATGTGATACTTATTAAGTGTAATGATGAATCTTGATTATCTATGATTACATTATTAGCTTAAGGTATTGTGTTATGTTATTTCAATTTTGTCATACATCTTTCTAGTAACTCCGTGATATGAAGAACAACGTCTATATATATGCGAGTAAGTAAGCGCTTAAAGACTCAATTTTCAAACATAAAGGTTTTACAAAAAAAAATTTACAAGCTGTTTTCATATATTACACTAATTTCAGCTATAAGAACTTTTGCTAGTTAAGAGTAACAACTAATAATGCCATAAAAATGACTTAAGCATAGTATGGTATTATTAGGGTTTTACGTAGATACACATACTTGAATCATACAAGTGCATTTGTCTTTCTCGTCTATTTCTTTAACTTACAACTTGAATATTTGTTCTTAGTCCCCTGGAAGTGGATAGCCTCTTCTTACTTCTGGGTAATAGCCTATTTTTCAGGACTAAGCTTATTCCTATATATGATTGCCGAGTTTATTTTCTCCGACTCTTGCATCGACTTATTCCCTTTAGATCTACTCAGGGGCTGGCTGAAGTGATCATTTTTTTATGATATCACCCTAACCCACTACTAGATGGAGGCTCGATATGTCTCTTTGCAAGTTCTTGTTACCTTTTACATTCTTGTACACGGTCACGCATGGGGATGCTGTATGCACTTTTGCACATGCTTTGTATCTTACTTCAATTACATTCTTGCATGCATGATTTCCACATACATCATGTAAATACTCATATATTTGTACTCCAATCTTTGTATATAGTAAAACTTACAATAATGGTCATAGCTTTATGTTTTGCTTAACATTTGTCTTGCTTAGGCATACTAAATGTTGTTGTTTAGGCTTTGTTTTATTCTTGATAGTGGTCCACTTTTTGTTGTTTACTATTTGCTCATTCTTCTCTTTTCTAAATCTCCATTTTCAACTTTGTAGTGTGCTTTATATGTTACTTGTATGTTTACATTATTTAAGCAATTTAGATGAGTAAGTTCACTAATCCACAAAATGTTGTTTATGCTTTACTTTCTTCTTGATTGTATTCCACTTTCTGTTGTTATTTAGGTGTTGTTCATTCTTCTTGATTTCATTCCACTTTTTGCTTATGCATGGTTCATTCTTCTTAGTTTGAATGTTATTTTTCAGTTCTATTATTGCTTATTCATTTCTTTCATTCTTCTCGATCTTACTTTCTTCTAAATCTTTTATTTCTCTTTCCTTCCCCCATCTTCCTTCTAGTAGATGAACTTCATATTTATGTTTATTTTATTGGACTACCTCTCTTTTATCTTGCCTAATGAAGAAGGTACAATCCAAATCTAATGAGTATACTATGTTTTTTTGTGTCTAAGATGCTTTTAAAATATACACTCCTCTTCCCTGAAGGATGAAAATGGTCTACAGTTTAATCAGTTTTAATATTTTTTGTTAAATTTTTTTCTTTTAGATTTATTTCCTTATTTTGTGACCAAAATACTCTTGGTTAATAGTTATATATATTGAAATCGTTTTTACAATAACACACACACACACATATATATATAGCACACCTTCATACAAAGGCTAGCAAGCTTCATACTTTGTCTTGAACAAAAATACTTTCTATCTTTTATGAATCAATCTATGGTTTAGGTTAATTTCATAATTTTCTTTCATTCATATTAATTATCGTTTTGAGTTTTCTCCTACTCGATAAATATCCCTTCTTTTATATTTCTCTCTTATCTTTCTCAATTCTCTTCTCTAGAATTGCTAAACTAGAATTATGTTGATGCCAAACTATTATTTATTTCTTAGCAAATGTCCCATGCGATTCTATACATAACCATAATAAGAAAAAAAAGGAAAAATCGAAAAATAAAAAAAAGAAATAGAAGAAAAGATGAGATATTAATGCTTATGACATGTATGATGCTCCAAAACCATTGATGTCGATCGACTTGCATGAGTTAAGTGCCAATGTCCATTTGGTTAGTAAAGGAATGAAAATAAAAATTGGAATTGAAAGAAGGTTTTTAATCTTATAAACTAAAAAATACCATGTAGAGATGTTAAAATCAAAACAAACTAAGTAGAGTATAGTATGATTTTAGCTTAATAATTGAGCATATGGGAATAGAAAAGATGAAAGAGGATATTTATGAAGCCAGAGAAAGGTCAAAAATGATAATTAATATGAATGAAAGAAAATTACAAAATTAACTAGAATTATAGATTGATTCATGAAAGTGTGGAGGTTAGCAATTACTTATACACACACACAAAAATTATTTTCTTGTATGCATTGTATGTGTATTGCATGGATTATGTAAATTAAATATAACTTATCATAATTGTTTAGAATAGGAAGATAGGATATCATATCAATAGTCAAATGAGTCGACTGAGAAATGTATCATTGAGTTGACTTTCACCTCCTGATGGTAGGTGTGAAGTTGCAAGGACTTCGACGTTGAAGTTAGGGAGTGTTTGATATACTAAATGTAGTGGATTATTGTACTGACTTGAACTCCTATCCTAGTGTGGTTTAAATAGGCATAATTCAAAAGGCGGGCAAGCACGGAATTTGCCTTTCATAAGATTCAGCTTCCACCTCCATTCACCGTACCCTTGACCTCTAATGTCGTAGGGGTATAGCCGAGAAGGTAAGGGGAAATCCTTTGAATTTTGCTCCATTGAGTGGCACAATTAGGTGCATTACTTATAAGGCTGTGACTTGCACCTTATGCTTGGCTCATCAAGCCTATTTGATACTTGGTGGCTTGATTGTTAGTCTGTAACATTGCCCCCTAACTTGGTTTTAAGGTTGCTAGTTTGGACCCGAAGTTTCATTTTCATCATTTCTTGTTATTAAGTCAGATATTGGACCCATTCGATAACTACAAAATTCTAAATTTTAAATTTCTCGTAGAAGGTTCTAGAATTGTGACTTCTTGCTTTTGAGAACGTCGCTCTGTAGGGCCTTATTAACAATCATGTTGTTCCTTTCTTTGGAGGGACACATGTCGGTTCTAATGCCTTGCTTCCCGTGAACCATCATTTTGAATCAACCTGACTTTACCATCATACCGGTACTTGAATTCATGAAAGAACTTAATGCCTTTATGCGACCGTTCATGGTTAACACTTCCCTCCTTCCTTCAAATAATTTGCCCTTTCTGTACATCCCTACCCTTAGCAATTTGAGAGAAAGAGTTTCAGGAGAGTTTCTAGCAAAGCATCCATACTTCAAAGTTCCTTTCATCTGCTCTTAAAGACTTTTCTTCTTCCATTTCATCAGTAAGTGGCCTTTTCTTTCTTCTTTTTTACTGTTTCATGTGTTTATTTTTAAATTTATGAAATTCTATTATTGTGGGTGTAGGAGAGAGACAATGATAGTGGTGGCATTTAAGGTGGCTTAGTTCGCCTCTATAACCCTTTCATTCTGCAACTTTAGGGTAGCTAAGCATCACCACCACCACCAACTATTTCCTCTTAGAATCCTTGGTTACCCCTAGTGGTTGAACTTCTTAAACTAAGGGAACCATCATAGGATAGTTCATAGGAATGTTCTTTTTCTTCTAATTTTTTTTTCAGTTGCAACCTAGCAAAGTTAGATGCTGACTATTGGTGGTGCACTTGTGTAGGTCATCCTTCCGACTTCTAAGATGGGCAAAAAAAAAGCACCTCCTCCTTCTTAGTCCTCCAAGTTCTTGACGATCTAGAATGGATCCTATATGGTTAGGTAAATTGGGAAGTACTTGGCATCCCCTTTGCCATCGATGAGAAATACATAACTCATCTCAATAAGCATCTCAAGTTAACCCTAGACTAGGCAAATGATAACCAATTTGAATTTTAGGTGGCCCAAAACAACTGAGTTTGTTTCATCAACCATGACTCGACGTCTTAATTCCTGCGGATGTATCTTATTTAGCCACCTCAGTGTTAGGCTTCTTTTCACCGAGTTTCAAACACAAATAATCCAAGCGATTTGAGCTACCTACACCTAATTTCATCATAACAATTAGGTTGTGATATAGGGGTTCAAGATCATGTGCAATCTTCTTAAAATCCCCCTATCGCTTCTAGTCTTATTCTTTTTGTTTAATTTAACTCATTCGGACAGTGTAGGAGCTACACAAGGGTTGTTATCTTTCCAAGCTCAGCCCAAACAAAAGATTTTTGAGCTGTTTGAAGATTCGTATCACAAATTCAAGGCCTTTTATTTCAAGGTTTTCTTAGCTCTAGGCATTCACCCTTTCTTTGTGACATTGGAAGAGGATCATTCGAGCATCCCAATTTACTGGAATAAATAATACATTAAAAAAAGGTAAAAGATAAAGATTTGAATTCCCTAAATAGGGCTACAATAGACTTTTCCTAGAGAATTAGGGAGAAAAGAATCTTAATTTATGATATATTTTAGAGGGGGACAAAAACATTGCCAAAGCTGCCTTAGGTGCATTTTTGGTTTCCTTTACCATTTCCAAGTTGCTAATCTATAATGATTTTATTTATATTATATTAACATTGACTTGGTTGTTGTTTGTACATAAACATGTTGAGAACAACATGACCCCCAAGATAAAGCTTGCCGAACTTCGTTGTATGATGGTAATAGATGCCTGGGCCAAAGTAGAAGATTTTAGGAACTTGCTTTCTTGGGCAAGCTCTCATCATCAACACTTTCACCTCCATGTTGGCAGAGCCTGAAGCTCTACAATAGAAAAAGTGATGGCTAACCAAGAAAGCTATAAAGGAACCTTTCAAGGTAGTCCTAATGGATGAGGCGCCCAGAAGATTTTAATTTCAAAGGTATGATTGATTCCATCCTCCTGACCTCGGATTCAATGACTCGACTGGATCAAGTGAACCTCAAACTCAGCCTTCTACAATTTATTCAGGCCTTTCTCTTTGCTGCGGCTATAGCGAGATATATACAGCCTTCTGTGGTTTCCAAGGTTCCATCTTTGAAAAACAATGCAAAGGAGTTTGATAAGAGCCTTGTTCAGATGCAACGGGAAAAGACCTTGTTGGAGGAGGCTAAGTAGAAGGCCTTCCAGGAGGTTCAATCATGGAATGAGAAGGCAACAAAGGCTGAGAAGATTTTGGACGATTTTCAAATTGAAAAAGGGGACTTAGAGGCTAGAGTAGTGGCTTTCAAGAAGAAGGTCGAGGATCTTGGTCTAGGGATGGCAAAAAAACCTAAGTAGATACCAACAGGACTACCAGTGACGGGGATGGGTATATGGGCGGAGTCCTCATTTATTAAAAGGGGCGAGTGTAGTGGATGAGATCCCTGCCCATGAGGAGTCGCTAAGTCCCAACTTATGTGAAGTTTCTAAAATTAAAAAACAAGCATACAAGTTTTATAATTTACAACAAGGGACTTAAACGTATTTTCATGATATTTTTAATTGTCTTTTATTGGATTTGCATCATGTATAGTTATTTTTAATTTGGATTATGTTGTATTAGTAATGTTATAATGGATTATAGATATTTATGTATGTTTTATTTAGGTTTAAGATTTTGTTTTTAGTATTTTATCTCTATTTTTGGATTTTTTTTAATTTTCAGCATAAACCTGTAGATATTCATTAGGATTTAAATCCCCGAGGGTAATGGGAAATGTGGACATGTAACGGGGATGGGGACGACGAGAGGAGCAATTTTCTGAATGAGGACAAAGGGAAGAGGTGTAGAAAAAGGTATTTTCTATATCTTGGAAGAGTTTACAAGGGCCAAATATATAGGCCTGGACAAAATCGGTACACTAATTCTATTCTTAATTTAAAGGAGGAAATAATCTATTCTTAGATGAAAAATAAATTACAGATATTAACTACCTAAGAAAGGAAAGATTCTATTCTTCCTAATCTATACAAATAACAAATAGAATATCCTAAATTAGAATATCCTTTCTAAAATTTGGCACTGATCACCAACACCCCCTTAAGTTGGGTGGTTAATATCTACCATGCCCAGATTGGAGCTTAAAGTCTCATAAGTCTTTTTCGAAAAGCCTTTAGTCAAAATATCTATAATTTGTAGACTTGATGGTGTGTATTCTAAACTAGTGACCCCACTATTAATCTTTCTTTTATAAAGTGGCGATCAATTTCCACATGTTTAGTTCTATCATGATGAATCGGATTCTTGGCAATGCTGATGGTAGCTTTGTTGTCACATTGAACTTTCATAGGTTAATGTGAGGATATTTTGAGCTCTTTAAGTATTCTTTGGAGCCATATCCCTTCACAAATACCATGACACAGTGCTCTAAACTCTGCTTCAGCGCGCTGCTTCTTACAACTACTAGTTGCTTTTTACTCCTCCATGTGACCAAATTCCCCCAAACATAGGAGCAATAACTTGTGGTGGATTTCTAGTCGGTAATTGACCCTGCCCAATCTACATCAGTGTCCACCTCAATGTCTCTATTAGAATTCTTTGCAAAGTGTAGTCCACTACCTAGAGTTCCTTTTAGGTATTGGAGGATTCGTTTTACAGCCTCTATGTGATACTCAATGGGATTGTTCATATACCGACTTGCCATACTCACAACAAAGCTAATATCAGGTCTTGTGTGAGTTAAATAGATCAGTTATCCCACAAGTCTTTGGTACCTATCTTTGTTGGTTGGAGGACTTTCTTCTTTTACCCCACCTTTCTTTACTGGATCTATTAGAGTGTCAACAGGCTTACACCCCACCATGCCAATTTCTTTGAAAAGATCCATGGTATACTTTCTCTAGGACATGGAAATTCCACTTCTTGGCTAGGAAGTATTTAATCCCAGGTCCTTCACTTCAATTCCTTAGCTAGGAGTTGCTTGAGTTGTTTGGTCTCTTCATGGTCATCACCTGTGATGATTATGTTGTCAACATACACAACGAACAAAGCTATTTTTCCCTCTAAAGAGTGTTTGATAAATATTGTGTGATTTGTTTGACATTGAACAAAACCATTTACCTTGACAACTTGGGTTAGCCTTTCAAACCATGCCCGGGGTGATTGTTTGAGGCCATATAAAGACTTACGTAGCTGTACACTTTTCCTGTTGTCCTTGGGGTTTCAAGTCCTGGGGGAATGTTCATGTAGACTTCCTTTTCTAGCTCGCCATTTAGGAAGACATTCTTGATGTCAAGTTGATGCAAAGGCCAATCGAGGTTTGTCGCAAGGGACATAATAAGTCGGACTAAATTTAGCTTTGCCATTGGAGCAAAAGTCTCTTCATAGTCTATGCCATAGGATTGTGTGAACCCTTTGGCTACTAGATGTGCTTTGTATCTGTTAACACTTCCATCAGCATTGTACTTGATAGAGAAAATCCACAAAAATTCCTATGTTCCACTTTTCTCTAGAGCTTGGACTTCTTCTTTTACAACTGCTGCCTACTTTGGGTTTTGTAATGCCTCGTTTATGTCCCTTGGTACCAAGGCTCTATGGTTTGGTGATAATATATCGTAAGACACAAATTTCCTAATAGGGTGTTGAGTGTAAGACCTCACACACTTCCTAATAGTAATAGGCAGATCAAGATCAATATTTTCTTGGCTAGAAATTTCAAAATGTGAAGGATCAGGAAAAGTGTTACCTTGGTGAGTTTCTCCAAGCTTTGACATTCAGTTAGATTCTTGGCCTTGCCTCGGAAGTATGGAAGGCTCTTGATCTTGTTGGGTTTTCTGCCTCTTTGAATACATAAGAAGTGGCTTGTCTGCTTGTGCAGTGGGCTTTTTATTTGTCGAGTATGTTGTTGTTGTCTCAAGTTCAGTAGTTTCAGTAGTTGTTATTCCTAGTTCTATTATTTCATTGATTGGGCATTCTATTGTTGCTTTGGGTTTAGCTGGGCAGCCTGGTTCCTCACCACGCATAGCTTTATGACATTTTTCTTCAAGAGTGCTGGTGTCCTTGAATTTCCAGAACCAAAATTCATTATGTCTTCTCCCCCCCTGATTTTCAGTTTTAGAGAAAAATGGCTTGTCTTCATAGAAAGTGACATCCACAGAATGATAGAATTTTTTAGTGATGGGAGAATAACATTTGTAACCCCTGTGGTTTGGTGAATAGTCCAAAAACATGCAAGGTGATGTTGGGTTAAATTTGCTGCGGTTTGGTTGATGGTTATGGACAAAGGTAGAGCACCCAAATATTTTAAGTGGGATATGTGTGAAAAGCTAAGTGTTTGGGAAGAGGGTTTGAATGGTGGAATGAGAAGTGTTGTAGTTTAGGATTTTAGAGGGCATCAGTTGATAAGGTAGGTGGCTGTGAAGACAGCATCTCCCCATAACTTTGAAGGGGCATTAGTAGCCAGAACAATGATCTAGCAACTTCCAAAAGGTGATGGTTCTTCTGTTCTGCAACTCCATTCTATTGTGGGGTGTTGACACATGAGCTCTGATGAATGATGCCATGTTTCTGGAGGTAGGAATCCAGGGCAGAATTATAGTATTCACGCCCATCATCCATTCTCAGCACTTGGATACTTGTTTGAAATTGTGTCTTCATTGTGTTGTGGAAATATTAAAAAAAATTTCCTACTTTTGATTTTTCCTTCATGAGAAACACCCAGGTTGTTCTCGTGTGGTCATTAATGAATGTGACAAACAATCTAAAACCTGTGATATTGTTGATTTTAGATGGTTTCCACACATCACTATAGATTAAGGAGAATGGTTGAGATAGTTTGTATGGTTATGTAGGGTAGGTGTTTCGAGTATGCTTAGCAATTTGACACACTTCACATTGGAAAATTTTTGGATTCTTATTGAATAAGGAAGGAAACAACTTTTCCAAATACTTGACGTTAAGATGACTTAGGCAATAATGCCAGAACATTATAGACTCAATTTCAGGTAAGGTTGCTGCACAAGCAGATTTTGACACTTCTTGATTACTCTTGGAGTCATAAACCCATAGGAAATAAAGCCTCGCACATTCTTCAGCATTGCCAATCCTCTTCCCTGAATCCAAAGCCTGAAATATACACAGATAAGGTTGGAATTTAGTAACATAATTTAGATCTTTGGTTAGTTTGGTTATGGACAGCAAATTACAATCAAGTTTAGGGACATAGAAAATATCCTTTAAGATGATATCCTTAGACACAATAACTGATTCTTTACCAACCACTTTAGAATGGGTACCATCTGCAATTCGGACTGTGGAATTTTCATGAGATGGATAATACTTGCAGAATGTATTAATGTCCCCTGTCATGTGGTCCGAAGCTCCTGAGTCCACAATCCAATTTGATGTCCTCTTTTTGCATGCTGATAAAGCATTCAAATAGTTACCTTTTTGTGCTAAAGAGGAAGTTCCACTAGTGCTCTCTATTTTCATGGTTTGTTGGAGGAGTTTTTGCAACATCTCTATCTATTCCTTGTTGAAAGGGCTGTTGCAGCATTTTCTGTGGTGTATTCCAATGAATGGAAAGAGGCTATGTTGCCCTACGTTTCTCTATTTCGGGGCTTACTATCTGCTAGTTTTCCATGGAGAAACTAGTATGTCTCCTTGGTATGGCCTATCTTCCTGCAATGTTCACACTAAGGCTTGGATTTTTTCTGTTGATTATCTGACTGAGACCCCTTTGAAGCCAAGGCTGAACTTTCAGATATTTGTACTGTAATGGATCCTCCCAGCATGATCTTCCTTCGATTTTCCTCTTTTCTAACCTTAGAGAAGACTTCTCGGACCTTTGAAAAAGGCTTCTTTCCAAGTATCCTTCCATGTACTTCATTAAGATGTTCATTAAGACCAAGGAAGAACTTATAAATTTGTTCCTTATCCACAAGGGACTTGTATTATGTTCTGTCTTCTGCACAGCTCCATTTGGTCTCCTTATAGATGTCCAACTGCTGTCAATATCGAGTAAGGGTATTAAAATATTCTATAACAGTTGAATTACCTTGCCTTAAGTCATGAATCAAGCTTTTGATCTCAAAGATTGCTGAGGTGTTGTCCATGTCTGAGTATGTCTCTTGTACTGCATCCTATATTTCTTTTGCAGTGTTGAAATATATAAAGTCTTCTCCAATTTCATTTGTCATGGTGTTCAGTAGTGATGACATCACTTAGCTGTTCTCCAAATTCCAAGTTTTGAGTTTGGCCTCATCCTTTTCTAGTTTCTTGGCTTTACCAGTAACATACTTCTCCTTTCCCTTTCCTTGGAGGAAGAGACGAACTGATGTAGCCCATTAGGTGTAATTTTGGCCATTGAGTTTATGCTTGTGATTGGAAAGTTGGTTACCTCGATTGGGCTAGCTAGGACGACGCTAACAGTCTTCATCTTAGCCCCTCCTTCTAGGTTTTTGCCTTTGTCAGCCATGGGCAAAAAGGTGTTTAGTGATGGTTTAGATTGAGCTCTGATACCATGTAGAAAAAGGTATTTTCTATATCTTGGAAGAGGTTACAAGGGCCAAATATATAGGTCTGGACAGAATTAGCACACTAATTCTATTCCTAATTTAAAGAAGGAAACAATCTCCTTTTAAGTGAAAAATAAATTATAAATATTGACTACCTAAGAAAGGAAAAATTCTATTCTTCCTAATATGTACAAATAAAGAACAAAATATCCTAAATCAGAATATCCTTTCTAAAATTAGGCGCTGATTACCAATAGGGGGTATGTTTCCTATTGCCATCCCTAATCTTGGTGCATAGGTGAAAGGTCTTGAGATAAAGCTTAAAGATGGCCTCAAGGGCTGGAAAGGCACTTTGGAAGAAACTTTTACCAACTTCATGGCCCAAGTTTGTCGCATCACCCTCGGGATAGACTTAGGCCCCTTCCAATACCTCAGATGGCAATATTGTGGACATCTTTTGACGAGGATGAATACGAGTTGCTACCAACAACACTGGAGATTCTTTGAACTGGCTGTGCTTAACAGGCTATAGATAGCTAGTAATTTAAAACTTGTAGCATTTAACTTTCAGACAAATGCATATGTTAAAGAGAAGGACAAAATAAGGTCGGGACTAATCAATGATGGCTGGTTTTGTGAAATAAGCCTCCAAGGATCCTAATGGCCTAAGAAATCGCTTATGAAAATACATCTCACAATGGCCTGGATGGACCCACATTAATTTTTTTTTGCTTTGGTTGCTCACCAATGATACATATCCCAAGCATGCAAATTATAGGGAAAACCAGTCTTAAGACTCTTTGTCACTGCTTATATGTTGAAACTCCATGGATATGACTTGTGAAACCATGGTTATGAAGCACAATTTTCTCCATCAATCTACTAGATAACTCAAGCTAGTCAAAGGAGTAGCTTAAACTAGAAAGTTATGTATGGGGTTTTCAGCTAATTAGTTGGTTACTAGTTTCTTGTTTTTTTTCCTTCTTCTTCTTCTTCTTCTTCTTTTTTTTTTTTTTTGTGTCTTAGGAATTATTTATGTAATTTTGGGGCGAAGGAGGTAGTGAGCTAAAGTCCTCCTTGAAGTAACTACTCTAGAATTTAAATTTGACATTACAGATAGAATTTGATTAGAGTCATAGTCTACTTTTATTACTACCAACCAGTTTTGATTTTAACTTTGGATATGAAATAAAATAATAAAACTTGGTTTGTTTTCCAAACCTGTGAAACATAGCCTAGTGATCTTTTTTGTTTTCTCTCAAACATATGCAAATATTATCAATAGTCACTAGAACAACCTCACTAAGCTCACAGAGATAACTCAAGGAGAGGGAGGTATTAGTTGGCTTCCAATTTCCTAATGTAGCATAGATAAAATACAGTGTCGATAAATCTATCTTACATGAAAGCAGAAGGTTGCCTGTGAAGGCATCTTATAAGTTGCATTTGTCTCTAGTGGACTCTGCTAAAAACTTAGGAATTGGGATCATGTAGCATAATTGTGGTTGAAATATAGGGCTTAATATTTGGCTTAACTATTGCATGGGAGGAGAGCATCAATACAAGTGATAGTGGAAGCAGATTCAACAACTTAACCATGTAATGGGCTAGTCACACAGATCATGAATTTGTGACAAAAATTTGGCAGGTGATGATAAATCATGTACATAGAGAAGGTAATAGAAAAGGAAAAAAGTTTATAATCCTAACTCCTAATGTGATATTAAAAAATCAGCACTGCTTTTTTCTTTTTAAAGATGTATCTTTAATATGAAGTTTAGCACCTAATTCAGCTTGTTGTAAAAATGGTTTATATTGGCAAAAAAAAAAAGCAAAAATATTGTGGGACTAATTTTTTCAGTGTTATAAAATAAGGAAATGTGAGTATAACATTGATGGATTGCTCTTTGATAAAGTTTCTCCCATGTTCATTAGGTTTCCTCTTTTGAACAATGTTATTTGTACACCAATTTCATGACATCATTTTTGCATTGCTTTCTTTCTAGATAATAAAATAAAAGAAACACAACAAGTCTTAAAAAAAAAAAAGTAAAGAGAGAAATACACATTTCAAAAGACTTGCTCTCTATATTGTTTTCTACCCCTAAACAATGTGTAAGGAGTGTTGTGACAAATTGATGTCATGAACCATTTCTCTTTTTCTCTTAGGTTGAGTGGTGACAATCTTCCTTTGTCATTCCTTGAATTTAGAAGAAGCCAACATTTAAGTATTATTTATATATTATGGGTATTGCTGCACATTAAAGGTGTGTACTGAACAAGCATAGTAGTCAAGGTATGCAAGATTTGCTCAACTTATTTTTGTATCTATTACAACGCACAAGCATAGTAGGTAAGGTAGATGGGATCACTATACCTATTTATATTTGGTATAAACCTGACTTGTGTTATTTTTTTTTTTTTTAATGCAATGCAACACAGTAGGCTCATGGAATTTGCTTGCTGAACCGAACACCATATTTTTTTTTTTGTGATGAAAAAAAATGCTATTGCATGCATTGAAGGGTCAATTTTTTTAAAAGGCAAATTACTAACCTAAGTTTCCTTCCATCATTTTTTATTTCCAATTCCATCAATGACAATCGCTCAATTATCTTAGGTGGCTAATTTTCTTTTTTTTTGGGGTTACTTTATGCATTTTTATGAGAAATTAATTTTTCTTATCAAAAAAGGCCAAATTAAAAGGCTACATAATTTGCTTACGGAAATTGCACCTTGTCTAAGAAAAAGGTGAAATAAGCCTCATTGTTGCAAAAGTGCTTTGTTTTAACATACATCGAGGGAGCAATAGTAGTTGGCAGATCCGAATGATACGAATCACACGGATCCTGAAGAAGCTATCACATAGATTCTCTTAGTGCCTTTTGAAACAAATGCAGATAGCAGTAGCACATTGTTTCTTTACACCCATCCATGACCGTCATTAAGAGGCATGTGTAGGGTCAAGTTATCAGCAAGCACACATGCATGTGTGTGAGAAAGAAAGGGAGATGTTGAAAAGCTAGACCATATGTAGAAACTCTAGCCAAAGCAGGGGTGTTACATGAAACATTCCTTTTTTTCTCTTAGCTTGAGTGGTGACAATCTTCTTTTGTCACTTCTTGAATTTAGAAGAAGCCAACATTAAAGTATTATTATATATTATGGGTCTTGCTACACACTGAAAGTGTGTACCAGACAAGCATAATAGTCAAGGTATGCGAGATTCGCTCAACTTATTTCTGTATCTAGTACACCGGACAAGCATAGTAGGTAAGGTAGATAGGATCATGATACCTATTTCTATTCAGTATAAACCTGACTTGCATTATTTTTTTTCTATTTTCAGTGCAGTGCAGCACAATAGGCATATGGAATTTGCTTGCTGAAATGGACACCATATAGGAGATGATTTGATTTAGAAATCAAATCCAATGTTTGGAGTTTAAAAAAAAAAGGAAATGATTTGATTTTTAAATCCCACGGAATTAACTATTGTGTTTTTATAAATCCCTTCATTTTTGAGTGGATTTGTTGGGAAATGAGTTGATTTGGAATTTTAAACTTTTAAAAAGACTATTTTACCCCTCATAATTTTGTAAATTCCTAAAATAGATCACATGTTAATTTGAGCCTTTCCTCTTTGCCTTTTCTCACAAATTGCATATCACAAATTCAATCGTAGATTGAAGTCACCACTGTGCTGAGGTAGAGATACTCGAGCTACGGGTTCGACGTGCCACCACAGGGCTTCGGGTGGGTACTATCGGAGGTGGCGGCGTTCCGGGGGTACAATTGGAGGCTGTCGGATCTAGAGGCCTTGTCATGGTCGTCATCGGCGGCAAAAGAGGAGGCAATGGTAGTGGCGAGGAGGGCGAGGGAAAGGAGGGAGAAGGAAAAGGCGAGTGCGAAGGCTGAGATGGAGACTGACATGGTGGTGGTCGGCACAAGCGAGGATAAGGCGGGCACATCTTGGAGGAAGAAGAAACGTCAGTGGCGGCACAGGTGAAGTTGTTGTAGTCGCTAAAGGCGGAGGAAGAGGAGTCGTCGGTGAGGCACGTGGAATGGTGATCGTTCTAGCATGGTGGAAAAGGGAGAAAGTGGCCGGCAGGGAATTTTGGAGAAGAAGGGGGTGGTGGTGCATTGGTGGACTTCTAGGAGAAAGTACTATGGTGGAAATTGATGCAAATCACACCAAAATTACGCGAAGCATAGTATAATGCTCCCAGTTTCAGATGATGAGGTGGAAGAGAATGGGAGCTTGGGTTGGGGTTGAGGAAGGAGAGGGAGAGGGAGAGGGAGAGGGAGAGAGAGAGAAGCATGGGGAAGTGAGAGAAAGGGAGAGAAAAGAAAGAGAGAAATATAATATAATAAAGATAAATAAATAAAATATAATTTAATTCCAAACATGATAATTGATTTGTAATTTAATGCAATTCTTATTTTACATACTTGATTTCAAATATGATATTTGATTTACAATTCAATTCAATTCAATTCAATTCATTTCCTATTTAATTGCATTCCAAACACACTCTTATGGGAAAAGCACAGAGGAAGTGAAATAAGCCTCGTTGTTGCAGAAGTGTTCTGTTTCAACAAACGCAACGGCAGAGCAAACAAGCAGTTGGTGCACAGATCCGAATGATACTAATCACACGGACCCTGAAGATGTTATCACATAGATTCCCTGACACCCATCCATGGCCTTCCCTAGGAGAGAGAGAAAAAGACGTTGAAAGAGTTGACCATCTGTAGAAACCGCAACCAAAGTCAGAAAAACCCATTGTTTTTGCTCACTTTGTGCTGATTTTCATGCAACTTGTGTTGACACCTTTCAAACGCTTTGGCATTTGTACTTTGTAGGGACTGCCACCAACCGTATATGTAAGTACATCAATAACGACGAGGAAACCCGCATGCCCACTGCCCCCGCATCCTTATCTTGTCCCCTCTCGTCCCTTCTTCACCCACCGAACCTTAACTGACACTCAGGAAGAGACCTAGAGGAGAATCAGGACCAAGTGTGTGCGTGTGTGTGTGTGAATGCATTATACTTATATGTAAGATGAGTACTTCTATTAAGGTAAAATTGCAGTGCGAATTGGAGAAAGAATTAGTCATTAGGATGTTTTTCGCTTTGAAGCCAATTTCCCTGAGAGCAGTCGTTTTCCTCCCAAAAAGATTTTTAATGCAAAAAAATCTCAAGATACATGAGGATCATCCGTCTTCACCTCCTCTGTTATCTTATTATGGTCATTCCAAATTGGAGGAAGGTGAACAAATCGATAGATTAGCCAACCGATCCTCTCTATCAGAGGTTGGTTTTTAATAGCCTTTAATTAATTATTGTTGTTATTATTCCTCTAATTCAGCGTGTATTCATGCCATTATAAATTAACTTCATCACCAATTTCTTTATCAGGCGGTGGAGGAGATGAAAAATCGTTATACCATAGCTCACCCAATGATTATCACTGGCCTTATCATCTATGGTAAGTCAGCAATATCAATGCACTTCTTAGGCAAATTAGGCAAAGAAGCATTGGCTGGTGGGTGCTTAGCCATTGGCATAGCTAACATCACCGGTTACTCTATCATTTCGGGCCTGGCATCAGGCACGGAAGGTATCTCCTCTCAAGCCTGTGGGGCACAGCAATGGCTTCTTGTGGGTCAAGCCCTCCAACGCACCCAATTTCAATCTATCATGCATCCCAATTTCAATCTTGTGGCTCAACTCGGATCCACTACTCCTCTTGTGTGGCTAGAACCCAACCATCTCATCAATTGCATCTACCTACCTCTCTCTCTCTGCCTGACCTCATTTTCCAGTCCCTCATCAACCCTCTCAAGATTTACCTGAGGACACAAAACTTGACCCTCCCTCTCATGTTCAGTGCAGCTCTGGCACTTGCTCTTCATGTCCCCATTAACTATGCCATTGTTCATGGTTTCTTCGGCCTTGGCATTCGAGGCATTGCCTTGGCTGGTGCCTTCACTGACCTCAACCTCCTCATCATTCTCTCGCTTTATCTCTGGCTCTCCAGGGCATGTTCCAAATCATGGCAAGGTTGGTCATGCCAGTGCTTCAACCAATGGAAGCCAATTCTTCACAAGCAATACCAAGTTGTGTTTCCGTTTGCTTAGAGTGGTGGTGGTATGAGTCATTAATAGTCCTTTCAGGGCTACTCAACAATGCTGCTGATACAGTAGCCACCTCTGGCGTAATAATTCAGGCCACTTCGCTCATCTACAATTTCCCTTTTGGGCTGAGCCTAGCAATCTCAACAAGGGTAAGCAACGAACTTGGAGCTTCGCTCATCTACAATTTCCCTTTTGGGCTGAGCCTAGCAATCTCAACAAGGGCAAGCAATGAACTTGGAGCTAATAGGCCCTGCTATGTGCTGTCTTCACAGGCATAGTAGCTATGCTGCTCATGGTAGCTACCCGCAATGCCTGGGGACTTATCTTCACTGAAGATGAAGTTATTTTGTCTCTGTTGGCAGCATCATCGCCTATAGTGGGGCTTTGTGAGATAGGAAACTGTCCTTAGACAACAATTTGTGGGGTGCTAAGGGGTAGTGCAAGGCCTGATTCGGGTGCCTACATAAACTTGGTCTCTTTCTATGGTGTGGGGTTGCCCGTTGCTGTTTTCATGGGCTTGGTGTTGGATTTGGGCTTGTTGGGCCTCCTGTTGGGCTTATTGGTTGCCCAGGTAGTGTGTCCTGTTGTGATGATGGATGTGTTGGCAAGAACGAACTGGAAGGTGCAAGTAGACAGGGCCAGAGAGTTGACAGGAAGGGTAAATGTGGATAGCGAAGAAAACAATGAAGGCATGGAGGGACTGGCATCTGTTATGCTGCTAAATTAACCCTTGATAATGCTAATGTAGTAAATATCTTTTTCTTATTTAGCATACAGCAATGTTGTTTTATGTCTCTATAAATTAATATTAATATATTATTATCAACTATTAAGCGCCAGGAACAGGTTTTTGGTTTGCACCTCTTCTGGAACCGGCACTCTGCTGGTCTTTGTCAGTATCGAAAGTGTCGATGTTCATATATACCCAACTCGGCTCAACTAAATGTTAAATTCATACTTTTTTGGAAAGCTTTCAAAAGCATACATTTAGTGCTAAGAAACAGATCGTCATGAAACACACAAATAGTTGAGTATAAATTACTTTTAACGTATAGCATAGATAAAATGAGGAGTGAAACACTGGTTGTGTCAATCTAAGCGAAAACAAAAAAGTGGGGAGATATCCTTGCGGTTGAAGCTTCTGTGGCCTCTTTGGAGTTCTGTTCTGCATAAAATAGTTCTTAACACTAATACAATTATGGTGTTCTTGTCTGTCTCATAGGCTTATGTTTAGTTATTATGTTTTGAAGTTGAGCCTATTATTCTGGTGTAACAATGTCTTTTGCTACCCTAACTGTGTGAGGTTGAGCATTGCTATTTTTATTTATGGAAAAAAAAAATTAAAAATAGGCATATTCAAATCCAATTAAAATTGATAAATTGATCAAAAAATTGAAAATCAATCAAAATTACAAATGTTTGATTGGATTGGTTGCTGTCTTTTAACTACTTAAATTGGATTAGATTTCGGATTTGATTTTCAAAATCAATCTAAGCCAATTAATATTATATAATATAACTTTTTATTGTTAAATTATACTTTTATTTAAAATAATTTTAACTTATCACATAATTTTTTATCTTTATTTATCATTTTTATTTAAATATTATTTTATATATATTACACAAATTATTTTTATTTATTCATTTTACTTTTTCTTTATAATATTTTATATTTAAAATTTTTATTTATTAAAAAATTGATTAAATCAATTCAATCTAAATCGCTAAAATTTAATTCGGATTGGATTGGATTTAAACTTTAAAATAAATCAATCTAATCCAAATTATAGTATATTTTATTATTTGAATTAGATAAATTTCTTTGCTCAAAATCGATAGTACGAATTTGCCTAAATAAAATACTCAGTATATCCGCATCTCTATTTTATTCCTTCGATAGTAGTAAAGATGCTATCTAATCTTAATGCTTTTGAACCCGAAATTCACTGTTCGAATAAAGTGATTAACATTCCGTTCACATTCTCACTTCTATAATTACGTAGAAGAGAATGGACACGTGTCCATCTAAGATGAAAAGTGAACCATGCATGTTGCTTAATACGCGGTAAGCGAAGTAAGACTAGCAATCAACTTTCTAAGTGGGCCATGGTGGTGAATACACGGTTTTCCCAAAAAGAGGGATTCAGAATCGAGCTCAAAGATACACTTCAACTTGAACCACAAAGAGCATCTTGTCCCCTGCCATGTAAAGTGTCCCACTGTCCCTTGATCATTGCCTTCCACAAAAATTTTCTTCGTATTTTACCAACTCAATTAGTGTCTAGACCAATAAAGTGATTTAAAAGCTTTGATAAAGAGCCACCTCAGAAGGCGTAAGAATGACAATCAATTAGCAGTAGCTATTCAGATTCTAATTCTACTACTTCTCCTCAAAATCTTATCTCAAGGGAATCCAAAGCTTATATATATATATGTGCAAGCCATAACTTAGTAGCAGCAATCTTGAAGCCAAAAAATTGTGTGTCTCTATTAGTATCTTAAGTCCTAAATATTGGCCATGTCAAATTTGAGTTTCCTTCAGTTTCAGTGTGGTAGCTCTTTAGGGAAGTCTTCTCCATCCCAAAATCCACCCTTAAAGTCAAGACAGACATCGAGTGCAGGATGCAGTTTCCAGCCAAAGGCAGAGGAAATGAAATGGGTGTTTGACAAATTTGACACCAACAAAGATGGCAAGATTTCCCTTGATGAGTTCAAGGCAGCTGCGAGGACCATGGGTTGGGGCCTTGGGGACACTGAGGCTGTCAACTCATTCCAAGTCATGGACTCTGATGGAGATTCCTTCATTGATTTCGAAGAGTTCATGGAGATGTTCAAGGGAGAGGAGAGGGTGAAAGAAACGGAGATTAAGAGTGCTTTTCAAGTGTTCGATTTGAATGGTGATGGAAAAATTAGTGCAGAGGAATTGTCCCAAGTTCTCAAGAGTCTAGGAGAGAGTTGTAGCCTTAGCGCTTGCAGGAAAATGGTGATGGGGGTAGATGGAAACGGGGATGGCTTTATAGACTTGAATGAATTTATGACGATGATGATGAGTGGCAAGAAACTGGCCTAAGTGATCATAATATTTGGTGCAAGGTATGTGTGTGTTTGTTTAGTTTAAGGAGGAGGATAATCTTTGTTCAGGGATCATGAAGTTGGTGTCTTCTTTTTTTTTTTTTTTAGTGCTGTGTTATATACTTCTAATATAAATAAGTTGAATATTATTTTGTCTTTTTTCCTTTCTTTTCGTTTTTAAATTTTTAATATTTTGTTTTGTTCTCACGCACGATCTCAAAGCACCTGATGCTACAACAAAAAATCTTAACTGATTTAATCTAATCTAATTTAATATTATTGATGCAGTCTTAACATGTATTTTAGTTATATCTAGATAGAATTTTTATGTGCTTTCTTAATTTTAGGATTTGATATTCATTACTATTAATATTTATCTATTTTAGAATAATATCGATCTACTTTAGCATATAATAAATATTGATCTTATTACTTATTTTAGGATAGGATAAAATATTGTTAAAATTATTTTTGATTTGTTAGAGAAGTTTTATTTATAAAAGGATTATAAATACCTCTTCCTGTCAGTACTTTGAGGTATTATATATTATTCAGAATATATTGCTTTTCGTTGAGATCGAGTCTCTCTGGCACCAGGTGCCTAAATCCGGGAGCCTTTAGAATGTTGAGTGATCAATTCATTCTCTCTCGTCTTTCGCCTTTTGACCTACATTAGTTTGGCACTAGAGCCAACTTGATCTCTCGCTTTCTACATATCTAAGACCACCACAAGGCCATTCTTTTATACACCATCATAGTACTACCATCTGAATCCAATTTTGTGCTTGTATTGGCAATTTGAAGTCTCCTATAACGAGTTTTGGCTAGTCCATTCTTATTGCTTCATTAAGCTTGAGTTGAAGCCAGTTGCGATCCTATGTTGGCTCGGTGGATTCCAACATCACAAGTAGCAGTAAGACTTAATTTTGACTAGAGTTGAAGAGAAAATCCAATGAGATCAAGATCTGTGTTGGGAGGAGAGCCCAAAATCCAAGGAGATATAAATTAATAGATTAAGCAAGAGATCACAATAACAGACCAGATGTCATATCTTGACCCAAAAACGTAAAATAATGAATCTATGGATCCTCCATATTATATATTCTTCACTTAATTCATTCTTAACCTATATAAAATTTTACTACTGACACTTGAAATTCTAGCATTCCATATACTCTCCCTTCGATAGAAACCCTTCATAACATTTAGTGGCGTTAACAAAAGCCACACACACACATGCTTTCTTCACTTGTATCGCCACACTTTATAGAACATACTGCCCAATTTTAACATTGCTAGAAAGACTTTTGATACAAGAGATCCCACACTTGAATCCAACAGCTACCATTCCTCTAATACTCAATCAAGCCAGATCCAAACCATCGGCTCTGATACCACTTGTTGGGAGGGGAGCTCAAAACTTGGGGAGATTTAAAACAATGGACTAAGTAAGAGACCATAATAACGGGTCAAACACCAAATCTTGACAAAAAATCTTAAGGCAATGAGTCTATAGATCCTCCATATTATATATTCTTCAATTAGTTCATTATTAACCAATATGCGATTTCACTACTCACACTTAAAATTCCAATAATGTGGTAGTTCACTCAGAGATAAGGATGGGAACTGGATTTGGGGTTTGTGAGTTATATTGGCATCATAGGAAGCCTTTTAGCTAAATTGTTTGCCGTTTGACGTGGTCTCTTGTTAGCATAGCATCTTAGGCTTCGAAGGGTCAAGTGCGAAAGCGATTGTCTGGAGGCTGTCCCGATTATCTGTAGCAATACAAGGGATTTTCACCACTTTGGGAGCATTCTTCAGGAAATAAATCAACCCGTGCTTCTTCATTAGGATGTCAAGGTCTGTCATGTTCTTTGGAAAGCAAATTGATATCCAGATTTCTTGGCCAAGATTAGTTTTTCTTCACATGTTGCACTTAGAGTTATGATTAACCCTCCCACTCGGCTTCTTCTAGTAGACTTGACGGAAGCCTTGTTCTTTAGAGCTTAGTTCTTTTCTTCTATTTTTGATGTACAAAAAAGGCTCATTTAGATAAGCTTGCAAAAAGATCTTTTAAAAAAATAAAACTAATTTTATGTTTAGATATATTATTTAAAAGTACTTTAAAAAAACCAATAAAAATATAAATTATTGCCTTTCACCTTTTTCTTTTGCCATTAAAAAGAAAAGAAAACAAAGGCCAGAAAATGTTGTTGCCTTTCGTCATTATTCCCTTTTGCCAAATGTTATCATATTTGTGCGTCATTCTTATCATTATCAATGTTTGCATTTTGAATTTTACTTATACATTTATGTTTGTTTATAGTTAATATTTATCTGCACTTCATCGGGTTTCCATATTTTCTTCATATCCCCTTTGACTTTTACCTATTAGGTTTTCATTTAGATTTTTTCTTGATATGTGACCTCCCCAAACTGTAAAAGCCCAATTTGTTGATTTTCATGTTCAGTTCTATTGCTTTACTATGACAACTATGGAAAATCTCAATAGAATTACTGAGCGTCTTCCCACCTTGAGGAAACTGAAACCACCCTTACAATTAATATGACTTCCCATAGGACTGATCTTGCTGCCCTTTAGACAAGTCAAACAGATATGAATACTAAACTTGATCGACTCCTTCAGCGTATATATTGTTTCAGGCAACAATAAGGAAAAATGTACATTGCCATATGGTATCAATGATGACTGGCTTGTTTTAGTAGTGTAACAATAGAAATATTAATCATGAAGTTTGAAATCGGTAGGGAAGAATAACAAATAGGAATGTTCTAGAGTGAAAATGTGATGGTAACATATGTAATATATGTGAATATGACATGTATAGAGATAGAACGATCTACAATCTTTACACTATTATAAATATAATCTTTTCGGAATGAATGAGTAGAGAGGAAAATTGTTAGTTAATTAGTTTTTAACTTAGTTTTCTTTAGTTTTAGAAGGTCTTCTTCCCTCCAAGAAGGAATTGTTTTTAATTTTACTTATCAAAATCTTGTAGGATTTATATTCCTCATGAATAGAATAGCCATAATAATCATGACAATGAAGATTATAAAGTCCCTAAGATGGTTTAGATAGATGCCCCTTCTTTTAATGGTAGGTTGGATCTAGATATTTTTCTCGATCGCATTCGAAATATCGATGATTATTTTGCCTTATATGCCCACTAGTCTCTTCAGGCTAATCCTCCTTAGCCTGTTCTTCCCCCTCGGCCCATTGAGTTTCTTGCTAAATAGGGGTAGGCTTAGACAAATTATCAGGCTTGACAGTCGAAGTTTCAACTTGTGACTATTCTAGGGAGACTGAAGTAGTGATCACATCAGTCACCACCAAAGCCATAGTAGCATCAACGACCTTCTTCTTGGCTCAGGCTATCAAGCTCCTCCACTTGACCTAGGATAATTCCACTTTAGCCAAGCCCTGCACCCCACTTTCCATTTCATGTTGTGGATTTCCCATCTAGTGCCTTAGCCTAATTATACAGCCGTAGTTTGCTCTTGAAGTCAGCCTTGAGATCGATTGTGACAGGAGAAAGTTCAAGTTACAATTAGTTGAGCTCTGCCTAGAGCCAAGCAATTTCTACATAGACTTCACTGATATGGCCTTGCACCACTGGCTGCCATTGCTGCTTGGTTTTCTCGCCGAGATCCACAGTTTGGAACCGGCCTCTAAGGCTTTTTTTTTGTGCCCATAGCTTTAATAGCCAATTTAGACTCTTGAAGCTAGAAGACCTATGTTCCTTATACACCTTGTAGTTGAAGGCTAGCGTCTCCAACTTCACTACCAGGTGTTGGCAAACTTCTTTGACCTCAGGAGCCATTGAGGAATCTGCTAGCTTAGCAACCCTCAAAAGGGACTTTTGCAGTTGAGTAGACGCTGTAAGATCTGTAGGGAAGGTCCCACCGGGGTGTTCATGCACAGTCTCCGAATGCTTAGAGATAGGAGAAGTTGAGCCTAATGAGGGAGAAAGGAAATATCTGTCCAGCTCCTTTATAAGCACTACTATATCTTCCTCATCCTCCTCCTCCTCCATTGTTGTGGAAATCGGTTGAATTGCAGGTGCTGCCCTTGGAGTAGGTTCCTTGACAATGGGAACCCGTGGCAGGGTTTCTTCCTCTTCATCCTTAGATTGAAGGATCATTACCTTCCATTGTGGAGATTGGGTTTTAGCCTTCTTAGTCCTAGTTGGTTAAGGGGAAGAGGTGGGCTGCCTTTGATTTTCATTTCTTTTGATAAAAGGGAAAAAAATTCAAGTTAGAAGAAAGATGGGCATATGCCTACTAAATTTAATAAAGACCAGTTCATATGACTTACAGTGCCAGCTGATTATGGTGTTGGAAGAGTTCTGGCTGAAGGAATGGCAACCTTCAGAGATGCCACATTAATAGGTTGAGATAAAATTGGTTGCCGAGGACTTCTTTGTGGCTTGTGGGCACTACTTTCCTGAATTGTAGGCTTGTTATTCTTTGTGCCCTTCGATTTCTTGGGAGCTTTTGCAATAAGGAAAAAGGAGCAATAAGCTGGTATCCAGTAATGCAATACAAGGAAGTAGAAAGTGAGTTGGATTCTTACTCTTTAAAGTCGAAGCTTCCTTAACAAAGGATGCCCTAGAATGAGCAGAAGTACTAATCACCTCCTTGCTGGTAGGTATCGACAAATATAGAGCAAATGTAGAAGCATCTATTTGCTTGAGGTTGGGTAAGAGAATACTTGTAGGCTAGCCTAGTAGCTTCTTGAACAGTGCCTCCTACCGTGAGGCAAACTTTGGTGTGGCTAAGGGAGCTATCTTGAACTTCTCAAAGTAGAAGTTGTTGATTTTCTTGTTGCTACTCAACTCCCAGTTGACTAGCTCGTTAGTGTATAGGTTGGCTCACTTGTCAAACTTGGTATATGACTTATAAGGAAGGGGAATTACTTCCACCTGGCCAAAGTATCGAGCCAAATGGTGGGGATTGTAAGGCTCAGAGGAAGTATGATTGTACCTAAATCTTGGCCTTATCCCATTTAGGATGTTGCGAGCTATTAGTACATTGTTCCACTATAGTGCCACATGAGAGAGTTCCAAATCACTGGCCGATAAGAGCCTTTGTTGAATCCATGCTAGCCCACATTCTTTGTCCTAACATGGATGGGATTAGGTAAAGGTCCTACCCCTCATCTTCATGAGGATGTCGACCACTTCATATGCTGAGAGGGATAGCAAAGGAAATAGCATGTAGTAATCACCATACACGGCCAGTTGGATTGTGAGTGTAAGGGTGGCTTTGGCAAAGAAATATAGGAAGTACTGTTGCATCCAGAGTTGCAAGAACAAAATGGCCTAAACACTAATTTGATCAATTCTCCTCTTTACATCTGGGAGACAATGGCAAAGCAGCCTTTGTAGAATAATGAAAGGAAAAGGCCGCCGATGTTGTAGCTCTTACTAAGAAAGGCCGATACGTAAGGAGTAAACTTTGCAACTATGACTACCAAACTGGTGAAGATGAAAAGTCGACAAATCTAGAACAAGAGGAATGCCTTGTGCTTTGTTTTGCCTACAGGGCCACTTCCTTGGTTGAAGGTATTGATGAAGGTGGAGTATGCATTGTTCTTCTTATTGACTTGGAAACCCAAGTCAGTGACGAGGATGTTGTGGAAGTACGACACTTCATCTCCATCCACTGGTAGGCCAACAATGGCTACCATGTCTAGTAGTGTGGGAGTTATCATGCTAAATGGCAAGCAGAAGGCATTGGCTGATGTATTCTGGAAGCTAAGGAAGTCGTACAGCAACCTAAAATTAGGAGGACCCTTTTTCTTGGAGAGAAGGATCATGTCATAGATCCTTATCTTCTTCCAATCCTCTCCCTTCTTAGTGACCACCCTGTCAAGCCACTTAATATAAGGTTTTGAAAGACTGGGCCAGATAGTGAGTTCGAAAAGACACTTGCGGATATGGAACCACGGGGCAGCTAATGGCAGTTCATACCCAGATGGGGAAATAAAAGAGTCAGCCTCGGCTATCTCATATTCCAGAAAGTGAAGGGTGGGGTTGTTAATGAACCTTTGGTTATCTTCATTGAAAACCCTCAAGGTAAAGGGGTAAGAGGCTTTAGAAAAGGAAGCATCTCTTTCTCCGGAAAGAGTTTGATAGAGAATGATGAAACAAGATGAGGTAGAAGAAGACTCACATACTGTGGGTTCGTGAGAGAGGTATTGCATAGTCAAAAGAGGTAAAAGACATGGTCAGTGTTAGAAAAGTACTAGCTTGAAGTGACGTGGTAAATGATAGAAATTTAAAGAAGGCAAATGTAAAATAAAGAATGTCTACTAGCTAAATTTTATACTTACCATGCATATAGCCAACTATCCGTTACTATAGTGGATAAATAACTAATGGTTTTTTGGATAAGTTGGAAGTAAAAATCGAGCCATTTCATTAAACTAGCCTTAACAGTAAAATCGACTGGCCTAATGTAGGGGGCAATATGTTGGCACCAAAAAATTGTTAAGTGCTCTCGATAACAAAACATAGCTAAGTGTGGTTTTTTCTTTGTCCCTAGCATTAGCCAAGCCATAATTAGCATGGCCAAAGAAGATGCTGGTCGAGAATATAACATAAGCACAAATCAGTCGAATATAAGTTCAAATGGGTGGTTAACTAGGATGACAAACAAATCTAGAATATAAGATGGTGGATCTGAAAGAGCCTAAGAACATTCCTAGTTTCTAAGTCCAGTGCCTGGGATACAAATATAGATTAGGCAAATATGTGTTAGCCTATCCACAACACAAGCTCAAAGAGCAAGCCATTTGAAGATACAAGCAAATAGCCATGGCAGTTACCAAAGGGTAATTATTGAAGAGGTCTTGCCTATAAATTGAGCAAGATTCAGCCATTTAGAAGGATCTGCAACACAAATCTAGACTCATAGCTTTTTACTTTACTTTACCTTACTTGTACTTTTATCCTTTCCTTTCAGTTTCATGCCAATATAGTTTCAATCTTTTTAGCCTTTTGGCCTGTTGCTTGCACCTATTTTTTTCATTAAGCTTTCCACACGGATTATCCATGGGAGCTTAAAAGAAAGACACCCAATGTAATCGATTAAATATTCAATACAAATTTTGCCGATTGCATCACCTCTAATCTTTACTCGTGGTTTTGGGTATGCTTAGGTTTGATTTTAGCCAAGTGCTTTCTTTGAGTAACTTCGGAACCCATATCCAAGGAGCATATTTCTCTTCTTGGAGTAATCATTTGACTCTTAGAATCAAAGGCTCTAGTTAGCCAATTTCAAAGTTTTGCATACTTAGCACACTAATTCACCCATAGCTAAAAAATAGCTCGAACAGTTTGAATGTATCCCTTTCCCTGTCTTGGCTTGTTTCTTGGCCTATTAGTGTAATAAATTTGAATTTGATGGTTAGGCTTTTCTTTTGGCTGATCATGATATTCGATTCGATCTTTGAGCCAGTCAGGGTATTATAGTCTTTAGAACAGACTAACTCTGCAGCTTGTCTAATGCCCCCAATCTCTTTAACCACCATTGACTTGGATCTCCATACTTGTTTCCTTGAAGGCTCAACTTTATCCCTTTCCTTGAGCTTTTGCTTCCAACTAGAAACCTTTTTGTTTTGTTTTGTTTGAGTAGTTGAAATAGACACTATGTTTATTGACATAAAACCAAAAGGATTGGAATCCACTATCATTTCCCCCTTTTCAACCAATTTCAATCTCCCTTCTTTCAATGCTTTTTTAATAGCATTTTTTAATGCGATGCAATTAATTGTGGGATGTGTCCAAGAATGTTGTCATTTGCAATATTTCTTCTTTTTTATATCTTCAACTGAGGAAACTTTGTGGCCCTTTGGGAACTTAATTTGTTTGTCTTTCCCAACCTAATAAAAAATTTGATTAGCCTTAGAAATATCAAACAAATAAATTTCCTCATCAGGTTTGGTCATTTCCTTCCCTTTGGAAGGTGTGAGATTAGGGTAGGTATATGGCTTGCCTTGCACAAACTAGCCATCATGAGCAGTTGTATTATGAATTGTTCTTGCCCAAGACTGAGTCATGGCATAACCACTCTGTGCTTGTAGGTCCATATTCCTATTTCCAGCAAAACTACCCATCATGGGTACTTTGTGGGGTGTATTTCCAATTTGCCATTTGCCATTGATTACCACCCTAGTTAGAAGGTAATAATGGCTAGTTGAGGTTACCAGGGATATTTGGTGGTCTCCTACCCATGTTGATGTGGTCATATTGCAAGTTAGGTCACAGAAAAGCCTGCCCCCTAGTTTGATTGGCGGATCCACCAACCATAGCCGAAACTTCCCCATGTACAGACATAGAAGGATTTTCTCTCACAAAATTAGATTGTTGTTGAGCCATTTGGATTTTATTATGCACATCGGCTTAACAATATCTACCAATTTTTTTTTTTATACTTCTAACATTAAATCATTTAATCTCATGTCTATTTGTTCATGAATAAAAGATGTGGACATGATAGTCAACTATCCCTTCTTTACCTCGAATGATGCTGATTGGGCATTATTAGAAGATGAAGCAAGCAAATTTGCTAGCGGTAATCCCTGGCATTATGTATCAGCTATGATCCTACATCCCTTGGAGGGGTACAAGGTGCAACCGATATAGCTAACTATGGCTCTCCAACTTTATGGCATGTCCTTTTTGGTGGAGGTTATGGATTTGGCATAACAAATGTACCTAATCTTAGGAACATATGCCCAGTATGGTCTAATCTTGGTCCCAAAAACATTGATGATTGATCTATTAGAATCCCACCAAGCATAACATCCCTTGTTTTCCTGTTTTTGAAATGCATTTAAACATATGAGATTAGGGATAAAAATCATCTAATCATTATGTGCAAGGATTCATGACCCTTAAAATTAAGGGTTAGTCCTTAAAGTTAAAGGTAAGTCCTTAACAAAGGGATTGGTGAGCCTTTAGAACTCCTAAAGAAGCCCAATTCCTTTTTTTGTGTTTTTGAGCCTTGACCCATGTTCCTTTGCATGTGTGTGAAGCTTAGTAATGTTTGGCCAAATCCATTATGGATTTAAAACCAATATATTGTTTTTATTTTAATTATCTTACTAATTTTTTTTTTTATAAAAAGAAAAGAAAATGGTTTAATATAGAATCACACACTTACACTTTCTTAGCAACCTCCAATGAGAAAGAAACACATGAAACCTTGTCTCGAGCCTATCTCTTTCACGCCCTTATCATCATCTTTTCCCCTCTTGGATTTCAAATTTCTAAAGTGAATATCCTCCCTCCAAGTGCATTTCTTCATGACAAAAATGTAACCCCCTCTATCAAGACCTTTTGTAACCTTCCCTAATCTTCCTCCCTTCATCATTAAAGCCCATCATGGCTCATCAAGGCATTGTCTTGGGCGCCCCTTATCTCTCCACTCTATGAATAGAAGAGTTTTGCTCTTATTTTCCTCAGACCTTCTTCATTCCTCTCTTCCTTTCACAAAGCTATAGTAAGCTTGTAATTTTTTCTCTCTTCCTTTCTCTTTTTCGTCCAAATTCTTTCAAGAAGGCAAGGATTGTCTTTCTTCTCTTCTTGGGAAGTAACCTTGAAGCTTGAAGAAGCTTGGAAGAGTTACTCAAGGAGTTGGGTGCTATCTTCTTCAAGAATCCCCTTGCTCATCCTTTTCCCTCGACTAGAGGTAGGAGTTTTCCTATGCCTTCTATGTATGAATTCAAGAAACCAAGAGAATGCTTGAATCCTCTCTATGATTCAAGTAGTCTTTGTTTGATAAGAGTAATATCATGTTCATAATCATGTTCATGTTTCTATAGTTTTATGTTCTTATAATGTTTCTCACGTTCTTCATGTTTCAAGTGATGTTTTTATGTTCCTATAATGCCTCTTTATAGTTTATGGTTCTATAATTCTATTATTATCTTGAGTTTGTGTTTTTCAAGCCCCTACATGCTATTTTTGAAAATCATATTCATCCATGCTTATCCATACTCTTGACAAAGTTCATCCAAAAGTCGTGTTTGATCTAAAAGTTTTCATAAAAGTTGTGTTATAATGTTTTTCCGATTATGAACCTTAAAGGGTTACAATTTCCAAACTAAATGAATCATTCTCACACACTTACACAATTGTTTTAAGAAGAATCTAATCCCCTCAATGATTAAACATGGCTTTGGCTATGGTTCCTTCTTAGGAGAGTAAAAATTGCTTAGTGTTAAATGAAATGACTTGTGTATTTAGAAATATTTCTTATTTCATTACTTATTTGCCAGAATGATCAATGATATGAATATGCCTAAAATGCTTCTTACTTATGAGTTGTTCACCATATTGAAATGTGAATGTTATATACATGCCAAGTCATTTATTTATGCACTATCTACTTATAGATTCCATTGTTATATATTATTTCTTATGCCCTCTTGCATTGCATTGCATACAAGTATCATGCTAAAGAAAGATAAATGTTTAATAAACTAAGAAAACTTAGAATGATCCTAAAGGCAAGCATGGTGACCCTCGTTACGTTAACGGAATGAGCTCATATCCTAGACTAGAAAGAAACATGAAGGGAGGTAACATGTAGAGAAAGGCAAACTTGGGATGGTGATAAGTTCCACTCAACTATGTATCACACCATGGTTGGAGGTAAGGTCCACCCATGGTGAAGGAAAGATTTAGTAAAGAAAGTAAACAAATAAAGTAAAGAATCAAGGACATGTGCATACATCATGCAAAGAATAACTATCATGCATAATGTTTAGAATAATGATAGCCATGTTTTATGCTTTTAGTTAAGATTATAGACTTAGACTATTATAAAAGATTATGATTATAAAAATAATGTGCTCCGACTAATAATGATTTAGAAACTTTAAAAATGAACCTCATGGTATGTACATCTTTCATAATAAATTCGAGAGGCTGGGATGATGGCAATGGCACCATTGGAACCCTACTAAGAATCATGTTTCTCACTCCTTGTTTCTGTGTTGTCTTTAGACGAGAGTAATGGCTTCAATGATCGTCTTCTTAGACACAGTTAAGTGGGGTCTTTAGACATACCCGAGTGGGATGTCCATTTCAATCATGAGATAGACTTTTTGGTTTTGATGGCGGGGCTACCTTACATGTGTGCTTGTTTTTCCGTCATCACTTTAGTATGTTTATGTTGAACCAGAACTTCAACTCGAATTATTTGTATGATGACATCATAATGCATACTACTCATCTTGAGGTCGTGCTTGCATAGTATATGAGCCTGTACCCATGTATGTTTCTATGGCTATGAATCTGGAGAAGAAGGACCCCTCTAAAGAGCAAAACCCTACCAAAGGAATATATGACCCTTTTACAGACTGGGATATAAACTTAGACTCATCGTTCTAGTACGCTGACTCATTTGCCCCAACTAGTAGGGGTAGTCAGATTAATAGTCAAGGATGTGGATGTGGCTGTGGTCGTGAACACCACTTCTAATATTATTTTGTGTTTTGCAAGAATTTATGTTATAGTTTTTATGTATTGAACAACTATGTTATTAAGTTTTACCTATGAATAATTGTTCAATTTATAGTAATGTTTCCATTTCAGATAAGTCTTCCACTTTATGCTGCTCTTTTTATCGTTATGGCTCACGATTTTATTTAAAAAAAAAATTAATTGCTATTTTTCTTAACCTATTTTTTAAAAGAATATAAGTTCCATAAAAGTATAAGCAACAACTAATAAAAACGTTGTAATACGACTTAAGTATAGTATGAGATTTGTTAGGGTGTTACACCAAGCATGCCAAAAAATATGTTGGGCTATTTTTTGTCAAGGTAGTGTTAAATTGGGTGTTAGTCATGGCAAAACTTCAAATTTGCTAGCCTTAAATTAGCCTTCTCAATTCCAATAATCAAACGGTTACTCTAAGGAGGAAAATCTTCTTCTTAGATACTGGTTCCCAAGTTACTTAATGATATGTATTTGGCTAAGATCAATTACAAACCAAGACCAAAGATATGAAGAGAAATTATAATCGGCAAAATTCTATTAATACTTAAACAAGTTACAATAAAGATCCCATGAGATCCAATTACAACTCAAGAAGATGAAGTTACAAAGTAACAATACTAGATAACCATGCTAAAAAGGAAAGTACAAGGCTAAAACTTAAAAGGCTAAAAACTTAAAGGACAAAGATAAAAGTAAAAAGTAAAGGCAAATGTTGAGACGTCAATTCCAAATCCCTTGCAATTGGTAGGTCTTCTAGTATTTATAAGCGAATGGTATCCTTCATCACACTTGATTAAAGCAACCACCAACAACTTCCCTTGGCCTACCATTTTGAAACATTTCCTGCTCAATATCATTTGACACATTTTTCCAATATTGCTACATATACCTTGGCCAAAGTTCACTCCTTAGTACATGGTCTTACTTAGTGAGCTTAGGCCTGAAGCTTACCTTCCTTGACTGCCAATATAGTATAATTACCTTAGCCAAAGTGGTTATTCATCAAATACCTTTGCTAGACTAGGCCTCAACACTGTCTAATACTTTTTAACACTCCTTAAGACTTGGCTGATTTTTAGTCCCAATAGGGTGAAAGGGTAGGAAGATGAATTTGTCTTATTAGAATCTCACTTGTCAACTTTGATTATTCTATTATTAACCTCTTATTTCTTTTGATTCCCTAAGAGTTGGTATTAGATTTTTTTTTTACAAATTGTTTGTAGTTGAATGACAAAAAAGCCTTAAAAAACTGTAGTTTTCCATCTTTACTTTGTAGAGTCTGGACTTCCTAATTCATTATTAGCCAAGAATTTTAATTTAATCTTTTATAGCCACTAGAGTGCAAACGAATAAGTGAGAGTTAGCCTAACTCCTTCATCATTAAATCTCTTGCATAGAATGATTTTATCTTATGTTTTGTTTCATATATTCGAAACGTTACAAATTTTCTTAAGTCTAAAGATTAAATTTCCCTAATCGTTGACCTTCACATTTTACAAAAGGTTTTAATTTAGTACTATTTTTTTGGTTCTATTTACATCTCTAATATTTTCAAAATGTTTCGATCTTGCCTTTTTAATAGACAACGTCCAAATCATAAATGAAAAAAGCTTATGTGGAAGTGAAGTTATCTGTTACTTATCTGAGTGGGATGATGGGATGACATTGTTTATGACATCATTTCCCTCCATATTTTTGCAGGATATCAAAAGTTTTCCCCTCAAATGTAAATGCCCTGTAATGCTTAATTAATTTTTTTTCAACTTAAACCCATACCTACATCTTTCCCTTGGAGAATCGAAGGCGAATAATTACTATTGGTAGCGTTTGGACATCATCAACATTGTAACCTAACCTCCATATTAGTTTTTTTTTTTCATTTATAATTTGGATGTCATCCACTAAAAGGGCAAGAGTGAAACATTTTGAAAACATTAGGGATGTAAATAGAACAACAAAAAAAACTTTTGGGACTAACTAAAAACATTTGTAAAATGTGAAGGATGAAAATGAAGATTTACCCTAAGATGTTTTTCAGTTTCATTATTTGAATGTTCTCATTTAGTATTTAGAGACCAATATTGACATGTGATAAAGAGTGTATAAATAATTAATTTCAGTTACGTAAGTATCAAATTGATATGTAACCTTTAGAAACAACACACATCAATTATTAATATGCCATTTACCTAACTAAAATCTACACTTATTTGCACATAACAGATGTCAGTTTGGTGTATGAGAATTATGTTAAAAAAATATATTTTTTTTCATGTTTTGCATCCATTTCAAGAACTTAAGTTGACTAGTGTTAGTTATAGGCTTTTGTCTACTGCAAGTGTGTAAACTTAAAATGTTTGTGTATATGGATTATTGCTTGAACAATTACTAAAATGTTTTTCAGTCAAATAAAAGGAAAAGAAGACAAAACTTAGCCCAACAGAAAAAATCAATCATCACATTGGCTAGTTCCAATAGTAGAACAATAGCCATCCCTCATTAAGTTTAGACAAACTCCAAAAGGTCATTCATCTCTTCCTTATTCAAGCTCAAAATATCCACAAATTAGTTCTTTTATGTATTGCTTTTCTTGTTCTCCATACTCAAGATAGAAGCCATGAACACTATTGATAAAGGCTTCACTATTCCTCAAGTGAATTTAGTTTTGTCTCTTTCTTTCTCTAACAATCTAAAAAGTTTTGATGAGCGTCTTTATTACACTCATTTATTGCTTGATTTGATATGATTTTATGATTTAATTGTAAATATTTTTAGCCTATTTTGTATGGCAATTTGACTTTTTGTAGATTTAGAGCAATTAATGTTAATATGGTGAATATTTGGTGATTTTGTAGGTTTTATATCTGATTTTGCGCAATTTTCCAATGCAAGGAAGATATGGTTATAATTGGAGTATCTTGGACCCAGATCAAATTATTCCAGAAAGGTGCCGATGAAATAAATTCATATTTCTCTCTACATGGATTAGATTGAGATGATTCAAGATGTTCTAGAAAGATAAAAAAAAAAGATCTCTGTATTTGCTATATACCACATATTTCATCTCTCAAAAGATTCTAGCTGAAAGCCACAGGCAATGCTAGAAAAGAGGATTCACGGTTTTCAAGGACTACAAGAAGAAGAAGACAATGTTTAACTTCAAGCAACCTAATACTTGTTTCTTTCTTCATGGCTACTCTCTTTGGTGTTTTTTCTTCTATCTCTTCTATGTTTTGTCTATATCCATCATGAGCTAAACTTCTTAGCTAGGGAGTTAATTTATCAAACTACGTCATAATGTTACTCATAGATTGATTTTATTTGTTTTTATCTTAATGATTAAGTGTTTATGATTGTTCTTAATATTTTTGAGAAATTGGCTACTATTCAATTGATTTGCTGATTTGTAATAATTAGAGATGGTGCGGTTTGTAAACAAAGCAGCTCACCATAAATACTGTAAGTTGAACGAAAATTAGAGATAGGCAAATTTAACTCATATGATTATATTTGGAAACCATAGAGCTGCAAACTTTTCCTAAATTTGTTTGTAACTAAGAGATAGGGGTGCTCAAAAAGACTATTTGAACCAAACTAATTGCATAACCAAACCAAACCATACCTTTAAAACCAATTTTTTTGTTAAAAATTTATAACTGGACTGGTTTAACTAGTGCAATTAACCAAATTAGAATACAGTTTGGTACATTGGTTTTATGAAGGATTTCACACCATCATCATGCTCCCCTTCCCTGGCCCACCGTTCAATTTGGAACACTCCTCTTCCTCGTTGTGGTTATTTGATTTATCTCTAATTCCTTCCAAACCCACTTTGGCAGTGGCATTGTAGTTGCTATTAGTGGAGGTGGTGTCATTCTCCATTAATGGAGCCGAAAAGAATAGAGCAACTCAACAACAAGAAGAAAATAGAGTTGCAGACACAACATTGCTAAATGAAAAAACGAAGGGGGAGAAGAAGAGGAACAAAGCTTTGCACCCAAGATTAATAATGGAAGTGTTTCGTATTTATACACGAAAGTAGAGATAAGTCATAGGCCAAATAAATGGCCACCGTCATAGGTCCATAGCTGTCATCCAATGGCTTTGCCTTCTGCTGCATTTTTTCGTTTCTAGTGTAAAGCTTTATCCTAAGTAATAACAAAAATCTAATTATTATTATATGTTTAAGAATTAATTAAATAGTCGCATAAAGGGAGTGGTTCTAACTTTAGAATTTTTGGAAAGAAAGGAACAGCAAAAATAAGGAATCCCTAATGAAGATCAGAATAAAAAACAAACAATATGGTCTCAAACAACTTTCCATGCTCCAGAATTTTTTTTTAAAAGAAAAAAAATTTTAGTTAGGTTGTTAGTTTATGTTTTTTTTTCGTATTTCTGTGTCTATTTGTTGTCTTTAGCTCCATTCTTATGATATGATTAGTTGCTCTACTTTTTAATTCCTTAGTGGATAGGAATTTTGATTTTAGCCATAAAAATTCTCTTGTGTACTCGTAATTGTTTTGGAAAGGATTACATGCTCATGCACTACTCTAAGGAGTTGGTAGCCAAGTGTTGAGCTCTAATGCTTTATTTAAGTTGAGACATATATCCATTTTTATTTGAATCCCTTTTGAAAAAAAAAAAAAAGTAAGTGAATTATAGCCTTATAAAGGATTTAAACTATGTTTGGAAGTCTAGAAAGAGCCTTAAAGCTTACCTTGTGACGACGATCCATAGTTACCCCTTTAGAGCCTAATAGCCAATTTTCTTATTTGAACCATATTATGAGCCCAAAATCCTTTGCTTGCTGTCTATCTTTAAACCCTAGATTACTGTCAACCCTATAGCTTCTAAATTCATAAGAATAGGGTAATACCCCCACCATAAGTAACTTTATGTGGCTCATCATCAAAATTGGGCGGAGAAATCTCAAAGTGGAAATAAAAGAAAAAGAAAAGAAAAATGAAAAAACAAAAAGGAAAAAAAATGACAATGCAAGGAAAAATTGATTTCAATGGAATAAGAGGGAGCAAACTCTTTTTCGAATCTCATGACCACTAAAGCCCAAAGGTTCAACAAAAAGGATATGAAGATTGTCAACCAAATAAATTAGGGTTTATCCAAGATAGTAAATTTAGAGATAAGAATTTCTCAAGTTGAGGATAACTTAGGCCCAAATGTCCTTTTCATCATGCCTTGTACCTTAGCTTGATATTACAAGCCTGTAAAAGACTTATCCATCTTCGGTTAAATAAATTTCATTTGGAGATAGAGTGAGAATTGTAAATACTGTAATTATATTACTGTAAACACCATATTTTATCCGTTATTTTTGTATATGCATCACATAATTTCTCAATACTTATATTTGCTTTTAATCCCTCTTGGCCCAAATGACTGCATTTGGCATATTATGTTGCTTTATTTCTTTTTTTTTTATTTATTTAAAATTAATTAAAAAGGAAAAATTAAACCAAAAGCCCGTTTTTATTTGTCTGTTTAAGTTTTGCATTTTGGGACCAAGCCCATGGCCTATATTACGAAAAAATTTCAGCTATGTTTTTCTTTTGCTAGTTTTAATCCTTAACCCATTCCAAAAGAAATAAAAGGACATAAAAATAAAAGAATTTAATTTTAGTATATTGTTAATATAAAATTTTTTTTATATAAATATCTATTATATATTATTATATTATTAAAAATTTTTAATATAATCACCTATTATTTAAATGATCATATAAATAAAATATTTTAATTAAATAATAATATAAAAAATTTTTACATTATTAATGCTCTCTAATTAAACTCAAAACAAAATCAGCAAAAAAAATAAAAAATAAAAAAATGAAACAATGCAAAATCAGAACCGAGGGTTTTGAAAGAAAAAAAAAAAAAGAAAAAAGAAAAAGAAAGAGAAAGTGGGCCATGACAAAATTGGAGGCTAAAGCTTCGAGCCCCTCACACAATCAGGCTGCAGCAGACAATGCCAAAAATGTAGCTTTCTGGCAAGTGTAAGAACAAGCGAATACACGAAAATGGAAGAAGGAGGTGACTGCTAAAAGTGCATGTCAATTCTACATCAGAGCAGCGGATGGCTTCTTGTATGAAAGCACAGGGATGTATAAGTTGGAAGAGGAGAAAAAACACAGAAGGGGGAAGAGAACTCATCACCACTCACCAAATGAAACCTCCTTAACCACCATAGCCAAACATCACACCTACAAAAAACAAGAACCAGAACTCACATTAACCACAAACCCACACACAACATTCATCAAAAGCCTGCTGCACATCATCTCCAACACACAGCAAAATCAACACTTTTACATTAAACCCATACCAAAATCATAAGGTCCTTAACCCCTGCAACTCATTCCAACAAATCAGAACACAAAAAAAAAAAGAAAAAGAAACTAGCAAAAGCAGAACAGCCGCTGCTACTACAGCATCAGCACCTTAAAGCCTGTGACCCCCCACTCCACTATCTCTATCATTGGTCCACACCGTCGCCGGAGATCGTCGCGCCTTCACCTCGTCAACATCTGCTTGTCTTCGTGTCACCACCACACGGCCGCTGTGAACCCAGACACGTGAACCACTGCGATTTGAGTCTTCACCAACAGTCCGTGAACCACACCGCAACCACCACCATCTTCAGACCGCTGCCGCGTCCAGCCTCTGATCCACCGCGTCAGCCACCATCGATGACGGAGTCGCCGTTCCTCCAACCGCCATAACCAGCTTCTCCCCTTAGCCACAGCCACCATCTTTTCCGCAACCGTTCGGACCACCGCCGCAAAAAGCCACCGGAAACTCCACCTCGGACCACCACCGCGAGCAACCTGACAAAAACTAACCTCAGCCAAACCCAAACCACACCCCAACCAGAGCACCACCATCCACAATAACAAAACAAAGAGTAACAGATTAAACCCCCAAGTAGAAAAAGATAGAAAACAGAACATAAGAAGCAAGGACCCAATACCAATGACCATCTTTCCCCCCTCCTCAGCCACGACCTCGGACCACCACCGTCGTCTCACCCTTCACCGACCATAGCCTTGAATCGCAACCACCCTCCACTGCGCCGCCCACCAACGTTGCCGTTGCCGTTCAGCAAACTCAAACAGATCCAAGCCCCTTGTGTTTGAACCCTAACCCCTGACTGAGTGTTTTTGCTTCTGCTTGCCGTTTTACTTCTTTCTTTGTTCCTCTTCATTTATTTTATTTTTATTTTATTTCTTGTTTAAAATAATCAATATGCTGGGCTATCTTTTTGCTTTTGTTTGAAAATCTGAGGGATCATTTGTTCTTGCTTTGTTGAGATCTATTTCTTTTGGGCTTAGTCTGGTTTCTACTCTCTTTTTTTGGACTACTTTTTTTTGTTTGTTGGGCAAAATCTTTTGTTGAGCCGAAATGTATTATCTTTTGAGTATAGAAAATAAGATAATTTAAGCAGTAATTTGGGTTATCCCTTTAAAAGTTTTCCTTATTTCATTTTAAATTTTTTTTTTGAAAAAAAAGGGATAAAAATATATAAAAATATTCAAAAAAAATTTAAAAAAATAAAAAATATAAAAAATATGGCTGGATTGTTTAGTGAATTTGTCATTTTAGTCTAGCTATTTATCCTTTCATTTGTCTCACGACCCTTTTAATTTTTGTTCCAGTTAATTACTTGCTCGTTATTTTTCACTTGTTAATTTGCATTGTTTAGCTTATTTAACAATCTTCATAGCAAAGATAAAATACATTTTTTAAGAAAAAAATCTTTTTAATTTGGGCAATGATTAATAGTGATGACTGAGTAGCTAGTGCTTTTTTCACTATTTTTGAATCATAAAAGTGTACTGAGTAGCCTAGTACTAATTTAAACCCAGTGTAAAGGGACATTTTTTTTTTAACAAAAAATTGTTTCTACTAAAATGTCTTACAAAGGTTCTTATTTTATTTTATTTATTTTTTTAAGTATTTATTTCAATAATTCAATAAGAAATGTTTCCTAAATGTTTTTATTTGTGCAATGATCAATCATGGTGGTTGAGAAGTCAATGCTTCCTTTATCATTTTTGAATCATAAGAATTTATTGAGTAGCCTAATGCTAACTTGAACTCTGTGTATGTGCGGATCTACTTAAAAAAAAAAGGTTTTATAAAAAAAAATATTTTCATGAATTTCCAAAAAAAAAGTTTTTCATAAATAAAAGCCGCCAACCCACAATTATTTTCTAAAGAACTACATGGTTTTGAGTTTCTCATTGCACTAGAGGATACGTAGTAGCAAACAACACTGTCAAGCCAAAATTAAGTTTTCCTAATTATTCTTTTGTGTTTTTTTGCTAAATTCCAATCTTTCTTTAAGGGAAAAATAAACATTGTCAAGTTATAAATTAATTTGCACAAATTACTGGAGGTAACCATCTTAAGGATAGATGTATCAGGGGTGCAGTAGCATTAAGTTCTCATCCTTCCCTGTGCATAATTGACTCCCGAACATAGATTTGGTTTTCAAAGACCGTTTGCTTAATAAAAGGTTTTTTTCCAATGTTTTTCCAATTTAAATAAAACTTGGTGACGACTCCATTTTTATTTTCTCTCTTTCGTGGTCCTGTTACTAACCTCGTTGTCACAATTGCCTTTTTTTAAACATTGCATTGGTATAAAAGTGAATCAATTCTTAGTTGATTGCCTTACACACACACACTTTATCTATTTCCTTTACAAAGTGTTTGCACAATTGAATGGTCATTGGTGCTTAGATTTGAATTGTTGGTAGCTTTTGGATTAAGTTATAAAGCAATGATAAGGAGGACATGGGTCAACAATACTTGGATGCATTGACTGTGTTTGCTTTTGAATTTCTTGAGTTGTTTCTCTTTCTTTTCTTTTTGTAGTTAGTGTTTAGTCGGCGTACGCGTCTCTTTGAGTTTCACGATCTTTGTTGGCAATGTTTATAGCTATCGGTGGTACAAAAAGATTTTCTTTGTTTGAGTTTTTGGTTTTGTTGTATTTTGCTTAGGGACAAACAAAAGATTAAGTTGAGGGTTTGATGAGTGTCTTTATTACACTCATTTATTGTTTGATTTGATATGATTTTGTGATTTAATTATAAAGATTTTCGCATATTTTGCATGGTAATTTGACTTTTTGTAGATTTAGAGTAATTAATGTTGATTTGGTGAAAATTTGTTGATTTTGTAGATTTT
Organism: Pterocarpus macrocarpus; assembly: GCA_031439585.1. Classification (NCBI taxonomy): domain Eukaryota; kingdom Viridiplantae; phylum Streptophyta; class Magnoliopsida; order Fabales; family Fabaceae; genus Pterocarpus; species Pterocarpus macrocarpus. Next base: position 30,148,343 of record CM062513.1, on the reverse strand, counting down.
ATGTCTGATTTTGCTTCATTTTGGAAGATAAGGAAGATATGGTCATTATTGGAGCACCTTGGAGTCGAATTAAGTTATTTCGAGAATGTGATGATTTAAGATGTTTTAGAAAATAAAAAAGAGGATCTCCAACTTTGTTATTGACCACAATTCCAATTCCCAAGGATTCCAGGTGAAAATTGAGTTGCAAGATTTGGCAGCAAATCTATCTAGATATTGTCCTACCTGACCTTCACCTAATATTTTGCCAATATCTTGAGTTATAGAAGTCAGATTAATGCGATTTTTGTGGCATTGGAAAGTTGATTCAATTCTCTGTAAATTTGTCTTTTTTGCAAGTAAGGCTAAATCCAATTGTATAGAGCGTTATAGGCCTAGCAATTCAATGGTTCAAATTTAGCCTTGCACCATAATGCAATTTAGTCTTCCGCTAGCCCAATTGTGATACAACTAAGAGTTAATTGGATCCATTCTTTGGACTACAAGTTGTACCCCTAACCTAATTAATAGAGGAAATAATTATTTTGACCTAAGTCACTTATTAATAAGGGGATTGGAGGCTAAACCTTAGGACACTTTTGCACTAGAAGCAATCCTAGAAGAAAGGATTCAATGTTTTCAAGGATTGCAAGAAGAAGAAGATAACTTTCAACCTTAAGCAACCCCAATGCTTGTTTCTTTTTTCATGGCTACTCTCTTTGGTGTTTTCTCTTCCATCTTTTCTATGTGTTTTTCTTTATCCTTCATGAACTAAACCCCTTAACTAGGGCGTTGATAGATCCAATTATATGATGATATTATTCATAGATTTAGTTTATTTGATTTTATCTTAATGATTAGGTGTTTATGATTAATCTTAATACTTTGAGTGATTGGCGAACATTCGATTAATTTGTTGGTTCACAATTAGTAGAGATAGAATTTGTAAACAAAACTTCTTATCATAAATACTGCAAGTTGAGCAAAAACTATAAATAAATAAACGTGACTCATGTGGTTATAAGAACTTCAACATTTTTCCTAATTAGTTTGTAAATAAGGGATTAGGCAATAAGTTTAAGACAAAGAGAATTACTTGACTTTGAGAAAGACTTAGAATTAATTTAGAAAATCTGATTATTAATCAATTAAGGTCAGAATTAGATAATTGAGATCCATGATAGTGACAGTTAGCATTTTAGTACTTTGATTAGCCTTCACAATTTGTCTTTTGGGCTTCCAAGTGAATTAATTAAGCAATCTTATGCCAAAAAAAAAATTAAATGGGCTTCTAATTGACTTTAATTATTTTTCTTGAGTATTTTCGGTCCTTAATACTATTTTAGTAATTTGGCTATATCTGGAGTTCTAAGTGTCTAATTAACTCCAAACTTGTTTTATAGGAAAGTTAACTCAATGGACTACAAATTTTATGATCTATAGCTAATTCAACCATTTTGAATGTCATTTGGGATATTGAAGTCATATCAAGGGTGTTGTTAACCTTTAGGCAATATTTCGACCATAAGTCACTTATTTTAGCTCCAAATTGCATGGGACCAAAGCCATTTGGAAGTAACACATACCACTACTGAATTAGGCAAAAGGAAGGCAAAAATGAGAAGGCTAGGGTCAGTTTTTAAGGGTTGAAAAGAGAAACATGAAATTAGTTTTACGTTATAGTTTTGAGGATCAAATTCTCTCTCTTTTTATTTTCTTTTTTTTGATTCATCTTGTTCTTCATCTCTTTCTTTATTTTTTTGCAATTTATTTCAAAATGTTAGTGAAAAACTCTTGAACCAATCTAGGTCTTATAGATCTCCCTAGGTTAAGATCTTGAGGTCTTGTTATTTCATTAGTTCATGAGTTAGTTTCTTTTCTTATTTCAATTTCTGAAGCTGTTTGATTATGATGTTAATTGGGTAATTTTAAAATTGTGATGTTATGTAATTTTGATGTATTATTCTTAATTGCATTTTCATTTTATGAGAAGAACAACTTTCTAATTGGAAACTGTTGGTTGACTCAAGGACTTAGCTCAATACCAGTTTTATACACTTTATTGGAGTATATGTTAGTGCCTGCCAAGGTTTCGACCATATTCAAGATGATAATCCAGTAGAGAGTCAAGGGTTGAAATTGAGATTTCAATTTAATCCCCCTAACTACTGAATTATGCCTATTTTGTTGATCTATGATAGATCTTATCCATTGCTTAGATAAGTTCTAGATTGGTGATCTTAATTTCTGTTAGTTCCTTTAATTATTATTTTAATCTTAGTTCCTTTAATTGTTATTTTAATCTGCTTGTTAATTGTCAAATTCGCTCTTTTATTTCATTAACTAATTCTATTCAAACCATCGAAAGTTCTTGGGAAACAATTTGGGTTGATCGTTATGCTACAAGTAGCCAGTAAGCCTAGTTCAATTTGATAACGTTCGGCAGCGCTTGCCAAGTAACTTAGTCCAAAGTTAGGTGAAGTCAACTAGCTCTAGTGTTCATCCCATTGAGTTTTATTCATCTTCATTTGCTTTTGCTTGTTCTATTTTCTTATTTTTATTTAATTTGCAATTTTTATTCACTCGATTCTTATTGTCCAAATAGTCGTTTTTGTTAGTTATTTAGTACTTGATCTATTCTTGCACGGTGATTTCTTCTCCATACTTTATTATTTGTATGAACAAGTATACCTGCTACCTTTGCATCAAGTTTAAATAAGTTATAACAAGCAGGTGAGAAAACCTGCAATGCCTAGAATATAATGAAGATCTGAGTAAAATTATAAATTTAAAGTAGTTTACCAAAAATGAAATTATGAACTTTAACTTTATTCACAACAGCAATCCTCGACGTACAAAATGTTATGATTAGAAACAATACAATGATTTTTATATAAAACAATTGACTTTAGAGTATGAGCACTACTTTGAAGCACCAACATTTATAGATAAAATTGAAATTTCCTCGTGACTAAAATTTGATAAATAGGCGAAAAATATTATAAGTTGAATTTAATTTTGACTTTTTGATTTTACTAGAAGTGAAGTGAATTCCTTTGCCAAACCCAAGCACATTTTTACGTTTTTTTGTCTTGGTCCAAATGGCAATATGACTATTACATTATAATGTAAATCCTCTGTTTTCAAGAGGAAGAAAGAAACAAAGCTAGCTAAGGCCCAAGTAGGATGACCTCTAGGCTCCAAGTATCCAACAAGACATAAAAAAATTAATGGCTATGCTAATTTGCCACTCATATCAGTGCACACATACTCACTACATGTATTTAGTTGAAGCATAGTTTCAGTTTTAAGTTGCGGATATTATATTTAACCACGCCACATGAGCCAATATATGTTATACATACATGCATTCTCACACATAAGAAAGGAAGTTTCACCAAGGAGCAGCAACTTCTTTCTGAAACTTGACTTGATGGCTTTCAGCTTTGCTCTTCAAACTCTCAATATAATCACCAAAACCATTACAAGCTCCTTTCAACTCTTCTAGCTTGGTTTCCATGTTCTTTATTTCATTATCTACTCGACTGTGTTCATTTCTATATGCCAAGTATCTTTTGGTCTCTGAGGCATCATCAGTTTGATATGCAATGCTTACAAGTCGTCGTAACCTGACTCTCAAAAATTCAACATTCATGCCTAGATGTTCAAAGGCAAGCAAAGTTTTATCCCAATTGGTAAATTCAACACGCGGAGTAGCTAGTACGCTAACTTTTATGGCATCAGCGATGTTGACAATTTCATATATAATTCCAACAATAAGCTTATAGTTCATGCCCTTGATGAGGTTGTCATGAAGAAAGGCACGTTGACTGTAGCATAGCTTGTAGTACTTGTTTCGAACTTCATTAGAGAACTCAGCATCTATCGGCACTCCACCAACAATGATACTGAAATTTTCAAATCCTTTTACATCTTTGAACTCAAGCATTTTATAGTCCTCCAATACTTCTGAGAGAGCTTCCTCACTATCATTTTCAGATTGTTCTGCCAACTGCCTAGGCTTAGGCCCCAATCTTGCCATGCCAACTCTCTTTTTCTTTTGGGCATCTAGTGGGACAGATTTACCTTGTTTTCTCTTTGAGCTATTACATGCTACAACATCAATATCTGGGTTTTCTTTGTCTGAGAACATGAAGGAGCAAAACAAAGAATGTTAGTATACTATGCCAAGGGCATAAATCCTTGATTAGTCATGATTGATACAATGCAAGAAGCTAAAGCATGGAGAAACAAGTCTTGCCTCCCAATTTTTGTTTCGTGTAACTGTCTAGATTCATAAGGGAAAGGGCCCCATCGACTTCCCTCAAATTATCTGCCCTTATTATATAAACCTGAAAAACAAGCATAAGAGTAAGTGGTTTGAGTTTAGAAAGACATAGAAATTTCTAACTACCCCTCTTTATTCTTAAAGAAGAATAAAGGTCTTGGGCACAATCAATAACTTAGAATATTCTTGAATTGAGGTCCTACGGGTAATGGCCTTAACAAACAAGGCATGTTAGTCAATTTAGCAATTTCCTTTTCTTCTTGCAAGCAATAAACCCTCATTGCGACAATAAGACCAATAGTTTGGTTTAGATTCAATATCTCCATCAACCCATATTCAAAAAACAAAAAGCAAAAGCATGCTAGTCACAAGAGCACAAGCATTTTCTATCTGTCCACAAACTCATCTTTGTTTATGGTCATAAGAGGGACAGAAATAACAGTCCTAGAGGGATACCAAATTATTGCCATTTCACACTTCTATGAATTATAATCTTGCAAGTATCAAAGGCTCACAACATTTACAAAAGATTAATCAAATTGCATGGATAACTGCCTTCTAATCCTCAGATTGTCCAATTATTGACAAAGATCCACTTTAGAAAGAATTTAGTTCTATGCCATCCTAACCTCCATCAGCCACAAAGTCTTGAATCAATTTTAATATAGTATAATATAAAAAAAAAAACCCTTAGGTTACCTTTGAACCATAAAGAGGGAAGGGGTAGAGAGAGAAAGAAATAGATCAAACCGTTCTTATTAGTTAGATTCATGATGGGTAGCACGATATTTTGGTGTCTAATAATACAATAATGCCCCATTTCATTTTCTTTCATAATTATGCATGCAATGTTTAAGACCAATGAGAAATATATTGTCATTGGCATTCATGTCCCCCATTTTAGTATTAGGATCCATGAAAGAATAATATGGAGTTCCAAAATAATATAGCAATGGTCAATTATTAGGAATTTTAGATTTGTTATTATGATTGATATCTATTATCCTGACATGTATATATGTAGCTAATACAAAAAGTAAGCATCCTTTTCTATTTACGACATAGTCCCCAGTCCTCATATTGCAATTGAAATAGATAATCATGCTCTAGCTAACAAAAGAACATTGAAGTAATAAAAAAAAAAAAACTGAAATCATCACCTTAAATTTGGTAGGTTCAACTAATTGGAAGACCATGACATCACCCTCCTGCAATTTGTGCATAGCAGAAAACTGTCTCCAACCAGCACTCAGTCCTGTCTTACATGCAATGTATTTCATCTTGTATTCTTTACCAGATTCATCTTCTAAAGTGATTGTTATATCCTTATCTGGTAAGTGCTTTTTACAAAATGTTGCAGGCAACCCCTATAAATAGAAATCAAAAGACATGGCTCTACAACATCATACCACTTGGTTGCTTTAATGAAATTATTTTTAATTTTGTTTTTAAACAAGCTTACCATCCAAAAACAGCTGGCAACATGTGATCTGACTAATGACTTCACAAAACTGGGGAATTCTAGTTCTAAACTTAATCGAATCTCTTCTGCTCGAATTACAGCAGATGACTTTGCCTCGCCACGAGAGGATGTTCCTTCTATTGCAACCTTCATAGAGCTGCAAGCAAGGATCAACTCCCTATTTTACTATAAGTAATTTTAGCTGGAATTTGATAACTAAATTAACACTTATGATATTTTACTAACCTTGCAAACTTTTGTGCCTCACCAGATGTGACCTATAGAAGCATTTGTTAGAATTATCAATAACTTTGTCCTTGATTTATAATGAATTTTGCCATTTAATTCATATGGTCATTCTTGCAAAGTACAACAAATTGGTGGTCTTAGGAAAACAATAAGCGAAACCAAGAAATAAGATAAAAGAGTATCCAATGGAAGATCGAAATTGTGTGATATGTGTTAAAGCAAATAGTTAGCATTGAACTTAGAGCAAAGATTTGAGCAAACAAAAAACTGGAGGAAATTAATAAGGGTGCTAAGAAAAATATGGCTTAGAGGAAGTTTTGCACTCTGTCAATAGTAATTAATTTGGTATTAAACAAAAGGCTTGTAATGATGGAATAAACATTATTTGGATAGTAAGAAATTGTGTAAAGTTAATTTCCTATGATAATAAGATACTTTGAGTATTGATTTTCTATTGCTATTTCAAATTGTTTCCATCATAATAGCCTAAAGATAAAAAAGCATTCTTCTCTAGTATATTCTTGTGTGTCGTAACTTGAAGTCCGTAGTCTCATCTATAGGTGTCTTGTAACACAAACTCACCCATTTCACTTGTTGAAACACTTAAAAATATAATAAATGCTCAAATCGATCCTTAAAGATACAAGGGATATCAAGTTAGTCCTTCAAAGATTTTTAAGATCAATTTAGTTCTTTGTAGTATAAAATGGTGATCAATTTAAGGACGAATTTGAGCTCCAAATATACATTAATAGAGGACTAGATTGGTATCCATTTTAAACCATGAATGACCTATTTGATGTCTAAAATCTTTAGAGGACTAACTTAATATCTTATATATCTTAGGAAGACTAATTTGGCTATTTTCTCCTAAAAAACATTTGGCCTAGTAATTGGATAGACTTTAGCATTTTGTTGTAATTATGCACATAGATAGATGAATTACATGACTTCAGAGCAAATAAATCCTACAAGTTTAACACATAAAATAACAGTAAGAAGAAAGAAATCCAAATCTTACTGGCTTTATCTGATTACTCAAGAGCTTATTTTTATTCTCCACGACCTTATTTTGTTTATCCTACAAAAAAAAATGCAACATATTACCTGGGAAAAAGGAATCTCATGCTAGCATGATCTTAACATTATCTTGGTTATGAATCATGAAATTATAAAATATGAAGAAAATAAAAATTTTAAAAAACAAAGAAAGAAAACGAAGATACCGATCAAACTTCAACATGCTAAACAAACAATTTCGCAAAAGAAAAATCAAAATGATCACACATTTTGTGAAAAATTGAGAGAATATAGATAGAGAAGAGATAAAACCATGGTTAAAGGAGACCCCCTAGACAAGTGGGCCAGAGGCATGTTCTCCTGCATTTCCTCTCCATAAAATGCCATAGTCACAGCTTGATTATTTTGTTCCATCCCCTTCTTCACAACTTTATCCCGATTCTTTTCATCAACCCCCACCATTTTCAACCTCAACAAAGATGAGTCTTTGTATTATCCTCTCTACTTTGAATTGATCAAACTAAAACACAACGTGGTTTCTGCAACAAAATAGATCAACTGGCTACCCTTCTTCTCCAGCGCAAGAAATAGAAACCACAATGCAATAAAGGAGAGAGAAATAGATAGAGAGGCCAAAAAGGCCTTGATGGGTTGTGGGGGTGTGGTTGGTTTTAATTAAAAAAGGGAAAAAAAGTTTACAACTCTTACATGATGGGTTGTTTCATTGATAAGAGAGAAAAAACCAAAATGTTCGTTTAACATTTGAGAAATGCATGACCAAAAAATAAAAAATTGAGAAGGGGGAATATTAAGACTATTAGCTCCTCCATATTAATTTGTTGCCTTCTTGTTGTTGTTGTTGTTATTGTTTCTTTTGGTTGGTATTATATCATAAAAGAAAAGATTAATTGATACTTGATAATTGATAATTATAATAACAAGACGTTGTATTATGGATTGGAGACACATGGAATACGAGACAAAGATATATTAAGAAGTGGATAATGGATGTTGAAACAGAATGCCAAATATGTGGCAAACACCTAGTTCACGTTTCGTCCAATTTCCTGATGCCCTAATTCCAACAATTATTCCTTGCTTGGCTACTCCCTACATGGATTCAAAATTTCAAATGAATAATTCAATGCATTATTCTTTTAAATTCTATGAAAAGATAATACAATTTTTAATTGAATTTTTATAATTTAAACTTTTTAATTGAAATATGATATATGTATTACATTTTAATTAATCACAAAACTTCATCGATATTAGAAGCACACACCCCACACAAAAATTCTTTCTAAATATCTCTTGTACACTTACCTACAAAAACATAATAAATAGGAAAAGAATCTTTTTAAATTATTCCATTCACAATCACAAGACACAAAGAAGAAAAGAAAAGCTATTGATTTCACTTCATTCCCTTGATATCTTATAACATCTGATGGCCTTATATAGGCTACAATATAGAATAAAATATTAAAAAAAACCAAATTTAATAACCAACAAAACATGACCATCATAATGGTATTGGTTGTAAAGTCGATAAATGATGGTGTAGCTAAACAAAATGAACAACAATGTGGCTACTATAAGTATCATAGGATGGCTGCCACAGGCTAAATGCACATTTCTAGCCCACAAAAACATATAGGTGTATGCTTGATTTAATATCTAACATTGTCTCTCTCAAATCGAACTTGTAAAATAATCATTCCAAGCATTTTGTTTAACTTGCAAAATAACTCAATCTTCAATGGCTTATAAAAATATCTACTACTTGCTTTTCAGTATGATGAAAATCAATTAATACCTTTTTCTCAACCACTATCACAATGTCCCGGCTTGGCACGACACGATGTAAAGGTGATTGAAAATAAAATTTTATTATCTTATTTGCATGGGTGAATATGATAATTATGTATTATGAGGTTTAGGGTTGCCACTAATAAATTTTTTTCAATAAAAATGAAATGACTGATTGGATGCTAAAATAAAGAAAAAGTTTGCAATACCAAAATCCAACTTGGGGGTTGGTTACGAGTAAAGAAGATATTAGCACCTTGCAACGTCCATTCTAAGAATGGTACCTGTTGATCTAGTGTTATTTGCATAGTTGATTTATTTTTCCTTTTTTTTTTTTGGTTTCTTAAGGGTATCACCATACCCTATTACTAAGCAAAGAGACTCCCCTTCAGTTGAAGTCAAGTTTACCCTCCCAACTAGAGTTCTCTCCAAGAATCGAATCAAGGTCTTTTCCAAGACCATAGTATACCTCTAACACTATGTCAACTCCTTTATTGGTATTTGCATGGATTGTATAGTTGATTATGTAACGTCCGAAAAATTTTATCGTTAATAACTGAATTGTTCATTTTTTTTTATTATTGAAAAAGTACGCTTAATCGGAATTCGATTAAGCATTTACTTAAAGCCAATTAAGTGTGATTTAGAAGTGATTAGGCTTGATGAAATTAGAATAGGAATATAGGAAACTTGACAGAATTTTTCTAAAATCGATTTGTTGATTTAAGAGAAATTGGTAGGATTTCGGTAATATAAACTGTCGAAACCGGATTAATAGAAATTATACTGTGAGAACCCTAAAATGGATGGCCAAGATTTAGCCAACTTGCCCATGCAAGTGGCGCCATCTCAGCCCCCCATATGGGCTGCCAAACCAAGTTGAATAACCTACTCAAATCCACCAATCACATGTAACTTGTTTTAGAAGTTTTTAAATTTTTCCTTTTCTGCCCTTGCAAATTTCGGTCCCTATATACTGACCCTTTTCCATTCTTTTCTCCATCATCTCATCTCATCTCAACTCATAACATCTTCTTCTCCCACAAACCTTCAAGCCACAACAAGATCTCTTCAACTCCAACCACAAATCTAACAAGAATCACGCCCAAGCAAAGTAGGAATCCAACTTCTCTTCTTGTTTACTTTGTTTTGGGGCTGTGTGGGGATCTTGTTTTCCTCATGATATTGATGTGATTTGGAGTGATGATGATGATTTATGACTGAATTTGCATGCGTGTTGTGATTGGTATAAAAGAACTTGAAGAGAAGAGAAAACTCAAGAAGCTGTTAAGGTTTTTCCTCGGTGGTTTCATACGGTGGAGTGTATGGCTTCGTCTACAGCCATTTAAACTTCATCAATCTATTTTTATGAGAAACTAGACATTCAGGGCTTTCCATACATATATAATATAAGGCATTGGATCAGTATAGAGGTAGTTATGAATTTTTGAAGTTTGACCTAGAAATCAAAACTTTCATCCGAGTAGTGTCAGTTGAGAAGGGTGTAACTCACCCCACACAACTCCAAATTGAGTGAATCCAACGTTGTTTGAAAGCTAACATATGAGGGAACATTCCATAAAGTTTTTAGAGTCATATTCATTGTCAACTATCCCCAATACATCAATGAATTCACCTTGAGTTCAACCCGAGCTGGAATAGGGTAGTCCAATAGGGTCAAGTTTTAGGGCTTATAGCTCGAATTATACTCATTCAAATAATATGTAACTTATTTCATTTGAAAGCTTGCTCTGTTAGCTTTACAATGATATAAATTTTGTATGGTTTCACCTAAATTTCTATTTTTGGTAAATTTTCTCTTATAAGAGTACAATTCTGGTTAGAAACATGTATGAATAGTAGATCAAGTTTAGTTAATATCGGATCTCGGAACTTAGCAAACAGAGAGTTACATCAGGTATACTTAATGTTAAACTCGGAACTTAGCAAACAGAGAGCTAGATCGAGTATACTTAATGTTGAACTCGGAACTTAGTGAATAGGAAACTAGATCGGGTATAGTCAATATCAGAAACTTGGAACTTAGGAAACACACTCATAAAAGTCTTGGAACACTAATTGTGGATTAAAGTCGCAGATTGGGATCACAAGCACATAAAACACTTTGAAATCGAAAGTCAAGGATAAGAATATAAAACCTAAACACCGAAGTCGAGATTTTTCAACACAAACTTAGAAGTTGGTACCAAAATATGAACCCTTATACCCGAATCTCGGAAGTCGAGAACTAGGACGCTTTAAAACTCTTATACCCGTAATTCCAAAACTCGACCCAGAAACAATCTCGGAGATCGAATAACCCTGGAAGTCGAAACTTATATAATCTCGTAACTCAGACTCAATTCAATCTCGGAACTCGGTCCTAAGCTCAAACTCAGGAACATCAATAGAAATTAAAAGCTTGCAAGATAGATTAAAACTTAAGATTTTAAAACTTGCACCTAACTACCTAAGCTTTGCTCATAAGACTTTGTTGTGTGTGACAACTATTGAAGATATGATGCTTTCTATTAGGTTTGCTGTTTGATTAAAATTTCCTAGTTGTCTAGCACTATTCATAGGGAAGCGGATATGATCCGTTATGCTACTGAAATTTCGGCAGAGATTTCAATTAATATGAATTTGCAAGTTATGCATGCATTGGTCAAAGTATTAGACAAGTATTAGACAAGCATTGCTACCCTTATAAGAATGAGGAAGGATTTCCATGTGACTTGGGCCAGCCCTTGAACAAAGTTAAGAGGAATAGATCAATGGAGAAGTCGGGGAAAGTAAACCCGGCGACCCTGTATAGGAACGAGCTCGATCCTGAAAAGCGGACTATTATCCAGGAGTCTTATGGCCAATATACTCCCAGGGGATTAAGTATGGAAAAGTATGAGTTAAGCTCAAGTGTATTATTCCTTATGTATATCCACAATTTCTGTGAACATGCATTGAGTTAATTGCACCATTGGATGTTTTATATATATATATATATATATATATATATATATATATATATATATATATATATATATATATATATATATATATTGTTCACTTTATGGCTGTCACTTAACTATATCAAAAATCTGGTTGTTTAATTTCCTTTATTTTCCTAAAGTAAAATAAAGTTGTGTTTCGGGTTATGATTTCTATAACTACTTGACTAGGACATCCTGTTGGTAGCAATATTTTCTTTTAATTAACCAAAACCTGAAACAACTGAAAATGATAGTAATGGCAGATATATATGAACTTAAGATCCCTACTGAGAAATCTTTATTTCTTACCCTACTATATGTTTCCGCGCCATTCTCAGATCATGGAGAACGCGGCCACCGGCATCTTGTTCATTGAGTTCCCCGAACTCCATATCTACCTCGATTCATTCTTAGACTCCGTGTACATATCAGGTAGATGTCAGTTTTGCTTTTATTTCTTCTTCTAGAGAGACTTTGTCATACCACTCATGCACCCGCTTTTCAAACCTACTGTCCCTTATATGGCCATTCTTCTCCACATGGCCCATCTCTTTCCACCATCACTCGCAGCAATGGCACCAACAGCATACTAGCCATGGATCCTCTAGCTTCACAACAGCAGCAGATCCCTTCCATCTCGATGTCTGAGGAGGATCTGTCTGAGGCGGTGAGTTCATCCTCCTCGTCCTCTGCTTTGAGCATGGACTACACTCCCGGGGTTGCCGACATGGCGAATGGATTCCTCTCCTCAGAGTCCACCTAGAGTACGTGTGTAGCGCAGTCATAGGATATGTATAGAATGGCCCTCTTTTGACAATATTGGGTCATAGACAGTAGGTAAGTATATGCTGTATAGCACATAAAATGTCCCGTGGGGAACAATTAGGGTACTGTTCATGTCGACAGGCCGATTTATTTTGTGTAAGTGGCCTAATTTTATTACCCTATATCGTTTGTCAATTTTGAAAATAGAAGTCTATATATACGTAAATATGATGAAATTTACAGTAGTTTTGTCTATTTCGCATTTTTATTTATGTTACTTTATTTCTGGAATAGTGGTTATCTAGTATTTATTCTGCCGTCAAACGGAAATATGTTGAAGTGAACAGTTAACTCTATATGGGTAATTAATAATGAGACAAAAAATGGAATTTAATTAATTCGCCACACGTAATAGCTTATCAGGTAATATATTATGACTTAAACAATGTATTTTGTCTAGTAAGGTGTTACAAATTACATTGGTCCTTTATTATCTTTTGTTTTGTAGTAAATATTTTTTTTGATGTTTATCAAGAATGATAAATGATCAAGACAAGGAATGAGTGGCTAGACAACCATTGTTGTATAATGAAATTCAGGATAACTAAACATTGCATTAAATTGGTGAATTAGAAATATTAATTTTCTAAATAATTTTACAAAATATTTTATTTTGAAAGAGTACTTAAAAAAAAAAAGTAAAAGATTAAATTCATGAAAGAAACAATTTTTCGAAATAAACATTTGGAGAAAAACTCTAACCATAATTATTTGGTTGTAGAAGTTAGATCATACCAATGTTCTTAGGAAAATCTGATATAAGACCTCAAGAGTTTGGGGATGAGCTTGCCTAATCAATGCTCCAATCCTCTCCTAATATTTCCATCATTAGCTAGTTTCAAAGATTGCTTATCTTCTTATTTATTTTTTTATATTTATTATTACTATTATATATATATATATATATATATATATATATATATATATATATATATATATATATGTATATATATATTATTTCTATAAACTTTTACTATTATTTCTTTTTAAGCAATTTTTCTTTTTGGGGGAAAAAATGAGAAAAATAATTAAAAAAAATTGTCCAGCAAAGGATAATGTTTTGGCTTTGCCCATTCGTTTGCTACATGGAGCTTTACAAATTAATGTATTGCAATTAGGATTAGATGATAAAACCAATAAATAAATCAAGGATAGCACAAAAACATAATAACATAAAATTATCGGGTAAGATTTTTTATCGAAAATTTTTATAGCCCTGCTAGTGCTTCTAGTAAAATTATAAGTATTATCTTATCTCAGGAAAATCAAAGCATCACCACCATCGCAATTAACTTCAATTATTCTATCATTGAAACCTTAGCCCAAAAAATAAGGGAGCTTACACAATAATATTTTTTAGGAACAAAGCTAGAAAAAGAAAAGCCCATGACTTTTATAAGAAAAAGCCCAAAAGATCAAGCCAATAACCCTCAATGCTTTTAAAATAATTTTTTTTTTTAAAAATAAAGATCAAGATGAAAGTAAAAGGGGCATTGCAGATTTGAACAAGTTGAGGGAAGTCTAAAGCTTCTTGCCTCTTAAGCTATTGAGCCAGTGCGGGAACTTGTAGAAACAGCGAGTAAAAATGTTACTCACGGCGATGACACACAGTGGTGAGGGTTGTAACAATCTAGAAGAGTTGATGCTGGGGCTTGCTGCGACAATGATAGTCAACTAGGAATATCACTGGCTGAGGAAGGCGATAGTCATGAGGTAGGCTCGTCTATTAGTGACTAAGGCGAGGAAGTATGCGAGAAGGACAAAGGTGGTGTGTGGAGGTGGAGCATAGGTAGCGTAAGTGATGGTTCGATGATGGGGCTGTTCTATTTTAATTTTTGGTTTGGAGCTTTGGGTTTGATCTCCATTTGTGGGTGTTGATGGTTTTGAGGTTCGTTTTGGTTCATGGTTCAGTTTGAGCTTGGTTGGTATGGTTGAGGATGGGTGTTTTTGGGCTATTATGATGGTGGTTTATGGGAATATTCTGCTAGGATTTGTGGTTGAAAGGAACTTCCTAGCTTTATATTTTCCACTTAATCTTTATTTTTTTGTTATTATTTTTTTGGTGTATTATTTTTCGATGTCATTTTGACTCTAATTTTAGGTTCTTGTATTTTATCTCTGCTTTGTTTTTCTTGGTTTGCATGGATGACTTATTGGTGAGAGTATTGAGATGGTGTATTGTGTGTGAAGATGAGAGTGTGCTCTGTAACATCCCAAATTTCATATAACTAGCACTGTCGAACAACTAAATTTTTAGATACATTATAGATATGAGTAGCCAATATTGAAATGCATATATTAAGGTTAGATGAATTTGGATTTACTTGTAGAGAAATTTCATGTGGATAATTAGCAATGTTTTGCTAATTTAAGAGAAATCAAGTGGATTACGGTGTTTCGTAATGCAAGGACCGAATCAGTAGAAATATGTACTGTAAGATAATATGAGTACTGATTAAAAACCCTAAATCATGTGGCTAGAAATTAACCACCTACCTCTATTTGTTGGCCAAATCATGGCCATCCATCTCTAGATTCAACAAAATTTTTCTTGATCTCTATTCTCTTCTTCTACCTCTCTAATTCTACTCAAAACCCATCATGATCTAGCCTTCTTATGATCAATACTCTCATTCTTTCCTTGTATTTCTTCAAGAAACCTTAAGACCAACTCAAAATCTCCTCCCTTTTATAGTCATCTAACCTCAACCCTCAAGGAGAAAGGAAGGGATCATCATTAATCTTGGAGCCATAATGAAGAAAAGCTACCAAAGAATCCAAATTTAGAAGCTACAAGTGTGGTTGAGGTAGGATTTCTTGGATTGATTATTTTTTAGGGTTTATGAGACAATTATGTTTTCTTATATCACCCTTTATTTGATGTTGTTTGACGATGATATGACTTGATTGTGGTGATTTAAGATAGAAAATCATTAAATTGGGTTGAAGGTTTGATCAAAAGACCAAAAGAAATCACAAACAGCAATGTTATGATAAAACCCTAAGTGTACTGTTCATACAACGAAGAGTATGACTCCGTCTATAGCCATCAAAATTGAGTGAAACAATTTTTAGATGAAACTAGATTTCAAGAGCTTTCTAACTATATAAATTATAGGTTCATTGGAATTAAATGAGAGAGTTATGAATTTTTGAAGTAGACTGTTAAGTTTCATTCACTACCTTGACTAGTGGGTATTGAGAAGGGCATAAATTGCCCTATATAACTTCAAATTGAGTGCAACCAATTTTGTTAGATAGCACATATATAATCATGCCATAAAAATTTCAGATTCATATCTTAAGTACATTGCTCCTAGTAATTTTCTAAAGTTACCCTATGTCCTGTTCAGGTTGGGACAAGGCAATACAGGACAACCTATTTAAGGAGACTATAACTTGAGCTCTACCTGGCCAATTATGATGAAACCTATTGGGTTCAAAGATAGTTTAATTAGCTTCAATTTGGTATAAAATTCATATAAAAATGATGAGAAATGAAATTTTAGTGATTTTATAAAATTAGATAGTCAAGTCTATCCTGAAACAAGGCAACCTTCAGCAAAACATTAGTAACTCAAGTTATGCATCTCAAACCTTAATAGGACTAAAGAGATTTAAAAATAGACTAATAACACTCAACATATTAAATTTTTATATCAAAGTGAGTTAAAATGAAATTTTGGACAATTTACAAGGACATGGTAGAATTGAAGAACTTTCGGTAACTTGATATCTTCAAGGATTAGGAGCCCATAAGCCGTGAGGAGCCAATAGCTGAATCATTTATGCAATTCTTTATCATAATAATGTGATATTGATATATGAATATGATGCTTCTAATTACTATGACTGGCTAAAATGATACTATCTATGCTTGGGAAAGTTTTCTGTTTCAGTTGTTATGCTGTTGGATTCTCGGCAGAAATATATGAATTATGCATTATGATTACGATTCCTCAAGCATATATATTCAAGATTATATGATTAAAGATATAAATAAGATTCCCTAAGACTTGTGCTAGCCCCTAACTAGATTTAAAGAAAATAGATTGGTGTGAGGATCGGGGAAAGTAAATTTGTCACTCATGTATAAGTAAGAATTTACTAAGAAGTAGGTAATTACCCAGAGGTGAGAGAGACCATTCACCTCCAGGGAACCAAGTAAAGGAAGATAAGAAAGGTTGCGCTTTGAGGAGGGCGATATGTAATGCTCAAGTGCAGACCCGTGCAAACACCCTAGCAACAGCGATTCGTAATGCTTGGGTGTGTTAAGTAAAGAAAGCTAAAGAAAGACAAATTCACTTGCACCAAGAAATCCTTTGCATTCATCTATGCCATTTATTCAATTGTTCTTCATTTTGCTATGAATCTATGCAACTTATTCAATTTTCCTTTATCTTGTTATGTTAATGATTAGTGTAACGTCCCGATTTCCGATCTCATATATCAGATTTTCTGATTTCCGACTTCATCTCAAAGTCTTATGGACTGGCTAATTTTTCTGATTTCCGACCTTATTTACGTATATACGAGTTCTGACCTTAGGCCACGAATCTGACTTCCGAGATAAAGTTTGGAGTTCTGAGATTTTATAAGTTCCGATTTTCTGGAAATAAGATTAATTCCAGTCTCTGGTGTTATGCTTGGAGTCGATTCAAGTTCACATATGTCCCCCGACTTCTGGGTTTGAGTGTTTTGGTTTCACATTCTGGTCCTAGACCTTCGATTTTAAGGTGGCTGTGCTTTACGATTTCCGACATCCGACTTTGATTTCAAGTTTCGAATAAGCCAGAAATATTTCCGAGTTCCGATTTCACCTCTTCACACGAGTCCCGACTTTAAGTAGTGTACGAGTTCCGAGGTCATCTTCAGACACAATGGGAGCGAGTTTCACTACTTGGACGACGTGGAGAGAAATTTTGTCACAAAAGAGGGAGACATGGCTGAACTTTGCCCACAAAATTTCACCCAATCAAAGCCACTCATTCTAACTACCACTTCAAAGCCTTGCTTATATATTCCCCTCCTGCCTCTTCAGCCCCATTTCTTACGTTACCTTCTCTTCCTCACTTTAGCTCTCTTTTCTCTTCTTCACTCACCCACTCCATCCAGCCTTCAAGATCAACCAAGCTCTATTTCCAACTCAAGCAAGAGGTAGAGGTTTTAACTCTTGTCTTGATTTTCTGATTCTTGGATGATTATTGGTGGTTTAATTCTTTAATTCTGATATCTTGACTGAATGATCATGATGAATTATGGCTGGTTTATTGGCTGTTTCTGAGATTAAAATTGAATTGGAAACAAGAAAGGATGAAGATAGGAAGAGTTGAGAGGCTGGAAAACTCAAAACCCTCGGTAGTCCGTACAGCAGAGTGTACAGCTCCGCCTCTCATCGTTTAAAATTGATGAAACCATTTTTATGTGAAACGAGAAATCTAGGGCTTTCTATACATATATCATATAAGGCTATTGGATTAATATTGAGAGAGATATGAATTTTTGAAGTTAGACCTAAGAATCAAGACATTCACCCGGGTAGTATGGGTTGAAAAGGGTGTAACTCACCCTATACAACTCCAAATTGAGTGAAACTAATTTTTTGGGAAAGCTTACACATAGGAGAACATTATACAAAGGAATTCCGAGTTTGTTATCATCTCAGTTGTTCCCAGGGATTTGAAGAAATTACCCAATGTCTAAACTAGGCCAAAATAGGGCAGTTCAGGAAGGTTATGTTTCGGGGCTTATAACTCGAGCCCTACTAAGTCAAATGGAATAGAACTTTTTGAAAATGAAAGATCGTTCTATTAGCTTTAATATGAGGCCAATTCCGTATGATTTGAGCTAGTTTTCTATTTTTAATAGATTTTTACTTTTGAGTGGGCAATTCGGCCAGCCACAGGACAGGCCGGGATAAAACCTGAATGACTTGAGTTATGGTTATCAAAATCAGATGGGACCAAAGAGGTTAGAAAATAGACACATAAAACATATCCAAAATTGAGGTCCAAATGAGTTAAGTAGAAATTATGGCATGATTTACAAAAACCGGGTTGAATGATTTATGTGAGGCTGTAACTCTATCTTAAGGAGACTAATGCTTCTATAAGTTCCATGATGAATTGTGCATGCAATATTGTAATTGCTATGAGAAATTGGCATTCTGATGTACTGGTACTATTTATGGGGAAGCGGACACGTTCCGTTATGCCGCCAAAATTGCGGTAAAGTATATGCATGAGTTATGATATACATGTAGATACATGAGCATTTTCAAGAAAACTATGAAAGTTATGTTATGAGAAAAGTAAAGATTATACTATGATAAAAGTTCCATGATACTTGGGCCAGCCCCGGAATAAAGTTAAGGGGGATAGATCGGTGGGAAGTCGGGGAAAGTAAACCCGGCATTCCTGTATAGGAACGAGCTTGATCTTGAAAAGCAGACTATTACCCAGGAGTCTAAAATGGCCAAGAACTTCCAGGGGACCAAGTAATGGAAAAGTTTATGAGTAATGGAAAAAGTATATGAGTAAAGGAAAAGTTTATGAAGGAAGGTTCAAGAGCAAGTTTCGCATGATTGCATTAAGTGCATGATTACAAGTTATTTGCAGTTTAACTATTATGTTTACTTATAGCATATGTTCACTTATTCTGCTCATTATTCTGTGTATTACTGTTAGTAGTTTAGTCTGTTTCTTCTGCTGTTTAAAGTAAAACTGGACCTTGCCTCAGGCCAGACATCTTCCTAACCTTATTAAATATGAATAGTTAAGTTTGATCTCATGTTTTCATAATTAAATGAAACCCGAGGCAACTGAGAATGAAAACGACGTTAGTTAAACGCCATTCACGAGCCCTACTAAGAATTTCTTCAAATTCTCATCTCATTTTGTATTTCCGCCTCATTCTCAGACGGGGACGATGGACACGATAGCTACCCTTTTTATTGAGTTTCCAGATGTGCAGCTCCACCATGACCCTACAGTAGGCTCATTGTATATAGCCGGCTTTTGCCAGTTCCGCCTTTATCTTTTTAGTGATAGGAATTTTACCGTCCCTTTACACCATCCGGCTTTTGATCCTGCCACCCCTTACTTTGAGATCTGACTACATGTGGCACACTCTCTGTAACACCCTCCCAAGTACAGTACTATGCTTAAGTCATAGTACCACACCCTGGAGTTGTTACTAAGCATTCTAATCCGACCTTATCTCGACAAAGAATTTCACAAGCGCTACTCTGATACCTCTTGAACTTTCTGGAGACAACACGGAAAATAAGAGTGAGAATTATAAATTCTCAGTAGGATTCCCTATGATACACAAGTAATGTCATCGTTGTCATCTCCAGTTTGCTACGGTTTATTATGAAAAAGGTGAATATGCTGCACAAACTGTTTAATTTTGCATTTCAAAAAAAAATGTCTTATCCGAAGCAAAATTCTTTTTAATCATACACTTAGCATATGAGAGAATCCATAACAATCCAATCATGAATTATATTGGGACTAATAACTGAAATACAATAAGGTACGATAGCATCAATGTACTAGAGGCATACTTCAACATATATTTTACTGGAACTATATCATATTAAGACGCCCATATAACATCAATATGCTGAGGACATAATATCTGCACATAACTTAACTTGTATATGAATTCATACATAGACATAAAACTGGCTTTTCTTTCTTCATATCTCTTTTCTTTGTCATCATAAAATCTTTACGTGCCACATTCCAGAGTATGATCGCCATGTCATACCCCATCAGAGCGTGATCGCCATGTCACGTTCCTTAGGAATATGGGATCTTCACTTGGTACTTACACTAGTTGGGTCATGCCATGCCTCATGTAAGTTCTGGTGTCTGCATATACTTTAATTTTTAGTCTTTAATCTTTAGCTTTTACTGCTCTTGGGTAGCCTGGCCTTGGAGTGAGCTCGTCAGTTTCACCCGTGACCGTCGTCACACTAACTCACCCAAAAGGGGACCCACTGCCTCTAGGTTGGAGGGACCCAATGTGCAACTGCCTCCAACATAGAGGGACCCAAGTCTTAGCTGCCTTCACAAGGAGGGATCCAATGTGCAACTGCCTCCAGGTGAAGGGACCCACATATTATCTTATTTAGCTACCTTCACAAGGAGGGACCTCAAATAACTGCCTCCAAGTGAAGGGACCCACATTCAATATATTCACATTCATATTCAAGCATAATCATACTGAGTGTACTCATACATATACTTCATTTATTTTCATGTATCATTGCACACATGGTTTTCACGTACATATTCATTACATATAAAGGCCCGTAGCCTCTTTTCCAATTTATCGGTACTCATGCATATGTTACATCACTTACCTTCACATACCTCATAACATAATTATGTCATTCTTGAATATAGAGCTTCTATATACCCATTCATACTTTAATTCATCTTTACATCTAAACATTCATAGCTTCTTAGACTTTTGCCGTAAATTCGGTAGCATAACGGATCAGGTCCGTTTCCCCGTGAATAGTTCCAACCTTCACAGACAATTCAGTCATAGCAACATAATCAACTAACACATATATATATCACTGCAAAACTGGCAATCCTCACTTAAACCTTATATGTGCACTAACCCTTGTAAAATTATCAACTTGGCCAATCTGCCAATCTTGCTCAGTTCTACCCGGATTTTGTATAATCCACCTTTATTTCTATTCAACTCATTTAAATCTGAAATTTGGATATATCATATCTCTAAGTGTCTACTTTCTAATCTCTTTAGTCCCATGTCATTTTGATCCATATAACTCAAGATACTCAAATCTTACCTCAACCTGTTCAGTCACTAGCCTGAATTACACTCCTGGAAGTATAAATTCACTAAAAATCGAAACTAGGTTCAAATCACACGAAATTGGTCTCATATTGAAGCTAACAGGACAACCTTTCATTTTCCATAAGTTTGATTCCATTTGCTTAAGTATACCTCGAGTTATACGTCCTGAAAGTCGACCTTCCTAAACTACTCTCTTTTGGCTCGGTTTGGACATAGAGTAACTTCCTCGAATTACTGGGAACAATTGGGACCATAACAAACTCGGAATCTTATACTGAGGTGTTCCCCTATGTCTAAGCTTTCTAACAAAATTAGTTTCACTCAATTTGGAGTTGTGTAGAGTGAGTTATACCCTTCTCAAGTCACCCTGCCCGGATGAAAGTCCTGAACCCTAGGTCAAACTTCAAAAATTTATATCTCTCTCAATACTATCCAATAACCTCATATGACATATCTATGGAAAGCCCTGAGTGTCTACTTTCATCTAAAAATGGTTTCATCGGATTTGACCGATTGTAGGCAGAGCCGTACTCTCCGCCGTACGGACTGCCGTGGAATCTCCACCAAGACAGCACCCTCATCTATCCATTTCTCTTAGTTTTTCTTCTTCTAATTCTAATTGCCACTCAAGATTTCATATTAATCCCATATTAATCCAATCATACACATCCAATATATCATCAAATAATCATAAAAAGTAATCTTTCATGCATCCTTAGTTTAGAGAAATTAAGATTAGAGATTGAATCCTACCTCTTTGGAGTATGATTTTGCTGAATTTGAGTTTGGATTGATGGAACTTTGCCAAAGCTTGGAGATTGATGGAGTTAGATTTGAGAGAGGAAAGGAAGAAGAAGAAGGCTGGAGCAAGGAGAAGGAGACGTAAATCAGATCAGGATGAGAAGGAAAGTCTGACTTAAATACATGAAAGTTGTGGTGTTGATTGGCTGAAGTTTTGTGGTTGAAGTTCGGCCATGTCTCTCTCTTTTGTGGCCAAATTGCTCTCCACGTCGCCCCAAGACTGGGATACGCTTTCGTTCTACCCAAAATCGGAACTCGTCTCTTTTCTGCCTAAAGTCGGAGCTTGTGCTATTTTACATTGCTTGAAACCGAAGTCGGATGTCGGAACTCGTACCACGTTGTTTGTGGCTTGAGGAAATCTTGTTTACTTTGAGTCTTGGAATCGAAGTCGGAGGTCGGAAGTAATGCGGCTGAAAATCATATAATCTCGGAACTCCCTATCTGAACTTGGGAACATCAATGCTAGATATAAAATTGGATAATGGAACTCGTGTATAACCGAGATCAACTCAAAGATTTTGAACTCATGTCCATTGAGTTCAACTCACGTACCATTGTGTTAAACCATTACTTCTGAGGTCGGGAACCATGCACACTATCGTGAAGCATGAGGTATGAGGTCGAAACTCGAGAATTCGAATCACATTGCCAAACCCAAGTACTTAAACCCAGAAGTCTGGATTTATGGATGAGATCGAAAACTGGGTATATTGTCCTTGAAACATGAAGTCGGGTATTGAGCAAGGCGAAATAGGAAATCGAAAATAACACTCCGTCTGAAATTCAAAGATGAAATTGGAAATCGGGTATCACGTTCATGCTGTTCGGCTTTGAAGTTTAAGATCGGAAGTCGTGGGAATTGCTGCCAAATGAAGTCGGAAATCGTATATTTACGTAAGACGATCTTGGAATTCGGAATTTATCCATTCTGTGTAGAATTCGAAGATGAAGTCGAGAATTGAAATTGATCAGTCCTGAGGGTGAAGTCGGATCTCGGAAATCGGGACGTTACACCCTCCGCCAGCACCTCCTGCACCTGCAGCACCTGTAGCTCCTGCCAATCCTGTACCAGAGTCACCTCCGCAGGTAGTACCCAACATCCTGCTCAGTTCCGAGAGCGACCCTTCAGAGGCCACCGGCTCATCATCCTCTTCCTCCTTAGGACCCAGTACTGACTATTCGCCAGCCGAGCTTGGCATGGCCAACGGCTATCTGACTGAGTAGGTCAGCAGCAGATGATGTTGTACAGCGTGGCCCTCTTTTGGCAGCATGCAGCTTTGGGTCAGAGATCTAGTGGTAGGTTTTGAAATCTCCTTTGGGGACCACCTAGGATCATGTTGACTGACACGGGCCTTACGTCTTTTTGGTACACAGCCCCACTTATGTATCCTATTTTGAAACTTGTACATAAACTGAAACAGTGGCTTCTTACATATGTATGTTTACATATATACAGTTGACGGCATGTGTGCTATTCGTTATTATCTTTTCTTTTGTGGTAAATTAAACTCTGTCACGTTTATTATACACAGCGCTCCGCTTCTTCTGTTACAAATAAATATATAAACAAATAAATAAATAAAAATGGTACGCTAAATGAAACGTAAGCAGAGCAATAACACGGTAACACATTCTGCTTAATTTCATGCTATGACTTAAGCATAACATTAAATTAGTAGGGTGTTACAATTAGATTCTTTCTCTGCTTACTAAGTGTATGAATAAGATAAACTCTGCTTCAGAAAGATATTTTTTAACCTTCTAAAATGAAATTTATAGTTTATATGGCATGATTTTTTTTTTAGAATAAATCGAAGTAGCTGGAGATAATAATGATGACACTTTATGTGGTAGTCTAGAAAATCCTACCGAGAATTTGTAATTCTCACTCCTATATATGTTTCCATGTTATCTCCAAATATCTCAAATCGTATAGGAGATGCTTATATTGGGCAGAGTTGTTTAATATTGGAAGAGAGAGTTGCTATCAAACAAGGTCCGTTGATGTAACAATAACAACTTATAGGTATGGTACTCTGATTTAAGCATGGTACTGTGCTTAGGAGGGTGTTACATGTTGCATATGTGATAGTATGATTGTTTATTGCTTCCTATTTATTCATTGTGTCTTCATTTTGTTTGTATATGCTATTACAGGGAATAGAGTAGTGATAACTCAGTTTCTATTGTGATTTGTATCCTCAAAGTGATGGACATGAATTGTGGATAGTTTTTTATTTTTTAATTTTATTAACTCTTAGCTTAATGATGTATGATTAACTTGTGTCTTATTCAAATTTACTAAGGATTACATGTTTAAATTTGTCACCCCACAGACAATAGTTAAATGAGCAACATACAATCACAATAATATTAAGTAGATAAGCATATTCAGGACAAAGATTGAATAGCATAAAATATCAATAAACATGAGCAGGTTGAAATTTTTTTCTTACTTTTCAAAATGCTTTTTACTCTTTGGTTCTTTATTTTTCTACAAGCCTTTCTCCTTCACTTTTACTCCTTTGTGACCTTTTTTTTTCCTCTTGGTTCTACCTATCTCTTCCTCTATTATGCTCTTACGCTCTTCCCACTTTTCTTTCTTTCCATATCTTTTCTTATAACTTCCTTTTTCTCTCTATTTTTTCAACTTGCCATTGAGATGCCCTTACCTCCTGGCTTGAGTCAATAAGCAAGCATAAGCACGTCGCTATTTCATGATAAAGGCTATGCTTAGCTTCTAGTAGGAAGCATGGCGATAACAAATGATGCACAACTAGTAAAGCACATAGCCACAAGAGTTGACTTTGGTTTTCACTTTTTTGTTTATATATATTTTTTTATCATTGGGATGTTATCATTTCTGTTAATGTTCAAGAAAAGCTTAGGTTTTTGTTGAGGTTTACGGCAGTAGACCGCTTTTGTTTTTAGTTTAAGTTGGGCTAGGCATTTTATTATTTTTTTTACCTTTTCTTTTTTGAAATTATTGTCACTGTGTTAGTAGAAGGGCACAGCAAAATACACTTTTCTTTCTTTTTATCTTTTCTTCCTTTCTCTTTTCTTTTTTATTTTGATAAAGAATCAATTGCAACAAACAATAAATTTTACAGTCGATTGCAATATCCGAAAGATTAAACATTACAAAAACTAAATTATTAGGGATTAGTCTATTTAAAACATGCACAAATTTGGGTATCAACAATCACCAAATACCAAATATTGTGGAATTAGATGTCTATACGCTTTGATCTCCTATGAAATACTAGATTTTTGGAAAGTAAAATGACAGACTTGCTTTCACAAAATATTGATGTGGGAGTATTTTGCTTCTTAATCAATACTCAAGAATTCTTAACCATACCACCTATGTAACATAACTAGTTTCTAGTATATATTCTGCAAAAGTTATGGAGAGTGCAACAATAGGTTGTTTCTTGGAAGACAATTACATTGCACTTAACCCATGATCCCTAAAGTATTTTTTCTTGTTTTTATGTCACCTACCCAATCACTATCTGTGTATCCAACAAGTTTCACATATTATCACAAAAAATTTTATTATTCAAGGTACCATTGATATATTGAAGAATTCTTTGAATTGCTTGCAAATGATAAGCACACAGCTCTTCCATGAACCTACTAAGTATTCCAACTCCAAAAACTATGTTTGGCCTGGTTACTTTCAAATATCTCAAGCTTCCAATCAATCTCTTGTAATAGGTAGGATCGATCTACAACTCTTCTTTTATATTCCCTTATCAATTTTAGTTTTTCTTCAATTGGAGTGGAAATTGGTTTTGGATTCTCTACTTGAAGCTTCTTCAAAATATTATTAGCACATTTCTTTTGAAAAATGAATATTTGATCATCCTACTAAACAATTTGAATGCCTAAAAAGTAGGACATCAGATCTAGATCTGTCATTTCAAAATGTTTCACCATGACCTCCATTAAAACCTACTATTGTTATCAAATTATTTCTTGTAAAAATCAACTCATCAACATAAAGACGTATAATGAGAATATCATTAGGCTCAACAGATTTAATGTATAAAGTGTGCTCAAATGGGTATCTTTGAAAATCATTCTCAACAAAACAAGAATTGATCTTCTTGTACGACACTCTTGATGCTTGTTTCAATCTGAAATGCCTTCTTTAATCCATAAACTCTATCTTCTTCTTTAGGGGTCACATAATGTACAGGTTGTTTAACAAATACTTCTTCCTTCAAAATACAATTAAAAAGTAAACTTAACATCCATATGATATATCTTCCACCCAAAAATATGATTGAGAAAAAATAATGACGAAACAATGTAAGAATTCATGAAGGGATGTGTCTTTTTAAATTGGTTTGTAGCAAACCCGGTTCACTGCATGATGCAAATGTTGGCTAGTGTACCAACTTGTACAAGTAATAGAGTGATGAAAAGAATATCATCCCATAGGGATTGAGATAAATGAGTATTGGTTCCCTGATCTAAATGCTACCTAGGCAACCAAATTAAAGATCACGAATTCAAATTCAAATTTAATTCAAATTGAAATAGTAACCAACCTGCAAGAATGAAAAAATATATATATATAATTCACAATTAAAGTAATCAAAATGGGAAGAACACTAGGGATTCTAGTTGTTTCGACGAGTATTGGAGTTTCTAGCCTAATTAAGATCTATCTAATTAGTTGATTGGGTAGATTTCCTAATATAATTAATACCTAATTTCTTGCCCATATTAATTCTCTCTATATCTTAAAACCCAATTAATTGCTTAACTTGAAACCTTCTTGTAATATCTCTCTTGTCTAATTTCTTTTTTAAATTGATTTAAGTAGAAAAAGTTAAAAGTTTAGTTTGCTATATATATATATATATGTATATGTATCTATGTGTGTGTGTGCAACACCCCAACCTTAAGTAAAATTTGAGCAATTTTTTTTTAATTTCGCGAAAGCTACAAAACTCTTTTCTTTATTCAATTAGCTTACCCAGTATATATTAAATTCATTTATCTATCCTAAATATGAATTGAGTAGTTACTTTATATTACATCCACAAGAAGCCTAAGCTTAAAACAACTGATCACTATAAATATTTATTATTTAGATACATTTCTACATTACAATAGAGACACCTGAGTTACAAGCTAGAGGACAGATACTGATGCCCATAACTTCTCAAGAAGCTAATACACAACCAGCTACATAATCTACTTCCTCACAAGGGCAAGGTCTCGAGCTACTGTTATCTTACTCATTATAGCGAATTCTGTTATCTAAAAACACCAAGAAAATAGGGTGAAAGAAATCTCTTAGTAGGGCAGTGTTTCCAGGGGAGTCTCGCTCCATCCCAAAAACACAAAGAAGAAGGCGAGAGTGCAGCAATATGCATGGCACATAATAATTTAATTCATATATAAAATCATCGGAATGTTTAGCCACAAAATAACCTATGACAAGTTCACAAACAGTAAATAAGATAAATTATTATTCCCAGTCATTTCATAATGTCAAACAAGATGGCAGTGCATAGTCATAAATATAAATAGTAAACCAGAAACACAAATATCATAATCACTAATAAAATCTCATAATTGATGGCACGTATTATAACACCCCAGCATGAGTTGCGGTTGCCTGTTGATACCAGAGCTTGAGAAATTCTGAGTCTGAACCCTATGCCTCCTTGGAGGGCTATAGGTTTGAGGCATTTTCTTAAGATCAAAAGTCCCGGTAATGGTTCTCTAGGCATCAATGAGTTGAAGAGGGATTTTTAACTAATTTTAAAAAATGGATAACCCCTTTGTTTTCAACCCTTAAGTTTATAAAAACGCAAGTTTTCGGAGAATTATACTAAAACTCAAAAGTTGGATTCTAATTCCTAAGGATTTTGAATTTTTAGATATTTTTATTGAATCCAAATGGGGGGTATTCCCTTATTTACATTTATGTTTTATAAATGTAAATAAGTCTGTGCAATATCCTGGACCTGGGAAAGGACTGCAGAAGGAGGGAACTAAGTTTTTGGAGTTGGTAATCGATTACAAAGGATCTGTAATCGATTACAGTCCTCTTTGTATGCCCACGGGTTGAAATTTTTTGCGTGGTAATCGATTACTAGTTCTGGGTGAGTGGTAATCGATTACCAGCATTGGTAATTGATTACTAGCTTTTTGGCTGTGGTAATCGATTACCATAATTGGTAATTGATTACCAGTTCTTCGTGGTAATCGATTATCAGCCCTTGATAATCGATTACCACAGGTCAATATATAAGCCGAGACGCGTCCCTTCCCTTTATTTCGCGATTTCCTTTCTCTCTCTACCCTCAAAACTCTCTCCCTTCTCTCTAAAACATATTTCCCTTCCTTCTTAAACCTAATCCTTCACATCTTTTCATCAAATTACACCATTCCCATTCACTTAAACTTAATTTCCTTCTTTAATCTCAAATCATACCCTCATCCAAAAATCAACACATTTAGTCTTAGAGCTTGGAGGAGGTGACACCAAGGCTCCTAAAGATTTCTTCTTCCATTCTCCCTTCAAAAAGGTAATCTTCAAACTCCTTTCCTCTTCCTTTCCTATATGTTACAAATTATTTCCTCTATAGTGAGTTCCTGGAGAACCCTAGGTTAGAATAATTAGCAATTTTCATATCTGGGAGTAAAGTAGATTAATCCATAGTCTAAGGGACTGACCTTGCATTAAATTGTCATATTATTGATAGTATATACCACTGGAGGACTGGCTTTGGCTCTCAAAGTTCATGGGATTAGGAGTTCGCTATTGGCGTTAAGTATGTGAGTGGATAGTTTACCCCTATCTTAATTTTAATGTATTTTGTCTATATATATATATGGGCAAATTATTTGGTATGTCTTAGCAATATAGTTTAAGTTTTGGTAGCTTATTTATTTTTACTGGTTCACATGAGACAATGACTTGATTTCAAAAAGAAAAATGTAGCAAATGTTTATTACCTTGGTTTCCTATTAAACTTTGGAAAGCATTTCTTTGTTTTGAAAGGTTTTTTTGGATAAAAGCTTTGGACTTTTGTTTGTTTTTTATTTATTAAAGTGTTAAAGCTTTATTTTCTTTGAAGTTACAATTTTATTGTTTATTATAAGTTATATTGGTATGTTTTATAAGAATCTTTATTAAATGTTCTGTTTATGGAAAAGAATGACTTGGGGAAGTCTAGACCAGGATCTTTAGGCTAATGGCAGTAGGCGTTAGCCTTGGGTGCACCTAGAATGTTGGATTTCATGGCCATTCAATGGAGTCATGCGTGCCTGTTATTCACGGCCATA
Organism: Pterocarpus macrocarpus; assembly: GCA_031439585.1. Lineage (NCBI taxonomy): Eukaryota > Viridiplantae > Streptophyta > Magnoliopsida > Fabales > Fabaceae > Pterocarpus > Pterocarpus macrocarpus. Next base: position 30,118,765 of record CM062513.1, on the reverse strand, counting down.
CATATAGTGTGATGCGTGCCTATTATTCACGGCTATGGGAAGAGTGGTGCGTGCCTAATTACGGGATTCACACGAAGGAATGGCCACCTAAGTGTATTTCCTGATGGATTTATCCTAGAATAGATGGACTCTATTTTTGGAGAAGAAAATTTGAATAATATTTGATTAAGATTTCTATTTTGGTTTTGTTATACATATTATTGTATTGCCTTAATAACTATAAGTTTGCATATTGTCTCATGTGGGGTAGGGATACTCTATCTCTCACTGAGTTTCTCAAAACTCACCCCGTGGTTATTACATCCTTTTCAGATACAGGTTTAGACTTGGGAGCCGATTCTTGAGCTCAGCATCATTTGATTCCTATTTGGGTGAGCCCTATTTAGTAATGGGCCTTGATTTGTAATTCTATTTCAGTTGTAATCTTAGTATGTAGCTCCATAGTACTAGAGGCAGAGTCCGGCCTTGTTTTGTTTTTGTTGTTGTTATGTATTTAGTCATATATGTATATGTATATTTCAACTTGTTGGAATTAAAGTTGTTTAAAGGATTTGTTTTCTGAAGAACTTGAACTATGTATTTTTGGACATACGATTGTATTTATATATTTCTTGTTATCTTGTGTCTTTGAGGGTGTATTCTGAGAATACCTGGATCCCCGATGGAAAATTGTGGTTGTTTATCTTGCAAGGTAACCTTTTGTAACTAGGAAATATCCTAATTACAAAGGGGACTTTGTCAAAATTTTTATAAAATTCTGTGGCGGAAGGCTTGCGTAGGGACTTGTCCCTATGTACCGGTCACGGCTCGGGTTTGGGTCGTGACACGTATACTATCAAATTCCTTCTTACTGCTTACTAATCTTTTCTGATGGCTGAAGTCTGCTGGGTTTGTATCGATAATCCAGATCTGCGAGAGCTCTCATAGCTAGGGCATCCCCTAGTTAGATCAATGAATTGTCATGTCCTTGTCTTCTATCTTGGTAGGGCCAAAGGCAATCACATAACAAATACCAAGTCCTTCTCTGCTAACTAGGCGGGGCCTAAGGTGTCATTTAGCCACCGCAAGACTATGCGATCACCAAGTCTGTATCCGCTATCATGGCAGGGCCTGAGGTGTCACAGAACAACTATCAAGTCCTTGTTCGTTATTAAGGTAGAGCCTGAGGTGTTGTTTCAATCCACTGCCAGACTTAGTGATCACCATGTCCTGATCCACTATCTTGGCGAGGCCTAAGTTGTCACTTAGTGAAACGTGTAGCTTGTCCACTATAGGGTGGGGCCTGTAACGCCTTACCAGACAAAGTACTATGCTTAAGTCATAATAACCTATCTGATAAGAGATTACGTGTAATACTGATTAAATTTCTCTTTCTGTATTAGTACTAAGGCCTCGCATAAGAATACTTGATCTCATAGCAAAATTTTCTACGTGATGGCGGAATAAATACCAATCAATCGATAAACTATAAATAACTTAACATAAATAAAAATATAATGAGAACAGAATAATTGCAAACGGCGTCATAGATATGTATATAGATATCTGATTTTAAAGTTTGTCAAAATGAGGCCGCTAATACAAAATGAAACGGCCAGTATCTATGAACTGTACCCTAACTGGTCCCCATGGGACATTTCATATACATTCCTAATATCTACCCATCCAACCATGACCCAAACTATCAAAAGAGGGTCATTCTGTACATCTATCCCCACTACAGCATGCGCACTATCTAAACAGAGTCCGATGAAAGGAACCCGTTCGCCATGGCGGCGTCAGCTGGAGGATGCCCGGCACCGGGAGCAGAGGATGACGAAGAACTAGCTGTCTCGGACGGATCCTCCTCTGGGGTCGAGGCCGACGACATCGGCTGCGGTGGTGAAGCAGGAGGGGCCATGGGAACTGGAGCTGCTGGTGCGGCTGGTGCTGCGGGTGCTGCTGCTGGTGGCGGTGGAAATGGATGGGCCATATAAAGAGGTATAGCAATGTAGGGGACAGCAGGATCAAAAAGAGGGTGCATAACTGGTACAGCAAAGTCCCTCTGGAAGAAGAAATACAAACGGAATCGCACCGCGGATATATATAGAGTCTAGAAAAGGGTCGATGTGGATGTGAAGCTCAGGAAACTCAATGAATAGAACCCCGGTCGCCGCGTGCTCCATGGTCTGAGAATGACGTGGAACATACAATAGGGTGAGAAATGAATATTTCTCAGTAGAAAATCCTAACTTCTATACATCTGTCATCGTTGTCATTCCCAGTTGTTTCGGCCGTACAACATTTTTCGAATAGTATCATAAAACGATAATATTCATTTTAAATATTTGCTTGTAAAACATACACCGAAACAAATTCAATTTTTATTTAACAGATATACTAATGTACTCAACAGTAAACACAGCGGAACAATAGCATGTCATGAATAATAAATAGAGATCTAGAACAATCAATAGAAAAGTATTACACCGTACATATGCATGTGCAATGAGAAGATGCATCTTATTCTTGGAGGTTTTCGCCTGTTATAACTTACTTCCATCCTTGGTCCCTTGGGAGTCATTGGCCATATACTCCTGGGTAATAGTCCGCTTTTCAGGACCGAGCTCGTTTCTATACAGGATGGCCGGGTTTACTTTCCCCGACCTTCCCACTGATCTATTCGCCTTAATTTATTTCGGGGCTGGCCCAAGTGATGTGGAATTCTTTACAATGTCATGAAATGAATGCACATCTAACTTGTCTCTTTACATATGATGTACTCAAGTTGTCATAAATTTCATAACATATGAATTTCTTACCGAAAATTCCGACAGCCTAATGGATCGAGTCCGCTTCCCCGTGAATAGTGCCAGACCACCAGTACATTTATACACTTACAATTTCAGTATAGAGCAACAATTATACAAGTGCATTCATAACATCAATCAACAATCTCAATTACACATGTACATTCATAATCTCAATCAACAATTTGAATTTAAACATCAATAGAGTTTCAATTTAACCCCCCCTGTTCTGCCCGAATTTGGGGTGTCTCATTCCTCATTCAGCTCAACTCATTTAAATCAAATTTTTGAATATGTTATAGCCTTGTATGTCTAGTTTCTGCTCCCTTTTGTCCCATCTTATTTTGAGTTGTATAGCTCTAGATATAAACATTTTACCTCAACATGTCCTGTCCTTAGCCAGAATTGGGTACCTATAGAAGAAAATTCACTAAAAATCGAAACTAAGCTCAAATCATGCGAAATTGGTCTCATATTGAAGCTAACAGGACAACCTTTCATTTGCCACAAGTTTCACTCCATTTGCTTAAGTATACCTCGAGTTATAAGTCCTGAAAGTCTACCTTTCTGAACTACTCTGTTTTGGCCTAGATTGGACATAGGACAACTTCCGCGAATCACTGGGAACAATTGGGATCATAACAAACTCGGAATCTTATATTGGGGTGTTCCCTGTGTGTAAGCTTTCTAACAAGATTGGTTTCACTCGATTTGGAGTTGTATAGGGTGAGATACACCCTTCTCAACCCATGCTGCCCGGATGAGAACCCAGATTTCTAGGTCTAACTTCAAAAATTCATAACTAATTCTATACTAATCCAATGACCTATTATGATATATGTATGGAAATCCCTGAATGTCTAGTTTCACCTAAAAATGGTCTCGTTAATTTTTAACAGCGGGAGGCGAAGCCGTACACTCCGCCGTACGGACTGCCGAGGGTTTGAGTTTTCCAGCCTCTCAGCTTTTTCATATCTTCATTCTTTCTCACTTTCAATTCAGGTTTTAACCTCACAAACAGCCCATAATTCAGCTATAATTCATCATAATTATTCAATCAACATATCAAAATCAAGAGATTGGACCACCATCAATCCTTCAAGAATCAAAAAGTCAAGTAAGAATTTAGAACCTCTACCTCTCACTATGAATAATTTTGGTTGAGTTTGTAGCTGGAACTTGAGTGAATCTCAAAGTTGGATGGAGTTGGGTGAGTGGAAAAAAGAAAAGAGAGAGCTGAAGTGAGTTCTAAGTTACGTAGAAGGGGGTCTGAATCAGAGGAAGAGAGAGTGTTATATAGGTATGAGTAGGGAGTTAACTTGGAAGATTTTGATTGGCCTCAAAACATAAGGCTGAGTTTCAGCCAGCCTTGCTCTCCACGTTGCCCTCTTTGTGTGGTAGAATTGCTCTCCACGTCGCCTAAAGTGGGACTAGTTTCCAGTATATTCTGAAAATGAGAACTCGTATTCTTTATAAAGTCGGAACTCGTGAACATCCCCATATGAAGTCGGAACTCGGGGACGCGTATCCAGTTTATTTGAAACTTGAAAGCAAAGCCTGATGTGAAGCCAAGCACTTAAAGTCGGAAGTCGTGAGTTGTAGGACCTCGATATCGGAACTCGGAAGGATATAGAAATGAGAGCTCTTGGTATTAAACTCGAGATCGGAAATTAGAAACATCAGCCACTTGAGATTAAGTCGGAAATCGGAATTCATACTGATGAGGTCGGAATTCTTATACGCCTACACAAGGTCGGAAATCGGAGAATGCAGCCGGCCCTTAAGCCTTGGAAACGAAGTCGGAACTTGAAACTATGACTAAGGTCGGAAGTCGGAATTTACAAGACAAACTCGGAAATCGGAAATTTCAACATTAAATGAGATCGGAAGTCGGAAATCGGACGTTACAGGGCCCACATACTCATTCATTCATTTTATTATCTTACAATAGCAATTCATAATGTGCACATATACAATGTCATTTATATCTTTCTCATTACAAAAATGATATATTCATATCACAAAGTGAACATAACACAATTTACTTCATTCATAACATAGAGTGCACATAATTTCATTTTTAACTATAATGCCATCATGCTATACTCAAAGCACATATTAATATCTAAAACAAGCTCATTGGCATATTCATATGCATTCATCAATTAATAATCATCACTTTCATCAAGGGCACATAACATATTAAGTCACAAATATATTCATACACCCATCAAAGTCATGATAACAAATTGACATATAACTCATAAGAGTATTAGATATAGGATATACAAGAATTAAATATATATATTGTAACACATGAATCAATTAATCGTTCATACATAGCGCAAGAACACATATGATTTATCCTAACTCTCGTGCATAAAAGCATAATTATCACATGCTTTTTATATCATGCTTCTAATTGAAACAACCAAAGCAAGTGTACACTTATACCATGAGATAATGCTAAACACATACTCATATACTCAAACACACTCTTATCATATAGAGCACATAATATCATAGCCATCAACTAAGGATTATTCCTTTAATCAAGAGTACACAATATCTTATTCTAAACTCAAACCATGAACATGTTCATGTGTATGTAATGCCATCAATTCATAATCAAAGCATATGCTTCAAATTTCTAAATCAAGTTCATAGTCACATTTAAGTGCATACTTCACATCTTTCATATCATACTTATTTCAAAATAAGAAATTCTAGCATGCATATGTATAACATAAGAATACTCATAGTAGCACATTATTCAATTATACTTCCTTAATACTACAAAAGCACATATAATTCACTTACACTTTCATGCATGAATTTCAAAACTTACATGAATAAAAATTTACATATTCTTATGCAAAACAAGGCTTCTTAAAATAGCTCAAAGAATAGTTCAAAGCACTTGTTCTTAAACCAAAGTTTAGAAAACCCCTTCAAGCAAGGATTTAGATAGTTCATATGACATTTCTAGTGAGATCTTTAACTTAAATCTTCATAATTAAGGTTCTTTAGTATGATTACAAGTGTGATTAAATCCAATGTCCAAAGTCCAAAGTCCATAAGTCCATGCAAGGGTTCTCCAATGCATAGGTATTGTAACATCCCCACTTTCATAAATAGAACGTAATGGAAACTTTGAATTATTTCCCTTAGGCAGTGTGAGAATTTCTCAGGCAGCACTATACCATGACGATCCTCACACTTGGAATTATAGGGTAGTGTAAAATTGCCGTTGAGAATATGGCACTGCCATATGTTTAAAATTAAGAAATGACAAAAGTGTCCCTGCAAACTTTTGTTAATCATAGTGATACCCTAAATTTTTAGAAATTATGTTTTGATCCCAAAGAATTATTTCCACAACAATCCTTGAACTTTTTATAAAATGACCTTTGTGTCCACCCTATAACTTTTCATAAAATGACCCTTATGTCCCCACATCTATAGGATTAGCAGAATGGGGTTTTAAACGGAGCAGAATCACGTAGTGAAAGCGTAGAAGTTTAAATCTCTGTCGATTGGGCCATGGAGGCAGTCGGGTGTGAAATGATGTGGATGCCCCTGGACTTGCTCAAAATGACGGAAATGCCATTAGTTATAGAAAACAGAAAACAAAAAGGCTCCGAATTTGCGAAAATGTCTAATTTACGCCGTTAATCTGTTTATTCAGTTTCAATAGTTATGTAAGGGCAATTGGGAGTTAATTAAATATTAATTAGGAGTTAATTAGATGTTAATTAGAGGGATGAGGCATAGGGACAATTAGGATAGAGATATAGAAATCCTCTCAAAGTCATTTAGTAAAGTTTTGCCGATTTGAAGAAAATCGGTGAAGATTCGGTGCTTTAAACCGCCAGAACCGAATCAGTAGAATTTCACTAGTTTGAGTGGATGAAAATTGAGCCACTTCTACCATAATGGATGGCGCCAATTGGCCGCTAAGTGAGTGAAGAGTGTAACGTCCGAAAAATTCTATTATTATTAACCGAGTTTTCGGTTTTCATCGGATAATTGGGATTAATTAGGATTTGATTAAGCATTCACTTAAAGCCAATTGAGTGTGGTTTAGAATGATTAGGTATAATGGAATTAGATTAGAGCCATAGGAAACTTCATAGGATTTTTCTAAAACTGTTTTACTGATTTAAAGGAAATCGGTAAGATTATAGTGTTTTAAACTGTCAGAACTGGATCGGTAGAAATTATGCCATGAGTGCCCTAGGATCAATGGCTAAGATTTAGCCAAATAACCCACCCAAGTGGCGCCTAAGGCAGCCCTTGATGGTGGAAGCCAAACCAAAATGGATAGCATGAAGAGATCCACCAATCCCATGCATTTAGCTTCCAAATATCTCACCTTTTCTTTCCTTCTTCTTATCATTTTCGGCTTCTCCAATACCAGCCTCATTTCCCCACTCTTCTTCATCTTCTTCCACTTCCTCTCATCCCTAAGTTCAAGCCCCAACCATCAACTTCACTCCAAGATCAAGTTCCATCAAGATTTTACACCACCAAGATAGGAATTCCAACTTCTTTTCTTGTTTTCTTTGAATTGGGCTGATTGGGACTCCACTTTCTTCCCAATTTCTTGCAACATTCTGATGCTATCTTGAGTGATGATGATGAATTAAGGTTGGTTTAAGGTATATATGTGAGTTTGAATTGAAGATTGGGTGGATTGATTAGAGAAAAACATGAATCCAAGAAGAGTTCAAGAAGTTGTTAGGGTTTTCTCCTCAATGGTCCGTACGGCGGAGTGCACGGGTCCACCTACCGCCTTTTAAAATTGATGAAACCATTTTTATATGAAACTAGACATTCAGGGCTTTCCATACATATAAAATATAAGGCCATTGGATTATTACAGAATTATATATGAATTTTTGAATTTTGACCTAGAAATCTGGATTCTCATCTGGGCAGTGTGAGTTAAGAAGGGTATAACTCACCCTACACAACTCCAAATTGAGTAAAACTAACACTTTTTGAAAGTTAACATGTAAGAAAACATTCCATAAAAATTTCAGAGTCATATTCATTGCCATTTGTTCCCAGCACATCAATGAAGTTGACTCAAGTTCAAACTGGGCTAGAACAGGGTAGTCTAGTAGGGTCAAGTTTCGAGGCTCATATCTCAAAATATACTCATGCAAATGAGATTAAACTTATTTCATTCAAAAGCTTGTCCTGTTAACTTTAATTTGATATAAATTTCGTATAATTTCACCTAGATTTCTACTTTTAGTGAATTTTTACTTATAAGAACCTAATTCTGGCTAAGAACAGGGCAGTCTGAGGTAAAATTTTTATATCTTGAGTTATACAAATCAAAATGAGATGGGACTAAAAGGGTTAGAAACTAGACACATAATGCTATGACATACCCAAAAATTAGATTCAAATGAGTTGAATTGCAATAAGGGTATAATATACCAAACTCAGGCAAAACAGGAGAGAATAAACCAAAAACCCAATTGGTGCTTGAATTGAAATTGATGAATGATGCTATATATATATATATATATATATATATATATATATATATATATATATATATATATATATATTTGCTGGTCCATATTGAATTGCAAGTTGGTACATTTGTATTGGTTACCTGGCACTATTCATGGGGAAGCGGACTCGTTAGTTATCTTTATGAAATTAAATGAGAAATATGTAAATTATGTGACTGTTATGAACATTTATATGTTATGCTCATAAGATTTATATATGCAAGATTGATTTAAGTATAATATGAAGTATATGAATGAATGCATGTAGCATATGCATGTATAATCATGTCCAAAGAAGAATAAGATTTATGAGAACTTGCAAGAAAGACGTACCAAGCTACCACGTGAGGCATGGCATAGACCCAGATAGTGTGGAACAGAGCGGTACTGTCTAAGACTTGGGCCAGCCCTCGACCAGATTTAAGGGGAATAAACTGGTGTGAGGGTCGGGGAAAGTAAATCTGTCACTCATGTATAGGTACGAGCTCGGACCTAAAAAGCAGGCTATCACCCAGGGGTGAGAGAGGCCATTCACCTCCGAGGGACCAAGTATAGAAGAGCAAGGTTAAATTGCAAGTTAAAGAGAGAGATGAATTAAGTCAAGTACACTTGCATACAATTAAATACAAGCATCTATATGTACATTTCTAATTATCTCATTATATCATGATGCTATTATGACTCTTACTGAAGCATATTATACTATCTGTATTTTTATGTCTATCATATGATATGGCAAGTGGTTGTTAAAATATAACCCGCTTCGAGAAAAGTGTTTTCAACTTAAAATTGAACCACTGTGTGTTTATATGTGCTCATGTTTTTATAAGAAACCGAAGCGGCTGGAATGTTTATGATGACACTGTAAGACTGGTTTGAGTTACCTACTGAGAACCTTAGGTTCTCACTGCCTGCTTGTATATTTTTCCTTTCCATAAACATTCCAGCACCCAAGTTGGAAACCAAGTGCGAGGCAGAGTACAGGGCCATTCATGGAGCAAGAATCAGGCATAAGCCAGATCAAGAGACCATTGAAGCTAGTTAACGACTAGTCAAAAGTAGACGCTGTGTATTTTATCAGTTACAATTTCTTTTAAAGTGTAATTATTTTATTTTTTTCCATGTATCAGAGACTATTAGTCGGTAATAAAATAAGCAGTTAAAGGATCATGTATTATATTTTCCATATTTTAAAGTTTTCTTAGCACAGTGACAACCTCTTAATATAACTCTATGACTCGAGCATGGCTTATATAATAGAGGGTGTTACAGGTATGACCTTAAAAGGTCTCAAATAGGTCTAGTATAAGTCTCATGGTCTCATGACAATACAAATAAGTCCATACAATCCCAATAGCATAGGTTAAGGTGATAAACTCCAAGCAAAGGTAATGATTTATTTTATTAAGTTCTAAGTGGTTTTTAGTGTCTTATTAAGTCTTAATGGTCCCCAAAGAAACTATCATATAACTACACTAATTCTAACATGCTTAAAGGTATGAAAACACTTCAATATAGTAAACTAATTAAAACAATCTCCATGTAAAAGAAAAGCGTATAGCTAAAACATATATATAGCCATAATCATGGTATTTTACTTCAAAACTTCTCAAACTTGTACATAAAGCTTAATCAAGTGAAAATACATAATTCAAGACATCAAATGAGGTTTATAAAACACTAAAATGAGAGAATTAAGATTAGAATACTTGGGGCCCAAAAATAGAGTATTATGAAATTAAGTTTTTAATTTAGAAAACCAACTCAAAATCTCATGAAACTTGTCATAGAAACACTTAACATGATAACATGAATTCTTAAGCATGAAGCCATCATTTAAGAACATGAAAACACTTTCAAATTCATGTGTGAATGTCACGGCCATAGAGGTGTAGAAATTATAGTTGCATGTATTCATGTGCATCAAGTGAATCTAGTAAGAAAATAGCATGAATCTTGTACGTATTAAATCAAAACCTTATTCTCATGGAAGCTCATTAACTAAGACATAAAACTAATCATTTAAATGCTTAAATTAAGTGGATTAAAGTGAAATAGGCTGCTGCCCAAAACAGGGCAGCTTACAAAAACCAATTAGAACATAAGCTTTCATGCACCAAAATCATGTGAAACTAGCACATATGCACATATAATTAATATATAGGTTATGTGACATCAAAGTAACAATTTTTCACACTTAACCACATGGTTGAACATGCTGGAAAAATAAATTAAAAACAGGATAGCATACATGTTCTTAAAGAAAATAAAGCTTTGGGTTATAAACTTAATCCTTTTTCATGAAAGCTTTTGTGTAAAATCTTCAACAACCATTTGAAAATATTAAAAGCATAAGCATCAATATTGTAGAAACTTGGCTAAGGTTCACTTAAATGATTAATTAAACATTTGATATACAACACTATAGTCTTCCTCGTATAACATGCTCCAACCTCACAAAACATGACCAAAATCATGTATTTCCAAGTTCTTCTTCACAAACAAAGGGATACATATCTATATGGGTCCAACACTTAAATTTCATCAAAATACAATCAAAAACATCTCAAAAAACATGACTTATAGTTGCTGTCCTGTACATGGCCGAGAATGAGTTTTGTGGCAAGATATGGTTATTTAACTTCTAAACTTCAAAACCAAGCACACAAGGCTTCTTCACATGAAAATACAACATCTAAGGCATCAAACCAACACTTCAATATCATAAAATAGATGAGAAAGATTGAGATTATATTCTGCCCAAAATAGGTCAGCAACATCTTAGGTGAAAATCACAAGTTGTGCTCTAAATGGCAACTATATGAGAATATAACTTCTATAGAACGAGTGTATCATCAAAAGAACATAGAAACTCCATGAAAATTAATCAAACAAATCAAACACTCTCTGCTCTATATATAACTATGGGCTTCATGATGAGGCACAAGAAGTCTTCACTCAAATTCATGCAAGAAAACATGTTTTAATGCATAAGAACACAAGTATACATAACTAGTGTCTCAAATCCTTTGAGAAAAATCATCAACAACCAAACCAAATATAAACTTTCAGCACCTTAAAATATTCTGAAATTAGAGGCTTTAAGCTTCAAACAACACATCCATATGCATAGAACACAAATATGAAGCCTAAGGAGTGAAGAGACAAACCCTACTTGTTTTGTATGGTTGAAACTTGAATTGCACCCAAGATTGGCAGCAGCTATGCAAGTGATTTTGCTCTCTTTTGAAGGCTTAGATGTGAGCTGAGGCTGTAGATTGATGGTATATGAGACTAATTAGAATGGGTGAAGATTTTGTGGTGTTTTAATGGAGGTTTGGTGGTATTTTTGAGAGAAAATGATAGATAGTGGTTAAACAACATCCATGGCTCTCCCTCTATCACTTATGATCTATCATCTTCCATGTGGAACTTGATCAAACAAAAACGATTATCAACATCTATTAGATCAAAGCTCCTTTGTAGCTTCCATTAGCCCTTAATCAATCTCGCATAACAAAAAAAAAGCCCACTGATTTTCCCAATTGCTTAATCACCAATGTTTCTTGCCAAGACAGACTCAACTCCTCAACAACCTTCATGTCCGAATGTAACATTGGCTTTAATTTGTTCTCATTCTCATATTCAATTTGTGCTAATTTCTTCTCTATCAAAGTCACTCTAGCCTAGGGAGGTGGTTGTTTTTTACCAATCACTTTATCCCTAAAGGAGAGACTCGTGGCATTCTCACCCACTTGTCGTTTCCCATCGCCACCACCATCAGGAGGTTTCCCTTTGGTGGTCCACATTTGTCCCATCCTACAAAGAAAAAGGAAGCTTTCCATTACTCTTGTCACATTCTTTCATTTAAGATTAAAAAATATATTTTTATAAATATATTTTTTTAATACATGTTAGAATAAAAATAATACTTATCATTTATATTAATAACTTAAAAATAAAGTTTTAAAAGTTAGGCTGAATCGTCTGATTGGATTGTGAACCAACAATGTTCTTAATTTAAATATTTTCTTATGTTTTTTGGTAAATAAATATTTTCTTATTTAATTACAACTTAATCATGATTTAATCGGTTGATTTAGTTGAATCATCAATCATAGGTCTTGCTGGTTTAATCACTTTGTTTTGGGTATACTTATCTTTTTTTATTGTGCTTACCGGTTTAATATCTAATATAACATTTAGAATATTACTTAAAAGTAAAATATTAAATTTTTTTAAATTTTTTAAATACTATCAATTTATACTTTTATTTGATAATTTTTTTATTTATATTCATTAACATATTTAATTAGTTTCATACGTTAACATAATCTTGTAATATAAATGGTAAAAAGAATAAATATATTATGTTGCCACTATTCTATAAAAGTTAAAAAAAACTATTATATATTATATTTATTTTCCCTTTTTAGAGTTTTTGTTGCCGTTACATTTTACAGTTTTTGTTAATATATGCGTTTATATTATATGTTGATGAAATAAAAATAACAAAATGTTTAAATCAAACTATCTCCTCATATTTTTTTAATTGTTCCAAGTTTCATTTATTTGATAATATTTTTCAATTGTTTATGACACATTTGTTCGATTGCAAAGGCCAACGGGAGAGAAGACAAGACCTGAGAAGAAAAAGGAATACGAACTACCGACGTGATTACAATACAAAAGATGCTGTAGAGAAAAGGATAAAGATATTCGTTAGATATTTTTAACAGACATTGTAGAAAAAAAATATAAAATATTTAAATAAATATGAATTAGATTAATATTTTATGCTTTTAATAATATCTATCAAAAATGCCTTTTTTTTTAAATATAAATATATTACTAAAAGCTAAACGGATATAAATTGGCACCGGCATCGATTTTGATAGGAATTTAGGGGGCACTATAAAGATCTGGTCCTTGTCTGCTGTCAGATTCTTGTGAAAGTATCACTGCCATGAATCAATATCTTTCTAACATGAATATTGTGTCTGCATTCTGCAGAATGGTGTGTTGAAAGAGTACCTAATACATATTTTTTTCATTTTGGAGGGGGACCCTAATACTACCCAATTATTTTATGACAACTTCAAAACAAAAATGCATTTTAACTTTCATTTAATAATATTTTTCATAGTCAAGAAAATGATTTCTATGTAATCTTTTATCATAATAGTTGCTTATAAGTTTAAAAATTTCATTAAAATATTTTAAATTTAAATCGTAGATAACTGGATGTTTAGAATTAGTTTTTTCAATCTAATTGCATATATTTTTAAAGATTAATTTTAATATATTGTTATTGTTAAAAAATTTTATACTATTATCTTTTTTGGTATATTAACAACAATGAGATCTCAATCCCTAATCTTATATATATTATTCAAATCCTTTACCACTAAACTACTTATAATTGTTTAAAAAATTTAGACCATTTATTGATTTTTGTGCATCATCCTTGCACAAGGGGCATGGTAGTCTTCTTTGTGTTTTCAAAAGTGGTTGACTCCCACATTTTATCTATTACCTCTAAAATTTCATATATAATAATATAAGATTAAATGATAGTATAAAATTTTTTTAGACTGATAGTACATCAAAATTAAATTCATATTTTTATATCTTTCAAGTATAAAAATTAATTATGTTTAAGTTATAATAAACTCTAGCTTAGTTTGGTAGTACTTTTTGAGAGGATGTTCTTACTTATGAAGAATATAAGTCAATTTTTTTATTCGATAAACAAAAAAAAATTGAAGTTTAGGGGGTGCTCTTGAGAGCGTCTTATATGGTATTTTTCAGTGTTGGCTTACTCTTTTTAATATTTATATCTATTATAATTATTTTAGATTTTAAGAGCAATTTTATGATATATTTATCAAATATTACTCTTGTAACTTTTCCTTTTTTAAGGTAATTTTTATATTATTTTATCAAACAATATTACTATAACTTTTTAACAACAATTTTTAGAGAACCAAGAGGGGTCAATAGTTTCGAAAAAACTATCCATTACCAAACCAAACCTTTATATGAGAAAATTCTTCCAATAATAGAAATAACGTACTTGAAAGAACATGAATTCTACCAAGGAGTGTGTAGATCAGCCGGTAGAGGGTTGTTCTAGTTTATCTAGAGGTCTTGGGTTCAAGTTCAAGCTCTAAGTATATAATTGCACTAAAACTTGGAAGAGAGACTTTTGTCATTTAAGTAATTTTACTTGACTCGAACAAGATTTTTTCTGGTAGAAGGATACATGAGGTTTTGACCACAAAAAAAAAAAAGACTCTGAATTCTTTTTACTTGAACTAACATATGTTCAATAAAAATTAATGACTTTAATCTCTTGTCAATTATTTTTAACATAATAACTAAAGTGTACATTTGAAAAAAAAAAAAATACAACGTAAGGGCCTAGGTAACCTATGCTCAATAAAAATTATTATTGACTTTAATCTCTCGTCACCTATCTAATTCATATTTTATTTTGATTTATTTATTTATTTTAGATGTCAAGGTAACGTTTTTAGTGGCTTAATCTTATTTACGCTCATTAACTCTATAATTAAATTAGCTTTGATATAAGCAAATAATGAACTGTACGTAATTGAAAGACCTAAAGATCTTCTTCTTCCTTATAATGAGAAGATTCCAAAGCAGCATAAGCATGCTTTTTAGCTCATGTCCAGAGCCTCTCTATCCATATATACTTCATTGGCAAGGAGACATTTAATTGTATGAGTATATTCTCGTTTTGTTTTCGTCCTTTTCGGCTTTTCGCATGGTACAAGAAGAACTAACAAGTAACAACAACATTGTTCTTCTTCTTTTTACAAGTAACAACAACTTAAAAATTTAAACCAAACAAAATGACTCAGCTGGGCCCTCATTAAAATCAAGAATGTCATAGATAGCGACAGTAACTCTAGAATACAGCAAAGGGCTTGACAAAACTGACGAATGAATTTTTTGTTTTTTTTAATAAAGACGAATGAAACTTGAGAGAATATAATGAGAAGATGCGGGGCTTGCCTGAGGCTTGAGAATTTTAAGTTTGAAGTAAGCGAAATTTACTTTATATTGTAGTAGTTTTTTGGCACATATTATAATGCAGTACTTTTAATCTCATTAGTAGTAACATCTCATGATCAGAATCTCATCATCAAAACACGCCAAATGGAAATTACTTTTAGAAAAAAGATTATGCAATTACACCTGTGAACTTTTACTAAATTATAAATCATGACCATAAATTTTAAAATCTTTTCATTTAATCCGTAAATTTTAACTTACTGTGACACATAGAACCTTTCTTGAAGGATTTATTAAATTGCTAATGGTAAGATCTTGTCCATTCATTAATATAGTCTACTGATTAATTTACAATATTATTAATAAATTTTATTGAATTAGTAATTTTAATTTTAATTATAATTCTTATTTATTTTGTAATTTAATTGTATAAAATATTAAATTTGAATGACATATAATTAATCAGTAGTCTAAATTTAATGTAAAATAAATGACTAGATGTTTTCATATAAAATTACCATTACACAGTGCTTCAAACAAATTTAAAATAAAAGGGTCTATTGAATTTTAACTTATTATGACACATAATCCTTAAATTTTAACTTATTATGACACATAGACCCTTTCTTGAAGGATTTACTAAATTGCTAATGGTAAGATCTTGTCCATTTATTAATATAGTCTACTGATTAATTTATAATATTATTAATAAATTTTATTGAATTAGAAATTTTAATTTTAATTTTAATTTTCTTTTTAATTTAGTTACATAAAAAATTAAATTCGAATGATATATAATTAATCAGTAGTCTGAATTTAATGTAAAATAAATGACTAGATGTTTTCATATAAAATTACCATTACATAGTGCTTCAAACAAATTTAAAATAAAAGGGTCTATTGAAATATTAGCCAAAGTTTAAGGACAAAATGAGAAGGTTTTAAAATGGTTTAATTATTCTGTAGGTCCTTGTACTTTTACTCAATTTTTAATTAAGTCCCTATAGTTTAAAAATTTATAAATATGTCCTTAGATTAAGCAAAAATTTATAATCAAGTCCCTGGAATTATTTTTCCTTACAAAAATGTTTTATATGTAGGTGAGTTTTATGATAAACTATCTCAAATATGGTGCACCATGTATTAAATCATCCAATGACAAAGATTTAATGATGTCCACCATAAACCCTCAACTTGTGGTATACGCTAAAATTTCCTTTTCTCTCCTCAAACTCTACAACTTCCATCGCCCACTTCAAAATCATCTCAGACTATGATTTCCTTTCCTCCCCTTTTTCTCCCAAAACCACCCTCAAAAATCATTTTAAACCATGATTCCAAAATCCAAAAAAAAAAAAAAAAAAAAAAGAACAACCACCTTCAACATCCCAAAATAGTCTCAAAATCATCACAAACCAACAACAGAACCAGCACCCTCATACCTCTAGAACCAACCAAAAATGAAAAACAACAACAGAGCCATTATCTTAGCACCCTCCTCAAAGGCCTGTGTTATCACGAATACAAAAATATAGCGTAATGTCCTCTTTCGTATAGTACTATGCTTAAGTCATAATACCACACTCAGGAGTTGTTACGGTTACCTGAGCGGTCCTTAACTGACAGCAACTTCAGCCCATTTTGCCACTTCTTGAACTATCTGAAGATAACACGGAAATATGAGTGAGAATTTTAAATTCTCAGTAGGATTCCTAAACCATCATACATACTGTCTTCGTTGTCATCTCCAGTTTGCGTCGGTTTATTATGAAAAAGGTGAATATGTTATGTAAACTGTTAAATTTTATAGTTCGAAATTATATTATCCGAAGCAAAGTTCATTTTACTCATACACTTGGCATTTGGGAGAGCCTATACAAATTCAATTCATGAATTATACTATGAATAACAACTGCAATATATTAAAATATGATAGCATCAATAATCTGGAGATATAACATCTGCATATGCCTTTGAATTTATGCAAATATATCAGATTTACTTTTCTTTCTTTGTTTCTTTGTCTTCCCATAATATTTATCTTTATTTCCTTCTCTCGACACACCTAGGCGTTACATATCGTCGTCCCTAGGGTGTCTGCATCTATTTACACTTGAGCGTTACGTATCGCCATCCTCAAGTGCAGCATTACTCATCTTGAATTCATATGGCACACCTAGGCGTTACGTATCGCCGTCCCTAGGGTGCTTACATATGTTAAATCTTTAATATTTATTGCCCTTGGGTAGTCTGATCTAGGAGTAAGCTCGTCAGCTCAACTCGTGACCGTCGTCACATAGACTAACCCACAAGGGGACCCACGTGCCTCTAGTCTTGGGGAGATCTCATTTTGGTCACGTGCCTCTAAATTGAAGGGATTGTAACATCATGTAACACCCTTCCAAGTATAGTACTATGCTTAAGTCATAGTACCATACCCTGGAGTTGTTACTGTTACTTGAGCGGACCTTGTCTGACAGCAACTTCAGCCGTCTTTGGAAACTTCTGAAACTATCTGGAGACAACACGGAAATAGGTATGAGAATTATAAATTCTTAGTAGGATTCTCTAAGTATCATAAATAATGTCATCATTGTTATCTCCAGTTTGCTTCGGTTTATTAAGAAAAAGGTGAACATACCTTACAAACCGTTTAATTTTATAGTTCGAAAATATAATGTCCGAAGCAAAAGTTCAGTTTTACTCATAGACTTATCACTTGGGAAAAACCCATAAAAATCAATTCCTAAATGATATCATGGATAATAATTGCAACATATTAAACTACACATAGCATTTGCACATAACTTTATCTGTACTTGAATTTATGCATATACATAAAATTTACTTTTCTTTCTTCATCTCTCTTTTCATCATAAAATCTTTACGTGCTACATTCCAAAGTATGATCGCCATGTTATACCCTATCAGAGCGTGGTCGTCATGTCACGTTCCTTAGGAATATGGGATCTTCCTTTGGTACTTACACTAGCTGGGTCGATGCCATGCCTCATGTGAGTGGGGTGCTTGCATATGCCTTAGTCTTTAGTCTTAGTCTTTAATCTTTAGCTTTTACTTGGCACACCTAGGTGTTATGTATCGCCGTCCCTAGGGTGCTGTTACTGCCCTTGGGTAGCCTGGCCTTGGAATGAGCTCGTCAGCTTCACCCGTGACCGTCGTCACACCGACTCACCCGCAAGGGGACCCATGTGCCTCTAGTCTTGGAGGGATCTCATTCTGGTCACGTGCCTCTAATTGAAGGGATCTCTTCTGGTCACGTGCCTCAAAATTGAGGGATCTCATCTGACCACGTGCCTTCAATATAGAGGGATCTCATCTGACCACGTGCCTCCAAGGTAGAGGGTAGCTGCCTTCATAGGGAGGGATTCAAAGTGCAACTACCTCTAAGTGAAGGGATTCATATCTTTATCTTATCTAGCTGCCTTCACAAAGAGGGATTCAATATGCAACTGCCTCCAGGTAAAGGGACCCATGTCTTAATCATTTAACTGCCTTTACAAGGAGAGATTCAATGTGCAACTACCTCCAAGTGAAGGGACCCATATCTTTATCATTTATCTGCCTTCACAGGGAGGACCTCAAATAGCTGCCTCCAAGTGAAAGGACCCACATTCAATATATTAAACATTTAATATATTCATATCTTTTCATTCTCATACATGGTCATGCATAGGCATGCTAAATGTACTCTTACATATACTTCATTTATTTTCAGATATCTCATATCATGCTTATATCATTCTTGCATATAAACATTCCTCCTAGTTTCATAGACTTATAGTAAATCCGTGATAATGAATCGATTAGTTTTTTCCATGAATAGTGCCAGTTCTTACAAACAAATTAGTCATAATAATATAATCCATCTAATATATATATATATATATATATATATATATATATATATATATATATATATATATATATATATATGTATCAATGTAAAACTAGCAATCCTTGACTCAAACCTTATATGTTTCACTAACACTTGTGAAATCATCAATTGGGTCACTTCCGTCAATTCTATTCAATTTTGCCCGAATCTTGTATAATCCACCTTTATTTCTATTCAACTCATTTAAACCTGAATTTTGGATATGTTATAGCCCTATATGTCTAGTTTCTAACCTCTTTAGTCCCATATCATTTTGATCTATATAACTCAAGATATTCAAATTTTGCCTCAACCTGTTCAGTCACTAATCCAAATTACACTCCTAGAAGTATAAATTCACTAAAAATCGAAACTAAGCTCAAATCATACAAAATTGGTCTCATATTGAAGCTAGCAGGACAGCCTTTCATTTGCCGCAAGTTTCACTTGATTTGCTTAAGTATATCTCGAGTTATAAGTCCTGAAAGTCGACCTTCTTGAACTACTCTATTTTGCCCTAGATTGGACATAGGGCAACTTCCTCAAATCACTGGGAACAATTGGGATGATAACAAACTCAGAATTTCATATTGGGATGCTCCCCTATGTGTAAGCTTTCTAACAAAATTAGTTTCACTCAATTTGGATTGTATAGGGTGAGATATACCCTCCTCAAATCACCCTGCCCGGATGAAAACCCTGATTCCTAGGTCAAACTTCAAAAATTCATATCTCTCTCAATACTAATCCAATGACCTTATATGATATATGTATGGAAAGCCCTGGATGTCTACTTTCATGTAAAAATGGTTTCATCAGATTTAACTAGTTGTAGGTGGCGCCATACATTCTGCCGTACTGACTGCCGTGGAATTCCTCACTAAGACAGCATCCTAATTCTTCTCTCCTTCTAATTTTCTCCTTCTAACCATGATTTCAACTCAAGATTTCCTATTAATCCTGTCATCATCCATCATAATACATCCAATAATCCATCAAATACAAGAAGAAGGATACAATTTCATGCAATCATAGTGCAAATAATTCAAGAACAGAAATAGAATCCTACCTCTTTGGAGTATGATTTGAGCTAAGTGCTGAAACTTGGAGTGTTAAAACCTTGCTAAGCTTGAAGGAGTAATGGAGTTGATTGAGGAAGGGAAGAAGGAGGCTGGAGCAAGGGGGAAGGGGAGAACGTAAATTAGACCAAAATGGAGAGAAGAGTTTGATTTAAATACATGAGAGTTGTGGTGTTGATTGGTTGGAGTTTTGTGGTTGAAATTCGGTCATGTCTCACTTTTGTGGCCAAATTGCTCTCCACGTCGTCCCAAAAGTGGGATATGCTTCCGTCTGACTGAAATCGGAACTCGTCTTCATTATGCTTGAAGTTGGAACTCATGCCATTTTACTTGAGCTCGAAGCTGAAGCCGGTTGTCGGAACTCGTCCCCTCTTGTTTGTGACTTGAGGAAATCTCGTCTAGTTTATTTCGAGACTTGGAAGTAAGGTCGGAGGTCAAAAGTCTTCCAACTCACAATCATATAATCTCGGAACTCCCCATTCAAACTCGAGAATGCCAGCAGAAATGGAAAGTTCCAAAGAATAAAATCGGATATCGGAACTCGTGTGTGACTTGGAAACCAACTCAAGGATTTGAACTCATGTCCATTAAGTCCAACTCTAAGGCGAGAACTCGTTACATCAAAATCGGACGTTGGCACTTATACCATTGTTTTAAAGCATCAACTTGGGTCAAGTCCGAAGTCGAAATGAGGATGCTTAAGGTCGGAACTCTGGAATTCGAAATCACATTACCAAACCCAAGTACTTAAACCCGGAAGTCGGTATTTATATACTGTGTAGTTGATGAGATTGGAATCCGGGTATATTTTCCTTGAAACATGAAGTCGGATATCGGTAATCACGTCCGTGTTGTTTATACTTGAGAGTTAAGTCAGAAGTCGGGAATTATGCTGAAAGTTGAAGACGAACACGGAAATCGGGAATAACCCTCATTGGGGACTTGGACATAAGTTTGGAGATCGGAGATCATGTCCTAGTATACTGTAACCCAAAGTCAGATATTGGAACTCGGAAGCCACCCATTTGACTCGAAACTAGAACATGAAGTCGGAAATTGTGCAAGACAAACTAGGAACTCGGAAATTATCCCATCTATCTGAAATTCGAAGATGGAGTCGGGAATGGGATTCGATTAAACTTGAAAGTGAAGTCGGATGTCCATTGTTGGAGTCGCATAATGTCGGAAATCAGTAAAGTCAAGCCAGTCCATTGTTAAGTCGGAAATCGGAAAATGTGGGTAAGGAGATCGGAAATCAGGAAGTTACACATCCCCCGAGTTCCGAGTTTCGATTTCATCTTCAAGTTTGATCATTTCCAATTTCTGGCTTCATCCTGATCATTCCCAATTTCCAACTTCATCTTCTAGTTTCAGATTAAATGGAGTGGTTTCTAAATTCCAATCTCCGACTTTGAGTTTCGAGATTATATGTTCAATAAAATGGCAAGTTTGGAATTACGTGTATGAGTTTTAAAGTGTCCTAGTTTTCGAATTCTGAGGTTCAGGTATATGGTTTCATGGTCTGGTACCAACTTCCGAGTTTGGATTAGGATACCCGACTTTTGGGTTCAGGTTCTATATTCTTGTCCTGACTTCCGATTTTAAGACAATTTATGTATGTGATTTCCGACATCTGACCTTAAGCCACAATTAGTCTTCCAAAAATTTTATGAATGTTTCCTAATTCCCGAGTTCCGACCTTAACTACACCCCAGTATTCCTCATTTCCAACTTCACAATAAGCTGCACAGGGTTTCTGATATCCAAGTTGATAGTTTAAGAGAATGGTTACAAGTACCGACCTCCGGGTTGAATTTACACGAGTTCCGATTTTAGATAGAATGGAAGTGAGTTCCACTTTTGGGACGACATGTAGAGCAATTTGGCCACAAAAGTGGGAGATATGGCCGAACTTTAATCACAAAATTTCAACCAATCAACACTCATAATTTCAACTACCTTCATGTATTTAAGTTAGACTCTACTTCTCATTTGAGGCTGATTTACGCCTCCCTCTCCCTTTTGCTCCAACCTTCTTCTCTCAATCTACTCTATCAAATCTCCAAGCTTTGTCAAGGTTCCATTCAATCCAAACTCAAATTCAGCAAGATCACACTCCAAAGAGGTAGGATTCCAATTCTATTTTTGAATTCTTTGCACTATTGGTGCATGAAATTTTACTCTTCTTCATGTATTTGATGATATATTGGATGTATATGATGGATTATGATTGGATTAATATGAAATCTTGAGTTAGAATTAAAGTTAGAAGGAGAAAAACTAGAAGGAATAAAGGATTAGGATGCTGTCTAGTTGAAGAGTCCACGGCACTCCGTATGGCGGAGTGTACGGCTCTACCTATAGTAGGTTAAATCCAATGAAACTATTTTTAGATGAAAGTAGACATTCAGGGCTTTCTATACATATATAATATGAGGTTATTGAGTTAGTATTGAGAGAGATATGAATTTTTGAATTTTGACCTAGGAATCAGGACTTTCATCCGGGCAGTGTGACTTAAGGAGGGTGTAACTCACCCTACACAATCCCAAATTGAGTGAAACTAACTTTGTTAGAAAACTTACACATAGGGGAACATCCCACAATGAAATTCTGAGATTTTTATTCCCAGTGATTCGAGGAAGTTGCCCTATGTCCAAACCAAGCCAAAACAGGGTAGTTCAGGAAGGTTGAATTTCAGGACTTATAACTCGAGCTATACCAGAGCAAATGAAATGAAACTTATTGAAAATGAAATGTTGTCCTGTTAGCTTTAATATGAGACTAATTTCGTATGATTTGAGCTTAGTTTCGATTTTTAGTGAATTTTTACTTCCAAGTGTGTAATTCGGACTAGTGACCGAATAGGCTGAGGCAAAATTTAAGTATCTTGAGTTATACATATCAAAATGAGATGGGACCAAAAAGGTTGAAAACTAGATACATAGAGCTATGACATATCCAAAATTTACGTTTAAAGGAGTTGAATAGAAGTAAAGGTGGATTATACAAAATTCGGACAGAACTGAATAGAGTTGGCAGAAATGACCAAATTGATGGTTTCACAAGTGCTAGTAAACATATAAGGCTTGATTTGACGATTGCAAGTTTTACATTGATAGATTTGCTAGATTGATTATACTGCTATGACTTATTTGTTTATGAAAAATGGCACTATTCATCGAAAAACGGATCTGATCCGTTATGCTGCTGAATTTTATGGCAGAAGTCTATGAAACTATTAATGTTATGAATACCTATATGTTATGCTCATAAGGTTCAGATATGCAAGGATGAACTTAAGTATGATATGAGTTATGAGAGCTTATGTTATAGGAGATTATACTTTGAATATATTACATTCACATGTTATGTTCATGTATGTCATGCATGCAAGCATAATTGGAATATGATATGAGAAATAAGGTATGAGACATATTCATGTATGCACAAAGCATTTGTACGCATGATAAGATATGAAAAGGAAAGATGATAAGAACTTGCAAAAGGGACGTACTAAGCTACCACATAAGACAAGGCATAGACCCAGCTAACGTGAACCAGAGCGGTACTATCTAAGACTTGGGCCAGCCCTCGACCAGATTTAGTGGGAATAGACCGATGTGAGGGTCGGGGAAAGTAAACCCGTCACTCATGTATAGGTACGAGTTCAGACCTGAAAAGTAGGCTATTGCCCAGGGGTGAGAAAGGTCATTCACCTCCGGGGGGCCAAGCACAGAAGAGTAAGATCAAATTGCAAGTTAAAGAAAGATATGAATTAAGTTAAGTGCACTTGCATACAGTCAAGTATAAGCATCTATAAGTGCATCTTCAATTATCTCGTTAAGTCGCATTATTATTATGTTCTTGTTGAAGCATATTATACTATTCATATATCTATGTCTGTCATATAATATGGCAAGTAGTTGATAAAATATATCCCGCTTCAAGAAAGGTATTTTCAACTTAAAATTGAACTACCATTTGTTTGTATGTGTTCATATTTTTCACAATAAACCGAAGCGGCTGGAATGTTTATGATGACACTGTAAGATTGGTTTGAGTTTACCTACTGAGAACCCTAGGTTCTCACTGCCTACTTGTATGTTTTTCTTTTCCGTATACATTCCAGCACCTAAGTTGGAAATCAAGTGCGAGGCGAAATGCAGGGCCACTCATTGAGCAAGAATTGGGCGTAAGCCAGATCAAGAGACTATCGAAACTAACTAACGATTAGTCGGAGGCAGACGCTGTGTATTATATCGGTCACAATTTTCTTTTAAAGTGTAATTATTTTATTCTCTATGTATCAGAGACTAGTAGTCAGCAATAAAGCAAGCAGTTAAAGGGCCATGTATTATATTTTCCATATTTTAAAGTTTTCTTAGCACAATGACAACCTTTTAATGTAACTCCATGACTCGAGCATGGCTTATATGATAGAGGTTATTACAGGGATCTCTTCTGGTCATGTGCCTCAAGAATTGAAGGATCTCATAGTTTTAACTACCTTCACATGGAGGGATCTCATAACTGTCTCTAGGTGAAGGGATTCACATGTAACATGTTCATATTATTTCATTCTCATCCATAATCATGCATGAACATGCTGAATGTACTCATACATATACTTCATCATTCATTTTAATATACCTCATATCATATTTAAATCAGATAGCGAACCCAGGATAGGATATTGTAATTATGCTAAGAAGATAACAATATCGATAGGTGCAAGTTCTATAGTCTTAAGCCTTAAGCTGTCTCGCAAGCTTTTTAACTCTTATTGATATTCCCGAGTTTGAGCTCATAACTGACTTCCGAGTTCCGATGTCATATCTACTTCAACTTCCAGAGTTATAAGTCCATGTCTTGGTTCCCAACTTCCAGGATCATGTATTCAATGTCTTAATTACCGACTTCCGACTTTAATCCATAATTGGTCCTACAAGACTCTTACGGATGTTTTTCCTAATTCCCGAATTCTAACATTAACCATACTCCGTCTTCCCTAATTTCCGAGTTACGAATTTAACCATGTCCGACTAGTTTCCTATTTGCTCAATCCCAAGTTCCAGCATTAACTATACTTGATCGGGTTTGCTATTTACTAAGTCCCGAGTTCAACGTTAAGTCACCCTTCCGAGTTCATCCTTAAGAGTTCAACCTTAAATATTCCCGACTTAGTCCTCTGTCTGCTAAGTTCTGAGGTCAACCTAAAGTATACTGGACCTAGCTCTCTATCTGCTAGATTTCCAAGTTCAACATCTCCGAGTTCAACTTAAGTTCACTATTTCCCGAGTTCCGACACGGATTAAACTTGATCTAGTTTTCACACATGCCTTTAGCCTTAATTACACTCTTATAAGAGAAAATTCACCAAAAATAGAAATCTAGGTGGAATCATACAAAATTTATATCTCTATAAAGCTAACAGGGTAAGCTTTCAAATGAAGCAAGTTGCATATCATTTGAATGAGTATATTTTGAGATATAAGCCCTAAAACTTGACCTTCCTGAACTACCCTGTTTTGGCCTGGTTTGGAAATAGGGAAATAATGGGACTGTAACAAACTCGAAATTTCTTTATAGGATGTTTTCCTATGTGTAAGCTTTCTAAAAAAGTTAGTTTCACTCAATTTGGAGTTGTATAGGGTGAGTTACACCCTTCTTAATTCACACTGCCCAAATGAAAGTCCTGATTCCTAGGTCAAATTTCAAAAATTTATATCTCTCTCAATACTAATCCAATGGTCTCATATGATATATGTACGGAAAGCCCTGGATGTCTAGTTTCACATAAAAATAGATTCATGGAGTTTAAATGACTATAGACAGAGCCGTACATCCCGCCATATGGACCGCCAAGAAAAATCCCTACCAGCTTCTTGAGTTTTTTCCTTTCTTCAAGTTCTTTCATGTCAATTCTATTTCCAATCATAACACACATGCAAAATTAGCCATAAAATATCATCATCACTCCACATATCATCAGTAGCACAAAGTAATCAAGACCCACACACAATTCCAAACCAAGAAAAATAAGAAGAGAAGTAGGATTCCTACCTTGCCTAGTTGAAAACTTGTTGATTTGGTGTCTTAGATGGAAGCAACTCTTAATGAAACTTGAAGAGGGGATGAAGATGGAGTGGGATGAGTGTGAGGAGAAGAGAAATAGAGAGTGGTCAGCTCCTTATGCTGGCCAAAAATCACATGAGGAGAAGGAAATAAAAGTTGAAGATTTTTAGAAGTAAGGCTCATGGTGATTAGTGGACTTCACTTCACCCTCCAATTTGGCTTGGCTTCCCATCCTCAAGCGCTGATCAAGGCGCCACATGAGGGGGTTGTTTGGCTAAATCTTGGCCATTCATCCTAGGGCACTCGTGGAAAAATTTTCATTGGTCCGGTTCCGACAGTCTTAAATACCGAAATCTTACTGATTTCTCTTAAATTGGTAAACCCGTTTTGAAAGAATCCTATGAAGTTTTCTATGGTTCTAATCTAGTTTCATTATAACTAATCATCTTAAATCACACTTAATTAGTTTTAAGTGAATATTAAATCGAATCCTATTTAATCACAATTATTTAGTAAAAACCAAACATTTTGATTAAAAACGATTAAAATTTTTTGGGCGTTACATATAGCAAGAGAAGTGAGCAATCATATTAAAAAAAAAGCCATACCTTTGCTTATACGGTCAAGAAGTCCACGTTTGCATGAGTGCACTTCCATATGCAGTTTTGCCATGTTGAAACCATGATATAGTCAGCAAAAAGAAATCGCAATAAAATTAAAGTGAATAGAAACTAAAATGAGAATTGATGACAAATGATTTTATAATGATGTTTCAAGTAGATTTCTATCATCTAGAAACAAAAGGACAAAATATGTCCAATTCTTGTTGTGACTTCAATCAAAATTTGCCAATAGTAGTTACAGTAGAAATTTGGTAAAATGACTAAAAATAGGTGAATAAAGGAATGAGACAGAAGCTAAAAAGCAATGAGACTGGAGAAATGTAAAGAAACAAGAATTACAAGCAAGAAATGGTAACCCAACTGAACTGATCATGAAGACATTGCTCTGCCTAAATCCTATTTATCATAGGCCAGTTAGGGCATTCACGGCAGTTGAGAAAGGGTTCTTCAGGATGAATGCACCTGTGAAGAAGAAGACAGTTGTGAGGAATGCAGGTGCAGTTGGTGGCGAATAGCCACTTGCTCTAGTGGTGGTTATGGTAAGGATTGTTGGGGTTTAGTGGGATGGTTTTTGCGGTTGGAAGAGAAGATGATAGGCGATTGGTTTTATTGTGCACTTATTTCAGGTGGGGATGCATGGGGTGACAGAATTAGGGAATATTCAAGGAATATTCCATTAATTTTCACATTTTTGTCACGGTTAATGTAGACAAGAACCTGATTGAAAAATTTTATATAGTGTAGGGACTTGATTACAAATTTTTAAACTATAAGAACCTAATTGAAAATCGAGTGAAACTATAAGGACCTACAGAATAATTAAACCTTTTAAAATCTATAGTTATAATTTATAAAAGAGTAACAGTTTTTGGAGACTCCGTACTCATTTCCCTTAATTTTATATCTAGAATTTTTTGAAAACCTTCAAAAGAGATTAAAAAAAAAAAGAAAGTCAAGAAATGATAAGAGTAGGTAAAACTAGTGTGATTTATCAATTGAGGTTTGGTTTAGCGGTAAGGGGGTTAGTCCACCATGTGGCGAATTATAGTTCAAATCTCAGTTAGGAGAGTCACTTATATTTAAGTGCCCTATAGTACTCGAATAGGATTACCTCCAATAAGATGATACTTATGGGGAAAAAAAACACTACTATGATTTAATTATGATAGAATTTCCATGTAAATTCATCATACCTATTATTTAATTTGAATTTTTTGATAAAACAATTAAACACAATTCACTTATATACCATGGTTGGTTACACACACACACACACACACTCACTTAATAGTGTAAAAAGAATTTTGAATTATTTCACTTAGGCAGTGTTATGCTTCTATGACAATCCTCATACTTAAAACTATAGGATAGTATGACATTGCCATTGAAATTATGGCACTGCCGTATACAAAAAAAAAAAAAATGCCCTTATAATATAAACTTTTGGTTATTTATAGGTTTGCTCCAAAACTTTTGGTAATTATACATTGATCCCAAAGATTATTTCCACAATAACCTAAGAACTTTTGAAAAAAATGAGATTTAGGTCCCCGCATCCATAGAATTAATAGAATAGGGTTTTAAACGAAGTAGAAATATGTAGTACAACTATAGAAAACTAAATCTCAGCCAATTGAGTCACGGAGGCAACCAAGTGTGAAATGACATGAGATGCCCTTGGACTTGCTTCAAATTACAAAAATACCATTAGTTACAAAAAATAGAAAATATAGCAGAAACTTCGACAAAAACAAATAGAAAACACTAAAGGGCTTACGAAAGGCCGAAAACTACTCGGAAGACCCCTAAAAATTCTAGAAAAATTACAAATATATTTTTAACATATTTTTGAAGGTAAATATCAATTTTTAGCAAAATTGAGCAATATTTGCATAATTACACAAAAAATAACCTTACTAGAGGGTAAAACAGATCCCAAAAACCCTATAAGACCACTTTATCTTATAGTACGGCAAAGAATTAGTGGAGTTCGGGACCTGGGCTTGAAGGACCATGTGATTGGGCCTAAAATTGGGCCTTTACAGTTGTAGCCTTGGGCCAAACAATTTTTGAAATTAATTTGGGCCTAATTACATTTAATTATACCAAAAAGGCAAAAAAAAAAAAACTTCATAAATCATAAAATAAATTAAATAAAAATGGAAAACTCTAACCCTAACCTTAACCATGCCCCAACCAGACCCAAAACGCCCTAGTATTAGTTTTAACCAAATATGAAAAGGGTTAGTGGAATTTCAACTTATGTCATTATCAAATTCAACATTTCATTAATTACCCTTTACCAATTTACATATCTTTTTGACCAAATCAGATTTCAGAGAATTCCAACCCTCAAACTTGATGAAATTAGCATCCAAGCATATGGGTTTTGCATCATATTTTATTTTTTTAATTATTATATAGTTAATTATGTTAATTAACCCGAAATAGGCATATTTAAGGCTAAAATTCACTGAAAATAGTAAATTTTATACAAAAATTCTAAAAAAATTCAGAATAACTTCTAACACATAATTAAACATGGATTTGATGATATATTAAATAAGTTTAATTGTTTTATAATTATTCAATTAATTAAAGCTTAAATTGTCTAAATTGATTTTTAGAAAAATCACTAATTAAGCACTAATTAAGTGCTAAATCATTTTTATTTTTCTTAAAGCTTAATCACCATATAATATGAGTATAATCTCATATCTAAATTAGTTTGGTGTTGTGGTTAGATTAATTAATCATTGGTAGTTTAATTAGTTAACAAAAACTACCTAATTAAACTAATAACTAATCATATGATTAAAACTAATTAAACTCATCTTTTGTCTATATAAGGACACACTTAGGCTAACCCCAACACACTTTCAAAACCCTCCATACTTTGGCCAAACTTCTGCAAAATATGCAGCCTCTCCTTCCTCTTTCCTCCTTTAGGGACCTATAATTTGTTTCATCAGTAGCCCAGATCAAACACACTATGGTATGGATTCAGTTTCTAGGTTTAAGCTTGCTGTTCTATGATGAAAGCATGCTCTTAACTAAGGCAGCTACAGTAAGTACACTAACTAAGGTTGATACAAATACCTTAGATATAACTAGGGGTATGTTTGTAAGGGTTTGCATTGAGGTGGGCCTAATTAAAACAAGTAGTGAGTTAAGTATGGCTAGAGGATACTAGTATAGAGTCTATTATGAAAGACTACATATAATTGCTCTTCATGTGGTTGCTGTGGTCACCTAG
Organism: Pterocarpus macrocarpus; assembly: GCA_031439585.1. Classification (NCBI taxonomy): domain Eukaryota; kingdom Viridiplantae; phylum Streptophyta; class Magnoliopsida; order Fabales; family Fabaceae; genus Pterocarpus; species Pterocarpus macrocarpus. The sequence continues at coordinate 30,088,473 of CM062513.1, read as the reverse complement.
TAAGGAATTGCAAGACCATTAAGTCGTAACCCTAGTGACAGGGCAGAGGAACAAAGCCAAGTGTAGGTGGAGGCTCTTTTGAAGAGCCACAGTCCAATGACAAAGTACATAGCAACTTCGAGGGTGTAATAGAAATCAAATCATGTAATAGATCAAAATGATGATATTTCCTAACAAATTAAGAAGAATATCAGGTGAGAGATTTATAACAAACTCATGGTCAATGGATAATTGCTCCCCTCCCCCCTCCAAAAAAAATACAATCAGATAGAGAACATAAAGGATCAAGGATGTAACACCTTACCAGACAAAATACTATGCTTAAGTCATAATATATTATCTGATAAGTTATTATATGTGGCGAGCTGATTAAATTCCATTTTTTGTTTCATTATTAATTACCCATATAGAGTTTACTGTTCACTTAATAAATTTTTTGTTTGACGGCGGAATAAATACTAGAAAATCGTTGTACCGAAAGTATCGTAACACACACACACACACACACACACACACACACACACACACACACACACACACACACACACACACACACACACACATATATATATATATATATATATATATATATATATATATATATATGAGAAAAGATACATAAAACGGTACAGGGTAATAAAATGAGGCTGCTAATACAAAATAAATCAGTCTGTCTCTATGAACAGTACCCTAGTTGGTCCCCACGGTACATTTCATGTACAACTCCTAACTCCTACCCATCTGCCCATGACCCAGACCGCCAAAAGAGGGCCACCCTATACATCTGCTACTGCTACGGCATGCACACTATCTAAATGGATTCCGAGGAAAGGAATCCATTCACCATGCTGGCGTCCGTAGGAGTGTAGTCCATGCCCGGAGTAGAGGACCAGGAAGATGAACTCGCTGCCTCAGACGGATCCTCCTCAGACATCGAGATCGAGGGCATCTGCTGCGGTGGTGATGCTGGCGGAGCCATGGGAGTTGCTGCTACTGCCGATGCTGCTGCGGGTGGAGGTGGAAAGGGATGGGTCATGTAGAAGGGGATGGCAATATAAGGGATGGCAGGGTCGAAAAATGGATGCATGAGTAGTACAGGAAAATCTCTCTGAAAGAAGAAATAAAGGCGAAACTGATATCTATCGGATATATATACAGAGTCCAAGAACGAGTCGAGGTGGATATGGAGCTCAGGAAACTCAATGAACAGAGCTCCGATTGCCGCATTCTTCATGGTCTGAGAATGATGCGGAAACATATAGTAGGGTGAGAAACAAAGATTTCTCAGTAGAAATTCCTAAATCTATACATATCTATCGTCACTGTCATTCTCAATTGTTTCGGCTTTTGGTTAATTAAGAGAAATGTTACATCAACAAGATATTGCACTCAATTAGTTATAGAAATCATAGTTCAAAACACAGCTTAGTTTTACTTAAGGACATAAGGAAAATTAAACAGAGAAATAAGCATCAAGACCTGTATTTTGACATAGTTAAGTGACAGTTATAAGAATAAATAAATGAATATATATATATATATATATATATATATATATATATATATATAAAATAACGAATAGTGCCATTAATTCAACGTATGATAACAGAGATTGTGGATATGCAGAAATAATGATGCACTTGACCCTTAACTCATATTTTTCCATACTTGGTCCCCTGGGAGTCTATTGGCCATAAACTCGTGGGTAATCGTCCGCTTTTTAGGATCGAGCTCGTTCCTATACAAGGTCACCAAGTTTACTTTCCCCGACTTTTCCACTGATCTATCCCCCTTAACTTTGTTTAGGGGCTGGCCCAAGTCACATGAAAATCCTTTTTCATTCTTATAAATGGTAGCATTGCTTATCTAATTTACTTTGATCACTACATGCATAATTTGTAACTTCATATTAATTGCAATCTCTATCAAAATTTCAGCAGCATAACGGATCATATCCGTTTCCCCATGAATAATGGTAGACAATCAAAAAGTTCAATCAGATAGCAAATCCAATATAGAACATCATATTCATACCAAGAATATAACAATATCAATATGTAACATAGAAAAGGGCTTTCCGCCCACTTCAATCAATTCTGCCCAAAATTTATAAAATCCACCAAATGTTCATTTTAATTCAATTAGGTCTGGATTTTGGATAACTCTATGTGTCTAGTTTCCAATCCTTTTAGTCCCATCTCCTTTTGATTTGTATAACTCAGGTTATTTGTATTTTATTTTAGACTCCCTGTTCTTAGCCAAAATTTCACTCTTATAAAAGAAAATTCACTAAAAATAGAAACCTAGGTGAAATCATACGAAATTTATATCAATTTAAATCTAACAGAACAAGCTTTCAAATGAAATAAGTTTCATATTATTTTCATGAGCATATTTTGAGATATAAGTCCCGAAACTTGACTCTACTGGACTACCTTATTCCAGATTGGTTTGAACTTAAGTCAACTTCATTGATGTGCTAGGAACAAATGACAACGAATCTAACTCTAAAATTTTTATGGGATGTTCCCTTATATGCTAGCTTTTAAAAAACTTTAGGTTCACTCAATTTGGAGTTGTGTAGGGTGAGTTTCACCCTTCTCAACTCATACTGCCCAGATAAGAATCCAGATTTCTAGGTCAAACTTCAAAAATTCATAACTAATTCTATACCAATCCGCCTTATATTTTATATTTATGGAAATCCCTGAATGTCTAGTTTCATATAAAAATGGATTCATCAAATTTAAACAGCTATAGGCAGAGCCATACACTCCGTCATACGAACCGCCGAGGAAAGCCCTAACAGCTTCTTGAATTGTTCTCTATCCTTAAGCTCTTTCCTACCAATTTCAATTCTAATCACAACATGCATGCAAAATCAGCTATAAACCATCATCATCACTCCATATAACATCAATATCACAGCATACACAAGACCCCCATATAGCCCCAAACCAAAGAAAGTAAGAAGAGAAGTAGGATTTCCTACCTTGTCTAGTTGAAATTTAGTTGATTTGGTGTCTTAGATGGAAGCAACTCTTAATCAGACTTGAAGAGGGGATGAAGATGGAGTGAAGAGGAAAGTGAATAGAAGAGAAATGAGGGGAGTCTCAGCAGCTAGGTTGGCCGAAAGTTTCAAGGAGAGAAGAAAAGAAAAAGGTGAAGATTTTTAAAGCAAGCTTTACTTTGATTGGTGGATTCCATCTTGCCTTCCAATTTGGCTTGACTTCCTACTCTTCATGGTCGAAAGTGGCGCCACATGTGAGGGTATCTTGGCTAAATCCTAACCATTCATCCTAGGGCACTCATAATATAAGCTCTATTGATCCGGTTCTGACAGTTTAAAATACTGAAATCTTACTGATTTATCTTGTATCGGTAAACCGGTTTTAGAAAAATTCTGTGAGGTTTCGTATGTTCCTAATCTAATTCCATCAAGCCTAATCCTTCTAAATCACACTTAATTGGCTTTAAGTGAATGTTTAATTGAATTCTGATTAAACCCACTTATTCGATAAAAACCAAACAACTCGGTTATTAACAATAAAATTTTTCGGATGTTACAAAGGAGATAAGGGAAAAGATTTAGGTCTTGCTAAATCTAAGGGGTCATAAAATGTGCATGGCCCTAACATGCACGCACAAAAGGAATGTGGCAATTTGGGAGTCTCTTCATCTAAAGCAAATGGATTTGGGCTTAACTCAAGTGGTGAACCTAAAGATGACCTTGTGAACCATAGCCTTTGATCTGCTGAGAAACAATCTAGGCACGATCACATAGTTCTTGTGAGGACGCTAGTGATTAATGCAAAAAATAAGAGAGAATAAAACAATTAAACTTGTGGAAGGACCCAAGGTGGGATAACCTAGGGCACCATTGGCTAAAAAGTTACTTTTTCCCCAATCCCAGGTAGTAAAAATAGTTCATTAAGGGAACAAGATACCTATGCTGCATAGAAAATGGTGCTTGACTCCACCTAGTCAAAGGAGCACCTCCCTACCCCTACACCCTAGTAATTGTCCCTTAATAAAGCCACGATAACATGGAGATCGTATCAAAAGTGGAAACCCAATTGGAGGAAGTTGTTAAGACTCCATTGGAAGAAGATAACAACAGCCATTTGCAATGTATGGAAGCCTTAAGTTAGACCAAGGAAGAAGCTCCAACAAGTTTTCTCTCATTATGAAGTTTCAAAACCTTTATATCCCTTCATAGAACATTAGTGGAGCAGCTAACCGGCAAGTGAAAAATCAAGTATGTACTCTACTATCTTAGCATAAGCTTACACTATGTTTTATCCTAGAGCCATATGTGCCTTTCTCAATAATCCATAGATTTTGCAAAAACTTGCACTACTCTCTAATGGCAATATAAGAAGCTCAAGACCATTTTGGTGGAATTTATGTCTTGGCTTCAATGAGTAGTTTTTCATATTCGATGGTGGTTAGTAACTAGCAAGCTATCATTGTAAGAATTTGGGCAATGATAAAGAAGTGGTCAAGTGGATGTGCACAGCAGTTTATAGGAGTCTAGTCTCATCCATTAGGGGATAATTCTAGGGCCATTGCAAGTCTCTCAAGGTTAATATTACTATACCTTGGGCTTTCTTAGGAGAATTCAATGAGGTTGCATTACCATCATAGCTAATTGGGTGCTTTCAACTTATCATGTGCCATTTCCTTTGCTTCAATTCTAAATTACTACAATTTGGTTGATACTGGCTCTATGGGTAGGTGTTACATGTGGAGTAAAAACTACATTGGTGGGAGAGTTGTTAGTAAATGACTTGATCAAAGTATAGGTGATGCACTTAGGCAACTAAGATTATATGTGGAACGCTTAAGTGGAATTTATTCTGATCATCGCCCATTGCTCTTAAGATATAGCAAGCAACTGGAAAGGGATTTTGGTTGACTTTTTAGATACCTAAAGGCCTAATCTACCCATCATGACTACCCTAAAGTGGTGTAAAAAGCCTAGAGTGAGGGGGCTCTTAGAGCTGCATAAAAACTTAAGGTGGTGAAAGAAGATTTTAACTACTTTAATAAGAAAATCTTTGTCAACATTTTTTAAAGGAAAAGGCATCTTGAAGCCAAGATCAAAGGTGTACAAAGATATATTGATGTCTTCCCCATATATGATATTATTTGCTTTGAGAAAAGGCTATAGAAATACTATTTAGAGGTGCTCCACCAAGAAGGGATTCTATGATTCCAAAATGCTCAGTCAAATGGTTAAAATTAGGGGATCATAACACTAGTTGTTTTCGTGCTCGTACAATTGTTAGAAGAAAAAAAAATACAATCAACAAGTTGATGATTAATAGTATATGGTGCTTGAATGTGAAACCTTAAGGATATAGGCTATGTCTCATTATAGAAGGTTTTTTTCTTTTTTGCAACCGATAATGACAATCAATATTTTCAATTACCACTGCATGATGTGCCTTGGTCAAATGAGTTTGCTATGGCCTCTTTTTCTTGCCTATTTACTACAAAGGAGGTAAGATTTGCTTTCTAGAACATGAACCCCAAAAAGCTCCAAAGCTTGATGATTTTCACACATCCTTTTCCCAAACATACTGAGAAATAGTGGGAGAGGATATGATCAAAGTTGTAAGAGAAACATTCATTACAAGAAGAGTATGCCTAAAATTAGCAAAAACTCTCATCGTCTTGATTCCAAAGGTGAAGGAGCCAAGGCATATCATGGTTTTAAATGTATTATTCAAGCTCATAAAGAAAGTAAAGCCAACAAACTACAACTAGATCTAAAAAATTTTAATTGGCATACTTCAGAATAGTTTTATCCTTAATAGAGGTATTAGAGACAATGTTATTATTGCTCAAGAGGCTATCCATCATATGAATCAATCCAAAAGTAAAGTGATTTCCATGTTTATTAAAATGCATATAAAAAAGACATATGATTGCATTAGCTAAAAGTTTTTCTGGGAGACTTGGTGTGATTTTGGCTTTGACAATGTGAAAGTGAAATTAATTATGAGTTGTGTATTCTCTAACTCTCCCTCTCTAGTGTGGAATGGGGAAAGCTTCCAAAATCGCCAACCAACTCATGGTTTGAGAAAAGAAATCATCATTCCCAATTTTTTTGGGCTAAGTACAGAAAAACTTTCTATTTCGATCCACAAGCTAGTACAATAAGGTGATGATTGCATCCTATTTATCCTTTGTCAATGATTGCCTCCTGTTCACTAAAGCCAAAAACTTCACAAGTAAGATTGGTCAATCAAGTCTGTTAGGATTCTTAAGACTTTGAATTAATTATAAAAGTAAAAAATATTAGGGTCAAGAAGGTTCTCTCATGCAAAAAATGAAAAGTTCACCTCTTGCTTTTTAATTCAATTTACTAATAGCATTGGGAAATATCTAGGATTCCAAATGTTGTCTAAGAGGCCAAACAAGCAAGACTTCCTTTATATCTTTGAAAGAATGCAACAACATCTAGTAGGGTGGAAAGTGAAGCTGTTAAATAATCTAGGGAGAGTTACCCTTGCAAGCTCAATTCGAAACTACATTTAGGGAGGTAATGAGAGTTTGAATCAATCTTAAAACCTTGTAAAATGGGACATTATGACTTAGACAAAGAAAGTGGGAAGGTTAGGATATGACTTGCAAGAATATGCTACATTGCACTATTGAGCAAACTTAGATAGGAGTTGAACAACCAAATAATTTGTGGGTACAAATCTTGTGAGCTAAATATATAAAGGATTCCCAATCTTTGACCCAAGGAGAAAGAATGGGGACTTGACTATTTGGAGGTTTATTTTTGAAGCGATAAGCACTCTATAAGACAATTATAAATATCAGATAGGCATTGGCAATATCTCCATTTGGTGTGACCAATGGCTAGAGGAAAGGAGACTTTGTGAACTACTACATATGTTCACATTTCAGACACAAATATTCACATTTCTAATATTTTTGTTCATGAGAAGTGGCATTTTAATGTCATAGCTATTGCTATCCCATTCCATCTCCTAAATGTAATGATAATAACTCTAGTAACAAAGGATCCTAGTGTAGAAGATGTTGTGGTGTAGGTTGAGGAAGTCTCAAGAGTGTACTATGCTAGAGTAGTTGCACGTGGTTGTTGAATCACATTGGTCAACAACAATCAATGGAGTTGTGGGGTTGGGGTGGAAGTTATAAGCCTAGAGAAGTATTGCTACTTGGCATCCTTAATTTTATAGGATGCCTTCCTAATTAATGCCATGCAACTCCAGAGGCACCTAGCATCTAATTTGACATGCCTTATCTGCAAGTGCCTAGTGGAGGATGCTATCTAGTGGCTAAAGGAATGTTTAAGTACAACTTTTATATGGGACTAGATGGGCCTACAACTCAATGCAGGGTTCATGGAACTAGAGATTAGTTAGTAGTTGGTAAAGTATGGTAATGGAAAATAAGCAGCTATATTATTGTCAATGTTATGGTAGATTTGGCGATTTAGAAATAATGGGGTTTTTGGAGAAGCTTTTGTCGACATAGGAAATGTTGAAGCGGATTCAATTCTCTATGGAGGACATCATGCATTCATGAAACTAGAGATTAGTTAATGGTTGGTAAAGCATGGCAATTGAAAACAAGCAACTACATTATTGTCAATGCTATGGTAGATTTGGCAATTTAGAAATAATAGGGTTTTTGGAGAGGTAACTTGTTCGACATAGGAAATGTTGAAGCGGATTCAATTCTCTATGAAGGACATCATGTATGCATATGGAAGACAAGTCAGGAGGTAGGGAGAAAAGGCTAGTGAAATGACAATTCCCAGTAGTTGAATGATACAACCTGAATATCGATGAAAGCTCTCTTAACAACCTTGGTAGAGCTAGTATTAGTGGACTAGTAAGAGATGATGTAGATGTTCATTGGCTTATCTTCAAATATCCATGATAAGTTATTTGCTATTAAAAAGGCCGAATGTTAGCTTGGAAGAGGGGCATCTGATTTCTACTTTGTGCTTTAGACATAGAAGTAACGATTAAACTCATCACCCATGAGTAGGATGTTCAATACCACTATGTCAGTATCATCCATGATATCAAGTTGTTATTCACCTAAAGACTCAAGAAGAGAACCAATGTGCAAATTGGCTTCCAAAGCTTGGAGCAAAGAAAGATGAGGAGTTACCTAATTTTTTATGTCCCCCAAGACCCATGCATGAGTTACTATTAGCTAATAGCTCTAGTGTTGTGTAAGAGTATTGATTTTTGTTAGCCCATTTCTTCTGTGCCAACAAAAACTCAAATGTGTGTATATATATATATATATATGTTGAAGTCCACCTACTACTTATCAAAATTCTAGTTTTGAATAATCTCTTAATATAAAAGTTATGCACTTGCTATTGTGGAGCTGATATATTTTCTTGCTCATTTTAATGGTAAATTCGTAATTTCAAATAACAAATTTGATATCAATTTGTATTTATTTTTTTACTTTACTTTATTGACTTTGACTTTATTTTCTTGGGGGGAAAAGGGGTAATCGGATTAAGCATATTGTGATCATTTTGTTGCACAATTTTAATATATATTTTTGTTTACCATTTTTTTTTTTTTTGCTTAACTTTATATTGCCCTTTAATTACTTTATTCAATATGCCATGTAGTAACCTTAGATTAAGGGTAATCTTGTCTTAATGCATGGAGAAAGTATCATATATTGGTTAATTTTTTTTATATTTTATTAAAAAAATATTATAAATAATTATACTAATGATACTTGAAAATATTAAATATTTTTAAAAATGATCTTTATTTTATTACAATTTTATTTTTGTTGTTAAATTTTTACTTATGATTAATATTTTTGTGAAAGCAAGAAGATAATATTATATTATATAATATAGTATTTTATACTATATCCGAAGAATTATTGTATAGTGTTAAAATTTTAATTGGCTTTATATTATTATATCTTATTCTATGAGCATACCAAATCGGCCCTTAAGTTAAATTTTTTTTTTCTTTTTTCTTTTTACTAAATGCATTATCAAAGTCACTAATATTCATAATTGTGTGCTCTATAATTGTACTATTTTTTGTTAGTCTTTTTTTTTGTGATTTTAATGTTAACTTTTGATGTCATCCATTTTATTTATTATGATTTGTCCAAATATTTTACAAAATGAGTGAGTAAGTGAGAGGAGGAAGAGGAGGAGGAGAAGCAGAAGAAGTAGAAGGAGGAAGCAGGAGATGTTAAAGAACAAGCAAAAGGAGGAAACAAGAGAAGAAGTTCTCATATGTCTAATATGTATAATTTGGAAGAAAGGAATCATTGAGATGATTTTATGGAGATCAACATGAGAAAAGTTCTCATATATCTAATACGTACAATCTGATATAAATCTTTTATCTTATACCCCCTTTGTTTCAAATTTTTCGTCACTTAATGTAAAAACATTTTATTCATATTATCTGTTGTTCCTGTTTTGTGCTCTGAGATAGGGTAGGTTAGTGTTTAGGTTAGGAATTTCTTACCTCCCTTGTATGGAGGGATGGAATATATATTGGGCCTAGTGTCATTATAATTAGGAAAGGGTGTAACATCCACCGTTTTTCGCCTAATTATTCGATTTTATCGAATAATTGAGAATAACTAAAATTCGATCAAGCAATTATTTAGACTCAATTGATTAACAATCACTTGAGTTTAGATAAGAGAGAACTAAGTTAGAATATAGGAGATTTCATAAACATTTTATTGAAAACCGATTTACTGATTTAAAGGAAATCGGTAACTTTACGGTATTTTAAACTGTCGGAACCGAGCCAATACAATTTTAACTCATCAACCCTACCTTGAGTGGCTGATAACTCAGCCACTTAATCCCTCAAGTTGGCGCCACCTTGGCCACAAGAAAGGAGGCAAGCTTGGCTGAATTTCAGCCAAGCCTTTTGGACCAATCAAGATGCAAGAAGGAAGCCACCTATACACCATCAAGTGGTCAGATTTTCTGCTGCCTTTATCACCAAATCAGACCCTCATTCACGCCACTTTTCTGCCTGCTTTCAGCTCTCTTTCTCTCTTCTTTACACTCACAACTTCAGCCAACAACAAGCCACTTCAAGCCTTGCTCATCCAAACCTTCAAATTCTAGCAAAAACACTTGGATCAAAGGTAGGAATTCTGATTTCTTGCATCAAATCCGTGCACTTGGCTGGCTGGGCTGGAATTATTCTCATCCTATTTGATGTGTTAAATGAATGTTTGTGATGATATATGATTGGTTTTGGACTGTTTGATTGATTAAAACCGAAGTGGAAGCAAGAAACCATGAAAATAGAAATAGCTGATGGGTTAGAGAATCAAAACCCTCGGCAGTCCGTACGGCGGAGTGTACGGCTCCGCCTACAACTGATCAAATTGGATGAAAATTTTTAGATGAAACTAGACATCTAGGGCTTTCCATAGATATATCATATAAGGCTTTTGGGTTAGAAATGAGAGAGTTATGAATTTTTGAATTTCAACCTAGGGTTCTGACTCTGAATCTGGGCAGACTAGCTCGTTTAGGATAGAACTCGACCCATACTACTTGAAAATGAGTACAACTAACTTTTTTAGAGAGCTTACAGATAGTAGAATGTCCCATAAAAATTTCATAATTAGATAAGGTCCCAATTGCTCCCAGTGCCCCAAGCAATTTGCCCTATGTCCACACCGGGCTAGAACAGGGTAGTTTAGAAGGGTCAGAATGCAAGGCTTATAACTCGAGTCCTACTAAGCCAAATGAAATGGAACTTGTTGCAAATGAAACTTTGTTCTGTTATCTTTAATAAGAGACCAATTTTGTATGATTTGAGTCAGTTTTCGATTTTTAGTGGATTTTTACTTTTAGTTGCCTGATTCTGGCAAGCCACTGGGCATGCCGGGATAAAATCTAGATATCTTTAGTTAGAGAAACCAAAATTAGATGGGACCAAAAAGGTTAGAAAGTAGACACATAATACTTTAACATGCTTAAATTTGAGGTCCAAATGAGTTAAATAGAAATTATGGTTTGAATTATCAAAAACGGGTTGGTTGAACATGCTGAGGCAGGAATTCTGCTTTGATTAATTTGATATTGATATGAGTTTAATGTTGAAGTATAAATGTGATATTGTGTTCTTTGTGATAAAATGATGTACTGGTTGGCTGGCACTATTCACGGGGAAGCGGACACGTTCTGTTATGCCACCAAAATTTCGGTAGAATCCATGCACAAGTTATGAATTCCATGATCTTACATGTGCATTTCAAGAAATGTTATGAAAGTGTATTAAGAATCATGTTATTAAGAAAGTTCCATGCTACTTGGGCCAGCCCCGGATAAGAAGTTAAGGGGAATAGATCGGTGGGAACATCAGGGAAAGTAAACCCGGCACTTCCTGTATAGGAACGAGCTTGATCCTGATAAGCAGACTATTACCCAGGAGTCTAAATGGCCAAGAACTCCCAGGGGACCAAGAGATGGAAAAATGATGAAAGGAAATGAAAAGTTTAAGAAGGAAAGTTCAAGTATGAGTTGCATGATTACATGAATGCATAACTACATGAAATAGTTATGTCAAGATGTTACAGCCGTCTACTATATTTATTCACTGCTGTTTACTTAGTCATTCTGTTTATCCTTCTACATGCCATTGTTAGTAACCTATTTTATTTCTTGTGCCGTCTAAACTAAAATTGAACCTTGCCTCGAACCAGATATTTATTTGAACTCATTAAAATGGATATTTCAGTCTGAACACATGTTTTTATAATTAAATAAAACCCGAGGCAACTGAGAATGTATGTGACGTCAGACAATCACTATGCACTAACCCTATTGAGAATTTCTTGAAATTCTCACCCCGTGCTATATTTTCCGCATCATTCTCAGACACTGGCGAGAGGCTCAACGACCACTCCTTTTATTGAGATCCCAGTCCTGTAGCTTCACCAGGTTTCCATGTTGGACTCGTTGGCCTTGATCGCTCTTGCTAGTTCCGTCTCTGCTTTCTAGCAATAGGCATTTTGCTGTATCTTTACTTCATCTGCTTCTAATATATATATGTATAGACTGAAGCATTGGCTTCCAGCCTACATATGTACATATACAGTTGGTAATATGCCACTTATTCGTATCTTTTTTGTTGTGTTATATTAAATTGTATTACGTTGTATAATGCTATTCATATCTATTATATAGCAGCGCGCCGCTTCGACTGTTTGTAATACAAATCACGAAATTTAAGCAGAACATTAACACCGTAACACAGTCTACTTAATTAAATGCTATGACTTAGGCATAACATTAAATTAGTAGGGTGTTACAAAGGGGGCCCACGGAAGGAATCTCTAAGGGATTCAACTAGGTATGTAAATATAAGTAAATGTGGTAACTTATGTCCCCTTGTGGTAGGGCCTACAGGGATCAATAAATCGAGTAGACCCCTTGTGGTAGGCCTACAAGGATCAATTGGTCATGTTGGAAGCAGGGAAGAAGATGTTGGTTGGCCAAGAGTAAGCCTTCGATAATCGGGATGTAGGTCGGTTGGGTAGACCAACCCACATAAGTTCCTCAATCTTGAGCTCATGAAAGTGAAGAGGTTTATAAGTGGAAGCAGGTCAAGTCGAGACAGAAGGGTAGATCTCGGTCAGGTAGATCGGCCGAGCCACAAGCCCTCCTAACCTCGAGCGTATGAGATCAAGAAGGTTTATAAGCGGAAGCAGGTCAAGTCGAGATAGTAGGGTAGGTCGACTAGATTACAAGCCCCCTATCTTCGAGCTTGTGAGATTGAGGAGGTTTATAAGCGAAAGTCAGTTGAGTCAAGACAATGAAGAAGCTCGGTTAAGTAAAATGACTATACCACAAGCCCCCCAACCTTGAGCTTGTGAGAGTGAGGAGGTACGTTCATAGAGGTCAGTTGAGTTGGTTGGGTGCGGGGTGGTTATGTATATGTTGCGATTTTCTAGGTGAGGCAGTATGCGCCATGTGTTTTATTCTTATTGGTAAGTGTCTTTTCACGTCATATCAAAGATTTCCACCGTTGGATCATACGTGAGATGATTAAATCTCAACCAATTAGATCTCAGCCATTGATCATGAAAGGTCTCGTACCGATAGCCATTGGATGCTTCGTTGGGTTTTTAGAGAAAGGAGTTTACTGTTTAGCTTTTTGCTTTTCTCCTTCCTATCTTCTCTTCTTCATTTTTACTTCCTTTTCTATGCTTCTTCATCCTCTATCTTTTCTCTTTCGTTTTCTTTGCATTTCTCTAATCATCCCTCTCCTTTTCTTTTGTGGTTGGTGTTACGGATGTTTTGTATTCCTATTGTTAATAGCAAAGCTATGGTATGGTATTCTTTTTTAGATATCCATTCTTCTTGAACCCCTTTCCAATGAATGCTCTATTTCATGCTTCATTTGCTATTATTACTCTCATTGCATTTTTTCTAGTGTGGGTGTTCCCTTTCTTAATATATGTGTACTGGTATTGATTGCATGATGGTGTTACACTTGTTTTAGTTTGGTGTGATTTACTAGTTATGAATTTTCGTGATTGTTTAGCACAGTTTTCATATTGGGGTGATTTTGAATATTGATAGTTGGGAAATTTTGAATCGTGATAGTTAGGGAAAATGATGGCAGCATGAGAGATGATGTTGGAGTTGAGGATTCAAAAGGTGGGCTTAGGTATGTTAGGCCATTGCCTAATGGACTGGCCCCTGAGGTAAATTATCGGTAGGAAGTGATTAGGGTTAAGGTATATTATGGGTTGGGCTTCCCTAGATCAACCTAGATAGTGGATCAAGTTTGATTTGAATTATTGATGGAGAGGATGCAAGATGTTAATGATCAGTTAAAGTTGTATAGTCCTCTATCCCTTCCTTCTTCTAACGGGTGGGACGGCGTAGGTTGTTCAGATTCTTCCGAAGTTATGGCTAACCGACCTTTCAAGGAAGTGACATCCTTATCTTCCGATGTAGCAAAAAGTGTCTCCCAAGTTGCTTTCGTATTCCAGTCTTCTAAGGAATTAGCTAGGATTAGCCCTTCACTTCAACTTACTGGCAGTTTGGAAGATTATGAGTTGGTGGCTTGCAATCACTTGGATCAGGTAACCGGGAATCTCGGATTGAGGTATTTCTTTCTGTACGAGACTCTTCTTACTCAACTGAGACTTGAGCTCCTATTTCCTCCATTTTACTATAGGATACTCTCTATCCTTCGAGTAGCACCGGTCTAGATACATCCGAATCGATAGGTATTCATTTGGTGCTTTCATCTTTTGTGTCAACTGCTTAGGTTTGAGGCCATGCCTCAGATGTTTTTCTACTACTTTCATATTTCTAACAATAGGGTGTCAGGGGACAATCTTCTTTCCTTTACAAGCGTACGACGTAAAAGGTTACTGGGAGCCTTTGAGTCATCCTACAAAAAGAAGAACTACCAGGGCTGGTTCTTTAAACTAAAACCCGAGGGGTCAATGACTATACACTTTTTTGATCCCTCGGGTGTACCATGCTTTCCGTATAGGTCGTCAACCTTTTTCACCTTATCTAGTCACATCTAGTGATTTTTCTATTGAGGAAAAGGGTCATGTTAATGTGCTTGAAAGGCTTTCGCCAAACATTATTACTCTGGATTTGGAAGGTATTAGATGTACCAAGCTAATCCATCTTGCAACAATATTTTAGTGAGTCCTTTACTTGTTTTGTTTTTGTTCACTTATTTTGCTAATGTTGGTAACTTGATTTTGTTTTTGTGTAGTTATAATCTTGGAGAATATTCAAAATTAGATGGCTAATAAGCAAAAAGCTCATCACTTTGATGTTGTTACTATTTGAAAAAGGAAGAAAACCCAAGCTGTAAAAGTGCCAGGCGGGGATGGACCAACCAACTCTGAAGGCTTGGGAAACCCTTCCTGGGAGGCCTTTACACCCTTTGGTTGGCCTAAACACTAACAGACCAAAATGAACCTATCGACCAATAATATTGTTGCTACCTCAATCCCTAATGCTTTTGGCATTCCTGAAACTACTCTGTCTTTAATCAGGAGCTTGACCCACCCCTTTCCTCTACCAAGTTTGATAGTCTCCAATGATCGAAACCCCTTGCTGAAAGACTCTAGTCACTTCCTAATAGAGTTTGATGGCGATGCAAGGACGCCTTTAACATCTATTTACGATAGGCCTTTCCTTAAAGAAATGTTCATCGACTGACGCCTTTCCTCTATTGATGATGGCGGACCTTCTTATATCTTTCCTCTATTGATGATAAGGAAAGATATAAGAAGGTCTGCCTGTTAGGTCTTATGCACATCCAACAAGCTTTATCATTGAGATGTGTTAGTATTTCTTGACACATCGAGAACGAGGTGCATGTTAATGTTGGTCGTCTGCTACTGTTGAATCTTGACACGAGGAAGCTGTTCAAAAGCTAAAAGATGAGCATGCTAATGAAGTTACACAGTTGAGAAAGGAAGTCAAACGGCTGGAGCCATTTGAAGCTCGAGAAAACATCCTTAATGATGAGGTAACGAAGCTGATAGGTGAACTTTGTTTGTCCAAGCAAAGGCAAAATGACACCAAAACTACTCTAAAGAAGGTCAAGAAGGATTTAAAAAAGCGGGATAAAGAAATGGAAAACAAGAGGCAAGCCATCTAGGACCATCTTCCTTTCAATTTGAAGCTAGATTTGGGAAAGCAAAGCTCCTTCATGGACATTTTTTTGAAAATCATGGATTAGACTTCAATTAGGTTAGGCCCTAGCATAAGTTAGAGAATGGGGTCATGGTTCCTTTTGCTAATGATGAGGGTGAGGGCGAAGATACTGCTAAGGACCAACCAGGTGATAATTGAAGACCAGGGAGTACCCTGGGATATATATGTATTTTGTCTTAGTCGGTAATGTCCTACGATTTTTTGTTTGGCTGTGGCTATTCGGCCTTTGACCTAGATATGACTTGTACTTGCTTTTTTGTACTTGGATTTTACTTTTAATATCAGCAAGATATACTTGTAACTTAGACGTTACAACGTGAATGTTTCTAGTAGGATTAAACTAAGTTGGAGCGAATCTTGACTGCATATGAGATAGTGTGAGGCACTAACATTTCTCTAGTGCGATTCCTCTTAGTTTAGCCTCAGTAGGTTGGAATAATAAAGCACAAACATAACCTAATTAATAGAGTAACAAAATTTATGCAGCTCTTTTTCATTAATTTATCTTCGAAGGTTAGTTGACCATTAAACTTATGCAACTCTTTATTCTTTTCATGATTGACTTTGGAGTAATAAACTTTGGAGAACACACATGTTGGTGGTAACGTGGCAAAGCTTAGCAAGTACTAGTAATGGCTAGGATTTTTGGAGATCGTGCAGGCATGGCTGAGCTTTTTAAGATCACGCCGACATAGCCAGGCTTTTGGAGATTGTGCCGACATGGCTGAGCTTGGCGAATACTAGCAATGGTTGGGTTTTTTGGAGATCATGCTAGTGTGGCTGAGCTTCAAGAGATGTGCCAGCATGGCTGTGCTTTTGGAGATCGTACTAGCTTGGCCCAGCTTTTGGAGATCATGCCAATGTGTTAAGCTTTTGGGGATTGTGCTAGCGTGGCTAGGCTTGGTGCGCACTAGCAATGGCTGGACTTTTTGGAGATGGTGTCGGCATGGCCGAGCTTTTGGAGATGGTGTCAGTGTGGCCGAACTTTTGGAGATAGTGCCGGCATGGCTGAGCTTTTGGGGATTATGTCGTCATGATCGACTTGGCCAACACTAGCAATGGTTGGATTTTTTGGAGATCATGTCGGTGTGGATAAGCTTTTGGAGATCTTTAATAATAATTATCTAATCATAGAGGAAAATGGGTAAGCATAAGACGATTACTAAATAGATGAATAGATGGCATTATAACTGAATGCTCGTTGGGCTACAAGATAAAGTAAATAAAATATTACTAGAAAACATCTTTAGCTATAGTACTTTCTTAGTTTTGTTGTGTTCCAAGTTCGAGGTACTTCTTTTCCTATTAGCTCAGAAATTTTGTATACTCTATTGCCTAAATTCTTAATTACTTGGAAAGGGTCGTCCCAATTGGGGGCTAGCTTACCTTCCATTAGATATTTGTCTACCCTTCTCAAGACCAAATCACCCTCGTTAAACTTTCGACATACCACCCTGCCATTGTACTTTTTTTTGCTACTTTTTGTTTCACTACCTCAGTTCTGATAAGTGCCATCTCCCTTTCTTCCTGTATTGTATTTAGCTTAGTCCTTCTTTGTGATTCATTCTAGTCTTCATCAAAGTCCATTCTTTGCTAACTTAGTTAGCTAAGCTCCACAAGATTCATGGTTTCAGCTCCATATGTGAGTCGGAAAAGTGACTCCTAAGCTGTGGATTAGGGGTTGTATGGCATGCCCATAGTAAACTATGAAGTTCGTCTACCCAACTGCCATTTGGCTGGTCTAGCCTTTTCTTTAACCCTTGTAATATCACCTTATTAGTAGCATTGGCTTGTCTATGCTTTGTGGGTGTTCTACTGATGAAAATAAGTATTTGATGCCTAGCTAATCACAAAATCCTCGAAAATTCTTGTATGAGAATTATGCTCCATTGTCAATTATGATAGTGAAAAGTAAGCCATATCTGCATATGATATTTTTCTAGATGAAGTCTTCCAGTTTTTGGGTTGTGATTTTTGCTAAGGGCTTAACTCGATCCACTTGGTCAAAATAATCAACAGTCATAATCAAATATTTCCTTTGCTTGATAGCATAGGGAAAAGGACCTAATAGGTCCATACCCTATTTGCAAAATAGCCATGGGTTGTTCGAATTGTGTAACATGTTTGCACGTACTTCATGTAGTCAACCTTCATCGTAGGCCGGTAATATCCTTACTTGAGGATTTTCCTACTTAAAGATCTTTCACCAAGGTGATGATTGCAAATACCTTCATGCACCTTTGCCATAACATACTAGGCTTTATCTTTATCAATGCACTTAACGAGTGGCATCGAGTATCCTCTCTTGTATAATTGGCCATCTATCATTGTATAGAATACTATTATTATTATTATTATTTTTTACTTTCATTGCCTCCTTAAGATCCTCAGGCTGTTGTTCAGTCTGCAAGTATTTCAAGATCGGGAATCTCTAAGAAGACAAGTCCTTCTTTATGTTGATGACTTCTTTCTTATCTATACTTGGTTCGTCTAGAGTTTCTTATATAGCCGTATGGTTATTACCCAGTCTTTTCGTGTTGGCAAGTTTGGAAAGAAAGTCAACTCCATCATTTTTTTTCCCAAGGAATGTGCTCAATTGAAGAATTGAATCCTTTAGATTATTGGAGGACCTCCTAAAGATATATGGCTAATGACTTATCTTTCGCCTGAAATTCCCCTTTTACCTAACTCAAGGATTTTGTGAGATTTGTCGAATATGATAATTTTCTCGGTAAGCTTGGGGTATCTTATTTTTATCATTTTTTGGATGCAACGTATATTAAAATGAAAATATAAAGGAGTTAAACATAGATTGAATTATAAAAGAAATATGATAATTTCCTATTAAGCTTAGGGTATGTTATTCATATCATTTATTAAATATAACATAACAAAAGTGAAAATATAAAGCTGTAGCTTGAAACGTAAACTTTGACAAACATCTATTCTTCTGCATGACTAAGGCACCTAGCTTGTGACTAGCAGAGAGTCACTCTTTATAGTGAAGTTGGTTGCTCCCATTTATCTAGCCAGTTGCAGACCTACAATTAGGGCCTCATACTCAGCCTGGTTGTTGCTTACTTTAAACCTAAATCTGAAAGATTGTTCAATCATGATTCCATTTGGACCTCCAAGTATGACTTTTGCCCTACTTCTTTTTAGATTTAAGGAGCCATCAACAAATAGAACCTAAGATTTTTCTCCTTCCGACTCTTCGATACACCATTCTAGGACAAAGTCAGTTAAGAATTGAGATTTCATTGGTCTTTTTGCTTGATAGTTGATTCTATTTTCAAAAAGCTCCATCGACCATGATATCATTTGCCCTGCTAAGTTAGGTTTTGTCAAAATATGCTTGATTAGTTGATCAATCTTGATGATAATCTGGTGGCTTTGTAAATATGACCTGAGCTTTCTAGTCGTGGTAACTATCGCCAGGGCAACTTTCTCGATATTCTGGTGTCAGGTTTTAGCCACTTAGAGAATCTTGCTAACAAAGTATATAGGCCTTTGCTTACATTTTTCTTCTTTTACTAGGATTGAACTTATAGCTTGACATGGCCCAAAGAAGTAAAGTAGTAGATCCCCTCCAGGGTTGAGCTTAGTGAGAATTGGTGAGGTTGCTAGGTAAGCCTTGACTTGATGCAATGCCTATTCACACTTTGGTGTCCATTGGAAATTTTACACCTTCTTGATACAATTGAAGAGAGGAGTAATGTTATCTATGGCTTTGGACATGAACCGGGCTAAGGTTGTGATTTTCCCATCCAAACTCTGTATCTCTTTCACCATACTGGGGCTCCTTCTCTCAAGTATAGCTCGACATTTGTCCAGATTTGCTTCAATTGCCCTCCTTATGATCATGAATCCGAGAAACTTTCCTACCTCCCCTCTAAAAGCACACTTGAGGGGATTGAATTGCATATTATTTTTCGTGAGTTGGATGAATATCTCTTCTAGGTTTGCATAATGATCCCCCGAGCTAGGAGTTTTTGTTGCCATGTCATCTACATATACTTTTACATTCTATCGATCTACTCTTGGAAGATCTTATCCATCAACCTTTTATATGCGACTCCAGCATTCTTTAGGCCAAAGGGCATTACTCGATAACAATAACTAGGGGCCTTAATCGTGAACACCATTTTCTTATCATCTTCAAGATGCATCCAAATCTGGTTATATCCTGAATATGCGTTCGTGAAGCTTAAATACTGATATCCTGATGCTGCTTTTGCTAGCTTATCAATTTTTTGTAGAGGGTAAGTCTTTAGGACAGGCCTTGTTAAGATTAGTAAAATCGACACACATGCGCCATGTTCCCTTAGACTTTTTTTTCCACTAGAACCACATTTGAAAACCAAGTGGTGTACTTGATTTCCCATATAAACCCTGCTGCCAAAAGCTTCTCTGTTTCTTATCTTACTATCTTCCTTTTCTCTTCAGTCAATTTCCTCTTTCTCTGGGCCATTGGTTTAGCTATGGGCTCAATTGCTAGGTGATGGCACATGAAACTTGGATCTATCCCAGGCATGTCTACAGGGACCCAAGCAAATAGGTCGACATTGTTTTCCAAAAGCTCAGTTAACCTTTTCTTCAACTCATCTAGTAATTAGGCTCTGATCTTCACATAATCATCCTCCTTTGGGTTCACCTTGACCAAAATGAGTTCACTTTCTAGTTGGGCCCTTTCCTTCCTGAAATCTTCCCTCGGATCTAATTCGGCAAAATTTACATCGACTACTTAGGGCATGATTCTCTCATCAAATATCGGCATTATTGGCTCAACCTCCTTAACTCTTAGGCAATCCACATAACATTGCCTAGCCTCCTTTTGATCTGCTTTAACGATGCCATCTAGCCTTCAAGAAGGGGAAATTTCATTGCCAAGTGAGGTATGGAGACAATGGCCCCTATTTTGTTGAGTAATGGCCTTCTGAGAATAGCGTTGTATGGGTTCTCCCATTCTACGATTTTCACCGGAATACAGCGTATTCCTGCAAAAGCTATCAATAACTCAATATGCCCTTTCACCCAAACCTATTCACCTGTAAATCCCATCGGGGCACTATGGAATGGGGAAACTTGCTCTTTTGATAGACTTAGCTTGTTGAATGCATCTGTGAATAAGATATCAACTGAACTCCCCTGGTCAACCAATACTCTCCACACTTGAAAGTTTGGAATTATCACTCGGATCACCATTAGGTCATCTTGATTAAAATCAACCCCTTGGAAGTTGTCATTAATGAAAGTGACTAGGACAGTTAAAGTAGGTCATTGTAGGAGCGCATGACCAACCCTCATGATTGCCTGAATAGCTCGGAAGTGCTTTCTTCTTGCCAACTTTATCTGGCCACCTCCTACAAAACCTCTGGCAATTGTGTTGATTATTCCCTGAATGGGCAGATTCTACTTTGGAATTTCTTAAGTTGGATTGCTTGGTGGATCAGTCAACCTCGCATCCTGTCCTGAAATTTGTTGTGTAGGCAAAAGAGGTGGGGGTTGTCGTCGGGGATTCCTTTGTATGTATCGATCCAGTCTATTGTTTCTTGCCAAACTTTCAAGTAGGTCTCAGAGTCCTACATATTCCTCAGTACTATGGCCAAACATTCTGTGATATTCAGACCTCTTCCTCCCGTCTACCTGTGAGCCTTGGAACATCAAAACTGGTGGAAGGTTAATCAGACCTACACTGTAGATCTCCTAGAGAATGGTTAACTTTGGTGTGTTGAAAGGAGTATACGTATGATACACTGGTAGTGGCAAAAGGGGCTGGTTATCATAGTAAACACCCTCACTCCTACCTCCTTGAGCCTAGACCTTCTAGCCTTGGATTTTGATCTTCCCTAACTTTCTATTCTTCACTTGAATCTTTGGCTGATGTTCTCTGATTTGCTCTTGCCCTTTTCCGATTCTCTGCATCCTCCTCTGCACTTATATACTTGGCTACTCGGGTTCGCAATTCATCTAGCACATTTGGGGGTGAAATATCCAAGTATTCTATAAAATGAGCTAGGCTTCAACGCCCTAGTGAATGCGTACAATGCTACCTCTTGGTTGAGGTTCCTTATCTGTGTCATTTCATGGTTAAATCTTCCAATGAATCTTTGAGAGATTCCAATTCTCCCTGAGTTAGGCCATAAAGACTCCCAACCATCTTTTTATGATCTCAACTAGTAGTGAAATGGTTAAGAAACTTATCTAGTAGTGAATAAAAGATTGCATTTAAAACAAAATATAGTCTTTATGAGTGGTTAGTTATGCCTTTTAGGTTAACTAATGCACCTAGTACTTTCATGCATTTAATAAACCATATTTTGAGGGATTTCTTAGGGAAATTTGCAGTTGCTTGTTTTGATGATATTTTGATTTACAGCACTTGCTTAGGTAAACATATATTGCATGTTAAGGCTATTTTAGAATTGCTTAGGAAGGAGAAGTTGTATGCCAATCTTAGGAAGTGCACATTTTGCATGGATAAAGTTATGTCTCTTGGTTTTGTTGTGAGTGAACGTGACATTGAGTTTGATGAGGAGAAGGTGAAGGCAATTCGAGAATGATCAACGCCTAAGAGTGCTTTTGAGGTAAGGAGTTTTCATGGTTTAGTTGGATTTTATAGGAGATTTGTGACTTCTCTACTATTACTACTTCTTTGACTGAAATTATTAAAAATGATGTTGGGTTTAAATGGGGATAGGAATAAGAACTTGCTTTTAACACTGTGAAGGAAAAATTATGCTCTACTCTTATTCTTCTTTTGCCTAATTTTGATAAGACTTTTGAAATTGAATGTAATGCTTTTGGGATTAGCATAGGTGTTGTTTTGATACAGA
Source organism: Pterocarpus macrocarpus (assembly GCA_031439585.1). Lineage (NCBI taxonomy): Eukaryota > Viridiplantae > Streptophyta > Magnoliopsida > Fabales > Fabaceae > Pterocarpus > Pterocarpus macrocarpus. The sequence continues at coordinate 30,065,913 of CM062513.1, read as the reverse complement.
AAAAATGTCTCATCGCATTCTTCAGTGAAAAGCTGAATGGAACTCAACTCAAGTATTCAACTTATCACAAGGAGCCATATGGTCTAGTTTGGGTCTTGGAGTTGTAGCAACACCACTTTCTGTCCAAAGTGTTCATGATTCACACTGATAATGAATCTTTAAAGCACTTAAAAGGACAAGTTAAGTTGAATAAGAGGAATGCTAAATAGGTTGAATTTATTGAGACATTTCCATATGTGATCTCTTATAAGCAAAGGAAAGAGAATGCGGTTACTAATGCTTTCTTTTGAATGTATACTTTAATCACTACACTTACTTCTAAGTTGTTAGGATTTGGGCATTTGAAAGAATTGTATGCAACTAATTCTGGCTTTTCTAATTTATGCTACATGTAAATATGGTGCATTTAACAAATTCTATAGGCATAAAGCTTTTCTATTTCGGGGTAATAGAATTTGTATACCCGTTTGTTCTATTAGAGAATTGCTTGTTAGATAATAACAGAGTGGTAGTTTAATTGGTCATTTTGATGTGCATAAGGATGTGTTATCTAAGCATTTTTATTGGCCCTACATGCAAAAGGATGTTGAAAAGATTCGTGCTAAATGCATTGCATGTAAACAAGCTAAATCAAAGTCTATGCCACATGGTTTGTATACACCTTTGCCTATTCCTACACATCCATGGGTTGATACATCTATGGATTTTGTGCTTGGTTCGCCTAGGACTAGGAAAGGTAAAGATAGCATATTTGTAGTGGTGGATAGATTTAGTAAAATGACTCACTTTATTGCATGTTATAAAATTAATGATGCCATAAACATTGCTTACTTATTCTTCAGAGAAGTGGTGCGTTTGCATAGTGTTCTAAGGATGTTTCTGACCATGATATGAAGTTGTTAAGTCATTTTTTGGAAAGTGTTATAGAGTAAGTTAGGAACTAAATTGTTATATTCTACTACTTGACACACACAAACAATAGTCAAACTGAAGTGGTGGATAGTGTAACATCCCCTAAATCTGGGATTAGCTGGTCCCGAGATAGTGGCAAAATGGTAAATCGTTGAACTATAGTTAAAGAATGACAAAATTGTAAGTAATGACTTGCAATTGTTAGGAAGGACATTAGAAGGAAAAAAAAATCCTAACTCTAGGAATATGTAGGTCCTAGGATAGTAATAGATAAATAATATATATGTAATAATCTTATAGATGATATTTTCTGCACTTGATTTTAAATAAGAGTGTAAGATTACTCAAGCACATAAATAATATCTTAGATAACTCTGAGTACCCAAATTAATCATTGGATACCTTGAATTAATCCTCAAAGGTCCCATATTGTTTGAGATGAGTTCTAAGAATGACATTTTATTTCTTTGAGTGTGGTCAATTATAGGAAATAATTCTACATAGATTAACTAGGTATGTCATGAAAGTGGTTAAATTAAGTGATTAAGAATGTGCCATAGTGGATGCTAGGTAAAGTGAGTGGCTCTGGGAAAACCACCGTACCCAAATCAACCACCACCATACTTTCCACCTAATACCGACACGACCTCATCACCACCACACATCTCAACTACCCATTTCTTCCTTTCTTTCCCTTTTGACCGTGGCATCCTCTCCTCCACCCTTCATCATTTTTCTTCATTCTCTTCTACTTTCTTTCAACAATTCTAATTCACCTCCATGACCTTACACTTGAACAACTTCAAACATCAAAAACCAAGATACCTATAGAGAAAGGAATAAGCAATGCAATTAAGGGCCAAGGAGGGCTATTTATGGGCTAATTTTGGTTGCTTGGGGCTTTAAGAACAATGCTCCTTCAAAGTTTGGATTAGTGATATTCTAGCTTGGAGTTATGATAGTTGTCATACAACTTGTGATATGTTGAGTTTATTCTCATGAAGCTATGGTTTTATTTTTTTAAATTTTCTATGCTTATTGATGGTTGAATAAGATGCTATGTGGTCTAGTTCCAATTGTAACACCCTACTAATTTAATGTTATGCTTAAGTCATAGCATGAAATTAGGTAGTCTGTGTTACCATGTTAACATTCTGCTTAAATTTCGTGATTAGTATCACAAAACAGTCGACACGGTGCGCTATCATATAATAGACGTGAATAGCATTATAAAACGTAATAAAGTTTAATATAACATAACAGAAAAGATACGAACAAGTGATATATTATCAACTGTATACGTACATATGTAGGTCAGAAGCCAACGCTTCAGTTTATACATATATATATATATATATATATATATATATATATTAACAGCAGATAAAATTAAAGAACAGCAAAATTCCTATTGCTAAAAAGCAGAGGCAGAAAGAGCAGAAGCAGGCTATGTTCAACGAGTTCAACTCGGAGTTATGGTGAAGCTACAAATTTGGGATCTCAGTGAAGAGGGTGGCCGTGGAGTCCATCACCAGTGTTTGAGAATGATGCGGAAAGAACGAGGTGAGAATTTCAAGAAATTCTCAGTAGGGTTCGTGTATAGAGGTTGTATGACATCACATACATTCTCAGTTGCCTCGGGTTTTATTTAATTATAAAAACATGTATTCAAACTAGTTATCCATTTTTATGAGTTTAAGGAAAAGTCTGGTCCGAGGCAAGGTTCAGTTTTACTTTAGAAGGCACAAGAAACAGAGTAGAATTGCTAATAATAATTCACAGAATAATAAATAGAATGAATGAATAACAGCAGTTAATAAACATAATAGGCACTGCATCCATCCTGACACAATTTATTTCATGAAATCATGCATTCATGTAATCATGCAAACTTAATCATGAACCTTTCTTCATAAGCTTCCCCATTACTATTCATCATTTTCCATCTATTGGTCCCCTGGGAGTTCTTACCCATTTAGACTCCTAGGTAATAGTCTACTTTTCGGGATCGAGCTCGTTCCTATACAGGAATGCCGGGTTTACTTTCCCCGACCTTCCCACCGATCTATTTCCCTTAACTTCTTATCCGGGGCTGGCCCAAGTAGCATGGAACTTTCATAGTAACATAATTCTTATCATAACTTTCATAGTTTTCTTGAAATTGCACATGCATTAACATGTAATTCATAACTTGTGTATGGATTCTACCAAAATTTCGGTAGCATAACGGAATGAGTTCGCTTCCCCATGAATAGTGCAAGCACATCAGAATACTAATTTATCATTAAGGTCACAACATTTCACATAAACTTCAATATTGAACTCATAGTAACATTGAACTTATTAAGGCAGAGTTTCTACCTCAGCATAGTCAACCAACCCGGTTTTTATAATTCAAGCCATAATTTCTATTTAACTCAATTGAAGCTCAAATTTGGGTATCTCAAAGTGTTATGTGTCTATTTTCTAACCTCTTTGGTCCCATCTAATTTTGATGTCTATAGCTTAAGATATTTAGATTTTACCCCAGCCTGCCCAGTGGCTAACCAGAATCAGACACCTAAAAGTAAAAATCCACTAAAAATCGAAAACTGACTCAAATGATACGAAATTGCACTCATATCAAAGCTAACATAACAAACTTCCATATGCAAAAAGTTCAATTTCATTTGCCTTAGTAGGGCTCGAGTTATAAGCCCCGAAACTTAACCTTCCTAAACTGCCCTATTTTGGCTTGGTTTAGACATATAGTAATTTCTTCAAATCACTGGAAACAACTGAGATGATAACAAACTCGGAATTTCTTTGGATGATGTTCTCCTATGTGTAAGATTTCCAACAAGATTAATTTCACTCAATTTGGAGTTGTATAGGGTGAGTTACACCCTTTTCAACCTATATTGCCTAGGTGAGTTTCCTGATTCCTAAGTCAAACTTCAAAAATTTATATCTCTCTCAATATTACTCCAATGTCTTATATATATATGTGTAGAAAGCCCTAGATGTCTAGTTTCAGATAAAAATGGTTTCATTGATTTTAAACGGTGGGAAGCAGTGCCGTACACTCCGCCGTACGGACTGCTGAGGGTTTTGAGCTTTCCAGCCTCTCAACTCTTCCTATCTTCATCCTTTCTTGTTTCCAATTAAATTTTAATCTCATAATCAGCCATTAAACCAATTATAATTCATCATAATTAGTCAATCAACATATCAAAATTAAGGAATTAAATCACCACCAATCATCCAAAAGTCAGAAAATCAAGCAAGAAGAAAACCTCTACCTCTTGTTATTAAGCTTGAGTTTGGGAATGGTGCTTATTTGAACTTGAAGGTTGGATGAAGTGGGTGAGTGGATAAGAGAAGAGAGAGCAGAAGTGAGGAAGAAGTTACGTAGAAGGGGGTCTGAATGAGAGGAGGAGAGTGTGTTATATAGGCATGAGTGGTAGTTAACTTGGAAGGTTTTGATTGGCCTCAAAACACAAGGCTGAATTTCAACCAGGCTTTTCCTCTTTTTGTGACCAAAATGCTCTCCACGTCATCCTCTTTGTGTGGCAAAATTGCTCTCTACGTCGCCTAAAAGTGGGACTTGTTTCCAGTATATTCTGAAAATGACATCGGAACTCGTACTCTTTTTAAAGTCGGAACTCGTGCACATCTTGGAGATGAAGTCGGAACTCAGAAATATTGTCTGGTTTACTCGAAACTTGAAAACAAAGTTGGATGTGAAGCTAAGCACTTAATTTCGGAAGTCGAGAAATTAGGTAAACTCAAATTGATTCTAAGCGTAACACCGGAGATCAGAATTCAAAATATTAATCCGTGTACCAGGAAATCGGGACTTATAAGACCTCGGCACTCTAAACTCGATCTCGGAACTTGGGAAAATAAGAGAAATAAAAGCTCTTGGTATTAAACTCGAGATCGGAACTCGTGAAATTTTGAGTCGAACTTGGAGATCAACTCAGAGATCTGATCTCGTGTCCATTTCTGGTTGAGATCAAATCGGATGTTAGATTTCGTGTTAAGTCGGAAATCTTAAGATCGGAAATCGGAAGCATCAGCCACTCCATTTTAGCTAATGAGATCGGAAATCGGAATTTATTACTGATGAGGTCGAAATTCGTACATACTTACATAAGGTCGGAAATTGGAAATCGCGGACGTTACACCAGTGATTTAGAGCTAGTGAAATTGGATTACTGAGTAATATTGAGTTAGAGAACCAAAATAAGGTGGAGCTAATTTTATTTGAAACTTAACCCATAAGAGAGCATACCTACGAAATTTGAGGTCCATTGGACTTAAGATGAATAAGTTATGAATTTTTTAAGCTATGGGTTAGGAGGTAAAAACCTAAGCAGTATGTGTTCTAACAGTCATAACTTTCCTTATAGACATTCAATTTAAATGCAACCAATTTTTTCAAAAAGCTAACAAGTACAGGATAAGTTTGTAAATTTTCATATCCAAACCCCTAGTGATTTGTTTCCAATAATTCTATGAAGCTACCTCATGCTCTATAAATGTTAATATCGGGCAGCCCCAATGTAGAGCTTATAACTTAAGCTCTGCCTAGTCAAATTAAGTAGGACTTGGCTTGTATGAAATACAGATCACATAGATATAAGCATGTAAAGTTTGAATTTTTAGTGATTTTCTGCTTTTAGGGGCTCAAGTTTGTCCCAGAACAAAACAATAGTAACGAAAACTTGAATAACTTAAGCTATACACCTCAAAATTTGGTGGGATTAAAGAGGTTTTGAAAATAGACTTGTAGAATGTAATCCCTATGAAGTTTTAAGTTAAGATGACTTAATTTGAAATTTTGGTGAATTTCCAAAGTTCTAGGCATATTTGGTGTTTTGATGTGGTTTTGTTTAAGTTTTGTTGTTGGAATGACTTATGATGTATCTAAATTATTGGCTGAGTTTATGTAGTTTTTTTGAGCATGGGAATACCTATTATTTTGGATTGTGATAATTATATGAGATTAAATGAGCTGTTGATTGAATAATTGACAATTCCAAACCTTCGGGTGCTTTTGGGTACAACCATTATGCTACCAAAACCCCACCAAATTTACTTTTGAAAGATAATCCTCATGAGAATACAGTTCCATGAAACGTATATAGTATGAATATAAAAATTTCATAAGTTAATTAAGTGAAATGTTGGGCCTCCATCAAATAGTGGGCTAGGACGATACGATGACAAGTGATGTGTCAGGCCTCCACCAAGCAGTAGGCTAGGACAACATGATCATGTATGATAGAATTTTCCTACTGAGAATGGCAATACGTAATGCTCAGGTAGGCATAAGTTATTATTCTAGGGACGGCAGAAGGTAACGTCCAATTATGTGGAGAGGATTGCATCTTGAGGATGGCGACATATAATGCTCAAACATGTCTAAGATTGCACTTTGAGGATGGTGGCATGTAACACTCAATTGCAAATACATATAAACACCCTAGGGACGGCGAGATATAAAGCTTAGGTGTAACATCCCCATATAACGTGATAATAAATAATAAAAATAAACTTTTATTATTCACAACTTTGCCCCTAAACATTTTAGAAAATGATATTTAGGTCCCTATATCAATAAAATCAGCAGAATAAGGTTTTAAACGAAGCAGAATCATGTAGTAAAAACATAGAAACCTAAACCTCGGTTGATTGAGCCACGGAGGTATCCATATGTGAAATGATATGGGGAGCCCTTAGACTTACCCATAATTACAAAAATGCCATTAGTTACAAAAACCAAACAGAAAATATTAAAGGGTTTACGAAAAAGCAAAAAGATAACAATTCTGAAGAAACAGTGCAATTGATTTGTGCTATTAATCGATTTATTAGAAAAGTAAGAGTAATTAGGGATGAACTATAAATACTAGGGCTAAAGGAAATTTAGATTTTTATGTAAAATACTGTGATAAATTATTTAGTACAATGTCTAAAATTACGATAAGTTTAATATACATTATTAATCGATTCATCTGACTTTGTTGAATGTATAGAACTAATTAGATGTTAATGAAAGGTTAATTAGGAGTTAATTAGATGTTAATTAGAGATATTAGGATTAAGAAGAATCAAAATAGACATATAGAAACTCCTACAAAACTATTCAGTAATGTTTTGCCGGTTTAAAGGAAATCGGTAAGACATCGTATTTTTAAACCGCAGAATCAAGCAACCAAATAATACACCTATGACCCTAAAAGAAGTGGCTAAAAATTAGCCACTCTCACCAAGCATTTGGACGCCTAATGGCTATCCCAAATGAGGTGATCTTGGTTTCATTCTAGCCATCCATTTTCCTCCAATCAAATGCTAAAGCTCCAACTATCATCGTTACATCAAACAAGCTTTTCTTTTCTTCCTTTCCTTTTTTGTGCTATGGTTGCTTCTTTCTTTCTTTCCCTTTTTCATTTTTATCCTCTTGTCCTACTTCATATTACCTCCTCTCAAGCTCTCATCCACCCTCTTTACCCACAAACACCCATCTTGATCAAGAATCTCACTTGCTAGAGGTAGAATTCAATCTCTTCTCTGAATTTTCTTATGAATTAGGGCTGCTGTGAACTCATTAGGATGCATATATTTGATGTTATTATGACTCTATATGAAGGTTTATGGCTGGATTGTTATGTTTTAAATTGAGTTTTGGATGATTATCTAGTGAAGAGAAGCAAACAGAATGGATTAGGGTAAGGAAACCTACGGCGATCCGTACGGCGGAGTGTACGGATCCACCTACCGCTCTTTAAATTTGATGAAATCATTTTTATATGAAACTAGACATTCAGAGATTTCCATACATATATCATATAAGGCCATTGGATTAGTATTGAGTGAGATATGAATTTTTGAAGTTTGACCTAGGTTTTTGGATTTGATTCTGGGCAGACTGGGTTGTTCAGGGAAAAACTCGCCCTATACTACTTGGAATTGAATGAAACTAACTTTGTTAGAAAGCTTACACATAGGAGAATATCTCATAAAAATTTTAGAGTTATATAAGGTCCCGTTTGTTCCCAGTAGCTCGAGAAAGCTGCCCTATGTCCAAACTGGGCCAAAACAGGGCAGTTCAGGAAGGTTAAATTTTGGGGCTTATAACTCGAGCCCTACTAAGGAAAATGGAATGAAACTTTTTGAAAATGAAATGTTGTCCTGTTAGCTTTAATATGAGACCAATTTTATATGATTTGAACTAGTTTTCGATTTTTAGTGGATTTTTACTTTTAAGAGTGTAATTTTGGCTAGTTACAGGGCAGGCCGGGATAAAACCTAAATAACTTGGGCTATAGTTATCAAAATTAGATGGGACCAGAGAGTAGACACATAAAACTTCAACATATCCAAAATTCAGGTCCAAATGAGTTAAAATGAATTTAAGACTTAATTTCTAAAAACGGGCAGAATTGAAGAATATGAGCAGAATTTCCAAAGTTAAAGGATTTAGCACCCTTAATGCATAAATGAGTTCAATTAAAGTCTAAATGTTGCAATTCCATGTTGGTGCTTGAAAGATTAATGCATTATATTTGATCTCCTACTATGACTGACTGTTTATTGAGATTAGCACTATTCATGGGAAAACGGATTTGATCTATTATGTTGCCGAATTTACGGCAGAAGTCTATGAAACTATGAATATTTATATTACAAGAAATTTATGAATATATTACGATGACATGATCATGAATCATTCTTATGAGCACCTACATATCTGCATATGAATGGCGCAAGAATATATGAAAGAAAATGAGAAAGCATATGTATGAGTGCATTTTGCATGTCCATGCATGATTATGTATGAGAATGAAATAATATGAACATATTAAATGTGAATCCCTTCACTTGGAGGCAGTTGCACATTGAATTCCTTCCTATGAAGGCAGTTAAACGATAAAGATGTAGGTCCCTTCATCTGAAGGCAGTTGCACATTGAATCCCTCCCTGTAAAGGCAGTTAAACAATAAAGATGTGGGTCCCTTCAGCTAGAGGCAGTTGCACATTGGGTCCCTCCTTGTAAAGGTAGCTAAAACTTGGATCTCTCTTTGTTGGAGGCAAATAGCCAACTGAGTCTCTCCGACCTAGAAGCAGTAGGTCCCCTTGTGGGTTAGTCTGTGTGACAACAGTCACGATTTGAGCTGACGAGCTCACTCCCAGATCAGACTACCCAAGGGCAGTAAAAGCTAAAGACTAAAGATTAAAACATACGCAAGCACCCCACTCACATGAAGCATGGCATCGACCCAGCTAGTGTGAGTATAGGGGATAGAGCTTACATGAGGCATGGCATGACCCAGCTAGTGTAAGTACCAAAAATTTATGATAGCATATAAATATTCACGAAAAAGGAAGATAAAGAAAGAAAAGTAAATTTTATATATCTGCATAAATTCAAATGCAAGTAAAGGCATGTGCAGGTGTTATTGTCTCTAGTATATTGATGCTATGTGCATTTTAATATGTTGCAGTCATTGTTCATAGTATAATTCATGAATTGAATTTGTATGGACTCTCCCAAATGATAAGTGTGTGAATAAAATGAACTTTGCTTCGGATAACATATTTTCAAACTATAAAATTAAACAGTTCACATAACATTTTCACCTTTTTCATAATAAATTGAATCAAACTGGAGATGACAACGATGACAGTATGTATGGTAGTTAAGGAATCCTACTGAGAATTTAAAATTCTCACTCCTATTTCTGTGTTATCTCCAGATAGTTCGAGAAGTTGTAAAGACAACTGAAGTTGCTGTCAGTCAAGGTCCACTCAGGTAACCGTAACAACTCCTAAGTGTGGTACTATGACTTAAGCATAATACTGTACAAAGAAGGACGTTACATTAGATGTGTTGTCATTAGGGAGAGTGAACCTGACCACTTACTAGATCCCTATACTTAAGTCAGAAAAAGATGTCTGACCTAAGTTAAGGCACGATAAGGTCCATTTGCTTAAGTCAAAGAAAGATGTCGAACCTAAGATAAGGCACAATAAGTTAACATTAAGTATTAAAGTCAAGAAAATAAGAGAAAAGAGTAGGCACCCTAGGGATGGTGAGATGTAATGTTTAGGTATGTTAAGTAAAGAAGAATGAAGACAAGCAACGAGAATAGGGACATGTAGGTCGAGGAATATTATTTCGTTTTCATAAGCATCTTTTCCTTATTTATGAACCATGATAAGTAGGGTTTATTAATTGTTAAGTTATTTGGAATAAATGCTTCATAAAAGAAACCTATTTTGGAAGGATAGTTTTGGAACTTTGTAAAATGAATCTTTTTCTAGTATGATTACACTTTTTATAATAAACCAAAGTGGCTAATGCGATAACAATGGCACTATTACTGTTAGCCTAGGACTACGTCCTAAGAAAAATTATATTTCTCACCCCTAGGTGTTTCCATGTTGTCTTTGGAAATTGGAGGTGACCCTTGAAGGCTAGACCTGGGTGGGTTCTGATCAAGACTAGCTCGTCGAGGAAGGGGCGAAGTCAAGCAATATGTATTATAGTACTAAATGACTAACATTGTAGTTGAAGCTCTTAGTAGAGCTCTTTTATGAATTTTGGAAATGTTGCTAAGTAAAGCTATTGGGTTGCTCTATATGTCAATAAATGTAACTATGATGTGGGTTTTAGTGTATTTCAAGTAAAATTCCTACTTCCTTCAACTCGTTTGTTATATTTTATTCAATACAATGAATAAATTTTACGCTAATCCTCAGAGAATGCTGTAAGTAAATAAATAAGGTCTGCTAATGAATTGATAGCAACTCCTAAGTGCAATGGTATGACTTAAGCATAGTGTTGCATTTAAAAGGGTGTTACAAATAGAATTTTAGAGACTTTATTATGTGCTATTGTAGTCAAGAATTTGAAAATATGAGAAGATTGTTTGTCTTTCATTGAGTTTGTATATAACAGAACCATTCATTCTTCTACAGGGTTTTCTCCTTTTGAGCTCATGTATTGCTTTAATCCTTTAATTGTTTTAGACTTGATGTCTTTACCTTTGAGTGATTTTGTTTACTTAGATGGTGAAAGCAAAGTTGAGACGGTTAAAGCAATGCACCTTTAGACACGCGAGTTAATTGAAAAGAAAAATAGGGTAACGATTCAAAGGGTTAACAAGGGTCGAAGACAAGTTGTCTTTAAACCAGCTGATTGGGTTTCAATTCATTTGAGGAAAGAGATGTTTAAGGAAAGTCTAAACTTGATTCAAGAGGTGATGGTCCATTTCAAGTGCTAGAAAGGATCAGTGATAATGCTAACAAGATTGACCTCCTAGGTGAGTACAATATTTTAGCTACTTTTAATATTTCCTACCTTTCTCCTTTTAATAAGATGCAAATTCGAGAATGAATCATTTTGAGGAGGCAAGGAATAATATGTGCTCCAGAGAACAAATTTGACATTCTAGCATAAGGGGGCGAGATTTTGACATGCCCACAAAACCAATCACATAAGCAAGAGCAAAGAGGCTTAGAAAAGGATGTGAAAACTTGGCTAAAGCAATTGTGAAAGAGATACATCAAGAATGGATTAAGGAGACCAAGGCACCAATTCATGCTAATGGACAACCCAAGATCTTGTTATTTCCTACGAATTGGGCTCAGAAGCTTATTTAGGCCATATTGGGTCATCCTCTTATTTTGTTCTATTTAGTTTAGTTAGTTTAAGTATTTAGGACATCTAAATTAGTATTTATTTTACTTAACCCAGACTTTATGTTTTATGTTTTATTTAGCATGGTCCTTATTATTTAGCATCTGAACACTTCTTATTGGGCTTAGGTTTATTTTAAATATTTAACTAAATGTAAGAGGTTATAAATATCTCAAGAAACACATTGTACAGCAGCTTTTGATTAATTGAAATTCTAGTTTGTTTTCTTTCAAGAAAACAATGCTACTGTGTGCAAGTGAAGTAAGTGATTTGCTTTGTTTATTGCATCAAGAAATTGAAAGAATCCATCCTAAGGTAATTTTCTTGTATATTCAATTAGTTTCTGTCTTATTTTTTCCTTATTGTCTAAGTTTTCAAGAATAGGTTTCTTGGGAATTAAGTAGGAAGGATGTTTATCCTAAATCTTGTTTGTATCAAAATGTGTGCATAGAGTTTCGGGATCATTATATCCTTGTGGTCTCGCATCAGCAATGCACACGACCCAAAGTTTAGTGGGGTAAAATGCATTTGTTTTACGTTAACAATAGACAAAAACTTAATAGAAAAACTAAAGTACAAATTTAGGGAAGTTCAAAGGGTCACACTGCAAATTTATTTAATTTAGAAACTAAAGTGCACATATATATATATATATATATATATATATATTTCCCATCCATAGGATGGGTGCAAATCTAGTAATTATTTATACATAGTGGAAATTATATAACCTCTATGAAATTTAGCATAATTACATCTAGCACACTTGTTGTTTCATACTTCTTTGTTTTTTTTTACGCATGTTTCATAAATTACATCAACCACCCTAAAATTATATTGTCATTAGACTTAACTCCTATGACGTTAATGGACTACTACAAGAATAGATAGAATCAATCTATTGGAGGGAGAGAAACTCCAAAAGCCTTAAAAGCTAACTAGAGGACATAGTAGTTATTCCAACTATAATAAGAGCTCAATTGGCAATAAAAGTCATGTGCGACACATGTGGCAATAATTTCGTCTATTTTTTTATTTTAGTTAGATGAAAAACATCATGAGAGGTAAGTGGGGTTCGTTGAAGTGACTAGATTCTTTGGCTCCTTAATCAAATATCTCAAATTCGAGCCTTAAGAGTAGAAAATAAATTTGCTGGGAGACCTAAACCACCTTTTGGAACTTCTATGAGTCAAGCCGAATTAGTCAAGTTTCTGATAATAAGACTCGGTAAACCGGTGAATTCACCCAAAAAAGATAAGTAACATCATGGGAGGTAAGTTCGATGACACCATAAATCGTAAAAAGGTTGATATGATTTATGAAACAATAAGAATGTCAGTCATATTTATACTATACTTTAGGATAAATAAGCGTTATTTCCTCTTAAAAACAAATTATAGTATGTATAATCTAACATCATACTATGCACTTTATTTTTTTCGAGAACGTCATATTATAATCTTGAAGAAGAAGAGTTCCCTTTTCATATTATGTTTTATAACGTTGAAACATTATGAGTTGACTTGTTTTAACCTTTAATAATTAAATAGGAAAAATAGGAAGTTGCAACTCATATCAAAGAAGTGGATGATTATAATCTTTTCTCTTTTTAATAGTTAATTGATTGATAATCTTAAAAAAGACAGATAAGTAAGGGAGAGGGAGATTTTTTCTCAGTTGTTAATATTTAATTAATTAAAAGAAAAATAATATCAAAGAAAAGGTTGAACTCTTGAAGGGGCTAAAAGTAATAGCACGAGTGCACGACAGCATTTTTGTGGAAAAGGCTACGAATGTTATATTAATTAGTGCTAAAAATTTATGTGACATTCAAAAGTTTTAAATAAGTAAAAAGTAAAATATACATCAGTTTTTCATTCGTTTGGCGTTTTACAAATAAAAACTATCATTAAGCATTAATGAAAAGTAATTTGACAGAAACTATGAATACCTATGTTGACTCATCGATTGCTATTGGCGTTGTTCAATCAACTCATGTCATTAAGCATTAAGGAAAAGTAATTTGACAGAAACTATGAATGCCTATGTTGACCCATCGATTGCAATTGGCGTTGTTCAAGCTTGGCAACCTAGGTTTCAACATTATTTCTTGTATTTATGCAGGTGAATTATTGTAAACACGAAAAGAACAAACAAACAAACAAACAAACAAAGCCATGGCATTATAGAGCAAGCCACAGAGCCAGATCTTTTTTAGCGTGCCTGTGGAAGGCATGGCTAAAAGGATGGTCCATTTGTCATAATCCTATTTAAGGTTTATAACTTCTTCAAGATTCCCATGCCAATATAACAACGGGTACCAACCAAATTGAATTGCACCACCTTCAAATTTGACATCGGTGGGTCACCCCTTGAAGGCTTGAACCAATTGAATTTTGTATTAGAGAATGTCCTGTTGCACGAAATCATCATCAACGTAATCCTATGAAAGAAGAAAGAAAAAGAAAGAAGGGAATCCCGGAATTCGAGCCAGCTAACCCTTACAATCAAACCAACTGTTAACTGAGGCATTTTAATATTAGTATTCATTTAGTCCACATATCATATCATGTAAATAATTCCCGTTGACCTTTTCGCGCCTGCCCTTACGTATAAAACTAAGTTTTTTTTATCGAAAAAACAAAAAAGATAAAAATATATCAAACTAAGATAACAATAGTTAACTAAGCCCATAATATAATGAATTATGTAGGTGTTATGGGAGTCTTATAATATAACCAAAGGTGACGTGTGTACAAATAGATACAACAAGTATTAGGTTGTTGACAGAAATATCTTTATTTTTATATTTTGTATTTTTTAGTTTTAAGAAAATTCTAATGGAGTTAGGGGAAATAGGAAAGAGAATGAACAAATAGGGATAGAATCGCAAATCCAATACTAGCAAACTTCTTTGTTAGTTGGTCTAAAAGAAATAACATTTGAGTTACAACTCATTAACACAAATATCTTTAATTAATAAATGATATATGTATATTTGTGCAAAATCAAAGTTATACCATATAAATTTAAAATAAATCTTACATATATGTTAAAAAGTAGTAAAACGAATTATTAATTTATTTAAGGATTTAATTTGTACTATTTTGTTAATATAAAAGAAAATTTATTTAAATATTTAATTATATATTATTATATTAGTAAAAATATTTAATTTAATCATCACCTATCTTAAAAATTTTATAAATAAAAATATCTAATTATATAATAATATATAATTTTTTATATATTATCAATATATCAAAATTAATCTCTTTTTTTAAATACATGAAAAACTGTGATATATATGCCATTTTTAATACTAAAACATGAATCACATCACATAAGGGAAGTCATTAATAGTCGTATTTAAAGAAAATGATTCAAAACATTATGTATGATGCTGTTGAATTGAGGCGTTTTGGATATTGTGGAACTGAATCGAAAAGTGCACAACACAATACACTCCAGAAAAAATGCTAGAACAGACGAATGTTTGCTGAGGCACTGCCACGGCAATTTATTTTTTATTATAGGGAAGAGCCATAGAGTTCTGGTCAACAATGAATACGGACAAAGAAATTCAAACAAATGCACTTTTATATTATAGCATGATATAAAATTATATATATTCTAGCTAGCAGCCACGCCCTTTTCCTTGTTTTTCTTATGACAATGTTACTTTTTGGTTCACGACATCCTGAATGATACAAGTTTAGTTGAGTTCGGTTTTCGTTCTTTTGTTTTGTCATCTTCTTGTAGCGCACGCCTCTTCTTCTCTTTTGTTATTTTTGACCAATTTCCCTTGTTTCACTCTCACTTGCCAATTGTTCTTTTTTTTTCCTCTTCTTCTCATTTGTGTTCATAGTTTGATTCAAATTTCAGTTTCAACTTGCAACTTCTCTTGTGCTGTTTTATCGTCTTAATGATCCTGATTCTTTATTAGTATGGCTTTTGCTGGCTCTATCCAAGGTTGGATGAAGGCTTCTTATGTGGTATTTGCATTCTGCTCTGCTTTCTTCTTTGGTGCCATAAAAGGTGGTTCTCTTTTTCCTTTTACCCTTTTCCCATTCTTTAAAGTTCATGATTAAATCTTTGACTACAAAAGATTTTTATTCTTTTTTTTTTCCTCTTCTACTTTCTTTCTTTTCAAGTTCTAAAATCTAAAGTGAATTCCGATGATGGATTCTTGAAACTTACTTCAAATTCTGCAGGCTTAGTTGTGGGTCCTATTGCTGCTCTGATACTGATTATAGGCAACGTTAGTGTGATTCTGGGGTTGTTGCCTTCACATGTGGCTTGGACTGTATACACCCTTTTGAAGTAACATATTTCGTTTTTCCACAACTTCCTTTTATCCTCTATGGAATTTTCAGTCAGAATTTTTAACCTCATACTTGGATGGTTTGTGTTATTTTGCAGGATTGAAATATTTGATGCAGCCTTGAAAGTTGCAATTTTGATTGCTTTGCCTGCCTTGTTTGGTCTATGGTTGGGTCTAGGCATAGCTGGAAGCGTTCTTCTTGGGGTTGGCTATGGCTTTTTCACCCCATGGGTTTCAACTTTTGAGGCCTTCAGACACGATAATGAGTCCAAGAAATTTTTACACTCTATTGTGGTGAGGTTCTAAGATGTTCTTGGTTCTTGCCTTAACAGCAACACTTTTAATTTATTAGCACATCATTTGCTTGTGGTAAAAACTACTGGTTCATTTTCCGTACTCTCATTGAACTCAGGATGGAACCTGGGGAACCATCAAAGGGAGCTGCACCGTAGTTAGGGATTTTGCAGATATGTGTGTCCATTCATACCCAAGTTACTTGAAGGAACTGCGTGAATCACCTGGTTCAAATGAGTGTCAGAGACTGAGGTAGTGATCATAATGTCTTTTACTCATTGTGACCATTGTTTCATTTCCTTTAGTAACAAGAATGACAGAAAAAACAGTAATAATGTAATTTTTATTTTTTAATAGATTGTTGAGCTGAGCAATGTTGCAAGATAACACAGTGATTATGGAAACGGGAAATTTTTTTCGGACTCCAGGTGTTTGGGGATTAGGGAGTTGGAATCCTGAGCATAACTAAACACTATTCTTCTTTTGAGCATTATTGAGCCCAAATTACCAACTTATTAATGGTCATGTAGTCTGGAGGACATGATTGATCTCTTCAATTCTTTTTTTATTTTTCCCCTCCAAATGGGAACCATATCGATTGTATATTGTGAGTTACAATTTCTACCTGCAAAATCTTTATTGGAAGGATGAGCGGCCCTTACTTGATATTTTTGTCCCTCATGTCTCTTCTTTGAACTTGTTTTGCAGGTTAATTCATGTTCCTGGATGTATCATTGTGGGAATAATGGGGCTAATTATTGAGATTCCACTTTTCACTGCAATTGCCATAATAAAGAGCCCCTACTTATTGTTCAAGGGCTGGTTCAGACTTTTGCATGATTTAATTAGCAGAGAAGGTCCATTCCTTGAAACAGCATGCGTCCCCATTGCTGGTTTAACAATATTCGTGTGGCCACTTGTTGTCATTGCCAGCGTTTTATTGGCTATTTTCTCAAGCATTTTTGTTGGACTTTATGCATCTGTTATAGTATATCAGGTTTGATCACTTTTTTAGCCCTTCATCTCTAATTGCCTTGCCTGAGTCATTGATCTCACCTTTTAACCTCTTCCTGTGAGTGTAGGAAAGATCTTTCCGTAGAGGTTTGGCCTATGTGGTTGCAATGGTTGCTGAGTTTGATGAATACACAAATGATTGGCTCTATCTTCGAGAGGGGACATTCTTTCCAAAGTACACATTTTCCCAATTAGTTTCCTCTCCTATCTGCCATTTATTCCGTTAACATCAGCATTCGATTTGCTTGCAGCCAGGCCCCAGTATCGAAAGAAAATGGTTTCTCAATCATCAGAGTTTTCTGTTCGTGGAAGTAGCGTGTCTGGAAGCAAATTAAATACTTCTATGGAGCCACCTGCAATGTTTATGCCGAGCTTAGCTCCTTCAAGATCAGTAAGAGAGACCATCCAAGAAGTGAAAATGGTGCAGGTATGCGCTTTTTCACCTTGTGTTGATCAAATACTTTGTATTTCAGCCTATGCTTGTAGCTTTCTAGCACCAGTGGTCTGAATAACTACTTGTCTAATAGTAAATTAGATTAGTTTAAACCATAGGAAAATAGTCTCCCCTAGTATATCACTATTAAAAGAATTCTTTTGGAAGAGCTCTGCTCATGCCAAATTATAAGCATTTATTAAGTGACAGTAAGCTTGGCCCTCTGCTGAATAGCAGAATTGTTAAAAAAAAGAAAATGTGCTTGTTCTTGTGTGAGCGGCAGATATCCAAGGGGGGAAGAAGTTTTACCCAAAAACATTGATTATTTCCTTCATTGCAACATCATATGTCCCTGAAGGCATCTTTCTGATCTTATTTTTCCGCTGTTGTGCTCTTGTAAGTTTACATGAAAACCTTACGTGCCGTGCTTAAAACGCAATGTGGCAGATCTGGGGGAACATGATGAGGTACTGTGAGATGAGAGGCAAGGAATTATTGGATGCTAATATACTGACACAGGGTGACCTTTATGAGTGGTTGAGGGGAAAGAATGCTAACGAAGCTGCCATAGTTGGTGTTGGCTTGCCTTGTTACTCACTTCTACAAACACTTCTCTTCTCTATCAAAGCCAACTCAAGCGGCGTATTGCTACTCGACGATTTCGAGATAACCTATTTAAACAGACCAAAGGACAAGTTGTTGGATTGGTTCTTTAATCCTGTAATGGTTCTGAAGGAACAAATAAGGGTCATTACATTGGTGGAAGGTGAAGTGAGATACTTGGAAAAAGTTGTTCTCTTTGGAAGCAACAAGCAACGGTTGGAGGCTTGGGATAATGGTGGTTTAGTGATTACTGATGCTCTTAGAGCTGCTCAAATCGAGGGAATCTGCAGAAGGTATGTGACTTGTATCTTGACTCAGTAAACTGGGGAAGCAAACTCTATGCATTTTATTCTGGATCTAAGCATCTGTTTGGTTTTTGTGTTTATTTATTTTTTTTTTTTCATTTCATATTTTCAGTTTTAATTACAAAAATACCACCTTATTTTCAATATGTTTCCTGTTTTCAAAATTTTATGTCGAAAATAGTGAAAACAAGGAAAATCATGTTTCTTGTTTCACTATTTCCTTCACAAAATTCTGAAAACTAATGTGATATTTTTGTAATTAAAACTAAAAATAGGAAATAAAAATAAAAACTAGACAGGCTCTAGAATATCAAATAAGCTATACATGGGAATGGGACTTTTGTTTTTTCCTTACTTATTAACTACTATATTAGAGAAGTGGAAAATTTGACTGATGTGTATGTAATGGTGAATACATTGTTAGGATGATTGGAATGATAAGAGGTGTATCAAAGCTTCCAACTTACAGACGGAAGTATCGTCAGGTTGTTAAAGCTTTAGTTTCTCATTCTCTGGAGAAAGATGCTTCTGAAACGGCTTTAGTTTGTCATTATGAGGGGAAAGATGTTTCTGAAAAGGCTTTAGTCACTCATTCTTTGGAGAAAGATGTTTCTGGAAGATCCACTAGGTCTATAGTATCAGTTCCCTCAGATGACAATGTTTAAGATGAGCTACACTAGTATTCTTTTCTATTGTTGTCAATGAATCGTTGTAAATTGCTATAGATTGTTGATTGATTGCTGTAAAAGAGAACATTGAGGTTCATTACAGATTGAAGATATATTTGAGAACCAATTTGGCTCCAAAAAGAACTGCAATTTGCAGTTCAGGGAAGAGGTGTTTGCGGTTTAACCTTCCAAGCTAAGTTCCCAGCTAAGCTAATTGTGTGAGTAAAATTAATGAATGAAACTGGGAATGAAGTTTGAAATAATTATCAAGCAAATCTAGCTTGGTGCAACAAAGAAAGTAAAATTAGTATGGTATTGATTTTATTGTATTTTTATTGTATTGTTGATTCATAGGACAAAAATTTGATAAAATTTTATGATTGGTGGTTGACTATCTCACATAGTAGCTACAGACCCCCCTTTTTTTTTTATTCGGACTCCGACTTAGCATCGAATATATAAGCAATAAATAACGACAAAAGCAGAGCTACCTCATGCTTGTTATGACTCAATATCTCAATCCAGATCTGCACTAATCATCATTCATCACATAACTCGAGGCGTTTATAAACTATAAAAGCACTTCAAATTGTTCTTTTGTCGCACTTAGTGACAACAGAAGGAGTGAGTGACAATGGCGACGTTTGTAGTGCTAAACCAATTAGGCATGCCAAAGGCAAAAGTGTAAAGTGCACGCCATGCCCAAATCAAAAGATTATGGTCTTCAGCATTGGTCTACTTCCACGTAATGCAGGGGTTTTCTTTTATCTTTTTTTTTTTTCCTTTCCTTCTTCTTTTTGTGGAAAGGGCACTTGCGATTTGGGAGCCACTGGCGGGGAAAGGGGATGCAATCCTCTTTATGGGACTTGTGTTGGAAAAGGGAACACAGAGGCAAGCCTGGCCCTGATTTTTGGTGGACCGTAGGAGTACAAGCCCATTATGACCAAACGAAAAAGATATAATTTTTCATCGATTGTGTTCCATTACGGAGTGATAGAATTTCAAATAAAAGAATTTAATTTTGATATATTATTACTGTAACAAAATTTTATACAGATATTTAATTATATATTATTATATTAGTAAAAATATTTAATTCAACTATCTACTACCTAAAAATCTTACAAATAAAAATATTTAATTGAATGATAATATAAAATTTTTTTATATTGATAGTGCATTAAAATTAATATCTAAATAAAAAGTATTTATTATAAAATTATTAAAATTAAATTTAATAAATGAAATAAAAATTATGTATTAAAATTTTTAAATTGTTAATCTTTCATTTAAAACTTATTATTTGTACTTCTTAACAAGTGTTTTTTGGATTCTTGTATTCAAAACCTTTGAATAATTTAGTCACTTGACATTTCAAGTTATATTTTTCAGTAGTACGTCATTTGTGTTCCAATTTTCCAAACTAAACCAAGATGTTCCTCTCATAAGATTTCAATAACTATATTAAGTGACTTACAAATATTATTTTAAGTACTAGAAGACTTAACTCAAGCAAAATTCAGACCCATTTATATATTTTCATTTGAAAGCAGACTATTAAGCCTATAAATATTTGGCGAAAGATTTGTTATTCTTGTCATGTTTTCGAGTAACGATACTCATGTCCATTAAATTACGAAAATAGCCCCCATAACGGCAATCAAAATACCTATATTGCCCTCAGAGGATAATATGAAACTGTTAGATCGTGTTTTTAAAATCGGATGGTTGACAATAGTCATGTGTTACTATGGGATTTAATTTGCAGTTGAATCCCTAACCCTTTTGTCATCGATTTTAAGGTTACCTTGCCGATGGTGGTTGTTGAAGCCACTGGAGAAGAAGGCCATACATGTCGAAGGTGTTATTTGGATGGCAAATAATCCATGATAGCAAGTAAATCATTCTCAATAGCCAGCTGATACACAATGCCATATTAAAGGAAAAAGAAACGAAATGCTAAAATGATTCCTAACAGCTTGCCCCAAATACTGGTTGTTCTCAAATGGCCTTGCTCCTCATACCACCATGTTTCCCAACTTTATTTTGCCTTTCTGAGCACCCCCCACCAAGATTCCAAATCCAATTCACAAAATCATTGAAGTCGCATGCAATCTTACAACCAATCAAATCTAGAGGGATTGAAGACAAAGGGTGACATTATCGATGAAACTTCAAGAAACCAACTTGAGATTGTCATATGTAACAACTTCCAAACATATACATTATGCTCGAATCATGAGGTTTTATTCAGAGGCTATTACAGGTTTTGCGAAAAATTTTAAATTAAGTAAAACATAACATATGACCTTTACAATATAGTATTTCCTGAATAAATAAGGGCTTACAAAATCTTAATTATGTGATAGAGATACAATTTAAAAATACAATATTCATAGAAATTCCATGTTAGGTCAATAAATTCTAAAATTTTCTAGTTTGGTTTTACTTAGACTGAAGCTTCAAATGAACTTGGTCTTACTCAATTTCAAGCTCTAGGGACCGAGATATTAAGGTCTCAAAATAGGGTTCACAAGTTGGCTCTATTTGTCCTATTTTGTTCTAAAATTTATATCTAAATCATTTGGTCTTGGATGGCCGAGATCTTTGGTGTACACAGTCTACTCATCTTATACTAACAAGGAAAAATGGCTTTAACCTCATAAGATCACCCTATTAGTGCAGTTTGGCTAAATATCTCTACTATCTTGTTCTAAACTCTCATTTCAGTAGCTAACATGTATAAATTTCTAAAAATTCATTTCTAGTTAGATTTTCGCCAAATTTTGACTGTAGGTAACCCTCTGTGTTAACTTTCAAATAAAAGAAGTTTTATTTAAATCCAACATTTGTAGCTCCAGAAATATCTTTGGTGGTACAGGTGTTCAAGATAATGGCTCATTTGCCTTCCTCTTGATGTTTAGATACTTCAAAGCTATTTAACCCAATTCTTATGGACTCCTTTCACTTCAATTCTTCCTTAGTGACCTTAAGAGCCTTACGTAAGATTAACAAAGCATTTACTTTAGTTCACATATGACCAAACACATGTACACACAATCACCAACAACTAAGTAAAAAACCAAACACACATCAATATTTCAAGACATACCATCATATAATCACATCATCAACACCATAACCCAACCAACCAACATAAAATTTCAGTGGAAAACCTAGGGTTTGGCCAAGACAAGAACAACTCCTCGCCTTCCTCTTCTCTTATGGCCGCAACATATATAGAGGTGGGGAAGCTCCACTTGATGCTTGATTATCAAATTGATAGAAGGGTTTGATAGAATAGAATGTGAGGATTAATTTTCATTAAAAGAGCAAGGTTTTTTGAGGCCAAGAAGGCCATCAACCATGAGCTTGAAGCTCATGGCTATGGTGGTCATGAGGAAGAAGATGATGATGGTGTGTGGCCGAAAATGAGGGAAAGAAGGAGAATATGAGAGTATTGTGATATTTGTAGAAGAAGTGGTGGTGATAAATCTACTAATTGGGGCCGGCGTGGCACTCTCGTACCCACTCGTTTACCTAATGTAGGGCATCGCTCATTTCTAGCCACTTACTATGGCTACTCTCATGACATATCTATCTAACCTCTTTAGGATTATTTCCTTAGATTTGTCATGCCCAAAGACAACATAGAATCCTTAAAGATTAATTCAAAGTATCCACCTATTAATTCAGGTACTCTAAGTCACCCGACATAGCATTTACATGTGGGAGTAATCCCACACTTTATTTAAAATTTAGTGCACAAAACACCATTTATAAAGTTATTATATGTATATTATTTATCGAATGTCATGGGGACCACACTTTTCCAGAATCAGAATTTTTCTGCTAATGCCCTTCTCGACATCCGTAAACCTTTATTTACAGTTTTGTCATTATAATCTAATAATTATAATTTTGCCCCTACTTTTGCTATAGTTCACCTATTTACTATTTTGCTCTTGTCTCGGGCCCGGGCTTTCTTCTATACTGGT
The DNA here is from genome assembly GCA_031439585.1 of Pterocarpus macrocarpus. NCBI lineage: Eukaryota > Viridiplantae > Streptophyta > Magnoliopsida > Fabales > Fabaceae > Pterocarpus > Pterocarpus macrocarpus. Next base: position 30,042,672 of record CM062513.1, on the reverse strand, counting down.
TTACCTTCAGAGTTAGAGATATTACAATTCTTTCTTCCTTTAGAAAAATTTTTACCCTAAAAAATTTCATATTCTCTAACCTATAAAGGAAACTCTTTCTTCCAGTTCGAGTCCCATTCTAAGTTTACATGCTAGTAGCTCCGCTATCTTAGACGATTCATATCATAAGCTTGAGCATAAGCTTATACCATTAGGGGTGTCCACCTCCTTCGCTTTCGACCACCTGGTCTTTTGAATTACCATGTCTCAACTACAGCCCTTACTTTTGTCATGGGAAGTTTTGAGGCATATAACAAGATCGATCGAGAGTGTCGACCAATCATTCCATTGGGACCACTCATCCATTCCTTTTTGCTAATGGTGTTACGTTAAGACCTTTTCACTCTTGAGGTATTATACTTATCCTTTGATATCATGTCTAATCCTGAGTATTGGAATAAGTTCTGAGGGACTTGTTGTTCTTACTGAATTTCCAAAAGTTTTCTTTTGTCTCGGTACTTATAGGGTCTTCATGAGCATGTGCAGTTGTTCATTCTTCTAGCTCCCACTGTATGAGTTAAGTCCTAATGTTTTTGAGTCCTTCTCAATCCCACTGCGATATTCCAGGAGTTGGTATGTTATCTAGTACCGAGTTTCTTGCGAGGTTATTCCGCTACTGACTTATAATTATCCTTTAGCAACAATTCTTAATCGCTTCACCCAGCATGGTAATTCAATGAGATTGCTCCTATATATTTACACTTGAATGGTTCTTGTGGTATGCCCATCACTCCGTGGTTGACGTGTGGTTGGGGAATATGGGATTGTTCTAAACAATTTCTCGTGAAGTCTCTCTAAGTTCATGGACTAATCCCAATCATTGGGTATAAAAGATTCTAATTGGAACATCAACCTATCTAATGATTCTTTGCTAATTGTCTTTAATGAAAGTCTTGTGCTAACTAATAGTGAGTATATTGGGTTAGGAGGTCTTCTCATTGTAGTTGCGGCAAAGTCACATTCAGCCTACCATGCTGACATTCTCGTTCTTTAGTCTGTTAAAGAACTCTCTCTTCCATTTTTCCTTTTGAGCTACTTGGGGTCAACACCAAGAATTTTACTATCTTTGGTGCCGTTACTTGAATTCTTTTACTAATTTCGAAGGTATGATGATCACAATAGCTTTGTTGAGGTTCCATTGAAAGTCAGTCCAATTGCCTCTCCCTGACCTTTACTTACTTTACCAAGGTATAGGCAACTTAGCATGAAGGAGAGAATTGATAGCCTAATTTTCCTATCAAGATTATAGAGTTTCGTCATTCCATCTTTCTTGCAAGGTGTTAATCTAGGTATGTACAGAGATTCCTTATTGATTATGTTGGTGCCAAAGTTCACATTGTCTCGATAACTCCTTAATCCATCACTAGGCCCTTTGAGAAATGTTAGTTACCTTCTCTATTGTGTATCTAACTTCCTTCAATGAGGTTGAGGATGAAAGCCTACTAATAATGTATTGTAACCTTGACTACCATGGGGCATAGTTCCAAACTCTTTGATTTTATATCAGTGCATCAGATAGTCCTTCTTAGGGTGCATCGAGCAATCCCAAAGAGTCTTTCAGATTCAATAATATCATTACTGATGTTAGGACAAGCTAGTATGTTCGCTTTTATAAACTTTCACTTGTACACTGAATCCAACTAGATGACATTCCTCCCTCTAGTGGGCTCCTCTAGAGATAAAACTTCCTCCTTTCCTTCTTGTAGCATCCTACCATTCTTGCAAAAAAGCTTGTCTTCATGTCAATCTATTAGGACCACCCACTTTTGTAATGCCTTCCTAAGTATAGTACTATGCTTAAGTCATAGTACTACACTCAGGAGTTGTTACTATCATCTGAGCGGGCCTTATTTGATAGCAACCTCGACCATCTTCGAAATCTCTTAAACTATCTAGAGATAATATGAAAATAAATATAGGAGTAAGAATTTAAAATTCTTAGTAGGATTCTCTAAATTGTCATACATAGTGTCATCGTTATTATCTCCACCTACTTGGATTTATTAGGAAAAACGTGAGCAAGTTATATAAATTGTTTAATTTTATAGTTTGAAAACATATTGTCTGAAATAGAGTTCATTTTATTCATACACTTGTTAAACAGAGAAAGAACCTAAACATCATCATAGTAATATGAAGGATAACTAAATAAGGTGCATAGATTCATAATAAAATAAGGCACAATTGAATAACATGCATGACTAAATGCAATTAATTCTTGATGCAAGTGAACTTTCATAATAACAATAACAAGAACACAATGTATGCTTATGAAATAGCTCATTACAAAATCATGCAAATACACTTATACTTTCTTTATTTGACACATCTAGGCATTACGTATCGCCATTCCTAGGGTGTCTTTTGTGCTCTTAAGTCTTTATTACCCTTGGGTAGTCTGATCTAAGAGTGAGTTCAACTAGTGACCATCGTTACACAGAACTAACCTACAAGGGGACTCTAATTCGGAGGAATCTCATTTTGCCATGTGCCTCCGAGGTAAAGAAATCTCATAGTTTAACTGCCTTCACAATAAGAGACTAAAATAATTGCCTCCAATTAAAGGGACCCATATCTTATCTTATTTAACTGCTTTCACAAGGAAGGATCCAATAACTGCCTCCAAATGAAGTGATTCCAATCTTACATATTTATGTATTTTGCTCTTTTGCATGCAAATATGCCATCTTTCACAAAAAGAATTATGATCAAATCATCATATGATGTTCATATGTATTATAGTGAACTTACTTTCAAATATTTCTTACATATAAAATTTCATATTCAGATAATAAATTCTCATAACATAAGCTATCATAACTTTATAAGCTTCTACCGACAATTTGGCAACATAACAAATCAAATTCGTTTCTTCATGAATGGTGCCAACCAACCAGACTGTCATTCATACAGAAAAATCAATATAACGCATTAATCTTTCAATACTTACACAAAATTTGTAACCTTTGAACTTGAATTGAGTTCCTGGCAATTTCCTCTAGTTCTGCCCAATTTTTTAAATCATGTCATAATTTCTACTTAATGTATTAAATTCTGAATTTTTACTGTGTTGAAGTATTTTTTGTCTAGTTTTTAACCTCTTTGGTCCCAATAAATTTTGATAAGTATAACTAAAGTTATTAAAGTTTACACTAGGTCTATCTTGTTGCTAGGCAGATTTAGGCACTAAAATGTAAAAATTCACTAAAAATAGGAAACTGCTAACTGAATAGCTTTAATTTCCAACAAGTTTCATTTTATTTGAGTAAATAGAGCTCAAATTATGAGCTATTGAAGTTAGCTAACTTGAACTGCCTTGTTCTAGCCCGGTTAGAGCATGGGGCAACTTTCATGAATTACTAGGAATAACAGGGATTGAATTTGTTTCTCAAATTTTTATGGCATATTACCCTATGTCTTAACTTTCTAAAAAATTAATTGTACTCAATTTGAAGGAGTATAAGGCAAGTTATGCCCTGCTCAACCCACGCTGGTCAAATATAGAGATAGAAACATAGGACAAATTTCAAAAAATCATATCTCCCTCAATATTAATCCAATGGTCTTATAATTTATATGATTGGAAAATCTTAGATGTCTAGTTTCACATAAAAATAGGTTCATCAAGTTTTGGTGATTGTAAGTAGAGCCGTACACTCTGAAAGTATGAATGTTGTGAAGTTTTCTAGATTTTTAGATTATGATTTGCTACTTTTATTGTTTTTCATGCAAAATTCAATTCTAATCTAACCAAATACTTGCCAAACCAACCATAAATCATCATAATCACATCATATATCCTCAATTAGATGAGTAGAGCAAGATTTCTTGACAACCACAAATTCACTAAAATCAAACAAGAACTTGAATCCTACCTTGAATTTGGAGTTTGGACTTGTAAAATGAAAGCCTTAGGAGTAGGAGCTTGTGTAGAATGAAGAGGCAAGAGGGAGAGGATATAATAGAGAGCAAAATAAGGGAGGGAGGTCTGCCTCCTCTAGCCAAAATTGATAAGGAAAAAAGAGTGAGGATTTTTGGCCTTTGTCATAATGGGTGGTTGGTGGCTTAGGTGGTGGAGGATGAGCCAAATCTTCCCACTCACTTGGGCAGCCAAATGGCTCCACCCATAGGGGATTAGAGTGGTTGAATTTTAGCCACAAAAGCTAAGGTTGTCATTGTAAAATTCTACTGATTTGGTTTCGATAGTTTAAAATACCGAATCTTTACTGATTTCCTTTAAATCCACAAAACAATTCTAAATAACTTTCTAAGGTGTTTTCTACATGTCTATTCAAATTTTTTCTTAATCCTAACCTCCCTAATCAACTTCTAATTAACCTCTAATTAATCTTTAATTACTCTTACATAATAATTAAAACCGGAAAAATTGATTAACAACATAAATTAAACGTTTTGCAATTCTAAAGCTCTTTTATTTTTCTGTTTTCTGTAGCTAACGGCATTTCCATAATTTTGAGCAAGTCTAAGGGTATCCTACGTCATTTCACATGTGGATATCTTCGTGGCCCAATTGGCTAAGAATTAGGTTTCTACATCTTCGTTATGTGATTCTTCTTCATTTAAAATCTTATTTTACTAATTCTATTGATATAGGGACCTAAATGTTATTTCTAAAAGTTTAGGGGTAATTATGGAAATAATCTTGGGGGGTCAAAGTGAAATTTCTAAAATTTTTGGGCAATATTACAAATAATAAAAGTTCACAGGGACACTTTTGTTATTTCTTAATTTTTAACATATGGCAGTGCCATATTTTCAACGACAATGTTTTACTATCCTATAGTTCTAAGGGTGAGGATCGTCATGACATAGTGCTACTTAGGGGAAATAATTTAAAGTTTATATGACACCGTTTTAAGAAAATGAAGACATTACAACTTTATTGCTATTTCAGCCCATTGAGATTGGTTGCACTTCCATTGATTGCATCATACCCATTTGTAAGTTCCTAATCTTCACCACCCCATCTTAGATTTAGATACGTTTATCATCGAATGACTCCACCCACAGAGCTCACAGTGCTATCTGAAAATGATTTTCATATCTTCTTCTCATTTCTGAATAGTTCTACCCCTTCGTCAGTAATATGTCCAAGTTGATCTTGTGCTACAACTCCTATGGTGGCTAAGGTTTGTTAAGGTCCAGTAAAACTTAACTAGCACCTTTGACACTTCTATTATCCTTAATGGGTAGAAGATATTGCCTTGAACTCTTTTTCTTATCTTATAATGGTATAATAATATTCTCACTTCAGTTTAGTGGAAGATGCACCACATTTTCTCCTGATGGATTTCTGAATCTATCCTTATAACTGTATCTTCTTTTCATACTCAGGTAAAATAAGGTCTTTAACCAAGGGGAGATATATGATTAGATTCTGCTTTTCCAACCATTCGCTTCTACTCTGAGGCCTCGCCTGGAATTTTGTAGACTCACAATCACTAGGGTGTCGGCCCCCAATATCCTTGAGGGAGAAGGTTGTTTCATTCTCTAGGCAAAGACCTAGAAAGGTCTTCCTTGTGTATGGCTGGGGTTTCCATTCTTGATTATCCCACTTGATCTCTACTTCACCCAACCAAGCTTTTGAAGTAAAGGATCTAGCCTTTATAGTATGGCATTACCATAACCCATTGTAACAAGACCTCAATTGAGCTTGCCAATGGGTTGCTCTTGAGGTAGCCTCACTTTTAAAAGGAGATAAGGGTGCTATCCATGCAACTTAGCATAACTCTATCGGCACAGAGTTTCTCTACTTCTATTGGTTATCTGTTAAATCTATATAACCAAGAAGAATCCTCTAGATTTGATATAGGGAAAACAGCCTGAACTGAATAGATAAGCTCAAACTAATACATATGATCGGGCAACACTGTTAGAGCTTGAGATTATTTCTTATCAAGGTCAGAGAAGTTCTTACCTCATTCGTCCATGCCGAGATGTCGCCCTTGATGATCTGAGTTTCCGATTTTCTTAATAATGTTGGACAGGACAATCCTTCCTCTTTGTGGCCAAGTTCACTGTCTTCATAACAAACCGGGCAACATAACTTCTTTTATTGGATATCCAGCTTCTTTGCAATCCCTAGCCCATCAACTATCTACTATCTCGGCCAACAATGATCTACCAAAGAGCTCCCCATGTGCCTCCTATACTATCAATATCTATATCGAGGAAGTCCTTAATAAGCCTACAGGATGCCATAGGCTTCTGTCCACACAAAATGTTATATTGAGGTGATCAGACTCAACCTTTAGTCAAGTGTGATAGATAGACTACAAGACTCGCAACAAGGCTATCATGACAATTATCTATGTTTTTATCACACAAGGACCTAAAGCATGACTTGTCTAGACTATCAGAGTATATGCCTCGGAAGCATAGTCAGTTCATCACCAAGCCTACACAGGACGAACTGCTCTGATATAAAAAGTGTAACACTTTCCAAATATATACGCCATACTCGAGTTATGAGGTTTTATTTAGAGGCTATTACGAGTTTTGCAAAAAACTTTTAAATTAAGTAAAACATAACATATGGCCTTTATAGTATAGTATTTCCTGAATAAATAAGAGTTTACAAAATCCTAATTGTGTGATGGAGATATAATTCAAAAATACAATATTTATAGAAATTCCATTTTAGCTCAATAAATTCTAAAGCTTTACAGTTTGGTTCTACTTAGACTAAAGCTTCAAACGAACTTGGTCTCACTAAATTTCAAGCTCTAGGGATTGAGATATTAAGGTCTCAAAATGGGGTTCATGAGTTGGCTATGTTTCTGTTCTATTTTTTTCTAAAATTCATATATAATTTATTTAGCCTTGGACAGCCAAGATTTCTGGTTACATACTCTACTCATCTTATACTAATAGGGAGAAATGGCTTTAACCTCATAAGATCACCCCATTAGTGTAGTTTTGCTAAACATCTCCACTATCTTGCTTTAAACTCTCGTTTCAGTAGCTAAATTGTATAAATTTCTAAAAATTTATTTCCAGTTAGATTTTCTCTAAATTTTAACTGTAGGTAACCCTATGTGTTAACTTTCAAATAAGAGAAGTGTCATTTAAATTTAACATCTATAACTCCAGAAATAATTTTCATGGTACAGGGTGTTCAAAATAATGGCTCATTTGCCTTCCTCTTGATGTTTAGCTACTTCAAAGCTATTTAACCCAATTCCTATGGACTCCTTTCACTTTAATTCTTCTTTAGTGACCTTAAGAGACTTATTTAAGATTAACTAAGCATTTACTTTAGTTCACATATAACCAAGCACATGTACACACAATCACCAACAATCAAGTGCAAAACCAAACTCACATCAACATTTCAAGGCATACCATCATATAATCACATCATCCACACCATAATGCAACCAACCAACATAAAATTTCAATGGGAAACCTAGGGTTTGGGTAGGACATAGGGCACAAGGATTTAGATGAAATAACCCTAGGATTTAAGCTACCTTCCTCAAGGTTCTTTAAGCCATACAAGCAAAGAAGCCAAGAGCAACTCCTAGCCTTCCTCTTCTTTCATGACCGCAACATATATGGAGGTAGGGAAGCTCTACTTGATAAAGGGGTTTGATAGTGGCCAAATTATTTTGAAACTCGTCTACCAAATCATCATTATTCAGGAGGTCATCCAGTAGATTTTCTGAATACTCACATTTTCTAATGAATTCTGTGGGTTTGGCAAGTAAAGCCACAACATCCAACTCCTTTGTTGGTGCAGCAACCATTTTGTCCAAATCTCGAACAATTCAATGGCCTGCTCCAACTTGGGAATGGTAATCGAGGACTTCACCAGCTCTCTCAAAATCTCCTTAGATTGTTCAAGCATGGCCAATATGCTCTTTATCTTCTCTTTGGTCCTTCTTCACTGTAACCTCCTCTTTTAGGTCCTAATTAATAAAGGTTTTGATTCTTCCTTCACTTTTTGCTTGTTGGTTCACTACCCATTCTTCTTTTGGACTTCTCTTCTCGACTTGATCATCCTTCTTGTTTATTGTTCATTCTCTAGAACTATGATTTTGAGGGAAAGAGTCCTTTTCTCAAAATGAAGTTCTATAGCACGCTTAGACTCTTTCAGCAAGGGATGATTAGTGATTTTGGGCACTGCAGCTTGTTTAAACTTTTTGCCTTTCTTATTTTTAGCTTTTTTGGCTAGATTAGAGTGGCTAGATTCTGGGAGTGGCATCCAATCCTCCCCAAAAACTACCCTAGGCATTGCAGTCTATGAAGACATTGACCCTCTGGTTAGTGTTCTGCCCCCCAGCCTCTTGTGGTTTTACAATCTTTGGTCTCCACACTATCTTCCAAGAAGGCCCTACCCTATCTTTCTCTTTAAGTTTCTTTTCCCATCTAGGGACTTATTTCCACTCCTTCTAGGTAATGGACATAGATACCATATTTATAGATAAGCCAAATGGATTGGTGTCTGTAGTCATTTCTCCTTTCTTAGCCAATTTGAGCCGTCCTTCCGTCAAAGCTTTTTGAATAGAATTTTGGAAGACATGCAATTGTTGGTAGTGTGAGTCCAAGAGTGGTGCCACTTACAATACTTCTTTACTTTCAATTCATCGGCTAGAGGAATTTTGTAGCCTTCTGGGAGTTTGATTTGTTTCTCTTTTACAAAGCAATCAAATATCTAGTCTGCCTTGGAAATGTCAAATAAACAAGCCTCCTTCTCGAGCTTAGCCACCTCTTTACCTTTGAAAGGTGTTAGAGTAGGGCAAGTATATGGCTTGCCATGTACAAAGTCAACTATCACTATATTTGCCTGCACCTCAGGTTCCTCCCAAATGTCTTCCTTAACTGAGAATTAGTTTATAACCAAAATCATTTGTGGTGTAACATCCACCAGATTTTTCTCATCGTTTTCCGCCTAATTGTTTGATTTTTGTCGAATAATTGGGATTAATTAAAATTTGATTGAATATTTATTTAGGATCAATTAATTAGTAATTAATTAAGTTTAAATATGAGGGAATTAGGTTAAAAATATAAGAGATTTCCTAGGAATTTTCTTGAAACCGATTGACCGATTTAAAGAAAATCGATAAGATTATGGTATCTTAAACTGTTGGAACCGGACCAATAGAAATTTTTCAATGAGTACCCTAGGATGAATTACTAAGATTTAGCCAAACCACCCCCTTATGTGGCACCTTGATCAGCCATTGAGGATGGGAAGCCAAGCTAAATTGGAAGATGAGGTGAAGTTTACCAATCACCATGAGCCTTGCTTCCAAAAATCTTCACCTTTTCTTTCTTTCCCTTCTTGTAACTTTCAGTCACCCCTTAGCTACTGAAGCTCATCTCATTTCTCTTCTCCTCACTCTCATTTTCACTCCATCCTCATCCCTTCTTCAAGTCTCATCAAAAGTTGCTTCCATCAAAGACACTAAATCAACTCAAATTCAATTAGACAAGGTAGGAATCCTACTTCTTTTCTTATTTTCCTTGGTTTGGAGTTATGTGTGGGTCTTGTATACTTTGTGCTACTGATGACATGTGGAGTGATGATGATGATTTATGGCTGATTTTGCATGTGTGTTATGATTGGAAATAGAATTGGCATGAAAGAACTTGAAGAAAGGAGAAAACTCAAGTAGCTGGTAGGGTTTTTCCTCTGTGATCCGTATGGTGGAGTGTACGGCTCTGCCTACAGCCATTCAAACTCCATGAATCTAATTTTATTAAAACTAGATATCCAGGGCTTTCCATACATATATAATATAAGGCCATTGGATTAATATTGAGAGAGATATGAATTTTGGAAATTTGACCTAGGAATCAGAACTTTCATTCAGGCAGTGTGAATTGAGAAGGGTGTAACTCACCCTATACAACACCAAATTGAGTGAAACCAACTTTGTTAGAAAGCTTACACATAGGGGAACATTTCATAATGAAATTCTGAGTTTGTTACAATCCCATTTGTTCCCAATGGTTCGAGGAAGTTGCCCCTATGTCTAAACCAGGCCAAAACAGGGTAATTCAGGAAGGTTGGATTTTAGGGCTTATATCTCAAAATATACTAATTCAAATAATATGCAATTTATTTCATTTGAAAGCTTGCCCTGTTAGCTTTATAGAGATATAAGTTTCGTATGATTCCACTTAGATTTCTATTTTTGGAGAATTTTCCCTTATAAGGGTGCAATTCTGGTTAGAAGTAGGGTGGTCTGGGATGAAATACAATCAACTTAAGTTGAACTCGGAGATGTTGAACTCAGAAATCTAGCAGATAGAGAGCTAGGTCTAATATACTTTAGGTTGACCTCGAAACTTAGCAGACAAAGGACTAGGTCGGGAATATTTAAGGTTGAACTCGGAATGATATACTTAAGGTTGAACTCGGAAGGGTGTACTTAACGTTGAACTCGGGATTTAGTAAATAGCAAACCCGATCAGGTATAGTTAATGCCAGAACTCGGGAATTGGTGAATAACAAACCTGATCAGGAATGGTTAATGCCAAAACTCGAAACTTAGGAAACATTCATAAAAGTGTTGAAAGACTGATTGTGGCTTAAGGTCGGATGTCGGAAATCACTTGAAATCTAGAGTCAAGGACAAGAATATAGAACCTAAGATACTTAAACCCGGAAGTCGGGAATAAAGACATTCATAACCCCGGAAATCGGGAATAAAGACATTCATAATCCCGGAAGTCAGATGACCTTATGTACATAACTTACATGATATCGGAACTCGAGGGTCGGTCATAAGCTCGAGTTTAGGAACATCATTAGTAGTTAAAAGGTTGCAAGATAGATTAAGACTTAGGATTTTAAAACTTGCACCTATGGATATTGTTATATTCTTGGTACGATTATAATGTTCTATCTCGAGTTTGCTGTTTGATTTAAGTTTCCTGGTTGCCTAGCGCTATTCATGGAAAAGCGGACATGATCCGTTATACTGCCAAGTATTCGGTAGAATAGTAAAAAGGCTATGAGCATTTATGTGTTATGAATATGTATGTGGAAATTCTATATGCAAGAATGATTTAAGTATGATATAAGGTATATGAAAATAAATGATGAAGCATATGTATGAGTACATTCCGCATGTCTATGCATGATTATGTATGAGGTTGAAATAATATGAACGTATTAAATGTGAATCCCTTCACCTGGAGGCAGTTATGAGATCCCTCCTTATGAAAGCAGTTAAATAAAATAAAATGTGAATCCCTTCACTTGGAGGCAGTTATGAGATCCCTCCTTGTGAAGGCAGTTAAAAGATAAGATGTGGGTCCCTTCACTTGGAGGTAGTGGCACATTTAATCCCTCCTTGTGAAGGCAGTATAAAACTATGAGATCCCTCTACCTTGGAGGCACGTGGTTAGATGAGATCCCTCTACATTGAAGGCAAGTGATCAACTGAGATCCCTCTATTCTTGAGGCACGTGACCAAGAGAGATCCCTTCAATTTAGAGGCACGTGGCCAAAATGAGATCCCTCCAAGACTAGAGGCACGTGGCCAAAATGAGATCTCTCCAAGACTAGAGGCACATGGGTCCCCTTGTGGATTAGTCTATGTGACGACGGTCACGAGTTGAGCTGACGAGCTCACTCCTAGATCAGACTACCCAAGGGCAGTAAAGAATAAAGATTAAACATATGCAAGCACCCTAGGGACGGCGATACATAATGCCTAGGTGTGCCCAGAAAAGAAAGAAAAGTAAATTTTATGTATCTGCATAAATTCAAATACAAGTAAAGGCATGTGCAGGTGTTATGTCTCCAGTATATTGATGCTATGTGCATTTTAATATGTTGCAGTTATTGTTCATAGTATAATTCATGAATTGACTTTGTATGGGCTCTCCTAAATGCCAAGTGTATGAGTAAAATAAACTTTGCGTTGGATAATATATTTTTGAACTATAAAATACAATTTACATAATATGTTCACCTTTTTCATAATAAACCGAAGCAAACTGGAGATGACAACAATGACAGTATGTATGATAGTTAAGGAATCCAACTGAGAATTCAAAATTCTCACTCCTATTTCCGTGTTATCTCCAGATAGTTTGAGAAGTTGTAAAGACAGCTGAAGTTGCTGTCAGTTAAGGTCCGTTCAGGTAACCGTAACAACTCTTGAGTGGGGTACTATAACTTAAGCATAATATTGTGCTTGGGAGGGTGTTACATGTGGCCCTCTAGGCCAAGCATGGTTACATCTTCTTTACTTCTTTCTCAATAATGCATTATTCTACTCTGGAGGATTTTAATTGTGCTAAGTTTGAGTATTCTATGACTACCAAGCTTTCCCTCAATTAAGGGTGGATATTGTCCACAATGGCCGTACACACTCAGACTCTAGCAACTACACACTACATCGGCTCCTCACTCTCCTAGATTACTCCATAAAACTAACCATTAGCTCATTTGACAATTGCTAGAGATCATCAACTTGGCAATTGACACTTCAGCTAGGGATGTTGAACTCAGAGATGTTGAACTCAGAAATCTAGTAGATAGAGAGCTAGGCCTGATATACTTTAGGTTGACCTCGAAACTTAGCAAACAAAGGACTAGGTCGGGAATATTTAAGGTTGAACTCGGAATGATATACTTACAGTTGAACTTGGAAGGGTGTACTTAACGTTGAACTCCGGATTTAGTAAATAGCAAACTCGATCAGGTATAGTTAATCCCAGAACTTGGGAATTGGTAAATAGCAAACCCAATCAGGAATGGTTAATGCCAGAACTCGAAACTTAGGAAACATTCATAAAAGTGTTGAAAGACTTATTGTGGTTTAAGGTCGGATGTCGGAAATCACTTGAAATCTAGAGTCAAGGACAAGAATATAGAACCTGAGATACTTAAACCTGGAAGTCGGGAATAAAGACATTCATAACCCCGGAAGTCAGGAATAAAGACATTCATAATCCCGGAAGTCAGATGACCTTATGTACATAACTTACATGATATCAGAACTCGGGGGTCGGTCATAAGCTCGAGTTCGGGAACATCATTAGGAGTTAAAAGGTTGCAAGATAGATTAAGACTTAGGATTTTAAAACTTGCACCTATGGATATTGTTATATTCTTGGTATGATTATAATGTTCTATCTCGAGTTTGCTATTTGATTTAAGTTTCCTGGTTGCCTAGCGCTGTTCATGGAAAAGCGGACATGATCCGTTATGTTGCCGAGTATTCGGTAGAATAGTAAAGAGGCTATGAGCATTTATATGTTATGAATATGTATGTGAAAATTCTATATGCAAGAATGATTTAAGTATGATATAAGGTATATGAAAATAAATAATGAAGCATATGTATAGTACATTCCGCATGTCCAACCATGATTATGTATGAGGTTGAAATAATATGAACATATTAAATATGAATCCCTTCACTTGGAGGTAGTTATGAGATCCCTCCTTGTGAAGGCAGTTAAAAGATAAGATGTGGGTCCCTTCACTTGGAGGTAGTGGCACATTGAATCCTTCCTTGTGAAGGTAGTATAAAACTATGAGATCCCTCTACATTGGAGGCACGTGGTCAGATGAGATCCCTCTACATTGAAGGCAAGTAGTCAGTTGAGATCCCTTTATTCTTGAGGCACGTGACCAAGAAAGATCCCTTCAATTTAGAGGCACGTGGCCAAAATGAGATCCCTCCAAGACTAGAGGCACATGGGTCCCCTTGTGGGTTAGTCTGTGTGACGACGGTCACGAGTTGAGCTGACGAGCTCACTCCCAGATCAGACTACCCAAAGGCAGTAAAGAATAAAGATTAAACATATGCAAGCATCCTAGGGATGGTGATACATAATGCCTAGGTGTGTCCAGGAAAGAAAGAAAAGTAAATTTTATGTATCTGCATAAATTCAGATACAAGTAAAGGCATGTGCAGGTGTTATGTCTCTAGTATATTGATGCTATGTGCATTTTAATATATTGCAGTTATTGTTCATAGTATAATTCATGAATTGACTTTGTATGGGCTCTCCCAAATGTCAAGTGTATGAGTAAAATGAACTTTGCTTCGGATAATATATTTTCGAACTATAAAATTTAAATAGTTTACATAATATGTTCACCTTTTTCATAATAAACCGAAGCAAACTGGAGATGACAACGATGATAGTATGTATGATAGTTAAGGAATCCTACTGAGAATTCAAAATTCTCACTCCTATTTTCGTGTTATCTCCAGATAGTTCGAGAAGTTGCAAAGATGGCTGAAGTTGCTGTCAGTTAAGGTCTGCTCAAGTAACCATAATAACTCTTGAGTGGGGTACTATGAATTAAGCATAGTACTATGCTTGGGAGGGTGTTACATGTGGCCCTCTAGGCCAAGCATGGTTACATTTTCTTTACTTCTTTCTCAATAATGCATTATTCTACTCTGGAGGATTTTAACTGTGTTAAGTTTGAGTATTCTATGACTACCAATCTTTCCCTCAATTGAGGGTGGATATTGTCCACAATGGCCGTACACACTCAGACTCTGGCAACTGCACACTACATTGGCTCCTCATTCTCCTGAATTACTCCAGAAAACCAACCATTGGCTCATTTGGCAATTGCCAGAGATCATCAACTTGGCAATTGACACTTCAGCTTAGGGTTTATAAAAACAATCATGGAATAGTCTTTCCATATCAGCCTAGCCTTGGATTGAGTTCAAAGCCATGGAGGAATACCAGGAAAAGGCAACCCCTGTTAAAGATAAAAGGAACAAATGCAACTTGTAGTATTCATTCTGGTTTGCCATGCCACATTGAGCCATAAATATGCTCACATTCTCCATTGTGGACTTCTTATCTTTACCAGAGAAGGTGGAGAAGTCTAGAGTCTTGTACCTTCTCAACGAAGGAACCCTATCAACTAATTAGGGTATGCCTTCCTATAGATTGGCCTATCCAATAGCCTAAGCTGGACACCAAATTATCACCTGATAACTTCAGCAATCATGTCAGGATTTATAAGAAGCCAACCATTTGCCCGAAGGTCTACTTATACCTATGGTAGAGCTTGTGGTGGAACTTCCTACCTATAGGCAACTTGATTACCAAGTCCTTGTATGTTAAATTTGAGGTTGAAGAATGTGATTACTTAGTTAAGGGTACGCAATTTGAGTTTGTGTATATGAATTTTGAGGTTGTGAATACATAATTTGGTTTGCATAAGTATATGTGGGTCCTCCCACAATGATTATGGGTAGTTGTTGAGCATAAGAAGTGTTAGTTTTGTTAACCGCTCCTGAATGTGGTGGAGTCATAGTATAACCATTATATGTGATCCACACTGCCATTCACCTCGAAACTGCCCACTATGGTGGATCGTGGGTGGTGTTCCATGCATTTCCACTTGAGTTAGTGGACATTGCCAATAATCTAATGCTCCGTTGAACATTGGGTGGCCTGCACATGATAGTCACTTGCCTTATTGCCAATTTGGTAGCTAGGAAGGTTGCCTCCGTGGCTGATTAGTCGAGGCATTACCACTGGCAATATTTTCACAGGGCACAGCTAATGTAGAATTATCTGTAGTATTAGCCTATTGTTGGGCCACTTGGATCTTATTATAATCCATGGGCTTAACAATATCAGGTAATTGCTTGGATAATTCAAGCATTATATCATTTAACCCCATATCAATTTGCTCACGTATGAAAGACATGGTCATAATAGTCGGATACCCTCTTTTTCTCCTTGATGCTGGGGAATTACTTCAAAAAGAAGTAGTTGTACTCACCACAAGTTGAGCCACAACATCCTGTATCGGCTGTGAACCTATGTCCCTCAAAGGGATATAAGGTGATGTCGATGTGGTCACCTATGGACCTCCAGTCCTTTGGTTATTCTATTTTGATGGTTGTGAACTTGGCATAGTTGTTTTTCCTGACCTTAGAATCATAAGCCAAGTATGATCTAATTCGGGTTTTGGAAAATATTGCTTAATCTATTGGTGAGATCCCACTGGGTGTGCCAATAAATATGTCCGAGCTATTGCTACAAGGTTTGTGTGCTAGACATGCCAGACCTTGAAATCAGCTAATCAGAACACTCAATTCCAAGAGTCAAACGATTACTCCAAGGAGGGAAATTTGATCCTTGGATATGTGTTCCCAAGTTACTCAAAAAAGCACTTGGTTAAAATCAATCCATGAACAAAATCGAAAACCAAGAATAGAACAATGATGCAATGCAATCGGCAAAACTTTTATTAGGTTTCTAACCAATTACAATGAGACTCCCTCTTAAGCTTTCATTGTTAATCTGTGTGGAAAGTTTAATGAAAGAGATTGGTACAAGTGAAATGCTAAAAGACTAAATGGTTGAAACTAAATTGCATGAATCTAAAGGAAAGAGTAGAAGTATAAGTAAAGTAAAAATGTTATAAGTCTGGATTTGAGGTGCAAACCCTTGCAATAGCTGGGTCTTATTCTATATATAGGCAGGACCTCTTCTATAACTGCCCTTTAATAACTACCATAGCTTCCTCGAATGGCTTGCTCTTCCAGGCCGTGCTGTGGAGATACGGACACGTGTTTGCATAATCTGTATTTGCATCCCAAGCACTGGACTTAGAAACCTTCATCCGAGAGTCTTCTTAGGCTCTTTCAGATCTATCATCTTGTATTCCAGATTTGTTTCTCATCCTAACCTACCAGTCACTTGAACTTATATTCGGCCTGATTAGTGCTTGTGTTATGTCCTCAGCCACAATCTTTTTTGGCCATGCTAACCTATGGCTCAGTTAGTACTAGAAGCAGAGTTAAAACCACACTCAGCTAAGTTTTATCCTTGACAGTGGATGCTTAACAATTTTTTGTTACCAACATCTACTTAATTATTAAACTATAACAATTATAACTGCAATGACAGACAACGGATCAAATCGCTTGATAATTAGGCCAACAGCTGCCCAATTATTAGGCTTGGTTGACACTAAACATCACAAACGTTCATATCTATAACTCAATGAAACTTGAACATGCTTCATTTACATCATCCTGTGACTCAAAAAGTGGTGCAAAAAGGACATATAAAAAAATTGCAAGCGGTGCAGTTCATGATCGGAAGATTAAGCCATTTTCAATAATTTATCATAACAAAAGTTTTTTTTCTTTTAATGGTTAAAATCTTCTATAATTTATTTAAAAAGAAAACTATAAAAGATTCTGGTCCTATTTAAAGCCATATATTTAGAGGAGCCACTAGTGGTGTGGGCAAAAGTATCTGATATCGGGGAGGGAAATGTCCTCGAAATTTAAAATGTTTCGAAGAAAAGGATACCCTGGTTCTGGCTAAGAATATCTGATTCTCACCCTTTAATGATAATGATAACAATGTTTTTCGCAATGCAATGATTATTGCATAACGGAAAGCAGCAGTTTCTGAGGCACGGACACAGTGCTCTTGCTGTATGCATGGTTAAAGTTCCCCCTCGTCTGTCACTCCTATCCCCTTCCCTCACAGTTACACCAACCAACACGACCCATAACCACATCATGAAATTCACGCGCATCGCGGAATCTTATGCCATTTGCTGCACTAACCCACTCCATTCATTTGCTGGCTAGCAGCAAAACAATTCAAAATATAGAAAATCTCATTTCGACACTATTCTTCATTCTTGGTTGCACACTTTTCTAATTCTGATAATATTGTACTAATAAAATAATTCATTATTTTTTTGTTAATATGAATTTTAATTAATGGTAATTATTTATTAATCGGTATAATATTAATAAATTTTGATGTGGATAGATAAGAGTTGTTTGAATTTAAAAAATATTACAAACCAAAACGCCGACACAATAGGGCAACTCGCCACTAGCTATCCCGTCTTTACGTCCCAAAGACCCAAGCCATCCCTCTGCTATTTGATGTGCAGCATCAGTAGGACCGCCTCTCCACCTATCATGATCACTTTTCCAACTAGCTAGTGAAAAATGTTCTATACATAGATTTCGAAGAAATTAAAATAATATACTGTTTCACAATTTGAAAATACCTAACAACACCAAGTAATCTATGATATTTCATTGGGTAAAACATTGTTTTCAACCTCTAAAGATACAAGTTTTAATCTCTTAAAAAAATTCCATCAAATTAATCCTTCTTTATCAAATTGAGAGGAATAAGAGTAATAAAGTCCTAATTTAAAAACTAATTTGATGACATTTTGTATAATTGATATTGAAAATTTTTAAAAGATCAAAATAATGACATTTTAAGAGTTTATGAGAAAGAAGTGAGAAATTAACAGGCATGTGCGGAAATAAAAATGTACTCTAGTTTTCCTCCATTACCAATTTTGTTGCACATGTGATTTGTGAAAGTGGAATGAATTTGGTTCCAAAATTGGAAGACTCTTTCTCACATGGAATGGGAGTAAAATAGAAAAAATATTTGGTAAACTTATCTTTTTTGGGATACTATACTGATTCACTTTCCATTTACCATCCCATAAAAGATTAGTTAACCTATCGTTCCTCACTAAAATATGATCAGCTGTCCAATCCCCTCAAGCATGTCCGTAACTCACGGCGGGTGCATGTACCTGCCCCCTCCCACAACCTACAATTAAACAAACCATCACTTCGTACCCCACTCTTCTGGTTTTCAGTTTTCACTAGCTAGGTAGCTCTTTCATGTTCTCATTTTCACTATGATTGTTAATAATATTCTTCACTGTGACATTTTGTTTCTTGTTATCTATATAATAATATAATGAAATTGAAAAGGGCTCATCATATACCATCCACCCAAGTTATGGCAGAAAGGTTCAGGATAAAAGGCAGAGTTTTTTCAACAGTTTAAAATTAGTAAAAGACAGGTCAGCTCCAGAAGAAAACTAAATAAATAAAGCAAAGCGAAGACAGACAGAAAGATAAGGAAGGGAAAGATAAGAAAGGAAAATTAACGTCACGGAAAAGGGGGAAAAAACACAAAGAAAGAAAGCAAAAGAAAAAGAAGACTTGGCTGTACCCTGCAAAGTTAAAACTTAAGCACGGATAGAGAAACGGACACGAATTATAGTGGGGAAGCTCAGAAATCAGAAGAAAAACGAGACTAGAGTTTTGTTCCATTGGAACCTTTTGTTCTTCAGTCATCACCACCAAGGGAATTTACAGAATTGTTCAGCACAGGGCTTAGCTAGCTAGTAGCTGCTCCGTATAACTATATATATATATATATATATATATAACCCGTACACGAATAACAAACGGATAGCTGATTCTCCTTTCACATTCATTCCTTACGCATGAAAGGAAAATAAAAGCTGTACATCAAACAAAAAGAGTCCTAGCGTGAAAAGATAAGATAGGATTGAATTGGAATCAAATCAAATATACCTAAAGTAAATTAACGTTAAGAATAATGTCAGCAAGTGGCAATTGGCATGTTCAACTCCAAATATATCACTTTCTGTTATTTTCTTCCTTCAAGGTCGGCGAGAATATATTAGGCAAGAGGGACACTTCTATGGGTTTAATTTAACCCACTCGTAACGTCCTTCCAAGGGCACGTCCTTCACAATATCAAAATTATACCTGCAAGCAGGAAAATTTTTTTCAGGCAGGCACGATGTTAATTACCCACTATATGATTGCTGAAAAATTAAAATTAAATATATGTCTCATAGTTACCTAAAAAATTGGTAAGGTGAATTAGAAAAAAAAAAAGGTTAAATATGGAATTCATATATCAGATATATCTTACTTGTCTGAAAACCGTTTCTGGATGTCTTTCTCGGCAGCAGCAAAGAATTCTTCAATCTCCAACTCCGTTGGCATCTTCATCAGCGTTGATAGAACGCAGCGAGAATTGGCCTTTGTTATTGGCTTCTTCTCCATTGATTCCACCTCTTGCGAATTCGTTCCAAGCTCACTCGATAGGCTCACCTCTCTCCTGCGCAGACACACCCAATGTATGTTATGGTTTCTGAGTCTTCTGAACTCACAATGTGGATACGTATGTGTAGTTTCCATACATATAGATGTAAGACAGTTAGAATTTGTGTGAGTTAGAAATTACTAGAATGGTGAACGGAAGGAATTAATGAATTATGACATACGATACACAAAGCATTTATGTCGTGCCTTTTCAAATTCAAGTGAACCAAATTATTGAAAATTTGAACTTTGAAGCACATTATTTTTTTAAAGAAAAAAAGGTTTGATAGATAATTTAATTTGAAACCTTATTTCGTCACCGCAGTTGCACGCCGACGTTTCAGCCTGCGAGCTCTGTACCTGCAAAGGCGTTACATCAAATTTAGTGAAAAAGAAAACGACAGGCAATTAAGGAGAGCGAGACAAAACGCAGGTTCAATTAAATCTCTACACCGACATTAACTGTTTGAGTTCAAATTCCTACTAATTAGAATTTAGAAACAAATTAAAACAACTTAGCTTAGTTTTTCTAAACTCTCTTAAAATTAAGTAAAAACTAAAAAGTTACTACCTCAAGATCTAGGAATTTGATCCTCTCTTCGTCGAGCCCGGAGGATCCGTTGCTCGAACAACAAGACGCCGGAGATTCGTCGGAGGCAGGGCTAGAGCACCGTTCCTCCGCCGCCGCCGGCGGCACTGTCTTCTCCTGGCCAATACTCTTAAGCTGGTCGACGAATAAGGATGCTGAGAATTTGAGGTCTTGGCTCGCTCTGTTGTTGTTGCTGATCTTTCTTCTCTTGGGTGAGGGTTCAGGTGAAGTTGCTGCAGCAGCAGCTTCCATGGGCAATGCTGCTCGAGCTCTTGTCCTCACTCCCATTTGAGCCATCTCCATTTTGATACTGCAATCTCAACTCTCTCTCTCTCTCTCTTGCTAACAGCTAGAAGGACAAAGGGAACCTGTGAATTAGCGAAAGTGAGTGAAAGGGTTCAATTCAATTGGGATATTTCGGGGTGACGTGGTGGTTGAGGCGCTGAAGAATGGGCCAATGGATGAGTGACACGTTGCGGTGGAGAGAGTATTCGGAAACGGGAAAAACCTTGGTGTTGGTGTTTTGGAAGAGGTTTGTGGCTGGGGGCGCGACGGTGCGGATGATGAGGGGATTTGTTATTACAGCGCAAGAGGAAGGGAAGCGAGAATCATGCAGTTTGAAAGAAACGAGTGGTTCATATATATACTACTATATTATAATAGTATTTTGGCTTGGCTGGATCGGAAAATTACGTTTGGTGGGCGAAGGCAGGGGAGCTGGTCTTGAGCGAAATAATTGTGTTCGGAATGAATTTACAATTATATCCTTCGCCTCATTTTGGAACCTCCAATTGCCATTCTCTACCATTGATCCTGTCCGGGACCAGGATCAGGCTTCTATGAGGTGCGCGAAGCATCGGGAGAAAATGCATAATTTCAATTGTTTGATGGAAAAAATTAATAGATCATATGACATACTTATCATCTTTAGTGTTTTATTTTATAAATTTTAAATTGTTAATTTTTTATTGACGATTAAAATTGTTCATTTTATCTTCTAGAGCGCACCCTACACTTTAAAATACTCAAAAACTTCCATGTATTGTTCACCAGCTCCTCGTTACGCATGCCAATAGAATTTAAAAGGTAAATTATAAAAGGAAAGCTTTGAAAAAATAAGTTGAGAAGAAACAACAGTGATAAAAATTATTTTAACCTAAAATTGAAGATAAAATACACGAGTGCAAATAATTGCAAAGCAAATAAGTCAATAGTCACTTAAATAGCATGAACAAGAGTGGTGCAGTGATACTTAGCGTAAAAAAGAGTGGTTCAGGATGGAAGAAAAGGAGGTTAGAAGATTTCAAGAGGTTGGAACAGAACTCCCACACCATTTTTGTTCGATAATTTGCCTTCAACAATGTCTAAGGCACGGTTAAGATAGATTTTCAAATTTGAAGGGAAGGAGGTTGACATCTATATCTCCAGAAAGGTGAAAAAAACATCCATCCAGCCTTTTGCGTTTATTAGATTTGAAACAAAGGAGGAGGCTTTAAAGGCAGTAAAAAATTGTAATGCGATGGAGATCAGAGATAATATCGTTTGCGTAAAAGAATCAAATTTTAATCAAGATAGGCATCATTCAGCAATAGTTACATCTAATGTAAGGGAGCTACAAAGAAAATATGATGAGGGTTTGAGGTTTTCTGATTGGGATGGATAGGAGGCTCTACAAAAAGGTGTTATGTGGGACATCCAATGGAGTGAAAATATCAAGGAATCAATGCTCCTGTGGCAAGTCGATTCCAGAGGAAGAGAATGAGCATATAGTCAAAGGTGATATTTGCCTGGAGACGATAAAGTGGTTGAAAAGAAGCTTGATTGGAGAAATTAAGGGGTCCATAGATTTTGCTATTCTGAAGGATAAATTGTTATGTGAATGGTTCTTTTTATCTAATGTACGAGCAATGGAGTCTTCCAAATGCATTCTGGCTTTTGACACAGACAAGGATATGACAAAGGCGCCGGGTTTTGGGAGAGATCTTTGGGAGAATCGTTTTTCTAATGTCAGGAGGTGGTCAGAGATGGAGTGTTGTAAATGTAGACAAGTATGGCTTGAATGTTTTGGAGTGCGTCCACATGGATGGTCATCTAGAAATTTTAAAAGCATTTGGAGAATTATGGGGAAAGGTTATTGCTCTAAACAAAGACAGAGTATGGTTCAGATTTAAGTGTAGGAAGGGTCTTGGTTAAAACCAGTTTTCTCTCACCCATTCAAGATTGGGTCAAGCTTTCTCTAGAAAGCAAAGAGTTCGATGTTTTTATTAGTGAAGTAGGAAGATTCGTGGTTGAAGGTGCAAAGAAGGAGGATCATAAAGAGGTGTCTGATGATAGTGTCAATAAGGCTCCAGAAATGGCTACTAGCTCTATGAAGAGGGCAAATATCGTTTTTGGGAATTTGCAGGCCGCAGAGGAGATGAAAACGCAGATTGGCTTGGATAAAAGATTGGTTGGGAAGAAGGCGGAGTCCATGACAGCTGATGGTGGTCCGGCAAACATGGGTGGTGGAGTTGATCTTGAATTTCAAAATTCCAATATTGGTGGAGAAGTTAATGCTATTAATGAATTTTTATTGGGAAAAGAATTTGATAATAATAAAGGAGAGTTTTTTAAGGAAGGTGGGCAACATTTTATGAAGGAAACGGTCAATGAATCCTTGGACTTTGGTTGTGATAAAACAGCATCTACATCTCAAGTGAAACGTGATGGCAATGGAGTAAATATGGGCCCATTATCAATCAATAAGGGTTCAAATCATGCAAGGGATCAGCTGCAATGTTGATAACTCACTTTCGTTGCCTTTCCCTCCTGGGTTTGGCCCTAAGCATGAGAAAGATAGTGTTGATATGTGCTCATATGCTCTGGATAAGTTGGAAGAAGCTCAGGTGAAATCGATGGAACCCTCTTGCTTGGATGAAAGCCTTTCTATTCCTCCAGGCTTTGAACCACAAAAAATTTCTCCTCAGATTGCTAATATGCACGATGAGAATAAAGTTGGTGGTGTGGATTATCAGGAAAAAAGGAGCAAAATTTTAGTGATGATGGCGACGAAAATCTGTTGGAAGAGGTCAGGAAAACATGGGAGTTCGGTAAAGTGTTTGGTTTCTCTGCTCGTAATGAAAATGATGCTATGTGGACGATGACAAAGAATCGAAGAGATAAAAAAGGGAAGAAAATAATTCAAGAAGGAAGAATATGAGCAAGGACAGTAAATCAAACTAGTTGGAGGGAGGCACAATAGGGGGCATTTGTTTCTGTGGATGTGATTTTGATTTTGATAGTTTCATCAGGAGTCATCTATAGTTTTGTTTTTCTTTGACGTGTTTAATGGTGGTTTCCTCTGTTGGTTGATTATTTTTAGATGATTTTTGGTATTTTTTTCATCAATTTCTATGGTGTTGTCAAGTCTGGAGGCTAGATGGTGTTGCTGAGATGGTTAATTGTGGTGGCTGCTGCACTTTGGGTTGATATGGTGGGTTGTTTTGGTCTTTTGATAAGGTAGTTTTTCTTTGTGGTGTTGTTGAGGTGTTGTGAAGTGTTTGTCTATACTTTGCTCCTCTCCCTTTTGGAAAGTCTCAAGCCTTTTCCAATAAATATAAAAAAAAAATAGCATGAGTGCATTGTACATTTCAAAAATGATTTTGCTAGTTAGAGGGCATTCATTATGTTTCAGGGTCAGGTTTTATAAACACCAAAGAGACGAGGAAAGTAAACCAACCAAGATCAAACAATGAAGTGATAAGAATGTGACAAGAACAATCATAGAAATTTCTCTTTTTGTATTGATTAATTCTTCTCAATTGTAATAACAAAGCTTTCTCCCTCTAACTTTTCTCTAGCTGCTCGCTCAAAATTGAGAATGAACAAAATTGAGAATGAACCTCCGTCCTTGTGAGTAGTAGCATCCTCTATTTATAGGCAAAACTAAGGGACGTAATCCTCCTTTCTTATTTTAAGTAATTAGAGCTAAGGTGTCATATTTTGATTAGTACTCAATCATTGATCCATAGGCCTTTGGACGCCAAACCCAAATCCATTCTGCTTTAGCATCTTGGAGACGCCCTTCATTAGCCCCTAGCGCCTCTCTTTTAGGCTTCAGCGCCTCGAGGGCACTTTTCCGTGGTTGTGGCGCCCTCAATCCTTTGGCTCCTTTGATGTCTCTGGCGCATCTAGCTTCTCTAGCCGTTCTGGCCCCTCCAACGTCTTTTGCCACTCTAGCTCTTTTGGCCCCTTTGACTCCCCATCTATGGGGCTCTAATCTCTAGAGCCTTCCGTTTCTAAAGTCTTTCATCTTTAGAACCTCTCATTTTTGGTATCTTGTGGAGGGCACCTTATCCTCTCTCAAGAAGCCCCTTTAGATTACTCTTCTCCTTCTTTTGAGAGCCCCCTTAAAAGGCTTATCTCCTTCTTACGAGAGCCCTCTTGGAGGGCGCCTCTCCTTCTCGTGGGAACCCCTTGGAGGGCGCTTCTTATTCTTGCTGGAGCGCCCTTGGAGGGATCCTTTCCTTGTCATAGGAACCCCATGGAGGACGCTCCACCTTCTCGCCAGAGCCCCCTTGGAGGGCTCCTCTCCTTCTCATGGGAGCCCCTAAGAGGGCGTCCCTCCTACTCGCGGGAGCACCTTTGGAAGGTGTCCTTCCTTCTCGCAGAGCTCCCCCTTTGGAGGGAGCTTGTCCCTCTCGCGGGAGCCTCCCTGGAGGGCTCCTCTCCTCCTTGTGGGAGCCCCATTGGAGGGCACTCCTCCTTCTCGCAAAGCCCCTTGGAGGGTGTCCCTTCTTTTCGCGAACCCCCTCTTAGAGGGCGCTCCTCCTTCTCATGGGAGCCCCTTGGAGGTTACCCCTCCTTCTTGCGAAGCACCCCTTGGAGGATGCCTCTCTTTCTCGTGGGGGCCCCTTTGGAAGGCGTTCCTCCTTCTCGTCAGAGCCCCCTTGGAGGGCTCCTCTACTTCTTGTGGAAGCCCCGTCGAAGGGCACTCCTCCTTCTCACGGAGCCCCTTGGAGGGTGCCCCTTCTTTTCGCGAAGCCCCTCTTGGAGGGTGCTCCTCCTTCTCGTAAGAGCCCCTTAGAGGGCACTTCTTCTTCTTGCAGGAGCCCCTTTAGAGGGCGTCTCGGGATGGTTCCAAAACACATTATAAAAGTATACTTCCAATCATTCTCTTATTCTGTATAGAACATTCTAATTACAAAACTTAAAATAATTATATTTAAAAAGTTGCAATTTTATGGCTCTTATTAAAAAAGTGATAGAATTTACAAATCGGCCAACTCGCAAAATGATTTATAAACCAAAATGAATTCTGAGCTAAATTCTTGAAAGTTTTGGTTATGATCACTTTTTTGGTTTTTCTTTTGGAGGGGTTGGCCTTTCTTTTCTATACAGCTCATATTTCCTTTGTAGTGTCCACGAGATCAATTGAAGACAAGGATTTCCGAAACGATGAAGAAGAAACTTCCAGTGGCAGGAGAGGGGACATGGCACACATGGTCATTTAATTTAGGGCCGTATTAAGTCTGAGGTAAGTATAGAAACTAATTAATATATCAAATACAATAGAGATACCCATGTCGCATATATGCAATTAGATACACGTGGCTCTTTGATGGATCAAATATAAATTGACAGACAATATGGACCACTGCCATAAAAGTCTAGGTTGTTTTCCGATTAATGATTCTTTCTCGATATGCCTACCTACGTACTTTTCCCTACATGTATCATTCATGTTCCATGCAAATCATTCATCCTCTTTTTATATTTTATTTTCAATTGTGTATAAACATATATGCTCCCACCAAAGCTTTTATTTTCCCCTTTTGTTTGCATTCCATTTATTCTCTTCATGAACTACTTCAATTTCCCTTGTATAAATAGATACATTCACATGTAAAGATAATGTGGCAGTTATTAGTGTTTCTCTTCTTTTTTTTTTTTATGCAATAAAATATAGATTAAAGTTAAGCTTACTCTAATCTAAAGTTATTAAATGTTTATAGGGATAATAAAAAATGATTTCTCAATAACAAAACTTCAAAATTGAATTTAAATTATAACAAAATATGAACGAAAAATTCTTTCATTAGCCGACCCTCTTTCACAACAATTATTAGTTTATATAAACTCTTTGAAATAATATAAAAATATGGGTGGCATTTAGGGTGGGGTCTCCATCTTTGGGTCTATGATGGATCCAGTGTAGTTAAACAACCAAAAAAATATGGCTAACTGCCACATTTTGTGTGCAAAATACTAGGTTCACAGTGAACTCGGATCCATCCTAAAATACGCTTAAAAACATGTGGATAGATGAGGAAGGGGCAAAAGGATTGATAATTTCTGTGTTATCACACTTTCCAGTTTCAGAAAGATCAAATTAACTAATGAAGAGCGCGTTCCCTTTTCTATTGTGTTAAACGTCCCTTATTCTTTTGTTAATTTCTTTGTCCCTCTTTGATTTTGCTTGAATCTTGTATTATTTGGAGGCTACAGTTCCAGAGGGTCCATTCCATGCACTCCCTCATGTGTAGACAGACACAAATTAAAGTACCGTGATATGAATGTAGGACATGCACACTCTGCAGCAGAGTACGTATAAGGCGACAAAACCCAAAACAAATAAGCATATAGGAAATTGACAAGAAGAAAAGCGAGAAGGCCGAAAACTAGTGTTGCTCTAAGTATAGTTAATGCAAACAAGAATATCTCCACAAGGGTAACCAGTTTAAGAAAGTACTTGTGCTTATATATAGTTTTAAACCAAACTTTAAAATCAAATTAATTAGGTTATATTTAACTTTTTTTACTAAAAGAACAAAAATCATTGATGAAAAGAGAATCTGTAACTGCACACACAAACAAACTTATATATACTTTAGTTCCAAGTGAAAGTTCTTTTTTTCTTCTTCCATAACTCCAAGAGTACAGAAGAAGTTTTGCAAAGCAGTTTAAATAAAACAGGGGGACTCCCCAAATTTACTTTATTGTTCGCTCATTAATTGCATGAAATTCATAACTACTTGCATGAAATTCTACTGAAACTTAAGTAGTAACTGCAGGATATATACCTCCTTTTATGGATAGGACAGGAGGGTGTTAAGATACCATAATAACTTCTAGATTCCTACTACGATTTTAGGTAGAAGGATACTGTTGAAGACCAAGTCTCACAAAATTTTAAATTGGGTAAAGATACACGAATATGTTTGCAACATAGTCTTTCATCCCAGGGTCATTCAAACTTGAAGCCTAAAAAATGCATAAATCATTTACTTTTGTCTTCAAATTTAATACTGCTATTAGAAGAATAGAGACAACAATCATAGGCGGAGCTTGAAAAAAATTCTTAAGGGGCCAAAAAAATTGAAGAATTAAGATAAAGCGAATCAGTCTATTAATTAAGTAATTTTTTTTTCTTCTGCCAAATATTTATACAATTTATGAATAGTTGATAAATTCTTCAATTCTAATTATTGACGGACATAAAAAAGAATGCCAAAGTTAAAAATGCAAATTAATATTTTCCTATTTAGTGAGGTTCATAAGATAGTATTTGTCAACAAAAGTATAAATGTTATTGTGTGTTTGTATCAGTTATGAGATTAAACTTATTTAAATAATCGATTATAAATATAATCAATTTTTTTTTAATAATTTTATGTTTGAGTATATTGACTTATAAATAATATTAAAATAATATATTTTATTTGGATTGTATGAATAATATTTGTTTTTGTATGATAAATTATTGAAAAGGGTGTGAATGATTTGTTTGTATTTCATAATATTTGATACTTAGGGATATTTTTATAAAAATATTATAATTCTAAAATAATCAATTTTTACTTATAATTAATTTTTTAAAAAAATTAGCTTTAAGTGGATTAATTTATACTTAGAATTAGTTTTTTTTTCGCTTATAATCTATGCAAACTTTTTACCTAAGCATGTGAAATTATATCAAAATGACTTTTATTTAAAAAGGAAAAAAAAAGTTATTTTCTTGCATTCCCAAACACACTTAACATAAGCATCGTTTAGAATCAAAGTAGACCTTAAAGTTTGATCATTGAAGCTATTATTTAACTTTTATAATTGCTTATCTATTGTAGTAAAAAATATTTTTTCTCTAAATTAATGCTTAATTGTGATGTAATCTTTTTTATTTTTATTTTTTAATTGAAAAATAAGCTAATAAGCTTTTAAGTTGGAGATTCATTTAAATAGGGTAGCATGTTAAGACTTAAATATATATACATAGTTAAATATAGATCCATATATATATATATATATATATATATATATAAAATATTTTATAAAAATTTTGGGGGGGCCACTATGCTCCGCCCCTGACAACAACGATCAAATGATTGATTCACCGCTTTGTCATATAAGTTTTGATATGATGGCAAGAAACAAATTTCATCTCCGAAAAGAGTAAGATGTTAGAAAAAGCATATAAATGGTTTTAAAATATATTTCAATGTTTATTTTTTTAATTTATTGAAACAAAGATGACTATTTACTGTGAAGAAGTAAGTCAGAAAGGATAATATCAAAATGAGACGTGGTAGGTCGTTGTATATACTAAGCCTCAACGTCAACAAGCCCTACAAGCTAATGAACATCATTAATAAGTTTAACTACAAGATATCTTAAATTAAGTTCATGTTTAGAAAGTTATCAAGAATCATCCCTTCTAAAAAGCTAAGTTATTTGATGGGCACATTTTAGCATAGACTGGATGCATCGTGGACCGGGCATTTAGCCACACCTAATTAACCACATTTGGTCCATAATGAACCTAAAGTTTTGAGGTCTATCCTAAACGCCCCGATGACGAAAACTTTTGAAGGGTTTATCTATCAAGTCTCCTCCGACAAGAGAGAGAATGTTTAGGTTCATCTACTTTGTGCTAAGATTCAACTAGAGATGGGTAATAGGCTTGACTAGTTTGCACTGGTCTGGTCCACCAGGCTGAAGGTAAACTTTGGGTTGACCCACATTTACATAGCAAAAGGACCAGCTCGGGCTCGCTTGCGTTACTCCATGGTTTAGGGGATTGACCAGGTGACTCATTTATTTTGTTTTCTTTCAGTTTTTATAATTTTTAATTTTTTTATAAAAATTATTTAGAGTTTTGAACTGTATTTGGACATTTGAACTATTTAGAGTCATTTAAAATTAAATTTTTTTTATTATTAGGTAAGAAAGGAAAAAGAATAAAAAAGAAGAAACTAAAATAAAATTGTAAAAATAAAAAAAATTATAATAACCTCTCCAAGGTCTTTTAAAATTGCACTCACCCCCTTCTAGATTTTAAAAATACATCTAACTCCCCTAATTAATGTAAAGACAATACACAAATCTCCCTCACATTTAACTGTCCGTTGAAAAACGAATAGTCGCATGTCTTTCACGTGAGTTTTAATGTTTTAACATTTTAAAAGTTTTAAAAAGCATCCTAAAATGTCATTCATGCCCCTCGGTGGTCACCCTATTTTATAGTTGGTGCCATGGAACCCTTCTTCAGAAACCTAATCCATTGAAGCTTCCCCCTAACCAACCTTGTTGCTGCTGCTCGAAGAAAACAAAACCCATTTGCATATATATATATACTTAAAATGAGTTTCTCAACCCAAATAAACTTGAGGAGCACAAAGTATACAAATAGCACCAAATAACCAAATAGCAAGGAAGAAGATCAATGCTACTAAGTTTGAAAAACCAGCAAAACAACAAGACTATCTCATGAATATATCTACATATTTAACGAAAACCCATCTGCATATTGTTTGAAAATCTTCTCAGCTCTAATTATTTCCAACTGACAAAAGAGGATTTCAGATATGCATAAAGTGCTAATAGATTAAGACATGAAATAAAAATAAGAAAGGAAAAGGAAATAATTTTAAACACTAAGGTAGCGTTTAGTACATTACCTACTAAGATTGTCAGTAATATAAATTACCATTTAGAAATATTACCATCTTTTAAATTGCTGGTAATGTTAAATATAGTGTTTGATATATATAGGTAATCTAAGTGGCAATTTACATTACCCTATTTGGTATATAAAAAAGATTACTAGATAATATATGCATTAAATCAATATAATAATAATAATAATAATAATAATAATAATAAATATTTAATTATTATTAATTAATATGAATGAGAAAATTTAATTATTAACTATGATTATAATAGTTAATTTTATTAATAATTATTATTATTAAAAATAATAAATATTAGTAGTAATTAATACTAAATAATAATAATAATTAATATTATAAATAGTAATAATTAAAATTATGAACATTAATTATCATTTAATAATAATTAATAATTTTTAATTATTTAATATAATTAATATTTAATCATAATAGTAATTATAATTATTATTAATAATTAATCATGATAATATTAATAATAATATTATTATTATTATTTAATAATAATTAATATTATTTTTAATAACAATAACAACAACAATAACAACAATAATAATAATGGAATGATTACCACCTTTTAAGAGGGCAATCCACATTACTATATTGGTGATAATTCATATTATTTTAGAAATTTAGATTAGTAATAATGTTACCCAACCAAATAAAATAATGTCATGGACCTAGATAATTTAATCAAATAGTAACCCAAATTGATTATCCCATACTAAATGTTACCTAAAACATTGGTGAATATGCCCATAGAAGCTCTTCTAAAAGTGGGTGAAACCATTGTCGACCTACAGAGAGGGGGGCAGCACTATTGAGAACAAAAAGATGTGTGTGTCGTGAGCACAAGGTGTAAGAATATGGAAGCAGTGTGAGGATGGAGGCAACGCGGGGGTGGAGGGATCTCAATGGGGAGGAATCGCGAAACTGTAGCTGGAGTCTTTTTACGGAGGGTTGAAGGGGTGAAGTCAGAATCGTATTAATTGTTCTGTGAGGGGAAGGGATACCTTGGTATTTCTATCATGTGACTTAATGGTAATTAATGCTATTTGGCTTAGAGGTATTAGGTGTATTTTTAAAATCAAAGAAGGGATGAGTGTAATTTTGAAGGATCTTAAGAGAGGTTATTATAAATTTTCCTTAATTATAAATATATCATGGACTAGCAGACTAACAAGTGGGTTAGTAAATACATTCTATTTAGGCTGTAAGTTAAATAGATCAGACTAAGTAATTTGTGTTTAAACGGGCCTATAAACCTAACCTAGCCAATTTGCGGGTTACACGGGCTAGTCCACAAATTGCAAGCCGCTAGATCACTTAATCATAAAAATTTTGACACCAAATTTATGACCAACTTAACTATAATAAAATCTTATGTTGTTAGTGAAAATTTTTTAATGACTTTATATCTAACCGATGTTTTAGCTATTCTTCAAGAAAACATTTCAAAACACTACAATTACACATCTCTAAAACACATTTCAACAGCAAGTTTATCAGTTCTCTCAAACCAAGCGTAAATAATTTGGGATGTATTTCTATCCAATCAGAAATTGTTATAAACAAAAGGAAGATGTAACACTTTGGTTAGTTCCAAAGTAATCAGCTTAACTTTGCAAACTTTAGTGAATGTTTTGTACCTCTTCGCTCAATTAAAGGTCACTTAACATTTAACTTGGTTCAATTTAAAGGTTACTTGACATTCAACTTGGCTCAAATCAAAGGTTACTTAACATTCAAGTCCTAAAATATAAAGTTACCTAACATTCTAACCCTTTCAAATCAAAAGTGAGAAAACTATAAAGTAAGATTCCCGTAAGGATTTATAAAAGTGAATAAAGAAAAAGTCACATTAGCATCATAGTTTAAAGATTGGGCGCAGAAAACTAGAATAAATTTGCCACATAATAGACTTGGGTTTTGATTGGAACTCACTGCCCTTGTTATGGCTAAGTTTTATCTTTAATCTGAAAGTGCTTTTAGTACACTTTAATTGAACCAGTGTGCGTATAATTACAAAAGGTGATTGAATCATTAGGCCAACCAAATTTGACACTGTCATCGGTAGTCATAATTTCTACCTTGATTTCCTGCAAGGTTTTTTTGTTTGTTTCACACGCGGCTTTCGCATTCTTTCTTATTTCCAAGTACTTTTTCTCTCAAATTTCACTTCCTTTTGTGTTTATAGTAAACTTTGTTCTCTCTTTCACTGATTCACAGAGAGTAAGTACTGAATACCGATATAAGCGAAGCAGCAGCAAAGGGGTTTCTGGCTTAAATTAGCCTTTTCTCTAAATGTACATTATTTGTGTATTGACTGATTCTGTTTAAGGCCTTGTTAGGAAACACGACGGTCTGCAATTATAGCGAAAGAAATGAAAATTAAATATGCAAGTTATATTATATCCATACAGAGTTAAAATTGTTTTATCTGTTTCTCTCAAACAAAAATATAGATAAAAACATAAAATTTTGAGTATGTATTATTTTTGTAATGTTGACATGTACTACTTTTACCGGTAAGTGTCTCTGCACTTCAAATAACAGTTCATATCTTACTCTTGTGAACTAACTTACCCACATCCATTCACAAAAATTTGGGAACCCTTACTTATTTTTTATTACTATATTCAGGCATCAATGCAGCTATTCTTGCTCATTTGACACTATATTCATTTGGATGTGCTTATTGAACTTATTCAAGATCCGATACCAAGCTACATGCCTTTTGCAAATGATATAGTCCTAATAGCTAGGAGAATCAAGAGAAGAAATAAATGCAAAATTAGAGCTAAGAAGACAAGCTTTCGAAACATATGATTTTCGTATAAGTAGAAATAAAATAAAGTATATATGGAATGTAAGTTTAGTAAAAGATGTACAAAAAGAATTGGGATCGATATCATACCACAAGTCACACAACTTAAGTATCTTAGATCCATTATCCAAAATAATGGTGAAATAAATGGAGAAACAAACCATAGGATTCAAGCCGAATAGATGAAATAAAGGAGTGCTTTGGTATTATTTGTGATAAAAGAGTACCACTCAAACTTAAGGAAAAATTTTACTGTACGACTATAGAACTAATGAGATTGTATGAGACTGCATGTTGGGTGATAAAAAGTCAACAAAAAATAAACTTAACACTTCCGAGATAAGGATATTGCATTAGATTAATAGACACACTTGACAAGATAGGATTAAAAATAAATGCATCAAAGAAAAAGTTGGGATAACTCTTATTGTGGAAATTATAGATAGTAGAATCTAGCTTAGGTGGTTCGTGCAAGTGTGGAGAAAGCATGTAGAAGTCCCACTAAGGAAAGCATATCAGATGGAGAATAAATGGGTAATCCAATATCTAGAGGTAAAGTAAAACCTAGGAAATCATAAATAAAACTATTAAAAGAGATCTAGATTAAGGTTTAAATACAAGCATGATTTATGGTAGAATACTATAATCTTATTTGATTTATGTAGCTGACCTCACCTAATGGAACAAAGTTTAATTGTTGTTGTTGACATATGGTACCTTCGTTTATACTTATTTTATGGGAAAAATACTTTTTTAATAAAAAAATATGTCTTAAATTTTTATACGCTATCTGAATAATATTCTTAAAAAATTAATCGGTTATTTAATATTTTTTATAAGTAAATAGATATTGCTTCTAATAAAAATACTTTGAGTATTATCTTTAAAAAAAAAATTTAAAAGTTTATGTAAATACACTTATAGTAGAATTTTGAAATATCACTTAAATTAAATCGCCAACCTCAATTTGTTGTTCGTAAGATTTAGCCTTCAGAATATCTTAAAAACATAAAATAATTCTGAAAATAATGGTATTGGTCACTGTATCAATTGGTCTCAGTAAATATTGACTTTTGGACGATTTTGATGTTTGGAAAAGTATCGATATTTGATAGAAAAGGCCACTATTGAATATCAACATTTAGTTGGTTGAATTAACTTTTTTTTTTCACTTGCATAAGTTTTGAGTCCGAATTTTTTAAATCAAAATTAGTATTGAAAGAACTTTGGTCTATAATAAATCAATCTAATGCAAGTTAAATTAATTAAAATCATGTAAATTTTAAATATCAGTAGTTTAAACCCCCAAAAAAAAATCACTCTTGATTCTTTAATAATAATATCTTTTTAGGGAAAAAAATTCAAAATTTTAAATAATAATATTTTGAGTATTTCAATAAAG
Organism: Pterocarpus macrocarpus; assembly: GCA_031439585.1. NCBI lineage: Eukaryota > Viridiplantae > Streptophyta > Magnoliopsida > Fabales > Fabaceae > Pterocarpus > Pterocarpus macrocarpus. The sequence goes on along the minus strand of CM062513.1, from coordinate 30,007,961 downwards.
ATAATTCAATTAAAAGCTACCAAATATTATAAATTAAAATTTTTGCTTGCAGTAAAGGATACTTCTTGATGAAGCGTTTATATATATCAAAGAAAGATTTAAGAGTATCGTTAAAATGCACTTTAATTTAAACACATATATTAAGAAATTAAAAAAATTTATTAAATAAAAAATAAAATAATTTAGTATTTTAAAATTGAAAAATTAATGTTTATCCTTTAAACAACCAAAATAAGTAATAAACGTTATTTTTAACTTCTAACCTTTATTCTTAGAATACTATGTTAATAAAGTCATATGATATGGGAACCCTAAAGCCTAAATCAAAATAAGTAATCAATGTTTTACATTGCACTGATATTAATGAAAACTAAGTATATATGGGAACCGTGGATCCTAAATCCTAAATCACGTCATGCGGTGATTTTCATCATAATTAGGAGCTGGACCCTAAATTGAATCTAAAAGAATTTAACCAATAGTAAAAATTATGAGTTGACAAAGTTTTTTGAAATTTTAATATGAGATGATTCATTCCTATAACATATATATGTCCAAATGCTATCACTAGTATATTTTAATATATATTTTCATCATCTTCTTCAATGTTTTCTTTTTATATTCTTTAATATATATATATATATATAGAGAGAGAGAGAGAGAGAGTTGTTATATCCTCTTAATAATCAACCTAAAAATTTTCCTAATTCAGAATCTCACTCATAGTGGTATGAGTTTTACACAATATCAAAGGACTATTCAATAGATATGTGTCTTATTTTGAATTAGAAAGATTTTTAGGTACACTACTTAAGAGGATTTAGCATTTCTGACACACACACACACACACACACATACATATATAAGTAAATTTTAATTATTTGATTTTATATTAATAGATAAGATTAAAATATAAAGTCATATAATTTTTTTAATTGATCATGTAATCTTTAAGTAATTTTTAATTTTGACTATTTATATATAATTATACGGCTCTGATTTGCTTCTCTTACTCTCATAATAAACCATATATATACATATAGAGACACACAAGCAAAAAGAAATTAAATAAAGACATTTTGATTTTTTTGTGGGGGGGGATACAAGTCACTTTAAACTTATAAAACAAAAAGGCTGATTAATTAGGGTGTTCTCGAGATATATTACATCACTTAGCTGATTTTCGGTGGCCAGTTGTTATCACAATTATAATTTGATATGATTAGGGCATTATACTTTCTAGAAGTTAAACAAGAATCAACTAACGAATTATTGATGGCTCTTGATTTTAGGTCAAACCTACAACCACAGGCAAGTAGTGGTGGATCCAGTGGTTGAAAAAGAAATTTCAAAGATCAAATTAAAAAAAACAAAAAAGTGGAAAAATTATCATAATTGATAAACTTTATCGTGGTCGCAATGCAAAAGGACTAAAGAACTTAAAGTTCTGCCATCTCCTTGTTATGCTAGACGGTGGAAAAATGTAACTAGTTGGAATGCTTAAAGAGAAAGAGAGTTGCGAGTAAGGGAAGAGATCAAAAGATGAAGAAGGAAAGTGGGGGGCAAAAGCAAAATGAAGAATCTCAAGGTGTAATGCACGGGTTAAGCAAATATATAGCTAGGGTGTGAAGGCTTCAAGGGAGGGATTCCTTTCACGTCCAAGACATGTGTGCTGTCTGCTAGTGCTCCAATAGTCCTTTCTTTTTCTAAAAGCATCTATAACACTTTCCAGCGGCATGAGAGAAGAGAAGACTAAGGGGCCAGTACTGTTTTCTGAAGGACTCCTCCCTGTTGTCACTTTTTAAAGTGTGACTTTTGCGGCTTAGGGCCATTTCCTTCTTTTTTTCATGGTCATACTAATTAAAATTTGGTTGTATGGAAAATTCACAAATCAGCTGTGGCTCGCTAGATCTTCGAGAATTTTTTTATATACTTAAAAATAATACATTAATAGTTATAAAAAACAAAATATGTACACATATATAGCGCCTTAGAGGCATTACTTTCAAAATATCAAGTATGTGCTTCAATTACAACCTAACAAATGGTTTTATAAGTTGAAAACTATGGCAAATTCTATGGTGGTTCTTGTTGAGTTAAGGACCATCATGGACCTTGAATCTTAGTTTTCAAATTTTAATCTAGGTAACAATAATAGATTTGTACTTTAACTTATCTTTTGTTTTTAAATTTGCCCTTTAAGTTATAATATTTCAAATTCGTCCTCTAATTTTCAAAAATTGAATATATTTATCCTTTTCATAGACTATATTACTCACATTGATGAAAAAATTTTATCTAATATCTGAGTTAGCAAAAATAATATACATAACATCTTATGTGGAAGTTATATTTTCAAATCTATTCTCTAAATTAACAAACAATATTTGCAAAGAGGTTGCAACGAGGACAAAGGTGGTTGCTTTTTAAAAACTACAGGACAAAGTTGAAAACAGAAAATAAGTTAAGGGACGAATCAATTATTTTTGCCTATAATCTAACAGTTGAGATTAAATTTTTTTATTATATAAAAATAATTTTGTAATAAATTTTTAAAACTAAGATATATGAAATATCAATTTTATCCTCCCTAATATTACACAATTTTACCTATCACTCCACCTTTTCGTTGTTGCAACTTTCCCATGCCACCATGCAACCCCCTTGCTATCCTCTCCCTAGCGCTACTTCATCCCCATTGTTGCCCCTCCCCTACCCCTAGCACCACTGCTCCTCAACAGTCTTGGCTTTGCAAGCAACCTTCCCGTCACTACCAGCCTCCCCCCCCCCCCCACTACAACCACATCCTCATCGGCACAATCAAGGACAACATCATGCACTAACACTCCATGAACTGCAGCCACATTATGTGCTACTTCAGTTAAAACTACCACAGCCACCTCATCGAGAACGATATTTAGAGGAAGCTTGGCATTAATTAAGATGTGCCCAAAGAACCCACCTTGGTTTGGCATCCATATCCAGTGCTAGTTAGCATGTCAAAATTTTGTGCTATTGCTATTATTGATAATTTGATACTCTTTGGTGTAGTAAAAAGTAATTAAAAGTTAGAGGAGAGTATGAGGGAGTTTGGTGTGTACTTACCCTTAATTTAGGGTTGTTATAAATAGGAATTTTTTCAAGAAATTTGTTAGTCCCTTTCTTGGTGATTAGTCCAGTTTACAATGTGGAAGGTAGCTGCTAAGAGTTTGGCATCTATTAATTAATATTAATCTATTTGTGTGTAGTCACCAATTCTTGTTCTAACATGAGCATGAAATTTATAGCATTTTCCAACAGAAATTTCTTGATGATGGACTTTGTGTGCCTTTGGTGTGATTATCTATGCATGGTTGAATTGAAATGTAGTCACCAATTTCAACATTAGTGATTTAAGTAGCATTGTGGAGGCCAACAATAATGTTGGCATCGATAAGGCATGTGTAGTGGTAAAGAAGAAAAAGAAGAAGAAGCATACAAACGGATGAAAAAGAGTGCAGTGGGTTAAAGGGCATATTGGGTGGAGGGAGAAAGGTTAGTAGTGAAGGTAAAATAGTAATTCTTTGGTTACTAGTGAGGTTAAAATGGTAATTTTATTATTCTTTTTCTATATACTTTTGTCAAGAAGTATGATTCATTAGATAGTAAGGACCACATATGAATGAGCTTGAAACCTTTTGATATCTACGCTTGATCAAATTTTATATCCTTCGCATATGAAATTCGTGCCTATTTTGTTTTAGTTAAAATAGAGATCCAAAATCAAATACTATATATAAAAAGAAAGTGTTAAGTTATCTCTGCTATGTGAAAGTTAACTTTGCTAGTTGGGAAAGAAACTATCATTTATCTTCAATAATGACTTTTTGAGTAGATTTGACTTGTCTTAATTTAGAAGTATTTCTTTTTGAAATACTAAAAGGTCATTCTTACTATCATTTAAGGTTCATCATCCTGGCTTGGCAAAATCTAGGTGGGGCCAAAGCCATATTGAGCCATAAAACTTGATAAATAGGATATAAGTAAAAAGAGTCATGCCATGACTATCAATTATAGTTTGACCTTGTGGAAAGAGCTCAATCTGACAATGGCATGTGTCAAGGTTACAAGTTTGCATCTTTGAAATAAGGGTGCTCAAATGCAATTCAACCTAATTAAAATCATTAAACTAATAAAAAATAAAAAACTAACTAAAACTGAATTTTTTTTACTTCTTTGAATTTTTTTGTGAGAATAAATCAGTTAAATTTAGTTTGCTATTCTACTTTCAAAAACTAATCCAATTCAAATCAAATCACCATTTCTATTTAACATAAATCTGTTGCCAAACATCAAAGCCTCGTCTTTGGAGTTCTGCCATGCATCTTTCTTTTCTTTTGGGTGCCCAATCATGTACTTCCTTACCTAAGGCACATGGTAACATGTGCAACATGTCTTAGTACCCTACTAGTTGTGACTTCAATTGCCAAAACTGTACCATCCTCCTGAAATACGGTACTATGCTTAAGTCATAGTACCATACTCAGGACTTGTTACTATTACCTGAGCGAACCTCTTCTGACAGCAATTTCAGCCATCTTCGTAACTTTCAAACTATCTGGAGATAACACAGAAATAGGAGTGAGAATCTTAAGTTCTCAGTAGGATTCTTTAACTATTATACATAATGTCATCGTTGTCATCTCCAGTTGCTTCTATTTATTACGAAAAAGGTGAACATATTATACAAACTGTTCAATTTTATAGTTCGAAGACATATTGTCCAAAGCAAGGTTCATTTTATTCATACACTTGTCATTTGGGTGAGCCAATACAAAGTCAAGTCATGAATTATATTGAAAACATAAAATCTGCACATGCCTTTACTTGTACTTGAATTTATGCAAATACACATAATTTCCTTTTCTTCATTTATCTTCCTTTACTTGTTATACATATTCCAGAGTACGATCGCCATGTCATACTCCATCGAGGTGCGATCACCATGTCACACTAATTAGGAATATGTTCATCCTGCCACGTCCCAGAGTATGATCGTCATGTCACATTCCTTAGGGTGTGGGATCATCATGCCACATTCCAGAGTATGATCGCCATGTCACGTTCCTCAGGAATATGGACTCATCATCATAAATTTACGGTACTTACATTAGCTGGGTCATGTCATGCCTCATGTAAGCCCTATCCCCTATACTCACACTAGCTGGGTCAATGCCATGCCTCATGTGAGTGGAGTGCTTGTATATGTTTTAATCTTTAATCTTTAATCTTTACTGCCCTTAGGTAGTCTGATATAGAAGTGAGCTCGTCAGCTCAACTCTTGACCGTCGTCACATAGTACTGACCCACAAGGGGATTCACATGCCTCTAGTCTTGGAGGGATCTCATTTTAGCCACGTGTCTCTAAATTGAAGGGATCTCTTCTGGTCACGTGCCTCAAGAATAGAGGGATCTCATCTGACCACGTGCCTTCAATGTAGAGGAATCTCATCTGACCACATACCTCTAAGGTAGATGGATCTCATAGTTTTATACTGCCTTCATAGGGAGGGATTCAATGTGCAACTGTCTCCAAGTGAAAGGACTCATATCTTATCTTATTTAACTGCCTTCACAAGGAGGGATCTCATAACTGCCTCTAGGTGAAGGGATTCACATTTAATATGTTCTCATACATAATCATGCATATGCATCATCGTTTACTTTCATATATCCTTACATCTAGAATTTCATATTCATCTCATATCATAAATATTTATAACACATAAATGCTCATAAGAATGATTCATGATCATGTCATCGTAAACTGTTCATATCATAAATTTCTCGTAAAGTAAACATTCATAGTTGCATAGACTTCTGCCAAAATTTCGACAGCATAACGGATCAAGTCCGCTTCCGCATGAATAGTGCTAGTACTCAGAAAATCAATTGTACAGAAAAAATCATAACACTTCATTCATATTTCAATCATCAATCTCATAAGAACATTCTTTGCATTTAACACCTAGTTGTTGTCCTAACACTTTCACTCAGCCCGATTTTTGTAAATCAGGCCATAATTTTATTTCAACTCATCTGGAGCTCAATTTTGGATATGTTAGAGTGTTATGTGTCTATTTTCTAACCTCTTTAGTCTCATCTAATTTTGATAAGTATAGCTCAAGTTATTTAAGTCTTATCCTGGCCTGCCCTGAGACTGGCCAGAATTACACTCTTGAAAGTAAAAATCCACTAAAAATCGAAATCTAACTCAAATCATACGAAATTGGTATCATATCAAAGCTAACATGACAAGATTTCATTTGCAATAAGTTTTGTTTCATTTCCTTTAGTCGAACTCGAGTTATAAGTCCTGAAATTCGACCTTCCTGAACTACCCTATTTTGACCTGGTTTGGACATAGGGCAACTTCCTCAAACTACTGGGAACAAATGAGATCGTAACAAACTCGAAATTTCATTATGAAATATTCCCCATGTGTTAACTTTCTAACAAAGTTGGTTTCACTCAATTTGGAGTTGTGTAGGGTGAGTTACACCCTTCTCAATTCACACTGCACAGATGAAAGTCCTGATTCCTAAGTTAAACTTCAAAAATTCATATCTCTCTCAATACTAATCCAATGCCTTATATGATATATGTATGGAAATCCCTGAATGTCTAGTTTTATATAAAAATGGTTCTATCAAATTTGAACGGCTATAGGTGGAGCCATACATTCCGCCGTACGGACTATCGTGGGGCTTCTCACTTAGACAGCATCCCAATCCTCCACTTCTCCTAGTTTTCTTCTTCTAACCTTAATTCCAACTCAAGATTTCATATTACTCCAACCATAATTTATCATATACATCCAATATATCATCAAATATATAGAGAAGAGTGAAATTTCATACAGGCACAGTTTAGAAAAATTACGGACAGAAATTGAATCCTACCTTCTTTAGGTGTGGTTTTGCTGAATTTGAGTTTGGATTGCTGGAACCTTGACAAAGCTTGGAGATTTGATGGAGTTGTATAACACCCTTTATTATATAAGCCATGCTCGAGTCATGGGGTTATATTAAAAGGGTTGTCACTGTGTTAAGGAAGCTTTAAAATATGGAAAATATAATATATGGCCCTTTAAATGCAAACTTTATTACTGAATAATAGTTCATAAGCTTCATTATCTCCGATACATAGAGAAGGAAATGATTACAATTTAAAAGAAATTGTGACTAACATAATACACAGCATTTGCTTTCGACTAGTTGTTAGCTAGCTTTAGTAATCTCTTGGTCTGGTTTACGCCTGAGTCTTGCTCAATGAATATCCCTGTACTCTGCCTCGCACTTGATTTCCAACTTGGATGCTGGAATGTTTACGGAAAAGGAAAACATACAAGTAGGCAGTGAGAACTTAAGGTTCTCAGTAGGTAAACTCAAACCAATCTTACAATGCCATCATAAACATTCCAACCACTTCGGTTCATTATGAAAATATGAGTACATAAAAACAAATAGTGGTTCAATTTTAAGTTGAAAACACCTTTTTCGAAGCGGGTTATATTTTAACAACCACTTGCCATATCATATGACAGACATAGAAATACGGATAGCATAATATACTTCAACAAGGATCATAATAGCATTTTGACTTAACTGGATAATTGAAGATGCACATAGATATGCTTATACTTGAATGTATGCAAGTGCACTTGACTTAATTTATCTCTTCTTTAACTTGCAACTTAACCTTGCCATTCTATACTTGGTCCCTCGGAGGTGAATGGCCTCTCTCACCCCTGGGTGATAGCCTGCTTTTCAGGTCCGAGCTCGTGCCTATACATGAGTGATGGGTTTACTTTTTCCGACCCTCACACCGGTCTATTCCCCTTAAATCTGGTTAAGGGCTGGCCCAAGTCTGCCCATGCTAACTAGGTCTATGCCATGCCTCACGTGGTAGCTTGGTACGTCCTTCTTGCAAGTTCTTATTATCCTTTTCTTTCCATATTTTATCATGCATGCAGATGCTTTGAGTATTCATGGATATGTCTCTTACCTTACTTCTCATATCATATTCTAATTATGCTTGCATACATGACGTACATGAACATGACATATAAATATAAATATATTCAAGTCATAATCACCCATAGCATAAGTTCTTATAAATTCCCGCCGAAAATTCGGCAGTATAACGGATCGAGTCCGCTTCCCCATGAATAGTGCTAGGCTACCAATACAATCAATTAAGTATGTAATTCAATGTAAAACAGTAAGTTACAGCCACATTATTGATCATATGATATGTCAAAATTAATAGAAATATCAACAGAGTTTTCTGCTCACTCTACCCTCTTCTACCCGAATTTTGTAAAGTCCACTCTTACTCTTATTCAACTCATTTAGACGTAAATTTTGGATATGTCATAGCTCTATGTGTCTAGTTTCCAACCTTTTTAGTCCCATCTCATTTTGATTTGTATAGCTCAAGATATAAAAATTTTACCTCAGACTGCCCAGTTCTTAGCCAGAATTGAGTTCTTATAAAATAAAATTCACTAAAAATAGAAAACTGAGTGAAATCATACGAATTTTATATCAAATTAAAGCTAATAGATCAAGCTTTCAAATGAACTGAGGTTCATGTCATTTGCCTAAGTATATTTTGAGTTATGAGTCTCGAAACTTGACCCTGCTGGACTACTCTATTCCAGCCTGAGTTAAACTTAAGTCAACTTCATTGATGTGTTGGGAACAAATGCCAACGAATTTGGTCCTGAAATTTTTATGGGATATTATATTATATGTTAGCTTTCAAAAAAATTTAGTTTCACTCAATTTGGAGTTGTATAGGATGAGTTATACGCTTCTCAACTCATACTGCCCGGGTAAGAATCCAGATTTCTAGGTTAAATTTCAAAAATTCATAACTAATTCAACACTAATCCAATGGCCTTATATTTTATATGTATGGAAATCCCTGGATGTCTAGTTTCATATAAAAATGGATTCATCAATTTTAAATAGCTGTAGGTGGAGCCGTATGCTCCGCCAGTACAGATGCCATAGGGCTTCCTCACAAGAATAGATTCTACTTAGCTCCTTTTTGGGTTTTTTTGATAAATCCCTCAACTTAAACCAAGTTTCCTCATCTCAAATCACTAGAAGAACATCAAAACACCATCATACAAGTATGGCATAAGAAGAACACAGCAGCCACATAGTCACATGATACTTCAAATAACTAAGAATTTGAGCTACCTACCTCAAAATCCTTGAAATCATGGAATAAAGGAAGGTGAGAGCAACATCCTAACCTTCTTCCCCTCTCATGGCAGCGCCATCAATGGTGGTGGAGGGACACCACTTGATGCTAAATCATGAAATTGTTAGAGGGGTTTTGTAGAGAAGAGGATAAGGATCAATTTTCATAAAAGGAGTGAGAGGATTTAAGGTCAAGAAGGGCATGAACTATGAGCTTGGAGTCCATAGCCATGGAGGTGGTGAAGAAGAGAATGAAGATGAGAAGATGGTGGTGGAGGTGGTATAAATGATGAGGGGAAGGAGAGTGTGTAGAAAAGTCTAGGGCTTGAGGGCATTTTAGTAAAAGTAAGGGTGACTTACTCATTAAGTTTAGTTAGCTTGTTTAGGAAGCTTTGTGGGTAATCTCATACTCTTACTTGAAATTTTGGGTAGAAGATCTCAATTTAAGGTTATTACAAGTATTTTAGTTGCCTACCAGTGTCTTGAAACCCACAAAATTTCTGAAAATAGAAATTCTCTACGGTTGCCCATTCCTGACAACCATAAAGCCCCTTATTTCGACCTTGCCACTATAGTCCAACGATGACAACCTCGCCTCTGGTTTCCCTACGGGTTACCTAATTGCTATTTTGCCCTTGTATCAGACTTGAACTTACTCCTATCCTAGCTTATCCTCAAGGTTCGGGATGTTACAAGTAGATTGAGAGGGGAAGAGAAGAAGAAGGCTGGAACAAGAGGGAGAGGGAGGCGCAAGTCAACAAGAAGTGAGAAGGAAAATCTGACTTAAATAGAGAAGGGTAATTTGAATTGTGAGTGTTGATTAGTTGAAATTTTGTGAGTGAAGTTCGGCCATATCTCCCTCTTTTGTGGCTAAATTATTCTCCACATCTCCTAAAAGTGGAACTCACTTCTATTCTATCTGAAATCGGAACTCGTCTCTATTCTGTGTAATATTGGAACTCGTGCCCACCTTATTTGAGCCTTGGAAATAATTCAGAGATCGGAAATCATGTCCGTTTTACTTGAAGCTTGAGAATAAAGTAGGAGATCGAGAATCGTGTCCTATTCTGGTTGAGTTCAACTCTAAGGTCGGAACTCGTTACATTCAACCCGGAGGTCAGTGCTTGTGACCATTCTGTTAAATCATCAACTCAAAGGTCAGAAACCATGTACACTTTATTTTCAACCATGAAGTCGGAAGTCGGAAATTATTTACTCGAAGTCGGAGGTTGGAACTCAGAAACCACTCCATTTAATTTGAAACTCGAAGATGAAGTCGGAAATCAGAAATAATCCATTTTTATTTGAAACTTGAATGTGAAGTCGGAAATCGGAACTCGTGATGGATGTTACATACAAAATTGAAAACGTAAAAAATATATTAACTAAATAAAGATGGAACACACATAGCACCTTGTTAATCTGAAAGTTAAGGACTATGGCCATTACTCTCGGCTTCAACATTATCATCGAATTCTTATTCCTCTTCCTTATTCTCATCTTCATCCTTAGTGCCGTTCCCCCTCTTGTCAAACTGACTCATTGAATATTGTTTCGGAAGTTCAATTATGTCAACTTCCCCTAAGACGGAACATAGATTGGAGGGGATGTCAGTATCAACAATAACCCTAAAAGGACTTGGATCATCGATTTGATTAGTTTGCTCAAATATTTCATAAACCTCTGCTCGACCCCTTAGTTTGTATTTTATTACTACCCTTTAGTTAAATTTGCATCTTCCAGGATATGGAAGGTAATAAACTTATCTTGTATTTTGGGCGATGATAAATGGATCAAATTTTCCATATCTTTTAGTATGGTTAATCTTAATTATTTTGTAGTACTTGTGTTTACATGTTCTCTCGGGACGTGTTGAATCATACTATTTGCAAGCGAATAGCACAACCCTTTTATGAGGTTCACCAAGGTGCTCCAACTCAAGTATTTCATTAATAACTCCATGCCGGTCACTTTCTTTATCTCCACTATCTCCCTTAACATGAACCCCAATGTTGTCAATTTTCTTCCCTCTTCGCTCGGGATGAACTAAGTGATCTTTCCAATAGGGTAGTTCCTAGAATATACGTTGTTTGGTCCAATTGTGTTTTACTCCATATGCCGACAATCTAATGGATTTCCTAACTTCTATAGTCTTCGAAAGTCACATAACCCTGTCCCAAATTTGCTGACCAGTAAGTCTAATAGGAGCTTCCTCACTCTCTATGATATTCTTTCTAAATCCATACCTATTGTGCCTATAAGTATGGTCCATATCTAAAAACCTTCTATGACAGTCAAACCAAGAATTCTTTCCATCATACTTCAAAGTAAATATTTTTGTATCCTCCATACAAATTGGACACGCAAATTTTCCCTGCTTCATCCATCCAAACAACATCCCATAAGTTGGAAAATCATTAATGGTCCACATCAATACTACCTTTAGCATAAAATTCTGCTTGGTTAAGATATTATATATCAAAACACCATCACACCATAACTCATTCAACTCATCAATTAAATGTTGGAGATAAACATCAATATTGACTTTGGGATTATTGGGACCGAGAATTATACAAGTTAAGAACAAGTAAGGATCTTTTATGCACATTTTAGGTGAAAGATTATAAGGAGTAACAACCACAGACCAACAAAAATATGGTTTACTAAATTGATTGTTAGGAGTAAAACCATCGGCACATAACCCTAACTTAATACTACATGGATTAGATGCAAAGTCAAGATAGGTTCGATCAAAATGTTGCCAAGCTTTACCATAAGAAGGATGTGTCATTACACACCATCACTTCTTCTGCTCTCAAAGTGCTACTAAATGGAAGGTGCTAAACTTATTGATGCATACAATCTTTTGAGTCTAAGGATTAGGGGTAGATAGTACATTATTTTAGGTGGAACATCCTTATACATTATACTTTCCAATATCTTTGGCTTAAACCTAGGCTCTCTACAGAATTTACAATAACTTAGAGCAGCATCATGTTTGTAATAAAGCATACAACCATTCAACAACAATCAATCTTCATTTCATTCAACCCAAGCTTAGAAACTAATCTTTTGGCTTGGTAAAAGTCTTTTTGGATAGTTTCTGGATGTGAACTAATCTCACTCATTAATGAAGCCCAATGATCAAAGAAACTTTGTAACATCCTCCTAAATACAGTACTATGCTTAAGTCATAGCACCAAACCCAAGAGTTGTTACTATTACTTGAATGGACCTTGTCTGATAACAATCTTTGGCCGTCCCCAATATTCCTTGAACTACTTGGAGATAATACAGAAATATAGTGAGAATTATAAATTCTCAGTAGGACTCAATTAACTATCACATACCATGTCATCATTATTATCTCCTGCTACTTCGGTGTATTATGAAAAAGGTGAACATGTTAATAGATTTTTCAGTTTTATAGTTCGAAAACATATTATTCGAAGCAGAGTTCATTTTAGTCGTCCACTTGATAAACAAAGATGAACTTCAAACAATTAACTCATCAACATGAAGGACAAGTAATCATAATGTAACGATTCATAATAAGATACGACACAATTGAATAACATGCAGAGATGGATGCAAATAACTTCTTGATGTAAGCGCATTCATCTATCTTTAGATTTCTTTACTTTCTTTTTCTTGGCATACCTAGGTGTTACGTATCGCCATCCCTAGGGTGTGAGCTTAGACATGCCTCTAATTGGAGGGATCTCATTTTGACCATGTGCCTCTAATTCGGAGGGATCTCATTGTCATGTCATATGCCAAAGTATGACCGCTATATCACACTCCTTAGGATGTGCAATCATCATCATATCCTTAATCATAGGGTTCATGGATGCATATGCTTAACACCTTATTTTTAAATATCTCATACTTGCATGATAATCGTGTACTCATCATATGAACATCCCTAACTCTCACATATTTCTACCGAAAATTTGGTAGCATAATGGATCAGATCTGTTTCCCCATAAATAGTGCTAGTTTCAACAGATAGTCAGTCATAGTAAGAGATCAAATATAATGCATTAATCTTTCAAACACCAACATGAAATTGCAATACTTAGACTTTAATTGAACTCATATATACATTAAGGTGCCAAATCCTTTAATTTTGGAAATCCTGTTGATATTCTTCAACTCTGCCCGATTTTAGAAATTAAGCCTTAAATTCATTTTTAACTCATTTAGAGCTGAATTTTGTTATATTGAACTATTATGTGTTTAGTTTCTAACCTCTTTGGTCCCATCAAGTTTTGATATATGTATCTCAAGTTATTAACATTTTACCTGGGTATGTCCTGTTACTAGGCAGATTTACCTATCAAAAACAAAATTTACTAAAAATAGAAAATTGGTTGAAACTATACGAAATCTACATTGTTGTAAAGCTAATTGACCTAGCTTTTATTTTCACATTCATCTAATTTGAGCAAGTGGAACTTGAGTTATGAGCCCATGAATTTAGGTAACCTTTACTACCCTGTTCTAGCCTAGCTGGGACTTAGGGCAACTTTCATGAATTACTGGGAACAACATTGATTGAGTTAAGTTCTAAAATTTTTATGACATGTTACTCTATGTCGTAAATTTCTAAAAAAAATTAGTTTCACTCAATTTGAAGGAGTATAGGGCAAGTTATGCTCCTCGAAATCCAGTCTGCTCAGAATCAGGGTCAAAATCCTAAGGTAAACTTCAAAAATTCATATCTCACTCAATACTAATCTAATGGCTTTATATTATATATGTTGGAAAGCTCTAAATATCTAGTTTCACATGAAAATAGGTTCATAAAGTTTCAGTGGCAGTAGGCGGAGCCGTACGCTTCGCCAGTACGGAAGCCGTAAGATTTTCTAGGTTTCAGATTCTAGTTTGCTATCTATCTTGTTTTTCATGCAAGATTCAATCTCAATCCCATCAAATACTTGATAAACCAGCTATAATTTATCACATAACCATCATATATTATCAATTACATGAATAGAGAAGAACTTCCTAACAGCCATCAACTTAATAAACTCAAGCAAAGAAGCTAAATCCTACCTCTAGTTGATGCAAAACTAGAGGAAGTGAGGAAGAAGAAGAATGAAGGGAGAGAAGTTAGCATGAAAGAAAAGCACAAAAATAAGGGGAGTTAGAGGGGATTTGGTGTTTTAAAACTTGAGGAATGGCTTGTGATTGGTGGAGAGGTGTGTGGTGTATGGAAGACCAAATCTCTCCTCTCCATGGGCACCATATGACACCACCTATATGGGGGAAGAGTGGCACAGTTTCAGCCATTCATGTTAATATTTTTAGTGTGAAATTCTACTGATTCGATTCTGACAGTTTAAAATACCGAATCTTTATTGATTTCCCTCGAATCGATAAAACATTACTAAGAAAATTTGTGAGATTTTCTATATCTCTATTCTAATCGTCTCAAGTCTATTCTCTTTAATTAACACTTAATTAACTCCTAATCAATGTTTAATTAACTTCTAATTAATTCTACACAGTCAACAAAGTCAAATAAATAGATTAACATCGTAATTTAAACATATTATAATTTCGAACGTTATACTGAATAATTTTTCATAGTTTTTTACATAACAATCTAAATTTCCTTTAGCTCTAGTATTTGTAATTCATCCCTAATTACTCTTATTTTTCTAATAAATTGATTAACAGCGCAAATCAATTGCATCATTTCTTTGGAATTGTTATATTTTCACTTTTTCGTAAATCCTTTAGAAATTTATGTTTGGTTTCCGTAACTAGTGGTGTTTTCGTAATATTGAACAAGTCTAGGGGTATCCCATGTCATTTCTCATATGGATACCTCCATGACTCAATCAGCCGAGGTTTAGGTTTCTACGTTTTCGCTCCGTGATTCTGTTTCGTTTAAAACCTTATTCTACTAATCCTGTTGATATAGAGACCTAAATATCATTTTCCAAAAAGTTCAGGGGCAAGGATGTAAATAATAAAAGTTTGCCCAAGGACATTTTCATCATTTCCTATTATGTTATATGGGGATGTCACAAACTTTAACTCTGGTTCACCTTTGACTTATTACTCAACATTCTTACCGCCAAAGATAATTGGGAATGCACACTCTCTTCCCATAAAGGCCTATTCACTGCCTCTAATAAACTATAAAATCTCTCATCATCCGGATTTGGAACCTCTTTGAAAGGTTCTGAATATATTCCAAATTCATGGCCAGTAGTATTGAAAATCATTCCCTGATAACGACTACGATTATCCTCCCAAGTCACATTATCACCCTCTTCATTACCTACATGGGCCCCAGTCGAACTACTTCCAACATAACCCCCACCAAATTGATTCTCTGGTGAAAGGACTTCCCCATGTTTAGTCCAAACCCAGTAATTAGGCTTAAATCCATTCTTATACATATGGTATCTAATAGACTCAATATTTAAAAATCTCCTACATTTACATTTATGACAAGGACACCTAGCTGTCCCTTCACATGTAAACTGCTCTGTATGAACACGGGCCATTATGAATTGTTCAATCCCCTCATAAACTTCAGGTTTAATCCCGCCTCAACCCGAGTGCAATCTATCTTACATCCATACTCGATTTGGAGCAAACATTGTATCTCAACAATATCACACACTTGCAGACTAATACAATTACACATTAATCAAAAAAATTGGGTAGAGTCTCCTTGTAAATTAGGAGTCCCCACTAATATTTTATACATTAATTTTTTAGTCCATATTAATATTTTAATATTTTAGTCCACACTAATAATATTTATTTAATTGAAGTAGTGTTGTAAGTGCTCAAAAAGATTTGGGCAAAGTCTCCTCTTAAATTAGGAGCCTCCACAAAAATTAATTCAGCAATTTAACATAAATAACAATTATTTATTTCAAAATAATAATTATTTAATCCAAAGAATATTCTAAATAATTAAAAATATTTAGGCAGAGTTTTTCCTTAAATTAGGAGTCTCCACAAAGATTAATTTAGCATTTCAACAAATATAACAAACACATGTAGTTATTCAAGTTAATCAATTAGTTCTAAAAACTGTTCTAGAGCGCATCTCCTTATTTCACATAATGCAAGCACACAACACCATAGCACACAATTCAAACAATGGGAAGAAATGCTAAACCTTCCTCCAATCATGCAATCCCATTCTCTTTCTTCCTTCCTATAACTCTATCCTAGAAAATTTAAATCTCTAATATATAAGAAAACATAGAGTTAAAAACCGAGTATAATGTACATATCTAATATGCCAAAATACTGAAATCAATGAATGTACCACAATAAAAGCGCTCTAAGTGCTCCAAATGATATTTTTAACAATCAATATAACACAATAAGCTAAGTAACTAATTAAGAAACTAAAAACTTTAAGTAAAGAAATAAAATAAAAAAAGGCTAAATAAAGAAAACTAAACCGATTAAAATGCTTAAAAACATACCAGGAATACAATGACAGTCTTCAGTGGTGAAATAGAAGCTCCAGCATGTAGAAATGGCCAATGACCACAATTACCAGGGGCGAGAGAGAGAGAGAGAAAGAGAGAGAATGAGGAAGAAAAAGAAGAGGGTTGGCTTTTAACATTCAGTGTTAATATTATCAACGGATTTTCCGTCAGTAATATAGAAACCCAAAAGACGTTGGTGATTAATCAAATTTTCAAATACCAACGGAAAAATCCATCGGTAATATTAAAGAAAAACAAAAATAATAAACTAATTACCTACAAATTATCTATCGGTAACGTCAGTATATTGATATATTTATGGACAGTTATTCCGTCGATAACATGTTCATATTTTAAAGATTATATGATTAATAAATAATTGCATACCGACGGACATTTCGTCGATAATTATTTGATATACTGATCGAAAATCCGTTGGTATATTTTTTGATTTAAAAAAATATAAAATAAAAATTCAAAAAATAACCGACGGATTATTTTTCTCTTGATAAAATATCACATCAATTCTTCTTTTTTCAATGATTTATTAATCAGTATTACCGATACAAATAATCTATCAGTATTTTCTGCCGATTTTTGGCTAGTTTCTAATAGTGTTTTGACCTGGTGGGAAGTACTTAATCTAAAAAATGCATGTTATCTTTTTGTTTGAATTTCAAGTTTCACAATATTACACAAACACTAATTAGTTTCTTCTTCTAATAATGTTCTGCATTATGTAATTCAAATTCATTTGGTAGTTTATCCAAAAAAAAAAAAAAAAAACAGTGGACAACTTTTAAACAAAGTAATGTTTGTTTATTTATTTATTTATTTTGGAATGCAAGGAGATAATTTACATGAAAAAGTTATTTATATGTATGTACATAGAGTAAAAATTGTAACAAAAAATTTAATAAAATCAATTTATGTTTAACTGCTATTGTTATGAAATCAAATTATATTATATCATATTTTTCTTATATAATTTTTTAAAAAATATTTAATTTTTTGTAATATTAAAATTTTTTTATACTAGATTTTTTGAGATTAAAAACTTCACATAAAATATAATTAGATTAAAATACAGTAGGTATTTAGAAAATAAAAATAAAAATAAAAAAGATAAAGAATTTTTTATTCTGTCATGGGAGGAGCTTTGAATCAATACCACAGAATTTGTAACTGTAAGCGCGTGTTTAGTTTTGCATTTATAAAAAAATTCTTAATGAAATTGATTTTGCCAGAATTGCTTTTAGTTAAATTAATTTTAAAGTAAAGTAATTAATAGTTGGTAGTTTGATTTGAGAAGTGATTTTTGAAGTTGATTTTTTTTTAATAGTATTGATCAAAACCACTTTTAATTATACAACTACAAAAAAGGACATAAATTTCATACTACTTTATCCAAATTAGCTATCACAATTGTACACACAAAAAAAAAAAATAGCTATCACAATTTAAATAAAATAATTAAATAATTAATAATAAAAAACATATAGTGAAAACAATTATTACACATCCCATATTGATAAGTTGATTAATAACCTGTGCGGATCAAAACATATTATTTGTAATTAATATAATACAATGTATAAAATATTATGAAAAAGACAAAAACATCAAATAAAGGGGGAATATAGGATATACAATAATTATGTGCTCAATTTTTTGAGAAAATAAACGTAAAAGTAACTCCTTTTTACTTGATGGCGAGCTAGGTTTGTGACTAAAAGTGGGCTTGGAAATGATAAACGTATAATCATACAACTATACAAAGTGACAAATTCATATTTGCAAGGTTAAAAGTGGGTTTGCGTTTCACAAACTAGAAACCGAACAAACTCTTAAGTTCTTTTGGAAAAGGTGCTAGGTAGAAACGGATTTGTTTTTTTTTTTTTTTTTGATCTAGGAAATGATTTTTTTTAAAAAAACAAGAGGAAATAATTTTTCTTAAATGTTATTAAATCTCTACTTAAACGTTAGAAACATATATCTCAATCAAGTGAATCACGATCAACGATCTGTAATTTTCTTTTTTTAATTTTAAATCCTATTTTGGTTAATAAAAATTTATTACTACTTTTTGGATTAACTTGGAAAAAGATTAGCTAAGTATTAATTTTTAATTTATTACTATCTTTTTTATTATAAGATATTTAATTTAAAAAAATTCTTATAAATTATTATATAGTACTTCAATTCAAATTATATATAGATTTACGCTAGTATTTTATTTTAAAAGTTTATAAGGAATTTATACTTATTTAATTATTCTTAAATTAAAATTTTATTTTTCAATTGTTTTATTTTACATGTTTCTTATTTTTTAAATCCATTTTATAACAATAGTTTAATTTGATTTATAATTCCATATCGTGATTATAAATCATACAACACACTAGTTTATTATTTTATTATCTTATTATAATTGCTTACACAATTTTGAGTTGGGGTGATGCAAAGTTAGGTAAAGTCCCGTCCCATGTAGTGTCTTTTGAATTAAAACATTTGAAATTGCAAGTAAAGTTACCAACCACTTTTAAGTACTATATTAATTTAGTTTTAAAAGGAAGAAAATAAATTGCAAGGACAGATTATGTTTTCTTTACTATTGAAACTCAACCCCCGACCAAGAGATACTCTCTTCAAGACACATAACCTCCTCCATAATAGGTTATTAATTTCAATTAAAGTTCATCTTTTTTTAATAGTTATACCAAAGATTATGTGGATTACGGAATTAAAACAATTTTTTAATAAAATTTAATACATAATTAAATAGCGTTATATATTTTTATTTAATCTTTTTTTTTCCCTTTGTTAATGAATGGTCTTCGCACACTTACTAACACAAGGCTTTAAATAAAATAGTTGAAGGTGAATGATCATTCATGCTGCTGCGATGCTTGGGAATACATTCCCCATAATCGATTGCTATAAAAGTATCCTTGCATGCCACAAAGGTCTACTAGGGTATTCATGGTGCATGTAGCGTTTGTCCTATCCGCCTCGTGCGCGAACTTAGTGCTGTCGGAATGATAAGCAATATTTTAATACATTGATTAACTTTCATATTTAGTTTATTGAACCTCTTTTGTGCTTAATTGAATAATATTGGACACATTTTATGAGTTTGGACTCTAATTGGGCTTAATTGTATTTTTCAACACTATTACAAATTTACACTATTTTTGTATTATGGCTGTATCTTGAGTTGTAGATATCTAAAAACTACAAATTTTATATTGTAGGAAAGCTGAGAGAAAGATCTACAACTTTGATGAAGAAGACAAAAACTAATTCAGATGTCTAGTGGGTCGAATTGGGCCACGAAGTCAGAACAGGGCTGTTACGCTGGAACTAGAATAGTGTGCACTAATTGGGCCATAAAGTGAGTTGTAGACATTGGATTGAGGTGAAACCAGTGCCATTTGAAAGCTAAGACATAAAGCTTCAATTCATATGAAGATCATTCTCCAAAACAATGATATCTTCATGGACTTATTGGCTGTTAAAATGGACTAACGTGAATACACGTATAATCTGAACATGCTATAAAGATTGGGCCATAATTCTCTCATTTCAAGTCCAAATTAAGCAAATGGGGTGTCCACTTAAAGCTAAGAGGCAGAGGATTAAGTTGGGCTCAAGGGTATTTTTGAATTTTGACATTTGAGGTCTGATAAGAGGAGAGAAAACTGAGACGCGAAGGGGACTCATCTATCTCCAACATTTTTCATTTTTTTCTTTCTTCTCTTCTCCTCTCCTCTTCTTTTCTTTTTCTTTTCCTTTCATTTTGTAAGATACTTGTTTTGGGTTCTATTTTGTAACCTTCATTGCTATGGAGGAGTAGGATTTCAAGCTAGTTCAAGGAGACTCAAAGGGCATTATGGTTGTAATCTTGAAACCCTATACTTGAATTTCAATCATGTTTGTTTTCTTGATTCTTTGCCCTCTTTTATTTGTAAATTTGCATTGAATGGTATTGATATGTGAGTTTATGAATGAGGAATTAGTTGGGTGATTGCTAATTGGTCAATTGGTATGAACTTGATTAGTTAAAGAATTAGGAATTGGGTTTGAGTTCAAACCTAGGCTAATACAATTGGGACTAGAAATCAACATAGGTTAATTAGAGTTGAGGTTTCAATTATCTAATCAATTATGTGTTGGTTGAATTCCTAGAGTTCTCTTGGTAGAATTGTGGGGTTGTTAGTAGAGGTCTCTCTAATAGCTCAAATTAGCCGCACTCCATGTGTTTGATATATTCTGCGTTAATGATTGATTCACCTTATACCTAAGGAACTCTTTGAACTAGTGTTTTTATTTTCATCTAATTTTCTTTTATAGCTTATTGACTGCATGCTTGCACATACCCCATTGTTACTTAACTAGATAGCAACAACATCTTTGTGAGACGACCTTGGTTGCACTATACTTCAAATTTAGTGTAATTAAGTATTTTAAAATTGTAATTTGGAGCAGGCTGCGACACTTGCTGCCAAATTTTGGCACCGTTGCCTGGGATGTTGATGCTATTTAGTTTGTAAATATATGTGTTTACTTGCTTTTGTTTGAGTTTTGCATGTTTTGGTCATTTTCGGTGTTTTTAGGCTAATTTTAGGTGCTGTCCTGTACTGTTTGTGCTCAGATCACCTTGAAACATTTTAGTCCAAAGGTTTTTGGTATTCTAAGTAAGACTCACTGTAAAATTAGTGAGCCCCACCCTATTTTTGCCAAATTCAATCGTTTTGACCACTTTTTCTATTTATTTTGTTTTTTTCTTGCATTTTTTAATATTTTCTTTTATCTCTTCCCTTTTTGTTTCTTGTTTATATAACCCAAAACATCTTTTGCAATATTTTCTTAGTTGTTTTAAGCCATTTTAGAGTAGTTTTTAGTTTCTTCTTCCATTTAGTTTACTCATTTCTACTTTTCTAACATGTTCACTAACTCATCTTTTAGTTCCCAGACATATGGTTGTTGGAATGTTGCAGGAACTGGAGCGGTTGCTGAGGATTCTTACCAAAGAATGGAACAGCAACTGGATGAGATAAAGCACCTAATAGAGCAATATGCCATGAGGAATCACATCCAGCAACCACAACAAGGATATGACCCAAGTTCCAGTATGTACCAGTCTGACTGGTATGATGGAATTGATCAGGGATATGGGGCTCCACAAAGAACTCCCATATTTTCAGCAGCAGTTCCAACCTTCACTCCCCTTCATTCAACAGCACTTGCATCTACTCCAGGAATCATATGAGCAACCATAGCTTGAGTTACCACCTGCATATCATAAGGCCGGTCCACTAGCCACCTCACTTGAGCCCTCTCTAGAAGATCTTGTGAACCAGTTGATGGAGAGTAATCTCCAATGGCAGCAGAGGACTGATGAAACTATTCAAGACTTGCAAATGCAATTGAGCCAGTTAACTTCTACATTGAGCAAATTGCAAGCTCATGAAGGGAATATGCCAGATGTGCAATCACATGAGCTAGCTGAGGGGATTGGCGAGAGTCAAGATGTAGCTGGGCCACTAGATGAGATACCACAGGAGACATTGGTTGAGGAGATATCTCATGATCTTGTTGGTGCTGAGAAAATGAATATGTCTATATGCATGGATATTTTCACTTCTTTACCTGAGCTAACTGCTGTTGACATTTTTGCTAGATTCATATGTGTTGACTGTGAGGGTGAGTATATCTGCCCTGTATGTGCAGAGATTAAGGCATGTCTGAGGGGAGATCCTCCAATGCCAGAAGATGACAAGATTGTAGTTTATATTCAAAGAGTTGAGATGTTGGAGGAACAAATTAAAGAAACCACCCAACCTTTCCCTTCCACTGTCCTTCTACCTGCAACTGGGACACACTCAAGTAGTTTAAAGTATGCACCTACACCTTTCCTAGGGTAGTTTGAATATGCCCACTTGGAAAATGATGCACAACTCCAAACTATTTGTGACATGACAGCTGGATTACTTCATCCGAGTGCACGAAGGTGCTTGGATTATGCCTACATGAAAAACAAGTCTTGCCCCCAAGCTGCCTGTTTCATCATTGTAGAGGTGCTACTTGGGAGGATGCCAAGGCCATCAACACTGATCTATCAAGGCACCAATAACGAGGATGGCAATGAATTCAAGATCACCTCGTAGGATCCTGGAGGAGGCAAAAGATGCAAACATTGATGGGAATTCCTGGACCAATTCAAGCATAAGCCACCATGAGGAAGTTCTTACCACTTTTTACCTTTTTTTTTTAATTTTCTATTTTGCATTTTAATTTTGGAATAAAATATGTTTAGTATTAGTTTTCATATGCTAGTTATGTTGTTTAGTTGGATGTTCCCCTATGGTGATTCTTTAGTTGTTAGGTTTAGGCAGTCGACATTCATGACTTGAGGCTTCAACATGCATGACTTTTCATCTCATTCTTTATGTTTTGCATGCTTAGTAGCTTGATCTTCAATTACTTGGATTGAGTATGTTGGACATGACCCATGTGAGTTTTTGAGCCATATTTGGATGGCTATGTTACATGTCATTCTTTTCTTTCTTGTGTGTTTTGTTCTCTCATAGGATTTGTCACTCTAGAACTTGCTTTGATTCTTTTTGAGGCTACATTATTCATTTGCATACATGAATATGATTGAGGCATTCATTTTGTGATTAGCCACTTAACCAAATAGCCACCCTTGTATTTTTACCCTTGCTTAGCCCCTTTGAGCCTTTTTACCTATTCTTTGTTTTTAGCATATTACAAGCCTAAAGCGAAAAACCATAATTCTACCTAGCCTTAGGGATTAGGAAACCATTGGTTACCATTAGCAATGTGCATTCACATAAGTGTGGGGGTTTGCATGAGGACATACAAGATTTTAAGTGTGGGGGTGCAAAGTGGTGAAAAGAGAAGAAGGAAAGAAATGAAAAGATTAAAAAAAAAAAGAAGAAGAAGAAGAAAAAGAAGCAAAGAAAATATAAAAAAGAAAAGCAAATAGAAAAAGAAAAAGTCAATAAATTGAGGCAATTTTGATAAAAAAGAAAGTAAAGAAGTGGGATAAAAAAGAGTTGTTTGTTGCATTCTTAGATTTGAAGAGGGCCCTCACATTTGTGACCTCATGTCTTTGCCAATGTTCTTCTATTCTCTTTGGCTTTTACCTTGCATATCCTTACTATTTCCTTACCCTTACCTTGGCCCCATTACAACCTTGAATAAAGTCCTCTTGATTTGTGTGTGCATGTGTTTGAGTGGTGGAGAATTAGATGATAAGCAAGCTTATAGTAGTGCTTTTCCTTTCGAGGTGATTTGAGTGGTATAATTGAGCCTTACACACTTGAGAGTAAGAGTGCTAAACACATTATCATGTGAGATCCTCCATGCTTGATCCATACTTTTTGGAGTGATTTTTGCCTTGCTTGTACCTTTGTAGAGATTGGTTGAATTTCTTGATGCCTTGGATGTGCTTTTTGCCTATATGCTTGACACTCTTGAGGATCCATTGGGAATTTGCTTTTCATAGTATTTGGTCATTTTTTGTTTTTAGGACTTTTGTGTTTATTTTAAATTTTGATGTTTCATTTTCGGCACTCTTGAGTATATTTCGGATTTTGCATGAAGACATGCAAAAAGCTAAGTATGGGGGAATTTGATAAGCAATATTTTGATACATCGATTAACCCTCATATTTAGTTTATTGAACCTCTTTTGTGCTTAATTGAATAATATTGGACACATTTTATAAGTTTGGACTCTAATTGGACTTAATTGTATTTTCCAGCACTATTACAAATTTATACTATTTTTGTATTATGGTTGTATCTTGAGTTGTAGATATCTAAAAATTACAAATTTTATATTGTAGGAAAGCTGAGAGAAAGATCTACAACTTTGATGAAGAAGACAAAAACTAATTCAAATGTCTAGTGGGTTGAATTGGGCCATGAAGTTAGAGTAGGGCTGTTACACTGGAACCAGAATAGTGTGCACTAATTGGGCTATAACGTGAGTTGTAGACATTGGATTGAGGTGAAACCGGTGCCATTTGAAAGCTAAGACATAAAGAAATGTGAAGGTCCAACGTTGAAGAGTTAGTGTAATAGAAGGAGGGGCGAGTCAAGTGTAAACAGACTAGTGAATGACAGCATTTTCGCAAAATTTGCTGAACCTCCCAAGGAAAAATAGGATAGAGAAAATCATGCTAGCATTGATGTTATACCGAGGCAACCTACAACCCAACAACAAGAGAATAGAGGGAAGGAAAGTGCAATCAGAACTTGAAGGTGTGGCGAAGATTAGGATCATTAGTGCAACATAGAAAGGGGAAGGAGTACGAATGTCTTCTTACAAATCAGTGACAGGTGGAATAAGAATAGAGGAAGGTTCAGGAAGAGCACTTACAAACATAACAAATAATAAGGAGGGGACATATCAAGAAGAAATGGAAGAGGGTGCATCCTGGGGGGACGAAAAGAAAAACAAACAGTAGCAAGGGGAACAGGAGGTGATCCAGCAGAAGGAAAAGAAGAAGGAAGCAAAAAGAAGATCCATGTTGAAGAAGAAGACACGATATATGCTAGGAGCCAGCCCCGCCAACAGCCATGAAGATATTAAGTAGGAACTGCCATGGGCTTGGGAACCTATGTGTAGTTAGAGCTTTGAAGAACCTTATTCGACAACAAGCTCCCACACTAATCTTTCTTACGGAGACGAGAAAGAAGGCCTTTGAAGTAAACACTCTCAGATAAGTTGGAGCCCTAGACAATGTGATAGTAAATGATTGTTCTAGTAATCGAAAGGATAGAGTAGGAGGTTTATTATTGATGTGAAGGAAGAGTCTTAAGGACACTATGTGATTCTTATGTTCAAACCACATAGATGTAAGGATTATGGATGATGTTGGGTAATAAGTGTAGAACAATAGGCGTGTATGGGCATGTGAACGGTCAAATGAAGACAAAACACGGAGGCTCATTTAGGATCTCCTTCATCAATCCCATAATCCATGGCTCTATTTTGGAGATTTTAACTTAATCATAATGGCCTCTAAGAAGAAAGGAGGAAATCCAACCCCTTAAACCCATGATGATGCTTTTAGAGAAGTGCTTTTTATATGTAACTTAGCAGAGGTGCAAATGGTGAGAAACTTACTCACATGGTGGACTATTCAATTGGGAGAAGGGAGTATAGAGGCAAGGCTTGATAGATTTGTGGCATCTCCAATTTTGTGTGAAATGCTTAGGGAAGCAGAGGTTTGACACTGTTTGAGATACTAATTGAATCGCATGCCATTGATAGCAGTGTTGAAGAAGTCAAGGGCTGGTCCAATGAAAAAGTTCAGAATTGTAAGGTTTGAAGAGATGTGGTTAGAGAAATACTTACATAATTCGAAAATATTACGTAACTGTGCTCTTGGCCAATCATATAAATGCATTTTGCATGGAATTATGTGTTAATGGTGGATCCCATATAAAATACACTCACATGATTGGTCCGGAAGCATAGCCACGTGGTGCTCCTAACCATGCAAATATTTCTCGATGGGGTTAAGGGTTTACAAGTGTTAAGAAATAGTCAAGAAGGTGTGGAATAATGGCTTGGCACATACCCCAATTAAGGTAAATTGTTATCTTTAGGTGTCAGATACGTGGGGAACGGATTGTTTTGGTGATTTGGGGAAAAGAATAAAGCTGAAGCAACAGGAGTTCGACGTTTTGCACAACAAATCGAGAACATAAGAGAATCTTGGGCTGATAAAAAATAAGGAGAGGAAGTTGGATGAGCTTATGGCATGTGAGGAGAATTGGTGGGCTCAAAGATCATGGGCTCTTTGGTTGGCCCATGGTTATAAAAATACCAAATTCTTCCAACATAAAGCATCTCAACAGAGAGATAGAAATTGGGTGGATAGCATTTAGGAGTGTGACACCATGATGAGACAAAGATTGCAAAGGTCATCACAAATTATTTTTTTGACCATTTTTCATCAGAGAGCTAGTGGGAGTAGACAAAGTGGTATAAGTGGTAGGTGGTAGAATAATTGAAGATTATAGGCAGGTGTTGGAGCCAAAGTTTATAAGAGAAGAGATGTACAAAGCTTTGAAAAACAGATGCATCCAACTAAAACACCAAGCTAGACGAACTCTCGGCATTTTTCTATTAGAAGTTCTGGCATATATTGGAAGATGATATAATAGAAGTCACCCTTTGTGTTCTCAACCATGGGGAAAATGAACTCAATTAGGCATTCATCTACCTTATTCCAAAGGTAAAAGGTCAAAACATTAAAAAAAGTTTCATCCCATTTCTACATATAATGTTGTGTTTAAGATTGTTACCAAAACAATTGCAAATAGATTGAAAATCATTTTACCATACATAGTAGGACCATATCAGAGTGCATTTGTACCAGGAAGACTTATTACTAATAATGCACTAATAGCTTTTGAGATTTTTCATTATATGAGAAAAAGAAAAATAGGTAACACATGTTTGGTAGGACTCAAGCTAGATATGATAAAGACCTATAATAGAGTTCAATGGCAATTCCTAGAGAAAGTCCTCTAGACAAGAGCATGGGCTTCCCTCCTCATTGGGTGAGCCCAAATAGTGAACTATGTCACCTCAATGTCCTTCTTAGTCCTCTTGGATGGCATACCATGTGATAATTTCATCCTAGAACATGGCTTGAGACACGAAGACCCCCTCAGTCCATATTTATTGTTTTTGTGTGCAAAAGTTCTGTTAGGCCTTATCTTGAAAGCATAGGAAAAATAGGCAATTCATAGCACTTGAATGGCGAGAGTTGCCCACAAAGTTTCACGGTTATTCTTTGCTGATGACAGTATCTTCTTTTTTAGAGCAAACTTGATGAAAGCAAAGAAGATAAAGCAAGTCCTTACCCCCTACCAACAAGCTTTTGGGCAATTTATCAACTTGGATAAATCAAAAATCTCTTTCAGTCGAAACACACCTACAAATAAACAAATCTTGATGCAAGGTTGAATGACTATAAAAGTGGTGGGGAAGCTCTGAAAATACTTAGGACTACTTACTTTGTTGGAAGGTCTAAATGTCAAGTACTCTATTTTGTCCAAGATAGGGTATGGAAGAAGCTTAAGTGGTGGAAAAGGACTATGCTATCCCCAAGTAAGTATGATCAAACTAGTTGCACAAGCAATCTTGACATATATTATGGGCTCTAAATACCTAGGACAATCTCGATTGTTACCAAAACAATTGCAAATAGATTGAAAATCATTTTACCATACATAGTAGGACCATATCAAAGTGCATTTGTACCAAAAAGACTTATTACTGATAATGCACTAATAGCTTTTGAGATTTTTCATTATATAAGAAAAAGAAAAATAGGTAACACATGTTTGGTAGGACTCAAGCTGGATATGGTAAAGGCCTATAATAGAGTTCAATGGCCATTCCTAGAGAAAGTCCTCTAGACAAGAGCATGGGCTTCCCTCCTCATTGGGTGAGCCCTAATAATGAAATATGTCATCTCAATATCCTTCTTAGTCCTACTAAATGGCATACCATGTGATCATTTCATCCTAGAATGTGGCTTGAGATATGAAGACCCCCTCAGTCCATATTTATTCTTTTTGTGTGCAAAAGTTCTATCAAACCTTATCTTGAAAGCATAGGAAGAATAGGCAATTCATTGCATTTGAATGGCGAGAGCTGCCCATAAAGTTTTATAGTTGTTTTTTGCTGATGACAGTATCTTCTTTTTTAGAGCAAACTTGATGAAAGTAGAGAAGATAAAGTAGGTCCCTTACCCCCTACCAACAAGCTTTTGGGCAATTTATCAACTTGGATAAATCATAAATCTCTTTCAATTGAAATACACCTACAGATAAATAAATCTTGATGCAAGGTCGAATGATTGTAAAAGTGGTAGAGAAGCTCTCGAAATACCTAAGACTACTTACTTTGTTGGAAGGTCTAAATGTCAAATGCTCTATTTTGTCCAAGATAAGGTGTGGAAGAAGCTTAAGGGGTGAAAAAGGACAATGCTATCCCCAAATAGGTATGATCAAACCAGTTGCACATGCAATCTCGACATATATTATGGGTTGTTTTTTGCTACCTTAGAATTTATGTCAGCATACTGAAGCCTTAATTAGCATATTTTGATGGTGTAGCAAATGGAAAGAGGAAGATGCATTGGATGAGGTGATCAAAACTATGTGAAAGAAAAGAGAGAAGGTGGAATGGGATTCTGCACCTTTAGGACTTTTAGTCTAGCAGGACTAGCAAAACAAGGGTGGTCAATTATTCAATATTTGGACACTCTCATGGCACAAGCCTTGAAGGCTCGTTACTTCCCATGTCACCATGTTCTTCATGCAAAAATAGGGTATGTGCCAAGCTATATGTGCAGAAGCATTCAAGAATCCCTTTGGATCCTATAAAAAGGTGGCTATTGGAGAATAGGAAAAAATTTAGTCTATTTGTTTTAGAAAAATTTGCCTTAAATGTTATTCAATTATTTTAGTGTCATTTTTTAACTATATATCGACGTTTATTTTACTAACAAGAATCGCCAAAGTGGACCCCATGTAGATCCAATGTTTGTTTGCTAATTTTAAAAATATTCCTCTATATTTACATGTCAATTATATTAAAATATCCTTTTGCATATAAATTTCAAAGAAATTTAAAAATATATAAACTTCGAGGCATTGGATCAATGGTAGATGAATATTTGATGTATGAGTAGGTACAGTCACAATTTTGAGTTTTGACTCTTAACTACATCACAACTTCAAAAAATTCTTGTATACTCATAGAGGAAAAAAAAATTTCTTCAATCTATCTCTCTCTCTATATATATATAATGATTTAATTTATATATATTGTCAGTATAAAAAAATTTTACACTGATATTCAATTATATATTATCATATTAAAGAAAGTATTTGACTCAATTATTTACTATTTTAAAAGTCTTATAAATAAAAGTATAAAGCTTTTTAATATTGTTAGTGTATTATAATTAAACTATATATATTGAATCTTCTATTACTTTTTTTTTTCATTTTTTTTTCTCTTTCACATCCAAATTAAGAGTCAAGATGCTTAATGGAGGAAGAAATTTCTTCCTCCATAAAATATGAAAGAATGACTCCATTACTTTGGATTTGGGAAGAAAAATATCCCACATCTCCCCTTCTCCCTCTCTCTCTCTCTCTCTCTCTCTCTCTATATATATATATATATATATATATATATATATTGTTGGGGGGAGTGGGGGGCGGGGCACTGCTCTCATGCTTGTATCTCGTTCTCAATCACATGTTCTATTCTTGCAAGTATAAAAGAATACACAGCATGCTCAAGCATGGTTGTAAGCAATTGTTCCTTTTAAATAATACGAATTCAAATTTTAAGAAAGTAATTCTTACAAAAAGTTTATATAACTTTTGTATTTTTACAATCGAATGAGGATTAATTTTACAATAATTAGTATACACCTAACAAGTAAAATTATCTCGTGATCTCGTAAAAGAAAAAGTAAATATCAATACATAAATACAATATTTCACTCACCGAACATGCCTCAATACAATTTTTCTCCTCCACCTATAAGAAATACCCTTTGCATCCCCTTGCCAATCACAAGTTTTATTTTTTGCAAGTACAAAAGAATATGCATTTATAAACACAGCCATTTCTCCAATCGAGCATACAATGTTTTTTGCTTTTTATCAAGATTATATGGTCCCTTTTTTGAACTTTTTTTAATTAAAAGACATGTATTATGACAAAAATAATTAGAAGACATGTATAAACAATGATGACAATCAGAAAATTTTTAACAAAAGGAAAAACCTAAATTTTTTTTTAATAATTTTCATAAACTAAAAAAATATTTTATGGAAAGACTTTTAAAAAAAGTTACAACATCGAAACGTTTTTCAAATTTAAATAAACACATCCCATATTCACATTCATGTCAATATTTTTTTATTATAAAATAAGGGACTATTAATTTTACAATAATTAACTTACCTAAAAATTTTAAAATAACTAATGTAAACATAAATGGTTGTTTTTAAAGTTATGAAACAAATATTTAGAACTGATATGAAGCAATCTGATTTCAGTTTGGCACGATGGATCCAATGATGGCACGATAAGGTAAAGCCTAAAGACATGATAATATATAATTCGATATACGCGTTACACTGCAATGCAAGTCTGCCTGACGAGTTAAAAAAAGTACCAATTTAAGTTACGGTGTTGTACCATAGACAATTATTCCACGAGTCTATCAATTAATGATCAATAATGCATGTGATACCATAAGCCACTATGAATCAACTAGTAGTAAGAAATTTGTGTAATTTATATAAGATTGTAGATTTAAATTTTATTATTATCAAGATATCAAAAAATAATAATAATAACAATAATAATAATAATGCATATGATGCTAAGTTTACAATATGAATACCACAGCCGACAATGATTTGATCTATAACTGTGGGATAGATTTTCTTACAATTAATCCACTCTGGCATCATGTTTATAATTTATTTTAAAAAGTAATTTAATAGATATGATTGATTCAAATGATCTAATATTTATTTCTTTTAAATAAGATCTTAAATTTAAATATTTTATATTAAAAAAAATTAAAATTGAGATAACTTTACCCCATAATAAACTAAATTCGGCTTGAGTCACGTTAGTAGAAGTCCACCAAATTTTGAATACCGGTGATATATATATAAAATAAAATAAAATAAAATGGGTCAACAATTATTATGACAATTCCCTCGACCAGCGTGATGGATTTTTTTGAAGTATATTGTTTGACTATGCAAGAGAAAAAGAAGTGGCAATGCACTGCCAATAACACCGAAACGATCGATATGTACTGATCAATACTAGACCTTTTTCATCTCCTCAAACGCCGATGCAGCTAGCGCACACGAAACTGACGAAAGGCTTTTACTGGAGTGGTCCAACTCCATGATAAAAATAAAGGGAAACGGAAAAACGAAGCGAAAGGGCCAAAGCAGTCGTATAACTTCAGAAATGAAAGAAACGAAGTGGGACAAGAAAAGGAACATTTGGAAAGTTTGATAAGTGAAACCACCTAGGACCATCTGAATTCTGTCCCTCGTTACACTTGTCATTTTCGCGTCTTATTTGTTGCTAATTAAACAATACAACAAATTAACTATATGGTGCATGGGGGACATCATATACCAATGTATCAACACATCAAGCTTAGTGCCTTGCCATTCTGGTTAGTTTGTCGGTCCAAACCCATGAAAATGCATATAGATTCATAGGTTCCATATTCATTAACAAATTACGTGAAAAAAGAAAACAAAAGTTCAATGCTATTTTTTTTTTTCCGGCTTACTTTAATTACATGCTTCGTGTACCTGAGGAGGGCAATTTGCAGAACGTAACATGGGACCACTCGGTCGGGACCAAGGGATATGAGTGCATGGACTTGGACTTTTGTCATGTGCACTTCACAGCCAACAACTATCATTCACATTATGAAGTACCCCCAACTCTGTCGTTATTCTACTTGCAAATAAAGGAAGCTAGCTAGACCCAAGTGTAAGAAGGTTCCAAAGACAAAACACGCAATCCAAGGCCCCGCTAGTGGAGTACCTGATTCTCATCATTGGTTCAGGTTCCATGCTCCAAGCCAGCATTTGGCTAGTGGAACAGGACAGGAAATATATAGCAAATTGAGACAGGATGATATTTGAAAGGAGAGACAGACACAAAAGATGGAAAACTGTCTTTGTCTTGAGATAATTTTGGGCTAAATTTGTGTCCACTCAAAAAGTAAAAACAGAGGGGGACACAAATTTTGAAGACTGGAGACAGAAATATTTAATAATTTTTTCTAATTTTATGTCTCTATCTCTACTATCTCTGTATCCCTGTATTTCCTATCCCATCCCACTAACCAAACGCGGCCCAAAGGACCAAAGCTAAGTTTCTTTTCTTTGGTTTTCCCTTTTTTTCCTAACTACACATATCTCTTTTCATTTTAGAAAAGATGGAATCGCACAAATTTAAAGGAAAATATTTTTTTGGAACATGAGATGTATAAGATATTGGATACTAATGTGAGGATGAACATTAGATAAGCATGTATCAAGTTACAATGAATACACTATATGCTTATATAAAAAAGTGTCATATTTCAATTCATGTCAATATTTGATATTGCAAATAACATGACTCAATTTAAACAAATGCGTTATACTATAAGATGGATTTGAACATATTTTTACATAATTTCATTACGCTATCTGTGATATATTAACGAGTACATTACTTTCTATTTTGATTTAATTAGTAGGAAAAAATGAAGAAAAAAATTATGCAGAAGAAGAAGATGAGGTGCATGGAGAGATTAAAGACACTATAACGTGCCCCCGGATGGTGCGTCGCCATCACAACAGATGCAATTCGCAGGCACTGAGTCACAGTCTGCAAATCATGCTCCACACGCTCTCCTTCCAACACGTGCTGTGGGACTTCCTCTACACAGGAAATGGAAACTATGCAACTGACCAAAAAAACAAAGGTGTTGTTATATGGTATTAAATGATAATTTTTTAATTAGTCTTCTTCAAGAATTTTTTTAAAAATAAATTATTATATAAAATTTAGGATCTATTTAGTTCTAAAAAATATTTTCTTATTTTCATTTTCAGTTTTAAAAATTAATTACAAAAATACCACCTTATTTTTAATCTATTTCTTATTTTCAAGATTTTGTAAAGAAAACCCTAAAAACAAAATTTTATTGTTTTCATTTTTTTCCATAAACTCTTGAAAATAAATTAAAAATAAAGTAATAATTTTATAATTAATTTTAAAAATCAAAAACAAAAAAAAAATTTCTGAAACTAAACTGACCCTTAATTAAATTCCTGTCTTAAATATTTGAAGATTTTTCATGTAATAAATTTTAACTCGTTTTTTAACACTTTAACAAGTATGAAAAGATACTTGTTAGATAATTATATGAGCTTTAAAAATAACTTTTAAAAAAGACATACGTACTAAGGCATTTTTTCCACTTATATTTGAAAAAAAATAATTTATACTATCTAGTATAATTTTAAAAAAAAAATGACGTTGTTATTCTTGCCAATCAAATTAACAAAACAATTATTAGAAATAAGGAGTGTTCATTGCATAAAATTTATCTAACGGATTCGAAAATTCAAATTCAACCAATTAAATTGATTTATATTGATTCAAATAGTTAGATCACTGCAAGTCAGCTAAATCAGTTATCATTAGTTCAATTATCAGACTTATTACTTTTTAACTTGATACCCAGGCACTCAATTTGATTATCCAATAAACTATTTTTTTAAAATTTATTTCTAAGCCTTTAAATTTATGTATTTGTAATTTGGTAATTAGGCCACTTTTCATATTTTTTTTTTCTCATTTATTTGAGAGCTTCACTCTTCAAAACTACTATAAAGTGTCATGTGATCTGATCTTGCACTATCTATTGT
The DNA here is from genome assembly GCA_031439585.1 of Pterocarpus macrocarpus. Lineage (NCBI taxonomy): Eukaryota > Viridiplantae > Streptophyta > Magnoliopsida > Fabales > Fabaceae > Pterocarpus > Pterocarpus macrocarpus. Next base: position 29,973,683 of record CM062513.1, on the reverse strand, counting down.
CGTGAAGATTTAAAAAAAAAAAAATTAAAATAATAAAATTAAAGTTTTTTACTTTAACCTGACGATTTGATCCAAAACCATTCCATCTTAATCAATTGATTTAATTTAAATTTACTAAAAGATTTCAAATAAACAAATTAAATCAATTTACTTAAATTTAATTAATTTTATTCGTTATTTTTTTTCTTTAAATTCGAACAGAACTATCCGCGAACACTCTAATTGAAAATTGAAAAGTATAGTGGGGAAGAGAGAAAAAGAGAGGGTGAGGGGGGATAGGAGTGACATTCTTCAATATGAACAATATGTACTGGTGATCCAGCCCAAAAAAAAATTGAGTTGGTCCATGGATCCCACGAGTTGGGCAATGCAAAAAGAGAAAAAGTAAAGATGGTCAGGTGACTGATGCAAAGTATCAAAAGTGGCATCGAATTCCACAATTTGTCGCCAACCGAAGGAAGGGATCGTGAAAACGACTAGTCGTCGCGGCATGGCCGGATGGCCCAGCCTGCATTTCATACGCATCGGGGGCCAACACTGAATTAGGACGATTCCAAAACACAAGTGCAAATCATGAAGTGTTGCGTAACTATTTACAATAGTAACTTGCTTAACCTTTTTTTCCTTTAAAAATAATAGTAATAATAATAAACAGCGGCAAAAGATTTTATAAAATCATGACAAGAGTTTGAAAATAAGTTTAACTTACATCACAATTAATGATTTATTTAAATAAACTTTATTGCTATACGTATAATATAGTTGGTACTACTAGTGTTTTTAAGACTACATTTGAGAAAGGTCTGTGCAATAAACATGAGCATTTGAATTCTTTTTTTTTCATACATGAGCATTTGAAAATTTGATAATTCGTTTATTTTAATGTATTTAGATTTAATCAAGGTAGCATGTACTTGCATGGTGATAAAAAAGAATAACTAATAGAAATATTTTAGAGTTTGTATATGAGGATGGCATATACAATGATGGAAAGATCTAGAATCTTTTTAACAATTATAAACCTAATCTCTTAGAATGAATGAACTGGAGAAGAAAATATTTAACAATTAGTTTTTAGGATTTAATTTTTATATATATTCAGTATAAAAGAGTTTTATACAAATATCAAATTATGTATTATTATATTAGCAAAAGAATTTGATTTAATTATTTATTATTTTAAAAATTTTACAAATATAAGTATTTGATTATATAATAAGAGTTTAATTGGTATATACTGATAATGTAAAATATTTTTATACTGTCAATTAATAGAAATAGGAAAAATTGAGAAATTATTATGGGTCCCTTATTATAATGGGTAGTTATTTGTATAAGTTGATATTTTTTATTATTTTTATTAGTTAACAATGTAAAATTATTTTACACTGTTAGTATATTTAAATTAAATCAATATAATAATATAAAACTCTTTTATACTGTTAATATATAACAATTAAACTCTAGTTTCTATTTTTTTTTGTTTTAAATATGTTTTTAGTCCTTTTAAATATTTGATTTTCTGGATTTGGTCCCTAAATAATTTTTTGCTTAGTTTTGGTCCCTTATTTTTCAGACGTTACCAATATTAGTCCCTACCGTCTACTGAGTGTTGTTAAGTGCTGACGTGGCAACGTAAGATCTAATCAACATTAACACATGTTAAAATCTCATGTTGCCATATCAGTATTTAACAACATTTAATTGTGATCGAGTGTTGTTAAGTCTTGACGCCAAGAACGTAGATCTAATCAACATTAACACACGTATTAAAATCTCACGCCGCATATCGATTTAACAAAGATTTAATTGATAGCAAGAACTAATATTGGTAACGTCTGAAAAATAAGGGACCAAAACCAAATAAAAAATTTTTGAGAAATCAAATTTAAAAAATTAAATATTTAAAAAAATTAAAAACATATTTAAACTTTTTTTTTTTTTTATCAGATCTAGTTTCTATCTTTAGCTTTCTTTTTCCATCAAATACATGAAAAAAAAAACCTATTAGGATCCCAAACCCATTGGTTATTTTTTTGGTCAATCCAAATCCAAAGCTTGTAGCTCTCTTTTGTTTTTGGTCGAAAGATCTTGTAGCTTTTTTTTTTTTAAGTTTTTGTCATACACACTCACACACGCAGGGAATGGCGATTAAGGAGGCTCTACAGCCAGGGGAGTCGAACGGGCGACCCTCAATGCAGTCTTCTGCTGAATGCAGGATAGCCACTGCACCAGAGGCGCAACTGCATCAACTGTAGCTTGGACTTTTGTTTCTGCCAACATCAAGTTGGGCTTGGCCAATGAAACTAAAAATATTATTTCCTCCAAAAGAGAATCTCACCGCTCGATCCTGGACTGGGCTTGGCCCATTAGGGTGGAGTTTGAAAACCCCCCCCTGTGGTAGCCCTCCTGCTGCCCTAGCCGCCAGCCTCTGCTTCTCCTCTTCCGTGTGGGCAGCGCCTCTATCCGTCTCCCCTGTGACAGCCGGCACTCGCCACTGCGACGCCACCAACAGGCCCCCATCGAGGGCATCGCGTGGCGGATTCTTGTGATGGAGCAGGAAGCCTCATTTGGTGGCCGGCGTTCCTCCACCCGCGACCCCTCGCGGTCCTCGCCATGGTCGCAGCGTTCAACGCGAGAAGCCAAGGGATTCACTTTCGAGAGAGCAGCATCAGATTTGGTGTGCTTGTTCTCTGAATTTTGCAACGCGTGGCATATACCAGAAGTAGTCTTAGTATCATACTCCTGAAACTGATGTACATAAGTCGCAGAGAGTTGATTCAGTTGATGAGGTTCAGTTTTCATTTTCATTTTCATTCACATTTTGATACATTTAGATCCGACCTCAGCGCTCCGCATTAGTATGTGGCCGTGGCTACTACGCTCACAAAGAGCATTCTCATCCTCATCATCTCTACCAACACACACATTAATCACCTCTCTGTTACAAGCTTGCTCAGCTTCCAAGTCCGTCACCCAAGCAAAGCAGCTTCACCAGCGCATTATCCTCAACGGCACGCACCGCAACCCCTTCTTCGCAACCAAGCTAATCCAACTTTACGCCGATTGCGACGACATAGCTTCTGCACAGTTCTTGCTCCGCCAACTGTCCCAACCCAACGTGTTCGCATTCACCTCCATCGTGGGGTTTTACTCCAGGTATTACAACTAGGCAAGTTAGCTAGTTAGTTAGTTGTTAGTTATTCTGTTACAATATATAACTGATTAGTTAGTCTGTTAACAACTTTTGATTACTGCAGTTAGTGTTTTTACCCCCTGTATCTAAACTTCATTAAGGTTTAATAATCATCGATTCTCATTCTGTCATATTCGAATTGTAATACCAGGCACGGGCTCACGCGCCAGTGCGTGAGAACCTACGTGGAATTGAGGATTAAGGGTGTTGTACCGGATGGTTACGTGTTCCCCAAGGTGTTCAAGGCGTGCGCTCAATCTGGATGGTTGGAAACGGGTGTGGCAGTGCACAAGGAAGTCGTCGTTTTTGGGTCGGAGTTCAACTTGCAAGTTCGCAATGCCATGTTGGATATGTATTCGAAATGTGGTGATATTGGGAGTGCTGAAAGGGTTTTCGGTGAAATGCCTGAGAGGGATGTTTTTTCGTGGAATTCGATGATGTCGGGGTATGTGTGTAATGGGTTGTTCGAGGAAGCGGTGAGGTTGTTGGGGTTGATGAGAGTGAGTGGTGGCGGCGGTGGTTGTGAACCTGATGTTGTGACGTGGAACACTGTGATGGATGCTTATTGCAGGATGGGGCTATGCAGTGAGGCCTCAAGGGTCTTTGAGCAAATTAAGGATCCTAATGTTATTTCCTGGACAACATTAATGTCGGGTTATTCTAGTGTTGGAATGTACGAGGTTGCTTTGGGAATTTTCAGGGATATGGTGATTGCTGGGAATGTTTTGCCTGATGTGGATTCTCTTTCTGGGATCCTTGTATCATGCAGGTGTTTGGGGGCTTTGGCTAGTGGGAAGGAAGTGCATGGTTATGGTGTCAAAGTCATGTTTGGGGACGCGTTTTACAAGTCTGCCGGTGCAGCCTTGTTGACGTTGTACGCCAGTTGCTGGAGGCTAAATGATGCTGAAAATGTATTTCATAGAATGGATAAATCTGATGTTGTTACTTGGAATGCCATGATTTTTAGTTTGATTGATATGGGGTTAGGACATTTGGCACTTGAATGTTTCAGGGAAATGCAAGGGAGAGGTGTAAAGATTGATCACACAACTGTGTCTACTTTATTGCCTGTTTGTGACTTGAGATGTGGTAAAGAGATACACACATATGTCATGAAAAGCAGTTTCAATTGGGTACTCCCTGTTTATAATGCACTGATTCGTATGTACTCGATCTGCGGATGCATTGCATATGCATATTCTGTGTTTTCCACCATGGCTGCAAGGGACTTGGTTTCTTGGAACACGATTATTGGCGGATTTGGAACACATGGGCTCGGCCAAACTGTTCTGAAGCTTTTGCAAGAAATGACTGATGCCAGCATTTGCCCTGACTCGGTGACGTTTTCTTCTGCACTCTCAGCTTGCAGTCATTCAGGACTTGTGAATGAAGGGATTGAACTCTTCTACAGAATGACACAAGATTTCGGCTTAACCCCAGTGAAGGAACACTTATCTTGTGTTGTTGACATGATAGCTCGCGCCGGCAGGCTTGAAGATGCTTTTGATTTTATCAACAGGATGCCCTTTGAACCAGATAAACATATTTGGGGGGCTTTACTTGCTGCTTGCCAAGAGCACCAAAATGTTAGTGTTGGAAAGCTGGCTGCAGAAAAATTGATTGGTTTGGAACCTCAAGAAGCTGGTCATTATGTGACACTGTCCAATATATACTCAAAAGCTGGAAGATGGGATGATGCTGCAAGAATAAGGAAGATGATGGAAGGCCAAGGATCGCTGAAGCCATCAGGACATAGTTTGGTTGGTACTGGAAGTTAAACCAGTGGCGATGAAGACAACTTAATCAGATCAAAATTTTGATCCTACTTCAAAAAGCATTACCTTGCATTGTCAATTTTGAGTTTGCAACTATTCCTGAGTGGTCTTAGCATGCGACAGTGTTCAGTGTTAGCAGAATTAGCTTTCTGAAAAAAATGAAAGCTAGAGAAATTCTTAGGTGCTCTCAAAGTACTGGAAAAGTGGTGCTTTGTTCTGTGTCATTCACACCTTAGCTATTGCATTAAAAAATTGTTGTGTAAGTAAGAAATTTTTAGGTGTTGAATGATGAAAGAAACATAGCACCTTTTTTTTTTTTAGAATGGCTACCTAATCCAAATTGGGTTTAAATTGATCAAATACTTCTGTCTGGTGAAACCTGCGACTGCGGCTACTCATTCAGGCTAAAGAATGTGTGGAAGGTCTGTTGATATCTCATGCCTTTTGTTTGTGTCAACCTTGCATTAGGAGTTTAGCAATACCTAGTTGTTTCCAAACCCTTCCCATCCACTCCACAGAGATTGGAAGTCTGGAATTGGAAAAAAGTTGCTTGATTGGTACTTGAAAATCACTTTTTCCTTAGACCATGTTTGGCATGCTGAATTATTCGGTACAAATAATGTTTTGTATAAGTTCATCCATTAAAACTTCTTTTATATATCAAAATAACTGATAAATTAGTCAAATATAGGAAAGTAGGATTAAGCTTGATTATTTTTTAATATATAATGTCTCTTTTACTCTTTGATTTTTTTATATAGACAATAAAAATAATGATTAGACAAATAAGTGAATAATATATATATATATATTGTAAATTAATGATAAATAATGTTTAATATAAGGAAATTATTCAAAATAATATAAACATATATAAATAAATAATAAATAATGAAAGAGTGAAATAAAATATCTTTACCATTACAATTTAAACTATAATCCTAAATCATAAACCCTAACTTGATAAGCCTTGACATGTACGCCCTAAATCCAAAAACACTAAAGCACACAATGTTAATCCAAAACCATAACAATTATTAGCATGTACGCAAAAATAAATAACACGTAAAGCACAATATATTATTATTTGATTTTTTAATCATTAATATATTATTTATAGGAGGAAAATAGAAAAACAGAATATTATTTTGGTAACTAGAAATAGCAGAGAGTGAATATTGCCTCTGGCTTTGTCTGCTTGTTCTTACCTTGTTTTTCTTTTGTGCTACCCTTTTCAATGAATGTGTTTCCATATATCATCTGCCCTTACTAAGTACACTCACTTCTGTTTGATGTAGTTTAACGTTCAATAAGTTTGTTTAATAGAATTCAGTTGTGATATTTTATAAGCATATTTCAGTTTTAATCTCTGTCAAATAAAATTGTAATTTAGTTTTGATATGTTTCAGTTTTATTCTATTTTAGTTTTAATCTGTATTCTAATTTTAGTCTCAAATGTGCTTCATGTTGTTTAGCTTTTGATAAGTTTTCATAATAGAATTCAATTGTCATATTTCAATATGAACCTTTTTTAGATATTTCTGTTCTCTTCGCCTAATGCTATTTACTGTTAACATAGGGTATTGCCATGCATGCCACCGTCCGAAATACATTGGTATACAAAGTCAAGTCTCTTTTGACTGAAAGGCAGGTTCATGTAATTTCATATTTTGGTGTCGGTGGGAATTGGGGCTATTCTCATATAATAAGGCATGAATATCAATTGAACTGCCAATTGAGAACTAGAATCAGACCTTTTGAAAGTGACTTTGTTTCCGTATATGGTTGCAAGTTTGTGGGTTTTGATGGAATATTGCAGTTTGACAATCAGTTTCCTTATTTAGTAGGTAATATATAATTACCAACAGTTTTGTTGTATAATACTTAATTGGTTTATTAAAATTATCTAACTTTGCATTAAATATGTTGTTTTGTTTTATGCATAGGTACCATGGGTGTTAGCTATCAGTACTGAAAAGGAATATGATAAGGATGGGAAGAGAGCCAAGATGATTGTGATTCAACTTAAAGTGGAGAGGTATTTTAATCCATTTGTTTTCAATTCTTTTTTGTATCCTCTATCCTTTTTTTGTTTTAATTGATATTTATCCTATAAATCTTTATTTTTTTGTTACAGTCTTAGGCTAAAATTTGCCTTTTTGGGGTATTTCATCGATGAAGTTAATAACTTCATTGCAAACAATGAAGTTATTTGGCTTATTGTAGTTATCCAGTTTGCAAAAGTGAAAACCTTTAAAGGTTTTATGTATAATTCTCTTCTATGAACTTTCACATGAGTTTAATAATTGTTATTTCTTTTCACATTATTATGTTATTTGCTTATTTCATTGGTCTCTGAAGTTTTTTACAATCCTATATTTTGGTTGTTTGGTTAGTCTCTACTATAGGCAAAATAGTTCTTTAGAATGTGATGTTTGGAACTCGAATATTATTTGACCTTGATATTCCTAAGGTTGTCTAGTTGAATAATAGGTATACAACTAATTGTCATTACTTATAACACTTTTTTGTGTCAATGTTCATTTATTGTTTAAAAATCATAAACCTACGAGTTGTTATGTATAGAATCTTTTCATATGCTATTTGTGCTATATTTTACCTCCAATCAATGATGAACTCTTGCGGTCATTGACGTAACTGAGTGATGGTCCATCTTGTAGTTTTGAACATGACCTTCCTCATTGCTGCCACTAGAAAGTTGACTGAAGATCTTAAAGAATCCAGAGAGGTTACTTTTAAACTTCCAATGTTCACATTTTTTTAAATCCAGCTGTTGACAAACTTTCTTTTTTAAAAAACTTTAGGTTGAATCATAATATTAATTTCTCTTTTGAGTTTTTTGTCTAGAAATGATGGGTTCTTTGTCATCTATGGTACTGTTACTCATCAATAATATCCCAAATTGGTGTTATGCTGCTTGCATGTGTAGCAAGCAATTACACTTGATTCTGAGATTTATTATTGTGAATGGTGCTATTCTCATGTCCTTAATGTTACACCAAGGCATTTGTGTAAATTCTTTGTTGTTTTCATTTTAATTAAGTTTTATTTCTTATTTTAATATGTCTAACTTTTTTTTTCAAAGATTCAAGATAAAGTTCTCGATGAGAGATAAGAACGGTACTTCTACCTTTGTAATTTTTGATCGGGATGGTCAAATTCTCTTTAGGAAAAGTTGTTTTGATTTTCTTGGATGCATTCAGAATATATGTGCTGTCTCTTGTTTAATATTTTATTTGTTTCATTATTTCAAGATTACTTATTATTGTTACTTAAATAGAATGGTAGTTTTGTTGCTTATCCTTCTGAATTTGAGGAGTTGCCACTCGTTTAAACTCCCAATATTCACATTTTTTTAATCCAATTGTAGACAAACTTATTTTTAAAATTTTAATTTTTCTTATGAGTTTTTTATCTATAAAGCATGGATTCTTTGTCATATATGGTACTATTACTGCATTAATAATACCTCAGATTAGTATCGTATGCTGCTTGTAAGTGTAATAAAGTAGTTACACCTAATTTCAAGATGTATTATTATGAACGATGCTATTCTCATGTCGTTAATGTTACACTAAGGTATTTGTATAATTTCTTTGTTGTTTTCATTTTAATTAAGTTTTATTTCTCATTTTTATTTATCTTCTTTTTTTACCCCCCAGATAGGATAAAGCTCTATAAGCGATGAGATTGGTACTTCTACTTTTGTAATTTTTGATCGGGGTGGTCAAATACTTCTACGCAAAAGTTGTTCTGATTTTCTTGGATGCATTCAAAATTATGTGCGGTCTCTTTTTGATATTTTATTTGTTTCATTATTTCAAGATTACTTATTATTGTTGCTTAAACAAAATCGTGGTCTTGATGCTTATTCTTCTAAGTTTGAGGAATTATTACTCGAGAAGGTTTTTCCCCTTTAAAATTGGTGTCAAGGGAAGCATCAATTCCCACTTTGATTAATCTTTTTTCAAGGTTTTGAAGATTTGCACTGATGAGATAATTACCGCTAGTAATACCCGTGTTCCAGTGAAAACTGTTAATGTTATTTATGATGGTGAATACTACTATGTTGAAGATGGATTTATGAAATACACACCTTGGAAGTCAATTGAACAATTAAAGGATACAAAAGATGTGAGTTATTTATATTTACTATCTTCTATTTTTGTGAACATGTTTTTGTATTAGTTGAATTATATAAGATATTTAAATTACAATAATTTAAATATAGGTTGGGTTCTATGTGGTCTTTGCTTCTGTAAAAAGTGTGAACCAAGGTCCTAATTGGTGGCTTGCCGCTTGTAAATGTGGCAACCAAGTGAGTGTTGAGGATAGACGTTATTTCTATAGCAGCTGTGATCATCATGTGCTAATTGTGATACCTAGATTTGCTTCTTTATTTTCAAACTACAAACTATAATTTGATTATAAGTTATTTTTTAATTTTTATTTACAAGATAATGTGTTTTGTTCTAATATAGAATAAAGGTGAGGGTGATAAATGATACTAATAGTGGAAGCTCTGTTTTGGTCATCAACTCTTGACAAAATCACATTCTTATATGTTAGAAACATTTGACAATATTGTGAGCTCTCCCTATTTTTGGTCTTTTTCTTTTTTTGTAATGCTGTTTTAATTGATTTACTAATTTAATGATAAAATTGATTATATATAGCTTGGAGATTTGCTTGATCAACCAAAGGAATTCAATGAATTACTTTTTGAGAAGTCCTTAATATTTAAAGTTTAGCTTAAAGAGTCTACAGGCAAACAAATTGAGCTAGCTTCAATGTAATTGATATTTGTGATGATTCTACCATCGTAGCCAATTTAAGCAATTAGAGTTTGAGATTCCTAATTCTAAGCTAGAAATTACTAGCTTTTTCTTTGACCTTTGTGTTTTGCTGAGTTTTATGGTTTTTATCTCTAACACTAAACATTTCCTTATTGTTATTGCTTGTGTCACATCCTAATAGTATCACACTATGCTTATGTCGTATTATGGCACTTATTAGTTGTTATGGGCAAACAAGTGGAAACTTTTGTAACTTTAAATTAGCTAAATATGGAAAATAGGGGATTTTTTTTAATATACTTATTAGAAAAGAAAACCGAGCCTTTACATTACAAACTATCGGGATGATGTCGTTGCATCATAACCCGTTGGACATAAGTGAAATGCATAATTGAAGAGTATAAAATAATAAGCAGACATACTTCATTCATATACATGGATAATTGTGCAGGCATACTTATTCGCATCACCCATTGTCGGGGACCCCAACCATTGTCCAGAGAAGTCAGAATAGTAAGGCCCCAGGCTAGACTATATAAAAGGAATAAATTTTTCTAAAAAAAATAGTAATATTAGCACTAATTCCTATCAATTTGTCAATCACCATGCAAAGATGCACAAATAAGTTGTAACAGTAAAATATACAATTTCAAAGCCATAGCTACATGAAATAAGCACATGTATGCAACTCAGAAGCTCATAGCCCAAGTCTAAAGATATATGTATAAAACATTGCCCAAAGTCTGAATACATGGCAAACTACAAGGTGTGAAACACGTTTTCCAATGTAGGGACCTTTGTGTTGTCCTATGGTTGCATTTCTGGCACAACATCAATCCCAGCAAAGGAAGAACTAGTCTCTAGTACGAGTAGAACAGGGCAAGGCGGGCTCTCCATCAAAGGATTTGTCTCCATAGAAGATGCGAAAGAGCAGGTGCATGGAAGTCAACTGGATGAGCGAGATGTAATGCAAGGTCATCAAAAGGATACATTGGGTTAAAATGCCCACTAGTCACTAGAACACTAAAAGGGTAGTGAAAGAAAATGTAAAGCCTAAAACTACTATCACTATCAGCGCGAGTGAGTTGAGTGCATGATTACTGTAATATCTTGAAGAACAGTGCTTCTAATTAGCACTGTTAATTGATTAATTTCGTTGTAATAGAGAGATACGATTAACTTGGGTTGAAATATGAATGTTAGGGTTAGGAATATTTAGATTTCCTATGTAGGAAATTTTATGAAGACCATTAGCAATGTCTAGCCAATTTAAGAAGACTCAGTTTGATTTTGGTGTTAAGTAATGCAAGAACCGAATCAGTAGAAATTTATACTTGTAACATCCTCGCAAACACAATATTATACTTAAGTCATAATATTGTACCTAGTTGCTACTAAAAATGTAACGGAAGGCCTTCTATATCCCATGAAAATAACATAATATTCGCTTATATGTTGCAAATATTGGCCTTACAAACAAGTATATCAAATTACATGAGCAGCTATGACAAGAGTTGTATAACTAAGGAAACAGTAACCCAAAGCTAACATATATGGATATCTGTCAACTATCTCCAGCAATCAGCCTAGCTTTGGACAAATTCTTTTTGCTTAGTCCTCATCAAGATTCTCTGAAACTGCCTGGAAGCGACATAGGAGTCACGTAAGCGTGAGAATTTTCATTCTTAGGAGGCTTCTTAAGTTAACTGACAATTTATGGCATCGTCATCGGTCAAGTTACTTCGGTTTATTTAGAAAAAAGTAATCTCATGCATAGTGATAGAAATTCATTTATTAAGTTTAGAAAATGTATTCTTCCAAAGCAGGTTACTTTTATCAATCACTTAGTGGCTTCTAGAGTAGATATTAAAATAGTAACAGATAAAACAGAGTAGGTATACGAAAAATATTAGATAAATTATAACCATAATAATAAGGGAAATAATCATACAGTATGCATATGTTGATGCACATGCTAAATTATGCAATTGTACTGAACTTCTTTGACTTCCATTTTTCCTTTACATAACACACCTAGGTATTATGTAACACCCGACTAATCTTAATGCTATGTTTAAGTTATACCATGAAACTTAGTAGATATGTTACTATTCTTTTATCCCGTTCTTTGAAATATTAACCTCTACTACTGTATATGTATATAAATTGTCCTCTTCTTTTGTTTATTTAGTTATTTATTTATTTATTCTCTTTGCACTATACCAAGTCTTTCATGTGGTGTAGCAAATATTGAGACGGAAATAGCAATGCATTATATGTGTATACAAAATCGATGAACGCAAGTTACTGACAATCAATTTTGTTACATATACAAAAGATGGGTACAAGTGCTGGGCCATTACACACTAAAAGACGGATGGCTTGTGTCAATGGAATGCATCCCTACATGGTCCTTAAAGGACATTTCAAACTAGGGTCAGAGTCACTAACTAAACTACTGCTCCCATGGCCCAACATTGCACATTGCCAAAAGAGGGTCATATTGTACAAGGTAGTCTATTGGTCTGGCATCTACTCAATCAGAAAGCTATTGGCCATGCCAGGCCCGATTGGGGAGTATCCACGGTCTGATCCAAAAGAGGAGGAAGGTGAGCTTGTAGCCTCCAAAGGGTCACTATCAAAGCTGAGTGAGATGTCAGGGACCACTTGGGCAAGTGAGGCTAGTGGAGCTGTCGCTGGGGTGACTGGTGCTGCGGCCGATGGAGGAGGTGTGGAGTGTGCCTCCTGCAGTGAGATGGCAAAATACGGAATGGAAGGGTCGAAAGCGGGGTGAAACAGGGGAATGGCAAAATCTTTGTGACTACGGAGGTAAAGACAAAAACGGCAAGAACCAATTATGTACAGCGAGTCGAACATCAGTTCATGGTGCAGCTGCATATCTAGAAACTCAAGAAAAAGTACCACCATCGCGTCCATCACTAGGGTCTGAGAATGACCCGAAAATATGAAAGAATGAGAATTTGAAGAAATTCTCAATGGGATTCGTGTGCTGTATTATATTGATGCCACGTTCATTCTCAGTTGCTTCAGTTTTTATTTAAACTGAAAAGGTGTAACATAACTATGATATTCTATTCAATTAATATTAAGAAAAGCATAACTCGAAGCATAACTTAATTTTACTTAAAATAATAAGAAATGGAAATAGAAACATATTTCTTACACAATTTGTGCACTAACCACAGTATAAACAAGAATATAAGCACAAGGAATATACAGGTAACAATGCATTTAGCTTAGGACTAATAAACAGAACCATATGAATGCTTGAATGGAAGTGAAATGCACTTAGCTTCAGTGATCTTTTAACTCATATGACTTATTCTTTTCTACATTTGGTCCCCTGGGAGTTCTTGACCATACAACTTTTGGGTAATAGTTTGTTTCTCAAGATTAAGTTCCTTCCTATACAGGAATGTCGAGTTTATTTTCCTCGACTTTCCTACCGATCTAATCTCCTTAACTTTAATTCGGGGCTAGTCCAAATATTATGGAACTTTTCTCATAATATAACTCTTATAAGCTTTATACAAGTATGCACATGTATCAATGCGTATTTCATAATTTATGCATAATCTTTGTTGAAATTCGAACAGCATGATGGATCGTGTCTGCTTTCTCATGAATAGTGCCAGTATTCATATAATCAATTATTTAGAAAAATCACAATAATGCATTCATATATCAATATCATTCCCATAGGTATAACACTTGCATTTGACTCAAGTTCCTGCCTATGTACCTTAATTATGCCCGGGTTCGGAAATTCACCATAATTTCTATGTAGTTCTGTTGAACTTGAATTTTTGATATGTTGGAACTTTATGTGTCTATGTTTTAACCTCTTTAGTCCCATTCAATTTTGATAACTATAATTTAAGTTATTAGGGTTTTACCTCAGACTGCCCTGTAGCTAGCCAAATTTGCACCTTCAAAAGTAAAAATTCACCCAAATTCAAAATCTAATTGGATTCCTATAAAACCTGTCATTTTAAAGCTTATTGAATCAATTTTCATATCCAACAAGTTCCACTTCATTTGCCTAACGAGAACTCAAGTTGTGAGCTCACGAAGTTGATAAGATTGGATTGCCCTATCTCTGTTCCACCATATCAAAGGGCAACTTCAAGAACTATCTAGGAGCAATAGGGATTGAATTCAACTCTGAAATTTTTATGGGATGTTGATCTATGTGTAAGATTTCTCAAAAAATTGGTTGCACTCAATTTCGAGTGAGTTATACGCTTCACAACCCGTTCTGCCCTGACTAGAGCATAGGATTCCTAGGTAAACTTCAAAAAATCATATCTCCCTCAATACTAATTTAATGGACTTATAATTTATATGATTGGAAAACCCTAAAAGTCTAGTTGCATCTAAAAATAGTTTTATTTTATTTTTGTGGCTGGATGATGGTCCATACACCATGACAGTACGAACAACGTAGGGTTTTCCTAGAATTTCTGATTTTGTTTTTGGGAGTTCTAGTGGTTTCCTCTTTAAGCTTCGAATTAAACCCATCAAAACCCTATCAAATCCTTTCCAAATCACCCTATACATATCATATCATATCAATTTCATGAACAAAGGATAATTTCACGTCAATCACCAACCCACGAAAATCAACTAAAACTATAGAATCCTTCCTCTAATGAGCAAATTTCTTGAGAAAAGTTGAGGTTTTTGGCCAAGGAAGTAGGTGAAGACTTGAAAGGGTGTGGAATGAAGGAGGAATAGAATAAAGAAGATGAAGGAAAGGGTGTTGTGTGGGTGCCAAAAGTTTTTGGAGACAAAGGGGAGAAAATTGAATTGTATAGAGGTGGTAGTTGAATATTTTAACTCTCATTGGTTGATTCTTTAAATCGCTTACAAATGAGCCAACAAAGCTTGTGATTGTGTGGCCAAAGAAGGTGTCACTTTCATGAAGAGATGGCCAAATCTTAGCCATTGGATCTAGGGTTTAGTGTGTTAAATTTAGCTAGTTTGATTTGTCAATTTAAAATACTGAAACTCTATTGATTTTTTTTTTCAAATTGGCAACTCTTTTCTACTTATTTTTACTAAGATTTTCTAATTGGTTACTCTCATTTCATTAACTCTAATCTATGTAATTAATATGTATCTAATTCATATTTAGTATTTAGTTGTCTTCTAATTAACCTTAGTCATACAAATTAATCGAATAATTGGATTAATTATGTAAATCGAACGTTTTAAAATTTTTGGACGTTACATGTTACGTATCGCCATTCCTAGACTGTCTGCTCGTCTTTCATCTATACTTGATCCCCTGGGAGTATATGGCTATATAGCTGCTAGGTAATAAATAGTCTACTTTTCAGTACGAAGCTCGTTTCTGTGTAGGATTGCTGTGTTTACTTTCCTTAACCTTCTCCTTAATTTATTTCAAGACTGATCCAAGGGATCATAATCATAATACATGATACATATAATTCTGCCGAAAATCCGGCAGTATAAAGGCTAAAAATAGTGCCGGAAATCCAGCAATATAATGGCTTAAAATAGGGCTTCCCCAAAATGCAACAAAGAAATTTCTAGCCAGTCAGTCAAAATTTTAGAATCATCATAATCATATACCAACATTACAATAATTTAATAGAGAATTGCATCAATAAATGTCAATCATTGGCCATTCATGGTCCAAGGGCTCTCAACTACTTGAAATTGATATTGCACTTCAAAATTCCTAAATCTGTCCTATTTTATAAAGTGTGCCATAATTTCATTTTAATTCATTTAAATCTAAAAATTTAATATATAGTGACATTATTAGTCTATTTTTAGTTCTCTTTGGTCTCACTAAGTTTTGATGAATATCAATTGAATTATTGAAATTTTACTCAAGACTGCCTTGTTGTTGGGCAGATTTGAGTACGTAAATGTAAAAATTCACTAAAAATATAATTTTGAATAATTTTATCTAAAGTTTATATCTAAGTGAAGCTGATTGAATCATTTTCCACAAGTTTCATTTCAAATGAGTAGGTAGAGCCTAAGTTATAAACTCTCAAATTGGGTTGCCCTATTACAATCTAGATAGAATATAGGGCAATTTTGAATAATTTCTGGGAGTAATGTACTTAAGATATAAACTTAAAATTTTTATGGTATGAACTTCTATTTGTTAGCTTTTTAACAAAATTAATTGCACTAAATTTGAAGTTGGATAGGGTGAGTTATGCCTTTCACATAATAGTTAGAGCAATGGACAAGATTCAAGAGGTTACTTCAAAAATTAATAACTTTTTTTTTATTTCAAGTTTAATAAACTTATAATTTATATGGTTGGAAAGCTCTGGATGTCTAGTTTCGTCTAAAAATAGTTTCATTAAATTTCAAATGATTTTATCATAGCATTATGATAAAAAATTTCTACATAGAAAATCTAAATATTTTTAACTCTAATATTCATATTTCAATCTTAATTAATTGTATCTCTCTCTAATGAAATGAAATAACTCAATTAATAGTGCTAATCAGACGCACCGTGCTTCAGGATGTTACAACATTATACGATCACACGGGTACTAGTTGAAACCCTAAATTGAGTGGCCAAAATTTAGCCACTCACACCCTTTTTGTTGGCGCCATATCAGCCACAAAAGGGGAAAATCAATCAAAATACATCAACATTAAAATTCAACAATCAATACCTATGAATCATCTTCCTTCTATATGACTCAAGACTAAACAAATTCCTATCTTCTCCTCAAATTTTTGGTCGCTAACTTCAAACCATCCTCTCTCATTTTCTTACTCCATCTCACCTCTCCATCTTCACTTCTTCATCCTACTCATACATCATCCCCCAAAACTTGCTTCCTTATAAGTTCAAACTTGAATGAGGTAGGATTCTTGAATTTGTTGGATTTTAGGGTTCATGTGACTCTTTAATATGATGTTGTATGATGATTATACATCCTATTTCAAATGAATTAACATAAAAATTATTGGTTTGGGTTGGAAAATTGATCAAAAGTTCAATGAAAACACTTAAATAGGGTTGCTGAAATTGAATTTGAGAACCTGTCCGTGCCATGAGCAGTGCGTCTTGACCTATAGACGTCAAAATTTAGTGAAACCATTTTTAGATGAAACTAGATATTCATGGCTTTCCAACCATATAAATTATAAGACCATTTCCCCTAAAATTAGAGAGTTACGGATTTTTGAAGCAACCTTTTGAATTCTGCCTAGTGTTCTAATCAGTATGGGTTGTGAATGGCAGAACTTGCCCTATACAAGATTAAATTGAATGCAATTAATTTTGTTAAGAAGCTGGCACATAGACTATTATGCCATAAAAATTTTAGATTTAAATCTAAACTGTGTTGCACCTAGTAATTCTCTAAATATGACCTATGTTTTGTTAAGAGGAAACAGGTAGTCCACTTTAGGAGCTTATAACTTTAGCTCGACTTATCCAATCAGAGTGAAACTTGTGGGAAATGAAAGATAGCTCAATTAGCTTTATTTAGATATAATTTTTGGATAGAATTATAAGAATTGGATTTGTAGTAAATTTCTAAATCTAAATGCTCAACTTTGTCTAGTAGCAAGGTAGTTTTGAGTAAAATTCTAATGACTTAATATTTATCCATCAAAATTTATGGAACTAAAGAGAATTAAAAGTAGACTAATAGTGCTATAATATACTAAATTTTCAAATCAAAACGAGTTAAAATAAAATTATGGTATAATTTATAAAACAAGACAGATTTGAAAAACTTAAAGTGCCTTGACAACTTCAAGTATTTGGAACCTCATAAACCATGAATAGTCGATGATTGATAGTATTGATGAAATTTTGTTATCATAATGTTATGATATTGATATATAATTTGATGATTCTTATATTTTGATTGGTTGGTTGTATTCTGTTTATATTTTGGGAAGGCATTATGTTTTAATTGTTATGCTGCCAAATTTTCGGCAGAATGCATATGAATGACGTATTATGATTGTAAGTCCTTTAAGTTTGATTTATTCATGAACACATGATTTATGCTATAAGTAAGGATTTCATATCACTTGAACCGGCCTCAAACTAAATTAGGGGGAATAAATCAGTGCGAGCATCGGGGAAAGTAAACTCGATAATCACGTATAAGAGCGAGCTCGATCCTAAAAAGTAGACTATTACCGAGGAGCTATATGGCCAAATGCTCCAAGGGACCAAGTATGGATAAAAGAGAAAAGAAGACACCCTAGGAATGACGATACATAATGCATAGGTGTATTAAGTAAAGAAAGGGAAAATGGAAGTCAAGAAAGTTCAGCACAATTGCGTGGTTTAGCATGTGCATCTACATATGCATATTGTACGATTATTACCTTATTATTATGGTTGTAGTTTATCTGATACTATTCTTATATCAGCTCTGGTTTATCTGTTACTATTTTAATATATGCTGTAGAAGCTACTAAGTGATTGATAAAAGTAACCTGTTTTGAAAAAATACTTTTTCTAAACCTAATAAATGAATTTCTACTACTATACGTGAGATCACTTTTTCTAAATAAAGCGAAGCAGTTGGGACGACAACGATACCATGAATTGTCAGTTAACTTAGAAAGCCTATTGAGAATGAAAAATTCTCACGCCCATGTGGCTCCCGTGTCATCTCAAGGTAGTTTTAGAAAATCTTGATGAGGACTAAGCAGGAAGAATTCGTTCGAAGCTGAGTTGATTGCTGACGACAGTTGATGGATATCCATGTATGTTAGCTTTAGGTTATTATTTTCGTAGTTACAAGCTCCTAGCAGAGCTGCTCATGTAATTTGATATGTCTATTTGTAAAGCTAATATTTAAGCGAATATTATGTTATTTTCGTGGGAAATTCGTGGGAAATAGAAGGCATTATGCATCAAGGTCCGTTAACATTTTATTAACAACTCCTAAGTATAATATTATGACTTAAGCATAATATTGTATTTGGAATAGTGTTACAATTGCAGTGCCAAGTCCACTTAGGGATCTCCATGAAGGTCATGACGAATGCCATCACCTTCATCTAAGGATGACACAGTAATGCATAAGATGAGAAATAATAATTTCTCAGTAAGGAATCTTAATTAAGCAATTAAATATTGTTGTCATCACCTCAACGACCTCTGTTTATTCTAAAAATAGTGAGCATGCTAAAACAAGAATAAAGGTTCATTTTAATGATTTAAAAACATTCTTCGAACTGGGTTACTTTTATTCAGACACTTCATTCGAGGCTTATAACATTCACACTGATAATAGTGTATGATCATGACATAATATCAAACAAAGATAAATGAAATGCTTACTCATGGACGCATGTCTTTATACACTTTTCTTGTTTAACTTTCTTATTTAGCATGTGTTTTTAATCTTTACTATCCTTAAATAGACTATTCTAAGACATGAGCTGATTCCTGATTATCGTCACACAGTACTAATCTTAAATCAGACTTAAACTGACAAGAGGATCTACATGGAACCTCCTTCCCTTATCGAATGATCATTTCCAAGTGTTTTAATTAGGGAATTGTGCATTGATCTTTAACATTTCATATTCTATACTAACCTTGTAACATGGCCCAATTCACCTATCTTATGCAAATGGCAATATGATGCCTACTGGAAAATGCCACCCGAAAATTTTTAACGTTAGTTGATTTATTCGATTTTATTGCATAAGTGAGATTAATTAGAAATCGATTAAGTATTTATTTAAAGCCAATTAGGTATTAATTATAGAGATTAGGACAAAAAATAATTAGAATAGAAATATAGAAAACCTCACAAAATTCTTCAAAACCATTTTGACGATTTGAAGGAAATCAGTAAAGATTTGGTATTTTAAACTGCAGGAATCGAATCAATAGAATTATACATCAAATGTAACGTCCTCCTTTGTATAGTATTATGCTTAAGTCATAGTACCAAACCTTGGAGTTGTTACTGTTACTTAAGCAGACTTTATCTGACAGCAATTCGTCGTCTTTGAAAACTTCTTGAACTATCTGGAGGTAACACGAAAATAAATATAGGAGTGAGAATTATAAATTCTCAGTAGGATTCCTAAAACTACCATATGCCGTGTCATCGTTATTATCTCCAGCTGCTTCGGTTTATTATGAAACTGTGAACATGTTTACTAGGCTGTTCAATTTTATAGTTTGATAATATGTTGTCCGAAACAGTGTTTATTTTATTTCACGCACTTGAGTCACATTGACAATATTTCATAATGAGAACAATAATCATCGCATGAGTAGATAGAACAATCTTAGCATCAATAAGATATGGAATATAATTATACAAATACTCATTTGAATTCATGCACATGCACTGGTACTTTCCTTTAACTTTCTTTGCTTTCTTTCCTTGGCACATCTAGGCGTCACGTATTGCCGTCCCTAGGGTGCTTGCATATATTTTAATCTTTAATATTTACTGTAACACACTACCAACTTAATGTTATGCTTAAATCATAGCATGAAATTGGATAGGTTGCGTTACTGTATTAGTCTTCTGTCTAAAGTTGTATTCATTATTTTATATTCATTTTTCTCTAATATATATATGATGAATATATCTACAAAACGGCGCGCTGTATATAATAAACGTGATCAATAATTTAGAACGTATCAAAATTTAATAAAAGTACCACAGAAGAGAATAATAACATGTAATATAGCATCAGTTGTATATTTACATATATAGGTTGGAAGCCAATGCTTCAGTTTATATATATGTTTCAACAGCAGAGTGAGCTAAAGGAACATCCAAATTTCTGGTGCTAAAAAGTAAGGATGGAAATGGCGGGAGCCAGCTAAGTACAACGAGTGCATCTCGGGATCCTGGTGAAGCTACAAGTCAGTAAGCTCGATAAACAGAGTGGCCGTCGAGTCCATCACCAGCGTCTGAGAATGATGCGGAAATGCAAAATGAGATGAGAATTTAAAGAAATTCTCAGTAGGGTTCATGTATGGCGTTTGACTAATGTCACATTCATTCTCAGTTGTCTCGGATTTTGTTTAATTATAAAAACATGAGATCAAACTTAACTATTTATATGTAATAAGATTGGGAAAATATCTGGCCCGAGGCAAGGTCCAATTTTACTTAAAACAGCATAAGAAACAGAATAAACTAATATCAACAATACACAGAATAATGAGTAGAATAATGAATATACGATAGTAAGTGAATTTAACAAACAAACTGTAAATAACTTATAGTGACCATACAATGTAATTATGCATTTAATGTAATCATGCAAACTTGCTCTTGAACCTTTCTTCATAAACTTTTTCATTCCTCATAAACTTTTCCATTACTTGGTCTTCTGGGAGTTCTTGGCCGTTTTAGACTCCTGGGTAATAGTCTGCTTCTCAAGATCGAGCTCGTTCTTATACAGGAATGCCGGGTTTACTTTCCCCGACCTTCCCACCGATCTATTTTCCTTAACTTTGTTCCAAGGTTGGCCCAAGTATCATAAAACTTTCATCATAACATAATCTTTAGGTTCTTCATAACATGACTTTCATAGCTTTCTTGAAAATGCTCATGTATTTATATGTATATCATAACTTATGTATATACTTTACCGCAATTTCGGCGGCATAACGGAACGTGTCCGCTTCCTCATGAATAGTGCCAGTATTCAATATATCAACTTATCAAAGAAATCATAATATTCTATTCATAATGCAACATTAACTTCATAGAAACATTAGTTATATTAGGATAAAGGTGCTGCCTCAGTTCAATCATTCAACTCGATTTTTGTAAATCAAACCATAATCTTTACTTAACTCATCTGAACCTCAATTTTGGATATGTTAAAATGTTATGTGTCTATTTTCTAACCTCTTTGATCCCATCCAATTTTGATAATCATAACTCAAATTATTTAGGTTTTATCCCGGCCTACCCTGTGGCTGGGCAAAATTGCATACTCGAAAGTAAAAATATACTAAAAATCGAAAATTGGCTCAAATCATACGAAATTAGTTTCATATTAAAGCTAACAGGACAACCTTTCATATGCAAAAGGTTCCATTCCATTTGGCTTAGTAGGGCTCGAGTTATAAGCCCCAAAATTTGACCTTCCTGAACTGCCTTGTTTTGGCTTGGTTTGGACATAGGATAATTTATTCAAATCACTGAGAACAAATGAGATAATAACAAACTCGAAATTTCTTTGTAGAATGTTCTCCTATGTATAAGCTTTCTAACAAAGTTGGTTTCACTCAATTTGAAGTTGTGTAGGATGAGTTACACCCTTTTCAACCCACACTGCCCGGGTGAATGTCTTGATTCCTAAGTCAAATTTCAAAAATTCATATCTTTTTCAATATTAGTCCAATGGCCTAATATAATATATGTATAGAAAGCCCTAGATATCTAGTTTCACATAAAAAAAGTTTCATCAATTTTCAACGGCGGTAGGCGGAGCCGTACATTCCGCCGTATGAACTGCTGAGGGTTTTAGGTTTTTCAGCCTCTCAGCTTTTCCTATCTTCATTTTTTCTTACTTCCAATTCGGTTTTAATCTCACAGACAATCAATAAATCAGCCATATATCATCATAATCAATCAATCAACACATCAAAGATTGAGAAAATAAGCCATCATCAGTCATTCAAGAATCAGAAAATCAAGCAAAAAATAAACCTCTACCTCTTGTTATGTGATTAGGCTTGAGTTTGTAACTAGAATTTAGTTGAACTTGAAAGTTGGATGGAGTTGGGTGAGTGGAGAAGAGAAAAAGAGAGCTGAAGTAAGGGAGAAGGCAACATCGAAAGGGGCCTGAAGGAGAGAAAGAAATGAGTTATATAAGCTTGAGGTGATATTAACTTGGAGGGTTTTGACTAGGCTAAAAATATAAGGCTGAATTTCAGCCAATCTTCCCTATTTTTGTGGGTAAGGTTAAGCCATGTATCCCTCTTTTTGTGATAAAATTGCTCTCCACGTCATCTAAAAGTGGAACTCATTTCCATTATATTCTAAAAATGACATCGGAACTCATACTCTTGTTAAAGTCGGAACTCGTGCATATCTATTTAGATGAAATCGGAGCTCAAAAATATTATCTGATTTATTCGAAACTTGAAAGCAAAGTCGGATGTGAAACCAAGCACTTAAATCCGGATGTTTGGGACGTTAGGTAAACTTGAATCGATTCTAAGCATAACACCGGAGATCGGGAATCAAATCATTAATCCTATATTCCAGGAAATTTGAACTTATAGAATCTCGGAACTCCAAACTTAATCTTAGAACTCGGAAAAATCAAGAGAAATGAATAGCTCTTGGTAATAAACTCGAGATCGGAACTTGTGTAAATTTTGCTTGAACTTGGAGACCAATTCAGAGATCTGATCTCGCGTCCATTTTTGGTTGAGATCAACTCGGACGTCGTATTTCGTGTACATTCTAATTCACCTAAGATCGGAACTCGTGTATTATGTACATAAGGTCGAAAATCGGAAAATCAAGCCAGTCCATTATTAAGTCAGAAATCGGAAATTCTAATAAGGTCTGAGGTCGGAAATCGGGACGTTACATTACCACCCTCCTTAAAAAAAATTATGGCCTCAAAATTTAGTACTTGAGAATAGTCCAGGATACTTTTTCCTCATGTCGGATTCCAATTCCCAAGTATAGTCTTCAACATCTTCCTTTCCCCATACTACCTTTACTAGTTGCACGGATTTGTTTCGAAGTTGTCTGCTACTCCTGTCTACTATCCATGCTGGCTGAACATGGAAAGTCAGGTCCTCCTTTAACGTTATTGATTTGGGTTCTAGCACGTGTGTAAGGTCAGGATAATATCTTCTAAGTTGAGAAACATGGAAAACATCATGAAGGTTTGACAAATGTGGAGGCAAAGCGACTTGATATACAACTGATCCAATTCGCCTCAAGATCTGGAAGGGACCAATAAAGCGAGGATTTAACTTCTTGACCTTAATGGCTCTACCTATCTCCGTTGTAGGCATAACCTTAAAAAATACATAGTCTCCTTCTTGAAACTCCAAAGGCTTCCTCCTGGTATCCGCATAGCTCCTCTGGCTGCTCTAAGCGGTAAGCATCTTATTCCGTATTTTCTTGATTTGCTCAGTAGTCTGCTCAACTAAATCAGGCCCCAATAGAGTTGATTCTCCTATTTCATACCAACACAGGGGAGATTGGCACTTCCGTCTATACAATGCTTCGTGAGGAGCCATACCGATGCTAGCGTGATGGCTATTGTTGTATGCAAATTCGGCTAGCGGTAAATATCGATCCCAATTCCCGCGTTGCTCCAGTATATAGGCTCATAACATATCTTCCAAGGTTTAAATTGTTCTTTCTATTTGACCATCCGTTTGCGGATGATATGCAGTGCTTAGATACAACTTAGCACCAAATGCCTTCTGTAAGGCTCCCCAAAATCTTGAGGTAAACCTTGGGGCCCAATCAGAGATAATGGTTGAAAGGGTTCTATGCAACTTTATAATCTTTTGAATGTATAGTTGTGCCAATTTTTTTAACGGATAATTTGCTCGAATGGGTAGAAAGTGAGCATATTTGGTCAATTTATCCACAACAATCCATATAGCATCATATCCTGTTAGCATTCTTGGTAATCCCATCACAAAATCCATGGAGATACTCTCCCATTTCCACTAAGGGATTTTCAAGGGTTGAAGCATTCTGAAGGGTTTTTGATGTTCCGCTTTCACCTTTTGACAGACCAAGCATTTACTCATGAAGTTTGCTATGTCTGACTTCATGCCCGGCCACCAAAACATTTTCTTAAGGTTTTGGTACATTTTAGTAATGCCGGGATGTACAGTAAATTTACCATTATGTGCTTCCTCCAAAATTCTCCTCTGAAGATCATTTCCCTTGGGTACACACACCTTGTCATGACACCGCCATATGCTGTCTTTATCTTGAGCAAAATCTATCAATTTTCTTGATTGCACAAGATGAATTGTATGTTGAAAATTAGCGTCCTGTTGCTGTGCTTGCCGAATCTGTTCCTTAAAGCTACTGGCTATCTTAATTTGGTGTAACCGAAAGGTCTTAGGAGTTATACAGATTCTCAAATTAAGATTTCGGAAGCTCTCAATAAGCTCCGTCTCCTTAATCATCATCCAAGTTACAGTCAGAGATTTCCTACTCAAAGTATCTGCCATAATGTTTGCCTTACCTAGGTGGTACTTCAATTCAAATTCATAGTCCTTAAGAAGTTTCATCCACCTCCGCTACCTCATATTTAATTCCTTCTAATCAAAGAGGTATTTCAAACTTTTATGATCAGAAAAGACCTCGAACCTTACACCATATAGGTGATATCTCCATATCTTCAAAGCAAATACTACTGCTGCTAATTCAAGATCGTGAGTAGGATAATTCCTTTCGTGTGACTTTAATTGTCGAAAGGCATAAGCGACTACGTTTCCTGCTTGTATCAACACACATCTTAATCCTTACTTGGATGCATTATAGTAGACCTTAAATGGTCCGCAAGGGTCTGGCAGGGCTAACACCAGTATCGTAGTTAACCTTTTCTTCAAGTCTTGAAAACTCTGTTCGCACTCCAGCGTCCATTCAAATGGAACATTCTTCCTGGTTAGCTTGGTTAAGGGCAAAGCTATTCGAGAAAAATCCTTAACGAATTGCCGGTAATATCCAGCTAAGCCTAGAAAACTCCTGACTTTAGTGACTGTGGTCGGCCTTTCCCAATTTAGAATTGCTTCTGCTTTGCTGGGGTATACAGATATTCCTCCATAAGACATTACATGGCCGAGAAATTTCACTTCTTTCATTCAAAATTCACATTTAGATAACTTAATATAAAGTTTTTTTTCTCTCAAAATTTGCAGAACTAGCTACAAGTATTCCGCATATTCTTGCTCCGTCTTCGAATAGACACGTATATCATCAATGAAAATCACTACAAACTTGTCCAAATAGGGGCGGAATATCCGATTTATGTAATCCATAAATACTGCTGGTACATTTGTCAATCCAAACGACATTACGGTGTATTCATAATGTCCTTAATGAGTTCGAAAGGCTGTCTTAGGGATATCTTGTTCCCGGACTAGAATTTGATGATATCCGGAGCGCAAATCAATCTTGGAATATACCGTTGCACCTTGTAGCTGGTCCATGAGATCATCAATCCTTGGCAGTGAAAATTTATTCTTGATCGTCACTTTATTCAACTGCCTATAATCCACGCATAAGTGCATGCTCCCATCCTTCTTTTTTACCAACAAGACTGGAGCTCCCCATAGTGACACGCTTGGCCATATGAATCCTTTTTCCAAAAGCTCTTCGATCTATCTCTTTAGTTCTGTCAGCTCCAAAGGTGACATTCGATACGGAGCTATAGATATTGCTCTCGCACCAGGAACCAATTCGATGATGAATTCTGTTTCTCTCTCAGGAGGGAATTCAGGAATATCTTCTGGAAAAATATCAAGATATTCCTTAACAACTGGGATTTTCTCTAGTCTCTGTTCAACTTCTGTCATATTAGCTGGCTTTATCTTCTTTGTGCCCAGCTTATTATAAATGGGCAATGGCACTAAGTTCACTCTTGCATCAGGATCACAAACGAACATGTTTATTAATAAAGAGCCAATATTGCAGGGAATATCAAAACTTCCAGGATCCTTAAGCTTAGTTGGAATTAGCTCCCGGAGGTAGAGATAGTTCATAGAAGTTGTAGAGCTCTGGGGTAAGCTTTCTAACGCCACAAAAAGCACCTTGATTGGACTTTTATAACCCAAGATATTGGCAAAATATTGGATAGAGTTCAGGGTGGGCAACATTAGGTACAACAACAAAAATATGTCTTTGTGGCCATTTTTTATTATACTTAGTGGCAGTTTTAACCTCCACTCATAGATTTTTCGAGAAGCTCACATCCGCTAGAAATAAAACGACAAGAAGCATTTAGCGGTGATTTTCTAAAATTGCTAGTATAATCGCCACTAAGTATTTATTCTTGTGGCGGTTATTTAATGGTGGTTTAAACTGCCAAAAGATTCATTTTCGTGAAGGTTAAGGGCACCACTAAATGAAGATAAAATTTTCAGGCCTAAATTTTAGGTTTTGGCAATTAAAACTGCCAGAAACACATTCACACATCCAAACATGTTCTAAATTTAGAAAAATTGCAAAACCCAACATGTTGAACTAGTAAGGAGAAGAATATTTTCTTATAGACCTTGTAGTATAAATGTGCAAACAGAGGCAAAGATTTGATATAAGATGGAGCTTGTTTGTTTTAAATTTTATACACCACAAACATTACTTTCGAGTAAGAAAATAACATATCATTAATTCTTGTCATTGCTTTATTGAAGTAATCGAGTGCCCAAAATAAGTATAATGTAACAAAATATTGTGTCTACAAAAAGTAACAAAAATACCTGAACACAAATTATGTTTATCTCTTTACATAGATCTCTATCTCTTTTTTATCATCCCTTGAAGAACTGCTCTAAAATATCCTTCCAAAAGGGGGTAAGAAAATTGCATACATAGGAGCAACATGGTCTTCTCCATTATTGATCCCTTGGTCAATATCAGACAATGCAAACTACTTCCAAAAAAATCCACAAAAACAAAATGATAAGGTTCTTACATTAGGGTTGTTTGCATGAGTAGCCACTAGCTCCCTAAGTTTGTTAACTTGTGAATATGGCACCCAAACATCAAAATCAAATCAACAATGACCAATACTCTTACTGTTAATAAAATGAAATTCAAGCCAAAATAAAGATTACTATGTAAACAGCTTATGCTTCAACATGAAATTCTCTCTCTCTCTCTCTCATGCATGTGCATGCACATAGAGGAAGGCAATGAAAGATTGTTGAAATTGAGAATAGCAATTTATCTTTGCTTGCTGATAGTTAACAACCTCATCAGAATTGCTAAAAAAACTAGAAAACAAAAAGGCAAAAACATTAGATTAGACTAGAATTTACCATTACTTTTAGATCATTGCCCTTGGGTTTTTATTTTTGAAAAATGGATGATCTAACCATCATCATCTACAATTTTGACCAATCCATTATCTGATGCAGGGTTAAAAGCAAACAATTGAGAAGCAAATGAAAGATGAGTACAATGCAGATAGTTATGAAGCAAAAGAATAATAAGCCAAGAAAAAGAAAGAAACATGATGAATGAAATGCCTTTCTTGGCAAATATGCCATACTTTTTTCACTTTTCTTTTTATTTAGCATGTGCCCTTTACTTAATTAGCCCTTGAGGTAAGGAGGTCTTGCCCACCTTAGGGTAATAACCAGTCCATAGATCAGTATAGTTCACAAGTGTTGGAAAAGATGACATGAAAAAGGGAGTTGAATTGTGTCTTCACTATAACTTTGAACTTGAAAATCTTTTTAAACAACTTTCTCAAGTCCAAGACTTAGAATGCAGAAGCTTTATGATTAGTGTAGATGAGTCGTAGTTATGTGTATAGATATAGTTAAATAACTCAAAGACTTTTCAGATATAAAGATTTATATAACAAAACAACAGAGTGAAGGATAAAGAACAATCATACAATGAGATTTATCCTAGTTTAGCCAAAATAAATGTCTACATTCAGTCCTCAACACTTTGTTGAGATTTTTTTATCATGAGTATTCTTTCACAAACTTTTCCAAGCTTTTACAGATGAGTAGTCTTTCTCTAGCCTCTCTAAACTTTATAACCAAGTAGTTTTTGCTAAGCCTCTCTAAGCTAAACGAGTAGTATTTATCCTATCCTCTCCAAACTCACTTAGACCACTATCAGGTCAGGTTACAAGAGATATAATCAAGAGTCTGTGTTTACACTCGCACTCAACACTCTTTTCAGAGTTTTAATTCAATAGATATAGTTAGTGACTTCTCTAAGTTATCAAAATGAGAATGTTATCTATTACAATATAGTAGAGAAGATTTTCTTCAAACAGAAGTTACAATAAGTAACTTTCTAGAGGATTTGAGAGTCGAGAAGGATGAAGATATGAAACTGTTGTAACTTTGGAAATATTTAATAGCATCTTTTTCTTTTTCTTCGTATCTTAGCTTTATATAGACTTCTAGATGTTACCATTGGAGTTTGTAGATCTTGAGCCTTATGCTACTGATCCACTGGTCTATAACTGGAAAAAAAGGAATAGCTTTCTTTTTCAACAAGTTGAGGTGACACTAAAGAGAAATAGTGGCAATTTGAAGTCTTTATTAACTTTTCAGACTTGTCAGCGCTTCTTTTGCAGCTTATCAAATCATATTTGACTTTCTGAATTTTTCAGTGAAGTGTATGAAAGAAGCTTTCAAGGTGTGATACTTTGTGAGAGATCATGCTTCTAGATAAAGTCATTCTTTCTGAATGAGGCATGATCCTTTTTGAGGCAAGTCTTTCCTTTCTGGTGCTACATCATCATCCTTCTATACTTTCAATCTTACTCCTAAGTCAGTAAACATACAGAGTACACAGCGATTGTTCTAATATAGATAAATTAACATATAATACTATGGATTTGACGCTTTGTTTGATACAATGATCATTTAACCTAGTTAACTTTACTCAGAAAAGAATGTGGTTGACAAAATGTTTGCAACTCAAGAGATTTACTTAAAACTTGATTTTATATTCATCAAAACCTTTAAAGCTTGAAACGTTTAAAACCATGAGACTATTTTAGTTGGACATTAGAGCTTACAACAAGATCAATTTATCAATAATCATCAAGAATCCAACCAATATTCCAAACACTAGTAAAGAACATATTCTATCATTAAAATGAGAATACCATATTAAAATATCAAGCCCAAAAGCCACATACCTTTACAATATCACACAGCCATTTAGCCATGCACCATAATTCTTTATCAAAATCAATTATTCAATCCCATAATTTAGATAAGCTTGTAAATCATCCCAATCATCATCATAGCTATAAATGAGGCCATTAGTCCTTAAGCCACAATTTTAACTAACTCACTTTTAAGGCATATTAGTACTTTGACATATTCTTAATTAGTTATTCTTTACATAACCTCATCTCCTTGAGCAACGTACACCAAACTTTATCAATCTAGTTTGATATACATTACCTTAGATACATAATCATTAAACCCAGAGACTTTCCTTGATGGCCAATCAAATGAGACTTTTACACTAAATACTCTGTTGTAGTCAAAAGACATCACTTCTAATTGAAATTGGGCCCATAGGAAAAATTTGTAAACCTCATCATTAAACATGGAACTTGGTGGTATGGTGCCCTTGTGTGTCTTTTTTTATTTGGGACTAGTTTCAACAAGAATGGAATTGTAAAATTCAAGATATGTAGATTCTTCTACCCCTAGTTCTGGTTTTAGGCAGATAACCAAAAATTCATCTATTAACCTCTATGAACCCTCTTTCAAAGAAAATAAACCCTGATTAAAATGGTTAAGCCAAACTCAAGTTATAAGTATTGGAATATGGACCATCTTGTGACAGCTTCAGCAAGGAGCAGCAAACTACAAAGAATTTGGGTATGATTTTACAGAGTTGTTCCTTTATTAATTAGCGTGTAACAAAATTTGTTGCACTCAATTTAGACTTATATAGGTTGAGTTATGTGGACCGGAGCATAGATTGTCCAATGTTACACTCTTCATCTAATAGCTAATTTCAAAAATTCATATCTTACTCTTTTTAAGTCCAATGAGCCTCAAATTTTATAGGTAGACTCCTCTAAGAGTTAGTTTCTAGGTAAAATTGGTCCCACCTCATTTAGAATTTCCTAGCTCATGTTACATAACTTGGACTACATTCTGTCTAGTTTTGCAAAATTAAACAAAACCCCATTTTCACATCCTTTCAATCACCAAACGAAACACCCATCAAGAGCCAAGTTCAAGAAGCTTTAAAACATTAAAATAAAAGCTAAAACATCATTATTTAAGAGCCAAATAGTAGCAATAACAATAGTTCATAATTAATCCATAATCTATACCAAAAGAGGAAATAGGTAAGCTTTGAAGTCCTATCTCAACTCCAAGCTAATGAGTACTTGAACCTTAGTTCTCAAACTCCAAAAATCACTCAAACAAGCACAAGAACTTCCTCTTCTTCTCCTTCTAACCCATGACCTATTGGAGCTAAAAAAAGGGGGGTTCTTTTGATCTTTTTTAGTGTAGGAATCTTAGTTGGGGTGTAGGCCTTTAGGGTTCTTATAAAGGAAAGAGAGCAAGAAGCAATGGAAGAAGAGAAAAATGAAGATGGAGGAGGGAGAGGGAGAGTTCAGTGGCTTCAAGGAGGGAGGAGAGGGAAAGTGTTGTGTTAGTGGGTGTATTTATAGGAGTGGGTTAGGGTTCTTGGGGTTCGAATAAGTGGTTAGGGTGAGTTTTAATATTTAGAAGTGATGTGGCTCAATTCTAACCTTTTAATTTGAATTGGAATTTGAGAGGAGTCTCTTGCTCATGGTCACACTTTTACTTTAGTAATATCATATTGTACTTTTTTATACTTTTAAGTCTCATTAGATTAGTTTTTAATAGATCTTCGGCACTTGCTAAGTAAATAAATTATTTTAATGAACCTTAATTATTCTAATATTATTTTTTAATACAAACAACCCAAATTCTTGACTATGCTATGTTGTTTTATTGGGTCCTTGGGCATCTAGGAGTCTATTCTAAAGACACCAGTCACAATAGTAAAAGAATTGACATCAATAGAATTATTATGAGTCCAAACAACTAAAAAAAATAAAAATACATTTTTATTCCTATTATCTATTAGTCGATCATTTATTTATTTACTAGTATTACTGAGTTATAAACACAGTAGAATTGGGTTTGTTATAACTTGGCTCAATTTGTTGGAAAAATTGCAAGAAGGGTGAAATGGGTGAACGATTATGAGGTTATAAGAATTAAGCAAAAAATTTATAACACCACAAGGTGAGGACAATTTCAATGTGAGTGATGGGCTGCGACGGCGAAGTAGTTCGATGGAGGGGAGCAGGCAGTGGCATCAGCAGGAGGGAGGATCGGAGATGGGAGACTCTGCAGGTGGTGGAGGTGAGGGAAGAAATAGAAAAATTTTATTGTGTATCATAAATGAATGATTTATCAATAAACTATAATATTTAGGCCATTAGATCATGCATTGCTTGATGCCCCATTTTTTCTAAAGCACAGTGATGAACATGCCCTCTCTATATTTACGCCTCCTTTGGTTGACTATTCAAACTAGTGAATAAAATAAATGAGGTGGAGTGACAGCAAGTCACCCTTCACTTTCAACTCTTTCCCCTTCAAGGAACCGGTGGCTTAGGTGATCCGTTGATCATGTCGAGAGAACCGACGCGTCGTTTTGTGGAGCGATCAAAGGAGGAAAGAAAATAAAACCCAGTATTGTCATGTGTGTGTACTACTGTACTGTGTAGCTGACCAGTGAGCGTCATTGGTCGTCGCCCCTCGTAACGACAAGTCGTTTAGCGCTATGCAGTGAGAAACTAGAAACGACCGTAGCAAAAGGAGTTTGGAAGAGACACGTGGCGGACAAGTATATAATTGAGAACCGCAATCCATATTTACCTCACATGCCGCCTTTTGTTGCTCTCTCTACCTGTTGACGGACCTAACAGCCAAAAGGAATCAATCCCTCTTGCCATTCGCAAACAAACCCAAGAAAACAAAACCACGAAAGAAAGGGAAAAAAAAAATCCCTCCACTTCAAACATCGCAACTCAGATTTCACAATCCCTCTATCTCTGACCCTTCCCTTCTTCTCTCTGAAAAATTTCTCGAGAAACTTCCGATAGGAAAGAAAAGAATGGATTCGACGCCAGTGAACTGGGAAGCTCTGGACGCTCTGGTCATCGAATTCGCGAAATCGGAGAACCTGATCGAAGACTTCTCCACCACCTCCTCGGCGCCCTCTCCGTCTTCTTCTCCGTCACCTTCTTCTTCCTCGTACCAATCGAGGCTCGTCATCCGTCAGATCAGGCGGTCCTTGGAGTCCGGCGCCATCGACGCCGCCGTCGATCTCCTCGGCCTCCACGCCCCCTCCATCCTCAACGATCACAGGATCCTCTTCCGCTTGCACAAGCAGGTCCCTCACTTCTCTCTCTCTCTCTCTCTCTCTCTGTGATTCCGTTGATTTTCTTATTTTCGCTACTATTAATTTCTATTGATTTGTTGTTGCTGTTGTTCTTCTGATTTTTTTTTTCTGGGTTTTGTAGAAATTTATTGAGCTTCTTCGGAAGGGGACGCTTGAGGATCGCGACTCTGCGATCGAGTGTCTGAGGACAGCTCTTGCTCCTTGTGCACTCGATGCATATCCGGTATCTGAATTTATAAATTCATTTACGCCTTTGTGTGTGTGTGTGTCTGTGTGTGTTGTTGTTCGAGAATGGGTTCTGACTGTTGTCTTTGTATTTAAGGAAGCATATGAGGAATTTAAGCATGTTCTGCTTGCGTTTGTATATGACAAGGATGATACGAGCTCTCCCGTAGCAAATGAGGTTGGTCTGAATTCTGTTTTGTGTTTGTTTTGGCGCGCTCGTGTTGAAGAATTGAAAATAGGAAATATTAAATGTAAAACATTTAATAGGTTGAGAATTCAAGAAGCTTTAGTTTTCATTTAGGGCTCTGTTGTTAGCAAAACCCTTCTACTTTTACTAGCTGTCTGATTTGCGCCTTGTTCGATGTTTGTGGCTAGTATTGTTGAGAAAACAACGCTGAAAGAAATATTTGTTGATGTGTTAAGTATCTAGTATATCAATTTGTACGTTATAGAACTGCTGTGTGCTTAATGATTTGGTTTATGCTATTTAATTGATATTTATTATGCATCACCATTAAGTTGTCAAAATCGAGAGCTTACACAAGATCATAAGGGGAGGATAAATACGTAAAATGTGAGAAGAAACCAATCGTAAGATCCTACCTAATATAAAATTATATTAAAACACATATATGATTATATGAACGTATAAAATAACATAAGTAAACAAAATAATCTTAAAAATGCAACTAATATTTAATTAAACTCCAATTGATCATGCATAAGAAGGTTACAAGTCAAGTTAAAGTTACAATTTATTTTTTTTGGATAAAAGGAGAATTTTATTAAGATAGAGAAAGGAAGAATACAATGTATAAGTGGAGAAGAAATCATTTCTACATGAACAAAAGCTAACAAAAGAGAAAGAACATCAATAAAGCAAAACTTTCCAATTTCTCAACATATTTGAGAGAGAAATTCCTCTAAAAAGATCCATGAGCTTTACATGAAATGGAAGCCAAATGCCTAATCTTATCCTAGAGGACTTGCTTATCCAATATTCTTTCATAAAAAATATGAAAAATACACTCCAACCAAATACACTAAATAGTGGCAGTGTGGCACAAACTGTGCATTTCCACAAGGATTTGGCTTCCTTCCTTGTCCCAAAGCCCACAAAGCTAGTTAGCAGGAATTGTTCCAAAGTTACAATTTATAATATAAAAAAATATATATTTTGTGAAAACCCATAAAACTAAATGACACAACAACCAATGCTTAGTTGGTTCAAGTGGTTTGACATTTGTTTTCCTAAAGCAAGGTCTCGAATTCGAGTCATGTGAATAGAAAAAACCATCAGCAGAAGGGTTTTACCTTCAAAGTGTGTTGACCTGACTCAAGATAGACAAGTTGGAGTCTTGTAAACTTCGAATACCGATGGCTCAACTCCCACCAAAAAAAAAGGGAAAAGAAAAGAAGAAGAAAGGAAAAAAACAGTGAGAGCGAGAGAGATTCACACACACACAAAACAAACATACCTCCAAAAGAAAGTCAAAGCATTGTGGATGCTTCAACAGAGCCATTAAGTATCTAGTATATCAATCTATACATTATAAAAGCGTTGTGTGCTTAATGATTAGATTTGTGTTATTTAATTGATATTTATTAGGCATCGCCATTGTGTTCTTATTCTTCATCGTTGAAGTTGTAGAGTGTAAAAAGTTTACTTAGTTCTAGGATGTATCAGCATTGTTTGACAGTAAGTGGCATTATATACTTGCAAGAGCTAACTTTAATTATATGTATATAGAGTATAGATAAAGAGGGATTTGAACTATGATATTCTCAAGAGAGAAACAAGTGAAAGAAAGGTCATGACTAATGAAGTTCTATGCTTTTAAAAATAATATTTTGTGCACTATGCAATCACCCAACACTATTTAGCACTTTATACATCTGACAATGTACTGGTCTAACAACTGACACCCTTCTTTATTTAATAAATTGTACTTACCTCTACTTTATGTACTGTTTATACACCATTTCTTCTTGTAAACAGTTAGGATGGTAGGTGTAATTTTCCAAAAATAGGGGTGAAATGTGTTAACCTTAGGCGGTATTGGTGTTATTGCCTCTATTTTTATTTATAAAGAAAAATAGTTCTTTTGAAATGATGTATTAGGTGCACAATGCAATGACTGCGTGGTCAGGATAGGAATTTGTTGTGGGCTTGTGGCTTTTGTAAATAAACTTAAATATTGGAATGGTTTTCTGGAGATTGCTTCTGCTGGTGAGTGTGGGGAAAATGTTCTCTCAGTAGTGGTGTAGGCTGGTAGAAGTGTGGTTAACTGGAAACATTTATGTATCCTTTTCACTTGACAATCATTAGATGTCCAGAATTTGTGGTAATGTGTGATACATGCTTATGTTACTGTTAATGGCAGACAAACTGATTGGCTGGTTTTAATTTGATTTTGAGGACATAAATGCCATTATGGCTGTCAGAGAGCCATCTTTACCTAGCAGCATCTTGCCACTTGTTTTCTAAGGATATGGTCCCTCAAAGTTCTGTAGTTTGTGGGTATTTCCATGTATTGGCATGTTCACTATTAGGGTAGGACATTGTGCAGTTAGTCATGAGTTATGACTGAGTGGCTAGTTGTTGGAGGGGAGGCTCCATGCTCTTCCAGAAACTGATTTCTTTCTTGGGGAAAAAAACTTCTTAGAAAACAGAATATGCTCTTTCCTGTCAGTTTTGACTTTGATGGTGTATTTTTATTAACTTATTTAAAACATTAAATTCCATCCATCATAATTGAAATTGCATAGACCTTAGTGTGGTCTGTGTTTGATCTTGTACACTGATGTGTAGTTTCCTGTTAATAATGAATTTGTTCGGAACCTGATCATGCTTGCTTTATCTTATGCAGTGGTCTGAAAGGAGGAGACTTGACTTAGCCGGATTTATGTCCTCTATGTTACGGGCTCATTTAAATGCCTATGATCCAATTTTTTCAATGGCTCTCAGATATCTGATAAGGTTATCTATCAACTTCTGTTCATACAGTGTGTAGTAATTGGTCAAATTATGCCATGTTTGTTGCTATGTAGTCATGTTTGTTTTTCTTAGCCAAATTTGACATTTTATTTTTCTTTCACATTTCTTGTCTCTTAGCAGCATACACAGGGCATATTGTTTACGTCAAGGTATTACATCACCCATCTCTGATCTGACTGAAAGGTTGCTCCTTGAGGAGCGTGACCCTCCTGCAACACCACAGGACATTTTATACGAAGTACCACCATTCGATGAGGTGAGAAATCTATGTAGTATGATTCTAAAATTTCACAGGGGCATTGATAGAAACTGGATGTATGCTGTGTATTATCACTACTGGTAATCTGATATCAGTGGGATGTCAGTACCAGTACATGGATTTACAGATGAGATGTTGAACACAAATTAGGAAAACAAATACAGATAGTCCTAATGCAAGAGGCCTTGGTCACTCCCTCCAACTTTGTCTACTTAGTTCTTACCCCCTTCTCTCTTCTATCCTCTTTCCCTCTTCCATTCTTACTGCCTGCTTCTTCCCTCTGCCTCACCTGCCACATAACTATGCTGTTACAATGCCAATCCATGACATGCTGATGGCACTCCTAGTTATGAAATCACATTGATGGATTGGCTTCCATGTCCACATGGACCGCCTCTTCTATCCTTCCCACATGCCTGCCCACATGGTTCCCTAATCCTACGCCGCTATTCCTTTTTCCCCTGTTACACCTAGTTATGGGAGGGTGTCTATTAGAGGTCAAGTGTAAGTTAACAGTGAATGGTACCATTTTGTGAAAACACATTGATGGGTTGGCTTCAATGTGTTTTTATTAAATGTAGTACCCATTTTTTTATGTGTTTATGTGTGCATCATTTGTAAGAAGAAGCTATCTTTTTAATTCTGGAATCCAGGTTGACATCCAGGCTCTTGCACATGCTGTAGAGCTTACCAGACAAGGGGCAATTGATAGCTTGAGATTTGCCAAGGGTGACCTGTTTCTGGCATTTCAGGTTACATAACATCTTACTTGTTCATCTGTTCTTGGCTTCACTTTAAATATTAGTTTGTGAATTATTACTTTTACTTCTAAGTTACTTCCATGATTTATTTATGTATATATAAAAAATCAGCCAAGTGTAGATTATTATTTTATTATTACTTTCATAAGTTAAAATGACAATTCGTAACTCATCATCTTTTAATTCTGCTTTGCAGTTCCATTCCTCTTTTCTTTAGGTTAATAGATTTTATTGCAGCATTACCCAAAAAAAGTCTCAGCACATTGGTGACTTAGTACCCTTGTCATTGATTTTGGAAAATTCAGTTTGCAAAATCTCTCTCTCTCTCTCTCTCCCCCCTCCCCTTTTTTTTTCCACGATATTTTTTAGACCTACGGATCAATATTCAGACCTGTGTAACTAGATTCCCTAAATTTCTTTTCTACCTTTAAATCATAGTCAGGGATAAGGGCCAAGGGAATCAGACATAAAAGGAGAAAAAGAAAAATAGTTGTTGGTTGTGCAAAATATGATTGAATGATTTTAATCTCTTTCAATATTAATTTTTGGTTGAACTGGTGATTTATTTTTATCAATCTTGCCTTCATGTCTTTGTTATTGTATTCTTCTTGTTGCAGAATGAATTATGTCGGATGAGATTGGATGTTCCACTTCTTGATCAACTTGTTCGTGAGTATTGTGTTTACAGAGGCATTGTTGACTCTGGTATAGCATCTTCTGTTTGTTGAACCTAGCTGTGTATATGTGCAGAAGTACTTTCATGCCACTAGCTTATATTACTTTGTATGTTTCATGGCATCTGCTCATAATTAATCCTGCATTGGATTTCAGGTCTCACTGAAAATTTTAAATTGAAGTTATAAGTTGTTTTTTCATCTATGCATTATAATCTAATAATGGGTTTTGTGGAATATTGAGTCCTTTTTTAAGTTACTTTATATCTTCATATCTTATTTTTTATTATGTTTTGTCAATTTGTGATGAACTTAGCATCTGGGAAGCAACCTAGTCCGGAACCTGTAAAATTCAACCAGCAAGACCCTGGGTACTGCTCATCAAGAGATTGTTCTCTTGAGGTAGATTGTAATGCTAGCAAGCATTCTGATGGTGAAACTTCTGTTACCACTGTTCACATGGATGGTTCCCCTGAAAATACTGCTGATGTGACTAGCATGCGAGGAATTGATCTTGAAGTACGATATGCTTTGGAGCCTACAAGCAGTCATGAAGACTGTAGCACCAGTGGATTGCAGCAACTTGAAAATCCTAGTGTTTTGCAAAGAAGCAGATTGCCTGGAAATGGAGAAAGGAGCAAACGCAAACGGTGGAGAGGACGATATGATGATAATTATGTATCCAATGCTTCTCTGGAAGAGCACAGCAAGCAAGAGCATAGCATAAGTACCGTTGTTTCAGATTTATCAAAGGAGAAGCAGGTATCTTTTTGATAATTGATGTTATACTGTTCGGGAGATCAATTATTGACACACTTTTTTTGCAGGGCTCTGAAAAGCTTTCTGTACTTGATTTTAGTAATGTTGAAGATAAATATGAGATTCTGTTGGGAATGAAGGAGTTAGCTAGCAGCGGGATGGCTGCTGAAGCAGTTGAAGATGTCAATGCTATTGACCCCAATTTCTTTGCTCAGAACTCTGTTTTGCTCTTCCAACTCAAGCAGGTAAGTGGCTTCTATGTTGTTATTCATATCCTTTTCTTTATTATTTTATTGGAAAGGGCCAAGAGGTTGTTCAGCTCTGCATAATTGCATCAAGAATGTGATCTTTTAAATGGGTTTCCTGGCTTTAGGTTGAATTCCTGAAGTTAGTCAGCTCTGGTGATTACAATGCTGCTTTAAAGGTTGCTTGCTCCCATTTGGGTCCTTTAGCAGCTAGTGATCCTGCTTTATTAAAGCCTTTGAAGGAAACTCTCTTGGCTTTACTTCGACCTAATGAAGATGCTCTTGGAAGTGCCTTACCTCTACATGCTCTAGCTGCTTCTCTACAGGTATTGAGTGTTGCTAATCTAATACATATGTTATTGTCTTCATCTCATTCATATACTTCTTTTAAATATTTGCATATTAGTCAATGTGGCATCCTTGATCATGGTGCTTGTGCAGTAATGTTGCGATAAAATTTTTTGCCAAGTCCGTTCCTGGATTCTAACACATTGTATATGAGGATCAGACTACTAATAGAAAAAGTTTTGAAGGGTTTGCTAATAGGTTAGTTGATGAGTGTTAATGATTGATGTGTTGAAAGCTTATAAACCTTTCATAGACTGAGTATTGGTAGCTTAGTATTCTTCAACAAATATTGACGTCCAAGTAATTGCAATTTATCTGATGCAGAGGCTTCTTATCATACATCTTTGTACTATGGTATTTCCTGTGACTCTCTGCCTTCATGCCATATTCTGTATCTGAAAGCTTTCCCATTCCTACCTATGGGGAAGGTTCCATTCTATTATTTTCTAATTCTTTTGATACAATGTGAATATTTACTCTGTTACGCTATTTTTAAATGTGAAATGCGTGTTTTCATATGTACAGGTTGCAGTTGGTAGGAGGCTTGGTGTTGAAGAACCTCAGCTCATGAAAATAATGCGAGCCACTCTTCATACACATAATGAATGGTTCAAACTTCAAATGTGCAAAGATCGTTTTGAAGGTCTTCTGAGGATCAATTCCTTAAAGGAAGTTCATACTCCCTTCCTCAGTCCTGTGTGTACGTCCAAGTCATATGCTGATAGCTGCACAAATGGTTCTTCTCAGGCTACTGTATCTTCAGGCACAAGAATGTCGGAAGATGGAAGCAGTCCAACTCAAGTTTCTTCAAGGGATGTCAACTGTGATGAAGGTGCAATACTCAAAGTAATGGTAAGTTATGGATTCTTTGGTGGGTTTTGGTACTGG
Source organism: Pterocarpus macrocarpus (assembly GCA_031439585.1). Lineage (NCBI taxonomy): Eukaryota > Viridiplantae > Streptophyta > Magnoliopsida > Fabales > Fabaceae > Pterocarpus > Pterocarpus macrocarpus. The sequence continues at coordinate 29,933,588 of CM062513.1, read as the reverse complement.
CTGATCATTTTCTGCATTACAACTTTTAGAAAGTTTAAATATATTTTTAGGAAAAATGTTCTAGTTTTTACTGGCAGAGTTATTGTGTGTAAATTTGCAATTGTCTAAGCAGTATGTTGATAGCGATCTTCTGCAACAGCTAAGACATATGTTCATGATAGAGAAGTTCATATTGGTGTTGCAACAATAATATTTGATAGCTCTAACATTGTCTCGATGGGTTTCTAGACAGATTTTTTTTTTCCGTTAGTTTATTGTCAGCATTTTGTTTCAGTTTGTTGGATCCCATTCATGGCTATGCCATCAAATATTATGTCCTCTTTTAAATAGAAGAATAAACCCCCAAATTAGTCCCTGGCAATATTCTTAGTGGACACATTGGTCCCTGATAAAAAACAATTGATCCTGTGGTCTTTGACAATTACAAAAATTAAACACTCTAGTCCTTTATAATTGCAAAAATTGGACACTTGTGGGCTCTGACTTACTTGCAATTAGTAAAGAGTCTAATATGGAGGTAAAATGATGACTAGGATATTCCTAATTAAAAAAATCATAGATATGCATTTTCATGATTTTTTACTGCATTAAACACTACCACATCTATTGCAAGCTAACTCAAGTGGTTACTTTTGTGCACATTTCGTTATTTTTTCCCGTTTGTGTACCTATTATCAATTTCATAATAAATAATTATTCTCTTATGACTAAAGCGAAGTAATACCAATGTCATTGATGTGTTAGTTTAGCTCATTACCCCGATCCTTATTCTAGGTAGAGGAGTTTGTTTTGAAATTCATTCAACCCTTGCCCCCTTATTCTTACGTCGGTGTTGATCTGCTGCCTTTCTTTTCACTAGTAGTAGTAGGCTTTGTTCAACGAACTTTTGTTTGCATGAACGATTTTTTTTTTTTTTTTTTAATATTTGGATTTATTGATGAATGCAGGAGTTTTTGGCTTTGCCTAGGGCTGATGCTATCTATCTGCTTGCACAATACAATGGAAACGCTGAGGCAGTCATTCAACAGTTATTTGCCTAGTCTTTGTGAAGGAAAATCTAGTTTACCATTTTGAAGAAAGGTCAAATTATTTTTTTCAATATTATTTTATTCAAATTTATGAATTTTTTATTGTACAGATAGCTGCAAAGAGGAAGTTTCTGTAACTTTTTAAATAACGTAAACTTCTCTCTGTACAGAATCTCTCAATTTTTATCCTCTCTGTTTTAATATGAGAAAGTTGTAATTAATAAAATAATAATTATTCTGATTCAAGTGGGTTTATCAGAAGAGTAATGATACTTGCACATCAGCATATTGTTATATTTTGTGAATAATTTAAATTGTGCACATGGTTAATGTTGACCGACCTCGGCTGCATCTTTTAACGAGTAGGCAATGCATTGTATCAGATAGTAGAGGCCGGGCGTAGTTTGAGTAGGAGCACTGCTGAAAGCCAACTAAAGTGCATATTTTCTTGCGAAAGCCAGCTAATCAGCAAATTATTTCCGCTCGAGTGTGGTTATAAGCTGACTATTCTTTATTTGCCAGCCAAGAAGGTGGATGCTTTACGGCAGTTCTGGTTTATGTAGACGATCTTTTACTGATTGGAGACAATCTAGATGTGATCAACAAGGTTAAAAAGTTGCTGGATGATTTGTTTAAAATCAAAGATATTGGGAATGTCAAGTATTTCTTAGGAGTGCAGGTGGTTTGGTCCGAGACTGGTACTGCTTTGTTTCAAAGGAAATATGCTTTTGAATTATAATTTAAGATGCAGGCTTATTAAGTCCCAGACCTGTGATTAATCCTTTTGATCCATCACTCAAACTAAGCGAGGAGGAACTGCTCTGCTTCTGCTGATGTTTCTGGTTATAGAGGGTTGGTGGGTCGTTTACTATCTTAGCAACACCGGGCCTGGGTCAGTTGAGCCAATTCTTGGATTATCCCAGGATGGGCCACCATCAGGTAGCATTAAGCTTCCTGAGCTATATTATACGCACTTGCCAAAGGGCTCTTCTTCCGCATGCATTTTGATCTCAAGATTACTAGTTTCAGTGTTTCAGATTGGGGATCATGCCTTGACATTAGAAGATCTGTATGGGTTATTGCTTCTTCTTAGGCACTGGTTTTTGTTTTTTTTTTTTTGGTGGGGGCGGAGAGAAAAAAATAAAAACCACCCTTCCTAGGAGTTCTCTGAGGCTAATGGCCTGCTGTGAAGCTCAGTGGTTCAAAAATCTCTTATAGGGTCTATAGGTTTAGGGTACATGTTTTTTTGGTTGGTTTTTTTGTTTGTTTTTCATTTTTTGGGGGGGGGGGGGGGGGCGGGTAGGGACAGGGTCTCTGACCCGTGAGTCTAGCTCCCGACTCTTCATCCCTGATGCACTCTCTGCAGAAGCCAGCAACCACTTAACTAACGCCTCGCATGTCAGTCTCGTGTTTCATGAGCGTACAAGACATATCAAAATGGATTGCCATGTTGTTAACGGACGCATTCAAAATAAATTGGTGCATCTTCCTATCTCTACCAAGGATTAGATTGCTGACCTCTTCACCAAGACGTTACAACCAGGTCCATTTCTCCACTTGACTTCCAAGCTTGGACTTATTGATCTATACAGACCAGCTTGCGGGGGCTGTCAGCTGAGCCCAATAAGCCCAGCAAGGAGAAATCTGAACCCACTTGTGCTAAGTATAGATTAGTTAGGTGGTTAGCAGAATTAGTTGTTAGTGAATAAAACTGTATCTGTTAGGAATTGAGGGTACATAACAGATTGAGCAAACTATCACAGTTAAAGTTGTTCATTCTCTCATCAAGGAAGTTGAATACACAGGATTCAGAAATTTTACACAGGATTCAGAAATTTATTCTCGCTCTTCTTTCAACTCTCTTATTCTTCTTTCTGCATCTAGTTTCTTGGTTCTTCACATGATTGGGGGGACCAAGAAGAATGTCAACAGTTCAAATCTTAGATAATCCTGCGACAGATATGACTCCCCTTCTCTTAACTGATGCCATGGGCATTTTGTATGCCAGGTTTTAATTAGTAGTTTGTTTCTTCTCACCCACCAAAAAATGGTTATTCTAGCAGTAAATTAAAGGTGTCAATGTGTCATGTGAAAAATGATTAAAAAATTAAGTTAAATTGATTGAAGGAGCTGGAACATCATTATGTCTTTTTCGTTGGATAAACAAATAATCGTCTGAGTCTGTTAGGTGCAACCGCACCTATTCGGAATGCTCATATGATGGTCAAACTGTAATGTGATTGAGTCAGCTATGGAGCGCGCCTAACATCATTCTGAGAATAACCTCACATTATTGCAATTTGCAAATAAAAGCTGTACTTCTATTTGGTCTTAAATGTAAGCCTTTCTAATTTGTAGATTCTGATTTGAACTTGTTGGTCACCCTTCATTTTCAGTGTGCTTAAATTATAATGCTGCTGACGCCAGTGGTGCAATGTTTGCAAGGAGTTTCAAATGTTTGTGTAGGAGTGATCTTATTTAATTATTATATTAGAATATTTTTTTCACATAAATATACGTAGCACCTCTCTCATTCCAATATAAACATACATCTATAGTTATTATATACCACTTACATCAATATATGATGCCAATACAGGATAGGTCTTATAAACATTTGCCTTGCGAGAGCCGCCTGAGTGAGTTACTAGTTACGTATTAGTGGCTGGCAGCCAAAGTGATTTTTCAATGTTAATAGTAACTTTGTAAGACGCAAATGTACTTAGTCGAGGTGCTAATCAACTTTAACTTTGTAGTATGGAGGTGCCATTATAAATTCTTAAAAAAATCACTCAAAATAACATAATCTTTATGCTTTTACAGTAAAACGAAAATTGATTTCGTATACAATCTAAATAAGTCGATTACGAAAAAATACTGTAGACTAAAATGATAAAAATGTGCTTTTAGCTACCGGTACTCTAGACTCAAAATAATCGCGACCTTGGCGGTTCTTTTTTTTTTTTTTTTTTAACATTAGTGACAATGAAATTTCAATTTATAACCTGATACAAATTATCAAAACCATTTACTATTAATTCACTTCCATTGGCTTGATTTCCATGCTTTTCACATTAGACATATCGTAGTACATGAAAATAAAATTTACATTTTTACTTAATTAAACATGTGTCGAGATCAATCAATCTAAAAAAATAACACAAAATAAGAACGCTTAATAAACGTTGTTTCAGAAGAATCTATGGATCATTTCATGAAATTAATTTGTTGACGTGGAAAAGAAATGAATAAATGCGTTTTTTTCTTTCGGTCTTTGCTTCAGAAAATATCGAATGCATGTGATTCTTTTTTTTTTTTTTTTGTGCGGTGACAAGTTAGGGATATAATGATGACACACATTTGAGGTTGTTCAGGCGTAAGATCTCTCCTCGCAAAGCGAGATTCCGCATTATTATTGCGTCTAATTATGAACGCATCTTTGGTGCAATATTAAATTTGAAACTTCCTTTCTACGAAAGAAAGAAAAAAGCAAACAAAAAAAAAATTAATATTGTGCCTGAGAGGCTTGACATTTTTCAGTTTAATAGCCAATTGACTATTTATTTTTTTCATGCTATGTTTGCATAACTTTATGGTAAAATTGCATTTTACACTTTTAAACTATAGATCATAAGTACTTTAACTCCTAAATTTTAAAAATATAGAAATTAATCTCTTGAATTTTCGTAAATATGCATTTTAGTCAAAATAAGTGTATTATATTTTTCTGAATTTTGAGTCATGTATAAATCGACTTTCTGAATCTTTCTAAATGTGCAACTCAATACCCTAAATTTTTTTAAATGTGTGATATTTTTATTAATGATTAATTAAAAAATTAACAGAAGGGTCAATTTGCATATTCAGAAAGGTTTAGGAGGTTGGTTTGCATAATTTTAAAGTTTAAGAGGTAAAGTGCATATGAACGATAATTTAGGAAGTAAAGTACAATTTTTCCTAAGTTTTTTTTTTGGTACATGTGTTTGAATAATTTTGAATAGATGTTTTGAAGGGAAAGAGAAAAGAAAATATATTTTTCATTTTTGAATTTAGAGAATTATATAATTTTATAGTAAAAAATAATAAAGATTTTATGATAAATTTATTATTTTTATTAAAAAATTCTCAAATTAGATTATATTTATTAAAATAAAAAATTTACATTCTCTTTCCTTTCTCTCCAACTACTTTTCTCATAAACACACCTTTTTATTTTTTAATAGAGGAATGCTAAATGGCTCAAAAAGAAAAGCTACGAATACCATATAAATGTTACATGGCCGTATGAAATTTGAGGAAATTATAAATTTGAGGTCAAAATGCGGAAATCATGGTAAAGTAAAAATTCAAACTGAGCTTCTATTGCAATTCATACAACAGTATGAATTTTAAATTTATACTCATGATCTTTTTTCTTTTTAATAAACATATATTTCAGCTCCTGAAAGATAGATATTACATTAATTTACTTCCTAAAAATTTTTTGATATCAAATAAGTCCATAAAAGTTAAATTATAATATCACATTGGTTGCTAAAAGTTTTTGACGTCAAATAGCTCCATAAAAGTTAAAACGTGACATCACTTTGATTATTAAAAGATGTATATGACATCTGTTTGATTCTCTCATGTATGAGTTTTTATAAGGACTAAAATGATGTCATATTTTAACTTTTAGGGATTTATTTGATGTTAAATAACTTTTAGGAACTAATATGATCTCACATATTAAATTTCAAAAACCTATTTGATATCAAAAAACTTTCAATGACTAAGTTGATATCACATATATTTTTCGAGGATCAAAATACATGTTTACCTTATTTTTTTTTATTACATTGAAAGGGTAACTATGGAACTTCATGGGTGTAGAAGTAATTAACAAAGAAAAATAAATAAATAGAGAGTGGCTATTGCACACCTTAATGTCTCATTACCACACCCTTTTTGTTTCCTTTCATTTTCATATTTCTAAAATGTCCTTAATTAAAAATTGTTTTAAACTTGTGTTTATTGTCATTCCCATATGTTTTAAATTATATTTAATAATTATATTAATTAATATTAAATATGAAAATTAATTATTTTTAATTATAAAATTTTAAAATAAAATTAACCTATTAAATTAAACCCATACTAAACCCAATTCATTTACAAACTAAGGGTAAGACTTAAATGGTGCTGCTGAAATACAGGATCATCATAGTCTTAGAAATCTAATGGTAGATTAAAGAGGTGTATTCATACACCTATTTTTTATATGATGTATTATATTTTTTCCCATATTTTTGAAATGAAAAAAATATTACACAGATAAAATTTGATCACTTTCTATGAAATCCAGAAATTAATTGAAAGTCTTTAGGTATCACACAGATAAAATTTGATATTTTTGAGTGTTATAAAATTAATAATCTGATCACTTTATAATTACAAAAATTATTATACAGATAAAATCTAGTCACTTTTTATGAGATCTTGAAATTAACTGTAATTCTTTAGGTATCATAGAAATAAATTTTGGATTTTTGAGTGTTATAGAAATAAAAATCTAGTCACTTTATAAAATGATTAGTTTTTATCTGTATGATCTTAAAAAATACTACAATATATTACATAAAAGGGGATGTATCAATACACTCCTTCCGTCTACTATTAAATCAATGGCACCATCATGGTCCATAACTTGGAGCAGACCATTATAGAACGCTCCTACAAACTAAATCAAAACATTTTTGTAATAGAGTCCTACATGATACTTTTCATGATACAAGATTTCCATGGTACTCAACTTTCCTACAGCCATGTGTCTTCTCATGTTAGTCTCATATAGTCTTTTTGATGGAGTTACAACAAAATAAAATTTGGATGTATTATTCTTACACATATGATATAAAGAAAGTGTTATATTTTTGTTTCATCTAACTTGAAAAGTTATTTAAATTTTATTTTATTATTTTTTTATACAATTTAATTATTAGATTTAGTTAGAATTTTTTTTGCTGACTTAGAGTTCAACTATAGTGAATTTTTATATTTAATATTAATTAGTATGATTATTAAATATAATTTTGGATTATGAGAGTGGCAATAGATAAAAATTTAAAATAAGTTTTAATCTCAAAAACTGAAAAATAAAAATACATGATATCCAAAATATATAAGAAACATAATCTCAAAAAATCAAAAAATGAAAAAAGTCTTAGAATCATATGAAGGGTAGGTAGTACTCTTCACAATGTTACCTTCTGTCAAAGGGTGAAATGAACCGTACTTTCCCTTTGTCAAAAAAGTCATTAAAAACACTCAAAGGGGTTGGGGTAAAAACACTCAAAGGAGACAAAGAGGCCGTAGGAAGATAAGTACTATAGAAATTTTTTGTTAGGAAAAGTATCAAATAGGATTCAATTACAAGAAGTTTTGATTTAATTTGTAAATGAATTGGGCTTAATATGGGCTTGATTTATTAGGTTAATTTTATTTAAAATTATTAAATTAAAAATAGTTAATTTTTTATTTAATATTCATTAATATAATTGTTAAATATAATTTAGAATACAAGAGTAGCAATAGATAAAGTTTAACACAATCTTTAATTAAGCATATTTTAGGAATATTAAAATGAAGACAACATGTAACACCCTCCCAAGTATGGTACTATGCTTAAGTCATAATACCTCACCTAGGAGTTGTTACTATCACTTAATTGGACCTTGTCTGACAGCAACCTTGGGCCACCTTCTATCTTACTAGTCAACTCCGCCTCGGAGGACCTCCTTCAGAACTTCTGAGCTATCTGGAGATAACACGGAAATAAACATAGGAGTGAGAATTACAAATTCTTAGTAGGATTCATTAAACTACTATATGTTGTGTCATCGTTATTATCTCCAGCTGCTCTATGAAAAATGTGAGCATGTTAACTGGACTATTCAGTTTTATAGTTTAAAAATATATTGTCTGAAGCAGAGTTCATTTTATTCATGCACTTGAGTCACATTGGCAATATTTCATATTTGGAATAATAATCACAACATAAGTAAATAGAACAATCTCAGCATCAATAAAACATGGGATATAATTATGCAAATACTCATACTTGAATTCATACAAATGCACTAGTATTTTCTTTTAACTTTCTTTGCTTTCTTTTTTTTAGTTTTTATTGCCCTTGGGTAGTCTGATTTAGGAGTGAGCTCAACTCGTGACCGTTGTCACACAGAACTGACCTACAAGGGGATTCACATGCCTTTAGTCTTGGAGGGATCTCATTTTGGCCACGTGCCTCTAAATTGAAGGATCTCTTCTGGTCACATGCCTCAAGAATAGAGGGATCTCATTTGACCACGTGCCTCTAAGGTAGAGGGATCTCATAGTTTTATACTGCCTTCACAGAGAGGGATTCAATGTGCAACTATCTCCAAGTGAAGGGACCCACATCTTATCTTACTTAACAGTTTTCACAAGGAGGGATCTCATAACTGCCTCCAGGTGAAGGAATCCACATTTAATATATTCATATAATTTCATTATCATGCATAATCATGCATAGACATGCTAATTACACTTATACATATGCTGCATCATTTACTCTCATATATCCTTGCATATAGAATTTCATATTCATAACTTAAATCTTCATAACATAAGCTATTATAACTTCATATGATTCTGCCAAAAATTCGGCAGCATAATGGAATGTGTCTGCTTCCCCATGAATAGTGTCAGTACTCAGAAAACCAATTATACAGAGAAATCATAACACTTCATTCATATTTCAATCATCAACCTCATAAGAACAATCTTTGCATTTAACACATAGTTGTTATCCCAGCACATCTATTCAATCCGATTTTTGTAATTCAAGCTAAAATTTCTATTTAGCTCATTTGGACTTGAATTTTGGATATGTTAAAGTGTTATGTGTCTATTTTCTAACCTCTTTGATCCCATTTAATTTTGATAAATATAGCTCAAGTTATTTAGGTTTTATCCCGGCCTACCCTATAGCTAACCAGAATTACACCCTTAAAAGTAAAAATCCACTAAAAATCGAAAACTAGTTTAAATCATATGAAATTAGTATCATATTAAAGCTAATAGGACAAGATTTCATTTGCAATAAGTTCCATTTCATTTGCATTAGTAGAGCTTGAGTTATAAGCCCCGAAACTTGACCTTTCTGCATACCCTGTTTTGGCCTGGTTTGGTCATAGGACAACTTTCTCGAACCACTGGGAGCAAACAAGACCTTATCTAACTCTAAAATTTTTATGGGATATTCTTCTATGTGTAATATTTCTAACAAAGTTCATTTGATTCAATTCCAAGTAGTATAGGGCAAGTTTTGCCTTGAACAACCTAGTCTACCCATAATCAAACTCAAAAACCTAGGTCGAACTTCCAAAATTCATATCTCTCTCAATACTGATCCAATGGCCTTATATGATATATGTATGGAAAGCCCTGAATGTCTAGTTTCATATAAAAATGGTTTCATCAAATTTAACTGGCGGTAGGCGGAGCCGTACACTCTGACAGTATAAATGCCGTAAGATTTTCAAGGTTTCAACTTCTGTTTTGCATCCCTTTTTGAATTATCACCCAAGTTCTCATCCAAACTCAACATTTATACATTAATCCAGCCATAAGAATTCATATAAACACCATATATCATCAATCTAATGGAAAGAATAGGAATTCTACTCAGCCACAATAGCATCAATAATAGAATAAATTGAAGAATCCTACCTCAAAACTTGGGTTGTAGTGGAAAGGAAGCAAAGTTTGGTGAAGGCATGGAAGTGGGGTGAAGAAATAAGGATGAAGAGATGAAGAAGAAGAAGAAAAAGGGAGAGAAAAAGGGCTGCTGAAAGGAGCACGAAAAATGGGAGAAGAAAGAAAGAAAAATCTGATTTGGTGGTGGTGGTAGTTGGATCCTTTGATTCCTATTGGTTGCTACCTCAATTGGCTCATAAGTGAACCAACAATGCCCATGTTGTTGCGATGTGAATGATGCCACTTGAGGGGTGAAGTGGCTGAATTCTTAGCCACAAAAGCTTAGGGTTTTCGATATGTAATTTTATTGATTTGGTTCTGGCGGTTTAAAATACCGAATCTTTACTGGTTTCCTTCAAACCGATAAAATGTTACTAAATAGTTTTGTAAGAGTTTCTATTTTAATTCTTCTTAATCCTAATCTTTCTAATTAACATCTAATTAACTCCTAATTAATATTTAATTAACTTCTAATTGCCCTTACTTACTATTGAAACCGAATAAACAGATTAACGGCGTAAATTAGACATTTTCGCCAATTCAGAGCCTTTTTGTTTTCTGTTTTTTATAACTAATGGCATTTTTTGTAATTATGGGTAAGTCTAGGGGCATTCCATATCATTTCACATATGGATACCTCTGTGGCTCAATCAGCCGAGGTTTAGGTTTCTACGTTTTTGCTACGTGATTCTGCTTCGTTTAAAACCTTATTCTACTAATCCTGTTGATATAGGGACCTAAATGTCATTTCCTCAAAAGTTCAGGGGCAAGGCTGTAAATAATAAAAGTTTGCCCAATGATGGTTTTATTATTTCCTATAACGTTATATGGGGATGTTACACAACATAAAAAGGGTGGCAATAGATATTAGGGTGTGGCAATAGCCATTCTCAAATAAATAATAATAAAATATTAGCATAAATGAAAGGATCTGAATTTTCGGGGTCATCTACTATTACGATTGTTTTAGTTAACTATTAATAAGGACAGATTTTGTTGTTTTTCATTTTGAACATCTTGTTTGTTGTTTCACATTTGCCATTCTCGTTTGAGTGGTAAAAAACAAAAAGCACATACTATATATAAATAATCTAAGTTACATAAATTATATTGTTGAGTGCTAAAAAAAAAACATAAATGAAAGGAAGAGAGGAGGGAACATGTATAACGTAACACCCTTCCTATCACAGTATTATACTTAAGTCATAATACCATAGTGAGAAGTTGTTATGTGAGAATATATGGCTTAATTTAATTTCTATTTCAAATATCTATTTCATATAATGATAATATGAGCCTGTAGCATGTTCATAGTCATTGTATCGATGTACGTGCATACAAATATTTAACGTGTCAGTTACTTAAAAAAAAAAAATCGCGCTTGCATGAGATGGAAAGGTTTTTTCTTTTTGAAAACATATAATATTAAAATTGTAAAGATACATGAAAATAAAAGTCATAAGTAGATATGTACATACAGCTGTCACAAAGCCATTCTGCACAACGGCTGCAGATCCAGTGTCCAGGACTATCTAGTTGCCCCTAACTAGGTTGTCATGCCAGAACCAATCAAGCATTTTGAGGAAGATAACCATTGAAGCCATCGCCGATGTTTGAGGATAACACAAATGCATGCATAAGGGTGAGAACGATACATTCTCAATAGGAATCGTAGACAGTTATAAGTACTATCATTATTGTCATCCCCAGCTACTTCGATTTACTTTAAGAAAATATGTTCGTAACAGATAAGAAGGTAGAATTTATTTATCTGGTTTTCAAAAATCTTTCTCTAAAGTTGGTCCTTTTTAGTCACACACTTGTAATTAGAGAATAAATGATAACAGTATCAACAAAGCATAAAAATAAATTATGCAAATGCAAGTCATGTACTAAATTATATAATTATCATCATTTCCTTTCATTTAAATCATAACATGAGCACTTGTACTTGATGACCCCTGAGATAAGTGGCCTTGCCCACTTTTGGGTAATAGGTTGCTTATCAAGACCAATCTTACTCCTATACGTGATTATCAGATTTACTTTCTTCTACACTCACACAGACCTATTCCTAATCAGGTTTACTTTCCTTGACTCAGTTCAAGGGAAGTAAAATTTACTTTCTCTGACTTTAACTGAATTCACTCTCTCCAGCCCAAGTAATAATAAAACGTATATTCATTTTGAAAATATTGAAAAGCTCATGTGTCCATGTGCATTTAAATTCATAATTGTGCATAATGATATGCTCAAAGTTCATAATTCCATTCTCAAAATATTTCTACCGAGAATTTGGTAGCATAACGGCTGTATACGAAGCTTCCACAAAATTGCCATAGCTAGAAATCAGCCAACAAGTCTAGACATTCAACTCCAAAGGCATTTATGACCAAATTTCTATGTAAAATGGACCATAACATTTACAAAGCAACTGTATTCTTATCAAGTTTAAGTAAATAGCCATTGCATATTTCATATATCTAGATCTTGCAAAATCAATACAACATACTAAATTCTTTAATTAGCTTTGGTCTCAAATTGTAAACCTCAATTCTGCCCAGGTTTTCAAATGTGCCAAAATTTCATTTTAAGCCATCTAGGTCTCAAATTTTACAGGAGTGTTGCTCTGCATGTCTATTTTTAATCTCTTTGGTCCTACTTAGTTTGGATGTGTATAACATAGGTTATCCAAGTTTTCCTTATTGTTGTCCTGTTGGTGGATAGACTTGAGCACTCAAAGGTAGAAAATCACTAGAAATATATTATTCATTGTTTTGCTCCAAAATTTTAAAGGGTTATAGTAAGTGAACAATTTTTCAAACAAAATAAGTCCCACTCAATTTGATTAAGTAGAACTAAAGATAGAAGCTCCATAATGAGATTGCCATGTTAACACTCACTAAGTATAAGACAATTTCATGAAATTAATGGGAACAAATCACTGGGAATTTGAATCTAAAATTTTACAAGCATATTCTCCTATATGTTAGATTTCTAACAAAAGTAATTACACTTAAATTGAAGTTGTATAGGACAAGTTATACTCATCACAACACATACTACTTAGGACTGTGATTTTTAATTTATAGCCTATTTTGGAAATTCATAACTTTCTCATCCTAAGTTCAATGGACCTTAAATTTCGTGAGTATACTCTTTATAAGTTTATTTTCATGTAAAATTGGTTCCATCTCAAATTGAATTTTCTATTTTGAGATATAAATGTTAGAATAAGTACTGTTTATAGATTTCTCAGCAACTAAAATTCCTATCTTAGGCTCTTTTAGGTTCCTTTGATTTCCTAGCCTATTGTCCTTCCTGAGCTAAGTTTAACTTGTTACAAGTCATTGAAATATGATGATATATCATCACAAATAGTCCAAAATGGATGAAATCAATTAAGATAAAAACCCTAGCTTCATGAGAATTAGATGAGCATAAGTCAAGTTCTAAGAACCCTACCTTGTTTCCAAAGCTTTCTACACTTGAGGTTAGCCTCTTTAAGCTCCCAAGTGCCCTCAAATAACTCCAGCAACCCAAGCTTCTTGGAATTCCCTTTAATGGCTGAAATTTATATGGTGGCAAGGAGGAGATTTTGAGCTTGGTTTAGGTGTTGTTGATGGTGGTGGAAGTGGCTTATGGTGGTGGCTTAAGGTGGTGCAAGAACGAAGCTAGATTTTGAGAGATTGGAGAAGTTAGAAATGGAAGAAGGGGGGGAGGAGGAAGAGCACAAAATTTTGACAGGAAGGACAATGAAAATGATGAGCATTATGCTCATCCTTTCTATTTTCTTGGATTTATATAAAACCAATTTTTCAAAAAGCAATTTTGACTTTTTCACTAAATTAGTGGTCATGAATTGACTTGGTGGTCAATTTGTGGCCACTTGAATTTATTTGCCTCATGGTGATTAATTTATCTCAGATTTTAAATTCCTACCGGATCATTTTCTTGTGTCCCAAGAACTGTCCATAAAGTTTTTACTGTGCAGTTAAAATTTTATTACCATCAAAATCACTTAAAATTTCTACTTTTATTATTGTATATTCCCTTTTATTATTTATTTATTTTAAAATTTTACTAATAATTTAGCATGTATCAGTGTTAACGATGCATACTAATAAATCAGGGTGTTACATTAATATCCTCTTTTAAAAATTTTGCCTACAAAATTTATTACCTGAGAAAAACTTTGGGTAGTTTTCCTCATATCCGACTCCAGTTCCTAGGTATATTCTTCTACTCCTTCCCTGCCTCAAGGCACTTTTACCAATTGCATAGATTTATTCCTGAGTTGCTTAATACCTTTATCCACAATATGGGTAGGAGGTACATGGAAGTTCAAGTCATCCCTTAATTGTATTGACTCGGGCTCTAGTATATGGGTTGGGTTAGGATTGTATTGTCTGAGTTGTGACACATAGAAAACATTATGAAGATTAAACAAGTCTAGGGGTAGAGCTATTTGGTATGCAACTAGACCGATCCATTTTAAGATTTGGAAATGACCTATGAATCAAGACTTAATTTTCTAACTTTTATGGCTCTACTTGTTCTGGTTGTGGGAGTGACCTTCAGGAATACATAATCCCCTTCTTAGAGTTCCAACAATTTTCTCCTCTTGTTGGCATAGCTTTTCTGTCGACTTTAAGCGGTGAGGATCTTGTTAAGAATCTTCTTTACTTGCTTAGTGGTCTGTCTGTCAAGGTCGAGTCCTAAAAGACTTTCCTCTCTTCATCCATACTAACACAAAGGTGATTGACACTTCCTTTCATATAAAACTTATACAGAGCCATACCAATGCTGGCATGAAAACTGTTGTTGTAGGCGAACTTGATCGATGGCAAATTCTTGTCCCAACTCCCCTGTTGTTCCATCATGCATGCCCTAAACATATCTTCTGGTGTCTAGATAGTCCTTTTCGTTTGCTCGTTAGTTTGAGGATGATAGGTTGTGCTCAGATAAAGCTTAGTCTTGAATGCCTTTTGAAGCCCTCCCCAAAATCTTAAGGTGAATCTTGGGTCTCAATTTGAGATGACAGTGGAAAAGACCCCATGTCATCTCACGATCTCTTGAATATATAGATAAGCCAATTTTTCCAAGGGATAATTCTATCTGATGGAAAAAATATGAGCAGATTTGGTTAATCTATTCACTATAATCCATATGGCATCATAATTGTAACACCCTAATAATCCCATAATATACTTAAGTCGTATTATGTTCAATTATCAATTGTTACTTATGTTCGCAGAAAACTTAAACTTCTTTGGAAAATACATTACCGCGTAAAATACGGTAAATTTTTTTTTTTAAATACGTCATTGCTTTTGGTGCATTAAAACTTGAGCCTCGAGCATGAAAGAAATGTCAAGTAAGCGTCGCATATAAGAAATCCCATCACAAAGAAATAAAGCATTAAACTGGTAAATAGAGCATTAACATATAACAAGGCTTAATATTCCCATTCCATAAAATATAAAACATAATATAATGAAGTACAAATAATGACACATGGCTAAGCCATGGCCTACATAATGCATGCACTAATGCAACAGAGTTCCAACATAATATGAAAATACATGAGGAAAATGGAAACTAGATCAGACTACTAGTCTATCGTAATCATAACCCTAGCAGCTAACTTCCACAAACATGTCCCTCGATCCTACAAGCGTTGTGATCCGGAGCGACTGCGTCCCCTAGTTCCTTACCCTCAGGGAACGAAAGGCTTGCGGATAATGCGACGGTGCCTACTGAGCACCTCCATGCGGGAAGCGTGATTGGACTCAGCCATAAGCGAGGTACGGCTAACAGCAGCAATGTCGGCAATACGACTCACAGCTATGGAAGTCTCGTCTAAGGGGACCTCCTCATATGTGAGGTTAGTGCCTGGATGGTACTTGGGAATCAGAAGTAAGGCTACTATTGGGACCGGGGTGGCAGTGGAGATCAACTTCATAACGGGCATAGTAGGCTGGGGCAGTATCTCTATAGAAGGCAGTTTGGGAGACATAGGCCCCATCTCGATATCCGGCAAAGTAGACAGTGGAAAGTCCAAAGGAGGTAATGGCTGCACAGGAGGTGCCTCAAGAATGACAACAGGTGCTAGTGGAGAATTTAGCTCTGCGACCTCATGCATGCGACCAATGCAGAAGTATGTGCGAACAATCATGGTGGTCGTGGCCAGGATTGCCTCCTCATCAGTGTCATAATGCCACTAGTGCTCAAGTGGATCCATGATCCACTCCACTAGGAACGCCATTGGAATCTAGTGATCAAACGAGAAAAATGGAGGTAGGAAATAATTTTTCTTAGTAAGACTCTTAACTCCACACAAAAGTGTCATCGTTATCGTCCTAGCCACTTTGGGTTTTGCCAAAAGAATTAGTGAACATACATATGGTTCATTTATTAGGTTTTCAAAAACATAATTATCCGAAGTGGGTTCTATTTTTAAACATCCATTCTTATCATGGCAATTAAATTAGCATGGACATAAAGAGGAAATATAGATAGACGTATCATGCATAAACATCTTTACATTTTCTTTCTTTTCTTAGGTTGAACCGAAACCCCATTCTTTCATTAAACTTGACTTAATTATAAATCTTTTATTTACCACCCTCTTAACTTGAATAGTAACGAGCTAAGTGGGAGAGGGGGAAATTAGGTTTCACCTTCCCTTATCGAAGGATCACCCAAGCTTAAGGATCACCTCCTCTTTTAAAAGATCATATTTGCTTATCTTGTCTTTGAGGGTCACCTTCCCTTTTGAAGGATCACACCCTCCGTTCCATCATTTCTTAATTAATGCATATGAAGCTAAAAATTATGCCAAGTTCATAATTTTTACGGAAATTCGGTAGCATAACGACTAGACCGGAGCTTCCCCAAAATTTGCCAAATAGATAATTCCAATCACAAGACATCATTATACACTTCACAACAACAACAACAACAACATCATCATCATCATCATCATCATCATCATCATCATACTTGCACATAGAGATATATATTACAAGTAAAGTCTTATGAGCTTAGCTTAGTAAATTGGGTGCAAACTTTCAGTTAGATTTTTATCCCGTGCCATTATTTTATCATTATAGAAGGCAAGTTTTTGCTACTTCTCTTTTAAATCTTTTAAGTTGGATTATGAATCTATGGGGTCTTCAAGTTTGCTTCTAACTTTGCCTTAACCAAATGTATGTTTTCATTATAGGGCAGTAACTTAGAAATTTCACCATAATTTTATCTTTTATCATTTTAAATTAATTTTTTGTAGGATTATGCTTCTTTAAACCCTCTTTTAAACAAAGTAAACCCCACTCAAAAATTCAAATTTTAACTTAAGTTATGCACTAAACACTATCACCATTCAGTTTTTACGTTTATCTAGGTAATAGTAACTTGTCAAATTTTCTAGGAATTCCACAAAAGGAATCTGAGTAAGATATTTTATGGATTGTTTTTTTATGTCTTAGCTTTCTTGCAAATTTGGTCCCATTCAAAAATGTTTTATATAACTTGAGTAATAAAGATTTTAGTACAGGTTGTCTAGACAGAAACACCATTAGGTACAACCCATTTACAAAATTCATATCTTTCTCATTTTAAGTCCAATACTCACCTATTTTATATGTATGGAAAGCTCTGTGAGTATATATTTTATTTAAAATTAGTCTTGTTGCATTTTGAGTTGTATAAAATGAGTTATTGTGTTTGCCGTATAGATTGCTAGAATTTCAACATATCCAGATTTCATTTTCTTAGCTTGTTTTGTAGAAACATTGAGATTCCCCCTCAAGTGACCATTTTTATCTTTAATTTTGATTTCATAGTTTGAGGTTTTAGTGATAAAACAATATTTAAAGTTTAAATAAAGTTTGATTCATAAAAGTGTTCATACAACATAATCATATTTTAAGAAAATACTTTAACACAAAGGAAAAACTTCATAGAGAAAGAGTGTCGTCATGAGACCTAAGGGCAAGTCCTAGAACCACTTAGCTATGAGAAGTTTAGGAGTTCTAGTGCTTGAAAACATGCAAAGAAGAAGAGATAGAATCACTACCACAAGAAGTTTTTTGAAGTGCTTGAAGAGTGGAAAAGGTTAGATATGGTCTCCCTCCCTTAGAGCTTAAAAATGGAGCTAAGTGTGTGTTTGGGTATGTTCTTCAAAGACCAAATATGGTAGTCTTTCAAGGGCTTGTGAGAATAGTGGTGGGAAATGAGGTTGGTTGGGGTAAAAAAGGTAAGAAGAACAAGGAGAATAGGAAGAACAAAGAAGAAGTAGTGTGAAGTTTAGGGAGAAGTGAGAGCTTTTGGCATTTAGTGAGAGAATAAGAGTGGGGGGTTGATTTGGGGTAAATTACATGGCATGAGCTGAGTGCTTTCTTGCCTTATTCACTTAGGAATAGGTTTTGTGACCTTGGGGTGAAAGAGCGGTTGTTCCACCCTTGAGTTTTGGGTGCATGGCTCAAACCCCTTTGTATTTTTCTAAGGTGGTTAATGGCTAACTCCATGCCATTAGTGGGTGGATCCACTTTGATAGTTTATACCAAATCAAGTGTGATTCATGTGTAGGATAACCTTTTTCTAGTTAATCTCACTTTACGGTGACTTAACTATAATAAACTTTGATCTTATGGTATAAAATTAGGAGCCAAATGGATGGTGGATGGGAGGCTTGCATCGGCTAAAATTTTATATCATGAGTAAAGGGAAAATTTTGAATTTTCATTATTATTAGAATTATCTGAGTGTTAATCAATTAAATTAGTTTAATTGCTCCTTAAACAATTTTGGTTAATTACACCTTTAAGACTTTTGTTTGAAAAAAAAAAAAAGAATGATTCTCACATATTTTGTATTTAGTGTGTGAGGATTAATTTATCACATTTGATTAAGGTAGAACATTTGTCATGTGCTTAATTAATAAGATTGTATTACCTTAATTATGTTCTTAGTCATGAATTAGCAAGATTTGGATGATTAAGCTTTAATTAATTCATTTAGTGTGTCATTATTCAACTGTTGACTTTTCTCATTGATCATTGACTTTTAGTTAACTTGTTGACTTTTCCCTAATTAATAAACTTTTGCTATTGAGATTAGTTAATCAATCCTTGTCTAATCACTAATATCTCTAATTAGTTAGTAACATTGAGCTAATTAGCTTAGGCAGAATTAGGGATATTACATCCTTGGTAACCCCATCACAAAATCCATTCACATACTCTCTCACTTCTAGTCGGGGATTTCCAAAGATTGCAGTGCTTCTGATAGTTTATAGTATTCTATCTTTAATTTTTGACAAACTAGGCACTTATTTACAAATTTCGCTGTGTTTGATTTCATCCTTAGCCATTAGAACATCCTTTTGAGATCTTGATACATCTTACTTATCCTAGCATGTATGGTGAAATTACCCTTGTGGGCCTCTTCTAAGATTTTGCTTTTGAGACCATTGGTTGTGGGTATGCATATCCTTCCTTGGTACTTCCATACCCCTTCCCTGTCTTGAGCAAATCCCTTCAATCTCCTTGTCTACACTAAGGTTAGAGTCTTCTGGAATTCTAGATTATCTCGCTACACTTTTAATATCTGCCCCTTGAAATCACTTGTCACTTTGATTTGTCTCAACTGAATGCTCTGAGAGGTAACAAAAATTCCCAAGTTGAGATCTCGAAAACTTCTTACGAGCTCTACCTCTTTGATCATCATCAATGCTACACTTGAGGATTTCCTACTTAGAGCATTGGCTACAACATTGGCTTTACATGGATAGTAATTCTGTAACAACCTCTATTATATAAGCCATGCTCGAGTCATGGAGTTATATTAAAAGGTTGTCACTATACTAAGAAATCTTTAAAATATGGAAAATATAATATATGGTCCTTTAACTGCTCACTTTATTACTGACTAATAGTCTTTGATACATAGAGAATAAAATAATTACGCTTTAAAAAAAATTGTGACTGACATAATACACAGCATCTACTTCCAACTAATCGCTAGCTAGCTTCGATAGTCTCTTGATTTGGCTTACGCCCGATTCTTGCTCAATGAGTGGCCCTGTACTCCACCTCGCACTTGATTTCTAACTTGGGTGCTGGAATGTCTATGGAAAGGAAAAATATACAAGCAGGCAGTGAGAACCTAGGGTTCTCAGTAGGTAAACTCAACCAATCTTACAGTGTCATCATAAACATTCCAGCCACTTCGGTTTATTGTGAAAATATGAGCACATAGAAACAAATAGTGGTTCAATTTTAAGTTGAAAATACCTTTCTCGAAGCGAGTTATATTTTATCAACCACTTACCATATCATATGACAAACATAGATATATGAATAGTATAATATGTTTCAACGAGAATTATATTAGCATTATGACTTAACGAGATAATTGAAGATGCACATATAGATGCTCATACTTGATTATATGCAAGTGCACTTGACTTAATTCATATCTTCCTTTAACTTGCAACTTAATCTTACTTTTCATATCTCTCTCAATATTAATCCAATGGCCTTATATCATATATGTATGGAAAGCCCTGAATGCCTATTTTTATATAAAAATGGATTCATCAAATTCAAACGGCTGTAGGCAGAGCCGTACACTCTGCCGTACGGACCACCGTAGGTTCTCCTAGGTTTTCAGTTTCAGGTTTGCTCTCTATCTTATATGCCATGCAAGATTCAATCTCAACCCCTCCAAATACTTAATAAACCAGCCATAAATCATCACACACATTAAGTATATCATCAAAGAAGTGAAGAGAGTTGAACTCTCATACAGCTTTAATCCATGAAAACAAGAAGCAGAAATTAGAAATCCTACCTCTAGATTGTTGTAGATGTCGGCTAGATGCAAGTTCTTGGTGTGGAAGAGGGCTGGAGCTTAAAGGTGGAAGTAAGGTGAAGTGAGGGAGGAGAAGAATGAAGAAAGAATAGAGAAGAGGCAGCTGCTGATGGGATCAAGAATATCAAGGGAGGAAAGTGGAAGTTAGCTAAATTTTATAGTGGTTGAGTCATGGTATGGTTGGTGAGTTGGGTGGTGGGGACTTGGCCACTCCTCCTCTATCTAGTAGCTTAAAATGGCGCCATTCTAAGGGGGTAAAGTGGGTGAGTTCTCAGCCATTGATCTTGGGTTTGAAGTGTTGAATTTGGCTAGTTCAATTCTGAGGTTTTTAGCTCCGAGTTCAAGTAGAATAAGCAATATCAGGTTCCGAGCTCCATATTGATCACTGAGTTTAATCGGAATGTACAAGATTTCCGGTTTCTGAGGTTATCTTCTAAGTTCAAATAAAATCAACACGAGTTCCAATGTTGAGCAGGAATTAGCGATAGTTCTAAGTGATAGTGCGTTAATATTGTTATGCGACATGTATGAATACTAGATCAAGTTTAGTCAATATCGGAACTTGGAACTTAAAAAAATAGAGAGCTAGATCAAGTATAATTAATGTCGGAACTCGGAACTGAGAAAACATATTCATAAAAGTTTTGAAAGACTAATTGTGACTTAAGGTCGGAGGTCGGAAATCACAATACATAAATCGTCTTAAAATCGGAAGTCAAGGACAATAATATAGAACCTAAACCCAGAAGTTGGGTATCTTCAACATAAACTTGGGAGTTGGTACTAGGATGTGGAACCTTATACCCGAACCTCAGAATTCGAGAACTAGGACGCTTTAAAACTCATACACGTAATTCCAAACTCGCTATCTTATTAAACATATAATCTCGAAACTCGGTCCAGAATTAATCCCGGAAATCATTACTAAACATAAACCCAGAAGTCGGGAACAAAAACATTAACCTTATATACCCGAAAGTTGGGACTTTATATAATCTCGAAACTCGGACCCAATTTAATATCGAAAATCGGTCCTAAGCTAAAAAAAAATGGGCAAGAGTTCCGATTTCCGAATTGATCGCTGAGTATGGACATGAGTTCCGACTTTAAGTAGAATGGAGGCGAGTTCTGATTTCGTACAAAATGAAATGGCAAAAATGGAAAATAATTTAACACAAGGAAAATTGGGGATATTACAAATTCAACTCAAACTTATAGTCTTTGAGGAATTCCATCCACCTCCTTTGTCTCATATTTAACTTTTTTTGATCGAAAAGATAATTTAAACTCTTATGATAAAGAATACTTCAAATTTGATTCTGTAGAGGTGATGTCTCCAAATTTTCAAGGTGAACAACACAACTGCCAGTTTAAGGTCATGGGTTGGGTAATTCCTCTTATGAGGCTTTAACTGCCTAAAAGCATATGCGACTTGTTTTGATTCTATATTAGCACACACCCTAATCATTTTCATGAAGTCTTATAGTAGACCTCGAACAGTCCATGAGGATCTAGAAATACTAACACCAGTGCAGTGGTCAGCTTCTGGTTTAGCTTTTGGAAGCTTTCTTTACACTCTGGCATCCATTCAAATAAGGCATTCTTCCGATTTAACTTGGTTGGGCAAGGCTATTTAGGAAAAACCATCGATAAACCGCCCATAATATCCGACCAAACCTAGAAAACTCCTGACTTCTATGACCATAGTTGGCCTTTCCCACTTTACCATGGCCTCCACATTATTGGGTTCAATTGAGATTTCTCCTTGTGGCATTACATGCCCTAAGAACTTAACTTCTTTCATCCAAAATTTGCACTTGGATAGCTTGGCGTGAAGGTTTTGCTCCCTCAGGATCTTCAACATGCTCTTTTGCATTACTTGAATAAATGAGTATATCATCTATGAAGACAACCACAAACTTGTTAAAATAAGGTCTAAAGATTTGATTCATGTAGTCTGTAAATACGGTTGGGGCATTCTTCAATCCAAACAACATTACTATGCATTCATAGTGCCCATAGCGAGTCCTAAAAGTCATCTTAGGGATATCTTCACTTTGAACCTGAATATGATGTTACCCTGATTTTAGATTATTCTTTAAGAACATGCCCCTGCAATTAGGGGTGTTCAAGGTGCAGCTTGGATAAGTTTTAAGCAAAAAATTCATCCAATCCAAATAATAAAATATATAACGATTTGGATTGAATCAGTTTAGTTTAGATTCTAAATCTGATCCAATCCGAACCAATCTTTTGCGATTTAGATTGGATTGGTTTAATCGGTGTTTTATAAAAGAAAATCTTAAGCATAGGATATTATAAATATAAAGTAACTTAAATTAATAAAATAAATCAATAAGAATAAAAATAAAAATGACTAATATAATATGCATAACATAATATTTAAATGAAAATGACATGCAAATATAGAAAATTATGTGATAAATTAAAATTATTATAAGTAAAAATATGAAATTAAAAATAAAAAATTATATTAGATAGTATTATTTGGTTTGGATTGTATTGGATCGATTTTGAAAATGAAATCCGAAATTCGATCCGATCGAAGCGGTTTATGAAAAATAAGATCTAATCCAATCCAAACTTTTGCGGTTTTGATTAATTTTCGATTTGGATTGGATTGGTTTAGCGGTTTTGATTGGATTGGATTGGATATGAACACCCTTACTCGCAACTGATCCATGATGTCATCTATCCTAAGCAAAGAATACTTGTTTTTAATTGTGACCTTGTTCAGCTGTCGGTAGTCCACACACAATCTCATTCCACTATCATTTTCCTTTACTAAAAGGATAGGAGCTCCTCATGGTGAAGCACTAGGTCTAATGCACTACTTCTCCAAAAGCCCTTTAATTTGCTTCTTTAGCTATGCTAACTTCAAAGGTGATATCTTATAAAAGGCTATAGATATCGGTCCCGTTCCTCGTACCAATTCGATAAAGAACTTAATTTCTCTTTCTAAGGTAAATTCTGGTATGTCCTTAGGAAATATGTCCAGTTATTCCTTGCCACAAGTATCTTACTCAATTCCTACTTACCTTTAAACATAGTTGACAATAGGAGAACATATCCCTGACTTTCAATCTCACAAAGGTTTAACATTAAGAAGTCTAAATAGAGGCACATGGACGTTATAGGTTCAATAGATGGGGTAGGAGGAAGTATGAGGGACTTGTCAGAACAATTCAACATGACATAGTTGGCTAAGAGACAATCCATGCCCAAGATTAAATCTAGGCCAGATAAAGGAAGGCAAATCAAGTCGGCTATAAAGAGCCTACCATTGATTTGGAATAAAAGTTTCATCTAGTCTTAAGAGGTTTATTAGTAGGAGTGGAAACAATCAAATCATAAGGCAACTTAAACATAGGCAATTGCAGTTTATTCACACAATCCAGAGAAATGAAAGAATGCGT
The DNA here is from genome assembly GCA_031439585.1 of Pterocarpus macrocarpus. NCBI lineage: Eukaryota > Viridiplantae > Streptophyta > Magnoliopsida > Fabales > Fabaceae > Pterocarpus > Pterocarpus macrocarpus. The sequence continues at coordinate 29,909,467 of CM062513.1, read as the reverse complement.
AGCACCCGTATCATACAATACAGTTAGGGTTGTACTGTTCACTTTGCACATATCTCGGATCTAATCTTTGGATTGAGTGGCCTCCTTAGCATTCAGGGTGAAAACTTATCCTTAGTGTTGTGGCCTAAAAGTAGGTAGTTGTTTTCTTGTCAGACATTCCTAGGTCTTGTGGCCTGGCTTGTCATAACTAAAGCATACATTTTGCCCTGCCAAGCACAACTTGTTCCCGTGGTTCTTCCCGCACTTTAGGCATTCTTGTTACACAAATGGCCTCTGCAACTAGTTGCCCTTGTTGCCCACTCAGTTGAAACCTTCCCTTCTATTGATGAGTAAGCTTGAATCCCAAGCCTTGTCGTGCCAATCCTTTCTTGAAATTAAGCCTCGCAGACTTAGCAATCACCAACTTCTTGTTATAGTCTTCCACTAGCTTGCTTTTATTTATGAAGGTGGAATAATCTCTGATCTTTAGTGGTCCTATGGAAGCCAGAATTTCTTCTCTCAAGCCACCTTCAAACTTGATACATTTCCAAACTTTATCCGAGTTATGCTGATAAATAGTGGAGAATTTGCACAACTCCTCAAACTTGGTAGTTTACTCGGACACACTCATATTCCCTTGTTGGATTTTCATGAATTCCAACTCCTTGGCATTCCTGACAGCAGAAAGGAAACTTCTGGTAAAATGCATCCTTGAATACATCCCAAGTAATGACAATTTGTGCACCCTCCAGTAATCTTTTAGTGCTGACCCACTAGAACTCGGCATCTGCCTACATCATGTAGGTAGCAAAAGCCACCTTCTATTGTTTAGTATAAGCCAATATGGAGAAGATATTCTCCATTGCCTTGATCCATTCTTTGGCCTTATCCGAGTTAAAGGCTCCTCAAAAAGTGGGTGGATTGGCCTTTTAGAATTCGGTGAATTTCAAGTATTCTAGATCAATCTTTGCACCGCCAGCATTCCTACCATTATTCGCCTCGGGTTATTGCTCCATTTCTTCCATCATACGATTAGCTACTGAAACTTGCTCCCACATGGAAAAAGCTATTTCTCATATGGTACCCATAAGGTCTGTAAGGGCTTCAGGAACAAGCTCTACTCATGGCCTACCACGCCTACCGGAAGCTATTAGTTCCTGGTCACAAAAAACAAAAGACATTAAGTTGATCAAGCTCAATACTAAGCTGAGTGTGATAATAACTAACTACTCTCATAACCAGGCAGTCATGCAAGTATAATTCTATATGTTATCCCAAGCAGACAAGACTCAGCGCATGACAATAACTACGAGTTTCAGAGTATACATTATAGCATAGCCAATCCAATCCTCAAGCTCTACTAGGATGAATTGTTCTAATACCAAAATAAAATACCCTTGCTATTACAGTACTATGCTTAAGTTACAGTATCATAATAAGAAATTATTACATGAGAACTTGTGGCTTAATTTAATTTCTATTTCAAATATCTGTTTCAGTGATAATATGAGCCTATAGCATGTTTGTAGTCGTTGTCTGGGTGTACGCGCTACAAGTATTTAACGTGTCAGTTACATTAAAAAAAAATTGTGCTTGTGTAAGATGGCAAAGATTTTCTTTTTGAAAACATATCATATGAAAATTGCAAAGATACATGAAAATAAAATCATAAGTAAATATGTACATACAACTATCACAAAGGCTCATTAGTCTCCAAAACCTATAACATCACTACTAGTTTAGTTATGGAGTATAGAAGCCATTCTCCACAACGGTTGCAGATCCGGTGTCTGGGACTATTTGGTCGCCCCTAGGCGAGGTGGATGGGTTGGATGATAGGGTGTCGGAGTAAGGAAAACTCACCCTTGATGGGTCTATCTCCATGTTCACAACAGGTAAGGGAGGAAATGGATCAAAAACTAGATATGTCATGTGCAGATGAACACTGTCAAATGGAAAGTTTGGATTAAATTGTGAGCTCAAAATAATAACAGCAAAAGGTTTGCTAAAAAATATATACATGCAAACTTGGGCCTAGACCATTAGGAACATAGAGTCAAGGGCTAGGCAGTAATGCCAGAACCAATCAGGCATCTTGAGGAAGTTCACAACCGAAGCCATTGTTGATGTCTAAGGTTAACACAAGTGCACATATAGGGGTTAGAATGATACATTCTCAATAGGAATCCTAGACTATTACAAGCATTCTCATTGCTGTCATTCCCAGCTGCTTCGATTTATTTTAAGAAAATATGTTCATAACATATAAAAAGGTAGAATTTATTTATTTGGTTTTCAAAACTCTTTCTCCAAAGCAAGTTCCTTTTAGTCCCATACTTGTAATTAGAGAATAAAAGATAAAAGTAGCAACAAAGCAGAAAAATAAATTATGCAAATGCAAGTCATGTGCTAAATTATATAATTATCATCATTTCCTTTTACTTTAAACCATAACATGAGCACTTATACTTGGTGACCCCAAAGATAAGTAGCTTTACCCACTCTTGGGTAATAGGCTACTTATCAGGACTGAGTTCATTCCAATATGTGATTGTCATGTTTACTTTCTTCGATACTTACACAGATCTATTTCTAGCCAGGTTTACTTTTCTTAACTCAGTTCAAAGGAAGTCATATTTGCTTTCTTTAACTTTAACCAGATTCATTCTCTCTAGCCAAGTAATAATAAAACTTATATTCATTTTGAAAATATTGAAAAGCTCATATCTCCATGTGCATTTACATTCATAATTGTGCATAATGATATGCTTAAAGTTCATAATTCCATTCTCAAAATATTTCTACTAAAAATTCGGCAGCATAACAACTATCTATGAAGCTTCCCTGAAAATGCCACAGCTAGAAATCAACCAACAAGTCCAAACATTCAACTCCAAAGGCATATATGACCTAATTTCAATGTAACATGGACCATAACGTTCGTAAAGAAACCTTATTCTCATCAAGTTTAAGTAAATATCCATTGTATATTTTATATATCTAGATTGTGCAAAATCAATATAACATACTAAATTTTGTAATTAGCATTGGTCTCAAATCCCCTGGGGACCCTTAGCTTGATTTAAAATCACTTGCATCACAAGTTAGAGTGTAAACCTCAATTTTGCCCAGATTTTCAAAAATGTGCCAAAATGTTATTTTAAACCATTTGGGTCTCAAATTTTATAGGAGTGCTGCTCTCCATGTCTTTGGTTCCACTTAGTTTGGATGTGTATAACTTAAGTTATCTAAGTTTTCCTTATTAATATCCTATTGGTGGATAGCTTGAGCACTCAAAAGTAGAAAATCACTAGAAATACAACATTCATCATTTTGCTACAAAATTTAAAAGGGTTATAGCTAAGTGACCACTCTTTCAAACAAAATAAGTCTCACTCAATTTGACTAAGCAAAGCTTAAGATGTAAACTCCATAATGAGACTATGTTGTATCAAGACTCACTCAGCATAAGGCAATTTCATGGAACTATTGGGAATAATTCACTAGGAATCTGAATCTAAAACTTTGCAAGCATATTCTCCTATGTGTTAGCTTTTAAAAAAAAGCGGTTGCACTGAAATTGAAGTTGTATAGAATAAGTTATGACTGTCACAACACATACTACTCAAGACTATGGTTTTTAATTTATAACCTAGTTTGGAAATTCTTAACTTTCTTATCCTAAGTCCAATGGACTTCAAATTTCGTGGATATACTATCTAAAAGTGTATTTTCATTTAAAATTGGTTCTACCTCAAATTGAATTTCTTAGCTTGAGATATAAATCTTGGAGTAAGTACAATTCACAAATTTCTCAGCAACCAGAATTCCTATCTTAGGCTTTTTTGGGTTCCATTGATTTCCTAGCCTATTATCCTTCCCAAGCTAAGTCTAATTTGCTATAAGTCATTGAAATATGATGATATATCATCACAAATAGCCCAAAATAGATGAAATCAATTAAGATGAACACCCTAGCTTCATAAGAATTAGATAAGAATAAGTCAAGTTCTAGGAACCCTACCTTATTTCTAAAGCTTTCTACACTTGAGGTTAGCCGCCCTAAGGTCCCCAATGCCCTCAAATAACTCCAATAACTAAATCTTCTTGGAACTTCCTCTAATGACTGAAACTTACATGGTGGTGAAGAGGAGATTTTGAGCTTAGTTTAGGTGTTGTTGATGGTGGTGGAAGTGGTTTAGGGTAGTGGCTCAAGGTGGCGTAAGAACTAAGCTAGGTTTTGAGATATTGGAGAAGTTGGAAATGGAGGAAGGTGCGGAGGAGGAAAAGCACGAAATTTTGACAAGAAGGAAAGAGAAAATGATGAGCATTATGCTCATCCTTTCTATTTTCTTGGATTTAATAAAACCAATTTTTCAAAAAGCAATTTTGACTTTTTCACTAAATTGGTGGTCATGAATCGACCTTGGTGGTCAATTTGTGGTCACTTGAATTTATTTTCCTCATGGTGATTAATTTCTCTTAGATTTTAAATCCTGACCGGATCAATTTCTTGTGTCCCAAGAACTATCTATAAAATTTTTACCGTGTGGTTAAAATTCTATTATCGTCAAAATTTTAACTGCTCAACATTTCTACTTTTATTAGTATTTATTTTTTTAAAATTTTGCTAATAATTTAGCATGTATCAATGTTAATGATGCATATTGCTAAATCAAGGTGTTACATATAATATATGTAAAGATGACACAAAGGGTCAACTCGCCTTAACCCACCCTACCCCACCACGAGTTAGCTTTAAAATGGAACTAGGCAGGTCCATTTTGGAAAATGGGATGAAGTTGTTAGCCTATTCTGTTTTGTGGTGTGTTAGAGGGTTGGTGGCTCAACTCGATTAAAAGTAAGTAAAAAAATAAAAATAAATTAGTTGATGAGTTATTAAGCTAACTCACCCAAACAAAAGAAAAATAGTGGGTTAAATAGGCTAACTTATGAGTTAACTTGCTAGCCCACCTAATTTAATTTAAAAATGGTTAAAAAAGGCAGGCTAGCCAAGTCAACCCCCTAACCCACCACTAAAAATAGAAAAAGATTAAAAAAAATGAGTGATCTGACGGGTTATAGGTAGGTTGCGATTTTTTGGTGGGATCAAAATTACAACCCAATTGACTAGATATGTCAAATTCAAAAAAGTTTTTCCTTTAAAATGATAAAGAAAACTCTAATTTGAAAATAAAAATCTAATGACACTTGTAAATTAGGAAAGATTACATCAAATTCAAAGTTAATAAGAAACAAATATGTTTTACACTTTGAATTTATTAATGACCTATGTTTCTACTGCTTATCTAAAAATTGTCAACATCTAAGCATCTTTCACATTAAAGACAAACACAAAAAGTGGTACAACTTGAAAAATGTATTATGCCTTTTCCCAAAAAAAAATTTGAATATATCCACCATTTGCAAGATTATCAAGATAGAAACACCTATAAGAGGAACCAAAACAACCTCAAAGGGGATAATAAAAATAAAATAAAAGACACAAGATTTTTCATTTAGAGAAGTACCAAATCTGGACAATTATGCTTAAAATCTAATAGATCTAAGTCATCTATTAGATAAAAAACACTAAACAATGTAAGAAAGAGAGAGAGGAATGATGTGGCCCATTAAAAAGTGATGCACATAGCATACTATCTTCTAGAGACTTCAAAGAATAATAGTAAAAATTAAGACTAGAAATATCTTGAAGAAGCCTGAACAATAATACAGAAAAATAGTTGGAACTCTTTAGATAATATGCTATAATTATGTACTAGTAAAATCTAGAGTACAATATTTTATTATAAAAAAGTAGCAAACTGCCATTTAGGAGGCAACGGTGAATGTTACCTATAAACATAGGCTTATAGTTCTCATTTGTAAGTCAAGTACTAGAAGCCAAAAAGTTTAGCTAGTCTACTAACCAGAAACACCCATACTCCTCCATTAGTATTTTAATTATTCAATCAAATCAAATACCAAATACCTTCAATTCTTGATTATTATTTTACCTCCTCCTATACACTAGTAGTAGTATCAGAGCTCTATTCAATCAAATACTGAGCATGAGCTATGGGCTTCATTCACCAATTTCTTTCTTTTCAACTATCACCAATTTACACATTCACATTAAACCATGACCACATCTTTAGTTAACTTCTCATCAGTTAATCTACGAGTTTTAACTGCTGAGAACTATGACTTTTGGAGTCTTAAACTAAGGATATGGTGAAAGATAGAGTAATTATATCTTTGCAACACTATTAGAGAGAGAATGTAAAAGGTTAGAAGACAAATAATAGAAAGATGCACAACTATTATTTGTCATTAAGCTAGTCGTGGCATATACAACTTTCACAAGGATCATATACACAGATACAACAAAGAAGGCATGAGATATTTTGAAGGAGGAGTTTCGTGGTACCAATATAGTATGCTCCATCAAACTCAATAATTGAAAAAAGAATTTAAAATGTTAAAAATAATGATTTTGAGACCATAGGAGAATATTATGCAAGAATTAAAGAAATTGTTAATTAAATTAAATTATATAGAGAAAATGTGACTAATAAAACTCATCACAATCACAAAAAAAAAAAAAAAAATGAGCCTATAATAGCGGCCATTGAGCAAGCTATGGATTTATCATCCTTATCAATAACAAAACTAGCTGGATCATTTGATATATATGAAAAGAAATTAAAATAGCGAAATGAAGAAAATTTTGAAAGTGCATATAAAGGGAGTCGAGAAAGAGGAAATTGTAAAAATCAAGAAAAATATTATCGACTATGCAAGAAAAATAATCATAATATAAAGGATTTCCAATTCAAATGTAAGAGTGCATGAGACATACTCACAAAGAGAAGGATTGTTAGCATCAGCAACAAGAAAGAACAAACTTCGTAAAAAGTATTGAATCATTTAAATTATTCTATTAAGCATATTACACTACTCAAGAAGCCAAAGATATTTGATACTTGGATAGTGGGTTTTCAAATCATATAACAAGCAACAAAAGTTACTTTGTCAAAATGGAAGAAAATATAAATTTTGAAGTTGCTCTTGGCAAAATTCAAAAAGTTAAAGGAAGAGATGTAAGGTACAATTACAGTTAAAACTAAAGATGGCCAACAAAGGATCATTAATGGCATACTCTATGTTTTAGGGATAGCACATAACTTGCTAAGCATAGGTCAACTATTGGACAAAGGCTACAAGGTGATTTTCAATCTTAGGAAATGCTTAGTCATTAATAGGAAAAGGGGGTTAACTAATTATTACAGTCATAATGACCCAAAATAGAATATTTTCGATAATTATGCCACTATGGAAAAAAGAGTTCAACTATACATCTCCAAGTGTTAAATAGGAGAAATTAAATCAACTACCAAAAAAAATTCAAAAAGTGAGTCTATTTGCCAAATAACAACAAATGCATGAAGCAGTTAGTAAGACAAAATTCAAGAAGTTGAGAAAGAAGAATAAAGCTCATAAAAATAAGAAAAGTGTGCCAAAGATCAATAATAGGAAGTCAAAGTTATTCAAGATCATCAAGAAAGACATAACATCAAGAAGAAGATCAATGAAGTGAGATTCAAGATCCCGACAAATTACTTTTGCTTGATTCCTATTAGTAATTTAAAAGATCCAACATAGAATAAGTACAATTATTAACTTGTATCAATATTTTAGCAAGAAGGAGCAATTAACAAATACCTTCAAAAGTATTGCTATGTGCATCAAGGAAAAGTGTTAAAAAGTGATGCACATAGCATAATGTTTTACTTAAATTTTAGCTATCTGAATGATTAATCAATTGAGGCATGTCAAGAAGTAGTTCTAAGGTAGTCTATAGGCTCAACTAATGCAAAACACTATCGATCCCTTATATCAGGTGGTTTGTGTCAAGAGATGGACTTTGTCTCTCAACTGGTGGGTACTTAAACCACTCCAAAAGTCATTTGGATGTTATTCAAGATGATTCCCTAATGAAGACTACATTTATCGACTAAAGATGACTACAAAACACTAAAGAACTTAAGCATAAAACAAAAAAGCCTGAAAATAAATTGCTAAAAGTATATGGTAAATGTTTTAAAGGATGCAAGAAAATGAGAAACTTGTAATTTGGTCGTGTATTAATTGTCCTATCTGTTTACAACTTATACTCAACTATTTATATAGACTTGTAAAAATTTGGGCAATTACTAGAACCCTACTCACTGTAACACCCTACTAATTTAATATTATGCTTAAGTCATAACATAAAATTAGGTAGACTGTGTTACCATATTAATATTCTGCATATATATATATGTATATATATATATATATATATATATATATATATATATATATATATATATATATATATATATGTGTGTGTGTGTGTGTGTGTGTGTGTATGGACTAAAGCAATGACTTCTATCATGTAAATATACATGTATGTATACAGTTGATGTTATTATACTATTCTTATCATTTGTGGTATTATGTTGAGTTTCAAATTGCTCATAGTATAGCAGCATTATTTTGTCTAGAATATATATATATATATATATATATATATATATATATATATATATATATATATATATATATATATGTATTACCAGCAGATGAAATAAGGAACAGCAAAATTCCTAGTACTAAAAGCAAAGGTGGAACTAGCAGGAGCAGGCTATGTGCAACAAGTCCAACTTGGAGTCATAGTGAAGCTGCAGGTCTAGGATCTCAATGAAAAGAGTGGCCGTTGAGCTCTTCGCCAGCGTCTGAGAATGATGAGGGAAATACAGAACGAGGTGAGAATTTAAAGAAATTCTCAGTAGGGTTATGTTTAGGGGTTATCTGTCGTCACATGCATTCTCAGTTGCCTCAGTTTTTACTTAATTATAAAAACATGTGCTCAAACTGAAATATCCATTTTAATGAGTTCAAGAAAATATCTAGTCCAAGGCAAGATTCATTTTTACTTTAGATGGCACAAGAAACAGAATAGATTACTAATAATGATACATAAAACGATAAACAGAATAAATAAATAAATAGCAGTAAATGAACATAATAGACAACTATAAGCATCTTGACATAACTATTCCATGTATTCATACATTCATGTAATCATGCAAATTCCTACTTGAACTTTCCTTCATAAACTTTTCATTTCCTTTCATCATTTTTCCATCTCTTGGTCCCCTGGGAGTTCTTGGCCATTTAGACTCCTGGGTAATAGTCTGTTTCTCAGGATCGAGCTCGTTCCTATACAGGAATGCCGGATTTACTTTCCCCGACCTTCCCACCGATCTATTCCCCTTAACTTCTTATCCGGGGCTGGCCCAAGTAGCATGGAACTTTCATAGTAACATAATTCTTAATATGCTTTCATAACTTTCCTTGAAATGCACATGTATTATCATGAAATTCATAACTTATACAGGGATTTTACCGAAATTTCGGCGGCATAACGGAACATGTCCGCTTCTCCATGAATAGTGCCAGCATACCAGAACATCAATTTATCACAAAGAACACAATATCACATACATATTCCAATATTGAACTCATATCAACATCAAATTCATTTAGGCAGAGTTCCTGCTCTAGCATAGTCAACCAACCCAGTTTTTATAATTCAAGCCATAATTTCTATTTAACTCATTTGGACCTCAAATTTGAGTATGTTAAATTGTTATGTATCTATTTTTTAACCTCTTTAGTCCCATCTAATTCCGATATCTATAGCTTGAGATATTTAGATTTTTCCTCGGCCTGCCCAGTGGTTAGCCACAATTAGATACCTAAAAGTAAAAATCCACTAAAAATCAAAAACTAACTCAAATGATATGAAATTGGACTCATATTAAAGCTAACAAGGTAAAGTTTCATTTAAAAAAAGTCCCATTCCATTTGGTTTGGTAGAGCTCGAGTTATAAGCCCCGAATTTTAACCTTCCTAAACTGCCCTGTTCTGACCCAATTGGGACATAGGGTAACTTTCTTGGATCACTAGGAGCAACTGGGACCTTATATAATTCTGAAATTTTTATGGGACATTATCCTATGTGTAAGCTTTCTAAAAAAGTTTGTTTCACTCATTTTCAAGTAGTATAGGACGATTTCTACCCTGAAAAACCCCGTCTGCCCAGAATCAGAGTCAAAACCCTAGGTCAAAATTCAAAAAATCATATCTTTCTCAATACTAATCCAAAAGCCTTATATGATATATGTGTGGAAAGCCCTAGATGTCTAGTTTCATTTAAAATTGGTCTCATCAAATTTAATCAGCTTTAGGTGGATCTTTACACTCCGCCGTATGGACTGCCGAGAGGTTTTGGTTCTCCAGCCCCTCAGCTCTTCTTATTTCTATTCTTTCTTGCTTCAAATTCGATTTTAACCAAACAAACAGCCCAAAACCAATCACATATCATCATAATCATCCATTTAACACATCAAAGATCATGAGAATAATCCAAGCTCAGCCAGCCAAGACCACAGAATTGATGCAAGAATCAAACTCCTACCTTTGTTCCAAGTGATTTTGCTGGAATTTGAAGGCTTGGATGAGCAAGACTTGAATTGGCTTAATGTTGGCTGGAGTTTTTGTGTGTGAAGAAGAGAGAAAGAGAGCTGAAGGGAGAGGGGAAGGTGGCGCTGGAAAAAGGGGTCAGAATGGGTGAAGAAAAGGGCAAAAATTCTGATTGAATTTGAGTGGTTATGATTGACTTGCTTTGGCTTGTGATTGGTTGGGATTTTGCAAGGCTGAAATTCAGCCAGCCCTCCTTGTCTTTATGTGGCCAAAGTGGCGCCACTTTTGGTGCTAAGTAGCTGAGTTATCGGCCACTCAAGGTAGGGCAAAGGATTGGAATTCTACTGGTTCGGTTCCGACAGTTTAAGATACCATAATTTTACCGATTTCCTTTAAATCGGTAAATCGGTTTTCAATAGAATTTTTATGAAATCTCCTATACTCTAACTTAATTCTCTCTTATCTAAACTCAAGTAATTGCTAATCAATTGAGTCTAAATAATTGTCTAACCGAATCTTGGTTATTCTCAATTATTCGATAAAATCGAATAATTAGGCGAAAAACCGTGGATGTTACACTCACCATTCCTATCTAATTTCTCACAAGTTCCCTCATGGCTAGCAACATTCTTCTTTGTAACTACTACTTTAACTGGCTTCCATATTCCTTTGCTTCTAGGATGCTTTCTTTTTTAACTGTAACCACTTTAAATTGCTCCACCATACCCATCTTAGTGGTCTTCAATTGCTTTGTATTGCCATTGGATAATGCTCGACTCATTTCCTAAATTCTGAAGCAGTTATTTTGCCATTGCCTAAGTTTTTTGGCTTCTTTAGTTGTAGTTAATAATTTTTCAATAATGAATAACCTATGGCCCAAGCCCTATTTAACCATTTGGCCCATTATTCCCTCAGTTAATTCATCCTTAGTTGTAATTATTTTGACTAATTCTTTTTTATCTGAGATTTTATTGGCTATCAAGCTAACTCAACTGCTTAAATGTCTTTGAGTGTAAACACATACTATCTAGTAGAGGCTTCAAAGAGTGGTGGCAAAAAATAGGACTAGAATTATCTTGAAGAAACCATAACACTAATCGAGAAAAATAATCGAAACTCTCTAGATAATATGTTGTAATCTTGTAATAGTAAAATCTAGAATACAATATTTTATTATTAAAAAATAGAAAACCGCCATTTAAGAGGAGGTGAATGCTCTCTATATATATAGGCTGATAGTTCTTGTTATTGTAAGTCAAGTAGTAGAAGACAAAAAGGCTAGTTAGTCTAATAACCAGAAACACTTGTACTCCTCCATTAGTATTTTTGTCATTTAATCAAATCAAATACCATATACCTTCAATTCTTGATTTTTATTTTACCTCCTATTATACACTAACAAGTACCTATCAATACCACAAGCAAAAAGATAAGAATATATGAGAGAAGAGAGTAAAAAGAAGGAACACTAATATACTTTTGAAAGCATCTTATGTTAAGGTCAAGTTATTTAAATGATGAATTCATGAAGTTTGTACTCATTAAATTTAATAGGCTTCCTCAAAATCAAGTTGTCTCCCAATTTTTTTTTTCAATAACTAAAGGGGTTCAAATTCTCTTTGAAGGAGAGGAGCAAGTTTGAAACATCAACAAACGGAGGAAAAAAATAAAAGAAAGTAACAAAATAAACCAAAACAACAATTTAATGAGCCTAGCACCTCTAATTAGCAGCTTTTTATCCTTTACTCCTTCTCAAAGATTGACAATAAACTTGTAAACTAGAAAACTTAATTGCAAGACAACTTAGAGAACTTCATTCCATGACTTATCAACAACCACAAACCATCCACAAGTTCTCAGCAGTTATACAATTGCTATACACCTTCAAAATGCATGTTTGTGAAATCTCCACTTTACTACTGTAGAATTCCAAGCATAATTGTTTCTTTCATACAATTCTTCAAGATTTGGGTGGAGAAACAACTCGCAACAAAGTGAACACCTATAAAAAGATCAAACTATAGAAACACTAATCAAGACTCCCATTACCTATACCACCAACAAACCTTCATATAAAACTTCACAAGCCTACTAATTTCCCCAATTCCTTTCTACCAACATACTAACAACAAAGAAAGCATCAAAAAACCACACTGATAGAAACTTTTTAGAAAACAAGAAATAAAAATCTGTATCCACAACCAAAACAATCAAAGAATTCCTTAATTTGTGTCCACAACCAGATCAATCAACAAATCTATTACTAAGAAAAATGTCCATCAGAATAAAGCACTAGTCACAAAAAATTCACCACTACAAAACATCACAACTATCAAACCACCCTCACCATTTTATTGCAAATATTGTACTTCCTAATAAAAAAACCACAGAAACCACAAAGCCAAAAAAAAAAAAAAAAAAAGAACATGAGATTGAGGAGGAGACACCCTTATTTTTTCCCTTTTTCCTCTCCACCCACATCCCAAATTAAATCTTCCCTGTTTGTCACACTATCATAATCCTGCAAGAGATTATAAAATACACAACCACCCTATCATCTCTTTGGACCATAGCCACCATTCAATATTTGAAATAGCAAGAATTACTCAACCTTTCCACCCTTTGCTCTAGACTTCCTTTTAGAATTTTTTATGCTCTCTTTTTTCTGATTCCTCACCTTTGATAGATGCTTTGAAACTTCTTCTTCCTTATTTGCATTCAAACCTATTAGCTTGTCTAGCTTCTATGCTTTCTTTGCTTTATCATGAACTTCAAGTTCATCATGACCATCATTAGAGAAATTGTTGACATGCGCAAAAATTGGCCTACATCATCGAGGTCGACAGTTATCATCTAGCTCTCGATTTTTTTATAATATATGCAAAAGCCTAGGAAATTTGTGTAAAACTCTTATAATTGAACTTTATCATAGTTGGTCATTAGCTTTTGGTCAATGCTAAATAGAGATTTCTACTTGGAATTTTCTCCTATAATTTTTACCTTTCAAGCACCACCTTATCCGATAGGAGTTTCATGCTCATATCTAAGTTCTTAATTGTTTGGACCAGCCATACAGCTAAGTGAAATGCTCTCTTGGGTCTCTAGTTAGAATGCAATATTGTGGCCCTTTAGCTATAGTGCCCCTAGGAACCCAAGCCAAATACTTCCATAATAACCCAGCATCGAGGGTCCACCACCACCTTGATACATGTTGTACCATTAATAGGTACCCCCATCTTGGCCTATGTTCCCTCTAATCAGTCAATTGGGGGGTCCTAATGGGCACTTGCATTTATGACCATATAACCATATTCCTCTCTAAGCATATAAGAACTGGGAACTAGATGGGGACGAAGTAGCTTAACCCTACATAATGGACCCATATCCTTTACCCTGAACTCAGACAATAATAGTTTTATTTCACTTATGGAAATATTCCATCTTTTTCATACTTATTATTTTATGCAATTATCATCAAGATTTGAAAAAGAAAAATGATATTATTAGCTGAAAAGATTGTAGACACGCCTACTAGCTTATGGACATTGGATTACTTGGTTTACTCGGGAAAAAAATTTTATAATATAATGAATGTTAAAAGAATAGAATTTCAGCAAAATTCATGAAAATGATTCTTAATATTCTACAAAAATGGAAATGAGTTACAACATATTCCCTTACAAAGGAGACACTAGCTGCATTGTTAGGACGGGAGCTCAAAATTTGGAGAGATCTAAACTAATGCACTAAGTGAAAAATCACAAAAGCGGATCGAATATCACATCTTGACCCAAAATCTTAAGGCAATAGGTAACACCCTAATAGTTCCATTCTATGCTTAAGTCATATTGTGGAATTACTAGTTGTTACTTTTGCTCGCGGAACTAACATTACCTTTTAGAAATTACTTTTTAACGAAAATAAGGGTAATTTTTTTTTTAACAATAACGAGTAAACCATTTTTGAAATCAAGCGCCATGAGCGTATCGTGAACGTATAATACAAACATCTCTATCTCATACATACATCACATTTAACGTAAATAGAAGCAATGAGAATAACCACAATATTAGATAAAGATAACATTCATTCCATAGCCAACCCATAGTTAATATAATAGTAGTAATAACAACAGTCATACACAATGATAATAATGGGTTCGATACTTGCTGTCGACCCTACAAAATACCCTAACGAAATACATGATAAAAGAAAATACATAAGAAATCTCAATCCGTTCATACATGCCGAATGAAAATAATAACCCTCACTACAACAAAAAAAAGGCTATCCTCATGCTCAGCTTTGCATACAAATCAACACCTCACCATCTGGCGGGAGGTAGCCATTCCCGAATCCACCAGGAGGAATATCACCACATCCTCCTCCTCGAGCACGGCCACGTCCACGAGGCATGGCACAAGTACGAATGAACCCATGACCGCGAACTGGGGGTGGAGGGTGACAAGGGGCTGCTGAAGAAGAAGACGAATTGGACGACAGACAAATTACGGACGGGAAGGAAGGCTCAGATGGGTCCATTTCCATGTGATAGCTCGGATAGGACAGTTTTGAAGGATCGAAATCCAACGAAACTGTCGGTGTCAGGTGGGTGTCCGAGTCAGAATCTCCGTTAGTAGGGTACCTTGGAGGATGGAAAGGCGGGCGAACGTCATCCATAGTGATGTCCTCGAACGACTCATGAGGGCGGAAAAACAGACTCATCACGGGTGCACGGAACTGGCGGCTATGGAACATGTAGACCCGCATCGCTACCTGAGCAGTCATCACAGATGCATTTAGCACTGGGTCAAAGTGCCAATGCATCACTGGGAACTCAACAAAAATCACCACCGTGCCCGACGCCGGCATCCTCTGAAGACAACACGAAAATATAGGAGTAAGAAATACTAAATTTCTCAGTAGGATCGCGACTAGACAAATACAGTGTCGTCGTTATCGTCCCAGCCACTTCAGGTTTAATATAAAAATAGTGGACATATATCGGATCAATTTTAATAGTATCAGAAATGTAAATCCCGAAGCAGGTTATTTTTAACTTTATCATCATATCCATAGTGTCATACATAGGCATACATGCTAATATACATAATAAACATTCATAATGCATATAAGGAATATAATAACATGCATGACTATGCAACTCACCAACTTAACAATGGTCCTACTTTGACTTTCATTTTTAGCACGTGCTTAACATTCTTTTAATTTTCCTTTGAAATAGACTACTTTTGGACATGAGCTCATTCCGTGACCATCGTCATGCAGTACTAAACCAAATCAGACTAAGCTGATATTGGTTACTATAACACCCTACTAATTTAATGTTATGCTTAAGTCATAGCATGAAATTAAGTAGATTGTGTTACTGTGTTAATGCTCCCTTTACGTTCCCCCTTTTTTTTTTTTTGAACAAATAAAACGGCGCGCTACCTATGCTAAAAGTGAAACGAATTCAACGGAATACCATAAAGATGAAATTAATACAATAACATTACTGAATATGTGCCCCTGTATATATTTATGTATATATTTATATATATGTCAGAAGCCTCTGCTTTAGTTTATATACAAAGTATCATAATAGGATACATGAGTGGGGCCGTGTACCAAAAAGACATAAGGCCCATGCAAGTCAACCTGATCCTATGTGGTCCTCAGAGGACATTTCAAAAAAACCTTCCACTAGGCCTATGACCCAAGGCTGCATGCTACCAAAAGAGGGTTATGTTATACAATGCTGCCTGTGGCTGACCTACTCTGTCAGGTAGCCGTTGGCCATATCAGGCCCGGCTGGCGAGTAGTCAGTACTGGGTCCTGAGGAGGAGGAGGATGATGAGCCGGTGGCCTCTGACGGGTCGCTCTCGGAGCTGAGTGGGATGTCGGGTACTACCTGCAGAGGTGACTCTGGCGCAGGATCGGCAGGAGCTATGTAACACCCTCCTAAGTACAGTACTATGCTTAAGTCATAGTACCACATCCTGGAGTTGTTACGGTTACCTGAACGGACCTTATCTTACAGCAACTTCCGCCGTCTTCGGAAACTTCTGTAATTATCTGGAGACAACACGGAAAATAGGGGTGAGAATTATAAATTCTCAATAGGATTCTCTATAATACACATGTAGTGTCATCATTGTTATCCAGTTTGCTTCGGTTTAGTATTAAAAGGGGATCATATAATGCGGATTATTTAATTTTACTGTTCGAAAATATATTATCCGAAGCAACGTTCATTTTTATCATACACTTGGCATTTGAGAAAATCCATAAAAATTCAAGTCATGAATCATATTGGGACTAATAACTGAAATACAACAAAGTACGATAGTATCAATGCACTAGAGACATAACTTCTACATATACTTTACTGGAACTACAGTATATTAAGATGATGCCCACATGACATTAATATGTTGAGAACATAACAACTGCACATAACTTTACTCATATTTAAACGTATGCCTATTCATAAAACTTGCTTTTCTTTCTTCATTTTTCTTTTCATCATAAAATCTTTATGTGCCACATTCCAGAGTATGATCGCCATGTCATACCCCATCAGAGCGTGATCGCCATGTCACGTTCCTTAGGAATATGGGATCTTCACTTGGTACTCACACTAGCTGGGTCGAAGCCATGCCTCATGTGAATGGGGTGTCTACATATACTTTAACCTTTAATCTTTACTTGGCACACATAGGCATTACGTATCGCCGTCCCTAGGGTGCTATTACTGCCCTTCGGTAGTCTGGCCTTGGAGTGAGCTCGTCAGCTTCACCCGTGACCGTCGTCACACCGACTCACCCGCAAGGGGACCCACGTGCCTCTAGTCTTGGAGGGATCTCATTCTGGTCACGTGCCTCTAATTGAAGGGATCTCTTCTGGTCACGTGCCTCAAAATTGAGGGATCTCATCTGACCACGTGCCTTCAACATAGAGGGATCTCATCTGACCACGTGCTTCCAAGGTAAAGGGATCTCATAGTCTTAACTACCTTCACAAGGAGGGATTCAAAGTGCACTGCCTCCAAGTGAAGGGATTCATATCTTTATCTTTTAACTGCCTTCGCAGGGAAGGATCTCAATTAACTGCCTCCAAGTGAAGGGATTCACATTTAATATACTCATGTCTTTTCATTCTCATACATGGTTATGCATAGTCGTGACATATAAAGGCCCATAGCCTCTTTACCATTCTACCGGCACTCATACATATGCCTTGTCCTTTACTTTCATATACCTCATCTCATACTCATGTCATTCTTGAATTTAGGATTTCTATATACCTATTCATATTCTAATTCATCCTTGATAACCCATATCATCTTCCAATTCATCCTTGCATGTAAATATTCCTAGTTTCATAAACTTCTGTCGTAAATTCGACAGCATAATGAATCAGTTCCATCTCCCTATGAATAGTGCCAGTTCTCACAGACAAACCAGTCATAGCAACATAATCAATCTAATATATACATATCAATGTAAAACTGGCAATCCTCAACTCAAATCTTATAGGTTTCACTAATACTTGTAAAATTATCAATATGGCCATTTTGCCAATTCTATTCGGTTCTGCCCGAATCTTGTATGATCCACTTTTATCTCTATTCAAATCATTTAAATCTGAAACTTGGATATGTCATAGCTCTACATGTCTACTTTCTAACCTCTTTGGTCCCATATCATTTTGATTTATATAACTCAAGATATTTAACTTTTGCGTTAGCTGGTTCAGTCACTAGCCCGAATTACACTCCTGAAAATATAAATTCACTAAAAATCGAAACTAAGCTCAAATCATGCGAAATTGGTCTCATATTGAAGCTAACAGGACAACCTTTCATTTGCCACAAGTTTCACTTGATTTTCTTAAGTACACCTCGAGTTATAAGTCCTGAAAGTCAACCTTCCTGAACTACTCTGTTTTAGTCTGGATTGGACATAGAGCAACTTCCTCAAATTACTGGGATCAATTGGGAGCATAACAAACTCGGAATTTCATATTGGGATGTTTCCCTATGTGTAAGCTTTCTAACAAAATTGGTTTCACTCAATTTGGAGTTGTATAGGGTGAGTTATACCCTCCATAAGTCACCCTGCCCGGATGAAATTCCTCAACCCTAGGTCAAACTTCAAAAATTCATATCTCTCTCAATACTAATCCAATAGCCTTATATTATATGTCTATGGAAAGCCCTGAATGTCTACTTTCATTTAAAAATGGTTTCATTGGATTTAACTGGTTGTAGGCGGTGCCGTACACTCCGTCGTACAGACTATCATGAAATTCTCACTCAGATAGCATCCCACTTCTCCATTCCTTCTAATTTTCTCCTTCTAATCATAATCCTAACTCAAAATCTCCTATTAATTCAATCATAATTCATCATAATCCATCATAATACAGCCAATAATTCATCGAATACATAGAGAAGAATACAATTTCATGCAATCATATTGCAAGTAATTCAAGGATAGAATGGAATCCTACCTCTTTGGAGTGTGATCTTGCTGAATTTGAGTTTTGGATTAATGGAACCTTGACCAAGCTTAGAGATTTGATGGAGTTGGATTGAGAGAGGAAAGGAAGAAGAAGAAGGCTGGAGCAAGGAGAAGGAGAACGTAATCAGCTGGGAATGAAGGGGGGAGTCTGACTTAAATACAAGAAAATTGTGGTGTTGATTGGCTAAAGATTTGTGGTTGAAGTTCGGCCATGTCTCTCACTTTTGTGGCCAATTTGCTCTCCACGTCGTCCAAAAACTGGGATACGCTTCCGCTCTACCTGAAATCGGAACTCGTCCCTATATTACTTGAAGTCGGAACTCGTGACCTTTTACATTGCTTGAAGCTGAAACCGGATGTCGGAACTCTTACCGTGTTGTTGGTGACTTGAGGAAATCTTGTTTATTCTGATACTTGGAATCAAGGTCGGATGTCGGAAGTTATAATCTCGGAGCTCCCTATTTGAACTTGGGAACGCCAGCAGAGACGAAAGGCTCCTGGGACTAATCTCGAATATCTGAACTCGTGTATTACTTGGAAATCAACCCAAAGATTTGAACTCATGTCTATTCTAGTTGAGCTCAACTCCAAGGACGAAGCTCTCCATATTGAACCCGGAGGTCGCTTCTATAAAATATTAAGTTGGAAACCGTGCAATTGAAGTCGGAACTCTCGTGTTAGTTACATTGAACTTGGGGTAAAGTTGGAAGTCGTAATGGTAAGATGGATTAAGGTCGGAACTCGTTTCCTTTGTATTTGAAGCATAAGGTCGGAAATCGTGAATTCTATTAGATGGAAATCGAGACCATTGCCTTGAGACATGAGATCGGATATCGGGAATTGCGTGGATACCAAGGTTAAATCGGAAGTTGGGAGTTAAGGAGTACTGGATAAGGTCGGAAGTCGGAAATTAATGCTGAAAGTTGAACACGAACGAGGAAATCGGGAATAATCAAACTTAAACGAAATCGGAAGTCGTACAATACGTGAAGTCGGGAATTCAGCCATACAAACTCAGAAATCGGAAATAATCATTTCTATCTGAATTTCGAAGATGAAATCGGAGATCGGAATTGATCATCCTGGGGCGAAGTCGGAGCTCGGAAATAGGGATGTTACAAGCTACAGGTGCTGCAGGTGCAAGAGGTGCTGGGGGAGGGTGTGCCGCGTACAACGGAACCGCAAGGTAAGGGGAAGCAGGATCAAAAGCGGGATGGTGCAAAGGGACAGCGAAATTCCTATCACTAAAAAGGTAGAGACGGAACTGGCAAGATCCGGTTATATACAGCGAACCCACTGCAAGGTCATGGTGGAGCTGCAAGTCTGGCACCTCAATGAAGAGGGTAGCTATCGTGTCCATCGTCCACGTCTGAGAATGAGGCGGAAATGCAAACGAGGTGAGAATTTAAGGAAATTCTCAATAGGGTCGTGCATGGCGTTTAACTGACATCGCTTTCATTCTCAGTTGCCTCGGGTTTCATTTAATTATGAAAATATGAGATCAAATTTAACCATTCATATTTAATAAGGTTAAGAAAATGTCTGGTCCGAGGCAAGGTCCAGTTTTACTTTAAACAGCATAAGAAATTGTCTAAACTACTAACAGTAATATACAGAATAATGGGCAGGATAAGTGAACACATGCTGTAAGTAAGCATAGTAGTTAAACTGTAAATAACTTGTAATCATGTACTTAATGCAATCATGCAAACTTGCTATTGAACTTTCCTTCATAAACTTTTCCTTTGCTCATATACTTTCTTCATTACTCATAAATTCTTCCATTACTTGGTCCCCTGGGAGTGCTTAGCCATTTTAGACTCCTGGGTAATAGTCTGCTTTTCAGGATCGAGCTCGTTCCTATACAGGAATTGCCGGGTTTACTTTCCCCGACGTTCCCACCGATCTATTCCCCTTAACTTCTTATCTGGGGCTGGCCCAAGTAGCATGGAACTTTCTTAGTGACATGAGTTTTAACATACTTTCATAACCTTCATTGAAATGCACATGTATTATCATGAAATTCATAACTTATGCATGGATTAACATGTAATTCATAACTCGTGCGGTGGTTCTACCGAAATTTTGGCAGCATGATGGAACATGTCCGCTTCCCCATGAATAGTGTCAGCATACCAGAATATTAATTGTCATAAAGAACCCAACATCACATACATATTCCAATATTGAACTTATATCAACATCAAATTCATTAAGGCAGAGTTTCTGCCCTAGCATAATCAACTAACCCGGCTATGGTGTAGCCCACCTTTATTTCAATTTAACTCCTTTAAACCTGATTTTTGGATATGTTGTAGCCTTATATGTCTAGTTTCTAACCTTTTTAGTCCCATCTAATTTCGATAACTATAACTCAGGTTATTCAGGTTTTATCCCGGCCTGCCCAGCAGCTAGCCAGAATTACACACTTAAAAGTAAAAATCTACTAAAAATCGAAAACTAGCTCAAAGGATACAAAATCGGTCTCATATTAAAGGTGATAGAACCATCTTTCATTTACAAAAAGTCCCATTCAATTTGACTCAGTAGGGCTCGAGTTATAAGCCCTGAAACTTAACCTTCCTGAACTGCTCTGTTTTGGCTCGGTTTGGACATAGGGTAACTTCTTCAAATCACTGGGAACGAATAGGACAGTAACAAACTCGGAATTTCTGGGTAGGATGTTCTCTTATGTGTAAGCTTTCCAACAAAATTAGTTTCACTCAATTTGGAGTTGTATAGGGTGAGTTACACCCTTTTCAACCCATACTGCCCGGGTGGATGTCTGGATTTCTAGGTCAAACTTCAAAAATTCATATCTCCCTCAATATTAATCCAATGGTCTTATATGATATATGTATGGAAAGCCCTAGATGTCTAGTTTCACATAAAAGTGGTTTCATTAATTTTAAACGGCGGGAGGCGGAGCCGTACACTCCGCCGTACGGACTACCGAGGGTTTTGAGTTTCCCAGCCTCTCAACTCCTCCATATATGCATCCTTTCTTGTTTCCAATTCAACTTTAATTTCACAAACACTCCATAAACCAGACACAATTCATTATGAATCACTCAGTCAATATATCAGAATTGAAGAATTAAACCATCGATAATCATTCAAAATCAGAAAAATCAAAACAGGAATTTAAACCTCTACCTCTTGCTTTGAGTTTGGAAATAAAGTCAAATTTGAACTTGAAGGCTGGATAGAGTGGGAGAGTTGAGAAGAGGAAAGAGAGCTGAAGTGAGGAAGGGAAGCAACGTAAGAAATGAGCTGAAGAGGCAGGAGGAGGATATATATAGACAAGGCTCCGAAGTGGTAGTTAGAATGAGTGTCTTTGATTGGGTGAAATTTTTATGGGCAAAGTTCAGCCATGTTTCTCTCTTTTGTGTCAAATCTGCTCTCCACGTTGCCAAAAAAGTGAGACTCGCTTCCAGCGTATCTGAACATGACGTCGGAACTCGCACCCTTCTCAAGGTCGGAATTCGTGCATTCAGATAAAGTCGGAACTCGGGAATATTATCTGGTTTATTCAAAACTTGAAAGCAAAGCCTGATGTGAAGCCAATCACTTAAAGCCATAAATCGGGAATTATGGATCTCTATCTCGGAAATAGGGAGGATAGAGAAATGAGAAGCTCCTGCTAATAAACTCGAGATCGGAACTCAACACTTAATATCGGAAATCGGAAAAATCATAGAAATGAAAAGCTCTTGGCAATAGCCTCGAATTCGGAAGTCATGAAAATTTTGGCCGAACTTGGAGACCAATTCAGATAAACTCGAAAATCGGATATCGTATACATGATAATTCACCATAAGGTCGGAAATAGGAAAATCCAAGCCATTCCATTTGAGCATAGTAATATCGGAAATCGGGATTTATTACTGATGAGGTCGGAATTCTCACATGCCTACACAAAGTCGGAAATCGTAAAATTCAAGACAATCCGTTTGAGCACTCCTAAGGTCGGAAATCGCGTATTACGTGCATAAGGTCATAATTCGGAAAATACAGCCAGTCCTTTTCAAGACTTGGAGACTAAGTCGGAAATCGGAACTAAGGTCGGAAGTCGGAATTTAAAACTCGGAAATTGGAAATTTCAAACCTTACGAGATCGGAAGTCAGAAATTGGGTTGTTACAGTTACCCCTAAGTTGGAGGGTCCTCCATGTCACCCTTGCCTCCCTCATAGAGGTTCCTTGTGGATCGCCGTTTCTCACTTCCCGAAAGTGATTGAGGGGTCATGTCCCATTCTTTCGTTTCTTATCATTATACTTTACATGCATAGTTCTTCCTTGACTAGACACATGTAATTATATGACTAAGTCCATAATTTTGACGGAAATCCGGCAGCATAATGGCTAGACCGAAGCTTCCCCAAATTGCCAATCATCAACTTTCAACCAATAGCTCATCATATTTATATCATATCATCATATTTATCATTCAATCATGAGACAAAGCTCAATCAAACTTGTCACTCATCATGCCGAATGGCATCATACATTCATACCTTAAAGGGGTTTATAGTTATGTTAATCTTTGTGAAGAATCTTATGAATCATCACATGATTCCTCATAGTTACCCATGAGAGAATTACATAGTTAAGATATATGTATGGGGTCTTTTAGTTACTTAGTTCTTATATGAAATTATTCTTTACTTGAGTACATGTCTTATTGAACATTTGTTCAAATTAATTAAGTGATTGTTTCCTTTCCTTGATATAGTGCACTTAGTGATTCCTAGGTTTATGATATGCTCAGAGGCCCTAATCATACTTTTGTTCCCAAGGAGTTCGAGATCCCTTTAATCCTTGGGTCATGACAACGCATAACCATACTCATGAACCCAACAACACTATGTT
Source organism: Pterocarpus macrocarpus (assembly GCA_031439585.1). NCBI lineage: Eukaryota > Viridiplantae > Streptophyta > Magnoliopsida > Fabales > Fabaceae > Pterocarpus > Pterocarpus macrocarpus. The sequence continues at coordinate 29,885,557 of CM062513.1, read as the reverse complement.
CACTAATCACCAAGGGTGATTTTTAACTTATTCAACTTACAAAGTTTCAAGCTTTCATTCTTAACATATCAAGGTTTTAACTTAAACATTATTAAAGTTATCATTCTTTATAAAGTAGTCATAAAGTTTTATTCTTTATGAAAGTAAGTACCTTTAAAATTAAGCTCGTCTTAAAAATTAGATCTTTATACAATAATGATACAAGTTATTAGCTTTTCAACTAAAAGTCTTGTTCTTTATAAAAGTTGACTCATTTAATTATTCTAAGACCATCAAGGTCTCAACTTTATGACTTAAAGTTGTCTCTACATTAAAAAGTTTCTACTTTATCAACTAGTGATATGAAATATTAACTTTAAGGTTGAAAAGTCTTGTCCTTTATAAAAGTTAACACCTTTTAGCATTGTTTTGGTTCAAGATCTAAACTTTATGAATTAAATGTTACAAAACAACACTTTTATGACTTAAAGGTCTCATTCTTGATTAAAGTTTGAAACTTTGTGAAAGGATCTTTTCTTTAAGGTTTCATTTCTAAGACATAAAGTGACAAGATATCATTTTTCTAACTCAAAAGGGCTTATTATTCTAAAAATCTTAGACTTTTACATGTATTCTTGCCTTCAAAATAAAATAAATAAAACTTTATGGAAGCTTAAAAGTTGCGCCACTTTTAAGGAATCAAGAAGCAAACTTTTTAAAGTTTTAAGCTTTTAGGATGTTCATAGTCTTATCTAATCATGAAAAATATAAAAAGATGAATCTTTTCTAACCATCAACTCATCATAAGAAAAGGAACAATTTTAAACAAGATACCATCAATAACACTTAATAATAAGAACATATTTTTCCAAAAGTAGAAACGTCAAGAACACTTGAAGAACAACAAGAACATATTTTTCCAAAAGTAGAAACATCAAGAACACTTGAAGAACAACAAGAATATATTTTGCCAAAAATGGAAACTTTTGCTCTTGAAGAGTATGAAGGATTTTCTCAAGTTTTACTTAGAGATCTTGGTCATGAAAGAATCGAGCTTCAAGCTTTGTTGAGCAAGCAAAATGAAAAGATGAAGATCACTACCTCTTCTTGAAGATGGCGCAAAAACAAGAGAAGGGAAGAAGAAGATGATGGCTCCTCTTGATGATGATGGTGGCGGTTTTGCAAGGAAGAAAGAGAAGCTCTTGAGATCTTGTGAAAATGATGGCTGTAGTGTTTTGATCTTGTTTCCAAAGACACAAAGATGAGGTCCTTGAAGGGCTAAGTGAGAGGTTTTGGGTGGTGGTGGTGGAGAAAGGAAGAAGAAGATGAAGAAGAAGAAGAGAGAATTTTAGAGAGAAGTTGCAGGAGTAGGAAATTTAGGGAGAGAATGAAAGTGTGAAAATGAAAAGTGAAAGTGTGTGCATGAGTGAATAGTGGCCGTGAGTTTCAAGTGGGTGGGGGGAGATATTTTTGTGTTATTTTGTGTTAATTAAGGTTTAAAGAGGCAAATTGGATTATGGGAGAATAAAGCATGTACAAACTCTTACAAAAAGCAACCTTGTCTTATACTTTATGTTTTAATGACATCACTTTTTACTTTATTGTCTAGTTGACTAAATTTGAATTTAATCATGTGATTAAGTACTCATACAACTTAATTAAGATGATTAAGCAATGATTAGTGATTAACACACAAGAACATGATTAACAAAAATTAATCTTGCGATTAAGCTTAATTAACCTTAATTAAACTCAATTGAGCTAATTAAAGGTGATTAGTGCTTAATTAAGCTATGAAGGCTCTGACTTAGCACGATATGAAATCAAGGATGTTAGACATTAAGTCTATAGGTCCTTCATATTATATACTCTTCACTTAATCTAATTTTAACCAATGTGGGACTTCACTACTTATACTTGAAATTCCAATATTCTCTCCTCTCAAAACACGAAACACGCCACTTGACTTCTGCACTATCAAGAAGATTTTTGACACAAAGAATCCTACATCTGGATCCAACAACCACCAATTCTGCAATACTCGATCAATCCAAACCATCAACTTTGATACCACTTATTAGGAGGAAAGCTCAAAACTTAGGAAAATCTAAACCAATGGATTAAGTGAGAAACCACAATAGAAGACCAGACACCCCGCCTTACATCCAAATCCTTAAAATAATGAGTCAATGAGTCCTTCATATTATGTACTTACTGATAATATTCTTTATTTAATATATTATTAACTAATGTAAGTCTTCATCACTCACTCTTGAATTCCAACGTGCATCTCCCTCAAGCTTGAGTTGCAACTCAATGGGAACCTTGCTCCCAAACATTGGTTAAACATGGTTTTATAAATAAAGTCTGACTTTTATATTTATTGATTTCCATGCATCTTATTAGAGTGATAATTAAAATAAAATAGAGAGTAATTATTAAGATTAAATAATAACAACTAATATATCAACAAAAAAAAAAACAACTAATACATGAATCTAGGAGTCGTACGTATATAAATAATATATTTAATTAAATAAAATATAAATTAGTCAAAATATGCGTAAATTAATCCAAAACCCATCTAACCATCAAACCATTATATATAAAAAAATATACAAAATTTTGTACTTATGTGTATATTACTTCAGCTTTGTTTTGCTTCAAAAACTATTTATTCATAACCTATCTTGATCTACTTATAATTTATTAAACTTCTCGAATATCAATAGGTTACCTTGACCGGCAAAATGTGCACGAAAAACGTCTCAAGAATGTCGTTAGACTGAACGAAATTTGAAAAAGGTAAGCAAAAATGGTCGAAAAGAAATTTAAAAATAAGAGGACAATTTTTTTTTTATTATCATTTGATACATTCAATGATGATTATATTTTCACGTCAAAAAAAATGATTATTATATTTTAAAAGTTTAAATTCCAGTTTATTTGCTAATAGTTAAATCTTACTTTTGATTTCTATAATATTTAATTTTCAGCATAAGTTTCAATAATTTTATCATTTAGGTTTTGAAATTTTGAGGGATCAAAATTAAATAAATTAAATTATAGAAATCAATTTTTTATAAAAAATAACAGCTATAAAAACTAAAATCTAAAAGAATAAAAAATACAAGGACCTACTTAATTATAGAAATCAAAAATCAAAATTTTGACACTATAAAGACTAAAAGAAAGTTATAAAGACTAAAATCAAAAGTAGTAGAAATTGTAAAAACTAAAATCTTGTTTAAACCTATTTTAAAATGTTTCAATAATAATTTTTATTATTAAAATATTTTGTGATTTCTTAAAATGTGTTGTTACGCAACGTAAGTAAATACAATGACTACATCTTGAAACGCCATCTTATGAGGGCAAGTCCTGTAAGTTGCAACTTATATTAAGTTCTCTTTTATTATTCTTCACGTAGAAATTTGGAATGAGATAATTATTGTTCCAATTCAGTTTTAGGACGATTCTTCAAATTTAGTAAACACATATAAAATATTTAGATATGACTTACTAAAATGAAATTCTTGAAATAAGGGTTAAATTATGCGTTTATCATAAGTAGAGGGTGACAAGAGCTTTAGTATTTATATTTTTTTTATAAAGTTATAAGATATTTTTATAAAATTGATATATTTAAGTTATATTTAATTACAGTAGCAAAGAAGCTATACAATTTTCTTGTACAGATTATTTTATTGAGATTTAAACTTATATTTTTATCGTCAACAAACTGTAACTTAAGTGTCATTTCTTATGATCGTGTTGATCCGATGTTGTTAGCACTGGGTTAAGGTTTGATTTCTTCATTTCTCTAATTTTACTAAAAGTTCTTTAGGATCACAAAATTTATATTTTTGTTTTAAAATTTAAAATTATTTATTACATCAAAACACACTTTTTACGAGTTTCCTTAATTTGCTTCATATAAGACAGATTATAACTTTACTTTTTTAGAAAAGAATATCAAATTAGAAATAGATCCTAAATTTAATACTAATAAGCAAAATTTTCTTAAAAATATGCATTATGTTTGATTTTTTTTTAAACCATTTTCATCGAAGACAAACCCTAGTTGAAGTTGGTTCATTTTCCCTCTCATCCCCCATCGCCTGCCTCAGGAGTCAGGTCTCCTGTCCTTTGTTTTAGCTTTTTGCATTTGTTGGTTTCCACTTTGGAATGAGCGGGAGTGAGGTAACATATTGATTACGGCACTAGGTCGTCAAACTATGCTCGGATTTCAAAAACATTGATCCGTGTAATTTTTTAGTCCGTTTTATATAACCCGTCAAGTTAACAAGTTGATTAATTAATTGTTTTCTTTTTAATTTCTAAATGAAAAAGTAAAAATTAATATTTTTACATTAAAAAAAATACATAAGAAAAAAACAGAACTTTATGATCTAGTTTACTCAAAAATAAAATAAATTTAAAATTTTTTATATTTTATATTAAATTATTGGGTAATTTAAAAATTTATAATAATAAGAAAAAAAAGAACTTTATGATCTAGTTTATTTAAAAATAAAATAAATTTAAAAAATTTTATATTTTATATTAAATTATTGGGTAATTTAAAAATTTTAATTTTAATTTTAATTTTAATTATACATTTTGTTTTAAATTTATAATGTGATTTGACGTGTTAATTTGATATTTAAATTTTTAAATTTGATTACTTTCTAATATAATATTTTATAAACTATAATTTAAAAAAATTTTAAAATCCCACCTATTTAGACTCGTTGAGACGTTGACTGACCTGGCTAACATTGTACCGATTTATTAATATTTTACCTTTTGTTTTTTTTGACCCAATTTTCCAGCAGGTTAAACAAGTTAAGTGATATGTAAAATACCATTGTGCTTTCTAAATAAGCTGTAGAATCGCATTGCAGTCATGAGGAATGATAATTTTTCTAAAACTTATTAATGCAACAATCTTTTTAAAGTACCTGAAAAAGAACTAAAAAAAAAAAGGACTAAAAATAGGTAGATTTAGAGTTTCAAATTTTCGTTTATAATATGAGAATTTAAGAAATGTGTGATATTTAAAGATATTAAATATATATTTTCTATTAATGTTTTTCTTAAATTTTTATACACATTAGAATCATCATAAAAAATATAAATAACCAACAAATTATTAAACGAATATTAAGTAGTTTAATTCCCATAAGAATGAGAATACAAATTTTATTTTTATAAAACATACTTGTGGGATGGATATAATCATAAATATTTTATTTTTGAAATTGTGAGAATAATTACTTTTACAATTTTGCTTTTAAAAAAATAATTTTAGTTTAAAAATCAAATTTATTCAAATCTAACTATATATAGGTATATTTTTACGTGTGTGCGACTAAATCATAAAGTCTGTATACCAAGAAAAACTAAATCAATAAGTTCAAATTTAAATTAACTTCTATATACGTACCCAAAAAAATTAACTTCAATATTGTACCAAAAAAATTAATTTCAACACATAAAGTCTTAAACCAAATTAATTATTCATAAGTATTTATAAACAACTTTTTCTTCCATCAGAAATCAAATCAACTGTATGTGTATCTTAGTATTTTCAGAAGGGGAAAGAAAGACCAGCCAAGAGGAGGTGTCTCCCTGGATGGGCTTGACTTTAGAAGGACCTTGTAATTCATCGGTAGCGACTAGGTTCCTCCCACATAAACAAGGTCCGAACCTCATCAGCCCTTTCCTGTTGATATTCATTGTTCCGTACTTTCTGCCTATTTTCCTCAGCTCTGCTAAACGTCTCTTCTTCTTCGTCTTCTTCTTCTTCTTCTCCTCGTAGAACAACAATGGTTGTAGAAGACATGTGTTTCTTCAACAAGGTGCTCCTATGTGGTCCTTTCTACTAATAAAATCACCTGTCCTTTCTTCTGTGAGAAACAATGTGCTTCTTCTTTTACCTCCCCTTTTATGGCAACTGTTCCAAGTTACCATCATGGCCATTAATGTCTTTTTTGTTTTTTTATTTTCATTTTTTATTTTGAAATATTTTAAGCATAGTGGTGGAGTGTCTTCTCTTCTCTTTTTTATTTCTATTTCACATTTAATTTTTGAAAGTTCATTCCCTCAAATCTTATGCTTCCACTCTGTGACTAAACCAGGGCAGCTAAAAAGATGAAAGCTTTGAGCTTCTCTGCATGTTTTCCGATCTGGGTTATTATCTGAATTTTTGGACTTAACTATTCCTTTGGTGGGCTTGTTTAGCTGGAACTAGTGCTCCCAAAGTTTGTACCTTTTTTCTTTTTCTTTTCCTTTTCAGCACCAATCTCCCAAGTGCTTTTTTTTTTTTTTTTTTCTAAAATAAAAAAATTTCATTCATCTTCGTCTGGGTGTTTATTTATTTGTTCTCTCTCCCTCTGAAATTCTTGTAACATTTTCCATGTTGCAGGATGTTCTCGTTATAAAGCCTCAGAAGAAATCACCACTGCTATTGAGGATGTCAGTGTTGATATTTTCAATGGTGTGTGGCGTTTTCATCTGCTCTGCATGTCTAAAGCAGATAAGCACTCAAGCAAGGACTAAACTTTTGGAGTTGCAAACTGTTGAGAACCCTTCTAGGAGTGAAGTGAAGCTAACAAATAGTCATAGTCCTTACCTACATTACCCCAACCCTGTGTCCTTTAACAGGTAATGGAAAGTTTCTGTTAATCATTGTAATTTGGATTTTATTAGGACTTTTGTTAATTGCGTTGTTCATTGGCAGGAATGAGTGTGCTGGTAATCCTGTGCATTTCTTTGCCATATTGTCAAATCAGAGGTCAGGGAGTGGGTGGTTTGAGACCCTTTTGAATAGCCACATTAATGTGAGCTCAAATGGGGAGATATTTTCTGTAAGAGAAAGACGAATGAATGCTTCCACAATAGTACAGACTTTGGATAAGGTTTACAGTTTGGACTGGCTCAGTAGTGCTTCCAAGAATGAGTGCTCGGCTGCAGTTGGCTTAAAGTGGATGCTTAATCAGGTAAAAAGTTTTTATTATTAATTGCAGCTTCTTAAACTTATATTTTTGTTGCAGATGTATCAAGAAGAAAAGCTGAGGCTTGTGTTATTTATAGTAGCAGGTATAGTTGCCTTCTTTGTTAGGCTTAGGTTACAATGTAATCTTGTACCCCCAACCCCCTCACATTTTTTATGTGGAGGATTTCACTTGGCTTGAGTGGATAACTTCGAGAGACCTAGTTTTTTCCACTCAGACTACGAAACAATGTTCTCATTTACCTGCTGTGATCAGTGATTAGAGTAGAAGGCTACCTTATTTCACATTAATATAATCTAACCAGTGAGATTTATGGACCAAGTACTATGTTTTACTGAATGGGCATGAGATGGAATCAAGCATAAACCTGATGATTAACTCACAACTTGTTGGGGGAACTAGATTATGTAAATTTAGTAAAACATGGGTGTACTGTGTACTGTGTAGTGTGTATAGCCTTGTCAAACTTCTGAAAGTACTGCTAGAACTGTGGATCTCAATTATCTGACTTGGACTTAGGTTGTTTGAGTATTTTATTGGCTTCAAACTTCTGGTCTTCCTTGTTCCCCTGAAGTTTGATTTTGGCCCTTTGCGCTTCAGTTGTTATAATGTTATCCTTATACTTTCCAAATTGATGCAATTAAGTCCCTTTGCCATTTGATGCCGAATGCCTGTGCCTTTATTTTGTCAAAGCAGAGTAAAATAGTATGGTGTTTCACTCTTTTTTGTTGAGATTTGGAAATGACTTGGCATAATGCCAAATAAGTAAAGGAGTGCTGCATTGAGAAACTTATATGGGGCTTAATTGCATTAATTTGAAAACTATTGGACTGACAATGTAGCAAGTAAAATTGTTCGGACCAAAATCAAAGTTTAGAACTGAAGGTACCCAGAAAGTTTTAAGCTTATGTTATCCACGAAGCTGTTTTTCCTCCAGCAGATCATGAGACACCAATTGTTACTAATCTTGGTCTTCAATGTTTGGTAATGCATTCATTCAACATGAAAAGGTACATGATAAATGAAGGCATGCTTTGTTTGCAAATATTTTTGTTGTTTGTTTTCCCCAGGGGGATGAGTCCTGCGGTTAAGTTTTATGGGTTAGTAATAGAGGAATCACGACATTGTCTGGTTTCATGCAGGGGTTAATGGAGCACCCTAAGGAAATTGCGGACTACTTCAACCATAGAAGTGTTTCTGTCATATTTCTTTTCCGGAGAAACTTATTACGCAGAATGGTGTCAATGCTTGCCAATTCCTATGATCGTTATGCCAAGTTATTGAATGGAACTCATAAGTCTCATGTTCATTCTGCAGAAGAGGTCTCTCTCTCTCTCTCTCTCCTGCTTCATTTCATTTCTCTTATACATAAAATGAAACTCATATTTGATTTCTTATAGGCTGATACTCTTTCAACGTACAAGCCTACCATAAATTTTACTTCATTGCTGACTGACTTGAAAGACATGGAGATGAGAGCTGCTAAGGCTTTAGAGTACTTCAACACCACTCGGCATATAATCCTCTACTATGAAGATCTTATAAGAAATCGTACTGTAAGGGCCTCATCATGAATTCTTGAGTCTTCTACTAAAAGCTATAACCTTTTTGTATCTTTAATACAATCACCATTTGCTGGTAGCATCTTCCATATGATTCACCCTAAGTAGATTTGGGGTTAGATGCATAGTTGTCCCAGAATATGATAATCTAGGAGTAGGGAAAAATTCCAATTTTATCGCACAGAAAATTTCACTATGTTCTAAAGGAAGAAGAGCTGTTTTGTTCAAAGCATGAAGCTGCAAGTGGCCAAGACAGCGAACTTATCTTGAAAACAAATTTAACTACCCTGAATTTTCTTTTATATTTTTTTTTCCCTTTTATATACAGGAAGGGTATTAGGCGGCCAGTTAACCTGCTATTTTTTTTATTTCTTCTTAGTTTCCAATACATTGAAGTTTAACAAAATATGTGTTTCACTGTTCCTGTTTCTCGCAGAAGCTAAAAGATGTGCAAGAGTTTTTAGGATTGCCACAGATGGAGTTAACAAGCCGGCAGGTTAAGATTCATAGAGGACCATTGTCGGACCACATTAAAAACTGGGATGATGTTAACAAGACATTGCAAGGAACTGCTTATGAGAGTTTCCTCCAAGCTGACTACTAATTAATCCGTAACCTCTTCTAACTCTTGGAAGGTGTAAATATCAACACTGATTTTGATCCCGCGAAAGAGTTCGAAAGTTTCGGCACCGGTAAGAACACTGTCCATGTTCTGATGCTTCTTTCACTGCCTCCCTATCAACACTCTGTTGATGAGATGCAAGCCTTTGATTCGGTTGTAGTCTTTTGTCTTTTGGTTAGGTTTTTTATTTTGTTCATTCTTGAATGACCTTGTATATGGCAGCTAATTTATCAGTAAAAATGAGCATTGGTTTTATTCAAACGCTCTTTCTATACTTTGTTGAATTCTTCTTTTAGAATTTTATATGATTGAACTGTACAATTTAGAATCCGATCTTGCAGCAGCACAGCCATTCTTTTTGTCTTATTTTCTCGTTATTTTCAACGGGATTGTTCTGTTTTCCAAATTTGTTGTATTTTTTTTCTTTTTTATTTTACTGGTTTAAATAATTAGTAATATAAGAGAGAAGCTTTTGTCTAAAGTATAGTTTCAGACTTTGCAAAGTGGTAATCAAACATTGTAGATTGGTAGGCGATGTTCACAAACTTGTGAATCCAATCTTTCTATGCAATTATTACATACACATGCATTTGCAAGCTTATGTATATACCGAAAAAAGGAGTGGAGAGAAGACGTTTTCCTATTTGTCATTACGTCTAAAATGTCTAAAATTATATAGTCAATGCTAATGAGCCAATATGTTCAATCCACAAATTTTAAAGTGGACAGTGATCAACGAAGGTTAACTATCTTTTCCAGAGGTAAGACGATATTTTTTTTATATATAAAATTGCATGAGTGTATTATGTGTACTTCTTTATTATTAATTACATTGTATTAAAAATATAAAAAATAAACAAGTAAATAATTAAACTCTACTCAGTTTACACAGAATTTTCTCCCTTTCATACGTGAGTTATGACGTTAGGTTTTGTTGAACCAGGCACATACCTATAGACTAAAGGTGCAGTCGCTAATGACAACTTCTATTACTTTATAGATCAGTTTAAGCAGCAAAGCAATTTGACTCTGACGAAATACTTGTCAATCTTTTCATGCAAAATGTTGGTCCATCTCACCAACAATGTGACATCTAGCGGTTAATGCTTTTATATTTTAAAAGAATATTTTGTATTTGACTCAAAATATATTGGTGGACTACAAAATAGTATTAAATTATTAGCTTAAATATTCATGTTGATCTATTACAAAATTTAAAATTCTGGGAGATAAATTAGTTTCTTAAAATTTAAAATCTCTCCGCATAATTTCTTATCATTAAAAAAGGGAGATATGTTAGTCCTTTTATACAAATTTGTATCATTAAAAAATTTTATATTAAGGGATTAACATATCCTCTTTTTTAAATAATAAGGAATCATTTGAAGACCTTCAAATGCTAACATGATAATCTTGATGTGTTTTTCTATTTAATATTTGATTTATGACATGTATGATGCACCAAATGGTAGACAAGTGCATTTTTTATTAAAGTAAATATCTATTGTATCCGTAATATTTTAAAGTTATATTAATTTAGTTTTAAAAAAAAATTTTAATACCAATTTAGTCTTAACATTTTAAATTTTAACATCAATTTAGTTTGGCACATTATGTGGTTCACCAGGCTAAGTATAATGCACTACACACCAAGTAAATCTAATGGTGAAAATGTGTGGAGCATGTATAAACTCATAATTGTCAATTCACCGTAGAAAAATCACTTCTCCTTTGCCTTTCCTTGGCTCCATCGTCTCCAGCATCCAACAATGGCACATAGAATCATAAGCAAACCAAGCTTTCTCCTTTCTCTTAAAATCATTCACCACCATCTTTTTTTTCCCTTAACACTCCTTCAACTACCACACTCTTCGTGACTACCATATGAATCCAACCAATTCATTTTCCGAAAATGTGAGAGTGGCGCTTCCCAACACGAATCATACAAAACTGTGAGTGCCAATTAGATTGCCTGCAGTGGCTCCGACCTAGGTGCCCGACACTGCAACTCCGCCATCCGCCTCAAGCACTACCACACTAGCTCCTGGTTCATTAGTTCCAGGTGGCCTTTTCCAGTTCTAAACCATATTTAGATTAACATCAAATTCTTAAGAAAGTTACAAGATTCACTACAATGAGAGACTTTTTTTTTTTCTTTTTTCACCTTTAGATTCTTACTTGAAAAGGGAAATCGTGTTCTCATGCCTTTCCCAACCAACATAGAGACGAGGCTGCCATTTATAAAGCATCAAAGATACCGTTAGAATCTCACTTGAAATGGCACAAAAGAAGAAAGTAATTTTTCTACGATGGATTGACAGTTATAGGTTGTATGCATGCTCCACCCATCTTCACCATTAGATTTACCTGGAGTGTAGTACACCATACTTAGCCTAGTACATCATAGAACATGTCATTTAGTTTTATATTGATGATTTGATAAAAAATTTAATTTTACAAAAAAAATTTTAGGACTAAATTGTGGTCAAAGCTCAAAGTGTTAGGATTAAATTGATGTTAAAATTATTTTCAAGAACAAATTGATGTCACCTTTAAAATGTTAGGACTAAAATAATTATTTACTTTTTATTTTTTAAAGAGGTGGATTGGAGAATTCATGTGAAGTTAACCTATCATTTGAATTACAAGATTAGGATGAGACTACGTCATTTGTTATTAAGTTTTTATTTCAAAAAAAATTAAAATGTCTTTACTTATGTTTGTTAGATAACCAACATTTAATTAGTTCAAATAACTTGACATTTATTTTTTTCAACAAGATCTTAAGTTTGAATTTTATGGATCAAAAAAGTCTAGTGTTGAGATAGTTTTACCTCCTATACTATGATGATCTACTTCAAATCAAATTAGTTAGAATTTAGCGGTTTCAGATACTAGTGGTTTAAATAAAAAATTAAATAAATAAATAAAACATATATGATATTACAGTGTAGTTAAATAATCAACTGAAAATAATTATAAAATTATGCCTATTTCTTTTTCTGACTGAAGTATCTTCATAAACATAAGATTAATTTTGTGGGCACTTTTTTTTTTTCTTCTATCTCTTACATTATCTCATTTCATTATTTTTTCCTTGTTCTTGTTTCCAGTTTCTCGCATTCTACTCCAATTTTTTTTTTGTTTAAATATATTTTAGTCCTTATAAAATTAAAGAATTTTGATCTTAGTCCTTAAGAAATTTATTTTTATCTAAATATTTCGCAAAATTTTGGTTTTAATCTCTACCATTAGTCTGCTTTTATTAAGGGATAACATAAATAATGGATAATTATGTCATCCTTCCTATGTTCAAATATAGACTAAAACCAATTTTTTTGAAAATATTTGGATCAAAACTAAAAAACAAAAAAAATTAGGGATTAAAATCAAAATTTTTAAAAATATTTGAATCAAAATCAAAAAAATAATTTTTTAAAAATTAAAAACAAAATTTACTAATTTTATATAGACCAAAAATATATTTAAACCTTTTTTTCTTTTGCAGGTCATTCTATTACTTTTGTTATTTAATGTACTTTATTTCTAGCTTGCATGACCCGTAAGTGTTTTTGGGTCTTCGCAATCGCATCACGTGTTCGCTGGCCTTTTTCCTATTTTTCTTCCGTTGTTTTGGTCAATCATTTTTCTGAGCCCTTTTGGTCACTTGGGGTTTTTATTTTGGGTGGGGGAGGAGATATTGGGTGCAGGGGCCCTATGGGGGATTGAACCTTCCCCTTACCTTACAAGACTCAACACCGCCACTGAACCAATGCCTCATCCTCTTTTTTTTGGTTCTCTTTTTTTGTCCTTCACCTTTTTTTGGGGTTTAACAGCTATGCTTGTGCTCAATCTCTTTCTTAATGATCCAAACTGGGTTCAAGCCCAAATTTGTTCTTTCAGGGCAATAGGAAGCGTTCGTGGTCTTGACCCAAAAAAAAGAAAGGCTTTCTTGGTGCAATTCCTTATATTGAAGGCGAAAGATTTGAATAAGCTAAATTGTAGGACAATATAGGCATAGCTATAAAAATTAGCACGGGCATATCAATATTTTTAATTAAAACGAGTAATATTACTTATATATACTAGATAGATATTTTATATCAGAGGTGAGAGAAATAAATCTTGACTATTAAACTATATATAAATGATCAAAATTAAAAGTTATTTAGAGATTATATAATCACTTAAAAATATCACATAACTTTATGTTCCAATTTTGACCATTCAATTCAAATCTAACGACTGAAGATGATTTTAGTGACTGAGATTTGTTTAAAAAAATAATTAATTAATAAAAATACTTCATGTACAAATTGGCATCCCAATGCCAGGAACTTCGATAGTAGGCTAAACAGGCCAGGTGACAGAAGAATTTGTCAATATAAGCTCATGGAACAATATTGAATATTGGGAATGAAACCTACCACACAAATATGGCCTCAGGTTTGGCCCAAGACGGAAAGGGTCACACTTATTGGGCGTTTCTTAATATCTTGTCGAATATTATTTATGGTATTTAATTATTGTTAAATACTCAGACCAAAAGCAGGTTATTGTTAAATACTATATGCTATGGGCCAGTTAACAAAGGCCGACAGATAGCCAACAATACAGCATGACATATTCAAAGCTTGAAATATTTTTCTGACCAAAAAACAAAAAAAATTGAATATTTTGTGTCAAGTATCATTACTATGTATATGTTCAGAAAAACGGGAGAATACACACATTAGGTCTAGCCGAAGCGAATATTCAAATTCCAGGTTATCAAAATGGTCCTCAATAAAAATGCATTTAATCTCTTGATGAAAAAAATTACACTATAAATGACTTTTGTCTATAAAATACCATTGAAATTAAATCCTCGAAACACGATATGTAAGTTTGATAACATTTTAGAGTTAGTTGTACCATTTGCATATATACAAAATGGGGTATAATATATAGACTTTCATAATATATAGGTAATACATCCCTATAATAAACGTAAAACACAAAACATAGAAAAGTGATATATTTAAAAAAAAAAAAACTTTTTTAGTATTATGAGCCTGTTGGGTAAGTTATCAGCTACAAATTTAACTAATAGATGTAAAGATTTTAGGTCTTATTTCTTTTTTGTTTTTTGATGAAAAAAAAAGTTTAGATTAAGAGAAAAAAAACTCATCTAAGTCTAGGATCGGCGTATGTTTCTGAATTCATCGAATGCTTACAAAGGTACTAATATATTACCTACCAATAAAAAAAATTTAGGAATTGAACCTAAGTCATGATAATGCATGGACAGAAGACCGACCAGGTAAGTCAATCATAATTGGCCATTTTATTTCTTTTACTAGTTAGCTATAAAAATAATCTAGATCTTGGTCTTTTTTATTTTTAATTTGATAGGCGTGTTTATTAAATTGGATTTGATTAACTTAAAAAATTTGAGAATATAAATTGAATCGATTATATTGATTTGTGTTAGTTCTGATGATAGAATTACTTGAAACCAATTTCAATCCAAATTAAATACTATTAGTTCAGTTGTTAGACTTATATTTTGTATTGCAAGATCTAAAAGTTCAGCCCTGTTCGTTTTACATTTTATAAAAATGTATTGTAAAGATAAGTTTCTCCCGTTTTATTTACATAAATATAAAGCGAACAAATTACAACTCAATCACTCAATCAACTATCATAAGTTGTGAGTTTAGCAGTTCGTAATTAAGTCATTCTTTCTCATTCAATTAGAGACCCTCGCCTGCCCAAACCATAACAATATATATATGATTGTTACTCTAACCCAATTCTCTAAATAGAACTAACTCAATCTTAGTTGAATTGGTTCGATTTGAGTTAGTTGAAAAAATAAAATTAAACAAAGAATCAAATCAATCATCCCAAGTAAATTTGATTGATTTTGATTTTTTAAACCTCAAACTTGATCACATGAACACCGCTGTTTCTCAGTATAAAATAAGATTTCACATTCAATTTGGTCCCTTTGTTGGGAATAAAATAAAACATTCTTTTGTCACATGTTGCGCAGTCTTTGGAATATGCTATTTTTTTTCCTAGTTGTAACTGACAAACTTTCTTGTTCTCCACTACTTGTCTTCAGGTATGACAAAGAAAATTGACTTTGGCATATTATTTATGAGAAACAACTTACACATAAATGCTTCTTATGTGCATGCTCCACAAGAGGGAAATAAGATTACAATAAAGCTTAAAAATTAGAGTTTTTCTAATAAGTGCCTCCAAATTACTGGTTAATGAATAGAAAAGAAAATATTTTAATTAAAAGGTTAATTTTTTTTTTCAATATTTCAATACATTGAATATATTAAAAATTTGTAAAATTTTTCATTCTTACTTCTTTAATCTTAGCATTGATTAGAAAATTCTTCAGAGTTAATTTCATTGTAACAAAACCAAATCAAACCGACATGACTAGTATACACCTTAGTTTCTCATTTGCTTTTCAAATTCAATTTGGTCCCATAGTTATTGGAAATAAACTATAATATTCTCTGTCACATGTTGCGCAATCTTCTTTTACTGGCAGTACCTGATAAAACTTTCTTGTTCTCCATTATGGCGAATACTATGGTGCACTTCCCTAATCAAGGTGCATCATGCATTTTGCAATCTAATGGTAAAGATTGCGAGGTGTATTCATGCACTGATTATTTGTGATGTATTATAGTAATTTCTTAATTTAGTTAGACTTCGAAAATGTGGTTAGACGTATTTTAAAAGTGATCAAAATTTATTTGTAATATCTTGAAATTATAGAGAAGATTAAAAAAAATCTGTTTAATTTTAGGATAATTTTGTTTAAATTTAGGATCATACAAATAAATCAAGAAGACATTTTATGATATTATGTAATTTTTGAGAATAATACAAAAATTATGTTTAATTTTAAGATCGAGCAAATAAATTTTGGTCACTTTTAAAATATATCGATTCACATTTCTAAAATCCGGCTAAAATTGAGATAATATTATAGTACATCACAAATGATTGATTGTATTGATAGATTGTTTGATATTCACCGATAGATGGCAAATTGACCATGAGGAGAAGGTAAGATACGTCCCTCAATTACTTGTCAAGTATGACAATGAGAAATACGATACTAGCATGTTCTTTATGAGAAATAACATACACATCAAAACTTCCTTTAAGCGCATACTCCATGAGAGGAAAGAAAGCTTAAAAATTAAGGTTTTGTCAACCAATGTCTTTTGCATATTAATTAGTTAAAAAATTAAGAGTAGATTACACTCTCCTTGTATGAGAGATACGTAAATTATGCTACATACCGTTCCCTTTATTTCAAAAACCTCGTATCTCCTAAAAATTATAAATGTGTTAATGTTTAATCCATTTTAATATAAATGAAGTTCTTAACGATATAAATAGCTAGAAACTAATCTTTTATGATTAGTTTTCCTTTCACTAAGGCTCTTATTATTACCGATGACTAGTTTTAAAAGTAAAATAAAGATTTGGATGATTTACTAAAAGTCAATGTTTAAAACGTTATTAATCTTTCAAGGTTTCAAAGTCAATAGTAAATGTGTTCAAAACTAGCCATGGATGACACTAATAGTCGTAGAGAAGAAATTTGCTTGAGAGAATCATTAATATTTGTTCAATGTTACTAAGAGGTCAGTTTAAAAAGAGACTAAAGTGCAGTGTATTTTTATCTTTAGGGGAGGGAAGTGTAGGTTAAAGGGGAGAGTAATATAATTTAAGCATCTCTTAAAAGAGGAAATATAATTTACTCAAAAATGAAAAAGGAAAAAAAATTTTGAATAAAAGATTTACCATCTTTCTTTTGGTTTTCAATACATTGAATGTGTGAGAAACTTTTGAATTTTCCCTTTTTTTGTTTAATTTGTTAATAAGTACACTTAAGGCATTCATTAGAAAAATCATAAATTAATTTCATCATAATTTCACAACCTTATGCAAGATTATACTTTATTATTAGTAGGGATGTCAAAAACCCCCCATGTGGCGAGGATCCTCGCGGGGATGGGGGCGGGGATCACCCTCCTGCCCCGCGAAAATCCCGTACATATAAAAAGACTATATTGCCCTTAAGGAACATTCATTATCTATATATATATATATATATATATATATATATATATATATAACTTTTATGACATTTCACACATAATTATTTAATTTAATAATTAAAAATATTTCTAAATTAACTTAACCCTAAATTCTTTTCCCTTTTTGAAATTTCAGATTGAAAGTTTGAGACTGAGAGAAGGTTGTGCCTGTGCCTGTGCCATTCCACTTCTTCTTCTTCCCCCCATGGCCACATCTAACTCCACCTGACCACCTTGCAACGCCAATGCAATGGCACAGTCAGATCGCATCACCCCTTGTCATTGCATAGCAGATCGCATTGCAAACTCATAGCACTAGCCCATCATTATCGCATCACAACATAGCCAAATTGCGTCACTAGCCACCACCTTGCGGAACGTTGGACCTCCTCCACTCTCACAGCACCTTAGCCTTTGCTCCTCCTTCACTCCTCCTTCCAATTTTTTCAATATTTTTCGCTTGAAATGGGGATCCTCGTAGGTGAACGGGGATGGGGAAAAAAAACCTCATGCGACAGGGATTTGGGACAAGGGTAAGTAGGGTTCAGGGTCGCGGGGAGGCACTCCCTACCCGGTCCTACGTGGGCAACATCCCTAATTATTAGCATGTTTGCGAAACTAATAAAAAAACTTTTATTTAAAAAAAAAAACTATTTTTCAAAAATCTAGAATGCTTGAAAAATTTGTGAAGACATATTATAATAAAAAATTGATAATTTTAAGCTGAAAAATAGCTTATAAGTATAAGCAATTTTTTGAAACTTATGATTATAAGCATAAACTAATTATTTTAAAATTATTATATTTTTACCAAATTGACTCTAAATTTTAAATATTATATAATATAAATAATCATTCCATATTTTTTTTTTATAATTTTATCATAACAAAACAATTTTTTTATATAATTTAAACAAAACAGATTATTTTAAAATTATTTTTCAACTGAAATATTTAAATATAATTTTATAATTATTTTAAAAAAATAATTATATAAATAAATAATATTAAAATAATTTTAATCTTACAACTTCCTCAAAAGTGTACTATATATTTCATGTGCCACCCGTAAAAAGGCTGCACTAACAGCCAAGCCAACTTGGTTTGGCGACTACAAAACTCTCCTCAACGTAGCTAGTAGCTTAGTGGCAGTCTGCACTCCACACTCCCAAATAATAAGTTAATAACTAACGCCCATAATATGTTGCCTTCCACAAATATATACATATATACACACACATATATACATATATTAAATTCTCCAGTTTCATTAAAACAGTTGGCCTGGCATTTGGGTCCAACCGTCCTTCAACTTGCTATTTCATTATAGAATGAAAAGCTAACAGCATAGCCTTACGTTTTCATGTTGTACACATATATAGTATTAGCAAGAGTAATGTTATTTATATTTATTTTATTTGAAATATTATATTTATTTATTGTCTATCATTAAAAATAATAAAAAAATTTAAAATAAAAAATTTATCATTTTTAATAATGGATAATAGATGAATTGACATAATATCTCAAATAAAATGAGTACAAATAATATTAGTCATATTGTAATAATGATCTCAACTATGAAGCACTATGAACACCTTGGACGGTCATAAAATAACTGCAATGCCACAAGAACTGCTTTCTGGTCAAGTGATTTTCTGTAGACACAAAAAGAGGACGATGCAAAACCGCTAGTTAATTTGCATATTGAATGAAACTTGACGGGTGATGGAATGGCATATATGGCGGCTTATACATTGCGAAGTTGTAGGCGCACTTCTTCCAAGAGAGAGAGCCAAAAGCAAAAATATTCCCACCCACTTGCCGTAGGAAGAAGAGAATCTAGACACACATAAATGGTCCACACTCCACACGCACTAACTCCCATGTTCCTTGAGCTCTATAAAAGGCCCTCCATGTGATTATATCTATGCAAGAATTGCATGCATCTTAGTACTTAGTTGATACCTACTTATCCTTCTTTCTTGCCTGAAAATCTTAGTTCAAGATACTCTTTGGCCGTTGCTTGTTACTTTGTTTATTTAACTTACATCCCAAGTCCCAACCAATCTCCTCCTCCCAAAATTTATTTGTCCCCTTATGGCACAAAACAAGTTCATTTTCCCTTTGGTTATCCTTGCACTGATCATTTTCTTTCAGGGGTTTCAGTCCATTGAGGGAAGATATCTAAAGCCTGATCACGAAGGCAACCAAAACCTCTTGAATCATAGGGATCAGGAAGAGGTGCATGGTGACATTTCAACTATAAATGCAGCCAAACTCGCAAAAGTGTCTCCACCAATGCCACCAAGCGCGTTGGTTGGAGCAACTGGGGCGCCACCGGCTCTAGGTCATGATGTTGATGATTTTAGACCCACAGACCCAGGTCATAGCCCCGGTGTTGGACACTCAGTTCACTACTAGGAAAGGGGCTAGCTTCACGTACGGTGTCATCAGATCGATGAGTAGTGTTATTTGTATATTAAAAGTGAACACCTCTTAGTAGATACTCTAGAGAGAAAGAGATATAATTTTTACCCTACCTATCACTATAAAATATTTTGCATTTTTCTTTCTTGATTATGTATCAAGAGTGTCCACTTTTAATGTATAAATAATCTTACTCATGATCAATCATGACTGTTTGGCGTATGTTTTGATTTCATTGTATGTGTCCTATTCGAAGGAATAAGATAAAGAAACGATAAAGGCTGAAATGGACAACAAAGTCGTGTAGTGTTAAACTCTCAGGAGATTTTTTAGACGATGTATGTGTAGCATGGTTCTACATTTGATTCTCATGAAGTTTGTAATATGTGCACTTGTTACATACGCATCTAATGAAAACATTTTCGTTTTGTATATTTGCAGCGATTTTATATGTGTTGGCCACTTGATATATATTTGTTTCTTTATAATCCCGCCAAAAAAGTCTACCTAAATTTCATTCTGTATTGGGGTCCCGTGGAATGGAATATTCAAGTGTGATTTCAAAATTTCTGAAGTGAATTTAAATGAGCATGAACCCGAGATCCAGACATCTAGTTAGATTTTTTTTAGGAACATATGTCGTGGTTTGTGCTTGATATTGTTAGCGTTTTCAGATATGGGAGGATTGTCTAAGGTTTGCTCGTAGTTGTGACGGAGTAAACAAGAAATACACTTAATTTTTTTGGTACATTTATAACAAAGAAGTTTGAACCTATAACCTTATATATTCTGATTGCCAAGAGAATAGGCAAGTCAACAGCAAATGTAGTTAGTTATTTAGAAAGCTATTAGTAACCTGTTATGCCATCAGCTCTAAATTACTCACGTTCATATTAGTTAGTTATGTAACAACTTTGCATACAAGTCAATCCTTCACGGTACATTTTTAGTAATAAGAATCATTTTCACTTCTTCAAACTCAGATCGAATAGATCTGTGTATGTGTACGTGTGCGTGTGCTCTTTCTCTTTGATCTCTCATCTCTATGACCTCATGCCTTATATGGTATTAGAGGGCGAGATCCATGGAAGTTCCTAAGCTTATACCAACTTCTTCTGCTGTTACAATGTCAATGGCTGCTTCAAGCTTCACTCCAACGATGTTCTCAAATCCGGACTCCTTTAAGCTTGATCAGGACAATCTTTTGCCATGAAAACATCAAGCTTTGACACTACAAGAAAATTGGTTGATTGCAATGGACGAATCTGCCTCAAATATGCTAAAATCAGCCACAAGCTGATTATTTGCGGCGCCAAGCTACTAATCAATAGTGGTGGCCTTGGTCCCCTGTAATATTAGCGGTGGACTTCTCCGTGGCTAATTTGGGGTGGATTTTTCCTCTTCTATTTTGCAGCGGCATTATCTTCTAGTTTGTAGCGGCTTCTGCCCTCTCTAATTTGTGGCGGATTTTTCCCCCTCTAATTAGTGTCACTATTTTTTCTCTCTAATTTGCGTGGCTTTTCTGTCTCTAATTTGCGGCAGCTAGATTAGTTAGTGGCGAAATTGGCTACCACAAATGACCAATTCGAGAAAAAAAAATTTAATCTTTACATTCATACAAATATTATTTCACAAAACAAATCCAATACAAATATTTTAAGTTCATACAACTAAAGAAGATAGACGTCTTAACAAACTTTGGAAGCAATATTTTCAATATACTTCTAATTACATCTAGTTTATCTCAAAGCCATGGGGTTCATTTTCCTCCATTGAATCTTGAACAAATTCCACTAAATCTTCAACTTTCTCTATTGAGTCTTGAACAAATTCCACTAACTCTTCGAGAACTTTATTTGAATCTTCAATAATTTCTACTGAGTCTTCAACATATTCATCTACTTTCTCTGGTGATTCTTCCACTAAGTCTTCAACTTTTTCCAACGAGTCTTAAACAATTTCCACTAACTCTTCGAGAATTTCTATTGAATCTTCAATAATTTCTACTGAGTCTTCAACATATTCATCTACTTTCTCTAGTGATTATTCTACTACCTCTATTGTGTCTTCAAATCTATCTATTAATTCTTTAACAAAGAAATATAGAGCAATCATTAACAATATCAACAACAATAAAATTAGTAGTATATATTATGGAAAAATTAAAATTAATAAGATAATTTAAAAAAAAAATGCTTGGCGGAAGCAGTGGCAAGTTGGCGATGGTGATGGCAGGTTGGTGGCAATGGCCATAGGTGGTTAGAGAAGTGTGAAAGGAAGAGAGAAGATGAGAGAGAGAGAGAGGGAGAGGGAGGAGGAGGAGGAGGAGGGTGGTGGATGGTAGGTGGTGGTTGGAGGAGAATGAGAGAGGGTATGGGAGGAAGAGGAAAGGAAAAAGGAGAAGAGAAGAAGGAGAAAGGAGAAAAGAAGAAGAAAGAATGTATTGGTTACTCTATTATGCACACCTAATATAATTTTGTTTGCGGTAGCTTTTTAAAATTTTGAGGCTGCCAAAGCCGCCACAAAGTACAAGATCCTTCTTTCTTTTTTCTAATTTTTGAAATTTCAAATTATCTAATATAATTAGCGGCAGCCATCATGATGATTTTTTATTTGCAATCAATTATGTGATTAGTGGTGGCCCAGTTGTCTCAATTAGCGGCGGCCTAGGCTGAAAAAAATTGTTTAAGGTTGTCTCAATTAGTAGTGGCCTAGGCCTCTACAACCGCTGTAAAAATGTCGTCATTTTTTTTTTTTGAAATCATTTATGTGATTAGCGGTGAAAACGATTGTCTCGATTATGGGTGACCCTATCAAGTTTTTCTTTTTCAAATAATTTATGTGAGTAGCAGCCCAGGCCGTTGGAAATGCATCATTTTTTTTTTTTTGAAATTGTTTATGTGATTAGCGGTGGCCTTTCGATTAGCGATGGACTAGGCCACCGCAAATGTCTTCATTTTTTTTTGAAATCATTTATGTGATTAGCAGTGGCCTTGTCTCACAAATGCCATCATGTTGATTTTTTTATTTAAAATCACTTATTTCATAAGTCTCAATTAGCGCCGGCCTGTGTTTTTTTTTTTTTAAATCATTCATGTGATTAATTGTCTCGATTAGTGGAAGGCCTAGGCCGTCGCAAATGCCATCATTTTTTTTTTTTGGGTGAATTACATTGACATCCCTTGAGGTTCAGTGTAATTACACTCGACATCCCTGTAATTCATTTTGTTCATTGTATTATCTATAGACAGAGAGATACCGAGTGTAATTAGACTAAACTTTAGGAAAGGTCAGTGTAATTCTCCTCTTTTTTTTTTTTTTTTTGAAATTGTTTATGTGATTAGCGATGGCATTGTCTTAATTAATGGTAGCAATGCCATAATTTTCTTTTTTTAAATCATTTATGCGATTAGCGGCAGCCAAGACCATCGCAAATGGTTGTCTCATCATGTTGATTTTTTTATTTAAAATTGTTTATTTCATTAGTAGCAACCTCAGCCACCGCAAATGGCTGTCTCGATTAATAGCGGCCTAGGCTTCCACAAATGCCATTGTATTTTTTTTTATTTAAATCATTTATGTGATTAGCAGAAATCATCATTTTTTTTTAAATCATTTATGTGATTAGTGGCAGCAAAGGTAGCCACAAACAGTTGTCTCAATTAGCGATGGACTATGCCGCCACAAATGCCATCATTTTTTTTTTGAAATCGTTTATATAATAAGCGACGATCTTGGTTGTCTTTATTAGTAGTGGCTTAGGCCACCACAAAATCTGAGAAACTTCTTGTTTTTGGAAATTCTCTTTTTGATTAACGGGGGCAAATGCTGTTATAAATTATTTTCAAGAAAATAATTTTAGAAAAATTAATATTAATGGAGGAATTTTCCGCCACAAATTTTTTCTTTTATAGTTTTGATTTTTTGGTATTGTTGCATCCGATTCCCACGGCAAATTAACAAAGGATTGCGTCTATTGTAAATTAATGTTTTTCTTGTAATGCCACCATCTCAAGAAAGTCATCTCAAGAAAGAAAAAGTTACAAGAGGGTTCAACTCAGACTAAGATCGTGAAGAAGAGAATGAGTCACAAGTATTTTAGATTAAGAACAACAAGAGCAATTGATTGTATCATGGTTGCTTGCTTCAATATGACTCTAGAATTAACAAATAGGATGGTTGGCTTTGAATTTGCCTACCATGTATGGGGTAAGATTGAAGTTTATTTTGCTTTACAAACTAGAACCAAAAAAAAAAAAAAAAAATGAAAACTTGATTGAAGTCAATTAGAAAAGAAGGTCCTATTAGTGAATACTTACTGAAAATTAAGAAGGTTGTAGATTCTTTGGCTATTGTTGGCTTTGAATTTGCCAATCATATATGGGTCTATTTGGTTTTTGTTTTTATTTCCTGTGTTTACTATTTTTAGGATTTCATGAAGTAAATAATAAAAATAGGAAATAAAAATGGAAAATAGAATTTTATTATTTTCACTATTTTTTTCCAAAATCTTAAAAAATAAAAAATAAAAATAGAAATCAAATAAATTCATTATTTCTTATTTCTTATTTTTATTTCCTATTTTTACTGTTTTCTGCATAAAATTTTGAAGACAAGAAACAAATTGAAAATAAGGTAACATTGTTTTTAACTGAAAACAAGAAATGAAAATAAGAAATGAAAAAAATAAAAACCAAACAGACCTAATCTTTCAAGATTTGTAAAGTTTTGTTTTTTTAATTGGATTTTTTCTGAAGGAAAAGTTAAATCCTTCACAAATTAAAAAGCTAAAATATAGCACTGAGACACTAACATAAGTTTTTTTTTTTAAAAAAAATCTGTGCAGGCAATCAGTATTGAAAATTTTTAAAAAAATGTACTTTCTGAATTAATTGTCGATAGCTTTTTAAAGGTGCTTCATTCATTTATCTTTATTAAATATTAATAGAAAGATGTAATAAATTAAAAAACTATTGAATAATTTTTAAGTTAAAAATATATTAAGTGCTTGGTTTTGATTTAATAGTCAATATTTTTATTTCCTAACTAATGTTAATATAAGTTCAGAAATAAAAATAAATATTATTAAAATAAAATATAAACAGTTATTATTTTTAAAAATTTAAAAATATGCAATTTTTTAAAGTAATTTAAATAAGCAATGAATTTTATTTTTATTTTTAAATATGAGCACTTGAGACGTACTTTTTAAAAAAACCCTTTATTTTATTTATGTCAGATTAGTTTTCCGTACTTTAACGAATTGAATAATGGAGTAAGTGGAGACCCAACAGAAATGAGGGTTCCCCAGTCCTGGGAGCCAATCTTTTGGAAGATTCTTCATTATTTTCCACCCCAACTTGAGTGGAGTAGTGCTGATTGTTGAAGCTTAATTAATTTGCAACCATACGAATCTTCCACTGCCACTTTAGAGTATGTTATATATTTGCTCTTCGCTTCAGTCATTCATGCTTGTTTGATGGACTATATGTATTGATTACTAAAATGACTGGCAGGGTAACAAATTCAAGTGGTAGGGACTCTGTGGCCATGCTGCTTTTGACTTGACTTTTGTTTGCTCTTTCTTCAACCTGATTTCTTAATTTGATTAGTTAATGCACATTCATAGTTGTCAAGGTGCACTGATTTGGTGCAGTGTATGATCCATAAATTATGTTCTATAGAATGTTTTCTTCTCTTCTTCAATGCTTCGAATAATGTATTAGATACTTACTCCTCTTAACTCTTATAAAAACAAAAATTTTATAAAATCATATTATTACATTCCATTATAATTATACTACCTGTAGCCAAATAAAAAGAATTATACTATCTATATTAAAATTATTTTCTTTTGTTTATAAGAGTATTTATATATATTTTTAAGTGTGAAACTAACAACTTGGGACAAAGTTATACAGTTTTCCCCCCTTTTAAATGGCATCTTTATATATCAAGACTCATTTTTTATTTTTTTTTGCCTTTTCAAAATCACAATTCACTTACGTCCCGTTTGCCATCTGGAATTTGATATCAAACTAGAGCTTGGAATTGGAAAATAAAAATAGAAAAATATAACTTTTTTATTTTTAATATTTTCTTTACAAAATCATAAAAATGAGAAAATAGAAAATAAAACAAGAAACAAAATAGAAACCAAACAGATTCTATCTTTTTCATTTAATAAAAGGGTTTTTTATTTTTGGGTGCACATTAAAGAGAAAAGGGAGCCTATTAGGTGAGTTGAGCAATTATTACTCTGTGAGTGAAAGATTGATGGCGATATTAAAAACCCTACATAAATATTACTGAATAAGGAAAGTGATAATAGGCTATTAGTCATATACGGCCAAATAACATAGATCAAGCAATTGGCCAGAGTGCCGCACTGGGACCAAAGTCTAGGAAATGGTTCACGATTACATGCGTATCCCAGCCAAATCAAAAAAGGTTCACAGCCTACAAATATTTTATCAAAAATTTTAAAATTCCTTGTCCGCTATGATCATGGGTCACAATATTGTACATTTAAATTTCAGAAAAGGAAAGGCGCATCTCCCTCTAGCATAATCAGTACCCGTTACGACTAATGAAGCTCTGCATGTCATGGCTCTCATATGAACCATCCTTTTTGTAATCAATAAATAACAATCGCTTTCTTCTTCCATCGGCACCCGCATGCACATCGCGCTATGACATAAATTAATTATACATGCCGTGTCTGTGTCCTGTAATAATGGTAATTAACATCATATATTTTAAATATTTTGATATGTATAAGTTCTTCTCTAAGATTCTGAAGTCTTAATAATTAATTCCATAGAATATAATTTATAAATCTGACTATTGGAATCCGTTATTTATTATTATTATTATTTTTATTATTATTTTGGTGAATAGCCAGGGCGAAGCCTATGGAATTCGTTGCTTTATTAGTGTAAGCTTTTTTTAAAATTTTTTTTTAAGATAAGCTTCTTATTAATAAATCACTTGAGATGAGTTTAAGTTTTCCTCTTTCACTCTGTGTAGAATCAGTGCCTTCGTCTCTTATAATTTAGTATCATTTAATTTCTAAGTAATAATTAATATAATAGATAAATTTTAAAAAGTAGTTATATATTAAAAAAATTTAAGTTCTATTTAGTTTGAAAAATTCTTAGGTTTTATTTCTTATTTTTTATATTAATTATAAAAATACCACCTTATTTTTAATCTTTTTCTGTTTTCAAAATTTTATATTAAATCAATAAAAATAAGATTATGTTATTTTTGTTATTTTCGTCACTATTTTCGGTCTCTCTTTTTATGTGCAGACTGTATGTGAGATTATGATATTTGTACATTTTACTTGTCTGTTCATCATATGAGTAATTAAAAAGTAAAAATAAAAAATAAAAAAAAGAAATTTCCCAGTTGAGAGTCTTAGATATGTTAGGTTTGGCTCAAGAATAGACAAATACTCCAAGAGCAAGACAAAGTTTCACCATTCATAGTTTAACATATTAGTTTTTGTGGGTCATCATTGTCTCCAATTTTTCTTACATTTTTAATGTAACAGTTGATATATTAAGTGATTAATGGTATATAGTAAAACTTTTGTATTGCTATCAACCACCAATTTTGTGATTCCATATGAGAAGTCGGCTTGAATATATCGATCGCCATTTTGCCAAATCAATCTTAGCAAGTCCGATACCAAATCAAATAGACCAATCTTAGCAATACCAAATCTTTGATATTCAAGTAAAAGCTAAATACGAGAAGCCTGTAAAGATTCTTTTTCTTTCTTTAGCTTTGAGCCTGCGGCTGCATAATCATGCAACTCATCTAAAATATTTGATACCACAGAGGATGTCATAGATAATGTGTTAGACTTGAACTTGTCGCCCAAAGTAAAATGATCTCTGAGATTGATCAGAAGCCATATAATATAGTATAATTAACACTATACTTCTTTAAGTGGAGAGCATGTACAGGAGAATCCCCATCTTTATGCAGGGTCGGGGAATTCTAATATTTATACCCGCGAGTACCCGATATAAAATTATCAGATTACTCTTATATGTATGTATGCTTTACAAATCCTAATTTTGTATCATTTCTTTGGTTTCTCCCCTGTTACTCTCTCCTTCCTCACAACTCATACTCAAACTCACAAACCGAGGTTCCTCCGCCGTTCGTGCATCACATCTGCCTTCATTAGCACAGCTTGTGCTAGGCAACGCCATCCCAGGACCCAGATCATGCTTTTTTCGCCATCCCGCATCACCTCCACCTCCGCGAGCACAACTCATGCTGCACAACGCCTCTGTTGGCTGCCCCTACCACCACAAGCTCATCCTTTTACTGTTTGAGAAGGAACCTACCACATCTCTCTAATGACTAGTGCTTTAGACCTCTGGTATTTCTTCAATTTTCCAACTTTTTTTGTTTTGTTTTGGGACATAACATACCTGAATCTGTCAGTGAAAGTTATTTGAATAATGTGCATCATTATTTGATTCAATTTTCGTAACATAGTATTTTTTGAGTAATGTTCATAGTTACCTGAATCTGTCAATTTTCCTAACATAGTTTTTTTACCTTCAATTTTCCTTTTCCCTTTTTTTTTTCTTGTTCTAACCTACAATGGTTATTTGAATAATGTGCTCTTTTTATTCCTTGCATATATAGTATATTTCTTGAAGAGGTTTGAATGTTGATGGTTTGGTAGTCTGCCCTTCTTTTTTTGTGAAAGGACCCCTTTTTTTGTGAAAGGATTTTGTGAAAGGATCCCTTTTTTTAGTTTGGTAATCTATGTTTATACCATTCACAATAATATTGTTTGTTTACATTTTTATTTATGTGTTTATATTTGTAGGAATCAATTTGTCCAAGTTAAATTTGCAAGGGCAGTTTGATGATGGGGCAATGATGATGATGGATTATGCTTTTGTATTTGGATTAGTTGAATGCTACTATTCGATTTCATAGTTTGGTTAAAATATTGTTGTAATTTTTATTGTTGGGACTAAGGTTTATATTTGAAATTTGGATTACTATTTATGCTTATTATATGTCAAACTAAAAGTTGGACTACTAGTATATGTTTATTTTTATTTTGAGTATTTAATTTAAGTGGTAAATTATGGTACTGGAATTATTTTTATTTATTTATTTTTTTTGAAATTTTTAAAAATTTTAATAATTATGGTTACCCATGGATATCAGCAGGGATTTCCAAACACAAGTACCCTTGTGAGATGAGGCGGAGGATGAGGGTGGGTACCTATTTGCGGTACAGGGGACGAGGGTTTATCCCCCGCTCCCGCCCCACTCAGCCTCATTGACATCCTTATGCGTGAGTCGACCAACTATTCTTTATAAGTTCATCATAACTCTTCAATACCTGTTTGCCAAAGCAAAAATCCATTTCGACCTGGGGATTTGCCTATTGCCACAACCTTCAAATTATAAAGCATAATATATATTTTTGGTTGAAAATAAAGCATAATGTCATGACCCAATCTAGGGCCGTAATCGGCACATAGAGACACGTCTCTAGCAAACCTACATTAGATCCTTTCCAAAGAAAAATTAGGCAAAGTTTCCTTTATATTTAGGACTATTCCCAAATAAGGACCCTCTACCTGCACAACCAAAGCAACCACACATAATCATTGGGGATCCAGGCATTCTCAAAATGCACCCCACAGCACACAGTATAACGGTAAAATACATAACGATACCAATTCATCCAAGATACATACTTCTAGCTTCTTAGAAAACCAATTCTTTTTTTCAAAACAAAATTTAATCCAAACACTTAGTTTCAATCCATTAGAAAATACAATAATATTAATATCTATAACTATTACACATCAACAACAACATAATCTAGACAAGGTTAGACCCTGCCTGTAGTACCATGGAGCAACAATAGTCTAAGAGTTTTCTAAACTCATACAATTGACAAAATGCCTTTGAATAGAAAAGGGTTCAGCCAAGGAATTTGGAAGTCACCTCAAAGGAACAGACTAGCCAAATGGCAATTAAACACCTGAAACTAAAAAAGACAAGAAGCAACGGTGAGTTTATGAAACTCAGTAAGAGATAGAGTGTCCTTAACCTACATGAGACAATATAAAAACTTATAGATATTAAGGTAATACAAATATATATCAAAACCAAATAAAAATCTTAATCAGACATTATCCGATTTTTCTATTTTTCCAAAAACCATTGAGATTATCTATTCTAGGATAATCCATCAAGAATCACACTTAGATGACCTTTCCTTCGTGTGACCCTGTAATCCATCACACACCACACTAAGTGTGTGGCTGTGTAATATTTGTCACGCACCACTCCCTTGAGTGGCTGTGCAATACTTCATCCTAGGTGCACCCAGGGCTAATACCTACTGCTATTAGCCTACAAATCCTGGCCTAGACTTTCCCAAGTCTTTCTTTTCCATTATACATAATATTAAAGAAAAATAAAATCTTTAACATCTTAATACTTCGGAAATTAATATAAGTCCATAGCTTTCTCCAAAAAACCTTTCATTTAGGCTCTTATATAGTTATTCATAACTCAGGTGCGGAGAAATTCCATACAAAATCATACACCATTAAGTATATCATATCCTTTCAATTCAGTCTTATATAAAATCCTCAAGAATTTACTTTCTTTCCTTTCAAACAAGAACAATTTCCAAAAATTTATGGAAAACAGATATAATAAACATTTACCATATTTCTTCGGAAATCAGGTCATTGTCTCATTTGATCAAGTTGGAATAAATAGGCTACCAAAGTTTAAATCATATTTGTAGGATATACCAAATCATTTGCATATATACTGGAGTCACAAAGTTAGGAGAGTGCTCCCTGAGACAATCTAACGCCACAATTACAACAATATAACTACACATTAGCTACATATCAGAAGAGATTATACTATCTACCTCCAAACTCAAGAATTCCCCTAAAATCCAAACCTAGGGTTCAAGAGCAACTTTAATTTAAGTAGAAATTCGAGTTTCTAGGAAAATGAAGGAGGAAAGATGTTAGGATTTACCTTTGGAAAGCCAATAAGAGTAAGAATGATGGTGGATTTCGAGTTCTTCCTCCTCCAAGCTCCAAGCTCATCCATGGTAGAGGTAGATAGAGAGAAAGTGAATTTGAGGATGATTTGAGGTAGATTGAAGTGTTTAATTAGTATTTTGAAGTGGGTTTAGTGAAAAGATTTGATATGGAGGGATAGGGTGAGGAAGAGAGTGCGTTTAGAGAGAGAAGAGAGAGTTTTCAGGGTAAGAGAGAGAGAGAAAGAGAGAGAGAGAGAGAGAAACGTCGCAAATATGGAGAGAGAACGTGTCCAGTTGCTATATAAGCGTTTGGTAATCGATTACAATTTTATGTAATCGATTACCTCAGGTCCAGATAATTGTAATCGATTACAATCCTGTGTAATCGACTACCAGAATGGTTGAAAACCTGTTTCAGATAATTGTAATCGATTACAATTATGAAAAACACCTTAACAGGATAGACTCAAAACAGACTCACAGCTTGGGGACATGGGCATCATACACTTAAAACATAAATGTAATTAATGGAATACCCCTCATTTAGATTCAATAAAAATATCCAAAAATTCAAAAGCCTTAGGAATCAAAATCTAACTTTTGGGTTTTAGTTCAATTTTTCAAAAACTCACATTTTTATAAACTTGTGAGTCGAAAATGAAGAGGTTACCCATTCCCTAAAATTCGTTAAAAGTCGTTCTTCTACTCATTAATATCCAGGGAACTATTACCGGGATTTTTGATCTTAAAAAAATGTCTCAATCCTATAGCTCTCCAAGGAGGCATAGAGTTCAGACTCAGAATTTTTTCAGGTTCCGGTATTGATAGGTAACTGCAACTTATGCTGGAGTATTACACATAATATATTAATTGGGGGACTTGGGCACTTTGAAAGGTCAGTATATAGTCAAGGACTCAAGAACGATTAAACTTCCACTTCAAGTTCTTCAGTACTATCGAGCAAATCTAACCCTGATTGCGGCTGTTTTTAACTAAAGTCAGATACTTGGATATCAAATCATACAAAGAATGTATGCAATAGATTTAAATATATTATGAGCAATCAATTCATTTTATGTATGTAATGATAGAGATATTCATGAACCTATCAAAGTTTTTATGATTAAGTGGTTAGAAGTTTGATTGTTGTCACCTCAATTTTTCAAAATAAAAGGTTATATTTCAGCTCAGGGTAGGTTTTCATGTGCATTAATATTGCTTCAGTCGTAAAGGACTATTTTGGTTCATTTTATTTGATGTTTTCATAGAAAATTTTTGGTTCATAATATTCATCATTTTCAAATTTAAACAAAATTCATCATTAATTTTTCGACTCTACCCTTCACAATGTCCTAAATATGTTAGACATTAATAGAGTAGTTTAATTAGATGTTAAAAATTGAATAAGAGAATTAAAATAAAAATTCATGAGACATGCATTAAATGTGTTTCTAAAGTATGCATTAGATATATTTTTGAAATCGATTTGAATTTGTAAAGAAGCAATTTTTGTGAGAGAGCTATAACATATTTCCACAATCATACGAGTATTAGTGTTAAGAGCATTTTAAATTGGTTTGAAGCCATGACCTTATGCATAATATCTAAACCCCTCACCACGAGTCTACTCCTAGTGGCTTTACCAAAAAGATATTTTCAAAATGTATAATGATTTCTTCTTATATGACAGGTGTGTTTGAAACTTAAAATTATGGCTTATATGTGTTTTTGATCTCTATAAAATTAGCGAATTTTGGTTTTGGTTCCTGTAAGTTTTTTTTTTTAATTTTAATTTTAATCCAAACATTTCCAAATGTTTCGGTTTTAATCCCTACCATTAGTCTATCTTTATTAAGTGATGTCATGGATGACAGAGAGTCACGTCAACTTTCTCAAGTGATAGCTTAAATATGATATTAGTCCATATAATTTTGGTTTTAGTTCCTAATTTTTTTTTGTTTAGATCCAAGTATTTCCAAAAGTTTTGTTTTTAGTCTCTATCGTTAGCCTATCTCTGTTAATTGATGACTTAAATATGTTTTTAATCTCTATAATTAGAAGTCATTTTGGTTTTTGTAACACCCTCTATCATATAAGCTATGCTCGAGTCATAGAGTTATATTAAAAGGTTGTCACTGTGCTAAGAGAATCTTTAAAATACGAAAAATACAATACATGGCCCTTTAACTGTATATTTTATTACTGAATATAGTTCATAAATTTCGTCATCTCTGATACATAGAGAATAAAATTCTAAAATGAATTGTAACCAATATTATACACAGAAATTGTTTTACATTGCCACTGTTGCCCTTACTGAACTTCAACCGGCCTCTATAGTCTTTTGAGCTGACTTAAGTCTGAGTCTTGAATGATGAACATCCCAGGTTTCTACCTTGTTCTTAAGTTTTAGCCTAGGATCTGGAATGTTTACGGAAAAGAAAAATATACAAGCAAGCAGTGAGAACTTAAGGTTCTTAGTAGGTAAACTTGAACCATCATGCATACAGTGTCATCATAAATATTCCAGCCACTTAGG
Source organism: Pterocarpus macrocarpus (assembly GCA_031439585.1). Classification (NCBI taxonomy): domain Eukaryota; kingdom Viridiplantae; phylum Streptophyta; class Magnoliopsida; order Fabales; family Fabaceae; genus Pterocarpus; species Pterocarpus macrocarpus. The sequence goes on along the minus strand of CM062513.1, from coordinate 29,852,215 downwards.
TTTCTTATGAAAATGCAAGCACACATACACAAGCAGTGGCTTGATTTTAAGTTGAAAACATCTTTCTCGAAATGGGTTATATTTTGACAACCACTTGGCATATTATATAACAGACATAGAAACACGAATAGTATAATATACTTCGGTAAGAATCATAATAACATCATGACATAATGAGATAGTTAGAGATGCACATATAGATGCTTGTACTTGACTGAATGCAAGTGCACTTGACTTAATTCATTTCTTTCTTTAACTTGCAACTTGATCTTGCTTTTTTGTACTTGGTCCCCCGGAGGTGAATGGCCTCTCTCATCTCTGGGTAATAGCCTGCTTTTTAGGTCCAAGCTTGTACCAATACATGAGTGATCGGTTTACTTTCCCCGATCCTCACACCAGTCTATCCCCCTTAATTCTGGTCGAGGGCTGGCCCAAGTCTTAGATAATACCGCTCTAGCCCACACTTGTTGGGTCTATGCCATGCCTCATGTGGTAGCTTGGTACGTCCTTCTTGCAAGTCCTTATAATCTTTTACTACCTCTTGGATATAATTATGCACATGAATGCTCCATGCGTTCATGCATATATCTCATATCATTTCTCAATCCTATTTGCATGCATGATTTTCATAGACATGGCATTCATATGAACACATGTATCCTTATAACCTTAGCACAATTATTCATAATATAAGTCCTCATAAACTCCTGCCGAAAATTTGGCAGCATAATGGATCGAGTCCGCTTCCCCATGAATAGTGCCAGGCTACCAGAAGGATCAATCAAGCGACAAAACCAACATAGAGCATCGAGTTTTATAACATTAATATCAATCATATAATATGTCAACATAACTACATAACTTAGGTTTTCTGCTCATTCTACTCAATTCTGCCCAATTTTGTAAAATTCATCATAATTTCTATTCAATTCAGTTGGACCTAAATTTTGAATATGTTATAGTGCTATGTGTCTAGTTTCCAACCCTTTTAGTCTTACCTCATTTTGATTTATGTAGCTTGAGTTATTCAAAGTTTACTTCTGTTTGCCTTATAACTAGTCAAAATTGCACTCTTAGAAGTAAAAATTCAGTAAAAATAGGAAACCAGGTGAAATCATGCAAAATTTATATCAAATTAAATATAACAAAACAAGATTTCAAATGAAATAAGTTACATATCATTTTCATGAGTATATTTTGATATATAAGTGTCGTAACTTGACCTTATTGGACTACCTTGTTCTAGCTCGGTTTGAACTTAAGGTAACTTAATTGATGTGCTGGGAATAATTGGCAAGGAATCTGACTCTAAAATTTTTATGAGATATTCCCTTATATGTTAGCTTTCAAACAACATTAGTTTCACTCAATTTAGAATTGTGTAGGGTGAGTTACACCCTTCTCAACTCATACTACCCAGATGAGAATCCAGATTTCTAGGTCAAATTTCAAAAATTCATAACTAACTCTATACTAATCTAATGCCTTATATTTTATATGTATGGAAAGCCCTGAATGTCTAGTTTCATATAAAAATAGATTAATCAAATTTAAACAGCTGTAGGTGGAGCCGTACACTCCACCGTACGGACCATTGACAGGAAAACCCTAACAGCTTTTTGAATTCTTCTTGGATTCATGTTTTCCTTAAAATAATCCATCGCATCTTCAATTCAAACTCACATATACACCTTAAACCAGCCTTAATTCATCATCTCCACCCATTGCAACATCAAAATCATGGATGAACAAGGGCCCCTAGGCAGCCCCAATTCAAAGAAAAAGAGGAAAAAGTTAAGATTCCTACCTTGGTGGTGTGAAATCTTGGTGGAACTTGATCTTGGAGTGAAGTTGATTGTTGGAGCTTGAGCTTGGCGATGAGAGGAAGTGGAAGAAGATGAAGGAAAGTGGGAAAATGAGGCTGGTCTACATCTATTGTGGGGAGGCCGAAAATTTAAGGGGAGAAGGAAGAAAAAAAAATGAAAACTTATGAAGGAAGTTAGCTTTTGATTGGTGGACTTCAATCTTCATTCAAACTTGGCTTGGCTTCCCTCTTCATGGCTGTTAGTGGCGCCACTTGTAAGGGTGTGGTGGCTAAATCTTGGCCATCCATCTTAGCATTTTCATAGTATAATTTCTATTGGTCCAGTTCCGACAGTTTAAAATACCGAAATCTTATCGATTTTTTCCCAACCAGTGAAACGTTACTAAATAACTTTGTAAGATTTTCTATATGTCTATTCTAATTTTCTTAAGCCTAATATCTCTAATTAATATCAAATTAACTCCTAATTATTCTTTAAGTACTTTCCAATTAACCTTACTTAGTTAATGAAAATTGAATAAATCGACCAACAACGTAAATTAAATATTTTGCAAATTTAGAACCTTTCTATTTTCTGTTTTCCATAGCTAATGGCATTTCTGTAATTTTGAGCAAGTCCAGGGACACCCCACGTCATTTCACACCAGACTGCCTCCATGGCCCAATCGGCAGAGATTTAAACTTTTACGGTTTCGCCACGTGATTTTGCTTTATTTAAAATCCTATTCTGCTAATTCTACAGATGTGGGGATATAAGGATCATTTCATGAAAAATTCTAGGGTTATTGTGGGAATAAGTCTTTGAGGTCAAAATATAATTTCTAAAAATTTTGGGCGTCATTGCAATTAACAAAAGTTTACAGGGGCACTTTTATTATTTCTTAATTTTTAATATATGACAGTGCCATATTTTCAACGGCAGTGTTACACTACCCTATAATTCTGAGTGTGAAGATCGTTATGGCATAATGCTGTCTAAGAAATTCTCACATTGCCTAAGGGAAATAATTCAAAGTTTCCATTACGTTTTGTTTATGAAAGTGAAGATGTTACAGTTTTAGCCCCTTTATTTATTTTTGAAAAATAAGAACTAACACCTCTTTCCACATGTTCTCATCCTCCTTTTCCCTACCCAATCCCTTTCCCTATGCTGTTTCCTCCATCTCCATAAAGTGATCATGAGCACAACACCACCACCACATTCTCTACCTAGCCATCCCTACTATGACAATATTGCCACCCTAGCCTTCATTGTTTAGACGTCATTCGCTACCTGGCTGCGTCAATAGCCACTATCTAGCTAGAAATCGCTTCATTGCCATAAACCATTCCTCTGTCATGTCATCTTTGCTCCTTGTTGGCCACATTAATTACTATCACTCAGCCACTAGATGCCCCTTGCACGCCATACCTCCATGCTGTAAAGTCATCATCTAGCCATCACCTCTTCACCATAGTGCCGCTAGCTTTGTTCTCTCCGTTGCTGATCACGCTTTCCTTTATTTTTAGCTCCATATCCTTATTTTCCCCTCCTTGCATTGTTTTGCTCCAAATTTTGTTTTTGTTATATCACGTCATTTTTTTGTTGTATTAGTGCTGAAATTAAATATGGATTAGGCTTAGCATGTTTTAGATTTTTTTTTTTTTTTGTATTGGGTAAAGTTTGGGTGCAACTCTTGTGCCAATGGGGGGCTAGAAGGAAAGGGGAGGGGAAGGGGAAGTGGGTGGGGGCAGGAGAAGAAGGAAAGACTAGAAAGATGTTTTAATTGTTTTAAAAAATTTTTAGAATGACTAAAAATAAAATGATTTATAATTATAGGAATTAAAATCATATTTAAGTTGCTACATAGGAAGGGTGACATGAGTAAACTAATGTTAGGGACTAAAGTCAAAACTTTTAAAAATATTTGGATAAAAAAAAAACAAAAGTTTAGGGATTAAAATCAAAATTATATAGATTGATATTATATTTAAATTGCCATATGTGAAGGGTAACGTGACTTTCCGTTATCCATGTCATCACTTAATAGAGGCAGATTAATTATTCGGACTAAAATCAAAACTTTTAAAAATATTTGTATCAAAATAAAAAAAAAATATAGATTCCAAATTAAAATCAAAATTCATTAATTTTATAGGGATAAAAAATATTTAGACCTAAAATTATTTATATTTCTTTACCTGCATATTTACTTAAAACATTTTAAAAATTAGTTCTGACTCGCAGAAGTATATGTTTGCTCACGTAAAAGCAATTGGACATAGGAAAGATCCGCATTTGAAGATCATGCACTAGTACTCCACATTATCAAATGGCATAATTAGCAGTTAGAATGTTAAGAGGGCATTGACATGCTCAACAATACTATAAATACCCAAGGACCCCGGAACTTGTCATATCACAATTTCCCATCGCATTTGCCTCTTATCATCTGAGCCAGCCAACTAAAATTTCCTATAGTTCATTCTCTCTAGTTTCTCTACCTATACACTAAATACCCTTTCAGTTACGTACCCCCTACTTGCTTCTCTAGTGATGGGCAAATTTCCGGCCACGCTCAAATATTTGGCTATTTTTCTTGCACTAGTTACCTGCAATGATTGCCATCTAACTTATGGAAGGAAGATAAAGCAATTGAACCAACGTTCCTTGCTAAACACACATACTATTGCGCTGGAGGATAATCCCCACCCTACCCTCCCAGCACTTAAAACCAGTGCTCATGTTCCTACTACATCATCTGAGAAGAAAGTTGACTCATCCATGAACTATGACACAGCTGGGTTTGGAGATTCAGGTGCAGCCTACACAAATGCTTTCCAACCCAAAACACCAGGAAGAAGTCCTGGTGTTGGTCACAAAAAATTTGCAGGCGAAGATAAAGATGTGAAAGCAATGGTGGCAGTTCAGAGTCCAGATGTTAAAGTTTTTGTGAATGATTTCAGCCCTGGTGTTGGCCATGCTTACCCAAACAAAAATGGAAAGCTAAATTAGTGATGTAAGTGAGCATTTTCTTTAATTTGGAGTAATATTATTTGGAAATAAAATGCAGAAGTAAGAGTGGACACTTATCAAGGGAGCTGAGAAATACAAAGTTTTGGTCTTGCACTCTCACTCATTCCCGTAAGATACTTTGTGCCTCTTTTTGAGTGTCCAACTCTTATGTATACTTTTGATATCTACATAATATTACTCTTTTCTCTATGGTCCTAAAAAATGCAGCAGAACAGCTGCATGTATTCTTGAATGCCAAACCATATATGTGTCAGGGCCTTGGCACTAATTAGTGCTTGTGGTCAGCAGGGTTCTATGTTAAAGGTCATAAAGTTAGTGGTGCTAAGGTCTCCCCAATGTATCATTCAAAATGTTAATTAGCATTTGCTCTGTATTTAGAATTGTTGGGTTTATGTGATGCCAAGTACTAAGCAAGTAAAAGTTGACATCTGTACAAATGGTCTCTCTTACTCTCTTTTTATTATTTTTTTATCTGGAGATGGATGAATTATCTCTTCTTATTCGCAAAATAGTAAGTACAGTTATTTTTACGCTTAGAAAGAATTTCCTTTTGTCAAAAGCAGGGGAGGTTTTTTTTGTTTTTTTGGTCCTGTATTAATTTAAAGCTAATAAACCTGATATCTTTTATTGCATGAAAAATCTATTATACTTTGAAGGGAAAATTAATGTTATGACTGTTAATAAGGTTATTTAAAGAGAAGGATTGAATAAATGAAAATTATTAAAAATGATCTAATAGAAGTTATTTAAAGAAAGGGTCCAAATAATTTTAATTAGTTTAAAATAATGCTCTTAATGATACGAATGTTATTTATACTATTAATCACTTAACGGTAACAGTTGACTACCCAATAAAAATTCATCGGCAATAACAAATTTTGATCTAATTTCTATAGCTGACACTAACCCGAAGCAACAAAGTAAGGGCTTAAGACCTTAATTCTTTTATGCATCACCACAATAATTTTGTAATAATTATTAATTGTATCCGAAAATATCAAAATATATGATAATTGATCAAACATGCATCAATATTTTTTATTTTTAATTAGATCAATAAATAATTAATCACTCATTATTAATAAATAGTCATTTAATATAGACATATATATATAACCATTCACAAATTTGTGATGAATTTCATTTATGTTTGCATATTGCTACCTTAGTTTCACTAATAGTCATTCAGTGGTAACAAATTAATGACCCCTCGTTAAAAAGAAATGAGCCACTCAAAAGGAAATATTGTGAGCCAATAACAATATTTATTTATATTGTGAGCTACTCAGTGGTGACAAATAACCCCTCAACAAAAAGAAATAACTACTCAAAAATCCCTAATCAATTCATATATAAGTAAAACATTATTTATATTATTAACCACTCAATACTAACAAATGATCATTTTATACGAATCAATAGCCAATAACAAATTTCTTTCTAATTAAATATTTGATAACTTATGTTTATTTGTTAGTCACTCACTGTAGACAATTGGTCATTCAGTAAAAAAGAAGTAGCCATTCATGAATTTGTTCCTAATTTCATTAAAGGTGGGGCTAACAATGGGTTGTTCTTAGATGGATATCCACCAGTGCTAATATGAGATGGCCCAATAAAAAGAGAACATGCGGCAAGGCTTAGGATGTGTTTACGAGTTATGAGGGAAAGAAAATGGAAGGCATCAAAAGGGAAAAAAAGGAAACGGAAGGAAGGGTTTAGAGGGTTTTAGTTAATCCTATTCACGAATTTAAAATTGATAAGGGAAAGAAAATAGAAAGTTTATAATATATTTTTATAATTTTACCTTTTACTAAAAGAATTTACTATAATTAATATATTTAATAGTAATAATAATTTTAAAAAATTTTGAAAATATTATATATATTTTGTAAATTTAAAAATATTTCTTTTCTAAATATTTTTTAGGAGGGAGCAAATTTCAATGAAAGTTGGTATAAGATTAGGAGAGAAATATAATTTATATAAAAAGCTGAAATAAAATTATAATATATTAATTAAAATGGTATTCTATATTTCAATAGGGATAAGATAATAAATTAAATTCAAATCACAATAAAATCCTTTGATTTGGGAAAATCATAAATTGGGGATTTTGAGGGGTTAGTTAAAACCCCAATTTGTCTTTCCCTCACAATAAGTAAAACTTATGAACAAGGTTTAACCCCCCATAAACCTTTCCCTTCTCTTCTTTTCTCTTCGAAGCCAAATATGTGAGCATATCTTTAAGTGTACTTTAGTTTTGGTGTTTCATGGCAGAGAATCTCTTGTTTACCCACTTTACACTCCTCGCCCATATATCCCCAAGGAACTATCACCTCCCCTCTATCGGAGAATACTGCCGTCACACCAACTACACTCACTGAAGCCGCGCTTCTGCCACTGCTGCGGTTTTTTTTTTTTTTTTTTCTTTTTTTCCCTATAGATAAACCAACTCTCCAACAAGATAGAGAAGCCAGAAACGTAGAGTGCAAACATAATCAAGATCTATATATATATAAAATCAAGGGAGGGCTATTGTTCCGGCTAAAAAAACTATTGTAACATAGGAATTTTTTACTCTCTCAATTCACTTGTCTTTGGAAGTGACTTGCTGGACCTTCCACTTTGGTAATGGATCCATTTTCTACTTTGCAAATTCTCTTTTTCTCTGCCTTTTCAAGATCTACGCCACTTCCCCTTCTTCTTCGTCGTTTTGCTTTTGGTTTTCTTACCCCAAATAAAATCATTATATGGATCTATTCCGAATCCGGATTATTCTGTTGTCTCATAAATTCATAGCCTCATTACACTTGTAAAATATTAAGAATCTACAGCATGGTAGCGGTCGCCAGTGAAAGTTGGTGAATAAGAGATTCTACCATGATACACCAAATTTAAAGTATACCATAAGACTTGCCACATGTCCTCTTCTTATTGCACGATCTTGTATTAGCACCGATGGATATCTAAAGCAATATCCACCGGAGAACGACCCATTAACAATCCTTTTATCTATTTACATTCTCTCACGATTACTTTTAATTTTTATTTCCTTAAGTGATTTTAAAATTAAATATATTTAATTTTTTATATTACTATATATTTCAATTTTATATAAATTATAATTAAGGATCAGCTTGTTTTTGGCATACATAATTTTATCTAATTGTAAATTATTGATAAAATACCTTTTTCAAAAAATAATAAAATTTATGATGTTGATAATTATTGAAAGAGAAATGGATAATTATAAGAGCAGAAAGAAACAATTATTTATTTGTAATTATTAAGAGAAAAAATGTAAATTTTAAATTAATAAAATTATTATTATGAATTACTAAACTAGACATAATTGTCTAATACAAAAGGTAAAATGAATCCAATTCAAAAAGTGAAAGATACTTTTGGTAAAGGTTACCATTAATTCCCATATTTATTTTTTCAAAAAACTAATACTTTTTAAATTATCATAGAGAAATATCAATTTTTTAATTTATAAAAAGTAATAATATAACAATTTAAGTTACCATTAAAAATGAATAGTATATCAATTAATTAATTTATTGGTCATAATTTATTATTATTATATTATTATTATTATTATTATTATTTATTTTTATATTTAGTCTTTTATCAACATGTTTTTATCTTTTTAATGATTTATGAGATTAGCAAGTATTTATGAGAGAAAAGTTTTAAATTTTATTAATAAAGTGTTTGTTTTTAAAAATAGATGAGATTATTTAAATTGATCTGGAAAACACAAGTGAGACTTTTTAATTCAATCAAAAGAGTGAAGATTGCTAATCTACTATGCATTAAATTAAGGAATAATGAACAACAAATGAGAATACAACATTTTTTTTTTCAATCGTAGGAATTGCTAATGCAATTTTTAGGTTCAGGGTGGTAGCTAGATATAAAATACTCTTCAAAATGACGATTTTAAAATTTGAATTTCTACTATAGCCAACCACTTTTTTAATTTTCTTTTACTAAAATAAAATAAAAAAATTATTATATATCTAAATACCCTATTTCAATATTATTTATCAATTTGTCCTATTTTTCATATATTAGGGAAACCGGCCTAGGCTAGACTGATTTCCGTGTCACTAGTTTCCTAAAAATAAAAAATAAAAACATAAAAGATGATGAATACATGAATTAAAAAAAAAAAAACTACTTAAAGATAGAATAGCTGATTAAGACGATAATGAATATTAAGCTATTCCACTCTTACACTCAAATCACATGGTTTTTACTATTAAGTTATTCTATGAAATTTTTCACCCTAATTTTTTTCCATAGCAAACATACCCTTAATTGTACTAATTAAAATACTGATACAAATGAATACATAAAAAAGAAGCATAGTAATACTTAGTATTTGCTCTCTCTCAAAAAAATAAAAAAGTAGTACTTAGTAATATATATATAATATTTTTCAAATTCTCACAAAATTGCTTTCGTAAAATTAATATGGTGATTTGTGAAAATACTTTCAAAATCACTTTATCAATTTAGTGTGACCTTTTATTCGTGATAGATAAAAGTGTGTGTGTTTGTTTAAAATTTAAATATTAGAGTTGTGTCAATTTCTTAATAAGTGGCTATTATATCATTACTTCTTAGTAAGATTTTATCTGTAATTATGACTCAGTGTTTGTGTAACTGTGGAATGAAGGTGCGGCATTTGCGTATGGCACATTGGTGGATGTGAAGTCGTTAAGGGTGCGAGTAAGGGCGGTGAGCCCTGTTCTATTCATGAATAGGGATGGATGCGGTGCATGCTATAAGGTCAAGTGCTTGGATTCATCCATATGTTTGAGTCGAACTATGATAGTTATAATCACAAACGAGTGTCCCGGGTGCGCCTCTAACTTAACCCACTTCAACCTCATTTATTGAAGGTTCATAGTACCCTAAATCTCCAAAAATATTCATCATCATATTAATCAAGTATTCTGTCTCTTTTCTTTTCCAATTAAGTATTTTTTAATTCAAGTATTCATCATCATTTTTTTATTTTTTTAAATTTTTTTAAGAAATTGGTAATATGTTAGGCTGATTTTGAGTACATGGAAATTGCCCTACCCTAGGCTGATTTTTGTGTATTCAAAGTCGGCTTAGCCTAGGCTGATTTCCCTAATATATGAAAAATAGGACAAATAGATAAATAATGTTGAAATAGGGTACTTAGGTATATAATAAATTATTTTATTTTATTTTAGTAAAAAAACCCTTTTTTTTAGTCTAAACAACTAGTATATAAAGTTCAGTAGACTCGAACTAATTGGAATTGAGGTAGCTCAGCTCGTTACAAGAGTTGAAGCTTTTTGAATTCTAGTTTTTTTTATTTGTATAATTCGAATCCAAGACCAACTTAAGAGAGAACAATATCAAATAACTTAAATTAACCAAACATTAATTGCAACCAACCACATTTGATTTGAGAATAGGAAATTTGATTTCAAACCATTGTTTGTATGAAGAAATTGCTTATGGGTCACTCCTTAAATAACATTATCTCTAAGGTGATTACTTCAAGATTTCAACACTTAAAATTGCAATTAAAAATTGTTTAAAAACACATTTCACTTTTAGCACCATCTACTACTACATAAATCTGTTGGAGCGGTAGATGATCCTTCCCCTTAGCCAGTGGCCTCAAATTTGAGTTCTATATATAGAGTAACTAATATTGGGAGTGTCATGTCCTCTGTAAGAGTAACATTTTTGTTGCTATAATGAAAGAAAATATGGGCCTAAATATTATCACTTGCATTTACACTTAGAATATCCATGGTTATTAAACTCTTGAGTTAACTTTTAAACTTTTATGAGTTTACGATCTTACTATACAAAAACGAGTTAATTCACATATAAACTCTCTTTTTGTCAAACTCATACGAATTTAAGTAAACTCTAATAAAAGGGTAAACTCTCGATTTTACAATTGAGTTTACGAGTCTAAAATTATAATTGATTTTGCTTTCCAAATATAAAATATTGGTCATTTTTATTGTGTACTTGTTTATTTTATGCAATATTTATTAGTTTTATTCAATTAATTGTATCTATTTGTTATTATTTAACTATGTTTTGTCAAACTACAAAATAATATATGTATGAAATAAAGTGTAGTATAAAAATGAAGTCATATATTGGGCTATTTTTATGATTTTTTCATTTATGTTATTTATAAAGTTATAATTATTCAATATTAATCATAAAAATATCATTTAATTATATTTAGTTACTAAAATATATTTTTTAAGTAATATTTTTTAAATATATAAACTCTTATAAGTCTTCGACTCAAGTTTATTATTTAAGTTTGCTAAAACTTCACGAGTTTATTTAAAATCTCGAGTTTGGTAAACAGAATAACTACGAATAAGCACACAAAGTTGGCTTGCATATGTACGCTTGTTTCATCAAAACATTAAGCCTGTTATTTGAATTCAATCGGCTTCCAACTTGTCATTTATTATAGAATGGAAAGCTGACACCAGACCTGCACTCTCCATGTTGGACGGTCATAAAATCACTTCAATACCCAAGAAATGCTTGCTGGTCATGTGATTTTCTTTTGACATACAATTACAAAGAGAACGGTGCAAAAGCATTTGTTAATTTGCTATGTCTCATGCAAATTGACTGTTGATGATGGATTATACGGCGGGGTATATATTGTGATTTCAAGGTATATGCCTTCGCATTTCGCCTACGAAAGAGAGAATCAAAAACCAATTAAAAGAGATTTCCCACTGGTCCACTACTTAATTGCTAGGTATTATAGACATATAGGGTCCACACCCATGTTCCACGAGCTCTACAAAAAGGCCCCCATGATACTCTTTCTATACAACTCAGTTGCCTGATTCTTAGTTCTTAGTTAAAATCTAGGCATTCTTCTTGCTTAGAACATCTTAATTAGTTCAAGATAATTATTGGGTTGCTGCTTGTTAATTACCCAAACAACACAACCAACCTCTTTCTCCAAAAATTAACTTGTCACCAAATATCTATGGCAGAAAACAGGATCTATATTTTCTCCATGATTTTTATTACACTCACAATTGTCTGCCAGGGATTCCAATCCGTCGAGGGGCGATATCTAAAGTCTAACGAGGGCAACCAAAACATCGTGAAGCATGAGGGTCGAAACAACGTGCATGGTGGCATTTCAACTACAAATGCAGGCACATTCACAAACTTGACTCCACCACTGCCACCAAGTGGGGTGGTCGATGCAACTGGGGCACCACCAGCTGCAGCTCGTGGTGTTGATGATTTCAGACCCACAGAACCTGGGCACAGCCCTGGTGTTGGACACTCCATTCACAACTAGGGGAGGAGCTTCAGTTCTCAATATACGTACGGTGTCATTAGCCATGGTTCATTCGTGCATGCTTTGATTATTTTCACCATCTATGTGTCTGATTCGAATAAATGGAAAATAAAGTAGAAAATGGCAGTAGTGATTAGTGGTCTTGTATTCGTGTAGTGTGTTTGCATTTGATTTAGTATAGTCTGTGTAGAATGGTTCTACGTTTGTTTTTATTTTTTTTATTTTGTTGTTCTTAGGAGATTTTAGGGGATGAGGAAAATGATGGGCATGCAGAATAGAACTTTGACCCAATGTCAACAACTCATTGGTACAAAGACTAATTGAAATCCATTTGAGCTACAACTCATTGGTAGATGGTTCTACATTCGATTTTTCGTTATGTTTGTAATTTCGTGCTATCATTATTATATGGGTATAATGAAAACAGTTTCATCCAAATGTTTGCATCTGTTTTATGCTGGTCAATTGATTAGTCTACATTTGTCCAACTCCAACAAAAAAAAAGGTCTATAAATATTTCATGCTTTGTTGTTGTGCTGTGGAATGCTTTAAAATATGAGTTCAAAATTTCGGCAAGTGTTAATTAAAAACTGGGCATGAACCGGGGATCTAGATTAAATTTCATAGCCCATCCTTCCTTCTCCTTAACACTTTAACATTAAAAAAATAAAAGAGTCGAGATATACTTTTTTAAGAGTAAAACTTGACATACTTTTTGAAAAAGAAAAAAGAAAAATTAGTGTAGTGACCCATATGTTGCACACTTTATTATCATAACATAAAATTATTAGTTAATTTCTATTATAGGTATAAGGTATTAAGGCCAGGCCTAAGGAAGATAAAAAGAAGAGTTTGAGAGAATAGAGAGCTATTGAAAGAATGAAGAAGATGAAAATGATTCACCACGCTGAATGAGTACATGAGGTTTGGTAACTAATTGTAACTAACAATCTAATTGAATTCATAATAGAAAACTAACTTATTAGTGAGTTGCTTCACAGGCTATACTAGTATCCTTTACATCCCCCCTCAAACTCAAGGAGAGAGCATCCTCAATCTCGAGTTTGGCACAAAAGGTAGTAAAGGAAGTAGAGGAGATTGGTTTGGTAAGGACATTTGCAACTTAAGCATGAGCAGGAATGTGTTTGATATGCACTGACCATTAGCCACATGATCTTTTACAAAGTGTAAATGAAAGCTCAAAATGTTTTGACTTGAAGTGCAAAACTGGATTGGCAGCAAGGAGGATGGGACTAATGTTATCATAGTAGATCATAGGTGTGGCCACAAGACAAACATGTAATTCAAATAGTAAGTTGTGAATCCTAGTAAGATCAGCAACAAGAGAGGCCAAGTTGCGATATTTCGCCTCTATATTGGACTTAGTTATAGCATGCTACTTCTTAGAAGACTTGGAGATTAAGTTTGGGCCAAGGTAAACACAATAGCCACTAGTAGATTTGTGGTCATCAGGATCACTCCCCCAAGCTGAATTATTATAGCCAATAATTCTCAAGTCTTTAGATTTCCTAATAAGCAAGCCATAACAAGCAATACCACTAAGGTATCGAAGGATGTGCTTGACCATCTTCTAGTGTGTGTCTAGGGGATTTTGCATGAATTGACATACACGATTAACACAATAGGCAAGTTCTAGTCAAGTTACAATGATATACTGTAAGCTACCAACAATGGATCCATACAAGCTTGGATCTTCAAAGGGAAGGCGATCAATAGTGGTAAACTTGAGAGATGAAGGCAAGAGGGTTGAGCAAGGTTTGCAACTTGACATTTGAGCTTTCTATAACATCCTCCCCTGTACAGTACTATACTTAAGTCATAGCACCACACTTGGAAGTTGTTGTTATTACTTGGATGGACCTTGTCTGGCAGTTACCTTTGGCTGTCATTAATATTCCTTGAATTATCTAGAGATAACACAGAAACATATATGGGAGTGAGAATTATAAATTCTCAGTACGATTCCCTAGACTATCACAAACCGTGTTATTGTTATTATCTCCAGCTGCTTCGGTTTATTGTGAAAGCAATGAACATGCTATATAAATTGTTCAATTTTAAGGTTTAAAAATGTAGTATTTGAAGTAGGGTTTGTTTTAATTACACACTTGAGTCAAAAGAATCAATACAAAATAAATCCACAATTCACAATATGAATATAATGGAACCTAAAATAAACATATGTACTTGTATTTTCCCATAACTTTCTTTTAATTTCCTTTTCTTGGCACACCTAGGCGTTACGTGTCGCCGTTGATAGGTTGTAGTCTTACTCATTTTCCTTTACTTTTCATACACATTCCAGAGTATAATCGCCATGTCATACTCCATCGAGCTGTGATCACCTTTTCACACTCCATAGGATGTGGTCATCTTCTCATATCTCAGAGTATGATCGCCATGTCATACCTCATTAGAGCGTGATCATCATGTCACATTCCTTAGTAATATGGACTCATCTTTACATCTTTAATCATAGAATCATGAATGTACTTACTTCATACCTTATTCCTAAATAATCATACTTGCTGGATATTCATACATATCACCTATAAATATTAACACATAATATTTAGAACTATTCCTGATTTCTACCGAAAATTCAACAGTATAACAGATAGAGTCCGCTTCCCTATGAATAGTCTCAGCCAACCAATCGATGACGATAGCACAATCATTGTAACATAGCATAATTAAGGCAACATGTCCAATCCTTTATCATTCATATATATCCAGCAACAAACAAATTAAGTTAAGGTCATACTTGCACTAAAGCATAGAATTCTTCAATTTAGCAATGCTATTAATCCTTACTTAGTTTTGCCAAGTTTTTGTTATTTTAACAAAATTTTCTACATAGCTTAATTAAATATGAATTTTTGATATGTCGAAGTATTATATGTCTAGTTTTTAAACTCTCTGGCCCCATTAGATTTTGATGAGTATAACTCATATTATTAGCATTTTACGTAAGTATATCCTGTTATTAGGCAGATTTGCACTTTGAACTCTAAATCCTAAACCCTAATCTAACCCTAATCTAAACCTAAAAATTCACTAAAATCGAAATCTACTTGGATTCCTACAAAACCTATGTCGTTTTAAAGCTAACTAACCCAGTTTTTATTTTCAACAAGTTTCACCTCATTTGTGTAAGTGGAACTCAAGTTATGAGCTCTTGAATTTGGGTAACCTGTACTGCCTTGTTCTAGCCCGAATGGGATTTAGGGCAACTTTCATGAATTACTAGGAACAATTGGGATGGAATTAAATTTTGAAATTTTTATGCCTATATCTTAATTTTGTAACAAAATTAGTTGCACTTAAATTGAAGGAGTATAGGGCGAGTTATGCCCCTCGAAATCTAGTCTGCTTAGAATCAAGGACAGAATTCTAGGGTTAACTTCAAAAATTCATATCTCACTCAATATTAATCCAATGACCTTATATTTTATATGATTAGAAAGCCCTAGATGTCTAGTTTCACATAAAAATAGTTTCATCTCATTTTGGTGCCTATAGGCAAGACCATATAACATGCAAATATAGATGTTGTAGGGATTTCAAGGAAATCCAGATTCTATTTTATTGCTTTTTGTGTTTTTTATTCAATATTTAATCTAAACCAAGCAAACATATACTAAACCAGCCATGAATCATCATATAAACATAGTATATCATCAATTAAGAGAGGAGAAATATGATCCTCATCAACCACCATAGCGCTAATAATAGAAGAAGTTGGAGAATCCTACCTCTAATTAATGTTGAAACTAGTTAGAATTGAGCTCTTGGCGGAGGAAGCAGATGAGGCTTGGAGTTTTGAGGAAGATGAAGTGAAAATGGGATAAGGGAGAGTGAGAAATGGCCAGCTGAAGAGGAAGTATGAAAATGAGGGAGTTAGAAGGAATTAATGAGATTTTATAAAGCATTGGTAGTTGGAAGCTTTGCCATTGATTAATTGGTGTTTATGTGGTGATTATGAGGCCAATTCTCCTTCCTTTGATGGCTGAAGATGGCACACATTTGTGGGGTAAAGTGGTTGAATTTTAGCCACTAAAGTTAGAGTTTTTGATGTGTAATTTTATTGATTCGGTTCCGGTGGTTTAAAATACCGAATCTTTACTAATTTTCTCAATTTGGAAAAACAACACTAAATAATTTGTAAGGTTTTCTATATATCTATTCTAATTTTTCTTAAGCCTAACCTCTCCAATTAACATCTAATTAACTCCTAATTAACCTTTAGTTAACTTATAATTATCCTTACATATTTAACAAAATCGAATAGATCGACTAACAGCATAAATTAAACATTTTAAAATTTTTTGGATGTTACACTTTCTGCAATAAATCTTGAACATACTACCTTGAGACAATAGCAGACCTCCACAAGAAGTGTGCTTAACTTGAATGTCCAAGAAGTAAAGAAGATCAGCCATATTTTTCAAGGCAAAAGCATAATTAAGTTTCTAAATCAATTTAGCAATGTAAGAAGGGGAATTCCTAGTCACAATGATCTCATCCACATAAATGAGAATAAAAGTGGTGGAAGAACCAACCATTCGAGTGAAAAGTGAGACATCAGATTTTGTAGGAGTAAAGCCTAGCTGTTGTAGAGCTACAAAAAGCTTGTAATACCAAGCTCTAGGGGCCTAATTCAGGCCATACAATGCTTTAGTCAACTTGCAAACTAATGAACCATTGCCAACTTCGTAACCCTATGCTTGAACCATGTATATGTCCTTTTGCAAATCACCATTGAGGAATGCATTTTCATATCTAGTTGCCTTACGCACCAGGACTTGGAGACAGCCAAGGATAAGATAAGTCTAATAGAAGTAGGCTTTACCATAGGGCTGAAAGTTTCAGTAAAATCAAATCTAGGTCATTGATTGAAACCTCGAGCTACCAACCGAGTTTTATATTTTTCGAGAGCCATCTAAATTATACTTCACCCGAACAACCCACTTATTAGCAAGAGGAGTTCTCCCAAGAGGTAACTTTACCAATTGCCAAGAGGGCCATTCTATACACATTCTATAACTACGCTGCACAGGTACTCTAGATGGATTCTGAGGAGAGGAATCCGTTCGCCATGTCAGCTTCCCCGGGAGTCCATGCTCGGAGCAGAGGATGAGGAGGATGAGCTCACCGCCTTAGACAGATCCTCCTCAGATATCGAGATGGAGGGGATTTGCTGCTGTGGTGAGGCTGGAGGATCCATGGCTAGTACTACTGCTGGAGCTGCTGCTGCAAATGGTTGTGGAAAGGGATGGGCCATGTGGAGAGGAATGGCCATATAAGGGACATCAGGTTCGAAAAGCGGGTGCATGAGTGGTACCGCAAAGTCTCTCTGGAAGAAGAAATAAAAGCGAAACTGACATCTACCTGATATGTACATGGAGTCTAAGAATGGATCGAGGTGGATATGGAGTTCGGGGAACTCAATGAATAGGACGCCGGTGGCCGCGTTCTCCATGATATGAGAATGGCGTGGAAACATATAGTGGGGTGAGAAATAAAGATTTCTCAGTAGGGATCCTAAGTTCATATATATCTGCCATCGCTGTCATTCTCAGTTGTTTTAGGTTTTGGTTAATTAAAAGAAAATGTTGCAACCAACACGATGTCCTCCTCAATTAGTTATAGAAATCATAGCCCGAAACACAGCTTTGTTTTACTTAAGGAAATAAAGGAAATTAAACAGAGAAATAAGTAACCAGACCTATATTTTTGACATAGTTAAGTGACAGCCATAAAATGAACAATAATAAATATATGTATATATAACATCCAATGGTGCAATTAACTCAATGCATGATAACAAAAATTGCGGATATGCATAAGAAATAATGCTGTTGAACTTAACTCATATTTTTCCATACTTGGTCCCCTCGGAGTATATTGGCCATAAAACTCCTAGGTAATAGTCCATTTTTTAGGATCGAGCTCGTTCCTATACAGGGTCGCCGTGTTTACTTTCCCCTACTTCCCCACTGATCTATTCCCCTTAACTTTGTTTAGGGGCTGGCCCAAGTCATACGGAAATCCTTGCTCATTCTTATAAGGGTAGCATTGCTCATCTTATACTTTGATCAATGCATGCATAACTTGCAAATTCATGTTAATTGCAATCTTTGTCGAAATTTCGGCAGCATCATGGATCATGTTCGCTTCTCCATGAATAGTGCCAGACAACCAGGAAATTTTAATTAAACAGCAAACCCAATATAGAACATCATAATCGTATCAATAATATAACAATATCAATGTGTACAAGTCTTAAAATACTTAATCTATCTTACAAGCTTTTAACTTCTATTGATGTTTTGGAGTTCGACTTGCAAGATTGAATTGGGCCCGAGTTTCGAGATTATATAAGTTCCGACTTTTGGGGTTATGTTCGATCTCCGAGATTAGTCCATAATTGGTCTTCCCAAAACTTTTATGAATGTGTTTCCTAAGTTCCAAGTTCCGACATTATTTTTACCAATCTAGTTGTCTATTTGCTTAGTTCCAAGCTTCTGCATTAAGTATACCCGATCTACCTCTCTGTTTGCTTAAGTATACCCGATTTAGCTAAGTTTCGAGTTCAACATTAAGTATACCCGATTTAGCTCTTTGTTTGCTAAGTCCGAGTTCAACATTAAGTATACCCGATCTAGCTCTCTGTTTGCTAAGTTCCGAGTTCAACATTAAGTATACCTAATCTAGTTCTCTGTTTGCTAAGTTTCGAGTTCCGATATCCACTAAACTTGATCTAGTATTCATATATGTCTCTACCCAGAATTGCACTCTTATAAGAGAAAATTCACCAAAAATAGAAATATGGATGAAATCATATGAAATTTATATCACTGTAAAGCTAACAAAGCAAGCTTTCAAATGAATTAAGTTGGATATTACTTGAATGAGTATAATTCAAGATATAAGCCCTGAAACTTGACCTTACTAGACTACCCTATTCCAGCCCGAGTTGAACTTAAGGTGAATTCATTGATGTACTAAGGATAGTTGCCAATGAATCTGACTCTAAAATTTTTATGGGATGTTCCCTTAGCTTTCAAAAACGTTGGAATCACTCAATTTGGAGTTGTGTAGGGTGATTTACACCTTTGTCAACTCACACTACCCAGATGAAAGTCCTGATTTTTAGGCCAAACTTCAAAAATTCATAACTACCTCTACACTGATCCAATGGCCTTATATTATATATGTATGGAAAGCCCTGAATGTCTAGTTTCTCATAAAAATAGATTCATGAAATTTAAATGGCTGTAGGCAGAGCCGTACACTCCGCCGTACAGACCATCGAGGAAAAACCCTACCTGCTTCTTGAGTTTTCTCTTTTCTTCAAGTTCTTTCATACCAATTTCAATTCCAATCACAACACACATGCAAACTCAATCATAAACCATCATCATAAATCCAAATCACATTAATATCATGAGAAAGATAAGATCCCCACACAGCTCTAAATCAAGAAAAATAAGAAGAGAAGTTGGATTCCTACCTTGTCCAGGTGTGATTCTTATTATATTTGTTGTTAGAGTTGAAGAAATCTTATTGTGGCTTAAAGGTTTGTGGAAGAGGAAGATGATATGAGTTGAGATGAGATGAGATGATGGAGAAAAGAATAGAGAGGGGTTAGCATATATGGATCGAATTTTTGCAAGGGCAGAAAAGGAAAAATTTAAAAACTTCTAAAGCAAGTTACATGTGATTGGTGGATTTGAGTAGGTTATTCAACTTGGTTTGGTAGCCCATATGGAAGGCTGAAATGGCGCCACTTGCATGGGAAAGTTGGCTAAATCTTGGCCATCCATTCTAGGGTTCTCACAATATAATTCCTATTGATCCGGTTCTGACAGTTTAAATTACTGAAATCTTACCGATTTCTCTTAAATCGGCAAACTGGTTTTAGAAAATTCTATGAAATTTCCTATGTTCCTAATCTAATTTCATCAAGCCTAATCACTTCTAAATCATACTTAACTGGCTTTAAGTGACTACTTAATCGAATTCCGATTAAACCCACTTATTCGATAAAAACCGAACAACTTGATTATTAACGATAAAATTTTTCGGACGTTACAATGAGCATAGATGAAATAGGAATCGTGTTAGTGGGAAAGTTAAGTAAATTGATCTACATAATGAAGAGAAGCAAATTAAGGAGTAGGTGAGTCAAAAGTGAAGGAAGGGCTAGACAGAGGAATAGGCTTGGGAACTCTAGGGATTAAGGTGGCTGGAGGAGCAATAGGTATTTGTGAAGCAGTAAGAAAACCAGAAGTAATGTCCTTAAATGGGAAATTATCCTCATCAAATAGCACATGCCTATTGATAATGACTTTTCTAGAAGTTGTGAGACATTTATAGCCCCTGTGATTAGTTCCATAACCTAAGAAAATACATGGTGTGGACCTAAATTCAAGCTTATGTCTATTATAGTGCCTAGTGAAGGGAAAACACAAATAAACAAAAAATCGGAAGCTAGTATACGGAGGCTTCTTATGAAATGGCTTTTCAGTAGGTAACAAGTTATTAAGTAGTGGAGTTGGTAGAGAATTAATCAACTAAATAGTAGTGACAAAGGCCTCACCCCAAAACTTCAGAAGCAAAGATGCACCAGCCAATAATGTTAACCCTACTCAACAATATGCCTATGCTTCCTCTCTACTGATCTATTCTACTGGTGAGTATGTAAGCAAGATAACCTGTGAATGATGCCACATTTTTGCAAATACTCGGACAAACTGACATATTCAACAGCATTATCACTTTGAAACATTTCAGTGTTGGTTCCAAGTTGGAATTCGACCATTTGTTGGAAATGAAGAAAAACATCTATGAGTTGTGACCTAGATTGAGCCAAATAAATAAAGTGGATGTAATGTCTAGCTCTATTTATTGATGGGAAAAGGGCTAGGCCCCAAAAGTCTGAATATACAAGCTTAAATTCGTGAAACTTTCCAAGTCAACAAGAAGCACAAATAGACTTATTAATAGCAAAGGGAAGAATACAAGACTTGAGAACTCGAGACACTACAGTTGGTGATGGATGAACAAGCCTGGAATGCCAAAAATGGAAGTTTGCATCTCCCAGCTGAAGACAGAAATGGTGTAGGAGCTTATGCAACAACACCTTTGAAATTAGGAAATCTTTATAGGACATTATCAATAATTCCTTGGAGAAGGATCTCCTTGGTATCCTGGCATTTGGCACAACACGAATCATGTTGAAATTCAAAAAGTACTTTGTTATCTTTAGCAAACTGTGACACACTTAACAAATTCTTGGTAATACCAGGCACATGCAATAGCTTATTCATTTGAAAAGAATGATTACTCAAATATGAAATAAACTTAGAATTTCCAACATGATGAGTTTGCAAACTTGAACCATTGCCCACTATGACTTGTTCAGAACCTCCATAATCAATCTTTTGTAGAAGGTTCTTGGGATCCGGAGTCATATGTGTGAATGCTTTTGTTGTAGGTTTTGATGATGCCAAAAAGGATGATTAAAAGGATACAATAAAGAGCATGAGAGCAACTTGAAGAACAATAAGTTCAAGACTCAATGGTATAGATTTCTAGGTCTTATATTCTTCTTGTTAAAAGCTTTTCATTTAATAACTCTCAAGGCCACTATTCTTGATAGATTCAAATTGTTCTTAAAATGATCAAATAAGCTTTCTTCAAAATTGAGTATAAATCTTTTTTAAGAAAGTTTTCATAAAGAATTTGGCTTTAAGATGAGATAGCATATGACTTTAGTAAATAAATGTTAAAATCTTGTTTGAAAGCATTTTTTAAGGAAAGTAATCAATTACAATGCTCTCTAATTCGGATGTAATTGATTACCTCCTAATTAGGCATCAATTACAAGTGCTGCAGTTTTGTGTAATCGATTACAACATTATGTAATCGATTACAATGTTCTTGTTTTGACCCAGTAACATGCTGTTACTCAAAGTAATCGATTACAACAACGTGAAAAGCCTCTAATGGCTACTTTTTGGAAAGTCATGCCTCTTAGGAAAAATACCAAAGGACTAGTACGAATTTGAGGCCTATAAATACACAATCAATGATAGATTTTCATATAAGAAATATTAGACATAAATTACACTTAACAATTCTTTCCATTTCTGAATTTTCAATTAAGTTTTGTGGCCAAAGAGGGTTATCTCTTGAAAAACTTTTTAGTGCTTCAACTTTTATCATTTCCTCGAAAAGATAGTGATTTCTCCTATCAGTACTTCTACAAATTGTAAGAGGGTGAGGCATCTCTTAAGTGTCAAAAGGGTGAGGTATCCCTTTTTATTTTGAGAAAGTCAAACACTAAGGTGAAGGATCCCAAAAGTGTGAGTGCTCAAGTGTTGTAAAGGTTTCTAAAACCTTGAAGAATTAGAGATAGTGGAAAATCTCGAGTTAATTGCTTGGGGACTGGACATAGACCACAAGGGATGACTGAACCAGGATAAATCTGTATTTTCACTTTCTCTACCCTTATCTCTTTACTTGATTACACATTAAATTCATTCTATTCATTGTGGAAGTAGTTTAGAACTTGCATTTATTTCCCAATCGTCAGTTATTCAATTGTTTATTCTCAATAAAATTTAAAAGAAAGAGATGCTCATGAAAAGATTTAGAAAAACTTTGGAACTTAATTCACCCCCTTGTAAGTTCTTGAGGCCACTTGGTAATAAGTGGTATCAGAGCCAGGTTCTTGTAAAGGCTTAACTGCTTCAAGAAATAAGGTCCTTATCAAATTTTTCTTGTCAGGAGATGCTTCTAATTAACAAGCGACATGTCTTTAATGGGGATGGGTATTCCTATTGGAAAACTCGAATGAGAATTTTTGTTGAAGGTATTGATTTAGATATGTGGGATTCCATTGAAAAAGGTCCCTTTGTTCCAACCAATATAGTTGATGGAAAGAGTGTTGAAAAACCTAGAACTCGATGGACTGATGAAGACAAAAAGAAAGTTCAACATAATTTGAAAGCAAAAATATTCATTATTTCTGCATTAGGACTTGATGAATTTTTTCGTCTATTTAATTGCAAGATAGGCCAAGAAATACGGGACACTCTCCAGGTTACTCATGAGGGTACTGGTGAGGTTAAACGGCCTAGAATTAATACACTCACACATGAATATGAACTGTTTAGAATGAATCAAAATGGGAGCATTCAAGGTATGTAAAAGAGATTCACACACATTGTCAATCATGTTGCTTCATTGGGAAAGATATTTCCAAATAAAGATTTAATTAACAAAGTTTTGAGATGTTTAAACAGACAATGTCAGCCAAAGATGATAGCAATAACAGAATCAAGGAACCTAACTACTATAACTCTTGCTACTATCTTTGGGAAACTTCAAGAACATGAGTTGGAACTCAATAGACTTAATCAACATGAGGAACGTGATAAGAGGAAGAAAGGAATAGCTTTTAAAGCTTCCTCATCAACATATAAAGGAAGTTATGAAGATGAAAAAGACTGCGTAGAAGTAGTAGAAGCAAATGATGAAAATTTTAGTCTTCTCGTAAAGAAGTTTGGAAGATTTCTTAGGAAAAATGGAAAACAAAGAAAAAACCCCTTTACGCCAAAGAAGAATTCCAACAAAGGAGAATATGCTTCATCTATTCCAAAATGTTATGAATGTGGTTAACCTGGCTATATGAAGATAGAGTGTCCAATTTGTTTAAAGAAATTGGAGAAAATTGGGAAGAAATCAAACAAAGAAAAGAAAGGCAAGAAATCAAACTTAGGAGGAGAATGACATAGAATCCTCTAATGACTCCGAAAATGAAGTTACAAATCTCAGTCTCATGCCTAGAGATAGCACCGTGATGAAGAGGTAAAATCCTCTAATCTTGATCTCTCTCCTTCATTTGATGAATTACAAGATGCTTTTAATGATTTGCATGAAAAATCTTTAAGATGTGCCAAGCTTGTTGCTTCCTCGAAGAAAATTATTTCATCTTTAGAAGAAGACATTTCTAAGTTAAACAAAGAATTAGAGGAACTAAAAGTTGAAAATGAAACTCTTAGATTAATTGATGCAAACTTTACTTGCTCTAAATGTCTATCATATAAGAAAACAATTAAATCATTTTCATGCTCATCCTATAAAAATTATGAAAAAGAGATAAATGATTTGAAAAATGTACTTGCTAAGTTCACACTTGGCAGAAATAACTTAGGCATATTGTTGGGAAACAAAGATGTGTGTTTGATAAGGCCGGATTAGGATATAATCTGAAGGGACAACAAAAGTGTTATAAAAACTTTTTTTCTTTATCATCTATCTCTAGCTCTCCTTTCATAACATGCTTTTATTGTGACAAGAAAGGACATAGTGCATCAACATGCTATAGTAAAAAGAATGGACATGGTAGTGGAAAAATGATATGAGTTCATAAGAGTATTTTACCTAAGTCTAACAACCAAGGACCCAAGAAAATCTGGGTACCTAAATCCAAGGTTGGAATATGTGATGTAGATGTGCCTAAAGGTCAAGAGCTCAAATTGGTATCTTGATAGTGGTTGCTCTAAGCACATGACTGGAGATGCATCAAAATTCTCACACCTTACACCCAAGAAGCATGGACATGTGACCTATGGAGACAACAACAAAGGAAAAATACTCGGAGTTGGTAAAGTTGGTAAAACTCTTTTTACCTCTATAGAAAATATTTTATTTGCTGATCGCCTTAAACATAATTTACTTAGTATTAGCCAATTATGTGATAAAGGAAATAGAGTCATTTTTTATTCAAACTGTTGCATTATAGAGGGCATTAGTGATAAAAAGGTTAAGGTTGTTGGACATAGAGTAGACAACATTTACATGATTACCCTAGATGATATTTCATCAAATAATATTCAATGCCTTTTGAGTAAGGAAGATGATTCATGGTTATGGCATAGAAGAATTGCACACATTCACATGGATTATTTAAATAAGTTAGTTATGAAAGAGTTAGTAATTGGATTACCAAAACTCAGATTTTTAAAAGACAAGCTTTGTGATGCTTGTCAAAAGGGTAAACAAGTAAGGATATCTTTTAAATCAAAGAGTATTGTTTCAACCACTAGACCCTTGCAACTATTACACATGGATCTCTTTGGTCCTTCTAGAACTATGAGTTTTGGAGGAAATTAATATGCTTTAGAGATTGTGGACGATTATTCTAGGTTTACATGGATGTTATTTCTAGCTCATAAAAGTGAGGCCTTTCGAGCATTTAGAAAACTTGCTAAGTTTATCCAAAATGAGAAAAATCTTAACATAGCATCCATAAGAAGTGATCATGGTAGGAAGTTTGAGAATGAGTCTTTTGAAACCTTTTGTGATGAACATGGTATTGAGCATAATTTTTCTACTCCAAGAACTCCATAGTAAAATGGAGTAATTGAGATGAAAAATTGTTCTTTAGAAGAAATGGCAAGAACTATGCTAAATGAATTAAATCTTCCTAAGTATTTTTGGGCAGATGCGGTAAATACCGCTTGTTATGTAATGAATAGAGCCCTAATAAGACCAATTTTAAAGAAAACCCCCTATAAATTATACAAAGGAAGGAAGCCAAATATTTCTCACCTTCATATCTTTGGGTATAAATGTTTTGTTCTGAATAATGGAAAGGATAACCTAGGCAAATTTGATGCTAAATCTAATGAAGGAATATTTCTTGGCTACTCATTGTAGTAAAGCATATAAAGTCTATTATAAGAGAACAATGACTGTAGAAGTGTTTATACATGTTGATTTTGATGAGACTAACCATCTTGGTCCAAGAAAGGATATTATTGATAATGTTGTAGAAGCTTTGGAGAATACTCACATCAATGGCAAAGAAAAGGAGCAAAAGAAAGAGGAAAAAGATGAGAAAAAAATGCCACAATAAGAGCAAACAAGGGAAAACTATCTTCCAAAAGAGTGGAGGACTTCAAGACATCATCCAGTTGACAATGTCATAGGTGATATCTCAAAAGGGGTAACAACTCCAAACTCTCTTAGAAATACATGTAATCATATGGCGTTTGTTTATCAAATTGAACCTAAAAATATAGATAAAGCTATTATTGATGAACATTGGATCTTAGCCATGCAAGAAGAATTAAACCAATTTGAAAGAAATCAAGCTTAGGAACTTGTGCCTAGGCCTAGTGATCATCCAATCATAGGCACCAAATGGGTCTTTAGGAACAAATTTGATGAAAATGGTGTCATAATAAGAAATAAAGCTAGATTAGTAGCTAAAGGATATAATCAAGAAAAAGGAATATATTATGAAGAAATATATGCTCTCGTAGCTAGATTAGAAGCCATTATAATGTTACTTTTAAACTTTATGAAATGGATGTGAAAAGTGCATTTCTAAATGGTTATATACAAGAAGTGTATGTTGATCAACCTCTCAATTTTGAAAGTTTTGATTTACCCAACCATGTTTTCAAATTGAAAAAGGCTCTTTGTGGCCTAAAACAAGCTCCTAGAGCTTGGTATGATAGGTTGAGTAAATATCATTTAGAAAAAGGGTTTTTAAGAGGAAAAGTTGACACTATACTATTCATTAAAAATAAGGAGCATGATATTCTCTTAGTACAAATATATGTAGATAATATTATCTTTGGTGTAACTAATGATTCTTTGTGTCAAGAATTTTCTAAGATAATGCAAAGTGAACTTGACATGTCCATGATGGGAGAACTGAATTTCTTCCTTGGACTTCAAATCAAGCAAGCAAAAGATGGAATATTTATCAATTAATCAAAATATTGCAAAGAGTTGCTCAAAAGGTTTAGGATGGATAATGCAAAGGAAATAACTACACCTATGAGCACTTCATGTTACTTGGACAAGGATGATGAAGGTAAGCCTGTAGAAGTAACAAAATATAGAGGTGTGATTACCTCCCTCCTTTATCTTACTGCTAGCGAGCCTGATATAATGTTCAGTGTATGTTTGTGTGCAAGATATCAAGCTAATCCCAAGAAATCACATCTTTGTGCTGTAAAAAGGATAATGAGATATTTACTATGCATGATTAATATAGGATTATGGTATCCCAAGGGAACCTCATGCAATTTAATTGGTTATTCTAATTTAGACTTTCCTAGTTGCAAAATGGATAGGAAAAGCACTAGTAGAACATGTCAATTGATTGGTAGTACTTTAGTTTCTTGGCATAGTAAGAAACAAAATAGTGTGGCTTTGTCTGCTATTGAGGCTGAGTATATAGTAGCTAGGAGTTATTATGCACAAATATTTTGGATGAAGTAACAACTTCTGGACTATGGCATACATCTTAATCATATTCCTATTAGATGTGACAATACAAGTGCAATAAACCTTTCTAAAAATCTTGTTTTGCACTCTAGAACCAAACATATTGAAGTTAGACATCACTTTTTAAGAGACCATGTGCAAAAGGTGATTGTGTTTTAGAATTTGTAGAAATGAATAAGCAATTAGTAGATATATTTACTAAGACCTTGCCAAAAGAGACTTTCTTTAACTTTAGAAGAGAACTTGGCATACTTGACTTTTCAAACATATAAATTATTTATAGATTTAATTTGTTGAATATTTACAATTCATTTATTTCTTGTATAAATTACTAATTTGAGCGTCAGAGATTTTGCTAATTTGTTTTGTAGGTATTCTGCCACTTGCTAAGTTTCCCAAGTATCAAAAGTTCAAGAATGAGAGTCAACATACACACGTTCTTTGAATTATTCTTTGTAATCGATTACAAAGAGTAGTGTAATTGATTACAACAGCCCCTATCAAATGACACGGTTAGGGACTGAGAATACTTGTGTAATCAATCACAAAAACGTGTAATCGATTACGTGTTCTAGGCTTATATAATTGATTACGATATCATTTAATCGATTACAACAGGCACTATTATGCCTTTGCGCCCCACTTTCTTTTCATTTTTCAAGCAACCCCTCTCTTTCATCTCACTTTCTCTCTCCTTGCCCCAAACCCTTCTCCACATTCTCTCTTTGATTTCCCACTTGTTTTTTCACCAAATTCACTAAAATCACTCCCGAAACTCCTATTTTTTTTATTCTCTACAAAACCCATCAATTAATTTTCAATGCAAATCGCTCAAAATGGTAGAATCATCATAACCCACAAGCAAGCGCCCTATAACCGTGAAGAACATGAAGAACACCACCAAATCCGCATCCTATTCCTTACCTGATCTATTTTGGTTCTTCTCTACTCAGAAACAAAGGGGTGTCTACATTGCAAATTTCCAAAAATGGGACATTGTGACACCAAGGTACCTAGATGCTTAATTCTTCTCTCAAGCTGATTTAGATGTTTATAGGATTTTGGATAGATGGGGGTTGATCAAATTTGTTACTATTAAAGAGCCTATTTATCCAGAGTTAGTTAGAGTGTTCTATACAAACTTGAGTTACTAGGATGAACATCTATTTTCTCAGGTAAAAAGAGTGAAAATAGATATAGATTCTGGCCTATTTTATGAGTTATCTGGACTATCTTTTGATAGAGAGACATTACCAGGAAAGGTTGTTACTCCTAAGGAGTAGGTCTTAGATTACAATCATGATACAATGTTAGCCATGTTTGTGGGTGATTAGGAGATTCATAAGGGCAAAAAACTAGTTGGAAAACTTTCAGTGGCAGATCGTGTTTTGCATTACATTCTTGTGAGAGCACTAGTTCCCAGAGGAGGGAACTATGCTCAAATTACTGTGGATGATGTTCTGATATTGTGGGCCATGATCTCTAAGCATTTGGTTAATTGGGGTTATTATGCTATTCAGCACATGTTGAAGGCAAAGAAGCAGAACAAATGTGCATTGCCTTATGGAATGCTTATAATTATATTCCGTAAGCATTTTCGTGTCTGTTTGACTGATGAGATGCCATTAGCCAAAACCCCTCAGTTTTGCATCAATGTTGCTACCTTTTCTAAGATGGATTTCGCAGATTATGGTGGTCAGTGGTACCCCTCCGACAATGTCCCATGAGGATACTCCTCTTGCCCCCATGATTCTTCGTGCTACTGCTTCAACTTCTGCTGATAAGCCTTTTGGGATCATATGACCGTGATGCTTATAGAGTTTAGAGGTCTTCGAACCTATATTGGCAGTTGTATTGATAGTCTCGAGGCTCGGATGGCTCATGTAAAGAGCGATGTTTGTGCACTTCGCAAGTATTTCCTTCCCACTTTGACCCATGTTCCTCCCACTTCTCATACTACTGCAAATATTGATAATGATGATGAGACTGCCTTTGATACGGTTGAGCCTTAAGATGTTGCTGTTGACTTTGATGATTCTGATTCTGATGAATTCTAGACGGGACTTAGCATCTGCTCGGATTGTTTATTTTTATTTTTATTTTTGCTTTTGACTAATCCATGACTACTTTTATGTTTTTCTTGTTGACCTTATTTTTGGGCTTCGGTTAGCTTACGTTGGTTGCCTGTTTATATTGACTTATGTTAGGACTAATGGTCTATTTTCTGTATTGCTCATTTACTCTGGTTTTATCTTCATTGACTGGTTATGTGTTGGCTATCTTTGTGGTTTTAATATGCCTTGATTCCATTATCTATGTGGTTTTATAACATTGATTAGTCTTTTGATAATGCCAAAAGGGGAGAGATATCATGTGAGGATAAATGCATGGTTTAAGGGGGAGTATATAATGCATAAATGCATGGTTTCAGGGGGAGTGTAAAATGGTATAATGCATAGAAATGACTCTTTTGACGAAATCATGCGTGTTCTTAGGGGGAGTGTATGGATTATGTTTTATGTGTGATTCCTATGTTTTATCCTTTCAACCCCTCACCTATGATGGTTGTCATCATCAAAAAAGGGGAGAATATGAACGATTTTGTTGTAGATTTTTATGATGCTAAAAAGGATGATTAAAAGGATACAATTAAAGAGCATGAGAGCAACTTGAAGAAGACTAAGTTCAAGACTCAATGGCATAGATTCCTAGGTCTTAGATTCTTCTTGTTAAAAGCTTTTCATTTAATAACTCCCATGGCCACTATTCTTGATATATTCAAATTGTTCTTAAAATGATCAAATAAGCTTTCTTTAGAATTGAGTATAAATCTTTTCTAAGAAAGTTTTCATAAAGAATTTGGCTTTAAGATGAGATAGCATATGACTTTAGTAAATAAATGTTAAAATCTCGTTTGAAAACATTTTTTTAAGGGAAGTAATCGATTACAATGCTCTTGTTCAGATGTAATCGATTACCTCCTAATTAGGCATCATTTACGAGTGCTGCAATTTTGTGTAATCGATTACAACATGATATAATCGATTACAATGTTTTTGTTTTGACCTAGAAACATGCTGTTGCTCAACGTAATCGATTACAATAGGATGTAATCGATTACAACAATGCGAAAAGTCTCTAATGGCCACTTTTTGAAAAGTCATGCCTCTTGGGAAAAATACCAAATGGCTAGTACGAATTTGAGGCCTATAAATGCACAATCAATGATAGATTTTCATATAAGAAATATTAGACATAAATTACACTTAACAATTCTTTCTATTTCTGAATTTTCAATCAAGCTTTGTGGCCAAAGAGGGTTATCTTTTGAAAAACTTCTTAGTGCTTCAACTTCTATCATTTCCTCTAAAAGAGAGTGATTTTCTCCTATCATTACTTCTACAAATTGTACAAGGGCGAAGCATTCCTCAAGTGTCAAAAGGGTAAGGTATCCCTTTTTATTTTGAGAAACTAAAACACTAGGGTGAAGGATCCCAAAAGTGTGAGTGCTCAAGTGTTGTAAAGATTTCTAAAACCTTGAAGAATTGGAGATAGTGAAAAATCTCGAGTTAATTACTTGGAGACTAGACGTAGGCCACAAGGGGTGATTGAACCAGGATAAATCTATGTTTGCACTTTCTTTACCTTTATCTCTTTACTTGATTGCACATTAAATTCATTCTATTCATTGTGGAAGTAGTTTAGAACTTGCATTTATTTCCCAATAGTCAGTCACTCAATCATTTATTCTCAATAAAACTTAAAAGAAAGAGATTCTTACAAAAAGATTTGGAAAAATGTTAGAACTTAATTCACCCCCTCTTAAGTTCTTGAGGCCACTTGGCAACAATATGATGAGTGGCCCCAAAGTTTGGGTACCAATTTGGATCATGCTCTATTGTGGGAGTTACTAATACATTGCTTATAGATAGATTAGCTTTTGGCCCTGGTGTGCTTGGTGGAAAAGGCGCTACATATCTCTGAGGCTCAGAACTAGATGCACTACCAAATTGAGAATCAAACCTATGCCAGCAATTAAGAGCAATGTGTCCAAGCTTACAACAGAATTGGCATTGAGGCCGACTGGAAGAGAATTTGCTTCCTCCTTAACCAGATCTTCCACCTCTGCCATGAAATTCTAAGAATCTTGAACCAGATCTTGAACCTTTACTGTGATTGAAATTGTTCTACTTTGGCTTGAACAAAATTGTCATTCTTCTTGAATTGTTCAATCATTTCTTCTTATGCCATAAGCAAGGCTTCAAGCTCTCCAATTGAGATTGGCTCAGGTCAAGACATTATAGTAGTGATAAATGGCCCATATTCCTTTGTGAGACCATTAAGAACTGCTTCAATATGATCAGAATTAGTCATTGGTGCACTTACTAAGATTAAAGCATCGATTGTGCCTTTGATTTCCAAAAGATAATCACTCACTAATCCATTCTTCTTGGTATTGCCAAGCATATTTTTCAATTGCCTTACTTTTGCTTTAACTTATGAAGCAAAGAAACTTTTTAACCATTTCAAGATCTGATGCGAAAAGTCACATTTTGCCATTCTTGTAGTGAATGGCTTGCTCATTGATAAGAGCAACAAAGATTTCAACAAAGCATCTTGTTTCTTCCAATGCTATTTTCTTGATTAACTGAACTAGAATACTTCTTTGGAATCCTTTCACTAGTGATAAAATTGAGTAGATCATGGCCTTCAATGGTTACTTCTAATTGTTGCTCCCACAGCAAGCAATTTTCTTCATCAAGCTTCAATGCTGCTGTAACATTGCCAACTATGAGGGCAAATAGAAGAGTGCCAAAGCCCGAGACAAGGGCAAAATCATAAATAGGTAAATTGTTGTAAAAGAAGGGGCAAAATTATAATTATTAGATAAAAATGGCAAAGCTGTAAATAAAGATTTACATTTGTCAAGAGGGGCATTAGTAGAAAAATCATATGGGCCCCACGATACTGCAGATATCCAGTATACATGTAATAACTTTATAAGTAATATTTTTTACACACAATTTTAAATAAAAGTGTGAGATCACTCACACAATATATAATATCTTGGATAACTCAAAGTACCTGAATTAATAGCTCGACACCTTGAAGATTAATCTTCAAGGGTCCTATATTATCTTTGGGCATGACAAGTTTAGGAAAATAATCCTACAAAGATTAGATAGACATATCAGGATAGTAGCTAGAGTATATGGCCAAGAATGAGCCACACCGATCTGAATTGATGGATTTATCACCATCACTCCTTCTACAAAGTATCTTTGCAAAATATCTTCTACAAAATATCTCCTACAAATATTAAAGCTCTTTTATCCTCTCTTTTTCACCCTCATTTCACGCCACCATCACACACAAACACCATCATTATCACTTTCTCCATTTTCTTTCTCACCACCACCATAGCCATGAGTTTCAAGCTCATGGTTGATGGCCATCTTGGCCTCAAAATACCTTACTCCTTTTATGAAAATTAATCCTCACCTTCCTTTCTATCAAATCCCTCTATCAATTTGACGATCAAGTATCAAGTGGAGCTTTTCCACCTGTATATATGCTGCGACCATGAGAGAAGAGGAAGGTTAGGAGTTGTTCTTGGCTTCTTTGCTTCCATGGCTCCAAGAACCTTGAGATAGGTAGTTCAAATGCTAGGTTGTTTTTCTTTAATCTTTTATGTTCTATGTCTTGCCCAAGACCTAGGCTTCCAACCAAAATCTTATGTTTGGTGGTTGGGTTATGATGTTGATTATGCAATTATATGATGATTTGCCTTGAAATGCTTATTTAAGTTTGATTTTATACTTAGTTGTTGATGTTTCCATGTGTATGTGTTTCTATCTTCATGAGAATAAGAATAGGTGTTTAATAAATTTTAAATAAGTCTCTTGAGGTTCTTGAAGAAGAATTGGAGTAAAGGGAATCCATAGAAATTGGGTTAAATAGTTTTGAAGAACCAAACACTAAAAGAAGACAAGATAAGAATCTAAGATAGAATAATGAAGGTGTTTATCAAAACTGCACTAATTGATAAGTCTTATGAGGGTAAATCCATTTTTCTGTGTTAGTATAAGAAGAGTAGAGTATACAAACCAAAAATCTCGACCATCCAAGCCCAAATGAATTAAATATGAATTTTAGAACAAAACATGATGCAAATCGAGTTCAAACTATGAGCCCTCCCTTGAACTCGAAACTTTGGGTGGAAGGGGGAAGTGATCCATCTTTCTTAAACTCGTATCCCGTAGCTCGGGGAACGATGAAGAAGTGAACCCTTTCTTCAATTGCATTAGTGTAGTAATTGTAAGTAGTAAGCTATAGATAAATTCATATTTATTTGCGTTTGTATTAGCTACATTTCTGTCATTTTTTTTTTGTTTGTGTCTGTGTTTTGTTGGTTTTTATGCATTTTTATCCCAGGGTAATTCAGATGAAAAAAAAAGAAGAAAAACGTTAAAAAAATGTGAAAAAAATAAAAAAAAAAAAGAAAAAATGTCTGCAGAATTCAATTTCATTTGCATCTAGAATTATGTTTCAGTGATTGTTGATGTTCTTATGAATTTTGCGTTGAGTCCTTTCATTAACTTTGTTCGATTTTTCAGCTAGTCACTTATTTGCTATGGTCCTAGTCTTGAGTTTTCTTGACACAATCTTGATCTTAATTTGCACTAGTTTTCCTTTATCTGTTAGTGTCTATTTTTTTTTTCTTGCTAGTTTTTGCGTTTCCTTTGATCCTAAATTTGAGTTTTCTTTTGCTAGGTTTATCATTCCTTTTTTGTCGTAAATATTGTTTGTGAATTTGTTTAAGTTTGATTTGATTTCTAAAGTTCAACAATGAAAAGTCGTCAAGAGAGGTAAAAGGCAAGAGTGGTGAGCTCAAAAGAGGGTAAAAGCATGAATTGAGTGCAAACATGAGTACACCCAAATTATTAAGTGAAATAAGTAAGAGAGAGAACTGTGAGGTTGTTTATTAACACTTTGTAGGTTGTTCAAAATGGCTAAAGAGGAAGTTTTCATGACACCAAATATAAAGGTGATGTACAAAGCCTTTGTTACTCAATTTTAGAAGTTGAATAGTGGACTTGATGACATGGATGAGTAGAGAAGGGAATTGACATAGGCTATTTCCGAGAGTAGCAAACAGGGTAACTCGAGGCATAGACATCATAATGATTACAACCATGAGCCATTTGAGGAGGAATTTAATGGAGCTGAGTTAGTTAGAAACAGGAGAGCTAGGAAGAGAGGAAGATAGGTTAGCAACATAAATGTTATCAATATGCAATTAGTTTCATTGAAGGGAAGAAACGATGCTGAAGCCTACTTAGAGTGAGAAAGGAAGGTTGAGATGATCTTTGCATGCTATGATTATGCTAAAGAGAAGAAAGTGAGATTGGCTACAATGGAGTTTTTAGATTCTGCACTAGTTTGGTGGGACAAGCTAGTGAAGTCTAAAAGGAGGAATGGTGAACGCCCTATTAAGACTTAGGAAGAGATCAAGAAGAGATTTGGACTTTCTTATTATTATAGGGAGGTGCACCAAAATTACATAGACTCACACAAGACTCTAAATGGTAAAGGATTACCACAAGGAAATGGAGATGCTCATCATCAAATAAAAGAGGAGATGGAAGTAACTATGGCACAATTTATGGGTGGTCTAAATAAAGAAATTGCAGATGTGGTGGAATTACAGCATTATGTAGAGATCAAGGATTTGGTTACTATAACAATAAAGATGGAGAAGCAACAAAATCAAAGGAAGGTAGCTAAGGTGTTTTTGAATTCCAACTCAAAGTGAAGTTCTAAATGGCCTAAATATGATGACATTAAAAAGAATAAAGGTTCAGATTCTAAGAAAAAGGGGCTAGATATAGCAAAGAAGAAAGATACTCGTAATTCATCTTCCTATGCTACTACTTCTAAACATAGAGATGTCAAATGTTTCAAGTGTTAAGGTTTGGGTCATTATGCATCTGATTGCCCAAACAAGAAGATGATAGTCATTCGGGGTGGAGAAGTTGTGTCTAAATCTAATGACAGTAATAAGTCTGATACGAGTGATAGTATGCCATCTTTGGAGGATTGTTCTAATGCTGATGAACATGTGGAGTATGTTGTCCATGGTGATTCTCTTGTTATTAGCCGTGCATTGAATTTGCAGATTCAAGAGGACAGCTTGGAACAAAGAGAAAATATATTTCACACCAGGTGCTTAGTTTGTGGAAAGGTGTATAGTACATTGATGGTGGAAGTTGTACTAATGTTGCTAGTACTACTTTAGTTGAGAAGTTGGGGTTGAAGTGTGATAAGCATCCTAATCCATAAAGATTGTAGCAGTTGAAAGATAGTGGAGAAGTGAAGGTTAGTAGACAGGTTATGGTTGCATTCTCCATTGGGAGGTATAATGTTGAAGTGGTGTGTGATGTAGTATCCATACAGGCTAGTCATTTGTTATCAGGGAAACCATGGCAATTTGACAGACATGTGCTACATGATGGGTATAAGAATAGGTATTCCTTTGAGCATCATGGTCCCCAGTTCAAACTTTATTTGTTATCGCCCAAAGAGGTGTATCTTGATCAAGTAAAACTTCAACAATCTTCTCTTTGAAATTCAGGAAGTAAGGCAAAAGAAAAAGAAGAGATAAAAGAGGCGAAGAGAGGAAAGAATAAAGATGCAGGCCCAATGGTGAGTGAAAAGAATATGAATTCATTAAAGAAAGGAAAGAATATGAAGAGTGAAAATAAAGATATGAGTGAGAGAAAAGAAAAGAGTGAGAAAGATGAAGATAGTGAAAGGGGAGAAAAGTAAAGAGTGAGAGAATTGTGAGAAAATTATGTTTCTATGCAAATGAGCGGAATTTGAAATTTGCTTTCTTGGTAAAAGAGTAATGGTTTTGATATGGTTCAGGGAGGTTTTCCTTTCTAAAATTAACCTTAAACCAGATATGTCTAGTGGATTTGTTTCTTTGCTGTAGGAATTTGAGGATGTTTTCTCCCAATGAGGTGCTAAGTGGACTGCTACATTAAGAGGGATTAAGCACCAGATTGATTTCGTGCCTAAAGCTAGCAGTCCAAATAGACCAGCCTATAGAAGTAATCCTGAGGAGACAAAACAACTTCAACGGCAAGTGGATAATGTAACATCCCCCCTTGTACGGTACTATGCTTATTGTTAACTGGACAGACCTTGTTTGACAGCTACCTCTGGCTGTCTTCAATATTCTTTGAACTATCTAGAGATAACACAGAAATAGGAGTGAGAATTAAAAATTCTCAGTAGGATTCCTTACTCACAATGTACTATGTCATCGTTATTATCTCCAGCTGCTTCGGTTTATTAAGATAAAAAGTGAACATGCTATGTAATCTGCCCAATTTAATGGTTTGAAAACATATTGTCCAAAGCAGAGTTTGTTTTATTCACGCATTAATTAATCAAAGAAGGAGTAATTATGAAATAGTAATAAGTAAAGTCAATAATAATAACAACTAGCTAGCAGATAGCGATGTATGCAGATGTACAAGTTTTAACTTATATCAATACATTGGGATTATTCATTCACTTCTTAAACAAAGTAGGAATTGAAGCTTAAGTATGGTAATCTAAAGAAAAAAAAAATGAATAATATGCAAATATGATTCCAATAGGAATTCTTGATGTAGATGCTTCCGTTACTTTTTTTAACTTTCCTTTCTTGGCACACCTAGGCATTACGTATCACCGTCCTTAGGGTGCTTGTTTTTATCCTTATCCATACTTGGTCCCTTGGGAGTCTTTAGCCATATAACTCCTGGGTAATAGTCTGTTTCTCAAGATCGAGCTCGTTCCTATACAGGAATGTCGAGTTTACTTTCCTTGACCTTCCTACCGATCTATTCCCCCTAACTTTAATCCGGGGCTGGTCCAAGTATTATGGAACTTTTCTTATAACTCTTATAAATCTCATGCAAGCATGCACATGTATCAAAGTGTATTTCATAACTTATACATAAGCCTTGCCGAAATTTTGGCAGCATGACGGATCATGTCTAATTCCCCATGAATAGTGCCAGGCTACCGAAAAATTCAATCAAGCAATAAAACCAACATAGAGCATCAAGTTTATAACAATAATGTCAATGATATAATATGCCAACATAAATTAAGTTTCTTTGCTCATTCTAGTCAATTCCGCCCAGTTTTGTAAATCCCACCAAATTTCTATTCAATTCATTTAGACCTCAATTTTGGATATGTTATAGTGCTATGTGTTTAGTTTCCAACCCCTTTTGTCCCATATCATTTTGATTTATATAGCTCAAGTTATTTGAATTTTACCTCAGTTTATCCTACAACTAGCTAGAATTGCACCCTTAGAAGTAAAAATTCACTAAAAATAGGAAACTAGGTAAAATCATAAGAAACTTATACTAAATTAAACCTAACAAGACAAGTTTTTATTCCCACTAAGTTTCTTCTCATTTACATAAGCAGAGCTTAAGTTAAAAGCTCCGTAAGTTGATCCGTCTGGACTGCCATGTTCTAGTCTAGTTTGGAGATTACTGGGAATAATTGGGATCAAATCTAACTCTGAAATTTTTATGAGATGTTTCCCTATATTTTGGCTTTCAAACCCAATTAGTTGTACTCAATTTAGAGTTTTGTAGGGTGAATTACACCCCCTGCAACTCATACTGCTTAGAAGAGAACCTAGAATTTCAGATTAAACTTCAAAAATTCATAACTCACTCAATACTAATCCAATGGCATTATATTTTGTATGGATGGAAAGCCCTAAATGTCTAGTTTCATAAAAATAGATTCAACAAGTTTTGATGGTTAGATTTTGGTCCATGCAGGATGTAGGGTTTTCACCCAAACAACATCCTACTTCTTTCTATTCTCAAATCCTTCCACTCCAACTTCAATTTAATTCAAAAATACATATTAAACCAACCCTAACTCATCATCTCTACCCAATATAGAATCAAAATAATGAAGGAAAGAGGAACCCCAAGCAGCCATAATCCATAGAAGGCAAGAATAGAAGTAGAATCCTACCTTTTCTATGTGTTGAACTTGTTAGAATCAAGTCTTGGATTGAAGAAAGTTATTGGAACTTGTTGGAGCTTGAAAGTTTGATGAAGATGGAGTGAAGATGAGATGAGGAAGAAGAAAAATGGAGAAGGATCAGCTGTTATTAGGGCAGAATTATTCAAGGGAGTGGGAAGGAATTTTTTGAAAACTTTTGGAGGAAGTTGAATATGATTGGTGGATTTCTTCCTTCCTTCCAATTTGGTGTGGCTACCCATTTTAGGGCTGATGTTGTGCCACTTAGAAGGGTAAGGTGGCTGAATCTTAGCCTTTCAACCTAGGGTTCTCATAGTATAATTTCTACTAATTCGATTCTGATAATTTAAAATACCAAAATCTTGCCGATTTCGTTTAAATTGGTAAAATGGTTTTGGAAAAATCCTATGAGGTCTCCTATGTTTCTAATCTAGTTCTTTCAAATCTAATCTCTCTAAATGATACTTAATTGGCTTTAAGTAAATGCTTAATCGAATTCTAATTAGTTTCAATTATTCGATAAAAATCGAATAACTTAGTTAAAAACAATAAAATTTTTCAGACGTTATAGATAAGCTACTAGCTAAAGAGTAGGTGAAGGAAAGCACAAGACATTATGCTATTTCGATTTTGTTGGTTTTGAAGAAAGATGGCAATTGGAGGATATGTGTGGATTGTCATACAGTTAACAAGATAACGGTAAAGTATCACCATCATGTCCCTAGGTTAGATGACATACTTGATGAGTTAAATGATGCCTGCATATTCACTAAAATTGATTTGAAACGTGGATATCACAAAATTAGAATGAAACCAGGGGATGAATGAAAGGCTATATTTAAAACAAAATATGGTCTTTATGAGTGGTTAGTTATGCCTTTTGGGTTAACTAATGCATTGAGTACTTTCAAGTGTTTAATGAACCATGTTTTGAGGGATTTCTTGGGGAAATTTATGGTTGTTTATTTTGATGATATTTTGTTTTACAACACTTGTTTAGATGAACACATATTGTATGTTAAGGTTGTTCTAGAAGTCCTTAGGAAGGAGAAGTTGTATGCCAACCTTAAGAAGTGCACATTTTGTATTAATAGAGTTTTGTTTCTTGGTTTTGTTATGAGTGCACATGGCATTAAGGTTGATGAGGAGAAGGTGAAGGCTGCTTGAGAATGGTCAGCATGAATGTTTCTAAGCTAAGGAGTTTTCATGGTTTAGTTGGATTTTATAGGAGGTTTGTGAAAACTTTCTTTACCATTGCTGCTCCTTCGATTGAAATTATTAAAAAAAGATGTTGGGTTTAAATGGGGACAGGAGCAAGAACTTGATTTAATACTTTGAAAGAAAAATTGTGTTATGCTCTTATTCTTGTTTTGCCTAATTATGGTAAGACCTTTGAAATAGAATGTTGTAACATCCACCGGATTTTTTTTTTTTTATCGTTTTTCGCCTAGTTGTTCGGTTTTTATCGAATAATTGAGGTTAATTAAAATTTGACTAAATATTTATTTAGGATCAATTAATTAGCAATTAGAGGGATTAGATGTGAGAGAATTGGATTAGAAGCATAGAAGATTTCATGGAAATTTTCTTAAACCGATTTAAAGGAAATCGGTAAGATTTCGGTATTTTAAACTGTCAGAATCGAATCAATAGAATTATATACCCAAATTCTATTATGTCAAGGTTGATTACTCAGCCACTCCATCATCCTTTGGTGGCACCACAAAGGCTACAAAGAAAGGGAGACATGGCTGAAAAATTGGCCACAAAGCTTACAACCAATTAAAACACAAAACTCCAACTACCTCATTAAAGCTTCTATAAGATTTTTCTTCCCTTTCCTTCAGCAGAATTTCGCCCCTCCCTCTTCCAGTAGGCTTCTCTCCTTCTTCTCTTCATCTTCTTCATCTTCTTCTTCCATTTTCAGCCTCCCTCAAGTCTCTTGTACCCATATCTTTCACTAGAACTCAAGACTAGCTAGTTTTGCATCAAAATAAGGTAGAGATTCAACTTGTTTCTTGTTCTTTTGGTTATGGGTGGCTGATTGGCGTCTTTATTTCCTCACTTATTGATGTGATGATTGAATGAATATGATGATCTTTGGCTGGTCTGTTGGCTGTTTTTGGTGTTAAAACCGATTAAGAAGTGAAAAGGAGTGAGAGTAGGATGTAGGGAGGGCCTGGAAGACCAAAATACCTTGGCTGTCCGTATGGCAGATTAGACGGCTCTGCCTATAGCTGTTTAAATTTGATAAAACTATTTTTATGTAAAACTAAACATTTAGAGCTTTCCATACATATATAATATATGGCCATTGAATTAGTATTGAGAGAGATATGAATTTTGGAAGTTTGACCTAGGTTTTTGAGTTTGATTCTGGGCAGACTAGGTTGTTCAGGGTAAAACTTGCCTTATACGACTTGGAATTGAATGAAATGAATTTTTTAGAAATCTTAATATCTTATAAAAATTTCAGAGTTAGATACAGTCCCATTTGTTCCCAGTGGTTCGACGAAGTTGCCCTATGTCCAAATTGGGTCAAAACAAGGTAGTTCAGAAAGGTTAAATTTTGGGGCTTATAACTCAAGCTCTACTAAAGCAAATGAAATGGAACTTATTGCATGTTAACTTTAATATGATACCAATCTCATATGGTTTGATTAGGTTTTCAATTTTTAGTGGATTTTTAATTTTGAGTGTGTAATCCTGGCCAACTACAGGGCAGGCCGAGATAAAACTTAAATAACTTGAGCTACATTTATCAAAATTAGATGGGGCCAAAGAGGTTAGAAAATAGACACATAACACTCTAACATATCCAAAATTTAGGTCTAAATGAGTTAAAATGAATTTAGGGCCTAAGTTACAAAAACTGGGTTGAATGAAAGTGCTGAGGCAGTAACTATGTTCTAAATGCAACAATTGTTTCCATGAAATTGATGTTGAATTGTGAATGAAGTGTTATGAATTCTTTGTAAAAATTGGTTGTCTGAGTACTGGCACTATTCATGGGAAAGTGGACACATTCCGTTATGCTGCCGAATTTTCGGTAGAATTGTAAGGAGGTTATGAGTATTTATGTGTTAAGAATATGTATAGGGAAATCATGTATGCAAGGATATATGAAAGTA
Source organism: Pterocarpus macrocarpus (assembly GCA_031439585.1). NCBI lineage: Eukaryota > Viridiplantae > Streptophyta > Magnoliopsida > Fabales > Fabaceae > Pterocarpus > Pterocarpus macrocarpus. The sequence goes on along the minus strand of CM062513.1, from coordinate 29,810,474 downwards.
AATGATGAAGCATATGTATGAGTGCATTTAGTATGTCTATGCATGATTATGCATGAGAATGAAAGGATATGAACATATTAAATGTGGATCAATTTACTTGGAGACAGTTATGAGATCCCTCTTTGTGAAGGCAGTTAAATAAGATAAGATTAGGTCCTTTTACTTGGAGGCAGTTAATGGGGTCCCTCCCTGTGAAGGCAGTATAAAACTATGAGATCCCTCTACCTTGGAGGCACGTGGTCAAATAAGATCCCTCTTTATTGAAGGTAAGTGGTCAGCTAACATCCCTCTATTCTTGAGGCACATGACCAAGAGAGATCCCTTCAATTTAGAGGCACGTGGCCAAAATGAGATCCCTCCAAGACTAGAGGCACGTGGATCCCCTTGTAGGTTAGTTCTATGTGACGATGGTCACGAGTTGAGCTCATTCCTAGATTAGACTACCCAAGGGCAGTAAAGACCAAAGATTAAAACATATGCAAGCACTCTAAGGATAGCGATATGTAACGCCTAGGTGTGCCAAGGAAAGGAAGTTAAAGAAGGTTAAAGAAACACAAGTGCATTTTGCATGAACTCAAGTGAACGTATTTGCATATACATGATCTGTTCTATTTCTTCATTATATTGGAATTATTATATTTGGATATACTACGACTATATTTAAGTTATGAATTGTAAATTTATTTTACAATAACTCTTATATCTTAAGTATATGAATAAAAAGAACTCTGCTTCGGACAATACATTTTCAAACTATAAAACTGTACAATTTATTTGGCATGATCACCTTCTTCATAATAAATCGAAGCAGCTGGAGATAATAACACTGACACAGCATATGATAGTTTAATGAATCCTACTGAGAATTTATAATTCTCATTCCTATGTTTATTTCCGTGCTATCTCTAGATAGTTCGGAAGTTCCGAAGAAGGTCTTCTGAAAAACATTTCGTTGCATTCTTTAGTGAAAAGTTGAATGGAACTCAACTCAAGTATTCTACCTATGATAAGGAGCTACATGCCTCGGTTCAAGCTTTGGAGGTTTCGCAGCATTATTTGCCACCCAAAAAGTTTGTGATTCACACTGATCATGAGTCTTTGAAGCACCTAAAGGGTCAAGGTGAGTTGAAAAAAAGACATGCTAAATAGGTAGAATTCATTGAGGCCTTTCCATATGTGATTGCTTATAAGCAAGGTAAAGAGAGTGTAGTTGCTGATGCTTTATCTAGGAGATATACTTTAATCACTATACTTTCTTCTAAGTGTTGGGACTTGGGCATTTGAAAGATTTGTATGCAATTGACTCAGATTTTGCTAATATATTTGCTGCATGTGAAAAGGGTGCATATAACAGGGTCTATAGGCATGAAGGTTTTTTATTTCGTGGCAATAGAATTTGTGTGCCTATTTGTACAACTAATGAATTGCTTGCTAGGGAATCACATTGCTGAATTGACCTTTAGAAAAGTGAGTTTGCATGGTGTCCCTAAGACTATTGTTTCTGACTGTGATGTGAAGTTTTGGAGTCATTTTGGAAGGTGTTGTAGGGTAAGTTGAGTACTAAATTGTTATATTATACTATTTGTCACCCACAAACTGAAGTGGTGAATAGAATTTTGGGGACTTTATTGCGTGCGATTATTGGTAAGAATTTGTAAACTTGGAAAGATTGTTTGCCTTTTATTTAGTTTGCTTATAATAGTATTGCACACTTTTCTACAGGTTTTTCTTCATTTGAGATTGTGTATGGTTTTAATCCTTTAACTATTTTAGATTTGATGCCTTTGTATTTAAGTGATCTCGTTAACTTAGATGGTGAAAGCAAGTTCAACAAGGTTAAAGCAATGCACATGAAGGCATGTGAGATGATTAAGAAGAGAAGTAGGTTGACAATCCAAAGAGTGAATAAGGGTCATAAACAAATTGTGTTTGAACCTGGTGATTGGGTTTGGGTTCATTTGAGAAATATGAGGTTTCCTACTCAAAGGAAGTCTAAGCTTAATGCTAGGGGAGATGGTCCATTTCAAGTGCTGGAGAGGATCGATGAAAATACTTATAAGATTGACCTTCCAGGTGAGTATAATGTTTCGGCTACTCCTAAAATTTCTGACCTTTCTCCTTTTGATATGGGTGAAAATTCGAGGACGAATCTTTTTGAGGAGGGAGGGCATGATACAAGCTTAGGAAGGCAAATTGGACATTCCAGCATTAGAGAGCAAGATGGAAATTTTAACATGCTCATGGGACCTATCTTAAGGGTGAGAGCAAAGATGCTAAAATAAAGCTTTGGGAACTTGGCCAAGTCATTTGTGGAAGAGAGGCAACAAGAATGGACTAAGGAAGAGAAGAAAAAACTAAATAGGCCAAATATTGAAAGTGGGCTACCCAAAACTTTAATCGTTGCACAATGGCAATAAAATGTGTCAAGTCCATGTTTGGCTAATTTTATTTATTGATTCTGTTAGTTTTTGTTTAAAGACATATATTTATTTTGAGGTGTTTTATTCAACCCAATTTTAGTGTAGCAACTTGGGTCTTTTTCTCTAGTGGCCTTAGGAAATATTTTAACCTAAGGTAAGAGGTATAAATACCCCAAAAGCTACTACAACAACAACTTTTTGTTGAATAAAATTACATTTTCTATCTTCTTCTAAAGAAACTCCCAAGTGTGTGCAAGTAAGGAGTGGGCATTTTTACTTGTTGCATCAAGAAATTGAATAGGCTATTATCAAGGTAAGTTCTCTTGTAACGTTTGTTCAATTTCATCTATCTTTTATACTAGTTATCTAAGTTTCTAAGAACGAGTTTCTTAGTCATTTAGTAAGGAGGGTTTTTATCATATTTCTTATTTCCTATGAAAGTGTGTGCCTGGAGTTTTGAGATCATTATATCCTTGGAGTTCCGCATCATTTGGTATTAGAGCCAGGTTGAAGATAAATTCCTACTTATTTGTGTTTTTGTTTGTGTTGGCTACATTTTTGTCATTTTTTTTGCTGATTTGCATTGCTGTTCCATTTGTCTTTTGTGTTTCTGATTTAGATATATATAAAAAAAAAAGGAAAAGAAGACCACAAAAAAAAAATAAAAAACATGAAAAAAAGAAAATGTTAAAAAAGAAAAGAAAAATGTAAAAGAAAAAAAGGTGCAAAAAAGTTGGAATCATGCAATTTTATTTAATAAAGTTTGAATCTTGCAACTTTGTTTGGAATAAAAATCACTTCTTAATGATGGTGAGCATATGGTGTTGTTGGGTTTATGAGTGTAGTTATATGTTGTCATGACTCAAGGGAATAGGGGATCTCGAAATACTTTAGGAATAGAAGTGTGATTAGAGCCTCTGATTATTCTGTGAACCTAGGACTCACTAGTATGTGATCTCGAGGGGACTAAAAGATTCGAAGGCAAAACTTTGGCTGAAAACCCTTAAACAAAGTATGACTTCACATAAGAAGTAAGTGGCTAAAAGCCTATAATGCACATTTATTTTAAGCCATAAGATTCTCTCATGAGTAAACATGGGGATTTGTATGGTAACTCATAAGACATCTCACAAACAATAATGCAGCCATGGATGCCCTTTAGGGTATGAGTGTGTGATACTATTAAGCAAGTTTAGCAAGTTGAATGAGTATTGACTCATAATTGAATGATTATTGATGCTTGATATGTTGATATGGAATGAATGACTTATTATTGGTTGAATTTTCCATGCTTTGTAAATTTTGGGGAAGCTTCGATCTAAACGTTATATGACCGGATTTTCGTCAACATTGTGGACTTAGACATATCCATTGCATGCTTATTTGCGTCTTGTCTTTGAGCATAATGCATATGAAAATGTAAGATGTAAATAAGAAATGAAATTATTGGACGTGATCCTTCAAAAGGAAAGGTGATCCACAAAAACAAGATAAGCATATGTGATCCTTCAAAAAGAAGGTGACCCATTAAGAGACTCCACTACTTTGGAGGTATAGGGCCCAGACTTCTCCAATTTAGAGGAACCCTTTTTAGCTTAGTTTGATTTTAGATAGGAACTATGTGGCTACAGTCGTGGAATGAACTCATGTCCAACACCAGTCTATCAAAAGGGATGTAATGAAAGAATGTTAAGCACGTGCTAATTATGAAAGTTAGGGAAGTCAAAGTCAATGGATTACATGAAAGTGCATGCATTTTTATTTCTTCATATTTATGGTTATGAATGTTTATTCTATGCTTTTGTTTGTATGTTTCTCTCTTATGACCTTGTATCAACTTGTGTTATGTTTATAAGATTAAGATTAAAAGTAACCCACTTCGGGAACTTATATTTTCAAAACCCTTAAAATTGAATCTATGCATGTTCACCTTTTTATAACTAAACTTGAAGTGGCTAAAGCGATGATGATGACATGATTCATGGTCTAGTCGGAATCCTAATGAGAAATTATATTTCTCGCTCATATGTTTTTGTGTCGTCTTCAGATGATGTTGATGGCATCATGGCAGTGCTTTCGATGGTACCGAATGGAATATGGTGAGGAGCTGTCATTTTTTGACACCTAGCTAAGAAGGATCGAGATAGTAGCATAGTATTTTTATTTTCTTAAAAGTCCTCGTTGGGTAGTTCATTTGTAATTAAGAGCATATTGGAAGTCTTGCTACTTAATTTGACCTATTATCTATATAATAATTATTAAGTGCAATTGTGATTCTTAATTTATCTATGATTATATCATCATTAAAGTATCGTGTTATGTTATTTCAATTTCGTCATATGTCTTTTTAGTAATTTAGCAATACGAGGAACAACGTCTATATATACACGAGTAAATAAGCGCTTAAAGACTTAGTTTTCAAGCATAAATATTTTTTAAAAAAATTCTATTTTTATGTACTACATTAATTTCAATTATAATAACTTATGCTAGTTGAGGGAAATAATTATTAATGCCATAAAATGACTTAAGCATAGTATAGTATTATTAGGGTTTTGTAGTGTATATTTGTCATAATGGGATTGACGAAAGTAGAAGTTGCACCAACCTTCTTCTTGACCCCTCTTTCTTTGGTCAGATTCCCCTATTTTCTGACTGCTTTTCTCTTATCTTTGACTTTGCTTCGGGTCATCATTTTTTCCATTCTCTTGGTGAGCTTTTGCTTTATTCGTTTCTCAGAATTCCATAATGTTGATGTATCCGACAACTCTTTCTTTGAACTCAGCAATTGTCCTCGATGGAGTGATTACAAAGGAATCAGCAAATAGGCTGGCTCTTAACCCTTTCTTGATGGAGTACAACTCCACGACAAGGTCTAAGTCTTTTATATGCATGACCACAACATTAAACCAATTCCAAATATTCTCTCAATTGCTTCTTGAGAGCCCTGTCTTATAGCATCCAAGGAATCCGAGGTCTTATTATAAACTCGGCTTGAAGAGAAGTGATATATGAATACCTGGGAGAGTAGAGCAAAATCATGGATTGATTCAACAGGTAATGAGGAAAACCACAGGAGGGATGCTTTCTCCAAAAAAGTAAGGAATGTTTGGCACAAAAATGGATCAGTAGCTCTTTTAACCAACATCATAGACTTAAACTCCAAAAATGCCCTCGAATACACTAGAAAGCCTTGCATAGTAGTTGTTTGATGTGTTTTATTCCCTTCATGAGTGTGTCGAGCATTGTCTTCCTCTCTATTCTGAGTAAGGTTATCATTATTATGGTAACTGCTAGAATCATTTTCCCTTCCAGTATTCTCTTAGTTCATCGCCTCTGTTTGGGTTATCAGCTTCCTATTCTGACCTTGAGGTTGACCAATCATGCGATATAATCTTTCCATGGTGGGAGGTGGCAAAACATTATTCACCTTATTCCCATTGTTGGGATTGCTTGGGTTATTGGCGTGATATACATGCTAACACTTTTGACTTCTTGTAGTGACCATTCACCATTTGTGGGAATAGCTTCAGTGTCATAGTGGGCGCCAATGTTCTAACCTATTTCTGAGGTCATCTAGCGATGTCTTTCCCAAGTTTGATCTTTTCGTGAATCCTCAACTTTAATGGGAGACCTGCAAAGGACTTTGATGCTCAAGTCAAAACTCTCTTCTACTTAGGTACAAGTGAAATAGGATTAGTTACTTACCTTCGGCTCTTTGTAAGCCTCATTTTATCTACCTTCAAATATCTTCCCTTAGATAAGGTTTCCACATTTTCTTATTTCCATTGGATTCACTGGTCCTTGGTAACTACCTCAAGTGGTTGAGGCTTATCAAGAGCGTAAGCTCCTTGAGACTTATCAAGAAGAACTCCTTCTAGAAGGTCTCACTCTGGAGTCCCTAGGCCCAACTCTAAGGCCCAGGAAAATAGTTTAGTCTAAAAGTAAAAATTCTACATGAAAGACGAATAGATAAAAGAGAAATATAGATGAATGGTTTCAAGTCTCCTTTTCTCTAAAGAACTCCAAGAAACTCTAACCAAAACCTTGTGGGCCTTTTCTTAGTGCAAAGGATGGCTAAGAGGCCAACCAAAGATCAAGTCCTTTCTTACTTCTTGAAAAGTTGTATATATATTGCTTCCTTGATGACTAGGGTTTTTTGGGAGAGAAGAGATCCCCCAAATTCTCTCCTAATAATTGATTGGGACCAAAGTAATAATTTTTCACAATTAATGAGGTCAAAGGTGTAGCTTGAAGTGCAAGGAAGGAATCCAGTTAACTCTTGGTTGCATATTAATTAGGGAAGAGAAGCCCAAATTGTATTCTGGTGTAGGGTTTATACTGGACCATCATTTTCCAAGCTCTGTAGTGCTCTATACAATTGGAATTAATCTTCAAAGGTAGAAAGAAGTTGTAGATATTCAAGTAAGCTTTTCAAGGAAATAAGAATCACATCAATTGAATTTTTATAGCTCAAGATATTGGTAAAATATTGGGAAAAGGTTATGCTAAATAGTATCAAGACAATTTGTACTTCAATCTTACAATTAGATTTTCACCTAGAAGTTTTGAGAATTAGAATTCAAGCTCGTAAATAAAGTTGTATATCTATCTATCATCTTTCTAGAACATCTTGAATCATCTCAATCCAAGCTCTGTAAAGAGAGATATGGATATTCTTGTATAGCATGTTCATTAAATTTTGCAAAATATGCTCCTAGAGACTTCAATTTAGCTCCATAAATTCCTTCCTTGAAAAGTTGAATACAATCAGCTTTAAAGCCTTTAAAAACACGAAAAATTACCAAATTAACATTAGACATAAGAAATATACAAAAAGGCCCAATTATCATGCAGAATACGCTTTCTATAAATAAAGCAGAAAACTATGTCAAAATAAGCAATAAAAGAGTTTGTATAGGACACACAATCTTTAGTCATTCTAGGAACTAATGGAATTGGGGGAACAACATATCTTGATGAAACAATGTTTCGTGAACTAGAATGTTTTGTAGATAATAAGTTAGATAATATGGGAAATTGAGTTTCATAAAAATTCACATGTCTCAAGATGCAAGTTTTGCCATCAAAAGCTAAGCATGTATAACCTTTGTGATTAAGGTGATGACTATATTATTGTACTTATTTATTGCTAGATTTGACATAGTTTTGTGTTTTAATTATAAATATTTTAGCTAATTTGTATAATAATTGGACTTTTTGTAGAGAGTGAGCATTTAATGTTGATTTGGTGATTACTTATAGGTTTTACGACTAATTTTGCTCAATTATTGCAAGGAATGAATTAATGACAATTAATTGGAGTAATTTGGAATTAAATCTAAACTATTTTGGGAAAGTATTAAAGAAGAAAAATTTGTATCTCTCTTTACAGATGTCTGATTTAGATGATTCAAGATGTTCCAAAAGGATTAAGAAGAGATCTCCAACTTTTCTATTGATCAAATTTCCAGTTCTCCAAGATTCTAGGTGAAAATCGAGTTGGAAGATTGAGGAGCAAATTTGTCCGAATTTTGTCCAATTTAACCTCTGATCAGTATTTCACCTATATCTTGAGCTACAAATGATGTGGTTCTTGTGGCATTGAAAAGCTAACATAAAGATCTACAATTACTATTTCTACCTTTGAAGGCTAATTCCAACCACAGAGAGTGCTATAGAGCCTAAAAGTTGATAGTTTTGATTTAGCTTTACTCCAAAATGCGAATTGGGCTTCCTTAATCCAATTAGGATACAATCAACGATTAATTAGACTTCTCCCTGTTGGAAGAGATAACACGAGAAAGGGGGTTGAATTGTGTTCTTTTCAACAATAAAAAATAACCTAAAAAGTTAAAATTGAAAATCTATCTCAAGTCTTAGACTTGGATTGCGAAAACATTGTGTTAGTTAATAAAAACTTATTTGTTTAAATTAAAGAAGGGAATGAACAAATTGATGTAAAAATGCAGATAGAATTGCTTATGTGATTAAAATAAAAGGCTAAGTAGCTATGGAAGAAACACACAAGAGATTTTTATACTAGTTCGACCAACCACTTGCCTACTTTTAGTCCCCAACTCTTTGGTGAGATTTTATAAAACCTGAGTATTCTTTGTCCAAGCTTCTCCAAGCTTCTTACAACATATTAGTCTTTTCTCAAGCCTTTCCAAGCTTTACCTCGAGTATTCTTTATCCTAGCCTCTCCAAGCTTTACTTGACCACTACTGGGTCTGTGTACAAGTTTTGAGATTTGAAAACAATTTGTGAACACTCACACTATGATGCGACTCCAGCAAGTATACCGGATCGTACAAGTAATAAAGTGATGAGAAAAGTATCGTTTCCACGAGGATAGATCAAATACCGGATAGTTTAAGGGATGACTATTTGGAAAGAATGAAATTATGGATGTAAAGAAATTTAAAATAAAAATAAGAATTTAATAAATACGAAAGACTGTAACTAGGATGGATTCAAGAAAGGTTGGCTAAATATAATGGAATGAACACTAGGGCTAATTAACTTCACCTATTGTAGATGCATTGCCTATGAATTTCTGTTAATCCGTTCTATCCTAATTGACTCACAGTCGGTTCCCCTTAATTTATTCCTAGCCTCTCTCAAGGTTAAGCAATACTCTTTATCCTAACTGATTGCCTAATCTCTTAGCACAAACTAATCTAGGAAAAGGTTGAAGTTCTATGGGTTCCTATGTTGACCGCATGAACTACGTTTGTCTATCTCTAGTTTTCGCTCAGCTCACGGTGTTTATGTTAAAAAGCTTTGTTTACAAACCCTATCTCTAGTTATTGCATCAATTGAATGGTGGCAAATCAATCAAAAGCATTAAGCACAAACAAAAACACTAAGCAATTGAAATAGAAACAAGATTAATATTAATCCATAAAGAAAATTGTCATACAAAAGGGTCTATTAATGCCCTAGCAAGGGAAATTTAGTTCATGTCTAAAGAAAAGAAAACAATAACAGAGTATAAAGACGAGGAAACAAAAAAACAAAGAGCCATGGAGAATTCTGGCTAGACACAAGGAATTCAGGAAAATTTGGATCTCTCCGTGTTGATGATTAAGCGCCGAAATCCTTGAATCTTCACCTTCAATCTCTTGGAAGAAGTCTTCTGTCTTGGAGAGGGTGTGTAAGTGTCTAGGGATCCTCTTTGTGATATGTGTGACCCCCTTTTTATAGTGCGTATGTCCCTCTTTTAACTCTCAGCTCGAATGGATAATCTGCTGCAAACGGGCTTGTGCTATAGTGCAAGAGGTTACGCTATAGCGCAAGCCTCAATTCTTGGCTCAATTATGAAATCTGGTGGCGCGCTATAGTGTGCTGGGTTGCGCTATAGCGCAATGAAAATTTGTTGACATTTATACGAACACGCTATAGCGCGCTGGGTTGCGCTATAGCGCAACATGAGACCTTGGAAATTTGACAAAACGGGAGTGCGCTATAGTGCGCTGGGTTGCGCTATAGTGCGACATGAATGTGGCAATTTCTTCCTTATGCGGCAGTGCGTTGTAGTGCACTGGCTTGCGCTGCTGAGTCTGAATTCATGGCTTGGCTTCTTCCAACTTCTTTTGGGCCTACTTATACCTACAATAAATCAAATAAACCCAAAATAAGTATCCAAAAGATAAGAAAATAATAGAAAATAAGAATACCACCTAATCTAAACTACTTAACTAAAATAAAATAAAATAGCAACAAAGCTAAACAACTGCGTCCTAAATTAAATAAGAACTAACTAAAAATATAACTCATCAAAGAGAGTTATCATAACCCCCAACTTAAGTACTTGCTTGTCCCCAAGCAAAACTAAAAACAAGGACTAACAACAGACAAAAATTGAAGACTTAATGAAAAAAACACTTAAAACAAAGGGATTCACTAAACAAAACAGTCAGAACAGATGTTATTACCTATGAACTTCCTCATCACTGCTCCATAGGTTAACTTAATAGTCACCAAAAATCCAAGTTTGAGTACCAAGATCATCTAATTGTGCCTCTAAATTGTCAAAAGAATGGATCAAGTGTGTGTGTACAAGAGAAAAGTAACAAAGAATTGACTCACCCTATGCTTATGCCATGTTCAAGAAAAGACCAAAAAAACATCGCATTATCCACAATCATCTCTCTCTATTTCTATATGAGTATCACTTAGCCAAAGATTAAAAGGACTTTTTATCAGCTTGTAATGGTAGGCCAAGGTAAGAGGTAGATGGAATAGTCATTTAAGCTCAATGTTACCTTCAATTTTAGGAACCCTCACCCCTAACTCATTCTCCTTGAGGTACCCCCAACTTAGTTGCTTGGCAACCATCATGCTTTTCTTGTTAAACCTTGGCATTATCTTTTCCTTGTATTGCCAACTTTTCTCTATTTTTTTTTTCTTCCTTGCTTTTTTTTTTCTTTTCTCCTTTCCTTTCCATTTTTCTTTATTTTTTTTCAAATATTCACCCACTCCACTTTTAACTTTAGAAAGCATGACGTTGGTGTAGTGGAGATATTATCCTATTCAAATGAGTTTAGAAGTTAAAGCTTGAGGGTAAACCATGGGATCAAAAAAGGAAAAGCAAGGAAGGGCATTAGGCTCATAACGTGGTTCAATCCAAGAATAGGCTTTAAGGCTCAAATAGGGTGACTAAGGATCAATGACCAAGGGTGGGCAATGAGGCTCAATTATGGCTACCAAATATGGCCTAAATCACTTCTAAGGCTAAGATTCACTTACATATATTTCAAGAGAGATTCACATGAATAAAAATGCATGTCTGAACCTAAATAAAGCATAAAAAGCATAAAGATCACCTATCCTAAGTTACTAACTCTTATCAAAGTGCAAGAAAATAATCCTTCTCAATTCAAAAGTAAAGGCACAAGAAGATTTTCAAGGCTTAAATTTGGATCCAAAGTCACTTAAGAGTTAACAAATAGAGCAGTCTTTCATATCATAGGCATAGGCATTGCATCTATTTGACTGACAAAAGACACTAAGAAAGAAGACTAAAATGAAAAATCTTTTTAGGTTTTTTGTTTTTTTTTGAAATCGAAACAAGACAACTAGAAGACTAGAAAACTAACAATAACTAAAAATAAGCAGGAGCAAAACGCAAAAGTACATTTATGGACTTTCCCAACCCCCACTTAAAAATTGTGCATAGTCCCTAATGCACTGGAATAGAAACAAAAAGGGAAAGGAAAGGAAAGAAACTCCCCAAATCTAGTCTTCCTCAAACTCCTCAGCTGCGTCTTCTACTTCTTCTTCTGACTCCTTCTGTGCAAAGGCCTCCTCCTCCATGAGACGCTCAAGCTTTGGATCTGGTGGAGGTAAAGGTGGTAGCTGCTGGAGGAGCTCTGGCAACAGCTGCTGCCTCGTAAGTGCCTCCAGACCCTGGATGCCTCTATAAATAGAGGAATACTGCCTGCTCACTCTATTCTGGAGGGTGGTCTGTGTGCTCCTCATGTCTAGGCGCAACTCATCAATCTGGGCCTGAAGCTGAAGCCATGGTGGCTGGGACGCATCAGTGTCTCCGACTTGTGGTGGTGGCAGCGATGGTGATGATGCATCTCCCTGTCTCTCAGCCTGTCAGGTCCTCCTGGTCCTTCGAGTTGCTCTGTTCAGTGTCACAGAGAGGCTCTCATTAGAAATATTTGGACCTTTGTCCGTCATGCGCTCTGCAGGATCTACAACAACACCTGGCTGCAAGGCTAATGCAGTGATCAGGGATGGGTAAGTTAAGGAGTAGTTGCTGCTCGGTATGGTCATCATCTGATCCTTGATCAACTGCCCCAGGTTCACCTCCCTCTGAGTTATGAGGCAATACAGTAACAGGCACCTCTCCCTAGTGATAGAATGGGTGTGCCTGCTAGGCATGAGGTGAGAGAACATAATCTGAGCCCACACTCTGTTTGCTGGGTTGAGGTACTTATTCAGCAGGTGCTTCGGGCCGGTAGACGGAGTATCATAATAAGCCTACTTGCCATTCGGCAGGGCTATGGTCTGAAGAATCTCATCTTAATCTACATTCTGCCCTCTCAATGTAGAAAAATCATCCTGCTGGATATCAGGAGTGTGCATGAAGGAGCTGATGCTGGAGGGGCGGACGTCTACCTACTGGCCTCTCACCCAGACGTGGCCTTCAGGTTGGTTGGCCCCACTAACCACCATCAGGTTGGCATAAAATTCTCGCACTAAATTGAGACAACCCAATGGTGGCTCATCCAACAAGCTGTGCCACCTTCTCCTCTCTATCTCTTCCACATGTGCTCGGAATGTACCCGAACTCAGCTGAACGCCCTTCTCTATCACCAACTCCCATTTGTGGAGGGAGGAATGGTGTCGATGTTGACAGTTCGCCCTGATGAATCGATGTCTGTTAAAATCTTCCCCGGCATGAGAGGGTTGGGAAGAAGAGGAGGCTTCAGTAGTCTTGGTTCTCTTTCTGGATGCCATGGTCCTGAAAACACAAGTAAAACAACCAAAAATCCAAAGGCAACCAGTCAGTAATCAATAAATCATAACAGAGTGTTCCAAGATAACGACCCCCAACTTACTTACTAGCACAGTCAGAATTAATCCATAAGAGGGAATAACGCAAAATCCAAGCACTATAATTCCATCTAACATAATAAAGCATTTGCAAGGATTCTAAAAATAATCAGTGAAGATATGGATCCTAAGTACATGTGAATATGGATCATGTCAAGTAAAGCTTCCAATCCTATTCTAAAATCCAATTGTCTTAAATCAAATATGCATAAACATCCAAATGACTCAACTCATATTCTCAATTCAGAGCCAAATATTCAATAACTCAAGCCAATAACATAATATAGCAACAATGATCACAATTGACTCAAGTATGATGTTTAATCAAATGAAACAGCATCAATTCATTCTACCATAACAAAAGCACATGTTATTTATGATAAATTCAAGGTGAGAACTAAACATGGCAATGTAGGTAGCATATGCAACATTAAAAATCAAAACTGAGACAGTAAGAAGATGCAAACCAGGTATGGATGACTCTCAACAACTCAAGTGGAGCAACTACTTTCCAAAAATGGTGAGAGTTCTGCTTCCCACCCAAGAAAATCCTATTCTGTGAGTTACGGTTCAAATGGGGAACAACTAGTGGTTGTGATGCAAAAATAGGTGAAAATGTGAGGGGTGAGGGGCAGTTTTGAGGTGAGGAATGGATTTGGGTGGAAGGAATTGAGTGGGAGAATGAGTGTTTGTGTTTGGATGTGTGAGGGAGGGAAGAGAGAAGAGACTTCGTGTGTGTGTGTGTGTGTGTGTGTGTGTGTGTCTCTGTGTGTGTTGCAGCAAAGCTGCAGCGCGATCTTTAAATCTGTCATGAAAGTGGTCTTGCGCTATAGCGTAAGGTATAGTGCTATAGCGCAACAAAATTCTCTTTTGGTGTATCATACAAACGGTCTTGCGCTATAGCGCAAGAAAATATTCTCTTCACTTTCTGCAGACTCAGGCTTGCGCTGTAGCGCAAGTCATCGCACTATAGCGCAAGAAAAAATTTTCAAAATGCATACTCCCTTTGACAGCACGCCATAGCGCAACGCAGCGCGCTATAACGCGCTGTTGCTACTGCAACTTCTACATTTTCTCTGCTGCACGCCCAATTTCATCACTTCTTCCACTTATGAACTTCCTGATAGCTCCATGAACCTAAAAAAAAAAAAAAAACCAAACAAACTAGACTTGAATAAATTAAATTGATTCTAAATAAAATTATACCTAAAAAAATAACAATAATAATAAAGAAAAACTAAAATGATCCTAAATAAAAGAGTTAAAAGAAATCAAAGAAAAGTTAGAAAAAGTTGGGTTGTCTCCCAACAAGCACTTTGATTTAATGTCCCTAAGTTGGACATGACTCTATCTAACAACATGGATCAGAGAGAAGAGATAAAGCCTTGAGTTTATCATAGCTTCCATCAACATATGGCTTTAACCTTTGGCCATTGACTTTAAATGTGCCTTTGGTAGAATATGTGACCTCAATAGCTCCAAAAAGGGATACTTTAGTGATCTCAAACGGTGCGGACCACCTTGATCTCAGCTTCCCAGGGAATAGCTTCAATTTAGAATTGGAGAGTAGGACTTTCTGACCTATGTGGAAGTCTCTACTTAGTATATTCCTATCATGCCACTTCTTGGTTTTCTCCTTATAGAGCTTGGCATTTTCATAAGCTTCCTGTCTAAACTCATCCAACTCATTAAGTTGTAGCATTCTTTTCTCACTCGCCTCTTTGAGATCAAAATTGAGCAGTTTTGTTGCCCAATATGCCGTATGCTCCAACTCAATTGGCATGTGACAAGCCTTCCCAAAGACCAATTTATATGGAGACATCCCAATGGGAGTCTTGAAAGCCGTCCTATAAGCCCAAAGGGCATCATCCAACTTAACTGACCAATCCTTCCTTGAGGAATTAATAGTCTTCTTAAGGATCCTCTTCAACTCCTATTGGACACCTCCACTTGGCCACTTGTCTGAGGGTGGTAAGGAGTGCTAACCTTGTGCTTCACACCATATTTGGCAAGAAGGGTTTCAAATTGATGGTTGCAGAAGTGTGTGCCCCCATCACTGATTATTGCTCTTGGGGTGCCAAATCTTGAAAAAAATATTCTTCTTTAGAAACTTTGTGACGACTCGAGCATCATTAGTAGGAGATGCCATAGCTTCCACCCATTTGGACACATAATCAACTGCTCCCAATACATATTTGTTGCCAAAGGAAGTGGGAAAAGGACCGATGAAGTCAATACCCCAAACATCAAATAGCTTAACCCCCAAAATATTATTCAATGGCATCTCATGCCGCCCAAACACATTCCTAGTCCTTTGGCAATCATTGCACCTTCTCACATAGTCATTGGCATCTCTGAAAATAGTGGGCCAATAGAACCCACACTGTAGGACATTAGTAGTTGTCCGGGTGGCTCCAAAGTGACCCCCAACTGGTGATGTGTGACAATGGTAAAGAATGCTAGCCACGTCTTCTTGAGGAACACATCTTCTAATAATCTGATCTGAGCAATGTCTATAAAGAAATGGGTCCTCCCAAAAATAGTACTTGAGGTCAGAAAAGAATTTCCTCTTCTAGGAGTGTGAGAAACCCTCAGGCAGAAGTCTCTTCACCAGGTAATTGGCATAGTCTGCAAACCATGGTGCTACTTGTGCTACCCATAGCTGCTCATCAGGAAATGTCTCTCTAATCTCTTTTTCCTCATGCAGAAAGGGAGAGGTCAATCTAGAAACGTGGTCAGCTACTAAGTTCTCTGCTCCCTTTTTATCTCTGATCTCCAAATCAAATTCTTGAAGCAATAGAATCCATCTAAGGAGCCTAGGCTTGGCATCCTTCTTATCCAACAAGAACTTCAGGTCTGCATGGTTCGTGTAGACAATCACTTTAGCACCTATCAAATAAGAACGGAATTTGTCAAAAGCAAAAACAACAGCCAAAAGTTCCTTTTCAGTGGTAGCATAATTAAGTTGTGCATCATTCAAAGTTCTACTGGCATAATAAATAACATGCAACAACTTATTCTTTCTCTGTCCTAAAACAGCACCTATGGCATAATCACTAGCATCACACATGAGCTCAAATGGCAAGTCCCAATTAGGTGCGACAAGAATGGGAGCTGAAACTAATTTGTTCTTCAAAAGTTCAAGGCGTGCAAGCATTCATTATCAAAATTAAAAGGAACCTCCCTAACTAACAAATTACTCAAAGGCTTAGCAATTTTAGAGAAGTTCCTAATAAATCTCCTATAAAATCTAGCATGGCCTAAGAAAGTTCTAACTCCCTTCATATTGGTTGGTGGAGGTAACTTCTCAATGACTTCAATTTTGGCTCTATCCACTTCAATTCCTTTAGCTGAGATTCGATGTCCAAGAACCATAAAATGACACTTCTCCCAATTCAAAACAAGGTTAGTTTCCTGACATCGTTTCAAAACAAAAGATAAATGATACAAACAATCATCAAAAGAAGAATCAAAAACTGAAAAATCATCCATAAAAACCTCTATAAACCTCTCCACCATGTCATGGAAGATAGCCAGCATGCATATCTGGAAGATGGCTGGGGCATTGCATAACCCAAATGGCAATCTCCTATACGTAAATGTCCTATATGGGCAGGTGAATGTAGTCTTCTCCTGATCCTCTGGGGCAATGTGTATCTGGTTGTAACCAGAGTAGCCATCCAAGAAGCAATAGTAAGCATGGCCTACTATCCTCTCCAACATCTGGTCCATGAAGGGTAGTGGGAAATGGTCCTTGCAGGTGGCATCATTAAGCTTCCGATAATCAATACACATCCTCCACTCGGTGACCATACGAGTTGGAATGAGCTCATTATTCTCATTCTTCACCATTGTAATTCCTCCTTTCTTGGGTACCACCTGAATTAGGCTCACCAAAACACTGTCTAAAATGGGATATATGATCCCAACATCTAGGAGCTTCACCACTTCCTTTTTCACAACCTCTTTCATGGTTGGGTTCAGCCTCCTCTGTGGTTGGACCAGTGGCTTGAAGTCATCTTCCATGAAGATTTTATGCATGCAAAAGGTGGGACTGATATCCCTCAAGTCTGAAATCTGCCACCCAATAGCTGCCTTATGATCTCTTAGTACCCTTAGCAACTTATCTTCTTCTACGCTACTTAGTAAGGCACTAATAATAACAGGATATGTGTCACCCTCACCAAGGAATGTATATCTCAGATGCATAGGAAGTTGCTTGAGCTCTAATTTTGGTGGCTCCTCACTCATTGGTTATAGTTCCTTATCCCGTGTTAGAGTGTCAGAAAAAGGGCGAGAAACTACCGGTTGAGCTTCCAAAAGTTCATGGCACAACTGTAAGTTGTTGTCCTCCAATTCTTCTGCCATTTTAAAGTTCACCAGGTATGCCTCTAAGGGAATGGTGGTGGAAACAGCTCCAAAGGAAGAGGTTATCACTTCTTCAACGACATCGACTCTAAAGCAAGAATCAGCTTCCAGGGGAAACTTAGTTGCATCAAAAACATTGAAGGTGACCTTCTCATCTTGTACCCACAACTCTAACTTTCCCTCTTGGACATCTATGAGGGCTCTCCCCATGGCTAAGAAGGGTCTCCCAAGAATGAGGGGGACTTCTCTGTCTTCCTCCATGTCAAGCACTACAAAATCCATAGGGAATATGAGCTTATCCACCTTTACCAGAACATCCTCAATAATGCCTCTTGGATGCTTGACTGATCTGTCAGCCAGTTGTAGTGACATCATGGTAGGCTTGACTTCTCCAACTCCAAGCTTCCTGAAAATAGACAAAGGCATTAAATTAATACTGGCACCAAGATCACAAAGAGCTTTATTAAAATAAACATCACCAATGACACATGGAATAGTAAAACTCCCTGGATCTTTAAGCTTGGGAGGCAGCTTGTTTTGCAAGATGGCACTGCACTCTTCAATAAGTAGGATAGTCTCATTATCTCTGATTTTTCTCTTTTGAGAGAGGATTTCCTTCATAAACTTAGCATAACTAGGCATCTGAGTCAATGCCTCCACGAAGGGTATATTAATTTGCAGCTTCTTGAATACTTCCAGAAATTTTGCAAATTGTTTATCATGCTGCTCTTTCTTCAATTGCTTCACCCTATGTGGATAGGGAATGGGAGGGTCATAGGTAAGTAATGCCACATACTCTAGTATCTTTTCTTCTTCTCCCATACCCTTGCTACGCCTCATAGGAATCTCATATTTCTTCCTTTGGGTAGTTTGCACTTCAGTCTCAGCAGGTTGCTCTTCTTCCACTTTTGGCATCTTAGGTTCTTCTAGTCCTTTGCCACTTCGTAGGGTAATTGCCTTGACTTATTCTCTTGGATTTTTCACTATGTTGCTAGGCAAAATACCCTGTGGTCCTTCGGCTAGTTGTTGGGATATCTACCCCAATTGAGTTTCAAGGTTTCTAATGGAAGCCTCCTGGTGCTTGAATTGTGCTTCAGTCCTATCCACAAAATTAGAATGAGTCTGCATGAGTTGTTGGAACATTTCTTCCAAGTTAGATTTCTTCTCTTGGACAGGTGGGTTGTATGAATGCCTGGGAGCACCCTGATTCCCACGGAACTGACTGGAATGACCATAGTCTCTGTATCCAGGAATGTAGCTATTGGAACGGAGATTGTGCCTCTGCCCATTCATCTAATTGACTTGTTCATCAGAAGTAAGCTCTGTGGCACATTCTCCATTAGGATGATTCCCTTGGTAGGAGTCACACCGCAAGATCGGTGCTAGGGGAGTGGTGTTAAGCATATCTATTTGCTTCTGAATGGCTGCGTTTTGGACAGAAAAAGCTTGCATCTGGGCCAAGAAGGCAATGGTAGTGTCGACTTCTAAAACTCCCCTCATCTGAGTTCTCTCACTAGGCCTTTGGTAATTATTGCTAGCCATTGTTTCGAATAGCTCCCATGACTGCTCTGGTGTCTTATTATTTAGAGAGCTGCCAGCTGCTGCATCAACCATGATTTGGGTGGACATGAGGAGACCATTATAGAATATTTGGATTTGCATCCAAAGCAGGATGCCGTGATGTGGACACTTGGCCAATAATTCCTTATACCTCTCCCAAGACTCATAAAAGGATTCTCCATCTGTTTGGGTGAAGGAAGTGATGTCATTCCTCATCTTAGCAGACTTGGTAGGAGGGAAGTACTTCTCCAAGAATTTTCTGGCCACCATATCCCAAGTAGTGAGTGTCCCTTGTAGTAGAGACTTCAACCAAGCTCTGGCTTTGTCCCTCAATGACAAATGGAACAACCTCAACTGAATAGCATCATCCATGGCACCATTGATTTTTATGGTGTAACAGATTTCCAGGAAGTTGCTGAGGTGTTCATTTGGATCCTCACTAGGTAGTCCCGCAAACTGGCAATTTTATTGCACAAACTGAATGAGTGATGTTTTCAGCTCAAAGTTGTTTGCTTGGACAAGCGGTCTCATAATACTTGATAAGCACCCTTCAAGAGTTGGTGCCAAGTAGTCCTTCATGACTCTATCATCATGCTCATTTTCATTGGCCATGGTAACTTCAGGGACTTCTTCAATTGCTCTCCGTGCTTTCCTGAGTTGATGCAAGGAACGCTCGATTTCTGGATCAAAGAGCAAGTCTTCAACAGATTGGCTCCTTCGCATAAACTGCAAAAACGGAACACAAGAACAGGTGAACAAAATAACAAGGCTAAATAGAAATAACTAACAAAATAAAATAAAATAAAATAAAATATCCAATCTAGTATCCCGTCAACTAAAAAATGATATTGATACTATCCCCGGCAATAGCGCCAAAAACTTGATGCGACTCCGGCAAGTATACCGGATCGTACAAGTAATAAAGTGATGAGAAAAGTATCGTTCCCACGAGGATAGATCAAATACCGGATAGTTTAAGGGATGACTATTTGGAAAGAATGAAATTATGGATGTAAAGAAATTTAAAATAAAAATAAGAATTTAATAAATACGAAAGACTGTAACCAAGACGGATTCAAGAAAGGTTGGCTAAATATAATGGAGTGAATGGTAGGGCTAATTAACTTCACCTATTGTAGACGCATTGCCTATGAATTTCTGTTAATCCGTTCTATCCTAATTGACTCACGGTCGATTCCCCTTAATTTATTCCTAGCCTCTCTCAAGGTCAAGCAATACTCTTTATCCTAACTGATTGCCTAATCTCTTAGTACAAACTAATCTAGGAAAAGGTTGAAGTTCTATGGGTTCCTATGTTGACCGCATGAACCGCGTTTGTCTATCTCTAGTTTTTGCTCAGCTCACGGTGTTTATGTTAAGAAGCTTTGTTTACAAACCCTATCTCTAGTTATTGCAAACCAACGAATCAATTGAATGGTGGCCAATCAATCAAAAGCATTAAGCACAAACAAAAACACTAAGCAATTGAAATAGAAACAAGATTAACACTAATCCATAAAGAAAATTGTCATACAAAAGGGTCCATTAATGCCTTAGCAAGGGAAATTTAGTTCATGTCTAAAGAAAAGAAAACAATAACAGAGTATAAAGACGAGGAAACAGAAAAACAAAGAGCCATGGAGAATTCTGGCTAGACACAAGGAATTCAGGAAAATTTGGATCTCTCCGTGTTAATGATTAAGCGCCGAAATCCTTGAATCTTCACCTTTAATCTCTTGGAAGAAGTCTTCTGTCTTGGAGAGGGTGTGTAAGTGTCTAGGGATCCCCTTTGTGATATGTGTGACCCCTTTTTATAGTACATATGTCCCTCTTTTAACTCTCAGCTCGAATGGATAATCTGCTGCAAACGAGCTTGCGCTATAGCACAAGGGGTTACGCTATAGCGCAAGCCTCAATTCTTGGCTCAATTGTGAAATCCAGTGGCGCGCTATAGCGCAACGAAAATTTGTTGACATTTATACGAACACGGCGTTGCGCTATAGCGCAGCATGAGACCTTGGAAATTTGACAAACGGGAGGCGCTTATAGCAAGATCAAGTTTGCGCTATAGCGTGACATGAATGTGGCAATTTCTTCCTTATACGGCAAGTCTTGTCAGAAGATCGGCTTACGCTTATAGCAAAGGTGCTAAGTCTGAATTCATGGCTTGGCTTCTTCCAACTTCTTTTGGGCCCACTTATACCTACAATAAATCAAATAAACCCAAAATAAGTATTCAAAAGATAAGAAAATAATAGAAAATACGAATGCCACCTAATCTAAACTACTTAACTAAAATAAAACAAAATAGCAACAAAGCTAAATAACTACGTCCTAAATTAAATAAGAACTAACTAAAAATATAACTCGCCAAAGAGAGTTATCACACTAACTCTCTTTGCAGAGGATAAATAATATTTTCTCAGTGTGTGTAACTTCTCTAAATTCTCAAAGAGAGAATCTTATCAAATACAAAGCAGAAGAGAAGATTTTCTATTGAACATATGTTACTATGACTTTCTAAAGGTTCAGAAGGTTGAGAATGTTGACAATGAAGCTCTATAAGCGAAGAAGATATTCGGTTGTTCTAACTATTCTTTCTTCAACTTCTAGCCTTTTAGAGACATTGAAATATATCCGTTGAAACTTGCAGACCTTGACTTTTGTAGTTCTCTTTGGACTGCTGGTCTATGATTGGACAGAGAAGCAATAGTCTTCCTTTTTCTCATTCTTCGAAGCTTGTGCAGAGACCAAAAAGTAGTCATTTGTTGATATACCAATTATGCAGATTTGTCAGTGCTTCTTTTGTGTCATGTAAAATCACCTTTTTGACATTTTGAATTTGTCTATGTAGCATGCTGAGGAAGCTTTGAAGGTATAACACTTCATAAGAAGTATGTTTCTGGTAATATCCCTTCAAGATAGGGTCATCCCTCTGGACAGAGTCATATTTCTGAATTAGCAGAATTTAGCTTTCTATGCTCATCTTTCCTTTCTGAAGTGTAGCTTCAACCTTATGGAATTCTCCTTTTCTTCTTTTTCTAATCAAAATAGCTCGAGAGACACAAAGCATATATTTCATATAAAATATATTCTAGTATAAAGCTATGGATAACGATGCTTTGATGACTTTTAAGCGCTTAAGCCATTTGATTAATTCTTTTTCACAGAAGAATTTGTTATTTGAATTAGCTTTTTCGTGGTCAAAAAGATTTGCTTGTATTCTGATTTGGTATTCATCAAAACCTTAAAAATCAATTTGGTTCATAGCCTCAGAATAGGTTCTGACAGGCATTGGAGCTAACAATCTCCCCCTTTTTGATGATGGCAAATCAATATTTAAGAAATGCTTTTTGTTATCAGAGAAGACCTTTTGAAATAACATGATTTGTAGTTTGAAAAGAAACTTCATTCTAAAAAGAGTGATGAATTCAAAGATCATCATTTTATCATAATACATCATCAAGCTATATCAGAGCAATTTCAAATAAGAGTGTTTTGAATGTCATCAAGTGAAAGCGTATGAATTCAAAGATTTATCATAGTACATCATCTAGATGTATCAGAGCAAAAGTTAAGATAATTCAACTAGGATGCATATGGTCAGAGAATAACTAGCCAATTATCATCTCAAAACATCAAATAAATATTTAATGAGTATCAGAGCATTTCATTTTAATAGGTATAAGACCATCAAATATTCAATAATTCAAGGTATCAGAGCGTTTTATAGGTAACAAAATATTCAATCAGTGCAATTAAAATATGATAGAGAAATATTGAATTATGATCTATATCGCATTTTCAACAATATAGTATTAAGAGAAACAGAAAATGTTTCTGACAGATATAAACAGAGCTGTAAACACAGATATAGATAGGAATTGTTTCAAATATTGAATTGTAAGAATGTGTGTGTATGCATGCATGCTCTCGCTAGGTGTATGCTCTTATGCTCCCCCTTAGCTTAAACTTTCTTAAATATTCTTCTCCCCCTTTGACATCATCAAAAAGAATGATGTGGGATCATGGAAGGACCATCACTGATTTCCTTTTGCTTTCTAAATGGACTTCAAAATCTGCACGAGAAGGTTTTGTCCATTCGGCGATCCATTTTCTACTGATGGGCTTGAAGTTTAGCTTGATTTGCCAAGATGGTGTGTTGATTTGTAAGGAGCAGATCCATCTGGATGTCAGCAGTATTAGGAAACACTTAAGCAAATGAAGGTTCTTCATAAGGCAACTTTTCAGTGTGCTGAGAGTGATTGGCTGAGGATTGTTGGGGCTCAGATACAATAGCAGTGGCTGTTCTATCAAATCTTGGTGTGAAGGTGAGCAGCAACAAAGTCTGAGTTATGACAAGAGTGGCAGGGGCTTCTTGAGATATAGACGCAGTGGCTGGATGAGGCATTAGAATACTTAAAGGAACAAGATGGGATTCAACAATAGCAGCTTTAGTTTCTAATTCTGCTACCAGAATAAAAGTTCTTTTATGTTATGATCTTTTTGGATCAAACTCTGTTGGTAGAGAATGTTGTGCTGGTCGTCTTGATGGTTCTTCAAAAGGTAGAACTACTGTCATCATTTTAGAAGGTGGATTGACTTCTTCAATGATAATGAAGTCTTGTTCCATTTCCAAAGAGGTTGATGAGCTCCTTGTTCTTTTGATAGAGCCACCAATTCTAGTAGCTTTGTCCTTTTGCCTTTACAGCCATGCTTCATTTCTTAGTTTGTCCTGAGCAGCTTCCAACATAGCTCTCCTGACATAGGCTTTGTTTTTCTTCCCCTTCCTGATTATCTCAGGGTCCTCATTTGTTTTTGAAGCTTCTGCTTTAGGTTATCCTTTGGGAGGAGCTTGAGGAAACTGCTCCCTGATGACAATCCCTTTTGTTCTGGGGGGTTGGGCTGTAACACCCTAATAGTTCTATCCTATGCTTAAGTCATATTGTGGAATTGTTAGTTGTTACTTTTGCTCGTGGAACTAACATTACCTTTTAGAAATTACTTTTTAACGAAAATAGGGGTAAATTTTTTTTTTCTTTTGACAAAACAAGTAAACCGTTTTTGAAATCGAGAGCCATGAGCGCATCGTGAACATATAATACAAACTTTGATATCTCAATCAAACATCGCATTTAACATAAATAGAAGCATGGAAAATAACCACAATCTTATATGAAGATAACATTCATTCCATAACCATCCCATAGTTAATATAATAGTAGTAATAGCAGCAGTCACACACAATGATAACAATGGGTCCAATACCTGCTGTCGGCCCTACAAAATAACCTAACGAAATACATGATAAAAGGAAATACATAAGAAATCCCAATCCATCCATACATGCCAAAAGAAAATAATAACCTTCGCTACAACCAAAAAGGGGTTATCCTCGTGCTCAGCTCTGTATGCAAATCAACACCTCACTCATCTAGCGCGAGGTAGCCGTTCCCGAATCCACCTGGAGGAATATCACCATGTCCTCCTCTTCGATCACGGCCATGCCCACGAGGCACAGCCCGAGACTGCGACTGCGAGCAGGGGGTGGAGTGTGACGAGGGGCTGCTGAAGAAGAAGACGAATCGGATGACAAGCAAATCACGGACGAGAAGGAAGGCTCAGATGAGTCCGTCTCCACGCGGTAGCTCGGATAAGACAGTTCTGAAGGATCGGAATCCAACGACATTGTCGGTGTCAGGCGGGTGTCCGAGTCAAAATCTCCGTCAGTGGGGTACCTCGGAGGATGGAAAGGTGGGCGAATGTCATCCATAGTGATGTCCTCGAACGGCTCATGAGGGCGGAAAAACGGACTCATCACGGGTGCACGGAATTGGTGGCTATGGAATATGTAGACCTGCATCACTGCCTGAGCAGTCAGCACAGATGCATTCAGCATCAGGTCGAAATGCCAATGCATCACCAGAAACTCAATGAAAATCAACACCGTGCCCGACGCCGGCTGTAACGTCCGAAAAATTCTATCCTTAATAACCGAGTTATTCGGTTTTTATCGAATAGGTGGGTTTAATCGGAATTCGATTAAATACTTACTTAAAGCCAATCAAGGGTGATTTGAAAATATTAGGCTTGATGGAATTACGTTAGGAGTGTAGAAAACCTCACAGAAAAATTTCAAACCGATTTACCGATTTACGAGCAATTGGCAAGATTTCAGAGTTTTAAACTGTCGGAACCGAATCAGTAGAAATTATGCCATGAGTGCCCTAGGATCAATGGCTAAGATTTAGCCAAATAACCCACCCAAGTGGCGCCTAAGGCAGCCCTTGATGGTGGAAGCCAAACCAAAATAGATAGAATAATGAAATCTACCAATCACATGCATTCAACATCCAAATATCTCTACTTTTCTTTCCTTCTCCTTTTATGAATCTCGGCCACTTCTCCTTGCTGAGCTCCCTTCATTTTCTTCTCCTCATTCTCACTTCCACTCCATTCTCATCTCTTCTTCAAGCCTCATCACAAATTGCTTGCACCAAAGACACAAAAATCAACACAAACTCAACTAGACAAGGTAGGAAATTCTACTTCTCTTATCACTTTCTCTGATTTGGGGATGGATGGGGATCATGGATAATATGAGAATTTGATGTTATGTAGAGTGATGATGGTTTATGATTAATTTTGCATGTATGTGGTGATTAAAACCAAAATTGATAACAAATGGCTTGAAAAAGGGAGGCAAACCTAAAAGCAGGTTAGGGTTCCCTCGGCGGTCCATACAGTGGGGTGTACGGCTCTGCCTACCGCTATTTAAATTTGATGAAACCATTTTTTATATGAAACTAGACATCTAGGGCTTTCCATACATATAAAATATAAGGCCATTGGATTAGTATAGAATTAGTTATGAATTTTTGAAGTTAGACCTAGAAATCTGGGTACTTACCCGGGCAGCATGGGTTAAGAAGGGTGTAACTCACCCTACACAACTCCACATTGAGTGAAACTAAGGTTATTTGAAAGCTAACATATGAGATAACATCCCATAAAAATTTCAGAATTTGACTCATTGTCATTTGTTCCCAACACCTCAATGAAATTGGCTTAAGTTTAAACTGGCCTAGAACAGGGCAACCCAGTAGGGTAATGTTTTAGGACTCATAACTCAAAATCTACTTAGGCAAATGACATGAAACCTAATTCATTTGAAAGCTTGTACCCAAGTCTGGCTAAGAACAGGGAATGCTGAGGTAAAACATTTATATCTTGAGTTATACAAATCCAAATGAGATGGGACCAAAAGGGTTAGAAACTAGACACATAAGGCTACAACATATCCAAAAATTAGGTTTAAATGAGTTAAATTGAAATAAGGGTGGAGTATACAATAACCGGGCAAAATAAGGAAGGGTGAACTGAAAGCCCTATTGATGATTGAGTTGAAGCTAAGGAATAAATCTATAAATATATATACATATTTGCTGGTTTATATTGAATTGCAAGCTGTACAATTGTATTGGTTGTTTGGTACTATTCATGGGGAAGCGGACTCAATCCATTATTCTGCCAAAATTTCGATAAGAGATTCATGTATTGTGTGATTTGAAATGGCATGAATATATGATACTTGAAGAATCAAGCCACATGTGCATTCAATTCATGATATTGTAAAGGATTCCATTTTACTTGGGCCAGCCCCGGAACAAATTAAGGGGAATAGATCAGTGGGAAGGTCGGGGAAAGTAAACCCGGCAATCGTGTATAGGAATGAGCTCAGTCCTGAAAAGTGGACTATTACCCAGGAGTATATGGCCAATGACTCCCAGGGGACCAAGGATGGAAATAAATTCTAATAGGCGAAGCCTTCCAAGAATAAGATGCATTTCTAATTGCACATTCATATGCACAGTGTAATGCTTATTAATTGACTGACCTAGATACCTATTTATTTTTCATAATATGCTATTGCTCCTTTACAATTACTGTTTAGTTGCCTTGGTGTTTCTGTTAATTAAAATTGAGCTTGTTTCGATGTATGTTTTTGAATAAGTATTTAAGTTAAATATCATTTTGTGTTGTACCACTAGAAATTATTGAAAGACCGAAAAAACTAGGAATGACAGCGATGACAGATGTGTAGAACTAGGAATTCCCACTGAGAAATTTTTATTTCTCACCCTACTGTATATTTCCGTGTCATTCTCAGACTATGGAGCACGCACTGACAGGAGTCCTATTCATTGAGTTCTCCGAGCTCCACATCCACATCGATCTGTTCCTAGATTCTGTATATATATCTGGCAGGTGCCAGTTTCGTTTGTATTTCTTTTTCCAGAGAGACTTTGTCGTACCACTTATGCACCCACTATTTGACCCCGCTGCCCCGTATATCGCCATTCACCTTCATATGGCCCATCCATTTCCACCTCCACCACCAGTAGCAGCAGCACCAGCGGCAGCAGCAGCCCTAGCTCCTATGGCTCCTCTTGCTTCACCACCACAGCAGATGCTTTCTGCCTCGATGTCAGAGGAGGACCCATCTGAGGCAGCTAGTTCTTCCTCGTCCTCTACTCCTAGCACGGGCCACCCTCCTGCAGACGCACCCATGGCGAATGGGTTTCTTTCTTCAGACTCCGGTTAGACAGTGGATATGCCGTAGCAATAGTAGATGTACAGGACGACCCTTTTTTGGCATTCTGGGCCATGGATAGATGAGTATAAATTAGGAGTAGTATATAAAATGTCCCATGGGGACTATCTAGGGTACTGTTCTTAGAGACCGGCCATTTTATTTTGTGTTAGCAGCCTCATATTATTTTTTTACCCTGTATCATTTTGACAAACTTTGAAAGCAGATGTCCATGTATATATTTGAGATGTGTTTTACTGTAGTTCCGTCTTTATTGCTATTTTATTTACGTTATGCTGCTTACAGTATACCAATTGACTAGTATTTATTCCACTGTCAAGCAAAAAATACTATTACTCGAATAGTCACCTTTATGCGAGTGATTAATAATGATACAGAAAACAGAATTTAATTAGCTCACTATACATAATCACTTATCAGATAATCTATTATGACTTAAGCATAGTAATTGTCTGGTAAGGTGTTACACCGGCATCCTCTAAAGACAACACAGAAATGTAGGAGTGAGAAATACTAAATTTCTCAGTAGGATCGCGACTAGACAAACACAGTGTCATTGTCATCGTCCCAGCCACTTCAGGTTTAATATAAAAATAGTAGGCAGATATCAGTTTAATTTTAATAGTTTCAGAAAACGTAAATGCCGAAGCGGGTTACTTTTAACTTTATCATCATATCCATAGTGTCATACATAGGCATATAGGCTAATATACATAATAAACATTTATAATGCATATGAGGAATATAATAGCATGCATAACTATGCAACTTATCAACTTGACCATGGCCTTACATTAACTTTCATTTTTAGCACGTGCTTAACATTTTTTACTTTCTTTTGAAATAGACTGCTTTTGGATATGAGCTTATTTCATGACCGTTGTCACGAAGTACTAACCAAATCAGACTAAGCCATATTGGTTTCCTCTAAGTTGGAGGGTCCTCCATACCACCCTTGCCTCCTTCATAGAGGTTCCTTGAGTCTTTGTGGATCGCCATCTTTCACTTCCCTTACCGAAGTGATTGAAGGGTCATGTCCCATTCTTTCGCTTCTTATCATTATACTTTACATGCATAATACTTCTTTGACTAGACACATGCAATGATATGACTAAGTCCATAATTTTGACGGAAATATGGCAGCATAATGGCTAGGCCGGAGCTTCCCCAAAATGCCAATCATAAACTTTCAACCAACGGTTTGTCATATCTATATCATATCGTCACATTCATCAGTCAATCATGAGACAAAGCTCAGTCAAACTCACCATTCATCATGCCGGATGGCAGCACACATTCATACCCTAAGGGGTTTATAGTTGTGTTTCTCTTTGTGAAGAATATTATGAATCGTCATATGATTTCTTGTGGTTACCAATGAGAGAATCACATGGTTAGGATATGTGTTTGTGGTATTTTAGTTGCCTAGTCCTCGTATGAAAATATTCTTTACTTAAGTACATGTCTTATGGAACACTTGTTCAAATTAATTAAGTTATGTGATTGTTTCCTTTCCTTGAGATAGTGCGCTTAGTGATTTCTAGGTTCATGGTATGCTCAGAGGTTCTAATCATACCTATGTTCCCAAGGAGTTCGAGATCCCTCTAATCCTTAGGTCATGGCAACACATAACCACATCATGAACCCAACAATACCAATGTTCACTAATCACCAAGGGTGATTTTTAACTTATTCAACTTACGAAGTTTTAAGCTTTCATTAATAACATATTAAGGTTTTACCTTAAAAATTATTAAAGTTATCATTCTTTATAAAGTAACTATAAAGTTTTATTTTTAGCGAAAGTAAGTGCCTTTAATATTAAGCTCTTGTCTAAAAATTTAGATCTTTATGTAATAATGATACAAGTTACTAGCTTTTTAACTAAAAATTCTTGTTCTTTAAGAAAGTTAACTCTTTTAATTATTCTAAGACCATCAAGGTCTCAACTTTATGACTTAAAGTTGTCTCTACATTAAAAAGGTTCCCACTTTATCAACTAGTGATATGAAACATCAACTTTAAGGTTAACAGTCTTGATCTTTATAAAAGTTAACACCTTTTGGCATTATTTTGGTTCAAGATCTAAACTTTATGGATTAAATGCTACAAAACAACACTTTTATGACTTAAAGGTTTCATTCTTGATTAAAGTTTGAAACTTTATGAAAGGTCTTTTCTTAAAGGTTTGATTCCTAAGATACAAAGTAACAAGATATCATTTTATAACTCAAAAAGGCTTGTTATTCTAAAAAGCTTAGACTTTTACATGTATCTTTGTCTCCAACATAAAACAAAAGAAGACTTTATGATGGCACTAAAACTTGCACCACTTTTTGTGTATCAAGAATCAAACTTTTTAAAGTTTAAAGCTTTTAGAATATTCATAATCTTACCAAATCATGAAAACATAATAAGATGAAGCTTTTCTAATCATCAACTCACCATAAATAAAGGAACGAATTTAAGCAAAATACCATCAAGAACATTCAAGAACATATTTTACCAAAAGTAGAAACTTAACAACATTTGAAGAACAACAAGAACATATTTTTCTAAAAGTAGAAACTTAAGAATACTTGAAGAACAACAAGAACATATTTTGCCAAAAATGGAAGCTTTTGTTCTTGAAGAGCATGAAGGATCTTCTTAAGTTTTCACTTAGAGATCTTGGTCATGAAAGAACCAAACCTCAAGCTTTCTTAAGCAAACAAAATGAAAAAGATGAGGATCACTACCTCTCTTAGAAATGGTGCAAAAACTAGAGAAGAAGAAGAAGATGATGGTGGTTCCTTTCCTTGTAAATGGTGGCGGTTTGGCTTGGTGGAAAGAGAAGCTCTTGAGATCTTGTGAAAATAGAGGTTCTAGTGTTTTGATCTTGTCTCCAAAGACCCAAAGATGAGGTCTTTGAAGGGCTAAGTAAGGAAGGGTTGGTTATGGAGGTGGAGAATGATGAAGAAGATGAAGAAGAAGAAGAGGAAATGTAGAGAAAGGTTGGAGAGTTTGAGAACTTTTGAGAGAGAATGAGAAGTTGAAAATGAAGTGAATGTGTATGTGTGTGCATGAAGTGGCCGAAACTTGTAATGGCATGAGGAGAGATATTTTTGCTTCACTTTGTGTTAATTAGTGATTAAGGGGACAATGGGATGATAGGGAAACAAAGCAGAGTCAAACTCTTACATAAAGTAGTCTTATCTAATGTTTTTTGCTTTAATGACATCATTTTCTACTTTATTATCTAGTTGACTAAATTTGAATTTAATCATGTGATTAAGTGCTCATACAACTTAATTAAGATGATTAAGCAAGGATTAGTGATTAACACACAAGAACACGATTAGCAAAAATTAATCGTAAGATTAAGCTTAATTAACCTTAATTAAACTCAATTGAGCTAATTAAGGGTGACTAGGGCTTAATTAAGCTATAAAGGCTCTGACTTGCTTAATTAGAGATTATCTAATCTCTATTAAGCATTCTATTGACTCTTCTCATCCGAGTTAACCCCTTAATTAAGCCTTAATCTCATAATTTCTCATTAAGTGCCTAATTACTCAGGGTTATTGAGGTAATTTAGCACGACATGAAATTGAGGATGTTACATGGGCT
Source organism: Pterocarpus macrocarpus (assembly GCA_031439585.1). Lineage (NCBI taxonomy): Eukaryota > Viridiplantae > Streptophyta > Magnoliopsida > Fabales > Fabaceae > Pterocarpus > Pterocarpus macrocarpus. The sequence goes on along the minus strand of CM062513.1, from coordinate 29,779,331 downwards.
ACAGATGTTGTAGGAGCAGCAGCATTCATGGACTGTGCTGTAATAGCTGAGTCATCAGCTTCTACACTAGAGGAGGAAGATTCAGCAATTCTCAGCAATCTTCTTTTGTTGATTCTTTTCTCCTCAAGAACAGGTGAAAGATCTCTCTCATGGCTTTTCTTGGATCTTCTCTCTTCAGAAGGTTTAGAGACATCCTTCTCAAGGGTGTTTGATTTTCTTTTCTTCTCGTCCTTCTTCTTCTCTTCTTCTTGTACCTTATTCTTCTTCTTTTTCTCCTTCTTCTCTTTCTTTTCTACCTTATCAAGACCTTGGGGTTTTAGACCCATAGCGAAGAAGGTCTTCATGGTGGTGGTAGGGCGTTTCTTGTCCTTCCTATGTCCTTCAATAGGAAGTTGGGCTCTTTGGAAAACGCAAGTTAGGAGCATGCCATAGGGCAAGGTCTCCTTTCTTAATCATGATGAACACTGAAGTCTCCTTTCTTTTGTCATGATGAGCATATGAGATAGGCAACTGAACGTGAAGGAGATAATGTGTTTGGGTTAGGTTTATTGAAAATAGTATGAGGGTTTGAAGGTTTTGGAGTGGTGAGGATAAAGAATAGTGAAAGGCTTTTCTCTTAGACTTGTGAGATGAAAGGTTGATGTGATGGGTAATGGTTAATGAGGGAAACCAATGGTTAAAGTATGTGAGTAGTTTTCAAATAAAACTCTATCGTTTTTAGAGTAGGCATGTCTTTTGGAATTTCTCGCTTTATTAAATAATGGTCATCATGTAATAGTGGGTGATTATCCAATTGACGCACGTAACAAAATTGCTTCATTTATCTAGAAACCACAATCTTCAGAGTCTATAACCATCTTTCTGGAGGAATAAGAAGTCAAAATCATGAAAAAGTTAATCCAACATTCTAAAGCTATTTTTTTCCTCATTTTCATCTTCACCGTTATCTGAAGCAATTTTTCTAAATTATGAGACAATACATTCTAAACAGACTCTTCAAGTTTCTCTTGATGTGACCTTTCTGAAGCAAACTTTGTCGATGAATAACAATTTTCCAGAAAGAAAATATCACTGAGATGCGGCAATCTCAACTTTTACTTTAGCTCAGGAGAAAGAGAGTACTCAAATGCAATGCATACGAATGATCAAAAGTTGATCATATTCAAAAGGCTCCTTATTTTGGAGAAATAATCTTCTGCCAAAGGTTTTGTAAAAATGTCAGCAATCTGACTTTCAGTATTAATAAACCTTAGCTCAATGTCTTCTTTTCTGAGCATGATCTCTTATGAAATGATGCTTTATGTCAATGTGCTTAGATCTAGAATACTGAATGGGATTCTTGGTGACATTGATAGCATTTGTATTGTCATAGTGTATAGGAATTTTGGTATACCAGAAGTTGAAATCCTCTAATTGTTGCTTGATCCACAAATTTGGGTATTGCAATTTGCAACAGATACATATTCAACTTTTGTAGTTGAAAGAGCAATAGTATTCTGCTTCTTGCTTGACCATGTTATCAATGATTTTCCAAGAAAGTAACAGCAACCACTAGTGCTTTTTCATTCAACTTTGTCCCCAGCAAAATCAGCATCACAGTAACCTGTAATATCATAAGAAGTACCTTTCTCGTACCATTGACCGAGATTAGCAATACCAACTAAATATCTCAAAATTCTTTTAACAGCACTTAAGTGTGAATATTTTGGATTAGATTGAAATTGAGCACAGATTCCTACATTTAATTACAAGTCAGGTCTACTAGCAGCTAGCTATAATAGTGATCCAATCATACCTCTGTAGAGAGTTTTAGAAACTTTCTCACTATCTTCATCAGCTTCTAAAATTTGAGAGGGGTGCATAGGAGTACTAATGCTCTTGGCCTTGTCCAAATCAAACTTTTTGAGCAAATCCTTAGCATACTTTTCTTGATGAATCAAGATTCCATCTTTCTCTTGTTTAATTTGCAGTCCAAGGAAGAATTTTAGTTCTTCCACCATGCTCATCTCAAATTCTTCTTGCATAAGATAAGAAAAATTCTTCCACAAACTTTGATTAGTTGCTCCAAAAATAATATCATCAACATAAATCTGAACAATCAAAAAATCATTTTTATCATGATGAATGAACAAAGTGGTGTCAACTTTCCCTTTTACAAAACCATTTTTAATTAGAAAAAAGCTGAGTCTATCATACCAAGCTCTGAGAGCTTGTTTTAGCCCATATAGAGTTTTTGAATGTTTAAACGCATATTAAGGAAGGTTTTTATTTTCAAAACAAGGAGGTTGATTAACATAATGATGTGGCTCTAGCTGTAACACCCTAGTAGTTCCATTCTATGCTTAAGTCATATTGTGGAATTACTAGTTGCTACTTTTGCTCGCGGAACTATCATTACCTTTTAGAAATTACTTTATACCGAAAATAGGGGTAAATTTTTTTCTACAAAACAAGTAAACCATTTTTGAAATCGAGAGCCATGAGCGCATCGTGAACATATAAAGTAACACCGCTATCCCATACATATATCGCATTTAACAAGCATAGAGACCATAAGAGTAACCACAATTCTTAGAATAATGTAACATTCATTCCACAGCCAACCATGATAATACAATAAGAGTCGTACCAGTTCATACATAAGATAATAATGGGTCCGATATCTATCGTCGCCCTACACAAAAGCCTACCAATACATAATAAAAGGAAATACATCAGAGAATCCTACTACCCAAGCATGCCACATAACAGAATGATAACCCTATAACTACTACCAAAAGGGGGCTATCCTCGTGCTCGGCTCCGCATGCAGTCGTCACATCAAGCATCTGGCGGGAGGAAACCGTTCCCATATCCACCAGGAGAAGTACTACCACGTCCTCCTCCTCGAGCACGTCCTCGCCCACGGGGCACAGCGCGGGTACGAATGAACCCACGCCCGCGAACCGGGGGTGAAAATGGGCCAGCAGATGAAGCAGAAGAATCAGAAGATAGACGAATCACTGAAGGCTGCGACGAACCCGAACGGTGAGAACCCCCAGAATGAGTCGGATAGAGGGGCTCGGACGGATCGGTCTCCACATGGAAGCTCGGATAAGACGGCTCCGAGGGATCGGAATCCAGTGAAACAGTCGGAGTCAAACGGGTATCCGAGTCAGTCTCATCATCATCAGTGGGGTATCTCGGTGGCTGAAAGTAGGGGCGAATGTCATCCATAGTAACCTCGCCAAATGGCTGATGCGGTCGGAAAAATGGGCTCATCACGGGAGTCTGGAACTGGCGGTCGTGGAAGATGTAGACTTATCATTCGCTCGCCGACAAAGATCGAGGCGTTCAAAGACGGGTCAAAGCGCCAACGCCACATCGGAACTCAATGTAGATCACCACCGCGTTCGACGTCGACATCCTCTGAAGACGACACGGAAACGTAGGAATGAGAAATACTAAATTTCTCAATAGGATCACGGCTAGACAAACATAGTGTCATCGTCATCGTCCCAGCCACTTCGGGTTTAATTACAAAAGCAAAGGGATGATATAAGTTCAATTTTTAATGGTTTTGAAAACTTAAACCCCGAAGCGGGTTGCTTTTAAACTTAACATCATAAACACATCATCATGACTAACATCCGTACTAAAACATAGAATAACATCCATAATGCAAATGGGCCATATACTTTCATGCAAAGACACGCATCATCACAGATGTAACCATGGTCATACTTAGACTTTACTTTCATTTTTAGCACGTGCTTAACATTCTTTACTTTCCTTTGAAATAGACTGCTTTTGGACATGAGCTCATTCCGTGACCGTCGTCACGCTAAAGACTAACCAAATCAGACTAAGCCGATATTGGTTACCTCTAAGTTGGAGGGTCCTCCAAAACACCCTTGCCTCCCTCATAGAGGTTCCTTGTGGATCGCCGTCTCTCACTTCCCTTACCGAAGTGATTGAAGGGTCACGTCCCATTGATTCTTTTCTTATCTTTATAGTTTACATGCATAACTCCTTGACTAGACGCATGCAATGATATGACTAAGCCCATAATTTTGACCGAAATCCGGCAGCATAACGGCTAGACCGGAGCTTCCCCAAAATGCCAATCATCAGCATTCAACCAATAGTTCATCATATCTATATCATATCATCACACTTATCATTCAATCATGAGACAAAGCTCAATCAATCTCATCATTCATCATGCCAAGTGGCATCACACATTCATACCCTAAAGGGGTTTATAGTTGTGTTGTTCTTTGTGAAGAATATTATGAATCATCACATGATTTCCCATGATAGAATCACATAGTTAGGATATGTGTTTATAGTCTTTTAGTTACTTGGTCCTTGGATGAAAGTATGCTTTACTTAAGTACATGTCTTATGAAACACTTGTTCAAATTAATTAAATTATGTGATTGTTTCCTTTCCTTGAGATAGCGCACTTAGTGATTCCTAGGTTCATGGTATGCTTAGAGGCCCTAATCATACTTCGCTCCCAAGGAGTTCGAGATCCTCTAATCCTTGGGTCATGACAACGCATAACCACATCATGAACCCAACAACACCAATGTTCACTAATCACCAAGGGTGACTTTTAACTTAGTCAAGTTGCAAAGTTTTAAACTTTTACTAATAACATACCAAGGTTTTGCCTTAAACATTATTAAAGTTGTCATTCTTTATAAAGTAGTTATAAAGTCTTATTCTTTATGAAAGTAAGTGCCTTTGACATTAAGCTCTTATCTTAAGATTCGATCTTTATGAAATAATGATACAAGCTACTAGCTTTTTGAATAAAAAGTCTTGTTCTTTATAAAAGTTAACACCTTTTGCATTAGTTGGGTTCAAAGTCTAAACTTTATGAATGAAATGTTATAGAACAACATTTTTATAACTTAATGATCTCATTCTTGAATAAAGTTTGAAACTTTGTGAAAGGTCTTTTCTTTAAGGTTTGATTTCTAAAGCCTAAAGTGACAAGATATCGTTTTTTTCTAACTCAATAAGTTTAGACTTTCACATGTATTCTTGTCTTCAAAACAAAACAAAATAAAACTTTATGGAAGCTTAAAAGTTGCGCCACTTTGAAGAAATCATGAAGCAAACTTTTTAAAGTCTAAAACTTTGAGAAGGTTCATAGTCTTATCAAATCATGGAAACATAGAAAGGTGAAGCTTTTCTAATCATTCACTCATCATAAAGAGAAAGGAACAACTTTAAGCTAGAGATCAATAAGAACATAGGTTTCCAAAAGAAGAAACTTAAGAACACATGAAGAATATCAAGAACATATTTTACTAAAAGAGGAAACTTAAGAACACATGAAGAATATCAAGAACATATTTTTCTAAAAGAGGAAACTTAAGAACACATGAAGAACATCAAGAACATATTTTTCTAAAAGAGGAAACTTAAGAAAACATGAAGAATATCAAGAACATATTTTTCTAAAAGAGGAAACTTAAGAACACATGAAGGACATGAAGGATCTTCTCAAGTTTTCACTTTGAGATCTTGGTCATGAAAGACCCAAGCTCCAAGCTTTCTTGAGCAAACAAAATGAAAAAGATGAAGATCACTACCTTTCTTGAAGATGGCGCAAAAACAAGAGAAATGGAAGAAGAAGATGATGACTCCTCTTGATGATGAAGGTGGCGGTTTTGCAAGAAGGAAGGAGAAGCTCTTGAAATCTTGTGGAAATGGAGGTTGTAGTGTTTTGATCTTGTCTCCAAAGACCCAAAGATGAGGTCTTTGAAGGGCTTAGTGAGGAAGGTTTGGTTATGGAGGTGGAAAATGATGAAGAAGATGAAGAAGAAGAAGAAGAAGGAATGTAGAGAGAGGTTGGAGAGTTTGAGAACTTTAGAGAGAGAATGAGAAGTTGAAAATGAAGTGAATGTGTGTGTGTGTGTGAGAAAGTGGCGACCTACATTAAGGAGGGGAGTGAGATATTTTGCTTAATTTTGTGTTAATTAGTGATTAAGGGGACAAATGGGATGATGGGGAGACAAAGCATGGTCAAACTCTTACATAAAGTAGTCTTGTCTCATGCTTTTTGCTTTTATGACATCACTCTCTACTTTATTGTCTAGTTGACTAAATTTGAATTTAATCATGTGATTAAGTGCTCATACAACTTAATTAAGGTGATTAAGCAAGAATTAGTGATTAACACACAAGAACATGATTAACAAAAATTAATCTCACGATTAAGCTTAATTAACCTTAATTAAACTCGAGTAAGCTAATTAAGGGCGATTAGTGCTTAAGTAAGCTATAGGGGCTCTAACTTGCTTAATTAGAGATTATCTAACCTCGATTAGGCATTCTCTTGACCCTTCTCGTCCGAGCCAACCCCTTAATTAAGCCCTAATCTCGAAATTCCTCATTAAGTGCCTAATTACTCAGGGTTACTACGGTAATTTAGCACGACATGAAATTGAGGATGTTACACTAGCAAGTATATCAGATCATACAAGTAATAAAGTGATGAGAAAAGTATCGTTTCCACGAGGATGGATCAAATACCGAATAGTTTAAGGGATGACTATTTGGAAGGAATGAAATTATGGATGTAGAGAAATTTAAAATAAAAATAATAATTTAATAAATACAAAAAATAGTAACCAGGACAGATGCAAGAAAGGTTGACTAAATATAATGGAATGAACGCTAGAGCTAATTAATTTCACCTATTGTAGACACCTTGCCTATAAATTTCTGTTAATTCGTTTCTATCCGAATTGACTCACAGTCGGTAATTTCACCTATCGTAGACACCTTGCCTATAAATTTCTGTTAATCCATTTCTATCTGAATTGACTCACGGTCGGTTCCCCTTAATTTATTCCTAGCCTCTCTTGAGGTCAAGCAATACTCTTTATCCTAAACTGATTACCTAATCTCTTAGCACAAACTAATCCAGGAAAAGGTTGAAGTTCTATGGGTTCCTATGTTGACTACATAAATCGCATTTATCTATCTCTAGTTTTTGCTCAGCTCACAGTGTTTATGTTAAGAAGCTTTGTTTACAAACCCTATCTCTAGTTATTGCAAACCAACGAATCAATTGAATGGTCGCCAATCACTCAAAAGCATAAAGCACAAACAAAAACAATAAGCAATTGAAATAGAAACAAGATTAGCATTAATCTATAAAGAAATTTGTCATACAAAAGGGTCCATTAACGCCCTAACAAGAGAAAATTAGTTCATGTCAAAAGAAAAGAAAACAATAACAGAGTATAAAGATGAGGAAATAGAAAAACAAAAAGCCATGGAGAATTTTGGCTAGAAACAAGGAATTCAGAAAAATTTGGATCTCTCCATGTTGATAATTAAGCGCCGGAGTCCTTGAATCTTCCCCTTCAATCTCTTTGAGAAAAGTTTTCTACCTTGGAAAATGTGTAAAGTGTATGGGAATCCTTTTGTGATATGTGTGACCTCTTTTTTATAGTGCATAGATCCCCCCTTTTAACTTTCAGCTCGAATTGATAATCTGCTGCAAATAGTGCAAGCCTCAATTCTTGGCTCATTTGTGAAATACAGTGGCACGCTATAGCGCACTGAGTTGCGCTATAGCACAACAAAAATTGTTGGCAGAGTCTATAAACATGAGAGGTCGCTATAGCGCGCTTGGTTGCGCTATAGCGCAACTTAAAAACCGTGGAAATTTTGACAAAACGAGAGTGCACTATAGCATGCTTGGTTGCGCTATAGCGCAACATGAACATGGCCATTTTCTTCCTTCTGTGGTAGTGCGCTATAGCACACTAGCTTGCACTATAGCCCAAGGTGTTGAGCATTCAACTTCTTTTGGGCCCACTTGCACCTATAATAAATCAAATAAACCCAAAATAAGTATACAAAAAAATAACAAAAATAATAAAAGACTAAAAATCCCGATTAACCAAAACTATATACTAAAATGCAACAAAACAAAAGCTAAATTAAACAACCATAACTCAAATTCAACAAAAACTAACTAAAAATATGACTCACCAAATGGAGTTATCACAACCCCCAACTTAAGGACTGGCTTGTCCTCAAGCAAGACTCAAAACAAGGTCTAACAACTGAAAAAAAAAAATAGAAGACTTAAACAAAAACACTTAAAACAAAGGGACTCATTAAACAAAATAGTTAGAATAGACGTTATTGCCTATGAACTTCCTTATCACTACTCTATAACTTAACTTAAAAGTGACCAAGAATCCAAGTTTGAGTACCAAGACCATTTAATTGTGCCTCCATATTGTCAAAAGAATAGATCTAGTGTGTGTATAGAGAGAAAGCAACGAAGAATTGACTCACCCTATGCTTATGCAGTGTTTAAGAAAAGATAAAAATATCACAATATCCATAATCCTCTCTCTCTATTTCTACATGAGTATCACTTAGCCAAAGATTAAAAGGACTTTTTATTAGCTTGTAGCGGTAGGCCAAGGTAAGAGGTATGATGGAATAGTCATTTAAGCTCAATATTACCCTTAACTTAAGAAACCCTCACCCCTAATTCATTCTCCTTGGGGTACCCCCAACTTAGTTGCTTGGCAACCATTATGCTTTTCTTCATTCTTCTTTCATTTTGTCAGTCTTTTTCTCCTTTTTTTTTTTCACTCCACCTTTTACTTTAGCAAGCATGAAGTTTTGCTAGTAGAGGTATTACCCTATTCAAAAAAAATTTAGGAGCTAAGGCTTGAAGGTAAATCAAGGGATCAAAAATAGGAAAGAAATGAAGGGCATTAGGCTCATACTGTAGTTCAATCCAAGAATAGGCTTTAAGTCTCAATTGGGGTGACTGCAGATCAATGACAAAGGATGGGCCAATAAGGCTTAAATATGGCTACTAAACATGGCCTAAATCACTTCTATGGCTAAGATTCACTCACATATTTTTCAAGAGAGATTCATATGAATAAGAATGCATGTCTTAACCTAAATAAAGCATAAAAGCATAAAGATCACCTATCCTAAGTTACTAACTCTTATTAAAGTGCAAGAAAATGATCTGTCTCAATTTAATAATAAAAGCATAAGAAGATTTTCAAGACTCAAATTAGGATTCAAAGTTACTCAAGAGTTAATAGATAGAGCAGTCTTTTATATCATAGGCATTGGCATTACATCCATTTGACTAACAAAAGGCACTAAGAAAAAGACTAAAAAATGAAAATCTTTTCGTTTTTTTTTTTTTTTTGAAATAGAAACAAGACAACTAGAAGACTAGAAAACTAACAATAACTAAAGGAAAATAAACAGGAGCAAAAAGCAAAAGTACATTCATGGACTTTCCCAACCCCCAACTTAAAAATTGTGCATTGTTGTCCCCAGTGCACTAAAATAAAATCAAAAAGGGAAAAGAAAAGAACTCCCCAAATCTAGTCTTCCTCAGACTGTTCAGCTGCTTCTTCTACTTCTTCCTTTGACTCCTCCTATGCAAAGGCCTCCTCATCAATGAGACGTTCAAGCTCTAGATTCGTTGGAGGTAGAGGTGGTATCTGCTGGAGGAGCTCTAGTGACAGCTGCTGCCTCATAAGTGCCTCCAAACCCTAGATGCCTCTATAAATAGAGGAATACTGCCTGCTCGCTCTGTTCTGGAGAGTGGTCTGTGTGCTACTCATGTCTAGGCGTAGCTCATCAATCTAAGCCTGAAGCTGAAGCAGTGGCGGCTGGGATGCATCAGTGCCTCTGACCTATGGTGGTGGTGGCGATGGTGATGATGCATCTCCCTGTTTCTCATCCTATCGGGTCCTCCTGGTCTTTCGAGTCGCTCTGTTCAATGTCACAGAGAGGCTCTCATCAGAAATCTTTGGACCTCTGTCCGTCATGCACTCTGCAGGATCTACAATAACACCCGCCTGTAGGGCTAACACAGTGATCAGGGATGGGTAAGGCAAGGAATAGTTGTTGCTTGGTATAGTCATCATCTGATCCTTGATCAACTACCCTAGGTTCACCTTCCTCTAAGTGATGAGGCAATACAGTAGCGGGCAACTCTTCCTAGTGATAGAATGGGTGTGCCTGCTAGGCATGAGGCGAGAGAACATAATCTGAGCCCACACTTTGGCTACTAGGCTGAGGTACATATTCAGCAAATGCTTCAAGCCAATAGACGGAGTATCATAATAAGCCCACTCGCCATTTGGCAGGGCAATGGTCTGAAGTATCTCGTCCCAAACTACATTCTGCCCTCTCAATGTAGAGAAGTCATCCTGCTGGATATCAAGAGTGTGCATGAAGGCATTGATGCTGGAGGGACAAATGTCTACCCACTGGTCTCTCACCCAGACATGGCCTTCAAGTTGGTTGGCCCCACTAACCACCATCAAGTTGGCAAAGAATTCTCTGACTAAGTTGAGATAACCCAATGGTGGCTCATCTAACAAGCTATGCCACCCTCTCCTCTCTATCTCTTCCACATGTATTATGAATATGCCAAAACTCAGCTGCATGCCCTTCTTAATAACTAACTCCAATTTGTGGAAGGAGGAAGTGTAATGATGCTAATAGTTTGCCCTGATGAATCGATGTCTGTCAAAGTCTACATCGGCACAAGAGGGCTGGGAAGAAGAAGAGGCTCCGATAGTCTTGGTTCTCTTTCTGGATGCCATGGTCCTGAAAACACAATTAAAACAACAAAAAATCCAAAGGCAACCAGTCAATAATCAATAAATCATAACAGAATATTCCAAGATAATGACCCCCAACTTACTTACTGGCATAGTCAGAATTAATTCATAAAAGGAAATAACTTAGAATCCAAGCACTAAAATTCCAACATAATAGAGCATATGCAAGGATTCTAAAAATAATCAATGAGAATATGGATCCTAAGCACATTCAAATATGGACAAACACCCAAATGACTCATCTCATATTCTCAATTCAGAGCGAAACACTCAATAACTCAAGTCATTAACAAAATATAGCAACGATGGTCACAACTGACTCAAGTACTGTGTTTAATCATATGAAACAGCATCAATTCATTCTACCATAACAAAAGCACATGTTATTTATGATAAATGCAAGGTGAGAACTAAACATGGCAAGGTAGGTATCACATGCAACATCAAAAATCAAAATTGAGAGAGTAAAATGATGCAAACCAGGTACGGATGACTCTCAATAACTCTCAATAACTCAAGTGAAGCAACTCCTTCCAAAATATGGTAAGAGTTTTGCCTCCCACCCAAGAAATACCAATTCTTCGAGTTAGGGTTTAAATGGGGAAAAACCAGTGGTTATGATAGAGAAATAAGTGAAAATGTGAGGGGTGAAGGGCGGCTTTGAGGTGAGGAATGAATTTTGGCGGAAGGAATTGAGTGGGAGAGTGAGTGTTTGTGTTTGGGTGTATGAGGGAGTGAGGATAGAAGAGAACTACATGTATGTGTGTTTATGTTTGTGCTACAGCGAAGCTACAGTGTGATATTTAAATCTATCATGAAATTGGGTTCAAAATGCATACTCCCTTCGACAACGCTCTATAGCACGCTGTTGCTGCTACAACTTCTGCATTTTCTCTGCTACATGCCCAATTTCATCACTTCCTCTACTTATGAACTTCCTAATTGCTCCATGAACCTACAAAACAAAACAAACCAGACTTGAATAAATTAAATTCATTCTAAACAAAATTATACCTAAATAAATAATAATAATAATAATAATAAACTAAAATGATCCTAAATAAGAAAAGTTAAAAGAAATCAAAGAAAAGTTAGGAAAAGTTAGGTTATTTCCCAACAAGCACTTTGATTTAATGTCCCTAAGTTAGACATGACTCTATCTATTAGCATGGATCAGAGAGAAGAGCTTAAGCCTTGAGTTTATCATAGCTTCCATCAACATATGGCTTTAACCTTTGGCCATTGACTTTAAAAGTGCCTTTTGTAGGATGTGTGACCTCAATGGCTCCAAAAGGGGATACTTTAGTGATCTCAAAAGGTCTTGACCACCTTGATCTCAGCTTTCCAAGGAATAGCTTCGATTTAGAATTGAAGAGTAGGACTTTCTGACCTATGTGGAAGTCTCTTCTTAGTATATTCCTATCATGCCATTTCTTGGTTCTCTCCTTATAGAGCTTGGCATTTTCATAAGCTTCCTGTCTAAACTCATCCAACTCATTAAGCTATAGTATTCTTTTCTCACTTGCCTCCTTGAGATCAAAATTGAACAGTTTTGTTGCCCAATATGCCTTGTGCTCCAACTCAACTGGCAAATGATAAGCCTTCCCAAAGACCAATCTATATGGAAACATCCTGATGGAAGTCTTGAAAGCTGTCCTGTAAGCCCAAAAAGCATCATCCAGCTTAACTGACCAATCCTTCCTTGAGGAATTAATAGTCTTCTCAAGGATTCTTTTCAACTCTTTATTGGACACCTCCACTTGGCCACTTGTCTGAGGGTGGTAGGGAGTGGTAACCTTATGATTCACACCATATTTGGCAAGAGGGGCTTCAAATTGACGGTTGCAGAAGTTTGTGCCTCCATCACTGATTATCGCTATTGGGGTGCCAAATCTTGAGAAAATATTCTTCTTTAGAAACTTTGTGATGACCCGGGCATCATTAGTAGGAGATGCCATGGCTTCCACTTATTTGGACACATAATCAACTGCTACCAATATATATTTGTTACCAAAGGAAGTGGGAAAGGGGCCCATGAAGTCAATATCCCAAACATCAAACAGCTCAACCACCAAAATGTTATTCAATGGTATCTCATGCTTCCTAGAAACATTCCCAGTCCTTTGGCATTCATTGCACCTTCTCACATAGTCATTGGCATCTTTGAAAAAAGTGGGCTGATAGAACCCACACTAGAGGACCTTAGTAGCTGTTCAGGTGGCTTCGAAGTGACCCCTAACTAGTGATGTATGACCATGGTAAAGAATGCTAGCCACTTCTTCTTGAGGAACACATCTTCTGATAATCTGATCTGAGCAGTGTCTATAAAGAAATGCCTTTTCCCAGAAATAGTATTTGAGGTTAGAAAAGAATTTCTTCTTCTGGGAGTGTGAGAGGCCCTCAGGCAGAATTCTCTACACCAGATAACCATGGTGCTACTTGTGCTACCTATAGTTACTCATCAAGAAATGTCTCTCTAATCTCTTCCTCCTCATGCAGAAAGGAGAGATGTCAGTCAGGAAAGGTGGTCAACTACCAAATTCTCTCCTCCCTTTTTATCGGTAATCTCCAAATGAAATTCTTGAAGCAGTAGAATCTATCTAAGGAGCCTAGGCTTAGCATCCTTCTTATCCGACAAGAACTTCAGGGCTGCATGGTCGGTGTAGACAATCACCTTAGCACCTATCAAATAAGAACGAAATTTGTCAAAAGCAAATACAACAGCCAAAAGTTCTTTTTCAGTGGTAGCATAATTAAGTTGTGCATCATTCAAAGTTCTACTAGCATAATAAATAATATGCAACAACTTATTCTTCCTCTATCCTAAAATAGCACCTATGGCATAATCACTGGCATCACACATAAGCTCAAATGGCAAATCCCAATTAGGCGCAACAAGAATGGGAGCTAAAACTAATTTGTTTTTCAAAAGTTCAAAGGCATGCAAATATTCATTATCAAAATTAAAAGGAACATCCCTAACTAACAAATTACTCAAAGGCTTAGCAATTTTAGAGCAATCCTTAATAAATCTCCTATAGAATCCAGGCCTAGGAAACTTCTAACTCCCGTCATATTGGTTGGTGGAGGTAACTTCTCAATGACTTCAATTTTGGCTCTATCCATTTCAATTCCTTTAGCTAAGATCCGATGTCTAAGGACTATGCCTTCCTGCACCATAAAATGACACTTTTCCCAATTCTAAACAAGGTTAGTTTCCTAATATCGTTTCAAAATCAAAGATAAATGATGCAAACAATCATCAAAAGAAGAACCAAAAATTGAAAAATCATCTATAAAAACCTCTATAAACCTCTCCACCATATCATGGAAAATGGCCAGCATGCACCTCTGGAAGGTAGCTTGAGATTGCACAACCCAAATGGCATTCTCTTATAAGCAAATGTCCCATATGGGCAAGTGAATGTTGTCTTCTCCTGATCTTCTGGGGCAATGTGTATCTCGTTATAACCAGAGTAGCCATCCAAGAAGCAATAGTAACCATGGCCTGCTATCCTCTCTAATATCTGGTCTATGAAGGGTAGTGGGAAATGGTCCTTGCGGGTGGCATCATTAAGCTTCCGGTAATCAATACACATCCTCCACCCGGTAACCATACGAGTTGGAATGAGCTCATTATTCTCATTCATCACCACTATAATTCCTCCTTTCTTGGGTACCACCTGAACTGGGCTCATCCAAACACTTTCTAAAATGGGATATATGATCCCTGCATCTAGGAGCTTCACCACTTCCTTCCTCACAACCTCTTTCATGGTTGGGTTTAACCTCCTCTGTCTTTGGACCAGTGGCTTGAAGTCATCTTCCATGACGATTTTATGCATACAAAAGGTGGGACTAATACCCCTCAAGTCTAAAATCTGCCACCCAATAGCTGTTCTATGATCTTTGACTACCCTTAGCAACTTACCTTCTTCTACACTACTCAGTGAGGCACTAATAATAACAGGATATGTGTCACCCTCACCAAGAAATGCATATCTCAGATGGATAGAAAGTTGCTTGAGCTCTAGTTTTGGTGGCTCCTCACTCATTGGTTGTAATTCCCTATCCAATGCCAAAGTGTCAGAAAAGGCTAGGGAACTACAGGTTGAGCTTCCAAAAGTTCATGGCATAGCTGCAAGTTGCTGTCCTCTAATTCTTCTACCATCTTACAGTTTACCAAGTATGCCTCTAAGGGAATGGTGGTGGAAATAGCTCCAAAGGAAGAACTCACCAACTCTTCAATGACATCAACTCTAAGGCACGAATCAGCTTCAAGGGGGAACTTAGTTGCATCAAAAACATTGAAGGTAACCTTCTCATCTTGTACCCGTAACTTTAACTTTCCCTCTTGGATATTTATCAAAGATCTCCCAGTGGCTAAGAAGGTCTCCCAAGAATGAGAGGGACTTCCCTGTCTTCTTCCATGTCAAGCACTACAAAATCCACTGGGAATATGAGCTTGTCCACCTTTACTAGATCCTCAACAATGCCTCTTGGATGCTTGATTGATCTGTCAGCCAGCTGTAGAGACATCATGGTAGGTTTGACTTCTCCAACTCCAAGCTTCTTGAAAATAGACAAAGGCATTAAATTAATACTGGCACCAAGATCACAAAGAGCTTTATTAAAATAAACATCACCGATGACACATGGAATAGTAAAACTCCCTGGATCCTTAAGCTTGGGAGGTAGCTTGTTTTGTAAGATAGCACTGTACTCTTTAGTAAGTAGGACAATCTCATCATCTCTGATTTTTCTCTTCTGAGAGAAGATTTCTTTCATAAACTTAGCATAACTAGGCATCTGAGTCAATGCCTCCACAAAAGGTATATTAATTTGTAGCTTCTTGAATAGTTCCAGAAATTTTGCAAATTGTTTATCTTGCTACTCTTTCTTCAGTTGCTTCACCCTCTATGGATAGGGAATAGGAGGGTCATGGGCAAGTGGTGCCATATACTCTAGCGTCTTTTCTTCTTCTCCCATACCCTTGCTATGCTTTATAGGAATCTCATATTTCTTCTCTTTGGTAGTTTGCACTTCGATCTCAACAGGTTACTCTTCTTCCACTTCTGGCATCTCAGGTTCTTCTAATTCTTTGTCACTTTGCAGGGTAATTACCTTAACTTTCTCTCTTGGATTTTTCACTATATTGCTAGGTAAAGTATGCTGTGGTCTTTCAGCTAGTTGCTGGGAAATCTACCCCAACTGAGTTTCAAGGTTTCTAATGGAAGCCTCCTAATGCTTGACCTGTGCTTCAATTCTGTCCACAAAATTTGAATGAGTTTGCATGAATTGTTAGAATATTTCCTCTAAGTTAGACTTCTTCTCTTGAATAGGTGGGTTGTATGAATGCCTGGGAACACCTTAATTCTCACGAAACTGACCAGAATGACCATAGTCTCTGTATCCAGGAACATAACTATTGGAATGGAAATTGTGCCTCTGACCATTCATGTAATTGACTTGTTCATCAGAATTAGGTTCTATGGCACATTCTCCATTAGGATGATTCCCTTGGCATAAGTCACACCGCAAGATCGGTGCTGGGGAAGTGGTATTGAGCATATCCAATTGCTTCTGAATGGCTACATTCTGGACAAAAAGGGCTTGCATCTAAGCCAAAAGGGCAGTGGCAGTGTCAACTTCTAAGACTCCCTTTTTCTGAGTTCTCTCACTAGGCCTCTAGTAATTGTTGCTAGCCATTGTTTCAAATAGCTCCCATGATTGCTCTGGTGTCTTATTATTCAGAGAGCCACCAACTGGTCATCAACCATGATTTGGGTGGACATGAGGAGACCATTGTAGAATGTTTGGATTTGCATCCAGAGTAGAATGCCATGATGTGGACACTTGGCCAATAATTCCTTATACCTCTCCCAAGACCCATAGAAAGATTCTCTATCTGCTTGGGTGAAGGAAGTGATGTCATTCCTCATCTTGGCAGACTTGGTAGGAGGAAAGTACTTCTCCAAGAATTTCCTGGCCACCATATCCTAGGTAGTGAGTGTCCCTTATGGTAGAGATTTCAACCAAGCTCTAGCTTTATCCCTTAATGAAAAATGGAACAGC
The DNA here is from genome assembly GCA_031439585.1 of Pterocarpus macrocarpus. Classification (NCBI taxonomy): domain Eukaryota; kingdom Viridiplantae; phylum Streptophyta; class Magnoliopsida; order Fabales; family Fabaceae; genus Pterocarpus; species Pterocarpus macrocarpus. Next base: position 29,762,622 of record CM062513.1, on the reverse strand, counting down.
CTCAACCGAATAGCATCATCCGTGGCACCATTAATTTTTATGGTGTCACAGATTTCCAAGAAGTTGTTGAGGTGTTCGTTTGGATCCTCACTAGGTAGTCCAGTAGACTGGTAGTTTCATTGCACAAACTGAATGAATGACGTCTTCAGCTCGAAGTTGTTTGCTTGGACAGGCGGTTTCATAATACTTGATAAGCACCCGTCAAGAGTGAGTGCCAAGTAGTCTTTTATGACTCTATCATCATGCTCATTTTCATTGGCCATAGTGACTTAAGGGACTTCTTCAATTGCTCTCCGTGCTCTCCTGAGTTGATGCAAGGAATGCTCAATCTCTGGATCAAAGAGCAAGTCTTCAATAGATTGGCTCCTTCGCATAAACTATAAAATAGAACACAAGAACAGGGGAAGGAAGGACTAAAACAAAATAACAAGGCTAAATAGAAATAAATAACAAAAATAAAATATAAAATATCCAATCTAGTATCCCGTTAACTAAGAATGATATTGATACTATCCCTGGCAATGGCGCCAAAAATATGATGCGGCTCTGGCAAGTATACTGGATCGTACAAGTAATAAAGTGATGAGAAAAGTACCATTCCCACGAGGATAGATCAAATACCGAATAGTTTAAGGGATGACTATTTGGAAGGAATGAAATTATAGATATAGAGAAATTTAAAATAAAAATAATAATTTAATAAAGACAAAAAATAGTAACCAGGACAACTACAAGAAGGGTTGACTAAATGCAATGGAATGAATGCTAGAACTAATTAATTTCACCTACTGTAGACACCTTGCCTATGAATTTCTATTAATCCATTTCTATCTTGATTGCCTAATCTCTTAGCACAAACTAATCCATGAAAAGGTTGAAGTTCCATGGGTTCCTATGTTGACTGCATGAATCACGTTTGTCTATTTCTAGTTTTCTCTCAGCTCATGGTGTTTATGTTAAAAAGCTTTGTTTATACCCTATCTCTAGTTATTGCAAACCAACAAATCAATTGAATGGTGGCCAATCACTCAAAAGCATTAAGCACAAACAAAAACACTAAGCAATTGAAATAGAAACAAGATTAACATTAATCTATAAAGAAATTTGTCATATAAAAGGGTCCATTAACACCCTAGCAAGAGAAAATTAGTTCAGGTCTAAAGAAAAGAAAACAATAATAGAGTATAAAGATGAGGAAACAGAAAAATAAAAAGCCATGGAGAATTCTGGCTAGAAACAAGGAATTCAGAAAAATTTGGATCTCTCTGTGTTGATGCTTAAGCTCTGAAATCCTTGAATCTTCATCTTCAATCTCTCTGAGAAAAGTTTTCTACCTTGGAAAGTGTGTAAAGTGTTTGGGAATCCTTTTGTGATCTGTGTGACCTTCTTTTTATAATGCATAGATCCCCCTTTTTAACTTTCAGCTTGAATTGATAATTTGCTGCAAACGGGCTTACGCTATAGCGCAAGCCTCAACTCTTGGCTCATTTGTGAAATATGGTGACACGCTATAATGCAACAAAAATTGTTGACAGAGTCTACGAACACAGGAGCATGCTATAGCACAACTTAAAAACCTTGGAAATTTTGACAAAACGGGAGAGCGCTATAGCGCAACATGAACATGGCCATTTTCTTCCTTTTGCGGCAGTGCACTATAGGGCACTAGCCTGTGCTATGGCGCAAGGTGCTAAATCTGAATTCATGGCTTGGCCTCTTCCAACTTCTTTTGGGCCCACTTACACCTACAATAATTTAAATAAACCCAAAATAAGTATCCAAACAAATAACAAAAATAATAAAAGACTAAAACTACCAATTAACCCAAACTATGTACTAAAATGCAATGGAGTTATCACTTAAAACCTTTGAAAGATGCATAAGCAAGTAACATTCTAATGGCTTTCAATCTTGCTACAGGAATAAAAGTCTCATCACAATCTATGCCTTCTTGTTGAGTATAACCTTGAGCCACTAATCTTGTTTTGTTTCTGACAACTTTTTCATCCTCACCAAACTTGTTTCTGAATACCCATTTAGTCCCAATGCCAAATTGTCCTTTAGGCAGTGGGACTAGGGTCCAGACTTTGTTCTTCTTGAACTGAGATAACTCCTCTTTAATAACTTCAATCCAGTATTGATCCATCAAGGCTTCTTCAATACTGTCTGGTTAAATCTTAGAGATAAGAGCAAGATTGGAATCATTTTTGAGTAAAGATCTCGTTCTAATTCCTTGAGAAGGTTCACCAATAGTCTGGTTTTGAGAGACAACTCTCATGTCTCTTACACCTGTGTACCTTCTCTTCAAAGGAGTATCTTTTGGTTCTTCAAAAATGTCATTAGAAACATGTTGATAAAAGGGAACTTCAAAAACATTGTCATCTTCATCTCTAGTGGTCATCTAAAGGTTCTGTTGAGTGTAGGAGTTTTCATTCAATGATATACTTTCCATTTCCATTTCCAGATCAGCAACATTCTGCCTCAGGTCTTTTGTCTTTTCCATGAAGCTTATGTGGATAGTTTCTTCTATAGATTGAGACCTTTTGTTGAACACCCTATAAGCTTTTGAAATAGAAGAATATCATCGAAACATTCCAGGATCAGATTTAGGATCAAACTTTGACAACTTGTCCTTCGTATCTAGTATAAAACATTTGGATCCAAAAATATGAAAATAGAAAATGTTGGGTTTTCTTCCTTTCCATAATTCATAGGGAGTTTTATTGAGAATGGGCCTTAAGAAAAGACGATTTTGAATATAGCAGGTAGTGTTAACTGCTTTTGCCCAAAAACCTTTTGATAAGCTACTTTCAAGAAGCATAGTTTTGGCCATTTCCTGTAGTGATTTGTTCTTCCTTTCCATTACCCCATTTTGCTGAGGAGTTCTAGGAGACAAGAAGTTATGAGAAATGCCATTTTCTTCACAAAAGTTTTCAAAAGCATGATTTTCAAATTCTCCACCATGATCTGATTTGATGGAAGTGATGCAAAAACCTTTTTTATTTTGAATTCTTTTTGAAAAGGATTTAAAGACCTCAAAAGTATCATCTTTATGGATCAGGAACATAACCCATGTAAATCTTGAAAATCATCCACAATGACTAAGTCATATCTCTTACCACCTAGACTAACAGTTCTAGTTGGTCCAAAGAGACCAAGATATAAAAGCTCAAGTGGTCTAGTAGTTGAAACTATATTTTTGCTGTGGAAAGAACTTTTGGTTTGTTTGCCTTTGAGATAGAATTCACGCGAGGAATCATTTTCAAAATCAATTTTTGGCAAACCTATGACTAGTTTTTTTTGAGAGATCTCAAAGATCAATTTTATATTAGCATTACCAAACTTTTTGTGCCACAACAACTTTTCATCTAAAAACAAAGCTAAGCATTTTACATTATGATCTAAGAGGTCATCTAGATACAACACATATGTATTGTTATTCCTCTTAGTAGTAAGAATAATCTTATCATTTGTAGAATCCTTAATAATACATTGTGAGGATTCAAACACAACTTAGTAGTCTTGGTCGCAAAATTGACTAATGCTCAAGAGATTGTGAGTTAATCCTCTACTAACATAACATCATTTATTGGGTTGGAATTGTTCTTACCAATATTACCTATACCAATAAGATTGGATTTGATTCCATCGGCAAATTTGATTATTCCAGCATCCTTGGGTCTAAGGTTTTTGAACTAGAATTTATTTACAGTCATGTGTCTGGAGCATCCACTGTCCAGATACCACTTCTTTTCCTTTTGATGAATTGATTTAAGGAACACCTACATCAGAAGTAGTTTCAATTGTAGGTAGCTATATCTTCTTGGGTCCTTCTGGGTTAGCAGGTTTCTTGGCCTTTTTTCACTGTCTGTCGTTTTGCCTTCTTTTTGGAGAAGCATCTTACAAAAGTGTGACCTTTTTTAAAATAGTAGACACAAGTGGGAATCAAACTTGAAAGATCTTTAGATGATTTTTCATTATCTTACTTCTCATAGCCTAAACCAGTTTTATCAAGATAAGGTTTGACTAATTTTTGAAGCTCAGTAACATCAGAAGATGTCCTATCTTGAGTTTCAGAAACTTTGCCTTTTAGGGCTACTTCCTTCTGAAGAGTAATATTTTCATTTTGTATTTCGTTCTTTTCATGCCTAACCTTCTCATTCTCAGTCTTGAGTTTCTCAAACTCTAAAGACAGTTTTCGAAAACCTTTTCTCAAAGATGCATAATGAGAAGCCGGAGACTTGGAATCATCCAAGAGTTCATCATAAGCTTTTTGAAGGTTTTCATGAGTAAGTTCAGGTTCAAACTGATGTACCTTAGCTTCTTTATCTGAGATAATATCAACCATGAAATAGAGGTTTGCAACAATCTCTTCTTCCTCTTGAGATTCATCATTTTCTTACTCTCCATCTAGATCTTCCCAAGTGGCCATCATGGCATTTTTCTTTGAAGACTTTTTCTTTCCAGCTTTCTTCAATCTGGGACATTTTGATCTAATGTGCCCCAGTTCCTTGTATTCCAAGCATATTACTTCATCTACTTTGACTTTGCTCTTCTTGTCCCCTTTTGGAACAAAGTTCTTTTTTTTTTTTTCCTTCTGAGCCATGCTTTTGAGATTCTTCTTGCCAAGTGAGCTATTTCATCATTTTTATCATCAGAATCAAGATCAGAGGAATTTTCATCTTCTTTGTCTGATTCTTCTAAGGCTTTCATGGCCTTAGAGGAGCTAAGTCTCTTTTGAATGGTCTTAAGGGCAATGGATTTACCCTTCTTGTTAGATTCCTCGTAGATTTCCTTCAGTTTGATCTCTTGAGTCTTTAAGGACCCAATGAGAGCATCTAAGCTAAGTACATTCAGATCTTTAGCTTTTTGGATGGCAGTAACTTTGGGATACCAGGCTTTGAAAGACTCCTTAGGATCTTTCTTACCATTTCTGCATTTGAGTACCTTTTACCGAAAGCTTTCAGCTGATTAATGAGATGCATAAATCTGGTTATCCTTTCATCAATATTCTCATGCTCTAGCATTTTGAACATTTCATATTTATGAACTAACATGCTGATTTTCATTTCTTTAACTTAATATGTTCCTGCATGAAGCACTTGAAGTCTATCCCAGATTTCTTTGGCAGAATCATTGGATATGATTTTGTCATATTCGCTTTTGCTCAAGGCACATGTGAACAAGTATTTTGCTTTGGCATTCATTTGAACTTTTATTTTGTGCTGATCAGTCTATTCATTTCTAGGAATGATTCTGACTACAATTGGTGGAGGATGTTTTGGATTAGCTACTACTTGTGGTGCTAGTTGTTCCATAGTGGGTGCATAGTCACCATTCTCTATTATTTCCCACATATCTAGATTTGTGGACTCAATGAAGAGTCTCATTCTATCCTTCCAATATGGATAGTCTTCACCATTGAAGTAAGGAGGATGATTTATGGAGTGACCTTCTGTGATGTGATGAATTTGTTGGGCCATTTGATAGGATCTTTAACCTTTGCAACCGTTAGGAAGCTCAACCCCAGAGTTAGGCTTTGATGCCAATTGTTGGAAAAGATAACACGAGAAGGGGGGTTGAATCATTTTTTTTTCAACAATAAAAAATAGCCTGAAAAGTTAAAATTGAAAACCTATCTCAAGTCCTAGACTTGGATTGCGGAAGCGTTGAGTTAATAGAAACTTATTTGTTTAAATTAAAGAAGGGAATGAACAAAGTGATGTAAAAACACAGATAGAATAACTTATGTGATCAAGATAAAAGGCTAAGTAGCTATGGAAGAAATGCACAAGAGATTTTTGTACTAGTTCGGCTAACCACTTGCCTACTTCCAGTCCCCAACTCTTTGTTGAGATTTTATAAAACTTGAGTATTATTTGTCCAAGCTTTTCCAAGCTTCTTACAATAGAGTAGTCTTTTCTCAAGCCTCTCCAAACTTTACCTTGAGTATTCTTTTTCCCAGCTTCTCCAAGCTCTACCTGACCATTACTAGGTCTGTGTATAAGTTTTGAGATTTGAAAATAATTTGTGAACGCTCACATTAACTCTCTTTACAAAAGATAAACAATATTTTCTCAATGTGTGTGACTTCTCTAAATTCTCAAAAAGAGAATCTTATCAAATACAAAGCGGAAGAGAAGATTTTCTATTGAATAGAAGTTACTATGAGTAACTTTCTAGAGGTTCAGAAGGTTAAGAAAGTTAACAATGGAACTCTACAAGCGAAGAAGATATTCAGTCGTTCTAACTATTCTTTCTTCGACTTCGATCCTTTTATAGACATTAAAATATATTCGTTGAAGCTTGCAGACCTTGACTTTTGTAGTTCTCTTTGGACTGCTAGTCTATGACTGGATAGAGAAGCAATAGTCTTCCTTTTTCTCATTCTTCGAAGCTTGTGCAAAGATAGAAAAGCAGTTCTTTGTTGATATACCAACTGTGCAGACTTGTCAGTGCTTCTTCTGTATCATGTTAAATCGCCTTTTTGACTTTTTGAATTTGTCTATGAAGCGTGCTGAGGAAGTTTTGAAGGTATAACACTTCATTAGAAGTATGTTTCTGGTGATATCCCTTCTGGATAATGTCATCCCTTTGGATAGAGTCATTTTCTGAATTGCTAGAATTTATCTTCCAGGCTCGTCTTTCCTTTTTGAAGTGTAGCTTCAACCTTCTGGAATTCTCCTTTTCTATTTCTAATCAAAATATCTCGAGAGACACAAAGCATATATTCCATATAAAGCATATTCTAGTATAAAGCTATGGACAATGATACTTTGATGACTTTTAAGCGCTTAAGCCATTTTATTAAATTCTTTTTCATAGAAGAATTTGTTATTCGATTCAATTTTTTCATAGTCAAAAAGATTTGCTTGTATTTTGATTTGGTATTCATCAAAACCTTAAAAGTCAATTTGGTTCATAGCCTCATAATAGCTTCTGAGAGGCATTGGAGCTAACACTCTCTCTCACTCTCAACTGCGCCCATGCTCTCTTCAACAAGGAGAATCATTATTTTGGCCTAACCCATTCATGTAAAAAGGAGGTTAGAGACAACAACACATCACAAATCCTTGTTTGTGAGGTAAAAAAGAGGCACATACAAGGAATCTTGCTGGGATTCTTTGGATTTTGAAAGAGAAGAGAACCATCCACCATACTTCAACATCTTTCTTATCCATTTTCTTTCTCGATGTTTATTTCCTTTATGGCTTTGAATATTGTATCTATATATAAGTTGCTAAACTCTTGTATGCTAATGTGAAGATGTAGCCCGATGATTGATGATGTATTGACTTTTATTTTAGTTTACTTGAATCTTTTCTATTTTAATTGAGTTTTTATTTCTATGCTTAATGCCTTTCTTGGCTTGATCACTTATAGGATTGATCCCGGAGTTTTAAAGGCTATGAGAAATTAAGGTGCAAATTTAGACAATGAAATAAAAACCTTGGTTCACCTATTTGTCAATGAATAGTGTAGAATTCTCTTGGAGCTTTGAAGAGGAATCATAGAACATTCAAGCATCTTGCCTTAGGATTCAATTTTTTGGTATGTTGATTGCTTTTTAAGGATGTAGAATGCATTAGTATGTGAGAGGAATCTAGAGCTAACTAAGATAAGATGCCGAGCCCATCAATTGAATAGATAAGTTTAGTTAGATTGTTAGACAGCCAATATTCATCACGATCTAGGTAAGATTAGATTCCTAGCGCTTCTTCCCATTGATATTCTCACTTCTTAACTGCATCCTATTTATTTATCTAGTTGCTTTCTTAATTGTTTTATTTTTAATTCACTTTCTTTGCAATCTTTCATTCATGTGTTAGCCTAGATAGCATCTAATTGGTGATTGTGGTAATTAGTTAATTCAATCCTCAAAGGAAAGATACTCCACTCATAATTTATTACTTGATCGGCCTGATGCACTTGTTGGTGTGTTGGAAAACAAACAAAAAACTCCCATCAAGTTTTTGGCCTCTTTGCTGAGGATTGAAATTAATCAATATTGCAAGTAGTCAATATGGAAACTACTTTAGGCATTGTTTTTCCCTTAGTTTTGTTTAATTTTTAGTTTTAATTTTTCTTATTTTCTCTTGAATTTCAGGTGTATGACAAGGTCTACCTTATTGAAATCCTTCAAGTTTGATCCAGAGATTGAGAAGACCTTGAAGAGACAGAGAATACTCAACAAACTAGCATAAGAAGAAGGATCAAATACCATGGCCACAAATGATGAAATTCCTTGTAGAAGAACCATGGGAGAGTACATAAATCCATCCGTGGATGATTACACCTTGAGCATAGCCTAGCCTCCAATTCAAGCCAAGAACTTTGAGCTCAAACTAGCTTTACTTCTTCTTATATAGCAGGATAAGTTTGGTGGTTTCCCATCTGAGGACCTGAATGTACATATTTTGAATATCCTATAGATTTGTGATACAGTGAATTAGAAAAATGGAATAACCAATGACGCAATTCGTCTAAGGCTATTTCCATTCTCATTAAAGGACAAGGACAGTGATGGCTTCAGTCCCAAGTAGCAGGTAGTATCACTACTTGGGATGATCTATCTCAAAAGTTTCTGATGAAGTACTTTCCACCTTCTAGATATGCGAAGTTGAGGAAAGAGAATAACAGTTTCTCACAAAAAGGAGAGACTTTGTATGAAGTCTGGGAATAGTTCAATGATCTATTGAAGAGATGTTTAAAACATGCATTGAAGACTAGTAATAGCTATAGACATTCTATAATGGTCTGAACCAAAGACTAAGAATATGATAGATACATCTACTAATGGGTCTACCAACACAAAGACTCTAGACAAAGGCTTGGATTTGAATGAGATCATGGCATCTAATTACTATCAAGTCCCAATTGAGAAGGGATAGGTGAAGAAAGGAGTCTATGAGCTTGACACTCAGCATTCTCCTGGCCAATAATGAAATTTTGCAACAAGCAGTGAATCTTACTAAGTATCTGGAGAATATGCATAAGAAGCCAGTTGCAACAATACATACACCCATAGCTTGTGACTTCTGTGTGGGTGATCACTCCAATGAGTATTGTGAGGAAAGTTCTACATCTTTTGAGTAGGTTAATTTTGTGGGAAATCCTCCTAGACCTCAAGGCAACCCATACTCCAACACTTACAATCCGGGTTGGAGAAATCACCCCAATTTCTCTTGGAGCAATCAAGGTCAGTAGAAGACAAATCAACAGGGTGACAATATAGAGAAAGACTCACTGCAATTGAGTCTACTCTTGTGAAATTCATAAAGCCAATGAGAGTACAAAATTATAAACTCATGCAAACTATTTAAATCCCTCGCCACAATCTCATTCCTAATGGCTTTTTTCTGTAATGCATTTCTCATAACCAAAAACACAATGCTATTAAAATATATTAATTTCAATTATAATAACTAGCAAAAAGTTTCATATTGTTAGGAGGGGTTTGGCGTAGTTAGCAGAGTTTCACTAAAAATGAAATTAATCGTCTAAAATCTTCTAGACCATGTGAATGATAGATTAAAATATATATATTCATTGATTTAATCTCTAAGATGGCGATATTAAAAACTCTACGTAAATATTACTGAATAAGGAAAGTGACAATAGGCTGTTAGTCATATATGGCCACGCAACATTGAACGAGCAATTGGCCAGAGTGCGCCACACTGGGACCAAAGACAAGGAAATAATTCACAATTACGCCACAAGCATATCAGTTATCATAGCCAAAAAAAAAAAAAAAATCACAGCCAACACAATTTTTTTTCCTATTTCCATAACTTTAGGTGGATTCGGTACCAATCATCCCACCAAAGTTAAGACACAGCTCTCGGGTTCATAAAGCACTTATAGAGGACTTATGAAATTGCCTATCAATAGAGTGTACACATCAATAACAAGAATCAGACTTGCATCTTTATAAGATATGAATTCATTCCTTAATAACAGTATCAACCCTCATTAGCACATACTACATGTATATTATATCTCAATTCAAAATTCCTTGTCTACTGTGATGGATCAAAATATTGTATGTTTAAATTTAAATTTCATTAAAGTTTAGGCGTATCTCTTTCCCGCATCACCAGTACCCCTAATGACTAATGAAGCTCTGCGATCGTGGCTCTCATATAAGCCATCCTTTTTGTAATTAATAAATAATAATCACTTTCTTCTTCCACCGTCACACAACATCGTGCTATGACATTGATATTTGTAGGGTAATTTTCCTTTTAATTGGAACTAAATTTTGGTCGAGAGAATAGATATAATAAAATCATCACTAATTGCTAGGGAGTGTACTCGTGTGCATGGTTTGAATAAAATCCTATATTCTAGTATTTAATTATTAATTTTATTTTATTTTAATTTGATAGTTAAACGTCAGCTAACTTGATAAAATAGGATGAAACTGAACTTGAGGAAATTAGATACTATTGAAATTTGACTTTGATGAAGAGAAAAGTGAAATACCAACATTGTTGATTAAATTATAATGTTAATTAAACATTATACATTTTAGATATTTTGATATGTAAAATTTTGTTTTTAAGATTCTAAAATCTTATCAATTAATTGCATAGAGAATAATTTATGAATCTGACTATGACTTCGTTACTTTATTATTGTAAACCGCTACTTCTTCTTTTGCTAATATGAGCTTCTTATTATTATATCATTTGTTTCATAAGTATTCTTTGATAGGAGATAATCTTATTTGGATATTATTATTGGACATTTAAATATGTGTGACTTTTCAAACTAAAATTTGAACCATGATTCACCACATTATGGTGGGTTAGCCCTTTATTATTAGATCAAACCTCGACTAGTTATTGTATCATTTGAGTTGCATTATTAATTTTTCCTCTTTATATTGGAATAAAAACCTTTTTCTAATAGTTTTTAATAATTTATTTTCTAAATAATAATTAATGCAATAAATAAATTTTACAAATAGTTATATATTAAAAAATTAAGAGTCTGTTTAATTCCAATAAAAAATCTCTATTTTCAATTTTTAATATTAATTACCAGAATAACACTTTATTTTCAATCGATTTGTAATTTTAGGATTTTTAAAAAATAAAAATAAAAATTGTTATTTTTACTATTTCCTTCACTATTTTTACTCTTTTCAATCTCTTTATTTATTTATTTATTATTATTATTATTATTTGGTTTTTAAGAAGTCTTCCCAACAATTATTTTTTCTAAAGATTAAACACAAGTTCTCTTCCTAAAAATATAGCTGGCTTACCACTATACCCAATCAGCATCTCTCCTTTTATGTTAAGATTATATGTGAGATTATTATATTTGCTCATTTTACTTTTCTGTTCATTTCCCAGTTGAGAATGTGAGGCATGTATGTTGGAGTATGACTCGAGGACAGGCACTTCAACACTCTCAACCACCAATTTTGTGATTCGATCATATGAGAAGGCGGCTTGAATATCGATTGCCAAATGAATCCTAGTCAGTGTAACACCCAATCAAATAGACCATAAATGCAGTGCGGTGCCAAATCTTTGATATTCAAGTCAAACATAAATACAAGAAGCCTGCAAAGAATCTTTCTCTTTCTTTAGCTTTGAGCATGCGGCTGCACAATCATGCAAACCTATTTGAAATATTGATACCACAGAGGATCTCATAGACATAGACAATGTGTTAGACTTGAACTTGTCGCCCAAAGTAAAAAGATCTCTGAGATTAAACAGAAGCCATACAATACAGTATAATTAATACTAAACCTCTTTAAGTGGAGAGCAGGTACAGGAGAATCCCGATCTTTATGCAGGGTCCACTATCGATGCTGCCCTAGTCGACCAACTATTCTTTATAAGTTCATTATAGCTATTCAATACCTGTTTGCCAAAGCAAAAAAAACTATCTCTGGGGATTTGCCAGTTGCCGCAACCTTCAAATTATAAAGCATATAACATATTTTCTTTGGCTGAAAATAAAGCATAATATATAAGTTGGTGGACTTGGGCACTTTGGAAGGCCGGTATATAGTCAAGAACGATTAAGCTTCCACTTCTTCAGTACTGTTGAGCAAATCTAACCCTAATTACTACTGTTTTTAACTAAAATCAGATACTTAGATATCAAATCAAATCATATATACAAAGACGGATGCAAGAGAAGAAGAGATGAAGAAGTAAATACAAAAAAGACATTTGTCAAAATGAAACGCAAATCATATATTGAAAAGATTATGAGCTCAATTCATTTTATGTATGTAATGATAGAGATGAAAAAACCATTCATGAACTTATCAAAGTTTTTATGATTAAGTGGTTAGAAGTTTGTGATAAATTTAATAAATTATCATGTGTGTGGACTGTCATAAATCATATCATAATTTTTAATTCTAAAATTCAGATTAATTGAATGCCAATCATTAGAGCATTTCATTTAACCCAATTATGTGATTCATATTATTATTGGGTTAAATAATATGAAAAAATATAATATAGACCATGTGTATTAGCTTTGCTATAATGGGTGGCTTGGCCTTACATTTTGTTGATATAGGAAGAGGTCCCTCCTTCTAGCCCTATATATAGGCGTCTGTGACCCCATTGAAACAGAACATTCATTTTCGGAATTTATCGGGAATAGGAGGATTCTCTCTCTCTTGCCTCTTCCTTTCTCTCTTTCTCGTTGCTTCTTCTTTTCCTTTCTGCTTCTAATTCTCAATTCATCTTCCTCTGCTTCTGTAAGAGAAGGAAAGAAGGAACTCTAAGCTTGAATCATGGATTCCTCAAGTTCTTCAATCACTCCAGGTAATAGATCAAGTCTAGATATTGATCTTTGTTTATTTGCATGCCTTAATCAGAGTTAATCAATAATCTGGGGCTTTAAAGTCTAACAGTTTGATTGTCATTGCCTCCATTTTTCAAAATATAAAAGGTGAAGTTTAAGCATAAGATAAGTTGTCATCTGCATTTTCTCTGATTTAATCTCAAAGAATTCTTCCGATTCACTTTATTTGATGATTTTAGGGAAAATTCTTGATTTATAATATTTATTAATTTGAAAACATCAATGAAACATTTATGATTATTTTTCAATTTTATTCTTCACAATATCTTAAGTACTATGTTTGTTTTTTGGTATATCAAGCAATAATATTTGAATTTATAACCTCACATATATTACCCAAATCTCTTACCAATAGTCTACTTCTAGTGACTTTATCCTAAGTACGTTTGATGTTAATAGAGTAATATGATTAATTAGATGTTAAAGCTTAAATAAGAACATTTTAAACATAAAATTCATGAAACATGTATTGAATGTGCTCTTAAAATAGGCATTAGATATATTCTTAAATTCATCTTTAATTCCCAAAGACGAAATTTTAATTTGTGGGAAATTAAAACAGTAACTCTTGTATTTTTACAGCGATTTAAATTAGTTGAGAGTGATTTATTTTAGTTGAACTTGTGAAGATACATTTTAATCCAACAAAACAAATCTTAAAAATATATAATGATCTCTTCTTTTACAATGGGTGTGTTCGAAAGATAAAATTATTTATATTTCTTCACCTATATATTTACTTCAAATTTTTTTCTTAAAAAAAAAAATAGTTCTTATCTTGCAAAAAGTATGGCGACGTCCAAAATGCACCCTATCAAATTTGGTGCTTAATGCACCGGCCTATCTAATGATGTAGACTTGAAGGTGTAACCCTATACCAATATGTTGTAATACAAGTTCTCCATATTTTATTCTGTTCTCCCCTCAGCCCAATATCAGTCCACCAATCAAAGTTCACTTGAGCACTATCAACAACCACCCATGAAATGCACAATTCCAAATCCTCTAGGAGAAATCAAAAGTAAAGAAACAAGTGGGGAATACATTCATCATGGATTTTGGCAAAGAACACACCTGGTATCATTAATTGTTCCTCAGGAAATTACAATTGTAAAGTCTATCTTTGGTGTTGATCTTGCCAAGAAGCACCAACCATACACACCATTTGAATAGCATTCCTGCATTCTTCACAACAATATATCACCCACGGCTAATCCTCCCAACTGTTTAGGCCTTTGGATTACTTCCCATTTCACCAGAGACATTGATCTACCATTTTCTCTGTTCCCCCAGAAAAAAAAAAAAAACATTGCACTGTAGAAAGCAGACATTTACAAACTAAAACCAGCCATCTATAGAACATACCAATACCCATATAGAACAAGGCAAGTCTAGTATTAAACAAATTTGATTTCCTCCAACTCACTTTTTCTTTTTTACTTTCACTCTAAACTTGGTTGTCTAATCACCACAACCACACCGTTCACCCTCTATTTTTTTTTATTTTTTTTTCACCTGCATTTGTTACTCACTCTTTGAATTTTTCTCTCTTTTTTTTTCTCACAACTATTCCTTTTTCTAGACACTATAAAATTTATTTTCACACTTGAATTCCTTCTCCAATTTACATGCTTGCCACCCACACTCTTTTTCAATCTACTAACAAAAGAACATTCACTCACTCCACTATCGTTCTTTTCACACCAAAACTTTTCCTCTCACTATTTTGTGTCAAGCTCAGTAACAACAGAGAACCACAACAGAAAACCTAGCATAAGCAATATGAATGCTATAGAGAGTTGGGATAGGAATATGCAAAGTAACAACTCCTCCCCCTACTTGCACCAACCCTCGAGATCCACATCCTACTATAATATATCACAATCATCTCCAAACTGCACGTGTTGACAAAATCATAACTTCACACCCCATCTTACCAATATTTCTTTTGTGACATAGATCCTTTGCACCAAACGCCTGAAAATTAACACGGCTAAACTCACTACCATACCAAGTGTTGTATCCAAGAACATGAGCTTCACAAACATTACTCTAACCCACAGCGCCAAACCAACGTTACACCAACTTGTATCACTTCCTTTCAATTAGGATATATATGAAGACACACCCAAAGTGAATGTTATTTAACAGCCTTAACAAGCATACACAATACACCAGACCAAGACAGAACATTGAAATCTAATCCAAAAATACTCCTTCGTACCCCTTGATTGTAATTCAATCCAAACCACAATAGCGTAAAACTATCATCATACATACAGACTAGAAACAGTTGAAACTTATTGCTTGAATGAAAATGAATCAAAACCTAGAGCATAACTGCTACAGATCATAAAGTGTTTGCTCCAATTTCTTTTTGGCTTTTTATCAAGGAGAAATGTTAAAGATACATAATAATTTTTGCATATTATATTAACACACATTCATTTATTATTGATTTAGATATGAATTCTACGTAGATTAATTTTTGCATTCATCCAATAATAAATAAACATATATCAATATGATATCCAAAAAATATTATTATATATGTATAATATTACTTTTTATTAACTATATTAATAATTAATAATAATGATAATAAAATGAGCACCGCTCGTGCAGTACAGCGTTAAAGCCTAGGCAGTAGAGCCGCCACGGACAAGTGACAACGACCCTAACGGACTCTGCTACTTCTGATTTTTCAAATAAAAAAGATAAAGTTGAGAATTTATAAATAAAAACAATCTAAATAAATTTATATTATCGTTTATTTCTTTATGTTCATTCTCCGTACTTTAACTAAGTGATCAATTGAGTAAGTGGAGACTTAACAGAATTGAGGGTTCCTCAATCCCTGGAGCCAACCTTTTGCAAGATTCCCCCCATTCCCACCCCAACTTTATTAATTTGTTTTCTTCATTATTTTGGCTTGTTTAGTGGATTATTGATTGAGATGCCGGGTGACAAATTCAAGTGGCAGAGACTGTTCGGCAATGATGGTTTTGACTTGACCTTTGTTTAGGCCTCTTTAACGCGATCTCTTAAAGCAGCATTTTGCTTGGTGGGTGCACGTGGACTGATTTTAAGCAGTGTATGATTTATACATTTTTAGAAAGTGTTTAATTTTTCTCATCAATGCTTAAATTTTTAGGTAGACACTACGAACCGTATTAGTATTTAGTCGCTCTACTTATATTTTAATACATATAAAAATAATGTCCCATATATCTGTATATTTATTAATAGTATACAGTTTATTAATATCTATTTATTATATCCATTAATAATAATATCACAATATAAAAATTATCATTTTAAAATTGCTTTCTCAATAATTTATTTTTTGAAAAAAATTATCTTTAATGAATTTTAGAAAATTTACATATAATAACAATAATTTTTAATAAATCTTAAGTACTATATGTGCTTTTCGACTTCACTAAAATTAAATTGAGAGATTGCTAATTTGCATATTTTTATGTAGAGGTTAGTAAGCTCCACATTTTATTTTGGATAAAAAAATCCTTCCTTCTTCTATAAATCAACTAATTAGTTTGATTAATTTTATAATTTTATTTTATATAACATTAATTACTATTTTGACTTCTTCTCTTAATTCATAAATAGTCTTTCTTCTACACTCAATTGCTGAATTAAAATTGTATGAAATTATTTTTTTTTCTTGCAAATATTGCATATGATTCTACAACTAAAATGAAAATGGAAAAAGCAATAATAATAATAATAAATAAATAAATAAAAAGGAGAACAAAAGAAATGATATTGCTGAAGAGTACCACGATACTAAACAGTTTATTGCAGTCAAAGTTGCACAAGATAAGAGCCAATTGTGCATTTAGCTGGGTGAGGGTATTAAAATCTAAAATGGAAGTGAAGGAAGATTTATTTATACAAAAGAAAGGGTTTTAATCTTGTCGGATGAAAAAATATTTCTACTACAATGTATAGCCTGACGTTCAGTAACGTTGTGCCCTTCATCAATCTCATCTTTCATTTATTCTTCTTTTTAGTTTTTAATCTTTCGCCATTATTATTATTATGGCAATTATTGAATATGTTTTTAATAACTAAATTTTTAATTTAAAATAATTATTTGATTGCATACTTATTTTTTCCCATCAAACGTTTGTCAAATTTAATTTTACAAATTTGATTTAATAAAATAAGTTTTATGAAATATAAACAATGTTTGCTTATTCATTAAATATTGCACATCATTTTAATTAATAACTTAAAATTAGAAATATTTGTTGTAATGTACGAAAAATCTTATCATTTTTAATCGATTTATTTGATTTTAACGAATAAGTGAGATCAATAAGAAATTGACGAAATATTTAATTAGAGGCTAACTAAAGGCTAATTAGAAATTAATTAGATATTAATTAGAGAGATTTGGATTAGAAACAATTAGAATAGCAACATAGAAAGTCTCACAAGATTTTCCAAACCATTTTGCTGATTTGAAAGAAATCGGTGGAAATTCGGTATTATAAACTATCAGAACCAAATCAATACAATTATACACTTAAAACCTCCAACAGCTAAAAACTCAACCACTTAACCCATTAAAAGTGGCATAAGATAGCCACAAAGAGTGAGGAGAGTTGGCTAAAATTGAGCCACAAAACTCTCCATCAATGGGAAGTTTTCCTTCCAACTACCCCAAAAATTCTGCTTACCTTATTTCCTTTTCTGCCCAAGCAAAATTTGCCCTCTTCCAGCAGACTTCCTCCTTCTTCTCTTCATCTTCTTTATCTCCTTCTTCCACTTTCAGCCTCCATCAAGCCTCTCGCACCCATATCCTTCACTAGAAACTCAAGACTAGCTAATTGTTACATCAAAACAAGGGTAGGATTCAATTTTGCTCTTGATTTCTATGAATTGTGGCTGTATGAAATTTTACTTTTCTTCATTTCTTTGATGATATATTGGATGTAGTTGATGGTTTATGGTTGGGTGAAGTTTTGAGTTAGAATTGAAGTTAGAATAAGAAAACTAGAAAAAATGGAAAATCAGAATGTTGTTTGGGTGGAAATCTTACAGTATTCGTATGTTTGAATTGTACGGCTCCATATCCAACCATCAAAACTTGATAAACATATTTTTAGATGAAATTAGACATTTAGAGCTTTCCAACTATATAAATTAGAAGACCATTAGATTAATATTGAGAGAGATATGAATTTTTTAAGTTTGCCCTATTTTTCTATTTTAGATTTTGACCAAAGTGAGTTGAGCAGAGCATAATTTGCCCTATACTCCTTAAAATTAAGTGAAACTAATTCTGGTAGAAAGTTAAGACATAGGTAACATGCCATAAAAATTTCAGAACCAAATTCAACCCTCGTTAATCGTAGTAATTCATGAAATTTGCTCTAAATCCCAACCGGGCTAGAATAAGGCATGCAGGTTATCCAAATTCAAGAACTCATAACTCAAGTTCTATTTACTCAAATGAGGTGAAACTTGTTGAAAATAAAAGTTAGTTCAGTTAGATTTAAGATGATATAAGTTTCATATAATTACAACCAAGTTTCTATTTTCAAGAGCTCATAACGTGGTACCCTTCACCAATGTCATCTTTCATTTATTCTTCTTTTTAGTTTTTTATCTTTTGCCATTATTATTATTATGGCAATTATTGAATATGTTTTTAATAACTAAACTTTTAATTTAAAATAATTATTTGATTGCATGTTTATTTTTTCCCATCAAAAGTTTGTCAAATTTAATTTTACAAATTTGATTTAATAAAATAAGTTTTATGAAATATAAACAATGTTTGCTTATTCATTAAATATGGCACATCATTTTAATTAATAACTTAAAATTAGAAATATTTGTTGTAACGTCCGAAAAATCTTATCATTTTTAATCGATTTATTTGATTTTAACGAATAAGTGGAATCAATAAGAAATTGACTAAATATTTAATTAGAGGCCAACTAAAGGCTAATTAGAAATTAATTAGATGTTAATTAGAGAGATTTGGATTAGAAACAATTAGAATAGCAACATAGAAAGTCTCACAAGATTTTCCAAACCGTTTTGTTGATTTGAAGGAAATCAGTAGAGATTCGGTATTATAAACTGTTAGAACCAAATCAATACAATTATACACTTAAAACCCTAAATCCAATAGCTAAAAACTCAACCACTTAACCCATTAAAAGTGGCATAAGATAGCCACAAAGAGTGAGGAGAGTTGGCTGAAATTGAGCCACAAAACTCTCCATCAATGGGAAGTTTTTCTTCTAACTACCCCAAAAATTCTGCTTGCCTTATTTCCTTTTCTGCCCAAGCAAAATTTGCCCTCTTCCAGCAGACTTCCTCCTTCTTCTCTTCATCTTCTTTATCTCCTTCTTCCACTTTTAGCCTCCATCAAGCCTCTCGCACCCATATCCTTCCCTAGAAACTCAAGACTAGCTAATTGTTACATCAAAACAAGGGTAGGATTCAATTTTGCTCTTGATTTCTATGAATTGTGGCTGTATAAAATTTTACTTTTCTTCATTTCTTTGATGATATATTGTATATAGTTGATGGTTTATGGTTGGGTGAAGTTTTGAGTTAGAATTGAAGTTAGAATGAGAAAACTAGAAAAAATGGAGAATTAGAATACTGTTTGGGTGGTAACCTTACAGTATCCGTATGTTTGAAGTGTACGGCTCCATATCCAACCATCAAAACTTGATGAACATATTTTTAGATGAAATTAGACATTTAGAGCTTTCCAACTATATAAATTAGAAGACCATTGGATTAGTATTGAGAGAGAGAGAGAGAGAGAGATATTATATATATATATATACAAAGTTTGCCCTAGTTTTCTATTTCAGATTTTGACCAGAGTGAGTTGAGCAGAGTATAACTCGCCCTATACTCCTTAAAATTAAGTGAAACTAATTCTGGTAGAAAGTTAAGACATAGGTAACATGCCATAAAAAGTTCAGAACAAATTCAACCCTTGTTATTTGCAGTAATTCATGAAATTTGCCCTAAGTCCCAACCAGGATAGAATAGGGCAGTGCAGGTTATCCAAATTTAAGAGCTCATAACTCAAGTTCTACTTACTCAAATGAGATGAAACTAATTGAAAATGAAAGCTAGTTCAATTAGATTTAAGATGATATAAGTTTCATATAATTACAACCAAATTTCTATTTTTAATGAATTTTTATTTTTTGGTGTGTAAATCTGCCTAGTAATAGGATATACCTAGGTAAAATGTTAATAACTTGAGTTATATATATCAAAACTTAATGGGACAAAAGAGGTTAGAAACTAGACAAATAACACTTTAACATGGCCAAAATTTAGATGTAAATGAATTAAACAAAATTTATGGCTTAATTTACAAAACTGGGAAGAATTGAAAGGAAGTGACAGAAACTTTATTAAAGACTAAGGTTATGAGACTTGTTTGATTGTTGTGAGATTGATACATTGCATTAATTTTCTGTATGACTGATTACCTAGCTATTTGGCACTATTCATGGGAAAGCGGACTTGATCCGTTACACTGCCAAAATTTCGACAGAAACCCTGTATAAGACACAAGGCATTGCATATGCATGAGATATCCAAGTCAAGTGTTATTTATTATGAGACTTACAAAGATTAAGAGAAGTTCTATATTACTTGGGCCAGTCCCAGAATAAAGTTAAGGGGAATAGATAGGTGGGAAGGTCCGGGAAAGCAAACCCAACATTCCTGCATAGGAACAAGCTCGATCTTGAAAAGTAGACTATTACCCAGGAGTTATATAGCCAAAAACTCCTAGGGGATCAAGTAAGGAAAAGTTTATGATATATGATTTAAAGATCAATGAAGTAAAGTGAATCTGAGTAGATGCATTATTGCATCACATAGACATATTATTTACTTGTGAGTTAAATGCTATACTCCTTTACATATATTTTCCCTATTTATTATGCATCTTAGTTCATTATATGATGCTATATTGATGCTTATTCTGTTTTATTGCCTTAAGTAAAATTGAACCTTATTTCGGGTTATATTTTCTTAAATCTAAGGAATGAGCATAATGTATTTTGTTATTCACCTTTTTCATAATTAAATAAAAATTGAAGCAATTGGGAATGAATACAATGTCAGTATATTAAAATTATAGGAATCCTACTGAGAATTTCTTTAAATTCTCACCCTATTGTGTATACCCGCGTCATTCTCAGATTATGGTCCAGGTGGCAATAGGCATTTTCTTCATTAAGTTTCCTGACCTGTACTTCCATATTGACCTTTAGCTCAACTCTGTATACATCTCTGGCACATGCCATTTCTATTTTTACTTCTTTTTCCATCGAGACTTTATGGTTCCTCTCACGTACCCACAGTTTGATCCCTCTGCTCCCTATATTGCTATCCCTTTATACATGGCACATGTAACACCCTCCCAAGTACAGTACTATGCTTAAGTCATAGTACCACACCCTAGAGTTGTTATTGTTACCTGAGCGGACTATATCTGACAGCAACTTCAGCCGTCTTCGGAACTTCTTGAACTATCTGGAGACAACATGGAAATAGGAGTGAGAATTATAAATTCTCAGTAGGATTCTCTAATTATCATACATAATGTCATCGTTGTCATCTCCAGTTTGCTTCGGTTTATTATGAAAAAGTGAACATGTTATGTAAACTGTTTAATTTTACAATTCAGAAATATACTATCCGAAGCAAAGTTCAGTTTTACTCATAGACTTGTCATTTGGGAGAGCCCATACAACACTAATTTATGAACTATATTTATGAATAATAACTGCACATGTTAAAATACACATCAATATACTGGAGACATAACTTCTGCACATAACTTTACTTGTACTTGAACTTATGCATGTACATAACATTTACTTTTCTTTCCGTACCTTCCTTTACTTGTTACACATATTCCAGAGTATGATCGCCATGTCATACTCCATCGGGATGTGATCGCCATGTCACATTCCTTAGGAATATGTTCTTCCTGCCACATCCCAAAGTATGATCGCCATGTCATACTTCATCATAATGTGATTGCCATGTTATATTCCTTAGGGTGTGGGATCATCATGCTATATTCCAGAGTATGATCGCCATGTCATACCCCATCAGAGTGTGATCGCCATGTCACGTTCCTTAGGAATATAGATTCATCATCATATCTTTACATGCCACATTCCAGAGTATGATCGCCATGTCATACCCCATCAGAACATGATCGCCATGTCATGTTCCTTAAGAATATGGGACCTTTATTCGGTTCTTACACTAGCTGGGTCATACCATGCCTCATGTAAGTCCTGTCCCCTATACTCACACTAGTTGGGTCGATGCCATGCCTCATGTGAGTGGGGTGCTTGCATATGCTTTAATATTTAATCCTTAGTCTTTAGTCTTTAGCCTTTATTGCCCTTGGGTAGCTTGGCCTTGGAGTGAGCTTGTCAGCTCCATCCATGACCGTCGTCACACCGACTCACCCACAAAGGGATTCACATGGCTCTAGTCTTGGAGGGATCTCATTCTGGCCACGTGCCTCTAATTGAAGGGATCTCTTCTGGTCACATGCCTCAAAATTGAGGGATCTCATCTGACCATGTGCCTTCAATATAGAGGGATCTCATCTGACCACGTGCCTCCAAGGTAGAGGGTAGCTGCCTTCACAGGGAGGGATCTCAATTAACTACCTCCGAGTGAAGGGATTTACATTTAATATACTCATGTCTTTTCATTCTCATACATGGTCATGCATAGGCATGTTGAATGTGCTCATACATATGCTTCATCATTTATTTTCATATACGTTATAACTTATACCATACTTAAATTCATCCTTGCATATAAACATTCTGAGTTTCATAGACTTCTGCCGTAAATCCGGAAGCATAACGGATCAGATCCGTTTCCCCATGAATAGTGCCAATTCTCACAAACATAACAGTCATAGCAGTATAATCAATTGAACATATACATTAAGGTAAAACTTGCAACTGTCATCTCAAACCTTATATGTTCACCCTTACTTGCGAAACCATCAATTTGGTCATTTCTGCCAATCTTACCCGGTTCTGCCTGAATTTTGAATAATCCACCTTTATTTCTATTCAACTCATTTAAACCTGAAATTTGGATATGTCATAGCTCTATATGTCTACTTTCTAACCTCTTTAGTCCCATATCATTTTGATTTATATAACTCAAGATATTTAACTTTTGCCTCAGCCTATTCGGTCACTGGCCCGAATTACACTCTTGGAAGTAAAAATTCACTAAAAGTTGAAGCTAACCTCAAATCATACGAAATTGCTCTAATATTGAAGCTAACAGGACAACCTTTCATTTGGAAGAAGTTTCACTTCATTTGCTTTAGTATACCTCGAGTTATAAGTCCTGAAAGTTGACCTTCTTGAACTACCTTGTTTTGGCCTGGTTTGGACATAGGGCAATTTTCTCAAACAACTGGGAACAATTGAGATCATAATAAATTTGAAATTTCATATTGAGATGTTCCCCTATGTGTAAGCTTTCTAACGAAGTTGGTTTCATTGAATTTGGAGTTGTGTAGGGTGAGTTACACCCTCCTCAAGTCACACTACCCGGATGAAAGTCCTGATTCCTAGGTCTAACTTCAAAAATTCATATCTCTCTCAATACTAATCCAATGACCTTATATGATATATGTATGGAAAGCCCTGAATGTCTACTTTCATTAAAAATAGCTTTATCAAATTTAACCAGCTATAGGCAGAGCCGTACACTCCGCCATCCGGACTGTCGTGGACTCTTTACCAAGACAGCATCCTAATCCTCCATTCCTTCTAGTTTTTCTCCTTCTAACTTTAATTCCAACTCAAGATTTAATATTAATCCAATCATAATCCATCATATACATCCAATATATCATCAAATACATGAAGAAGAGTAAACTTTCATGCAACCATAGTGTCAAGAATTCAAGAACAGAAATAGAATCCTACCTCTTTGGAGTGTGATTTTGCTAGGTGTTGAAGCTTGAGTTGATAGAACCTTGCTAAGCTTGAAGGAGTGATGGAGTTGGTTGAGAGAAGAGAAGAAGAGGGCTGAATAAGGGAGAAGGCAACGTAGAAATAGGGCTGAAGGAGAGAAAGGATGAGTTATTTAAGCTTGAGGTGGTAGTTAGCTTGGAAGGTTTTAATTGGCCTAAAAACACAAGGTTGAATTTCAGCCAACCTTCCCCATTTTTGTGGGTAAGGTTCGGCTATGTATTCCTCCTTTTTGTGACAAAATTGCTCTCCACGTCGCCTAAAAGTGGAACTCGCTTCCATTGTATTCTGAAAATGACATCGGAACTCGTACTTCCTTAAAGTCGGAACTCGTGAAACATATTTGACACTCAAAGATAAAATCGAATATCGAAAATTTTGTCTGTTTATTCAACACTTGTAAGCAAAGTCGGATATCAGAAGTCATCAGCCTACAATCACCTAATCTTGGAACTCCCCATTCAAACTCGGGAACAACAGCAGAAATGGAAGGCTCCTGGGAATAAGCTCGGATATCGGAACTCGTGTATGACTTGGAAATCAGCTCAAAGATCCGAACTTGTGTCCATTCTAATTGAGTTCAACTGTAAGGCGGGAACTTATTACATTCAACTCGGAGGTCGATACTTGCATCAGTGTTAAACTACAACTTAGAGGTCGGAAACCATATACACTATTTTGAAACATGAGGTCTTATGTCAAAAATCGGGTACATCTTGCTGAAACTTGGAGATAAATTATGAGATCGAAAATCGGGTACATTGTCTTTGAGACATTAAGTCAGATATCGAGAATCACGTTCATGTTGTTCGGACTTGAATGTTAAGTCGGAAGTCAGTAAATTATGCAGAAATTTGAAGACGAACTCGGAAGTCGGAAATTATCCCATTTTGTGTGGAATTCGAAGATGAAATCGGAAATGGGAGTTGATCAAACTTGAAGATAAAGTAGGAACTCGAAAATCGGGATGTTACAGCACACCCATTTCCACCTCCAGCAGCAGCAGCAATAGCTCCAGCTGCACCATCAGTGACACCACTAGTACCTGCATCACCACCTCAGGAGGTTCTTTCTCTTTCTCTCTCTCTCGACGATAGGGAATATCCCTCTGTGGCCTTAGCATCATCCCATGGCTCTTCTTTAGGGCCCAGTAATAGTTACACCCCAATAGACCCTGACATGGCAAACAGGTTCCTCTTGTCTACTTTCGACTAGAGACTCTAGCTTCTCACCTGCTTGTAGTGTACAGCATGGCCTTGTTTTGGTGCTTACATGATCTTGGGCCATACGTTTAGCTTCTTTTTGTATGTCTTAGTGACATGGTAGATGCAATGTCCTCTGACAACCATAAGGGGTTAAGTTTCATGTAGACGGGCTTGTTTCGTTTTGTTTCGACGACCCCACTTTTGTACTCTCTATCATACATGTATATCATGATGTAGCAAATCGTTGATATATATATATACATACACACACACACAATACGGTTTCTGTCTATTTTACTGAATTTCTCATCATGATGCGAAACGAATTACTATGTATTCAATAAAAATTTACTTAAGTCGATAATTAACTCTGAGGTAAAAATGAAATTTATAATTTCTTACACGTGACAAATTACCAAGTGACATACTATGACTTAAGTATATTATTATATTTGGTAAGGTGTTACATTTGTTTAATACAAAGATATTACAATTGGATCCATCATCATTTATAATGCATGGGTTTTTTTTTTTTTTTTTTTGCATAAGGGGCTGAAGCCCAAAGAAACAAAACAAAAGGAAACTAGCTATTCACAAGATATGGCACTAACACCCCAAACTCATTAAAACACAGAACCTCCCACAAAACGTCAGAGGGATGATTCCAAACAACTAAATTATAATCACCACCTAAACTAAAATTAGCCATGGAATCAGCTGCAGCATTTCCTTCCCTGTAAGTATGACGGCATGTGATCCTCCACTTGCGACGCATTAGGGAGAGGATTCTTTGGACAAGGGTCCTGTGGGATGTATGCAGCAGGGTTTGCATTATCTTGTTGATCGTGTCTACCACTAATCTAGAGTCATTCTCCAAGATAACTTGTCTATGGCCATTGTCCTAAGCTAATTGAAGATCGCAGTAAACACCCTAAAGCTCAGCTACAAAGGTTTACGAAGAACGAATCCTCTTAGTAAATCCAATAATCCACTTTTCTGAGTGATCATTGATCAGACCTCCACAACCAGCCATCCCCAGATTGCCTTTAGCTACCCCATCCGTATTGAGTTCCACCCAATTCCAAGGTGGGCGATTCCATTTGATGAAAATCTGCTCCCTGATGCTTGGGAATTCCCCATAGAGTGGGAAAAGGCGATCTTAATCTCTAAGGCTTGATTGATAATAATTTGGTGGGCTGTATGTGGGTGCCGATATCCTTCCTCAAACATCTGTTTGTTTCTCCAACTACATAGTCGCTAATAGGTGGTAAAGAAAATATCCCTCCAATTTGTATTTTGGGCAAGATTTTCCTTCAAGTTAAGGAGGATCTAGTCACTAAGATCTAGAATGAAGAAAACTAAGCTGGGATTCGAGTTAACAACTTTCTCTACATGTGCACAACCTTGGGGCAGTGCCTAAGAACATGTAGAGTGGTTTCGATTTTATCCTTGCAATGATGACAATTAGGATTTGTACCATACCATTTGTTCCTACATGCTGCTATGACAATTCTATGATGGGACACCTGCCAAAGGAAAACCTTTATCCTCTGGGAGCATTGCCATTTCTAAATCTGCTTCCACACATTTGATTGAGGCCTAAGATCTCCTATAAGGTTAAGGCAAGTAATTCTGACAAAGAATCTTCCCTTAGCATTAGAGCTCCAGCGGAGGGCATCGTCCCTATCAGTTGGGGAAGAGGGAATGCTCCAAAGGATATTAATACCGGTCTGATCCATGTACTGTTGAAGGTCATCAAAGTGCCAATCTCCTTGGGGAGTTATAGAGTCCGTCACACTCTTGTTCAGCTTATGAGGGGGAATTTGGACACCATCGAGGGGTCTAATCAAACCCATGTCTTTGTTTCAGACTTCTTTTTAGAGCCTAGTTTGGGAGCCACATCCTAGGACTTTAAACAAGTAAGCTAAGGGGGTCTGCCAAATATCAGCTAGACTTTTCCAAAGAGATGAGTCACTTGTGAGCACTTTTGGGCCTTCAATCAGAGCTATACCCTGCCCATATTTTCCAATTAAGACTTTGGACTAGAGCAGGTTGGGCTTAATCAATAGCTTCCACCCTAGCTATAAAATAAAGGCTTCATTCATGATATTGAGGTGTTTAAACCCCAGCCCCACAAAAACTTCAAGTAAACATAAGGTGACACAATTATTGAAGTGTGTCTTTCGTTTAGTCTCTGTATCCCCCAAGATAAAGGCCTTTTGAGCCTTTTCAATCTCTACACACACCCTCTTAGGAATTCTTGTGCATAGGAAAATTGGCTAGCGGCCCAATAATGGATTGGGCCAGGGTGATGCTACCCACCATTGAGAGACACTGTGCTTTTCAACCCTGCAGTCTACCTTTCACCTCAAGAATATGCCCAAATTCTCTTTTTGCAATCCTCCCATTGATACAATGGGCTCCTAAGTAGCAGCCTATTTCCGTAACTGTATTGAACATGGACATATTAATGATCTGATCCTTGACTTCAACTGGAACATTCTTAGAGAAGATCATATGAATTTTAGCAGGGTTGATTCATTGACTCCAGCTTGGGAAAAAATTCTGGGGCATTCTAAGACCATAGCCATTTGCTGAGGGTGGCCTAAACAAAGAGCAAAAGGTCATCAACAAAAACTGGGTAAGAAATAAGAGGGCCAGGTCTGCCAGCATGCATTGGCTTCCATCTCTCCTCTGAGACTCTTTTTTCAATTAGTCTAGAGAGCATATCCATGCACATAACAAAAAATGTAAGGAGATACAGGATCTCCTTGTCTAATACCACGGGTAGGGGTGAACGAAGTAGTCTTACCCCTATTCCAAAGAACTTGGTATGAGACAAGAGTTTTGCATATCATAATTAACTCAACTAAATGGGGGCTTAAACTAAAATCCTTCATATAAAAATGGATGAAGTCCTAACTGAGGCGATCATATGCCTTTTTCATATCTATCTTTATTGCCATAAAGCCATGTCTTCCTTTGGCTTTCTTCATAGAATGGAGCATCCTCCTAGCAATGATAATATTATTGTGGATTCTTCTACTGAGGATGAAACTGGCTTGGAAAGGAGCAATGTTCATGTCCAAGAGCGGTTTGATTCTATTCGTCAAGCCCTTAGAGATGATCTTGTATGTAACATTGCACAAAGCTATGGGGCGGCATTGGTTGACAAACTCTGGGTTATCCACGTAAGGAATCAAGACAAGGAGGGTCTTGATAAAATCTTCAACCAAATGTGGAGCTTGCCATACTGCCGAGACAAAAGTGAAAATATCTTGGTTGAGTTTATCCCAAAATTCTTTGTAAAAAGGAGTTCGGATACCATCCTCTCCTGAAGAAAAGCACCTCCTTGATTTCTTCAAATGAGATCCTCGAATTCAAACCTTGAAAGATGCTATCAGGTATACTATGATAAACATTAAAGAGGGTCAAAGGTGGCCTAGCGGTGTTCTCTTCATGGAACAGGCTCCTGTAGAAATCAAGAACTAGCTTTTGTGACTGCTCTAAGTCTTGAATCCATGTACCTTGATCTGTACACAAGCATTCAATTCCATTTCTCCTGTGCTTTATGATTGTTCTAGTATGAAAGAACCTAGTGTTACGGTCTCCTTCCATAATCCAGTTTTCATGTGATTTTTGCTGCCACAACGATTCTTCACAACTAAGAACTTTTTCTAGCTTTGAGTGCAACTCTACCTTAAGTTGCTCTAAGAATTTGCTATGTCCATAACTAGGAGACTTTTGGATACTCTTGAGACATTTCAAAATATGGTGCTTCTGGTGCTTCTGGCGGAAAATGTTTCTAAAACAATCCTTATTCCACTCCTTGATCTTTGGAATGAGATCAGGTACAGCCACTTGGAAAAGGAGAGAATGGTTCTAATGTTGGTGGATCAATCCTTCAAAGGAGAGATGTTGGAGCTACATGGGTTCAAACGTATATGAAGGGCAAAATAACCATGTAAGGATATCAAAAGCGGGTGATGATCCAAGTATATACAGGTAAGGACCTTAAGGGTAGCCTCATCGAAAGTATTATGCCATTGAATGTTGCATAGGCCTCTATCAAGCCTCTTGAAGACCTTGTCATAGCCATTCTACTTTGGGCCTCTCCAAGTGAATCTAGTGCCCACATGACCCAGATTAATAAGACTGTAATTATCAATAAAAATCTAACATTTGTTAATATCCATGTCTGATCCTCCTTTTTTCTCATCCATTTGAGCAATTTCGTTAAAATCACCAACAACCAACCATTCCGTATTCATAGAGCTGGCAACATTAAGGAGCTCCTTCAACACTTCTTTCCTTTCAGGTTTGTTAGGACTAATATAAACAACGGTTAAGAACCATTCTCTCTTATTCCCGTTAGCCACAATAATCTGAAGAAACTAGGGATGAATCCATTTATGAGTTACTTTAATGCCCAGATCTATCCAAAGGAGCCAAATACCCCAGGCAAAACCTCTAGCCTTTGCTCTTAGGTTATTCTAAAATCCTATCTTTTAGATAACATCATCAGCTTTAGCACCACTGGACTTGGTTTCCATCACAGTAACCAGGTCCAGGTGATGCTGCTTCAAGATTTCAACTAAAGCATGAGCAAAACGCTTATTACTTGCACCGCTACAATTCCAAGAAAGGATATTCATTTTAAAAAAGGAAAAGAAGAGGAAGGCACGCTAGAGAAGCGACCTCAGCAGATTTGCATGGCTTCATCCCTGGAGGTTGGGGTATTACATTGCGTGGTATTGGTCTCACCACTGGCTCATTCATAACATCTTCGAAGGAGGGAGTTAAGTCCACTTTAATCACATCATCTACTTTCATGTATTGAAGTGGGGTTATGTTTGGAGGTTTTGGGTCAGGAGCATCTCCATCCATATGCAGGCTTTTTTGAGGAAATGTGGAGCTCACATGAGTAAGCATGGTGAGGCCCATTTCCACATTTTCTTGAGCAAAGGCTTGATCCTTGCTAGCCAGAGGGTCATCATCAGTTTTCTTCGAGCTCTCTTTTTGTTGGGGTTGGGTCTTTTCTACTACATTAGGCCAGAGAGCACCAAGGGAACTCTTGCAGACTTGTTGTTATTAGCATGGTTATCCACGTGCTCAATTATAGTATTGTCATTTCCTTGCTGCGCCTTTTTGTTTTTTCCTCATTATTGTCCCTGATATGAAACCTCATTGGGGTATATTCTCTTTTTGCCCATGCTGCTGATCATTGGTGGTCCCACTTGCAATGATTATTCCTTCTCCATAACGATCCTTCTGCTGTGTCCCCCTACCTAGGACATCGTACCTTAACCCTGTAGCCATCATCTGCCCATCATTCTGTGCCATAGTAGGATTTCCCATATTCTCAGCATGAATAACGGCTTTATTATTATGAAGCAGGTGTCTTTGTTTTTGCACTACCATCCATGGTCCATAAGGCCCATTTAGTTGCGCAATTACCTCATTGCCCCTGTCACTCTCATGCGGTTGTTTGTCTACCCTTGTAATGTCTCCGGCACTATCACTCCATGGGGATGAGCCAAGCATTTCTTTTCAACCTCACTAACTATAATGTTGAAAAGGCCATTCTCTAGCTGTTTAACCATGACACCTCTTTTTTGACTCGCCTTCTTCGTCTCATCTTCTTCCGATTTTGTCTCTGAATTACTTGGAATTTTCTCTTGGTTGTCATCCTTTTATTTAGAGGACTCATTCATATCCTCATCTTCATCATCCTCTACTCTTGACCCTATTCCTTCCTTCACCAGTTGTGCATAACACTTCTTTGGCTTCCCTTTGCTAGTTTCTATTGTCTGATTCAGCATCCACTCCTCCTCTCGAGGAACCATGGAGGAGGTGCCTTTAAACGCTCCATCATCTTTTCAGACTTTTTTCTTACCTCTGTTCAGCTAATCTCGTTCTTCCTAGGAGGTCTCCTCCTGCGCTCTCTCAATCTCCATCTTTTTTGCTCAACTTCTCACTATTAGAATTATGAGTATTGATGCATGGGTTATTTGAGTGGAGATCTATTGTTCATGAATTTTATTAAAATTTTTTTTATTAAATTAGTCTTAACTATACTTATTTAGCAAATAATAATCTTACTTGAATTTTTAATATCAATAATTTTAAGAAAGAAAAATAGAAAAAGACATTTAGGTAAGAGCAGATTAATTAGGTGAGAGAAAAAGTTGAAGTAACAATCAATGTGGATAAAAAAATCTATAAAATTACCCATAGTAATAAGTTGATTAACAAAAGAGGGGTGTGATCCAAAATAAAATGTAGAGCTTGCTAATTTTTGTAACACCCTCCCAAATACAGTACTATGCTTAAGTCATAGTATCACACCCTGGAGTTGCTACTGTTACCTGAGCGGACCTTGTCTGACAGCAACTTCAGCCATTGTTGCGTCTCTTCATGACATTCCTTCGAAGCACTTGGGTAGCCTAGCCTTGGAGTGAGCTTATTAGCTCCACCTGTGACCGTCGTCACATCGACTCACCCACAAGGGGACCCACTGCCTCTAGGTCGGAGGGATCTCATTCTAGCCACTTGCCTCTAATTGAGGGATCTCATCTGACCACGTGCCTTCAATATAGAGGGATCTCATCTGACCACGTGCCTCTAACATAGAGGGACCTAAGTTTTAGCTGCCTTCACAAGGAGAGATTCAATGTGCAACTGCCTCCAGGTAAAGGGACCCACATATTATCTTATTTAGCTGCCTTCACAAGGAAGGATCTCAAATAATTGCCTCCAAGTGAAAGGACCCACATTCAATATATTCACATTCTTTCATCCTCATGCATACTCAAGCATAGTCATGCTGAATGTACTTGTACATATACTTCATTTATTTTCATATATCATTGCACACATGATCTTCACGTATATATTCATAACACATAAAGGCTCGTAGCGTCTTTACCATTCTACCGGCACTCATATGTATGCTATATCATTTACCCTCATATACCTCATATCATACTTATGTCATTCTTGAATATAGAGTTTCCATATACATATTCACACTTAGATTCATCCTTGCATATAAACATTCTTAGACTTCTACCGTAAATTCGACAGCATAACGGATCAGATCCGTTTTCCCATGAATAGTGCCAGTTCTCACAGACAATTCAATCATAACAGTATAATCAATCTAACATATCTATCCATGTAAAACTTGCACCCATCAACTTAAACCTTATATGTTCACTAACACTTGTGAAATCATCAATTGGGTCACTTCTGCCAATCTATTCAGTTCTGCCCGAATTTTGTATAATCCACCATTATTTCTATTCAACTCATTTAAATCTGAATTTTGGATATGTCATAGTTCTATATGTCTACTTTCTAACCTCTTTGGTCCCATAACATTTTGATTTATATAACTTAAGATATTTGAATTTTGTCTCAGCCTACTCAGTTACTGGCCCGAATTACACTCCTGAGAGTATAAATTCACTAAAAATCGAAATTAAGCTCAAATCATACGAAATTGGTCTCATATTGAAGCTAATAGGACAATTTGCAAGAAGTTTCATTCCATTTGATTTAGTATAGCTCGAGTTATAGGTCCTGAAATTCCACCTTTCTGAATTACCCTGTTTCGGCCTGGATTGGACATAGGGCAACTTCCTCGAATCACTGGGAACAATTGGGACCATAACAAACTCAGACTTTCATATTGGGATGTTCCCCTATGTGTAAGCTTTCTAACAAAGTTGGTTTCACTCAATTTGGAGTTGTATAGACTGAGATATACCCTCCTTAAGTCACCCTGCCCGGATGAAAGTCCTGATTCCTAGGTCAAACTTCAAAAATTCATATCTCTCTCAATACTAATCCATGATCTTATATGATACATGTATGGAAAGCCCTGAATATCTACTTTCATCTAAAAATAGTTTCATTGGATTTAACCGATTGTAGGCGGTGCCGTACACTTCGCCATCCAGACTGCCATGGGCTCTTCACCAAGACAGCATCCGAATCCTCCATTCCTTCTAGTTTTTCTCCTCCTAACTTTAATTCCAACCCAAGATTTCACATTAATCCTATCATAATCCATCATAATACATCCAATAATCCATCAAATATATGAATAAGAGTACAATTTCATGCAATTATAGTGCAAGTAATTCAAGAACAGAATGGAATCCTACCTCTTTGGAGTGTGATTTGAGCTAAGTGTTGAAGCTTGAGTTGATAGAACCTTGCTAAGCTTGAAGGAGTGATGGAGTTGATTGAGAGAAGGGAAGAAGGAGGCTGGAACAAGGGGAAAGGGAGACATAAATCAGATCAAAATGGAGAGGAGAGTCTGATTTAAATACATGAAGGTAGTTTGGAATTGTGATATTGATTGGTTGGAATTTTATGGTTGAAGTTCGACCATGTCTCCCACTCTTATGGCTAAATTGCTCTCCACGTCGTCCCACAAACTGCTCTCCATGTCGTCCCAAAAGTGGAATACGCTTCCGTTCTACCTGAAATTGGAACTCGACTCTATTATGCTTGAAGTCGGAACTCGTGCCATTTTACTTGAGTTGGGAGCTGAAGCCGAATGTCGGAACTCGTCCCATCTTGTTTGTGACTTGAGAAAATCTTGTCTGGTTTATTCAAGGCTTGTAAGCAAGGTCTGATGTCGGAAGTCGACAGCTTACAATCACATAATATCGGAACCACCCATTCAAACTCGGGAATATTAATGCTGGGAATAAAATCAGAGATTGGAACTCGTGTATGACTTGGAAATCAACTCAAAGATATGAACTCATGTCCATTCTAATTAAGTTCAACTCTAAGCCCGGAACTCGTTACATTAAACTCGGAGTTGGGTAATTGTAACCATTGTGTTAAACTATAACTTCTGAGGTCGGAAACCACATACACTAGTTTGAAACATGAGGTCGGAGATCGGAACTCGGTACCTCGGCTGAAACTTGAAGCTACATTATGAGACCGAAAATCGGGTATAATCCTTATTGGAGACCTGGACATAAGTTTGGAGATTGGAAATCATGTCCCAGTATACTTTAACTCGAAGTCGGATATTGGAACTCGGAAGCCACCAATTTAACTCGAAACTAGAACATGAAGTCGGAAATCAGGAATAATCAAGATTAGATGAAATTGGAAATTGGACAGGACATGAAGTCGGAAATCATGTAAACTTGAAGGTAAAGTTGGAAATCGGAATATTACATTACTACCCTTCTTAAAAAAATTTTGTCCTCAAAATTTGATAGGAGTTTAGTAAAAAAGTTTATATATATAAGCACGTACAATGTCGATAAACATAATCGAAGAAAATACAGCAAACCCAGATATATAACTCAACATAGCACCATTAGTGAAAAGTGAAACTTTGTCCTGGGTTATCCCTAATCTTGTTTCAGCTCCCCTGGGGAAGTAGTCTTTTTAGCTTTCAACCTTAGATGTTACGGCTTAGGAATAGGTAGCTGATGGCCGGGGCATTCTTTAATCATGTGTCCTGACTTTCCACACTTAAAGCATACCTTCTGCCCAGCCAAACAAGGTCTTCCTCCATGACACTTTCCACACTTAGGGCATGCTTGCCCTGTGCTTGGCCTCTGCAGTTGTTTATCCTTACGTCTATTAAATTGACGCAGCTTCTTTGGTGGTGAGGCATATTCGAATTCTTGGTTTTCAGATGTCAGCCTCTTTCCACAAACATCCATCCTAGCATTAGCAAGCTTCTTGTTATATTCTTCAACTAATCAGCTTTTGTTCGCTAATGTAGCAAAATCTCTTATCTCTATTGGCCCCACCGAAGCTAAAATATCCGCATTTAGTCCTCCTTCAAATTTGATGCATTTCCAGTTCTCGTCAGGGTTGTGCTGATAGATGGTGAAAAATTTGCAGAGTTCTTCAAACTTAGCAATATACCCTGAAGCACTCATATTTCCTTGTTGAGGCTTCATAAACTCCAATTCCTTAGCGTTTCGTACCAATGCTGGGAAATACTTCTGATAAAATGCCTCCTTGAATACGTCCCAAGTGATATCAACTTGGGGTTCCCCCAACAACCTCTTCGTGCCATTCCACCAAAACTCGGCGTCCGCTTCCAACATATAAGTGGCAAAGGCCACTTTTTGTTGATCAGTGCAGGCTAAGACAGAAAAGACCTTCTCTATTGCCTTGACCCATTCCTCGGCTTTATCTGGGTCGAAAGCTCCTCGGAAACTAGGCGGATTTGCTTTCCTGAACTCAGCAAATTTAAGATAGTCCAGGTCTGCTCCTAGGCCATGTGGATTTCCTCCATGGCTGGCCTCGGGCCGCCAACCCAACTGGTCCATCATCCAATGAGACGCAGCGGCCTGCTCCGGCATTGCATGAACCATTTCACACATCGTGTCCATAAAATTAGCAAGATCTTCTGGAGTGGGTATGGTTCGTGGCCTACCACGCCCCCTGGAAGCCATTAGCTCCTAATCACACACAATCTGTTAAATCTTCTGCCACTTGTACATAAGATTAGAAATATTCAACTCATGAAGATATGCAATTGCAAGAATTAGCAGTTATCATAGTA
This sequence comes from Pterocarpus macrocarpus, assembly GCA_031439585.1. NCBI lineage: Eukaryota > Viridiplantae > Streptophyta > Magnoliopsida > Fabales > Fabaceae > Pterocarpus > Pterocarpus macrocarpus. The sequence goes on along the minus strand of CM062513.1, from coordinate 29,726,956 downwards.
ATTGACGTCAATATATAGTAATGATAATGACTTTGTCAAGGAGGTCCATATATTCTTTCCCAAGATGCTTATTCGCTCAGCTACCCTTAATTTAATAACAAATTTGCCCCCAATACGATTCTTTAGAAACATAGGCTTAGGCCTTTCCTCAATATCATAACTAGAAGCCTTATCAATATCCATGCAAAGAGTTGTCATAGATCATATGGGTACCAAAATATACTTCCATCATCAAGTACATCGAGTAAATTCCTCATCTTTCTTGTCATGTGTTTGACTATCTGTGCATTATATTTTCCAGTAAATTCTCTAATACTCATGCCTTGGGCCCTAAATACCAACTGAAGAAGTTCTCTTGCGGACTTTATTTCATTTTCTATTATTTGCTAATTGGACCTCGTGCCATTCTTGTTGAATTCCTCAATGATTAGTGCAATACTTGTCTCCTCAAGATATGATCAACTTCACGTAATGAAAGGATTGTGGGACAGCCAAAATCCCTGCCACCCTTCTACTCTTTTCAATTGGTTAGCATGAAGATTCCTCGACTATCGTGTTGATGTCCACCTCCCACTTTGATGGGCACCAGTGTTACCAATCCCATCGGGGGTGTGTCCTAATACTATATATAGAGGTGTGTTAGTTTCAATAGCTAAATTTCATATCACCCTAACGCACTATACCTTCGACCGGATCAAATGTGATCATCACTAACGCACTAGGTTCCAGTAGAATTCCATAGTCAAGTGTGCTCGAACAAAAGTAATATGGAGATGGATGACCACTTAGGAAGTCTCATATTAAAATTTCAACAGGATAGCAAGACCATCATTTCCATCTCTCGCAACAAATGGATTGCATCCTAGGGGCAAGATGTTACGAGGGATAGCCAGAAGGCTTAATTTTGCCCCCAAAATTCCTTCATCCCTATTAAGCCAGCTAAATGCCGTAGATCTCCGCATACACCGAACTTCATATTGAGGTGATCAAGGTCAATATGCAGTCCAGTGCAATAGAGAAGCTACAGCACACAACAGAGCTGCCATGCACAAACATCTATGTCCTTTTCATGTAAGGACCTAAAGCACGACCTTTCTAAACTTTCAGAGTATGCCTCCTTCGAAGCATAATCAGCCCATCCCAGGTCCAATTAGGACGAACTGCTCTGATACCATTAATGTAACACCCTCCCAAGTACAGTACTATACTTAAGTCATAGTACCACACCCTGGAATTGTTACTGTTACCTGAGCGGACCTTGTCTGACAGCAACTTCAGCCGTCTTCGGGACTTCTTGAACTATCTGGAGACAACACGGAAATAGGAGTGAGAATTATAAAATTCTCAGTAGGATTCTCTAATTATCATACATACTATCATCATTGTCATTTCCAGTTTGCTTTGGTTTATTATGAAAAGGTGAACATGCTATACAAACTGTTTAATTTTATAGTTCGAAAGTATAGTATCCGAAGCAAAGCTTATTTTACTCATACACTTGGCATTTTGGAAAGCCTACACAAAATTATTTCATGAATAATACCATGGATAATAACTGCAACATATTAAAATATACATAGCATCAATATACTGGGAACATAACATCTGCACATAACTTAACTTGTACTTGAATTCATGTATATACATAAAACTTGCTTTTCTTTCTTCATCTTTCTTTTTCATCATAAAATCTTTACGTATCACATTCCAAAGTATGATCGCCATATCATACGCCATCAGAGCGTGATCGCCATATCATGTTCTTTGAGATTATGGGATCTTCCTTCAGTACTTACACTAGCTGGGTCATGCCATGCCTCATGTAAGTTCTGTCCCCTATACTCACACTAGCTGGGTCGATGCAATGCCTCATGTAACTGGGATGCTTGCATATACTTTAATCTTTAGTCTTTAGTCTTTAACCTTTACTTGGCACACCTAGGCGTTACGTATCGCTGTCCCTAGGGTGCTTTTACTGCCCTTGGGTAGCCTGGCCTTGGAGTGAGCTCGTCAGCTCCACCCGTGACCGTCGTCACATCGACTCACCCACAAGGGGACCCACTACCTCTAGGTCGGAGGGATCTCATTCTAGCCACTTGCCTCTAATTGAGGGATCTCATTTGACCACGTGCCTTCAATATAGAGGGATCTCATCTGACCACGTGCCTCCAACATAGAGGGACCCAAGTTTTAACTGCCTTCACAAGGAGAGATTCAATGTGCAACTGCTTCCAGGTAAAGGGACTCACATATTATCTTATTTAGCTGCCTTCACAAGAAAGGATCTCAAATAACTGCCTCCAAGTGAAAGGATCCACATTCAATATATTCACATTCTTTCATCCTCATGCATACTCAAGCATAGTCATGCTGAATGTACTTGTACATATGCTTCATTTATTTTCATATATCATTGCACACATGATCTTCACGTATATATTCATAACACATAAAGGCCCGTAGCCCCTTTACCATTCTACCGGCACTCATATGTATGCTATATCATTTACCCTCATATACCTCATATCATACTTATGTCATTCTTGAATATAGAGTTTCCATATACATATTCACACTTAGATTCATCCTTGCATATAAACATTCTTCGACTTCTGCCGTAAATATCGGCAGCATAACGGATCTGATCCGTTTCCCCATGAATAGTGCCAGTTCTCGCAGACAATTCAGTCATAACAGTATAATCAATCTAATATATCTATCCATGTAAAACTTGCAACCATCAACTTAAACCTTATATGTTCACTAACACTTGTGAAATCATCAATTGGGTCACTTCTGCCAATCTATTCAGTTCTGCCCGAATTTTGTATAATCCACCTTTATTTCTATTCAACTCATTTAAACCTGAATTTTGGATATGTCATATTTCTATATGTCTACTTTCTAACCTCTTTGGTTCCATATCATTTGGATTTATATAACTTAAGATATTCGAATTTTGTCTCAGCCTATTTAGTCACTGGCCCGAATTACACTCCTGGAAGTATAAATTCACTAAAAATCGAAACTAAGCTCAAATCATACGAAGTTGGTCTCATATTGAAGCTAACAGGACAACCTTTCATTTGCAAGAAGTTTCATTCCATTTGATTTAGTATAACTCGAGTTATAGGTCATGAAATTCCACCTTTCTGAACTACCCTGTTTTGGCCTAGATTGGACATAGGGAAACTTTCTTGAATCACTGGGAACAATTGGGACCATAACAAACTCGAAATTTTATATTGGGATGTTCCCCTATGTGTGAGCTTTCTAACAAAGTTTCACTCAATTTGGAGTTGTATAGGCTGAGATATACCCTCCTCAAGTCACCCTGCCCGGATGAAAGTCCTAATTCCTAGGTCAAATTTCAAAAATTCATATCTCTCTCAATACTAATCCAATGACCTTATATGATACATGTATGGAAATCCCTGAATGTCTACTTTCATCTAAAAATAGTTTTATCGGATTTAACCAGTTGTAGGCAGTGCCGTACACTTTGCCATCCAGATGTCGTGGGCTCTTCACCAAGATAGCATCCTAATCCTCCATTCCTTCTAGTTTTTCTCGTCCTAACTTTAATTCCAACCCAAGATTTCATATTAATCCTATCATAATCCATCATAATACATCCAATAATCCATCAAATATATGAATAAGGGTACAATTTCATGCAATCATAATGCAAGTAATTCAAGAATAGAATGGAATCCTACCTCTTTGGAGTGTGATTTGAGCTAAGTGTTGAAGCTTGAGTTGATAGAACCTTGCTAAGCTTGAAGGAGTGATGGAGTTGATTGAGAGAAGGGAAGAAGGAGGCTGGAACAAGGGGAAAGGGAGACATAAATCAGATCAAAATGAAGAGGAGAGTCTGATTTAAATACATAAGGGTAGTTTGGAATTGTGATATTGATTGGTTGGAATTTTGTGGTTGAAGTTCGACCATGTCTCCTACTCTTATGGCTAAATTGCTCTCCACGTCGTCCCACAAACTGCTCTCCATGTCATCCCAAAAGTGGAATACACTTCCGTTCTACCTGAAATCGGAACTCAACTCTATTATACTTGAAGTCTGAACTCGTGCCATTTTACTTGAGCTGGGAGCTAAAGCCGGATGTCGGAACTCATCCCATCTTGTTTGTGACTTGAGGAAATCTTGTCTGATTTATTCGAGACTTGGAAGCAAGGTCTGATGTCGGAAGTCGACAGCTTACAATCACATAATCTCGGAACTCCCCATTCAAACTCGGGAATATCAATGCTGGGAATAAAATCGGAGATCAGAACTCGTGTATGACTTGGAAATCAACTTAAAGATATTAACTCATGTCCATTCTAATTGAGTTCAACTCTAAGGCTCGAACTCGTTACATTAAACTCGGAGTTCGATAATTGTAACCATTGTGTTAAACTATAACTTCTAAGGTCGGAAACCACGTACACTAGTTTGAAACATGAGGTCGGAGATTGGAACTCGGTACCCTGGTTGAAACTTGAAGCTACATTATGAGACCGGAAATCGGGTATAATCCTCATTGGAGACCTGGACATAAGTTTGGAGATCGAAAATCATGTCCCAGTATACTTTAACTCGAAGTCGGATATTGGAACTCGGATTTAACTCGAAACTAGAACATGAAGTCAGAAATCAGGAATAATCAAGATTAGATGAAATCGGAAATCGGATAGGACATGAAGTCGAAAATCATGTAAACTTGAAGGTAAAGTCGGAAATCAGGATGTTACAATTTTCACATGAAGGGGTGGAGGTTAGCAATCCCCTTTAAATTGGTAGAAATAAAGTAATTGTCTTGATTTCATAAAATTTATTTTAGTAACTATTTTCTCAAACTTTTAATGAATATTATTATGTGTTAAATATTTGCATTCCTTTTTTTTCGGAGTATGTTAAAATTTATGCTTTATTTTAAGGTTTTACAATTTTTATAAAAAAAAATTCTGACTAAATGATTAACATTTTTTTCTAGTTTTGATAATGACTAAAGATTAAAAAATTTATATGAAAAGCTAGGCAATTGCTAAACAATTTATTTTTTAAAATTATTATTATTAAATAATTTTAAAATTTAAATATAACTATAAAAAATATAAACTAAAATTAAATATATATATTCTTTGATTTTGAAAATTAAAAAAAGTAATCAATGAGAGATATTATATTAATTTAATTATCAAAAGTAAAAAGAAAATATATTGTTGTTCAACACCTTAGTTTAGTCTCTCCATAATTCAAAAAAGTAGGAAATGCAAATATGTAACTCATAATAATATTCATGAAAAGTATAAGAAAATAATTACTGAAAGAAATTTTGTAAAATAGCGTCAATTACTTTATATTTGTGCAATTTGAATTGATAGTGAAACCAAAAAAACACCTCTAAGACTTAAGATTTATTAAAGGTTAATGGTTTTTTTTTCAAATGTGATTAATCGTTAATGTATAATACGTAGAATTTTTTAAAATTAATTAATAAAGATAATTCTAAAAATTAAATTGTTGAAAAAGTAAAATAACTTAAAAATGGTAATTTTTATATTATGATATTACTATTAATGTATATAATAAATAGATATTAATAAATTGTATAATATTAATAAACATGGAAACATGTGGGGCACCATTTTTACACTTATTATAAGTGGGTTGCCTAAATGCTGATGTGGTAGGCATTGCTTACCTAAGAATTCCTATTAATGCTTCGAATGATAAGATTGATAATTACACCTCTTAAATCTTATAAATCCAAAAATAAAAGTTTATAAATGTATTACCATTATACAACATATGTATAGTAATATTAGATAATACCAACAAGATGTTGGTCTAAGTGGAAGGGGTTTGAATATCTTAAGTATGAAATTCTTAATTCGATCCCAGGATTCATATGTATAAAAAAATATCGTTAGAAGGAGTAATCTCTTAGATATTTAACTATATTCTAGGAGATTAGTCATTCATCTATCAAGTGAGGGGATACTCTACGAAATTAAAATAAAAAAATAATGCTAGCTATGAGTTGTAACTTAAATGTCACAGTCCCTTAAAAAAAAATTGATATGGCTTAAATTAGGGTTTAACAGGCACGATGGCCTTTTTACTTTTAGGTAATAAGATAACTCAATATTAAATTATTAGTATTTCAAAAAATTAACGGGCATGTGTAGATGCGGTGGTTGGGGTGGTAGTTGGTGGGGGAGGGAGGAGGGGAGGATGAAGATGATGATGAAATATTTTGTGATAATATTTTATTTAAACTCATATTTTTGTAATGATAGATATGGATAGGGAGTTGATCGAAAAGTTTTTTTATAATGTAGGGATCTGATTACAAATTTATAAATTATATAGATCTAATTAAAGATTGGCTAAAACTATAAAAACTTGTAGATTAATTAAACCTAATTATAAAAATTGATAAGGGGAGTTTCACGCTGTTGTCCATTTTTCTCCTTTCCCAATACCCTTCATATGATAAACGTTCATACACTTTAACTATATTGAATCCCATTTGTAATAAGAATATTAGTATATTTTTTAAGAATTTAATATTTGAATATATTTCCAATAATAATGTATGCAATATGGCTTGAGTAATCAATAAGTGTAAAATTAATATGTGTAAAATCAAAGAAGGGTTTAGTATTTTTTTTAATTAAATTTCCAATATGGTTTTTCATTATTTATTTGTTTGTCATTCTTCTTAAATAATTATTAGTTTAATAATTTTATTATGGCTATTAAATTATATAACCTGATTTTCACCTCAATACCCCATACTACTTTGTAGTTTGAGATATTTTAGGGGAGGTTGGGAGCAATTACATATAATGTGCAGATTTTTTCTTTTCTTCAAGGGTAAACGCACTATCTAATAAATTATTAGTATGTTTTGTTTTTATCTTATAATCTTTTGCAGTTTTGAATTTGTACATTTAAATATGCAAACTAATTATTTAGTTAATTATTTGTAATTTTATTTAAGGTATTAATATAGTTTCGTTGAGGTATATTTGAGTACTCATCCTTATTCTTATCCTTTTATCCTTAAATTATTACAATGAATTCTACATTAGAACATCATTTTCTTTGTAATTATAGTGCATAAAAATTAAATAAAAATTAAATAAAAATTAGATAAACAAACACTATGATTGGAATTGCAAGAAGAAAATTAATTTTTATGGGGAAAAAAATAAATATGTGATATTAGTAACAACAGAAATATTTCCATCATTGTCCTAATTCACTTCAACATTCATCCCTTTTTCCATTCTTCGTAGTGTAAACTTTACTCTTAAAAATGTTTTCTATAATGTCCCAAATTACGTATAACTAGTACTGTCAAACAATTAAATTTTTAGATATGTTATAGATATATGAGTAGCTAATATCAAAACACATCTATTAGGGTTAGAGAATTCAAGTTTTTTGTTGAAGAAATTTTAGGAAACCAAATAGCAATGTTTTGTTAGTTTAAGGAAAATCGGTTCAATTTTAGTGTCTTGTAATGCAAGAACCAAATTGATAAGAATCAATATTGTAAGATGACATGAGTACCAATTTAAAAACCCTAAATCCTTTTGTTAGAAATCAGCCACCTAACCCATATTTGTTAGCCAAATCATGGTCATCTATTTGTAAATTCAGCAAAATTGGGAATGTCATTTAGGTCCATTAATCACATTCTTTTTTCTTTCTTCCAACTTAGGACATAAGTCATCAAAAATTTCCCTCCCTTGCCCTTGCAAAAATTCGGCCACTCCCTTTAAACCAATACTCCTCATTTCTTTCTTCCATTTTATTTCTTTCTCCATCCTCTTCATAACCACCTAACCTTCTAAGTGAGTGTTGCTTTCTTTTCCTCTAATTTTTCATTCTTTCCTTGTACTCCCTCAAGAAAACTCAACACAATCTCATCATCCTCCTAACCTTGAGTCATATAGCTTCAAGCCCCAAGGAGAACAAGAGAAGCCATCATCATCTTGGAGCTTTATTAAAGAGAAACCACCAAGAAACTCCAAATTTACAAGCCGCAAGTGGTATCTTAAGTAGGATTTCTTAGATTAAATTGATTCCTATGATTTATATGGCTGCTAAGATTTCTCATATTATCTTTTGTTTTATGATATTTGATGTTAATATGGCTTGTTTAGAGTGATTTAAGATAGGAATTATTGGTTTAGTTTGATAATTTGATCAAAAGACTAAAAGAAACTACAAATAGAAAAGCTAAGAGAAAACACTAAGGTAACTATCTGTACAACAAATTGTGTTTATCCACCCATAGGTATCAAATTTGGGCGAAATCAATTTTATATGAAACTATACCTCAAAAGCTTTCTAACCATATAAATTATAGTTCATTGGATTTAAAATAAGAGAGTTATGAATTTTTGAAGTAGACTGTTGGTTTACATTCACTGTCCTAACTAGTATGTGTTGTAAAGGGCATAACTCGCCCTATATAACTTCAAATGGAGTGCAAATAATTTTTTTGGAAAGCTAACAGAAAGATAATCGTGTCATTAAAATTTCATATTTACATCTTAAACATGTTGTTCCCAGTAATTCCCTAAAGTCACCCTATGTCCTATTTAGGTTGACACAAGATAGCCTACTTGAGGAGCTTACAACCTGAGCTCTACTTACTCAATTAAGATGAAACTTATTAGGATTGAAAAATAATTCAATTAGCTACAAATTGGTTTAAAGTTTGTACAAAAATTATAAGAATTTGGAATTTTAGTGATTTTCTAAATTAGGTGCTTAAGTTTGTCTTTAAATAGGATAACCTTGAGTAAAACTTCAACAACTCAACCTATGCACCCGAAAACTTAATGGGATCAAAGAGGTTTAAAATTAGACTAATAAGACTATAACATATTAAAATTTTAGAATCAAATAAGTTAAAATGAAATTTTGGTGCAAATTATAAGAATAGGGTAAAATTGAAGAATTTAAGGGGAATTGCAAACTTTAAGGGTTAGAAACCCTTTAAGTCGTAAAGAGTCAATGATTAAACCTTGATGTAAATCCCTATTATATTAATGTGATATTGATGCATTGATATTATAATTTTGCTCACTATGACTGGATGGCTGAAATTATGTTGCCTCTGTATTGGGAAGTATCCTATTTTCAACCGTTATATTGCCAGATTTCCAATAGAAATATATGAATCGTGCATCATGACTATGAATTCTCCAAGCATATGCACTGATTAATATATAAAGCATGTGTAAAAGTCTCTTTAGCATGTTCATACATGAATATATGAGCATATGAATCATGAAAGAATATGAAAGATAAGATGTGTGTCCCTTCAATTGGAGGCAGTTATTTGGATCCCTCTTGTGAAGGCAGTTAAAACTGTGAGATCCCTCCAATTTAGAGGCATGTGGATCTCCTTGTGGGTCAGTATTGTGTGACAATGGTCACAAGTTGAGCTTACTCCCAGATCAATATATCCAAGGGTAGTAAAGACTAAAGACACCCTAGGGATGGCAATATGTAATACATAGATGTGTTAAGTAAAGTAAGCTAAAGAAAAACAAGTGCACTTGCATCAAGAAGTCATTTGCATTCATCTATGCCTTTATTTCAATTGTTCTTCATTTTGTTATGAATCTATGCATCTTATTCAATTATCCTGTATCTTGTTATGTTGATGATTAGATTCTTTCTCTACTTACTAAGTGTACGAATAAAACGAACTCTACTTCAGAAGGATATTTTTGAACGTTCTAAAAATGAAATTTATAGTTTATATGACATGATCACTTTTTCATAATAAACCAAAATAGTTGGAGATAATGATGATAACACTTTATGTGATAGTCAAGAAAATCTTTCTTAGAATTTATAATTCTCACCCGTATATATGTTTCCATATTATCTCCAGATAACTCAAGAGGTATTGAAGATAGTTATCCTAGACTGAGTTGATTGATATTGTAATACCCTAATACGGGTTACAACTATCTATCAGTACTATATCCTTAAAAAAATTCTAAGTTTGAACCCTAGGCCTCCTTGGAGAACTATAGGATTTAGACATTTTTATAAGATTAAAAGTCTTGGTAATAGTTCCCTGGCCATTAATGAGCTAAAAAGTTATTTTTAACGAATTTTAGAGAATGGGTAACCCTCTTATTTTTAACCCAAACGTTTATAAAAACTCAAGTTTTCAGAAAATTGTACTAAATCTCAAAAGTTGGATTTTGATTCTTAATGATTTTGATTTATTTAATATTTTTATTGAATCCAAAATGGGGGGTACTCCTTTATTTACATTTATGTTTTAAGGTTAATGGAGAGTAAAATTAACGAGGACATTAACTTAGAATTAAGAAATGTAAATATGTTAGTCAATGTAACACTCGTGCCCCAAGTTTTGAGTCTCACCTGTTATTGTGTTTTTCATAATTGTAGTAGATTACAAAAGAGTTATAATTGATTACAATTGTCTAAAACGAGTTCCCAATCATCTGGATGCCCTCGAGATGAAATTTTCGTAATTGTAATCGATTAGCAGAGGCCTATATAGCGTCCAAACACGTTCTCTCTCCTCATTTCATGCTCTCTTTCTCTCTCTCTAACCCTTGAAAACCCTATCTCTTCTCTCTAAAATCGCTCTCTTCTTCATCCTTTACCTCCATCTTAAATCTTTTCATCAAAATCTACTCTAAACACACATTAAACAATTCCTATTACCTTAAGCCATCACCAAATCCGCCTCTTTCTTTCTCTACCTCCACTATGGTTGAGCTTGGAGCTAGGAGGAGGGGAAATCACGGAACCCACTCCCACTCTCATTCTTATTTGCTTCTAAAGGTGATTCTTAACAACTTTCCTTTCTCTCTACCTAGAAATTTAGATTTTTGCATAGTTTAGGGGATCTCTATGAACCTTAGGTTAGAGAAATTAGGGGTTTTAAGGTTTGAAAGTAAATAGTTTTAATTGCTTGTATCAGTAATTAATATTTAGTTAATTTATCGTGTTTGTGGTGTTAGATAACTCCCGATAATCGCTCTTTGAGCCTCGGAGCTTTGTAGAAATGAATTTCCATCTTCAAGATAAGTTTGTGAGTAGATAGTTTATCCCTAGCTTATTTTCTGGTATATTTATTTAATATATATGTAAATAATTGAATATATCAAGGAATTATGATTTATATCTTGGTAGCCAATTTATATCAAAATTATCACATGAGACAATGAATGGATTTTTGTGTAAAGTCTTTCTAATTGTTTGTGTATTTATATGTTGGAAAGCTATGAAATTTATAAATTTGTGAAGCATTATAATGTTAAAGCTTTTATTTCTCTTTAGTGACATGTTTTACATGAATCTATGTTTATTATTACACTTGAAAGGAAAAGAGAATAGTATGATTGAATGGTTATGTGTAAGAAGAAAATGAAAACACCTAATTGAGAACAATTATGAATGATGGTAAAAGAAAGACTTAGGAAAGTATAGGTCAGGATTTGCATACTAACAGCAGTATACTTTAGCCTTAGTGCATCTTCGATGATAAATTACACAGCCACACATAGTGTGGTGCATGACAGAAAATACACAGCCACTCAAGAAGTGGTGCATGATGGAATACGGGAATCACACAAAGGAAATGCCACCTACGTGTGATTCCTAACGGATCATCCTGGAATAGATAGTTTTTTATGGGTTTTAGAAAATGTAATAATATTAGAAGTAAAGATTTTTATTTGACTTCATATATATATATATGTTTAATATTTAAAAGTTTGCACAGTGTCTCATGTAGGTTAAGGGCACTTTATCTCTCACTTAGTTGCATAAACTCACCCTATTGCTTCTTTTTTCTTTTTCAATTTCAGATGTTTGATTAGGATTTGATCATCTTGTCCCTCAACGATGAATTCCTATTTCTTGGGATGGCCCTTCTTGTTTCAAGGGCATTAAGTAATTTAAAGCCTTTATGGGTTTCTTAGAGTATTGTAGCTCCATGGTACAACAGGCAAGGTCCGACTCTTACTAGATAATGTTGTTGTTGTGTAGTAGTTATATATACTGAATTGTTAGATTTTCTAAAGGAATGAAAACTAGATGTTTGGATTAAAGTTGTTGGAAATGAATTATGTATGCGTATTTATAAATTTGAACATGCTCTGAAGAATTTATCTATGTCGTGTACTGTGGGGTGCATTCTAAGAATTCCTGAATCCTCAATGGTTTTGTGTGCTTGTGTTTTCTGTGCAAGATAAGAATCCATATTTGGGAACAATCCTGAATACAAAGGAAGCTCTGTCCAATTTTTTTTAAGGAAAAATGTTTATGGTAGGCTTGGTTTGTGTGATTCTTGTATTCCATCACTTTGGGTATATTGGCGGGATACGGGATCCACCAAAGTAGGCTTGATAATGGCTGCTATGTAAAGTGAGTAAAGGGTATATTGGGCAATAGGAATTGTGACCAAATGGAAGTTGTACAATGAACAAGATGCCATGCATGATGTGAGAATGAAACTACAACTCCAAATAACTGTGTCTTGATAATGGCTGCATAGTAGAGAAAGAGTATCCTAGGCAATAGGAAATATGACAAATTAGAAGTTATTCTTGTGCAACTGCATGTTGGTAGTGGCTGCCATGTAGAGCAAGGGTATATTGGGTAATAGATAATGTGACCAAATGGAAGTTATTGTTCCCCAACGCATTTATATAGGAGTAAAGATGAGCACTCTTTCTTCATAATGCAAATCTTTAAAGTATACTCTATATGGAATATTTATGTGTATTTCATCACTTATGCAGCACAATTATTTAAGACTTTTAAACATCAAATGTGAACACTAAAATATAATACCTTTTTACATAAGTATGTAATATATTTAATTTTGGATATAAATTTCAGTATCCAAAGTCTTACTGAACTATAACTAGTCTAATTCTAGCTAAGTCAGTCCTATTATGGGGATAAATGTCTCCAGTGCTAATTTTTTCATCCAGAAGACCTTACTCAATAGAAATAAATGTCAAACTGCTTGAACCAATCAAGCGTTCACAACAATATATTTATCTTACTTTCATACATGTGTATTTTGATACTCACTCACATTCGCATTACTATATGGTGTTCTATTCAATATTTATACATCTCAAGTTCAAAAAACATTTTCCATTCCTTAATTCTCTCATTTTCTTATTTCAATATCCTAAATTATTATGAAAAATAGTAGACAATCAGAGTTTTTGTTAGAATATTATGGCTAGAGTGATATGGCATTGTTATTAGCATTTAGATGCAATAGTAGATCCCATTACTTCATATCGTCCAACTACCATTATGAATACTGTCAAAAATTCAGGTTATATTTTGTTGGTTATGCAGCACTTCTCAATTATTATTTATTCATTTCTCCTCAATTTAAAAATATTCTATCTCGGTAATTTTTCTTCTCAATCAAATTTCTTATGTCTTGAGAAGATATATTCAGCACATAATTGTTGTAATAGGTGGCAAATATTTACAAGTCAAAAGATGATGGGAGGTAGGGAAAATGTTAGGACTCTTATCCCCAAATGAAATTGATGTCACCTATAAGAGATTTGGAATCATATGGCACCTACAATCCTTACTCAATCCATAATTAAGAACCTTAGGATATGCTGCTCGCTATCCTCAATCAACCCGTGACAAAAAACTTTAGGGTAAGAATTAGGATTCTTGACCCATTGTTTATAGATGAACAAGAATATCAAGAACTCACAAAGTATGAGAATAAAAGAAATAAACCTCACAATTATATTGATAGTAAAAACTTTGAGTAGTCTATAGGCTAATTTGCTTATTTAAAACATAAAAAAAGGAAAGATAATGAAAATTGAAAATCTTAAAACTATTTGATCCTATCTAGAAAGATTTGATCTTATGTCAAAAGATTTAAACTATCTTAAAAGATTTGATCATAACTAATTAAAGATATAATCTTAACTAAAAGATATGATCTTAACTAATTCTAATTAAATTTCCAATTAATAGAATCAAATCTCAAAACATCTTGATCAGTAATTTCTAATTAATGGGTCAAAACACAAATGATGGTAATGCCTTCCAAAATAGCCCAAATATTATGAGAGCATTCGAAATCAGCCCATGTCTCCAACTTAGATCATTGTAGACCGATCAACTGGATCCTTTGTGTTGTGGTCCCCATCATTCCTTCCTTCCTCGAAAAGATTTGTACTCGAATTGTCACCTACATCAAAAGGGAAAAGGTTAGAAGTATTAAATATAGCACTCACATTAAACTTACCAGGCAATCTAGTTTGATACTTCGTCATTAATCTTGGCAATATGAGTAGCATAACCCTTAGGCTCCTGTAAAAGCGAAATAAGAATACTAGGCAAAGAAGAGTTATGGTTAGTCTCATGTAAGTAAGTCTCCTTATACATAAGCAAATTCATTGACTTGTTCACCTTATTTGCACACTTCATATCTCTCTCTTTTGCATATAGACTCACTCTTTTTCTATTCCCTCATTCTCTGTCTCTCTCATTTTACTCTCTTTTGCTTTCTTTTTTTCCTCTTTCCTTTTCTTTTTCACAGTTATTTTCCTCCTTATCTTTTTCGATTATATTTTCTCCTTTATTTTTTTCAACCTTATTTTCCTCTTTATCCTTTTCACTCTGATCAATCTATACACAACTTCTCTTTATTCTCAACTAGTCCTCATGCACCTACTATGGAGTCAAAGGAGCAAGAGTAAAACACTTGCCATCCTTTTCAAGAGTATACATATTCTTATACCTATCATGGAAGACACGCCTATCAAATTGTCAAGGTCTACCCAGTAACAAGTGTCTAGCTTGCATCAAAACCACATAAAAACAACACCTCATCCATATATCGTATAATTAAAAAGGAAATTCTTAGTCACTTTAACTTCTCCACACTCATTTAGCCACAACAAATTGTATGGCCAACGGTGTTTCAAAGTGGGCAAATTCAAATTCTTCACTAGGATACTTGTAACGCCCGAAAAATTTTAATCGTTTTTAAATCGAAGTGTTCGATTTTTAGCAAATAATTGTGATTAATTAGGATTCGATTTAGCATTCACTTAAATCTAATTAAGTGCGATTTAGAAGTAATTAAGCTTGATGAAATTAGATTAGAAGCATAGGAAACTTCATAGAATTCTTCTAAAACCGATTTACCGATTTAAGAGAAATCGGTAAGATTTCGGTATTTAAGACTGTTGGAACTGGATCAATAAAAGTTATACTGTGTGAACCCTAGAATGGATGGCCAAGATTTAGCCAAGATACCCCCACATGAGGCACCACTTTCAACCATGTAGAGTGGGAAGCCAAGCCAAATTGGAAGGCAAGATGGGATCCACCAGTCAACATGAAGCTTGCTACAAAAATCTTCACCTTTTTTTTTACTTCTCTTCTTGTAACTTTCGGTCAGCATAAGGAGCTGACCACTCTCCATTTGTATTCTCTTTACACTCATCCCACTCCATCTTCATCCCCTCTTCAAGTTTCATCAAGAGTTGCTTCCATCTAAGACACCAAATCAACAAGTTTTCAACTAGACAAGGTAGGAATCCTACTCCTCTTCTTATTTTCCTTGGTTTGGAGTTGTGTGTGGGTCTTGTATACCTTGTGATACTGATATTATGTGAAGTGATGATGATGGATTATAGTTGATTATGCATGGAATCCTACTCCTCTTCTTATTTTCCTTGGTTTGGAGTTGTGTATGGGTCTTGTATACCTTATGATACTGATATTATGTGAAGTGATGATGATGGATTATAGTTGATTATGCATGTATATTATGATTAGAATTAGAATTGGTATGAAAGAACTTGAAGGAAGGAGAGAACTCATGAAGTTGGTAGGGTTTTTCCTCAGCAGTCCGTACGGTAGAGTGTACGGCTCCGCCTACAGCCATTCAAACTCCTTGAATCTATTTTTATTGAAACTAGAAATTCAGGGCTTTCCATATATATATAATATAAGGCCATTGGATTAGTATTGAGAGAGATATGAATTTTTGAAATTTGACCTAAGTTTTTGAGTTTGATTCTGGGTAGACTAGGTTGTTCAGGGAAGAACTCACCCTATACGACTTGGAATTTTGTGAAACCAATTTTGTTAGAAAGCTTACATATAGGAAAATATCTTATAAAAAATTCCGAGTTAGTTAAGGTCCTATTTGTTCCGAGTGAGTTGAGAAATTTGCCTTATATCCAAACCAAGCCAAAACAGGATAGTTCAGGAAGGTCAAGTTTCAGGGCTTATAACTCAAAATATACTCAATCAAATAGTATGCAATTTCTTTCATTTGAAAGCTTGCCCTGTTAGCGTTACAGGGATATAAATTTCGTATAATTTCACCTAGATTTCTATTTTTGGTGAATTTTCTCTTATAAGAGTGTAATTTAGGCTAGAGACATATATGAATACTAGATCAAGCTCCGTAATATTGGAACTCGAGACTTAGCAAATGAAGAGCTAGATAGAGTGTACTTAAGGTGGAACTCGGAATAATATATTTAAGGTTGAACTTGGAAAGATATACTTAAGGTTGAACTCGGAAAAATGTACTTAAGGTTGAACTCCGAATAATATACTTAAGGTTGAACTCGGAAGGGTGACTTAACGTTGAAACTCGGGACTTAGTAAATAGCAAACCCGATCAGGTATAGTTAATGCCAGAACTCGGGACTGACCAAATAGGAAACTAGTCAGACATAGTTAAAGTTGTAACTCGGAAATTAGGGAAGACGGGGTATGGTTAATGTTGGAATTCGAAACTTAGGAAAACATTCGTAAGTCTCGGAAGACCAATTATGGATTAAAGTCAGAAATCGGAATCCAGACATCGAATACATGATTCTGGAAGTCAGGAATCAAGATATAGACTTAACTCCGGAAGTTGAAGCAGATATGACATCGAAACTCGGAAGTTGGATATGAGCTCAAACTCAGGAACATCAGTAAAAGTTAAAAAGCTTGCGAGATAGCTTAAGGCTTAAGACTATAGAACTTGTACCTATTGATATTGTTATCTTCTTAGCATAATTACAATGTCCTATCCTGGGTTTGCTGTCTGATTTAAGTATGATATAAGGCATATGAAAATAAATGATGCAGCATATGTATGAGTACATTCTGCATGTCCATGCATGATTATGTATGAGAATGAAATAATATGAACATATTAAATGTGAATCCCTTCACCTGGAGGCAGTTATGAGATCCCTCTTTGTGAAGGTAGTTAAAACTATGAGATCCCTCTACCTTGGAGGCACGTGGTCAGATGAGATCCCTCTACATTAAAGGCACATGGTCAGATGAGATCCCTCAATTCTTAAAGCACGTGACTAGAAGAGATCCCTTCAATTTAGAGGCACGTGACCAAAATGAGATCTCTCCAATGACTAGAGGCACATGGGTCCCCTTGTGGGTTAGTCTATGTGACGACGGTCATGAGTTGAGCTGATGAGCTCACTCCCAAATCAGACTACCCAAGGGCAGTAAATATTAAAGATTAAACATATGCAAGCACCCTAGAGACGGCGATATGTAATGCCTAGGTGTGCCATATGAATTCAAGATGAGTAATGCTGCATTTAAGGACGATGATATTTAACGCTCAAGTGTAGGCAGATGTAAACACCCTAGGGACGGCGATACGTAATGCCTAGGTGTGCCATATGAACTCAAGATGAGTAATGCTGCACTTGAGGATGGCGATACATAACGCTCAAGTGTAGGCTACTGCAGACACCCTAGGGACGGCGATACGTAATGCCTAGGCGTGTCGAATGAAGGAAATAAAGATAAATATTATGAGAAGAAAAAGAAAGAAAAGTAAATTTTATATAATTGTATAAATTCAAAGGCATGTGTAGATGTTATGTCTCTAGTATAATAATGCTATCATATTCTAATATGTTGCAGTTATTATTCTCAGTATAATTCATGAATTGACTTTGTATAGGCTCTCTCAAATGCCAAGTGTATGAGTAAAATGAACTTTGCTTCAGATAATATATTTTTGAACTATAAAATCTAACAGTTTACATAACATGTTCACCTTTTTCATAACAAACCGAAGCAAACTGAAGATGATAACGATGACAGTATGTATGATGGTTAAGGAATCCTACTGAGGATTCAAAATTCTCACTCCTATTTCCGTGTTATCTCCAGATAGTTCAAGAAGTTGCAAAGACGGCCGAAGTTGCTGTCAGTTAAGGTCCGCTCAGGTAACCGTAACAACTCCTGAATGTGGTACTATGACTTAAGCATAGTACTGTACGAAGAAGGACGTTACAATACTGTTAGCCACAACTCTCTCCATCAATAGTCATGTTGCATGCTCTATCTTGAATAAGACACATCATATGAAAGACATTCTCCGCACCTCATCACCATTCTCCACTTTCACTTGTGTATTTGGGGTATGCTTACTGGCTAATTTATTTCTCGACAGCTGTCTTCTATGAGGTTCTGTCATTAACACCTCACACCTTGCTAGTCGCTCATTTATTGCCTCTAAGGGCATGCTGAGGCATTTGACCTACTTTTATATCATTTGATAGCAGACTATTTGTTCTCTTCAACTCCTGAATGTGACATTCTTACCTGCAAAAATCATTAGTACAATAGATAAAACAAGGCCTTACCAGTTACTCCCTCACATGTTTACATTCATATCATTGTAGCCTGATCAACTAGATCCTTTGTGTTGTGGTCCCCATCATTCCCTCCTTCCTCGAAAAGATTCGTCCTCAAATTGTCACCTACATCAAAAGGGAAAAGGTTAGAAGTATTAAATATGGCACTCACATTAAACTTACCAAGCAGATCTAGTTTGGATACTTTGTCATTGATCTTGGCAAGATGAGTAGCACAACCCTTAGGCTCTTGTAAAAGAGAAAGAAGAGCACTAGGCAAAGAAGAGTTATGGCTGGTCTCATGTAAGTA
The DNA here is from genome assembly GCA_031439585.1 of Pterocarpus macrocarpus. NCBI lineage: Eukaryota > Viridiplantae > Streptophyta > Magnoliopsida > Fabales > Fabaceae > Pterocarpus > Pterocarpus macrocarpus. The sequence goes on along the minus strand of CM062513.1, from coordinate 29,707,938 downwards.
AGTCTCCATATACATAAGCAAATCCATTGGCTTGTTCACCTTATTCGCACACTTCATATGTCTTTCTTTTGCATACAGGCTCACTCTTTTTTTTGTTCCCTTGTTCTCTGTCTCTTTCTTTTTCTCTCTTATTTTACTCTCTTTTGCTCTCTTTTATTCCTCTCTCTTTTTCTTTTTCATTGTTATTTTCCTCCTCATATTTTTTAATCTTATTTTCCTCCTTATCTTTTTCAATTATATTCTCTCCCTTATTTTTCTTACTCTTATTTTCCTCTTTATCCTTTTCACTCTGATCTATCTATAAACAATTTCTCTTTATTCTCAACTGGTCCTCATGCACCTACTATGGAGTCAAAGAAGCAAGAGTAAATTTCTTGCCATCCTTTCAAGACTATACCTATTATTATGCACATCATGGAAGACATGCCTGTCAAATTGTCAAGGTCTACCCAGTAACAAGTGTCCAGCTTGCAATGAAACCACATCACACAATGCCTTATCCTTATATCTTATAATTAAAAAGTAAATTAGTATCTGCTTAGTCACTTTAACTTCTCCACACTCATTTAGCCACAACATATTGTATGGCCAATGGTGTTTCAAAGTAGGCAAATTCAAATTCTCTACTAGGATATTCTTAGCCATAACTCCCTACATCAATAATCATGTTGCATGTTCTATCTTAAATAAGACACCTCATATGAAAGATATTCTCTGCACTTCATCACCATTCTCTGCTTTCCCTTGCGTATCCGAGGTATGCCTTGTGGCTAAATTATAATCAATAGTAGTCTTCTATTAGGTTTTGTCATTAACACCTCATGCCTTGCTAGTTGCTCATTCATTGCCTCCAAGGTCATACTGAGGCATTCGACCTGCTTCTGTATCATTTTGATGGAAGACTATTTGTTCTCTTCAACTCCTGAATGTGACGTTCTTACTTGCAAAAATCATTTGTCTAATAGATAGAAAAAGGCCTTACAAGTCACTCCCTCATGTGTTTACACTTGCATCATTGTAGCCAGATCGACTAGATCCTTTTTGTTGTGGTCCCCATCATTCCCTCATTCCTTGAAAAGATTCGTCCTTGAATTATCATCTACATCATAAGGGAAAAGGTGAGAATTATTAAGTATAGCACTCATATTAAACTTACTAAGTAGATCTAGTTGGGATACTTCTTCATTGATCATGGCAATATGAGTAGCATAATCCTTAGGCTACCATAAAAGACAAATAAGAATACTAGGCAAAGAAGAGTTGTGGTTAGTCTCATGTAAGTAAGTTTCCTTATACATAAGCAAATTCATGGGCATGTTCACCTTATTCTCACACTTTATATCCTTTTCTTTTGCATACAGACTCACTATTTTTTCTATTCCCCTATTCTCTGACTCTCTCTTTTTCTCTCTCATTTTTACTCTCTTTTGCTCTCTTTTTTTTCTTCTCTCTTTTTCTTTTTCATTGTTATTTTCCTCCTTATATTTTTTTAATCTTATTTTCCTCCTTATCTTTTTCAATTATATTCTCTCCCTTATCTTTTTTACTCTTATTTTCCTCTTTATCCTTTTCACTCTGATCTATCTGTAAACAATTTCTCTTTATTCTCAACTGGTCCTCATGCACCTACTATGGAGTCAAAGGAGCAAGAGTAAATCGCTTGCCATCTTTTTCAAGAGCATACCTATTCTTATACCCATCATTGAAGACACACTTATCAAATTGTCAAGGTCTCCTTAGTAACAAGTGTCTAGCTTGCATTGAAACAACATCACACAACACCTCATCCTTATATCTTCTAATTAAAAAGGAAATTAGCACCTGCTCAGTCACTTTAACTTCTCCACACTCATTTAGCCACAACAAATTGTATGGCTAACGCTATTTCAAAGTAGGCAAACTCAAGTTCTCCACTAGGATATTGTTAGCCACAACTCCCTCCATCAATAATCATGTTGCATGTTCTATGTTGATTACGACACCTCATATGAAGGATATTCTTCACACCTCATCACCATTCTATACTTTCACTTGTGTATTCGGGGTATGCCTAGTGGCTAATTTATGTGTCAACAGTTGTCTTCTATGAGGTTCTATCATTAACACCTCACGCCTTGCTAGTCGCTCATTTATTGCCTCCAAGGTCATGCTGAGGCATTCAACCTGCTTGTGTATCATTTGATAGCAGACTATTTGATCTCTTCAACTCCTAAATATGACATTCTTACCTGCAAAAATCATTAGTACAATAGATAAAAGAAGGCCTTACCAGTCACTCCTTTACATATTTACACTCATATCATTGCAGCTCGATCAACTGGATCCTTTGTGTTGTGGTCCACATCATTCCTTCCTTCCTTGAAATGATTCGTCCTCGAATTGTCACCTACATCAAAAGGGAAAATGTTAGAAGTATTAAATATAGCACTCACCTTAACCTTACTAAGCAGATCTAGTTGGGATACTTCGTCATTGATCTTAGCAATATGAGTTGCATAGTCCTTAGGCTCCTGTAAAAGAGAAATAAGAATACTTGGCAAAGAACAATTATGGTTAGTCTCATGTAAGTAAGTCTCCTTATACATAAGCAAATTCATCAGCTTGTTCACCTTATTCTCACACTTTATATCTCTTGCTTTTGCATATAGACTCACTTTTTTTTTCTGTTCCCTCAGTCTCTGTCTCTTTCTTTTTTTCTCTCTCATTTTTACTCTCTTTTGCTCTCTATTTTTCCTCTCTCCTTTTTCTTTTTTAATATTATTTTCCTCCTTATCTTTTTTAACATTATTTTCCTGCTTATCTTTTTCAATTATATATTTCCCTTTATCTTTTTCACTCTTATTTTCCTCTATATCCTTTTCACTCTGATCTATCTGTACACAACTTCTCTTTATTCTCAATTGGTCCTCATGCACCTACTATGGAGTCAAAGCAGCAAGACTAAATCGCTTGCCATCTTTTTCAAGTGCATACCTATTCTTCTACCTATCATTGAAGGCATGCCTATCAAATTGTCAAGGTCTACCCAGTAGCAAGTGTCCTGCTTGCATTGAAACCACATCACACAACACCTCATCCTTATATCGTATAATTAAAAAGGAAATTAGCATCTACTTATTCACTTTAACTTCTCCACACTCAATTAGCCACAACAAATTGTATGGTCATTGGTGTTTCAACGTAGGCAAATTCAAGTTCTCCACTAGGATACAGTTAGCCACAATTCCCTCCATCAATAATCATGTTGCATGTTCTATCTTGAATACGACACCTCATATGAAAGATATTCTCTGCACCTCATCACCATTCTCCGCTTTCACTTTTGTATTCAGGGTATGCCTACTGGCTAATTTTTTTTCTCAATAGTTGTCTTCTATGAGCTTCTATCATTAACACCTCACGCCTTGCTAGTCGCTTATTCATTGCCTCCAAGGTCATATTGAGGCATTCGACCAGCTTCTGTATCATTTTGATGGCAAACTATTTGTTTTCTTTAACTCCTGAATTGGACATTCTTACCTGCAGAAAATCATTAGTGCAATAGATAAAACAAGGCCTTACCAGTCACTCCCTCATGTGTTTACACTCGTATCATTGTAGCTCGATCAACTGGATCCTTTGTGTTGTGCTCCCCATAATTCCCTATTTCCTCGAAAAGATTCGTCCTCAAATTGTCACCTATATCAAAAGGGAAAAGGTTAGAAGTATTAAATATAGCACTCACATTAAACTTACTAAGCAGATCTAGTTTGGATAATTCGTCGTTGATCTTGGCAATATAAGTTGCATAACCCTTAGGCTCCTGTAAAAGAGAAAAAGAATACTTGGCAAAGAAGAGTTATGGCTAGTCTCATGTAACTATGTCTCCTTATACATAAGCAAATTCATCGGCTTGGTCACCTTATTCTCACACTTCATATTTCTTTCTTTTGCATACAGACTCATTCTTTTTTCTGTTCCCTCATTCTCTGCCTCTCTCTTTTTCTCTCTTGTTTTTACTCTCTTTTGCTCTCTTTTTTTCCTCTCTCTTTTTCTTTTTCACTAGTATTTTCCTCCTTATCTTTTTCAATTATATTTTCCCCCTTATCATTTTCACTCTTATTTTCCTCTTTATCCTTTTCACTCTGATCTATCGGTACACAACTTCTCTTTATTCTCAACTAGTCCTCTTGCACCTATATGGAGTCAAAGGAGCAAGAATAAATTGCTTGCCATCCTTTTCAAGAGTATACCCATTCTTATACCTAGCATGGAAGAAACGCCTATCAAATTGTCAAGGTCTCCCTAGTAACAAGTGTCCAACTTGCATTGAAACCACATCACACAACACCTCATTCTTATATCTTATAATTTAAAGGGGAATTAGCACCTGCTTAGTCACTTTAATTTCTACATACTCATTTAGCCACAACAAATTGTATGGCCAATGGTGTTTCAAAGTAGGCAAATTCAAGTTGTCCACTAGGATACTGATAGCCACAACTCCCTCCATCAATAATCATGTTGCATGTTCTCTCTTGAATAAGTCACCTCATATGAAAGATATTCTCTACACCTCATCACCATTCTCCGCTTTCACTTGTTTATCCAGGGTATGCCTAGTGGCTAATATATATCTTGACAATTATCTTCTTTGAGGTTCTGTCATTAACATCTCATGCCTTGCTAGTCGCTCCTTCATTGCCTCCAAGATCATACTGAGGCATTCAACCTACTTCTATATCATTTTGATGGCAGACTATTTGTTCGCTTCAACTCCTAAATGTCATATTCTTACTTGTAGAAAATCATTAGTCCAATAGATAAAAGAAGGCCTTACCAGTCACTCCCTTACGTGTTTACACTCGCAGAATAGTCACTCAAGCCACTCGTATTTACACTCAATTTTTCTTAGCTTTTACCCTCTAATAATCTCACCATTCTTGCCTTTTACCACTTAAAAATTCCTTAAACCCTTGATAATAAGTGAGTAATCAATATCCAAGATCCAAATAACACCATACAAACAAAAAATCAAGAAAACACAAATAGTGGATGAAAACCAATCCCAAATTCTTTGGCCCAACTTCAAACAATCATGACTTTTGATCCGAGTATCAAAATAACTATCATTATACCTTCCCAAAAAGCACTAAGTGAGAGCAATGCAATAGACTATCTTTCTTTTTTTTTTCCCCCTTCTTTTGTATGATTTTTTATTCTTTTTTTTTTTCACGTGATTTGTTTTCCTTTTTTCTTTCACATATTTTTTCTTTTTTTTTTCACTCAATTTTTTTCTTTTTTTTTTCTTTTTGAACAAGACAAAAAAATAGGTAGAACCCAACAAGACAGTAAATAGAAATAAAATAAAATAAAATAAAATAAAGAAAGGAAGAACCAAAGCTCGAATACTAAACTGAAATGAACCTCATGTAGAAACGCGACATCTGTGAAAAATTTGGAGCCGTATCGCACTCGCAACCCTTACTCAACCTGTGAATAAGAACTTGGGATATGTTGCTCGTGATGCTCAATCAACACATGATGGAGAACCTTGGGATAAGAATTAGCATTTTTGACCCGTTATTTATAGATGAAACAAGTACAAAAAATATCAAGCACTCACAAAGTATGATAGTAAAAGGAATAAACCTCATAATAGTATTGGTAGTAAAAACTTTGAATAGTCTATAGGCTAATTTGCCTATTTAAAACATAACAAAAAGGAAAGATAATGAAAATTGAAAATTCTAAAAATATTTGATTCTATTTAGAAAGATTTGATCTCATCTCAAAACATTTAATCATAACTAATTAAAAATATGATCTTAACTAATTCTAATTATAACACTACTAGAAAATTGTCTGGTTGCGACCGATTTTTCGGCCGCAAAATGAAGAAAATTGGTTGTAAAGACCATTTGCGACCTATTTTGTCAGTCGCATATAGGCAAGTTACAAATTCATTTGCGATTGATTTTTTCGGTCGCAAACCGATTTTAAGCAATCCTCTGACGCTCTTGATTTTGGTCACTTATTGACTATTTTGCAACCGATGTTTCGATCATAAATATAATCGGTAGCAAAATTGGTCGCAAATTTTAAATATAGAAAAAAAGAAAGAAAAACTTGAATCTTATGAAATCCAAATTTCATACAATTGGATTCAACAATAGCCCAGAAAAGTACATCCAATAATCTATAAGCTAAGAAATCAATATTTCATATAATTAATTATTAGTAAATTGTGATACGTTCTCGGTTTATTAAATCTAAATACATATATAAAAATTAATAAATGGTGGAAGATTTATGGCAGATCAACATGGTACTTTCCTACAAGTTGCTTCCTAAATTTTGGCATCAGTGTATAACATGGTACTTTCCTTTATCTACTACCATATGTAACTTAAAATCAAGTATTTGATCAAGTTAGTAACCCAAACAAACGTAAACAAAAAACAACAACATACTCTCATACTCAACTAATAATATAATTAAACTCAATTTCAATTAAACCACACACCCTTAACAACAACAAACTCTCTTAAACATCAAAAATCAATCTCAAATACCTAAACCAATTTAAGAACCCAAACACTCAAATAATGTAATTTAAAGAACTAACTAAAACCAATAAATCAACAATCTAACAACACCCAAACACCTACTATTAAAAAAATCATATCTTAAATTTTTTTTAAAAAAAAAGAAACAACAACATACTCTCATATTCAATTAACAATATATTTAAACCCAATTTTAATTAAAACACCCACCCTTAACAACAACAAATTCTCTTAAACAATCAATAATATCAAAAATCAATCTCAAATACCTCAACCAATTTAAAAACATAAACACGTAAACAATATAATTTAAAAAATTTAACAAAACCAACAAACCAATAATCTAACAACACCCAAATCCCCATTATTAAAAAGAACCAGATCTAAAAATTTCAAAAAAAAAAAATAAATAAAGGCAACAGCATACTCTCATACTATCTTAACATTAAAACAACAACAAACTCTCTTAAACAACTAATAACATCACAAATCAATCTCAAATACCTCAACTAATTTAATAACACAAATACCAAAACTATATAATTTAAAGAACTAAACAAAACCAACAATCTAACAACATCTAAACCCCTATTTAAAAAAAAATTAGATTTGAAATTAAAAATAAAAAGAAATAAGCAAAGGGAAGAAGAGAACTAGGATGGCAGCGGTGGCAGCAATGTTGGCACCGGCAGAAACAATGATGGCGGTGATAGCTTGGGGTGGAGGAAGGTTAGGGTGGGGAAGGGTTAGAGTGAGAGAGAAGAGGAGTTGGAGAAAAGAAAGAAATGACACAGAATGAATCTGATTTGAGAAATTTTGAGTTTAAGTGTTTGAATTTGTGATAGATTTTTTTGGTCCAAAATCGGTTGCAAAATGCCTTCTGTTCCACAAAATTAAGTCCTTGAATTTACGATTGAAAAATCAGTCCCAAATTTCGAGATTTTTAACGCAAAGGTTTTAAATTTGTGACAGATTTTTTACTCACAAAATTCAAGTTTCTTTTTATTCACATTTGTGACCGATTTTTCGGTCGCAAAGTCCAAGATTTTTTTAATGTAAAGGCTTTAAATTTGTAGCCAATTTTTCGATAGCAAAATTCAAGATTTGAGACCGATTTTTCAGTCACAAATTTCAAGTTTTTTTTATTCACATTTGCGACTAGTTTTTCAGTCACAAAGTTCAAGACTTTTTTAATGCAAAGGTTTTAAATTTGCAATCGATTTTTTGGTTGCAAATTTCAGGATTTACAGCCGATTTTTCAGTCACAAAGTTCAAGATTTTTTTAACGTAAAGGTTTTAAATTTGCGGCCGATTTTTTGGTTACAAATTTCAAGTTTTTTTTTATTCACATTTGCGACCGAAAAAATTTGCGGCCGATTTTTCAGTCACAAAGTTCAAGATTTTTTTAACGTAAAGATTTTAAATTTGCGGTCGATTTTTTGGTCGCAAATTTCAAACTTTTTTTAATGCAAAGGTTTTAAATTTACAACTGAAAAATCGATCGCAAAGTTCAAGATTTCTTTTAATGTAAAGGTTTTAAATTTGCGGCAGATTTTTTGGTTGCAAAATTCAGGATTTGTGACCGATTTTTTAGTCACAATTTTCTCAACACCTTATTCAGTTGATTTTTATAAATCGGTCACAAATCTTGAATTTACACTCTTATTTTTTCCTTTCCTTTGTCATATCGGTCGCAAAACTAAATTTAGTTTTGCGACAAATATTTTAAGCGTTAATTTAGTCCCGTTTTACTCAAATCGATCACAAAATCGGTCACAAATCCAGTTTTTTAGCAATCGAAAAATTCGGTCGCATTTCCGACAAATTCTAGTAGTATAACTCTAAATAATAAAATCAAATGTTAAAATATCTTGACCAGTAATATCTAATTAATGGGATAAAACACAAATGATAGTAATACCTTCCAAATTAGCCCGAATATTATGAGAGCATTCGAAATCAGCTTGCGTATCCAACTTGAATCCTGGTAGCCTGATAAATTGGATCCTTTGTACTGTGGTCCCCATCAATATGGGTAATGGTTAAGGATTGAAGAAATAGAAAAAAGGGAAGACAAATGTTCAGTCAAGATGTTGTAATTGTGGCAAAAAGGTGAGGAAATACAAAAAAGAAGAATCTTTTTGAAGATGAAAATTAAATGTTTTTAGTAATCTTTATACTTGGTGGGTCTTTTTTGGTGTTTTTGGAGCTATTTCTTGGGTATTAAGTCTCTGTAGTCATTTAATGGTTTAATTTCTTATGTTATGGGGAGTTCAGTGTTTGTTTCTTGAGTTGTTGATTCTTTCGGGTGGAGCTAGGTTTAAAGTGCCTTTTTCTTAAAAAAAAAAATGCTTTTGGGTGGTTTTTTGTGTTTTTGGGTTTGCGTCTCTTCTTTTGAAGAGTCTTGAGCTTGTCAATATATATAAAAAAGAACTATATTAAAAATCTTTACAATTAATTTTGAAAGTCAAGGAATAGTGCATGCAACGCGTTTATTGATATGTATTACATTCTTAATATTGTAGAAGCTTCTTAACTACTATAGTTAACGTTTTTGTTTACTTAAACCCGCTATTGAAGGTGAAAATTATAGGATTTAATTTGAATAAACACTCAGGATATATAGCGTCTGAAAATAGAGTCGGATATAGTAATTCTTGACAAAATAAAAAGTCCCATTGTCTCTAAGATTAACAAATATTGTTCACATTAGTTTTTAGGGCCAACAATATTTGGTAAATGAGGACTAATGTAATCAACATATATAATTTTCAAATGGTAGGATTTTCGTTTTTCAAAGACCAATGTGTCTAATGATGGTTTGGTCATGAACAAATTTAGAGGTGTTATCAAATATTATTTGAATTTGGATGTCCTTGTCTTTAGCCTAATTCAAGATTTGATTAGATAAACTATATCATTATCTTGAGAATTTGTTATCTGATCTTAACTTTTATCTTTCACCTTTTGGCTATAAATTGTTCTTTGAGTGCTCCATGTCCTTTAAGAGTATTAGTAATATAATTCTCTCTTTTTTTATTCTCTTTATTATTATTTTTACAACACATTATCAGCACAAGTCTCTACCATTTACGTGAAAGTTTGAGGTAAGATACTTTAACAAAGTGAAGGTTTGAGGTAAGATACTTTAACAAAGTGAAGGCTTGAGGGAAGATACTTTAACCATATCAAGCTTTTTCAATCATGAATTTATGGTTCTTGATATTTCACAAAAGAACTATTTATCTTAAATTATAGATGTTGAAATTCATGTTTACTTAATGGTTCTTAGAGACATCATTAAACAATGAAACATTGCATCTCAGGAGGATCGCACAAAATCCATCTTGATTCAATGGGTCTTGGAGACACCATTAAACAATGAAACATCACATCCCAATAGGATCGTGCAAAATCCATATTGATTTAATGGGTCTTGAGACACCATTAAAGAAGGAAATATCCTATCCTAACAAGATCGCGCAAAATCTATTTTGATTGAATGCAGTTGGAGACAGCATTAAACAAGAAAATGTCATTGCATCCTAGTAGGATAGTGCAAAACCTATCTTGATTCAATAGATTTTGAAGATACCATTAAATAAGGAAACGTTGTATCTTAGAAGGATTGCACAAAAGCATTGATTTTCCTTTCATTATCACTTACATAAAGGATTAAAATTTAAATATCTTACTCAAAAAGATCCTTTTGATCTTTAGAGTTGCCTAAAGCAGAGATATAATCACAAAAATGATAGTGCTTTTAAAAGCCCATCATGATTGGATGTATTTGCAATTGCAAGATTTCAAATCTATAAGCAAGTACAGCTTTGCAATGCTTAGAATCACCTCCAAATTGAAATCATGGGAGGAAAAATTATTGATAGAGATATGTTAGAAAGAATGTTCTCAACTTTCATGCCTCAAATGTGCTCATGTAGTAGCAGTACCTAGAAAAAGGGTTTTACAAAATATTTTGAATTAATTTTGTCTTATCATGGCTAAACGAAACAATGAGTTGTTCATGAAAAATGATGAAACTTGCCCAGTTAGCACTACTCCATTCTTTGAAGCAAATGTAACAAATTATAACCTTAGAAGTGGCAAAGGTTGTGATTCCAATCAAAATCACGATTGAGGTAGACGAAAATAAATACTATTATTGTGGCATCAAAGTATATTGGTCACATACCTATTGTATGTTGAGACATTTGCTTAATCTTTATCAAGCATCGCTTACAAAAAAAGATGTTGAATCAGAAAAAGGCATAAGCAAATTTTGTATATGAAGATATTTTAGCCATCCATAGCATGATTAATATAAGTCATTTGGATTTATATATTTTTTGTTAAGATCCTGATGGAAAAATTGGTCATTCGATTTAATGATTAGAATGTTTACTAATTGTGTTAATTTTTCTTTTATTTTTATAAACTTTGTGACTATGATTTTTTTTCTAAGATACTATTTTTTTTTATTTGGGATTTGAGAATCTAATCTCAGTATTAATAAAACTAGTGTTTTGTGACCCGTGAATATTACTTTAATTAGAAATATTAAAAAATTAATTTAACTAAGTTTTAATATAAAGTAATAAATTATTATTTAAATACAAAATATACATAATTGATACATATTGTTTTATCAAATGAATTAACTATAAAAGTATAACATAGAATCTAATAAGTAAAAGATAAGTATAAATTTAATAAGCCTTTATCATTTTGTAGTCGTTTGAAATCTTCAAATTTTCATAGTATACTGCATTATATAAATATAATTATAAAAACAAAGTAGCTATACATAACGTTCAGCCATGAACTAAAAATTAAAATTAAAAGTAATAATCATTATTAGATAAATACATTTTAGAATAGAAAATAAAACAAATAAGTTTTACGATTATATATCTATACTATTACAAAAATAGAAAAAGTTAACATGAAAACTTTTACATGTGTCGCAAGTAGGTTAATTATACATTAAATGCATAATTTTGATAACAAAAAAAGAAAATTAATTTAAAAAAAGGAACAAAAAAATAAATATATTTATTTATTTAAAAAAAATCATCTTTACATGAGGATAAATTTTGAAAAGATTAAATTTACTATATTTAGAAAGATTAAATTCAAATCTTTTAAATAAAAATTTTCTTTTATAAATTTAATAGTTGATATTTGATTAGTAGGATATTGAATATTTATAAACATTGTGTTGAATTTCTATGTAAAAATTTGTAAATAAATATTATGGAAATGCTTTAACTTCTCATTCTTCTACACTTATTATATAAATATTAAAAATTTTATACATCCACAAAAAAAAATTTAAACTACTTTTATCTTATATTCTTAAAAATTTATATAGATTAACTTTATTCTTTAAAATCCTATGCATTGCACAAGTGAAAAACACAAATTTTTATATAATTTTATATATGAATGGAATTTATGAAAATTTACCTCCTATTTTTACTCTCATATCAAACATATCTACCCCATCCTCTATCCATTTTAGACGAGAATAGATAAATATTAAACTATTTTTCTTGAAATATTTTTTATTGATATGTTAAACAGATTTGCCTAATTAAATGAAAAATAAATAAAAGATATCAATTTCATTTAATTGTATCATTTATATACTCCCTGAATCAATAACACGTAGCTGAAAGAAGTTTTTGAATATTCTTCCTTTCTTTGTCTAATTTCAGACGCATTTAATCTATTTTCTTATTTATAATTTTTTTAAAATAATGTAGAATTCACCAAATTTTGACAATGTAAAATTTCTGTATATAACAAACTTTGTTTTATAAGTAGTATAGATTAATTATGTTACGTATGGCATATTTCATAATTATTAATTGTGTTATTTTTTATGTGATATTCTTAAGATTCAATATATTATTTACTTTACTGAGTGAATATATCACAAAAATAATAATATATCATTAAATAATTTTTTTTGCTTTTGACAAGAGAGGTCAAGTAAGCTATCACAACTTCTACAAAAAGCCCAAAAAGATGGTGTAAAAACTACTTGGATGGGAGAGACTACAACGGCAGAGCTGGTTAGATATTGGCAATTCGATGATTTTAAAGTAAAATCTAATCAAAATAAGAATTGTAACTCCAATGCACATACATCACTACATACCAGAGGATCTATACCACATCAAGTTCATTTCAAGAGAATGGCATCATTAGGTTTAATTTTTTTGATTCATCATTGTATTGTTCCACATTCCTTATTGATGACTAGTAAACTTTTTTTTTTAAGTTACACAAGGCTAAAAAGGGACGAGAATAATGAGTAGGTCCACCAAAAAGCTCAAGATGCTTATGTAAATTAATAAGGCATGATTTTGATCCTACCCACAGGTGCTGCATTTTCTTTTTGTTCTAGATTTGCTTCGTTTTCTGTTCTCTTGGTGTGTTTGGATTGTTACAAATGACTTGATTTGGCATTTTGTCTTGAAATATAAACATATAAGAGTTTCCCTCTACTTTTTTGGCTTCAACTATGGCTTTAGGAATAGTACTTGTTTGATAGGGAGTGCTATCCATTTTATTTTGAGGCTTGTGACATATAACGAGACTAACATGAGCATAGTGTGTAGAGTTAATTAAGTTTTGTGACTTAAGGATGTAAATAGCACGAAATGTATGATATTCTCTTTGTTCTATTCAAACATTTATGTGTAAGGAATACTCTATGTTTTATGCACACTGCTTTGGTTATTTTGAAAGTTAATATTGACTAGTTGCATTGGTTAAAAATATTGGTTTATTTACTATGTTATTTCTGACTTTGGATAATTACAATAACACTTAGAAATTAACACTTTATATATCAAAGTTTATTTGACCCTTGGCTGAAACGTTTTTATTTATTATAGGAGAACTTTGAAAAGAAAAAAAAAATCTAAATTATCTTTACAAAATACCATTGGCACTAAAATGGTTTTTGGAGATGGTGCTGTGCAATCGCAACCTATGCCATCTGATTTACATATTTAGATAGATTCAATGGAAGGGAAAGAAAAAAGGTAGAGTTGTTGAGCTTGATTCTTTGGGCAGGTTAATGAAACCTTCTCTTCTGTAGCTTCACAAATGGAGACCATATCCGAGGAAGTTGAGGAAAGGATAAGGAGTGAAGTTCATTCATTTAATACTTCCACAAGCTCAAATGGAAAAAGAGAGGCAGGAGAAAGAAGAAATGAGGAAGGAATTGTCTAATATAAGGAAAACATTGACTCTAGTGATGGCAAAGTTTGGCTTTAAAGTAAGTTCTTCTCATTCACAGTCTATACTACATGATGAAAATGATTGAAGTGATGGAGAAGAGGATGAGGAGAGTGCATCTAAAGATTCCAATGCTTAGCAACTACTTAGGACTTATTAATTAACTTATCATAGTATTTTTACTTGACTTATTAATTCCACTTGACTTCGATTGCACTCTTATCTTCGTACTTTTACTTCACTTATTAATTCCAGTTGACTTATTAACACATTTGACATTGAAGTAATCATATTTTTGAGTAAGTTTATATTTTGAAATTGAATTAGTTAGACATTTTATTTATTTGAAAGTGAATTGCTGGAAAAATATTACATATTGGCATGTATAAGTGAGAAATAAGCCAAATGGATAGCAACAAAAATTGTTCAATTTTGCTGCAAAAGTTATATTACTAAATGTTTTTGTTGTGAATTCAACTTCAAATTCATATGCAAAATTTGTTGTAGATTCAATAACTACGAAATTACTTGGGAAATTGAATAATAAAACTGCAAACCTAGGTCTTGGTTACTTGCAAAATTTGTTGTAGATTGTATTTGTTGCAAACTTTGTTGCAAAATTTACTTGCAAAAAACAAAACCTACGGATTTAGTTGTGAAATTTACCAACGAATTTAGCTGCACAGAACGAAACCTACGGATTTAGTTAAGGAAGTTATCTACAGATTTAGTTGCCAAAATTACTTGCAAATTTAGCTGTATAAAGCAAAACCTGTGAATTTAGCTGTGAAAACCTTTCCACGGAAATATTGGCATCAAAATTCATAGCAAATTTCCTCCCAAAGTTTTTGCCCTACTTAATGTGACCATGAAAGTTAGCTGCAGATTTTTTAAGTTTCCTGTGAAAATATCAGTAGAAAATTAGGTACAGATTCAAAAATCCATATCTATCAATTATCCATGAGCTTATTACTTGTGAAATGTAATCCCCAAAAAACATGCTTACCTATGAATTTTTAAGCAAAATTCGCAATAAGATCCATAGGTAATCAACGAATTCTTAGTAGTATATCACAAAATAATATACATTATATTGATACTTTCATGATACTCTTGTGATACATGTAATTTAATCACTACTACACTAATAATATATCATGATGGTTAATGATGATTTATTTTTGTGAAAGGATTATATACGGCAAGTTTCCTCATTTTAGTTCCACAATCTGTTAACACTTTTATGACATATAATGACATGTTTTATATATTTTACTCATTTAGTAATGGGAGAAGAAGAACATGTTAATACCATTATTGATAGTACCAAGATAATTAAAGGCTTCAAAAGAGCTACTGTTTTGTTTCTTGAAGAAACTTATGGAGTTTTAAAGATATTCATAAGTTCTAAAATAGCTACTATTTTGTTTCTTGCAGAAATTGAGTTTTAAAAATATTCACTGAAATGAATATCATATTGAGATTAGGAATGAGGGAAATAATGAGTACCTCCATATTGTAACTTGTACTTCAGAAAAGAAAGTTGTAGTAGAGAAATTACTTGCACTTTCTTTCGATCTATATTATATTAATATTAGTAACCTAAATGATTTAATTTATCATTTGACATGATTGGTTAGGACATACTGGAGTAGTAAAAATGTGAAAAGCTGTTGAATATTCATATGGACACTCATTGAAGAACTAAAAGACTTTTCAATCTAATGATTTTTCTTATGTGTTCTAAAGCTAAAGTAATTATAAGGCCATCACCGGTAAATATTGGATTTAAATCTCCTAAATTCCTAGAAAGAATTTAAGGTGGTATATGTGGACTAATTCATCCACCATGTGGACCTTTTATATATTTTATGATTTTAATAGATGCGTCTACAAGATAGTCATGTGTGCTTCTTATTATCTTGTAACCTAAAGATTGCGAGATTACTTGCACAAGTTATTCGACTAAGAGCACAATTTTCGGATAATCCATCATAATTCATGTTGATGATGCTAGTGAATTTACTTTCAAGCTTTTAATGCTTATTGTATGGCCAAGGATATATTTTGATCATTCAGTTGCTTATGTTCATGCACATAATAGGTTATTAGAATCATTTATGAAATACCTTCGATTGGTTGCTAGACCATTACTTATGAGAACAAATCTCCCAAATTTTACTTAAGTGCATGTTATTTTACATGCTGCAGCACTTTTACATAAGGACAATAAGTTGCTATCAATTCTCTCCCTTACAATTAGCTTTTAGCCGGTAGCCAAATATCTCTTATTTAAGAAGTTTAGATATGCAATATATGCCCCAATTATCCAACATTATCGCACCAAAATAGAACCCTAAGGAAAATTAGGAATATATATTGGATATGACTCTTTCTCTATAGTAAAGTATCTTAAAATATGATTGAGAGATGTCTTTAAGGCTCAATTTTTAGAATACCAATTTGATGAAATAATGTTTCCAACATTAGGGGGAGAGAGTAGATAGCTAGAAAAGGAGGTAAATTGGAAATTTGGAATACATCATTTTTGCTCAATTTAAATCCTTGAACAAGATAAAGTGAACTAGAAGTTCAAAATGTTATACGTTTGCAAAGAATAGCAAATGAGTTGCTATATGCATTTCTTGATTTGAAAAGGGTAATTGGATCTGATATACCGGCTAAAAATTCTTCAATTCCATTAATATCCCTGTTGGAGAGTCACATGCCAGAAGCATAATAGACTAATTGGTTCTAAATATAAAAATCCTTGAAAAGGAAAAGGGACAAATGATTTTATAGAGGCAAATGATTTTGATGTTTATACTCTTCTTGATGAAGAGAATAGAGATGTAGTAAGTATTCCTGTTGTAGTCCAAAAATTTTGACATAATTGAAACACCAAAAGACATTCAAGTACACAAAAGTGGTCAGAATATTGGAAATTATGAGATCTTAATAAATTATATCTCTACAAAAAAAAGATGGAATAGATGAGAGATTATTGTTGAAAATATATTTGCACATAATGCAATGCTAAATATTATGCATGAAAATGAGGATTTTAGACCAAGAGCCATTGAACAATGTCGATGTAAAAATGATTGGTAAAAATGGAAAGAAGCCCTGTAGACTGGATTAGACTCACTTGTAAAATGTGAAATCTTGGGGCCTGTAGTCCGAACACTCAAAAGGTTTAAATCTTATAGGATACAAGTAGGTATTTGTGAGAAAGTGAAATGAGAAAAATGGAGTAGTGAGTTGATAGTTTATCTATGACATGTTTTAAGTTTCTATAATCTTGAATATATATTATACATGTTTTTGTTTAGTTGAATGTCGAAGGTTTTGATCGATCACGTTACAAAGTATATCACATTTCTATTTTGATCCATTATGTTATTTTACATTGTGAAATTTAGAATTGGATTCATTATAATTGTTGTGTACGTTGATGATTTGATTATTATTGGAACTCCTGAAGAGGTTCCCATTATCATTGAAAATCTAAAGGAAGGGTTTAAGATAAAAAGTCCTAGAAGGAAAAATTTTGCCTCAGCCTATAGATCAAGCATTTAACAAATGATATGTTTGTTCATCAATCAACTTACACAGAGAAAATCTTTAAGAGATTTTATTTGGGTAAAATGCATACATTAAGTACCCTAATGATTGTAAGATCGTTGGACGTGAAAAATGGCTCATTTCTTCCTCAGGATTAAGGTAATGAAAAAGTTTTTATTCCTGAAGTATCATATCTTAGTGTCAGAGGAGCACTTATATATCTTGCCAATAATACATGACTTGATATAATATTCACTGTAAATGTATCAGCAAGTATATTTCCTATCCAAACTAGAGAGACATTGGAATGGAATTAAACATATACCCCCATGTAATGATTAATATGCAGTTATTCATAAGAATCCAAGTCACAATTAGTTAACTATGCATATGTAGGATATTTGTCGGATCCACATCAATGCAGGTCTCAAATAAGTTATTTACATGAAGAGGGCAATGGATCAACATATTCAAGTATCACGTGAATTATCTTATAAAGAAGAAACTCCCACAACTTTATACAAGAACAATATGACATACATAGTTCAGCTAAAAGGAGAGTATATTTCCTTATAAATTTTTCTTCAAACGTGATCTTCAAAAAAAAGAGCTATTGATGTCCAGCAAATTCGTTCAAGTGATAATCTAGCAAATTCATTTACAGAGTTACTACCCACACCTTCTTTAGAGAAACTAGTGCACAAAATTGAAATGCATCAATTCAAAGACGTTAAATGATGCTCTTAAGAAGGGGAGAAACACTGTACTCTTTTTTTCTTTAATCAAGGATTTTGTCCCTCTAGATTTTGCTTAATAAGGTTTTTAATGAGGTAGTTCCCACTGTGAGGATATTGTACTTTTTTTTCTTCATTAAGATTTTTTTTGCCAATGGATTTTTTCTTAGTAAGATTTTAACGAAGCATATCTCTGATGAACATCCAAGGGAGAGAACTATGAAATATTATTTGGTTGATGTCTATATCTTTAGTGTGATTCGGTTAAGATTTGATTAGATAGACTATATCATTATTTTCAAAATTTATTATTTGATCTTATCTTGTATCTTTCATCTTTGGGCTATAAATAGCCCTCTGGGTACTTCATATATGACACCTTTGAGAGTATCGATACTAGAATTTTCTCGTTCTTCTCTCTTTCTCTATTCTCTTTATTATTATTTTTACAACAAGAGGTTTATTCTTTTAATTTTTGAGTGGAATTCTTAGATGCTCAGAGTAAGATAAAAGTTTTACTCTATATCATTTACCATTTAATACATCAGCTATTACATTAAAAATGTAAGGAAACTATGAGACAATAATGACCCACAAAAACTGATATGTTAAACTATAAATGATATAGAGCAAAACTTTTATCTTGCTCCTAGAATATCTAAAAATTTCTTT
The DNA here is from genome assembly GCA_031439585.1 of Pterocarpus macrocarpus. NCBI lineage: Eukaryota > Viridiplantae > Streptophyta > Magnoliopsida > Fabales > Fabaceae > Pterocarpus > Pterocarpus macrocarpus. The sequence continues at coordinate 29,689,169 of CM062513.1, read as the reverse complement.
TAATGTTGGTAAACTATCAAAGTAAAACTTTTGTTGCACTGGTACTTCCTCATGTATTGACATGTTAATTAAAGTATATAACTCTCGTAATTACTACTTAAGAAATCACTCACACACACACACACACACACACACACACACACACACACATATATATATATATATATAATTTTTTTTATCAATCCAACTGTTGAATTATAATTATCTATCATGAAAATCATTTGGGTCAAGTTTTATAAAAATTGAAAATTATTAAGAATATTATCAAATAACTCTTATTCATGTATATTTTAAGCATATATATTATATTGATTTTGATGTATATAAAAAGTATGTCAAACAATTTTAGATTAATCTAAAATTTTATAGACATAATCTATAAGATATAAACTTGTAATCTGTTGGTGGGCTTTATAAAAAAATTACACCAATAGAAAAGTCATTAAATGGTGTAACAGCTGCTTAAATTTATACTAGTATAACTTAATCCTAACGTTTATATATATGATTAGTTAATATATAACATGAAAAATTATACTAATAATATATTAAAATTAAATTCAAAACTAAATCAATACGAGATGAATATAATTTTAATCATTGGCTATTGCATGCCTATAGGCATTATTATGAGGTTAACTTATCTTACACTATCATGACTAGGAATTATGGCCTCTCAATAATTTCTTTTTCAAGTTTAAAAGTTAGCAGGAATATATAATAGTATATTAGTATTAAAATTGAGTGGGTCTAACTCAATAGTTCAATTCCAAAAGCTAGCTTATAGGAGAGGGTTATTCAAACTCTTATAAAGGCTATTTTGATAATATATTTAAGTAATATGAAACTCTAGCATATCCCTTCATACACATGATTGGATATTTGAAGCATAAAGTTTGCAAGACTGGATATTTGTGGATAGCATAAAAATAATCACAGGATAGACTTTGATACTATATTAGAATTGAGTGAACCTAACTCAATAACTAAACCCCAAAAGTTTTATCTCATAAAGGGAGGGTTGCCAAACTCTTATATAGACTATTTGGACTATATCTTTAAATAACGTAAAACTCTAACCAATAGAAAGGAAAATGAAGAATGTAATAATAAAGAAATAAGGTTTAAATATATTTTATATTAGTTATTTTAGTTTTGATCCTTTTAGAATTTTTGCTTTGATTTTGGTCCCTTTTTTTTTTCTATTATTAGGTTTTTGGTTTGTGTTATTTAGATCCACTATTAAATAATGATATTTATAAGGAGTAAAAGAAGATTAAGAAAATATTCATAATAACTAAAACAAAATTTCTACTATTTGTACGAATAAATACATATTCTAAAATATTTATAAGGACCAAAATTTAGAATAATAGGGACTAAAAACAAAAAAAAAAAGGGAAAAAAGAAGAATCAAAATCAAAACAAAAATTTTAAAAGAGATAAAATCAAAACAACCTATATTTATAAAAATTAAAAATATACTTAAGGCAAAAAATAACGACACAGAAAAAGGTTATCACTCCTCTTTTTTAAATATGATGTAATAGAAAAGAAAAGATCACGTCAAAAAAATAAATAAATGAAAAAGAAAAGAAGTTTCTTTTGCTTTATTCGATTCCATCAATTAAAAGAAAATAAAGATATGCTGTCTCACAACTAAAATATACAAAATATGTACAGTTATACGGAGAATTGCATCCATACAAATTCCTTTCTTTTTATATACTAAATAAGGGAAGGGTCCGATCCTTTTCCTCCACTTTCTTTTCTTTCCACTGAATTTGCACGGCAAGCGGACCATACATGACCGTAATAAAAAATATAAAATAATCAGTATTCAAATAATAGAAAGACGTGAAAGATATATTTTTAGCAGAGAAGTTATCATTTTAGAATTATAACTAAATCTTGAACATGTATTAAGTTATATGAGTTATTTTAAATTTTTTTTTTTATTAACAAAATTTTATACATGTCTATGATCAATTTAGATGCCTGAACTGAGAACTTGTTGTCAAACAATTTTTCTGGACAGTTTAAAAAATTAAGAAAGGTTTGTAGCGTTGACCTATAAACTCATTAATTTGTGCTTGACACCTTACAATTAGAAGTAAAGAATGTCCCACACAAATACTGAGAATAGCCAAAATAAAAATAGTAATAATGATAATAATAATAATAATAATAAAACAGACGACGACTGTACTCAACTATACATATTTTATTTTCAAGATCTCAAAATTCCTTGTCTGATATGATGGGTCAAAATGGCTTGCCTATTCGAATTTCAGAAAAGGGAAGGCGTACCTCCCTTCGGCATCATCGGTACCCATAATAATGATTAATGACTAACGAAACTCGGTCAAATCGTGGTTCTCATATTAACCATCCTTTTTTGTAATCAGTGATCACTTTTTTCTTCTCTTGGGACATGTATCCACAATTCCACATCTTGCTATGTCGTTGATATTTTCATATCAGTGTACATCATGGGTCAATATTTGCATGATGATCCGAGGATATCATATAATTTTATTCTCGAATTAATTATATAAGTATATTTTATATATGATTTATTTATAACATATAATTTCATAAAAAATATACTTATATAATAGATCAAAAGTACAGTCATATTATATTCCTAAATCATGCAAATATTTCTTATAAAGGTATATTTTGGGCCATCTTTGCTCTAATTGAAAGTATATTTTTCTCATCGAGACGATAATATGACATCATCGCTAAACTAGCTAGCAACTGGCTACCAAGTGTACCTTTATTGTTTTGAGCTTACCATACCATATATCATATATATACTGATACACATATGAGCGCAGTGCCAACCACCAAATATGTGAATCGATCATACCAGACGGCGGCATGAAGATCGATGCCAAATCTTGATGTCTCCGATAACCAATGACATACAACATAAATGCAGTGCGGTACCAAATCTTGATGCAAGTCAAAGACAAATACGAAAGGCCTATATAAGAATATTCTCTTTTTCTAGCTCTTAGGCTGCGGCTGCGCAATCATGCAACCCATTTGAAACTTAACTCCCATAAACAAATATATTAATTTGACGCTATAGATTATCCCATAGACAGATGTGCTTCGCTTGAATTTGCCGACCAAAGTAATTAAAAGCATTTCTGGGATTGAACAAGGCCGTTCACTTGTAGTGTGTTCAATGCTATACCTTTCTAAGTGGAGGGAATGTACCGGAGGATCGGCATCTTTCTGCAGGGTCCATGTTAATTGATGGTGCGCAAGTCGACCAACTATACAGCTATTATTAATTTATTGGTTCATCTCATCATAACTCTTCAATTCGTATCTATTTGGGAAAGAGTAAAAAATATATGGGATTTTATTAGCACATAATTAGTTCAAGTAGTTTGATATTTATTTTCCTTAAATAAAGTTTAAGATTTAAGTTTTATACATAAAAAAAAATTACATTAAAAAAATTTTACTCTTATAATAGGTTAAATGACTTAAGCCAAATTAATTACAAAATTGGAGTCCAATAGAGTTAAGATAGCGGTAGTTTAGACAAAAAAGAAAAAATCCCAAGAGCATTGCCAATTTGTAAACTTCGAATTATTAAAAAGAATAATAATATATTAATTTTAGCGCTTGGGCACTATGAAAGGTCACAATACAGTCAAGAATGATTAGGTTCAAGCTTCTGTGTCTAATGTCCTTCAATGTATATGCTATATTATTAAGCAAATCTGAGCTTAAAGGTGACTGTTCTTATTAAGATTTGATACTTAACATTCAAGGAAGATATGCAACAGAAAAAGAGGTGAAGATCAAAAGAGACCTATATCAAAATGAAATACAAATAATTTAGAGAACATTATGCAGCTTAATGTATTCCTATGTAAGCAAAAGAACATGTTCTCTCACATGAGAGAGTGAGACCCATGGAATCATAAGCTCTTTGACATATAAACGGTCACTTTTGAAGGGCCTGCACTCCACATATTTAGTCAAATGACATAATTAGCAGTTAGAATATTCACAGGGCCTTGGCATACTCAACAATATTATAAAAACCTGATGATCCCTTAACTTCATCATCTCCCTTTGCATATTCCTCGTATCATCTGTGCTAGCTAGCAATCACGCAGTCTCTCTCTCTCTCTGTATTTTTGGTACATTAAGTCACTCTCCCTACCTATACAAAAAGCCACTAAATTATAGAATTACCCACTTGCTTCTCTTAAGTGATCATGGGTAAATTTCAGGCCATGCACAAATATTTTGTTGTTTTTCTTGCACTAGTTGCCTTCCATGATTGCCATCTAACTCATGGAAGGAAGATCATAAAGCCATTGAACACAAACATTGCAGGGCAAAAGCATAATCCCCATCCTATCCTTCCACCGCTTAAAACCAGCGTTAATGTTCCTACTCCATCATCGAAGAAAGTTGGCACACCCAAAATGACACCAAACTGTGGTGTTGCAATAAGTTTTGAAGATTCAAGTTCAGACACAAATGCTTTCCGACCCACAACACCAAGCCGGGGTTGTATTGGTCACCGAAAATTTGCAGGAGAAGATAACCATATGAAAGCAACGGTGGTCGTTCAGAGTCCAGATGCTGAAGTTCCAGTGACTGTGGGATCAAAATATGATTACAAGCCTACAGGCCACAGCCCCGGTGTTGGCCATGCTTACCCAAACAAAAATGGACAGCCAAATTAGTAACCTAAATATAAGCATCTGAGTAATATTATTACATTACTTTTTTATTTATTTTTAAAGCAATATCATGAGATATTTTTAAATATTGGTTGAAAACAGAGTTAAAATATACTCTCAACCAATATTTAAGAAATATTTTAAAATATTACTTTAAAAATATCTAAAAAAATTATACAACTAATATTTCTACGAGCATTTCCTTAAGTCCCAAAATTGCGGGGGTCCGCCCGCATGTGTAAGTCACAGATGCTTTCTTCAGTGATGTTGTGTAACTGCAGACTTTGTATTGTTGCATGCTAAACCATGCACGTGGCATGGCCTGGCTCTAGTTAGTACGTTGCGTCGGCGGAAGTCTATATATGTAAAAGGTCATACATTTAAGTCGTGCTAAGTTCTCCTCAATGTGTCATTCAAAATGCGCACTTGCTATATTTAGAATTGGTGGGTTTATTATGTGATGCAAGTTGAGAAAAGCATATAAATAAAATGTCGTTTATACAAATGTTATCTCTGCTATTTTTATTTTTCATTTTGGTATTAATTACTACTTTTTCTACTATTGAGCATATAAAATTAATCCATCTCTTCCTTCTCTTAATTTTGTTGGTTTATAATGTAAAAAGTTTTATATAACTAATATTAAAATTATACTCTATGTATTATACGTTTTTCTAAACTGAAATTTGAAGAATCACGTCCTACCACTTCATAAATCGTCTAGCATTAAGGCTTCTTAGGCTGCGCAGAAAGTTCAGAAAAGGTATGAATTTCTTCTATCTTGGACCGTAAGAAGAGACAACCTTTACTGTCTAAGAGTGAAATGAATGTGGTAATTCAAAATTAACAAATATGTAGGAAAAAAAATGCCATGATAAATATATTGTTTATATATATAATGTTTGCTTTTTAGGTAAATATTGACAGTTAACTTTTTAAACTATATACATATACATATTGATAAGTTTACTGGAGCAACATACAACGGGGAACCAGTTGCCCAGATAATAAGACAGCTAAACCAAAAAAATACATCATAAGACAACCTAAAGACAAGCACAACACTGTTTGTCTAAACAAAGTTTCCAAAAACATGTTGCACCCCTTCAACGCAAGCACCCCCTTAAAGCTTTTCGAACCACACAATTGACATCTCCCAACAAGTGACAGATATATCAGAACCACAGTACTGCAAACAGTTACATGAGACCCAGTAGACTATTATTATTGTTTAAAAAGTATAGCGCATTGAGAAGATGCAAGAGGATAGCGCATTGGGAACTTTTTAAACAATACTTAATAATACTATACTCTAAAATTACGTAAACAGCATACTTTAGGGTATCTTGATCCTCTTATTTATATACCGTTTTCAATTTTCTCACTTATATATCCAAATAATAATAGCGTTTTGATTGGTTTTCAGGGAAAAAAAAACATAATACAGTTTTAGCCAGATATAAAATACAGCAACAGAGTAAACCAAAAAAAAAAAAAAACAAAACAAAACAAAACAAAAAGTACAAAACAAGAAAAAATACAGCAACAGAAACAGCCAACAAGCACTTTCCCACATAAATAAAAGCAGAAGCACAACCTTCGGTAGGCTCCCCGCCGCTAGCTCCTGTGGCACATGTAAGCCAGTAACCATAGTTATTAAGGTTTAAAAAATTTAAAAGAAACAAACTCAAACAAGAAAAGCCAATAACCGTAATTAAGTCCTTTTAGTAATTATATCATTAAAAACCTTTGTACTTTTATTTAGATATTTTCGTCCTTCTCAAGTTGTATGTATATATTTAAAAAAAAGCTAAGAACGGTAAGGAGGGGACAGTGATGGTATGGTAAAAAAATTGAGTATTAATTAATTCCATTAGAAATTAAGCAGTACCATACAAATGTTAATTAATTTTTTTTTCTTTAACTAGAGGATACTCATGACATTACCGTAAAACTAATGCCTCAAACACTGTTGTAATGAAGAGATTTTTTTAACAATTATCTTATTTAAAGTTTGAATTTTAGTCCTCCCACTAAAAATACGGTTTACTTACTAATACACCCAACTTTTATTGATTTTACTTCGAATGGTAAATGAATGGCAGGTTTTGCACACTACATGTTTGGTGAAAGTTTAGAAAAATATAACTTTTTCGTTGACCTTTTTAAATACCAAAAATAATTAATTATTGGGAAGATTAAATTTTATTTCCTTAAATTTCATTCCTCAACACATTATTACTTTCACGATAATTTCATCTTTAAATTTTGATTGAATACTAAATGTAGCCTCATGACATATATTTTTCATTCTTTAAGATACGACTGGTTTTCAAAATTATTATTTGTTTACATTTTTATTAATTACTGTCTTATAAATTCTTAATTTGCAATAATTAAGTATAAATAAATAAATAAATAAATAAAACAAAAAAATAAATGATATTTTGATTAAATTGAAAGTTTTAATTGAATATAATTAAAACGATACTTTAAAATAATTAAATAGAGAGTTTAAAGAAGTACTATACTCTTAGCCGTGGGATATTGTGGGTTCGGGTGACATAGTTGTTACCTAATTTAATTGGGTTGGCTTTTTTTTTTTTTTTTTGTTTTTGGTTGGGGGAGGGGGGATTTGTTTGAGGCAACAGGTGTAACACCTTATCAATTTAATGTTATGCTTAAGTTATAGTATGAAATTAAGTAGATTGTGTTACCGGGTGGATACTCTGCTTACTGTTTATTTATCATATCACATCTCTCTTTTGTTTTTTTTTTTAAATAGAAGAAACGGTGCGCTGTATATAATGAACGTGATCAACATCGCAGAACGTAAAAAAGTTTAATAAAACACAACAGAAAAGATAAGAATAAGTACTATATCATCAACCGTATATATGTACATATATATGGGTCGGAAGCCAACACTTCTGTTTACGTACAAATTCAAAATAGGATACATAAGTGGGGCCAGTGTATCCAAAAAGACATAGGGCCCATGTCAGTTAAAACAATCCTATAGGGTCCTCAGAGGACATTTCAAACTAGCTTATCCACATATGGCTAAGTCTATGGCTCAATGCTACACACTGTCAAAAGAGGGCCATGATATACAATATCACCTACAGCTGGGACCTACTCGATCAGGTAGCCGTTGGTCATACCGGGGCCGGTTGGGGAGTAGTCTGCATTGGGCCCGATGAGGATGATGAGCCGGTGGCCTCAGAAGAGTCGCTCTCAGAACTGAGCGGAATGTTTGGAACCATCTATGGAGGTGACTCTGGTGGAGGGCTAGCAGGAGCTGGAGGTGCTGCGGGTGCTGGAGGTGCTGGAGGTGGGTGTACCACGTGTAACGGGATCGCAAAATATGGAGTGACAGGGTCAAAAGCAGGATGAAATAGAGGGACAGCAAAATTCCTGTTACTAAAAAGGTAGAGATGGAAATGGCAGGAGCCGGCTATGTACAGCGAGTCCACTATGGGATCATGGTGGAGTTGCAGGTCTGGAATCTCAATAAAAAGAGTGGCTGTCGAGTCCATCACCAGCGTCTTAGAATGATGTGGAAATACAAAGCGAGGTGAGAATTTAAAGAAATTCTCAGTAGGGTTCGCGTATAGTATTTAAAATGGCGTCACATTCATTCTCAGTTGCCAGTTTTTATTTAATTATAAAAGCATGGGATCACACTGAACTATCCATATTTAATAAGTTTAAGTAAACGTCTGGTCCAAAGCAAGGTTCAATTTTATTTAGGACAGTATAAGAAATAGAATAAAGTACTAATAGTGATACACAGAATAATGAGTAGAATAAATGAACATATAGCAGTAAGTAAATATAATAGGCAAACTGTAAACAACTTGTAATGGCTATTCAATGTGATCATGCAAAACTCATTCTTGAACTTAACCTATAACTTTTCCATTACTTGGTCCCCTAGGAGTTCTTGGCCATTTAGACTCCTGGGTAATAGTCTGCTTTTCAGAATCGAGCTCGTTCTTATACAGGAATGCTGAGTTTACTTTCCCCGATCTTCCCACCGATCTATTCCCCATAACTTTAATCCGGGGTTGGCCCAAGGATCATGGAACTTTCATCATAACATAACCTTTATGTTCATCATAACATAATCTTTGTAAATTCTTGCAAAATGCACATGTATCGTATAACTCATGCATAGACTTTACCGAAAGTTTGGTAGCATAACGGAGCATGTCTACTTCCCCATGAATAGTGCTAGATAACCAAGAAATTTTAATCAAACAACAAACCCAATATAGAGCATCACATCTTCAATAGCTATCACACACAACAAAGTCTTATGAGCAAAGCTTAGGTAATTAGATGCAAGTTTTAAAATCTTAAGTCTTAATCTATTTTGCAAGCTTTTTAATTTCTATTGATGTTCCCGAGTTTGAGCTTAGAACCGAGTTCCAAGATTGAATTGGGTCCGAGTTCCGAGAGTATATAAGTTCCGACTTATAGGGTTATGTTCGATCTCCGAGATTGATTCTGGGTCGAGTTTTGGAACTACGGATATAAGAGTTTTAAAGCGTCCTAGCTCTCGATTTCCGAGATGCGGGTATAAGGTTTCATATTTTGGTACCAACTTCCAAGTTTATGTAAAAATCCCAACTTCTGGGTTTAGGTGTTTTAGGTTTATGTTCTTGTCCTTCACTTTCGATCTCAAAGTGTTTTATGTGCTTGTGATCCCGAGTTCCGAGTTTTTAACATTGACCATACCCAATCTAGCTCTCTGTTCACTAAGTTCCGAGTTCAATATTAAGTATACCCGATCTAGCTCTCTGTTTGCTAAGTTCTGAGTTCCAATATTAACAAAACTTGATCTAGCATTCATACATGTCTCTAGCTAGAATTGCACTCTTAGAAGAGAAAATTCACCAAAAATAGAAATCTAGGTGAAATCATATAAAATTTATATCACTATAAATCTAATAGAGCAAGCTTTCAAATGAAATATTATTTGAATGAGTATAAATTGAGATATAAGCCCCAAAACTTGACCTTCCTGGACTGCCCTGTTTTGGCCTAGTTTGGACATAGGGTAAATTTCTTGAGCCACTGGAAGCAAACAAGACCTTATCTAATTCTGAAATTTTTATGAGATATTTCCCTTGTGTATAAGCTTTCTAACAAAGTTAGTTTTATTCAATTCCAAGTCGTATAGGGCAAGTTTTGCCCTAAACAACCTAGTCTGCCCAGAATCAAACTCAAAAACCTAGGTCGAACTTCCAAAATTCATCTCTCTCTCAATACTAATCCAATGGCTTATATGATATATGTATGAAAAACCCTGAATGTTTAGTTTCATATAAAAATGATTTCATCAAATTTAAACAGCTGTAGGTGGAGCCGTACACTTCGCCGTACGGACTGCCAAGGGATTTTGGTTTTCTAGCTCTTCACATCTTCCTACTTTCACCCTTTATTACTTCCTAATTGATTTTAACATCAGAAACAGCCAACAAACCAGCCAAAGATCATCATATGCATTCAATCATCACATCAAGAATTTAGAAAATAAAGCTACAATCAGCCACCCACAACCAGAATAACAAGAACAAAATTGAACCTCTACCTCTTTGTATGTGATTTTGCTAGATTTTGGAGTTTGGATTGATAAAACCTTGTTAAGTTTGAAGGTTTGATGGAGTTGGTTGAGAGGAGAAGAGAAGAAGAAGTTTGGAATCAGAGGAGAAGTGGCACAAGTCAGCATGAGGAGGAAGAGAAAAAATCTGATTTAAGCATTGAAGAGGTAGTTGGCTTTGTGAGTTTTGATTGGCTGAAATTTTATGGTTGAATTTTAGCCATATCTCCTTCTTTTGTGGCTTCCCTTGCACCACCAACAACTGAAGGAATGGCTAAGTATTCAGCCATTGGTTATAGGGTTTAAGGTATACAATTTTATTGATTCGGTTCCGACAGTTTAACATACCGTAATCTTACCAGTTTCCTTCAAATCGGTAAATCGGTTTAAGAAAATTCCTATGAAATCTCTTATACTTCTAACCTAATTCCCTCATATCTAAACTCAATTAATTGCTAATTAATTGATCCTAAATAAATATTTAGTTGAATTTTAATTAACTTCAATTATTTAATAAAAACCTGAATAATTAGGCGAAAAACGATAAAAATTTCGGTGGATGTTACAACGGGGTTATGCTCTTGCCATTCAAACTCACGCCCTTTAGGTTGCACCCTTCTTTAAAGGCAGGAGCTATGCCATTTGCGCTGGCCTCAAGGTGCATTGGGTTGGCTTTTTGAGGCTTTAGTTTTTGTCTTACATTTTACTATTTCACTTTAAAGATCCTTAAGGTATGTTTGGATTGGCGGTTTGGATGGAATGGAATGGAAGTCTATTACATTCCTTTGGACTTCTGATTGATAAATTTATAATGAAATAGAAGGGTTAATGAGGGTATAGATTCTATCCTATTCCATTAAAATTCTCATTTTTAGTTCCTCCCAATTTGAGGGATTTGAGATGGAATACCATTTTATCTAAATAATGGAGTAGAATAATTACTCCACTTTACTCCATTTCATTCCACTCTTTTGGACTATTCCACTCCACTCCATTACTTACTACCAATCCAAACATATCTTAGTCTATCGAAAAATTGGAGGGGTTGATTTGGTTATTGGGGTAATTCGATGCGGTTGCAACTGATATTATTCCTCGAGGATCCTATATAGTAGTCTACGGTGTAAACTAGATTACTTACTGCTTGGTTTAAATAATGTACCGTGGATCACTTATTTCCTATATAGCTCTGCCTAGAGTTGCATCTAACTTTAGCAAGGAAAAGAGTAAAGAAAGGACCAGACATCCTTAACTACTAGACAAATTCCATAATTAAGTCTTTAATTAGCTATATTATTATGCAAAATTAAACAATCAATCTTCTTCAATGTAGCCAAAACACACTCAATATTATTGGAGTAGATTTAAAATTTGTAGTAAGCTCAAATCTAGCAAAGGTATTCGGGTTATGGGCTCTCACAAGAGTGTGGAACAGGATGATCAAGCTGTGCAACGAGTGGTTTTAGAGGAAAAATTTATGACGTAGGGAGGAGTACGTGGAAATTAGGCAAAAGCTTAGGTTTGAGTGCCACGAACGAAGACCTAATTATTGAAGCCCTGGCCTAAGGTTTGAATTCAAAGGACTTGACCCAGAGTAAATCATCTAGAAGAAGAGGTAGAAGGAAATTGCTTAAATAGAAACTATTAGTTAGTGATTAGTCATAATTAGTTACAATACATGTAACTAGGTACTAGTTAGTTACTCTACCATTTTGTATATAAACCACACTATTGGCTTGCTGTAGTAACATTTTCTCATTTCTTCGATCTAATAAAAAATTTCAAATTCCTATCTATTCTTTGTTTTCTTTTTTCTATGCTTTACCATAGATTTCAACATGGTATAAAAGTCATGACATCCACCTTGAAACTTCTTTTTCACTGTTCCGCTATGAGTTCTTGTTGAACTCGTATTTTTCTTTCATTTTCTTTAACTTTCTCGCCATTTTTAGTACCCTTTTCTCATTTCTTCAGTCTAATAAAAAATTTCTAATTCCTATTCTTTGTTTTCCTTTTTCTCTACTCTACCATGGACTTCATCAGAATTAGAGCTAGCATAGCAGGAGCCATATGTTGTATCCTAGTGTTTTGAATTCTGTCTTGGGGAGTCTAACATGTGATTGTCATGGGTTTCAATTTTCTATCGGATTTTGTGTGTTTTTTATGTGTTCATGGGTTTTTATGGTTGTATCCTATTGTTTGCTCCTCTCTCTCTCAGAGAGTACTCTTGAGCCTTTAGTTCTAATTGGTATATGACCTAGTGCTATGCACGAGGACAAAGTAACTAAATTTTTTATTTATATAATCAATATTGTTGTGAAATAATATAATATCAAATTTTTCATTAAACAAATTAAAAGTTTATATAATATCATAGAATTATCACCATAACAATTCAGACAAAAAAAGACAGAGTAAGACATAAGTTGCCTTCTCAAAAGTTAATTATAAGTAACTAATAATTATCTCTAGTAATCGATATGCATATCTACCTTTGCCATCATTGACTGCTCTATCAACCTTTCCCCCATAAATGTAAATGAAAAACATATATTATAAGCTCTGACATTTTTATGAAAATGTTTGGCCATAGAGCTATTACAATTAGCAACTAGATTTTCTCTTGAGAACAACACATACTGAAAAATGCCCCATCAGCTACTTTACATTTAGGAAGGCTATCAAAATACCCTAATTTAGCATCACAAAAGTGCAAGTATGTTTTTAGTATTATTAAACAAACTACTGGAATCTTCTATATGCATGATGGCATTCATAATTGGAGGAATATTCTCGTCAACAACATTTGAAACTTTCATGAATGGTGAATCAAACATTTGCATTGAACATTAAAAAGGAAACCGAAATGTTAAGCTTTAATATGAATATCAGATACCAAAATACTAAAATAGAAAATTGAGTTTCATATAATTATCTTTTTTTTATTCTGCCTCATTTGGATACATTATTTCATGATTCTATTCCAACTAAACTAAATTAAACCACCAAAACACAACACTTGACACCATAATAAAAAGGAAATTTAGTTTTGCCATAACAAAGCAAGAAAATAGTTAACTTGAACCAGGTAAAGAGAATAAAAGTGAATAGGACAACATGGTTCACTAAAATAATGAATGAAATAGTCTGATACAAAACTACAAAAATATAAGAGGGTGTTTGGAATGGGATAATTCATTTAAATGACTGATAATGTTAGATTAAATTATTTGAACCCATAATATCATTTTGTTTGGTTGAGCCATATTATTAGCAACTTATATTTTTAAAGCAATCCACATTACTTTTAAAATAGTAATGTGAATTGCCTTGTGGGGGTGTCTATGTGGATTATCATCTATATGGTAATCCTCCCATTATTATTATTATAATTGAAAATAATTATAACCAATTAATATTATTAATTATTATTATTGTAGATAATTATTTAATAAACCATCCATATTCTGCAAGAAGCAACATGCAAGAGAAAAAGAAGACAAAAAAAAAAAAAAAATCAATTCAATGGAAGTTGGTTACTTGGCCTGTATCAAGAAATAGAAGGGAGAGTTATTTGATAGAAGAAAGGAGCAAGGGATTTCAGGTTTTTTGTCTTTCCTAGCTCACATAATCAATGCATTATCTCTCAAATTGGTGACAGCTAGGATTAAGGGTAATTTTGAATCTCACACATAGAGAATTAAAAAGAAAAAGTAAACAAATAAAAAATAAAGAAGCGGGAAACAGAAAGCTTGACATGGCGACGCTTGTGGCCTTATTGGCCAGTTTTCATATAGAATACAGGCAGATTATACACAAAAAAAAAAAAAAAAAAAAAAGACAATATGATTTTATATTATATCTTCAAAAATTATACGACGCCAAATCTACTATTTTAAAAAAGTACTTAAAATATTTAACACTTTTTTTTCGTGTACTAAAATATTTACAAACATAAGTTACAGTTTGTTAATAACTTATCATAGCTATTTAATTTTTTTCCCTCTTTTTCTTTTCTCTCAATTTTTTCCACATCTAAAGATTCAAATGGCCAGGTTTTTGTGCATAGATATATTTATTCAGGCAATATTTCAAAAAATACTTAATATATATTCCATCCATTTCAAAATAATTGTTAAATTAGGGTTAACACATAAATTAAGAAAAATAATTTTGACAATGGAACAACACAAATTAAGTGGATAAAGTATTCCTGTCTAAAAAAAAAAACTACTAGAAACACGCGAAAATTGATGGAAGTTTCTGACGGCTATTATGACAGATAATGAAGTAATATGGAATTCAGATCAAAATTAGTATATTCGTCAATATGGCCATCAGTAACATTTGAGACGCATGACGCTAATAAATATCGACGATGTTACCGATGGATAAGTAGATGATAATCTCATTAAATTATTTCAAAACATTACTAACGACCTAATCGCCGGTATATGTTAACTTTTCTTTTAAAATTTTTTTAGTGTAATTATTTACTAATAGTCTTGCCATCAATAAATTACTTATTTGATTTATTTTTGGATTAAATATTATCGACGGACAAATTGTTGATAACTTGGATAATTTTTTAAATTTTTAATTAAAATTACCGATAATTAAGTCATCGGTAACTTCACACCATTAAGCACCCTTTGGTTTGCCAAAATCATTCAAGACATTACGCCAATTATCGATGGGAATTCCACAGTAACGGCTTTAAGTGAAGTGGTACATTTCACTTTTAATTTACACACGGATTGCCCATCAACAAGGGGCGAATATGATCTCACAAAACATCTTCTTCTTCCCCATTTCTCTCTCTTCCCATCTCTCCTCTAATGCCCAACTCTAGCCACCCTTTGATTTAGCATCACCTGAGCTTTGTAGCTATCGGACACGGCTATTACGTTCCAAGTACTTTCTAGAACATTTTAATCAGTTTATTTTTTGATTTGGCCCCTTTTTTTGGTATTCCTTGTCTTTACTCAATGTTGTCACTTGAGAATTTTGTGTTAACTAAATGTGCTTCTTATTTTGTTTATTAGGGAGCACATTTGAAACTTTAGGAGCATCTCTTTTGTCCAGTTAACTGCATTAAGTTTGCTAGTAAGTACAATATTAATTTTAGTTTTGTAATAAAGTTAGAGTATTAGAGACTTATAAGTTATAAGATAGAGTTGTAGGAGAATAAGATTATATGACTGGGGAAAGACTTAGTGCTTCTTACCGATTGACTGAATTGTGTATTATGTGTTGAACTTTTGATTAATTTTGGTGGAGGATCCTAATTTATGGAAAGACTCTGCTCAAATTTTTTTTACATAATTTGTTATTTAAATTTGTTAATTGATTGAGTTGTTGAAAATTAAAATTTGTTAATTAAAATTTAAAATTTTTTAATTATTCTTATAAATTTGTTTCTTGTTATATTTTGTAGTAGTTAGGTATATGCTATATTGTTTATTTTTTATTGGTGACTTATATTCATTTTATAGGATCAAGCATTTATCACTAGGTCAAAAACTATTACTTTTTACAAGGGTGCAATTTTATTTTTTTATAGTTTCTCAAAATTGCATCTAGCCTAAAAGGCTGCATCCATTACAGGTGTCATGGGCTGGGATGTTAAGTCTATCGAATCCTAAGGGCAACGCTGGTCAAATAAAACTAACAATCATTGGAGGATTCAAACCCATGACCTTGCTCTAATGCCACTTGTAAGATCAAGCACTTACCACTAGGCCAAAAGCTATAGGTTTTGGCAAGGGTTTAACTTTATTTTCTTATAATTTTTCATAACTGCATCTAGCATAGGGGTCTGCACCCATTACAAGCGCCATGGCCGAGAATGTTAAGCCCATCAAATATTAAGGGTGACGTTGGTCAAATAAAACCAACACATTCCATATATTTGTATTTCAGATATGACAAGCAGAGGTAGAGGTAGGTTAACACCCTATTCTTCTGCCTGACCGTCCACTTCCACTACTCCTTCCACCCAACAGGTAGTTGACATGCCACCATCACCACTGGCCCAGTCACGAACCCAGGAGTTTTTCATGATATCGAACCCTAAGTTTGTCGCACAGTAGCCAATTGCTCAATCCCAACCTCAGACTTAACCCCAGCCTTCTGGTGACCCCACATCTACCCCCACATAATATGGATGCAAGAGTAGAGAAGGTGACTCATCAGGACAACCACAAGGTCCCACTAGGAGGTGAATTCATCTTAAGTGGGACGGAAAGTATTGTTAAGTTAATTATTCAATGTTAATATAGTTGTCCCTTATTTCACTTCAATGGTAATGTAATCTCATTTTTTTTTCTTTTATTGACACAGTTAACTCCCTTTGAAGCCCGGCCTAAAGAAGATCGCAGAGGTGATTAAACAAAGTACATGAGTCCATATCCCACATTCCTTAATGTTACTCCAAAAATGAAGGACATATTGTATGAGAAGTGGAAAGTAAAAATACTTAATTTAGTTTGTTTTTAGTTTAATTTCACCGTGTTACTCCTGTATGCATGACTTAAAATGACTATTATGTTTATTTTATTTGTGCAGAAAAATTTTATAATTGAACTTGTTGAAGAGCCTTTCATGAGGAGGGCATGGGACACACAGGCAAGCAAGCGCCTGTGATATATGTACCGTGAAATCCGAGAGGGGGTGATGATCGACTACAAGCAGTGGTTGATGGAAGACCACTTGCGACAGTTGCGGAGGTATTGGGATAAGGACGATTTTAAGACAAAGGGCCAAAAAGTGAAGCCAAGCTGGGTCTCTACCAAGGGTAGGTCACTCCATGCTAGTGGCTCCACCACCATTGAGGGCAGTAGAATGCATTTAGTTTTATATTCACTTTATATATTAAATTACATATAATAATGTAATGTTAATTTGAAATGCAGAAGAGAGACTTGAATAAGGAACCCACTCTTGGTGAGTTGTTCAGAGAGACCTACACCCGCAAGGAGGACAAGTCACAATGGCTCGACCAATATTCTAAGACCACATATGTAAGAATTCTGAAAACTTTCTTTCACTTATCATTATAATTTTGTACACTATGATGACTTATTAATTTGTTTATTTTTATTATAGAGTTAATACACCCAACGACTTGGGGAGGCATGGAGCCAGCACTCGCAGTAGAAGGGTGACGATTGCCCTCTGTTAGTGAGGATGACATTTGGTCACGGGTGGTATACGGTCACATATATGGTAGCAAATGATTTGGTCACTAAGGCTATTGTATTTTTTTATTATTGAATTGTATATTTGATTATTTTGATGCTTTTTATATTAATTTGAACACTTTTTATTATTACTGCAATGTGATTATATTTATTTTTTTATTTATCATTTGAATGAAGAAATTAAAAATAATTAATAAAATTAATTAAAAGTTAAATAAATTAAAAGGGAAATATTAAATAAAAATAAAAAAACTATATTCATTAATTACCCACAGGCAATCTATGGTAATTTAATAAAATATAATTTATTTTTATTTTTAAATTTAAACTTTCCGATCGTGTATTAACAAATTGATGAAATTTATCACGAAATTTTCAAATGTTTACCAATGAAAATGATTAAATATCCGCCGGTAAGCTCGTTGCTATTTACTGATGGTCAATTTTACTGTTGGTAATTTTTGACCGACGCATGTTGTTTTATTGTTATCCAATATCCGCCGATAAGATCGTCAGTAATTTACTTTCCGCCGATAACTACATCGGTAGTCCTGTTGGCTTTAGGCGTGTTTGTGTACTGAAAACATACTTACACTAATGCAATTAATAATCACAATTAAATTATTGGAAAAAATTTAGTACTATTTTGATATTCTAAATTGGCAAATATTTTAAAATTCTAAAATACCAAAAACTTAACAATTATTCTGAAATAAAGGGAGTAGCATTTTAAGAAAACTTACTAGTTAAAGTATATTATTAATTCTTATAGTTTCACCTATTTTTTTTTTATCTTAGTCTTTATAGTTATTTTTTCAAATTTCATTCAATTATTATAATTTTATTAGTTTAAATTTTTCATTCCTCATGAATCATAACATCTTTATAAGTAAAAATTATAAGAACTAAAGTTTAAATAGTTAAAAAGTTACAAACACCCATATTATAATAATAGTAATCAAACTTTAAATTAAGTGAAATCATATAGACTTTTGTTTAGAATTTGAAATTGCTAACATAATATTGGTTAGAAGATGGTGATTAGGTTAAGTATTTTTTAAGTGGTGACGCGCTTTGCGAGATTCAAACTCTTTAATATTACAAATAAAGTTTGTCTCAAGTTGTAGTTTTCGTTTATTGCAATCAATTACTTTTTGAGTAGTATAATTATATAAACTATGTAATGCCTATCTTTTTCATGAAAAAAAACCAATTTATACTAATGTAATTAATTTTGATATATTGTTAGTATAAAAGAATTTTATATAATTTTTCAATCATATGCTTCTATTTATAAGATTTTTAAAGTAGTAGAATAAGTGAAATATTTTTATCAATGTGATAATATATAATTGAATTTCTGTGTAAAATATTTTACGTTAATATTATATCAAAATTAGTTTTTTCTTTATAAATATTACTTAAAAAATTACATTAATTAACAAATATTATAGGCCAACTTTGACCCCAAATATATTATACCAAAATAGTAGGGCATACCGTTGAGATTTGGTGAAAAGGACCTGAAAGATTTTGTCTTTTCGTCAAAGTTTTCACAAGCATAGTTTTAAAACTTAGATTGGACTGGCTGGTTCGATCGGTGAATCTCGGCTAGGTAAACGGTCAAAACTATACAATGGATTGGATCTGCAGAAGTACTGGTGTGAACTGGTTAAACTCAGCCAAAACCAACAAAAAATCGATAACTTAGTGAGCCATTAGTTCACCTTGTCCAACAATCTCAAACAAGGGGAAAAAGTTACTGATATCTTCCACTATTGCTGAGCTGCCGACTGGCCGCTGCATCATCCATTGCAGATCTACTCTCCAACTGCTACTATGCCATCCCATCGCCAGCATCTCGCACTGCCACCACGTCTTCTTTAAAGGGTATCTTGAGAGAGAGAATGCAAATAGAGAAAGATGAGTTAAGAGAAGGCTTACAGGGATGTGGATGGGGAAAGTGAGTGAAGACTAAAGAGAGATGTTAGTAAGTTAGGGTTAAATTGTTTATTATTGTTTGGGCTCATGAACCCTATCTCTTGTCTCAAGCCCTCAACTCATAGTAGTTGAATTATTTTTGTTTGGGCCTTGAGTCTTTTTGTTGATGGAATTGGGTCTTGAGTCTTGACTCTTGAGTAGTGAGATTTAAAAAAATTGAAGTAAAATTTTATTTTAGATGTATACCTTTTATAATTTAAATGTATTTATATAAGTATACAAATTTTTAAAACGTGTTAAAATGTTAATTATTTATGTCATCTTATTTATTAAATTTATTTGCATTTAATATATTTTTATTATTTAATTAAATCCAGGTCAACCGATTGAACCAACGACCCATTGGTCGAATCAATAACCTAGTGACC
Organism: Pterocarpus macrocarpus; assembly: GCA_031439585.1. Lineage (NCBI taxonomy): Eukaryota > Viridiplantae > Streptophyta > Magnoliopsida > Fabales > Fabaceae > Pterocarpus > Pterocarpus macrocarpus. The sequence continues at coordinate 29,669,266 of CM062513.1, read as the reverse complement.
CGATACTTTGACCGAGTCGAGTTTTATATCTATGCTCACAGGTCACATAGTTCACAAACGCTCGTAATAATAAGAAAAATATTTTTTATACCACTGGGATAAGTAGACACCTTAGACATCTAGAGATAGAAAGGAGAAAAAAAATTATAAAAAAAAATAAAAAAAAGTGAAATAATTGATGGAGAGAGAAAAAACTGAGAGACGGTGTTGGGATGTTAAAATTTTGGATAGTGTACAAATAATATAACCCTAATAATAATAGTAATCATAATTAAATGAACACCGCTCGTGCACTACAGCGTTAAAGCCTAGGCAGTAGCCACGACAAACAACTACCCTAATGCACTTTGCTGCTTCTGATTTTTCAAAATGAAAAAAAGTTGAGAACTTAAATTATAACAATTTTTTTTAATTTATATTATCATTTATTTCTTTATGTTAATTCTCCGTACTTTAATAAATTGATCAATTGAATAAGTGGAGACCGAGCAGAAGTGAGGGTTCCCCCAATCCCTGGAACCAACCTTTTGGAAGATTCTCCATTTGACATTTCCACCCCAATTTATTAATTTTTTTCTTTATTATTTTGGCTTATGATGGATGATGGATTATTAATTGACTGGCTGGCTAACAAATTCAAGTGGTAGGTACTGTGCGGCCATGCTGCCTTTGACTTGACTTTTGTTTAGCCCTCCTTAACATATCTCTTGAAGTCACTTTTATGGTTAATGAGCTAATAACATAAAGAACAATGACCTTTGTATACATTATTTTTGGTGCCCATTGACACGAGGAAACAAATTTAAATGAGTGAGGATTTTATGTTTATAATAAGGGAATCAGATGATTATGATGATAAGCGATAATATTATCATTCAAATTGTATAGTCATGTACATAAATTCTTCACTCATTTGTCCGTGAACTCCTAGCGAATAACAATATTATTACTTATCACTACATTCACTCGATGCCCATTTCATAAACGTAAAATTTCCACTTATTTGCACTTAAATTTCCTATATTGATCGACATGCCAAAATATTATGTCCAAGTAACATAACTGTAATAGAAAGCTTTTGAATATGTTAGAAACTTAAAAATCTTACCTTTTAATAAAAGAATTTCTTGGTATTGATTAGAAAAACCCTTAGGTAGTATTTGGTATGGAGTAATCCATCTGAATTACTGGTAATATTTGATTAAATTATCTGGATCCACAATACTACCTTATTTGGTTGGGCAACATTACTGACAATTGAGATTTCTAAGGTAATATGGGTTACCACCAATATGGTAATGTGGATTGCCCCCTTAAAAAGTGGTAATGTGGATTATCACTAATGTGGCAATCCTCCTATTGTTATTGTTGTTGTTATTATTATTATTATTATTATTATTATTAATTTTTTAGTAATATTTATTAATAAAATTAACTATTATAATCATACTTAAGAATTAAATTTTCTTATTATTATTAATTAATAATAATAATTAAATATTTTATTATTATTAACTATTTTTTATTATTATTATATTGATTTAATGCATATATTACCTAATAATCTTTTTGATATACCAAACAAGGTAATATGAATTGTCACTTGCATTGCCTATATATACTAAATACTACATTTAACATTATCAGCAATTTAAAAGGTAGCATTCTTTCTAAGTGATAATTTATATTATTAGCAACTTAGTAGGTAATGTACCAAATGCTACCTTATTTATTCTTAAAAAGTGTTTACTTTTTCTCATCAATGCATTGCTTCGAATAATAAGATTGATAGTTAATAAGCCTCTCAAAGCTCATAACTAGAAAACCTCAAACCCCATAGTTGCTCATCTTCTCCTCTCCTTTCTACTGGCTAGTTCCTCTACAGGCTCCCTAATATTAAAAAAAATGTATAATGTAAACAAAAAAAATGTATAATAATGTTGATTCATTATTTCAATATATAAAATAAAAGTACCTCCAGCCTCAATACTTCATTTTGTAAGAAAAGACTTGACCTATATAATGAGTCAACTCGACTGAAACCAAATTAATCGTAATACAATAGCCTCGAAGTGTTGTTGATTAAGAAAAATAGACTTGACAATATGCACGCAAAGTTTTAAATATGATAACTATGCAATATTTATTAAATGGGGACCATTAAATCGGCTGATAAACTATTACTCACAATATCAAAAAATAATTAATTTTTATGAAGAATGGAATATAACAATAACAACAATTAAGCTTTGTTCTATTAGGTATGGTTGGCTACATGAATTTGACGATGCTATAGTGTTTTACCAAGAATAGATTGCTTCCTTTTTTTTTCTTTTCTAAATTATTGGCTCGATTTCAAAATATTAACTTCTCTCTAGCCTAAATGCACTATTGTTATTAAAATATAATTTATTTCCCTACATGTGATGAATTATGGTTCAAATTTTAATTAGAAGAGGTATCTATATTTAATATCTAATCGTACTTAGAATAGGATTGCTTCCAGGAAATGATACTTATGGAAAAGAAAATTAATTTAATTCTATGCATGATGTTAACTGGCCCAAAAAAAAAATGTTTGATAATTTTATAGGAGGGTTGCCTCAATTAGCGGTGGAAACGAGATTAGTAACAACTCTAGATACAAGATATCGTTATTCATCTTCTAATCCTAAGATTTAATATGTCTTTACGCAAACAAAGAACTAAATTATTTTTTCTCTATTTTTTTTTCATATATGTTGAGTATTGAGGTTAATTATTGTCAAGCAATTCACTTTTATATAATAAATATGAGCACACTTTATTTATTTGGCTGAAGTATATCAATATTGTTTTGTTATGGGGTTAAATAGGGAAGTATGATAATTTGAATATATTTACGAGAATAAGGTGTTTTAGGGGATTTTTTTTTAAAGAAAAGAAGGCACCTAGAACTCACAACACTCAACTACAAAATTCCCAGAATTTGTGCTATAGTGTCGCAAGTTCAACACTTAAAAAAAAAATCTTGTTGTGCTTTATTGCAATTTCAACCAAGAAATTAATAAAAAAAATTGGTAAAACTTACCTGGAGTTTTGCTCATAAATAGAGTGGCATCCTGCAACAATTTTGCAGTTGGTTAAAAAGAGAAGGGTAGAAAAAAATATGGATAGTAGTGTAGTTACTGTTGTTACACATTTCAATAGTTCTATTATAATAACTGATGAAAGTGTGATATTTACATGTGATTATCCTGCATTACTATACCTTTTCTACACTATAAGGGGGTTTCACACTATGGAACAGTGAGGAGACAGATTTCCTGACCAAGGACAGTAGAACTCGCAATGACTTGGTCCATTTATCCCTAAAAATCGCAATACATCACTGCAAATTTGGAGAACTTGGGGTGATAGGTTGTGATTTTAGGTATTATGTCATATCAAAGATACCATATTTCTCTAATTTCTTTTTAAACACAATAAAACTCCTATTAACAACTAAAAAGACAATAAATATTTAAAGTATACTCTCCTTATTAAATATTTACGTGCGTTTCAACACTTATGTTGAGATTTCTCCCTCAACACGCATTCCTTAAGAGTATAGTGCATTAAATGAAACTCGATGCTTACTTTAGTATACGGTATTTCATATGATGGCTATACCTTAGTATAGGGTATTTTATACGATGGCTATAAATTTCTGGTTCAAAAACTATTTTTCATTATCAGATTATCAAAAAAAAAAAAACTATTTTTCATTAGTTCCATAACTCTCTCGCTTTCTTATTTTAATATACTAAATTATATTTTTAATTTTTTCCTCAATTAAAAGATTTCTATCTGCATAATTTTTCTTCTTAATCAAATTTTACATGTTTTCAGCACATAATTGTTGCAATAAGTGGCAAATATTTACAAGTCAACAATTATACTAAAGTTTTTACAATTTATTTTGAAAATAAACTATTAGTACATGCAATGATTTTATATATAATCTAACTAATACAAATAATTTTAAATTAAATTAATCTATGATCCTATATAATTTTAACATATTTTTAAATAAGTCCTTATACTTTGAAAGTTTTTAATTAGATCCTTAAGGTTCCTACAATCAATTGCTTATCCAATCTATGTTATACTGTGCACATATAGTTTTTTTTTTCTTTTTTTATGTGAACACATAGTTATTAACATTTCTAATGTGTTAATGGTTTAATAAGTTGGCTGTCTACATAATTAACTAATTTCATGCCATCATTCAAAAGAACTAGGTGAAATTGAGGTTCAATAAAAAGCTGGCAAAATTTTCTTTTCTACCCACCTCTCGCTTGTCTCTTCCTCTCATTGATATTTTCATTCCATTGTACATTGAGTATATTTTCGGCCCATTTTTGCTCTAATTGAAAGTAAATTTTCCTCATCGAGACGATAATATGACATCATCGCTAAAGTAGCTAGCAAATTTGTGAGCTTACCATATATCATAAATACACTGATACACATACACATATGAGCGCAGTTTCAACCACCAAATTTGTGAATCGATCATACCAGAAGGCGGAATGGAAGATCGATGCCAACTCTTGATGTCTCTGATAACCAATGAAATACAACATAAATGCAGCGCAGTACCAAATCTTGATGCAAGTCAAACATAAATACGAGAGGCCTATAAGAATCTTTCTCTTTCTCTAGCTTTTAGACTGCGGCTGTGCAATCATGCAACCCATTTGAAACATAGCTCCATAAACAAAGATATTAATTTGATACTATAGAGTATCCCATAGACAGATGTGCTTCACTTGAATTTGTCGACAAAAGTAATTAAAAAGATCTCTGGGATTGAACAGAGGCCATGCACTTATACTATAATCACCACTATAGAGAATCCCCATCTTTCTGTAGGGTCCACGTTGATTGATGGTGCGCAAGTCAACCAACTATACAACTATTTTTAATTTGAAAAATATTATTTGAACGAATATTTTTTCAATTTTTTTGTCAACTTATTATCATCTACTATTGGATGGAGTATAAATTTCAAATGGTCTAGATTCCACACCCCATTAATGGTGGATGGGAGTGAGTCGACACAGAAATTAAAAAAATATTAATTCAAATAATATAACTCTTTTAATTTATTGATTGCCAAAGATGAAAAAGGTAAAAAATCTCTAGGGCTTTGCCAATTGCCGCCAAGAATGATTAACGTTCAAATTTCCTCGTCCAATTAGTCCTTTAATGTATATGTCCATATTATTAAGCAAATTTGAGCGTAAATGTGACTGTTCTTATTAAGATTTGATGCTTATAACATTCAAAGAAGATATACAACAGAAGAAGAGGTGAACATCAAAAGAGACCTATATCAAAATGAAATACAAATAATTTAAAAAATATTATAAGCCTAATTTATTCCTATGTAAGCAAACAAACATGTTCGCTCACGTCAGAGAGTGAGACCCATGGCATCAAAAGCTATTTGACATATAAACGGTCCACATTTGAAAAGCGCGCACTCCACATACTTAGTCAAATGACATAATTAGCAGTTAGAATCTTCATGGGGCATTGGCATACTCATCAAGATTATAAATACCTGATGATCCCTTAACTTCCATATCATTTCCCTTTGCATTCTTCTCTTATCATCTGAACTAGCTAGCAAAAGTCACACACACACACACACTCTCTCTCTCTCTCTTTGTTATTTTGGTACATTCAGTCACTCTCTCTACCTATACGAAAAGCCACTAATTGTAAAATTACCCTCTTACTTCGCTTAAGTGATCATGGGTAAATTTCAGGCCATGCACAAATATTTTGTTGTTTTTCTTGCACTAGTTGCCTTCCATGATTGCCATCTAACTCATGGAAGGAAGATCATAGAGCCATTGAACACGAACATTGCAGCCCGAAAGAATAATCCCCATCCTATCCTTCCAACACTTAAAACCAGCGTTAATGTTCCTACGCCATCATCGAGGAAAGTTGGCAAACCCAAAATGACAACAAAGTATGGTGCTGCAATAAGTTTTGAAGATACAAGTTCAGACACAAATGCTTTCCGACCCACAACAACAGGAAACCGCGGTGGTGGTGCTGGTCCCCGAAAATTTGCAGGAGAAGATAACCATATGAAAGCAATGGTGGTAGCTCAGAGTCCAGATGTTGATGTTGAAGTTCCAGTGACTGCGAGATCAAAAAATTATTTCAAACCCACAGGTCACAGCCCCGGTGTTGGCCACGCTTACCCAAACAAAAATGGACAGCTAAATTAGTCATTTAAATATAAACATTTGAATAATGTTATTTGTAGCAATGTTTTACATATTTTTTAAGGGATATCTTGCTGTATCTTCTAAATATTGGTGGAAAAAAGAAAGTTAAGTTCCATTCTAAACTAATATTTAAAAGATACTTTAAAATATTACTTAAAAAATATCTAAAATATTGATATAAATAATATTTTTACACCAATATTTAAAAAATACCTTAAAATATCACTTAAAAAATGCCTAAAACACTTATACAAATAATATTTCTACGAACATTTCCTTGAGTCTCAAAACTGCGGGGGTCCAGCCGCATGTGTAAGTCACAGATGCTTTCTTCAGTTTCGTTGTGTAACTACGGACTCTATATTCTTGCATGCTAAACCATGCACGTGGCATCGCCTGGCTGTAGTTAGTACTTTGTGTCGGTAGGGTCCTATATATATATATAAAAGGTCATACATTTAAGTCATGTTAAGGTCTCCCCAATATGTCATTCAAAATGTGCACTTGCTATATTTAGAATTGGTGGGTTTATCATGTGATGAAAATTGAAAAAAGCAAATAAATAAAATGTTGTTTATACAAATGTTCTATCTGCTATTTTTGTTTCTCATTTTGGTTTTAATTACTATGTTTTCTTCTATTGAGCATATAAAATTAATCCATCTCTTCCTTCTCTTAATTTTGTTGGTTTATAATGTAAAAAGTTTTATATCACTAATATTAAAATTATACTCTATGTATTATTCGTTTTTCTAAAGTGAAATTTGAAGAATGACGTCCTACCACTTCATAAAGGGTCTAGCGTTGAGGCTTTTTAAGCTGCGGCAGAAAGGTTAGAAGAGGTATTAATTTCTTATATTTTGGGCCGTAAAAAGAGACAACCTGCATTGTCTAAGAGTGAACTGAATGTGATAATTAAAAATTAACAAATATGTAGAAAAAAAAAGAGTTTAATTGCTATATATTAGTAGTATAAAATAATTTTACATTGTTATCCAATTAAATATTTATATTTGTAAAACTTTTAAGATAATGTGTAATTAAATTAAACACTTTTATTGATGTGGCAATATATAATTGGATATCTGTATAAAATATTTTTTACACTAATAGTATATATAAATTAAATTAAAAAAAATTCATAATAAATATATTGTTTATATACATAATGTTATCGCTTTTTACATAAATATAGACAGTTAAACTTTTTGGTCAATACTTAATAATACCATGCTGAAAAATTACGTAACAGTATACTTCAGAATATCTTGATCCTCTTATTTATTTACCGTTTTCAATTTTTCTTACTTATACATCCAAATAATAACAGCGTTTTGATTGTTTTTCAGAGAAAAAGAAGAAGAAGAAGAAGAAGAAGCATAATACAGTTTTTGCCAGATATAAAATACAGCAACAAAAACAGCCAATCAAGCACTTCCCCACGTAAATAAAGGCAGAAGCACACACCTTCGGAAGACTCCCTGCCGCAAGCATCTATGGCACATGCAAGCCAATAACCATAGTTATTAAGGTTTTAAAAAATTTAAAAGAAACAAACTCGAACAAGCACTACTACATATTCGTCAAAAATTGACGGTAAAATAAAAGAAAAATTTCAAGTCGACAATTATCAACGAAAGAGTCAATCCATCGATTAATTCATTGATAATTTTTTGCGTCTAATAGCGCCAAATGATTACCAACGGATGTACCATCGGTAATATTTAGTATTTTCCTTGTAATTTAATTTAAAAATTTAAAACATTACTAACGAGTATTCCATCGATAATTAAAAGAAATTACTGATTGAATGATCATCGGTAACATTTTATATTTTTCTTTTAATTTAATTTAAAAATTTAAATGATTATTGATGAAAATTTTGTTGGTAATTAAAAGAATCAATTATTCCTTCTTAAAGTTACCAATGGAATAACCTTCGGTAACATTTTGTATTTTATTTATAATTAAATTTAAATATTTAAATTATTACCGATGAAAATTCCGTTGGTATTTGAAATTTAGGCATTACCGCCTAAAACATTTCATTTTCTATATTACCAATGGAAAATCCGTCGATAATGAGTAATTAATAAAATAATTCATTTCATTAACTCATTATCGACAAAAAATCTGTCAGTAGTAAGTGATTAATGAAACAAATTGTTTCATTAACTTATTACCAACAGAAAATCCGTCAGTAACATTAAGACAAAATGTTAAATTGCGAACACCCCTTTCTTCTTCCTCACTTCTCATCACTTCTCTCTCTCTCTCTCTCTCTGTCTATGGCACCCACACAGCCATTTGCTGCTAGAAACTAGCATTGTGTTCGTGGTATGTTATTAAGCATTTTAATCGGTTTATTTTATTTTAGCCTCTTTTTTCGAATTCCATTTCTTTACTTAGTTTTTAGTTTCTAAGTTAGTTAACTAATGTATTTTGTTGTATTGATCATTAAAGATCTTATTTGAAGCACTTAAAGCACTTGCATTCTGGTGCGTTGGGTGATTAGAGCATTTTGAGTATACCATTTGTCAGTAAGTGTACCATTTGTAAGTAAATAGGTATGTACATTGTATCCTCTTTTAACTTTATGTTTTTCGAAATATTAGAGACTTATATTTTCTAGGATAGAGTTGTAGAATAGAAGGAGGAGGATGAGACTGCATGACTAAGGGAAAGTTTAGAGTTTCTTCTCATTGTTTGAATTATGTGTTGTGGTATTATGTGCCTGCATAATATGAGTAAGGGGGTGCACTCTAGGATGATTTTTAGGATTGACTTATTGATTTACATGACTGCATGTATTTGTTATTTGTGTTTGATTGATGAATTGATTTTTGTGGAGGCTTCTAATTTAAGGGGAGCCTATGCCCAAATTTTTTTGATTATTTAGAATGTTATTTGAATTAAATAATTTTTGTAATGAAATAAGTGGAGGCTAGCTCCTTATTCAAGAAGAGCCTTTGCCCATATATTTTTTGGCTATTTAGAATATTGTATAAATTAAATAATTGTTATAATATAATAATTGGAGGCTCCTATTTTAAGGGGAGGATCTATCAAAATTTTTTTGATACTATAGATTGTTGTGGGCTAAAAAAGTGTTGTAATAAGAATAAGTGGAGATTCTTAATTTATGAGGAGACTTTGCCTAATTTTTTTGATTGATGTATGATTGTTATGTTTTATAAGTGTGTGATCTTGTTAAGAGATAATGTTTGCTCTAAATCAAGTATGGATGTATGATAGATTGCACCCAAGTCGGGGGGATTAAACCACAATTTTATGAGGAGGTTGAAGAATTCATAACAGCTTGTGGTCAAATAGAGTAATTTAATGTGAAGGAACAGTTAGGTGTACCTATGCTAAGTGTAAATGTAGGAGATTTTTAGACATTGAATCCATCAGATATCACCTGTAGAAGGATGGCTTTAAGCCTAGTTATTGGATTTTGACTTAACGTGGGAAAGTCTTTCTGTTGGAGAATCAATTCTGTGGGTTATGTTGGATGTAGTTTTATTGGGGTCTATGTAGATAACAAAGAAGGTGGTAATGTGACTTAGGAGAATAACCTTTGTCATTATTAGGGGATGATTTTTTATGTTGCTGGCCAAGTTGGAATATATTATGAACCTTCAGAAGAGATTCCCAATCTGGATGCTGAGAGATTTTATAGTCTATTAGAGATAGTGAATAGGCCTTTATAGGAAGAGTGTATGCATTCACAGTTGTCTTTGGCATTAAGAATGATGAGAAATAAGTTAGAGGCGAACTAAAGCCAAAGTTCCTTTGATCAGTAGGCTTCATTCATGAGTGAGATTAGAATCCATCCCAAAGGACTTTTATTAAGCCAAAAGGTTAGTTTCCAAGCTTAGGTTGAATGAAGTCAAGATTAATTGTTGTTTGAAAGGCTGCACGCTCTATTACAAAGATGATACTGCCCTAACTCATTGTAAATTCTGTGAAGAGCCTAGGTTTAAGCCCAAGAAAAGGGGAAATATAGTGTACAAGGATGTCATGTAACACCCTAATAATACCATACTATGCTTAAGTCATTTTATGACATTACTAGTTGTTACTCTTAATTAGCGGAAGTTCTTATAGTTGAAATTAATATAATATATGAAAATAGCTTGTAAATTTTTTTCTTTTGTAAAACCTTTATGCTTGAAAATTGAGCCTTTAAGCACTTACTTACTCGCATACATATGGACGTTGTTTCTCATATCGCGGAGTTACTAGAAAGATATATGACAAAATTTAAATAACATAACACAATACCTTAAGCCAATAATGTAATCATGGATAATCAAGAGTCATCATTACACTTAATAATTATCACATATGTAATAAGTAAAATTAAGTAGCATGACTTCCCACATACTCTTAATTATGCATAAACTGCCCGACTAGGGCTCTTAAGAAAATGAAAACACTATGTTACTATCTCAATCCTCCTTAGCTAGGTGAAGAAACATGGCAGCTCCTCATCTTATCTAGTTAGGTACTATCGGAAGTGCTGCCAAGGATACCATCAACTCCGTCTAAAGATGACACGGAAGTGTAGGAGTGAAAAATACAAGATTTCTCAGTGAAATCCTAACTAGACCATTAATGTGTCATTGTCGTCGACCCAGCCACTTTAGGTTTAATTATGAAAACAGTGAGCATGCATAAATCCCATTTTTAAAGGGTTTAAAAACATAGGTTCCCAAAGCAGGTTTCTTTTAATCTTCATCCTATAAACATAATATAAAGACACTCAAAGCTACAATATAAGAGCATATACAGGTGAGGGGATAGTATAAACATTCATGATTATACAAATGAGAGAATGAAGATGCATGCACATTTATGTAACTTCTTAGACTAGACCAGAGCCTTTCTTTAACTTTACTTTCATATTTAGCATGTGCTTAACATTCTTTACTTTTCCTTTAAAATAGACTGCTTTTGGACATGAGCTCATTTCGTGATCATCGTTACGCAGTACTAACCAAATCAGACTAAGCTGATAATGATTACCTCTAAGTTGGAGGGTCCTCCATGTCACCCTGCCTCCCCCATAGAGGTTTCTTGAGTCTTTGTGAATCACCGTCTCTCACTTCGCTGTAGTGATCGAGGGGTCATATCTCATTCTTTTTTTTCTTATCATTATACCTTACATGCATAGTACTTCTTGACAAGACACATGTAGACGTGCAATGATATGACTAAGTCCATAATTTTGACGAAAATCTGGCAGCATGATGACTAGACTGGAGCTTCCCAAAAATGCCAATCATAAAACTTTCAACCAACAGTCCATTATATCCATCTCATATCATCGCACAAATCATTCAATCATGAGACAATGTTCAATCAAACTTGTCATACATCATGCCGAATGGCATCATACATTCATACCCTAAAGGGTTCATAGTTGTTTTATTCTTTATGGAAAGTCTTATGAGCCATCATATGATTTCCCACAGTTACCCATGAGAGAATCACGTAGTTAAAATAAATGGATATGTAGTCTTTTAGTTACTTAATCCTTAGGGAAAATTACTTTTTACTTGAGAACATGTCTTGTGGAACACTTGTTCAAGTTAACTAAGTTAAGTAATTATTTCCTTTCCTTGAGATATTGCACTTAGTGATTCCTAGATTCATGGTATGCTCAAAGGCCTTAATCATACTTCTGTTCCCAAGGATTTTGAGATCCCTCTAGTCCTTGAGTCCTGACAATGCATAACCACACTCATAAGCCCAACAACACCATGTTCCCTCCATTCATCAAGGAATGACTTTTAACTTATTCAAGTTGCAAAGTTTTGAGCTTTTATAATTAACTCAACAAGATTTTCACCTTTAATGATATAAGATTTATCATTCTTTATAAAGTAATTATAAAGTTTCATTCTTTAAGAAAGTATGTGCCTCAAATTGTATTCTTCTCTTAAAGATTCAATCTTTATGAAACAATGATACAAGATATTAGCTTTATTACTAAAAAGTCTTATTCTTTATGAAAGTTGACACTTTTAATTATTCTAAGACCATTAAGGTCTCAACTTTATGAGTTAAAGTAGTCTCATAGTTTAAAAGAACCTTTCTAGAAGAAAGTTTAACACTTTATGCATCATCTTATCTTAAGATACAAACTTTATAAATTAAAAGTTGCAAGTCCACACTTTTATGACTAAAAAGTGACATTCTTGAAGAAGGCTTAGAACTTTACTCAACATTTTCATCTCAAGGTTCAACCTTTACAAGATTAAAGTGCAAATCTACAACTTTATGACCTAAAGTTACCTTCTTGATTAAAGTTTAAAACTTTATAAAAGGTCTTGTATTCAAGATTCTATTTTCAATACATGAAGTGACAAGTTCTCATTTTATGACTTAAAAATGCTTCATGTTCCAAAAAGCTAAACTTTTACAAATATCCTTGTCTTCAAGAAGGACAAAATAAAACTTTAGAAAAGCACAAAACTTGTGCCACTTTTAAGGCTGCAAGGAATAAACATTTTGAAATTTTATGCATTAAGAATGTTTTTAGTCTTGTCAAATCAAGAGAAAATGATGAAGATGACAACTTTTCTGATCATAGGCATCATCATAAGGAAATAAACAACTTTTAACCTAAACACCACCAAGAACATCATTCTTTTTCCAACAACTCATAAGAAACATCAAGATCTCAAGTACCAAGAAAGAAAAATAGAAACTTTAAAGCATTTCAAGAAAGGAACTTTTAAAAACATCTAGAACAACTGATAAACAAGAGCATGAACATATTTTACTAAACATGGAAACTTTTGCTCATGAAGAGCATGAGAGTTTTTCTCAAGCTTTCACTTGAAGATCTTGGTCATAAGAGGAACCAAGCTTCAAGCTTTCTTGAGTAAACAAAAGAGAAGAGTAGAGATAACTACCTAGAGTTAAAAAGTGGCATCTTTTGCAAGAGAAGAAGAAAAGGAAGACTTCTCCTTGGTGGATGATGGTGGCAGCTTTGAATGAGGAAAGAGAGAACTCTTGAGTTCTTGATGAAATGGAGTTTGTAGTATGTAAATCTTCTCTCCAAAGACTAAAAGATGTGGTCTTTGAAGGGCTTAGTGAGAGTTTTTGGTTATGATGGTGGTGGAGAATGAAAAAGAAGATGAAGAAGAAGAAGCAAGGATGTAGAGAGAAGTGAGAGGATTTGAGATACTTAGAGAGAGAGTGAAGAGTCACAAAATGAAAATGAATATGCATGTGGGGGAGGGGGAGGCTGTAGCCTTCATAAGGGCATGGGGAGGATATTTGTGCTTCATTTTTGTGTTATCTTGTCATAATTAGGGATTAAGGGGGACAAATTGGATGATGGGGGAGACAAAGCATAGTCAACTTTTACATAAAGTAGTATTTACTTTATTGTCCAGTGGATTAAATTTGAATTTTAATGATATGATTCAGTACTCTTGTAACTTAATTAACTTTATTTAGCAAAAATTAGTGATTAAAATACAAGAACATGATTAAGAAAATTAAACTTATAATTAAGCTCAATTATCCTTAATTAAACTCGATTAAGTTAATTATTGGCGATTAGTGCTTAATTAAGCCATTAAGAGTTTGACTCACTTAATTAAAGATTCTCTAATCTTAATTAAGCATTCTCTTAATTTTCTCTACCAAATTGTCACATAAATTCTTTAATTAAGCCTTAATCTTTTAATTTCTCATTAAGTGCCTAATTACTCCAGGGTACTAAGATAATTTAGCATGAAGAAAAATTGAGGATGTTATATGTCCCATATAAGAAAATGTATTATCTGCACCTAATCCCTAGACTTAAAAAATATTGTATGCATCGATGAGTTCAACGCCTTACATGAGGCGACACTTTGAGAACCAAAGGAGTGATGGTGTAATGACACATCCTTCTAATGGTGAAGCTTGGTAATATTTTGATTGAACCTATTCTAATTTTGCACTTGATCCTTGTAATATTAGGTTAAGGCTTTGTGCCGATGGGTTTACTCCTAACAATCAATTTAGTAAACCATATTCTTGTTGGTCAATGGTTGTTACTCCTTACAACCTTCCATTTAAAATGTGCATGAAACATCTTTATTTGTTCTTAACTTGTATAATCCCCGGTCCTAATAATCCGAAGGCCAAGATTGACGTCTATCTCCAACTTTTAATTGATGAATTGAATGGGTTATGGTGTGATGATGTTTTGACTTACGACATCTAAACCAAGCAAAATTTTATGTTGAGGGCATCATTGATGTGAACCATCAATGATTTTCCAACTTACGAGATATTATCTAGATGGATGACATAAGAGAAATTGGCATGTTCGATATATATAGAAGATACAAAAAGCATTCACTCTAAAGTATGATGGAAGGAATTCTTGATTTGACTGTCATAGAAAGTTTGAACATAATAGGCACAGTAGGTATGGATTTAGAAAGAATACCATAGAGAATGAGGAGGCTCCAGTTAGACTTATTGGTCAACAAATTTGGGAAAGGGTTAGGTGACTTCCAAAGATTACAGAAGTTAGGAAATCTAATGGATTACCCGACTATGAGGTAGAACACAATTGCACCAAATAAAGTATGTTTTGGGAACTATCTTATTGGAAGGATCACTTAGTCCATCATTATTTCTTATATTTTGACAATAAGAAAGCAATGATGGATTTAGAGGAGTATTGTAGACACCTTAAGTTAAATTTACAATCCTTAAGAGATAGTTGTTGGTCTAAGTCTAAAGCCAATTATATGTTGACTTCTGTATAAAGACAAGATGTGTGTAGGTGGGTGCAAGAATTAAAAATACCTGACAATTATGCCTCAAACTTAGGTAGGTGTATGAATGTTGTACAAGGAAAGTTTTTTGGAATGAAAAGTCATGACTATCACGTATTTATGAAGTGTTTGCTACCTATTGGTTTGAGAGAAGAACTTGATCATGTTTGGAGGTTGTTAATTGAGTTAAATGAGTATGTCTAAGATTTGTGTTTATCTACTCTTAGGGTTGATGATCTTTTGGTGATGGAGAAGAACATTCCCATTATCCTGTGTAAGTTAGAAAAGATTTTTCTTTTTGGATTTTTTGACTCTGTGGAGCACTTGCTTGTATGCTTGGCATACGAAGCACAAGTGTGCGGGCTAGTTCAACATAGGTGGCTGTATCCGTTTGAATAGAAAATAGGTGAGTTCAAAAGAATAATAAAGAATAAAGCTAAAGTAAAAGGATCGATATGTTAGGCATACATCTCGAAGAAGACATCTAACTTTTGCTCCTATACTTTGAGCTGCAAGTCTAATCTAGGAGAACTAGAGTTAGCTAGAATGATGATGGTGGTGAAAGCTTAATCGAACCCACCTTATCAATATTCAACCAACCTGGTCATGCTGCTAGATTATGAAAAGATCGATGGTTGACAAGGAGTGAATGGAATTATGCACATTTACATATATTGCTAAATTGTGATGAAGTGGAGTTATTTAAAAGGTAGCTGATAAATTATTTTCTTTGTATTTTTTGTTCTCAATTTCTCAAAATCCTATATATTGGTAAAATGTGACAAAGTATTTTCTCTTGTACTTTGTTCAGTACTTACAGGTATTTTGAACAACTATACGGTCAACAATCCCTTGATCAATTTCCCAAATTTTTCAAATAATTTATATGTGACACAATGATTCTATTTTACTGTTCGTGTTTCTGTTTTTGTATTATTATGCGATTGATATTCCAATATTTATAATTAGGTGCATGATTAGAGAAATGGTGTAACCAATCCTCACTTGTACAATCTAGCTTGGGTTTTGAAAATCAATGCTACGAGTTGGGCAATGTACATACCGTGTTAATGGTTACAAGTTTCATACAACTAAATAGGGAAAGGGGAAGAAAACTGACAACACTATGGTTTGTGTTAGGGGAGACATTGGAGATGGAGAATGTGACTGGCATAGAGTGGTTAATGAAATACCTGAGTTAGAGTACCCTAATGAAGCTCTTAAAAGGATTGTGCTATCCAATTGTGAATAGTATGATCCAACACCTCTTGAAGGAATGCATAAAAACAATCACTACAGAATAGTTGAGATTAACCATACCAAAAGATATGGAAAATTTGATGTTTTTATTATCGCCCAAAATGCAGGTTAAGTTTATTACCTGTTGTACCCTCGAAAGTGCAAATATAACTAGAGGATGGCTATAAAGTTCAAACCAAGCGGTCAAGTAGAGGTTGAAGAAAGATATAAGCAAGCTTATCAAACTGATAATCCAAGTCCTTCCAGGGTTGTTGCTGATGCCTATATCCTCTCCAATCTATGTTCTACCTTAGAGGAAGTTGACATAATTGAACTCTTGAGGCAATATGCAATGAATCAGTCTGATGAGGAAGGGGCAGCATTGAGAATGAGGGTGAGGAAGAGGAATTTGACGATAATGTTGAAACCAAGAATGATAAAGATAATCCTCAACTTTCAAATTAACGAGGTGCCAAGTGTGTTATGTCTTTATTTAGTTAATATATGTCTTATGTGTTTAATTTTGTGCATATCTATTTTGATGTTGTAGTTTAATTCTTTGCATTTGTAGTTATATGTATGTTATGTTTGTTGTATATGGTTATTGATTTATACACATGTTATACGGGTCATTTATGGCAAGATACGGATCTTTTGGTTCTGGATGAGGTAGGGATAAAACGAAGAAGCATAGTCTATCCCTTTGCACTTGCGCTCCACCCACCACCTCCATTGTACTCGCTTCCACCACTCCCACCATTACTACTACCTCTACCCTAGGTCATCCTGCACATACCTAAGAGTTTGTTATGATACCCAACCTTAAGTATGTAGAGCCAAGGTCTTAGCCATTATTCTTTCCTCTTCCTTCTCTATCTCCACCCCCAAGACATGAGGCCCGCACCTCATCTATAGTTGGTTCCGCTCCTTCCCGTACCCCCAGTCAGCTTGACTCCTAAGGTGCCTAGGCCTTATCATCCACCCCTTCACAGAGCTCAATGAGCCAGTATGTGGAGCTTAGATATGATCGTAAATCCTGGTAAGTAATTTAAAATTTAAATTTATTATGAATATTTAATTGTGATAGAATATTTAATTAAACTAAGTCTATTGTTCATGACACAGTTAGATTCTACTTGCTTCAGGCCTTTATAGGATCACTAAGGTGTTCGAGAAAAATTTTCACCCTTATACTAGTTTTGTACAAGTCTCTGAAGCTACATAAGAGTTATGATAGAGAGAATGGAAAGTAAATTAATAATTCTTTATTATTAATTTTGCTATTTTATTCTTATGCCTACTTATTTATTACTATTTAATTGACTATTATGTTACTTGTATGCAGCATCAGTTTATCATTGATCCATGTGAGGAGGTCGCGATCTACAAGGCATCGAGGACCACAACCAGCAAGCGACTACTAGACATGTTCCATGATATTTTGGAGAATAGGGCTAGCATCCATTGGCTCACTGATGACATCCTCCAGGCATTGAAGGCCTATTAGGACTCTCTAGAGTTCAAGGCAAAGCAGATAAAGGCCCGAGCAAGTAATGGATCAGCTCGAGCTGGCTCGTTGCATACTGGAGGCTCTACTACTATTAAGGGCATATGGCTAGGGATGGTAAATTTCATCCTTTTACACTCATTTGACTATTAAATTTTTGTATTGAATATTGTATGATCATGTGAAAATTGTTTGAAATGTAAAAGAAGACGATGAATAGACCACTGACTCAGGACAAGCTGTTCTAGGAGACTCGCACCTAGAAGCCAGACAAGTCCTAATGGTTCGATGCTTGATCCGAGAGCACATACGTAAGTACTTAATTTTAGCTTCCAATAGTTTTAATTTATTATATTTGCTATTATTTAATCTTAATTTAACTTATTTTGTTTCCTTCAATTATAGTATGAGTTCACTCAGCGATTGACTAATACCCCATCGCAATAGTTCCAGCAGAAGGATAGGAGCACTCCTAACTAGCCACCTATCAGTGACGATAAGATATGGGCCCAAACGGTTGCCAGTCGCTACAAGGTCAAATTTATGGTATGGGGACTATCTACAGCAGGTCGTATTCTCCAACCTTTATGTTTAGAGTTGGGCCTATTGGGACTGATGTGGAGAATATCTGTGATCAGGTATACGCACTAAATGAATAAGTGCATAAGCAACTTGAGGAAGTAGATAGGAGGTACATGGAGCTACACAAGCAACATGAGAAGGAGAAGAAGGAATGGAAGTAGCATATGCAGTCCATGGAGCAAAGGGTGATGACCATGTATAGCTACTTCGTGTAGATGTGACGTGGTGGTTCATCATCTGGAGCATAGCCTCCACCACCTCCCCCTTCACATTCTTCGCACGACCACAAAGACTTGAAGGCATTTTAGATGCTAATGACAATCAGTATTCGTAGTTTTAATGATTCTTTTCTCCTTTTTTAGAATTTTATATTGACAGTTTGTACTTTTATTAATAGTTTTTATTTTGATTGATAGTTTATATTTACTACACTTTATTATTATTTTTAATTATATAGATTTGTGAATAATTAAAACAATAATTTGAAATATTTAAATACTACTTTTAAATTTTAATAATATAATCCAAATTTTAAAAATAATAATTTGCCATTGCCAATGGAAAACTCATTAGTAATATTTTATATTTAAAATACTATTTTCCCCACTCAGTAATCATGATGATTAAAAATATTATTTTTTTATACCAACAGAGACTCCATCGATAATTTAGTTAGATTAAAAATTATTAATTTAATTTAATAACCATTAATCCATTAGTAATTATATACATTTCGTCGGTGTAAATTCGTTACTAATAGTTTCTTATGCTTATATTACCGAACTTTTATTAAGTATATTGACGAATTTCTCCATCAATATAATTAACAAAATTACCGATGGATTTTTTTTCCGTGGGTAATATTCAAATTTTTTATCATTGAAGCGCATATCACCGATGGAATTTAATGACTTTTTTATCAGTAATTAACGCATTTCTAATAATGAAGAAAAACCATAACCACAATTAAGTCCTTTCAATAATTATATCATTAGGAACAGAACTTTCTAATTTTCATTAGGAACAAAACTTTCTAATTTTTATTTAGAAATTTTGGTCCTTCTCAAGTTGTATGCATATATGAAAAAATGTAAGAACAGTAGGGGATAATGATGGTAAGGTATAGAATTGGCAAAAGAACAGTAGGGGATAATGATGGTAAGGTATAGAATTGGCAAAATAAATTGAGTATTAATTCCGTAAGAAATTAAGTAGTACCTAAACAAATATTAATCGAGTATTTATATATAATGTTAATTGAAATAATAAGTTTGGTTTAAAGTGAACATATATATTTTTGTTGTATCTTCTGCAATTTTGCATTTATACCGAGCTTGCGTGGATTTTGCACTTTTTAATGTTAATGAGTAAATCTAACTTTGTTGCTGCCTTTAAATCTATCATTTTTTGTTGTTGTTTGTGGCAGCATCTTGATGAAATTTTGAAGATGAAGGAACTGAAAAAAAAAAAAAAATTGTCCTAAAAGCACTATATAGGAATCTAGTATTTTGGCCGGTAATGGTGTACGCATGAAACTAAAAAGGATTCTCCTCAACATTTTGGGTTAGAGTTCTATTGATTTTGGGGTTTAGTGTTTTTTAATTTTTTTTTTAATTTTTTTTAAATGTTTAGGAATTAAAATGGATAACTTGGTTTGATGTTCAAGTGTTTGGAAATGAGGATATATATAACGTCGATTTATAAACCCTAGGGTAAAATTGAAAAAAAAAAAAAGAAATGAGGTGGATCTAATTATAAATTTTGATGCAATGACAACTCACACCTTAAGTGGACAAAAAGTTAACATATGGCCAAATTATATTGAGCCACTTAAAATAGGTTCCAAACCCCTCATTTTAAGGAGAGTATCATAAAAACCTCTCTCTTTTCTTTTGTATATAAACTCATTTTTCTCTCTCTTTTCTTTTGTATATAAACTCATTTTTCTTTCTTTTTTCCACTCACTTTCTTTTTAATTCTCTCCTGATTTTTCTTCTCCCTATTCTCAACATCTCTCTTTATCATTTTTACTTTCATTTCCCTCCCCAAGAGCTCTCTTTATTCTCAATTAATCTTCATAAAGTTGATGTGGAGTCAAAGGAGAAAGTGTAACCTGCTTTCCATCTTTCATAAGTGAGTACTTGTCCATGTACCCATCATTAATGACATGCCTATCAAACTGTTAAGGCATTCCTAGCAATAAGTGACCAACTTGCATTGGGACCACATCATACAACACCTCAACTACTTAGTCACTTTAACTTCTCCACACTCATTTAGCCACTACAAATTGTATGGCCTAAGGGATTTCTAGGTAGACAAATTCAGCTTCTCCACTAAGATACTGCTAACCACATTCATAAAACTCCCTTCATCAATAATCATATTGAAAGTCTTATCATGAATAAGGCACTTAGTGTGAAAAATGTTCTCATGTTATATCTCATCTTAAACCACCTCTTTGGCTTGTGTGCTAAGTGCTTTCTAGTAACCAAAATGTCACCTCCTTTTGGATATTCTACATCACTAGCATCTTCCAATGCTGGCATGGATTCACAATCTAAAGCTTCCCTTGCCTCTAACTTTATCTCTCCCTTTTCTAGCATAATCATTGCATTTTTGTTTACACTGAGAGGCAATATGACATGTTCCCAAGCATATAAAGCATTTGATGTCTCGGCTTTGCTATGGTTTAGACAAGGTCGAGTGCTCATCATGTGCGAGCTACTTCTATCTCGACTCCACTACCATTAGCCTAGAGGATGCTTTATCTTCCCTCCTTCCTATACTCGAACTTTATGAAGAGCTCCTTTGTCTAGTATTATCCTTCCTCCACAGCTAGTTCTCAACCTTTATAGTCAAGTGTACTATATTCTCTAGCTCCACACAATGCTACAACTCCATAACATCTGAATATCACTGCTCAACCTTGCTAGAAATCTTGCCATGGTGGCTTCTTTGTCCTTTTCAATGTTGGTTCTGATTATGGCCATCTCCACTCCTTGTGGTAGCCTTCAATGCTTTTGGAGCCTTGTGGCAAGTTTTGCAAATATTTGTACAACTCCATGTAGTAATGGCTAGGGAGGAAATGCCTTCTCATCAGTCTCTTCATCTTATTTTAAGTATTAATAGGTCTTTCCTTGTTCCTCCTGCTGCTCAAAATCACTTAATCCCACCAAAATATAGCATAATTAGTAAACTTAATAGCAGCTAATTTTACTTTTTTAGTGAACTCCACATTTCTCTCTTACTCCAACTAAGCATATAAATCATTCTTGACTTGTAAGGATGGAATCACCATCTTTATGCTATTTATACTATTGTCCTACCTGTTTAAGGACCAATGCTCTCTCTTGTACCCACCTTTTCTTCTCTGGTTGCGTTAGACTTCTTCATATTCTGTGTGCTATGGCGCCATGGCTCCTCATCATCTTTAAGATTTCCTTCCAAAGGAGTTTGGACTCGCCCTCCTTTGCGAGTTTGTACAGTTTGGTTACGTTCTTGGTTGATCTTACCCAAATGCATCATTTGAGTAACTTAAGAACCTCTATCCAAGGAGTAGATTTCCCTCTTTGGAATAATCATTTGAATTTTGGAATCTAGGGCTTTGGGTAGCCGATTTCAATGTTTGGCATGTCTAGCACACTAACCTAATAGTCAAAAATAGCCCAAATAGCCTTTTAGTTAATTTTTTTAGATTCCATTCAATTCCTATAATTTTATTAGTTTAAATTTTGATTGCTCATGAATCATAATATCTTTAGAAGTAAAAATTACAGAGTTTACTTTGTATGTACTAATAATATAAAATATCTTTAAACTGTTAGCCAATGAAAATGTGCTGTGTAATCCATTTTAAAACTAATTCTAATTTAAATTTAACAAAATGTACAAAGTTGATGATTTGTCAATTTTTTGTTAGCTAATAGTGTAAAGATGTTTTACACTGTCCGTGAGTATAAAGATTAATTCCAATATATATATATATATGGTTCATGGCTGATGGAATTGATAAGGTGGCATTATGTCAAGAATTTGATTTCTCTCCAAAATTTTTAGTCACTCAAGTTGACTGATATATCATATTTTGTTTTGTTTTTATTTTTACTTTCTCTCTCTATACTGCTCTTGATATTTATTTGAGAAGATTAATCAAAACTTCCTAGAGAAGCTTTTGTCATTGGGTATGAAGAAGGTGTATTTTATGTCGTTGACTTTGAAAGAGGTGTATTTCATGTCATCCAAAACAAGAAAGCTTATTTAATATTTCTTTAAGTAAATAAAAGTAAACATTTTGGATAAAATTAATACAATTTAACATTAAACCACTTCATTAAAAGTAATGGTTTCATTTAAAAATATAAGCATGGAGTAATTAATTTATTTATAATTTTAATTTTTTTTTAACTTCACGTTATTATTATTATTTATTTTATTTCATTGCATCAATAATAACAAATTTGGATATTACACGAATAATAACTAACAAGTATGTGATTTTCTCATACATAACACTAAGGACTAATAATTATTTTAATTACTTAAATATGTATATAAGTATAACTATAATTAATACTTTCAGTTATTTTTAACATTAGATGATTTTTAATACCATGGATTTAATGGCTAAAAAAGCAATAGAAAGTATTATCCAACAAATTCTTATTAAAATATTATTAATGACAATACTTACATGACAAAAGAAATTTAGCATAAAACAATTTTGTCCCAAATGTTGATGCCTCAAATGGATCATAATAAATATATACATTGCATAGGTGATACCAAAATATACATTACACTTACCTTATAGTTATTATAAATTTATATTAAACTTGAATTAATAAATTATATATACATGTATATTTTCAGTCACAATATTAAAGTATTTCTTAACGTTGCAAATAAATTATAAATAATTTAAATTATTATTAATTATTTTTTTAAATCTTACAACAATCCAATGTAGATTTATATTTTACTGCTATAAAATTAGATGTTTGAAGCTTTAATATGCAATATTATTGACTTTCTTATTAATAAAAAATGCTATAGATTTAATGGTTCATAAAGCAAGAAACAAATAACTTTATAAATTCTTTAAAACTTACTAATAGACTAGAATTTTATAAGATCCTTAAATAACCCAAAAATTTTTAGTAAAATAAAAAAAATCCTATAAATTGGTTTTCTAAGTAATATTAATACCTTAAATATGTGACATTAAATATGTATTATATATGTGATGCAAACATAAAAATTGCATTTTAAAGTGATACTAAACACATATTAATGGGTGATGCAAATATATAATTGTATAAATAATGATTAATATACATTATAATTATTGACAATTAAAAATAAAATTCAAATTAAATATTTGAACTCTGAAATTTATAGCATATTCTAAAGTTATATTAATTTAATTTTTTAATTAGCAATTTAAATTACTGTTAATAAATTGTTCTAACCTTACAACACTCAAATTGGGGATCTATAATATATATTAATATCTATAAGATTAGATATTTGAAAGTTTAATATGTAATATTATTAAACTTTTTATTGATAAAAATGCCATAGATTTAGATTATGTTTGGTCTAACTTTTAGGATAATTTCTTTAGAAAGAAGGTCTTTTAAAAGAATTATTTTTAGAGAAATTACTTTTAAAAAAATAATTTTTGTTTGGATAGGATAAAGTAAAATTACTTTTTGTTGTTGATGTGAGAGTAATAGTAAGATTTATTTTCAAAAGGACTTTTCTCAGAATAAAAAGTAGCTTCAAGGATACTTTTCTCAAAAGACCTTCTCGAGTTCTAAAAGGCCTTTTAAAAAAGGCTTTTACACACCAAAATATAATAGTTACTATATATTTTCATTCTTATACAAATAAAAGGCCTTTTGGCTCTCCCAAAAGTATAATCGAATAGGCTATTAATGGCACAAAAAGTAGGGGATAAAAAATTTTATAAGTTCTTTAAAACTTATTCATAGATTAAAGTTTTATAATATCCTTAAATAATCAAAGGAATTTTAATGACAAAAAAAAGGAAAGAGATATAGACTAGTTTTCTAGCAAATATTGATATCTCAAATAGATAATATTAAACATATATTGCACGAGAGATCCAAATATAAAAATTGCATTTTAAGATGATACTAAATATATATTACACAAGTAACATATAAATTGCTTGGACAAATTATAATTATTAGCAATTAAAACCAAAGTTAAAATTAAATATTTTAACTTTAAAGTTTATAGCACACTCTAAAGTTAATCAATTCAAGTTTTTTAATCAGTGACAAAAATTACTGCTAATTAATTTTTCTAATCTTACAACACTTAAATTGTAGATCTATGTAATGTATTTATATCTATAATCTATAAGACCATATATATATTTGAAGTTTTAATATGTAATATTATTTTTTTATTGATAAAAAAGTAATAGATTTAATGGTTCAAAAAGCAAGGGATGATGAATTTTATAAATTCTTTAAAACATACTTATGGATTGAAATTTTATAATATCATTAAATAACCTAAAGAATTTCAATGGCAAAAAAATAGCTATAGATTGGTTTTTCTAACTAATATTAATACCTTAAATAGGTGATACTAAACATGTATTACATGGGAGATGTAAATATAAAAATTACACTTTGGGGTGATATTAAACATATATTATAAGTATGATACAAACCTACAAATTGCACGGATAATGACTAATATACATTATAATTATTAATTAAAATTAAATATTTAAACTCTAAAATTTATAACACACTCTAAAATTGTATCAATTTATTTTTTAATTAGTAATTTACATTTCTATTAATTAATTTTTCTAATCTACTCATAATATGAAATATTCTTAATAGATTTATTATTTCAACTTATTGCAAATCAAACTCATCAATTATGTCTCAATGAATCTACTTTTACAATAAAACAGTTTCTTCATTAAAATTTCTATTGGGCACAATATCTTTCATAAGCTAATTTTAGAAAATCTGATTTTAAGATATATATAGCTTTATAATTTATGAAAAAAAAATACTATTTATCACATTTATCTTTTTTTTGGTTTAATCAAATTTATTATTTTATATGATCATAATAACATTATAAAAAAAGTAAAAATAATAGTTATATATTTAAATTGATCCAATATTTTAGTTATATAAACCTTCTTACCTTTAAATTGTATAACTTTTCCATGCATCATAGGATAATTACGCTAGTTAAAAGAACTAAAGTTTAAATAGCTAAAAAAAAATACAAATACCAATATTATAATAGCAGTAATCAAACTTTAAATCAGGTGAATTTGTATAGATTTCTGTTTAGTCTTTGAAATTGCTAACGTAATAGTGGATAGAAGATGGTGATTAAGTTAAGTCTTTTTTCACAAGTGGCAACTTGCTTTGCAAAATTCAAACTCTTAACTAATATTATAAATAAAATTTGTCCGAAGTTGCAGTTATTTTTATTGTGATTAATTACTTTTGAGTTGTATAATTATATAAACTATGTTAAACTTATCTTTTTCATGAAAAAGAAACTAATTTACACTAATTTTTTTTTATAAATATTACCAAAAAAATTTCATTAATTAACAAATATTAAAGACCAACTGTGACCCCAGATACAGTCTACCAAAATTGTAGGGCGTATCGTTGAGATTCGATGAAAGTGACTCGAAAGTTTAACATTCTCCCAACCACAGTACTATGCTTAAGTCAGAGTACTACACTCAAGAGTTGTTACCGTTGCTTTAACGGACCTTGTATGACAGCACTCTTCAGCCGTTTTCAATATTTCTAGTCAACTCTAGGTAGCCGCCTTCGGTATATCCTGAGCTATCTAGAGATAACACGGAAATGCACATAGGTGTGAGAATTATAAATTCTTAGTAGGATTCTCCAAGAAATTACATGTCGTGTCATCGTTATTATCTCCAGCTGCTTCGGTTTATTGTAAAAAGGTGAGCATGTTATATAAATATATTCAGTTTTATTGTTTGAAACCATATTGTCCGAAACAGAGTTCATTTTAGTCATACACTTGATAAACAGAGCAAGAATTAAAGTATAAGCTTAGCATATTGTGCATGTGCAATGGCTCATCATGAATTCATGCAAATGCACTTATACTTTTTTTTTTCTTTTCCTTTACTTGACACACCTAGGCGTTACGTATTGCTATCCCTAGGGTGTCTATATGTATATATCTTTGTCTTTAATATTTACTGCTCTTGGGTAGTCTGACCTAGGAGTGAGTTCAACTCGTGACCGTCGTCACGCAGAACTAACCTACAAGGGGATTCATGTGTCTCTAGTCTTGGAGGGATCTCATTTTGGTCACGTGCCTCCAAGGTAGAGGAATCTCATAGCTTTAACTGCCTTCACAAGGAGAGATCCAAATAACTGCCTCCAGGTGAAGGGACCCAATCTTATATAATCATATATTTTCTTCATTTGCATGTAAATGTGCAAACTTTCATAAAGAGGATCATGATCATCTCATCACACAATGTTCATATGCATTTCAGTATGCTTATCGTCAAACATTCTTGTAAGTCTCATAATAATAGATACTTAATTTGAATATTGCATGCATGTACAAGTATATCATATATTATGTATAGCTTTTGCCGGATTTCCAGCAGTATAACAGATCGAGTCCGCTTCCACATGAATAGTGCCAAGTTACTAGAAAAATCAATCAAGCCATAGAATCAACATAGAGCATCAAGTTTGTAATCAAAATATCAATCACATAGTATGCCCACGTCAATAAGGTTTTTGCTCATTCTACTCAATTCTGCCTGATTTTGTTAAATTCACCAAATTTTTTATTCTATTCATTTAGCCCTACATTTTGAATATGTTATAATGCTATGTGTCTAGTTTCTAACCCTTTTTGTCCCATCTCATTTTGATTTGTGTAGCTTAAGTTATTCAAAGTTTATTTAGGTCTGCCCTACAACTAGCCAGCATTGCACTCTTAGAAAAAAAAATTTACTAAAAATAGAAAACTAGGTGAAATTATACGAAACTTATACCAAATTAAATCTAACAAAACTTTTATTTGAAAAAGTTGCACCTTATTTGCATAAGTATAACTTGAGATATAAGTCCCATAAATAGACCCTTCTGGACTACCCTGTTCTAGTCCGATTTGGACTTAAGGCAACTTCATCAATTTACTGGGAATAATTGGGAATGAATCTAACTCTGAAATTTTTATGGAAGGTTCAGCTACATGTTAGCTTTCAAACAGCGCTGGTAACACTCAATTTGGAGTTTTGTAGGGTGAGTTACACCCATCTCAATTCATACTGCCCAAAGAAGGCCTAGAATTTTAGGCTAAACTTCAAAAATTCATAACTCACTCAATACTAATCCAATGGCATTATATTTTATATGGTTGGAAAGCCGTAAATGTCTAGTTTCATGTAAAAATAGACCTATCAAGTTTTGATGGTTGGATTTCAGTCCGTACAAGACGAACGTACGGACGCCGTAGGGTTTTTCATCCAACATCACCTTGCTTCGTTCTATCTTCAAGTTCTTCCATTCCAACTTCAATTCAAATTATATCACACATACAAAATCAACCCTAACTCATCATCTCTACTCAAGATAACATCATAATCATGAAAGAAAGTGGAGCCCCAATCAGTCCCAATTCAAGAAAATAAGAAGAAAAGTTGAGATTCCTACCTTTTTAGGTGTTGTTGTGCTAGATTTGTGCCTTGGATTGAAGAACTTTTGTTGAAGCTTGAAGGTTTGATGGAGATGAAGATGAAATGGGATGAGATGAGATAAGAAAGAAAGGAAATGGAGAGGGGTTAGCATGTTGGCCGAAATTTGAAAGGGTAGGAAGAGAAAAAAATTGAAAACTTTTGAAAGAAGTTATCATTTGATTGGTCGATTTCTTTTCATTTTCCAATATGATTTGGCTGCCTTCTTGAAGGCTGATTGTGGTGCCACTTATGAGGGTGTGTTGGCTGAATCTTGGCCATCTATCCTAGGGTTCTCACAGTATAATTTCTATTGGTTTGGTTCTGACAGTTTAAAATACCGAAATCTTACCGATTTCTTTTAAATCGGTAAATCGGTTTTAGAAAAATCTTATGAAATTTTCTATATTTCTAATCCAGTTCCCTCAAATCTAATTCCTCTAAATAATACTTAATTGACTTTAAATAAATACTTAATCGAATTTTAATCAATCTCAATTATCCGATAAAATCGAACAACTTGCTTAAAAATGATAAAATTTTTCAAACTTTGCATGAAGATTCTATCTTTCCCTCAAAGTTCTCTCACACACAGTTCACAAACGCCCGTGCTTGCTCCAATTTGTATTTATTAACTATATAATAATAATCATCATCATCATCATCATCATCATCATCATCGTAATTAAATGTACACCGCTCGTATCCACCCAAAAACAAAGAAGAAAAGAAAATTAACACCGCTCGTGCACTACAGCGTTAAAGCCGAGGCAGTAGCCTCCACAGTCCACTACCATAATGCACTTTGCAAATAAGAAAAGTTGAGAGCTTATAACAATCTTTTTAATTTATATTATCGTTTATTTCTTAATTCTCCGTACTTTAAATAATTGATCAATTGAGTAAGTGGAGACCAAGCAGTAGTGAGGGTTCCCCAATCCCTGGAACCAACCTTTTCAAAGATTCTCCATTTTCACCCCAATTTATTAATTTGTTTTCTTTATTATTTTGGCTTGTGAGTTATGATGGATTATTAATTGACTGCTGGCTGATAAATTCAAGTGGTAGGGACTGCGCAGCCGTGCTGCTTTTGACTTGACTTTTGTTTAGTCCTCTTTAACATGATCTCCTAAAGGCGCATTTATGCTTAAGGGGTGCACGTGGACAGATCTTATGCACTGTATGATTTATTTATTGAGTTTTTCTAAGTCACCGGTTACGGTACTCACTAAAAAAAAAAAAAACGGTGGTTAAAGAATTAATAATAGAAAGAATAACGATATTTGTACATTTTATTTTTAATTTGTGCTCATTAACATAAGTGATTCAAATATAAATGAGTGCAGATTTCACATATATAACTAGAGATCAAGTAACTTCAATAATAAGTGATAATATTATTACCCAACTTTTAAAGTTATGTATAAATTTCCCTCTCATTTGCATATAAACTCCCAATAGAAAATAGTATTATCACTTATTACTGCATTTATTTGATTCCTATTTCATAAATATGAAATCCTCACTTATTTGCACTTAAACCCTCTATATCTATCGACACCTCAAAATTTTATGTCCAAATAATAGCACTCTTAACAGAAAATTTTTGAATGCATTAAAAACTTAAAAAATCTTATCTTTTAATAAAAAATTTTCTTGCCACTAGTTAAAAAAAAACCCTTATTTATTTTTAAAAAATGTTTAAATTTTCTCATCCATGCTTCAAATAATAAGATTGATACTTAAAGCCTCTCAAATCTTATAAATACGAAAAAAAAAATTATCATTATATTGCATATATATAGTAATGTCGTCGATGAATAGAAGCTCAAGCGGTATTTTTCCTAATTTTTTAAATCAGGGGAATAATGTGGCTTCAGTCAAAGCCTCAAACCAGAGAGTTGCTAATCTTCTCTCATTTTTACTAGTTGCTCTAGAGGCTCCCTAATATGAAACAAGAAAAAAGTGTATAATAGTGTTGATTCATTATTTCAATACATAAAATGAAAATACCACTAGGTAGAGCACTTAGTTCTAAAAGAAAATATTTGACCTCTAGAGTGAGTCAACTCAACTTGACTCGAACCAAATTAAGGTGTATTTGTTTGGGATTTTTTTGGTAAAAAATTACTTTTTTATCGAAAAAATCAGTTTGCGTATCTTTGGATAATTTTTTTAAAATATTCATAATCCCAAAAAAAATTTATTTTTAACCTTTTCAGCTATATATAAAATTTAAGTTTCAAAATTACTTTTTTAAAAGTTGAAACAAACACACTCTTAATCATGTTCAGTAGCCTCTCAGTGCTAGTGATTAAGTAAAATAGACTCAACAAAATGCACGATAAATTTTGAATATGACTAATAATCCACAATTTTTATTAAAATGGGGACCATTGAGTCCGCTGATGAACTATTACTCACAATATCACATAAGAATTAATTTTACATAGAATAGAATACAACAACAACTAAGTCTTGTCCTTTTAGATGCAGTTGGTTATATGGATCAGATGGTATCATAATATTTTACTGAGAGTAGAATGATTCTTTTTTGTTTTTTTAATAAATTCTTGACTCAAATCCAAAATATTTTCATCTCTCCTACTCAAATGCAATGTTGCTATTAAAATATGATTTTGTTCCTACATGTGATAAATTATGGTTCAAATTTCAATTCGAAGAGATGTCTATATTTAATGTCTGACCATACTTCAAACAAGATTACTTTTAATAAAAAATACTTGTAAAGGAAAAAAAAATAATTTTATTGTATACATGATGTTGGCTGCCAAAAAAAAGTTCGATATTTTTATAGGAGGGTTGCCTCAATTAGTGGAGGAAACGAGCATAGTAAGAACTTTAGATACAAGGTATCGTTATGCATATCCTAATCCTAAGATTTAATCTGTCTTTACCCGAACAAAGAATTGAACAATTTTTTTCTATATTTTTTTTTCCCATTATCCTGAGCATTGAGGTTAATGATTGTCGAGCAGTTAAAAAAAATGCCAAAGTCGCTCCTCCTTCTCGATGCGTCTTTCAAAAGTTTTTTGGAAAATTGGAGATGCCGAAATTGCTGTCGTGTAAAACGACTTTTTAGAGGGAAAAAATTAAAAAAGAAAAGTTCTTCCACTTGCAGCAAGCAACAGTAACCTCTGACTTCACTTTCCAAGTGGCTTCATTTAGAGCATCCACGTTAGGTAAGCACGGGTGAAAAGTATCCCCAGAAGAGATTAGAGTGTTTAAAAGATGGATTGGTTGTATTAGATCAAATCCAAATTTAGCTTAATTTTTTTATGGAATTTTTTTTTTGAATTTGAATTCAATTTAATAATAATCTTATTAATATTTAGGTTATATTGGATTAACCCAAATTTTAGATAATATATAAAAATTTAGAAATTATATATAATAGAGTCATAAAATTTTAAAAGTAAAACATAAAATTTTTATAAAAATTATAATATATATTTTAAAATAAATTATATTAATATAAAAATAATATCAAATTATATACAATATATAAATTAATGTATAAAATCTTATAATTTATTATTAATTATTTTTAAAATATATAATTTATAAAAAATTATTTGATTTTAGGTCAAATTAAGTCAACTTGAAGTATAACTAGGGATGTCAATTTTATCCGCACTCGTGGATACCTGCAGGTAATACTCGTGACAGGGCGGGTATGGGGGGAGAATTTTCCCCCTGCAGATAATAGGGATGGGAAATTCAAGTATCTATTTATTAAATGGGGCGGGCGGGGATTGTAACACCTTCCGAAGTATGGTACTATACTTAAGTCATAATACCTCACCTAGTAGTTGTTACTGTTACTTAATCGGACCTTATCTGGCAGCAACCTTCGGCCACCTTCAATCTTACTAGTCAACTCCGCCTTGGAGGACCTTCTTCGGAACTTCTGAACTATGTGGAGATAATACAAAAATAAACATAGAAGTAAGAATTATAAATTCTCATTAAGATTCATTAAACCACCTTATGCTATGTCATCATTATTATCTCTAGCTGTTTCGATTTATTATGAAGAAGGTGATTATGCCAAATAAATTTTTCAGTTTTATAGTTTAAAAATACATTGTCCGAAGTAGAGTTCATTTTATTTACGCACTTGAGTCACATTGGCAATATTTCATATTTAGAATAATAATCACAGCATAAGTAGATAGAACAGTCCCAGCATCAATAAAACATGGGATATAATTATGCAAATACTCATACTTGAATTCAAGCAAATGCACTGGTATTTTTCTTTAAGTTTCTTTGCTTTCTTTTCTTGGCACACCTAGGCGTTACATATTATCGTCCCTAGGGTGCTTGCATATATTTTAATCTTTACACTTTACTGCCCTTGGGTAGTCTGATCTAGGAGTGAGCTCAACTCGTGACCGTCGTCACACAGTACTGACCAGCAAGGGGACCCACGTGCCTCTAGTCTTGGAGGGATCTCATTTTGGTCACGTGCCTCTAAATTGAAGGAATCTCTCCTGGTCACGTGCCTCAAGAATAAAGGGATCTCAACTGACCACTTGCCTTCAATATAGAGGGATCTTATCTAGCCATATGCCTCCAAGGTAGAGGGATCTCATAGTTTTATACTGTCTTCACAGGGAGGGACCCAATTAACTGCCTCCAAGTGAAGGGACCTAATCTTATCTTATTTAACTACCTTCACAAGGAGGGATCTCATAACTGCT
Source organism: Pterocarpus macrocarpus (assembly GCA_031439585.1). Classification (NCBI taxonomy): domain Eukaryota; kingdom Viridiplantae; phylum Streptophyta; class Magnoliopsida; order Fabales; family Fabaceae; genus Pterocarpus; species Pterocarpus macrocarpus. The sequence goes on along the minus strand of CM062513.1, from coordinate 29,636,390 downwards.
TCCAAGTGAAGGGATCCACATTTAATATGTTCATGACCTTTCATTCTCATACATATGCTTTATCATTTACTTTTATATATCTTTGCATACATAATTTCCACATACATATTCTTAACACATAAATACTCATAACCTCCTTACAATTTTATCGAAAATTCGGCAATATAACGGAACGTGTTCCCTTCCCCATGAATAGTGCCAATACTCAGACAACCAATTTTTATAGAAAATTCCCAACGCTTCATTCACAATTCAACATCAATTTCATAGGAATATTAGTTGCATTTAAGGTATAGTTGCTATCTTAGCACTTTCACTCAACCCAATTTTTGTAAAATAAGTCATACTTTCTATTTAACTCATTTAGATCTAAATTTTGGATATGTTGGAGTCTGGTGTGTCTATTTTCTAACCCCTTTGATCCCATCTAATTTTGATAAATGTAGCTCAAGATGTTTAAGTTCTATCTCGACCTGCCCTGTAGCTGGCTAGAATTATACACTTAAAAGTAAAAATCCACTAAAAATCAAAAACCAGTTCAAATAATACGAAATTTGTATCCTATTAAAGCTAACAGCACAAGATTTCATTTGTAAGAAGTCCCATTGCATTTTCTTTTATAGAGCTTGAGTTATAAGTCCCAAAATTTGACCTTTCTGAACTGTCCTATTTTGGCCTAGTTTGGACATAGGGCAACTTTCTCAAGCCACTAGGAGCGTACAGGACCTTATCTAACTCTGAAATTTTTATGTGATATTCTCCTATATGTAAGCTTTCTAACAAAGTTAGTTTCATTCAATTCTAAGTCGTATAGGGCAAGTTTTGCCCTAAACAACCCGGTCTGCCCAGAATCAAACTCAAAACTCTAGGTAGAACTTCCAAAATTCATATTTCTCTCAATACTAATCCAATAGCCTTATATTATATATGTATGGAAATTTTCGAATGTCTAGTTACATATAAAAATAGATTCATCAAATTTAAACGGTTATTGACGGGGCCGTACACTCCGCCGTACGGACTGCCGTAGGTTTTTCACCTAGACAATATCCTAATTCTTCACTTCTTATAGTTTTCTCCTTCTAACTTTAATTCCAACTCGAAATTTTATGTTAATCCAACCATAAACTATCAAATATATCCAATACATCATCAAATAAATGAAGAAAAGTGAAATTTCATGCAGCCACAGTTCAGAGAAATCAAGAACAGAAATTGAATCCTACCTCAAATTGAAGCTTAAACTAGTAAGGAAGCAAGTCTTGAGTAAAAGTATGGGGGAAGGGTGAAGAATCAAGGATGAAGAGAGGGAGATGAGGAAGAAAATGAAGGAGAGAGTGGCCTGGTGTATTGAGGCCAAAAATATGAGAGAGCTAGGAGAGAATCATGAAGATTTTCTAATATAAGGTGATAAGTGGTGTTTCTTGTTGGTAGTTGTCTTGAGTGGTTGAAATTCAACCAACTCTCCCTTACTTTGTGGCTGAGCAAGGTGCCACTTTGGTGGGAAATGGTGGCTGAATTTTAGCAACTTCTTCTAGGGTTTTCATCATATAATTCTAGTTATTTAGTTTCGGCAGTTTAAAATACCGAATCTTTATTGATTTCCTTCAAACCGGCAAATCATTATTGAATAGTTTTGTAAGAATTCTTATGTATCAATCTTAATCTTCTCTAAACTTAATCCTTCTAATTAACACTTAATTAAATTCTAATTAAGTTCTAACTAATCTTACTTATCCAATAAAATTGAATAAATCGATTAACAATATAAATTAAACGTATTGTAATTCCGGGCGTTATACTAAATAATTCCTCATAGTCTTTTACACAACAATCTAATATTTATAATTTATCTCTAATTACTCTTATTTTTCTAATAAATTGATTAACAGCGCAAATCAATTGCACTATTTCGTTGGGATTGTTATCTTACTTTTTTCGTAAATCTTTTAATATTTTCTATTTAGTTTCCATAACTAATGGCATTTTTGTAATTATGGGCACGTCTAAGGGCATTTCGCATCATTTCACATGTGGGCACCTCCGTGGCCCAATTGGCTAAGAATTGGGTTTCTACGTTTCAGCTACATGGTTCTGCTTCGTTTAAAATCTTATTCTACTAATTCTATTGATCTAGGGACCTAAATGTTATTTTTTTAAAAGTTCAGGGGCAAGGTTATAAATAATAAAAATTTGTCCAAGGACGTTTTCATTATTTTCTATAACATTATATGGGGATATTACAGGGATCATGATCCCCATATGCGCGGGTACCCGCTATAATATTACCAAATTATATATATATATATTTATATATATATATATATATATATATATATATATATATATATATATATATATATATTAGATTTATATCTCACATGTATATTTTAGTTTTTGTCAAAAAGAAATGTACAAAAAGCCAAATATTTATCAGAGGAAAATCAACTACATTCCTTCGAGCTAATAGGAATGGGATTTATGTCAAGTTATTTTGATGATTTGGTTTCTTTGTATTTTGTCGCCACGTTGAAAGAATGATTTATTGAAGTTGAACTCCATGGTGTCGTCCATAAGAAGATGACTAGACACAAAACATGAAGTTGAAAAATACCTTATCAAGCATCATTAGTAATCTGTTTCCTTTTTTTAATTTTTGTGGAAGTTGTTTTCCTATTATATTTTTTATTTTTATTTTGAGTATTTTAAGTAGTAAATTATGGCATTAAAATTATTTTTATTTTTCTAATTTTTAAAAAATTTTAATAATATATGGGTATCTATAGATATCTGCGGGTACCCACTTATCTGCGGGGCCTCCAAACATGGGTACCTGTACAAATATGGGGCGGGGGATGGGGGCGGGTATCTACCGTCTCCTGCCCCGCCCCATTGACACTCCTAAGTATAACCTAAATTCAAATCAAAGAGTGACACCCAGTCAAATTTTACAATTTCAGTTCAGCCCAATAAACTTTGGGTCGAGACAGGTTATTGGCCAGATTAGGTCTTAAATACCCCTACAAAAAATAATATTGTAGAAAAGAAAAAGGAAGAATATTATAATAATGAAAAAAGGATGCTAAAAAAATATGGTTGCCACTCCTCAATCTTTTTCAATAGGGATTTCAGAAAAAGAAAGTTTTCAAATTTTCACTGTATTTAATATGTGGAAAATTTAAATTTTTTACTTTTTCAGTACAAAATTTTCTTTTTGAATTCTTGAATACCTTATATGTAATAAAAGTATTCCATTTCAACAATAAAAAATAAAGATATGCACGTAATGAGATCCACAATGACACTTTCGTCCCTGTTCTGTCTCACAACTTAAAATGACATAAAAATATGTGAGTTATACAAAAAATGTTATATACCTAAGGGAAGGTCCCATCTTTTTCCCCCTTTCTTTTTGTACACTGAATTTGTATAGAAAAATGACCCTACGTGACCCTAATAAAAAATTTTAAAATAAACAGTTTTCAAATAATGGAAAGTCGTAACGGAGCAATATTTAGCAGAGAAGTTCTCACTATGTTAAAATTTTATTTTCTTTATTAACAAAATTTTATACATGTCTGAGATTAATTTAAGAAATTAATTTTGATATATTATCCATGTGAAGATTTTACACTATCATCTAGTTACTCAACAGAGGTGTTGATAGAGTGGTAGAAACATATTATGACTCTAGCGAAAATCTCGATTCAATTTCAAAAGAAAACACCAGTTAAAAGAGAAAACCTGATTATACTTAAAGAAGATTAATCTCCTTCCCTAATAATGGGGAGGGGATAAGCTTAGGAAATAAAAAAAAAATCATCTAATTAATATATTTCTTTTTGTCTAATGTCACTTTCACTCAACAAATCTATTTACTAATTTCTCTAAAATACCCTTCACAATCTCTCATAGTTAGCAAAAATATTTAACTTCATAATTTTTATAAAAACCATTAGATTAAATTTTTAAGTAACCAAAAAAAATTTAGCTGTGGTCTATATTTAATATCATAATTATGAAAATAATTTGGAATCAATCTTTACTTCATATTTTTTTAAGATATAATATATATACTTTTAAAAAGAGCAATTGTTTTTTCTATTTGTCTATTATCATTTTTATTTAATTAAACTTAATTTAATTTCTCTAAAATATTCTTCTTTATTCATTAGTTAAATTAATTGTTTAAAATTTTTTTATTATAACTCCTACTTTTATTTAACTTCTTAAAAGTCTTTTAATTTTTTTATTATCACTCTTGGTTTTTAATTTTTTTTTGAGACAACTAATTTTTTTCTGAATTTATAAATTTATTTATTTAATGTAAGTTTAAATATTAAGTATCAAGTTAACATGATTTTAAGTTTTTAAAAAGTCCTTTAAAAAATATGATAAATTCATATAACTTGGTTATTATAAACAATGCATTTGAATTCAAAATTTGATATATTAATAAAAATTTATTGAATTTTCTTCTTATATATTTTTTTAAATTATATGACAATATAAAGTATGAAAAATATTATATCTTAAAATATACATGAAGTAAGGATTGAATTCAGCATGCAAACTATTTTTGTTATTGTAATAATAAATATAATTGGCATCTAAATTATTTTATTTGTTTTATGATAAATTCATATATTGAGGTAATTAAATACTATTCTTTTGAATTCAAAAATTGACATATTAATAACAATTTATCAAATTTTCTTCTCATATATTTTTTAAATAATATTATAATATAAAAGTATAAAAAAAACATGCAAAGTAAATATTGGATTCATTCTTCAAACAAACTATTTTTATTATCATGATAATGATAATAAAAATAGGTCATATCTAAATTATTTTAATTAATTTTTTTGGTTATATAAAAGTTTAATCTAATGTATTTTATAAAAATTTGTAAAATTAAACATTTTTTTAATTTGATTATGAAGTATATTGAGGTATATTTTGGAGAAGTTAATGAATTGATTTGTTAAGTGAGAGTAACAGTAAATAAAGAGGTGCTACTCCCTCTAGCATAGGCATGACTTTCGAGATAATATTTATATATAAAAGAGTCAAATATTTTTATTAATATAATAATATATAATTGAGTGAGTGTATAAAAAAAAATTTAAACTAAACAGCAAAATTATATTTTTAATCTAGATGCCTAAAGTGAGAAATTGTTGCCAAAGAATTTTTCTAGACAGCTAATGCTGATCGCTGACCTATAATCTCATTTCGCGGTTGATGCCTTGGAAGAAAAGCATGTCCCAGACAAACACTGGGAATAACCAAAATAATAATAATAATAATAATAATAACAATAATAATATCAATATAGGGTTGGTTCAAATAATTAGGTGCTTCGATTTTTTAATTAGGTGTCTCAAGTTTGAGCTGTGGAAATGAAAAAATTTTCTGTTGGGAGGCCTAAAGCCCACTTTTGGGACCTTTGTGCATCGAATTAGATTAATTGAATTTCTAATAATAGGATCTAATAAATTGGTGGGCTTCACACAAATAATAATAATGATAATAATAACAACAACAACAGACAAAGACCGAACTCAACTATACATATATCATTGTCAAGATCTCAAAATTCCTTGTCTGACTCTGATATGATGGCTCAAAATATTGCATATTCGAATTCCAGAAAAGGGAAGGCATATCCCCCTTTGTTCGGCGTCATCCATGATGACTAACGAAACTCAGTCAATTCGTGGTTCTCATATGAGCCATCCCTTCTTGCAATCAGTGATCACTATTTTCTTCTCTTGGGACATGTATCCACAAGTCCACATCTTGCTACGTCATTGATATTTTCATTTCATTGTACATTACTACACTGAGTATATTCTCGGCCCATCTTTGCTCTAATTGAAAGTACATTTTCCTCATCGAGACGATAATATGACATCATCGCTAAACTAGCTAGCAAGTGTACCATTATTGTCTGGAGCTTATGTTAGAAAACTATAGATAAATGCATCGGAATGAACAAACAAAAGTTTTTTTATCACATGAACACATTCATGTAGGATTGAACAACATTCATGAAATCATATCTCATAAATTTGGTATCACCTCCTGTTATTTAGACAATGTAAACACCTAAAAGTATAACAGATTATACGAGACATTACCTTTTGAAGTGATATCCTCATAGAAATTTAATATTCATCTCATAAACATGCAGTGGCACAACCACACAACCTCTAGCTCGTCCACATAAACACGATCAGCCAAGGAACTCCTTCTCAATCCAAGACCCGTTCCTCGTTGCCCTTCGATATACCAGAACCTCATATGACTATGGAGTGGGAGGCGGTGTCAGAGGCTTTTCAACTAGAGAGAGTGGTATTATATGCTCAAAAGGTTTTGATCTAGTGTACACATAACCCCTAGCCTCCTCTCTCTATTTATTTGTAATTAATTGTGACTTTTTTTTTCCTTTTCTCTAGGGTTGCATTTTTGAAATGTGCAAAATCTGGGCTGATATTTATGCCATAATCAATTTTCAATTGATTCTCATAATAAACAAAAAAAAATTTAAATAGAATTAATTCCCAAATAATTCTTATTTTAAAAAGGCCTATATAATTTTTGACATTCGCCAAAAATTAACATATATATATATATATAAGTCATCTCATATCTTACATTAACTCAAAATTTGAAAAGATCAAAATGCCCTTAACACAAGTGTCCAAAATGTGGACTTACCATACATACAGAAACTTTCTGTAACGTCCGCAATTTCCGACCTCCGACCTCATCAGTATTCCCGACCTATGACTTCATCTCCAAGGCTCAAATGGATTGGTTAGGATTTTTCGATTTCCGACCTTATGTACGTAATATACGATTTCCAACATTAGGCTCCAGTTAGAATGGACATGAAGTCCGACATCTGAGTTTATCTCAACCAGAAGTGGACACGAGATCAAATCTCTGAATTGGCTCCAAGTTCGACCAAAATTTACACGAGTTCTGATCTCGAGTTTATTCCCAAGAGCTTTTCATTTCTATTGATGTTCCTGAGTTCCGAGATTAAATTTGGAGTTCCGAGATTCTATAAGTTCCGATTTCCTGGTACATAAGATTAATGTTTTGATTCCCGATCTCCGGTGTTATGCTTAGAATCGATTCAAGTTTACATAATGTCCCTGACTTCCGGGTTTAAGTGTTTGGTTTCACATTCGACTTTGCTTTCAAGTTTTGAATAAACCAGACAATATTTCCGAGTTCCAATTGAATCTCCAAATTTCGAATGGATTTGGACGAGTTCCGACTTTAAGGAAAGTATGAGTTCCGATGTCATTTTCAGTTACAATGGAAGCGAGTTCCACTTTTTAGGCAATGTGGAGAGCAATTTTGTCACAAAAGAGGGAGACATGGCTGAACTTTGCCCACAAAATTTCAGCTAATCAAGACTCACAAAGCCAACTACCACCTCAAGCTTATATAACTCGTTCTTTCTCTTCTTCAGCCCCATTTCTACATTGCCTTCTCCCTTGTTCAGCTCTCTTTTCTCTTCTCCACTCACCCAACTCCATCCAACTTTCAAGTTCAACCAAGTTCTATTTCCAAACTCCAGCCTAATAACAAGAGGTAGAGGTTTATTTCTTGCTTGATTTTCTGATTTTGGATGACCGATGGTGGCTTATTTTCTCAAATCTTTGATGTGTTGATTGATTGATTATGATGATATATGGCTGGTTTATTGGCTGTTTGTGAGATTAAAACCAAATTGGAAGCAAGAAAGGATGAAGATAGGAAGAGCTGAGAAGCTGAAAAACCTAAGATCCTCGGCAGTCCATACGGCGGAGTGTACGACTCTACCTACCGCCTTTTAAAATTGATGAAACCATTTTTATGTGAAACTAGACATCTAGAGCTTTCTATACATACATCATATAAGGCCATTGGATTAATATTGAGAGAGATATGAGTTTTTGAAGTTTGACCTAGGATTCAGGACTTTCATCCGAGCAATGTGACTTGAAAAGGGTGTAACTCACCCTATACAACTCCAAATTGAGTGAAACCAATTTCGTTAGAAAGCTTATACATAGAGAACCTCCTAAAAAGAAATTCCGAGTTTGTTATCATCTAATTTGTTCCCAGTGATTCAAAGAAGTTACCCTATGTCAAAACTAAGCCAAAACAAGGCAATTCAGAAAGGTTTATTTTTGGGGCTTATAACTCGAGCCCTACTAAGGCAAATGAAATGGAACTTTTTGCATATGAAAGGTTGTTCTGTTTGCTTTGATATGAGACCAATTTCGTATGATTTGAGCCAGTTTTCGATTTTTAGTAGATTTTTACTTTTAGGTGTGCAATTCTGGCCAGCCACAGGGTAGGCTGGGATAAAACCTAAATAACTTGAGATATGTTTATCAAAATTAGATGGGACCAAAGAGGTTAGAAAATAGACACATAACACTTTAACATATCCAAAATTGAGGTCCAAATAAGTTAAATAGAAATTATGGCTTGATTTGTAAAAATCGAGTTAAATGATTATGTTGAGGCTGTAACTCTGCCTTAATGGGGCTAATGCTTCTATGAGTTCAATGATAAATTATGCATGCAATATTGTGACTTCTATGAGAAATTGGTATTCTGATATACTGGCACTATTCATGAGGAAGCGGACATGCTCCGTTATACCGCCGAGATTTCGGTAAAGTATATGCATGAGTTATGATATACATATAGATGCATGTGCATTTTCAAGAAAGCTATGAAAGTCATGTTATGAGGAACCTAAAGATTATGTTATGATGAAAGTTCCATGATACTTGGGCCAGCCCCGGAATAAAGTTAAGGGGAATAGATCAGTAGGGAGGTCAGGGAAAGCAAACCCGGCATTCCTGTATAGGAACGAGCTCGATCATGAAAAGCAGACTATTACCCAGGAGTCTAAAATGGCCAAGAACTCCCAGGGGACCAAGTAATGGAAATGTTTATGAGGAATGGAAAAGTTATGAAGAAAGGTTCAAGAGCAAGTTTTGCATGATTGCATTAAATGCATAATTATATTGAATAGTCATTATAAGTTATTTACAGTTTGTTTGTTGAATTCACTTACTGCCGTATGTTCATTTATTTTGGTCATTATTCTGTGTATTACTGTTAGCAGTTTATTCGATTTCTTATACTGTCTTAAGTAAAACTGAACCTTGCCTCAGACCAGACATTTTCTTAAACTCATTAAATATGGATAGTTTAGTATGATCTTACGTTTTTATAATTAAATAAAAGCCGAGGCAACTGAGAATGAACGCGACGTCAGTTAAACACCATACGCGAACCCTACTGAGAATTTCTTCAAATTCTCACCTCGTTTTGCATTTCCACCTCATTCTCAGACGTGGACGATGGACTCAACGGCTACCCTCTTCATTGAGATTCCAAACTTGCAGCTCCACCACGACCCCGCAATGGGCTCACTGTATATAGTCGGCTCTCGCCATTTCCGTCTTTACCTTTTTAGTGATAGGAATTTTGTCGTCCCTTTACACCATCCTGCTTTTGATTCTGTTGCCCCATACTTTGCGGTCTCACTGCACGTGGCACACCCTCTGCCAGCACCTTCTACACCCGCAGCATTTGCAGCTCTTGCTGATCCTGCGCCAGAGTCACCTCCGCAGGTGGTATCAGACGTATAGCTCAGCTTAGAGAGTGACCCTTCTGAGGCCACCAGCTCATCACCCTCCTCCTTTTCAGGACCCAGTGCAGACTACTCACCAGCCGGGCCTGGCATGGCCAATAGCTTTCTGACGGAGTAGATCAACAGTAGATGACGTTGTATAGCATGACTCTCTTTTGGCAGTATACAGTTTTGGGTCATAAACTTAGCAGTAGATTTTGAAATGTCCTCTGGGGACCATATAGGATCATTTTGACTGACATGAGCCTTATGTCTTTTTGGTACATCAGCCCCACTTATGTATCCTATTTTGAAACTTGTACATAAAATGAAACAGTGGCTTCCTATATATATATATATATATATATATATATATATATATATATATACGTATATACAGTTGACGGCATATATGTTATTTGTTCTTATCTTTTCTGTGGTGATGTTTTAAACTCTGTCACGTTCATTATGCAAGGCTCCGTTTCTTCTATTACAAAAAAAAAATTGATACGAAAAAGGAAACGTAAGCGGAGTATTAACACGGTAACACAATCTACTTAATTTCATGCTATGACTTAAGTATAACATTAAATTAGTAGGGTGTTACATTTTTGGTATCAGAGCAGTTCATCCTAGCTAAGGCCTGAGGATTGAACTGACTATGTTTTGCGCATATTCTGTATTTCTTAGCTGATAACATGCATTAGATCTTACCTGTATAGTTGAGACATAGGTGTGCATGTGTAAGAAGTGCTTGATCGTGTAAGTTGTTATTTACTAGCACATTAAACTTAGTGTTGAGCTTGATCAACTCAATAACTTTTGTCTTGTGTGCTCAAAACTTAATGGCTTCCAGAAGGCGAGGTAGACCGCGCACAGAACTTGCTCAAGAGGATCCTGCTAACCTTATGGACACGGTACGAGAAATGGCTCAGGCGATGTGGGAACAGGCCGCAGCAGCTCACCAGATAATGGATCAGCTAGGCAGGTGACCTGCGGCAAGCTGTGAAGGAAACCAACATGGCCCGGGAGCTGATCTGGACTATCTTAAGTTCGCTGAGTTCAGGAAGGCGAATCCGCCCAGCTTCCGAGGGGCGTGTGACCCTGATAAAGCAGACGAATGGATCAAAGCCATGGAGAAGATTTTCTCTATCCTAGATTGCTCAGATCATCAAAAGGTGACCTTTGCCACTTATATGCTCGAAGTGAACGCGGAGTTCTGGTGGAACGGGGTACGAAGATTATACGAAGAGTCTCAGACAGCAGTCACCTGGATGGTGTTTAGAGACGTCTTCTACCAAAAGTACTTTCCTGCCTCTGTTCGAAATGCTAAGGAACTTGAATTTATGCAGCTGTATCAAGGAAATCAGACAGTATCTGAATATATTGCTAGATTTGAAGAGCTATGTAAATTTTCTACAATTTACCAAAGGAACCCAGATGAAGCCTGGAAGTGCGTCAAGTTTGAAGGAGGGTTACGAGAAGATATTCTCACGGCAATCGGGCCAATGGAGATTAGAGATTTCCCTACATTGGTAAACAAGTGTCGACTTGTGGAAGATTGCAATTTGAAATTGGCTGCAGCTAAGGCATCTAGTGGTAGTTTCAAGAAGGGGTTAGCACCGCAAGGCCCCAGATTTAAGCCCAGTTTTCAACAATAGAGAAGATTTCAACCAGTGGGCAACAAAGGCAAGTAGCCTCAAAGGCTTCTTCCGAATCCAACTTGAACGAAGTGCGGTAGGCAACAAAGGCAAGTAGCCTCAAAGGCCTCTTCCGAATCCAACTTGCATGAAGTGCGGTAGAAATCATGGTGATCGGCCGTGTGGCCGTGTTTGGCAGGCCAGAATATCTGTTATAGATGTGGCAAGCTAGGCCACAAAACTTATGAGTGTCCAACCAAAAATCCACCACAGCCGTCTCGACTACAATGTTAAGGACGGGTTTTTACGATGGATGCAGAGGAAGCTGATAAGTCCGAGGGACTAATCCAAGGTACCTGTGAAGTGAACGGTGTGAGTCTAACTATACTTTATGATTCAAGTACCTCCCACTCATTTATTGCTCATGACTGTGTGGCTATTTTGCAATTGCCAATTTCTGAATTATCTTATGATCTACTAGTTTCTACTCCTACCAATGAACCGGTTAAAACTAGTCAAATTTGCATCAATATTCCTCTTCAAATTAAGGGTAGAACCTTTGCAGCCAATTTGATTTGCCTCCCTCTCTCTGGACTTGATATAATTCTGGGCATGGATTGACTTTCTGTCAATCAAGTCATGCTCAATTGCTCTGATAAGACGGTGGTATTCCCCTCTGTCTCATCTTCTGAGTCCCAAGCTTCAACACTCTTCTATCTGAACTCTTTATTAGTAAACTATAATGGGTCGAAGAGTCAAGGATATATCCTCTTGTCAACCAATGTGATGGAAGTTGAACAGAAACTAGAAGAGATCCCGATTGTTAAGGAATATCCTGATGTTTTTCCAAAAGATATTTCTGAATTCCTTCCTGAGAGAGAGATTGAGTTCACCATCGAATTGGTTCCAGGTGCGGGACCAATATCTATAGCTACATATCGAATATCACCTTTGGAGCTGACAGAACTAAAGAGACAGATCGAAGAGCTTTTGGAAAAAGGATTCATACGACCATGCATCGCCATGGGGAGCTCCAGTCTTGTTGGTCAAAAAGAAAGATGGGAGCATGCGCCTATGCGTGGATTATAGGCAGCTGAATAAAGTGACGATTAAGAATAAATATCCACTACCAAGAATTGATGATCTCATGGACCAGCTACAAGGTGCAATGGTATTTTCTAAGATCGACTTGCGTTCCGGATATCATCAAATTCGAGTTCAGGAATAAGATATCCTTAAGACAGCCTTTCAAACTCGTTATGGGCACTACGAGTACACCGTGATGTCGTTCGGGCTAACCAATGCACCAGCAGTATTCATGGATTACATTAATCGAATATTCCGCCTATATCCAGACAAGTTTGTAGTGGTGTTCATCGACGACATACTTGTCTACTCGAAGACGGAGCAAGAGCATGCGGAACACTTGCAGCTGGTTTTGCAAATTTTAAGAGAAAAGAAACTTTATGCTAAGTTATCCAAATGTGAATTTTGGATGAAAGAAGTGAAATTTCTCAGCCATGTAGTATCCTACGAAGGAATCTCCGTAGATCTCAGCAAAGTAGAAGCAGTTCTAAATTAGGAAAGGCCGACCACAGTCACTGAAGTCAGGAGTTTTCTAGGCTTAGCTGGATATTACAGGCAATTTGTTAAGGATTTTTCTTGAATAGCTTTGCCCTTGACTAGACTAACCAGGAAGAATGTTCGATTTGAATGGACGCCGGAGTGCGAATAAAGTTTTCAAGACTTAAAGAGAAGATTGACCACGACACCAGTGTTAGCCTTGCCAGACCCTCGTGGACCATTTGAGGTCTATTGTGATGCTTCTAAACAAGGGTTAGGGTGTGTGTTGATGCAAAACGGAAATGTAGTCGCATATGCCTCCATACAATTAAAGCCACATGAAAGGAATTATCTTATGTATGATCTCAAATTAGTTGCAATAATATTTGGCTTAAAGATTTGGAGACATCACCTGTATGGAGTAAGGTTTGAGGTCTTTTCTGATCATAAGAGTTTGAAATACCTCTTTGATCAAAAGGAGTTAAATATGAGGCAGCAAAGATGGATGGAACTTCTTAAGGACTACGAATTTGAATTGAAGTACCACCCAGGCAAGGCAAATGTTGTGGCAGATGCTTTGAGTAGGAAATCTCTAACTGTAGCCTGGATGATGATTGAGGAGACGGAACTTATTGAAAGCTTCCGAAATCTTAATTTGGGAATCCTTATGACTCCCAAGACCCTTCAGCTACATCAAATTACGATAGCCAGTAGCTTTAAGGAGCAGATTCGGCAAGCACAGCAGTAGGGTGCTAATCTCCAACATACAATCAATCTTGTGCAATTAGGGAAATTGACGGATTTTGCTCAAGATAAAGAGGGCATTTGGCGGTGTCATGATAGGGTGTGTGTACCCGAAGGAAATGATCTCCGGAGAAGAATCTTGGAGGAAGCACATAAGGGTGAATTTACTGTACATCCTGGCATTACTAAAATGTATCAAGATCTTAAGAAGATGTTTTGGTGGCCATGCATGAAGTCAGACATGGCAAACTTCGTGAGCAAGTGCTTGACCTGTCAGAAGGTGAAAGCGGAACATAAAAAATCCTCCAGTATGTTGCAACCCTTAGAAATCCCTGAGTGGAAATGGGAGAGTATCTCCATGGATTTTGTAATAGGATTACCAAGAACACCAACTGGATATGATGCCATATGGGTCATTGTGGATAGATTAACCAAATCTACTCACTTTTTACCCATTCGAGCAAATTATCCGTTGGAGAAATTGGCTCAATTGTATATTCAAGAGATTATTAGGCTACATGGGACCCCTTCAACCATCGTCTCCGATCGGGATCCAAGGTTTACTTCACGGTTTTGGGGAGCCTTACAAAAGGCGTTTGGTGCTAAGTTGTGCCTAAGCACTGCATATCACCCACAAACGGACGGCCAAACAGAAAGAACAATTCAAACTTTGGAAGATATGTTACGAGCCTATATATTAGAGCAACATGAGAATTAGGATCGTTACTTGCCGTTGGCCGAATTTGCATACAACAATAGCTATCACGTTAGCATCGGCATGGCTCCTTACGAAGCATCATGTGGACTAAAGTGCCAATCACCTCTGTGTTGGTACGAACAGGAGAATCAACTCTATTGGGGCCTGATTTAGTTGAGCAGACCACTGAGTAGATCAAGAGAATTCAAATTAAGATGCTTACAGCTTAAAGCCGTCAAAAGAGTTACGCGGATACCAAGAGGAAACCTCTAGAATTTCAAGAAAGAGACCACGTATTTCTGAAGGTTACACCTACAACGGGGATAGGTAGAGCCATTAAGGTCAAGAAGTTAAATCCTCGCTTTATTGGTCCTTTCCAAATCTTAAAGCGAATCGGATCAGTTGCATACCGAATTGCTTTACCTCCACATTTATCAAACCTTCATGATGTTTTCCATGTTTCCCAACTCAGAAAGTATCACCCTGATCCTACACACCTTCTAGAACTTGAATTAATACAGTTAAAGGAGGACTTGACTTTCCATGTATAGCCAGCACGGATTGTAGACAGAAGCAGCAGACAACTTCGAAACAAATCCGTGCAGCTAGTAAAGATAGCATGGGGAAAGGAAGATGCTGAAGACTACACTTGGGAACTAAAATCAAGCATGAGAACAGAGTATCCTGAACTATTCTCAGGTACTAAATTTTGAGGACAAAATTTTTTTAAGGAGGGTGGTAATATAACGTCCGCAATTTCCGACCTCCAACCTCATCACTATTCCTGACCTCCAACTTCATCTCCAAGGCTCAAATGGACTGCCTAGGATTTTCCGATTTCCGACCTTATGTACGTAATATACGATTTCCGACATTAGGCTCGAGTTAGAATGGACACGAAGTCTGACATCCAAGTTTATCTCAACCAGAAGTGGACGCGAGATCAAATCTCTGAATTGGCTCCAAGTTCGACCAAAATTTACACGAGTTCCGATCTCGAGTTTATTCCCAAGAGCTATTCATTTCTATTGATGTTCTTGAGTTCCGAGATTAAATTTGGAGTTCCGAGATTCTATAAGTTCTGATTTCCTGGTACATAAGATTCATGTTTTGATTCTTGATCTCCGGTGTTATGCTTAGAATCGATTCAAGTTTACATAATGTCCCCGACTTCCGGGTTTAAGTGTTTGGTTTCACATCCGACTTTGCTTTAAAGTTTCGAATAAACCAGACAATATTTCCGAGTTTCGATTTAATCTCCGAATTTCGAATGGATTTGGACTAGTTCCGACTTTAAGGAGAGTATGAGTTTCGATGTCATTTTCAGATACAATGGAAGCGAGTTCCACTTTTTAGGCAACGTGGAGAGCAATTTTGTCACAAAAGAGGGAGACATGGCTGAATTTTGCCCACAAAATTTTAGCCAATCAAGACTCACAAAGCCAACTACCACCTCAAGCTTATATAACTCATTCTTTCCCTCCTTCAGCCCCATTTCTATGCTGCCTTCTCCCTCGTTCTACTCTCTTTTCTCTTCTCCACTCACCCAACTCCATCCAACTTTCAAGTTCAACCAAGTTCTATTTCCAAACTCAATCCTAATAACAAGAGGTAGAGGTTTATTTCTTGCTTGATTTTCTGATTCTTGGATGACTGGTGGTGGCTTATTTTCTCAAATCTTTGATGTGTTGATTGATTGATTATGATGATATATGGCTGGTTTATTGGCTGTTTGTGAGATTAAAACCAAATTGGAAGCAAGAAAGGATAAAGATAGGAAGAGCTGAGAAGCTGGAAAACCTAAGATCCTCGACAGTTCGTACGGCGAAGTGTACGGCTCCTTCTATCGCCGTTTAAAATTGATGAAACCATTTTTATGTGAAACTAGACATCTAGGGCTTTCTATACATATATCATATAAGGCCATTGGATTAATATTGAGAGAGATATGAATTTTTGAAGCTTGACCTAGGATTCAGGACTTTCATCCAAGCAGTGTGACTTGAAAAGGGTGTAACTCACCCTATACAACTCCAAATTGAGTGAAACCAATTTTGTTAGAAAGTTTATACATATGAGAACCTCCTATAAAGAAATTCAGAGTTTGTTATTATCTCATTTGTTCCCAGTGATTCGAAGAAGTTACCCTATGTCCAAACTGAGCCAAAACAGGGCAGTTCAGGAAGGTTCGATTTCGGGGCTTAAAGGTTGTCCTATTAGCTTTGATATGAGACCAATTTCGTATGATTTGAGCCAGTTTTCGATTTTTAGTAGATTTTTACTTTTAGGTGTGCAATTTTGGCTAGCCACAGTGCAAGCCGGGATAAAGCCTAAATAACTTGAGCTATGGTTATCAAAATTAGATAGGACCAAAGAGGTTAGAAAATAGACACATAACACTTTAACATATCCAAAATTGAGGTCCAAATGAGTTAAATAGAAATTATGGCTTGATTTGCAAAAACCAAGTTGAATGATTATGTTGAGGCTGTAACTCTGCCTTAATGGGGCTAATGCTTCTATGAGTTCAATGATGAATTATGCATGCAATATTGTGACTTCTATGAGAAATTGGTATTCTGATATACTAGCACTATTCATGGGGAAGCGGACACGCTCCGCTATGCCGCCAAGATTTCGGTAAAGTATATGCATTAGTTATGATATACATATAGATGCATGTGCATTTTCAAGAAAGCTATAAAACTCATGTTATGAGGAACCTAAAGATTATGTTATGATGAAAGTTCCATGATACTTGGGCCAGCCCCGGAATAAAGTTAAGGGGAATAGATCGGTGGGGAGGTCGGGGAAAGCAAACCCGGCATTCCTGTATAGGAATGAGCTCGATCCTGAAAAGCAGACTATTACCCAGGAGTCTAAAATGGCCAAGAACTCCCAGGGGACCAAGTAATGGAAATGTTTATGAGGAATGGAAAAGTTATGAAGAAAGGTTCAAGAGCAAGTTTTGCATGATTGCATTAAATGCATAATTACATTGAATGATTATTATAAGTTATTTACAGTTTGTTTGTTGAATTCACTTACTGCCGTATGTTAATTTATTCTGCTCATTATTCTGTGCATTACCGTTAGCAATTTATTCGGTTTCTTATATTGTCTTAAGTAAAACTGAACCTTGCCTCGGACCAGACATTTTCTTAAACTCATTGAATATGGATAGTTTAGTTTGATCTCATGTTTTTATAATTAAATAAAAGCCAAGGGAACTAAGAATGAATGCGATGTTAGTTAAACCCCATACGCGAACCCTACTGAGAATTTCTTCAAATTCTCACCTCGTTTTGCATTTCCGCCTCATTCTCAGATGTGGACGATGGACTCGACGGCTACCCTCTTTATTGAGATTCCAGACTTGTAGCTCCACCACGACCCCGCAGTGGGCTCACTGTATATAGCCGGCCATTTCCGTTTTTATCTTTTTAGTGATAGGAATTTTGCTGTCCCTTTACATCATCCTGCTTTTGATCCTGCTGCCCCATACTTTGCGGTCCCACTGCACGTGGCACACCCTCCGCCAGCACCTCCCGCACCCATAGCACTTGCAGCTCCTGCTGATCCTGCGCCAGAGTCACCTCCGCAGGTGGTACCAGACGGGCCTTATTTCTTTTTGGTACACTGGCCCCACTTATGTATCCTATTTTGAAACTTGTACATAAAATGAAACAGTGGCTTCCTATATATATATATACACGCATATACAGTTGACGGCATATATGTTATTTGTTCTTATCTTTTCTGTGGTGATGTTTTAAACTCTGTCAGGTTCGTTATACATCGCTCCATTTCTTCTGTTACAAAAAAAAGTGATACGGAAAAGGAAACTTAAGTGGAGTATTAATACGGTAACACAATGTACTTAATTTCATGCTATGACTTAAGCATAACATTAAATTAATAGGGTGTTACACTTTCCATATGAGGATCCACCTCTACCCTAGACTTGACTTCCGGATGTGCTAGCAACCCTGCAATCAAATTGCAAGTCTAATCCGATAATTGAATTATGACTAACTGTCTTAATTAGAATGAATTCATTCTTGGCAGGTACATATCCTATTGTGTGTGACTAGCTAGGCTCATTTGTAATTGGTAATGAGATCATAAAATGAACCTTTTGATATTGCCGGAACTCATTTCTGTACCAAAAGTAAAATTTTCAAAATACCCTTGGCTTTCATAAGTCATGGGTAACACCTAGCACAGCATGCCATGACCACCCAATTAGTGACGAATGTATCAATTAGAATATTTTGATGAACCAACAATCATATTTACTATGCGTTCGAATCCTTTCATTATAGCATCCCAATCCAGCTAGGGTCATGGATAATTTCAAACCCTATAGTTATACCATATGGAGTCTTTGGGTTTCTATTCTTCGATCAATGGGACATGAACTAGAAACTCTTTTCCATTTAAGTCTAAGTACCTTGGCCAAGGATTTCATGATCAAGAATAACCCCATATCCATAGGACCTATTCTTGTTTATTTGAAGTAATGAATTCTTTCTTGATTGTTCACCTATTTCCATACACAACTAACTATAGTCACAAACTACCTGATACTAATGCATAGCACAAGTATATAAGCAATAGCAATGTACAAGATAACCCATCTCAAGTCTAAGGATTATATACACTAAGATGATCTAGATAATATTTCATTGACATTAGTAAAATATCATGTGAACATTATCTACAGCTCACATTCGACCCACTTAGCGTATAAGTGTCCACATATTTGTTTTGACATCTAACATTGTATAGTATGAGACTCACTACTCCATCTTCATTATTATGTTATACTAATCTTGGAAATAGATAGAGGTGACAATCTTTGACCGGGAATAATAATGCCTAGTTAATATTTCGATGATCGTGAACTATTTTCAAGATCTTGTCTTAGACTACTTCATTACTCACATTCTTAACTCTTGACAATGAAGTATCTAACAAGTATCTTGTGGACTTATTACAATAAACATACACAAATATGAATAAAAGAATAATAGATTGCCATTAATAGGATTTATTCACATATATGTCGGCTCTAGGGCATACAACTAGCAATCCCCCACTTGCATTAGAGCCATTCAGTACAATATCTAAGACCCATAGTTTCAAGATGTCTATCCAGTTGTTGTTGCATCATGGCTTTTGTGAGTGGATTAGCAACATGGTCTACTAAAGCTACCTTTTGCATAGTTATATCACCTCGCTCGACTATTTCTTGGATAATATGAAATATTCTCTTAATGTATTTGGACTTCTAGTATGCTCTACGTTCCTTTCCCTAAGCTATGGCTCCACTATTGTCACAATAGCGACCAAGTGGTGATGATATGCAAGGAATTGCACCAAGTTCTATTATGAACTTTCTAATCCAAACTGCATCTTTTGCCACATCTGATGCCACAATATATTCAGCCTCTATAGTGGAGTCTGCAATTGTTGACTGCTTAGAATTTTTCGAGCTAACCGTTCTTCCATTTCAAGTGAATATATAATGCAAGATAGGCTTTCTATCATCTACATCTAATTGGAAATTAGATTCTATAAAACCATTGAATCTTACGTCACCTCCTCCATATACCAAGACCATGTCCTTAGTCCTTCGTAAGTACTTAAGGATGTTCTTGATAGCTACCCAATGTTCCAGTCTTAGGTTGGATTGAAATCTACTAGGTATACTAATAGCATACATGATATTCGACCTAGTACACAACATTACATAGATAAGGCTACTGATGGCAAAAGCATAAGGTACCTTAGCTATTTTCTCCCTCTCTTTAGGTGTCTTGGACCACATCACTTTATAGAGGTGAATATCATGTCTCATAGGGAGTAAACCTCTCTTGTAATCAAGCATGTTGAACCTCTTCAATACCTTGTCCATGTATAGACTTTGGGAAAGGCTTATCAATCTATTTAGTCTATCCTTATAGATCCAAATCCCTAGAATATAGGTTGCTTCTCCCAAATCTTTCATGGATAAAGTCTTTGACAAGCAAACCTTTACTGTCGTGAGCATGCCGACATCATTCCCAATTAGTAGAATGTCATCGCCATATAATACAAGAATGACGATCTTGTTCCCACTAACATTTTTGTACACGCATGATTAGTCTTCATTCTTGATGAAATCAAAGGACTTAATGGGCTCATCAAAACAAGATTCCAACTCCTCAAAGCTTGCTTAAGACCATAAAATGATCTCTTAAGCTTGCACACCTTAGACCTATCCTCATATTCAATACCCTTAGGTTGGTCCATGAATATGTTTTACTCAATGTATCCATTAAGGAAAGTGGTTTTGACATCCATTTGCCAAACCTCATAATCATAGTGCGCTGCTTTGGCTAGCAATATTCGAATGGATTTAAGCATGGCTATATGCAAGAAAGTCTCCTCATAGTCGACTCCCTCCCTTTGGCAATACCCTTTTGCCACTAGCCTTGCCTTAAAGGTCACCAATCTTTCTCTTGTAGATCCATTTATTCCTAATAAGTACTATACCTTTAATTGGATCGACTATATCCCAAACTTGATTCAAGTATAGGGAGTCCATTTCGGACTTCATGGCTTCTAGCAATTTCAAAGAATCTATATCAGATATAGCTTCCTTATAAATAGTAAGATCGTCTTTATGATCATTATCTCCATGTATGAATAACTTTTGCACATTTTCATGAAAACCAAGGTATCTCATGGAAGACGAATTATCCTTCTTGGCTTTTGAGATTCTATGACATTCTCATTCTGAAGGAGCTTTTTCACTAGTTGATTAGTTTCCAATGGTTCAAACACTTTGTCGATTTGTTGGGCTGATGACTCCTCATCTAGTTCTATTTCCTTTCCTATGCCTCCTTCTTGAACAAACTCTTCTTCAAGAAAAATAGTATCTCTACTGATTACAACTCTTTGTTCAATAGGAAGATAGAAATAATATCCAAAGCTATTATTTGGGTACCCCACAAACCTGCCTTTTAGGAATCGAGTTTCCAATTTGTTAGTGTCTAACTTCTTAACGATTGCTGGACGCCCAACATCTTAACATGTTTTAAGACTAGGCTTCCCTATTCCAGATTTCGAATGGAGTAGTAGGGACCAACTTGGATGGAACTCTATTAAGAATGTAGCAAGCAGTATGCAATGCATATCCCCAAAATGAGATAGGAAGGTCTGTATAATTCATCATAAATCGCACCATATTTAACAAAGTACGATTTCTCCTTTCAAAAACACCATTTAATTGTGGTGTTCTTGGTAGAGTGCATTGTGAAATAATGCCATATAATTTTAGAAATTCATCAAATTTAGTACTTAAGTAATCTCCTTCTTGATCGGATTGAAGAGCTTTAACATTCTTTCCTATTTGTTTTTCTACTTCTAATTTAAATTCCTTAAACTTTTCAAAGGATTCATGCTTATTCTTCATAAGATAAACATAACCATACCTAGACAAATCATTAGTAAAGGTTATGAAGTAGTGATATCCACCGTTAGCCATTGCACTGAATGCCACACATATCACTATGCACAAGCTCTAGAACTTCCTTGGCCTTTTCCATTTGTCCCAAAAATGGAAACCGAGTCATTTTGCCTTGAAAACATGATTCACAAGTTGGAATGGGTTCAAAACCCAAAGGAACTAATAATCCCATTTTTTCCAACTTGTTTATCCTATCCTTTGCGACATGACTTAGTCTTAGGTGCCAAAGTTGTTTGAGACTAGGGGTTGAATTAGATATAGCATTCATTTAAGCAATCCAAGGAGATGCTTTGTTTTTGGTGCTCAAGTAATAAAGCCTATCCTGCAAGTAAAGAACAAAGTTATTTCCAAAATAAATGTTGCAAACATTATCCTTAAAATAAAAATAATAACCATTTTTAGTCAAACTAGAAATTGAGAGTTTCGATACATATTTGGTAAAACCAATATATGATGCAAAAACATAACATGATTATTTATTAATGATAAAGAAGTTGAACCCACAGTTTTAGCTGCAACACTTGCTCCATTACCTATCTTCAAGGTCACTTCATTCCTTCTTAGGACTCTACTGCTTGCTAGTTCTTACATAGAGGTACAAATGTGAGAACTTGCACCCATATCAAGAACCCATGCAATACATGAGCTATATGGACTATTAGAATTAAAACAGCAAGAAATAGACATACTTTTCGAAGGTACACCCTTTCCCTTGCTTACCCTCAATTCCTCCAAGTATTGAGGGCAATTTCTCTTCCAATGCCCATTTTTTCCACAATGGAAACATTTTCCTTCATCCGCAACTTGTTTCTTCTTGCCTTTTTTCTTGGATACCCCAACCGATGACTAAGGAACAGAATTCTTCTTCCTTTTCTTCTTCTTCTTAGTCTTACTAGAAGTAGAAGCCACAAGAAGCTTTTCTTTTCATAGCCTTTTGGGTTGTGACCAACAAGTTGTGTAGGCCAGCAAGCATACATTCTATCTTGTTCATGCAAAAATTCACAATGAACTAAGAGAATGGTTCTAGGAGTGACTAAAGGATCAAATCCAAATGGAGGTTAAAATCCATGTAGAACGCCAAATTCTTAAGCTATTCAATCAGCCTGATCATCCCCTTGAAGAGCACCTACATTAGACCCTTCGACATTTTAGCCTAGAATAACTGCTTAGATATCTCATATCTGGCAGTCTTGCTTTGCTCACCATATAATTCTTTAAGGTGCAGCAAAACCTCTTGTAGTTTACATGTTTTCATGTTGCCTTTACAACTCATTAGTCATAGGCCAAAATGTAACATCGTGCTTGCATGTCATTGCATTGCCATTTATTATAAGCATCTATTTCCTATTCCTTAGCTCTTTCCACTTCCACTAACGGAGCAGGCTGTGGAATGTCCAGAACATATCCAATACGTTCCAAATTTAGAGGAATTTTCAACTTGTGAAAACTAGTCTGCAAAATTAGGCCCAATAAGCCTATTCATGTTGAGTATGCTAGCGAGGGGTTTTAAAGATTTTATATTTGATAATACTGCAGAAAATAACAAAATTAAATTAGTGTAACGATATATGTATTCATCATAATGATCATGGTATTATAATCAAAATGATTTCCCACTAATTTTTTTTTCAAATCCTACACTTCCAAAATAGGAAATTGAAATCTTAGTTGGGTTAGATTCCTAGTAGTGATTGAATTCTTATAAAATACTAACCCTCCTCAGGTACATCTATTCTTGGAGAATTAATATGCTACAAGTGAACAACTCTTGTTTAGTACACCTTATGTACAACTTAATCTTATTTGGCTCCTAGTACTTTGGATCTCAGGAACATCCGTTCTTGGCCTATTATACATAGTTAAGTCCAATCCCACAAAACCTTAGATATCAATTACCTCAGGTACATCCATTCTTGGTAATTGACTATCTATAAACATCTCATGTTTGAATATTAACTCAAAAATACATTAACCAATGTTCGTGCCCCTATGTTACCTTAGCCAATGACGAAATCAGTTAAGTTCTTGGTTAGCATTTTCGTGGAAAGCCTAGACATAGTTTCCGAAACTATACCATTTTAGACTTAATATTTTATTTGAAAGATTTTCTTGGGGTAGCCTAATTACTATTTTGGTTTCACTTTTCACATGCATCCATCTTCAATATATGATGCATCACAAACATCCATAATATCAAAAATGGAAACATAAACCCATGATCATGGACTTTCTATGGGCCCAATCCTAGCCACAAGGATTGCGTAGGGCCATTGGGGTAATATTAAAATTATACAGTCTTCAAGCTCCCATTGGACTCCATCTCTATGGAATTTCTTCTAAGGCTTTGGGCATCCATTGCTTTCACCTCTCCTTTGATATCTCATACATTACAAGAATTTATGCTTGGCATACCAAGGTGAGAATAAAAGAAAATGGGCTCTCTAAAAGGCCTCTAACTCAAACCAATAAAATTACATCCCAATGAAAAATAATAATAATTAAAAACAAATTACAATCCATTGCAAAATAAATTACATCCTATAAAATAAAACCTATCACATCGATTTTCTAGAGTCCATGATAAGCTCCATGCAATAAAATCAAATAAGGAATCAATAGTAAATAAGGAAATTTTGATTTTATGCCTTCAACATGATCGTTTCAAATATCACATATTTAAAACTTGCCTTCAATATAATATGTAATTATTATAGAACACTTCAAATATCAACATTTAAAACTTGCCTTTTAATTTTGAAACTAACCAAATCTCATTCATGACTTTACCGATTTCAAAATCATTTAAAACCAATTTCACATATCTCGTTATTAGATACACATATCATGTAATTGATTTCAAAATATTCCATAATAAGAAAATAGTCTAGTTTGTGAAACATACCATGTAACATCTTGAGTTCTAAGGGTAGATCAGGATAGAAAGAAGCTCAGGCCCGAGGCAACGGCAGAACTGTAAATAGGATGCTGTAGAAAAAGAAGGGCAAAATTGTAGTTTTTAGATTATAATGGCAAAGCTGTAAATAAAGGTTTACGGCTATCAAGAGGGGCAATAGTAGAAAAATTCTAATTTCGGGATTACGTGGGCCCCATGACAATAGTAGACAACTAAACTATATGTAATAACTCTATAACTAGTATTTTCTACATTTGACTTTAGATAAAAGTAATATTACTAACACCGTATATATATATATATATATATATATATATATATAAAATTGATAGCTAGACACCTTGAATTAATCCTCAGGAGTCTTATGTTGTCTCTAGATACCCAGAGGAATAATCCCCCAAGGATTAGATAGACTTATCGGAGGAATGGCCAAAGCATGTGGCTAGAGATGAGCCACACCAACACTCTAAGTGGATGAACCAGGGCCACCCAAAACTCGAACTTAAGTGAATTTAAATTTTGTCTCATACCCACCAATAGAATTTGAGGTACCAACTTAACTAGCAAGCTAACAATTTTCCTTTTTTCTCCTTCATGTTGCGCCACCTTCATCATCATTCTCTCTTCATTTTTTTTCTTCTTCTCCTCCATGGTTAAGAGCTTCAAACTCAAAGATGAAGGCCTTCTTGGCCTTAAAACCACTTGATTCTTTTATAAAAATTGATCCTTAACTTCTACTCTATAAAACCCCTCCATCAATTTAATAATCAACCATCAAGTGGAGTCTCTCCACCTCTGTGTGAGCTGCTGCCATGGTGATGAAGGAAGGCTAGGATGTTGCTTTTGTCTTTCTTGCCTCCTTAGTTTCAAAGATTTTGAGGTAGGTAACTCAAATCCTTAGCTATTTGATGATTTGTGTGGTGATGTGGCTAATATGATTTCTATGTGTGATCATCTATTTAATCTTGTATGACGATGTTATGATCTCTTTTTAGTGAATTAAGATAGGGAAACTTGGTTTAAGTTGATAAAGAGGTCAAAAGAACAAGATAAAACCAAAACAGAAAAGCTAAGGGATAAAACTCTAGGGTGACGTCCGTATGGCGTAGCCCATAAATTACCCTACATAACTCGAATTTGAATGAAACTGGACTTCAAGAGCAATCCAGGGATATAAATTATAAGATTAAATTTAAAATGAATTAATTATGAATTTTTGAAGTTAGTTATTAGATTTCACTTTCTATCATGACCAGAGTGTGATGTAAGGGGCATAACTCGCCCTATACAACTTTAAATTAGGTGAAACTAACTTTTTTATAAAGCTAATACATAGGACATTATGCCGTAAAAATTTCAGAGCCATTAGTAGATTTCCTCTAGTAATTCCTTGAAGTTGACCTATGCTTTATTTAGGTTGAAACACGGCAGTCCACTTGAGGAGCTTATAACTTGAGTTCTAATTATCCAATTGGATTGAAACTTTAAGAATTAAAAGATAATCCAAATAGCTTCATTTTGGTATAAAATTTGGATGAAAATGATAAAGGATGGATTTTTAGTGATTTTCTAAATTTAGGTCTACATGTTTGTTTTGAAATAGGGTAGCCTTGAGTAAAACTTTAATAACTCAAGTTATACATATCAAAATTTAGTGAAACTAAAGAGGTTTAAAAATAGACTAACAGGGATACAATCCATAAAGTTTCTAGATTAAAATGAATTAAAATGGAATTATGGTATAATTTAGAAATACACTGCAGATTTAAAGTAAAGAGGAATAACTTGAACGTGTCTTGATTTAAGGTTCCTGTAAGCCATGGAAAGTTTAAAGGCATAAGTTTTATGCAACTTCACACTAAAATGATATTATATTGATATATTAATTATGATGAATATGATTGCTGGGATTGGCTGACTATTTGTATATTAGGATGCTTCTATGTTTTAACTATTATGCTACCAAATTTCCGATGGAAATATGTGGAAGCCATGAGTATGTATATGTTATATACATGAGCATCATGCATGCAAGAATGTTTGGAAGTAAGATATGAAGCTTGTGCATAATTAAGTGCATGTGACATGTTCATGCATGATGATATTTAAGAATAAAGAAAGATAATAAGAACTTGCAAAAGGACGTACCGAGCCTGTAGTATTGTCGATGACTTAGGCCAACCTCTAGCCAGATTTAAGGAGAATAGATTGGTGTGAGGGTTAGGGGAAGTAAACCCATCACTAATATATAAGTATGAGCTCGGACCATAAAAGCAAACTATTACCCAGAGGTGAGAAGAGGCCATTCACCTACATGGGGACTAAGTACAGATGAGCAAGATGCAAATTAAAGAAAGTAAAAGATAAGAAAGTCAAGTACATTTACATAAGTTAAGTATGTGCATTAGTGTGTGCATCTTTAAGCATTTTATTATATTGAAATGATATTATGATTATGTTTGAAATTTGATATTGTTATTGTTATTATACTTGCTGTGATCATGCCAAGTGAGTGTTAAAATATAATCTGCTTTGAGAATTATGTTTTCAAATTTAAAATTTAAACCAGTGCCTATGTGTATATATCAACGTCTTTCATAATAATTCGAAGCAATTGGAATATTTATAATGATACCCTATAAGATTAATGGTTTGAGTTTACCTATTGAGAACTTTAGGTTCTCACTACCTATTTGTGTGTTTTTCCTTAAACAATCCAGTATCTAGGCTAGATTTCATGTATGAAACAGAGTCTTAGGACATTCACCACACAAGACCCGAACTTGAGTTTAGATCGGAAAACATAAGCGACCATCCGATATTTACAAAGTGATGATTCCAAGTCGAGTATGCGCCCGGCATGCAAGATTAGTTAAGTTCCTTAAAATTATGATTCTTTATTCTTATGTACTAAATATTTTGGAATTGTAACTCCTTATGTAATAAAGGATTGTGAAATTTAAGGGCCATATATTTATTATATTATAATTTTCTCATTTTAAGGTCTTTTACAATATCCGTAACAATCTCTAGATACAGCCACATAACTTGAGCATGACATTTGTATTTGGAGGATGTTATACACCAAAATATCACATATTTGGTTTATCAATTTAAAAAAAAACTATATTATGAAATTTGCCCATATTACCATAATTGCCTATTTTTTAAACAAACAAAATATCACGTATCAACTTATCAATTTCAAAAAGGCATATTCAGCCATTCATGTCACGAATCAAAATAGCATGCTTTCATAATTCCTAAATATCTAATATTTAGTAACCATGAAATTCAAGTTTCACAGACTGAACAATGAAAAGAAACGTCTGAGAATCAAATTTTCGAAAACATGGCAAGCATCACATGTATGGCATTCTTTCATAATATTCTAAAGAATAACGATTTGTAGTACGAAACTTTTTTGTGCAAAACGCACGAATGGATATGATTGGTTAAATTTTAAAAATACCATCTTTTTGTCTCTACCCAACCATAATTTCTGCCCTTTTCTTTCTTTACATTCTTACCCCCTCGTTCATTTAGGCTGTTTCGTACGGCTTCGTTTTGTGCTATATAGCAGCAATGTACTGTATTCTAAATATCAAATATTTAGTTACTTTAAAATCAAATTTCATGATTTTAAATTGATTAGAAAAATGCTTTTCAAAACATTCTGGAAAGCCTATGACATGATACGACTATCATCACTTTCATCACAGTCTTTGTAAAATTGTGGCAGAAGTGAAAGGTCACGGTCTCTTCCTTGGACGATTCTTGGAACTTTCTCTTGAAAAGAACAATTTTCTTATCAAACCAAAGGCATAAAAACGTGTCGAAACAATCACAAGGGTGGCTTTGATAGCACTATTAGAAAACTATAGATAATGCAACGGAATGGAACAAACAAAAATTTTTCATCACATGAATATATTCATATAGGATCAAACAATACTCATGAAATCATATCTCATGAGTTTGGTATTACCTCGTATTATTTAGATAACATAAACACATGAAATTAAAAGATTATAGAGACATTTAGCTCTTGAAATGATATTCCATAAAAAATTGATGCTCGTCTCACAAACATATTCGCATAATTGCATGTCCTATAGCTCGTCCATACAAATACAATCCGCCAAGGAACTCCTCTTCTTAATCTAAGACCCATTTCTCATTGCCCTTCAATAAACAAGAATCTCATATGACTATGGAGTAGGAAGTGGTGTCAAAGGCTTTTTAACTAGAGAGAGAGTGGTATTGTATGTTCAAAAGATTTCTACCAAGTATATACAACCCTTAGTCTTCTCTCTCTATTTATTTGTAATTAATTATAGCCCCTTTTTTTTCTTTTCTGTAAGGTTGCACTTTTGAAATATGCAATATATGGGCTGATATTTATGTCATAATCAATTCCTAATTGAATCCCAAATAGACAAAACCTTTTTTAATATATATAGCCCAAAATTTGAAAAGACAAAAATGCCCTTAACACAAGTTTCTAAAATATGGACTTATCATATATATAGAAACTTTTCATATGAGGATCCACCTCCACCTTGGACTTGACTTCAGGATGTGCTAGCAACCTTGCAATCAAATTGCGAGTTAAATCTGGTAATTGAATTATAATTAACTGTATTAATTAGAATTAATTTGTTTTTGGCGAGTATATATCCTATTGTGTGCGACTAACTAGGTTCATCTGTAATTGGCAATAAGATTATAAAATCAACCTTTTTATACTTGAAACTCATTTCAGTGCTTGAAGTAAATTCCCAAAATACCCTCAACTCTCATAAGTCATGGGTAACACCTAACGCACATGCCATGACCACTCAAGTAGTGACGAATGTATCAACTAGAACATTATAATGAACCAACAATCATATTTACCATGAATTCGAATCCTTTCATTATAGCATCTCGATCTAGCTAGGGTCATGGATAATATTAAACCATATTGCTTAGACCGTATGGAATCTCTAGGTTTCTATTCTTCGATCAATGGGACATGAACTAGAAACTCTTTTCCATTTAAGTCCAAGTACCTTGGCCAAAGAATTCATGATCAAGAATAACCCCATATCCATAGGACCTATCCTCGTTTACTCGAGATAATGAATTCATTCTTGATTGTTCACCTATCTCCATTCATAAATAACTAAGTATAGCCATAAATTGCCTAATACTAATGGATAGCACAATTATATAAAAAGTAGCAAATTATAGTTACTTATGTATAAGATAACCATGCCATCTCAGGTCTAAGGATTTATGCAATAATATGATCCAGATAATATTTTATTAACATTAGCAAAATACCATCTAAACATTATCTATACGTGACATTTGACCTGCTTATCATATAAGTATCCACATATCTATTTTGACATCTAATGTTAGATAGTATAAGACTCACTACTCCATCTTCATTAGCATGTTATACTAATCATGGAAACAAATATAGGTGACAATCTTTTAGAATAATAATGCCAAATTAATATTCTTACAATTGTGAACTATTTTAAAAATCTTGTACTAAACTACTCTGTACTCATATTCTCAACTCTTGCAAATAAAGTATCTAATTAATGAGTATCTTGTGGACTTATTCTAATACACATATACAAATATAAATAAAATAATAATAGACTGTCATTAATGGGAATTATTCATACATATATCGGCTTAGGGTATACAACTAACAACTTATCATACATACAGCAATACACATATACATATGAGTGCAGTGCCAACCACCAAATTTGTGAATCCATCATAATAGAAGCGGCATGGAAGATCGATGCCAAATCTTGAGGTCTCCGATAACCAATGAAATACAACATAAATGCAGTGCAGTACCAAATCTTGATGCAAGTCCAACACAAATACTAAAGGCCTATAAGAATCTTTCTCTTTCTCTAGCTTTTAGACTGCGGCTGTGCAATCATGCAACCCATTTGAAACTTAGCTCCCATAAACAAAGATATTAATTTGATACTATGGAGTATCCCATAGACAGATGTTCTTCACTTGAATTTGTCGACCAAAGTAATTAAAAAGATCTCTGGGATTGAACAGATAGGCCATTCATTTATATTATAATCAATACTATAGGGAATCCCCATTTTTCTGCAGGGTCCACGTTAATTGATGGTGCGCAAGTCGACCAACTATACAACTATTCTTAATTTATTGGTTTATTATATATTCGTGTCATAACTCATCAATTCGTACCTGTTTGCGAAAGAGTAAAAAATCTCTAGGGCTTTGCCAATTTCCGCCATTGTAACGTTCAAATTATATTATATATATATAAAATAATACAATTGTAGCGCTTGAGCACCATGAAAGGTCACAATACAGCCAAGAATGATTAACGTTCAAATTTCCTCGTCCAATTACTCCTTTAATGTATATGTCCATGTTATTAAGCAAATCTGAGCGTAAATGTGACTGTTCTTATTAAGATTTTATGCTTATAACATTCAAAGAAGATATGCAACAGAAGAGGTGAACATCAAAAGAGACCTATATCAAAATGAAATACAAATAATTTAGAAAACATTATGAGCCTTATTTATTCCTATGTAAGCAAACAAACATGTTCGCCCACGTCAGAGAGTGAGACCTATGGAATCAAAAGCTATTTGACATATAAACGGTCCACATTTGAAGAGCACACACACCACATATTTAGTCAAATGACATAATTAGCGGTTAGAATCTTCATATGGCATTGGCATACTCAAAAAGATTATAAATACCTGATGATCCCTTAACTTCCATATCATCTCCCTTTGCATTTTCCTCTTATAATCTGAGCTAGCTAGCAAAAATATCCTATACATAACTTACACGCACACACACTCGCCCTCTCTCTCTCGGCGTTTTTTTGGTACATTAAGTCACTCTCTCTACTTATACAAAAAGCCGCTAAATTAATTACCCTCTTGCTTCTCTTAAGTGATCATGGGTAAATTTCAGGCCATGCACAAATATTTTGTTGTTTTTCTTGCACTAGTTGCCTTCCATGATTGCCATTTATCTCATGGAAGGAAGATCATAAAGCCATTGAACACAAAATCTGTAGGGCAAAACGATAATCCCCATCCTACCCTTCCGCCAATTAAAACCAGCGTTAATGTTCCTACTCCATCATCGAAGAAAGTTGGCACACCCAAAATGATACCAAACTATGGTGTTGCGGTAAGTTTTGAAGATTCAAGTTCAGACACAAATGCTTTCCGACCCACAACACCAGGAAACAGGGGTGATGTTGGTTACCGAAAATTTGCAGGAGAAGATAATCATATGAAAGCAACGGTGGTAGTTCAGAGTTCAGATGTTGAAGTTTCTGTGACTGGGGCTGGCCCAGGTCACAGCCCTAGCGTTGGCCATGCTTATCCAAACAAAAATGGAAAGCTAAATTAGTCATGTAAATAAATATTTCCTGAAGATAATATTATTTGTATATAGATTATGAGCATTAAGAATGAATATCTAAAAGGAAGAGTAACATAAAATATTTGGCAAATAAATGAGACCTAAGTTTAATGTTATTCTCTCTCTTAGCTAGTCATTCTTAGTGTCCTCATTATATATACAAGTAATTTACTTTTTCTTATGTACCGAAACTGCTGAGGTCCAGCCGCATGTGTAAGTCACAAATGCTTTCCTCAATTTCGTCGTGTACTGCGGATTCTGTGTCCTTGCATGCTAAACAATGCACGCGGCACGGTCTGGCTTTAGCAAGTACTTTTCGTCGGTAGGGGTCTATATATATATATATGTAAAAGTCATAAATTTAAGTCGTGTTAAAGTCTTCTCTATGTGTCATTCAAAATAGTGTCGCTTGTTACGTTTTGCATTAATGGGTTTAATTATGTGATCCACATTGAAAAAAGCAAATAAATAAAATGTTGTTTGTACAAATATTCTACATGCTATTCCGGTCTTTCATTTTGGCCTTAGTTACTACGTTTTCTACTATTGAGCATGTAAAACCAATCCATCTCTTCCGTCTCTTAATTTTATTGGTTCATAAAGGGTCTAGCATTAATTCAGGCTTTTTAAGCTGTGGCAGAAAGGTTAGAAAAATTTCTTTTATTTTGAACTGTAGAAAGAGACAACCGGTACTGTCTAAGAGTGAACTGAAAGTGGTAATTAAAAATTAACAAATATGTAGAAAAAAAGTATGTCGTAATAAATATCATGCCTATTGTTTATATGTTGCTTTTAGATAAGTATAAAACGTTAACTTTTAAATCAATAATTAATATTACCATACTGTAAAATTACGTAAACAGTATCCTTTAGAGTATCTTGATCCTCTTGTTTATATACCGTTTTCAAATTTTCTCGCTTATATATCCAAATAAAAATAGCGTTCAAGTTTTTTTTCCCAAAAAAATAAACTGTATAATGAAGTTTTTGCGAGACGTAAAATACAGCAACTGAAAGAATCAAGCACTTTCCCCCATAAATAAAAGCAGAAGCACACACCTTTGGTAGAGTCCCCGCCGCAAGCATCTATGGCCCATGCAAGCCAATAACCATAGTTATTAAAGTTTAAAAATTTTAAAAGAAACAAACTCAAACAAGAAGAGCCAATAACCGTCATTAAGTCCTTTTCGTAATTATATCATGCGAACAAACTTTCTAATTTTTTTGGTCCTTCTCAAGTTGTATGTATGTATGAAAAAACAGGTGTCATCGGAGAATTCTAAGTAAGGCTTAGTTTGGTAGTGTTCTCTAAAAAGGTACTTTAACTTGTAAAAAGTATAAATTAATTTTTTCTATTTAATAAACTAAAAAATTGCGGTATTTTTACTCCTAGCTTTTAAAAGCCAAGGAGGTGCTCTCAGAAGCTCTTATGGGGTGTTCTTTAAAGCTGGCTTGTGTCCTCTAAAATTAAAAGACTAACATAACCTTATTTTTTTTAATAATGTTAAAAGTAAAAATTATTCTCTTTAGTATTTATAATCATTATAGTCATTTTAGATTTTTAAGAGCAACTTCATCAAACACTACTTTTGTGGTTTCTGCTTGTTAAGAGTAGCTTTTATATTATTTTACCAAACGATATTACTATGATTTTTTGAAACAAGCTTTTAAAGAGTCCATAGAACTCAGTAGCTCTCAAAAAAGCCATAACAATACCAAATCAAGTCTAAGTGAAAAGCCACAAAAGCATGCCAAACAATACATCGTGGCCCAAAATCTTAAGGTGATGGGTTTATGGGTCCTTCGAAATATATACTCTTCACTTAATCTAAACCTAACCAATGTGAAACTTTATTATTCACGCTTGAAATTCCAATGTTCTACCTCCTAAGTGTGAGACCGAGCATGGTGTACTCCCCCTTAATGAAAACTGTGGCAAAACTAAACACAAAGTCTTGACCAAAGGCTCTAAGGTTGGTAGCACCGTGTCCAAATTTAAATTTCAAATACTTAGCCCAACTGAGGCCTAGCCAAACCATTGGCTCTGATACCACTTGTTTAGTAAAGAGGTCAGGGGGAAACCAAAAATCGGAGAGATTTAAGTTAAGAGACTAAGTGAGAAATCACAAAAATGAGCCGAATGCCACACCTTAACCCAAACAAATGTTAGTTAGTTTTTTTTTTTTTTTTTTAAATTTAACTAGAGTATAATCATGATATTATTGTGAGACTAACTCCTCAACCACTTTTGTAACAAAATGCCCCTTTAACAATTATCTTATTTAAAGTTTAATTCTTGGTCCTTTCACTAAGAATACAGCTCGCTTAATGCTACACCCAACTCTTGTTAATTTTACTTTGAAGTTGAATTAAGGCATATCTCAAAGGAAAAATGTAACACCCTCCCAAGTACAGTACTATGCTTAAGTCATAGTACCACACCCTGGAGTTGTTACGGTTACCTGAACGGACCTTATCTGACAGCAACTTCCGTTGCGCTACTCTGATACCTCTTGAACTTTCTGGAGACAACACGGAAAAATAGGAGTGAGAATCATAAATTCTCAGTAGGATTCTCTATGATACACATGTAATGTCATCGTTGTCATCTCCAATTTGCTTCGGTTTATTATGGAAAAGGTGAACATCTTTGCACAATTGTTTAATTTTACATTTAAAAAAAATGTCTTATCCGAAGCAAAGTTCATTTTTACTCATATACTGGTCATTTGGGGAAGTCTACACAAGATTAATTCATGAATAATACCATGGATAATAACTTCAACATATAAAACACACATAGCATTAATCTACTGGGAACATAACCTCTGTACATAACTTAACTTGCACTTGAATTTATACACATACATAAAATTTTACTTTTCTTTCATTCGACACACCTAGGCGTTACGTATCGCCGTCCCTAGGGTGCTTGCATCTGTCTACACTTGAGCGTTACGTATCGCCGTCCTCAAGTGTAGCATCATACCACATCCAGTATGATCGCCATGTCATACCCCATCAGAGCGTGATCGCCATGTCACGTTCCTTAGGAATACGGTATCCTCATGCTATATCCCAGAGTATGATCGCCATGTCATACCCTGTCAGAGCGTGATCGCCATGTCACGTTCCTTAGGAATATAGACTCATCATCATATCTTTGCATGCCACATTCCAGAGTATGATCGCCATGTCATACCGTCAGAGCGTGATCGCCATGTCACATTCCTTAGGAATATGGGATCTTCATGCTATATTCCAGAGTATGATCGCCATGTCATACCTCGTTAGAGCGTGATCGCCATGTCACGTTCCTTAGGAATATAGAACCTTCAATCGGTACTTACACTAGCTGGGTCATGCCATGCCTCATGTAAGTCCTACCCCCCATATACTCACACTAGCTGGGTCGATGCCATGCCTGATGTGAGTGGGGCATATACTTAAATCTTTGGTCTTTAAGTCTTTACTCTTTAACCTTTACTGCCCTTGGGTAGCCTGGCCTTAGAGTGAGCTTGTCAGCTCAACTCGTGACCATTGTCACACCGACTCACCCACAAGGGGATTCACATCTTTATATTCACATTTAATATACTTATATCCTTTCATTCTCATGCGTTGTCAAGCATAGTCACGCTAAATGTACTTGTACATATGCTTCATCATTATCTCTCATATACCTCATATCATACTGCTTCTTGATTTATTCTCATATATCTCATATCACCCTTATATCATTCTTGCATATACATATCCCTAGTTTCATAAACTTCTGCCGTAAAATCGGCAGCATAACGGATCATATCCGTTTCCCCATGAATAGTGCCAGTCTTCATAGACAATTCAATCATAGCAACATAATCAACTTAACGCATATATATCAAGGTCAAACTGGCAATTCTCAACTCATACCTTATATGTTTTACTAATACCTATGAAATCATCAATTGGGTCACTATTCAGTTCTGCCCGAATTTCATATGATCCACCTTTATTACTATTCAACTCATTTAAATCTGAAATTTGGATATATCATAGCTCCGTGTGTCTACTTTCTAACCTCTTTAGTCCCATATCATTTTGATTTATAAAACTCAAGATATTCAACTTTTACCTCAGCCTGTCAGCCACTAGCCCGAATTACACTCTTAGAAGTATAAATTCACTAAAAATCGAAACTAAGCTCAAATCACACGGAATTGGTCTCATATTGAAGCTAACAGGACCACCTTTCCTTTGCCACAAGTTTCACTCCATTTGCTTAAGTATACCTCGAGTTATAAGTCCTGAAAGTCGACCTTCCTGAGCTACCTTGTTTTGGCTCGGTTTGGACATAGAGTAACTCCCTGGGATTACTGGGGACAATTGGGAGCATAACAAACTCGGAATATCATATTGGGATGTTCCCCTATGTGTAAGCTTTCTAACAAATTTGGTTTCACTCAATTTGGAGTTGTATAGGGTGAGTTATACCCTCCTCATGTCACCCTGCCCGGATGAAAATCCTAAACCCTAGGTCAAACTTCAAAAATTCGTATCTCCTTCAATACTAATCCAATAACCGTATATGATATATCTATGAAAATCCCTGAATGTCTACTTTCATCTAAAAGTAGTTTCATCAGATTTGACCGATTGTAGGCGGAGCCGTACTCTCCGCCGTACGGACTGCCGTGGAATCTCCACCAAGACAGCACCCTCATCCATCCATTTCTCTTAGTTTTCTTCTTCTAATTCTAATTGACACGCAAGATTTCATATTAATCCCATATTAATCCAATCATACACATCCAACATATCATCGAATAATCATAAAAAGTAATCTTTCATGCATCCTCAGTCTAGAGAAATTAAGACTAGAGATTGAATCCTACCTCTTTGGAGTATGACTTGAGCTAAGTGCTTAAACTTGGAGTGTTAGAACCTTGCTAAGCTTGGAGGAATGATGGAGTTGATTGAGAGAAGGGGAGGAGGAGGCTGGAATCAGAGGAAGAGGGAGAGTGGCGTAGATCAGCCAGCAATGAGGGGAAGGGTCTGACTTAAATAGATGGGGGTGGTTGGAATTGTGGGTGTTGATTGGTTGAAGTTTTGTGATTGAAGTTCGGCCATGTCGCCTGCTTTTGTGGCTGAGTTGCTCTCCACGTCGTCCCCAAAGTGGGATACGCTTTCGTTCTACCTGAAATCGGAAATCATCCCCATAATACTTGAAGTCGGAACTCGTAAACTTTTTACGTTGCTTGGAGCTGAAGCCGGATGTCGGAACTCGTACCATCTTGTTTGCGACTTGAGGAAATCTTGTCTGGTTTATTTCGAGACTTAGAATCAAGGTCGGAGGTCGGAAGTCATGCAGCTGACAATCAACTGATATCGGAACTCCAAGTTCAAAGTCGGGACTCTTCGTAATAAGCTGGGATATCGGAACTTGGTCCATTCTAATTGAGTTCAACACCAAGGCCGGAACTCGTTACATGAAACTCGGAGTTCAGTGCTTGTATCAGTGTTAAACTATAACTTCTGAGGTCGGATGAAGCATGAGGTATGAGGTCGGAATGAGGGTTCTTAAGGTCGGAACTCGGGTGATTCGAATCACATTTCCAAACCCAAGTACTTAAACCCGGAAGTCGGTATCTTAATTTGATGAGATCGGAAACCGAGCACAATATCTTTGAGACATGAATTCGGATACCGGTGAATCACGTTCATGTTGTTCGGACTCGAATGTTAAACTCGGAAGATGTAGAAGTAAATTAGATGAAGTCGGAAGTCGTTGACATAGGTGAGACGAACTCGGAAATCGGAGAATATATAAGATGAAGTCGGAAATCAGGAGTAGTCAAGACTAGATGAAATCGGAAATCGTATGTCATGAAGTCGGAAATCATGTACTGACGTAAGACGAACTCGGAACTCGGAATTTATCCCAGTTTGTGTAGAATTCGAAGATGAAGTCGGGAATTGAAATTGATCCGTCCTAAGGGCGAAGTCGGATTTCGAAAATCGGGACGTTACAAAAAGTCTAGTTAATTCAATGTTTTTCTAATTCATCCTATTACTTATTAGATTAATTATTTGTGTTTGATATATGCAATAAGAAAATGCACTTAATTAATTTGATCAATACTGTAAATGCTGACACTTGTTGCACTGATCTTTATGTTTTTATAATGAAGGCATAGATATTTAAACTTATAAATCATTATATTATTACTTAAATCCTTGAATTTTCGTTTGGAGGGGGTGGTCAATAAATGTTGAGCTTTGAATAATTTCCATAGTTGTATTGTAGTTGGACCATAGGTTTTGCACACTACATGTTTGGTGAAAGTTTGGAAAAATTAGAACTTTTTCATTGACGTTTTTTTAATACCGAATATAATTACTTTTGGGGAGATTAAGACTTGATTTGATATTGTTGTAGTTTTTTTAGAGCTGTCGAACTTTTTGAGCTTCTAAAAATTGCTTTCAAAAAGTCATAGCAATATCATTTGGTAAAATAATGTAAAAGTTATTTTCAATAAGCAGAAGTTACAAAAGTAGTGTTTGGTAAAGTTGCTCTTAAAATTTAAAATAACTGTAATAGGCATAAATATTAATAAGAATAATTTCTATTTTTAATGTCATTAAAAAGATTTAGATTATATTAGCTTTTTAAATTTTAGAGAGCACAAACTAACTTTGAATAGCACCCCATGAGGGCTCCCGATAGCACTCTTGACTTTTAAAAGCAAGAAGTAAAAGCATCTCACTTTTTTTATTTACCAAATAGAAAAAATTGGCTTATACTTTTTATAAGTCAAAATATCTCTTTAGAGAGCACTATCAAATTAAGCCGAAATTTTGTTTCCTTAAAGTTCATTCCTCAAAACATTACTTTCACAATAATTTCCACCTTTAAATTTTGATTGAATACTAAATGTAGCCTCATGATATATTTCATTCTTTAATATACTTCTAGTTTTCAAAATTATTATTTGTTTACATTTTTATTAATTACTCTGCTATAAATTCTTAATTTGCAAACAATTAAGTATGATCAAATAAATAAATAAAATTAATTGATATTTTGAGTAAATTAAAAAAGTTAATTGAATATAATTTAAAATGATAGTTTAAAATAATTAATTAAAGAGCCAATAAAGAAATAAAGAACTATACTCTAATATGTAGGACTACCTCAAGGAGTGAAGGAGTATGTTGTTATTTTTAGGGGTGTTTGTTGTTTGATTTGGTTTGGTTTTAAGACAAAAACTCAACTAATCGAAACAAAACAATTTTATTTCGATTTACTTTGGT
This sequence comes from Pterocarpus macrocarpus, assembly GCA_031439585.1. Classification (NCBI taxonomy): domain Eukaryota; kingdom Viridiplantae; phylum Streptophyta; class Magnoliopsida; order Fabales; family Fabaceae; genus Pterocarpus; species Pterocarpus macrocarpus. The sequence continues at coordinate 29,596,910 of CM062513.1, read as the reverse complement.
TCGGTTTAATTATATTTGAAAAATCAAATTAGACCAAACCAATTTAAATCAGTTTAATTGGTTTGGTTTTCAATTTTTTATTAAAAATTTTATAAAATATAAAAAGTAACTTTTAATTTCATTAAATTAAGTTAATTATTAATTTTTAAATAAAACCATATAATTGTAAAATCTAAACTAAGTACCAAAAGTTATACTAATATCTAGTACTAATAAGTTAAGCAAATAATAAAATATTTAAACAAAAATTATGTATATTTATATAAATATAGATATGGATAAATAATAAGTAATATGTAATATGTAATATATCTCATAAATATATATAATTATTAATATATAATATATTATTGGTTCAGTTTAATTTAGTTTAGTTTTAGAAACTAAAATCAAAAACTGAAAATCGAATCGAACTGATCAGTTTAATAAAATTAGAACCAATTCAAATTGAATTATTTCAGTTTTGATTGGTTTACCCTTTTATATTAGCTTTTAGTTTTACTTCGGCTTGGATCAAATTTAAATAACCCTAGACTTATTTTTACCTATGAGCCACTTCCTAGCATTAGAACATGGGCCGTGTTGAGTTTTGGACCATTTTGGTCCCTAAAGAAAATTGAAAATAGAAGAGCTTAATTATAAAATTAAGAAGGGAGCAAATAACATTTTTTTCCTAGACTTCATTCTTCTCAAGCCTATTCGAGAGCTTCTACAGCTGCTCCCCGGCTACCAACGAGGCATTGATATCATCATACTATTATTCATGTCCCCAGCGAAGCACCCATCACAATCATGCTCATCATAAATGCTGTGATACCACCGATGGTCAACTAGGTCAAAGAACACAAACGTTGCTATTCAGGTTGGGTATCTTGAAATTGGTCCCCAATGACGGCAACTCCATGATCTACCATAGCTCCTCTGACATCGTTGGCCAAGCTCCTTGCCTCCTCACTGTGTGGTCGCACTTCATGAATTGAGCCTTTGTGTACCGTCACTGCATTGGCCTCCGCATTTGCTGCCTCATTTGCCTTTGCCATGCTTAAAAAAGCTCCAGAGTTTTTTCATCAGATCTCGTTGTCCATGCTTTTTCATAATCTCACTAATCTGTCTAGAAAATGGAATTTCTGCAACTGGGTCTGTAAATTAGTGGCAAAGTTTCAAATATTTTGTTTGTATGGTTTTAAATTGCGGCTGTGGTTACGCTTGCGCTTGCGCTGTGATGCAAAAAATTGCAGGAAAATATATCTAACATAGCTGTAATTGCCACTGCGATATGGTTGCAGAGGATACTGCAATAGCAATATTGCAACCGCAATTACGATTGTGAACCGCAATTTAAAACGATGCTTGTTTGTTTTAGGGTAGGAGAAAGATTTGGCACTTGTATCTGATGCTCCACTAGGGTATGGGTATCATGTTTTTCATTTTCATGTATGATACAACTCTAGCATTTTTCAGAGTTGGATCTAGAATGATTGCCATGAATGAGAACATTTACTTCCGTGTTTGCAAGCATTATTGTTATTTATTTATTTATTTATTCTATGTGAAAAAATTATTGTTATTTTTGTTGTTCCTTGGGAAGAAATGATGCTACCATTTCTCACATTTTGTTAAGGGGCTACCCTTAAAAGGTCCAATTGTTCATAATAGTAAGTTTGCCTTGTGCACCGTTCTTCATTATGTAACATCACAAATAACAGTGTATATAATCAACATTGTTAAATAATTAATTTTTTGATACATTATAGATAGACAAAAAGGTAATAAGGAGATGTTAAATAGGGTAATGTGATTTAAAATCTTCTTCGTAGAAAAATAGTGATATTTTGCCAACCAAAGAAAACTTTCTTACTAGCAATGTCTTGTAATACAAGATAATTGATCTGGTAGGAATCTATACTGTAAGATGGCATAAATATTAATTAAAAACCCTAGGAAGTGTGGCTAGAAATCAGTCACACTATCCTTCATGGTGGACAAAATAAGAACTACACAAAATAAAGCTTAAGAGAATTTAAACCTTGTTTCATATCCACCAATAGGAATTCACTCATCAACTTAAGAAACAAGACAACATTTTCTTTCCTTCTTGATTAAAATTCGGCCAGCCTCCCTTCTTTTCTTTCTATCTCAATTTTGTTCTCCAACTCACTCATATTCACTCAAGCTCTTGCACCTTGCTCCTTCTTGTCCAAATTTTTCCACTATTTCCTTTACTTAATCTCAAAAAGCTCTAAGACAAGCCCAAAACCTCCATCCCTTGAATCATATAACCTTGGCCAAGTAAGGAACAAGAAGGGATTTACAACTATCTTGAGGCTTTAGAGGAGTAGAGTCACCAAGAAATTCAAGTTAAAGAGTCACAAACTTTGATTTTGAGGTAGGATTCCTTAGATTTGTTATCTTTTAAGGTTTTATGGTTGTTAGGGTTTTTTGTATCATCCTTAATTTATTCTTGCATGGTATTAATAAGACTCTTTTCTAGTGATTTGAGATAGAGAAACTTCATTTAGATTGAAGAATAGATCAAAAGACCAAGATAGACACAAAATAGAAAAGCTATTGAAGAAAACCCTAGGAACTATCCAAACAACAAATGGTATATCTCAACCTGTAGAATTCAAATTTAAGTGAAACTAAGTTTAGATGAAACATGACTTGGAGAGCAATCCATGCATATAAATTATAGGTCCATTGGACTTAAAAGAAAGGAGTTATGATTTTTAGAACTTTCCTATTATTAAATACCCCTAGTCCTAGCTAGTGTGTGATGTGAGGCACATAAATTGCCCCTTTATAAATTCAAATTAAGTGCAACAAATTTTGTTAAGAAGCTAACACATATAGAATTATGCGTATAAAATTTCAAAATCAGGTCATCAGTAGATTATTCTCAGTAATTCCTCAAAGTTGACCTATGCTCTACTTAGATTAAAATAAGGCAACCCAAATAAGGAGCTCATAACTCAAGCTCTACTTATCCAATGAGATTGAAACTTGTTGAATTTAAAAGAGGGTTCATATAATATATTCTAGTAAAATTTCGGATCAAAATAATATAAGAACAATTTTTAGTGATTTTCTAACTTTGGATGTGCAAGTCTATCCTGAAACAAGACAGTCTTGAGTAAAAACTTTAATAACTTAAGTTATATACCTCAAAATTTAGTAAAACTAAAGAGATTTAATAGTAGATTAATAGAGCTATATTCTATTAAATTTTTATATTAAAATGAATTAAAATGAAATTTGAGTGCAATTTAGAAGTTTAGGGCGAATTTAAGGAAAGTAGGACAACTTGAGGACTTCATAATTTAGAAGTTCCATAATCCATGAGGAATTAAATGAACTGAGTTATTTATGCAATTACATACCAAAATGATGTTATGTTGACATATTATTGATGATAATCATGATCTTTGTGATTGTCTAGATTGTTCACTATGTTGTCTATTTTGGGAAACCTTTATATTACAGCTATTAAGTTGCTGGATTTTTGGCATAAGTAAGTTGCAAATGAGTTATGTAGCCCATAAGTACATTTAGTATTTTCATGTATGAATACAAATGATAATCTATGCTAAGAACATAAGAATATGAGATCCTTTCACTTAGAAGCAGTTATTGGGTCCCTTCTTATGAAGACAATTAAATAAATAAGATGTGGGTCGCTTCACTTAAAGACAGTTATTGAGTCCCTCTCAATGAAGGCAATTAAAACTATTGGCTTGTTCTACTTTAGAGACAATTGGCTAGCTGAATCCCTCCAATTTAGAGGCACGTAGGTCCTCTTGTAGGTTAGTACTGTGTGATGACGGTCATGAGTTAAGCTCACCCCTAGATCAGGCTACTCAAGGGTAGTAAAGATTAAAGGAATATGCAAAAGTAAGAAAGAAAATGAGAAAGTGCATTACAATCATGGGCATCCAGCATATTTATCTTTATTTGATAGTTTGATTTTTCAAGAAAATGCATACATAGTAGTTGTATAATTATTGCCATGCTATACTTAAGTGTATGAGTTAAAATTAATCTGCTTCAGAAACATACGTTTTCTAAACTTAATAAGTGAACTTTTATCTCTATTTACGAGATCACATTTTCTAAATAAACTAAAGCAGCTAGGACAACAATAATGAGATGGATTGCCAAGTAGTTTAGGAAGCCTACTAAAAATATAAAATTTTCATGCCTATATGTGTTTCCATATCGTCTTCAAACAGACCAGAAGACCTCAAAGAGGACCAACCCAGAGAAGTGTGATTGTGACTAGACTGGTTGCTGAAAAATAATTGATACATATATATGTGTGTGTATACACACACACACACACACACACACACACACACACACACACACACACATGCATGTTAGCATTTGATAGCTATTTCCCTAGTTGAAAACTCCTAGCAAAGTTATTCATTATTCATGTAAATAAAAAGGTTATCTTATAATACCAATATTTGTGGAATGTAAAGGATATTGTGTTTATTTTTGCGGAAAATAAAGCGAATAATGAATCAAGATCTGTTTTATTAATTGTAGCAACTCCTACATGTGATGTTATGACTTAAGTATAATATTGTATTTGGGAGGGTGTTACACATTATGCTCATTACCTTGCAAAAAAATAAAAATAAAAGTTAAAGCTTTTTCTATTTTTGCAACAAGGAAGATAGCATATTCGATCACGCTACCAACAGAGCAACATATGCTTATAGTGGGCATCAACTGGCTTATAGGATCTGCTATTGGTTCAATGGTTGATGGTGCCAATGTTGTTGTGGGGGCAGAAGAAAGAGGTGATAGATGTGAAAATAGGGCGAGATGTAGGAAGAAGGTGGGATGTTGGTAGTGGCATGGGTAGTTGGCATGGGTGGTGATGGTGGTGGAGGTGATTGCATGATGTCGGCAGCGAGAGTGGTAGGCAATAGAGGGCATTATGATCCTCTCATGTTTGTTTTGAGCGTGACAATTTTATTTAAGAAAAAGATAGACACTACTAGAAACATGCGGAAAATCAATGGCATTACCAACAAGAAATAATTTTCCTTCAGATATACCGATAGATATTTGACAACGATAAAACACATGTCGATAAGAAATATACTAGTGGGTATATCATCTATTGATAAAAATTGACAAGCTTACTAACAGGTAATTAAGTAATGTAGTTGGGAAATATTTGGAAAATAATTGGTAAAATTCGTTGATATAGTAATATTAACTGATGACTTTTTCAATTTACTGGCAGCCTGCCATCGGAAATTTTAACTTAAACAATAATAAAACAATTTATATTATTGACAAGAAATTGTCGTTAGTCCAAAAAAATAATTTTTTTAATTTTTGAATTTAATATTCACCCCTTTTTAATTTATTTAATTTTTAATCAATTTTATTAATTATTTACAATTTTTCATTCAAAATTATAAATAAAAAGTAAATATAATCATAAGACAATAATAATAAAAAGTATTCAAATTAATATAAAAATTACAAAAACAGTCAAATATACAATTAAAAAAAAAAAAGAATACAAAAGCCTTAGCGATAAACAGAGTCCATTAGGTCGGCATCGGGATCGATATCATGACGACATATTAGCTACCTACCTATGTAATATCCCAAATTCGCTTAGTCTAATTTGTTCGGTAACCCCCGGAGATTGGATTAATGAATAACTAATTAGAATTAATCAATAATAATAAAAGGTAACAGTCGACATAACCTGTCACCGGAGCCCAATTCACCTATGTCTTAACTCAAAGACGAACTTATAACTCGAAATCAAAGATGAACTCATAATCACGTCTAGCCTCAGCTTCCTCATCTTCTATCACCTGAACTTGGAACTCAAATAAAAGAGTAGCTCGGAACTTGCATCACATCCAGCCTTAACTTCTTCATCTTCTGTCATGTGAAATTGGAACTAGCATCAAGCGTCCCACTTTTGACAAATAAGGAAAATGTAATCTAAATACTTAATGCCATATTTAGAGGGATCATCCATATGAGGTAATACTTTCAAAAACTCCTTTAACCAAAATTGGGTTGGATTAAGCTTTTAACCAAGGAACAAATCACAACTCTCAAGTCCATTGGTTAATGGCCTAATCCAAAATTTTGAGGTGAACCCCCCTCAACCAAATACACCTCACGGCCATTAGCACATACACATACTTTCTTCACTTCATTTTCATTTTTCTCTTACAAACACCCATATCCTCTCGAGCTCTTTAAGAGAAAAACTCTCCTCCATCTTCATCTTTCTCATTTTCTCTCTTCCATAACCAAACCCTAGCACCACCACCACTCTAATGGCCACATATTTTGGTTCTTGGAGACAATATCTAAGACACTAAGCCTTCATTCAATAAAGAACAAGCAAAAATCTTCCATGTTCTTATTGTTTTGGCCGTGGCTTGTAGCTTCTTGGAGGAGGCCATTTTCATATTCTCACACACTTAAAGCAATTGTCAAAGGTTCTTGGGGTAGCGATTCTTAACTTTTCTCTTCCATTTCAAGAGCTAGGACACCAAAGCCTTCTCAATGGCTAGGTCGCTTGGTTCTCGAACTTTTAGGCCTTATGACTATATTTTCTTGTGTTGGTTAAAGTGTTGAAATGTCATATGTCCTTTCTTTTGAAAAACCACTCTTTTCCTCTTGAATATGCATTCGACCATGTTTCTAGAGATATAAGTCCATTTATTTGCTTGTTTGTTCTTGGTGCATTCCTCTAAAGTTTCCAAGTTTTATGATATAAGAAGGAACTTTTTTGGTTAAATCACTTTTAAAAATGGGAGAACCACCAATTTGGCCCCCTAAAGATCAAAACACTAACAATTTAATCCCTAAAGATGTTTTATTAGTTCATGGCATCTCAATGATGAATTCTATTATTACTAACAGACTATGTTAGTGTTAACCAAAAATGTTTAAGGTACTAATTTGTTATCAAATTGATTTTCTAGGGACTAATTTGTCAGTATATTAATCTTTTAGGGACTAGTTTGTTAGCGCAATCATCATTGAGATACACGGAGAAAATAATATCTTTTCGGGTCTAAATTGCCGGCGTTTTGATCTTTCAGAGGCCAAATTGGTGGTTCTCCCTTTAAAAATCTTAACTTGAAGGCTAAATGTCCATATTGTTGGTTGAACATGAATCTAAGCCCATGAACCCCTAAGAATCGAATTCTACAAGTTTTAATATGGTAAAGAAAGTAAAAAAGGTTTATTAAAAGGAAACAAGTGCTGTTCAAATCTTTATGACTTAGTCATGAATTATCATAACCAAGGAGAGTAAGGGATTCCTTGTAGACGTCCTTGTGGTGAATGATTAGGGCTACACATGCTTGTCTAAAGAATAAAGTGATAAAACAACAATTTACACAATCTGGTGGCAAGAAAGAAAAATAAACGAAGTGTGAGGGCTAAGCTTGGAACTCAGAACTGGAAAACTTGGATTTTTAACTCGAAATGTGAAATTCAATGAAATGATGTTTTCTATTTAAACTTGTGAAACTATCAAGATTTAAGCCTCAAAATCATTCACTAAAGCACTTATTTACATGACTGTGGAAACAAAGAAAAATATTAAAGACCTAACCATGTAAGGCCACGGCCTCCCAAGGATAATTAAAGAGAAAAGACTTCTAAATCCTCAAACATACGGAAATCAAGGTTCAAAAATGTATAACTAAAAGAAACATTAAATATTTTACCTAAGAAAGAGAAGTTAAAAACCTCTAGGAACCTTTTTTTAAGATTCGGCTACTTTATCAAATCAATCGACATAGGCACTTTAATTCACTTACGGGTTAGAATAAGCTCCTAAAATAACTACTTAGAAAATCATACCCATTACAAGAAGAAAAGCAAAACAAAAAGGACTAAATTTTTCCCTAAAGAAGATTTGGCCATACCCTTCTAATTGAATATTGATTCATATGATTAAGTTGACTTAAAGATTTAAAAGGATAAAACCTAATGATAAAGGGTAAGATAAATGACACAAAGGTTAATTCTAAGAAATAGAGGAAGGAAAACTTAAAAGACTCGAGAATAAGCCCTGGTGAGGTTAAGGGAGTGTCCCATAAAAGATTTAACGAGATACCTCACAAGAATTCATAAGATTTTATGCCAAAGATTACACTAGAACCCTAATTGCATACTTGAACTATGTGATCATGTGATGTTGGCCTGAGTCGTTGAGACTTTGTGCTATGATTAAATTAAATGCTTGTTTGAGTTAAATGAATAATTGTTGATGTTTGACTATGTTATCTACTATCTGGCAAATTTTAGGGAAGCTCTAATGTAGTTGTTATGTTGTTGGATTTCCAACAAAGCTTTGGACTTAGTTTTCTTTTAATCATGCACATGATAAGATCATTCAAAGAGTAGAAGATAGAAGAAAATGACTAAGATATCTACATGCATTAAATCAAAGAACCCCTTTTCCCATTGAAGTTCACGGGAAAGAAAAGTGACGATTACCATGGTGTGAGCTCACTACCATTTTCATATCGAGGGTAATGAGTATGTGAATGCATATCCGAAGCGTATGCTGTAATATACTCCCAAGTAAAGTAAAGTAAAGTGAGTCAATGCTAAGGCCAAAGTCAAAGAAAGAAATTATATGCATAGAATAGCATATAAGTGTTCGTGCATTCATTTATGTTTATGTTTCCACTTCCATAACTATTATATATATATTTGTAGGAGAGTAAATAAAACAGAAACCACTTCGAGCTATATATTCCAAAACTAATTAAAAAAATGGAATCTATGCATGTCCACCTTTTATAATAAAATTCAAAGTGGCTAGGACGATAACAGTAACACTTGCGTGTTAGGTTAGAATCCTACCGAGAAATATTATTTCTCACATTCATTTTTCTGTATCATCTCCAGATCCTGATGGAGTATCTAGTGGAGTTCCTCTTAGAATTACTAGTTCATGAGTGGTTCTATAATAAGGAGAAAAACACAGCAGTGGCTTTGACCACCATTACTTCTCGCGTCTAAGTTTACCTTGGTCATTTCTATGGTGCTGCCGCCTCTGGAGCTCCTGTTGTTCCTGTCGCATCTCCTGCTGCTCACACTATACTTTTAGTTAGCCTGGTGCATCCCTAACCATCTCCTGTGTTGCTTGAGCTCAAGCCTATGTCACCTGGCCTCCCTCTTCCTGAGCATGTGCCCCTAGAGGTGCCCGTAGTATAACTTAGTTCCATTGACACTCTAGCCTCGCAGTTTGTGTCACTACCTCTACCTGACTGCTACCTTGCATCCCACACCGTCGGGTCAGACCCGTCGAAGGAGACATCTCGAGAGGGCACGGAAAGCGCAAACGAGATCACTCTGATTCCCACCACAGCTCGATTGGCAACCGCTGAGTATAGTCATGTGGGTGGATGCTATCAGAGATCCTCTTTTTCTGCTGCTATGGAGATGTAGGATTAAGGCTCAGGGTTGTACTAGTGTTGGATAGAAATATTTATGTTATATTTCTATTTCTATGGTTACTGTATTTCAACTTATGGTTGCTACCGTTGGGTTTCGTAGTAATCCACCTCTAGCCGTCTATCTATATATATGTATGTTATAGATTATGTTTTCGCAATGATATCTATGGTTCGTTATGTATGGATAATTATCTTCATTATTTATTTTTACTTCCTGCAACAATTTGATTATGTTCATGGTTTTATGGTTATCTGCTACGATGCTTACTTTTCTCACGATTTCAAAATGTGAGATTTATTTCGAAAAAAAAAAAATTTACCTTATTTTCCACATAACTTAATTTAAAGGTGAAGTTTAAGTTTTTCCGCAAGCAAAAGTAACAACTAATAAAATGTCATAAATAACTTAAGCGTAGTATGGATTAATTAAGGTGTTACATCCTGTCAGGTGGAAGAAGTGGCAGAGGTGGATTTTGAACAGAGGAATGGGGTGGGCCATCCTTCTTTGGCGTGCCTGTACCTTTGCCTACCATATATGAAATTGATATAAGTCACTAATCAAAAATAGAAAATATGCCATATATTTAACTAATACAAGATATAACAAGAAACAAATTTATAAGAACAATTATAAAATTTTAATTTAAAAATATTATCGTTATTCACAAATTTAAAATTAGTTAATAAGAATAATTATTAAAGTTTATTAACAAATTATAAAATTATTAACAACAAGAATAATTACAAAATTCAATTATCAAATTACTTTCAAATTATCAACCATAAGAATAATTATAAAATTTTAAAATTTTAAGCAACAAATTTTAATTTTCAATGACTCAATCAATAACAAATTAAGTAACAAATTTAAATGATAAATTATTTAAAAAAATTTGAGCAAAGACTCCCCATAAATTATGTGCATCCACCAAAATTATTCAAACATACAAACACAGCACATAAGTTAGACAATCGGGAAGGAATGCTAAGTCTTTCCCCAGTCATATAATTTTATTCTCCTACAACTCTATCTTATAAATTATAAGTCTTTAACACCCTAACTTTATTACAAAATTAAAATTAATATTGTACTTGCTAACAAGGTTAGTGTAGTTAACTAAACAAAACAGATGCTCTTCAGCTCCGAATGTGTTCTCTAATCAACAAAATAAGAAATACATTTGGTTGACACAGCTCTCAATTGACAATATTGAGTAAAGATGAAGAATACAAAAAAAAAATCAAATAAACAAATTGATTAAAATGATCTAGAGAGTACCTAGAACATAATGGCAGTGTCTAGTGGTGGATTGGAGAGTAATGGTGAATGAAAGGGTGGTCGAAGTGGCGGAGGAGAGGAGAAAGAGGGAAAAAAGAGAAACGAGTTGCAAAAATGGGGAAGAAGAAGCTCATTCACGAGCTCATATTTGCTTATTACCGATGAGAAATCTACCAGTAAATTAAAAGTGAAATGCACTATTTCATTTAAAGGCTTTATCAATGGATAATCACGTAGTACCATCAATAATCTGTTGATAAGTGAATGATACTAGAACCCAAATGGCACTCAATGACGCAAAGTTACCAGTTTTAATTTAAAATTTTAATTTTTTTTACAATATCATTGATGGTTAGTCCGTTAATAATAATTAGGCAAGGGAAAATTAAATTAAATAAGAAAATTACCGACGGATAAGTCATCGGTAAATTTTAATTAAGAAAAATATAAATTAAATAAGAAATTTACCGACGGCACTATTGTCAGTAAGTTCTTACTCGTATAAATTCTTTTGAAAAAAATAATAATTATCGACGGCCTTACGATCCATAATATTGTGAACAAAATTAATTGTATTAGCATTGATGTATCCATCGGTAATGTTGTTGGTAATTATTAGCACCATATGGTGCCAATTATTACCGACGACTTTACCGACAGATATTTGATGTGAGTGTAAATTCCATATCTATTAATTATATGTCAGAATTGTCATTGGTAATACTGGTGGAGTTTTCCCCATAGACAATATCCATTAGTTTTTTGAGTGTATCTAGTAGTGAGATACAAACATTCAAATTAGGCCCTACAAATTTTAAAAGGGCTCCACATATTTAAAGTATTTGTGTTAATCCCTCTCTTAAAATGACATTGTCATGTTCAAAATGTGGATGAGAGGATCCTAATCTACAATGGAGGGTGAGGAGGGAACTTTCGTGGCTAGAGGGTCGAATGGAAAATACTAGTTAAAAATTATAAGTTAATTTTTTTTTACTTAATTATGTAATTATTAAAATATAATTAAGTTAATTTTGTATTAAATAAAATTTCAATTGAAATCCATCTAAACCATTGGTTTGTTTTTTCAATGGCTAAGATTCAAGAACTATTATGGTCCCAGACCTAAGCGCCCCATATAAGTCAACTCCTTAGGAGAGTTTTCTAACATGTGTTTAAGATTTAGGGTTTAGGGTGACAAATTGTTGCTTGACTTCATTGGGTTGCCTCTTTGAGGCTATAGTTTTTGTGTTACTTTATTTTATTTCACTTTAAAACTCCTTGGTCTATCAAAATTGTGGTAACTCAACCAGCCACAAATTTGAGACTAATTCCTCAAGGATCCTATATAGTAGTCTTCTGTGTAAGCTAGGTTACTTACAGTGTGATTTAAATAATGTACTGTTGATCACTTAATTCATTGGGTAAATTACATTGACCTCCTATGAGGTTAGTGAAATTATACATGATACCCCTTGATTTGTCATATCTATATTGACACGCTCTAAAGGATACTCAATGTCATGTTTATAGGGGTGTTTAGTATCATATTCCACAAAATATAAGGGTATCAGCTACAATATCACTTAAACATCAGGGGAGATTAGTATATATTTTTGTAAATAAAAAAATATCGTGTATAATATCGCTTAACCTCAAGAGAGATCAGTGTAAGCTACCCAAATTTATTTCTTATATACCTTTTCCTAAAGTTGCATCTAGCTTTAAACGAGGTTAAACAAAGGAGAGAGTAAAGAAAGAACTAGACTTCCTTAACTACTAGACAAATCCCATAATTATGTCATCTTTTGAGATAGCTATATTATTATGCCAAAATTAAACAATCAATCTTTTTCAATGTAACCAAAACACACTCAGTATTATTATAGGTTATACAATTGAAAGTTACATGACACTACTTTTGAAAAAAAGTACTTAAAATATTTACATTCATGTACTAAACTATTTACAAACTTAAGCCACAGCTTGTTAATATCTTATAATAGTGTTGAATCGTTGAATTCGTTAATTCGACAAATAGGTAAAATTTGACAAGGAGATTGAGGTACTTGATAGTTCTAGTTTCGATAGAGAGGTTATGGATAATAAAAGTGAACCTGGACTAATAGATGACATGTCTATCGAAACGCAGAGTATTTATGTGTGTTAGAGTCGAATAGAAAGGGCAAAGTCTTGGAAACATTACTTGAGAATCCTTGACTTTGTTGAAAGTGTGCCTAGACTTGTTAAAGATGTTGGCAAAAAGACACTGAAGTATGGGAAGGTGTAGATTTATGGACTTAGTAGAATTTGAAAAAGTAGTTGGAGGTGTTCCGATAGCAATCAAAGGAGAGGTTTGACACATCAAAGAATGTATGCAAGAACCCATGATGCCCATCTCAAGAGATCTCAAAGCGGTTACCAAGTACTAGGCTTACATGATCAAGAAAGTGGGTTTGTGCTAAAACTATCGAAGAGGGATTATAGCCCATGTCAGAGTAGTCAGGAGATGGCACATGATCGCAGTAGTTACTTGGAGCCCAAGTGGTATTCACTTGGAGCCCAAGCAGTATTTGTCTATAAAAAAGAGCTTAGCTCACTTAGGAAATTCATGGTTGAATACTCATACTACACTCTACATTTTGACGTCCCAACACATATAGAGCAATGAGGAATTCATGAGTAAAGATCATCACCTTTAGTTTTCTTTCTTGTTTTCATTTTAGTTTGTACTTCATTTCATTTTATTTATTGCTTTCATTTCAATTATTGTACGTACATTTACTCTTCTGAATATAATTCATTCTCTTTATTTGATGCTCTTCTTCGACCTGTTACCCTTATTAAGAGGAAGTGATCCCCTTCCCCGATCTGAGATCTAGAATTAAAGGGTTTTTGACTTCGACAATTGAGCAATGCTCCTAAGTCAAAAATCCCACATAAACAAATTGGCATGCCTAGTAGGACAAGGTTGACTGTACAAGAGCTTTTTGATGCTTATGTAGAAATGGTACCATCGTGTCCACTGTGTCAAACTCATTGTTCAATGGACAGAGTACACTATCAGAAGATAGAAATAGTAAGCCACAAATTAGCATGCAAAACATGATGATAAATTCGAACGGAATAAGTGCTCCAATGGCTCCATCCTTCTAAATATGTCTAGAGGTATGCCTCAGTTTATTCACGGCCATATTGTCGAATCCCTTGCCACATTTAGGTAGTAGGATAAAGAGAGTAATCATGATCTCATGAACAAGTTGACTCATCAAATGGCCACAATGCTAAATCTTTTGACTGAGTAAAATAACCAGCATTTTGATGCTATGAACAAGCAAGTGAATAGAATGGTTGAAACTTCGTATTTGAACGATGATGTTGAAAATCCTATTATTCAACAACTTGCAAAACAACCTCCAAATCTCTATATGTTTGAGCAACCATGGCCTAAAAAGCCACCACCATGGTCTAGATTACACTATGGTGAGGTGTGCATCATGGGTCAAAATGAAGACCTCGATAATATGGATTGATGGGTTGGAAATAATAACCCTGGGCAGTAACAAAATACTACTACAATAGTAGAACAAGTCTTGAATGAGTTTGGATTTTATGATGGGTTTGCAAACCAACCCTATTTTGTGCTAGCCTTTCCAGGCTATGTTCTACAGGTTGAAATGCCAAAGGATTGTAAAGTCCCAAAATATTTGATAGAGTTTTCTGGTGACAAGGATGAATCCATTATTGAACATAAATCTAGATACAAGATAGGAAAACTTATGTCGAATGAACTCTTGAAAATAAGGTTTTTACCAAGTTTTTTGATAGAAGATGATTTTATTTGGTTATCTAATTTGAGACAAATTTTATATATACATGGGCTCAACTTGAAAGAAGTTTTCATAAACTGTTTTTTAGGGGTGAAATGCGAGTTAATTTAATTGACTTGTTTTACATGAGAAGACACCTTGAGAGTCCATTAACAATTACATAACCCACTTTCAACATATGAAAAGTAGGTGCTTCACGCCCATACCTAAGGCTAAGATGGTCAAAATGGTGATAAATGGATTGGAAAATAATATTGGAAAGAAACTTGTTAGTGAATAGTTTCTTGACTTAACTCAATTGTCTAACAAAGTAAGACAAATTGAGAACCTTAGAATGGGGAAATAATATATTAGGAAGGGTGTCAAGAAGGAAAGGGCTGCTTATGTTGATTATCTTGACTTTGTTGAAATGAACGAAGGGGAGGATCGAGAATCATTCGTGGCTGCACCCACGTATTTGTCCATAAACACAGTTAATGTGAAAGAAGGGCTAGATCTTTCGACACTACTTGAGAAAGTTGAAGGTTGATCCTAAGCCTATTCTTGTTGAAGGGAATTACTATATTCAAATGGTCAAATTGGAAAAGCTAGTCGAACATGTGGACATGGTTAGTACAAAGCCAAAAGCTAAAGACTTGGGGGGCATGCTTAGGGTTGCACCGCTACTTTTGTTCTTCAACAAACCATCTTTAGATGATAAAAAGGTCATTGACAACTTTGATACTGGCTTTGATGTTGATGATTTGGAGGCTATTCCTTCAATTTTACATCAAAGTTTTATCCTATCAAATGCTAAAGGAAGAGTAAAGGTTATCGAAGGTGATGACAGCACATGGTACTATCAACAACAGCATGTTGATTTTAAGGTTCATGGAGTTGGAGTTCGAGTATTGAAGGTCGACCTCGAAACTTTTGACCCGTAGGTTTCCAATGGTTATCATATTCAACCATATGGGTATCATCTAGTCACCTCGGCTGAGATTGGCTTAGGTAAAGAGACTAAAATCCCATGGGTCCAAAGAGCCAATTAGCTCGGCTGCCAGCCTATATGGTTGACAGGAGTAGTTGTACTATTTATAGTGAATTAGGAGATTGTATTTATAATTTTGACCCAAAGTTGACTTATAATCTTTTAGATTGTTAAAAATGATCTCCCCGTCGAACATCATTGCAAGTCAATGTTTGATGAGTTAAATGAATTGGAAAGTGAAAAGCTTAATGCGTCAAAAGATGTTGTTTGACAAAAGGAAGTTATTGTGAGATCTGATAACAATTTAAGCAATATAAAGTTGGTGATCTCATTTTTTAAGCTAATACTTCCTATAGAACGTAGGGTTGGAACCTATAGTAAGTGGTCCCTGAATTATGAAAGACCCTTTAATGTCACAACATGTTTTTCGAAAATGCGCATAGCCTTGTCAAAGTCAAATTAAGGCTAAGAGTGCAAGCAGTAAATGGCAAGTATTTAAAAGCATACAATAAGCCCATTAAGAAAGTGCAAATTAGCATGATCCCATAATCATAATAATCATAATGCAAAATATATTGTCCAAAAGATTCGATAATTACTTGTCGAAAGCAAAAAGTAACAATTGTCCACAAAAGATAAATAATTCGACAATGGTGTGTCGAATAACAATCATAGTAGAAGCAACAAGGAAAAATAAGACTATGAGCTCAAACTTTAGCAATCTCTAAGGATTGCTACACATCCTCTAGTTGCTTCAACAAAGTTTGTTGTATGGCCTCTACTTCCTTTGTTGCAGCCTCGACCTTGGGAAGGTCTTCAGAGATGTTCTTGCCCTTTAAAAGTTTAGCATCTACTTCTTTCTTAAGTGCTTCGAGGGCAATACTATCTTGTTCCTTGGCCAATCAAGCTCTTTTTCTTTCTTTTCAAGCAGTTTGAGCTCCTCCTCCAGTTTGGTGCATTTATTAGATATTGCAATCAAGCCGATTTTGATCTTAGCAGTCGATGCAGCATGATCCAGCTTTCTTTTCTTGAGAGAGGAAGATTTTCCAAGACTTTAGTCTTAGACTTGACCAAAGAGCAATGTTGTGCAAGAGCCTAGTTGGAGGGAGCAAACTAGTCGAGAAGGTTCTTGTAGAGATGCTCTAACTTGGTGGTAGCCTTTTGAAGAAATGAAGAAAGTTGAGATTTCATGGGAATAAGCTCGGGGAGCTTTTTGGTAAGTCGACCAATGCAATCCTCATCGGTTCCCAAAGAGTAGAGATTTTGCCTTTGATCATCTCATAGCAATCGGCAAAGATGTTAACAACAAGGGTATTCACAAGCTTGGCTCCTGACTCAGTAGATGTGGCCTTGGTCGAAGAGGATGTTATAGTTGGTTTTCCACCTAATGTCATCTCAAGATTAGCGAAGATGGCATTGTTGTCAAGTTCTTTTAGATACTTAGCAAGAGCATCATCTATCACTTCGATATTGAGGGATTCGACAATAGGATCATGAAGGAATGGATTAGAAAGTTATGGAATGCTGGAATTACTAATTATAGGAAGATTTGGTTGTATCTTTTCACCGCAACAGTGTTGGAGGAAGGAGGATTGTTGGTGGGAGCTCCATTAGTGGTAGAAAATGAGTTCAGGATCCTGAGCATAGTCTTGAAAAGATCGATAAGGAGGTTATGTTTCAACATAAAGAAATATAGAAAGTATATGTCAATGCAAAAGTGTCGAAATAAAAATTACTTCAATACTAGGAAATGGATTTGTGACAAGAGTTTTTTCCTAAAGGTCCTATCGAAAACCTTCTTAAATTGAAATAGTTGGCTGCAAAAGTGAGCAATATCTCATCAGTAGGGAAAAATGAAGTCGAAGGAAAAATATGGAAAGTTAAGATGGTGTAACTTGAAGGCCTTTGACATTTTAGTCTTTGACAAAGCCTTAGCAAAAATGGTTGAGGAATCTCTATTGAACTGATCTTTTGATTGTTGGGAGCTTTTGTGAGGAACCCCAGAGTCTTTAGGGGCAGTAGAGGAAGCCTTTCTCTTGCTCTTTTATTTCTCAGGCTCCTTGGTAGAATTGTCTTCCTTCTTTTCCTTTGTCTCTTTTTCAATAGGGCCCTTGGCCTCTGTCTTTTTTTATAGAAGACTTGGTAATCTTCTCAATAGGGTCCATTGTAGAATTGTCTCTTTTTCAATAGGTTCCATTGTAAGAAATTGCAGAAAGTGAGATCTAAAATGGAAAATAAGTTGTTAAATATGATAGAAGAAGAATTAAAAAGCCAAAGTCGATACCTTGGGTCTTGGTCCTTTTTGGCTCCCTCTGTGTTTCTGTGAAAGGGCAAGCTCATTAGTCATTCTTGTTAAAATTGTGTCCTAAGGGATAGAAATGGAGTTGTAGTAGTTCACACACCATCACTCAAAAGCAGCAGTTGTCGAAGTAGTTGGTGTGCAATTACAAGGGTGAAAACTTTGTCTATGTTGAGTATTTTTTTGCTCAAGCACTAGGTAAGAATCAACGTTTGACATGCAAAGGAGATTGGACCATATATCATAATGTTGGGAAGATGTACCAACAATCTCATAGAAGAACTTCTTGGCAAGCCTTCAGTGAAGACTTGAAAACAAAGGAGATTGGACCATATATCGTTAAGTTCTTCTTATTCTTCTTCATCCTCCCAGACAATTGGACAAGTTAACCAAGAAGGTCCCACTTGTCGAGATGCATAACGGAAGAATCTAATGCGCTTGGTGTCGAGTGTCATGTTGTAGAAAATTTTGAGGAAGAACTCAAACTCTTCCGAGTAAGTGGAGTTTCTTTATCAAAGGAAGGAGTTTGAAGCAACTGAGTTGAATGCCCTCATGGTTGGTAAAGTCATACATGGCTTGGCATGGTTTGATAACCATGCATTTTTCAAGAAAAGCATTAAGCCAGAGTTAAGAATCTAAAGTGGACCTCCAATGTTGGTAGCATCTTCGACAGCTTGCAAAGATTTGACAATGTCAGCTATTGAATCATAAAAGTAAGTAAGAAAGAGCTTGCTGAAGGAAATGTCGACTCCTTCATGAATCAGGCCAGCTAGAGGGGCAATGACTTTGCAAACTTGTAAAGAGATGGTATAGAAGATAAAGGCATTTAGCCAAAAAGCAAGAAAAGCAACATGTTTTGACGTAGAAGCCTCGGTGGTTAAAGAGTCAAAATTGTTCTCTATAAATTTGTTGCAGGGAAAGCCATCATAATTGATGTCATATTCTCTAGAAGGCAAGACTGAGGGATTCGAGAGTTCTCCAGTAGGTTGAAGACTTATCATGATTGATAGGTCTAAAAGGGATGGACTTGCCATGCCATATCTAAAGTGAAGGTTGTTGGTGGTCTATTTCCAGAAATAGAAGGATGCCCATAGCATGGAAGTCTTGTAACTAATTCGAACTCAACTTAGTTGAATCAAGTCGAAGATTCCTATCTATTTCTAGAAGGCAGCTCTAGCAACTTCGACTTTGTCAAGCCAAGCCAAATACTTGTTGGTCGGGTAGAATGGTGAGGCTCTAAATAGCCTATATTTCTCAGTGAAATAATTAATGGGTATTTTTTTCTTAAAGATAGCAATGGTCTCATTGATTTTGTGAGACTTGTCGGATAGAGGAGACTCACAAACAAGGTTAGGGAAAAAGGATTTGAATTCGATTGCCCTAGATATCATCGAAATAGGACCTAAGCATCCTAGAATATGATCACATCTAGAGAAAGGTATAAGTACCTATTGAGTATTAATCTCATTCTACCCGAAACCTAACTCAATAGCGAGCAATAGGTTGGCCTCTAAATGGGAAAAGGAAGAGTTTGATCTAAAACTAGACGGATGAGACATCTTGATAGGTGAAAAGGGATATTTTGAAATGATTAAAGTGTTTGGGGATGAGAATGTGAAAGATTTTGTGAGAAAAGATAGAAAAACAATGCAAGATAAGGGTTGTAATGAGAGCTTGAAGTTTCTATTAATGGTGAAGAGGAGAGCTTGAAGGTTACTGAAAGGAAGAAGAAGATGTAGTGGGAAAGAAATGGAAATTTATATGCGAAGAAGAGAAGGAAACTAGAATGAATCTGGGCTGTCAGATCTTGAGCAGTTGAAAAGTCATAAATTGATGATCGTGTATTTCTCAAGAATGGTTTGACATATCTTGAAAATTGTAATCTCATGATCACATAGGTGACATGGCATATAAAGAAGGTGAAGAGATTAAAAATACTTATCTCATCTCATTCAACAGAGGAGTGAACTCAATGAAACAAGTATTTGGGGGGCATCTATTGGGTGGTCAAATTCATTAATTTGATAAACAGGTAAAATCTGACAAGGAGATTGAGGGAGTTGATGGTTCTGGTTTCAACAGAAAGGTTATGGATAATAAAGGTGAACCTGGACTAATAAATGACTTGTTTGTCAAAACGTAGAGTAGTTATGTGCGTCAGAATCCTTGAAGAAGGCTTGTCAAATAGAATGGGCAAAGTCTTGGAAACATTGCTTAAGAATCCTTGACCTTGTCAAAAGTGTGTCTAGACTTGTCAAAGATGTTGGCAAAGAGACATCGAAGTATGGGAAGGTGCAGATTTATGGACTTAGCAGAATTTGAAAAGTAACTAGAGGTGTTCTAACAACAGTCAAAGGAGAGGTTCGACGCATCAAAGAATACGTGCAAGAACCCATGATGCACATCTCCGAAGATCTCGGAGCAATTAACAGGTAGTGGGCTTATGTGATCAAGAATGTGGGTGTATGTTGAAACTATCGAAGAGGGATTATTGCCCATGTCAGAGCAGTTAGGAGATGGCATGTGATCAAAGCAATTACCTGGAGCTCAAGCTGGGTTTACTTGGAGCTTAAGTAGGATTTACTTGGAGCCTAAGCAGTATTTGTCCATAAATAAGAGCTTAGCTCACTTAGGAAAGGCATGGTTGACCACTCATACTTAAAGCTATTTAAACGGGCTAGCCTGGCCCAAATAGGCCGAGCCACCTCAGATCGGGCCATTTCGGGTGGGGCTTAATCTAGTTATGTATAAATTTGGGCTAGCAAAATACTAGCCCAGCCCAATCCTTTGCGGGCCATGGGCTAATTTTGGGCCAACATATAATATTTTCTTTTTAATGATTACTTTCTTTTTTTTTTTTTTTAATGGGTTTGCCTTAGTTGGTTTTGTTTTTTAGTTTGCTGTTTTGGTTTTTTTTTTTTTTTTTGGGTATGAGTTGTTGCTGTCTTTTTCTTTCTTTCTTTCTTTCTTTTCATTTGCAACTTTTTTCTTTTTTGGTGTGTACTGTGCTTTACCCCTTTTTCTGTCATTTACTATTTTTTTTTTGGGTAAAGGTAGGCATTTTAGAATGTAAAAATGGGTCAAAGTAGTTGTAGCTATTATTTTTTTCAAAATTACAACAATTTATTTTTTTTTAAAATATATTCGGGCCAATCGGGTTGGGCCAAATTGGGCCATGCTAGATCGGGCTAAAACTTTTTTTTACTCTTATTTTTATAGCCTAGACCATATATTTTTTGGGTTATTCGGGCTAGCTCATTCAGCTCATGTAACATCCTCCCGAAATACAGTACTATGCTTAAGTCATAGTACCACACTTAGGACATGTTACTATTACCTGAGCGTACCTCTTCTGACAGCAACTTCAGCTGTCTTTGGAACTTCTCGAGCTATTTGAAGATAACACGGAAATAGGAGTGAGAATTTTAAATTCTCAGTAGGATTCATTAAGAAATTTTCATACCGTATCATCGTTATTATCTCCAGCTGCTTCGGTTTATTATAAATAAAGTGAACATATGATACAAAATGTTCCGTTTTATAATTTGAAAACATATGGTCCGAAGCAGAATTCATTTTATTCCACGCACTTGAGTCACATTGGCAATATTTCATAATGAGAATAATAATCACCGCATAAGTAGATAGAATAGTCTCAGCATCAATAAAACATGGGATATAATTATACAAATACTCATATTTGAATTCATGCAAATACACTGGTGCTTTCGTTTAACTTTCTTTGTTTTCTTTCATTGGCACACCTAAGCGTTACATATCGCCGCCCCTAGGGTGATTGCATATGTTTTAATCTTTAGTCTTTACTGCCTTTGGGTAGTCTGATTTAGGAGTGAGCTCAACTCGTGACTTTCGTCACATAGTACTGACCCGCAAGGGGACCTACATGCCTCTAGGTTGGAGGAACTCAGTTGGCCAACTGCCTCCAACATAGAGGGACCCAAAAGTTTTAGCTGCCTTCATAGGGAGAGACCCAATGTGCAACTGCTTCCGAGTGAAGGGACCCACATCTTTATCTTTTAACTGCCTTCACTTGAAGGGACCCGAATAACTGCCTCCAAATGAAGGGACCAATTCTTGTCTTATTTAATTGCCTTCACAAGGAGGGATCTTATAACTGCCTCCAAGTGAAGGGATCCACATTTAATTTGTGCATATCCTTTCATTTTCATACATAATCATGCATAGACATGCTGAATGCACTTGTATGTATGCTTCCTCATTTACTTTCATATATCCTTGCATATAGAATTTCATCTTCATATCATAAATATTCATAAAAGAAACCATCATAATTTCATAAAATTCTACCGAAAATTTGGCAGTAAAATGGATCAAGTCCGCTTCCCCATGAATAGTGTAAGTACTTAAGAAAACAATTTTTCAGAGAAATCATAACATTTCATTCACAATTCCATCATCTCTTTCGTACGAACAATTGTTGTATTTAAAACATAGTTGCTGTCTCAGCACATTCATTCAACTCAGTTTTTGTAAATTAGGCCACAATTTCTATTTAACTCATCTAGACCTAAATTTTGGATATGTTAGAGTATTATGTGTCTATTTTCTAACCTTTTTAGTCCCATTTAATTTTGATAAATGTAGCTCAAATTATTTATGTTTTATCTCGGCTTGCCCTGTAGCTGGCTAGAATTACACACTTAAAAGTAAAAATCCACTAACAATCGAAAACTAATTCAAATCATATAAAATTGGTCTCATATTAAAGCTAACAGGACAAGCTTCCATTTGCAATAAGTTTCATTTCATTTTCTTTAGTAGAGCTTGAGTTATAAGCCCTGAAATTTGACTTTCTTAAACTGCCCTGTTTTGGCCCGGTTTGGACATAAGGCAACTTTTTCAAACCACTGGGAGCAAATGAGATCTTATCTAACTCTGAAATTTTTATGGGATGTTCTCCTATGTGTAAGATTTCTAACAAAGTTAGTTTCATTCAATTTCAAGTCGTATAGGGCAAGTTTTGCCTTGAACAACCTAGTCTGCCCAGAATCAAACTCAAAAACCTAGGTCAAACTTCAAAAATTCATATCTCTCTCAATACTAATCCAATGGCCTTATATTATATATGTATGGAAATCCCTAAATGTCTAGTTTTACATAAAAATATTTCATCAAATTTAAATGGCTGTATGCATAGCCGTATACTTTGTTGTACGGACTGCCGAAAGGTTTTAGCCTTTCAACCCTTCCCTACATCCTACTTTCACTCCTTTCTACTTCCAAATCGATTTTAACACCAAAAACAGCCAACAAACCAGCCAAAGATTATCATATTCATTCAATCATCACATCAATAAGTGAGAAAATAAAGCCCCAAATCAGCCACACATAACCAAAAGAATAAGAACAAGGTTGAATCTCTACCTCCTTGTATGTGATCTTGTTAGATTTTGGAGTTTGGTGGGTGGAATCTTATCAAGCCTTGAAGGTTGCTGGAGTAGATTGAAGGGAGAAGAGAAGAAGAAGGCTGGAACATGAAGGGAGAGGGCGCAAGTCGGTAGGGAATAAGGGAAAAATCTGATTCAAGTATAAAGAAGGGTAGTTGGCTAGGTGAGTTGTGATTGGATGATGCTCTGTGGCCAATTTTTCAGCCAAGTCTCCCTCTCTTTGTGTCCTTTGTGGCGCCACCAAAGGAGGAGTAGGTGGCTAAGTATTTAGCCACTTGATGTAGGGTTATTGAGTTTAAAATCCTATTGGTTCAGTTTCGACAGTTTAAAATACCAAATTTTTACCGGTTTCTTTCAAATCGGTAACAAGGTTTGGAAATTCTTTGTTAAGCTTTCTATATGTTTATTCTAATTTATTCAACTCTAATCTTTTTAATTAATATCTAACTAATTTCTAATTAACCTTTAATTGACTTTTAATTAAATATCTATGATTTCTAATTGATTTCACTGATTCGTTAAAATCGAGCAAATCGATTAAAACGATAGAATTTTTCGAGCATTACAACTCAGCCCATTTTGACAACTCTACTCATACTGCACTCTAACATCCTAGTACAAATAGAGCAATGGGGAATTTATGAGTAGAGATCGTCACCTTTGGTTTGCTTTCTTGTTTTCATTTCAATTCTTGTTATTTCATTTCAGTTTGTATTTCATTTCATTTACTGCTTTCATTTCAATTATTGTACGTATATTTATCTCTTCTGAATACAATTCACTCTCTTCATTTGACGCTCTTCTTTGATAATTTATATTATATAGACTTTTGTTTAGTCTTTGAAATTGCTGGCGTAATATTGAGTAGAAGATGGTGATTAGGTTAACGGTCCATTTAGATAGTATTACTTATCATTTTTTAAAAAAAATTTAAAAGTTAAAAGTCACATTTTTAACATTTTTTCCCATTTGGTATACAGTCAACTGCTTCTCATAAATTCATTTTTAATACTTTTTGAAATGTTAAAATATCAAATTTCTTAAAAAAAAACTTTTAAAATACTAAAACAAACACTTTTATTATAATATATCAAAATACAAAATAATTTTTTAATAAATTATTTATCAAAACATGATTTGAGTCTTTTTTTTTTTTTTAAGTGGTGACTTGCTTTGCAAGATTCAAACTCTTTAACATTACAAATAAAATTTATTTTAAATATTATATTATTTTTATTATGATCAATTACTTTTAAATAATATAATTATATAAACTGTGTAATGCGCATCTTTTTCATGAACAAGAAACTAATTTATATTAATTTTTTTATAAATATTATATTAATTAACAAATATTATAGACCAACTATGACCCCATATATATTCTACCAAAGTCGTACGATTGAGATTCCATGAAAGTGACCCGAAAGATTCTTTGTCTTTCCGTCAAAGTTCTCATCAGTAGATCACAGAGTTCACAAAGGCCCATGCTTGCTCTAAATCCTTTTTATTATTATTATTATTAATATTATTAACTATATTAATAATAGTCATAATTAAATGAACGCCGCTCGTGCACTGCAGTGTTAAAGCCTACGCAGTAGCCATCATAGACAACCACCGTAATGCACTTTGCTGCTTCTGATTTTTCAAATAAAAAAAAGTTGAGAACTCATAAATTACAACAATCTTTTTAATTTATATTATCATTTATTTCTTTATGTTAATTCTCCGTACTTTAAATAATTGATCAATTGAAAAAGTGGAGACCGAGCAAAAGTGAGGGTTCCCCCGTCCCTGGAACCAACCTTTTGGAAGATTCTCCATTTCCACCCAAATTTATTAATTTGTTTTCTTTATTATTTTGGCTTATGAGTTATGATGGATGGTGGATTACTAATTGACTGGCTGGCTAACAAATTCAAGTGGTAGGGACCGGGCGGGCATGCTGCTTTTGACTTGACTTTTGTTTAGTCCTCTTTAACATGATCTCTTAAAGGCACACTCATGCTCAATGGATGCGCGTGGACAGATTTTATGCAGCGTAGGATTTATTTAGAGTTTTCCTAAGTCACTGGTTAAGGAGCTAATAACAGAAAGAATAATAATATTTGTATATAGTATTTTTGGTGCCATCAGCATAAGGATTCAAATATAAATGATTGGAGATTTCACATTTATAATAGGGGAATTGGATAATTATGATGATAAGTGATAATATTATCATTCAAATAGTACAGTCATATACGTGAATTTTTCACTTATTTATATATAAACTCCCAATAAATAATAGTATTATCACTTACTACTGCATTCATTCAATTCTCACTTCATAAATGTGAAAACTCCACTCATGTGCACTTAAATTCTCTATATCGATTGACACCCCCCAACATATTATGTCCAAATAATAAAACTCTAATAAAAATTTTTTGAGTGCATTAGAAACTTAAAAATCTTAGCATTTAGTATAAAAAATTTTGGTACTAACTAAAAAAAATCTTTCTAGAAAGTGTCTACTTTTTCTTACCGATGCATTAATTCGAATAATAAGATTGATAGCTAATAAGCCTCTCAAATCTTATAAATACAAATATATATATATATATATATATATATATATATATATATATATATATATATATATATAGTATTTTGTGCGCATGTGATGCATGGGCTAAAATAAAAATCTTTTCAAGTGTAATAATTATAAAAATTAATTTTATGAAATTAATAGTAATATATTACAAAAATCAATGTATTTGAAGCAAAAATGGCAAAATGATTAATAAATATAAAATGGAAGAATATCAATTGATTACATATTTAATACAATAAATAATAAAAAATATAATAAAGAAAATAATTTTTTATCTTTGACATTACACTGAAAATTTGGTCTTCATGTAAAACAATCCATTGAAATATAAATTAATATTAACAATGACAAAATAAAATAAAATAAAATAAATATAATAAAATTAAAATGACTTAACTATTTTAATTGATGACAATTATTA
The DNA here is from genome assembly GCA_031439585.1 of Pterocarpus macrocarpus. NCBI lineage: Eukaryota > Viridiplantae > Streptophyta > Magnoliopsida > Fabales > Fabaceae > Pterocarpus > Pterocarpus macrocarpus. The sequence continues at coordinate 29,570,610 of CM062513.1, read as the reverse complement.
GCCCTAAATAATATTTTATTCATTCTTGTTAATTTAACACAAAATAAAATTTCAGAAAATTCATTTTAAAAATTTTCCACTTAAGAAGATATGAAGTTAAATTACTAACCCATCCAAATATAAAATAATAAAGCAAAAAAAAAAAAAAAAAATTGCACAACAAATACTCATATGAGAAGTGTATTTGAAATAGATTCATTTAGTTATTTTAATCCAATTCTTTTTTTTTTCCCCATATTTAGCGCTCTATATCAAAAGTTTATTTTAAATACAAATAGCTACTATGTTTCCCAAAACAAACCCCAGCTATAGTGAAATATTTCAAATGCATTCATTTCAAATTATTAAATCTATTTTTATCTTTTCCATTTGTTACATTTGTTAGTGTAATAAAATAAATGTCTGTCATGATCCAACTTGGTCATGACCGACACATAGGGAGCCTTGGCTCCCTAGTAAACCTAATCATCAAAATTCTGAAGAGGAACAGATGGGGTTTCCTCTAAAAACTAGACTCCCTAGAAATTTGCTAGACTTGTTTAAACAAATCATCATCAAGCTAGAGCAGTATATAAATTTTTTTTATATATACATACATATCATTCTTTACACTTTGACGTAAATAAAATCTTTTGCAACTAATACAAAATGTAGGGTGATACACAGTTATGCCCATAACCCCAAATAGATCGGGACACTACCTGTTATTCAATGGAGCTCTAACAGAGTATACAAAAAAAGACCCACTCTCGTGAGGCAGGCTCACAAAAAATGTAGCCAATAGCTATTTATGGAGCTAGTGGAGCTAGACTTGGGTCTATACTAGAATTTGAAACAATGGAAAACAACTGGCTAAGTTAAACAACTCAGGGAGAGATAATCTATTTTGGGTCCGTTTGGTGTAACTTTTGGGAGAAGATCTTTTAAAAGAAGATCTTTTGAAAGAAGGTCTTTTAGAGGAATTACTTTTAAAAGAATGATTTTTGTTTGGTTTGAATATGTCAAAAGTAAGTTTAGGAGAATGAGTTTTGTTTGGATAGGATAAAGTAAAATTACTTTTGGTTGTTGATGTGAGAGTAATAGTAACATTTATTTTCAAAAGGTCTTTTTCTAAAATGAAAAGTAACCTCAAAGATACTTCTTATAAAAGGCCTTCTAGAAGAAGGCTTTTTGGAAGAAGTTACATCAAACACTAGAAGTTACTGTACAAAATCATTTTCTTTCTCCTAGAAGGCCTTCTGGCCAATTGAAACCGGAATCCAAACGGGCACTTAAAACTAGCATGGGATTAGACGAAGTATATAAATACACATGGGAATAGTTTGTGTCAGCTGAAAGCATTCAAAAGTCTTATTTTTCTTGAAATCCCATGGAATACATTTTTTTTTTTATTAAAACTCAAAAATTTAAAATACATATTTATAGTTGGTAGGAGGCTGCAACTATAGAACTCCTACTTTATTGCCCTGAGTAGCATCAACGGCCAGCTCTCAGGCATTGAGCATAATGACCAGACCTCAATGAAGCCATAAACTGATCGTGTTGACCTAACACGCCGACCTAGCACTTCCCCTGTAAGCTGGGGTTCGTATGAGGTGCACAAAATCTAACACTTACTATCGTTAGCTATGGTTCTATGAAAGGCTTACCCCACAAACCTTTTTCTTTATTGAATCTAGTCCAAACATACTTTAAAAATAATTCCTATTTCTTATGTAAACTACCATATAGTATTCAAGTCATAACAAGTTCTAGCCGATTGGGAATTTAGCACAACAGATCACATCCCATACACTTTTTTTAGAACATAAATTCATATTAATTTCTTTTCCCTCACAGGCTGTGGAGAAAACATTTCATTGAACATACACACACACACACACCTGATATACACAGATACATGTACGTATAAATGTCAGAAAACCACCACAAATAAATTATCCACTCTCTGTACTCAAACCCCAGAATAGGAGTTCCTCTATTGAGCCATGGAACCAACAGGCTACTTTTGGAATGGATCTAACACCATAAATATGACGACATAACCATATATTAGCTATAACAACAAAAGATCAACATAAGTTACTCCTATATCCCCCAAAACCCCAAATTTATAACTCTAGAATTCTAGAACCTAGCCTAAGAATTAATTTTATGGGAAGAAGTTACCTAAATCCTGATATAGGGCAAACTATAGACTTAAAGGTTACCTTGGGTGTCAAGGAATGAAAAGCAATGAGATAAGGAGTTTGGGTTTCTCCAAAGACTTCCAAAGCTTTCCTTTACTTGCTCATAGAAGAAAATCAATTGGTAGAAAGGCTAAGAATATAGCTGATAAGGGGTGGGTAGGGATGAATGGTGAAATGAGATGACAAAAATACCATATAGGAGTAATTTTAGAAAGAAATGAGAGAGAGAGAGAGAAAGAAAGAGAAAGAGTTCGATTAGAGAAGAGAGAGAAACTGTCTCTCTTTTTGGGGGTGATGCCCTCTTTATTTATTTTTCACCGCCTTTGCTGCGTTGGAGCAAGGCCTAAGGGCAGAAATTCCCTTGTCTCTAACTAGTATCATGCTTGAGCACAAGTTATTACGCTTGATAGCAGCCCCCTAGCTCCAAAATGTCCAAATAAGTTCATCTTGGTGCTCCTACCTCCAATGCTACCCAAACCAAGGTCCTTTTTAATTTTTACTCTCTATTAACTTTAATACATAAATGTAAATAAGGAAATACTTCCATTTGAATTCAGTAAAAATGTCAAAAAAAATTAAAATCCTTAAGAATCAAAATCCAACTTTTGGGTTTTAGTATAAATTTATGGAAACTTGCATTTTTATAAACTTCCTGGCTAAAAACGGAGGGGTTAATGACTGCCTAAAATTTATTAGAAACTGACCTTCACTTCTTTTATATCTAAGGAACAATTACCGGGACTTTTAATATCCAGAAAATGTCTGAATCATTTAGCTCTTCAAGGACGTGTAGAGTTCAAACATAGCAATCTCATAGGGTTTAATGAGATCAAGATCCACAATTCATGTGACTCTTGACTTGAGTATTACATTCTCTCCCCTTAAGAAATTTAGTCCTCGAATTTAAAAAAAAAAAATATTTTACTTAAAGATTCAAATGGCTGTTGATACTTGGCTTGTATAACTTCTTCTGCTTCCCACATGGTTTCTTCTCGAGAATGATTCCTCCATAACTCTTTCTCTAAGCTTACATTCTTAGATTGAAGCTTTTTCACTTGTCGATTGATAATAGCCACATGCTTTTCCTCATGTGATAATTTTTCATCAAGCTCAATCGCTTGAGTGGCCAGGATGTGGGATGGATCAAACACGTATTTTTGAAGCATTGAAATATGGAAAATAGGGTGAATCATGTACAAGATCGGAGGTTGGGCTAGTCTATAGGCTACAGCACCTAATCTATCTAGAATCTCAAAAGGCCTAATATAGCGAGGACTAAGCTTCCCATACTTCCCAATCCTCATCACCCCTTTCATGGGAAAAACTTTGAGAAAAACATAATTACCTACCAAAAACTCAAGACCACATCTGCGATGGTCAACATAGGCCTTTTACCTACTCTGAGTTGCTAATAATGTTTCTTGGATTAACCGAACCTTATCCATTTCCTGTACCATGTCTAGCCCCAAAAGTTTAGTTCACCCATTTCTAACCATCCTATAGAAGATCTACAATCCCTTCCATATAAGGCTTCAAAGGGTGCCATTTGAATGCTAACTGATAGCTATTGTTATAAGAAAATTCTATTAGGGGAAGATAATTACTCCACCTCCCACCAAAATCCAAGATGCAAGATCTTAGCATATCCCCTAGGATCTAGATGGTTCTCCTTGACTACCCATCTATCTGTGGGTGGAAAGCTATACTAAGGTCTAGGCGAGTACCTAGAGCTTCCTGGGATATGAACTGTGACCTTTTATTTGATATGATTGGCACTAGAACACCATGGAGTTTCACTACCCCATCTACGTATAGCTGGGCATATTAAGACACGCTAAAAGTCACCTTAACCAAAAAGAAATAGGTTGACTTAGTCATTCTATCAACAATGACCTACACTGAGTCAAAACCCTTAACAGTATGTGGCAAACCTATTATAAAATCAATTGTAATCTTTTTCCACTTTCATTTAGAGATCTTAATCTACTGATGCAAGCCAGCAAGCCATTGATGTTCAGCTTTAGTTTGCTAGCATACTAAGCAATGAGATACGAAATCTCCGATATCTCTTTTCATACCGTCCCACCAGAATAGCTATTTTAGATCCTGATACATCTTAGCAGAGCCAAGATGAGTTGAATACTTAGAGTCATGAGCTCCCACCAAAATGGTTTCCTTCAGCTCTTCATAATTAGGCACACACAAACGATTGCCAAAACGCAAGACACATTCTTGATCCAAAGTGAAATTGAAACTCTTACCACTCTTTACCTCTTTTATTAGCTTGTTCAATTTTGGATCTTTTCCTTGCATAGCCTTAATCCACTCAACTAGAGAGGATTGGGCTTTTATATGAGCCAAGAGTATCCTAGTCTTCCCCAGCTCAAGGTGCACACCTTCTGCTTCCTGCTTGTTAATCTCCCTTATTGAAGGTTTCTTCGCAGGAGCTATATGGGCCAAACTACCCATTGATTTCTTGTTTAATGCATCAGCTACCATATTAGCCTTGCTAAGATGATATAAAATAGTGCAATCATAATCTTTGAGCAACTCCATCCATCTTCATTACCTTAAGTTTAAATATTTCTATTGGAATATATACTTCAGGCTCTTATGATTAGTATAAATCTCATAAGTCTCTCCATACAAATAATGTCTCTATAGCTTCAAGGCAAAGATGACTGCTACCATTTCTAGGTCATGAATGGTGTAGTTCTGCTCATGCTTCTTAAACTATCTAGAAGCATAAGCAACGACTCACCATGCTATATCAACATGTATCCAAGCCCTACCTACGAAGCTTTATAGTATGCTATCTGGATCTGAAGGCAAAACAAGCACTGGTGCTAAAATTAGACAACTCTTGAGCCTTTGGAAGCTTTCCTTACAAGCATCCGACCACTAAAATTTAACATTCTTCTGAGTTAACTTAGTTAGAAGAGTAGAAATCTTCGAGAAATCCTCCACAAATCACCAATCTAACCCTAAGAAACTATGAATTTCTATTACAATAGTAGGCCTTGGCCATTGCTAAATAACTTCCACCTTCTTAGAATCCATCACAATTCCCTCCTTGGATACCACATGTCCAAGAAAGGCAACTTGATCTAACCAAAACTCATACTAAGAAAACTTTACATAGTGCTTGTGGTCTCTTAAGATCTACAAAACTATCCTCAAGTGATGCTCATGTTCCTTTTTGCTTTTGGAATACATCAGAATATTGTCAATAAAAACAATCATAAAGCAGTATAAGAAAGGCTCGAATACCTTATTCATTGGGCCCATGAAAGCCGTTAGAGCATTTGCCAACACAAAGGACATCACCAAGAACTTGTAATGTCCGTAACGAGTTCAAAACACTATCTTAAGAATATTTTCCCCGAATAAATCTTTCTGTCCTTAGAGTATCTATTGACACCATATGAAGGGCATAGTAAGAAAGCCAGGTAAAATGATCACCATACTCTAAAAAACTATGAGTATCTATCATGCTTGGAATCTGTGTTAACTTTTCAAATTCCATGGCAAGGCTAGCCTTCTTACTGGCAGGGAAAAATCTCATCATGAAGGTGTCAAAGAACTTTTCCTAAGTTATGGAGGTAAAGCAGGGGATCTCCCCATTAGGAAGGTTTGATACCATTACTCTGTGCGACCTCCTAACTGATATGTAGCTAGCTCCATCGTCCTTTCATTGGAACACCTCAAAACTCTAATGGCTTTAGTGGCCTAATCTATGACGATCTGAGGGTCTTCTGCTAGAAGATTTCCCATAAAGGTAGGCAATTGCAACTTAAGGAATGCTTTGATAAACACTTTAACTCCCCCTAGAGGCTGGGGTTACCTCTAACTTGGTGGAGTAGGCATTGCATGGGGTTATGCTCCCACCCCACCTTGATTCGCCCCAAGCCCTACCAAAGTTTTAAAAGTCTGGTGGACTCCCTGAATGCCCACAGCTATCTTGGCCATGCCCATTCTAAGGGCTAGCTCATCGGCCTTGATAGTTGCCCTTCCACAGTGTCTACCCCTGTCGTAGCCCTTTCCTTTACCACAACCCCATCATCTCATAGGAGATGGGGCTCTGTCAAACTCAACGTCAGAGGCCTCATGGCTTCTAGCTCCTTGAGCATGCATTTGGATTGTAGGTGGCATTCCCACCTATAACAAAGAATAGAACAAATCAGAATATGTCCAAGATTTCAAACGATAAGGATCATAAGTAAAAGAATAACATTTCTAAAGGCCTTAAATAGTACCGCATCTTATGAAAATGGGATAGCTACCATTTTTACAATCATGATCCTACTAAAAAGCACTTGTTCCATTGAACATAGGAAAACCTAAAACTCTTATACTACTTTTGTCATGGCCCAACTTGGCTATGACTAGCACATAGAGAGCCTTGGTCCCCTAGTAAGCCTAACCAGAATTCTAAAGAAGAACAGATGGAGTTTTCTCTAAAAACTGGACTTCCTAGAAATTTGTTAGACCTGTTTAAACAAATCATCATCAAGCTAGAATAGTATATAAAGTTTTTTACATGTACATACACATCATTCTTTACACTTTGACATATACAAAATCTTTTGCAATTAGGACAAAACATAGGGTGATACACAATTTTGCCCATAGCCCCAAACATATTAGGCCTGCTTGTTGTTCAATGGAGCTCTAACAAAGTATATAAAAGACGGCCCACTCTTATGAAATAGGCTCACCAAAAAGGTAGCCAATAGCTGTTTATGGAACTGATAGAGCTAGACTTGAGTCTACACCAAAACTTGAAACAGGGGGAAACAACTAGGTGAGTTAAACAACTAAGAGATAAGCTACTTATAGCTAGCATGGGATTAGAAGAAGTGTATATATACACATGGGAATTACTTGTGTTGGCTGAAAGCATTCGAAAATCTTATTTTTCTTGAAATCCCATTGGAATACATTTTTTTTTTTCATTAAAACATGGAAATTTAAAATACACATTTATAGTTGGTAAGAGGTTGCAACTGTTGAATTCCTGCTTTATTGCCTTGAATGGCATCAATGGCCAACCCTCAGTGAAACCATAAGTTAATCGTGTCAGGCTAGCACCTCCCCTTCTAGTTGGGGATTGTATGAGGTGCACCGAGTCTAATACCTACTGCCTGCTGCCATTGGCTATGGTTCTATGAAGGGTTCTGTAACATCCCCATATAACGCAATAGGAAATGATGAAAATGTCCTTGGGCAAACTTTTATTATTTACAATCTTGCCCCTGAACTTTTTAGAAAATAACATTTAGGTTCCTATATCAATAGAATTAGTAGAATAAGGTTTTAAACGAAGCAGAACCACGTAGCGGAAACGTAAAAACCCAATTCTTGGGCAATTGGGCCACGGAAGTGTCCACCTGTGAAATGACGTGGGATACCCCTAGACTTGCCCATAATTACGAAAATGTCATTAGTTACGGAAACAAAAAAAAAATACTAAAGGATTTACGAAAAAGCGAAAAGATAACAATCCCAAAGAAATAGTGCAATTGATTTGTGTTGTTAATCAATTTATTAGAAAAATAAGAGTAATTAGGGATGAATTATAAATACTAGAGCTAAAGGGAATTTAGATTGTTGTATAAAAGATTATGAGAAATTATTTAGTATAATGTCTAGAATTACGCTAAGTTTAATATACGTTATTAATCGATTTATCTGACTTTATTAAATGTGTAGAATTAATTATAAGTTAATGAAAAGTTAATTGGGAGTTAATTAGATGTTAATTAGAGAGATTTGGATTAGAAATAATTAAAATAGAAACATAGTAAACCTCATAAAATTCTTCATAATCATTTTGCCAATTTGAAGGAAATCTATAGAATTTCGGTATTTTAAACTGTCGAAAACGAAACAATAGGATTATATGATGAAAACCCTAGGATAAGTGGCTGAAATTCAGCCACCATTCTTCCACCTAAGTGGTGCCAAGTAGCTACCCAAAGAGTGGAGAAACTTGGCTCACTCACCACCACCAAAGCCTCCACCAATCACAAGCCACAAAACCTAACTAACCATGTTTTAAAACATGAAAATCTCTCCCAACTCCTCCTCATTTTTGTGCTCCCTCTATCGGCTGCCTATTCTTCTTTTTCTCTTCTCCAATTTCACTCTTTCTTTCTTCCATCTCCAAGCTCTACCTACTTCCTCCACCAAAAACTCAAATCTAGCTAGTTTCCACATCAATTTGAGGTAGGATTCAACTTCTTTGCTTGATTTTATTGAATTAATGACTATTAAGAATACTTTCTTCTCTCATGTAACTGATGATATATGGTGGTGGTGTGATGATTTATGGCTGGTTTAGTATGTATTTGCTTGGGTTGATTGAGATTTGAATGAGAAAACGCAAAGAGCCGCAAAACAGAATCTGTTAGGTTGAGAAATCCTACGGCGTCCGTACTTACACATTGTACGGACTCGCCTATAGACACCAAAATGAGATGAAACTATTTTTCCCTAAAATTAGACATCTAGGGATTTCCAACCATATAAAATATAAGGATTTTGGATTAGTATTGAGTGAGATATGAATTTTTGAAGTTTACCTTAGAATTCTAACCCCGATTTTGAGCAAATTGGAATTTGAGGGGCATAACGTGCCCTATACTCCTTCAAATTGAGTGAAACCAATTTATTAGAAATATAAGACATATATAAAAGTCCCAAAAAAATTTCTGAGTTAGATTCGATCCCAATTGCTCCCAGTAGTTCAAGGAATTCGCCTTAAGTCCAAACCTGGCTAAAACAGGGCAGTCCAGAGGGGTTAAATTTTAGAGCTTATAACTCAAGCTCTCCTTAAGACAATGAAATGGGACTTGAAATCTTTCCTGTTAGCTTTAATATGACATAAATTTTGTATGATTTCAACTAGTTTTCAATTTTTAGTGAATTTTTACTTTTGAGTGTGTAATTCTGGCCAGCTACAGGGCAGGCCGAGATAGAACTTAAATAACTTGAGCTACATTTATCAAAATTAGATGGGACTAAAGAGGTTAGAAAATAGACACATAACACTTCAACATATCCAAAATTCAGGTCTAAATGAGTTAAAATGAATTTATGGCCTAAGTTACAAAAACTGGGTAGAATCAAAAGGAAGTGACAGAAAACTAATTCAAGATCAAGGTTATGAAACTTTGTTTGATTATTGGAGCATCTATACCTTGCATTGATTTTTCTGTATGAATGACTATCTAGTTGACTGGTACTATTCACAAGAAAGCAGACTTAATCCGTTATGCTGCCAAATATTCTGCAGAATTTTATGAAATTATGATAGTTTCTGTTATGAATATTCATGATGTGAACATGAAATTCTATATACAAAGATATATGGAAGTAAATGATGAAGCATATGTATGAGTGCATTCAGCATGTCTATGTATGATTATGTACGAGAAAGAAAGGATATGAACATATTAAATGTGGATCCCTTCCCCTGGAGGCAGTTATGAGATCCCTCCTTGTGAAGGCAATTAAATAAAATAAGATTGGGTCTCTTCACTTGGAGGCAGTTAATTGGGTCCCTCCCTATGAAGGCAGTATAAAACTGAGATCCCTCTACCTTGGAGGCACAAGGTCAGCTGAGATCCCTCTATTCTTGAGGCACGTGACCAAGAGAGATCCCTTCAATTTAGACGTATGTGACCAAAATGAGATCCCTCTAAGAATAGAGGCACGTGGGTTTTAACATCCACCACGAGTTCCAAGTTCCTACTTCATCTTCGAATTTCACATTTTCCGACTTCTGACTTAAGCTTCAAGGTCCAAACAAAATGGACGTGATTCCCGATATCCGACTTTGTTTCCAAGTTACATGATTTTCCGATAGCCGACCTTATTTCCATGTTTCAAATACAATGGGCATGATTCAAACTGATTTACGATATCTGACTTCATGTTAAAGTGTACCTGGTTTCAAACTTACGAGTTGATAGTTTAACAGAATGGTCACAAGTACCGACCTCCGGGTTTAATGTAATGAGTTCTGACCTTAGAGTTGAAATCAACTAGAATGGACACGAGTTCAGATATTTGAGTTGATCTCCAATTTTACACGAGTTCTGATCTCTGAGTTTATTCTTGGTGTTCCCGAGCTTGCCTATGACCAACTTCCGAGATTGAATTGGGAGTTTCGAGATTATATAAGTTAAGGTTTTGATTACCGATTTCCGGAGTTATGCTTAGAATCGATCTCCGAGATTGACCCTGGGCCGAGTTTTAGAATTTCATGTAATAAGAGTTTTAAATCATCCTTGTTCTCAACTTCCAAGTTTACGTTAACATCCCCGACTTCTGGGTTTAAGTATTTTGGGTTTTACATTCTTGTCCTTGACTTTCGATTTTAAGGTGATTGTGTACTGTATGATTTTCGACCTCTGACCTTATGTTTCAAATAATTGTGCATGATTTTCAACATACGACTTTGCTTCCAAGTTTCGAATAAACCAAACAATATTTTCGATATCCGATTTCATCTCCAAGTTTGAAATAGATGGGCACGTGTTCCGACTTTAAGCAGAATTGAGACGAGTTTCGATTTCATTAGGCGACATGGAGAATAATTTAGCCACAAAAGAGGAAGACATGTCTGAACTTCAATCATAAAATTTCAACCAATCAATACTTACAATTCCAACTACCCTCGTCTATTTAAGTCAGATTTTCCTTTTCACTTCTTGTTGACTTGCGCCTTCTTCTCCCCCTTATTCCAGCCTTCTTCTTCTCTTCTCCTCTCAACCTACTCTATCAAATCTCCAAGCTTTGTCAAGGTTCCGCCAATCCAAACTCAAATTTAGAAAGATCACACCTAAAAAAGGTAGGATTTAGTTTCTATCCTTAACTTCTCTAAACTGTGGCTGTATGAAATTTCACTCTTCTTCATGTATTTGATGATATTTTGGATGTATATGATGTATTATGATTGGATTAATATGAAATTTTGAGTTGGAATTAAGGTTGGAAGAAGAAAACTAGGAGAAGTGGAGGATTGGGATGCTGTCTAAATGAGAAGCCCATGGCAGTCCGTACGATGGAGTGTATGGCTCCCCCTACAACCGTTCAAATTCAATGGAACCATTTTTATATTAAACTAGACATTTAGGGCTTTCCATCATATATCATATAAGGCCATTGGATTAGTATTGAGAGAGATATGAATTTTTGAAGTTTGACCTAGGAATCAGGACTTTCATCCGGGCAGTGTGAATTGAGGAGGGTGTAACTCAGCCTACACAACTCCAAATTAGGTGAAACTAAACTTTGTTAGAAAGCTTACATATAGCAGAATATCCCATCAAAATTTCCAAGTTAGTTAAGATCCCATTTGTTCCCCGTGGTTCGAGGAATTGCCCATATGTCCAAACTGAGTCCAAGCAGGGCAGTTCAGGAAGGTCAAATTTCAAGACTTATAACTCGAACTCTACTAAAGCAAATGAAATGGAACTATTGCAAATGAAAGTTTATCCTGTTAGCTTTAATATGATACCAATTTCATATGATTTGAGCTAGATTTCGATTTTTAGTGGATTTTTACTTTTAAGTGTGTAATTCTAGTCTGTCTCAGGGCAGGCCTTGATAAGATTTAAATAGCTTGAGCTTTACTTATCAAAATTATATGGGACTAAAGAGGTTAAAAAATAGACACATAACACTCCAACATATCCAAAATTGAGGTCCAGATAAGTTGAAATGAAATTATGGCTTGATTTACAAAAATCGGGCCGAGTGAAAGTGCTAGGACAGCAACTAGGTGTTAAATGCAAAGATTGTTCTTATGAGATTGATAATTGAAATATGAATGAAGTGCTATGATTTCTCTATACAATTGATTTTTTGAGTACTGACACTATTTATGGGGAAGCAGACTTGATCCATTATGCTGCCGAACTTTCGGTAGAACAGTAAGGAAGCTATGAGCATTTATATGTTATGAATATTTATGATGTGAATATGAATTTTATATGCAAGGATACATGAAAGTAAATAATGAAGCATATGTGTGAGTGTATTCAGCATGTCTATGCACGATTATGTATGAAGATGAAAGGATATGAATGTATTAAATGTGAATCCCTTCACCTGGAGGCAGTTATGAGATCTCTCCTTGTGAAGGCAGTTAAATAAGATAAAATGTGAATCCTTTCACTTGGAGGTAGTTGCAAATTGAATCCCTCCCTTGTAAAGGTAGCTAAAACTATGAGATCCCTCTACCTTGGAGGCATGTGGTCAGATGAGATCCCTCTACAATGAAGGTATATGGTCAGATGAGATCCCTCTATCCTTGAGGCACATGACCAAAAGAGATCCCTTCAATTTAGAGACACGTGGCCAAAATGAGATCCCTCCAAGACTAGAGGCACGTGAATCCCCTTGTAGGTTAGTTTGTGTGACGACGGTCACGAGTTGAGCTGACGAGCTCACTCCTAGATTAGACTATCCAAGGGCAGTAAAAACTAAAGATTAAAACATATGCTAGCACCCCGCTCACATGAGGCATGGCATTGACCCAGCTAGTGTGAGTATAGGGGATAGGGCTTATATGAGGTATGGCATGACCCAGCTAGTGTAAATACCGTAAGAAAGGAAGCAAAGAAAGTTAAAGAAAAGCACCAGTGCATTTGCATGAATTCAAATATGAGTATTTGCATGATTATATCCCATGTTTTGTTGATACTGAAACTACTCTATCTATTTATGTTGTGATGAGTCCATATTCCTAAGGAGTGTGACATGGTGATCACGCCCCGATGGAGTATGACATGGCGATCGTACTCTGGAATATGTGTAACAAGTAAAGGAAGATAAAGAAAGAAAAGTAAATTTTATGTATCGCATAAGTTCAAGTACAAGTAAGGGCATGTGCCGATGTTATATCTCCAATATAATGATGCTATCATATCTTAATATGTTGCAGTTATTATTTATAGTATAATTCATAAATTAACTTTGTATGGGCTCTCTCAAATGCTAAGTGTATGAGTAAAATGAACTTTGCTTCGGATAATATATTTTCAAACTATAAAATTAAACAGTTTACATAACATGTTCACCTTTTTCATAATAAACCGAAGCAAACTGGAGATGACAACGATGATAGTGTAACACCTTACTAGACAAAATACTATGCTTAAGTCATAATATATTACCTGATAAGTTATTACGTGTAGTGAACTAAGAGTTAACTATTTACTTTAATCTATTTCGGTTTGGCAGTGAGATATACACTAAATAGTCGTTGTATCGGAAATAAAGTAATACAAACAGAATTTCGAAATAAACAAACTGCATCATATATATATGTACATGCTTATACCTTTGTTTTCAAAGTTGTCAAAAGAAATACAATATAGTACAGGGTGAAAGCAATGAGGCTGCTAACACAAAATAAATCGGCCTAACAATATGAACATCCCCCTCTACTAGTCCCCATGGGACATTTCATGTATAACTACTAGCTCCTACCCGTATTCCTATGACCCATCTGCCAAAAGAGGGTCATCCTGTACATCTACTGCTGCTACGGCGGGTACTCTAACTGGACTTCGAAGAGAGGAATCCATTCGCCATACTGACATCAGCAAGTGTATAGTTTATACTCGGGGTAGAAGATGAGGACAACGAGCTCGCTGCCTCCGATGGATCCTCCTCAGACATAGAGGCAGAGGGGATCGGCTGTGGTGGTGTGACTGGCGGAGCCATGGCTGGTGCTGCTGCTGCGGGTGGAGGTAGAAATGGATGAGCCATATGGATAGGGATGGCAATGTAAGGGACGGCAGGGTCAAAAAGCGGGTACATAAGAGGTACGGCAAAATCTCTCCGGAAGAAGAAGTAAAGACGAAACTGGCATCTACCAGATATGTACATAGAATCTATGAACGGATCAAGATGGATGTGGAGCACTGGAAACTCAATGAACAGGATGCAGGTTGCTGCGTTCTCCATGATCTAAGAATGATGCGGGAGTATATAATAGGGTGAGAAATAAAGATTTCTCGGTAGGAATTCCTAAATCTATGCATATCTGTCGTCACTATCATTCTCAGGTGTTTCAGATTTTTGGTTAATTAGGAGAAAATATTACATCGCCAGGATGTCCTACTCTCTACTCAATTAGTCATGTAAATCATAGACCAAAACACATCTTTGTTTTACTTAAGGAAATAAAGGAAATTAAATAGAAATTAAATAACACGATCTGTGTATTGACATAAATAAGTGACAGCTATAAAGTGATCAATAATATGTATATAACATTCAATGGTGCAATTTAACTCAATGCTTAAAAACTGAAATTATGGATATGCATGAAGAATGATGCACTTGAATCTTAACTCATATTTTTCCATACTTGGTCCCCTAGGAGTATAATGGCCAGAAGACTCCTGGGTAATAGTTCACTTTTGAGGATCGAGCTCGTTCCTATACAGGATTGCCGGGTTTGCTTTCCCCGATTTCCCTACTGATCTAATCCCCTTAACTTTGTTCAAGGGCTGGCCCAAGTCACGTAGAAATCCTTTCTCATACTTATAGAGTAGCATTGCTTGTCTAACACTATGACCAATGCATGCATAATTTGTAAATTCATTTTAATTGCATTTTCTGCTGAAATCTCAGCAGCATAACCGATCATGTTCGCTCCCTATGAATAGTGCCAGACAACCAAGACATTTTAATCAAATAGTAAACTCAATGCAAAACATCATATTCATATCAATAATATAACAATATTGATAAGTGCAAGATTTAGAATCTCAAGTATCAATCTATCTTGCAAGCTTTTAATTTCTATTACGATTCCCGAGTTCGACTTTCAAGATTTGATGGGTTCTGAGTTCCGATCTTATACAAGTTCCGACTTCCCTACATTGTGTTCGGTCTCCCGAGATTATATAATTCCCGACTTCCGGGGTTGTGTTCGATTTCCGATCTTACCCCACCATTGGTCTTCTATGACTTTGATAAGCGTGTTTCCTAAATCCCGAGCTTCCTATTTACTAAGTCCCGAGTTCAATATCAAATATGCATGATCTAGTTCTCTCTCTACCAAGTTCCGACTTCAGCCTTAAACATGCCTGATATGGATTCCTATTCACTGAGTTCAGTCATTAAGTAAGCCCCTCCAAGTTCAACCTTAAGTATACCCTTCCGGGTTCATCCTTAAGTGTACCCTTCCGAGTTCAGCCTTAAATATTCCCAACCTAGTTTTCTGTTCTACTGAGTCCTGACTTTAACTTCAAGTATTCCCCACCTAGTCCCTTATTTACTAAGTTTAGAGCTCGATTTTAAGTATACCGACCTAGCTCTCTGTTTACTAAATCCCGACTTCCGATATTAACTCAAGTTATTTATGTCTTAGCCCAGACTTGTCCTACTTCTAGCTAGAATTGCACTCTTATGAGGGAAAATTCACTAAAAATAAAAATCTATATGAAATCATACGAAATTTATATCCATGTAAAGCTAACAGAACAAGCTTTCAAATGAATTAAGTTTCATATCATTTGAATGAGTATAACTTGAGATATAAGCTCTGAAACTTGACCCTACTAGGCTATCCTATTCTAATCCGGATTGGACATAGGACAATTTTCTTGACTCATTGGGAAGAAATGGGACCTTATCAAATTCAAAAATGTTTATGGGATATTCTCCTATGAGTAAGCTTTCTAACAAAGTTAGTTTCACTCAATTTGGAGTTGTATAGGGTGAGTTACACCCTTCTCAACTCATACTGTTCGAATGGAAGTCCTGATTTATAGGTTAAACTTCAAAAATTCATAACTTCCTCTTTACTAATCCAATGGCCTTATATTACATATGTATGGAAAGCCCTGAATGTCTAGTTTCATATAAAAATAGATTCATCAACTTTGATCGGCTGTAGGTGGAGCCGTACACTCCTCCGTACGGACTGCGGAGGAAAATCCTAACAGATTCTTAATTTGTTCTCTATTCTTCAAGTTATTTGTTATTAATTCCAATTTTAATCACAATATACATGTAAAACTAGTCATAAACCATCATCATCACTCTACATAACATCAATATCTCTGGTTATACATGACCACCATGCAGCCCCAAATCAAAGAAAATAAGAAGAGAAGTAGGATTTCCTACCTTGTCTAGTTGAATTTTGAGTTAATTTAGTGGCTTTGATGGGAAAAACTTGTGTTGAGACTTGAAGAAAGGATGGAAATGGAGTGAAGATAAGAGTGAGGAGAAGAGAAATGAGAGGAGTTTCAGCAAGTGGGGTGGCCGAATTTCTAAAAGAGAAGGGAAGAAAAAGGTGGAGATTTTTAGAAGCAAGATGCATGATGATTAGTGGATTTCACTTCATCATCCAATTTTGCTTAGCTTCCCTCCCTCAATAGCTGATCAAGGCCCCACATGAGGGGGTAGTTTGGCTAAATCTTAGCCATTGATCCTAGGGCACTCATAGAAAATTTCTATTGGTCCGGTTCCGATAATTTAAAATACCAAAACCTTACCGATTTCTGTTAAATCGATAAATTGGTTTTAGAAAAAATTCTGTGAGGTTTCCTATGTCTCTAATCCAATTCCATTAGGCCTAATCACTTCTAAATCACACTTAATTGGCTTTAAGTAAATGCTTAATCGAGTTTCAATTAAACCCACTTATTCGATAAAAACTGAACAACTCGGTTACTAACGATAAAATTCTTTGGACGTTACATGATTACCCTCCTAAAAAAAAATTTGTCCTCAAAATTTAGTACCTGAGAATAATTCAGGATACTCCTGCCTCATATCGGACTCCAACTCCCACGTACAGTTCGCTGAGTCTTCGTGTCCCCATGCTACCTTTACTAATTGTAAGGCTTTGTTCCAGAGGTGTTTGATGCTGCTGTCCACTATCCGTGCTGGGGGCACATGAAAAGTTAAATCATCCCTTAACTGGATTGATTCAGGTTCCAAGAAATGAGTAAGGTTAGGCTGGTATTTTCTGAGTTGAGAAACATGGAACACATCATGAAGATTTGACAGATGTGGAGGTAAAGCGACTCGATACGACACTGGCCCAATTCGTTTCAAAATTTGAAAAGAACCTATAAAGCGAGGGCTTAGCTTTTTGACTTTAATAGCTCTACCTACTCCAGTTGTGGGTGTGATCTTTAGAAACACATGGTCTCCTTCTTGGAACTCCAATGGCTTTCTCCTGATGTCCGTGTAGCTCTTCTGGCGGCTTTGAGCTGCAAGTGTCTTGCTATGGATCCTTTTAATTTGCTCTGTAGTTTGTCTAACTAGTTCCAGTCCCAACAGACTCTGTTCTCCTAATTCATGCCAACATAGAGGAGATTGATACTTCTGTCCATATAAAGCTTCATACGGAGCCATGTTGATGCTAGCATGGTAACTGTTGTTGTACGCAAACTCGGCTAGTGGTAAGGATCAATCCCAGTTTCCATGCTGTTCCAGAATGTATGCTCGCAACATATCTTCCAAAGTTTGAATAGTTCGTTCAGTTTGACCATCTGTTTGTGAATGATATGCAGCACTTAAGCATAGCTTAGTACCGAATACCTTCTGGAGTGCTCCCCAAAACCGTGAGGTGAACCTTGGATCTCGGTCTGAAATGATTGTCAAAGGAATACCATGTAGCCGTACCACTTCTTGAATGTACAATTGAGCTAGCTTCTCTAGAGGGTAATTTGCTCGAATGGGCAAAAAGTGAACGGACTTAGTTAGCCTATCTACTATGACCCATATAGCATCATATCCTGAGGGTGTTCTTGGTAAGCCCATCACGAAATCTATAGAAATGCTCTCCCACTTCCATTCCGGAATCTCTAAGGGTTGTAATGACCTTGCTGGTTTCTGATGCTCTATTTTTACCTTCTGGCAGGTTAAACATTTATTCACGAAACTTGCCACATCTGTCTTAAGGCCTGGCCACCAAAACATCTTCTTGAGATCTTGGTACATTTTGTTAATGCCAGGATGTACAGTAAACTCGCTCTTATGGGCTTCCTCCAAGATCTTCTTTCTGAGGTTATCCTCCTCAGGTATGCATATTCTCCCCTGATATCGCCATATTCCTTCTGCATCCCAAGTAAATCCTGTTAGCTTGCCAGATTGCACTAGTTGTACTGTATGCTGGAAGTCATGATTTCTTTGTTGTGCTTGCTGAATTTGGTCCTTGAACTCACTAGTTATCTTAAGTTGGTGTAATTGAATGGCATTGGGGGTCATAGAGATTTCCAAATTGAGATCTCGGAAACTTTCTATGAGTTCCGTCTCCTTGATTATCATCCATGCCACAGTTAAAAATTTCCTACTCATGGCATCTGCTACCACATTTGCTTTGCTAGGGTGGTACTTTAGCTCAAATTCGTAATCTTTAAGAAACTCCATCCACCTTCGCTGCCTCATGTTCAATTCCTTCTGATCAAAAAGATATTTCAAGCTTTTGTGATCAGAAATACTTCAAACTTCACTCCATAGAGGTGGTGCCTCCATATTCTCAGAGCAAACACTACCGCTACTAACTCTAGGTCATGTGTTGGATAATTTCTTTCATGAGTTTTCAATTGCTTGGAAGCATACGCGACGACGTTCCTATTCTGCATTAACACGCACCCTAATCCTTTCTTAGAAGTATCACAATAGACTTCGAACGGTCCATGAGGATTAGGTAGAGTAAGTACTGAAGCTGTCATCAACTTTTCTTTTAATTCTTGGAAACTCTACTCGCACTCGGGTGTCCATTCAAAGGGGGCATTCTTCCTGGTTAACTTTGTTAAGGGAAAGGCCATTTGAGAGAAGTTCTTAACAAATCTCCTATAGTATCCTACCAACCCTAGGAAGCTCCTAACTTCCGTAATTGTCTTCGGCCGTTCCCAGTTTAATATTGCTTCTACCTTACTAGGGTCTACTGAAATTCCCCCATAGGATACCACATGGCCAAGAAATTTTACTTCTCTCATCCAAAATTCACATTTTGATAGCTTGGCATAAAGTTTTTTCTCTCTTAGAACTTGCAGAACTAGTCGCAAATGTTCTGCATGCTCCTACTCCGTTTTTGAGTAAACAAGTATGTCATCAATGAATACCACCACAAATTTGTCAAGATATGGTCAGAATATTCGATTCATGTAATCCATGAATATTGCCGGTGCATTTGTTAACCCGAAGGAGGACATCACAGTGTATTCATAATGTCCATAACGAGTCTGAAACGCCATTTTCGGAATATCTTCTTCTCAAACCCGAATCTGGTGATACCCAGACCATAAATCAATCTTGGAGAATACAGTTGCCCCTTGCAATTGATCTATGAGGTCATCGATCCTTGGCAATGGATACTTATTCTTAATCATCGCCTTATTCAACTGCCTATAATCCACACATAGTCGCATGCCTCTGTCCTTCGTCTTAACTAACAAGACTAGGGCTCCCCATGGTGAGGCACTTGGCCTAATAAATTTCTTTTCCAGGAGCTCCTCAATCTGCTTCTTAAGTTTGATCAGCTCCAAGGGTGACATTCGGTATGGCACTATAGATATTGGTCCTGCTCCCGCTACCAATTCAATGGCGAATTCAATTTCTCCCTCGGGAGGAAAATCAGGAATATCTTCAGGGAACACATCGGGATATTCCCTAACAACTGGAATATTATCTAATTTCTGATCAACCTCCGCTACACTGGTTGATAAGAGAATATACCCTTGAATTTCATCCCCACTTTCATGTACTACTAAAGAGCCTAGATAAAGGTTTACTGGGATTACTAATTCAGAAGATAAAACAGAGGGAAGCACAATGGATTTATCAGAGCAATTTAACAGGGCCTGGTTGGCAGAGAGCCAGTCCATACCTAGAATAATATCAAGTCCAGACAAAGGAAGACAAATTAAATTGGCCGAAAAAGCTCGACCTCCTATCCGATATGGGACATTCATACAAATATGATTGGTCTTAATGGGCTCACTTGTAGGAGTAGAAACTAGCAAGTCATATGGTAATTCAGAAATAGGTAATTGCAAGGTTGACATGCAATTATGAGAGATGAAAGAATGAGATGCACTTGAATCGTATAAAACAGTCAAGGTCTTACCATTTACTTCACAAGTATCTTGAATCAAGTCTTCCGATTTGCTGGCCTCCTGTACATCCATAGTGAAAACTCTTCCCTGGTGTTGTGGCCTGGGAGTCATCTGAGGATTTCTAGCAGGGCATTCATGGATTTGGTGGCCAGGCTTGCCATATCCAAAACAAACATATTGACCCACTAAGTAGGGGCGGTTGCCGTGATTCCGGCCACACCGGTTGCATGTCTGGTTCCCAAATGGCCTTTGAGGTTGCTTGCCTTTACTATACACAGGCTAAAACTTCCTCTGCTGCTGAAAGTTGGGCTTGAACCTTGGGCCTTGCAGAGCTAACCTTTTCTTAAAGTTACTGCCAGTAGACCTAGCAGCAACCAACTTCTTGTTACAATCCTCCACTAGGCAGCACTTGTTCACCAAAGTAGGGAAATCTCTTATCTCCATTGGTCCTATAGTGGTAAGGATGTCTTCTCTCAGCCCACCTTCGAACTTCATGCATTTCCTGGCTTCGTCGGGGTTCCTTTGATAAATGGTGGAAATTTTGCATAATTCCTCAAATTTAGCAATGTATTCCGATACACTACTATTCCATTGATGGAGGTGCATGAACTCCAACTCCTTAGCATTGCGGACAGACGCAGGGAAGTACTTTTGATAGAACACATCTCTAAATACGTCCCAAATAATGTCTGTTTGAGATCCATCTAATAACCGGCGTGCCTTATTCCACCAAAACTCCGCATCTGCTTTCAGCATATAGGTGGCAAAAGTCACTTTCTCCATAGCTTTAACCTACTCATCCGCCTTATCTGGGTTAAAGGCTCCCCTAAAGCTAGGTAGGTTGGCCTTTCTGAATTTAGCAAATTTGAGGTATTCTAGATCTACTCCAAGGCCATTATGATTCCCTCCAAGACCTACCTCTGGCTGCTTCCCTAATTAGCCCATCATTTGTGCTGCTGTCGCTGCCTGTTCACGCATAGCGTGCACCATTTCTTGCATAGTGTCCAAGAACTCAGTAGGTTCCTCTTGGACTGGATTCATTCGTGGCCTACCTCGCCTTCCATAAGCCATCAAGTTCTGAACACACAAAATAAGAGTAATTGAGTTGATCAGGCTCAATACTAAGTTCGGCGTGCTAGTAATTAACAGCATATGGTTAGGTAATCCCTTCACATGCATCCTATCCCTATGGACAAGACTCAGTGCATGATAATGTCTAAGGAACACAGAGCATATATGGAGCATAGTCAGTCCAATCCTCAGGCCTTTATTAGGATGAACTATTCTGATACCAAAAATGTAACACCTTACCAGACAAAATACTATGCTTAAGTCATAATATATTACCTGATAAGTTATTACATGTGGTGAACTAAGAGTTAACTATTTACTTTAATCTATTTCGGTTTGGCAGTGAGATATACACTAAACAGTCGTTATATCGGAAATAAAGTAACACAAATAGAATTTTGAAATAAACAAACTGCATCATATATATATATGTACATGCTTATACCTTTGTTTCCAAATTTGTCAAAAGAAATACAATACAGTACAGGATGAAAGAAATGAGGCCGCTAACACAAAATAAATCTGCCTAACAATATGAACATCCCCCCTCTACTGGTCCCCATGGGACATTTCATGTACAACTACTAGCTCCTACCCGTATGCCTATGACCCATCTGCCAAAAGAAAGTCATCTTGTACATCTACTGTTGCTACGGCGGGTATTCTAACTAGACTCCGAAGAGAGGAATCTATTCACCATACCGGCATCAGCAGGGGTATAGTCTATACTTAGGGCAGAAGATGAGGATGATGAGCTAGCTGCCTCCAACGAATCCTTCTTAGACATAGAGGCAAAGGGGATCGGCTGCGGTGGTGCAACTGGCGGAGCCATGGCTAGTGCTGCTGCTACGAGTGGAGGTGGAAAAGGATGAGCCATGTGGATAGGGATAGCGATGTAAGGGATGGCAGGGTCAAAAAGCGGGTGCATAAGAGGTATAGCAAAATCTCTCCGGAAGAAGAAGTAAAGACGAAACTGGCATCTACCAGATATGTACACGGAATCTATGAATGGATCAAGATGGATGTGGAGCTCTGGAAACTCAATGAACAGGATGCAAGTTGGCGCATTCTCCATGATCTAAGAATAGATACGGGAGTATATAATAGGATGAGAAATAAAGATTTCTTAGTAGGAATTCCTAAATCTATGCATATCTGTCGTCACTATCATTCTCAAGTGTTTCGGATTTTTGGTTAATTAGGAGAAAATGTCACATCTCCAGGATGTCCTACTCTCTACTCAATTAGTCATGTAAATCATAGCCCGAAACACAGCTTTGTTTTACTTAAGGAAATAAAGGAAATTAAATAGAAATTAAACAACACGATCTGTGTATTGACATAAATAAGTGATAGCTATAAAGTGAGCAATAATATGTATATAACATCTAATGATGCAATTTAACTTAATGCTTAAAAATTGAAATTATGGATATGTATGAAGAATGATGCACTTGATCTTAACTCATATTTTTCCATACTTAGTCCCCTGGGATTATATTGGCCATAAGACTCCTGGGTAATAGTCTGCTTTTTCAGGATTGAGCTCGTTCCTATACAGGGTCGCCGGGTTTGCTTTCCCTAATTTCCCCACTGATCTATTCCCCTTAACTTTGTTCAGAGGCTGGCCCAAGTCACATGGAAATCCTTTCTCATACTTATAGAGTAGCATTGCTTGTCTAACACTTTGACCAATGCATGCATAATTTGTAAATTCACTTTAATTGCATTTTCTACTAAAATCTCAACAGCATAATAGATCATGTCCGCTCCCCATGACTAGTGCCAGACAACCAGGACATTTTAATCAAATAGTAAACTCAATACAAAACATCATATTCATATCAAGAATATAACAATATTGATAAGTGCAAGATTTAGAATCTCAAGTATCAATCTATCTTGCAAGCTTTTAATTTCTATTACAGTTCCCAAGTTCGACTTTCAAGATTTGATGGGTTCCGAGTTCCGATCTTATACAAGTTTTGACTTCCATACATTGTGTTCGGTCTCCCGTGATTATATAATTCCCGACTTCCGGGGTTGCATTCGATTTCCGACCTTATCCCACCATTGGTCTTCTGTGACTTTGATAAGTGTGTTTCCTAAATCCCGAGCTTCCTATTTACTAAGTCCCAAGTTCAACATCAAATATGCACGATCTAGCTCTCTCCCTACCAAGTTTCGAATTCAGTCTTAAACATACCCGATATGGATTGCTATTCACTAACTCCGAGTTCAGTCATTAAGTAAACCTGTCCAAGTTCAACCTTAAGTATACCCTTCCGGGTTCATCCTTAAGTGTACCCTTCCGAGTTCAGCCTTAAATATTCTTGACCTAGTTTTCTGTTCTACTGAGTCCTGACTTCAACTTCAAGTATTCCTGACCTAGTCCCTTATTTACTAAGTTTAGAGTTCGATTTTAAGTATAACGACCTAGCTCTCTGTTTGCTAAATCCCGACTTCCAATATTAACTCAAGTTATTTGTGTCTTAGCCCAGACTTGTCCTACTTCTAGCCAGAATTGCACTCTTATGAGGGAAAATTCACTAAGAATAAAAATTTGTGTGAAATCATATGAAATTTATATCCATGTAAAGCTAACAGAGCAAGATTTCAAATGAATTAAGTTTCATATCATTTGAATGAGTATAACTTGAGACATAAACTCTGAAACTTGACCCTATTGGGCTACCCTATTCTAACTCGGATTGGACATAGGACAACTTTCTCGACTCACTGGGAACAAACGGGACCTTATCAAATTCGAAAATTTTTATGGATATTCTCCTATGAGTAAGCTTTCTAACAAAGTTGGTTTCACTCAATTTGGAGTTGTATAAGGTGAGTTACACCCTTCTCAACTCATACTGTTTGGATGGAAGTTCTGATTTCTCGGTTAAACTTAAAAAATTTATAACTTCCTCTTTACTAATCCAATGGCTTTATATTATATATTTATGGAAAGCCTTGAATGTCTAGTTTCATATAAAAATAGATTCATCAACTTTGATCGGCTGTAGGTGGAGCCATACACTCCGCCGTACGGACTGCTGAGGAAAACCCTAACAGCTTCTTAATTTGTTCTCTATTCTTCAAGCTATTTGTTATCAATTCCAATTTTAATCATAATATACATGTAAAATTAGTCATAAACCATCATCATCACTCTACATAACATCAATATCTCTGGTTATACATGACCACCATGCAGCCCCAAATCAAAGAAAATAAGAAGAGAAGTAGGATTTCCTACCTTATCTAGTTGAATTTTGAGTTGATTTATTGGCTTTGATGGGAAAAACTTGTGTTGAGACTTGAAGAAAGGATGGAAATGGAGTGAAGATGAGAGTGAGAAGAAGAGAAATTATAGGAGTTTCAGCAAGTGGGTGGCCGAATTTCTAAAAGAGAAAGGAAGAAAAAGGTGGAGGTTTTTAGAAGCAAGATGCATGATGATTGGTATATTTCACTTCATCATCCAATTTTGCTTAGCTTCCTTCCCTCAATGGCTGATCAAGGCGCCACATGAAGGGGTAGCTTGGCTAGATCTTAGCCATTGATCCTAGGGCACTCATAGAAAATTTCTATTGGTCTGGTTCCGACAATTTAAAATACCGACACCTTACCGATTTCTCTTAAATCGATAAACCGGTTTTAGAAAAAATTCTGTGAGGTTTCCTATGTCCCTAATCCAATTCCATCAGGCCTAATCACTTCTAAATCACACTTAATTGGCTTTAAATAAATGCTTAATCGAGTTTCGATTAAACCCACTTATTCGATAAAAATCGAACAACTTGGTTATTAACGATAACATTCTTCGGATGTTATAGATAGCATGTATGATAGTTAAGGAATTCTACTGAGAATTCAAAATTCTCACTCCTATTTCCATGTTATCTCTAGATAGTTCAAGAAGTTCTAAAGACGGCTGAGGTTGCTATCAGATAAGGTCTGCTTAGGTAATAGTAACAACTCCTGAGTGTGGTACTATGACTTAAGCATGGTGCCATACTTGGGAGGGTGTTACATGGGTCCCCTTGCAGGTCAGTACTATGTGACGATGGTCACGAGTTGAGCTTACTCTTAGATCAGACTACCCAAGGATAGCAAAAGCTAAAGATTAAAACATATGCAAGCACCCTAAGGATGGCAATACGTAACGTCTAGGTGTACCAAGGAAAGGAAGTCAAAGAAAGTTAAAGAAACATAAGTGCATTTTGCATGAACTCAAGTGAATGTATTTGCATATGCATGATCTGTTCTATTTCTTCATTATATTGGAATTATTATATTTGAATATACTACAACTATTATTTAAGTTATGAGTTGTAAATTTATTTTATAATAACTCTTATATCTTAAGTGTATGAATAAAAGGAATTCTACTTCGGACAATATATTTTCAAACTATAAAACTGAACAATTTATTTGGCATGATCAATTTCTTCATAATTAACCAAAGAAGTTGGAGATAATAATGATGACACTACATGTGATAGTTTAGAGAATCCTACTGAGAATTTAAAATTCTCACTCCTATTTCCGTGTTATCTCCAGATAGCTTGAAAGGTTTCGAAGACAGCTGAAGTTGCTGTGAAATGAGGTCCGCTCAGGTAACAATAACAACTCTTGAGTGTGATACTATGACTTAAGTATAGTATTGTACTTGGGAGGGTGTTACAGGTTCACCCCCACAAACCTTTTTCTTTATTGAATCTAGTCGAAAACCCTTTTTATTTCCATAACATACTTTAAAAATAATTCCTATTTCTCATGTAAACCCCCATATAGTATTCAAGTCATAACAAGTTCTAGGTGACTTGGAATTAAGCACAACAAATCACATCCCATACACTTTTTTTGCAATGTAAATTCATATTAATTTCCTTTCCCATGCAGGCTATGGAGAAAATATTTCGTTGAATATACATAGCCAAAACATATATATATATATATATATATATATATATATATATATATATATATATATACTTGGATATATATAGTTACATGTATGTATAAATGTCAAAAAAACCACATAAATAAATTATCTATTCATCGTACTCAAACCCTAAAGTAGGAGTTCCTTTATGGAGTCATGGAACCAACGACCTGCTTTTAGAATGGATCTAACACCATAAACATGACCACATAAATATTAGCTATAGCAGCAAAAGATCAATATAAGTTACTTCTATATCCCCAAAAACCCCAAATTTATAACTCTAGAATTTTAGGACCTAGCCCAGGAATCAATTTTATAAGAAGAAGTTACCTAAAT
Source organism: Pterocarpus macrocarpus (assembly GCA_031439585.1). Lineage (NCBI taxonomy): Eukaryota > Viridiplantae > Streptophyta > Magnoliopsida > Fabales > Fabaceae > Pterocarpus > Pterocarpus macrocarpus. The sequence goes on along the minus strand of CM062513.1, from coordinate 29,543,962 downwards.
CCTAATATAGGGGAAACCATAAGCTTAAAGGTTACTTGGGGTGTCAAGGAACAAAAAGCAATGTGGTGGGGAGTTTAGGTCTCTTCCCAAGACTTCCAAAGCTTTCCTTTACTTATTCACAAAAGAAAATCAATTAGTAGAAATGCTAAGAATATAGCTGATAAGGGGTGGGTAATGATGACCGATGATATGAGATGATAAAAATACCATATATGAGTGATTTTAGAGAAGGATGGAAGAGAAAGTTTGATTAGAGAAGAGAGAGAAACTGTTTCTCTCTTTTTGATGGAGTAAGGCCCTCTTTATTTTTTTTTTCCATCACCTTTGCTATACTTGAGCACAGCATAGGGCCAAAAACTCCCTTATCTCTGATTGGTATCATGCTTGAGCACAAGTTGCTGTGCTTGAGCATAGCCCCTTGGGTCCGAAATGTCTAAATAAGTTTATCTTGGTGTTCCTATCTCCAATGCTACCCAAACCTGGGTTCAAACCAAGGTCCCCTTTAATTTTTACTTTCTATTAATTTTAAAACAAAAATATAAATAAAGAAATACCCCCTATTTGAATTCAGTAAATATGTCAAAAAAAAAAAATGAAAATCCAACTTTTGGGTTTTACTATAAATTTCTGGAAACTGTTTTTTTTTATAAACTTCCGGGCTAAAAACGGAGAGGTTAATGACTTCCTAATATTCATTAAAAATTGACCTTCACTTTTTTGATATCTAAGGAACAATTATCAGGACTTTTTATCTCTAGAAAATGTCCCAATCATATAGCTTTCTAAGAAGGCCTAGCGTTCAAACTTAGCATCTCGCAAGCTTTGACGGGACCAAGATCCGCAATTTGTCTGACCCTTGGCTTGGGTATTATAATGTCCATTAACCAACTCCTTATTAAAAATTCAAATTTCAACCGTTAAACATCATAATGTTATTTTTTAAAGTTAGTTACTATTTATTTAAATATGTTATTTATTAAATTTATTCATTTAATTGACAATTTGAAAATTTATGTGTTTTTTTTATTAAATAACATATAGCACGTGAAATTATTGCTTAAAATTTAAAAATAAGAATTAACATGCTCCAACTTTTTTTATTTTCATTATTGCAATATTTTTTAATCTTATTTTATTTTTATGAGATTTTAACTTATACATGAATAGTTGATTATTTACCACCATAGAGTTGGTTAAGGTGGTAGGTGCCTTCATATCTTAACTAGAGGTTTCAGGTTTGAGCTTTAGGAATGGAAAAAATCCTTACTAGAAGACTCTTAATCCCTTCAAGGACTTGCATAGGGTTGGGTTGGATTAATTGTAACATCCTGATTTTCGAGTTCCGACTTAGCCCTCAGGATTGATCAATTTCAATTTCTGACTTTATCTTCCAATTCCAGACAGATGGGATTATTTCCCAGTCCCGAGTTCGTCTTGACTTCTGGTGTCCGATTTCCGACTTCATCTTATTTTGATCATTCATGATTTCTGACTTCATATTCTAGTTTCGAGTTAAATGGGTGACTTCCGAGTTCTAATATCCGACTTCGAGTTAAAGTATACTAGGACATAATTTTCGATCTCCAAGCTTATGTCCAAGTCTCAATGAGATTATTCACGATTTCCGTGTTCGTCAGATCTTAACCTTCCGACTTCATCTGGATTGTTTTCCACGACTTCCGAGTTTAACCTTCAAGTCCGAACAACATGGAGTGATTCCTGATTTCCGACTTCATGTTTCAAGGAAATATATCCGATTTTCGATCTCGTCAAGTATACTGTATATAAAATACCGACTTCCGGGTTTAAGAACTTGGGTTTGATAATGTGATTTCGAATTCCCGAGTTCCGACCTTAAGCATCCTCATCCTGACTTCGGGCTTGACCCAAGTTGATGCTTTAAAACAATGATACAAGTGCCAACCTCCGATTTTGATGTAACGAGTTACGATATCCGATCTTATTCCCCGGAGCTTTCCATCTCTGCTGGCGTTCCCGAGTTTGAATGGGGAGTTCCGAGATTATATGATTGCAAGCTTGAAGGCTTCCGACCTCCGACCTTACGTCCAAGTCTCGAAATAAAGCAGACAAGATTTCCTTAAGTCACAAACATGATGGGACGAGTTCCGATATCCGGCTTCAGCTCCAAGCTCAAGTTAAATGGCACGAGTTCCGATATCAAGCATGTTGGAGTCGAGTTCCGAGATCAGATAGAGTGGAAGCGAGTCCCACTTTTGGAACGACGTGGAGAACAATTTGGCCACAACAGTGGGAGATATGGCCGAACTTCAATCACAAAATTTCAACCAATCAACACTCATAATCTCAACTACCCCCATGTATTTAAGTCAGTCTCTCCCCCTCATTTCTGACTGATCTACGCCTCCTTCTCTCCCTCTTGTTCCAGCCTCCTTCTTCCCTTCTCTCAATCAACTCCATTACTCCTTCAAGCTTAGCAAGGTTCTAACACTCCAAGTTTCAGCACTTAGCTCAAATCATACTCCAAAGAGGTAGGATTCTACTTCTATTCTTGAATTATTTGCCCTATGGCTGTATGATCTTGTATTCTTCTTCATGTATTTGATGAGTTAATAGATGTATTATGATGGATTATGATTGAATTAATATGAAATATTGAGTTGGAATTAAGGTTAGAAGAAGAAAACTAGGATAAGTGAAAGTTGGAATGCTGTCTTGGTAAAGAGTCCATGGCAGTCTGGATGGCAGAGTGTACGGCACAGCCTACAATCGGTCAAATCCGATGAAACTATTTTTATGAAAGTAGACATTCAGAGCTTTCTATAGATATATAATATAAGGCCATTGGATTAGTATTGAGAGAGATATGAATTTTTGAAGTTTGACCTAGGATTCAGGACTTTCATCCGGGTAGGGTGACTTGAGGAGGGTATAACTCACCCTATACAACTCCAAATTGAGTGAGACTAACTTTGTTAGAAAGCTTACACATAGGGAAACACCCCAATATGGAATTCCGAGTTTGTTATGGTCCCAATTGTTCCCAGTGATTCAAGGAAGTTACCCTATGTCCAGACTAGACCAAAATAGGGTAGTTCAGGAAGGTCGACTTTCAGGACTTATAACTCGAGGTATACTTAAGCAAATCAAGTGAAACTTGTTGAAAATGAAAGGTTGTCCTGTTAGCTTTGATATGACACCAATTTCGTATGATTTGAGATTAGTTTCGATTTTTAATGAATTTATATTTTTAGGAGTGTAATTCGGGCTAGTGACCGAACAGACTAAGGCAAAAGTTAAATATCTTAAGTTATATTAATCAAAATGATATGGGACCAAAGAGGTTAGAAAGTAGACACATAGAGCTATGACATATCCAAAATTGAGGTTTAAATGAGTTGAATAGAGATAAAGGTGGATTATATAAAATCTGGACAGAACTGAGTAAGATTGGCAGATGGTCAAATTGATAATTTTACAAGTGTTAGTACACATATAAGGTTTGAGCTGAGGATTGCCAGTTTGACATTGATATATATGTGTTAGATTGATTATGTTGCTGTGACTGGTTTGTCTATGAGAATTGGCACTATTCATGAGAAAACGGAACTGATCCGTTATGCTGCCAAATTTACGGCAGAAGTCTATGACACTAGGAATGTTTGTATGCAAGAATGATATAAGTATGATATGAGGTATATGAAGGTAAATGATGTAGTATATGTATGAGTGCCAGTAGAATGGTAAAGAGGCTACGGGCCTTTATATGTCATGGATATGTACGTGAAGATCATGTGTGCACTAATATATGAAAATAAATGAAGTATATGTACGAGTACACTCAGTATGACTATGCTTGAATATGCATGAGAATGAAAGAATGTGAATATATTGAATGTGGGTCTCTTCACTCGAAGGCAGCTATTTGAGGTCCCTCCCTGTGAAGGCAGATAAATGATAAAGATATGGGTCCCTTCACTTGGAGGCAGTTGCACATGGAATCCCTCCTTGTGAAGGCAGTTAAAAGATAAAGATGAGAATCCCTTCACTTGGAGGCAGTTGCACTTTGAATCCCTCCCTGTGAAGGCAACTACCCTTTACCTTAGAGGCACGTGGTCAGATGAGATCCCTCTATATTGGAGGCACGTGGTCAAATGAGATCCCTCGATTTTGAGGCACATGACCAGAAGAGATCCCTTCAATTAGAGGCACGTGACCAGAATGAGATCCCTCCAAGACTAGAGGCACGTGGGTCCCCTTGTAGGTGAGTCGGTGTAACGACGGTCACGGGTGAAGCTGACGAGCTCATTCCAAGGCCAGGCTACCCAAGGGCAGTAAAAGCACCCTAGGGACGGCGATACGTAACGCCTAGGTGTGCCAAGTAAAAGTTAAAAAGTAAAGACTAAAGACTAAAGATTAAAACATATGCAAGTACCCCACTCACATGAGGCATGGCATCGACCCAGCTAGTGTGAGTACAGGGGACAGAACTTACATGAGGCATGGCATGACCCAGCTAGTATAAGTACCAAAGGAAGATCCTACATTCCTAAGGAACGTGACATGGCGATCACGTTCTAATGGGGTATGACATGGCAATCATACTCTGGAATGTGGCACGTAAAGATTTTATGATGAAAAGAGAGATGAAGAAAGAAAAGCAAATATTATGTATATGCATGAATTCAAGTAGAGATAAAGTTATGTGCAAATGCTATGTGTAGTTTAATATGTTGCACTTGTTATCCATGATATCGTTCAGGAATTGATTTTTATGGGTTTTTCCCATAAATCTTATGTTTTTGCATAAGTTCAAATACACGAAAAGGTAGGTGCAGAAGTTATGTATCCAGTGTATTGAGGCTATTGTGCTTTACTATGTTTCAGTTATCATTCATACTATAATTTATGAATTGGTGTTGTATGGGCTCTCCTAGATGACAAGTCTATGAGTAAAACTGAACCTTTGCTTCGGACATTGTATTTTCGAACTGTAAAATTAAACAGTCTACATAGCCTGTTCACCTTTTTCATAATAAACCGAAGCAAACTGGAGATAACAACGATGACATTATTATTGATACTTAGAGAATCCTACTAAGAATTTATAATTCTCACTCCTATTTCCATGTTGTCTCCAGATAGTTTCAGAAGTTTAGAAGGCAATTTGTTGCTATCGATAAGGTGCATTCGTAGAATAAGAGCAACTCCAATGTGTGGCACTATGACTTAAGCATAGTACTGTACTGAGGAGGGTGTTACATTAATAGGGTTCCTAGTAATAGAGCTTGGATACTGGTGGTTCTATCAAGACAAAAATGGTTGATTTTTATTTTTCAAATAAATATATTTAATGTGGAATGAATGTAGTTGTGATAGATGAAAAAGCTTTCATATATAATGTTGTCAATGAATAATAGCTCAAATGGCATTTCTCCTAATTTTTGTAATCAAGTGATTAATGTGGCTTGAGTCAAAGCCTCAAACCCCATGGTTGCTCATCTTCTCCTCTCTTTTCTGTCAATTCCTTAGAGGCTCCCTAATATTAAAAAAAAATGCATAAAATGTTTATTCATTATTTCAATACATAAAATAAAAATACTTCGAGGCTCAATTCTTAATTTTATAAGAAAAGACTTGACCCATATAGTGAGTCAACTTGACTCAAATTAAATTAATCATAGTACAGTTGCCTCTAAATGCTGGTGATTAAGAAAAATAGACCTAGCAATATGCATGCTAAGTTTCGAATATGACAATCTGCAATATTTATTAAAATGTGACCATTAAAATGGCTGATGAACTATTACTCACAATATCACAAAATAATTAATTTTATCAAGAATAAAATATAACAATAATAATTAAGTCATATAACAACAATAAGTAAGTCTTGTCTTATTAGACATAGTTAGCTATATGAATGAAATGATGCCATATTAGTTTATTAAGAATAGATTGATTCCTTTTTTGCTTTTATAAATTATTGGCTCGAATTGAAAATATTAACTTCTCTATGGCCCAAATGCAGTATTGATATTAAAATATAATTCATTCCCCTATATATGACAAATTATGATTTAAACTAGTATATTTATCCGTGCATTGCATGAGTTGCTAAACATTTATAATGACAAATATATAAAGGTATTAATATATTTAATTTAATTTTTTTTCATTATAGTGATGAGCAATGTTACTCAATTAGAATAAATTTGTCTAGATCTTTGATGGAAATTAAAAAAGGGATTAGATGAAATGAGTAGGTAGGATCTACTTATTTATTTGAGAGTTAATAATATGTCACATCATTCTAAGAGCTTGAATCTGATAAAAAGTTATGGCAAAATTGTTTAATGCTGCTTCTTCAAGTCATTATATCCGTTATATTTTACTAATAAAAATAAATAAATAACACTCTTTATTAATACTAAAATATCAAATCTGATAGATAAATTTATAAGATTTTAATAAAAATTTATAGCATAAATGGTAAAGACCTTCTAAAATTTTTTGTCAATATTTCCTCAAAATATAAAATCTATGATAGTTTTAGTAATAAAAAAATTAAATAACATTGCTTATTGAATCTTAAAGTACTTAATCTAATAGATATAGTCATAAGATATAAATACACAATTGAAATGTTATAAGATTAAAAAAATTATTAATAATAATTTAAGCTGTTTATGTTTTATTATCAAATTCAAAAAACTATTTATTATACAATTAACAATATACATAATATAATTTATTGATTTAAATTTATTATAAGATGATAATAATTATAAGGTGGATAAATTATTACCTAAGTAATGTATATTTGGTATCACCCATTTGAGCTTGCAATATTTATAAGAAAGCTATTCTATGACTAATTTCTTTTACATGCAAGCATTTTTGTCTTAAATGATATTTTAATTAATAAGAATTTGTAATATAAGTTGTAAAGATATAAAATTCTTCATCCTCTATTTCTTCAAGCAACTAAATCCATGGCATTTTTATTAATTAGAAAATAAATATTTATAAATTTAAATTTAATATAAATTTAAAATAATTGTAAAATAGGTAAATCATTAACTATGTGATGTACATGTTTGGTATCATGCATACAATGTATATATTTTGTATTACTCATTTAAGGTATTAAAATTTGCAACAAAATTATTCCATGCCAAATTTCTTTTGTTCTGTGAGTATTATTGTCTTAAATAATAATTTAAATTATTTATATTTTTGTTTATAAAGTTAAAAATTACTATATTAAAATATAAATAAATATAAATTTTTTTACAATTATAAGATTTGTAAAGAATCATTTAATGGCAAATTTATTTGTAATGCAAGCATTATTGTTTTAAATAGGATTTTTATAAAAACTTAGAGCATAAGTTATAAAGTCTTCTACTATTTCCTAGCACTGCTTTTTTGAAATATAAAATTCATGATATTTTCATTAATCAAAAACTTAAAAACATTGCTTATTAAAGCTTATTGTACCTAGCCTAATACATATAACTACACCATTGGAGTATTTTTAAATGCTTATACAATTTGAGTATTGTAAAAATGAAACATTTATTAATAATAAATTAAATTATTTATGTTTTATTATCAGAATTTAAAAAATATTTAATATAAGATTAACAACATATATAAATATAATTTATAAAATTCATATCGTGCATATTTGGCATCACCTTGTGCAATTTGAATATTTGATATTACCACTTAAGGTATCAATATTTGTAAGAAAATCATTTTATGGCTAATTGCTTTCGCCTTGTGAATATTATTATCTTAAATAAAATTTTATTAAGAACTTGTAGTATAAGTTGTTAAAAACTTCTAAAACTCCTGATTTTTGAAAAAAAAAAATAAGGTATCTAATTTAGTAAATATAATTGTAAGATATAGATCAATAATTAGAGTGTTGTGAATTTTAAAACATTAATTAAAAATAATCTAATTTTTATTTTCTTACCAATTTTCATAAAAGTATTTATTATAAGATTAAAAATCTTTAAATATAATTATTAATTTGAATTTATAAATCAATAAAAGTGATAAGAGTGTTAAACCATTACTCATATAATGTATATATTTGGCATCTCTCATGCCATGTGTATATTTGATATCATTTATTTGAGGTATCGATATTAGTAAAAAAACCATTCTATGGTTTTTTTTTTAAATGCAAGTATCAATGTCTTAAATAAGATTTTAATATAAACATACAGCAAAGTTGTAAAGACCTTATAAAATATTTCATTCCTTGCTTTTTTAAGCTGTTAAATCCATAGATATAGTTGTGTAAAATAGAGGTCTACAATTGGAGTATTATAAAATTAAAAAGATTGATCAAAGTTAATCAAGATTGTTTTTATAAGAACTAAGCCTAACAAATTCAGAATGATTTTAAATGAAATCAAATCAATTCCTAACAAAACCTCATGCACAATAATTAAAAATGAGAACTGATTTTCAATTGATTTGCTTTGATTGTAATTATTTTGATTTATGAGTTAAATATCATCTTTATTCCAAATTATATAGACTTAGATTATATTTTAATTAATTTATAAAACAAATATTATGTTTGGAATCTATTAAATAATTACTGGGATGATTAAAATTGAGATTTGATTAGATTTAGTTTGACTTTAACTTTAAATCAAATTAATTCCTAATAAATCCTAACAAATTTGAATACTTTTGAGTCAGTCAATCCCCACCTTGAATATTTTGAGGAGCTTGTAAAGGAAGTCAATTTGAAGATCATCAGGTACATTGGGAACAAATATGGCTTGTAAAGGAAAATTTAAATATCAATTTGGTATCAATTCATTAAATATGCCAATTTGAATAATTAACCAATACATGCTATTTTAATTAACCAATTTGAATATTTCACCCCTCATGGAATCCACATTGATTAGCAGAACCATAAAATTCTGAATGCTATAATATAAAACTTAGGTATAGTAAAATTATACTGCAAAAATTGTATATATGATTTGGTCCTTTTGAGGTTTCATAAAAGCGGCAAATTAAAAGTGCATTCTACTTCATTTATAGGGGTAACTTAATTTTCTCTGACCATTTAAAAATATCATAATACTCTTGATCACCTGAAATGTTTACAATATACAATAATTTGAGAGAAACATGATTTCAAACAAAAATAACTTATTCATAGAATAAAGAATCATGCTACGATATCTCAACATAAGAAATATAGAAGGATGTGTTTTAAGAAAGAATACCAATGACCAATGATCTAGAGACTTACTCTCCAAGAGTAGTCCTTTGACCTACAAAACCAATGCTTTGATGTGATAGTGATGCACTATGGGATGCTGGCCTACTCTTAAATCCATGACTCTTCATCCTATCCTATAAACATAAAAGATAATTGAAATTGATGGTGATATAATTAAAAAGACTTAATCCATAAAATCAATAGGAAATATTGTCCATTTTGAGTACATAGGATATAAGGATTCAAAATAAAATAGAAAACTACACATACAAAATCAACATATAAATAAAATATGAAACAGGAAAATAACACATTAAACCACCACCTAAGAAAAATGCAATCCAAATTTGCTATCTAACATTCAGAGAACTAAAGCAAAGAATGATACAAAAATCATATACTACAACGATAGAATAAAGAAAATAAAGGAAAAAGAGAGAACACAAATATCCGAAACAGAAGGAAAGAGAAATTTACCCAAAACTCCTCATTATATCTGTGCCAAAAAATAAAAAGTGAACAAAATGAAGTTAAACACATAAATAAATATCAAATAATAGAATGATTAAAAAAAGAAAAAAAAGGAAAAAGAAAGAACAGAGGAAAGAATAAATTATATTTCATTGTAGAATAGATGAAGATATTGCATGAATGGAGAAAGAAAAAAGAAAACGATGAATAAAAATACCCAAATGAAAGAAGTAAAGTACAGGAATGGGTAAATATTTTTTAGGGGAGAACTGAACGTTTTTATAACTTACTTATAAGTTTGAAAAATCTTAACATTTTAGAAACCAAAATACCAAATAAATCACTACCCAAAAATACCAAATAAATGCACCACATGTTACGTTGATATTTTTTGAATAATGATACCATTTAACGTTTTGACTATTATAAGTTTCCACAAAATTAGAATAAGGACATCAAGTTTTAGCATGATTAGTGTTTTAAAATAATTAGTTAATGTCTTAACTAATTGGCTATTCATTACATTACATTAAATATTAATTGAATAATGAAATTTGAATTTTATTTGACATAATTTTAAAAATTTCTGTTTAGTTCAAATTAAAGTATAGAGAGATTTTAATAGTATATCATTTAAAAAGATTTATTACATGATAGAATCAAGGTAATATATTATTACTGATTAATTTATGAAATTATTTAAATTTAATAAATAATTAATAGATTCATGAGAAGTGTAACATCCTTTTTGGTACAGTACTATGCTTAAGTTATAATATCACATTCGAAAGTTGTTACTATTATTTGGATGACCTTGTCTAGCAGCTACGTCTAGCCGTCATCAATACTCCTTGAACTATATAGAGATAACACGGAAATAGGAGTGAGAATTATAAATTCTCAGAAGAATTCATTAATTCATTATAATCCGTGTCATCGTCATTATCTTCAGCTATTTCGATTTATCAAGAAAAGGAGAACATGCTATGTAATCTACCTAATTTAACAATCCGAAAACATATTGTCTGAAGCAGAGTTTATCTTATTCAAGCACTTGAATCACATTACAATTATATGATCATTTCATATCTCATAATTAGCATAGCAGTCACAGTGCTCACAAATATAATAAATTTTAACATAATAAGAAAATCAGAATATACATATACAAATGCACTTTGTATTTTTATTTAACCTTCCTTTACTTTTCTATAACTTTCTTCCTTGATATACCTAGGTGTTACATATCGCTGTTCTCAGAGTCTTTCTTAATTGCCTTTACTAGTCATGCACATTCTAGAGTATGATCGTCATATCATATTCCATTGGAGTGTGATCACCATGTCACGTTCCTTAGGATATGCCCATCAGGCCACATGCTAGAGTATGATAGTCATATCATACCCCGTCGGGGTGTGATCACCATGTCACACTTCTTAGGCTGTATTCATCATGCTATATTCCAGAGTATGATCACCATGTCATACCCAATCGAGGGGTGACCGCCATGTCACACTTCTTGAGAATATGGGACCTTCCTCATATCTTTTAACTGCCTTCACAGGGAGGGATCCAAATAACTGCCTCTGAGTGAAGGGACCCAATCTCACATATTCATATATCTTCTTCTTTTATATGCAAAAATATCGTCTTTCATAAAAAGAATCATAATCATATCATCATGGAATGTTTATATTCATTATAGTGCACTTACTTTCAAACACTCTTGCATATTCAAACCTTAGTAGAGTGTTATGTATGTAATAAGGTTCATAAATCTTTCATAATATAAGCTATCATAACTTCATAACTTTCTCTCAAAAATTTGGCAGCATAACAGATAAAGTTCGCTTTTCCATAAATAGTGCCAGCTAGCTAGACAATTATTTAGACAGGAAACCAACATAATACATCAACCATTTCAATACTCATACAAAACTTGTAGCCTTTGCATTTAAATTGATTTTCTGCCAAATTCTTCAATTCTGCTCGTTTTTAGAAATTAAGTCATAATTTCTGTGTAACTCATTTATACCTAAATTTTGGATATATTATAATATTATTTATCTTGTTTCTAACCTCTTTGGTCCCATTTTTGATATAATATCTTACCTAGGTTTGTCCTATTATTAGGCAAATTTGCCTACCAAAAACTAAAAATTCACTAAAAATAGAAAACTGGTTGAAACTATACGAAACCTATATTGTTGTAAAGCTAACTGACCCAGCTTTTATTTTCAATAAGTTTCATCTCATTTGAATACGTATAACTCGAGTTATGAGCTCTTGAATTTGGGTAACCTGCATTGCCATGTTCTAACCCGGTTGGGATTTAGTGCAACTTTCATGAATTACTGGGAGAAACTTAATTGAATTAAATTCTAAAATTTTTATAACATGTTACCCTAAAAAATTGGTTTCACTCAATTTGAAAGAGTATAGGGCAAGTTATGCCCCTCGAAATCCAGTCTGCCTAGAATCAAGGTCAGAATTCTAGGGTAAATTTCAAAAATTTATATCTCACTTATTACTCATCCAATGATCGTATAATTTATATGGTTGAAAGCTCTAGATGTCTAACTTCAGGGAAAAATAGTTTTATCTCATTTTGGTGGTTATAGACAAGTCCGTACAATATGCAAGTATGGATGCCGTAGGGATTTTACCCAAACAGCATTCTGATTCTGCACTTTCTCTAGTTTCCTCATTCTAACTTAAGTTCTAACTCAAAATGTCATGTCAACCCAACCATAAACCATCAGATACATCCAATATATCATCAAATAAATGAAGAAAAGTAAAATTTCTTACAGTCACAATCCATAGAAATTAAGAACAAAAGTTGAATCCTACCCTTGTTTTGGTGTCACCATTAGCTAATCTTGAGTTTTAGTGAAAGATATGAGTGTAAAAAGCTTGATCGAGGTTGAAAGTGGAAGAAGATGATGAGAGGAAGAAGAAAGAAGTATGCAAGAGAGAGGGAGAGAGCCGAATTCTTTGTAGGAGTAGAAGGGAATTATGGCCATTTGTATAAAGGTGGTAGTTGAGAAACTCAATTCTCATTGGCCACCATCACTTGGCTAAAAATTCAGCCAAGTCTCCCCCCTTTATGTGGCTGTCTTGCGCCACTTCTAAGGGGTTGATTGGTTGAGATTTCAGCCATTAAACATAGGTTTTTGAGTGTGTAATTCTATTGATTCGACTCTAGCAGTTTAAAATACTAAATCTCAACAGGTTTCTTTCAAATCGACAAAACAGTTTGGAAAATTTTTGTGAGAGTTTCTATGTATCTATTCTAATTCGCTCAAGTTTAATTCCTCTAATAAATATCTAACTAATTTCTAATTAATCTTTAGTTAATTTCTAATTATCCTTACATATTTAATAAAATCGAATAGATCGATTAACGATATAAATTAAACGTTTTAAAAATTTTCGGACGTTACAAGAAGTTGACACATGGCATTAGTCTCTTTGTTTTGAGTCGGATTATAAGAATTAGTAGATTAGTAGATTTCAATTAGAAGATATATTTACATTTAGTGTCCGATCGACTTTATCTCAAATAGAATTGTTTCTAATAAAGAATACTTGTGAAGAAAAATAATTTAGCTCTATATATGATATTAACTGCCAGGGAAAAAATAGTTTGATATTTTTATAGGAGGTTAGCCTCAATTAGCGGTGGAAACGAGCTTAGTAACAAGCAACAACTCTAGATACAAGATATCATTATGCATCTCCTAATCCCAAGATTTAATATGTCTTTACCCGAACAAAGAGCTAAACTATTTTTTCTCTCTATTTTTTTTTTAATTTTATATATGTTGAGTATTGAGGTTAATTATTGTCTCGAAATCCCATGCCTCCCCACGTGACCGTAATAAATGTTTTTTTTTAATAAACAGTATACAAAGAAAGGAAAGTCACGATGAAGCAATTTTTAGCAGAGAAGTTCTCACTTTAGACAATTACATCAATCTTGACCATTTATTAAGTTATACGAGTTATGTCAAAAGTTTTATTTTTTTTATTAACAAAATTTTCTACATGTCTAAGATTAATTTAGGAAAATAACTTTGATATATTATTTGTATAAAGACTTTTACATTGTTATCTAATTATATTTTAGTATTTGTATGACTTTTAGTTAGCGTTTGGGCAATATTTGATTAAATTATCAGGGCCCATAATATTATCTTATTTAATTAAGTAACATTGTTGGCAATCTAAATTTCAAAAGTAATGTCAATTACCACCAATATGGTAATGTGAATTGCTCCATGGAGGGTGGTAATATAGATTACGACTAATACAACAATCCTCGTATTATTATTATTATTATTATTATTAAAAATTAATATTATGATTATTTATTAATTATTGTAATTATTATTAATAATATTAATTATTTTTAATAATAATTATTAATAAAATTAACTATTATAATCATAAAAAATAATTAAATTTACTTATTCTTATTAATTAATAATAATTAACTATTTATTATTATTATTATTAACTATTTTATTATCATTATTATTATTGTTATTGTTATTATCATTATATTTGTTTAAGACATATATTACATAGTAATCTATCAAACAGGATAATATGAATTGCCACTTAGATTACCTATATATACTAAACACTACATTTAACATTACTAGTAATTTAAAAAGTCGTAATCTTTCTAAGTGATAATCTATATTACTAATAATCTTAGTACTTAATATGCCAAATGCTACCTTAAGATAATATCTACAAAAGTCAAATACTTTTGTTAATTTGACAATATATAATGAGATGGGTATAAAAGAAATTTTTACACTGAACATCAACATTATATTTTCAAATTAGATGCCTTAAGTGAGAACTTTTTGTCAAAGAATTTTTCTGGATAGCTAAAGAAGTAAAATTTTTTATCGCTGACCTATATACAATCTCATAATTCGTGGTTGATACCTTGGAAGAAAAGAATGTCCAAGACAAACATTTGGAATAACCAAAATAATAATAATAATAATAACAGACAAAGACCGAACTCAACTACATATACCATTTTCAAGATCTCGAATTCTGTCTCATATGATCGTCAAAATATTGCATATTCGAATTTCAGAAAAGGAAGAGCATATCCCCCTTCGTTCGGCGTTGTCAGCGTCCATGATGACTAACGAAACTCAGTCAAATCACGGTTCTCATATGAACCATCCCTTTTTGTAATCAGTGATCACAATTTTCTTCTCTTGGGACATGCATCCACAATTCCACATCTAGCTATGTCATTGATATTTTCATTTCATTGTACATTGAGTATATTCTCGGCCCATTTTTACTCTCATTGAAAGTACATTGGACATCATCGCTAAACTAGCTAGCAAGTGTACCCTTTTTGTTTGGAGCTTATCATAGATACACTGTTACACATACACAAATGAGCGCAGTGCCAACCACCAAATTTGTGAATCGATCATAATAGAAGGCGGCATGGAAGATCGATGCAAATCTTGATGTCTCCAGTAACCAATGAAATACAACATAAATGCAGCGCGGTACCAACTCTTGATGCAAGTCAAACACAAATACGAAATGCCTATAAGAATATTCTCTTTCTCTAGCTTTTAGACCGCGGCTGTGTAATCATGCAACCCATTTGAAAGTTAGTTCCCATAAACAAAGATATTAATTTGATTCTATAGAGTATCCCATAGACAGATGTGTTTCACTTGAATTTGTCGACCAAAGTAATTAAAAAGATATCTGGGATCGAACAGAGGCCGTTGACTCATAGTATAATCAAAGCTATACCTTTCTAAGTGGAGGGAATGTACTGGAGAATCCCCATCCTTCTGCAGGGTCCATGTTAATTGATGGTGCGCAAGTCGACCAACAATACAACTATTCTTAATTTTATTGGTTCATCATATCATAACTCTTTAATTCGTACCTGTTTCCGAAAGAGTAAAAAATCCCAGGGCTTTGCCAATTGCGGCTGTTGTAACCTTCAAATTATACGTTAATAAATATATTATATTAATTGCAGCGCTTGGGCACCATGAAAGGTCACAATACAGCCAAGAATGATTAAGGTTCAAGCTTCCGCGTCCAATTAGTCCTTCAATGTATATGTAAAGCAAATCTGAGCGTAAATGTGACTGTTCTTATTAAGATTTGATACCTATAACATTTAAAGACGATATGCAACAGAAGAAGAGGTGAATATCAAAAGAGACCTCTATCCAAATGAAATGAAAATAATTTAGAGAACATTATGAACCTAATTTATTCCGATGTAAGCAAACGAACATGTTCACTCACGCGAGAGAGTGAGATCCATGGAATCAAAAGCTATTTGACATATAA
This sequence comes from Pterocarpus macrocarpus, assembly GCA_031439585.1. Taxonomy (NCBI): domain Eukaryota; kingdom Viridiplantae; phylum Streptophyta; class Magnoliopsida; order Fabales; family Fabaceae; genus Pterocarpus; species Pterocarpus macrocarpus. Next base: position 29,527,881 of record CM062513.1, on the reverse strand, counting down.
ACGGTCCATATTTGAAGAGCACGCACTCCACATATTTAGTCAAATGACATGATTATCGGTTTGAATCTCCATAGGGCATTGGCATACTCAACAAGATTATAAAAACCTGATGATCCCTTAACTTCCATATCATCTCCCTTTGCATTTCCTCTTATCATCTGAGCTAGCAAAAGTATCCTATATACATAAGCACCCTATCTCCCTCTCTGTTTTTTTCGTACATTAAGTCATTCTCTACTTGTACAAAAAGCCACTAATTGTAAAATTACCCTCTTACTTCTCTTAAGTGATCATGGGTGAATTTCAGGCCATGCACAAATATTTTGTTGTTTTTCTTGCACTAGTTGCCTTCCATGATTGTCATCTAACTCATGGAAGGAAGATCATAAAGTCATTGAACACAAACATTGCAGGGCAAAAGAATAATCCCCATCCTACCCTTCCACCACTTAAAACCAGCGTGAATGTTCCTGCTCCATCATCGAAGAAATTTAGCACACCCAAAATGACACCAAAATATGGTGTTGCAATAAGTTTTGAAGATTCAAGTTCAGACACAAATGCTTTCCGACCCACAACACCAGGACACAGCGGTGGTGCTGTCGGTCACCCAAAATTTGCTGGAGAAGATAATCATATGAAAGCAATGGTGGTCGTCCAGAGTCCAGATGTCGAAGTTGAAGTTCCAGTGACTGCGGGATCAGAAAATGATTTCAAGCCTACAGGTCACAGCCCCGGTGTTGGCCACGCTTACCCAAACAATAATGGACAGCTAAATTAGTCATGGAAATATAAGTATTTGAACAATGTTATTTGTAATACTTTTTAAAGGAAGGTATCTTTTAAATATTGGTTGAAAAAAAATCAACATTCACTTTTAACCAATATTTAAGAGACACTTTAAAATATCATTTCAAAAATATCTAAAAAAGCGAGACAAATAACATTTCCATCAACATTTCCTTAAGTCCCAAAACTGCCGAGGTCCAGCCGCATGTGTAACTCACAGATGCTTTCTTCAGTTTCCTTGTGTAACCACAGACTATATATTATTGCATGCTAAACCATGCACGTGGCATGGCCTGGCTTTAGTTAGTACTTTGCGTCGGTAGGGTTCTATGTATGTAAAAGTCATAAATTTAAACCGTGTTAAGGTCTTCTCGATATGTCATTCAAAACTGTGGCCCTTGTTATAATTAGAATTGATGGGTTTAATTATGTGATGCATATTGAAAAAAAAAAATGAATAAATAAAAATTATTGTTTATAACAATGGTCTCTCATATTTGCCTTTAACTTTTCAGCTTTGACTAGAGTATTTTCACATACGTTACTATAAAATTAACTCTTAGAGAATATCGTGACTAATAGTTGATTCTAACAATTGCTTTGTTTGAAAATATTACTCCCTTGTCAATATGTATAACCTTTATTGGTTTCTAGTTCTCTATGTGGTGATAGGTAATGGATCTAGCTTACTAATAGTAAATAGGCAAAATAAGTTTTTTGTCCCATACCTTTATGTGTTTTTTCAATTTAACCCCTCGTTTTTTTATTTTTTATTTAATAATTTGTATTTTATATTATAAATCATCTTCAATTTGGTCACTAATCATCATATAATTAACAAAAGATGCTAATGTAATATAATCCACATGTGTACCATATCAACACTATTTATGCGATATCAGTATTATCTATTAATTATGTGACAAAATTATTAGAGACCAAATTGAAGACTTAACATAAGGGATCAAATTGATAAAAATATAAATATAAGGGAACAATTGAAAAAAAATAAAGGACCAAATTAAAAAAAAAATAAAAATATGGGACCAAAATTCCCTTTCTGCCTAAAAAATATAAACAAAATGTTTTTCACTTAGATTATAAAGGGGATTATTTGTAGAAAGAACTTTCTTTTACCACAAAATTGAAATACTGTTTTTTGTTACTATGTCTTAATTAATAAGTCAAGCAATTGAGGTACCTTAGGTCCATTGACACGAGCATGCAAATTAATCAAGACTGGTTTGCAAGAACTTATAGTATAGGGCACAAACCAAGTTGTCTTCCTAGAATGTTAGCACTATCTAATCAGAATACTGGGGTTTTGATTATCAAAAATTGAATTTAAATAAAGCAATTGAAGATGAAATTCAAATGATAAGGAGACATTACTTCAAGTTTCCAAGGAAATTATGGTAGATTGTATCGTTAACCAAAACACAAACAACTTATGTGCATATGAGATTGACTCCTTCAAAAATGGAATTTCAGAAATTGAAAGATGCTCTCACAAGGATATCTCCAAGAATTTAATCAGCAACACAATTTAATTTGAAATTGAGATCTCAATACAAAGCAATTCATGTTAATCTACAAATCAGAGCATACATCAACCTAGTATTCAAACCTAAACACTAATCTTTTAAATCCCAAATAAAATCCACATTTATTAATCAACAAGTATAGATTTAAGGATAATTTAGTTTGCAAATAAAATCATAATCATTCACTTACTTCATCACAAACAGAAAAGAGGAATAAAAAAGAGAATCAATATTCAACAATAAACTAAAATTCGAATTAAACCATGGTTTCAAGAACACAAACCACAACACCAATGATCCTTAAACTAACTAAAAGTTAACCCCTCCATTAATGGAGAAACAAAACTGAAAATGAAAGAAAACAGAAAAGGGAAGAAGAATAACAGAGGAGAGAAGATGTGCTTCTAAAGAAAAACAAATAAGAGAGTATGAATCTCTGGCACACATGTAACAACTTCTATCATATAGGCCATGCTCGAGTCATGGGGTTATATTAAAAGGTTGTTACCGTGCTAAGAAAGCTTTAAAATGTGGAAAATATAATATATAGCCCTTTAACTGCATACTTTATTACTGAATAATGGTTCATAAATTTCGTATACATAGAGAACAAAATAATTATAATTTAAAAGAATTTGTAACTAACATAATGCATAGCATTTGTAACGTCCTACTCTGTACAGTACTATGCTTAAGTCACAGTACCCCACTCTGGAGTTGTTACTGTTACCTGAGTGGACCTTATTTGACAGCAACTTTAGCCGTCTTTGAATATTCTCGAACTATCTGGAGATAACATGGGAACAAGAGTCAGAATTTTAAATTCTCAGTAGGATTCACTAAGAAATTTCATACGGTGTTATCATTATTATCTCTAGCTGCTTCGATTTATTATGAAAAAGGTGGACATATTATATAAACTATTAAATTTTATAGTTCGAAAACATATCGTTCGAAGCAGAGTCCATTTTAGTCATACACTTGATAAACAAAGTAAGAATTAAAGAATAAGCATAGCAGATTGTGCATGTACAATGGCTCATCATGAATTTATGTGAATGTACTTATACTTTCTTTTCTCCCTTTACTTGTCATGCACATTCCAGAGTATGATTGCCATGTCATACTCCATCGAAGTGTGATTGCTATGTCACATTCCTTAGGATGTGGTCATCATGACATATTCTAGAGTAGGATCGCCATGTCATACCCCATCGGGGTGTGATCACCATGTCACACTCCTTAAAATATATTCATCTTGCCACATCCCAGAGTATGATTGCCATGTCATACTCCCTCGGGGTGTGATCACCATGTCACATTCCTTAGGGGGTGGGATCATTATGCCATAATCCAGAGTATGATCGTCATGTCATACCCCGTCAAAGCGTGATCGCCATGTTACGTTCCTTTGGAATATGTACTCATCATCATATCTTTTATCATAGAATCATAAATACATAGGCTTCGTACCGTGTTCTCAAATAATAATACTTGCTTTGTATTCATACATGTCACATAACAATATTAACACACCAATATTTAGAACTATCACTAATTTCTGCCGAAAATTCGGCAGCATAGTACATTGAGTCCGCTCCCCGTGAATAGTGCTAGGCTACCAGTAAAATCAATCAAGCAAAAGTTCAACATAGAGTAGCAAACATATGACAATAATGTCAATCATGTAGGGATTAGACCCTTATGTTCAATTCTGCCCATTATATCAATTCTGTCCGATTTTTGTAAATCAAGCCAAATTTCCTATTTAACTTATCTGGATCTAAATTTTGGATGTGTTAAAGTGTTATATGTCTATTTTCTAATCTCTTTGGTCCCACTTAATTTTGATAAATATAACTCAAGTTATTTAGGTTTTATCCCGGCCTGCCCTGTAGCTGGCCAGAATTACACACTTAAAAGTAAAAATCCACTAAAAATCAAAAACTAGTTCAAATCATACGAAATTGGTCTCATATTAAAGCTAACAAAACAATATTTCATTTTCAAAATGTTCCATTCATTTTCCCTAGTAGGGCTTGAGTTATAAGCCCCGAAATTTGACCTTCCTGAACTGTCCTATTTTGGCCTAGTTTGGAGATAGGGCAAATTTCTCGGACTACTGGGAGCAAACGGGACCATATCTAACTCTGAAATTTTTATGGGATATTCTCCTATGTGTAAGCTTTTTAACAAAGTTAGTTTCATTCAATTCCAAATAGTATAGGGCAAGTTTTGCCCTGAAAAACCCAGTCTACCCAAAATCAAACTCAAAAACCTAGGTCGAACTTCCAAAATTCATATCTCTCTCCATACTAATCCAATGCCTTATATGATATATGTATGGAAAGCCCTAAATGTCTAGTTTCATATAAAAATAGTTTCATCAAATTTAAATGGCAGTAGGTGGAGCCGTACACTCCGCCGTACAGACTGCCAAAGGGTTTTAGTCTCCCTGCCCCTCCCTGCATCCTACTCTTATCCCTTTTCACTTCTTAATCGGTTTTAAACATAAAAACAGCCATCAAACCAGCCAATAATCATCATATACATCCAACACCACATTAAGAAATGAGAAAACAAAACCCCAATCAACTACCCACAACCCAAAGGAGATAAGAACAAAGTTGAATCTCTACCTCTTGTATGTGGTCTCGCTAGATTTTGGAGTTTAGTTTGATGGAACCTTGTCAAAGCTTGAAGATTTGATGGAGTTAGGTGAGTGGAGAAGAGAAGAAGAAGGCTGAAACAAGGAGAGGAGAGGCAAAATTAGCAGGTAAATGAGGAGGAAAAATCTGATTCAATTAGTTGAAGGGTAGTTGGGATTAAGGGCTTTGATTGGTAGAGATTTTGTGGCCAATTTTCAGCCATGCCCCCCCCATTCTTTATGGCTGTCTTGCTCCACTTTTTATGGGCTAAGTGGCTGAGTTTTCAGCCACTTGATGTAGGGTTATTGAGTGTAAAATCCAATTGGTTCAATTCCGACAGTTTAAAATACTGAAATCTTACCGATTTCCTTTAAATTGGTAATTCGGTTTAAGAAACTTTCTCTGAAGTCCTCTATGCTTCTAATCCAATTCCCTCACATCTAATCTTTCTAATTGCTAATTAATTGATCCTAAATAACTATTTAGTCGAATTTTAATTAACCTCAATTATTCGATAAAAACCGAACAACTAGGTGAAAAATGATAAAAAATCCGGTGGATGTTACAGCATTTGCTTTCAACTAGTCATTAGCTAGCTTCAATAGTCTTTTGGTTTGGTTTACACCCGAGCCTTGCTCAATGAATGGCCCTGTACTCCACCTCGCACTTGATTTTCCAACTTGGATGCTGGAATATTTACGGGAAAGAAAAGCATACAAGTAGGCAGTAAGAACCTAAGGTTCTCAGTAGGTAAATTCAAACCATCACTCTTATATTGTCATCATAAACATTCCAGCCGCTTCAGTTTATTATGAAAATATGAGTACATAAAAACAAATAGTGGTTCAATTTTAAGTTGAAAACACCTTTCTCGAAGCAGGTTATATTTTAACAATCACTTGCCATATCGTATGACAGACATAGAAATACGAATAGTATAATATACTTTAACAAGAATCATAATAGCATTATGACTTAACGAGATAATTGAATATACACATGTAAATGCTCATACTTGATTGTATGCAAGTGCACTTGACTTAATTCGTATCTTTCTTTAACTTGCAACTTGATCTTGCTCTTCTGTACTTGGTCCCCCAGAGGTGAATGGCCTCTCTCACCCCTGGGTAATAGCTTATTTTTCAGGTCCGAGCTCGTACCTGTACATGAGTGACAGGTTTACTTTCCCCAACCCTCACACTGGTCTATTCCCATTAAATCTGGTCGAGGGCTGGCCCAAGTCTTAGACAGTACCGCTTTGGTCCACGCTAGCCGGGTCTATGCCAGGCCTCACGTGGTAGCTTAGTACGTCCCTCTTGCAAGTTCTTATTATCTTTTTCCTTTCCAAATCTTATCATGCATGCGGATGCCTTGTGCATTCATGGATATGTCTCGCATCTTATTTCTCATATCATATTCTAATTATGCTTGCATGCATGACATACATGAACATGACATGTAATTGTAAATATATCCAAAGTATAATCACCCATAGCATAAGTTCTCATAAACTCCTGCTGAAAATTCGACAGCATAACGGATCGAGTTCGCTTCCTTGTGAATAGTTCCAGGCTACCAATACAATCAATTAAGTATGCAATTCAATGTAAAGCAGCAAGTTACAGCAACATTATTAATCTTATGGTATGTCAAAATCAATAGAAATATCAACAGAGTTTTCTACTCACTCTACCCTCTTTTGCCTGTATTTTGTAAAATCCACCTTTACACCTATTCAATTGAACCTGAATTTTGGATATGTCATAGCTCTATGTGTCTAGTTTCCAACCCTTTTGGTCCCATCTCATTTTGATTTGTATAACTCAAGTTATTAGTATTTTACCTCAGACTGCCTTGTACTTAGCCAGAAATGTACCCTTAGAAGTAAATATTCACTAAAAATAGAAATCCGGGTGAAATCATACGAAATTTATATAAATTTAAAGCTAATAGAACAATATTTCAAATGAAAGAACTTGCATATCATTTGCATGAGTATATTTTGAGATATAAGCCCCGTAACTTGACCCTACTAGACTACCCTATTCCAGCCTGGTTTGAACTTAAGGTAATTTCATTGATGTGCTGGGAATAACTGACAATGAATCTGACTTTGAAATTTTTATAAAATGTTCCCTTATATGTTAGCTTTTAAACAACATTAGTTTCACTCAATTTAGAGTTGTGTAGGGTGAGTTACCCTTCTCAACTCATACTGTCCATATGAGAATCTAGATTTCTAGGTCAAACTTCAAAAATTCATAACTAACTCTATACTAATCCAATGTAAATATTTATGGAAATCCCTGAATGTCTATTTTCAAATAAAAATGGATTCATCAAATTTAAATGGCTGTAGGCGGAGCAGTAACCATCGAGGGGAAAACTCTAACAGCTTCTTGAATTCTTCTTGGATTTATGTTTTCCTTAAATCAATCCATCCAATCTTCAATTCAAACTTACATATACACCTTAAACCAACCTTAAATCATCATATCCAACCAATATAACATCAAAACAAAGGGAGAAGGGGGAGCCCCAGACAACCCCAAATTAGAGAAAAACAAGAGAAAGGATGAAATTCCTACCTCCTTATATAAGATCTTGCTAGATATTAGGGTTTAGGTGGGTGGAATCTTGTCAAAACTTGCAGGTTGATGGAGTATATTGAAGGGAGAGGAGATGAAGGAGGTTGGAAGGGAAGAGGGAGGCGCAATCAGCATGAAATGAAGAAAGAAAATCTGATTCAAGCATTAAAAGGGTGGTTGGATAAGTGTATTGTCATTGGCTGAAATTTTGTGGCCAATTTTTTAGCCAAGTCTCCTTCTCTTTGTGGCACCACCAAGGGATGATGGAGTGGCTGAGCAATCAGCCTTAACACAATAGAATTTGGGTGTATAGTCCTATTGATTCGGTTCTGACAGTTTAAAATACCAAAATCTGACCGATTTCCTTTAAATCGGTAAATCAGTTTAGGAAAATTTCTATTAAATCTTCTATGCTTCTAATCTAATTCTCTCCCGTCTAAACTCAATTATTTGCTAGTTAATCAACCCTAAATAAATATTCAGTCGGATTTCATTAACCTCAATTATTTGATAAAAACCAAACAACTAGACGAAAAACGATAAAAATCCGGTGGAGTTGAGGACAAGTTTCTCTACTATCTTGAGCAACACTTGGCGCCACTCATATGTGGTAGGGGTGGCTGAATTTCAGCCACTTAAGTGAGGGTTTCCAGTAGAAAATTCTACTGGATCGGTTCTGGCGATTTAAAATACTGAATCTTCGCCGATTTTCTTCAAATTGGCAAAACTTTACTAAATGACTCTGAGAGAATTTCTGTATCTCTATTTTGATTATTCCTAAGCCTAATCCCTCTAATTAACATCTAATTAACTTCTACTTAACTTTACTTAGTCAATAAGATCGAATAAGTTGCTTATTAACGTGAAATAAACATTTTTGCAAATTCAGAGCTTTTCTATTTTCTATTTCCCATAGCTAATGGCATTTCCATAATTTTGAGCAAGTCCAAGGTCACCCCCACATCATTTCACACTAGACTGCCTCCATGGCCCAATCGACAGAGATTTAAACTTCTACGGTTTCACCACGTGATTCTGCTTTGTTTAAAATCCCATTTTGCTAATTCTACAGACGTGGGGACATGAAGGTCATTTTATGAAAGTTCTAGGGTTATTGTGGGAATAAGTCTTTGGGGTCAAAATATAATTTCTAAAAATCCTGAGCATCACTGTAATTAACAAGAGTTTACAGGGGCACTTTTGTCATTTTTTGATTTTTTAACATATGGCAGTGTTATATTTTCAATGGTAGTGTTACACTACCCTATAATTCCGTGAGGATCGTCATGGCATAGCGCTGCCTGAGAAATTCTCACACTGCTTAAGGGAAATAATTCAAAGTTTCCGTTACGTTCTGTTTACGAAAGTGGGGATGTTACATTCTACCCACCTTAAAAAGAATTTTGTCCTCAAAATTCAAGGATTAAGAAGGGTCAAGGAAAAATCCTTTTAACTTATAGGGATACTCCTCTTTTTGAGTTTGTATCTTGTCTTGTGATTACTTGCTGGCAGCTATGAGGTAATGTCTTAATACATACAAAGGATCCATAAGGGTTATGTTGGTGTCCAAGCTTGCCTTGTCTCTATGACGCTCTGAATCATTATTCAGTTTATTGGAGACTCTTACTCATCTCCCTTGCTCTATATTCTGCTACTTCTGCTTTGTGGTAACTGCTAAATGTTCTGCCACTTGTACATGAAACCCCAGATATTCAACTCATGAAGATTTGCAATTGCAAAGATTAGCAGTTATCGTAGTAATTGACGTCAATATGTAGTAATGATAATGCCCGTGTCAAGGAGGTTTGTATATCCTTTCCCAAGATTCTTATTTACTCAGCTACCCTTAGTTCAATAATAAATTTGCCTCCGATATAAGAAACATAGGCTTAGGTCTCTTCTCAAAATTATAACTAGGACTCTTATCTTAAAACTCCTACTTCTTGGTAAAACTTGTCTCATGCCTAATGCCTGTAGGAAAATTTCAAGTCGCTCCCACTATATGGATTAAGTTCTAAGACTCATGACTCTTTCTATTAGTTTGATATCCTTCTTGATTCCTAATTATTGAGATACAGGCAATTTAATACAGATTAAGTTCTAAGACTCATGACTCTTTCTATTAGTTTGATATCCTTCTTGATTCCTAGTTATTGAGATACAGGCAATTTAATGTGAAAACCAAGGTTAAAAGTCAAATCCTTTTATCGAAGCTACAGAGTTTCCTTACCATATTATCTTACAAGATGCCTTTCCAATATCTATGCAGGAGTTGTCATGGATTATATGGGTGCCAAAATATACTTTGTTTCGTTGATGTTCTGATCCATCATCAAGTTCATTGAGTAAATTCCTCATCTTCTTTGTCATATGTCTGACTACTTGTGCACTATGTTTTCCGGTAAACTTTCTAATACTTGTGCCTTGGGCTCTAAATACCAACTGAAGAAGTTCTATCATTACGAAAACTATTAGCTATAGTAGCAATCAACTTCGACAAATAGTGGTCATAGTGGCTTCACCAAAGTTTTTTGGGAAATTGATTGAGCCATATCCAAACTCTTGCCTACCTGATCCTCTTTGATCAGTGATGAATCCCCTCCCATTAGGTTTAGGTGTAAAGCTAGAGCTTCCTTCTAAACTATAACTATAGTCCTTGCTTCGAAATCTCTCCTTGCTCTTGCAGACTTTATTCCATTTCTCATTATTTGCTAATTGGACCTCGTGCTGTTCTTATTGAACTTCTCAATGATTGTTGCGATACTTGTTCCAGCAAAATATGATTAGCTTCACGTAAGGAAAGTAGCGAAGTTCCTGCCACTCTTTTACTTTCTTCAATTGGTTAGCATGGAGATTCCTCGACTATTGTGTTGATGTCCACCTCCCACTTTTGTGGGCACCAATGTTACCAGTCTCATTGGAGGTTTGTCCTAATACAATATATAGATATGTGTTGATTTTAGTGGCTAAATATCATATTACCCTAATTGCTAAGCCTTCTGGCTATTCTTCATAATATCTTGCCCCTAGGATGTAATCCATTTGTTGTGAGAAATGGGAATGATGACCTTGCTTCCCCATTGAAGTTACAATATGAGGACTTCCCAAATGGTCACCCATCTTAATATTACTCTCGTCTGAGCACGCTTAACTACGAAACTCTAATGGAACCTAGTGCATTAGTGATGATCGCATTTAATCTAGCCCAAGGTATAGAGACTCTTCTGACCGCCTCTAATTCCGACATCGTAACCTTGCCCCTCAGGGCACGTTTCCAAATCCTTTTTGATCTTATATTGGTGCATTATCCAGTCTTACTTAGGGTGCATTAGGTCTGTTGCACTTATGACCGGTGCCAAGGCAACTCTACTTAGTATTTCATACACAATCTTATCTGCACCGTAATCTCATACTAGATAGCTTTTCTCTTTTTAGTGGGCTAGTCAGAAATCCAAACTTCCTCTTTTCCTACCTCGTTCCTACTGTGTTCTATTGTTGCTGCAGAAACTTGTCTGTTTTCATTCATCAGAACCAACCTTGTTATTATTGCTTTGGTCTATTGGGATTAGTTGCATACTTTAAGTCTTTATTACTCTCGCCTGAATCTGAATACATTCCTTATCGAGCTACTCCACCCATAGCATATATAATGGTACCTAAAGGCGATTGTTCGACTTTGCCTTTCTTCCCTAAATAGCCTCATTCCTCTGCTATTAACATGTTGAAAGTGATCCGATCATCCAGTTCTTGCGGTGGCTAAGATCGATAGAATTTGACCATTACTAAATTTTCTAACACTTCCTTTATCTTTGAAAGGTAGGGAAAATTGTACTTGGTTCATATGCCACCTCTAGTCTGAAAGTGTTCCTACTTCAGGTTAGTAGGAGATCTACTGCCTCTCTCTCTTGTTACACTTATAACTTCATCTGCTTTCCCTACCGTGTATAGCCATATCTCCATCTTGATTCAATATACAGTTAAATGGGTCTCTTTACAATTTGCTCAACTATTTCCCTTTCGAAGTCAAGATTCCACTTAGTACTCTTTCAATTTGCAATCACTACAAGGTTAGTTCCCTGTACCCTTGAGGGAGAAGCCACTCCATTCTCTGGACGAGGACTTAAAAAGGTTTCCCATATGCCTAACCGAAGTTTCTGCCCTTAGCTTCTTTCACTGATCCTCTGCTTCATTCGCCCACTCTACAAATTTCTTAATGAAGGATCATATCTTTATAATGTGGTATTACCACAATCCCAAAATAAAAACCATTGGCTAAATTTGTTGGCGAGGTACCTTTGGGGTAATCTCATTTATTAAGAAAATAAGGGCATTATCCATGCCACATAAGATAATCTCATTAGTGGATAATCACCTTACTTCTATCGAATGTTAAAGTTACAAGACCAGGTAGAAGAATCCCCTAGATTCAAGCTAGAGAAGATAGTCTGAATTGGGTAATCACAATGAAGCTTGAAACAAGCCCCATCAAGGTGAAGAAGATTCTTACTCAGCTCGTCTCTAACTAAGATCCTGCCCTTGATGATGGAAAATCTTTGGCTACCAGGTAACACTTTACAAACAACTTTTTTCGATATAACTAGGTTTACTATGTCCATAGCAAACCGTCCGACGCAATTCCTCTGATTGAATCCCCAATTCTCCGCACTCTTTAACTTGCTCAATTGTCTATCCCTTTATGCCATCGCTATTTTCTAGGAGTTTCGCCCCTCATAATTATGTTTAGAAGATTCCTAATAAGTCTGCATGGTGTCATAGGCCTCTGCCTACACAAAACCTTATATTGAGGTGATCAGACTCAATATTCAGTCAAGTGCAATAGATAGTCCACAACACTCATAGCAAGACTACCATGCACAATATTTCTATCCCCTCTTCACGTGAGGACCTAAAGCATGGTGCATCTAGATTCTCAGAGTATGCATTAGAAGCATAATCAGTCCATCCATGGGTCTATACAGGATGAACTGCTCTGATACCAAAAATGTAATAACCTCTATCATATAGGTTATGCTCGAGTCATGGGGTTATATTAAAAGGTTGTCATTGTGCTAAGAAAGCTTTAAAATGTGGAAAATATAATATATGGCCCTTTAACTACACACTTTATTTTTGAATAATGGTTCATAAATTTCATCATCTCTGATACAGAGAGAACAAAATAATTACAATTTAAAAGAATTTGTGACTAACATAATGCATAGCATTTGCTTCCGACTAGTCGTTAGCTAGCTTCAATAGTTTCTTAGTCTGGTTTATGCCTGAGTCTTACTCAATGAATGGCCCTGTACTCCACCTCGCATTTGATTTTCCAACTTGGATGCTGGAATGTTTACGGAAAAGAAAAGTATACAAGCAGGCAGTGAGAACCTAAGGTTCTCAGTAGGTAAATTCAAACCATCACTCTTATAGTGTCATCATAAACATTCTTGCCGCTTCGGTTTATTATGAAAAGATGAGCATATATAAACAAATAGTGGTTCAATTTTAAGTTGAAAACACTTTTCTCGAAGCGGGTTATATTTTAACAACCACTTGCCATATCGTATGATAGACATAGAAATACGAATAGTATAATATGTTTCAACAAGAATCATAATAGCATTATGACTTAACAAGATAATTGAAGATGCACATGTAGATGCTCATAATTGACTGTATGCAAGTGCACTTGACTTAATTCGTATCTTTCTTTAACTTGCAACTTGATCTTGCTCTTCTATACTTGGTCCCCTGGAGGTGAATGGCCTCTCTCACCCTTGGGTAATAGCTTGCTTTTCAAGTCCAAGCTTGTACCTATACATGAGTGACGGGTTTAATTTCCTGGACCCTCACACTGGTCTATTCCCATTAAATCTGGTCGAGGGCTGGCCCAAGTCTCAGACAGTATCGCTCTGGTCCACGCTAGCTGGGTCTATGCCAGGCCTCATGTGGTAGCTTAGTACGTCCCTCTTACAAGTTTTTATTATCTTTTTCCTTTCCAAATCTTATCATGCATGCGGATGCCTTGTGCATTCATGGATATGTCTCGCACCTTATTTCTCATATCATATTCTAATTATACTTGCATGCATGACATACATGAACATGACATATAAATGTAAATATATCCAAAGTATAATCACCCATAGCATAAGTTCTCATAAACTCCTGCCGAAAATTTGGCAGCATAACGGATCGAGTCCGCTTCCCTGTGAATAGTGCCAGGCTACCAATACAATCAATTAAGTATGCAATTCAACATAAAATAGCAAGTTACAGCAACATTATTAATCCTATGGTATGTCAAAATCAATAGAAACATCAACAGAGTTTTCTGCTCACTCTACCCTCTTCTGCCCTTATATTGTAAAATCCACCTTTATTCCTATTCAACTTATTTGAACCTGAATTTTGGATATGTCATATCTCTATGTGTCTAGTTTTCAACCCTTTTGGTCCCATCTCATTTTGATTTGTATAACTCAAGTTATTAGTATTTTACCTCAGACTGCCCTGTACTTAGCCAGAAATGTACAGGTAGAAGTAAAAGTTCACTAAAAATAGAAATCTGAGCGAAATCATATGAAATTTATATAAATTTAAAGCTAACAGAATAATCTTTCAAATGAAAGAAGTTTCATATTGTAACACCCTAATAATACCATATTATGCTTAAGTCATTTTATGGTATCACTAGTTATTACTCTTAACTAGCGGAAGTCCTTATCGTTGAAATTAGCGTAATATACGAAAATAGCATGTAAATTTTTTTTTTTTTGTAAAACCTTTATGCTTGAAAACTGAGCCTTTAAGCGCTTAATTACTCGTATACATATGAACGTTGTTCTTCATATCGCTGAGATACTAATAGGATATACGACAAAATGGAAACAACGTAACACAATACATTAAACCAAGAACTTCATCATAGATAATCAAGGTCATCGTTACACTTAATAAATATCACATATGTAATAGGTCAAATTAAGCAGCATAACTTCCTATATGCTCTTAATTACACATAAACTGCCCACCAGGGCTCTTGACAAAATGAAAATGCTATGCTACTATCTCGATCCTCCTTAGCTAGGTGAAGAAACATGGCAGCTCCTTGTCTTATCCAGTCAGGTACCGTCAAAAGTGCTACCATAGATGCCATTGGCTCTATCTGAAGATGACATGAAAACGTAGGAGTGAGAAATACAAGATTTCTCAATAGGATTGCGACTAGATAAACATTGTGTCATCGTCATCATCCCAGCCACTTCGAGTTTAATTATAAAAATAGTGGACAGATATAAGTTCAATTTTAATAATTTTGAAAACTTAAACCCCGAAGCAGGTTGCTTTTAAAGTTAATATCATAACTACATCATCCTAACTCAACATACATACTAAAGCTAGAATAAACATTCATAATGCAAATGGACAATATAAATACATGCACAGACATGCATCATCATAGACTTAACCATGGTTATACTTGTCTTTACTTTCGTTTTTAGCACGTGCTTAACATTCTTTACTTTCCTTTGAAATAGACTGCTTTTGGACATGAGCTCATTCCATGACCGTCGTCACACAGTACTAACCAAATCAGACTAAGCCGATATTAGTTACCTCTAAGTTGGAGGGTCCTCTATATCACCCTTGCCTCCCTCATAGAGTTTCCTTGTGGATCGCCATCTTTCACTTCCCGAAAGTGATCGAGGGGTCATATCCCATGGTTTCTTTTTTTATCGTTATACTTTACATGCATAGTACTTCTTTGACTAGACACATGCAATGATATGATTGAGTCCATAATTTTGACTGAAATCTGGCAGCATAACGGCTAGGCCAAAACTTCCCTAAAATGCCAATCATAAACTTTCAACCAACAGTTCATCATATCTATATCATATCATCACACTCATCATTCAATCATAAGACAAAGCTCAATCAAACTTGTCATTCATCATGCCAAATGGCATCATACATTCATACATTAAAAGGGGTTCATAGTTGTGTTATTCTTTGTGAAGAATATTATGAATCATCATATGATTTCTCGTGGTTACCCATGAGAGAATCACATAGTTAAGATATGTGTATGTAGTCTTTTAGTTACTTAGCTCTCATATGAAATTATTCTTTACTTTAGTTTATGTCTTATGGAACATTTATTTAAATTAATTAAGTTAAATGATTGTTTCCTTTTCCTTGAGATAGTGTCCTTAGTGATTCCTAGGTTCATGGTATGCTTAGAGGCCCTAATTATACTTCTGTTCCCAAGGAGTTCGAGATCCCTCTAATCCTTAGGTCATGAACCCAACAACACCATGTTCACTAACCGCCAAGGGTGATTTTTAACTTAACCAAGTTACAAAGTTTCAAGCTTTCATCACTAACATAACAAGATCTTACCTTAAGTATTATAAAAGTTATCATTCTTATAGAGTAATCACAAAGTTTTATTCTTTATGAAAGTAAGTGCCTTTAAAATTAAGCTCTTATCTTAAATATTAGATCTTCATGAAATAATGATACAAGTTACTAGCTTTTTAGCTAAAAAGTCTTGTTCTTTATAAAAGTTGACTTTTTTAATTATTCTAAGACCATCAAGGTCTCAACTTTATGACTTAAAGTTGTCTCTTCATTAAAAAGGTTCCTACTTTATCAACTAGTAATATGAAACATTAACTTCAAGGTTAAAAATTCTTGATCTTCATGAAAGTTAACACCTTTTAGCATTGTTTTGGTTCAAGATCTAAACTTTATGAATTAAATATTATAAAACAACACTTTTATGACTTAAAGGTCTCATTCTTGACTAAAGTTCGATATTTTATGAAAGGTCTTTTCTTTAAGGTTTGATTTCTAAGACATAAAGTGATAAGATATCATTTTATAACTCAAAAAGGCTTGTTATTCTAAAAAACTTAGACTTTTACGTGTATCTTTGTCTTCAAAATAAAACAAAAGAAGACTTTATGATGGCACTAAAACTTGCGCCACTTTTTGTGCATCAAGAAGCAAACTTTTTAAAGTTTAAAGCTTTTAGAATGTTCATAGTCTTATCAAATCATGAAAACATAATAAGATGAAGCTTTTCTAATCATCAACTCATCATAAAAAAAGGAACAACTTTAAGCAAGATACCATCAAGAACATTCAAGAACATATTTTGGCAAAAGTAGAAACTTAAGAACACTTGAAGAATAACAAGAACAAGTAGAAACTTAAGAACACATGAAAAACAACAAGAACATATTTTTCTAAAAGTAGAAACTTAAGAATACTTGAAGAACATCAAAAACCTATTTTGCCAAAAATGGAATCTTTTGCTCTTGAAGAGCATGAAGGATCTTCTCAAGCTTTCACTTAGAGATCTTGGTCATGAAAGAACAAAGCTCCAAGCTTTCTTGAGCAAACAAAATGAAAAAGATGAAGATCACTACATCTCTTAGAAATGGCGCAAAAACTAGAGAAGAAGAAGAAGATGATGGTGCTTCCTTTCCTTGTAGATGGTGGCGGTTTGGCTTGGTGGAAGGAGAATCTCTTGAGATCTTGTGAAAATGGAGGTTGTGGTGTTTAGATCTTATCTCCAAAGACCCAAAGATGAGGTCCTTGAAGGGCTAAGTGAGTGGTTTTGGGTGGTGGTGGTGGAGAAAGGAAGAAAAAGATGAAGAAGATGAAGAGAGTTTTAGAGAGAAGTTGGAGGATTTGGCTTTGAAGAGAGAGAATAGGATGAGTAAAAATGAAAATGTGAGTGTGTGTCTATGTACTTGAAAGTGGTGTCCAACATAAAGGGAGGAGAGTGAGATATTTTGCTTAATTTTGTGTTATCTTGTGTTAATTTGTGATTAAGGGTACAAATGGGACGATGGGGAGACAAAGCATGGCCAAACTCTTATATAAAGTAGTATTGTCTAATGCTTTTTGCTTTTATGATATCACTTTTTACTTTATTGTCTAGTTGACTAAATTTGAATTTAATCATGTGATTAAGTGCTCATACAACTTAATTAAGATGATTAAGTAAGGATTAGTGATTAATATAGAAAAACACGATTAACAAAAATTAATCTTGAGATTAAGCTTAGTTAACCTTAATTAAACTCGATTAAGCTAATTAAGGGTGATTAGTGCTTAATTGGGCTATAAAGGCTCTGACTCGCTTAATTAGAGATTATCTAATCTCGATTAAGCATTCTTTTGACTTTTTCTCATCCGAGTTAACCCCTTTTATTAAGCCTTAATTCCATAATTCCTCATTAAGCGCCTAATTACTCAAGGTTACTGAGGTAATTTAGCATGATATGAAATTGAGGATGTTACACATATCATTTGCATAAGTATATTTTGAGATATAAGCCCTGTAACTTGACCCTACTGGACTACCCTATTCCAGCCCGGTTTGAACTTAAGGTAACTTCATTGATGTGCTGGGAATAACTGGCAATGAATCTGACTCTGAAATTTCTATGGGATGTTCCCTTATATGTTAGCTTTCAAAAAACGTTAGTTTCACTCAGTTTAGAGTTGTGTAGGGTGAGTTACACTCTTCTCAACTCATACTGCCCAGATGAGAATCCGGATTTCTAGGTCAAATTTCAAAAATTCATAACTAACTCTATACTAATCCAATGGCCTTATATTTTATATGTATAGAAAGCCCTGAGTGTCTAGTTTCATATGAAAATGGATTCATCAAATTTAAACGGCTGTAGGCAGAGCCATACACTCCGCCGTACGGACCATCAAGCAGAAAACCCTAACAGCTTCTTGAATTCTTCTTGGATTCATGTTTTTCTTAAATCAATCCATCCAATCTTCAATTCAAACTCACATATACACCTTAAACCAACCTTAAATCATCATATCCAACCAATATAACATCAAAACAAAGGGAGAAGGGGGAGCCCTAGACAACCCCAAATTAGAGAAAAATAAGAGAAAGGATGAAATTCCTACCTCCTTGTATATGATCTTGCTAGATGTTAGGGTTTAGGTGGGTGGAATCTTGTCAAAACTTCAAGGTTGATGGAGTAGATTGAAGGGAGAGGAGATGAAGGAGGCTGGAAAGGAAGAGGGAGGCGTAATCAGCATGAAATGAAGAAAGAAAATCTGATTCAAGCATTAAAAGGGTGGTTGGATAAGTGTGTTGTCATTGGCTGAAATTTTGTGGCCAATTTTTCAGCCAAGTCTCCCTTTCTTTGTGGCACCACCAAGGGATGATGGAGTGGCTGAGTAATCAGCCTTAACACAATAGAATTTGGGTGTATAATCCTATTGATTCGGTTCTGACAGTTTAAAATACCGAAATCTTACCGATTTCCTTTAAATTGGTAAATCGGTTTAGGAAAATTTCTATGAAATCTTCTATGCTTCTAATCTAATTCCTTCCTGTCTAAACTCAATTATTTGCTAGTTAATTAATCCTAAATAAATATTCAGTCGAATTTCATTAACCTCAATTATTTGATAAAAACCGAGCAACTAGACGAAAAACGATAAAAATCCGGTGGAGTTGAGGACAAGTTTCTCTACTATCTTGAGCAACACTTGGCGCCACTCATATGTGGTAGGGGTGGCTGAATTTCAGCCACTTAAGTGAGGGTTTCCAGTAGAAAATTCTACTGGATCGGTTCTGGCGATTTAAAATACTGAATCTTCGCCGATTTTCTTCAAATTGGCAAAACTTTACTAAATGACTCTGAGAGAATTTCTATATCTCTATTCTAATTATTCCTAAGCCTAATCCCTCTAATTAACATCTAATTAACTTCTAATTAACCTTACTTAGTCAATAAGATCGAATAAGTTGCTTATTAACGTGAAATAAACGTTTTTGCAAATTCGGAGCTTTTCTATTTTCTATTTCCCATAGCTAATGGCATTTCCATAATTTTGAGCACGTCCAGGGGCACCCCACGTCATTTCACACTAGATTGCCTCCATGGCCCAATTGGCAGAGATTTAAATTTCTATGGTTTCACCACGTGATTCTGCTTTGTTTAAAATCCCATTCTGCTAATTCTATAGATGTGGGGACATGAAGGTCATTTCATGAAAAGTTCTAAGGTTATTGTGGGAATAAGTCTTTGGGGTCAAAATATAATTTCTAAAAATTTTGGGCATCACTGCAATTAACAAGAGTTTATAGGGGCACTTTTGTCATTTTTTGATTTTTTAACATATGGCAGTGCCATATTTTCAATGGCAGTGTTACACTACCCTATAATTCCAAGTGTGAGAATCGTTATGGCATAGCGCTGCCTAAGAAATTCTCACACTGCCTAAAAGAAATAATTTGAAGTTTCCATTACATTCTATTTACGAAAGTGGGGATGTTACAACACACCCCTAAAAATCTAACTTATGAAAACTAAACTAATGGGTCAGGGGGTACCAATTTAGGTCACCCATTCTGATACACTAAAATGGGCTTTATGAATAAAAATAACCCAGAAGAAATAATCTTAATTCTCTTGCTCCACTTCCAAGCTCCAGAATTATGAAATTGCCCTTGGACCCTTCATGAAAATTTATCCCATCTACAAAATAATAACATAATTATTAGAGACCCATGCTTAATTGCATAGTCAAAATGCAAAAGTAAGGTAAATGGATTGTGCAAGAATTCTAATTAAGGTCTAAATGAATGAACACAACAAAATATGATGCAATTGACATACAATTGGGCATAAAAGAAGGCCATGACACTAAATGTGATGTTTAAAAATACTATTAAAAGTTCAATTATCATTCATCATCCAAAGTAATGGGAAAATAATGTAAGATGTAAATTATCGGATTTAAACTAGGGGGATAAAATGCATAATGCTTCGGGTGTTATTTGTGATAAGAAAATACTATTCAAATTTAAGGAAAAAAATCAACGCACAACTATACAACCTATAATATTGTGAAGACTAAATGGTAAGTGGTAAAAAACAAATAAGAGTACATACAAGCTTGATGAATATATTGTGTTGGATGAATGGACACATTTGACAAGATAGAAGTAGAAATGATTGCATCAAAGAGAAAGTTGGAAAAACAACCATTGTGGAAAAAGATGGAAGAATCATGACTTAACACTACAAGAAACATGTGGAAAATCGACAAAATTACTGACAGCAAATATTAAAAAAAATCCATTAGTAAACATATTACAAATTGAGTTACCGACAAAAAATAAATGTCAATTAATCACATGTCGATAAAAATTACTAACAGAATTTATCAATAGTCAGTTACTTCCAGATGAAATTTTCGATGGATTTTAATAAAATCAATCGATAATTAATTGGGAAATTTGTCCTTGCTTTTGTTGTTTTCATAATAAATTTAGACGAGTATTTTTAGTTATACCGACATATTACTCACTAGTAATTTTAATTTATAAATAATATTTTAATTATAATTAACTAAATTACCAGTAGAAAATCTGTTGCTAAAGTCAAAACGTAATTTTTCCTATAATCTTTTGTTAATTAACTAATTGAAAATACTAATTATAATTAATATTTAATTAGTTCTATTTATTTATATTTTTTATTCGTTAGAAATTGCAAACGAAAGATTAAGTATTATATAATAATAAAAAGTATTCAAATTAATATACAAAAACAATAAAAATGTTCAAATATTCAATCCAATAAAAGAATACATAACATCAATGATAGTCCATGGCATCGTTGCATCAGAGTTAGAGCTATCAGAGGAGTCCTTGAGCATGGGCGAAAGCGGAGTTGTAGATGACCCACCTACTTACATCTGTTGGAAGAAGATGCACATCTTTGTAAACATCTTCTTCTTCTTCTTTGCCTTCTTTTATAGGCTGGTCTTTAGGCTCTTCAGTTCTTGTTGGTGATGCTAGTTCTACTCTGCTAGTTGCAGTGCATAAGCTTGAAGTTCAGCATTCAAGGTATGCACACTGTCACAAACCTCATCACTGCTAGCAAATGATCCAGTCATAGAGGTAGGGGACATACTACCACCAGAATAGTAAATACCCATTTATATATGCGAACCTTGTAAGGGCCGCCAACAATCTATGACTAGATCTTGTCCTTACTAACAGCAGGGCAGTTGGCACCTTTTTGCCCATCCTGATGTGTGTGCTAGTGCTTCTTCAAGTTGCTGCGTATATTCATTCTGTAATGAAATGAAACAAAATAGAGCACTATAGTATATATAATATGATTTAATGAAAAAGTTCAAAATTTACAGATGTCACCTCCGAGCAAGTGTTGACCCACTACAACTTGTCTTGCTTGCATATGTGAGTCTCACTAAATAGCTTACCTTGGGTTTGCTCCCTATTTAGCTCCTTTGCCTACATTTCAAATTGAATTCACATGATCACACATAAGTCAATACAAAAAGTGACAAGGTAAAATTAAATGCAATTGAAATTATTTACCATCCATGCCCTAGTGGCCTCAATGGTGGTGGAACCACCAGTGTGGAGTGACCCACCTTTTGCTCGCATTCACCTTTAGTGCCTTCGCCTTATACTAAAATCTATAAACCTGCAAAAAAAAAATGCATTAATAAGAGATACTAGATTTGTATACTTGCACCTAGAGTAGCCAAATTGCTCGGAAACGAGCAAAAATAAAGAAAACAATGATGAAAAAGGGCTAGTAAAAAAGGAAAATAAAAATAATTAAGTAAATAGCACCTAATGGTACCTTGACAATGGCACCTAAATTTTATGTGAGTTGTCAAGCTCACTAAAATTAAATTGGATCCCCTAAACTTGTAGTATAGGGACAACCCAAATCGTAATTTCCCCAAAGACCTCAGGCACTGTCGATCTTAATAAAAAAGATTAGAAAAGAAGTGGTTTTATCAATTGAAAACAATAAAATGGCAAAATGGTGAAAAATCAATAAATCAAAATAACCAACTCAAGAACTATCCAAAATATTTAGTTTTGGTTGATCACAAATCAAAAGGATATTCTTTATCCCAGATTCACAGTTGCCCCAAGTTGAACCAAAAGCATGAACTCAATTCAAAATTCTCAACTAGGAAAGCTCCTAGAATTTGACCAATCAAAGACACATAAATTTAAACAAGCACCAAATTCGTGTTGGATCAAGATTAGTGTAAAGAACTAGAATATTAAAAAGCCAAGGGCATAAAGCTATAGCCTAGGTCTCTACTTCCAAATGATAAAATCAAGGTTAAGCAACTCAACCTTATCCCAAAACTCAATTCAAATCAACACAAAGAGGAGCCTCATTCATGAAAATAAAAAATTGAGAAAGAGAAGAAGTAGAAAGATGAAACTGAAATATAAATTGCATTAAAGAAAAGGAATCTCAAGACCAAAACAAATATCTTTCAAGCTTCTTGAATTGATTACAAAACCTTAGGCTTCCATTGTCATGGAGAACACCAAAATAAAATCTTAAGAGAAGAAAAAAGGAAGAAAGGAAAAAAGGAGAAAATAAGGATTCCAAAATGGAGAAAAAAGAATGTGTATCTACGACTTCTCTTTTCATTTTTCTACATTCCTATTAAATAAAAACCATAAAAGCATGAAAACCAAGATTGGCTTCAATTTAAACTTGATTTTCTACCTCTTATTCTTAATTAGAGATTTGATGAGATTTATACTAAAATACTCCACTAATATCTCTTACAGAAACCGTGATCTTCAACTAATTCAAAGGCCCCCAAAGCATAGTTGTTGGCTTAATGATATGAAGAAAAAGTAGTCTTTGTCTTATCTTTTACTTCGCACCAGTTTCATCTCAATCTGACTTTTAGAGCTCAAGTTATGGTCCAATTTACGCACATTGTTCAAGTTTTAGCGGTAATATCTCTGTTCTGACTTTGAAGCCCAATTCAACCCATTAGACATACGAGTTAGCTCTCAATCTCTTCATCAAAATTGTAGAGCTTTCTTTTTGCTTTCCTATGATATAAGAGTTGTAATTTTTAGATGTCTATAACTCAAGGTATGCCCAAAATACAAATATAGTGTAAAATCCCAACAATACTAAAAAATACAATTAAGCCAAATTGGAGCCTAAACTTATAAAATGTGTGCAATATTGATCAATTAAGCACGAAAGAGGTCTAAGAGACTAAATACATATGAAGGCCAATTAATTTATTAAAATCTCATTTATCGGCTGCCATTATGTCTTTCCCAATTTAGTTTTGGAATAAGGCTTTCATATTTGCCACATACCTCATAAATCGCTTACCTTGACCTATCACAAATTTCAAATCACCTCATGAACTGATCCTTAAATAGAAATCTCACTATACATCACTTAGAGTGTTTGGATGTGCCTGTTACCCCAATATTAGACCTTATAATCTCCATAAACTTGATTGCAAGACATACCGATGTGTGTTTAGAGGATATGCCCCAAATCACAAAGGATATAAATGCCTTTGTCCAACAAGCAAAATGTATACTAGAAATGTAGTTTTTGATGAATTTTTTTTATCCATATTAGCAATTATTCACTACAAATGTTTCTTCCTCACAAAATTCACCTCAATCTTCCTCACATTCAATTCTTGCTATTCCTTTCATAACTCCTTCATCACACTCAAACACTGCCAATTCTGCTTATTGTTCAACTAATACCATTCCTAGCATTGCATCTGATGGTTTTGTTAATTAATTATTTGCTTAATTTTTCCTATGTAGATTTTGTTGGATGGGATAGTACGAGAAGGGGGGTTGAATCATGCTTTCAAAAATTTATGTATCTGAAAACTTTCGAAAAAATAATCTATCTCAAGTTTTAACTTGGATTGCGGAAGCGATTGTGTTAGTTTATGAAATAGTTTAGTTATATGTAAAATAGAAATAAACTTTATTTCCGAAATAGTTTAAAAGGAGTTGAACCTATTTGATAAATTCAAATAACAAGATCAGAGCTTGAGAAAATCACACCAAAGATTTTTATATTGGTTCGGCTAAACTATTTGCCTACTTCCAGTCCCTAACTCTTTGTTGAGATTTTATATTTCGAGTATTCTTTGTCCAAGCTTCTTACAAGCGAGTAGTCTTTTTCTAGCCTCTCCAAGGTTTACAAACAAATAATATTTTCCTAGCTTCTCCAAGCTTCTTACTAGCCTCTACTGGGTCCAGGTACAATAGATGTGTATAATATGTTTTGTTTGAACACTCATACTAACTTTCTCAATAGAGATTTGGACAATGAAGTATGATGTGTGAGACTTCTCTAAATTCTCAAAGAGAGAATATTATCTATTACAGAACAGAAAAGAAGATTTTCTTATATCCTAAAGTTACAATAAGTAACTTTCTAGTGCTTTAGAAACTTAAGAAGGATGAAGAAAGGACACTCTTTTACATAGAAAGTATTTAAACAGTCTAACTCTTCTTTCTTATATTTCTAGCCTTATATAGACTTTGAAATATGACTATTTGAAGCTTGCAAGCCTTGATCCTTGTGATCTTTTTAGTCTGCTGGTCTATGACTGGATAGAAAAGAAAATAGCCTTCCTTTTTCCTATTCTTCAAAACTTACATAGAAGTGGAAAAGTAGCTGTTTATTGGTTTGCCAACTATTCAGACTTGTTAGCGCCTCTTCTATATCTTGTCAAATCACCTTTTTGACTTTTTGAATTTGTCTATTGAAGCATATAGAGGAAGCTTTGAAGATGTAACACTTCATAAGAAGTATGTCTTTGGAGATTTTCCCTTTTGAACAAAGTCATCTTTCTGAATGAACAGTGTTCACTCTTGAGGCACCGATTTCCCTTCTAATGTTGCAGTTTCATCTTTTTGAATCTTCTTTCTTGTTTCTTTCATGATAATTGGAGAATATTCAAAGTATATATTCCATATCAAGTATATTCAATTCAAAGTATCAATGGATGACCCAACTTTGATGATTCTGAAGCATATAATGCACAAAGAAACACTTCTAGAAGCACTTCGTTCATATATATAGCAAGATTAGCTTAAACTCTAATTCGGTATTCATCAAAACCTTAATTCTCATTCTGGTTTACAACCACATAATGGTTTCTGAAGGGCATTGGAGCTAACATATTTTGCAATCACTGAAATTCATCTCCTTATAATAGATGCATCTCAACCTACAGTTAGATAAAGACCGGCTAACACTCATACATTGCAAACAAGGGCTAAGTTAGGTATTTCTAAGCCAAAGACTTATGTTGTTGAAATGTTAAATTTGTATGATCTAGTGAAAATTGAACCTATCTCTATTGCACAAGTTCTACACGCCCCCACTAGAAAAAGGTAATGGTTGAGGAGCATGATGCTCTTATTTGAAATTAGACACAGTCTTTAGTAACTCCACCATCAAATACTAAAGCTATAGACTACAAGTGGGTGTTTAGGATTAAAAGCAATCCATATGGCACTATTCAAAAATACAAATCTATATTGGTTGTTAAAGGGTTTCACTAGAGAGAGGGTCTTGATTTTGATGAACTTGTTAGTCCTATGGTGAAACCATCTATTGTTAGGCGCATGTAAAGTGTTGCTTTCTTTAAAGGGTGGAAGATAAGATAGTTTGATTTTAATAATGCATTTATGAATGATGATTTCACTGAAGATATGTTTATGACACAACTTGAAGGCTTCACAACAAATCCTTAGCTAGTATGCTAACTTCAAAAGGCATTACTAGCCCATCAAGCTTGGTGATCACAAAGCTAAGCATTACTCTTCATTAATTTGCTTTTTAAAACACTACTTTTTTGAAATTGAAGCAAATAGGACAACTACAGATGCCATACACTTAAGTTAGACTAAGAATATTTAGGATCTATTAAAGAAAGTTAGGATGGCATCTATCAATGTCACACCCACACTTATATTCAGCAATCAAAAGCTGTTTGAACATGGTTATGCTTTCTTTTTTTATCCTCTCTTTATAGGTTTGTTGTGGGAGGCTTGTGATATGCCGCCATTAGAAGACCTGACATTTCATTTGTTGTAAATAAGGTTAGTAAATTTATGCATAATCCTTTTGACATTAACTGGAAAGCTGTCAAGAGAATTTTGCATTATCTTAGTAGTACTATTGTAGGGCTGCTGTTTCATAAGTGTACATATCTAAGACTTCTAGTTTTTTGTGATGGTGGTAAGGGATCCAATGTTGATGATAGGGAATCTACTGGTGCATTTTGTGTTTATTTGGGGTCCAGCCAATTTTCATGGTTAAGAAATAACATGTTGTGTCTTAATCCAACACTGAAGCTAAATTCAAAATATTACGGCTATTATGCTTGCTGAACTCACATGGATTCAATTTCTTCTTGTTGAATTACATTTTGCCTGTGTAGTACCTCCAACCATTTTTTATGACAACTTAAGTGTAGTTCTTGTGGCTGCAAATCCAATTATGCACAATCACACCACAAATTTTGAGCTTGGTTTATATTCGTATGGGATAAAATCATTTATAAGCAAGGTTTTGTTACTCACATTCCATCTGCAGATCAAGTGACTCACATCCCTTACTTAGGCTCTCTCAACTGCTAATTTCCATAAGTAAAGGCACAAACTCAGGGTTTCAACCACTGAATTTGAGGTTGATGATAGGAGATATGATAAAAGCCAAAGTTAGCTATAAGTTCATAATTTTTTAGAGTTGTTATAAATTATTTACTTTAGTTTTGCCACCCTAGCATCAGTTATAGTATCAGATTCATTCAAAGGAGTACTCAAATATCCTTGTAGATAAATACCTTCACAAGTGTATTTTGACAAATTTACTTTCTCTGCTCTCAAACTCTCTTTGTACCTCTTGGTTCTTTCTTCCTTTGGATCTCAAATCTAGTACCTATTATGCCTTTATCTTGATTAGTTGGGTCCACTAACCCTAAACATATGATTATTCGTGTTAGAAATTATGCACAATTTATTTTTCTTATTTGTAGAAACCCTGAATTATTTTCTTGTCTCAAAAGAATTATATATTATGATTTATGTTTGATATATTGTCAATGTAAAATTTTTATTCACTATCATTCAATTGTGTAATGTTACATTATTAAGTATATTCAATTCTTATAGTGCCTACCATAAAATTTATGCATATAATTGTATATGATCAGTTTAATTATTGGTTTATACTTTTGATGATGAATAGTAAGTCCTTGAGCATGTAAAAAATTTATGTTCTTAATTTAAGTTACTTCATTAATTTTTTAGCACATGTATGTGAATTTGAATAAATTAATAAGATGAACATGTCAATTTATTTAAACCTATTTTTTATAACTATATCTAATAATTGTAATTGACATTTTATTAAGTTCCTTAATATTGGTTACTATAATTAATTTGTAAAATATGTTTTGTATTTGAATTTGAAGTCCAAAATAGCATGATTTTAACTTGTCACATGCGTGTGCTTAAATGTTTGATATTAAATTGATTTTTGATTATGAAGATATCAGTAATTAAGTGAGGAAAATTAGCTTCTAACAACTAATACATCATAAGATGAAGTTATACACAAAATAAGGAGAGCAAAGCAACAACTACTCCAACACCTACTAGACAAACTGGTGACTACCTAGAGCAAAAACAGTGACTAATTGAATTTGCTCGTGGATCATTAATTTATAATGCTAAAACAACAAATTTGGTTAGTTCCAATCAAGACATTGGTTCATAAATCAAAGAGAAATTGTTGCAGTTCTATCATCCTTTGTCTTTCTCTTTGTTGCTGCATCTAAACTTACTTATCATACACATAGAGAGAGAGAGAGAGAGAGAGAAAGAGAGAGAGCGAGAGAGAAAGTGTTCTTGAAAAAATTAATATAATTTGGATGAGATAGAGTTTGTGATTAATTTGGGAGAAAAACTTACTATATACTCTATTTTGAGTTGAGTTAGAAGGAGGTTTTGTAATATCCTTAGAAGGGGACAAAAAAAAAACACATTTTTTTACTCTACTTAGAGATCAAGTAGAAGAATGTTTGTTGGAGTCCTTTAAGCAAAAATTTGAAAAGTAAAGAAAATCATGAGCAATTGTTCAATGGCTAAATACAGGTCATAGTGTAATTGAACTAAGATAAATATATTTTAAATACTTGTGTTTTATTTGCATAAAATTCTTTAATTGCCATATTCTCTATTTATTTTTTGCTGAACAAAAGTTTAGGTTAAAAGGAATGCTCTCTTCAATTGAAGGTCAAAACATGCCTTCAGACTTATTGAGTTCTTCCAGTGGTATTATAGATCACTCATCAATAGCAGAATCTAGGAAATGAACCCAAATCATGATGATGCACAAGTGAAAAACCAGCCAAATGAGTCAACTCCCATTAGCCATTACATTTTCTATTATTGAGCATATACAGAACTTTTCCTTTTTTTTTTTTGATGCACTTTGTGCATTAGGGACGAATAGAGATAGGGGCGGGCAGGGGCTTTTGGCCCCTATATATATATATTTAAAATATACATAAATTAAAGTTATTTGATTATACACTTATTGATGCTCAATTTTGATGAAATTTGATACAAATGATCTTTATCATGGATAATTGTGATTTAACGATTAGATCGATAAAAAATATATCCTATAAAAAGTTATAAGTGGTGTAACTATACTTAAAGTTACACCGGTGTAACTTAATCTTAACCTGTATATATATAGAGATATATCATATGAGAATGAATTTCTTATGTATGAGAATTGAGAAAAGGATTCTCAACCATTAGATCAAATTGTGTAGCTAAGATTACTATTTACTCTTAATACCTTCTCTATAATTAAGGCACCAAATTCATTCCATATTAAGTTTTGTGTAACATCCCCAATTTTTGTCTAAGCTAATTAGCTCGATGTCTCCGACTAATTAGAGGGGTTAGCGATTAATTGAGAACTAATCGGCTAATCTCGAGAGCAAGGGCTTAGTAAATTAAAGGCAAGTCAACAAGATTAGTGAAAGTCAACAATTGAAACATAATGCATTAAAAGTTATAATTAAAAGCCTAATGCCCAATCCTTATTAATTGGTGATTTAGAACATAAAGTCAAGGTGATCTAACCTAATTAACTAAGAGCATATAAGTATCACATCTTAATTACATGAAGATTAACCCTTACCTTTTCTTTACATAATTAATGAGGAAAATCCTTTTTTATTGAAAATGTGCTAATGTGTGATTAAACCAATTGGATTGATTAGCATTTAGATAATTGTAACAATGATAAAAATTTAGAAACTTCCCTTTAATTATTGTTTGAAAGTTTGGTCAAGGCAAGAGCCATATCCAACCATCCATTTCCCTTCTCATCATACACCACTAGATCAAGAGTCCATGTTAGTAGATTCCTTGAGTCAAGACAAAAGATCTACTCTCCTCCATCAAGATTGTGACACTTGGAGTGATCACAATCATCCAATGCCAATCCTAGGATAGATCATGCTTTTAACCACTTGAAAAGAAACACTACAAGTCTTTACCCAAGTGCCAAGACTCAAAGGAAACACAACTCCCTTTTTTGCCCCAAGGTTTTTCCCACTCCCTATCTTGTGTAAAAAGCAAAAATCACATCACTCTCCCCCCTCATTATGCGCCACCTTTAGCCCCTCTCTCTCCCTCATTTCATTTTCCATTCCTCTCACTAAAACACCAAAAAAGCTCTCTCCTCTCTCCAAGTCTCATCCTACTCCTTTGTTCTTCCCATCTTTCTTGTTCTTCTTCCAACCTTCTTACTACTTCCTACCTCATCTCCATCACCACACTCACAATCCCTTCAAGGACTACCATTTTTGGTCCTTGGAGAAACAAGGCCACTCATACACAAGCTCCAATATCAAGCTCAAGGAGAAGGAGGCAATCTCCAACCATCTTCATCCTTCAAGCTTTCAAAAGAAACTCATTTGGTAGTGACTCTAACCTTCTTCTTTTATGTGTTCTTCAAGCCCTTTAACTCCTAAGCTCTCCATAGCTAGGTGGTTCTAGGACTTGTTTCCAAGGCCTCATGGCCATGCTTGTTGATATGATGAGTTTTATGTGTTGTATACTTCTCTTTGGCATGAGATTTTCGGTTGGTATGTCTATTGCTATTGAACCAAATTTTTAGAAGTTAAAACATTGAGTTAATATCAAGATCTCAAAGTATAAAAGTGGTTTGGAAAAGAAAAGTGGTCACTTGAGGAAAAGCTTTAATGTTTTTACAAGAAAACTCATTGAAATCAAAATCGTGGAAGCTGGAAAATTCTGGCAGTCTGTATGGTATGACTGATAACTCTTTCAATATAACTCCAAATGTAATGAAACTAATTTTCTGTGAAATTATACTCAAAGAGCTTTCCAAGCATATAAAATTCGTAAAATTTGGATTTAAAACGAGAGAGATATGATTTTTCAAAGTTGGCTGTTCCCGGATCGATTTCTGTTCAGGAAGTATGTAATAAAATGTACATAACTCAAGCTATACAGAACATTTTTGAGTGGGACCAAGTTTGTTAGAAAGCTAAGACATATAGGAACACCTCCATAAAACAGTTTTGTCAGATTCCATGTGAGGAACTCCCAGTGAAGTGGAAAAGCCACTGACCTGAGTTGAACTTTCAAGTCTGAACAGTCAGAATAAAATATGCATAACTCAAGCTACAAAATGAATTTTTGAGTGGGGTTATTTTGTTTAAAAATAGACTCAGACAAGTATATTCACACAAAAATTCGGAACAAAAGAGTAAAAGATGAAATTATGGTGAATTTTTAAAGTTACTACCCCACTGTAAAAGTAAAACTGGTTGTGGTAAAAGTTAAAGAATAATGAGAAATAAGCTTTAAGACACTAAGACCTTTACTCTAAGTATTAGAAAAACCCTCATAACTCAACTTAAAAATTTCAAAAAGGATAATAGATGAAATTGGCCCTACGCCTAATAAGAGAGAGTACACAAGAGGCAACCGAAATTAAAAGCTTGCACCAAATTTACTAAGTTAAGCTCATAAAACTTTGCTTGAGAATATGTCTATGTTTATGTGCAAGCATGATGCTATGATGATGATGAGTAATGATGATGATATGATATGATATGATGATGATTATGATATGATATGATGATGATGATGATTATAACATGATACGATGATGATGATATGAATATGATATGTTGATGATATGATGCTTAATGATATACATGAAAGGATTAATAAATATGAACACCCTGGGGACGGCGATACGTAACGCCCAGGGGTGATTGATAAAGGAACCACATTTGGGGATGGCAATACGTAACGCCTAAATGTGGAAAAGAATCAGAATAATTTTGCATCATAAGCCTTAATAAGAAGAGAAAGTAAACTAAGGGCGTGATCCTTCAAAAGGGAAGGTGACCCAAAGTAAGCTCCCCTCACCCACGACTCACATGAGACATGGCATGACTCAGCTAGTATGAGTATAGGGGATAGGGCTTACATGAGGCATGGCATGACCCAGCTAGTGTAAGTACCGAAATTCTATAGTGGCGACGGCCATGGTATGAGCTCATTACCACTTATGTTTAGTAGGTGAAAAGATAAAGTCAAGTTAAGAAAAGAAAAGGGACCCCGGTCCAAACCCTAGAAAGGGAAGAAGTTAAAAGAATCTTATAGCATGGACATGCATATTTTATGTAATTATATTGTACTTATGTATGTTATGATATAAATAATTAGAGGATACGTTAAAATTGAATCCGCTTCGGATATTCATGTTTTCGAAAACCTAAGAATGGAATCTTATGAATGCTCACTATTTTCATTAATAAAACCGAAGTGGCTGGGACGATGATGATGACACTTTCGTGTCGGGTTCGAGTCCTGCTGAGAAATTCCATTTCTCACCCTAGTTATTCTTCCGTATCGTCACCAGATCTCGATGGCACATCCGGTGGAGTGGAGCATGGATCCCCCACACTGTGAGCGGATGTGTGACGTAGGATGCAAGACGCAGCTATTTTGGGACTTGTAGTGACCATCGCTCTGCACCTTCACATATTTCTTTTTGAGTTGGGCTTTGTCATTTAAATTGTACTTTGTGTCTAGTATTTGGATCATGGCACGACCATGAGCCTCCTTCACTGTAATGCTGATATGTATGTATATATATTATGAACCCACATGAATGTAATGATTTACTATATAATGCAATGTATTTGTGAATTATTATTTGTTTACCTTTCTCATGTTTTACGATTTTGGGGTATATATTTTATGCGACACGCTCTTTCTCTAGCTATTTTCTCGCTCAAGGCTTTATTTTTCAAAATGTTGCTAAGCGATGACGTATTTCAAAGAAAAATCTTATCGTATTTTCCGCGTAACTTAATTTCAAGTGAAGTTTAGTTTTCCACGAGCATAAGTAACAACTAATAAAATGCCGTAATACGACTTAAGCATAGTATGGATTTATTAGGGTGTTACATTTTGCATGTCAACCGTAATTTCTTATAATATTGAGGTTATAGCAATTATATTTATTTAATTGGCAATAGCTTTAAGGGAAAATATTGAATTAGGCTATACGTTGGGTTATCTTGGATCTTTTTAGTGTAGAGTTTGTTTGTTTTTCTCAAGTATTTGATGGTTACTGATGTTGTGTATCTTGTTATAGTGTTGCTTTATTCATTAGGACCATGTTCCCCAGTGGTTGTTGGATTGTATCTCATGTTTGCGACTCAAGGCATTTTATCTATGTTGTCTTTTGGGATTCTTTTTGTCTGTTTTGTTTGGATCAATTCTTTGGGGTCCCTTGTGTTGCTCCTCTCCTTTGGAGGGTTTTGAGCATTTTTTTACTTATAAAAAAATATATATATTGATTTATGCTTGAGTTTTGCATTTTAATTTTAAAATAGTAAATTTGTATAACACTAGAATAGTAGTGAGCAGAGCTCGAGAAAAAGAAACTAAGCTGATGAGAATTTTTTTTTACTTATGAGTATTTAAAAATTATTAATAAAAAAAAATCTTAAAGTGCTAGCAACGCTTTTTGTCAAAGATGACGATCCAAAATATATATAAAAAAAAAACTCTTGATACATGCTCTGGAGGACAACTTGGGCATTCTAACACAAGGGGTAAGATGGAGATTCTAGCATGCCTATAGGACCAATCACACAAGTAAGAGCAAAGAGGCTTAGAGAAGACTTTGGAAACTTGGCTAAAGCAATTGTGGAAGAGATACATCAAGAATGGGCCAAGGAGACCAAGATGCCAACTCATACTAATGGACAACCCAAGATCTTGTTAATTGCTATGAATTGGGCTCAGAAGCTTATTCTGGCCATATTGGATCATTCTCCTATTTTGGTCTTGTTTAGTCTAGTTATTTTAAGTATTTAGGACATCTAAACTTTTAATTATTTTATTTAGCCTAGATTTTATATTTTGCGTTTTATTCAGCCCAATCCTTATTATTTAGCATCTGAACACTTCTTATTAGGCTTGGGTTTAGTCTAAGTGATTAACCTAATGTAAAAGGTGATAAATACCTCAAGAAACACTTGTTTAGCAACTTTTGATTAATTGAAATTCTGTTTTTGTTTTCTTTCAAGAAAGCAGTGCTATTGTGTGCAATTGAGGTGAGTGATTTGCTTTGCTTGTTGCATCAAGAAATCGAGAGAATTCATCCTAAGGTAAGTTCTTTATGATATTCAATCAATTTTTGCTCTATTGCTTCCCTTTATCTAAGTTTTCAAGGACAGGTTTCTTGGGGGTTCAGTAGGGATGGTGTTTATCCTAAATCTTGTTTTCCATCAAAGTGTATGCCTAGGGTTTCTGGATCTTTATATCCACGGTGTTCCACATTATTTGGTATTTAGAGCAAGGTCTAGATAAATTCCTATTTATGGAAGCGATCTGGTTGGTGCATACTCTAAACTGCCAGAGTATGTCGTAGCCTTAGCACCGTCACTCTCTGAAAACTCATGCACAACAACATCATCATATCATACAAGATCAAGAAAATCATTACTAAGATATGCCAAAGTAGTAGAATAAGCAGAATGTTTAAAAATCATAGAGATGATAGAATTAGAAAATATAGAAATACGAAATGCAGAATTAGAAAATGCAAAATCCAAAACTACAGAAAAAGAACTAACAGAATGAAAACTAACATAATCTAAACCAATAGAATCTAAAACTACAAAATTTGAAGCTATAAAATCAAAATATATAGCATATGAAACAAAAGCAAAATTAGTAGAAATGGAATTAGAAACTGTAGAAGCAAAATCAAAAGCTACAGAATTCACAGAATTAGGAACTACGGGGGTAGATTTAGCAGAATTAGAATTAATAGTATCAACATGTGCAGAAATAGAACATGCAGAATCTAAAATTGCAGAATCAGAAATAGAAGAAACTGAATCAAAAACTATGTAAACAGAAGCAGCAAAATTAGAATTCACAGTAACAGAATTGCAGAACCAAAATCATGCAAGCATGCAGTGATCTCAGCACAAATAGCACATAAATCATGAATGCCATCACAATCAGAACACTCAAAATCATCTATAATGCCTACAATCTCAAGAAATTCAACCAGCAAATTTGCATGCACATTATCAATAAATGAATCAGGGGTATCTAGATTAAAAAAAAAAGAATGCTCCTCTACTAGATATCTCATGGCTTCACACAAGTTAAAATGAACCTTATTATCTCCAAACTCCATAGATAAAGTACTAGCATACACATCAATCTTAGTCTTAGCAGTTTTCAAAAATGGCCTACCTAAGATCAATGTAGGTTGACTAGCATGCATATCATCCTCCATATTTAAAACATAAAAATTAGTAGTGAAAATTAACTTATTTACTTTTACCAATATATCTTCTAAGACTCACTCAAGGTGAGTTGTGCTCTAGTTGGCAAGTTGAATCACCACTCCTGTTAGCTTGAGTTCTCCAATGTGCAAAGACCGGTAGACAGATTTGGGCATCACATTGATTGAAGCTCCAAGGTTCAACATTGCTTGACTAAACTGCTTGCAACCAATGATGCATGGAATGGTGAAAGTGCTAGGATCTTTGCACTTTGGAGGAATACTTGGCTAAATGATTGTAGATGTATTTCTGCTCATGTCCACCTTCTCATTCCTCTTCAATCTCCTTTTATGAATGCACAAATCTTCAAGGAACTTGGCATATTTTGGAATCTATTTTATTGCATCCAATAGTGGAATGTTGACTTCCACTTTCCTGAAAGTCTCCATAATCTTCTTGTCTAATCTACCTCAGCTATCTTCTTGTTCTATGTCACTCTATTGGTAAAAGGCAGTGGAATGTTTGGGGTAGATTGCTTGTTGCTGCTATTCTTGGATGTCTCTACATCATCTCTAATTGGTTCTACATCTTTTGATCTTTTTGTAGAACTTGGTTACTCTTTTTCTGCTAAATTTGAAGCTTGTAGTTCCTTGCCACTTCTGAAGGTAATGTGTAACACCCTAATAATACCATACTATGCTTAAGTCATTTTATGGCATTACTAGTTTTTACTCTTAACTAGTGGAAGTTCTTATAGTTGAAATTAGCATAATATACGAAAATAGCTTGTAATTTTTTTTTTTTTGTAAAACCTTTATGTTTGAAAACTAAGCCTTTAAGCGCTTATGCACTCACATACACATGGACATTGTTCCTCATATCGCGAAGTTACTAAAAAGACATATGACAAAATTGAAATAACATAACACAAACTTTATGCCAATAATGTAATCATAGATAATCAAGAGTCATCATTACACTTAATAATTATCATATATGTAATAGGTCAAACTAAGTAGCATAACTTCCCACATGCTCTTAATTACACAAATTATCGAACTAGGGTTCTTAAGAAAGTGAAAACACTATGCTACTCTCTTGATCCTCTTTAGCTAGGTGAAGTAACATGACAACTCCTCGTCTTATCCAGTCAGGTACCACTAGAAGTGCTACCATGGATGCCATCAACTCCATCTGAAGACAACACGGAAATGTAGGAGTGAGAAATACAAGATTTCTTAGTAGGATCCTAACTAGACCATTAATATGTCATCATCATTGTCCTTGCCACTTCGGGTTTAATTATGAAAACAGTGAGCATGCATAGATTCCATTTTTAAAGGATTTGAAAACATAGGTTCCCGAAGTGGGTTTCTTTTTATCTTCCTCACATAAACATAATATAAAGAAACTCAAAGCTATAATATAAGAGCATATACATGTAAGAGCATAGTATAAACATTCATGACCATACAAATGAGAGAATGAAGATGCATGCACATTCATGTAACTTCTTAGACTAGACCAGAGTCTTTCTTTAATTTTACTTTCATATTTAGCATGTGCTTAACATTCTTTACTTTTCCTTTGAAATAGACTGCTTGTGGACATGAGCTCATTTTGTGATCATTGTCACGCAATACTAAACCAAATCAGACTAAGCTGATATTGGTTACCTCTAAGTTGGAGGGTCCTCTATGTCACCTTTGCCTCCCCCATAAAGGTTTATTGAGTTTTTGTGGATCACCATCTCTTACTTCCCTTATCGAAGTGATCAAAGGGTCATATCCCATTCTTTCTTTTCTTTTGTTATGACCACATCTTACATGCATTACAATCATTAACAAGGCACATACAGACATCCGATAGTATGACTAAGTCCATAATTTTGATGGAAATCTGGCATCATGCCAGCTAAATCGGAATTTCCCCAAAATGCCAATCATGAAATTTCAACCAAAAATCAAATATATCCATCTCATATCATCATATCAATTATTCAATCATGAGACAATGTGTAACACCCTACCAATTTTATGTTATGCTTAATTCATAGCATTACCGTGTTAGTCTTCTGTCTAAAGCTGTGTTCAGTATTTTATATTCTGATATATATATTATAAAACTGACGTATATACCTACAAAGCAGGGCGTTCTATATAATAAACGTAATTTAACATAGAGATATCATTAGTTGTATATATACATATGTTAATGGGAAGCCAAAGCTTCAGTTTATAAATATACATATCAAAAGCACAGTGAAGTAAAGGGACAACAAAATCCCTATTGTTAAAAGTTAGAGACAGAAATGGCGAAAGTCAGCTAGGTACAGCGATGTCCCACTCGGGGTCCTGGTGAAGCTGCAGGTCTGGAATCTCAATGATGAGGGTAGCCGTCGAGTCCATCGCCCATGTCTGAGAATGAGGTGGAAATACAAAACGAGGTGAGAATTTGAAGAAATTCTTAGTAGGGTTTGTGTATGGCGTTTAACTGACGTCGCTTTCATTCTCAGTTGTCTCGGATTTTATTTAATTATGAAAACATGAGATCAAACTTAAATATTCATATTTAATAAGGCTAGGAAAGTGTCTGGTCCAAGACAAGGTCCAGTTTTACTTTAAATAGCATAAGAAACCATCTAATCTACTAACAGTAATACACAGAATAATGAGCAGAATAAGTGAACATATGCTGTAAGTAAATATAATAGTTAAACTGTAAATAACTTGTAGTCATGCACTTAATGCAATCATGCAAAACTTGCTCTTGAACCTTCCTTCATAAACTTTCCTTTACTCATATACTTTTTCCATTACTCATAAACTTTTCCATTACTTGGTCCCCTGGGAGTTCTTGGCCATTTTAGACTCCTGGGTAATAGTCTACTTTTCAGGATCGAGCTCGTTTCTATATAGGAATTGCCAGGTTTACTTTCTCCGACATTTCCACCGATCTATTCCCCTTAACTTTTTATCCGGGGCTGGCCCAAGTATCATGGAACTTTCATCATAACATATTCTTTGAGTTCATCATAACATAACTTTCATATCTTTCTTGAAAATGCACATGCAGCTATATATATTTCATAACTTATGCATATACTTTACCGAAATCTCGGTGGCATAACAGAACGTGTCTGCTTCCCCATGAATAGTGCCAGTACATCAGAATACCATTTTCTCATATAAATTACAATAATGCATGTACAATTCATCATGGAACTCATAGAAGCATTAGTCTCCTTAAGGCAGAGTTACAGCCTCAACATAAATTATTCAACCCAGTTCTTGTAAATCATGCCATAATTTCTACTTAACTCTTTTGGACCTCAATTTTGGATATATTAAAGTGTTATGTGTCTATTTTCTAACCTCTTTGGTCCCATCTGATTTTGATAACCATAACTCAAGTTATTCAGGTTTTATCCCGGCCTGCCCTATGGCTGGCCAGAATTACCCACTTAAAAGTAAAAATCTACTAAAAATCGAAAACTGGTTCAAATTGCACGAAATTGGTCTCTTATCAAAGCTAACAGGAAAACTTTCATATGCAAAAAGTTCCATTTCAATTGCCTTAGTAGGGCTCGAGTTATAAGCCCCAAAACTTAACCTTCCTGAACTGCCCCTGTTTTGGCCTGGTTTAGACATAGGGTAATTTCTTCGAATCGTTGGGAGCAACTGAGATGATAAAAAACTCGAAATTCCTTTGTATGATGTTTTTCTATGTGTAAGCTTTCCAACAAAATTAGTTTCACTTAATTTGAAGTTATATAGGGTGAGTTACACACTTTTCAACCTATACTACCCGAGTGAATGTCTTGATTCCTAGGTTGAACTTCAAAAATTCATATCTCTCTCAATATTAATCCAATAGCCTTATATGATACATGTATAGAAAGCCCTAGATGTCTAGTTTCACATAAAAATGGTTTCATCAATTTTAAATAGCAGGAGGCAGAGCCGTACACTCCATCGTACGAACTGCCGAGGGTTTTGAGTTTTCCAGCCTCTCAACTTCTTCATATCTTCATCCTTTCTTACTTCCAATTCAAATTTTAATCTCATAAACAGCCAATAAACCAGTTATAATTCCTCATAATCATTCAATCAGCATATCAAAATTAAAAAATTAGACCACTACCAATCCTTCAAGAATCAGAGAATCAAGCAAGAATTAAAACCTTTACCTCTTACTATGAATGATTTGGCTTGAGTTTGTAGCTCGAACTTCGTTGAATCTCAAAGTTGGATGGAGTTGGGTGAGTGAAGAAGAGAAAAGAGAGCTAAAGTGAGGAAGAGAAGGCAATGTAAGAAATGAGTTGAAGAGGCAGGAGGAGAATATATATAAACGAGGCTTTGAGGTGGTAGTTAGAATGGGTGGATTTGATTAGGTGAAATTTTTGTGGGCAAAGTTCAGTCATGTCTCCCTCTTTTGTGACAAAATTGCTCTCCACGTCACCTAAGAAGTGAAACTCGCTTCCAGCGCATCTGAACGTGACATCGGAAATCGTACACTTCTTAAAGTCGGAATTCGTGCATGATGAAGTCGGAACTCGGAATTATCGTCTTGATTTTGAATCGGACTTCGCAAATCGTAAGGTACAATCACCTTAAAATCGAAGGCCAAGGGCCAGAAGGTGAAACCAAAACACTCAAACCCGGAAGTCGGGGGAATTATGTAAACTCAAATTGATTTTAGGCATATAACATCGGATATTGGGATTCAAAACACTAATCTTGTGTACCAGCTCGATCTCGGAACTCGAGAAAATAGAGAAAATGAAAGGCTCTTGGTATTAAACTCGAGATCGGAACTCGTGAAATTTTGAGTCGAACTTGGAGATCAATTCAAAGACCTGATCTCGCGTCCATTCCTGGTTGAGATCAAATCGGATGTCAGATTTCATGTTAAGTCCGAAATCTTAAGATCAGAAATCGGAAGCATCAGCCACTCCATTTGAGCTAATGAAATTGGAAATTGGGATTCATTACTGATGAGGTCGGAATCCTTACATGCTTACATAATGTCGGAAATTGGAAAATCCAAGCCAATCCATTTGAGCTTCCAAAGATCGGAAATTGGAAATGGGACGTTACACAATGCTCAATCAAACTTGTCATACATCATGCCTAATGGCATCATACATTCATACCTTAAAGGGTGTTTATAGTTGTGTTATTCTTTGCGAAAAGTCTTATGAGCCTTCATATGATTTCCCATGTTTACTTATGAAAGAATCACATAGTTAAAACAAATGTGTGCATAGTCTTTTAGTTACTCAATGCTTGAGTGAAATTACTCTTTACTTAGGTATATATCTTATGAAACACTTCATTTAAGTTGACTAAGTAAAGTAATTATTTCCTTTTCTTAACTTGAGACAGTGCACTTTGTGATTCTTAGGTTCGTGGTATGCTTAGAAGCCCAATTCATACTTCTATTCCTAAAGAATTTCGAGATACTTCTAGTCCCTTAGGTCATGACAGTGCATAACCACACCCACGAACCCAATAACACCATGTTCATCAATCATCAAGAGATAGTTTTTATTTTCAACAAGTTACAAGATTCAAACTTTAGTAAGTGGAATAGCAAGATTTCATCTTTATGATTGTAAAGTTGCATACTTTATGAAAGTGATTATAAAGTTTGATCTTTTATGAAAGTATGAGTCTCTAAAATTATAACCTTATCTTAAATATTCAACCTTTACAAGGAAAATGATACAAGATGCTAGCTTTATGACAAAGTATTATTCTTTAAGAAAGTTGACACTTTTTATAAGATCATCAAGGTTCCAACTTTATGATTTAAAGTTGTCTTAAAGTCTAAAAGATTCTTTCTTGAAGAAAGATTAGAACTTTACTCAACACTTCCATTTCAAGATTTAACCTTTACAAGATTAGAGTGCAAATCTACATCTTTACGACTTAAAAGTTACATCTTTTATTAAAGTTTGAAACTTTATGAAAAGGTCTTATTTTCAAGATTCAATCTTTAAGACATAAAGTGACAAGTTCTCATTTTTATGACTTCTAAAAGGTTTAGACTTTTACCCATATTCTTGTCTTCAAGAAGAACAAAATAAAACCTTGTGACACCTATAAAAATAGCTCCACTTTTTATGCATTAAGAAGCAAACTTTTAAAGTTTTATACTTTTGGAATGTTCATAGTCTTATTTATACGAGACTCTAGAGTGGACAATTTAGAGGTTAAGGTTATAGGTTTTTTAAGGGCATTTTCTAAAGAGGATGTCATTTGTGGCATGGATTCTTCCCTACTCATTCTCCTTACACTATAGTTATATTATGCTCCCTTGTCTTTAGAAATAAAAAAAATAACTTAACCGGGCATTTAGGCTTTGATACCACTCTGTCGGAAGCCACCTTATCTTTAATATACAATCCTTACTATCGTAAGGCGAGTATTTTGGCATTATCATGATAGCCTACTTATCCAACCACAGTTATTTATAAGGATCATATATATGAGAATTCACAAACAAAATTTAAATGTAAATTTAGGATTCAAGGAATATTTTCATTTTACAACCCTTTTTAAAAATTATATGTCAGTATTATTCAAATGAATATAACCTTATCAAAGGAAATGAAAAATACGAAAGTTCTTGATAAATATTTCGAAAGCCGTAAGGATTGCCTACATCAAAATTAAAGGTTTATTAGACATTTTTGCATTTACACTGATAGAATAATTTAATACAATATATTATAACTTTATCAGTTGTTTTAATGTTTGCAATAAGTATTATATTAACTTATCCATTACAAACTTCTTACACATTAAAAATTATAGATAACTTAATCAAGTCATGTGATATGAGATATCAGGCCTCATTGGAATTTTTTATTACTATTATTAT
Organism: Pterocarpus macrocarpus; assembly: GCA_031439585.1. Classification (NCBI taxonomy): domain Eukaryota; kingdom Viridiplantae; phylum Streptophyta; class Magnoliopsida; order Fabales; family Fabaceae; genus Pterocarpus; species Pterocarpus macrocarpus. The sequence goes on along the minus strand of CM062513.1, from coordinate 29,485,671 downwards.
CTTGTGGTAAGTGACACAAAAAAGTATCAAAATATATTACAAAGTAATATATTTTGTTAATTTTATATTTTGTTAAAATAAAAATAATTATTAGAATAAATATAAAACATAATCAATATCATTTAATAAATTATAATTGCATATTGTAACACCCTCCCAAGTACAGTACTATGCTTAAGTCATAGTATCACACCCTGGAGTTGTTCTTTGTTACTGAAACGGACCTCTTCTCGACAAAGAACTTGATCGTCTTCGGAACTTCTTGAACTATCTGGAGATAACACGGAAATAGGAGTGAGAATTACAAATTCTCAGTAGGATTCTCTATAACACACATAATGTCATCGTTGTCATCTCCAGTTTGCTTCGGTTTATTATGAAAAAGGTGAACATGCTATACAAACAGTTTAATTTCTTATAGTTCGAAAATATAATGTCCAAAGCAAAACTTATTTTAATCATACACTTGGCATTTGGGAGAACCCATAAAAATCAATTCATGAACGATACCATGAATAATAACTGCAACATATTAAAATACACATAGCATCTGCACATGCCTTTACTTGTACTTGAACTTATGCATATACATAAAATTTTCTTCTTTCTTTATCTTCCTTTACTTGTTACACATATTCCAGAGTATGATCGCCATATCATACCCCATCGGGATGTGATCGCCATGTCACATTCCTTAGGAATATGTTCTTTCTGCCACGTCCCAGAGTATGATTACCATGTCACACTCCATCAGAATGTGATCGCCATGTCACATTCCTTAGGGTGTGGGATCATCATGCTATATTCCAGAGTATGATCGCTATGTCATGCCCCGTCAGAGCGTGATCACCATGTCACGTTCCTTAGGAATATAGACTCATCATCATATCTTTACTTGCCACATTCCAAGTATGATCGCCATGTCATACCCCGCCAGAGCGTGATCACCATGCCATGCCTCATGTAAGTTCTATCCCCTATACTCATGCTAGCTAGGTCGATGTTATGCCTCATGTGAGCGAGGTGCTTGCATATGCTTTAATCTTGGTCTTTAACCTTTACTGCCCTTGGGTAGCCTGGCCTTGGAGTGAGCTTGTCAGCTCCACCCGTGACCATTGTCACGTCGACTCACCCACAAGGGGATTCACATTTTATCATTTAACTGCTTTCTCAGGGAAGGATCTCAATTTACTGCCTCCGAGTGAAGGGACTCACATTTAATATACTCACATTCTTTCATTCTCATGCATACTCAAACATAGTTATGCTGAATGTGCTTATACATATACTTCATTTATTTTCACATATTATTGCACACATGATCTTCACGTACATATTCATAATATATAAAGGCCCATAGCTTCTTTACCATTCTACTGGCACTCATACATATACTATAACATTTACCCTCATATACCTCATATCATACTTATGTCATTCTTGAATATAGAGTTTCCATATACATATTCATACTTTAATTCATCCTTACATATGAACGTTCATAGTCTCATAGATTTCTGCCGTAAATTCGGCAGCATAACGGATCAGATCCGTCTCCCCATGAATAGTGCCAGCTCTCACAGACAAATCAGTCATAGTAGTATAATCAATCTAACATATTTCTTAATGTAAAACTTGTAATCCTCAACTCAAGTATAATCAATCTAACATATTTCTTAATGTAAAACTTGTAATCCTCAACTCAAACCTTGTATGTCCACTAACACTTATGAAACCATCAACTTGGTCATTCTATCACTTCTATTCAGTTCTACCTGAATTTTGTATAATCCACCTTTATCTCTATCCAACTCATTTAAACCTCAATTTTGGATATGTTATAGCTCTATGTGTCTATTTTCTAACCTCTTTGGTCCCATATCATTTTGATTTATATAACTCAAGATATACAAATTTTATCTCAGCCTATTCAATCACTGGTCCGAATTACACTCCTTGAACAATAAATTCACTAAAAATAGAAACTAAGCTCAAATCATACGAAATTGGTGCCATATCAAAGATAATAGGACAACCTTTCATTTGCAATGAGTTTCACTTGATTTGCTTAAGTATAGCTCAAGTTATAAGTCCTGAAAGTCAACTTTCCTAAACTACCCTGTTTTGCCTCGGTTTGGACATAGGATAAATTCCTTGAATCACGGGGATCAATTAGGGTCATAACAAACTCGGAATTTCATATTGGGATGTTCCCCTATGTGTAAGCTTTCTAACAAATTTGGTTTGGCTCAATTTGGAGTTGTATAGGGTGAGTTATACCTTTCTCAAGTCACCCTGCCTGGATGAAAGTCTTGATTCCTAGGTCCAACTTCAAAAATTCATCTCTCTCAATACTAACCCAATAACCTTATATGATATATGTATGGAAAGCCCTGAATGTCTACTTTCATCTAAAAATAGTTTTATCGGATTTAACTGGTTGTAGGCGGCGCCGTACATTCTGCCATACGGACTGCCGTGGACTTCCTCACTAAGACAGCATCCTACTTCTCCACTCCTTCTAATTTTCTCCTTCTAATCATAATTCTAACTCAAGATCTCCTATTAATCCAATCATAATCCATCATAATACATCCCAATAATTCATCAAATACATGAAAAAGAGTACAATTTCATGCAATCATAGTGCAAGTAATTCAAGAACAGAAATAGAATCCTACCTCTTTGGAGTGTGATTTGAGTTAAGTGTTGAAGCTTGAGTTGTTAGAACTTTGTTAAGCTTGAAGGAGTGATGGAGTTGGGTGAGTGGAGAAGAGAAAAGAGAGCTGAACCAGGGAGAAGGCAATGTAAAGATGAGGCTAAAGGAGAGAAAGAAATGAGTTTATAAGCTTGAGGTAGTGGTTAACTTAGAGGGCTTTGATTGGCCTAAAACACAAGGCTGAATTTCAGCCAACCTTCCCCTAAAATTGCTCTCAATGTTGTCCTCTTTCTGTGGCAAAATTGATCTCCACGTCGCCCTCTTTTTATGACAAAATTGCTCTCCACATCGTCTTAAAGTGAAACTCGTTTCCACTGTATTCTGAAAAATGACATCGGAACTCGTACGCTTCTTAAACTCGGAACTCGTGTACATCCAGTCAGATGAAATCGGAACTCGGAAACATGAAACTCGAAAGCAAAGTCGGATGTGAAACCAAACACTTAAACCCGGAAGTCGGGGACATTGGTAAACTTGAATCGATGCTAAGCATGACACCGGAGATCGCGAATCAAATCATTAATCCTATGTTCCAGGAAATTGAAACTCGTATTTATTGTGTAATGTCGGAACCTGCGTCCTTTTATTTGAACTTGGAGCTGAAGCCGGGTGTCGGAACTCGTCCAATCCTTATTTGACACTTGGGAGTAAATTCGGATATCGGAAGTCATATAGCTTACAATCACCTAATCTCGGAACTCCCCATTCAAACTTGAGAACACCAGCAAAAATGGAAGGCTTCTGGGAATAAACTTGGAGATCGGAACTCGAGTATGACTTGGAAATCAACTCGAAGATTCGAACTTATGTCCATTGAGTGCGACTCTAAGGCCGAAACTCATTACATTAAAATCGGATATCGGTACTTGTACAATTGTGTTAAACTATCAACTTGGAGTCAAGTTGGAAGTCGGAATGAGGATGCTAGTATGGTTAAAATCGGAACTCGAGAATTATATATAGTATGTTTGAGACTCTAAGTCGGAGGTTGGAAACCATGTATACTATTTTGAAACATGAAATATTAAGTCGAAAATCGGGTACATCCCTTGAAACTTGATCAGATAAATTATGAGATCGGAAGTCGATACGTTTTCTGACATGAAGTCCGACATCGGAAATCACATCCATGTTGTTCGGACTTGAAGGTTAAGTCGGAAGTCGTGGAAATTATTCCAAATGAAGTTGGAGGTCGTAGGTTAGCGTGTGACGAACTCGGAAATCGGAAATATTCCCATTTTATGTGGAATTCGAAGATGAAGTCAGAAATGGGAATTAATCAAACTTGAAGATGAAGTCGGAACCCGAAAATCGGGATGTTACACATATAATAAAAAAGTAAGAAAAAATTTAAATAATTAAATAATAACAATTTAATCAAATTTTCATGTTTCTAATGAACGCTATCGAAATAATATTATTTACTTATTGATGTATAACTAAATAATTAAATGAATTATTATTTTTATTATTTTTTAAATTTATCTTATTAAATTTTTTCTTGTAATTATAATTATTTGAAATAGTAAAAAATATTATTTAATAGAATACAACTTTGAGCCAAACTTCATATTTCAAAAACATAAAAACCAAATCTACAATTTCATTATCTCAAAATATTGCCAATATATAAGAGAGAAAAGAGAATAAAGAAAAATATACTGAAAAATATTGCTACAATAAAAAAAATCAATTGCTCCATTAGTTCGAAATAAGAAAAGTATGATAAAAAATTTCAAAAATAAGGAATTGAGAAAATAAATGGATAATAAAAAATATCAAAAGAGAAAATAAATTAAAAACGTGGTTTGAAAGAAATAAAAAATAAAAAATAGATATATTAAATATGACGTAAAGAGAATGACTTCCTGCCAAACATGTCAAGTTATTAATTAGGATTCAAGAGTTTAAATAAAAAAATAAGAGAAATATAAGTTTGAGATTTTAATCACGTTGTCTAAAGATTTTAAGGAAGTAATATGATGGGACAATATAGAAAATTCAAGTGAGAAACATTATACATGGAATGTATATTTAATAGATTATATAAAATATCGATTATTTTGTTCATATATAATAAATAATAAAGTTCTAACTATAAGTAAAAATATAATAAAAACAAAATTATAAAATTATAAAATCTAATAAAAATATAAAATTATGTTTCTCTTTCTCAAATGTCAAAATCTGTTTCTTTATAATAAATAGAAGACCTGATTGAGGTCTTTTTCAAACACAATTTTTTTTTTTAAAAAAAATGACAACAACAAAGCTGTACAAAATTTCCCATTTCTCTCCATTTTACTTTTTTGTGCTCTTCTTTTGTGATGAAAAACGTGTAACATCCTCAATTTTCTTTAATATCAAATTACCTTAGTGATCTTGAGTAATTAAACATTTAATGAGAAATTATTATAGTTCAATCAAGGAATTGATGAGGCCATTACGAAGAGAAAAGTTGAGATAATGCTTCATTAAGATTAGAGAATTTCTAATTAAGCAAGTCAAACTCTTAATGACTTAATTAAGTACTAATCATTAATAATTAGCTTAATCAAGTTTAATTAAGAGTAATTAAGCTTAATTAAAAGTTTAATTTTATTAATCATGATCATATGAGTTAATCACTAATCTTTGCTTAATCAAGTTAATTAAGTTGTAAAAGCACTTAATCACATCATCAAAATTCAAATTTAGTGAACTAGACAATAAGACATTTGATGATGTCATTAAAGCAAAAAACACGAGACAAAGTTACTTTTTGTAAGAATTGACCATGCTTTATCTCGCCCATCATCCAATTTGTGCCCTTAATCCTTATTTAGCACAAAATTAAGAAAATATCTCTCCCCTTTGCCTTTAATACCTATGGCCTCACACTTGCACACACCCATACTCATTTTCATTTTTTCAACTCTCATTCTCTCTTTAATACTCAAATCCTCCAACTTCTCTCTACACTTTCTTTTTCTTCTTCATCTTCTTCTTCAATGTTCTTCAAGACTCTATAACTAAACCTTCTCAGTAAGCCCTTCAAAGATCACATCTTTTGGTCTTTGAATACAAGATTCAAACACTACAAGCTCCATTTCTTTAAGAACTCAAGAGCTCTTATCACCTACATTCAAAACTGCCACTATCACCCCTTGGAAGAGCCGTCATCTTCTTCATTTTTCTCCCCAAGAAGGCGCAAAACACACTCTTAGGTAGTGATCTCTACTTTTTCTTTTGTTACTCAAGAAAACTTGAAGCTTGGCTCTCACCATGGCTAAGAACTTCAAGTGACAACTTGAGAAAAACTCCATGCTCTTCATGAGCAAACTTTCTAATGTTAGTAAAGTTTATTCCTTGAGTTTGTTTCATGATATCTTGTGTGTTTCTCCTCTTGAATGCTTCAAAAGTGTTCATTTTTCTCTTATGATGGATGTGTTTTGTTGTTCTTGTGAGTTGTTGAAAAAGAAACATGTTTTCTTAGTGGTATTTTGTTTAAAGATCATTTCTCTCGTTAGGAAGAGCTTATGATTGAAAAGATTCTCCTTTTACATCTTCCTCATGATTTTGATAAAACTAAGAATATTTTAAAAGTATAAGACTTTAAAAGGTTTTCTTCTTGATGCACTAAAAGTAGCACTATGTGTATATGCTTCATAAAGTTTCATTTTGTTCTTCTTAAAGATAAGAATATGTGTAAAAGTCTAAACTTTTTTTTTTATATGAAGCTTTTTAATCATAAAGGTAAGAACTTGTCACTTTATATCTCAAATATTGAATCTTTGAGACAAGACACTTCATAAAGTTTCAAACTTCCTTCAAGAATGTAACTTATTGGTCATAAAAATGTAAACTTGCAACTTTATCTTGTAAAGATTGAATCTTGAGTTAAAAATATTGAGTAAAGTATTAAATTTTTCTTCGAGAATGAATCTTTTAAATCTTAGAGTAACTTTAAGTCATGAAGTTGGAATCTTAAAGGTATAACAATGATTAAAGTTTTCAACTTTCTTAAAGAATAAGACATTTTAGCCATAAAGTTAGCATCTTGTATCATGATTTCATAAAGGTTGAATCTTGAAGATATGAATATAATGTTAAGGTTCATACTTTCTTAAAAGAATGAAACTTTATAATCATAAAGGTGAAATCTTGTTGTAACTTGTTGGAATAAAAATTTCTTCTTGATGTTTAGTGAACACATGGTGTTGTTGGTTCATGAGTGTGGTTCTGTGTTGTAAGGGACTAGAGGGATCTTGAAATCCTTTAGGAACAGAAGTATGATTCGGGCCTCTAAGCATATCATGAACTTAGGAATCACTAGTGTGCTATCTTAAGGAAACTTAAAGATTATTTGAGTGAAATGTGTTAGCTAAAATGCCATGTAGGCTTCGGCCATAATGAACCAAGACAAAAGACAAATAAGTGTTAATCTGTTAACTTTAAGAATGAGTTCTTTAAGATGTGGACATGAAGAAACTATTAAGTTATATGGTGAAAATGAATTCCTAATGTAAAGTATAGTCTTACATGAAGAGTTATTGATTAAAAGTTTATAATATATATTTACTTTAAGTTATATGATTCTCCAATAAGAAACAAGAGGAGTCTTACCATGATATATAAGACATTACACAAAGTACAAGGCAACCCTAGATACCAATCAGGGTATGAGTGTATATCACTCCCATACATGATTGTTGATCAGCATGATTGATTTGAATGTGGACTTATGATTGATGGATCATTGATGCTTGATGAAATAGTCTGTGATGAATATGATGGGTTATTGATGCTTTATGAGATATTCTATGATGAATATGATGATATGAGATGAAAATAAATGGTTACTGGTTGATATTTCTATGTTTGGCATTTTGGGGAAGTTCCGATCTAGCCATCATGCTGCTGAATTTTTGTCAAAATTATGGACTTAGTCATATCATTGCATGTTCACATGTGTCTTGTCAGTGATTACAAAACACGTAAGATATAATTTTAAGAAAAGAAATAATTGGACATGATCCTTCATTTACTTAAGTAAGGGAAGCGAGGGAAGGTGATCTACAAAGACAAAATAAGTGAGCATGATCTTTCAATAAGGGAAGGTGACCTATAAAAGACCCCTCTACTTTGGAGGAAAGAGGGCCCTGAACTCTCCAAAACTAGAGGAACCCTTGTCAAATTAGTTTGATTTTAGATTAGTACTGTGTGGCGATGGCGATGAAATAAGCTCATGTCCAATAACAGTCTATTCCAAGGGAAAGTAAGGAATGTTAAGCACATGCTAAAAATGAAAGTAAAGTTAAAGAAAGACTTTGGTCAAATCCATGAAGTTACATGAATATGCATGCATCTTTATTCTCTCATATACATGGTTATGAATGTTTATACTATGTTCTCATATATGTGTTCCTATCTTATGGCTTTGTGTCCCTTTATATTATGTTTATATGATGAAGATTAAAAGGAACCCGCTTCGAGAATCTATGTTTTCAAACCCTTTAAAAATGGAATCTATGCATGCTCACTATTTTCATAATTAAACCTGAAGGGGCTGGGACGACAACGATGACACATTAATGGTCTAGTCGGGATCCTACTGAGAAATCTTGTATTTCTCGCTCCTATGTTTCTGTGTCATCTTCAGACGGAGTTGATGGTATCCATGGCAGTACTTCCGGTGGTACCTGACTGAATAAGACGAGGAGCTGTCATGTTACTTCACCTAGCTAAGGAGCACCAAGATAGTGTAAGCTCCAATGCCCAACTGAAACAGTCTCATATCCTTAGTCATGTCAAGCTTTAAGGTTTTGATGAATATCAAATCAAGATTTAAGTAAATCTCTTCGATAGTAAATGATTTGGTTTAGCTAAATGCATTCATCTGTGAGTAAAATTATCTACTTTGAAGTCAAATGATTTAGTACAAATCAAAGCGTCTAAATCCATGGTACTTCATGAAAATATGATTATATTGGAAAAACTGCTTTGTGTTCTATATGTTTACTCACTCAAGAATAAGAAAGAAAGCTCAGAACGATGTGATACAACATCAGAAAGGAAAAAACATGCCATGAGAAAGATCACATTACATTTAGAAGGATGACTCAGCCCAAAAAGTTGATCATTAGAAACTTGCTACTCATGAAGTATCTCACCTTGAAACCTTCTTCTATATGTAACACCCTAATAGTCCCATAATATGCTTAAGTCATGTTATGGAATTACTAGTTGTTACTTTTACTCGCGGAACTAATATTATCATTGGAAAATACTTTTATGTGAAAATAAGGGTAAATTTTTTTTTTTTTTTTGAGCAATAACACAAACTATTTTGAAAGCCCAAGAGCCATGAGTGCGTCGTGAACACATATAATACAAACGTCGCTATCTCATATATACAGTGCGAGTAAAGTAAACAGAGGCAACAAGAATGATGAATATCTTAGGTAAACATTATATTCATTCCATAGCCATCATAGTTAATGACAATAATAGTAATGAAAAGAGTCATATATGAAGATAATGATGGGTCCGATATCTACTATCGGCCCTACAAAACAAACATAACTTAATACAGGGAAAGGAAAATACATTTGAAATCTCATCCACCCATATATGCCCATGGAAAATGATAATCCCTATACTACAACAAAAAAGGGCTATCCTCGTGCTCAGCTCCGCATACAATCACCACATCACTCATCCGGCTGGAGGAAACTGTTCCTGAAACCACCGTGCCTGATGCCGGCATCCTCTGAAGATGACACGGAAACATAGGAGTAAGAAATACTAAATTTCTCAGTAGGATCGCGACTAGACAAACACTGTGTCATCGTCATCGTCCCGGCCACTTCGGGTTTAATATAAAAATAGTAGGTAGATATAGGTTTAGTTTTAACAATTTCTGAAAACATAAATCTCGAAGCAGATTGTTTTTAAGTTTATCATCATATCCATAATGTTATACATAGGCATACATGCTAATACATGAAATAAACATTCATAATGCACATAAGGAATATAAGAACATGCATGACTATGCAACTCATCAACTTGACAATGGTCCTACTTTGACTTTATTTGTAGTACGTGCTTAACATTCTTTTACTTTTCCTTTGAAATAGACTGCTTTTAGACATGAGCTCATTCCGTGACTGTCATCACGCAGTACTAACCAAATCAGATTAAGCCGATATTGGTTACCTCTAAGTTGGAGGGTCCTCCATGCCACCCTTGCCTCCTCCATAGAGGTTCCTTGAGTCTTTATAAATCACCGTCTTTCACTTCCTAGAAGTGATCGAGAGGTCATATCCCATTCTTTCATTCCTTATCATTATATTTTACATGCATAATACTTCTTTGACTAGACACATGCAATGATATGACTAAGTCCATAATTTTGATGGAAATCTAGCAGCATAACGGCTAGACCAGAGCTTCCCCAAAATGCCAATCACAACTTTCAACTAATAGTCCATCACATCTATATCATTCAATCATGAGACAAAACTCAATCAAACTTGTCATCATCATGTCGAATGGCATCATACATTCACGCCTTAGAGGGGTTCATAGTTGTGTTATTCTTTGTGAAGAATCGTATGAATCCTCATATGATTTCCCATGGTTACCCATGAGAGAATCACATAGTTAAGATATATGTACATGTAGTCTTTTAGTTACTTAGTTCTCATGTAAACTTATTCTTTACACACGTATATGTCTTATGGAACACTTGTTCAAATTAATTAAGTCAAGTGATTGTTTCGTTTCCTTGAGACAGTATACTTAGTGGTTTCTAGGTTCATAGTATGCTCAGAGGCCCTAATCATACTTCTGTTCTCAAGGAGTTCGAGATCTCTCTAATCCTTGGGTCATGACAACGCATAACCACACTCATGAACCCAACAACACCGTGTGCACTAACCACCAAGGGTGATTTTTATCTTATTCAAGTTACAAAGTCTTAAGTTTTTATTATTAACATAACAAAGTCTTACCTTACACATTATAAAAGTTACCATTCTTTATAAAGTAGTCATAAAGTTTTATTCTTTATGAAAGTAAGTGCCTCTAAATTAAGCTCTTGTCTTAAAGATTAGATCTTTATGTAATAATGATACAAGTTACTAGCTTTTTAACTAAAAAGTCTTGTTCTTTATGAAAGTTGACTTTTTTAATTATTCTAAGACCATCAAGGTCTCAACTTTATGATTTAAAGTTGTCTCTAAGTCAAAAAGATTCCCACTTTATGAACTAGTGATATAAAATATTAGCTTTAGAGTTATAAAGTCTTGATCTTTATAAAAGTTAACATTTTTATGATTTAAAATTGACATTTTTTATTTATGTTTCAAACTTTATGAAAGGATTTGCTTCCAAGAATCAATCTTTGAAACATAAAGTGACAAGACATCATTTTTCTAACTTAAAAAGGCTTATTATTCTAAAAAGCTTAGACTTTTACATATATTCTTGTCTTCAAGACAAAACAAAATAAAACTTTATGAAGGCACTAAAACTTGTGCCACTTTTTAAGCATAAAGAAGCAAACTTTTTGAAGCTTTAAGCATCAATAATGTTTTTAGTCATGTGAACTCAATAGAAAATGATAAAGGAGGCAACTTTCAACTCAACACCACCAAGAGCATCAAGATCTCATGCATCAAGAATTAAAAATAGGAATTTTAAAGCATTTAGAGTGAGAAACTTTCAAAGGGCCAAGAACACTTGTGAAGAAGATCATGGACATATTTTACCAAGGATGGAAACACCAAGAACACTTGAAGAAGAATATGAACACATTTTACCAAAAGTGGAAACATCAAGAACACTTGAAGAACATAAACACATTTTGCCAAAAATGAAAACTTTTGCTCATGAAAAGCATGAAAGATTTTCTCAAGTTTTCACTTAAAGATCTTGGTCATGAGAAGAACCAAGCTTCAAGCTTTCTTGAGTAAACAAAATAAAAAGGTGAAGATCACTACCTCTACTTTGAAGATGGCGTTACAACAAGAGAAGAAGAAGATGGTGGTGGTGGCTCATTCCTTGAAGATGGTGGCGGTTTGCTCTTGGAAGATGAGGGAACTCTTGAGTTCTCTTGAAATGATGTTGGTAGTGTTTAGATCTTCTCTTCAAAGACCCATAGATGAGGTCCTTGAAGGGCTAGGTAAGAGATTTTGGGTGGTGGTGGTGAAGAAAGGAAGAAGAAGATGAGAGAGTTTAGAGAGAAGTGGGAGGATTTGGTTTCAAGAGAGAGAATAAGAGGAGTGAAAATGAAATGTATGAGTGTAGGAGAAAGAGAAAGTGGCGTAACATACATGAGGATGGGGGGAGATATTTTTGCTTCACTTTGTGTTATCTTGTGTTAATTAGTGATTAAGGGGACAAATGGGATGATGGGGAAACAAAATATGGCCAAACTCTTACATAAAGTAGTATTGTCTAATGCTTTATACTTTAGTGACATCACTCTTTATTTTATTGTCTAGTTGACTAAATTTGAATTTAATCATGTGATTAAGTACTCTTGCAACTTAATTAACATGATTAAGCAAGGACTAGTGATTAATGCACAAGAACATGATTAATAAAAATTAATCTTGCAATTAAGCTTAATTATCCTTAATTAAACTTGATTAAGCTAATTAATGGCGATTAGTGCTTAATTAAGCTATATAAAGGCTTTGACTTGCTTAATTAGAGATTATTTAATCTCGATTAAGCATTCTCTTGATTTTTCTCATCCGAGTTAACTCATAAACTCTTTGTTAACCTCCTTAATTAAGTCTTAATCTCATAGTTTCTCATTAAGTGCCTAATTACTCAGGGTTACTAAGGTAATTTAGCACAATATGAAATTGAGGATGTTACACTTTATGCTTCATTGAAAAATTCAAAAAGTCAAATATGATTTAACATAATGCAAAAGAAGCACTAACAAGTTTAAAAAGTTGGTGAAGACTTCAAACGGCTATTTTTCCTCTTTTGTGTTATCACTACTTGTTGAAGAAGAAAGCTGCATCTTCTCTTTCCAATCATAGACTAGTGGATTGAAATAGCAAAAGGATCAAGATCTACAAGCTCCAACGGTAATATCTTGAGGTCTATATAAAGCTGGAATAGGAAGAAGAAGATAAAGATGCTGCTCAAATTTTTTCATGTTACAACTATTTTCATTCTTCAAACTTTCTCTACTTTCTGATACTCTAGAAAGTTATTCATAGTAACTTCTGTTTGTAAATCTTCTCTACTGGATTGTAATAGATAACATTCTCACGTTGAGAATTTCGAAAAGTCACACACTGTACGCATTTGATCTATACTCTATAAAGAGCTTTTAGTGTGAGAGCAAACACAACCTCTTTCTACAAAATCTCTTGTATCCAGACCCGTTAGTGGTCAAAGTGAGCTTGGAGAGGATAGGATAAACACTACTTGATTGTAAAGCTTGGAGAGGCTAGAGAAAGACTACTAAATTGTAAAAGCTTAGAGTGGCTTGGAAAAAAAACACTGATGATATACAAATCTCAATGAAGAGTTAGGGACTGGACGTAGGCATTTGGTTGGCCGAACCGAGATAAACCTTGCTATGTGATCATTCTATCTCTTTCTCTTTATTAGTTGTCTTTATTCGTTCTTCAAACTTTTGTAGCCTTTAAAATCTTTCAAATACATTACTGAACAAAGTTAATAACTGTTATTTCTAACCACATCACTTCCACACTCCAAGTCTAAGACTTCTGAAAGTTGTTTTAAAAATTTTACAGGTTAAAAATAACTAGTGAAGACACAATTCAACCTTTTTTCTCATGTCATCTCGTCCAATAGATAGTAGCATAGTATTTTCACTTTCTTAAGAGTTCCAGTTGGGCAGTTTATGTGTAATTAAGAGCATGTGGGAAGTCATGCTACTTAATTTGACCACTTATATATGTGATAACTATTAAGTATGATTATGACTCTTGATTATCTATGATTACATTATTTTCTTAAAATATTGTGTTATGTTATTTCAACCTTGTTCTATGTTTTATTAGTAACTCGACAATACGTGGAACAACATCCCTATTTATATGAGTAAGTAAGCACTTAAAGGCTCAGTTTTCAAGCATAAAGGTTTTACAAAAGGAAAAAAAATTTGCATGCTATTTTCGTATATTACATTATTTTCAACTATAAGAACTTCCGACAATTAAGAGTAACAACTAGTAATGCCATAAAATGACTTAAGCATAATATGGTATTATTAGGGTGTTACAAAATGTAAAAAGGAAGGGAATAATGAGAACTAACAATAGAAAAATTTTTGTTAGTAAAGAGATACAAAGAAAGAAAAAGTAAGGAGAAAAAGAAAGAAGATAAAGAATATAGAAATTAAAAAAAAAATTATGAAAGATAATCTACAAAAAAAAAAAAGAAAGAAAGGCATGATGATGAGAAAGAAAAAGGCAATAAATGATGAAAAGAAAGAAAAATATTTTTATAAAGTAAATCAGAGAAAGTAACTTTCTTGGGAAGGGAATTAGGATAGATAAAATAATAATATAATATGAATGAAAATTAGGCAAAAAAATATGATAGAGAATGTTTACAGATTTAATATATAATATAGATGTGCCACTGCCTATGGCTTTGGGTGACAAATGATAAGTTATTGCCTACTTTGATTGGGTTGCCTCTTTGAGGGGGTAGTTTTTGTCACGACCCAACTCGAACTGTGACCGGCACATAGGGGACATGTCCCCTAATAAGCCGCTTATACTATTCTCAATATAGCACATATTTACTCCACCACACAATAACGTAAATATATAGATAATTTCAATCAGTTTACATATATTCAAATAAGTTACGTCATCCATTTATATATATTCCACAAGGATCATCCACTTACCTATACTCATCTAAGACAGCCCATGCCGGATCCTGCCTATGGTACCATGGAGCAACAACTACATTTCTGAATTTAACCAAGAGTCCATGCCACCAATGGGCCATCGGACAAGGAGACTCTTTGAAGGGCAACGGCCACCTTTGTGTAGCGGGAAGACCCGCTCTGTGGGTAAATCTGTATTTGAAATGTAGAGAGAGATATGGAGTAAGTCCACTGACTCAGTGAGAAAAAATATACGTATAACAGGAGTGGGACAAGCCTAACATAAATTCAATTTAACAAAATATAATTCTATCAAGAAAATACATTCTTAAGCGCCCCAAAAGTCATTTCTCAAATGAACAAAAATACTCATCTATAAATCCCAATACCATAAAGGATTCCAAAAAATATATATATATACCTTGTACACGATATATTACCTTTGAAAAAAATTGCATAGTTCGCTAAATCACATTTTTCAGCAAAAATGTATCTTGTATGTAATACATCTCTCAAATATCCGTAGTTCAATAGATTACATTTCGATTTCAAGAGATATAAACTTCCTTGAATATAAATATAGAACATTTGAAAATAACTATATAAATCATTTGTAATAAAAATACAATAACTATAACTTTAAAGGGAGGTTTCTATCCCAGAATTTTCTCCTTGCTGAGCGACCCCAACAACTTGTCCCCAACAGTACTATATTCAATGCACAATTAGGTGGCCCTGACAACCTGACCCTAATGTGGCCAACCATCATTCCGAACGTATTGGTCATATATGCTGGGCTAGCAACCCCCTTGCTAGCTAGGGTTCCACCAAGGTGCACCAATTAAGGTCTAATGTCTACTACCGTTAGCGTACAGTTCTGCTAAAGAAACTTTCCTATACAAGCCATTTATGCAAATTTCCAATAGAATTCTTAGACATTTATATTCGAAAAATAAAATTCATCAAACCTCTAAACACATACCAAACTTTAGAACATAGCTTCCAAATGCATCAACTTCTTTTCAAGTATCCATAAGATCAAATCACAAATTTTTTATTATTTAAAATACTATATAATAAAAAAATAGGGTTTACTAGAATACCTTCAAAATGTTTAACTTGAAACATATATGGAATTCTTTCTCAAAACATTGGAGTTAAAACATTACAAATTTTTAATAACATGATACTATCTCTTTTCTATCAAATTACTCAAGTCTCAAAAATTAATTTCCAAACTAAAGAAGCCTGTCCCACATACATACATTAACTTGTATACACATGCATATATGTAGAGAAAACATATGCTATCTTCAGAGAACTTAGTAGAAATGCTATTGCAACCTTTAAATATAATAACTCTAGCCATAAATATAACATTTCTAAGATCGTATATATATCTAAAATAAGTTATAGATATATTATCAACCCACCTAGCTTTCCAAGCAAGGATCTTATGCTGCCAAGAGCCAAATGGTTGCCTTTCCAAACATCTAATGTCACATAGATCATAAACTAGACATAAATTAGTTTTTAGATTCAAAGATGTATCTAAATTACTTTCTACACTTAAAATTCCTAACTCTAAACCTTAACCTCCTTGATACTTCACCAAACCATAAATTCATAATAGATTTAACTAATTCCCAGTATAACAAAGGAGGTTGAGGTCATAAATTATCTCGATGAGAGGAGAAAAGAAGTAGAATAAGAGGAGAGTGGTGGTTCTCCTCCCAAGACTTCCCATAGCTACCCTTACTTGCTTAAACAAGAAAATCAATCTATAGAAAGGTTAAGAATATAATTTATAGAGAGTGGGTGAGGATAAACGATAGTAGAAAATGATAAAATTACCATTTGTGAGTGATCCTTGGAGAAGGAAGAGGGGAGGAATGAGAGAGGAGAGAAAGAAACACAGAATGGGGCATTCAACCCCTTTTTATTTTTGTTCACCGACTTAGGCACGCTCAAGCACAGGGACCCACGCTCAAGCGCAGATTGGGTCCAGAATCTTCCTTGCTCTGTTCTGGGGGCACGCTCGACGCAGGGGTCTGCGCTTGAGCACAAGGAGCTGCGCTCAAGCGTGGTTCCCAGTTTCCCAAATTCTGGTTTGTTCCTTTCCTTCTTCTTCTGATCTCCAAGGCCTCTCAAGTCAAGGTCTTACATACTTATTTATATTTCTTTATTTTAAGTTAATGTCCATTAACTTTAAAATATAAATATAAATAATTAAATACTCCCCATTTGAATTCAATAAAAATATCAAAAAAATCTAAATCCTTATGAATGAAAATCCAACTTTTGGGTTTTACTGCAAACTTCTGAAAACTTGTGTTTTAAAAAACTTCTTGACTAAATATGGGGGAGTTGATGACGTCCCAAAATTCATTAAAAATTGCTCTTCAATTTCTTAATATCTAAGGAATAATTTTCCGAACTCTTGATCTTAAGAATATATCACGATCATATAGCGTTTCAAGGAGGCATAGGGCGTAAACTTAAAACTTTTGCGGCGTTTGAAAGAGCATAGAACCGCAATTCTCATAAATCTAGACCGGGCATTATAGTTTTTGTGGGGGGTTGCTGTAGTGTAGATGACAAAAAAAATTTGCATATGAAGATCCTAGTTGTATCCAATAGCTAAATGACATGTGGAGTAGGGTATTATAGGGTGTAACATACAACTAATCAAATATGTGACACCACAGATCCCTTTCTTATAATTTCCCACCATCACCATTCAACCCACAACAAAATGCCAAAGTCTTCACCACCGTTGCCTTCGGCCAAAATCTACAGCCACCGAGTGCTACCATCTCACCCTATCACCACCCACTCCCATCGCTCGTCACCTTAGCTACCACCAGCGCCCGTCGTCCACACTGATGCCCTCGCTGTTGACGACACCTCCGCTTGCCACCTGCTGCTCCCAGATTGGAAATGAGGGCGGACTCTAAAGGGCTAGCTATTGGAGGCGATGATGGATTGGATGTTCTTTACATTCTCCTAGCCCACTGTTGTGCTTGTTCCTCGGTGGCTTGGATATGCACCATCACCATCATCATGTGACCCATAGATTTGAAGGGATTTGAGATTATGAGTGTTAAATATGTTGCCTTTTCTCATCGATTTATTCTTGGCTAGCCATTGCTGTCAGTGAAGGTTCATTGTACATTTGTGTTTGCTCAAGAAACAAACTGCTCCAATGCTATCTATTGGGTGCTTGAATAGTTTATGTTCATTTTTTGTTCAGAATAGTTTGTTCTTCTTGTATTATATTTCAGTATTATAAAAAAAATTGCCTTTTCTTTCAATTTATCTGCATGCGAAGAACACTAGAAGCAGGAGCAAGCCATGATGATGGTAGTGCCCTTTGTTTCATGTATTGTTGGTGGCTTCTACGATGGGGGTTGCTACAATTGGGGGGTGGTGGTGGTAATTCTGTTGGTGGTGGTGGCTGGGAAGAGGGAGAGAGAGAGAAACAAAGTTTAGGTTGTATCATATCTGATCAGTTGTATGGTACATCCTATAATACCCCCATCCGCATATCATTTAACTACTAGATACAGCTAGCATCTTCATGTGAAGATTTTTAAACCATCTTCACCGTAGAACTCCCCGATTTTGTATTACTTTTTTCTATTTCGCATTAGTTTCAAGGTTGGAATTTATATTCTTGGGAATCAAATGTTTGAGAATACTATATCTAAGAATATTATTTCTAGGTATTTTAAAATATTTGTTTATTTAGTATTAAAAAAATTTGAAAATAGTTTTTGAAATTTCTATAAAATTAAAAACTTGTCTGGTTTATAACACATTCCTAGTAATATACATTATAATTCTCAAAATACCTCAAACATATTAAATTATTATTATTATTTAATTGAGTAACAATTTAATATTTTTTATTCAATAATTTTTATTCCCATATCAAGAGAATCCTATCCCTTATCATGGGAATATAACTTTCCTATAAATAATTAATATTTAAGAGTGTTTTTTTTTTTAAACTTGAAATAAACATAGGATTATTTCATTACTAAATGATTATTCTCGAAACTAATTTCAAACATCTTCAAACAAACGTCCCATTAGATATCCGTGGTCTATCGAAATTTTGAAGGGGTTGATTTGGCTACTGTGCCAATTCAACCAGCCGCAAATCTGAGACTGAATCCTCGGGGATCCTATGTAGTAGTCTACGGTATAAGCTAGATTCCTTACGGCTTAGTTTAAATAATGTCCTATTGATCACTTAATTTATTTCCTAGCTCTTCACATAGATGCATCTAGCTTTAAAAGGGGTTACGTCCAAGGACAAAAGGAATCAAAAGAACGACAATAAGCAGGTGATCGCAGGACCAAATCCCCCCACCATGTGCACGCTGGCCTTTAGTCAGTTTTTGAATAGTTGCTATTAACACACCATGCAAGTTGAACAGCCAAGCTTCCTTTGCATTTGTATTTTAAAGTTTTAATACGAATATTCTAGGACAGATGCTTTCCATTGTAACTAGTATTTTAACTGAATCGAAGAACGAAAGACCTCTTCTCGAAGCAGTAGCATAGAGGACATGAGGTAGATATATAATTGATCTTCGTATCACGTGCAAAATCTGCTTTTTCAATTTTGAAGGACTAACTCTCAAAAACTTTAACATGTGAGATACACACCCGATATAATAAATTTGTATGACTACTGGACTCCCTTATGCAGAAGCTAGTTTTCTTGGTTTGAAGTGCCGAAAAATAAATTGTGGTGGTAGGTAATGAACTGGTCTCGCGAGACGTTATATGTTTGTTCTGATCTTCAAAATAATCAACAACACGAAATGAACATTAGCGATTATTACAGTAAACACTAACGCAAAGCAACATTGCAGTGTTATTGTTTACGAAGCTGGACATTCTAAAGTGTAAGGATATGTAAGCACTAAGCACAACTAGCGGCTGTTGCTATGCAATTTGTGTGTAAAATATTTTCACTTACATATTCTTTAGCTATTAACACCGTTCCTTCCCACTCCTGCATTGCTGCAGAGAAAGAAAACGGGAAAAAGTGACGAAAAATAAATATTTTATGATGAATATCTAATGTATGAAAATTGTATATGCTAAAGCGAGAATGGGCAGAATTGAAGGTGAGAATGGGCAGAAGTGAAGGTGTATCATATATATCCCAGTGTGAGAAACGTTTCCTATTTGATACTCAATCCTAATGTATTACAAAAAATGGAATTGAAGGAAGCACATCCTTTCATTTTTTTTTCACGTAACTATATTTGTCATGTAAATAAAAAGATATACACAAGAAATTTAAGCAAGTGTAACAAGAATAACTCTAATTCAGTTAATTCTGTTAGAGAGGTTTGGAG
The DNA here is from genome assembly GCA_031439585.1 of Pterocarpus macrocarpus. Classification (NCBI taxonomy): domain Eukaryota; kingdom Viridiplantae; phylum Streptophyta; class Magnoliopsida; order Fabales; family Fabaceae; genus Pterocarpus; species Pterocarpus macrocarpus. The sequence continues at coordinate 29,465,696 of CM062513.1, read as the reverse complement.
TTGGTTAGTTCTGTTTTCATTTTTGTTTTAGTTTTCTAGCGCTTTTAGTCTAACATGCTGTGTATATAAGGACTCTATTGTATTGAATTTGATCATCCAATCAAGAGTCCTGTGTACTCATCTTTGTGGGACTTATTTTTGACATACATAAGGGAGAGAAAGATACAAGTGATGGGTTAATTACTTTTTGTTTTTCAACACTCACAACTTGTATCTTTCTTTCTCTTAACGTATCTAGGATAAGTAATAATAGGTGAACTCATATTTTTTGGAGCATTATACCGACTCACATCCCATCCACCATTAGATGGGGTATGAGTTGATACGATATTCCAAGAAAGATGAATTCAACAAATATTTCTATGAATGATTCCATAATAATGAGCACATATAACAATTTTCTCTAATCAATATACTAAGCATTTCTTTCGGTAAACTCTATCCACAATTCCATTCTTCCGCAATTCCATTTTTTAGTTTCGTACATTTAATTCTGCAAAGTCTGATACCCTACATTGTATCAGAGCTCGAGTGCGATCCATGGCAATTTCTCAGCCCTCAACGACTTCCGTTCTCACATATGGCTGTCTTCATAGCTAAGGTGTTTCCAAACCTAATTGCAGACAAGCTTGGTGATTAAAGATTCCTTCCTTGGCAACAACTTGCTTTGGCTTCCATTAAAGGCCAAAATTTTGAGGATCATTTGACAAAGATAAAGTTCCACAAAAATTTAAAAATTGTTAAAATGAGATATTCTTAAAAACGGAGGGAGTATTCTAAAATTTTTATTTGGGTTTTATTAATTATTTCCTCCTAATACGTTTTTCTTATATAATTCTTCAAGTATTTATTAAAGTAATCCATAAAAAATATATTTAATATATTGAGATCATAAAATATATTATGTGAGTGAGGGGAGAAATAAACAAAAAAAAAATTTAAAAAGAAAAAATTGTCATTTTTTAATATATAAACCTTCTTTTTTTTTTTGATAGACAATGTATAAACCTTTTGATATCCCATATTAATATCCAATTGAAACGTTGAAATAACACTTATATAAATTTTTTTTTTTTTAACTTTTTACTGTAAACTTTATATGGTTTTAAAGTTATAAAAAAGTTGAACGTGCGGACAAACTTGTGGCCCATAACTACATTTCGATTCATCCAAACCTCAGGACTCAAAAGAGTCAAGGACATTTACATTTTTCTGATTAGTTTTTAACTTTCTACCGTGCTTTTCCTATAAGCATGACTTTTTGAACTTGATGTTGGTTGTTTGTATGGAATCTTCCTTGATGCTTAATTGGTTCTTTCATCCTTTTTCTTTTTCTTTTTCTTTTTTCAACCTCCCCTTAGAGTTTGGAACACATACTTCTCCTTTCCAAGGTCTATAAATACCATGTAGGTGGTGGCCTTTCAAATATCAAGCTTCCTTCAATTCCTTCCCTCAACACCCATCTTTTCCACCCTTGCCACCTTTAGCCCTTAAACTTTTGCCTTCGTTGTTAACTTTCTCATCCTCACATTTTGTCCATGGCACATTTCACTCGCACTTGCTTGCTTTTTGTATTGTTGGTTTTGTCTCATGAACTATTCCCCACACAGGGTAGGAATTTGAGACAAAGCATTCACCCACCAAAAGCAGCCTCCTCCAACGCAGTGAACATTGCAACAAGCACACCAAAAAGTGCTATTGCCAGCCCAAGCCACGTGTACCATAGCATGCTGGGAGATGCTGAAGCTTTTAGACCTACAACCCCTGGGCACAGCCCTGGTGTTGGCCATTCCATTAACAATTAATCAATTAGTAACATGCAAATGCAGTGAACTACATATGACCTATGTCATCCAAATTTATCTTGTACCCGTCCTAGTTGTCTGTTCTAATTAATGCTATTTGGTTTTACTATTTGCATGGTAGGTTTTAAGTTTGCAGTGGCCGGTATCGATACATTCTAAGTCAATTAGGTTTTTATTATGCGTGCATGCATTAGTCTATTTTGTGGTAGGCTTTCTATGTCGTACTAAATTCAATAGCATATGTTTTGTTATATTCTATATAAAAATCTCATCTCTTTTCTCTAGTTCACTCTTTCTTGCCCATACTTTTGCTTCAGTTCATCCTGTTAATATATAAATAAACTCGATAAAAAAGATATTACCGTAGCAAAATTCGTGTATTGGTTGTAAGTACTTCACAAACAGCCATAAAATGAGTTTCAAGTACGTGGATCACATTCGTATCTGTGTATGTCTAGGGTAGGCACTAGGCAGAGTGTCTGCGCAAGAATATCTCGTTTTCACAAAAAGTAATTTATGTTGATCCATGCTTTGAGAAATACATGAATATATTAACCACGAATTAAGTAGCATGATTCACTTTAAAAAAAAAAAAAATCAAAATCAGTTTTCTCAGGTAGAGATTAGTTTAGAAGAAAGTGAATGGCCTGAAACAACTGGAACCCAACAAAAAAGGTTTGAGCCTACCAATCTGTGGTTCTCTTTCGAGCTACGCTAGACACAACACTTCTTCAGGGATGAAAAATAGCTACTAGTTGTTGGGTGTTTGGGGGCGAGTGAAATACGGGAACTAATAAAGGGTGCGGGAAAAGTGAAAATCCATTTTAACTCTTACCACGCGATTAATGAAATTTTGAAATAGCAAATCTAACACTGGGAAACTAGGAAAAGAACTTCAACAAAGAGTGCAAACCCTAACAATATCACGTGTAACATATATGTCCTTGCATGGTATGCCTAGATTTCTAGATCTATATTATCAAAATGAAAAAATATTAACTTCATATTAATCACTTGCAAACCTAGCTGTATACATGTACCAACAATACATGTTTGTTTGCAACATAATTGGATACTCAGGTACTAAGACCTCTACATAAAGCAACGAAAATCTCAAATTTATGTAGCAAAATAATTGAGTCGATCACTAAAATTCAGATTTGAGAAGTATTCTTTTACATGCTTCTTCACATGGTTTCATATAGCTAGCATGCAAACCATCTCATCAACTGGAAAGTTTGCTAGGGAATATATGGCTCGCTATTGGACATGCTAACTTGAAGTTTAACCTTTTCTAAGTTTGTTCCTTTCTTTACGACAACCCACTAGTTAAACACTGAGTAATAATTTCAATTCATAAGTTTCAAGTTCGAATTTCATTAAGATTGATGGATAGAATTTAGAGTATCCAAGGATGAGCACATTGATTATTGCATAACACAATTTCCAAATTATACGAGAAAAAATAGGTAATAAGCATGAAACTTCACCTAATGACAATGATTTAGTACTTAAAAAAAATAAAAGTAATTGTGATGATGGTTATTTCGAAGCAACGATACTATATGCATCGAACATATATACTCTACGTTAACTTACCGAAATACTTGTGGTACAAACTACCCCATTCCAATCCCACATCTGTAGGCTATTAAAATTGCATATCAACCGTACGTGGCAACAATTCCATGTAATCTGGTAAACTGGTACACAGAATTTTGGTTTCATTTACCTCTGTATGTAGCATTTTTGGGTAGGAAGAAGTTATAGGGTCTAACTAAGAAAACGAAACTTGTAATTGTAATTATGTGAGTTATCCAATTCATTACCTACATTCATTCTATGAATATAGCTGACTGAAATAGAGATTTGATGACAGCAACTGACCCAAATATCAAAATTAGCGAGAGACCTCGCCTTCCAAATTCTAAGGTTTTTATTGCAAATATGTTTACATATTTAGTTATTGCATTAGGTTTAAAATTTAAGCAGTGCAGTATCTGTTTCCCATGGAGACGCAAAGATAGTCCAAAACATCAAGAAGCAACGCATCGATGTAATGTTCTTCATGATTCATTATGAAGCACTTCGACAACGAAGTGAAAATGCGCGCGAAACTAATCAGTGATACATCTCATGAACCCACCATATTCATTCTAGTTTTTTGAGATATATGCATTTAAAAATACTAGCAAGTACGAGTTGCAGAACTTCAGGAACTATAGTGGCAATCTGGTTTATTAGTTTGAAGCACTTCCATTTAATTATGCATGCGAGTTGAGACCTAATGATCACCCAAACTGAGAGCAACCACTTCATTGGTTCCTTCTTTATTAGTTTGTTTCTGTTTTTTATTGAACATGAGGGAATCTTTTCAGTTTGCTTTTGTTTTTTCTTGTTTATATTCTTTCTTTATGTACTTCATTTGGATCCTGTGGTCGCAGTGCGAGGTTAGGTTTGCCAGCGCAGTAAGGGCACGGTTTTCAGAGTTAAACCAAAATAAAAGGTAGGTCACACAAATAGTACTTAGTTTATGTGTTCATTAATTCCGAAAAACTATAATATTGGTTAACCTAGCGGAGCATACAGCGAATCCCACATGGAAAGCCCTAATGAATGGCATTGCAAGTGGAACCCCTTAGTGGGAAGGTGCATGTGGACTAAATAGTGACAAAGTTACACATTCCCTTTCAAAATTTAGAGTTCAGAAGCAGCCCTTGAGTTGTTTGAAGGGAAAAAGACACTTTTGAAGCCCATAAATAACACCACTGCTACTTAAAGTTTTGTAACCATCACCACCCCCTAGGCCAAGAATACATAAAATAGAAGCTTTGTAATGGAGGGAGAGAAAAAGAAGTGGCACATTGTTAATTGGAAAATGTTTTCCTTCTAATCTATGCTATATAGATATCATATAAATATTGTATACTAATATGAGTGTGAGTAAATATTAAAGTATATTTGTATTAATGTGAGATAGATATATTATATATTTATGTAAGAGATGTGTTATAGTTGATGTTGATCTATGGTGTTCAAATTACATCACTTGTTAATTTGCATGATGATGGACATTGAGAGAGACAAGAAGAACAATACAACTAGACAATGCAAAAAAGATACCACCTCTTTTACTCGAGAGGTTGGGCTTAAACAGTTAATATAGTTCACAGGATGTCTCCGCGGAATCTTTTCCCAGCGATGAGGAGTGAAAGACATCACATGCTGCGGTCGTCCACACCTTAAAATTTTAATTAGATTCACTTTTTCGGTTTTCAGCACTCGTATAAATACCAACCTAGATGGAGGAGCCTTTTCAGTATCGGCTAGCTATCTTCCCTCTTTCAAAACCCTTCATTTCTCTCTGAAGTCTAGAGACTATAAACGCATCATCTTCATTTACAAACAAAACACGTTAACATGGAAAACACTAAGCTCAAAACTGCATGTGTTCTTCTCCTGTTTTTGGTATTGCACCAGCAAGTTCCCTTTGTCCAAAGCAGGCATTTGAGGTCTCGGTTGTGCCGAGAGTGCTCGAAGCCTCAAGAAAACACCATGAATATTGTAGCAGTTCATGCGGATACTAAGAATGGAAGAAGGAGTATCAGTATCACGGTTCATGAGGTGCACCAAGAAAGATCAAGGCGTGTGGAGTACGAAGTGGACGATTTTAGGCCCACATCGCCAGGTCATAGCCCAGGTGTAGGTCACTCCATCAACAATTAACTAGCAAGGTTATTCTACTTAGTATCAGCATGGAAAAACACTCGGTTTGTATTAGTGCTGACATTTTTATTTATAAGAAGCTAATTAGGTAGTTGGTAGTTGCTTAGTAGCTCCATTGTGTTACGCCTCTCAAGATTTGATTGTAGCCACTCCGGAGAAGAAACAATGGTATCTCGCAATTTGATTCCCTTTCATTGTATATATAGTTTACCTGTTCTTCATATATCTTGACCTCTTTGTGTGTCTGTGTCTGTGTCTGTGACTGTGTGTGTGCCTGTGTGTGTGTTGGGGGTTTCATGGATACAAATTCAAAACAGCGCTGGTTGACCTTTCTACTATATAATAATGGCGATGAACATGGTTGACCTTGAGTACTTGAATAGAACCATGCAAGTGAAAGACATCCCAGCGACAAAAATATATAATAAAGAAGAGTAAATTAAAAATTAAGAAAACCTGCACTTCGAAGTTTGATGGAGAAAATGAATTTTGTCATTTTTTTCATGTACATAATCAGATATGTGAAACGAGAGATAAATATAAATGCTTAAATTAAGTTTAAAAAAATATATTTTTTTACCTATTTAAAATATGAGATTAATTTTGATGTATTATTAATGTAAAAATAATTACACTATAAACCAATCAAATCTTGTTATATGTGTGACTTTTAAAATAATTATTGTAAAATTAAAATATTTATGATAATATGGTAATATATAATTGAATAATTGCACAAAAAAATTTACCACTAATAGCATATTAAAATTAAATCCTTAAAATATCTATATTTATCTTTTTTCTTTTTTTCATTTTTTACGTAACATGATTATATAAGAAAAATTGAAAGAATCCTAATTCTTATTAGGGATAGAAGCAACTTAGTGGCATTAGATATTCTCATTTGTGGGTGATGACTTTATCACAAACTGTCACGATCAACAATTATATCCTAGTGTCCAATTAACGAATAACCCCGAGCCGTAATTCCGTGATATATATAAGAATCTAACTTTAAAATTTTAAGAATAAGTTATTAACTATCTATATTAATATAACTAATATTTTGATTTAAGTGATTTAATATTTATTTTTTTAAGTAATGTTTTAGCTTTGACAAAAAATCTATATCAATATATGCGTGAGCGCTGTGTATTAGGCTTGGACCTGAGATCGAAGAAGGATGACATCGAGATAGGATTTGTCAGGACGTAAGCTATGCAGTGGAAGGAATATGGCTCACTGGAACTTGCCTCTAAACGACTTTGTTCTTACCAAAGTGTAGGCCAAGCTCAAAATACTTACAACTATGAAGAAGTTCAAAATGCTTAGTTTGACTATGAAAAGTAAGGTTGGTAGCCATAAGCATTAAACTCTGATTATGACACAATACTGTAGGAGGGACTGTGATTGGAAAATGTGATTCTCTCCTTAAAGATTGTAATCAAGCAAGCACTGCCATTGCAGTAGCAAGACTTCTATACTTATCTTCTGTGCTAGAGCTGGAGACAAAGTTCACACAGAATCTAGTGGTTAGAGTTTTTGTCATCCAAGTCAGAGCCCCAATCGGAAATACAAAATGTGATTAGCCTCAAGTCAACTATTTTGGGACACCAAACCATGACCAGGGGTACAACTAAGATATCTCGGTATACATTTGACAGCCTTCCGGTGGGTATCTAAGGGATTGTGCATAAATTGGTTAAATTTATTCACTGTAAGGGCAAGCTCGGGCTTTATAATCATGGCATAATGTAGGGAGTTGCAACTGAAGCTGGAGTTCCAAGGAAATCTTGAGGATTTAGCAGGGTAGGCTTGTGGATTGCGGAAATTCGCTGGAGGTGGAGGAGCTTGATTATTATTTTATTGATAAGGACTAGCCAACTATTGATCAAATTTGTGATAGTAGGGCTGTTAAGACAAAAAATTGACAAATCGGTGTGCACAGTTCGACAAAATATTGAGTGAAAGGCAAGGAAGGGTTAAGTTGGAAGGAAATCAAGAAGGCCATAAGAATGACGATCGAGTTGACAAATAACAAGCTAATAAAAACCGAGACAAACTGGATCGAATAAGAGTAGATTTAAGAAATGTCAAAGGATTTGAGCTTTGGGGGGGCCCACACACAATTTGGAACGTGAAATTAGAAAGTGGACGTGGGAGTGAATGCGCATGGCATTGATGAAGAAGTTGCAGAACGTGAGGTAATGCGCCTAGTTTGTAGGGATTTTTGTGTCTATAAATACAAGGATTTTGAGAAGCACCATTGTTGTGTCCAACATGGCAAGATAAACTCCATCATCGAGGAATTCATACTTCAGTGATGAGGTGAACAACGAAGGGGAACATTCCTCTATTGCTACTCAGTAACTAGAACCAGTTCTAACTCCAGTAGTCACTACTGGACGAGCCACAACAACTCAAGCTTCAAGTAGCTTGAGTACCATAGCCATGAGCACAATGCCAATGTATGGCTTGCCACCTGGTTTCGTATCACCAGTGGCTATGCAAAACCAAACACAACAGGGATTAGGATCTATCCCAACTATATTTCAAACTCTATTGTACACAAGTGCCATTATGGCCAATTTATTCCTTTTTGGGTCGCTCTTAGGGCCTTCGATAAGCTTAGGACAAAACAATGGGAATACTACGATGGGTTCCATATACCCAAACATGCTTAGGTTGACGCCCATAACAACACCCTCATGCACTAATGAATCTTGGCCACATTTCAACAACAACTCGAAGAGAGTCATTAGGAACTGGTCAATATGCTGACTCATCGAATGCTCATTGTGTTAACACACTTGTTAGAGTCAAATAAACATAGGTATGAACAGCTAGCTCGATAGGTCAATTGAATAGCTTCAATGGTAGACACAATAGATGAACCTCTGGACCATCCTAAAGCTAGACCAATAGGAAATGTTGATAACATCGACCAAGGAAACATACCACCACCCTCACCAGAAAATCAGATACTCGATAATGACATATATCTTGTCAATCAATGACAAAATGTTGATCAGGTGCTACAAAGGTTAAGACAACACAGTGCTGGGGGCATCAAAATTTAACTAGGGTTGTCGAACAAGTCCTAAATTGATTTGGCTTTAATGTAGGATATGCAAATCAACCTCATTTTTTTCTGCATTCCCCAATTATGTGCAACAGGTTGAGCTTTCTCGAGGATGGAAAGTGCCTAAGTCACTGACCAAATTTTCAGGGGAAAATGGGGAATCAACAGTTAAGCACATTACTCAATGCGCTATGAAAATTGGGGAACTTGTTAACATAGAGTATTTGAAAATGAGATTTTTCATTTGTTCCTTAACAAAAATGCTTTTACTTAGTTCGCAAATATGCGATCTAATACGATTCTCACATGGAACCAACTAAAAAAAAGTTTTCACAAGCAATTTTTTACAGGAGAGATGAAAGTGAGTTTGACCAATCTGTTTACCATATGAAGGGAGCAAAGGGAATTAATTAATGATCATCTAGCTAGGTTTAGAACAATGAAAAATCGATGTTTTAGCCCTATCCCAAAATAAAAAATGGTTAAAATGGCCACTAATGGACTTGATTACGACATTAGGAAAAAGGTTGTTAATTTACAATTCCTTGATCTAGCCCGACTAGAAAAGAAGGTCTAACAAATTGAAAAATTGAAAGCAGAAAAAGAAAAGATTGAAAGACCTAGACTTAAGAAAACTTTTAGAAAAGAACAAGTAAATTTTGTTAAGATGGAGTCAAAAGAAAAGGAAGATGATTTCGACTCCAACAAAGTAAATTTAGCCGAGGTCAAAGTGGCCAAGCTGCAAGCTAGCCCTCCTTATGTGTGTGCTCCCTTAAACCAGTAAAAGGCAAGGAAAAGATTAATCTAGGTAACAAGTCTTATTCTTTCGATATAACCAAAGCAGACTAATTTTTCAATGTATTACTAAAAGATAAGCAAATTATTTTACCTGAAGGAAAGAAAATTCTTTTGGCAGAAGAAAAAAAAATTGAAAATTTTGCGAAAATCATCAAATTATTGGACATTATACTAGCAATTGTGTCTGTTTCAGGAACTTGATTCAAAAAGCAATCAAGGAAGGACATCTTAAATTTGAGAAGAAGCCTCAGTTGACAATGACAGTCGATGTCAACCCATTCAAAATGAACTCTACTTTTGTTGAACCCGTATTCATGTTGATTAATGATGTGGGTTTAGAGGAAAACATGGAAGAAGAAAAGGTAAAAGAAGACATGGAGCTTGATCTATTCGAAAATGTGGAAAAGCCTATTTATCCTAAAGCTAGGGAAGGCTTGCTGGATTTCTTGCTAAAACAAAGAGATGCCTATGCTAATGTCACCATGTGCCCAAGGTGTAGTGCAGTGTTCAATAAAAATGCTGCCAAACCATACAAAGAGCATAAAGAAGTTGAAGTCGAAAAAGAAAGAGAGAGGATAGAGCAAGAGAAAAAAGAGGTCAAAAGAAAATTAGTTGAAAAAGAAGTTGAGGTGGCAAGGTTGAGGAAAGACATTATTGGCAAAGAAAAAAATTGTCATTGACACGAACAAAATGGATCCGAATATTGTACAACTCAGCATGGCCACTAACCAAGAGGTAAAGACAGTGGTTGTAGTCAATCAGAAGCCTGATGGAATGTGAATCAAAACCTGAGTGCCTCCGTCAAATGTGGTGAATAACAAATGTATACATAACATAAGGAAGGCACCAAGACCCTATATCCAAATGCCACAAAGGAAAAAAGCCAAGTGGATTAAGCCTTAATATCATAATGTTCCTTTGGCCAACCATGTGTAGCAAAGGAAAGAACATGTGCAGCCACCGATTAATCCAAATGGATCAGTTTATTGCCCTCAACAAAGTGTAAGCTCTAATATCCTTTAGAAGCCACTAAGTGGTATGAAATATACCAAACTATGGGTTTGATGAATAACAAATCAATCCTTAATAAAAACTTTTCTGAGGACTAACGATTTGTCAAGTGTTTCTTTTTTATTTGCACTAGAGCACGTTATACATTTGTTGAAGAGAATTGGATCATACGAATTTCCTTCTTAAAAAAATTCTCTAAAAGTTGTTTTTTTCGTATATAATTCTAAGAAAGGAACTTTTTCACAAGAGAATCTATGATTTCAAAAAATTCTCCCACAAAAAGCGTATCAGAAGGGCGTATTTATGTCATCAGAAGGATCACAAGCGAAAGATGATCTATCTAGAAGGCTTTGACTAGAAGGGTGATCTTCAGAAAGTTGATCTACATGAAGTACCTCGCTCTCAAAACTTGTTCTACACAATTCATAGATCTTTTCTAAAGGTCAAACTTGGCAAGACAGAGATTCAAAAGGAGCGCTGACACTCTAAAAAGCTGGTGGACCCAAACAGCTAGTTTTCCACTTTGGTGATTTACTTACTTACTGAGAAATAAAGCAACATATTTCTCTCTCCAATTTTTAGACTAGTGGATCTAAAAAGCTCTAGGCTTAAGATCTGGAGTCTTAACAACTAGATTTTGAAGTCTATATAAATGTCATGCCTTAGGATTTGATATAATCTTTTAGATTAGTATTTTTGTATATTTAGAAGTTATTGGATTAGATATATGTTTAGAAATGTGTGTGGAAAAAAAAAAATTTCAGGGTGCCAGCACCTAGGCGCCAGCTTTAGGCGCCTAGGCGCTAGCAATGTTATCAACATGTTGGGTTTCAGGGGTTTGGGCGCCCAGGCACTAGAAACCGCCGCCCAGGCACCCGCTGTCAGGACAATTGAAAGCGTTTTAGGCTGTTGGGCGCCCAGGCGCCCGAAGATGGCCGCCTAGGCGCCCACTGTTCGACTTTTTGAGTGAGTTTCGGCTCTGTCTCCCTCATTTTCACTCAAACTCTCTCTCTTTCTTAGGTTCCTCTCTCTAAAAACCCTCCACTCTCACTTATCTCTTTAATCCATCATCTTTCCCTTTGGATTTCCTCACAAATCCATCCTCTCACATCTTCTTCTTCATCATCACCACCACCATCATCTTCCTTGAGCTCTCTCTCTCTACCTTCTTGAAGTGAGAGAAAGAGGCAGGTGGAGTAGACCCAAAACTCCTCCCTTGTTCCACTCCTCCTTCCAAGGCTTTAAGGTAAATTATCATTACTCTCTACCTCTTTTTAGCCATAGATTGGTTATTTTTCTATTGCTTGGAGTGGAGTATGGGTTTTGGGGTGAAGAAGATTAGAACTCAAATTGGGGATTTTATGTTTGGGTGTTGATTGGGGTTGAGTTTGATTTCTAGAAGCTTATTATGTTAGTTTTATATGTTTTGTAGCTTTGGACTCTTCCGGGGAGGCTTCGATTGGCTCAGAGGCACCACCCACTTAAGGTTCAAAATTTGTGATACATATAAATATATTTTACATCTTTAGAGCTATAAGTTGGCATATTATTATACCTGCAGTACTTGGTGTAGAAACAATATTTCCTCCACCATGTGATATATGAGTTTCTTCTTCTTGTTGTTGACTATGTTGAGTGGGTTAGTGAATTGGTTGAATAGATTGCTGAATTTGTAGTGCACATGAGTTTTGAGTCGATTGCCTAGATGAGCTTGAAGCACCATCACCTTTCTTTGCTCTATCATTCCTTGAAGGATACAACAAGTTTGCTTTTCTTTGTCCATTTGCACCTCCTCGCCCATGCGTTTTCTACAAAATTGCATAACAGAAAAAAAAATCAATAACTTCATTGATTTTAAAAGCCCAATTTCCAAGTAACAATAACCTAGTCAACATAGTATAAATATGAGTAAATAACAATTTATCTTTTAAAATAGAGGTGCAACAAAATGAAAGGTTAACCACTTTTTAATAAAAAATGCCAGCCTTTATGTATTATCATCTTCATTACTAGTCTCACTATCAAGGAAATCTTCATTACTTTCATCACTTAAATCTTCATCCAAGTCGTTGTCATTAATAAAATCATCTTGTCCATTATGATCTCTCACCAATTGTTCTTTTTCACACCTGATCTGTTCTGGCTCAATGTCATCTCTATGCAATACTACATTAATATCATTATTTATGATATCATTGTGTGGGATGTCATGTTCAATGTCAATTTCTTGGTAAGCATCCTCTTTATCAACACACAAATCATCATCCCCATCATCAGCATCGTTATCTTCCACATAAGGCATATTGTATGAGTCACGGGGAGTTGTCTTGACTACAAATAGCCAATCTTTCTCAACAATATTTTCTACATAGAAAACTTGTTCTGCTTGAGATGCTAAGACATAAGGCTCATTGGTATTTAAAAAACCATGTATATTCACACTTGTGAATCCATAATCGTCAATTTTATATCCTTTTCCCAAACGAGCAACATCCCACCAATGACATTGAAAAAGATATACTTTTCTATTCCCCACATAAGATAATTCTAAGATGTCTTCTAATACACCATAATATTCTTTTTCTGTATTTTCATCATCTCCCCTTACAAGAACTCCACTATTTTGAGTTTTTCTTTGCAAAGACCGATCCTTTGTATGAAATCTGAACCCATTCACAATGTAAGTTCCATAACGATGCACCACTTTCGAAGGACCAACTACTAAACTCATAAGCTCTTCATTTGCAATTTGCCAAGCATGTTCATATAACCATTCATGAAACTCTTTTCTATGTTCATCTCTAACTTCTCTTCCGATCTCCTTTTCATATTGCCTACAATATTAAACTATTATGTAAGATATTATAACTATTGACAATGAAATTTATTTAAAGAATCTAATCAAACTTACTCTTTTAAAGGCCAAACCTCCTCACAATTTTGAAGCACATACATGCAAGCTTGATCATACTCATCATTAGAAAGAAAAATTGATTTATATGCCCCTTTTGCTCGACCAGTTTTCCAAAAGATAGATATACCTTCTTCTCTTACCCCTCCATCATCATTTCTTGGTGCTCTATTAAACTTAGTTTGAACATTATTCAAGTATCTTGAACAAAATGTAAGACATTCATTTGCAAGATAACCTTCTGCAATCGAACCTTCTGGACGAGCTTTGTTGCGAACATATGCCTTTAGTTGACGTAAGCACCTATATTAAATGTTTTTGTGAAAACATAAAAGTTAATTTTTTTTGCTATGATAATCACATATCTCTCAAAAAAAGATAAATGAGCCCAAAGGAAAAAGGATAACCTTTCAATAGGATACATCCAACGATATTGCATGGGTCCAGCAATTTTTGCTTCTCTAGCTAAGTGGACTGGCAAGTGAATCATTACATCAAAGAAAGCTGGTGGAAATATAGTCTCCAATTTGCATAAAGTTTTTATGATTTGTTCCTCCAAACTACATAACTCTTCAAATACCAAGCACTTTGAGCATAATTTCTTGAAAAATATACTCAGCTCTATCAAAACCTTACAAACATCCTTAGGTAATAATCCACGTATTGCAATTGGAAGAATATGTTGTAACAATATATGATGATCATGACACTTCAATCCAAAAATCCTTTTGTCTTGAACATTCACACATTGTGAAATGTTAGATGAGAAAGCATCCGGAACCTTTAAGTTAGCCAAGAGGTTACAAAATTTTGATTTTTCAGTAGAGGACAATACATAACTAGCAGCTGGAATCAACATATTGTTAACATTGTTGCGATCAACTTGTGGATGTAACTTTTCTTGAATGCCTAAATCAACCAAATCAAAGCGACTTTTCAATGTGTCTTTCGTTTTTCGTGTCATATTCATTATTGTTCCTAAAATATTATCAGACACATTCCTCTCAATGTGCATAACATCAAGATTGTGTCGCAACATAAGAGTTTTCCAATATGGCAATTCAAAGAAAATGCTTCTTTTCGTCCAATTATGTGCAGCTAGCCTATCTCGCTTTCGCTTTAGCCCCTTTCCATATGTAACGTTCCCAACACCTTCTAGTTGTTGAAGTGCTTCATCGCCTGTTAGCTCCTTAGGTGGAGGTTTATTTTCTATTTCTCCATCAAATGCTCTTCTATTTTGGCACCACAGATGATCAATTGGTAAGAAGCGACGATGACCCATGTAACAGAGTTTGCTACGCAAGCTTCGAGAGCAAGTATCTATATGGCAGCAAGGACAAGCAAGCTTTCCTTTTGTAGACCATCCAAACAAGTTCCCATATGCAGGAAAATCATTAATTGTCCATAAAATAGCTGCATGCATTTTAAAGTTTGTCCTTGTATGAGCATCATATGTCTCTACACCTTCTTCCTATAGCTCTCTCAGTTCCTCAACTAATGGTTGTAAGTATACATCAATGTCATTTCCTGGGCATTTAGGACCTGGAATAAGAAGTGACATCATAAAGTATGGGTCTTTCATGCAATTCCATGGTGGCAGATTATATGGAACTAGAACCACTGGCCAAATGCTATGAGAAGCGCTCATGTTTCCATAAGGTTGGAATCCATCACTTGCTAAACCCAACCTGACATTCCTAAGGTCGTTAGCAAATGATGGGTGATTCTCATCAAAAGATTTCCAAGCTATAGAATCTGCCGGATGCCTTAATACTTCATCATCAATACGTTCCTCTTTGTGCCACCTCATCTCCTTAGCAGTGTTTTTTTGCATGTATAACCTTTGCAACCTTGATTTTAAAGGAAAATATCGCAACACCTTATGAGCTATCTTCTTATCATTTGATTTCCATCTTGACAATCCACACACATGACAAAATTCTGCATTTTGAAATTGTCCTCGATATAAAATGCAGTCATTCTTACAAGCATCTATTTTTTCGTAGTCAAGACCCAAATCACGAATGACTTTCCTAGCCTCATAGTAAGAATTAGGAACCAACGCTCCTTCAGGAAGCACTTCTTTAAACAACCTTAACAACATATCCATAGACGTGTCACTCCAATGATTAAGACATTTCAAATGGAGTAACTTAACTATGAATGGCAACTTTGAGATATTCTTGCAATCAGGATAAAGATTTGCATTGGTATCTTCTAATAATTTATAAAATTTGTTCGCATCTTCATTTGGTTCCTCATGTATATCTTCATCATTTCTTGTGAAGTCCATGTCCGTAAAGCCACAAGCATCATGAACCATTCCAATAATGTCATCCTCAATAAGCGGTTCTTCTAGGCTTAGTTCATTATCTCGAATTGGACTAATGGGTTATCTAATTTCCCCGTGAAGATCCCAAATCTCACAATATTGCTCCAAAAAACCCTTATCAAATATATGTGCCCTTACAGTTCTTCTAGATGCAAACTCTGTGTTTCTACATCATTTACATGGACATCGAATTCTATTATTCACTCTAGGCTGACTAAATGCAAAATCAAGCAATGCATCCACCCCTTTAATGAACCTTGGATCAACTCTATTTTTAATCCTTATCCAAGACTTATCCATCATAGCATACTACAGAATCGAGAAGACTAATTACATTAATAGTATGAATTTGCATGTATGCTACACATATTTTGCATTATATGCGGATAATAGTTCTACATACTATTTGCCTATGAAGCAAATGGAAGGAATGCAATTAAAAATCACAAGAATAAATTAATTTTTTTGATAATAAATTGCAACTATCTGTGATGTGACAATGAAGTAACTATTATCTCAACAAGTAGAAAAAATCACTTCTAGTAAGTAATAACATGCAACTATCATATATGATGATTATTACTTTGTTAGTACCGAGTTCTAGATATCTTTTGTATGTTTCATAAATTCCCAAAGAAAAGTACCACCCAAACCACACCCATATTATAGAAAATGATAAGAAATAATATCATGCAATGAAGAGTAAAATACTGATGACTTCACATGAAGCAAGAAAAAAGCTCAGGTTGAGAAAATATCCAAAGAAGCACACATCCAAACATATTGAAAAATAGAGATACTATAACAAAAGCAAAAGTATGCGTGAGAGAGAAGTTACATGAATTACCTGAAAGAACTTATTGAACACAGAGATAGATTGCGGCAACAATAGTTATCCTCAAGAAAACTCCACGAAAGAGCAGTCAAAAAGCACAATGATAATAACCTTGAGAGAATGAGTGAAAGTAAGAGATAGAGTAGTGTTAAGTTAGAAAAACAATTTTTATATAGGTTCCTTGACGACTTATTTACTAAACATGTTTAAAGAATAAATATGTATATAACTAGGAAATTTAAAAGAAAATATTATTGGTAAAATTAATTCGACGACATTTGGTTAAAAAGCATTTGAGATATGTGAGGACAAAACTATGATTAATCTTCATAAAATTTTCTATAGAAGTATTTTTACATAAATGGGGATATTATTGTCAAACGAGAAACAAGATACAATGGTTATTCTTGCTAGTCTTATATTGAAGTATTTATTCATATTATTGAAATTTCATTCACTAAGAATAAGATATGCAAAACACTCTTAACCTATCAAATGCAAATTGCAAAGCACATATATCACTTCTTCGTCCTATTCAATATTGCTTTACTAATTTATTTTATTACTCATATAAATTGAGAAGAAGAATAAATGAAAAACACACAGTTGCAGCTATAATTTATAGATAGCAACTTTCAGCAAGACCCAGGCATAAGCATTATACTTATTTATCAATATCTCCATCTAAGTATGTATCAACAGAACTTTGCATATATACCATGCATGTCCATTCTAAAACAGTGTCAATGATATGCTGTACCTTTCAAATGCTAAATGGTCCGTCTGACAACTTTTCAATGATAGTTCCCTAGATTAGCCATGAAACTGCTTAGCTCCCACTGCATGTGCTTTGTCAATTCTAGGGGAAAAAGAAATCCATTTTCTACATTAATTAGATCGCCAAGAAAATAAGTATAGGGAACTTGAAAAATAAATTGATGCTCCATTTTTGTCTTGGTTGATTGTTCCATAGATAGCTTGAAACAACTCGCCAAAGGAGTGCTAGCACTACTCACTCTATCTTGAACCATATTATCACCCCAATATGTTTTGTAGAACTTCTCTATTGAATAAATGAAGTGCAGTGGTCAATTATTGATTAAAAAAAAAAATTGAAATGTATGTGAATTAAAAGTAAATAGGCCATTAAGTTTAAAATAAAAGTTAAATCATTTGAAATATAATAGTTTATTATTATATAAAACAATTGTTTCTTTTCAAAACCTTTAGCGGCAATACTCTCTACTTTTGGGAATAAAACCATATCTCAACATAAATGGAGTGCAGGATCAAAGTACAATAAAAAGGATTAGTTAACACCCTATCTAGTAATAGAGGAGTTTAGATAGCAGCATGTCTTTTTTTTTTTTTAATTTTTATCCATCATGACCTTACTATAGCACTATTATAAAACTGAATTTATTTCAAGTTTTATAGTGGGGAATTTGTATCGCAGTGGAGTTCTTTAAGCTTGGATAGGTGAAGCGTATAATTAACTAGAGTTTGAGCTCCCTGCCTTTTTTATTTTTTTATTGTTTTCCCATTCTTACCTTTTCTAATAATTAAGCTCAAAAAAATTTGATATATGTAGTTTTTAGCTTTGAACAAATCACACTAGCACATCACAGTATGCAAGCCAATCATGAAAGTCATATGCTCATAACTCTATATCTCCTTTTCTACTTTCTACCAAAAAATGGACCACAACCATTGTTCTCATTATTCTTTAATAATTGATATGAGATCATCAGACTAAAAAAGAGAAACGCTCTAATATATTGCAAGTCATATGACTGCCTTATGAAAATTCAAGGGCTTGAAAAAGATGTGAAAACTGCCATGCCAAATACATACCAAAGAGAGAACAATCACATATATCAAAAGGAAAGAAATATCACAGGCAAATAAGTGAAAGATTTACTTGAGAAGAAAAGGAGGCACGAAACTGTTCACAATTTTATCGTCATAGGCACAGGAGAAAAATACCCACACTGAGAGTCTGAGAGAAAGGAAGAGATAGCACACTTAGAGGTGAAAGAGCTAGAAAGAAAGAATAGCACACTAAAAGAGAGGGAGAGATATGGGGAGGCAGTTATTTTGAAATTTGAGAAAGTGGGTATGACACATAAAAAAAGGATGATTCAAAATTATTATTATTTTTACTTCTATATCTATCTGATTAGGTACTATTCATTCCTTGAAATAAGGTGGTTATAAAGTGAGAGATAATTATTCTTGTGCAGTTTTTATTGTTTACCTTTTTGAACGATACTTATATTTGTTTTATCTATAAATTTATTTATTTAAAATTTAAATAATATGATAAAGTTATACACCGTGCACATATAACTAGATGTATATGTTTTTTTGACGAGAACTAGATACTGTTATATATACACACAAAATAGTGATGCAACATAAACTGAGCTACAGTTGCGTAAATTACTCAAAAGTTGCGCGAGAATCTTGAAAACTAGACATTCAATTTACTTAAGCTATGCATGTAAATAAATATTTATACAAAAGTTATTGTATCGTTTCAATATATATATAATAGCTTTATTTCTTTTAGCCCATTTATACATTGAGCGTGTTTATATATAGATTTGACATGTTTTGGGATTATTTTTCTTTTTAAAAAAGAACATGGCGTGTGCTACAAGCACAATAACTTTTTTTTTTATTTTAATTTGTTTAACTAATATGGTTTTGTCTTTCAAAGCAATCTATTTGTCATTTTTTTTAAAAAATGAGTTACCATTTTTTTCAAAAAAAATTGGGCTGAAGTTTTCATTTTTTATTTTTGAGATCAATTACAAACTTACAAAAAAATTGATTAAATTATTATTTGTTAAAATTCAATAAAAAATTACATGCTATCAACTTACATAACTGCTTTTTTAGAATTATGAAAATATTATATTTTATTTATATTGTATCTGTGATGACTCATATATGTTGTCACTAAAAGTTAGATCCAATGTGAGACTTTATTAAGTTGTCACTAAATATAACTGACAATTTAAATTTAGTGATAGTTAATACAAGTTGTTACAAAAATGAAAATTATTTCTATGACAACCTCTACAAGTTGTCACTAAAAGTTTTATGTGGTGTGATGACTTTAAAGATTTGTCACCGATAACTAGATCTATTGTGATGACTTTTTTATGTTATTACAAAATACAGCTAATCATTCGATTTTTAGTGACAACTAACAAAAGTTGTCATAAAAATTAAAATTATTTCTATGACGACTTCTATAAGTTGTCACTAAAAATATTGTTGAATGTGATGACTTTAAGAACTTGTCACTAATGACTAGATATATTGTGACGATTTTATTATGTTGTCATAAAATATAGCTGATAATTTGAATTTAGTGACAACTAACAAAAGTCGTCACACAAATATCTCTTATTTATGTGATGACTACTGTAAGTTGTCACTAAAAGTTTTGCCTAGTGTGACGACTTTAAGAACTTGTCACAAATACCTCGGTTTATTGTGACGACTTTATTAAGTGGTCACAAAATACATAATTTAGTGACAACTACCAAAAGCAGTCACAAAAATATCACTTTCAGTGACTACTTCTTAGTTGTCACCAAAAATGTCGTCACAAAAAAACAAATTTCTTGTAGTGTAAGCTCCCGTCACCCACGACTCACATGAGGCATGGCATGACCCAGCTAGTGTAAGTACCGAAATTCTATGGTGGCGACAGCCACGGTATGAGCTCATTACCATTTATGTTTAGTGGGTGAAAAGATAAAGTCAAGTTAAGAAAAGAAAAAGGATTTTGGTCCAAACCCTAGAAAGGGAAGAAGTTAAGAAAATCTTATAGCGTAGACATGCATGTTATATAATTATACTTGTGCCCATGATATAAATGACTCAAGAGTATGTTAAAATTGAATCCGCTTCGGATATTCATGATTTCGAAAATCCAAAAATTGAACCTTATGAATGCTCACTATTTTCATTAATAAAACCGAAGTGGCTGGGACGATGACGATGACACTTTCGTGTCGGGTTCGAGTCCTATTGAGAAATTCCATTTCTCACCCTAGTTATTCTTCCGTATCGTCACCAGATCTTGATAGCGCATCCGGTGGAGCAGAGCATGGATCCCCGACACTGTGAGCAGGCGTATGACGTGGGATGTCAGACAATTGCTGATGTGGACTTGTAGTCGCCGTAGCTCTGCGTCTTCATTCATTTCTTTTGTGACGAACGATGTCGATTTCAGTTTGTATCTAGTATTTGGATCATGGCATGACCATGAGCCTCCTTTGATGTAATGCTGATATATATGTATGTATATATATATATTATGAACCCATATGAATGTAATGGTTAGTTATTTAATGCAATGTATTTGTGAATTTTTATTTGTTTACCTTTCTCATGTTTTACGATTTTTGGGGTATATATTTGCGACACGCTCTTTCTCTATCTGTCTTCTCGCTCAAGGCTTTACTTTCCAAAACGCTGCAAAGCGATGACGTATTTCAAAAATAAAAAAATCTTACCATATTTTCCGCGTAACTTAATTCAAAATGAAGTTTAGTTTTCCCACGAGCATAAGTAACAACTAATAAAACACCGAAATACGACTTAAGCATAGTATGGGTTTATTAGGGTGTTACATAAAGAGGTTAGAAAATAGATACACAACAATCCAACATATCCAAAATTTAGGTCCAAATGAATTAAATAGAAATTATGGCTTATTTTACAAAAATCGGGTAGAATGAAGGTACTTAGACGTAACTTAAATCCAAGTTTAAATATTATTCCTATGAGATTGATATTGATATGTGTATGCACTGTTTTGATTTTTCTGGATAATTGATTGTTTGAGTATTGGCATTATTCATAGGAAAGTGGACTCGATCCATTATACTGCTGAATTTTCCGCAAAAGTCTATGAAAATATGAGTGTTTATTTTACTAGAAATTTATGATATGAACAGCTATACAATTATGAATATGTTATGATGATATGATCATGAATTATTCTTATGAGAGCATGCATATTTGCATATGAATGAAGGAAGAATATATGAGATCCCTTCACTTGGAGGCAGTTATTTGGGTCCCTCCAGGTGAAGACAGTTAAAAGATAAAGATGTGGATCTCTTCACTCAAAGGTAGTTGCACATTGGGTCCCTCCCTGTGAAGGCAACTAAAAATTTTGGGTTCCTCTATATTGGAGGTAGTTAGCCAACTGAGTCCCTCCAACCTAGAGGCATGTGGATCCCCTTGTGGGTCAGTACTGTGTGACAATGGTCACGAGTTGAGCTCACTTCTAGATCAAGCTACCTAAGGGCAGCAAAGATTAAAGGCAAGGACATATGTATGCAGACATCCTAGGGATGGCGATATATAACGCCTAGGTGTATCAAGTAAAGAAAGCAAAGGAAACACAAAAGCATATGCATGATTTTATGATAAACGGTGCATACACACGAATAATGTTTGTTATTATCATCATTATGACATTGCAAGTAAGCTCTTGTTATCAATATTATTATTATTATTATTATTATTATGAAATATTGTTGGACTCATGCTTGAATCCTTACTCTGTTTAACAAGTGCATGAATAAAATTAACTTTGCTTCGGACCATATGTTTTCAAACTATAAAACGGAACCGTTCGTATAACATGTTCACTTTTTTTAATAAACCAAAGTAGCTGGAGATAATAACGATAACACAGCATGAAATTTCTTAGTGAATCCTATTGAAAATTTAAAATTCTCACTCCTATTTCCGTGTTATCTCCAGATAGCTCGAGAAGTTTTGAAGACGGCTGAAGTTGCTATCAGAAAAGGTCTGCTCAGGTAATAATAACAACTCCTAAGTATGGTACTATGACTTAAGCATAGTACAGTACCAGGGAGGACGTTACATCTGAAACAAGCTCCTAGATCTTGGTATGAAAGACTTAGCTCTTTTCTATTTAAAAATAGTTTTAAAAGAAGAAAAGTTAATACAACCTTGTTTATCATCCACAAGAAAGATGATTTCCTTATTGTTCAAATTTATGTAGATGATATTATTTTTGGTGCTGCTAATCAAAATCTGTGCAAGAGTTTTTCTAACCTGATGCAAGGAGAATTTGAGATAAGCATGATTGGAGAGCTCAAATACTTTCTAGGTTTGTAAATAAAGCAACAGAAAGATGAGATCCTTATTCATCAAGAAAAATTTGCTAAGGATCTGCTCAAAAGATATGATATGGACAAAGCTAAGAGCATTAGCACTCCCATGCATCCTTCTCAAGTTCTAGAAGTTGATGAAGATAAAGATAAAGTTTTGATAAACTTTATTGAGGTGTGATTAGCTTATTACTTTATCTTACAGCTAATAAACCTGACTACAATTAAGTGTGGATATTTGTACTAGATTTCAATTTAACCCAAAGCAGTCACACTTAAATGCTGTTAAGAGAATTCTGAGATACTTAGTAGGTAGTACTAATCTTGGTCTTTGGTACAAGAAAGGTACTTTCTATGATATTACAGGTTATTGTGGTGCTGATTTTGCTAAAGACTGAGTTGAAAGAAAAAGTACAAGTGGTTGCTATTGCTTTCTTTTAAAACCCTTGATAACATGGTCAAGTAAGAAGCAATACATAATTGTTCTTTCAACTACCAAAGCTGAATATGTATATGCAGCAAATTGTTGTAGTCAGATTTTGTGGATCAAGCATCAGTTAGAAGATTCCAATTTGAAGTATACCAAAATTCCTATTTTGTGTAATAACACTAATGCTATTAACCTTGCTAAAAATCCCATTCAACATTCCAGATCAAAACATATAGATATCAAGCATCATTTTTTAAGAGATCATGTTCAGAAAGGAGATATTGAGTTAAGTTTTGTAAATACAGAAGATCAAATAGCTTATATATTTACAAAACCTCGAGCTGAAGATTATTTCTATTATATTAAGAACCTTATGAATATGATTAGTTTCTAAGCATGTATTCATAACACATAGATCTTATCCTCCTAAGCCTCTAAGAGAGCTTAAAGCTAAGATTACAATATTCAAGTATGTTTCCCTTCTGAAAAAGGCACCTCAAGAGTGTTCAGAAAAATCAATTCAGAATTGTCTACAAAATGAGTTTAGAATGGTCTACAAAAGTTGTTCAGAAAGATGTGTTCAGAATGTTGATTTAGAAAGGCCAAATCATAAAGGTGCTTTATGAAGACTTCAAGTTTCAATTCAAAAAGAAGGTTTCCTTCAAAGAATTGACTCAAAGCTTCTAATAAGAAAAATGAATATGAGGAATCAAGGCAATTTCTAGAATGTGGGTTGGTTTTGTAACGTCACACTATGCCGCATTGCCATGACTCAATGAAGCAGGAAAGCCAAAAGTTACTCCTTCACAAAACGTCATTATTTTAGCCTCAAAACTCTTCACATTTTTGTGACCCTTGGTTATTTCCTTTAACCATCGAATTCATTTACTTTGAAACCCTTTTTCTTTCAAAATTACTGAAATTCCCAACCCTGCTCATCATTGTTCATCTTCCTTCAAAGATTCAAACTTTCAATACCTCTCTGCCTTCATCCTCAACTTCAAGCCAAACACATTCCTTCTTTCTTCAAGCTCCAACATTTTGTACTCTTTAACAAGGTTGATAAAGGATATCAAAGTGTTCCCTACATATTTGAAGATAAGGACATGCAAGCAAACTTCCAAAATAACTTCTTCAAGAAACCTATTGCCAAAGGAAGAAACTTCTACTTAGAAAACTTCACTTCTCTTCGAGAAGCCTTCATTTTCGAGTTTCAAAGATGGAATAATTTTCTGAGAATTTCTTAGGACATCTACATCAGGGTGGTTCCTACCTTCTATAGTACACTCATTGCCTCCGATGAAGACAACACTTCACTCAGTAGCATTGCTGGAAGTTTTCAATTCTAGGTTCTACCTTCTAACATTGCTAAGATAACTAACACCCCCAACAATGATATTTTGTGTCAAGGAAGAGAAAACTGGTGGAAGGAACTTGGTAATACCAAGGAAGACATTACAGAAACTCTTACAGGAAAAAGAAATATGAGAGTAAGAGATATTCACACCTTTCATTTACTCATTCCTCTTAGAGATGTCTATTTTGTTGTTCAACACACTGTGTTACCTAGGAGTAGGAACACAGATATAATAACGGATGTAGATCAAATGGTTATGTTTTGGCTCATGACCAAAAAAAGGATCAATCTGGTGAGATTGATTATTGATTTCACCATTGCTGCTGTTAGTGTTGAAAAGAGAAGACATGCGACTCCGCCCTAGGGCATGTTTCTTACCAGGGTACTTATCAAAGCTCAGTTGCCTCTTGATAGGCATAGAGCTAATAATAAGATACCCACAACCACTATGTAAACTTTCTCTGCTTTGGGATTGAAACCCCAAGGTCAAGGAAAGGAGAAAGAAAAGTAGGAGCAAGAAGAAGAAAGATGATGTTATTGCTATTGCTGCTATGGTGCCTAGCACCAAGAAGACCAAGTCCAAGCCTTCTGATGAAGGCAAGAAAAAGAAGAAAAGGAAAGAAAAAAAGCATTTCTCCCATCCCTGAGGAAAGAAGAAAAAGTAAGAGAAGATTGATGAGACTTACAGAAGAGTCCTCTTTTTCCTCAAAAACTAAAGGTGAGGTGTCTGCAATTGTTGGAGAACCAATTAACATGGCTGACACTGCCACAACACCTACTACCCCTCCTGCTCCTCATATTGCCAGACTTACTCAAAGAAGGATTGTCATAGGGAACCTGCACAAAAAAAGCCTAATCTAAAAGAGGTTCTAGAAGAAAAAAAGGACAAAAAAAGCCTCTATTGTTCCTTCCAAAGAATCCACTCCCTCTCCTATCAAAAAAGCAAAAAGGAAATAGAGGAAAATAAGTTGAGAGAAGAGATTTGGCTCCCGAAACAAAGAAATAGAGTCACTAGAGTTAAAGTATCAGAACCAAGAAGCTCTTTTATTTCTCAAGAGGTAGAATAACGTTTTATAGTGATAGGGGAGCTGAATCCTTCTTCTAAGATGAGAAGAATGATTGTGCCCTCAAAACAACAAGATGTACAAACTAGAACTCAACCATAGAACCTGCAAGTTATTCTTGCTGGTTCAGAAGGAACTATGGTTGAAGGAACTGAGGCAAGAGCTGAAGCTACTCACTAGAAAGAACCTTGGTGACAGAAGTTCAAGTTGATGCTACTCTTGCATCTGAGGCCATCATCTCTAATCTTTGCAAAATCCAACCCTGCCTGTCTCTTAAGACATTCTTGCTACCCCATCTATTGCCAAAACTCTTCTACTATTGACTACTAACCCAAGGTTTGATAGAACAACAACTGAAGCTGCTTCTAATTCTACAAAGTCTTCAGTTGCCCATACTGAGAAACTGTGTTCTAAAGAACCATCCAAAACCCAGGATAATGTCCTCTCTAATGTTGTTGAAGTTCAGATGGATCTTATTCTGGTCAACCAACAAATAATAATGGCCAATTAGCATGCTCTTGAAAGAAGGATGAACAAAATGGAGAATTTAATGTTGCAGATGATTAAAGCTCTTTAGAAAGGAGATATGAAGGTCAATCAGCGATGGTCTTCTATGATCCCTACTCATCTTTTGCTAATGTCAAAAAGGGGAGAAGAAGAGAAAATCTTTGGTTGAGGGGAAGCTGGAGCTAGGATGTTATAAACAAAGCATAAATTTCATGTTTTTTTGCATTTTACATTTCATATTCATAGCATTTTTAGAAGAATTTCTTTTGGTTGAATGAATTATCATATTTCTGGTTATGATCATTTTTTATTTTTGCTCTAATATTTATCTTAAGCTATTGCTGCTATATTAATGATCTAATAATTTATGCTTTGATATTTCTGATATTTGATTATGCATATTCTGCTTTGATATCTATCACAATTTTATTGCTCTGGCATCTATCATAGTTTTGTTGATTGTTTTATTGCTCTGATTATGCAATTTTATTGATTATTTTGTTGATTATGCTTTGATATCTTTGTGATCACAGTTTTGCTCTCTGATTATCACTTTTTCACAACAGAATCTATGATACCAAAAAATTCTCTCTCAAAAGGCATCTCAGAAGCATTAGAAGGATTTATTTATTCTTTCAAAAGGATATCAAATTATCAAAAGGATCACAAGCACATCAGAAGGATGATCTGTCCAAAAGGCTTTGACCAAAAGGGTGATCTTTAGAAAGTTGATCTACATGAAGTACTTCACTCTCAAAGTTTGCTCAGCATGATTCATAAATCTTTTCTTAAGGTCAAACTTGACAAGATAAAGATCCAAAAGGAGCGCTAACACTTTGAAAAGATGGTGGACCCAAACAACTAGTTTTCCTCTTTGGTAATGTACTTGTTGAGAAAGAAAACAACTTACTTCTCTCTCCAGTCTTAGACCAATGGATCTAAAAAACTATGGGCTCAAGGTTTAAACTCTCAATGGCTAGATTTTGAAGTCTATATAAACCTTGAAGATGAATATGCAGAAGTTAGAAATCCTACTGATTAAAAATCTTATCAAGATTTTATCTTTCTCAACCTTCTAAATATCTAGAAAGTTACTTATTGTAATAGCTAATATTCTCTTGGTGAGATTTGTGAGAAGTCACTCCACTTTATACTGAATATTTTTAGACGCCTTAAGTGATTTAGTGTGAGTGTTGATCAAACACAAACCATTAATTTCTTATTGTAACCTAACTCGTTTGTGGTCATTGTTAGCTTGGAAAGGCTAGGTCAATCCTACTCTTTTGGTTAGCTTGGAGAAGCTTGGAAGAACTACTCGGTTATAAGCTTGGAGAAGCTTGTATTAAAGAATGGTTATGGTTATAAAATCTCAACTAGTTTATTGAGGACTGGACATAGGTAAGTGGTTTGGCCGAACCAATATAAAACTTCCTTGTGTGACTTCTATCCTTATCACTCTTTATAATTCCTATAACTTCCGTATCATTCTGTGTGCTTAATCATTTATTGCTTAAAAAAGTTATTGTGAATACAATAACTTCTGTTTCTAACACAAAACACTTATGCAATCCAAATTCAAAGACTTAAGAAATTTTATTTAAGTTTTTAGGAAAGAAAAAGTTTTGAAAACATGATTCAAACCCCCTATTCATCCTACTTCCAACTTTACAAAGGACACAAGGACAAGTAGGTTAACAAACAGCTAAAAAATACCTAGAATATATGCCTTTGGATGATTTCCAAGTCCAATCTCGAGGAATCCCTACTCAGAAACCTAATCCAACAATGGTTCCAAAAGGCCATTCCTCTTCGGAACCTAATGAAGGGAACCAGTATGGTTGAGAGAAAAGGGTTAAGAATTCTAAGTTTGAAGATAAGGATGACCTATTAACAAAAAAATTTTTAGATAGGATTCGATGATAACTTGGAAACAATCTTGGCAATCGACTTCATCGGATTGGCGACCATACTTCCCACTAAGTTTGGGGATGCACAAGAATAAAAAAATTAGGATGATGATTGTTTCGATGTATTTCTAAGATAGGAATGTCTTTTCCTTGATGAGGTTTCAAATGATAATGTTCTATTTGAAAAACCTAATGAAGTCATGCAAGTCCACCTTCGATCGTTGCATATAAAGGCCAGCATTTCAGGAAGAACTATTAATCATTTCTTAGTTAATGGAGGAGCTACTATCAATTTATTGCCTGAATCAATGCTGATAAAGTTTGGCAAAACCATCTATCAACTCATCAAGGCAAATATAGTAGTCACTGACTTCATAGGAAAGACTTCAATATCTAAGGCAATGATAATGCTAAACATAAGGGTTATGAGTGTTGATAGAATTACCCCATTTGTCAAGGTTACTTCAAAGGCAATGTACGATGCTTTACTTGGAAGGGAATGGATTCATGGTGCAAGAGTAGTACTTTTAACACTCTAGCAGAAATTGATTATTTAGAATGAAAAGGGCAATGTCGAGGAAGCTTTCACTAATGATAGTCCATGTTATCTCCAATAAGCACATGCTGACTTTAAGGTTTACAATCCTAAGGTAAAGCCTTTATTCTTGGACAATAGCATCTTCGACCTTGATCTCATCAATGGATGCTACTTTGGGCCTAATGGTTTATATTTTATGCCCAAGGCCGAAGGAAGATCAGCCAAGAAAGAAACATAGATCATGGATTTATTGAGCCACTTGGCTCAAATGTCGGCATATATGGCCGATAAGTAGTTGTGTATAGAGGAAAAAGATAGGTTTAGATTGCATTTATGATTATAGTCCTTTAGGTTTTGAGAAACCTTTAGAAGAAAAAATAAGAAAAGTCAAAGTACAAGATCCACTTGACGAGATCAATCTCCGGGATAACGGTGAATATCGACCTACTTATATTAGTAAGTTGGTTACTTTGAGTTTCAAAGAAGCCTTGATCGAAGTCCTTTGAGAATATAAGGATTGTTTTGCATGAGAATATGAAGAAATGTTGGGGCTAAGTCAAACATTAATAGAACATCAACTTCTAACAAAAGCAAATGTTCGACTAATAAAACAAGCACCTAGGAGATTTTCCCTAGAAATGTCGAAAGTGAAAGAAGAAATACAAAGGTTGTTAAAGGCCAAGTTCATTTGAACTACTAGGTATACCGATTGGATCTCAAACATAGTCTGTGTTATTGAAAAGAATGGTAAACTTAGGATATGTATTGATTTTCAAAATTTAAAGAATGCTACACCAAAAGATGAATAATACCTATGCCTATTGCAGATATGTTAGTAGATTGAGCTTCTAGCCATGAAATCTTAATGAGTATTCCAAATACAACCAAATTTATATTACAAAATAAGATGTATCAAAAACAATATTTTGATGCCCAAGTGCTATTAGCATTAGCTCCAATGCCTATCAGCAGCTATTTTGAGGCTATGAAATAAATTGTTTTTTTAAGGGTTTTGATGAAAACCAAATCAGAATACTAGTAAATCTTTTTGATCAAGAAAAGGCTAATTCGAATAACAAATTCTTCTATGAGAATGAAATTTAATAAAGCCTTCAAAGTAAGTATCATTATCCATAACTTTATACTATAATATACTTTATTTGGAATATATGCTTTGTGTCTCTCGAGCTATTTTGTGTAGAAACATAAAAGAAGAATTTCAGAAGGTTGAAGCTACCCTTCAGAAAAGAAAGACGAGCCCAGAAAGCTAAGATATGCCAATTCAAAAAAATGACTCTATCCATAAAGATGATCCTATCCAGAAGAGATATCACCAGAAACATACTTTTCATATTTGTCATACTTTAAAGCTTTCTCAGCACGCTTCTTAGACAAATTCAAAAAGTCAAAAAGTTGATTTGACAAAAGGCAAAAGAAGTGCTGACAAGTCTGCATAGTTGT
Source organism: Pterocarpus macrocarpus (assembly GCA_031439585.1). NCBI lineage: Eukaryota > Viridiplantae > Streptophyta > Magnoliopsida > Fabales > Fabaceae > Pterocarpus > Pterocarpus macrocarpus. The sequence continues at coordinate 29,435,762 of CM062513.1, read as the reverse complement.
TATATCAACAAATGGCTACTTTCTTATCACTGCACAAGCTTCGAAGAATGAGAAAAAGGAAAAATTATTGCTTCTCTGTCTAGTCTTAGACCAACAGTTCAAAGAGAACTTCAAAAGTTAAGAACTGAAAGCTTCAACAGATATATTTCAAATGTTTATAAAAGGCTGGATGTTGAAGAAAGAATGTTAGAACGACTAAATATCTTCTTCGCTTATAGAGCTTCATTGTTAACTTTTTCAACCTTCTGAACCACCAGAAAGTTACTCTTTGTAAATTTTGTTAAACCAAAAATCTTCTCTTCCACTTTGTATTTGATAAGATTCTCTTTTCGAGAATTTAGAGAAGTCACACACACAAAAAAAAGCATTTTTTTATCCTCTATAAAGAGAGCTAATGTGAGTACTCATAAACTATTTTTAAAATCTCAAAACTTGCACACAGACCTAGTAGTGGTCAAAAAAAGCTTGGAGAAGCTAGGATAAATAATACTCAAGTTAAAGCTTGGAGAGGCTTGAGAAAAGACTACTTTGGTATAAGAAGCTTGAAGAAGCTTAAACAAAGAATACTCAGGTTTATATAAAATCTCAACAAAGTGTTGGGAATTGGAAGTAGGCAAGTGGTTGACCGAACCAATATAAAAATTTTCTGGTGTAGTTCTTCTATATCTACTTAGCTTTCTAACTTGATCTCATAAGTTATTCTATCACGTGTTTTATTTTCAATCTTTTTATCATTTTAAATAATTATAAACATACAAGCCTTCTTTAACTAACACAAACCTTCCATAATCCAAGTCTAGGACTTGAGATAGATTTTCAAATTCAAATATTCAGGTCACTGTTGAGTTTGAAACAACACGATTCAACCCCCTTCTTGTGTTATCTCTTCCAACAATTAGCACATATGAATGGGTAGTAATATCCTTTGGGCTTAAAAATTAAAGGACTTAAAAATGCTGGGACCACATATCAACAAGTAATGAACACAATATTCCATGATGATGTGGTTATCAAATATGACACTAGAAATACCCATCTCGACAACTTAAGCCTAGCATTTGAAAAAATGTGTAGACACAATTTACAAATGAATCCATTGAAATGTGATTTTGTTATCTACAGGAGTTACAAATCTTCCTTGGCAATGTTAATTATTTAAGCAGATTCATTTCAAACTTATTGAGAAGAACAAAGGTGTTTGCTCCTCTAATCAAGCTTAAGAAAAAAGAAAATTTTTCATGGACACAAGAGCATCAAGAAGCATTTGATCAAATCAAGTCATATTTGGCCAAACCCTTGATCATGGCTCTTCCAAGGCATGGAAAACTGATGAAGTTGTATATCTCAGCATCAAAATCGATGATAGGTAGTATGCTAGCACAAGACGATGATAATGGTGTGTATTACCTTAGTCAGACATTAGTTGACGTCGAGACTAGATATAGCCCGATTGAAAATTTATGTTTAGCCTTGTATTTTTCTTGTACGAAACTCAAATATTATTTAATTCCACATGGTGTTTTCGTTATTTCCTAAGTTAATGTTATTAAGTACATGTTTTCTTCCCCTATATTACATAACTTGGTAGGAAAATGGATGTTAGGTCTTACTAAATTCTCACTTCACTTCATCCCAGCAAAAGTTGTAAAGGGACAAATATTGGCTAATTTCTTAGTCGATCATCTAAGGCTTGAAATCGAGGAGGTAAACTTAGTCAAAATAAAACCCTAAAGGTTGTACTTTGACAGCTTAAGACATCAAAATAGTGTAGGAATAGGAATTTTACTTGTATCTCGTATGGATGAACCAACCAAATTCCTTGTTGAACTCGATAAAGATTATTCCAACAATGAAGTCGAATATGAGGCTTTAATATTGGGGTTAGAAATATTATTTGAGAAAGGGGTTAAAAATGTCGAGATTATAGGAGATTCACAGGTAATTATTAAACAAGTGTCAAAAGAATAAAAATGTGTGAGCAAAAATTTGATTAAATATTTGTCATTTGTCCTAAGGTTACTTGATGACTTCGACAATGTTGTTATTCAACACGTGCCTAAGGAAATGAATTTTGAAGCTAATGAACTTGCTCAATTAACTTTGAGATATAAAATTAATAATTCAACTCTAAAAAAGTTAATCTAATTAAAATGATGTTATGTCTCGATCAAAGAACGGGAAGTATATTTGCTCAATCAATTAAATCCTTTAGATTGTAGAAACCTTATTGTTGAATTCTTAAAGGACCATAATGTAGCTATTGACAAAAATAGGGCTTTAAATTATGTGATTTTAGGATACTCTTTGTGTAGAAAATCTGCCTATGGGAATTTATTAACATGTTTAGGTGAATCGGAAGCCTATATTATTTTGGCTAAAGTTCATGAAGGAATATGTGGAACTCGTCAAGCTGAAGAAAAGATGAATTGGGTTCTTTATAGATAGAGAGTGTATTGGCTATCAATGGTTAAAAATTGCTCTAAATTTGCAAAATCTTATGAAGAATGTCAAAAGCATGGTCGTATCCAGCATGTACTAGTAGCAAATCTTCATTCAATTATAAAACCACGACCATTTGAGGATGGGCTCTCGACCTAGTCAGACATAAATACATTTTAGTTGCTGTCGATTATTTTACAAAGTGGGTTGAAACAACACCACTATAAGAAGTTACCCAAATCAAGATCATTGCTTTCATAGAAGAACATATCATACACAAGTTTGGGATCCCACAAACTTTAACAACCGACCAAGGAACAATGTTTACTAGTCAAAGGGTGTTAGAATATGTTGAGAGTAGGCAAATAAAAATGATTACTTCTATGCCCTATTATGCGCAAGCTAATGGACAGGTCGAAGCAATTAATGAAATGATCATTGCTTTAATAAAGAAGAATGTTGAATGTTGACCTAGGAATTGACATAATTTGTTGAGTCAAGTATTATGGGCATATCAAAATTCATCCAAAAATTTGACAGGAACTACGCCTTTTAAACTCGTCTATGGACATGATGCAGTCTTGCCCATTGAAATTAATTTACAAAATGTTAGAATTACAAGACAACACGAGTTACTTGTCGACAATTATTGGAACACATTATTTGATGAGTTAAATGAATTAGAAGAAGAATGACTTAACGCGTTAGAAAGACTAGTTCGACAAAAGGAATCAATCTCAAAATCCTATAACTGTCGAGTTAAATCAAAAAGTCTTTAATGTGGGTGATTTAGTTTGGAAAGTTACTTTGCCAATTCACAAAGAATCAAGAACACTTGAGAAATGGTTCCCTAATTGGGAGGGACCTTTTAAAATTGAAATAATGTGTTCAGGAAATGCATATGCATTAGTTGATGTCAATAGTGACTTAAGAATTGCGTCAATCAATGGAAAATACTTAAAGCAGTATAAGCCAGCAATATATGAAATAAAAATTTGACAATGATAGTGCAAATAGAGATTCAAAATTCGCGCAGGGCTTGAAATGATGCCATTAATGGCAAAAGGTCATGTACAATTACTACTTTAAAAGAAAAAAGGTTTAAACAAAGTAAGAAAAGGGCCCTAATTGATAACTTCAACTCTTCTTGCTGACGAACAAGGTTTCTTTTGTCGATCTTGCTTCTTCAAAGGCCTTGCGAGCTTCTTCAACACCAGTAGCTTTCTCTTGGCATTGGGATTGCTTCTTGGATAATTTGCTTTTAGCTCTGATAATGTCGACTCGAAGCTTCCCAACAGCTTTGTTGAGATTTTCTTTCTTTTCCTTCAAATCTTTTGATCGTTGCTTAGTTGCAGTAATTTTGGAAGGCATATCCTTAGCTTATGCCTCCCTAGTGGCTAACTTTGAAGCTGCCAAGTTCTTGGACTTCATGGAATCTTGAAGCTCTTAGTCAAAAGATTCAAGATTTTCATAAACTTGAGTGAAAATATTTTCGTAGCTTCAACTTTTGGGATTTGCTCTAAAAGATCTTCCATGAATCGACATAAAGACTGATACAGGGGTTGGGCAGAAAAAGGAAGAATAGCCTTGCTCAAAGATGAAATGTTCTCATGAAAAATTGTTTAGCCTCACCATCTGTGGCCAAAGAATCCAAAGTCTTGTTAAAAAGGTCAAAAATCAAACCTAACAAGTTCACAGGTAGCTCGGGTGAAGAAGGTTGAATTGAGGTTGATAGGTTGATACTAATAGAGCATTCATTTATGCATTATTCTAGTGTCATTCCTAGCTTGTTTACATCATAATTGTGCTTTAATTGATGCAAATAAATGAGTTTGATGACATTAACCTTCATTGAGAACTTGCATAAATGGGTGCTAATTTTAGGATTTCATACTTATTTCGACCTTTCTATCTTCTGTAGCCCATATCTTGAGCTATGAATATTAGAATTAAGCAATCTTTAGCTCGTGGGAAAGATAACAAAAATCCTACAGCTTTGCTGAAGACCTCAAGACCAAAAACTATCAGATTTTGGACGTAATTTTCATTGCAAAGAGGCTGTAGTAAATGGGCTAGAACTATGTCAATTAGGCCCAGAATTGAGTCCTTCTTGAACCTATTTGTTTCTGATGGCCTTGGTTCTCTTGGGAGGTTTTGAGTTTTCTGAAAACACTATGATATAGGTAATTAAGGAGAAAAAAGGAAGGAAGGGGATTTTTGTGGGATTTTGGAGAATGGAAATTTGAGGAGTTTAGGTTTCTTAGAGAGTAAGTTTTCATGATTTCTTTTTCTTCTTCATATTTTTTTCTATGTTTTTGTTTTTGCCCATAGAGATGGAAGGCTGAATCTTCTTTCAGCTTAGGAGATTCATCACTCAATTCATGGATTCTGAGGCTTAGTGTTTAATTAGATTCAATTTCAGTTTCTATTCTTCTCTTTCTCTCTACAATTCTGATTATTCATTTTTCTCTCTTAAGCATTGATCAATGCTTGACAAAGCTATTCTGATTAGAATAGAATTCTTTATTTCAGAATTGAATCCTAATTAGATTTGGATTAATTAATTCGAATTTAATTAGGTTTAAATAGAGGCTAATCTCAAATTTGGAAATTAGGTTAAAATTGAATTAGATACTTGAAGATCTTCTTGTGTTTAATTTGAAATTAACAAAATGGAACTAAATTCAAAATGCTTCTTGTGAATGATTTTCTACAACTGTTCTTGATTCTATTTTCAATTAGATTTTTGAATTCTTGTTAATAAAACCCCTCCAACCTTGGTTATCCTAATGTATTCATGAAATTTAGAGTAATTCCTTGAGAAACAATTTAGGTTTGCACCTATTACTATATTCTTTTGTTCAAAACCTAGTCTATTTAAGTGCATTGCGATAGTGCGCGTCAAATACCAAGATAAGGATTAACTAGGATCGAGGAAAAGGAATGACCAACGGATTTTTGGACTTCAGAGCTAGAAATAGCTAGAATCTCCTTATCCTATACAACATATCTAGCAGAAAGGATTTCATTGAAGGCACTTAAATCACCAAAATCAAGAATGCTATCATCATCACCCAAAACTTTGTCAATTTAAGTAGAGCCTTGAGAGGCAACATTCAGAGTTATTGAGCCAAAATTGATAATGGTAGTAGTTTAAGTTTGACTTCGTTGAGGTTAGTTGACAACATCCCTCTCTTCCTCATCAATCTGAATAGCATCTTTATCCAGGGTGGGCGAAACCACATTATCATCCTTCTGGGGATTCTTTTGCCCACAAGTGGTTTTGATTTCTTCCCCTTCCTCCTCTTCCTTCCCATCAAGATCATTCTGAAAATTTAAAGGGAAATAATGTTTTTAGTGGTTGAATGAAATAAAAGGAAGGTGAAGAATGAGAAATCAAAATGATACCTTCAACCCAAAAGACGCATGGGTAGACTCTTTATCATCCTGAGTCTTTGTAAGATTTCCAGATAAGGAATTATTCAAAATTTTTCCTTTTCCACACTATTTAAACAAATGAAGTGAATAAAGGTGAATGTGTAAGTATCCTGTAATTGTGATTTTAGATTATGAAGTAAAAAGATCAAAGATTATCTTAGCCGAAAGAGCCTTCTTTGAGAATCGGATCAAAAGGAAAGGACTTTTTTGGCAGAGGCTTCCTTCATAGAAGTTTCCTTTTCCTTCCCTTCCTTTTTTTAGTGGACGAAGCTTTCCTTTTTCAATTCGTGGCTAGGGCCTTGTCAGTATCCTCAGCATCATCCTAATTCTCTGTATTGTTGTCGAGGGAAACATCTAAAATTTTGATCGCTTCAAAAGATGCAAAAGAAAATAGTTTTAAATTAGTAAAAGGTTAGAATAAAGAAAGTGAGAAGGAAAAAGTAAGCTACCTATTGGTGGGAACCTAAGAAACTTCGACTAAGAATAAACAAGGTGTCTACTCTCTTTCGACAAATAAAGGCTAGTAAAAGTCACAACCTTGTGTTAAGGGTGTAGATAAAGGGTTCCAAGAAGTCCTTAAGGCGGATCTAGGTAGCGGTCAGTAATGCCAAAAAGAGCATTAGGTAAAGGAAGAAATAAAAAAGGGGTCATATAGGATTGATGTTTGACGAAAGGAGTAAAAGATTGAACGTTTTCAAAAGTGCACCAACATCAACCCTCATGTTGCTTTCTCTTTCATTTAAAAACATCCATAGCATCACAAACCACTCTCCAGATCACTCGAGGATTGTATTTAACTTTGAAATAATTTTCAAATTGGAGAATTTCTCAAACAAGTGTACCTTTAGTTTTCAATGAGACTGTCCCTTTCTACAAAGAAAGATGAGACAGGTTAGCAACTAATATAACTTTACAGATCAAAATCTTTTGATGCGAAGATTTGTAGTACTCAATCCATATCAATATACGAAGGAATAAGATAGGAATTATTCTCAAAGTTTATGGGATAATGCAAATTTTGTTTCTCTTCATTTTCACTCAAGTAATATTCAAGGTTAGAAAATGATTCGATTGATGAAGCACATAATTGGATCTTTAGATCAAGTGAATATGGTGCAGGAATTGCTTGAGAAAAGACAAATTGTTGAGCCACAAAAGATAGGTGACATTTCTGTTCTTAGAATCTAGGAGGCTAGAAGGAAATACTTGACAACATAAGAAGTTGGACCAAAGTTCATTAAGTTCCTGCTAAATGGTTGTCTTTGGGTTGATTCTTGAATGAGCAAACCAAGAAGGACCAACAGTTTGATCACTAGAAGGGGAGAGGTTCATGCTTCTAGTATTAGAAAATGAAAGTTGATGCAGATGTTTAAAGAAAAAAAAAATTCATTGACAATAGGAGTAGTCTTGGAATGTTTCGATTTAAGTAACAAAGACAGGGCCCATCAATCACCTGTGGTAAATCTACTAGAGGAGAGAATCAAAGGAACGGTTCGAATATAGCTTTAGCCCATAGTTGTAAAACCCATATAGGACCTCCTGGGTTAATGGATTCATCAGCTTGTAGCTTGGTTATATAACACCTTACCAGACAAAATACTATGCTTAAGTCATAATATATTGTCTGATAAGTTATTACGTGTGGCGAGCTGATTAAATTCCATTTTCTGTTTCATTATTAATTACCCATATAGAGTTAACTATTCATTTAACAAATTTTCTGCTTGACGGCGGAATAAATACTAGATAATCATTGTACCGGAAGTAACATAACATAAATAAAAATGCAAAATAGACAGAACTACTGCAAACTGCATCATATATATATATATATATATATATATATATATACATAGACGTCTATTTTCGAAGTTGACAAATGATACATAAAACAGTACAGGGTAGTAAAATGAGGCAGCTAACACAAAATAAATCGGTCTGTCTCTATGAACAGTACCCTAACTGGTCCCCACGGGACATTTCATGTATAACTCCTAACTCCTACCTATCTGCCCATGACCCAGACTGCCAAAAGAGGGCCACCCTGTACATCTACTACTGCTACGACAGGCACACTATCTAGATGGATTCTGAGGAAAGGAATCCGTTCGCCATGCTGGCGTCTGCAAGAGTGCAGTCCATGCTCAGAGCCAAGGACGAGGAAGATGAACTCACTGCCTCAAACAGGTCCTCCTCAGACATCGAGACCGAGGACATCTTCTGTGGTGGTGAGGTTGGCGGAGCCATGACTATTGTTGTTGCTAGTGCTACTGCTGGTGCTACTGTTGGTGGAAGTGGAAAGGGATGGGCCATGTAGAGGAGGAATGGCAATATAAGGGACGACACGGTCGAAAAGCGGATGCATGAGTGGTACAGCAAAATCTCTCTGGAAGAAGAAATAAAGGCGAAACTGACATCTACCGGATATATATATATATATATAGAGTCCAAGAATAGGTCAAGGTGAATATGGAGCTCAGGAAACTCGATGAACAGAACTCTGGTTGCCGCGTTCTCCATGGTCTGAGAATGACGCAGAAACATATAGTAGGGTGAGAAACAAAGATTTCTCAGTAGGAATTCCTAAATCTATACATATCTGTCATCGCTATCATTCTCAGTTGTTTTGATTTTTGGTTAATTAAGAGAAAATGTTACATTACCAAGATGTTGCACTCAATTAGTTATAGAAATCATAGTCCAAAACATAGCTTAGCTTTACTTAAGGACATAAGGAAAATTAAACAGAGAAATAAGCATCAAGACCTGTATTGTTGACATAGTTAATTGATAGCTATAAAGTAAATAAAAGTATATATATATATAATAGCCAAGAGTGCCATTAACTCAACGTATGATAACAGAAATTGTGGATAAGCAGAAGTAATAATGCACTTGACCTTTAACTCATATTTTTCCATACTTGGTTCCCTGGGAGTCTATTGGCCATAAAACTCTTGGGTAATAGTTCGCTTTTTAGAATCGGGCTCGTTCCTATACAAGGTCACTGGATTTACTTTCCCCCGACTTCCCCACTAATCTATCCCCCTTAACTTTGTTCAGAGGCTGGCCCAAGTCACGTGGAAATCCTTTCTCATTTTCATAAATGGTAGCATTGCTTATCTAATCTACTTTGATCAATGCATGCATAATTTGTAACTTCATATTAATTGTAATCTCTGCCAAAATTTCGGCAGCATAATGGATCATGTCCACTTCTCCATGAATAGTGTCAGACAACCAGAAAGTTGAATCAGAAACCAAATCCAATACAGAACATCATATTCATACCAAGAATATAATAATATCAATAGGTAATATAGAAAAAGGCTTTTTGCCTACTTCTATCAATTTTGCCCGAAATTATAAAATCCACCAAACGTTCATTTTAATTCATTTAGGATTGAATTTTGGATATGTTATAATTCTGTGTGTCTAGTTTCCAATCCTTTTAGTCCCATCTCATTTTGATTTGTATAACTCAAGTTATTTGTATTTTATTTTAGACTGCCTTGTTCTTAGCTAGAATTGTACTCTTGTAAAAGAAAATTCCCCAAAAATAGAAATCTGGGTGAAATCATACAAAATTCATATCAATTTAAATCTAAAAGAACAAGCTTTCAAATCGAATAAGTTTCATATCATTTTCATGAGTATATTTCGAGATATAAGTCCCGAAACTTGACCCTATTGGACTACCCTGTTCTAGCCCGAATTGAACTTAAGGTGAATTCATTGATGTGCTGGGAGTAGTTGGAAATGAATCTGACTTTGAAATTTTTATGAGATGTTCCCTCATATGTTATATTTCGAACAACATTAGGTTCACTCAATTTGAAATTGTGTAGGGTGAGTTATACCCTTCTCAACTCATACTACCCAAATGAGAGTCCAGATTTCTAGGTCAAATTTCAAAAATTCATAACTAATTCTATACTCATACAATGGCCCTATATTTTAGATGTATGGAAATCTCTGAATGTCTAGTTTCATATAAAAATTGATTCATCAAATTTAAACAGTTGTAGGCAGAGCCGTACATTTTGCCATACAGACCGCCAAGGAAAAACCCTAACAGCTTCTTGAAATTTCTCTACTCTTCAAGTTCTTTCATACCAATTCCAATTCTATTTACAACATACATGCATAATCAACTATAATCTATCATTATCACTCCAAATCACATCAGTATCACAAGGTACACAAGACTCCCATACAACCCCAAACCAAGGAAAGTAAGAAGAGAAGTAGGATTCCTACCTTGTCTAATTGAAATTTTGTTGATTTGGTGTCTTAGGCGGAAGCAACTCTTGATGAGACTTGAAGAGAGGTTGAAGATGGAGTAGAGATGAGTGTGAATGGAAGAGAAATGAAGGGGAGTCAGCTCCTTATCTTGGCCGAAATTCACAAGGGCAAAGAAGGAATTGAACACAAACTTGTGGAATAAGGAGTTATGTGATTGGTGGATGTGTATTGGAGTTTCAATTTGATTTTTGTGGCTGCCATCCTTGGCTGAAAATGGCGCCACATATAGGGTGTGTTGGCTAAATCCTACCCATTCATCCTAGGGCACTCATAATGTAAGTTCAATTGGTTCGGTTTCGACAGTTTAAAATACCGAAATCTTACCGATTTCTCTTAAATCGGTAAACTAGTTTTAGAAAAATTTTGTGAGGTTTCCTATATTTCTAATCTAATTCCATCAAGCCTAATCCTTCTAAATCACACTTAATTGACTTTAAGTAAATGTTTAATTGAATTCTAATTAAACCCACTTATTTGATAAAAATCAAACAACTGGGTTATTCACAATAAAATTTTTTGGACGTTACAGGTTACAATCAATCCAATCTCCTCATAAAGTTGGGCAATGATCAACTTGGCCAAATAGAGTTAGTGACCCTCATATAACATAACAGCTAGAGGGTAGCACCGCTACTGTATTTGAAGGCTTCAAGAACAGAAAACTACAACATTTAGCCAGTAGGAGAGGAAAGCTACATGTTCATCATTAGAAACTAGAGTTGAGGGAGCACCCATACTGTTTCGAACGAAGGCTATGTAAGTAGGCTAAGAGTCATCAAAGTTGTACTCTTTTACATACTCTAGCTCTAGATTGAAGTGGACAGTTTTTCCCATAAGTCGAAGACCATTGATTACTGCAAGCTTGAAGAGAGTGGGAAAAATCATGCCATAGGGTAACTGTAAAGTGTTGGTAGTCTTGCTCCGAAAGTAGAAGATTGGACCAAGCATCAAAGGATTGCAAGGAATTTGGTGTCAGAAGAGTTGAATGAAATTGTATATTCCTATGTCTTTCCAAACTTAACCTTTGGCCAGTTCAACTCTATCAAGCCAAAAGACAAATTTAGGAGTATTTTTTGGTGGGTTTCTAAAAAGGCATTTGTAAAGAACAAATTGTTTTATAAAAATCTCATTTTGGCAAGCCAGAATCACTTAATTAGGGGCACAAGGGAATAATGTTTGGATCTTTTGAGCTTCAAGAAGAGTAAGAAAAAGACCAAGAAAAGGCATGGATTCTTGAACCTAAAGAAAAAAAGGAGAATTACTTGGCTTTGCAAAAGCTCAATAGCCTCAGGGTTTGGCACCATTATGCAATTTCCATCAGCAATAGGCTCTAGTGTGGAGGAAACAATCTGGAGTTGAGGATTAGTGTCCATTGTTTGGAGAAATAAAAGAGAGAAGCGTGATGAAGATGGTAAGACAAGGGTCATAGAAGCAAAGAATGGATAAGCACAGGAAGCACAGAAGAAAAGAAGATGAACAGTTAATAGTAAAGAAGAAAATTTAAAAGAAGAAAAGATGAAAGTTAAAAATGTACTTATAGAAGAAAGAGATGAAAGAAGAGAAAGGGAAAAGCGAGGTTTTGAAAAGACGGTTGAAAAGCTTAAGAAGAAGAAGGGAAGTGATGCATGCATGTAAAGCAATAATGAGGAGTACATTGGAAACGTGCCAAAGAGAAAAGAATATCAATAATTAAATAAAAATGAAATTTCTACTGTCAGGTAAAGAATTGAGAAAGAGAAATCATAGTCGAACAACTAAGATTTAGAATTTCTCATCAAAATTCAAATCTTGGGGGGCATCATGTTAAGAAAAAAAATCAACAAATTGGTGTGCATAGTTCAACAAAGCGTCAAGTGAAAGGCAAGTGATGCGACTCCGGCAAGTATACCGGATCGTATAAGTAATAAAGTGATGAGAAAAGTATCGTTCCCACGAGAATAGATCAAATACCGGATAGTTTAAGGGACGACTATTTGGAAAGAATGAAATTATGGATGTAAAGAAATTTAAAATAAAAATAGGAATTTAATAAATACGAAAAATAGTAACCAGGATGGATTCAAGAAAAGTTGGCTAAATATAATGGAATGAATGCTAGGGCTAATTAACTTCACCTATTGTAGACGCATTGCCTATGAATTTCTGTTAATCTGTTCTATCCTAATTGACTCATGGTCGGTTCCCCTTAATTTATTCCTAGCCTCTCTCGAGGTCAAGCAATACTCTTTATCCTAAACTGATTGCCTAATCTCTTAGCACAAACTAATCTAGGAAAAGGTTGAAGTTCTATGGGTTCCTATGTTGACCGCATGAACTGCATTTGTCTATCTCTAGTTTTCGCTCAGCTCACGGTATTTATGTTCAGAAGCTTTGTCTACAAACCCTATCTCTAGTTATTGCAAACCAACAAATCAATTGAATGGTGGCCAATCACTCAAAAGCATTAAGCACAAACAAAAACACTAAGCAATTGAAATAGAAACAAGATTAACATTAATCCATAAAGAAATTTGCCATACAAAAGGGTCCATTAACGCCCTAGCAAGAGAAATTTAGTTCATGTCTAAAGAAAAGAAAACAATAACAGAGTATAAAGACGAGGAAATAGAAAAACAAAGAGCCATGGAGAATTCTGGCTAGAAACAAGGAATTCAGGAAAATTTGGATCCCTCCATGTTGATGATTAAGCGCCGAAATCCTTGAATCTTCACCTTCAATCTCTTTGGAAGAAGTCTTCTGTCTTGGGAAGGGTGTGTAAGTGTCTCAGGATCCTTTTGTGATATGTGTGACCCCCTTTTTATAGTGCATATATCCCTCTTTTAACTCTCAACTCGAATGGATAATCTGCTGCAAACGGGCTTGCGCTATAGCGCAAAAGGTTGCGCTATACCACAAGCCTCAATTCTTGGCTCATTTGCGAAATCCGATGGTGCGCTATAGCGTAACGAAAATTTGTTGACAGAGTCTACGAACACGTCAGTGCGCTATAACACAACTTAAAACCTTAGAAATTTGACAGAACGGAAGCGCGCTATTGCATTATAGCGCAACATGAATGTGGCATTTTCTTCCTTATGCGGCAGTGCACTGTAGCGCACTGACTTGTGTATAGTGCAAGGTGTTGAGTCTGAATTCATGGCTTGGCCTCTTCCAACTTCATTTGAGCCCACTTGCACCTATAATAAATCAAATAAACCCAAAATAAGTATCTAAACAAATGCAGAAAATAATAAAAGGCTAAAAATATGAATTAACCCAACTATATACTAAAATACAACAAAAACAAAAGCTAAATTAAATAACCATAACTCAAATTCAACAAAAACTAACTAAAAATATGACTCACCAAATGGAGTTATCATAACCCCCAACTTAAGAATTGCGTATAGTCCCCAATGCACTAAAATAGAATCAAAAAGGGAAAGGAAAGGAAAGGAAAGGAAAGGAAGGGAACTCCCTAAATCTAGTCTTCCTCAGACTCCTTAGCTGCGTCTTCTACTTCTTCTTTTGACTCCTCCTATGCAAAGGCCTCCTCGTCTGTGAGACGCTCAAGCTCTGGATCTGCTGGAGGTAGAGGTGGTAGCTGCTAGAGGAGCTCTGGCAATAGCTGCTACCTCATAAGTGCCTCCAAACCCTGGATGCCTCTATAAATAGAGGAATACTGCCTGCTCGCTCTGTTCTGGAGGGTGGTCCATGTGCTCCTCATGTCTAGGTGCAGCTCATCAATCTAGGCCTGAAGCTGATGGCGATAGTGGCTGAGACGCATCAGTGTCTCCGACTTGTGGTGGTGGCAGCGATGATGATGATGCATCTCCCTATCTCTCAGCCTGTCAAGTCCTCCTAGTCTTTCGAGTCGCTCTGTTCAATGTCACAGAGACTCTCTCATCAAAAATCTTTAGACCTCTGTCCATCATGCGCTCTGCAGGATTTACAACAACACCTGCCTGCAGAGCTAACGCAGTGATCAGGGATAGGTAAGGCAAGGAATAGTTGTTGCTCGGTATGGTCATCATCTGATCCTTGATCAACTGCCCCAGGTTCACCTCCCTCTAAGTGATGAGGCAATACAGTAGCAAGCACATCTCCCTAGTGATAGAATGGGTGTGTCTGCTAGGCATGAGGCGAGAGAACATAATCTGAGCCCACACTTTGGCTGTTGGGTTGAGGTACTTATTCAGTAGATACTTCGGGCCTGTAAACGGAGTATCATAATAAGCCCAATTGCCATTTGGCAGGGCTATGGTCTAAAGAATCTCATCCCAATCTACATTCTACCCTCTCAATGTAGAGAAATCATCTTGCTGGATATCAGGAGTGTGCATGAAGGAGTTGATGCTGGAAGGACGGACGTCTACCCACTGGCCTCTTACCCAGACGTGGCCTTCAGGTTGGTTAGCCCCACTAACCACCATCAGGTTGGCATAAAATTCTCTCACTAAATTGAGACAACCCAATGGTGGCTCATCCAACAAGCTGTGCCACCCTCTCCTCTCTATGTCTTCCATATGTGCTCGGAATGTACCCGAACTCAGCTGAATGCCCTTCTCTATCACCAACTTCAATTTGTGGAAAGAGGAATGGTACCAATGCTGATAGTTCGCCCTAATGAATCGATGTCTGTCAAAATCTTCCTCGACATGAGAGGGTTGGGAAGAAGAGGAGGCTCCAGTAGTCTTGGTTCTCTTTCTGGATGCCATGGTCCTAAAAACACAATTAAAACAACCAAAAATCCAAAGGCAACCAGTCAGTAATCAATAAATCATAACAGAGTGGTCCAAGATAACGACCCCCAACTTACTTACTAGCACAGTCAGAATTAATCCATAAAAGGGAATAACTCAGAATCCAAGCACTACAATTCCATCTAACATAATAGAGCATATGCAAGGATTCTGAAAATAATCAATGAGGATATGGATCCTAAGCACATTCGAATATGGACCATGTCAAGTAAAGCTTCCAATCCTATTTTAAAACCCAATTGTCTTAAATCAAATATGCATAAACACCCAAATGACTCAACTCATATTCTCAATTCAAAGCCAAACATTCAATAACTCAAGTCAATAGCATAATATAGCAATGATAATCACAACTGACTCAAGTATTGTGTTTAATCAAATGAAACAGCATCAATTCATTCTACCATAACAAAAGCACATGTTATTTATGATAAATTCAAGGTGAGAACTAAACATGGCAATGTAGGTAGCACATGCAACATTAAAAATCAAAACTGAGAGAGTAAGAAGATGCAAACTATGTATGGATGACTCTCAACAACTTAAGTGGAGCAACTCCTTTCAAAAGATGGTGAAAGTTCTACCTCCCACCCAAGAAATTCCAATTCTATGAGTTAGGGTTTAACTGGGGAAAAACCAGTGGTTGTGATGCAGAAATAAGTGAAAATGTGAGGGGTGAGGGGCGGTTTTGAGGTGAGGAATGAATTTGGGTGGAAGGAATTGAGTGGGAGAGTGAGTGTTTGTGTTTGTGCTGCATGAAGGAGTGAAGAGAGGAGAACTTCGTGTGTGTGTGTGTGTGTGTGTGTGTGTTTGTGCTGTAGCGAAGCTGCAGCGCAATCTTTAAATCTGTCATGAAATTGGGCTTGCGCTATAGCGCAGGGTATTGCTCTATAGCGTAACCAAAATATCCCTTAGTGCATCACACAAACAAGCTTGTGCTATAGCGCAACATATCACGCTATAGCGCAAGCAAATGTTCTCTTCACTTTCTGCAGACTCAGGCTTGCACTGTAGTGCAAGTCATCGCGCTATAGCGCAAGCAAAAATTTTCAAAACGCATACTCCCTTCGACAGCACACTATAGAGCAATACAGCGTGCTATTGCTGCTGCAACTTCTGCATTTTCTCTTCTGCACACCTAATTTCATCACTTCCTCCACTTATGAACTTCCTAATTGCTCCATGAACCTGAAAAAAAAAAAAAAAAAAACAAAACAAACCAAACTTGAATAAATTAAATTGATTCTAAACAAAATTATACCTAAATAAACAAAAACAATAATAATAAAGAAAAACTAAAATGATCCTTAATAAAAAAAGTTAAAGGAAATCAAAGAAAAGTTAGGAAAATTTGGGTTGTCTCCCAACAAGCACTTTGATTTAATGTCCCTAAGTTGGACATGACTCTATCTAACAGCATGGATCGGAGAGAAGAGCTAAAGCCTTGAGTTTATCATAGCTTCCACCAACATATGGCTTCAACCTTTGGCCATTGACTTTAAAAGTGCCTTTCGTAGGATGCGTAACCTCAATGGCTCCAAAAGGGGATACTTTAGTGATCTCAAAAGATCCGAACCACCTTGATCTCAGCTTCCCAGGGAATAGCTTCAATTTAAAATTGAAGAGTAGGACTTTTTGACCTATATGGAAGTCTCTTCTCAGTATATTTCTATCATGCCACTTCTTGGTTTTCTCCTTATAGAGCTTGGCATTTTCATAAGCTTCCTGTCTAAACTCATCTAACTCATTAAGCTGTAGCATTCTTTTCTCACTTGCCTCCTTGAGATCAAAATTTAGCAGTTTTGTTGCCCAATATGCCTTGTGCTCCAACTCAACTGGCAAGTGACAAGCCTTCCCA
Organism: Pterocarpus macrocarpus; assembly: GCA_031439585.1. Taxonomy (NCBI): domain Eukaryota; kingdom Viridiplantae; phylum Streptophyta; class Magnoliopsida; order Fabales; family Fabaceae; genus Pterocarpus; species Pterocarpus macrocarpus. The sequence continues at coordinate 29,418,980 of CM062513.1, read as the reverse complement.
AAGACCAATCTATATGGAGACATCCTGATGGGAGTCTTGAAAGCTATCCTATAAGCCCAAAGAACATCATCCAACTTAACTGACCAATCCTTCCTTGAGGAATTAATAATCTTCTCAAGGATTCTCTTCAACTCTCTATTGGATACCTCCACTTGGCCACTTGTCTGAGGGTAGTAGGGAGTGGTAACCTTGGGCTTCACACTATATTTGGCAAGAAGGGCTTCAAATTGACGGTTGCAGAAGTGTGTGCCTCCATCACTGATTATTGCTCTTGGGGTGCCAAATCTTGAGAAAATATTCTTCTTTAGAAACTTTGTGACGACCTGGGCATCAGTAGTAGGAGATACCATGGCTTCCACCCATTTGGACACATAATCAACTGCTAGCAATACATATTTGTTGCCAAAGGAAGTGCGAAAAGGTCCCATGAAGTCAATACCCCAAACATCAAACAGCTCAACCACCAAAATGTTATTCAATGGCATCTCATGCCGCCTAGAAACATTCCCAATCCTTTGGCAATCATTGCACCTTCTCACATAGTCATTGGCATCTCTGAAAATAGTGGGCCAATAGAACCCACACTAGAGGACCTTAGCAGCTGTCTGGGTGGCTTCAAAGTGACCCCCAACTGGTGATGTGTGACAATGGTAAAGAATGCTAGCCACCTCTTCTTGAGGAACATATCTTCTGATAATCTGATCTGAGCAGTGTCTATAAAGAAATGGCTCCTCCCAGAAATAGTACTTGAGGTCAAAAAAGAATTTCCTCTTCTGGGAGTGTGAGAGGCCCTCAGGCAGAATTCTCTTCACCAGATAATTGGCATAGTCTGCAAACCATGGTGCTACTTGTGCTACCCATAGCTGCTCATCAGGAAATGTCTCTCTAATCTTTTCCTCCTCATGCAGAAAGGGAGAGGTCAATCTAGAAAGGTGGTCAGCAACCATGTTCTCTACTCCCTTTTTATCTTTGATCTCCAAATCAAATTCTTGAAGCAATAGAATCCGTCTAAGGAGCCTAGGCTTGGCATCCTTCTTATCCAACAAGAACTTCAAGGCTGCATGGTCCATGTAGACAATCACCTTAGCACCTATCAAATAAGAACGAAATTTGTCAAAAGCAAAAACAACCGTAGCATAATTAAGTTGTGCATCATTCAAAGTTCTACTAGCATAATAAATAACATGCAACAACTTATTCTTCCTCTGTCCTAAAACAGCACCTGTGGCATAATCACTAGCATCACACATGAGCTCAAATGGCAAATCCCAATTAGGTGCAACAAGAATGGGAGCTGAAACTAATTTGTTCTTCAAAAGTTCAAAGGCATGCAAGCATTCATTATTAAAATTAAAAGGAACATCCCTAACTAACAAATTACTCAAAGGCTTAGCAATTTTAGAGAAGTCCCTAATAAATCTCCTATAGAATCCAGCATGGCCTAAGAAACTTCTAACTCGCTTCATATTGGTTGGTGGAGGTAACTTCTCAATGACTTCAATTTTGGCTCTATCCACTTCAATTCCTTTAGCTGAGATCCGATGTCCAAGAACTATGCCTTCTTGCACCATAAAATGACACTTCTCCCAATTCAAAACAAGGTTAGTTTCCTGACATCGTTTCAAAATCAAAGATAAATGATATAAACAATTATCAAAAGAAGAACCAAAAAATGAAAAATCATCTTTAAAAACCTCTATAAACCTCTCCACCATATCATGGAAAATGGCCAGCATGCATCTCTGGAGGGTGGCTAGGGCATTGCACAACCCAAACGGCATTCTCCTATATGCAAATGTCCCATATGGGCAAGTGAATGTAATCTTCTCCTGATCCTCTGGGGCAATGTGTATCTGGTTGTAATCAGAATAACCATCCAAGAAGCAATAGTAAGCATGGCCTGCTATCCTCTCCAACATCTAGTCCATGAAGGGTAGTGGGAAATGGTCCTTGCGGGTGGCATCATTAAGCTTCCGGTAATCAATACACATCCTCCACCCAGTGACCGTACGAGTTGGAATGAGCTCATTATGCTCATTCTTCACCACCATAATTCCTCCTTTCTTGGGTACCACCTGAACTAGGCTTACCCAAACACTGTCTGAAATGGGATATATGATCCCTACATCTAGGAGCTTCACCACTTCCTTCTTCATAACCTCTTTCATGGTTGGGTTTAGCCTCCTCTATGGTTGGACCAGTGGCTTGAAGTCATCTTCTATGAAGATTTTATTCATGCAAAAGGTGGGACTGATACCCCTCAAGTCTAAAATCTACCACCCAATAGCTGCTCTATGATCTCTTAGTACCCTTAGCAACTTATCTTCTTCTACACTACTTAGTGAGGCACTAATAATAATAGGATATGTGTCACCCTCACCAAGGAATGCATATCTCAGATGGATAGGAAGTTGCTTGAGCTCTAATTTTGGTGGCTCCTCACTCATTTGTTGTAGTTCCTTATCCCGTGTCAGAGTGTTAGAAAAAGGCTGGGAAACTACCAGTTGAGCTTCCAAAAGTTCATGGCACAACTGTAAGTTGCTGTCCTCCAATTCTTCTACCATTGTAGAGTTCACTAGGTATGCCTATAAAGGAATGGTGGTGGAAACAGATCCAAAGGAAGAAGTCACCACCTCTTCAACAACATCAACTCTAAGGCAAGAATCAGCTTCCAAGGGAAACTTAGTTGCATCAAAAATATTGAAGGTGACCTTCTCATCTTGTACCCGCAACTCTAACTTTCCCTGTTGGACATCTATGAAAGCTCTCCCAGTGGCTAAGAAAGGTCTCCCAAGAATGAGGGGGACTTCCCTGTCTTCTTCCATGTCAAGCAATACAAAATCCACTGGGAATATGAGCTTATCCACCGTTACCAGAACATCCTCGATAATGCCTCTTGGATGCTTGATTGATCTGTCAGCCAGCTGTAGTGACATCATGGTAGGCTTGACTTCTCCAATTCCAAGTTTCCTGGAAATAGACAAAGGCATTAAATTAATACTGGCACTAAGATCACAAGAGCTTTATTAAAATAAACATCACCAATGACACCTGGAATAGTAAAACTCCCTGGATCTTTAAGCTTAGGAGGCAGCTTGTTTTGTAAGATGGCACTGCACTCTTCAGTAAGTAGGACAGTCTCATCATCTCTAATTTTTCTCTTCTGAGAGAGGATTTCCTTCATAAACTTAGCATAACTAGGCATTTGAGTCAATGCCTCCACGAAGGGTATATTAATTTGCAACTTCTTGAATACTTCCAGAAATTTTGCAAATTGTTTATCATGCTGCTCTTTCTTCAGTTGCTTCACCCTCTATGGATAAGGAATAGGAGGGTCATAGGCAGGTGGTGCCACATACTTTGGCGTCTTTTCTTCTTCTCCCACACCCTTGCTACGCCTCATAGGAATCTCATATTTCTTTCCTTGGGTAGTTTGCACTTCAGTCTTAGTAGGTTGCTCTTCTTTCACTTCTGGCATCTCAGGTTCTTCTAGTTCTTTGCCACTTCGTAGGGTAATTGCCTTAACTTGCTCTCTTGGATTTTTCACTGTATTGCTAGGCAAAGTACCCTGTGGTCTTTCAGCTAGTTGTTGGGATATTTGCCCCAATTGAGTTTCAAGGTTTCTAATCGAAGCCTCCTGGTGCTTGAATTGTGCTTCAATTCTGTCCACAAAATTACAATCAGTCTGCATGAATTGTTGAAACATTTCTTCCAAGTTAGATTTCTTCTCTTGGACAAGTGGGTTATATGAATGCCTGGGAGCACCCTGATTCCCACGGAACTGACCGGAATGACCATAGTCTCTGTATCTAGGAACATAGCTATTAGAATGGAAATTGTGCCTCTGACTATTCATGTAATTGACTTGTTCATCTAAAGTAGGCTCTGTGGCACATTCTCCATTAGGATGATTCCCTTGGCAGAAGTCACACCGCAAGATCGATGTTAGGGGAGTGGTATTGAGCATATCTAATTGCTTCTAAATGGCTGCATTTTGGACAGAGAGAGCTTGCATCTGGGCCAAAAGGGCAGTGGTAGTGTCGACTTCCAAAACTCCCCTCTTCTGAGTTCTCTCACTAGGCCTCTGGTAATTGTTGTTAGCCATTGTTTTGAATAGCTCCCATGACTGCTCTAGTATCTTATTATTCAGAGAGCTGCCAGCTGCTGCATCAACCATGATTTGGGTAGACATGAGGAGACCATTGTAGAATGTTTGGATTTGCATCCAGAGCGGGATGCCATGATGTGGATACTTAGCCAATAATTCCTTATACCTCTCCCAAGACTCAGAAGGATTCTCCATCTGCTTGGGTGAAGGAAGTGATGTCATTCCTCATCTTAGCAGACTTGGCAGGAGGAAAGTACTTCTCCAAGAATTTCCTGGCCACCATATCCTAGGTAGTGAGTGTCCCTTGTGGTAGAGACTTCAACCAAGCTCTGGCTTTGTCCCTCAATGAAAAATGGAACAACCTCAACCGAATAGCATCATCTGTGGCACCATTAATTTTTATGGTGTTACAGATTTCCAGGAAGTTGATGAAGTGTTCGTTTGGATCCTCACTAGGTAGTCCGGCAAACTGGCAGTTTTGTTGCACGAACTGAATGAGTGACATTTTCAGCTCGAAGTTGTTTGCTTGGACAGGCGGTCTTATAATACTTGATGAGCAACCTTCAAGAGTGGGTGCCAAGTATTCCTTCATGACTCTATCATCATGCTCATTTTCATTGGCCATGGTAACTTCAGGGACTTCTTCGATTACTCTCCGTGCTTTCCTGAGTTGACGCAAGGAACGCTCGATTTCTGGATCAAAGAGCAAGTTTTCAACATATTGGCTCCTTCACATAAACTGCAAAAAAAATGGAACACAAGAACAGGTGAACAAAATGACAAGGCTAAATAGAAGTAAATAATTAAATAAAATAAAATATAAAATATCCAATCTAGTATCCCGTCAACTAAGAATGATATTGATACTATCCACGGCAACGGCGCCAAAAACTTGATGCGACTCTGGCAAGTATATCAGATCGTACAAGTAATAAAGTGATGAGAAAAGTATCATTCCCACGAGGATAGATCAAATACCAGATAGTTTAAAGGATGACTATTTGGAAAGAATGAAATTATCGATGTAAAGAAATTTAAAATAAAAATAAGAATTTAATAAATACGAAAAATAGTAACCAGGACGGATTCAAGAAAGGTTGGCTAAATATAATGGAATGAATGATAGGGCTAATTAACTTCACCTATTGTAGACGCATTGTCTATGAATTTCTGTTAATCCGTTTTATCTTAATTGACTCACGGTCGGTTTCCCTTAATTTATTCTTAGCCTCTCTCAAGGTTAAGCAATACTCTTTATCCTAAACTGATTGCCTAATCTCTTAGCACAAACTAATTTAAGAAAAGGTTGAAGTTCTATGGGTTCCTATGTTGACCGCATGAACCGCGTTTGTCTATCTCTAGTTTTCGCTCAGCTCACGGTGTTTATGTTCAGAAGCTTTGTCTACAAACCCTATCTCCAGTTATTGCAAACCAACGAGTCAATTGAATGGTGGCCAATCACTCAAAAGCATTAAGCACAAACAAAAACACTAAGCAATTGAAATAGAAACAAGATTAACATTAATCCATAAAGAAATTTGTTATACAAAAGGGTCCATTAATGCCCTAGCAAGAGAAATTTAGTTCATGTCTAAAGAAAAGAAAACAATAACAGAGTATAAAGACGAGGAAATAGAAAAACAAAGAGCCATGGAGAATTCTGGCTAGAAACAAGGAATTCAGGAAAACTTGGATCCCTCCGTGTTGATGATTAAGCGCCGAAATCCTTGAATCTTCACCTTCAATCTCTTTGGAAGAAGCCTTCTGTCTTGAGAAGGGTGTGTAAGTGTCTTGGGATCCTTTTGTGATATGTGTGACCTCCTTTTTATAGTGCATATATCCCTCTTTTAACTCTCAGCTCGAATGGATAATCTGCTGCAAACGGGCTTGCGCTATAGCACAAGCCTCAATTCTTGGCTCATTTGGGAAATCCAGTGGCGCGCTATAGCGAGCTGGGTTGCGCTATAGCGCAACGAAAATTTGTTGACAGAGTATATGAACACGACAGTGAGCTATAGCGTGCTAGGTTGCGCTATAGCGCAACTTAAAACCTTGGAAATTTGACAGAACGGGAGCGCGCTATAGCGCAACATGAATGTGGCATTTTCTTCCTTATGCAGCAGTGCGCTGTAGCGCACTGACTTGCGCTATAGCGCAAGGTGCTGAGTCTGAATTCATGGCTTGGCCTCTTCCAACTTCGTTTGGGCCCACTTGCACCTACAATAAATCAAATAAACCCAAAATAAGTATCTAAACAAATAACAGAAAATAATAAAAGGCTAAAAATATGAATTAACCCAACTATATACTAAAATACAACAAAAACAAAAGCTAAATTAAACAACCATAACTCAAATTCAACAAAAACTAACTAAAAATATGACTCAGCAAATGGAGTTATCAACAAGGAAAGACAAAGCATCTGTTATTCGATGCTTTGCTCTTGTTGATTTGGTTTTTGATATTTTGGTTTTATTTGCATTCATGCTATTTTTGCTTCTCACTGGTGAGTTGGAGCTTTTGAAACTATTGGAAAAAAGTAAACTATTATGACATTGAAACTAACAAATGTTTTGTGATGAGTAATTAGTATTATATGTACATCTAAAATAAACATCATAGAGAGAAAAACACAAAGTTTTAGCTTCCTCACTATTACCAAATATTTTGCATCATTCTATATCCATGTTATCTACTAGTTGGAATGTACACTTTCAATACACAAATAATATTATTCTTTTTTGATAAGTTTGATCAACTCTAAAAGGAATGACCAATGAATTGTCCAAAATCCAATCTCTTAGCATAATATGAAGTTATGGTAAATTACACTCTCTCGACAATAAGATAAGTACTATCAGTAACATCACATAAATTTGGAATCCATGGATGTGATTCAATTGTTTTTATTTCCAAGAAAACTTCCAAAGGATGTTGCTAATTAAAGTCAAGGTTAAGAAAATTGGATTAGACATTGAACTGGTCAAGGCACTGATTCAAAGGTTCAGAGGTTTAATTGGTTCAACTAGGTGTTTGACCGGTGTATATATATATATATATTATATATATATATGATTAACGAAAAAGCAAAAAACCATATTAAGTCACTAACAATAATATAATCAATACAAAATAACATTTACTATAGGACACTTTATCAAATATCTTAAAAATAAAATCAATTTATTTTAATCTTCATTTATATTTCTTTTGAAAAAGTACTCACAGATAGGATAACAACCAATTTCTATTTCTTACTTTTAAATTAATTTAAAAGTATATAATAAATAAGCATTCCAAAAGAATCAAAATTCCTAAAGAAATAAGCTTTTTGTTCTAATTGAGCTTCTTCTTTTTTTCTTTTTTTTTTAAAGAAATAACAATATTTTGACCAAAATTTACAAAAAATAAATAACCGAACTAACCAACCGGTTCAATCAATTTGGTTCACACCGGCTCGTCGATTCTAGCCAGTTCCTCAACAGTTTTGAGAACAAGCATTTTATGGGAGATGATCAGACCGACTTGGGATCCTGTTCCCTATCGAACCGATCCGACCAGCCAATCCGGTCCGGTCGGATTTTCGTAACCATGATCAAAGTTTGAACATATCAATCCTTTCATGTGTTGTTTATTGATTTTTTTCCTCCTTATACGTTTACTTTAATATATACAAATCTAAAAAATTTAACGTGATGTAACGGTATTAAGAATATCAAATGTTTTGAGGGGAAAGAAGAAGAAGAAAGAAAGAAAGAAATAAATAAAGAAAGAAAACACGTTGGTTAGTTACAAAAAGTTTTGGCCTTTTCAGGTGTATGAGTCTTAAGCTCTAGCTACGTAATCTATGTCTTTTGCACAAGTCAAATTTGTTTCTTTTTTCATACGAATTTGTTTTATTCCAAAAGGGAAAATAATTTCCTATAAAGAAGCCAACCAAATGCAGCTTGCAGAGAACTTAATTTCGTCCGATGAACATGAGAGGCAAATGCTAGTGATGATTCCACTTGAAGTTGAAGATGAGACATGAGAGGCCACAATGTAGTACAATTTGAGCTGGATACCTTTCCTCCGGGTGCATACAAGACCTACTGGTGATTATGTTTTCAAGTTGAAGCCGAACACCTGTAGAATCCGAACCCATATGTGTTCCTTCTTATGAACGACAAATGTTTATCATACTTATTTGTTAGACATCCCTATAAGAATATCATGACTTTTAATATAAACATTGATAGGTATATATCATTACAAGAGTCAATTTTCCTGTTATGTTTATTTTTCTATCGAGAAAAGGGGTCTGAACCCTTGTAAAAGGGTGCTATTAGACACCCATAGAAAAAAAAAAGAGATAGTGAAAAAACAAAAAGAAAAAAAAAATAATAAATTCTATATTTTTTTTAAATATTAAAATATTCATAAAATTGGATGATGCAAATATCAAGTCTCTTTTCTATTTTTGGGTCTTGGTTGTACACGAAACACGAAGAAGAGCACTCGTAGGTTGAGCCTGTTAAAAAATCTGCAAGTTGCAGCATGCGCTGTGTACGGCTAATGATTTGGTTAAATTAATATACTCTTATAATTTGTTATAACCTTGGACTTTATATTAATAATTGATTATTTTTAAAGTATTTTTTGCTTTTACGAATTCTCAGTACTTAATTTACTAATATCGTAAGTAACTCCACATCACAGGATATGTATATGAATAAACTGATACTTTGCAAGATTCTTGAAGCACGGGAATATGTGTCCAAGGGCCTTGACGCTTTTTTATTATTTCATTATAAGAAAGAGAAAGGATTTTGTGAATTATTTTTTAGAAAAAAACTAAAAAATAAAAAAGGTAGGAATGAGACAAAAGTGTTCATAATCACAACTAAATAACTAATATGCTTTAAAACGTATCTTGACGAAATACTGGCACATCCTGAATAGTGTTAACTTGGTCCCAGCTAGCTAGAACTTTATTTAGTGACTATGTTTCTAGTCTTCTACATGGGGCACGATGATTGATGAATCAAAACATGTATAGTGTTTACACTCATTGTCAATTGTCATTTCTTTTGTTTTTCAAACATATTGTTGACTAAATCAAGCAAACTACGTTCTATAGCCTTCAAATAAAATAAAATGAAAGAAATGAAATTACTTATGAGCACATATTACATAAGCAAAGATTGAAGGTGACGAATAAAACTGAATCAATAATATCAACCTAAATTAAGTAAATTGCCAGAGCATCTCACCTAAGATTACGATATCCCGTAGGCCTAAATTTAACCAAACATTCTTGTTCTAGACGCTAGAGCATTGTTTTAATGGAGCCTTTTGGACCATTTTGATGACGCTGAAACCAATCATTATCCTTACCAAAGGCAAGAAATTGATCAACAAGCCATAACTAGAAACTTAGAATCACCTAGAGATAAAGCTATACCAATCAAGCTTCGTAGTGGCATCTACTTGTTTACGTGGAGGCGCTTTTTCTTCCATAAGTTAAAGAAAATGTAAGGCCCTGGTTTATTTTCCAAGAAAAGGAAGATAGTATTAAAGGTTCAGACGCTTAACCGTATGCATTACAAAAAATCTTGGAGGCATGTGTAGAGCGTTTGTGGAGCTTAGATAGACCTTGGCCTTCAGCTTCTTCTCATTTTTTTTTTTTTGAAACAGTTCAGCTTCTTATAACAGTTTAGTAATTCTTTTTGGTTGGGAACAGTTTAGTACTTGACGGCCCAATTTAATGGTATTAACTGTTTAATGATTGAATAGCCCATTCCAATACAGTCAACAAAGAGGAGCCCATTTCAACAGTGGAAGGATGCTGTTGAAAAAAAACATTGGGTACAACCACCAAAACAATTGGGAGAAGCTTGGGTCAGTGAATCCTTTTATTTTTTTTTGGGCAACATCAGCGAATCCTTCTTTGTGGGGTCATGACATCATCCAACTTAAGGTAGCCCAAGCACTTTTAAAAGTTAAGTTAGGCCTAGCATATCATTGTAGGGCCATATGGTGTTTAAAGTTAATGTAAACTCATCGACCAAAAAGAAAACGTACGTTTGAGGCTCCAGGCACAGTTGTACTAGCCCTGACCTAATATACAAAAATTTGTGTAGCCTCGTTAACCGTTATTTGGCACTCGGTTCAAATCTCGACCCAGTTCATCTTCAAACCCCTACTCCCAATCTCCCCTCTTCTAACCAGAAAAAAAAAAAAATCAATCTGAACTAAAAATCGAAATAAAACAGAAATTTAATTAAAATTAAATAAAATCGCTTTTTCATTTAATCCTTTATAAATGACTGAATTACATTGGCTTTCAGTTTAATTTAATATTATGTTATTTTATTATTGAATTTATCTTTTCGTTACAACCTTTTGCCATTCACTGTATCACTGTCAATCAATTATTGTTTTATGCATGTTAATGAACATTTATTTGCAGTTATTTTGTGAAAATATTATTTTTTATTAAAAACAATTATTAAATCATTGTAAATTGTTTGGATAAATTTTTTAAATAGTAGAAATTGAATACTATTTAAAAAGTAGAAATTGATTATTTTTTATTAAAAAAATTCTTAAATCAATTTCTACTATTTTTATTTTTTGAGAAATAGGTAGGATCTGCTGAGATAAAGGGTATGTTTAGATCAAGTTTTGCAAAATTTGATTATGAGATAGCATATAGAAAAGGTTTTTTTAAAACTAATTTTATTATAAGCAACTCGTACATGCATCGGGAAAAAAAAGTGTTTTTTTTTTTTTTTTGTTTAAGAATCTTATCCAAATGGTCTACAAAGACTTAAGAAGCCATTTTTAACCAAAAAAAAGCACTTTTCTTATAAAATAATTGCAAACTAATGTACCCAAAATTAAATGTTTAAAAATCAATTATGAATATTGTCTTAAAATCACTTCTTTTAAAAGTTTATTCAGATAAAATTAATCTTATTTTTTTCTTTTATTTCTTATTATTTTTCTTTTTAAAGACCTAAATTGCTTTTGGCTTATAAAATTTTAAGTTTGTTTCTTGTTTGTCACAACCCAACTCCAAAGAATGTGCCTAGACAAAGATTATGTCATTTTAATCTCTAAAGTCCCACTATCACATACAAACTTGATACTATTATAACAAAAGACATATCACTTATACATAGATCATAAATATTGTGAGTAGAGTCTTAAAGATAGAAATCTTCTTATTATTACACAATTCAATAGTACTATAAAAATGATTCAAATACACATAAGAAGTAATTAAAATTTCATCACAATTATTTAAAAGGCTTCCTATGTTGGCTTATTTAGAGGCCTATTTGCTCTTATAATTAGTGTTACAAGGACTTTGTTTTGAATAGTGCTTTTGTTGTGTGGGAGAAAAAATCAAAAGAGTGTGGGAAAATAAGACAAAGAAGGGAGCTGATACTGATATGAGGATTTGAGAATCGAAGAGTGTAGGTGAGAAAGGGATTTGAGTAGGGGTTCTGGGTATGGCTTCCCAAATTTATGGTCGCATTCATGGTGATTCATGGGAGGGGTGCATGCGAGCCATGTGACAATGAAGTGTGAATGGCGCTAGAGTCACGCTTTCATCCTCCATGGAGGAAGAGTGGATTTACTCCACATAGCATGTGAACCCTTGATTTTTCTTGGAAAAATGTGTGTGTGTGTGTGTGTGTGTGTGTGAGAGAGAGAGAGAGAGAGAGAAATCAAGGGTTGAGATGATGTTATGAAGGCAGAATCAATTTCCTTCGTGGAGAATATAAGAATTTTCCATAGCACTATTCATAGACACGCATTCAAAAGTGCTGTATATAGTGGCATTTTTCCTATTGTCAACCTATAGCCTTCTCATGATGCCTTAGGAGGACACATAAGGAAACAACCACTAGTCTTGTCTCCTTGGGAAGGCACAGTGCATGCCAGTCTTCCCAAACAAGAAAATTAATTTTAAACAACCCTACATTGGTAAATTGATTCTAAGATGATACCAGTTTGGTCAGAAAGCTTAATTTACTTTCATTGTAATTACTTACTTTTAGGTGGTTGTTGTGATAAGTCCTCAATAGCTGACTGATAGCAGAAGTGAGAAACCTCAATAGCTAGCCACATGTTGATGCAAATGTACTTGAATTTTTTAATAAAATTATAGATTGGTGCAACTTTTTTTTTTTTTTTTGGTTAGAAAAGCTTCATTAATTAATTAACAAAGGCCAACCTTGGATACAATATATCAAAATCTGTTGACACATAAAGCTTAAGCCTGGGAAATTAACTAATGAGAACTATACAGTGTTAGCAGACACCTCAGAACATGGATACTATTGCATCACACTACAGATACTCATAAATCTAAAGATGAACACGTCAAATCTTAGATCTACTTGAAGCACCACGAAATCATCTTTCTCTAGCTATATAAAAGCAAAACATAACAGTTGCAACTTCTTAGAGTTAGATACCTGAACATGGCGGCATCTAATTTATCAACTACAGTGATAGTCAAGTCTTTATACTAGCAGCCCGCTCCATGATACACATCAGATCACCAAAGCCTTCAAAGACAACCATATGTTGTAGAAAGAGGCCAATTGTCTCAGAAAAACCCCCAACCAACATCTACTAGTTGAGATTGCCAATCCATCATTGCCCAAGCATAGTCATCTGATCCAAGAAATAACTGCAACCGCAAGGCTCCAAAGCATGAGCCTTCAATCCAGACATCCAGCCATCAAAATAACTTACTAGACATAAAGATCAAACACACCACCAACTAGATGGAGGGAGGCAATAAAAGGCAAAATAAAAAGGGAAAGAAAAACCTAAACCTAAAAAAGAAAAGGGTAACCACCCAACGTAGTCCGGGGAAGGGATGAACCACCTCAATGGGCGGCTCCCCCCTTGATCTAAAAATAGGAAGGAAGGCTTAGAAGAAAGGGGTGGCAGCTTAGAAGAAAAGGATTGGCGCAACTTGTTGGTCCTCGACTCTTAAGATTGGATTTGGGTGATCACAAAGTGTATGGTCTCTTAAGGGCCCATGTGAGGGTTTAGCATTTTTCGGCTTGCTAGATGCCAGTGATTGCAACTATAGGCCTAGTCGTTTCTTCTATTTTTACTTGAATTATTGGGCAAAGTCAATCTTTTGTCAGGCCTATCTATTTCATTTATTTAGTTTTTTGATAATTATCTATTTCATTTAGTATATCTTAAACATAATGTTTTTTGACCAAAAAAAAAAAAAAAACACGACATTGTTTTGACACAAAAAAAAAAAATTATTTTTCACAAAAAAAAAAGGAACATGTGTAACACAACAATAAAAAGAGAACATTGTTTTATTAACCCCAAAAAAAGTCATTTCCCCTCATATGATTTTACCAATCGACAACAAAAAAGGAAAAAATTGGGAAAAAAAATTTATAAAGATTTATTATTACACAAACTCAAGGATACCTTTTTAGACTAAAGAGAGGATAATTTTTTTTATTTTATTCAAATATTTTAAATTTAAAATTCTTTTAAAATGTAAGAAATAAAATAATAAATTTTAACATTTTTCTATCATTTTTATTTATTTATTAACTCTTTTGATTTAATAATAAAATTTTTTTCTCAATTTTTTTTGGGGAAAAAAAACTTCTCCATACTAAAAAGAACCGTTGATTTGTGTGGTCAAAGAAAAGAAAGAGTTGAAAAAAATTGAATGGAAGAGCTTATAAATAGTGCGATTTTTGTACATGTGGGAAGTTTAACAAACTACCCTAAAAAAAAAGAAAAATATTTGGGGGACGCATTTTTTGAGACGCAATACAAGACGTATATGAAAAAAATGAGCAAAATGATAAAAATACTTGGATAATGGATCCCACATAATTATTGTTCTTTTTGTTCATTTTTTTTTATCCAAAAACTTGCCAGCATTTTTCAATAATACACTAGTAAGTTTTGTATAAACGCTGGTAAGTTTGGCATAAATACTGGTAAGTTTTGCATCTAAATGTAAAACTTACTAGCGTTTATGCAAAACTTACCAACGTTTATACAAAATTTACCAGCATATTGTTGGAAAATGTTGCTAAGTTTTTTTTTTATGCAAAACTTATCAGTATATTATTGAAAAATATTGGTAAGTTTTTTTATATATATATATAACTTACCAATGTTTATGCAAAACTTACCAGTATATTATTGAAAAATATTGATAATTTTATTTTATTTTTTTTTATTTTTACAAAACTTACCAGCATGTGTACTGTTCACACCGGTAAGTTTTTTTTTTGTTTTTCAAAACTTACCTATGTGAATAGTGCACACGCCGGTAAGTTTGATGTATATTACATAAAACTTCCTATCGTGTGCATTGCTCACACTGGTAAGTTTCTACAAAAAAAAAAAATAGACAAAAGTAATAATGATTATATGGGACCCATCATGCAAGCATTTTTGTTTTCACTTTTTCCATATACGTCGCGTATATGTCCACTATTTGTGCATCCCCCTATCAGTTCTCAAAAAAAAAAAAAAAACCCAAAGATTTCTTATCTTGTCATGTAAGAGAGAAGTTTCTACAATATTAGCTATTAAAAATATTAATATCAGTATCTTAGAATGTGATAGTGAGTGCCATGACTCACTTCAAATTAATTAAAATCACTTAATTACATTACTTTGTAGAATAGTACAACCAATATCGTCACTCAAAGAATCTTGTTACTACCTAGCTGAATTTAAGGGGGATTCGTGTCTTTTAAGAATTGAGTGGGTCTAACTCAACCCCAAAAGTTAGCTCATAGGAGGAGGGTTGCCAAAATATTTATAAAAGTTATTTATACCATATTCTTGAGCAATGTGGAACTCTAACACACCCCTTCACGCCCAAGACTGGACATTTGGAGCGTGAAGTTTGCAGGACTGGATATTTGTGGATGGCCTAATAACAATAATAAGATAGGCTCTGATACCATCTTAAGAATTGAGTGGGCATAACTCAAACCCAAAAGCTAAATCATATGGGTAGGGTTGCCCAAGTGCTTATAAAAGCTATCTATGTCATATCCTTAAGCAATGTGGGACTCTAACAGTGTCAACATTCAATAAGCTAGATTTACATGAGAATTAAATGAAATTAAAGACACTAGTTCAAAGATTTCCTTAAGCATATAATCAATTAATTTTTAACACACAATATATCAAACATATGGAATATGGCTAAATTGAGTTATTAGAAGGATCTTTACTAACAACCCCATAATTCAACTTAGAGATCTCTAGACATTCAACTAACATACAATTGATTAAATAATTGAAACCTCAACTCTAATTAGTCTATGTTGATTTTTAGCCCCAATTGTATTAGACTAGGTTTGAACTCAAATCCAAATCCTAATTCTTTAATTAATCTAGTTCATACCAATTAACCAATTAGTAATCACTCAACGAATTCCCCATTCATAAATCCATATATCAATATCATTCAATGCAAGTTTACAAATTAAAGGAAGGCAACGAATCAAGAAAATAAACATGTATTGAAAATTATGCATAGGGTTTTATGCACAATCATAATGGCTTTGGAGTCTCCTCGAACTAACTTGAAATGCACTCCTTGATAGCAATGAAGGTTACAAAATAGAATCCAAAACAAGTGTCTTGCAAGATGAAAGGAAAAAGAAAGAAAAGAAGAGAAAAGAGAAAAGTGAAAAAGGGTGGAGAGGAGAATGTCTAATTTGCGTTAGTCTTTTTACTCTCAGCATAACAGTCCTAACTTGGACCCAAATTAATCTTTTGCCTCTTAGCTTTAAGTAGACACCCAGTTTGCTTAATTTAGAGTTGAAATAAGAGTTATGACTCAATCTTTGTAGTATGTCCAAGCTATGCCTTAATTCACATAAGGAAACTTTGATAGCTAATAAGTCCATCAAGATGTCATCTTTTGGTAAAGTGATCTTCACATCATGAATTGAATTTTTATGTCTTAGCTTTCAAATGAAATCATTTCACCTTAATTCAATGTCTACAACTCAAGTTTTGGCCCAGTTAGTGTACACTACTCAGGTTTAAGCGACAATAGCTTTATTTTGAATTCATGACCCAATTCGACCCACTAAATATCTAAATTAGCTTTTGACTTATTCATCAAAATTATATATTTTTCTCCAAACTTTCGTACAATATAAAATTTGTAATCTTTAGATATCTATAACTCAAGATATGATCAAAATATAGAAATAGTGTGAATTTACAATAATGGTAAAAAAATACAATTGGAGCCCAAACTCATAAAATGTATCCAATATTAATCACAAGTACAAAAGAGGTCCAAGAGACTAAATATAAGGGTTAATCAATGTATCAATATTTTACTTATCAGAATGTCTCCCCTAAAAAATTTTATTCATAGGTTCACGATGCACCTTATTTGTTATGGGAAAAATTTTCTGAATATAATATGTATTGATATGATATAGGATATAATATACTTATGTGAGTGTAGATAAATATTAAATTATGTTTATATGAATATAAGATAATATATATTATATATTTATATGAAAAGATGTTGTATTTTGGTCTTTCGATAATATATCTAAATAATGAAACCGTATTGATTATACTTGAGAGCTAACCTAAGAAGCTTTCATTTTCACACTAGAAAGATAGTGGTCACCTCAATGGCTACTTTCCCTCTTCTATGTCATTTAAACTTGTTGAAGAAGAAAGATGTATCCTTTCTTTCCAATCATAGACTAGTGGATCATAGTAGCACAAGGCTCAAGATTTGTAAGTTTCAAGGGTAACATCTCAAGTCTATATAAAGCTGGAACATAAAGAAGAAGATAGAGATGTTGTTCAAATTTTCAAAATCAGCAACTATTTCATATCTTCATCCTTCTTGACTTTCCAATTTTCCAGAAGTTACTCATTGTAACTTCTAATGTAAAATCTTCTCTATCAGTGTGTAATAGATAACATTCTCATTTTGAGAATGTAGAAAAGTCACTCACTATGTCTCTTTGATTTATCCTCTATATAGAAGCTTAGTGTGAGTGTAAACATAAAAAACCTTCAAATATCTTTTGTAACTAGACCTAATAGTGGTCACTGTGAGCTTGGAGAGGCTACGAAAAATACTACTCATTTAGCTTGGAGAGGCTTGGCAAAGAATACTCAATTGTAATGCTTGGAGAGGCTAGAGAAAGACTACTTAATTGTAAAAACTAGATAGGGTTGGAAAAAGAAAATTCTTGATATAAAAATCTCAACGAGGAGTTGGGGATTGGACATAGGCATTAGTTTGGCCGAACCAGGATAAATCTCTTTGTGTGATCTTTCTTTCTTTCCTATTTTCACTTGCAGTATTTACATCATTCTTAGATTTATGCAACATTTAAATCACTTAAGCATTCTTTTATAAAGCAAAAAAAATTTCTATCTAACAACTGCTTCCGCATTCCAAGTCTATAACTTGAGAAAGTTGCTTTCTAAAAAGTTTTCAAGTTTGGGAAATTTTAATGAAGATGTGATTCAACCCCCCTTCTCGTGTCATTTCTTCCAACAATTGGCATCATGGCCTAACTCTGGGGTTGAGCTTCCTAACGGTTGTAGAGGTCAAAGATCCTATCAAATGGCTCAACAAATTAATCATATTGCAGAAGGTTACTATATTGATCATCCTCCTCTCTTTAATGGTGAAGATTATCCATATTGGAAGGATAGAATGAGGTTCTTCATCGAGTCCACAAGCTTGGATATGTAGCAGATAGTAGAACATGGTGATTATATACCGATAGTTGAGCAACCAGCACATGAAGTAGTTGCTGATCCAGAGCAACCTCCACTTGTTGTTGTCAAAACCAGTCCAAGAAATCAATGCATTGGTCAACACAAGAACAATGTTCAAATGAATGCTAAGGCAAAGTCTCTCTTCATATGTGCTTTGAGCAAAAGTGAATATGGCAAAATCATATCCTGTGATTCAGCCAAGGAAATCTGGGATAGATTTTAAGTGCTTCGTGAAGGAACGGATCAGGTCAAGGAAACCAAGATCAGCATGTTAGTTTATTAATATGAAATGTTTGAAATGCTAGAGCATGAGAATATTGATGAAATGACAACTAGATTTATGTATATCACAAATTAGCTAAAGGCCTTAGGCAAAAAGTACACCAATGCAGAAATAGTGAGAAAGATTCTGAGAAGTCTTTCAAAGGCTTGGCGTTCAAAAGTCACGCCTATTCAAGAAGCTAAGGACCTGAATGTGCTTAGCTTAGATGCTCTCATTGGGTCATTAAAGACTCATGAGATTGAGCTAGATGAAGTCTCTAGTGAGGCTGTCAAGAAAGGAAAATCTCTAGCTTTGAAGTCCACCCAGAAGAGGACTCAGTCTTCAAAAGCCATGAAAGCTTCAGAAGAATATGAAGAAGAAGAATAAGGGCTCCTCTAATGATGATGATGATGATAATGATGAGATTACACACTTAGCAAGGAAGATCTCAAAAGCATGGATTAAAAGAAAGAAGAAGAACCTTATTCCCAAGAAAGACAAAAAAGGCAAGGTCAAGTAAGATGAAATCATCTGCTTTGAATGCAAGGAAACTAGACATATCATACCTGAATGTCCCAGACTAAAGAAAGTCTTAAGAAAGAAGACTACAAAGAAGAAGGCTATGATAGCTACATGGGAGAATCTGGATGAAGAATAGGAGAATGCTGAATCACAAAGTGAAGAAGAGATTGTAGCAAATCTCTGCTTCATGGCTGACATTGTATCAGAAGAAGAAACTATGGTATGTCTTAAATCACTACATCAAAGGGAAAAGAAGTGGTATCTGAATAGTGGATGCTCCAGACACATGACTAAAAATAAATCCTGGTTCAAAAACCTTAGACCTAAGGATGGTGGAATAGTGAAATTTGCCGACAGAATCAAATCCAAAGTTATCGGTATAGGTAATATTGGTAAGAACAATTCCAATTTAATAAATGATGTTATGTTAGTAGAATGGTTAACTCACAATCTTCTGAACAATAGTCAATTCTATGACCAAGGCTACAAAGTTATGTTTGAACCTTCGCAATATATTATTAAGGATTCCATTACTAATAAAATCATTCTTACTGCTAGAAGACATAATAACACTTATGTATTATATCTAAATGACCTTCTAAATCAAAATGTAAAATGCTTAGCTTCCTTCATGGACGAAAAATCGCTTTGGCATAAGAAGCTTGATCATGCTCATATGAAGTTGATTTCTGAGATTTCTCAAAAGGAGCTAGTTAAATATAACACCCTCCTCAGTACAGTACTATGCATAAGTCATACTACCATACCCTAAAGTTATTACTGTTACCTGAGCGGATCTTATCTGACAGCAACTTCGGCCATCCTCGGAAACTTCTGAAACTATCTGGAGACAACACGGAAATAGGTGTGAGAATTATAAATTCCCAGTAGGATTCTCTAAGTATCATAAATAATTTCATTGTTGTTATCTCCGGTTTGCTTCGGTTTATTAAGAAAAAGGTGAACATACCTTACAAACTGTTTAATTTTTATAGTTCGAAAATATAACGTCCGAAGCAAAGGTTCAGTTTTACTCATAGACTTGTCATTTGGGAAAAACCCATAAAAATCAATTCCTGAATGACATCATGGATTGCAACATATTAAACTACACGTAGCATTTGCACTTAACTTTATCTGTACTTAAATTTATGCATATACATAAAATTTGCTTTTCTTTATTTATCTCTCTTTTCATCATAAAATCTTTACGTGCCACATTCCAGAGTATGATCACCATGTCATACCCCATCAGAGCGTGATTGTCATGTCACGTTCCTTAGGAATATGGGATCTTCATTCGGTACTTACACTAGCTGGGTCATGCCATGCCTCATGTAAGTTCTGTACCTGCATATGCTTTAATTTTTAGTCTTTAGTCTTTAATTTTTAGCTTTTACTTGGCACACCTAGGCGTTACGTATCGCCGTCCCTAGGGTACTATTACTGCCGTTGGGTAGCCTAGCCTTGGAGTGAGCTCATCAGCTTCACTCGTGACCGTCGTCACACCTACTCACCCGCAAGAGGACCCATGTGCCTCTAGTCTTGGAGGGATCTCAGTCTGGTCACGTGCCTCTAATTGAAGGGATCTCTTCTGGTCACGTACCTCAAAATTGAGGGATCTCATCTGACCACGTGCCTTCAATATAGAGAAATCTCATCTGACCACATGCCTCGGGTAGCTGCCTTCACAGGAAGGGATTCAAAGTGCAACTGCCTTTAAGTGAAGGGATTCACATCTTTATCTTTTAACTGCCTTCACAAGGAGGGATTCAAAGTGCAACTGCCTCCAAGTGAAGGGATTCATATTCAATATATTCATATCTTTTCATTCTCATACATGGTCATGTATAGACGTGCTGAATGTACTCATACATATACTTCATCACTTACTTCCCTATATCATTGCACATATGATCTTTATGTACGTATTCATAACGTATAAAGGCTCGTAGCCTCTTTACCATTCTACCGGCACTCATACGTATACTACATCATTTACCTTCATATACCTCATATCATGCTTATATCACTCTTGCATACAAACATTCCTAGTGTCATAGACTTTTGCCGTAAATTTGGCAGCATAACGGATCAGTTCCGTTTTCTTATGAATAGTGCCAGTTCTCACAGACAAACCAGTCATAGCAACATAATCAATCTAACACATATATATCAATGTCAAACTGGCAATCCTCAACTCAAACCTTATATGTGCACTAACACCTGTAAAATTATCAATTTGACCATTCTGCCAATCATACTCCGTTCTGCCCGGATTTTGTATAATCCACCTTTATCTCTATTCAACTCATTTAAATCTGAGTTTTGGGTATATCATAGCTCTATGTGTCTACCTTCTAACCTCTTTCGTCCCATATCATTTTGATCTACACAACTCAGGATATTTAAATATTACCTCAGCTTGTTTAGTCATTAGCCCGAATTACACTCCTGGAAGTATAAATTCACTAAAAATCGAAACTAAGCTCAAATCATACGAAATTGGTCTCATATTGAAGCTAACAGGACAACCTTTCATTTTCCACAAGTTTCATTCCATTTGCTTTAGTATAGCTTGAGTTATAAGTCATAAAACTCGACCTTTCTGAACTACTCTATTTTGGCTCGGTTTGGACATAGGGTAACTTCCTCGAATCACTGGGGACAATTGGGACCATAACAAACTCGGAATTTCATATTGGAATGTTCCCCTATGTGTAAGCTTTCTGAAAAAGTTAGTTTCACTCAATTTGGAGTCGTGTAGGACGAGTTATACCCTCCTCAAGTCACCCTGCCTGGATGAAAGTTCTAGTTCCTAGGTTAACATTAAAAAATTCATATCTCTCTCACCACTAATCCAATGGCCTTATATTATATATCTATGGAAAGCTCTGAATGTCTACTTTCATTTAAAAATAGTTTCATCAGATTTAACTGATTGTAGGCGGCGCCGTACACTCTACCGTACGGACTGCCATGGAATTCCTCAACTAGACAGCATTCCAACTTTCACTTCTCCTAGTTTTCTTCTTCTAACCTTAATTCAAACTCAATATTTCATGTTAATTCAATCATAATCCATCATAATACATCTATTAACTCATCAAATACATGAAGAAGAATACAAGATCATACAGCCATAGGGCAAATAATTCAAGAATAGAAGTAGAATCCTACCTCTTTGGAGTATGATTTGAGCTAAGTGCTGAAACTTGGAGTATTAGAACCTTGCTAAGCTTGAAAGAGTAATGGAATTGATTGAGAGAAGGGAAGAAGGAGGCTGGAACAAGAGAGAGAGAAGGAGGCGTAGATCAGTCAGAAATGAGGGGAAGAGACTGACTTAAATACATGGGGGTAGTTGGCATTATAAGTGTTGATTGGTTGAAATTTTGTGATTGAAGTTCGGCCATGTCTCCTACTGTTGTGGCCAAATTGTTCTCCATGTCGTTCCAAAAGTGGGATATGCTTCTGTCTAACTAAAATCGAAACTCGTCTCTATTATGCTTGAAGTCGGAACTCGTGCCATTTTACTTGAGCTTGGAGCTGAAGCCGGATGTCGGAACTCGTCCTTCTTGCTTGTGACTTAAGGAAATCTTGTCTGCTTTATTTCGAGACTTGGATGTAAGGTCGGAGGTCGGAAGTCTTCAAGCTTGCAATCATATAATCTCGGAACTCCCCATTCAAACTCGAGAACGCCAGCAGAGATGGAAAGCTCTAGGGAATAAGATCGGATATCGGAACTCGTTACATCAAAATCGGACGTTGGCACTTGTATCATTGTTTTAAAGTATCAACTTGGGTAAGTCCGAAGTCGGGATGAGGATGCTTAAGGTCGGAACTCAGGAATTCGAAATCACATTATCAAACCCAAGTTCTTAAACCTGGAAGTCTGTATTTTATATACAGTGTACTTAACGAGATCAAAAACCGGATATATTTCCTTGAAACATGAAGTCGGAAATCAAGAATCACTCCATGTTGTTTGGACTTGAAGGTTAAACTCGGAAGTTGTGGAAAATAATCCAGATGAAGTCGAAAGGTTAAGATCTGACGAACACGAAAATCGTGAATAATCTCATTGAGACTTGGACATAAGTTTGGAGATCGGCAATCATGTCCCAGTATACTTTAACTCGAAGTCGGATATTGGAACTCGGAAGTCACCATTTAGCTCGAAATTAGAATATGAAGTCGGAAATTAGGGATGATCAAAATAAGATGAAGTCGGAAATCGGACACCAGAAGTCAAGACGAACTCGGGACTGGGAAATAATCCCATCTGTCTAGAATTCGAAGATGAAGTTGAAAATTGAAATTGATCAATCCTGAGGGCTAAGTCGAAACTCGAAAATCGGGATATTACATTAAAGGTTTGCCTAAAATCAGTTTTGAAAATGACTCATCTTGTGAGTTCTATCTTAGAGGCAAACAGATCAAAAGTTCTTTCATAGCAAAAATATAGTTTCAACTACTTGACAACTTGAGCTTTTACATCTTGATCTTTTTGGACCAACTAGAACTGCCAGTCTTAGTGGTAAAAAATATGGTCTAGTCATTGTGGATGATTATTCAAGATTCACATAGGTTATATTCCTGATCTATAAGGATGAAGCTTGTGAGGCCTTCAAATGTTTTATAAAAAGAATTCAAAATGAAAAAGGTTTCTGTATCACTTCCATCAGATCAAATCATAGTGGAGAATTTGAAAATCATTCTCTTGAAAACTTTTCTAATGAAAATGGCATTTCTCATAATTTCTCTTTTCCTAGTACTCTTCAACAAAATAGGGTAGTGGAAAGGAAGAACAGATCATTACAAGAAATGGCCAAATCTATGCTTCTCGAAAATGGTTTATCAAAAAGCTTTTAGGCATAAATAGTTAACACTGCCTACTATAATCAAAACCATGTTTTCTTAAGGCCTATTCTCAAGAAAACTCCCTATGAATTATGGAAGGGAAGAAAACCTAACATTTCTTATTTCCATGTCTTTGGATATGAATGTTTCATACTTAATACCAAGGACAAACATTCAAAGTTTGATCCTAATTTGCTTCTAGAATCTTCCTAAGATACTCTTTTGTTTCAAAAGTTTACAGGGTGTACAATAAGAAGACTCAAACTGTGGAAGAAACAATTCATAAAAGCTTCATGGAAAGGAAAAATGATCTGAATCAAAAGGTTGCAAATCTAGAAGAAGAAATGAAAAATATGTCATTTAATGATAATTTCCAGCATCAACAAAACCTTTAGATTGCCATGAGTAATGATGGTGATGATATTTTTGAACTTCCTTCTCATCAACATGTTTCTATGATATTTCTGAAGATCTAGAAGCTACCCCTCTGAAGCAAAGATACACTGGTGTAAGAGACTTGAGAGCTATCTCTCAAAACCAAATTATTGGTGAACCTTCTCAAGGAATTAGAGCAAGATCTTCACTTAGAAGCAAATCCAATCTTTCTCTTATCTCTAAAATTCAACTAGAAAGTATTGAAGAAGCCTTGATGGATGAAAACTGGATTGAAACAATGAAAAAGGAATTATCTTAGTTTGAGAAGAGCAAAGTCTAGACTCTTGTCCCACTACCAAAAGGACAATATGCTATTAGGACAAAATGGGTATTCAGAAATAAACTTGATGAAAATGCAAAGGTTATCAGAAATAAAGCAAGATTAGTGGCTCACGGTTACAATCAACAAGAAGGCATTGATTATGATGAAACTTTTGCCCTTATAGCAAGATTGGAAGCAATCAAAATGCTACTTGCTTATCCTGCATATAAAAGGTTTATGTTATTTCAAATGGATGTAGAATCTTCCTTTTTAAATGGTTTTATATTTGAGGAAGTTTATGTTAAACAACCTCCTGCTTTTGAAAATGAAAGCCTTCCTCACTATGTCTTTAAACTTTCAAAAGCTCTATATGGTTTAAAGCAAGCTCCTAGAGCTTAGTATGAAAGACTCGGCTGTTTTCTGATAAAAAATGCTTTTGTAAGAGGAAAAATTGATACCACTTTATTCATTCTGCATGATAAAAATATTTTTCTAATTGTTTAGATTTATGTTGATGATATTATTTTTGGAGCAACTAATCAAAATTTGTGCAAGAATTTCTCTAAGTTTATGCAGGGAAAATTTGAGATATGTATGATCAGAGAACTATAATTCTTTCTTGAACTACAAATCAAATAATAGAAGTATAGAATCCTGATTCATCAAGAAAAATATGCTAAGGATTTACTTAGAAAGTTTGATATGGGCAAGGCCAAGAGCATTAGTACTCCCATACATCCTTCTCAAGTTCTAGAAGCTGACGAAGATGGTGATAAATGTTGGAAGAGATGACCCGAGAAGAGGGGTTGAATCGTGCCTCCATAAAAATTTCTTAAACTTGAAAACTTTTATAAAGCAACTTTCTCAAGTTCTAGACTTGGAATGCACAAGCAGTTGTTAGATAGAAAAATATTCTGTTTTATAAAGAATAATTAAGTTATTTGAAAGTTGCACAGATTTAAGAATAAAATAAATACTGCTAGTGAATAAAGGAAAGATAGAAGGATCACAGAAAAGGATTTATCCTGGTTCGGCTGCAACAATGCCTACGTCCATTCCCCAACTCCACGTTGAGATTTTTTATACCAAGAGTTTTCTTTTTCCAAGCCTCTCCAGGCTTTACAACTGAGTAGTCTTCCTTTAGCCTTTCCAACAACTGAGTAGTCTTTCTCTAGCCTTTCCAACAACTGAGTAGTCTTTGCCAAGCCTTTCCAAGCTCACAGTGATCACTAATGGCTCTAGTTACAGGGGATATTTGAAGGTTTTATATTTACACTCATACTAAGCTTCTTATATAGAGCATAAATCAATGAGGCACAGTGAGTAACTTCTTTATATTTTGAAACTGAGAATGTTATCTATTACACTCCTATAGAGAAGATTTACAATAGAAGTTACAATGAGTAACTTTCTAGAAAATTAGAAAGTCAGGAAGGATGAAGATATGAAACAATTACTAATTTGAAAATTTGAACAGTGTCTCTATCCTTTTTTTCGAGTTCCAGCTTTATATAGACTTGAGATGTTACCATTGAAGCTTGCAGATCTTGACTCTTGTGCTACTATGATCCACTAGTTTACTGGAAAGAGAAGGTACAACTTTCTTCTTGAACAAGTTTGGATGACATAGAAGGGAGAAAGTAGCCGTTGAAATCATCACCAATTTTTCAGGCTTGTCAGCACTTTCTTTGCAATTTGTCACATCATATTTGACTTTTTGAACTTCTTAATAAAGCATATAGAAGAAGCTTTAGTGGTGAAACACTTCATGAGTATTCACCCTTCTGGATCACGTCATCTTTTTGAATGAGGTTCTCGTGGCATGCTTTTCCTTTCTTGTGCATTATCACTATCTTTCAGAACTTTCTATTTTGTTCCTGAGCAAGTAAACATATAGGACACAAAGCGATATATCCAATATAATCTCATTCGAAAAATGTACCATGCACTTGATGCTTTGATTTATACAAGAAAACAATTTTAGCTTTAAAGCATATCGTTTTACACAAATAAGAATGTGTTTTAACAAATCATTTGTAATTCAAGAGATTTACTTAAAGCTTGATTTGATATCCATCAAAACCTTTAAAACTTGAAACACCTAAAGCAAAAAGACTATTTCAGTTGGACATTGCAGCTTATAATCTCCCCCTTTTTTATGATGGCAAATCAATATTTACGAAAAGTTCTTGTTACCAAAAAAATTTTAAATAGCACAATTTGTTATTTGAAGTAAGTTACTTTTTGAAGAGAGTAGTAATACTCATGATATTAGAAACATTAGAAAAATTGAATCCTTTTTCAAACTAGAGGGTTTTGAATATATTTTAAGTAAAAGTGCATGGGATTCTTATGATATATAAAATCATCACTTTAGCATAATAAAGTATCTAAACATATCAGAGCAACAGTTCAGATAGTTCAAATAAGATACATATAATCAGAGTGATTATGTAACAAAAAACATATTCATACAGATCCCATAATCTTGTAACAATGTAAACCCAGTGTAACTAAGCAATTATCATCTTAATCAATTTAGATTATTTAATATTAGAGCATTCAATGACTCATATGTTAGATAATTTAATAGTTCACACATAATATAGTTGCACTAAAAAATGATCAAAGGATATAAAAGCATAATTGTTAAAGAGATAAATATAACTAAACTGTAATTCTATCCAAAGTTTTGTGATAAAGTGTTCAAGATATATATATATATATATACACTAAAAAATAAGTCCTAAGACTAATGTATGCATGCTCCCCCTCAATGTATGCTCCCTTCCAGCTTAAGTTTTTCTTGAAATATCTTCTCTTTTGACATCATCAAAAAAATAAGGATATGGGATCATGGAAGAGCCATCACTGATTGCCTTTTGCTTTCTGAATCATCTTTAGAATCTGCAAAAGAAAAATCTCCATCTTATCCATTCTTCGGTGCAGCCTTTGCTAATGAGCTTGAAGCTCAGCTTGATTGGCCATGATAGTATGTTGACTGGCTAGGAGTAGATCCATCTGGACTTCAGCAGCATTTGGAAAAACTTTAGCAAATGAAATATCCCCAGAAGGCAGTTTTTTGGTGTGCTACTCGTGACTGGCTGAGAATTGTTGGGGTTCAGAAATAGTAGGAGTAGTTGTTTTGTCATATTTAGGTATTGAGGTCAACAACAGCAATGTCTGTGCAGTAACAGAAGTAGCAGGAACATCTTAAGAGACTGTAGCAATGGTTAGATGAGGCAATGGAGTGGTCAAAGGGGCAATCTCATATTCAACAACAGCAGCTTCATTTTCTAGTTTTACTACCAGAACAAGTGTCCTTTTAGGCGTTGGTCTTTCTGGTGTAGTCTCAGCTGATTGAACCAGTGATCTTTCTTGATTCAAGGGAATCAATGGTAGGCTGACAGGTTGAGTTGCTAGTTGTCCTGTGCTTCCTTCAGTTCCTTCAGAAGGTAACATAACCCTTCTCATCTCATAATGTTGATTGACATCTTTAATGATCACATATTGTTGGTCTAGCTCCAAAGCAGTAGATGAGCTTCTTGTACCTCTAGTTGATACACCAACTACAGTAGCTTTATCCTTTTTTCTTTGCAACCATGCATCGGTTCTCATTCTGTTTTCTGCAGCTTCCAGTAATGCTTTTTAGTGACATATTGTCTTCATCAACAGTGGCAAAAGTGCTATAAAATGCACCAACTAGCCCTATGTAGACATCCTCTGAGATGCTCAAAAACTTGTTCCACGCTTGGAACTCAAAGACTTCTATAATCTAAGGAAGGAAGGCAAAGTTTGCCAAAATGAAGATTTTTCCAAAGGCAATGGACTGGATAAAGTAGTTCCTATGAAAGTTCCTTTGCATTTCATCGTCATCAAACTTGTAGGGAACGTTGTAATCTCCCTTTTTCTTCATGATGATTTGAAATGGTAGAAGGTTGAAGGTGAAAGAGGGAAGTGTTTAGGCTAGGTGTATAGAGGAAAGAGCAAAGGTAGGAACGTTTATGAAAGAAGAAGATAGCAATGAACAGTTTTTCTTAGTGACTTGGGAAGTGAAAGTTAGTATGATAGGTGAAAGTTAATGAGGGAAACTAATGGTTAAAGTATGTGAACGATTTTCAGCGTGCAAATGACATCATTTTAGGTTAAGTGACCTTTTGGTTTTCCTGCTTCAATGGCATCATGGCATAAGAAGTTACGAGTGAGCCCCACGTCTTTAAAAACCGTTCAATTCTTTAGAAGCTTGAAGTCTATGAGAAGCTTGAGTCACCATTTTGATGAAAAGAGAAGGCTTTTTTTTTTTTTTTTTTTTTACAAATAACACTTTTCTGATATCTTCTCTCTAAGTTATTTCAGAATCCATCTTTCTCGACTTGTACTGCATGTCATTTTTCTCAACCAAGTAGATAACCAGTTTTGAATTAACTTTCTGAACCATATGAGGAAACTTTCTAAGTTGGTTCTTTAATCCTTTCTTGATGTGATCTTTCTGAGGCACACATTGACATTGAAGAACTTTATCCAGAAAGCAAATCCCATTGGGATGTAGCAATCTCAGCTTTAACTTTTGCTCAAGAGATATGGAGGTACCAAATACAATGTAAACGAATGATTAAAAGCTAATCATGTTCAGAAGATTCCTTATATGACAGAAACAATCTTCAGCTAAGGGTTTTGTAAAAATGTCAGCAATCTGACTTTCAGTATTAATAAATCTTAGCTCAATATCTCCTTTTTGATCATGATCTCTTATGGAATGATGCTTGATGTCAATGTGCTTAGATCTAGAGTGCTGAATAGGATTCTTTGTTAGATTAATTGAACTAATATTGTCACATAAAATAGGGATTTTGGTATACTAATAACTAATCGGCAAGTATACCGAATCATTCAAGCAGTCAACATGGTGAATGAGTATCGTCCCATGAGGATTGATGTTATCAAACAACAGTTCGTTAAATCAACTTCTATATAGATTAGCACAAATTTTTTGGATTAAAGGAAGTCCTAAATTAAAATTTCAAGTAAAACAATACGCAATTAAAATTTAACTAAAAAAATTCTAAAATTAAAAGAGGATAAAATTTTTCTTAAAATTAACAATTATTCAAATAAAGTTAGAGGTTGGGTTAATCTGGTTTCTCTCAAAGATAAGTGAATTCCTATAACTTGAACTAAAAAATTTGGATTAAAGAAAATATGCTCGGTAACTAATCCCCAATTCCTTAGTGAATCAATTCTCTTCTTCTTACCTACAGTATATCAATTCCTTAATCATACTTTAGGGAAAAGAAGGATTAAGCAAACAAACTCCTCCATAATTCACACAACATCAAGATATATTCCTAAACCTTGAGAGTTATGGAGTTTATCCCTAGACCAAGAACATACATAAATTTCCCAATTCACATGTAAACCCTAAGTTAAATTATGAAAGGTCAATCCACAATTTGCAATAAAATCAAAGGATAAACTTTTAATTCCATAAAATCCAATATCAAATCATAAGAAATTCATCCAATGAATACCCAAACCAAAATACACCCTTACCCTAACTAAAGATTCTAGTGACTCATAGAAAAGAAGAAAACAAGACAAAAAATAAGAGAGAAATGCATGAAAAACCTAAGATTTGGAGCGATCAAATCTTCAATCTCCCCTCCTCTTACTATCTTTGGTATGTTCCCAGAGCTTCAGAGTGTTTCTCCCTTTTTTTCTCACCTAAAAAAATCCCCAAATGAGTGGCTTATTCCTCTTTTATTCCTGCAGACAGCGAACAAGCACTTGTTTGTGCATCGCTGGTGCCCGAGCGCCAGACTACTGAAATAGCATTCTTCTTTCAGATGTGCCAGCTCTTGAGTGCTAGATTTTGGGTGCTCGAGCACCAAGTTGCCTAAAAGCTTTTCCTTTGCTTTGTTGCATTGCTTGAGCGCTGGGACTATGGTGCCTGAGCACCAAACACTTGACAAGCACTTTGACTATCACTTCCCAATTAGTTGTAGCAAACTCATAATCTATAAATGCAACCAAAACACATGCTTAGCCCATAATTAATCCTCAAACAAGATAGAAAACAAACAAAAACTTAAACTTCTAGAAATTCAAATAAAAATACTTATCAAATACTCAAAATAATGAGAATTTAAAACTAAAAAGCTCTTAAAAACTTAACCACTTGATGGTGTAACACCCTAACAACTTAATATTATACTTAAGTCATAACATAAAATTGGATAAATTGCGTTACCGTATTAGTATCCCGTTTATAGTTGTATTCAGTATATTATATTCTCTTTTTCTCATATATATATATATATATATATTTGGACGAAATATACCTCAAGGCGCAGAGGTCCTATAGATATATGTAAACAGAAGAAACGGCACGCTGTATATAATAAACGTGTTCAGCATCGCAGAATGTAACAAAATTTAATAAAAAGCACAATAGAAAGGATAAAGATAGGTAATATATCATCAGTCATCTACACACACACACATATACATATACATATACATATATATATATATATATATATATATATATATATATATATATATACATATATATATATATATATATATATATATGTTGGAAGCCAATGCTTCAGTTTATATATAGGTTCAAAAGAGGATACATAAATAGGGTCAGTGTACCAAAAAGACATAAGGCCCGTGTCAGTTAAAATGATCCTACGAGGTCCTCAAAGGACATTTCAAACTAGCTGACATATATACGGCTAAGTCTATGGCCCAATGCTGCACACTACCAAAAGAGGGTCATACTGTACAATGTAATCCTGCGGCTGGGACCTACTCAATCATGTAGCCGTTGGCCATACCAAGCTCAGCTGGGGAGTAGTCAACACTAGGTCCCGAGAAGGAGGATGATGAGCCGATAGCCTCAGAAGGATCGCTCTCAAGACTGAGCGGAATGGCTGGAACCACCTGCAGAGGTGATTCTGGTGGAAGGCTGGCAGGAGCTGCAGGTGCTGCGGGTGCTGGAGGAGGGTATGCTACATGCAACGGGATTGCAAAATACGGAGCGGCAGGGTCAAAAGCAGGGTGAAATAAAGGAACAACAAAATCCCTATTACTAAAAAGATAGAGATGGAAATGGTAGGAGCAGGCTATGTACAATGAGTCCAACACGGGGTCATGGTGGAGCTGTAGGTCAGGGATCTCAATAAACAGGGTAGCTATCGTGTCCATTCCTAGAGTCTGAGAATGATGCGAAAATATAAAGCGAGGTGAGAATTTAAAGAAATTATCAGTAGGATTCGACTACAGTATTAAACTGACATCACATTCATTCTCAGTTGCTTCGGTTTTTATTTAATTATAAAAACATGACATCAAATTAATCTATCCACATTTAATAAGTTTAAGAAAATGTCTGGTCCGAAGCAATGTTCAATTTTACTTAAGACAACATAAGAAATAGAATAACCTACTAAATAGTATTACACAGAATAAATGAACATACAGCAGTAAGTAAACATAACAGTTAAACTGTAAATAATTTATAATGACTATTCAATGCACCATGCATAAACTCATTCTTAAACTTATCATCATAAACTTTTCCGTTACTTGGTCCCCTGGGAGTTCTTGGCCATTAAGACTCCTGGATAATAGTCTGCTTTTTAGGATCGAGCTCGTTACTATATAGGAATGCCAGGTTTACTTTTCCCGACCTTCCCACCGATCTATTCCCCTTAATTTTAATCTAGGGCTAGCCCAAGCATTATGGAACTTTTATCATAACATAACCTTTATGAATTTCTTGAAAATGCACATGTATCTAAATGTATAATATAACTCATGCATAGGCTTTACCGAAATTTCGGCAACATAACGGAACGTGTCCGCTTCCCCATTAATAGTGCTAGTACTTAGGAAAATAATTTTTCAGAGAAATCATAACATTTCATTCACAATTCAAATATCAAACTCATGGGCACAATTGTTGCATTTAAAACATGGTTGCTGTCTCAACACTTTCATTCAACCCAATTTTTGTAAATCAGGCCACAAGTTCTATTTTACTCATTTGGGCCTAAATTTTGGGTATGTTAGAGTGTTATGCGTCTATTGTCTAACCTCTTTGGTCCCATCTAGTTTTGATAAATGCAGCTCAAGTTATTTAAGTTTTATCTCAGCTGGCCAGAATTACACACTTAAAAGTAAAAATCCACTAAAAATCAAAAACCAGTTCAAATCATACTAAATTGGTATCATATAATATCTAACAGGACAAGCTATCATTTGCAATAAGTTCCATTTCATTTTCTTTAGCAGAGCTTGAGTTATAAGCCTCAAAATTTGACCTTTCTAAATTGCCTTGTTTTGGCCTGGTTTGGACATAGGCCAACTTCCTTGAACCACTAGGAACAAACGGGACCTTATTTAACTCTAAAATTTTTATAGAATATTCTCCTATGTGTAAGCTTTCTAAAAACATTGGTTTCATTTAATTCCAAGTGTATAGGGCAAGTTTTGCCATGAACAACCTACTTTGCCTAGAATCAAACTCAAAAACCTAGGTCGAACTTCAAAAATTCATATCTCTCTCAATACTAATCCAACTACCTTATAATTTATATGGTTGGAAAGCCCTAGATGTCTAGTTTCACATAAAAATAGTTTCATGAAATTTAAATGGCTGTAGGTGGATCCGTACACTCTGTCGTACGGACTATTGGAGGGTTTTGATCTTCCAACCCCTCTCTGCATCCTACCCTCACTCCTTTTTACTTCTTAATCGATTTTAAACACAAAACAGCCATTAAACCAGCCAATAATCATCATATACATCCAACATCACATTAAGAAGTGAGAAAACAAAAGACCCAAATAGCCACCCATAACCAAGAAGACAAGAACAAAGTTGAATCTCTACCTCTTTTAGGTGTGATCTTGCTAAATTTGAGTTTGGATTGATGGAACCTTATCAAAGCTTGGAGGTTTGATGGAGTGCGTTAAGAGGAGAAGAGAAGAAGAAGGCTGGAAGAAGAAGGGAGGGAGGCGCTAGTCAGCTGAAGGGAAAAGGAAGGAAATATGTCATAAAGTCTTAATGAGGTAGTTGAAAATGTGAGTTTTGATTGGATGATACTTTGTGGCTAATTTTCAGCCATGTCTCCCTCTTTTTATGGCCATTGTTGTGCCACCGTTAGAGGGTTAAGTGGCTGAATATTCAGCCTTTGAGTCATAGGGTTTTGGGTATAAAATCCTATTGATTCAGTTCTGACAGTTTAAAATACTAAAATTTTACCGATTTCCCTTAAATCGGTAAATCGGATTAGGAAAATTTTTATGAAATCTTCTATGCTTCTAATCTAATCTCAATTACTTCCTAGTTAATTAACCCTAATTAAATATTTAGTCGAATTTTAATTAACCTCAATTATTCGATAAAAATCGATCAACTAGGTGAAAAACGATAAAAATCCGGTGGATGTTACAGATGGAACATCATATACGTCAAATTGAAATCTTCTAGTTGTTGCTTAATCCACAAGATTTGTGTACTGCAATTTGCAGTAAACACATATTTAGCCTCTGCAGTTAAAAGAGCAATAATGTTATGCTTTTTGCTTGGCCATGTTATTAACGACTTTCCAAGAAAGCAACAGCAACCACTAGTGGTTTTTCTTTCAACTTTATCTCCAGTAAAATCAGCATCATAATAGCTTGTAATATTGCAAGCAGTATCTATCTCGTACCAGAGACCAAGATTAGTAGTACCAACTAAATATCTCAAAATTCTCTTAACAGAATTGAAGTGTGATTGTTTGGGATTGGATTGGAATCTAGGACAAATTTTCACACTTAATTGTAAGTCAAGTCTACTAGCAGTAAGATATAGTAGGGATCCAATCATTCTTCTGTAAAGAGTTTCAAAAACTTTTTCACCATCTTTGTTAGCTTCTAGAACTTAAGAATGATGCATGGGAGTATTGATGCTCTTGGCCTTGTCCATATCAAACTTTCTAAGCAAATCCTTAGCATATTTTTCTTGATGAATCAAGATTCCATCCTTTTGTTGTTTGATTTGTAGTCTAAGAAAGAATTTTAGTTCTTCCATCATACTCATCTCAGATTCTCCCTACATAAGATTAGAGAAATTCTTACACAAATTTTGATTAGTTGCTCTAAAAATAATATTATCAACATAAATCTGAACAATCAAAAGATCATTTTTGTCATGAAGAATGAATAAAGTAGTGTCAACTTTTCCTCTTACAAAACCATTTTTGATCATAAAAGAATTGAGTTTATCATACCAAGCTCTAGGAGTTTGCTTTAAACCATACAAGGCTTTTGAAAGCTTAAACATATGTTCAGGAAAGTTTTAATTTTCAAAATCAGGAGGTTGATTAACATAAACTTCCTCAGATATAAAACCATTTAAAATAGTAGATTTTACGTCCATTTGAAATAACATAAATCCTTTATATGTGGCATAAGCAAGTAGCATTCTGATTGCTTCCAATCTTCCTACAGGGACAAAAGTTTCATCATAATCAATGCCCTCTTACTGATTGTAACCTTGTGCCACTAATCTTGCTTTATTTCTGATAACTTTTCCATTTTTATCAAGCTTGTTTCTAAACACCCATTTAGTCCCAATAGCAAATTATCCTTTTGGTAATGGGACTAAAGTCCAGACTTTGCTCTTCTCAAACTGAGATAATTCTTCTTCCATTACTTCAATCCAATTTTGATCTGTCAAGGCTTCATTAATACTTTCTGGTTGAATTTCAGAGATAAGAGCAAGATTAAATTCACTTTTGAGTGAAGATCTTATTCTAATTTCTTAAGAAGGTTCACCAATAATTTGGTTTTGAGAGACAACTTTCAAGTCTTACATCAGTGTCTCTTTACTTCAGAGGGGTACCTTTTGGTTCATCAGAAATACCGTCAGAAACATGTTGATGAGAAGGAAGTTTAGAAACATCATCATAATCATTTCTAGTAGCAATCTGAAGGTTATGCTTGGGGAATTGTCATTTAACGACATATTTTCCATTTCTTCTTCCAGATTTGCAACCTTCTGATTCAGGTCATTTTTCTTTTCTAAGAAGCTTATATGAATTGCTTCTTCCATAACTTGAGTCTTCTTGTTGAACACCCTATAAGCTTTTGAAACAGAAGAGTATCCTAGGAAGATTCTAGGATCAGATTTGGGATCAAACTTTAAAAGTTTATCCTTTGTATTGAGTATAAAACATTCGGATCCAAAGACATGAAAATAAGAAATATTGGGTTTTCTTCCCTTCCATAGTTCATAGGGAGTTTTCTTGAGAATAGGCCTTAAGAAAATACGATTTTGAATATAGTAGGCAGTGTTCAAAAGCCTTTTGATAAATCACTTTTGAGAAGCATAGTTCTGCCCATTTCTTGCAACAATTTGTTCTTCTTTTCCACTACCACATTTTACTGAGGAGTTTTAGGAGAAGAGAAATTATGAGAAATGCCATTTTTATTACAAAAGTTTTCAAAAGAATGATTTTCAAATTCTCCACCACGATTTGATCTGATAGAAGTGATGCAGAAACCTTTTTCATTTTGAATTCCTTTAGAGAAAGATTCGAAGGCCTCACAAGCTTAATCCTTATGGATCAAGAACATAACTCATGTGAATCTTGAGTAATCATCCACAATGACTAGATCATATTTCTTACCACCTAGACTGGCAGTTCTAGTTGGTCCAAAAAGATCAAGATATAAAAGCTCAAGTGGTCTAGTAGTTGAAACTACATTTTTGCTATGGAAAGAACCTTTGATCTATTTGCCTCTAAGACAAAACTCACAAGATGAGTCATTTTCATAATTGATTTTAGGCAAACCTTTGACTAGCTCCTTCTGAGAAATCTCAGAAATCAACTTCATATGAGCATGACCAAACTTCTTGTGCCATAGCCACTTTTTGTCCACGAAGGAAGCTAAGCATTTTACATTTTGATCTAGAAGGTCATTTAGATATAATATATAAGTATTATTATGTCTTTTAATAGTAAGAATGATTTTATTAGTAGTGGAATATTTAATAATACATTTTCAAGGTTCAAACATAACTTTGTAGCCTTGGTGACAGAATTGACTAATGCTCAGAAGGTTATGAGTTAACCCTTCTACTAACATAACATCATTTATTATATTGGAATTGTTCTTACCAACATTACCTATACCAATGACTTTGGATTTGATTCTGTCGACAAATTTTATTATTCCATTATCTTTGGATCTGAGATTTTTGAACCAGGATTTATTTCCGATCATGTGTTTGGAGCACCCACTGTCCAGATACCACTTCTTTTCCCTTTGATGTATTGATTTAAGACATACCTACATCAGAAGCAATTTTAACTTTAGGTACCCATATATTCTTGGGTCCTTTTGTGTTAATAGTATTTTTGGGCTTTTTCTCTTTCTGTTTGGCTTTCCTTATGGAGAAACATCTTTCAGAAGGGTGTACCTTTTTGAAATAGTATATGCATGTAGGAATCTTAGACTATGGATCTTTGGATGAAATCTCATTTTCCTATTCCACATATCCTAATCCTGTTTTGTCAAGATATGGTTTTTGACCTCCAAGCATAAGATCGAGACTTTTTGAGCCATTTACCAATCATTCAAGATTAGATTTGAGAAGTTTAACCAAGTTCTGAAGCTTAGAAGTATTAGTGGAAGCATTTTGATTGTCTTTAGAAACTTTTGTTTTGAAGGTATTAACATCCTTTTGAAGGGTGTCATTTTTTTTTAAAAGAACAGCATTTCCTTTTTCTAACTTCTCATTCTCAATCTTGAGTTTTTCGAAATCTAAAGATAGTTTTTGAAAGGTTTTTTTTTTTTCAAAAAGGCATAGTGGGAAGTAAGTAACTGAGAATCATCCAAGAGATCATCATAGGATTTTTGAAGTTTTTCAAATGAAGATTTAAGTTCAGAATCATATACTTTAGTTTCTTCTTCTGATACAATGTCAACCATAAAGCAGAGATTTGCTATAATTTCTTTTTCACTTTGTGATTTAGTATTCTCTTGTTCTTCATCTAGATCCTCCCATGTAGCCATCATAGCCTTCTTCTTTGTAGTCTTCTTTCTCAAGGTTATCTTCAGTCTAGGACATTCAGATCTAATATGTCCAGGTTCCTTGCATTCAAAGCAGATGATCTCATCTTGCTTAGCCTTCCCTTTTTTGTCTTTCTTGGGAACAAGGTTCTTTTTCTTCCTCTCAATCCATGCTTTTGAGATCTTCTTTGCTAAGTGAGCAATTTCATCATTATCATCATCATCATCAGAGGAATCCCTTCTTCTTCTTCAAATTCTTCTGAGACTTTCATGGCTTTGGAAGACTGAGTCCTCTTTTAGGTGAACGTCAAAGCAATAGATTTTCCCTTCATGGCCGCCTCATCAGAGACTTCATTTAGCTCAATCTTATGAGTTTTTAATGACCTAATGAGAGCATCTAAGCTAAGCATATTCAGGTCCTTAACTTCTTGAATAGCCATGACTTTTGGATGCCAAGTCTTTGAAAGACTCCTTCGAATCTTTCTCACCATTTATGCGTTGGTGTACCTTTTGCCTAAAGCCTTCAGCTAATTTATGATATGCATATTAATGGACTAACATGCTGATCTTGGTTTCTTTGACCTGATCCATTCCTTCATGAAGCACTTGAAGTCTATCCCATATTTCCTTGGCTGAATCATAGGATATGATTTTGTCATATTCACTTTTGCTCAAGGCATATGTGAGAAGGTACTTTGCCTTAGCATTCATTTGAACTTTGGTTTTGTGCTGATTAGTCCATTCATTTCTAAGAATGGTTCTGACTATAGCTGGTGGAGGTTGCTCTAGATCAACAACTACTTGAGGTCCTGGTTGCTTAATCGTGGGTATATAGTCATCATTTTCTATTATTTCCCCCATATCCAAACTTGTGGACTCGATGAAAAGTCTCATTCTATCCCTCAAATATGGATAATCTTTACTATTAGAGTAAGAAGGATGATTAATGGAGTGAACTTCTGCAATATAATTTATTTTTTGAGCCATTTGATAGGATCTTTGACCTCTACAACCGTTAGGAAGCTCAACCCCAGAATTAGGCTCTAATGCCAATTGTTGGAAGAGATGACATGAGAAAGGGATTGAATCGTGTCTTCACAAAAATTTCTTAAACTTGAAAACTTTTATAAAGCAACTTTCTCAAGTTTTAGACTTGGAATGCGCAAGCAGTTGTTAAATAGAAAAATATTTTGTTTTATAAAGAATAATTGAGTTATTTCAAAGTTGCACAAATCTAAGAATAAAATAAATACTGCTAGTGAATAAAGGAAAAATAGAAGGATCACACAAAAGAATTTATCTTGGTTCGGCCGCAACAATGCCTACGTCCATTCCCCAACTCCACATTGAGATTTTTTATACCAAGAGTTTTCTTTTTCCAAGCCTCTCCAAGCTTTACAAATGAGTAGCCTTTCTCTAGCCTTTCCAAGCTTTACAATTGAGTAGTTTTTGCCAAGCCTCTCCAAGCTAAACGAGTAGTAATTTTCTTAGCTTCTCCGAGCTCACGGTGATCATTAATGGGTCCGCTTACAAGGGATATTTGAAGGTTTTGTGTTTACACTCACACTAAGCTTCTTACACAGAGCATAAATCAATGAGATATAGTGAGTGACTTCTCTATATTCTCAAACTGAGAATGTTATCTATTACACTCCTATAGAGAAGGTTTTACAACAGAAGTTACAATGAGTAACTTTCTAGAAAATTAGAAAGTCAGGAAGGATGACAATATGAAATAATTGCTAATTTGAACATTGTCTTTATTTTCTTCTTCGAGTTTCGGCTTTGTATAGACTTGAGATGTTACCGTTGAAGCTTGCAGACCTTGAGTCTTGTGCTACTATGATCCACTAGTCCATAACGGGAAAGAGAGGGTGCAGCTTTCTTCTTGAACAAATTTGGATGACATAGAAAGGAGAAAGTAGTCGTTGAAATCCTCACCAACTTTTCAAGCTTGTTAGCACTTTCTTTGCAACTTGTCATATCATATTTGACTTTTTGAACTTCTTAATGAAGCATAAAGAAGAAGCTTTTGTTGTGAAATACTTCATGAGAATTCACCCTTCTGGATCAAGTCATCTTTCTGAATGAGGTGTGACCCTTTTTGTGGCATGCTTTTCCCTTCTCATGCATTATCACTTTCCTTCTAAACTTTCTATTTTGTTCGAAGTAAGAAAACATATAGGACACAAAGTGATATATCCAATATAATCTCATTTGAAAAATGTACTACGCACTTGATGCTTTGATTTATACAAAAAAATAATTTTAGCTTTAAAGCATATTGTTTTACACAAATAAGAATGTATTTTAACAAATCGTTTGCAGTTCAAGAGATTTATTTAAAGCTTGATTTGATATCTATCAAAGCCTTTAAAACTTGAAATGTCTAAAGCAAAGAGACTGTTTCAGTTGGGTAGGAGCTTACAAGAAAGTTTCTAAAACTCTTTACAGAGGTATGATTAGATCCCTACTATATCTTACTGCTAGTAGACCTGACTTACAATTAAGTGTGGGAATTTGCTCTAGATTTCAATACAATCCTAAACAACCACACTTGAAAGCTGTTAAGAGAATTCTGAGATATCTTGTTTCTACTACTAATCTTGGTCTCTGGTACGAGAAAGGTACTACTTGTAATGTTACAAGCTACTATGATGCTGATTTTGCGGGAGACAGAGTTGAAAGAAAAAGGCACAACTGGTTGTTGTTGCATTCTTGGAAAGTCATTAATAACATGGTCAAGCAAGAAGCAGAACACTATTGCTCTTTCAATTGCAGAGGTTGAATATGTATCTGCTGCAAATTGTAGTACCCAGATTCTATGGATTAAGAAACAACTAGAAGATTTCAATCTAAGGTATACCAAAATCCCTATGTAATGTGACAATACTAGTGGAATTAATCTCACAAAAAATCCTATTCATCACTCTAGATCTAAGTACATTGACATCAAGCATCATTTCATTAGAGATCATGTTCAAAAAGGAGATATTGAGCTAAGATTTATTAATACTGAAAGTCATATTGTTGACATTTTTACTAAACCCTTAGCTGAATATTGTTTCTATCATATAAGCAACCTTCTGAACATGACTAGCTTTTGATCATTCATGTACATTGCATCTGGTACCTCCCTACTTGAGCAAAAGTTTAAAGCTAAGATTGCTACTTCCAAATGGAATTTGCTTTCTGGATAAAGTTCTTCAATTTCAGAGTGTGCCTCAGAAAGATCACATCAAGAAAGAGTTAAAAAATCGGCTCAAAAAGTTATCTTAGATGGTTTAGAAAGTTATCTTAGAACTGGTTATTGCCATGGTTGAGAAAGAAATGGTGTACAGTATAAGTTGAGAAAGATGGGTTTAAAAATGATTCAAAGAGAAGACTTCAGAAAGTTTCTCAGTTCATTTGTGAAAATGTTCTCCCCTCATCAAAATGGTGACCCAAACTTCTCATAAACATCAAGCTTCTGAAGAGCTGAAACAGTTTTAAAACATGGGCCTCACACATAACTTCTTATGCCATGTTGCCGTTGAAGCAAGAAAACCAAAAGGTTACACAACCTAAAACGATATCATTTGCACGCTAAAAATTGTTCACATACTTTAACCATCAGTTTCCTTCATTAACCCTCACCGATCACATCAACCTTTCACTTCCTGAGTTACTGAGAAAAACCTCTACCTATTCATCTCCTCCGTTCACAAACCATCCTTCATTTACTTTTCCCCCTATACACCTAGCCTATACATTTTCTCTCCTTCACTTTCAACCTTCTACCATTTCAAATCATCATTATGAAAAAGGGAGACTATAGCATTCCTTACTTGTTCGATGATGAAGAAATACAGACAAACTTCCATAAGAACTTCTTTATCAGGCCCATTGCCTTTGGAAGGAGTTTTGGCTTGGCAAACTTCTCCTTCCTTCCTCAAATTATAAATGTATGAGTTCCAAGGGTGGAATGAGTTTCTAAAAATCTCTGAGGACATCTGCACAAGGCTAGTTGGTGCATTCTACAGCACTCTCGCCTCTATTGATGAAGAAAATACATCACTAAGCAGCCTTATTGGAAGTTTTGAGATTTAAATGCTTCCTTCTAATCTGTTTCAAATCATCAACACAACCAAGGTGTTCTGTGCAGTTGTGGTGCCAAATGGTGGGAACAATTTGAAGCCACAAAAGAAGAAGTTTCAAAAGTACTCACTGGCAGAAGAGACATGCACGTAAGAAACATTTGTACTTCATATCTTCTTACTACTGTTAGGACTGTATATTTTGTGGTCCAATACACTCTGCTTCCCAGAATGGGAAACACTAATGTCATGATAGAAGTGGACCAAATGGTCATGTTCTGCCTTATAACTAGAATAAGGATAAATATGGTCAAGTTGATCTTGGACTACATGCTCTCGGCCATTGATGAAACATGAAGGAGTCATGCTGTTGTGCCCTATGGTATGCTCCTCACATGTGTGTTTGCAAGAGCCCAACTTCCTGTTGATGGACAGAGGAAAGATAAGAAACACCCTGCCACCACTAAAAAAACATTCTCTGCCATGGGCTTAAAACTTCAAGGCCCTGCTATAGAGGGAGAGAAGAAGAAAAAGAATAAGGAAGAGGAAGAGAAGAAGTAAGAAGAAAAGAAGGAGCCAAAGAGAAAACAAGCTCCTCTCTAGAAGGTTAAATTCAAACCTTTTGAAGACCTTAGAAAGAAACAGAGACATGACAGAAGTCTCTCCCCTATCTCTGAAGAGAGGAGAGTCAGTAAAAGAAGATTACTAAAGCTTGCTGAAGAATCCTCCTTCTCCAGTGCAGAAGATAAAGCATCGGCCATTGCTGCAAAACCAATGAATGCTGCTGCACCTGCATTATTTGCACAAAGACCTTCCAGGCCTAGAGAAAGAGGGATTATGATAAGGGAACATCCTCCTCAAGAGTAATAAAAGCAAACTGAAGCTGAAGCTTCAGATAAAGATGAGGATCCTAAAATCAGAAGGAAAAGGAAAAAACCAATGAAGAAAGCTTCTGCACAACCTTCTGCAGAATTCCCTTCTTTCTCTATCAGAAAGAGCTTACTTGATGCAGCAAAAAACAAAATGAGAACTGAGGCATGGCTGCAAAGGCAAAAAAATAAAGCAGCTAGAGTTGGTGCTTCAACTAGAGGTACAAGAAGCTCATCTACTTCTTTGGAGGTGGACCAACAATATGTGGTCATTGAATATGTCAATCCACCTTTTGAGATGAGAAGGGTTGTGTTATCTTCTGAAGGAGCTGAAAGAAGAATAGAACAGCTAGTTAGTCAACCTGTCAGCTTACCATTGATTCCTTTGAATCAAGAAAGATCATTGGTTCAAAT
Source organism: Pterocarpus macrocarpus (assembly GCA_031439585.1). Lineage (NCBI taxonomy): Eukaryota > Viridiplantae > Streptophyta > Magnoliopsida > Fabales > Fabaceae > Pterocarpus > Pterocarpus macrocarpus. Next base: position 29,376,307 of record CM062513.1, on the reverse strand, counting down.
AGCTGAGACTCCACCAGAGAGGTTAGAGCCTAGAAGGACACTCATTCTGGTAGCAGATCAAGAAATGCTACTGCTACTGAATTTGAAGCTGAAAAATTGATCACTTCAATGCCAAATCCAACCATTGCCATAATCCCTCACAATGTTCTTGCTACTCCTGTTTACTATACAGGCATTGCTATTGCTGATCTCCACACCAAAATATGATAGAACAACTATTCCTGCTAGTTCTGAACCCCAACAATCCTCAGCTAGTCACAGCTAGCACACTGGAAAACTAGCTTCTGGAGACCCTTCATCTGCTGAAATTTTTCTAAATGCTGCTGAAGCCCAGATAGATCTACTCCTGGCCAATCAACATACTATCATGGCCAATCAAGCTGAAATTCAAACTCATCAGCAAAGGCTGGACTAAAGAATGGATAAAATGGAGAATCTTCTATCGCAAATTCTGAAGACGATTCAGAAAGCAAAAGGCAATCAGTGATAGCTCTTCTATGATCCCACATCTTCATTCTTTTTGATGAGTTCAAAGGGGGATAACGAAAGATATTTCAAGAAAAGCTTAAGCTGAGGGGGAGTATACATTGAAGGGGATCATGCATACATTAGTCTTAGGGCTCATTTTTTTTTTGTCATTCTAGAAACATTTCATTATTTTTTTCCTTTCTTTCTTTATCTTTATATAATTTTGAACATTTTATCACACGACTATGGATAGCATTACAGTTCAGTTATATTTATCTCTCCAACAATTATACTTCAATATCCCTTGATCTTATCTTTTCAGCTAGTGCAACTATATAATGTGTGAGCTATTAAATGATCTGATATGTGAGTCATTGAATGCTTTGATATCATGGTTTATTTCTTTTCTTTCAACTGATTGAAATAATATTTGCTTAGTTACACTGAGTTTACATGGTTACAAGATCATAAAAATCTATATTTTTTTTTTGTTGTTGTTACTTTCTACATAATTGCTCTGATTATTTGCATCTTACTTGAACTATCTAAACCTTTGTTTTGATATGTTTAAATGCCTTCTTATACTAAAGTGATGATTTTATACATCATAAGAATCCTATGCACTCGTACTAAGAATATTCAAAACCCTTTGGTTTGAAAAAGGATTCAATTTTTTTTCTGAAGTTTCTGGATATCATGATTATCACTACTCTCTTCAGAAAGTAACTTACTTCAAATAACAAATCATGCTCTTTTGAAATTTTATTTTAACAAGAACTTTTCTTAAATATTGATTTGTCATTATCAAAAAATGGGAGATTATGAGCTCCAATACCCAACTGAAATAGTCTCTACTTTAGACATTTCAAGTTTTAAAGGTTTTGATGGACATTAAATCAAGTTTTAAGTAAATTTCTTGAAACTGCAAATGATTTGTTAGACACATCCATTTGTGAGTAAAACGATATGCTTCAAAGCTAAAATGGTTATCATATGAAATGAAGTGTCAAAATCCGTGGTACTCTTTTTGAAAGTGATTACATTGGATCTATCGCTTTGTGTCCTTATGTTTACTCACTCAAGAATAAAATAGAAAGTTCAAAAGGATAGTGATATAGCACCAAAAAGGAAAAGCATGCCATAAGAAGGGTCACACGTTATTCAGAAAGATAACTTGATTTAGAAGGGTGAATTTTTACGAAGTATCTTACCACTAAAGCTTCTTCTATATGCTTCATTGAGAAGTTTAAAAAGTCAAATATGATTTGACAAGTTGAAATGAAAATGCTGACAAGCTTGAAAAGATGATGAAGACCTCAACGGCTACTTTCCCTCTTCCATGTCATCTAAACTCGTTGAAGAAGAAAGCAGTTCCCTCTCTTTCCAGTCATAGACCAATCGATCATAGTAGCACAAGGCTCAAGATCTACAAGCTTCAACGGTAACATCTCAAGTCTATATAAAGCTGGAACATGAAGAAAATAAAGACACTGTTCAAATTTTTAAAATTAGCAATCATTTCATATTTACTTCCTTCTTGACTTGCTAATTTTCCTTAAAGTTACTTATTGTAACTTCTATTGTAAAACCTTCTCTATAGGTGTTTAATAGATAACATTCTCATTTTGAGAATATAGAGAAGTCACTCATTGTGCCTCTTTGATTTATGCTATGCATAGAAGCTTAGTATGAGTGTAAACACCAAAAACCTTCAAATATCTTTTGTAACTAGACCCAATAGTGGTCACTGTGAGCTTGGAGAGATTAGGAAAACATACTACTTGTTTAACTTGGAGAGGCTTGGCAAAGTTTACTTAGTTGTAAAGCTTGGAGAGGCTAGAGAAAGACTATGTGGTTGTAAAACCTAAAGAGGCTTAGAAAAAGAAAACTCTTGATATAAAAATCTCAACAAGCAGTTGGCGACTGGATGTGGGCATTGGTTTGGCTATACAAGGATAAATCTCTTTGTGTGATCTTTCTATCTTTCACTTTTTCACTTGCAATATTTACATCATTCTTAGATCTGTACAACATTTAAATCACTTAAGCATTCTTTTATAAAGTAAAACATTTTTCTATCTAGCAACTATTGCATTCCAAGTCTAGAACTTGAAAAAGTTGCTTTCTAAAAAGTTTTCAGGTTTGAAAAATTTTAGTGAAGACATGATTCAACCCCGCTTCTTGTGTCATCTCTTCCAACAAAAATCTATATTGTATAGATATCGTATAGATACCATATACTTATGTGAGTGTAGATAAGTCTTGAGCTATGTTGTATCAAGTTGATCAAGATATTTATATTATATGTTTATGGGATAAAAGTTCATTTATGTCTCTCACATTTTACAATGGTTTCGATTTAGTCTCAAAAGTTTTTTTTTGTTCTATTTACGTCTTTAGCATTTTCAAAATATTTTAATCTTGTCCATTCGATACACAACATCTAAATTATAAATGAAAAAAGCTAATACATGGAGGTTAGATCTTTGTTAATTTAGTGTTCCATTTGGTTTGTGCCTTATTCATCAAATCCTTCTACTTGATTTTAGGATTTTTTTTTTTTTTACTTTACTATGAAATTTCTTGCTCAACCACTTTGAGTTCATTATACTGATATTGGATTCTCTACTACAAGTATGATTATTCTTTATTGTCTTTCAGCTATCATATATCTTCATTATAACCTAATCTCAACACCAATTTTTTCCTCTTATAATTTGGATATCATCTACTGGAAAAATAAGATTGAAATATTTTAAAAATATTAAGAATATAAATAAAATTAAAAAAACTTTTAAGATTAAATTGAAACCTTTATAAAATATAAAAGATATAAATAAAGTTTTACCTATCTTTATTTGTATTTAGTGTTCAATTGTAATGTTTAAATAATATCACTGTCTTTTGTGCAATCCAATGAGGCCTGCTTTGGCTAGAAGCTATCATATATTAAAAAATTAAAATAAAAAATAATTTTGCTATTACACGTTGACTATGAAAAGATTTTTTTTAAGGCTCAAGTCTCACCTAGGTCTAGGTGAGGTACCTGTTAGTGATTGGAACGAAGAGTAAATATATGTAAATGAATTTCATTACTCTTCTCATGCGTACTTATCTCTAAATATTGTGAATAGATTTTTTGTTTTTTTTGGTTTGAACTATTCACTGAATTTTAACCAATCTAATTCAAGTTGGTCTATTATACTAGTAAAATTCTCTCAACATTTTTTTTTTATATAATTTTTCATAAGACTGAAACCTGAAAATTGATCTAAGACAGAAAGTGCGGAATTATTTAAATCAACAAGTATTGATAACTGCCAATATTATTAAATGGTGCATGCTATGGTATCTTTACAAAAATGTGCATTTTATACATTTTTGTGATAAACGGTGAGGATCGTGTCATAGATTGTGAGGTGCATCAATGCATCAATTACCTATGATACACTATAATAATATCTAATTTTAAGAAAATTTAAAAATATAATTAAATATATTTTAAAAATTAATTATCATACACTAACAGTATAAAATTATATTGACAGTATAAAATAATTTTATACTGTTAGTATAATTAAAAAATTTTATCAGTGTAATTTTAATTATCATATATTGACAGTGTAAAATTATACTGGCAGTATAAAATAATTTTATACTGTCAGTGTAACAAAAAAATTTTATCAGTATAATTTTAATTATCATACACTGACAGTGTAAAAAAATTTTATCAGTGTAATTTTACAGTACTACCAGTATAATTTTACACTATCAGTATATGATAATTAAAATTATACTGATAAAATTTTTTGATTACACTGATAGTATAAAATTATTTTATACTGTCAATATAATTTTATACTGTCAGTGTATGATAATTAATTTTTAAAATATATTTAATTATATTTTTAAATTTTCTTAAAATTAGATATTTTTATAGTGCATCATAGGTGATTGGTGCATTGATGCACCTCATAATCTATGGCACGATCCTCATCGTTCATCACAAAAAATGCACAAAATACACATTTTTGCAAAGGTAGCATAGAACTCGCCTTATTAAATACTGTAACTTTTGACAATATATAGGCTGCCATATGACCTAGGACTAAAGACTCTGCATGCGGTAACTCAATCTCATCAAAAGAGGACAGTTGAAGATCCTTCAAAGCCTGCAGGGCGATGGAGACTACAGAGAAATGAGCATGCGCTTATGCTCTCAGTGAGCCGGCAACAGCGGAAAGCCATTTATTGCTGAACAATTTCTCTCATGATCCAAGATTAGAGTAAATTTTGGGGACCAGTTCCCCTTCACCATTGCCAGAAACTAAGTTGTCATGTATGGCCGCAATGCACTAGCGAGACATTGACCTTGCCAGCAGCCAAACAACTAAATCCAAATTGCGGAGTCATGTACTGTTGTACAAACAGGTTAACATCCTTGTTGGTAAGCGTAGATACTAACAACCATATGATATATCCAAGCTTCCATATGGCTGAAGATGTACATGTAATGCTGATCCCAAGATTTCGTTAAACGGCCAAAGTATTATTGGCTATCTAGAGACTATAGACACGTAGAAAGCGGCCACAAATTGGCTAGTCTATTCATTTGGTCCTGGCAGCAGTTGGATCAATTAGGTAGAGGTGGTCCAGTCTATGTTAGGACCATTTTTCACAGCATGCAAAGACTATGACGTGTGCTTCCACTTTGTGCTACAAATAATCCATATATTGACTTATTGAGTCATATAATTTGCACAATTATTGGGTTTACATTTATATGTGTACTCACAAATAAATTATAATTCTACTAGCTAGCCCTTCTTACGAGTTCACCAGCTTCTAATTTTTATTTTCACATTGTACTACTAAACAAGATTGTAAGATGAATTAGGATTCGGAATTCAGTATCCACAAAAGTTAAAAGCTGACTTTGGGTAAAGTTTGTTGGGCAGAGGCTGTGACCACCAGTGCCTTACAAAAGCTGGTTTCTCTGTGTGACACCAAGGACGGTACCTAGGCTTTTAGTTATCATTATTGTGCTCCAATTAATGGCTGAACAGATCAGGCCACGTTGACAGGATGTCATCACACTTATAGATTAAGATACCAATTGCGGTAGGCAAAGATCTAGGAAAAACCCATCACTGTTTGGATGATGAACTCCTTCATCTTGTACACTGTTTGCTTTCCTCCTCCCTGATGGGAGGGTGAGCTCCTTTTTGCTCATCGAAAAAAAAGGTAAAGCCCATCACGAATCGAAGCAGAGATATGAAGTTAAATCGCAACTATTATGTGTCTATGACCAATATCTTGGCATGGGATTCAACAAGGAAAATTTTTGTAGTACTCTGGAGCAAATATATCATTTAATTTGTTGTATATTATATTAAATCATATAATTATATCGGTTATCACTATCTTTTATTCAATAATATTTTTAACGTTATAAATATTACACATTAAATAATACAGATTAAAAACTTTTTCTTACTTCATTGTTAATTAAAAATTATTCTTTAGGGTGTGTTTGATATGAAGGTAAAAATAAGAGATAAAATTTTATAAATAAGTTTCATATATAATTTTATATATACAGTTCATCTATAAAATTTAACCTCTCATTTTTACCCTATACCAAAAGACCATGATCCACAAAGAAGCCTCAGTCTGGATTGGCATTGAAAGTTTCCAGAACAGTGTGATACTTTCCATCGATTGAAGCCTCTGTATGATTAGTTATATAAATAAACCATAGACTATATTCATGTGATGGGATTGATTATAAAAAGTTTGAGATATTTTAATTAATAACAGGGAAACACGAGTGTCTTCACAGTCACACCTTGGGTGGTGTATGCAAACCCAAGAAATGACTGGAAGTGATTAAGCGAATGAACCTTTATACCGCTTGCATGTGGCTTGTCTTTGCCTTTTTCACGAATCGCATTGAATTAACTTCTCGTAGTTCCACTTTATGACTTTGGACAAGCTTAGCCATCACTGCTCATTAGTCACTAGTCACTAGTCACTTTGCAAATGAGCCCAGAATTTTATGGTGGTGGGTCACTTTGCGCACCCGCTATTCATACATGGGATGGGACCAATATCCCCACAATCAGTCAATCACAAATCAAGTGATTTTATTAATCCTTCACTGAATCATTGTAGATTTTTTAGTTTATCCAAGTTGGATGCATGCAGCTTCATTTTATTGATTGTAAGTATAATTATTTTTGCCTCTCTCATTTGGTCATATAATATTATCAGTTGTCACATAATTATAAGAATTTAATTCTCTGAAATAGATGTTCTTATAGTTCCAAGATATGCTCCAAAAATCTTCATGATTTTAAAAGCCAGAGTGATGGCATGCTAACTAAATAAACGGTGCATCCTGTTTCCACTTGCAGACTCGATGCCTGGTTTCACTCGTTTATTTTAGGGAAAAAAACAACTGTTTTTGTAGAAATACTTTGTGCACAAATTTGACGCATTGATAAATAAGGGGGCAAAAAAAGAAATAGTGATGATCAAAGTTCTGTAAAGTCTGTGAAAATCTTTATTTTATAATAGTATTATAATTCTTTAGTTTGTTCACACTCTTTTTACAACGTGTTAGTAACTAAAATTTTGCTGTATAAACGTTAAGGTTTGAAGGAGTTGAAGGGCGAAAAAAGAAGTAAAGGTTCATTTTATCCCCTGAAGTTAAATATATATTTTATTTTAATTTTTGAAATTAAGAAATTAATAATTTAATCCTTGTAAAAATTGATGCCAATTAATCTCTAAGAAAATATTTGTAGGGATCAACTTAAATCATTAAAAGGGCTAATTTAAATTATTTGTAGCAATTTCAAGAATTAAATCATTAATTTATTAATTTTAGAGACTAAAATAAAATATACATATAATTTCAAGGACTAAAATAAACATTTACTTACAGAAAAAGACTATATTTGCCATACATATATATATATATATATATATATATATATATATATATATATATATATATATATATATATATATATATATATATAATCAAATTTATGATCGATTTTTTTGGGGTATATTTTATCTATTTTTTAACTTTTTACTTCTTTATTAATCTCACTGTTCTGGTCATCAGAATCTATTGACTCTTATGAAGTCGTTTTCTCTATCCTTTGGTAAAATGCATGAAAATGCCACTCTTTAATGAAATCCTCTAGTTAGGCCTAGCGTGCCCTTAATCACTTTGCAAACAAAATGCGAAACAAAGGCTTTCTGGTATCTCAAGTTGCCTACCCAAGAGTTTTCCTCAATGGTCCACTCTCATGTTAGCAACATCACCCTCAATTAATGTCCAAAAAAAAAAAAAAGTCACCCTCAATTAATGATGGCTCTAACTCCTGCTCCCAGAGCTAATTGGCAACCTTTTCGACTGGAAATGGATCCACTCAATTTACTTTTTTAGTTAACAAGATTAAATATAATTTTTTGTCATTAATTCTCTTATATCATATATTTTGTCTAAATCTCACTTTTTAAATTAATGATGAAAGATCACACTTTATCTTATCAAGTGAAAATTTAAATTGAAAGGATCCATTCCACTTTTCGGCTGTATGTAAGAGAGCTCTTAATTATATTGTATATATGTATATATGGTTATTGACGATAGCTAGCCACCCGCGGTAAGATTTTAACCACAGAAATCTTCTTCTTGTCTCGAAATAGATAGTGGAATAGATAAGCCAATGTATAATTTTGTTTTTGCATTACGAATACATTTGTAGCAGATCATTATAATCATATGAGCTTCTAAAAACATGCTTCCAGTCAAGTTATTGTTCTGGAAAAGTAATGGAGGTACTAAATGGATGTGACATAATTGGATGAGTATATGGAACCAACGTCCCATGGTTCCGATACATTAATTTGATGCCAATCTTCCTCGATTTCTACATAAGAGTCCCGCATTATTTAAAAATATCAAGATAATTTTTATAAGAATTTAAATAATTTTTTTTTATGAACTAATTTTTAGGATTGAGTTAGACCCATCCAATTTTAAGATATAGTATCAAATATTCAATAGTACAAATTTTACAATCCGGATGTCTAGTCCTTTATAACCCTTTTCTTGGATAAGAGGAGAAAATGGGGGGAAAATGTAAAAAAAAAAAAAAAATTCATTTTCTCTCCTATTGCTTAAATGAAAAGAAAATAAACAGAAAGAAAATTTTAATTTTCTTTCTTGTGATTGGTTGAAGTGAAAAAGAAAAAGAAAAAAGTGTATTTATATTAACTTATATTGTTATCCTATACAATATAATGTAAATATTCTCTTTCATTTATATTTATATTTTATTTGTAAATTAGATATAACTAAATGCACAAAAAAAATATTGTGGTACACAAAAATATAATGCGCACATTAAATAGTAAACATAGAGCTCTAAGTACTAGTTCATATTGCAAAAGTGAACCCGTGAAAAATCTATCTAGATTATTAGCAATGTTTGATTAAATTATTTGGACTGATAACATTATATTATTTTGTTGAGCCACATTATTAGCAATTCAGGTTTTCAAGACAATGTAAATTATCACCATTGTGGCAATATGAATTGCCCCTATAGAGAGTGATTATGTGGATTATCATCAATATAACAATCCTCCTATTATTATTATTATTATTAGTAAAAGATATATATTACTTAATAATCTTTTTGATATAATAAACAAGATAATATAAATTGCCAGTTAGATTACGTATACATACCAAATACTATATTATAACATTATCAATAATTTAAAAAATGGCAATATTTCTAATTGATAATTTATATTACTGGCAATCTTGGTAGGCAATATGCCAAACGCTGCCTTCGATGTTGGTTCAAGTATACATACAAATGGGGTATAATAATAATTATGCATAAAATCTCCCTTGCATTCCAATTTTTTCACTTGTTCTAGGGAGAAAAGTTTTTGTGGGCCCTAATATCAATATTTTTTTTCTTTTATTTTCTTCTCACATCCAAATAGAAGAAAATCTCAAAATCTCTCCATTTTCTTTCCTCCTTTCTTCCTTCTCTCCCTTTCCTCTTGGAGAAGCAAAAGGTAAGAGTTTGGACAACCCCCCATAAGCTAGCATTTGGAGTTGAGTCCCTTCTTTATTTCATTTTTCCGTTACCCAAAACTTTTAGCAATTGATACTTCAAAGAGTCAAATTAAATCCGTCTCATAATATTTTTATTAGCTTCATTTATAAGAATAATGTTAATAAATAAAAACCACACGAACATTTATTATATTTAGTAAATCTTCAGTCATTACTCTCTTTTGCTTTCCTATGTCTAAATCAAATATTAGCTTGGAAAATTAACAATGTATTCTCTACATGTATATTACAATTTCTTTTGATTATTGAGAAGATGTTCAATTATATAGGTGGCTGGGATAAATTGTTTTCCACCCGACAAAAAGGGTAACATAAAATGATGTTCCATGAGTAGGTAGAGCACAGAGTTACATGTATGTCTATGTGTCTGGGTAAGTATGATAATGAGACAGAGAGAGAATACTGCTCGGGACTTTGGGCGGATTGCTCTGCTCTGTTTAATTTAAAGCATCAAATAGGCGTGAGAGTGAAGGCATTTGATGGAACCACGCATACATAGATAGAATAGTGACAGTCGTTTACTAGAAATTCATGCTCAATCACGTGCCTTTGCTATCCGCAAATAATAGAATGCTATGTAAAGTAGCATCATTAAATCCATGCACCTAACCAATATGTTGTTTGATGTTTGTATGTTAGTTGTTATTGATCACATGCTTGTCTCTAATGCATTGGGAATGTCTCTCCAAGCCCCACTTTCGATTAGCCTTTTCATTATTAAATACATGTTATTAAACTGCCTTCTGCCTATACACCATATATTATCTAGTTTTAAAGTAGATTTTTCTAATCAGTGCCTTTTAAGTACATTGATTGATTAAGAAATTAAGAGTGGAAATTTTTTTTAAGCTTCCTATAAATTCAATGTATCGAAAACTTAAAAATGTTATGTTTTAATATAAAAAACTTTCCACTTTTAATCGATGTATTATAGTGATATATTTAACTTTTGTCGTAATAAAGATTAAGATTATTCTTAAACTACCTCAAAAGTACATTACTCATATCTAATGTGTCTGATAGGTTGCGTCAATCTGCAAACCCTATCCAACCCAACTTGCAAAAGATGAGTTGGATTGGGTTTGTAAATTGAGTTGACTTTAAATATTTTCCAATTTGTATGGTATGGGTCATGTAGTGAAATTGAAGACTTTTGACACACAAACCCAACTCACCTATCTTTTATTTTGTTTAGTTGTTTAGCCATAGATTCTAAAAGCCATTTTGGCATTTTAGGATTTTTAGGGCTTGTTTTGTTTTAGTTTTTGGTAACTTGTCTTTAATTTGTTCCTTATTTTTAGAATTTTGTAAAGAAAATAACGGAAATAAGAAATGAAAACTGAAAACTGACTGAAAACATGGTGCCATTTTTGTTACTAAAATTGAAAAGATAAAAAAAGAAAATGAAAATAGAAAACAAATAAACCATTGATTTCTCCTGACTTTTCTAGTAGTTCCAATTACATTTATGTGCAGACATTATAGCTAGTGTGTATTTGGATTGAATTTGTAAACTTCATTTTGAATTAACATAATTTTGTAAAGTTGATTTTGATCAAAAGTGAGTTTATTATAACATAATTTATGTTTGGAAATCTTTATCTTGAAAGTATGTTTGACAATTATAAAAAAAAAGTGTGTTTGATAAAAAAAAATCATTTTTGCTTGTGAAATTACTAAAAGGATATATATTACAATGTTAATGTTGTCCTTTTTTCATTTCATTATTTTCTAAATATAATTTAATAAATTATATAAATACTATTTTATTTTAAAAAATTTGTAAAAATAAAAAATCTTAATTACTTAAGTTGTAAAATTTGTATATAATAAGCATTAATATACATAAATCAACATAATTATTTCATTTCAAAACAAATAATTTGTTGTATAGCAATATTTTTTTTATAAAAGATATAGGTAAAAATAAAATTATAAAATAAAATAAAATAAAATAAAATATTAGAATTATTTATCAAAGTATTTTAAATTAAATTTTTAAAAAATTAGTTTAAAAAAAAGTGTAAGTAAACAGGTCATAATGGAAATTTTATATATTTTAAAAAGGAAAGGAAAAGCTAACGTAATTTTGGTTAATGAAAAAGTAATGATAAGAACTTGCTTTTACTCAAACCATGATTTAAAACTAAAATCATGTTGAGAATTAGCAAACATCTTTTTTTTTCTGCCAAACATTTTTTTATTTTTTATTTTTTTGGAAACAAAAGAGAATAAAGATAAGAAGTTAACGAAGTATCTAATAGATCATTATGAATACAACAAACATATAAGAATGAAAATAAACATAATATAACTCTGCGTTCAAAATTTTTAGAGGCCCCAATATCCCCTGAAAGATCCGTCACTTACAAAAGGATCGAGATACATACGGAAAAAGACTTCTGTCACGATTTGTGAGAAATATACATGTGTTATTTTATTTTGGTATTATATATTTTTCAAATTATTCTATTACTAATTGCCTTTTTATAATAGAATAATTATAATAAAAATGGTTATCCTATGTCGTAAAATACTGTATTTAGTTTATTAGAAAGTTAAGTGATAAAACCTTAACCAACCCCCCCCCCTCTCAAAAAAAAAACCAAAAAAATAAAAAAAAAATAAAGAAAGAAAAACTTAGGGAAGTTTATAATAGAATAGACATACTTTTGCGCAGTCTCGCAGATCTAAAGTCTAATGTTAATTTGAAAAAGGGGTAATATGCGCTACATATTCAGCTACAAAAAGATATATGCATTATATTACGGAACAATAAATTCCCTTTATGAGTTTGATGTCTTATAATATATACATTCACTCGAACTTCAGGATTTTTCACATCTTATCTATGCAAACTATTTCTTTTACTAATTACGAATCTAACATAGAATTAATTAATTGACCAGCCTGCTAATAAGTTCAAGAGTACAGAGACTTAGTGAGAACTGAGAACAATGGAAAAATTAATTTCGATAATAGAAGAAAAAAATTGGGCGTAAGCCAGCTTACTCTGGCATTTGGCTATTGTTTCTTTTTTGTACCATTGCTGGAAGCAGTTTATGACTATGACACTGGTAATTCCCTCCTCGTTTTTTTCGCCCCAATATGTGCCCTTTGTTTTTGGAGGTTCTTTTTCCAGTTTTGTTTTCTGGTTGTGGCAAGGTGAACAAATCAGTACAGGCCACTGATAACCAGACACAAATCAGAATCCAGAGAGATGGATTCTGTGTTTTTATGTCATCACTTGGTCAGCATGGCAGTTGAGAAATGACATTATCTTCAATCCAACAAATACTTCATGGGAGTAATTCCAACTGGAAATGGAGCAGAGGTATCGATTTTGGATGGACTCATGGCATCTTCGACACTGAATTCTGCACTTTCCCTGGTTAAGCATGACTAGGGGTTGGGAGTGTATTAAATACTGGCTGTTGTTGTGTGGTTTTTCTGGTTTCTACTGCATTGTTTATTGCCTGCTTCCCCATATGGGTTAAGCCTTTTTGTCTTTGAATAATCGAAAATGGCAGACACAAAACATCTCCAGAAGCAAGACAAATTTTCTGGCAGATGGTGTGTATAGCTAATTCCTGATATTAATATTAATTAACTGAGGATGGTATTAATCATTTTAAATATAAAAATATTGCAGCATCTAAGCAGATTTACTGACAACGTTGCTTGCTTCTTAATCTTATGTCCCCACTCCGATCCAGCAATTGTTTAAATTTTGGTTTGGCAAATAAGATAAATACGCCATTCATATTGACAGGATTGACTACTTACTAGTTGCAAGGTACTAGTAATAAACAGTTCAGTGTATTAAGAACTATAAATTCTCTTTCTTCAATTAAAGTGAAATTTAATGTTTAATTTTTTTTTTCTTTTAAGCTATTTGATACATTCCTTCTTTTAGGTTCAAAATCATAAATCTTCATTCCCAACAAGTAGAGATTGCAATCAAGTATTATACTAATAGATGTGGATTAATAATAGAGAATTCCGATAAATTATAAGTGGTCTTTGGCTCTTTTTTTTTTTTTTCGAGGCAGTAAATATAATATTAACCCCTTCAAATTCCATGTATGTAATTTTGAAAATGAAATATATTTATGTACTAAAAAATAAAATGTAATTGAATAATGTTGACTATAACTACAGAACAATCTTTTAATTAGATGTTGAGATTTGTAAACTTAATTGTTAGTCTATCAATTATTGCCAAACACAACGTAACTCTGTATAAAAGATAACACGATATATTCTGCGACCGAAAAGTGTAATTAACAACCTATATGTCATTAAATTATTTACTTATTTAACAGATAAGAAGAAAACAAAATACAGTACATATGGCGCCTGCGGTACGGAAAGTTAGACATTGGTTTGGCTCGTAATTCATTATTAAGTAGCACGTTGGCTCGCTTACTTCAGAAGGCATTTAAGTTAATGCTCTTTGATTAAGCTATCATCAAGCAGATCTTCGATATCAATAAGGAAGTGGAAACGGCATGTATCTGCTTCATTAATGATCAGCTTATGATTAATTAATATGAACACTTATGTCAATAACTATTTATCTTGATGGTCCCTATGGACTTTTGGCTGGTGGTACTTGAGGACGATGCCTTTCAAAGTTTAGTTGTTATCACATGCCCTGACAAAGTTCACTCAATTCCTTCATTCACCTTGTTGCTCCTTTTATTTCTTTCGTAATTATTGTTTTTGACAAAGCTAAAGTGAAAGTAAGGGATTTTCATGTTTCAGCAAGCAAAGCGGAAACCGGAAAAGCACAAAATTGAAAACCAAGAGCCAAAAGTCCTTGGAGCGGTTAAACTTTTTTAGAGTTATAAACTAGACATTTATGAGTCATAAAATTGGATTTCAATGGCAAATCAATTCGATGCGTTTTGCTTTCTTCGCTGGTATATCTAGTGAAAATCACTTATAGGACACTGATTTCTCTTTGTCAGCGTGTGCCCTTTCTCTTCTCCAGTATCCTTTTCTGAATTCATGGGGAAAGGAATATATTATATTTTTGTTTTCTTGGATGTCATAACTAGATTGTTGATAACTATTTACTTCACGGGACAATTTAGAATCTACTTCAATCACTGCTTCAAAACTAAGCGAGAACATTCCCTTTGCTTGATTTAAAAAGAAATAGGACTTGCTTGAATATATACAGAAATTATAAGAAGAAAAAAAATGTGAACTCCACTAAAATATTTTTCTTTTTCATTTTTAGAGATAAAATTAAAGAGAAAAAGAGATCTTATTTAAAATAATAAATTTGTCTTTATTTGTTATCTACTATTCACTTGTAGTAAAAATAAAAAATTGATTTAATATGATTTCAATTTAGTTTTTTTATATTTATTCAATCAAAGTAGAGAAAAATTATTTCTCATGTTTTTTTAATTTTCTCCCCATCTTTATAATAAGAGAGAAAACAATATTTTTTTTCTCTTCTTTCTATTTTTTTATTTTCTATCTCATTCAATAAAAGGGATAAAGAAAACAGTAACATGACGGAGAGTACACTATTATTAAAATATATATCACTACCACTTAGTGAGAGGAATATGGGATATAATTCAACGAAGAACAAAATAAAGGAGAAGATTGCAAAACAAAGGAAAACAGAGACAGAATAAGAGGGGGGAAGGTGGGTCGCACGTTAATTCATTATGAAAGCAGGTTGTCACATTCACTTTCACAATTCACAGTTCACACACAAGGCCAAAGGCAAAAAGTGCACACTCTCAGACAATAGCATCCCTCTCACCCCCTTTGCCAGCTCCCTTCTTCTCTCTCCTCGCTCCATATCGTGTATTACTGTTTACAAATGCATCAAATCCCATGCCCACTCTCAAAGCATGCTCACAATTAAATTAAGATAAATGTTATCTTACATTTATTGTAGACATTCTGCAAGACACTTCGTAAGTGAAAGGTGGAAGATGGAGGAAAAAAATTAAAAAAATAAAATAAAAATATCTTTTACATATAAAATTGAGAGTTGCCATGATATTTTTATGAAAAAAATATATAAATAACATCCCTCTTAAATTAAAATTTCTTATTATAAAGCTATAATATTTGAACCTTACAATAATTTTAAATCTGTAACCAACAAGCAATATATATATATATATATATAGAGAGAGAGAGAGAGAGAGAGGAATGATGTTACATAGGTGCATAATACTAAGATTTGCATTTACAATACGATGGTTTAAGTGATTTGATATTTGTTTGATAACACCGTGTAGTGAGTTATTTCTGTTTTATTTTATTTAAATTTAGGTTTTAGTTATTTGAATTTATTTAATGTTTTAGTTATTTTTAATTAGTTATTTTGATTTAGGGTATTTTTTAGTATGATTGTCATTTCATCATACTTTTAGATACTTATTTGTGTTTTTGTCTAATTGTCAATAGATACAAGTATTCAAGTTGAAAATTGGAGTCATAAAAGAGCTTATCTTGCATGAAATTAGGACTTTTTAGCATTTATAATTCTATATCTAGCTCTCTAAAAGTTGGATTATGATGATTCAAGATTCTTTAGAAAAAAAAGAAGAAGAAGATTTCAAACTTTGTTGTTAGATAGTTTTTCCAGTTCTTGAGTCTTCAAAGAGAAAAAGGTGAAACAAGATTGGAGTTTCATCTTATCTCTGACATTGTCAAATCTAACCTTTCATCATTATTTCACTTATATCTTGGCTATAGAACTCCGATTTAGATAATTTTTATTGTGTTAAAAAGCTTACTCAAAGATCTACAATTATTATTTCTACCTTTAAGGGCAAATTCCAACTATTATAATTGCTATAGAGCTTGAAAATGACTAAAAGAGCTTAGCATTATCTGGGTGTTGCGCTATAGCACAGCCACTATGCTATAGCGTGGTATCATTTGGCCCTATGAGATTTTTGTTACACTATAGCATGATCCCAACTGTAGAATTAATGGGCTCGAGCTGAATTTAAAAAATTGGGACCTGTGACTATAAAAGGCAACATTTAAGATCCAAAAACATATTTCTTGACACCTCTAAACACTTCCCAAGACCTAAGGCTTCTATCATAGAGAGTGAAGGCGAAGATTCAAGAATTCCAAAGCTCAACTTCAACACAGAGATATCCACATTCATCCGAATCACTTGTCTCTAGCTTGAATTCTTTATGACTCTTTGTTCTTTGTCTTCTCATCTTCATACTTTTCCATCGTTTACTTTTCTTTACTCATGAACTAAATTTCTTTTGCTAGGGCATTAATGAACTCTTTTTGTATGACAATTTTACTTATGAATTAATATCAATTTTTTTTCTATCTCAATTGCTTAGTGTTTTTGTTTGTGCTTAATACCTTTGATTGCTTGATCACTAGTTGATTAATTCGGGAATTTATAATAATTCGAGAGAGGGCTTGTGAGTAAAGTCTCTTAACATCAACACCATGAGCTGAGCGAAAACTAGAGACAGACAAATGCAGCTCATGCGGTTAACATAGGAACCCATAGAGTTTCAACCTTTACCCAAATTAGTTTATGCTAAGAGATTAGGCAATTAGTTTAGAATAAAGAGTATTGTTTGGCCTTGAGAAAGATTAGAAATAAATTAAAGGGAACTGGTCGTTAGTTAATTAGGATAGGAACTGATGAATAGAGATTGATAGTAGATGCGTCTACGATAGGTGAAATTAATTAGCCGTAGAATTCTTCCCATTACATTTGTCCACCCCAGTAGCATCTATTTACATTACTACTTTTCTTATTTATTTTATTTTATTAAAATTTTAATTTCTTCATCCATGAATTCATTCCGTCCAAATAGTCATTTCTTTAAACTATCCGGTATTTGATCTATCCTCATGGAAACGATACTCCTTTTCATCACTTTATTACTTGTATGAGCCGATATATTTGCTGGAGCTGCATCAAGTTTTTGGCACCATTACTGGGGATAGTATCAATGTCATTCTTAGTTGATAGGATACTAGATTGGACTTTTATTTTTAATTTTATTTTATTTTATTTTATTTTACTCTTACTTTCACTTGTTCTTGTGTTCTATTTTGTAGTTTATGCTAAGGAGCCAATTTGGGGAAGATTTACTATTTGATCCGGAGATTGAGCATACTTTGCGGCAACTCAGAAGAGAGCAAAAAACAGCTAAAGAATTTTTAGAAGCTACCATGGCTAATGAAAATGAGTAGAATGACAAAGCCATGAAGGATTACTTGGAACCTACTCTTCAAGGATACTCATCTAGCATTGTTAGGCTGCCAATCCAATTAAACAATTTTGAGCCCAAGATGTCACTTATACAGTTCATGCAACAAAACTGCTAATTTGTTGGACTACCTAGTGAGGATCCCAATGAGCACCTTAGCAATTTTCTAAAGATCTATGACACCATAAAAATTAATGGTGTCACAAATGATGCTATTCAGCTGAGACTGTTCTAATTCTCATTGAAGGATAAGACTAGAACCTAGTTGAAGTCTTTACCTGAGGGAACACTCACTACTTGGGAGATAATGGCTAGAAATTCTTGGAGAAGTACTTCCTTCCAACCAAATCTACCAAGATGAGAAATGACATTACCTCCTTTACATAGGCGGAGGGGGAATCTTTTTATGAGTCCTGGGAGAGGTATAAGGAGCTGTTGGCTAAGTGTCCACATTATGGCATCTCTCTTTGGATGCAAATTCAAACATTCTACAATGGTCTCCTAATGTCCACTCAGTTCATGGTTGACACAGTAGTGGGTGGTTCTATGAATAATAAGACAC
Source organism: Pterocarpus macrocarpus (assembly GCA_031439585.1). Taxonomy (NCBI): domain Eukaryota; kingdom Viridiplantae; phylum Streptophyta; class Magnoliopsida; order Fabales; family Fabaceae; genus Pterocarpus; species Pterocarpus macrocarpus. The sequence goes on along the minus strand of CM062513.1, from coordinate 29,357,862 downwards.
CAAAGTAATCTTGGGAGCTCTTTGAAGTGATGGCTAATAATAACTATCAAAGGCCTAGTAAGAGAACCCAGGAGGAAGGAAGTCCTAGAGGTTGACACTACTACTGCTCTCTTGGCACAAATGTAGGCCCTTACAATTTAGAATGTAGCCATTCAAAAGCAATTAGACATGCTATCTAACACCTCACCTGCATAAGCCCTACGTTGTGATTTTTGCCATGGGAATCATCCGAATGGAAAGTGCACTACAGCTCCTTTTTTTGATGAGTAAGTTAATAACATCAATGCTCAGAGGCACAACTTCTACTCCAACACCTATGTTCTTGGGCAACAATTCTATCAACCTCTACAAAAGAAGAAGCCTAACCTAGAATACATGTTTTGGCAGCTCATAAGGAGCCATATTTCTTTTGTGGAGAAGACTAAAGCTTTTATGGAGAGGACAAAGGCTCAATTTAGAGCTCATGATGCCACAATAATAAACCTAGAGCATCAAGGGGGCAAATTTCCAAGCAGCTAATTGAGAGGCCACTAGGTTCCTTACCTAGCAACACCACTGAGAATCCAAGAAAGCATGTGAATGTAATTATATTGAGAAGTGGGAAAGAATTGGCTAAATTTGAAAAGGAAGAAGCAAGGGTACAAGAAAAGCCTGCTAAATATTCTAATATGGCACCACTTGAGGAGAAAAGATATGTGGCACCTCGTGCTTATAACCTTCCAATTCTTTATCTTCAGAGGGTGAAGAAACAAAAGAAGGAACTAGAAGGGCAGCAATTCCTTAAAGGTTCTTGATGTGCTTAAGAAGCTCGACATTAATATTCCGTTTGTTGAGGCATTGGAGCAAATGCCAAACTATGCCAAGTTCATGAAGGAGCTACTTTCTAAGAAAAGAAAACTAGATGCTGCTGAGACTGTGCCACTCACTGAGGAATATTCGACAATCATTTAGAGGAAATAGCCGTCTAAATTGAAGGACCTTGGGAACTTTAATATTCCATACACCATCGGTGATTTGAGGATTGACAAGGCACTATGTGACCATGGAGCAAGTATCAATCTAATGCCTTTGTCACTCATGGATAAATTGGGCATTATTGAAGTGAAGCCTACAAGGGCATCTCTACAGTTCGTTGATAGATTTGTTAAACTTCCCTACAGTATTATTGAAAATGTTTTGGTGAAGGTGGACTATTTCTTCATTTCTTACTATTTTTTTTTTATTCTTGATATAGAGGAGGATGTTAATATCCCTCTAATTCTTGGGCAGTCATTCTTGGCCACTAGCAGAGCCCTGATTAATGTGGAAGAGGGGGAGCTAACTTTGAGATTTTAGAACAAGAAGGTGAAGCTCAAAATCTTCCAAACTATAGACTTTCCCACAAAGGCAACTCAATGCTACAAAGTGAATGTAAAGGAGCCCTTAGTGAAAGAGGAATCCTAGCTAGACATTCCAATTAATCATTCAATCTCAAAACTAAAGAAGAGGATCCGCAAGAAAGTGGAGTGTGGGGAAGTCACTGATATGTGGGATCCAGGTAATATCTTTTGGGGAGGTACAATTCAAGTTTTCCATCATCAAACCTTGAAAGTTAGAAGTAGGCCTTAGCTAAAGCATAACTTCGCAGGAGCAATAAAAGGACAACAAGGATACAAGGCCTCAGTCCTTCTTCACTCTCCCAAACGAATTGTAGCGGCCATGTCCAACTTAGGAATATTAAACCAAAGTGCTTGTTGGGACACAACCCAAATTTTCTGGCCTTTCTTTTATTTTTCATTCTTTAGTGTTTTTCTACCTTTTCTTTTGATTTGCTATTTTAGGTAGAATTGTATTTTTGATTGATTTTAATTCATTTAATTTTGTTTGTTTCGTTTTGTAGGTTTATTAGAGCAATTAGGAAGTGTATAAGTGAAGGAGGAAGTCCTCGTGGACATGCAAGAGAAAAGATGCAAAACCAATGGCAGCAACAACATGCTATAACATGCTGCCGTGTGCATTATAATGCAAGCTCGTTATTGCAAAGTGCAAATTTGAGGCCTCCACGGAAGATGATGACTAGATTTGGGGAGTCACTTTCCTTTCCCTCTTTTGAATTTATTTTCATGCATTGGAGACATTGCATAATTTTAAGTTAGGGGTTGGGAAAGTCCGTTATTACACTTTCTTACTTGTTCCTTTTCCCTTTTATTAGTTTAGTTTATTAGGTTGTCAGTGTCGTTAGTTTCAATTTTCTTTTGTTTTTTTAAAAGAAATAAAAATATTTTTGTTTTTAGTCCTTTTTTTTTATTTTATGTTGGTCAATTGGTTGTTGTTAGCCTATGCCTATGATATGAAATATTGTTTTATGTGTTAACTCTTAAGTAATTTTGGATCTTGATTTGAGTCTTGAAAATCTTCTTGTGCATTTACTATTGAATTGGGAAAGATCATATCCTTGCATTTTGATAAAAGTTAGCAACTTAGGGTTGGTGATCTTTATGATTTAATGCTTTATTTAGTTTGAGATATGCATCTTTTTCACTTGATTTTCTCTTGAAATATGTGAGTGAATCTTAGTTTTGGAAGTGATTTAGGCCATGTTTGGTAGCCACAATTGAGTTTTATCGCCCATCTTTTGTCATTGATCCTTAGTTATCCCATTTGAGCTTAAAGCATGTTCTTGAATTGAACCATATCGTGAGCCTAATAACCTTCCTCCTTATCCTCCTTTGATCCCATGGTTTGCTCTCAAACCTTAGCTTCCAAGCTCATTAGAATAAGGTAATACCTTTACTACCATAACCTCATGCTTTCTAAAGTCAAAAGTGGAGTTGGAGAATATTTGGAAAAAAAAAAAGAGAAAAAGAAGAGAAAGAAGGAAGGAGAAATGAATAGTAAAGAAAGAAAAAGAGAAAAGATTAGCAATAAAAGTAAATTAAAGTGCCAAGCTTCAAACAAGAAAAGCATGATGGTTGTAAAATAACTACATTGAAGGTATCCCAAGGAGAATGAGTTAGGAGTGAGAATTCCTTAAGTTATGGGTAATATTGAGCCTAAATGACTCTCCATCATATCTTTTACCTTGGCCTACACTTACAAGCTGAGAAAAAGTCCTTTTGATCTTTGGCTAAGTGACATTCATATAAAGATAAAGAGAGAAAGAGAATTGTGAATATTGTGATGATTTTGTCTCTTCTTAAACATTGTATTAGCATAGGATGAGTCAACTCTTCGTTGCTTCCCTTATACACACACACACACATACACACTTGATCCATTCTCTTGACAATGTGGTTGCATAATTAGATGGTTTTGATACTTAGATATGGATTCTTGGTTACTTTTGGGTCAAGTTATGGAGCAATGATGAGGATTTCTATGGGCAACAACTTCCGATTGGACATTTTGTACAGTGAACCTTTTTGTGTTACTGATTTGTTTGAGTCTTTGGATTTTATAATTGCTCCTCAACTTAACTCAAAAGCATCCAAGAATCCATATCGAAGTATCAAGACCATCTAATTGTGTAACCACATTGTCAAGGGAATGGGTCAAGTGTGTATGTGTGTGTATAAGGGGAAAAACAAAGAGTTGACTCATCCTATGCCAATGCAATGTTTAAGAAGAGACAAAATCATCACAATATCCACAATCCTCTCTCTCTATCTCTACATGAATGTCACTTAGCCAAAAATCACAAAGTTTTTTTCTCAGCTTGTAACGGTAAGTCAAGGCAAAAGGTATAATAGAAAGTCATTTAGGCTCAATATTATCCACAACTTAAGGAACCCTCACCCCTAACTCATTCTCCTTGGGGTATCTCAAACTTAGTTGTTTTACAACCATCATACTTTTTTTGTTAAATCTTGGCATTTTATTTTACTTGTATTGCTAATCTTTTATCTTTTTCTTTCTTTACTATTTAAATAAAGTATCAAGTTCTAATTTTTTGGATCGAAAAACTAGTATTTGAAGTGCTTTACCCTATAATAGATTAATTTTAGCTCAAATCAGATTGATTAGAGTTTAGTAAATTTTAGATATTGATGGTCTAGACAAAAAAATTAAGAAAAAAAAAATAATACTAAGACTCACATCATCTTATAATAAGAGTGAGTTTAGTATAAGGGTAAAAGTAGGAGTGAAATTTTCATAAATTAAACTTATATGTAATTATACACATGAACTTAATCTATAAAAATTTTATTCCAACTTTTACGCTTATACCATATTCATAAAAATTTTACCTTTACTTTTATCCCATACCAAACTCACCCTAAAGGTGAGAGAATTAGAGTGAAAGCTTGATGTGCAGAAATTTTGGTGAAATGGTCATAAGAACTCCCAGATTGTAATTAGGTGATAAGAATTATGCAAATATAAAATGATGTGTGCATAAGTGTGCACGAAAGCACGTGAAAGACAAAGTACATTAATAAAGAGTAATGATAGCCTACACAAACTTACACTCATGATATAATTCTATTTAAGTTATTATTGGATAATATCCTTGTTAACAGTGTAGTCATGTTCTTAATGGTCGTGATTATACAATATACACATTCTCTATTTTATGCAGTGAGATAGTAACCAGTGAGTATACTGCAACCTTATTGGATTTGCTTGTAATATGTATATGTATATGTAACACAGTTGCAGAGAAGTATTATTAACAATTTCAGTTGATGTCTTTGTTTTTTTTTATGGTCATTTTTCATTAAATATGAAGCTGGTAGGTACCACAGTCAAAACAACTGGAACCCTTTGCTTTTCTTGGACGAGGCAAGAAGCTTGACAACCTCATCGTTTTCCTCCTTCTTCTGCTGCCGTGGTCTTTTGTTGCTGTCTTTCACTCTGTTCGAGACTCTCGCAATAATAATAATAGTAAATTAAATAAATAAACACACACAAAGCAGAAAACCTTTTGCGGCAGAAGCTCGCATTTTGTGTTCCAGGGTCTTTCAAGTTTCCCGCTCTGTGAAATTGTATGAAACCTTCATTTTCTCTCTATGCTTTTTCTTTCTTCTTCTCTCTCTTTCTCTCTCTGTGACTCTTGTCTCAGATTCGTGTCGTTTCTTCACTTTGCTTTATCAATGTAACATATAACTTGCACCTGTTTTTTCTTGATCTATATTCTGATGCAGTGCTATTAGATTGCATTGTTTTCGTTCTCGTTTTCCGGGAAAGTGGAGTAACAGATGAATACCAGGCCACGCACCACTCTTCGCTCCATGAAAGCTCCTTTAAATGACGGCAAAGTAATTTCTTCCTCTTCTTCTTGTAGATTTTTTTTCTTTTATAATTTTTTTCTCCAAAAAGAAAGTTTTGATGATTTTATCCTTTTTTTTTTGTTTCCTTCTTTCTGTTGGATTTTAATTTCAAAATCTTAAGAAACTAATGGAATGACCATATAAGCTTGTTAGTTTCCAAGGAAAATGAGGCTGTGTAGCATTAAAGCTTTCAAAAGACTATGTTTCTGAATACTTGAAAAGTAAAAGCTTAATTTCAAAGCTTAAACTAAGAGCTACTTTAATCGGAAGCATCGAATTTTAACTGATTAACTGAGAAAAAGGTGTGCACTTTTGATCCAAATCTGAAAATTTGGTTCTTTAACTTCTCTCAAGAAACGAATAGTTATTATCTTTTTTTTTTACCACCCTCTTTTCCCTTTTTAATTATTTTCCTGAAGAAGGAAAATCAAGTCTTAATGGCATGGATTTGTTTATTGCTGAATGTGCTAAGCAGGACAAGATGGATACTAGAGGGAGTAGCAGAGCAATGGCTTCCCAGAAAACTCTGAAAAATGGTCGTCGATCCAATCGAGAAAGGAAAATGGCTCTCATACAAGATGTATTTGAATCTTCCTCATATGATATGTCATATTCTTTTTGTTCTTCCAACCAAGTTTTGATTCTATTAATCACTTAGTTTTGTCAGTGACATTGTAGTTATGTTCTCAAACTTGGTACAGGTAGACGAGTTGAAGAGGAAGCTCAGGCATGAAGAGAATGTTCACAGAGCCTTAGAAAGAGCATTTACGAGACCTTTGGGTGCTCTACCTCGTCTTCCTCCTTATCTTCCTCCATATGTTAGTATCTCTCTCCATCTCTCTCTTCTGTGCTGCTCAATCACACGCATTGTTGTGTTTCTTCTCAGGCAATGAGTCCATTTTATTTGAATCATAGTTAGTGGAGCCTTTATTTTTGTTTTATTACTTTGTATGATACATGGGAAAGTAATTAGGACCATGTATGTGTATTTTAGACATTGGAGCTTCTAGCTGAAGTAGCAGTGTTGGAGGAAGAGGTTATTCGACTCGAAGAGCAGGTTGTGAATTTCAGACAAGGTCTATATCAGGAAGCTGTCTACATTTCCTCCAAGAGGAACGCAGAAAATTTGAACGACCCAATTGAGCAGAACTCAGTGAGGAGCTCAAAACATCAAAGATCAAAATCCTTGTCCCAAAGTGAGTTTAATTCATTGACCATGGCCAGGCCTCAGCCTTCTCTTGCCAGAAGTGCTTCCAGCAGAAAGCTATTCTCCACTGACATGGCCACTGATCACACTGGGAAGCTTGTCAATGGCAAGCAATTGCACAGAAAACAAGAGTCATTCTCATCTATCCCAGAAGAGGGAAAGGGAAAAGAGAATCGATCATTTGGTAACTTTGTGAGGGATAAGCAATCTTCAGAAAAGAAAACAGCCAAAGTCATCACTCCAGTAAAGAAATCTCCACTCAAACAGGAATCGGCTGAGAAGTGCATGGATCACTTGAAGTTACAGGTGAATAGTGACCCCACAATCACATTTTTTATAAGTTATTGCTTATGGTATGTTTGGTTTTGCATATTTTTGGGGAGAAAAATTAAAAAAATTCTCTAAGAATCTTTTGATTATAAGCTATTTTGAACCCAAAATAAGTCATTTCAAAAATGGCTTTTTCGGTTGCGCAGCTGGACTGGAGATTATCAGATCAGGAAAGGGCACAGAGTTCCTCAAGTTCATCAGATGATAAGGTAGCAGAAGTTGATAGCACTCCCAATAGAATTTCAGAGGATATTGTTAAGTGCTTGTCTAGCATATTTGTGAGGATTGGCACATCCAAGGACAAGTTTGGGGAACTGAAAACGCCTTCCTGCTCTACATTAGCTTTCAACCAATGTAGCAAGGAAAAGGATCAGTTTTGTGATCCTTATGGTATCTGTTCAGAATCCAAAACAACAGATGTTGGTCCATATAAGAATTTATGTGAAGTGAAAGCCTCCTCTGTTGATCTCAACCGAACAACAAATGCAGTGTTTCTGATTCACAGATTAAAGTAAGTAATGAAGGGTTATTACTTACTATATGATGATTGATGTTGTTAGTATCTATCTAAATCTAATCTTGCCAACATGTATAGGTTCCTGCTTGGGAAGCTTGCCTCTCTGAACTTGAAGGGTCTTACTCATCAGGAAAAACTTGCATTTTGGATAAACATTTATAATTCCTGCGTGCTCAATGTAAGTAACCTTTCTTTTCTGTCACTAATTTACTGCACCCCATTACTATGTACGACAAGGAAGTAGGGCCTTTTAGGCCTAGCTTTGAATTTGATGTCACCTTTGCTTGTCTTACAAGCTGAGGGTCAGCACCTAAAGAGCCTTTTGGTTTCTATGTTATAGGCATATCTAGAGCACGGCATACCTGAGAGTCCTGAAATGGTTGTAGCACTAATGCAGAAGGTACGATGATCTGGCTAATCTTTTCAACACATACTTATTCATTTATACTAGAAAAAATATTCAAAGCAGCACAAGATTTACCGTCCTTATTGTTTAGTGGTGATGACTAGCTACCATCCCACTCTCACGTGAGAGGCCTGCTTGTGCTTTTCTCTGTAACTTCTGGTGATTATTTGTTATCAAAATGTGATTTTGTATAGTATATAGGCACCCAAATCAACATGTGATCATGGCTCAAATAAGTATGAATTTTAGTTATATAAATGTTGAATGCGATATTAACTAAGAATGGATCTATACTATTAGTGAAAGCAATACGTTGATTTGATATTTCCACAACTAATACCACACGCATTTAAATTGTGATCAACACATGTTGATTTGGGTGCCTAATCTTAGTGTACAAATAATGGAACTATTTTTTATGTGCTACTGGACAGTGCTAATCCTGACATAACTAGATTCTCCTTCATAGCTCCAACAGGCTGAAAAAAAAAAATGTATGAGAGGACAAACCCCATCTTTGTTGCATTTTATATCAGATTGGACTGAAGTCTTGGTTTGACCAAACTACTAAAGCTCAAACCCGAACAAGCACCTGCTTCTTCTGATGCTAGAATAGGTTCCAATGTGGGCATTGGCAGAGGCCAACGTTAAACTACACCATACTAAGTGGGTCTTGTGAAATCTATTAAGTTACTAAGTTACTATAATTCTGGATAGACAGACAAACATCTTTAGTTCTGAGCTTCCTAACCTGTAAAATATCTCTAGTAAACATCCGAGTGGACTAAGGCTTGGAAATGCTTGTGTCAGGCAACGATAGTAGTGGGGGGCCAGTTGCTCAATGCAATCACAATAGAGCACTTTATCTTGAGACTGCCATATCACCTGAAGTTCGTAAGTGCAATAATCTAATCTCTTCTTTTGCTTTTAGCTATGATGCACAAATACTTTTGTTTAGCTCACGTATGCGTATTGTACGCGTATATGCATCAAATACTGCTGCCTTCGACTTTTTTATTTGTGACTAATTTTTTGAACTAAAAAGTAAGATTGTTCATTTTATCTATTATCTTATCTATTATTTGGGACAATCTATTATATCTAATTATTAGAATAATTATTATAAATATTTGATTGAGATTATCATAAATATTTAATATCATATATAAATATTTTTTTTATTTAATATCATATATAAATATTTTTTTTATTTAATATATATTGTTATATTCGTATTTATTTTTATAAAATTATCGTATTTATGTGTTGTACCATATCGTATTCAATACTCGTATATGTATCATGCATCATAGGCTTTTAAACATAAGAAAATTAACTTTCCTTAATTAATTTATTTATTTTTAAAGTCCTTCTTGTGCTTTATATAGGACACTGCTATAAAGTCCTAAAATATAGTATAATTTAAACCCTTGATTTCCACCTTGGCTTCCTGCAGACCTGTCCAAAAGCAGCAAAAAATGATGAGGTGAAAGCACGAAGCATATTTGGCCTGGAATGGTCTGAACCCTTAGTGACATTTGCACTTTCCTGTGGAAGCTGGTCTTCACCTGCAGTATGTTCTTGTCTCTCATTTAGCCAATAATACTGTTTTGTGGGCACTGATTAATTATTTTTGAGCTATAGCTACCATTTTAGTATATAATCAACTGGTCTGACAATGTATGAACAAACCATATATGTCATGTCTTGTGTACCGGTTTTTCGTAAAGAGCAATGGTATATAGCTAGAAAAAATTGTCAAAATTTTTGGCAAAATACAACGGAAATTATTAAATGAAATAAAATGGTAGGACTAGTTACCCATTTAAGAATCAATAGATATGTCATGTCATTTTGGCCAAAAGCTTTTGCAAAAATTATCTTTGTATTTTTTTTTCAAATCAATTTGGGTTTAAAATTTTTTTTCGTAAAGTTGAAAAATTATCCCAAGAGTGTTCATTTGATTGTAAGAAAAAGAAATATAATCCCTTATCCCACATTGCGGATTGGAAATTAGGAACTAAGATTACATGCGTGGATTAAGCTGGGAAACACTCGAGAGCATCATAACACAACAACATTAAACAGACTGAAAAGTTTTCCACTTTCCCATTTTTCACTGTTACGATCAGCAGCACTGTTCACTGTTCAGTATTGTAAATATCATATCGGGATTTCTTTCCTGATGTTGATATATAAATATATTCATTTCCTTTGATTCTGTTTTGAAGGTGAGGGTTTACACAGCATCACATGTGGATGACGAGTTGGAAGCAGCAAAGAGAGATTATTTACAGGCGGCAGTTGGCATTACAAAAACAAACAAGTTAATAATCCCCAAGTTGCTGGACTGGTATTTACTTGACTTTGCAAAGGACTTGGATTCTTTATTGGACTGGGTCTGCCTCCAGCTACCTGATGAAATAAGAAACCAAGCAGTTGAATGCCTTGAAAGAAGAGGAAGAGAGTCTCTCTCACAACTGGTACAAATGATGCCTTATGATTTCAGTTTCAGGTTACTTTTACACCAGTAACTCAGGGGGAGGTACTGTTCTTCATCACTCAATACTTCAGTCTGCACAGTTTTTCTGAACTTTGGCGTGGTGGAAATTTTTTTGTACATTGGATAGTTCACACGGAAAGTACATAATGCAAAGCTTGTAATGTTTCATTTGGGAAAGCGCTTTAGGCCCTCTGGGTTCTGGAATTGGATCATTGCTGATTAGTTGTGGCTTTTAGGAAATATACATAGAAATGGAGCCATGGAGGTTTCTTAGACATCCATTTGGCTGCAAACTCATTTTGGATTTGTAATATCATATATCATATATTGCTTTAACCCCATGGCATCAAATGGCAATACAGCTAACTCTCAAGGCAACGCTCAACACACCTGGAATCAATGTTTTAGTCGCACTGATTAAGCTTCATACGATAAGCAAATAAAAAGGAGGTCATGCAATTAGGAAAATGAAAAACAATTGGCAACACCTCTACAGACCATCCAATCATTACTATGATTCTATCGATTTGAAACTAACAATGGGGGATGTATAAATTCAGAGACTAGCCAGGTAAAGAAAGCAAGAAAGTTGTGTTGTGGGTGAAGAAAGGAGGGCCTAGAAGTGGCCTTTTTCAGTTTCTATAAATTGAAAGACTTATTTGATGTTACATGTATTTTTCAGGAACTAACATTTTATCTATTAGGGAAAATTTGATGTCAAAAACTTTTAAGCACTAACATTATGTCAAATTGAACTTTTAGCAATCTATTTGATGTCAAAAATATTTTAGAAACCAAATTAATATCATGTATATCTTTCAAGGACTAAAATATGTGTTTAGTTTTAAAAGAAATTGGGTTTTGTAATGCAAAATTTGTGTAATTGTAAAGAGAAAATGTGAAGCCACTTTATTTTATGTGTAATTGATAAGATAGAACCAACAAAGTGTTAGTTCAAGTAGAACGGACTCGAGTTCCTTAAGCATGAGATCTTGGGTTCAATTGCCTGATTCAAGTGCATGGAAAAAAATACTGTTAGAGGAAGTCTCCGCTTAAGGATCTGACCGTACCCCAAGAGATTAGTTTTTCATTTGCCGAGTGAAAGTATAATTTGAGAAATAATAATAAAAAAAGGTTAGACAGAGCATTTAGTTTTTAGTTATAGCTATCAGCAAAGGCAGAATGGACTTTCTAGTTCCTTACCTTTATCTGATTTTTCAATTTGATCCTTTATCTTTCAATTTCTCAATTTGGTCCTTTATGTTTTAAATCGTTTTTAATTTGCTTCCAAATCAATATTTTGTCACACAATTGACAGAAATTATTGACTTAACACAATCCATGTGTGTGCCAAGTCAACATTGTTGTGTCATGTAACACTCTCCCAAGTCTGATCTTATCTTAAGTCGTAGTCTGCACTCTGAAGTTATTCTTTATTCTGAGCGGATCTTGTCTGACAGCAACTTCAGCCGTCTTCGAAACTTCTTGAACTATCTGGAGATAACACAGAAATAGGAGTGAAAATTATAAATTTTCAGTTGGATTCCTTACCTATCATACATACTGTCATCATTGTTATCTCTAGTTTGCTTTGGTTTATTATGAAAAAGGTGAACATGCTATACGGACTATTTAATTTTATAGTTCGAAAATATACTGTCTGAAGCAAAATTCATTTTATTCATACACTTGGCATTTGGGAGAGCCCATGCAAAATCAATTCATGAATTATTCTATGAAGGATAATTGAAACAAATTTAAAATTACAATAGCACAAATATATTGAACACATAAAATCTGCACATGACTTTACTTGTACTTGAATTTATGCATGTATATAAAATTTACTTTTCTTTATTTATTTTCCTTTACTTGTTACACATATTCCAGAGTATAATCGCCATGTCATACCCCATCGGGATGTGATCGCCATGTCACATTCCTTAGGAATATGTTCTTCCTGCCACGTCCCAGAGTATGATCGCCATGTCATACTCCATCAGAATGTGATCGCCATGTCACATTCCTTAGGGTGTGGGATCATCATGCTATATTTCAGAGTATGATCGCCATATCATACTCCATCAGAGCGTGATCGCCATGTCACATTCTTTAGGAATATAGACTCTTCATTTGGTACTTACACTAGCTGGGTCATGCCATGCCTCATATAAGTTCTGTCCCCTATACTCACACTAGCTGAGTCGATGCCATGCCTCATGTGAGTGGGGTATTTGCATATGCTTTAATCTTTAGTCTTTAGCCTTTACTACCCTTGGATAGCCTGACCTTGGAGCGAGCTCGTCAGCTCAACTCGTGACCGTCATCATGCCGACTCACCCACAAGGGGATTCACGCGCTTCTAGTCTTGGAGGGATCTCATTCTAGCCATGTGCCTTTAATTGAAGGGACCTCTTCTGGTCACGTGCCTTAAAATTGAGGGATCTCATCTGACCACGTGCCTTCAATATAGAGGGATCTCATCTAACTACGTGCCTCCAAGGTAGAGAGATCTCATAGTTTTAACTGCCTTTACAGGGAGGGATTCAATGTGCAACTGCCTCCAAGCGAAGGGATTCACATCTTTATCTTTTAACTGCCTTCACCGGGAGGGATTTCAATTAACTGCCTCCAAGTGAAGAGATTCATATTTAATATGTTCTATGCTAAATGTACTCATATATATGCTTCATCATTTATTTTCACATATGTCAACATCTCTAGTTTCATAGACTTCTGCCGTAAATCTGGTAGCATAACGGATCAGTTTTGTTTCCCCATGAATAGTGCCAGTTCTCATGGACAAATCAGCCATAGCAATATAATCAATCTAACATATCTATCAATGTAAAACTTGCAATCCTCAACTCAAACCTTATATGTCCACTAACACTTGTGAAACTATCAATTTGGTCATTCTGTCAATTCTATTCAGTTTTGCCTGAATTTTGTATAATCCACCTTTACCTCTATTCAACTCATTTAAACCTGAATTTTGTATATATCATAGCTCTATGTGTCTAGTTTTCAACCCTTTTAGTCCCATCTTATTTTGATATGTATAACTTAAGATATTTAAATTTTGCCTCAGCCTGTTCGGTCACTAGTCCGAATTACACTCTTGGAAGTAAAAATTCACTAAAAATCAAAACTAACCTCAAATCATACGAAATTGATCTCATATTGAAGCTAACAGGACAACCTTTCATTTTCAAGAAGTTTCATTCCATTTGCTTTAGTATAGCTAGAGTTATAAGTCCTAAAATTTCACCTTTTTGAACTACTCTGTTTTGGCTTGATTTGGACATAGGGTAACTTCCTCGAACCACTGGGATCAATTGGGGTCATAACAAACTCGAAATTTCATATTGGGATGTTCCCCTATGTATAAGCTTTCTACCAAGGTTGGTTCCACTCAATTTGGAGTTGTGTAGTGCGAGTTACACCCTCCTCAAGTCACCCTGCCCGAATGAAAGTCCTGATTCTTAGGTCAAATTTCAAAAATTCATATCTCTCTTAATACTAATCCAATGACCTTATATTATATATGTATGGAAAGCCCTGAATGTCTACTTTCATCTAAAAATAGTTTCATTGGATTTAACAAGTTGTAGGCAGAGCCGTACACTCTGCCATCCAGACTGCCGTGGACTCTTCACCAAGATAGTCTCCTAATCCTTCATTCCTTCTAGTTTTTCTTCTTCTAACTTTAATTCCAACTCAAGATTTCATATTAATCCAATCATATACATCCAATATATCATCAAATACATGAAGAAGAGTAAAATTTCATGCAACCATAATGCAAAGAATTCAAGAACAGAAATGGAATCCTACCTCTTTAGAGTGTGATTTTGCTAGGTGTTGTAGCTTGAATTGTTAGAACCTTGTTAAGCTTTGAAGGAGTGATGGAGTTGGTTGAGAGAGGAGAAGAAGAAGGCTGGAACAAGAGAGAGAGAGGGACGTAAATCAACTAGAAATGAGAGGGGGAGTCTGACTTAAATACATGAGGTTAGTTGGAATTGTGAGTGTTGATTAGTTGAAATTTTGTGATTGAAGTTCGGCCATGTCTCCCACTTTTGTGGCCAGATTACTTTCCATGTCATCCTAAAAGTGGAACTCGCTTCCATTCTATCTGAAATCGGAACTTGTCTTGATTCTGCTTAAGGTCGGAACTCGTGCTATTTATTTGTCCCTCGGAGATGAAATCGGAGACATGAAGTCGGATATCGGGAATCACGTTCATGTTGTTTTCGCTTGAATGCTAAGTCGAAAGTCGGTAAATTATGCTGAAATTCGAAGACGAACTCGGAAGTCGAAAATAATACCATTTTATGTGAAACTCGAAGGTGAAGTTAGATGTAGGACCTCGTGCTCACCTTATTTGAGACCTGGACATAAATTCGGAGATAAAAAATCATGTCCGTTTTATTTGAAGCTTGGGAATAAAGTATGAGGTCGGAGCCCATATAAATTTTGGTCGAATTTGGAGTCCAACTTAGAGATCCGATCTCGCGTCCATTAACTCGTAGGTCGAGAATTGTGTCTTATTCTGGTTGAACAATCAACCATGAAGTCGGAACTCGTATCCTATGTATTTGAAGCATAAGGTCGGAAATCGAAAAATCAAACCAGTCCATTATTAAGTCAGAAATCAGAAATTCTAGGTAGTAGGTCGGAAATCGGGACGTTACATATCATGTTAGCATTTTTGGTCAATTATATGATAGAACAGTGATTTAAAACCGAATTGAAAACAATTTGAAATATAAGGGATCAAATTGAGAAAAATAAGAGACCAAATTAAAAAATCAAGTAAAGGTATGTAACCAAAAAACCTATTTTACCCTACTAGCATCTTTAATTTAACTTTTGTTGAGTTCATCAAAAGCTCCACTCTTGTGATTTTTTGCTAACATTAAGATTTTTACGTTTCAAAAGTTAATTCAAACATACTATATGTTGTAGAGTTTGAATCTTAAAACACTAAAATCTCTAAAGTATACTATCAATGTTTTTGTTTTATTATTTAATTGTAAAACTGACACTTTTAATATGATGGATTTCATCTAAGGATTTAGGGTAAGACTAGGGATGGTGATGGGTATTTATGAGGTAGAATATGGGACCTTGTCCTTGCCCCATTCCCTATCAAGAGTCTCCATTCTATATTTCCAATAGGGATTTGAATCTCTGTAGATATAGATGCGTTTATGCACAAAATTAAAAAAAAAAAAACTCATAAAAAACACTCTTAAACCTAAATATACATAATATCCATAATCTATTCCAACACTACTAACACAACACAATCCAAATTATCAATGAAGTACATTACGAAAATCCAATAATTTTAACAACAATAATCATCATAAAAGAGTAAAAGATGATCACAAAAATCCAAATCACAAATATATATTTAAGGACATTTAGGTAAATTCACACACACACACACACACACACATACACACACATATATATACACGGAGACCTAACTGGTCTTATGGGATGGGATCCCATCCCTTACTCTTGCCTTGTTTAGTATACAAGGACTCAATATTCATCCTCATAGGGACCAAAGCCGCCCTTGTACTTGCCCTTATCGTGGGAAATTCCCATGAGTACCCCTCTAAACATTTTTTTTTTATCCCTAGGGTGAGTGGTAGAACACTCAAGCATATAATAATAATAATAACTTATTTTCATTTATGAATATTTCAACTATGTAACATGACTTTTTGTTTAACAAGTAATAAGTACACTCTTTTGAAAGAGGTCTCTAGCTTAAATACTTTTCCAATCTTAAGACAATATGTTATTTGAAATTTGATTTTAAAATGATGTTGGTGTAAAATTAGATTTTATCATTAATAGTTGCCTTATTTGCACATAGCCATTTTTACCCAAAATGTTATCCAAGACATTTTTAAAAAATAAAAAATAAAAATGACATTACCCATATTTGAAAAATATTGTTAAATGACAATAAGGTGTGTGATTAATTGTAACACTTCTTAACACTAGATTTAGCCATTTAGCCATAGCCCAAGCAAATATTCAAAGATCATTTAGCTGCATGCAGAGGCGGAATTTTTTTTGGTCCCTCTTCTTCCACAAAAATTATAAAAAAAACACTACATCCAGAGATAGATGCACTTCAATAGCATAAGTACTTTGCTAGTATAGTTGTTCTGCTTGTTAGCTTTCTCTCTCTTGGTCTAGAGTTCTAGTCCTCATTTTGATGAAATCCTTTTATTCAAAAGATTGAAGCTTATCTATCATATGTTTTACTTTTATCTAACTTAATCCTTCCCATATTGCTACTTTTTTACAAAGTATATCCATGCCATAGTTATTTATTTTTAATGATAATGTAATTACTTTTATTTAATTTTTCAAGTTTTATTTTTTTAAATTTATTTTTAAGATTAAAAATACAAATTTTTACAAGAATCAAGAGAGAAAAAAATAGAAATAAAAACAAGTAAAAAGTTAATTTATATAAAATAAAATATTTAGAGTCAAGAGAGAAACAAAAGGTTAGTACATTCGGTCTTATTAAATTTAGTATTTTTTATTTATTTTATCTATTAATTTATTTTAAAAGCATATAATATAATTATTAAAATAGTTGTTTAATTGATATTGAAGTAGGACGATTTCATCTCGATGACCTCACTAAATAGGAGAAATCGCACATTAGAATATAAGCTCAACATTATAAACTTGATGTTCCTAATCATTCTAAATTGAGTAGCTTGTCAATAATCTCTGAGTTATAGAAAGGGTTGATGAAAATAGAAAAGTCTTCATGATCATATCCTTTGATTGATTGTTTGATCCGCTTGATATTAACCCTTCCTATTTTAACTATTATTACGGAGAGATCTTTTTCAGCAATGAATATTGTGAATGATAAATTCAAGAATAAGATAGAAGATGAATTTTATTACTGATTGTCTTTTAACTTACCTTGATAGCAGGATTGTTTCAAAGCGTCACATAATTCTATTGTTACAAATCTACTGGTGGATTAGAAGTCTATATCTTATAGATCATTTTTATAAAATTTTATATTAATTTAAAATTTTTTGATATACTTTTTATATATGTCAAAATTAATGTAATATATATGTTTAAAATGTATATGAATAAGAGTTATTTAATAACACTCTTATTAATATTTAATTTTGATGAAATTTAGCAGAAATGATCTTTATGATACGTAATTGTGATTCAACGGTTGAATTGATAAAAATTATATCCTATAAAAAGTTATTAAGTGGTGTAATGATACTTGAGAGCAATTTTTCACCCCTCAAACATTTGAAGTGGGTTTCAATAACTTCATTGTCTTAGCTTTCCAATGACACCAAAATCAACTCAATAAAAGTTTTGTAGCTTCAGTTATCGTCATATTACCAAAGCAATTTGGCATGCATTCTAACTTGGGATAAGAAGCAATTTTTGCTTCAAATTTTTTTTTCTGTTTCATCTCCAACTCGAACCCAAACACCTCTAAATCATTTTTTCTTCTTTTCCTTACACATTTTGGTGGATTTTACTTTTTTTTTTTTCATTTTTTTATTTTTTCTTTTTCTTCTTACTTTTATGTTTTATGTCATTGAGGACATTGCCATATTTTAAATTTGGGGTGGTATACCTTTACAAGTTCTCATTTTTTTTTCTTTTTTTATTCATTCTTTTCTTTATGTGTTAGTAGTAGCTTTTAAACTTTGGTGCTTATTTTGGTTTAATTTTTTTTTATTTTATTGTAGATTAGTTTTAGTTGGCTTAAGTGTCTCCCTGAGTTTCACAACCTTTGTAGGGGATGTAAATAGTTATCAGTAGCCCAAAAAGATTTTCTTTTTCCACTTTCTTATTTTTGTTTATTTTATTTTGTTTTGTATTTCATTTAGCTTTTGATTTTTTTTTGGGATATAATCATAATCATGTCAATTATGCATAATAAATTTTTCAGAGAAAGAGGAAAGAGTTGTGTGCGGAATGAGTAGAGGAGCTAAGAGGGTCAGAGTCATGATATAGTTGATTGGGCATAATAATTCATGGTTACTATGCACATTTAGCTTAAGGCATTTGACTTTTCTTTTCCAAACTTAATATTGAGTTTGCGAGTGCTTAGAGAAGGATTATGTGTGCTTAGGTAAGTGTCAGTTACCCCCCCCCCCAATCCTAAAACAAGATTGTTATTCCCTATTGAGGCGAAATCCTAGTATGCACCAACAAGGAAATGATTTAGGCACTATTTTCTTTAACCCTATCATGGCCTTAGACCTCCTAATTTCCATTATATCCCTTGAATACCCCTTTTGAGCCTTTTTATCCAATTTTTCTTCATTAACCCACGTCATACCTAGCCCTTAGACCAAACACTTATCCACCTTAAGTGTTTATGAGAGAGGGTTGAGCATGGTAGTAAAAGTCTTATTTTGGGATCAAATTCAAATGTGTCCAAAAGGAAAGGAAAAGAAAAGAAAAAGAATGACTTAGCATCAAGTGAAATACCACCCAAGTTATAAAAAGAAAATAACTTTGGGGTGGAAAGAAAAAAGGAAAAGAGGAAGAAAAGTTATGAATTGCAAAATCAAAGGAAAAGAAAAGATGCTAGAAAGCCAAAAAGAATTTCTCTTCTTTGAAGTAGCACTCAAAGATAGGTCTCATTTGAGTTTTAATTTTCCTTATCATGGTTGTCTCATATATACTTATCCTTTTTACTCCTTCTTTCATTTAGCTATTCATCCTTTAGCCACGTTACAAGCCTATAATCTTTTGATCCTTTGGAAGTGTGTACTACATTAGTGGAGATAGGGATAGTGCTTTTGCCTATAGGAATTGGGACACCACCACCACCATCATCATTATCTACGTGTGTCATAGGGTTGATTGTGGCTATCTAATATACATAGTCTTATCCGGGCACTTATTGGATTCATGATTTTGTTATGATAGAATGCTTAAGTTTAAAATCTTGACTTTTGTTAAATGAGCATGCTTGAGTGGACAATACAATGCCTCGAGTATAATTGTTTGATTCATGATGATGTCTCTTAAGGTTTCTTCCGAAAAGGACACTACACAATGCTTGATTATGTAAAAAAGAAAACATCTCGTGTTTTTGAACTTTCATATTCTTTGATTGCTTGGGAACAACCAATAGTTTAAGTTTGGGATGTTGATAATTGTATAATATACACTCATTTAGTGCTTAATTTGACATGATTTTATGCTCTAACTCTTAAGAAATCAGGCACTTTTATAGAGAATTTCAACTTTTGTGAAAATTTTGGACTAATATTAAATTGGTAATTTTTAGGTGAATTTGATGGCTTGGAAGCTTACTTTTATTCAATTTTGCATTAGAGACATTTTTGGAGCTAACTAGAAGAGTTTTGGAGCTTATATGATGCGATTTTCGGATAGCACTACAGTGAAAAAATCATACTTCTCTATATAGAGATCGGATTAAGACAAATAAAAATGTTCCAAAAAGCTTAAGAAGTACTCAACAACTTTGATGTTTCAGTCCAAAGCCTATTTCTTAGAGTTTCTTGGTGAAAATCTAATTACAAGATTGAAGGTTGCTGTTGTCCTGATGCTATCCAGCCTAACCTCTGCCCAATGTTTTGCCAATATCTTGAGCAACAAAAGTCCAATCAATGTGCTTTTTTGCAGCATTGGAAAGCTAACTCAATGCTCTACAACTTCTATTTCTACCTCCATGAGCTAATTCCAACTGTATTGAGTGTTACAGAGTCTAGAATTTGACAATTCAAATCTTGTAGCCAAAATGCGAATTGGGACAAAGGGAGCACATATTGGAGTTAGTTGGACTCATTAATAACTTCTAAAAAACTCTAAAAATCAGAATGAGCCAAAACCCAAAAGAGATAATATTAGAAGAGGTCGCTTGGATCCTAGGAAGACATCTTAGAATTCAGAATTGGAAGACACAAGAGGATTGGGAGACTCTCCACACTTGACTTTGCTATGGTCTGCTTTATTCATCAAGAGAGGAAGATCTATGTTATTGGATTCATCTTTTCTTCTTTCATTCTCTTGATTCATATTTTCCATGCTCTGTTTCTTTTTGAATTTGGATTTTGTAAACATGTTTAGTGGCTAAATTCCCTTTTAGCTAGGGTGATAATGTAACCAATGTTGGGATGATGAGTTTTTGTTTTCGTTAATCTAATGGATTTTTCTTTCTTTTGATTAAGTTTCTATCTTTGGGTTTAATGCTTTTATGGCTTAATCACCGATAAATTGATATAGTGAGTTGTGTAGGTAATTGGAAAATTGGTACATAACTTAGACCTAGGGATTGGAACCATAATTATTAATTGTCTAGAAATAGAGATCAATTGTAGGATTAATTTATCTAGGATTTCATAGATCATAAAGCCTTTAACTCTAAGGTTCAAGTTAAGAAATTAATTGAATTTTAGAGATTAAAGAGGATTGATATGCTAAGGAGTTTGGCATTAATTGAATTAGGAAATCCCCTATCAAATAAATTGATTGAATGTCATTAGATTAAGGATTCAATGCTCACAAGAACAACTAGGTGAATCAAAGTGCTAGCACTTCATTCCTTATTGAATTTTCGGTCACTCTTTGATTGTTTGCGTTCCAAGTTTGGTGGTTAGAAATTAGTTTTGATTATATTTAGCTTATATTTGATTTAGATTTATTTTTAGACTCTTATTTGATTTTTTTTATTTCAAATTTGGCAGTCTAGAGAAAAGTGGTAATTGGTTACCCAATCCCTATGGGACGATATTTTTACTCACATTTTTATTACTTGTACGACTTGGTATACTTGCCGGTACGGCATCATTGCCTTCTTTTAGTGCATTTAAAGACAAATGGTGATCTTCATCTGTTTCATTTTGCTTATGAACTTCCTTTCATCGAATTTTAGTTTCTATTGAATTGTCAACCTCCTTTTCACAATGCATAATCATAAGATGCTTGTTAGGGCACTTATGATTAATGTGTATTCCTCATCACATGTGAAGCATAACACTTTGTCTTTCTTGAGGTTCATTTTCGCTTGGCTTATATGTTTAATTATTAGATGGTTTTTTTTGGAGAATTAATGATGGGTTTGGAAAGTGGTGTTGGTATTTAGGGGGGTAGGTTCTGTTTAGGAAAGGGTTTAGGTTGTGAGTTTGTGTTTAAGGGTACTGTTTGGGGTCTATGGGATAAAGGGAAATGGTTTGGCTTGAAAGAGATATTATATTTTCTTCAAACAATTTTCCTAAAGACATAACTTGAAGAAATGTGGTTGGGTTTTGTACTGTGACTTCCCTTCAAATATCCATATGCAAGCCACTAATGAAATAATCCAATATTGCTTCTGCATTAAGGTCATCCACCTGATTAGCTAATGACATGAATTCTAAGTAATAGTTATCCACTAAACTAGTCTGAAACAACTTGACAAGGATGCTTCTGGACAATCAAATATCAAGGGCCCAAATTCGACTTCTAAAGCTTGAGTAAGAGCCTGCCTCCATAAATGGGTTAGTACATTGCATTATCTAGAACCAAGGAACAACCTCCTTGTCCATGTGAGTGGATGCAGTGGTTAGATGTAACACCCTCCCAAGTACAGTACTATGCTTAAGTCATAGTACCACACCTGAGTTATTCTTTGTTACCTGAGCGGACCTTATCTAACAGTAACTTCAGCCATCTTCGGAACTTTTTGAACTATCTGGAGATAACACGGAAATAGGAGTGAGAATTATAAATTCTCAGTAGGATTCTCTAATTATCATACATAATGTCATCGTTGTCATCTCCAGTTTGCTTCGGTTTATTATGAAAAAGGTGAACATCTTATATAAACTATTAAATTTTATAGTTCAAAAATATATTATCCGAAGCAAAGTTTATTTTACTCATACACTTGGCATTTGGGAGAGCCCATACAAAATCAATTCATGAATGATACTGTCACGACCCAACCTCGGGCCATGACCGGCGCATAGGGACAAGTTCCCACGCAAGCCTTTCACCACAAAAATTTTATAAAAATTTTGACAGAGTCCTCTTTGTAATTCGGATATTTCCCAATTACAGAAGGTTACCCTGCAAGATAAACAAACACAACATTTCATCGGGGATTCAGGTATTCTCAGAATACACCCCTCAGCACACAGTATAACAGTAAAATATATAAATACAATCGTATATCCAAAAACATATACATAGTTCAAGTTCTTCAGAAAACAATTCCTTTAAACTACTTTAATTCCAACAAGTTGAAATATACAAATACATGTATGACTGAATACATAACAACAACAAAAATAGAACAAGGCCGGACCCTGCCTGTAGTACTATTGAGCTACATACTAAGATTACAACAGAAATAGAATTATAAATGAGGGCCCATTGCTAAATAGGGCTCACCCAGATAGGAATCAAATGATGCTGAACTGAAGAATCGGCTCCCAAGCCTAAACCTGCATCTGAAAAGGATAGAACAACTACGGGGTGAGTTTTGAGAAACTCAGTGAGAGATAGAATGTCCCTAAACCACATGAGACAATGTACAAATTTATAGATGTTAAGGTAATACTATAATATGTATAACGAAACCCAAGTAGAAATCTTAATCCATATTATCCAAATCTTCTTTTAAAAATAGATTCCATCTATTCCAGGATAAATCCGTCAGGAAACACACTTAGGTGGCCATTCCTTCGTGTGAATCCCGTAATCAGGCACGCACCACTCCTCCTGTGGCCGTGAATAACAGGCACGCACCACACTATGTGTGTGGCCATGAATAACAGGCACGCACCACTCCTTTGAGTGGCCATGAAATCCAACATCCTAGGTGCACCCAGGGCTAACGTCTACTGCCGTTAGCCTACAGATCCTGGTCTAGACTTTCCCAAGTCTTTCTTTTCCATTATACAAAACATTTAATAAAGATTCTTATAAAACATACCGTTATACCATATATAAAACAATAAAATCGTAACTTTAAAGAAAAGTAAAGCTTTAACGTTTTAATAAATCAAAAACGAGTAAAAGTCCGAAGTTTTTATCCAAAAACCTTTCAAAACAAAGGGAATTCTCCAAAGTTTAATAGAAAACCAAGGTAATAAACATTTGCCATATTTTCCTTTTTGAAAACAAGTCATTGTCTCATGTGAACCAGTAAAAACAGATAAGCTACCAAAACTTAAATTGTATTGCTAAAACATACCAAATCATTTGCATATGTACATATATATATATAAACGAAATACATTAAAACTAAGGTAGGGATAAACTATCTACTCACAGACTTAGCGCCAATCGCGGAATCCTAATCCCATGAACTTAGAAAGCCAAAGCCAGTCCTCCAACGGTATATACTATCAACAATACGGAAATTTAATTCAAGATTAGTCACTTAGACTATCGATTAATCTACTTTACTCCCAAATATGAAAATTACTAATTCTTCTAACCTAGGGTTCTCCAGAAACTCACTATAGGGGAAATAATTCGTAATTTCATAGGAAAAGAGGAGGAAAGGAGTTGAAGGATTACCTTTTAGAAGGGGAAAGGAAGAAGAAAGATTTGAGAGCTTTGGTGTCACCTCCTCCAAGCTCCAAGACCAAATGTGTTGATTTCTTGTTGAAGATGTGATTTGAGATTAAAGGAAGAAATTGAGTTTAAATGAATGGGAATGGTGTAATTTGATGGAAAGATGTGAAGGATTGTGTTTAGGAATGAAAGGAGATGTGTTTTAGAGAGAAGGGAGAGAGTTTGGGTTAGAGAGAGAAGGAGAATTTTGAAAATGAAGGGAAGGGACGTGTCTCGGCTTATATATTGACTTTTGGTAATCGATTACCAAGAGTGTGTCGATTACCACGAAGAGCGTGTCGATTACCAATTGTAATGTCGATTACACAACAAAAGTCTGGTAATCGACTACCACCAACCCAGAATTGGTAATCGATTACCAAATATGGTAATCGATTACAATGCGGAAAATTTCAATCTGTGGGCATCTGAGAGAGGTATGTCGATTATGGATCCTATGAATCGATTACCAACTCGAAAAACTTGGTTCCCTCCTTCTGCAGTCATTTTCCAGGTCCAGAATATTGCACAGATTTATTTATATTTCTTAATTTTAAGTTAATCTCCATTAACTTTAAAACATAAATGTAAATAAGGGAATACCCCCCATTTAGATTCAATAAAAATATCTAGAAATTCAAAATCCTTAAGGATTAGAATCCAACTTTTGGGTTTTAGTACAATTCTCTGAAAACTTGCGTTTTTATAAACTTGGGGGTTGAAAATGAAGGGGTTATCCATTCCCTAAAATTCATTAAAAATCCTTCTTCAACTCATTGATGCTTAGTGAACCATTACCGGGACTTTTGATCTTAAGAAAATGCCTTAAACCTATAGCCCTCCAAGGAGGCATAGGGTTCAGAATCAGAATTTTCCAGGTTCCGGTTTCGACAGGTAACTGCACTCAGGCTGGGGTGTTACAGATACCATGGATAATAACTGAAATATATTAAAATACACATAGTATCAATGTACTGGGGACATAACATTTGCACATTACTTGAACTTGAATTCATACCAATACATAAAATTTACTTTTCTTTCTTTATCTTCCTTTTCATCATACAATCTTTACATGCCACATTCCAGAGTATGATCGCCATGCCCTATCAGAGCGTGATCGCCATGTCACGTTCCTTAGGAATATGGGATCTTCATTTGGTACTTACACTAGCTGGGTTATGCCATGCCTCATGTAAGTTCTGTCCCCTATACTCACACTAGCTGGGTCGATGCCATGCCTCATGTGAGTGGGGTACCTGCATATGCTTTAACTTTTATTCTTTAGTCTTTAGTCTTTAGCCTTTACTGCCCTTGGGTAGCTTGGCCTTGGAGTGAGCTCGTCAGCTCCATTCATGACTGTTGTCACACCAACTCACCCGCAAGCGGACCCACTGCCTCTAGGTTGGAGGGATTCAATGTGCAACTATCTCCAACATAGAGGGATCTAAGTTTTATCTGCCTTCACAAGGAGGGACCCATTGTGCAACTGCCTCCAGGTGAAGGGACCCACATCTTTATCATTTAACTGCCTTCATAGGGAGGGATTCAATATGCAACTGCCTCTAAGTGAAGGGACCCATATTCAATATATTCACATTCTTTCATTCTCATGCATAATCAAGCATAGACATGCGGGATGTACTCATACATATATATTTCATGATTTATTTTCATATACCTCATATCATACTTATGTCATTCTTGCATATAGAATTTCCACATATATATTCATAATGGTATAGCTGTTCATATCATAAATTCCTTGCAATATAAACACTCATAGTTTCATAGACTTCTGCCGTAAATCCGGCAGCATAACGGATCCGTTCTGTTTCCCCATGAATAGTGCCAATTCTCACGGACAAATCAGCCATAGCAATATAATCAATCTAACATATCTATCAATGTAAAACTTGCAACCATCAACTCAAACCTTATATGTTTACTAACACTTGTGAAACCATCAATTTGGCCATTTCTGCCAATTCTATTCAGTTCTGCCCGAATTTTGTATAATCCACCTTTACCTCTATTCAACTCATTTAAACCTGAATTTTGGATATGTCATAGATCAATATGTCTTCTTTCTAACCTCTTTGGTCCCATATTATTTTAACTTATATAACTCAAGATATTTAACTTTTGCCTCAGCCTATTCGGTCACTAGTCCAAATTACACTCTTAGAAGTAAAAATTCACTAAAAATCAAAATCAAGATCAAATCATACGAAATTGGTCTCATATTAAAGCTAACAGGACAACTTTTCATTTGCAAGAAGTTTCATTTGAATTACTTAAGTATAGCTCGAGTTATATATCCTGAAATTTGACTTTCTTGAACTACCCTATTTTTTCCTAGTTTGGACATAGGGTAACTTCCTCGAATCACTGGGAACAAAAGAGATCATAACAAACTAAGAATTTCATATTGGGATGTTTCCCTATGTGTAAGCTTTCTAACAAAGTTGGTTCACTCAATTTGGAGTTTTGTAGGGTGAGTTACACCCTTCTCAAGTCACACTGCCCGGATGGAAGTCTGATTCCTAGTTCAAACTTCAAAAATTCATATCTCTTTCAATACTAATCCAATAACCTCATATTATATATGTATGGAAAGCCCTGAATGTCTACTTTCATCTAAAAATAGTTTCATTGGATTTAACTAGCTGTAGACGATGCCGTACACTCCGTCATCTAGACTGTTGTGGACTCTTCACCAAGATAGCATCCTAATCCTCCATTCCTTCTAGTTTTTCTCCTTCTAACTTTAATTTCAACTCAAGATTTCCTATTAATCCAATCATAATCCATCATATACATTCAATATATCATCAAATACATGAAGAATAATAAAATTTCATACAGCCATAGTGCAAAGAATTCAAGAACAGAAATGGAATCCTACCTCTTTGTAGTGTGATTTGAGCTAAGTGTTGAAGCTTGAATTGTTAGAACCTTGTTAAGCTTGAAGGAGTGATGCAGTTGATTGAGAGAAGGGAAGAAGGAGGCTGGAACAATAAAGAGAGAGAGTGGCATAAATTAGCCTCAAATGAGAACGAGAGTCTGACTTAAATACATGGGGGTAATTGGAATTGTGAGTGTTGATTGGTTGAAATTTTATGATTGAAGTTCGGCCATGTCTCCCACTTTTGTGGCCAAATAGCTATCCACATTGTCCCAAAAGTGGAACTCGCTTCCATTCATTTGAAATCGGAACTCGTCTCTATTATGTATAAAGTTGGAACCCGCGTCCCTTTTATTGGAGTTTGGAGCTGAAGCCGGATGTCGGAACTCGTCCAACCTTATTTGACACTTGGGAGTAAATTCGGATATCGGAAGTCATATAGCTTACAATCACCTAATCTCGGAACTCCCAATTCAAACTCGGGAACGCCAATAGAAATGGAAAGCTCCTGGGAATAAGCTTGGATATCGGAACTCGTGTACGACTTGGAAATTAGCTCAGAGACCCGAACTTGTGTCCATTCTAATTGAGTTCAACTTTAAGGCGGGAACTCGTTACATTCAACTTGGAGGTTGGTACTTGCATCATTATGTTAAACTATAACTTCGGAGGTCGGAAACCAGGTACACTATTTTGAAATATGAGGTCTGAGGTCAGAACTCGGATACATCTTGCTAAAACTTGGAGATAAATTATAAGATCAGAAATCGGGTACATTGTCTTTGAGACATGAAGTCGGATATCCGAAATCACGTTCATGTTGTTCGGACTTAAAGGTTAAGTCGGAAGTCGTGGAAATTATTCTAGATGAAGTTGGAAGTTGTAGATTAACGCGAGACAAACTCGGAAATTGGAAATTATCCCATTTTATGTGAAATTCAAAGATGAAGTCGGAAATGGAATTGATCAAACTTGAAGATGAAGTCGGAACTCGGAAATCGGAGATGTTACATTAGATGCTCTAGATAAGGAGTTATATAGTAGTAAAAAAACTATTGAGCTCGAAAAATCCAATCCATGAAATTAGTTCCATCAAATCGACAAAAATCCAATTTCAAGTTTCTTACCTAAAATGGTTATCGAGTAGGAGAAGGGTTGATTCTGAGCTCAAGGCCACTCCACCAAGGTAAACTTGAAGGTTGTTCAGAAATGTCTATAAGTTGCTTCTAAATGCTCTATTTGAGCATTGGCAGTAGCTTCAATTCTTAATGTATGAGCTCATTATTACAGTCCCACATCGCTTAAGGATATGACATAGAAGATCTTTATAAGCATTTGAGCAATCCTTCCCCCATGAGCTAGCTTTTAGGGTTGAGTTAGATCCACTCAATTCTAAGATAGTATCAGAGCCTCTCCTATAATTATTATTGGGTCACCTGTAGATGTCTAGTCCTGCAAACTTCAAACTCCAAATGTCTAGCCCTAGGCACGAGAGAGGTGTATTAAAGTCCCACATCACTTAAGGATATTGGCATAGATAATCTTTATAAGCATTTGAGCAACTATCCCCTCATAAGCTAGTTTTTAGGGTTGAGTTAGGTCCACTCAATTTTGAGACTTGCTACTCTTGATTGGAAAGGTCCATGACCTACACAATTCTCCTAACTTCAACTTGGACATCCTTTAAGCATGTATTCTTAGCCATGACAAAAGGAATGAAGCACCAAATTGTAACAAGTAAACACAATTGCACCAAATGAATATAACGAAACAATCATCAATTCTGAGGTTCACAATATAACAGCTATAACAACAAACAAGAAACAACAATATTGCAAAATTTAAATTAAGAACATTGAATAGCAACCCAAGTTCTTCATGATCATGATTAGCCTCCTTTGTTAAGCCTCATCACGTGAACTGAGAATAGAGTAGGATCAATTAGAATGAGTACAGAATAGAGAAGAAGCAGTGGGGATTAAGAAGGGATAGAAGAGGTTCAGAGAGGAACTCAAAGGGGAAAAGAATCGAGCTCACCATACACACGCCTTTCACCTGGTGTAGTCTCCCCATTTTGAACTGGGACCCTTTTGTGTTCGAACCTCCTGGTGCCCACCAGTTTCAGATTAGCTGCCACGTGGGGAGGAGAGTCAACTAAGCTCACTGAGCTCGATGTTTCCATCTTGGACCTCTTTCTCCAGCCCACTTTGTATTGGGCTTGTGTGTGAAATTTGGTGCATAATGGATATAAGAGCATCTCCAATCGGAAGTCCCACTTTTGGCCCCACTACATGCCACATCAACACTTGGGGGCCAACGTATCATAAAAAGTAAAAGTATCTAAAAAAGGGACTCTTCTTTCCAATGGTAAAGTCCTAACTTTGGTACCACATATTTTTCAAATTAAAAACAAATATTAACATCATTATCTAATACTTTATTATAATTATTATTTAATATACAATTTTATTCTTGGATTGAACAAAAATATAAAATTAAAATTTTTTGAATAACGTTAGTTAACAATTAATTTTTTAAAAATTAAGTTATGAATAAGAATTTCATTCATTTAATTTTTTAAAGGTAAAATGTAAAAATTTGAAGGAAATTCATTTAGAAACTAGAACAAGTCTTTAAAATATCGAGAAAATATAACTACGATGAACCATGACTATATTTTGAACATTAAACTTTAAAAATTCAAACTAAAGTTATTAATGAACTAAAAAAAGTCTCAAAAATATTGAAAAAAAAATCACTTGATCAACAATAATACAATTGCAAACTTTTAAAAATTACATTATAAAATACATTACAAACCCAACAACATTGCATAATTAAATATTAAATCACTAAGAGAGCTACTTAACGGGCATTGTGGAATTGCCATACATGTTCCACTAAGTCTGCTTGCAGTTGTCGATGCTTTTGTCTATCACGAAGTTGGATATTATTTTGGATATACCTCTCATACAGAGCAAAAGTTTCCTCCCCCAACTCCGGTTGTGATATGCCATTGCCCACATCATTGTAAAAGGGGAGCTCATCAAAGCTTCTCGCATATGTGTCTCTCTCATCTTCGATAATCATATTATGCAATATGATGCATGCTCTCATTATTCTCCTGAGCTTCTCTTTATCCTAGAATAATGCTAGGCCACATATAATTGCAAACTGAGCTTGTAGCAATTCAAATGATCCTTTTGTTGTCCTTCTTGATATTTTGCAAACAATTTCCATTTGTCTCCCTATGGTCAAGATATTGTTTTGTCGAATGCTGTCCATTTAGGATATATACCATCTATTAAATAGTATCCCATAGTGTAATTGGTACCATTTATAGTGTAATTTAACTTTGGAGTGCGACCTTCGAAAACTTCATCAAACACCGATAAACGGTTTAACACTTTGATGTCATTGTTTGAACCCGTGCTCCAAAAAATGCATGCCATATCCGAAGGTCAAAAGAAGCCATGGCTTCAAGTCCTATAGTTGGAACTTCACGGTAACTACTTACCTTTCTATGCTTTCGGGTAGTTTTTCCACTAGTAGTACATGCAGTCAATGTTGCCTAACACACTTAGGGAAGCCTTTGTCCTTTACCATTCGGATACTTCGTTGAAATGTACCAGGAGGGTATGTTGGATTAAGGGCAAAGTAGTCCTTGAAATGATGTTCATGTTTTGCTTCACGATCTCTATCTATTCTCCTACAAGATTTAGAGGAAGAGCTTTCCCTGTGCAACTATAAAATGAGTTCAAATTGACGCTCGTCTAAATCATCAAATAAAAAATCCTTAATTCAGTCACTTGAAGGCATGACATTGGATTTGTCTGAATCATTGAACACAATATCATCAATCAAGTCATCCAAAGACAAGTTATTGGGATCATTATAGGTTCTAGCCA
Source organism: Pterocarpus macrocarpus (assembly GCA_031439585.1). NCBI lineage: Eukaryota > Viridiplantae > Streptophyta > Magnoliopsida > Fabales > Fabaceae > Pterocarpus > Pterocarpus macrocarpus. The sequence continues at coordinate 29,327,223 of CM062513.1, read as the reverse complement.
TATGTAATGATGGAGATTTTAGTGGTAGTTGTGAGTAAAAAAGTGTTTTGAGAGAAGATAGTGAGTGTAGATAAAATTTAAGAATTCTAATAGTGGGGAAGGGGAAAGATGTTGCGAGCAAATGTGAAAGAGTGGTGCTCCATATGTATAAGCTAGTTTTGTAATGGCTAATTTTTTAACGGCTAATTTTATAACAACTAAAGTTATAATGACTAGTTTTTGTAATGGCTAATTTTTTAACAACCAGTTTTATAATGCCTAGTTTCATAACGTCTAGTTTTTGTAACAGCTAGTATTTCCTACATTTATTTGTTGATAGTTTAAATTTAAATAACCTTGCATAATTTTAAAAATTGTATTACTAAATATAGTACATGACCACCAACATTACATGATTGAAATATTAGATAAATTAAAAGTACAACGAACGCCTAAATTAAAAATACAACGAAGACCTAAATTAAAAATACTTTGCCTTAATTTTCTCTGCAATCTTAGCATGAATGGATTGTTGTTCTTCAGTCATCAAAAAGATGTCCGCATTAAGGATTTGCATATCTATTTCTATTTCCTTTATTGCTACTACTTTTTTCTTTAGCGCCAATTTCCTTTCCTCTATGGTCTTAAAATCTTATATAAGAGATAATTTCCTAGCTGTAGCAGATTTGAGCGTACCAATCTCTTCTTCCAAAGCATGTCCACCTTTCCATGCTTTTGATTTTCCCTTACCCTTCCTCTTTGATAACTTGGTGCCTCGGGACGAAGTGGAGACTTTACACCAACTTCTTCACCCGCTGGTGTTTCTGGATTTAACGAAGATGAGTATGCTCTAAAAGCACTTATCTTCATTCTCTTGGAACCTCCACTCTGAGTTGATTGAGATCTCTATTTCTGTTTCCTCTAGAGTTCGTTCTAATGCCCCACAAAATTATATGTCTTCTTTTTGGTGGCTTCAAAGAGCTTATGAGCTAACTCTATTATATTATTATTGTTCGAACTACTCCTTATTCTTTGAGATGCTTGATTGTGAGAAGCATCGAATCTTTGATGTAACGTCCGAAAAAAATTTTTTGTTGGTATTAACCGAGTTATTCGATTTTCATCGAATAATTGAGGTTAATTAGAATTCGATTAAACATTCACTTAAAGCCAATTAAGTGTGATTTATAAGGATTAGACTTGATGGAATTAGATTAGAATCATAGAAAACCTCACAGGATTTTTCTAAAACCGGTTTTACCGATTTAAATGAAATCAGTAAGATTTCGGTATTTTAAACTGTCGGAATCGAACCAATAGAAATTATACTGTGAAAACCTTTGGATGGATGGCTAAGATTTAGCCAAGACATCTCCATATGTGGCACTACTTTCAGCCAAAGGAGGCAGCCACAAGTCAAGTTGAATGACCATCACACATCCACCAATCAAATACAACTTGCTTTAGAAGTTTTCACTTTTTTCCCTTCCTACCCTTGCAATTTCGGCCACTACATGTAGCTGACCCCTCTCCATTCTTTTCTCCCTCATCTCATTTCATCTCATCTCATATCATCTTCATCTCCAACAAACCTTCAAGCCACATCAAGATTTCTTCAACTCAAACACAAATCTAGCAAGAATCACACCTAGGAAAGATAGGAATCCAACTTCTCTTCTTGTTTTCCTTGATTTGGGGCTATATGGGGATCTTGTTTTTCTCATGATACTGATGTGATTTGGAGTGATGATGATGGATTATGGTTGATTTTGCATGTATCTTGTGATTAGAATTGGAATTGGTATGAAAGAACTTGAAGAATAGAGAGAATTCAAGAAGCTATTAGGGTTTTCACTCGATGGTCCGTACAGTGGAGTGTACGGCTCCTCCTACAGCCTTTTAAATTTAATTAATCCATTTTTATATGAAACTAGACATTTAGGGATTTCCATACATATAAAATATAGGCCATTGGATTAGTATAGAATTAGTTATGAATTTTTTAAGTTTGACCTAGAATCCTGGATTCCTATCTAGGCAGTGTGAGTTGAGGGGGGTGTAACTCACCCTACACAACTCTAAATTGACTGAAACTAATGCTGTTTGAAAGCTAACATATAACAAAATATCCCATAAAAATTTCAAAGTCAAATTCATTGCCAATTATTCCCAGCACATCAATGGATTTACCTTAAGTTCAAACTGAGTTGGAACAAGGTAGTCCAGTAGGGTCAGGTTAACGGGCTTATATCTCAAAATATACTCGTGAAAATGATTTTCAACTTCTTTCATTTGAAATCTCGTTCTGTTAGCTTTAATTTGATATAAATTTCATATGATTTCACTTAGATTTCCATTTTTAGTGACTTTTCACTCATAAGAGTGCACTTCTGGCTAAGTATAGGGCAATCTGAGATAAAATGCTAATAACTTGAGCTATACAAATCAAAATGAGATGGGATAAAAAGGGTTGGAAACTAGATACATAGAGCTATGACATGTCCAAAATTTAGATTTAAGTGAGTTGAATAGAAGTAAAGGTAGATTTTACAAAATTCGGGCAGAAGAGGGCAAAGTGAGCAAAAAACTCTGTTGATATGTCTATTGATTTTGACATACCATATGGTTAATAATGTTGCTGTAACTTGCTATTTTATATTGAATTGCATACTTAATTGATTGTATTAATAGCTTGATACTATTCATGAGGAAGCAGACTTGATCCGTCATGCTACCAAATTTTCGGCAGAAGCATATGAAGTTATGATAGCTTGTGTTATGAAGATTTAAGTTATGAATATGAAATTCTAAATGCAAGAGTGTTCGAAAGTAACTGCACTATAATGCATATAAACATTGTATGATGATATGATCATGATTCCTTTTATGAAAGACAACATCTTTCCATGCAAAGGAAGAGATATATAAATATGTGAGAATGAATCCCTTCACTCGGAGGTAGTTATTTGGATCCCTCCTTGTGAAGGCAGTTACAAGATATGATGAAGGTCCCATATTCCTAAGGAGTGTGACATGGCGATCGCACCCCGATGGGGTATGACATGGCGATCATACTCTGGAATATGGCCTGATGACCACATCCTAAGAAATGTGACATGGCGATCACACTCTGATGGAGTATAACCTGGCGATCATACTCTGGGACGTGGCAGGATGAACATATTCCTAAGGAGTGCGAGATGGTGATCACACCCCTATGGAGTATGACATGGTGATCATACTCTAGAATATGTATAACAAGTAAAGGAAGATAAAGGAAGAAAAGAAAATTATGTGTATCTGCATAAAATCAAGTACAAGTAAAGGCATATGCAGATTTTAAGTTTCCAGTATATTGGTGCTATTATATTTTAATATGCTACTGTTATTGTTCATAGTATGATTCATGACTTTATTTTGTATTGGCTCACCCAAATGATAAGTGTATCAATAAAATGGACTCTGCTTCGAGCAATATGTTTTCGAACTATAAAATTAAACAGTTTATATAACATGTCCACCTTTTTCATAATAAATTGAAGCAGCTGGAGATAATAACGATGACACGGTATGAAATTTCTTAGTGAATCCTATTGAGAATTTAAAATTCTCACTCCTGCTTCCATGTTATCTCCAGATAATTCGAGAAGTTTCAAAGACGGCTAAAGTTGCTGTCAGATAAGGTTCGCTCAAGTAACAGTAACAACTCCAGAGTATTGTATTATGACCTAAGCATAATACTGTACAGAGGAGGATGTTACATTTGAGCCCCGGCGTTTATCTTATGCCACTGGTTAGTAGCTTATCCTCTTCCCATTGCCAATGACCACTATCTTGCACGCCATATTGAGTTTCCTTATTGTTGGGATTGATAGCATTTAGCCTATCATGATTGGAAAATTATGAATATTGTCAAGCCAAAGTCAAATCTATAGGTGTTTGGGGAGATGGGTCAGATAATCCCCCAACATTGGTAGATGTTGATCTCAAATCCCCAAATTGGGTTTGAAACTAAAAAAACAGTGTACTTGTATTTTCGGCCAGTGGATTAAAGACAGAAGAAAATGGAAAATGAAATGTTTGTAGATTTTGATTGTTTGAAAAAAAAAAAAAGGACTTGAAAATTTGAAGGAACTTGAGCATTGGAATTTTGAATGTTTGAATTTAGGAAGAAGTTTGGAATTTAAAAATTAGGATTTAGATTTTGAGGATTTGAAGATTAAGAATTTTGGATATTTGGATTTTGAGGGAAGTTAGAATATTGCAAGTAGTTGAGAAAAGAATTTAAATTAAATTGGTTTGGATACATTTTTTGTGAAAGAAGAAATAAGTAAAATTGGTATGGAAGGAATGAAGAAGTATTAAGAAGGATTGGAAAGAAAGTATTGAAAAAAAGGTTGAAGAAGATTAATATTTATAGAGTAAAAATATTTAAAAAATAACATATAAACATTGTGAAATTAAACGTTGCCAATGGTAACAAAAATTTGTACAATGGCATAACTTTGCCACTTATCATATATTAAACGGATGTAGCAAAAATGGGCTCGGTCCCAACTTACTAGGATGCATCCCACTTTCACTAATTCCTCCAACACAAATCCAAAATTGGGATGTCCCTTCTATTGTTCTTGTGCTAGAATTAGGACAACAAGAAGACCGTGTTAGAATTGCTCTAAAGGCCGATATGTAACATCCTCAATTTCTTGTCGTGCTAAATTATCTTAGTAACCCTAAGTAATTAGGCACTTAACAAGAAATTATGAGGTGAAAAGTTAAGAGAATGCTTAATTAAGATTAGAGAATTTCTAATTAAGCAAGTCAAACCCTTAATATCTTAATTAAGCACTAATCACACATAACTAGCTTAATTGAGTGTAATTAAGGATAATTAGGCTTAATTGTAAGATTAATTTTTGTTAAGTATGATCACATGAGTTAATCACTAATCCTTGCTTAATCATGTTAATTAAGTTGCAAGAGCACTTAATCACATCATTAAAATTTAAATTAAGTCAACTAGATAATAAAGTAAAGAGTAATGTCACTAAAGCATAAAGCATGAGATAAGAGTGTTTTATGTAAGAGTAAGTACATGATTTGTTCCCCCCCATCATCCAATTTGTCCCCTTAATCCTTAATTAACACAAAGTGAAGCAAAATATCTCCCCCCACCCTCTTAGAAGGCTATGGCCACAACAACAACAACACACACTCATCCATTTTCATTTTGTCTCATATCATGCTCTCTCTTGTTTTCAAATCTCTAACTTCTTTCTACATTTTCTCTTCTTCTTCTTTTTTCTCTACCTCCATAACCAAACCTTCTTCATTTAGCCCTTCAGAGACCACATCTTTTGGTCTTTGAAGAAAAGATTTAAACACTACAAGACTCATTTCATCAAGAATTCAAGAAATTTCATCTTCATCCTCTCAAAATCACCACTTTCAACATTGGAGGAGCCATCATCTTCTTCTTGTTTCACCTTCAAGAACTCGCCATTTTCAAGCTTAGGTAGTGATCTTCACTCTTCTCTTTTATCTACTCAAGAAAGCTTGAAGTTTGGTTTCTCTCATGACCAAGATCTTCAAGTGAAAGCTTGAGAAAAACTCTTATGCTCTTCATGAGCAAAAGTTTCCATTTTTAGTAAAATATGTTCATGCTCTTATTCATGAGTTTTTCTTGATTATTTGAAAGTTCCTTTCCTGAATGCTTCAAGGTTTCTATTTTTCTTTCTTAATGCATGAGTTTCTTGATGTTTTCTTATGGGTTGTTGAAAAAGAATGATGTTCTTGATGGTATTTGGTTTAAAGTTTGTTTCTTCTCTTATAATGAGCTCATGATTAGAAAAGTTTTTATCTTTACATGTTTTTCATGATTTGATAAGACTATGAACATTTCAAAAGTATAAAGCTTTAAAAGTTTGCTTATTGATACATAAAAAGTGGTGCTATTTTATGGATGTCACAGTTGCATTTTGGTTCTTCTTAAAGATAAGAATATGTGTAAAAGTCTAAACTTTTTGGAACATGAAGCTTTTTAAGTCATAAAATGAGAATTTGTCACTTTATGTCTTAAAAATGGAATCTTGAAGATAAGACCTTTCATAAAGTTTCAAACTTTAACAAAAAATGAAAATTTTAAGTCATCAAAGTGTTGACTTGCAACTTTTAATTTATAAAATTTGCATCTTGAGTCAAAATAATGGATAAAGTGTTAACTTTTATAAAGAATAAGACTTCTAAAGCTAATGTCTTGTATCATTATTTCACAAAGAAAGAATCTTTCAGACTTTAAGATAATTTTAAATCATAAAGTTGGAATCTTAATAGTCTTATAATGATTAAAAGTGTCAACTTTCTTAAAGAATAAGACTTTTAAGTCAAAAAGCTAGCATCTTGTATCATCTTCTTATAAAGGTTAAATCTTTAAGACAAGAATATAATTTTAGAGACTCATACTTGCATAAAGGATAAAACTTTATAATCATAAAGGTGAAATCTTGCTAAAGTTTGAATCTTATAACTTGTTGAAATAAAAACTATCCCTTAGTGATTGGTGAACTTGGTGTTATTGGTTTTATGAGTATAGTTATGCGTTGTTATGACCCAAGGACTAGAAGGATCTCGAAATCCTTGGGAACAGAAGTATGATTAGAGCCTCTAAGCATACCATGAACTTAGGAATCACTAAGTGCACTATCTCAAGGAAAGGAAATAATTACCTAACTTAAACAAGTGTTCCATAAGACATGTACTCAAGTAAAAAGTAATTCCCATAAGGACTAAGTAACTAAAAGACTATATACACATTTATTTTAACTATGCGATTCTCTCACGGGTAATCACGGAAAATCATATGATGGCTCATAAGACTTTCTACAAAGAATAACACAACTATGAACTCTCTTAGGGTAAGAATGTATGATGCCATTAGGCATAATGTATGACAAGTTTGATTGAGCATTGACTCATGATTGAATGGTTGATATGATGATATGAGATGGATATAATGGATTGTTAGTTGAAAATTTCAAGATTACCATTTTGGGAAAGCTCCAGTCTAGCCATCATGCTGCCAGATTTTTGTCAGAATTATTGACTTAGTCATATCATTGCATGTCCACATGTGTCTTGTCAAGAAGTACCATGCATGTAAGGTATAAGGATAAGAAAAGAAAGAATGATATATGACCTTTCAATCACTTTGGTAAGGGAAGTGAGAGGCGGTGATCCACAAAAACTCAAAGAACCTCTATGGGGGAGGCAAGGGTGACATGGTGGACCTTCCAAATTAGAGGTAACCATTATCAGCTTAGTCTGATTTGGTTAGTACTATGTGACGATGGTCACGGAATGAACTTATGTCCAAAAGCAGTCTATTTCAAAGGAAAAGTAAAGTATATTAAGCACATGCTAAGAACAAAAGTAAAGTTAAAGTAAAACCATAGTTAAGTCTATAAGGTTGCACGTCAATGCATATATGTATATTGTCCATATGCATTATGAATGTTTATTCCATGCTTTTGTATGTATGTTTACTTATGATGTTAAGCTTAAAAGTAACTCGCTTCAGGAACTTATGTTTTCAAAACTCCTAAAAATTGAACCTATGCATGTCCACTGTTTTTATAATTAAACCCGAAGTGGCTAGAATGATGACGATGACACAATGTTTATTTAGTTGCGATCCTACTGAGAAATCTAGTATTTCTTACTCCTATATTTCCGTGTCATCTTTAGAGTATGCCGGTGTCAGGTACAGTGGTGATCTTCATTGAGTTCCTAGTATGGCATTGGAGCTTTGACCCAGTGTTGAATGCCTCTATGATATCTACGAGCACAGCTATTAGGGTTTACATCTTCCACGACTGTCCGTTTCAGGTATAAGTTATGAGCTCATTTTTCTGCCCACATTAGCAGTACAGCGAGGTCACCCTGGATGATATCCGTCCCTATTTTCAACTTTCGAGGTACCCCATTGATGAAGAGTCTGACTCATATACCCGCTTGACATTGACTGTTTCTTTGGATTTTGATCCTTCAGAGCCTTCCTATCTGAGCTATCACATGGAGTCCGAGCCCACCTACCCTTTAATGATTCGCCTGACTTTCGATTCGTCTTCTTCTTTTGCAGCCCTTTATCACACACCACCCCCGGTTCATAGTTGTGGGTTCATTCATACCCGTGCTATGCCCTGTGGACGTGAACGTGCTCGAGGAGGAGGACATTGTGATGTTACTCCTGGTGGTTTCGAGAATGGTTTCCTCCAGTCGGATGGCTGATGTGGTGATTGCATGGGGAGTTGAGCACGAGGATAGCCCTTTTTATTTGTAGTTATAGGGTTATCATTTTATTGTTTAGCATGCTTGGGCAGTAGAGATTTCTGATGTATTTTTCTTTATGATGTATTTGGTTAGATTTCTTTTGCAGAGCCGACGGTAGATATCGAACCTATTACTTATGATGTATGACTCTTTGCACTACTATTACTATATTAACCATGATAGCCATGGAATGATATGATGTTTACCTAAGATGATTGTTACTTCATGCCGCCTCTATTTATTTTATTTGCACCGCTTATATGAGATAGAGACGTTTGACTTTGCGTGTTTACGATGCGTTCATGACTCTTAATTTTCAAAATGATTTACCTTGTTCTTATCATTCAAAAAACAAATTACCTCTATTTTTAGTATAAAGTAATTTAAAAATGGTAAGATTAGTTCCGCAAGTAAAAGTAACAACTAATAATTTCATAATATGACTTAAGCATAGCTTAGGACTATTAGGGTGTTACACGATATGTACGTGCGAGTTTGTGACCAAGACAGCAAAGGGGAAAAAATTGCATTTGGTATTTTTCGGGATCACCTTTCTAAACATCTAAATTCATTGTTTTAGTTTTAAAATAATTTTATATTTTAATTGTCACAACTTAAATACGATCATAAATAGGACTTGAGAAAGAATGAAGCATGCATATTCATTCATCGGTTTACCAAACTACAGTCACAATGCATACCGCGCACTTCATTTGAGAAAGGAAAGATACGAAGGGGAAGTTTCAATTGGACAATTAACTTATAGATATGCAATGAACGAAAATGGATCTGCTGGGGTAGGAAATTTCGAAGCAAGTAAAGAAGCTATGTATGGTTTGATAGAATATATAAATAAAAAAACTCGTAAAAAACATATAAATAAAAATAAATAATTCAACCAAAAAAGAACGAATATTTAAATAATATGCACAAAGGACCTCTAATAATTAAAATGATATGTATGCGCTATCATTCGCATCTCGAAAGCCTTATATTTCAAAGCTTTACACCAAGTCTGGCCATAATTTCCTGTCTCTTAGGCATATTGCTCCGTGTACTTCAAGGCAACAAAGCAAACAGGTAACTTCTTACTTCTCAGCCATGTAATCAAAGACAAGGGAACAAGTGAATGTATGAAAATGTCACAGACAGACACATGTGCGCACATTTAATTGCCCAGTCCCCCCCTTTTCGGCCTCCAAGCCACATCCAACCACAAATTCTTCAGCGGGGAACATACACATTGAGTAGCTGCCGTAAAACAACTAGAATGTTTTGGCCAAGTATTACTTTCATTTTTAAATAAGTGTCACTTTTTTAAATTTAAAATTTTTATAATTATCTGTCATTTTAAGAAATCTTTTTTTTTTTTTGAGCTGGATAAAAAATGTTATTTAATTTTTGTTATTTTATCCTTATTAAATAGAGGATATGAATGAATAAGAATGATACTAAGAAAGAGAATAATAAAGTGATAAGGTAAAAAATATTTCAATTTATTTAAAATTGAAGTTTATTTAACATCTTTTTTAAATTTTTATTCACATTTTAAAAATAATACTGTTGGATGAAAATATGCAATCGGCTAAATATCTAAGAAGAAACTTATCCGAAAAGCAATATCCCAAAGATTACCAATATTCAGACGATTAATGCTAAAGAAAGTACTCTGTTTCTTAACAAATGGACTCCTCAAATGGCTCACGGGAGCAAGTCTTTGAGTAAGATCGGTCAACGAATAATTGAATAGAAACTTGAACTTCTAGTAATCAACCATGAGTTCATACAAAGCCTTGAAGATGAATAATGAAGCTAAAAAAGTAACATAAAGCTAGAAAGGAAACTAAAAGAGAAATAAAAGTTGATACTTAAAATGACATGATATGTGTTGATCTGAGTGATGCTTTTCTTCTCTATGCATGAGCCTTTTATAATCTTCCTTGACTCTCATCACTTCCTTATTTCAGCATGTAGTGGTCATCCATGCACCCACGTTCTTAGTAGTGGTAACCGCTGCTTTATCATGGCTTCAGTCTCCAACTACTCTTCTATCATCAACATTGGGCTCAATCATTTTTCTTAGCCCAACATTCCATTTAGCTGTTGCAGCACTTTTAAGCCTACCATTACTTTTCAGCTGATAAACATTTGCCTAAACATTTGCCTTGAACCCAATTACTTTTCTTGGCTTATTCCAACCTCTAACCAGGCCTAATTTTGGGTTATTTGTCAGCCTATAACTATCATAATTTATAGTGCCAACATATGCCCCCCATACATTACCTAGCGACTGCTAGTTACTTAGCTAGGTAATGTATTTAAGCTCATTACCATTATTATTCTTTCCATCATGGCTACTGTACAAGTGACTCCCCTTCCAGCAGATGAATCTCAGGTAGATGATAATCAACCAATGTCTCATCTAAGGGAACTTGCAGCAGCTGATGATGCCTAGCCAGGTCAAGTTTTGGAAGGAAACAAAGCTTCTTCTCCATAATATTTTGTTGTCCCTACTACTCTCCGATAGGCCTATGCTGATATCGCACTCTCCTTGTCTTTCCCAGTAACAGGCCGTAGAGTCCAGTCGGGATCAACATCAAGAGTGGCAAACTCAGCTGACTCATAGGATTGGATCAATCCATAAATTGATTGCCAAGCTACAAGTTGAATTAGGTACTCTGGAACCTGAGTTGGCTAAAGTGATTATTCAAATTAAAGTTGAAGATGCTCAACAACTTTAGCTCTATACCCAGGCTAAGGCCTTGGATAACAGAATCGTCCCTCTTGCTGAGAAAGGAAAGCCGTTGGAGCATGTGGTAGAAACTAGCAACAAAGGCCTAGCCGAAACTGAGGCATCTTGGACTTCCTTTTTCCATAAGTTTCAAGCAACTCGGCAGCCTCCTCTTATAGGTAACTTTATCAACTTTCGTACTTAGGCTTTTCATTATCTATGTCATAAACTTCTGAGAGTTCATTTCTGATTTTTACTACTAATTTATACAAAAATGGCTTGAGATCCTAGCTCAACTATTATCTCTTCCGTGGGTGAAACATCTGCTCTTTCAATCCTAGAACTCAAGCCTAAAGCCCTTCAGGACAACATTTTGGCTAGTGTAGGGGATGCTCTGACCACACTCTTAGAAGAAGAACTTGTTGTAAAGACAGCTACCAAATCTATTATAGCTAGATCGGCTGATTCCAATTCTTGGAACATGGCTTAAGAATACTCCTCAGGTTGCAAGCCTGCTTGTTTTGCCACTTGTAATGACTTGATATTAATCTCTATAGGCAAAATTGCATCTTGGCCATAGGTTAATCTAAAAGAAGTTAAACCTGTAGCATTGTTTCTTGAATTTCTATAAGCCTAAAGAACCTCGGATGATGCCTTATACCATTTCCTCGGCTGATCCTTGATAATTCTTTTAATCATATTAATTAGGACCTTTTTAGTTGCCTCGGCTTGACCATTGGTCTATGCATAATAAGGTGATGAATGGATCAATCTAATTCCATATTCTTGTATAAAAGATTTCACCTTATCTCCTGTGAACATGATGCCTTGGTCATCTGTTATGGTTTCTGGAATGCCAAACCGATATATAATTTGTCTTTCAATAAATCTTATCACATCAGTTTGTGATACATTTGTCATCGGCTGAGCTTCCACTCATTTTTGTAAAATAATCAGTGGCAACTATAATAAAAGTGTGCTTTTTAGATGAAAGAGGATATATTTTCCTTATGAGATCCATTGCCCACCCTCTAAAGGGCCATGATTCGACAACTACGTGCAACTCCTCAGTTGGGACTGTCTAAATTGGTCCATGGAATTGGCAAGCTTCATTTCTTTTAGCATAAACAAATTAATCGGCTGTAATAGTTGGCCAACAGTATTCATATCGATAGTCGGCCATTTCTTATTAGAGCCAGATTTATGAGTTCCACAGGCACCTTCATGGACCTCATCTTTATCCAAGCATTTGAGTAATACCCCTTCCTAACTTCTCTTAAACAACTCACCATTAATCAATACATATTTTAGTGCTTTTCATTTTAAGCTTGAAATCAACTTGAACTAATAGATCAGCTAGATATTGGCTTAACCCTTGTCTCCGATCGGCCAATGCCCTAAGCTAATAGTTGATCATCATTTTCTATAGTATTGACATTACGCATCATGAGTTTATATCGAGAGGCATGCTATGCTCTTTTTTATGAAGTTGGTCATCTCCATATTAGTTTCTTTAGGATCCTTGTAACACCCTTGGTGTATTTTCAAGTTTTTCTATGTTAATTGTGTTTGATCGATGTGTTTAATCCGTTTATGATGATCTTGGGTGTTGGATGTCTTTTGGAATCAAGGAACCATGTTTTGGGATGTTGTAATCGATTACCGTGAGGCTGGTAATCGATTACGAGGCTCTCTGTATATCCTTGGGTTAAAAATTTTCACGTCATAATCGATTACGAAATATGGTAATCGATTACCAGTTCTGTGTTTGGGGTAATCGATTACCAGCCCTTGGTAATCGATTACCAGAATGGTAATCGATTACCAGTTCTTCGTGGTAATCGATTACCACAGGCCAATATATATACGGAGACGTGTCCCACACCCTCATTTTTCGATTTTTCTTCTCTTTCTAATCCCAAACTCTCTCCCTTATCTCTAGAATTCTTTCTTCCACCCTCCTTTACATCTATTAACTCCATTCTATCATTTTCAACTAAATCAACAACAACAACACTAGATTCATTCCATTAAACACAATCAACCATACACATTATTCCTCCTTCTTCATTCTTGCTTGGGTGGATTTAAAGTGGGAGCTCACCTCTATTCTTCCCCTCATTCCAATTCTAAAGGTAATTTCTATATTATTCTTTCCTTTTCCAAGCAATTCCAATTCCTTTGATCTTTAGATGAATTCTTGGAACCCTAGGATTTTAAGACTAGAGAACTTATGGTATGGATAATATTGGTGATCCAAAATTGATGCAAGTATCCTGTTGTGATGTTAGATATTCCCAAGGAACTTCTCTCCAACCTTGTGGATCCGGAGACTTAAGATTTTCCTTTGACTGGTGATCTATGAGTAGATAGCATGCTTTTGAGTTTGTTCTGTTTTAAATTTATAATTGTTTATTTACTTTAAGAAACGCTACTCATGAGTTAATGATGAATGGAATTTGAATATAATATGAGACTTATGAATATGAAAGAATAGGAAAGTCTATGACAGGATCTGTTTGCTAACGACAATAGATGTTAGCCTTGGTACACCTTGGACTATGATATTACATGGCCACCCAAGGGGGTGGTGTATGACGGATATTTCACGGCCATACATATAGTGTGGTGCATGCTTGTACTTCACGACCTCTCAAAAAAAGGGGGGTGCGTGCCTGATTTTGGGATTCACACGAAGGAATGGCCACCTAAGTGTGAATCCTGCCTGTTTATCCTATTAGATATTTCCTCCGTTTTCCTCATTTGAATGAAATTGTTTTAAACTTATATATACATTGACTCATGAGGTTCAACAGTGTCCTATCTCTCACTGAGTTTTTCAAACTCACCCCGTGGTTGTTATATTCTTTTCAGATACAGGTTCAGACTTGGGAGCTGACCTTTCTGCTCAGCATCATTAGAATCCTTTCAGGTGAGCCCTATTTAGTAAGGGCCTTGGTTTGTACTCTATTTTGTTGTAATTCTTAGTTGTAGCTCCATAGTACTATAGGCAGGGTCCAACTTTTGCTAGTGTGTTAGGTTATGTTCAGAGGAGGTTTAGACTAAGTGGATTGACTAATGTATATATTAATTTGATGGATGGATTGTGTTGGATTTGATTATGAATTGAACCTGGATATGTAAATGTGAATCGTATGAGTATGTTTGTTTATATATGTGTTGCATGCTGAAGGGTGCATTCTGTGAATGCCTGGATCCCCGATGGAAATGTGTGTTTGGTGATATGCAGGATAAGTACTCTTATTTGGGAAAAGTCCTAAATATAGAGGAAACTCTACCCAAATTTCGTGAAAATCTTGTTATGTAAGGCTTGCTAGGGAGCGTGCTCTCTAAGCACCGGTCATGGCCTAGTTTGGGTCATGACAAAGTGGTATCAGAGCTTAGGTTTCCCTGTGTACTATGGAGCAAGTGTCCTCTAGTGGGATCACGATTGTGCAAATGGAAGCTAGCCCATTTTCACAAAACGTGATACTACCAGAGGCCTTTAGGATTATCCTTCATGATTTATTCACTTCAAGTGTTTTCTTGTTTGGTATATCAATTTGGTCTTAACCTCGATAAACTCTTTCCTTAGGTGAAATGCCGCTTATAACTCGCACCCGTGTTGCAAGAGCAGAAGCCCATGAGGCTTCTGACGTTGAATCGGACCAGGCCCCCTTTCCTCCTAGGAGAGGGAGAGGCCATGGTCGAAGAGGAGGCCATGGAAGACCGGCTTGGGAACCGGAAGAGCCTACTCCTGATGAAGAGCCAATCAATTTGGCAACTGAAATGAGAGGGGTTCACCAGACTCTTAATACTCTGGTAGAACTCCTAGCTCATCAAAGGAGGAATGAACCTCAACCTCATGCAAAACCAACTCCACCTGTCCGTGAGCTTTGTTATCAGCGAGAAGGGAATGAAGTGTCAATCGAATCCTTTCTCAGATTGAATCCACCCAGTTTCTCTGGAAATCCCCTGATGGATGACCCTTAACAATTTCTTGATCACACCAACAAGGTCCTCAGGGTCCTTAAATGCCCGAGTGAGAGAGCAGTGGAGCTGGCAGCTTATAATTTGAATGGGACTATAGAGCAGTGGTATGCCACACTTATGGGTGGCAAGAATGCTTCTGGTTTACCTGCCCTCACTTGGGAAGAATTTACTGAGGTTTTCATGATGAGATTCCTTCCGGCCAACAAAAGGGAGAAGTATACTGCTAATTTTGAAAGAGTAAGGCAAACTCCAAGGATGTCCATAGCAGAATATGAAGAACAATTTACCAAATTGTCCTGCTATGCCCAACACTTGGTATCCGATGATACCATGAGAGCTAGGAGGTTTGTCCGAGGATTGCTTGACCCTTTATTCTCCAACCTACTTCCTATAGTTGGGAGAATGTCTTATGCTGAAATTGTGGATGCTGCCTATGGTCTTGAAATCGGAAGGGAGGAGCGGAGAGTGGCCAAGGAGGCAGGCAAGAAGAAAAAAATGAAAGGGAATTTTTCTGGAGGATCTAGTTCTGGGGGAGCTCAGAATTTCCAAGGCCGACGTCAGGCACCCTCAGGAAGGGCTACTTCTTCAGGGCCTGTTCCTATGAGTGTGTTTGGCACAGGGCCCCAAGTTGGCAATGCATCTCAGCCTGGCATGCAAGGAATGGCGCAGTCAGCTTACTCTACGCCTCCATGTCAATCTTGTGGGAATTACCACTCGGGACAGTGTTATAGAGCCACTGGAGCTTGTTTTGGATATGGTCTGACAGGACATTTCAAGAAGGATTCTCCCTATTCAAAGGGGACTTTTGATCCGAGCTTTACACGTCCTGCCGTGCCAGCGCCGTCTTACTCAGCTTTATCTTCAGGAGCTTCTCATGGACCTTCTGGAAGGGGTTCAAGTAGGGGAGCAGGTGGCAGAGGTTATGGTGGTAGAGGGGCAGGCAGAGGCCAGTCTAGAGTCTTCGCCTTGACAAGGCAAGATGCCCAGGCTTCAAATGCAGTAGTGGCAGGTACCTTGCATGTTAATTCTTTTGAAGCATATGTGTTGTTTGATCCGGGCTCCACCCACTCCTATGTATCCCCATACTTTGCTTCTCGTTTCAATCAGCAACCGGTATTGTTGGATCACCCTTTTTGGGTTGGAACCCTAATGGGAGAATCCTTAATAGTTCAGTTAATGTTTCCCTCCTGTATGGTTAGTATCAAGGGAGCGGATACTCTGGCCAACTTGTTGTTATTGGAGATGATGGACTTCGATGTCATCCTAGGTATGGATTGGTTGTCCTTGTGCCATGCCTCGGTGGATTGCCATTCTAAGGCAGCGAAATTCGAGATGCCCAATGGTTCATCATTTATATTTTGGGGAGATAGTAGCTTAACCCCCACTCACCTAAATTCTTCTATGTCGGCGATGCGATTGATGGATAAAGGGAATGAAGGCTATCTTGCGGTGGTTCACGACGTTGAAATGGCGGTGCCTAGTTTTGATCAAGTTCATGTGGTAAAAGAATTTCCAGATGTGTTTCCTGAGGAACTACCAGGAATGCCTCCAGATAGAGAGATTGAATTTTGTATTGATTTGACTTCGGATGTTTGGCCCGTTTCTATTCCTCCTTATCGTATGGCTCCAGCAGAACTTCGGGAGTTGAAAGTTCAGTTGCAAGACATGCTGAGAAAGGGCTTTATTCGTCCTAGCACATCCCCATGGGGTGCTCCTATGCTTTTCGTGAAGAAGATGGATGGCTCTATGCGGTTATGTGTGGACTATAGACAACTCAATCGGTTGATAGTTCATTATAAATATCCCTTGCCCAGGATTGATGACTTGTTTGATTAACTTCAAGGAGCATCATGCTTTTCTAAAATTGATCTTCGATCCGGATATCATCAGTTGAGAATTCGGGAGGAAGATATTCCTAAGACTGCTTTTCGAACCCGTTTTGGACATTACGAGTTCTTAGTAATGTCTTTTGGATTAACCATTGCCCCAGCTGCTTTCATGGATTTGATGAACAGAGTGTTCAGACCATTCCTGGATCACTTTGTGATCGTCTTTATTGACGATATCTTGGTTTACTCAAGAGTGAGGAAGAGCATGAGTGCCATTTGTGGATTGTTTTGCAAACTCTAAGGGATCACCAACTCTATGCAAAATTTTTCAAATGTGAGTTTTGGTTGGATCAAGTGACCTTTTTGGGTCATGTGGTATCAAAAAAAGGAATCATGGTGGATCCTAAGAAGATAGAAGCTATCCAAAAGTGGCCACGGCCGACAATCGTGACTGAAATTCGGAGTTTCTTAGGATTAGCAAGCTATTATCGAAGATTTGTGAAAGACCTCTCCAAGATCTCGGCTTCTTTGACTAAGCTTACGCAAAAGGGTGTGCCTTTTCAATGGTCTGATGATTGTGAAGAGAGCTTCCAAAGGCTTAAAACTTGTCTTACTACAACCCCTGTGCTGGTTTTGCTCTCAGGATCGAGAGGGTATTCTGTCTATTGTGATGCTTCCCGAGTAGGACTCGGATGTGTTCTTATGCAACACGAACGAGTCATTGCTTATGCTTCGAGGCAATTGAAAAGACATGAGCAGAACTACCCTACCCATGATCTGGAGATGGCAGCCATAGTGTTTGCACTAAAGATTTGGAGACATTATCTTTATGGGGAATCGTGTGAGATCTACACCGATCATAAGAGTCTGAAGTATATTTTCCAACAAAGGGATTTGAACTTGAGGCAACGTAGGTGGATAGAATTGCTTAAGGACTACGATTGCACTATTCTATATCATCCAGGCAAGGCAAACATAGTGGCCGATACACTGAGCAGGAAATCCATGGGTAGTCTTGCACACATAGCACCGGTGAGAAGACCCATAGTGGAAGAGATTCACAAGTTAGAATTTGAGGGTATTCACTTTGAACTTGGAGGTTCCGAGCCACTTTTGGCCCATGTTCGGGCACGATCTTCCTTGATTGAGCAAATCAAAACTGCCCAGTATAAGGATATTCAATTATGTAAATTACGGAATGAAGTTCATAATGGGAAGAAGCCTGAGTTCTCCCTTGATCAAGTAGGAGCTTTGAGATGTGGGAATCGCTTGTGTGTGCCAAATGTAGGCAATTTGAGGAGGACTCTCCTGGAGGAAGCCCACAATTCCGGATATATGATTCATCCGGGTTCCACTAAAATGTATCAAGATTTGAAACAATTATTTTAGTGGGAAGGCATGAAGAAGGATATAGGGGACTTTGTATCACGATGTTTAGTATGTTAGCAAGTCAAAGCTGAACATTAAAGACCTGCTGGGTTATTGCAACAGGTTGAACTACCTGAGTGGAAATGGGATAGAATTACCATGGATTTTGTGACCGGATTGCCTCAAAGCTTTAGGGGTTTTGATTCTATTTGGGTGATAGTAGACAGATTAACCAAATTTGCTCATTTCCTCCCAAACAAGACTACCTATAAAGCTTCCCGTTATGCCAAACTCTATGTTGATGAGATTGTTCGACTTCATGGAGTTCCAACGTCCATTATCTCGGACCGTGGACCTCAATTCACTTCTCATTTTTGGAAGGCATTCCAAAAGGCCTTAGGAACCCGACTAGACTTAAGTACGGCATTCGACCCTCAAACGGGTGGGAATATGAAAGAACAATCCAAATCCTTGAAGATATGTTGAGGTCCTGCATTTTGGATTTTGGCGGGAATTGGGATAGTTACATGCCCCTGGTTGAATTCTCTTACAATAATAGTTATCAGGCCAGCATCCAGATGGCACCATTCGAAGCCTTGTATGGAAGACGCTGTAGATCTCCCATTGGATGGTTTGAGGTGGGTGAGGCTAAGATTTTGGGGCCAGACTTAGTACAAGACTCATTAGAAAAAGTTCGGATGATTAGAGAACAATTGTTAGCAGCTCAGAGTAGGCAGAAGGCTTATGCTGACCATCGTAGGCGAGACTTAGAATTCTCCGTAGGTGACCTGGTGTTCCTTCGTGTGTCCCCTATGAAGGGTGTGATGAGGTTTGGAAGGAAGGGCAAGCTCAGCCCTCGTTACATCGGCCCTTTTGAGATTTTGGATAGAATTGGCCCAGTGGCGTATCATTTGGCCTTACCACCTAGCTTAGCTTTGATTCATCCAGTATTTCATGTGTCCATGATACGGAAGTACCTCCCTGACCCTTCTCACGTGCTTACTCCGCATACCATCCAGTTAGAGGAAGATTTAACTTATGAAGAAGAGCCTGTAGCTATAATTGATCGTCAAATAAGGAAATTGCGCTCAAGGGAGGTGACTCTTGTAAAGGTACTCTGGAAAAACCATTCAAGAGAAGAAACTACTTGGGACATTGAAGAAGATATGCAGACCAGATACCCCCACCTATTCGTTTGAGGTGATTATTGTTTTGTTCAGAATTTGGGGACGAATTCTTTTTGAGGGGGGGAGTATATAACACCCTTGGTATATTTTCAAGTTTTTCTATGTTAATCGTGTTTGATCGATGTGTTTAATCCGTTTATGATGGTCTTGGGTGTTGGATGTCTTTTGGAATCAAGGAACCATGTTTTGGGATATTGTAATCGATTACCATGAGGCTGGTAATCGATTACGGGGCTATGTCCTTGGGTTAAAAATTTTCACATCGTAATCGATTACGAAATATGGTAATCGATTACCAGCCCATAGTAATCGATTACCACAGGCCAATATATATACGGAGATGCGTCCTACACCCTCATTTTTCAGTTTTTCTTCTCTCTCTAACCCCAAACTCTCTCCCTTCTCTCTAGAATCCTTTCTTCTACCCTCCCTTACATCTATCAACTCCATTCTATCATTTTCAACTAAATCAACAACAACAACACTAGATTCATTTCATTAAACACAATCAACCATACACATTATTCCTCCTTCTTCATTCTTGCTTGGGTGGATTTAAAGTGGGAGCTCACCTCTATTCTTCCCCTCATTCCAATTCTAAAGGTAATTTCATTATTATTCTTTCCTTTTCCAAGCAATTCCAATTCCTTTGATCTTTAGATGAATTCTTGAAACCCTAGGATTTTAAGACTAGAGAACTTATGGTATGAATAATATTGGTGATCCAAAATTGATGCAAGTATCTTGTTGTGATGTTAGATATTCCCAAGGAACTTCTCTCCAACCTTGTGGATCCGGAGACTTAAGATTTTCCTTTGACCGGTGATCTGTGAATAGATAGCATACTTTTGAGTTTGTTCTGTTTTAAATTTATAATTATTTATTTACTTTAAGAAACGCTACTCATGAGTCAATGGCAAATGGAATTTGAATATGATATGAGATTTATGAATATGAAAGAATAGGAAAGTCTGTGACAAGATCTATTTGCTAACAATAGTAGACGTTAGCCTTGGTGCACCTTGGACTATGATATTACATGGCCACCCAAGGGGGTGGTGGATGACGGATATTTCACGGCCATACATATAGTGTGGTGCGTGCCTGTACTTCACGGCCTCTCAAAAAAATGGGGGTGCGTGCCTGATTTCGGGATTCACATGAAGGAATGACTACCTAAGTGTGAATCCTGCCTGTTTATCCTGTTAGATATTTTCGCCGTTTTCCTCATTTGAATGAAATTGTTTTAAACTTATATATACATTGACTCATGAGGTTCAAAAGTGTCCTATCTCTCACTGAGTTTCTCAAACTCATCCCGTGGTTATTATATTCTTTTCAGATACAAGTTTAGACTTGGGAGCTGACCCTTCTGCTCAGCATCATTAGAATCCTTTCAGGTGAGCCCTATTTAGTAAAGGCCTTGGTTTGTACTCTATTTTGTTGTAATTCTTAATTGTAGCTCCATAGTACTATAGGCAGGGTCCGACTCTTGCTAGTGTGTTAGGTTATGTTCAGAGGAGGTTTAGACTAAGTGGATTGACTAATGTATATTAATTTGATGGATGGATTGTGTTGGATTTGATTAGGAATTGAACCTGGATATGTAAATGTGAATCGTATGAGTATGTTTGTTTATATATGTGTTGCATGCTGAAGGGTGCATTCTGTGAATGCTTGGATCCCCGATGGAAATGTGTGTTTGGTGATATACAGAATAAGTACTCTTATTTGGGAAAAGTCCTAAATATAAAGGAAACTCTGCCCAAATTTCGTGAAAATCTTGTTATGTAAGGCTTGCTAGAGAGCGTGCTCTCTAAGCGCCGGTCATGGCCTAGTTTGGGTCATGACAATCCTTCTGAGTCCTGCCCAACTTCCTTAAAATTCCCAACGGGATAACATTTATGATGGCGCCACTATCTACCAACACTCAGCTGATTGGCTTGCCATCAATATAAGCCTTTTTCTTTATCAACTACTTCCTCATCAGCTGAATCATAATCGACTAATGCAACCAGTTGAAAACCTCTAGGCCCTGCTCTATTAGATCTCTCTGTTCTTTTCTATTATGAATTGCTCAACTGGAGTTGCTTTCCACTACAGTTGAGCCAAATCACAATAGTCAGAAGCAATAAGCTTTTCTCTCAACTGAGGATTCATATTGCTCACAACAATAGAGGCGCATTCAGCCTATGGTAATTGTACACTGCATTTTCCTTTTATCCTTCTAAATCTTTCCAAAAACTCTGTCACAAGCTCACTGGCTTCTTGTTTGATGACCAACAAGTTTAGCACAGAGGCCTCTTGCTGGGGCCTATAAAATCTATCATGGAATAACCTCTTCATATCGGCCCAGCTTTACACAGAGTTTGGGGCCAATGATGAGTACCAAGTAAATGCTGCCCCAGTTAAGGATAAAGGGAACAATTGTAACATTAAAAAGTCATTTTGACCAGCCTCAGCACATTGATCTACAAATCGACTGATATGCTCCATATTTGATTTACTATCTTTGCTAGAGAATATTGTAAAGTTTGGGGGTTTTAAAACCTTTTAGGAATTGGACTCTATCCACCTAATCTGGGTATGGTTTCCTGTAAACCGACCTTTCTAAGAGTCTCAGTTGGACACCAAAATGCCTCTTCATAGCCTCGGCTATCATATTGGGATCAATCAACTGAGGTACCACTCCTCTCGGCTCAGCACCTAGCTGAGGCTAAATGGGTGTTGTTTGCCGATTGTCCCTTGGTTCAATTCCTTGAGGCATTATGTTTTGAGGCAGCATATAGAGTGGAGGGTATATTAGCTGTTGAGGTAGACTTATTGGTTACAAAGCATAATTTGTTGGTGGTATATATGTTGGCTGAACGGATCCTGTCGGTTGAGTCAAGTAACCACCAACCGGCTGAATATTGGGCCCTTGATTGTAAATGTTCCATTGGTTATCTCCCTGAGGCTAATTAACTTCGCTTACTATATCAACAGTGGGCACGGGGCTAATGTAGGTAGGTTGTTTCCAATTACTATTGGAACTATTCCAAGAACTTGTATTGCTAGAAGGTAGTCCCACGTCCCTTGGCACATTGGGGGTCTTCTGATTAATTGCACTTGGCCTAATTAAGGCCCTGAATGCCCCGAGCGTGAGCCACTGTGTCACTAGTAGTTTCATGTCCACCCTATTGCATGGCCTTAGCTGAATGGCCATAAGTTTGGGATATTTCCTTTTGCTGTTGCTGAACAAGCTACATTTCATTTCACACCATTGGCTTCACTATCTCAGTTAATTGCTTAGATACTTCCTGCATTAAATCATTTACGCCTGCTTCGATCTACTGCCGGATAAAGGATGTAGACATCACTAACGGCTGCCTCTCCTCGCTTCCAGTTTGCGTGGAACTAGTCACATCAGGAGAGGCTATCGAGGCCCTAAGCAACTGGGAGGTAGCAACTATATTCGGCTACTCTGAAGCCACCACTTGGGGTACAATCAAGGCTCCGTATATGTAGCTGATTCACCTCCCCCACTTTCTGCCTTGGGGTAGAACTTGGATCTTTTGGTGGTTGAGAGGTAGCAGCTGTATTTAGCTACTCTAAAGTCACCCCTTGGTCTATAGTCAAGGCTAGCACATACGTAGCTGATTGGCCCCTGCTTTCTGCCTTAGGGTCAAACTAGGATTTGTTGAACTCATGTTGATGACTTTCTTGGATCCCAGATTCATATGCCAAGTATGATCTAGCCCCGGTACAGGAAATTTTCGCTAACTTGATCTTAGAAGTCCCACCAGGCGTGCCAATTTTATGTAGGATCACTGAAAATATGCAATCAGCTAAATCTTTAAGAAACTTATCCGAAAAGCAACATCCCAAAGATTACCAATATTTAGACAATTAACGCTAATGAGGGTACTCTGCTCCTTAACAAATGGACTCCTCAAACAGCTCACAAGAGCAAACCTTTGAGCATGATCGATCAATGAAGAATTGCATAGAAACTTGAATTTCTATTAATCAATCATGAGTTCATACGAAGCCTTGAAGATGGATAATGAAACTAAAAAAGTAACATAAAGATAAAAAGGAAACTAAAAGAGAAATAAAAGTTGATAATTAAAATGTCATGATATATGTTGATCTGAGTGATGCTTTTCTTCTCTGTGCATTAGCTTTTTATAATCTTCCTTGACTCTCACCACTTCCTTATTTCATGCATGTAATGGTCATCTATGCATCCACATTCTTGGTAGTGGTAACCGCTGCTTTATCATGGCTTCAGTTTCCAACTACTCTTCTTTCATCAACCATTGGGCTCAATTATTTTTCTTAGCCTAACATTCCAGATGCAGTACTTTTAAGCCTACCATTACTTTTCAGCTGATGAACATTTGCCCTGGAGCCAATTGCTTTTCTTGTCCCATTCTAACCTCTAACCAGACCCAATTTCGGGTCATTTGTTAGCCTATAACTATCCTAATTTATAGTGCCAACAAACACTTATTTGGAAACAGAACAAGTAATACTTATCACAAATATTTAAATTAAAAAATAATGTTAATTTTTCAAAATATGTAAGTCTTTATACATTTCAATTGGAGAGGTTTTGGTCACTTTCCAGTTTCCACCATACCTTGGATTCCTGATTCTAGATAAATGCTAATAATATATGGAATGTGACGTACGTGTAAAGAGCTCTACAGGAGAATACTGGTAGAGTGTATTGAAAATGACGAGGGCTACAGGACAATTTTTTTTATTCCGTATGCTGCTCGTTTTTTCCCCTTTTTACTTTACTACACTACTACAGCACCAAACGGAAAGCACTCCAAAACGCATTTGAACTTCTCTCCTTGCTTGAAATTACAATTTTTTTTTTATTCCAAATTCGCATGACTACAAGGAACAAGAAAACGTGTCTGATAAAAAACGGTAGTTCGAATAATCTTGCAGTATCTGGAGTGAGTCGTGATTTCAGGAAGAATGAAACTTCGCATGTAACTTCCATGATTTTAACAATTATCTGGGTTTTTTTTTTTTTTTAAGTACCAAAGTCTAGTAGCTGCAGTGGCATGCTACTGAGCATACCATGTTAGCTTTGAGATTGGCTCCTTTTTTTTTTCTGATTCTTCTCAACATTACTTTTGGGCTAAGAACACAACAAAATGATTGAGTACGTGTCTCTTTCGTCTTCATCTTATATTGGATTCTTAATGCTCAAGCATCATCGATATCCATATAGTCGATTCCGTTATTATCTGGTATGAACACCGTATCAAACATGGGCATGCTGACTGTGAATATAAAGAGTAATCCTCAGCTGAAAGAACTGAATCAATCATGGGAAAGGTAGTAGGGCATCGAGATATATTGCACACCTGGGCAATCTCCATTCCTAACAATTCAATGATGCTGCTTCAGATTTCGGATTCCAAAATTATTTTTTTTTCAAAAAAAATAAAATAAAATGACATCAATATCCATATATGATATATCAAATAAGAGTCTGGTTATTTACACTCCCAATTGCCTATCCATGTTCCTTATTAATTACTTGTTGTTTTAAAATTATACTTCTGTAAACACTCTTTATTTTGTTAAAGTTAATTTAATAGTTTAATTTTTATCTGTTTACACTTTATATTATTAATTATTTTATATTTTTACTTATCTCATAATTCAAATTATTATAAGTATATAAATTATTTATAAATTTCCTTCATGACAACTTATATCAACATAAGGGGTAATTAACAATCACACCTCTTAAGTTTAAAGATATAGCACTAAGCCCAAAACTTGTGTAAATATTGCACTTTTAGCATGGAGACAATGTTTTTGTCCATGATGGACCAATTCAATATTAACTCTTAGATTTTATTTAAAGACATTAAAGGTTGAGATTGCATTTTAAGTTTTTGCATCTTAATTATTATCACTCCACAATTTCATTAGCCTTGTTTCTGTACCACCACACACACCACCAGTTGATCATCAGTCTCGTTCCTAGTAACATGACATCATAGTCTCACAACTTAGCTACCAGGATGATGTTGCTCCCTCACTCTCCTACACCACTTCCTTCTCCTTGCAACCTTTGCAATAGTCGCCACCAAATATTCCTCCTTTCATCATTATGACCCCACCTTCTTAGCCTCCTTTCACTAAAGACTAAGCAAACATGCCATAAAACAATGATGATGGTTTAGATCAACTGAAAAGGCCACCATTGAAAAGAATGAAGTTACAATTCAAGCACCTCCTTCCATTAGAATATAAGAATTACTTATTCACTCATTTACTTTTCTTAACTCAAATTTCATTCTCATTTTCTATTTTTGCAATTAGGTTTCATGAGGAAAAGTGGTTTTTGTATGCTTTACAAAAGAGTGTGAAATTTTGTGAGGGGTATGTTACTATGTGAGTTTTGTGTGAAATAGTAATCAACTAAAGGTTGCTTAATGCTTAGTATTATGGTAGTGTCTTCTCATGTAAGACCATGGAGCTTTACTTTAGAACCCCGTGATTAACCATCCACCCCTCTATCAAACATGTAATTTGATAATGTTTTCTTTTAAAAAAATATGTACTAAAGGTGGCTAAAAAGGTGCGGAAGAAGCTGATGACAGTGCAAAAAGAGGGAAAATGAAATTGGGGAATGAGAAAAATTAAGCTGTAAAAACTTGGAATACAATTTTAGCCCTTAGTGAAAGGTGGCCAAGAAAATGGGGTCGCAGTGCGAGGAAGAATATTTGGTAGCAGCTGTCACGAGCGTGGCATGAAGAAGGAACTAGCATAGGAGGGTGAGGGTGCAACATCATTGCAGTAGCTGAGTTGTCAGAAAACGGGGTCGTATTGCCATGAACGAGGCTGATGGTGGACTGGTGGTGTGCGTGACAGTATAGAAACAGGGAGAATGAAATTGTGAAATGAGAATAATTAAGATATAAAAATTTGAAATGCAATCTTAACCACTGATTTTTTTTAAATGAAATCTAAGAATTAATGTTGAATGGGTCCATCATGGACCCAAACGTTATGTCCCTATACTAAAGGCCACCTGCTTAGTGTGGAGTGCAATATTTACAAGTTTGAAGTATAGTGCTATATTTTAAAATTTCAAGGGGTGTGATTTCTAACTGCCCCAACATAAAATTGTAATATATCTATTAATTGAGGAATGAGTATACATTTGTTGAAACTTGAAAAAAAAAGTTATGATGTAATTTTTTGGAAAGTTTTATGGAAAGTAAATCTTTTTAGCTAATTAAAAAAACACTAAAATAATTTTTTTAACACTTTATTTTTTATTCAAAAATTTATCTATTTCTCTTAAATTGTTATGATTCAAAATATCACTAATATAATAATGTGTTAAATTAATATTTCAATTTTCTTCAAATACGAAATATATCATATTAGTATTTGAATTATCTTTTACAAAACATAATTATTACAAGAATATATTTTTAAAAATAAAAGAATGCTTCTTAAATATTTTTTCTTCTAATTATATTTATCTAACTTTGTATTGCTTCTAACTATTAATTTATACTAAAATTAACATATATTTGTATCACAATAGAATAAATCTATAATATATTTAAAAAAATTATTTTATTCACAATAAAAATTTATATTATTTGTTGTTAAATCTTTAGAAAATTACAAGATGAATTATGACTTCAATAACCTTAGATTATAAAAATGCTATAAAACATGAATAAAATAAGAAAACTAAAGAAAAATAAGAGAGTAGTATGAGGAAATGATTTAAGGAAATATATCAAAATAAGAACTTAACTCCAAGAAACAATTTTTACTATTTGAATAAGAAATCTTACTAAAGTTTAGTTTGTAGCAATTTATTATTGGTTATTTATCTTGTGAATAAAAAATAAAATGATGATAAAGAAACAAAATAGAAAAAGAATAAAAGAGTGAAGACTTTCTATATATAAAAATAGGGAATCACTAACATTTTATTGAAAATATAAATAGATAAATTAATAATAATATAATTAATTAAGTTTAATCTAAATAAAATTATTAAGTGAGGGTAATTTGGAGAATTACAATTATAAATTATTAATAATTAGGGTATAGATGGGCAAATGAGATTATCAATAGTTCTACCCATCAAATAAAATTCTTTACATTTTATATCTTAATCATTAAACAGATAGGTCAAAACTTTTTCCGTGAACGTAAAAACAAAAAAAGTGATTCAAATTTAAAAAAAAAAAAAAATTCTTTCGTATGCCTTAGATTATATACTAAATTTCATAAAATGCTTAATTAAATATAAAGCAAGTTACATTAATTTTATATATTATAAAGAAATTAACCGTAAGTTAATATGATCGTAATTGAATACCTCCTAGTTTATTTATAATAATATAATAGATTATTTCATGCAATAATTATGGACAATATATATAATAACATATTGTATTTAATAACAAACACGTGATTGCAGTTCAAATAATTGTTGATTTCAATTATGTAAATATCAAATTGATATATTAGTTTCATGAATAGTATACATTCCATTATTAGTTAACATCAAATTTAATATTTACATAACTGAAATTAACACTTACTTAAAGATTATCAGATATCAATTTAGATGTCTAACTCACTATATATAAGTAATATTTTTATTATATAAGTAATATTTTTCATATATATATATATATCAATGTAAAATGTCATCAATTTAGTTTTAGACTGCTAATTAATCAAAAATATATTATTAAAATCAAATTCTATATATAATGATTGAACAAAACATATAGTTAGAAACAGTTTTAATAAAGTTATTAAAACATTCAATAAACTCCCAAAAAAAAAAACAAGTGTTGACATAACAACATATTATATAAGTTATCTGTAATGACAATATTTGCTTATCTGAATAAAGCTCACGTGAAAACGAAGAACCAATCTTAGATGAGAAACTCAATAGTATTTTTCATATGGAGATATGAAAATGGTATACGATGAAATGAACAAAGATACACCAAAATATAAAATAGACGATTATTTTCAGTATACTAATACAATTTTGTTTAAAAAAATCGAAGAATTAGTACAAATCACACCAAAAACACTAAAAAAGTGGATTAAATTTTAAACAAAAGAAATAGGTTTTCTTCTTATTTATATTTTGTATGCTGATCTAATGTTTTTTCATCCATTACAAATTTGGATAATTTTCTTCCATTTTGTAGTAAATTAAAATCGGTGAAAGCAATTGACACACGTCGATATACGTGTAGATCCAGCCCTGTCTAACAGTGTTGGTCCCCTTTCGGTCAACATTCCCGTTCCTACAACAATATTCCACTGCATTTTTAGTTTGGTCCCAAGATTTCTTTTTGTGTTGCAATCCTTTTTCACTCTTTTATTTCTTTTACAAATTTTATCCCCAATTGAACCCTGCAAACCCTTAAATACTGCCATTATAATTTTTTTGGGTACAACTGGAGCAAAACAAAAGAAAAATAGTACACGTAACTGGAAATACTAAATTAACTAAAAGTTAATGAACATGACAGTAAAACCTAATTAACTACTACCTCCACTACATCTGCTGATACCATTGAACAGTGTTTTAAATTGCAGTTGTACGCGGATGATGGCTGGTTGTTGATTCGGATTACGGCTTATCACGATGCCAGATTGTTGTGGTGTGATTTCTTTTAAGTTTGTCGTTTGAAATTGCTCGCTGCGCCTGACGTTCATGGCCTGATTGTCACATGATACTGTCATATGACTTGCATATCATGGCCAATTTATTGAATTCAAGAAATATCGCAATCATGCTGACACAGAATCGCAATATCATAGCGCATCACGTGATGCGGTCCGCAATTTAAAACACTGCCGTTGAATGTTAATCAGCGACAGATTGAAGATCAATGTTGTGTGCCATTTAATCATTTGCCGTGGGTTTCCCAATTGCTTTTGTTGGGTGTCTCTAGTAGAATCTGTCCTTTTTGCGCGGGTCCTATAATTTTGAGATTGGTTTTGTGATCCCTTAACCCTTTAGAACTTGAAAGGTTTCGATGCAAAAAGGCACAACGATTCTGCAGTCTGAACAGGATGACTACAGGAGTTAGGGCGGCCCACAGGACGTTGAAGATAGAAGGAAAACGATGTGAATCGCCAGAAGAAAGGGCATACCGCTTAGGCCTCTTCATTTATTTTTTATTTTGCTGCAAGATGACCTAAATTTATGTCCTCATTTGAGCATATATGCCATTTTTTTTTCTCTAATCTCTTACACTCACCAAAATAAATGTGGTAAGAAGGGCGATTCCTATTTTATTGAACAATTTTTAAAAGTATGTTTTTGTAAAATATACTATAATTTTTCTAAAATTAAAGTTTATTTAATATTTTTTAATTTGTGTACATATTTAAAAAGTAAACAGCATATTATTTTATCAATATATATATATATATATATATATATATATATATATATATATATATATATATAGACAAAAATTATTGCTTCCTGAGTCGGTGCAATCCTTTTGAGCTTGGTTGGCCATTACCCCAAAATTCCTCAACTCAAATTTCGAAGCACACTTGTTAATATATAAAATTATTTATATGTCTCTATCCAACAGTTTAAGTTTTTGGCAGAGATAATTGATGATATGATATCAGAACTTCTATAATCAAGTGATATAGAATTTGATACTTATGTGCTCTCATTTTTCGAAATAAAAGTTAAATTTTAACACAAGTTAGTGCAAGTTTGTGCATAAGCTGTCTTTCAATCCTAAAAAGGCTCTTATGTGATGGAACGTGTTAAAGTATAGAACCATTCACTTATCTCTATCCCAGCAACTTAAGCTTTTAATAGAGATGGTTTATAACAACTATCATTTTTAATCATCTCTTTGAATGCCTGACTTTATGGTTGGAGCATTTTGTTGATAGAAAATGATTGCTCATTAGTGAGCTATCTAGCCATCAAGCAAAGCCTTTTATTCACTTTTAAGCTAAATCTGTGAGCTTTATACACAATAGAAGAGATTGAGTTATGCAATAAAATGAATAAGTAAGGGATAAATGCAATAGATCACGTTACATCATGTTTAGATGTTTTACAAGTTTAATGAGGATTGAAAAGGAAAAATGTACAACATTTCTGTTTTGATCTCCAATTTGGAAGGACAAAAAATAGAGACTTCGAGTGGCAATGGTGAATAGACAAAGTGTCTCTCCCTTGTCATTCTATTCCTTTCTTCAAAAATATTTCCAAACACTTTTAATAAAATTAGTTCCTTTCTTACAATTTCCTCCATTATTATTTTCCAAATATAGCCTTCGGTTTGTCGAAATTCCTATAAAAGCGACAACACTTTACATACCTTAGACATGTTTAGCACATCCTAAACTATTAACATATATCTATATTGAGAAATATTGTTTGTACGTAACACTTAGACACCTATATCAACATATGATGATTGGTATATTGGTATATAAGTATAAATTTCAGATATGTAAATGTTAAGCATAATATTAATTGATGTATGATATTCATGAAGCTACTATGTCAATTCGAAATTTATATAATTGAAATTTATATTTATTTCAACCTTGATCACCACATATTTATTACTAAAGGCAATATGCTGATTCCATGACTATATAATTAAAATATATATTTATTTGAACTGTAATCACCATATATCTTAGGATGTCTAACTCATCATCGTATCTAAATAACATAACTCTATATTTACCTAATGATTGGAAAGAACTCCGATTCTCTTCCGCCTTATTAGTCCGGGGCGCTGAGAGGTGAGGCACGAGCATCCTGTGACATCTTTCTTGTGAATTTTATCCTCTAGTTTGTTGGTTTTTTCTGCAAAAAGGACCACTTATTGTAATCTTCTGTAAATCAACCGCATGCTAAATTCCAATTTCTTAATTTGAATCTCAAGTTCTTTCACTTTCATGATAGCATCTTTACTTCTTTTTTTCAACTCTTGCTTGTCGTTCACCTAAACGAGAAACTCTTTTGTTGACTGGAGAGAATATTCAAAACAGAAAATCGAGAAGTACTGTTGTGTTCTTTTTAAAAAGTAACCTACTGCTCACTAGTCCCTGCAGCTATCTTAAAAATCTAGTGACTTAGTTGTAAATTCTCGCCGATTTTCTCCAAAAATTTCATATATATATATATATATAAGATACCAAATTTGCGTTCTCTTTCGCTTTCCAGAGTAATGTGGATCCGCCTGCTACCTCAAAAGCGAAGGTTCAGTATAAAATATCATATATTACGATATAAAAACGCCAAATTGTTATACGAATTCACGACACTGGATTTATTAGATGGGTCATACCCGAAAACTGCGTTTGGCGTGAACGACAACCCTGTGTAGCTGGTCGTCCCACTCATTATAATCTAATCAGTGAAAGCTTAGCAGTCTATATCACATCCACATGAATATGATATCAAGCTGATAAAATCCCACCACAAGAAATCTTCAAGATATATGTAAATTAAGCAGCAGCTTCTCTGTTTGTCCAATTGTTGCAGCACTTATATCTTGTGGTTCTTGGAGTTGCATCTTCAGAGTTAATTAAGGAAAAATATATTGTCTGCTAGCAAGGCCATAATCCGACATATTAGCATATCTAACACTTTCACCGAAAAAGCATTGTCTTTCGTTTGCCGAACACATGAATAATATTCTTTTGAAAGAAATTATTGAATTGATGCCTAATTGTAACTTGAACATCATGTCTGAATGTGAACACCCTACATCTGCAATTTCCTCTGATCGAGCTGGAAAGATGAGTGGTGGGGAATTATATACTTCCAATCAAAGTTCCCAGCGCTAATTATTTGGCATTCACGAACCTCACAAACTAAGAAATTATTGTATGTGTCACGAATATAACCTGAGACACGATATTCTCTGCCTCTCTTCTTCTTCCTTTGACCTCATCCCTCATATCTTTCAGTATGTGCCTGGAACAAATTTAATATATACTTTAAGAAAAATCTATATCATTGGATTAACTAAAGAGGTTAATTTTGATACACTATTAGTATAAAAGAGTTTTATACTGTTATTCAATCACAATTCACATGTTTCTTTTTTTTAAAGATTTTTAATATAATAGGTGGTTGAGTCAAATAATTTTGTTGATATGGCTATACTTGATTGAATATTTATGTAAAATATTTTTATACTAATAGTGCATTAAAATTAAATTTGTAAATGAATTAAAAGCAAATTTTATGGGTCTAACTTATAATCTGTAATAGAGATTTTATCCTAAAACGTGCATTACACTAAAAGACATGCAATAATTTTTCTTATAAAGGTGTCCACACATGCGGATTGTGTAACATCCCTACTTTCATGAACAGAACAACGGTGCCCCCGTAAATTTTTGTTAATTTTAGTGATGCCTAGCATTTTTTGAAATTATATTTTGACCCCCAAAGACTTATTCCCACAATAACCCTAGAACTTTTTATGAAATGACCTTTATGTCCCCACATCTGTCGAATTAACATAATGGGATTTTAAACAGAGCAGAATCATATGGTAAAATCGTAGAAGTTTAAATCTCTGTCGATTGGGCCATGGAGGCAGTCTGGTGTGAAATGACGTAGGATGTCCCTAGACTTGCTCAAAATTATGAAAATGCCATTAACTACAAAAATTAGAAAACAAAAAGGCTCCGAATTTGCGTAAATGTCTAATTTACACCGTTAGTCTATTTATTCGGTTTTAATAGTTATGTAAGGACAATTAGAAGTTAAATTAAATATTAATTAGATGTTAATTAGAAGGATTAGGCTTAGGAACAATTAGAATAGAGATATAGAAATTCTCTCAGAGTCGTTTAGTGAAGTTTTGCTAACTTGAAGAAAATCGGCAAAAACTCGGTATTTTTAAATTGTTAGAACCGGACCAATAGAAATTATACTATGAGAACCCTATGATGTAGGGTGTAACGTCCGATTTCCGACTTCTGATCCCATTTAATGTTGAAAATTCCGATTTCCGAGTTTGTCTTATAAATTCCGACTTCCGATCTCGTTTAATATTGAAATTTCCGAATTCCGAGTTTGTCTTTAATGAATTCCACTCCGACATTAGTATTAGTTTGATTCGATTTCTCGCTTCCAAGGCTTAAGAAAAAGGATCGATCAGTATTTTCCGATTTTCGACTTTATGCTCGAAGTAGGGACTTAACATGATATCCGAAGTTCGACCTTAGTTGATTCAAGATAGACACGAATACGACTTTCCGTAGCTTTATCTCAATTGATTCCGAGTTCAACCAAGAATTTTCACGAGTTCATATCGTCTTATTACTAGAAGCTTTTCATTTCTCAATTTCCGAAGTCTGACATCAAGTTAGGAATGCCGAGATCCTATGATTTCCGACTTCCGTTCGAGTTGCTTTTGGTTTCACATTCGCCCCCGACCTTCGATTTAAAGGTGATTGACTACGACCCGAAGTTCCGACTTTACTCTCCAATTTTGAATAAAACAAGATGATTATTCCAGTTCTGACTTAATCCATGCACGAATTCGACTTTAGAAGTATTAACAGTTCCGATGTCAAGTTCAGATACTGAAGCGGTTTCACTTTCTCTAGACGAAGAGCAATTTTAACACAAAAGAGGAGACATGGCTGAACCTTGCCCACAAAATTTCATCCAATCAAAGCCCACTCATTCTAACTACCACTTGCCTTTGTCTATATATATATCCTCCTCCCCGCCTTCTTCAGCTCATTTTTCTACGCTTTTCTCTTCATCACCTCACCTCCCTTTCCTCTTCTCAACTCTCCCACTCTATCCAAATTCTCTTCAAGCTCACCGTTAGCTCTAATATTCAAACTCAAAGCAAGAGGTAGAGGTTTTTTAATTCTTGTCTTGGTTTTTCTAATTTTGAATGATTATTGGTAGTTTAATTCTTCAATCCTGATATATTGACTGAGTGATCATGATGAATTGTTGCTGATCTATTGGTTGTTTGAGAGATTAAAATTGAGTTGGAAACAAGAGAGAATGATGATATGAAGAAGTTGAGAGGCTGGAAAACTCAAAAATCCTCGGCAGTCCGTACGGCGGAGTGTACGGCTCCGCCTCCCGCCGTTCAAACTCAATGAAACCATTTTTATGTAAAACTAGACATCTAGGGCTTTCTACACATATATCATATAAGACCATTGGAGCAATATTGAGAGAGATATGAATTTTTGAAGTCTGACCTAGGCATCAGGACATCCACCCGGGCAGTATGGGTTGAAAAGGGTGTAACTCATCCTATACAACTCCAAATTGAGTGAAACTAATTTTGTTGGAAAGCTTACACATAGGATAACATCCCACCCAGAAATTCCGAGTTTTTTACTATCCTATTTGTTCCCAGTAATTTGAAGAAGTTAACCTATGTCCAAACCGTGCCAAAATAGAGCAGATCAGGAAGGTTAAGTTTCGGGGCTTATAACTCGAGCCCTACTAAGTCAAATGGAATGGGACTTTTTGCAAATGAAAGATGGTTCTATCAGCTTTAATATGAGACCAATTTCGTATCATTTGAGCCAGTTTTCGATTTTTAGTAGATTTTTACTTTTGAGTGGACAATTCTGGCTAGCTACTGGGCAGGCCAGGATAAAACCTGAATAACCTGAGCTATAGATATCAAAATTAGATGGGACCAAAAATGTTAGAAACTAGACATATAAGGCTACAACATATCCAAAAATCAGGTTTAAAGGAGTTACATTGAAATAAAGGTGGGCTATACCATAACCGGGCAGAAATAGGCAGAATCAAGCTCTATTTCGGCTGTTGAAGCCTATGAATGAATTTATGAACGATGTGCATAATTGCCGCTTCTATATTGAAATTGCAAATTGTGTAACTGTATTGGTTGGCTGGCACTATTCATGGGAAGCGGATGACACATGCTATGCCAAAATTGCGGTAGAGTATATGAATAAGTTATGATATATATATATATATATATATATATATATATATATATATAAAGCAAGCCATGAAAGTTATGTTATGAGGAACCTAAAGAATATGTTATGATGAAAGTTCCATGATACTCTGTAAAGCCACCCTGATAAAAGTTAAGGAATAGATCGGTGGATTGGGTGAAAGTAAACCCTACATCCCTGATAGTGAACGAATTTCGATCCCGATAAAGTTACTATTACCCAAGAGTCTAAATACAAGAACTCCTGCGACCAAGTGATGGAAAATGACGAAAGTAATGGACAAGTTTATGAGTAATGAAGAAAGTATACGAGTAAAGGAAAGTTCAAGAGCAAGTTTTGCATGATTGCATTAAGTACATGATTACATGTTATTTACAGCTTTATCATGTTTTACTTACAAGATATGTTCATTTATTCGCCAATTATACTGTATCTTTGTTAGTAGTTTAATTGCTCCTTATGTTACTAAAGTAAAAACTGACCGCCTCTGCAGACATTTTCTCAACCTTATCAATTATGAATAGTTAAGTTTAATCTCATGATTTTATAATTAAATAAAACCCGAAAGAAATTTGAGAACTAACGCGACGCAGGCTTAAACGTCATGCACGACCCTACCGAGAATTTTCTTAAATTCTCACCTCGCTTGCATTTCCGCCATTCTCGAGACGTGGACGATATGGACGCCAGCCTACTCCTCTTCTGGAGTACCGACTTGCAGATTCACCATGACCCTAAGAAGAGCTCTGGCCAGACATAGGCCTTATATCTTTTGGTACACTACCTCCTCATTTTGATACATCAGATATAAACCAAAGCAGAGGCTTTCTCAGATGTACATAAATATATACATAAATATATATATATATAAGCACGTATTCAAGAATGTTATTGTACTATTCTCATCTTTACTTTATATTCATTGAATTCTGTTTAATTTTTAAAGTATAGCATAAGATTAACACAGTAACACAATCTACTTAATTTTATGCTATGACTTAAGCATAACATTAAATTAGTAGGGTGTTACATAGGGCCAAGATTTAGCCAAAACATCCCTACAAGTGGTGCCTCCATTAGCCATACAAGAGGGAAGCCAAGCCAAGATTGAATGAGGATTGAAATCCACCAATCAAAAGCTAACTTCCTTTATAAGTTTTCATTTTTCTCTTCCTTCTCCCTTTAAAAATTTTCGGCCTCCCCACAACCAGCCTCATTTTCCCATTTTCCTTCAGCTTCTTTCACTTCCTCTCATCTCCAAGCTCAAGCTCCAACTATCAACTTCACTCCAAGATCAAGTTCCATCAAGATTTCACTCCACCAAGGTAGGAATCCTACTCCTCTTCTTATTTTCCTTGGGTTGGAGTTATGATTGGGTCGTGTATACCTTGTAATACTAATGTTATGTGAGTAATGATGATGAATTACAGTTGATTATGCATGAATATTATGATTAGAATTAGAATTAGCATGAAAGAATTTGAAGGAAGGAGAAAAATCTTGAAGCTGGTGGGATTTTTTCTTGGCAGTCCGTATGGCGGAGTGTACGGCTCTGCCTACAGCCGTTTAAACTCCATGAATCTATTTTGATATGAAACTAGACATTCAGGGTTTTCCATACATATATAATATAAGGTCATTCGATTAGTAATGAGGAAGTTATGAATTTTTGAAGTTTGATCTAGAAATCAAGACTTTCATCTGAGCAGTATGAGTTGAGAAGGGTGTAACTCACCCTATACAACTCCAAATTAAGTGAAACTAACTTTTTTAGAAAGCTAACACATAGGAGAATATCCCATAAAATTTTTCGAATTAGATAAGGTCCCGTTTGTTCCCAGTGAGTCAAGAAAATTGTCCTATGTCCAATCTGACCTAGAACAGGGTAGTCCAGTAGGGTCAAGTTTCAGAGCTTATATCTCGAATTATACTCATTCAAATGATATGAAACTTACTTCATTTGAAAGCTTGTTCTGTTAGCTTTACATGGATATAAATTTCGCATGATTTCACCTAGATTTCTATTTTTAGTGAATTTTCCCTTAGAAGGGTGTAATTTTGGCTAGAAGTAGGACAAGTCTGGGATAAGACACAAACTATTTGAGTTAATGTCGGAAGTCGGGATTTAGCAAACAGAGAGCTAGGTCGGTACACTTAGAGTTGAACTCTAAACCTAGTAAATGAGGGTCTAGGTCTAGAATACTTGAGGTTGAAGTCAGAACTCAGTAAAACAGAAGGCTAGGTCGAGAATATTTAAGGTTGAACTCGGAATGGTACACTTAAGGATGAACCCGGAAAGGTATACTTAAGGTTGAACTTGGAAGGGTATACTTAATGATTGAACTCGGAACTTAGTAGAAAGAGTTAAATTAAGTCAAGTGCACTTGCATACAGTCAAGTATAAACACCTGTATGTGCATCTTCAATTATCTCATTAAGGCATAATGTTATTATGATTCTTGTTGAAGCATATTATGCTATTCGCAAATTCTATGTCTGTCATATAATATGACAAGTGATTTTTAAAAATATAACCCGCTTCGAGGAAGATGTTTTCAACTTAAAACTGAACCGCTGGTTGTGTATATGTGCTCACATTTTTATAAGAAACCGAAGTGACTGGAATGTTTATGACGACACTGTATAGTTCGAGTTTACCTACTGAGAACCTTAGGTTCTCATTGCTTGTCTATATGTTCTTCTTTCCATAAACATTCCAGATCATAGGCTAAACTTAAGAACGAGGCAGAATACTGGGGCGTTCATCATGTAAGGCTCAGGCTTACGTTAGCCCGGAAGACTATGGAAGCCGGTTGAAGTTCATAAAGGGGCAACAGACGCAATGTAGAGGCAGTTTTCTGCGTATAACATTAGTTACAAAGGTTTCTTCATTTGTAACTATTTTATTTTCTATTTATCAGAGATGGAATTTATAAATTATTATTTAGAAATAAAGGATGCAGCTAAAAGGTCATGTATTATATTTTTCACATTTCAAATATCTTTTCAATACAGTGACAACCTCTTAATATAACTCCATGACTGGAGCATGGCTTATATAATGGAGGGTGTTACACTAATCATCCCTCTTCCTCAACTCTAGTGAATCCTAAGCCTACAATCATCCTATCAGCCTTGATTCAACCAACTCTGACCGAGTTTTGTATGAACTTGTTGAACTCCATTTCTACTCTTCTCAATTTAACCTTGAACTCTTTGGCCGTAGATGTTGAGGCCAAATAATCCTTGATAAAAAATATCTCCTTCTTAAGTATAGTTATTTTTTCTTCTGCTCAACCTTTGTACCAGCCTCTTTGCCGCTTCATGGAAGATCTTTTGGAACAGATCCCGAAAGTTGAAACCGCTAAAAACTGCTTTGTTCATATTTCTTAAAAGCTTGAATTTTTCGACAAAGAGCTCCAAGACTTTATGAAGGAAAAGAACTTAGTAGCATCAAAGCTTGCTACTGGCAAGGCTCGAGCCAAGGACATGACCTCTGAGATTGCAGCAACCGAACAAAGATTGAAGGACTTAAAGGAAAAAAAATAAAAAAAAGAATCTTGACAAAGCTATTGGGATGCTTCGTGTTGACAACATCAAAGCTAAGAGCAAGCTTTGTAAGAAGCAATCCCAACATTAAGAAAAGGTTGCTACTGTCGAAGAGGCTTGAAAGGCCTCTGAAGTGGCGAGATTGACAAAGGAAGCCCTTGCTCATTAGCAAGAAGAACTGAAGTTATCTGTTAGGGCACTTTTAGGATGATTTACTTCCCTTTTTTGGACTTCCTTTTAAAGTGGTAATTGTACATGCCCCTTTGCTATTGATGGCACTATTTTGGGCCTTAGGTGGCTTTTGAATTTTTCTAGAACTATTTTATCATTTCTGTCAAATCTTCACTTCAAATTTTGTTGGTTTATAATGCTTCAAGTATATTCCATTTATCAATGCAATCTTTCATCCATTATTAATATCAACCAATGCATATGCATTGCCTATGAACACTTTTTCACCTTTGAAAGGTGTGTCCTAATTTGGGGACCATTTTTCATGTGTTCTCAACCTTTTGTCTATTGATGCGAAATCGACAAGTATATCATATCGTACAATTAATAAGAGTGTGATTAAGCATACCATCCCACAAGGATTGAGTAACCAATTACCACTTCTCAAATTCAACTATTATCTAGACGTCCAAATTTGAAATAACAAAAACCAAATAAGAATCTAGAAACAAATCTAAATCAAATCTAAACTAAATCTAATCAAAACTAATTCCAAACCACCTAACTTTGAACGCAAGCAATCAAAGCGTAATGAGAAATTCAGCAAAGAATGAAGTGCTAGGGTTCTAATTCACCTAGTTGTTCCTATAAGCATTGAGTTCTTAATCTAATAAAGTTCAATTAATTCAATTGATGGGGGATTTCCTAATTTAATTAATATCCACTTCCTTGGCATATCAATCCACTTTGATTCGTAAAATTCAATTAATTCCTTAACTTGAACCTCGGAGTTAAAGGCTTTATGATCTATGAAATCCTAGATAAATTAATCCCACATAATTATTAATTTCGATTCCTAGACAATTAATAATTATGGTTCCTATCCCTAAATCTAAGCTGTGTATCAATTTTCCAATTGCCTACACAACTTACTATTTCAATTCATGGATGGCCAATCCAAGAAAGTTTTAAGAACAAAGATAGAAACTCAATTGAAAGAAAGAAACATTCATTAGATTAAAGAATATAAAACTCATCATCTCAATGTTAGTTACACCATCACCCTAGCTAAGAGGAAGTTTAGCCACTAAACATGTTTACGAAATCCAAATTCAAAAAGAATGAAAACATGGTAAACATTAATTACGAGAAGGAAAGAAGAAAAGATGACTCTAATAGCATAGATCTTCCTCTCTTGATGAAGATACCAAATCCTAGCAAAGTGAAGTGTGGAGAAAATCCTAATCCTCTTATGTCTTCTAATTCCCAATTCTCAAATATGATGATAAGACCAATGAGACCACTTCTAATGTTATCTTTTTTTGGGTTTGGGCTCATTCTGATTTTTGGAGTCTTTTATAAGTTGTTAATAACTCCAACTAACTCTAATCTGTGCTCCATTAGGCCCAAAATTGGCCCAATGTGCATTTTGGCACCGGACAATATCTAAACCATCAACTTCTAAGTTTTATAGTGCTAAACATAGTTGGAATTTTCTCCTAGCGGTAGAAATAGAAGTTGTAGAGCTCTAGTAAGCTTTCCAACATTGTAAGAAGCACCTTAATTGGACTTTTGTAGATCAAGATTTTGGGAAAAAATTGGGCAAAGGTCAAGCTGGATAGCATCAGAATAATAGAAACCTTCAATCTTGCGATTAGGTTTCACCAAGAAACTCTAAGAATTGAGCTTTGGCTGAACATTAAAGTTCTAGAGAACTTATTGAGCTTTACAAATTATCTTCATTAGTCTCCATCTAATCTCTGTAGAGAGATATACGAATTTTCCATTATAGTGCTTTTCGAAAAAGCACTTCGAATAAGCTCCAAAAATTTTCTATCTATCTCCAAAATTGCCTCTCTTGTAACCCAATTTAACATTAGTTCCAATAATTTCACAAAAGTTCAAATTCCTTATGAAAGTGGCTAATTTATTAACAATTAAAACACAAAATCATGTCAAATTAAGTGCTAAATGAGTGTATATTATACACTCATCATCTATTAGCAAAAATAACTTTCCAAACTAAATCACCTTTGTTAAAGAATTTTGATTTAATTCGACAATTATAGGGTTTAGAGATTTTTTCCTTTCGTTGAATTAGTCTTTCTAACGTTGTTGGCACCAAAAAATTGTTAAGTGCCCTCGATTGAGGACCAAACTTAGCCGAGTGTGGTTTTAGCACTGCCCCTAACATTAGTCAGGCCATAAGTCAATGTGGCCGAGGATAAAGCATAAGCACTAATTGGCCGAATACAAATTCAAATGACTAGTTGGCTTGGACGAGAAACCAATTTGGAACATGTAACATCCCTAATTTCATTGTGCTAAACTTTCTTTTATTCTACTCTAGATCAAAACTCGGATCTTGTAGTTTGATTTTTGCCATTTTGATTAAACTCGAAAATCGGAGCTCACAACCTGATTTTGCGCGTTATGCCCTAAGTCGGAACTCATCTACTTCTGTTGAACTCAGGGATCAATTCAGAAATCAGAACTCATGTCTATTCCTTTTGAACTCAAACGTCAACTTGGAACTCAGAACCTAGTGCTGCTTATTCTAGTTAAGATTGGATCCCGGAACCTGGGGATCATCTCTTTTACTAGAAATTGTGGATAGTACTCGAAGTCTAAACTCGAAGCTTGATGCTGCTGGTTCAGCTAGAACTCGGAGACTGGAACTTGTGACCGCCTGTTCTGCTCAAGAACCCAAAGCCGCTATTTTGACTGAACTCGGAACTCAGAAACCCGGTACTACCTGTTGCCGATAAACTCAAAACTCGGGAAATCATAGCATTCCCAAATTTTTTCCGTGTGCTAGGTTATCTTAATAATCTTAAATAACTAGGCACTTAATAAAGAATTAAAGAATGAAGACTTAATTAAGGGATAACTATGAAGAGAAAAGTTGAGAAAATGCTTAATAAAGATTAGAGAATTTTGAATTAAGCACTAATCACCAACAATTAGCTCAACCAAGTTTGATTTAGGGTACTCAAGCATAATTAAAGTTTCAACCTTGCTAATTATGTCGACATGAGTTTATCACTAATCCTTGATTAATTAAGTTATAAGAGCACTTAATCATATCATCAAAATTTAAATTAAGTCAACTAGACAATAAAGTATTGGTGATGTCATTAAAGCATAAAGCATGAGACAAAGTTGCTTTTTGTAAGAACTAGTGCATGATTTATCCCCCTCATTATCCAATTTGTCCCCCTAAACCTTAATTAACACAAATTGAAGCAAAATATCTCCCCCTAAGCTACTATAAGGCCAAAGCCATCAACACACACATACACATCTATTTCATTTTTTCTCAACTTCTCATTCTCTCTCTAAGCCTCTCATTCTCCAAAATCTTTCTACTCTTTCTTCTTCTTCATCTTTTTCCTCTCCATTCTTCAAGACACCATTACCAAACCTTTATCACTAAGCCCTTCAAAGATCACACTTTTTGATCTTTGGAGACAAGATTTAAACACTACAACCTCCATCTTCTCAAGAACATAAGAGTTCTAATCCTCTCCTTCAACTAAAACTGCCACCATCACCACCAAGGAGGAGTCTTCCTTATCTTCTTTTCTCCTTCCAAAAAGGCGCTATTTATATACTAGGTAGTGATCTTTTACTTCTTCCTTTTTTCTTTGAAGAAAGCTTGAAGCTTTGGCTCTCACCATGGCCAAGAGCTTCAAGTGACAACTTGAGAAAAACTTCATGCTCTTCTTGAACAAAGTTTCTATTTTTAGAAAAGTTCACTTCTTGAGTTTTGTTCTTGAGATCTTATATGCTTATTTCAAGTTTCCCTTCTTAAATGCTCTAAAAGCTTTCATTTTTCTTTTATGATGCATGTGTTCTTGGTGTTCTTGTAAGTTGTTGAAAAAAAAAAAAGACTACTTTCTTGAAGGTGTCTTGTTTAAAGTTTGTTCTTTTTTAGCATGAAAAG
Organism: Pterocarpus macrocarpus; assembly: GCA_031439585.1. Lineage (NCBI taxonomy): Eukaryota > Viridiplantae > Streptophyta > Magnoliopsida > Fabales > Fabaceae > Pterocarpus > Pterocarpus macrocarpus. Next base: position 29,284,137 of record CM062513.1, on the reverse strand, counting down.
TTTATGATTGAAAAGACTCTCTTTTTACATCTTCAACATAATTTTGATGTGACCAAGAATATTTTAAAGCATAAAACTTTAAAAGGTTTGTTTGTTGAAGTTTAAAAAGTGGCACAAATAGTATACACTCTCTTAAAGATTTATTTTATTTTTCTTAAGGACAAGAATAGTAGTAAAAGCCTAACCTTTATTAAGATATGAAGCTTTTTAGTTACAAAAGTAAGAACTTGTCACTTTATGTCACAAAGATTGAATCTTGAAGATAAAATAATGAGTAAAGTTCCAAACTTTCTCCAAGATTGAAACTTTTTAAGTTATAAAAGTGAGATTTGCATATTTTAAGTTATAAAAGTGAAAATTTGCAATTTTAAGTTATAAAGTTGGAATCTTGAAGATAGTATAAGTAAAGATTTAAACTTTCATCGAGAATAAAACTTTTTAATAATGAAGGTAAAGTCTTGCAATCTTGTTTAAAAAAGTTTGAATCTTGTAACTTGTTTGGAATGAAAATTACCTCTTGATGCTGGTAAGCACATGGTATTGTTGAGTGTGATTATGTGTTGTCATGACCCAAGGGACTAGAAGGATCTCGAAATCCCTTGGGCACGAAAGTATGATTAGGGCCTCTGAGCATACCATGAATCTAGGAATTGTAACATCCACCAAATTTTGTTGTTTTTCGCCTAATTGTTCGATTTTTATCGAATAATTGAGGTTAATTAAATTCGACTAAATATTTATTTAAGGTTAATTAATTAGCAATTAAAGAGATTAGAAATGAGAGAATTAGATTAGAAGCATAGAAGATTTCATAGAAATTTTCCTAAACCGATTTACCGATTTAAAGGAAATCGGTAAGATTTCGGTATTTTAAACTGTCGGAACCAAATCAATAGAACTACATACCCAAATTCTATTGTGTCAAGGCTGATTACACAACCACTCCATCATCCCTTGGTGGCACCACAAAGGCCACAAAATGAAGAGAGTTGGCTAAAATTTAGCCACTAGCTCCAACCAATCAAATTCCAAGTTTCTAACTAGTTCATTAAAAGCCTTAATAACATATTCCTTTCCTTTTCCCTTCAGTTGATTGCACCTCCCTCTCTTCTTATTCCAGCCTCCTTCTTCTCTTATCCTCTCAACCTACTCCATCAAACCTTCAAGCTTTGATAAGGTTCCATTAATTCAAACTCAAATTTAGCAAGATCACACCTAAAGGAGGTAGAGATTCAACTTTGTTCTTGTCTTTTTGGGTTATGGGTGGCTATTTGGGATTTTTGTTTTTCACTTCTTGATGTGGTGTTTGGATGTATATGATGATTATTGGCTGGTTTGGTGGCTATTTTTGTGCTTAAAATCGATTAAGAAGTAAAAAAGAGTGAGAATAGGATGTAGTGAGGGGCTGGAAAAGCAAAACCCTCTGGTGGTCCGTACGGCGGAATATACGGCTCTGCTTACAATCACTTAAATTTGATGAAAATATTTTATGTGAAAATAGACATCTAGGAATTTCCAATCATATAAATTATAAGGCCATTGGATTAGTATTGAGAGAGATATGAATTTTGGAAGTTTGGCCTAGGTTTTTGAGTTTGATTCTAGGTAGACTAGGTTGATCAAGGAAAAACTTGCCCTATACAACTTGGAATTGAATCAAACTAACTTTTTTAGAAAGCTTACACATAGGCGAATATCCCATAAAAATTTCAAAGTTAGATACGGTTTCGTTTGCTCCTAGTGGTTCGAGGAAATTGTCCTATATCCAAACTGGGCCAAAACAGGATAGTTCAGAAAGGCCAAATTTTGGAGATTATAACTCAAGCTCTACTAAAGAAAATGAAATGGAATTTTGCAAATGAAAGCTTGTCCTGTTAGATTTAATATGATACTAATTTCGTCTGATTTGAACTGATTTTCAATTTTTAGTGGATTTTTACTTTCAAGTGTGTAATTCTGGCCAGCTACAGGGCAGGCCAGGATAAAACTTAAATAACTTGAGCTACATTTATCAAAATTAGATGGGGTCAAAGAGGTTAGAAAATAGACATATAACACTCTAACATATCCAAAATTTAGATCTAGATGAGTTAAATAGAAATTATGGCCTGATTTGCAAAACCCAGGTTGAATGAAAGTGCTGAGGCAATAACTATGTTCTAAATGCAACAATTGTTCCCATGAAATTGATGATTGAATTGTGAATGAAGTGTTATGATTTTTTTGTAAAATTGGTTTTCTGAGTACTGGCACTATTCATGGGAAAGCGGACACGTTCCGTTATGCTACCGAAATTTCGGTAAAGCCTATGCATGAGTTATAAGATACATTCAGATACATGTGCATTTTTCAAGAAATTCATAAAGATTATGTTATGATAAAAGTTTCATAATACTTGGGCTAGCCCCGGATAAAAGTTAAGAGGATTAGATCGGTGGGAAGGTTGGGGAAAGTAAACCCGACATTCCTATACAGGAACGAGCTTAATCTTGAAAAGTAGATTATTACCCAAGAGTTGATGGTCAAGAACTCCCAGGAGACCAAGTAACAGAAAAGTTTATGATACTAAGTTTAAGAATGAGTATCTGCATGGTTGCATTGCATACTCATTGTTAGTTGTTCATAGATTGATTGTTATGTTCATCTGCTGCTATCTGTTTATTTATTTTGCTCATTATTCTATATATCGCCATTTAATAGTTTATTCTATTTCTTTTGCTGTCTTAAGTAAAATTGAACCTTGTCTCGGACTAGATATTTTCTTAAACTTATTAAATATGGATAGTTCAATTTGATGCCATTTTTTATAATTAAATGAAAACAAGGCAACTAAGAATGAATGTGACGTCAGTCTAATACTGTATTCGAATCCTACTGAAAATTTCTTTAAATTCTCTCCTCGCTTTGTGTTCTGCATCATTCTTAGACTCTGGTGATGGACATGATAGCCACCCTGTTTATTGAGATCCCTACTATGCAGCTCCGCCATGACCCCATGTTTGACTCATTGTACATAGCTAATTCCTGCCATTTCTGCCTCTATCTTTTTAGTAATAGGAATTTTGCTATTCTTTTATTTCACTCGGCATTCGACCCCGCTACTCCATATTTCGCGGTCCCATTACATGTAGCACACCCTACTCCACCCGCAGCACCTGCAGCTCCTACTAACCCTCCACCAGAGTCACCTCCGCAGGTGATTCCAAATATTCCGCTCAATCTTGAGAGCGATCTGTCTGAGGTTACCGGCTCATCATCCTCCTTTTCGGGACCTAGTGTTGACTACTCCCCAACTGGGCCTGGCATAGCCAATGGCTACATGACCAAGTAGGTCCTGGCTGCAGGTTACATTGTACAGTATAGCTCTCTTTTGGCAATCTATAGCATTAGGCCATGGACTTAGCCATATATATATATCAGCTAGTTTGAAATGTCCTCTGAGGTCTTTGTAGGACTATTTTCACTGACACGGGCCTTATGTCTTTTTGGTACACCGGACCCACTTATGTATTCTCTTTTGAACCTGTATATAAACTGAAGTGATGGCTTCCAACATATATATATGTATGAATACCGCGGATGATATATTACCTATCTTTAGCTTTTTGGTTGTGTTTTTTTTTTTATTTATTTAACTCTTACGTTATGTGATGTTGAATACGTTTATTATATACAAAGCGTCATTTCTCCCATTTACCTATATGTATTCTGCGCTCCAAGGTATATTTCGTCAAGAGAAAAAAATAATAAAGAAAAATAGAGGATATGATATAATAAAGAAATAGTAAGCAGAATACTAACATGGTAACACAATCTACTCAATTTCATGCTATAGCTTAAGCATAACATTAAATTGGTAGGGTGTTATAAGAATTACTAGTGTACTATCTCAAGGAAACTAAAACATTTGGATGCAAAATGCTGGATAAAACACCATATTAGGCTTCAGCCATGCTAAAAATGAAAAAAAAGAATAAGTGTCAAACTTTGTTAACTTGAACAAACTATTCCTTAAGTTGTGTACGTAAGAAATCTATTAAGTTATTTGGTGAAAATGAATCCTTAAGGCAAAGTATAACTTCACTCAAGAATCCAGCTTACAACACACATTTATATTAAATTATGTGATTTTCTCATGAGTAAACATGAGGAATCATATCATGACTCAGACAACCATAGATGCCCCTCAAGGCATGAGTGTATGATGCTACAAAGCATAATGTTTGGGAAGTTGATTGAGTATTGACTCATGATTGAATGATTATTGAGGCTTGATATGATGTTATAAAATGAATATGATTGGTTGTTGTTTGAATTTTCTATGATTAGCAAATTTTGGGGAGGCTCAGGTTTAGCCATTATGCTGTCAAATTTTCATCAAAATTTTGGACTTAGATATATCCATTGCATGCCTACTTGTGTCTTGTATTTGAAGTACAATGCATACAAAAATGTAAGATGTAACATCAGAAAGGAAATAATTAGATGTGATCCTTCAAAAAGGAAGAAAATCCACAAAGACAAGATAAGTGAATATGATCCTTCAAAAGAGCAGGTAAACTATTAAGAGACCCCTTTACTTTGGAGGTACGGGACCCAGACCTCTCCAATTTTAAAGGAATCCTTGTTAGCTTAGTCTGGTTTTAGATTAGTACTGCATAACGACGGTCATGGAATAAGCTCATGTCCAATAGCAGTCTATCTAAGGGTATGTAAAGTAAAGAATGTTAAGCACGTGCTAAGTATGAACATAAAGTTAAAGAAAGACTCTGGTCAAGTTCATGAAGTTGCATGAATGTGCATGCATTCTTATTCCCTCATATGCATGGTCATGAATGTTTATATCATGCTTTAGTATGTATGTTTCTATTTTATAGCCTTATGTTGTTTTCTGTTAGATTTATGAGGTTAAGTTTAAAAGAAACCTGCTTCGGAAACTTATGTTTTCAAAACCCTTAAAATTAAATCTATGCATGTTCACCATTTTCTTAATTAAACTCGAAGTGGCCGAGATGACAACGATGACACATTAACTGTCTAATTAAGATCTTACTGAGAAATCTTGTATTTCTCACTCCCATATTTCTGTGTCATCTTCAAAGGATACTTTCAGGCACCATGGTGATCTTTATTGAGTTTCTATTTATATATTGGCACTTCGACCCAGTATTGAATACATCCGTGAGGACTACTCGAGCGATGATAAAGGTCTACATGTTTCATAGCTGCCAGTTTCGTGCATTTGTCATAAGCTCGTTCTTTTGCCCGTATGAGCCCTATGATAACATTACTTTGAATGATATGCCTCCACCTTTCCACCCACCGATATACCCCACTAATGAGGAGATTGACTCCGACACCTGCCTGATCCCGAAGTATTCTGTGAAGTCCAATCCTTCGGAGCCATCGTATCCTTCTACGATTCGCTTGTCCTCGGATTCCTTTTCTTCTACTGCCAATTAGGCACCACCCAGGGTTTGTGGATGTGGATTCATTTGTACTCCAGCTGTTCCTTGTGGGCGTGGGTGCGCCCGAGAAGGAGGACGTGGAAACGATGCAGCCGGTGGTTTCAAGAACAGATTTGTTCCGTTCTGAGGTAGAGGATGGTGTGGAGAGCACATGCTGAATCAGACGCAAGGATTAACCTTTCTGTATGTAGTTTTAGGGTTATCATTTCTTTTATGGCATGTACGCGTAGGTGATAGTTTATGATGTATTTCTTTTCACTTGTATCTGGTTAAGGATGTTTTGGTAGGACTGGCAGTAGTTACCAGTTCCATGACTACTTATTCAAGACATGTTATGTTACATATATTATATTTAACTATGATAGCTGTGAAATGATTACTATTATGACTAAGTGTGATGATTGTTCTTTACCCTGCTTTTATTTACTTAATGCATTGCAAGTATGCGAGTGATGATATTTGATTTTGTACGTTCACGATACGCTCATGGCTCTCATTTTTCAAAAAGTTTTATTTCCATTAAGGTTTAAAAAAAAAATTCACCCCTATTTTTCCTACAAGTAATTTCAAAAAGCTAGTTAAGTCTTCCACAAGCAAAAGTAATAACTAATAATCTCCGTAATACAACTTAAGCGTAATACGGAAGTATTAGGATGTTACAAAACACAAGATGGTGGATTTGAAAGAGTTGAGTCCTAGGAGAAAGGTCTCTAAGTCCATTGCTTGGGATGCAAATATAGAATAATCAAACACATATCAACCTTTCCACAACATGGCCTTGAAGGACAAGCTAACCAAGGGTGCAAGCACACAGTCGTGGTAGTTACCAAAGGGCAGTTATGGAAGAAGTCTTGCCTATAAATAAAGCAAGACTCAACCACTACAAAGGACCACCTAGATCCGCAACACAAATCCAGATTTACTTTACTTTACTCCATTTTACTTTACTTTACTTGTACTTTTACCGTTTCATGCCAATTTAGTTTTAGCCTTTTAGTCTTTTAGCCCCTCACTTGTACCAATTCCTTTCATTAAGCCTTCCATACGCACTGGCCATGGAAGTTTAAGAAAGATACTCACTATAATTGATTAGAAATTCAATACAAGTTTTGCCGATTGCATTACATCTACTTTTACTTACAGTTTTGGTTATACTTGTGTTTGATCTTAGCCAAATGCTTTCTTTGAGTGACTTGGGAACCCATATCCAAGAAGCAAATTTCTCTCCCTAGAATAATTGTTTGACTTTTGGAATTGAAGGGCTCTAGCTAGCCGATTTCAAAGTCTAGCACACCTACCACGCTAATTCACCCATAGCAAGAAATGGCCCAAACAAATGAGTTAAGTCTTTCTTCTTCTAATTCATTTAATTCATCAAACAATGCATTCCAATGTTCTTTGACAGGCAACTCATCTTGTCTTGCAAATCTAAAATTTTGCAAACAAATCTCAAGGGGTAAGGCTACATCATGACCGTAGATGAGTTTAAAAGGTGCAGTTCCCATCAAATCTTTGGGTGAGCTTAGATATGCCCATAGAACTTGACTTAATAAATTATGCCAATTTCTTGGTTGTCACTCAATGTTATTCGTAATTAAAGCAATTATTGATTTATTTATTGCTTCGACCTGACCGTTGGATTGGGCATAATAGGGTATAGAAGTGATCATTTTTATTTGCCTACTCTCAGCATACTCTAGCACCTTTTGACCAATAAACATCGTTTCTTTGTTGATTGTTAAAGTTTGTGGAATCCCAAACCTATGCACAATATGTTCTTTAATAAAATCAATGATCTTGGTTTAGGTAATATCTTTTAATGGTAAAGCTTCAACCCATTTTGTGAAATAATCCATAGCCACTAAAATATACTTGTGTCCCTATGATGAATGAGGGTTAACTTGTCCGATTAGATCAAGAGCCTAACCCCTAAATGGCCAAGGTTTTGTGATCAAATGAAGGTCTGTAGCTGGTACATGCTGGATATGACTATGCTTTTGACATTCTTTACAAGATTTTGCCAATTCAAAACAATCTTTAATCATTAATGGCCAATACATTCTTTGTATATATAAAACCCACTTCATCATTTCCCCAGCTTAGGGAGCCCCACATATTCCTTTATGAACTTTTTCCAAAGCTGTATAGGCTTCCAATTCGCTCAAGCAAGTTAACAAGTTTCCGTCGATAAAGTTTCTAAATAAGGAGTCTCCCAAAATCACATATTTTAAAGCCCTATTTTTAGTTTTTCTATCAATGGATGCATTTGGGCTTTCTTAGGAATTTGACAATGGGCTTTCTCCAATCTAAAGGATTTAGTTGAGCAAATACACTTCCCTTTCTTCGATCGAGACACATGGTCCTTTTAACTCGATCAACTTCTTTAGAGTCGAAGCATTAACTTTATACCTCGAAGCTAACTGTGCTAATTCATTAGTTTCATAATTTATTTCCCTAAGCACATGTCAAATGATAACATTATCAAATTCTTCAAGTAGCCATAAGGTGAGTGACAAATATTTGATCAAGTTCCCACTTATACACTTATATTCCTTTGTCAGCTGTGAGTCTCCTATTATCTCGAAATTCATAATTCCTTTTTCAATTAATATTTCTAATCCTGAGATTAAAGCCTCATATTTGGCTTCATTATTAGAGCTATCCTTGTCGAGCTAAAAAAGAAATTTGGTTGGTTCCTCCATAGGAGAAACAAGTAAAATTCCCACTCCTACACCATTTTGATTCTTTGAACCATCAAAATATAGTTTCCAGGGGTTCTTTGATTTCAATCCCTAGATGGCCGACTAAAAAGTTAGCTAATACTTGTCCCTTTACGACTTTTGTTAGGACAAAGTGGAGTGAGAATTCAGTAAGAATTGATATGCATTTTCCTACTTGATTATGTAATATAGGAGAAGAAACATGTATTTGATAACACTAAGTTGAGAAATAACAAAAACATCACATGGATTTAAATAATACTTGAGTTTTGTACAAGAAAAATACAAGGCTAGACACAACTTTTCGATTGAGCTATATCTAGTCTCAGCACTAACTAGTGTGCTAGCATATTGCCCATTGTCGATTTTGACGCTGAGATGTATAGCTTCATTAGTTGTCCATGCCTTGGAGGATCCATGATTAGGGGTTAGTCAAATATGCCTTGATTTGGTCGAATGTGTCTTGATGCTCTTGTGTCCAACAAAAATCTTCTTCTTGTTTGAGCTTGATTAAGGGAGCAAACACCTTCGTCTTCCCAACAAGTTCGAAATGAATCTTCTCAAATAATTAAATTGCCAAGGAAGATCTGTATTTCTTTTTTATTTGACGAAGGTTTTGCTTCCAAGATAGCCTTTGCCTTGTTTTTGTCAACCTCTATCCATTTTTTTATGAATAAGAAATCCAAGAAAATTTCCTGCAAATACACCAAAAGCACATTTTTGTGGATTCATCTTTAAATCATGTTTATGCACTTTTTTCTAATGTAATTTTAAGTTGTCAAGATGGGTATTTCTAGTGTCAGATTTGATGACCATATCATCGATATAAACTTCCATGAATTTGCCAATATATTCATGGAATATTGTGTTCATTGCTTGTTAATATGTGACCCCAGTATTTTCAAGTCCAAAAGGCATTACTACCCATTCATATGTGCCGATGGCACTTGGACATCAAAATGCTATTTTTGACACGTCTTCTTCTGCAATATAAATTTGATTATATCCTAAATACCTATCAAGAAAACTTAAAACTTCATGACCAGAAACTGAGTCTGCTAACATATCTGCAATAAGCGTAAGATATTCATCTTTTATTGTAGCATTATTTAAATTTCGAAAATCAATGCATATCCTAAGCTTATCATTCTTTTCATAGCAGGAACTATGTTAGAGATCCAGTCCACATAGGAAAAGTAAACCCAGCAATCCTGTATAGGAATGAGCTCGGTCTTGAGAAGTAGACGATTACCCAAGAGTATATGGCCAAAAACTCCTAGGAGATCAAGTGTAGAAAAATGAAAAGTCACATTAATTGAAAGATTCCTAAAGCTAAGTGCATTTCCATTTTTGCATATATACGCTCTATTTGCTAGATCCTAAGCTAATTGCATAGTTATCTGTATTTTCCTCATGTTTTATATTATTGTTTACATTATGGTTATTGATCTAACTATGTTAGAATGCATATCTGGTTATGCTTCTTGTTATATTAATTAAAATTAAGTTTGTTTATGTTCATGTCTTCCATAACATTAAATGAATAAAATAGCATATTTATGTTATGCCTTCTAAATTAAGCAAAATCGAAACAACTGGGAATGACGGCGTTGTCAGATTAGCCTAGAATTGGATTTCCTATTGAGAATTTGTTTAAATTCTCACCCTATTGTGTATTATCGTGTCATTCTGAGATCATGGAGCACACAGCGATAGGCGTTCTTTTCATTGAGTTTCACGACTTGCACATTCACCTTGACCCCATCCTGGATTCTGTATATATCGCTGGTAGTTGTAGATTCCACTTTTATTTCTTTTTTGACATAGACTTTGCTGTCCTACTCACTCATTCATTGTTTGATCCTTCTACACCCTATGTTACCATTCCACTATATATGGCTCACCCCTTTCCACCTCTAGCAGCAACCCCAGCCACATCACTGGCGGCATCACCTCAGTAGGTCCCTTCTATCTCGCTTTCTGAGGAGCAAGATCCGTCAGAGGTGACGAGCTCATCTTCTTCATCCTCTGCACCCAGCGGTGGCTATACCCCGGCAAACGCCAGTATGTCGAATGGATTCCTTTCTTCGGAATCCATTTAGGGGATTTATGTAGTGCAGCATGAGGTAATGTATAGAATGGCCTTCTTTTGGCATTTTTAGGCTATAGGCTTAGTTTAGTGGGTGGTGCTTATATATAGTTAGTGCATGAAATGTCCCATGGGGACCACCTAGGGTTCTGTTTGTAGAGATAGGCCGATTTATTTTGTTTTAGTGGCCTCATGTTTATACCCTATACTGTTTATGTTTCCTTTTTGCAAACTTTGGAAATGGATATCTACATGTATATATATATGACGTAGTTTTCTGTAGTTCTCTCTATTCCGCAAATTTCTTTTTTTTTTCTGTTATGATGTTAAATCCATTGTTTATTCTACGACCAAAATAAATAAACAAATAAACAGCTAATTCTTTATAGGTAAATAACATTGGATTAGAATGAAATTTAATTAGACACCCACGTGTAATAACTTATCAGGTAATATATTATGACTTAAACATAGTATTTTGTCCGGTAAGGTGTTACATAAAACCTGGTGGGAAGCCACACATCGACGTTGTGCTCATAGCCATGGTGCTCATGCTACTTGGAGCCTAAGTTGTTGTATTTCGACCAATGGTGACCATTGGGGTTAGAATTGGTTCCAATGGTTGAGTGGTAACAGGAGAATGTTCCATTTTGTTATTCACCTCATCATTAGAGGATGAATTCCTTGATGATTATGTTTTTGACCTTGCCATATTGGACACAACAGTGCCACTTCTTAGAATCATATACTAGGAAATGTTCTGCTTTTGTTTTTCTTTTGACACTTTTTCTTGTTCTAGCTCGACCGTGTGTGCCAATTTATTTTTTTTTTCCCTTTTTCATCGACAAAACAAATAACTCAACACCTATCAATATGCTTCACAAATCTCAATTCAAGGAACAGAAGTGATTCCTCTGATAAATTCTCAGACTTTAAAGGTGTCAATTAAAGAAAGTGAACAAATAGAAATTAGATGCTATTGGATGAAAAGCAAGAAATTAATAAAATGAGTTATTCACAAATAGTAAATTACTTATGTCAAATGTAAAAAGAAATCAAATGACAAATGGAAATGAAAACAAAAGAGAATTTACTTGAGTTCCTAGATGCTCGACAAAGTCAGAGTAGACATAATGACAAAGTTTTAGGGTGTTTTTCAAGTATGAAACCCTGGCACAAAATCCCTGAAAACAAGCTGCATTATCCCACATTCTATAGCTTCCACCATGAACCATGTTCCTTAACTTTCTTCTTGACCCATATTCGCTTTTTGATTCCACGTTCCAAGTTGTGCGTGGGCCCGCCAACTCAAACCCTTCCATGATCCATTTCTTCATTTGCACATATCCTTTATTCAGCCTTAATTTTCTTGGGCTTTCTCCACCCTCTATTGATAGTCTGATCAACATTCTCTTACCCTTTCCAATTTTCTTTTGGATTTTTCTTCTCATACCTTTCTTAAACCATTCTTATTACTTCAATTCTATTACAATCAATACTCAACTAAATTCCACATTAGTTGATCCGTCAATCTTCCCCCCTTTTTACTCCAACAATGACTTTTAAAATAGTTATAATAAGAGTTAAAAACTTTTAAAAACATGTCTACACAGGATTGAATAACTGCCTAAAAATATTTACTATTACAATTAGTAGCACAAGACAATTGTATATTATATAAATTTATTAGTTAGATTATACTTACATAAACAATATTTTAATATTGTTATAAATGTTGAAAATTTATCGTGAAGAAGTACTTAATGACAATAAGATATATATATATATATATATATATATATATATATATATATATATATATAGTTATATAGTGGTACTTAATTTCTGTTATATATTTGAAAAATAATTTAATTTTGATGTAATATGAGTAAAATTTTTACATTATCATTTAATTATTTATTATTAATATCTTTTCATGAAATATTGTTGAATAACAATTAAAAAAATTCAATTTATTTAACATAAACTTTTAGTGTAAAAGCAATGTAAGAGAGTCTTATGCCAATGTCAAACAATTTTTGTCATATAATGCAATATATTTAATAAAGTCCACACCATAAACTGATATAAATTTACATCATTTGATGATAGTTAATAACCAATAAATTTATGTTGAATTTTTATTAGGATTTAGTTTTGATACACTATTAGTATGAAAATTTTACATACTTATTCAACCATATATTGCAATGTTTTTAAAAATGTTTGACTCTCATAATAACTACCTTAAAGTCACACATATATTGATACATAATTGATAGACGCTATAAAATATTTTACAATATTAATGTATCAATATTAATTTTTAATTATGTTTTCAATGAGATCTGTAAGGACACAATTTCTTCAATTTTCATAGTGATGACACTAAGAGAATGGTAACTTTCCCTTCTTTTAAATCTAATTTGTAAATAAAGGAATTTTTTATGACATAAATTTTAATATATTATTAGTGTAATTGTATATACTGTGATCAACCAATCACATATTATCTTTTGTATGACCTTTAAAATTATTATTATAACAATTAAACATTTGTGTAACACAATAACACATAATTAGATCATAATATAAAATTTTTATATTAACAGTGCATTAGTGTTTAAATTAACTTAATTTTTATTTATTAATAAATAACCTTTGCCTAAAATCCTTGTTTAGATTATTGCAAACTAATTATGATTTAACTAACACTTGGTTGCTTTAAGTGGTCTGACATTTATTTCTCTTGAGCAATGTCTTGTGCTTGAATCTTGCAAATGAAAATACACTAGCTTGGAGAGTTTTACCCCTATGTATAGTAGGTTGATTCAACTTGAACCAGATTACTTGTGGTTAAAAATAATAATAATTATTATTATGACATAGTGGGGTGAGAGTGTGTAACATCCTCCCAATTACAGTACTATACTTAATTCATAATACTATAACCAGACATGTGGAGGTCCTATTATTTTAACTTAGTATTTCTTAAATCTGATTCCCGCTATGCAGTTTAAGTAAAAATGTACGCAAACTTACGTCTTCGATGCGTGTTACCTAATTAAACTTATATATGTAGGGAATTAACCATAAACAAGAAGCTACAATAGGGAATTATGTATGCACTGAGAATAATTAATTTACGTAACATTCAGTATCATATATACATCTCACTAGTATTATATTTACAAGCCTCTTGATGCACTTGAGGTAAGACCTCCATCTAACTCACATCACGTAAACCAGGACTCGGAAGGGTCCACGTAAGGACATTTATCAAAATATAGCAGAACAAAAAGAAATAAAATAGGGTCATGATGTTGTAGCCATATTGGAACTTTAATGGAGAATACCACCATCGTTATTGCTGTCAACTGAGAATGACACGGACATGTACAAATAGGCATGAGAATTATAAAATTTTGAGTAGGACTTCCTAAACCATCATATAGTGACATTGTAATCATTCTCAGCTACTTCAGTTTATTACGAAAAAGGTGGACAATATAAATGATAAAGCATACATTCCAATTTTATAGTTTGAAACCATATCAACCAAAGCAAAGTTTATTTTATTTACACACTTAGTAAGCAGAGAAAGAGTCTAATCATTAACATGGTAGAATACAAAACAATTGAATAAAATGTATAGATGAATGCAAATGACTTCTTGATGCAAGAGCACTAGTATTTCTTTAGTTTTCTTTACTTAACACACCTAAGTATTACATATCACCATCCCTAGGGTGTCTGCATAGGTTTGCACTTAAGCGTTACATATCGCCATCCTCAAAGTTCAACCTTTCTTATCTTCCTTTACTTGGTCCCTTGGAGGTGAATGGCCTCTTTCATCTTTGGGTAATAGCTTGCTTTTCAGGATTGAGTTCATTCCTATACAAGATTGCTGGGTTTACTTTCCCTGACTCTCCCATCGACTTATTCCTCTTAAATCTGTTTAGGGGCTAGCTAAAGTAATATGGAATCTTAATTATATCTTGGATCATATATTTATGAGTGCATATGCTTGGAGAATTCATAATCATGATGCATGATTCCTATATTTCTGCCGGAAATCCAGCAGCATAACAATTGAAAACAGGAGATTTCCCAATATATAGACATTATCATTTCAGTTAGCTAGTCCCAGTAAACAGAAGCATCATATTTATATATCAATATCACATTAATATAACAAGGAATTACATCAAAAGTTCAACCATTGGCTCTTTATGACTTATAGGGTTTCTAGCCTTCAAAGTTGGTAATTCACCTTAAATTTTTCAATTTTGTCATGTTCTTATAATTCGCACCAAAATTCTATTTTAACTCATCTTGATCTAAAAATTTAATATATTGTAGTCTTATTAGTCTATTTTTAAATCCCTTTGGTCCTATTAAGTTTTGAGGTGTACAGGTTGAGCTATTAAAGTTTTATTTAAGACTACCCTATTTCATGACAAACTTGAGCACTTAACTTTAGAAAATCACTAAAATTCCAATTCTTATCATTTTTGATGAATTATATAGCAATATAGCTAATTGAATTATCTTTCAATGCCAATAAGTTTAATCTTGATTAGGTAAGTAGCGCTCAAGTTATAAGCTCCTCAAATAAGCTTTCCTGTTTCAACCCAAACAAGACATAGAATAACTTTAGGGAATTACTGGGGGCAAGGTATTTAAGATCTAAGTTTGAAATTTTAATGGCATGATTATCTATGTGTTAGATTTCTAATAAAATTGGGTGCACTAAATTTGAAGTTTTATAGGGTGAGTTATACCCTTCACAACACATACTGGTCGTGATAGTGAATGAAAATCAGCAGTCTACTTCAAAAATTCATAACTTTCTCATTTTAAATCCAATGAACCTATAATTTATATGGTTGGAAAGCTATGGAAGTCTAGTTTTATCTAAAATTATTCATTTGAATTTGATACCTATGGGTAGAGAAAACACCATTTGTAGTATGGACGGTTACCCTAAGGTTTTCTCTTAACTTTTCTAGTTTGTAGTTTCTTTCAATTTTTTTATCAAATCATCAAACTAAATCAATGATTCCTATTTTAAATCACTCAAAACAAGTCATATTAATATCAAATATCATTAAACAAAAGATGACATGAGAAACTCTAGCAGCCATATAATCCATAGGAATCAAATAATCTAAGAAATCCTACCTAAACACTGCTTATAGCTTGTAAATTTGGAGTTTCTTGGTAGCTTTTCTTCAATAAAGCTTTAACATGATGATGACTTCTCTTGTTCCCCTTGGTGGCTAAAGCTATAGGATCCAAAGGTATGAAATTTATGAGGTTGTCTTGAATTTTTCTCAAGAAACACAAAGATAGAGTGTAGATTTTGAGAGAAAGGAAGCAAGATTTACTTTGAAGCCTAAGTGGAGATGGAGAGAATGGAGAAAGGAATGAAATGGAAGAAAGAAATGGAGGGTGTATGGTTTAATGGGCTGGCCAAATTTTTGCTTGGACAACAGAGGAAGAATTTGATGACTTATGTCCTAGGTTGAAAGAATAGAAAAAGAGTGTGATTGGTGGACATGAGTGGCATTTTAATTTTTGTTAATTCTTGAAATAGATGGCCATGATTTGGCCAACAAACATAGGTGTTGTGGCTAGTTTCTAGCCACATAATTTAGGGTTTTAATCGGTACTCACGTTATCTTATAATATAAATTCCTATCAACTTGGTTTATGCATTACAAGATACCGTAAACAAACCAATTTCTTTCAAACTAATTAAATATTACTAATTGTCTAGATATAGAAAAATAAATTTTTCTACAAAGAAATTTAAATTTTTCTAACCCTAACTTCCACATCTCAATACTAACCACTCGTATATCTCTAATACAACATAATAAATCAGTTAACAGTGTTAGCTAGACACAATGTTCTTCGGGATGTTACAAAGTGGGTAAAGTTGAGAGAGTGCAAAAATTGTTAAAATTTATCACATATTGTAAACATAATAAATAGTAATTTCTCAAATAAAATGTGATTATGAAAAATATTTAGATCATCATCTAATTATATATTATTATATTGTTAAAAATATTTAAATTTTATAATGTTTATCTTAAAATTTAAATATATAATAATATGTAATTAATTAATAACTTAAGAAACAATATATTAATAATGTGTCAAATTAAACTCTATTCTATTTTGCATAATTTATATGATATCATATGGTGATCAATTACTTAACGGTTGTACATAAATCAACATTGCTAAAAAATCATATTTATGAAATGTTCCATGTATAATACTGAAATTCCATATATAAAGAAATTAGTAATGGAATTAGTAAGGATGACAATGGGGATCCGTAGTCGGACATATCCGCGAGGATATCTATAGAGGGAGATCAGAACGTGGGGATTTTTTCCCCCATGGAGATGGGAATAGAGACAAAAGTCTTGCGATAGTGATTTTCGAGATAGGGATGAAGATTAAGTCGCCCGTCTTGTGGGGATATCCACCCTAAGGGAATATTGGTAATTTCATATATGAAATTGATATTTATTATATTTTTAATACAACCCTAACTTACTTATCCTCTCACAATTTCACACATTCATGATTGTTTATTATGGTATTCTTGTGATAGACTAATAGCCATAATTTGATTTAAATTTTGAAAATTTGGTGGTAATAATGTAAAACTATGAGTCTTAGACTTAGATCAACTTTGTCTTATTGTTATTATTATTTTTAAGTTTTCTTTTTTTTTCCCAAAATTTTCAAGTTAATTAAATTGTGTAAACATGCTTTCTTAATTTTTTGAACATTCTTTTGGGATATCTGTGAATCCCTGTGGGGGGTGGGATCCGACGGAATGGGGATGGGGAGGAATTTTCCTCCACCATGGAAAATGGGGATAAGAATAAGGAAAACTCTAGAAGTGTGGGTAAGGAGTGGGCCCTATTGCCATCCCTACGAATTAGAGATACATACAATTTGGGCTCTAAATCTTGTAACTCCAACATATGTACAAGAACAACTAAGCATTTTTCAATTATGTAAGATCAGTTATGTAGATTAAATGACCCTATTATAACTTATTATAAACTTTTTTTTTTCTAGATAAGCCATTAAAATTTAGGTCTTTTCTAATAGTTTCTTTTGTAATTTTTTATGTCTCCCTCCATCACTTCTTATTGGACCACTCTATATTTGATATACTATTCTTAGTCGGACTTTCATTTACATGTATTTTTATTATATAACCAAACCACCTTAGATGAGATTCTATTATTTTTTGTGCAATAGATACTATCTCAACTTTCTCTTTTATACATTTATTTCTAATTCTCTCCTGTTTAGTATATCGCAACATTCTCATATATGCAACATTGAACTTGCTCTCTTGTGGCATTTTATATATCACCCAATATTTAGCTCAGGCCTAATAGCTATACGGTAAAATTTTCTTTTAATCTTGAATAGCACTTTTCTATCACAAATAACAACTAAAACACTCCTATTTCATCTACGTACCCTGAGCTTGAATCCTATAGTTTACATTTCTCTATTTCCTCATTGTTTTGGATGACAAACTCAAAATACTTAAACTGCATGACTTATGAGATTGTATGATATCTAATTTTCACCTCTAAATTAGCATTGGCATGCCTCTTGCTGAATTTACATTCAATGTAAGTAATGTGTCTTACTTCTAGTTAAACAAAAGCTATATGTTTTTTTTTTCTAAACACAACTCAAACTTTCCATTTGCGAGAATTATAAAAAAAAAAAAAAATACATCCGAGTACTCATCATTATTAATTTAGATTTTTGAAACGTTATTTTCATCCTAAAATATTATTACATCAATTTAATTCTCACTTGATATTTTTTCTCTTACATCAAACTGTTGATTCTAACATAGACTGAATCACAAGTTTAGTATAAGAATAGTGTTATTTGGACTCAATAATAAAATACTGAATACAATATTCTTACATAAATATACAATACATGATGTCTATATCAATATTTATATTTCATGAGTTTAAAAAGCATTTCTCGTATAGCACAAAATATAATGACGTCACTTGAGAGTGAGTAGCGGAAACAGTGACGCTATTTATACATTATTTTTTAATATCAAATATAATATATCTCTCATATAAATATACAAAATATTTATTTTAAGATTTTTCTAATTAGTACATTAAGAACTATAAATGGCAAGTTTTTTTTTTTCAAGCTTTTAATGTTTTGGAAACATTAAAAAAAAATTATTTGTCAATTAAAAAAAATTTCACCTTTAATTCTATAACTAATCAAAATTTCTTTTCTTGATATATGTATAACCGATACTTATACACAATTGTATTCATATACTATATTCATGCGTCACGCGAGCAGATGATATTTCCCAACAAGGAAATCCTGTTGAGGGTGGAGGGGGTAGGAAGAGAGTGCCTGTTGTAAGGGAGGCAGTGATTCGGACAGGCGGAGGACATCTCACCCTCTCTCGCCAATCTCTATCTAATCTACCTCCTCATTTTCCACTACTTAAATCTCCCTCTCCCCCCCTCAATATTCCACCACCACCACTTGCTACTTGCTATCACTCTTACTTAATTCTGAGTTCTAATTAACCACCCAAATTCTCAATTCCTCCTCCTCCTATTCCTTAATTTTCTTCTGGGTTGCTCTCAAGTGTCACACCGCAGAGAGAGAGATACATAACAAAACAAACATAGACATAGAGGGAGAGATGCGAAGCATGGCAAGCTCTGCTTCCTCACGAGGCATTGCTGCCATCGTCGGGGTGGGGCCCAACCTCGGCCTATCAATCGCTCGCAAGTTCGCTCACGAAGGCTACACCGTCGCCATCCTCGCTCGTGACTTAGGTATCTCACTAACACACACACACACAGATCCTATTCCTATCTATTTGTATGCCCATCATCCACACTCTAGACACATCATATAATAATAATATCTTATCATAATATAATAGAATAGAGTAAAGGTATATATAATGATTAATTTTTTGTATGGATACTGCAGGGAGGTTGTCGAGATTTGCGGACGAGATAGCCCGCGAGGAGAAGGCGCAGGTGTTCGCGATACGAATCGACTGCTCGGACTCGAGAAGCGTGAGAGAGGCATTCGAAGGGGTGCTGTCCCTTGGATTCGTGGAGGTGCTCGTCTACAATGCTTACCAGCCACTCCCCTCCACCTGGAACCCCACCTCCTTCCAAGACCTCCGCGTCGAGTCCTTCGAGAAATCCCTCGCTGTTTCATCCGTTGGCGCCTTCCACTGCGCTCAACAGGTACAATATAATTAATTAATTATTTAATATTCAAAGTACAACAATAACAACCGCCTTGATGCTTGTTACTACCTAGCTAGTTCCTAGTACTTTAGTTTATTTATACTTTTATGGTATAAATTTATAACTGAAGAAATTTGTCTTTGGTGAAATTTAATGAACCAATAAGGTGCTGCCGGGCATGGTGGAAAGAGGAAAGGGCACGATTCTCTTCACCGGCTGTTCGGCTTCTCTAAACGGCATTGCTGGATACTCTGAATTATGTAAATACAATAAATATCCTCTTTTTCTTATTTATTTAATTTTTTTATTATCTTTTCCGTTATATATAATAGAAAAGAATTAAGTTGTGTGGATTAGTATTTTATTTAAGTGATTAAGTTAATTTGTGAGA
Organism: Pterocarpus macrocarpus; assembly: GCA_031439585.1. NCBI lineage: Eukaryota > Viridiplantae > Streptophyta > Magnoliopsida > Fabales > Fabaceae > Pterocarpus > Pterocarpus macrocarpus. The sequence continues at coordinate 29,264,152 of CM062513.1, read as the reverse complement.
ATGGGGCGAAGATGAGTACAGGCTGTGGAAAATTCGCTTTAAGAGCACTATCGCAATGCCTGGCCAGGGAATTTCAATCTCAGGGAGTGCACGTAGCCCATGTAATCATAGATGGTGTTGTTGCCCCACCCAGGTTCGTTTCGTTTGTTTATTTGTTCCAGATCCCTTTCCTTTTTCGCCTCTCATCCTCACTGGGATCTTTTACCTAGTTGCCAATAATCTTGATCCAATCCATACGTTCCAACTTCCAATTCATATTCCGCATTAATATATATATATATACCTAATTAAAACCAAAATTAAATTTAAAAAAAAAAAGTAAAATAAAAAGAAGAAATCTTTTAATTAATGCAACTAACTGGTTACTACTAACTACTACACCCCCAATTGAAGGATTTTTGCATGTTGTGGGGTGCAGAGGGCAAACGACGTCGTCTCATAGAGCTTCACTTGGGGAGCTAAGCGGCAGTGGAGTAGCAGTAGGAGGTGGTGGTGATGGGACTATGGACCCAGACACGCTGGCTCAAGCCTACTGGCACTTGCACGTTCAGGACCGGAACGCTTGGACCCAAGAGATGGACCTGCGCTCCTCTTATGCTAGATTCTTCTAGCTACTCGTTAATGTTATGTTCTCAATTATTTTCTCGGTTTCTATTCTGCTGTCAATCATTTCATGTATCCCTGATGCCGCAGCATGAATCAAGAGTTAATTAATTAATGATGTTTCTGATCGATCAATTACTACTATGTATTGGGACTACTTGGCAGTGTGAGTACCAAATTATATATATATATACCGCGCGTATTGTTAAAAGGTCAAGTAATTATCTTTTACGTATGTATTTATTTATTATCAAAATGAGAAGGAAATGATCGATTGTGTATTTATTTGGAATTTGGATTATATATTTCTTGTCATAACATTCGTTAAGTGAATCGCGATTAGTAGGGAATAATTTGTCGGTAATGGGTCAAGTGGTTTTGGAAGGGGTGGGGGTCGACCAGGCTTAGGGGCCCAGCAGCGGAAAAGTTAAGGGGAGCGAAGGAGTGGGATGGGGACACGGTTGCATGGACGAAAGCAGGAATTCGTGTCCTAATTTTGGACACAAAAACTATGTGTACTTGCTTGAATATTGAAACACTTTTAAAAGTATTGTTATTTTCATGTCACTGTGATGTTACCAAAAATAATTATATTATATCTTGTAAAAACTTTATTACAAATTTAATTTTAATGTATTATAAAAATAATAACAAATATATTATTATATAATTATACTATGTAATTAAAAGTATTTACTTTTCATTATACGCATTAACAGTTATATATAATAATATATACTTAATTAATAATACCAAATATTTATCCTAAAATTATATTAAAATTAAACTTATTATTGTTTGCAACCTTATGATAATAGTTTCTTATAGAATAAATAGTATGACAAATGCATAACAGGTTTTTCTTTTCCGTTCTGTAATGACAATTGTTTTTCTCGGATGTTGCTAGAATGGTAAAAGGCCAAGATGGTTTTTGAATTTTATTTATTAAATTTTTTGTATAATAAAATAATTATTAATTAAAAAATTTTATAGACAAAATTTAAGAATTATCTTAATCTATAATCCACCAAGGATTATGTTAAAACTTACGTTATTTTTCACTTCGTGTATTAATGGATACCAAAACCATAACAAAAGTGTTCTTCTTTTTCTTTTTCTCTTTGATTTTCCAAAAAGCATGGAAACTTGACAAGTGAAGAGAGATTAAGGGGGAAGGACAAAGGAAGGGTGATAGCTCATAGTCAAAAAGCAACCAATGTGTGAAGTTGGGATATTTATCGGAGGAGCCGTCATGCATGTTGGGCCATAGCAGCTGCACTGACAACTACACTTTAGGCTGATGACGAGAGAGGGGGTTCCACCACATGAAATGGTGGGTGCGTTGTTGCGTATTGCATGATTGGTTTTACTTTTGTTTATTTATAGTTCATACAGCCATATGATGATTGGCATGCTGATCATCATCATATCATATCAGGCTCAACCAGAGAGGTCCCCAAGTCGCATCTGAAAAGTTTAATTACAGCAACGTGTCCTGGCACATTCACGACACCCCTCATTAATTCCGCTGTTGACTTGCAAGAGGAGCTTAGCCTTAGGTCGTGCTTGATGAGAAAGGAGGATTGTGATAGAAAAATGTCGAACGCAAAAATAACGTTTCCAAAAAATTTTATCATCTAAAGGTTAAAAGGTGGGAAAATATTTATTTTGATTTTTAAAATTATATGTATATTTTATTTTGATTTTTAAGATTAAAAATTTAATAATTTAGTCTTTTAAATTACAAAAATAACTTAAATTAGTTATTAGAGTAATTTAAATTAGTCTCTAATATTAAGTAACAGACCTCTAGGAGTTAATGTGAATTATGTTTAATAACTTCAGAGACTAATTAATAAGTCATTAACTTTTTTATTTTAGGGACTAAAATAAAGTAAAAGGATCAAAATGAGTATATTTACTTTATTAAAAGGCTCAAATGCTAGGTGATCGAGTGGATAGTAGCATTGCTCCAAAATAAAAACAAAATTTAAAGTTTTTCAATCATTAATTTTTATGTTTTATTTTTTGATACAGATACCATCATTATTTTAGAAACACTGATTAATTTTAAAGAACTTATTTAAAAATTTTAATGTATTTAATAAAAAAATTTATTTTATTTTATTTTTTCCGCTAAGATCATTAGCTAACAAAATCCTAAAATTTATAAGATAAATGCTGGTTGACGAGAAACAGAACTTGCGAAATACTCCAAGTTGGATGCGGGTCTTCTCTTTTTCACTTTTTGAAAAAATAAAATTATTACTTGTTATAGATTTTAGTAGTTCTGCTGTTGCCACGTCTTTCATAAACATGATTCGCACGAAAAAATAATTGTTATATGGACATCCTAACGTTATAAATAATAATTGATAATCTAGTGAACAGGCGCTGGCCGATCAGCTATCAATAGTTTTAATTATAAACTATCCGAATAATTTAATTAAAAATATATGTATAACTGATGTATTTAATCTTTGTTCGAACTTAAATAAAAGGTTTTGCCATCACTTAAGTTTGTTTTTTAAAAATAAAATATATTACTATTATTTAATAACTTCTTTTACTATAAAGCTACAACAAATAAATAAGATTATAATTTTAAAAAATAATAAAATATTTTTAAATCATAGTTTTATTTTAAAAAATTCAATTAATTGTTCTAATTATTTTATACATATCTTTTAATTAAAAAAACTCCTAAAAAATCTGAAAAAACACACATTAATTTATCTTTTCAAAAAAATTTAAATTCTAAAATTAAGTATTTGCTATAAAATTATTTGAAATTTTCATTTATCTAAAAATGTACATTTACTCCTTGGCAAGTTATAATTTTTGTGATTTTTATCGATTATTTTGTGCAGTAGCAAAATTCATTCGTTAACAATTGTTCCTTCTAGTTCAAAATGTTCTTACTAGATGTTCCATTCTAACCATCCCTGGCCCATGAATGGAGGGAAGGAAAAAAGCCGCATAAAAATGCTTATAAAGTATTCAGTTTTACTAAATTCATTATTGTCGCATTTAATGAATTATCGGTACATTCACCATACTATATTATTAATTTTCGTTAAACTAATCATTACATTATTCAATATATTCAATAATGTCTCGGGTATATCTGCATCATACAAAGCCTTCAAGGGTACAGAGGATAAGCACAATTCAACAACCGATATTTGTCCTATCGAAAGGATGACCGGTCTTTCAATGGGCTCGTTCAGGTAAAGCTAGCGTACCGTGAATCACATAGTTTTGGCTGTGGCCAGTGTAGCTAAATACTATTAGCTAAGGCTAGCATCCATGTTCCATCTGTGTCCAAATAGCTTCGGCATCTTCAGGAACCAGGTCTACATTTGCGGTGCTGCGAGTGGCCATCGTATCTATCTTCTGTTTCTGAGATTCTTTGTTACTCATGGTTTGTTTGGATGAGAAGAGAAAAATGATAGAAAAGAAAATAAAGAGAAAAAAAATGTTTCTTTTGTCTTATATTATTTGAATGTAGATAAAATAAGAAAAAAAATGAGAGTTACACAAAAATGATACATGTATCCTTATTATATTAGAGTATAATATTATTATTTATAATTAATATACTTTTAAACACTTATAACAATTAAATTACATAAATAAATAATTTTATAATAAATATTAATAAAATTTTAACTTATTAGCATTAAAATTATAAAATTTAGTTTACAATTACTTGTTTAAATTAAAATAAATGTGATATAAATTTAATTTATAATATTTTCATTTATAAAAACCTAAATTTTAATCTTTTATATAATATTACCTGAAATTGTTTCACTATTTTTTAAATAAAACTATTTAATATTTGTTTATTAAATATAATTTATTTTTATTTCATTAATTTGTTTAACATCACCTCACTTTACCTGTAGTGTATCATTGTTAGTGTAACGTCCGAAAAATTTTATCGATTTTAACCAAGTTGTTCGATTTTTATCGAATGATTGAGATTAATTAGAATTCGATCCAGTATTCACTTAAAGCCAATTAAGTGTGATTTAGGAGGATTAGATATGATGGAATTATATTAGAAATATAGGAAACCTCATAGGATTTTTCTAGATTTACCGATTTAAAGGAAATCAGTAAAATTTCGGTATTTTAAACTGTCAGAACCAAACCAATAGAACTTATACTGTGAAAATCCTAAGATTGATGGCCAAGATTTAGCCAACACACCCTCACAAGTGGCGCGACAAATAGCCAAAAAGAGGGCAGCCAAGTCAAGTTTGAATGAGGATTGAAGTCCACTAATCATATGATAGCTTCCTTCAAAAGTTTTCAATTTTTCCCTTCCTACCCCTAGCAATTTTCGACCACTATATGCTGCTGATCTCTCATCATTTTTCTTCTATCTCAACTCATCTTCACTCCATCTCCATCAACTCTTCAAGTTACATCAAGATTTCTTCAACTCACAACACAAATTTAGCAAGAATCACATCTAAGATAGGTAGGAAATTCAACTTCTCTTCTTATTCTCTTGAATTGGGGCTGATTGGGGTTTCTTTTTTTTCCATGATTTTGATCTTATTTTGGGTAGAAATGAGGAGTTAGGGTTGATTTTGTATGTATGTAATGATTAGAATTGAAGTTAGAAGAGAATAACTTGAAGATAGAAAGAAGCAAGCTGATGTTGGGTGAAAAACCCTACGGCGTCCATACGTTCGTCTTGTACGGACCAAAATCCAGTCATCAAAACTAATGGATCTATTTTTACATGAAACTATACATTTAGAGCTTTCCAACCATATAAAATATAAGATCATTGGATAATATTGAGTGAGTTATGAATTTTTGAATTTTAGCCTGAAATTCTAGGCCCTTTTCTGGGCAATATGAGTTGAGAAGGGTGTAACTCATCCCACAAAACCCCAAATTGAGTGCCACCAGCGCTGTTTGAAAGCTAACATGTAGGTGAATATTCCACAAAAATTTCAGAGTTAGATTCATTTCCAATTGTTCCCAGTAAATTGATGAAGTTGCCTTAAGTCCAAACCAAACTGGAACAGGGCAGTCCAAAAGCATCTATTTACGGGGCTTATATCTCGAGTTATACTTATGCAAATGAGGTGCAACTTCCTTCAAATAAAAGTTTGTTCTGTTAGCTTTAATTTGGTATAAGTTTCGTATGATTTGACCTAGGTTTCTATTTTAGTGAATTTTTAATTTTAAGGGTGCAATTTTGGCTAATAATAGAATAGACTGGAGTAAAATTCAAATAACTTGAGCTACACAAACCAAAATAAGATAGGACCAAAAGGGTTGAAAACTAGACACATTGAACTATAATATCCAAAATTCAGGTTTAAATGAGTTGAATGGAAGTAATGGTGAGTTTTATAAAACTTGGGCAGAAGGGGATAGGGTGAGCAGAAAACTCTGTTGATATTCTTGTTGATTTTGACACACCATATGATTGATATTGTTGCTATAACTTACTATTTTATATTGAATTAAATGCTTAATTGATTATACTAGTAGCCTGACACTATTTACGGGGAAGCAGACTCGATCCGTTATGCTGCCGAAATTTTGGTGACGAATTCATATACCTTATGAAATATTTGTACGAATACATGATGTTCAAGTAAGATAATGTTAGTTGTGCATGCAATTTATAAAAGATATAAAGGATTCCATATTACTTAGGCCAGCCCCTGAATAAGTTTAAGGGGAATAGATCAGTGGAAAAGTCGGGGAAAGTAAACCCGAAATCCCATATAGGAACAAGCTCGGTCTTGAAAAACAGACTATTACCCAGGAGTATATGGCCAAAGACTCCTAGGGGATCAAGAGTGGAAAATATAAGTTGCATAAGCTGAAAATCTCTAAAGGCTACATGCATTTTTCCATTTCACATATATATAGTCTGTTTATGAATTTGTAAGTTAAGGTCATAGTTAACTGTATATTCCTTGTGTTATATTACTATTTGTCTATGGATACTGTTTCAGCTATGTTAGTGTGCCTGTTAAATATACTTGTATTGCACTAATTTAAAATTTAGCTTTCTTTCGGGTTCTGTTGTCTATAATTTAAATTAAGTTGAATATTACTGTTATATTGTATCATTTAAAATTAAGAAAAATCGAAATAACTAGGAATGATGGCGATGACAAAGGTGCATAGAATTAGGATTCCTACTAAGAAATTTTTATTTCTCACCCTACTGTATGTTTCCACGTCATTCTCAGATCATGGCGAACGCGGCGACCAGAATCCTCTACATCGAGTTCCCTGACCTGCATATCCACCTGGATCCGTTTTTAGATTTTATATATATATATATATATATATACCTGGTAGCTGTCAGTTCCGTTTCTACTTCTTTTTCCATAGAGATTTTGCCTTCCTACTGGCTCACCCACTTTTCGACCCCTCCGCACCTTATATTGCCATTCCGCTCTATATGGCACATCTCTTCCCACCTCCAGCAGCAGCAGCAGCCCCTGCGGCACCACCAGCAGCTCCACCTCCCCAGGCTCCTTCTATTTCATTTTTTGAGGAGGAGGACCCATCCGAAGCAGCGAGCTTGTCCTCTTCATCTTCGGCACCCAGCGGTGGCTATGCTCTGACCGACGCCGGCATGGCTAACGGATTCCTCTCTTTGGAGTCCATCTAGGGGGAGGTTTACATAGTGCAGTATAAATAGATGTATAGAGTGGCCCTCTTTTGGCATTTTTGGGCCATAGGTAGCAGTTTAGTGGATGTTATAGGAGGATGGTTAGTACATGCAATGTCCCATGGGAACCAACTAGGGTTCTGATTATAGAGACATGCAGGTTTTATTTTATTTTAGCGGCCTCATTGTTATACCCTGTACTGTTTATGTACTTTTGAAAAACATGGAGATAGACATCTATGTACATATATATGATACAGTGATAGTTTGGTTTATTCCGCAAATTTTATTTATTTATTTATTTTATTATATTATTTCTATTCGGCGTTTACCCATTAATTATTCTACAGCAGAAGGAAATTAAAAAGTGAATAATTAACTTTTTTCGGATAATTAACATTGAATAAAAAATAAAATTTAATTAGACAATGACATGTAATAACTTATCAGGTAATATATTATGACTTAAGCATAATATTTTGTCTGGTAAGGTACTACAGTTAGGGCAACTTTCTTCAATCTTTTCAAGTTTTCTTGTCACAAGGGAGGAGAAAACTTTTTGTTCGAGCCGCACCTATTTTTTCTTCTTTCTTCATTCTTTTTGCTAAACCAAAAAAAAAAAAAAATGCCTTTTCATCCCATTTTACCTTCCTCTATTTTTCTTCCTCCCCTATTCTCTTAACCTAAATAGTAGGTTAGTGACGTTCTACATTAACTGTAATGCCTGTTTATAATAAAGTTAATGGCACAACTTTACATAGAAAATTCAGAGTTGGACATTAATATATATATATATATATATATATATATATATATATATATATATATATATATATATATATTGATTGAGCAAAAGTAAAATTCTGCTTGCTATAAGCTAAATATTTTTAAATTCGATAATAAAACTACAACTTATTTAATTACAACTCCACATGTTTTTGGTAGCTGAAAGAGTCCACCTTCCTCTAGGGCGTTACTTGACTAATCTAAAATCACCAGAAATTGAGTGAGAATTTAAAATTCTCAGTAGATAATGAGTAGTTCTAAAGCATTTGAACTATGATGGTTCCAGCCGTTTCTTAGCACAGAAACCCACATAGCTACTGTATTATAATCTCATCATATTACTTATAATCAAATCATAATTCATAATATTATAAGCAGTAAATGCTAAGAGAAGTATAGGCTATGCAATACATAATGCGGCAAGTATTAATATAATCATAATCTTTTTACTTTAAATTTCATTTTCCTTTGTCTGCTTGTCTCACACATTTTTGAAGATCTTCTCTTAAGAAATTCTCATTCTCTGGTGTTACTTATAACATCGTGATGATAAAGGGAGACTTTTATACCACACTAACCAAGATAGGTAATATAAAAGGATCTTACATCATATTCCTCTGCCTTCTTGGCGGTTAGCGGCAAATCTTAAATATCTTCTTTCAAAATACTTACTTGCCATAATATATAAACTTATAATAAATATACAAATGCATAAACTTAAGCCATAAATATAACTTAAATAAAAGACTCAAGTAGCATAAGATAAACAATAATTTGAATAATAAATTTATCTCATAATAAATTAAATAATAAATCATATAATCAATAAGTGGAATAAAATGTGGAAACTATAAATTAATTCATAAGTTTAAAATAACCGAAGTGTGCAAGGACTTAAATAATATAAACTTGAGTAACATAATATTTCAATAAAATTTCTCAAAATATCGAGTTGTCAATTTTAAATATTAATTTTTTTAAAAAGACCGAATCTAATATCATTTTTATTCAATTCCTTTTTAACTTTCTTTTTATGATCCATGAGTCTATCATTATCATCACAACGTATTTAGAACATATTGGTCCATTCAAAAAATTACCATAAAAATTGACAACTCAAAATAATGTATCAGTATAAAAATAACATTTTAATAACAAGAATTGTAATAATAATAATAATAATAATAATAAGCAATAATATAAGAGAATATTAAATAAATTAACTTGAAAGAATAAATAAAATAAAATTGGAATAATATTAAGCAATAATATCAATTAACCTTAGATCAAATAACTTAGAATAATAAATAAAATATATTAGAATGATAATTAATAGGGAGCAATAATATGAAAGAATATAAAATAATTTAGAATAGTAAATAAAATAAATTGTAATAAGAGAAATATTAACCAACTCTAATATAAGGAGAATAATAACATAACTTGGAATAATAAAATGGATTGCAGTGAATAAATAATAAAGAGCAACAATATAAATAATAGCTTGGAATGAATTGTAACAAAGAGGCATCGAATAAAATAACTTGGAATATAATATAAACTGCAATAGTGAATAATAATGAGTAAAACAATATTAAATAACATAACTTGTAATGAGTAAATTAGCCATGATTTAATTTTATAAATAATTTCATTATCTACCTCGAAAATTGTTGTAGGGATAGAAAGATATGCACACACTAAATTCTTCTATCATTTATTCATCATTGAATTAACAAAATTTTGCCCTCACTTCTGCCTAGCTAATGTATTTCAATGTATAGTTCTGCTCATGATACCCTCCTTATATAGTCGTAGGAAATTATTCTTTATTGAAACGTAATTTAATTTCAATGACTTTAAGGTGCCAAGTTGCAAACCACCAGCACCAAAACTTTCTTCTTCTCTATTTATTACTATTTCTTTCACCAAGGACTTTAGGTGCCAGTCCTTCATGTCTGTCGACGTGAACTCCTGCTTTGCTTTCTTTTTTTTTATATTATTATTATTATTATATTATATTGATATTAGTATATTAATTACTATTAGTTAGCAAAACACATGTTCATATATATATATATATATATAGTCAATATTATTCTTTCATAAAATCTAATTTATAATCTTAATTTAGACGAATAATGTCCAAGATTCAATTATTGTGTCAATTTTAAATTAATCATTGTTGTAAAATCATTTCGAATATATCAACTAATAATTGAATCAAAGTAACTCTAAATAGAGTATTTGATAAAAAAAAAAAGGACGTTACATTATCTGTATTCCAATAGCTCTATTGTATTTTGATGCCTTTTTCTGTTTTCTCTTTTCGTTGGCCCGAAGACAAATATTTTTTTTTTTGTACATATAATTAGAGGCATTCGCAGTTTGATTTGATTCAATTTTGAGCCAAAAAAAAAAAATGATTTCAATTTGAATTTAATTAAAAAAATCAAATCAAACCAACCGATTTAAATCAGATTTAGATTATTTCGATTGATTTGAACTTTTATTAAAGCTTTTATAAAATATAAAAAGTAACTTTTCTGTGGTGTTTGACAAATTATAAAAATTAGATAACTGGGTACAATAAAGACCTATTTTTCATAAACCTTATTTGGTAACTAGTTAAATATTTTAAAATTAATTTTTATCTGAACCAATTTGGGTTTAAAACCAATTTTATTGGTTTTATTTCATTCCAATTTTTTCTATTCTATCTCTTCTCATTACTTTCTTCTTACTTCACACAAAACCACCGCCCACGGCTGAGTGCCGCGAACTTGTCACCGTCCACCGCCACGGACTACAACAATCTGCCACTGGCCGCCACCATTTGCTACCGTCCCCTGTTGCCATTCGCCATGGTCCGCTGCCATCGTCTGCCACCGACCGATACTAAGCTGAATTGTCTGCCACAATAAAAGAAGGTTATGCAAACTCAAAATTTTTCCATCATAGGGCCTTAGCAAGAAAGAAAAAGAATCGAATTACTAAGCTGAATGATGAGACAGGTACAGTTCATAGAGAAGTAGAGGAAATTGAGAGGGTGGCAAAATCCTATTTTTTGGAGCTTTTCTCAACATCCAACCCAACCATGCAAGAAAGGGTCCTAGATGGTCATTTAAATCAATCAGCCTGGAAGAGAAGCAGTTTCTGGATTTCCACTTTATTAGACTTAAGATCAAAGAAGCCATATTCCAAATAGGAGCCACTAAATCTCCAGGCCTAGACGGTATGCCTATTTTTTCAAAAATATTGGCACATTGTTGAAGATGAAGTGGTTGAAACTGCCTTGAATTTCTTAGATGGCAGGGTGTTTGGCTCTGAGGTAAATAAGACTTTTATCGTGTTGATCCCCAAAGTCCAGAAAGCTAAATGTATGTCACAATTTCGCCATATCTCTCTATGTAATGTAACTTACAAAATTATGAGTAAGGTGCTTGCCAACAGGCTGAAGACAGATTTACCATCCCTAATTTCAGATTCTCAGAATGCCTTCATGTGGAATGTACATGTCACGGATAATATCCTCATTGCTTCTTACTCATGCTTTAAAGGCAAAGAGAACCGAAAAGGAGGTATACGTTATAGTTGAATAGAGTTTTTTAGAGAAATTGATGAGGAAGATGGGTTTCTCAAAGTTATGGATCAATAGAATGCTCACTTGTATCACTACTGTCCAATATTCGGTGCTTATAAATGGATACCCAGGAGAGTTCTTTTCCCCTAAACAAGGACTAAGACAAGGTGACCCTCTATCCCCATATTTGTTTGTTTTATGTACTAAAGCTTTATCATCCTTAATTTATAATGCAGAGGTAAGGGAAAAGATTGGAGGGTTTAGAATTTACAAAGCAGCACCCATGATTACACATCTTTTCTTTGTAGATGATAGCCTATTTTTTCTAAAAGCCACAGAGAGGGACATTACAAAGATGATGGAAATTCTGGAGATTTATGGCTTGGCTACAGGGCAAAAGATTAACTTTGATAAGTCATCCATAGCCTTCAGCCCAAATGTGAATATAGAACTGAAAAGGAACCTATTGAATATCAGCAACATCCTGCAAGTCTAGCTAAAAGAAAAGTACCTTGGATTGCCTACCATGGTTGGAAGAAACAAAAACAATGCTTTCTAATCGCTGAAAGACAAAATTTGGAAGAGAATCCAAGGATGGAAGGAGAAAATGCTATCCAGAGGAGGCAAGGAAATACTTATAAAAGACAGTTGCACAAGCCATACCTACATACACTATGAATGTTTTCAAAATTGCAACAACCTTTTGTTATGATCTTAGCAACATGATTGCTAAATTTTGGTGGGGGGCTAATGTTGATGCAAGGAAAATTCACTAGGTTGCTTAGGACAAACTGTGTTGGCCTAGAAGTAACGGAGGAATAGGGTTCAAAGACCTAGCTACTTTTAATCTGGCTATGCTGGCAAAATAAGGGTGGAGAATTGTGACAAGTCCGTATCTGCTGGTGTCTAGGGTCCAAAGAGCTAGGTACTTCCCTAATGGTGATTTTATGAAGGCTCCTTTAGGTGCAAATCCTTCATGCACCTGGAGGAGCATAGTTGACGGAAGGAAGGTCCTAAAACACAGTTTGATATGAAGAGTAGGAACTAGTGAACAAATCAGTATCACACAAGATCCTTGGATTCCAATTCAAGGAGATTTCAGGGCCAGGGTGGAGTATGAAGTGGGTGTAGATGATTGAAGTGTGTCTCAATTGATGAATGATGAAGAGAGAAGCTGGAATGTCCTATTTATAAGATCCGTGTTTCTAGTTGACCAAGCTAATGCCATTATTAAAATACCTCTAAGCCCCTAGCTCAGGCCTAATGCAATCTGCTGGCTTCCAGATAGCAGGAGAATATTTTCTATAAAATTGGCTTAAGTTGGCATGGCAACACCAGATAGAAACCAAAATTAGAAGGAACAAGGTTGGTTATGAAAAGTTTGAACACTTTGGTAATCACAAGCACTTATGAAAGATGATTTGGGGGTTTAAAAACACAACAAAAAGTCAAGATATTTATTTAGAGAGCCTGCAGAGATATACTGCCTACAATCTCAAAGCCTCAACAAAAAGGACTGGATGTGGGAGGTTCTCGTTACCTTTGCAAATCAGCACTCGAGACTTTCTACCATCTACTCTTCGAATTCCCTTTTGCTAGAAGGGCAATGGACTCTTTGTCTTTGCAAGTGAACCAAGATCCGCAAGTCAACCCCAACATGACTAGCATGATTGAAATAGCCTTCCAGCTGCTACAAGCCAACCATAGAGGCCTTCTAGCAAATATCTGGTATGCTGTGTAGAACCAGAGGAACTTGATCTAGCAAGGTAAGAACGCCTCTAGCCTAGAGTCAATAGCAAACACAGCCAAAGCCAAGCATGAAGCATACTTAGATACAAGAAACTCTAAAGTTACCCTGATCAAGCACAGTGAAGACGTGAGCTCTTGGCAGCCACCTAGGAGGAATTTCCTCAAGATCAATGTTGATTTTGCTATGGAAGATGGCAATGGAATCCACGGTTTAGAGATGGTGATTCGCAATGAATAGGGTCAGTTTCTTAGGGCTAAATCGATTCTTCAAAGATATGGGGCTATGAACTCGGCTTTGTGGGGAGTTGTTGGCTATCCGAGAAGGAGTTCTATTTGCCAAGGAGATTGGATGTAGCAAAATGTGACTCCAAAGAGTCTACCAATAGACGGACAGATGAGTTCCTTGATTTTTTCCACAATGGCTCTATTGTCCTAGACATTTTCTATTATGCGTAATGTTTTGATGCCTTCTATTATAGTTTTGTGCCCCAAAGATTTAATTGTGTGGCTGATACTCCAGCTAAATTTGCTATTAGTTTTGGCTCTCATGTATGGACAAGCTCGCCATCTTTATTTTTGGAGACTGTCCTTCTTTCATATTTGAGTTAATAATACTTGGAGCCTCCATAAAAGAAAACTCTCTTAATGGCAATGAACATTTACAAATGAGCTTATTAAGGTTAACTTCCCTCTCCTTATAACTTTCAACATCCTTGATAGCTAATTTTGAAGATTAAATCAAGATTCGTGGTAAAATTTCAATGTCAATAATAGGGTTGTTGAAAACTTATTTAATCTAAGTATTAAAATCAATAGTAAATATCTTCAAAACTAACTGCTGGTAATATCGAGAGTCAAAGGCGAGGAAAACTGTCCCTCAGAGGCTTGTTCATAGCTACTCATCATTGCTAAGAGGTTTGTTCACATAAAAAATAAATTAAAATATAACACTTTTTATCTTTTATGGGATACGGGTTTAATTTTTCAAAATAAATGAAAGAACAAGCTAACTTTAACATTTATCAAAAAGGGTCCAACAATGCCTCTAACAGGATTGTCTCCAATGAAGAATAGTTGTGGGAAACCAAAAACATTCATTAAGAAAAAGAAATGTCATTTACCCTAATTTCTATACGATAATTTACAACATAGCCCCTTTAACTTTGGTTCATGTACACACAACATAGGGTCTGTAAATGTGCATATAAGTACTTAAACTTTGCACTTCTGTTAAGAAGACCTTCTATGCAAGTGGCAACCATTGATAAAATTCACAAGTGACTTCCACTCACAAAAATAAATGAAACTTGAAAAAGAAAAAAGTTTCAAGATGAGTTGATTGTGATTTTCAGCTGGACTCATATGGTTGATGTTCCCGACAATACCATCTTTCTCCGTTTATGATTCTAAAGGCAAAGACTGGAAAATGGCACTGAAGATAGAGAAGAAAGATAAGAGTTGGAGGAAGAGAAAGGAACATTACATGATAGGATTAAAGAGAATCTTGGCTAGAAAAGTTGATGGGTTCAGTTTGGGGAATATACACAACGGTATGATTTTGACTGAAGAGGTTAGAATAAAGGGTGGGTTTTACTAACCGGGAAGAGTTGGATGGTAAAAAGATATACCTTGCAAGGGGTCCTGGCATTGATGTCTGTGATAATGGCATAGATGGATGCAATTCAGATATAGAGGTGATTAAAATTCAATGGGCTCCCGAGGGGATGATGGGAATAGGGATATAGTGGTGGAGGAAAATACTACTAACCCATTGTTTCATAGGAATTATGCTCATGTAAGTTCAATTTCATCATGTCCGAAAAGAACTCTCAATGTTTGTCCAATTGTCGAAAAACTCATCTTCACAATTATTGGGAAATTTCGCTTCTCTAAAGTGAAGTTTAGCAGAAATTAATAATCTCAATCTTCACAATCATCTTACTTGTACGATTTGTTATGTTAGTGTTAATATCTTATAAATTATTAAATTGTTAATTTTCTCATCAATAATTAAGCATATACAGTTTATTCTCTAAAATGCAGCTCATTTTAAAAGGACCCAAATTTTTCTAGGGGTGAGGAGCTCGGTTTTTAGTCTGATGTTCTTCAAAAACTAAGAGCACTAAAAACCATTTTTGAAAAAATCACTTATTTTTGTCATGTTCAACTCACATGTAAATTCTGTTATAATAGTTAATAGGAGGCCTTATTGGCACAAAGCATCAAGTTTAAGGGGATACATGCACAGTCAGAAGCCTTGAGGTATAAGCTGTAGAGGACTCAGTTAAAGCAGATATAGCGCATGTTTGGAAAAACGTTGTGCAGTGGTAGAATCGATTGTGGCACCCCATAATCGATTGTGGCAGTTTTTTAGGATGTGTTTGTTTCAAATTTTGAAAAAAGTGATTTTAAAATTTAAATTTTATATATAACAAAAAAAATTAAAAACTGACTTTTTTTCAAAAGTTACTCTTTTCAACTTCTCCAAAAAAGCTAAAAATTGAATTTTTTGATAATCTAATTATTTTTAAAAATTTATCCAAATATATAAAGACTAATTTTTTTTTCAATGAAAAAAGTGATTTTTTTTGTTGAAAAAAGCACAAACAAACACACCTTTATTTTGTTTGATTGGAAAAGATGAGAATCAATTCTTATCTTTAAAATTGATTATGAGAGAAGTGAAAATTTTTTACTTTATATCAGAATCACTTTTACAAAAATTAACAAATATAAATCACTTTACCAAAATCAATTTCAATAAAATCAATTCTATAAAAGCAGAATCAAACACACTAATAGTCTGCCTAATTTACCTTTGTAGCACGTAGGTGAGAACAGAAGCCAATATATTATATATTATACAACCTACATACAATAACTAGGACTACTAAACAATGGTGGATTATTGTTGCACAAAGCCAAGTGAAATTTTTTGTGATAATAAACACTGAACTGCCAACATGGTTAGCACCATTAAATGATGAGAACATAATCCAGGAAAACCAACTTCTCAAGAGCTACGACAAGGTTGAAAGCTATAGATCTCTAAAAACTAAAAACTTCTTTAATTCAACACTGGTATGCAATGCAATGAATTTGCGCGTGGACAATAATGTTACTTCTCAATTATGAATCTCAGCACGTGTTAGAATATTAAGAGTAACCATCTAATAACAATCACAAAATATTTATCACCTGCAACTTAACACACTACAGCTTTACAGTGGAAAATATAAATGCCTGTAGGAGCAGTTTTACTCCTGCTCCAAGTGTAGAAGATCTCTAGCCTTAGAAAAAGGAGTGTAAAACACCCCAGATGAATTCTTCTGAGCATAATGTTCAAGCAGCAAAGATCCCTTGATGATAGGATTGTGATGCTTTGACCAGCATTTAATTGGCCAGATCATCATATAGTATAATTGAGCACTCTTTGGTCTCCTGATGATGCTTCCAAACTTTCTATTGAGGTTTCGCAAGACTACGAGATGGACCATGCAGCAATTTAACAAACCCAAGGAAGCTTAACTTTCCATCAGTGTGCCTAATCCAGTCATGAAGAACGGCATGAACAGGGACAGATGGACCAAGGCCAAGCTCCTGATTATTTAGTTAAAACCATGCATGAGAAATGTATTTGACTAACTATAAAGTTCGGTTGTTCATAAACTGAAACCCAAACTAGAATATTACATACATATACTGCTAATAATATACCAACATCGATCAACCCATAAACTTTACATCAACCGAAGCTAGTTTCTTGCAATGTCTCTACTCCAATGTTGAAATTGATCATTTATCAATTTAGAGACTACTAGGCTGCAAGTAAATGTTTACTCTAAGGGGAATATGAGCAATTATAAAACTGACCAATTAAAATCAGAAATTGTTAGATATCTTCAGTTTAAAAATTAGTGGACACAGTACTATTACCAGTATAAAGAATTCAAACGGCATGTATGGATAAACTATTATTGAAGTTAAATCAATCATACCGAAGCTAGTTCCTCAATGACTATAGCCCTGTTTCCATCCTTTTCAAAAAGCTCATAGGCACAGCGTGCATGTTGCTCCCAACGGTCAAGAGCTTCAAGTTGATGAACACTAAGTGTAGCTGCACAGAATTCATCAAAATCCATCCGTCTAAATTGCAATGCATTAAGCTGCCACCCAAAATCATTAATATCAATAATCAGTATATTTACAATATGACATTTGAATCATATATAGAGGCATTCTACACTTAAATCAAGCACTTACTGATGCCAGAAAATCAGGTATCCGTGACTCCTTCATAGCATCTGTTGCATTCTTCATCAAGGCCTGGACAGCTCAAATTTGTGAGTCTTCAAACATCATCCTCTTAAAATAGTATATGTGAAGAATGGGAAAGAAACCAACCGCTTTGATATTTTCCAAGCTAATGGTGCCATTTTTGCTTGGTTCTAAAAGTGCAAACTGCTCTTTCAAATAATACAGCTCATCAACAGCTAATGTCTTTGACAGAGCCTGCCACAGTGCGCAAGAAAATAACACACTAATAAGTTGTCAGGAAACATACATGCATGGCGTGATCAACAAACAGGAGCAAACAAAATCAGAGAAAGAAAGCCCTTGAAATGCAATGCTCTAGTCGCACCAAACAGTTCCAAAAGAAAACAATGTATATATAGAATGCTTTTACCATCTTTAACTTCAAACTTTCAAACAGCATTTCATCAGTAGACTAAATTTGAGCCCACCCAGTTGGAAACACTAAACAAAAAACGAATTGTTTGTCACTCAGATTACTTGTGCAAACAATCAACTCGCTCATCCCAAGTTCAAACATTCTGTAAAAAGTAGTACACCTATTAATAAGGTGAGGAGTATGAAATCAATTGAGAGAACAGTTCCAGCAGTTAAAATCTAATGGGACCATATGGAAGGATATTTAGGTCACCAAAGCCTCTGTTCCATTCAGCATCAAGTATTTGAAAGAAAGTACATTCTGCATAAATATACACACCCTCAAAGCTGCTTTTCGTAGAGACGAGGAACGCATGTATGCCTTCATGAGCTTGAAGATTAGAATATCCAGGGGTACTTTTACATCCTTATAATTTTTAATCCATGGATGACCTGCAGCATATACAGCTATAAGTAACAGAATAGAAATATAAGAAATAACAAGACCTTCCAATGATGTATGAGAAACTCACCCAATGCTTGTGCTGCAGTCATTCTTTTCCGTGGATCTTTATTTAGTAGTTGCTTTACAAAATCCTTTGCCTCATCTGACAGAGAAGGCCAAGGGGGTTCTTCAAAACTTGGATCAGCTTTCAATACAGCATGAAATATCCCAGATTCAGTTCGTGCCCAAAATGGACGACTGCCACATAATAAAATATATGCAATGACCCCAATACTCCAGATGTCGGCCTCAGTACTGTAAGCTCTATGTAGAACTTCAGGAGCCACATAGTATGCGCTACCAACAATATCATTAAGCCTTTCATCTGTGAAGTACTATGAAAAGTCACAACATGAACAAAGCCCAAGATATTACTGACATGCGACATTCATAAATGGACTCAAAAACAAACCTGGTTTAACAAAATCTGACAACCCAAAGTCTATGGCCTTCAGCTCTGCGTTCTCATCTTTGGATGAGAACAAGAAGTTCTGATCCAAAAATTACCCATCTTTAGAATTTCGTACTTGATAACCATTATAAGACAAAACCCATGAACCAAACCAAACCAAACAAAATCACAACCATTATCAAAGACAATCTTATTAGATGATGAAATGTCTTATGTTACCCTCTTTATTTTATTTTTAAGACAAAATATAAATGCTGTCACAGATTTTGCATTGGGCTCTCAATCAGAAACAAATTTGAAAATATATTTCACCTCAGGTTTAAGATCCCGATGCACAACACCTTGTAGATGGCAAAATGCAACAACATTCAGTATTTGTGTCAGGACATCTCTTGCATCTTCTTCTGTGTATTTCCCACCTCTGCAAGAGGAAACAGATATCTTATAGCCATGAAACATTAATATGTTTCCTCTTTTATCAATGCATGTATCCCCTTTTCCCCCATCAGCATCCAAATATTAAGCATTAAAAAGAATGAATATCTACAAAATAAATAAACAAATACCTTGATAATATTCTGTCCAACAGCTCCCCTCCTTCGCACAATCTGAGATGCATAAGAGTTTAAGAAATTTGTTACAAAGAGTCACTAGAAATGAGCTTAATTAACCAAAAGGTGGACAAAGAATCTTCACAATAAGATGAAAAATCACATGTAACTTAAATAAGCATGGTAGTCAGAGGCTTACTCCATTACTACATAGACGTTATCATGGTCTTCATATGCATCATAGAATTTTATTAGATTCTTGTGTCCAGTCAAAGCTCTCAATATTTTTACTTCCCTTCTCACATCCTCAATAGCAATGGCAGTGGTCATCTACAATAACATAAGAAGTGAAATTTATTATTTTATTATTATATAGAGAAAATATGAATGTTGTGCATGAAACATGTGAGCCCACCAAATTCAAAGATGCTAAAGGCATTGTAGTCAGTAAATTAGAAGTAAATAGTAAAGGCAGCCATGAATGAAGGACAATGCAAACAAGATCTTAGACATGGTATTGCAAACAAGTTGCTTATAGGAAAAAGGAAGTTTGATACAACAATAGAAAAATGTAAGAGCATCACCCAACAACAAATAGAATGAAACAAAAGAACCATAGTGGACTATAAGTGGTGGAAACCAGTCAAGGAATGCATCCCTTCATGAAATTAGCATTGGACAATTCGAATTTCTCATATTATTTGTTTCAACATTTCAACATGCTTCTCCAGAATCATTTCAGAGAGCACAATGAAGACTTTTTTGGAGACTTCACTCTCCCGGTAGCCTTTATAGACTGCCACAATCGTTCCATGGCTAAAATTCTTATTATTTTCCAAACCACACAATTGGGATATATTATAGTCAACAAGCCAAACGAATATCCACTCACAGCTCAAATATTAAGACAATCAATAATCGATAAGTAAATCCCAATAACCAAAAAAGGTTTGGTGGGCTGGCATACTGCAGCTTCCATTTCAGTCAACCAAGATAAGTAGACAACAAAAGCAAAACAAGATTTTCACCACGAAAATATAAAGCCATAACCAACTAACGACTTCAAACAAAAACACAACTTGCAAGGACCAACTCTCCGAAAAAAGAATAAAGCTATTAGATGCAACACCCAAGATTGGTTGTTATAAAATCAAACAGCAAATGATGCCCACATCAAAATCCCACAAAAAAATCACTTCAAGTAGTAACTTTAAGGGATGCCCAGGAAAAATTATGTTCAGTATATAATGGCTTTCTTTTAAGTAGTCTCGTAAAGCTTTTGATTATAATCTATTTTAAACCCAATTAAGCTAATCCAAACTCACACTTGATTTTACCAGCATATTAGGTTTTCCATTTGGAAAGCTCCAAACCATGGTTTGGACAAAAGCTACTCTCTTATAGCTTTTGCCTGAACCATGGTTTGGGAGTTTCAAAACGGAGATCCAACCACCCTATAAGTAAGTTTCAAGGAGCTGTTCGAGGAAACTTATGCTTATAAGCTGTTTCAAACCCAAAAATAAGCTAATTCAAACGCACACTAGAGGTGTAATCATTCTGCCTTGCTCCAAACCTTGGTTTTTGGGATGACCTTGACAGCAACCTGGTGACCCTTGTGCTCACCCTTCTTGAACTTGGCAGCACAAGTGTACCCAAAATGCCCTCTCCCGACCTCACCCCCGAGCTCATACTTGCTCCCGAAATGCTTCGAGAACCCGAAGCTCTTGTCCAGAGCCACGACCACCTCGGAGTCCGCCTCGCTCCCCTCCGGTATGCTCGCCTCGTTCGGCTTCACCGACCCCTGCCGCCGCGCCAGCAACGCCCTTATGTGCTTCGCCGGCGACGGCGGCGGGAACGGCCGTTTGAAGAACCGCCGCGGCGTCGACTGGGAGCCTGCCGGCGCCGGAGATCTCGCCGGAGACTTCTTGGAGAAGAGGTAGTGCGCAGGGCTGGGGCTGTAGAACGGGAAGAACGGCGACCTCTTCCCGTTCTCGGTGTGGGTCCCGCCATTCACGGAGCTCGAGTGAGGAGGCTTGGCACTCTCATTGATGGCGTTTTCGGAGAGTGTAGGATTCTCAGAAGAAGGCTTCGAAACGCAGAGACCCATTTTTTGTTTTTGGGATATTGGAATCTCTGCGAGTGCTTGGGGGGGTTGTGGTTTCTAATCTGATCCCAGTTTGAAAGTCAAAGCAGTGGCATGGTCACGGAATATGGATGAGTTTGGAGCCGGATTTGGAAGATGGGGGGGTTGTGCAGTGGAATTGACGAATGGGTGTGTGTGTGTGTGTGGGTGAGTTTTTCCTTTTTAATTGAGTTTAGGGGAATTAAGACTTTGTGTTTGGGTTGGTTTTGGTGATCAATGGAGAGTGTTTAAGAAATGGTTTGAGGACGAAGAAAGAGATGAAAGAAAGAAAGAGAGAGAGTGTGTGTGTGTGCGCATGTAAGAGAGAGAGAGAGAGACAAACAGACAGAGAGAGAGAGAGGGATCTATGGAAAGTGATAAAAGGGGAACGACGAGAGTTTCGCTTTTTTTGTTTCACGCAACGGAAACAACTAAATTAAATTTGTTCGTTTTTAATGATATATAATGTTTTAAATATTAGAATTAAGAGGAAAAAAGAATGCGATTAATGCAGTCGTCAAGGGGGTGGGGACATGCAGTGGTCCTTTGTGTAATTTCAACATGGAAAGTAATAAATCAAGAATTTAATTTGTTTTTTATTATCTTTAAAAAATAATTTTTTGAAGGAAATTCATTTAAAGATTGTTAATTATAAATTATTTTAAATTTTAAATTTAAATTTAAAACAAATTAATTTGCATGCGCACTCAATTCGTGATAATTCTGAATTATGCTTCAACTGATTTAATTAGTTGTATTAGTTATTACATTAGAAAAATAAATAAATAGTATTAGAAAATATTAAATCAGTTTTATTAGTGATTACATTAGAAAAATAAATAAATAGTATTAGAAAATATTAAATTAAAGATATTAATTTTGATATATTATTAATGTAAAAGAATTTTATATTTTTATTTAATTATATATTTTTATTTATAAGTCTTAAAATAATAAATAATTAAATTAAATATTTTTATAGATATTATAATATATGATTAGATATTTATATAAAATTTTTTTATTCTGATAGTATATCAAAATTAAATAATTTATTATGTAATTAATTAAAAAATTGCCAAAAGACTAAAATCCATCTGGAATGCAGTTTATTGGGAGCAAAAGACTTTTTATTAGTATGAGATTAAAAAATATATAATAATTAATATGTTTATATATATAAATATATTTTTTAAAATTTACTTTTGAAATTTTAAAAGAATTTTTAAGAGAAATATTCTTAAAATTATTTTTTATTTTAAAAAAGATACTTTTAAAAGAAAATCTTACTATTATAATCAACAACTAAAAATAATTTTATTTTATTCTATCTAAATAAAAATTATTTTATACTTAAACCAAATATAAATTAATTCTTTTAAAAGTAATTTTTTTAAAATAATTTCCTTAAAAGATATTCTTTCAAAAATAATTCTTCTAAAAATTAAATCAAACATATCTACTAAATAAGATTTGAATTTTTCCGTTTCAAATTTCCTTTCTTATTTGAATTTGGCAACGTTTTGGCTTTTGCATCCAGCCATTGGTGAGATAAGAGCTTTCTAACAAACAGAACAGGACAGGTAACAAAGAAGTGGGTGAATATTGCTAGAAATGGCTTGAAAGATTATGTTCGTTCGTCCATAGTCAATGGGTTAGTTTACTCTCCGTAAAATGTTTGCTTACTTGGATTTCGGCTCAATATTCGTAATAATTTATAGGGCTCGATAAGGTTGAAAACTCATATTTTACTGAAAAAAATATTTTTATCTCATAAATTATAAATCATGTGTATTTTAGTCTTTATTATAGTTCTAAATTACGATTCATAAACGCAATTGCAGCCACAATATTATTGTTTCGATACCTTTTGCAACCGCATCGTAATGACAATTATGGCTACATCAAATATATTTTCCCGTAATTTTTCACATCACAGCATAATTGCAACCGTGACCACAACTATAATTTAAAACTATAGTCCTTGCATTTTAAAAAGGGTATATCGACTCTAAACTTTATTAGATGTATAAATTGATCCATTTATTAATTTTTTTATCAATTATTAATAAAAATAACATACATCTAAGAAAGTTTAGCATATTTAAAAAAGGTTAGATGATTAATTTATATATGATTCAAAATTCAAAGATATAATATATTTATTTTGGTTAAAATATATATTTAAAAAATTTAAAAGGTTAATTTATCCTATTTTAAAATACAATAATTAAAATGCACATAACCTATAATTTAGGAGGGTAAAAGTTCTTTTTCCCTATTTTATTTACCGTCGCTCTTTTTAAATCTATGGAAGGAATTGAAAAGCAATTCGGGATATAATTGTGTTTGAAAGTTTTTACCGTAAGAACAGTTTTCGTGATAAGACATGTTTAAAATAATATATTTTAAATTTAATTTATATATTATTAATATAAGAAAATTTATATTAATATTTAATTATATATTATTTTATTAATAAAATATTTAACTCAATTATTTATTATTTCAAAATTTTATAAATAAAAATATTTAATTAAATAATAATATAAAATTTTTTTATAATATCAATATATTAAAATTAATCTCATATATTTTTAGGGTATTTTTTTATTTGATTACAAAAAAAATTTTTAGATTACTTTAAAAAGACTTTGATGACAGATTCAAAGTTTTATATTAGTTAATGAACCAAAAATATATATATTTTTGGATCTTAATTTTCCTACTTAAACCAAACAAAGATTTACAAAGAAAAGCATGATAAGGTGGCTGCAAAACTTGCCAAAAGTCAAAATACGTTAATCTGCATGTATAAGAAAAAAATTTAAAAATCATTAATCTGCCCTTGCTTGTCAGTCAACTCATCAAAATTAGAAATGAATTATCTCGTATAAAAATTTTATATTACTTAATTACTAATAGATCTTTATCATTAATTAAAAAAATGGAGTCTAGTTCACAAAAAAAAAAAAAAAGTAGAGCCTTGTTTAGAGCTTATAAAAACATCTAACCAGTAATAAAAAATAATACATAACTAAAACATGTAAATTTTCATATAAGAGAAATTCTCAATTTATAATATATTAATAGAGAGTCTTTTAGGATCTATTTGATTTATGTTTTTATTTTTTATTTTTACTATTTTTTTCACAAAATTTTGAAAGCAACAAATATAAAAAAATAAAAATTGAAAATAAAAATAAAAATAAAACAGATCCTTACTTTTTCGAAGCTCTCAATGTAAGAAGTTACTTTCTATAGTAATATTAATAGTAAATTCCAAAATCAATCCCAAACAACATTTTTGGTGGACTCGTTGATCCCCGACAAAAAATTAATTGGTTCTATAGTCTTTAATAATTACAATAATTTGACACTCATAATCCTTAACTCACCTACAATTAGTAAAAATTTTGATATGAAGGTAAAATAATGACTAAAATTTCTCTAACCCAACCCCTATCTCCTCCAAACGCACAATTTGCTTAACTTCAAACCCCCGAATGCATTGTTTTGAAAGGTTATGGTTATGTATAATAGATGAAAGTGATGTGTTTATGGGCTTTTTTATAGTTATACAAATTGTGTGTTTAGAAAATGTCAAGTTGAATGGAATTAGTAAAGTTGTAGTCATAATTTTATCTTCACATAAAACTCTTCACTAGTTGTAAATGAATCAAGGATCACGAAAATCTAATTTTTACAATAATAAAAAACTGCATGTGTCTGATTTTTGCAATAATCAAATACCATAAAAGCAATTATTTTTTCGTTCGAGATTAATGCATTCACTGAGAATATTGTCAACACTGATTTGGGGGGTTTATTCTAATTAATATTAACAAATTTTTTTGGTAAAAAATATGCATCGTAATTTTTTATACAGCTTAGAGTTTAGAGTTTAGAATTTATGGTTTATATATATTGTAATACTTTTATTTCTCTCTTTTATCTCAAATATTTTTTTATCTCAAATATCTCTTTTATTGTTTATTGCAATGCATACAAATATTATAAACCCAAATGATAATAGTAGAAAAGAAAAATAAAGATGCAGTTTATAATGGATGAGGTTTTGTAATAAACTAAATTTAATATGGATGGTAAAAAATTCATTTATTTTCTGAATTTATAATGTGATTATTATATTGGAATAATGTTATAAAGCTACTTTTAAAATATTTTATCGAATCAAAATTGAACTTTATAAGTGTAGTATACGATATAATTCACTTCATCAGTTTACTACTTGTGCAAGCATATAATCACATGTATCATGATTATCATGAAAACATAATTAGATCGTTTTTATCCATAACTTGTATTGTCTTTAACAATGTAAAAAAAATTAGTAATGTGATTAAGTGGGAAAAATGCAATGCAATATTATTACTGGAAAAATAACACCCATTTAAATACAAGATGAAGACAAGGTGTTCTTTATCTATGTATAAAGTATTGTGTATAGGAGACAAATGCAAATTATTGTCGTTTTATGGCATCATCGGTTAATCGTTTTAATAAAATCATTGTCCTTATGTAAGTTTTTTAAATTATTTTTTGGAACCGAAAGTGAACGACGTATGACACAAGATTTGCTTAAATATGAAAGTTGAATCGAATGAAACAAAATTTGATATGATTGTAATGTTTGTTGAAAATAAATAAAATAATCCATAAAGAATTAGTTGATGTGTTAAATTAATAATTTTGACTTTTTAAAATAATGATGCAAGCTCAAATTTTAATAAATAACTTTTATGAAGGAAAAAAATATGCATAGTTCTTATACTCCTGTATTTGACAAAGGATTAATTTTATAGATAATTTAAATGTACAAAACATATAAAGATACCTCATAATATATATATATATATATATATATATATATATATATATATATATATATATATCAACAATAATGAATGGTAAACTAAAATGCAGATCGTATACACGCTTGGTCCGTAAGAAATGGTAACTTAGCACCATAATGTTGACAATGCAATTCAATCAGGACAGTTTAATTCACAGAAATCAAACTTCGCTTTTCGGTACACACAGAAATCAAACTTAATCTGCAAGAAAATTACCCACATAACAACACATTGCTTAAGAACTCAATGCATCTACTTGTAGCAATCTAAACCCTGGACAAATGACTTTGATCCTCCCTTTGTAATGCCAAGTGCTTAATAGTAGAAAACCATGCATTAATGTAACAATAGGCAGAACTACCACAATTTTTTTGGGTTTGTTTATAAATTGAAAATCAAGCAAAAATAGCCCCCCCCCCCCCAAAAAAAAAACCTCTAACAAAAATCTAATCAAAAGATTGAAAAATTTTCCATCTATGGGGTATCTCTGCCTCCCTCAAGCTACATGTATAACTCGAGTTTTTTCTTTTTCTTTTTCTTTTTCTTTTTTTGGTTTATATGATTATTCCATTACATAATTTATTTTTTTACAAAATATTACTCTTTATAGAGTTGAGTAAAAACTTCAATTATTAATAAAAACAACCTTTTTTTTTTGGTAAAATGCATAACATAGATAAAAGTTCATAAGTATATAAAACTTTTTAAAATAAAACTTTTTCATGAAAAGTTACTGCTTTATAATTTGTTTCCTAAATATGTCTTGCATTTTAAATGATTTATACCTCAATTCGCCCCTAATGCCATTTACATTTTTTAATAAATTTTTTATGTCACTTAATTGCCTTTTTTATTAAAAAAATTAAACTGCATATGAATTTTTGGAGTCATCACTTTAGAAAAGATTTTACCTAACTATCATCTTTAATATAAAATTACATAAAGCAATTCCTAAGATGAACAAACATATGTATCAAACAGTTGTTTTTTTTTTCTTGCTTTTACACTATGTTTGGATATTTTTTCATTAATAGATGGAACAAAATTAATAGGAATGGATAGCAAAAGGAAGGAAATGAATGGAACAGAGTTACTTCCATGCTTATTTGACAAATTAATAAGATAATAAAATGAAATTTTATTAATTTTGTTTGGAAGTTATATTATAAAGAAACGGTATGAAATACTTGTAATTCTTAACTTTCGAAATAACCCTTCAATAGTTCTTTTGTTGTTGTTGTGTATCTTTACAAAAACTAAACCTTTAACAAATACGTGAAAAAAAAAAACTTAAAACCTTCAATTGAATCTCAAAATAACTATGAAATAAATTTTTTATATAATTTCTTAATATTAATAATGTTTCAAATAAAAAATTATAAGAACGTATAAATTCATAAAAAAATATAATTTATAAATAAAAATTACAAATCTAATGCTTTCAATTTATATTATAAAGCAACATATTTAGAAGTCTCTAAAACTATTATTTTCTTATAGAGTATTCTGACAAAATATATTTTAATATTTCTTTACACCTTTTAAATGGATTGCTAGGTAAAGCTCTAATAGCATCTAGATGCTAAATAAGTTGATAAAGATTCACAATTTATAGGATACCTTTTAGCTTAAACAATTTAATCAGAATTGTCTAATGGAAAGAAAATAGGGAAGGAAACAAATAAAAATTAAATATTATCAATTGAAATGGGTATGGTTCGATAATTTTACAATATTTGAAATATGTAAACAGAATAAAATTGGTAAGAATTAATTAAAAATATGATTTATTGGTTCAACCATATAAAGAACCCCCATCCCTCCATAAAAACCTATGAAGCAAATGAATATGGTAGCCGCCGTAATCAATAAACATTTTTTAATAACTTCATAAATAATGAAAAATAAAAATATAAGAAACTTATTTTTACTTATATAATTTTTTTTAATTTTTCTTGTTCCACCCAAATTTTGAGAAACAAATAATGGATTTTTAAGGAGAAATTATTCCCCTAAATTCCTTTATGTTGCTATCAATTATTAAACTCCGACGTACCATTCCGCTATCGTTTCCCATCATCTGTCGTCCAAACGCGTTCTAAATGCATGAGAAGTTAATGTGAGATTATCCAAATATGAGTAGGCCACGTGATGTGGAACCTTCCCTTCCCATTAGGCCTTTAGAATTGTCAAATGACAGGTAAAGATGATAAAGGACAGGCCCGTTTTTTCCCTTTTCCTTTTCATACGGCTCTAAGCTCCCACCACTTTTGTTTGAGAAAATCATTCAATATGTGTATGTATCATTTTTGCATGTTTATTAAGGACAAACCTTCTAATATTTATTTATAAAGCGAAAGTTGTTTTTGTCATATCTTGATGGAGGTGAGCAAAAATTTAAACTTAGTTTTATAAAGTTGAATTTAGATTCTGAGTAATGCATATTAGACATAAACTATGTTGAAAGGATACTAATACAATATCCATATCGAATATGGATATGGGCACAAGATACAAAGATTTTATAAAAATTAAGGTAATATATATATATAACTTACACAAATTTCATATAATAAAAATTAAAACTATCAAACACTCACTTAAAAGACATAAATATAGTAGAGACACTCAATTGCTCAAATAACATGAAAAAAAATTGTCAAAACCTAGTCACCCACTAACTAGGAAGGCCGAAGAGAAGAAACCATTGTTGCTGGCCATCACACGAGAAAGTCTTCAGCTTGCAAAGTTGCCGTCCACTGCTAGTTGGTTGCCGCTACTGTTGGGGTCATTGCCACTGCTATTGGGTCGCTGTCGCTACTATTGGTCCTATTGTGTGGTCACAAGCAATGGAGAAGTGGGAGGAGATGAGTCGTGGTGGGTGCGAACATGGTGAGGAGGAGAAGAGTGGTGTGACGTTGAGAGGCTCTACAATCTGAGCCAAAATAAAAGTGGAGGAGGGTGGATAGGGTTCTGCATTTTGGACCAATTTTATTTTTTTAAAGTAAAATGATGTAGTTTTCGTTAGTTGCGTATCTAAACTGCATCCAAACGTATCCAAACAGTATCCAATTATTAATAAATAAATAAAAAGTACGTACTTGGGCGTACCGAGCCGTACCCATACCTCCGCCGTACATGGTACCCATCCTTCGTAGGACATAAATAATAAATAAACTTACTAAAGTAACAACAGCAACAGTAAATAAAAATGAAGAATGAGAAAGAGCTTCTGAGTTCGTCATAGAACTTAGCACGTTGAATGAAATTTATTTATACCCTTCTTGTCGTTTGAATCTGAAATTATATGGAACGGTTCACTCTTTTTAGCATAATTGGCAAACAGAGCATTGGATGTTGCAAACCACTTTCCAAATTTCAAGACACAAACAATATTTATTCAAAAAATAGAAAAAGAATTGGTGGTTAAGTCTATATATATGTATATACTTTGATTAGCGCATTTGGTCCGCTAGGTACAGTCTTTTTGGTACAAATCTCTTTTATTTATATATTATTATTATTATTTTGGTACAATCTTTTTTTTTTCTTGGTTATATTATCATTATTACTATTATTATTATTGTTTATTCCTTTTGTTTTAATTTTTTTCAATCAGAGGCATTTTTGTGCTCTTTAAATATGAAATTAATTCTCTTTAGATTACAGCCGAACTCGCACAGAGAAAGCTATCTCAACAGTACTTTTTCCCATTATTTGGTATTGAAACTTCATCTGGAGACCAAATGAAGATTCATGCACTGTGTATTCTTCTTGCTTCCCACTCACCATGCCATGACCATAATTCAGCTCCCCACGTAAATTAGCCTCTGCAATTTCATGTTTACTTTGACTCTTGAATCTTGATTGTTTAGAAGGATATAAGTAGCACAGCACACACATCTGACCCTTATGTTGCAGTACTGGATGACCAGCTTAGGTTTCTTTCTTAGTCAGCACTAACTCTTTTTTTTTTTTTTGGTGTTATTTTTTTTAGTGTTATTTCTCCGATTACGAGTTTTTTTTTTTGAGGAAAAAAAAAAGAATTTTTTAGAATATAATTAACTACAAAAGGTTGATTGAAGATGAGGTGACACCATTGTCATTAAAACAAAAACTCTGGTTCAACTATCTCTCGTTAATTTCTTCCATAAATGTTAGACATTTAATAATATAGTGATTTATATGTCACCTTCTCATGAGCACAACATCAGCAGTGTTGGCATACGAAACTAAGATTAATCTTATGTTAAGAATATATAACTAGTAGTAATTAGAATGTTTTTAATCTCTTGATTGCAGACTTAAAAAGTTCCCACAACTAAATTAGAATCATTTAAAGTGCTATCCACTTTAATTACATTACCCATTATTACAAGCAATAGCTATAACTGAAAGGCTATCCATGTTGTCAGTTGTTGTGTTCATCTGTAAAGTTAATCTGCAAGTGTCACTGATATCTGAAACCTGAAAGGTTTTATCCACTAGTAAAGCAGTGAATGTTATCATACTCAATTGCCAAAATCCTGCCCATTATGATTATGTTATTTGCTGCACTTGATTTCTAGTTTTGACTTGCGTTCTGCAATGATGGTTGATCATTGATGTTGCTGATAATGACTTGCTGAAAGTCTGTGTGTCGTATAGTATTTGGCGATAAATCTGAGGACAAATACATTGTCACTTGCGCACTGTTATCACTCTCACGATATATAACATCCTGTCCAATATTGTGTGTTAAATTTCAGATGTCATATTATATGTGGAGTTTAATTATTCATTTCGACAATATTAATTGGATGATACCTTTGAATTACATGCAATTGAAAACGATTTATCATGACACTAATTTCCATTCTTGAGTTATTGTGAAATGAATTGAGACAATGGGACAAAATTCATTCTTAAATAATTAATATAACAATGTTACAGTATCCTTAACTAATTAACAGTGTTTTATGTCATTTCTCCATGATCCTTGAGAGAAAATAAATTCCAACAATTGAGACATTGGTTTTACATAAAATTGATCGTTACATTCATGCATTAATCTACTGAGTCAACTGAGATATCGGATATATATGTTTATGCATCATTTGAATAAAATTCCCTTTTGGTATGTTACGCAGTAAAAGAGAAAACGTGTATATATATATATATATATATATATATATATATATATATATATATATATATATATATATATATATATATATATATATATATATATATATATATAAAAGGAGGTTAAATAGTCAAAGTCTATCTCCAATAGGGGCATTTGGCTTAGAGATGTCAACGGGCGGAGTGGGAGATGGGGCCCTAAATAAATACCCATCCCATCTTTTATCCTATATCCGCATGAGTACCTGCATGTAATTTTCCTTGTAGATTTATAAGTATCTATAGATATTTATAGATATCCATTATAATGTTAAAAATTTAAAAAATTTCAGAAAAAAATAAATTAAATAAAAAAAATTCTAATATCATAAAATACTTAAAATAAGTATAATTAATAATCCAATTAGACAATCCAAATTTCATCAAATTAATATACTTAAAATCAAAATAGACACAAAATAATCACAAATAGTAATTCCAATTTCACAATCCAAATTTCAAAAACTTAAAATACATAAAATAAAAATAAATATATAATAGTAGTTCAACTATTAATCCAATATATTTAATATATACACATGATAATTTTATATCAAATATCTACGAGTATGGAGATAGCGATCTTTACCCCTGCCTTATTTAATATGTAGGTATTTAAAATCCTCATCTCCATATCTGCGAGAGCAAAACCTTCTCTCCATACCCACCACGTTGTGAATATTACAGCGAGGGTGGAATTTTTTGCCATCTCTAATTTGTCCTAACCCATATTAGTCCTAACTTAACTTAGCCTATTTAGTAAACAACTTAGGCCAAGAATTTTTAAAAAGTCATTTTAATCAAAAAGGCTAGATTACATGCTATGAAAATACTTATTGGGCTTAACAAACTATCTGTTTATGGTATATTATTATTATTATTATTATTAGTATTTCAAAAACCTTAATTATAATAGAAGTCTTTTGGTTTAGTTAGAAATAAGTTTTTTTAACATATTCATGAAGCCTTTTGATATATTTAAAAATAAATTTTTAATTTATTTAAATATCTTATTATTAAATAAACCTTTAAATAGCCTTTTAAATTAGGCCAAATTTTTAGAAAGACTAGGCCAGACATTAACAAAATATCTATGTCCAATAATATTAGACTCGTATTTAGGCTATATATTTGGAGTACAAATTAGACC
The DNA here is from genome assembly GCA_031439585.1 of Pterocarpus macrocarpus. Taxonomy (NCBI): domain Eukaryota; kingdom Viridiplantae; phylum Streptophyta; class Magnoliopsida; order Fabales; family Fabaceae; genus Pterocarpus; species Pterocarpus macrocarpus. The sequence continues at coordinate 29,231,316 of CM062513.1, read as the reverse complement.
CATTTAAGCAAAAGTATAACCTGGTCTAACTTGACCTAACTTATTTCCATCCATACTCGTAACTAGCTAATATTATAGGTGAAACTCCAAATACATTTTATTATCCGTTCAAAGTCAAAATCCTTCGTATATTCGATGTGATCTGTTCGAAGATTCTCATTTTGACGTTGCCTCTTAAAATATTTTAGATGATTTAATAATCTCATTATCAAACCACCAAAAAATAATCTCATTATCATCATGTGAGACTTAACAATTAACAAACATTATATTTCACCTAACAGAGTTTATATAATAAATGAACATAAATTACCTGCATATTCTTGCTTTTGAATTATACAGTGACCGTCTTTATTAATAAATACATAGTGACCGTCTTTATTAATAATCCTCCGAGTAATCACTCTTGTAAAATATTAACAAATTAATTAATATAGATTGTAATTATTTTATGTATTGACACGCATACTTTTGGTGTTCGTGCCACTTTTGTGTTTTGAATCAATTTATTTATTTATTGACAGAAACAATTTATTATTATAATAATATAAAAGTCTGACCTTCTAAAACTAAGATGCGAGTAAAAAACAGAAGTAATGGTGCAATCATGCTACTAAGATCCATCGCTAAGAGAAGTATTTGTGAAAAGGTAATTGCAGTTAAGAAACCTGAAAGTAAAGCAAGGAGCAATGTTTTTGGAATCAAATTGAAGATTAAGAGTATTATTTGGTTTAATTTTTGGGAGAATTACTTTTGAAAGAAGGTCTATTAAAAATATTACTTCTAAAGGAATTATTTTTAAAAGAATAATTTTTATTTAAATAGAATAAAGTAAAATTACTTTTGATTGTTGATATGAGAGTAATAGTAAGATTTCTTTTTAAAAGGTTTTTTTCTAGAATGAAAAATAACTTTAACGATATTTTTCTCAAAAATATCTTAAAAATAGATCTTTACTCACCCAAACACATTAGTTACTGTATATTTTCATTATCATACCAATAAAAGATTTTTTAACCCTCCCAAAAATATAACCAAATAGGCTATAAATTGATAAAACTTTTAATTTATGATTTAATTAGTTCAATTGATTAAAATTAAGTTAAACTATATTTAAATTGAAGCTTAACCAACAAAATTTAAACCAAAAAATAACTAATTCACAGTCTTATTAATTTAATCAGAGAATTTAATCTTATCTTTAAAACATTAGGGTGAAGAGGATAAGAAAAAGTGAGTGAGCACAAAGCCAATGATGGTTGGCACAATTGGTAAAGAGCGGTCTCGTTTCACACAATTACACGTGTTTGATTCCTATTATTGATGTGAGGATCTATTTGGTGGGAGATCTTATAAAAATTTTGTAAATATTTTCTGAACCTTAAGACTTTATCTTGACCTTAGTGAGATAATCAACGCTAAATTTACCTAAACTTTTGTTATTATTATTACAAAAAAAGATGAGCACAAAGAAGAAGACAAGGTCCTCCAAGCACCACTCATTGATGGCATGGCCATTTGCAATTTGGCATTGGCCACCTCACTAGAGGCACGCGCTTACTCTTCCTGTCCCCAACATGATACGAAAGAAACCACATAATAAATATTTGCACCCACAACCCCAACCACCATTTGTTCTCTCTCGTAACTTCTTTCTCACTTTCCTTTCCATATATCCTACGTTAAACAAAACTGAAGAAATGTACATCCGAGATATTGAAAGAAGAAAACGGAAAGCGTAGTGAGGATAATTCTTTGTCAGTATTCATCTTTGTTTTCAATGCCTATCAGTGACCAATCAGCACAGCATCAGAATTTGAAAAGTATGTACGCTTGAGTTTGATTCAAGTAATTGGTGTCAGAAAAGGTTTAAATAAGATTCTAAATTTAGAGTTATCGTGATGACCTCTTAATACGTTTATAAAAAGATTAAAAGTCACGTTATCATAATCTTACGCATAATTAAGTTGTTACTTTCCTCTTTTCAAGTGTGAGTCTATACAACTATATTTGGAAAAGTGTAATTTAATTTTTTTTTTAAATTAATCAATAATTTTTAGAAGAAGGAATCAAAATGAAAAGGATTTAAAAAATATAGAATACAGTAAAAATAAGGGGAGAAAAAGAACAGATGGATGGTTTTATATATATATATATATATATATATATATATATAGATTTCCCTTCTTGTGACTTGATGAATAATATGGACAATGAATCGTTGCAAAATCATTTTGTTTGATTGTGTTTCGAATTCCGTAGTAAGCACTTGCGTATCTCATGACGAGAGTCATGGAGTTTGTCACTTGACTAAGTCGTTATAGACGAAGTTGAAGGAAGCCAAAAGTAATGAACTCACAATTTTGACACAGCGATTTCTTTTTTTTTTATTTTGGGGTCAAACACAGCATGTGCTTCAAGCCTTCCAACATTGACGCATTCATTTACAACTTATAAAGACACGGAGCTATTCCCAAAAGCCCAGTTTGTAGGCAATCTGGCCCCGTTTTATTTCCAATCCAACAAATTTACCAGGGCGCTAATTTGGTAACGGCTAGATGATTTTACTTGATTTGATATTTACATTTAGCGTGCGTTTGATATGGTGTAAACTCATTTATGTGACATGCCGAAACACCAATCTTTTCATTTTTGATAGGGCTTATGGTGAATTTATCATGCCTGTTTCGGGTTCTCACATTGTTCAAGTTAACCAAGTCAAATTTATATATTGGTCATTTTATTGCTTGGTGATCCGTATACGGCCCATAGTTGGTCTCATACTAATGGGCCACAAAGAAGAGGCCCAAACCACTATTCCCAATAAGAATAGGGCTTATATGCTATTACCATATGCTTGAGTGTCGCTTTCACAGCGGATGAGGCCGTTGATGTAATGCCTCGTCAGAAAGAGAATTTCACAACGGAAGAGGCTGTTGATCTAATGCCTCATTAGAAAGAGGGACCAGGTCGGACCGAAAAAAAAAAAAAAAAAAAAAAGGGATCAGGTTCTCGACCTTAAAAAGGGGATCAGGTCCGATCCGCAGAAAGTGTCATTTTCACACGTTGACCATAAAAAAAGGGGTCATTTTCACACATTGACGAGAAAAGTGTCATTTCGCACGAGGACACGTGCCAGACCTTATAGTCAGTGGAAGCCTGTCCTATCTCAAGGTAACTGATGATACATATGCTTACTAATATATAAATTCCTGTGCCAAAAACGTATTTAGTATCATTGCTTGGTATCCCTTCCCACTCTTCTTCCTCTAAACCTTTATTATTAACTTTGTACGGGAAACAATCATACCAGTAAAGTCAAGCAAGTATTACAGCCTAACCTGAAGTTCTGTCACCGCCAAAACCTGAATCCAGAAATCCAGTTTGACTTAGATGGCTAACGTCACCCCACGATTTTAAGGTCCATTTGTCCTCACCATACAAGTGAAAAACATTTACGGATGTGTTATGTATCTTCCCAGCAGGACTCCCATTTGGGCAGGCCCACCTGTGAAGTGATCTGATGAATCCTCCATGAGTAATAACTACTACTCGCTCCCCTGCAATTAGAAAAGATATCATCAGCATAACTTAGACTTTGGAAAGGGATACAGTATCCGCTAAGATATTATGGAAGGACATGTAATGCCAATGTTGTCTAGAAGAGATAGCCGGTGCGGTGCCCCTAGGGCAAGTAACTTTCATGTCAAACAAAGCTACCATAGCAAGTCAGGTGGCAGGACTGGGTTTCATATACAGTATTGAAATTATTGGACGAACCTAAAAAGATCTCTGACCAAATCATTGATGAATTACGAAAAAGAAACATGGCAAGAGGCAGAAAGACTATTGAGGGAAAGTGAGACTGAGAAATTGAAAATTGAAATTATAGAATGTGCGATACAAGCCTAATGCATGGCTTATACATAGACAAGAGATAGTAACTAACTACTAACTAATCACATATGCATCTAATAAATCAGTAACTAATCTCTAACCAACGACGTGCGTGTAATAAATCATAATTTCCATGATATGTCACGATGGAAGGATTGTCGCTGGTGGCCTACCTTTATGCTTTCTGCCAATTCTCTGCAACGCAGATGTGCAGCGTTGAAAAAGTTGGGCAAGACTTTCTCCACCACCCTGCACATAATGATATATGCATCAATGCTATGTACATGCAAAACTTAAGGTATTCATTGTTACAATTATTATATATTGGTAAAGCATATGGAAACTGACTTTCTCCACCACCTGGCACATAATGCTATACCCTGGTTTTCAATGAAAAAAACAGGTATAATCTCACTTGAAAGATAACGTTGTTTATGGCTGAATTTCTTACCAAGTTAGCACTCTGCTTCACATATTTATATACATAATTACATATGATATTTACAAAGAATGATAAATAGTTTAATTAGTTCCTAAAAGGCCTGATGTTTCCAATGCATCAGTACCCTCATGATGTCTCCAAAGCCACAATAATTTCTAAGGCTAGTTCCAACATTGTCCCTCAAGCTTGTGCATATAAATTATGCGCACCAAGTTTTTAACACAAGACCTGTACCTGAGACCCCTTAGAGATGTAACGAAAATGTCTAGAAGTTGATTATTTGAGTTGACAAATGCAGTCACTACTTCTCCACTTTGTATTTTTTCTCACAAAATGACAACTAATTTCTACGCATTTTGTCCTCTCTTGAAATATCGGTTTGGAAGCGATATGTAAGGCTACCTGATTAACACACAGAAGTTTCATTTTGCCTGGTTCACACAACTTGAGCTCCTTGATTAATTGTCTTAGCCAAATTAGTTCACATGTTGCAAGTGCCGTAGCACCAACGTAGTCAAAATCACAATTCAACTTGTAGAATCATGCGATTCTATGTTTTTCCATTGCTTCTCCGGTCCCGTATCTACCTCTAAACACAATTTGGTGGGATCAGATGCGAATCAAGATCGTGAAATTGGTGCGTCCACATCGTTTTCACAATTCTGCCTAAGTTATGGGCGTTGGGTCAGGTTAAAAAATACCTGGCCCAGCCCAAATTTCACCCACCCACTGTCATTTAACCACCCCGAACTTCACTCTAAACTCTTGTTCGAACCCTAATCTAGCTGCGACTTGAGATGCGGTGCTGTTGGAGCTGTGCAACGCCGACCTGAGCTATGCGACCTCATCTTTGTTGCTTTGCGGTCTCATCTCCAATGTTTTGCAACCTTTCCTATGCTACGGTGCGACCTCATCTCCACTTCATCAACTTGATATCCTCCATGGTTTGTTGCTCAGGGATAGTCTGGCTTGTTTCGGTGCTTCTGCAGAGCTTTATATTGCTTGAAGCAGTCTCCTCGAGTTTGGTTTGGTAGATTCAATGTTGTTATATCAGATCTTGGCACGGTTCACAGTGAGGCCGATCACTCAATATTCTATCATCATTCCTCCTTCTGGAGCTTTCATACATTTGATTGTTTATGTCAACGATATTGTTATCACTGAGATGATCCAGAAGGAATCGTAAGTTGAAAAAGCACCCATTTGATCACTTTCAGACTAAGGATATTGGGATGTTAAAAGTGGCACAATTTAATGCAATGATTTGTATCTCAGAGAAAATATGCTTTGGACGTTCGAATGTTGGATTCCACGCCAATAGATATACCAATGGATCCTAATGCCAAACTTAGTCCACATTGAGGATACCCATTATCCTATCTAGCCAAATATCGTACGTTGATTGGCCAATTAAATTACCCGGCTATCACTCGACTAGATATATCCTTTTCTACGAGCGTCCTTAGTCAATTTCTTAACTCATGATGTGAGGAATGCACCCGTCAGCGTAGATATACCTAAGGGGCTCGAGGAAAAGGCCTATTATGAAGATAAAGGACAAACTCAGTTATGGGATATACAGCTGCAGTTTCGACAGGTTCTCCATTCAATAGGAATTCTACATAAGGTTATTGTGTTCTTTTCGGTGTAAACCTAATATATCGTAGAAAAATAAGAAACAAAGTATCGTGGCACGATCGAGAGTTTTTTCACTGTTTTAAAATTAAAAAAAATATTATTTACGTATATACATTTTTGAACATTATTTTTTAAAATATCATTTTTTAATTATAAAAAAATTTATTCAAGTCATTACAAGACAAATTTGACACTGGAGAGCAACAAATATATAAAAATTGATTCAACTTGGATCGAATTTATCACTATTCAAGTGAGTAGTATTGATTTCAATTCAACTAGAATCGTATTTAACACTATTGAGTTGAAATCAATACTACTCACTTGAATAGTGTTGATTCGATTCAACCTAGATCAAATTAAATACTATTCACTCCGGCAACCCTAGCCTTAAACCACTACCCTATTTAAACCCCACTCCGAATTCTAGTCCAGCAGTCTTTTGCATGTGAGATTTGGGAGAAAGTTTTGAGTGAAAGTGTGAAAAATGACTAACAGGTAAATATTTGTTCATCATAGTGGTTAAGTTACAAAGATAGATGAGGGTGTAACCTTTTGCAATCAAAATCCTTAGTTTGTGGCTATTCATCCATCTATTAGAGTTGCAGAACACAATTTTGCAAAAGATAGGCCAACAATATAACAAGCAAATCACGCAAGTGTTTTATCGAGTACACATGGTGATTGGAAAATGTGTGCTCCACTACAGAAGTTGGTAGTTGAGTAGTGATGATGACATTAGGCTCATGTTTACTTTCCACGGCTAATTTCCAGAGATTCGTATCATCTAGTTGTTCGTCATTTTAGATGAGTCACATTTGAGCTCTAGTGGATCTACTCCCGATCGAGCATATGTTCTTGTGTTACAGCCGATACGTTCTTCAACTTTTGCAATGGCAAGTCCCATGCAGAACGAAAATGTTCAAAACGAAGATGTGAATGATTTGATGGGTGGCCAAGCTTTTACCAGCTTGCAATGCAGATTGTAAAGCCGCTCTCATGGGCTGGTCCTATTGCAGGTTATGATTTTATCATTGATGACACAGATGATGAAGAGGAGCCAGTTGAAGTACCATTTGATAGTGATAGTGGCCCGAATGGAGTGGTAGAGAGCCTATTGCCCAAAGTCAACTATCTAGGACCCAATCTCAGTTCCAATCTCAATCAAGTGAGCATGTTGATCATTATTTGTCTCTTAATTTGGAAGCGATGCATACGAGAACTTTTCTAGGGTTTAGCATTGTAGATGAGGATGAAATTCCGGCATTAACAGTAGAGAATAAGTTGCAAGAGGGTCACACCAAACAAAGATGTCCAATCTTACGTGCTTCATGAAACTCCCACAATTTGTGAAACTCCTCATGATAAGTTGGCCACAAATGTCGTTGTTGCCGTCCCCATCAATCACAAGCAACCCATCAATATTCAGCGATTCATTTGGTATGTGCTGCTGTCCACCAAGCTGTTGGACAACATGATCTAGCAGATGCCACTCAATAGTGGTGAAGCATATCATCATTGTCACAGATGGCCAAATGTTGGACTCATCATAAATCCACGCGAGTGTAATTTGTATGACGAGTTGGTTGTAATATGGGCCCAGTCAAATTGCAATACTTAACAACGATGTATTAAATTTTCTATAGGAGCTGTAAAAAATTTAACTTAAAATAATAAAGATTAGATTTGCCATGATCAATAATCACAACATACTTAGATTAGATTAATTTGGTCTACATTTAACTTACAGCAATAAAACACTAAAAAAAAACTAAATCAACAAAACATAATGCAATTAGCTAATCACAAAATACACAACACATTCACAGGTACATAAAACTAATTATCTTCGCCAGTCTGGTTGGAGGATGAAGCATGTAAGATTGGGCATCTTCGTTGGGTGTTTTCTACACAGGCCATAGTGCTTTGGTTGCCCAAATTCAACCACATCCATGTTGTTCTAGATTCTGGTCAAAAGTAGACAACTTCAGTAGCTCGCCTAAGGTTCATATTTGGGCGTATTCAATGTCCATTATATGGAGGCTAGTAATTTTCATTTGCAACAGGTGCGAATCCTATTCTATAGACGTTAAATACAATCTATATGTGGTACACATCAACAAAACTGGCCCAATCAAGTCATGCATATGCGCACGCAACGAGCACATACCAGCATGGATAGTGCAATGCTTGAAAATATCTGCATTTGCACCATCGATTCGTTAACCTCACTCTATAATTTCTTTGACTCCAACCCCCTATTGGTCCGAGTTCTTAACCACAAATGATAAGCTCAACCGGGTAAATCCAAAGATCATTATGATACCAATCGATTGTCTATTCTCCTCAATTGCTTGTTATAAGGCCTGTGAAAACATTTGTGAGGTGACAAGTTGGGCCTCCGCCTCCCTCTTTTTTTTGACAAACAGCATAGCAAGACGAAAATAAATGGACTTTACTATAGTCATAATTGGAAGATTCTGAGTGTCTTTCAGAATAGCATCAACGCACTCGGATAAATTAGTCATCATATGCTTGAACATGCATTCTTTGTTAACATGTTGTGCCCAATTTTCAATGGAAATTTTGTCAATCCATTCACACATGGCTGAATTCTCATCTCTCAACAAACCATGGTAATAAAGATACTATTGATGAGTTTTTGCACAGGCCACATTTATTAGAGCTCTTTTTGCATCTTTGCTCTTGAATGTTACTGCAAAATTTGAGACGATATGACAAATGCAAAATGCAAAATGCGTGATGAGCCAGTGGAGGATGCCAGCCACTGCCTTCCACATTTATAGCAGCTTTGCTAGCAGCATGCTTGTTAAAAATTATGAAAATGCCCTCTTGTGGTGGCACATACCACAGGATATTAGTCAAAATAAATGACCACATTTCTGTTGTTCCCCCTTCCACCACGACAAATGCAATGGACAAAATATTGAGTTACCATCTTAGGCAATTACCACCAATAGTGCCCCACCATACTTACCGTACAAATACGTACCATCCATTGCAATGAACGATTTGTAGTATTTGAACGTTTCAATGCACGACAGACAAGTCTAGAATAAGTGATGGAACATCACAGAGCTATGATCAACAAAATTTCCCACATAGTATGGTAGAGTTGATAATTCAAATATTATACTTGACATAAATGTTTGAAGACCTTGCAACCATCTCAGAAGCTCATTGTATGACTTCCCAATCGCCAAAAATTCAAGGAATAGCCTTTTGCTTGGTGAACCATACTTTCCTATACGATGTCTTCAAGCCAAACCTATTCTCTACTGCTCTCTGCAACACTTTAATCAAAATAGTCAAATTAGCTTGTATCATGGGAAATATGGAGGCACAAATTACATTAATATCCAGTTGGGGTTGGTCTTGCGAAAGCGATGCAGACACACATATATGGTCCGTTATATTTCTGAATTTCCCATAATTCCTTTTTCCGGCGATATCTCACGCATATGCTCCGATTACAACCATTATCAAAGTACTTGCACTTGCAATGATATTTTATATGGTCTGACTCCAAGACCTAGTACTCAATCGATTTTCAGATGTTGTAATTTTTTTTATCACAAATAATAGTTTTCTTGTCACGAAATTGTTGCCTCATCTGCAATTCATTTTCTCCTGTTAATGTGGAATTTCACCCCTATCTATAATGCTGAACCTTGGAAAAGTTCTCATACGCTTCACTTCCAAATTTAGAGACGAATAGTGACTGGCATGCTCGCTTGATTGAGATTGGAACTGAGATTGAGTCCTAGATGGTTGGCTCTGGGTAATAGGCTCTACCACTCCATCCGAACCACTGCCACTGTCAAATGGTACTTCAACCAGCTCTTCTTCATCATCTCTGTCACCAACAATAAAATCATAACCTACAATAGGACCAACCCATAAGAGCGGCTCCGTGCATTACAAGTTGGTGGAAGCTTGGACCACCCATCAAATCATCTGCATCTTCATTTTGAACATTTTTGTTCTGCACGGGACTCGCCATCGCAAAAGTTGGAGAACGCACCAGTTGTGACACATGAACATGTGCTAGATCGGGAGCAAATCCACCAGAGCTCAAGTGCGACTCCTTCAAAATGACAAACAACTCGATGATGTGAATATCTAGAAATTGGGCGTGGAAAATGAATATGAGCCCAACATCGTCATCGCTACTTAGCTGCCAACTTCTGTAGTGAAGCACACCTTTTCCAATCACCATGGGAGCCCAATAAAATACTTGCGTGCTTTGCTTATTATTTTGTTGGCCTATCTTATGCAGAATTGTGTTTTGCAACTCTGATAAAGTAATAGATGGATGAAAAGCCATAAACTGAAGATTTTGACATTAAAAAGTTACACCTCGATATGTATTTGTAATTTCACCACTATGATGAACAAGAATATACCTCTTACTCATTTTTTTATACACTTTCTCTCAAAACTCTCCCAAAACTCACACACAAAAGACTCTCCGAGTGGGATTTGGAGTGGGGTTTTAATAGGGCAGTGGTTTAGGGTTAGGGTTGTCAAAGTGAATAGTGTTTAATTCGATTCAAGTTGGATTGAATTCAATACTATTCACTTGAATAATGTTGATTCGAACTAAGTTGAATGGATCGAATTCATCACTATTCAAGTCAATAGTTATGAATTAAATCCAAGTTGAATTGATTTCCATACATTTGTCGCTCCTCAATGTCAAATTTGCTTTTTGGAAAATAATTTTCAAAAGGCATATATACATAAATAATATATTTTTATTTTAAAATGGTAAAAAAGCCCAAGATCAAGTGCGGAAGCAAAGTATCGTGCTATGCACACATAACATGTGAGCCAATATGGTTGAAACAATTAATGAATGAACTCAAATTGTGTGAACCAAGCAAGATGGAGCTTGTATGTGATAATCAAACAGTCCTTCAATATCACTCCTAACCTGGTGTTTCATTATAAGATCAAACACATAGAAATTGATTGTCATTTTGTGAGAAAGAAGATACAAAGTGAAGAAGTAGTGACTACCTATCTCAGATCAAATAATCAGCTAGCATATATTTTTACCAAATCTCTAAGCGACCCTCAGGTACAGTTCATATGTAACAAGTTTGTATATATGTTTCAGCTTGAGGAGGAGTGTTGAATGTTGAATAATTATTTAGCATATGATAGACATAAGAAATCTAATACAGTAGCTCTGGAAACAATAATGTCACGAGGAACGGTTTAAGTCTTTAACTATTCTTCTTGTAAATAGAAGTCATAATTAATCTCTCATGCACATAAATACCTGTAACTATAAGCTAAATGAATTTACTCAAGCAATTCAACAATAATCAGCATTTTACTGTTCCTTATTTTTACGTGTACTTACTGGGATTTCTTGATATTCATTCCTAGATGCCAAAGCCTTGTGAGCCATGGGATGAGTCTTTGCTGCATCACGATAAATAAGGCCTTGAAGATCCCCACGGTGTCTTTCCCGTAGGTCAGAATCCTTGACAACCTGGAGTTTCAATCAAACATAAATATTGTCAGGAAACAAAGAATAGGTACTGGATCACATGTAATAAATCAGAGTAGAATTAAAATAAACCAAAAAATTGTAAACATAATTTTGCTAATTTAAGTCAATAATGAAGGTAGACAAAGATGGTAAAGTGCTGAAGGGATATGCTTATAATTTTAAAAAAAAGATGTTATCCCCAAATATTATTTAGAGAAAGAATTAGGACACTAAGGAATTAGGACACTTTTGTTGCCATCTAGGAAAAAGATTAATTCATCACTGTCTATTCCATAATTAAGAAATAGTAAGAGTAATTCATTTTTCATGCATAATTGATGTGTAGCCCAAGGACTAAAATAAACCAAAGGATTCTAATGATTTCGAGCAAAGAACATGTTAAAGTGGAAATCATGATAAGGTTACTATCTTTTGACAATTGAATCAATAAAAATGCAACATGAAGAATATTGACTTTGAGTTCAAACCTCTAGCCCTCCACATCTGGATGCAATTATCTGTGCTGTTTCAAAAGCTCGTTGCAAGTCAGAAGAATATATAACAGAGATCTTAGGCTCCCTGGATAGTCTATCAGCCACCTCCATCATAAAATTTTCAGGAATAACAGTCATGAAGTCATAAATAAAAAAAGATGCGATGTAGCTCAAGTCTTGGTTTGTATATAAAAATGAGAGAATGCAATGAACACAACTTACTGCAGCTGCTTGCTGTCTTCCAGCTTCATTTAATTCAACATCCAGATGTCCCTGTTTACATATATTAGTATTAGTGATAACTGAAAAAATATTCTTAAATGCAAACACATAGGTTGTATATATTAGAATGACAAGGAGAAATAGTTAGATAGTACTATGCCATAAGTATACATGAAAAGGATAAAATCCTATATTAATAGCCCTCTATGGTTCACTGAAAAATTGGGGCATCGGCAAGTCACTTGCTACATCTGCTAAACAAGTTGCAAATTTTTAATGTTTCTTTATAAATTATTTGTAAATTTTTTTAGAAGTACGTAATATACTGTTGTTTGCATATGCAAACGTTTGTAACTTTTGGATGTGAAAATTGTTTTTATAAGAAGAGACAAAAGTTACATACTTTTTACAAAAAAGATACAAGAATTTGTTTGCAAAACATCAAAAGTTTTTAACTTGTTTGGATAATGCTGTAAATGAACTACCAGTACACCATTTTCCCGATGATGCATCATCATAAGCCCAATATAAAAATCTTAATCATGCATAACTAATGCTAGAAGAAAAATTACGAAGTGATTTGGTGCTAAGCTAAGCAATGGAAAATAGATTTATATGGAGGAAAAGTATGTGGCATTAGATTACAGCCAAAGATGGCCTTTTGTATCTTTGAACATGTAAGTATATTTTAGCCATGTACACCACAGTTCTAAAGTACATGAGTTGTGGAAGCCGCAGAGCCATGTGCAAGTTAGTGTGGAAAGACGCCCACACTCAGCTTCTTCAATCCTTACCATGAAACTGTACAATTTTCCAGGGGTAGCCACCAGAAAATATACCCACTGAAAGCATCTAATATACAGTTTTGTTGCAAGCAACAACAAAATGATGTTAATTGTATATTATATCATACCAAACATAGAAATTGAATTAAGTCATCATTCAATTTCTAGTCATACCAAACAAAACACGGGAATGAACATTCCATTCCCACTCCTATTCCCATTCCGGATCCGTCAAAAACCATTCCATTTACATTCAACCACCTGAACATGGAAATAAACTTTCACTTATGAAGTATTTCTTTGGGTAAGCTAACAGTTTAAGACTGGTATGTGTCATGAACCAACTCCTCCGAGAGCTTAAATTGTTTGGTAAATACTCTTGAATGTATTTATATCCAACACACTCTCATACGCAAGGGCCCCTTGCGCTTGAAGGGTGGATAATGCATAATGGGAGCAACAAAGATTGAACTGCAGACCACGCAATCATAGAGAATAATACGTCAAGAACCAACTCTCCCAAAAGCTTGAGTTGTTTTATATCTCACTATGGCCTCAAATTTAATGGCAGAAATGAGTATGCTGAAGCTAAAAAGAGAAGGAAAAAGAAAACCTGAATTCTTCCATCGGCATTCCATGCTGTTTCACCATGACGCACCACAACAATCTCCGCAAACTCTGGATGGGGATAGCTATAACCAGCATAATCTCACCAATTAGTTTGACAATGAGTAAGAAAAAAATAAGAACAAAGGCAAAATAGAAGTTCTAAGAGGAAAAAAAAAAAAAAATCCCACCTCGAAAATCGAATAAAAAACAGGAAGAGCAAAAGAAAACTCGCAATCATTGTGACAAGAATTTCATTCAATTGGTAAAAATGTTGATATAAATGAATAATTTCATTTCCCAATGTTACATTTTCAGATACACAGAAGTTGAGAAGAGAGGAAAGGAAGGAACCTGGAGTGGGAATCGAAGATGGAAGACCCGGCCATTTTGAGTGAGTGAGTTGAATGACGAATCAGAGTGAAGGTTAAGGCGCGTGCTTTGGTCGCAGCGGCGAAGGATTTGAAGCGCAGAGAAGAAGGAAGAGGCTGCAGTGGCGGAGGACAATAGGAGCGAGAATAACTGTGTGGTGTGCAATTGTAATTGTTGTTGACACCCGATGCGTTCATTTCCTCGTAGCTTCGCTTTTTACTTGCTGTACTAATAACGAACAGCTAATAGCTAATAGCTAATAGCGTTCAATGCACTATAACAACGGCTCCGATTGGTCTACGGTTTAATATGAACATTTGGAAATAGAGTAGATCTGCGGTTTAAAAACTTTTACATTAAATACATTAATGCCTTAATAAAAAAATTATATACATATTAGTCTCTAAAATATTTATATATTAAAAATTAATTTTTTTCATGGACTAAAGATTAATATATTAAAGGCCAAATTTTTCACATACTAATATGTTAAAAATCGGTGTTTAAGAGATTAATGTATATATGATTTTCTTGTTATAATGATTAATGTTGGATGTGAAATATTTTGAGAAAGTAAAATATATGCATTTAATCTTTTAAAAAAAATGATAAAATCATAATCTTTTAGGTATTAAGGCATAAATTTACTCTTAGAAATAAATGTAGGAATTTATTAACAAGTACGCTTAATCAGTGTTTTCAAAATCAGATTAATTTTTAAGGGTTTTTACTAACAAGTGATTTTAGAACAACGGTTAAGAAACTAAGAATAATTTTTTTTTTAAAAGTTGCTAATGTACTAAGAATTTAAAGAATTTAATTTTGATATATTATCAATATAAAATTTTTTTACATAGATATCTAATCATGTATTATTATATTTATAAAAGTATTTGATTTAATCACATACTACCTTAAAAATCTTACAAATAAAAGCATTAAATAACAATGTAAAACTCATTTATACTAATAATATATCAAAATTAATCTCAAATTAAAAAAAAAAAGAGATACTTTTCATTAAAAAATTATATTATTAATTCCTTAAGTAGTGTCCTAAACTTGATTTTTAAAGGGTGAGGATGGATCCACTCCAAGAGTAAATCTTGGTATATTTATTCCATTGATTAACTTTTGAGAAATTATACTCACTTCTCCTTAAAGATACTCTTATTGCGTAACCCTCTTTTTTATTTTTAAAACATATATACACTATAGGTCTTAATTAAAATATGTATATAAATTTACTAAACTACCAATTATAGTATTTTATTAATTAGTATTAATATTTTTTATTTTTATTATTATTTTAACTATTCATTATTTAACCTTATTCAAATTATTTCATCTTCATAAATTCTTGAGAATTGATATGCCAATATTAACGGCACTATGTTTATTGAGATTATTTAATTATTATTTAATGGTTTTAAAAGTAAAAAATTCAATATAACATTGATATTTTATTTTTATTTTAATAAATTAGTACAAAAATATTTTATTAACGTTCATATTTTAACATTAATTATCATATATTATAACCTAAAAAGGTTTTAAAAAATTTAAAA
Source organism: Pterocarpus macrocarpus (assembly GCA_031439585.1). NCBI lineage: Eukaryota > Viridiplantae > Streptophyta > Magnoliopsida > Fabales > Fabaceae > Pterocarpus > Pterocarpus macrocarpus. Next base: position 29,215,768 of record CM062513.1, on the reverse strand, counting down.
TTACGTAGTTGTTACTTTTTAAAAATTAATCATCATAAATTATTGTTATTGTTAACAATCTTTTTAATATAATAGTAGTTATAAATTACAAAATAAAATATACATTTATATGCATTACTGTTATTGTATTATTATTTGTCACATATCTTTTACTATGGAAAAAGATTTCAATATATATAACTATTAATAAAGAATATTTTGGTCAAAAAATAAGATAATAAACATAAATAATGAAGATTTAACATGGATTAAAGAGTGGTGCATTTTCATCCTTTAAGAAAGAGGAATATAAATTTTAAAAACAAACAAAAAAGCTATGTAATAAAAGCACCTTTTAGGAAAGGAGAGCGTAATTTACTCGTAATTTTATATATATATATATATTGAATTTTATCTATTTAATCGTTGAATTAAAAGTTCTTATTACATATAAGGGTGTCATCAAGTTGAGTTGGTTCAAGGTTTAGGTGAAAAACATATCTGATTGGCGTTAAGAAATTTTTTGACCAAATCGAACTAATCGAATTCGGATTGATTTGGTTCGGGTGAGTGGGTCGTATAAAGGGGTATTCAAATTAATTCTAACCAAATTAAAAATGATAAATCGATTTAAAAGAATTGAAAACCTATCAAAACCACAAATGTTTGGATTAAATTGGTTCTTATTTTTCTAGAAACTACTGGAATTGAATCGGATTTTAGATTAAATTTTCAAAATTGATTTGGTTCAATCCAAATTGAATAATATTATATAATATAATTTTTTGTTATTAAGTTTATACTTTTACTTATAATAATTTTAATTTTTTATGTAATTTTTTTTTATTTATGTATCATTCTCACTTAAATATCATTTTATACATATTAAATTAGTTATTGTTATTTCTATGCTTATTTATTCATTTTACTAAATTAAGTGAGTTTTAGTTTATAACATTTTAAACTTAAAATTTTCTTTTATCAAAAATCGATCAAATAAATTGAATCCAAACTGATAAAATTAGATCAGATTCAAAATTTAAAAAGAATTTATGCACTCCAAAAATTTGCAAATATATTATTTGGATTGGTTTATTTTCACTTAAAATTGATCTAAACTGTATCACAAACATCTCTAGTCGCATATTTTCTTTTTCTTTTTTTAAATTCTTACCAAAAAGTTCAATAAAAAATACAATAAAATATTACAAATTTCAATTTGACAAGAGTAATTATGTACACAAAAATCAAAACTAGATAAACTAAGAAACAAGAGTTAAGACATTCCAAAAAGTGTTTAAAAAAAAAAATACAAGATCGAGTCATTAGACCAGGTATCTGGTCATCGGGTTTGGAATTGCAATACTTGATGTCCAACCAATCAGGATTGGATTTGATAGAATTCTACTCAATTGGACCCAATAATCCGAAACAACTTAATTGGTTCGATTCAATTTTTCGGGTTTAATGGGTAGATCAAACCAACTTACACCCCCTAATTATATCATCAATGTACAAAAATTGTATACAATTTAAAAGTGATTTAATATTTTATCATCTCATTTTGTTTTGATATAGGATAGTTCTGAAAATATAAGTAAATGTTGACTATTAGAATACATATATATTTATGTCAGTTTTTGTTTTTTGAAATTTGGTATGATTGATCATCAAAATAATGTTGGATGATTCAATAGTTAGATTAATAAAATTCAATGTTTATAAAAAATTATTCAATAAAATAAGTGTACAAGACTTACTTTTATACTGACTGGGATCTGCACTCATTTTTAGATTAATAAAAATGATTTAAAGTTTTAAAGTTGAACTAGATTTGCACTCATTCGATGGATGATGATTAATTTTTCATTTTACACTAATGATTTTTTACATTAATTTTTTATTAAGTATTATTTATTAGTTATTAGTACTAAATTAAAAATGTACCGTAATATTTATTATCATCTATCCTTATATTCATAATTAATATGAGAATTAGTATTATTATGCAATACATATATATAAAAGATAAAGATTAATATTATATTATACATATTAGATAAAGAATTTAATTTTGTTACATTGTCAATATAAAATAGTTTTAGACAGACATCCAATTATATATTACTATGTTAGCAAAAGTATTTGACCCTTACATCTACTATCTTAAAAGTCTAAAATATATTGGCTAGCCCTGCTGGTCTACCCCAACCCACTTCCCTTCGTCTTAACCTCTTCACTCTTTTAGAGCTCTATGTTGGGGGTGCTTGTGGCTTGGCCAGCCCACCTCGACCTATTTCCTCTTGTCTTAACCTTTTTCACTCTTCTAAAGCTTAAGGCTAGGGGGCTTGTGGCTTAGTTGGTCTACCCTTACCCATTTCCCCTTATCTCAACCTCTTCATTCTTCTAAAGCTCGAGACTGGAGGGCTAGTGGTCTGGTCAGTTTACCTAACTCGTCACCCGCTATTAGCCTCTGTTCCTCTAGATTTGCAAGTCAGGGTAACAGGGCCTATGTGTAACACCTTTCCTAGCGCAATACCATATTTAAGTTATAGTACTATACTTAGGAGTTATTATTGCTACCTGAACGAACCTTGTCGGATAGCAACCTTTGGCCATCTTTAATATTTCTTGAACTATCTGAAGATAATATGGAAATAAACATAGGAGTGAGAATGTCACGACCCAACCTGAGCCATGACTAGCGCATAGGGGACAAGTCCTCTATCAAGCCTACACCAAGCAAAATTTTCTCTAAAATTTGGGCAAAGTCTCCTTATATTTAAGACTATTACCAAATACAGATCATCTTCCTGTGCAGAATGTAACACCCTCCTAAGTACAGTACTATGCTTAAGTCATAGTACCACACCCTGGAGTTGTTACGGTTACCTGAACGGACCTTATCTGACAGCAACTTCCTTTGCGCTACTCTGATACCTCTTTGAACTTTCTGAAGACAACACGGAAAATAGGAGTGAGAATTATAAATTCTCAGTAGGATTCTCTATAATACACATGTAATGTCATCGTTGTCATCTCCAGTTTGCCTCGGTTTATTATGAAAAAAGGGTGAACCTACTGCACAAACTGTTTAATTTTACATTTCTAAAAATATCTTATCCGAAGCAAAGTTCATTTTAATCATGCACTTAGCATCTGAGAGAATCCATAAAGATTAAGTCATGAATCATATTGGGACTAATATCTGAAATACAATAAAGTAAGATAGCATCAAGGTGCTGGAGGCATAACTCCTACATATACTTTACTGGAACTATAGTATATTAAGATGATGCCCACATGGCATCAATATGCTGAGAATAATAACACTTGCACATAACTTATCTTGTATTTAAATTCATACATAGACATAAAACTTGTTCTTCTTTCTTCATCTTTCTTTTCATCATAAAATTTTTACGTGCCACATTCCAGAGTATGATCGCCATGTCATACCCCATTAGAGCGTGATTGCCATGTCACGTTCCTTAGGAATGTGGGATCTTCCTTTGGTACTTACACTAGCTGGGTCAAGCCGTGCCTCATGTAAGTTCTGCCCCCTATATTCACACTAACTGGGTCGATGCCATGCCTCATGCGAGTGGGGTGTCCGCATATACATTGATCTTTAGTCTTTAGTCTTTAGCTTTTACTTGGCACACCTAGGCGTTACGTATCGCCGTCCTTAGGGTGCTATTACTGCCCTTGGGTAGCCTAGCCTTGGAGTGAGCTCGTCAGCCTCACCTGTGACCGTCGTCATACCGACTCACCCGCAAGGGGATCCACGTGCCTCTAGTTTTGGAGGGATCTCATTTTGGTCACGTGCCTCAAAATTGAGGGATCTCATCTGACCACGTGCCTCCAAGGTAGAGGGTATCTGCCTTCACAAGGAGGGATTCAAAGTGCAACTGCCTCCAAGTGAAGGGATTCATATCTTGTCATTTAACTGCCTTCACCGGGAGGGATCTCAATTAACTGCTTCTGGGTGAAGGGATTTACATTTAATATACTCATTCATACTTAATTCATCCTTGGTAACTCATATCATTTTAAAATTCATCCTTACATCTACACATTCATCGCTTCTTAAACTTCTGTCATAAATCCGGCAGCATAACGGATCAGGTCCATTTCCCCATGAATAGTGCCAACTCTCACGGTAAATCAGTCATAGCAACATAAATAAACTTAACACATATATATCAATGTCAAACTGGCAATCCTCAACTCAAACTTTATATGTTTCCCCTAATACTTGTGAAACCTTCAATGGGGTCACTTTGTGAAACTATCACTTTGGCCATTCTGCCATATTCTATTCGGTTCTGCCCGAATTTCATATGAACCACCTTTATTTCTATTCAACTCATTTAAATCTGAAATTTGGGTATATCATAGCTCTATATGTCTATTTTCTAACCTCTTTGGTCCCATATCATTTTGATTTATATAGCCCAAGATATTCAACCTTTGCCTCAGCTTGTTCAGTTACTAACCCGAATTACACTCTTGGAAGTATAAATTCACTAAAAATCGAAACTAAACTCAAATCATACGAAATTGGCCTCAAATTGAAAATAACAGGACAACCTTTCATTTGCCACAAGTTTCGTTCCATTTGCTATCGTATAGCTCGAGTTATAAATCCTGAAAATCAACCTTCCTGAACTACCCTGTTTTAGCTCGGTTTGGACATAGAGTAACTTCCTCGAATTACTGGGAACAATTGGGATCATAAAAAACTCGGAATCTTATATTGGAATGTTCCCCTATGTGTAAGCTTTCTAACAAAATTGGTTTCACTCGATTTGGAGTTGTTTAGAGTGAGTTATACCCTCCTCAAGTCACCCTGCCCGGATGAACACCCTGATTCCTAGGTCAAACTTCAAAAATTCATATTTCTCTCAATACTAATCCAATAACCTTATATGATATATGTATGGAAAGCCCTGGATGTCTACTTTCATCTAAAAATGGTTTCATCAGATTTGACCGATTGTAGGCGGCGCCGTACACTCCGCCGTACAAACTACCGTGGAATTCTCACTCAGGCAGCATCCCAACCCATCCATTTCTTCTAATTTTCTCCTTCTAATCATAACTCTAACTCATAATCTCCTATGAATTTAATCATAATTCATCATAATCCATCATAATACATCCAATAATTCATCAAATACATAAAGAAGAGTACAATCTCATACAATCATAGTGTAAGGAATTCAAGAATAGAAATAGAATCCTACCTCTTTAGAGTATGACTTGAGCTAAGTGCTGAAACTTGGAGTGTTAGAACCTTGCTAAGCTTGGAGGAATGATGGAGCTGATTGAGAGAAGGGGAGGAGGAGGCTGGAACCAGAGGAAGAGGGGGAGTGGCGTAGATCAGCCAGAAATGAGGGGAAGGGTCTGACTTAAATAGATGGGGGTAGTTGGAATTGTGGGTGTTGATTGGTTGAAGTTTTGTGATTGAAGTTCGGCCATGTCGCCTGCTTTTGTGGCTAAGTTACTCTCCACGTCGTCCCCAAAGTGGGATACGCTTTCGTTCTACCTGAAATCGGAAATCATCCCCATAATACTTGAATTCGGAACTCGTGACCTTTTACATTGCTTGGAGCTGAAGCCGGATGTCGGAACTCGTACCATCTTGTTTGTGACTTGAGGAAATCTTGTCTGGTTTATTTCGAGACTTAGAATCAAGGTCGGAGGTCGGAAGTCATGCAGCTGACAATCAACTGATCTCGGAACTCCAAGTTCAAAGTCGGGACTCCTCGTAATAAGCTCGGATATCAGAACTTGGTCTATTCTAATTGAGTTCAACTCCAAGGCTGGAACTCGTTACATGAAACTCGGAGTTCAGTGCTTGTATCATTGTGTTAAATTATAACTTCTGAGGTCGGATGAAGCATGAGGTATGAGGTCGGAATGAGGGTTCTTAAGGTCGGAACTTGGATGATTCGAATCACATTTCCAAACCCAAGTACTTAAACCCGGAAGTCGGTATCTTACATTTGATGAGATCGGAAACCGGGTACAATATCTTTGAGACATGAAGTCGGATACCGGTGAATCACGTTCATGTTGTTCGGGCTCGAATGTTAAACTCGGAAGTTGTAGGAGTAATCCAGATGAAGTCGGAAGTCGTTGACATAGGTGAGACTAACTCGGAAATTGGAGAATATATAAGATGAAGTCGGAAATCAGGAGTAGTCAAGACTAGATGAAATCGGAAATCGGATGTAATGAAGTCGGAAATTGTACAAGATGAACTCGGAACTCAGAAATAATCCCTTCTATCTGAAATTCGAAGATTGAGTCGGGAATGGGATTTGATCAAACTTGAAGGTGAAGTCGGACGTCCGTTGTTGGAGTTGAATAACGTCGGAAATCGGGATGTTACATAGAAAACACAAACATATAATCTGCTGGGAATCCAAGCATCCTCAAAATGCATCCTATAACACACAGTATAAAAGTAAAACACATATTTATGTCTATCCATCCAAAATACAATAGCTTTTGTTTGTTAGAAATTCATTTAATTTAATACACATAAAACTCATATCTAAACATATACATAATCCAAGTGCGGGTTGGACCCTACTCGTAGTACCGTAGAGCAACAACAGTATGAGAGTTTCCCAAACTGGTACAATTGACAAAATGCCCTTGAATAGAGAAGGGCTCACCCATGGAATTCGGAATTCACTTCACAAGAACAAGATGACCAAATGCCAATTAAACACCTGAAACTGAAAAAGATAAGAAACAACAGAATGAGTTTGTGAAACTCAGTGAAAGATAGAGTGTCCCTAACCCACATGAAAAAATGTGTTAACTTCTAGATATTAAGATAATACAAATATGTATATATATAACCAAATAGAAATCTTAGTCAGACATTATACAATTTTTCATTTTCTTTTCAAAAACCATAGAGACTATCTCTTCCAGGATAATCCATCAAGAATCACACTTAAGTGGCCCTTCCTTTTATGTGACCCTGTAATCTATCACGCACTACTTTTCTCTGTGGCCGCGTAATATCCGTCATACACAATACTAGGTGTGTGGCTGTGTAATATCTATCATGCACCACTCCCTTGAGTGGCTGTGTAAACCTCATTCTAAGGGCACCCAAGGCTAACATCTACTGCCGTTAGTCTACAGATCCTGCCCTAAACTTTTCCCAAGTGTTTCTTTTCTATTATACATAACATTAAAGAAAAATAAAGCCTTTAACATCTTAATACTTTGAAAATTAATAAAAGTCCATAGCTTTCTCCAAAAAACCTTTCATTTAAGCTCTTACATGGTTATTCATAACTCAAGTGCAAAGAAATTCCATACAAAACCATATACCATTAATTATATCAAATCTTTTCAATCCAGTCTCATAGAAAATCCTCAAGAAATTACTTTTTTTTCCTTTCAAACCAGAATAATTTCCAAAACTTAATAGAAAATCAATATAATAAACATCCACCATACTTTTTTGGAAATTAGGTCATTGTCTCATGTGATCAAGTTGGAATAAATAGGCTACCAAAGTTCAAATCATATTTCTAGAATATACCAAATTATTTACACACACACACACACACACACACATATATATACTAAATACATTAGAAACTAAGATAAAGATAAACTATCTATTCACAGTACACAAGTCTAAAGGTAGAATTCGATTCTATGAAGCTCTAGGGCTCATAGAGCGGTCATTGGAGTCATCTAGCATCACAAATACGATAAATTAACCCAATAGTAGTCGTTGGTATATGGAATTAACGCTAATTACTCCCAAATCTTATAAACCCCAATTATCTCCAATCTAAGGTTCATAAAGATCCCCCAAACTTTGTAAAATCGAGATTTCTAAGTAGAGAAAAATGAAAAGTGTTAAGGATCACCTTTAGGAAACCAATGAGGACGTGAATGGAGGTAGGTTTCACGATTTGTTCTCCTCCAAGCTCCAAGCTCATCCATGGTGGAGGTAGAGAGAGGGAAAGGCGAATTTGAGGATGATTTGGTAGATTGAAGTGTTTAATCGGTGTTTTAAGTGGGTTTAATGAAAAGATTTGATATAGAAGGATAGGGTCAAGAGGAGAGTGAGTTTAAAGAGAAAAGAGAGATTTCGATGTTCGAGAGAGAGAAAAACGTCGCAAATGAGGACAAAGAACATATCCAGTCACTATATAGGCATTTGGTAATCAATTACAATTCTATGTAATCGATTACCTCAGGCCCAGTTACTTGTAATTGATTACAATTATGAAAAACACCTTAACAGGGCAGGTTCAGAACATGCTCACAGCTTGAGGACATGAGTATTACACACTTATTTGAAAATAACGGAATACCCCCTATTTGGATTCAATAAAAAAATCCAAAAATTCAAAATCTTTAGGAATTAGAACCTAACTTTTGGTTTTAGTACAATTATCTAAAAACTTGTATTTTTATAAACTTGTGGGTTGAAAACGAATGAGTTATCAATTCCCTAAAATTTATTAAAAATTGCCCTTTTAACTCATTAATATCTAGGGAACTATTACTGAAATTTTTGATTTTATGAAAATATCTCCATCCTATAGCCTTCCAAGGAAGCATAGGGTTCAGATTTAGAATTTTTAAGACCCAATATTGATAGATCACTGCAACTCACACTGGGGTATTATAGAGAATTTTGAAATACTAGTTTAGACTTGGAACTATTATTGTTTTCATTTATTATAAAGATGTGAGCATGTTGTATAATTTGTTCAATTTTATACTTTGAAAACATATTGTCTAAAGCAGAGTTCATTTTAGTCATCCACTTGGTAAATAGTGAAGAAATTCAAACAATTAATTTATCAACATGAAGGACAATTAAATATGATGTATTGATTCATAATAAGATACAGATGCAAATAACTTCTTGATGTGAGTGCACTCATCTATCTTTAGTTTTCTTTTCTTTCTTCTTTTAGCACACCTAGGCATTACATATCATCGTCTCAAGGGTGCGAGCTTAGACGTGCCTCTAATTGGAGGGATCTTATTCTGACCACGTGCCTCTAATTTGGAGGGATCTTATCTGGCTACATGCCTCCAAGTAGAGAGATTTCATTTGGCCATATGCCTCCAAGTAGAGGGATCTCATCTTCTCTTTCATATTCTTTCATGATTTAGTTACTCATATATTCATACATGGACATGTTGGAGAAACTTATACATTCCTTTACTTGTCATACACATTCCAGAGTATGATCGCCATGCCCTACCCCATCGGGGTGCGATCACCATATTATACTCATTAGGAATATGGAACTCTCATCACATCTTTAATTATAGAATCATGGATGCAAATCTTTCATAATTTACTTTTAAATATTCATACTTGCATGATAGTTATGTACACATCATGTAAACATTCATAGGGATGATCTTGATCATATCATCATAAAATGCTCATATCTTCATAATATTCTGCCGAAAATTCGGCAGCATAATGGATCAAGTCCGCTTCCCCATGAATAGTACCAATCATCCAAGCAGTTATTCATACAAAAATCAATACAAGGTATTTACCTTTCAATAATTAAACAAAATTCATAACCTTGATTTTGAATTAGGTTTCCGCCACTTTCTTTCAGTTCTACCTGATTTTGTAACTTAAGCCATAAATTCAATTTAACTCATTTAGACATGAATTTTGGATATAATAAAGTGTTATTTATCTCATTTCTAACTTCTTTGGTCCCATTAAGTTTTGATATATATAACTCAAGTTATTGAAGATTACCTAGGCTTGTCCTGTACTAAATAGATTTAAGCCTTGAAAAGTAAAAATTTACTAAAAATGGAAAACTAGCCTATACGAAACCTATATTGTTTTAAAGCTAACTGAAAAAACTTTAATTTCCAATAAGTTTCATCCCTTTTTAATAAGCAGAACTCATGTTTTGAGCTCTTGAAGTCAGCTAACTTGAATTGCCCTGCTCTAGCTTGCTTCGGACTTGGGGAAACTTTTATGAATTATTGGGAACAATAGGGATTGAATTTGGTCTTGAAATTTTTATGACATGTTACCCTATATCTTATTTTTTTAAAAAAAATTGGTTGCATTCAATTTGAAGGAGTATAGGGCAAGTTATTCCCTGCTCAACCTACTCTAGTAAGATCTAGAGACAAAAACCTAGGGCAAATTTTAAAAATTCATATCTCCCGCAATATTAATTCAATGGTCTTACAATTTATATGGTTAGAAAGCTCTAGATATCTAGTTTCATATAAAAATATGTTCATCAAGTTTCGGTGGTCGTAGGTAGAGCCGTACACTCTGAAAGTATGGACACCATGAAGTTTTCTATGTTTTCTGATTTTGTTTTGCTACCTTTTTTGTTTTTCATACAAGATTCAATCCCAATTCAACCAAATACTTGACAAACTAGTCATAAATCCTCATAATCACATCATATATCCTCAATTAGATGAGTAGAGCAAGATTTCTCAATAACCACAATTCACTAAAATCAAACAAGAACTTGAATCCTACTTCTAGTTGGATAAGTAGCTTGATTATGTTGAAGCTCTTGATGTAGAAGATGGTTAGAGCTCAAAGATGGAGTGAAATGGAGATGATATAGAAGAAAAGCAAATGGAGAAAGGGCTTTTGTTTAGGGTGCAAAATGAAGGGCATGGGGGGGGGGAATGAAGTTTTTATGATGCGTAGTAGTTGGCTTTCTTGATTCTCATTGGATGTTTGTTTGGGTGGTTAAGAAGTAAGCCAAATCTCCCCATTTTATATGGCTAAATGGCGCCAATTGTGGGGGTAAGGTGGCTAAGTTTTTGGCCACTTGTTTTAGGGTTCAAGGTGTAATTTCATTGATATGGTTCCAGCGGTTTAAAATGTCGAATCTTTACCGACTTCCTTCAAATTAGCAAAATGATTCTAGGAAACTTTATAGGGTTTTTCTATGTCTCTAATCTAGTTGCTCCTAATCCTGATCACTTTAATTAATATCTCTAATTAACTTTTAATTGCTTTTACATAACTATCAAAATCGAATAAATCGATTAATAATATAAATTAATCGTTTTATAAATTCAGGGCCTTTCTATTTACTGTTTTTCGTAGCTAATGGCGTTTTTGAAATTTTGGGCAAGTCTAGAGACATCCTATATCATTTCACATGTGGACATCTCCATGGCCCAATTGGCCAAGAATTAGGTTCCTATGTTTTCACTACGTAATTCTCCTTCGTTTAAAACTTTATTCTACTAATTCTATAGAGGCAGGGACCCAAATGTTATTTTCTAAGAAGTTTAGGAGTCATTATGGAAATAACCTTTAGGGGTCAATATGTAATTACTAAAAGCTTTGGGGCTAGGCTGTAGTTAACAAAAGTTTACACAAGGGCGTTTTCTCATTTCCTAATTGGATATACCTCTTTAATGAAACAAAATAATTCAATCAACAATGCTAATTAGAAGCACCATTTCTTCGGGATGTTACACTATGCCCATAACGACCAGCCTTCATCCCATTACTTGGTTGGTCCCTCAATCTTCTTCCCCCCAAGTGCCCATATATCCAAGCATGATTCCTGCACATAGATCTCGGAATCGTGGCCCCAAATAGGGTCAGTCACCCCTCTTGATCTATGCCTTAATAGAATTCCTTGCCTTTGTGGCACGTGCTCCTTATATACCCCCTCCCCCTGGGCCTAGGGTAAGATATTTTCAACCTAAACACCGGACTATGCTACCTTAGAGCTCAGACAAGAACAATGACATATGATAAGATGATAATGTAAATTTTTTTTTTTTTTTTTTTACATTGAAGTGTATCAAAATTAAATTCATAAATAAATGAAAACTCCTATCATGCTCACAGAAAAATAAAATTCTTCCTTCATAGAGTATCTCAATTATTCATTTCTTCCTTTTCTTTGTAGAATATTTGAACATATTGAAAGTAGAATCTAATTTTGATGCAGTGTCAGTGTATATAATATTATATATAAATATTCAATCATGTATTGTCATGCCAGTGAAAATATTTAATTCATATACCCTAACTTATAAGTTTCAATATAGTGATATATGATTGAATAACAGTGTAAAACTTTTTTACACTAACAATGGATTAAAATTAATCTCTTAAAATCATAACAAATAAAATAGACTAATTTTGATGTACTCTCAGTGGAAAAGAGTTTTAAACTGTCATCCAATTATGTGCTTCTATTTATAAACTTTTAAGATAGTGTATGGTTGAGTCAAATATTTTTGCTGTTGTGTAATATATGATTGGATATTTATGTAAAAGTTTTTTGCACTTACAATGCATTAAAATTGCAAAAATAAAAACTACTCATAGAAATAGTAAAAATTATAAGAGATATGGCTATGAATTCATGTGACTTTGGTAGTTCATTTAACAAAAATAATATTAACTTAAGTGTTATTATATGGCCTATAATCCCATGCTATTAGTAGTCATTATTACATCTAGCAGACTATTATTAACTTAAGGGTTTGTTTGATATGCATCATAGGATAAAGTTTGATAGTATTTTTTGGTAGATATAAAGTTGCATAGTATAAGACCTAATAATGTATGACCTGTTAAAATTTTAATACTATATAATATTTGATAGTATTTTTTTTGGTATATTGATAGCAATGAGATTTGAATTTAAGATCTCATGTAAACTACCTAAACAATTTACCACTAGACCACTCTTATTGTTTGATGGTATAAGATACTATATTATGTAATATAATATTATCATTTCATTATCACAAATAATTCTAATCATAAGTAAAATTTTTAACCAAAAAATAAATAAAATTGTAATAAAATAATACTTTTTATGATAAAATAATTTTTATAATTTTGACAAAATGGTTTTTAAAATTATTATAAATTTTTCTTAATTTTTAATACATGAAATTGTAATTTATATATAACTTTATTTTAATATTCATTTTATAATTTTTTTGAATAAAATATAAAAAATTTAACAAGTATATAATACTCCCTTTATCTTACACATTTTAATATTTTTTATTTTTAATTATCAGAATAATATATAAAAAAGAAAATGTTATTAAAATGATATTTTTCTAAATTATTTAAATTTATATTTAAAATTAAATATTATAATAAAAATATTTATTTATTAAACATAATGTATTTTAAAGATATCTTATTTTTATTATATAAAATTACAAATTTTGTTGGATATTATTTATTAGTAAATACTATTTGTTATTTATTATACGTTCATAATGGTTAATTATTATTTATTTATATATTTTTGTATTATTTAAAATAGTTATTATATATTATATATTATAAATTATTTTTGGAATAACTATTTTTTACATGTTTATATAAATTTTTTGTTTTTATTATTTATCTATTTAATAATTATTTTTATTAAAATATAAAAAAAACCTAAAGAAGTAAAGCAAAAAAAAAATGGAAATGAATATTAAAATTGTGCAACAAAATGACTACAACACTTTTAGGCTTGGTTTGGTAATTCTCTTTAAGGGAGTACCTATGCTTACGAAAAGTATAAGCCAATTTTTTTGTTTGATAAATAAAAAAATTGGAATATTTTTTCTCTTAATTTTTAAAAGCTAAGGATACTCTTAAAAGCACCTCATGGGGTGCTCTTTGTAGGCTATGGTGAGCCTTTCCCCCCTTTTTCCTTCTCCTCCTGCTATTGCTTTAGTAGATGCTTGATAGTTTAGATGGTTTTGACCCTTCAAGCGACATCCCAAGATTGCTCGATGCTGAAGCCATGACCACCACCATAGTCTTTTACTAGTGCCGCCTAGGTAGTCGACTGTGTGATCCCATGTTTTGGTGTCCCGTTGAGTGTTCCTCCCTAGCGTTGGTTCGATTTCAAGGTTATGCCTTTCTTTTCGTCGGTTCCAGCGACAGTGCAGCCATTTAGCCTTGTTGATAGTCTGCCAATTACTCGCTTCGACTTCTTGCTCCCCTTTGGCTTCTTTGTTGCTGTCCATTGAGGTTTTGGGATCTATGGTGTAGCAAGCTATGGTGGAAGAGAGTGGTGGCTTCATGGTGACGGCTTTGAGTGGCGATGGTGGTGGCGCATCTAAAGGAGTGTGGTATGTTCGAGTCTGAGTTTGGTGTTGGCTCTGTGATCGTTTCATATTTTAGTTTGTGGTGGATTCATGATCTTTTTGTGTTTGAGTTTGTTTTCGTGTTTTTCGAGATTATGCTTTTTGTTTCCATGTTGTGTTTTGTGGGCGCAAGGCTTTGGGCTAGCATTGGTCGAGATGTTGATTCAGGGTAGGAAGGTGATTGTCTTTTGATGTTTTCTTTTTGTGGTGATGTACTAGTGGGTGCTTTGAGGTATGTTTTGGGGGTTGCTTTTTTTCTTTCTTTTTCTTTCTTTTTTTTGGGTTTCACCTATCTTTGTTTTGGATCTTTGAGATTCCTTATTTTGCTTTTCTCTTTCTAGAGAGTTTAGAGCCTCCTTTATGATTATTTAAAAAAATGTAGTGCTCTTGAAAGCATCTCATAGGGTGCTTTTTATAGTTAACTTATACTCTAGTATTAAAATTTTAAAGACTAATATAATTTTATTGAAGTTTAATGATAGTAAAAATAAAAATTACTCTTTTTAATATATATATCTATTATAGTCATTTTAGATTTTAAGAATAACTTTATAATATATTTACTAAATACTGCTCTTATGGCTATTTCTTGTTAAGAGCACCTTTTATATTATTTTACTAAACAATAGTACTATAATTTTTTAAGAGCAGTTTTTAGAAAGCCCAAAAAACTTAACAATTTTGAAAAAGCCATAACATTGGTACCAAGTCTTAATCTATTGGCTCCTACTTCATCAATAAAATAAAATCAATAAAGTAAAGCAAAAAAATAAATGAAAATAGATATTAAAATTATGGAATAAAATGACCATAATATCCTTAATTTGATGGCTCTTAATCTATCATAAGAATGAAGATAGGATCAATAAAGTAAACTAGAAATGAAAAAAAATGCAAATTGATAAAAAAGTTTGTTGCCTAAAATTATAGATTTTCTATCAAAATAGGCGGGAAAAATGTTTTGCTTGTGAAAGAGCATTAGATTAGATTAGATTAAATTAGAATTTAGCTGAAATTGAATCAAAATTTCATAATCATTAAAAATTTTATAAATATATAATAATTTACCAAAGAAAAATATAAGATATATATGTCATACATAAGTAGAATTTAAAAGCATATCTATATTATATATTAAATTTACACATAATACTAAGAATGCATTTGTTTTGAATTTTGAAAAAAGTAATTTTAAAATTTAAATTTTATATATAATAAAAAAAGTTGAAAATTAATTTTTTTAAAAATCTAATTATTTTTAAAAATTTATTCAAATATATAAAAATTAATTTTTTAATAAAAAAGATAATTTTTTACTGAAAAAAATACAAACAAATACACCTTAAATTGAGAATTGTTATAAATTAAAAAAGTGAAATTAGCCATCTTTAAATTATTTGATAGGACTTATATACAATAAAAATTATTATTGATCTAAAGGTAAATATTTTTTCACTTTCTCATTTTAAAAAATTACTCACTTTTAAAAGTAGAATATGCATCTTAAAAGTTGAATATTTATCGAACAGTTTGGAGATTTATTATTCGTCACTTTCTCACTTTATAATAATATTCACTTTTATTATTTATCCAACGGTTAGAGGATCCCTATTGCCGATTTTATCGTGCATTTTAAAAGTAGAATATGCATTTTCTCCCACCTTAAGTCACACTGTACTATAAACCTTTTAAAAGAAAAGATGAGGATGCACATAAACTTCTAATTAAAATAACAACTGGTATTGAGCAAGCTTTTACCTTAAGCCGATGTTATTACAATGGCAAATGACCGAGTCTCCACACGTGACAGCCTGGCAGAGTCTCCCTTCCGATCTATGGTCATGTTACCTTTTTTTTTTTTTTGATAGCTAAATAAAGTTTCTCTATTTTGAAGATTACTGTGTACTCTTGGCTTGGCACTGATGACCGATATGCGAGGAAGAGTAAAAAGAGCTAATAGTAATTTAATAAGCCTATTTTATAACTCCTAGTTCGCATAGACACCAACTTAATAATATTATTTTTAGAATGAGTAAAATATTTGCATATTGATTATATAATTTTGGTGAATAGAATAAAAGATAAAAAATTTATAGCAGTGAATAAAATCAAGATTTTATCTCTTTCTCTTTTTATAATGTCTGTTAAAAATATTTATTTTTTATGTATAAATAATATTACTTTTTTAAACTAAATTTTAAAGCTATTCATAAAAAAATTGGCCGGAAATACTTCAGTCTTTGTGATATTAAAATTCTGTCTGTGATTCTTAAGGAGCCATGAATGTAGATGAGATTATTCATTAGATAATGAAAACTTCATTGTCTCCAATTTTAATAAAGTTTTAATGTAGTAATTGAGTTGGAACATTTGCCCAAAATCATAGAGTAGCAAAGAAATTTTTTAAATGAAATTGCATCCCTATCTTATTATATTTATTATTATTTGGATTTTTTTAAATTATTTATAGGTAGTAATATAACACCACCTAAACCAACCACAGACTCGCGTTCGCATGCAGAGGATAATAACATAACCGAATATTTACATACATACACGATGAAGCCACGAAGATAACCGGCGGAAACAATATGCTTCATTGGAAATCTCATATGAATGTGCAACTTCAACCGACAATCATCTTAGGAATCTCAAAAAACGACAAAGCGATTTCAACACGCAATTGTCGCCTCATATGTATGTAATTTACGCACAGCACGCCCATCAAATGAACAACAAACAGAAGTAAGGTTCCTCCGTAAAAAAGGACACAATGCATGAGGTTTGAGCAAAACTTTCAATGCAGGGCTTTCATGGGGTCAAACAAGGAAACATCAGAGAGTGTCCTGCGCAAAGAACAAGAGCAAACAGAGAGCCACAAAATTACTCTGGAGGCTGCAAAAATAGAACTAGCTAAGGCAAAGGAAGAGCTCGAAAGAGCCAAAGAGAGCGCTATTCAGTCCTGGCTCGACTCCAAGCCTCTAATTGATGAACTTGAGAAGCAGAAATCCAATCTTGCTGAAGCTCAACAAAGTTCAAAGGCATCAAACACTGCCATCTTGGAGTTGGAATCCCAGCTAGAGACCATCAAAAAGTGCATCAAGTCCAAAAGAGAGGACCAACTCAAGACAGAGTCCATGATCCAAGAAATCAAACATGCTTTGGATCAAACGCGTGACGAAATGGAAGATATCAAGCTTGACATAAAGAAAGAAAATCAAGAAAGGGAAGAACTGAGACAAATCCTGCGTCTAAGGAAGCAGAAAATTCAGGCCTTGCAGCTCACTTTTCAAGCTGCAACCTTAGAGTCAGATGCTGTGGAAGAATCTAGTGTTAGAGCTAATCAACAACAGGTATATCATTCAGAAACTCATGTAGATGAAATCCAACTCACACATGAAGACTACCATGCCCTTACAAGAAGAGCTAAACGAAAAATCTTGCGGGCGAATTGGCGTGTTTTGGTTTCAATGGATCAAAAACATGCAGCTGAGGCTGCCCATGAGTTAGCATTATCAAGATTGAACAAGTTTTGCTCCAGTAAATCATGGAGTATGAAGACAAGAAACATAATTAGGCAATGGTACACGGAAAGGGATGCAAAAAATCAAACTGTTGAAGGGGAACTAGCGACTAACAGAAGAAGGGATTCACATAAATCGCATGCCAAATCATTAGCCAAGCGTGAAGGGGGAAAACTAGAGATAAAGAGAAGAACAGCAAGTGGTATTAAGATAATGAAGAAAAAGCCATCCATTTTGTACAAAATGACAAAATGTCTTGTACAAAGTATAAGGAAATTACGTGGATGACTTATAGGTGTTTTGGTACTATGTTTTTTATGAAGCATCTTGCCAAACATGACACTCTTGAGTGAGATTTCTCACTTTATGAATCAAATTAATCCTTAATATATGTTTAATTATGTGAGTAATTTTTACTAAGCCTCTTCAAGCTAACAAATCAAGTAGTATTGGCCTAACCTCTCAAAGCTCATAACGACCACTACTAAGCTAGGTTACAATGATAAGTTTGAAAGATTTGTGTTTCAATAAAACTCTTAGTAAATCATTCAAAGGTGTATGAAACAATTAAGTTTAGTATGTAGTGACTTCTCAATAATCTCACTAAGAGCATATTGACTGTTACAAAGCAAATGAGAAGATATTGTTCATGAGAAGTTACAACGAGTAACTTTCTAGACGTTCAGAAGGTTGAGAAAGATGGAAGCTTGATAAGATATTCAAATGCGTAAAGTTCCAACTACTTCTTCTTTGTCTTCAAGGTTTATATAGACTTCAAAATCTAGCCTTTGATATTTCAGACCTTGAGCCCAGAGCTTTTCAATCTACTGGTCTAAGATTGAAGAGAGAAGTAGATTGCTTTCTTTCTCAGCAAGTAAGTATATCACTAAAGAAGAAAACTAGCTGTTTGGGGCAACCGGTTCTTTAGAGTTGTCAGCACTTCTTTTGAATCTTGTCTTGTTAAGTTTGACCTTTAAAAATAATCCATGAATCATGTAGAGTAAGTTTTGAGAGTGAGATACTTCATGAAGATCATCTTTCTAAAGATCACTCTTCTGATCAAAGTCTTCTAGATAGATTATCCTTCTAATATGCTCGGGATCCTTTCGATGACATAGATACATTCTTCTGATACTTCTAGTACGCTTTATGTCAAAAAGAATTTTAGAATCATAGACTCTCTTGAGAAAAAGTTAGGTTCTTAAGTGTAAGCTTTTAGCTTATATCTTTTCTGTTAAGTGTTAGTTAGTCTTAAAGAGGATTTTACTTCCACTTCTCACTTAGTTGTTCTTAAAATTCAAGTGTTGACTCACTAAGCCCCTTGTCACTTAAACTTGCTCTTTAGGATTAGTTAAGTTATTAAAACATGTTTTCTTCCTTATTCTTAAGGTGTTGGCTAATTTACATAGAAAGGATTATTAAGCCTTTTGCTTTGTTTTTCTTTTGAAAAATTATTTAAATTTCTTAGTTAATTAAGTTTTATTGAACCTTAATCCCATCGTTTACATAAATTAAAAGTCTCATTTCCCTTATTGCATGATGAGGCTACGTCCTTATATTAGGGTTCACAAGTCTGTTCATTTTGATTTTTCTTAAGAAGATTACTAAATTATTTAGTTTGTTATTTACTAATTAAAACATTTCCGTTCTTTATTTAAATATTCGGGCCGAAAACCCCTTTTATGGCCTTAAACTTCTTTTAATTTTTCTTCGTATTGTAACTTTATTTAATCACTTAGTTGCATTGAGTTTTATCATCAATTTAACCAAAACATTTTCTTTCCCTCTTTTTCCATACATGGCCAAAACCATCATCCTTTCCTTTACTAAGTTTTATTTTCATTTTTCTCTTACAAATTCTCTTAAAATTTTATGTAGATTCAAGATCAACCAACCAACATTTCAAACTTATTTTTCTTCCTTTTTCTCTTTGTTTGGCTGAATATATGTAGGGTTCAAGCAACCATTTTATTTTTCTTTTCTTCACAAAACCTCTTGATCTTGTCTTTTAAAGGCTTATGGAACTTAGATCTAGGCTTATTACAAATTTTAGCTTTATGGAATTACTTAAACAAGAGGTAACCCACTTGTGTTCATATTTTAAGATCCACTTTCTCATGGATTAGAAACCAAGCCAACTAACATAATGTCATAAGGAAGCACCTTTAAAGCACTTTTTATGAAGTATAAGCATGGTACAAGCCAAGAAAAGAATAAAACTTGAGTCTTTAAGCGTTGCTTCACAAAATAAATCGTTTAAAATATTTTAGAAAGCTTGAGAAATATTTTGAACTAATTAAAATCACATATGAAGCTTTAGAAACAACAAGAACTATAAAGGAGACATTTTCATACATTGTCAAGAAGCAAAAAGCTTGAAACAAGGCTCAACACTCAAAGCTATGGAAAAGCTTGAATCTTTCAAGAACTTGTCTTAAAAAAAGAGAGTAGAAGAGAACCCTACCTATAAAGAAGAAGTAAGCTTCAAGTAGAAGGATCTCCAAGCTGCAAAACACTAACTTGAAGAAGAAAAACTCCTCCTCCAAGCTTGATCAAGGCCACAGGTTCCAAGAAAAGAAAATGAGATCTTTGTTGTCTCTTAGGCTTGGGGGGTTTTAGTGTTTATGATTGCAAGAGTTAAAGGTTATAACTCTTGCAATGTGTTTGGGAAAGGTAAGAGTTAGAGAGGAAGAAGATGATAGTGTCTTAGAGAAGAAGATATGAGCTTTCTTAACAAGGAAGGAGGTGATAAAAATTCAAAATGATGAAAGAGAATGGAGGGAGGAGGCTGTGACTTCTACAATAAAAAAAGGGCTAGGGATTTTCATTTTTTTCTTATGTGGGGGAACAAAATGGATATTAGGATTAGAGTTTTAATTTTGCAAGACCACACTTTTAGTTTTTACTTTAGACAAAAGCTTATTTACTTTTACTATAAAACACTCTTGTCTCTTACTTTTATATTTGATGACATCTTCTCGTCCTTCTTGTCTCTTTGACTTTGTAATTTCAATTTGATGATGAGATTAAGTGTTCTTACTACTCATATGACTTAATTAATTAAAGATTAGTGATTAATTCATGTTTTCATAATTAGTATGATTAATTTTTTAATTATGTTTAATTAATCTTAATTAATTAAATTTTTTATAATTAGTGATTAAGTAGTCTCTTTAAGGTTTCCTTTTCTTTAATTAGTTCTTTAGGGTTTGGTTTCCTCCAATTAGCACGTTTCTAATTTTAATTAAGCTTTCCTTTAATCTTTCATTCCTTGATTATCCCCTTTGAACTCTTAATTAAGCTCTATTCCTTAATTTCTCATTAATTACCTAATTACTTAGGATTATTGAGATGATTAATACAAAAGATCTCCCCAATTGCTCATTAATTTCACATTACTACTCATATAGCCTTGTTTTTACTATGAATTTTGCATTAGGATCTCCCCAACATAGTAAAAGCCCATCTTAGTATTTTCCTAGGTAGAAACAATGTGCTTGTTGGTTAGATATCATGACTACACAGGGCACTCAGTAAAACAAAGTTGTTGGTGTTGGAATATCCAACAATTGAGTGCCTATTTCGTGCTCACCATCTAGACTTTTCGGATTTTTGTTGTTTAGTTCATCTGGAGCTTTTTTCACATTCAACTTAAGATTTGTAATGGACTTGTTTCACAAATGTGATATTCTTCAAGTTCTCACTATTCATAACAAAGAGCGTGGCCGGATAGAAATCCACTGAACATAGCGATTGGACACAATCAACCAATATTCCTCCTTATAAATCACATTTGCAAATCCATATCTACTAGCTTATGGCTTATGTTAAATGAAAAGACAATAAATATTCTATTAATCAATTGGGAGTATGGTGGCAAATTTTGGGTATAATCACACATTTCTAATCCAAATCTTGGTAGTTTTGATTCAACTAAGAGCAGAACCTAGTCAATTTCTTGAAGGCAAAAAGGGTCCATATTTTATGTAGTTAAATAAAGAGAGAGTATATAATCTTGCTTCAATATCTTGTATTTGAATAGTTTGAAGTACACTACATTTGTGTGCATTCTTTCCATCAAGAATGACTTCCACCATTTAAAGGTTGATAATGAAATCTTTCTTTAAGCACATGTTTGACTAATTTTTTTTAAGCCACTAAGTAATGTAATCCTTGAAAGTTGATTAAGTTCTACATTAATAAATGTGGTGATGATATGTACTCACTTTGGTTTCAAACATGTATATTTCACTTTCATTTAAAATAGGCCAGAGTAGTCATTTTATGCTTTTTGTCGACACAATTCTAGTCATGGTTGGCCGCATCCAAAAGTTTCGCCTCTCATTCGAGATGACTACTAAACACAATGCCCTCTCAAATTGGAATTGCGTCGCCATAGGGCTCCACTTCCAAGAACTCCATATTTCTCTCTTTGATTACAATTGGGGCGACGATAAGAAATTGTTGTTGCTTAGCCACATTTTTAGGTGCAAGTCACTCGTGTCCCTCACTTTGGAGGATAGCATGCATTTGGATGATATTAAAATCTGTTTATTTGGTAACCTTTAAGAACCTAGAGCTACATATCTCCACTTTTAACACCATTGACACAATTTTATGTGGCTGCCTTGCTTTGGAAACTCTTCAACTTTCCTAAAGTGAGTAATGCACCTACTATCCACATGCCTTTGGATGAGTGCATTTATTAGACCCATTTATTACTAGATTTAACATAGCTTTGTGCTTTAATTGAAGAGATTTTAGCTTTTTTTATGTGATAATTGGACTTGTTGTAGACAATGAGCATTTAAATGTTGATTTGGCAAATATTTGTGATCTTGTAGGTTTTATTGTTGATTTTACTCAATTATTGCAAGGAAGGAATTAATAAACAAATTCATTAGAATATTTTGGGACCAAATCTAAACTATTTTGGGAAAGTATTAGAGAAGAAAATTTTGAATCTCTCTCTCATTAGATCGAATTTATATGATTCAAGATGTTCTAGAAATATAAAGAGAACATCTTTAACTTTGTTGTTGACCACAAATTCTAGTTCTAAAAGTTTCTTGGTGAAAATCGAGTTACAAAATTGAGGAGCAAATCTATCCTAATGTTATCTAGCTTGACCTTTGTTTAGTATTTTACCAACATCTCGAACTATAGAAGTCCGATTGATGTGGTTTTTGTAGTGTTGGAAAGATAACTCAAAGATCTACAATTGCTATTTGTACCTTAGAAGGCTAATTCCAACCACAAAGAGTGCTACAGAGTCTGTAAGTAGATGGTTTAGATTGATGATAACTACTCGGTAAGTGTACCGAATCGATCAAGCAGTAAACACGGTGAGTGAGTATCGTCCCATAAGGATTGAAGTTACCAAGTAACACTTCACTAATTCAATTTTTGTTTAGATGAAATCAACTGTTTGGATTAAAGAAAGCTCTAATTCAAAACGTAACTAAAATGGAGAATGAAAGCAAGATATATAATAACTTAAAACAAGCAAAAGATAATATCAAAATTTCAAAACACTAGAGGTTGGGATAGTCTAAATTTTCTTACTTTTTAATTGAATTCCTCAAATATTTAATTTGGAGATTTTAGATTATTGACAGGATTATTAGTGAACTAACCCCAATTCCTTGGTGAATCAATTCTCATACTCATGCTAAAATATGACAATTCCTTGACTAAATTTCAACATAAGTTTGGATTAAGCTAAGAAATCAATCCACATGCTATACAAAACTCAAGAATTATTCCTAACCCTTGAAATTCATACTGTTCATCCTTGGAGCTAATTCATACATAATTTTCCCAAATCATGTAAGAACCCATAGCCAATCATGAATAACAACTCATAACTTATTGCATATAAATACAAAAGATGAATAATTAGTCCAAGAAATCCATATCAAAGTATGAAAAATCCAATCCCAATACAATCCTTTCAGAACCAATTCCTTCCCCTAGCTATAGTTTCTAGCAACTCATCCTATGAAAAACCCAAGAAATAGAAGATGAATCTTCAATCTCCACTCTTCCTCTTGTTCCCAAGGCATTCCAATAGCTTCAGAGCTTCCTTCCCTATGTTTCTCTTCGAGTTCCCCTCTTAGATAGCCCAAAAGTCCCGTGTTTCCCTTTATTTAAGTGAATCTGATTTGTGACAGCACGCGTTGGGTGCCTAGGCGCTGGGTGTTGGGCGCCTAGGCGCCAGACCATTTGACAGCAAAGTTAAATTAGCAAAATCAACGCTTAGGCAATAAAAGTTTAGCGCCTGGGAGTAAACAAGCATAAAAAACACTCATCAAAGGTAATTTTAAAATGGTTTTGGATCGCTTTAAGCTCTTAAAATCTTATCACTTTGATGGAACATCACACCCCCAAACCTAAGATGTTGCTTGTCCTCAAGCAAAAGTAAGTAAAAGAACAATATTGACACCTAACAAGAATTGTGTATCATATGTGCTCTCAGGAAAACTCCTCAACATCACAGTTCAAAAATAAGCACAAGGGAACAAACAAAATCATACAATCAGTACATACATTCCTTATAACCCAATCAAAAATGCATAAAACCATAGATCAGTTCAAGATCAAATAATTTGGATTAGATTATGCAGATACTCAAGAAATATCTCAAACTTAGTCCATAATTTTCATCCTTGTCTCCACTAATGTAGAAGTAATGTACCAAGGTGATCAAAAGGGCCTTTTAAAGCTTGTAGTGTTAGGTCAAAGGTGAAGGTTAAGAAAGAAAGGAAAGGAAAAATTAAAAACTAGGTCAAATATTTGAAATATGCATCACAAATTATACTGGATTCTAAAGTATTGCCACTACTCTAACAAATTTTTTTTTCACCGAACTATCTTCTTCTTCTTCTTCTTCTTTTTCTTCTTCTTTTTTATGAAACTATACAATGCACAACTATAAGCATTTTCTCTTTTTCTTCTCTTTTTTTTTCTTTTTTTTTTCTAGAAGAATTCACAAAAGAAATAAAATCATCAAAAATAAAAAATGTGGCAGACACTTTTGAAATGGATAAAATATGCAATGCATAACCTCAAATACCCAACAAATGTTATTGAAGGTAGGAAAAAAAATGTTTTTTTTTTCTTTCAGTTTAAAGAGGTAAGATAGATGTAGGTTAAACAAAAGAAAAGGCCTTTAATCATTTTTTTTTCAGCTTCAAAAAGAGACCTAGGGATACACGTTATTGGGTTGGCTTGAAAAGCTCAAACGGTCCGAAGAATGCCCTAATCATTTCACCAAGATGCACTACCCTAGGATTTCGTCTCAAGAGGGAATCAAATATGTTTCAAGATAAGAGTCAATTCAAATATTCCGCATAATCTTTCTCTAGAAAATTAACCCAGTCCATCCCCAAGAAAATGCACATCCTAGATCAAAGCACTATATTGCATGATGAATGAGAGTATGATCCATTGAAAACATTGTGCTCATGATACTCCAAGTTTATTAAAATGCTTGCAATCATTGAGCACTCAACACACTTCTTAAAAGAAACTTTTCACAAACATGAAACTAAGAGACTCTTTTTTTTTTTAAAAAATAAATAAATAAGACTCTATTGACACTAAGCCACCTAAACTCCAACAACTAAGCAAAGACAATAAACTAACAACCAAACAAAATAGAACAAAATAAAGAAAAATGAAATAAAATAAAATAAAAGAAAGCAGTAAAACTCCCCTAATTTTCTTGTAGCGAACCATCGCCTACTGCTCAACATCATCATCATTATCCAAAGGCAGTGGAAAGGAAGAAAATTGGTTCACATTAACTCTGACAATCTGATCACAAGCTCAAATCATCTACTCCATTCACCAATGTTGCTTATTGTGAGTTAACATGAAATAAGGGTAAGGCAAATGTTCTAATGCATGCTAACAATTATGAAATTTTTTTTGTGGCCGACATTATATAAATCCCCCTACAAAGGCTCCGAACTCAGGGAGGCACTCAAGTCGACATAAGAAACACTAAATTACCACACCCATGAAAACAAAAAAAACAAAAAACTTGGATTGCCTCCTAAGAAGCGCTAACTTAAGGTCTTCAGCTTCACCTGTGAAATTTATCCTAGTCAAAAATATCATAAATGTATGCTTTCCTTACAAATAGCAGAGTTATCAAATATTTACCAAAGATATGCACAAGAATAACATATAAGAGATGAGGAATATAAATCAGTTCTTTGTGCATCATCTAAGGAAAACTGACAGCTATTAGTTTGCATACTTGCAATTCATGTTGAGAGATAGAGAGACTAAGCATGATTGAATTGTCCTCTTCTAGATTTTTTCTATCTCCTAACACATATGCCTCACATAATTCCTCATCGGTTGCAACTACCACTTCATTATCTTGACCATCATCCACTTTTGGCTCATAATACGGGCATAAACATGTAGGATGCATGCTACTTGAACAAACACAACATAAATCCAGTGATGACATCCAGTTCTCAAGCTCATAAAATGGACAAAAATTTGTTTGATGCATGACACTTGAACATATGTCACAAGAAGAAAAAATGATTGGGCATGCATTTGTTGGATGTGTAGAACTTCCACATATATCACAACGATAGCCATCCATCTAAGAACAAGTAAACAGAGACAAGAAATTTTTTTAATTTTTTTTTAAATTCTATACAAATTAGACAAATAAAAGGAGAATTTAAAAAAGAGAAAAAATTTAAAATAGAAATTTATCAATTACTAATGTTGTTGATAAAACACTCAATCCTTGGCAACGGTGCCAAAAACTTGATAACTACTCAGTAAGTGCACTGAATCGTTCAAATAGTAAACACGGTGAATGAATATCGTCTCATGAGGATTGAAGTTACTAAGCAACACTTCACTAATTCAATTTCTATTTAGATTATATCAACTGTTTGGATTGAATAAAGCTTTAATTCAAAACGTAACTAAAACGGAGAATGAAAACAAGAGATATAATAACTTAAAACAAGCAAAAGATAATCTCAAAATTTCAAAACACTAGAGGTTGGGATGGTCTGAATTTTCTTACTCTTTAATTGAATTCCTCAAATACTTAATTTGGATATTTTAGATTAATGACAGGATTATTAGTGAACTAACCCCAATTCCTTGGTGAATCAATTCTCATACTCATGCTAAAATATGACAATTCCTTGACTAAATTTCAACATAAGTTTGGATTAAGCCTAGAAATCAATCCATATGCCATACAAAACTCAAGAATTATTCCTAACCCTTAAAATTCATATTGTTCATCCTTGGAGCTAATTCATACACAATTTTCCCAAATCATGTAAGAACCCTAAGCCAATCATGAATAACAACTCATAACTTATTGCATATAAACACAAAAGATGAACAATTAATCCAAGAAATCCATATCAAAGTATCAAAAATCCAAATCCAATACAATCTTTTTAGAACCAATCCCTTCCCTTAGTTATAGTTTCTAGCAACTCATCCTATGAAAGAGTAAAAAGAGCAAAAGTACAGAAAAACTCATGAAAAACCCAAGAAATGGAAGATGAATCTTCAATCTCCACTCTTCCTCTTGTTCCCAAGGTGTTCCAATAGCTTTAGAGCTTCCTTCCTTGTGTTTCTCTTCGAGTTTCCCTCTTAGATAGCCCAAAAGTCCCATGTTTCCCTTTATTTAAGTGAATTTGATTTGTGACAGCAAGCGTTGGGCGCCAAATCACCTGACAACAAAGTTAAATCAGTGCCTGGGTGGTGAAAGTTTAGTGCCTAGGCGCTCAAATATCCACAAAAATGCTAAAAAAAATGCAATAACATAATAACTAGTAAACAAGCATAAAAAACACTTATCAAAGGTAATTTTAAAATGGTCTTGGATCGCTTTAAGCTCTTCAAATCTCATCACTTTGATGAAACATCAATTGAGCCCTACACCAAAACACAAATTGGGCTTCCATAGATCAATTTAGACATAGCCAAAGGTTAATTGGCCTCCTCCCTTACACTTTCATATGTGCCCCTCCCTCATTATTTTGACCTAAGCCACTTAATCAAAAAAGGGGTTGGAGGCTAAACCTAAGGAAGGTTGGGTCTTGGTGTTGGCACCAAAATTTACCAAATGCCCTCGGCTGAGAGTGAGGTTTAGCCAAGTATGATTTCTGGTTCACCCCTTGCACTAGCCAAACCACAAGCTAGCATGGCCGAGGGAGATCGGTGCCAAGGCCATAACATAAGTACCAAATGGCCTAGTATATATTGAGCAGACATGTGTCAACCTTTCTATAGCATAGCTTGGAAGGATAAGCCAACCAAAGGAATTAGTACAAAGCCATGGCAGTTACACAAGAGCGGTTATGGAAGAAGTTTCGCCTATAAATAAGGTAAGGCTCAGCCATTTCAAAGATCCTCGAGAATCAACTACACAACTTATCTCATTTACTTTGTTTTACTTTCGTTGTACTTTTACTTTTCCATTTATCTTTCAATTTCATTTCTAGTCTTTTAGCCCCTCAATTATACTTAATCGTATCGTTAAGTTATCCACACAGATTAGCCATGGATGCTTAAAAAAGGATACCCACTATAATTGATTAGAGATTCAATGAAAGTTCTGCTGATTGCATCATATCCATCTTTATTCGTGTTTTATTTTGCTGGTTACATTAGCATTTGATCTTAGCCAAGTGCTTTCTTTAATAACTTGGGAAACCATATATATCCAAGGAGCATATTTCCTTCCTTCAAGTAATTGTTTGATTCTTGGAATCAAAGGGCTTTGGCTAGCTAATTTCAAAGTTTGGCACGCTTAGCACACCCACTAGCCAAGAAATAGCCCGAACACTAAGAGACAACAATACATCATAAATCCATGTTTTTGAAAGATGAGGAACGGCCATACAAGGAAGCTTGCTATGGTTCTTTGCAACTTGGAAGAAAAGAGGATTATCCATTATATATATATATATATATATATATATATATATATATATATATATATATATCCCTTTTCTTCTCTCATGTCTATTATGTTTATTTTCTTGATGGTTTTGAATATTATATTCATGAGTGGCTAAACTCTTGTATGCTAGGGGGAAGATGTAGCCTAGTGATTGGTGATATATTGACTTTTGTTTTGATTTAACTGAACCTTTTTTTATTTCAATTGAGTTTTTATTTTTGTGCTTAATGTCTTCCTTGGCTTGATCGTCCATAGGATTGATCCTAGAGTTTTTGTAGGCTAAGAGGAATCTAAGTGCAAACTCAAACAATGAAATAAAACCTTGGTTCACCTAGTTGTCTATGAATAGTTTAGAATTCTCATGGAGCTTTTAAGGGGAATCATAGATAATTCATGCCTCTTGCCTTAGGATACAATTTTTAGATATGTCGGTTCTTTGTTAAGGATTTACAGTGGATTAGTATGCGAGAGGAATCTGGTGCTAATTAAGATAGGATCCTTACCCCAACAATTGAATAGATAGGTTTAGTTAGATTGTTAGAAGGTCAATCCTCATCATAATCTAGGTAAAATCGGATCCCTGATGCTTCTTTCCATTTATTTTCTTAACTCTCGAATTGCATCAATTTCTCTATTTAACTAATTTCTTATTCATTTTATTTTTAATTCAAATTCTTTGCAATCTCTACTTTATGTATTAACCTAAATAAATTCTAATTAGTGATCGTAGTAGTTGGTTAATTCAATCCTCATGGGAATGATACTCTACTCACTACTAATTATTTGATGGACCTAGTGCACTTGCCATTGCATGTGTGTGTGTGGCAAGAAAAAGAAACAAACCATGCCTGTCATCAAATTTTTGACACCAATGCCAGGTATTGAATCTTTTCAATAATGCGAGACCAATATGGAAAACCCTTTTTTGCATTGTTTTTCTTTATTCTTATTTTTTTTTTCTTATGTTCTCTTGAATTTCAAGTGTACCTGAAGGACTGGCTTATGGGATTCCTTCTATTTTGATCGAGAGATTGAGAGAACACTAAGGAGACAGAGAAGGCTAATTCAATTAGTAAAAGAACAAGCGTTAAATACCATGGTTGAAGATGAAGTTCCTCATAGGAAGACTGTAGACGGGTACATCAATCCGTGCACCTCATGCATTGCCTAGCATCCTATTCATGCCAACAACTTCGAGCTCAAGCTAGCTCTACTTGGAAAATGTTCAAGCTCAAGCTTGCTCAAGAAATTCTTTAAGGGTATTATTGTCTTCCTAAAAAATATTTTTGGTCATTCTCTTTAAATATTATTTAATAAGTCTTTTTCAATAATTTTGATGTAATTAATCCATTTTCTTAACTAAATCTTGTTAACGGTCCTTTGTACTAATTTTCCCAATGTAGAGTTAATATTGAAATAGAATCAATGCATTTACAATGGAAATCTAAATAAAATAAAAGTAAGATAACTTTGACTAAATGAAATAAGAATAAAACAAAACAAAATGAAAAGAAATGAATCAAAAGAGCGATGGCATTACATAAAGTTTCCCTGCGGCTCCGTGATGTCATGATGACGTGAGGAATGTGAGACACTTGAGTGAGTGTTTGACTTGCCCAGACTAAGCGATCTAAGGCTTATTTATAGTCAAATTCTAACTGCTAAAAATTGATTGTCATATGGCATCTTCCAAGAGGTCAGACGTGGGTCGTGGGTTTTCAATCACCTTCAGCATTTAGTCACATTCTCCACTTCTTTTCTTCATTTGACTACATGCATGAAAATTGTCCCCAAATATGCAGATATGGGCAGTTATGTTCAAAACGTGGGTTATTGCTTGCACTCTTGCATTTCTTCGACAAACTCTTCTAGAAGATCTGAGTAATGGCCGAATTCCTTGTTCACAATGTATTTTTAGCAAATTTTACTATGTCAAACCACAACCAATAACAGATTCCTCAAATCAACTTCAATTCATTTCCATGTAAATCACTACGCAAAATTTCCCAAGCACCAAGTCATGCTAATCAACACATTCACCACGTCAATGCTTTCGATATATCCTCTTTTCATAAAAACCTTAGTGAAATGACTTATTAAACATCACCATACGCAACCATGTTCAAACATAACATCTACTTTTCAACAATGGCCTTTTTCAAGTACTTATCTTATCGATATGTTTCTTTCGACTTCTATTCCTCTTTTAAATATCCTTTCTTCAATAGGTCAAGTTATTGCTTTCAACCAATATCAAGAAACCGTCCAATTTTCTTAGGCTTAAATATATTTTTGATTCTTAGAAATATAGTAAGTTTCAATTTTGATCCCTACAAAATTTTTAGTTTAGTTTTGGTCCATTTTTTTTTAGAATGTTAGATTTTAGTCTTTGTTGATCTAAATATTGGTTCTTATAAGTATTTTAAAATATATGTTTAGTACTTATAAATACGAGAAATTTTGTTTTAGATCTTTGTAACTATCACTACTTAACAACTAGGCTAATGCAACAGAGACCAAAATCGAACATTTTAAAAAAATTTGAATCAAAATCAAGCTAAAATTTTTGTAAGAATGAAAACTGGAATTCATTATATTTATAGGGAGTAAAACATATTTAAAGTCATTTTCTTATGCATATTCTCGTGGTGGAAGCAATCTCTTCGACACCCTAACATTGATTCTATTTTTTTTTAAAGAAAATGTTGATAATTAAGTTTAGCAAATTATCTCTTTCTTAATTAGTAATAAACTTTTTCTTAATTATTAATTTCTTAAATAATTTATCCATATTTAATCAAAGAAATAGAAAATTTTTTGACTAATATTTTAGTTGATTCAAATAATTTGATAATTATTTTCTTGAAATAAGATTTTAATATTTGAGTTTTGTGAATAGAGAAAATAAATGTTAAAAAAATTTTGTTTCCATTATTGTATATAGATCAACTAGACTCATACTAAATTAATTAATGTTCAATAAAATCTAGATAATTATAACTAATGTGTCTTTTAAATATTAGTTAAAAGTGAATCCCAACCGTTTTCTTAACTAATATTTAAAAGACACATATATAAATAATATTAGTGGAATTCACTTCAGAGCAATAACTTAATACACTACAAGAAAATAAGCAACCAGCAAGATGATTCAAGTGGTTGTGACAATCACTTGATGTCAAAAGTAATGAGCATTTACCGGCGGTTGGACAAACCGCCCTCAAACGATTGCATTTTATTTTGGCGCAAACACTTTTCTCTCTCCCGCGCTAGAAGCTCGGTGTATTAGGATTTCTCTGTTCTCCAAAAAAATGAAAAAATGAAATAAATCCCTAATCCCCCATTTTCTCTTGTGTATCAGTGTTTTCATTCTCTTCTCTACTCTGAAATCCCAAATCCCTTCTCTCTTGTGCCCCATTTCATCTACATTCTCCACATTGCAGTCTTGGTGACTCACAGCATAACGTTGTGGACCCAAACCAGTGGCCAACATCACAGGTCCAACTTCATTGATTGATTAGCTCTGGTCCTGTTTATATATTTCATTTCATCTATCTATGCATGCTTCATTGTCTCTTTGTGCTCTCTGAATATGGTTATGGTTTAATGAAGTTCTTATGCCATTCATTATTTGAAATTTTTTTTTTATTAAATTTATTTTTTTGGATTTCTTTTTGACAGGATTTATTTCATCTCTGTAGACTCAATGGCGAAAGAATCGTAGGGCCCAATGGTGTTTCCTTAAATGCCCATCCCCATTCCCTAGTACCTGTTGTTTGAATTATCAAAATTTGAAGGCATTAAGATTTTGGGAGAAGAGAAGGAAGATCCTCAGACCTTGTTTCAATTGTCGTCACGATCACATTGTTGGTGTTAGTGCTGTAGCTTAGCTCACACAAACATGGTGCGTTCTCCTCTTGTTTCTATTTCCTGTGTTATTGATTCCGCCAAATGAATCCTTTTGTTATTTCTCTAATTTATAAATCAATCTATTTTATCCTAATACATCATATATTCATGTACATTATTTCTGTCTATGTGTGGTGATTTTGTTGTATCCATGTCATGCTTATGTTAGTGCCACTAATGCTACTTGCATGTGAGCAAGAGCAAGCTGAGAAAAAATCCTACATTATGGTCAATTTAAGATCTATTATTGACTATGGCTTAGATAGTTAGATATTGGATTCAGACTCAATTAGGTCTACAACATTTTCCATTTTTTCCTGACTTTGAAATAGATATATAATCCGAAGGTGTATAAATTAAACGGGGAAAAAAAGATATATCAAGTTATCAACATGATTTATGAGAAATCTCCAACCACTTTCCTTTCCTTTTTTTTTGGCTAAGACAATCTCCACCTACTTTGCATGATGATTGCTATTCAAACTTGACATGGGTCTCACATGTGGGGAAGGTACAACATGTATTTCACACAAAGGAACCAGAGCTGGGCCCTAGTGTTTGTTGTATGAAATGAAACTATAGATTTTATCTTCTTCCATTAGCCTTATTAACTACACTTGCACAAACCCATCAGAGAGAATATTTCATTTGTCTCAAGAAATTCTTATATAAGCTAAACTCTCTAATGAAGAACAATTTTCCTAATTTGTCACATCGCATACATTGATTAGTTTATGTGCAAATGATTTTATGATTCTAGCTAGTCTTACTTCTAAGGTCTGATCAAATACTAATAATAATACTGCTAAGTATAAGGCTAACATATAGAATTATAAGACATATTCTCAACCTTTATAAGTGGGGCTCTAGGTGAACATATAGAGTGAGACATCTTCTCAACCTATAAGTAGGGATATTGCTTTCATGTATGATTATTGATTATTCAAATTACAATAGACCAATTACTAATTCTTGTCTTTATCTCAGCAATTCTTTTCCAATTTTCAATTTTGCCAATAGTGATCACCACCTCTTACATTCCAACTTGATAACTTGCTTTTAATGTAGTACTTTACTAACCCTTTCCCACTTAGGCTCGAATGCTTTTCTCTGTGAATTCACAATCTAATCTAATGTCTCACCACCCCCAATTGCTCATGTTATCTGTTTTGTGTTGTTTTAATTGTTTATTATTGGGGAGAGTATACTACCTAGCTTGTTGTACATAGAATGAGACTATGCTTTCAATAATTGGTCATTGTTCATTATTAAAGGAATGGCATGCTGCTTCTAAAACATTGAATGCATGCTACTTTCAATCATTATCATTTAGAGACTATTTGCAATTCTTTAGATGTCTTTCTAAGTTAGTGGGTTCCTTTTGTGTATGTGTGTAAAATATACAAATGACAGAATTTTTTTTGACATGCATTTTATTAAATATAATGGTGTAGATAAAAATAGAAGCTTAGGGACATTATGTGTTGATGGCTCTTTGATGCTGTTAGAAGTTTTAAATTGTGCCCATGCAAGAAGTTTTTTAATGTTTCAAGAGTTTTTATCCTAAATGGGATAGGATAATGAAGTATTGTGTTAATTGAGGGGCGTTGATGTTTTGTTCTAAAGAGCAGCGTCTCTCTCTACTATACTTGGCTAATGACATCTTGCAAAATAGTAGCTGAAAGGGAGGTGAGTTCATAGACTGGAAAGTTCTTCTTGGAGCTACAGCGTGTTTATGAAAGTGGTGATGAACATGGAAGGAAAGGAGTGATGAGACTTGTAAGTCTTATTCTCACTTGTTATAAGTTCTGTAAATAAGTTGTATTACACACACAAATAGTCAATGTCTTCATACTGTGCCTATATTCTAATTCCGTAGCTTTGTGGCCTAGCTTGGGTAATATGTTCCTGTCCTCTTCTCTTTCTTTGGGCATTTCCTTCTTTCATTAAAATTGGTAGATAACATTTAATTGGTCTAGTTGAAAGAATTATAAATCTCCATGTCAAAGTATCTAATTCACAATATTGTGCTATGTACATATAAATGATTTGATTAACAATGTTAATTTGTCTCTAAGTTTTCAATGATAAGAATTAATACTAGATCATAATCATCATATAATGAAGTTGTAGATATGAAAAGGTTAACTACAAGGCTATAGAATCACCCTACATGATAGCAGGGGGCATCACGTTGAAGAGCAGAGCCTCCAAGGACACTATGCTGCTAAATTATCACTTTACAAAAAGCAAATAAATAAATAATAAGAAAAAAATCACTTATTTCCCTACCTCAGTTTCCTAACTGGCAAAAGTGGAACCTGAATAACTTGCTTTACTTAATATTCTCCTTTTTCAAAATGTTCATGTGATGTTACATTTCAAGAAAATTGGTACATAGATCTAGAAGTACCTAAATTTGATCATATTCACATGTGCACTATGGAGATATGACAAACACAGAAGGAAACAAGCCTTTAAAAATCAAAACTAAGAAGAAACATGCACTAGAGATAGAAAGAAGAATATTGATAAGTGAAGAGCAGGATTATTGACTTGATAAGATTGATATGCATCGCTAGCTAGGTTCATGTTTTGGACATAAATGATACTAGAGATAGAAAGAAGAGTATCCAGTTATAACAAGAATTAGTAGGATTCTTGTCAACTTAAAATTCTGGTATTAGAATTAGAAGTGAGTCATTTGTAATTTTAGTGTTTATTTTTTAAATTGGTAACGTCACTTGATATTTTGATTTATTTTCAGTATTTCTTTTGTGTAATATTGTAAACTGTTTGTTTACCTCCAAAAGAACTATGTTGCTTTCTACCCACTAATTTTTTTGGTTTCAATTTTTATTTATATTCAGGCAACTGTATCTATAAAGAAGGTGCATATTTACTAAAGTGTGATAGTAAAGGAAATCTCAAGCTCTGCCCTTTTAGAACTTCTCTGGTATGCATTTCTGCTATGGACCATGTTTCTTATTACATTTTGTTCTCCAAATTTGTTATATAGATATTAAATTTAGAGGCACCACATTTGTAGTTGTTCCAAACTCTTGTTCCCTTAGTCTTTGGCCTTTGATTTTCAGTTTTATTATCTTTATTATTATCTCAGGAGAAGCTTTTAAGTGATTCTCATAGGCAACTTATAATAAAATCCACACAAAATAATTGAAAACAACAACACTACTCCCAAAAATATTATATTTGTCTATTCATTAATTCTTAAAGGCTTAATTATATGAGTTTGCCTTTTAAATAAAATATTAAATTTAAAAGAAACACTGCCAAAGTACCAAGGTAGCAAGTCATGAGATAAGAATTTCATTTTTTTTATTTTTTAATCTATTGACAGTAAAAGATTGATTATTTCTCTAAGTCAATTTTTTATGTTGATATGCGATATTCTTTTCTGTACAAATATAAGGTATTGTTTCATTATTTGACTTTTCATATTAATACATGTTAGTTTCTCTATTTAGTACTTAATGATATTATTATATATAAGTATAGATATTTTTCTTCCTATTTTACTCGAAGTATTGAATTTAACCTTACCTCAACTACATTTTTGGGAAAGACTAAAAATAGCAGCTTATTAATAAAGTGTAGATTTGTAAAAGTACATTACATTGAGTTTAATTTTACTTCCTTGAGTTTCTATGTATTTTATAAAAAAAAATGTTTTTAAACAAGATTTTTAAAACACACACAAAGAAAAGACTTGTCTCGTGTTATTATTGAATGATTCTTTTCTTTTTGTTTTTTTGGTGTTGTATTCTTGAATGCTTCAATTAGCAATGCTACTTATTTTATTATTATTATTATTTTTAAAATTTTGAACTTCATCCAAACACTTGCTCTAAATATAAGGTTCCCTTTCAATTTCTTTGAATTATGTGCTTTGATTCCTTTCATTTGATTGGTTTCTTCATACTATGCTTACCCAAAACTCATATATTATATGCCTGATGATTGATGTTTAGGTAATTAGAATTGGTTTTGAAATTGGTGCATATGATTTTCTAATATATGCGGTTTAATGTTTGTGTTTTAAAAGATATTAAATGTTTTGTATTTTTTAAATTCAGAACAAAGACTCTAAAGCTATGGATAAGTCGTGGATCACAAAACCACGAAATTCTCCTGAGTACGAGCAAGGGGTTTCGGGATTTATTGATTTTGCTTTTTTGCATCGCTCCGTTAATAGTAAAATAATATGCCCTTGTTCTTCATGTGCTTTTAAAAAATGGCAAACAAAGGATGTGGTGTATGAGCACTTGATCTGTAAGCAATTCCCAAAAGGATATACATTTTGGTTTTATCATGGGGAATGCTCCATGGGGGAAATTAGTAATGTCTCAAGCACTAGTGTTTTACATGCAGTACAAGACCCTCTGGTTCAAGTAGATTCTATTCGAGACATGATCAATGAAGCTTTTGGACCCTTAACAACAAACGGAGAAGTTATTGAAGGTGAAGGAGCGATGCCAAATGTAACTCAAGAAGGGCATGAAGCAAAAGGGTTATATGAATTACTGAGAGATGGAGAGCAACCATTATATGAAGGG
The DNA here is from genome assembly GCA_031439585.1 of Pterocarpus macrocarpus. Taxonomy (NCBI): domain Eukaryota; kingdom Viridiplantae; phylum Streptophyta; class Magnoliopsida; order Fabales; family Fabaceae; genus Pterocarpus; species Pterocarpus macrocarpus. The sequence goes on along the minus strand of CM062513.1, from coordinate 29,178,662 downwards.
TGCACAAGATATTCAAAACTATCTTTCATGGTGAAGTTATATCATATAAAATGCCTATGTAGAATGAGTGACAAGTCTATGACAATGATATTAGAACTATTGAATGATGCATTTGAACATGCAAAGATTCCAAGTTCATTTTATGAGGCAAAGAAGACTATCACCAAGCTTGGTTTAAACTACAACAAGATACATGCATGTCCGAATAATTGCATGTTGTATTGGGGTGAGGATGAGAATAGGGAGACATGCAAAGTTTGTAACAAGTCTAGATGGAAAGTAAACTCAAAAGGTGGTCAAACTGGGGCATCTATTGGTGGTAACAAGAGGAAAAAGTTGCCTGCAAAAATCCTTCGTTACTTTCCTTTAAAACCGCGATTGCAAAGACTATTTTTATCATCAAAGACGGCGGAGGATATGAAATGGCATGCTATAGATAGCAATAAGGATGGCATGATGAGGCATCCAAGAGACTCGGAAGCCTGGAAAAGTTTTGATTCAACGAACACTTTGTTTGCTTGATTTTAAATGTGCGCCTTGCATTAGCTACTGATGGTTTCAATCCATTTGGAACTTTGAGTGCAAGTTATAGTATTTGGCCAGTCATTCTTATTCCATATAACACCCCTCCATGGGTATGTATGAAGCAAACATCATTCATCATTTCGATGATAATTCCGGGCAAAAAAATGCCAGGAAATGACATAGATGTCTACTTGCAACCTCTAATCAAGGAGTTAAAAGAGTTATGGTATGAGGGTGTCGATGCATATGATGCTTCTGTGCAAGAGATGTTTAAGTTGCATGCAGCTTTATTGTGGACAATTAGTGACTTTCCTGGGCTAGGGACTCTTTCTGGGTGAACACATACACAGGACTAACTTGTCCATCTTGCAATTTTGACCAAGTTCCTTGTCGTCTTAATCATAGTAAAAAATTTTGTTTTATGGGGCATCGTCGTTTTCTTGTTCAAAGGCATAGGTTTAGATTGAACAAAATTCGATTTAATGGAGAGCAAGAGACAAGGTGTGCACCAAGAACATTATCTGGTGATGAAATTCTTTCACAAGTTGAGAATATTAATGTCACATTCGGGCGAAGACCAGAAACAGAAAGAAGGGGAAAAAGATTGCGCAATGGTGGACCTGTTGAATATGGTAACACTCAACAATGGAAAAAAAAAAGCATATTTTTTGAGCTTCCATATTGGAAGTGTAACTTGTTGCGTCATAATCTTGATATGATGCATATCGAGAAGAATGTGTGTGACAATATCATCTACACCTTGCTAAATGATAGTGCAAAGTCAAAAGATCATATCAATGCTCGAAAAGACCTTCAAGCAATGGGCATCAAATGTGACCTTTGGCCAGATGAAAATGGAAAGTGTCCTCCAGCTATTTTTACGTTGACTAACGTGGGTAAAAAAGCATTCTTGACAACTTTGAAAAACATCACTGTTCCAGATGGTTATGCAAGCAACATTTCAAAGTGTATTGATTTGGATAATCTTAAGTTGAATGGGATGTTGAAAAGCCATGATTGTCATATATTTTTGACCATCCAATACTTAGTTATATTTTTGACTTTAGGCCTTCTTCTACTTAGTTCAATATTAGGATATGAAACTTGGGTTTATATGTTATTGCAAATTTTGTAATTTTCTTTTTATGACTTTCGAGGACTATTAAATATGTAAGACTTGCAAGATACACTTTACATTATGCAATATTTTGATGTACATATACAATTTTAATTAAGTAATGAATGATTGGTATTTTTATATTTATGTATAATACCTTAAATTTTTTAGTTGATGCAAATTTATTGATACAAGAATTGAAATTAAAAATATATATTACAAAATTAAATGAACTCACTGAGGAAAACAAATTTTTCGACAACATTTTTCCCCGCGGTTTTAAAACCGCCGCAATGGTTTTAATGGATTTTAAATCATGTTTATTAGCGACGGTTTTAAACCGCCGCTATGTTTTTCGTCATTTTTACCCGTTGATTTTCTGCGGCGGTTCAAAACCGCCGCTATGTTTTTTCTGATTTTTCAAATTTTGTTTTTCGCGGCGGTTCATAAACGACCGCCGCTTTGTTTTTTCCATTTTATAAACTCGGTCTTTCGCGACGGTATACGAACCGCCGCCATTAGCTGTTGGCAATTCGCGGCGGCTGTTCCAACGGTTGACTAAAACCGCCGCGAAATGACCTCCCGACGCTTTCCTTTACGACGTTTTATGAACCGCCGCGGTTGGATTTTAGCGGGGGTTTGAACTGCCGCTAGTTGACTTATAAACCGCCGCCGCTTGCCATATTTCTTGTAGTGATAGAGGTAAAAGCCTACAAGCTACAATGGTAGGAGAAAGAAGGCGGTTGTTGTTTTGGTGTTTTTTTCTTTGTTGTTTTTGTGTTTTTTTGTTTTTTTTGGGGGTTTGGTTGTGCGCTAATCCCTTTACTGGTTCACAATATTCAAAGTCACAAGTAAAGCCCGTCTGATTAGCTACAAGAATAGTTAAATTCTTTTAAAACTGACTGACTTCTGCTTTCTTAATTATTTTATGACATGTTTTTCACATACGCCTGTATTTGGTTTAAGAGAGAAAGGACTAGAGCACATGAAATACATTCCTAGTTCACCCTCCTACAGTTTGTCCTTATCTCCCCCTGTTGTCCTGTGAGGACACCTATGAGGCTCATCTTCTCCATTGATGCTGCAAAGTCCTTGAAAAACAGATCAGGACACTGGCTATAGTTGTTGACCAATGAAGCAGTGGTTCCGTCACCCAACAGAGCCTGGTCTGTCTTAAGTAGCCCTGTATTGTTCACAACGTTTGTGTAATACCTGTTATCAAATACCACGGTAGTGATGGGATCCAAGGGAGCTAGATTGTTGTCAGAACCATTTTGACTTAGGCACAGTATCTGTAACCTTTGTAGAAGTACAGGATCAAGCGTTGGATCAGGTTTACCAGTGCCACTAAAGTTGAAGAGCCTTTGCTTGAACGTAAGGCATTGGGCCAGGCCTATGGTGTGGGCACCTGAGTTGATCGCACATACATGACATGAGAGATGCACACTTGATCTAATAACTAGCATGTGAATAGCAACTTTGTGCCTTGTCAAAACGTATTTAGAAGTAGCACCAATTTCTTAATTTAATGAACTATGAAGTACAAAAAAATACTTTCCCTACTCTTCAATTGCTGGTTAGTCAAACTCAAAGATACCAAGCTATAAATACTCCAAAATTGTCAAAACAGAGAAGTGAAGGAAGCAAACCTGAGAGCGCTGCTACATCCTTGATATCAAGACCCTTGGAATTGAACTTGGCTATAATGGTTGCTAGGGAATCGAAGGGTGCAGGCAATGCATTTGCCTCTCTCTCGCTTGCTGTTGTGCCATCTCTACGACCCAGGAGTACATTCCAGACTGGTCCATTACTCTGAGAAAATTAAAGAAGGTATTAAGATATTTGACGCATTACATTCCATAGGGTGTTACTGTTGATACTGAATAGAAAGGCACAGGAGTCTCTTACAAGATAAACGGCTTCTCTGGCTGCTAAAGCTAGTATATCAGCACATGACACTGTGGATGGACATTCAATCTCTAAAGCAAACTTGATTGCGTCAATGACCTCAAATCCTCTAATTGAATTTTTATTAGGCAACGCATTTTTCTCCCCCTTAAAAGTGCTGGTATCATCAAGTAGCACAGACCCATCACAACCCTGTGTACCCAAAAAGTTGGGTATTGAAAAAAAAAAAAAAAAATACAATACAAGCACAGATAGCTTTAGCAATCAAAGCATATTGTGGTGTGGTAAGCTGAATTCGTATGAAAATTACTCCTTTTCTATCCCTCACTGGAAAATTCTACTAGATACTTCAATTTGTGTTTTACTTTGGAAATAAAAAATAACCAAGCAGAAACAATACGGCTTATTTACATTGGCGAAACAATCATGGAAATGAAGGCGCAAGAGAGAAGCTGCAATCCTTCGATCAAGTGCCATAGCTGACCCGATTGTCGTCCGAACAACATTGGTGAGGCATGGACAAGTTTCATCATAGAAATTATAACAAAGTTCACAGCATACTAGAGGACTAAGGAACAGGAGCCAAATCAAGAGAACAAAAGGATTCTTATTAAGGTTACACTCCATAAGTCGAAAATCGAAAGCCAACAAGTAACAACTCAACTACAGTTGCCGTGAGACAATAGTTAGTAAAGTGAAGCAATTTATAGAAGAAAAAGGCGTTGAGGAAAATGATGTACATGCAGAACATTTAAGTACGGATTTCACATAAGAAGACAGACAGCCAATTTTGATTATGGAGATAAAAAGGGAGAAAAAGGAAGACACAGAAAATTTTTGAATGGTGAAAATTTGATTTCTGTTGTTTTTTTAAAAAGGGTCTGTGAATTTGATGTGGGAAAATTCTTATATGCTACTTTTCTTCTTCTAGGAGAATGTTGACCATTAAATGCAACTTATGTTGATTCAATTAATACAATAATTAATATAGATCTAAGGACAGATAGGTACCGAAGAACTTCATTGTCATGATCCATTGTTATATCATTCACACATCATCTTGTCACGGAGACAAATTGATAAATTTCATCAGGTGGGGCTGCCTTATATCTAAACCCCATTAAAGAAAGGATTAGGATAAATACATAGACACACACTTTACAAATCGCCTTTTCACCATTCAAATTTTCTCTCTTTCTTTCTCTCCCTCTTTTATCTCCATATGCAAATAAAGAACTCTCATATGGCTGTAAATGCATTCTTAATTTGACTCAGGCTTTTCCAAGTGAAGAATAGGGACACTCGAATGGGTGTAATTAATGAGTATTCTTTTCCTTTTCACAACTAGTCCCGCCAATATAGTTGATAATACTTGCACTTTGGGGATAAGTCGTACAAATTGTAGGAGATGTGAAGAAGAAGAATATCCAAAGCAGAATTCTAAGTTAGCACCATTGGAATGAGTTCTGTAAATCTATCGTATGGTGGAATGTGAATACACTCATGTAGTAAAATCCGTGTGGCACAGAAATGTTACGCACGTACATGACACAAATTTAATTTAAGCCATTTACGTTTGAGATAAGAGAAAGAGAGAGAGAGGTGAGGAGGGGGGGGGGGGGAAGAGAGACTAGATGTAATAATAATTGAATATTTCTGACACTCCTATATAGGAGAGTTTGTGTAACATGATAACAGCTAGCAAAGCGAAATAATAAGCATGGGATTAAAAGTGGGAAACGACCAAATCAAGCTCACGTAAAAGCTACATGAGATTATCCCAATTCCCAACACCAACTATAGAACGAGGTGGCGGAAATGGAAAAAACTAAATTGGATTAGACCAATAGGCTTATGTGGCCTCGAGGACCTGAAAACTAACATGAGTTGATCCTTTTTATTCTTTTGGTAATAACTCACCTAATTTTAAATTAAAATAGTGAGTAAAAAAAGTCTTTCTTATATTATAAGTAAAATTTGCCAAATATGACATTTTATTTGCACTGTAATCAGCTACATTTTAGTTTCATTTCATTCCTTTCGTTTCCGTGGAAGAGCAGCTTACAATGACCCGAATCTGAATATTAACTTCTGGTGCCAAAAGGTATTCATCTTCATTTATGACATCACAAATATACTATCCCTTTTTTCCCACAAAAAGAAATAAGAATGCTAGTTATATATACGGAAACAAATTAATAGTTGTGCAAATTTGGAAGAAAGAATATTATCAGTATGACTTACGGTTTTAATATTGTTTGTATTGACCAATAAATAGGGATTCCACAATCAGCTGAACAAGTAGCGCGTCTTATTCTTTTAGTGCCAGCTTAAAGCCTCAAACTCAATCAGATTCAGAAGTAGAGAGGAACATCAAGCGTTACTTTATTTCGTGTTTAAGCGCTGGACCAATCATGCTGCAGCGTACCTTTGTAATCTTGTATATTATTATCTCGCTAATTTTTTTTTCAATTAACATCGTAAGTTCTCCAACAAAAGTTTTCCTGCATGGCTGCGTCCAATGTTTTCTCGATTTACTTTATTAATGGAAAATCTGTATATGATAAGACCAAACAAAGTTGTGTTAGATTCAAAGGAAAGAAGAAGTGAATGAAGGAATATTTCTGATGAATTTCTCATCACTTACATTTTTTTTGGGGTCTAAATCATCTTCATATAGAATATATTGGATCTATGTTAATCTGGTTCAAATCGAATTGATTTAATAAGTAGGTAAAGTTCTCACAATACACATTTTCATATATAATTATTATTTACAAAAGAAACCTGAGACCTTACTTAATGATAAAAAATTTATTCATAGATTGTTAAGAAATTTTCATATTTAATCATATGATTAAATAAAGGTTGATGCTGTGGTGCACCAAACTAAGTATGTTGCACTATACAACAGGGGAATTTGATGGTGAGGATAGGTGGTGCGTACATACAACCAACATAAACCTCCTTTCATTGCTGTCAGCCGTAGTTGTTAAAACTGGATCCATGAAGAATGAGAGGCACACTGCACTTCCGCTATGTGATGCAACTTCTTGTGTCATAAAATGCTAATAATAATGTATATTATATTTTTATTTGAATTATATTATATTTTTATATATTTATTTAATAAAATTTAGTTCAACCAATGATCCACTGGTTGAATCAGTAACCCAGCAACCTAGTGCCTTAACCGGGTCGATCACCGGTTCGAGTTTAATAACTATAGTATAAGCATCATCACCAGATTCACCATTGGCTCATAGATGTTAAAGGCAGACCCATTATTGTCATTAAAAAACCACCACATGTACCGTCAAAGAGCAAATTGAAGATGGTTTTTCTTTTCTCCAAAATCAAACTTTCCTGCTTTGTTTGCAATGGCTTTTATTTTTATTTTTATTTTTATTTTTTGATTTCCTCTTCCATGCTAAAACAATTAATAAGCACTTCAAACCTGGTTATACATAACATATATTATCTTCACTCATTTCTTACAATCTTTCTAATCAATAATCAAAAAGTGGCGAAAATAAAAAATAGAAGGACCAATCTCTAAAAGTTTTTGTAACATGTGGCTCAAGTAGGACTCATGAGGAAGGGATGCATGATAGCAATACAAAAGGGGAGTTAGTTACAAAACCCTTAGACGTGGCTGCTAAAAATCGAAAAAGAAGAAGCAATTGTGCAAGAGCAACAAATAGGTGGATGAAGGACTTTGTTTGGCAAGATCATTGTGGTATCATTCTCTCCCTGACAATTTCTCTTTCTCTCTGATATTTCTCCTCTCTGATATTCCTTTTATCTATCACTCTCTTTTCTATTCTCATTAGTGACTTTTATCCTTAGATACCATTGCTGAAGACAATGGTACAACAGAACCTTGACATTCGTGGCTTATCCAACACCATTTACTTTCCTATTTCTGCATAATTTTCCTAATTGTTCAGTACTTTTGTTCTCTCTAGTGAGACTTGTTAGAAAGCTTGAAATATTACCAAGTTTTATACTTGAGACCTTGATATTTTATTTCTTTATTTGTTAGTACTGTTCCATTGAAAATTTGTTCCATTGATGCTTTCATTAGCCATGGTGAAGGAAGCTAACGCTGAGATTAAGAAGATCTATGAATTGATAAAGCATATTGCCAATGATGAATAGAGAGCACTGTCAGCTCAAATTGCTAATGAAGCAAAGCTAAGAATGGAATCCTTTCAGAAGGCACTGGACTCCTTCATGCAAAATCAACAGCATAGCCCAAACCATGGAACGAGCTCAAATTATGATAATCAACAGCCTCCCCTTTACACATATAAGGTTAGGAAACTCTACTTGGATCTACCCCGATTTGATGGTACCAACGCTCAAGTGGATTTTTAGTGTTGAGAAATTTTTTGATTACTATAATGTGCCTAATCATGAACGAATTTTTGTGGCTGCTATACACATGGAAAAAAGGTGTTGTCCTCGGGTTCCAAATGATGGGAAGGAATGATCTTTTTCAATCGTGGCATGCTCTAGCAAGAGTTATTGAAATTGAATTTGGACCTTCAATTTTTTATTGTCCGAGGGCCTCTCTGTTCAAATTGACACAACAAGGCATGGTCAGTGAGTATTATATGGCAATTCACAACCTTGGCTAATCACTGCCATATTGAACCACCAGAAGCACTGTTAGATTGCTTTCTTAGTGGACTCAACAGTGATATTTGCAGGGATGTCATGGCTCAGAGTCTTACTTCCCTTTTAAGAGATGTGGCTCTAGCTAAGCTTTATGAAGAGAAATATCTTACTACCTTTAAACCATGATTTTCCCGATACATATCTCGTACTCAACAATGGACTACAAACAAATTAACATTACCTAGACCACCACCTAAACTATCCTTTCCCCTTTTACTACCTACACCAAACACCAAACCAACTACCACGGCTTCCGAACTTGTGGTTAAGAAAATGACAGTAGGCGAAATGCAATTGAGACGTGAAACGGGGTTATGCTATTGGTGTGATGATAAATTCTCTCTCAACCATAAGTGTCCTAACTGGCAATTCCTGATGCTACATTCGGAAGAAGAGATTAATGAAAGTGAGGAAGAACAGCCCACTAATGTAGTTCAAAATAGTGAGAATAGTGAGCAAGCTATGCAAGCTGAAACTGAGCACCATTTATCCTTGAATGCCATGAAGGGAATGTGTAGAGTAGGGACAATTCGCTTTCAAGCTCAACTTCAGGGTGTGGATATTCAGGTTTTAATTGATGGATGAAGTTTAGATAATTTTCTTCAGGCCTATATTGCCAAGTTCCTGAATTTGCTTATTGAGCCTGCTCCAATGTTTAGAGTCATTGTGGGTAATGACCATCATATGGCAGCAAAAGGGTCGGTTAGGAATGTGGAAGTGTAGATGCAAGGTCATATCATTGGGGTACCAGTTTACTTATTGCTTGTTTTAGGAGTAGATCTTATTCTTGGGGCAACTTGGTTGGTGACTCACTAATGGTATTTGGCTAACTATGATTCCCTACAAATTAAATTTTTTTATCAAGGAAAATTTATCACCTTGAGAGGTGAGGCTTCACTAAGACCAGTTGTAGCTCAATTCAACCATGTTAGAAAATTCCATGCCACAAATTCAATTGCTAAAGCTTATACTATAGAGCCAATTGACATGACTCGTCACTTAGAACCATTGCTGGAACTTCCTAAGAATGTTGAACTAGAATTAGCCTTGCTGTTACATCAATATTGATAGATTTTTGACAAACCTATTGGGTTGCCTCCTACTAGAGCTCATGATCATCACATTTCCTTGGTTGAGGGTGCAAGACCTATTACGGTGAGACCCTATCACTATCCTCATGGCCAGAAAAACCAAATAGAAATGATAGTTCAACAGATGCTTGAAGAAGGCATCATTCAGCTAAGTAGAAGTCCCTTTTCATCTCCTAATTTACTAGTAAAGAAAAAAGATGGTACATGGATATTTTGCACCGATTACCGTTCACTAAATGCTATTACAATTAAGGATTCATTTCCTATCCCAATTGTAGATGAATTAATTGATGAACTATTTGGAGGAACTTATTTTTCAAAGTTGGATTTAAGATTCAGATATCATAAGATTTTGGTGAGCCCGGAAGATAAATGCAAGACTGCTTTCAGAACACACCAAGGACACTATGAGTGGTTAGTCATGCCCTTTGAGCTAACTAATGCACCTACCATGTTTCAAAACCTGATGAATGACATATTCCAAGGTCTGTTATGAAAGTTTATTCTTGTGTTTTTTTTATGATATATTAATATATAGTGTTGATTGGAACTCACATCTACAACACTTAGAAAGGGTGTTACAAATATTGCAAAAGGAAAAAATTGTATGCCAAACTCTCTAAATGTTCCTTTGGTGCTAAGGAAATTGACTATTTGGGCGACACAATTAATGGTGCTGGTGTTTCAATGGATAAGAGCAAATTGTGTGCTGTTCGGGATTGGCCTATTCCTACAGATCTCAAGCGATTAAGAGGCTTTCTAGGATTGACTAGCTACTATAGAAAATTTGTTAAAAGGTGTTGACACCTAAATATTCAAGTGCCGTTGGCTGATGGTCAAATTTGGCCAAATGAGGTTATAAAGTATTCCCTACTAGCCGAACCATTAGTTTAGCACAGCTAGAAGAGCAATGACAGAAGACAATAATCAAAGCATTACTCGGCCAAGCTCAAAGTTAAAGGGCTAATCAGCTTAGATTGGGAAATCAACTCACAATGCAAAGTGAAGGATTCAGAAGAGCTGAGACATAAGTAAAAGCCTCTAAGTCCAAGTTAGCAAGCATGCATGTGACAACCCTTCCAGGCTTCGGCTAGGAGGAAACCAAATCAACCAACTAAGGAGCACGCAGCTACAGCAATTATTGGAAAGCAGCTATGGAAAGATCTTGCCTATAAATAGAGCAAGAGATAACCAATCAAGGGATTGGAATCATCAACCCTAATTACCAATTTATCTTATTTTTACTTGTATTCTTTACTTTATCAACACTTTTATCTTTTCTAGTTTTAGCCTTTTGCTGGCCTCTCGGCCTTACCACTTGTATCAAATCCTCTCCTTAAACTTTCCACATGGATTGACCATGGGGGTTTAGGAAGAATCTAGCCTTTTTCCTTGCAATTATTCCTTTTTTCAAGTTCTTCCACACGGATTGACTATGGAAACTTGAAAAGGATGCCTATTGTAACTAGTTATTAATTTAATAGAAATTTAGCTGATTACAATTTCATCTATCCTTTACTTGTGCTTTTGGTTACTATAAACTTGATTTCAGCCGAGTGCTTTCTTTGAGTAACTTGAGAACCCATATCCAAGGAGTAGATTTCCCTTCTTGGAGCAATCATTTGACACTTAGAATCATAAAAACATTTTGCTAGCCGATTTCAAGGTTTGGCACGCCTAGTACAACCAAGAGCTGAGAGATAGCCCAAACAAAGGGTATGCTTCAATCGCATCTCCCTTAGCTGATATGCTAAAGAATGACTCTTTCTGTTGGAATTCAAAGTCTACTGAGACTTGTGAAGCTCTGAAAAAGGCCATGACCTCAACTTTGGTCTTGAACCTTCTAGATTTTAAGCAAACTTTTAACCTGGAAACTGGTGCATTAGGGAATAGAGTAGGAGCAGTTTTAAGTCAAAAAGGCCACCCTATAGCATATTTTTCAAAATAGCTCACTCTTAGAATGCAAAGACAATCAGCATATACTAGAGAACTCTTTGTCATTATTGAAGCTTTAGCTAAATTTTGGCACTATTTGCTGGGTGCCAAGGTTGTGATAAAAAAACATATCAAGAGTTTGAAATCATTATTGAGTCAATCACTTGAAACACCTGAGCAATAGAAATGGATGCATAAGTTTATTGGATTTGACTTTAAAATCCAATGCAAACTATGGAAGGAGAATATTGCTGCAGATTCTCTATCTAGAAGTTTCAGTATGGCATGTTCAACACCTTCTGTGGATTGGCTTAAGCAACTAAACAAGCTGTGCAACATGCTGATGACTTAAAACAATTATTTCAGTAATGTACTCATCAAACTCAAGAAGATAAGCACTACTTAGTAAAGAATAGACTTTTGTATTGGAAGAACAGATTATGGATATTTTGACAGAATTTCATTATTCACCAATGGGAGGACACTCTGGGGTGGCAAAAACAATAGATAGAATTTGCTCTTAATTCTATTAGCCTAAGATGCAGTAGAGAATTCTGGAATTCATCCAATGATGTGAGGTTTTGCCAAAAGACTAAAACAAAAAATATGCATCCTGCTAGTTTACTACAACCTCTACCTATACCAGCCCAATTGTGGGAGGATATTTGCATGGATTTTATAAGAAGGCTTCCCCCTTCCAATTCTTACACAATTATCATGGTGGTTGTTGATCGATTGTCAAAATTTGTACACTTTCTTCCACTAAAAATAGATTATAACAGCAAGAGTGTAGCTGAGGCATTCATTTCGAATATTGTTAAAATACATGGCATCCCTGAATCCATCACTTCAAATAGGGACAGGTCTTTATTAGTCATTTTTGGCGATATCTTTTTATTTTAAGTCAGAAGGCACTACTTTGGCTATGAGTTCTTGCTACCATCCCCAAACGAATAGGCAAAGTGAGGTACTTAACAAGACACTTGAGATGTTTTTGCTTTCAAAATCCAAAGAATTGGCTTAAGTTGCTTCAATGGGCTCAATATTGGTATAATGCTTCTTTTCATCACAACATAACCATGTCTCTCTTCAAGGCCTTATTTGGGAGAGAACCACCATTGCTTACTCGATACAAAGTCAGTCCTCAAGATGCACCATCAGTTCTAGAATTACTGCAACAAAGAGACAAAATTTTGATAGAATTGAAAACCAATATGCACAAGGCATAGCAATATGTGAAGACTCAAGCTGACAGAAATCGAAGAGCTTTAGAGATTTAGATTGGTGATATGGTTTTGGTCAAACTCCAACCGTATAGATATCATTCATTGGCCTTAAGGAGGAACCAAAAGCTTGGTATGAGGTTTTTTGGTCCCTTCAAAATAATAGCAAAACTCAGTCTGTGGCATATAGGCTTAAACTTTCTCACCATGCTAGAATCCATCTAGTTTTTCGTATTTCCCTCTTGAAGAAGTTTAAAGGAGACTCCACCAATTAATACCTGCCTCTGCCACTTACTAGTTCAGAAATAGAACTACTTAAACTATCAAGCAAGGATAGCAGCTCATACCTCAAGTCCTTGTTTAGTGGCAAGAAACACCAACTGAGGAAGCTTCTTGGGAAAATGTGGTTGAATTGAAGGCTAATTTTCCAACATTCAACCTTGAGGACAAGGTTGTCTTAAATAGGGGAAGGTATTGTAACATGTTGCTCTAGGACTCATGAAAAGGGGTGCATGATAGCAATACAAAAGGGGAGTTAGTTACAAAACCCTTACACGTGGCTGCTGAAAATCGAAAGAAAAGAAGCAATCGTGTAAGAGCAACAAATAGATGGATGGAGGACTTTGTCTGGCAGGATTATTGTGGTATCATTCTCTATCTAATAATTTCTCTTTCTCTCTGATATTTCTTTTCTCTATCACTCTCTTCTCTATTCTCATTGGTGACTTTTATCCTTAGTACCATTGCTCAAGACAAGGGTATAGCAAAACCTTGACATTCGTGGCTTATCCAACACCATTTACTTTTCTATTTCTGCATAATTTTCCTAATTGTTTTGTTCTTTTGTTCTCTCTAATGAGACTTGTTAGAGAGCTTGAACTGTTACTCAGTTTTGTACTTGAGACCTTGATATTTTATTTCTTCATCTATTAGTATTGTTCTATTGGAAATCTATTCCAGTTTTTAGCCTAGCCTAGACCATTCTTGAAAGCTCTTCATAGTTAGAGATAGAAATAAAAAATTATGCACAGATAGTCTTCACAAATCATTGTTATCTCACATAGATATGGTGAATGGTTGATTGTTGATGAAGAAAATGGCAATAACACGAGGTTGAGCAAAAAGGTGAGTTAATGAGAAAAAGTGCACTAATGGTTGCTAGTTGTACGCATGCACCATCAATTCTCACTTTTAGATCCACTTGGTGTGTGGTATGCTATATTTAGCCTGGTGCTCCATAGCATTAGCCTTAAATAAATTACCTAAAAGTAGTTGATTGCAATAAAAGTGGACTGTGATTAGTGAATTTTACCCATAATATTAAGATTTGAATCTCAAAATTATCATTTATGGAGACTTTTATCTAATTACTACCTCAACTTAAAATTACATGAGTAATTTTTAAGATAAAAAATATGATTAAATAAAATTGTGACTTTCTGTATTACTTTGTTTTTCTTTTTTTCCGTATACTGTATTATATTCATTATTTTTTTTGGTCATGAATGAATTATATTCAATTTTCTCGTTAGCAATTTAGCATCACTGTCACTGAAATGGATTTGGTGCTTGTTTGGACTAGGATATTTTGTTGGTCCAAAATTTGAAGACTATATATTAATGTCTTGCAATAAAGATCTCAACTCGATTGTGGCTGTCAAAAGTAATTTTAACAATGTGTTACTGTTTTGTTACTTTTAGAGTTTCAGCAAATGTCATTTAGGTACACAAAAACAATAAAAGCCATTTTTTATCGGGTAAGCCAATTATATGAATCCAACAACATTATTGTATTTTGTCATGAAATAAGTATTTAAGAAAATCATTTAAACCCTTATCGTTCTCAATATTTTCATTTCTCCTCCTAACCAATAAACTACAATTCAAGACACTGGAAATTTTAGGGCACAAAGGTGGTGCAACCATCCCCTTCTCTCAACGTGGATCCACCCCTAGTTTCAGCCAATAGTAAATTTCGTATCTCTACAAAAATCACCCAAAATTAATTCCGGAATAATATTTCAAACAGAAAACTTTGTTCTAAAACCAAACAAAAAAAAAAATCTTGACACTCTTTTAGCATCATCTATAGCCTACTGACCAAAGTTAGGTGAGCATTGTCTGTAGCCTTCTTGAAAACATTAATACTACTTGTACATCAAAAGTAAATATTAAAGGTAGATCCTATAAAAAGAGAATTACTTCTGAAACGGCAACAATTTCTTCCATCCAATGAGAGGATTAACGTAGGCAGTTCTTGTTGGGGGTATAATTTTTCATAACCCAGAACTGAAAATTTAAGTAGACAGTATTACATGTATATCCAACTGGAGTTGACTAACACTGCCAACACAAGCGGCCAAATCAGAAACCCCATGAAAGCACGAGGGGTGCATACTAATATCTACATGATATTGACTTCATCCTAATGTCCATGGAGCTAGAATTATTCACTCTAGAAGGTTAATTGCTGCATCTGCAATGCTCCAAGTCAGTGTAATAATATAATACAAAAAATGCTGCTAGAGTCTCATGCAGCATAACTAAGAAGCTCTTCTCTTATCAATGATAAACTTGAGATAGAACCTCAACAGCTGCAAGTCACCTACAAGAGCGTGCATGTAAAATATAGTACAACAACAGCCCTATCCGTTACCATAACTGATGAAAACTTCATTCACAGCAGTCATCAGAAAATACCATTTTTTTTTCTTTTCCCCCCTTTTAACACAGTCACAGACAACCACAAGGTAGTGGACCATGTGTGTTATAGAGTAATGCTTCAAGAGTAGGGAGGAGATAGAGCAATTTGAAGTCACTGCTACGTAGAAGCTACGTTGTAAGAATAAATGCCCAATTTCAGTAGAAAAAAAAATCATGCATAAGGATTGAGCTATAGGCCATGCAAGGCTAAAAAAAGAATGACCAAGAATAGGATGGAGTCATTGGTTCAAATATGCAGGGACGATATCCAAGGAAGGAATGAGCAATCCTCGCCTCTCCGCAGCTTTCCCCTTCACAATCTTTGTACTGGAGATAGACATCTGATCAGGTTTATTTTCAAGATGCCCTCTGGGACTAAGGGCACTATGGGGTTTATCCTGCAAACAAGAAAAATTTAATAACAAACAGATTGGTTTGGCTAATATAAAAGAGGCACAAAAGTTACATTTACCATGAAGCTTGTTCCATTATACAGCTGGGTAGGAGATGTAACATCCGGCTGTTGTGAGTTTTTCAAAAATCGATGTTCTAGTAACACTGCTGCAGTTGGCCGCTCAGCCGGATTTCTTTTAAAGCAGCACCTCAGGAAATCTTTACCATCAGGTGACAATGTTTCAGGTACAGGTGGGGTGTCCTTCATAACCTTAAACATAGCTGCAGCCTGCATAATTAAATTAGAATTTAAGCAAGTTAAGCACCTGCATATATATATATATACATTAACAAACTTACAGCATCTCATATACATATAAGTTCTCAATGTTATCAACCCTAAAGTAATATTTTAACACTTAATAGGGCTCAATTACCACTGAGGAATCTTATGCTATTTGGTAGTAAAGCAGCCTGAGCATAATAAATTGAAAAGAGAGAAAAGAGAATTTTTTTCTGGTGCTTACCCCTTCATACTCACTCCAAGGAGGCATCCCTGTGAACATTTCAATGATTGTACAACCTAGGCTCCAAATATCAATAGCATAAGCTAGATCTGAGCTGTTATCCTTTTGCATAACAGCCTGCATGAGCTGTATGAGAATTGAGTGTCAGTAAGGAATGCATAAGGCATTACAGAGTAATGTAGAATAAGAATAATATACCTCTGGAGCCATCCAGTATGGACTTCCCTTCAAAGAGAGATTAGCTTCACGTCCAGTTAGCTGTGGAACATAGAGGTCCAAAATTATTCTACCCGAATATAAGGATTATCAGATCAATCATGGAAGTGAAAAAAAAAAAGAAAAAAAAATCTAGAGTAACTATACTTCTATATCACCAACCATCAAACTGATCAACAAGTTAAACTTAATGAAGCAACTCATTTCAACAGCACACAATAAGCATCAAAGCACGAACATCCATATTCAAGCAATGAAAATTAACAGATTGAGCACCTTATATTATGCAAGAAGTTTATTACAAACAACTGAATCTGCTTTAACGGCTGATAACAATGCAAATATCAATCAAGAGAAAGAAATTTTGAAAGCAATAAGTTTGAGGCTTTCAACTCAGGCCAGTTCTGCAGTAAACCATACTAACTATGATGTGTAGTGCACCATTTAAAATAAAATCGTGCATGGTGTTCCTAGACTCATCTACACCGTGTGTTGCATTTTAGTAATATTTGATGGTGTAGATTAAACTGGTTGTATTCTTTACTTCATCTTCATTCTCCTTTAACCCTTCTTTCTTGCTCTCTCATTTGGCTGCTCACTCCGCCACCCCCTCCACCATCCCTTCCCTAAGCCTACGCCACCAACAAGCCCCAATTGTGCCACCCACGCCACATCATACATGGCAGCGACTTCATTGAGGAGTTTCGAGACTAAGGGCACAAGAAGACAATGGGTGAGAGGCTATGTTCAGTATGTTGCACAACCATGTAGCGATACATAGCAGCTTTGTCCCACCCCCGAAACCCCCAACACCAAAATCAACCCCACCATCACATAGCCTAACCAGCTCTGCAATTGAAGCTCTATACAAATACAGCGATCTCTTCCCGTCTCTAGATTCTTGATATATGTTCTTTTTTTCAATTTGTTTATACAAAAAAATGGTGATAAAACTCAATCCTGGTGCCATGGGTGTGGCTTTATTTTTAAACTCATTCCCAATCAACCTTCATTGACCAAGACCTCCTCTACCAAAATTATAGGAAGCAAGCTGTTGGATAAGGAATACTAACTATGCAAAAGTTGATGTGGCAAGAATTGGGTCACATGAATTCCTTAACACTGCATATGAATTAAAATCAATAGAATGGAGCAGAGAGAAGGAAAGAGAGAGGAAAGGAGAAGGGATGGGAATGGGAATGTCAATGGGAGAGAAGCAAACAAACAATACATGACAAAAAGTTGTAGAAGCAGTTGCCATTTTTGAGGGCATGGGTGTGATTGAGAGAAGCAACAAAGAGAGAGAGAGAGAGAGAGTTACTGGATTACAACCTCTCATACACAGTGAAGGACTATGATGTACCATTTTATTTTAAACGGTGCACCACACACCATAGTTAGTGTGGTGCACCACAAAACTAGCCTTCAACTTATAGCCTGTGTTTCTAATGCCAATAAGTTTTGAAGGCAATAAGTTTGGGGAACTCATGGAAATTTAAACAGTACAAATACATAGATAATTATATTAACAATTAGAAATACAAAGAAAAGAATCAATGAAATGAGAGAACCGTTCTCTCCATGGCATAAGGAATGAGACCAGAAAAAGTATATTATGGAGAGGGGGAGACTTAGAACTCACATGCTTGGCCATTCCAAAATCGGCAAGTTTGACAACTCCCGCAGAATCAACAAGCAAATTAGCCCCTTTAATGTCCCTATTTGCATACAAGGAAAGGAAAACAAATATTGCCAAAGGACCAAATCCAAAATGAATAAACAAATATGGAAAAAAAACATAGTAATTTTCCACCAATAAACAAAAATAATTGAATAAATATCTATCAACAGGTTTCAAGCTCAAGCTAGCATGAAGCATACCAAGCATGGGACTGTACCTATGAATCGTTTTTTTGCTATGCAAGTACGCCAACCCTGAAAGAATATGCCGAGTAAAATTCCTAATGACAGATTCTGTTATGGCACCACAATGTTCGCGGACATATTTATTAATTGAACCGGGATGGACATATTCCAGATAAATATAAAACCGGTCTTCAACCTGCAAACGCATAACCCAAAGATATTGAGGGTTTTGAGGCTGTAATAGAAATAAATTATTAATCTTGGGAACCTAAGCTTGAATTAGGGAGATTACTTACTATTTCACTACCATAATACTGCACAATATTTGAATGTTTCAGTTGGCTAAGAACTTTAATTTCCTGAAAAAAGGTATAGGTTAGTAATAAAGATAAAGAGGATAAAGAATGTACAAACCTTCATAATTAATTAGGCAAAGATTTTATAGCCAAGCCATTTAAAATATGAGGTAATGAGAACCTCATTAATGTAATAGAAAGTACTAAGAAATTTAGGAGTCATCACTGCAAAAGGTATGGCATTGGCCAAAGCACAGTAGAAAGCAAATAAGTAATTAAGTAAATAATTGACCAATTAACCTGTACTGAGTCTCTTATCTGTCTAAGAAGGAAAATTATTTTCGTTAACCAAGTATTACAATTAGAACCAGCTGCATATTTACTAGAAGTTTCATGATTAAACATTCTAGAAGCACATTTGGTAGGTAGAGTTATAAGATAATCATAATCACAGATCCACCATTTCCCAGTGTTTATGTATACTAAGAGAACTCAAAGCAATGGGAAATGTATTTTCATTCAGGATTTCAAAGGAAATATTACTATTCCAAGGAAATTGACAACGAAATTTGCCACACTGACTTTTTCGGTTGTGAAGTATTGACGTCCTAATATCAGATACAGTTTCCAATATCAACACACAAAGCATGGACAACAGACACTAGATACCAGATAGCACATGCGGTTGACAGATAGACCGTGATAACAAACAAGTAATGGATAACCAACCTGCTCTAACTGCTTTATACACTCTGCAGAATTTGGATCATCAGGAAACAATTCTACTTCCTTCATTGCACATAATGCTCCTGTTTCTCTATTAGGAAGAGACAGTTGTTTCAGAGCCTTCAAAGAAATACAAGAGAATACAAGAGAAGAGCATGAAATACTTATAAAACTTATATATACCTATTGGTGGCAACATAAACACTTCCAAATGTACCACGACCAATAAGTTTCCCCTTTTGCCATTGGCTTTTCATTGGCAGTGATTCTGACTTAGCCACAGTATGGGAGTAAGTAGCTGCAGCAGTTGGTGAAGGTAAGGCTGCCAGAGGAGGCAGGGGTAAACGGTGAACACTGACAGCATTACTTTCAAGGCGTGCTGTCGAGATCTCATGGGACAACATGGGATGTATCGGTGATGGAGGTCCACTTGAGCATTTAAGGCGTTGCTGGGGACTTCTTCCCTGTGGACTTTGACGGGGAGAAGTTTCAGTGCCTAATGCTGATAAATCAAAGAAGGCAGGAGGCAGCAGCCCTACTTCAGAGGTAGGCATCTCTGGTGCGGACCAGAATTGATTTCCTTTGGGAGTCACATAATAATATGGCACGAAATCATCACTACTTGTTCTATGTGGGCCGATTTTGGGACTGACAAAAGGACTACTCGAAGCACTCCTAGCCGGGAAGCTGACCCCATAGTTATCTCGAGTGCTTTCTGAACCACTGAGATCTTGATGCCCCATCCTTGATGATCTATTTTCAGCATGATCCATATTCCTCATTGTCTCCCGGCTGCTAGCAAAAACACTGTAACAAGATTCAGGAAAATGTTAACCCAACTCTGGCGGTCAGCATATGCAGCAAGAAAAATACATTCTAGTAAACTAAATTGGAATCCCTTACATAAACATATGCAAGTTACAGTACAAATGCACAATGTCTTCCACTCAGAACACAATAAAATTTTAACAAGGATCACACATTTCCGTAGATCAACAACATATGGAATATGATTCCAACTGAATTTCCAGCTTCAGCATCTAACAATGTTCAAACTTTATCACAGGCCCATACAGCTGTGTGATTGGATTTGTTTCTTCTCTTAAAACTTGTCAGATTCAGCGTTGCACCAAAACCATGAGAAGTCGAAGATTCAAAAAAATCCATATACTTAGTGATCCAAACAGAGTAATTCTAGTGCATAGAATGGTATTTATGTCCCATGATCCTCCTATCTATATAAATATGTCATTGGTAATCTATGAAGAGAGTTAAATAAAAAAAAAAAAAAAAAGAGGGGGAAAAAATAGTAGTGAAAATTGGAAAAACTTCTACCAAACCAAATACAAAAATTGTGACCGTAAAGTAATAAGGCAAGCCCAAATCACATAAAATTGAAGATAATGTATAAACCGAAAAAAACAAAAAAACAAAAAACAAAAAATCACCTCCTCATCCTAAAGGAGGGAACTGCACCGTCAACGGCGACGGCGCCATCAGCCCGATCGCGATCCTCTAGGCCTCGGCAGCCGCCGCCGCCGCTGGCGGTGGCTCCGGGCGCATCCTTCGGCGAGGGAAGGCGGCAGTCGCCGTCTCTATGGCGAAGCAAGGCGGCGTCCTCCGGCAAGGGCAACGGGTGAGGCACGGCGGAGGAAGAGGAGTTGGAGGAGGATGTGGAGGAGCGAATGCCGGTGGGGGATTGAGAGAGGGGCGCGGCGGGGTCCTCGTCGGAGTCCTGCCACCTCGGAGGGGACCTGAACTCGTTGTCCGCCACGTGGCGGAACTTCTTGGTCCGCGTGCCGAACAGCCGAGCCTTCTTGCGGTAATCGACGGCGGCGGGGGAGGAGGAGGAGGAGGAATTATTGGAAGGGGAGAAGAAAAGGGTGGGTAACCAACGCATGGCTATTATGGGAACAATAAAAACATTCCTAAAAGATTAAGAATGTCCTTTTCTGTGAACCTTTATTTGAAGAAATGATGATGCATGGAGCAGAATACAAAGAAGAACGGTCATTGTTTTGCAATTTGTTATCGGTTGGTGATTCTAGAAACTAAGAAAATACTTATCTTTTTTTTTTTTTTTTTGTTAAGTAGTTTTGTTTGTGGGTCGATGATCTTGATGGCTATGGATATGGCTAGAGAGAGAAGGAGAGAGAGAAGAAAACGAAGAAGAAGAAGAAGAGCCTATCTCAGAGTCAATACGTCGTGTCATTTGTCTTCTCCTAACCAAGTCAAGCTCTCTCTCTCTCTCTCTCTCTCTCAATGTCTACCGAAACAAGAAAGAGGATCTCAGTTTAAGCTTATTTTGTTTCTTTTTTTTTTCGTTTTTTTTTTTTCCCTTCTTTTGTAATAAACCAGTTATTTTGCAAACGGAAAGAGTGTGAAATAAGGAAGTTGTGCTATTTTAGATAGGGTACTAAGGGTAGCTGTGTGCTTTGGTTCCCGCCAAATAATGCGCCAGCACCACACCGAATTAACTGACACTCGCGATTTCAGTTTTTCTTACCATGTACAAGCTGTATAATTTGTTTCAACCATTCTATGATTTAGTTACCTTTGTGCTCTATACCGTCTTCTTGTTCATAAAAACATAATTTTTCTTTCTGAACAAACAGTGTGTTTGTGAAACTGATTTTTAGGTATTTGAATTATTATGTAAAACTTAAACCATCATGTTGCTTATTTAATTGTTGGATTTAAGTAACGAATATTGATTGAAGAAATTATTGGACAATCATAAAGCATTAAAATATGCTCTATTTAATGATAGTGTAATATTTCAATATCAATTAATAATATGATCTAAATTTTTATCTAAAATATCACTTTATTATTAAATAAAATATAATTATTATTTTTTTTATAAACTAAAGCACAATTAATCTAATACTCCATGATCATACAAAATATTTTGATTGATATAAATACTTTGTTATTGATGATTGCGCATTTTTCAATTTGATAAATAATTTCCTGAAACATTCTAGATCGATTCAAATGTGACATATAATAACTAGATATATATATTTCTTGAGTGTTATCGTTCCTGTGAACTTGGGTTGACTTTGGGCAGTTTAATGTTAAAGAATTAGCTTATATACGACTTGTCATACCATATTATTGGTTTAAGGAAAACAGTAATTGCACGCCTTATATAAATCATATAGATTAATTTTAATATATTATCAGTATAAAATATTTTATGTTATTAATCAATTAGATATAATTATATATATAAATTTTGAGATAATTATTATAAGAATTAAATATTTCTAATAATATAATGATACATAATTAAATAATCATATAAAAATTCTTTATATTAATTAATAATACATCAAAATTAAAATCTTATAAATATGTATAATTTAAGACTATGCATTGAATTTAAACTATTATCATTTTAATTTTTTATTTGACTGTCCAAAGTTTAAATAATGTTAATTTATAGATCCTGAGCATATTCCATCCTATACACTAGAAAAAGAAAAGATGAGGAACAAAATTATTTTTTCAAAAACAAAAGATTTACAATATAAAATAATGAGATAAAATTGTTGTTTAAAACATATATCCCAACATTTTTTTAAAAAGATATTTTTTTGTCTTTAATTGAAATATTCTTATAGGGTTCTTTGCAATACAAATATTATCAATAATCACAATTATTTACTAATTGAGAGGCCATATAAATAAGAAAAATGTTAAAGAATTAAAATTTTTATTCAAATTCATTTATCAAAATGATATGATATATATATTAATTTTGAATGAATAAATGAGTCATATCATTTTATTCTATCAAATAATTACTTTTATTTTCTAACAAAAATTTTGATAATTTTTTCCAGTTGTATAACATTATTCTTTAAATAATTACTTCAAGGCTTGAACTTTGATAAAAAAAAAAATGCGAATTGATTACTCCCATGTCTATTTATTATTAGTGACAGATAATATTCTTTAAAACTATAATTCAAAATAATTTTCATATAGTTTCAGCTAAAATGTAAGGAAATTTTGTTCAATTAATTATAGGTTATGTGCTTAAAAAACCATGTAATTTCAAACTCCCCAAAGGGGCAAAACAACTCTAGGCATCTCAAAAAATGTGTCAAGTGTGCAAAATACTTTCTATTAACTACTCTCTTCCTCCATTTATAATTGTTTTTTAAGGTTTTGGCACATAGATTAAGAAATTATTAAAATTGAATAAATATAGAAAAAATTTAGGTTATTTTAATAAAATTGTTCTTCTTTAGAAAATTGTAAAATATTTATTATAAGTAAGTGAGTGAAAATAAGTTAGGATGAAATTGAAAAAAATTAATTAATATTATCTTAAAATTTTCAAATGATAGATAATTATGGAATAAAAAAATTTGTTAAAAGGATAATTAACGAAACAATTTTCATTAACAAATTGAAGTAATAAGGGTGGTGGTCATTTGATAGAAAAAAAAAATAATATTACTCATCTTTATTCAAAAAGTAACTCCCAAAATTTAATAATAATAATAATAATAATAATAATAGTATCACTATCGTTATTCTTAATATTAATGAACAATGAATGGAGCCAATCATATGAGTTTTCTAATAAAGGCACTTCGGAGAGAAACAGTAAAAGTTCTGACAAGTACTTTCAAATGTCGGAGCTCTAAATTTAGAGCAATTCTTACCTGTGAGAGCACTTTTGTTTTCCCCACGAAGTATCAATATTTGGGTTTTGTGAATATTATAAACATAAACTCAAGCAATAGATTAAATAGATAAGCGTGATTAATAATCACGGTATGAAATTAACAAGACGTTGGTGCTGGTAAAAGGGGATCAAATCCCTTAAATATGTGGTATTCAGTTTGATTTTGAAATTTATGTATATAAAAAATTATTATTGAGAGAGATCTTTATTTAAATAATTTGATCGTTCTTCGAAGGATTAGTTTTTACCCATCAAATAAAATATTCTTTCAAAAATCAAAATAAGTATGGTATAAAAAATTCTTACACCTAAAAGAAAATAACATTGTTATACAGTCAAAATAATTTAACCAAAATTTTTGATAAAATACATGATAGTAGTTGAATTAAATATTATGATAAATTTTACTTACTCATCTAAAGATTATTAATAATACTATATCATTGAAACGTATAATTTCTAGCAAATATTCTTGCTATCTAGCAGTTTTGAAAAATCAAAAACCTCGCCTAAATTAAATCGATCTGCATAGATAAAAAATTTCTTTTAATTAAACGTAAACTCAGGATATACTTGGCCTACTGATATAATGTCAATATTTTTTATACTTTCTAGTTAGAAACAATGCTTTTGACAATTTTTAGGTCTCAACGTCAATCGAAATGGTCAAAAGATATGATTACTACAAAAGAAAGAATTCTATAAATTTACTTCCATGATCCAACCAAGAGAAAAAGAGAACACCAAAGCGTAAGCATTAACAAAAAATTAACATCTCGATGTACTCAAATTAAGAACTTGTCAAAACTAGACTCGGCTAAGGTCATCTATACGATGAAGACCCTCACTTAAATTGTGCCCTTAATTGGGGCTTGATCGACCTGACGTCATGAACCTATTAATTGTTTAATACCATCTTCCATCTATGGTTGTCAGTTCCTTTCAGAAGAAAAAGTAATGAGGACTTGAGGCTAAAGGACCTTGCCAATTTTGTTTCATATAGAATGTTCTCCATGACTAATAATAGCGATAGGAGCATGAAGCCCAACGCCAACGGCCACTGACACAAGACATGCTAACATAAGGACGCAAGACAACCATGGTCATGCCGCAGATCGGTTGGTGGAAAGGAAGGATAGTTGGGAAAGAACGACCAAGTCTTCTAGAACATGAATTAATCCTCAATGATCCAACATCCAAGATTTGAATTCTGATGGAATCTAAATATCATAAGGAGCCAGCATATTCAATTATTCAGGCACTCAACATAATGCAAATAGCAGCCGATTCAATAATTAAGATTCAAGGATTAGTCCATGAACTAAACCGCGTTATGCATTTTTAGACTATCATCCTTGTTCAACGTAACTCCCGATATCACTGAAGAAAGACGGGTTTAGGAAGGGAAACAATCTAATATGGTACCGTCCAAACAGCCATCTCAAGAGAAATGCGAAAATATCCAGCTATTACATGCCAATTCAAGTTCAAGAACTTGCATCTAGCTCGTAAATGCCATCAGAAATTGAGTAGAAAACATTAATCCATTGGAAATCAAAGGTCATCTATATGGAAACGCCAGTCAAACATACAACAATTGTAACACGCAGGTGCTTGCACTCGTCAGTCATCACTGCTAGAACATACCACCAAATTAACCCTCTTTATTTGGAAATTGCAACTCTGCCTTGGCATTTCTCCTACATAATGTTGCTCTGTCGAATCTAACATATTGCTTCAGTGATCATTCATCAGCTGGTGCTTGGTTTCGCAAACTTGTTGGAGCTATTTTACATATGGGCATGTTTTCATTCTTACTCAGAAGCTTCAAGGATGGATGGACCTCAATATCGCGCATGAATATCCTATCTTCAATATCTAGTTTGCTCACGTCCACCTCAATTTTTGAAGGAATTTGCTCAGACGGACAAAGATATTTTAGACTAGTTCTGATCTTTTTCAAAATCCCCCCTGCAATTGCATTAAATGTTTAAACCATAATAGTATTAGAACACATTCAATCCCCATTTGATATTAAATATGTCAACTGTTTCCAAGACCATAAAAAGAATAAGATAAAAAGATTGACCTGACTTAACAGCAGCCTGCCCAAGGCATAAGAATCAAAAATTCATTGACTTTGAAAGCAGCATATTCATCTTCAACATATACTGCCTAAAAACGACTTTATAGTTGTAATGAATATCATTTTGACTATCTTTCCTTAGTTTTTTTTTTTCTTGTTTTTTAAAGTGAAATTAATTATCCAGGGTTTCAATTGTTTTTCACAGATTTCTGTAAAGTCTGATCATTCCATAAAGAACAGTACAAGTTGATGAAACAGTGTCTTTAACCTATAGCAGTTACATAGCCTCTGTGGATTCAATATGTTGACTATTACTTTTCAAAGCCCACCACAGGCAGGAAAAAAAAAAAAAAAACCAGGAATAAAGAAGGTAAAATAATTAAGAAAACGTATAATACTTCATAGGACAGCCAACTTCTATATCTTATTTCTGCTAATAATAGTGAAAGAATGACCTTGGAATAACAAAGTTTGGGATGACTCAGATGTCAACAGGCAACAAATACAATAAGCAAGATAATTACCTCAGTACTACAAGACAATAGAAGCAATCAAAGACAAGCAACAGGATAATCCCAGGCAAAAGACATTTCATGCAATCTTAAAACTTATAAAAAAATATGCATCATGCATGGTCATTGATGTCAGAATTGTTAAGCAATCCGTCACCAGATATTTCTATCTTGCCCGTATTTTTACTAGGAAGCAAGCAAACACAGCCCTTTGAAAGGCTTAACTGGTGAAGTTAACTATTAAGAAGCAAGCTATCTAAATTTCCAAATGGAGAAATATTTTTTGAAAAAAAAATCTAGATGGCAAAAATGAAAAAAAAAAAGTCTGGTTTTCAATTCCCTTTTGTTGATATGCCCAAATTTAGAAAGAAAGAAAATAATAGTATTGGACTTTGGACCAAAATAAAGCAAGAAAATGAAAGAAAGAGTGTATTATTTCTAATTAAGTATACAATGGTGTAGGAATATTCGAGAGATCCCTTGCTCTCCTAGCTCCTAAGCTTCTGATCTACTCAACTAATGTGTTTCGCATCTCTAACACCTTTTATACCTTTTTGTTACTAACTAGCTAATTCTAATTCCAACTACTGAGGCGGATTAACTAGAGGCTCGATCCCTATCAACACATCCCCCTAAAAGATTCACTATAGGATAGAGATGGCAATGGATACCCATTTGGGGGGAGGGGGAAGGGACATCCCTCTGCCTCCCGCCCCCTATCCCTGTCCCTATCACGGGTCCCCATTCGCTATTCCTTGTGGGGATTCAAATCCCCGCAAATATCCATGAGTTTATGCAAAAAAGGTTTTAAAAATTTTTAAAAGAGAAAAATTATATATAAAAAAAAAAATCTTAGACTTGAATAAAACATTCATAAATATCCATAATCCATTATAATGTTAGTAACATAACACAATTCAAATTAAAATATAAATACATGATGCAAATCCAAGTTACTGTAAATTTATTTTGATCAAAGTTAGAGTTATGCTCCCTCGCCATAGTGGTTTGAGTTTGATGGCCACCACCCCCTTTGTAGACTCTGTGGATGCCACTATCAAAGCCACCACCCTCCATGTTACCAAGGCCACCACCTACGCAGCATCTGTCGATGCCCCCCTCCCCCCCCAACTGTCATAAACAAACCTATTCATCCTTCCCTCTTTCCGATGTAAAGCTCCAATGACCACTTTCCAAGGTCTCGACTCCTCCCATACATGTGTGCAATGCCACTGCTCCACTTCTTCGCTTCCTCCATAATCAGCACCCCCTACTATAGCTTTCCTAACCAATTTGCTCATTCTTGCCATCTCCCCAACGGATGTCACTTAAGAATCCACCACATGCTCCATGCAATTTCCAACTTCTTTGAGATGGAATCATTTTGCATCTCCGTTTCAATCTTTGAGTATTCTGTTCCTTATTCATCCTAGACAAAACCCAAATGGTCTAGGTTTGAAGCTTGATCCTCCTTCCGTAGAGTGTCCTCCTTCCGAGGTTCACCTTCATTCACAATCTCTTTATTCCCAATGATTATTCTTGGACATTCTTCCTCTATTTCCGACTGGGTTTCCTTTTGTTCCCTCATATCTAGTTCCAATTTCTCAGCCAGAAGAGCAATTGGCCTTTCTTGGTCTTGAATGAAAGTGTCAAGAAGACACTATTTTTGGTCTTTGAGTTTGATTGCCTCCTCCTGTCTAAATGCGCTATTCAACTATCCAAACATCCCTATCTCCTTAGGCTCTTCTTCCTCAAGTTCATCTTTGTCATGATTGACCCCAAATTGTTTTGGTTTTAGTTGGAAACAATCGAGCACTGCTCTCACAAATTCCCACCATGTCGTGTTTGGGTAAAACAACTCCCAACAGTAGTACTGAACAAGAGCACGACTCTCATCACCACTGCCACCTTCTGTATTCTCTGCGCTTCTGGTATCCTGTGCGCAAGAACACCTTGCTAAGCCAAACACCAGCATTACCTTCATGGAACAGTGAAATCTTTTTTTTTCTTTGCCTCACTCTCCTGCTCTCCATTCTGTTTAGATTTGTTCAGGCCCCAAGAATCGAGAGCTCTGATACCAGTTGACAGAACTGGACTAGAACAGAGCAAGAAAATAAAAGTGTTTATTATTTCTAATAGGTATACAATGTTGTACGGATATTCAAGATATCCCTTGCTCTCCTAGTTCCTAAGATTCCTATCTACTCAACAAATGCCTTCTACATGTCTAACAAGTAATACCCTCTTTCATAACCTTTTTGTTACAAACTAACAAATCTACTTCCTATCAACTAAGGCCCATTAATTAGAGGCCTGATCCCTATCAGAAAAGGTCATAGAATTTGAAGCAACCAAAGTAATCTCTTATTGTTTAACCAATAATAATTTTATATTAGCTATTAGCAATTTATTTGCTGATTCAATGATTACAAGCCCCTACTTCCAGCTATAATATCTTGAGCTGAAAGAGTTAACAACTGCTCGTATTCACATTGAGAGATTGCTCCAGTTCCATATTTGCCAATTTGGCATAAAAATGTCCAATCAGCTTACAAAAGAGTATAGAGAAAAGCTCTATATGAGAAAACTCAGAAGGAAAATGACAGAATGGAGGCCCATGCAACAACAATATTTAAGATATCCTCAATATCTTGGATGCATAAGTTATGCCAAAATCATGTGAAAGATGGACACTAAAGAACTATAGATCACTAAATTGTCAGGAATTCTTATATCTTTTAATTATTTTTAATTTCCATGACATAATCTTGAAAATAGTACTTTATAGCAAATTTTGATACCAAAGTATTTTTCCAAGAATAATTTTTATTCTTGCTTAAAAATGGCTCATCAAGGAGCAAGCAAGAAACAGATAGGAGGCATGTGGTTCAACTAAAGAAAGGAAAGAGATTTGGCACAACTCCCTAATATTGTTGCTACTAAAGGATACATTTCTCACCAAGGAGATTATACCTTATCAAAACAGTTGATTGATTGGCATATACCCTTGTGCGATTGAAAATAACAGTTCAAGAGAAGTTGCAGGGATGTGCCCATTGCTTTTGAAATAAAGGTTGCAGACATGTCTCAAGCCTCCTTCGGTGCTGCAGCAACAACTTCAAAGGAGGATCAGGACACTGTCACAATTCTTTTTCTCAGAAAGGAATGACATGCTACTACAGTCTCAATCCCCACTTATCAAGAAATATTCATCGCCAATCTCACAAGGTAACATGACAACCAAAACATATTTCAGTAAACCTACGGTGTCCCTCAGCCGAGGAATCTCTAAACTAGAGATGCTTAAGGCATAAACATATGTATAAAATGTAAGGATGATGATGTACAACGTCCACATAAGGACCACATCATGCATAGCATTTTTTTCCTTTTTTTTTTGGTCTAACCAAGAGTAATTTGGCTCGCCAACCACTCAAATCAACTAAGCGCTGGAGTTACATAGCATATTTCATTCACTCCGAACCCCGAACATTCTCAAATGAAGCCTAAACTACATGTGCTGGGACCCCATCCCATATCAGTCAATAGAAAAATGCCAAAAGAGGTACCTTTCCGGACACCAGGACAAACATCTTCCCCTTTGAACACAACAGGAACATCAACCTTCAAGTTCATCCCATCTTCAGCCCAAACAAACACCAAATTCAGAACCTTCCCACTTTCCTCGTCACTGTGAATCTACATACCGCATAAAAAGAAAAATCACAATTCAATTTAAAAAATAAAAAACAAAAAGCAAAAAACAAAATACACTACATTTTTTAAATATTGATCAGAATAGAAAACCTTGATGGGTAGCACGGTTCCGGATTCGAGCAAATGGGAGGATCCGGACCCGGCACGGATCTGGAGCGGAAAACGGGTGGAGCAGAAGAAAGGGGCGTCAGGGGATTTGAGCATGGCTTTAATCTGCTTCCTCTCAACGGTGACCACATGCTTCTTCGACACAGACGGCCGAACCGCAGGGTCTTTTTCCAGAAGGTTCTGGAAGAAAACGACGGCCGGTATTCGACCTTGCACTCTGTCCCTGGCAGAGACTTTGCTGCCAGTGCACTCTCTCGGGATCGCTTGGATCGTGTGGTAAGAAGCGCGCCGGAATGTTGATGGGAAGGATGAGGAGGAGGATTCCCAACGGGTCGCAGCCACCGTTCGGAGGTGGCCGGCGGCGGAGCGCCACCACTGCGCCATGATTGTTACGTCTGTCCCTGCAATGCAAAAATGGGGTTGGCCGGAGAGAGGGTATTGAGATTAAGGAAGGGGTTTTAAGTTCCGGGCTTGCAAGGGCTTTTTCTCATGGTGGCATTTTTGCTTCGGCGGCCTACTAAATGAGATGGCATGGGCCTAACCCCCATCGCCTGATCTATTAAACGAGAAATTCTTATTGCCCTAAAAAAAAAAGAGTTTAATTGGGATATACTGACAGTGTAAAATTTTTTTACACTGTCATCTAATCAAAACTCTCTATTTATATGATCATTCAAGTAGTAAATGATTATATCAAAGACTTTTACTGATGTGATAATATATGATTGGATGTCTGTGTAAAAAAATTTTATACTGATAATATATTTAAATTAAATCCAAAAATAAATACTGCTGAGAAAAAATTAATAAGAGTTAATTAATAATGGTAATTAAAAAAAATAAATCGCTGAAAAATAAGTATAAAAAATGACTATTTAAATAATGATAATTATTATATTTTGATAGATATCAATTGAAAAGATGTTAGAACTAATGGGGATTGAAATATAGGAGCCACTATTTTCACACGTGTTAAAACATGGATGACAAATTTAAATGTTGACATGGTACGCAGCACCTATTTTAAGAATTTCTCCTACTGTTGCCACAATATTTTTAGAAGTAACTCAGTTTCTCAAAATAATTGATTATTTTCTTATTCTACATTTTTAGTGAAGAACAAATAAACAACGAACCCAATATTTAAAAATATTTTTTTCTCAAAAAAAAAAAATTCTCCCTAGAAACACAAACAAATTGGCTCTAAATTTTGTCCTAAAACAATGGAGGTGAAATGAGAAAAACCATCATTTATAAATTAAAAATAATAATTTTATATTTTATTTTGTCCTTTTCTATCAAGCAAAATAACGGAGTGCAAATTCATTTATCTTATTTATTTTTTAAATAAGAAGAAAATGAAAATTTTATTTTATTTATATTTATATTTTCATTATTTCATATTTGATTTTATTCCATTAACGAAAAATCTAAATATAATATTAATAAATTTGACTATATTAGCATCTATACGATATAACTATCTGTAAAGAGTGACAATTTAACATTACATACAAGCACAAAACTTATTTACATTATTAAAATTAAACTCATCTTTAAATGTGTTATATTTGTCTTTAGTAAAATTAAATTCATTTTTGTCTTAAAACTTTGAAATAAGTAATTAATAATATATATTTATAAATTCTATAAAATAAATTAACTCAGATATATTAAAAATTTTATACGCTTATTTTTTAATTATTAAATGAATAATTAATACTAACTGGTTTTCTTTATTTTTTTTTTTAAAATAAAATTAGTCACCAACCCCTTTTTTACAATTGCACATATGTAAAAAATTAGTGCAGAGCTTGTGGGATGCACGGAAAATTTAAAATAAAATTTTAATAAAGATTTGTAAAGTAAATGAAATTATTAAAATACATTAGTAAGAAATGATAAAAATCTATTATTGAAATAGACTTTATAATTAACTCCTTGTAATGGAAACATAACTATCGTTAACAACCTATATGTACAATAGTATTTAGAAATGATCATAATTTATAGAATTTTAATAAAGATTTGTAAAGTAAATGGAATTATTAAAATACATTAGTAAGAAATGATAAAAATCTATTATTGAAATAGACTTTATAATTAACTCCTTATAATCAAAACATAACTATCGTTAACAACCTATATGTACAATAGTATTTAGAAATGATCATAATTTATATTCTATAAAAAAAAGATAATGGCAAGTGGAAATGTATAGCTCGCATAATGTGGCTACCCCATTTTCTCGCCAAAATGCCATTCTAACTTGCCCTATTTTGATTGGTCCACTAAGCTATTTATCTACAATATGTATTTCTGATATTCAATGTTGAAATTCTTACCTGCCCCATCATTAGTGTTGCATTGTGACTTTTCACATGTGTTTGTTTCCTATGCTTCTACAAGAAGCCTTCCTCCATATGATTACTTAATAAGCCTTTTCAATTTCTATACAATTTATCTTGCTTTTTATTTTTTCTTGCAACTTCTAGACCCTACTTGCTCTTCTTTTTTTTGTTTTTGAAAACATTCTAGTGGGTTTCTTTTTTCCCTTTTGAAATTTCACTAAAAACAAGAAGTTGATGGAATTCAAGAAATAGAGGTTCAATGCAAATTTTAGAGGATGCCATGACCATAATCTTGAGACTAAAGAGTGATGGTTGTGAGTCTTTTTTTAAGAAAGCTTATTTTTACTTTTCCATATGAATATATTTATTTTTTTTCTTTTTAGTAATTTGAAATTGTAAAGGTAATAAAATTCTTTGAAGTTACAAGGAAGTTGGCATTAGAATTATTCTCTTTTATTTTAGTTGGGGATTTTCATTGGAATATAGGTTCAAAGCATAATAGAACAAAATTCAATTGGGAGACGAAATGATGTATCCATAGTAATGGCCCATGTGCTTGCCTTTCTACATGAGGAACTTAAGGTTTATATTGTGCATAAAGATATCAAAGCTAGTAACATCCTACATCAGTACTCAAGCTACAATGACATTGTGAGTGAATAAAACCGCTAATGTGAACAAAGCTAGACTAAGTAAACAAAATTGGATCCTTCATTTTTTATTTTTTTTGGTTATGTGATTAGTGGGTTTCTTGCAATTTTTTTTTTTTATTACGGATAGAACAAATATCAAATGCTTATAGCTTTAAAGTACTAATCTTACAAATTGTCATTAGCTGAGCAATGGTAGGCACTTATCAAATTAAGGTATGAAAAATGTAGCAAAATACACATTTTTCCAACTATCTCTAATTTTTTTTTCTCTCTACATATCTGTGAGCTATCTATGTACTTATATATATATAAAAAAAAAACCTACCTCTGATATATTGCATAAAAGAAATAGGAGAAAGAACACATAAACGTTTAAAACAGTCTAATAATCTATATTTGATGGGGTTAACATGTTTTGTTATTTCAATTAACTAGTCCATGTCAAGTGATGTGTGAATATGTTTACTTATTGGTTTTGATTACTCCTTTTTTTTTGTTCACTTCATGCATTGTTAAGTTCTGAATTTTTATTAATAAAGGAATACATTTGGGTTTACTGTTTGTTTGTATTTATTAAGTAGGTATTGTGATTGTGTTCTTACTATGAACATTTTTCATAAACTATGCAATGTTGTTTTAGTTTTGAAGTGCCTAAATTTTTTACCTATTTTTTTTAGAGATTTTAATTATGATATAATGATACCATTACGTCTTTTTTTAATTATTTTATTTTAGTTCAAGCACTACCTTTTGTGTGATTTTGATATTGCTTTATACTTTGTTTAAGATTTTGATTACGGGGTTTTAGTACAAGTTATTGGTTCTAATTTGTGTGTGTGTTTTCCTTGATATTGCTTATGATTATAGAAACATCATGTTTGATTCCTTTCACATTCACTACTTTTGTTGACTTACGTGCTACATAAACCAATATAACATTCACATGCAAGAACAGGCATCAAAGGCATTAATAAAAGAGGGTTTGTGTTTACTACTTTTGGGTCTAATTTGCTCCTACTTATCTAAGCTATGGATTTCATTTTGCCATTTTTAAGCTAGATCTATCTAGAGAAGTCTATGGTTGGAAAATATATCCATTTGAATTTTCTATTGTTGGAATGCCATAAAAGATTTACAATGGGACCAATGTGAGGCTTAGGTATGATTTCTTGAACCATGGACTTCTCTCTTAAAGTTTTGCACATGTGCTTTTGTTGGTCATCTTTTTAAAATATTTACTTTGCAAATACTAAGACAAGGAGCTTGAATATGATATTGTGTGATGTTTTAATGCATTTGAAATTTCCAAGTATGTCTTGAAAGTGATTGTTGATTGTGGTTATGTAGGAAGCATAGTAAAGTAACACGATTTTTGTGAAATAGTCCCTATCAAAAAAATAG
The DNA here is from genome assembly GCA_031439585.1 of Pterocarpus macrocarpus. Classification (NCBI taxonomy): domain Eukaryota; kingdom Viridiplantae; phylum Streptophyta; class Magnoliopsida; order Fabales; family Fabaceae; genus Pterocarpus; species Pterocarpus macrocarpus. Next base: position 29,143,920 of record CM062513.1, on the reverse strand, counting down.
AATTTAGGATTTATCTCTGAGATATTGACTTCAAATCAATGTCATTTATTAGATCGCTACATCACTACATTTCATGTATAACAATGTGTTGAATGCAACTGTGAAGTATATTAAGACATTATCCTTCCTTTCTTTACATGCCAAACTTACACCTCTCTATTTCTTAAAAAGTTTCTACTTTCATTACTTTCAACTTTCACTTTTATACGTTGCAAACTAATTGTAAGCAAATTGGACTCCTTTTTCTTATTGTTCCTTTTTTATACAAAGTATTATCACACGTGACAAAATGATAGAATTACTACTATAATGTTCACTCCTCTTTCTTATGGTTACATCAATTTAAATAACTATGTTGTTCTAGGTGCCTTTTTCTTTCATTTTACCTTCATTGACATTCTTACTGAACGTTTTGTTGCATGTGTTCATGGTTCTTTAATATAAAATTTACTACATAATGGAGTTGCTTTCACCATATTATGTCTTCATGGTTCTACAATTTAAACTCTATAATTTTGTACCTACTTAGTGGCTTTTTAAATATATTATTGTATTTTATTGACATTCATTCAAAACCTCTAGATGAATGTGGTCATAGTTCTTTGAACTAAATTTTACTACTGAGTTGAGCTTATTTCTAGTTTATTATGTGGTCATGGTTCTAAAACTTAAATATGGTAATTTTGTATCTACTTAATCCTTTTTAATTAGATTATACCTGATCTACATTTAGAACCTAAACTTAATTTTGGAAACTAATTTGCATGATCTGAATATGGAATGCATGTTGGATACTATTTACTTGCATCTATTCATGGAAATGAAATGCATTCAATTAATATTCTTGCTCTAAAAGATTCTGAGGTAACTGGGTTTATGATGGTGTTACTATTCAAGAAATGTGAAGGATTTCTTCATGGACTTGTATTGTGAGGAGGTTTCCTATCCTCCTTTTCCTTTGTCTGGCAGTTTTCCCATTATTCCTCAATTGGAGTGGGATTTGATCCATCATCCAATACTAATAGAAGAGATTAGAAAGACTTATTTTTCTATAAGGGCTCTTAAGACTCCAAAGCCAGATGGATTGCATTGCATTATTCTTTGAGTCAGTGGAACACTATGGGGGATTTTCTTTGTGCTTTGATTCTTAATATCTTTCAGAATCCTAAGGCAATTAGAGGTATCAACCAAACTTTTATCTCTTTAATTCTTAAAGTTGAGATCCCGAGATGGTGAAATAGTATAGACCTATTAGTTTGTGTAATGTGGCATATAAGGTGGAAACTTAGATCATAGCTAATAGGTTGAAGAAAATTATGCCCATTGTGATTGCTCCTATTTAGTATGGCTTTATTAGAGAGTGGAGCTAATTATATTATTATTGTACAAGAAGTTATTTACAAGATGTAATTTTTTAAAACTATGAAGGGGATTATGGCTATTAAGATTGGTTTGGAAACTTGGGTTGAATGAGCATTTTATTTCACTTATTTAGCATTGTACTTCCTTTTTCTCGATTAATATTTTATGGAATGGAGAATAAAGGGGAGTTTCATTCTAGAAGGGGATATGTTAAGGAGACCCTCTTTCTCCCCATTTGTCTGTTATTTGCATTGAAAGATTGTCCCACCTCATTTAAATGGCAGTTGATAGAATCTTGGGAAGCCAATTTATATTTTACGAGATGGTCCTGCAATGACCCTTCTTTGCTTTGCCGATGATTTGTTTATTTTTGTAGGAGCTTCAATGCAACAAGTGAAAGTTATTAAATATTGTTTCGATGTTTTTGAAAATAGTTTTGGTTAGTGTGTGAGCCAAGAGAAGGCAAGAATTTTTTTTTCTAATAATGTTCACCATTCTAGAGTATCCAAGATTACTCAAGCTTTTGGCTTTTCTTTGACTGATGACATAGGTAAATATTTGGGGGCGCCTTTACAACATATAAGGACAACTTCTAAATCTTTCAACCATTTTACCACAAAACTTATACAGCATTTATCTTCTTAGAAGGCAAATTCATTATCGTTGATAGGTAAGGTTGCTCTTTGTTCATCTGCTCTTACGATCACCCCTTTATATTATATGCAAACAACTCATCTTTCTGAATCGATTTGTGATCATATTGATTGTGTTTGCAGGGGTTTTCTATGGGTATCTACTAAAAGTAAAAGGAAGATGTATTTTTATAATTGGGAGAGTGTGTGTCATCCCAAAGGAGTTGGAGGTCTTGGTTTGAAATAAAAATATACCAATCTAGCTTTCTTTGGCTAAATTAGGTTAAGATCTCATTCATAATAGAGATTAGTTATGGGTGAGAGTACTTAGAAGTAGATATGGTTGTAGGGATGATTTACTTCCTGGTGTCTATCTTAAATAGGGTTTGTCAAATTTGTGGAAAGTATTTTGTGAAGCTTGGCCCCATATGTCGAATAATATTATTTGGCGTATTAGGGATGGTTGCTCAATTAAATTTTGGCATGATAAATGGTTACCATAGGTTGATTATCTCTCTTTTCACTCAATTATGCCTTTATCTGATAATGAAACTCATTCTATAGTGGCTGATTATGTTTTGGAAAATGGCGGATGGAATTAGAATCAATTGTTCAATGTTCTTCTAGTAGGAATCTGCAAATTTATTGCAGGGCTTGCACTATTTGCTAATTTGGGAATAGAAGTTCAGTGGCTTGGACAGGTAGTCATGATATTGATTTTTCAGTCCGATTTGCATATGCTCACATTACTCAGTCCTGACATGTGCCTATTGATCTTCTCTTTAGGTTGACATGGAAGTGGAAGGGTATGGAGCAAATTAAAGTGTTTCTTTGGCAAGTTGTGTTGGAGGCTCTTTCTACAAATCATTTCCAGTTTATGAGACATATCTTTGGTGATCCTTCGTGTTTTAGATGCAATATGCAGTTGAACGAGACTTCATTGCATGTTTGATTATGACACAGCTTCAGCTTTTTGGACATGTTTAGTGGATGCTATTTCTTATCCACAATTCTATAATCTTTCCATTAGATTGTCATTTCTTTGGAATTTGGGTCCCTTTAATCTTATGGCTAAGGTTGGTCCTAGGTATTTGGTTCAGCCATACATTATCTTTGGTGCATTAGAAATCAAACAATCTTTGAATTTTTGGCTTCTTCAAATGATGAGATTTTTCACCATTTTTGGATGATTTACAACGTCAGCAAGTTTATTTTGAGTGGATGGGTTTTGTTTCTAGTTTGAATTATTCTCTTCATTTTATTTCTTGGACTTATCTTCCTAACGGTTGGGTGAAATTGAACTATGATGGATTGTTGAATCCGCATCTTAGAGCTTTTTGTGGCATTATCATGTATGATTCTTTAAGATAGTTTATTTGTAGATGTGTTGCTAATTTGGGAACTTGTCCTATTACGACAACTGAGCTATGGAGAGTTTACTACACACTCCTTATGACTTGGTAGGAAGATTATAAACAGGCAATTTTGGAAATGGACTCAACAATGGCTATTGCTCTTATTCAAAAAGGAGTTGATAAAGGAGTTGATTGTAACCATCTTTATGGTTTGGTCATGGCTCGCATTTAGGAACTCTTATGTCATGATTGGCTGGTCCATTTATGTCATATTGATACATAAGCTAATGGAGCTACTAACTATTTAGTTAAGATTGGTCATTTTTTGTATCTTGGTGTATGTTTTTATTTATCTCCTCTTTCTTGGTGGGGTTGCTATGCCTTGGTCAACTATTTAGTTTGCTTTGTTTTATTGTTTTGGGTTTTTGCCCCATTTATTCATCAAAAAATAAAAAATAAAAACTAAAAATACTTGATAAAAAAAGAATGATTTATGAATTAGAATTTAATTTTGATGTATAATTGATATAAAAGTATTGGCTTAAATATTTTTTTAATCCTTATAAATATTGGTCATTTTGGTTTTAGTCCTTGTTAAATTTTTGTGTCACTTTTGGTCCTTCATTTTTTTAACATTACTTTATTAGTCCCTACCGTCTATTTAGCACCGTTGATCGGTAATGTGGCTAACGTTTTATTGAATACCTTGTCATGTCTCACTACATTATCACCTCTCTTCCCATTCTTCACTCCCACTCTTTGTACCCCTTCCTTTACCTTAACCACTACTACTCTTCTCTACACCTATATCAGCACACACTTGCTCATCCAACATTTCAACTTAACCACCACCACATACCCTTACCCTCATCATATTCCTTTACAACCCCATCACCAAACCCACCAACAAAAAACCCATATTCCTTTTCTTCCATTTTTGTAGCTCAATAGCTCATATCCAAGAATCTTAATACTCACAAAGTGTTCCAATCACCATATATATTTCAATATTATTTGTTGAATTGAAACTTTGATTTCTAACCACTGTTGAGTCGATCATCTCTCATTACTAAAGACAAATTTGAACACACCATTGGGTATGGTATTAGAAAACCTCTAAATATGTGCCATTTTTTAAAGCTTTTTCTTGCTCTACTTTGTTGGTTGCCAAATTGATTTCCAATTACAAGTATTGATTTTGAAATATTGATGATCAATCTAGTTTCCTTTTTCCCATGGTTGGACCCTGTTTCTTAGATAAACTTCATGCTTTCTTTTCATCTTATTCTTTACCTCCTTTGCTCTATTTCTGAAAAGGTTTAAACTTTCTAAGAGTCTAACCTTTTGATGAGAAAACTTTTCAAAATTGAGATTTTGAAAGTTCGATTTCCATTTTTATTTTGGGTTTTTCTCCCCTTTTTTTAATTTCAGCCATGTTACAATCCCTAAACTTAATGCATTTGATTATTGAGTTCTATTCTTCAATTAGTCTATGATTGTTATTATCTATATATGCTCCCTGAACTTAATATCTTTGTTTCTTTGCTCAATCACTTGACTTGTGGTTATGTGAATTAAGGGCTATCAATTTTGTTCGTGAGGGTTCATTGTTGCCAAGGTGTGGTGATGGGATTGTGGTGTGGACAAGGAAAGGTATCTGGTGGTGGTTGAGTTGAAAATTGGAATGTTGGATGAGCATGTGTGTGCAAAGGTGTGGGTATGGAGAAGGGTGGTATTGGTTATGATAGAACAGAGGTGCAAAAGGTGGGGTCAAAGAGCAAAGGAAAGGAGTGGGAAGAAAGGTAATGATTTAGCAACACATGGCAAAGGGGTTCAATTAACCGCAAGCCATGTCACCACTTAATGGTGATAGGCTAATAGCAGGGACTAAAAAGGTAATGTCAAAAAAGTGAAGGACCAAAAACAACACAAATTTAATAAGAATTCAAAGCAAAATAACTTATATTTATAGGGATTAAAAATATATTTAATCCAAAAGTATTTTATCTAAATATTCAATTATATATTATTATATCAATAAAAGTGTTTAACTTTCATGTCTACTATCTCAAAAGTTTGATATATAATAACATGTTATTAAATGACATTGTAAACCTCTTTTACACAATAATATATCAAAATTTATATCTATTAATTGTTAGCACCCAATTTTTAACCGAAGTTAAAAAAAATAAAATAAACATAAAATTTGGTTTAAATTTTATTCATAGCTACTTCCTCATCTTTCTTACATTTTCTATTCCTCGTCCTTTTAACCACCATTATTTATTTATTTTACCATTTTCTCTATACGTCTATATTCTTAACAAATCTTTTACAAAAAAAAAATAAAAAATAAAATATCCTTAACAAATCCAAATCCCTCTACCCATCTGGAATAGTAACCAACACAATCTTCTTCTTTATTTGATTTTAAAATTTAAACCAAATCCAATCTAATATAAAAAATATGCAACAAACTCAATCTTCTCCCAAATCTATTATTAGCTCTCTCTAAAAAATCTCTCTTATTCTCTTTCTATAAATAAATAAAAATCACATCCAAAGTCACAAGACAAATGGACTAAATTAGAGATGCAGAGAAAAAAAATAGCAAGCCGTAAGCAAGAGGATACTAAATTAAGCATTTCATCATCTCCACAAATATCCTTCTGAAAGCAATGTGATGCAGCAAGTTAGAAGAGCTGAAAATAGATAAACACTTTTATTCTTACATTGTAATATTCTATTGCTTCTTGCTCTATTATGTTTATATTTTTTTTTCCAAAATAAACTAACAATCCTCCATCCTAGTCAAGAATTAAAGCCAAAACACAAAAATCAACCTCAACATTAACACAAAACAACTCTTAAACAAAAACAAAATAAAGAAATCCACTTTTCCACCTTCACACAGTTTGAGCAAATCCCAAAACAAAGATTACTTCCCCTACTCACCAAGATTAATCAGAACCAAACCACCAAAAATACCCTTTAAAATAGTAACCACCATAAAACTGTCATCATCTCTGTGAGCCTCCATTTACAACCCCTCTCACAGCTATAAACCTAATTAGCAACCACCATAATCTGTTGCCATTATTGAAGCCGCACCAACAAACTTGCTGCACGCTAGGCCTAGCTGGCTCATTACGCTTGCACCACCATCTCTTCGCTAGAACGCCACTACACCCTGCCTACAATACCATCACCTGATACACAAATAGCCCCCTTTTGTTTCATACTACTTGGTTGTATGCACCTGCCTCCTTCTCTCTCTCAATGTCAAATAGACTTCTGGGTTTGTTATTTTCTTTCTTTTTTTTATTGTTATTATAATAAAGCAATGTCTACTGACCTCCCAAATGGTGTAGAGGATCGGATACTCTCAATTTCATGAAAATGAGAGTTTGCATCAGGTTATGTGAAAGTTGATATAAGGGGATTCATGTACAACTTTTGGAGAATTTACAATTACATAAAGGAGAAAACATGTACTCTCTCTCCAATAATTGTTTATTCTGTTTCCAACATTTCCACCATTTCTTTAATTGGATGGGGATTTATGTATAAAACTTAGGGGATTTTTAGTTGAAGGGTAGGGATTTTTACCATATATTCGAATACGTACTCAAGTACTAGCTTAGTTATAAAAATCCTAATTGCATTAATATAAATTCCCAAAAATTTGAACATTAATCCCCATTATATACTCGAATACAAGCTTCAAAATGCATTCTCTCTAACGGTGATTTATTTTCTCTCCAACTTTTTTATCATATCATTGATTGAATAGGAATTCATGTATAAAACTTGCAAATTTTCAGTTGAAAAGAGGGGATTTTTAGCAATATTCAATATTATATTCAAATACAAGCTTATTTGTAAATATCCCCATTGCATGAAAATGATTCCCCAAAAATTTGAACAGTTATCTCCATTATGTGTTCGAATACAAAATTCAAAAATTTTATCTTTCTTTATAGTTGAGAAAGAGAAAATGCTAGAGAGAGGAAAGTTTTTTATCCCCATTTAATAACTAAAAATCCCCTAGATTGTTCATAAATCCCCATTATTGTATTGTTCATCAAACTTTTGCAAAAAAAGGAATGTGAGGACTGGATACTCCCAAAATATTTGGGAGGACTATGCTAGAAGCCTTATTATTATTATTTTGGCTTTTGCTGCTTCATTTTCTTTAGTTTTTTTTTTTGTTTGAAATTTTTTTAATTATAATATTGAGGTGATTTTGTCATTTTGGGCCATTTTGATATCCAGTTATTGTTCTTTATTGAACTTTTTTTTTTCAAGAATTTGGCTCTTTTTTTTTTTTTGTTAAATTTTTGCAGTGAGTTTAGTTCCATTGGGTTTTTCCTTTTTTAAGTTAATTCTTAAAAAAGAAAAAGGAAAAATGGCAAAATAATAATAAAAAAAACCAAAAAAGGTGCAAAATAGTAGCTCATTTTCTTTATATGGAATTAGGGGATAGACATTACCAAAATATGAGAGTGTATAAACATGTACATGTATGTGGCATTTTAAAGGAACTCGCCAATGGTTTTGGCTAGTTCCTTTGTTTTATTTTTTTAAAATAATGGAATTTGCCAATGGTTTTGGTTGGTTTCCTTTTTTCAAAATAAAATAAAATAAAAATAAAACAATGGAACCTACTAATGGTGCAAGCTGGATCTAGACATGACAGAGCATTTTGTAAGTGAAGCAAGGGAGTTTTTGATTAACATTTGGAAAATAATAATAATAATAAAACACACAAGAAACCTGCCAATAGCGGTGGCAAGTTACCTAATAATCACCATACTCATATAAATACTTACAAAATTCTATATTGTGGCATATATTTAATCAAAATATCGTATAAAAAATACTTTCCCAAAAAAAGTTATTTTTTTAATTTTTTTAAATCATTTACACCATTTTACTTATTATCCAATATTTGTTTATCATACTATTTGGAATAAAAATAATTTTTCATAACTTTTTTTCTTTTCTTATGCCTTACTAATCTTATCAACAATCAATAGTAGTGATTGAGTAGCTAGTGTTAATTTTATCATTATTTGAATTGTAAAAGTTTATTGAATAGCGTAGTACTAACTTTAAATCTTTGCAAGAGTAGATTTTGTCTAAGTTAAAATATTGTTTTATCCAAAATTGTTTTCAAAATTTATCAAAATGTCTTTTCATTGACAAAATTTATTAACGCACAATCATTTTCCTAGAAAAACTATATGATTTTGAATTCCTTATTGTACTAGAGAATATGTAGAAGTGCAAGTCAATCCAAAATTAATTTTTTTTATTTTTTTTTGTTTCCTTTGTTTCTTTTATAAATAGTTTTAGGCTTTAATATTGTTTTATGGAAAAATAAAATTTTCAAGGTTATAATTTAATTTGCACAATGAATTCAGGTAACAATCCTAAAATGGATATAACGAGGGTGTAGTGGATTCAGTTTCCATCTTCTCTGTACATAGTCGGACTTGTGATTCAACACTCTTCTAATTAGGCATCAAGCTTAAGTCACAATACCCAATTAGAAGTTGTTATTGTGTTTCCTTTTTTTACTTTTTTAAAATACTTTTAAAGAACATAAAGGTTATCAATAGGAAAATATAAATTGTTCTAAAAAATTAAGCCTGTACATAATTTCCCTTGACATAGCATCAATAACAAATGTTATAGAAACTTGTTTGCCTCTTTACATTTCTCGAGAAATTGAGAATACATATACACTAAAAATAAATATAAATTATGTCTACATAACTAGAACTACATGCGAGTCCTTATATGTCTCTAAGTAGTTTTGGTATAAATATTCTGTAATCTTCAAGGGGGATGGAACTCGTTTACCCGGGCCATTGTGATCTATACTAGCTGGAGATGGCACAGAAATACACATAAAAGGGAGAATTATAAATTATTAGTAAGGAATCCTAGACTATAACATGCAGTGCCACTGTCATCATCCCCAGTTGCATTGATTTATTTTACAACAGATAAGAGAGTAAAAGTTTAGTTGATGAATTTCCAAAACTCTATCCAAAGCAGGTTCATTTTATTCACACACTTAGAATTAAAGAATAGTTCATAACATTTATGATAATATAGCGAAATAATAGAATATGCATATGCAAATGCAAATGTGATGAGCTATGCGCAAGTGCACTTGTCTTCTTTTTTTTTTTTTCTTTAAACTTTTGATATGAGCACCTGTACTTGGTCCCCTAAGATGGATGGTCCCCTGAGATGGATGGATGGTCTCTCTCAATGCTAGGTAATAGACTACCTATTAAGACCGAGTTTGTTCCTATACGTGATTATGGGGTTTACCTTCCCTGATGCTCACACAGATCTATTCTTAGCCGGCTTACTTTCCTGACTTAATTCAAAGAAAGCCAGGTTTACTTTCCCTAACTTAACTAGATTTACTTTCTCCGGCCTAAGCAATTTAATTTCATATTCATTTTATACACTCATATGTTCACATACTTTCTTAGCTCATAGTTTCATATGCATTCTTTGTTCATAATGACACACCATGTTAGAATGCATTTATGCATATGCTACATATTTACTTTCAAAATATTTCTGCTGAAAATTTCAGCTGTATGATGACTGTAATGTGAAGGTCCTAAAATTTACAATAGCCTTTTAAACAACTAGTCAACAAAAAAGAATAATTCCAACACGTATATCAAAATCTCAATCATATACATAATCATATAAGGCAAGGACTGCTCCAATCACAAGGATTCCAATGAATAGCGGTACCATGACATATATATTAATATGACATGAAAACCAACATATATTCTTCAACCTTTCAATTAGTTTTGGTGTCGCATAGTTTGGAGAACTCTAAGTTGACTTATAGGCAATTTAAGTACAAATTAGATTTAGATTCCTCAATTATGCCCAAACTTGCAAATTACACTAATTTAAACCCTTTTAATCTTAAACTCTACAAGAATGTTGCTCCACTAATCTATTTTCAAACCTCTTTGGTCCTATTAAATTTTGATAGGCAACGTCTATCATGGGCCTTGATAAGTTTAGGAACAATTTGGACCAAGTAATATTATAATAAAAAATAAAATAAAATAACTTTTTGGTCCTTTCTATTTTATTTCTTTTGTAACACTTTTTCCTTCCCCTTCTTTCTTTGCTAATGTTGCCGCCTCCCCCTCCTCTTTCTCTTTGCAACCTATAGGACCATCTTCAAACTCTACCACCAAGCACCATTGTAAGCCACCCATTACCAGAACCACCATTGCACAAAAACCTCCCTCGCGAACCTTCACCTTTGCCTCATTAGCTTTCACTGTGCACCACATCATCAACCTTGAAACTACTGCAATCACCCACACCTTGAGAGTGCACTGCAATTGACGAGGCTTGACATGGGTATGGCACCGAGGTTGGAGTGACAAACTTGCTTGTAGAGTTTAATGGATTGAAAGGGCTGCTAGTGATGATGATGGCGCCAAGGGACATGACGGCTAGATTTGTGCTTTAGGTGTAAGAGAGGAAGGCCGATGGAGGATGGTGACGCTAAGGGAGCGGTAATGGTGCTTGTGACTAGGAAAGAAAAAAAAGGTAAAATGGGTAACTCATTATAACTATATTTTTTTATAACGGTTAAAATATAAATATAAATTTTAATTCCAGTTAATTCTAACAATTAGGTTTAATTTTTAATGGTTGAGATTGAGTGACGGTTGGTCCCAAGTTGGTCCCAAACTTGTCAGGTCCCATGATAGACTCTGTGTCATTTTGATAAGTATAACTCAAGTTATTCAACTTTAATATACTACTACCCTGTTGTGACATAGTTTCGGACATCTAAAAGTGAAAAATTACTAAAAATCCGTTCCTTATCATTTTGCCCTAAAATTTTGCTTTCTTATACTCATGTAAACCCTCTTTCAAATAAATCAAGTCCTACTCAATTTGGCCAAGCTAAGCTTAAGTTATAAGCTTTATATTGAAGCTACCTTATTTTGACACTTGTAAAGCATAGGATAACTTCATGGAATTAATGGGAGCAATTTACTAGGAATTTATGACTAAAATTTTACAAACTTATTCTTCTATGTGATAACTTTCTAACAAAATTGGTTGCACTCAAATTGAAGATCTATGGGGCAAGTTATATGTACTAGAACATGTACTGCTTAAGTTCATTCATCTTTGCCCACAGCATAATTTAAAAATTCATAACTTATTTATCTTAAGTCCAATGAATTTCAAATTTCTTAGGTATACTCTTCTAAGAGTTAAGTTTCAAGTAGAATTAGCCTCACCTCATTTTGATTTCCTAGCTTAGATTATGAATCATGGATTACTAGTTGTTAGGTTTACTCTCCACGGCAGAATTTCTATTTTATGTTCCTTTGCTTCTTTAACTCAATATTTCACACTAATTTAATTTCATAAGCTCCAAATCATTAAATCAAGACACATAACACCTCATTTCAGCCACTACTCAAGCATAGAAAATAAAAAGGAAACCCTAGCTTCATGATATAAACTCATTATAACACAAATTCTAGGATACCTACCTCACTTCCAAGCTTACAAACTCTTCAAGACTTGTTTCCTTCAACTTCAAAACTCTCTTAGACCCACAAAACAACAATCAACTTACTTCTTTCCTTGCTATGGTTAAAGCTACATAGGTCCAAAGGTGAAGGATTTTTAGCTTCTATCTATGTTAGGTTATGGGAATAAGGTGTGGTTGTTGAATGGTTTCTTGAAACAACAATAGAAGATCAAATATTTGACAGCTTTAGAAGACAATAATGAAGGAGGGTTTTGGGAGAGAAGGTGGCGAGTTTTGGTTGTAGAAAGAGAAGAATATGATGTAAATTTAGGGTTTCTTGGAGATATTTGTAGATATTTAACAAGATTTTTGTATAAAGCAAAAAGTGACCAATTCTAATTGTGTGGTCCATATTGCTTCTTGAGGTTTTGGCCGTGTGGCCTATAACACCTCAATTTAGCTAATTGACATTATTAGAGATTAATTAACAATAAGTTTATAAAATAGAGATGAGAGTGTAAGATAATACAAGAAAGTTTAATCATCAGGAGATCACACCCATTATATGTGGCCCAAAGTGGGCCACATGGTTGGAACACATGGCGCAACATAGGCCACACACCTAGTATGGTGAGTTACCCTTGCTTTTGTTAAATGTCTCCCCAAAACCCTAGTTTTTCATCATTTTCTTTTCTCTCTCTCAGCCCATGCGAGCACAACTCCCTTCTCCATTTCTTTCATCTATTTTTCTCACACAAACTCTCAAATCTTTGGTTTCTTCTTGTTCTTTCACCATCCACTTGATTCTTGAGCTTGTTTGTTGTTTTTTAAACCACATAAGAGCCAAACTTCTCCTCTTTAGACTATCTCAAACTTCAGCCAAGGAAGAGGAAGGAGAAGTTGAGGTGTGATTTTGTAGTGCTTAAGCGGTTCTTGAGTTAATAGAAGCCATATTTGAAGCTTCTCCAAACTTGGAAGTAAGGTAGGCTCCTAAATTATCTTATATGTAGTTATATAGTTAGATAGATTCTTGAGTATATAGAAGCCATATTCTTTATGTTTCTTGGCTGGAAGTGATACTTTTTAGGCTCATATCATTGAGTTAAACCTAGCAAAACTCAAGTTAATGGAAGAAACGAGCTAGGAATTCAAGCTGTTCACAAATAGATAACAAGACAACTAGGATAACCTTGGACAGTGTTGGATTCATGGACTATATCTAGAGCTAGGGACCTTCAATTCAAGTGAAACCAATTTTAGATAAAACCTAACTCATAGGAGAGTATACCTACAAATTTGAGGTTCATTGGACTTAGGATGAAGAAGTTATGAATTTTACGAAAAACTATAGGTGGAGTGACCCTAGGTTTGAGTAGGGTGTGTTCTAATCAGCACAACTTGCCTTGTAGATCTTTAAATTGAGTGCAACTAAGTTTGTTAGTAATCTAACACGTAGCGAAATAAGCCTATAAAGTTTTAAATTTAAACTCTCAATGGATTGTTCCTAATAATTCCACGAAGTTATCCTAGGTTTAGTGAGTACCAAAAAAAAGGACAGCCTTAGTGTACAGTTTATAACTTAAGCTTTACTTAGCTTATTTTAATGGAACTTGATTTGTTTGAAAGAGAGTTAAATGAGTATAACCATATAAAATTTTAGTGCAACATGATAAGAAATGGATTTATGGTAATTTTTTAACTTTAGGTGTACAAGTCTGTCCTAAAATAGGTCAGTAGACTTCCTTAACCCTATGTTCTAGTTTCTGAGTTTAAGAGAGGGATCACTTCTCCCGTGTCCCCAAATTTCGAGTTCTGAGTTAAGGGGGACACCACCTCTATGTCCCTAGTCTTCGAGTTCCGAGTTCCATGGGACACTACTCCCCGTGTCCCAGACTTTGAGTTTTGAGTTCATAAAAAGAGGAAGTTTGAATGAGACCAAAAGTGAAGGTTAATGTCCAACTGCTTTTAGCTATCGAGATTGGGTTTTGGGGTCTGGGATCTGGAATTGAGGGTTCAAGATCAAAGGCCCGAGGTTTGAGTTTTGCCCTATCATGAGTAGGGATGCTTATGCATCCTGAGTTCCGAGTTAAACCCATTTCCCCTACTTCCCGAGTTCCGAGTTAGACTTCTTTACCTTTAGCTTCCAAGTTCCCAATGGGATGAATGATAACCAAACTGGGATAGTTGTCCCTGAATTCCAAGTTCCTAGTGAAGTAACTGCCAAACCAGGACAAATACTTTGAGTTCCAAGTTTCGAATTCAACAAAAACGGATTTTGATGAATTGTTTAAGTGAGGGTAGATGTTTAGCTACACATAGCCTAAGTGTTAAGCTAGACATAGAACTATGGCTTAGGTTATGACAATCCTTATGGTTAAGATGCCATCATTTATATGTTTATGATAATGTTATGTATATTTTTAACTATGCTATACTATATGCCATCTTCCATTGAGAATGTCATGCATGCAAGAATAATTTGAAAGCAAGTCATGAAGCATGTGCAAAAGTTTATGCAGCATTCTCATGCATTACCATTTACAAAAATGCATAAAGTGACATGAACTCATAAGTTAATGATGAGATTACTTAGGCCAGCCCCTAAATAGATTTAAAGGGAATAAGTTAGTGTGAGAGTCAAGAAAAGTAAACCTGACAATCACATATAAGAACGAGTTCGGTACTAAAAAGTAGGCTATTACCCAGAGGTGGAAGAGGCCATCCACCTCCAGGGAACCAAGTACATATGAAAGATAAGAAATACTGACACATGCAGACACACTAGGGACGACGATACGTAACGCTCAAGTGTAGACATATGTAGACACCATAGGGACGACGATACATAATGCCTAGGTGTATGAAGAAAAGAAAGTTAAAGAAAACACAAATGCACTTGCATGATTGTATGATGTGCATCTGTATATGCATAACTTATAGTCTTTTATTGACTTATCGCTACTATTATGGAATTTCTCTTTTCTTGTTAAGTGTGTGAATAAAATTAACTTACTTCGGAAGGATAGTTTTGAGTTTTATAAAATGAAAATCTATAGTTATTATGGCATGATCACCTTTTTTTAATAATAAATCGAAGCAGCATGGATGACGATGATGACATGGATTGCTTAGTAGTTTAGGCTGCCTATTGAGAATGTAAAATTCTCATTCCTATATGTGTTCCCTTGTCATCTTCAGATAGCTCAGGATACTCTCAAAGATGACCATCTTGGATGAATTTGATCGAGATTGGATGGAATACCAAAGGTTGCTATCAAACAAGGTCCATTTACTAGTAATAACTCCTAAGTATGATACTATGACTCAAGCATGGTGTTGTACTTAAGAAGGTGTTACATGGCCTACTTCGGACCACATATAATAGGTATGATCTCATGATGACTAAACTTTCTTATATTTCAAATTTCTACCAAATCAATTTTTTGTGTTTCAGGAAATTGTTCTTAAAATTTTTACGATGCGGTTAAAATTCTATTGGTAACAAAATTATTAGCTGTATTGTACTATTAATATTATTATCCTATCTTCTTCTCTTCTATTTATAAATTCAGTGTTGATTCTCAAGGGCTCTTGATGTCTTGGGGCCCACTTATTCCCAGAATTAGGATTTTTTCTCTAATGCCCTTCCTACCAACCGTAAGCCATTATTTATAGTTTTGTCATTCCTTAACTACATTTCAACTATTTGCCATTTTGCTAGTACCTCTTGTAATATCCCCCATTTTCTTAAGTGGAGTATAAAAAAAAATTTTGAATTATTTCTCTTAGGCAGTGTGGGAATCTCTCAGGCAGTGTGGGAATCTATCAGGTAGTGGTATACCCTGAAAATCCTCATGCTCAGAAATATAAGGTAGTATAACACTGTCGTTAAAAATATGGCACTGCCATATGCTAAAATTTAGGAAATGACAAAAGTGCCCTTGTCAACTTTTGTTAATTGCAATCTTGCCCAAAAGTTTTCGAAATTGTACTTTAACCCCAAGTGGATATTTCCACAATAATCTTAGAATTTTTCATAAAATGACCTTTATATCCCCACATTGATAGAATTAGTAAAATGGGATTTTAAACGAAGCATAATCACGTGGTAAAACTGTGGAAGTTTAAATCTCCACCGATTGGGCCATAGAGGCAGTCTGGTGTGAAATGACGTGGGGTGCCCTGGACTTGCTCAAAATTACGGATATGCCATTAGCCACGAAAAATAGAAAATAGAAAAGCTTTAAATTTGCAAGAATGATTATTTCACGTTAACAAGCAATTTATTCGATCTTATTGACTAAGTAAGGTTAATTAGATGTTAATTAAAGGGATTAGGCTTAGGAACAATTAGAATAGAGATATAGAAATTCTCTCAGAGTCATTTAGTAAAGTTTTGCCGATTTGAAGAAAATCGGCGAAGATTCGGTATTTTAAACCGCTAGAGCCGAATCAGTAGAATTTTACATTAACACCACTAGTTTGAGTGGCTGAAAATTGAGCCATTTCTACCCTAATGGATGGTGCCAATTGGCTGTCGAGTGAGTAGAGAGTGTAACGTCCGAAAAATTCTATCGTTATTAACCGAGTTTTCGGTTTTCACCGGATAATTGGGATTAATTAGGATTCGATTAAGCATTCACTTAAAACCAATTGAGTGTGGTCTAGAATGATTAGATATAATGGAATTAAATTAGAACCATAGGAAACTTCATAGGATTTTTCTAAAATTGATTTACCGATTTAAAAGAAATCGGTAAGATTTTGGTATTTTAAACTGTCGGAACCGGACCAATAGAAATTATACTGTGAAAACCCTAGGATGGATGGCCAAGATTTAGCCAACACTCCTCACAAGTGGCACACAAATCAGCCATAAAAGAGGGAAGCCAAGCCAAGTTTGAATGAGGGTTGAAATCCATCAATCAAGAGCCAACTTCCTTCATAAGTTTACATTTTTTTTCTTCCTTCCCCCTTTATATTTTCGGCCTCCCCATAAGAGTTGCAGACCAGCCCTCATTTTCCCACTTTCCTTCATCTTCTTCCACTTCCTCTTATCCCCAAGCTCAAGCCCCAACCATCAACTTCACTCCAAGATCAAGTTCCATCAAGATTTCACACCACCAAGGTAGGAATCTCAACTTTCTCCTTCTTTTCTTTGAATTGGGGCTACCTAGAGTCCCTTATTCATCCATGATTCTGATGTTGTGATGGGTGGGGATGAGGAATTAAGGATGGTTTAAGATGTATAAGTGAGTTTGAATTGAAGATTGGATGGATTGATTAGAGAAGAACATGAATATAAAAAGAATTCAAGAAGCTATTAGGGTTTTCCCCTCGGCGGTCCGTACGGCAGAGTGTATGGCTCCGTCTATAGATGATTAAATTTGATGAAACTATTTTTATATGAAACTAGACATTCAGGGCTTTCCATGCATATAAAATATAAGGCCATTGGATTAGTATAGAATTAGTTATGAATTTTTGAAGTTTGACCTAGAAATCTAGATTCTCATCTGGGCAGTATGAGTTGAGAAGGGTATAACTCACCATACACAACTCCAAATTAAGTGCAACTAATGCTGTTTGAAAAAAGAAATATCTCATATAAATTTTAGAGTCAGATTCATTACCATTTGTTCCTAGCACATCAATGAAGTTGACTTAAGTTCAAACCGGGCTAGAACAGGGTAGTCCAGTAGGGTCAAGTTTCGAGACTTATATCTCAAAATATACTCATGCAAATGAGATGAAACTTATTTCATTTGAAATTTTGTCCTATTAGATTTAATTTGATATAAATTTCATATGATTTCACCTAGTTTTCTATTTTTAGTGAATTTTTACTTCTAAGAGTGCAATTCTAGCTAGTTGTAGGGCAGATACAAGTAAACTTTGAATAACTTGAGCTACATAAATCAAAATGAGATGGGACCAAAAGGGTTGGAAACTAGACACATAGAACTATAACATATTCAAAATTTAGGTCCAACTGAATTAAATAGAAATTATGGTGAACTTTAGAAAATTGGGTAGAATTGAGTAGAAAGAGCAGAAAACTTAAGTTATGTATTTATGTTGATATGTTATATGATTGATATTATTATTATGAAACTGGATGCTCTATGTTGGTTTTGTTGCCTGATTGATCCTTCTGGTAGTTTGGCACTATTCATGGGAAAGCAGACTTGATCCATTATGCTGCCGAAATTCTGGCAGAAATATGTGAATTATATGAATGTTATACATTTATATGCTATGCTCATGAGATTCATATATGCAAGAATGATTTAAGTATGATATGAAGTATATGAATAAATGCATGTGGCATATGCATGTATAATCATATCCAAAGAAGAATAAGATTTATGAGAACTTGCAAGAAAGACGTACCAAACTACCACGTGAGGCATGGCATAGACCCAGCTAGCTTGGGCTAGAGCGGTACTGTCTAAGACTTGGGCCAGCTCTCGACCAGATTTAAGGGGAATAGACCTGTGTGAGGGTCGGGGAAAGTAAACCCGTCACTCATGTATAGGTACGAGCTCGAACCTGAAAAGCAGGCTATTACCCAGGAGTGAGAGAGGCCATTCACCTCCGGGGGACCAAGTATAGAAGAGCAAGGTTAAGACGCAAGTTAAAAAAAGAGATGAATTAAGTCAAATGCACTTGCATACAATTAAGTACAAGCATCCATATATGCATTTCTAATTATCTCATTATGTCATGATGTTATTGTGACTCTTACTGAAGTATATTGCACTATTTGTGTTTCTATGTCTGTCATATAATATGCCAAGTGATTGTTAAAATATAACCCGCTTCGAGAAAGATGTTTTCAACTTAAAATTGAACCGCTGCGTGTGTATATGTGCTCACATTTTCATAAGAAATCGAAGTGGCTGGAATGTTTATGATAGCACTGTATGAGTAATAGTTTGAGTTTACCTACTGAGAACCTTAGGTTCTCATTGCCTGCTTGTATGTTTTTCTTTTCTGTAAATATTCCAGCACCTAAGTTGGAAATCAAGTACGAGGCAGAGTACTGGGACAGTTTCTGAGCAAGACTCGGACGCAAACTAGACCAAGAGACTATTGAAGCTAGCTAGTTACCAGTCGAAAGCAAGTTCGGTGTATTATGTTAGTCACAATTGCTTTTAAATTGTAATTATTTTATCCTCTATGTATCAGAGACGACGAAGTTTATGAACTATCAGTCAGTAATAAAGTGTGCACTTAAAAGGCCATATATTATATTTTTCCATATTTTAAAGTTTTTTTAGCACAGTGACAATCTTTTAATATAACTCCATGACTCGAGCATGACTTATATAATAAAGGGTGTTACACCTCTAGACCAGCTTCCTTGTATATTGGGCTATTCTCAGAGTTGGGAATATTATATTCGAACCTGATAAAAACTAGTAATCTATAAACTTTTTGCCTTTATTATTATCCCTTATACCAAACCTAACCTAACATATTTTTTTGGAGTGAATGACCTAACCATTTCATTAGTTGGAAAAATGACTTGGGGCAATCATTGAGTCAAGTTGATCCAATGGTCTCGAAAATCTAAATTGAACCAATGGAATTGGTTTGGGCAATCATCTGGTTTCATAGTAGAACCAAACCAAATCAACTATCATTAGTTCGATTTTTTATTTTTGATTTTTTAACCCAATCACCCAAACATTCAATCCGATCTCCCAATCAACTATTTTATTTTGATTTTTTTAAAACTTTCAAAGTTTTCCACTTAAGCTAGCTTTTAGTAATAAACTTACTTTTTGGCTTGTTTTGCCATGCACCATATTAAGTATGGTGTATGGTGCATCATTTAACATAAAGAGGTCTATCATGGACCATCATTGTCAAATAGCTGTTACAGTGACAATAGCCAATAACTCCAACACTAACACATCCATCTCTACTGCAGCACATTCGATTCAAAGAGAACTTGGACAAACATACATCTTGAGGCAATCAATCAAAGCTTAATGCAATTATAATTGCAAAGATATGACTGCTACTATTGGGAAAACTTTCTCTAACAAAGCAAATAACATTTACCAATGAAATTAAAAAAATAAGTGCAAATCAAATAAATAGGCAACCAACATGTTGAACTATGATGTGGATTTCCTCATGGTTCACAAGGTGAAATCGAGGTTGATAATGATGATGTCGTTTGGGCCGCAACCCCAGCCGATGCATGCTTTCCCTTTGCTCCCTGTGAAAACTCTTCTGCAACTCTGTCAGTTTTGCACGATCATCATAGCGGAGACGACAACGCTTGTTCCCACTCCCTTCGCCTTCTTTTTGGTCTCCCTTTTGCTTTGCTCCTTTGCCGTTGCCTTCTTCTTCAACTAGTTTTGCTGCGTTCTTCGACAATAGAGGAATTGCACCACCAGGAACGGTCACCGGTTCTACACCATAGGTGCACCAATTTTAATCTAACCATCTAATATTACAAAACCCCAATACATGGTTTCAATCAAGTCTTAGTCCAATGTAGACCTCTTTATATTAAACGGTGCACCATGCACCACATTTAATATGGTGCATGGTAGAATAGGCCTTATTTTTTATATTCATTGTTTGTATTTATTTAAAAAATTTATTTATTTATATTATTAGTAAGCATCTTATAACCAAATCTTATACTACTGTTAGTTGTTATAAGGATAAAATGTTCAAAAAAATAATTTTTTATTTTTTACTTTAATCCAACGACCCAAATCAAAGCAATTGATTTTGATCGAATTGGTTTGGTTCAAATTTGTTAAAAAAATTTAAAATCCAAATTAAATCAATCAAATCAAATTTGATCGGTTTAAATTTATTTTTTTTTAAATTTGAATCAAATCAACCCATTTACATTCCAAATGGCTATCACATTGATCAGCATGTTAAATTTCATTGATATTCTTTTTTTGGCAAGATTAAAAAATTAATAAAAAAAGTTTTTGAAGTGATTTGTTGCAGCTACATATGAGAAGCTGAGAGATGCTATTAAAACAAGTATAATTGAAGTGTAAGAAATATACACTTTTATTCATTTTATTTCTGTCATAATCACTAAAGATTTTGATATTGATATATTACTTGCATAAAGATTTTTTATATAAAAAATCTAATCTTGTGTTAAAGACTCGTTTATCCGAACGTAAGGAACAAAAGGAATGGGTGAAAGAGGAATAATCTCCCTTGATAATGATAGCTCAATTCTGTTCTAAAACAATTGAAGTGAAATGAGAAAAATAACCTTTTACAAACTAAAAACAACTATTTTGTATTTTATTTTTTTCTTTTCTGTAACACAAAATAACAGAGTGTTGTTTCATTATTTTATTAATTAATCTTTCTAACAAGAAGAAAAATGTTTTTTCGGTTCATTTATTTCTCCTTTCTGTCTATCTTATTCTATTATGTTCTATTAATAAATAAAACATCTTAAATCTTTTTATTTTCAACTTTATTAAAATTAAATTCATCTTTATCTTAAAACTTTTAAATAAGTAATAGTATCTTTAATTTCTTTAAAATAAATTAAATTAAATATATTTACAATTTTATATAATAAATTTAATTTATATACACTAATTATATAAAATAATTTTATATTATATCTAATCATATATCATTACATAAGTAAATATGCATAATCTTTACTCTATTACTTCAAAAATTATGCAAATAGGAGAATTTAATTAGGTGATAATATAAAATTTTTTTATATTATCAGTACATATAAATTAAATTTCAATCCAATTTTTTTATTATTAAATAAATAATTTAAACCAACTGATTTTCTTTCTCTTTTCTTAATAAAAGGAAGTCCCCAACTCCCTTCCGTAATTTAAGAAGGCCCTACACACGTGTGCTTGTGGCAGCAGCGTTGAAGAAGAAACTATTAAAAAAAAAAGCCTCCTCCTCGTCTCTCCTCTTCATCGCAATTCTTGTTCCCAGTCTCAACCAATGATGCTGTGAAAAGTTCTATCCTACACCCAGTAGCCTCCATTCACACGCTACAGTAAGCTCTCTCTCTCTTTCTCTCTCTCTCTCTCTCTAAAATCTCAACAATTTCGATCATCACCCATTGATAGATCGATCTCATCGCCGACTCCACTTTCTGTTTCACTCTCAATCCTTCCCATCCTTCTTTCTTGCCTTCACGCTTCACCTCACCACCATGCAAACGGTGCCATTTATGAAACATATATATAAAATCTCTTTATCCATCTTTTTCTTTCTTTTGTTTTTGGGTTTGAATTTCAACATCTTTTCTTGATTGTACAATGAAAAGCACGGAAATCAGTTAGATTTCATTTTCATATCGAGAACATACACCGTCCTTGATTTTGAGACATTTTTAATTTGACGAACTCCCAATTAATAACCCATGTCTCATTTTTTCTATATCCAAGATCAAGAATCATTGCCATCACCATTTAATCTATAGCTGATTCCCCAATTCCATTAATTAGTTATACTTTTGACTGGTAGGTTCTCCAAGGTAGATAGATGGATAATCACTAATCATATCGCTTATTTTAAGGAACAACAATAACAATCACTAATTCTTGTGTTTTCGAATTGAAATTCAATTTTGCAGTTACTGGTTTTCGTGACTGTGAAGCAAAGAGACGAGAAAAGAAGGAAGGGAAGAATAAGAAGCGAAAACGGCAATGTCGTCGTCGAATTCACCGTGCGCGGCGTGCAAGTTCCTCCGTCGGAAGTGCACGCAGGAGTGCGTTTTCGCGCCGTACTTCCCACCGGACAACCCACAGCGCTTCGCCTGCGTCCACCGCGTCTTCGGCGCCAGCAACGTCGGCAAGCTCCTCAACGAGCTCACTGCCTCCCAACGCGATGACGCCGTCAAGTCCCTCGCCTACGAGGCCGAGGCGCGCCTCCGCGACCCCGTCTACGGCTGCGTCGGCTTCATCTCGGTCCTCCAGCAGCGCCTCCGCCATGTCCAGATCGACCTTCTCAATGCCAAGAAGGAGCTCGCCACTTACGTCAGCCCACAGGCCATGCAGGGGCTCTTCCCTTCTCACGGCCTCCACGGGGTCCCCCTCGCAGGGAAACCCTTGGCTTCGGCTCTCCTCTACCCTCCTTTTGGCGGGAATGCGGCGCAGTTTTTAACAGCTGCGCCGCATAATGCGCAGCTGGCCACCGGGGACCCGCAGCAGCAGGAGTTGCTGGAGGCCCAGCAGCTCGCGACTGCTGTGGCTGCCCGGGAGCAGCAGCAGGCTCTGATGAGGACTTATGAACAGCAGCAGGAGTATTTAAGATATAACGGTGGGTTTGAACACGCTGCGGATCCAATTGCGGTTGCGGTTGCTAGTGGTGGCGCCGGAGGTGGAGGGTTTGCCCAGTTAGGTGCACCTTCGGGTGGTCAAGGTGAGATGACACCTTCTTTGGCCTTAGGGACATTTGACAATGCTAGTGCTTATCAGATGCAACATCAACAACATGGAGGGGAGCATCACCTTGGTCATGCAACTCATCACTACCCCATTGAGGCACAGCTTTTGCTCTCACCGCAGCAGCAAGCACAACAGCAGCAGCAGCAGTCAGAGAGTGAGGACGGTAGGAGCGTTGGCCCTTCTTGTTGATTTTCCTAAATTTTGCAACTATGGCAGAGTCGACCTTTTAGCTTTAAGAAGAAATTTCATCCTAGGTATGTTGTTTGTGTTTTGGGTTTATGATAAGATTATATTGATCATAATATATCTGCAATGTGTGCGATGATGCATAAATGAAGGTTTAATTTTGATTTATGTTAATTGCCTTGACCTTTGTGTTAATCTATGGCTCTTGATGTTGGTTTGTGCTCGTGCATTTTCCTGATCCTTTTTAGTGCTCTGCAAGACGACTTCAATATATAATAGTATGCAATTGTAATTATTTGCTAGCTTAATTTCATGACCGAGTCAATCTAGTTTAACGCTGTGTAATTTATTAAGAAATTTCTATGTGCTCTTGAATTTCACATGCTTCATAAACTGTATCATGTTTATCTTATTAAAAATGTAATTAAAATATAATAAATTTATACTTTAGTCTCTGAAAATTTTTTATTTTAGCATTTTAGTTTTTAGAAGATTAACTATATATATTTTAGTCATCAAAAGATTTAAGTCAAACACATTAATCCTTATAACAAGAAAATCCTACACAAATTAGTTTTTGAAGCATTGATTTTTAAGATAGTAGTCCCTGAAAATATTGGTTTTTAATATATTAATTTTTAATTCCTAAAAAAGTTGGACCCACCACCCTTATATCTTTGTATTATCTCCAAGGCATCTAATTTGTATGTATAAGTAAAGTTTCTCCCTGAAAAATACTTATTTGGTTCTTTAATTATTATCACTTGAGCATTAAATGGACACTCTTAGGATCGAACATTAAGTGTGTATTTGGAAAAATTGAAAAATTAAAATAATTTTAATAATTATTTATTTATATAATTACTTTTTTTATATAATTGCTTATATAAGAATTAATTTATGTTTGGATATTTTAGTTGAAAAGTGATTTTAAGATAATTTATTTTATTTGAATTATATGAAAAAAATTATTTTTATATGATAAAATTAATAAAAAAAGGTATAAAATAATTATTTATATTATACAATATTTGTTATTTATGATTAATTTGATAAAAATATAATAATTATGAAATAACCAGCTAATTTTGAGTTCCAAAAATTTGCTTATACTTATAAGCTATTTTTCAACTTAAAATTATTTATTTTAAATTATAATCTGTTTTGAAAAAAATTTACAAAACAAGATTATTTTTCCAAAATAGCTTTTTTGCTAAAAAAAAAAGCTATTTTTGGGAGCTTCCCAAATATGCACTAAAATGTTTTGATTTATGCTCTTATTGCCATCCTTCATCGATATGCCATGAGTATCACTATAAAAACACTTGGGCACCATTGTAACATATAATGATTGCGGCTGTTTGATTCACTTAGAAATTCTTTCATGTTCTATGATTTTACTTACTTTATACTAATAAATGAATATCAAAGTTTCAAACTAGAAGTGTAGTTAAAATAAGAAAGAATGATAACTTATATAATTGAATAATATAAAGTAAGAAAAATTTCTTGCTCCAAAACAATTAAAACTTAAATTGTTACCGTTGAGCAGTAAAAGGCCACCGGAACTGTCAAACTATTAAAATATTAAAATATCTTGGACCATCTTCTTGCATTTAATCCTTCATTGATTGACCAAAGTATCACTATAAAATCACTTCGGCAGCATTGTAAAATACTTGACACTGGTATTTGACAACTTTCGCTTCTTTTTTTTTTTTTCTTTTTCTTTCAATATGTGGAATTCGACAATATATCAATTCAAAGTAGGAATGAATCTCCTTATATAAAATTTCATATAATTTAATTATGTGTTAATTTTTATCGTTGATCATAAAAGTAAAATCGAATATAAGATTCATAATATAAAACTTTTGCATAAGAGGATCCATGCCCATTTTAGACCAAGTTTGTGCATTCAGATTAACTGTTTCTTTTTGGGTGTAATAATTTAACATTTATTATCCTTATTGTGATTGTTCTTCTTCACCTACTAAAATTATATGCTTTATATTTGTGTGAAAGAGAATTTGAAGAAACAGGCATGCCAACCAAGAAAAGTAGGTATAAAATGAATTGCTGGTTCAACAGGGTTTTGTTTGCTCCTTTGGCATCCATAAGTCGTAATCTCTCTTGATTTGCTACGAATATTTACTTTTGCAAATAAGATTGCTATCGTGTCTTGATGAAAAACACAAAGAGGCTTTGAAAAATAGAAAGATGTTAGTTGATTTCAGATGTGCATGATTTTGGGATGGATCTGAAGTGTGAATAAGAATCGCTTTTGAAATTGCACGAGGAATTTATTTATTCTGCTAAAGTATATGTATACTATGAAGCTAAATTATGTGAAAGGAATAAAGAGAAAAGGCAAAATAGCTTGTTGAGACGAATGATTAGAATTATTTTTAAAATATAACTGGGAACGTACAGTACTCCTTATTTTCCATTTAATTCAAGGATACATGTCTGAAATTGTTGCATTACCAAGTGTATGTATAGGAAGATGTTAAAAGTAGCGAGTATCTCTTCGTGAAACAGCTTACAAAGAGTGTGAAATATTGTAATAATTTGTGTTTTATGTCATAACTTTTCCTCTCTCTTTCATTAATATTTCCACATTGTTACGTTGTTACGAAATTTTTCTTCGTACTAAACAGTAGTGCTATTGTGTATATTTAGTATCTTAGTGCCTATTTAATTTCCTCCTATTGAATTTGATGCAGTAGATATCTCCTAACTCCTTTTCTTGGCCCCCTTCTGCAGTTCTTGTTTTTGGGTGCAGCTCCTCTAAGGTTCCTGCTTTAGGTAATAGAAAGAGTGGCCGAGAGGTAAACCCATGTATGTGAGATACATAAATCCTGCACTGTTTTTTTAATTTTGTCTTTTTGAAGAATTTCAAGGTGCGTACATTTAAAAAAGTAGCAGTATACGTCATGTCTTCTGTTTTTCCGAAAACAAAATTGTAAATCAGGATGCAAATAGCTTTCGATTAAGGATTTATTGTCCCTAGCTTCGTTTTATTCATTTCTATATATATATATATGTATATCATCGCTGTCATTTAGTTGTAAGTTGTTCGTTGATCTGATACCAGTGATGGTTACATTAGCATAACACAAAATTTGACGGACAGTTATTTATGGATCATAGTTATACTTAGATATGGACGATACTACAAAGACTAACGTTAAAAAGACAAAATGTACAAACAAGGGATGGACGAGTTTGCCCAAAATAAACCTCGATATGATTTGCAAAACAACAAAAATATTGATATGATTTGGCTAAATGGATTTTGAATTTTTTTTTTATTTGGCTAAATGGAGTTTGCCCAAAATAAACCTTGACACTATTTTGAATATTTTATATCACAAATAAGAGAAATATTATATGTACCACTTTTTGGTATATCTTTTAAAAGATATTCTGAAATATTTTTTAAATATTAATTGAGATTTAATTTTAATTTGTAATTAATTTTTTTCTCAACTAATATTTAAAGAATATCTTAAGATATCTGTTGAATGATATTTCAAAAAATAATATAAATAGTATTATTTTGGAAGGTCTATCATCAGGCATGGAAGAGATGCATGGTAGCCTTAAAGTGTAGGCAAAGTCACCTAACATAGATGCAATCCTTGGATTGAGAGACACTTAGGGTATGTTTGTGAGTTGGGGTTTTGGAAGAGAGGGGCTTCAACCCCTTCCCTTTCCTCCCTTCCCCTCCAAAACTTCAACTCACAAACACATCATTAATCACTTAATTTAAGGCTTTTGCACTTGTATCTTAATATTCACTTAAGGTAATTAGTTATCGAATGGTTTCATTTTGTTTTGTGTTGAGATTGTTGACATGTACATGCTTAATGGAGGAAGACAATAATTGGTGTGTGTACGAATTAAAGTCTCTTAGTGACTGCAAAATTCAGAAGTTCTGAGGTCCCCGTAAAACATGTTTAGAAGTCACTGAAACTCCCTGTGCAGTTTATAGTGTAATATGAAGTAGTTTAGGTGCATGACTTTTGTGTGGCAAGTAGTCTAAAAGTAATCGTGTTCATCTCATTGTCGTTTAGGCAATCTTATGCTGTATTTTTATTGGTTACTAGAAAAACCTTATTTTTAAAGAAGCGATACAAATCATAAAGTCAAAATGGCGACATAAACACTTCAAGAAAATATACCGCTCCACGGCACACGCAACATTATTATGTACAACCCATAATATAAAATGTAGTTCGAAGTCAAAAATTCCATAAAGGACATATATAGATGTAGTTTTCACTAAGAAAAGATTGCACAAAGTCATTGCAAAACATAAATGTTACTCCTTGCACCTCATAACTGCAGTGTGAAATTTTACAAAATAAGGTATAGACATTGTTGATTTGTAAAAATTGCTTTGTCCTCGATATAAGAACAGTCTTTATCTTGTACGTATTGTTTTATAATCCTTTATCCCACAATCATGGGTTGCTCATAGGTTTGGTTAATTGGATTTGATGTTTATATGTGCTTTGGCTTTTAATAATATCATGCCTTGACACTTCAATTTCATGGATGGCCTTGTTTGACCTGCACGTGGCTCGGGCTGCTAATTCACATGGAACATCCATTTTGCCATGCCACGCTAAGTGTAACTTTTTCGCTGGTCATCGTTATACAATTTTGATTAAAGTATAATTTCCATTTCAGGCTTTCTGACGCCAATTTGAAACAATAAAATTTTTCTATCTTTTAAGAGATGGCATAAAAGTATCGTTCGGTATGTTCAATAAGTTTAGTTTGAATGTACCATAAAGAGATTTCTTTTTCTTTTTCTTTAATTTTTGATTAAGAAGCTATTTTAATTTTATATTAAACTTAAACAAACCAAACATGAATTAGTGTAACTCAACAATTTATTCCTCGGTTGGCAGTTTTCTACCATGTAAGATATGTTCCCTAAGGTCTAACACCAATATTTCTCCAAAGAAGGCCACAACTGTATATAAGTACTCTCTCTAAGAACCACAACTCCTGTCACTGATCACGTTTGCCAAATTGAAAATTTTCTTCTTCGTCATACAAAAATACAAAGCACCAAATTTTTTCTTTCTTTGAAGTTCAGAGCCATTGGTGGAAACCGGTCCTGCACTTTGCCCTATGAGCATTCAACTCAATGAAGCACAATTCAAACATCTGTGATCCGTACTAGGCCAATAATGGGCCGATAAAGAGCAATGACGGCCCAGTGATTGATGGACACTAGCTCGCCATACAAGGCCATTGATAAATACTGTAAACCCAAAATATAAAAGAGCAATGATGGCCTGGACACTGCGGCCCACTTCTCTCCACCCAACAACTTTACCACCTAGATCCATGAGGTTCGAGTTGTTCGACCCATGTGAATAGTAGAGCTTGTTTTGTCTTTTTGGGCTTGACATTCCTCCATTGCCCTATATATATGGGTCACGATCAAATTATATTATTGTAATTTTATGTATAGTTATATTAATTAATAATTTTTTATAAAATATATTTTTTATTTATTCAACCATTGAATTACAATTATCTATCATAGATATTAGTTATACCAAATTTTATAAAAATTAAATATTAATAAAAATATAATTAAATAATCCTTATTTATGTATATTTGATTTTAATATATTTAAAATATATATCAAACAAATTTAGATTAATATGAAATTTTGTAAAGTTGATCTATAAGATATAAACTTTTAATCTAATAATAGATTTTGTAAAAAATTATACCAATAAAAATTTATTCAATAGTGTAACAATTGCTTAAAATTATACTTATATAATTATCAATGTAACTTTTTTAAAGTTACACTCAATTTGGTTTGTTGATATTTTTTTAAAAAAGAAACTACGACTCCTACTCACTCACTCACTTAAACACTAATTTGCCCTTGCTCACCCCCTCTCTCCTTGCGGTCATTCTTCTTCCCTCATAACTCTGTTTTGCCTTTTCTTCCTCCTTCACCGCTCTCTATTTTGTGTTTGCTTACCCATCCTCAATTCCACTTCAACCCCTTCCCATTGCTATTCCCATGTCCTTCATCTTCTTCCCTTCGATTTAGAGTTCAACAATCCACCGCCAAAAATACCCAACTCACAACTCAGAAACCATTGAGGGTCTTGAACTAAAAGCATTCTTGCTTTTCCATACATTCTTTTTCCTACTTGGGCCCTTACTCTTGCATTTTTGGCTGATTCTTTTTGTTGTTGTACTAATCATGTTATTAACCCTTTGGTGGCTTTTATGTGTTTAAAGAAAGAGTCTGCAGAAAATCTATCTAATTTATTTATTTTCTTTGACATGTAGGAAAGTCTTGTGACAAAGAGAAAAGAGAAACCTGACTCAATGAATGCTTTTGAGCTCATTTCTAGATCGCAAAGCTTCAACCTTGACAGCTTGTTTGAGAGGCAGACAATATGTAAACATTGATTTGTGCTTTGATTACATGAAAATGTTATGCACTATAAAGGTTTTGTTCTATTTAGAAGTCATATCAAAATTGACTTTTCACACTGCAATTGTGAACTGTGTGGTTTTGAATCAATGTTTTTGGTTGACGTGTTTAATTAAGAACCTAATATAAATTGGCTAACAAAATGTGTATATATGGATAGTCAAAATTAACACACAAAACTATGTGAGTTTTTTAAAGTGATTATATGATATTTAAATAACTTTTAATTTTTATCATTCATGTGTAGTTTAATGATTAAGATTTACTTATCTTATTCTAGCAATTAACCAACTGCCACAAGTAAAAGAATTAGATCTAATTCAAGAATCTTTAACATCAATTAACCTAATAAAAAGGAAGCAAAAATATATTAATATACTTAATAAAGAAATTAAATACAAAAGGATATAAGAATAAACAAATAATGAAAATATTAACAGAAAAAAGCCATACAAGAAAATTTTGAACAAGAAATATGCACAGAACATCTGAATTCATTCTAGAATAAGAAACAACATATAATTTCGCTACCTTATGAACTTGATTTTGATGAAATAAATACCAAAGTAAGACCAATACAAATTGAATGAAGGATATCTTAACTACTGTAAAAAAGAAATCCAAGAATACTTGGAAAAGGGAATAATAAGGCTAAGTGATGACATCTTCCTTGCAATTAATGATCTTGGTCAATTAAATGATGAGACTAAGAGATTTCTCTCTATCAACTTTGAAATGAAAGATATGGATGAGACATGTTATGTGATTGGAATAGAAATACTGCAGGACAAATCACAAGGATTAGGCTTGTCGCAAAAAGCATATATCAATTAAATCTTAAAGAGATTCATAATAGAAAAATGCTTAACATCACCCATTCCAATTGAAAAAGGATACGAGTTTAGTCCCATGTAATGTGCAAAGACTGATTTGGAACAAAAATATATGGAAGAATTTTGCATGCATATATTGTTAGAAGTTGATATGCTTGACAGATACCAAAGTAACTCAGAATTGGATTAATGGAATAATCACATGCTTATTTATGGGATATTTGATTATCTTGAGGTGATTGGTGTTGGAAAAAATAACACAAGAAGGGGGATTGAATCGTGTCTTCACTATAACTTTGAACCTGAGAAACTTTTAAACAACTTTCTTAAGTCCAAGACTTGGAATACGGAAGCTTTATGATTAGTGTAGATGAGTAGTGGTTATATGTATAGATATATTTGAATAGCTAGAAAACTTCCCAAATATAAAGATTTGCATAACAAAGCAAATAAAGAGAAGGATAAAGAATAATCACACAGCAAGATTTATCCTAGTTTGGCTAAAATAAATGCTTACGTCCAGTCCTTAACACTTTGTTGAGATTTTTATATCACGAGTATTCTTTTTCGAGCTTCTCCAAGCTTTTACAGATGAGTATATTTTCTCTAGCCTCTCTAAGCTTTACAACTGAGTAGTTTTTACCAAGTCTCTCCAAACTTTACAACCAAGTAGTTTTTGCCAAGCCTCTCTAAGCTAAATGTGTAGTAGTTATCCTAGCATCTCCAAGCTCACTTTGACCAGTATCAGGTAAGGTTACAAGGGATATAATCAAGAGATTGTGTTTACACTCACACTCAAAGTTTTTTTCAAAGTTTTAATTCAATAGGTACAGTGAGTAACTTCTCTAAATTCTCAAAATGAGAATGTTATCTATCACAATATAGTAGAGAATATTTTCTTTAAGCAGAAGTTACAATAAGTAATTTTCTGGAGGATTTGAGAGTCAAGAAGGATGAAGATATGAAGCTGTTGTAACTTTGGAAGTATTGGAATAGCGTCTCTATCTTCTTCTTCAATCCCAAGTTTATATAGACTTCTAGATGTTACCATTGGAGCTTATAGATCTTGAGCCTTGTGCCACTGATCCACTAGTCTATAACTGGAAAGATAAGGAGCAGCTTTCTTCTTCAACAAGTTGAGGTGACACCAAAGAGAAAAAATAGCAGTTTGAAGTCTTTACCAACTTTTCAGACTTGTCAGCATTTATTTTATAGCTTATCAAATCACATCTGACTTTTTGATTTCTCAGTGAAGCATATGGAAGAAGCTTTCAAGGTGTGATAATTTGTGAGAGATCATCTTTCTGGAACAAGTCATCATTCTGAATGAGGTGTCATCCTTCTCGAGGCATGTCTTTCCTTTATGGTGCTACAACATCATTCTTTTGAACTTTCTATCTTGTTTTTAAGTGAGTAAACATATAGAGTACAAAGAGATTGTTCCAATATAGATAAATTAATGTGTAATACCATGAATTTGATGCTCTATTTGATACGATGATCATTTTACTTAGTTGACATTACTTAGTTGGGCATTGGAGCTTACAATCTCCCTTTTTTTAATGATGGCAAATTAATATTTAAGAAAAGATCTTGTTAACACAAAAAAATTATATGAAATAAGTAACTTTCTAAAGTGAGTAAAAAAAAAATGATATCAGATTCTTCAACAGCTCACAGATTATATGAGTCTCAAAGAAACATGTTATCAGAGCATAATTTATCAAGAGATATAATTGCATTGCTAAGCAAGAGATAATCAAGATATATCATATCATAATTATCAGAAAGATAATAACTATAATTAAATAGCATTACTATCTAGAAATGTTTAATAATAAGCATGAAATGTTTCTTAAATGGCAAAAAAAATTCTAATCACTATATGCAGTAGTGACAAAGATATGCATGCTTAAAGTATGCTTCCCCTCAGCCTAAGCTTTTCTTGAATATCTTGCTTTCTTCTCCTTTGACATCATAAAAAAAAAATTAAGATGTGGGATCATAGAAGAGCCATCACTGATTGTCTTTTCCTGTTTGAATTGTCTTCAGAATCTACAGTAGAAGATTTTCCATCTTGTCCATCTTTATCTCCAATCTTTGTTGATGAGTTTGAAGTTCAGCTTGATTGGCCATGATAGTATGTTGATTGGCCAGCAGTAGCTCCATCTAGACTTTAGTAGCATTTGGAAAGACTTCAACAGATGAGGGGTCTCTAGAAGGCAATTTCTCAATGTGTTGGCTGTGGCTAGTTGAGGATTGTGGGCATTCAGAAATAGTAGGAGTAGCTGTTCTATCATATTTGGTAGTGGAGGTTAGCAGTAGCAAAGTTTGTGCAGTAGCAGGTGTAACAGAAAGCTCTTGAGAGGCTGTGGTAGTTGTTGGTTGTGGCATTGGAGTGTTGAAAGATGCAATCTTAGATTCAGCAATAGTAGCTTCATTTTCTGGTTCTGCTACCAGAACAAGTGTCTTTTCAGACTCTGTTCTCTTTGGTGCAGTATTAGCTCTTTGAACTAATGATCTTTCTTGATTCAAGGGAATCAATGGTAAGCTTGTAGGTTGAATAGCTGGCTGTTCTTGTAACATCCTCCTGAAATACAGTACTATGCTTAAGTCATAGTAACATACTCAGGACTTATTATTACTCTCCGAAATGACCTCTTCCGACAAAGAACTTCAGCCATCTTCGGAACTTTCAAGCTATCTGGAGATAACACGGAAATAGGAGTGAGAATCTTAAATTCTCAGTAGGATTCTTTAACTATTATACATGTCATCATTGTCATCTCCAATTGCTTCGATTTATTATGAATAAGGTGAACATATTATACAAATTGTTCAATTTTATAGTTCGAAAACATACTGTCCGAAGCAAAGTTCATTTTATTCATACACTTGTCATTTGGGTGAGCCAATACAAAGTCAATTCATGAATTATACTATGAATAATAATGGAAACGTATTGAAATACAATAGCACCAATATACTGAATGCATAAAATCTGCATACACCTTTACTTGTACTTGAATTTATGCAGATACACATAATTTTCTTTTCTTCCTTTATCTTCCCTTACTTGTTACACATATTCCAGAGTACGATAGCTATGTCATACTCTATAGTGGTGTGATCACCATGTCACACTCCTTAGGAATATGTTCTTCCTGCCACGTCCCAGAGTATGATCGCCATGTCGTACTCCATCGAAATGTGATCGCCATGTCATATTTCTTAGGATATGGGATCATCATGCCATATTCCAGAGTATGATCGCCATGTCATACCCCATCGGAGTAAAGGATCGCCATGCCAATGCCTTTAGGAATATGGACTCATCATCATAGATTTACGGTATTTACACTAGCTGGGTCATGCCATGCCTCATGTAAGCCCTATCTCTTATTCTTACACTAGCTGGATCAATGCCATACCTCATGTGAGTGGGGTGCTCGCATTTGTTTTAATCTTTAATCTTTACTGCCCTTGGGTAGTCTGATCTAGGAGTGAGCTTGTCAGCTCAACTCATGACCATCGTCACACAGTACTAACCCACAAGGGGAACCACGTGCCTCTAGTCTGGGAGGGATCTCATTTTGGCCACGTGCCTCTAAATTGAAGGGATCTTTTCTGGTCACATGCCTCAAAAATAGAGAGATCTCATCTGACCACGTGCCTTCAATGTAGAGAGATCTCATCTGGCCACGTGCCTCCAAGGTAGAAGGATCTCATAGTTTTATACTGCCTTCATAGGGAGGGATTCAATGTGCAACTGCCTCCAAGTGAAGGGACCCACATCTTATCTTATTTAACTGTCTTCATAAGGAGGGATCTCATAACTGCGTCCAGGTGAAGGGATTCACGCTTAATATGTTAATATCCTTTCATCTCATACATAATCAATGCATAGACATGCTGAATGCACTCATACATATGCTTCATCATTTACTTTCATGTATCCTTGCATATAGAATTTCATATTCATATCATAAATATTCATAATATATAAATGCTCATAGCTTCCTTACTGTTCTATCGAAAATTCGGCAGCATAACGGTTCTTGTCCGCTTCCCCATGAATAGTGCCAATTTTAGTAGACAGTTAGTCACAGTAAGAGATCAAATATAATGCATTAATCTTTCAAGCACCAACATGGAATTGCAAAACTTAGGCTTTACTTGAACTCATATGTGAATTAAGGTGCCAAATCCTTTAATTTTGGGAATCCTGCTCATATTCTTCAACTCTGCCCATTTTTAGAAATTAAGCCTTAAATTCATCTTAACTCATTTGGACCTGAATTTTGGATATGTTGAAGTGTTATTGTCTATTTTCTAACCTCTTTGGTCCCATCTAATTTTGACAAATATAACTCAAGTTATTTACGTTTTAACTCGGCCTGCCCTATGGCTAGCCAGAATTACACTCTTAAAGGTAAAAATCCATTAAAAATTGAAAACTAGCTCAAATTATATGAAATTGGTATCATATCAAAGCTAGCAAGACAAGCTTTCATTTGCAATAAGTTTCATTTCATTTGATTTAGTAGAAATCGAGTTATAAGTCCTGAAATTTGACCTTTCTGAACTTCCCTGTTTTGGCCTAGTTTGGACATAAGGCAACTTCCTCAAACCACTGGGAACAAATGGGATCGTAACAAACTCAAAATTTCATTTGGAAATGTTCCCCTATGTGTAAACTTTCTAAAAAAGTTGGTTTCACTCAATTTGGAGTTGTGTAGGGTGAGTTACACCCTTCTCAAGTCACACTGCCCGGATAAAAGTCCTAATTCCTAGGTCAAACTTCAAATATTCATATCTCTCTCCATACTAATCCAATGGCCTTATATGATATATGTATGGAAAGCCCTGAATGTCTAGTTTCAAATAAAAATGGGTCCATCAATTTGAACAGCTATAGGCGGAGCCATACACTCCGTCGTACGGACTGCCGTGGGCTTCTCACTTAGACAGCATCCCCATCCTCCACTTCTCCTAGTTTTCTTCTTCCAACCTTAATTCCAACTCAAGATTTCATATTAATCCAACCATAATCCATCATATACATCCAATATATCATTAAATACTTGAAGAAGAGTGAAATTTCATATAGCCATAGTTTAGGAAAATTAATAATAGAAATTGAATTCTACCTCCTTAGGTGTGATCTTCTTGAATTTGAGTTTGGATTGATGGAACCTTGACAAAGCTTGGAGATTTGATGGAGTAGGTTAAGAGGGGAAGACAAGAAGAAGGCTGGAACAAGAGGGAGAGGGAGGTCCAAGTTAGTAAGAAGTGAGTAGGAAAATCTGACTTAAACATGACGAGGGTAGTTAGAATTGTGAGTGTTGATTGGCTGAATTGCTTGCGGGTAAAATTCAGCCATGTCTCCCTCTTTTGTGGCTAAATTATTCTCCACATTGTCTAAAAGTGGAGCTCGCTTCCATTCTATCTGAAATCGGAACTCATCTCTATTCTATGTACAATATATTCGAAACTCGAAGTCGGAGGTTGAAACTCGGAAACCACTCCATTTAATTTGAAACTTGAAGATAAAGTCAGAAATAAAAAATAATCCGAACTTGAAGACGAAGTCGGAAATTGATAGAAGATGAAGTCAGAAATCATGGAAACTTGAAGGTGAAGTCGGAACTCGTGGTGAATGTTATAGTTTTGTTCTTCTTTCTGCTTCTTCAGAAGGTAACATAACCATTCTCATCTCAGAAGGTGGATTGATATTTTCAATAACCACATATTATTGGTCCGCCTCCAAAGAAGTAGATGAGCTTCTTGTAGCTCTGGTTGAGGCACCAACTTTAGTTGCTTTATCCTTTTGTCTCTATAGCCACGCCTCTGTTCTCATTCTATTTTTGCTTCTTCAAGCAAGGTCCTTCTAATAAAAGAAGGAGGGAGTTCTTTAGAAGGTTGTATAGGGGGTTTCTTCATAGGTTTTTTTCCCTTTTCTTCTGATTTCAGGGTCCTCATTTTCATCTAAAACTTATGCTTTAGGTTGCTTCTATTGCTCTTAAGGAGCTTGTTCCCTGATTATAATCCCTTATTCTCTTGGTCTGAAGGGTCTTTGTGCAGATTTTGCTGGTGCTGTAGCATTTACTAGTATGGTAGCAATAGTTGAAGTTTTATCTTCTGTACTTAAAAAGGAAGATTCAACAAGCTTCAACAATCTTCTCTTATTGACTCTCCTTTCTTCAGAGACAAGGGAGATGCTTCTCTCATGTTTCTTTTACCTTTTAAGTTCTTTCAAAGGTTTGGATTTAACCTTCTGGAGAAGATCTTGCTTCTTCTTTGGCTCCTTCTTCTTCTCTTCCTTCTTTTTTTTCTTTTCTTCTTTTCTTCCTTCTTAAGGCCTTGAGTTTTCAAGCCTATGGCTGAGAATGTTTTCATGGTAGTGATAGGGCGTTTCTCATCCTTTCTGTGACCATTAACATGAAGTTGTCCTCTCCCAAATACAGAAGTGAGGAGCATGCCATAAGGCAGAGCAGCATGACTCCTTCTTGCATCATCAATAGTCGAGAGCATGCTGTCCAGAATCAGCTTGACCAGATTTATCCTTCTTCTGGTCATAAGGTAGAACATGATCATATGGTCCACTTCTATCGTAAAATTAATGTTTTCCATCATGGGAAGCGCAGTGTGTTGAACTATGGAGTATACAGTCCTAACAGCAAATAAATGAGAGAAAGTGAGAATATTCCTTACTTGCATGTCCCTTCTCCCCGTAAGAACTTCAGATACTTTCTCTTCTATCACTCCGAGTTGTTCCCACCATTTGACATCAACTCTGTAGAGAATACCTTCGTTGGGTGTGTTGGTGATTTGAACAAGATCAGAAGGAAGCTCTTGAATCTCAAAGCTTTCGATAATGCTCCTTAATGAAGTATTGTCTTCATTAATGAAGGCGAGATTATTGTAGAATGCACTAACTATCCCTATGTCGATGTCCTCAGAGATTCTCAAAAACTTGTTCCACCCTTGGAACTCAAAGACTTCTACAATCTGAGATAGGAACAAGAAGTTTTCCAAATCCAAACTCCTTCCAAAGGCAATAGGCCTAATGAAGAAGTTTCTGTGAAAGTTCCTTTGCATTTCTTTGCCGTAAAAAATGTAGGGGATGCTGTAATCTCCCTTTTTAGTCATGATGGATTTGAAGTAGTAAAGGATTTAGAATGAAGGAGGGAAATATGTGTAGGTAGAGTGAGAGAAAGGAAGGTGAAAGCAAGAAGCTTTTGGATAAAGAAGATGAATAATTTAAATCTATTTCTCTATAGCTTAGGAAATGAGAGATAGGTGTGAAAAAGTAATTTGAAAGGTAAGGGTTGATGATGTTAATTGAAGGTTAAAGGATGTGAATGACTTCAAGGTGCAAACGATATCATTTTAGGATATGTGATCCTTTGGTTTTCCCACTTCAATGACAACATGGCATAAGAAGAAGTTATATACGAGACCCATGTCTTAGAACCATTTCAGTTCTTCAGAAAGTTGATGCTTATGAGAAGCTTGAATCACCACTTTGATGAGAGAAGTCACATTATACAAATGAACCGAAAAATTTTCTAAAATCTTCTTTCTGAATTATTTCTGATCCCATCTTTCTCCACTTTTACTGTACACCATTCTTTCTCAACCAAGTCAGCAGCCTGTTTTGAGATAACTTTCTGAACTACTTCTCTAACCCTTGCTTGATGTGATCTTTTTGAGGCATACTTTGACTTTTAGAAACTTTCTCTGGAAAGATAATCCAATTAGAATGAAGCAATCTTAGCTTTAAGCTTTTTCTCAAGAGAAGGGAGGTACCAGATGCAATATGAATGTATGTTCAAAAGCTGGTCATGTTCAAAAGATTCCTTATATGACAAAAACGATCTTTAGCTAAGTGTTTAGTAAAAATGTCAGCAATTTGACCTTCAGTGTTAATAAACCTTAGCTTAATATCACATTTCTGAACATGATCTCTAATGAAATGATGCTTGATATCTATATGCTTAGATCTAGAATGCTGAATAGGATTCTTTATGAGATTAATTGCACTAGTATTGTCACAAAGGATAGTGATTTTGGTATAAATTAGATTGAAATCTTCTAATTGATGCTTAATCCACAAGATTTGTGTACTGCAGTTTATAGCAGACACATTTAGTTTCAGTAGTTGAAAGAGCAATTGTGTTATGCTTTTTGCTTGACCAAGTTATTAGTGACTTTCCAAGAAAGCAACAGCAACCACTTGTATTTTTCTTTCAACTTTGTCTCTAGCAAAATTAGTATCACAGTAGCCTATAACATTGAAAGTAGTACCTTTCTTGTACCAAAGACTAAGATTAGTAGTACCTACTAGATATCTCAGAATTCTCTTAACAGCATTTAAGTGTGATTGTTTAGGATAAGATTGGAATCTAGCACAAATTCCCACACTAAACTGTAAGTCAAGTCTACTAGCAGTAAGATACAGTAGAGAGCGAATCATACCTCTGTAAAAAGTTTCAGAGACTTTCTCACCATCTTCGTCAGCTTTTAGAACTTGAGAAGGATATGGGAGTACTGATGCTCTTGGCCTTGTCCATATCAAACTTTCTGAGTAAATCCTTAGCATACTTTTCTTGATGAATCAGAATTCCTTCTTTTAGTTGTTTGATTTGCAATCCTAGAAAGCATTTTTGTTCTCCCATCATACTCATCTCAAATTATCCCTACATAAGCTTAGCAAAATTCTTGCACAAAATTCCAATTAGTTGCACTAAATACTAAATTATCAACATAAATTTGTACAATCAATAAGTCAACTTTCTCATGCAATAGGAACAAGGTAGTATCAACCTTTCCTCTTTTAAAACCATTTTTGGTCAGAAAGGAACTGAGCCTATCATACCAAGCTCTAGGAGCTTGCTTCAAACCATATGAGGCTTTTGAAAGTTTAAAAACATAGTTACAAAAGTTTTCATTTTCAAAACCAAGAGGTTGTTTAACATAAACTTCCTTAGATATGAGACCATTTTAAAAAGTAGATTTTACATCTATTTGAAATAAAACAAACCCTTTATAGGCAATATAAGCAAGTAGCATTTTGATGGATTCTAGTCTTGCTATAGAAGCAAATGTCTAATCATAGTCAATGCCTTCTTGTTGGTTGTAACCGTGAGCCACAAGTCTAGCTTTATTTTTTATCACATTTCCATTTGCATCAAGTTTGTTTCTGAACACCCATTTAGTTCCAATACCAGAATGACCTTTTGGTAATGAAACTAGATTCCAGATTTTGCTCCTCTCATACTGATTTAGATCCTCTTTCATTGCTAGAATCCAATTTTGGTCCATTAAGGCTTCGTCAATACTTTTTGGTTGGATTTCAGATATGAGAGCAAGATTGGATTCACCTTTGAGTGAAGATCTAATTCTGATTCCCTAAGAAGGTTTGCCAATAATTTGGTTTTTAGAGACAGCTCTTAAGTCTCTTATTCCAGTGTATCCTTGCTTTATGGGTGTGCCTTTTGGATCTTTAAAAGCATCATTCGAAACATGTTGATGAGAAGGGAAGTCAGAAATATTATTATTATTTCTTGTGGCAGTTTGTAGGTTCTGCAGATGTTGGGCATTGTTATTTAATGACATATTCTCCATTTCCTCTTCCAGATCTGCAACATTCTGATCAAAGTCATTTATTCTTAACATAAAGTGTATATGAATAGTTTCTTCAACAGTCTGAGTCTTTTTGTTAAACATCCTGTAAGCTTTTGAAACAGAAGAGTATCTTAGAAAGATTTCAGGATCAGATTTAGGATCAAACTTTGAAAGTTTGTCCTTGGTGTTAAGTATAAAACATTCGGATCCAAAGACATGAAAATAAGAAATGTTGGGTTTTCTTCCCTTCCATAATTCATAAGGAGTTTTCTTGTGTATAGGCCTTAAGAAAACAAGATTTTGAATGTAGCAGGTAGTGTTAACTATTTCTGTCCAAAAACCTTTTGATAAACCACTTTCAAAAAGCATAGTTTTGGCCATTTCTTGCAAAGATCTATCTTCCTTTCCACTATCCTATTTTGCTGAGGAGTTTTAGGAGACGAGA
This sequence comes from Pterocarpus macrocarpus, assembly GCA_031439585.1. Lineage (NCBI taxonomy): Eukaryota > Viridiplantae > Streptophyta > Magnoliopsida > Fabales > Fabaceae > Pterocarpus > Pterocarpus macrocarpus. Next base: position 29,102,994 of record CM062513.1, on the reverse strand, counting down.
AGTTATGAGAAATGCCATTTTCATTACATAAGTTTTTGAAAAAATGAATTTCAAACTCTCCACCATGATTTGATCTGATGAAAGTGACACAAAAACCTTTTTTGTTTTGAGTTCTTTTTGAAAAGGATTTGAAGGCCTGACAAGCTTCATCCTTATTGATCAGAAATATAACCCATGTGAATCTTGAATAATCATCCACAATGACTAGACCATGTTTCTTACCACCTAGACTAGCAATTTTAGTTGGTCCAAAATGATTAAGATGTAAAAGCTCAAGTGGTCTAGTAGTTGAAACTACATTTTTACTATGGAAAGAACTTTTGGTCTACTTGCCTCTAAGATAGAACTCACAAGATGAGTTATTTTCAAAACTGATTTTAGGCAAACCTTTGACTAGGTCCTTTTGAGAAATCTCAGAAATCAACTTCATATGAGCATGACCAAGCTTTTTATGCCAAAGCCACTTTTCATCCACGAAGGAAGCTAAGCATTTTACATTTTGATCTAGAAGGTCAACTAGATATAATACATAAGTATTATTATGGCTTTTAGTAGTAAGAATGATTTTATCAATAATGGAATCTTTAATAACACACTGAGAAGGTTCAAATACAACCTTGTAACCTTAGTCATAGAATTGACTAATGCTCAGAAGGTTGTGAGTTAGCCTTTCTACTAACATAGCATCATTTATTAAGTTGGAATTGTTCTTACCAATATTATCCATACCAATGATTTTGGACTTGATTCTGTCAACAAATTTCACTATTCCATCATCCTTGGGTCTAAGGTTTCTGAACCAGGATTTATCTCTAGTCATGTGTTTGGAACACCCACTGTCCAGATGCCACTTCTTTTCCCTTTGAGGTAGTGATTTAAGACACACCTGCATTAGAAGTAATTTTCACTTTAGGTACCGATATCTTCTTGGGTCCTTTTGAGTTAATTGATTTTTTTAGGCTTTTTCACTTTCTATTTAACTTTCCTTCTAGAAAAGCATCTTTCAGAAGAGTGTCCCCTTTTGAAACAGTATATACATGCAGGAATATTAAACTATTGATCTATAGATGAAATCTCATTTGCCTCTTCCACATATCCTAATCTTATTTTGTCAAGATATGGTTTTTGGCCTCCAAGCAAAAGATCAAGATTTTTTAAGCCATTTGCCATTTTTTCAAGATCAGATTTGAGAGGTTTGACTAAGTTCTGAAGTTCAGAAACATTAGAGGATACGTTTTGATTGACTTCAGAAACTTTGGTTTGTATGGTATTAACATCCTTCTGGAGGATGTCATTTTTCTTTAAAAGATCAGCATATTTTCTAACTTCTTATTCTCAATCTTGAATTTTCCAAAATCTAGAGATAGTTTTTGTAAGTTTTTCTTCAAAGAGGTATAATGGGAAGCGAGTAATTGAGAATCATCCAAAAGATCATCATAAGATTTTTGAAGATTTTCAAATGAAGGTTCGAGTTCAGAATCAGATACCTCAGTTTCTTCTTCTAAGGCAATATCAGTCATGAAGTAGCGATTTGCTATAGTTTCTTTTTCACTTTGTGATTCAGTATTCTCCTGTTCTTCATCCATATCCTCGCATGTAGCCATCATAGCCTTCTTCTTTGTAGTCTTCTTTCTTAAGGCTTTCTTCAGTCTAGGACATTCAGATCTGACATGTCCAGGCTCCTTGCATTCAAAGCAAATGATTTCATCTTGATTGCTCTTGCCCTTTTTGTCTTTCTTGCGAACAAGATTATTTTTCTTTCTCTTAATCCATGCTTTTTTTATCTTCCTTGCTAGATGTGCAATCTCATCATTTTCATCATCGTCTTTAGAGAAGTCTTCTTCATCTTCATCAAACTCTTCTGAAGCTTTCATGGCCTTGGAAGATTAAGTCCTCTTTTGGGTGGACTTCAAGGTAATAGACTTTCCCTTTTTAATAATCCCATTGGAGACCTAATTAAGCTCAATCTCATGGAAATTTAATGATCTAATAAGAGCATCTAAGCTAAGCATATTCAAGTCCTTACTTGAATAGCAGTCACTTTGGACAGTAGGCCTTTGAAAGACTTCTCAGAATCTTTCTTACCATTTTTGCATTAGTATACCTTTTGCCCAAGGCCTTCAACTGATTTATGATATGCATAAATCTAGTTGTCATTTTATCAATATTCTCATGAGCTAGAATCTTAAACATCTCATATTGATGAACTAGCATGCTGATCTTAGTTTTCTTGACTTGATTATTTCCTTCATGTAGAACTTGAAGTCTATCCCATATTTTCTTAGCAGAGTCAAAAGATATGATCTTATCGTATTTGACCTTGCTCAAAGCACAAGTAAGCAAATACTTTGCTTTGGCATTCATTTGGACTCTGGCTTTGTGCTGATCTACCATTCACTTCTTGGAACAGCTCTAACTACCACTGGTGGTGGTTGATTAGGATTTGCTACTATAACGTCCTCCTCTGTACAGTACTATATTTAAGTCATAGTACCACACTCTGGATTTCATTCTTTGTTACTTATTGGACCTTATCTGACAGCAACTTCAGCCATCTTTGAAACTTCTTGAACTATCTGGAGATAACACGGAAACAGGAGTGAGAATTTTAAATTCTCAGTAGGATTTACTAAGAAATTTCATACCGTGTCATCGTTATTATCTCCAGCTGCTTCAATTTATTATGAAAAAGGTGGACATGCCATATAAACTGTTAAATTTTATAGTTCGAAAACATATTGTTCAAAGCAGAGTCCATTTTATTCATACACTTGTCATTTGGGAAAGCCAATACACAATAATGTCATGAATCATACTATGAATAACTGCAATGTATTAAAATATAATAACACCAATATACTAGAAGCTTGAAATCTCATCTGCCTTTACTTGTACTTGAATTTATGCAGATATATATAATTTTCTTTTCTTTCTTTGTCTTACTTTACTTATCATATATATTCCAGAGTACAATTGCCATGTCATACTCCCTCAGGGTATGATCACTATGTCACACCCCCATCCTGCCACATTCTAGAGTATGATCGCCATGTCATACTCCATTGGGATGTGATCACCATGTCATATTCCATAGGGGGTGGGATCATTATGCCATATTCCAGAGTATGATCACCATGTCATACCCCATCAGAGCGTGATCGCTTATGTATCACGTTGGCCGAGATATAGACTCATCATCATATCTTCATAGTTGTCACACACAACAAAGTCTTATGAACAAAGCTTAGGTAGTTGGGTGTAAGTTTAAAATCTTAAGTCTTAATCTATCTTACAAGATTTTAACTTCTATAGATGTTCCCGAGTTTGAGCTTAAGACCGACTTTCGAGATTGAGTTGTGTCCGAATTCCAAGATTGAATAAGTTCTAACCTCCGGGGTTATATATGTAAAGTTAATGTTTTGACTCCCGACTTTCGGGGTTATGTTCGATCTTCGAGATGGATTCTGGACCGAGTTTCGAGGTTATATGTTTAATGAGATACCGAGTTTTGGAATTACATGTATAAAAGTTTTAAGGCGTCCTAGTTCTCAACTTTCGAGATTAGGGTATAAGGTTTCATATTCTGATACCAACTTCCAAGTTTATGTTGAAGATCCTCGACTTTTGGGTTTAAGTATTTTAGGTTTCATATTCTTGCCCTTGACTCTTGATTTTAAAGTGTCTGCTGTGTGATTCCAATCTTCGACATTAAGCCACAATTGGCTTTCCAAGACTTTTATGAATGTGTTTCCTAAATTCCAAGTTCCGACATTAACTATACCCGATCTAGTTTCCTATTTACTAAGTTCCAAGTTTAACGTTAAGTATACTCGATCTAGTTCTCTGTTTGCTAAGTTCCGAGTTCCGATATTAACTAAACTTGATCTAGTATTCATACATGTCTCTAACCAGAATTGCACTCTTATAAGAGAAAATTCACCAAAAATAGAAATCTAGGTGAAATCATACAAAATTTATATCACTGTAAAGCTAACAGAGTAAGCTTTCGAATGAAATAAGTTGCATATTATTTAAATGAGTATAATTCGAGATATAAGCCTTGAAACTTGACCTTACTGGATTACCCTATTCCAGCCCGGGTTGAACTTAAGGTGAATTCATTAATGTACTAGGGACAGTTGGCAATGAATCTGACTCTAAAATTTTTATGGAATGTTCCCTCATATGTTAGCTTTCAAACTTCACTTAATTTGGAGTTGTGTAGGATGAGTTCCACTCTTCTCAACTCATACTGCCCGGATGAAAGTCCTGATTTCTAGGTTAAACTTCAAAAATTCATAAATACCTCTATACAGATCCAATGGCCTTATATTATATATGTATGGAAAGCCCTGAATGTCTAGTTTCATATAAAAATGGTTTCATCAAATTTAAATGGTTGTAGGAGGAGCCGTACACTCCGCCGTATGGACCGCTGAGGAAAAACCCTAACAGCTTCTCGAATTTTCTCTATTCTTCAAGCTCTTTCATACCAATTCCAATTCCAATCACAACATACATGCAAAATCAATCATCATCCAACATCATCACACTAAATCTCATCAGTATCAATAGGAAAACAAGATCCCCACATAGCCCAAATCAAGGAAAACATGATGAGAAGTTGGATTCCTACCTTGTTTAGTCAAATTCTTGTTGATTAGGTGTCTTAGATGGAAGCAACTCTTGATGAGACTTGAAGAGGGGATGAAGATGGAGTGAAGATGAGAGTGAATAGAAGAGAAATGATGGGAGCTTCAGCAGCTAGGTTGGCCGAAAATTCAAGGGGAGAAGGAACGAAAAAGGTGAAGACTTTTGAAGCAAGTTTGATTTTGATTGGTGGATTTCATCTTGCCTTCAAATTTGGTTTGGCTCTCCACTCTTCATGGCTGATCAAGCCGTCACATAAGGAGGTGTTTTGGCTAAATCTTAGCCATTCATCCTAGGGTACTCATAGCATAACTTCTATTGGTCCGATTCCGACAGTTTAAAATACCGAAGTCTTACCGATTTCTTTTAAATCGGTAAACAGGATTTGGAAAAATTTTATGAGATTTCCTATGTTCCTAATCTCATTCCATCATGTCTAATCCTTCTAAATCACACTTAATTGGCTTTAAGTGAATGCTTAATCGAATTCTAATTAATTCCAATTATTTGATGAAAACCGAACAATTCGGTTAATAGCGATAGAATTTTTTGGACGTTATAGCTACCACCTGAGGAATTAGTTGTTCAACAATAGGAGAGTAACCACCATTCTCTATTATGTCCTACATATCAAGACTGGTAGATTCAATGAAGTCAATGAAGAGTTTTATTTTATCCTTCTAGTACGGATAGTCTTCACCATTAAAGTATAGAGGTCGGTTGATAGAGTGACCTTCAGTAATGTAGTCTATCTGTTGTGCTATTTATTGGATCTTTGACCTCTTTAATCATTAAGAAGCTCAACCCCAGAGTTAGGCTCTGATACCAATTGTTGGAAAAGATAACACAAGAAGGGGGGTTGAATTGTGTCTTCACTATAACTTTGAAATTGAAAAATTTTTAAACAACTTTCTCAAGTCCAAGACTTAGAATGCGGAAGCTTTATGATTAGCGTGGATGAGTAGCAGTTATATGTATAAATATATTTGAATAGCTAGAAAACTTCCCAAATATAACGATTTACATAACGAAGCAAATAGAGAGAAGGATAAAGAATAATCACACAATGAGATTTATCCTGGTTCGGCCAAAATAAATGCCTATGTCCAGTCCCCAACACTTTGTTGAGATTTTTATATCACAAGTGTTCTTTTGCAAGCTTCTCCAAGCTTTTACAGATAAGTATTCTTTCTCTAGTCTCTCCAAGCATTACAACTAAGTAGTTTTTGCCAAGCCTCTCCAAGCTCACTTTGACCACTATCGAGTCAGGTTACAAGGGATATAATCAAGAGATTGTGTTTACACTCACACTGAATGCTCTTTTTAGAGTTTTAATTCAATAGGTACAGTGAGTGACTTCTCTAAATTCTCAAAATGAGAATGTTATCTATTACAATACAGTAGAAAAGATTTTCTTCAAGTAGAAGTTGCAAAAAGTAACTTTCTGAAGGATTTGAGAGTCAAGAAGGATGAAGATATGAAACTATTGTAACTTTGGAAGTATTTGAACAGCGTCTCTGTCTTCTTCTTTGTATCCCAGCTTTATATAGACTTTTAGATGTTACCATTGGAGGTTAAAATAACATATAATGCACTTTGTAATCAAATTAAGAGGCAAGGCTATTGTCTATATATTTTCAAAATCAACTCCAACCAAAATTGCATCTATCTATTTTCCAAAGGGTATATTGAAATACAAAATAATTAGAAAAATATTATGATATCAAAATATGATACAACATTGCAAACTATCAAAGTTAATTATAACAAGAACTAATTTGCATAATACATCAAAAATAAAAAAGAACTAAATTGTATACAAAAGCATAGGTTAATACCATTCAATTTGTTAAACCTTATCCATGTGACCTATCTTCCACTTTAACTACTTTGCTAATGTGAAATTATATTTGTGTCCATAAAAAATGGGATTGATGTCTAAATAGTGGGGAATTCACTTCGATGACTAGGGAATCAGGAGATCATAGTTGCAAATGATAATGTTGTCACCTAATTCAGGGGTGTGAAACTGGAACTAAATTTTGAACCAAACTAAAACCACATCATTAACATTGATTTTTTTTTTAAGCAGTTCAACATGCTAAACTGATTTTTAAAACCAGTTATTAAATTGAACCAACAATAAATTCTAGTTTCGTTAAACCAAATCCAAAGTGTTATGCTCTCAAACCCAAAATGACTTCATTCACGTAACCCAAACTATTGGTGAGTCGATGACTCTATTGGGCCCATATCTCAGTGAAGCCTATATCCTATTCACAATACCTTAAGCTCTACCTTGTACATCTTCTTTACATTATGAATATAAGTAGCACCTCTTCCTCATTTTTTATCTTTTTTAGCTTTAAACAAAAATTATCTGCAATTGCAATGCTTTATCTTCATTTTGTTGAAAAAGGTAGCACAATAAAGCGAGTTGAATCGTGCTTCAGGTAAATATTACAACCTGAAATCTTTTTCCAAAACAACTTTCTCAAGTCTAAGACTTGGAATGCGGAAGCAATTCAGTTAGAGAAATAAGTTGTTTCACATTCAGAAAGTTAGTTCAAGCAAAATGAAATCGTGCACATAGATTTAAATATTCAGTGAAGTAAAGTAATAAAGAGTAGAAGGAATAGAAAGATCATACATCAAGTTTTATACTAGTTCGGCCAACTACTTGCCTACATTTAGTCCCACAACACTTTGTTGAGATTTTTATATCACGAGTATTCTTTATCCAAGCCTTTCCAAGTTAAAACGAGTAGTCTTCATCCTAGCCTCTCCAAGCTCTTTGTGACAACTAACGGGTCAGGTTACAATGAAAAGAAATGTAGGTTTATGTTTTGAAACACTCACACTAAAACTCAACCGAGTATATTCAATGAAACACTATGTGTATGACTTTTTCAAATTCTCAATATGTGGATATTATCTATTACAAATCAGTAAAGAAGATTTTTAAATCGAAGTTGCAATATGTAACTTTCTGGCGATTTAGAAGGTTGAGAAGGTTGAAGGATGAAATCTTTGATAGCGTAGAAAGTATTCAATCAGTCCAACCCATTCTTCTTTGATTTCCAGCTTTATAGACTTCAAAATATGATTGTTGAAGCTTGCAGATCTTGAGCCTTGTGCATTTTTTTTCTACTGGTCTAAGACTGGAAAGAGAAAATACATCTTTCTTTTTCAACGCATAGTAGTGACACAAAAGAAGAAAATAGCTGTTGAAGTGGTCACCAACTTTTCAGACTTGTTAGCTCTTCTTTTGCATCTTTTCAAATGACATTTGACTTTTTGAATTCATCAATGAATCATGTAGAAGAAGCTTTGAAGGTGAAGAACTTCATGAGAAGCATGTTGCTGATAGTTATCTTTCTGGATGAAGTTATCCCTTTGAATAGACTGTGATCCTTCTGGTGGCATTTTTTCCTTTCTGATGTTGTAATTCCATCCTTCCAAACTTTCTAATCTATTTCTTAAGTGAGAAAGCATATATACACTATAAAGCATTCATTCCAAGAAGGGTATAGTGAGTGAAAACAAAAAGGAACGAATTACTTTGAGTTTAAGTTCAATTTGAACAACCCGCTCACAAAAGAAAATATTTTTCATAGCGAATCGTTAATTGACAAAAGGTTTACTTAAAGCTTGATTTGGTACAGATCAAAACCTTAAAGCTCGATATGTCTTAAATCATGAGACGGTTTTAGAAGGGCATCTTTACTTGAAGGATTCAACACCCCCTTCTTATGTTACCTATTGTAACAATTGGCATTAGAGCTTGCCTTTAGGGTTGAGCTTCCTAATGATTGCAGAGAATAAAATCCAACAGATGGCACAACAGATCAGCCATATTGCTGAAGGTCATTCTATAAATCACCCTCCATGTTTTAATGGTGAAGATTACCCATACTAGAAGGACAGAATAAGACTCTTCATTGAGTCTACAAGCTTTGATATGTGGCAGATCATAGAGAATGGTGACCATGTTCCTACTATTGAGTAACCAATGCCTCTAGTAGTTATTGATCCTGATCAACTTCCTCCAATTGTAGTCAGAACCATTCTTAGGAACCCATGGACTGATAAGCACAAAGCCAGAGTACAAATGAATGCCAAGGCAAAGTATCTTCTCACATGTGCCTTGAGAAAAATGAATATGATAAAATCATATCATGTGACTTTGCCAAGGAGATTTGGGATAGACTTCAAGTCCTTCATGAAGTAATTGATCAAGTCAAGGAGACCAAGATCAGCATGCTAATTCATCAATACGAGATGTTCAAAATGTTAGAACATGAAAATATTAATGAAATGACTACCAGATTTATGTATATTATAAATTTGTTAAAAGCCTTGGGAAAAAAGATACACAAATGTAGAAATGGTGAGAAAGATTTTGAGAAGTCTTTCTAAGGCTTAGTGCCCTAAGGTGATAGCCATTCAAGAAGCAAAAGACTTGAATGTGCTAAGTCTTCTCATTGGGTCATTAAAGACTTATGAGATTGAGCTAAATGAAGGAGCTGAGGAGTCTAACAAAAAAGGCAAGTCCACTACCTTAAAATCCATTCAAAGAAAGTTAAGCTCTTCCAAGGCCATAAAAGCTGTAGAAAAGTCTAAAGAAGATGAAGAAGACTCCTTTGAAGATGATGGTGATGATGAAATTGCACATTTGGCAAGGAGGATATCAAAAGCATGGATGAGGAAGAAGAAAGGCCTTGTTCCTAAAAAGGACAAAAGGGTAAAATAAAGCAAGATGAGGTCATGTGCTTTGAATGCAAAGAACTTGGACATATCAGATTAGAATGTCCAAGATTGAAGAAAGCTTCGAAGAAAAAAACTTCAAAGAAAAAGGCTATGATGGCCATGTGGGAAGATTTAGATGAAGAGCAAGAGAATACAGAATCACAAGAAGAGGAAGAGATAGTGGCGAAACTCTGTTTCATGGCTAACATAATTTCTGAAGAAGAAAATGAGATATCAGACTCTAAACCTAAACTTACATTTGAAAATCTTCAGAAAGCTTATGATGAACTTTTAGATGATTCTCAATTACTTGCTTCTCATTATGCTTCACTAAAGAAAAACTTTCAAAAAATGTACGTAGATTTTAAAAAACTAAAGGATGAGAATGAGAAGTTGTGGCATGAAAATGATAAGCTTTTAAATGAAAACACCCTTCTCTAGAACGATGCCACTGCCCCTAAAGACTGAAACTACTGAAGTCAGTCAGAACACATCTTTTGATGTTTATAAACTTTAGAAAACTGTCAAGCTTCTCAAGTCAGATCTTGAGAAAATGGAAAATGGCTCCAAGAACTTGGATCTTATGCTTGGAGGTCAAAAACCTTATTTTGACAAAATAAGACTTAGGTATGAAAAGGAAGATAATGAGAAATCATTTAAAAATTCTGAAATTAAAATTCCTACATGCATATATTGCTTCAAAAAGGGACACACGTCTGAAAGATGTTTTTCCAGAAGGAAAGAAAAGGACAAAAAGTGAAGAACCCTATTAAGAAAACCAACCCAAAAGGACCTAAGAAAATGTAGGTATCTAAAGTGAAGACTATTTCTGATGCAGGTATGTCTTAAATCACACCACCAAAAGGAGATGAAATGGTATCTAGACAGTGGATGCTCCAGACATATGATTGGAAATAAATCCTAGTTTAGAAACCTCAAACCTAAAGATAGTGGAGTAGTGAAATTTGCCGATGGTATGAAATCCAGAATCATGGGCATAGGTAATGTTGGTAAGAATGATTCGGATTTGATTACTGATGTTATGTTAGTAGAAGGACTAACTCACAATCTTCTGAGCATTAGTCAATCTTGTGACCAAGGCTATAGAGTTATGTTTGAACCTTCTCATTATGTTATTAAAGATTCCACAATTGATAAAATCATTTTCACTGCCAGAAGGCATGATAATACATATGTATTATATCTAGGCGACCTTCTAAATCAAAATGTAAAGTGCTTAGCTTCCTTTGTGGATGAAAAGTGGTTGTGGCATAAGAAACTTGGTTATGCTCATATGAGATTAATCTCTGAAATTTCTCAGGAGGAGCTAGTTAAAGATTTACCCAAGATCAGTTTTGAAAATGACTTAACTTGTGAGTTTTGTTTTAGAGGTAAACAGAGCAAAAGTTCTTTCCATAGCAAGAATGTAGTCTTAACTACAAGACCACTTGAGCTTTTACATCTTGATCTATTTAGACCAACTAGAATTGCTAGTCTAGATGATAAGAAATATGATCTAGTTATTGTGGATGACTTTTCAAGATTTACATAGGTTATATTTCTAATCTATAAGTATGAAGCTTGTGAGGCCCTCAAAACATTTTCGAAAAGAATTCAAAATAAAAAAGGTTTTTGTATTACTTCCATCAGATCAGACTATGGTGGAGAATTTGATAATCACTCTCGAAAACTTTTGTAATGAAAATGGCATATCTCATAATTTCTCTTCTCCTAGAACTCCTCAACAAAATAGGATAATTGAAAGAAAGAATAGATCTTTACAAGAAATAGCCAAAACCATGCTTCTTGAAAGTGGTTTATCAAAAGGTTTTTGGGCAAAAGCAGTCAATACTGCTTGCTATATTCAAAACCGTGTTTTCTTAAGGCCAATGCTCAAGAAACCCCCTATGAATTCTGGAAAGGAAGAAAGGCCAATATTTTTTACTTTCATGTATTTGGATCTGAATGTTTCATACTTAACACCAAGGACAAGCTATCTAAGTTTGATCCTAAGTCTGATCTAGGAGTTTTTCTACGATATTCTTCTATTCCAAAGCTTACAAGTTATATAACAAGAAGACTTAGACTGTGGAGAAAACTATACATATAACCTTCAAAGAGAGAAAGAAAGATGAAGTTCAGAGAGTTGCAAATCTAGAAGATGAAAAGGAGAATCTATCTCTAAATGGCAATGCACAGCATCAACAAATCCTTCAAATAGCCACAAGGAATGATAATGATGACTTTGATTTGCTTACTCATCTACATGTTTCTGACAACATTTCTGAAGAACTATAGGAGATACATACATCAAGAGAAGATATACTGGAGCAAGAGATTTGAGAGCTATCTCTCAAAATGAAATTATTGATGAACATTCTTTTGGAGTCAGAACTAGATCTTCTATCAGAATAGAATCCAACTCGGCTCTATTCATTGAAATTCAGCCAGAAAGTGTTGATGAAGCCTTACAAGATCAAAGTTGGATTGAAGCAATAAAAGAAGAATTAAATCATTTTGAGAAGGGTAAAGTCTAGAATATGGTTCCCTTGCCAAAAGGACAATTTGCTATTAGGACAAAATGGGTATTTAGAAACAAACTTGATGAAAGTGGGAAAGTGATTGGAAATAAAGCAAGATTAGTGGCTCAAGGATATAACCAGTAAGAAGGCATTGATTATGATGAGCCATTTGCTCCAGTAGCAAGACTAAAAGCAATCAGAATGTTACTTGCCTATGCAGCTTATAAAGGGTTTGTTTTATTTCATATGGATGTAAAATTTGCATTCTCAAATGGCTTCATATCTAAGGAAGTTTATGTCAGACAACTTCATGGTTTTGAAAATGATAACCTTCCTCATCATGATTTTAAACTTTCAAAAGCATTATATGGTCTGAAATAAGCACCTAGAATGTGGTATGAAAGACTTAGCTCTTTTCTTCTCCAAAATGGTTTTAAAAGAGAAAAGGTTGACACTACTTTGTTCATTCTGCATGAGAAAAATGATTTGCAAATTGTACAAATTTATGTAGATGATATCATTTTTGGTGCTACTAATAGAAGTTTGTGCAAGAATTTTTCTGACCTTATGCAGGGAGAATTTGAGATGAGTATGATGGGAGAGTTAAAAATACTTTCTAGGGTTGCAAATCAAGCAACAGAAAGATGGAATCCTCATTCACCAAGAAAAGTATGCAAAGGATCTGCTCAAAAAGTTTGACATGGACAATGCCAAGAGCATAAGCACTCCCATGCACCCTTCTCAAGTTTTAGAAGCTGATGAAGATGGAGAAAAAGTGTCTGATAAACTTTACAGAGGTATAATTGGGTCATTACTCTATCTTATAGCTTGTAGACCTAACATGCAATTAAGTATGGGGATTTGTGCTAGATTTCAATCTAATCCAAAGTAATCACACTTAAATGTTATCAAAAGAATTCTGAGATGTATAGTAGGTAGTGCTAATATTGGTCTATGGTACGAAAAAGGTACTATTTGTGATATTACAGGTTATTGTGATGCTAATTTTACTGGAGATAGAGTTTAAATAAAAAGCACAAGTGGTTAATGTTGCTTTCTCAGAAAATCTCTAATAACTTGCTCAAGCAAGATGCAAAACACAATTACTTTTTCAACTATTGAAGCCAAATATGTATCAGCAGCAAATTGTTGTACTCAGATTCTATCGATTAAGCATCAACTAGAGGATTCCCATCTAAGGTATACTAATATTCCTATCTTGTGTGATAACACTAGTGCAATTAACCTTGCTAAAAATCCCATCCAACACTCTAGATCTAAGCACATAGATATTAAACATCATTTCATAAGAAATCATGTTTAGAAAGGAGATATTGAGCTAAGGTTTGTAAATACAGAAGATTAGATTGCCAATATTTTTTCAAAACCCTTAGTTGAAGATCGTTTCTGCCATATAAAGGACCTTCTGAACATGACTAGCTTCTGAACATACATTCATATTGCATATGTTCTTCCCCTTCTTAAGCTAAAAGCTTAAGGTTGAGATTGCTGCTCCCAAAGTAAATTTCCTTTTTGGAGAAACATTCTCAAAGTTAAATCTCAGGATGTATTCAGAAAGGTGAATTAAAAAGGATTCTGTCAAATCAATTTAGAGGGGTATGAAGCATCAATTGAGAAAGATGGATTAGAATGCTCTATTTAGAAAATGGATTAATTCATGGGTTCAGAAGGGTTTTATCTTATTAGAAAGATGGCTTAAGTCTCAATTCAGAAACTGAGTTAGACTGAAGTTGTAACCGCTTTGGAATATGGGCCTGTTTGGTAAATTCCCACTATGCGACATGGCCATGATCTATCAAAGCAGGAAAATCAAAAGCCTTGCTTACACTCAAATGCCATAGTTTTAACCTCAAGACTATTCACTTTCCTTTATCCTTAATCTCTTCTATTAACCACCTAATCACTTCTTACTCTGGAATCGTTCATCTTCAACCTACAAACCCTTCACACTCTCATTTTTTCCCCTTACCACATCTCAAACCACACACTTTACCTTATATTGTTCAAGCCTCAACATTTGAATTTTCAATATGATGCTAAAGAGCAACTCAAGCATTCCATACATATTTGAAATGAAGACATGCAAACCAATTTTCATAGAAACTTCTTTTTCAGACCAATATCCAGAGGAAGAAGTTTCCATCTAGAAAACTTCACTTCTTTTCCTGAGATTATTGAAATTTTCTAATTTCAAGGATGGAATAAGTTTTTGGGAATTTTAGAAGACACCTACACAGGGTTGGTTCCCGCATTCTACAGTACTCTCATTCCTACTGTTGAAGATAACACATCTCTTAGAAGCATCATAGGAAGTTTCGAGATCCAAGTGCTATCTTTTGATATTGCACACATCACCAACTTAGAAGATGACGGCATTTTGTGCAGACTAGGGGAAAGGTGATGGGAGGAATTTGAAGTAACAAAGGAAGATGTTGCTGATGTCCTCATTGGCCAAAGGAGTATGCATGTAAAAGATATTCGAACCTCTCATCTTCTTATTCTTGTCAGAGCTATCTATTCGGTGGTTCAACATACTGTGTTACCAAGGGGTGGTGACATAGAAGAAATGACAAATATAGACCAAATGGTCATGTTTTGCCTTCTGATAAGGAAAAGGATTAACTGGTGAGGTTAATCTTAGATTTCATTATTTCTTCTACTCATATTGAGAGAAAGAGACATTTTACTTTCCCTTATGGCATGCTTTTGACAAGGATATTCACTATAGCTCAACTTCCAATCGGGGGACATAGGTCAGACGATAATAGACCCACAGCAATAATAAACACATTCACAAACTTAGGGTTGAAGCCACAAGCTCCTGAGATTGAGACTAAAAAGAGGAAGGACAAGAAAAAGAAATATTCTTCTATCTAGAAGGATGATACACAGAAGGAAGGATCCAAGCTTTCTGATAAGAAGAAATAGAAAACGAGACTAGAAAGGAACCTTTCTCCTATCTTTGGGGAAAGGAGAGTTAGCAAAAAAAGATTATTCACTTCCTCTAGAGTTGAAGATGAGATATCTGCTATTGTTGTAGAGCCTGTAGACATTGTTCCTATTGCTATCACAACCAAACCCTCCAGAGCTACTTAAAAGGGTTGTTGCAATAAGGGAACCTCTACCAGAAGCAAAACAAAAGGAACAAGTTAAAGCAGAAGCTTCAGATGATAATAAGGACCTTGATTACAAAAGAAAAGGCAAAAAGAAGTAGAACAAAGCCTCTATAGAGCCTAATAGAAACTCAACTCTCTCACCACTGAGAAAGGAAAAATGAGAAGCTACTGAGCACAAACTTAGAGATGAAGCATGGCTACAAAAGCAAAGGAACATGGCTACTGGTGTTGGAGCCTCTGCTAGTGGTGCTAGATGCTCCTTTATCTCTCTAGAAGTAGACCAACAATTTGTGGTCATTAAAGATGCAAATCCAACTTCAGAAATGAGAAGGGTCATTGTACCCTTAGAGCATCAAGAGCTAATTCCGTAATAGCTTGTAAGAAAGCCTGTGCTAGAAAGGTCAGAGTCGGAAAGAACAATTACTCTATTGTTAGAATCTGAATCTACAGAACCTATATCTGAGACTACACCTCTTACAATTTCAATGCCTAATCCAACAAGATCCTCTCTTACCCAAGACACCCCTGCTAACCCATTAGCAAGTCAAAGCCACCACTCTGGTCACAAACTTACTGGAGCTCCATAAATTGTAGAAGACATTCCAGATCTTATTCAAACTCAAATTGAATTGATTCAGGAAAATCAGAACGCTATCATGGCCAATCAATCTAATTTGGAAAGAAGAATGGATAAAATGGAACAACTCATGCTGCAGATTCTGAAGGCTCTTCAGAAAGGAAAAGGCAATTACTTTGTTTTGATGAGGTCAAAGGGGGAGAAGATTGAAGAGAAGCTCAAGCTAAGGGGAAACACATTTCTAGGGGGAGCTAGGATTAAATTTTTGCTACTACTACATATCACTCATACTAGTATTAGGATTTTATTATTTTGCATTTTGGGAACAATTTCTATTGTTTAATTTTCAAGCTATCATTATTTTGGCTGAACAGTTCATTTGTATCAGACTATATCACTTTAGTTTGCTATATTATCATCTTAATGCTCTGATATCAATCATTGATGCCCGTGCATTGATATCTTATACTCTAATCCTTTATCTCTATCAGTATATTAATGCTCTGATATCATGTCAATTTCTATCTATTTATTACCAATGCTCTGCAAATGTGTGTTCTGTTAGATGTTCTGACATCATAGTTATCACTGCAAACTTATTATTCTGATAAGACCATTTATTGCTCTGATACAATTTATTTGCACTAACAGTTTATGATGGACCTATGCTGATATTCCTGCTTTGAACTATTTGATATGTGTAGCTATTTCTTCATGTCTTTGATAGGTTATACAATTTGTCATGTCAATAATACGCAGCTTGCATGTATGCTTTGATTATTCAGTCTTAGCTAAATTTTTCTCTATTTCCAATCTTTGTTATGAGATATCATATCTATTATATTTTGAGAACATTCCTCATGTCAATTGTTTTGCTAATTCAAAGTTTTTTTTACTACCTTTGTATTAAGAATGTTCCTAACTAATTTTGCTCAGATATTCAATGGAATTCATGATCAATTCAGATTGAGATTATTTCAAATCATTTTTGTAAACTACTGCTGAAGTTTATGTAAAACATGCTTATTTTTAACCCATTTCAGAAAGGAAGTTTTTCCTCAAACCAGAAAGTTAATACAAAGAACAAATCATATAATTCTGAAATGAATTTTTTTTAACAAAAGCTTTTCTTAAATATTGATTGCCATCATCAAAAAAGGGGAGATTGCAATGCCCTTTTGAAACCATCTCATGATTTAAGATGTTTTGAGCTTTAAGGTTTTAATATGTACCAAATCAAGCTTTAAGTAAACCTTTTTGTCAATTAACGATTTGTTATGAAAAATATCTTCTTTTGTGAGTAAGTCATTCAAATCGAACTAAAACTTAAAGTAATTCGTTCTTTTTTGTTTTCACTCAATATACTCTTCTTGGAATGAATGCTTTGTAGTACATATATGCTCTTTCACTTAAGAAACAGCTCAGAAAGTTCAGAAAGATAAATTACACATTCAAGTATTCTAGGAAGCCGTGCTATCCTTCTTACATTGCTCCACATGCTTCCCCTCGCCAATGCCACTGCATCGGTCGCCAATGGCCTCTGTTACCTCCTCTTAATGGTGGCCATGGAGGTTCCTATTATTAGCACCTTGCTTGCCTTCCTAAGGCCCAAACTAGACAATTGTAAAACAACATTGCTCATGTCGATGAAGTTGTTATTAGAGGGCCATCTCGAAGGAGAAGAACCCATTCACTTGTTCAAATTGATTTTAAAAGTTCAAAACCGGTTTAACAAGTTCCAATCTGATTCTAAACTTGTTTAAGTGTACTTCAATCAGTTTGATTTGAAAAAATTGAACCAAATTTCTGGTTTGGTTCAATTTAGTTTATTTTTTGAAAAAACTAAACCATGCCTGTAACATCCTCCTCGGTACAGTGCTATACTTAAGTCATAGTACCATACTCAGAAGTTGTTGCTATTACCTGACCGGATCTTATCTGACAGCAACTTCAGTCGCCTTGGAAACTTCTCGAGCTATCTGGAATAACACGGAAATAGGAGTGAGAATTTTAAATTCTCAGTAGGATTCTTAAACTATCACATATCGTGTCATTGTTATTATCTCCAGCTACTTCGGCTTGTTATGAAAAAATGATCATGCCAGATAAATTGCTTAGTTTTACTATTCGAAAACACATTATCCGAAGCAGAGTTCATTTTATTCACACACTTGAGTTACATTGGCAATATTTCATATTTAGAAAAATAATCACAGCATAAGTAGATAGAACAGTCTCAGCATCAATAAAACATGGGATATAACTATGCAAATGCTCATACTTGAATTCATGCAAATGCGCTTGTGTTTTTTTTTTAACTTTCTTTGCTTTCTTTTCTTGGCACACCTAGGCGTTATGTATTGTCATCCCTAGGGTGCCTTCATGGATCTGCACTTGAGCGTTACGTATCGCCGTCCTCAAGTGCTTTTTTTGCTTATCTTTCTTTTGGCTTTTGTTACCTTATTTAGTTTTCTTTAATCTTTATTGCCCTTAGGTAGCTTGATCTAGGAGTGAGCTCATTTGTGGCCGTCGCCACATAGTACTGATCCACAAGGGGACCCACGTGCCTCTAGACTTGGAGGGACCTCATCTGGTCACGTGCTGCCAAAATGAAGGGATCTCATCTGATCACATGCCTCCAAGGTAGAGGGATTTTATAGTTTTATACTGTCTTCATAGGGAGGAACCCAAATAACTGCCTCCAAGTAAAGGGATCCAATCTTATCTTATTTAACTGCCTTTACAAAGAGGGATCTCATAACTGCCTCCAGGTGAAGCGATCCACATTTAATACGTTCATATCCTTTCATTCTCATACATAATCATACATAGACATGCTGAATGCACTCATGCATATGCTTCATCGCTTACTTTCATATATCCTTGCATACATGATTTCCACATATATATTCATAACGTATAAATGCTCATAACATCCTTATAGTTCTGCTGAAAATTTGGCAGCATAACGGATCAGATCCGTTTCTCCATGAATAGTGCCAATTTCAACAGATAGTCAGTCACAGTAACAGATCAAGTATAATACATTAATCTTTCAAACATCAACATGGAATTGCAACCCTTAGACTTTAATTGAACTCATATATGTGTTAGGGTGCCTAGTTCTTCAATTTGGAAATTCTGCTTATGTTCCTTAATTCTGCTCGGTTTTGTAAATTCTGCCATAAATTCTAGTAAACTCCTTTGGACTTGAATTTTGGATATGTTGGAGTGTTATTGTCTATTTTTTAACCTCTTTGGTCTCATATCGTTTTGATACGTATAACTCAAGTTATTGAGAGTTTAGCTGAACCTGTGTTGTAACTAGGTAGAATTGTACACCTAAAAGTACAAATTCACTAAAAATTGAAACTTGGATGGATTCCCACAAAACTTATGTCATTTTAAAGCTTATGAATAAATTTGCATCTTGAAAAAAATTTCATTTCATTTGACTAAGTAGAGCTCGAGTTACAAGCTACTAAAGTTGGTTGTTTTAAGCTACCCTATTCCAACTCGATATGGACTTAGGGCAAATTCATTGGATTACTGGGAGTAATTGGGATAAAATCTGACTCTGAAATTTTTATGGAATGTTTCTCTATGTCTTAGATTTCTAAAGAATTTTATTGGACCCAAATCCAAGTTATATAGGGCGAGTTATGCCCTGAACATCCTTCACTGCCCAGAATCAAAGTCAGAAACTTAGGGCAAACTTCCAAAATTCATATCTCCCTCAATAATTCCAATATCTTATAATTTATATGGTGGGAAAGCCCTAAATATTTAGTTTCATATAAAAATATTTTCATCAAATTTCAATAATTGTAGATAGAGCCGTACACTTCGCCAGTACGAATGCCATGGAATCCTCTTGGTTAAACCCACTCTGTTTGCTTTCTATTTAGGTCTTTCATCAACCAATGTATATAGACTCAACATATTCCTCACAACCCAGCTAAGAACACTTACATAACCTCAAGAAAACATCAAATACTTGCATATAATTGAATGATCCAATAGCCACCATTCATAAGAAAATCAGTTAAAAGGGGTGGAATCCTATCTCTAGATTGTTGTATATGTTGGCTAAGTGAAAGTTTTGATGAAGAGGATGGATGGGGCTTGAAGATAGAAGAGGAAGAAGATAGAATGGATGAAGAATGGAGGAGAAATCAGCTGGAGCTTTGGTCGCCCAAAAATGAGAGAAAGAAAGGAAATATTGAAATTGTATAGAGCTTGGTAGTTGAAGCTCTCAAATCCTATTGCTTACCACATGAGTGGTAATTAGATGAGCTAAGTTTCCTCATTCTTTTGTGGCTGAGTGGCACCAACCTTAGGAGATGAAGTGGCTAAATTTTTAGCTACTAAACTTAGGGTTCTGATGTAATAAATTTGGTTATTCGGTACTGGCAATTTAAAATACTGAATTCTACCCGATTTTCTTTAAATCGGCAAAACATTACTAAAAATCTTTTGAAATTTTCAGCATGCTTATTTTAGTTTCTCCTAATGCTAATCTCTTCTAATTACCTCTAAATATTTCATAATTACCCCTACTTATCGAACAAAAATCGAATAAATCAATTAATAGCGCAAATTAAACGTATTGCAACTTAAAACGTTATAGAAGTTGTTACCGTTTCACTTAAACTTCCAAAACATTACCAGTGATCTTTTTTAAAATTTCTACATAATAAACTCAACTCTTTCTAACTCTAATGTTTATATGTCAATCATAATTACTCTTGTTCTTGGTGAAATAAATTAAATCAAGTAACAGTGCGAATTAGACGCACCATTTTAGTTAGGATGTTACAATGCCCACCGCTAACCCAGTTGCCTAGTCATATATGTGAAATTCCTAGGCATATGAACATGAATCCCCAATTCGGCGATAGCAGTATCAATTAATTATCAACATAGTCTCCAGATTCCCCAATCATCAATGTGAATTTTCCATGATTTACATGTGACTCCCTCGTATTTATAGACATAGAAAATGAGTATATACAAATATAATTTCTCTTTTCTAATATTGTAACTGTTGTAAGACATTGAATAGAGAATTTTTATTTTGACATAGAAAACATCGACACATACATGGCACCAATAGATAAAGAGAGTAAAAATTGTATGAGAAGCAATACACATACAGTGGGTTCACGAAATTCTTCACCTAGTGTCTGCCAATATATTGAGAATATTTTGTTCAGTATTATTTTCACATTGAATAACATAGAGTAAGAAAAAAATCTTGCTTTGGGAATACCAATAGAAAATTCAGTCAAATTAAAACTTTAACTTTATTAATTAACATATAATTTTAGTTACTTTTATTTTAATTGTTTTAATTATATTCTCATACTTTTGCTTTTTTATTTAGAAATTGATTTCATTAAATTCTCAATATCATATTTTAGTTATTTTTATTTCTTTTGTTATAATGTTGTTTCTATATGTAAGTTATGATATCACTTTTTTCTTATTGTTAAATGGGAACTAATTCAAGTAGAACACTTAAACAGCAGTCATAGTATCACCATAGATTAGATTTTAGCATTACTATGCCGTTAAACATATAAAATTTCTAGCAAAAATAATTTATTCGTCCTTTAATTTATTTTCTTTTTTCAAGTTTTTTATCTAAGTAATAAACATTTTAAATTCGTCCTCTAAATAATAAATATTCCAAATTTGCCTACTAACTTAAAACTCGAACACATTTGTCCTCTTTGCAACCTCTTGACAAATGTTGTTTGTTATATTAAAGAGTAGATTTATAATTTGACACATATGATGTCATATATAAAATTTTTGCTAACTCATATGTCAAAGAGGATTTTCCTGGTCGTCAATGTAACTAACATCCTTTACGAAGAGGATAAATGTGTTCAGTTTCTAAAAGTTAGAGGGCAAATTTAAAATATTTATAACTTAAAGGGCAAATTTGAATATAGAAAGTAAGTTAAGGAATGAGTCAATTAGTTTTACCAAAGTTGTTCAGTTTAGAAACTATATTGGTCCCTATAGTTACATTAGATTTTGATTTTGGTCCTAAAATATTTTAATTTCTTTTGGTAAAAGCCTCATAGTTTTCTACCATTGGGGTTTTGATTATTTAGGAACCAAAACCAAAATAAATTAAACTACATGGACCACTCTTTTATGAATAATATGAACCTATCCTTTATAAAAAAATAGCAATGATAGGGACTAAAACCTAAAAAGGTAAAAACTATAAGGACCAATAATTAATTTCAAATACCAAATTTTTCCTTGCCATCCACCCAACAAATTAAGTCTAATTTTAGTAGAGCTAAATTATTACTTAAATAATTCAATGAGGGCTAATAATAATAGTAACAAATAAAACTCTAGATTAGTCTTTGAAAGAATTGTGGGATATCAATTTGTTTCTCAAAAGATTTCTAACATCAATTTTATTTTTAAAAGAATAATTTTTATTTCATGTTACTCTAAATGTTAGCCTTCATGAAGAAATTGTTAAATAGTGTCAATGTGTAATGTTAAGTGATAATGTATCACATTGACCCCAAATTGTTCCTTGAAAAGTTGCAAGATATTAATTTGGTTCTCAAAAGATTTATGACATCAATTTGGTTCTTAAAAGATTAATTTTTTTTTTCACATTAGTCCAAATGTTAGTCTAAGTGAAGAAATTGTTAACTAGTGTTTGGTGTGTCATGTTATCTATCGAGATGACTTTTTTTTGCATGTTCTAATGTCATGTAATCATTTCCAACTTTTCCTCTTTTTGTTAAACCCTATAGATCCCATGTAACATCTCTATATAACGTGATAGGAAATGATAAAAATGTCCTGGGACAAACTTTTTTTACACAGCCTTGCCCTTGAACATTTTAGAAAATGACATCTAGGTCCCTAGATCAATAGAATTAGTAGGAGAGGGTTTTAAACGAAACAGAACCACATTGTAGAAATGTAGAAACTAAATTCTTGGCCAATCGGGCCACGAAGGTGCCCATATGTGAAATGACGTGGGATGCTCCTAGACTTGCCCATAATTGTGAAAATGCCGTTAGTTACGGAAATCAAACAGAAAAATATTAAAGGATTTACGAAAAAGTTAAAAGATAACAATTCCAAAGAAATAGTGCAATTGAATTGCGCTATTAATCAATTTATTAAAAAAATAAGAGTAACTAGGGATGAATTATAAATACTAGAGCTAAAGGAAATTTAGATTGTTGTGTAAAAGACTATGAGAAATTATTTAGTATAATGTCCGGAATTACGCTAAGTTTAATATATATTATTAATCGGTTTATCTGACTTTATTAAATGTGTAGAATTAATTAGAAGTTAATGAAAGGTTAATTAGGAGTTAATTAAGTGTTAATTAGAGAAACTAGACTTGAGGGAATTAGAATAGACATATAGAAACTTTGACAAAAAGTTTCCCAAACTAGTTTGCCGATTTAAAGGAAATCGGCAAGATTTCGGTATTTCAAACTGTCGAAATCTGATCAATAGAAATTATACTGTGAGAACCCTGGGATGGATGGCCAAAATTTAGCCAAAACATCCTTACAAGTGGCACCTCAATCAGCCATGAAAGAGGGCAGCCAGGTTGAGTTTGAATGTGAAATGAAATCCACCAATCACAATCTAACTTCCTTTAAAAGTCTTGACATAATTCCTTTCTTCTCCCCTTGAATTTTCGTCCATATAAGCTGCTGAGCTCTCATCCTTTTTCCCCTGCTCACACTCATCTTCACTCTATCTTCATCAACCTTTCAAGCTTCATCAAGAGTTTCTTCAATCTAAGACACCAATCCAACAAGATCTCACCTTAGAAAGGTAGGAATCTCAACTTTCTCCTTCTTTTCTTTGAATTGGGGCTGTCTGGGGTCCCTTGTTCATCCATGATTCTGATGTTGTGATGGGTGGGGATGATGAATTAAGGCTGGTTTAAGATGTATATGTGAGTTTGAATTGAAGATTGGGTGGATTAATTTAAGGAAAACATGAATCCAAGAAGAATTCAAGAAGCTGTTAGGGTTTGCCCCGCGATGGTCCGTACAGTGGAGTATACAACTTTGCCTACAGTTGTTTAAATTTGATGAATTCATTTTTATATGAATCTAGAAATTCAAGGCTTTCCATACATATAAAATATAAGGCCATTGGATTAGTATAGAATTAGTTATGAATTTTTGAAGTTTGACCCAGAATTCTGGATTCTCATCTAGGTAGTATGAGTTGAGAAGGGTGTAACTCACCCTACACAACTCTAAATTGAGTGCAACTAACGCTGTTTGAAAGCTAACATATAAGAGAACATCTATAAGTTAGATTCATTGCCAATTATTCCCAGCACATTAATGAAATTACCTTAAGTTCAAACTAAGCTGGAATAGGGTAGTCCAGTAGGGTCAAGTTTCAGGGCTTACATCTCAAAATATACTCATGAAAATGATATTAAGCTTATTTCATTTGAAAGCTTGTTCTGCTAGCTTTAATTTGATATAAATTTCATATGATTTCACCCATATTTCTATTTTTAGTGAATTTTCACTTATAAGAGTGCACTTTTGGCTAAGTACAGGGCAATCTAAGGTA
Source organism: Pterocarpus macrocarpus (assembly GCA_031439585.1). Taxonomy (NCBI): domain Eukaryota; kingdom Viridiplantae; phylum Streptophyta; class Magnoliopsida; order Fabales; family Fabaceae; genus Pterocarpus; species Pterocarpus macrocarpus. The sequence goes on along the minus strand of CM062513.1, from coordinate 29,078,752 downwards.
AAATGCTAATAACTTGAGCTATACAATCAAAATGAGATGGGATAAAAAGGGTTAGAAACGAGACACATAGGTCTATGATATATCCAAAATTCAGGTATAAGTGAGTTGAATAGAAGTAAAGGTGGATTTTACAAAATTCGGGCAGGGAGGGTAGAGTGAGCAGAAAACTCTGTTGATATGTCTATTGATTTTGACATACCATATGGTCAATAATGTTGCTGTAACTTGCTGTTTTACATTGAATTGTATACTTAATTAATTGTACTGGTAGCCTGGCACTATTCACAGGGAAGCAGACTTGATCCGTCATGCTGCCGAAATTTCGGCAAAACCTATGCATAGGTTATGAAATACACTTTGATACATATGCATTTATGATTATGATGAAAGCTATAATAAAGATTCTATGATGAAAGATATGATGATGAGTCCATATTCCGAAATATGTGACATGGCGATCACGCTCTGATGGGGCATGATATGGCAATCATGCTCTGGAATATGGCATAATGATCCTACACCCTAAGGGATGTCACATGGCGATCACACCCCGATAGAGTATGACATGGCAATCATACTCTGGGACGTGGCAGAATGACCATATTCCTAAGGAGTGCGACATGGTGATCACATCCCTACAAAATATCACATGGTGATCGTACTCTGGAATATGTATAACAAGTAAAAGAAAATAAAGGAAGAAAAGAAAATTATGTGTATCTGCATAAATTCAAGTACAAGTAAAGGCATATGCAGATTTTATGTTTTCATTATATTAGTGGTATTATATTTTAATATGTTTCAATTATTATTCATAGTATAATTCATGAATTTATTTTGTATTGACTCACCCAAATGACAAGTGTATGAATAAGATGGACTCTGCTTCGAACAATATGTTTTCGAACTATAAAATTAAACAATTTATATAACATGTCTACCTTTTTCATAATAAATCGAAGCAGCTGGAGATAATAACGATGACACGGTATGAAATGTCTTAGTAAATCCTACTGAGAATTTAAAACTCTCGCTCCTGTTTCCGTGTTATCTCCAGATAGTACGAGAAGTTTCAAGGCAGAATTTGAAGTTCTTTGTCGGATAAAGGTCCATTTCGAGTACTTGATAACAACTCCAAAATGTGGTACTATAACTTAAACATAGTACTATACAGAGGAGGACGTTACATCCCATACTCATAATTGTTGACCACCATCTACTGGCTTTAGACCCCATTTTTGTCAAATCTATTTCGCATTTGATACTACACTTTACTTAGAGCTCTATCCTGGTTGTTGAACACCTTATTATGATTATGATTATCTTTGATGGAACCATAGCTAGACTTTGATTTCTCTACCTTATTATTGTCCAAATTTTATCTAGAAGAATTGATCTTGGTCTCCACTTTCTTAATAACTGCCATAATCAAAGGCACCCACTTGCTTAGAGATAAAAATGGTTTGGCCTCTTTTAGCTATCAAGTTTTCTCAATGAATTTGTGCCATCAATATTAAACTAGTAAAATAAAGAGGAAGATGACCAAGGGTAGACCTTAATCGAACACCCACTAACAAAGATTGTGCTTGAGAAATGATGTTTATCATACTTGTGAGATTGACAAACAAGGTAAGAAAATGAAGTTAATTAATTGAGAGCTTGTTGAGTGATTTCATAATTTGTGACCTTTGTTATGTAGTCTAATTCATGGTTTTAGCACTTTGGTGTTTTAAGGTTATTCCACTAAATTAGGGCTTAGAATTTGATGTTGGATTAGGGTTGATTGGTGGCTTGGGTTGAAAAATTAGGAATAAAGGCACCTTTTATCATCTATGGATATTTGGAATATTAACTTAAATAGTATTAGAACACAAAAAAAAGAAAAACCATATTAGCATGTTATATGACACATTATCACATACACATCTTTTGAGTCTTTCAACTCTACAAAGAAGTAGTTTAGGGTCCATCTTAGCAAATAATGTGACACATAAAACATAGCACATTAGACACTAGTTCTTCATTAAGGCTAATGTTTGGAATAACATGAAATGAAAATTAATTTTTAGCAAATTGATATCACAAATCTTTTAAGAGCCAAATTGATATTTTATAACTTTTTCGAGGATTAATTTGAAGTTTTACTTTAACATTTACAGAAATCCTTTAGTACATGTAATTATTTATTCATAACTCATCTACTAATATAAGATCATCAAAAGTGAGACTTAAATTTTACAGGAACTATGTTAGAGCCTCCCTTTTCGAGTCAGGGAGAAAGACTCCAAAACAACTCAATTAAGCCTAGAAAGTTTAAGTCTATGAAATACTCAGTAAAGTTTCAATCTTTTCATGTTCTTCCCTTAAAAACCCCTTCCTCATGGTCGTATTCCAACAACCACTCCAACAAGACAAAGCAAGCAATTTTAACATGGATATGGTCACAAAAATGAAAAACAAGCCAAGAACACCTTAGTCATGGTTAGGGCTAGTGTGTTCTTGACCAAAAGTGAGTAAAGCTTGAAACTTTATAGACTTTAACCATAAATAAACCTATTAAACACTTTATAAAGGCACTAGAAACAAAATAAATTGATTAAAATCTGTAGGAAAACATTCTAAAGAAAATAAACCGATTAAAATGTTAAAGGAAGCATTTTTAATGCATAGATGAAACTTTTGGGAACTAGAACAAGGTTTGGAACTCCAAAGTTATAAAAGTAGAAGGTTAGAGGATCCTGCCCACTCAAAGTGATGAAGATATACAAGAAAGGTTGAAGCTTGAAGAGAAAATCTCCTTCCTAGCTCCTATGATGCTCACAGTTTTGGCAAGGAAGAAAGGAAGGGCTTTTGTTGTTTTTATGCTTGAGAGATTGTATATATGTGTTTGTAAGAGCTAAAATGTGTAGCCCTTACAAGGTTGGCGAGGTATGATGATGAAGGGTCTTTGAACTTGAGAGGAAGAGGATGAAGAAGATGGAGATAGTATTGACTTCTTGGAGAAGACAGAGATAAAAGGAAATAACTTGGAGAGGAAGAAATGATATTTTTCAAATAAGAGTGAATGAAATAGAGAAAGGGATTGTGAGTTTATGGGGTGTTTGGTATGAGATATTTTCATCTTTCTCTTTTAATTGAGATAAAATGGATCATTAGTGTTAGAGAATTAGTTAATTAGGCTACTTCATCCCATATTACTTCAGACAAAATCTTGTACTTTTTTACATAAAGAACTTTTGTGCCCTTACTTTTTACTTTTGATGACATTATGTATATTTGGTTGTCTAGTTGACTTCTAATTTGAATTTGATGACGAGATTAAGTATTCTTACTATTTATGTGACTTAATTGATCAATGATTAGTGATTAACTTATATTTCCATTATTAGTGTAATTAAAATCTTAATTATGTTTAATTAACATTAATTAAATGAATTCTTAGTGATTAGTGCTTAATTAGTCTCTTTGAGGTTTGGTTTTTCTTGATTAGCAAGTTTCTAATTTTAATTATGCATTCTCTTAATATTTCTTTCCTTAATTACTCTTTTGATTCTTGATTAGGCTTTTATTTCTTAATTTTGCATTAAATATCTAATTACTCAAGGTTATCGAAGTAATTTAGCACAGGAAAATTGGAGATGTTACATATTCCAAGTGAGGGTTTCTTTAACACAAAGAGAGACAATTAATGGTAGATATCTTCAGAACCTCATCAAGTCCAAAAGGATCTAAGAAGAACTAGGTTTTAAAATACCTAGAACAGAAATGAGCTAGGCTTCACAATACCTAAAGTGAAAATGAACTAGGTGTCTCAATACCTATGATGTAAATAAACTAGGCTTCCTAATTCCTAGAATGCAAATGAACTAGGCTTCATAATACCTAGGATGTAAATGAACTATACTTCACAATACTTAGAGTGCAAAAGAACTAGCGTCTCAATACCTAGAATGTAGATGGTAGGCATCTTAATACCTAAAATTGGTGAGCCAAACATCACAATACTTGGGATTGAAAGTGAACTAGACATTTCAATACCTAGAATGTAGATGGTAGGTATGTCAATACCTACAATTGGTAAACTAGACATCACAATACTTAGGATGCAAATGATCTAAGCGTTTCAATACCTAGGATGCAGATAGTAAGCATCTCAATACCTATAATTGGTATACCAAGCATCACAATACTAGTGGAAAGGACATGAAATGTAGGGTTCTTAATACCTAGAATTGATGGACCAAAGCATGCAAGCTAATGGGAATAAATATCACAAGTTGAAAGTTTCAACATCAAATACTCTCATTTTTTTTCAGAAAAAGCTATCAGTTTCCATTTTTCGAAAAGGCATTTGACTTAAATAGGAAGTTCATCAAGAACTCAAATGGAGTTGTATTCCATGCAAAAGTACTCAAAAGCATTCACCATTGTGCCACAACTCAATTTTGTTGTACACAAGGACCATTAGCGTGGGTTTATAACTGATGGGAAATGTAAGGGTCTTTTAGAAAGTTGGAAAAGAAAATAAGGCATTGTAGGATGAATTTTCCAAGCCAACAAACACAATTGAAGCAAAATGCTCCAATAATCTTCAGCTTCTTCTAACATGGTCAGTTCTTACAAATAGGCCCCAAGTTAAATCTCCATTATTGTAGGTGTCCTTTTTGCTTTAATGGTGTAAGTGCTTCCTTCCATCAAGATGGGGTGTCCCTTTATTCTAGGAAAATTTTCCTTTCTTTTTTTTCATTCTCTCTCTCTGTTTCTTTCTAATTCAGCCATCTTTTTTTTTTCTCTCTCCTTTTTTCTGGCGATGAACACTTTGTCTCAAAATTAAAATTTATGTAAAAAAGGCAATCAATAATTGATCATAATGGACTTTATTAGGCTTGTAATATGGCCAAGGTTAAACGGTTATGAAAAAAGGATGTTAATAGCTCAAAAAGTGTTTGAAGATCATTCAAGATCAAGGATCATTAACTTATTCAAAGAATGATATATGCTATCAATTGAAGTTGCACTTTGTAAGAGAACATTCACTTTCACTTAGGATCAAAACAATATCTCATTCTCCTCATTTTCATACTTTTGTATCTTTTCAATATTCTCATCTTCATATTTTTTCATGCTTCTTCTTCTTCTTCTTCTTTTTCAAACATTTACTCCTACAATGATCATTATTTTTCTTCGTTTTTCCCCTTTCTTTTTCAATCCCATAACTGTAGACTATGGAACAACCGATCAATAATAGTTCATTCTCATAAAAGAAAAAAAAAATTAGCCCCTAGTGTAAGGGTGATCCTTATCTACGGCTATTTGAAGGAAACATTTAGGCTCAAATAGGGTGGCAATGGATAATGGTTTTTTGAAGGAATAGAGAAACATGACTAAACTTCATTTCAAATCATGATTGCTTATTTTCATGTGTTTAATACTAAGAAAAAAACTTCTTTCTCTTTTTTTCTAATTTTTTTTTTATTTTTGAATAACAATAGAACAATGCAACACATTATGACATGAGTCAGAGACACCTTTATTTTCGAAAAGGATTGTGGCAATATCAATGGAAAAGTCTAAACACATACATTAAAACATTAAACTCGAGAAGGAACAATTGACTAGTCATTGCACAAATCCAACATCTTAATCTCAAATTCATTACTTTATCCATGAATTCATTCACAATCTTCATGCACACTTATCTCGAAAGTAAAACAATTTTCAAAAACATGTTAGGGAGCCCCTATGTTGAATTCACAAATTTAAAAGATTATGAAAAGATTATTATTATTATTATTATTATTATTGTTTTTGAAAAAAGGAATATTTTATTTTTGATAATTGGATAAAAAAGCATGTAATTAACTTGAACAAAAGAAAAAGACAAGAATAAGGAGACAGCTCAAAAGTTAAATAGCTATATTAAGATTCAAATAAAGTATCAAGCTCATTGAAACAATTAAGACATTTTTTTTTTCATTTTTGCATTTATCATTTTGTCATTTGAATGCTTTTTAAATATATATATATATATATAATTTTTTTGTCATTTTATTTTATGTTTTTAATTTTTAGTTTTCTTTTTTTTTTCTAACCTACAAATTGATGATGATGAATTTTTTTTTTTAGAAAATAAAAACATAAAAGCAAAGCCCAACCCAAATCATGTTAGGAGAAAAAAAATGAACCAAAGAAAAAAATCAACAAATAGTAAGCCCAAACAAAACATATGACTACCCAACATTAAACAAAGAGAATGAAAACAATAAAATAAAAAAAGGGCTAAACCTAGTCAGATTAAACACAAAAAGGCAAGTCTCTTCGATATGGGGGAGGCTATGGTTCACAGAATAGATAAAAAAACAAAAAAAGGGGATTTGACTATCCATAAAGTGGGCACCGTCAACCTCGGCAGTGCGGAAAGCGATGTCAATGGAGCGGGATAATGGTGGTGTAGCTCGTTGGTGATAGGTCCATGGTGGTGCATGGTGATTGACGGTGTGGTGGTGAGGCATCCGAGAGGGAGGAGGATAGCTTGGCTATGATGATGGTGACTAACAGTCCGAGGTGGGGTAAGGCTATGGATTGTGTGAGCTCAAAAAGATCTTCCTTTGTGACAAATGTTTAGGGATGGAAAGCTTCCTTTTTCTGGGTCTTTTTTTTTTTGGTTTAATTTGAATGTTTAAGGTTTAGAATTTTGGGGTGTGAGTGATTTTCTAGTTTAGTTAGGTTTGGGTGTTCTAAAATTGTTTTTGTTTTGGCTTTTTTGGCTTCTAAAGAGGGATTTTCTGTTTATGGCTTTAGATGATCAAATTTTTGGGTTTGTTTATAGTGTTTGGGTTATGGAGAGGATGGGGTATGAAGAGGATGTTGGTTTGGAGAATGCCCCCTCTTGGTGAATCCCTACTTCCCCTCTTTTCTGAATGCTCTCCACCCTTTTTTATCCACCCCTTCAAGTTAAACTTGATTTCTTTTGTATTGATTTTTTTTAAAATTTTTCCTTCATTTTATTTATGTGGGTTGCTGGCATTCATTCTTCGTAAGGATCTTTTCTAACTTCCTTTTTTGTGTTTTACTTGTACATCTCTTATAAGAACATCCACTTTTTGTGCTTTTTGCGTGCAACTTCTGCAGGGATTTACATTTTTTGTGTTTTAAATTGTTTGTATCATCTAAAATGAGGGGCTCAATGGATATGTTGCACCCTACTTTTCATTTTTTTTCATCAAATTATTTCATCATTTTTGGTTTGTTGTTAGGATAAAATTTTTTGTATTTTTTGTTTATTTTTATTTTTATTTTTTGGGGGCCTAGGTTGAGAGTACAAAGAACTCTTTTTTGTTTTATATTTATTATTTATTATTTTTAATAACCAATTCTTTTTAAGCCATGAAAAAGGAATAAAAGAAAATAAAATAATAATAAAATAAAGCATGTAAAGAAATGATATAGCCTAAAAGGTTATATGCTATTAGCAATTTAGATTGATAAATTTAACTTGAACATTACTAAAAAATTATGCAAGGGAGGTAGAAAAAAGATGATGAATTTTTTTAATTACATACATGGTATTCATAGAGAAATTTATTTAATTATATACATGGTGTTCATAGAGTGAGACATTTTTTTTTTAATTTTTTTAAAATCCTTAAATACTCAATGCAATTGATTAAATTCACTCAATCAAAATTGGGTTTTGACAATAGCCCCATAAACATTACTAGTATAAAGGCAAAGTAGAAAGAACATACGCTTATAATTGACAATGGTATAGAAGTCAGGCTTTATATTTTTATTACTCACAACTCATGAATAGTACCTACATGAGTGAAAGTTGTTCAACTTTGGTAATAATCAGTTGAATTTTGGTTGAGTTTTACAAAGATTGCAAATTTGCAATGCTTCTTTCACTTTCATATTTACTATAGCTAGATTAATTGTTAGATAGAGAAGTTTGAAGGAGTGTGGAGAACCAAATAGGAGGAGTATTGCGGAGTACATAGGAGGCAGATCATAGGCGCAACAATAGATTCGCTAAGAACATGTTGAATGATGGAAAAAAGAGGTTACAATGCTATTTGTGGACAATGTGTTAAGGTTAATGTCCAAGGAGTAGTTATAGAAATTCTTTAAGTATGTAGGAAACCTTATGGACATGTTCTTTTCTCGAAAAATTTGCAAAAGCATTGACAAACTTTTTGGTTTCATGTGATTCCAAGTATGGGTGAAGCTCTAAAAGTAATGGAAAAGATGAATAGATTAGCTATAAGAGAATGCGGAATGAGGGTAACCTTAGCAAAATATGAATGAAATGCTAACAAAATCCAACCAAATATAAAGTCCATGCATTGAAAGGGGAGTCGCAACTTGTTGAAAGTAACAACTATGTGGGATGATTACTCACATAAGGAAGAGGTAGAGTATAGAAATAAAGGTAGTTCAGAGGAAAAGGAGTTGAAAACAATAGTCATCAAAGGTGTGGTGTGCAAGGAGAATATTGAGTGGCTTCAACACGACCTAGTTGGGGAGGGTGTGCACTTATGTAGGTGGATCCAGTTCTACAGCAACTTGTCTATGGAAGGATGCATGTTAAGAAAGTCAGAGCTATTGATAGTTATAAGGTACTTATCACTTTCAAATCTTTGGAAGACATGGACAGGGCATTAACAACAAGAAGATAAGATTTGCTATCAATCTTTGCTGAAATAAGGAAGTAGTTAGTTAAGGAGACATGGAAAGTGAGAAGAGTTTGGTTGGAATACATTGGGGTTCCTATCTAAGGATGGTCAAACTCAAACTTTGAAAATATAGCAAGCATGTAACATCCACCACGAGTTCCGATTTCCGACTTCATCTTCAAGTTCCAAATAAAATGGATCATTTCTGATTTTCGACTTTATCTTCGAATTTCACATTTTCCGACTTTTGACTTGACACCTTCAAGGTCCAAACAAAATGGATGTGATTCTCGATATCCGACTTTGTTTCCAAGTTACATAATTTTCCGATAGCCGACCTTATTTCCATGTTTCAAATACAATGGGCATGATTCAGACTGATTTCCGATGTCCGACTTCATGTTGCAAAATAAAGTGTACATGTTTCCGATCTCCGAGTTGATAGTTTAACAGAATGGTCATAAGCACCGACCTCTGGGTTGAATGTAACGAGTTTCGACCTTAGAGTTGAACTCAACTAGAATGGACACGAGTTCAAATCTTTGAGTTGATCTCCAAATTCGATCAAAATTTTACACGAGTTCCGATCTCCGAGTTTATTCCCGAGAGCTTTTCATTTCTGTTGGTGTTCCCGAGTTTGTCTATGACCAACTTCCAAGATTGAATTGGGAGTTCCGAGATTATATAAGTTAAGGTTTTGATTCCCGATTTCCGGAGTTATGCTTAGAATCGATCTCCGAGATTGACCCTGGGCCGAGTTTTAGGATTTCGTGTAATAAGAGTTTTAAAGCGTCCTAGTTCTCAACTTCCAAGATTACATTAACATCCCCGACTTCCGGGTTTAAGTATTTTAGGTTTCACATTCTTGTTCTTGACTTTCGATTTTAAGGTGATTGTGTGCTGTATGGTTTCCAACCTCCGACCTGATGTTTCAAATAAGTTGTGCATGATTTCCGACATGCGATTTTGTTTCCAAGTTTCGAATAAACCAAACAATATTTCTGATATCCGATTTCATCTCCAAGTTTCAAATAGATGTACACGAGTTCCGACTTTAAACAGAATCGAGACAAGTATCAATTTCAGATACAATGGAAGTGAATTCCACTTTTAGGCGACGTGGAGAATAATTTAGCAACAAAAGAGGGAGACATGGCTGGACTTCAATCACAAAATTTCAACCAATCAAAACACACCAAGCCAACCACCTCTTCAATACTTAAATCAGATTTTTCTCTTCTCCTTGCTGACTTGCATCTCATTCTCACACAGTTTCAGCCTTTTTCTTCTCTTCTTCTCTTCTTCTCTCAACCAACTTCATCACTCCTTCAAGCTTAACAAGGTTTTATCAATCTAAGCTCCAAAATATAGCAGAATCACACCCAAAGGAGGTAGGATTCAGTTTCTATCCTTAATTTCTCTAAACTGTGGCTGTATGAAATTTCACTCTTCTTCATGTATTTGATGATATATTGGATGTATATGATGTATTATGGTTGGATTAATATGAAATCTTGAGTTGGAATTTAAGTTGGAAGAAGAAAAACTAGGAGAAGTGGAGGCTTGGGATGTTGCCTAAGTGAAAAATCCCACAGCAGTCCGTATGGCAAAGTGTACGGCTCCACCTGCCACCATTAAAATTTGATGTAGCTATTTTTATATGAAAGTAGACATTTAGGGCTTTCCACACATATATAATATAAGACTATTGGATTGGTATTGAGAGAGATATGAATTTTTGAAGTTTGACCTAGGAATCAGGACTTTCATCCGGGCAGTGTGAATTAAGAAGGGTGTAACTCATCCTACACAACTCTAAATTGAGTGAAACTAACTTTTTTAGAAAGCTTACACATAGGAGAATATCCCATCAAAATTTTCGAGTTAGTTAAGGTCCCATTTGTTCCTAGTGGTTCGAGGAACTTACTCTATGTCCAAACCAAGCCCAAGCAAAGTAGTTTAGGAAGGTCAAATTTCAAGGCTTATAACTCGAGCTCTACTAAAGCAAATGAAATAAAACTTATTGCAAATGAAAACTTGTCCTATTAGCTTTGATATGACACCAATTTCGTTTGCTTTGGACTTATTTTCGATTTTTAGTAGATTTTTACTTTTAAGTGTATAATTCTAGTCAGCTACAGGGCAGGTTAAGATAAAATCTAAATAACTTGAGTTATATTTATCAAAATTAGATGGAACAAAGAGGTTAGAAAATAGACACATGACACTTTAACATATCCAAAAATTGAGGTCCAAATGAGTTAAATAGAAATTTTAGCTTGAATTACAAAAATCGGGTTGAATAGATGTCTTTGGGACAAAGAATGTATGTTAAATGCAAAGATTGTGCTTATGAGATTAATGATTGAAATATGAATGAAGTGTTATGATTTCTCTGTACAATTGGTTTTCTGAGTATTGGCACTATTCATGGGGAAGCGGACACGTTCCGGCAGCATCATATGAATTTATAGCTTGTGTTATGAAGATTTAAGTTATGAAAATGAAATTATAGATGCAAGGATATAGGAAAGTAATTGATGAAGCATATGTATGAGTGCATTCAGCATGTCTATACGTGATTATGTATGAGAAGGAAAGGATATAAACATATTAAATGTGAATCCCTTCATCTGGAGGGAGTTATGAGATCCCTCCTTGTGAAGGCAGTTAAATAAGATAAAATGTGGGTCCCTTCACTTGGAGGCAATTGCACATTGAATCCCTCCCTATGAAGGCAGTATAAAACTATAAGATCCGTCTACCTTGGAGGCACGTGGTCAAATGAGGTCTCTCTATATTAAAGGCACGTGGTCAGATGAGATCCCTCTATTCTTGAGGCACGTGACCAAAAGAGGTCCCTTCAATTTAGAGGCACGTGACCAAAATGAGATCCCTCCAAGACTAGAGGTACATGAATCCCCTTGTAGGTTAGTCTGTGTGACGATGGTCACGAGCTGAATTCCTCGACAGAGGCTCACTCTGATCAGTTACCCAATGGCAGTAAAGATTAAAGATTAAAACATATGCAAGCACCAGCATGGCATCGACCCAGCTAGTGTGAGTATAGGGGATAGGGCTTACATGAGGCATGGCATGACCCAGCTAGTGTAAGTACCGTAAATTTATGACGATGAGTCCATATTCCTAAGGAACGTGACATGGCGATCATGCTCTGATGGGGTATGATATGGCGATCATACTCTGGAATGTGGCATGATGATCCCACACCCTAAGGAATGTGACATGGCGATCACATTTCGATGGAGTATGACATGGTGATCATACTCTGGGACGTGGCAAGAAGAACATATTCCTAAGGAGTGTAACATGGTGATCACACCCCGATGAGTATGACATGGCGATCGTACTCTGGAATATGTGTAACAAGTAAAGGAAGATAAAGAAAGAAAAGTAAATTTTATGTATCCACATAAGTTCAAGTACAAGTAAGGGCATGTGCTGATATTATGTCTCCAATATATTGATGCTATCATATTTTAATATGTTGCAGTTATTATTCATAGTATAATTTATGAATTAACTTTATATGGGCTCTCCCAAATGCCAAGTGTATTAGTAAAATGAACTTTGCTTCGGATAATATATTTTTGAACTATAAAATTAAATAGTTTACATAACATGTTCACTTTTTTCATAATAAACCGAAGCAAACTGGAGATGACAATGATGATAGTATGTATGATAGTTAAGTAATCCTACTGAGAATTCAAAATTCTCACTCCTATTTCCGTATTATCTCCAGATAGTTCAAGAAGTTTCAAAGATAGCTGAGGTTGCCGTCAGATAAGGTCCGCTCAGGTAACAGTAACAACTCCAGAGTGTGGTACTATGACTTAAGTATAGTACTGTATTTCGGGAAGACGTTACAAAGCAAATAGGGGAATATAGTAGGCCATGATACCCATACTAATGGCAAAGAGGATTTTACAGTGGCCAGAATCCTTATTGACACCACTGTATTTACCTACATCAATTCGTGGGTATGTTTTACCATGGATGGGGAGATTTTTGATATATATATCTATATATCCATGAGATGAAAGGAAACTCTAGATGTATGTGGATGGATAATATTGAGAAAAATGAGGGTGGGAATAAGAAAATAGAAAATCAAAGTGGAAGAGAGGTTAGAGCAAAAATCTTCGAGAATCATAAAATGGCTAAGCATTGCAATGGAACATTGATCGCCAATAGGAATTACAACTCTGTTGTAGAATGTGAATAGTTGCCAATGAAGGGAGGAGATAGAGTACAATAGTTGCTTGAAGGAGACAAAAATTTAATGACTGTAGACTCGCAAGGCAAAAGCAATGGTAAGAAAGGGGCGGCGATATCTAATAACTCCGGTAGAATGTCAAGAACTCATGATGTCTCATTCTCTGGTCAACAATGGATTGAGGTGGTGTGCAAGCTAATCCATTTGGTCTCCTATTCCCCCCGTTCCTTGACTTTCCCACCCGGCCTTAGGCATTTCTTAGTATTTTTGCTCTTTTAGAGCTCAAGGCTAGGGGGCTTGTGATTCGTACAGGTCTACTATCAATTTTCGCTGGCCTAGGCACCCAACCAAGCCTAGCCCAGACTTGACATACAAAGCACATGCAAGAAATCACTCTCCCCCAATCTAGCTACTAATCTTTCACTCAAACCGTTAATCCATGCTTTGATGTGTGTTTCACATTAATGACACGTGCCCCTCCCACTTGCTATAAATACCATAGCATGAGTAGGGTTACATAGGTTCATCTCAACCTAGAAACTAGAACCTTCTCCACTTTCTCTACCTCTAGTTAAGATAGCAACATTTTGGGCACTAAGACTTCTTAGCCTTTTCTCTCTTTAAGAGCTCGAGATTAGGAGGCTTGTGATCCATTTGGTCTCCTAGTCCCTTGGTTCCCCAACCTTACTCACCCGGCCTAAAACATTTCTTAGCCTCTTTGACCTTTTAGAACTCAAGGCTGTGGGGTTTGTGATCTATCCAGGTTTCCAATTCACTTTTGCTAGCCTAGCATGGACTTCACATATAAAGCACATGGGAAAAATCACTCTCCCCAATCCAACCACCAATCTCTCACTCAAACCGCCAATACATGCCTTGATATACGTTAACATTAATGGCAAGTGCCCCTGCCACTTGCTATAAATATCATAACATGGATAGGGTTGGACAAGTTCATCTAAACCTTGACACCAGACCCTCCCCATTCTCTCCATCTTTAGTCAAGACAGCAACCTAAATAAAATAGACAATTTGCTACTAAGCCTAATCAATTGATCTAGAATAAACATGAGAAATGGAGAAAGATGTTTCAAAATTTTGAGGAACAAATGATGTTGGGCCTGGATAGATGTCTAAGTAATGGCCAAGCCTCCGAATTTGATTCCTATCCACCCAAATTTGCATATGTAAGGGAAGCTAATTTTAGTCAAGAGGTGAGAGTTTTGTCTACGAATAACAAAATGATTCCAGAAACCTTGATTGCTATAAAGAAACCACTTGAAGGACAACCTACCAATGATGGTCTGAACCCATGACACTGCCACTGGATTGATGGTGCTAGGTTTTTTGAGTGTGACCCCAATATGAATGAAGATACTAGTGAAATTTTAGACTGAAAATTCGGACTATGATGAAGCCACTAAAACATGGGAATTGGGCAAGTTTCTTGACCTCCAGTCCACGAACGAAGAGAAGACTATCTTGGCTCTCCTAGAGGCATGAAGGGAAACAAAAGGGAGATACAGTTTGATATCAAAATCTAAGAAAAGGAAAAGAAAGCCTAGAAACACAAATTTTAGCATGATTACTCAACACTTAGCATATTTTAATCAGAGAAGCTCTAGAAGGTGTTTGGAGTGCTAAATTGTATGAAGGTATTTGTGGGTGTACTTTATAGAGCCACCTTTAAGGTTTTTGGGTTCTTTTCTAGATTACAAGAGGACACATGGTTATTGATGAGGTGCGTGCTTCTTTTGGCATCAAATATTTTGTGGTGTGGTGTGCGCTTCTCTCAAAGGTCTTAAAATGTTGAGGTTGTTTTTTGGTTTTGAAGAATTGAATATGGTGGTTGAGTAAAAAATTGAGTATGCGGTTTCTTATTTTGAAACGGATGATGAAATGGCAAGTCTTATGGTTTTTTATGAGTATGTTGGTCCTTGCTTTCATTTGGCCTAAGTTTTAAGCAAGTCTTGGTTATTGTGTTGTCCTAATTTACACATCATGTTTGACATGAAAGGTGGCTTTCATGGGTTTTGTAATAGGTGTCCTTAATTTGGCTTTTGGTTGGTCTGTGGTTCTAATGTAGGTCAAGAGATGTGGAGATAAGGAGTTTGCTATAGGTGGATGTGTGATTGAGGGTATGTGGTATTAAAAGGTAACTGGGGGTGAAAGTGTGAACCTATCTTTTTAGTGGTGGTGGGTGTAATTGCCTCGGGTGTGGTATTCATGAAAATGGAAGTAATTTGGAGTTAGGATGGTTAATTCTGAGTTGTTGTGTACTTGCTATGATTGGAGAATATATGGAACCTTTTAAAGGTTAAAGGTGTGAGAGGAATGACTAGATGCTGAATTAAAGATATATTGTTGATCTGATGGGGAGCTGCTTGAGTCAAATGGATGAAGGTCTGGAGGTTACAATTAAGTGGCAAAAGGTATTGAGTGAATTAAGGAAAGAAGACAAAGCTAACGAAACAATGGGAGCTAATTACATGAATAGATCCTCTCATATAAAAATTTCACATAATATTGTTGTGTGTTGATTTTTGCCATTGATCAAGAAGATGGGACTAAGTATAGGATTCACAAGAGAATCAAATTAATGGTAAAAATCAATATATAATAAGATCATATAAAGTTTTTGTATGAGAAAATTCATTCTCGCTAATTAATAGGAAATTTTGAGGAATAGTGGCATGCATTGTGCAAAGGGTGAGCAGGAATGGTTAGCTGGGGTGTCATGTTGGAGCATAACCCACTGATAACATGAATATCTGTTAGAGCCTTTTACTATCTGTTATAGTGTATTAGCTTAGTCTTTTAGGCTATTTGGTTTTTTTGCTTCTTATTTTAGATGTTCTTTGTATTTTCTCCTCACTGCAGTGATGAGTTAAGACTCTGTTTTACTTATTAGGGAAAAAAAAGGTGAAGTGAATCATCTTAAAATTTTGGGTTACGAGGATCGAGATTCAACCAAATCAGGTAATATTATAGATCAAGATAATTTAAAATTATATTAACAATAATTTAGATAAATTATCCCATACAAAATATTTTCTTAATAAATTATAAATAATCTTGTCGTACCAAATAAAAAGAATCATAATTGATCATGAAGTTGAATCTTGGCAATAGGACTGGATGTCGATTCGGTGTTCATTGTTGAAAACACGCGAATGGATAATTTAGAATATTTTCCCAATTGTTTAACAATTGGTCGCATAGGTTAGGAATAAACAGGAACAAGATAAAGTTCTATTCATCTGCAGGTTAAATATACTTAACAATATCCATTGGCGAGTTTTTTTCCCCCACCTTACAAGTAAGGTTTATGACTTTAGAATAAAGAGATGATTAGAATTTGATCTCAAAATTAAGTTGTTTCGAAAGCACTTAATTGATGCCACTTAATTAAAGTTCTTGTAGTAGCATAGGGAGGAAAGAAAATTTTTAAAATTCGAATATTTTCTTTTTAGGAAAAAATGAGAACTTCAAAAAAGAAAAAATCACAAGGCTAAGTTTGAGTTATCTCGCACAATGTTTTAAAATGTATATTAGACATAAACAAAAAAAAATGAAAATGTATATTAGACGGGTTAGTTGAGCTGTTCAGATTGTGAAGTATTTATATCTTTGATCTAATTACTTGTAATTACATCATCCAATTCAACTATGATTTAATCGTCAAATTAATTAATTAAACTAATCAAAATATAATTTAAAACTCTCACTAATTTCTTTCTAATTTAATTTTTAAACATTATTCGCACAGTTGCTAACATCAAAGTGTCTATTACAAACTAATCAAATTTAACAATTTTTTCCAAACAAGCATAAAATAATTTTTGACTACTCAATTTTTTTTTTTAAAAATCATTAGTACTGCTATCTAAATACATTCTTAATCATATAGGGTAGATTTTAATTTTTTTTTAAGTCAAGAAATAGGTCTGAAGAAATGGGCAAGACTGTCAGCCATCCCATTACGCTGCTTACTATAAATTGGGCTTTAAATCTATCAAACCATGAAGCAAGAGCATTATGTTCATTAGACGAAAGCCAACAGTTCAAGACCAAGAAAATATATAAGGCCACAGTTTAAGAGATCCTGAGAAGGACTATCAAAACTCCCGTATACCTCTCTTGCATCCCATTTTAAAACCACTGACTTCAACCCCAATTCCCAGGCGAGCATCGCACCCTCTTTTGCGGCCATGAGCTTGCTCATAGTGCGTCCACACAGCCAACCTTATTCTAAATTTCAAGAAAATTTGTTATTTTGAAAATGGTACATGCAGTTGATCTTATTCTAAATTTTCGTAAAATAAGCAATCTTATTTTGTTTCCATTTGTATGTCTTATTTAAATTTGAATATGATGTAATTTTTTTGGTATTTTGTGCTATAAAAGGGGTCGTTTAATTCAAAAAAGAAAATAATTAAAATATAATTTTGAATTTACCTTTTACCAAGGTTAAAAAAATTAGAATGGATATTGAATCGGTTAAAATATTGGTTTAAAGGTTTAAAGATCCAACTAAGAATTCGACCGCAGTATATATATATATATGATTAATTAGAAAACAAAAAATTATATTTTTATTAATAATTTAATATAGTTTTTTGTTTTCTAATTAATCATATATATATATATATATATATATATATATATATGATTATGGGGCACTTTATCAAATACTTCAAATGTAAAATCTATTTACTTTAATCTTCTCCTATATTTCTTTTGGGAAGTATTTACAGACAACATAACAATCATTTTTAAATTTTTCACTTTTAAATTAATTTCAAAATATATAAGAAATAAGCATATCAAAAGTATCAAGGTTCTGAAAGAAATGAACTTTTGCTTTAACTAAGTTTCTTATTTAAAAGAAATGACAATATTTTGACCAAAATTTTTTCGATCCGGTCAACTAGTTTAACCAGTCCGGTTCACCGGCTTTTCCCAATTCTAGCCAATTTGTCTCCGATTTTTTAGGTTGATGGTTTAAGGATGATGACCGGACCAGTCTAGTGTTCGGTTCCCGGTCCAACTGGTTCGACCAGCCAATTCGGTCTGGTTTTCTCTTCCATGCCATTTACAAAATAAAACTTTTTAATCAATTTTTATACATACAATTGTTTCTAAATAAGTCTCTATCATTAGGTGGAGTTATAACTTCGTGAATGAGCCATCATCCTATGTGACTAATGGAGTATCATCTCGCTAAAAAATTCCTTACTTAACTTTGTAAATGAAGATGATAGGCTTGTAAATAGTCGAGAAGACTGTGTGCATGAGTTGAAAATTTTGTTAGGCTTGTTATATTTTCTTTGAGGGCAAATGCTTGATCTAAGTATGTTTTATATTTTTTTGTCATTTATGGTTTATCACGTAATAGCGAATTAAGTAAGTAAAATAATTAAGATAGCTTATTTTGATAGAAAAAATATTTTTTAACTTAAAAAATTACGTTTTATAAAAGCTATTCATTTTAACTTTTACTTAAAAACTAAAAAAAGGCAAAAATTAAAATAAGTAGCTTATGTGAAAAATAATTTTTTTTAGTAGTTAAAGAGTGTGTTGTCTCAGCTTTTTTAATTCACAAAAAGTTATTTTTTAACTACTAAAAAAATTACTTTTCACCAAAATTATTCATTTTAACTTTTATTTAATAGTTAAAAATATTCTTTTTTAATTTTTAAATAGAAGATAAAATAAATAGTTTATATAAAAGTAATTTTTTTAGTTACAAAAACAAATTATTTTTTTGTCAAAATAAGGTAAATCAAACACATCCAAAAAAGCAATTTTTATTAAGAAAGAAAAAAAATCTGGAATACACCCTAAATCATACTCTCTTAATCATGTAAGATGACTCATTCATGGAGTTATAACTTAGTAATAGGAATATATTTTTACAAATAATTGAATGTATAAAGACTAATTTAAAAATATTTTTTGTGTAAATCCTAAATTCAAAAATGATGAAAGGGATAGAAACCAAAATTATCTTTTAATCAAATAAAAATAGAAGTTTGTGTGATTTCATCAAACAGCAGATGATGGAGAAATTTTTTTATCTTTAATGGAATATAAGTATTGAATTTCATAAATCAATCTCTAACTTTAATTTTTCTCTTTTTCTCTTTTTTTTTTAAATTTTTTTAAAATTTTTTTAAAAAAAAATAAAGAACTCTTAAATGATATGCAGTAAATTCACCATCCCTCCATGCAAGAAGAAAGTATCACACTGATCTGTGTGGCTCAAAAATAAAGACGAGTTACTGACGATGATAGAAGCTTAGGAAGGAATTTTTCAGCATAAAAAGTTATTATTGACAACTGATATGCTGACAGAAAAATCTGATACTTTATGTGAACCTTAATCAGATCCAGCCAAAATGTTCAAAAGCACGCCTACCGAAGCTTTTGAGGTTACAGCCTGTAAATGACTCAGTATCCCCATACAATCATGTACGGCATAAGAGGATTCTTTTTTTTTTTTAACTGTTTGATTAAACGACATAAACAGATTTAACACTATAATCATTCAAACAGAAGCAGAAAATCTTGTACTAATGTGTCACCAATATCTTGAAATAAACTTTGAGAACATTCATGATTTTGTACACTAGATTTCAATGAGAACACAAATTTCAAGTGGCGTTTGTAGACTTCTAGGAGAATTAATGGACAATGTGGATCCTACGTAAGGAAGTTAAAACCACAAAGCCAGAAACGGATATTTTCGAGGTGGATTCCATACTAATAGCATTTACATTAAATTCGGTGTAGAAATGTCAAAGGAATTGAAGCACAAAGCAGAAAAAGGCCATAATAAGGGAGTGAGTAATTCTCTATTTTCTTATTCAATAAAATTATAGGTACCTACAATTTATACTGGTTATAATTAACAAAAATCCTCTTCCCCAAATCAGAGGGTAAAAAAACCTAGGAAACCCGGCAAAATCTCATTCGCTAGTCACTCCAGATCAGCGTCAACTCTCAAGTAATCATAACATCCACGTGTTAGGTCTCATATTTATTATGCTGTTAAATTATGGCTCTTCATTTATTGTTATATAATATTTATCCGATAACGTTAGAGGCTCACAATACATCAGCTTCCGGCTGCTGGTGAAGCCCACCCTTACTACTGCAGCAATCGGATTGCTCATCTTCTTCTGCATCAATTAGGTTGCGTCCAGAGCTTGAAAGGCCTTTAGCAGACCCTCCTAGGAAGAGAGGACCTGGTGGAGAACCAGACTGTGATAAGCTTCCCTTTGATTTATCTCCACTCTGATCTTGTGCCATCCATAAATCCTTGTTATCTTGGCCAATTGAAGAAACTGGAAGCCTTCTAACATGAAGCCTGTATTTCTGAATAAACCACAAATATGCATGAGTCATTGAGAAGAATAAAGGATGGAAAAAGTGCAAAAAAAATTGAAAAGGAAAAAGGTATAAAATAAAGGGGATTATTAAAACTAAACACTCACTTGCAAATGGCTTTTGACTTCATCATTTGTGAGGCCTCCCACCTGCATCAGTTCCCTAATCTGCTTAGGAGTGGCCACTGCAAAAAGAGAACAAAGTCGACAAATCAATTAAAGATAAACATAAGACCCGCTTTTCCACTTCTAGATGGAAGAAGCTGTAATTGTAAAAGAAAAAATCCCCCCGCCACCGTCGGTGTAAAGGATCTTTATCAGGATCCAAAGTATGCAGTGATAATGTTCTAGAAGTTTCAGAGCCCACCCAATTTGCAATAGAAGGAATCGATTCACTTCTAAACTTTTGTCCCCCATATTAAGCGTGCTTGAGTCTTAACATAAAACTATATACCTTGTGGTCCACCCAGTTGTTGAAGCGCATCAACGAAACGCCGATGAAGCTCAGGCGACCAGCATCGCCTTTGTTTCCTAGGATTCTGATGTGGTTGTGATTGATGACCCGTTATCTCAACCGGGCTTGCAAGCAAGGAAGAACCAAAATTAACCCCACAACCACTTTTGGAATTTCCATGACTCGGTTCAAATGCTGGAGTCATCAAACTAAGGCTAGGAACCTGTGAAACCTCCTTGTCATCCTTCATCACTTCCTTTGAAACACCCGCATTTCCATAATTGAATGCTAGAAATGGTCCTCTGCTGTTGTTCTTCTCATTCTGTGGTTGACTTGGCTTCTCGGGCACAGACCGATCATCCTCTTCACTCCTCTGCCATTACCAAAAAAACCCATAAGTAAGTTTTGGTCTTAATTGTATAGAAACTCAAGCAAAGTGAAAACTACTCTCTCAAATTTTAGAATTTACCGATTTGGTTTCAGCGCTCCATAACTGCGCAGAGTTCATCCAGTTCTTCTTGTCACAGCTTTCCTTACCCATAATCAAGGATCCTTTTCCTCCACAATCGGTTTTCAACGGCCCGAATTCTTCAACCACTGGTTTGTCTTCCATTCTCATACACTGGTCTGTTTCCTCCTTCAATCTAGACAGAGCTGCACGCCCAGAAACATATTAATAATCATCAACAAGACTATATATACACATAATACGCACAAAAATTAGACCAAAATGTTCAGACTTGAAATAAAAAATAAATAAAAAATAAAAAAAATCAGCAGAGAGGGAGAGAATTAGCCCACCATCCTTTACGAGGAGCATGCAAAGAGGAAGCTCACGTTTGAAGGCCTCGATCTTTCTCATCTCATCTTCCAACCTTTTCATAAAGTCCTCAATCATGGCCATTTTCTGAGACCCATCTTTGCTACGAGAAACGTCACCAAGAAGCCCAGAAACGGATGTGGGGACATAGGCCAAACTCAAATCCAAGCTCAGCTCCATCTTTGGGTATCTCACAACAAAGAAACGAAATCTCACAAGTCACACAAGTATGAAAAATTAATGGTTTCACTTCACAGTTTCACTGGTTGTGTTGTGCTGGGTGCTGTGTGTCTATAATTTAGGTACCATAGCATTTCATTGCATTTACCCCGATAGAAGAATTAGAGATGATAAGGGAGGGAGCGAGAAGAGGATAGAGATTCATATGTGTATATATATACGGAAAATTTTTGATTCAGGACAAAAAGATTCGATGACCGCATTCGGGTCGTCGCGTAATTCCACCTTTGTTATGTGACTCAAAAGCCAAATTGTACAGTCACACAAGCAATTTCTTCCTTGATCTTAACACAACTCTCATATTTTCACATCAAAATAATTTTATATCTATTTTATATATAGCTGACTAATTATTAATTTTAGTTAATAACATAGATTTTATAATTAATATGATATATCATTAATTATTTATATTATAATAAATTCTTTTTGAGGACATAATATCTTATCAATCATAAAACATATAATGAATTAAAAATTTATACGTTGTTAATAATAATTAGTATTAAACTGACATACAAAATAATATAAAATAATCTTTTTCCTTTTAACACTTATTTAAAAAAAATTATTGAGAAAAAGAAAAGCAAATAGTTTTGGTTGATATGAGAATCTTTGGATCCCATCGTTAACCCGGCATACTGTATATTAATTTGTTGGATTAAATTAATTAATCTGGGAGTAGCGTAGTTTCTGGGAGATTCTTTGCTTTGGCAGCTGCAATAGCCTGTTAAAAGCATAGTTGACAAACATAACCACTCGGATAATTAAGGCATGGATAGTTTGGTCATTCTGGGCAACCTCAATCATGACCAAATTGACGAATACCCTCCTCCCGTGTTTAACATGTTTCTTTTTTCATATATTTTTTAAAAATAATTTTAAGGGGATTTATTTTATGTAGGATATTATATCAATTTATTATTTATTTATTATTAAATGAGATATAAATCTTACTTAAATTAAGTCAATATCTCATTTAATAATAAATAATTGACACGATGTCCCACAATTCATCTCAAGAAGGTCAAGATTTTGTGATATTTTGGGAGCCGGCCACCGCGTTTTTTTTTTTTTTTTTTTAAAACCCAGTGCTGATATGAAGCCTATTTCGGGATTTTCATACATAGCATGTTGTAACGTTTTAAAATTATAATTTGGAATAAAAAATCATAGTTTATAATAAAAAAAACTATGACATTAAAAATATTTATTACAAAGTCAGTTAAAAAGCACATAATAAAATAATATTTTTTAAAAACCATACATTTAGTGCACATTTTCAATTATGTCTGAATAAATATTGTTAATGTTAGTAATTTTTATATCTTAAATTATAATTTTGTATCTCATGTTATAACTTTTTAAAATATTGTAACCTATTATCTCCTTAAAAAAAGTTGTACCAAAATCAGTTTCTACAGAAATATAGTCTCGTAAAACTCTCCAGTACAACAAAATCATTAAATTACAGAGAAATTTGCATTAATAAAATGGGTTAATTTCTTTTTTCTGAATTTAAAGTTCACTGTACTTCAATTACTCCAATTTAATCTAATTTGAGTGAATTCAATCCACTAAATATAATTTAATTGTTTAGTAGTAGATGAATATTGGACATATTTAACATATGTGATAAGATAAGATGGTATGTTATAAGACCTAATCATATGGAAAGTTGAGATTAATTTTAATCCAATCACATACTTCTATTTGTAAAAATTTTAAGATAATAATGAATAATTAAGTCAAATATTTTTATTAATGTAATAATACATAATTATATATCTATATAAAATTTTTTTTATACTGATAATATGTTAAACTTAAATTCTATTAAGTTTATTAAAGTTTTATTATTGTTTATAATTTAATGTGACACTGTTGTTAATACTATTTTGGTACGAGTGGTTCGATACTTTTTTTTATTAAATAAAGTCTTATATTTGAATTTTTGTAGATTAAAAAGAAAGAAAAAATGCTGAAAGAGTTTAGTAGTGAAGCCACCGGACTCCAATCCAAGAAAAAGAGTGACACCCTCTCTAGGCCACTTGTAGCATTTTGAAGAAGCACAATCCACCATTAATGGTGGACAACGAAACTCATAAGAAATGAGGTTATCAAATGTCGATTCCTGTACCTTTTTTCATCTAAAAAGATTGACCAAGTTCATTGAAAGATAAGAGGAAAGGAATTTTTAAAAATAAATTTAAATCGCAATGAGCCAAAGAAGCCTCGTCCTCAACATTCTCGTAAATTACTTATGTGCAAACACAAATTCCCAAATATTACTCATATAATAAAATCACATCAAGACAAAATTGGTAGAGAAAAAATAATAAAAAATTTATCTCTCATAAAACAACTAACAAATGCAAGTGAGCTAACCTAATAATGGGAAAAAGAAATTAACGAAGATGGAAATTTGTATCAATGATGGCTGCCGCGAAGAGATAAGCTTTTTTATTTGATATGAACCATTAGTATCCAAAAGCTTATTAGACTCCGACTAATCTAGCTCCAGGTGGGTCGGCCCACTATAGGGATAAAGCTCCTAACGTTAATTTTTTTTTCTATCCATAAGACTTGAACTCGAGACTTTAATTAAGGAGAGCATGTGCTGAACCACTTGAACCAATTAAGCGTTGATGCAAAAAGATAAGCTAGTTAACAGTAACAAGGGGAGAGTACAACAGTGTTGAAGGCATTGGGTGTTAGGATTGCAATAGGAAAGTTTCTGCTAGTATCTATATATTAAAATCCAATAGCCTAATCACATTTTCGATGGCAACTTAAATTATTTATTATTTTAGGGCTTATTTGATATACTTTATTAGATTAAATAGAATAAATTAATATAATTTATTATGATTTTATTAGTTGTTTGATACAAATAATATATTATGTAAGTTTATTGATTAAAATCTCCTTATAAAATAAAATAATCAATAACTTAGCTAGACCTTAAGATAGGATTAGACCTAATTAGTTTTTAAAATAAAAAAAACCATTAGGAGTGGGCTAGAGGTGAAGGTCTAGAGTATTTTGTATAAGGTTATAAATTCAAATTTCATTGCTATCATTACTAATGTACCAAAAAATTTTAAATAGGTCTCCCTTTCTGTTTATATCTACTTCTCCCTAGATTTTTTTTTTATTCTTTAGTTAAATATTATTAAAATAAAAATAATTATAAAAACATATAAATAAATAATAAATAATATTTTATATAAATTATAAACGTATAATATAATTAAAAATATTTAAAAATTATAATCATAATTAAATAATAATATATTTTTTTAAAATTTAGAAATTAAAAATTATGAAAAAATTACTATATTTATATAATTTCTTTATGTTGTTAGATTTTTACTCATGTTAAAATTATTTGTAATAGTAAAAGAATAATATTATAGTATAGAATATAATATTTCATACAATGAAACATCAAATAATATGTACAATGTTAAAACTTTAATAGTTCTTGATGTGCTTTTCATGTATATGATGGTTTTAAAATATAAATTTATACAATATATTTCTTGCACTAAACAAATAAAACACAATTTGTACTATTATATTACTTTATCTTATCAAGTATAATGTGCCAAACGAGTCGACAATGTATGAGCAAATATATGACTATAAGTTTAATATTTATTTTTTAGTTTAATTATGAATTATTATCATTGAAATGTAAATTTAAACTAAAATATCTTCTAATCTTTTTATCACTTTATATGACCTCCATTATAAAAAATTATATAAAAATACATTAATATAATACGTGAATACTTTTTCATGAATAACCTGGCAATAATCCAACTACACTGTATTAGGCGTTGAAAAAAAAAATTGCTTAAATCAACTGAATTTTATAATACAAAAATAAATTATTTATTTATATGTATATAAATAACATTTATATGATGTTACTCAAAGTAATAATATTCTAATGTAAAAAACCCTTTTGAAGGGAAAAATTAATTAGAATGCAATGCCTGGAAGATAAATTTAGAGAGACTGACAAATTATTTACCTTCAAATATTATATATAAAATTAGAAATTATTAATCCTTACACCTTTTTTAATGTGAAGGATAGCAATCTTTATATTTTGTTTTGGACAAAAGGCTACAAAATCATTCTTTATCAAGGAAGTTTATCTTAAGTATATTTTGGTAGAGTGAAGTATATTTTAAGGACCTTAACCTTTATGCTACAACCAATTTGTCAATCAAGGACCTCAAGTTATTTTCTGATGATTGGAAAAATATTATGTGACAAATTATAATTACATGTCATTAATATATATATTGGCGCCAAAATAAATTTTTTCCTTCAAATTATACTATTTCCCTTGAAATTTTAAGTCATATGTCTAACTGCATTTATTTTATAGTGATTTGTGATATCTCAAATTTGCTTTTACACCATCTAAAAATTGTTTTATTTTTCAAACTAAGTTGCATAGCCTTTCCTAATTGAGATATCAATATTTTATGAAATTGATACGCCTTCCTATATCATGCACCAATTGATATTTATTCACATAATTGTATTACTCACTTCTAGAAACTTTCGAAACTCCGGCGGATTTTATCGATAGATATGCACACAGGTAAAATTAAAATAGAAAAAATCATGAAATTATTGTCGACGAAATTATCTGACAGTAAATCCGTCAATAAAATTTGGCACCAATTGGCATGTAAATAT
The DNA here is from genome assembly GCA_031439585.1 of Pterocarpus macrocarpus. NCBI lineage: Eukaryota > Viridiplantae > Streptophyta > Magnoliopsida > Fabales > Fabaceae > Pterocarpus > Pterocarpus macrocarpus. The sequence goes on along the minus strand of CM062513.1, from coordinate 29,052,210 downwards.
TACTAATAGATTTAATGTCAGATAAATCCGTTAAGATGTAGGCTGTAATTTTCAACAATTTTTTGTCGGTATTTTTTTCATTTTATTTTTTAATTTTATTATAATAGCAAATTACTAACAGATATGGATCTACTAGTAAGATTGTTAAATTTAATTAATGAAAAATTTAATTTACCAACAAAAAATCTGTCACTAAATTTTATTTTTTAATTTTTTCAATGTAAATGAAATTTTAATTATTTTTAATTATCGACAGAAAATCCGTTGATATTTGAATTTCACATGTTGGAGCCAACATTTCTTCGGCTGCCTTATTTTTTAATTACCGACAAAAAATCTGTTGGTAATGTGGTAAATGAAATGGTGCGTTTCATTTATTTTATTACCGACATATTTTCCATCAGTACATCCAAAATATGGACGTTTAATGCGAAGCCCCCTCCCTCATTTGTCTTTTGTCTCTCTCTCTCTCTCTCCTCTTTCTCTCCCTTACTCCACCTCCAGCCACCATCTTGTTCACCATCGCCGAAGCCATTTGAACCCTATTGGAGACTGCCATTATGTTTCTGGTATTGTATAGAGTATTTTAATCAATTTATTTCTTTATTGGCCTCTTTTTACTAATCCATTTCTCTAGTCAAAGTTGTATGCTCCTTACCTTATTTAACTTAATGTTTCTCTTCTTTTGTTTAATAGAAAGCACTTTTGGAGCCACATTTAGGAGCAATTGGAGCTTGGAGCATTGTTTCTAGAGTATAGGTTAGTATAATATATAGTTTATTACTTTAATTTATATTTATAGAAAATTAGAGACTTATATTTTGTATGATAGAGTTGTAGGATGGAAGAAGGAGGATGGAATTGTATGATTAGGGAAAGGCTTAATGTTCCTTTTCAATTGTTTGAATTGTGCATTGTGATATTGTGTGCCTGTATGTTGTGGAGTAATGGGGTGCGTTTTAAAACTATTCTTAAGATTGATGGAATTGCATAGCTATATGTGTTTGGTATTGATTGTTTGTTTGTTCTAATTGTTGAATCAATTCTTTGTGGAGACTCTTCATTTAAGAGGAGATTCTGCGTAACTTCTTTTAATACTTAAATATATTATTTTCAATTAAAAAACAAATTAAAGGGAGTCTCCTTAATCTACAAGGAGATTCTATCAAAAATTTTGTTATTGTTTATATTGGTTTCCGTAACTAAGAAAATATATTAATCTAATAAGTAGAGACTCCTAATACAATGGGAGACTCTACTAAATTTTTGTTTAATTAATTTGTTGCTTTTGGATTAAAAATCAATTAATCTAAGGAAAATTTTTGGAATCTAATAATTAAGGGTTATACGTGTAATTTTTAGGTTGAAAATTATTCAAGAGCGATATATTTCTTGGAAACCGTTTATAGTTGTATAATAGGTTGCACCCAGGTCAAGTAGGAATTAAATTGGAATTTTATGTGGGTGTTGAGGAATTTGTAGGTGTTGCATGTCAATCACAACCATTCTTAAGTGAAGGGAAAGTTAGGTGTCCATGTGTTAGGTGCAGGTGCAGGAAGTATTTAGATATTAAAACTATTAAGTATCATCTATACAAAGATGGATTTATGCCTAATTATTGGGTTTGGACTGAGAACAAGGAAGTTGCTACCGGGGAGAATTAGTTTAGTATGAGTTATGTTGGAGGTAGTTTTGGCAGTGAAATTGACATGGGTGATTAGGATATGGGTAATGTAAATTAGGAGGATAATGTTAATCATTATCAAGAAATAATTTTTGATGTTACTGGATCCAAATTTCGAATGTGTTCCTAACCTTCCAATGAGGTTCTCAATCCAGAGGCTCGAAGGTTTTATAGTTTGTTGGAGGTAGCCAAGGAGCCTTTATGGAAAGCTGTGTACATTCAGAGTTATCTTTGATGGTAAGGATGTTAAATATTAAGTCATAAGGGAACTAAAGTTCTGGTAGTGGAATCAACATGGGTGATCGGAATATAAGTAATGTAAATTGGGAGGATAATGTTAATCATTGTCAAGAAACTGTTTTTGATGCCGCTGGATCCAAATTTGGAATGTGCTCCGAACTTTCTAATGAGATTCCCAATCCAGAGGCTTGAAGGTTTTATGATCTGTTGGAGGCAGGCAAGGAGCCTTTATGGGAAAGGCATGTCTATTTGGAGTGTCTTTGATAGTAAGGATATTAAGTATTAAGTCAGAAGGGAACCAAAGCCAACATTCTTTTAATTAGTGGACTGACTTAATTAGGGAGCTTAGTCCACAACCTTCTCCATTCCTTAAAACTTTTATCAAGCTAAGAAATTAGTTTCTAAATTAGGGTTAAAAGAAGAAATGATTGATTGTTGTGTGAAAGGGTGTATGCTTTATTATAAAGATGATGTTGCCTTAACTGCAAATTCTATGAAGAGCCGAGGTTTAAGCCCAAGATAGAAGAAAATACGAGGTATAAGGATGTTCCTCGGAAAAGAATGCATTATTTGCCCCTGATCCTTAGGCTTAAAAGATTATATGCATCAATTAGCTCAACATCGCACATGAGATGGCATGTTCAAAATAAGACAAATGATGGTATAATAATTCATCCATCTCGTGGTGAGGCCTGGCAATATTTTGATTGAACTTATCCTGATTTTGCCTCTAGCCCTTGACACATTAGGTTAGGGCTTTGTTCTGATAGTTTTTCTCCTAATAATCAATTTAGTAAACCTTATTCTTGTTGGCCTATGGTTTTGACTCCATACAACCTTCCTCTTGAGATATGCATAAAAGATCCTTATTTGTTCTTCACCTGTATAATCCCTAGTCCAGATAATCCCAAAGCAAATATTGATATTTTCCTCCAACCCTTGATTGATGAATTAAATGAGTTGTAGTGTTAGAGTGTATTGACATATGATATTTCAACGAAGTAGAATTTCATGTTGAAGGCAGCATTGATGTGGACCATTAATGACTTTCCAGCTTATGGGATATTGTCCGAATGGATAACACAAGGTAAATTCGCATGCCAAATTTGTATGGATGATACAAAGGCATTCACTTTGAAGTATGAAGGAAAAAAATTTGTGGTTTGATTGTCATATAAGGTTCTTAGACAGTGATAATCCATATAGGTGCAATAGGTATGGATTTAGAAAGAATGCTAGAGAGAATGATGAGGTTCCAATTAGGCTAATGATCACCAAATATGGGAAAGGGTCAGGCATCTTCCGAAGATAACAGAAATTGGGAAATTTATAAGATTGCCAGGTTATGGAGTAGAGCATAATTGGACTAAATAAAATATATTTGAGAAGTTGCCGTATTGGAAGGATCATTTGGTTCATCATTACTTGGATGTCATGGGTGTAGAGAAAAATATGTTTGACAATATTATGAACACTTTGATGGATATCGACCAAACCAAAGATATTAACAAGGCTAGGATAGATTTGCAAGAGTACTGTAGGCGCCCTGAGGTAAACTTACAATAATTGGGAGATGGTAGATTGTGTAAAAAGCCCAAGGCAAGTTATAAATTAAGCTCTATACAAAGACAAAATGTGTGTAGAGGGGTGCAAGAGTTGAAAATGCCTGACAGTTATGCTTCAAACTTAGGTCATTGTGTTAATGCTGCACAAGGAAAGTTTTTTGAATTGAAGAGTCATAATTGTCTTGTATTCATGGAGTGTTTGTTTTCTATTGCATTTAGAGAATTGCTTGACCATGTGTGGAAGCCATTGACTGAATTGAGTGAATATTTCAGAGATTTGTGCTCATCCACTCTTAGGGTTAATGATCTTTCAGTGATAGAGAAAAATATTCCCACTATTTTGTGTAAATTAGAGAGAATCTTTACTCTTGGATTTTTTGACTCCATGGAGCACTTGCCAATACACTTGGCATATAAAGCATGTGTATGTGGCCTAGTTCAATATAGATGGATGTATCTATTTGAAAGGGAGATAGGAGGGTTTAAAAAAATTGTGAAAAATAGGGCTCAAGTTGAAGGATCAATATGTAAGCTCCAATGCTCTTTAGAAACTGCCGTATGGTGTAAACCATTTTGAGTTTTAAGGTTTTAATGCACCAAAATCAAGCTTTAAATAAAACCTTTATCAGTTAATGATTTGCTGCTATAAAATGTATTCTTTTGTGAGCAAGATCATTCATCTTGAACTTAAATAGTTTTTGATTCGGACAAAACATTTTATTCTATAGTCATTCCCTAAACATGCTTTCCTTGGAAAAAAATACTTTGTGGAACATATGATCTTTTACTTAAGAAATAACTTAGAAAATTCAGAAGGATGAAGTTATTTCAATAAAAGGGAAAACAAGCTTCGAAAAGATACTCAGACTATTCAAAAGGATGCACCATTTAGAAGACTTCATCCAGAAGGGTGAACATCAGAAAGTTGCTTCTCATGAAGTCTCTCCCTCAAAGCTTCCTCTACACGATTCAAGGTTAAATTCAAAAAGTCAAATGTGATATGACAAGATCCAAAAGAAGCGCTAACAAGTCTGAAAAGTTGGTGAACACTTCAACGGCTATTTTTCCTCCTTTGTGTCATTTCTACATGTAGAAGAAGAAAGCTGCATCTTCTCTTTCTAGTCTTAGACTAGTGGATCAAATAGGCACAAAGCTCAAGATTTGCAAACTTCAACGGTCATATTTTGAAGTCTATATAAAGTTGGAAGTCAAAGAAGAATAGGTTAGACTGATTGAACATTCTTTGAGTGTTAAAAGCTTTCATCAACCTTTTGAACTATCATATAGTTACATATTGTAACTTCAATTTAAAAAATCTTCTCGACTGGACTGTATTAGCTAAAATTCTCGTATTAAGAATTTAGAGAAGTCACACACACTCTATACTTATTTGATCATGCTTGCTTTTAGAGCCTCAGTGTGAGTACTGCAAACACAAACCTTAAACTTTCTAAGATTGTAACCAGACCCATTAGTGGTCACTGTAAGGTTGGAGAGGCTAGGATAAAAACTACTTGTGTTTAGCTTGAGAGGCTTGGTAAAAACTACTCGGTTCTAAAAGCTTAGAGAGGCTTGAAAAAGACTACTCTGATGTAAAAGTTTGGAAAAACTTGGAAAAAGAATACTTGATATATAAAACTCTAAACAAAGTTTTGGGGACTAGAAGTAGGCAAGTGGTTGGTCAAACCAGTATAAAATCTTGCTGTGTGAACTTTTTATCCTTTTCTTCTTTGTTGCCTTGCTTCGTTTACTGATTAAATTTGCATGCAAAATATCATTTTGCCTAACCATACCTTTTGATATTAAAAACAACTTTTATTACTAACTCTACTGCTTTCTCATTCCAAGTCTTAGACTTGAGAAAATTGTTTTATAAAAGTTTCAGGTATTAAATTTTATTTGAAGCATGATTTAACCCTCTTTTCTCGTGCTACTTTTACCTATAGTTGGCATCAGAGCCTGCCTTTAGGGTTGAGCTTCCTAATGGTTGTAGAGGATAAAGATCCATCCAATGGCATAACAGATCAATTATATTACTGAGGGAGACTCCATCAACCACCTTCCATATTTCAATGGTGAAGATTATCCATATTGGAAGAATAGAATACACTCTTCATTAGTCTACAAGCATTGATATGTGGGAAATCATAGAAAATGGTGACTATGTACCTACTACTAAGCAACTAGAGAATCAAGAAGGTGCTAATCTAGATCAACCTCCACCAGTAGTAGTCAGAACCATTCCAAGGAAGCAATGGACTAATCAGCACAAGGCCAAAGTTCAAATGAATGCTAAGGCAAAGTATATTCTTACATGCATCTTGAGCAAAAGTGAATATGATAAGATCGTCTCGTGTGATTTTGCAAAGGAAATATGGAATAGACTCCAAGCTCTTCATGAAGGGATTGATCAAGTCAAGGAGACCAAAATCAGCATGCTAGTCCATCAATATGAAATGTTCAAAATGTTAGAACATGAAAATATTGATGAGATGACAACCAGATTTATGCATACCATAAATCAATTAAAAGCACTGGGCAAAAGATATTCAAATACTGAGATGGTTAGAAAGATCTTGAGAAGTCTTTCTAAGGCATGGTGCCCCAAAGTAACTGCTATTCAAGAAGCTAAGAATCTGAATGTACGTAAGTTGGATGCTCTCATTGAGTCCTTAGAGATTCATGAGATTGAACTAAACGGAGTCTTCGAAGAGTCAACTAGAAAAGGAAAATCCATAGCTCTAAGTTTACTCAAAAGACGATAAGCTCCTCCAAGGCTATGAAAGCTGCAAAAGAGTCAGAAGAAGACGAAGAAGACTCCTTTGAAGATGATGATGATGAAACTGAATATCTAGCAAGGAGAATATAAAAAGAATGGATGAAAAGAAAGAAGAAAGGCCCTATTATTAAAAAGGACAAAAAGGGTAAAGCAAGGCAAGACGAGGTCATTTGCTTTGAATGCAAAGAACTTGGACATGTCAGATTAAAATGTCCAAGCCTAAAAAAAACCACAAAAAGAAGGATCCCAAGAAGAGAGCTATGATGGCCACGTGGAAAGATTTAGATGAAGAACAAGAGAATATTGAATCACAAGAAGAGGAAGAGATAGTGGTAAATCTTTGCTTCATGGCTGACATAATTTTAGAAGAAGAAACTGAGATATCTAATTCTAAACATGAATCTACATCTAAAAATCTTCAGAAAGCTTATGATGAACTCCTAGATGATTCTGAGTTACTTGCTTCTCATTATACTTCTCTAAAAAAAAGTTTTCAAACACTATCCTCGAATTTTGAAAAACTCAAGAATGAGAATAAGAAGCTAGGGCATAAAAATGCTGAGCTTTCAAAAGAAAATAGCTTTCTCTAGAAGGATACCACTGCCCTAAAAACTAAAGCTTCTGAGATCAGTTACAGGACATCTTCGGATATTTCTGAACTCCAGAACTTAGTCAAGCTTCTCAAATCAGATCTTGACAAGATGCTTAATGGCTCCAAAAATCTTGATCTCATATTTGGAGGTCAAAAACCATATTTGGACAAAACTGGACTTGGATATGAGGGAGAAGTAAATGAGAAATCATCCAAAGATTCTCAAATTATAATTCCTACATGTAGATACTATTTCAAAAGGGGACACTCTTATGAAAAGTGCTTCTCCAGAAAGAAAGCAAAATAGAAAGTGAAAAATCCCAAGAATTTGACTAACACAAAAAGACCCAAGAAAATGTGGGTACCTAAAGCAAAAATTACCTTTGATGCATGTGTATCTCAAATCACAACAGTAGAAGAAAATGGTATCTGGACAGTGGGTGCTCTAGACATATTGGAAATAAATCTTGGTTCAAAAACCTTAAGTCTAAAGATGGTGAAGTGGTGAAATTTGGTAATGGTATCAAATCTAAAATCATGGGCATAGGTAATGTTGGTAAGAATGATTTTGATTTGATTACTGATGTTCTGTTAATAGAAGGATTAACTCACAACCTTTTGAGCATTAGTCAATTTTGTGACCAAGGCTACAGGGTTTTGTTTGAACTTTTTATTAAAGACTCCACATTTGATAAAATCATTCTCACTGCTAGAAGACGTGATAATACATATGTATTATATCTAGATGGCCTTCTAGATTAGAATATAAAATGCTTAGCATCCTTTGTGGATGAAAAGTGGTTGCGGCACAAGAAACTTGATCATGCTCATATGAGATTAATTTCTAAGATTTCTCAAAAAGAGCTAGTTAAAGGTTTACCAAAGATCAGTTTTGAAAATGACTTAACCTGTGAGTTTTGTTAGAGAGGTAAACAGACCAAGGGTTCTTTCCACAGCAAAAATATAGTCTCAACTACTAGATCACTTGAGCTTTTACTTCTTTATTTATTTGGACCAATTAGAACTGCTAGTCTCGAACGTAAGAAATATGGTCTAGTCATTGTGGATGACTCTTCTAGATTTACATGTGTAATATTTTTAATCCATAAGGATGAAATTTGTGAGGCTTTCGAAATCTTTTCAAGAAGAATTCAAAATGAATTTTGGCATTATTTCGAGCAGATCAGACCATGGTGGAGATTTTGAAAATCACTCTTTTGAAAACTTGTGCAATGAAAATGGCATTTCTCATAATTTCTCTTCTCCTAGAACTCCTCAACAAAATGGGGTTGTTGGAAGGAAAAATAGATCTTTGCAAGAAATGGCCAGAACTATGCTCTTAGAAAGTGATTTATCAAAAGGTTTTTGGGTTGAAGCAGTCAATACTGCTTGCTACATTCAAAACCATGTTTTCCTAAGGCCAATACTCAAGAGAACCCCCTATGAATTATGGAAAGGAAGAAAGCCCAACATTTCTTACTTTCATGTGTTTACATTTGATTGCTTTATTCTTAACACCAAGGACAAGCTATCTAAGTTTGATCCCAAGTATGATCTAGAGTTTTTCTAGGATATTATTTTATTTATAAGTTTTACAGGGTTTACAATAAGAAGACTTATGTAACATCCTAATAGTTCTAGTCTATGCTTAAGTCATAGTGTGGAATTACTAGTTGTTACTTTTACTCGTAGAACTAACATTACCTTTTTGACATTACTTTACCTGAAAATAGGGCAAATTCTTTTTTACATAATAACGAATAAACTGTTTTGAAAACCCAGAGCCATGAGTGCATCATGAATGCATGAAAAAAACAATGCCACCTCATACATACCGTGCGAATAACAATAAACAGAAGCAACAAGAATAACAATAACTTTGATAATCATAACATTCATTCCACCGCCATTTATAGTTAATATAATGCTAATAGTGTTACTAAAAGTTATACATATAGATAATGATGGGTCCGATATCAACTGTCGGATGAAACCTACTAGATATATGATAAAAGAAAATACATCAAAAATCCTTACAATCCAAGCATGTCATGTCGTAAAATGATAACCCTCTAACTACAACCAAAAAGGGCTATCCTTGCACTCGGCTAAACCCATGCAATCACCACATCACTCGTAAGGTGGAAGGAAATCATTCCCGAATCCGCCAGGAGTAACATCACCACGTCTTTGTCCTCGAGCATGCCCATGCCCTCGAGGCACTGCACGAGTACAAATGAACCCCTAACTGTGAACCGAGGGTGGAGTGTGATGAGGAACTGCTGAAGAAAAAGACGAGTCAGATGTCAGACATATCACAGACAGATAGGAGGGCTCAGATGGGTCAGTCTCCACATGATAGCAAGAGTAGGAAGGCTCCGAAGGGTCAGAATCTAAGGAAACAGTCGAAGTCAGACGAGTATCCGAGTCGGTCTCATTGTTAGCAGGGTACCTCGATGCTGAAAGTAAGGACGGATGTTATCCAAGGTAACCTTGCCAAATGGTTGATATATAGGCTCATCACAGGAGTTTGAAACAGACGGTCATGGAATATGTAAACCCTCATCGTTGCACTCATAGACATCATTGAGGCATTTAGCACCAGGTTAAAGTGCCAACACCATACTGGGAACTCAATGAAGATCACCATCGTGCCTAATATCGACATCCTTTGAAGATGACACAGAAATATAGGAGTAAGAAATACTAGATTTCTCAGTAGGATCGCGATAAGATAAACACTGTGTCATCGTCATCGTCCCAGCCACTTCGAGTTTAATTATAAAAATAGTGGACAGATATAAGTTCAATTTTCATGATTTTGAAAACTGAAACCCCGAAACAGGTTGCTTTTAAACTTAACATCATAACTACATCATCATAACTAAACATACCTACTAAAGCATAGAATAAACATTCATAATGCAAATGGACAATATAAATACATGCATAGACATCCATCATAATAGACTTAACCATAGTTATACTTGACTTTACTTTCATTTTTAGCACGTGCTTAACATTCTTTACTTTCCTTTGAAATAGACTACTTTTGGACATGAGCTCATTTCGTGACCGTCGTTACGCAGTACTAAACAAATCAAACTAAGTCGACATTGATTACCTCTAAATTGGAGGGTCCTCCATGTCACCCTAGATGACTAGGATCAGAATGGTATTTTCTCAACTGAGACACATGAAAGATATCATGAAGGTTTGACAAATTTGAAGGTAAGGCCATTTGATAAGCAACTGACTCAACAAGTTTGAGAATTTGAAAGGGGCCAAGAAAATGGGGGCTCAACTTTTTTGACCTTCATGGCTTGACCTATACCAATCGTAGGAGTGATTTTCAGGAACACATGTTCTCCTTCTTGGAACTCTAGAGGCTTTCTCCTCTTATCCGCATAACTCCTTTGACGGCTTTGGGTCGTAAGGATTCTGTCCCTAATCTTTCTGACTTACTCTATGGTCTGCCGCACAAGATCAAGTCCTAATAGGCTTTGCTCACCTGGTTCAAACCAACACAAGGGAGATTGACACTTCCTTCTGTACAAAGCTTCGTAGGGTGCCATACCAATACTTGTATGATGACTATTGTTATAGGCAAACTCAATCAAAGGTAGGTATCTATCCTAACTTCCTCGATTATCCAACACATAAGCTCTCAACATGTCCTCTAGAGTTTGGATAGTTCTCTCTGACTGTCTATCTGTCTGGGGGTGATAAGCTGTACTTAGGCAAACCCTCGTCCCAAATGCCTTTTGCCAGGCTCTCCAGAATTTAGAGGTAAATCTCGGGTCTCTATCCGAGATTATGGTTGAAGGCACACCATGCAACTTTACTATCTCTTGAACATACAACTGGGCTAACTTTTCCAAATGATAAGTAGCTTGAATGGACAAGAAGTGAGCAGACTTGGTTAATCTATCGACAATTACCCATATCGCATCAAAACTAGCTTGCATTTTGGGTAAACCTATCATGAAGTTCGTAGAGATACTTTTTCATTTCAATTTTGGGATATCCAATGGTTGCAATATACTAGAGGGCTTTTAGTGTTCAATCTTTACCTTTTGGCATACTAAACACCTGCTTACCAACTCCGTAATGTCCCTTTTCAAACCCGACCACCAAAACATCTTCTTAACATCTTGGTACATCTTCATCACACCAGAGTGTATGGTGAAATGGCTCTTGAGAGCCTCCTCCAAAATCCTTCTTCAGAGGTCACCACTTGCGGGTACACATACTCTTCCTTCGAACCTCCACAGTCCATCTGTACCTCTAGCAAAACCCTTTAACTTTCCTTCTTCCACTAATGCTAGGGTTTTCAGGAAATTCTCTTCCTCACTTTGGGCTTGAGCAATTTGACTCTTGAAATCGTTCGACCCTAAACTGATTCAATCTTATGCTATGGGGGGTTAACACAACTCCAAGGTTAAGGTCTCTAAAGCTCCGTACTAGCTCATCCTCCTTGACCATCATCGATGATGCATGTAAAGACTTCCTACTTAGAGCGTTAGCCACCACATTGGCCTTTCCAGGATGATAGTTCAACCTAAACTTGTAATCTTTCAAAAACTCCATCCATCTCCTTTGCCTCATATTCAACTCCTTTTGATCAAAGAGATACTTCAAACTCTTATGATCAGAAAATACTTCGAACCTTACTCTATACAGATAATGCCTCCATATCTTCAAGGCAAACACTACAGCTGCTAACTCCAGATCATGGGTTGGGTAGTTCACTTAATGAGGATTCAACTGCTTAGAGGCATAAGCCACTACATTCCTGTTCTGCATCAAGACACAACTTAAACCTCTCATAGAGGCATCACAATAAACCTCAAATGGTCCACTTGGGTGAGGCAAAATTAACACTGGAGTTGAGGTTAACTTTCCCTTTAGCTCTTGAAAGCTTTTCTCACAGTCCATAGTCTACCCAAATAGGGCATCCTTTCATGTCAACTTCGTTAAGGGTAAAGATATCTGGGAAAATCCCTTTATAAGCCTACGATAGTAACCGGCTAAACCCAAGAAACTCCTTATCTCAGTTACTGAGGTTGGTCTCCCCAATTCATCATAGCCTCAATCTTACTCAGATCCATAGTGATACTTCCTTGTGATGCCACATGTCCTAAGCACTTTACTTCTTCCATCCAAAATTCACACTTAGATAGCTTTGCATAAAGCTTCTTTTCCTTCAAGATTCCTTACACAACCCTCAAATGCTTTTCGTGTTCCTCCTTTGTCCTCGAATAGATAAGAATATCATCTATGAAAACAACAACAAATTTATCCAAGTAGGATCTAAAAATTCTGTTCATATAATCCATAAAAATAGTAGGGGCATTAGTCAATCCAAACGACATCACCACAAACTCATAATGCCCATACCTTGTCCTAAAAGCTATCTTGAGTATATCTTCCTCTTTCACCCTTATCTGATGATATCCGGATCTCAAATCAATCTTAGAGAACACAGCTGCACCTCACAGTTGGTCCATGAGGTCATCTATCCTAGGCAAAGGGTACTTGTTCTTAACAGTTACCTTGTTCAACTGTCTATAGTCTACACATAGCCTCATGCTTCTATCTTTCTTTTTCACAAATAACACTGGAGCTCCCCAAGGTGAGGCACTAGGTCTTACAAACTTCTTTTCCAATAACTTTTCCAACTGTCCCTTCAACTCCAATAACTCCACTAGGGATCCTATAAGGTGCCATAGAGATTGGTCCCATTCCTGGCACCAATTCTATAGAAAACTCGATTTCCCTCTCTAGAGGAAATTCGAGTATGTCGTCAGCAAACACATTCGAGTATTCCCTAACTATGGGGATCTCTTTCAATACCTGCTCGAGTTTCACTTCACTTGCCATAAGGAGAACATATCCTTGATTGCTCGACTCACTACTCCCTATCTTAACAAAATTCAAAAACAAACTAACGAGTTCAACAGGCTTAACAGGTATAGGAGAAAGAACAATAGATTTCAAAGAACAATTTATCATAACATGGTTAGCCGAAAGCCAATCCATGCCTAGAATCAAATCCAAATCAGACAAAGGCAAACAAATCAAATTTACTACGAAAAACCTACCATCAATTTGGAGCCAACAATTCAAACAACAATGACAAGTCTTAACTGGTTTCCCAGCAGAAGTAGAAATAATCAACATATAAGGTAATTCAGACACAGATAATCCCAATCTATCTATACAATCATGAAAAATAAAGGAGTGTGTAGCTCTAGAATCATATAGTATAGTTAAGGTTCTACCATTAACCTCATACTTACCTTGAATCAGATCGTCGGACTGAGTGGCCTCATTAATATTAAGGTCAAAGACCTTTCCTTGGTGTTGGGGCTTGTTGGTAGGGGACAACAGCTTGATAGTGCAGTCTATAGCCATATACCTAGGCTTTTCGCATCAGAAACATGCTTTCTGGCCAGCTAAACAAGGGCATCCTCGATGATGTTTGCCACACTTAGGGCAAGTTTGACCATTTGTAGGCTTAGGTGGATTCCCAGTAAGCTTTTGGGGTTGCTTTCCTTTGAAACGGCTTCCTCGGGGGTTGGGGCTTGAACTTCTGCCCTTGCAGTGCTAACTTCTTCTTGTAAGCTTTGGACCTTGCCACAGACAGCTTGCGATTGCAATCCTCCACCAAACAGCACTTGTTGACTAGTGTAGCATAATCACTGATCTCCATAGGCCCTACAGACGCCAAGATTTCCTCACGCAATCCTCCTTCAAACTTGACACACTTCCAGTGCTCATCCAGATTCCCTTGATAAATCGCCGAGAACTTGCACAATTCCTCAAACGTAGCCGTATATTCAGCAATATTCATGGTCCCTTGACGCAGACTCATGAACTCTAGCTCCTTCGCGCTCCTCACGGATGCGGGAAAATACTTCTCATAGAAGTTTAACTTGAAAATCTCCCAAGTGACGTGGGTTTGAGCACCTTCCAATAGCCTCTTGGTGCCTACCCACCAGAACTCAGCATCAGCTTCCAATATATAGGTAGCAAAGGCTACCTTCTGCTCCTCAGTACAGGCCAACACCGTGAAAATCTTCTCGATGGCCTTGATCCATTCATTAGCTCGATCGAGTTGTATGTCCCTCTAAAGTTCAGCGGATTTGCTTTCCTGAACTCAGCAAACTTGAAGTATTCAAGATCTACCTCAGCTCCTTCATTGTACCCTTCAGGATTCTCTTCATCCCTTTGCTCCATTCGCACTATCATGCAATGGATAACAGCAGCTTGCTCCCTTTTGGCAGCAACCATTTCATGGAGTATCCCCATAACTTCCTCAGGACCTTCCGGCTCATTACGAAGCCTACCATGTCTCCCTGATGCCACTAGTTCCTGGTACACAAAATAGAAGACATTGAGTTGATCAGGCTCAACATTTACATTGAGCGAACCAGTAACTAACCACATTCAGAACAGACGATCATGCATGTCTAATCCCTATGTCTCATCATATAGATAAAACTCAAAGCATGACTTAAGTAACACGTATGCTTAGAAGCATAGTCAGTCCATCCCCAGGCTCTTCAAGAACGAATTACTCTGATACCAAAATGTAACATCTTAATAGTTCCAGTCTATGCTTAAGTCATATTGTGGAATTACTAGTTGTTACTTTTGCTCGCGAAACTAACATTACCTTTTTAAAATTACTTTACCTGAAAATAGGGGTAAACTTTTTTTTCGAATAATAATAAGTAAACTATTTTGAAAACCAAGAGCCATGAGCGCATCATGAATGCATAAAAAAAAATACATACCGTGCGAGTAATAATACACAGAAGCAACAAGAATAACAATAACTTAGATAATCATAACATTCATTCCACGACCATTCATAGCTAATATAACGCTAATAATGTTACTAAAAGTCATACATATAGATAATGATGGGTCTGATACCTACTATCAGCTCTACACATAAAACTTACCAAATACATGATAAAAGAAAAATACATCAGAAATCCCTACAATCTAAGCATGTCATACCGTAAAATGATAACCCTATAACTAAAACCAAAAGGGGCTATCCTCATGCTCGGCTAAATCCATGCAATCACCACATCACTCATCAGGCGGGAGGAAACTATTCCTGAATCCACCGAGAGTAACATCACCACGTCCCCATCGTCGAGCACGTCCACGCCCTCGAGGCATTACACGAGTATGAATGAACCCACGACTGTGAACCAGGGGTGGAGTATGATGAGGAACTGTTGAAGAAAAAGACGAGTTAGATGTCAGATGTATCACAGACGGATATGAGAGCTCAGATGAGTCAGTCTCCATCTGATAGGTTGAGTAGGAAGGCTCTGAAGGGTCGGAATCCAAGGAAACAGTCGGAATCAGACAGGTATGTGAGTCGGTTTCATCGTCAGTAGGGTACCTCGGCAGCTAAAAGTAAAGACGGATGTCATCTAAGATAACCTTGCCAAATGGCTGATATGGTCGAAAAATGGGCTCATCACAGGAGTCTGAAACGGACGGTCATAGAATATGTAGACCTTCATCGCTGTGCTTACAGACATCACTGAGGCATTCAGCACCGGGTCAACGTGCCAACTCTATACTGGGAACTCAATGAAGATCACCACCGTGTCCGACATCGACGTCCTGTGAAGACAACACGGAAACATAGGAGTGAGAAATACTAGATTTCTCAGTAGGATCATGACTAGACAAACACTGTGTCATCGTCATCGTCCCAACCACTTCGGGTGTAATTATAAAAATAGTGGACAGATATAAGTTTAGTTTTAATGATTTTGAAAACTGAAACGCCGAAGCGGGTTGCTTTTAAACTTAACATCATAACTACATCATCATAACTAAACATACATACTAAAGCATAGAATAAACATTCATAATACAAATGGACAATATAAATACATGCACAGACATGCATCATCATAGACTTAAACGCGGTTATACTTGACTTTACTTTCATTTTTAGCACGTGCTTAACATTCTTTACTTTGCATTGAAATAGACTGCTTTTGGACATGAGCTCATTCCATGACCATCGTCACGCAGTACAAAACCAAATCAGACTAAGCCGATATTGGTTATCCCTAAGTTGGAGGGTCCTCCATGTCACCTTTGCTTCCCTCATAGAGATTCCTTGAGTCTCTGTGGATCACCGTCTCTTACTTCCCTTATTGAAGTGATTGAAGGGTCATGTCCCATTAGGTCTTTTCTTATCATTATACTTTACATGCATAATACTTCTTTGACTAGACATATGCAATGATATGACTAAGTCCATAATTTTGAGAAATCCAGCAGTATAACGGCTAGACCGGAGCTTCTCCAAAATGTCAATCATAAACTTTTAACCAACAGTCCATCATATCTACATCATATCATCACACTCATCATTGAATCATGAGACAAAACTCAATCAAACTTGTCATTCATCATGCCGAATGACATCATACATTCATACCCTAAAGGGGTTTATAGTTGTGTTATTCTTTGTGAAGATTCTTATGAATCATCACATGATTTCCCATCATTACCCATGAGAGAATCACATAGCTAAGATATATGTACATGGTCTTTCAGTTGTTTAGTTCTCATATGAAATTATTTTTTACTTGAGTTCATGTCTTATGGAACACTTGTTCATATTAATTAAGTTAAGTGATTGTTTCTTTTCCTTGAGATAGTGCACTTAGTGATTCCTAGGTTCATGATATACTCAGAGGCCCTAATCATACTTCTGTTCCCAAGGAGTTCGAGATCCCTCTAATCCTTAGGTCATGACAATGCATAACCACATCATGAACGCAAAAACACCATGTTCACTAAATACTAAGGGTAATTTTTAACTTAACTAAGTTACAAAGTTTCCAGCTTTTATCACTAACATAACAAGATCTTACCTTAAATATTATAAAAGTTGTCATTCTTTATAAAATAGTCATAAAGTTTTATTCTTTATGAAAGTTGACACTTTTATTTACTCTAAGACCATCAAGGTCTTAACTTTATGATTTAAAGTTGTTTCTAAATTAAAAAGGTTCCTACTTTATCAACTAGTGATATAAGACATTAGCTTTAAAGTTATAAAGTCTTGATCTTTATAAAAGTTAACACCTTTATGACTCAAAAATGCTATTTTTCCTTAAAGCTTGGAACTTTACTAATATATTCATCTCAAGATTTCACCTTTACAAGACTTAGTGTGCAAGCTTATAACTTTATGACTTAAAGTCACCTTCTTGATTAAAGTTTAAAACTTTATGAAGGGATTTACATCCAAGAATCAATCTTTACAATATAAAGTGACAAAATACCATTTTTATAACTCAAAAAGGCTTAATATTCTAAAAAGCTTAAACTTTTACATGTAGTCTTGTCTTCTAAACAAAACAAAATAAGGCTTTTATGAAGGCACCAAACTTGCGCCACTTTTTATGCATCAAGAAGCAAACTTTTTAAAGCTTTAAGCTCTTAGGATGTTCATAGTCTTGTCAAATCATGAAAAGCATGTAAAGATGAAACTTTTCTAATCATAAACTCATCATAAGAAAAAGAACAACTTTAAGCAAAATACCACCAAGAACATCAAGAATAAGAACATGAACATATTTTTCCAAAGTAGAAACATCAAGAGCACTTGAAGAAGAACAAGAACATATTTAACTAAAAATAGAAACTTTTGCTCATGAAGAGCATGAAAGATTTTCTCAATTTTTCACTCCAAGGTCTTGGTCATGAGAAGAACTAAGCTTCAACCTTCTTGAGTAAACAAAACAAAAAGATGAGGATCACTACCTCTACTTGAAAATGGCGCTACAACAAGAGAAGGACAAGAAGATGATGGTGGTGGCGGTTTTGCAAGGAGGAAGGAGAAGCTCTTGAGATGTTGTGAAAATGGAGGTTGTAGTGTTTAAATCTCTTCTTCAAAGACCAAAAGATGTGGTCTTTAAAGGGCTAAGTGAAGAAGGTTTGGTTATAGAGGTGGAGAATGGAAGAAGAAGATGAAGAAGAAGAATAGAGTTTTAGAGAGAAGTAAGAGGATTTGAGAGTTAGAGTGAGAATAGGAAGTGTAAAAATGAAAATGTGAGTGTGTGTGTGTTGTGTTGTTGTGGCCGTGGGTTTCAAGTGGGTGGGGGGAGATATTTTTATGTTATTTTGTGTTAATTAAAGTTTAGAGAGACAAATTAGATGATGGGGGAACAAAGCATGTACAATCTCTTACAAAAACCAACATTGTCTTATACTTTATGCTTTAATGACATCATTCTTTACTTTATTGTCTAGTTGGCTAAATTTGAATTTAATCATGTGATTAAGTGCTCTTGCAACTTAATTAAGATGATTAAGCAATAATTAGTGATTAACACACAAGAATATGATTAACAAAAATTAATCTTGTGATTAAGCTTAATTAATCTTAATTAAACTCGATTAAGCTAATTAAGGACAATTAGTGCTTAATTAAGCTATAAAGGCTCTGACTTGTTTAATTAGAGATTATCTAATCTCGATTAAGCATTCTCTTGACTTTTCGTGTCTGAGTTAACTCATAAACTCTTCGTTAATACCTTAATTAAGCCCTAATCTCATAATTTCTTATTAAGTGCCTAATTACTCGAGGTTACTGAGGTAATTTAGCACGATAAGAAATTGAGGATGTTACAACTTAGATGGTGAAAGAAGCCATACATATCACCTTCAAAGAGAATAAAAATGATGAAGTTCAAAATGTTGCAGACTTGGAAGATGAAATGGAAAATCTGTCTTTGAATGAAAATGCTAGCATCAACAAACTCTACATGTAGCCACAAAGGATGATAATGATAATTCTGATCTGCCTACACATCAACATGTTTTTTATGTCATTTCTAAAGATCTAGAAGATACCCCATTTAAGAGAAGATACACTAGAGCAAGAGATTTGAGAGCAGTATCTCAAAATGAGATTCTTGGTGAACTTTCAAGGAATCAGAACTAGATCTGCTCTCAGAATAGAATCCAACTTAGCTTTAATTTCTGAGATTCAACTAGAAAGTGTTGATGAAGCATTACAAGATCAAAGCTAGTTTAAAGCCATGAAAAAAGAATTAAATTAGTTTGAGAAAAGTAAAGTATGGAATTTGATTCCCTTGCCAAAAGGACAATCAGTCATTGGAGCTAAGTGGGTATTCAGAAACAAACTTGATGAAAGTGGGAAAGTGATCAGAAACAAAGCTAGATTAGTAGCTCAATGTTACAACCAACTTGATGAAAGTGGGAAAGTGATCAGAAACAAAGCTAGATTAGTAGCTCAATGTTACAACCAACAAGAAGGCATTGATTATGATGAGACATTTGCACCTGTAGCAAGACTCGAAGCCATCAAAATACTGCTTGCCTGTGCTGCATACAAAGGGTTTGTTTTATTTTAAAAGGATGTAAAATCTGCATTCTTAAATGGTTTTATATATGAAAAAGTTTATGTAAAGCAACCTCTTAGTTTTGAAATTGAAAACCTTCCTTATCATGTTTTGAAACTATCAAAAGCCTTATATACTCTGAAACAAGCACCAAGAGCTTGCTATGAAAGATTTAGCTCTTTTCTTCTCAAAAATTATTTTAAAAGAGGAAACGTTAACACTACTTTATTCATCTTGCATGAGAAACCTGATTTTTTGATTGTTCAAATCTATGGGAATGATATAATATTTGGTGTAACTAATCAGAATTTTTGCAAGAGTTTTTCTGAGCTCATGCAGGGAGAATTTGAGATAAGCATGATAGGAGAACTAAAGTTCTTTTTTGGACTGCAAATCAAGCAATAAAAGGATGGAATCTTAGTTTATCAAGGAAAGTATGCTTAAGATATGCTCAAAAGGTTCAATATGAAGAATGCCAAGAGCATTAGTACACCTATGTAGCCCTCTCAAGTTGTAGAAGCTAATGAAGATAGTGAAAAAGTTTCTAAGAAACTTTATAGAGGTATGATTGGTTCATTACTTTATCTAATAGCTAGTAGACCTAATCTGCAATTAAGTATGGGAATTTGTGTTAGATTACGATCTAATCCCAAACAATCAAATTTAAATGTTGTTAAAAGAATTTTGAAATATCTAGCAAGTACTACTAATCTTGGTCTTTGGTACAAGAAAGGTACTGCTTGTGATATTACATGTTACTTTGATGTTGATTTTACTGGAGATAGGGTTGAAAGAAAAAGCACTAGTGGTTGCTACTTTTTTCTTGAAAAATCCTTGATAACTTGGTCAAGCAAAAAGTATAACACAATTGTACTTTCAACTGTTGAAACTGAATATGTTTCTGTAGCAAATTGTTGTGCTCAGATTCTGTGGATTAAGCATTAACTTGAGGATTTCAATGAGGTATACCAAAATCCCTATCTTTTGTGATAATACAAGTGCTATCAATCTTGCCAAAAATCCCATTCAGTATTCTCGATCAAAGCATATAGAAATTAAGGATCATTTCATAAGAGATCATGTTTAGAAAGGAGATGTTGAGCTAAGGCAATATGCTGTAATCCTTGCATAAGAAGTTCCTGACTAAATATTATATGCAGAAAAAGCAAAATTTTAGTCATCAATTAATAAGAAATTAGAATTTAACACAAAAATTGAATTTAAAATACAAATTATTTACCAGGTACCTCCATCAACCCACAAATGTTAGTGCTATCGTGTCATAGAGGTTGTTTGTGACTACTGCCTAGATGATGTACTTGCTGTAGTGTCACTTGTGGGCTGGGAAGGGGAAGGAGTAGAAGTAGCCGTTGGCACGGACTGTGTCTCAATGTGTCCTGGTAGCAGTGGTGGAAAAGCAAGCACAAACCCAAGAATGGGTATCATGTGGATACCCTATGGGTTGAATGAATGGGCTAAGAGGTGGAGGCTAGAGTGGAGGAGTTGTAACACCTTACTAAGCTTAATGCTATGCTTAAGTCATAGCATGAAATTCAGTAGATGCATTATTATCTTCTTATCTCGTTCTTTGAAATATTAACTCCTACTATCGTATATGTATATAAATTGTCTTTTTCTTTCTTTTATATATGTATATTTCTCTATACCAAGTCTTCCATGTGGCATAGCAAATATTTAGACGAAAATAGCAGCGCATCATATGTGTATACATAATCGATGAATGCGAGTTATTGGCTGTAACACCCCAGCATGAGTTGCGGTTGCCTGTCGATGCCGTAGCCTGAGAAATTCTGAGTCTGAACCTTATGCCTCCTTGGAGGGCTATAGGTTTGAGGCGTTTTCTTAAGATCAAAAGTCCCGGTAATGGTTCTCTAGGCATCAATGAGTTAAAGAAGGATTTTTAATGAATTTTAGGGAATGGATAACCCCTTCGTTTTCAACCCTCAAGTTTATAAAAATGTAAGTTTTCGGAGAATTGTACTAAAACCCAAAAGTTGGATTCTAATTCTTAAGGATTTTGAATTTTTATTTTTATTGAATCCAAATGGGGGGTATTCCCTTATTTATATTTATGTTTTAAAGTTAATGGAGAGCATTAACTTAAAAATTAAGAAATGTAAATAAGTCTGTGCAATATCCTGGACCTGGAAAAGAACTGCAGAATGAGGGAACCAAGTTTTTGGAGTTGGTAATCGATTATA
Source organism: Pterocarpus macrocarpus (assembly GCA_031439585.1). Taxonomy (NCBI): domain Eukaryota; kingdom Viridiplantae; phylum Streptophyta; class Magnoliopsida; order Fabales; family Fabaceae; genus Pterocarpus; species Pterocarpus macrocarpus. The sequence goes on along the minus strand of CM062513.1, from coordinate 29,030,703 downwards.
GAGGATCTGTAATTGATTACAGTCCTCTCTGTATGCCCACTGGTTGAAATTTTTCGCATGGTAATTGATTACCAAAGATGGTAATCGATTACCAGTTCTGGGTTTACCAGCATTGATAATCGATTACCAGCTCTTTGGCTATGGCAATCGATTACCATTTCTTCATGGTAATTGATTATCAGCCCTTGGTAATCGATTACCACAGGTCAATATATAAGCCGAGATGTGTCCCTTCCCTTTATTTCGTGATTTTCTTTCTCTCTGTACCCCCAAAACTCTCTCCTTTCTCTCTAAAACATATCTCACTTCCTTCTTAAACCCAATCCTTCACATCTTTTCATCAAATTATACCATTCCCATTCACTTAAACTCAATTTCTTTCTTTAATCTCAAATCATACCCTCATCCAAAAATCAACACATTTGGTCTTGGAGCTTGGAGGAGGTGACACCAAGGCTCCTAAAGATTTCTTCTTCCATTTTCCCTTCAAAAAGGTAATCTTCAAACTCTTTTCCTCTTCCTTTCCTATAAGTTACGAATTATTTCCTCTATAGTGAGTTCCTGGAAAACCCTAGGTTAAAAGAATTAACAATTTCATATCTGGGAGTAAAGTAGATTAATCCGTAGTCTAAGGGACTGACCTTGAATTAAATTGCCATATTATTGATAGTATATATCACTGGAGGACTAGCTTTGGCTCTCAAAGTTCATGGGATTAGGAGTTCGCTATTGGCGTTAAGTCTGTGAGTAGATAGTTTACCCCTATCTTAGTTTTAATGTATTTTGTCTCTCTCTCTCTCTCTCTCTTTCTCTCTCTCTCTCTCTCTCTCTCTCTCTCTCTCTCTCTCTCTATATATATATATATATATATATATATATATATATATATATACATATGCAAATGATTTAGTATGTCTTAGCAATATAATTTAAGTTTCCATAGCTTATCTATTTTTACTGGTTCATGTGAGATAATGACTTGATTTCAAAAAGAAAAATGTGGCAAATGTTTATTACCTTGGTTTTCTATTAAACTTTGGAAAATTTTCTTTGTTTTGAAAGGTTTTTGGGTAAAAGCTTTGGACTTTTGTTTGTTTTTTATTTATTAAAGTGTTAAAGCTTTATTTTCTTTAAAGTTACAATTTTATTGCTTATTATAAGGTATATTGGTATGTTTTATAAGAATCTTTATTAAATGTTCTGTATAATGGAAAAGAAAGACTTGGGAAAGTCTAGGCCAGGATTTGTAGGCTAACGACAGTAGGCGTTAGCCCTAGGTGCACCTAGGATGTTGGATTTCATGGCCACTCAAGGAAGTGGTGCGTGCCTATTATTCACGGCCATACATATAGTGTGGTGCGTGCCTGATATTCACGGCCACTGAAAAGAGTGGTACATGCCTGATTACGGGTTTCACATGAAGGAAAGGCCACCTAAGTGTGATTCCTGACGGATTTATCCTGGAATAGATGGACTCTATTTTTGGAAAAGAAAATTTGGATAATATTTGATTAAGATTTCTATTTTGGTCTTGTTATACATATTATTGTATTGCTTTCATATCTATAAGTTTGTACATTGTCTCATGTGGGTTAGGGATGTTCTATCTCTCACTAAGGTTCTCAAAACTCACCCCGTGATTATTATATCCTTTTCAGATAAAGGTTTAGGCTTGGGAGCCGACTCTTCTGCTTAGCTTCATCAGGTTCTTATTTTGGTGAGCCCTCCATAGTAAGGGCCTTGATTTGTAATTCTATTTCAATTGTAATCTTAGTATGTAGCTCCATAGTACTACAGGCAGGGTCTGGCCTTGTTCTGTTTTTGTTGTTGTTATGTATTCATTCATATATATATATATATATATATTTCAATTTGTTGGAATTAAAGTTGTGTAAAAGATTTGTTTTCTGAAGAACTTGAGCTATGTATTTTAGACATATGATTGTATTTATATATTTTACTGTTATACTGTGTGCTGAGGGGTGTATTATGAGAATACCTGGATCCCCGATGGAAGATTGTGTTTGTTTATGTTGCAAGGTAACCTTTTGTAATTAGGAAATATCCTAATTACAAAGGGGACTCTGTCAAAATTTTTATAAAATTCTGCGGCAGAAGGCTTGCGTAGGGACTTGTCCCTATGCACCAGTCACAGCCCGAGTTTGGGTCGTGACAAAGATGGTATCAAAGCTTTAGGTTTCCCTGTGTACTATGGAGCAAGTGTCCTTTGGTAGGATCACGACTGTGCAAATTGAAGCGTGCCCATTTTCACAGATTGTGGCACTACGAGAGGCCTCTAGGAATGTCATCGTTGTTTACACTCTGTCGAATATTGTTTATTCTTATTCTGGTCGCACTTCTTGTCTTCCCCTTTCACTTTAAAGGTTCATTTCGCTAAGTGAACATATTCTTCCTAGTACATGTGGAAGTAATAGATGCAAGGCTTTTACTGTGCGATATAAATGCGATATCCTCTCTTGTGACAAGAAAGTCTGAGATGAAGTAGGGTTGGACATTAGAGCATAGTGGATTAGGCAAGTTAGACGGCCATTCGGGCAGAGGACGTGGGTCGGGTATCCATAACCCGGCATAGGGATGTTGTTAAGGTGGAAAAGATCAAGAGGTGCTTGCTAAGTCGTTAAACGATAAGCAGGTTTGGTCCAATGGGATTAGATAAAGTATGAGGGCAAGGAGAACCCCCATTTCAAAGTTTGTTTCCATGGCTAGTGGAAAGAATACTAGAAATCTTAAAGAGAAGATAACTTAATAATGATCAAGATGCGTAAAGACCTTGTGCTTGGTTTCTTCAAGAATGCAAGTCACATGCTTAGAACCTACGGTGAAGTTCATCCTGTCCTTTGATGCAAAAAGGAGCATAGAGGAGCTTGCTATGTACAGCTTTCGAGTATTGATTGCACGTGCTGACTTCAAGAAAGAAGATCACCCTGGTTACTACAACAAGCAATTGACAGGCTCAGGCTAATGAGTAATTCTCTCGTTTCGAAGGATGTAAGATGCTGGAAAGTGATTACCAATTTCCTCGATTAGTCTTGATCATTACCTCAATTGAGTAATATAACGCATGAAGTTGAAGTTGCTATTTGACTTGTTAAATGGATATACTCTAATCATTTGGGGCTACTTGAACAATGTGGCCTACACAAGAAGTACTCCTTGTATTGGTTACTCCAATTCTGGTACGATTCCAGGCTCTTAGAGATTATTGTAGCCGTTACAGCCAATGGAGTCAATGAATTTCCTCCCAATTGTGGCCGACAGTAACTTACGTTAAATATTCTCAAGCAGATCATGTTAGCACCATGGGTATTCATCCATTGGGGATCTAGGCATTCTCAGAATATACCCCTCAGCACACAACACGATCTAGTATATAATTTCAAATCAGAATCATCACATAATTCCACATACTTGCACATATATATAACTATATATCCTTTCAACATCCATTTACAACTCCAACTAAGTCAATACACATTACTCCAACACAAACATCATCATAAACTAACAAGGATTGGACACTGCCTATAGTACTATAGAGCTACACTTTCTAAGAAAACTACCTAATGCCCTTATTTGTGAGGGCTCATCCGAGAAGAAAGAGTTATGGTTACGCAGCAGAAGTGTCGGCTCCCAAGTTTACACCTGTATATGAAAAATAGAGAGAAATCACGGGATGAGTTTATGAAACTCAGTGAGAGATAGGACAACCTTGAACCTCATGAGTCAATGTATATATAAAAATATAATTTCAATTTAATTTAAAACCCATAGGAAATATCTAACAGAATAATCCGTCAGGAGTCACACTTAGGTGGCATTTCCTTCATGTGACCCTATAATCCATCATGCACCACAATATGTGTGTGGCTGTGTAATATCCATCACACACCACTCCCTTGAGTGGCTGTGTAAATGATAATCCAAGATGTACTATGTAACATCTCTACTTTCGTAAACAGAGCGTAATAGGAACTTTGAATTATTTCCCTTAGGCAGTGTGAGAATTTCTTAGGCAGCGCTATGCCATAACGATCCTCACACTTGGAATTATAAGGTAGTGTAACACTGCTATTGAAAATATGGCACTGCCATATGTTAAAAATTAGGAAATGATAAAAGTGTCCTATCAACTTTTTTTAATTTCACTCTTGCCCAAAAGTTTTAGAAATTGTACTTTAACTCCAAGTGAATATTTTCACAATAACCCTAGAATTTTTTATGAAATGACCTTTATGTCCCTACATCTATAACATTAGCAGAATGGGATTTTAAGCAGAGCAGAATCACGTGGTGAAACCGTAGAAGTTTAAATCTCTGCCGATTGGGCCATGGAGGCAGTCTGATGTGAAATGACGTAGGGTGCCCCTGGACTTGCTCAAAATTACAAAATGCCATTAGTTACAAAAAATTGGAAATAGAAAGGCTCCGGATTTACGAAAATGTCTAATTTACTCCATTAATTCACTTATTCGGTTTCAATGGTTATGTAAGGGCAATTAGAGGTTAAGTAAATATTAATCAAGAGTTAACTAGATATTAGTTAGAGAGATTAGGCTTAAGATAAATTAAAAATGAACATGTAGACATTTTACAAAACTATTAAGTAACATTTGATCGATTTAGAGAAAATCGACGAAGATTCGGTATTTTAAACCACTAGAACCGAACCAGTAGAATTTTCTACTGGAATCCCTCACTTAAATGGCTGAAATTCAGCCTCTCCTACCACATATGAGTGGCACCAAGTGTTGCTCAAGATAGTGGAAAAACTTGGCTTTACCTTCATCAGATTTTTATTGTTTTCGCCTAATTATTCGATTTTATCAACTACTTAAGATTAATTAGCATTCGATTAAATTTTTACTTAGAGCCAATTAAGTATCATTTAGAAAAATTAGATATGAGAGAATTAGATTGAAAGCATAGGAAACTTCATAGGATTTTTCCAAAACCGATTTACCGATTTAAAGGAAATCGGTAAGATTTTGGTACTTTGAATTGTCAGAACCAAACTAATGGAAATTATACTATTTAAACCCTAGGATCAATGGCTAAGATTTAGCCAAGCAACCCCCTTAAGTGGCGCCTTGATCAGCCCTTGATTATGGGAAGCCAAGCTAAATTGGAGAAGGGAGTGAAATACACCAATCACATGCATCTAGCTTCCAAATATCTCTAACTTTTCCTTCCTTCCCTTATCATTTTCGTCCTCCCTCTCCAGCTGCTGAAGGTCATCTCCTTCTCTTCTCTTTACTCTCATTTCCACTCCATTCTCATCCATTTTCAAGTCTCATCACAAGTTGCTTTCATCAAAGACACAAAATCCACCCAAACTCAACTAGACAAGGTAGGAAATCCTACTTCTCCTCTTGTTTCTCTGATTTGGGGCTGCATGTTGGGCACGCACAATCTGAGATGTTGGTGTCTTATAGAGTGATGATGATCTTTTATGATTGATTTTGCATGAATGTTGTGATTAAAATTGGAATTGAGGGCAAATAGCTTGAAGGAAGAAGACAAATCTAGAGGTTGTTAGGGTTTTCCCTCGACAGTCCGTACGGCGGAGTGTACGGCTCCGCCTACCGCCATTTAAATTGGATGAAACCATTTTTAAATGAAACTAGACATCCAGGATTTTCCATACATATAAAATATAAGGTCATTGGATTAGTATAGAATTAGTTATGAATTTTTGAAGTTAGACCTAGAAATCTAGGTTCTCACCCGGGTAGCATGGGTTGAGATGGGTGTAACTCACCCTATACAACCTCAAATTGAGTGCAACCAATGTTTGAAAGCTAACACATGAGAGAACATCCCATAAAAATTTCAGAATTTAATTCGTTGTCATTTGTTCCTAGCACATCAATGAAATTGGTATAGGTTTAAACTGGCCTAGAACAGGACAGCCCAGTAGGGTAATGTTTCGAGACTCATAACTCAAAATCTACGTAGGCAAATTACATGGAACTTAACTCATTTTAAAGCTTGTTGTGTTATCTTTATTTTGATATAAAATTCGCATGATTTCATCTAGTTTTCGATTTTTAGTGAATTTTCTTCTATAGGAACCCAATTCTGGCTAAGAATAGGGCATGCTGAGATAAAATGTTTTTATCTTGAGTTATACAACTGAAAATGAGATTGGACGAAAAGGAGTACAAACTAGACATATAAGGCTGTAACATATCCAAAAATGAGATTTAAATGAGTTGAATTGAATAAAAATTGGGGCATGCCAAACTCGGGCAGAACAGGAGAGAATAAACCAAAACCCAATTGGTACTTGAACTGAAATTGATGAATGATGCTATGAATATATATGTATTTGTTGGTCCATATTGAATTGCAAGTTTGTATATTTGTACTGGTTGCCTGGCACTATTCATGGGAAAGCGGAATTTCGATCAGATTATCTTGAATTTTGTGAGGAATTTATGAGAACTTATGCTATGGATGATTATGCTTTGAATATATTTACGTTTACAGGTCATATTCATGTACATCATGCATGCAAGTATATATTTAGAACATGATATGATATATAAAGTATGAGACATATTCATGAATGCACCAAGCGTCTGCATGCATGACAAGATATGAAAAGGAAAGGATAATAAGAACTTACAAGAAAGACGTACCAAGCTACCACGTGAGGGATGACATAGACCCAGTTAGCGTGAGCCAGAGCGGTACTGTCTAAAACTTGGGCCAGGCCCCGACCAGATTTAAAGGGAATAGACCGGTGTGAGGGTCGGGGAAAGTAAACTCGTCACTCATGTATAGGTACGAGCTCGGACCTGAAAAGCAGGCTATCATCCAGGGGTGAGAAAGGCCATTCACCTCCGGGGGACCAAGTACAGAATGGCAAGGTTAAGTTGCAAGTTAAAGAAGAGATAAGTTAAGTCAAGTGCACTTGCATACATTCAAGTACAAGCATTTATATGTGCATTTTCAATCATCTAGTTAAGTCATAATGCTATTATGACCTTTATTGAAGCATATCATACTATCTGTATTTCTATATTTGTTATATGATATGGCAAGTGATTGTTAAAATATAACTCGCTTCGAAAAATGTGTTTTCAACTTAAAATTGAACCATTATTTGTTTATATGTGCTCATATTTTCATAATAAATCGAAGCGGTTGGAATATTTATGATGACACTGTAAGATTGGTTTGAGTTTACCTACTGAGAACCTTAGGTTTTCATTGCCTACTTGTATGTTTCTCTTTTCTGTAAATATTCTAGCTCCCAAGTTGGAAATCAAGTATGAGGCAAAGTACAGGGCCATTCATTGAGTAAGAATAAGGCGCGAGCAAGACCAAGAGACTGTTGGAGCTAGCTAAAGACTAGTCGGAAGTAAACGCTATGTATTATGTCAGTCACAATTTCCTTTAAAGTGTAATTTTTTTATTAACTACGTATCAGAGACTATTAGTCAGTAATAAAGTGAGCAGTTAAAGGGCCATATATTATATTTTCCATATTTTAAAGATTTTTTAGCATAGTGACAACCTTTTAATATAACTCCATGACTCGAGCATGGCTTATATAATAAAGGGTGTTCCATATCGAGGCAAATGTCTACTGTCATTAGCAGGTAGATCCTATTATAGATCTTCCTAATCCCTTTCATTATTCATTATGCATCAATTTTCAATAATTTCTCACAAATATCTGTCATTGACTCATGTACAGTAATCTAAAAATAGTTTTATTGTGGAAAGGTACTTAAACGTCATAACTTAAAATAAAAATTAAGTGAAAGATGGTCTATCTACTCACAATACACAAGCCTAAAGGACGATATCAATTTTTCGAAGCCATAGAGTTATGAGAATATTCGATAGAGTAATCTAGCACCACAACCATAATAATTTATCTACACATTAGCTACGAACATGAGAGATTTACATTAGACATCCTCAAACTCAAAATTCCCAAATTTCCTAACCTAAGGATTAGAAAAAATCTTCAATCCAAGCCAAAATCAAGATATTTAGAAAGAAAGAAACCCTTAGCAAGCCAATGGAAATGAGAAAAAAGGTGGATTCCGAGATCTTCCTCCTCCAAACCCCAAGGTCACCAATGGTGCAAGTAAAGAGAGAATGGCAGATTTGATGATTGTTTGGAGTAGATTGAAGTGTTTAATGTGTGTTTTGAAGTAGGTTAAGTGGGAAGATTTGATATGGAAGTATAGGATGACGAAGATAGTGAATTTAGAGAGAGAAGAGAGAGTTTTGGATAGAAGAGAGAGAAAGAAAACGTGAGAATGAGGAGATAGAGAGTCCCTAGACGTTATATAAACCTCTGGTAATCAATTACAATTCTTTCTAATCGATAGCCATGAACCAAAATATTTGTAATCGATTATAATTATGAAAATTTCAACTCGAAAGCATCCAAAATGGTTAGGAACGTATTTCAAACAATTGTAATCGATTACAATTACGAAAAACCTAGTAATAGGACAGACTCAGAGCAGACTCACAACCTGAGGACATGGGTATCACACACTTATTTACATGGGTATCATACACTAATTTTAAGTTAATGTCCTCTTTAATTTCACTCTCCATTAACTTTCCATTAACTTTAAAACATAATTTTACTCTCCGTTAACTTTTCATTAACTTTAAAACATAAATACAAATAAAGAAATACCCCCCATTTGGATTCAAGAAAAATATCAAATAAATCAAAATCCTTAAGGATCAAAATCCAACTTGAGTTTTAGTACAATTCTCCAAAAACTTGCGTTTTTATAAACTCGTGCGTTGAAAATGACGGGGTTACCCATTCCTTAAAATTCGTTAAAAATCGCCCTTTAACTCATTAATATCCAAGAAACCATTATCGGGATTTTTTATCTTAAGAAAATATCTCAATCCTATAGCCCTCCAAAGAGGCATAAGGTTCAGACTTAGAATTTTTTTTAGGATCTGCTATCAACAGATAACTGCAACTCACACTGGGGTATTATAAGAAGGGTCTCAAAATCCTTTGGGAACAGAAGTATGATTAGGCCCTCTGAGCGTACCATGAATCTATGAATCACTAGTGTGTTATCTCAAGAAAACTAAAAGATTTGAATGAAACATGTTAGCTAAATTGCCATGTAGGCTTCGACCATGATGAACCAAAACAAGAGACAAATTAGTGTTAAACTTTTAACTTTAAGAATGTGTTCTTTAAGATGTGAACATGAAGAATCTATTAAGTGCGTGTTTGGTTCTACTTTTGTAGAACTGATTTTGTTGTAATTGATTTGGTTAAATTTGATTTTGAGGTAAAGTGATTTATATATTTGGTAGTTCGTCTGAAAGTGATTCTAACAGAAAGTAAAAAATTTTCACTTCTCCCAAAATCAATTTCAGAGACAAAAATTAAATTTTATCTTGCTAAACCAAACATCATCAAAATGGATTAGAATTAATTTGGTGATCCAAAATCAATTTTTCTTATATGGTGAAAATAAATTTCTAATGTAAAGTATAGTCTTACTTGAGAAGTTGTTAATTAAAATTTTATTACATATATTCACTTTAAGTTATATTATTCTCCCATGAGAAACATGAGGAGTCTTACCATGATTCATAAGACGTTACACAAAGTGTAAGAAAACCCTACATACCAGTTAGGGTACGAGTGTATATCACTCCCATGCATGATTGTTAATCAGCATGATTGATTTGAATATGGACTTATAATTAATGGATCATTCATACTTGATGAAATACTCTGTGATGAATATGATGGATTATTGATGCTTGATGAGATATTCTATGATGAATATGATGATATGAGATGAAAATGAATGGTTATTGGTTGAAGTTTCTATATTTGGCATTTTGAGAAAGCTCCGGTCTAGCCGTTATACTACCGAATTTCCTTCAAAATTATGGACTTAGTCATATCATTGCATGTCCACATATGTCTTGTCAATGATTACTATCTATGTAAGATATAATTATGAGAAAAGAAATAATTGGACATGATCCTTTGTTTACTTCCGTAAAAGAAGTGATGGAAGGTGATCCACAAAGACAAGATAAGCAGACATGATCCTTTGGTAAGAGAAGGTGACCCATAAAAGACCCCTCGACTTTGGAGGAAAGAGGGCCCTAAACTCTCCAAAACCAGAGGAACCCTTATCAGCTTAGTTTGATTTTAGATTAGTACTGTGTGGCGACAGCCATGGAACAAGCTCATGTCCAATAGCAGTCTAATATAAGGGAAAGGAAGGAATGTTAAACACGTGCTAAGAATGAAAGTAAAGTCTCTGGTCAAATCCATGAAGTTACATGAATGTGCATACATCTTTATTCTCTCATATATATGGTTATGAATATTTATACCATGTTCTCATACATATGTTCCTGTCTTATGGCTTTGTGTCCCTTTATATTATGTTTATATGATGAAGATTAAAATTAAGGAAACCATGTTGGGAATCTATGTTTTTAAACGCTTTAAAAATTGAATCTATGCATGCTCACTGTTTTCATAATTAAACTCGAACGGGCTGGAACGACGATGATGACATATTAATGGTCTAGTCGGGATTCTACTGAGAAATCTTGTATTTCTCACTCCTTTGTTTCTGTGTCGTCTTTAGACAGAGTTGATGGCATCCATGGCAGCCCTTTCGATGGTACCGGACTGGATAAGACAAAGAGCTGTCATGTTACTTCACCTAGCTAAGGAGAACCAAGATAGCAACATAGTATTTTCACTTTCTTAAGGGCACTAGTTGGGTAATTTATGTATAATTAAGAGCATATAGAAAGTCATGATACTTAATTTGACCACTTACATATGTGATAACTATTAAGTGTGATTGTGACTCTTGATTATCTATGATTACATTATTATCTTGAAGTATTGTGTTATATTATTTCAACTTCATCATATGTCTTATTAGTATCTTAGCGATACGTGAAACAACATCCATATTTATAAGAATAGGTAATTGATTAAAGGCTCAATTTTTAAGTATAAAGGTTTTACAAAAAAAAATAAAATTTATATGCTATTTTCATATATTACACTAATTTTAACTATGAGTACTTCTGCCAGTTAAGAGTAACAACTAATAATAACATAAAATAACTTAAGCATAGTATGATATTATTAGGATGCTACAGACATAACATCGTTATTTAAGATAACAACTTGAATAACAATCCACTCAGAAGATAATATTGGATATAATTTGTAAATTAAGATATCAAAATGAGTAAATTAAAAATATAAAGACTAAAATAAATACATAACTAAAATATAAAGACCAAAACCTATTAGCTTATAATAAGAATATTTATAAAATATTTATTAATTTCTGTTTGAACAAATAATGACGTTGTCCTACTCAAATATTTTAACTTTCAAGAAATTTTTATAAAACTTTTATTAATTTTTATGTATATAACCTTTTTGTAATATTTTAATTTCAAGACCTCAAATAAAATTACTCACATAAAATTATATATGCTGTCAATCGGACCATCTTTCATGATTGAATTATAGACTGTAATTTTAATATATTGTTAGTACAAAATATTTTATATTATTAATTAATTTTCTTCTTTTACTTTTAAAAGGATATTAGTACGCTTTCTTATTTAATGATTGTGATTTAATAACATATTTTATCCATTTAATATATATTTATAAACTAATTTTTAAAATTTGACATTTTATGTTATTAGTAGGACACATGAAAAAATTAGTCACTATTACTGTGAGGTAATAGTACTTTTGTATTTTACAGAGGTATTACAAAAACTTATACTAAATTATATCAAAATTAAATCTTAAATAATTAAATTAAATATTTTTATTAATACAATAATATATAATTAAATATTTATATAAAATTTATTTATATTAATAATACATACAAATTAAAGGCAAATAATATACTAGCTTTGTAAGTTAAGAATTAAAAGGAACTTATATTAGTATAGTATAAAAATATGAACAAGAATGAGGTTATTTAGCCATCTACGATTCACCATAATTTTTTGATAAAGCCAAAGGCGGCATGATATTCTTGTCACGTGAAGATTCTTTTGACGTTATATTCATGTTCATCACCTTTCACCATGATAATGGCCTATTGGAATGAAGTTTCTCTATGTCCTTTCTCCATTGCGTTCTCTCTCCAGCGCCCACACCCATTAATGTGGTCCTTCCATGAATCAGTGAGTGTATATCCCATTCCAAAAATGAAATAGGGTTTAATTTTGGTATATTAATAATATAATAATTTTATATATTATTATTTAATTCAAAAATTTTATTTATGTAATTATTTAAATAATATATAATTAAATATTTATGTAAAAAAATTTTATATTAATAATATATATAAATTAAATTTAATAAAATAAGATTCTCACAAACGACAAAAAACGCTGTCACCTCAAACGCAATAACAACACGTGGCTGCTAAGTGCTAAGAGTTTGTTTGACGAACGGTGAGATTCTTCTACGCTTCTGGGGTCCGCCTCGTTTGCTACCGCTACCATCTAATCGGGCCTTCCAGAATTTCTGAATATGGACAACGAAGCCCTCACACTGACGGGAATATTAACACAAAAGATTCTCTTGCTACGTTTTATTTAATTAAAAATTTAACGAAATAGAAAATTTCCATATATTAAATATAGGGTATCCCTAAAAGTGGTTGGTCATAGTGGAGCTAGACCATAATTCCAGACGAATTCTGTATTATTAGAGTTTGAGTATTTGTTTGCAAGTAGTTCGAGACAAGGAAAGTAATGCATCAGAAGAGAAAAAGAAAGAAAGAAAGAAAGAAAGAAAGAGAGTTTAGAAGATTTTACTTTATCTTGTTCAAAAGTTTAAAATAAATATAAAGAAATTTGAAAATTTATAGTGTATTTTTATAAGTTTATCTTTACCAAAATAATTGAATATAATCAACATATTTCACAATAATATTAATTTAAAAAAATATATTTTAAAAAACACTTCCTTTCTTAATTATTTTCTTTCTTTAAAATTTTTCTCTAAAAAAGTAATATTTTCCCAATTCTTTCTATTTATTCTTTTATATCTAGAAATATTTTTTCCCTTCATTTTTTAAGACCTCTCTTAAAAATTTTTCTACAAAAAATGCTTTCTCTCAAATTTTTGCTTATGTATATATTACTTTTATATTAATATAGACTCAATGTTACAATAATAGGCAAAGATAACATTTCAACATTTTAATAAAAATAAGATAGTAAATTATATTATAATTTTATTAAAAATTTTGTAATTTGAGAAAATCATAAAATAATGGTTATGATAGATTTTGAGGGGTTAATAAAACCCTCAAAAATGTTTTATCCTCCTTAAAATTAATTCTCGTAAATAAGGTAAACGCTCATAAATATTTTCTCCTCCTCTTTGTCAAATTAAAGTCGTGAATATATCTTCAAATTACAACTTAAGAAAAGAGTTGAGTGAATCATATCCTATATCAAAATTATGTAAACAATTACTGAGAAAAAAATAAATAAATATTTAGGTGTATCACAAGTTTTAAAAAGTGTTTGCATTTTGCAATAATTTTTTCAAATAATCTACAAAGACTTTTCTTTTCTTTTTAATTTGTCTACGCTGTAATTCCTAAGTTTCGGATTCCATTTCAGAACCGACACGTTTGAGCAGCATCCATAATATACAGGCGAGACATAATAATCTGGGCCCCTACCTTAATCTGTCGTGTTTGTGTTTAGAGATAAGGATTCCCAAGGGACGTGGCCTCTGGTTGGTTTTGCTTATGTTGTGCAAGGACAAATCACAATGAATATATGAAGAAGATGCCTCTTATTCTTTCAATTCCTTTCCTATTCATTCATTTAAAAAAACAGGACAATTATTGGGAGCCATTGGTTCTGCCTTAACTTTTGGCTTTATATAATACTATGTTTATTATTTTATGATAGGTGAGGAGGGGACTTGGAACTGTTCTTTTTCCCCATATGACATGGTGCGTGGATATAGGTCAGATTATTCACGGTGGGAAATAAATTTGGATAGATATGATGCTAAACCAGATTTCAGGAAAGACAAAGTAGGGATATACATTCTTTTAGAATCTAATCCATCCCTCTAGAAATTTACACATGCAAATGTACATGTCAGTACGACAATACGCAGCAGGTGGTGCAAGTGTATGATATTGTTTCTTAATTTTCATCTAATCTATAATTATTCTCACTCAGTTGTTTGGTCTATAGTTGTAAACCTGTTGGGTTGGAAAATTGATAATCCAGGCCAACGATCAATTTTTTCCTGACCAAATCATTGGTCTTGCGGTCGAACTGTGTTGCATCCCCGACCAAGTTTTATAACTATGGCCTCGTCTATGAAATCCAGAAAGAGAGAAACCATAGAGAGATTTTCTAAGAATTAAATTGACATTCTAAATATGAGTTGAATCTGTATATCTGATGGTTTATATACATCTAATTAATACTAACTACTGCATTCTGATTAAGTTAACTAATTAAATAACAAAGTAACCAACAACTTGTGTATTTAACAAGCTGTAACTAACTACTATGTCAATTTTCCTAATAAAGCTGATTCCGGTAGTACCCCCGCGAGCTAGACCACGTGTAACTATTATGCCAAGCTTGGATTTATTATTTGCAAAACGTCCAAGAGTTAAGGGTTTGGTCAATATGTCTCCAACTTAAAGCCGTCAAAATGCGTTAACTCAGCTCACGTTGTTTAATTCACCCCAAGTTGTGACTCATTTCTAATAATATGGACTAGCTCACTTTAGTAGTGGGTCAGAAATTTTGCAACACTCGGCTTGGTGGATTAAATGGGCTGGCATACAAAAAATGAAAAAAATTAAAAAGCCTAAAAAATAAAAAATGAATGTATAATTTTTGCAAAATGAATCTCTCACCCCATTCTTTCTCCCCTTTTTGAAAATTTTCTCAAATAAGGTTGACTCATTACATGTTTCTTTTTCCCTGTTTTGATGGATACTTATGACTAACACAGCAACCAGAAAAGTTTTGCTAAACACACATACGGGGTCGTCAAAGGACTGGCTCTTCAGCATGACTAACAAAGCAACTTCTGTGATAACAACGACTTTGTCAAAACATGTGATTAGACGGAAGGACTACTGTCATGAGCAGTGTCCAAAGTTTGGCGATGAAGGACGCGAAGGAATGGTGGAGAGGAAAAGAGATGAAGAGGTTGGGATGACTTCATAGGAAAAAGGAGAGTGTTGTGTGTGCAATGGCTCTAGGGTTGAAGTGAATGAATGAAACTGGGGGAAGTGACATGAAATGGGCCTACTTAGAAATAGAAAAGAAAGGCATTTTATATATTTTCTTAAAAAACTTCAGGCCAACCCGTCTCAACTCAATCCGAACCGATATAACCTATGACTATAATCTAGGTCATAGTGTAAGCACGGGTTAGAATGAAGCAAAGTCAAATGATTGGTCAGCCTAGGGAAGGAATAAAGATGAAGCTAGCCGATGGTGGATTTGAAAGTGCCCATGAGGAGCATAGAGCTTTCATGTGGAAAGCTAATGTCATACAAGGATACAAATTTATGTCCAATGCTTGGAATGCAAAAACAGATCATACTAAATTGAAGACACGTAGTAGCATCCCTACAACATGGTTACGTGAAATAGTCATCCGAGGATCTAAAGAAGTAGCCTTGGTGGTTATTCAAGGGCAATTTCAAAATGAGTTTTGTCTATAAATAGAGCAAGACTTAGTCATTGCAAAGGATCTGACTCCTAAATCAAGAACACATTTTATTTTACTTTTAACTTTACATTTACCTTGCCATTTTAGTTTTTATGCATTTTAGTTTCAGCCTTTTAAGTCTTTCTAACCTTTTAGTTTCAAGTTCCGTTTATTGGTACTATCCCATCCCATTAGGCTTCCCTATTGAAGCTTAAGTGGGTTTTGTCATTGTAATTGGTTGGTGACCTAATACAAATTTTGCCGAACTTCTGAGCCAAACAATGAGCATTGTATGGCTCATAAGAGATCTTGTTGTACCCTTGAGCCTGGCTTCACTCCATTAAGGAGGTCACGAGCTATTAGTACGTTGCTCCATTGGAGGGCTACTTGTGAGAGCTCTGAATCACTAGCCGAGAGGAGCCTTTACTAGATCCACTCTAGTTGACATTCTTGATCCTGGTATGGGCATAGTTGGTTGAATGTCCAAACCTTTATTTGAATAAGGATATTGGCCACCTCATATGCTGAAAGGGACAAGAAGGGGAACCACATGTAATAATCATCGTATATTGCAAGCCAAATTGTGCAAGTTAGGGAAATTTCGACAAAGAACTCTGGAAAGTAATGTTGAACCCAAAGTTGCATAAACCAAAATGGCTCAAATATGGACTTGATTTACTCCTCGTTCTTCATTTGAGATACAATGGCTAAGAGGCTTTTGTATAACAACAAGAGGAAGAGCGCCCCAATGTTGAGGTAGCTCTGATTGAGGATAGCAAGCACACAAAGTGCAAACTCTCCTACAACAACTACGGACCTAGTACAAATAAAGAATCATTAGATCTAGTAGAGAAAGAACACCTTGTGCTCAATTTCACCCACAAGGCCACTTCCCGTATTGAAGGTATTGATGAATATTGAGTACGCATTATTTTTTTTTTTTGGTTGACTTGGAAACCTTAGTCATAGCCGAGGACATCATGGAGGAAAGACACTTCATCCCTATCCACTAGCAAACCAACTATAGCTGCCATGTCATGCAAAGTGGGGTTCATCATACCGAATGGCAAACAGAAGGCATTTACTAACATATTCCAGAAGCTAAAGAAGCCATATAGCAGCCCAAAGTTTGGCGGGATCTCTTTCTTAGATAGAGGGATCATGTCGTATATCCCTATCTTCTTCCACTCCTTGCCTTTCTCGATGACCACCTTATTGAACCATTGAACATATGGATTTGAGGGGCTCAACCAGGTAGAAAGCTCAGAGGGTCATTTGTAGATATGGAACCATAGAGCAGCTAATAATAGTTCATAGCTGGATAGCGAAATAAAAGAATCAGTTGCGATTGAACCATTAGCTAGATCCTAGAGAGCAAGTTCTAGGATCAATCTACTGTTTTTCTCAACAAAAACCCTGAGCGTGGAAAGGTCAAGAGGGATAAAGCCATTTGTTGGTTTGGAGAGGATGCAATGGAAGAAGACGAAGAAGATGAAGAAAAGGATTCATGCTCAAAATTATTATGGCCAAGGGATACATTGGGGTTTGCTGAATTGGAGGAAGCTAAGGACATGATGAGCACAAAAGAGGTTAGCTGAGATAAGTTAGAAACTGGTAGAAGCGTAAAAATGTGAAAGTAAGAGTGAGAAATGCTAACTAGCTAGATTTTATACTTGCCATTTAGATAACAATATGGCCATTACTATAGCTCATTTATGGTGGGTATATAGCTAATGGCTATTTAAAAATAGGTAGGTGGTTAAAATTAAGTTGTTGCATGAGACTAACCTCTGCATAAAGAATTGGCTAGCCTAACGCAAGGGGCAATATGTTGGCACCTTAAAAATTGGTAAGTACCCTCAACTGAGGAAAAAACTTAGCTAAGAGTGATTTGTCGAGCCATAAGCTAACATTGCCAGCAAGATTATAATCCAGGTCATAGTGTAAGCATAGGTCAAAATAGAGCAAAGTCAAATGATTGGTCAACTTAGGGAAGGAATAAAGCTAAAGCTAGCCGATGGTGGATCTGAATGTGCCCATGAGGAGTGTTGGAGCTCTCATGTGGAAAACTAATGTTGTCCAAGGAGACAATTCTAAATCCAATGCCTGGAATGAAAAAACAGATCATACCACATTGAAGACAAGTGGCAGTATCCCCATAAAATGAATGTGAAGCAGTCATCCGAGGATCTAAAAAAGCAGCCTTGGCAATTATTCAAGAGCAATTTTGTAATGAGTTTTGCTTATAAATAGAGCATAACTCAGTTATTGCTAAGGATTTGACTCCTAAATCAAGAACACATTTTATTTTACTTTTACCTTTACCTTTACCTTGCCATTTTTAGTTTTTAAGCACTTTAGTTTCAGCTTTTTAAGTCTTTTTCACCTTTTAGTTTCAAGTTCCATTCATTTGTACTATCCTATCCTATTAAGCTTCCCCATTGGAGCTTAAAAGGGTTTTTCATTGTAATTAGTTAGAGTTCTAATACAAGTTCTACTGATTGCACTACATTTTCATCTATTCTTGGTTTTGGTTACATCCTAGTTGATCTTAGTTAAGTGCCTTTTTTGAGTAACTTGGGAATCCATATCTAAAGAGTAGATTTCCCTTCTTGAAGTAATCATTTGACTCTTAGAATTGACGGCTTTGGCTAGACAATTTCAAAGTTTGGCATGCCTAGCCCACTAACCTAATAGCCAAAAATGGCCCAAACAAAAAATTCTAGAAAAGATAGATAAGTTGTTCGGCCTTACATGTGGCTTGAGTAAGGCCTTGTATTTAGCCTTTGAAGAAGACCTAGAAATTATGGGTTGTTGTTTTACTCTTCTAAGAAACAAGAGGTGGTCCAAGGAAGAAGTAGAAATCTCTAATTGTTCTACTAATGTCTAGGCAAGCTCTGCAATCGGGATAACTAAACCCGTTCAATTTGAAGTCAAACTGAGTAGAGAAAAATAGTCATCTTGTTGGTGATACCTAAGGTACCTAAGTACTTGTGTGTCAGCCTGCTGATGATGAGTTATAGGTGAGCCTAGAAGCCGCTTAATTGGCTAATAGCAAATGAAATGTTAGGTTGAGTGTGAGCATGGTAGAGTAACCTCCTTATAATTCTTTTATAGGCTAAAATATTAGCTAGAGGTGTGCCAAAACTCTCGAACAACTTTAAAGTATAACCCATGGGAGAACTAGCTGGTATTCTATAGCAAATGCAATGCATACTCTACTAGTAAAGGGTAATACCATGCTAGGATCAAGCTACCTTCATGGCTCACAAAAATGTCAAATGGCCCAAATCCTTGATTTTGAACTAATTGTCATGATGAGATATCATATTATTGTTTTCTCTTAAATCATTCCTTACTAGCACAAGGTCATCAACATATACCAATATGGTTGTAAAGCTTTGAGAAAAGGACATGGTGAATAAGGAATAGTCTATCTTTGATTATGCATAACCTAAGGCCACTAATTAAGATCGCAATCAACTTAGCATTTCATTGTTAGTTAGAATGCTTAACCCCATAAAGTGAAATTTGTATTTTACAAACCAAATAAGGTTGAGATGTAGAAAGGCCAAGAGGGATACTCATATAAACTTCTTCATGAAGGTTCCCATGAAGAAATATTTCAATTACATAGAAACCAGCCTTTGGCTGAGTAATGGAGAGAATCATCTTTATTGTTATCACTTTAACTATTGGACTAAGTGTTTCCAAGTAGTCAATTCTACTTGTTTGCATGTAACCTCTGGCAACTAGTCTTGCCTTATGCCTTTCAACTGTCCGATAATGCTTATAATTGATAAAGTGGAAAATACATTGAACAAGATTGATAGAGGTGGTAATTGATGATATAGCAATATTTCTGAAGGTGGAGATGATGGCTTAAGGTTGTAGAAGTTAAATGTGTGTTTGTATAACTTAAAGAAGTGAAGGGTTCACCAAATAGAAGCGTTAAAGTTAGAAGAATTGTATGATGAGATTGGAGCAATGTAGTGTTGCCATTTGATTGTGTATTTTTTAAATTAAAGTGAATATATGTTCGTATAGATGACATTTCTAGAAAGGAATATTTCCTTGTTGACCATGAGAAAATAGTAAGAATCCTTTCATAGTTTGAAAGCCAAGAGAGACGTGCTTCCTAGCTTGAGCGTATGACTTTTTTCTATTGCCAAATAATGTTGATGCATATGCCAAACATCCAAAAACATTTAAATCTAACAAATCTAAAATTGAACCAAAATGACTTTCACATGGAGACTTATTAGAGGTAAAAGGCTAGGTTGTTTATTTATAAGGTGTATGACATGTGCAATAACATGTTACATAAGCACTTTGGCATAGCTAACTAGCAAATCAATGTTGTAGCTATCCATAAATGCATTGGTATTTTCGTTCAACTATTTTGTTGTGGTGTTTCCACACATGTTCTTTGATGCAAAATACCTTTAGATGCATAAAACTATTTTAGCTAAAACTCTAGACCATTGTCCAACCTAATACATTTTATTTTGACATTGAATTGGGCGACAATGAGATTAATGAATGATCAAATGTGATTAGAAGCTTCTGACTTTAATTTCTCAAAGTAAAGCCATGTATATCTAGTACGATCATCTACTATAGTGAGAAAATGTATATGATCAAAAATGGATGGAAAAGATATTAGACCCCAAATATCAATACTATCAAGACCCTTCCACAAACTCTTGAAATGTGTAAAATATACAGTCGCGGAGCTATCTCCTTGCTTGAGAGCCCCTCTTGCAAATCTACTAGGCAAAATAAATCTCCTTCATAATATCTCTCCCTAAGATCACTCTATACTCTCTAAAGCAACCTTCCTCCACAAGATGCCCTGAGAAATCTCAGGATATAAAGAATTCATGAGCAATGACACCACTAAAGTGTTGAATTAATCCAATGCTACTTACATGTGACATGTAAGTTCTGGCTACTGAATTGTTCCATCAAGAAGTCGAATTTTGTTCTTTGATTTCAAAATCATTTTCAAGGCTCTTGCCAAGGAATAGTAATTTTAGAATTTGTTAAAGTTGAAGGAATGAGCATTGTACTAGGACTTTTGATTGGAGGCATGTAGTATAGGCTGGAGAAATCCACATTAGAATCTTGATTCACCATAAACAAATATTGAGTTCAAGAGCAAATTGAAAAGAAACTCCAATTGAAGGAACAATTAGTGAAAAATTGAAGAGGCTATAGAAGAATCAACTAATCAAATAAATCTTGAAATCAAACATGATCTCATGAGAACAAATTGAGGAATAAAGTCATACCTTCAAGATTGTGCCAAATGACAACTGCAAGTGTGAAAGATTAAATATGCGCAGATACCATGCAAAACTAATAAAAAAAGATGTAATCAAGAGAGAGAAACTAGACTTTTTTGAACCAAATTGAATTTCTCAAACTGAGTTGAATTTATACATCTAATGGTTTATACATAGTTAACTTATCTAGCTAACTAACTGCCACATACTGATTAAGTCAATCAATTTGTGTAACTAACTAAGTAACTAGCAAATTGTACAATTAACAAACCATAACTAGCTATCATGTCAATTGTTGAGATGAAACTAATTTTGGTAACAACTTGCGCTTAGTTCATATGGTAAAAGCGCGATAAGATCTAATTAAATGTCACTTCAATCATTATATATACAAAAATAAACCTTAAATATTTAACATGTTTGTAATTTGTTTCAAACTAGTTAAAAATAATGAAAAATGCTCGACAAACATAGGATGTATAAATATTATGTGAAATATTCTATATTAATATGAAAGTGTACGTGAATGGTAAGATATGCATATGCCAAATTTTTGTAAGAGAGATATTATATTTGATTTGTAAGCTCTAACACCCTTTAGAAGCCATTAAGTGATTTTGGGCTTATACTAAAATAGTTTTGATGGATAAAAAACTAAAACTTATGAAAATCTTTTCTTAGAACTAATGGTTTATGTAAGTGTTTTATCTCAAATAACACAAATCACTCTACATACCAAATTGAGAAAATTGGGTCACATAGTAATTAATTTCAAATAGATTATATAAGTTTCTTTCATATTTTGAACAATTCTAAAAGGAAAGACTTTTTGCAAAGAAATTGCACTCTCAATAATCCTATCTCTCATAAAAAGTTGTTTAGAAGCATCAGAAGGATGTCTATACATCATCAGAAGAATATAAAGTCACTAGAAGGCACACAAGCAACTTAGAAGGATGATTTGTCTGGAAAGCTCGATACAAGGCTAACCTTTAGAATGTTGTTCTAAGTGAAGAAGACCTTATTTAGGACTTGCCTTTGTACATCTAAAGATATTTTCTAATGGTCAAAGAGTGACAAGATAGATCTCCAAAAGGTGCATTGACACACTACAAAGCTAGTTGACTCATAATGACTAGTTTTCTTCTCTGTGTTGTACTTGCTTGTTGAGAAAGAAAACACTTTACTTCTCTCTCCATGTAAAGACCAACGAATCTAAAAAGTCAAGGCTAAAGACTTGAGACCACAATGGCTAGATTTTGAAGTCTACATAAGTCTTGAAGATGACGAAGTTGTTGGAACTCTGTTAATTGAAAATCATAACAGGTTTCATCTTTCTTATCTTTCTAAATGATCAAAAAGTTACTTTCTAAAACTTCTCAAGAGAAAAATCTTGTCTAAGCTCTTTAATAGCGAATATTCTCTTAGTGAGATTTGTAAGAAGTCTCCACACTGTACTTAGTTGATTAATACATCCTAAGTGTTCTAGTGTGAGTGTTATTAAACACAAACCTTCAAATCAAATATTATAACTTGAGCTGATAGTGGTCTTTGTTAGCTTAGGGAGACTAGAACAATACTACTCTAATTGATTAGCTTGGAAAGGCTAAGGCAAGACTACTCTATTATAAGCTTTGAGAAGATTGTACAAAAATACTCATTGATATAAAAATCTCAACTAGTTTGTTAAGGACTAGATGTAGGCAAGTAGTTTGGTCGAATCAAGATAAACCATTTTGAGTGCTCTTCTATCTCTATTTTTTACTTACAACTTTTATATTTGTTGTTATAAGTTCTTTGTGCTTATTCGTCTTTGCTATCAAAAAAGTTGTGCAAACAATAACTTTGGTTTCTAACTTAAAAATACTTCTGCAATCTAAGTCTCAAGATTTAAAAAAGTTTGTTTAAGCTTTCAAGAAACAAAAATAAACCCCTCTCTCGTACTACTTCCACCTTCGTGACTTTCAATTATGATGTAAAATAAAAAAGAAAAAAAGAAAAGGCATAGCTCAAAAATAATTTAGCATGTCCACAAATTAACTGTCATTTACTTCAATGACATGAGGACTTGTAATAATATAAGAACAGAGTAAACTCTCACTTAAATCCCTAAAATTGTAAGTATAGATTATAATTATCCTTAAATTTAAGAAATTCACTTTTAAGTCCCTAACATTGTACTTTTTCAAGTCAAATTAGTCTCAAATATTGTGTTCTTGTTAGTTGAATTTGTCTCTATAGGGACTGAAAAGCTCAAATCTTAGAGTTAAGGTCTGTACCAATGCTTATAATTTCAAGGACTGAAGCAAAGGTTTACTTCGCGGGGTATAATCCTATAACATATTAAGTAAACCCTCAAACTAGTTTGTGAAATTGTAAGTGTCGATCATAATAATTTCATACATTTAGAAACCACCATTTTCGTCCCAGATGTTACAATTCGTAAATAAAAACAATCTTTACATTAACATACAAAGGACTAATTTAACCAATAAAAATACAATCTTAGGAACTAATTTGACTACAAATAAACTAACAAAGGCTAAAACAATAATCTTTAAATGTCAAGGACTATTTTAATTGACTCTTAAATTTTAAGGATAAATTTAAGAGTTTGCTCTTTAAATATTTCATGTCAAAGTACTTGATAACCGATTTTATATACCATGGAGTAGTATATCAATAAAAAATGTAAAATGTAAAATGTAAAATGTAAAATGTAAAATGTGCCATCTTATAAGTACCCAAATTGTTAGAAGGAGTGGCTATTGCCACTAGCCATTGTCTACTATCATTCCTTTTATTATTGTTTTCATTTTGATATTTCTCAAATTCCCTAAATTAAAAGTTGTTTAAAACTTTTGTCCATATTCTAAATTTATATTTAATAATAACGCTAATTAGTATTAAATACAAAAATTAACTATTTTTAATATAATATATAAATTTTAAATAAAATCAACCTATCGTTGGCCTAGTTCTATTGTTGTTTTAGGTTGGTTATATTTTCATGAAAAATTAGTAAAAGGAAAACAAAGAAAGCATTAAAAAATGTATTTTTCTAGAACTATAAATGAAAATATTTTTAGTTTAACCTGTAAAGGAAAATCTTTTCTCTACAGTGTTTTTATTATTATAGGCAAATTAACTCATTTCCTTGAGATTTGATGAAATTCACTGCAACCCCTTTCTATTTGTCCAAGCTACACTAACCTCCCTTTAAGGATTAGTGTTTTGTTTTATAAGGATATTTAGTGTCATATTTTGCAAAACACACAGGTATTAGGTGTAATATTATTTAAAATTCAGGAGAGATCAATGTATATTTTTGTAATTCGATAGGGATTGGGATGAATTTGACCAAATCTCAGGGGATATCAGTGTAATTTGCTCTATTATTATATATGAAAAATTGCCATAAGTGACTTGTGTGTTTTTATTATTTTATTTGATATTTTAGTTTATTTTGATGATTGTTAATATAATTTTCTATTCACCCTTTGGCTGTAGCCATAATTGATTAGGATTGGTGAACTTATATACTTTTTCATAATAATGCTTTGAAAATTGGCTCCACTAAGCTAAACATTTGCATAAGATTATCTATTATATCTTCTAATTAACTAGACTTTAACCCTTGTATTTAAAAATGGTGTAAATTGACCCTCTAAATTTTTTTAAATATAAATTTTAATCAAAATAAGTGTACTATACCTACTAAATTTTGGATCATGTACAAATCGACTCCTTGAACTATTTCAAACGTGCAATCCGATACTTTAAATTTTTTTGAATGTGTGCTATTTTTGTTAACAATTAATGAAAAAGTTAACGGAAGGGTTGCTTTGCATATTCAGAAAAAATTTAGGGGGTTGATTGTATATTTTTAAAATATAGATACTAAAGTGCATATGATCTATAGTTTAGGAAGGTAAAGTATATTTTTTTCCTTTTCTTTTTTTAATTGAGTTACAACATAATAAAATTTAGATGTATTATTTTTTCTCAAGTATGACATTAATAGAGTATTATATTTTTATTTAATCAAACTTGACATATTATTTAAATTTATTTTACCACAATGTTTTCATTCAAGTTAATAATTAGATATAAGTTAGGAGTTTTTATTTTTATTTTTTGTGCTGTTAGAAGTTTAACTATAGTTAATTTTTTTATTTAATATTAATTTGTATGATTATTAAATATAATTTTAGAAAATGGGAGTGAAAACAGACAAAAGTTCAAAATAACTTTTAATTAACCGTATTTGAGGAATATCATAATAAAAACAATAAAAAATGAGTGGCAATAGAAAATAGGGAGTGGTTGTTGTTAGATTATATAAACGTTATCAAAGCAGATGAGAACGATTGAAAGATTGCTGAGAATAATATTTGGGAGTATTTTTAAACTTATCCAAACATATCGATCCACTTGAATTAAATTAAATAATGTTATACCATCTTATTTGTAATGCTAAAGTATTTTTTCCATTTAGATCATTAACATCCAAAATCTAATAAATTCTACCTAATTTAACTTAAATCGTGTCGAATCACTCTAAGGATGGAGATATTCCATCTTTTTTAAACTGTAATTAATCAACAGCTGGGTGTAGATAAGTCTATAGCGCAAGTTTTGTAGTGGACTGCCCTCAGTTAGTCACCATTATGGTCACTGACAATTTGCATATACATTAAGTATCTATTTTACCCCTCATCTGTCTTTTTTCTATATCATTTCTTCTATCTTTTCTTGCTGTGGATGCTAGCCATGCTTGGCCATCTCTCTATTTAAATTTTTTTTTTCTGATACAAGAATTCTCCTTTTATATTACACTTAATAAAAAATCATTCATGGGATAGAAGCAATAAATAGAAAAGGCGTCATGTGTAGCTAGTGGGCATCTTTCACCAACATTGTGATTGATAATGATCAGTTTTGGAGTACCCATTATCAATTCTTTATCCTTCTTCTGATTCTTACCAAAACTTCAAGTACCAATGCCGTCGGTGACAATATGAAGAAGCCCAAGTTCATGAGATTGGATCACCAACAAATCTGATAGAAATGATTTGAAGGAATTTTGGGTCATGAAGCGGGTGAAGCAAAGAAAAGGCAGGACCAAATGACTAAAAGACGTGAGACTGCAATAAATGTAAAAGCAAATAAAGAATAAACTTTTCCCCGAAAAATATTAATTGGGACATTTGAGAAATTGATGATCATTGTTCTAAGGCAGGAATAACCACCCCTAAGGATCTCAAGTCCCTAGATCATTTGGACTTTGATGGGACATCCGACTCAATCTGTCGCTTGCAAACCTATTGCAAGATGTCCGTTTCTCAATGATCTCGCCCATGAGAGTTTGGTTGGAGCCACTTCATGATGGTACATTCAATTGGGTGCTGGAGAGATTTGGCCAAATCGGTCCTGGCAAGAAAAAAGAATAAAAAATAATATATGAAAAAAGAGAATTTTTTAATTAATTATTTTGTACAATATGCTTAAGGTCAACATGTAAAGACGGATGTATCATGGATTCAATAGAATTAAATTATTATTATTTTTTATACATAATTAATTCCTAAACTCATATCTAGTTTTCAAATACTATTTTCTGACTAAATGAGATTTTCCAATGTTTTTTTTTACTTTAAATAAACTTAAAGTACGTTTATTTGGGATTATTTTAATAAATAATCAATTTTTTCCCTAAAAAAATCAGTTTACATATCTTTAAATAATTTTTTAAAAATCAATATATCTCAAAAAAATTTATTTTCAATTTTTTTAAAAAAATTGAAAAGAATAACTTATGAAATTAATTTTTTTAATTAAATATAAAATTTAAATTTTAAAATCACTATTTTTTTTTTTTTTAAGTTTAAACAAACGCACCTTTATATGCAACATCATTCAATTTTTCAGTTTCTCTCTTTTTTTACACCATATCGTCGTGATCCCAGTTGCAGCAAAGGAATCACACAAGATGAATGGCAAATGGTGCAAAAGAAAAGAAACCAATTTGCGGATGTCGACCAACCTTTCTGCACTAATGGATTCAACACTTGCTGATGGTATTTGCTACGGGTGAGTCCACCAGAGGGAAGGTCATCGGTTAACCAAACATCCCACCTCTCCCACCACCCCGCCGCCAACCTTGCACGACTCCACCCCATCCCTCACCCCCACTGTTCGTGTCGTACGGAGGTGGAAGCCACCCCAATGTGCGTGTCTTGCTAGGTAGAGTGCGTGTTGGTGGAAGCGCTGCACTTACACCAGCTTGAACTAGCCTTCGCCTTTGCTGGCCTCGACCCCATTGTGACGCGGCGCTCGCAAGGGTGGTTGTCGGATTCCAAGAACAAGGTGAAGTTGCCAATAATCATAATGAGGGAAAGCATTGACAAGCTCCACGTCATAGACGGGGAGGGGTGGACGAAAACAATAGCTGGCGAAGTCGTTCCAGCGGAGGCAGCATGGTGCGAGCAGCATGCATTGTGAGAGAGAGAGAGAGAGAGAGAGAGAGAGCTGAAAAAAGGATAAAATTGGTAACTCATTTATTAAATTATTTTAAATAATAAAATATAAATATAAAATTTAATTTCAATTAGTTTTAATTATTAGATTCAATTTTCAAATAGTTGAGATATAGGAAGTACTGACACACATATATAAACACTTGATACGATACAGACACTAAGACGGAGACGTACCAAATATATAAAATTATAAGATATGGACACATGCGCATATATATATATATATATATATATATATATATATATATATATTTATATATATATATATATATATATATATATATATATATATATAAAATTAAAAATTTAAAAAGGATTCATAATTTATAATATTATATTATAATATTTTTAAATATTTATAGATGTCAAACTATTAATTTTTATTACTTTCTAAAACTCTTCTCAAAAAATATGAAGCATTCTTAATATATATCATGTGTAGTTTCTATTACTATGCTCTTCCAAAAAATATAAGACATTATTTCTATTAATATTTTAAAAAAATTTATAAATAAATTTGAATATTTGGACCTTTAAATTCTGTTTTGTTCCATTAAGTAATTGGAAAAAAAAAATTCTAGGTCATCTCCTTGTCGTCTCCAAGTTGTGTCTTGCTGTATCCGATGCGTGTCCAGCTGAATCCGATGCGTGTCTGAAAAAAAAATATTTTTTAAATAAAATACGTAAGACCACGCGTCATGTTGGTCTCCAATATACGTTAGTGTCTCGCTTGTATCAGACACATAGATATACCATCAAATTAATGTGTCCATATTTCATAAGTTGAGATTTAGTGACTATAGTGGTCACAAACTCACCTTCCCCACATTAGAACTGGCTAAGTTCATAGTTTTGCCCCTTTTTGAATAGAGTTTAAGTAAGTAATAATACTTTCAAAGAGATAAAATTGGACACCAATTCTCCGACGCCCTTATAAACAGAAGAAGACGATGGAAGATACAAATACAAGTCTTAAATAAGACAGGCATGTATATCATTAGGGAAATAAAATCTGAATTTAATTTTGATTCATTCATATAATCTTATATTATTATATCAACAAATATAATTAATACTTATACTCACTTTCTCATAAGTCATGCATAAAAAGAATTTAATTAGTTGATAATATAAAAAAAAAATTTACACCCTTAATATATTAAAATTAAATAAAAAAAACCCATCAAATCATAGTTCACTTGCAATTTTAACCAGTCAGTCGAGACAAGTGAAGTACAAGTTGTTTTTATCTCTGTCGTATCGTTTTTCTATTTTTTTAATTATTTTAAATTGCACTGTTTCAAAATTTTCACGTGTTGAATACATTGGATGTTGCTATCGGGTTTCAATAAATTGTAGCCGTCCAGTTTCAGTGTTGCTTATCCAATTTGTCAATTTGGCACGTCCATCAATGCTTTCGTTTTCATGCGTTGAACTGTTCATAATTATAAATAATAAATAAACTCCGTTTTGGTATATTATTAATAAAAATACTTTCATTGCACATTACTTCCTCTAATCCATTTTAGTTATTAATTTTCAAAAAAAAATTATGATATTTATTATTTTCACATATTGATAAAAAAATATACGATTTATTTTTTATTTTAATCTTTCAACAGTTATAGTTAATAAAAGTATATTTTAACATTAATAGAGTGATATAATTATATATTAAAAATTGAATAAAAATATTTTATTAAAAATATTTTATAAATAAATCTTAATTTTAAATTTCCTGGTTCTCGTATTCCTTGCTAAAGCGATAGATAAATTGACCAAAAAAAGTATTCTTAACTTGAATTATATATTATTATATTATTAATTAAATTCCTTACCAAAAATATTATTAAATAAAATTAAAATTTTTTATTTTTATAATAATTAGTGTAAAAAATATACCAAGAATAATATATACAGTATAAAATTTTTTAACAGAGAACATATTAAAAATTATAATTAAACACAATAATTTGTTTTAGCTAGCGCTTTTGAAAAATCGAACATGTTAAAAAATTTAAAAATTATAATTTTTAACATATTAAAGATGTAAAACAATTTATTTCTTTTTTTTTTATTTCTAAGACATGGGTTAGCAAATTTAAAAACAAAGTTAATTCATCAATTTTCCATCTAATTAACTAGATTTTTAATTCGAGAATCGATGAACGTCATCTGGCAAATTCCGCTGGATTATTTTTTTTTTTATCCGGTAAATACTCGTCGAGTTAAGTTAAAGTCAATAAAATCAGCTAATTTGAGGCGAACAAAAATTGAGATAATTACCCGACTTTTATCCAAATTGAAGAAAATTGACCTTTTTTTCATTTAGTCTAAATTATTTTATTTTATTTTTTTAATCATACGTTCAGGTTAAACCGGCCGGGTAGTTGACCTTGATGAATTCAACCTTCGGTGACTTTCTCAGCAATCAATATATATATAGTGGATAAAAAATGTAGCTGAAACAACCAGTATATCATAAATTATCAAAATGACAAAATGTGTGTCACTTTGTGGTTTGTGTGTTTGTTTATGTGGGGCTCTTGTCTGGTACATCCCTTGGTCGTGAAAAATGTGCGTGGCATCTAGTAATTAAAACCACAATGCATGAGCATTTTACACCGTCCGCCACAAAAGGCAAATCAAAATGAATCATGTTCGTTATAAAATGTTAAAGTTTAAAATAGTCGTTGGCAGTTTGAATATCTGACCTGAATTTATTCCATGCGTATTTTAATGTCCCTTGGTTCGTCTCTCTCAGAACGTAGATATGAAACACAGCTGAAAGAAAACAAATATGAAGCAACTATGCGGGAATTTCTTTGACAACTTTGGATGCATTATAAATAATTTAATTGAAAGTGAAAGAAAGTGGTAATGTGCATTCAGATTAGTTTATTTAAAAAAAATTAAAAAAAAACTTCTAATCAAAGTCTTACCAATTGCTTTTCAATAAAAGAAATGATTCTCCCAGAATAGCATTCTTAAAGTTTTGATAAAAGGTCCTCAATCTATATATCATTATTGGTACTTTCAATAGATAAATCAATACTTAATCTTAAAACAAATAGGCGTTAGTCCTGACAGTTCTGATCATGGGGAGGATGCCTTGGAGGAGGCGAAGAATTCTTGGGAACTGGGTAAACAGCTTGGATTGTTTGCTGAACTTAAATATGAGGTGGTGGTTGTATTAGCAAAATAGGAGGAAGATGGACAAAGGTGACAACAAACACAGTTGAAGAAAGAAATATAAAGGCAAATGTAAACGGGGGAATAGGCATTGGTCCTCTCGTTTTGGGTTGATTTTAGTTTTTTAGGGGGTTCTTTGACTTAAGTACCACTTTAGTACTCGAAATTATATGCATGTTTTATTTTAGTCCCTGAAATTTGGAATTAGTCCCTGAAATTACATTTTATCAGTCACTTTAGTATTTGATTAATCAACTATCTGTTAATTATTACGGTTTTGTTGATGTGTCATATTAAGCGATATGTCAGCATGCCATGTAGTGAAGCACTATGCTAACCTTTGACGTGGCATAATCTTTTGATGTGGCATGCTGATATATCATTAATTTTAAATTGATTCAAATTTGTCCCTAAAATTTTTAAAATGTATCAAATTAGTCCCTAAAATTTTTAAATATGTCAAAATAGTCCTTGAAATTTTTAAAATATATCAAAATAGTCCAAAATTCTTAAATTTATTCTCTTCTCCTTAAGAAGATCTAAATCTTTAATCTTTCTTAAACCCACTAATTTCTTTCCTATTTTCACACTCTACCTAGATTAGATCCTCTCCACATAGAATAATAGGAAAAGAATATATAGAAATAAAATAATAAAATACAATAAACAATTTTAATATATCTCATCCTAGTTCAAGATCCAAAAATGTCTCAAGACTTAACAAATACTTATAGGCGCACCTATGTAAAAAATATAAATTTAACATGTTTTATAAAAAATTAAATAAATAA
Source organism: Pterocarpus macrocarpus (assembly GCA_031439585.1). Lineage (NCBI taxonomy): Eukaryota > Viridiplantae > Streptophyta > Magnoliopsida > Fabales > Fabaceae > Pterocarpus > Pterocarpus macrocarpus. The sequence continues at coordinate 28,999,121 of CM062513.1, read as the reverse complement.
AATATTAATTTTTCAATAAAAAATTAACAAAGAAGAGATTATAAAGGCAAAAGTAATAGAACACTAAAAGAAAATTTTTAAAATATCCAAAATATTGAACATGGCTGAGTTATTGTCTATATATGGACTAATTTACCATTATTCACTCACCAAAAGTTGATTCACTTGAATGATCTTTTATTCATACTTTATTATAAGTTGGGTTTAATTTATTATTATCTTATTAATTAGTTATTTGTAAGTACTTATATAGATAGGCAATTAATGAATGTGAACATATTCTCTACGGCAAAATTAGGTTAAGCCTTTTTCTTACATTAAGGTATAGTTTTTTAATTTAAAAAAAAAGAAAAAGAAAAAAAGTTGATTTTGGTTTTGACTAGGCTACATTAATGGAACTTTTATAACAAATATTTCGATTAATTGCATATTTGAAAATAATTGTTCCAAAAAAAATAATTGTTCTTTAAAATTGTAATTTTAGAAAATTCTTTTAATATATCGATTATATTGAAGTTTTAAATTATGATCTCATTTAATTACTAAATCCTTCACTATTTTCTAGTGACATGTTTTAGAAAACTTTTGATTATAAATTATTTTGAATTTTAAATTAGTTACTCCTAAACTTTAAATCTTAAATTAAATTGGATCAAATAAATATTTAGAATATTAATCAAATCTATTTAAATGTTAAGTTTGAATTTAATAATTGTCAATAATTTTGTAATTTATCAATTTTAATCTATTTAAATTTACTTGTCACTTTAATAAGATGTACAAACTTCTATATGGTGAGGATCTAGTCTAAGTAGAATGTGAAAATAGGAAATAAATTAATAGGTTTAAGGAAGATTAAAGATTTAGAGCTTGTGAAGAAGAAGAGGAGAAATTTAAGAATTTTGGACTATTTTGACATATTTTAAAAATTTTAGGGACTATTTTGATATATTTAGAAATTTCAAGAACTAATTTAATATATTTTAGAAATTTCATGGACTAATTTAAATCAATTTAAAATCGATAACACGTCAGCATGCCACGTGGTTTGCCATGTCAAAGATTGTCATAATGCTTCACCACGTGGCATGTTGACATGTCACTTAACTAGACACATCATCAAAATCATAATAGTTGACTAACGATTGACTAAGTATGGACTAAAGTGACCGACAGAATGCAACTTCAAGGACTAAAGTAAAGCATATATACAATTTTAGAGACTAAAATGGTATTTAACTCGGGATTCTTTATTCATATTGGTCCCAATTTGTTCAGGTTTTTTTTTGCGGGTGGGATGTTTGATGTTCATCCTTTTTGTTTGCGCCTTTGTTTGCTACTCTTTTTTGACGGTTTGAGCGTTTATCAAACTATCGAACAAAAAAAAAAGAAAACTCAAAACAAATAGAAGAATTACTCACTTCAAATAAAAAGGAAAAAAATAAGAAGGATTATAAGATACCATACTAACAAGTTTTCATCGAAAGATCCATGTACAATGAGTACTTTGAACACTACTCTTCGATTACTGTGTCGGCATCACTCTAGTTTAATTATATTGAAAGTTATAATAATGATTTTTACATAATTTATATTATGAAATTCGTATACATTATGTGAATTATAAGCTAAATTGTCAATTATAATTATATTATATTTTTTATACAATAACTATATAAATCTTGGTATCTGAAATTAGAACTTGGTTATAATTTTGTAATCTTTACACTAATGGTTATTTTTATTTACTTTTACAGTTGATCATGAAATGCGTAAACAGTAATGATAATATTGTATAAATTTTAAAATATCAGACACTATGAAGAACCATTGATATACCATCATATAATGATGGATTGAATGACAGTTTTACAATCATTTAATTATGTGATTTATGTGTGCTTGACACTCGAGTAGAAATATTTATGACTGTGAGATGTTTGACTGATGCCCCACCGAAAATACTTAGGGATGAATGTTCTGAAAGCTAATGCATATAAGTGGTTATTGTTTTGTGAGAGCTCAAGAGAGGGAGAAAGAGTTGAGCAGAGCTTAGAGAGAGTTGAGAGAAGGGAATGAAATGAAAATGGTTGTAATCTATCTCAATTATTCAAATGTACATCAGTGAGGTATTTATACAGCGATTGGTTCTAATAGATTCTAGCTAGGTGCTGACCCATACAACTGATACGTAACTAACTCTAGAATTGACTCAACTAACTTCAACTGTCATGTATCCGTAACATCCCCCTTCAAACTTAGAAGGAAGAATTCTTCAACTCTGAGTTTTGAGCGTAGATAAGGAAACTTAGAAGCCGCCATTGACTTAGTTAAGATGTCTGCTGCTCGTTCATCAGAGGGGATACGGCTAATGTGAATGAGTTTCTACACAAACTTTTCCCTGAAAAAATGCAAGTCGAGTTTAAAATGTTTAGATCGACTATGTAGAACTGAATCTGCTTAAAACATCACAATACTCTGATTGTCATAGTAAATGGAGGGTAGAGAGCTCACTTTGAGGCCAAGTTCAAAAAGCAAAGATTGCAACAACACGAGTTCGGTGACACAGGAAGTAAGGCTATGATACTTAGCCTCCGTGCTAGATCTCGAAATCATCAATTGCTTCTTAGAAAGATGAGATTTCCTCCAAGGTACACACACAAGCCCGAAGCGGACCTATTCACATCATGCTCTTAGCCCCAATCTGCATCACATAAAGCACAAAAATCCAACACTAACGAGGGTCTGAGACGTAGGCCATAGTTGATAGTCCCTTGAAGGTAGCGAAGATTGCATTTTACTACTTTCCAATGATTGAGAAGTGGTTAGAGCATAAATTGACACACCTGATCGACCCAAAAGGCAATATCCGATCGGGATATTGTTGCATATTACAGAGCACCAACGAAGGACTGGTAGAGAGATGGATTTTCAAACAAATCTGAGCCAATTTTAGACAGCTTCGAGCTCGAGGTCATAGGAGTTGGTGAGGACTTGCAGTCTGCCATTGAAGCCTTGTGAAGTAACTTTGATATGTACTTAGCTTGAGACAAGTATAAACCACCCTCTTTGGTAGGTTCGACCTCAATACCTAAGAAGTAACGAAGAAGGCCTAGGTCCTTGAGAGAGAAGATACCATTGAATGTAGAAATTAGTTAAACTATAGTAGGTTAGGAGCTGCCAATGACGATTACATCATCCACATAAATTAGGACATATGGTACACATAAATTATGTTTGATCCCAAAATAAGTGTTTTTTTTTTTTTCCACTTCCATGCTCAATCCTCTCTTACAAAGGTTTAAGGTAGACAATTGTTTGGGCCATTGACTAGTTGTGATGTGGGTTAATGAAGAAAAACTAATAGGTAAAAAGGCCCAAAAGGAGTATCTATGGGATATGACGAAAATTAGGTGGTCTAAGGTCATGATGGAGCTAAAGCATAAAATGCCAAAATCATCTCTTTTTTGGTGAACACTAGGATTTGGCCTCAATACGGAATAGCAATCTTGCTCTAGGATAGGTTAAGGTAATTGACAATCACCTAAGCACACATAGTCCTTCTTTAAGCACTCATAAACTCAATCAAAGTAGGGGTGGAAATAGGCCAAGCGGCCTGCCAAGGGCTTGTGGCCTAGCCTATATTCGGCCTGACCTATTTAAAAATAGGACTAGGCTCAAGCCTATTTTAAAGCCTATCAAGCCTAACAGCCTGGCTTGGACCTTTTAAGGTTTCATACACATACACACACACACACACACACACAAACATTATAAATTACTGAAACATATGAGCTAAGATTCGAACCCACATGCCTTGACACACTTACCACCCACCTTACCATTACACCACTACTCTCTTTTAGTAATAGTATACATATTTTATAATTTTTTGTTTTCATATTATTATATTTAAAACAAAAAAAAACCCTAACATTTCAACTCTTTCTTTAGTCTTCATTCTTATTGCCTCCCTAGTGCCGTTTCTTTCTTTTCTTCTCAAGTCCCCTTTCTTTCCCAATCATACCCCATCCTTCTCAAGCTCTCACCACCGCCATGCGCCCGAGTAGAGCTTGCTGGCCACTGCAAATCACCTTGCTACCAAAGCTTCCACATCCTGTTGCGAAAGGAACTTCCTTGCCACTGCTGCTGCACCCATGATAAAGCCGTAGATCATGTTGTCGCTGTCACCGGAGCTGCTCACACCGTGGAGTTTCCTCGCCGGTTTTGGAGCTGTCTCAACATTGAGTATGTAACACCGTACCAATTTAATGTTATGCTTAAGTCATAACATGAAATTGAGTAGATTGTATTACCATGTTAGTATTCCATTTATAGCTATAATCATTATATTATATTATCTTTTTCTCATATATATATATATATATATATATATATATTATTTGGTTTTTTTTTTTTGACAAAATATGCCTCGGGGCATAGAGATCATATATGTAAACAAAAGAAGCGGCATGCTGTATATAGTAAACGTGATCAACATCACAAAACGTAACAAAATTTAATAAAAAGCACAACAGAGGAAGACACAAGGCCATGTCAGTGAAAACAGTCCTACAAGGTCCTCAGAGGATGTTTCAAACTAGCTGATATACATATGGCTAAGTCTATGGCCCAATGCTATACACTGCTAAAAAAGGGGCCATACTGTACAATGTAGCCGGCGGCCGGAGCCTACTCAGTCATGTTGCCGTTGGCCATACCAGGCCCGGTTAGGGAGTAATCAGCACTAGGTCCCGAAGAGGAGGATGATGATCCGATAACCTCAGACGGATCGCTCTCAAGACTGAGTGGAATATCTGGAACCACCTGCGAAGGTGATGCTGGTGGAGGGTCAGTAGGGGCTGCGGGTGCTGCAGGTAGAGCAGGGTGCGCTACATGTAATAGGACTGCGAAATACGGAGCGACAGGGTCAAACACAGGGTGAAATAAAGGAACAGCGAAATTCCTATTACTAAAAAGATAGAGACGGAAGTGGCAGGAACCAGCTTTGTACAATGAGTCAAACATAGGGTTATAGTGGAGCTGCATGTCAGGAATTTCAATGAATAGTACAGCTGTCGTATCCATGGCCAGAGTTTAAGAATGACGCAGAAACATAAAGTGAGATGAGAATTTGAAGAAATTCTCAGTAGAATTTGAGTACTATATTAAATTGACATCATATTCATTCTCAGTTGCCTCGATTTTCGTTTAATTATAAAAGAATGGCATCAGAGTGAACTACCTACATTTAATAAGTTTAAGAAAATACCTGGTCGAGGCCAGATTTAATTTTACTTAAGATAGTAGAAGAGACAGAATAAACTGCTAAATAGTAATATACAGAGTAATGAATAGAGTAAATAAACAGATAGTAGCAAGTAAACATAATATTCAATCTATAAACAACTTACAATGACTATGCAATGCGACCATGCAAAAACTCATTCTTAAACTTAGCATCATAAACTTTTCCGTTACTTGGTCCCCTGAGAGTTCTTGGCCATTCAACTTCTGGGTAATAGGCTGCTTTTCAGGATCGAGCTCGTTCCTATATAAAAATGCTAGGTTTACTTTCCCTGACCTTCCTACCTATCTATTCACCTTAATTTTAATCCGGGGCTGGTCCAAGTATTATGGAACTTTTATCATAACCTAACCTTTATGAATTTCTTGAAAAATGCATATGTATCTGAATATATTTTATAACTCATACATAGGCTTTACCGAAATTTCGGTAGCATAATGGAATGTGTTCGCTTCCTCATGAATAGTGCCAGTCTACTGGTAAAATCATTCAAACATGCAAATCCATAGGGAATAGCAATTATATATTCACAATCTCATTCATCAAATTCAATACAACATCAATAGAGTTTTCTGCTTACTTTATCCTATTCTGCCTGAATTTTGTATAATCCACCTTTAGTCCAATTCAACTCATTTAAACCTAAATTTTGGATTTGTCATAGCTCTATATGTTTAGTTTTCAACCCTTTTAATCCCATCGTATTTTGATTTGTATAACTCAAGTTATTAGTATTTTACCTCAGACTGCCCTATACTTAGCCAGAAATGCACCCTTATAAGTGAAAATTCACTAAAAATAGAATTCTAGATCAAATTATATAAAATTTATATCAATTTAAAGCTAACAGAACAAGCTTTCATATGAAATAATTTCATATCATTTACATGAGTATATTTTGAGATATAAGCCTCATAACTTGATCCTATTGGACTACACTGTTCTAGCTTAATTTGAACTTAAGGCAAATTCATTGATGTGCTGGGAATAATTAGCTATGAATCTGACTTTGAAATTTTTATGGGATATTCCCTTATATGTTAGCTTTCAAACAGCATTATTTCCACTCAATTTAGAGTTGTGTAGGGTGAGTTACACCCTTCTCAACTCACACTGCCCAGATGGGAATCTAGGATTCTAGGTCAAAATACAAAAATTCATAATAAATTCTATACTAATCCAATGGCCGTATATTTTATATGTGTGGAAAGCCCTGAATGTATAGCTTTATATAAAAATAGATTATTTAAATGGCTATAGGCAGAGCCATACACTCTGCCATATGGACTGCCGAGAGATTTTGATCTTCCAGCCTCTCACTGCTTCCTACTTTCACCCCTTTTTATTTCTTTATCGATTTTAAACACAAAAACAGCCACCAAACTAGCCAATAATCATCATATACATACACTACATCAAGAAGTGAGAAACCAAAAGCCCCAAAGCCACCCATAACCAAGAAGATAAGAACAAAGTTGAATCTCTACCTCCTTTAGGTGTGATCTCGCTAAATTTGAGTTTAAATTGATGGAACCTTATCAAAGCTTGAAGGTTTGATGGAGTAGGTTGAAAGGAGAAGAGAAGAAGGAGGCTGGAAGGGAAAGGGAAAGAACACAATCTACATGAAGGAGAGGAGAAATAAAATCTAATCCAAGCTTAATAAAGTGGTTGGTTTGCTAAGTGTTGATTGGCTCTTGAAATGGGTGGTGGCAAGATGACCAAGTCTCTCCACCCATTGTTGAAGCATGTGGCGCCACAATCCAAGGCTAGGTGGCTGAATTTTTAGCCTCATAATTCAGGTCTTCATATGTGGACTTTAGTTGTTTCGGTTCCGACAGTTTAAAATACTGAAATTTTACCAATTTCCTTTAAATCGGTAAATCGGTTTAGGAAAATTTCTATGAAATCTTCTATGCCTCTAGTCTAATTCCCTCACATCTAATCTCTCTAATTGCTAATTAATTGACCTTAAATAAATATTTAGTCGAATTTTAATTAACCTCAATTATGTTATAAAAATCGAATAACTCGGCGAAAAATGATAAAATTCTGTGGATGTTATAGAGTATGTCTCAACTATCACTTACATTACAAAAATAGTGATTATTCTATCTCAACATTGCTATTAATGTTATTTTGATTGCTATTTTAATTAGGTTGATGAAAAAGTTTGTGCTTTTATGGAAATTTCCATCTGGGCAGTGTTTGTTTCTTCTTCTTTTTTTGGGTTGAGCTTAGGGCTTTTATAAAATTCATGTGTCATCTTGCTGATATGTATTAGTAGTTCCTTAGTTTATTTAAAAGCTGTCCTCCCAATGACAAATTAGTTCTAATAATTTTAATACATTATTATCTTTCTATGTATATTCGGACACTCTGATAACAAAGAAGACTTTGAAATAGTCTAAGGGATTAAGGCTTATCTGAAATGTTCAAAATAGACACCCAAGTTCAATTTGTTGGTTTCTCACGCTTATATATTATATTTGATTAGAATAACAATTAACTATATTGGGAGTGGACATTATACTTATTTATATGCTGTAATAGTTGTTGGCTAGGCATCAAAGGATGTTGATGATGCAGAACATGTATCCAAGAAAGTGTAACACCCTAATAATACTATATTATGCTTAAGTCATTTTATGGCATCACTAGTTGTTACTCTTAACTAGTGGAAGTTCTTATCGTTGAAATTAGCGTAATATACTAAAATAGCATGAAATTTTTTTTTGTAAAATCTTTATGCTTGAAAACTGAGCCTTTAAGCACTTACTTACTTATATACACATGGACGTTATTCTTCATATCACTGGATTACTAATAAGACGTATGATAAAATTGAAACAACATAACATAATACCATAAGCCAAGAATGTAATCATAGATACTCAAAAGTCATCATTACACTTAATAAGTACTATATATGTACTAGGTCAAATTAAGTAGCATGACTTCCTACATGCTCTTAATTACACATAAACTGCCCAACTAGTACTCTTATGAAAATGAAAATACTATGCTACTATCTTGATCTTCCCTAGCTAAGAGAAGAAACATGGCAGCTCCTCGTCTTATCTAGTTAGGTACTATCACCAGTGCTTCCATGGATGTCATTAGCTCCGTCTGAAGATGACATGAAAACATAAGAGTGAAAAATACAAGATTTCTCAGTAGGATCCCGATTAGACCATTGATGTGTTATCGTCGTCGTCCCAGCCACTTCGGGTTTAATTATGAAGATAATGAGCATGCATAAGTTCTATTTTTAAAGGGTTTGAAAACATAAGTTCTTGAAGCGGGTTTCTTTTAATCTTTCCCATATAAACATACTATAAAGAAACTCAAAGCTACCATATAAGAGCATATACATGTGAGAGCATGGTATAAACATTCATAATATGCATGAGAAATGTAGAAACATGCATGACTATGCAACTCATCAATTTGACCATGGTTTTAATTTGACTTTACTTTTATTTTTAGCACGTGCTTAACATTCTTTACTTTTCCTTTGAAATAGACTGCTTTTGGAGCTCATTCTTTGACCGTCGTCATGTAGTACTAAACCAAATTAGACTAAACTAATATTGGTTGCCCCTAAGTTGGAGGGTCCTCCATGTCACCCTTGCCTCCCCTATAGAGGTTCCTTGAGTCTTTGTGGATCACCATCTCTCACTTCCCTTATCAAAGTGATTGAAGGGTCATGTCCCATTAATTCTGTTCTTATCATAATACTTTACATGCATAATACTTCTTTGACTAGACACATGCAATGATATGATTAAGTCCATAATTTTGACCAAATCCGGCAGCATAACGGCTAGACTGAAGCTTTTCCAAAATGCCAATCATAAACTTTCAACCAACAGTTCATCATATCTACATCATATCATCACACTCATCATTCAATCATGAGACAAAGGTCAATCAAACTTGTCATTCATCATGCCGAATGGCATCATACATCCATATCCTAAAGGGTTTTATAGTTGTGTTATTTTTTGTGAAGAATCTTATGAATCATCACATGATTTCTCATGATTACCCATGAGAGAATCACATAGTTATGGTATATGTATGTGATCTTTTAGTTACTTAGTTCTCACTAAAGGGTTTTATAGTTGTGTTATTTTTTGTGAAGAATCTTATGAATCATCACATGATTTCTCATGATTACCCATGAGAGAATCACATAGTTATGGTATATGTATGTGATCTTTTAGTTACTTAGTTCTCACATGAAATTACTCGTGACTTGAGTTCATGTCATATGGAACACTTGTTCAAATTAATTAAGTTAAGTGATTGTTTCCTTTTCTTGAGATAGTACACTTAGTGATTCCTAGGTTCATGGTATGCTCAGAGGCCCTAATCATACTTCTGTTCCCAAGGAGTTCGAGATCCCTCTAATCCTTGAGTTATGACAATGCATAACCATACTCATGAACCCAATAACACCATGTTCGCTAATCACCAAGGGTGACTTTTAACTTATCCAAGTTGCAAAGTTTCAAACTTTTATTATTAACATGACAAGATCTTACCTTAAATATTATAAAAGTTATCATTCTTTATAAAGTAGTCGTAAAGTTTTATTCTTTATGAGAGCAAGTGCCTCTAAAATTATATTATTGACTTAAGGATTAAATCTTTATGAAATAATGATACAAGATGCTAGATTTTGAATTAAAAAGTCTTATTCTTTATGAAAGTTGATACTTTTAATTATTCTAAGACCATCAAGGTCTTAAATTTATGATTAAAATTTGTCTTAAAGTCTAAAAGATTCCTACTTTATGAACTAATGATATAAAACATTAGCTTAAAGTTAGAAAGTCTTGATCTTTATAAAAGTTAACACTTTTATGACTCCAAAGTGACAGTCTTGCTTAAAGCTTAAAAATTTACTCAATATATTCATCTTAAGTTTCAACCTTTACAAAACTAAAGTGCAGCTTATAACTTTATGGCTTAAAGTTACCTTTTTGATTAAAGTTTAAAACTTTATAAAAGGATTTGCATCCAAGAGTCAATCTTTAAAACATAAAGCGATGAGATGTCATTTCCATAACTTTAAAAGGCTTCATATTCCAAAAAGCTTAGACTTTTACACATATTCTTGTCTTCAAGAAGAACAAAATGGAACCTTGTGAAACCCATAAAACAACGCCACTTTTAAGCATCAAGAAGCAAACCTTTTTAAAGTTTTAAGCTTTTAGGATGTTCATAGTCTTATCAAACCATGAAAAACATGTAAAGATGAAACTTTTCTAAATCATAAGATCATCATAAGAAAAGGAACAAACTTTAAATAAAATATCACCAAGAACATCATTCTTTTTCAAACAACTCACAAGAAACATCAAGATCTCATGCATCAAGAAAGAAAAATAGAAACTTTGAAGCACTTAAAGAAAAGAACTTTTCAAGAAATCAAGAACACTCATGAACAAGAACATGAACATATTTTACCAAAAATAGAAACTTTTGCTCATGAAGAGTATGAAAGATTTTCTCAAGCTTTCACTTGAAGATCTAGGTTATGAGAGGAACCAAGCTTCAAGCTTTCTTGAGTAAACAAAATAGAAGAGTGAAGATCACTACCTAAGCTTGAAAATGGCATCCTTGAAGAAGAGGAAGAAGATGAAGAATACTCCTCCTTTGGTGAAGATGGTGGCGGTTTGGCTTGGAAAGGATGAGAGCTCTTAAGTTTTTTTGAAAATGAGGCTTGTAGTGTTTAGATCTTGTCTCCAAAGACCAAAAGATGTGGTCTTTGAAGGGTTTGGTGAAGAAAGTTTGGTTATGGAGGTGGAGAATGATGAAGAAGAAGAAGAAAGAATGTAGAGAGAGGTTAGAGGATTTGAAAATAAGAGAGAGAATGATATGACACAAAATGAAAATGGATGAGTGTGTGTTGTTGTTGTGGCCGTAACTTCTTTAAGCAAGGGGGAGATATTTTTGCTTCATTTTGTGTTATCTTATGTTAATTAGTGATTAAGGGGACAAAGTGGATGATAGGGAGACAAAACATGGTCAAACTCTTGCATAAAGCACTCTTGTCTAATGCTTTATGCTTTTATGACATCACCTTTTACTTTATTGTCTAGTTGACTAAATTTGAATTTAATGATGTGATTAAGTGCTCTTGCAACTTAATTAACATGATTAAGCAAGGATTAGTGATTAACACCCAAGAACATGATTAACAAAATTTAATCGTGCGATTAAGCTTAATTTTCTTCGATTAAACTTGATTAAGCTAATTAAGGGTGATTAATACTTAATTAAGCTATTAAGGGTCCGACTTACTTAATTAGAGACTATCTAATCTCAATTAACCATTCTCTTGACTTTTCTCATCAGAGTTAACTCATAAACTCTTCGTTGATCCCTTAATTAAGCCTTAATCTCATAATTTCTCATTAAATGCCTAATTACTCAGGGTTACTGAGGTAATTTAGCATGATATGAAATTGAGGATGTTACAGAAAGTCTTGCCATTTTGTTTTGTCAAAGTTTGGCCAAAAGAAATAGATCACATGACCAGAATCATAGAGGTAGTTAGGTTGTTTGACATGGACAAGGAGCACTTTCAGATATCAGAAAAGATCAAAGAAAAAGTGGTATGTAAAGATACTGATAGGCTTGATGGTATTTTTGTGTGGTTTGAACTGAGGTGTGAATATGACTATTAACCTAACAGGAAAAACCCTGGATAGATTGTGTTAATAATTAAGTGATCAAGATTTTCTTAAATCTATACATGGTTTATCAAAAATTGATTTATTGAGAAGGACTTTATTGATAATGATGTCAAGAATCTCATTCTATGGAAAATATTTGTCTACAGTTTGATCTAGAATGGGTGCTTTCAAGGTTGGAAGGTCTAAAGAACTATGTTCAGATATTACCTTTTCTTATAGTTATTACTTGTTAAATTGTGTTATGATCTAATGATATATTTGATTTCTTATTCTTTTAGGTGTTTGAACAAGACGAAGAAATTATATTGAAGATTTGATGCTTTGTTCAGAGAGATCAGTTTCACTTTATCTTGGTTTGAATTGTTGTGTTTGTTGTTGTGTTTGGATAATTTGGATTTAATTTTGATGTTGTTTTGGATGATTTTGTATTCATAGTTGACTTGTTAAATTAGTAATAATTGGGCTAAGTTGTTTCAATTTGAATATTGAAAGTAGTTTGATTTTATCATTATGGACAGGCACAAAGTTGTTTAGTGGAGTTTTTAGGCATATTTGTCAGCCTAACCTGTTTTGAGGCTTGAATGAAGGTCGACTTGTATGCGGCCTACTTGATATGTAAGGCCTGATTATGGACAAAGGTGTACTGTTTAATGCTTTGGCCCGTATAAGATGTTCAAATTATAGGCTTTGTAAATAAGCCGCAGGCTAGGCCAGGCTTATCAATAGGCCAGGCTTAGGCCAAGAAAAAGCTTATAAAGGCCACAGGCTAGGTCTAGGCCAATTTGTTACTATACAAGCCTAGCTTGTTTCCACCCTTAATCAAAAGTCAATTTAAGTTTGTAAAAATAAGGTCAAATGCCCTAAGCTAAATATGCACAACACAATCATGAACTATTATGCCTAATCAACTATATCATGTAACCTTCTTGGCTCGTCTACTCATTCCACACATAAGACTTTCCATTTTCCTTCAAAAATCATTATGCTTAATTGACCTAATTATAATGCAACTAATGATGAGTGATTATGTAAAAATAAATAAATAAAAGCTAAATGAAATGCAAAACAAAACAAAATAAATAAAAATAAGAAAAAGGAAAAGAAAATCTTTTTGGGCAGTTGACAACTATCTATATCCTCCTACAAAGGCTGCAAAACTCAAGGAGATACATAAGCTGACTAAACACAAATCTACAATCAAATTAAAAAAAAAAAAACCAAAATAAGCACCAAAAGTTTGAAAATTACTACTATCACATAAAGAAAAAGAAAGAAAAAAAATGAGAACTTGTAAGGATATATCACCCCAAACTTAAAACATGGCAATGTCCAATGCCACAAAACATAAGAGCCAGAAAAGAAAAAGAAAAGAACAAAAAAAATGGGGGAAAAAATAAAATCCACCAAAATGCGTGAGGAAAAGAGAAAAAAATGATTTAGAGGTGTTTGGGTTTGAGTTGGGGAAGAAACGGGAAATAATTGGGTGAAAATGGCTTTCTATTATCAAGTTAGGATACATGCTGACACTGCTTTGGTAATCTGACCATAACTGAAGTTGCAAAATTCAAATTGAGTTGATTTTGGTGTTATTGGAAAGCTAAGACAAAATTCTACAACTTTCATGAAGACACCAAAATCAATTCAAACATTTAAGGGGGTGAACAATTGTGCTCAAGTCAGAAGATGAAAGCTATCAACATTTCAGCAAGGCAGACCATTGCACAGATTGTGAGAAATCTCAAAAGGGGCCATGAGATTTATTGTTTCACTCAAAAAAGTTGTATTTTTCATACAAATAGGTCATGACACATGAGAAATCTCACTAAAGGGCCTTAAAGTACTTTATTTACCTAAAAAAATTTTGAATTTTCTTTCCTCTAAATTTACCAAGTCCATATCAATCTAAGAAAGCTCAATACAATCAAAACCACACACAAAATACCTCAACGACCTATGACTTAACACATGTATCAATTTAATCATGTTAAAGCACTTTATACACAATTAAGAATAAAAAGGTTAGACTATTCTCCTCTAACTCCATGCTTTAACCATGTTCTTGCTTGCTTAAACTTGATTCTTCTTTTCTTCCTCCATCATCTTCCTATAAGTTCATAAATCAAAATCAACAAGTCTATTACCAAAAGAAATATTGGGTTCACAAAGACAAAACTTAACTTAAAAAAATAAAAAACCAAATGCAAAATAAATAAAAACATGAAAAAGGAATAAGAAGACTTGGCTTGCCTCCTAAGAAATGCTCATTTATAGTCCTTAGCTTAACTATATTGTTAGATTCCTAGATCCCATATCTTGATCCCTTCTTTCTCCTTCATCAATTTAGCACAAAAGCATGATTGCTTAAAGGCTCCTGTAAAAGGGATAATGATTAGTAACTTCATAACTACTTTAGGAATTTTAGCAATTTGATACTCCTAATTTTGTTTCTTGAATAGTTAAAGGTATGAGATCCGATCAGACAGTGAAGGTTCTAATGATCTATGCCAATTTAGCTCTTGTTACTTCTTCTCATTTAATCGTTCTTCTTGAAAGGATGCTTCAATAAATGCTTGCTCTAAAGATGAATAATTTACTAGGTGAGTTTTGTGGGTGGCTTTCTCATTTTCCTTGGACTTATACTCCACTCTCAGCTTTGCACATGATTGACCATCCTTCCAAGTAATAGTTTTACACTGCTCCTTTGTGTTGACAATCTTGTCACTTGAGAGTGTGTCTTGTTGTTCTTCTGTCATCTGCCTCGAGATTCGTTCAATTTGAATTTCTATGTTTCGAAAAGAGGCTCCTTGAATTTTTTAATTCTCCTCAATCTACTAGATGAACTTCTTACGAGTGGCCTCTAGTGATGGCATTCTTGAGATAAACATAATCCCCTCACAAACTTGGTTAATCTCTTCATAGACTTGGTTAAACTCTTCAAATATGGTGTCTAGTGATGAGATTCCATCAAGCTGATAGCTTTGCTGGTTGTATGGGTATGAACCTTGGTTATTCCATGATAGCTTGGCTGGTTGTATGGGTATGAACCCTGGTTGTATGCGTATCAAAGTATGGATCACTCTGGAATCTTGGAGGATTACCAACACAGGTAGCTTGCTCTTTAGGCACATGATAGCTTGGCTTATAATAACCATTTGGATGGCCTCTTCACATAAATGACAAGTCCATAAAGAAGGATTCATTATTTCTAACTACATCTGATCCATCTATTTGGCCTAGGTTTTATAGTAATTACTCACCGTATCCATTCCAGTACCTCGAAAAATAACAAAAAGATCAGGAATAAGAAAATAAAATAAACCTAAAAGAAAAGAAAAGAAAATTTTGCCTAAAGTAGTATCCTTATTAGGTACTAATGATATTGGTTGAAAATAAATTCCTGGCAACAGGGCCAAAAACTTGATAGCAACATTGGCAAGTATATCGGGTCATACAAGTAATAAAGTATGAGTAAAGTATTATTTCTATAGGCATTGACTCGACCAACTACCAATTCTCTAACTTAGAAACTATTTAGGTGTTCTAAACAAAGAGAGTATCGCACTAAAACAAAATGTACTAAGATCACAACAATAGAAAATCAAATAAAATGAAAATGCAAAACAAGTATGGAAGATATCATAGGTAAAAGCACTAGGGGTTTGACTTCACATAGTTATTCCTATGATTAATTTGAGCTCCTAAATCTAATGAATATCTATCTAATAATTGATGGAGAGGGATTCCTAATCTAATTGGTGCATAATTGGTGCATGATTCCTCTAGCATGCTAATCCTCCCTAGATTTTAGAACTCAATTGATTCCTCAACTTGAACCCTAAAAAACTAAAGGCATTACCGATTTGTGAATCCCTTTACAAAGTTCCATGAAATCCCTAATCTCTATTCCTAGTCAATTAAGAAATAAGGTTTCTATTTTGTTGTCTCTATTATGTACCTAGATTCCTCTTAGTCTACATAACTCTTTTGTCAATCTATGGGTTGTGAATCCACATATAGCATTAAGAACGGATAATAGAAACATAATTGAATAAGAAAGAATTCATTAAATTGGAAATCTCAAATAATCATATTCACAACGTAAGTTACATCGTCACTTTAGCATAAGATATTTAGCCAACTAATATATTTAACAAATACAAATCCAAGGACATAATGTATATGCTAAACATGAATCAAAGAGAGAAGAAAGATGAAGAATGGATCCCAATCATGCATCTTTTCCTCCTTAATGTAGCCACCAACACCATAGCTCTTTCTTGATGTCTCCCAAGAGAATTAGATGAACAAAGAATGTTACATGGTCAAGAGATAGCCAAAGGTGGCCAAGAGGGGCCAAGAGCCTATCCTCTGACGAAGACTCCCTTTCAACCCCCTTTTGTGAAGTTGCTTTTATTTCTCCTTAATTCTAGGTTTGTTAGATGAGAAAAGATAAGATAAGATCTCAAATTATCACCCTAAGATTTATTTTTATCCTTTCTTAATAAATGCTTAGGACCAAAATAAATATTTTTCCTTCTAATCTGATCCAGGTCACAGCTTTGGTGCAGAGCTTGGATATAAATAGCTTTGAGTTGTATCCCAATTGGGCCAGGATAACCCAATTCACATTTTGGTACTAGATTGATATTGGACTACTTAACTTCCAGGCTCTGTAACTTTGGGCTAAACATAAAAGTTGTAGAGCATTTCCTGAGCTTTCTAAAACTACTTTATTTTCTCAATCCAATCTCTGTAGAGAGAGATATATTGCAGTGCTTTCTAAGAATCTCCTCAAATAAGCTCCAAAACTCTTTGGCTCCAAAAATGCCTCTCTTGCAAAATTGAATAAAATAAGCTTCCAAGCCATCAAATTCACCTAAAACTTACCAAATTTAACATTAGTTCCATTAATTTCACAAAAGTCCAAATATTATATACAAATTGGCTAATTTCTTAACAATTAAAGTACAAAATCATGTCAAATTAAAGCACTAAATGAGTGTATATTATACACTCATTACTAGGATTTAATGTGCGATAGAATCTATAGGAGCCATGTTATTAAGAGGAAACAATTTGGTGTAAGGAAAGGAAAATTCATCGAAGATCACATGCCTAGAAATATAAACCCTACTAGTTTTAGAAGGACATTTATAGCTTTGGTGATCTTCAGCATAGCCAAGAAAAATGCATTGTTTAGACTAGAAATCTAATTTATGTTTGATGTAAGGTCTCAACAATGGGTAACAAGCACAACCAAATGATCTAAGGAAGGTGTAATATGGGATTTTGTTAAAAAGGGCCTCAAAGGGTGCTATGTGCTTGAAGATTGGAGTGGGAAGTAAGTTGATTATGTTTGTAGTAGTGTGAAAAGCCTCTCCTCAAAAGAACACAGGAAGAAAGGAAGCAACTAATAAGGTAAGACCCAATTCAATTATTTGTCTATGTTTCCTTTGACTCCTCCTATTTTGTTCATGAGTATAGGGACAAGAAATGATTTTTGATGAATGCCATGGTTCTGAAGAAATTTAGTGAAAATTAGGTATTCTTTAGCATTTTCAGTTTGAGCAACCTTTATTTTCTTGCCTAATTGATTTTCGACTAGGTTTTTGAATCTCACAAATAGTACCAAAAGCTTGAGAGTTCTAGTTGAGAAAATAAATCCAAGTGCACCTTGAATACGCATCTATGAAACCAATATAAAATTGAGCTCCATTTGTGGAAGCCCATGGGGTAGGACCCCAAATGTCTATGTAAACTAGTTGTAAAGGTTCATGATAGACATATTTAGATGAAGAAAAAGGCAATTGATGAGCTTTGCCAGTATAATAGGATTCACAAGAAACATGAATTTTATTCCCATCATGAGAGACATTACATCTTTGTAAAACTTGGTGAACAATCGTATTAGATAGATGTCCAAGACTGGAATTCTACAACACAGTATTATTTCTCAACGAATCTATTCTAGTTACATGAAAAGCACTATGTATAGTAGTGCAGGAATCTAAAGAAAACTAAGAAATAGAATTAATACAACTGAGATGTTAAAGATACAGAAATCATACAAAATATCTTTAAGTATGCCTTGGATAAGTATCTCCTTTGGTAACCTGAGATTTAGGATAACAATGATTAGCATGAAATTCAAAAAAGACTTGATTCTCTTTTGCAAGTTGTGATACATTCATAAGATTCTTGGCTAGACTTAGGACATGTAGCAACTTATGAACAATAAGTTTAGCATTAGAAGAAGGGGAATAAAGATTAGAATGCCTTGAACAAAATATGCTCATACCTAAGCCATTGCCAATTTGTACCCTGTCACTACCTTCATAGATGGATTTGTTGTTGACCATTGAAGGATCTAGTGTTGGATGGTTTGAAGCTCCTAAATCCGGATACCAAAGAGGGTAATATACAGTGGAAAGGGTTGTAATTAATGGTTGAGACAGATTGGCAAGCTAAGGTATATTGAAAGTTACATAGGCTTGCGGTTGAGGTGCACTTAAGACGGGGAAGGCATGTTGAGTCAGATTCTATGTAAGGTGGTGTTGAAAACTCAAGAGAAGGAGAAAGAGTTGAGCAGAGCTAAAAGATTCTAACTAGCTGTTGACTTATACAACTGGAACATAAATAACTTTAGAACTGACTTAACTAATTTCAATGGTCATGTGTCCCTAACATGCTCTTTTAGTGAAGCTTAGAGATAGTCTTATAAGAATTCAATATTTAGTAAGAAATAGTTTTCAAATGAGAAATTCTTAAAAGATATTCTGAAAGAAAATATCTTTAATAAGTAGAAATATAAATTCATGAAGATTTTGTTGAATATTAAGAAAAGCATTAGAATACATTCTGATACATTGTCCTTATTTTTGTAAAATGCACTTGTATCATTTTTCAACATTAGCACCTTAGTGCCATTTATTCACTTAAGTTTAAAATTTACTCCTTTAAAAATGAGGGCATATCAACTGAGATGAGTGATTTATTATGAGAGTAAATAAAGCAAAGTTTGGCTATATGACCATATATTGATAGTCAAGATTAAAATTTATTTGAAGGTCACATGGCTTTATGTTTTGATTTTGACTATCCATATAAGATCCAATGATCAAGATTTACTCCTCCTATTTTTACAATTAACCACTTTTCTCACTGGATCTAGTTAAACCGATGTAACTTCAAGCCAATGTTACACCATTGAATAATTATTTATTGGGTGTAATTTTTTACAAACCTACTATTGGATTAGAAGTTTATCTTTTATAGATTATCTCTATAATATTTCATATTAATCTAAAATCATTTGATATACTTTTTATATACATGAAAATTAACATAATATATATAAAATCAACATGAATAAGAGTTATTTGATTACACTCTTATTGATATTCAATTTTTATAAAATTTGGCACAAATGATCTTCATGACCAATGGCTAGATTGATAAAAAATATATTTTATAGAGAGTTATTAAAAGGTGTAACTATGCTTAAAGTTATATCGATATAACTTAATCCTAGATTATATGTGTGTGTATATGTGTGTGTGTGTGTGTGTGTGTGTGTGTGTGTCTTTTTTCCTTTTTGGATTAGATAGACCTCAAGTTTAGAAAATTAGTTCATAATTAAATTGAGGTAAATCCCTATTTTAGAAATGACATAAAGACATGGATATTGGTACTTGCAGTCGCAAAGTTAGGTCCATGTATCTTGTATAATGATCAACATATGTGGAATGATAATTAATTGTAATGGAGTTTTAGAAGCTCCATGTAGGTAACAAGCCTCTAATATTTGATCTCTACGCTCAAAGCCTCGACTTTGGTGATGTAAGCTTTGTTTATTTGGTTTTTTGGTGGGATTTTTGTTGAATAGAATTCGACGAGCTAATCCTTGAATCCAGATCTCACTTCAAGAAAGGGAATCGTTTCCTCTCAAAAGGAACTAAGGTTTTAAGCGAAGTATACCACACAACTTGATTGTCGAAAAAGAGCAAGTATAAAGAACGAGTAATTTAATTTAAACAAGTAGAATGTATGTAGAAGAATTAAATGAAAGCAATACAAAAGTTTAAACAAAATACAAATTGAATTGAAATACAAGAAAATAAATGAAAACAAAGAAAACAAACTAAAGGCAATAATCTTTACTCATAGATTCCTTATTACTGCATGGTATCACGGTAACTACACAGTCTAAAGGAGTAAAAGTGTTTAATCATGTCATCTTAAATCAGCTGAACTCTTATTTACTGACAAATTCTATATAACTCCTAATAATTGCTCTTGACGGGTGTCACTATCTCATTGCTTTGACATGGTTAGTGGTTGCTCTAACTAGCTTAAACATGTAACCACATTCTTCATTACATCAAGCCACTCTTTATGGTGCTTAATAACTACACCCATATTCTCAAATGTGTGGATCGTGGGTAATTACTCCCTTGTATGAATCTTTTTGACAGCTTATGCTTTATCACATGCCATCCACAAGCCTATGTCAAAAGGGTTATGTTGCATCCTCAAATCAAACTAAGTATTGAAGTTCCCTTTCTTCTGACTGTTGAATGTCCCCACCAAATCATCATTCAATATGATTTATCATTCCAATTCATCCTTATTTGAACCTGACTTTGACGAAATTACTTGGCTACTCACATCTTCATGATTTCTACATTGTCAAATTCATTACATCAAAAGCGTCTCATTTGACAACCTAAATTTGAAGCATAAATCTCACCATCATTGAATTTTTGATTCAACTACCTAACACTTGGCTGAGATCAAGTTCATCACACTATCATTGATGACTTGGTTATTCACTATTTGCTGAAATATGAACGAAATGGCTTTTCGATCATCGATGGCGGAGCTTAGGATTTTGAGAGACATACAAAGTACTATATATATATATATATAGTACTTTGTATGTCTCTTAAGCATGGGTGCAAAGTTTGGGTGAAGTACCCACATAGGGTAAGTATTCAATATTGATACATTTTGGGTGCACATATGTATGCTTAAGTACATACCAAATTTTTTTTTTCAAAAAATAAAAATTGGGCACAACTTAAATACAACTTGGTGTAGCTTGCGTACTTGGCTCACTTAAATTGTGTTAGCTTGCCCTTTTTCCTTTAAAACAAAAAAGAAAAAGAACATTTCTCTAAGCCCTATTCCCTTTTCATTTTCGACCTAACCCCTCATTCCCCATAACCAACTGTACTCATACCCTTTTTGCCATCGCTTTTCTCCTTCCACTGCTCCATTGCTGACGGTGCTGATAGCCACCACCAGCGACAACATAGGATGGTAGAATGAGTGGTCAGGCACTCCTACTGTAACACCCTAATAAACTCATATTACGCTTAAGTCGTATTGCGGCATTTTATTAGTTGTTACTTATATTTGCGGAAAACTGAACTTCCTTTTATAATTAAGTTACGCGGATATGGTAAAATTTTTTGAAATACGTCATCGCCTTGTAGCGTTTTGGAAAGTAAAGCCTTGAGTGAGAAGATAGATATAGAGGGAACATGCCGTAACAAATCATACCACAATATCATAAAATATGAGAAAAAATAAATAATTAGTAATCACAAATACATCGCAATACATAGCTAATCATTTCACCCATATGGGTTCATAATGTTAACAAATACATGGAAGAAGACTCATGGTCGTGCTATGGTCCAAATACTAAAGTACAAACTAAAATGACATCGTTCGTCACAAAAAGGAATATGTGAAGGTGCAGAACAACAGTAACTGCAAGTCCAAAACAGAATAGTCTGGCATCCCTCATCATACGTCTACTTGCAGTGTGGGGGATCCATGCTCCACTCCACCGAATGTGCCATCGGAATCTGGTGACGATATGGAAAATAACTAGGGTGAGAAATGATATTTCTTAGTAGAACTCGAACTCGACACGGAGGTGTCATTATCATCGTCCCAGCCACTTCAGTTTTATAAATGAAAACATTGAGCATTCATAAGGTTCAATTCTTAGATTTTCGAAAACATGAATATCTGAAGCGGATTCAATTGTTAACGTACCCTCTAATTCATGGAAATTATATCATAACATGCACGAGAACAAGTATAATTAAATATAACATGCATGGATGAGTTATAGGCTTCTCTTAACATCTTCCCTTCAAGGGTTTGGACCGAAGTCTCTTTTCTTTTCTTAACTTGACTTTATCTTAAGTCTTTTTCATCCACTAAACATAGGTGGTAATGAGCTCATACTATGATCATCGCCACCATAACTTTTTGGGACTTACACTGGCTGGGTCAATGCCATGCCTCATAGAAGCCCTGTCCCCTATACTCATACTAGCTGGGTCTATGCCATGCCTTGTAACATCCCTATATAACGTAATAGGAAATAACAAAAATAAACTTTTATTATTCACAACCTTGCCCATAAACTTTTTAAAAAATGACATTTAGATCTTTAGATCAATAGAATTAGCAGAATAAAGTTTTAAACGAAACAGAATCACATAGCGAAAACGTAGAAACCTAAACCTCGGTTGATTGAGCCATGAAGGTATCCATATGTGAAATGACATGGGATGCCCCTAGACTTACCCATAATTACGATAATGTCATTAGCCATGAAAAACAAAAACATAAGGCCCTAAATTTGCAAAATGTTTAATGTACACCGTTAATCGATTAACTCGATTTTATTGAGTTTGTAGAGTTAATTAAAAAGTTAATTAGAGGTTAACTAAGAGTTGATTAGAAGTTAAATTAGAGAAATTAGGATTAAGATAGGAACTTATAAAACCTCACAAAATTCTTCAAAACTGTTTTACCGATTTAAAGGAAATCGGTAGAATTTTGGTATTTTAAACTGTCGGAATCAAACCAATAGAATTACATGCCCTAAACCCTATGATTTAAGGCTGAATACTTAGCCATTTAACCTCTAAATGTGGCGCTACAAAAGCCACAAAAATGAAGAGAGTTGGCTGAATATTTGGCCTCAAACTCTCAACCAATCAAATTGTAAACATCCAACTACCTCTTTTTATTTGAATCAAATTTTTCCTTCCTCATTCCTTGCTGAATTCGACCCCTTTCCAGCAGCCTTCCTCTCTTCTTTTCTTCATCCTCTTCATCTCCTTCCTCCTCTTTCAGCCTCCATTAAGCCTCTTGCATCCATATCTTCCATTAAAACTCAAGACTAGCTAGTTGTTGCTTCAAGATAAAGGTAGAGATTCAACTTGTTCTTATTTTCTTGGGTATGAGGGGCTGATGGTGGCTCTATTTTCTCTATTCTTAATGTGATGATTGAATGAATATGATGATATTTGGCTTGTTTATTGGCTATTGATGATGTTAAAATCGAATAGGAAGTAAGAAAGGATGAGAATAGAAAGATGTGAGAAGCTGGAAAACCAAAGCCCTTCGGCAGTCGGTACGGCGGAGTGTACGGCTTCGCCTACCACCATTTAAATTTGATGAGACCATTTTTATATAAAATTAGACATTCAGGGCTTTCCATACATATATCATATAAGGCCATTGGATTAGTATTGAGAGAGATATGAATTTTGGAAGTTTGCCCTAGGTTTTTGAGTTTGATTTTAGGCAGACTGGGTTGTTCAGGGCAAAACTTGCCTGATACTACTTGGAAATAAATGAAACTGACTTTGTTAGAAAGCTTACACATAGAAGAATATTCATAAAAATTTTAGAGTTAGATAAGGTCCCATTTGTTCCCAGTAGCTCGAGAAATTTGCCCTATGTCCAAACTGGGCTAAAATAGGGCAGTTCAGGAAGTCAAATTTCGGGGCTTATAACTTGAGTCCTACTATGGCAAATGGAATGGAACTTTTTGCATATGAAAGGTTGTCTTGTCAGATTTAATATGAGACCAATTTCGTATAATTTGAATTAGTTTTCAAATTTTAGTGGATTTTTACTTTTAAGTGTGTAATTCTGGCTAGCTACAAGGCAGGCCGGGATAAAACCTAAATAACTTGAGCTATATTTATCGAAATTAGATAGGACTAAAGAGATTATAAAATAGACACATAACACTTCAACATATTCAAAATTCAGGTCTAAATGATTTAAAATGAATTTAAGGCTTAATTTCTAAAAATGGGCAGAGTTGAAGAATATGATCAGGATTTCCAAAATTAAAGGATTATGCACCTTAATGCATATATGAGTTCAATTACAGTCTAATTGTTGCAATTCCATGTTGGTGCTTGAAAGATTAATGCATTATATTTGATATCTTACTGTGATTGACTGTCTATGGAAACTGGCACTATTCATGGGGAAACGAATCTGATCCGTTATGCTGCTGAATGTTCGGTAGAATTGTAAGGAGGTTATGAGCTCTTATATGCTATGAATATTTATGATATGAACATGAAATTCTATATGCAAGGATATATGAAGGTAAATGAGAAAGCATATATATGAGTACATTCAGCATGTTTATGCATGATTATGTATGAAAATGAAAGGGTATGAACATATTGAAGGTGGATCCCTTCACCTGGAGATAGTTATAAGATCCCTCATTGTGAAGGCAGTTATATAAGCCAAGATTGGGTCCCTTTACTTGGAGGTAGTTATTTGGGTCCTTCCAGGTGAAGGCAGTTAAAAGATAAAGATGTGGGTCCCTTCACTTGGAGGCAGTTACACATTGGGTACCTCCCTGTGAAGGCAGATAAAACTTTTGGATCCCTTTATGTTGGAGGCAGATGGCCAACTAAGTCCCTCCGACCTAGAGGCACGTGGGTCCCCTTGTGGGTTAGTACTGTGTGACGACGGTCACGAGTTGAGCTCACTCCTAGATCAGACTACCCAAGGGCAATAAAGACTAAAGATCAAAGCATATGCAAGCACCCTAGAGACGGCGATATGTAATGCCTAGGTGTGCCAAGAAAAGAAAGCAAAGAAAGTTAAAGAAGACATCAGTGCATTTATATAAATTCAAGTATGAGTATTTGCATAATTATATTCCATATTTTATTAATGTTGAGATTGTTCTATTTACTTATGCTGTATTTATTATTCTAAATATGAAATATTGCCAATGTGACTCAAGTGCGTGAATAAAATGAACTCTGCTTCGGACAATATATTTTCAAACTATAAAATTGAATAGTCTATTTAACATGTTCATATTTTTAATAATAAACCGAAGTAGCTGGAGATAATAATGATGACACATGATATGGTAGTTTAATGAATCCTACTGAGAATTTAAAATTCTCACTCCTATATTTGTTTCCATGTTATCTCCAGGTCCTTCGAGGCGGAGTTGACTAGTAAGATTGAAGGTGGCCGAGGGTTGCTGCCAGACAAGGTTCGATTAAGTAACAGTAACAACTCCTAGGTGAGGTATTATGACTTAAGCATAGTACCATGCTTAGGAGGGTGTTACATGCCTTATGCGAGTCATGGGTGCAGGGGTTTTCTTATTACGGGCCACCTTCCTTTTCGAAGGATCATACCCTTAGTTCAATCTTTTCTTATTAAGGCTTATTATACTTAAATTATTCTAAGTCCATGAATTTCACAAAATTCTGGCAGCATGATGGCTAGACCGGAGTTTCCCCACAATTGCCAAATAGAGAAATCCAGTTATAAGTCATCATCATATGTTATTCAACATCATATACATCATACTCATCATTAACCTATTCATTATATCCATCATCATCATTATATCATCATATCATCATACTTGCACATAGACATAGATATATTACAAACAAAGTTTTATGAGCATGGCCTAGTAAATTAGGTGCAAGCTTTTAATTAAATTTATCTATTGTGTCAATTCTTTTATTAGGCATATGGTCAATTTTGTCTATTATCCTTTTTAAAGCTTTTTAAGTTGAATTATGAAGTTTTTCCCATATCTTAATTTGAGGGTCTTAATATTTTCAAGCTTATTTCTCATTAACCTTTAAACTTAACTATAACCAGTTTTACTTTTACAGTGGGGCAGTAATTTCAAAAATTTGCCAAAATTTCATCTTTTATAATTTTGAGTATGATTATACTTCTCTGAGTCTATTTTTAAGCAAAATAAAGCCCGTCAAAAATTCATTTTGTAACTTGAGATATGAATGTTTTACTCTGACTGTTCTATCTCTTAGATTCATTCTGCAATAGTGCCTTGTAAACTTTACTGGGAGCATCTCACAAGGAATCTGCAAAAACTATTTTATGGGGGTGTTCCTCTATATCTTAGCTTTCTAACAAACTTAGTCCCACTAAAAAATGTTTTGCATGGCTCAAGTTAATAAGTTTTTTGTACAAACTGCCCGAACAAAAACACATCTTGGGATAGCCCAATTTGAAAATTCATATCTCCCTCGTTTTAAAGCCAAATTTCACTTATTTTATGTGTATAAAAAGCTCTACTAGTCTAATTTCATTTAAAATTAGTTTCGTTGCATTTCAAGTTGTATTGAATGATTTATTTATTGCACAAAATAGATTGCTAGAATTTTCAGCTTCAACAGTTTTTGTTTTAATTAGTTTTCTTATAAAAACATTAAGTCTTTTCCTCAAGTGACCACTTTTCCCTTCTAAACCAATTTTATATTTTGAGATCTTGACAAAAATCAATATTCTGACATCTAAAAAGTTGGGTTCAACATAAAATAAAATGCACAACTAAAGTCATTTTCCAAGAGAAGAGCAATAACTACAAGTAAACTTTTTAAAATAGAGTATGGCCATGAGGCCTTTAGAATAAGTTCTAAAACCACCTAGTTATGGAGAGATTAGGAGTTCTAGAGCTTGAAAACATAGAAGAAGGAAGGGTTAGAGTCACTACCGTAAAGATTCTCTTGAAAGCTTGAAGGGAAAGAAAGGTGTTGGAGATGACTTCCTTCTTCTTGAGCTTGCTAATAGGTCTAAGTGAGTGTTTGGTTTGCTTCTTCAAGAGCCAAAGAGGGTAGTTCTTGATGAGTTTGTGAGGGTGGTGATAGAAAATGAGGTTGATGATAGTGGAAAAGTGAGAAGAACAAGAAGGGAAATAGGAAAAACAAGGAGAGGTTGAGAGGGAAAGAAGTAGCAACTTTGTGTCTTTGAGGAAGGATGAAAATCACAAATGAGAGAGTGAAGGGGAGTTGTTTTGGGCGCAAATTTGGGAGAGGGGGCTGATGGGTTTTGCCTCCTCCAACAAGCACTAAGGAGTAGGTGAGTTTTACTTCTTTTTCAAGCACGAAGGCTAGGAACCTTGGGGTAAAAAGGTTGGTTGTATTTCCTTTGAGTCTTGGTGCATGTTATGCACCATTTTGTGTTTTCTCAAGTGGGCAAAGGCAAGGTCTACTCCTTCTTATGATAAGACTCTAGTGAAGACTAGCTCTTCCTTAGGTTAGGCTTAACTAGAGAATGATGCCAAAATAGGCTTGATCTAAGGGTGCAAGATTAGGAAGCAATGGATGGTTAGATCTTGCTCTTGTCTTGGCCAAAATTTTTGTGCAACAATTAGGAGGAATTTTTGAATTTTCAAAGCTATTAAAATTATCTAAGTTGTTAATCAATTTGATTAGTTTAATTTCTCTTTAGCCGATTTTGGGTAATTAGACTTTTAAGTCGTTTTTCCTCTAAAAGAATTGCTTTTATAAATTATGTATTTAGGGTTTAGAAATTAATTTATCTCAATTGATTAAGATAAAACAATTATCATGTATTTAATCAATAAGATTATATTAGCTTAATAATATTTCTAAGTTACGAATTAATGAGGTTCGATTAATTAGGCTTTAATAAAAATGTTTAGGGCATTATAATTCAATTATTGACTTGACTCAAATTACTAAGCTCTTGCTCATCAAGATTAGCCGATTAGTCCTTAGTTAATCATTAATCTCTTTAATTAACTAGGGTCACTGAGCTAATTATCTTAAATAAAATTGGGGATGTTACGCCCACCATGAGCAGCGGCGCACCATGAGTAGCAGCACACTCCTATTCTTCTCTAGTGATCGACAATAGCAGCAAGCATTTCTCCTCTAGTTAGCCTTAAACCTTTTTTTAAACCTTATATTTATGCAATGACTGATTATTTTTTATTGTTGTTCATGTCATTATTGCCATTTCAATTCCTATTTTGTTCTAATGTTCTTCTCCATTGATTTTTCTTTGCTACAACTTTTTTGGAATAGCCTAATATTTGTTATGTAATTGTTCCTTAAAGTTGTTTCCTCTTATAATTTTTCAAAAAGTGGCTTGGGTTGATGTCTAAATTCTTTGATTTGGGTTTTTTTTTTTTTTGTTTAGATTGAAAAAAAAATCCAAAGGAGTAATTAAGCTTTTGAGTAATACGAAAATTGTGTAATATAACAAATGCAATATAGAGATGAAAGAGAAAGAGAGTGAGTGAGTGGGAATCAAAGGGTTAGAATAAAGGTATGACATGAGAATGTGTTAGTAGGGTATATACAGAGGTCGTGGACAAAGACATTTCTGCATGGAAGAGACTAGAGGACATCTTATACATAATATTCATGGACAGTCTCCTAGAGTCCTTGTCCAAATCATGGCTTTGGCAATGATAAATAACATTTTGATACATAGATTAACCCTCATATTTAGTTTATTGGACCTCTTTTGTGCTTAATTGATCAATATTAGACACATTTTATGAGTTTAGGCTCTAATTGGGCTTAATTGTATTTTTTCAGCATTATTATAAATTTATACTATTTCTATATTTTGAGCATATCTTGAGTTGTCAACCTCTAAAAATTGCAAATTTTATATTATAGGAAAGATAAGAGAAAAATGTACAACTTTGATGAAGAAGTCAAAAACTAATTCAGATGTCTATTGGGACGAATTGGGCCACGAAATCAAAACAGGGCTGTTGGGCTGCAACCTAAGCAGTGTGCACTAATTGAGCCATAACTTAAGTTGTATACATTGGATTAAGGTAAAACTGGTGCCATTTGAAAGCTAAGATATAAAGCTTCAATTCATATGCAGAATACTCTCCAAAATAATGACATCTTGATAGACTTATTAGCTATTGAAGTTGACTGATGCAAATAGAGATACAACCTAGATATGCTATAAAGATTGGGTCATAACTCTCTCATTTCAAGGCCAAATTAAGCAAATTGGGTGTCCACTTAAAGCTAAGAGGTAGAGGATTAATTTGGGCTAAAGGTAAAAGTTGGATATTCACATTTGAGGTCTAATAAGAAGAGAGAAAATAGAGACATAAGGACTCTCCTCTCCAACATTTTTTTTCATTTTTCTCTCTTCTTTTCTCCTCTTCTCTTCTTTTCTTTTCTTTTCCTTTCATTTTGTAAGACTTGTTTTGACTTCTATTTTGTAACTTTCATTACTATGGGGGAGTAGGACTTCAAGCTAGTTCAAGGAGACTCCAAAGGTATTATAGTTGTAATCTTTAAACCCTATGCTTGAATCTAAATCATGTTTGTTTTCTTGATTCTTTGCCTTCTTTAATTTATATACTTACATTGAATGGTATCAAGATGTGGGTTTATGAATGTGGAATTAGTTGGGCGATTACTAATTAGTTAATTGGTATGAACTTGATTAATTAAAGAATTAGGAATTGGATTTAGGTTCAAACCTAGGCTAAAGCAATTGGGGTTAGAAATCAACATAGGTTAATTAGAGTTGAGGTCTCAATTATCTAATCAATTATATGTTGGTTGAATTCCGAGAGTTCTCTAGGTATAATTGTGGGGTTATTACTCCATGTATTTGATATATTATGCATTAATGATTGATTCATCTTATGCCTAAGGAAATTTTTGAACTAGTGTTTTTATTTTCAACTAATTTTCTTTTATAACTTATTTACTGCATATTTGCACTGACCCCCTTGTTACTTAACTAGATAGCAACAACATCCTTGTGAGACGATCTTGGTTACACTATACTTCAAATTAAGTGTAATTAAGTATTTTAAAATTGTAATTTGGAGTAGTTGCGACACTTGCTACCAGGCAATTATTTCACTTCGAAGGAAAAGTGGTGGATGTCTTTATTTCAAAGAAAAGGAGAAAGACAAATCCTTCCCCTTTTCTTTTCGTCCGATTTGTGAAGATTATTGAGGCTCAAAAGGTTATAAGTTAAATGGAATGGAAATAAAAGGGTAAGAAGATAACATTATCTACAGTTGATTACTAGAGAAGAGGTAGGAAGCAAGACAAGTCAGATGTGAAGCTAAATAATCAAATTCAGTATAACCAAAGTAATGGTTGTTTGGTTTGAACGGGTAAATCCTACAAAGATGCGATGGTACAAGGAAAACCCTAAGGAATGAATGGGTCTGTGAATAGTGAAGAAGGTCAACAAAAGAAAGAAGTAAAGCCAAATAGTATGTACTAGAAAATAAGAGTCATATATGGTGAGGTAAACCATGATATGAAGGCAGTATTGTCAATGACTTTAGTTAGGGAAACCATATAGTGATTGCGCATAGGCATGCCTTTAAGAAGTTAAAATAGGAAATTGCTTTTGTTTCCTATGTTAAAGAAATGGGGGGTGTATAAAGCACTTATTTCTTTTGTATCTATGGAGGCGATGGAAGAAGGTTTGAAAAATGATATACAAACCTTGTTGAATTTTTTTTTTTTTTGGAGATTAGGAGGTGTCTGTGGAGGAATTCTGCCAAAGTCGTACAATGTGGATTGAATGCTTTGGTATTCCACCACATGCACGATCTACAAGGAACTTGAAGAAGATTTGTGACATATTTGGGACATTAGTTTGTTTTAAGAAAAGTACAAAAGAATGAGGCGCTTTAGCTCTGTAAAGCTTATAATGGACACATGTTGCTTCTAGAGTATACAAGGTAGTGTGTACATGTTAGAAGAAGGCATAGGCTATGATGTTCATGTGAAGGAGATTGGCCATGAATTGAGTATGTGTAATAGCGGCAGAAATGGTGTTAGTAGCTATGTTAAGGGCTAGCCATGGGAGGACTGTATTTCTGTTAGATGAGGGTAGGGAAGAGGAGGATATTCTGGTGGTCGATGTTGGGAAGGATAATTTGGTCATCTTTTTTACCAATGCAATTGATGACAATTATGTTCTTAATGATATATTGGGGGATAATGTGATCGTTGATTGTGCTTTAGAACATAAATAGAATAATGACCAATATAAGGGAAATAATAAGGTAGGGCTAGGAATTAATATTCTAGCAGTCATACGAAGTGCATAGATGATGATCAATGCACTATAGAAGTCTGAAGGGACTCAGGCTTGGGTCTTACAACTCAATTATGTAACACCCTACTTGCTAACTATTATCCTACCATTTAGTTCACTCTAACAATAATTAACTAGTAGAATATTATTAACTTTTCTTCTTTAATTTTTTGAGGATAATTTTTTTTTGTCGATTGTAGTTACTTATTTAATTTATTTTACCTCCTTTTACATGGCGAGAGTATTTCTATAACATACTAGTCAGCATAACCCACAGAAGAGACAACTACAATATACATAAAATATATCACTATAGCTACTAAAATGTAACAGTCAGTACATAACATAGTCCAAATACAATATCACTATAGCATTTTGATTATATTCTAAATATTAGTGACTTTGTCTAATACATCTCGATCTAAATACCAAATTTGGACCTAATTTCATCTCCACACTCACGTTAACCTGTACTATTTGGAAACACCAAGCAAACAAGTCAACTAGTAGGATGGTGCTCCTATGGGAGTCTTGCGGCTACCCAGAAATCCCTAAAGAAGGAGGCGAGTGGTAGCGAGTGTCGCAGCCCGCTCCAAATTATAATTTTAAAATACTTAATTACAATAAATTTGAAGTACAGTGCAACCAAGGTCATCTCACAAGGATGCTGTTGCTATGTAGTTAAGTAAAAAGGGGGTTTGTATAAACATGTAGTAATTAAGCTATAAATGAAAAATGGGTGAAATTAAAAACACTAGTTCAAAAAGTTCCTTAAGCATAAGGTGAATCAATCATTAATACACAATACATCAAACACATGGAGTGCGACTAATTTGAGCTATTAGAGAGACTTCCACTAATAATTCCACAATTTTACTTAGAGAACTCAATCAACATATAATTGATTAGATAATTGAGACCTCAACTCTAATTAACCTATGTTGATTTCTAGCCCCAATTGCATTAGCCTAGGTTTGAACCCAAACCCAATTCCTAATTCTTTAATTAATCAAGTTCATACCAATTAACCAATTAGTAATCACCCAACTAATTCCACATTCATAAACCCATATATCAATACCATTCAATGTAAGTATACAAATTAAAGAGGGCAAAGAATCAAGAAAGCAAACATGATTGAGATTCAAGCATAGGGTTTCAAGATTACAACCATAATGCCCTTGGAGTCTTCTTGAACTAGCTTGGAGTCCTACTCCTCCATAGCAATGAAGGTTACAAAATAGAACCCAAAAAAAGTATCTTACATAATGAAAGGAAAAGAAAAGAAAAGAAGAGGAGAGGAGAAGAGAAGAGAGAAAAATGAAAACTGTTGGAGAGGAGAGTCCTTTTTTCACATCTCTATTTTCTCACTACTTATCAGACCTAAAGCATGAAAATTCAAAAATACCCTTGAGCCCAAATTAATCTTCTGCCTCTAAGCTTTAAGTGGACATCCAATTTGATTAATTTGGACTTGAAATGAGAGAGTTATGGCCCAATTTTTATAGCATGTCCAGGTTGTACGTTTATTCGCATCAGTCAATTTCAATAACCAATAAGTCCATCAAGATGTCACTATTTTGGAGAGTACCATATTAATTGAAGCTTTATATCTTAACTTTCAAATGACACCGGTTTCAGCTCAATCCAATGTCTACAACTCAAGTTATAGCCCAATTAGTGCACACTACTCAGGTTCTAGTGCAACAGCCTTGTTCTGACTTTGTGGCCCAAATCATCCTAATAGACATCTGAATTAGTTTTGGACTTCTGCATCAAAGTTGTAGATCTCGCTCTCATCTTTCGTACAATATAAAATTTATATTTTTTAGAGTTGACAACTTAAGATATGCTCAAAATATAGAAATAGTATAAATTTGTAATAATGTTGAAAAATATAATTAAGCCCAATTAGAGTCCAAACTCATAAAATGTGTCTAATATTGATTAATTAATCACAAAAGAGGTCCAATAAACTAAATATGAGGGTTAATCTATGTATCAAAATGTTACTTATCAACGAGAATACAAGCAAGATGTTGCATACTTAAAACACATAACTCATAGAACATTTAGCAAGAAAATGTGAGATGATATGGCTTTAATCAATAATAATGTGTCATTTCATGATAAATTCTCATTCCCATCTATATATAAAGGCAATAGTACACTAAGTAAGCTATTAGCACATATTTTCATAACAAATCAATGCAGATAGAACAACACCATAATACCATATGAAATATCATAACTATAAATTAATTAAGCAAGTATACTTTCATATTCTCATGCTGTGGCCTTTTGCTCTATGCTGACGATTTATCATTAGACTCAGTCATAATTGGGCATCACTTATCGCCATTCCCAGTGTGAATATGTTTGCAAGCCCTTTATTAGCATATTTGGATTTGTGAGAGCTCTCTTTGCTAAGGCATCCCTTAGTCAAATTAGTGATCATCCTATCGATCCACTCAAAGGTGGGGCCAAGATGTCACTAGGCAAATATCCTACTTATCCACTTCCAGGTAGGGTCAAGGCATTGCCGAGGTAAATGCACCATTGTCCACTCTATGATGAGGCCAATACATTACTATGACCTTTG
This sequence comes from Pterocarpus macrocarpus, assembly GCA_031439585.1. Taxonomy (NCBI): domain Eukaryota; kingdom Viridiplantae; phylum Streptophyta; class Magnoliopsida; order Fabales; family Fabaceae; genus Pterocarpus; species Pterocarpus macrocarpus. The sequence continues at coordinate 28,965,304 of CM062513.1, read as the reverse complement.
CTAGATGATAAACATATCCCTTATCCACTACGAGGTGGAGGCCTATATGTCACCTTGGGTAAATACACCACTTATCCACTCCAAGGTAGGGCTAAGGCATCACCATGTGAATGTTTCGCTTGACCACTTTAAGATGGGCCCAATACATTCACTATCCTTTCACATATCTCATTTAACAGCCATAGAATATTTAATTACATATATGGAACACAATTTACATGATCATATCATCATGCTTTTGTTTTCAAATCATGTAGTACACATATATTCCTTTGGTCGTCATTTCACATAATCACATCTCAAGATGCACATATCATGTTTCTTAGTCATTAGCCATCAAGGTTCATATGATCACATCATAAGTGCACATATCATTTCTCAAGCCTTCAAGCCTCGCGTATTTTATCTAGTGAACATAGTCATAGTTCTAGCCATCAAAATTCACATGCTTTATGATAGAGTGTTCTTAGTATTACACCAATTATGAAAATACCAAATTAGGCTAATGGCACTGATAGTTCACTTCAAACATCACATAGTGCACGTCACGCGTATATTATGCCAAGGTTCCTTATATCCATGCATTTAAGTGTATATAACACATGTTCTTCATATCATGTTCTTAATTAAAGCTATCATAGTGAGCATACACATGATAAGAACACTAATCACATATTTATATACTCATTAGTCGATAAAGCATGACTATTCATACATTAAAGCAACTAAATATAGTTATTTAAACTAATTTTTCCCACAAGGCATAATCAAGTCAAATAGCCAAATCCTTTGCCAACTCACATGAAAACATACATATAATTACATCATAAAATATGCTTGCCCTAAGTTAGAATGCTAGACATGGGTTCGCTGATTATGATTCCCCTTTGAGCTCATCTTATAGCTCGAGTAGTAGATTTGACAGTAGGTTTAGCCAGGTTGATTGGTTCTACACCAATTGCAGAGACCTCATCTTCAGCCCTTGATAAGGAAGAGGACTCTTCAACAAGCTTTATTTCTTTTCTTTTGCTTGTCCTTCTCTCCTCAGGGGTTGGTGAGAGATTTCTTTCTCTTCTCTTCTTTTTCTTGCCTTCTCTAGAAGGCTTGGATTTCTCCTTCTTGGCATTGGTTTCTTTCATAGAAGAATCTTTCTTCTTCTTGTCTTTCTTCTCTTTTTCTTTCTCCTTTTCTGGAGCTTGAGGTTTCAATCCTAAGGCTAAGAAGATTTTCGTTGTTGTTGTTGGCCTTTTGTTTCCTGCCCTATACCCATCCAATGGCAACTAGGCCCTGATGAAAAACCCTAGTGAGGAACATGCCATATGGAAGGGTGGCATGCCTTCTTCTCTTAGCATTCACAGTAGCTAATATGAAGTCCAGAATCAACCTAACAAAGTTGATCCTTCTCTTGGTCGTGAGGTAAAACATCACCATTTGATCCACCTCAGTCATAACATCTGTGTTACTATTCTAGGGTAACACAGTGTGTTGGATTGCTGAATATATGGTCCTAACATCTATGTTACTACTCCAGGGTAACATAGTGTGTTGAATTATTGAATATACAGTCCTAATAGGAACAAGCAAGTGAGAAATTCAAATGTCTTTTACATGCAAGCTCCTTTTTCTTGTAAGGACTTTAGTAACCTCCTCCTTTATAGCAGCGAGCTCTTCCTACCATCTCTCTCTAGCCCAACATAGAATAACATCATTTGGTATGTTGGTAATCTGGGTGATGTCGAAGGGTACGACTTGTAATTCAAAGCTTCTAACAATGCTTTGGAGGGAAATGTTGTCTTATCAGAAGGTACCAGGGTACTGTAGAAAGTAGGAATTATCTCGGTGAAGATGTCCTCTAATATTCTCAAGAACTCGCTCCATCCCTGGAATTCAAAGATGTTAAAGACCTTAGGAAAGGTTGTGAAGTTCTCTAGATAGAAACTCCTTCCTCTAGCAATAGGTGTTCAAAAGAAATTATTCTATAATATGACTTGCATCTTATCATCCTTGAAGATATAAGGAATGCTTTGGTCACCCTTGCCTGGCATTGTAAAGTGCGAATATTGAAGCTTGACATAAATAGAGAATGTGTTTGGGTAGAAAATGAAGGTAGAGAGTAGAGAGTTTGAAAGTTTGAAACTTGGTAGCAAATATGAAGAGTTGTGAACAATGTTTTGGGGTTTTTGTGACTTGGGAAAAATTATTTCAAAGTAAGTGATATGGTTTAAAGTTTAAAGAACATGACTAAGGGTCAACTAAATATGAACAGTTTTGAGGCTGAAATGATGGCATTTTTGTGTGTGAGAAAGGGTTTTGGTTTTCCCCGCTTCATTAAGTTGTGGCAACATGGCATAGTGGAAAGTTACAAAATTATCCCATGATCCAAAACTACCTTGATTCTTCATATTCAAATATTTGATCAAAAGCTTGAGTCATCTTTCTAATCAAAATCTTCTTTCTGAATCCTAAGGCATTTTTCTAATATACCTTTTCTGAAACAATCATTCTAAACATATATTTTTTATCATGTTTTGAATACCATTTTGAGCTAACCATTTTGAATAAATCCAATAAATCTTTCTAAACAAATTCTGAATACCATTCTTGAGAAGTCTTCTTCAAAAAGGAAATACAGTTGGATAATGCAATCTCAGCTTTAAGCCTTTGCTTAAGGGGATATGAATTCATGCTCAGAAGCTAATCATATTCATAAGGTTCTTTATATAATGACAATGATCTTCAGCTAGAAGTTTTGTAAATATATTAGCTATTTGATCTTCTGTATTTACAAAATATAGCTCAATATATCCTCTCTAAACATGATCTCTAATAAAATGATGCTTAATGTCTATATGCTTAGATCTAGAATGCTAAATAGAATTTTTGGCACTGGCATTATCACACAAGACAAGGATTTTGGTATACCTCAAGTTGAAATCTTCTAACTACTGCTTAATCCACAAAATCTGAGCATATCAATTTATTGCAGATACACATTGAAAGAGCAATTGTATTTTGCTTTTTACTTGACAAGTTATTAAGGATCTGCTAAGAAAATAGCAGTAGCCACTTGTGTTTTTTTCTTTCAACTCTATCTCCAGTAAAGTCAGCATCACAATAACCTGTTACATCACAGACAATACCTTTCTCATACCAGAAACAAAGATTAGTAGTACTTATTAAATATATCATAATTCTCTTGGCAGAATTTAAGTGTGATTGTTTTGGATTAGATTGAAATCTAGCACAAATACCCACACTTAACAGTATGTCAGGTTTACTAGTTGTAAGATAGAGTAATGATCTAATCGTACCTCTATAAAGTTTGTTTGAAACTTTATCTTCATCTTCATTAACTTCCAGCACTTGAGAAGGATGCATAGGAGTGCTAATGCTTTTGGCTTTGTCCATGTCAAACTTTTAAGCAGATCCTTGGCATATTTCTCTTGATGAATAAGGATCCCATCTTTCTGTTGCTTTCTTTATAAGCCTAGAAAGTATTTGAGCTCTCTCATTGTAATATCCTCAATTTCATATCGTGCTAAATTACCTCAGTAACTCTGAGTAATTAGGCACTTAAGGAGAAATTATGAGATTAAGGCTTAATTAAGAGATTAACTCGGATGAGAAGAGTTAAGATAATGCTTAATGGAGATTAGATAATCTCTAATTAAGTGAGTCAGAGCCTTTATAGCTTAATTAAGCACTAAGCTTAATCGCAAGATTAATTTTTGTTAATCGTGTTATTGTGTGTTGTTTACTAATCCTTGCTTAATCATCTTAATTAAGTTGTATGAGCACTTAATCACATTATTAAATTTAAATTTAGTCAACTAGACAATAAAGTAGAAAGTGATGTCATTAAAGCATAAAGCATTAAACAAGACTACTTTATGTAAGAGTTTGACTATGCTTTGTCTCTCCATCATCCCATTTGTCCCCTTAATCACAAATTAACATAAGATAACACAAAATTAAGCAAAATATCTCACTCTCCTCCCTTTATGTTGGACGCCACTTTCAAGCACACACACACACACACACACACTCACATTTTCATTTTCACTCATCCTATTCTCTCTCTTCAAAGCCAAATCCTCCAACTTCTCTCTAAAACTCTCTTCATCTTCTTCATCTTCTTCTTCCTTTCTCCACCACCACCACCCAAAACCACTCACTTAGCCTTTCAAAGACCTCATCTTTGGGTCTTTGAAGACAAGATCAAAACAGCACAACCTCCATTTTCACAAGATCTCAAGAGCTTCTTCTTCCACTAAGCCAAACTGCACCCATCTACAAGGAAAGGAACTACCATCATCTTCATCTTCTTCTCTAGTTTTTGCGCCATTTCTAAGAAAGGTAGTGATCTTCATCTTTTTCATTTTGTTTGCTCAAGAAAGCTTGGAGCTTGGTTCTTTCATGACCAAGATCTCTAAGTGAAAACTTGAGAAGATCCTTTATGCTCTTCAAGAGCAAAAGTTTCCATTTTTGGCAAAATATGTTCTTATTGTTCTTCAAGTGTTCTTAAGTTTCTACTTTTGGCAAAATATGTTCTTGAATGTTCTTGATGGTATCTTGCTTAAAGTTATTCCTTTTTTTTGATGATGAGTTGATTATTAGAAAAGTTTCATCTTATTGTGTTTTCATGATTTGATAAGACCTTGAACATTCTAAAAGCTTTAAACTTTCAAAAGTTTGCTTCTTGATACACAAAAAGTGGCGCAAGTTTTAGTGCCATCATAAAGTCTTCTTTTGTTTTATTTTGAAGACAAAGATATATGTAAAAGTCTAAGCTTTTTAGAATAACAAGCCATTTTGAATTATAAAATGATATCTTGTTATTTTATGTCTTAGAAATTAAACCTTAAAGAAAAGACCTTTCATAAAGTTTCAAACTTTAATCAAGAATGAAACCTTTAAGTCATAAAAGTGTTGTTTTGTAGCACTTAATCCATAAAGCTTAGATCTTGAACCAAAATAATGCCTAAAGGTGTTAACTTTTATAAAGATCAAGACTTTTAACCTTAAAGTTGATGTTTCATATCACTAGTTGATAAAGTGGGAACCATTTTAATGTAGAGACAACTTTAAATCATAAAGTTGAGACCTTGATGGTCTTAGAATAATTAAATGAGTCAACTTTCATAAGAACAAGCCTTTTTAGTTAAAAAGCTAGTAACTTGTATCATTATTTCATAAAGATCTAATCTTTAAGATAAGAGCTTAATGTTTAAGGCACTTACTTTCATAAAGAATAAAATTTTATGACCACTTTATCAAGGATGATAACTTTAATAATGTTTAAGGTAAAACCTTGATATGTTATTAATAAAAGCTTAAAACTTTGTGAGTTGAATAAGTGAAAAATCACCCTTGGTGATTAGTGAACATTGGTGTTGATGGGTTCATGATGTGGTTATGCATTGTCATGACCCAAGGATTAGAGGGATCTCGAACTCCTTGGGAATAGAAGTATGATTAGAGCTTCTGAGCATACCATGAACCTATGAATCACTAAGTGCACTATCTCAAGGAAAGGAAACAATCACTTAACTTAATTAGTTTGAACAAGTGTTCCATAAGACATGTACTTAAGTAAAGAATACTTTCATACGAGGACTAAGTAAATAAAAGACCACAAACACATATCCTAAGTATGTGATTTTGTCCCAGGTAACCACGAGAAATCATATGAGGATTCATAATATTCTTTGCAAAGGAAAACACAACTATAAACCCTTTTAGGGTATGAATGTGTGATGCCATCCGGCATGATGAATGATGAGTTTGACTGAGCTTTATCTCATGATTGAATGATGAGTGTGACGATATGATATAGATATGATGAACCGTTGGTTGAGAGTTATGATTGGCATTTTAGGGAAGCTCCGGTCTAGCCGTTATGCTGCCGGATTTCCGTCAAAATTATGGACTTAGTCATATCATTGCATGTGTCTAGTCAAAGGAGTATTATGCATGTAAAGTATAATGATAAGCAAAGAATCAATGGGATATGACCCTTCAATCACTTCGGTAAGGGAAGTGAGAGACGGCAATCCACAAAGACTCAAGAAACCTCTGTGAGGGAGGCAAGAGTGACATGGAGGACCCTCCAACTTAGAGGTAACCAATATCGACTTAGTCTGATTTAGTTTGTACTGCGTGACGACGGTCATGGAATGAGCTCATGTCCAAAAGCAGTCTATTTCAAAGGAAAGTAAAGAATGTTAAGCACGTGTTAAAAATGAAAGTTAAAGTATGACCATGTTCAAGTTGATGAGTTGCATAGTCAGGCATGCTATTATATTCCTTATGTTCATTATGAATGTTTATTATGTATATTAGCCTGTATGCCTATGTATGACACTATGGATATGATGATAAAGTTAAAAGTAACCCGCTTCGGGATGTACGTTTTCTAAAACTACTAAAATTGAACCGATATCTGTCCACTATTTTTATATTAAACCCGAAGTGGCTGGGACGATGACGATGACACAGTGTTTGTCTAGTCACGATCCTACTGAGAAATTTAGTATTTCTCACTCCTACGTTTCCATGTCGTCTTTAGAGGATGCCGGCATCGGGCATGGTGGTGATTTTCGTTAAGTTCCCAGTGATGCATTGGCACTTTGACCCGGTGCTAAATGCATCCGTGATCACTGCTCAAGCAACGATATGGGTCTACATCTTCCATAGCCACCAGTTCCGTGCACCCGTGATGAGTTCATTTTTCCACCCTCATGAGCCATTCAAGGACATCACTATGGATGACGTTCGCCTGCCTTTCCATCCTCTGAGTTACCCCACTGACAGAGATTTCGACTCAGACACCCACCTGACACCGACAGTTTCGTTGGATTTCGATCCTTCGGAACCGTCCTATCTGAGCTACCGCGTGGAGACGGACCTGTTTGAGCCTTCCTTCCCGTTCGTGACTCGCCTGTCATACGATTCGTCTTCTTCTTCAGCAGCCCCTCGTCATACTCCACCCCCAGTTCACAGTCGCTGGTTTGCTGAGTTCTAGAAGGCAAACCCGCCGAGTTTCAGAGGAACGTACAACCCTGATCAAGCTGATGAGTGGATCAAAGCCATTGAGAAGATTTTTACGGTGTTGGCCTGTACCGAGGAGCAAAAGGTAGCCTTTGCTACCTATATGTTGGAAGTTGATATCGAGTTCTGGTGGGTAGGCATAAAGAGGCTATTGGGAGGAACCCAAACCCACATCACCTGGGAAGTTTTCAAGGCGCACTTTTATGAGAAGTATTTTCCTGCATCCGTGAAGAATACGAAGGAGCTAAAGTTCATGAGTCTGCATCAAGGGACCATGAATATTGCTGAGTATACGGCCAAGTTTGAGGAGCTGTGCAAGTTCTCGACAATCAATTAAGGGAACCCGGATGAGCATTGGAAATGTGTGAAGTTTGAAGGGAGATTACGTGAGGAGATATTAGCATCTGTAGGACTAATGGAGATCCGTGACTATGCTGCACTCGTCAACAAGTGCCGTTTGGTGGAGGATTGCAACCGCAAGCTGTTTGTGGCAAGGTCCGAAGCCTACAAGAAGAAGTTGGCACCGCAAAGGTAGAGGTTCAAGCCCGAACTCCTGAGGAAACCATTTCAAGGTGGAGGTTTCAAAGGAAGGCAACCCCAGAAGCCTACTGGGAACCTACCTAAGCCGACAAATGGTCAAGCTTACCCTAAGTGTGGCAAACATCATGGAGGACGCTCTTGTTTAGCTGGCCAGAATGCCTATTTCCAATGTGGAAAGCCTGGACATATGGTTAGGGACTGCACTGTTAAGCTGTTGTCTCCTACCAACAAGCCCCAACACCAAGGAAGGGTCTTTGCCCTTAATGCTGAGGAGGCCACTCAGTCTGACGATCTGATCCAAGGTAAGTGCGAGGTTAATGGTAGGACCTTAACTGTGCTGTATGATTCTGGAGCTACACACTCCTTTATTTCTCATGATTGTGTAGATAGATTAGAATTGTCTGTTTCCAAATTGCCTTATATGTTAATTGTTTCTACTCCTGCTGGGAAACCAGTTAAGACTTTTTATTGTTGCTTGAGTTGTCGATTCCAAATTGATGGTAGGTCTTTCATAGTGAATTTGATTTTCTTGCCTTTATTTGGTTTGGATTTGATTCTGGGCATGGATTGATTTTCGGCTAACCATGCTATGATAAATTGCTCTGAAAAATCTATTATTCTTCCCCCTATACCTGTTAAACCCGTGGAGCCTGTTAGTTTGTTTTTGAACTCTGTTAAGGTAGGAAGTAGTGAGTTGGATGATCAGGGATATGTTCTTCTTATGGCAAGTGAAATGGAACTCGAGTAGGTATTGGATAAGATCCCCGTAGTCAGGGAATACGCCGATGTATTTCCTGATGACATACCCGAGTTTCCCCCAGAGAGCAAAATCGAGTTTTTTATAGAGTTGGTGCCGGGTATTGGGCCAATCTCCATAGCATCCTATAGGATGTCCCCGATGGAGTTGTTAGAGTTGAAGGGACAATTAGAAGAATTATTGGAGAAGAAGTTTGTAAGACCTAGTGCCTCACCTTGGGGAGCCCTGGTATTATTTGTGAAAAAGAAGGATGGTAGTATAAGGCTGTGTGTGAATTATAGGCAATTAAACAAAGTGACTGTTAAAAACAAGTATCTCTTGCCTAAGATAGATGACCTCATGGACCAACTGTGAGTTGCAGTTGTGTTCTATAAGATTGATCTGAGGTCTGGGTATCATTAGATAAGGGTGAAGGAGGAGGATATACCCAAGACGGCTTTTAGGACAAGGTATGGGTATTATGAGTTTACGATGATGTCATTTGGATTGACTAATGCTCCTGCTATTTTCATGGATTATATGAACAGGATCTTTAGACCCTATTTGGACAAGTTTGTAGTTGTTTTCATAGATGATATTCTCATTTATTCGAGAACAAAGGAGGAACATGAAGAACATTTGAGGGTTGTGTTAAGGATCTTGAGGGAAAAGAAGCTTTATGCCAAGTTATCTAAGTGTGAATTCTGGATGGAGGAAGTAAAGTTCTTAAGGCATGTGGTGTCACAAGGGGGTATTGCTGTGGACCCAAGTAAGGTTAAAGCTGTAATGAATTGGGAGAGGCCAACCTTAGTGATTGAGATATGGAGTTTCTTGAGTTTAGCCAGTTACTATCGCAGGTTTATAAAAGAATTTTCCCAGATATCTTTACCCTTAACCAAGTTGACGAGGAAGGATGCCCCATTTGTGTGGACAATGGACTGTGAGAACAGCTTTCAAGAGCTAAAAGGTAAGTTAACCTCAACCCAAGTATTAGTTTTGCCAGACCTTAGTGGACTATTTGAGGTTTACTGTGATGCCTCTGGGAGAGGTTTAGGTTGTGTCTTGATGCAGAATAGGAACGTGGTGGCTTATGCCTCTAGACAGTTGAAGCCTCACGAAGTGAACTACCCAACCCATGACTTGGAATTAGCAGCAGTAGTGTTTGCCTTGAAGATATGGAGGCATTGTCTATATGGTGTGAGGTTCGACGTGTTCTCTGATCATAAGAGCTTGAAGTATCTCTTTGATCAAAAGGAGTTGAATATGAGGCAAAGGAGATGGATGGAGTTTCTGAAGGATTATGATTTTGGGTTGAACTATCATCCTGGGAAGGCCAATGTGGTGGCTGATGCATTAAGTCGAAAATTCTTGCATGTATCATGGATGATGGTCAAGGAGGATGAGCTAGTAAGGAGCTTTAGAAACTTTAACCTTGGAGTTATGTTGACCCCCCATAGTATAAGATTGAATCAGCTTAGGGTGACGAGCGATTTCAGAGTCAAATTGCTCAAGCCCAAGGCGAGGAAGAGGAGTTCTTGAAAACCCTAGCGTTGGTGAAAGAAGGAAAGTTGAAAGGTCTTGCGCAAGATATAGATGGACTATGAAAATTTGAAGGAAGAGTATGTGTACCCGCAAGTGGTGACCTCCGAAGAAGAATTTTGAAGGAGACTCATAAGAGCCATTTCACCATACACCCGAGTGTGACAAAGATGTATCAAGATGTTAAGAAGACGTTCTGGTGGCTAGGATTGAAGAGGGATGTTGTACAGTTGGTAGGCAAGTGTTTAGTCTGCCAGAAAGTAAAGATTGAGCACCAAAAGCCCTCTGGTATGTTGCAATCATTGGAGATCCCAGAATGGAAATGAGAAAGTATCTCTATGGACTTCGTGATGGGTTTACCCAAAACGCAAGCTGGTTTTGATGCGATATGGGTAATTGTTGATAGATTAATCAAGTCTGCTCATTTTTTGCCCATTTGAGCTACTTATCCTTTGGAAAGGTTAGCCCAGCTGTATGTTCAAGAGATAGTAAAACTGCATGGTGTACCTTCAACCATAATCTTAGATAGGGACCCGAGGTTTACCTCTAGATTCTGGAGAGCCTTGCAAAAGGCATTTAGGACGAAGCTTTGCCTAAGTACAGCTTATCACCCCCAGACAGATGGACAGTTAGAGAGGACTATTCAAACTTTGGAGGATATGCTGAGAGCTTGTGTGTTGGACAACCGAGGAAGTTGGGACAAATACTTACTTTTGATTGAGTTTGCCTATAATAATAGCCATCATGCAAGTATTGGTATGGCACCCTATGAAGCTTTGTATGGAAGGAAGTGCCAATCTCCCCTGTGTTGGTTTGAACTGGGTGAGCAAAGCCTATCAGGACCTAATCTGGTGAGGCAAACCATAGAGCAAGTCAGAAGAATTAAGGACAGAATCCTTACAGTCCAGAGTAGTCAAAAGAATTATGCGGATAAGAGGAGAAAGCCTCTAGAGTTCCAAGAAGGAGAACATGTGTTCCTAAAAATCACTCCTACGACCGGTATAGGTAGAGCCATGAAGGTAAAAAAGTTAAGCCCCCATTTCCTTGGCCCTTTTCAAATTTTAAAATGTGTCGGGTCAGTTGCTTACCAAATAGCCTTATCTCCAAATTTGTCAAACCTTCATGATGTCTTCCATGTGTCTCAATTGAGAAAATACCACTCTGATCCTAGTCATCTACTTGAGCCTAAAACTGTACAGTTAAGGGAGGACCTAACTTTCAATCTACTGCCATCTTGGATCGTGGATCATAGGGCAAAATAGTTGAGGAGCAAGACGGTACCCTTGGTCAAGGTGGCTTGGGGTAGAGGGAATATGGAAGAGTATACGTAGGAGCTGGAGGCTGAAATAAAGAACGTGTATCCGAATTTGTTTACAGGTAACGAATTTTGAGGGCAAAATTCCTTTTAAGGTGAGGAGAAATGTAACATCCTCAATTTCATGTCGTGCGAAATTACCTCAGTAACCCTTAGTAATTAGGCACTTAATGAGAAATTATGAGATTAAGGCTTAATTGAGGGGTTGACTAGATGAGAAGAGTCAAGAGAATGCTTAATCGAGATTAGATAATCTCTGGTTAAGCGAGTTAGAGCCTCTATAGCTTAATTAAGTACTAATCGCCCTTAATTAGCTTAATCAAGTTTAATTAAGGTTAATTAAGCTTAATCGTAAGATTAATTTTTGTTAATCATGTTCTTGTGTGTTAATCACTAATCCTTGCTTAATCATCTTAATTAAGTTGTATGAGCACTTAATCACATGATTAAATTCAAATTTACTCAACTAGACAATAAGGTAGAGAGTGATGTCACTTAAGCAAAAAGCATTAGACAAGATTACTTTATGTAAGAGTTTGACCATACTTTGTCTCCCCATCATCCTATTTGTCCCCTTAATCACTAATTAACACAAGATAACACAAAGTGAAGCAAAAATATCTCATTCTCCTTCTTTTATGTGGATGCCACTTTCACACACACGCACACATACACACTCACATTTTTATTTTCACTCATCCTATTCTCTCTCTTCTAAGCCAAATCCTCCAACTTCTCTATAAAACTCTCTTCATCTTCTTCAGCTTCTTCTTTCTTTCTCCACTACTACCACCCAAAACCACTCGCTTAGCCCTTCAAAGACCTCATCTTTGGGTCTTTGGAGACAAGATCAAAACACTATAACCTCTACTTTCACAAGGTCTCAAGAGCTTCTCCTTCCTTCTTGCAAAACCGCCACCATCATCATCAAGAGGAGCCATCATCTTCTTCTTCCTCTTCTCTGGTTTTTGCGCCATCTTCAAGAAAGGTAGTGATCTTCATCTTTTTCATTTTGTTTGCTCAAGAAAGCTTGGAGCTTGTTCTTTCATGACCAAGATCTCTAAGTGAAAACTTGAGAAGATCCTTCATGCTCTTCAAGAGCAAAAGTTTCCATTTTTGGTAAAATATGTGCTTATTGTTCTTCATGTGTTCTTAAGTTTCTACTGTTAGAAAATATGTTCTTGTTGTTCTTCAAGTATTCCTAAGTTTCTACTTTTAGAAAAATATATTCTTGTTGTTCTTCAAGTGTTCTTAAATTTCTACTTTTAGAAAAATATGTTCTTGTTGTTATTCATGTGCTCTTAAGTTTCTACTTTTAGGAAAATATGTTCTTGAATGTTCTTGATGTTATCTTGCTTAAAGTTGTTCCCTTTGTTTTCATGATGAGTTGATGATTAGAAAAGCTTCATCTTATTATGTTTTCATGATTTGATAAGACCTTGAAGATTTTAAAAGCTTTAAACTTTAAAAAGTTTGCTTCTTGATACACAAAATTGCCATCATAAAGTCTTCTTTTATTTTATTTTGAAGACAAAGATACATATAAAAGTCTAAGCTTTTATTCTAACAAGTCTTTTTGAGTTATAAAATGATATCTTGTTACTTTATGTCTTAGAAATCAAACCTTAAAGAAAAGACCTTTCATAAAGTTTCAAACTTTAATCAAGAATGAAACCTTTAAGTCATAAAAGTGTTGTTTTGTAACATTTAATTCATAAAGTTTAGATCTTGAATCAAAATAATGCCAAAAGGTGTTAACTTTTATAAAGAACAAGACTTTTTAGTTAAAAAGCTAGTAACTTGTATCATTATTACAGAAGGATCAAATCTTTAAGACAAAAGCTTAATATTAAAGGCACTTACTTTCATAAAGAATAAAACTTTATGGCTACTTTATAAAGAATGATAACTTTAATGATGTTTAAGGTAAACCCTTGATATGTTATTAATGAAAGCTTAAAACTTCGTAAGTTGAATAAGTTAAAAATCACCCTTGGTGATTAGTGAATATTGGTATTGTTGGGTTTATGATGTGGTTATGCATTGTCATGACCCAAGGATTAGAGGGATCTCGAACTCCTTGGGAACAGAAGTATGATTAGGGCCTCTGAGCACACCATGAACCTAGGAATCACTAAGTGCACTATCCCAAGGAAAGGAAACAATCACTTAACTTAATTAGTTTGAACAAGTGTTGCTTAAGACATGTACTTAAGTAAAGAATACTTTCATACGAGGACTAAGTAACTAAAAGACCATAAACACATATCCTAACTATGTGATTCTCTCATGGGTAACCATGAGAAATCATATGATTATTCAGAAGATTCTTCACAAAGAAAAACAACTATAAACCCTTTTAGGGTATGAATGTGTAATGCCATCCAGCATGATGAATAATGAGTTTGACTGAGCTTTATCTCATGATTGAATGATGAATGTGACGATATGATATAGATATGATGAATTATTGGTTGAAAGTTTATGATTGGCATTTTGAGGAAGCTCTGGGCTAGCCATTATGCTGCCTAATTTTCGTCAAAATTGTGGACTTAGTCATATTCTTGCATGTGTCTAGTAAAAAAAAGGAATTATGCATGTAAAGTATAATGATAAGTAAAGACTTAATGGGACATGACCCTTCAATCACTTCGGTAAGGGAAGTGAGAGACAGTGATCCACAAAGACTCAAGGAACCTCTATGAGGGAGGCAAGGGTGACATGGAGGACCCTCCAACTTAGAGGTAACCAATATGGACTTAGTCTGATTTGGTTAGTACTGCGTGACGATGGTCACAGAATGAGCTCATATCCAAAAGCAGTCCATTTCAAAGGAAAGTAAAGAATGTTAAGCACGTGCTAAAAATGAAAGTAAAGTCAAAAATATAACCATGGCAAAGTCTATGATGATGCATGTCCTTGCATGTACTTATGTTGTCCATTTGCATTATGAATGTTTATTCTATGTTTCAGTATGTATGTTAGATTATGATGATGTAGTTATGATGTTAAGTTTAAAAGCAAGCCGCTTCGGAGTTTAAGTTTTCAAAACCATTAAAATTGAACTTATATCTGTCCACTACTTTTATAATTAAACCCGAAGTGGCTGGGATGATGACGATGACACTGTGTTTGTCTAGTCATGATCCTACTGAGAAATTTAGTATTTCTCACTCTTACGTTTCCGTGTTGTCTTCAGAGGATGCCGGCGTCGGGCACGGTGGTAATTTTCATTGAGTTTCCGGTGATGCATTGGCACTTCGACCCGATGCTGAATATGTCTGTGCTGACTGCTCAGGTAGCGATGCGGGTCTACATTTTCCATAGCTTCCAGTTCCATGCACCCATGATGAGTCCGTTTTTCCGCCCTCATGAGCCATTCGAGGACATCACTATGGATGATGTTTGCTCGCCTTTCTATCCTCCGAGGTACCCCACTAATGGAGATTTTGATTCGGACACTCGTTTGATGCCGACAGTTTCGTTTGATTCCGATCCTTCGGAGCCGTCTTATCTGAGCTACCATGTGGAAACAGACCCGTTTGAGCCTTCTTACCCGTCAATGATCCGTCTGTCGTCCGATTCGTCTTCTTTTTCTGCAGCCCCTCGTCACACACCACCCCTGGTTCGCGGTCGCGGGTTCATTCCTACTCATGACATGCCTCGTGGGCGTGGTCGTGCTCGAGGAGGAGGACGTGATGATATTTCTCCCGGTGGATTCGGGAATGGCTACCTCTTGCCAGATGAGTGAGGAGTTGATTACATGCGGAGCCGAGCATGAGGATAGGCCCTTTTGGTTGTAGCTAGGGTTATCATTTTTCTTGTGGCATGTATGGGTGTATGGGATTTTTTATGTATTTCCTTTTATCATGTATTTCGTTAGGTTATTTTGTAGGGCCAACAGTAGTTATCGGATCCATTGTTATCATTGTGTATGACTGCTGCTATTGCTACTACTATATTAACTATGGGATGGCTATGGAATGAATGTAATCTTTATCTAAGATTGTGGTTATTCTTATGGTTTCTATGTATGTTAAATGTGATGTATGAATGAGATAGCAACGTTTGTTTTACACATTCACGTTGCGCTCGTGGCTCTTGGTTTTCAAAACAGTTTACTCGTTATTATTCAAAAAAAAATTACCCCTATTTTCGTTAAAAAGTAATTTCTAAAAGGTAATGTTAGTTCCGTGAGCAAAGGTAACAACTAGTAATTCCATAATATGACTTAAGCGTAGAATGGAACTATTAGGGTGTTACAAAGTAGACATGTGGAATTACCTTATTTCAAAATTTTACAAGCATTGAATAAGATTTTCATAATGAATCATGAGTTTCAAGTAAACACAGTATGCTGGAAATTGGCCAAGATAATTCGCTAAGTGTTGAAGTTATGAATACATGAGCATGTTGTATAAGTGATGGTACTTTTAAGTGTTATATATTGCCCCTCATGTAACTACTAAGTATTGAGCATAGCATGGTATATTTGTACATTGCATACATATGAGCATAGACTCTAATACATGGAAGATGATGAAATTATGGATGAGATAGTATGAATTATAAATAGGTACACAGTGCCAGTTTACATGTGAAAATATGCATGCATCAGCATAGAATTTTATACAATGTTATGCAAGGCATGGGGAAAAGGGCTAAGGCCATCAAAGTTCTCTATATGTTAAAGTTTGCATGTAAGGAATGAGCTCATATCCTATAAATGGAAGCAATCGAGAGGTAACCAATCCTTGAGGCATGTCGAGAGAAGCAACTATGTAATCCTTCCTAGAATATGGGGGATAACTCCTAAGACTGCTTCAAAGGAAAAGAAAAGAAAGTAAAGAAAACTTCATGAGGAAGACCATGAGCATTATGGCCATGCCACCATTAGCATGAAATTGCATCATAAGTATCTCATCATTTACATCTCAGATATTACATGATGATAAGTGTATGTTAAAAGGAGTCTATTTCATGAAAGATGTTTTAGAAATTAAAATGAACATATGTTTATGTGCCCACTATTTTTATAATAAACCAAAGTAGTGGGAAAAACAACGAAGACATTGCATGTAGTAAGATTTTAAGGCCTACTGAGAATTTTAAATTCTCACATTGTTTGTGCATTTCCATGTTATTCTAAATCGGGGTGACATGTAATCCCGTGCTATGCTTAATTCTTGTTATAGTAATTATTAGTTGTTACTTTTGCTTTTTGGAAACATAACTTGTTTGTAAAATACTTTATTATGAAAATAAGCTAAATTTTTTTGATCCATTACCAAAATATCTTTTTGAAATCATAAGTCATAAGCACGTAGTAATAGTTACATATTTGACGCATCTCATACATAAACATTTGCGTAAACATTGTATCATCAACAGTATACACCATCACTAGCATAACATACATATATATATATATATATATATATATATGTGTGTGTGTGTGTGTGTGTGTGTGTGTGTGTGTGTGTGTGTGTATGTATAGCAAGTAGGAATGGAACTGGTATCCAAGCATTTGGCCAGACAAAAAGCCATAGTAGCAGAAGAAGTCAATGTATCAAACATGGCTTCCGACCATGTCAAAAGGTAAATACAGTAATCCGACCACCAATACCTAAAGAGTTAATGCACACTAAAAGTGTGCAGCCTAAAACTAAATAACAAAAGAGGTCGCAACTAATAGTCCAATCTCAGAATGCACCACTGTAAACCTCCTTATCCAGACTTGAGAGGAAACGAAATTGTTCCTTATTCCTTTACAAGCATCTCCACATCCTCCGCCACAAGCACGTCCATGCCCATGCAGTATCGCTCGATGTGGATAAAGCCTCATCCTTGCCTAAGTTTGGACACTCTACTCTCCATGGAAGAAGATGACTCAAAACTCAACCAAATCACAAGTAGATAGGAGGGCTTCGAGGGATCAGACTCAATGGTATACATTGGCATCAAACAATTGTCAAAATCCATCTTACTAGCATAACATACATACATACATACATACATACATATATATATGTGTGTGTGTGTGTGTGTGTGTGTGTGTGTGTGTGTGTATGTATAGCAAGTAGGAATGGAACTGGTATCCAAGCATCTGGCTAGACAAAAAGCCATAGTAGCGGAAGAAGTCAATGTATCAAACATGGCTTCCGACCATGTCAAAAGGTAAATACAGTAATTCGACCACCAATAAGAGTTAATGCACACTAAAAGTGTGTAGCCTAAAACTAAATAACAAAAGAGATCGCAACTAATAGTCCAATCTCAAAATGCACCACTGTAAACCTCCCTATCCAGACTTAAGAGGAAACGAAATTTTTCCCTATTCCTTTACAAGTGTAACACCTTACCAGACAAAGTACTATACTTAAGTCATATAAATTATCTGATAAGTAATTACGTGTAATACTGGTTTAATTCTATTTCCTGTATTAGTATTAATTACTCGCATAAGAATACTTAATCGCATAACAAATATTCCTATATGACGGCGAAATAAATACTAGTTAATCAGTATACTGTAAATAACTTAACATAAACAAAAAATATACAATGAGAACAGAACTATTGCAAAAGACATCATAAATATATACATAGTTATCTGATTTTAAAGTTTGTCAAAATGATACAAGGTGACAAAATGTGGCCGCTAATACAAAACAAAATGGCCAATTCCTATGAATAGCACCCTAAATGGTCCCCATGGGACATTGCATGTACATTCCTAATATCTACCCATCCAACCATGACCCAGGCTGCCAAAAGAGAATCATTCTATACATCTAACCCCACTATAGCATGCACGCTATCTAAACAGAGTCTAATGAAAGGAACCCGTTCGCCATGGCGGCATCCGCTGGAGGTTGTCCGACATTGGAGCAGAGGATGATGAAGAACTAGCCGCCTCAGACGGATCCTCCTCCAAGGTCGAGGCCGACGACATCGGCTGCGGTGGCGAAGCGGGAGGGGCCATGGGAACCGGGGCTGCTGCTGCTGCCGCTGGTGCTGCTGCTGCTGGAGAAGGTGGGAATGGATGGGCCATATGTAGGGGAATGGCAATATACGGGACCGAGGGGTCAAACAGTGGGTGCATGAGTGGTACAGCGAAGTCCCTCTGGAAGAAGAAATACAGACGAAATTGGCACCTACCAAATATATATACAGAATCTAGAAATGGGTCGATATGGATGTGAAGTTCGGGAAACTCAATAAATAGGACCCCGGTCGCTGCGTGCTCCATGGTCTAAGAATGACGGGGAAAATACAATAGGGTGAGAAATGAATATTTCTCAGTAGAAATTCCTAGCCTCTATACATCTATCATCGCTGTCATTCCTAGTTATTTCGGTTGTACAATATTTTTCAAATAGTATCATAAATAGATAATATTCAACTTAATTACTTGTTTGTAAAGCATACACCGAAACAAATTTAATTTTAATTAACAGATACACTAATGCACTCAAACAGTAATCATGGTGGAACAATAGCATATTAAGAATAAAAAATAGGAATCTAGAACAATCAATAGTGAAACCTTACATTATACATATGCATATGCAATTAGAAAATGCATCTTGTTCTTGGAGGCTTTCGCCTATTAGAACTTATTTCCATCCTTAGTCCCCTGGGAGTCATTGGCCATATACTCTTGGGTAATAGTCCGCTTTTCAGGACCGAGCTCATCCCTATACAGGATGGCCAGGTTTACTTTCCCCGACTTTCCCACTGATCTATTCCCCTTAATTTATTCTGGGGCTGGCCCAAGTGATATGGAATTCTTTATAATATCATGAAATGAATGCAATCTAACTTGACTCTTTGAATATAATGCATTCAAACTATTATAAGGTTTCACAACATATGAATTTTTTACCAAAATTTCGGTAGCATCATGGATTGAGTCCGCTTTCCCATGAATAGTGCCAGACAACCAGTACATTTGTATAACTTGTAATTTCAGAATAGACTAGCAATTACATATATACATTCATAGTATCATTCAACAATTCCAAATCAAGCATCAATAAGGTTTCAATTGTTCCTCCCTGTTCTGCCCGAATTTGGCATGCCCCAATTTTTATTCAATTCAACTCATTTAAATTTAATTTTTGGATATGTTAGCCTCATGTGTCTAGTTTATAATCCTTTTAGTCCCATCTCAATTTGATGTATATAACTCTAGATATAAATATTTTATCTTAGTATGTCCTGTTCTTAGCCAGAATTGGGTTCCTATAGAAGAAAATTCACTAAAAATCGAAAACTAGATAAAATCATGCTAATTTTATATCAAAATGAAGCTAACACAACAAGATTTAAAATGAGTTAAGTTTCATGTCATTTTCCTAAGTATATTTTGAGTTATGAGTCTTGAAACATTACCCTACTAGACTGTCCTGTTCTAGGCCAATTTAAACCTGAGCCAACTTCATTGATATGCTGGAAACAAATGACAACGAATTAATTTCTGAAATTTTTATGGGATGTTATCTCATGTGTTAGCTTTCAAACAACTTTAGTTGGACTCAATTTGAGGTTGTATAGGGTGAGTTACACCCTTCTCAACCCATGCTGCTTGGGTGAGAACCCAGATTTCTAGGTCTAATTTCAAAAATTCATAACTAATTCTATACTAATCCAATGGCCTATTATGATATATGTATGGAAAGCCCTGAATGTCTAGTTTCATTTAAAAATGGTTTCATCAAATTTAAATGGTGATAGGCTGATCCGTACACTCCGCCATACGGACCGCCGAGGGAAACCCTATCCTATTTCTAGGTTTATCTCCTTCTTTCAAGCTATTTGCCCTCAAATCTAATTTTAATCACAACACCCATGCAAAATCAGTCATAAAACATCATCATCACTCTATAAAACACCAACATCTCAGATTATGCATGACCAACATGCAGCCCCAAATTAGAGAAACAAGAGGAGAAGTAGGATTTCCTACCTTGTGTAGTGGAGTTTGTGCTGATTTTATGTGTCTTTGATAGAAGTAATTTGTGATGGGGCTTGAGGGTGGATGAGAATGGAGTGGAGATGAAGGTAAAGAGAAGAGAAAGAGAAGAGCTTCAACACTTGAAAAGGGCTGCTGGCTAGTCGAAATTTTGGAGGAGAAAAAGAGAGAAAAAGGTGAGATGATTGAATGTTGAAGGCATGTGATTGGTGGATCTAATATACTCATAAAATATGGTTTACCTCCCATCATCAAGGGCTGTCTAGGCGCCAGTTGAGGGGAGTATTTGGCTAAATCTTAGCCGTTGATTCTAGGGCATTCATAGAAAAATTCTACTAGTTCGGTTTCGACAGTTTAAAATTCCGAAATCTTACTGATTTCTCTTAAATCGGTAAATCGGTTTGAAATTTTTCTGTGGGGGTCTTCTATGCTCCTAATCTAATTCTATCAAGCCTAATCCATCTAAATCACACTTAATTGGCTTTGAGTAAATGTTTAATCAAGTTCTGATTAAACTCACTTATTTGATAAAAACCAAATAATTCGGTTGTTAACGATAAATTTTTTGGACGTTACAACAAGCATCTCCACATCCTCCGCCACAAGCACGTCCATGCCCATGTGGTATCACTCGATGTGAATAAAGCCTTATCCTCGCCTAAGTTTGGACACTCTACTCTCCATGGAAGAAGATGACTCAAAACTCAACCGAATCATAAGTAGATAGGAGGGCCTTGAGGGATCAGACTCAATGGTATACATTGGCATCAAACAATTGTCAAAATCCATCTTTGCATCTAATGGGTACATAGGGGGATCAAATGAGGGATGAACAACAGATGGAATAATGTCATCAAAAGGATTGTGGGGTTGAAAAAGAGGCTCATCACCGAAGCTCCAAACTGACTATCATAAAAGATATAGGCCTACATTGTAGCAATTGCCAT
Source organism: Pterocarpus macrocarpus (assembly GCA_031439585.1). Lineage (NCBI taxonomy): Eukaryota > Viridiplantae > Streptophyta > Magnoliopsida > Fabales > Fabaceae > Pterocarpus > Pterocarpus macrocarpus. Next base: position 28,944,200 of record CM062513.1, on the reverse strand, counting down.
CACCACTCTTGCGTTGAGAGCTAGGTCAAAGTGCTAGTGCCTTGTGGGGAACTCAACGAAGATCACTAAGCTTTCCATCAACCTCCTCTGAAGATGACACAAAAGGTATGCGTGAGAAATAAAATTTCTCAATAGGACTCCAACTAGACATTTAAGAGTCATTATTGTCATCCCACAACTTCAAGTTTTCTCATAAAAAGGCAAGCATGCATAGGTTCAATTTATTCATTAAGTTTGAAATCTTACACACCGAACCGGATTGCTTTTATTCATTCTTTCATAAGTATACCATGATAAAACAATGGAATAATAAAACATAAATAACATAGAACATTCATGACAAAGGACATAGGAGATGTTGGAAGAGATGACACGAGAAAGGGGCTTGAATCGTGTCTTAACAAAAATTTCTTAAACCTAAAAACTTTGATAAAACAATTTTCTCAAGTCCAAGATTTGGATTGTGGAATCAAATTTGTTAGTTTATAAAACTATTTTGTTCAATTTAAAACGGGTATAGACTTTTCAGATTAAGTATACAAGGAAAAAGAACTTATGTGATAAAACCAAATAGCAAGATAAGCGATGGAAGAATCACACGAGATTGTTATACAGGTTTGGCCAACCACTTGTCCACTTTTAGTCCCTAACACTTTATTGAGATTTCATAAACCACGAGTATTTTTTGTCCAAGCTTCTGCAGGCTTCTTACAAATGAGTAGCCTTTTCTTAGGTTTTACAATCGAATAGTGTTTGTCCTAACCTCTCCAAGTTCATATTGACCACTACTGGGTGTGGATACAGTTGATGTAAACAACATGTTTGTGTTTGAACACTCACACTCACTCTCTTAATAGAGAATAGACAATAAAGCATAATGTGTGTGACTTCTCTAAATTCTCAAAGAGAGAATATTATCTATTACAAAATAGAAGAGAAGATTTTCTTTTAAATTGAAGTTATGATAAGTAACTTTATGGTGTTTCAAAAGGTTGAGAAGGATGAAAAAAGGAAGCTTTTTATGCTTAGAAAATATTCAATCTTGCTAACTATTCTTTCTTCGACTTTCAGCCTTATATAGACTTCGAAATGTGACCGTTGAAGCTCGTAGGCCTTGATCCTTGTGATTCTTTTTGGACAGCTGGCCTATGACTGGACAGAGAAGAAATAGCCTTCCTTTTACCTATTCTTTGAAACTTACACAGAAGTGGAAAAGTAGCCGTTTGTTAGTTTACCAACTATTTAGACTTGTCAGCAATTCTTCTGCATCTTATCAAATCACATTTTTGACTTTTTTAATTTCTCTATGAAGTGTGCAGAGGAAGCTTTGAAGGTATAAAACTTCGTGAGAAGCATGTTCCTAGAGATATCTCTTCTAGACAAAGTCATCTTTCTGATTAAGCAATGCTTGTTCTTGAAGCACGTTTTTCCCTTCGAATGTTGTAGTTTCATCCTTCTGAACTTTTCTTTTTGTTTCTTTCGAGATAGCTCAAGATGTACACAAAGCATTTATTCCATATCAAGTATATTCAAATAAAAAAACAATGGACAACAAAGCTTTGTTGATTCTCAAGCAATTAAGGCATGCAATTAAGATCTTTTTCAAGAAAGAAAACATTTGTTGGAACAAATCGTTCATATACAAAAGATTAGCTTAAACTCTAATTTGGTATTCATCAAAATCTTAAAGCTCCTTTTGGTTCACAACCATAAAACAGTTTCTAAAGAGCATTGGAGCTAACAATCCCCCCTTTCTTTATTATGGCAAATTAGTATTTAAAAAAAGATTTTTATTACCAACAAAATTTTTAAAGAGCACGATTTGTTATTTGGAGTAAGTTACTTTTTGAAGAGAGTAATAACACTCATGATATCATAAACATTAAAGAAATGAATCTTTATTCAAACTAGAGGGTTTTGAATATATTCTAAGTAAGAGTGCATGAGATTCTTATGACACATAAAATCATCACTTTAGCATAATCAAGTATCTAAACATATCAGAGCAATAGTTCAGATAGTTCAAATAAGATACATATAATCAGAGTGATTATGTAACAACAAAAAAATATATCCATGCAGATTTCATAATCTTGTAGCAGTGTAAACTCAGTGTAACTAAGCAATTTTCATCTCAATTAGTTTAGATTATCAAAGCACATATCAAAGAATTCAAAGACTCACATACTTAATAGCTCACACATAATATAGTTGCACCAAAAATTGATCAAAGGATATGAAAGCATAACTGTTAGAGATAAATATAACTGAACTGTAATGCTATCCAAAGTTATATGATAAAATGTTTTAAAAAATATAAAGATAAAGAAATGTTTCTGGAATGCAAAAAAAATGAGTCCTAAGACTAATGTATGCATGCTCCTCCTTGGTTTAAGCTTTTCTTGAAATATCTTCTCCCTCTTTGACATCATAAAAAAATGAAGATCTGGGGTCATGGAAGAGCCATCATTGATTGCCTTTTACTTTCTGAATAGTCTTCAGAATCTGCAAAAGAAAATTCTCCATCTTATCCATTCTTTGGTCCAACCTTTGCTGTTGTGCTTGAAGTTCAGCTTGATTGGCCATGGTAGTATGTTGATTGGTCAGGAGTAGATCCATCTAGACTTTAACAGCATTTGGAAAAACTTCAACAGATGAAAAGTCTTCAAAAGGCAGTTTTTCAGTGTGATGGTTGTGACTGGCTGAGGATAGTTAGGCTCAGAAACAATAGAAGTAGCTATTCTATCATATGTAGGTGTTGAGGTCAATAGCAGCAATGTTTGTGCAGTAACAGGAGTAGCAAGAACATCCTGAGAGACTATAGCAATAGTTGGATGAGGCATTAGAGTACTCAAAGGGACAATCTCAGATTTAACAACTACAACTTCATTTTCTGGTTCTGCTACCAGAACAAGTATCCTTTCTAGCTCTAGTCTTTCTGGTGCAATCTTAGCTAGTTGAACCAATAATCCTTCTTGATTCAAGGGAATCAATGGTAGGCTGACAAGTTAAGTTGTTGGCTGTTTTGTTCTTCCTTTAGCTCCTTTAAAAGGTAACATAATCCTTATCATCTCAGAAGGTGGATTGACATATTCAATGACCAAAAATTATTAGTCCACCTCTAAAGAAGTAGATGAGCTTATTGTACCTCTAGTTGAGGCACCAACTCCAGTAGCTTTATCCTTTTGTCTTTGCAACTATGCCTCGATTCTCATTTTGTTTTCTGCAACTTCTAGTAAGGCTTTTTTGATAGAGGAAGGAGGGAGTTTTGCAGAAGGCTGTGCAGGGGCTTGCTTCACTAGCTTTTTTCCTTTCCTTCTGATTTCAAGGTCCTCATCTTTATCTGAAGCTTTAGCTTCAGGTTGCTCTAGTTGTTCTTGAGGAGGTTGTTCCCTAATTGTAATCCCTCTTTCTCTCGATCTGGAGGGTCTTGGCGTAGATTTTGTAGGTGCAGCAGCATTCATAATGGCTGATGCTTTATCTTCTGCACTAGAGGAGGAAGATTCTTCAGAAAGCTTCAGCAATCTTCTTTGACTTACTCTCATCTCCTCAGAGACCAGGGAGAGACTTCTCTCATGCCTCTTTTTATTTCTAAGTTCTTCGGAGGGTTTGGATTTAACTTTCTGAAGAGGAGTTTGTCTTTTCTTTGGCTCTTTCTTCTCTTTTTTCTTCTTTTTCTTTTTTTTTTCTTCTTTCTTCTTCTTTTTCTTTTTCTTGCCCTCTGTGTCAGGGCCTTGAAATTTTAAGCCCATGGCAGAGAATGTCTTCTTGGTGGTGGCAGGACATTTCTCATCCTTTCTATGACCATCAATAAGAAGTTGGGCTCTAGCGAATACACATGTGTGGAGCATGCCATATGGCATAGCAGTATGACTCTTTTTAGCTTCATCAATGGCGAAAAGCATGTAGTCCAAAATTAGCCTGACCAGCTTTATTCTTCTTCTAGTCATGAGGTAGAACGTGACTATCTAGTCTACCTTAGTCATAACATTAGTGTTTCATATTTTGGGAAGCATAGTGTATTGAACTACTGAATATACAACTCTAACAGTAGTAAGAAGATTAGATGTACGAATGTTTCTTACTTGCATGTCTCTTAAGTACTTTAGAGACTTCCTCTTCAGTGGCTTCAAGTTGCTCCCACCATTTGACACCACCTCTACACAGAGCATCTTTGTTAGGAGTGTTGGTGATTTGAACAAGGTCAGAAAAAAGTACATGGATCTCAAAGCTTCAAATAATACTTCTTAGTGACGTGTTGTCTTCATCAATAGTGCCGAGAGTGCTATAGAATGCACAAACTAGCCCTGTGTAGACATCCTCTGAACTGCTTAGAAACTTGTTCCACCATTAGAACTCCAATACTTCTACAATCTAAGGAAGGAAGGCAAAGTTTGCCAAAATGAAGGTTCTTCCAAAGGCAATGGGCCTAATGAAGTAGTTCCTATGAAAGTTCCTTTGCATTTCATTGTCATTAAACATGTAGGGAATGCTATAATCTCCTTTTTTCATTTTGATGATTGGAAATGGTAGAAGGTTGAAGGTGAAAAGGGGAAAATGTTTAGGCAAGGTGTATAAGGGAAAGAACAAAGGTAGGAAAATTTGTGAACGAAGAAGATAAACAGTGAGAGGTTTTTCTCAATGACTTGGGAAGTGAAAGGTTGATGTGATAAGTGAAGGTTAATGAGGAAAACTGATGGTTAAAGTATGTGAATGATTTTTAAATGAAATGCTACCATTTCAGGGTAAGTGAGTCTTTTGGTTTCCCTCTTCTTTAGATCGTGGCAATCAAGTAATAATGGAGGTTACCAAAATGATACACGTCACAATATAGTTTCATTTCTCCATAAAACAAACATTTATGAAAACCTTTGATCATCTTTCTAGAGAGATATGTCAATCAGTGCCCATGAGAAAATTCATTTCTTGAATATATCATTCTGAAGCTATTTTTCTCAATCTCATTTTCATCCTATTCTGAAGTAATCTTTCTAAAGTACTATGATCTCAACTTCTAGATGTTTTTTAAGCTTATGTCATTTTAAACTTTCTAAATCAATTCATTTTGCATTCTTTCTAATCATTTTAGAATCCATCTTTCTCAACTTGTACTGCATGTCATTCTTTCTCAACCAAGTAGATAAGTAGTTATGAATTAACTTTCTGAACATATGAAGAAACTTTCAGAGCTAGTTCTTTAATTCTTTCTTGATGTGATCTTTTTAAGGTACACATTGAAGAACTTTATCTAGAAAGCAAATCCCATTGGGATGCAACAATCTTAGCTTTAACTTTTGCTCAAGAGAGAGGGAGGTACCGGATGCAATGTATATGAATGATTAAAAGCTAATCATGTTCAAAAGGTTCCTTATATGATAGAAACGATCTTGAGCTAAGAGTTTTGTAAAAATGTCAGCAATCTGGCTTTCAGTATTAATCATGGAAGAGAAAACCTGACCGGACCGGCCAGTCGGATCAGTTGGATCGGGAACCGGCCTAGTGCCCAATCCGGTCTTGCTAGTTAAACTAAATTCCTAAAAATCGCTACCAAACCAGATTGAACCGGTGAAAAATGTTGAACTAGTGTGAACTAATCCAATTCTACCAGTTAATCGGTTTGGTTGATTTTTTTTTTTTAAAATGCACTTTTTCTCTCTACCTATATTATGTCCTGGTCGAACCCCCGATTGAATTGGTTGGCCCTCTAAACTTTTGAACCCCTGCTTTAACTGGTTCGATACCCGGTCCAATTTTTTTAACCTTGGTATTAATAAATCTTAGCTTAATATCTCCTTTCTGAACATAATCTCTTATGAAATGATGCTTGATGTTAATGTGCTTAAATCTAAAGTGCTAAATGGGATTGTTTGTGAGATTAATTACACTAGTTTTGTCACATAGGATAGGGATTTTGGTGTACCTCATTGAAATCTTGTGGTTGCTTAATGCACAAATCTATGTACTGCAATTTGTAGCAGACACATATTTAGCCTCAACAGTTGAAAAAGCAATAGTGTTCTGCTTCTTTCTTGACCATGTTATTAATGACTTTCCAAGAAAGCAACAGCAACGACTAGTGCTTTTTCTTTTAACTTTGTCTCCAGTAAAATCAGCATCACAGTAGCCTGTAACATTACAAATGATACCTTTCTTGTACCAAAGACCAAGATTAGTAGTACCAACTAAATATCTCAGAATTCTCGTAACAGCATTCAAGTGTGATTGTTTGGAATTGTATTGGAATCTAGCACAAATTCCCACAGTTAATTGCAAGTCAGGTCTACTAGCAGTAAGATATAGTATAGATCCAATCATATCTCTGTAGAGAGTTTTAGAAACTTTTTCACCATCATCATCAGCTTCTACAACTTGAGAATGATACATGAGAGTACTGATGCTCTTGGCGTTGTCCATATCTAACTTTCTGAGCAAATCCTTAGCATATTTTTCTTGATAAATCAGGATTCCATCCTTCTGTTGTTCGATTTGTAGTCCAAGAAAGAATTTTAGTTCTCCCATTATACTTATCTCAAATTCTCAACTTTTCCTCTTACAAAACCGTTTTGGATCAGAAAAGAGCTAAGTCTATCATGCCAAGCTCTGGGATTTTACTTTAAACCATATAGGGCTTTTGAAAGCTTAAAGACATGGTAAGTGAAGTTTTCATTTTCAAAACCAGGAGGATGATTAACATAAACTTCCTCAGATATGAAACTATTTAAAAAAACAAATTTTACATCCATTTGAAATAACTTAAATCCTTTATATGTAGCATAAGCAAGTAGCACTTTGATTGCTTCCAATATTCCTATAGGGGCAAAAGTTTCATCATCATCTATGCCTTCTTGCTAATTGGAACCTTGTGCCACTGATCTTACTTTATTTTTGATAACTTTTCCATTTTCATCAAGCTTGTTTCTGAACACCCATTTAGTCCCAATAGCAAATTCTCTTTTTGGTAGTGGGACTAGAGTCCAGACTTTACTCTTCTCAAACTTAGATAATTCTCTTTTCATTGCTTCAATCTAGTTTTGATTTGTTATGGCTTCATCAATACTTTTTGGTTGAATTTTAGAGATAAGAGCAAGATTGCATTCACTTCTGAGTGAAGATTTTGTTCTAATTCCTTGAGAAGGTTCACCAATAATGTGATTTTGAGAGATAGCTCTCAAGTCTCTTACACTAGTGTATTTTTGCTTTAGGGGGTACCTTCTAGTTCTTCAGAAATATTGTCAGAAACATGTTGATCAAAAGGAAGTTTAGAGACATCATCATCATCATCATTATTAGTGGCAATCTAAGGTTTTGTTGATTCTGGGAACAATGAAATATTTTCTATTTCTTCAGGTAGATCTACAACCTTCTGATTTAAGTCATTTTTCTTTCTATCAAGCCTATATGAATTGTTTCTTCCACAGCTTGAGTCTTCTTGTTGAATACCCTGTAAGCTTTTGAAACATAAGAGTATCCTAGGAAGATTCTAGGATCAGATTAGGGATCAAATTTTGAAAGTTTGTCCTTGGTGTTAAGTATAAAACATTCAGATCCAAGGACATGAAAATAACAAATCTTGGGTTTTCTTCCCTTCCATAGTTCATTGGGAGTTTCTTGAGAATAGGCCTTAAGAAAATATGGTTTTGAATATTAGTAGGCAGTGTTAACTGTTTCTGCCCAAAAGCCTTTTGATAAACCATTTTCGAGAAGCATAGTTCTGGCCATTTCTTGCAATGATCTTTTCTTCATTTCCGCTACCCCATTCTGTTGAGGAGTTCTAGGAGAAGGGAAGTTATGAGAAATGCCATATTTATTACCAAAGCTTTCAAAAGAATGATTTTCAAATTCTCTACCATGATCTGATCTGATGGAAATGATAAAGAAACCTTTTTCATTTTGAATTCTTTTTGAGAAAGATTTGAAGGCCTCACAAGCTTCATCCTTATGGATAAGGAATATAACCCATATGAATTTAGAATAATCATCCACAATGACTAGACCATATTTCTTATCACCTAGACTGACAGTTCAAATTGGTCCAAAAAGATCAAGATGTAAAAGCTTAAGTGCTGTAGTAGTTGAAACTATATTTTTCCTATGGAAAGAACTTTTGGTCTGTTTGCCTCTGAGACAGAACTCACAAGATAAGTCATTTTCAAAATCAGTTTTAGGCAAACCTTTGATTAGCTCCTTCTGAGAAATCTCAGAAATCAACTTCATATGAGCATGACCAAACTTCTTGTGCCATAGCCACTTTTCATCCACGAAGAAAGCTAAGTATTTTACATTTTGATCTAGAAGGTCATCAAGATATAATACATAAGTATTATTATGCCTTTTAGCAGTAAGAATGATTTTTTCAGTAGTGGAATCTTTAACAATACATTGCGAAGATTCAAACACAACTTTGTAGCCTTTGTCACAAAATTGACTAATGCTCAAAAGGTTGTGAGTTAACCCTTCTACTAACATAACATTATTTATTAGATTGGAATTGTTCTTACCAATATTACCTATACCAAGGACTTTAGATTTGATTCCATCGGCAAATTTTACTCTTCCACCATCTTGGGTCTTAGGTTTCTAAACTAGAATTTATTTCCAGTCATGTGTCTGGAGCATCCACTGTCCAGATACCACTTCTTTTCCCTTTGATGTATTGATTTAAGACACACCTGCATCAGAAGCAATTTTAACTTTAGGTACCCATATCTTCTTGGGTCCTTTTACGTTAGTTGATTTCATAGGCTTTTTCACTTTCTGTCTTTTTGTTTTCCTTCTTTTTTGAAGTCTTCTTTTTTGTAGCTTTCTTCAGTCTAGTACATTTTGATCTGATGTGCCCAGGTTCCTTGCTTCGAAGCATATCACCTCATCTGACTTGACTTTGCTCTTTTTATCCTTTTTAGGGACAAAGTTCTTCTTTTTTCTTCTTAGCCAAGCTTTTGATATTTTCCTCACCAAGTGTGCGATTTCATCCTTTTCATTATCCGAATCAGAGTCAGAGGAGTCATCATCTTCTTTATCTGATTCTTCTGTAGCTTTCATGGCTTTGAAGGTGCTGGATCTCTTCTGAGTGAATTTTAGGGCAATGGGTTTACCCTTCTTGCTTGATTCCTCAGAGATTTCCTTCAGTTTAATCTCATGAGTCTTTAAAGACCCGATAAGAGCATCCAAGCTAAGTACATTCAGATCCTTGGCTTCTTGGATAGTTGTAACTTTTGGACGCCAAGCCTTTTAAAGATTTCTCAGGATCTTTCTCTCCATTTCATCATTTGAGTATCTTTTGCCCAAAGCTTTTGGCTATTTATGATATGCATAAATCTAGTTGTCATTTCATCAATATTCTCAAGCTCTAGTATTTTGATCATTTTATATTGATGAACTAACATGCTAATCTTGGTCTTTTTGAGCTGATCCATTCCTTCATGAAGCACCTGAAGTCTATCCTAGATTTCCTTGGCTGAATCACAAGATATGATTTTGTCATATTCACTTTTGCTCAAGGCAAATGTGAGAAGGCACTTTGCCTTAGCATTCATTTAAACTTTGATTTTATGCTGATTAGTCCATTCATTTCTAGGAATGGTTCTAACTACAACAGGTGGAGATTGCTCTAGATCAGCAACTACTTGAGGTGCTAGTTACTCAACTGTGGGTATATAGTCACCATTTTCTATTATCTCCCACATATCCAGACTTGTGAACTCGATGAAGAGTCTTGTTCTATCCTTCCAATATGGATAATCTTCACCATTACATTAAGGAGTAAGATTTATGGAGTGACCCTCTGCAATGTGATTTATTTGTTGAGCCATTTGATAGGATCTTTGACCTTTGCAACCGTTAGGAAGCTTAACCCCGGAGTTTGGCTCTGATGCCAATTGTTGGAAGAGAGGACATGAGAAGGGGGGTCTGGATGCAATTGATGTAAACAATATGTTTGTGTTTGAATACTCATACTAACTTTCTTAATAGAGAATAAATAATAAAGCACAGTGTGTGTGACTTCTCTAAATTCTCAAAAGGAGAATATTATCTATTACAAAACAAAAGAGAAGATCTTCTTTTGAATTGAAGTTACGATGAGTAACTTTCTGGTGTTTCAAAAGGTTGAGAAGGATGAAAGAAGGAAGCTTTTTATGCTTAGGAAATATTCAATCTTGCTAACTATTATTTCTTCGACTTCCAGCCTTATATAGACCTCAAAATATGACCGTTGAAGCTTGTAAGCCTTAATCCTTATGATTCTTTTTGGACTGCTTGTCTATGACTGGATAGAGAAGAAATAGCCTTCCTTTTTTCCATTCTTCAAAACTTACACAGAAGTGGAAAAGTAGTCATTTATTGGTTTACCAACTATTTAGACTTGTCAATGCTTTTTCTGCATCTTGTCAAATCACATTTTTGACTATTTGAATTTGTCTAAGAATCGTGTAGAGAAAGCTTTGAAGGTATAACACTTCATGAGAAGTATGTTTCTGGAGATATCCCTTCTGGACAGACCAGACTCATCTTTACGAATGGCAGTGTTTGTTCTTGAGGCACATTTTTTCCTTTTGATGTTGTAGTTTCATCCTTCTGAACTTTTCTTTCTGTTTCTTTCGAGATAGCTCAAGATGTACACAAAGCATATATTCCATGTCAAGTATATTCAAATAAAAGAACAATGGACAACAAAGCTTTGTTGATTCTCAAGCAGTTAAGATACACAATTAAGATCTTTTTCAAGAAAGAAAACATTTCTTAGAACAAATCGTTTATATACAAAAGATTAGCTTAAACTCTGATTTGGTATTTATCAAAACCTTAAATATCATTCTAGTTCACAATCATAGAATGATTTTTGAAGGGCATTGGAGCTAATAGGAGAAACACAAATGTATGAACATTTTATACCATTCCATTGACTTTAATATCTCTTTGACCTTATCTTACTTTGACTTTGGTCCCCTATGTGATCTTCTATCCTGATCACTTTTTATTATCTTTCGCAATTAGTTTATTCTTCTATATGCTTATATCTATATCTGCTACCTAACTAAAGCATTATGACAATAATAGCTTTTGATTCTAACTTAAACGGTTCTACATTCCAAGTCAAAAGATTTGAGAAAATTTTGTTTAAAGTTTTCAGAACACAAGTTTTTAGAAACACAATTCAACCCCCAATTCTCATGCTACTTCTTCCTACAATTATTTCTAAGTCCACAAATTTAGTGAAAATCTGGCAACATAATAGCTACATCAGGAGATTCCCCAAAATTGCAAACATCCACATAACACCTATAGATAGCATTCATATCATAATTAAACATTTGTGAATAATCACTAACATGCAAAGATCGTGATTCTTGAGGATTTCTCCTTAAGAATCTCAGAACTCAACCCAGTCATGGTGATAATAAACAATTCAACATTTGTATCATCATCCATAAGAGTCATTCACTTGCAACTTCTTGATTCTAGAGGATTTCTCCTCAAGAATCCCAGCACACAACCAATACAATTATGATAAAGCACAACAAACAACTTCATCATTTCCTACATGATTAGGGAATAAAGCACACAAATGCACTCAAGAGTTTTATGAGCATGGTTGAGTGATTAGATGCAATCTTTTAAGTTACCATCGTGTCCCTAAGTATTTAATTCACCTTGAAGAGAAATTTTAGCTTCATTTCCTTACTTGTTCATTCTTAAGGTTTCATATTTACTTAGTACACCCTTTTAACTCTTATATTCACTCTTCAAGCTTAATTCCTCAAGAAGATTATTAACTTTATTTAATTATATATTTTGGGGCTTAAATTTCACATCTTTGTTAATTAGACCTTTTTTTATTCTTATTTAAGATACATGGCCAAAACCCCTTTCAAGTATAGCCTTAAACTTCTTTCAATTTTTATTCTTCTTGGAACCTTGTTTGAGCATTTAGTTTTAATGAGAGTTACTCTTAACTTAGCGAAAACATTCTCCTTCCCCTTTTTCTTCTTATGGCCAAACCTGTAACAAAAAATTCTCTCAAGTTCTAATGTTTATTTTCTTTGCCACAAGTTTCATTAAAGTTTTGTGTAGATTCAATATCAACCACTAAAAGTTTCAATTCATTTTTCCTTCATATTTTTCTTTATGTGGCCAAAGTCTATAACATGCGAAGTTTCCATTTTAATTTTGCTTTCCTTCTTAAATCCTCCTGTTGTAGACTCATTAAAGCTTATGGGATATAGATCTAAGCCTAGAAAGTTTTACTCTTATGGTATACTTGATAAAGTTTCAATCATTTTCATGTTCATGTCTTAAAAACCACTTTCTCATGATCATATTCCAACAACCACTCCAACAAGACAAAGCAAGCAACTTTAACATAAATATGGTCATAAAAAATGAAGAACAAGCCAATAAAACCTTAGTCATGGTTAGGGCTAGTCTGTACTTGACCAAAAATGAGTAAAGCTTGAAACTTTGCACACTTTAACCATAAATAAACCGATTAAACACTTCATAAGAACATTAGAAGCAAAATAAATCGATTAAACACTTCATAAAAGCATTAGAAATAAAACAAACCGATTAAAATGGTAAAAAAAGGCATTATTAATGCATAAATGAAACTTTAGAAACTATAACAAGGCTTGGAACTCAAATGCTATGAAAAAGCTTGAGTAACCATGGCTCCTGTCATAAAATAAAAGGGTTAGAGGATCCTACCCACTCAAAGTGATGAAGAAATAGAAAGGTTGAATCTTGAAGAGAAAATCATCCTCCTAGCTCCAAGGGTAGGTCATGGTTTTAGTAAGGAAGAAAGGAGAGGCTTTTGTTGTTCCTATACACAAGAGAGAGTGTATATATATATTTGTAAGAGCTAAAATATGTAGCCCTTACAAAGTTGGTGAGGTATGATAATGAAAGGCCTTTGAACTTGAGAAGAAGAGGAAGAAGAAGATAAAGAAAATGGAAAAAGTGTTTGCTTCTTGGAGAAGAGGGAGATAAGAGGAAATGACTAGGAAAGGAAAGAGTTAATATTTTTCAAAATGACAATGAGAGAGAAGGGGTGAGGCAGTAGGTATTATGGGGGGTTTATGTCAGATGTTTTCATTTTAGTGTTAGGGAATTAGTTGATTTGGCTACTTTATCCCATATTACTTCAGACAAAGACTTACATTTTCTTACATAAAGCACTTTTGTCCTTTTACTTTTTACTTTTGATGATATCATATGTACTTGGTTGCCTAGTTGACTTTTAATTTGAATTTGATGATGGGATTAATTGTTCTTATTACTTATGTGATTTAATTAATCAAGGATTAGTAATTAACTCATGCTTCCATAATTAGTATAATTAAAATCTTAATTATGTTTAGTTAACCTTAATTAAGTAAATTTTGGTGATTAGTGCTTAATTAGTTTCTTTAAGGCTTGTTTCCTTGACTAGCAAATTTCTAATTTTAATTAAGCATTCTCTTAATCTTTCTTTTCTTAATTACCCATTTGACTTTTGACCAAGCCTTTATTTTTTAATTCTTCATTAAGTATCTAATTACTCAGGGTTACTAAGGTAATTAGCACAAGAAAAATTAGGGATATTACATGATGGCGCTAGTGACCACTTTCATTGAGCGTATTTTGTGGTTGTGGACCTTTAACTCATATGGTTCCCTACGCACAATAATGGGGCCTTTTAGGGTCAAGGATTATGTCTCCTTCGATCACCACTTCTATCCTCATATAGATAGTGTGTACTTTCAGCCCGAGTTTTTGCATGAAGAGCATCATTATCCTTAGTCACCATAACTATTTCAGCCCATCATGCGGGATAGTCCTCATCAAGCTATCCTCAAACCCTTCATTAGAGTCCCCTGAGGATATGGAGTGACCCATCTAAGGACATCTCTATTTTTGGAAAGGGTCCTTAATGAGATCTCCTTAACCTTGATGAGAGACTTACGGCCACTAAAGGCTTGTTATATTTTGTGACTTGGACTAGTGATATGTGTGCATGTGTGTGCGCGCGCGCGCTAGCATATAGTAGTTGTATAGGGTATGCTAGTTTGCCTACTAGCCGAGAAGTTCAAAACCAAAGAACTTCCTTATGTTTTGTGTATAGACTAAACTAGTATAACCAAATGTAGTAAGTACATTTGGCATATGAACGCTTATTTTGGTAAGAAAATATAAGCATAGCTATACTCCTTATCTATATAAAATTTGCATACTTAGCCCTAACAACTGCGATTACAGATTAACATCATAGTCTTTCGGTATATTTATAAGATAAGTATCCACAACTTGTATAGAATTAACCCTATAACAACTTTCGAACATAGAGGTATGACTTAAGCATAACCCTTATATCTAAGACCCGAAAGGGACCGTTTCTAATGAAGGGTCAAAATCAAGAGCATCCATGGATTGCAGCAATTGTAGACCCCTAGGATCAAAGACAAGAAGGTTAGTTTCATCATCTACTTTGGCTTTCCTATTGACTTCTTTATGTCCCTCTTCTAAGGACAATTCCTAAAAGTCACTTTGAACAAAAGCATCAAAGATGGCATGGATAAGGTTCATGGCAATCTGACTATTTGCAACATCACTGAATGAGCACTCAAAATTGGTGAAAGTGAATGCAAGATGGCCTTGTTAGCTAATTCCCTGGTCTTTGGCGATGATCTCGATGTGGTCGTGCTGCCATCCTCTGACGCTAGAATTTGTTCTTTGTGACTGAATTCGGTCGCAGTATCATCTTCTTTTCGGCCATTATCGATAGTAGTTGGTTCTCTTGAACTTGAATTGGGGTTTTCACCATTGGAAACATCTTCCTTATTACTCTTGCCTATGGATGTAATTGAATGTTATCAATGGGGTTCTACATCAGTACTTTGAAAGGATGCAGTTGTGAGGGAACCAAATCTTCCACAGCATTGGAAACAACTTTCAAGCTTGAGTTCTTTGAGAATGAATCTCTACTACCATGAGAAGTTTCCTTGTTCACACGTATCTTTTGTCTCAATACTTCTAACTTGGACTCAATTCTTTCAAACCTTGCTTCATATGCTAGATCTCTTTGATTCATGTACTCAATGACTTGGTAGATCTTAGCCCTTAGATGTGTGATCTCTAGGGCTATTTCTCATACCACTATTTCTTGTTCAGCTATTTCATGTGCTTCTGCCATGGCGTGCAACGAAAGCACCAATATAGCACCTCAAATTACAGAAACAATGCAACACTAATACTGATATACTGATTTAACAAAAATGAAAAAACTAAAAATAGAGTTCTTAAGGAAATAACAAGAACAGCAATGAAAACAATAGTTGTTCTCAGCATAGCTACAACTTCATAAACTTCAGTTCAATGAACCACTCTCATGCCCCATCCTTGTCTTAGCTCGTACCTTAGTAGTTGGTTGCCTCCAGGGTGCCATTGGCCCTATTGGGCGCATAATGATAGATAATAATCTCTCCTCTCAGCCTCTCTCTAAACTGAATATGCAAGTAACTGTCATAAAGATATTCATCTTTACTTTGTGAAACAATGATTAGTTTTTTATATATCCTTGGTAAATAAATATCGGATGATGCTAATTAGTTCATTTAAATAACATAAAACAGATTTATTTAGATATGCAGACTCTTTCCCTTAATCCTTCTCTTTTAGACCCTTATATTTTCACTAGTTTATCAATTTTTATATAAATTTGTTTGATTTGTTCAAATGTTTGTTGCGTGATTAATTTGCTTCATTTTGAGAGTTGCGTTTGGTAGTATTTAGGTCAACTTATGTACATCTCAATCATTTCAGTTATTCAATATATATATATATATATATATTTTGAGGAATATCATACTTAGTACCCTTATATTTGTAGAATGTGACACTGATAACTCCTGTAAATATGACATTGAGTATCATTGTAGAGGGTATCAGTGTAAGTATTATAATTCAAAAGTTATTATGTGTAATGTCACCTAACATTTAAGAAAATAAGTGTAATTCACCTTATATTCAAATAAGAGATTTATAGATATATGTTTTTTAATAGCCTGATCCTGTATATATTTGACATAACTAAGATATGAGTGTAAGCATTAAGAATCAACGGGCTAACGTTATTTATTAATTTTTCCCTACTACTCCCTTCTATAGATATATCTAATATTCCTGCTTTGTCCAAATATAACTCGTTTATTGTTATATAGCATCAAAGATGAAAAAAGAAAAACAAAAGAACAAAAGGTCAGTCTCAATCACTTTCCACCCATCCTTTATTTGATACTCATTTTCACCCTTCCTCTTTATCGCATATAGATAACCATGTATAATCAAAAACCCATATTTTGTGGGTACATCGCTTTCGTGAGTTAAAGCCGTAAATAAAATGAAATGCGTTTGCCTTATTCCTTGCGTTTATCGCCCACAAAATGTACAACACAACAATTACTTCATTTAGTTGTCGTTGATGCATTTTGTGTGTAACAAGACTCGACCCTTGAAGCCGGCGAGAATGAAAAACACCCCCTATACAAATTAAAAAGGTTCAAAGCAAAAGGGAAAAGCCAATGGACAATGAAAATGAAAAAGATAAGGTAGCTGAAACTAGAGAAAAGATTGGCTACCTAAGGGGAATTTGTCTAGAAGCGTACAAGGCATTGAAAGGCGGTTAGAACATCGTTTCTGCACGCCGCATTCAATTCTCGAAAAAAGTAATGTTGAGGGCGTATTGTCATAAACTCATGGATAAGAATTTTAGAAGAGAAATACTGACAGTTTAAGGTTTTTAACGGCGAGCACGTCTATTAAAATAAAATTTGATAATATAAGATTAAGATCCGATACTATAAGATTTAATTAAATAAAGATCAGTAAAATTTTTATATTATGTAATATTGAGTATGTTATGGGATAAAATATTATATTATATAAAATAATATTATCTTTTTGTTATCATAAATCATTTTGGTTACATTTTGTTATCATAAATAATTCAATAATTTTTTATTTTTATTATATACAATTATAATTCATATTAAATAATATTTATTATTTATTTATATATTTAAATAAGTATTTATTATTTTAATAGAATATAAAAAATCAACAAATATTCTCTTTTATATATTTTGATTTTTTTTCTTACTATATATATATATATATATATATATATATATATATATATATATATTTCTCTCTCTCTCTCTCTCTATATATATATATAGAGAGAGAGAGAGAGGAAAAAGAAAAACTCCTTATACATCAAAGTCTACTCAACTCCAATTTTATATCTCATAGGTTTGATTGAGTTGTACATCATTTTAATGTATAAAAGTGCTTTAATGGCTAAGCTAATACAACATTTTGGTTGCACCAAATAACAATTAAAGTCATAATATATTGTATTATTAGCTTATAGAACTAGGCCTTGTACAATGCTAAATAGACCCTCATAGATCCTATTACATGAGGCACTGATTACGTTAGCAGTTAAAGGAAATTACAGGAAGTGAAAGATAAACAAAAATGTTTCTTAAGGAAAGCTTTATGCTGATAACAACAACAACAACAACAATGATACGGATAATAATAAACTAAGAAGAGTTTTGTATATAAAGTAAATAAGTATAAGAATATTTACTCTACCAAAAGATGTCAAACATTTCACACTCTGATATAGAAGGTCATCGAAGTATACCACATAAGTATTTTGATATCTTTTGGCAGAGAGAATGACTTTATCATAAATAGAATCCTTTATAATGCAATGAGACGGTTTAAAAATAACTTTATAGTCTTTGTCACAAAACTGACTAATGCTTAGAAGGTTATGATTTAATCCTTCCACTAAATGGATATCAGTAATGAGTTAAAGTCATTTTTACCAATATTACCTATGTCCACGATGTTCAAGCGGACATTATCAGCGACTGTCACCACTCTTCCTTTCTTCCATTGTAGACATCTGAACAAAGACTTGTCTCCAATTATATGCCTTGAGCATTCATTGTCCAGATACCATTTTGCTCTTTTCTCCATGGTTCTTCGGCACACTTAGTTTCCGTTTCTAACTCGATGTTGGCCATGAAGCACAAACTGGCTACCTCAATTTCTTTTTCTTGATTCTCAACGTCTTGCTCCTTATCAAGATCTTCCCATGTAACCATCATGGCTTTCTTCTTGGTTGGCTTTCCTTTTCGAGCCTTCTTCAATCAAGGGTAATCTAGTCTGATTTGACTAGGTTGTTTACACTCATAGCACACCGGCTTGCTTTTACTTGAATATCTTCTCTTACATTGCCAAATGACTTTAAGAACTCATGATAGGGAGTGAATCGAGTTTTAAAACTTTTCACAAAACTTTACTAAAAACTTCTTTTTGAATCATTAATTGAAGCTATTAATTAAAGCATTGATAAGATAGATAAGGATATATGAGTCTCACAAGTTTTTCAGTCATATACAAGATTAAAAGAATTCAAGAAAATAAATTTAAATGACAATAACTTAAAGAAATGGGGATGGAATGTAAACTGAAATTTATTCTGGTTCGTTCACTCCTTGTGGCTTGTGTCCAGTCCGCAAGTGATCTACCCAGGATTTTTCCACTAGTGCCAAGTTCCAATAGATGCTTGAATACCTTTACAATTCTTGAGCACTCAATCACTCTTTAGGATACCTCACCCTAGTGTATGAGTCTCTCAAACAAGGGATACTTCACCCTCTTACTCTCTTGAGGGATACCTCACCCTCTTACAAAGAAAGAAATGGGAAGAATATTGGATACACTCTGTTGAAAAGCAAATGATACAAGTTGAAGCTCTAGAAACTCACAATGGTATCTCTCTTTATGGCCAAAAAACAAAGCAAGAATCAAAGAACAAGAGAAATGATCAAAAGACATTAGTTCAAGGTTCTTAATAGTTTTATGTTGTGAAAGAATGAGTATTTATAAGCCTTGGATTTTATCTAGTCGTTAGACACAATTATCCATCGATTATTAGTTGTAAAAACTAGCTATTTCTACATTTAATGCAGGTAGTTATCGATTCCTATGATATGGTAACCGATTACCCAGTTCATTTCTGGGTGTGTGGTAATCGATTCTCATGGTGGTAATTGATGCTACTACTCAAATTCATAACTTAGGGTGCAAATAATTGATTCCTACAGGGATAGCAATCGATTCCTGTGACATGTAATCGAATTTTAATGACTTTTTGAAATTTTAACGGCCTTAATTGATTCCAAGCCTAGTCCAACCTCAGAGTCTTTATCTAATTTCCAAATTTCTATTCCTCAAAACATTTCTGCGTTTGGAAGTTCTGATTATCGTGATCCAAGTTCCAAGTTCATCAGCTAGCCGTCTTTCTGGGTTGTTCCAAGTTCCAATCACTTCTTCTTGTCCCCCAAGTTTCCGTGATCTGAGTTCCAAGTTTAGCCAAACAATGGAGCAACTCGAGGTGTCCTGGGTTTTGATCACTTCTTCCTTGTCCCCAAGTTTCCATGATCCGAGTTCCGAGTTTAGCCTAATAGCAGAGCAACTCAAGGTGTTTCGTGTTTCGATTTTAGTGAACTACCATTGTAAATTTCTTGGACTTGATCTTCTTCAAATGATCTCAATCTTTTTGCTTGAAGAATTTTTGTCCTTTTGGCATCATCAAAACCTACAAAACAAGCATTTACCTTTTCCCCCATTTTACGATGACAAACACCTTTGGTGAGGAGGAAAAATTCATAGATATAACAATGTATTCAAGAGTGTTAACTCCCCTAAGTATATGCATGATTTTAAATAAAATTAGCTATGGCATTTTTGTATTCATGAAACATCTTCCCCCTCAATCTATGCATGTTTGTCACATATTATTCCACAAATATATCAGAGTAGCACAGTCATACCAAACTTAAGCTAATAATCCAAATTAAACCATGTTAATAATCCAAACTAAACCATATTCCTCACCAAGACTATTCTGCCCCTTTTGGCATTATAAAAAAGAAACAAGCAAAAGAATAAGGAATAACCAAAAAATACACCACATATAAACTGTAATGTAAGAACCATAGATGTAAGAATAAGACAAATTTCATCCTAACATAATGATAAGTCATAAAGCTATGAACTATAAAATAAGTCCAAGATTATAAAATCATAAAACATAAACATAAAGCTAAGATAAGCATAATTATGGGTTAATAGCTCTACGGTGACAAAGATGTGATTTTGAATCGGTGCTCCACTCTTTGTAGGACTGTCCTATCACCAAAGACTTATGGATGATCATCGAGCATAGTGTGATTCCTAATAATTTTTTTGACGGCTCCTTATTAGATTGGCTTGACGAAAATATTAGGGATCATTCTCATTCTTTGTATGGGGGTAAACTGGCCCTTTTCTTTTGCTACCATTTATAGCTCTCTTTGGTATGACAGGAACAAAGTGATTTTTGAGGGAGTGGATGCTATAGACTCTAGTTTGCCTACAAAGGTAGGATTACTGATTCAAGAATATGATAGAGCTATTAGTGAGTTAGATAGAGTTAGGGAGAATATTCCCAGCCTTGTGATTAAGCAAATTGTTTGGAAGCCTCCCCCTCATGATTGGGTGAAAATTAACTCTGATGGCTTGGTTATAAATGATGGTGCTGCTTGTGGTGGTATAATCCGAGATGCAAACTCTGATTTTGTGGCTGCTTTTTGTGTGAATCTAGTGTCCTGCTTTATCACATCTGCTGAGTTGTGGGGAGCCTATTAGAGCCTTTGGTTGGGCTGGCAGTTGGGGCATAGGAAAGTTAGTTTGGAGTTTGACTCAAGGTTTGCGCCTGTTCTCATCAAGGATCAGGTACTAGAGTCCCATGGTTGCTCTAGCCTCCTTAAAGCAATCAAGGAGCTAATAACCAGGGATTGGAATGTGGATATCTGTCATATATATTGTGAAGCCAACTCGTGCGCAAATCGTGCTACTAAGCATGGATACTTTTGTGGTTTGGGGTTCAACTATTTTACCATTCTTCCTGCCTTTATGTCTTTAGAGTTCTCTGCTGACTACATGGGGCATCATAGCCCTCGTATTTTTGTTGTTTAATTTTGTTTTCTTTGGCCTTTCACCCTATTGTTTATTAAAAAAAAAAAAAGCATAATTATGGGTTAACAATCAAGATAAACATAAGATGATTCGAACACTAGCTAAGCCCCATCTGAGTCTTCATCATCATCACCATCACCATTACCATCACCACCACTATCAACTGTGTTACTCTCATCAAAATCTTTATTATCTTCAGAATCACTAAGATGTAGAATAGTACGACTAGAGGCAAGAAGCATATCATTCAGGTCTACAGTGTCATGGCTACCCAAAGTCTCTTTGTCTTCACAAGCAACAGGAAAAATAGAAGTCCTCAAAGGTTAAGATGTATGAGTAACTGGAGAAAAGTGAGCTAGAGATCCATGTAAAGGAGACATGTGCTGTGTCGGAATGAAATGTTGGCATAAGGTACGAATATCATCCTCAATCTTGTCCACTCAAGCCTCAAGTCTATCCATGTGAATGTCATAGTGAGCCTTAAGTCCACTAATATGCTCCCCAAGATATAGCTTAAGATCTCAAAAACCATCAAGCATTGTAGGCATAAAATTCTAAGATGGTTGAGAAGAAGTTTAGGTAAGTCTAATAGGAGAGGTAGGAGGAGTAGCTTCACCTGCAAGATTACTCGACAGGTTCCATGTATCACCATATTTCTTGAAACCCATCCTAGACAATATGCTCTCATTAATGGCATAATGTTAGTTCTCTTCTAAGGTCATTTCCCTTTTAAGAGGAACCTGAAAATGCTAAAGAAATACAGTGATGAACATGCCATAAGGAAAATTACCATCACTTTCTTTTGCCTAAGCCATATGTTGAGCTACATTGTATCCCCAATATATTGGACGTTCAATTATCATAGCCCACATAATGAGTATATGTTCAGAAGTAATTTAGGCAAAATTTCCAAGACTAGGAATTAAAGCTCTGACAAGAATATAGTGCAGTAAACAGTTCTCCAATTCCAAAGCACCAATAATAAGCTTTTTGTAACACCTTACTAGACAAAATATTATGCTTAAGTCATAGTATATTACCTGATAAGTTATTATGTGTGGTGAACTAAGAGTTAACTATTCACTTTAATCAATTTTGGTTTGGCAGTGAGATATACACTAAATAGTTGTTGTATCGGAAATAAAGTAACACAAACAAAATTGCGAAATAAACAAACTGCATCATATATATATATGTGCATGCTTATACCTTTATTTTCAAAGTTGTCAAAAGAAATACAATACAGTATAGGATAAAAGAAATGAGGCCGCTAACACAAAATAAATCGGCTTGACTATATGAACATTCGCCCCTACTGATCCCCATGGGACATTTCATGTATAACTACTAACTCCTACCCGTATGCCTATGACCCAAACTGCCAAAAGAGGGTCATCATGTACATCTACTACTGCTACGGCGGGTACTCTAAATGAAATTTGAAAAAAGGAATCCATTCGCTATATCGGCATCAGCAGGGGTATAGTCTACACTCGGGGCAGAAGATGAGGACGACGAGCTCGCTGCCTCCGACGGATCCTCCTCAGACATAGAGGCAGAGGGGATCGGCTGCGGTGGTGCGACTAGCGAAGTCATGGCTGGTGCTGCTACTGTGGGTGGAGGTGGAAAGGGATGAGCCACGTGGAGAGAGATGGTGATGTAAAGGACGACAGTGTCAAAAAGCGGGTGCATAACAGGTACAGCAAAACCTCTATGGAAAAAGAAGTAAAGATGAAACTGGCATCTACCAGATATGTACACAGAACCTATGAACGGATCGAGATGCATGTGGAGTTCTAGAAACTCAATGAACAGGATGCCGGTTGCCGCGTTCTTCATGATCTGAAGATGATGCAAGAGTATATAATAAGGTGAGAAATAAAAATTTCTCAGTAGGAATTCCTAATTCTATGCATATTTGTCATCGCTATCATTCTCAGGTGTTTCGAATTTTTGCTTAATTAGGAGAAAATGTTACATCACCAAGAGGTCCTACTCAATTTGTTATATAAATCATAGCCCCGAAACACAGTTTTGTTTTACTCAAGGAATTAAAGGAAATTAAATAAAAAATAAACAACCAGATCTGTGTATTGACATAGATAAGTGACAACTGTAAAGTGAGCAATAACATGTATATAACATCCAATGGTACAATTTAACTCAATGCATAAAAACTGCCACTTTTCAGGATCGAGCTCGGTCCTATACAGGATCACCGGGTTTACTTTCCCCGACTTCCCTACTGATCTATTCCGCTTAACTTGTTCAAGGCTGGCCCAAGTCATATGGAAATCCTTCCTCATTCATATAAGGGTAGCATCACTTGTCTAATACTTTGACCAATGCATGCATAACTCGTAAATTTATATTAATTGCATTTTCTGCTGAAATCTTAGCAGCATAACTGATCATATCCATTTTCCCATGAATAGTGTCAGACAACCAGGAAATTTTAATCACACAGCAAACTCAATATAAAACATTATATTCATACCAAGAATATAACAATATCAATAAGAACAAGATTTAGAAACTTAAGTATCAATCTATCTTGCAAGCTTTTAATTTCTATTAAGGTTCCCGAGTTCGACTTCCAAGATTTAATGGTTCCGAGTTTCGATCTTATACAAGTTCCGACCTCCGGTGTTATGTTCAGTCTCCTGAGATTACATAATTCCCTACTTCCGGGGTTGTGTTTAGTTTCCGATCTTATATAAGTTCTGACCTCTGGGGTTATGTTCGGTCTCCTGAGATTATAAAATTCCCGACTTCCGGGGTTGTGTTCGGTTTCCGATCTTACCCCACCATTGGTATTCTGAGACTTTGATAAGCGTATTTCCTAAATTCCAAGTTTCCTATTTACTAAGTCCTGAGTTCAACATTAAATATACCCGATTTAGTTCTCTCTACTAAGTTCCGAGTTCAATCATTAAGTATACCTTTCCAAGTTCAACCTTAAGTATACCCTTCCAAGTTCATCCTTAAGTGTACCCTTCCGAGTTAAACCGTAAATATTCCCAATCTAGTCCTCTATTTGCTAAGTTCTGAGGTCAACCTAAAGTATACTGGACCTAGCTCTCTATCTGCTAGATTACCGAGTTCAACATAAGTTGATTGTACTTTATCCCAGACCACCTTACTTCTAGCCAAAATTGCACTCTTATAAGAGAAAATTCACCAAAAATAGAAATCTAGGTGGAATTATACGAAATTTATATCTCTATAAAGCTAACAGGGCAAGCTTTCAAAGGAAAGAAATTTCATATTATTTGAATGAGTATATTTTGAAATATAAGCCCTAAAACTCGACCTTCTTGAACTACCCTATTTTGGCCTGGTTTGGACATAGAGGCAACTTCCTCGAACCACTGGGAACAAATGGGATCGTAACAAACTCGAAATTTCATTATGAAATGCTCCCCTATGTGTAAGCTTTCTAACAAAGTTGGTTTCACTCAATTTGGAATTGTATAGAGCGAGTTACACCCTTCTCAACTCATACTGCTCGGATGAAAGTCATGATTTCTAGTTCAAACTTCAAAAATTCATGACGTCCTCTTTACTAATCCAATGGCCTTATATTATATATGTATGGAAAGCCTTGAATGTCTAGTTTCACATAAAAATAGACTCATAAAGTTTAAACGGCTGTAGGCAGAGCCGTACACACCCCTGTACGGATTGCCGAGGAAAAACTCTAACAGCTTCTTGAGTTTTCTTTCTTTTCTACAAGCTCTTTCATTACAATTCTATTTCCAATCAAAACACACATGCAAAATCAGCCATAAAACATCATCGTCACTCTACATATCATCAGTAGCACAAAGTATAAAAGACCCACACACACTCCAAACCAAGGAAAATAAGAAGAGAGTAGGATTCCTACCTTTACTAGGTATGATTCCTGTTGAATTTGTGGTTAGAGTTAAAGAAATCTTGTTATAGTTTGAAGGTTTATGGGAGAGGAAGATGATATGAGTTGAGATGAGATGAGATGATGGAGAAAAAATGGAGAGGGGTCAAATTAGATAAGGGCCGAAAATGTGCAAGGGTAGAAAAGGAAAAATTTAAAAACTTCTAAAGCAAGTTACATGTGATTGGTGGATTTGAGTAGGTTATGTAACTTGGTTTGGCAGCCCATTTGGAGGGCTGAGATGGCGCCACTTGCATGGGTAAGTTGGCTAAATCTTGGTCATCCATCCTAGGATTCTCACAGTATATTTTCTATTGATCCGGTTTCGATAGTTTAAATTACCGAAATCTTACCGATTTCTCTTAAATCGGTAAACCGATTTTTAGAAAAAATTCTGTGAGGTTTCCTATGTTCCTACTCCACCATCAAGCCTAATTACTTCTAAATCACACTTAATTGGCTTTAAGTAAATGCTTAATCGAATTTCGATTAAACCCACTTATTCGATAAAAACCGAACAACTCGGTTAATAATGATAAAATTCTTCGAACGTTACATTATTACCCTCCTAAAAAAAATTTTGTCCTCAAAATTTAGTACCTGAGAATAATTCAGGATACTCCCTCCTTATATCGAATTCTAGCTCCCACGTATAGTACTCTGAGTCCTCGTGTCCCCATACCACCTTCACCAACTGTACGACTTTATTCCGAAGGTGTTTGATGCTTCTGTCCACTATTCGTGCTGGGGGTACATGAAAAGTCAAGTCATCCCTTAACTGGATTGATTCAGGTTCCAAGAAATGAGTAGGGTCAGGCTAGTATTTTCTGAGTTGAGAGACATTGAAGACATTATGAAGATTTGACGGATGTGGAGGTAAAGCGACTCGATATGCCACTGGCCCAATTCGCTTCAAAATTTGAAAAGGACCTATAAAACGAGGGCTTAGCTTTTTGACTTTAATGGCTCTACGTACTTCAATTGTGGGTGTGATCTTTAGAAACACATAGTCTCCTTCTTGGAACTCCAATGGCTTTCTCCTGATGTCCGCGTAGCTCTTCTGGCGGCTCTGACCTGCAAGTATCTTGCTACGGATCCTTTTAATTTGCTCTATAGTTTGCCTGACTAATTCCGGTCCTAATAGGCTCTGTTCTCCTGATTCATACCAACACAGGGGAGATTGACACTTTCGTCCGTATAAAGCCTTATATGGAGCCATGTTGATGCTAGCATGGTAACTATTGTTGTATGCAAATTTGGCTAACGATAAGTATCGGTCCCAGCTCCCACACTGTTCCAGAATGTATGCTCGCAACATATCTTCCAAAGTCTGAATAGTTTGCTCAGTTTGACCATCTGATTGCGAATGGTACGCAGTACTTAAACATAGCCTAGTACCAAACGCCTTTTGGAGTGCTCCCCAAAACCGTGCGGTGAACCTTGGATCTCGATCTGAAATGATTGTTGAAGGAATACCATGTAGTCGTACCACTTCTTGAATATATAATTGAGCTAGCTTCTCTAGAGGATAATTCGCTCAAATGGGCAAAAAGTGAGTGGACTTAGTTAGTCTATCCACTATGACCCATATAGCATCATATCCTGAGGGTGTTCTTGGTAAGCCTATCATGAAATCCATAGAAATGCTCTCCCACTTCCATTCTGGAATCTCTAAGGGTTGTAGTGACCCTGTTGGTTTCTAATGCTCTATTTTTACCTTCTGACAGGTTAAACATTTATTCACAAAACTTGCCACATCTGTCTTAAGGCCTAGCCACCAAAACATCCTCTTGAGATCTTGATATATTTTGTTAATGCCAGGATGTATAGTAAAATCACTCTTATGGGCTTCCTCCAAGATCTTCTTTTTGAAGTTATCCTCCTTAGATACGCATATTCTCCCCTGATATCGCCATATTCCTTTGGCATCCCAAGTAAATCCTGTTAACTTGCCAAATTGCACTAGTTGCACTGTATGTTGGAAGTCATCATTTCTTTGTTGTGCTTACTGGATTTGGTCCTTGAAATCACTGGTTATCTTAAGTTGGTTTAACTAAATGGCATTGGGAGTCATAGAGATTCCCAAATTGAGATCTCGGAAACTCTCTATGAGTTCCGTCTCTTTGATTATCATCCATGCCATAATTAAATATTTCCTACTCAGGGCATCTGCCATCACGTTTGCTTTGCCAGGGTGGTACTTTAGCTCAAATTCGTAATCTTTAAGAAACTCCATCCACCTTCACTCCATAGAGGTGGTGCGTCCATGTCCTCAAAGCAAACACTACCGTCGCTAACTCTAGGTCATGCGTTGGATAATTTCTTTCGTGAGTTTTCAATTGCCTGGAAGCATATGTGACGACATTCCTGTTCTGCATTAACATGCATCCTAATCCTTTCTTAGAAGCATCATAGTAGACTTCGAATGGTCCATGAGGATTAGGTAGGGTAAGTACTGGAGCTGTCATCAACTTTTCTTTTAATTCTTGAAAACTCTGCTCGCACTCGGGTGTCCATTCAAATGGGGCATTCTTCCTGGTTAACTTCATTAGGGGAAGGGCTATTTGAGAGAAGTTCTTAACAAATCTCCTGTAGTATCCTGCCAACCCTAAGAAGCTCCTAACTTCCATAGCTATCGTCGGCTGTTCCCAGTTTAATACTGCTTCTACCTTACTGGGGTCCACTGAAATTCCCCCATGGGATACCACATGGCCAAGAAATTTTACTTCTCTCATGCAAAATTCACATTTGGATGGCTTGGCATAAAGCTTCTTTTCTCTTAGAATTTGCAGAACCAGTCGCAAATGTTCTGCGTGCTCCTCTTCCATTTTTGAGTAAACAAGTATGTCATCAATGAATACCACCACAAATCTATCAAGATATGGTCGGAATATCCGATTCATGTAATCCATAAATATTGCCAGTGCATTTGTCAACCTGAAGGACATCACAGTGTATTCATAGTGTCCATAACCAGTCTGAAACGTTGTCTTCGGAATATCTTCTTCTCGGACCCGAATCTGGTGATACCCAGACCATAGATCAATCTTGGAGAATACAGTTGCCCCTTGTAGTTGATCCATGAGATCATCGATCCTTGGCAACGGATACTTATTCTTGATCGTCACCTTATTCAACTGCCTATAATCCACACATAGTAGCATGCCTCCGTCTTTCTTCTTGACTAACAGGACTGGGGCTCCCCATGGTGATATACCTAGCCAAATAAATTTCTTTTCTAGGAGTTCTTCAATCTGCTTCTTAAGTTCGGTCAGCTCCAAGGGTGACATTTGGTATGGCGTTATAGATATTGGTCCTACTCTCGGTACCAATTCAATGACGAATTCAATTTCTCTCTCGGGAGGAAAATCAGGAATATCTTTAGGGAACACATCGGGATATTCCCTAACAACTGGAATATTATCTAACTTCTGATCAACCTCCGCTACACTGGTTGATAAGAGAATATACCCCTGAATTTTATCCCCGCAGTGATGTACTACTAAGGAGCTTAAATAAAGATTTGTAGGGATTACTAGTTCAGAAGATGAAACAGAGCAATTTAATAGGGCCTGGTTGGCAGAGAGCCAATCCATTCCCAAAATAATGTCAAGTCCTGACAAGGGAAGACAAATTAAATTGGCTGAAAAAGCTCGACCTCCTATCTGACAAGGGACATTCATACAAATATGATTGGTCTTAACAGGTTCACTTGTAGGAGTAGAAACTAGCAAGTCATAGGGTAATTCAGAAATAGGTAATTGCAAGGCTAACATGCAATCATGAGAGATGAAAGAGTGAGATGCACCTGAATCGTATAAAACAATTAAGGTCTTACCATTTACTTCATAGATATCTTGAATCAAGTCTTCTGATTTGCTGACCTCCTATGCATCCATAGTGAAAACTCTTCCCTAGCGTTGTGGCTCGGGAGTCGTCTGAGGATTTCTAGCAGGGCATTCATAGATCCTATGGCCTGTTTTGCCACATCCAAAACAAACATTCTATCCTACCAGACACGGGCGGTTGCTATGATATTTGCCGCACTGGCTGCAGGTTTGGTTCCCAAAAGGCCTCTGAGGTTGCTTGCCTTTACGGTGCACAGGCTGAAATTTTCTCTACTGCTAAAAGTTGGGCTTGAACCTTGGGCCTTGCAGAGCTAACCCTTTTTTATAGTTACTGCTGGTTGACCTAGCAACAAGCAATTTCTTGTTACAATCCTCCACTAGGCAGCACTTGTTCACCAAAGTAAGGAAATCTCTTATCTCCATTGGTACTATAGTGGTAAGGATGTCTTCTCTCAGCCCACCTTCGAACTTCATGCATTTCCAGGCTTCGTCGGAGTTCTGCTGATAAATAATGGAGAATTTGCACAACTCCTCAAATTTAGCAATGTATTCCGATACACTACTATTCCATTGACGGAGGTGCATGAACTCCAACTCCTTAGCATTGTGGACTAACGTAGGGAAGTAATTTTGATAGAACGCATCTCTAAATACGTCCCAAGTAATGTCTGTTTGAGATCCCTCTAATAACCGGCGTGCCCCATTCCACCAGAACTCTACATCTGCTTCTAGTCTATAGGTGGCAAAGGTTACCTTCTGATGATCTGTGCAATCTAATATGGAGAAGACTTTCTCCATAGCTTTAACCCACTCATCCGCCTTATCTGGATTTAAGGCCCCCCTGAAGCTAGGTGGGTTGGCCTTCCTAAACTCAGCAAATTTGAGATATTCCAGATCCATCCCAGCGCCATTATGATTTCCTCCAAGACCTACCTTTGGTTGTCTTCCTAGTTAGCCCATCATTTGAGTTGCCGCAGCTACCTGTTCGAGCATAGTGTGCGCCATTTCTCCCATTGTGTCCAGGAACTCCATAGATTCCTCCTGGGCTGGGGAAGTTCGTGGCCTACCTCGCCTTCTAGAAGCCATCAAGTTCTGAACACACAAAACAAGAGTAATTGAGTTGATCAGGCTCAATACTAAGTTCAGTGTGCTAGTAAATAACAGCATACGGTCAGGCAATCCCTTCACATGCATCCTATCCCTATGGACAAGACTCAGTGCATGATAATGTCTAAGGAACATAGAGCATATACGGAGCATAGTCAGTCCAATCCTCAGGCCTTTATTAGGACGAACTGCTTTGATACCAAAAATGTAACACCTTATTAGATAAAATACTATGCTTAAGTCATAATATATTACCTGATAAGTTATTACGTGTGGTGAAGTAAGAGTTAACTATTCACTTTAATCAATTTCAGTTTGGCAGCAAGATATACACTAAATAGTCTTTGTATCGGAAATAAAGTAACACAAACAAAATTGCAAAATGAACAAACTGCATCATATATATATATATATATATATATATATATATATATATATATATATATATGTACATGCTTATACCTTTGTTTTCAAAGTTGTCAAAAGAAATACAATACAGTACAGGGTAAAAGAAATGAGCCCGCTAACACAAATAAATCGGCCTAACTATATGAACATTCCCCCCTACTGGTCCCCATGGGACATTTCATATACAACTACTAACTCCTACCCCTATGCCTATGACCCAAACTGCCAAAAGAGGGTCATCCTATATAGCTACTACTGCTACGGCGGGTACTCTAGATGGATTCTGAAAAAAGGAATCCATTCGCCACATCGGCATCAGCAGGGGTATAGTCTACACTTGGGGCAGAAGATGAAGACGACAAGCTTGCTGCCTCCGACGGATCCTCCTCAGACATAAAGGCAAAGAGGATCGGCTGCGGTGGTGCGACTGGCGAAGTGATGGCTGGTGTTGCTGCTGCGGATGGAAGTGGAAAGGGATGAGCCATGTGGAGAGGGATGACGATATAAGGGATGGCAAGGTCAAAAAGCGAGTGCATAAGGGGTACAGCAAAATCTGTCTAGAAAAAGAAGTAAAGACGAAACTGGTATCTACCAGATATATACACGAAATTTATGAACGGATCGAGATGGATGTGGAGTTCTGGAAATTCAATGAACAGGATGTCGGTTGCCGCGTTCTCCATGATCTGAGGATGATGCGGGAGTATATAATAGGGTGAGAAATAAAGATTTCTCAGTAGGAATTCCTAATTCTATGCATATCTGTCATCGCTATCATTCTCAGGTGTTTCGAATTTTTGTTTAATTAGGAGAAAATGTTATATCACCAGGAGGTCCTACTCAATTTGTTATATAAATCATAGCCTGAAACACAATTTTGTTTTACTCAAGGAATTAAAGGAAATTAAATAGAAAATAAACAACCAAATCTGTGTATTGACATAGATAAGTGACAACTGTAAAGTGAGCAATAACTTGTATATAACCTCCAATGGTGCAATTTAACTCAATGCATAAAAACTGAAATTATGGATATGCATGAAAAATAATGCACTTGATCTTAACTCATATTTTTCCATACTTGGTCCCCTGGGAGTATATTGGCCATAAAACTCCTGGGTAATAGTCCGCTTTTCAGGATCGAGCTCGTTCCTATACAGGATCGCTGGGTTTACTTTCCTCAACTTCCCCATTGATCTATTCCCCTTAACTTGTTCAAGGGCTGGCCCAAGTCATATGGAAATCCTTCCTCAATTATATAAGGGTAGCATCACTTGTCTAATACTTTGACCAATGCATGCATAACTCGTAAATTCATATTAATTGCATTTTCTGCTGAAATCTCAGCAGCAAAACGGATCATATCCGTTTCCCCATGAATAGTGTCAGACAACCAAGAAATTTTAATCAAACAGTAAACTCAATATAAAACATTATATTCATACCAAGAATATAACAATATCAATAAGTGCAAGATTTAGAATCTTAAGTATCAATCTATCTTGCAAATTTTTAATTTCTATTAAGGTTCCCGAGTTCAACTTCCAAGATTTAATGGTTCCGAGTTCCGATCTTATACAAGTTCTGACCTCCGGTGTTATGTTCAGTCTCCTAAGATTACATAATTCCTGACTTCCAGGGTTGTGATCGGTTTCCGATCTTATACAAGTTCCGACCTTCGGGGTTATGCTCGATCTCCTGAGATTATAAAATTCCCGACTTCCGGGGTTGTGTTTGGTTTCCGATCTTACCCCACTATTAGTCTTCTGAGACTTTGATAAGCATATTTCCTAAATTCCAAGTTTCCTATTTACTAAGTCCCGAGTTCAACATTAAATATACCCAATCTAGTTCTCTCTACTAAGTTCCGAGTTCAATCATTAAGTATACCTTTCCAAGCTCAACCTTAAGTATACCCTTCCGAGTTCATCCTTAAGTGTACCCTTCCGAGTTCAACCATAAATATTCTCAACCTAGTCCTCTGTCTGCTAAGTTCCTAGGTCAACCTAAAGTATACTGGACCTAGCTCTCTATCTGCTAGATTACCGAGTTTAACATAAGTTGATTGTACTTCATCCTGTCGCCTTACTTCTAGCCAGAATTGCACTCTTATAAGAGAAAATTCACCAAAAATAGAAATTTAGGTGGAATTATATGAAATTTATATCTCTATAACCTAAAGTATACTGGACCTAGCTCTCTATCTGCTAGATTACCGAGTTTAACATAAGTTGATTGTACTTTATCCCAGACCGCCTTACTTCTAGCCAAAATTGCACTCTTATAAGAGAAAATTCACCAAAAATAGAAATTTAGGTGGAATTATACGAAATTTATATCTTTATAAAGCTAACAGGGCAAGCTTTCAAATGAAATAAATTTCATATTATTTAAATGAGGATATTTTGAAATATAAGCCCTAAAACTTGACCTTCCTAAACTACCCTATTTTGGCCTGGTTTGGACATAGGGGCAACTTCCTCAAACCACTGGGAACAAATGGAGTCGTAACAAACTCGAAATTTCATTATGAAATGTTCCCCTATGTGTAAGCTTTCTAGCAAAGTTGGTTTCACTCAATTTGGAGTTGTATAGGGCGAGTTACACCCTTCTCAACTCATACAGCTCGGATGAAAGTCCTGATTTCTAGTTCAAATTTCAAAAATTCATAACTTCCTCTTTACTAATCCAATGGCCTTATATTATATATGTATGGAAAGCCCTGAATGTTTAGTTTCACATAAAAATAGACTCATAGAGTTTAAATGGCTATAGGCGGAGCCGTATACTCCGCCGTACGGATTGCCGAGGAAAAACTCTAATAGCTTCTTGAGTTTTCTTTCTTTTCTACAAGCTCTTTCATACCAATTCTATTTCCAATCATAACACACATGCAAAATCAGCCATAAAACATCATCGTCACTCTACATATCATCAGTAACACAAAGTATAAAAGACCCACACACACTCCAAACCAAGGAAAATAAGAAGAGAGTAGGATTCCTACCTTTACTAGGTATGATTCTTGTTGAATTTGTGGTTAGAGTTGAAGAAATCTTGTTATAGCTTGAAGGTTTATGGGAGAGGAAGATGATATGAGTTGAGATGAGATGAGATGATGGAGAAAAAATGGAGAGGGGTCAAATTAGATAAGGGCCGAAAATGTGCAAGGGTAGAAAAGGAAAAATTTAAAAACTTCTAAAGCAAGTTACATGTGATTGGTGGATTTGAGTAGGTTATGTAACTTGGTTTAGCAGCCCATTTGGAGGGCTGAGATGGCACCACTTGCATGGGTAAGTTGGCTAAATCTTGGCCATCCATCCTAGGGTTCTCACAGTATAATTTCTATTGATCCGGTTTCGATAGTTTAAATTACCGAAATCTTTCTGATTTCTCTTAAATCGGTAAACCGATTTTTAGAAAAAATTCTGTGAGGTTTCCTATGTCCCTACTCCAATTCCATTAAGCCTAATTACTTCTAAATCACACTTAATTGGCTTTATGTAAATGCTTAATCGAATTTCGATTAAACCCACTTATTCGATAAAAATCGAACAACTCGGTTAATAACGATAAAATTCTTCGGACGTTACACTTTTTCTTAATTATTGTTCCTTCTTTAAGTAACTGAGATGTAGCTATTGCATAATTATACTCATGCTCCCAATCTTTAGCAACACTACCTTTTCTCGATAATTCAACTCCATTAGTGGTAAGACCAATAAATTCATGAAATAGACCTTGATCAATAGTCATTTTAATGTTCTTAACCTCAAAAAATCTACAATGGCTTTTATATTCCAAATTTGCATAGAATACCTTAACTAACTCGAATGTATATTCTTCTTGATAGTCAAGAACTTAATCAAATCCCATTTTTCTAAGATACCAAGAACATCAAAATTTTCTTTGTAGAAGAACTCATAATCTAGGTGCCTTAGGGTGATGAGCTCTCTTTTCTAAAATTTCTCAATATAGTTGTCCATTTGCTTCTTAGTTGAGAAGAATCTTGACACATCAATAGATGGAAGAGCTTGAGCTTCCCCTTTAGTTTTCTTTATACCTCTCTTTCTCTTATTTGGACCCCCTGATGATTCAACCATGGAGTTGAGAATTTTTGGAATGAGTGTTTGTAGGTTTTGTAGAGGAGGAAGGAAGGAGAATTTTGGCTTTGGCATAGAGTGATTTGGATTAGGAATGGATGAGCTACGTTAGAGAGAAGTTGGAAAGTGTATTTGTGATTTTAGAGATGGAAAGTGTAGAGAGAGTGAAAATTTGAATATAAGATGGGAGAGGCCATGTGAAGCTTATATACACACGTAGGAATCAATTAACACATTTTCTAGATAAGGTAATCGATTGCCTTTTAGGGAATCGATTCCCATTTTGTTTTTCCAGGCTCAGTAATTGATTCCTATGATAGGAATTGATTCTTTTTTTAAAAAATAAAAAATGCACCTCATGGCCTTCCAGTGTTTCAATAATCGATTCTTAACCTTTGTAGAATCGATTCTCACATCAAAACAATTGCAAACTCTATAATTTTGAACTATTTTCTTGATCATTAACATTTGAGGGACTTAGCAAGTGTCGGAGTACTTGCAAAACAAATTTAGGGGAACTTTTGACGCTCACGTTAGTAATAATTCCAAGAATTAAACATATAAATTAAACATAAATCAAGAAAATTCATGTACTAGAATTATCAATAATGCCAAGTTCTCTTCTAATATAAAACAAACCTTTTCTAGGCAAAGGTTTGGAAAATATATCAGCCAATTGCTTAGATGTTTCCACAAATTCAAGCACACAAACACCTTTTTGCACATGTTCTTTTATGAAGTAATGCCTTATTTTCAATAAGCTTGGTCCTAAAATGCAAAATTGGATTCTTTGTGAGATTAATTGCACCAGTATTATCACATCTTATGGGAATGTGATCAAGGCGTAAACCATAATCCATGAGCTATTGCTTCATCCATAGGATTTGAGCACAACAACTTCCTGCCGCAACATACTCTGCCTCAACAATGGACAATACC
The DNA here is from genome assembly GCA_031439585.1 of Pterocarpus macrocarpus. Lineage (NCBI taxonomy): Eukaryota > Viridiplantae > Streptophyta > Magnoliopsida > Fabales > Fabaceae > Pterocarpus > Pterocarpus macrocarpus. The sequence continues at coordinate 28,908,807 of CM062513.1, read as the reverse complement.
ACACAATTTTGTCTCTTACTATGCCAAGAAACTAAAATACAACCAATTAAGTGACATGTGCCACTAATGCTTTTCCTAACCAATTTGCATCCTGCAAAATCGAAATCGGAATAACTAATCAAACTACATGAGGCACCCTTCGAGTACTATAAGCCCATATTTATAGTTTCAACAAGATATTTCATTATTCTTTTTACTGCACTTAAATGAGATTCCTAAGGATTTGTTTGATATCTTGCAGACATGCATATGCTAAACATTATATCTGATCTACTTGTGGTCAAATAAAGGAGAGAGCCATTCACACCTCTATACTTGGTTACTTCTATGGGTCTACCTACTTTGTCCTTATCTAAGTAACATGAAGTGCTCATAGGAGTTGCCATTTCTTTCATTCTCCATTCCAAATCTCTTAAGCAACTCCTTGCAATACTTTGATTGATTAATGAAGCTTGCAACCTTTGTTTGCTTAATTCATAGTCCAAGGAAGAAGTTGAGCTCACCCATCATAGACATCTCAAATTCAGTTTGGATAAGATTAGCAAACTCCTTACACAAAGACTCATTAATAGCTCCAAATATAATGTCATCTACATAAACTTGAACTAAGAGAATGTCATGCTTTTTATTTTTGATAAAAAAGGTGGTGTCAACCTTTCCTCTTGAGAAACCTTTTTCTAAAAGAAACTTACTTAACCTTTTATACCAAGCTCAAAGAGCTTGTTTTAACCCATAAAGAGCCTTTTTCAATTTGAAAACATGGTTAAGCAAGTCCAAACTTTCAAAACTAGGGGGTTGGTCAACATACACCTCTTTTTGTATAAAACCATTTATGAAAGCACTTTTCACATCCATTTGATAAGGCTGCATGCAAAAGCGAGTAACTTCTAATAGCTTCTAATCTAGCTACGGGAGCATATGTTTCTTCATAATTAATACTTTCTTCTTGATTATAACCTTTAGCAACTAATCTAGCTTTATTCCTAGCTATGACATCATTTTCATCAAGTTTGTTTCTAAAAACCCATTTGGTGCCTATGATTGGATGATCATTAGGTCTTAGCATAAGTTCCCAAACTTGATTTCTTTCAAATTGGTTTAACTCTTCTTGCATAGCGAAGATTGAATGTTCATCAATAATGGCCTCACCTATGTTTTTAAGTTTAACTTGAGAAACAAATGTCACATGGTTGCATGCATTTCTAAGAGAGTTTCAAGTTGTTAACCCTTTTGATACATCACTAATAACATTATCAAGAAGATGATATCTTGAGATTCTCCATTCCTTTCGAAGATTACTTCATCTTGGTTCCTCTTATGTAGAACTTCTTTTTCACTTTCTTCTTTAATCTTTGGCTCCTTTTCTTTGACATTTATGTGCGTATTTTCCAAGATTTCTATAACATCATCAATAACATCCTTTCTTGGCCCAAAAGGATTAATCTCACCAAAAAATAGCATGTATAGAATCTTCTATTGTCATAGTTCTCTTATTATAAACTTATATAGTTTATTATGCAATGAATAGCCAAGAAATATTCTTTCATTAGATTTTGCATCAAACTTGCATAAATTATCCTTAAAATTATTCAAAATGAAACATCTACAACCAAGGATATGAAGGTGGAAAATATTGGGCTTCCTTCCTTTGTATAATTCATAAGAGCCCTATTCATTATATAACAAGCGGTACTCATTGCATCTGCCTAAAAATACTTAGGAAGGTTAGCCTTATTGAGCATAGTTCTTTCCATCTCCTAAAGAGCAGTTTTTCTTTTCAACTACTCCAATTTGTTGTAAAGTTCTTAAGGCCAAGAAGTTATGCTTAATGCCATGTTCATCACAAAAGATTTCAAAAGGTTATTTTCAAACTGCCCACCATGATCACTTCTTATGGATATAGGACAAAGATGTTTCTCATTTTGGATAACCTTAGCAAGCTTTTTGATGCATGAAATGCCTCATTTTTTGTGAGCAAGGAACAATGTTCATGTGAACCTAGAAAAATCATCCACAATCACTAAAGTATAGTAATTTCCTCCAAAGCTCATTATTCTAGATGGACCAAAAAGATCCATATGTAAAAGTTGTAAAAGTCTAGAAGTTGAAACCACATTTTACATGAAGAGCAAGAAGAGATTATAGATGCATTTTCTTGTGATAGACATTTAGTGCAAGAGGAATTAGCATTAATTGATTCAAGTGTCTCATTCTCAATCTTGAGCTCCTCTAACTCTTTGTTCAACGTAAAAACTTCATTTTCCAAAGATGAAATGATTTTCTTAGAGGAAGCAATATGTTTGGTAAGCCTTATGGATTCTTCATGCAATTCATCAAAAGCATCTTGTAACTCATCATATGAAGGAGAAGGTTCTTAGTTAGAAATTTCTACCTCTTCATCACTATCACTATCCTTTGCCATGAGACAAAGGTTAGCAAATTCATTTTTGGATTCTCCTGATGATTCCATGTCATTGTCTTCCCAAGCTCTATATGCTTTCTTGTATTTCTTCTCCTTAGATTTCTTTTCAAATTCTCTAGCTTCTTTTGATAGATTGGACACTCAATCTTCATATGACTCGAATATCCACATTCATAGCACCTTGGAATGGATGAAGTTCCCTTTCCTTTATTGGTATTCTTCTTCGATGGTTTTCTTTGATTCCCCTTCTTCTTGAGAAATCTTCCAAATTTTCTTATAAGGAGATTGTGCTCTTGTCCATTGAGCTCCACTTCTTCTAAGTCATCATTTGTATCCTCATCACTTCCTTCAAGCATTGAAGAAATCGCCTTGAGAACTATTCCTTTCTTCTTTTAGTTAAGCTCCTCATTTTAATTGAGTTTGTTTAACTCTAATTCATGGTCTTGAAGCTTTTCAAAGAGAGTGGCAAGAGTCATGGTGGCCAAGTTTCTTAACTCCACTATTGCCGTCACCTTTGGTTGCCATTGCCTACTTAAACATCTCAACACTTTGTTAATTAAATCTTCATTAGGGAATGTCTTTCCTAATGAAGTAAGATGATTGACAATATGAGTAAATCTCTTTTGCATTTCTTGAATACTTTCACCTTGATTCATTCTAAAAAGCTCATACTCATGTGTGAGAGTATTGATCCTAGCCCTTTTTACTTCACTAGTACCCTCATGGGTAACTTGTAGGGGTATCCCACATTACTTGGGCCATTTTACAATTTGATACACAAAAGAATTCATCATGTCCTAAAGCGGAAGTGATGATATTCTTAGTTCTCGAATTGTATTGGACTTTCTTTTCATCCTCAGTGGCCCATTCATCCCTTGATTTTTCTACTTTTCTTCTATCAATTATGTGAGTTCAGACAAAAGGACCGTTTTCAACAACATCCCACATATCTAAATCAATGACTTTAATAAAGATTCTCATACGAGTTTTCCAATAAGCATAGCCTTTTCCGTTAAACATAGGTGGCCTATTTATGGAAGCACCTTCTGGTAAAAACGAGTTTGAAGAGGCCATCACCTCTCTTAAAGCAGCTAAGCTCTTTAGACAAGAGTTAAGCTCTAATGTCAATTGTTGCAAAATGACTTCAAAAACTCAAGAGATGGTGAATTGAGTTTTAAAACTTTTCACAAAACTTTTCTAAAAACTTCTTTTTGAATATTTAATTAACATTATTAATGGAGGGATTGATAAGATAGATAAGGATATAAGAGTCTAACACAAGTTTTTCAATCACATACAAGGTTAAAAGAATTCAAGACAATAAATTTAAATGACAATAACTTAAAGAGATCAGGATAGAAGAATGCAAACTAAAATTTATTCTAGTTTGGTCACTCTTTATGGCCTACATTTAGTCCCCAACTGATCTACCTGGGATTTTTCCACTAGTGCCAAGCTTTAATAGGAGCTTGAATACCATTATAACTCTTAAGCACTCAATCACTCTTTGGGATACCTCACCCTCTTACTCTCTTAAGGGATTCCTCACCCTCTTACAAAGAAAGAAATGAGAAGAATATTAAATACACTCTTTTGAAGAGCAAATGATACAAGTTGAAGCTTTAGAAAGTCTCAATGACATCTCTCTTTATGGCCAGAAAACAGAGTAAGAATCAAAGAACAAGAGGTTATGAAAGAATGAGTATTTATAGGCCTTGGATTTTATCTAGCCATTAGACACAATTATCCATCGGTTATTAGTTGTAAAAACTAGTCGTTTTTGCATTTAATGCAAGTAGTAATCGATTCCCATGATATGGTAATCAATTACCTAGTTCATTTCTAGGTGTGTGGTAATTGATTCTTATGGTGGTAATCGACTCCACGGCTCAAATTCATAACTCAAGGTGCAGATAATTGATTCCTACAGGGATGGTAATCAATTCCTATGATTTGCAATCTAATTTTAACAACTTTTTGAAATTTTAACGGCCTTAATCGATTCCAAGCCTAGTCCAGTCTTAGAGTTGACCTCTATTATACAATTTCTAAATTTCTATTCTTCAAAACATTTATGCTTTGGAAGTTCCAATTTCCATGATCCAAGTTCCAAGTTCATAGGCTAGCTATCTTTCTGGGTTATTCCAAGTTCCAATTTCTTCTTCTCCCCCAAGTTTCCATGATCCAAGTTCCAAGTTTAGCCTAACAGCAGAGCAACTCAAGGTGTTCCAGGTTCCAATCTCTTATTCCTTGTCCAAATGTTTTGGTGACTCGAGTTCCCAGTTCAGCCTAACAGCGGAGCAACTCAAGGTGTTCCAAGTTCCGATTTTAGTGAACTACCATTGTAAAGTTCTTGCACTTGGTCTTTTTCAAATGATCTCAATCTTTTTGCTTGAAGAATTTTTGTTCTTTTGGCATCATCAAAACCTACAAAATAAGCATTTACAACTTAGCTTTTTTGTTTTTCTTCTAAGCAACCTTCTTTTTGCCTTTGGCTCTTTTTGTAACACCCCTGGTGTATTTTCAAATTTTTCTATGTTAAATTGTGTTTGATCGATGCGTTTAATCCGTTTATGATGATCTTGGGTGTTGGATATCTTTTGGAATCAAGGAACCATGTTTCGGGATGTTGTAATCGATTACCGTGAGGTTGGTGTCGATCGGGGCTCTGTATGTCCTTGGGTTAAAAATTTTCACGTCGTAATCGATTACCAGTTCTGGGTTCGTGGTAATCTATTTCCAGCCTTTGGTAATCGATTACCATCCATTTGTTCATGGTAATCGATTACCAGAATGGTAATCGATTACCAGTTCATCGTGGTAATCGATTACCAGCCCGTGGTAATCGATTACCATAGGCCAATATATATACGGAGACGCATCCCACGCCCTCATTTTTTATTTTTCTTCTCTCTCTAAACCCCAAACTCTCTCCCTTCTCTCTAGAACTTCTCCTCCTACCATCTTTTACATCTACCAACTTCATTCTATCATTTTCCAACTAAATCAACCACAAAAGCACCATACTCGTTCCATTAAACACAATCAACCATCTATACCAATTTCTCCTCCTTCTTCATTTTTGCTTGAGTGGATTGAAGTGGGGAGCACATCTATATCATTCTTCTTCTCATCCCAATTCCAGAGGTAAGTCTTATACATTGTTCTTTCCTTCTTCCAAGCAATTCCAATTCCCTTTATCTTTAGTTGAATTCTTGGAACCCTAGGATCTTAAGAATAGAGAATTTATGATATGGAGAGTGTTAATGATCCAAAAGTGATACTAGTGCTATGTTGTAATGTTAGATATTTCCAAGGACTTCCCTCCAACCTTGTGGATCCGGAGATTTAAGACTTTTCCGTGCCTGGTGATCTGTGAGTAGATAGCATGCTTTTGAGTATATTCTGTTTTAAACTTATAATTGTTCATTTACTTTATGAAACGTTACTCATGAGTCAATGACGAATGGAATTGTGATATGATATGAGATTCATGATTTATGAATATGAAAGAAAAGGAAAGTCTGTGACAGGATCTGGTTGCTAACGCCAGTAGACGTTAGCCTTGGTGCACCTTGAACTATGAAATTACATGGCCACCCAAGGGGGGTGGTGCGTGACGGATATTTCATGGCCATACACATCATGTGGTGCGTGCCTGTATTTCACGGCCTCTCTAAAAAGGGGGGTGGGTGCCTAATTTCGAGATTCACACGAAGGAACGGCCACCTAAGTGTGAATCCTGCCTGTTTATCCTGTTAGATATTTCCGCCGTTTTCTTCCTTTGAATGAAATTGTTTTAATCTTATATATACACATATACATTGACTCATGAGGCTCGAAAGTGTCCTATCTCTCACTAAGTTCTCAAACTCACCCCGTGGTTATTACATTCTTTTCAGATACAGGTTCAGACTTGGGAGCCGACCCTTCTGCTCAGCATCATTAGGATCCTTTCGGGGTGAGCCCTATTTAGCAAGGGCCTTGGTCTATACTTCATTCTGTTGTAAATTCATAGTTGTAGCTCCATAGTACTACAGGCAGGGTCCGACCCTTGCTAGTATGTTAAGTTATGTTTAAAGATTGTTTAAACTAAGTGGATTGACTATTCTATATTAATTTGATGAATGGATTATGTTGGATTTGATTATAAATTGGACTGGATATGTAAAAGTGATTTGGATGATTAACTCTGATTATATATATATATGTTGTGTGCTGAGGGGTGCATTCTGAGAATGCCTGGATCCCCGATGAAAGTGTGTGATTGTTGAATTGCAGGATAAGTACTCATATTTGGGAAATATCTTAAATATAGAGGAAACTCTGCCCAAAATTTTGTGGAAATTTTGATGTGTGAGGCTTGCTAGGGAGCGTACTCTCTAAGCGCCGGTCACGGCCTAGATTGGGTCGTGACACTTTTGGTAAAAAGCTTGTTCATCCTTGTAACAAGATAAGTGACTTCATCTTCATATTTAGAAGTTTCTTCATTTTCTGGTTCTTCTTTGGCTACTAGGGTAAAGCTTGGTCCAACAATCTTTTGAAGTGATTTTAGCACTGCTTTTTTCCCTTTCTTAGACACATTTTCATGTGCCTTAATCAATTCAATCTCATGGATTTTGAGAAACCCAATGACAACATTAAGGGAATGTGTTCAGATCTTTTGCTTCTTGAATGGTTTTGAATGGTTATGTGATCAAAAACTAAAAGAAATATATAAGGAAAGAGATGAGATACTAAGATTTATACTGGTTTGGCCAAACTAAGCCTATGTCCAATCCCCAATAATCAATTGAGAACTTCACTATTTGAGTAGTATTGTAGAAGCCTCTTTAAGCTTACAGCCGAGTAGTTTTGTACTAGCTTCTCCAAGTTAACTTTCATACCATTATTGAGTCTGGTCATAAAGATATGAACAACTTTATGTATAACACTCTCACTCAAAGAAAGAAAGTGTGGAGATACAATGATATTTCAGAGAGGGAGGTTTCTCTAAAATCTCTTAAAGATGATATTAGTTGTTAGAGCACTTAGAGATCCTAATTCCTTTCTAACTTCATTTAGAAGGTTGAAAGTATGATCAGAAACTTGTCCAAAAAGATGAAGACAATAAATATAAGCAATAAATATTTCATAATGTCTCTCCTTCATTTAGTATACCTTGAGCTAAATTTATAGTTGATCATGAGCTATTCGTTAGGGTATCCATGATATTGGTCATTATTTTATATTATTCAATGCAACTTAAGCTTCTATCTTGTCATTAAGTCAAGATGCCAAAACTAGAAACTAGTCTTAGTGCCAAGCATCCATAGTACTTGTATAGGTGCATTCCTAGGCTTCTTGCTCTTTAGACCATTTAAAATGTCCGAGCTTTGGCTTCCTTGATAATCTGCATGAGATGTCCTTTGTTGTGAGAACCTTTTTGATGTTTTGCCTACTAATGAGATATGCCTTATGAAGACATCTTCTTTTAGATGCAAGCAATATTCTGTACCTTTGTTGAGATAGTATCCCACCTTCTAAAGTTTCCACAATCCTTCTAGGTTGTAGTAAGCTTTGAAATGTGAATAAATGACATTTAAATACATTGATTAACCCTCATATTTAGCCTTTTCAACCTCTTTTAGGCTTAACTAATCAATATTGAATGCATTTTATAAGTTTGGGCTCCGATAAAGCTTAATTGTATATTTTAGCATTATTAAGATTTTACACCATTTCTATATTTTGGGTATATCTTGAATTATAGGCATTTAAAAATTTCAAATTTTATATCATAGAAAGCTAAGAGAAAGCTTTACAATTTGATGAATAGATCGAAAGCTAATTCAAATGTCTAGTGGGTCAAATTAGGCCACAAAGTCAAAACAGAGCTATTATCACCAGAACATGAGCAATGCGCACTAATTAGGCCATAACTCGAGCTATGGAAATCAGATTGAGTTGAAATTGATGCCAAATGAAAGATAAGACATTAAGCTACATCTTTTTTATATTGCTAAGCCAAACAACAATGTTTTGGGAGGTCTTTTAATTGCTTGAATATCATAGTTTCTATAGGAGATATTAGTGGAGCATTTTTGGCATAAATCTTTCATCAAATCTCTAATTAATGCAAATCATCTCTCCAGTTAAAGCTAAGAGCAAAGGATCATGTGTAAACTAGAAGCAGTCTTAGGTTTTTATTTTTTTAAGGTTTTATTGATGATGAATATAGAAAAACAAAAATAAGATAAGTCATACACACTACTCTCTCTAAAGTTTTGGAATCCTTATTTTTCCTCTCTTCCTCTCTTCCATTCTTCTACTCTTAGGATTTTATTTTGATGTCTTCCACAGCTATGGAGGGCTAAGCTTGTAATAACTAAAGAACCTTGAAGGATATAAGGATATTTGGTTTGGTCTTGAGATCTTTGTTCTTTAATGTATTTTATCTTCAGTTCCATCTTCTTCTTCTTCCTCCTCTTCCGCCTCCTCTTCTTCTTCTTGTTCTCAATTTTAATTTGCATGAATAATGCTTTTCTTTATGTTGATTTGAATTCAGTTTTGTGATGAAATTGGATTGCTAATATTGATTTTATTATTTGAAAATAGGGACTTGGATTACAACTTCATATTCTTGGGTTTTTCATATTCTGGCTTTTTAAACTAATCTTGATCCCCATCAATTTTACAACTTTGTGAATATGTATAACTTTGATTAGTTTAATTCTACAAGCTTTCCTGGTTGAAAATTTCAAGTTGAGAATGAGCTTTTGATTTAACTTGGGGAAACTGTGAAACTGGAAAAAGAATATTTTTTTGATTTGTGATGGACCAAAACCAAATATTCTGAATAATTATTGGGTTAGTTGTCTTGATTTATTGATTGTCCACTATTTTTGCATTTTATTATTTTTAATTTATAAAAAACCCCTATTGTCTAATTTTTTTTCAATTGAGATGGACAGTGCCTCAGTTCATTGGGGAAATGATTTGTGTTGTTCCTATACTACAAGTTTAGGGGGCCCAATCTTAATTTAAGTGAGCTTGACAACTCATGTCAAATTTTGGCACCATTATAGAGGACCATTAGGTGTTTACTTAACTATTTTTACTTATTTTTTACTAACCCCTTTACATCTTTGTTATCTTTGTTTTTGGTCATTTCAGTGCAGTTTGGCTACTCTTGATATGGGTATATAGATCTAGTATCTCCAATTAACACGATTTTTTTGTAGGTTTATAGATTTTAGCATGGAGAACAAAACTTACTCTAGTATAGTGAGTTCGATCCTATTTTTGTCAAATTCCTTCGTTTTGATCACTATTTTAATTTTGTTATATTTTTATTGTATTTTTTAGTATTATATAGGTAGTTTTCATATAGTTTTAGTCACATAATTTTTAAAATTCATTTGATAGGATTTTTCCATTTTTCTAGTTATTTTTGGTGTTTTGGGTAGTGTAAGGTTATAAGGTGGTTGTTGCTGCTCTTTATGCATGACTAGGTCACAACCTAAGTCCAATATATTCGAATTTGACCCAGAGATTAAGAGGGCTTTGATAGTGCTTAGAAGAGCTAAAAGAACATTGTTTGAACCTAATTTTTGTGATACAACTTTTTCTTCTCTTACTATTTCTCACCATACTACTGTTGCAATTGACATGGTGAATCCAGGCAAGTGCTTAAAGGAGCTGGTTGCCTTTGATGTGGCATATCAGCCACTTTTGTATCCAATATCTTGGTATTTGTAACATCCTCAATTTTGTGTTGTTCTAAATTACCCCAATAACTCTGAGTAATTAGGCACTTAATGAGAAATTATGAGATAAAGGCTTAATTAAGCGGTTAACGAAGAGTTCATGAGTTAACCCGGATGAGAAAAGTCAAGAGAATGCTTAATTGAAATTAGATTATATTTAATTAAGCAAGTCAGAGCCTTTATAGCTTAATTAAGCACTTAATTAACTTAATCGAGTTTAATTAAGGTTAATTAAGTTTAATCGCAAGATTAATTTTTGTTAATCATGTTCTTGTGTGTTAATCACTAATCCTTGCTTAATCATGTTAATTAAGTTGCAAGAGCACTTAATCACATGATTAAATTCAAATTTAGGTTTTGTCTATCCCTTCATTACAACAAAAGAAATATATCTCCCCCTCCCTAAGACAAAGAAGCTCACGGCCACTTTATGCACACACACACATATTCACTTTATTTTCAACTTCTCATTCTCTCTCTAAAGTCCTCAAACTCTCCAACCTCTCTCTACATTTCCTCTTCTTCTTCTTCTTCTTCTTCTTCATCATTCTCCACCTCCATAACCAAACCTTCCTCACTAAGCCCTTCAAAGATCACATCTTTTGGTCTTTGGAGAAGAGATCTAAACACTACAAGACTCATTTTCAAGAGAACTCAAGAGCTTCCATCTTCATCTTCTCAAAACCGCCACCACCATCATCAAAGGAGAACTTTTTCTTCTCCTTCAAGGACACCATTTTCAAGCTTAGGTAGTGATCTTCACTCTTTTATTTTGTTTACTTAAGAAAGCTTGAAGCTTGGTTCTTTTCATTACCAAGATCTTTAAGTGAAAACTTGAGAAAAATCTTTCATGCTCTTCATGAGCAAAAGTTTCCCTTTTTGGCAAAACATGTTCTTGTTCTTCTTCAAGTGTTCTTGATGTTTCTATTTTTGGTAAAATATGTTCATGTTATTATTCTTGTATGTTCTTGATGTTATTGGTGGTATTTTACTTAAAGTTATTTTTTTTTTCTTATGATGAGTTTATGATTAGAAAAGTTTCATCTTTATATACTTTTTATGATTTGATAAGACTATAAACCTCCTAAAAGCTTAAAGCTTTAAAAAGTTTGCTTCTTAATGCATAAAAAGTGGCGCAAGTTTGGTGCCTTCATAAAGGTCTTATTTGTTTTATTTTGAGGTCAAGACTACATATAAAAGTCTAAGCTTTTTGAAATATTAAGCCTCTTTGAGTTATAAAAATGGTATTTTGTCACTTGATGTTGTAAAGATTGATTCTTGGATGTAAATCCTTTCATAAAGTTTTAAACTTTAATCAAGAAAGTGACTTTAAGTCATAAAGTTATAAGCTTGCACACTAAGTCTTGTAAAGGTGGAATCTTGAGATGAATATATTAGTAAAGTTCCAAGCTTTAAGCAAAAATAGCATTTTTAAGTCATAAAAATGTTAACGTTTATAAAGATCAAGACTTTATAACTCTAAAGCTAATGTTTTATGTCATTAGTTCATAAAGTAGGAACCTTTTTAATTTAGTGACAACTTTAAACCATAAAGTTGAGACCTTGATGGTCTTAGAATAATTAAAAGAGTTAACTTTTATAAAGAACAAGACTTTTTAGTTAAAAAGCTAGTAACTCATATCATTATTTCATGCAAATCTAATCTTTAAGATAAGAGCTTAATTTTAAAGGCACTTACTTTCACAAAGAATAAAACTTTATGACTACTTTATAAAGAATGATAACTTTTATAATACTTAAAGTAAAATCTTGTTATGTTTGTGATAAAAGCTTGAAACTTTGTACCTTGGTTAAGTTAAAAATCACCCTTAGTGTTTAGTGAACATGGTGTTGTTGGGTTCATGATGTGGTTATGCATTGTCATGACCCAAGGATCAGAGGGATCTCGAACTCCATGGGAATAAAAGTATGATTAGGGCCTCTGAGCATATCATGAGCCTAGGAATCACTAAGTGTACTATCTCAAGGAAATGAAACAATCATTTAACTTAATTAATTTGAATAAGTGCTCCATAAGACATGAACTCAAGTAAAGAATAATTTCATATGAGAACTAAGTAACTAAAAGATCACATACATACATCTTAATTATGTGATTCTCTCATGGGTAATCACAAGAAATCATGTGATGATTCATAATATTCTTCACAAAGAATAACATAAGTATAAACCTCTTTAGGGTATGAATATGTGATGCCATTCGGCATGATGAATGATGAGTTTGATTAAGCTTTGTCTCATGATTGATTGATTATTGTGATATGACAAACTGTTGATTGAAAGTTTTATGATTGGCATTTTGGGAAGCTCTGGTCTAGCCGTTATGCTACCGGATTTCCGTCAAAATTATGGACTTGGTCATATCATTGCATGTGTCTAGTCAAAGAAGTATTATGCATGTAAAGTATAATGATAAGAAAAGAAATAATGGGATGTGACCCCTCGATCACTTCAGGGAAGTGAGAGACGGTGATCCACAAAGACTTAAGAAACCTCTTTGAGGGAGACAAGGGTAACATGGAGGACCCTACAACTTAGAGGTAACCAATATCAGCTTAGTCTGATTTGGTTAGTACTGCATGGCGAAGGTCACGGAATGAGCTCATGTTTAAAAGTAGTCTATTTCAAAGGAAAAGTAAAGAATATTAAGCACGTGCTAAAAATAAAAGTAAAGTCAAAGTATAACCATGGTTAAGTCTATGATGATGCATGTCTTTGCATGTATTTATATTGTCCATTTGCATTATGAATGTTTATTCTATGTTTCAGTATGTATGTTAGTTATAATGATGTAGTTATAATGTTAAGTCTAAAAGTAACCCGCTTCGGGATTTAAGTTTTCAAAACCATTAAAATTGAACTTATATCTGTCCATTGTTTTTATAATTAAACCCGAAGTAGCTGAGACGATGATGATGACACAATGTTTGTCTGGTCGCGATCCTACTGAGAAATCTTGTATTTCTCACTCCTACCTTCTTGTGTAATCTTCAGATGGAGCTTATGGCATGTATGGTAGCACTTTTGATGGTACTTGACTGGATAAGACGAGGAGCTGCCATGTTTCTTCACTTAGCTAAGGAGGATCGAGATAGTAGCATAGTATTTTCATTTTCTTAATAACCCCAGTTGGGTAGTTTATGTGTAATTAAGGGTATGTAGAAAGTCATGCTACTTAATTTGACCTACTACATATGTGATATTTATTAAGTGTAATGATGACTCTTGAGTATCTATGATTATATTCTTGGCTTATGGTATTGTGTTATGTTATTTCAATTTTATCATATGTCTTATTAGTAACTCAGCGATATGAAAAATAACGTTCATATGTATACGAGTAAGTAAGCGCTTAAAGGCTCAGTTTTCAAGCACAAAGGTTTTACAAAAAAAAAAAATTGCATGCTATTTTCATATATCACGCTAATTTCAACAATAAAAACTTTCGCTAGTTAAGAGTAACAACTAGTGATGCCATAAAATGACTTAAGCATAGTATGGTATTATTAGGATGTTATAGTATTGATATCGATTTTGAGTTAAAATCTAGATTAATTCACTTGCTGCCAAACTTTCATGGGCTTGTAAGTAAGGATCCGCAGAAGCATTTGAAGAAGTTCCAAATGGTTTGCTCTACCATGAAGCTACAAGGAGTTGAAAAGGATCATATCAAGCTTAGTGTTTTTCCTTTCTCCTTGGTGGATGTTGCTAAGGACTAGTTGTATTACTTACCCCCAAGAGCTGTCACAAGGTTATTAGACATGAAGAGACTATTCTTGGCAAAGTTCTTCCCATCATCCAAAGCTACAACAACCAAAAAAGATATTTGTGGTATTTGCCAGCTATAAGGAGAGACCTTACATGAATATTGGGAAAGGTTCAAAAAGTTGTGTGCTAGTTACCTACATCATCAGATCAATAACCAGTTGCTAATTCAGTATTTCTATAAAGGCTTATTATCTATGGACTGAAGTATATGATAGATATTGCTAGTAGTGGAGTCTTCATTGACATTTGACAAGAGACTAGCTATTGTTCAAGCTCTGATAGCAAACATTGCAGAGAATTCTCAGCAATTTGGGTCTTAGGATTATTACAAGTACTAGAAGAGCTACTGAGATTACACATGTAGACTAGCAAAGCATGGAGCAAAAAATTGACAAGCTAATATCCCTAGTTAGACAATTAGCCATGTATGGCATGTTGCTTCTATACCTACACCAAAGCCTGCTAGAGTTTGTCGTATATGTGCTAGCCTATCATACCTTACAAATGCTTGTCCTAGCTACAAGAAGACACACAGGTGCCTCATGATCCTATAGTAGTTGTCATGGGTGTATTTCTTAGGAAGCCTTAGTACTAGAGTTCATAGCGGAGATATGATCCCTTCTCTAACACTTATAATCCTAATTGAAGGGATCATCCTAATTTTAGATATAGGAATGCACCACCTTAGCAACTTTTCCAATAGTAGAAGTACCAATCACCGCATGCGAGGCAGTAGATTGTGTCTCTATTCCAACAAACACCCCAGCAAGCCAATCCATCCATTGCCCCACCAAAACCATCGCTATAGGACATGACTAAACAACTTATGGAAGATAGCCCCAATTACTAGCAAGGGATTGATGCCACCATCTAGAACTTGCAGACTCAGGTACACCATATTGCCTCTTCATTAAGCAAGCTATAGTCTAAGCAAGTATTTGACAAACTAGGAAAAGCAAATAACTAGGTATAATGATGTTGTTTGGTAACTATCAATATGTTTCAAAACTAGTTTTTACTTGAACCAATTTGGGCCTAAAACTAGTTCTGGAAAAAAATAATTTTAAATTGATTTTATTTCATCCCAAATGTTTTTCCTTTTATTTTATCCCTTCCTACCACTTTCTTCTCACTTTGCACCAATCATTTCTTTCTCCATTGATATCGTTAACGGCCAACTTCCACTATCTACTAACATTTGACATCACCCATCACTGTCCATCGCGGATTGCCATCGTAGCTTACTGCAACCACCAGCCTCCATCGATTATCACTGGTCGCCATTATCTGCCTTTGTTTGTGTATTGAAACACAAGATTGTGTTAATATGTTGTATCTTATTAGATGAGAAAACAAGGCACATTGGCATTTTAATGATGTGGTGAAGGATAAAAAGATATAGAAAAAGAACAACAACAGATATTTTAAAACTAATTTTTAAGTTTTTCAGTTAAATAACATTTAACAAAAAAAAGAAAAAAAAACTAGTTCATTTTTATAGAGGTTAATATAACTAGTTTTATTTTATATCATGTTAATTTGGTTTTTCAAGTTACCAAAAACCCCTTAAAGGTTTAGGTCATATTCCATCCCAGGTCGTCCCCAACCCAAAGGGGAATGTCAGTGCCATCATGCAAGTATTGAATATTTGCTAGTCAAAGTGCAGTTTGTAATACCCTAATAGTTCCCTTCTATGCTTAAGTCATATTGTGGAATTATTAGTTGTTACTTTTGCTCGCGGACCTAATATTATCTTTTAGAAATTACTTTCTAAATGAAAATAGGGGTAAATTTTTTTTTTTAAATAAAACAAGTAAACCGTTTTTGAAATCGAGAGCCATGAGTATAACGTCCGAAGAATTTTATCGTTAGTAACCGAGTTGTTCGGTTTTTATCGAATAAGTGGGTTTAATCAAAATTCGATTAAGCATTTACTTAAAGCCAATTAAGTGTGATTTAGAAGTGATTAGGCTTGATGGAATTGGAGTAGGAACATAGGAAACCTCACAGAATTTTTTTCTAAAAACCGGTTTACCGATTTAAGAGAAATCCGTAAGATTTCGGTAAGTTAAACTATCGAAACCGGATCAATAGAAATTACACTGTGAGAACCCTAGGATGGATGTCCAAGATTTATCCAACTTACCCATGCAAGTGGCGCCATCTCAGCCCTCCAAATGGGCTGCCAAACCAAGTTACATAACCCACTCAAATCCACCAATCACATGTAACTTGCTTTAGAAGTTTTTAAATTTTTCCTTTTCTACCATTGCACATTTTCGGTCCTATCTAAGCTGACCCCTCTTCATTGGTTTCTCCATTATCTCATCTTATCTCAACTCATATCATCTTCCTCTCCATCAAACCTTCAAGCCATAACAAGATTTCTTCAACTCCAACCACAATTTCAATAAGAATCATACCTAGTAAAGGTAGGAATCATACTTCTCTTCTTATTTTCCTTAGTTTGGATTTGAGTATAGGTCTTGTATACTTTGTGCTATTGATAATATATGGAGTGATGATGATGTTTTATGGCTGATTTTGCATGCGTGTTATGATTGGAAATAGAATTAGTATGAAATAACTTGAAGAAAGGAGAAAGAGAAGCTAGTAGGGTTTTTCCTCGGCGATCCGTACGGCAGAGTGTATGGCTCCACCTACAGCAGTTTAAACTCCATGAATCTATTTTTATATGAAACTAGACATTCAGGGCTTTCCATACATAGATAATATAGGGCCACTGGATTAGTAAAGAGGAAGTTATGAATTTTTGAAGTTTAACCTAGAAATCAGGACTTCCATCCGAATAGTATGAGTTGAGAAGGGTGTAACTCACCCTATACAACTCCAAATTGAGTGAAACTAACTTTGTTAGAAAGCTTACACATAGGAGAATATCCCATAAAAATTTTTGAATTTGATAAGGTCCCGTTTATTCCCAATGAGTCGAGAAAATTGCCCTATATCCAATCCAGGTTAGAACAGGGTAGTCCAGTAAGGTCAAGTTTCAGAGCTTATATCTCAAATTATACTTATTCAAATGATATGAAACTTAATTCATTTGAAAGCTTGTTCTGTTAGCTTTACATGGATATAAATTTCGCATGATTTCACCCATATTTCTATTTTTAGTGAATTTTCCCTCATAAGAGTGCAATTCTAGCCAGAAGTAGGATAAGTCTGGGATAAGACACAAACAACTTGAGTTAATGTCAAAAGTCGGGACTTAGTAAACAGAAAGCTAGGTCGGTACACTTAAAATCGAACTCTAAACTTAGTAAATAAGGGACTAGATCGGGAATACTTGAAGTTGAAGTCGGGACTCAATAAAACAGAAAACTAGGTCGGGAGTATTTAAGGCTGAACTCGGAAGGGTACACTTAAGGATGAACCCGGAAGGGCATACTTAAGGTTGAACTTGGAGGGGTTTACTTAATAATTGAACTTGAACTTAGTGAATAGGAATCCATATCAGGTATGTTTTAAGGCTAAACCCAGAACTTAGTAGAGAAAGCTAGATCGGGTATATTTGATGTTGAACTCGGGACTTAGTAAATAGGAAGCTCGGGATTTAGGAAATACATTTATCAAAGTCTCAGAAGACCAATGGTGCGGTAAGGCTGGAAATTGCATAACCCCGAAAGTCGGGAATTATGTAATCTCGAGAGACTGAACATAATGTAAGGAAGTCGGAACTTGTATAAGATCGGAACTCGGAACCCATTAAATCTTGAAAGTCGAACTCGGGAACCTTAATAGAAATTAAAAGCTTGCAAGATAGATTGATACTTGAGATTCTAAATCTTGCACTTATCAATATTGCTATATTCTTGGTATGAATATGATGTTTTGTATTGAGTTTACTATTTGATTGAACTGTCCTAGTTATCTAGCACTATTCATGGGGAAGCGGACATGATCCGTTATGCTACTGAGATTTCAGCAGAAAATGCAACAAAAGTGAATTTACAAGTTATGCATTCATTGATCAAAGTGTTAGACAAGAAATGCTACTCTATAAGTATGAGAAAGGATTTCCATGTGACTTGGCCCAACCCATGAACAAAGTTAAGGGGAATAGATCAGTGGGGAAATCAGAGAAAGCAAACCCAATGACCTTGTATAGGAACGAGCTTGATCATGAAAAGTGAACTATTATCCAAGAGTCTTATGGCCAATATACTCCTAGGGGACCAAGTATGGAAAAATATGAGTTAAGATCAAGTGCATCATTTTTCATGCATATCCATAATTTTAGTTTTTAAGCATTGAGTTAAATTGCACCATTGGATGTTATATACATATTATTGTTCACTTTATAGCTGTCACTCATTTATGTCAATACACAGATCAAGCTATTTAATTTCCTTTATTTCCTTAAGTAAAACAAAGCTGTGTTTCGGGCTATGATTTACATGACTAATTGAGTAGAGAGTAGGACATCCAGGCGATGTAACATTTTCTCCTAATTAACCAAAAATCCGAAACACCTAAGAATGATAGTGATGATAGATACGCATAGATTTAGGAATTCCTACTGAGAAATCTTTATTTCTCACCCTATTATATACTCCCGCATCATTCTCAAATCATCGAGAACGTGGCAACCTACATCCTGTTCATTGAGTTTCCAGAGCTCCACATCCATCTCGATCCGTTCATAGATTCCATGTATATATCTAGTAGATGCCAATTTCGTCTTTACTTCTTTTTTCGGAGAGATTTTGCTGTACCTCTTATGCACCTGCTTTTTGACCTTGCCATCCCTTACATCGCCATCCCTCTCCACGTGGCTCATCCCTTTCCACCTCTACCCGCAGCAGCAGCACCAGCCATGGTTCCGCCAGTCGCACCACCATAGCCAATCCCCTCTGCCTCTATGTCTGAGGAGGATCCGTCGGAGGTAGCAAGCTCGTCGTCCTCATCTTCTGCCCTAAGCATAGACTATACCCCCTGCCGATGCCGATATGGCGAATGGATTCCTTTCTTCGGAGTCCATCTAGAGTACCCACCGTAGTAGCAGTAGATGTATAAGATGACCATCTTTTGGCAGTTTGGGTCATAGGCATATGGGTAGGAGTTAGTAGTTGTACATGAAATGTCCCATGGGGACCAGTAGGAGGGAATGTTTACATGGTCAGGCCAATTTATTTTGTGTTAGAAGCCTCATTTCTTTTACCCTGTACTGTATTGTATTTCTTTTGACAACTTTGAAAACAAAGGTATAAGCATGTACATATAAATATGATGCAGTTTATTTATTTCACAATTCTGTTTGTGTTACTTTATTTCTGGTACAACGACTGTTTAGTGTATATCTCACTACCAAACCGAAATTGATTAAAGTAAATAGTTAACTCTTAGTTCACCACACGTAATAACTTATCAGGTAATATATTATGACTTAAGCATAGTATTTTGTCTGGTAAGGTGTTATAATAAGCGCATCATGAACATATAATACAAACGTTACTATCTCATACATACATTGCGTTTAACATACATAGAATCCATGAGAATAACCACAATCTTAGTTAAAGATAACATTCATTCCATAGCCATCACATAGTTAATATAGTAGTAGTCATACACAATGATAACAATGGGTCTGATACCTACTGTCGGCCCTACAAAATAACCTAACGAAATACATAATAAAAGGAAATACATAAGAAATCCCATCCACCCATACATGCCACAAGAAAAATGGTAACCCTAGCTACAACCATAAGGGGGCTATTCTCATGCTCGGCTCGACATGTAAGCAACTCCTCACTCATCTGGCGGGAGGTAGCCATTCCCGAATCCACCTGAAAGAATGTCACCACGTCCTCCTCCTCGAGCATGGCCACGCCCACGAGGCACGGCACGAGTATGAACGAACCCGCGACCGCGAACTGGGGATGGTGTGTGAGGAGGGGCTGCAGAAGAAGAAGACGAATCGGATGACAGACAGATCATAGACAGGTAGGAAGGCTCAGATAGGTCCATCTCCACGTGGTAGCTCGAATAAGACAGCTCCGAAGGATCAGAATCCAATGAAACTATCGGCGTCAGACGAGTGTCTGAATCGGAATCTCCATCAGTAGGGTACCTCGGAGGATGGAAAGGCGGGCGAATGTCATCCATAGTGATGTCCTCAAAAGGCTCATGAAGGCGGAAAAACAGACTCATCACTAGTGCACTGAATTGGCGGCTATGGAACATGTAGACCCGCATTGCTACCTGAGCAGTAAGCACAGATGCATTCAGCACCAGGTCAAAGTGCCAATGCATCATCGAAAACTCAATGAAAATCACCACCGTGCCCGACACCGACATCCTCTAAAGATGACACGGAAACGTAGGAGTGAGAAATACTAAACTTCTTAGTAGGATCGCGACTAGATAAACACAGTGTCATCGTCATCGTCCTAGCTACTTCGGGTTTAATTATAAAAGTAATGGGTAGACATAGGTTCCATTTTAATGGTTTTGAAAACTTAAACTCTGAAGCGGGTTACTTTTAAACTTAGCATCATAACTACATCATCATAATCTAACATACATGCTGAAACACAGAATAATCATTCATAATGCAAATGGACAACATAAGTACATGCAAGGACATGCGTCATCATAGACTTAACCATGGTTATACATTTGACTTTACTTTCATTTTTAGCACATGCTTAACATTCTTTACTTTTCTTTAAAATAGACTACTTTTGGACATGAGTTCATTCTGTGACCGTCGTCACGTAGTACTAACCAAATCAGACTAAGCCGATATTGGTTACCTCTAAGTTCGAGGGTCCTCCATATCACCCTTGCCTCCCTCATAGAGGTTCCTTGAGTCTTTGTGGATCACCGTCTCTCACTTCCCTTACCGAAGTGATTGAAGGGTCATGTCCCATTGATTCTTTGCTTATCATTATACTTTACATGCATAATACTTCTTTGACTAGACACATGCAATGATATGACTAAGTTCATAATTTTGACAGAAATCTGGCAGCATAACGGCTAGACCGAAGCTTCCCCAAAATGCCAATCATAAACTTTCAACCAACGATTCATCATGTCTATATCATATTGTCATACTCATCATTCAATCATGAGACAAAGCTCAGTCAAACTTATCATTCATCATACTGGATGGCATCACACATTCATACGCTAAAGGGGCTTATAGTTGTGTTTTTCTTTGCGAAGAATATTATGAGTCATCATATGTTTTCTCGTGGTTACCCAGGAGAGAATTACATAGTTAGGATATGTGTTTGTGGTCGTTTAGTTACTTAGCCCTCGTATAAAAGTATTCTTTACTTAAGTACATGTCTTATGGAATACTTGTTCAAATTAATTAAGTTAAGTGATTGTTTCCTTTCCTTGAGATAGTGCACTTAGTGATTCCTAGGTTCATGGTATGCTTAAAGGCCCTAATCATACTTCTGTTCCCAAGGAGTTCGAGATCCCTCTAATCCTTGGGTCATGACAACGCATAACCACATCATGAACCCAACAACACCATGTTCACTAATCACCAAGGGTGATTTTTAACTTATTCAAGTTACAAAGTTTTAAACTTTTACTAATAACATACCAAGGTTTTACCTTAAATATTATTAAAGTTATTATTCTTTATAAAGTAACCATAAAGTTTTATTCTTTATGAAAGTAAGTGCCTTTAATAGTAAGCTTTTGTCTTAAAGATTTGATTCTTATGTAATAATGATACAAGTTACTAGCTTTTTAACTAAAAAATCTTGTCCTTTATAAAAGTTAACACCTTTTGGCATTATTTTGGTTTAAGATCTAAACTTTATGAATTAAATGTTACAAAACAACACTTTTATGACTTAAAGGTTTCATTCTTGATTAAAGTTTGAAACTTTATGAAAGGTCTTTTCTTTAAGGTTTGATTTCTAAGACATAAAGTAACAAGATATCATTTTATAACTCAAAAAGGCTTGTTATTCTAAAAAGCTTAGACTTTTATATATATCTTTATCTTCAAAATAAAATAAAAGAAGACTTTATGATGGCACTAAAACTTACGCCACTTTTTGTGCATCAAGAAGCAAACTTTTTAAAGTTTAAAGCTTTTAGAATATTCATAGTCTTATCAAATCATGAAAACATAATAAGATGAAGCTTTTCTAATCATCAACTCATCATAAAAAAAAAAGGAACAACTTTACGCAAGATACCATCAAGAACATTCAAGAACATATTTTGCCAAAAGTAGAAACTTAAGAACACTTGAAGAACAACAAGAACATATTTTTCTAAAAGAGAAAACTTAAGAACACTTGAAAAACAACAAGAACATATTTTGCCAAAAATGGAAACTTTTGCTCTTGAAGAGCATGAAGGATCTTCTCAAGTTTTCACTTAGAGATCTTGGTCATGAAAGAACCAAGCTCCAAGCTTTCTTGAGCAAACAAAATGAAAAAGATGAAGATCACTACCTTTCTTGAAGATGGCACAAAAACAAGAGAAGAGGAAGAAGAAGATGATGGCTCCTCTTGATGATGATGGTGGCGGTTTTGCAAGAAGGAAGGAGAAGCTCTTGAGATCCTGTGAAAATGGAGGTTGTAGCATTTTGATCTTGTCTCCAATGACCCAAAGATGAGGTCTTTGAAGGGCTAAGTGAGGAAGGTTTGGTTATGGAGGTGGAGAATGATGAAGAAGATAATGAAGAAAAAAAGGAAATGTAGAGAGAGGTTGGAGAGTTTGAGAACTTTAGAGAGGGAATGAGAAGTTGAAAATGAAGTGAATGTGTGTGTGGGTGTGTGAAGTGATCGAAACTTGTAATGGCATGAGGAGGGATATTTTTACTTCACTTTGTATTAGCTTGTGTTAATTAGTGATTAAGGGGACAAATGGGATGATGGGGAGACAAAGCATGGTCAAACTCTTACATAAATTAGTCTTGTCTAATGCTTTATACTTTAATGACATCACTCTCTACTTTATTGTCTAGTTGACTAAATTTGAATTTACTCATGTGATTAAGTGCTCATACAATTTAATTAAGGTGATTAAGCAAGAATTAGTGATTAACACACGAAAACACGATTAACAAAAATTAATCTTGCAATTAGGCTTAAGTAACCTTAATTAAACTCTATTAAGCTAATTAAGGGTGATTAGTGCTTAATTAAGCTATAAAGGCTCTGACTCGCTTAATTAGAGATTATCTAATCTCGATTAAGCATTCTCTTGACTCTTCTCATCCGAGTCAACCCCTTAATTAAGCTTTAATCTCGTAATTTCTCATTAAGTGCCTAATTACTCAGGGTTACTGAGGTAATTTAGCACGACATGAAATTGAGGATGTTACACAGTTGTTGATTTTCTTGTATATTTCTGTATTATAGAAATGGAGGCCAAGACACCCAATAGTGCATCCCAACTTATCTAGGGGTAACCATTCCTCAAGACAACCAGGATCACATTAATGTACATGCAGGTACTCTCCACAGGGAATTTGATAATAGCATTATGCAGTTTAACATATTGGATGCCATAAAGAACCCCATCGAAAAGCATTTTGTGTTCCAAATAGATGTTACTAATGATCCAGTTGAGGAAGTTCATAGTAGAATGCATCAGAAGGTCTTAGAGTTGTGTGGCATGGATGATTCAGTTGATTATTTTGGGTATGATTAGTGCGAAGATGTTGAGTTATGTTTGTAGTGTGCCGGGATGGATGCATTTCTAATGGGAAGTGAGCTAGAAAATGTTGATGCTATTAAGGATATTCAAGTTACAAAGATTGCTTTTTCCACCTAGCTACTTCTTTCTATAGCCTAGCCACCAAAGTTTGAGTTGAACCCTCCACTTGACTACCTAAAGTATGCATACTTGGGAGATGATGAGCATCTACCCTATGATAGTAACTATAGGCCTCTCTGATGACCATGAGCAGAGACTACTCCAAGTACTGAGAGAGCACAAGAAAGCATTAGGGTGGACACTAGCAGATACTCCTAGTATTAGTCTTTCTACATGCATGCACAAGATTTTACTTGAAAAGGGAAGCAAGTGAGACAGCCACAAATAAGGCATAACATGCTAATTCTAGACATGGCGAATAAAGCAGTGACCATATTGCTACAAGCTAGCATCATTTACCTAATTTCATATAGTAAGTGGTTGAGTCCAGTTCAGGTTATTCCAAAGAAGTTAGGCATCAAGTTGTAGATAATGAGAAGAACAAGTTAATTCCTACCAAGGTGTAGAATAACAAGCAAGTTTACATTGATTATAGATGGCTAAACTAGGTAACCTAGAAGGATCACTACCCCTGTTATTCATTGATTAGATGGTGAAGTAGTTAGCAGGGAAGTGTCACTACTGCTTTTTGGACAGTTACACTAGGTATTTCTAGATTCATATAGCACTAGAGGATCAAGAGAATACCAATTTCACATGTCCCTTTAGTACTTATGCTTACAAACAAATGCCCTTTGGCCTTCGCAGTGCTCTAACTACATTTTAGCACTATATGATGAGTATCTTTTTAAATTTGCTAGAAAAGTGCATGGAAGTATTTATGGATGATTTTACTAAATATGGTTCTTCTTTTGTAGCCTATTTGGATAGTTTAGCTAGGGTATTGCATAGATGCATTAAGAGTAACCTTTTGCTTAATTATGAAAAATGTTATTTCATGTAGATCAAGGAATAGTTCAAGGTCATGTAGTCTCTAGTAGGGGCATTATTATATATCCTTCTAAAGTGGATATTATTTCTCCTTTGCTTTACACCGCATGTGTGTGGGATGTTCATTCTTTTCTTGGCCATACAGGTTTCTATAGGAGGTTCATTAAAGATTTCAGCAAGATAGCCCTTCCATTGTCCAACCTACCGTAGAAGGATATGGATATTGTTTTTTATGACAAGTGTCAAGAGGCGTTTAACTAGCTGAAGAAAGCCTTGACTACCATCGCTGTTATCTAACCATCAAATTGGATGCTTCCCTTTGAGCCTCATGTGCAATTCCTTGAATCATGTAATAAGAGCTATCCTAGCATAGAAAGTGGGAAAAGTGCTACATGTGATATACTATGTTTTAAGGGCATTGGATACTGCTTAGTCTAACTACACTACCACTGACAAGGAGCTTTTATCTATTGTTTTCACTTTAAATAAATTTCATTGTTATTTGCTAATTCTAAGATAGTTGTGTTTAATGACCATGCAGCTTTGAAGTTCCTCTTGAAGAAACCTAAGATAAAGATCAGAGTGGAGCAAAGAATCTTGTGGCTAACCATTTGAGCTAGATTAAGAGGTCCCTTTTGACCCTCTCCCTATTAATGATGATTTTTCTGATGGCATTTATTGCATATTTGTAACATAATTCCTTGGTTTGCCAAGATTCTTAATTACTTGGTTGTCAGTGTCTTACCTGAATACTTTACTGAAACTTAGATTGGTAAGGTTAAGAGTAAGCCTAAGTATTACATATGGGATGACCCTTACTTATAGAGATTTTGTAGTGACCTGGTGATTAGCATATGTGTGTTTGGCAAATGAATTCTAGGATGTTCTTAACTTTTACCATACACTTGCATGTGGTGGACATTTTGGACCTCAAGGTACAGATAGGAAAGTAATAGATTTTGGATTCTATTGGTCCACCCTCTTTTGTGATGCATATAAGTTTTGTAGGTCTTGTGAAAAGTGCCAAAGATTGGGTAATATCTCCCGAAGAAATAAGATGCCCTAACAACCTGTGCTTTTTTATGAGATTTTTCATATATGAGGTATTGATTTCATATGCCCTTTTCTTACTTATCCTAGTTTTGTTTATATACTACTTGCTATTGATTATGTTTCTAAATGGGCAGAGGCCAAGCCACTCGAATTAATGAGTTCAAAGTTGTTGTGGATTTTGTTAGGCTAAATATTCTTTGTAGTTTGGAATCCTGAGGGCTATCATTAGCGCTCAAGGTTTGCAATTTTGCAACTAGATGTAACATCTGCAAACTTTTTACATTTTCAGTCAAATTATTTGGTTTTATTGAGATTGATTAGAAGTTGATCAAGTGATTAATTAAGGCCAATTTGATGTTAATTCAAGGGATTAGGATTAGAAGCAATTGAATTAAGACCATAGAAACACCTTTCAAATCCTTCTAAACCGTTTAGCTGGTTTGAAGGAAATCGGTAAAGATTCGGTAAATTAAACTGCCGGACTCGAACCAATAGGATTTTACACTAAAAATCCTAATATGAGTGGCCAAAATTCAGTTACCCTCACCCACTTTGGAGCCGCCACTTGCAGCCTCAAAGGGTGGAGAGTCTTGGCTTAATATGAGCCACTCACTCCTCCACCAATCAAATCATATTCTCCCACCAACGTCACCCCTATAAATAGGCTTCCAACCCCCTCCAAACTCCTTCAATTTGTGCCATCTCCAGTCCACTCTCCTCCCATTTTTCTTCTTCCGACTTACTCTCCCCCTTCTTCATCTTCACTCCTTTATAGTTTCTAGCCTCCAAAAACCCAAGGTTAGCAAGGTTCTACATCAAATTTGAGGTAGGGCCTTAAATCTCTCTTATTATTTAATGTGGTGGTGGCTGATGACTTTCTTCATCCACTCTTCTTGTTGATGATAATTAATGTTTATATGGTTCTTTATGATTGAATGTCCATAAATTTTTTGAGTTTGGGCTGAATTAAGGAGAGGGAAGCAAGAAGAGAGAAAACAGAAACTATTTCCTATAGAAACCCTTTGAGTTCCGTACAAGCAGAGTGTACGGCTCTGCCTACAGCCACACAAACCTAATGACTCTATTTTTATGTAAAACTAGACATTTAGAGATTTCCAACCATATAAATTATAAGGCCATTAGATTAGTATTGAAGGATATATGAATTTTTGAAGTTTGCCCTGGGTTTTTGTCTCTGGATCTAGCCAGAGTGTGTTGTGCTGGGCATTTATCGCCCTATACAACTTCAATTTGAGTGCAACCAATTTTGTTAGAAAAACATAGAGCAACACTCCATAAAAATTTTGGAGTTAGATTCGGTCCTAATTGCTCCCAGTAATTCAATAAAGTCACCCAAAGTCTAACCCAGGCTAGAACAGGGCAGTCCGAATTAATCAACTTCAAGAGCTTATAACTCGAGCTCTACTTATGCAAATGAGATGAAACTTCTTGAGAATGAAAATTTATCCAGTTAGCTTTTAAACCATGTAAATTTCATATGATTTCACCATGTATTCTATTTTTAGTAAATTTTTACTTTCTAGTATGCAAATCTGCCTAGTTACAGAATAGCTTCAGATTAAAACCAAATAACTTGAGTTATACTTATTAAAATTAAATGAGATCAAAGAAGTTAGAAACTAGACAAATAAAACTCTAACATATCCAAAACTTAGGTCCAAATGAATTAAATAGAATTTATGCCTAAATTTACAAATTTAGGCAAAATTAAAAAGGAGTAACAAAAACCTAACTTAAGGTGAAGGTTATGAATCATGTTTGATTGTTATGAGATTGATACATTGCAATTGATTTTCTATATGAATGGTTGCCTGGCTGTCCGATACTATTCACGTAGAAGCGGATCTAATCCATTACATTACCAAATTTTCGGCAGAAAATATAGAAAACCATGCATCATGAATATAATTCCTCTAGCATATGCATTCATGATTATGATTAAAGCTATAATAAAGATTCTATATTACTTGGGCCAGCCCCTGATGAATTTAAGGGGAATAGATCGGTGTGAGGGTCAGGGAAAGTAAACTCGTCACTCATGTATAGGTACAAGCTCGGACCTAAGAAGCAAGCTATCACCCAGAGGTGAGAGAGGCCATTCACCTCCAGAGTACAGACTACAGACACCCCCTAGGGACAGTGATATGTAATATCTAGGTGTGTCACGTAAAGACAAAAAAGGGAAGCATAAGTGCATATCAAAATTTTTATGATGAGCAAGTGCATCAAGAAGACATCTGCATCCATTTATGAATATTATTCAGTTGTTACTTATTTTATTTTGAATCTGTAACACCCTACCAATTTAATGTTGTGCTTAAGTCATAGCATGAAATTGAGCAGATTGCATTACCGTGTTAGTGTTCCGTTTATAGCTATATTCATTGTATTATATTCTCTTTATCTCTGATATGTATATTTATACATTTGACGAAACACATCTCGAGGCGCAGAGATCATATAGGTATATGTAAACAGAAAAAATGGTGCACTGCATATAATAAACGTGATCAGCATCTCAGAACATAATAAAATTTAACAAAAAGCACAACAGAAAAGATAAAGACAGGTAATATATCACCAATTGTATACATACATATATATGTCGGAAGCCAACTCTTCAGTTTATATACAGATTCAAAAGAGGATACATAAGTGGGGCCGGTGTACCAAAAAGACATAAGGCCCGTGTTAATCAAAATGGTCCTACAAGGTCCTCAGAGGACATTTCAAACTAGTTGATATACATACGGCTAAGTCTAATGTGATCCTATGGCTGGTACCTACTCGGTCACATAGCCGTTAGCCATACCAGGCCCGGCTAGGGAGTAGTCAATACTCGGTCTCGAAGAGAAGGATGGTGAGCCGGTAGCCTCAAAAGGATCGTTCTCAGGACTGAGAGGAATGTCTAGAACCACCTGCGGAGGTGACTCTGGTGAAGGGCCAGCAGGGGCTGCAAGTGCTGCGGATGCTAGAGGTGCTGGAGGAGGGTGTGCTACATGCAATGGGACCGCAAAATATGGAGCAGCAGGGTCAAAAGCAGGGTGAAATAAAAGAACAACAAAATTCCTATAGCTAAAAAAGTAGAGACGGAAATGGCAGGAGCCGGCTATATATAATGAGTCCAACACAGGGTCATGGTGGAGCTATAGGTCAGGGATCTCTATAAATAGGGTAGCTATCGAGTCCATCACCAGAGTCTGAGAATGATGCAGAAATAGAAAGCGAGGTGAGAATTTAAAGAAATTCTTAGTAGGATTCGAGTATAGTATTAAACTGACATCACATTCATTCTCAGTTGCCTCAGTTTTTATTTAATTATAAAAACATGGCATCAAATTGAACCATCCATATTTAATAAGTTTAAGAAAATGTCTGGTCCAAGGCAATGTTCAATTTTACTTAAGATAACATAAGAAACAGAATAATGAGTAGAATAAATGAACACACAGCAGTAAGTAAACATAACAATCAACTGTAAACAACTTATAATGACTATTCAATACGACTATGCAAAAACTCATTCTTAAACTTATCATCATAAACTTTTCCGTTACTTGGTCCCCTGGAAGTTCTTGGCCATTCAGACTCCTGGGTAATAGTCTATTTTTCAGGATCGAGCTCATTCCTATATAGGAATGCCGGATTTACTTTCCCCGACCTTCCCACCGATCTATTCCCCTTAACTTTAATCTGGGGCTGGCCCAAGTATTATGGAACTTTCATCATAATATAACCTTTATGAATTTCTTGCAAATGCACATGGATCTAAATGTATACTATAACTCATGCATAGGCTTTACCGAAATTTCGGTAGCATAACGGAACATGTCCGCTTCCCTGTGAATATTGCCAATACTCAAAAAATCAATTTTTTCAGAGAAATCATAATATTTCATTCACAATTCAATCATCAATCTCATAAGAACAATTGTTGCATTTAAAACATACTTGCTGTCTCAGCACATTCACTCAACCCAATTTTTGTAAATCAAGCCAAAATTTCTATTTAACTCATCTATATCTAAATTTTGGATATGTTAGAGTGTCATGTGTCTATTTTCTAACCTCTTTGGTCCCATCTAATTTTGATAAATGTAGCTCAAGTTATTTAAGTTTTATCTCGGCTTGCCCTGTAGCTGGCCAGAATTACACACTTAAAAGTAAAAATCCACTAAAAATCAAAAACCAGTTCAAATCATACAAAATTGGTATCATAATGTAAC
The DNA here is from genome assembly GCA_031439585.1 of Pterocarpus macrocarpus. NCBI lineage: Eukaryota > Viridiplantae > Streptophyta > Magnoliopsida > Fabales > Fabaceae > Pterocarpus > Pterocarpus macrocarpus. Next base: position 28,878,892 of record CM062513.1, on the reverse strand, counting down.
AGGACAATATTTTATTTGTAACAAGTTCCATTTCATTTGCTTTACTAGAGCTTGAGTTATAAGCCCCGAAATTTGACCTTTCTGAACTACCCTATTTTGGCCCGATTTGGACATAGGGCAACTTCCTCGAACCACTAGGAGCAAACGAGACCATATCTAACTCTAAAATTTTTATGGAATATTTGCCTATGTGTAAGATTTTTAAAAAAGTTAGTTTCATTCAATTCCAAGTCGTATAGGGCAAGTTTTGTCTTGAAAAACCTAGTCTGCCCAGAATCAAACTCAAAAACCTAGGTCAAAGTTCCAAAATTCATATCTCCCTCAATACTAATCCAATGGCCTTATAATTTATATGGTTGGAAAGCCCTAAATGTCTAGTTTCAATAAAATTAGTTTCATCAAATTTAAAATACTTTAGGCGAAGCCGTACACTCCGCCATACGGACTACCGAAGGATTTTACTCTTCCAGCCCCTCCCTGCATCCTACTCTTACTCTTTTTCACTTCTTAATCGATTTTAAACACAAAAACAGCCACTAAACCAGCCTGTAATCCTCATATACATCCAAATACCACATCAAGAAATGAGAAAACAAAAACCCCAATCAGCTACCTATACCTAAGAAGATAAAAACAAAGTTGAATCTCTACCTCCTTGTATGTGATCTTGTTAGATTTTGGAGTTTGGTGGGTGGAATCTTATCAAGACTTGAAGGTTGTTGGAGTAGATTGAAGGGAGAAGAGATGAAGAAGGCTGGAGCAAGAAGAGAAGGAGGCACAAGTCAGCTGAAGGGAAAAGGGAAGGAATATGTTATTAAGGCTTAATGAGGTAGTTAGGAATGTGAGTTTTGATTCAATGTCACCTTATGGCCAATTTTCAGCCATACCTCCCTCTCATTGTGGCCTTTATGGTGCCACCAAGAGCTGATGGAGTGGCTGAGTAATCAGCCTTTAAGTCATAGGGTTTTGGGTATATAATTCTATTGATTTGGTTCCGACAGTTTGAAATACCGAAATCTAACCGATTTCCTTTAAATCGGTAAATCAGTTTTTGAAAATTTCTATGAAATCTTCTATACTTCTAACCTAATTTCCTTACATCTAAACTCAATCTATTGCTAATTAATTGATCCTAAATAAATATTTAGTCGGATTTTAATTAACCTCAATTATTCGATAAAAATCGAACAACAGGGCGAAAAACGATAAAAATCCGGTGGATGTTACAAAATCTATGCATCTTATTTAATTATCCTTTATATTATTATGTTGATAGTTGAGATTCTCTCTCTATTTAACAAGTGTATGATAAAATGAATCTGCTTTGGAACGGATGTTTTTGAACTTTCTAAAATGAAATCTATAGTTCATATATCATGATCCCTTTTTCCATAATAAATCGAAGCAACTGGAATGACAGCGATGACATGGACTACCAGGTAGCTTAGGACTCCTACTGAAAATATAAAATTATCATCCCTATTTGTATTTCCATGTCATGTCCAGACAACCCAGAAGGTCTTGGAGGATATCAACTTAGAGGAGCGTGATCGAGACTGGACTAGCTATTGAAGAAATTTGTATATGTGTAGATATGTGTTTGTGGCTACTAGTGTTTGAAGGGTTATTTAGTTACCCTTCTATTTGCGGGATGTGATAGAACTCTGTATTAATTTCTTAGGAAATAAGACAAATAATGAGTCAAGGTCCGTTTAATTAATTGTAACAACTCCTAATGAAATAGTATGACTTAAGCATAGTATTAGTTTGGGAGGACATTATACTAGAGCATGGAGGCTTTGCTTCAGAAGTACGAATTATGCACAAGGTGTCCACACCTAACCACCCCCAAACCAAAGGTCAAGCTGAGGTATCCAATAGAGAGATTAAGTAGATTTTGTAGAAAGTTGTGAAGCCAGATAAGAAGGATTGGAGTACTTGGCTTAAGGATGCTCTTTGTGCTTACAGGACTACCTATAACACACCTATTGGGATAAGCTTCTATAGGATTTTCTTTGGCAAGGCATGCTATCTTCAAGTGGAGATTAAGCACAAGGCTTTCTGGTAGTGAAATAATGCAACATGGGCCTTATTCAAGCTGGAGTTGAGCAAAAATTGCAGTTACAAGAGTTAGAAGAACTTTGTATCTGTTCGAGCTATTTTTCGACTATGGTTGAATTAGTGTGCTAGATGTGCCAGACTTTGAAATCAGCTAGCCAAAGCCCTTCGATTCCAAGAGTCAAATGAATACTCCAAAGAAGGAAATCTACTCCTTGGATATGGGTTCCCAAGTTAGTCAAAGAAAGAACTTGACTAAGATTAAACACAAGTGTAATTAAAACCACAAGTAAAAAGTAGGTATAATGTAATTGGCAAAACTTGTATCGAATTTCTAACCAATTACAATGGGCATCTCTCTTAAGCTTGCATGGCCAATCCATGTGGAAAGCTTAATGAACGATATTGGTACAAGTTAGAGGTTAAAAGGCTAAAAAGGCTTAAACTAAATTGACATGAAACTTAAAGGAAAAGGAAAAGGTACAAGAAAAATAAAGGAACTAGATAAAAGTTTGGATTGTATTGTAGGGTGCGGGTTCTTTGCAATGGCTGAGTCTTGCTCTATTTATAGGCTAGATTTCTATCATAACTGCCCTTTGGTAATTGCCACGGTTATGTGCTTGTACCCTCAATCTGCTTATCCTTCAAGACTATGCTATGGAAAGGCTGACACGTGTTTGCCTAATCTGTATTTGCATCCTTAACACTAAACTTAGAGACCTTTCTCCTAGGATTCGGCTCTTTCAGATCCACCATCTTGTATCCTAGATTGGTTTCTCATTTGAGCTAACCAACCAATTGACCTTGTATTTGGCTGATTAGTACTTGTGATATATCTTTGGCCATAATCTTCTTCAGCCATGCCAACTTATGGTTCGGCTAGTGCTAGGGGCAGCATTAAAACCACACTCAGCCAAGTTTTGCATAGCACCCTCCTAAATGCAGCCAGGGGTGTAAATTTTATCCGTACCCGCGGATAATACCCATAACGGGGTGGATATAGGGGAGGATTTTTCCTCCGCAGGTAATGGGGATGGGTAATTCAGATATCCATTTATTAAACGGGGTAGGGCTAGGATCATGATCCCCGTACCCACGGGTACCCGATATAAAATTATCAAACTGCTCTTATATATATATATATATATATATATATATATATATATATATATATATATATATATATATATATATATATATATATATATATATTGACTATTGCACTGATTTTTATTCTATCTTCTCTCATTTCTTTCTCTTTTATTAGCTACCCCCAACCCCAACCCTTTAGCCATATAATCAACATACTCTTCTTCTCTTAGACTTTTACACACATTCTTCTTTTCTAAGTCTGCCATCAAGATCGACGCTTCTCTATCATCCATAGATCATCTATGTCCCTCACTAAGCTGCCGTCCCAAATCTGCTAATGTCCTTCGCCAAGCCATTGTCCCTTATCGAGCCACCGTCCACTGTCCCTCATCGAGCCATCATCCTTCACCAAGTCATCATCCCAAATCTGCCATCCCACGTTCCTCTATCGTCCTTGGGTGAGTAGATCTGCCATCCTAGATTGCTAATAGAGTTGTTTTTAGTATTTCAGAAAGCACACCAGGGTGGAAGGGAAATTGCTTCATGAATTGTGATTCGTGACTAAGTAATAGTCTAACAGTACTACAAACTTATGTTCCTAGAGCCAACCTCCTCCCCAAAAAAAAAGTTTCTATATCTGCCATGAAAGTGTTCCTTAAATGTTATTCTATTCCAAATCATATAATAGTTCATAAATTATTATCCAAAGTGCCTGCAGTTGATATTTTGTCAGACTCAATTAGGAACTCATATTGTGAGTCTCTGAATGCATGGATTTATATTTTAAAATGAGAATATTGAATTCTCATTCCCTGCATGCTAAACATCTAACAATTCTATTTTGATGCCCTCCTAATTCTTGCATGTATTTTTGGTTATATGTGTGCAAATATAGTGGAACGGCATAACTACATTTTGTAATGATCAAAACAAGAAAATTATTTTAACTTTGCTTGTTGCTATTCCATCCTACTTCTATGTCTTAAATTTTAATATTTCTTGGTAAGACACATACACACAAATAATAATAATAATAAAATATAGAAGATTTTCTACATCTATCTTGTATTTGTCCTAGGCTGAGCTTCATACATCATTAGTTGACTTGAACTCTTATTGTCATACTAATTTCTTTAATGAAAAAGTGGTTTCTTTTTGGTAGGAATATCGAATATGTGAGGAAGGTTGAGTTGGTGAAGGAGAAATATTGAAAACATTTTTTCTTTCTTTTCATAAACCATTTCCATGAATTTTGATTTCTAGATTTTTTTTTTTTAATAATTGAATTAGTCAATCACATTTACCCATTTGTGCTTTGCAAGGTTATGGGTCCTAACTCCTAGCAGAATTTTGATTTTGCTGTAGATGGTTGGATAATAGATAATGTAGTAATTAGCCAATATTGAAGTATATTGTACATTGTTCATTATGAGTCATGTCTACTATTTTTCTAATTATTTTACATATGATTTGTAGAATGATTATAGATCCAACTTCTACTCCTATCAACAATGAGGAAATTCAATCTACTACTCCTATTCTCACTCCTATTGTAAGTGGATCATCTAATGTCAATCCGCAAAGTAGAGAAACTGAAACTCAAAGTGAAAACTTGGTTCCAAATGAAAGTGCACAAGTTAGAAGAAGGCAAACTTCAATTGTTTGGAATCATTTCACGAGAGAGCAGATAGATGGAAAGTGGAAGGCCATTTGCAATTATTGTAAGGCAAAGCTCTTAGGTGATCCAAAGCAAGGAACCTCACACTTGCATGAGCACTTCAAGACTTGCAAACTATGGACTACACGAGATATAAGGCAAGCATTCATCAAAACTCAAGAAAAAGGGGATGAGCATGTAGTTGTTGGAACTTAAGCATTCAATCAAGAGATAGCACGAAAGGAACTTGTTAACATGATTATTCTCCATGAGTATCCAATGAAAATGGTTGAGCATTTGGGTTTCAAGAACTTCTGCAATGCTATGCAACCTCTATTTTAGGTGGTTTCTTGCAACACTATAAGAAGTGATATCATGAAGCTTTAGTGTCGAGAAAGAGAAGACAATGAAGCTATTGGCAAACAATTCAAGTTGGATTACAATCACCACATATATGTGGACTTCTAGCAACCAAAATAGAGGATATATGGCTGTTATAGCTCATTACATTGATGATTCTTGGATTTTACAAAGCCGAATTGTGAGGTAATAACACTAAATTTGACACTAATAATTCTCGATGTTCTTTTTTTTTTATGGTTAGCGATTTAGTGTGTATTATTAACATTGCTATCTATATATTAGGTTCATTTATGTACCTGCTCCCCATACTGCCAAAGTTCTTTCTAATACCTTGATTGAATGCATGCTAGATTAGAACTTAGATAGGAAGTTGTCTACTTTGCCAGTTGATAATTGCACCACAAATGATGCTATGATTGAGCGCATTTTAGACAAGATTTCACTTCACCTAGGTCATTTATTTTGGGTGGTCAGTTTTTTCATATGCATTGCTGTGCTCATATATTGAATCTGATAGAGAAGGATGGTTTGTCCATGATTTCTAATGCTATTGAGAAGTTTAGAGATAGTGTTAATCTTTGGATAGTAACCCTTAAAAGAGAGGAAAAGTTTAAAGAAACATGTGATCAAGTGGAATATTCCATACATAAAAAAACTTATTCTTGATTGCAAAACTAGGTGGAATTCTACCTTTTTTATGCTTGATGTTGCCATTAATTATAATGATGTTTTTTTATCAATTGTTATAACATGAGCAACAATATAAGTCTTTTCCAAGTGAAGATGAATGGGACATGGCAAAAGAAATTTCTCAAATATTGGAGTTATTTTATAGTGTAACTAAATTATTTTCTGGCACTATGTATCCAACTTCCAATGTTTATTTTTCAAAAATATGTGAAGTTAGATTGGCTTTGAATGAATGGCTTGAGTGCCCTACGTTCATTATTCATGATATGGCTTCCATCATGATTACCAAATTTGAAAAGTATTAGGGTGTTATAAATGGTGTCATGACTGTGGGTACAGTTTTAGATCCTAGGTATAAAATACTACTATTAAATTACTTTTTCGCCCAAAATTATGGAGATGTCTTGGCTACTGAAATAGAAAAGGTAAAAACTATTTGCCAAAACTTGGTAACTGATTATGATAGCAAGCTTAAGGGTAAGGAAAGTAGTTCTTCATTATTAAGGTCAATTGTGATAGATACTACTACAAGTTCTGTCGAAAGGAAAGAAAATTGGAAATCAAACTTTGCAATGTATGTTAATCAACAATCTGTTAGGATGAGTCTTAAGTGAGAGTTGGATTTCTATTTAGAAGAGCCAGTGTTGCCTAGTTCATATGAGAATTTGATATCCTAGCGTGATGGAAGACCACTGGGTTGTAATACATAACTTTGCAGATGATTGCTAGAGATTTTCTGGCAATTCCTATCTCTACAGTTGCTTTAGAGTTTACATTTTGTACGGGTGGTCACTTTCTTACTCCACATCCCAGTAGACTGCATTCAGATACATTGGAGGCGACGATATGTCTCCAAGATTGGCTATGGGCTAACATCCCAAGTAACCTATAAATAAGTTCATTTATTTTGTTTAAATAGTTATATTAATTCATATATACATATCTATAATTTTATAATTAATTGACTCTTTTTTTTTGTTACTCAGGTTCTTCAAATTCAAAAGTGGACCGTGAATTCATTGGAATACTAGAAGATCTAGATATTGAAGATGTTGTGCGTAAAACTCTATAGATGCTTTTATTTATACCATTCATAATAATATTATCTATTTATGTTTTTATTTGTGTGTTTGTTTTTGTAGGAATCAATTTGTCCAAGTTAAAGTTTCACGAGGAGTTCCATGGTATGGCCATGATGATGATGTTAATGGATTATGCTTTCGTATTATTAGTTGAATGCTTTGGCTAATGTTGTTGTAATTTCTTTGGTGGGACTAAGGTTTAGACTTGATGGCTACTATTTATGCTTATTGTAATTTTCTTTGGTGGTCATTTATGGTCATTTATGCTTCTTTATAGTGACTTTATTGGCTTTGGTTGTCTTGACAATTTAACATAAGTGCTAACTTTTTAGTTCAATGGAAGCTTTGCTAGAAAAAAACGGTGAGCGTATGCTTCTTCTTGTTGTTGTTCTGATCTTTGTTCCTTTTTTTCAATATTCCTTTCAATGATTTTCTATAGTCTTTTGCAGCTCAGCTTCCTTTCTATCTGTGGTTTTGGGTAGTATTGTGATTGGAGTGTTGGAAGCAATTTTGGCAATTATGGATACCCATAGATATCCGTGGGTACCCATGTAACCAAGGGGGTCTCCAAACACGGGTACCCATGCGAGTATGGGGCGAGGATGGGGTGGATATCTATCCACCAGGCGAGGGGACAGGGGTCTATCCCCCGCCCCTACCTTCGCCTCTTCCTGTTTACACTCCTAAATGCAACTCATGCTTAAGTCATACTATTGCACTTAGGAGTTGTTACCAATTCACTAGCGAACTTGCTTATTTAACTACTGGGTTCTCGGAGGATTAGCAAAAAAAATTATTCATTGTACAGGCTAAAATTTAACAAGCAAGTTCAAGAAAGTGAAAACTTTACTTGAAACATACTAAAATCCACACCATAATCACATTTACTATCATATATGCCAAACTTTTAGTCTTAGTAACATGTCGAAAAATATAAAAGAGCTCTACTAAGAGCTTCAACAAGGATATCAATCACTTGGTACTATAATACATAAGCTTGAGTTCAACCCTTTAGCACTGAGCCGGTCTTGGTTAGAACCTTCGATCTAGAGACAACACAAGAACACATAAGGAAGAGAATGTTAAATTCTCAGTAGGTAGTCCTAGATAACAAATAAAGTGTCATTATTGTTATCCCAGCCACTTCAGTTTATTATAAAAAGGTGAGCATATCATAAACAAGATTCATTTTAAAAGTTTTAAAACATGATCTTCCAAAGTGGGTTTCTTTTATCAAGCATTTAATCCAAATAACTCAACAATTAATAAACCTTACTTATCATAGTTCAAAAATAAGGTAAAGATGTTTATGAAGACAAAAAATAATATTCTTTGACTTGTATATCCCTATTCTCTTTACTTGTCTTTAACTTTATTTACTTAACACGCCTAGGCATTACGTCTCGCCATCCCTAGGGTGCCTACCTTTAACCTTTTTTACTTAAGACACCTAGGCGTTACATCTCGTCATCCCTAGGTTGTCTACATGTATCTGTACTTAAGCGTTATGTACTGCCATCCTTAGAGTGCAGCCTTTCGCATGCCTAAGTGTTATGTATCGCCATCCTCAGGATGTGATCCTCTTCACATGTTTGGGCATTATGCTCCACCGTTCCCAGAATATTAACTTATGATTGCCTGAGCATTACATATCGACGTCCTCGGTAGGCAACTTCTATCATAGGTGATTATGTCACTTAATTAAATTATGAAATTCTTATGTCCATACTACATACTCTTTATTGAACTATATTCTCATATAATCTAACATAATTACATCTTACACTTCTACTAGAGCTCATGAGAGTTATCTTTTAGAAGTAAACTTGGCAGGGTTCCAGCAGCATGATGGTTGTACTAGGAGGTTCCCCAAAATTCAAGACAGCAATTAACTAACTAGTCACAAAAATAATAACTCCAATATAATATTAATCCAACACATAATTACATAGTTTCTCATTCAACTTGGGCTCATTTATGGTTTAAAGACCTTTGAGCCACTTAGCTTACAAACTTAGTTGAATATCTAGAAATTCTAAATAGCACCAAAATTCCATTTTATATAATTTTAATCTCAAATTTTACTAGAATGTATCTCTATTAGTCTACTTTGAAATTCTTTGATTTCACTCAGTTTTGATACATATAGCTTAAGTTATTAAAGTTTTACTCACCATTGCCTTGTTTCCAGACAAACTCGCACACTTGAAATTAGAAAATCACTAAAAATCCATCTTATATTCTTTTGTTCCAAAATTCTACAAAAATATACCTATACAAACTCTCTTTCAAATCCAGTAAGTTGCACTCAATTTGAGTGAACAGAGCTCGAGTTATGAGCTCTATATTAGGCCTGCCTTATTTTAATCTGAATAGAGCATAGGGCAAATTCATGGATTTACTGGGAGCAATCCATCAAGAATCTAAATCTAAAATTTTATAGCCATGATCTCCTATGTGTCATCTTTCTAAAAAAGTGGTTTGCACTCAAACTGAAATCGCATAGGGCGAGTTATGACCATTACATCATGCACTGGTCAAGATAAAGGGTGTTAACCAATAGCCTACATATAAAAATCGTAACTTTTTCATCCTGAGCACAATGAACCTCAAATTTTGTGGGTATACTCTTATATGAGTTTATTTTCATTGAAAATTTGTTCCACTTCAATTAGGGTTTCCTAGCTTGAGATAATACCCATGTATTGGGCATTATTCTGTAATCCTCAACAACATAATTTCTATTTTGGGGTTATTGTGGTTAACTTTTTCATCCTAAGCATAATGAACCTCAAATTTTGTGGGTATACTCTTATATGAGTTTATTTTCATTGAAAATTCGTTCCACTTCAATTAGGGCTTCCTAGCTTGAGATAATGCCCATGTATTGGGCACTATACTGTAATCCTCAACAACGGAATTTCTATTTTGGGGTTATTGTGGTTCTTTAGGTTATTTCTCATCACCAATCAAATTTCACCTACCTTAAATCACTAAAAAAAGTTCTATTCACATAGTAGCAACCTCATTATAAGTAAAACAACATGATAAGGCAAAACCCTAGTTCACATAGAATCACAATACACTAATAATTCTAAGAACCTACCTTTATTCGAAAGCTTTAAACTCTTCAAATTTTGATCCTTTGGTGCTCTTAACTTGTCCAAAACTCCAAGATGATCACCAACCTCCTTCTTACTCTTCTTTGACTAAATTTATGTAGCTCAAATGAGGGGGTTTTTAGCTTATATGTGAGTTTCTTGGTGGTGAATAAACTAAAGGGTTAGATAATATGAGCGTAAGCAAGTAGAATATAAGGTCCTAGGTAGGTTCAAGATCAAAAACGGAGAAGCTATGGAAAGAGAGAAGTTCAGCTTCTTGAAAAGGGAGAGAGAAAATGATGAGCACAAAGTGCTCATCTTCTTTAATTTTTAGATTTTATAAAATTAGATTTGAAATTAAAATTAATTTCCCTTAATTTTTTGGTGTGGTTATCCTTTTTTGTCTCTTCTTAAAAATGGACTAGTATGGCTAGTTCTTAGCCACGCAATCTAGGGTTGGATGAGGATATTAAATATCTCTTGTACTTTGAATTCCTACTTGATCAATTTCTTGTATTCTAAGAAACTGTTCTTAAAATTTTTAAGGTGCAAGTAAAATTCATTTATCAACAACATTTAACCGAGTTACATGATCAATTTTTATTATTCTACCTTTTCCTCTCTATTTGTAAATTTAGTATTAAATGATCCTCATTACTATTAATTACAGACACGATCTGGGATATTACATTTTGTCCTCAGCAGAGGGCACTTAATAATTTTTTGGTGCCATCATATTACCCCCTGCATTAGGCTAGTTTAATACAACGGCTCGATTTTTACTTCCCACTTATCCAAATAATCGTTAGCTTTTTACCTACTATAGTAATGGCTTGTTGGCTGTTTGCACAGCAAGTATAAAATCTAGCCAATAAGCATTCTTCTTTCTACTTTTGCGTTCGTTAAACTTCTAGCACTCATTACTTTGCCTTAAACCAGCCATTTTCCATTCACCATATCCTCTACCTCTTCTGATTCCGTGAACCTTCTACCTGAGACTCATCTTCCCCTTCCTCTTCTTCATCTTTTTCTATCGAACTTTCACTAGAGAAGATGATGGTTTCTTCTCCAAAGTTTCTAACTTTTCCACTCTCTAGACCATGGGACAGCTAAGGCTGACTCTTTTATTTCCCCATCTAGGTAAAAGCTGCCATTGGCCACCTTGTGGTTCCATATCCATAGGTGTCCTTCCAAACTCACTGCTTGGCTCAGTCCTTTAGAACCTGACATTCAATGGCTGGACAAGGTGGTTTCTGAGGAAGGGGAAGAATGGAAGAAAATATGGATCTTTGATATAATCTTTCTTTCTAAGAAGGAGATCCCTTGAACCTCAAGCTATTGTATGACTTCCTTAACTTTTGGAATACATCAGCAAATGCCTTCTACTTGCCATTTGGCATGATGAGCCCTAGGCTACATGATGTGGCGGCTATTACCGGCTTGACCGTGGATGGAGATGAGGTGTCGTTCTTACATGAAGTCCTCAGCATTGACTTTGGTTTCCAAGTCAATAAGAAGAACAACACGTACTCTATTTTCATCAACACCTTCAACATGGGAAGTGATCTAGTAGGTAAGACAGAACACAAGGCGTTCTTCATGTTCTAGATTTGCCGATTTTTCATTCGCACCAGCTTAGTAGTCATGGCAGTAGAATTTGCTCCCTCAACATCAGTGCACTCTTCCTCTTATTGCTGTACAAAGGCATGTTTACCATTTTATACTGGATAAAGGAAGGAGAATCCATGAAGATAGTGGTCAACCCATTTTGGTTTTAGCAACTCTAGGTCCAACAACATTTCCTAGAATTTCTTGCTAAAGCCTTCCTCACACGCACAATCCAACCAACTGTGTATGATGATTACTACATACGGTTCCCTTTCTTGTCCTTCTCGGCATGTGAAGTGGCTGATTACTATCTTCATCAGCTGATTCCAACTCTTGGAACATAGTCTGCGAATATCCTTCTGGCTATAGCTTATGTTGTTTTACCTGAATGAATTCAAAGCTAGTTCCAAAGGTAACACGACATCCTATCCATATGTCAGCTGCTAGTGGCATTAATCTTAGAATTCCTATAGGCCCACAGGACCTCGAATATGACCTTATGTTATCTTCTTGGTTTGTCTTATACTATCTTCTTGATTAGGTCGATCAAAACTTTATTAGTAGTCTCTGCTTGCCTATTGGCTTGAACATAATAGGGAGAAGAGTGAACTAGTCGAAAGCCAAACTATTGGGCAAAAGCTTTCATTTTTTCCCCTATGAACATAGTACCCTAATCCGTAATGATGGTTTTTAGGACTCCAAACCGATATATGATTTGAGTTTTAATGAATTTGATCACATCGACTTAGATCATGTCGACTAATAGTTGAGCCTCTACCCATTTGGTAAATTAGTCAGTAGCAACTATAATAAATACATGACATTTGGATGATAAAGGATGAATCTTGCTAATTAAATCCATAGCCCAATCTCTAAATGGCCAAAGTTTCACAATTGCATGTAATTCCTCGGCTAGCACTCTATGGAATGGTCCTTGCACTTGGCAAGCCTTACATCCTCTTACATAGGCAACACAAGGTAGGCTAATAATATCCACATCTATGGATTAGCCATCTTATCTTTGGGCCTGACTTGTGTGCTCTACAAATGCCTTCATACACTTCATGCATGATTATCTTAGCTTCAACGTCATTTACACATTTTAGCAACAACCCTTCTTGGCTCCTTTTGAACAACTCATACACTAACATGTACTTCAAGGCGTTCTGCTTTAGCTTGTATTCGGTCTTAGATGAAGGGTTGTTCAAATACTGCTTGAGCTCTAATATCCAATCCTTATTTTCCCCTAGTTGTACATCGGTTATCTCTATGTTATTTATTTCATTCAATCCTAGCTGAAACCTAGAGGCTTGCTAGGCTAGCTCATTAGCCACTTTGTTGTCACTCCAAGAGACATAAGAAATTGTTACCTCGACAAACTGTTCTAGCAAAGAATGAGCTAAATCCAATAACTCCATTAGAATTGGATTATTGCATTTATACTTCCCAATCAATTGTGTGATCACAAGTTAGGAGTTTCCCAAAATTTTGATCACTTTAGCCTTTATGGACTAGTACTTTCAAGCCTAGAATCAAAGTTTGACACTGAGCTTCTTTATTGGAACACTATAAGCCCAATGAACACATATACTTGCTTTCCATTCCATTGAAGCTAGTAATCACAATTCCAACTCCTGCTCCCTTTTGGTATTTGGATCCATCGAATGCCAACACCTAGGGTTCTAGCGGAACATACCCTTGGCAATTATCCAAGGGACCCTAGACATCTACACAAAGGTGTTCTGCCAAAAAATTAGTTAGAGCTTGGCCTTTGATAGCTCTTAAAGGGACATACTTCAAGGCAAAAGCGTTAAGCTTTATAGTCCATTTCATATCTCTCCCTTGCAAGACTAGCCAATTTAGCAAGTACTTGATAATGTCTATTTTGCACATTACCAAGACTTCTCTTAATAACAAATAGTACTCCAGCTTGGTACAAGCGTGAAATAAGGATGACACAAATTTTTAATTGGCATATACCTTGCATGGGCATCATTGAGCAACTGGCTTAAATAATACACTGCTTTCTCAGTGCCATCTTTGGCATCTTGAGCTGATAGGCTACCGATGGATCATCAGTGGCCAATATGTATAGTTTCAAAGGCCTACCAAAAGCTATAAGTGTAAGTTCTGGAGGATTCACAAGGCATTCTTTGATCTGGTCAAAGGCATTTTGTTGCTCTTCACCCTAGATGAAATCTTCAACTGCTTTTAAGCTCGATGAAGGCGAGAAAGCTTTTACCTTGCCAACTGAATTTGCTATGAACCTCCTTAGAAAGTTAACTTTACCAATTAAGCTTTGTAATTCCTTCTTGTTCCTAGTAGGTCTTGCTTCAAACATAGCCTTTGTTTTGTTTTCATCTACTTCAATCCCTTGATTATGAACTAGGAAGCCTAAGAAGTTGCCAGCAGAGACTCCAAAAGCACACTTAGCAGGATTCATTTTCAAGGAATGTTGTCGCATTCTTATGAAAGAATGTTCTAAATTGGCCAAGTGCTATGAAAAATCAGCTAACTTAACTAGCACATCATTGATGTACACTTCTATATTTTTGCCTATTAGATCATAGAATATTAGATTCATTGCCCTTTGTTTCATCGGCTAGAGTTATCATGTGGTCTTCTAGAAACTTGATCTGCTTGTCCTTCACAAGATAATCAAATATCCAGTCTGCCTTAGAAATGTTAAACAAATAAGCCTTCTTATCATGCTTAGCCACATCTTTACCTTTGGAGGGTGTTAAAGTAAGGCAGGTATATGGCTTGCCATGTACAAACTCAGCTGCCATTATATTTGCCTATACTTTAGGCTCCTCCCAAACATCCTCTTCAGTCGAGTCACAGTCTATAACCGAGATCATCTGTGGCCCTCTAAGCCCAACACAGTTGAATCTTCTTAATTTTTTCTCCACAATGCACTGTTTCACTCTAAAGGCTCTGGATGATAATTGTGCTAAGTTTAAGTATTCTATGGCTACCAATATTTCCCTCAATTAAGGATGCATATTGTTCATAACAGCCATAGCACACTCAGACTCAAGCATGTTACATCGAATTTTTACTCCCCTGAATTGCTCTAGGAAATCAGCCACTGACTTATTTGGCAATTATCTGAAGCTTATCAACTCGGCAATAGATATCTCAGGTTGAGGCTTATAGAAGTGATCATAGAACAATCTTTCCATGTCAACCTAGCCTTGGATTGAGTTTGGAGCCAACGTTGAGTACCAAGAGAAAACAGCCCTTGTTAAAGATAAAAGGAATAGTTGTAACTTGTAGTACTTGTTTTGATTTGCCTCACCACATTGAGCCATAAATTGACTCACATGCTTCATTGTGAATTTACCATCTTCACCAAAAAAAAATGGAGAAGTCTAGAGTCTTGTTGCCTCTCGACAAAGGAATCCTATCAACCTAATTAGGGTATGGCTTCCTATAGATTAACCTATCCAATGGCCTAAGCTGGACATCAAAATGTCGCCTAATAGCTTCAACAATCATGTCGCGATCCATCAGAGGCCGGCATTTGCAACAAAAGTGGAGCCTGTGGTGAACTTCTTGCCTATAAGCAGCATGATTACTTAGTCCTTTCATGTTGAAATTTTGGGGTTGGGAAATGTGCATACTCGGTTGAGGATATGCAATTTAAGTTTGTGTATATGAGTTTTGAGGTTGTGAATACATATTTTGATTTGCGTAAGTATAAGTTGGTCTTCTCATAGCAATTATGGGCGATTATTGAGCATATGGCATGTTAGTGCTGTTAACTATTCCTAAGTATAGTGGAGCCATAATGTAACCATTATCTATAACTGCATCTATATTCCCATTCATTCCATAACCACCCACTACGGGAGGATCGTGGATTATGTTCCATATATTCCCATTCAGGTTAGAAGATACCACCAATAATCCAATGCTTCCTAGAACATTGGGTGGCATGCACATGAAACTCACTTGTCCATATTGCTAGTTTGGTGGCTGGGCAGTTTACCTCCTTGGCTGATTAGTCGAGGCATTACCATTGGCAATATTTTTCCAGGGCACAGCTAATATAGAATTATCGCTCATATTAGCCTGATGTTGGGCCAATTGGATCTCATTATGAACCATGGGCTTAACAATATTGGCTAACTGCTTGGATAATTCAAGCATTATGTCATTCAGCCCCATATCAATTTGATCACATATGAAAGGCATGGTCATAACAGTCAATTGTTCCCTTCTTTCCCCAGGAGATAGGGAATTACTTGATAAAGAAGGAACCGTGTTAACCACAGGCTAGGTCACGGCATCGTGCATCAGCTGCGAGCCTATGCCCCTCAAAGAAGAACAAGGTGTTGCTGATATGATCATATGTGGACCTCTAGTCCTCTGGTTATTCTATTTTGATGATTGTGAACTTGGCAGAATTGTTTTTCATGCCCTTAGGATAATACACCAAGAATGGTGTAAATCGAGTTTTGAAAATTTTGCTTGATCTATTGGAGTTCCATTGGGTATGCCAAAAAAATATGTTCGAGCTATTTTTTGGCTATGGGTGAATTAGTGTGCTAGGCGTACTAGACTTTGAAATCAGCTAGCCAAAACCCTTCAATTCCAAAAGTCAAATGATTACTCCAAGGAGGAAAATCTGTTCCTTGGATATACATTTCCAAGTTACTCAAAGAAAGCACTTGGCTAAGATTAAACACAAATGTAACCAAAACTACAAGTAAAAAGTAGGTATAATGCAATCAACCAAATTTGTATTGAATTTCTAACTAATTACAATGGGCATCTCACTTAAGCTTCCATGGCAATCTGTATGGAATACTTAGTTAAAGATATTGGTACAAGTGATAGGCTAAAAGGCTAAAACTAAATTGAAATGAAACTTAAAGGAAAAGGTAAAGGTACAAGTAAAATAAAGTAAAGTAAATAAATACAAGTCTGGATTTGTGTTGCAGGGTGCGGATCCTTTGAATGGCCAAGTATTGCCCTATTTATAGGCAAGACCTTTTCCATAACAACCCTTTGGTAACTACCATGACTGTGTGCTTGTACTCTTGATCAATTTGTGCTTTAAGGCTATGTTATGGATAGGCTGCCATGTATTTGCCTAATCTATATTTGCATCCTAAGCACTGAACTTAGAGACCTTTCTCTTAGGACTCGGCTCTTTCAGATCCACCATTTTATATCCTAGATTGGTTTCTCATCCAAGCCAATCAGCTATTTGAACTTGTATTCGACTGATTAGTGCTTATGCTATGTCCTCAGCCATAATCTTCTTCGGCCACACCAACTTATGGCTCAGTTAATGCTAAGGGCAACATAAAAACCACACTCAAATAAGTTTTGTCCTTGACCGAAGGTAGTTAACAATTTTGTGGTGCCAACAGTATAGAGGCCTATGAGAGCTCTCGAATCTAGAAGGAAAAGATAAAGGCATTCCATGATCGAATGATATCTAGGAAGGAGTTCTTCATTGGCCAAAAAGTCCTACCTACTACTCCTATTTCAAGCTCATTTTTTATTGGCCTTGTTCTAGATAGATAGGTCATTTTATTGTGACTAAGGTTTTTCCTTATAGTACAATTGAGATTACCAGCCTGGACACCAACAAGGTCTTCACAATCAATGTACATTGCCTAAAGCTTTTTCATGAAGGGGTTCCAAAACCATACTAATGGAAATCCACTTGCAAAAGGCCCACTACACATGAGAAGGACATTTTCTTCTTCTCTTATTTTGCTTTTCCTTAATTTGTTGATTTTTTTTCTATGATACATTAGGGCTAATTTAGAATTTAAGTTTGGAGGACCTGATTTTAATATGAATGGCTTGACAACTTATGTCAAAGTACTTAAATTCTTTTCTGAATTGGTATCTCATCTTGTTAGAAGCATTATCCTTCAATTAGATTATTCTTTCTTGAGCTTTAGGATCATTTTGAAGTCGTTGATATGCCAAGCTTTGGATCTGAATCCTTTGTGTATCAAGTGAGCTTTTAAGAATACCTATTCTTATAAGATCATTACTTAACAAACACATTAGTAACATTAGTATAATGTTAAGTTTTTTAGATTGTTTGTTAATCATTAAAACCATACAAAATAGACGTTTAGAACGATTGCTAGCGGCTTTTGAAGGGCTATGGAACTAAGATTTGAAGCCCTCAAAACCAAAAACCCCCAGTCCAAAATAGTTTATGGCTTTTCTAAAATCCCTTATTTGCCATTGTGCTCTTTGGTTACTTATTTTTTCATCTTGGTGAAGAATCATGTTGAAATTCCCAACTATGAGCCATAATTTTTCTTCACTGTCATATAGAAGTTTAAGCCAAAATTAGATTTTGTTACTTGGAATAGAATCTCCATACATGCACGTGAACTTCCAAGCCTTTCCACCTTAAGGATCTAAAACTATGGTGTCTATAAAATAGTCACTAAATTTCACTATATCAAGATTGACTTCCTGTTTCCATAAAATACCTACTCTCCTATACAATGTTGACTACCAATGCAATGCCAAAGCCATACTAAAAACCAATCTTTCATTTGAAGTTATTAAATTTTGCAGCTAATAATTTAGTCAAAATAAGGTAGACCAAATTAGGATTTTTTTTGCCTCAAGCGGAGATGAAGCAGTGGAATTGCCTAAGGATTCCTAAGACCCTAGCAATTCCACATCAAGATTTTTGTGGTGATTGGTGGTGTTATTGTAGCAACCACTGCCGCTATGTTATTTGCATAAATACTAGCTTCCTCTCCCCCAGCCTTTGCTAACTTGGGTGCTTGTATGTTCAATCCCATTTCAACTTCCATGTCCTCAAAAGTGTCCTTATCCCATGCAAATAGAACCTCCTTCCTTATCCTTTCATCCTACATCACATGTTACATTTTTCTACTTTCTGCCACTTTTGTTTTTGTCCCCCTAGCTCATCAATTTTTTTTTTTTGGGAGGGGGATGTAACTTTATTCATTTCTTTTAAAGTTAGAATCTATATGTTCCTATACCCTTTCTTTATTCAGCTGAGATGCATTACTTTCCACTTGCGCTAGACCTATGGTTAGAACAATATTCGAGCTACCTTTCTCCATTGCTTCTTTGGCCTACAATGTCTTCCTTCTTGATTCCCCTTCATTGTTTTTTACTCCAAAAGAAAGAAATGGAGTTAAAGAATTCGCTCCTATCTAGTCTCCCTAGGGCATGTCTTCATCCTCAAAAATGTCTTCGTTATCATAGTCCTCCATCCTATGCATGTCCCAAAACTCCACATCCATAGCAAAAATTTTGGAGGCATTCATACCTTATACCATTTAGATTCCTTGTTTCCTTTAGAACTCATTAGGACACCTCTTTTAAAGGGCTTGGTCACATCGATCTCCACCTTATACATAGATTATTCCCCCTTAATCCCTTTTGCCCCTTAATATCCATGTTTAGACTCTCACTAATAGAATCCCTATCACCATCCCTATTTTTCTATTTATCATGCAAAAAGGAAGGTCATGGACTTGTAACCAAAAAGGTGCTAAGCTACCTCTAGTGGCCTCACATAACCTATAAGTTCTTTGATCACTAGAAGATTTCCATCAAACTACCAAGGTCTCCATTGCAGCTCTATCATAGTCCCTCTTGCTTCTAAACTGAAACTGTAACATTCTCAATTTCCTGTCATGCTAAATTATTTCAATAACCCTGAGTAATTAAATACTTAATGAGAAATTATGAGATTAAGGCTTGATTAAGGAATTAACGAAGCGATTATAAGGTAATTATGAGGAGAAAAGTTGAGAGAATGCTTAATTAACATTAGAGAATCTCTAATTAAGCAAGTCAAACACTTAATAACTTAATTAAGCACCAATCACATATAACTAGCTTAATCGAGTTTAATTAAGGATAATTAAGCTTAATCGCTAGATTAATTTTTGTTAATCATGATCACATGAGTTAATCAATAATCCTTGCTTAATAGTGTTAATTAAGTTGTATGAGAACTTAATCACATCATAAAAATTCAAATTTAGTGAACTAAACAATAAAGTAAAAGATGATGTCACTAAAGCAAAAAGCACAAGACAAAAGTGCTTTATGTAAAAGTTTGACCATGTTTTGTTTTCCCATCATCTAATTTGTCCCCTTAATCACTAATTAACATATGATAACACAAAATGACACAAAAATATCTCCCCCTACCCTATTCAAAGCTACGGCCAACAACACACACACACACACACACACACACACATATATTCACTTTTCATTTTTCAACTTCTATTCTCTCTCTAAGTCTCATTCTCCAACTTCTATCTACACCTTCTTCATTCTTCTTCATATTCTTCTTCCTTTCTCTACCACTGCCATAATCAAAATCTCTCACTAAGTCCTTCAAAAACCACATCTTTTGGTCTTTAGAGACAAGATCTACACACTATAAACTCCATTTCATAAAGAACTTAAGAGCTCTCTCCTTCCTCATTCAAAATCGCCACCGCCATCACCAAAGGAGGAGTCTTCTTCATCTTCTTCTTCTCCTTCAAGGATGCAACTTTTTGCCTTAGGTAGTGATCTCCACTCTTCTCTTTTGTTTAAAGTTTGAAGGTTGGTTCCTCCCATGAGCAAGATCTTCAAGTGAAAGCTTAAGAAAAACGCTCATATTTTTCATGAGCCAAAGTTTCCCTTTTTAGCAAAATATGTTCATACTTTTGTTCATGAGTTGTTCTTGATTATTTGAAAGTTTCTTTCTTGAATGCTTCAAAGTTTCTATTTTTCTTTCTTAATGCATGAGATCTTGATTATTCTTTTGAGTTGTTGGAAAAAGAATAATGTTCTTGGTGGTGTTTGGTTTAAAAGTTGTTTATTTTTTTTTTTATGATACTTATGATTGAAAAAGTTGTCATCTTTATCACTTTTTCTTGATTTGATAAGACTAAGAACATTCTTAATGCATAAACTTCAAAAAGTTTATTCCTTGCAGCCTTAAAAGTGGCACAAAGTTTTATTTTGTCTTTCTTGAAGACAAGAATTATGGAACATGAAGCTTTTTAAGTCATAAAAATGAGAACTTGTCACTTTATGTCTTAAAGATTGAATTTTGAAGACAAGACTTTTCATAATGTTTCAAACTTTAATAAAAAATGTGACTTTTAAGTCATAAAATGTTGACTTGCAACTTTGATTTGTAAAGGTTAAATCTGAAGTAAAATCATGAATAAAAGTATTATTCTTTCTTCAAGAAAGAATCTTTTAGACTTTAAGACAACTTTAAGTCATAAAGTTGGAATTTTGATGGTTTTATAATGATTAAAAGTGTCAACTTTCTTAAAGAATAAGACTTTTAAGTCAAAAAAACTAGCATCTAGTATCATCTTCTCATAAAGGTTGAATAATTAAGACAAGGATATAATTTCAGAGACTCATACTTTCATAATGGATAAAACTTTATAATCATAAAGGTGAAATCTTGCTTTTGTAATTACTAAAGTTTGAATCTTATCACTTGTTGAAATAAAAACTTTCCCTTGATGATTGGTGAACATGGTTTTGTTGGGTTCATGAGTGTAGTTATACGTCGTCATGACCCAAGAACTAAAGGGATCTTGAAATCCTTGGGAACAGAAGTATGATTAAGGCCTTTGAGCATACCATGAAGCTAAGAATCACTAAGTGTACTATCTCAAGGAAAGAAAATAACTACCTAACTTAGTTAACTTGAACAAGTGTTCCATAAGACATGTATACAAGTAAAAAGTAATTTCATATAAGGACTAAGTAACTAAAAGATTACAAACATATATTTTAACTATGTGGTTCTCTCATGAGTGGACATGAAGAATCATATTATAGCTTATAAGACTTTCCACAAATAATAACACAATTATAAACACCCTTTAGGATATGAATGTATAATGTCATTAGGCATGATATATGACAAGTTTGATTGAGCTTGGTCTCATGATTGAATGATTGATATGGTGATATGAGATGGATATAATTGGTTGTTGGTTGAAGTTTCCATGTTTGGCATTTTGGAAAGCTCTGGTCTAGTTGTTATGCTGCCGAATTTCCACTAAAATTATGAATTTAGCTATATCATTATATACCCATATGTGTTTTGTCAATGATTACAATGCATGAAAGATATGGTCACAACAAAAGGAAAGAAAGAATGGGATATGACCCATTAATCACTTTGGTAAGGGAAGTAAGAAACGATGATTCACAAAGACTCAAAAAACCTCTATTGGGGAGGCAAAGGTGACATGGAGGACCCTCCAACTTAGAAGTAACCATTATCAGCTTAGTTTGATTTGGTTTAGTACTACGTGATGATGATCACAGAATCAGCTTATGTCCAAAAGCAGTATATTTCAAAGGAAAAGTAAAAAATATTAAGCATGTTCTAAAAATAAAAGTAAAGCCAAAGTGAAACCTTGGTCAAGTTAATGAGTTGCATATAAATGCATGCATCTACATTATCCATTTGCATCATGAATGTTACTTCCATGTTTTACCATATATGTTTCTATATGATGTTATGATTCTGATGTTAATCCTAAAAGCAACCTGCTTCGGGATTTATGTTTTCAAGATTATTAAGATTGAACCTATGCATGTTCACTATTTTTAAAATTAAACCCGAAGTGGTTGGGACGATGACAATGACACAATATTTGTCTAGTTGTTATCCCACTGAGAAATCTAATATTTCTCACTTCTATGTTTCCATGTCGTCGTTAGAGGATGCCGATGTCGAGCACAGTGGTGATATTCATTAAGTTCCTAGTATGGCATTGGCGCTTTGACCCACCGCTGAATGCCTCCATGATGTCTGCAAGCGCAACTATGAGAGTCTACATCTTCCACGGTCGTCCATTTCAGGTACCCGTTATGAGCCCATTTTTCTGTCCACACCAGCAGTACAGTGAGGTCACCTTGGACCTTACTTTCAGCCACCAAGATACCCCATCAATGGAGAGTCTAACTCGGATACCTGTTTGACACCGACTATTTTTTTGGATTCCGATCCTTTGGAGCCATCCTACCCGAGCTATCATGTGAAGTCCAACCCATCCGAGCCTTCCTACCATTCAGTGATTTGCCTAATTTTCGATTCAGCTTCTTCTTCTTTAGCCCCTCATCACGCACCACCCCAAGTTCGTGGTCATGGTTTCATCCATACCCGCACTGTGCCCCGTGGATGTGAGCGTCCCCAAGGAGGAAGATGTGGAGTTGATACATCCGATAGATTTAGGAACAAATTTCTTCTGTCTGATGAGTGATGTGATGATTGCATGCTGAGTCAAGCACAATAATAGCCCTTTTTATTTGTAGTTATAGGGTTATCATTTTATTTTATGGCATGTATGAGCAGTAGAGATTTTCGATGTATTTCTTTTGATGTTGTATTTGGTTAGGTGTTTTGTATGGCTGGCAGTAGGTATCGGACCCATGACTATTTATGTATGACTCTTGGCACTATTATTAAGTGTGTGTATATATATACATATGCTGGCTGTGGAATGGTATTATAGTTATCCAAGGTGAATATTCTCCATATTGCTTTTATTTGATTTATCGTACCGTGTGTATGAGATGTCGACGTTTAGTATTATACGCTTTGCAATACACTCATGGCTCTTGTTTTTCCAAAAGATTACTTTCGTTGTATTTATTCAAAAAAAAAATTTACCGTTATTTTCCGCATAAAGTAAATTCAAAAGAGTAAGTTAGTTTCACGAGCAAAAATAACAACTAATAATTTCATAATATGACTTAAGCATAGTATGAGACTATTAGGGTGTTACAAAAAAATTGGATTATTCCTCCATCCTTCTAAATTCCTTGCCCATGATTAGCCTCCAAATTTTCTCCATTATCTTACACATTGCCAACGGAATGACAAGTTCAACAATAATTAGGCTAACTAAAAGGTGGAAATCCGGATCATTGCTTGAACCTTCTCCTTCTATATGAGGACATGAAATTGGTATGGCCTCGTCCCTTGACAAAGAGAGAGTCTTCCATGTCTTAACCAATGCATTAGCCATCTTGATATGCTCCCCCTTTTTCCTCCTCACTACCATATATAACATCCACCACGAGTTCCAAGTTCCGACTTCATCCTCGAATTTCACATAAAATGGATAATTCTGACTTCCGAGTTCATCTTCGAATTTCAGCAAAATTTCCAACTTCCGACTTCATCTGGCTAATTTCCTGACTTACGACTTAACCTTCAAGTCCGAACAATATGGACGTGATTCCCGATATCCGACTTTATGTCTCAAAGAAAACAGACCCAATTTTCGATCTCATAATTTATTTCCAAGTTTCAAGCAAGATGTACATGAGTTCCGACCTCAGACTTCATGTTTCAAAATAGTGTACATTGTTTCCAACCTCCGAATTGATAGTTTAACACAATGGTTACAAGTACCGGCCTTCGGGTTGAATGTAACGAGTTCCGACCTTAGAGTTGAACTCAACTAGAATGGACACGAGTTCAGATCTTTGATTTGATTTCCATGTTGTACACGAGTTCCAGTCTCTGAGTTTACTCCTAGGAGCTTTCATTTCTGTTGGTGTTCCCGAGTTTGAATTAGGAGTTCCGAGATTATGTAATTGTGTGCTGTATGATTTCCGACATCCGACTTTGCTTCCAAGTGTCGAATAAACTAGACAAGATTTCCGATATCCAATTTCATCTCCAAGTGTCAAAACAAATGGCGCGAGTTCCGACTTTAAGCAGAATCGAGACAAGTTCCGATTTCAGATAGAATGGAAGCGAGTTACACTTTTGGGACGACGTGGAGAGCAATTTAGCCACAAAAGCGGGAGACATGGCCGAACTTCAATCACAAAATTTCAACCAATCAACACTCACAATTCCAACTACCCTCGTGTATTTAAGTCAGGCTCTCATTCTCATTTTTGGTTGAATTGTGCCTCCCTCTCCCTCTTGTTCTAGCCTTCTTCTTCTCTTCTTCTCTCAACCAACTCCATCACTCCTTCAAGCTTAACAAGGTTCTATCAATTCAAGCTTCAACACCTAGCAAAATCACACTTCAAAGAGGTAGGATTCCATTTCTATTCTTAAATTCTTTGAACTATGGCTGCATGAAATCTTACTCTGGTTCATGTATTTGATGATATATTGGATGTATATGATGTATTATGATTGGATTAATATGAAATCTTGAGTTAGAATTAAAGTTAGAAGAAGAAAACTAGGAGAAGTGGAGAATTGGGATGCTGTCTAGGTGAAATATCCACGGTAGCCCATATGGCGGAGTGTATGGCTCCACCTACAGCCGGTTAAATCTGATGAAACTATTTTTATATGAAAGTAGACATTCAGAGCTTTCCACACATATATCATATAAGGCCATTGGATTAGTATTAAGAGAGATATGAATTTTTGAAATTTGACCTAGGAATCAGGACTCTTATCCGGGCAGTGTGACTTGAGAAGGGTGTAACTCACCCTACATAATTCCAAATTGAGTGAAACCAACTTTGTTAGAAAGCTTACACATAGGGGAACATCCCATAATGAAATTCCAAGTTTGTTATTATCCCATTTGTTCCCAATGGTTCGAGGAAGTTGCCTTATGTCCAAACTAAGCCAAAACAGGGTAGTTTAGAAAGGTCAAATTTCAAGACTTGTAACTCGAGCTATACTAAAGCAAATGAAGTCGTCCTATTAGCTTTGATATGGCACCAATTTCATATGATTTGAGCTTGGTTTTGATTTTTAGTGAATTTTTACTTCCAAGAGTGTAATTCGGACCAATGACCGAATAGGCTGAGGCAAAATTTGAATATCTTGAGCTACACATATCAAAATGAGATGGGACCAAAAGGGTTGAAAACTAGACACATAGAGCTATGACATATCCAAAATTCAGTTTTAAATGAGTTGAATAGAAGTAAAGTGGATTATACAAAATTCAGGCAGAATTGAATAGAATTGGCAAAAATGACCAAATTGATGGTTTCACAAGTGTTAGTGAATATATAAGGCTTGAATTGACGGTTGCAAGTTTTATATTGATAGATTTGTTAGATTGATTGTACTGCTATGACTGATTTGTCCGTGGGGACTAGCACTATTCATGGGAAAACGGATCTGATCCGTTATGCTGCCAAGTTTTCGGTAGAATAGTAAAGAGATTGTGTTATGGGCCTTTATATATTATGAATATGCATGTGAAAATCATAAAGCATATGTATGAGTGCATTCAGCATGTCTATGCATGACCATGTATAAGAATGAAAAGATATGAATATATTAAATGTGAATCCCTTCACTTGGAGACAGTTGCACATTAAATCTCTCCCTGTGAAGACAGTTAAATAAGATAAGATGTAGGTCCCTTCACTTGGAGGCAGTTGCACATTGAATCCCTCCCTATTAAGGCAGCTAAAACTATGAGATCCCTCTACCTTGGAGGCACGTGGTCAGATGAGATCCCTCTACGTTGAAAGCACGTAGTCAGATGAGATCCCTCAATTCTTAAGGCACGTGACCAGAAGAGATCCCTTCAATTTAGAGGCACGTGACCAAAATGAGATCCCTCCAAGACTAGAGGCACGTGAATCCCCTTGTGAGTTAGTCAGTGTGACGACAGTCACGAGTTGAGCTAACAAGCTCACTCCCAGATCAGACTACCCAAGGACAGTAAAAATTAAAGACTAAAGACTAAAAGATTAAAATATATGCAAGCACCCCACTCACATGAGGTATGACATTGACCCAGCTAGTGTGAGTATAGGGGATACGACTTACATGAGGCATGGCGTGACCCAGCTAGTGTAAATACCGAATAAAGGTCCCATATTCCTAAGAAATGTGACATGGCGATCATATCCTGATGGGGTATGACATGGCAATCATACTCTGGACTATGGCATGATAAGCAGAAGATAAAGAAAGAAAACTAAATTTTATGTATCTGCATAACTTCAATTACAAGTAAAGTCATGTGTAGATATTATGTCTCCAGTATATTGATGCTATAGTATCTTAATATGTTGCAGTTATTATTCATAGTATAATTCATGAATTGACTTTGTATGGGCTCTCCCAAATGCCAAGTATATGAGTAAAATAAACTTTGCTTCGGATAATATATTTTCGAACTATAAAATTAAACAGCTTGTATATGACATGATCACCTTTTTCATAATAAACCGAAGCAACTGGAGATGACAACAATGATATTATGTATGATACTCAAGGAATCCTACTGAGAATTCAAAATTCTCACCTCTATTTCCATGTTATCTCCAGATAGTTCAAGAAGTTCCGAAGATGGCCGAATTTGCTATCAGATAAGGTCCACTCAGGTAACAGTAACAACTCCAAGGTATGGTACTATGACTTAAGCATAATACTATACAAAGGAGGACGTTACACCATACATGATGAGAAGAAGACTTGCTCACAAATGGAGAGACTTCACTTCCATGAGTGCTAAAGCAGCTACGATAAAAAGCATAGCAAAGGACCTCAAGAAAAAAATTTATTTCTTGAAATTTTAGTTTTATCATCTAACTTGTTTGTTAATTATTAAAACAATTTTATATAATAAATTTGATAATAATTTTTTTTGTTGGTAGGGTGCATGTGTGTGTATGTGTTTTTTTTTTTTTTTTTTTTTCATTTAAGAAAACTATTGCAAAAGGACCTCAACTTTGAATGTAAAATGATTTAAGGGTCTTAAATTTTTAACATTCTAACTAAGGACCTCAATGCAACTAATTCAATTTTTGACATACAATTGCCCTTAGAAAATGCCAACAAGGCATTTGATAAAGTCAATATTTTTGTTTTAACATTTTAACCTTAGTTAAATATATATATATATATATATATATATATATATATATATATATATATATATATATATATATATCACTTTCAGTGTTTTATTCAAAAATGTGAACTAATTTTATACTTTTAAGTTAAGTTAAAATAAAGCATACATATATAATTTTCAATGATTTTATTAAAAAAATTGCATTTTATGCTTTATTTTTCATATATTGATAACAAAAAAATAAAAAAAATTAATAAATATAAATCTGAGTAGAATAATCAACGAAATTTACATAACTCAAGTATAGAAACTTTTATTTGTATTCACTTTAAAAATTGCTCAATAATGTGGAGTCCACAGACAAAATTGTGCATGACGAACTAAAATAACTATAGCCTAAACAGAGTTGATAAGTATATGTATGGTTGCTCTCTGTGCATACGTTGGAATGGTACTAAAATATAATAGATTATTAATTAATTAGTGTTTCTATAAAAAAAAAATAGCACTAGACAAAATATTTAATTTGGGGGAGCAATTTAGTTGGAAGAGAAAAGTTTAATTTTAGAGAAAAAAAATGATATCATTAATTTTACTTTGATAACATGTCATTACACACACACACACACATATATATATATATATATATATATATATATATATATATATATATATATGACATGTAATTCTAATTTTTCACATAAGATTTTTTCATCACTAAAAATGACTTGAGGTCCTTGATTGAAAAAAAAAATTAGATTTTAAATTGGTTGGAGCATAAAAGTTAAGGTCCTTGAACTATATTTTACTCTTTTTTTTAAATGAAATAGCCATACAATATTATTGTTGTTGCGTTAATAAATTTTCTAATTTTCATGATATGATAATAAGTTGCGATATAAATATAAGTATTCATTATATAAATGCTTGACCTGCATCATACAGTATATCAAGCGTCTAATTAAGAAAAATAAAGAAAATGAAAGTATGCCACAAAAAAAAAAATGAAAGTATAGCTATACTGAAACAAGAAAACGGATAAATACACAACTTGAGTTACGTGTGGATTTATGTATAAAAAAGTCTTATTATACACTTATATTTTTTGACAAAAAATTGTTAAAAAAAAATATTTTTTGAACTGGCAAATAAAAATAAATTTAATAATTTAAAAATAAATAAAGATATAATATTATTCCATCTATTTTAATTTATTTATTTATTTTATATCAAAATATATTAATTTAATAATATATTAAATTATCTAAATAGATAAATAAATTGATACAGAATGAGTATTTATTAGTGAATTAATCGTTATTCCATACACTACCCCGGTGATAGAGTATTAAAATCATCATCTAACACACGCTTTTTAAGGTGTGGAAATGTATAGAAGATATTCAATTGCCGATCAATGTCTCTCAAGAGCCATCAACACCTTTGTCCCTTGCTTATTTCCATTTTAGGGGAGAATTAGCATTAGTGTGTCATTATTATTTACTCCTTCAAGGTTACAAACTTTTCTTGCTTTGTATTTCAAGCCTCTGTTTCTTTCTTTTGTCTGTGGACCGAAAGTGACTTTCTCTGCCGGACACTAAAAACATTCTCATCCACATTGACCAAATAATCCTTACCTAAAATCGCTTTACTTCAACTTCCCCGAAGCTATGTGGAAGATCAACGAACGATTTGAATTCTATAAAATAAGAAAAGTTATAAAGTGGGTAAGTAAGAAATTATTTATTATTAGATTGATAATTTTTATTATATATAAATTTTATTAAAATAATTTAACAGTAAATAGTCATTTATTTTTTTATTTTATAATTTTTTTATTTTAGAGGATTCAAATCAATCAATGAATAACACAGCATGATTAACAGATAGTGAGCGTCCGATTGACGGTTCCACCTGATCCTCTAACCCTTCATCACACTGGAGCGTTGCCGGAGCACTGTTCCACCTAGTTGACCATCATAATCTGTCCAATCAGATTCTCTATTTCAAGTGGAGGGACCATCCTCTCATTTTTCCCATCGAAGGCAAGCCATAAGTGGTTGTTCCTGTTCCATGACAGTAACACACACCCAACCCTATCTAATCGATCAGTAAAATATATTTACATTTACAAAAATAAATATCTGTTGATGCCGTTGCTGTAGCCTTTTGATATTTTCCCAAAGTTATCATCGCATAATACACGTTAACTATTATATAATTAGTTTAATTTTGATCCATTATCAAAATAAAATATTTTATATTATTAATTTAATACTGCTTTTATTCTAAAATAACTGTTTATTTTTAATTATATAAACAGAAATTAAGAAAATAATTAAAAAAATTCTAATATTACTTAAAATTATGTATATTTGACAAAATTACTTTTATTATTTTATTTTTTTTAATTACCTCTTTTTACTTATTCTTTCTTCTTTATTATCCTCTCTCTTTTCTATTCTTTCTCATTTAATAGGAATATAATTAAAAAAATTTAATATTATCTAAACTTTTTAAATAAATAATTATTTATAAACAAATTTTTTTTAAAATGGACAATTATTTTAAAATTGAGGTAATATATCGTATCATATATTAAATTAGTGAAATTAGTGATTTGTTTTGAATTTAAAATTAGAGTCTTTATATCGTTTAAGCATTTTTCCCTTAGCTCGTACGCTTCTTCACTTCATGTAATTCTATTTGGAGTATTATTAGACACTAAATTTTAATGGTGTTATATATGGTAAAAATACGATAGAAAAGTTTATAAAATAGCTTTTATAAAAATTTCATAAAATTTTAAAATTATATATAAAGTTATTCCATAAAATCTTTCACCCTAATTTTTACGTCTATACCAAATCCAACTTAAATTTATTTTAATCCACAAAAAATTAGCAAGCAAATGATTCCCTAAGCGAGAGAAAAACGACTAGAACGTGAAATGAATGTCTTTTTGGTTCAACATTATCTGCTTCTTTCGCCTACTCAGAAAGCATCGAGGGAGCGAGGTGAGAGCAAAAGGCGACAACATTGCTTACGAGGCAACCAGCACAACCTGCGTCATCTTTCGGACGCACCCCAAAAATGAAAGGCACTGACCAAAACGGCATCGTTTGGGAGTCTCGTTCCCACCCTACCTCCATTTGCAGTTGCTTTCGTTCCAACCCAATCCATATTTATCTATTCCCTTCCCTTTTCCCCTCACCAATAACCACCATTCCATTTCCCACACATCCCAAAAGTCTCCTCTTTCCACCCATCACTCACTCTCACTCCCCCACCACTCGCCGATTGTCGTTTTGCGCGCTCCATCCCAAAACGACGCCGTATTCTGCGCCGTCCAATGTGACCGCGTTTCGCCGCTGAAAACAAAAAATAGAAGAAGCTGCTGTTGTTTTGATTTTCTCGGGTTTTGTGCGATGGATCGGGCGGCGATGACCGTCGGACCCGGCATGGACATGCCGATCATGCACGACAGCGACCGTTACGATCTGGTCCGCGATATCGGGTCCGGAAATTTCGGCGTGGCGAGGCTGATGCAGGACAAGCAGACCAAGGAGCTCGTTGCTGTCAAGTACATCGAACGAGGTGACAAGGTTGGTTAGAGTTTTAGCTTTTATTATCATGATTTTTTTCTCTTTTATTGTTGCCTCTTATTTTGGAAATTTTTATTTTTCACGTTTTCGGGTTACAAAAGGGAAGAAAAATTATCACATGATCTTTCTTTTAATTGATGATGGGTGAGTTTAGGTCTTTGTTTGCTGCTTTCGTTGCTGACGTATATGATTACTATTTATGCCGTGTTTATGGTTTCCATATTTGTTTCAGTGCTTCTGTGGTTGGTTTGTGATTTCTTTTTGTTTTTTCGGGTTTCTTACCAACTTTGACCAATGGAAAATAAATTGTCATCCGTTTCGCACTTCGTTTCATCTTTCCTTTTCAATTTTAACGAGCTTATTTCTTTCTTATCGTTGTCATTAGATTCCCCCCCCCCCCTTCCCCTTCTTCTCTATGGGTTTGTTTTGCAAGGTGGCGACGGATGAGAAAAAGGGAGTGGATTGTCTAACTGATCCTTGTTTTGCTATTCATGTGTTTGTATTTTACGGAAATCTAAATATTTCATTTTTGCATCGTCGGTTACTTTTATCACTACACGTATAGTGCGCAAGGCTCTTTAAAAGATCTCAATCCTTGAATGAGATGGTGGTCAATGATGGATATGTTTGATGGGTAAGTGTGGCTGTGCGCATTAAGCTAAGCTTAATTTATGGCTGTTTTGATGATGGAATGGTGCTGCAGAGTTTATTCGAGTTGATAAGCAGAGGTCCTGATCGGTATTTTGCCCTTATCAGTTATTTTTCGCTGTTCTGATAGTGGAGGAGGTTAGGGGTGGGGTTTAGGGTAGGGTCAGGTGGAAGTTGGTCAAATAGTTGGTTTGGTCATTTTGCCTCCAAAGTCAAACCCTGAACTGGCTCAGGTGGTGAACGACAAAGGTGGTTTACCTTAATTTTAGGTTTACAGATTCTCACTCTCTAAATGAACTATGAACTCTGAGATGAGCCTTTGTGATGCAATATTTGTCGGTTTCTTTTGATCTATTAACTTAATGCTGGACTCATCTTTTTTTTCCTGTCATGTTATTTTGTGGCACAGATTGATGAAAATGTCAAGAGAGAAATCATTAATCACAGGTCTCTGAGACACCCAAACATTGTTAGGTTTAAGGAGGTTAGTATATATTTTTATATGTCGGCATCGTATCTGTACAGAAGGGGGGCAATTATATTTATGTGTGATGATGTTACACAAAATTTCACTCAGGTCATTTTAACGCCCACTCATCTGGCCATTGTAATGGAATATGCATCTGGAGGAGAACTCTTTGAGCGAATCTGCAAGGCGGGGCGTTTTACTGAAGATGAGGTTGTTGCATAATTTATTTACCATCTCTAACTTGTCAATCATGTCTGTTCCCTATGTAACTTGCCAACCTAATGTTATGCTGCAGGCTCGTTTCTTCTTTCAACAACTTATATCTGGGGTCAGCTATTGCCATGCAATGGTGAATAAATTTTTTCCTCTTTCTCCACTGTCTAATCTAAATTGTGTTGAATCTACACTGGAATTTAGTGTAGGCGACGAATGATTCTTCTGAACATTATATCTGATGTATCAGTCTTTTCTGTAATATGTTTCTTCATGAAGCAAGTATGTCACCGGGACCTGAAGCTGGAGAACACTTTGTTGGATGGGAGCCCAGCACCTCGTTTGAAGATATGTGATTTTGGGTACTCCAAGGTCAGGGTTTCTATATATCTCTAGCTCTCTATGGTGAGTTGCATGATTATATGATTTACTGGGTGTGGTTGGTGGAGTAATTTTTACCTGCAAATGATGTTTTTGTGACAAATTTTAATGCATATTTATGTTACCTTTTTATACTTTGTCCTAAACTGGTATGCCTCTAACTTATGCTTTCTTCCTGCTTCTGGGTGCTTTTTAGTTTTTTGTGAGTCACTTTTGTTCTTCAAATTTACATTGCCACTATGGAATTGGGTAGCTCCTTATGTTACTAAGAGATGCTTTCAGTAATTTGGGATATTAGAAAGGAGCAATTCTGCATAACTGTTCATGGTGAATTTTGATAATCTGAATTCTTTGATAAGCTTGTGCTTCATTAGGCATTCCCATGTGCTGGAGTTTGACTTGTCCCAAGTGTAATGCTCTAAGGTTGTCATATATGGCTTTGATTAAAAACTAAAGTTTTGTCAACTATTTGGCCATGGAAGAGGTGATAATCCACTTTAGAGGTGCCAAATTTGAATTTTAGATGAAACACTGGCATAGTGGCTCCCTGACCCTCTTCCATATCTTTGAATTTGCTTCTGCTCTCTGTTTTACATATAGGGGCATCAAGAAAACTTCTAAATGTTTACTGTTGTTTTTGAGAAATATGATGACTAGGCCATTGCAACTTCTTGGTGTAGTTCAGTTAATTCTACTTGTAACTGTGTCTTGTGTTCACCTTAAGGTGCTTGAATTTTGCTGTCATATTTTTACCTAATCCATTTAAATTCTTTCTGGCTTAAATGTTCATTTTTCAATATAATAAGGGACTTTGGTAGTACAGATCATCGCTGTATTCTAGTTGATTTTATTTGAGTTTTTTAGATCATTGTTATATCTTTCAAATCTGATTGATGTTGTTATTTGCAGTCTTCAGTGCTTCACTCACAGCCAAAGTCGACTGTTGGAACTCCTGCATATATT
The DNA here is from genome assembly GCA_031439585.1 of Pterocarpus macrocarpus. NCBI lineage: Eukaryota > Viridiplantae > Streptophyta > Magnoliopsida > Fabales > Fabaceae > Pterocarpus > Pterocarpus macrocarpus. Next base: position 28,845,147 of record CM062513.1, on the reverse strand, counting down.
GCTCCAGAAGTATTGCTGAGGCAAGAGTATGATGGCAAGGTAAAGTGTTTAATTTCATGATTTTGTTCTTTTTCTGTAGAACTAATACTGTCACATCTGATTTGGAATGAAGAATTTTCGTGTCAACTCATCATAATTTGTGGGCTGCTGAGTTCGTGACTTTGTGTGCTATAAGGAACCAAAGGCCTCCTTTCTGTTTTGGTTGTTATCTGCATGCAATTTAGGCCTTAGCAATACTTGAAAAGTCTTGGTTTACTCATTATTACAGTATTGTCTTAGGTGTCTACTATTATTAATTAAGTGAAGAGGGGTAATTTAGTGCATGTTTGGTAACTTCACATAACAGCTTTTTTTAGGCAATCTAACATGTTTGGGTTAACATGTGAAAAATGATTATAAGCAAAAAATATAATTTTAAGCTGAAAAATAGCTTATAAGCAAAAGCAATATTTTGGAGCTTATAGTTATAAGTAGAAGCTGATTATTTCAAAATTCTTATGTTTTTACCAAATTGATCCTGAGTAACAAATATTATATAATATAAATAATCATTTCATCCCCCTTTTGAGTAATTTTACCATATAAAAGTAATTTTTTTCATAAATTTTAAACAAAACAGATTATCTTAAAATTATTTTTCAGCTAAAGTATCCAAACATAAATTGATTCTCTTATAAGCGATTATATAAAAAAGCGATTATACAAATAAGTGATTATTGAAATAATTTTAATTTTTCAGCTTTTCCAAATATACACTTACATGCAGCACATTTTATCCTTATAAGTTCTAAAAAGGTCTTTATTTTATTATTGATTTTTTATGGTAGATCAATAAAAAATATTCGGTTGTCATTTATTTTCTTTTATTTAAAATTATTCCACATGTAATTTTGTGCCTACTTTCATGGTTGGTTTGAAGTACTTTTAATCTTCAGTATCTAACTCTTAACAATTGCTCCAGTTCACCACCTATAGATAACTCTGTAATGTTGAGCCTGACCCTTTCTTTCATGATCAGTTAGATTTTAGTGTGATCTGTTTCTCTCACCAGTTTAGTTTGTTACCTATTTTGACTGATGGGTTGCTGTTGTTATGTTTCTGTGCATTTAATATCAGATTGCAGACGTCTGGTCATGTGGAGTAACCTTATATGTGATGCTAGTAGGAGCATATCCTTTTGAAGATCCCAAGGAACCAAAGGATTTCCGGAAGACAATTCAGGTAGATTAGATCTTAAGATATTTGCTCATTTTCTTCCTGAGAAGTTTCTGAATTCTGATTGCTTGAGCAAACTTCGTATGGTTGGTTCCTTGCAGAGAATTCTCAGTGTCCAGTATTCCATTCCAGACTTTGTTCAAATATCTCCTGAGTGTTGCCACCTTATCTCAAGGATCTTTGTTTTTGACCCTGCAGAGGTAAATTCTATTTCAACTAATTGACCAACTTCTGCATTTATAAAATTTGACACCACCCCAGAATAATTTTGTTCTTTTGACGTATTTTGATATACTTCCACACGAATTCTTGTTTCTTTTCCCCCTTATTTGAGAGAGAGCTTAAGCAATATTTTTTACATTACATGGAATGGATTTTATACTTTTACAAGTCCTGCATGATTGTATATCTAAAATAGTATTGGAATGTATTGTACGCCCGGCTGCATTTATTATAAAATAGAAAGTGTGATCAACAGGAAACATGACAAATTGGTTAGTGCATATTATGAACCGGTCTGCTGTCTAACTTCCACTCTTGAATCTTACGCCTTCCGACATTTATGTGACAGAGAATCACAATGTCTGAAATCTGGAACCATGAGTGGTTTCTGAAGAATCTCCCGGCAGACCTGATGGATGAGAAGATAATGGGTAACCAATTTGAAGAGCCAGACCAGCCCATGCAAAGCATTGATACCATCATGCAGATAATTTCAGAAGCTACCATACCAGCGGCTGGGACTTATTCTTTAGACCAGTTCATGGCAGATAACATTGATATGGATGATGACATCGATGAATTAGAATCTGAATCCGAGCTTGATATAGATAGCAGTGGGGAGATAGTGTATGCCATATAAGTTAATCATCATCTGCACTTGAAAGACAGCATCATATCAAAAGGACAGCATCTTAAATTGAGCCTTATGGTCTTTTCAACATCAAGGAAAGAGAAAATATGTGGTGCCCGCATTTCCTGTAGAGTAGCTTGGATAATAGAAAGAAGTTCATGTTGACTTATATATGTTTGCATGCTTCTTGAAGTTGCCAACGTCCACTGTCCATCCATTTTCAGTATCACTTTGCTGTGGGGCGGGGGCGGGGGCAGGGGTGGGGGTGGGGGTGTGTGTGTGGGGTGACGTATAATAGAAAATACTTGCTTGATATGTTATAGTTAAGCTTGCCTTTTTTTGTTGCCCTCTGGGATGTTAAATTGGCCATTAGGTGAACCATGTTTGCATGTCCCTGATTATTGTATAACACATACATACTCCGTGTAAACAGTCGATTCGAGTAGACCTATTCGTCAGATATGCTAGTTATGAACTTCTTCCCTAGCACATCGATTAGTTTTTCTCCTTTCCGTTTCTAAGTTGGTTTATTTCTTCTATTCTTTATGCAAGTTGTTAGGCTGTTTATCCAACTAAAATGAAGCATAAATGCGACTTTCCAAGAAATTATACAGTACTATTAAATTGGAGTAGAGGGTTTGGAATTTTATTCTGTCCTTCCTTATATATCCATTTTACTTTCTACATCGCATTTTGCTGTCTAAGGGTATAACTCAAGTTCGATACAAACTAAGTCTTTTAAATTTAATAATAGTCTTGATAATAATTACAATATTTGATGATATGTGTACCAAAAAGTACTAAAAAAAATATGATTATACTTAAATATGTACATAAATATATATATAACAAGTCATTCCAGTTTGACTTATTTAATTAATGAGATCAAACTTTTAACTTAAGCTTTGACTTTTCAGCTTTTAGCAAACTGTGTTGAAAATAGATCATGAACCAACATGACTTACTTCCATCCATAATGGCAACTATCAGTGAGTAATCGAGACTTCTATTCTTGCTTTTTACAATGATAATTACATAGAAAAGATGATGATGAAAGGTAAAGTACATAAGGAACAGCAGTGGTTCAACTTTCAAATGACTTCAAGACACTCCAACTGCTCCACGAAACTCATTTCATGAACGAACTCCATGAAGCCAATTTAAGCTAATATCTGCTTTAGTCATCTCTATCTTCAGTCTGGGAAGGTCTGTGAAATGTTCCCATAAAGCAGCCACCTCTTCATCGCAGATCACAGATATTTCATGCTTTAAATCCTTGAAGTTCATAACAGAGTACGGCAATTCACTCAATCTAGAGCAACCCCACATGTAGAGCTTCCGTAGACTAAGCAAGTCACCAATGTTCTCTGGTAATTGGGTAAGGCTTATACAGTCTGAAATGTCAAGATAACGAAGCTTATGAAGCCTTCCAACAGATTCAGGCATCTCTTCCAAATCAGAGCATGAACTAAGCCTTAGCAGGTCCAGATTCTGGAGCTTTCCAATTTCTTGTGGCAGTGCAGAAAGCTTGTGACAGTTAGTGACACTAAGCTTCTTAATGGTGGTGATGTTACAGATATCAGAAGGCAATTTCACCAGATCCTTGCAATAGTCAATGTTCATCTCAACTAGATTTGGCATTGCATCTGAAAATTTGATGGCGCTGCTTTCAAAAACCTGCTTTGTATTACACATATGAAGTGATAATTTTTGCACATTCCTCAATTTGCATAGGCAAGGAACTGAAACCTTCTCCAATCTGATCCTTTTCAAGTCCGGTAAATAACCAAGTAGCTCAAATTTGTTTAATTCAGAAGGATGAAAACCATAATTTGTGACTATCAAAACTTTGAGCTTACTCATTTTCTCAATGAAATCCGGCAAGGTATACTTGCTTGAACAAAGATTTAAAACCAGAACTTCGGTTTCATCAGGTTGCATGTTGCACCAATCTGAAGTGAATGTTTCATCTGCAAAAAGCATCCTATATAGCATCAAGAACGGATTATGATTGCCACAAAAGAGAAAGCCTTTCTTATTAGCATTTCTCATTTGTCCATGTGGGGACATAATCTAGAGAGAGAGAGAGAGAGAGACAAACCAGTTGAAATAGACAACGTGCGGGCAATGACCTGTTTCTGCTTCTGTTCCGTCAACCTTGTGGGAAAGAATGACAGCATGCGAGAAATGATACCCTGCTGATTCTGTCCCACCCACCATTCGGGGCGATTGCTTCCATTCAAGTCAATCATCAGTCTTTTCCTCTGTTCAACTGGTTCTTGGTTGCTTTGATGGTTTGCCAGCTCTCTAAGGAGATCATGCTGCATAAGGAAGTGATTATTGTAGTACATATACGCGTCCATTGCAACTTTCCTGTTCAACAAGCATAATTTAGTTATCCAGCGAGGAATCAAAATCCTTAAAAAGATCAATAACAATTACTCAATTTGGTATATTGTTATCATTACACTGCTTGCATAGAAACATGTAGAAAGTCACAGATACATATACTATTGAATCATTCACAGTTGCTTTTGGATAGATTCGCTGACTGCAAAAATATACCCTATGTGCAATGCGTTATTATTAATTCATAGATTGAATTTTAATCGAATAAGAACATGTAAACTCCAGCATGGATTTGTGTAAAATCAACGAGTAGATTCTTTTAAAAGTTCGTCTGACTAACTTATACTACCAAAAGCATGCATATAAATGTCAGAAAATATACTGGAATTCTTTTTATCATAAGAAAATATTTTGGCTGTTTATGACCCGTGACGAAGCATTAAATGACCAATAAGAAAGAATAAAAAGATTCTATGTACCTTGTAATAATGAGATTAGCCAAATTCTTGGTGGTTAAACTATGGATAATACTCATTGCTTTTTGGCCATCCTCATCAAGTTCATGCAGTTCCGTCCACATGTCAATCAGGGCAGGAACACGGATCCTTTGGTCTTCAGGAAATAGGCCTAGGTCCATGAAGCACTCCTTCTCCTTGATGTTTTCCAATAAATCTAAACTATTCTGAAGGCGAGTAAGTAAGTCTGTGTTGGATTCAAGAATGGACTGACTTTTCAATCGTTCCTTCATAATTTGCCAGCTCTCAATAGGCTGGTTACACAGAGTTCCACCAATAACTTCAAGGGCCAAGGGTGAACCCTTACAACCTCTCACTATCTGCATTTCAGAACAAGCCAGTAAAATCAGTAACTATGCATGATAATGATCTTAGTTAACAAGGCTGCAAGTATTCTAGTCAACTTTATTGGTTTGAAAGGAATACAACGATCAAAACATGGAAGTTATTGATCTAAAGGTGAATAACCCCACAATGGAATTTATTGATCCAAGGGTGAATAACCCCCACTTTCTCACTTGACAGCCCTATTCACTTTAGAGGATCCTAATCCTTTCTTTATTCATTGGCAATTGTAAATATGTTAATGCAGCATGACAACAATTCAACAGCATAAAGTTCTTCACATATCACATTCAATCATGTCTCATTGGTGTGAGTGATTTTGGAGAAGTAGAAGAACATAGATTATATTACTACTTATCACAAGGTAAGAGAATGTACCTCTTCGACAAGATTTTCATCAGGCTTGTATGAGCTGGTGACTTTCAGTTGAGCAAAGTTACGGAAAATGGATACTGCATCATCATGATCAAGTGGCTTCAAGTGGCATTGAGTCCCAAATCTTGGAAATGCAACTCGTGAAGTAACCATAATCTTATAATCTATAATCTGGAATATAAACTTCTCAACAAGGGATTCAGAGCCAGGCCAAACATCATCCAGGACCAACAATATTGGACTACCTCCATTCCCAACTTTCCTCATCAAAAGTCCCAACCGGTTAATTGCATCTTCATCACTTCGAAACTCAGGCACCCGAAGTCCACAGTGTTCAAATAGTGTCTGCACAATGGCCTTCAAGTTGGGCATTTTTGAGACTGTCACAAAGAAGATCTTCTCCCCGAACATGCCTAGTCAAAACCAAGGAACATGTGAGGTTCGGTACTATTCCAGAATGCATGCCATTATGAGCAAGTCATTTCACTAGACTAGAATAGTACGAATTTACACAAATGATATATTCTATTGTAATTTAAGAATACACAAAAACATGATAGGAGGTAACATTGTACTAAAATTCAACTTTTAATTATAAAAATGAGGGTAATAGGATCAAATTCTAGACAGCTTGATTTTAGAGGCTTCACATTATGTCATGAATCATCTCTTCAGAAAAATTTAGCTTTTAGGCGAAGACACATGAATAATTTTAATATCCAATAAAGCTGATCTTATTTCACCATAAATATGCCTAAAGGAATCTACCTTTTCTATCCTTACAAGACACAACATACCTTAGACCACTTTTGTAAGGAAAAAAAGGGATAAAGGAATAATGATTCCCTTACTAATACATTTAGGACATCTCAAATGATAAAACGGAGGGGAAAAAGAAGAAGTGGCAGGAAGCTTGAGCTCTGCTTAGAGCTGCTCTAAACATTACAAACCATGGAAACTAAACTCCAACTGTTCAACATACTTCTTCCGCTATCCATACATGCTATGTTACTTGTTAATTAAAGGAACAATATGGAATCCTACACCCAGGGGAAAAGAAAAAGAAACAAACACAGAAGTAATAAAAATGTCCTCCAGCTAAGAATCTAATGTCAAATAAGGAAAGAAGTCATGAGAAACAAGTCAAAAATGGGTGATCCCTGTTCTCTACATAGCTTCTTAAGTCTTAACCAGACGTGGAACCTAAAACATGCATGGAAAAGGAGCCTTCTGTGACCACATAGGGACATACCTTTGACTTGGTCGTCCCAACAGAGCTTCTTAGCCAGTGTGCTCTTTCCCGATCCTCCCAAACCAGTCAACAAGACGACAACAGGCACACTACTCCTCTTGAGCAGCTCAGTCTTCAACTTCCTCAAAGGCTCGTCCAACCCCACAGTGAATTCTGGCTTTTCAGGAGCCCCACTCAGACCCCCCAGCAGTTTCGGTTGGCTTCCCAGCCCCTCGCTAAGAATCTCAAGAATCTGTCTCACCTTGGACAGGGTCTCCATCACATCCCTTGCTATCAGTGCTTGCACGTCCACAGATAAACGCCTCTCGAGCTTCTTGTCCCTTTCCTGAAGCTTGTCATGGTACCTAGGGAAGGAAAGAAACCTCCACCAACGGAACTTGGAGCACTTGTTTACAAGCTCTTTGCCTGCTTTCATTTCATTTTCCAAGTTTACTACTACCTCTGTGGGGCGATCTAACTCCTTGTTGCATTCTTTGATCTGTTCAACAAGAGGAGTCAAAGCCTCCAAGGCTTCCTTCTTGGTTTTCACGGTAGAATTAAAAGCTAGACCCTTGTCTATCTGTTCTATAGCGGCTTTCACCGCCTCTTGCATAAGAGACAGAGCTGCGTCCATAACTTTCTTTTCTTTCTCAACTCTACAAGCCTTCAAGACAACCCCCAGATAGTCAAAATCACAAATTTCAGTTGAATCAGCTTCTTCCTGAATTAAACAAATGAAGGCACACTGAACAAAAGAAGCTGCAAAAATTGCAATTGTGCTACTTTGGAACTAGGCAAAAGTGCTTTTCGTGTAACGCAGTTTTTCAGAAAACCTAAACAAGAAATTGGAGTTGCCGTGGTTAACATCCAGAGGCAGTACCTCCTAATAAAGCATGGTTATGGTCCCACAAATGATTTATAAATAAAAACATTTTAATGAGTAAGTTGATGAGCGATGATAAATGCATTGCCAAGAAATTTCCTTTGCCGTTGTGGTAACTAATCATCTGACGCGTCCAAAAATAAGTAAAATCTAACGCATACGGTCTCACTTTTGCAGCTTCATAACGGAGAAGTATTGAAGAAATTTCTTTGTCCCAAGTGGGTGGATGTTGAATGCTTACAACCTCGAAATACACTTTATTTTTTTGGTGGTGTCAAAATACACTTGTCGATATTGTGCAAATATCTCATTTTGTTAGCGTCATGTATGTCATTGTATAAGGTATTGTATTATATCAAATATAATCAAAAGAAGAGATTATAATAAATATAATTTTTAAATAGTTATTATAATTATTTAAACTATTTTTTATTATCTATAAAAATAATTTTATATTAAAAATTATTTATTTATTTATTTTTAATATTTTTTTATAAATATAAAAAATATAAGAGAGAGAGAGAAAAAATGTGAGTGAAATAGATATGAAGTTTTTATACATCAAAATTTAAATAGATTTAACATCATATTTCTATATTTGATTGTATTTTTTATTATATATAATTAAATTTATATTAAATATTATTATTTATATATTTTAATAATAAATTTTTATTTCAGTTTGAATAATTATTTTATAATTATTTTTAAAAAATATTTATTTATTATTAAATAATAATATTTTTTATTTATATATTTTTATTTTTTATTATTTATTTAATAATTAATTTTCTTTTAATAAAATATATTAAAAAATAAAAAATTAAAGAACCCTTATACATTAAAAGCTAATCAGTGCAATTATACTACAGTAGTATAAGTTATCCATCATTATAAGGGAGGTTTGATGGATAAACTTATATAATACGTTGACTACACCAAACAACAGATAAGATCATAACGTATTGTATTATTTTATCCTATCATACCTAATACAGCATGTCAAACACCACTGCATTTTTTTTGGTGGTGTCAAAATACAGTTGTTGATATTGTGCAAATATCTAATTTTGTTAGCGTTCTGTCTAAAATGTTAACGACCTTAAGTAAAAATTTATCTTTTAAAGTAATTATAAGACAAAACCCCATGTTGGTCCTGAAAAAAATAGAGTCAAATTTAGTCTCTTAAAAAAATATTATGTGGTGTTCAAATATTAAAAATGTAGGGCAAGCTAATTTTCCTCAATTTTTTGTTGGATTTTTTTGTCTTATTTATTTTTTTAATTAAGGATTAATTTGATCTATTTATAAATGAGTTTAATTTGGGTGCATTAATAATATAAAAATTTTTTACACCATCATCCAATCAAAACCTTTTATTTATATAATCATTTAAGGTAGGGTTAGTTATATCAAAGATTTTTATTGATATGATAATATATGATTATATATTTGTGTAAAAATTTCTTATACTGATAGTATATTCAAATTAAGTCCTTTATAAATTATTAACTATCAATTTATCTTAAAAATTATTTAAAAATATTGAGGAGAAACATATTGAGGAATTAATTTATCTGTTATTTGAAATTACTTTTAAAAGAATAATTTTTATTTTATTTAAATATATCAAAAATAAGTTTAAGAGAATGAGTTTTATTTAACAGTATAAAATAAAATTACTTTTGATTGTTAATGTAAAAGTAATAATAAGATTTCTCTTCCAAAGATCTTTTTTTATAATGAAAAATAACTTTACCTCTCCCAAAAATCTTTTAAAATTTTAAAAATTCTTTTTAAAATTATTGAGGAGAAACATATTGAGGAGGAATTAATTTATCTGTTATTTGAAATTAGCATAGATTGCAGGTTGAGTTCGTTTTCTATAAAGACCAATTTATCTTAAGAGAAACTAATTTGAGGATTTGTCTCATTATGAGTTTTTACCCAAAAAATTCTTTAAAAGAAAAAAAGAAAATTCAGCAAAAGAAAAGGAATATTCTTCTTCTATGTTCCATCCACGTCAACGTTCGATGAAGTTTGATAAAGAAATGCACATTGCCCGTGTATGAATCAAGTTACCGTGTTAAGGTCTCAAAGACGCCGAGTTCGATCAAACGTCGCAACAGACACATCATTTCGCCAGCAAGGAAGGGGAGGGCGTGTTTTGCTGTTTTTCCCCTTCTTTTTCCATGGAGTTTTTGAAGTGTAAAAATGTTTTATATATAGATATTTAATTATATATTATTATATTAATAAAAATATTTAATTTAATTATATATTATTTTAAAAATTTTATAAATAAAAATATGTGACTAAATAATATTACAAAACTCTTTTATATTAATAATGTTTAAAATTAATTTATTAAAAAATTGAAAGTTATCGAAAATTGACAAGTATCAAAACTTTCAAAAGAGCGTACCTAAAATTGTATATATTATGGACTTTCAAAAGAATGTTCACCTAGAATTGTATATGTTATCGATAGAGATTAATTTTGATGAATTATTAGTATAAAATAATTTTATAATATAATTCAATTATATAATTTTATTTATAAGATTTTTAAGATAATAGATGATTGAGTCAAATATTTTTATTAATGTAATAATATATAATTAAATATCGATGTACAATTTTTTTATACTAACAGTATATTAAAATTAATTTCTTTTTTTAGATTCACTTTACCTACTATTGATGAAAGAATTTAATCTTGATGCACTAATGGGGTAAAAACTTTTTATACTATCATTCAATCCAATTCTCCTATATGCATGATTTTTGGAGTACTGGATACAAGAATCAAGCGTATTTATTGATATAATAATATATTATTAGATGACAATGTAAAAAATTATATACTATCAGTACATCAAAATTAAAATTTTAATGAAATTTATATTTATCACATAACAAAATATGCAACATGATTAAAATTCAAAATACATTTACCTGTTAAAATCAATTATATATACATATATTGCTTAATTGTTACTCCCCCATTTTATTTTGTCTGACAATTTTAGTCATATGCAAAATAATTTTTTTGGGTATGGACCACGGTAAAGCTCTCCCAAAGTTAATTTGTTTTCATCCACAATACTTAAATCTAAAACCTTACTTAAGAGATATAAGTATCGAATCACTTAAACTAATTAAGCATTGGTATATGCACAATAATTAAGAAACCATAAGTCAAGACTCAACTATGAATCATTTTTACTAAAATATCCTTATTTTCTTTTTAACATCTAATTAATTTATGCCATTAATGTCACATATTATATTACATTTCCCTTCCTTGAGAGGTTCCTTTTTTATTATACAACTATCCTCTCTATTTTCAAAGCCTGCACTTTACTTCAAAATGCTTTATTAATTAAAATATGCATGTAAATTTGCTAAATTACCCATTATACAAAATGATTTATTAATTAGTGTCAATATTTTCTTTAAATTTTATATTTTTATTTTAATTATTTATTATTTAAAATTATTAAAAATATTTAATCCTTATAAATTCTTGAGAATTGATGTGTTAACATTAATGGCATTCTATTTATTAAAAATTATTTAATCCTTATTTAATGATTCTAAAAATATAAAATTTAATATAACATTGACATTTTATTTTAATTTTAGTAAGTAATACGAAAATAGTTAAATGTCGTGCTTGCATGCGTGCATGTATGTGTGCGCACACATCAATGTTATTATATTATTGTCAATCATATATATTTTATTTTGCAAAAATGATTTTAATACATAAAACTATTAATAAAGGATATTTTCAAAAAAAGAATATTATACATATAAAATAATGAAGATTTAATCAAAAACATAAAAATGGATTAAAGTATAGTGCATTTTTATCATTCAAGGGAAGGAAGTGTATATTTTGAAAATAGAATAAAAAGTTATGTAATAAAAGCATTTATGAAGGAAAGAAAGTGTAATTTACTTTTATATTTATTAGTTATTAGTATTCTTAGAATATTGTGAAGGGTAAACTAGAAAAGTTAACAATAAATACTCCATTGAAATATGAAAGTAACAAATATTGTTTAATAAAAAATTTTCCCTAAAGTAATAGATAAAATGGAATGAAGGAAGTATTCTTTCTTTTTTTAACTTTTCTCATGTTCAAAAAATTCAAAATGTAAAACACCCATTTCAACTACTCTTTGAAATGTCATTATATTATCAAATTAAAACTTTTTGCTTTGGTTTGGGAAAAATTCGATTAGTAGTGAGCAAAGAATCAATCCATGATGAATTTAATTAATTTGATTATTGAATTTGATTTAAATTTTGCTTCTAACTAACTCCAAAAAGACCTTCTAACTAACTCTAAAATGACAAAGTGCTTGTTTGGGTGCCATTGCTTTGATTAAAAAAAAAAATTTTGAGATAAAAAGGTAAACTTTATATTTTTTAGATGTTTGTGTAAAATTTTTAAGTAAAAGCAAAATCACTTGAAAAAGTATAAAATGATCTTTTTTATTACACAAAAAATATGCTTATTTTATTATTACATTCAAATATAAATTAATTTTACATCTAAATATAAAATAACTTTTACTTTTTTAAAAGATCTTTTAGGGAAAAAGGATCATTTTAAAAAATATCTTTTTGAAAAATTGAAGTTCATCCAAACAAGCCCTAAAGGTATGTGAAAAAGATCTTTTATTATTTTTAAACAATTTTTTATGTTATATAAAAAAATCTTTCTCTAAAAGATCAAAATTTAGCTTGTTTGGGTGCCATTATTTTGGTAAGAGAAGATTTTTTTATTATAGACAACTACTGCTTATCTTTTGATATATTTGTGTAATTTTTTTTAGAAAAAGCAAAATTACCAAAAAAAGCACAAAAGGATCTTTTTTTTTTTTCAAAAACTAAAATTTTGATCTTCTAGAAAATATCCTTTTTATAACATAAAAAGTTGTTTAAGAATAAAGAGGATCTTTTAATATTACATCCAAATATAAATTAATTTTATATCAAAACTTAAAATAACTTTTTAATTTTTTAAAAGATCTGTTTTTTTTTTAAAAAATCATATTAAAATATATTTTTTTATATTTTTCTAATGATTTTATTTTTTCAAAAAAAAATACCTAAATATATGAAAAAAATATAAAAGTACTTTTTTAATAAAAAAATATCTTTTTTTTATCAAGATAATGGCACATAATGAACACCAAATGACACAAAATAGGGGAAGGTTGCTTGATTGCTCTAAGAAATAAGCAGAATTTATTTCAAGATAAATGCAAGAAAAATGAGAGTAACCAAAGCAAATGATTTTGTTTCTTTTAAAATTGATTAAAAATTGGTTATAGGATCCCTAGTCCCATCAAATTGTTTCATACAATTCACTAAATTTTAGCCTTTAATTCTTCTTTTAAGGTTAGCAATCTTAGCCAATGAAATGTTCTATTACCTACTTTCTTTTAAATATTTTAAGGAACATTCATTAACCTATCTTGAACTAGGGAACATCCACTAAGATAAATTAAAAATCAAAACTAGAAGGGCATTGATCAAAGTTTTAGTCTTCTAACCTAGGACTAAGTGATTTTGGTTATATTCTCTCTTGTATACAATCAAAACTTGATCATTAAGTTTGTATATAAGTTGCTACAAATGATAAAGTATCGATGAACAGACATGCTAAATCTAACAATTAGCCATTGTATGAAATATAAAGGTGGTTAATCCAAACAAATCACAATATAGCCACAATCATGAAATTATAGGAGAATATAATCAACTCTTAGGAAAATTGAAGGTTTGAAAATCAAATCAATTACATGATAGTTTGGGGTTCAATGTTCAGCCATAAAAAGTTACTTAGCCAAACATAGTAAAGGAATCCTTATGATAGATTGCAGAAAACATGGAAAAGGTTGAAGAAAAGAATGTTAAACATTTAAAAACCAAAGGATAAAAGCAAGGTTGTTCAAATTTTATCTCTAATGTTGATTTCTTCTTCTACTTATCCTTAATCATGTCCCTAAAAAGTAGCAAAGATGATCATGTCCTTAGCTACAAGCTTGAAGAAATCGTCATTTACTGAAACTCCAATCTAGTGGTTAGGGTTCCTAAGGATGAGTTGTTGTTTTCTCCCTCACTCACCACAACTTTTTGCATATAAAAAGAAAGGAAATAATGATTTTTTTGCCCTTAGTCATGGCTGCTAGGGTTCCTTTTCCTAATGTAATATTAGCCATTAAAGTTGTAACTCCTCTAAGTGTAACTCCTCGTAGTGTTTACAAATGTTACAATTTTCTGAAGAGAGGGCGGTTATCAGAAATGAGACTATTCATTAGGTTAAAAATAACATTCAATAAGGTAGACAAACCCCACAATTAGATTGAATTCAGGTATTTCCACCATTCATATCAATTTGAACTCAACTAAAAATTTTAGCCTTGACCTTCTGGCAATAGTGCTTCACATTTAGACTTGACTTACCAGACGACCTTGGATGAGAGTGATTCAACCACCATTGGAAATTAAACATTTTCAACTTCATTTTTTGTTCTGGAATAATTCCATTTGGGATTATATCAAAGGATAATTGGATTAAACAAAGTTACAATACATGCAACTACAAGTTCAGTTTTAGGCCCAACTTTGACATCTTGAATCTCTCTAGTCCCTTGGATTTTTTTACTAGTGTCCAATTAAAGATCCGAGTGTATACTTTTGTCTTCAAGTGGAATTTTTCATTTTGATATCAGAGAAAAAGATTATATCATTTGAAAGACATGCAGTGTCTGTAACATCCACCGGATTTTTATCGATTTTCGCCTAGTTATTCGGTTTTTATCGAATAATTTAGGTTAATGAAATTCGACTAAATATTTATTTAGGGTTAATTAACTAGCAAATAATTGATATTAGATTAGAAGCATAGAAGATTTCATAGAGACTTTCTAAAACCGATTTACCGATTTAAAGGAAATCGATAAGATTTTGGTATTTTAAACTGTCAGAACCGAATCAATAGAATTATATACCCAAATTCTATTGTGTCAAGGCTGAATACTCAGCCACTTAATCATCCCTTGGTGGCGCAACAAAAGCCACAAAGTGGGGGAGATATGGCTGAAATGTGGCCACAAAGTTTCATCCGATAAAAACTCATATTTCCAACTACCTCATAAAAGCTTTTATAACATATTTCTCTCCTTTTCCCTTCAGCAAATTGCGCCCTCTCTCTTCTTGTTCTAGCCTCCTTCTTCTCTTCTCCTTTCAACCTACTCCATCAAACCTTCAAGCCTTGATAAGGTTCCATCAATCTAAACTCAAATTTAGAAAGATCACACCTAAAGGAGGTAGAGATTCAACTTTGTTCTTGTCTTCTTGGTTATGGGTGGCTGTTTGGGGCTTTTGTTTTCTCACTTCTTGATGTGGTGTTTGGATGTGTATGATGATTATTGGCTACTTTGATAACTGTGTTTGTGTTTAAAATCGATTAAGAAGTAAAAAAGGGTGAGAGTAGGAAGCGATGTGAAGTGGAAGATCAAAACCCCATGTGTAGTGAGATATGCAGCTCAGTCTACAGATAGTTTAAATTTAATGAATCCATTTTTATATGAAACTAGACAATTAGGGCTTTCCATAATATAAAATATAAGGCCATTGGATTAGTATAGATTAGTTATAAATTTTTAAAGTTTAACCTAGAATCCTGGATTCCCATCTAGGCAGTGTGAGTTGAGAGGGGTGTAACTCACCCTACACAACTCTAAATTGAGTGGAACTAATGCTGTTTGAAAGCTAACATATAAGGGAATATCCCATAAAAATTTTAGAGTCAGACTCGTTGCCAATTATTCCTAGCACATCAATAAATTTACCTTAAGTTCAAATCAGGCTAGAACAAGGTAGTCCAGTAGGACCAAGTTACAGGGCTTATATCTCAAAATATACTTATGAAAATGATATGCAACTTATTTCATTTGAAAACTTGTTCTGTTAGCTTTAAATTGATATAAATTTCATATAATTTCACCTAGAATTCTATTTTTAGCGAATTTTCACTTATAAGGGTGTATTTCTAGCTAAGTACAGGGCAGTCTGAGGTAAAATACTAATAACTTGAGTTATACAAATCAAAATGAGATGGAACTAAAAGGTTTAGAAACTAGACACATAGAGCTATGACATATCCAAAATTTAGGTTTAAATTAGTTGAATTGGACTAAAGGTGGATTATATAAATTTGGGCATAATAGGATGAAGTAAGCAGAAAACTCTATTAATGTTGTATTGAATTTGATGAATGATATTGTGAATACATAATTGCTGTTCCATATTGATTTGCATGTTTTAGGCAAATTGGCACTATTCAGGGGGAAGCGGACACGTTCCGTTATGCTACCGAAATTTCGGTAAAGCCTATGTATGAGTTATAAGATACATTCAGATACATGTGCATTTTTCAAGAAATTCATAAAGGTTATGTTATGATAAAAGTTTCATAATACATGGGCCAACCCCGGATTAAAGTTAAGGGGAATAGATCGGTGGGAAGGTCGAGGAAAGTAAACCCAGCATTCCTATATAGTAACAAGCTCGATCCTAAAAAGCAGACTATTACCCAGCAGTTAAATGGCCAAAAACTCCTAGGAGACCAAGTAACAGAAAAGCTTATGATGCTAAGTTTAAAAATGAGTTTTTGCATGGTCTAATTGCATAGTCATTACTAGTTGTTTACAGTTTGACTATTATGTTTACTTGCTGCTATCAGTTTGTTTATTCTGCTCAGTATTCTGTGTAACACTATTTAGTAATTTATTCTGTTTCGTCTACTGTTTTAAGTAAAACTGAATCTTGTCTCAAATCAGGTATTTACTTAAACTTATTAAATGTGGATAGTTCCATTTGACGCCATTTTTTTCAATTAAATGAAAACCGAGGCAACTGAGAATGAATATGACGTCAGTTTAATACCGTACTCAAATCCTACTGAGAATTTCTTTAAATTCTCACCTCGCTTTATGTTTCTGCGTTATTCTCAGACTTTGGCGATGGATATGATAGCCGTACTATTCATTGAGATTCCTGACATGCAGCTCCACTATGACCCCATATTTGACTCATTGTACATAGCTGGTTCTTGCCACTTCCACCTCTATCTTTTTAGTAATAGAAATTTTGCTGTTCCTTTATTTCACCCTGCATTCGACCATACTGCTCCGTATTTCGCAGTCTTATTGCATGTAGCACACCCTGCTCCACCTACAACACCCGCAGCTCCTGCCAACCCTCCACCAGCGTTACCTCCGCAAGTGATTCCAGATATTCCGCTTAGTCGTGAGAGCGATCCGCTTGAGGTTACCAGCTCATCACCCTCCTCTTCGGGACCTAGTGCTGACTACTCCCCGGCAAGGCCTGGTATGGCCAATGGCTACATGACTGAGTAGGCTTCGGCCGCCGGCTACATTGTACAGTATGACCCTTTTCTGGCAATGTGTAGCATTAGGCCATAGACTTAGCCATATCCATATCAGCTAGTTTGAAACGTCCTCTGAGGACCTTGTAGGACTGTTTTCACTGACACAAGCCTTATGTTTTTTGATACACTGGCCCTACTTATGTATCCTCTTTTGAACCTGTATACAAATTGAAGCATTAGCAGACATATATATATATATATATATATATATATATATATATATATATATATATTAGAGAAAAAGAGAATATGAATATAATAAATAAATAGTAAATAGAATACTAACATGGTAACGCAATCTACCCAATTTCATGCTATGGCTAAAGTATAACATTAAATTGGTAGAGTGTTACAGTGTCAAAGGGTGTTTGATGTATTTTTAGTGTGTGTGACATATTCGTGTCTTGGTTGCACGAACTTCCAAGCGAGAAATCTAGTTGAGTTTGTTTGACCCTTGAAAATTGCTTTTTTACCCTTTTTTAGAATGATTATCTCATTATGTGCTTCATTGTTTTTTTAGGTGAGACACATCAACATACATGAAAAATATTTTTCAAGTAAACAAATTGCTACGAGTTCTTACATTACAATTAAGGTCATCTAAATTTCATATAAATATCATTTATTTGATATAAGTAATGCTAACTTCTATATTAAAAAATATGACATCTTTGGTATACACTACAAAGAAATTAAAGTTAAAGCATTTGGTGGTAATAGGTGGATCAATATTTTCCCTCTTTTTCTCTTTATGGTGTCTAGTTTTAAGTGTACAAATATCATTATAGTTATAACATATGTTGTTAACTAATATAAAATAACGCGTTCTATGCTGCACTTCACCAAAAATGGTGCACCAAACACTAGGTGAATTTGAGAGTGAAGATTAACAGTGCATGTATAGGACCAATCATTGCTAATGCACCCTAAATTTGCATACACTCTTGCTTTCTCGAGCTCCTTCCTTTCCATTCTTGATTCCTCCACTGCCGCCTTCATTGACTCCATGGACGGCAATAAGCATGCCACCGCTATCACACCTAACACCACAATCATCACTAACATGTGAAGAAATGTGTTGTTCAAGGTATTTCTATGGTCTTGATGCAAAAAATGCAATGTTGTGTTTCAAAACTGCAACTGGGAAACAGTATTGCAGTGGAAAAAACAAGGAATGGTCTCTTATAATTGGGATTCCAATAAATAATGCCTACTCTTTTGCTACCTAAAGATTGCAAAAAGATACAAACTTGGATCAAGCTTTGTTCAAAGCAACATGCTATACCACATTGATTAAACAGTTCATTATTTCAGAAAATTGAAGAAAACTAAATAGAAAAATAATTTTCACAAAAATCAATCATCATGAGATATATCTATTCTTGATGCTAAAATTTTCTTCACATGTCTAGTAATGGCAATGGTGCTGGAAGCCTTAGGGTGACACCAGCATTGGCGCCGGGGGCAATAGCCACGTCCTTGTTGTCGTCCACAGAATTAGTGAAGGTAGCAGCAAAGGAATGAAGAACAAAAAAGGGAGGAGTTGGAGAGGGACAATGTATGCTAATTTCGGTTGCATTAGCAATGATTGGTCCTATACATGCACTATTAATCTTCAACCTTAAATCAACTCAATGTGTGGTGCACCATTTTTGGCAAGGTGCACCACAGAACACACTATATAAAATGTATTGGTATGATTGTAGTGGTAAATAAATTAAAGTCTTTGAAAAAATATTGATGTTTAAATCTTAAAGATGACAATTATTAAAAACATTTTTTTAGTCGTAATAGTGTCTTACAAATTAGTCATACAACAATATATTGAGGATATCTTGTCAAAGGTTAAAAAAAAAGTACAATATATATATATATATATATATATATATATATATATATATATATATATATATATATATATATATATATATGACGAGTTTGAAATTTAATTTTAATTCAATATCAATATATTTTTTTTTCACATATCATTTAATTATATATGGTTATGTCATTAAAAGTATTTGACTCTTACTATAACTACCTTACAATACTAGAAATCTACAGAATTCTTCAGCATTATCGATGGATTTTCTGAACAGAACATGCATCAAAAACCACAAAATTAAGCGAAAATTATATTAAATTCCCTTGAGGTCTATTGAAAATACACTTACCCCTTCTTGGATTTTAAAATTACACTTGCCTCCCTTAGTTGTTTAAAGGTCATTATAATAATACCCTTTACCTTTAATGGCACATGAGTTGCAAATGATTAAAACATATAAAATGACTTTTATACCCTTGATCATTTTTCAATTTCTATTTGAATGCTACTCCTCTTGACCCTCATTTAACTTCCATTCCCACTATCCTCTTCCACCAAATTCAACCACCAAATTCCAACTCCCCATATTATTATGTCTTGTTCACCGTTGTTATGTTCACATTTAAATACACACAAAAACCACAAAACCAAAAACAAAAAATAAATCTTTTGGATGTCAAAGATTTAGTTGCAGTTTTAGATACTTGGGCTTTTGACATTCTATTGATAGGACATGAGATGGTGTTTTGTTAGTTTAGCCTGATTTTGTTCTTTATTTTATTTTGTTATGTTTGTATTTTCACTCCTCACTCATTGGTGTATGGAGCCTATATAAGTGTAAAATTTATTGGTGAAAAAAAAAAAAGTGCCATTGATAGTAAGCTTCCAAAAAAATACAAAACAAAAAATAATTTGAAGCATAAAGCCTCGTAGTGATTGGTGAACAAGAACATAATAGGGTGCTTCAAATTCCACAGAGCCACATTGGTGATGTTGAGGTAGGTTTCTGCTACCATTGGAAGGGTAAATTAAGAGTTGGTTTTGTGAATGATGGAAATGGAGGCTGGGATGTTCTATGGCTATAGGTTTAAAAGGAAAAAAAATTAATAATTAATAACCCAGAATATCAAATTGCCTGGTTAATGTTTGCTGCTTCAAGTTCCATCCTAGGGCCTAGACAGTGAACCAATCAAATGTCTACATGCTAAAAGAAGTAAATGCTTGTACCTATGTCAAATGGAGGAATAAGGGGAAGATAGGATGGGATGGGTATTGATGGAGGTAGGGAAACTTTTTTTCTTTTCTTTTTTTCGGTTATGAAAGATAGCTTAGGATCTTTAAAAATTATTTGAAGGCAACCGCGACAGATATAAATTAAAAATTTAGGAGGGGATAAGTGTATTTTTAATAGGTTTCAAGGAAGGTCAATATAGTTTCCTTAAAATTAAATAGTTCAAAGAAATTTACCCTATACTGACAAATTTAGTACTCCACTTGTAAATCTATTAATGATTTTTCTCACCAACTAGCACAAAACCTTTATTGATGGATTTACCAACGGAATATTCATCGTTATAATTAAATGACTAGTTAGTTATATATAACTATGTTACTAGTGGAATATTTGTCGATAATATTAATTTTTTTTGTTTTTTTTACAATGTATTTTATCGACAAAATTATCCATCAATTTTTGAATTTTTGGCTTTTGGGAGGAAATTAGCTCACCACAAAATTTTTTGGGGTTGCCAACCAATTTTCCATTAGTAAATTTTGTTAGTGAAATGGTACATTTAATTAGTAAAATGATTCATTTATTAATGACATTATCGACAAAAAATTTGTCAGAAATGTTAGTGTTTCTTCCTCCCCATTCTTACTCTTGCTTTTTCTCTTTCTTTCCTCATACACCGTCTGTCTCTTTTTCCTTCCCTCTTTCACCAAGCCATTGTTGATGCTATTGCCACACCATCTAACTAGAACCACCAGGTAACTACCATATGAGGGGATGAGCGAATAGGGAAGAAGGTGGTTATTGGTGGTGTAGGCGTTTTCTTTTTCTTTTCTTTTAGTTTTTGGTTTGGGTTTGATTTTGATGAGAGTGGGGATTATGGTTTTGATTATTGTTCTTTTTTTTTTTTAGATTTGTTGTTTTTCAAGTTTTTTTAAGCATAGTTTGGGTTATGCTGTTTATGAGTTTTAACATGAGTTAGTTTAATAGATTTTTGGGTTGATATGATTATTTTCAGGTTGGAGCTTAAACCTATCAATTAGAGCCTAGAACTAACAATTGGAGCTTATGTTTTGGGGCTTATGGTTGGAGTGTGGGTAAGTTCACTTGGTCACTGGTTGATTTATGATTCTTTTGCAAGACTTATGTTTTCTAGGATAGTATAGGTTGAAAGAAGGAGGGCGAGATTGCATAACTGGGGAAAGGCTTAGCGTTCCTTATTAGTTGTTTGAATTTTTTTTTTTTTTTTTTGTGGTGTTATTTGTCTACATGTTGTGAAGCAAAGGGTGTGTTGTAGAACGATATTTGGAATTATGTGGAAAACATTTACTTGAATTGATTGAATCCATTGTTTTGTCATTGATTGACTTATTGTTTTAAACATTAAAGTGTCCTAATTTAATAAAGGGAGACTTCTAAATTAAGGGGAGACTCTACCTAAATTTTGAAAGACAATTAAGTGCTTGTGGTTATGTTATGCAACTTTTGGAAAATATATTTCAAT
Source organism: Pterocarpus macrocarpus (assembly GCA_031439585.1). Taxonomy (NCBI): domain Eukaryota; kingdom Viridiplantae; phylum Streptophyta; class Magnoliopsida; order Fabales; family Fabaceae; genus Pterocarpus; species Pterocarpus macrocarpus. The sequence goes on along the minus strand of CM062513.1, from coordinate 28,823,343 downwards.
TTGTTGTTTTCAAACTTTTGCCAAGACTCCTAATATAAGGGGAGATTTTGCCAAAATTTTGGTTGTTGATAGTTGTTATTGTAATTTTTTGGTTAGATTTTCCTTCAAGGGCTATGTTCCCTACAAATCGATTATGGATGTATGATAAGTGGTGTAACGACCAAAAAATTTATCGTTAACAACTGAATTATTCGATTTTTAATCAAATAAGTGAGTTTAATCAGAACTTGATTAAACATTTACTCAAAGCCAATTAAGTGTGATTTAGATGGATTAGGCTTGATGGAATTAGATTAGGAGCATAGAAAACCTCCACAGAAAAATTTCAAACCAATTTGCCGATTTAAGAGAAATCAGTAAGATTTCGGTATTTCAAATTGCCGGAACCGAACCAGTAGAATTTTTCTATGAGTGCCTTAGAATCAACGGCTAAGATTTAGCCAAAAACCCACCCAAATGGCGCCTTGGGAGCCCTCGATAATGGGAAGCTCAACCAAAATCAATACTAAACTTGGATCCACCAATCAAAACCAAGCTAGATTCAAATATCTCACTTTTTCTCTCTTTTTCCATCAGAAATTTCAACCTCTTCCAGCAGCTGAAGCTTCTCTCTCTCTCTCCTCCTTGCTCTCATTTCTACTCCATTCTCATCCATCTTCAAGTCTCATCCCAAGCCACCACCATCCAAGACACAAAATCAACCTAAATTACACAAGACAAGGTAGGAAATCTTACTTCTTCTCTTATCTTCTCTGATTTGGGGCTGCATGAGGAGCATGAATAATCTGAGATATGGATGTTTTATAGAGTGATGATAATGTTTTATGACTGGTTTTGCATGTATGTTGTGATTGAAATTGAAATTGATGGCAAATAGCTTGAAGGAGAAAGTCAAATCTAGAAGCTATTAGGGTTTTCCCTCGGCGGTCCATACGGCGGATTGTACGGTTCCGCCTTCCACCGTTTAAATTGGATGAAACCATTTTTAAATGAAACTAGACATGTAGGGATTTCCATACATATATCATAATAAGCCATTGGATTAGTATAGAATTAGTTATGAATTTTTGAAGTTAAACCTAGAAATCTGGGTTCTCACCCGGGTAGCAAAGGTTGAGAAGGGTGTATCTCACCCTATACAACCTCAAATTGAGTGCAACCAAAGATGTTTGAAAGTTAACACATGAGATAACATCCCATAAAAAATTTTAGAATTTAATTTGTAACATCCCCACTTTCGTTTGCAGAACGTAATGGGAATTTTGAATTATTTCTCTTAGGCAGTGTGAGAATTTCTCAAGCAGCTCTATGCCATGACGATTCTCACACTTGGAATTATAGGGTAGTGTAACACTGTCCTATGTTAAAAATTAGGAAATGACAACAGTGCCCTTGTAAACCTTTATCAATTACAACGACACCCAAAATTTTTAGAAATTATATTTTGACCCCAAAGAATTATTTCCACAACAACCTTTGAACTTTTCATAAAATGACCTTTATGTCCACCCTAGAACTTTTCATAAAATGACCCATATGTCCCTATATCTATAGGTTTAGCAGAATGGGGTTTTAAACGGAACAGAATCACGTGGTGAAAGCGTAGAAGTTTAAATCTCTGCCGATTGGGCGATGGAGGCAGTCAGGTGTGAAATGATGTGGGGTGCCCCTGGACTTGCTCAAAATTATGAAAATGCCATTAGTTATAGAAAACAAAAAACAAAAAGGCTTCGAAATTTGCGAAAATGTCTAACTTATGCCGTTAATCTATCTATTCGGTTTCAACAGTTATGTAAAGGCAATTAGGAGTTAATTAAATATTAATTAGGACTTAAATAGATGTTAATTAGAGGGATGAAGCTTAGGAACAATTAGGATAGAGATATAGAAATCCTCTCAAAGTCATTTAGTAAAGTTTTGCCGATTTGGAGAAAATCGGCGAAGATTCGGTGCTTTAAACCGCCAGAACCGAATCAGTAGAATTTCACTAGTTTGAGTGGATGAAAATTCAGCCACCCCTACCACATATGAGTGGCGCCAAGTGTTGCTCAAGATAGTGGAGAAACTTGGCCTCACTTCCATCAGATTTTTATCGTTTTTTGCCTAGTTGTTCGATTTTCATCGGATAATTGGGATTAATTAGGATTCGATTAAGCATTCACTTAAAGCCAATTGAGAGTGGTTTAGAATGATTAGGCATAATGAAATTAGCTTAGAACCATAGGAAACTTCATAGGATTTTTCTAAAACCGGTTTACCGATTTAAAGGAAATCGGTAAGACTTCGGTATTTCAAACTGTCGGAACCGGACCAATAGAAATTTTTCTATGCGTGCCCTAGGATCAATGGCTAAGATTTAGCCAAACAAATCCCCAAGTGGCGCCTTGATCAGCCCTTGATGAAGAGGAAGCCAAGCCAAATTGGAGAAGGGAGTGAAATCCACCAATCAAAGCAAAGTGTCTCCAAAAAATCTCACCTTTTCTTTCCTTCTTCTTATCATTTTCGAGCTCCCCCCCCCCCCATCAACCTCATTTCCCCACTCTTCTTCATCTTCTTCCACTTCCTCTCATCCCCAAACTCAAGCCCCAACCATCAACTTCACTCCAAGATCAAGTTCCATCAAGATTTCACACCACCAAGGTAGGAATTCCAACTTCTTTTCTTGTTTTCTTTGAATTGGGCTGATTGGGACTCCACTTTCTTCCCAATTTATTGCAAGATTCTGATGCTATCTTGAGTGATGATGATGAATTAAGATTGGTTTAAGGTGTATATGTGAGTTTTAATTGAAGATTGGGTGGATTGATTAGAGAAAAACATGAATCCAAGAAGAGTTCAAGAAGCTGTTAGGGTTTTCTCCTCGACGGTTCGTACGGCGGAGTGTACGGCTCCGGCTACCGCCGTTTAAATTGGATGAAACCATTTTTAAATAAAAATAGACATCTAGGGCTTTCCATACATATATCATAATAGGCCATTGGATTAGTATAGAATTATTTATGAATTTTTGAAGTTAGACCTAGAAATCTGGGTTCTCACCCGGGCAGCATGGGTTGAGAAGGGTGTATCCCACCCTATACAACCTCAAATTGAGTGCAACTAAAGATTTTTGAAAGATAACACATGATATAACATCCCATAAAAATTTCAAAATTTAATTGGTTGTCATTTGTTCCCAGCACATCAATGAAGTTGGATTAAGTTTAAACTGGCCTAGAACAGGACAGACCAGTAGGGTAATGTTTCGAGACTCATAACTCAAAATCTACTTAGGAAAATGACATGAAACTTAACTCATTTTAAAGCTTGTTGTGTTAGCTTTAGTTTGATATAAAACTCGCATGATTTCACCTAGTTTTCAATTTTTAGTGGATTTTCTTCTATAGGAACCCAATTCTGGTTAAGAACAGGACATGCTAAGATAAAATGTTTATATCTTGAATTATACAACTCAAAATGAGATGAGACTAAAAAGGTTAGAAACTAGACACATAATGCTATGACATATCCAAAATTAGACTCAAATAAGTTGAATTGCAATAAAGGTGGAGTATACCAAAATCGGGCAGAATAGGAAGGAGTAAACTGAAAACCTTATAGATGCTTGAATTGAACTTGAAGAATGATTCTTTGAATATCTATATAATGGCTGATCCATATTGAATTACAAGTTTGAAAGATTGTACTGGTGGTATGGCTCTATTCATGGGGAAGCGAACTCGATCCGTTATGCTGCCGAATTTTTGGCAGGAATTTATGAGAACTTATGCTATGGATGATTATGCTTTGAATATATTTACGTTTATATGTCATATTCATGTACATCATGCATGCAAGTATATATTTAGAACATGATATGATATATAAAGTATGAGACATACTCATGAATGCACCAAGCGTCTGCATGCATGACAAGATATGAAAAGGAAAAGATAATAAGAACTTGCAAGAAAGACGTACCAAGCTACCACGTGAGACATGGCATAGACCCAGCTAGCGTGGGCCAGAGCGGTACTGTCCAAGACTTGGGTCAGCCCCCGACCAGATTTAAGGGGAATAGACCGGTGTGAGGGTCGGGGAAAGTAAACCCGTCACTCATGTATAGGTACAAACTCGGACTTGAAAAGCAGGTTATCACCTAGGGGTGAGAGAGGCCATTCACCTTCGGGGGACCAAGTACAGAAGAGCAAGGCTAAATTGCAAGTTAAAGAGAGAAATGAATTAAGTCAAGTGCACTTGCATATAATCAAATACAAGCATCTATATGTGCATTTCTAATCATCTCATTATGTCATGATGCTATTATGACTCTTATTGAAGCATATTGTACTATCTGTATCTCTATGTCAGTCATATGAAATGGCAAGTGGTTGTTAAAATATGACCCGCTTCGAGAATGGTGTTTTCAACTTAAAATTGAACCACTGTGTGTTTATATGTGCTCATATTTTCATAAGAAATCGAAGCGGCTGGAATGTTTATGATGGTATTATAAGACTGTTTTGAGTTACCTACTGAGAACCTTTGATTCTCACTGCCTGCTTGTATGTTTTTCTTTCCCATAAACATTCCAGCACCCAAGTTAGAAACCAAGTACGAGGCAGAGTACAGGGCCATTCATGGAGCAAGTATCGAGCGTAAGCCAGATCAAGAGATCATTGAAGCTAGTAACGACTAGTCAGAAGTAAACGCTGTGTATTATATCAGTCACAATTTCTTTTAAAGTGTAATTATTTTATATTTTTCCATGTATCAGAGACTATTAGTCGGTAATAAAGTAAGTAGTTAAAGGGTCATGTATTATTTTTTTCATATTTTAAAGTTTTCTTAGCACAGTGACAACCTCTTAATATAACTCCATGACTCGAGCATGGCTTATATAATAGAGGGTGTTACATAATTCGTTATCATTTGTTCCCAGCACATCAATGAATTTGGCTTAGGTTTAAACTAGACTAGAACAAGACAGCCCAATAGGGTAATGTTTCAAGACTCATAACTCAAAATCCACTTAGGAAAATGACATGAAACTCAATTCATTTTAAAGCTTGTTGTGTTAGCTTCATTTTGATATAAAATTCTCATGATTTCATCTAGTTTTCGATTTTTAGTGAATTTTCTTCTATAGGAACCCAATTCTAGCTAAGAACAGGACATGCTGAGATAAAATGTTTATATCTAGAGTTATACAACTCAAAACGAGATGGGACCAAAGAGAGTAGAAACTAGACATATAAGGCTATAACATATCCAAAAATGAGAATTAAATGAGTTGAATTGAATAAAAATTGGAGCATGGTAAACTCGGGCAGAACAGGGAAGATCAAGCTGAAACCTTCTTGATGCTTGATTTGCAATTGTTGAATGATGCTATAAATGTATACACACATTTGCTGGTCTATACTGAAATTATTAGTTGTGAACTGTACTGATTGTCTGGCACTATTCATGGGGAAGCGGACTCGATCCATTATGCTGCCAAAATTTCGGTAAGAAGTTCATATGTTGTGAAACTTTATGATACTTTGAATGCATCATATTCAAGAGACAAACTAGATGTATATTCTTTTCATGATATTACAAAGAATTCCATATCACTTGGGCCAGCCCCGGAATAAATTAAGGGGAATAGATCAGTGGGAAGGTCGAGGAAAGTAAACCCAGCCATCCTGTATAGGAACGAGCTCGATCCTAAAAAGCGGACTATTACCCAGGAGTATATGGCCAATGACTCCCAGGGGACCAAGGATGGAAATAAGTTCTAATAGGCGAAAGCCTTCAAGAAATAAGATGCATTCATAGTTGCACATTCATATGCACAGTGTAATGCTTATTAATTGATTGTCTCATATACTTGTTTATTATCGTAATATGCTATTGCTCTTTCACAATTACTGTTTAATTGCCTCAGTGCTTCTGTTAATAAAAATTGAATTTGTTTCGGTGTATGTCTTACAAACAAGTATTTAAATTGAATATTATTGTTTTATGATACTATTTGAAAAATATTGCACGACCGAAATAATTGGGAATGACAGCGATGACAGATGTAGAGAAGTTAGGATTTTCTACTGGGAAATGTTCATTTCTCACCATATTATATATTCCGCGTCATTCTCAGACCATGGAGCACGCGGCGACCGAGGTGCTATTCATTAAATTCCCTGAGATACATATACACCTTGATCCATTTTTGGATTCTGTATATATCTCTGGCCGATGTCAGTTCTGCCTCTAGTTCTTCTTTTAGAGAGATTTCACTGTTCCGCTTATGCATCCCCTCTTTGATCCTACTGTCCCCTACATAGCCATACCCCTTCACATGGCCCATCCATTTCCACCACCACCACCACCAGCACCAGCCGCACCAGCAGCTCCAGTTCCCATGGCCCCTCCTGCTTCACCGTCGCAGCCGATGTCGTCGGCCTCGACCTCAGAGGAGGATCCATCCGAGGCGGCTAGTTCTTCGTCGTCCTCTGCTCCCAGTGTCGGGCACCCTCCAGCTGACGCCGCCATGGCGAACGTGTTCCTTTCTTCAGACTCTGTTTAGCTAGCGTGCATGCTGTAGTGGGGTTAGATGTACAAAATGACCCTCTTTTGGCAGTTTGGGTCATGGTTGGATGGATAGATATTAGGAATGTACATACAATGTCCCATGGGGACCAGTTAGGGTGCTGTTCATAGGAACTGGCCGTTTTGTTTTGTATTAGCGGCCTCATTTTGTCACCATGTATCAGTTTGGCGAACTTAAAAATCAGACATATATGTATACGTTTATGATGTCTTTTGCAGTAATTCTGTCCTTATTGTATTTTTATTTATGTTAAGTTATTTACAGTTTACCGATTGATTAGTATTTATTCCGCTGTCACGCAGAAAATTTTGTTATGCGATTAAGTATTCTTATGCGAGTAATTAATACTAATACAGAAAGAAAAATTTAATCAGTATTACACGTAATCTCTTATCAGATAAATTATTATGACTTAAGCATAGTACTTTGTCTGGTAAGGTGTTACAGGTGGTAGCAAGGCCTAATAGGGTTGAACCAGAATTTTGTATAGGTGTTGATGAATTTATAAGTATTGTATGTCAATTAGTACAATTCATATGTGAAAGGAAAGTTAAGTGTCTCTATGGTAATTGCAGATGTAGGAAATATTTAAATATTAAGACCATTAGGTATCACTTGTACAAAGAGGCTTCAAGCTTGACTATTGGGTTTGAACTGAGCATGGAGAAGTCATTACAAAAGACGCTCAGTATAGTACAGGTAATTATATTGGAAGTAGTTCAAGTAGGGCTAATGTAAGTGATTGTGATAAAGGTAACATGAATTGGGAGGATAACTTTAAGCATTCTGATAAAATGATTTGATGCATATAGCCCTGAGTTTGGAATGTATTCTGAACCTTCCATTAAGGTGTCCAATTCAAAGGCATCAAGATTTTATAGTATGTTAGAGGAAGCAAGAGCACCTTTATGGGAAGGGTATGTGCACTCAGAGTTGTCTTGGGAAGTTAGGATACTGAGTATTAAGTTAGAAGGGAGCTAAAGCCAAAGTTCCTATGATTAGTAGGTGGCTCCTTTGATTAGTAGGCTAAATTGATCAGTAAGCTTAGTCCACAATTTAGCTCTATCCCTATGGACTATTATCAAGCCAAAATATTAGTTTCTAAACTTGGGCTGAAATCAGAAAGGATAGATTATTGTTTGAAAGGGAATGCCCTATATTACAAAGATAATGTTACCCTAACTCAACACAAATTTTGTAAAGCCCTTAGGTTTAAGATGAAAAAAGCAGGAAATGGGAATTATAACAATGGTCCGCACAAAAGAATATATTATTTCACCATGATCCTTAGACTTAAGAGACTGTATGCATCAATGATCTTTCAAAAATCAAATCTTATTGTGATAAATTCTGATGAAATGCAGTTATTCAAAACATACATGATCTGTCATGTAGCTTTATTTATTTTTTTTTTTACCTTAAATAAATCAAATCTTATTTTTCTTGGAATGCCTATAGGTATTTTGATCAAGTATGTGGTCAATAATCCCTTGAATCTTATATTTGTAATCTAACTAGTAATTCCATCTCATCTCGATCTTTGTTTTTAATTGCCCTGAGTTTGATATTTGAATCTTTGTGCATAGGTTCATGATCATAAGTATGGTATAACTTGTCCTCACTTATAGACTTTAGCTAGGGTCCTACCAATAAAGCTACTAGTTAGCCCATGTATTATATGAATGAATACAATTTTCGTATATCCAAATGGAGAAGAGGAAAGAAAATAGAAAATAACAGGGTTTGTGTTAAGGAGATGTTGATGATGTAGAGGGTGATTATTATAGAGTGCTTAATAAAACATTTGAGTTTGAGTATATAGGTGAACCTGTGAAAAGGTTAGTGCTATTCAAGTGTGAGTGGTACGACCCAAGATGTCCACATGGAACACATAAACACAACCACTATAAAATTATTAAGATCAATAATGCCAAAAGATATCAACACTAGATCCATTTATTGTTGCCCAAAATGCAAGACAAGTGTATTATCTACCATACACTACAATATGCAAATCAAATTGGAAGGTGGTAATCAAGACTAAAACAAGGGGTCAATTTGAGGATTTGAGGCTGAGGAAGTATCTGAGGAAGCTTATCAAGTGAATGAAACCCTTCAAGGGTAGTTATTGATAGCAACATTCCATCTATTCTACGTACTATTTTAGGGGAGGTTGATATAGTTGAACTTTCCAACTAACGGTTAATGAGAACAATTAATGGTACTAAAAGCGGTGGTAACACTGAGGATGAATAAGATGAATTCGTAGATGATGTTGAATCTGAAAGTGATGAAGATAGTCCTAAGCTTTCAGATTAAATGAGGTGATAAGTGTATTATGTTTTGTCTTTGTATATCATGTTTGTTCCAAATATTTTCAAAAGTTATGTTATGTTTGAATCATATATGGAAAGCAGAGGCAGAGGCAAAGGTCAACTAAGGAAAAATGGTCCCCGCTCCAACTTCCACCTCCATGATGGGATCCCAACAAGTGCAACGTGTAACGTCCTCCTTTGTGCAGTACTATGCTTAAGTCATAGTACCACGCTCAAGTTATTCTGGTTACTGCAATGGACCTTAACTGATAGCAACTTTAGTCGTCTTTGCAACTTCTCGAACTATCTAGAGATAACACGGAAATAGGAGTGAGAATTTAAAATTCTTAGTAGGATTCTTTAACTGTTATACATAATGTCATCGCTGTCATCTCTAGTTGCTTCAGTTTATTATGAAAAAGGTGAACATGTTATACAAATTGTTTAATTTTATAGTTCAAAAATATATTATCCGAAGTAAAGTTCATTTTACTCATACACTTAGCATTTGGGAGAGCCCATACAAAGTCAATTCATGAATTATACTATGAACAATAACTGCAACATATTAAAATGCACATAGCATCAATATACTGGATATATAACATCTGCACATGCCTTTACTTGTACTTAAATTTATGTAGATATATAAAATTTACTTTTCTTTCTTTATCTTTCTTTACTTGTTACACATATTCCAAAGTACGATTGCTATATCATACTCCATCGAGGTGCGATCACCATGTCACACTCCTTAGGAATATGTTCTTCCTGCCACGTCCCAGAGTATGATCACCATGTTATACTCCATCGGAATATGATCGTCATGTCACATTCCTTAGGGTGTGGGACCCACATCTTTATCGTTTAACTGCCTTCACCTGGAGGGACACAAATAACTGCCTCCAAGTGAAAGGACCCACATCTTATCTTATTTAACTGCCTTCACAAGAAGGGATCTTAAATAACTGCCTCCAAGTGAAGGGACCCATATTTAATATATTCATATCCTTGCATACATGATTTTCACATACATATTCATAATATATAAAGGCTCATAACTTCCTTACAATTCTATCGAAAATTTGGCAGCATAACGGATCAGATCCGTTTTTCCATGAATAGTGCTAGTCTCAATAGACAATCAGTCACAGTAAGAGATCAAATATAATGCATCAATCTTTCAAGCACCAACATCGAATTTGCAACACTTAGACTTTAATTGAACTCATATATGCATTAAGGTGTCAAATCCTTAAAGTTTGGAATTCCTGCTCATATTCTTCAACTCTGCCCGATTTTATAAATTAAGCTTTAAATCCATTTTAACTCATTTGGACTTGAATTTTGGGTATGTCAAAGTGTTACGTGTCTATTTTCTAACGTCTTTGATCCCATCTAGTTTTGATAAATATAACTCAAGTTATTTACGTTTTAACCCAACCTGCCCTGTGGTTGGCCAGAATTACACAGCTAAAAGTGAAAATCTACTAAAAATCGAAAACAAGTTCAAATATACAAAATTGATGTCATATCAAAGCTAACAGGACAAGCTTTCATTTGCAACAAGTTTCATTTCATTTACTTTAGTGGAGCTCGAGTTATAAGCCTCGAAATCTAACTTTTCTAAACTGTCCTGTTTAGGCTCAGTTTGGACATAGAAAAATTTCTTCAAATTACTGGGAACAAATGGGATCGAAACAAACCAGAATTTTGTTAAGAAATGTTTCCCTATGTGTAAGCTTTCTAACAAAGTTGGTTTCACTCAATTTGGAGTTGTGTAGGATAAGTTACACCCTTCTCAAGTCACACTACCCTGATGAAAGTCCTGATTCCTAGGTCAAACTTCAAAAATTCATATCTCTCTCAATATCTGAATGTCTACTTTTATATAAAAATAGTTTCATTAGATTTGACCGGCTGTAGGCAGAGCTGTACACTCTACCATACGGACTGCCGTGGGCTTCTCACTTAGACAGCATCCCAATTCTCCACTTCTCCTAGTTTTCTTCTTCTAACTTTAATTCCAACTCAAGATTTCATATTAATCCAACCATAACACATCATAAACATCCAATATACCATCAAATACATGAAGAAGAGTAAAATTTCATGCAGCCACAATTCAAAGAATTTAAGAACAGAAATGGAATCCTACCTCTTTGTATGTGATCTTGTTAGATTTTGGAGTTTGAATTGATAAAAACTTGTTAAGCTTGAAGGAGTGAGGGAGTTTGTTGAGAGGAGAAGAGAAGAAGGAGGCTGAAATCAGAAGAGAGTGGCATAATCCGTATGGGAATAAGAGAGAAAAATCTGATTTAAGTATTGAAAAGGTAGTTGGCTTTGTGTGTTTTGATTGGTTGAAATTTTGTGATTGAAGTTCAACCATGTCTCCTTCTTTTGTGGCTAAATTACTCTCCACGTCGCCTAAAATGTGGAACTCACTTCCATTCTATCTGAAATCGGAACTCGTCCCTATTTTGTGTAAAGTCGGAGCCCGCATCCATTTTATTTGAACTTGGAGCTAAAGTTAGATGTCGGAACTCATGTAAATTTTGATTGAACTTGGAGATCAACTCAAAGATCTGAACTCGTGTCCATTCAAGTTGAGTTCAACTCTAAGGTCGGAACTCGTTACATTCAACCTGAAGGTCGGTACTTGTGACCATTCTGTTAAACTATCAACTCGGAGGTCGGGAGCCATGTACCATGAAGTCGGAGGTCGAAACTTGTGTCCGTCTTGTTTGAAACTTGGAAATAAATTATGAGATCGGAAATCGGGTCCATTTTCTTTGAAACATAAAGTTGGATATCGGAAATCAATCTGAATCATGCCCATTGTAATTGAAACATGGAATTAAGGTCGGCTATCAAAAAATCATGTAACTTGGAAATAAAGTCGGATATCGGGAATCACGTCCCTTGAAGGTTAAGTCGGAAGTCAGAAATTAACCATGTGAAATTCGAAGATGAAGTCGGAAGTCGGAAATCATGGAAACTTGAAGGTGAAGTCGGAACTCGTGGTGGATGTTACACAACAGGTCAACCAACTGATACAAAGTGAGTAGATTATTATTCCCATGAGAATTAGATTAGCTATGTACCAATTTCTTAATTTGGATTCTATCTAGGCTCACAAAAAGATGCAAATAAAGACAATTAGGGGGGAAGAGAATGCAATTAACTAAAAAACAAAGGAAGTAAACAAGACAAGAATTGTGAGAGCGAGAAATATGAAGCTTCAAGAAGAGATAAATGCTAGGGTTTTCATTTCATTTAGGATTCCTATGAATATTGACCTTCTTTACTTAAGTTAATCTAAATATTTAATTAATAGGGCAAGGATCCTATTTTATGTAGCACTATATTCCTCTCTTGTACTAGTCCACTCTAAATCCTTAATATACAACCAGCATACCTAAAAATTGAATCCTAAGCAAGAGGCATGAATGATCTATGATTCTCCATAAAAGATCCATGAGAATTCTACGCTATTCATAGGAAAATAGGTGAACTAAGGTTTTTATTTCATTGTTTGAGTTTGCACCTACATTCTTCTTAGCTTACAAAACTCTATGATCAATCTATGGATGGCCAAATCCATAAATAACATTAAGAACAAAATTAAAAAGTCAATTCGATAAAAAGACATTCATTAAGCAAAACAAAGGTTCAATGCATGATCATCTTCTTAGACTATATCTTCAAGCTTGCATACAAGAATTTAGTTACTCATGTTTAAAATATGCAAACCTATCATAAAAGAATAAATCTAAATCCTTTATAGCCAATTTTCTTTTCCTTCATAAAAACAAGGATTCTCTTCCAAGAATCCTAGGTGTATGTGATTGCCACCTTTTGTCTTCATGTTGCGCACCTCTTCTTAGACCTAAGGATGGCCAAGAGGCTAAACAAAAGACCAAGGGTCTTTCTCTAACTTCTTGAAAAGTTGTATATATGGGCTCCTTGATGAGTAAGATTTCTTTCCCCATAAGTGCTTGGGGCCAAAGTAATAATTTGCCCTACTAATGAGGTTAGGGGTACAATTTGTAGTGTGTAGAATGGGTCCAACTAACTCTTGATTGTATCAAAATTGGCTAGAAAAGCCCAATTCATGTTTTGGAACAGGGCTCATACTAGACCCTCAACTTTCAAGCTCTATAACGCTCTGTGCAGTTGAAATTAGCTTTCGAGAGTAGAAATAACAATTGTGGATCTTTGAGTTAGCTTTCCATTGCCATAAGAATTGCATCAATTGAACTTAGTAACTCAAGATATTGGTGAAATACCGGCCAATGATCTAGCTAGACAACATCAAGACAAATTTGCACCTCAGTCTTGCAACTAGATTTTCACCAAGAATCTTTTGGAGCTGGAATTTGTAGTAAATAATAAAGTTAGAGATCTCCTCTTGAGAGAGATTCAAAATTTTCTACTTTAGCATTTTTCTGAAATATTCTAGATTTGGTCCCAAAATACTTCAATTAATGGCCATTAATTTCTTCCTTGTGAAATTGATCAAAATCAATCATAAAACCTACAAAATTACCACATATTCACCAAATCAACCTTAAATGCTCATTGTTTATAAAAAGTCCAATTATCATATAAAAAAGGGGGCTAAAATCACAACAATTAAAGTACAAAATTATGTCAAATCTAACAATAAATGAATGTAATAGATATATTTATCACTCCATACAAACTCCAACCTCGACCTCCCCGCCCACTCCTCCACTCCCACTCCAGGTCATTAGCATGTGGGCTTATTTCAATTGATTTGTTGTTTTCTTCTTTTTGACATTATTTGAACATTTTTGTATACTTATTGCAAAATAATCTGAATATTTTGTTTCTAGTAAATTTTTGTGCATAATTATTATATTTTTAATTATATAAAAATCTAAATCAATTAAAAACATTAGAAAAAATAATTAAAATTAATAATTGTAATTAATCAAATGAAAGCAGGTTATGAATGATTTTTTAAAAAATAATTTTCAACTTATTGACAAATTTTCTATGTATAAATTATTTATTTATAATTGATTATATTAGTAGAAATTACTTATTGTAATAGGAAATACGTCAGTAAATATTATAATATTTTCCATTGAATTACCGATGGATTCTTTTGTCGGCATGTTTAACGAATCCATAATTAATATTTTTTATTTGACGAAAACTCTGACAAAGTATATCGATGGAATTTATATATTTACTGTCGGACTTTTTGTCAATATGTTGTGAATGAAGTATTTATTTGATCGGGTATGACACTATTACAGATGGACTTGTTTTGCCGATAATTCCATTAGAAAAATTAATTATAACAAATTTTATTTAAAATCTGTCAATAATTTTGTTCTTAATCTGCGTGTTTCTAGTAGCATTAAAAGTCATATAAAAGATATGATATGACCATGAGAGTACATAAAAATTGATACTGACAATTTTCAAGTATATGCAAAGAGTGATTAGGTTGGATGTTTGATGAGTCTAAAAATACTTCAGTGTATCTGTTATCATTTGGAAGAGGTGCATTATGTTGGAATTCAAAAAGATAAGATGTGGTTGCCTAATCCATTACCCAAGTTGAGTATATCTTTATGCGCTACTCAGCAGCAAATCAAGCTATTTGGTTAAGGAAGGTTCTGTTAGACTTGGGGCAGCAACAAAATGAGGGTACTATTATTTGGGTGGACAATAAGCATACAATATGTAACACCTTAATAGTTTTATACTATGCTTAAGTCATATTATGGAATTACTAGTTGTTGCTTTTGTTCGTGGAACTAATATTACTATTTGAAAATACTTTGTAATGAAAATAGGGGTAATTTTTCTTTTTTAATAATAACGAATAAACTGGTTCGAAAACTAAGAGTCATGAGCGTATCGTGAACGTATAATACAAATGTCGCTATCTCATACATACAATGTGAATAAAATAAATAGAAATGACATGAAAAACAAATATCTTAAGTAAACATAATATTCATTACATAGCCATCATAGTTAATATAATACTAGCAATGCTAGAAGTTATGCATAAAGATAATGATGGGTCCAATATCTATTATCGGCCCTACAAAAGAAACCTAAATGAATACATCATAAAGGAAAATACATAGAAAATCTCTACTGTCCAAATATGCCATACAATAAAATGATAACCCTATAACTACAAACAAAAAGGGTTATCCTCGTGCTCGGCTCCACATGCAATCATCACATCACTCATCAGGCGGAAGGAAACTATTCCCGAATCCACCGGGAGCAACATTGCCACATCCTCCTCCTCGGGCACGCCCATATCCATGGGGCACAACACAAGTACGAATGAACCCGCGACCACGAATCAGGGGTGGTGCGTGATGAGGAGCTGCCGAAGAAGAAGACGAGTCGGATTTCAGGCAAATCACTAATGGATAAGAAGGCTCAAAGGGGTTAGACTCCACGTGGTAGCTCGAGTAGGAGGGCTCCAACAGATCGGAATCCAAGGAAACAGTCGGTGTCAGGCGGGTATCAGAGTCCAAATCTCCATCAGTGGGGTATCTCAACGGCTGGAAGTAAAGGTGGATGTCATCTATGGTAACCTCGCCATACGACTGATGTGGACGGAAAAATGGGCTCATAACTAGAACCTAAAACTGATGGTCATGGAAGATGTAGACCCTCATGGCTGTGCTCGCAGACATCGCAAAGGCATTCAGCACTGGTTCAAAGCGCCAACGCCACACCGGGAACTCAATGTAGATCACCACTATGCCCGACGTGGACATCCTCTAAAAACGACAAGGAAACGTAGGAGTGAGAAATGCTAGATTTCTCAGTAGGATCGCGACTAGACAACATTGTGTCATAGGCATCATCATAGTTACTTCGGGTTTAATTATAAAAACAGTGGACATGTATAGGTTCAATTTTAATGATTTTGAAAACTTAATTCCCGAATTGGGTTGTTTTAAAACTTAACATCATAACCATGTCCTCATAAGTAAACATACATGCGAAAACATAGAATAAACATTCATAATACATATTGTAATGTCCGAAAAATTTTATCGATTTTAACCAAGTTGTTCGGTTTTTATCGAATAATTATGATTAATTAGAATTCGATTTAGTATTCACTTAAAGCCAATATAGTGTGATTTAGGAGGATTAGATATGATGGAATTAGATTAGAAATATAGAAAACCTCAGGATTTTTCCAGAATCGTTTTACCGATTTAAAGGAAATTGGTAAAATTTCGATATTTTAAACCATCGAAACCGAACCAATAGAACTTATACTATGAGAACCCTAGGAGGGATGGCCAAGATTTAGCCAACACACCCTCACAAGTGGCGCCACAAACATCCATGAAGAGGGCATCCAACCCAAGTTGGAATGAGGGTTTGAGGTCCACCAATCATATGATAGCTTCCTTCAAAAGTTTTCAATTCTTTCCCTTCCTACCCCTTGCAATTTCAGCCACTATAAGTTGCTGGCCTCTCATCATTTTTCTTCTATCTCAACTCATCTTCACTTCATCTCCATCAACTCTTCAAGCTACATCAAGATTTCTTCAACTCAAAACACAAATCTACCAAGAAGCACACCTAGAAAAGGTAGGAATTCAATCTATCTTCTTGTTTCCTTTGAATTGGGGCTGATTGGGACTCCACTTTCTTTCCACTTTCTTCCATAATTATGATGTTATCTTGAGTAGAGATAATGAGTTAGGGTTGATTTTGTATGTATGATATGATTTGAATTGAAATTCGAATGAAGAAACTTGAAAATTGAGAGAAGCAAGGAGTTGTTGGGTGAAAACCCTACAATGTCTGTATATTTGTCTTGTACGGACAAAAATCCAGCCATTAGACCTTGATGAATCTATTTTTACATGAAACTAGACATCTAGAGATTTCTACCCATATAAAATATAAGGCCATTGGATTTGTATTGAGTGAGTTATGAATTTTTAAAGTTTAGCCTAAAATTTTGGGTCCTTTTCTGGGCAGTATGAGTTAAGAAGGGTGTAACGCACCCTACAAAACTCCAAATTGAGTGCCACTAATGTTGTTTGAAAGCTAACATGTAGATGAACCTTCTATAAAAATTTTAGACTTAGATTCATTTTCAATTGTTCCCGGTAAATCGATGAAGTTGCCTTAAGTCCAAATCGGACTGGAATAGGGTAGTCCAGAAGGGTCTAATTACGGGGCTTCTATCTCGAGTTATAATTATGCAAAAGAGGTGAAACTTTTTCAAATAAAATTTTGTTCTGTTAGCTTTAATTGGGTATAAGTTTCATATGATTTGACCTAGGTTTCTATTTTTAGTGAATTTTTACTTTTAAGGGTGAAATTCTGGCTAATAGTAGAACAAACTGGAGTAAAATTCAAATTACTTGAGCTACACAAACCAAAATGAGATGGGACTAAAAAGGTTGGAAACTAGACACATAGACTATAGTATATCCAAAATTTAGGTCTAAATGAGTTAAATAGAAATAACGGTGAATTTCACAAAATCGGGCAGAATAGAGTACAAAGGGCAGAAAACCTTATTAATGTTAGCACACTCCATATTTGATATTATTGTTATAGATTTGTTACTCTATGTTGATCTTTTTGCTTGATTGATTCTATTGGTAACCTGGCACTATTCATGAGAAAGCGAACTCGATCCATTATACTACCAAAATTTCGGCAAGGAATTCACATACTATGTGAAATATTTGTTTGAATATATGATGCTTAAGTAAGATAATGGTAATTGTGCATGAAATTATGAAGATTACAAAGGATTCCATATTACTTGGGTTAGCCCTGAATAAGTTTAAGGGGAATAGATCAGTGGAAAAGTCGGGGAAAGTAAACCCGGCAATCTTGTATAGGAACGAGCTCGGTCCTGAAAACAGACTATTACCCAGGAGTATATGGTCAAAGACTCCCAGGGGACCAAAAGTGGAAAATAAAAGTTGCATAAGTTGAAAATCTCCGAAGGCTACATGCATTTTTCCATTTCACATATATATGCTCTGTTTGTGGGTTTCTAAGTTAAGGTTATAGTTAACTGTATATTCCTTGTGTTATGCTACTGTTTGCTTATGGTTACTATTTTAGCTTTGTTAGTGTGCCTGTTAAATATATTTGTATTGCTCTAATTTAAAATTTAGCTTTGTTTTGGGTACTATTTTCTACAATTTAAATTAAGTTGAATATTATGCTATCATTTAAAATTAACAAAAATTGAAACAACCGGAAATGACGACGATGACAGAGGTGTATAGAATTATGATTCCTACTGAGAAATTTTTATTTCTCACACTACTGTATATTTCCACGTTATTCTCAGATCATGGCGAACACAGCAACGGGCAGCCTATTTATTGAGTTCCCCGATCTCCACATTCACCTCAACCCGTTTCTAGACTATATATATATATATATATATATATATATATATATCCGGTAGCTGCCAGTTCCGCTTTTATTTCTTTTTCCATAGAGACTTTGCCATTCCACTTATGCACTCACTATTTGACCCTGCCGCACCTTACATTGCTATCCCTATCCACATGGTACATCCATTTCCCTCTCTACCTGCAGTAGTAGCAGTAGCAGCAGCTCCCGTGGATCCACCTGCTTCACCACTGCAGCAGATCCCCTCTGCTTCACTGTCTAAGGAGGAGGATCTATCAGAGGCGACGAGCTCATCGTCCTCGTCCTCTGCATCGAGCGTGGACCATCCACCAGCTGACGCCATTATGGTGAATGGGTTCCTTTCCTCGGATTCCATCTAGAGTACTTATGTAGTGCAGCAGGAGGAGATGTATAGAGTGGCCCCTTTTTTGGCAATCTGGGCCATAGGTAGAGATTTAGTAGATGCAGTACATAGTTGGATAGCACATGAAATGTCTCGTGGAGACCACATAGGGTTTTGTTTCATAGAGTCAGGCCGAATTATTTTGTTTTAGCGGCCTAATTTTTATACCTTGTATTGTTTATGCACTTTGGGAGCACTTTGGAAGCAGGCATCTGTATGTATATATATATATATATATATATATATATATATGATGTAGTTTAGTAGTTCTATTTATTTCGCAGTTTCTTTTCTGTTACAACGTTAATCCATTTTTTTAATTTCACCGCCAACATAAATGAATAAATGAACAGTTAATTCTATATCGGTAATTAACATTAAATCGGAAGTGAAATTTAATTAGTCAGCCACACGTAATAACTTATCAGGTAATATATTATGACTTAAGCATAGTATTTTATTTGGTAAGGTGTTACACATATACACAATATAAATACATGCCCTGACATGCAACTTCATAGATTTGACCATAGTTTTACTTTAACTTTACTTTCATTTTTAGCATGTGCTTAACATTCTTTACTTTTCCTTTGAAATAGACTGTTTTTGGATATGAGCTCATTTCGTGACCATCGTCATGTAGTACTAACCAAATTAGACTAAGCCGATACTGGTTACCTCAAAGTTAGAGGGTCCTCCATGTCACTCTTGCCTCCCCAATAGAGGTTCCTTGAGTATTTGTGAATCACCATCTCTCACTTCCCTTACTAAAGTGATTGAAGGGTTATATCCCATTCTTTCTTTTCTTATCATTATACTTTATATGCATAGTACTTCTTTGACTAAACACATGTAATTGCATGACTAAGTCCATAATTTTGATGGAAATCTGGCAACATGACGACTAGACTGGAGCTTCCCCAAAATGCCAATCATAAAACTTTCAACCAACAGCCCATTATATCCATATCATATCATCACACTAATCATTCAGTCATGAGACAAAGCTCAATCAAATTTGTCATTCATCATGTCGAATGGTATCATACATTCATACCCTAAAGGGGTTCATAGTTGTGTTATTCTTATGAGTCATCATATGATTTCCCGTGGTTACCCATGAGAGAATCACATAGTTAAAATATATTTGTATGTAGTCTTTTAGTTACTTAGTTCTTATGTGAAATTACTCTTTACTTGAGTACATGTCTTATGGAACACTGGTTCAAATTAATTAAGTTAGATAATTATTTCCTTTCCTTGAGATAGCGTACTTAGTGATTTCTAGGTTCATAGTATGCTCAGAGGCCCTAATCATACTTTTGTTCCCAAGGATTTCGAGATCCGTCTAGTGTAACACCCTTTATTATATAAGCCATGCTCGAGTCATGGAGTTATATTAAAAGGTTGTTACTATGCTAAGAAATCTTTAAAATATGGAAAACATAATACATGGCCCTTTAACGGCTCACTTTATTACTGACTAATAGTCTCTGATACATAGTTAATTAAAAAAAAATTTACACTTTAAAGGAAATTGTGACTGGCAAAATACATAGCATTTACTTCCGACTAGTCGTTAGCTAGCTCCAATAGCCTTTTGGTCTTGCTCGTGCCCTATTCTTGCTTAATGAATGGCCCTGTACTCTGCCTCATACTTGATTTCCAACTTGGGAGCTGGAATATTTACGGAAAAGAGAAACATACAAGTAGGCAATGAGAACCTAAGGTTCTTAGTAGGTAAACTCAAACCAATCTTATAGTGTCATCATAAATATCCCAGCCGCTTCGGTTTATTATGAAAATATGAGCACATATAAATAAATAGTGGTTCAATTTTAAGTTGAAAACACCTTTCTCGAAGCGGGTTATATTTTAACAACCACTTGCCATATCATATAACAGACATAGAAATACGGATAGTATAATACGCTTCAATAAAGGTCATAATAGCATTATGACTTAACTAGATGATTGAAAATGCACATATAAATGCTTATACTTGTATGTATGCAAGTGCACTTGACTTAACTTATCTCTTCTTTAACTTGCAACTTATCCTTGCCATTCTGTACTTGGTCCCCCGGAGGTGAATGGCCTCTCTCACCCTTAGGTGATAGTCTGCTTTTCAGGTCCGAGCTCGTACCTATACATGAGTGACGGGTTTACTTTCCCCGACCCTCACACCGGTCTATTCCCCTTAAATCTGGTCGAGGGCTGGCCCGATTCTTAGACAGTATCGCTCTGTCCCACGCTAGCTGGGTTTATGCCATACCTCACGTGGTAGCTTGGTACGTCTTTCTTGCAAGTTCTTATTATCTTTTCCTTTTCATATCTTGTCATGCATGCAGACGCTTGGTGCATTCATGAGCATGTCTCATACTTTATATATCATATCATGTTCTAAATATATACTTGCATGCATGATGTACATGAATTTGACATGCAAACGTAAATATATTCAAAGCATAATCATCCATAGCATAAGTTCTCATAAATTCCTGCCGAAAATTCGGCAGCATAACGGATCGAGTCCGCTTCCCCATGAATAGTGCCAGGCAACCATTACAAATATACAAACTTGCAATTTCAGAATAGAACAGCAATTACATACATATATTCATAACATCATTCAATAATTCCAAATCAAGCATTATTAAGGTTTCAGTTTGTTCCTCCCAGTTCTGCCCGAATTTGGCATGCCCCAATTTTTATTCAATTCAACTCATTTAAATCTCATTTTTGGATATATTACAGCCTTATATGCCTAGTTTCCAATCCCTTTAGTTTCATCTCATTTTGAGTTGTATAACTCAAGATATAAACATTTTATCTTAGCATGTCCTGTTCTTAGCCAGAATTGGGTTCCTATAGAAGAAAATTCACTAAAAATTTAAAACTAGCTAAAATCATGAGAATTTTATATCAAAATAAACCTAACACAACAAGCTTTAAAATGAGTTAAGTTTCATGTCATTTTCCTAAGCAGATTTTGAGTTATGAGTCTCGAAACATTACCCTACTGGACTGTCCTGTTCTAGGCTAGTTTAAACCTATGCCAACTTCATTGATGTGCTGGGAACAAATGACAACGAATTAAATTCTGAAATTTTTATGGGATGTTCTATCATGTTTTATCTTTCAAACAACTTTAGTTTCACTCAATTTGAGATTGTATAGGGTGAGTTACACCCTTCTCAATCCATGCTGCCCGGGTGAGAACCCAGATTTCTAGGTCTAATTTCAAAAATTCATAACTAATTCTATACTAATCCAATGGCCTTATATTTTATATGTATGGAAAGCCCTGGATGTCTAGTTTCATTTAAAAATGGTTGCATTAGATTTAAACGGCAGTAGGGGGAGCCGTACACTCCGCCGTACGGACCATCGAGGAGAAAACCCTAACAGCTTCTTGAACTCTTCTTGGATTCATGTTTTTCTCTAATCAATCCACCCAATCTTCAATTCAAACTCACATATACACCTTAAACCAATCTTAATTCATCATCATCACTCAAGATAGCATCAGAATCTTGCAAGAAATTGGGAAGAAAATGGAGTCCCAATCAGCCAAATTCAAAGAAAACAAGAAAAGAAGTTGGAATTCCTACCTTGGTGGTGTGAAATCTTGATGGAACTTGATCTTGGAGTGAAGTTGATGGTTGGGGCTTGAGTTTGGGGATGAGAGGAAGTGGAAGAAGATGAAGAAGAGTGGGGAAATGAGGTTGGTAGTGGGGAGCTCGAAAATGATAAGAAGAAGGAAAGAAAAGGTGAGATATTTGGAAGTTACTTAGTCTTGATTGGTGGATTCAACTTGGTCATAAAATCTGGTTCAACTTCCCATCATCAACGGCTGTTAAGGTGCCACTTGAGGGAGTTATTTGGCTAAATCTTAGCCGTTGATTCTAGGGCATTCATAGAAAAATTCTACTAGTCCTGGTTCAAACGCTTTAAAAACCGTAATCTTACCGATTTCCTTTAAATCAGTAAAACGGTTTTAGAAGAATCCTATGAAGTTTCCTATGGTTCTAATCTAATTCTATTATACCTAATCATTCTAAACCACACTCGAACTAGTGAAATTCTACTGATTCGGTTCTGGGGCTTTAAAGTACCGAATCTTCACCGATTTTCTCCAAACCGGTCAAATGTTACTTAATAGTTTTGTAAGATGTCTACATGTTCATTTTTAATTTATCTTAAGCCTAATCTCTCTAACTAATATCTAGTTAACTCTTGATTAATATTTACTTAACCTCTAATTGCACTTACATAACTATTGAAACCGAATAAGTGAATTAACGGAGTAAATTAGACATTTTCATAAATCCGGAGCCCTTCTATTTCTAATTTTCTGTAACTAATGGCATTTTCGTAATTTTGAGCAAGTCCAGGGGCACCCCACATTATTTCGCACCCGACTGTCTCCATGGCCCAATCGGCAGAGATTTAAACTTCTACGCTTGTATCACGTGATTCTGCTCCGTTTAAAACCTCATTCTGCTAATCTTGTAGATGTGGGGACATAAGGGTCATTTTGTGAAAAGTTATAGGGTGGACACAAAGGTCATTTTATAAAAAGTTCAAGGGTTGTTGTGGAAAAAAAATTCTCTGGGGTCAAAACATAATTTCTAAAAATTCAGGGTATCACTGCGATTAATAAAAGTTTGCAGAGGCACTTTTGTCATTTCCTAATTTTGAACATATGGCAGTGCCATGTTTTCAACAGCAATTTTACACTACCCTATAATTCCAAGTGTGAGGATCACACAAGATAAATACGCTTGAGAATTTCTCACACTGCCTAAGGGAAATAATTCAAAGTTTCCATTACGTTCTGTTTACGAAAGTGGGGATGTTACATCTAGTCCTTGGGTCATGACAATACATAACCACATTCACTAATCATCAAGGGTGATTTTTAACTTATCCAAGTTGCAAAGTTTCAAGCTTTTATCACTAACATAACAAGATCTTACCTTGAATATTATAAGAGTTATCATTCTTTATATAGTAGTTATAAAGTTTCATTCTTTATGAAAGTAAGTGCCTCTAAAATTATACTCTTGTCTTAAAGATTAAATCTTTATGAAATAATGATACAAGATACTAGCTTTTGAACTAAAAACTCTTGCTCTTTATGAAAATTGACACTTTTAATTATTCAAAGACCATTAAGGTCTCAACTTTATGATTTAAAGTTGTCTTAAAGTCTAAAAGATTCCTACTTTATGAACTAATGATATAAAATATTGGCTTTAAAGTTAGAAAGTCTTGATCTTTATAAAAGTTAACAATTTTATGCATTATTTTGACTCAAGATCTAAACTTTATGAATTAAAGGTTGAAAGTCAACACTTTTGTGACTTAAAGATTTCATTCTTGACTAAAGTTTAAAACTTTATGAAAGGTCTTGTCTTCAAAATTTGATTTTTAAGACACAAAGTGACAAATTCTTATTTTTATGACTCAAAAAGTTTCATATTCCAAAAAACTTAGTCTTTTACATATATTCTTGTCTTTAAGACAAGACAAAATAAAACTTCAAAGAAGCACAAAACTTGCGCCACTTTTAAGGTTGCAAGTAACAAACTTTTTGAAATTTCATGCATCAAGAATGTGTTTAGTCTTGTCAAATCAAGAGAAAATGATAAAGATGACAACTTTTCCAATCATAAGCACCATCATAAGAAGATAAACAACTTTCAAGCCAAACACCACCAAGAACATCAAGATCTCATGCATCAAGGAAGGAAAGTAGAAACTTTAAAGCACTTAAAGAAAGTGACTTTTCAAAAAAAATAAAGAACACTCATGATCAAGAACATGAACATATTCTATCAAAAATAGAAACTTTTGCTCATGAAAAGCGTGAAAGATTTTCTCAAGCTTTCACTTGAAGATCTTGGTCATGAGAGGAACCATGCTTCAAGTTTTCTTGAATAAACAAAATAAAAGAGTGAAGATCACTACCTAGAATAAAAAAGTGGCATCTTTTGCAAGAAGAGAAAAAGAAGATGAAGGCTCCTCCTTGATGATGATGGTGGCGATTTTGGATGAATAAAGAGAGAGCTCTTGAGTTCTCTTGAAAATGAGGTTTATAGTGTTTAGATCTTGTCTTCAAAGACCAAAAGATGTGGTCTTTGAAGGGCTAAGTGAGAGTTTTGGTATGGTGGTGGTGAAGAAAGGAAGAAGAAGATGAAGAAGAAGAAGAGAATTGTAGAGAGAAGTTGGAGGAGTAGGAAACTTAGAGAGAGAATAGAAGTTGAAAAATGAAAGGTGGATGTGTGTGTGTGTGTGTGTGTGTGTTTGGCCGTAAGGTATAGAGAGGTGGGGAGAGATATTTTTCTTTCATTTTGTGTTAATTAAGGTTTAGGGAGACAAATTGGATGATAGGGGAACAAATCATGTACTTACTATTATATAAAGCACTCTTGTCTAATATTTTATACTTTAGTGACATCACTTTTTACTTTATTGTCTAGTTGACTAAATTTGAATTTAATCATGTGATTAAGTGCTCTTGCAACTTAATTAACATGATTAAGTAATGATTAATGATTAACACACAAGAACATGATTAATAAAAATTAAACTTGTAATTAAACTTAATTATCCTTAATTAAACTTGATTAAGCTAATTAAAGGTGATTAGTACTTAATTAAGCTATTAAGGATTTGACTTGCTTAATTAGAGATTATCTAATCTCGATTAAGCATTCTCTTAACTTTTCTCATCAGAGTTAACTCATAAATATTTCGTTAATTTCTTAATTAAGCGTTAATCTCATAATTTCTTATTAAGTGCCTAATTATTCAGAGTTACTAGGTAATTTAGCATAATAAGAAATTGAGGATGTTACACAATAGCCATAACTAAAATTCATATTTAGGATGGGAAAACCAAGCACATCAAAGTTAAAGTATCATATAATTAGAGAGACTATGAAGTACGGTGAAGTAAATATGCAGCAATGCAACTCTGATATGCAGCTAGCATAATTCTAAGAAAGGCCTTCCCCAATGCCCAATTCAAGTTTCTTAAAGTAAATCTTGTATTATTTAAGAAAAGTTTCAAGGAGGAATTGAATGTCAAATTGAGTTTTTCCTAATAAACATTAAGTCATACCATATATCTTTGCTTGTTACCTTTTGGAGTTAAAACTAACTTCAATATGTCATGATAGTTAGAAGTACACACTTATGTTTATCTTTTTGAAAAAATTGTCTAAGTATGGTTTAGGGTATGGCTTACACAGTCAGCCATCAATCCTTGTATATTTTTTCGGTATTTTAGTGATAATGAAGTTTGAACCTTTGACCTTATGCATACTACGGAAATTCTCACCACTAGATTACTCGCATTGGCTTAATCCTTGTATAGTTTGAAATGAATGAACCAAATACCACATAAACTCTTCTCATTTTACAATATTTTTCATATCCTAAACCATAAACCTTAGCGGCTTAATACTTGAAGCCTTTTACCACTAGATCACTTATAGCAGCTTAATCATTGTATATTTTGAAATGCATGAATTAAATATCACATAAAACTCTTCTCATTGTATAGTGTTGTTCATATCCTTCTCTAACTATGCTACAATATTTTTGGGTTTTAGCAACACTTTTTAGGCAACATTTACGACACAGTGCATGTTAATTTTTAGGCCACTTTATCAACGATGTTTTTAATTATAAGTTTAGGCATCATATTTTTAGACAATGTTTAAAAAATGTTGCCTATTAAGCTTTAGGCAACACTTTATAAGCGTTTTCTTTGATTATAAGTTTAGGCAATGATTTTTTACATATTGTTTAAAAAAATTGTCTATTAGGCTTTAGGCAACACTTTATAAGCATTTTCTTTAACTATAATTTTAAGCAACACTTTTTTAGGCAATATTTTAAAAATGTTGCTTGATGGACTTTAAATAACACTTTATTAATGTTCTCCTAAAGTATAAGTTATTAGGCCACGCATCTAAGACAAAACTTTGTAAAACGTTACCTTAAATTTTAAAGGCCACATTTTTTGCATATTACCTAAAATTTTTCCCCCACTTTTTGTTTTAACATCAGTTAAAAATCATTGTGTACTATATTTTTCAGCACCAAGTATTGATAAAATAAAAGATTTCCCACTCTATTTAAATAAAATGAAAGGATTTAAACTTTCCCACCTATTCAATAACACAAAATAATTTCAAATCAGAAAAAAATTTTTATATAGATATCCAACACATATATTTTGTTATGAAAGATTTGATATAATCACCCACTATTCAATAACACAAAATAATTTGTTTTGAACTATCAACCCAAATCGCACGCGCTAATTTCTCCAAGCCAAAGCCCTTTAAATAAAATGAAGGGATTTAAACTTTCCCACCTATTCAATAACACAAAATAATTTCAAATCAGAAAAACACACACACACACACCGTCTTCGCACGATCTCCTTCCCAGGCTCTCCATCGCTCGACCGCATCACCACCATCTTTCAGCAGCAACACAGCGGCTGCTCCACCGCACCAGTCCACTCGCTGCTACCTCTGCCATTGAAAACAGCTGCACGCAGCGCCACCGCACGTCGACGTCGAACGCCACTAGATCATCGCTGTCGACTTCCTTCTTCTCCATTACATCTGCTTTGCCATTGAAGATCAAGGTCAGCATCGTTCGTACATTATTGTTTGAGATTTGGTTGTTATCTGTTTTAAATTCTTGAGCGATTTATTTCCGTTGTTGTTCCTCAGACGCACATTCATCTTTTGAACAGAGAAGACGAGAGATAAAAGAACAAAAATTAAGATAAATAAAGTTAATGAAGATCAAGCCCTATAATTTAGGATAATGAAAATTTGTCAATTCTTTTAAGAATAAATAACGGGAAGACGAAAAACGTTTATTTGGCCTCTACTGCAAATACGAATGGGCGTATTTGTCAATTTCAAATATGTCTACTTGAAGTGGTGTCACTTCATGAGGATCACTGCCTGCTTCACTATGCTTGCGGTCTCTGCTGTTAGTCCAGTCCTCATCTTTAATTTGTGCATGCTTCAATTATTTTATTTCTGTTTGCTAAGTAAACAGTGAGAGGAAAGCTACAGTGGAAGGGTTATTTGCATTTTAGTATCTTTATTTTGGATAGTGAAAACGATGATATGAATGCATATGGAGGGTTTCTGAAATTTACGGGAGGTGGATTGTGCTTTTTTTGAGGGTGAGGTAAATTTGGGGTCCAAAGACAATTTTGTTGTAGAGAGTGGATTGCTTTGAGGACTAATGCACCAGTCTCAAGGCAACTCAGCTTTCATTCTATCTTTCTCATAAGACACGTCATAATACACCTAATTTCGTAAGTGTTGGAGTGAATCAATTTCCAAATAGGAAAACGGTTTAAATGGGGTTTGTGCTGAAACTGTGCTATATATCTTTCGAACCCTTTTCTACCTAGAAACATAAGAGTTGTTTACACGAATTATTATTTGCTGATAAATGCCTGTGAGATTTCTAATTTCAGCTAACGTGCTTCGGTTTTGTTTAGAAAACTACAAATCTACTATGCCAATTCTGCATGGCGATATTCAATGTAGGCAAAAGCTGTCAATTCTTTGAAATTAGCACTAACTATCCTGTTTCAGAAACCAATACTTGTGATTTATAAAGAGTGGTTAAATGCCGAGCTTAGCTTTTAATTCTCGTTCTAATTTATTCATACAATTACGCGTTACCCTCAATATTTGATCCAAGCAAATCATCCCCAAATTACTGATATACTTTGCTATATCTCTGGAAACACACAAAAAAGAAATATCAAATAATCCAAAAGAGAAACTATTGTCCCGATCCATATCCCAAAACCAATTGGCGTTTAAGAATCAGATATGCCATTATGAACCAAGTACTGTGCATGATTGCTGATTAATGACTTCTACATACAAGCATTCTAAGATTTGGGTGTGATATATTAGATGCACACATCAAGTTCTGTTCCACTGTTTTTAGTCTAGACTTTGAAAGTCAACGTAGGTTCTATTCCACTTTACCATGCAATAGACATTGGATGCGATTTAGAAAAGATTTATATCTTCCATAATTATAAATATATTATTATATTATTATCGTATCATATTTGTTTTTTATGTCAAAAAGTAACTTAATAACGTGCTTCTTATGCAATGAAAATTTCATTGTATTGCAAAGAATCTTAATTTTATATATATATATATATATATACTCTTTCTAGTTTCGCCAATGAAACCTCAAGCTTTAACGTTTTATGTCATAATCTTAATTAATAAATATTTAATAACTCATTTTGAATTCTGATAGATAAAAAATTAAGTATGAGTACCAAAGTATTGAATCTATATCCTACTTTGTATTGGGCTTAATTGTCAAAATTATGATATGTCCTTCATTTATAGCGTACAGAGTGCAGGTGACTTACATCCGTTGAACAAGAAATAAGTTCTTATACCTTGGTTAGGATTTTGGCATGTAAGCAAACCAGAGTTGAAGGACAGATTAAACATTACTCCTTGGCAAGTTTATTGGAATAACTCTTTATCTCTCTTTTGTTTGCAGACTTTAGTGAAGATACTCAACTAGCTCTTAAAGAGTTTGTGCTCAAAAGGATGGTTGATCCCGACACTTAACTGGCTAGAGATAAATTCCCTTATTTTAAGTCTTACATATTATCTTGCATTGTTTACTTTGACTAGTTTATATGATATTTATTGTTTAGACCTACTTAGAATTAAGAGTATTTGCGTAAGTACTTGAACCTTAATACAAAGATTTAACTTTCTGATTAGTGAATTAAAAGTTGAGTTCAAGGAGTGGATGGATTCATTGAGGTTTAGCAAGGAGAACATTGATGGTATTGAGTTTTCTTTAGATTTTGCATTTAGTACAGAGAAGACGGGAACCTGAAGTAGAGGAAATATTATGCCCTTCTGCAAAATGTGCAAATTCTTATTGGAAAACAAGAGACGTTGTGAATGAACATTTAACCTTTAGTTGATATGTGATTGTGCTTTTGTGTTTTAAATAGGAATATTGTTGATATACCTCTAGATGAAGCGGCTGAGTATTATCAGGAGAACAAAGTTTAAAAGTCTATTCAAAGTACTATATCATTTTGATTATTATTATTATTATTATTATTATTATTATTTTGTATTTTGTGTTTTTCATTAAGAACAACCCTTGGATTGTTAGTGTTTTTTAATTTGGTTTCAGTGTAAACAGTAAGCACCTTTTAATATAACTTAATATCTTTTATTTCTTTTAAATTTGTTCACAAAATATTAAATATCTCATCTCTTTGTGATATAATAACATTAATAGACAACGAATTACAAAGGTAAATTTTTTTTATCTAAAATAAACAAAGTAGACATTATTGTTTAAAAAGAATGAGAACACATGACATTTTGAAAAAATGAATATTAAAAGCGACAATCGATATGGTTGATAAAAATTATAATTATCATGCAGGTTACGATTTAAAATCATTACCTTTAGCGGAAAATGTTACCTAGTTGTACATAACCCACAAAAAATGTTGCTTGAAGTTGTACAAGCAACACTTTATACATGTTACTCTTGGGAAAGTCTAGACAGAAAATCCAAAAAACATTGCCTATTTACATGCAAGTGTTGCCTAAAGTTTGATGTATAAGCAATATTTTTCAAACATTGTCATAGCTGAGTTTAAATACAACATTAATTAAACGTTGCTTATTTACATGTGACATGCAGAAAAACCTTGCCTATAGTTTTGGGTATAGGCAACGTTTGTGAACCATTGCCTATAATGATACCTGTACGAAACGTTTAAAATGATTGCCAGAAGTAATCAAGAGCGACAATTTGAAAATGTTGCCAAAAGATAAGGAATAGGCAACGTTTTGACACTATGTTGCCAAAAGGTGCATAAAAGTGTTGCCTCTTCTAATAGACAATAGGGGAATAGGCAACAACCTAGCAAGGGTTGAAAAACGTTGCCTTAGACGCTAGGCAACAGTGCTGATCAATGACAACATTTTTTAGCCCTTGCTATAAATCAAATTTATTGTAGCACGTGTAGGAAGAAGTAACACGAGAAGTAGAGTTGAATCATGCTTCTAAAGCTTTCTGTTTTTGAAAAACTTTGAAAATTTTTTTTCTCAATCTTTGGATTTGGAACGCAGAAGCATTTAAGTTAGGGATAGAAGTTGTTGTTCTTACAATATTTTTGTTTTGGTAGCAAGTATAAATATATATATGAGCACACAGAAAAATAAATTTGCTATGAAGATAGTAAAAGTGATAAGGATAGGGAATCACACAAGAGGATTTTATATTGATTTGGCCAAATCATGTGCTTATGTCCAATCCTCAATAGATCAGATGAGATTTTATAAACTGAGTATTTTTTGTGCAATCTTCTCCAAGCTTTTATGACAAAGTAGTTTTTCCTAGCCTCTCTAAGTTCACAAAGACCACTACTAGGTTAGGTTATAATATAAAGAATAAATGGTTTGTGTTTGGATAACACTCACACTAAATCACCCAAAATTGTATATTCACTTAAGTATAGTGTGTAATGACTTCTCAAAACTCTTAGTAAGAGGAAATTTGCTAATACATAACAAATGAGAAGATTTTGTTTTTTAGGAGTTACAACTAGTAACTTTCTGGATGTTCAGAAGATTGAGAAATATAAAGTTTTTGGAGATATTTGAATGCTTAGATTGCTTGATTAACCAACCAACTCTTCATCGTTTTCCAGGTTTTACAGGCTTAAAAAATCTAGCCATTGAGACTTTTAGATCTTGAGCCTAGAGCCTTATAATCCACTAGTCTAAAACTGGATAGAGAAGAAGTTGTTTTCTTTCTTAGCAAGTAGAAATGTCACAAAAGAAGAAAACTAGCTGTTGATGGTTTGCTAACTTTTCAAACTTGTCAGTGCTTCTTTTGGATCTTGTCTTGTCAAGTTTGATTTTTAGGAATGATCCATTAATTGTGTAGAAGAAGTTTTGAGAGTGAGTATTTTATGTGAATCAACTTTCTGGAAGTTACCTTTTTGGATATAGCCTTTTGGACTGTTCACCCTTCTGAAGTGCTTGTGACCTTTTTGATAGCTTGATTTCTTTCTGAAGACATAAATCTATCTTTTTGGACTTCTTTATATGCTTCTAGATAGAGAGTGATCATAGACTTTCTTGATATAAGTTCTTTTTCTTGTGAATATAAGAGATACTCATAAGAACTTTAATCTTTGCATTATCTCATCCTCATCTCTTTACGTATTTAAGTGATCTAGTGTGAAAGAAGATAAAACACTTGAATAAATCGTTAGTTCACACTAAAGTTTTTATTAAAGATTGATTTGTTGTTCATCAATACTCTTAGCTCAATAAAGTTTATATAGCTCAATGGCTTCTGAAGGGCATTGGAGCTTATAATCTATCCTTTTTTGATGGTAGCAAACCAATGCTTAAGAAAAGCTTTTGTTCAATAAACGAATTGAAAGCACATAAGCTTTGTTATTAGATTTCGATTATCTGATTTAAAAAGGAACTTTCTGAAGTTGATATCAAGAATTCATATTAATCAAAATCTTCATAAATAAACAAAGCAGAAATTTGATCATGAAATTTTGTTTTAACAAATTTTGAGGCTGAGTAAGATAAGTCTTCAAGATTCATCAATGCGAAAAGTGAATAAAAGATTACTTGAACAGGATATATGCAATATCAGAGCAATGAAAAAAAAATGATAATCAAAGTAATGATAATAAAGAATAAAGCAATTGAATTGTAATTTCACACAATTTGCATAAACAGAGTTATTGAGTAATCATCCTAAAAGAGTAATAATCATTAGAACAGGATATGCAATTACAAATGTTAGTGAATTACAATATCAACACAAAAAGATATCAGAGCAAAAACTTAAATGGAAGTATTTAGAGATAAATATCAGAGCAGAAAAAGAAAAAAGAAAATTTCTAAGACAAGTATAAGAGAATATGAATATTATAGCCTACATTTGCACAAGATATCCAGGCAACATAATATTAAAGCATATATCAAAGTATAAATATGAAGATAAATAATAATATCAGAGCAGATGATCAAATGAAATGAACTATAATGAATTAAACTATTCTAAAATTGATCTATAAGTAACCAGCAAATTTAAAAATTGTTCTAAACATAATAAACTTAAGCAACAAAATAAAAAAATGATGTATGAATATGCAGCAGCTTCAGCTTCCTTAAATAAACTCCCCCTCTTGACATCATCAAAAGATGAGTAGGAATCATAGAAGACTATCATTGATTACCCTTGGAATTTCCTTTCTGAAGAGCCTTGAGCATTTACAGTAGTAGAGTTTCCATTTTATCCATTCTTCTCTCAAGTGCATGCTGATTAGCCATAATTGTCTGTTGGTTGGCTAAAATCAGATCCATTTGGACCTCAGCAGCGTTGGGAAGGACCTCTATAGTAAATGGTTCTTTAGAAGATAGCTTTTTAGTGTGTCAAGTTGATAACTTTGCAGATTCAGGTCCAGCTTGAGTTTCTATTCTGTCAAGTTTAGGTTTAGAAGTCAACAGTAGTAGAGTTTTGGCAATAGTTAGGGTGGCTGGAATTTCTTGGGAGGCAGTAGTAGAGGCTAGATTAGGCATTAGAATAGTGATGTATGCAGCCTCAAAAGTAAGGACATGAGCAGCTTGTGGTTCTGTCAACAGAGCTAGAATTCCATTGTTTCAATTCTTTCTGGTGCAGCAGTTGCTATTGCAGTCTCATTTCCTTCTACCATTGCCTTTTTTTGCTCTATAGGCACCAATGGTGGGTTTAGAGTTGAGTACAGTCTGTCTTGCTTGTTCTTCTTGATGCATAGAGGGCACAACAACCCTTTTTATCTCAGATGGTGGATTAGCTTCTTCAATCGCCACATATTATTGTTCTACCTCCTGAAAGATAGAAAAGCTACAACACTAGCAGCCAAGTTCCTTTGTCTCTGCAACCAAGCTTCCTCTCGTAGCTTATTTTCAGCAGCTTTTCTTCTTGCTCTTCTCAGAGGAGAGGAAGTGGAATCACTAGAAGGTTTACTAGGGGTTTTCTTCAGTTTCTTCTTGCCATTTGGAACCTTTTCTTATGCTGGTTGTTCTTGAGGTATAGGTTCCCTTATTATTATTCCTCTCTGAGTTAGTCTGGTAGCTTTAGTTGTAGGTTATTAGATAGCAAGCTCTGCCAGATTGATAGGTTTTGCACCAATTGCAAAAACCTCATCTTCAGGCTTTGATGAGGAAGAAGACTCTTTAGCAAGCTTTAATAGTATCCTTTTATTTGTCCTTTTCTCCTCAGTTATTAGTGAAAGGTCTTTTTCTATTCTCTTCTTTTTCTTCTCTTCACTAGAAGGCTTAGATTTCACTTTCTTGACACTGGTTTCTTGGACAGAAGAATCTTTCTTCTTCTTATCCTTTGTCCTCTCCTCTTTCTCTTTTTCTAGAGCCTAAGGCTTCAGATTTAAAGCTGAGAAAGTCTTCATTATTGTTGTGGGTTATTTGTTGTCTGCCCTATGCCCATCTATTGGTGATTGGGCCCTGATGAAGACCTTTATAAGGAATATGTCATATAGGAGAGTGGCATGCCTTCTTCTCTCAACATTAACTACAGCATGTATGAAGTCCAGAATCAACTTAACTAAGTTAATCCTTCTCTTGGTCATAAGGCAAAACATCACCATCTAGTCCACCTCAGTTATAATATCTGTGTTACAGCTTCGGGGTAGCACAGTATATTGGACTATAGATATACAGCCCTAACAGATGTAAGTAGGTGAGAGTGCAAATGTCTCTTACATAATGCTTCTTTTCCTAGTGAGGATTGCGGCAACTTCCTCCTCTGTGGCTCTTAGTTCTTTGCACCATCTCTCTCCAACACGGCATAGATTGCCATCATTTGGAGTGTTGGTGATTTCGATAATAGCTGAGGGAAGGACTTGTAGCTTGAAGCTTTGTTAGCTTCGAACAAAGCTTCAGAGGGAGGTGTTGTCTTCATAAGTAGGGACAAGGGTGCTGTAGAATGCAGGAACCAACCCTATATAAATATCCTCTGATATCCTCAAGAAATCATTCCAATCCATAGAACTCAAAGATATCAAACACATCAGGGAGTGTGGTGAAGTTCTCCAAATAGAAACTCCTCCCCTTAGCTATGGGTCTATGAAAGAAATTTCTCTTAAAATTTGTTTGCATTTCATCATCTTCAAAGATGTATGGAACGCTTTGATTACCCTTTCTTGACATAGTGTAGTCCAAAAGTTGAAGCTTGAATGAAGAAAAGGGAATGTGTTTGGGTAGGAGGTGAAAATAGAGAATGAAGAGTTTGAAAGTTTGAAGTTTAGGAGCGAAGATGAACAGTAGTGAACAATGCATGGGGTTTCTGTAACTTGGGAGAGAAAGGTTTCACAGTGAACGTGAAAATGATTTGGTGGTTAAAGATAATAACTAAAGGTTAAAGAAATATGAATGGTTTTGAGACTGAAATGATGGTGTTTTTGTGTGGGAGAGGCTTTTGGTTTTCCTGTGTCACTAAGTCGTGGTAACGTGGCATAATGGGAAGTTATAAAATCATCCCACGTTTCAAAATTTCCTTGACCCTTCGCATTCAAATTTTTGATTAGACGCATGAGTCACTTTTTTTTATGAAGGTCTTATTTCTGGAATCAAGAATCTGAAGGCACTTTTCTAATTAACCTTCTGAACCAACATTTTGAATCTATCTTTTTGATAACTTTTTGATTTGATCTTTTTGAGCAAGTTCTGAATATCATTCTTGAGAAATCTTCTTCAGAAAGGAAATGAACTTAGATGGAGCAATCTCAGCCTTAAGTCTTTTGCTTAAGAGGGGGGTAAGATCCATGTGATATGAATACATGCTTAGAAATTGATCATATTTAGAAGGTTCTTTATATAATAGAAACGATATTCAGCTAGAGGTTTATTAAATATATCAGCTATTTGATCTTCTGTATTTACAAAACATAGCTCAATATCTCTTTTTTGAACATGATCTCTTATAAAATGATGCTTAATATCTACATACTTAGATCTAGAATGCTGAATGGAATTTTTGCCAAGATTAATTGCACTTGTAATGTCACACAAGATAGGGAACTTGGTATACCTCAAGTTAAAATCTTCCAACTGATGCTTAATCCATTAAATCTGAGCACAACAATTTGCTGCAGATACATATTCAGTTTCAGCAATTGAAGAAGCAATAGTGTTCTGCTTCTTACTTGGCCATGTTATTAGTGATTTTCCAAGAAAATAGCAGTAGTCACTTGTGCTTTTTTTTTCAACTTTGTCTTCAACAAAATTAGCATCACAATACCCTGTAACATCATAGATAGTACCTTTCTCATATCACAGGCCAAGATTAGTAGTACTTCTAAATATCTTAGAATTCTTTTGACAACATTTAAGTGTGATTGCTTTGGATTAGATTGAAATGCACAAATCCCTAGACTTAATTGTAAGTTAGGTCTACTACTTATAAGATAGAGTAATAATTCAATCATACCTCTATAAAGTTTATCAAAAACCTTTTCTCTATCTTTATCAGCTTCTAGAACTTGAGAAGAATGCATAGGAATACTTGTAACACCCTACCAACTTAATGTTATGCTTAAGTCATAGCATGAAATTAGATAGGTTGCATTACCATATTAGTTCTCCGTCTAAAGCTGTATTCGTTATTTTATATCTTCTTTTCCTCTAATACATGTATATTTTTTTTTAATATACCTACAAAACGGCGTGCTGTATATATAAATGTGATCAGTATTGTAAAACGTAACAAAATTTAAATAAAAGCATTACAGAAAGGAATGAAGACAGGTAGTATATTATCAGTCATATATATACATACGTAAGTTGGAAGCCAACGCTTCAGTTTATATATATGTTCAAAAGCGGGTGAAATAAAGGAACAACAAAGTTCCTATTGTTAAAAGGTAGAGACAGAATTGGCAAGAGCCAGCTATGTACAACGAGTCTAACTCGGGGTCCTGCTGGAGCTGCAGGTCAGGGAGCTTAATAAACAGAGTGGCCGTCGAGTCCATCACCAGCGTCTGAGAATGATGCGGAAATGCAAAACGAGGTGAGAATTTAAAGAAATTCTCAGTAGGGTTCGCGTATAGTGTTTAGCTGACGTCATATTCATTCTCAGTTGCTTCGGTTTTTATTTAATTATAAAAATATGGGATCAAACTGAACTATCCATATTCAAATAAGTTTAAGAAAATGTCTGGTCCGAGGCAAGGTTCAGTTTTAATTAAGACAGCTTAAGAAACACAATAAACTACTAATAGTAATATACAGAATAATGAACAGAATAAATGAACATACGGCAGTAAGTGAATATAACAGATAAACTGTAAATAACTTATAATGACTATTCAATGTAATCATGCATTTAATGTAATCATGCAAAACTTATTCTTGAACCTTTCTTCATAAACTTTTCCATTACTTGGTCCCTAAGGAGTTCTTGGCCATTTTAGACACCTAGGTAATAGTCTGCTTTTTAGGATCGAGCTCGTTCCTATACAGGAATGACGGGTTTACTTTCCCCAACCTTCCCACCGATCTATTCCCCTTAACTTTATTCTGTGGCTAGCCCAAGTATCATGGAACTTTCATCATAACATAATCTTTAGGTTCATCATAACATGACTTTCATAACTTTCTTGAAAATGCACATGTATCTACATATATATCATAACTCATGCGTATACTTTACCGAAATTTTGGCGGCATAACGAAACATGTCTGCTTCCCCATGAATAGTGCCAGTACTTAGAACACCAATTTCTTATTGAAGTCATAACATTGCATTTATAATTCAACATTGAACTCATAGGAGCAGTAGTTGCATTAAGACAGGGTTACTGCCTCAGCTCAATCATTTAACCTGGTTTTTGTAAATCAAGCCAAAATTTCTATTTAACTCATTTGGACTTGAATTTTGGATATGTTAAAGTGTTATGTGTCTATTTTCTAACCTCTTTAGTCCTATCTAATTTTGATAAATATGACTCAAGTTATTCACGTTTTATCCCGACTTGCCCTATATCCGGCCAGAATTACACACTTAAAAGTAAAAATCCACTAAAATTTGAAAACTGATTTAAATTATACGAAATTGGTCTCATATTAAAGCTAACAGGACAACCTTTCATATGCAAAAAGTTCCATTCCATTTGCCTTAGTAGGGCTCGAGTTATAGGCCCGAAAATTTGACCTTTCTGAACTGCCCTATTTTGGCCCGATTTGGACATAGGGCAACTTCTTCGAATCGCTGGGAACAATGGGATAGAAACAAACTCATAATTTCTTTGTAGGATTTTCTCCTATGTATAAGCTTTCTAACAAAGTTGGTTTCACTCAATTTGGAGTTGTATAGGGTGAGTTACACCCTTTCAAGTCACACTGTCTGGATGAAAGTCCTGATTCCTAGGTCAAATTTCAAAAATTCATATCTCTCTCAATATTAATCCAATGGCATTATATGATATCTGTATAAAAGTCCTGAATGTCTAGTTTCATAGAAAAATAGTCTCATCGGATTTAACCGGTTGTAGGCGGAGCCGTACACTCCGCTGTACGAACTGCCAAAGAAAATTGGTCTTCCTCTCCTCGCCCTTTCCTATTCCTCAATCAATTTTAAACACAAAAACAACCAAAGATTATCATTTTCATTCACTAATCACATCAAGAAGTAAGAAAATAAAATCAAAAGCAACTATCCACAATCAGAATAATAAGAACTAAATTGAACCTCTACCTCTTGTTATGTGATTATGCTTGATTTTTGAGTTTAAATCAATAGAATTTGATTGAGCTTGAAGGTTGGATGGAGTTGGGTGAGTGAAGAAGAGGAGGAGAGAGCTGAACAAGGGAGAAGAGTGGCGCAGAAAATTGGCTGAAGGAAGGAAAGGAATTATGTTATAAAAGCTTGAGGAGGTAGTTGGTTTTGTGAGTTTTGATTGGCTGAAATTTTGTGGGTAAAGTTCAGCCATGTCTCCCTCTTCTGTGACAAAATTTCTCTCCACGTCGCCTAAAAAGTGGAACTCGCTTCCATTGTATCTGAAATCAGAACTCGTACTCTACTTAAAGTCGGAACTCGTGCCCATCTATTCGAAACTTGGAGATGAAATCGGAACTCAGAAATCTTGTCTGGTTTATTCGAAACTTGAAAGCAAAGTTGGATGTCGGAAATCATACAGCACCCAATCACCTTAAAATCGAAACTCAAGGACAAGAATGTGAAACCAAAATACTTAAACCCAGAAGTCGGGGATGTTACGTAAATTTGAATCGATTCTAAGCATAACACCGGAGATCGGGAATCAAAACATTAATCTTATGTACCAGGAAATCGGAACTTATAGAATCTCGAAACTCCAAATTTAATCTCGGAAGTCTGTTATAGGCAAACTCGGGAACATCAATAGAAATGAAAAGCTGTTGGGATTAAACTCGGAGATTGGAACTCGTGTAAATTTTGGTTGAACTTGGAGACCAACTTAGAGATATGATCTCGCGTCCATTTATAGTTGAGATCAACTTGGATGTCGAATTCGCCTAAGGTCAGAAATCGGAAAATCATAGCCAGTCCATTTGAGACTTGAGATGAAGTCGGAGGTCGTGAATTTTAACATTGTACTGATGAGGTCGGAGGATGGAAATCGGGGATGTTACAATACTGCTGCTTTTGGCTTTGTCCATGTTAAACCTTTTAAGCAGATTTTTAGTATATTTTTCTTGATGAATCAGGATTCCATCTTCCTGTTGTTTAATTTGTAATCCCAAAAAATATTTGAGTTCTCCCATCAGATTCATCTCAAATTCTCCTTATATAAGCTCAGAAAAACTTTTACACAAATGTTGATTAGTTGCACAAAAAATTATATCATCTACATAAATTTGAACAATAAGAAATCATTTTTCTCATGCATAATAAATAAAGTTGTATCAATGTTTCCTCTTTTAAAGCTATTTTTAAGCAGAAAAGAGCTAAATCTTTTATACTAATTTCTTAGAGCTTATTTCAAACTATATAGAGCTTTTGTCAGCTTAAAAACATGATGAGGAAATGTTTCATTTTCAAAACTAGGAGGTTGTTTAACATACACTTCTTCAGAAATAAAACCATTTGGAAGGCAGATTCAACATCCATTTGATATAGAACAAAACTTCTATATGCTGCAAAGGCAAGCAGCTTTCTGATAGCTTCTAATCTTGCAACACGAGTAAATGTCTTATCATAATCAATTCCCTCTTGTTGATTCTAGCCTTACTTTATTTCTAATTATTTTCTCACTTTCGTCAAGCTTGTTTCTAAATACCCATCTAGTGCCTATGACAAAATGTCCTTTGGGAAGAGGGACCAAAGTCTAGACCTTACTCTTTTTAAACTGATTTAGTTCTTCTTGTATTTCACCTATCCAACTTTTATTTTGAAGTGCTTCATCAACACTTTCTGGTTGAGTTTATGAGATCAAGGCCAAGTTGGATTCTTTACTGAGAGATGATCTGGTTCTAACCCCTTGAGATGGTTCATCAATGATTCAATTTTAACAGATGGCTTTCAAATCTTTTGCACCAATGTATCTTCTCTTAATGGACGACTCCTTTGAATATTCTATAATATCATCAAAAACATGTTGAGGATAGAAAGATTCAGAATCATTATTGTTTTATCTTGTGGCTATCTGAAGGGAATGCTGATTTTGTGAATTGTTATTTAGAGACAAATTCTCCATATCTTTTGCTAAGTCTTGAATATTCTGATCAATATCTTTCTTCTTTTCTTTGAAGATTATGTGTATAGTCTTTTCCATAACCTGAGTCTTCTTGTTGTATATCTTGTAAGCTTTAGACATAGAAGAATATCCTAGAAATATACCAGGATCAGATTTAGGATTAAACTTTGATAGCTTATCCTTGGTGTTAAGAATAAAACATTCGTATCCAAATATAAGTAAAAAAATGTTGGGTTTCCTTCATTTTCATAATTCACAGGGGGTTTTCTTGATTATTAGTATTATGAAAACATGATTTTGAATATAGCAAATAGTGTTAACTGTTTCTGCCCAAAAGCTTTTTGACAAACCACTTCTAAAAGCATGGTTTTGGCCATTTGTTTGTAAAGATCTGTTCTTTCTTTCAACAATCCTATTTTGTTGAGGTGTTCTAGAAGAAGAAAAGTTATGAGAAATGCCATTTTCATTACAAAATTTTTTGAAAACATGACTTTCAAATTCACCATCATGATTTGATCTGATAGATGAAATGCAGAAACTTTTTTCATTTTGAACTCTTATCCTTATGGTCTAGGAATATAATCCATGTAAATTTGGAAAAGTCATTCATAACGACTAGACTATATTTCTTACCACTTAGATTAGCAATTCTAATTGGTCAAAAAAATTTAAGATGTAAAAACTCAGGTGGTCTAGTAGTTGAGACTACATTCTTGCCGTGGAAAGAACTCTTGGTTTGTTTACCCGTTTGACAAAACTCACAAGTTGAGTCATTGTCAAAATTGATCTTAGGTAAAGTTTTGACAAGCTCTTTTTGATAAATCTTAGTGATTAATCTCATAGTAGTATGACTAAGTTTTTTGTGTCATATCCACTTCTTATTCACAAAAGATACCAAACATTTTACATTTTGATCTAGAAGGTTATCTAGATATAATACATAAGTATTATTACGCCTTCCAGCAGTAAGAATGATTTTATCTGATTTAGAATCTTTTATGATGCAATGAAAAGGTTCAAACACAACTCTGTAACCTTGGTCACAAAATTGAATAATGCTTAGAAGGTTGTGAATCAATCCTTCAACTAATATAACATCAATAATCAAGTTAGAGTTATTCATACTAACATTACCTATGCCAATGATTTTTGACTTGATACCATTAGCAAACTTCATGATTCCTCTATCTTTGGGTCTGAGATTTCTAAACCAGGACTTGTTTCCAGTCATATGTCTGGAGCAGCCACTATTCAGATACCACTTCATCTCCTTCTGGTGGTGTGATTTAAGATACACTTACATCATAAACCATTTTCACTTTAGGTACCTATATCTTTTTTGCTTCTTTTGGGTTAGTTGTCTTTATGGGCTTTTTCACCTTCTGTCTTTTTGCTTTCCTTCTGGAAAAGTATTTTTTAGAATAGTGTCTCTTCTCAGAACAGTATATACAAATAGGAATTTTGCTTTGAGAATTTTTGGTTGATTTCTCATTATCTTCCTTCTCAAACATAAGTCCTGTTTTATCAAAATATGGCGTTTGGCTTTCATGGCCTTAGAAGAGCTAGATTGTCTTTTAGTGCACTTCAAGATAATGGATTTGCCTTTTTTGGTGGATTCCTTAGAGGCTTCATTTAGCTCAATCTCATGAGTCTTAAGAACCTAATGAGAGCATCAAGACTTGGCACATTCAAGTCTTTGGCTTTTTGAATGGCTGTCACTTTGAGGCGCTAAGCCCTTGAAAGGCTTCTCAGAATTTTTCTCACTATTTTAGCATTGGTATAAATTTAGTTGGTATCTCATCAATATTTTCATGCTTTATCATCTTGAACATTTCATATTGATACACTAACATATTGATCTTGGTTTCTTTCACTTAATCAGTTACTTCATGAAGAGTCTGAAGTCTGTCCCAGATTTCTTTGGTAGAGTCACATGAAATGATCTTATTGTATTCACTCTTGCTCAAAGCACATGTAAGGAGGTATTTTGCTTTGACATTCATTTGCACTTTAGCCTTATGTTGATTAGTCCACTAACTTCTAGGAATAGTTTTGACTACTATAGGTGGAGCTTGATTAGGATCTACAACCACTTGCGACACTAGTTGCTCTATGGTTGGAACATAGTCACCATTTTCTATGATCTCCCACATATTAATGCTAGTAGACTCAATAAAGAGTCTTATTCTATCCTTTCAGTTGGGATAATCTTCACCATTGAAGTATAGAGGGTGGTTGATAGAATGTCTCTTAACAATATGATTGATTTGTTATGT
Organism: Pterocarpus macrocarpus; assembly: GCA_031439585.1. Classification (NCBI taxonomy): domain Eukaryota; kingdom Viridiplantae; phylum Streptophyta; class Magnoliopsida; order Fabales; family Fabaceae; genus Pterocarpus; species Pterocarpus macrocarpus. The sequence continues at coordinate 28,780,514 of CM062513.1, read as the reverse complement.
CATCCTCTGGATTTTTTACCTCAACAACCGTTTGGAAGCTCAACCCTAGAGGCTGAGCTCTGATACCAATTGTAGGAAGAAGTAGCGCGAGATAGGGGGTTGAATCGTGCTTCTAAAAGCTTTTTGTTCCTTAAAAACTTCCGAAAAAAAAAATCTCAAGTCTTTGGACTTGGAATGCGAAAGCATTTAAATTAGGGACAAATTTTATTGTTCTTATAATACTATTGTTTTAGCAACATATATATATATATATATATATATATATATGAGCACACGGAAAAGTAAATTTGCTGTGAAGAAGGTAAAAGTGATAAGGATAGGGAATCATGTAAAAGAATTTTATACTTGTTCGACCAAACCAGTTGCCTATCTCCAGTCTCCAATAGATCAGTTGAGATTTTATAAACTAAGTATTCTTTATGCAAGCTTTTCTAAGCTTTTATAACAGTGTAGTTTTTCCTAGGCTCTCCAATTTAACCATGTGAGTAGTATTTGCCAAGTCTCTTCAAGTTCATGAAGAGTAGTATTTTATCCTAGTCTTTTCAAGCTCACAAAGACCATTACCGGGTCAGGTTACAATATAAAGAATGAATGGTTTATATTTGGATAACACTCACATTAAATCACTCAAAAGTGTATATTCACTTAAGTATAGTGTGTAGTGACTTTTCAAAACATTCAGTAAAAGGAAATTTGCTAGTACACAATATGGTTGAAAAACATGAAGTCTTTGCAGATATTTGAAGGCTTAGATTGCTTAACTAACCAACTAACTCTTCATTGTCTTTGGTTTATATAGACTTCAAAAATCTAGCCATTGAGACTTTTAAATCTTGAGTCTAGAGTCGTTTGATCCACTAGTCTAAAGCTGGATAGAGAAGAAGTTGCTTTCTTTCTCAGCAAGTAGAAATATCATAGAAGAAGAAAACCAGCAGTTGATGGTTCACCAAATTTTCAAATTTGTCAGTGCTTCTTTTGGATCTTGTCTTGTCAAGTTTGACTTTTAGAAACGATTCATGAATTGTGCAGAAAAGTTTTGTGGGTGAGGTACTCATGTAAATTAACTTTTCTGGAAGTTATCCTTTTGAATATAGCCTTCTAGATTGTTCACCCTTCTAAAGTGCTTATAACATTTTTGATGGCTTGATTTCCTTCTAAAGACATAAATGCATCCTTTTGGACTTTTTTATACGCTTCTAGACAGAGTGTGATCATAGACTTTCCTGATATAAGTTCTTTTTCTTGCAAATATATGAGATACTTATAAGAACCTTAATCTTTGCATTATCTTATCCTCATCTCCTTGTGAGTTTAAATGATCTAGTGTGAAAGAAGATAAAACACTTGAATAAATAGTTAGTTCACATAAAAGATTTTATTAAGGATTGATTTATTGTTCATCAAAACCCTTAGCTTAATAAGATTTATATAGCTTAGTGGCTTCTAAAGGATATTAGAGCTTACAGTACATACTGTTGTTATTGTTTTCTTGAAAAAGATATTTCACATTTGACTATAATATTTAAATTAGAAAAGTCCAACAACCATTGTTGAGGTTTCAAGAAAAGACACTAAAGTCCAAACTAAAAAAAAAAATGGACACTCCACTCCATTACCCAAAAAGCATATTAATAATTAAAATTAAAGTAATATTATTACATGCTAAATAAATATATTTTAATAATAATTTAATAAAATAATAGTTTCTTAAAACTCGTAAATAATTATCTTTAAAAATTCTTATATGTGTATTGAAAAATACATTTTTTCATGTGAGTTATATTTCTTAAAAAATAAATTAAAATTATGTTTAAATATATTGCTATATGAGACTTGTTAAATTAATTAGTAATTAATATTTTTGAAAAGCAATTCTAAAGAAGATCTTATTGTTACGACAATACTAAAAAATTAGTCTCATAATAATAAAATATCTTAGTTAATATTACATTTTTTTATAATACTAATTTAAGATAATTATAAGATTTAATTTTAATATATTATTTAGATAGGATTCAAATAGAATAAAGATAACATTAGTTAGATTAAAAAATGAGAGTGAATATTAATTAGATGATAGAAAAAAAATTAAAATCATACTTAATGTGAATAAAATTAAATTAAAAATTTGTCTATAATCATAAATTGATTTAGAAAAAAGAGAAATGAGCTTTTTATTCAAGATAAAATGTGGAGGTCACTAATCTCTGCACAAAGGTGTGGTGATTAGCATTTTCCATCTTTAAATATTATCCTTTATTTTGTATTTTGTCCATATTATTTACATATATTATTGTAACTTATTTAAACATAACTAATATATTAGATGCACTAATAATAATTAATTTATTTTTTAAGGGATATAACCCACATGAAGAGATATAATTTTTTAATAAACAAATATATATATTATAAAATTTTAATAATAATTATTTATGAGTTTTATGAAGAAATTAATAGTTTATTGAATTATTATTAAAATATTTTTATTTATAGTATAATAATATTACTTTTATTTTAATATATATATATATATTGGGACAATAGAGTGGAGTGTCCATTTATCTAAGTTTGAAATTTAGTGCCTTTTCTAGAAACCTCAAGATGGTTTGTTGTACTTTTCTCCATTTAAATAGTGTTTATAAATAATAAATGAAATTTTAACTATTTCAATTAAAATAATGAAACTTTAATGAAGAAGGAGAAAAATGGATATGATTGATAACTCTCTCAAGGTCAAAAAATTCCTTTTACTTTAAATTGATTGCCTAATCTCTTAGTTACAAAGTAATTTAGGAAAATATTAAAGCTTTATGGATTCCTAAGATGACCATATGAGTCACATTTATCTATCTCTAGTTTTCGCTTAACTCACCGTATTTATGATGAGAAGCTTTATTTACAAACTATATCTCTAGTTATTGCAAACCAATAAATCAGTTGAATAATGGCCAATTACTCAAAAATATTAGGAACAGTCATAAACACTTAATAATCAAGATAAAAACATAAATCAAATCAATCCATGAGTCGCATCATCACATAGTTGGATCCATCAATACCCTAGAGCGGGGTTTAGTTCATGATGGAATCACAAACAACAGAAAAAGTAAAAGGAAGAACAAAAGAAAGAGTAGCCATGAAGAAGAACAAGGATTCCAATGTTCTGAGGGTGAAGGATGTCTCCAACTATTCACAAAACTCTCCACAATGCTCCTTGAATCTTTAAGCCTCTCCTCTAGGGTTGTCTCTAGTGTTTAGAGTGTCAAAAGGTGTCAAAAAGGCCGTCCAAATCTTTTAAATAATGCCCCAAGATCTTCTCTCGCAAGGTTGCTTCGAAAAATAGACTTTCCACATTTATCGCAGCCGCGCTCGAGCGCGCTATTAACGCTCGAGCGTGCTCCACTGCACCATAGACTTATTCTCTCTGTTTCAGGCTGCGCTCGAGCACGGGGTCTCACGCTGGAGCGTACATCTAAAACAGCAACTCTGTAGATTTGTCTCTTTTGCTCACTTCTAGGCTCAATAGTGGTCAGAATAGTTGGAATTTGCCATCAGAGGTGGAAATAGCAATTGTAGATCTTTGAGTAAGCTTTCCAACGCAATAAGAACCACCTCAATTGGAGTTTTGTAACTCAAGATATAGTCAAAACACTGATGAATAGTCAGGCTTGACAGCATCAGAGACAAAATGCAACTTCAATCTTGTTTTGCCTTTTTCTCCTAGAGGACCTGAGAATCCGAAAAAGTGCTCAACATCAAAGTTGGACATCTCCTTCTCATCTTTCTAAAGAGTCCTAAATCATGTCAAGTTGACTTCCAGAGAGTTAGATATGAATTTTCTCTTGTGACATGGTCTTGAAATCCAACAAAATGGACTACTTAAGAACCTAAATCAAAGAAACCAACTAAAATACTCAAATAAATTTATGTAACCAAAGCCTAAATCTAAATAAAACAGAACAAAAATACCTCATTATGGGGAGTTATTAATGATATAAACTTGAATGAGCTTTTACAAATTAGTTTATAGGGAAAAAATGTGACATGAGATGTAAATTTTAGTGAAGGTAGAGGTTATTATTATAAAAAATTATATTAAAAACCACTTATGCTTTGTTTTATTTTGTAAGTTAAAGATCACAAATTTTGAAAATGAAATTTTTGTTCTTCACCAGTATTCTCCATTGGAGACAATTTTTTTTGAGCCATGGCTGGATACAAATGTTGACAAATATACTAGCTAGGATTCAAAGTGTGGTTCGTTACTTGCAGAGACTAGCTCCTTCTGCTAGATCCAACTGTCGTTGGTTTTAAAATGGAAAGGTAAATGATTTTTGTTTATTTTACTTCTTTTTTATAATTTTACTTCTAAAAAGGTCTAAAAATACTTTGAATGTGTTTGAATTGGTGTTGGAGAGCTACAAACTAGCTTTAGTAATTTCGAATGGGCATTTGGAGGTAAGTATAAATATTTGGCAATTTTAAATTTGTAAAAGTTTGCCATGATTTTTTTCACAAAATGAGGCTTGAAGAAAAGCTGTAATGAGTTATTTTGTGTTCAAGTCACTTTTGCTTTTCATTAATAAGGTTTTGTCCCTTTTACACATTTTTTTTGGTAAGATTATCTTATAACAATATAAAATATGTTATATATGTAATCAAACAAATAAAGTAATCTTGATCAATATCATTCACACAATATTCTTTTTTACAAAATCATTTTTGACATAAAAGTTTTTAGACATAAATCTTGTTATAGTTGTGAGGTATCAGATCTCAAATGATCTTGGAAGAAAACGTTGTGAAAGAAAGAATGTCAGCTAAAGAGAATGAAAACTAATACGTGATGTTTATTTTTTGAATTGAATTCGAAACTAATAAGACCACACTATGCTTAAGTCATGTTGCTGTATTTATTAGTCACTATAGCTAAACTAGCGGAACATTTCTAACTTTAAAGTAGTTGATTCATGAAAATAGTATATAATTTTTATATTTAAAATAATAATTTCTAATACCAAGCCTTATAGCGCATATAATCGATAATACAATTACAGCGTACAATACGAAAATCCATATAGAATAAAGAGGCAATATAATTTATCTACATATTTGAGCAAGTCATAGATTTAGATACATAAGTACTAGACATACATAGCTATATATCAATATCAAGATTGTACACAAGCAAGTCAAATTAGCAAGGCCCTAGGCCAAGCTAAACAAAATATGTGTAAAGTCATCCCAAAAGAAAACAAACAAGCATAAGAGTTCCTATAAGTACGCTAGACCGGCGACTGTAGAAAATATATAGTCTAAAGCTACTATGGGCCACCAGAACTAGTGAGTCCAAGGCAGAATCATAATGCCAATCCCCTCAAGCTCTTCCAAGAAAATCACCATGAATGCCATCAGCTTCATTTGAGGACGACACAGGAACACACGGGGAAGAGAAATAAGATATATCTCTGTAAGGATTCCTAGCTAAGCATATAGCAACGTCATCATTGCCTCAGCCACTTCAATTTATTTAATAAAATCGATGAACAGGCGTAAATAGAATAAAGGTTCCCTTTTAACAATTTTTAAAAATATAAACTCTAAAGTGGGTTCATTTTTATTCATTCACTTAACTCAGGACTCTAAAATATAATAACATTAATAACTCGTTAAATCATCACTTCATTATCATCATGCAATGAATTTCATGCAAATTGTGTAATGCATGCTTATGCTCTTTATTTTTTGTCATGAAGACCTTCTTTTAGCACATGCGCTTATTATTACATGCCTTTGGATAGACTATCTTAAGATATGAGCTCATTCTTATCAGTGAATCATCATTCACACACAGATCTATCCCTAGCCAAGTATAAATTCCTTGACTCAAGCAAGATTATCAGGTATAAATTCCCTAACTAAAGCAAGGTTGTCAGGTATAAGTTCCCTAACCTTAAATAAAGTAGTTAACTAGATATAAATTTTCTTATTGATCACCATAAGTCTTATCAAGTATAAATTCCTTCATTCAAGCAACATTCTCAGGTATAAATTAGTTAACTGACGTGAATAGAGGTACAACCTAGATATGCTAGAAAGATTGTGCCATAACTCTCATTTCAAGTCTGAATTAAGCAAATTGGGTGTCCACTTAAAGTTAAGAGGTAGAGAATTAATTTGAACTCAAGAGCAATGTTGGATTTTCACATTTGAGGTCCAATAAGTAGTGAGAAAATATGGACGCAAAAGAAAAGTCTCATTTTTAGGAATTTAGCTTCTCTCTTTAGGTTCGAGTAGATTATCTTTCTTTATTTTCTCTCCTTATCTTCTCCTCTCTTCTTCTCACCCTCTTATCTTTCCATCACCATTTTTTATTTTCTGTTTTGGTTGTGAATTCCCATGGAGGAGTAGAGTTGGAGGCTAGCTTAGGGATTCTCTAAAGGGCTTCAAGGGTTGTATCTTGAAACCTTACTCTTTAATTTCAATGTATGATGTATTTTCTTAATTCTTTGTCTCTTACTCTTTTATATGCTTGCATTGAATGGTATTGATATATGGGTTTATGAATGAGGAATTAGTTAGGTGATTACTAATTGGTTAATTGGTATGAATTTGATTAATTAAAGAATTAAGAATTGGGTTTGGGTCCAAACCTAGGCTAATGCAATTGGGGCTAAAAATCAACATAGGTTAATTAGAGTTGAGGTCTCGATTATCTAATTAATTGTATGTTAGTTGGATGCCTAGAGGTTTCTAGGTAGAATCGTGTGGTTGTTAGTAGAGGTCTCTCTAATATCTCAAGTTAGCCACACACCATGTGTTTGATCATATGCGCATTTGTGATAGATATGCTTTTGGCCTTAGAAAATCTTTGAGCTAGTGTCTGTTTTAATTGTTAGTTTCTTTTCTTAATTAGCTTTCTTGCATGCAAATAAAACCCTTTTGCTACTAATAAAATAGTCATCAACATCCTTGTGAGACAACCTTAGTTGTACTATACTTCAAATTTAGTATAATTAAGTATTTTAAAATTGTAATTTGGAACAAGCTACGACACTCGCTGTTAACTATATATAATCTAATGAAGTGCATTGAACCAGTGTTGAGTCCTTAAGTCACGCAACCCATAATTCCAATCAGAATTAAACTCTTCTGATCAACAGAAAATGTAATTAAGAATAATCCATCAAAATCACTTTAACACACAATTTCAAAATCATCAATTAAAATCATAATCAATAATTCAAAAATTAGAAAGAAGAAGAGAAAAAACTAAGCCATGTATTGATGAAGAACCAGGATCTCAAGATTTTAACTCAAGAAGATCTCTAAGGCCTGGATTGGTTTATAGGTTTTACACTAACATTCTAAATTAAGGATGCAAAAAAAATAAAGTAAGGGATGAAAAGTACTACGAACAAAAAGAGAGAAAATGAAAAAGAGGGAGTTTGATTCAATTTTCCTACTACACCCAATCTCATCTTGTGTTTTTCCTTGATGCTCCATAAAACCTAACCCAAACCTTCATTTTTCCATGTAATTTCAATTCAACCCATTAGCGGAGCAAGTTAGCTTTCAATTGGCCTTGATCCCATGCAATTTTGCCCTAAATTGAGTGACTTATGGCTCAAAAACTGCCTAAAGATTAACAGCATACTTGTTTTTGACTTCAACAACCCAAATGACCTTCAATATAGTGGAATTGGCTCGAAATATCTTCATAACATTTGTAGCCTATTGAGGTTGTTTTTCTATAAAATAAGTTTGGTATTAATTAGACATCTAGAACTTGAGATATGATCAATTTACTAAAATAGTTTTAAGAACAAAAGATACTCAAGAAAATCAATAAAAGTCAATTATAAGGCCAATTAATTATTTGACTTACTCTATTAAACCATTTCAAAGGCCAAAACACTAAATGTGAAAGTTGATTAAAATATAAAAATGCTAATTATCAATAGCGGAGGATGGTGACATTAGAGAGGGAAAGATGGGGAGAGAAGGGAATGGTGAAAAGAGAAGATGATAACAATAGAGCATTTTTTCAATTAACAAATTAATTTTCTTTTAATAATAGCCACGTAGATTTTTGATTGGAATATAACTAAGAAACTTTGCAAGTTAGGATTGGTCCACATGTGAGATACACCAAACATTTTCTAAAAGCTAATGCACCAGAGAATGCCTCTATACTCGTATAGATATTGTGCAAATCATTAATTTTTGGCAAAAATAATTGATTTATCATATAACTTATTTTTTGTTTTCAAATTTATCTTCTAATTAATAAACATTTCAAATTCGTCCTTTAAATAATAAATATTTTAAATTCATCCTCTAACTTTTAAAATCGAACATATTTGTCCTCTTTGCAACATTTTTGCAAATATTGTTTATTACCTTAAACATGTTAAATTTTTAAAAGTTAGAGGATAAATTTAAGATGTTTATTAGTAGATGAATCAATTATTTTTGACTTAATTTTTTGACATTGTGCAAAATTGCAAATAGCATAATCATAAGCAACAATCCTATAATAGGTGCATGAAACAGTTAAGTTTTGACATTGACCAATGGTAACATTACATCTGGAGAGTGGCGAGGGGGTAGTAGTTGGTCAAACTTAATTAAGAGGAGTATAATTTCCGAAGCCCCACTTTCCTCCTCCACTTGTCCCCCGCTGCTGCCACCACATCTCCTCCGTACGCACGCTCGCCTTGCTCGGCTAGTAGCACTCTGTGTCGTTGCCGTCGACTCCTCTTCACGGTCCTCCTCCGACCATCACCGTAGAAGAACTCGTTGCTGCTTTCCATGGCGTCACCTACACGACGAAACATGATGGGACATGTGGACTGCACGGCACTGGCAGCGAAGAAGCACTTGATCTCGAATAGGTCAGAGCTTGTGTCGCTTGATGCGTCATTGTCGTCAAGGTCTACCCCATTCCTAGCCGCTGCTATCGTGGGCGCCACCGCCCCACTGTTTAGCATCACCACATTGAAGAATGAAAGACCGTAGCAAGTTTGTGCGCAAAACTTGTGTGGATCTGTACAAGTTTTGTTCTTGAATAAAGAGAGAAAAAGAACTTGTGAGATTTGATGTCCATTGATGAATCTTCCCCCCCTTTTTTTGTAACTTCAAAAATAGAATTTTTTTTTTGGTGCAAAACTTCACAGACCTATACAAGCTTTGTTTTTTAACAGAGAAAGAAAGAGAATTTGTGATATTACATATCAAGAGTTTTGATGTCTATTCATGAATTTTTTTTCTCTTTTATTTTTTGTAGATTTACAAATAGATTTTTTTAGTGTGCAAAACTTCTCAAATAGATTCAGATGCTGGGATTCATTTGTAGAGATCTGTTAAATTATACAGTTGCTGGTATAACTTCACATGATCGTGTGAAGCTCGAAGCAGTAAAAGTGGTTTATAATGGGTGAAGCTTGTTTGAAATTTCTCACTTAGGCGAAGGGGACCAAAATGTTGAGGGGAGGGGTAGGCAAAAGTGGTGGCAATGGCATTCCAACGATGGCTGTAGTGGCAGTGTTGTTCCAAGTGGAAGTGCAACATGGTAAGAGTAGACTGTCTTGTGGGAGGAAGAGGGAGAGAAACAGGGAATTGTTTTTTAATATAAGATTTAAAACTTAATTGAAACAAACTATTCGTTAAAATCATTTAAAATATCTTGATAAAGTTTCCACCACCCCCTCTCCACTCTCCACATGTTAGGTTATCATTGGATAAACTCAGCACTTCATGACAAGGCAAACAACTTGTGCTTCATCTAACCCCACAATATGTTAATAATTCAGAAATCGTCTAGAAAAGGAAGGGGAAAAACAAAAGTAAAATATTCCTTCTTCTTCCTTACTGGTGAAAAGACGTATCGATGGTGACATTTGATCGAACTTCGCAGTTTTGAGACCATAGCACGGTTACTTGACTCACATAGTCAATGTGCATTTCTCTGCAATGCTTACTTATTGATCCTATGTAGCTACAAAGCTTCATCGAAGGCCGACGAAGATGGAACATAGAAGAAGAATATTCCTCTTCTTTTTCTGAATTTTCCGTTTTTTTACGTATTTTTTATTCGTAACAATTGATAATTATTTTAAAAGATCAATTTTTACTTCAGGTCGTTAACAGTTTAGAGCTTAGACAGAAGTCAGATCACTAATAAAATGAGATGTCTGCACAATATCAACAAAAATATATATATATTTGAGGTTTTAAGCATTCAACGTCCAACCACATGGTATAAAAGAAATTTCTTCAATATTTCTCCATTATGAAATTGCAAAAGTAACACCGTATGCGTTAGATTTTACGTTTTTTGGTGCGCGTCAGATGATTAGTTAGTATAAACTAGACAAAGGAAATTTCTTGGCAATGCATTTATCATCACTCTTCAAGTTACCCGTTAAATGTTTTCATTTATAAAGCATTGGTGGGACCTTGCGCATTCTTTATTAGAGGTACTACCTCTGGATTTTAACGCGGCAACTCCAATAGGGCTTGTTAAGGTTTCCTGAAATCATTGCGATTCACCAAAAGTATTTCTAGTCTAGTTCCAAAGTGGAACAATTGAATTCGTTGCAGCTACTTTTGTTCAGCCCGCCTTCATTTGTCTTAATTCAGAAAGAAGCTGATCCAACTGAATTTTGTGAATTTTAGCCCCTGGGGTGTTCTGTAGGCTTGTAGAGTTGAGCAAGAATTGAAGTTATGGCCGGAAGTCTGTTTAGTGGAGGTGCTGTTGGGGTTCTTATGCAAGAGGCGCTAACAGCAGCTCTAGAAATGGTAGACATGAGTCGAAATTTCAATGCAACCTTGGAAACCAACAAGGACACCTTGGAGGCTTTGACTCCTGTTGTTGAACAGATCAAAAAATACGGCAGGCAGTTGGATCGCTCCACAGAAGAAATACGGCAGGCAGTTGGATCGCTCCACAGAAGGTTGGAAAATATAATGAAAGCAAGCAAAGAGCGTGTCAACAAGTACTCCAACTTTGGTCGGTGGAGGTTTCTTAGGTTTCTTTTGTTTCCCTCGGTACCATGACAAGCTTCAGGAAATGGACAAGAAGCTTGCGAAGCACTTATCTACGAATATGCAAGCCCAGATGGCAAGGGATTTGATGGAGACCCTATCCAACGTGAGACAGATTCTTGCGATGCTTAGCAAGGAGAATGCTGGCCCGGGAAATCATGGGAAACTGTTAAGGGGTCTGAGCGGGGCTCCTGAAAAGCCAGAGTTTACTGTGGGGTTGGATGAGCCTTTGAGGAAGTTGAAGATAGAGCTGCTCAAGAGGGATGGTGTGTCTGTCGACCCTGTCCTCTTGTTGACTGGTTTGGGAGGATCAGGAAAGAGCACATTGGCTAAGATGCTCTGTAGGGACGAGCAAGTCAGAGGTATGTGGCCATAGAAGGCTCTTTTTCCATACATGTTTTATGTTTGGTTGTGACTTAAGTAGCTCTGTAGAGAATACGGATCACCCTGTGTTTGACTTGTTTCTCATGAATCCTTCCTTATTTGATGTTAGATTCTTAGCTGGAGGACATTTTTATTACTTTCGTGTTTGTTCCCCTTTTTTCCTAGGAATAGAATTCCGTATTTTTTCCTGTAATTAACAAGTAACATAGCATGCGTATCCAAGCATATGGAATGTTGAAAAGCGAAAGAAGTATGTCCAAAATTTGGAGTACAGTTTCCATGGTTTTGTAATGTTTAATTAGAGTAGCTCCAAGCAGAGCTCAAGCTTCCTGCTACTTATTCCTTTTCCCCTCCATTTCATCATTTGAGACGTCCTAAATGTGTCAGTAAGGGAATCATTACTCCTTTAGCCCTTTTTTTTCCCTTACGAAATTGTTCTAAGGTATGTTGTGTCATGTGAGGATAGAAAAGGTAGATTCCTCTAGGCATATTTACACAGTCACCTAAAAGCTTAAATTTTCCAAGGAGATGATTCATGATATACGTGAAGCCTCTACAATCAAGTGGAATTTTGATCCCTATTACCCTCATTTTTATTATTAGAAGTTGAATTTTAGTGCAATGTCTCCTCCTATCATGTTTACGTGTATTCTTAATTACAGTAGAATATGTAATCTTATTTGAATTTGAAGTACTATAGTCCATTGAAATGACTTGCTCATATAAAGCATGCATTCTAGGATAGTACCAAACCTCAAAAGCTCCTTTTTAGAAAGTTGTTTGCTTTGACTAGGCATGTTCGGTGAGAATATCTTCTTTGTGACGGTCTCGAAGACACCCAAGTTGAAGACCATTGTGCAGAAACTATTTGAACACTGTGGACGTTGGGTGCCTGAGTTTCAAACCGATGAAGAGGCAATTGACCGGTTGGGACTTCTGCTGAATCAAGTTGGGGATGGAGGTAGTCCAATATTGTTGGTCCTGGATGATGTTTGGCCTGGCTCTGAAGCCCTTGTTGAGAAGTTATATTTCCTGACATTCCAGATTATAAGATTATGGTCACGTCAAGAGTTGCATTTCCCAGATTTGGTACTCAATGCCACTTGAAGCCACTTGATCATGATGATGCAGTATCTGTTTTCCGTCACTTTGCTAAACTGAATGTCGTCACCAACTCGTATGAGCCTGATGAAAATCTTGTCCAAGAGGTGCATTCTCTTACCTTGTGATAAGTAATAATATATGTTCTTCTACTTCTCCAAAATCACTCAAACCAATGAAACATGATTGTATGTGATAAGTCAAGAATTTTATGTTGTTGAATTGTCGTCATGCTGCAGTAGCATATTTACAAATTGCCAATGAATAAAGAAAATGGTTACTAGAACCATGTTTTGATCCTTGTATCCCATTCAAACCAATAAAGTTGACTAGAGTACTTGCAGCCTTGCTACCTAAGAGCATTACCATGTACAGTTTCTGACTTTACTTGCTTGTCCTGAAATGCAGATAGTGAGAGGTTGTAAGGGTTCACCTTTGGCCCTTTAAGTTATTGGTGGATCTCTCTGTCGGCAGCCTTTTGAAGTCTGGCAAAATATGAAGGAACGGTTGAAAAGTCAGTCCATTCTTGAATCTAATGAAGACTTACTTGCTCCGCTTCAGAATAGTTTAGATATATTGGAAGATATCAAGGAGAAGGAGTGTTTCATGGACCTAGGCCTATTTCCTGAAGACCAAAGGATCCGTGTTCCTGTCCTGATTGACATGTGGACGGAACTGCATGAACTTGATGAGGATGGCCAAGAAGCAATGCGTATTATCCATAGTTTAACCACCAAGAATTTGGCTAATCTTATAATTACAAGGTACACAGAATCTTTTTATTCTTTCTTGTGGGTCATTTAATGCTTTATCACGGTCACAAACAGCCAAAATATTTTCTTATTATGAAATGAATTCCAGCATATTTATTAAGTTTATATGCATGCTTTTGGTAGCATATTTTAGTCAAACGAACTTTCAAAAGTATTTACTTGTTGATTTTACACGAGTCCATACTAGAGTTTACATGTTCTTATATTAGTGGTCACTTACAGGAAATTTGTGATTATAGATGCATTCCTTCGTCGCATTTGATTCAAATACAATATCCGGTCAACTAATCTGATCCAAAAGCAACCGTACATGCTTCTATAGCATATGGATCTGTGACTTTCTGCATGTCACTATGCAAACAAATAATAATAATAAGAACAATGTACTAAATAGACTAATTTTTATCGATCTTTTTAAGGATTTTGATTCTTCCATAGATAACTAAATTATGCCTGTTGAACAGGAAAGTTGCAAAGGACGAGGACATGTACTACAATAACCACTACCTTATGCAGCATGATCTCCTTAGAGAGCTAGCAATCCAGCAAAGCAAAAAAGAACCAATTGAACAGAGGAAAAGACTGATGATTGATCGCCCCGAATGTTGGGTAGGACAGAATCAGCAGGGTATCATTTCTCCCATGCTATCATTCTTTCCCATAAGGTTGATGGAACACAAGCAGAAACAGGTCGCTGCCCGCGTGTTGTCTATTTCAACTGGTTTCTCTCTCTATCTCTCTGTCTCTCTCTGTATGTCTAAATTACATCCCCACATGGACAAATCAGAAATGCTAATAAGAAAAGCTTTCTCTTTCATGGCAATCGTAATCCGTTCTTGATGCTATATAGGATGCTTTTTGCAGATGAAACGTTAACTTCAGATTGGTGCAACATGCAACCTGATGAAACCGAAGTTCTGGTTTTAAATATTCGTTCAAGCAAGTACACCCTGCCGGAGTTCACTAAGAAAATGAGTAAACTCAAAGTTCTGATAGCCACAAATTACGGTTTTCATCCTTCTGAATTAAACAAATTTGAGTTACTTGGCTATCTACCTGACTTGAAAAGGATCAGATTAGAGAATGTTTCAGTTCCATGCCTATGCAAATTCAAGAATCTGCAAAGGTTATCACTTCACATGTGTAATACAAAGCAGGTTTTTGAAAGCAGTGCCATCAAAATTTCAGATGCACTGCCAAATCTAGTGGAAATGAACATTGACTATTGCAAGGATCTGGTGGAATTGCCTTCTGATCTCTTTAACATTATCACCATGGAGAAGCTTAGCATCACTAGCTGTCACAAGCTTTCTGCACTCCCCCAAGAAATTGAAAACCTGGAGAATTTGGAGTTGCTAAGGCTTGGTTCCTGTACTGAATTACTTGAGATCCCAGAATCCGTTGGAAGGCTTCAGAAGCTAAGCTGTCTTGACATCTCAAACTGTGTAAAACTTAACCAGTTACCAAGGGACATTGGTGACTTGCTTAGTCTTAAGAAGCTCTACATGTGGGTTTGCTCAAGTCTGAGCGGACTGCATCAATTGCCATCCTCAGTTGTTAAATTTCAGCATCTGCAGCATGAATTGTATGTGACCTGCGATGAAGATGTGGTTGCTTTATGGGAAGATTTCACTAGCTTTGCCAATCTAAAGATAGATACATTTAAAGCAGATTTCAGCTTAGGTTGGCTATAGTTCTGGAGACTAGTTCTTGAAGTTGCTAAAATTGCTGAAGTTGCTCTCAGTCATGTGAAATTTGAAACAATGTCATTCCTCCTACAGTTATCAATTTACTGTCACTTTCTCCTAGTAATTATCATGTAAAAGAGCAAGAGTTGGATCTCGATTGGCTACACTAGCAAGTTTGTGTCTGGATTAGAATTTATAAACTTGAATTTACATCAACTTTGATATTGCAAAGTTGATTTTAATTAAAAGTGAATTCATTATAATCTACTACTATAATATTTTAGAAGTATTACTTGAAAATTATTGCCAAGTGTCAGGTACTCTTGATTCTCTGCAAACTTAAAAAAATTTCTATTTCAGGAAAGTATACAAATTTAATTCAAAATAAAATATTTAAAATTTGTATCAACCAATCACTTCAATTCCTTTTATATTATACCACTATAATAATGGTTCACATAAATAATTAATGTAAAAATTTTAAATTGACTAATCAATGATGATCCACTATCCTTGATATCCGGAACCATTCATTTTGAAAATAAATTATTTATTATTTATGTTACCAGCATTACCAACTTTTATTCATTATTACTCATTCATCAATGTGATTTGGATTTGAAATGATACCCACTAATATGCAGACCCATTTATTCACGGTTTTTGACCACTGATGATGATAGGTAGAAATTGTTACTATTGAAGTGGAGAGTTAGACAAACGGGAAATTAAAAGTTTTATATTAATGTTATATCATTTAGTAAATCAATAAATTAGTAATCATATTACATGAAAATTGTGAGTCTATATCTCCTTATAATCATGAAACTAAATTATGCATTTTTTTATTTAAAATTACTTTACTAGAAAGCTGAAGAAAAAGAAGAAAATAGTAAGGTAATGTCCATATAAAGTAAATTACATTTTTAACCTTATAAAACAAATTACATTTTTTAATGATGAGTTATTATATAAAATATTTAAGTGGAACGTCTTATTAAAATTAATTTCCTATGAAATTAATAAAAAGGGAGAGTGAGGAGAAATAAATTTATTTTTTTAGTTGTTCAATTAGCATTTAATAATTGGAATTACATATTCTAATAAAACAAATTGCATTTTTAATAAATAGTTGTATGTGAAGTATTTATTTTGATTTTTTTTCTTTAAAATTATTTTATTAGAAAGTTAATGAAAAAGAAGGGAGAGAAAAACAAAAATAAATTTTGGTTTAAATATATTTTTATTAGTCCCTATAAATATAGATCATTTTAGTTTTAGTCCCTTTAAAATTTTTCTTTAGCTTTTGGTTCCTCTTTTAGCATTTGTTAAGTGGTGATATTTATAAAGATCAAAAGAAGATTTTCTTAAAATATTTATAAGGACAAAAAATAAAATTTTCAATATTTATAAGCACTAAATGTAAATTTAAAATACTTATAGGGACCAAAATTTAGAATGATATGGACAAAAAATATAATATTAAAAAAAAAGAGGGAATAAAAGTAAAAATTATTTTTAAAATAACTAAAACCAAAATAATCAATATTTATAGGGATTAAAAGTATATTTAAGCTATGAATTTTATTGAGTTGTTTGATCTTCACTTAAACATTGGCAATAGATATGCTTATAAAAGGAATTACACTTTCAATAATAATAAGTTGTTATATGAAATGTTTTTATGTAATTTTTTTCTTTCAAATTTTGGTCTATAATGCTAAAGAAACGATGGAGATATAGGGATAAGAAATAAGTTGTTCAATCTTCACTTACAAATATGAAGGGAATATCTTTCACAAATTACATTTTTTATAATGAGTTGTTATATGAAATATTTTCTTATAATTTTGTTTCATAATTATTTTACTAGGTGCATACTGGAGAAAAGGGAGATGGAAATTGAATGATTTTTTTTAATTGTTCTATCATCACTTAAAGTCATCACTTTACAAAAGAGCTTATGTAAATTTCAGTTTCAATAATGAATTGTTGAACAAGATGCTTATGTAATATTCTTTAAAGTCATTTTACTAAAAGGCTGAAGAAAGAGGAGGGGTAGGGAAAAGGAATTAATTTTTTTGGGTTGAATAATCATCACTTAGGGGTATAAATGAGTTAGTTCGGATCAGATTTGGAGGGAAAAGAAATCCGAATCAATTAATTTTAATTGATTTGGTTTGGTTCGGATTCATAAATTTTTTTAACCAAATCCGAACCAAACCGAACCAATTAAATTCGGGTTGGTTCAGTTCGATTGATTGGATTACCCGTTTATTTTTTATTTTTTAAAATTTCAGAGAAAAATACAATAAAAAAATAAACAAGCATTAAATTTTCATATAAGTAAATTTTAAATTCTATTCTAATATTCAAAGGTTAAATCATTCTAATATTATTATGAACATAATTAAAAGAAACACAAACAAATAATTTTCATTCCAATCCATTATCATCAAGGGGCATTAACATAATATTGTCCAACTTTAACATCTATTAACACAATTAAAGAGATAAATTATCCATGCTCAAGTTCATACATAAAACAACAATACAATATAACTTGTATTACAAAATAAATCTGTAACATGTGTAATGTAACGCGTATTAGTGTGCTTATATATATATATATATATATAGTCGGGTTGAATCGGGTATCAGATTGTAAATCTCTTAATCCAATACTCGAACCGAATATTGATCGGTTTCAATCGAATCGGACCCGATTGACTCGATAAATCGAACGAAATCGAATCAATTTAATTGGTTCGGTTTAGATTTGCCGGGTTCATCAGATTGATCCAATCCACTTACACCCCTATCATCACTTATGAATTAGAGATAGATACTATTATAAAACAAAATATACTTTTAATAATTATTTATTATATGAAATGGTTCTATACAACTTCTTTTAAAAAAAAAAATTACATTATTTAGAGGTTTGAAAAAGGGTAGGAATACATAAATGGAATAATTTTTTATTTTTGGTTTTCCCAATCTTAAAATTTAAAAGTAGATATTCTTATAAAATAAATTATACTTTATTATCTGAAATATATCTATGAAATTTTTCTTTCAAATTACAAGGCTAAAGAAATGAAAGGGAAAGGGATAATTTATTCATTTTTTAAATTGTTCACTTCTTATTTAAAAATTGAAAAAATATATTTTTATAAAACAAATTATACTTTCGATTATGGGTTATTATATAAAATAAATTCATGAAAAATATTTTTTAAAAATTTGATTTATTTAATAAAATTTTTGTAATTAAACTATTTATTTCATTCTAGATCTTTTATAACATATTAAATTACTATATATAACTATATTTTAATTCGAATTTTATACTTTTTTTTGGTTAAACCTTTAAAATAAAGTAAGAATATTTTAATACTAAATTATTATGTTAAATTATATTATATAATTTACATAATTTACACCCGTGCGGTGCATGGGTTAAGAATACTAGTATGATTTATGTCTAAAAATTTTTATCTCAAAAATGAGTTAAAAAAAATATTGTTTTAATGATATTGATCAATATTTCTTTTATTTGTTTAATTATCTATATAACATATATTGATATTGTTATAAGATAACATAGATGTTTCAAAAAGAAAAAAAGTGTAAAAGGGACAAAACCTTATCAACTAAGAGCAAAAGTGAAAATCTTGAACACAAAATAACACATTGCACCTTTTATTCAAACCTCATTTTGAGAACAAAATCATGGCAAGCTTTTCCAAATTTTAAATTTCTAGATATCTATACTTACCTCTAAAAGCCCATTTGAAATTACTAAAGCTAGTTTGTAGTTGTCCAACCCTAATTGCGCTTCAAACACATTTATTTTTAATATATTAATCCTAAACACAAAGCTATGCCACACTAAGAAGTTGACACATCAAGTATCCCATGTGTTGCCACATCAACATGTTAGTTCTAATACACTCCAAACACATACACTATGCTCAAGCCATGAAATTATACTCAAAGGTTGCTAAGATGCTATGGAGACTTATAACTTGATAAAAATATAACATATGGCTCTGACAACATAATAGTTTATTACTAAATAAGGATTTACAATTTCAAGATTTGTAAAATACATCTATAATTTAAAAAGACAATGCTATGTAAGACGTAAACACCATTATACACAAAAGAGGTCTTGCTTTGCATCCTCACTTTACACTTGAGTCTGAGTTCTTGGTGCTAGACTCAAGTAATCCACACTATGCAGTTCATAAAAGACCAAAAGCTCTACTACCATTTGAAGCCTATTCTTTGTACTAGAATATTTACGGGAACACATAAATAGATAGTGAGAATATAAGATTTTCAGTAGGTACACTCAATCCACTATGCATATAAGTGTTATTGTAAGTATCTCTGCCGCTTCGATTTATTGTAAAAAAGTGGGTAAGCACACACATAGGTTCAATTTTAAGTTTGAAAACACTTTTCTCGAAACGGGTTACTTTTAGCAATCACTTGGCACTTTTTTGGAGCAAGCACAAGAGTAGTAATAATAAAATTTCTAATCATAATATTGGTAGCTATATAAGACAATAATATAATGGAATATACATATGTAGATGCACATAAACTAAATTATGCAAGTGTACTTGTCTTTGCTTATCTTTCTTTAGCTTGCTTTAATGTTTACTGCCCTTGGATAGACTGATCCAAGAGTGAGCTCAATTCGTGATTGTTGTCACACAGTATTAACCTATAAGGGGATCCATGTCTCTCTAAATTGGAGGAATCTCATTCGACCAATTGCCTTCAAAATAGAGGAATCTCATAGTTTTAGCTGCTTTTATAGGGAGGGATCTTATAACTGCATCCAAGTGAAGGAATCCACATCTTATTTGTTTAATTGCCTTCATAGGGAGGGATCTAATAATTGCCTCCAAGTGAAGGAATCCACATCTTATCTATTCATATTCTTTCATTCTTGTATATAATCATGCATGAACATGCTAAATGCACTCATGCATATGTCTCATAGCTTACTTTCATATATTCTTGCATGCATGATTTCCGTATACAAATACATAACATATAAATGTTCATAGCATTCTTAAAATTTTGCCAAAATTTCGGCAACATAACAATTGAAACATGGAGGGTCCAAAAATAGATAGTATTGTTCAATCAACCAGCCAGTCATATCAATTATATTCATCATAGATAATATATCAATATAGCATCATATTAGTGTGAAATTACATAAAAACTTATGCCTTTGAACCTTTCATAGCTTATGGGAACCTTAAATCAAGATATCCTCACGTTATTCCATTCTCCTTAAATCTGTCATGTTCTTCTAAATTACACTAAAATTTCATTTTAATTCATTTTGATCTAAAAATTTAATAGATTATAGCTCTATTTGTCTACTTTTAAATCTCTTTAGTTTCACTAAATTTTGATAAAAATAACTTGAGTTTTTTTTTATTGAAGAACCAATTTCTCTAGTGCTATTTTGACAAGGACAAATTGGGAGTTTTGTCAAAAAAAAGAAAGAAAAAGACCTCGAAGGTTTAAAGCTAGAAACTCAAACTTTTGTATTGTTACAAAGAGAACAATTCGTCAATTGGAAAAAAAAAATGATGTGGACAACTTTAGGTTAGTGATTGTGGATTTACCTTCCAAGAAGCCTTAAAATGTGTTCTTTATATCTTTTAGATGTATTATAAAGCAAATGAAATTTGCTTCTTGCGATGAACAATTTCAAGTTAAGGGAGAAATTGTAGAAGCCTATGACACTTCTACTGTCACATCTTCTAGCGAGATCTATTTTGTATTTAATATTATTAATTTGTGTTAAAGTTTTGTCTTAGCAAAGATATTTTGAAGCTTGTAATGATTAAACTTGTTTGTAGACCAAACTAATACTTATATGAGAAGTTTATGTGAATAGAGTACTTGATGTATGCATGTATATCAGAAAAAAATACAAAACCAAATCTATTCTTTTGAGCAAATACTCACTTTCCTCCACATTCTTCTTAGTCCAAAACCAACATTTGATACTAGAGCTCTCTTGAGTCTTTGAAGGGTTATGGCTATGAGTGTGAGAAAACAAGAAACATTTCTTTCACTTAAAAATCCATAAAACCTTCATTAATGGCCTCATCAAGTTTCTTAGCACCTACATCTCCTATTTTCTCATGAGAAAATTACCTAGTATGAGTTGTTAAAATGAGAACTATTTGAGTTCTTATGATCTTTGGGAGGTTATGGAAACAAAAGCAAATCCACCTCTATTGCCTGCAAATCCTATTGTAGCCCAAATAAAGCAACATAGTGAGAAGAATGCTAAGAGATTTAAAGCACTATCCTACATCCAAAATGTTGTGTTGAATGAAATATTCACAAGGATTATGCCTTGTGAAACTATAAAGAAAGCTCCCTCAAGCTAAAGTTTGAAGGTAGTAAGAAGACAAAGTAGATGTGGGTTTTGAAACTTGGGAAAGAGGTTGAGTTGTTGAGGATGAAGGATATTGAGACTGTCAAAGAATATTCTAACATGATCATGAAAGTTGTGAACAGGATTAGGCTTCTTGCAGAAGGACTCATTGAGAAGAGAATTGTAGAAAAGGTACTTGTTAGTTTTCCTGAGAAGTCCAAAGACTTAGACAGCCTAACTCTCTCAGAGTTAGTAAGTGCTTTGCAAGCATAAGAGCAGAGGAGATCACTTAGCTAAGAAGCTATTGAAGAGGCATTTTCAATAACTTACAAAGAAAAAATTCCATCAACTAGTAGTGGAAAGAAATATTTTGGTGAGAAAAAATATAAAGAGAAGAAAGAATCTCAACAGAACAAGGGTGGTAACAAGAAAAGAATTTCAATAGAATAAGGGTGGTAATAAGAAATACAAGGTTCAGTTCTGCCCACACTACAAGATCAAAGGTCATCCAACCAACTATTGCTAGTATAGACTAGGAGTTCAATGTAGGTCATTCAAACAATTTGGCCATGTAGAGAAAGTATGTAAAAACAATCCTAATCAACAAACAAAGCAGGCTCAAGTGGCAAAAAATAAAGTGCAGCAAAAAGAAAATTTGTTTGTTGCAACGTGTTATGCAACAAACTATAGTTCAAATACTTGGTTGCATTCACCACATGACTTATGATGTTGGATTATTTATAGAGCTAGACAAAAGCTACACTTGAAAGGTGAAAGTAGGAAATGGAAAGTATGTGCAAGTCAAAAGCAAAGGTGTAGTTGCAGTGGAGACCACTTTAGGTATAAGATTTATTTTTGATGTACTTTTTGTGCTTGAGATAAATGAAAACTTGCTTAGTGTTGGTTAGCTATTCGAGAAAAATTATGCAATACATTTTGAGAATAACTCATATAGTGTACTTGATCCTACTTGACCTAAAATTCTGACTGTTAAAATGCTTGATAAAACTTTCCAATTAATTGGAAGCATAATTAGATACAAGCTTTCATTAGCTCAATTGATGAATCCTCATTATGACGAGAAGATTTGTCTATTTTAATTATTTTTCTTTGAAGCACTTGTCTTGCAAAGGCTTAACTCAAAATATGCCTGCTGTTGATGTATTTAAATATATTTGTGAGGTATGTTCACTTGGAAAGCTACAGTTAATGCACATTGATGTGTGTGGACTTATCGAGAACACCATTTCTTAATAGAAGCAAATATTTCAATTTTATTTATAGATGACTTTAGCTGAATGTGTTGGGTCTATATTTTGAAGCAAAAGTCACATTTTGCTGATTTGTTTAGAAGGTTTAGAAGCTTTGTTGAGAACCAAGCTAGTTGCAAAATTATAGTACTCAGATCTAATAATGGTATTAAGTACGCATCAAAGAAGTTTGGGAGCTTTTGTGAGGAAGTTGGTATTCATCACCAACTTAAAATTCCTTACACTCCTCAACATAGTGGAGTGAGTGAAAAGAAAACTCGTACCATCATGGAGATGACAAGCTACTTGTTGATTAAGAAGAATCTTCTGAAGAATTTCTAGGTAGAGCCAGTTAATACTATTTTCTACCTACTTAACAAGTTGCCAACAAAGGATCTAAAGGATAAAACTCCATTTGAAGCACGCTCCAAGGTCAAGCTAGTTGCGGATCATCTTAGACTCTTTGGATGCTTATGTTACTTCTATATTCCAAAGATTAAGAGATACAAGCTTGATCAAAAAGGCTAATGTAGGAATTTCCTTAGGTTACAACAACAATACGCAAGGCTACATGGTGCTTAATTTGCAAATAGAAAAAATAATAGTCAATAAAGATATAAGATTTGATGAGGCTGCTATTTGGAATTGCGACAAGAAGGAGATTGAGCAAGTGAAGATTCAATTAGAAGAAGCAAATCCCAGAAGGAAGTAGATGGAGGTTCTAAAGTTGAAAGTAATATTGAAGCTATTGTAACAGGAATCAAATTGCTATTTAATATTTTTGAAAGCTGCAATATTGTAATATTGGAATTAGGCAACTATATTGAAGCAGCAAGTTCAGATGGTTAGTTGGCTGTAGTGAAGGAAGAGCTAAACATGATTGAAAAGAATGAAACTTGACAGTTAGTAGACAGAACCAAGAACATAAAAGTTATAGGTGTCAAGTGGGTATATTGAAACAAGTTAAATTCTGATGGTTCTATCAACAAACTCAAAGCACAATTGGTAGTTAAGGGATATTCTCAGCAATATGGAGTTGACTTTTTCAAATACCTTTGCTTTAGAAGTAAGGTATGACACTATAAGGCTATTAATATCCTTGGCAGCTCAACAAAGTTGGAAAACTTTTCAACTAGATGTTAAATTAGCTTTTCTCAATGGTTGATTAGAGGAAGAGATTTTTGTTGAACAATTAGAAGGTTTTGTAGTTGATAGTAATGAAGACAAAGTTTATTTACTTAAAAAGGCTCTATATAGGCTAAAACAAGCTTCAAGAGCCTAGTATAGTAGAATTTACAATTATTTATTGCAACTAGGGTTTGACAAAAGCATTAGTTAGCCTACTCTATATGTCAAGCAAGCTGGTTGTAATTTGGTTGTTATATCATTATATGTTCATGATTTGTTGGTTACTAGAAGCAACTCCACTCTTGTAAAGAAATTCAAACATGAAATGAACAATGTGTTTGAGATGATAGACTTAGGGGAAATGACCTATTTTTTCGAAATGGAGATTCATCAAACTCAATAAGGAATCTTCATATGCCAAAGAAAATATGCCATGGAAGTCTTGAAGAAATTTGGTATGGCAAATTGCAAACTAGTCAGCACTCCCTTGATGCAAAATGAGAAACTAAACAAGAAAGATAGACTAAGAAAGATAGATGCCGGTGTATATATAAGTTTAGTTGGCTATCCGTTGTATTTAACAGCCACAAGACTAGATGTTATGTTCTCTATAAGCTTGCTCTCTAGGTTCATACAAAATCCTAGTAAGAAGCATTACTAAGTTGCTAACAGGGTGCTGAGGTATATTAAAGGTACGATTGAGCCAGGAACTTGGTTTAGAAAATCTGCTAATATAAAGCTGATTGAGTGTACCGATAATGACTAGGTTGGTTCTTATGATGACATTAAAAGCACATTAACATACCAATTTGTTCAGGTGCTTTCAGTTGGAATTCTAAGAAGCAAGAAACTGTTGCACAATCATCAGCTAAAGCATAATATATATCTGCTATAGCTGCTATAAACCAAGCAATTGGTTTAGAAAAGTGTTGGAAGATTTGAATCAAAAACAAGAGGAAGCAAAGGAAGCAAAGCTAGTTCATTACAAATCAAAAGATCAAGTTCCAAACATGTTTGAAACATTAAGGACTATCCTTGGTGTTTCCAGCAAAAGTGCCAAGGAGGAGTGTACTCGTGACACTATTGCTATCACATTTTGTAGCAGGATATGTTTTATATTTAATATTATTAATCTATGTTGAAGTCTTGTCTTAGCAAAGATATTTTGAAGCTTGTAATAATTAAACTTGTCTGTAGACCAGACTAAAATTTAGATGAGATTATGTAATCAAAGTACTTGATGTATGCATATATACTAGAAAAAAAAAAAATACTGAACCAGTTCTGTTCTTTTGGGCAAATCACTTTCCTCTCCATCCTTCTTCGGCCAAAAACAACAGAAATTTTATACAGCACAGAAATCATATTAGTTGCGGATCGAATTAGAATATATATATTGGAAGGACAACAAATAAAATTCCAAAGGACTAAAATTATTATGTCATAAAAGGACATGATCAATGCAAGGAGGTCCACCCACGAAATTACACACAAAACACATGAAGTCTCCTAACTCTTTCAGCTACAGAGTAAATACAAGCAATATACAAATACTAGTAGAGCAATCTAAAGAAACATGTCGTAGGAACAACACGAGGAAGATCATTATTGTTCAAATTTTAAACATAATCAAATATAAAATATTTCAAACGTAACCTTTGCTCCTACAGTAATTTAAAGAAATGGGTATTAAGAGCTAATTGGGTGAAGCCAATTTATGTTGACATCAACTTTAGGCACCTCTATCTTTAGATTGGGAATAATTGGTATGAAAGCTTCCCATGAAGCAGCTATTTCTTAATCACATATCACTATTAAATTCTTTGGATTGGTGACTAAGAATGGCAATTCACAACTTGCACAACTTCATAAAGAGGTTTCTTAGATTAGAAAGATTATCAATGTCCTCAGGAAAATTTGAAAGGCTTATGTAGTTTGAATTCTCAGAAATAATAATTCCTACACCCTAAATATGAGTTATGTACCCAAAAAAGAAATATATAAAGCATCAAGCCTCATGAATGAATCACACCAAGCCAATTTAAGTGAGATTGTAAGTCAGCCACCTTTATTTTTATATTGGGGAGGCTATGCTTGAAAATTTCCCAAGATGCAGTAGTCACTTGGACACATATTAAAAGTCCTTAAATGCTCAAGTTTCATGACTAACAATGACAGTTTGCATTCTGAACAACCAGTCATGTAGAGCTTTCTTAGATTACCCAATTCACCTATTTCATCTAATAAAGTGCCAAGGCTTGTATAGTATGAAATGTCAAGGTAACCTAGCATACCAAGCCTTCCTATTGAACAGGTATCTCTACCAACTTAGAACAACAATAAGTCTATGGATTTCCAAATTCTTCGCGATCCAATTTCATGGGGCAGCACAAAAAGGTTGTTGCACCTCGTAATACTGTGCTTCTTGAGGGAGGTATGTCACAACCTAACTTAGAACGTGACTAGCGCATAGGGACACGTCCCTAGCAAGCCTACTTTAGACCTTATTCTAATAGAAAATCGGGAAGAATCTCTTTTGTATTTAGGATTATTCCCGAATAAGGATCTTCTACCTACACAAATCATACAAACACAAAATTATTGGGGATCCAAGTATTCTTAAAATGCACCCAATAGCATACATCATGACAGTTTAAAACATGTTTATACTATAACACCCTCCTAAGTACAGTACTATGCTTAAGTCATAGTACCACACCCTAGAGTTGTTACGATTACCTGAACGGACCTTATCTGACAAAGAACTTCATTGCGCCACTCTGATACCTCTTGAACTTTCTGGAGACAACACGGAAATAGGAGTGAGAATTATAAATTCTCAATAGGATTCTCTATGATACACATGTAATGTCATCGTTGTCATCTCCAGTTTGCTTCGGTTTATTATGAAAAAGGTGAACATGCTGCCCAAACTGTTTAATTTTACGTTTCGAAAAATATCTTATCCGAAGCAAAGTTCATTTTAATCATACACTTAGTATTTGGGAGAACCCATAAAATTCATTCAAATATAATACCATAAATAATAACTGTAGCATATTAAAACACACATAACATCAATATGCTGGGAACATAACATCTACACATAAAATTACTCATACTTAAATTTATGCCTATACATGTAACTTGCTTTTCTTTCTTCATCTTCCTTTTCATCATAAAATCTTTACATGCCACATTCCAAAGTATGATCGCCATGTCATACCCCATCAGAGCGTGATCGCCATGTCACGTTCCTTAGGAATATGGGACCTTCATTCGGTACTTACACTAGCTGGGTCATGCCATGCCTCATGTAAGTTCTGTGCTTGCATCTACTTTAATCTTTGGTCTTTAGTCTTTAGCATTTACTTGGCACACCTAGGCGTTACGTATCGCCGCCCCTAGGGTGCTTTTACTGCCCTTGGGTAGCCTGGCCTTGGAGTGAGCTCGTCAGCTTCACCCGTGACCGTCGTCACACCGACTCACCCGCAAGGGGACCCATTGCCTCTAGGTTGGAGGGACCCAATATGTAACTGCCTCCAACATAGAGGGACCCAAGTCTTTAGCTGCTTTCACGAGGAGGAACCCATGTGCAACTGCCTCCAGGTGAAGGGACCCATGTCTTTATCATTTAACTGCCTTCACAGGGAGGGATTTCAAATAACTGCCTCCGAGTGAAGGGACCCACATCTTATCTTATTTAGCTGCCTTCACAAGGAGGGACCTCAAATAACTGCCTCCAAGTGAAGGGACTCACATTCAATATATTCACATTCTTTCATTCTCATACATATTCAAGCATAGTCATACTGAGTGTACTCATACATATACTTCATTTATTTTCATGTATCATTGCACACATGATTTTCATGTACATGTTCATTACATATAAAGGCCCGTAGCCTCCTTACCAATTTACCGGTACTCATGTATATGCTACATCACTTACCCTCACATACCTCATATCATTTTAAAATTCATCCTTACATCTAAACATTCATAGCTTCTTAGACTTCACAGAACTGGGCAAAGATTACTTTATCAAGTCCGTTTCCCCATGAATAGTGCCAGCTCTCAAGGACAAATCAGTCATAGCAACATAATGAACTTAACACATATATATATTAATGTCCAATTGGCAATTCTCAACTCATACCTTATATGTTTTACTAATACCTGTGAAATCATCAATTGGGTCACTTTTGCCCATCTATTCAGTTCTGCCCGAATTTCATATGATCCACCTTTATTTCTATTCAACTCATTTGAACCTGAATTTTTGGATATGTCATAGATCTATATGTCTACTTTCTAACCTCTTTGGTCCCATATCATTTTAATCCATACAACTCAAGATATTCAAATCTTACCTCAACCTATTCAGTCACTAGCCCGAATTACACCCCTGGAAGTATAAATTCACTAAAAATCGAAAATAAGCTCAAATCATACGAAATTGGTCTCATATTGAAGCTAACAAGACAACCTTTCATTTGCCACAAGTTTCATTCCATTTGCTTAAGTATACCTCGAGTTATAAGTCCTGAAAGTTGACCTTCCTGAACCACTCTGTTTTGGCCTAGTTTGGATATAGGGTAACTTCCTCGAATCATTGGGGACAATTGGAACCATAAAAACTCGAAATTTTATATTGGGATGTTCCCCTATGTGTAAGCTTTCTAACAAAATTGGTTTCACTGAATTTGGAGTTATATAGGGTGAGTTATACCCTCCATAAGTCACCCTGCCCGGATGAAAGTCCTGAACCCTAGGTCAAACTTCAAAAATTCGTATCTCTCTCAATACTAATCCGATAACCTTATATGATATATCCATGGAAAGCCCTGAATGCCTACTTTCATCTAAAAATGGTTTCATCGGATTTAACTGGTTATAGGCAGAGCAGTACACTCCGCCGTACGGACTGCCGTGGAATTCTTCATCCAGACAGCATACTGGTTCTTCTCTCCTTCTAATTTTCTCTTCTAACCATAATTTTAACTCAAGATTTCCTATTAATCCTATCATACACATCCAATATATCATCAAATAATCATAAAAAAGTAATCTTTCATGCATCCTTAGTTTAGAGAAATTAAGATTAGAGATTTGAATCCTACCTCTTTGGAGTATGACTTTGCTGAATTTGAGTTTGGATTGATGGAACTTTGCCAAAGCTTGGAGATTTGATGGAGTTAGATTTGAGAGAGGAAAGGAGGAAGACGAAGGTTGGAGCAAGAGGAGAGGGAGACGTAAATCAGCTGGGAATGAAGGGGGAAGTCTGACTTAAATACAAGAAAATTGTGGTGTTGATTGGCTGAAGTTTTGTGGTTGTAGTTCGGCCATGTCTCTCACTTTTGTGGCCAATTTGCTCTCCACGTCGTCCACAAGTGGGATACGCTTCCGCTCTACCTGAAATCGGAACTCGTCCCTATAATACTTGAAGTCGGAACTCGTGACCTTTTAAATTGCTTGCAGCTGAAGCCTTATGTCGGAACTCGTACCATATTGCTTGTGACTTGAGGAAATCTTGTTTATTTTGATACTTGGAATCGAAGTCGGAGGTCGGAAGTAATGCAGCTGAAAATCATATAATCTCGGAACTCCCTATCTGAACTCGGGAATGTCAATGCTGGATATAAAATCGGAGATCGGAACTCGTGTATAACTGAAATCAACTCAAAGATTTGAACTCATGTCCATTGAGTTCAACTCACGTACCATTGTGTTATACCATTACTTCTGAGGTCGGGAACCACGCACACTATCGTGAAGCATGAGGTATGAGGTCGGAACTCGGGCATTCGAATCACATTGCCAAACCCAAGTACTTAAACCCGGAAGTCGGGATTTATATACAGTGTGGTTGATGAGATCGGAAACCGGGTATATTTGTCCTTGAAACATGAAGTCGGATATTGAGTAAGACGAAATCGAAAATCAAAAATAACACTCCATCTGAAATTCAAAGATGAAATTGGAAATCGGGTATCACATTCATGCTGTTCGGCTTTGAAGTTTAAGATCGGAAGTCGTGGAAATTGATGCCAAATGAAGTCGGAAATCGTATATTTACGTAAGACGAACTCGGAATTCGGAATTTATCCCATTCTGTGTAGAATTCGATGATGAAGTCGGGAATTGAAATTGATCAGTCCTGAGGGCGAAGTCGGAACTCAGAAATCGGGATGTTACACATACTAATGAAAATATATACATATACCATTCCGAAACATTAATCAATCAACCCTAAAATTCAGACTTAACATAAATGAAAAAAAACAACATACTTTTACTACAAAATTATAAACTGACACAAGAAAGACCCTGCTTGTGGTTTATTGGAGCACTCCTAAAGATTATACAAATAATCTTAAACAGTGAAACTTCTAGTTAGCTATGGAAGCTGGGGCACGACCTCGCACCCATCTAAAAAAACATGAAGAGAAAGAAAGAGTGAGTCATACAAACTTAATGAGGGATAATATATCTATAACAAGAGTGGGACAAGCCGAAATACAAGTTTTTTAGCAAAATATAACTTTATGAATATGAAAGCATAATATATATAGGAATAATTGTGATAAATCAGATATAATAAATATATATAAAACTCATAAGCAACAACTCAACAATTCTCAACATGCCATCTTAATCAATTTCATGCATAGATCTTATCAGAGTAAAATCAAATATTTCGTCGAATAAACAAATTCTCCATGAGAGTTGTATAAGAAGAACTAAATTTTGTGAGGAGTGATCTCAACCCATCTAGTCATAAATGTGAGCTCATCTCACACCGGGGGCCTTGCCTTATCCGATACTATTTCATCTTAATATACTATGTGCACATATGCCATTATATTTCTTTGCTAACGGCGAGCGGTACCGCTGTATCTGTTCACTAGCGGTAAACGACATTCTAACTTAAAACTCATCATAATTTTCTCAACATAACTTGTCATAAAATAAAATGCTTAAATTAAATAAATGAACCCATCTCAATAAGACTCAATTCTTTCAAACAGTCAACTTTTGTAAATTATATTGACACAAGATAAACACTAGCAATAATATCATGAGATTACAAAATAATAATGAGACTAGTCAAATTTTTAGGACAATATCAAGGTTAATAAAATTTAATTTTCGGTACCAAAAATAAAACAATTTAGTAAAAATAGTTATTCATATAAATCAATAACATAAAATAAATTAATTAGTTTTAACAGATTAGTTTCTCTAATGAAAATAAATTTACAAAATATTATCACTGGATAAATATCCACTCACTGAACATTAGAGAAAGAAAATATGCATCCTGAAGGCCGTCGAATCCGAGGGTCAATCTCCTAGAATATCCATAGTTAAGGATAGTTTAGAAGGCTAGAATTGCAGCTCCCTTCACCAGCCACCAAGTAGTGCGGCGGAGAGAGAGATGCAGATGAGAGAGGGAACCCGCGGAGGGAGAGACCAACCAGAAGGAGAGAGGCGTGAGAGGGACCTGACTGAGAGAGAGAGAGAGAGAGAGAGAGATTTGCGAGAAGGGGGACAAGAGAAAGAAGAAACGGGAGAAAGGGAGAGAACGAGAGAGAAAGAGAGATCAGATTGATTAAGAGAATTGTCTAGAAGGAAAGAGAAGAAGGTGAAGGAGGGCTTTATGATGTATCATACCACTAAAGGTGTATGGTGATCCAGCACCCTTTTTCTTTTTCTTTTCTTCTTTTTTTTTCTTAACGGGATATAGTAATACCACAGAGCTAAGCAGAAATTCCACTAGATCTTTGCTGTAGTCAATGCTTAATTCCTCCAGATTTGGAAGTGCATCTGAGATTAGGATGGTGTCACTTTGGAAAGCTGGACTCATATTAGACATATAAAGGGATAGTTTCCGCAGACTGATCAATTTGCCAAGGAAAGGAATTGAAACCTGTTGCAATCTGTTTGCTTTTTGGCTGGATAGTGAACCAAGTAGCTCAGAATTGTTTAATTCGAAGAAGTGGAAACCATCATAATTGGTGAACAAAACTTTCAGTTTACTCATTCTCTCCATGAACTTTAGTAAGTTGTACTTGTTAGTTCGAAGATTCAAAACCAAAACCTCAAGTACTTCTGTTGGTAGCATAATGCACGAATCTGGGGTGTCAGTTTCATCTGCAAAAACATTTAATTTGATGTATGGAAATAATTGATGATAGATGAATCTTTCTTTCCAGTTTTTTGTGTTAGGGTGCAACGAAGAACTGTGCATGCAATTTAGAAAGAAAAGGTTAACTGACTTGTTGATATAGACAATGTGCGGGCCGTGGATTGTTGCTAGTTTTGAAGTGGCCAATTATTTTCATTCAAGTAAAAAATCAGCCTTTTTCTTTGTTCATAATATTCTGCCCTGATAGATGGCTATCTGTAACACCCTCCCAAGCATGGTACTATACTTAAGTCATAATACCCCACCTAGGAGTTGTTACTGTCACTTACTCGGACCTTGTCTGGCAGCAACCTTCGGCCACCTTAATCTTACTAGTCAATTTCACCTCGGAGGGCCTTCTTCGGAACTTTTGAACTATCTGGAGATAATACGGAAATAAACATAGGAGTAAGAATTAAAAATTCTCAATAGGATTCATTAAGAAACTTCATACCGTGTCACCGTTATTATCTCCAGTTGCTTTGGTTTATTATAAAAAGGTGAACATTCATAATGTAACATCCCCCGAAAATTTTCTTATCGTTTTTCGCCTACTTGTTTGGTTTTTATCGAATAATTAAGATTAATTACAATTTGACTAAATATTTAATTAGGATCAATTAATTAGCAACTAATTGAGTTTAGGTATGAGTTAATTAGGTTAGAAGTATAGAAGATTTCACAAGAATTTTCATGAAACCGATTTACCGATTTAAAGGAAATCGGTAAGATTACGGTATTTTAAACTGTCAGAATCGAACCAATGAGATTTCAACTCTTTAACCCTACTTTAAGTGGTTGAGAACTCAGCCACTTAACCCCTAAAAGTGGCGCCACTTTGGCCACAAGAAGGGAGGAAGGTTGGCTGAATTTCAGCCTCCCAAGTTTCAACCAATCAAAGCCACCCATTCCAACTACCTCCATGTCTTTATAAACACAATTCCTTTCTCTCCTTCAGCCATTTTCTACGCCCTCTCCTCCCCTTGTTCAGCTCTCTTCTTCTCTTCTTCACTCACCCAACTCCATCAAAGCTTCAAACTCAACAAGGTCTTGATAGCCTAAACTCCAAAATCAAGCCAAATCACAATATAACAAGAGGTAGGGGTTTAATTCTTGTGTTGATTTTCTGATCTTGGGTGGCTAGTGGTGGCTTACTTTATCAATCTTTGATGTGATGATTGAATGATTATGATGATATTTGGCTGGTTTATTGGCTGTTTGTGAGGTTAAATTCGAATTGGAAGCAAGAAAGGATGAAATTAGGAAGAGCTGAGGGGCTGGAGAACCAAAAACCCTCGACAGTCCGTACGGCGGAGTGTACAGCTCCGCCTACAGCCAATTAAATTTGATGAAACCATTTTTATATGAAACTAGACATCTAGGGCTTTCTATACACATATCATATAAGGCCATTGGATTAGTATTGAGAGAGATATGAATTTTTGAATTTTGACCTAGGTTTCTGACTTTGATTCTGGGTAGACTGGGTTCTTCAGGGTAGAACTCGCCCTATACTACTTGAAATTTAATGAAACAAGCTTTTTTAGAAAGCTTACACATAGAATAATGTCCCATAAAAATTTCAGAATTAGATAAGGTCTTGTTTGCTTCCAGTGATCCAAGAAAATTGCCCTATGTCCAAACTAGGCCAGAACAGAGTAGTTTAGGAAGGTCATATTTCGGGGCTTATAAATCGAGCCCTACTAAGCCAAATGGAATGGAACTTTTTGCAAATGAAATTTTGTCCTGTTAGGTTTAATATGAGGCCAATTTTATATGATTTGAATCAGTTTTCGATTTTTAGTGGATTTTTACTTTCAAGTGTCCGATTCTGGCCAGCCACAGGGCAGGCCGGGATAAAACCTAAATAACTTGAACTACACTTATCAAAATTAGATGGGACTAAAGAGGTTAGAAAATAGACACATAACACTTTAACATATCCAAAATTGAGGTTCAGATGAGTTAAATAGAAATTATGACTTGATTTACAAAAATTGGATTGAATGGTTGTGCTGAGGTAGTAACTCTGCCTTAATGCGAATAATGCTTCTATGAGTTCAATGATGAATTATGAATGCCATATTGTGACTTCTATGAGAAATTGGTGTTCTGATGTGCTGGCACTATTCATGGGAAAGCGGATACGTTCCGTTATGCTGCCAAAATTTCGGTAAGATCTATGCATGAGTCATGATATACATGTTAATACATGTGCATTTTTAAGAAAGTTATGAAAGTTATGTTATGATGAATATAAGAAACACATGATGATGAAAGTTCCATGATACTTGGGTCAGCCCCGGATAAAAAGTTAAGGGGAATAAATCGGTGGGGAGGTCAGGGAAAGTAAATCCGGCATTCCTGTATAGGAACGAGCTCGATCCTAAAAAGCAGACTATTATCCAGAAGTCTAAAATGGCCAAGAACTCCCAGGGGACCAAGTGATGGAAAATGATGGGAAGTAAGAGAAAAGTTTATGAAGAAAGATTTAAGAATGAGTTTGTATGATTACATGAATGCATGATTACATGGTTCAAGATGTTTATAGTTGTTTACTATATTTACTCACCACTGTATATTCGTTTATTCTGCTCAATGTTCTGAGTGTCACTATTTATTAAATTGTTCTGTTTCTTGTGCCGTCTAAAGTAAAATTGAACCTTGCCTCGGACCAGACATTTTCTTAAACTCATTAAAATGGATAGTCCAGTTTGAGCACATGTTTTTATAATTAAATAAAAACTAAGGCAACTGAAAATGAATGTGACGTCAGTTAAACACCATACACGAACCCTACTGAAAATTTCTTTAAATTCTCACCTCGTTTTGCATTTCCGCATCATTCTCAGACGCTGGTGATGGACTCGACGGCCACTCCTTTTATTGAGATTTCAGACCTGCAGCTCCACCATGACCCCGAGTTGGACTCATTGTACAAAGCCGGCATTTGCCATTTCTGTCTCTACTTTTTAGCAATAGGAATTTTGCTGTTCCTTCATTCCACTCTATTTTTTATATATATATATATATATATATATATATATATATATATATATATATATATATATATATATATATATATATATATATATATATATATATAGACTCAAGCTTGTCAGTTTCACCCATATATGTACGTATACAGTTGGTGTTATATTACTCATTCTTATCTTTTATGATATTTTGTTAAATTTTGTCACGCTCATTATATAGCAACATGTCGTTTCATCTGTTTAAAAAAAAAAAAGGAGAAACGAGATATGATGCGAATCAGGAAAGGTAAACGGAGTGTTAACACGGTAACACAGTCTACTTAATTTCATGCTATGACTTAAGCATAACATTAAATTAGTAGGGTGTTACATTTTTGGTATTAGAGCAGTTCGTCCTAGCTAAATTTCTTGTGGACAAAGTTCAGCTATGTCTCCCTCTTTTGTGGCTAAATCATTCTCCACGTCGCCTAAAAATGGAACTCGCCTCCACTCTATCTAAAATCGGAACTCGTCTCTATTCTGCTTAAGGTTGAAACTTGCGTCCATTTTATTTGAACTTGGAGATGAAGTCGGATGTCATAGTTCGTACCCTTCCCATTTGAAACTTGGGAATAAATCCGGAAATCGGAAATCGGAAATCGTGTACGTTTTATTTGAAGCTTGGGAATAAAATAGGAGATTGGAGAGCAACTCAGAGATCTGAACTCGTGTCCATTCTAGTTGAGATCAACTCTGAGGTCGGAACTCGTTACAGTCAACCCGGAGGTCGGTGCTTGTAACCATTCTGGTTGAACTATCAACTCAGATATCGGAAGTCATGAACGTTTCACTTGAATTGGAGATGAGGTCGGAGATCAGAAATATTGATCATTTCATTTAAAACTCGGAAATAACGTCGGATATCGGGAAAGGTTAAGTTGAAAGTCGGAAATTAGACCCATTTTAGGTGAAATTTAAAGACGAAGTCGGAAGTTGGAAATCATGGGAACTTGAAGGTGAAGTCGAAACTCGTGGGGGATGTTACATTACTACCTTCTTTAAAAAAAATTTTATCCTCAAAATTTAGTCAGAAAACTATCTATTTATTATTGTGATAAGCACACTGAAGTTGGTAAAACATAGTCAAAGAAAATACAATAAACCTAGTTATATAAGTTAACAGCAAAAGTGAATCCTTATCCTAGGCTATTTCTAATTTCACTTCAACTCCTTTGGGGAAATAGCCTCTTCAACATTCAAGGTGAAGGCCCGTCATGGTTGTTGCGGTTTAGGGGTAGACGGATGATGTGTATATACGCAGTCTCTGATCATATGGCCCGGCTTTCCACACCTGTAACATATGTTTCGTCCAACTAAACAAGGTCTACCTCCATGAGCCTTTCCACACTTAGGGCATACTTGCCCTACGCTTGGCCCATGAAATTGTTTATCCTCACGTCCATTGAATTGACGCAGCTTCCTTGGTGGTGAGGCATATTCAAGTTCTTGGTTTTCAGGTGCCAGTCTCTTTCCATAAGCATTAGACCGGGCAATCTCCAATTTCTTATTATAGTCTTCCACAAGTTTGCACTTGTTTACCAAAGTAGGAAAATCCCTGATCTCCATAGGGCCTATTGTTGCGAGAATGTCTTCCCTCAATCCGACTTCAAATTTGACACATTTCCACGCCTCATTTGGATTCCACTGATAGATTGTGGAAAACTTGCATAGTTCCTCAAACTTAGCAATGTACTCTGATATGCTGCTAGTTCCTTGGCAGAGTTGCATAAATTCCAATTCCTTAGCATTCCGAACTGATGGAGGAAAGTATTTCTGGTAAAAAGTATCTTTGAACACAATCCAGGTGATTTCCGTCCGGGACTCTTCTAGTAGCCGCTTCACACCATTCCACCAGAATTCTGCGTCTGCTTCCAACATATAAGTGACAAAGGCCACTTTTTGCTGATCAGTGTAGGCCAAGACAGAAAAGACCTTCTCCATTGCCTTGACCCACTTCTTGGCTTTATCTGGGTCAAAAGCTCCTCGGAAGCTAGGCGGATTTGCTTTTCTGAATTCCACAAATTTAAGATAGTCTAGGTCTGCTCCTGGGCCATGTGGATTTCCTCCACAGCCAACCTCAGGCTGCCTGCCCAATTGGTTCACCATTTGATGAGCTGCAGCGGCCTGTTCCCACATTGCATGAGCCATCTCACGCATCGTATCCATAAAATTAGCAAGATCTTATGGAATAGGTACAATTCGTGACCTACCACACCCCTAGAAGCCATTAGTTCCTAGTCACACACAACAAAATATTGAGTTGAACAGACTCAACAATAAGTTAAGTGTGACAGCAACTACTAACAATCACAATTAGGCGGTCATGCATATCTAATTTAATTTCTTATCCTATATCTTATTTAAGTAGATAAGATTTGTCGCACGACATTCTCTCATTTTCTAAGGATTCCAGAGTACACTGGAAACGTAGTCAGTCCAAATCCTCAGGTCCGTGGAAGATCAAACTTGGCTCTGATATCATTAATGTAACACCCTCCTAAGCATGGTACTATGCTTAAGTCATAATACCTCACCTAGGAGTTGTTACTGTCACTTACTCGGACCTTGTCTGGCAGCAACCTTCGGCCACCTTTAATCTCACTAGTCAATTTCACCTCGGAGGGCCTTCTTCGAAACTTTTGAACTATCTGGAGAAAACACGGAAATAAACATAGGAGTGAGAATTAAAAATTCTTAGTAGGATTATTAAGAAACTTCATACCGTGTCATCATTATTATCTCTAGCTGCTTCGGTTTATTATAAAAAGGTGAACATTCATAAGGTTCAGTTCTTAGGTTTTCGAAAACATGAATATCCGAAGCAGATTCAATTTTAACATACCTTCTAATCATTTATATCTTAACATATATGGACATAAGTATAATTACATACAACATGCTTGGCTATACTATAAGCTTCTTTTAACTTCTTCCCTTCAAGGGTTTGAACCGAAGTCCCCTTTTTTGTTTTTCGTAACTTGACTTTGTCTTAAATCTTTTTCTTTTCACCCACTAAACATAAATTCTCGGTACTTACACTAACTGGGTCATGCCATACCTCATGTAAGTCCTATTCCCTATACTCACACTAGCTGGGTCATGCCATGCCTCATATGAGTCGTGGGTGAGGGGGGGCTTACTTTACTTGGCATACCTAGGCGTTACGTATTGCCGTCCCTAGGGTGCTTGCATATGTCTTAATCTTTAGTCTTTACTGTCCTTGGGTAGTCTGATCTAGGAGTGAGCTCGTCAACTCATCTCGTGACCATCGTCACACAGACTGTCCCACAAGGGGACCCACGTGCCTCTAGTCTTGGAGGGATCTCATTTTGGTCACGTGCCTCTAAATTGAAGGGATCTCTTCTGGTCACGTGCCTCAATAGAGGGATCTCAGCTAACCACGTGCCTTCAATGTAGAGGGATCTCATCTGACCACGTGCTTCCAAGGTAGAAGGATCTCATAGTTTTAGCTGCCTTCACGGGAAGGATTCAAAGTGCAACTGCCTCCAAGCGAAGGGGCCCACACCTTTATCTTTTAACTGCCTTCACAGGGAGAGATTCAATGTGCAACTGCCTCCAAGTGAAGGGACCCAATCTTATCTTATTTAACTGCCTTTACAAGGAGGGATCTCATAACTGCCTCTAGGTAAAGGGATTCACGTTCAATATACTCATATGCTTTCATTCTCATACATAATCATGCATAGCCATGTTGAATGCATTCATACATATGGTTCATCATTCACTTTCATATAACCTTACATACATGAGTACTACATACATGTTCTCAACACATAAATGCTCATAATTCTACCGAAAATTCGGTAGCATAACGGAACGTGTCCGCTTCCCCATAAATAGTGCCAGTTTCAGCAGACAGTTAGTCATAGTAAGAGATCAATTATAATGCATTAATCTTTCAAGCACCAACATGGAATTTCAACACTTAGACTTCACTTAAACTCATATGTGAATTAAGATGCCAAATCCTTTACCTTTGGGAATCCTGCTCATATTCCTCAACTTTGCCCGTATTTAGATATTAAGCCTTAAATTCATTTTAACTCATTTAGACCTGAATTTTGGATATGTTGAAGTGTTATGTGTCTAATTTCTAACCTCTTTAGTCCCATCTAATTTTGATAAGTGTAGCTCCAGTTATTCACGTTTTATCCCGGTCTGCCCTGAAGCTAGCCAGAATTGCACACTTACACGTAAAAATCCACTAAAAATCGAAAACCAACTCAAATCATATGAAATTGGTGTCCTATTAAAGCTAACAGGATAACCTTTCATTTACAATAAGTTCCATTTCAATTGCTTTAGTAGAGCTCAAGTTATAAGTCCCAAAAGTTGACCTTCCTGAATTGTCCTGTTTTGGCCTGATTTGGACATAGGGCAACTTCTTTCAATCACTGGGAGCAAATGGGATCACAACAAACTCGAAAATTCTTAAGGACTGTTCTCTATGTGTAAGCTTTCTAACAAAGTTGGTTTTACTCAATTTAGAGTTGTATAGAGCAAGTTATGCCCTGAACAACCCAGTCTGCCCAATATCAACCTCTAGAATCTAGGTTAAATTTCCAAAATTCATATCTCTCTCAATATAAATCCAATGGCCTTATATAATATATGTATGGAAATCCCTGAATGTCTACTTTCATCTAAAAATAGTTTCATCCATTTTGACCTACTGTAGACAGAGAAGTACACTCTGCCGTACGGACTGTTGTGGAGCTTCTCACTTAGACAGCATCTCAATCCTTCACTTCTCCTAGTTTTCTTCTTCTAACCTTAATTCTAACTCAAGATTTCATATTAATCCGACCATAATCCATCATATACATCCAATATATCATCAAATAATTGAAGAAAAGTGGAACCTCATACAGCCACAGTTTAGAGAAATCAAGAATAGAGAGTAAATCCTACCTCCTTTAGATGTGATCTTGCTAAATATGAGTTTAGGTTGATGGAACCTGGTGAAGCTTGAAGGTTTGATGGAGATTGTTGAGAGAAAGAGAGAACGAGAAGACTGAAATGAGAGGAGAATGAGGCGTAAGTCAGCAGGGAGAAGAGAAAAATCTGATTTAAATAGCGAAAAGGTAGTTGGGATTGAGAGTATTGATTGGCTAAATTTCTTGTGGATAAAGTTCAGCCATGTCTCCCTCTTTTGTGGCTAAATCATTCTCCACATCGCCTAAAAGTGGAACTCGCCTCCACTCTATCTGAAATCGGAACTCGTCTCCATTCTGCTTAAGGTCGAAACTTGTGTCCATTTTATTTAAACTTGGAGATGAAGTCGGATGTCGTAGTTCGTACCCTTCCTATTTGAAACTTGGGGATAAATCCGAAAATCAGAAATCGTGTATGTTTTATTTGAAGCTTGGGAATAAAATAGGAGATTGGAGAGCAACTCAGAGATCTGAACTCATGTCCATTCTAGTTGAGATCAACTCTAAGGTCAGAACTTGTTACAGTCGACCTAGAGGTCAGTACTTGTAACCATTCTGGTTGAACTATCAACTCGGATATCGGAATTCATGAATGTTTCACTTGAATTGGAGATGAGGTCGGAGATTGAAAATATTGATCATTTCATTTACAACTCGGAAATAAGGTCGGATGTCGAGAAAGGTTAAGTCAGAAGTCGGAAATTAGACCCATTTTAGGTGAAATTCGAAGACAAAGTTGGAAGTCGAAAATCATGGGAACTTGAAGGTGAAGTCGGAACTTGTGGGGGATATTACACTATCTCTCTAAGAAGATCATGCTGCATGAGAAAATGATGGTTGTAGTAATTGTTTACCTCACTTTTCACTTCCCTGGTTAATGAGCAAATTCAAAAATTAGGTACCGGGAGACAACCATATCCCTAAAACATTCTAATATAAAAGGAGATATTTTGCATGATTGTAGCTAGAATCAAATTAATGCCCCACAAGAATAAAACTAAGTAGCCATTGTACCTTGTAACTACAAGATTAACTAAATGCCGGGTGGTTAACTCATAGACATTCTTC
Source organism: Pterocarpus macrocarpus (assembly GCA_031439585.1). Classification (NCBI taxonomy): domain Eukaryota; kingdom Viridiplantae; phylum Streptophyta; class Magnoliopsida; order Fabales; family Fabaceae; genus Pterocarpus; species Pterocarpus macrocarpus. The sequence goes on along the minus strand of CM062513.1, from coordinate 28,739,465 downwards.
ATGGCATCTATGCTGCCATCATCTAGTTCATAAAGTTCTGTCCACATGTCAATGAAATAATCCTAGGCCCATGAAGCATTCCTTGATGATAAGCCTATCTTCCAATACATCATCCAAGCATTTTTGGAGTCTATTAAGCAAATCATCATCAGAATCAAGAATAGAGCGACCTTTGGACAGTAACTGCTCCATCTTTTGCCACAACTCAATAGACTTCCCACTGAGTGATCTACCAATCTATTTGAGGGCCAGTGGAGAACTCCAGCAATTGGTTGCTACCTGCATTTAAGTGGGGGCATACACTGAGGTTCTGATTTCAAGGGAGATCAGACTATAATTCTAGTCTGAGTGCCACTGAAGAAAAGAAAATGCTACTCATGACAATTGCTACCTGGCCTATCATAAAAACTCACCCATTTGTGCAGCCATTGAACATCCGCAGTGTGTCGAATGAGTATGTTGGGCAAAATGATCCAATGGCGTTTAAGAGGAGTATTGTTATTTATTGGTAGAGTTTCATTTTCATCTAAATCGATATTAATATGTCTTAACTCATTTATAAATCACAATATAAAATCAGAATCGTACACAAGAAAATTGTATCAATGTTCTGACTTTGCCAAATTGAAAAATGCAGAAGCTAACTAAAGATAATAATTCCTAAATATCACAACGAAACAGAAAGAACCTGTTGAACAAAATCATCATCAAGAATGTATGATCTGTCATTTAGAACAGCAAAGCAACGAAAAAGGGTAGAGCGTGATGGGAAAATATAGTATTAATTAATGAGTAGCACTTGTTATTTTAAGCAACTATTTTTTTGGATATTTATTTTATTTTAAACAATTATAAGTCTTTCCCAAAGAGCCTCAATACAAGGTAATCACCTCTACTTTTTTCTCTTTTTGGTACATCCGAAGAGAAAAGAAAACTAATGCACAAAGAATAAAGTTATTTGAACCCGATTACACCCAACTCCTCTCTCTATCTCTCATTGTTCTCCCTTGCTTTTTCATTTTTTTTCTTTTTCTTCCTTATATTTTTTCTTCTATTGTGTTTGTGTCTTGATTAATGCACCAAAAAGGTGTGTACATGTATCATCACCCATGTGTAAAATATGTCACACCGAAAGTATCAGCTTGAATACAAACATTTAGAGATGGTGATGGCACTTCCCATAGCACCAAGCTATCATAGGGCTGTGCTCCATGTTTAGCCACAAAAATCAGTAGCCAGAACACATGTTTCCCTCTCTTATGCTTTGTTTGGGTGCGAAAAGAAAATGAGATGAAAGAAAATGAAAGGAAAGAAAATGAAAAGAAGAGAAAATGGAGAGAAGAAAAAATGACACATATACCCTAGTTGAAAAAGTATATATAAACATTTTACTTTTATTTAATTTTTATGCATTTTTTATAATTACATAAATAATACTTTTACAGTAAATATTAATTAAAATTTCAATTTATTAATATTCAAATTATAGAATTTAGTTTGAAATTAAACTTTAAACAAAAATAAAAGTAATATAAAATTTAATTTATAATATTTTCATATAAAAGATCTCAAATTTAAATTTTTAACATAATTTTATTAACTAAAATTGTCCCTTTTTTAATCTAAAATTATTTTATATTCATTTATTAAATATAAGTTTATTTTTTATTTTTAATTTGCCTATTAATTTATTTCTAGACTCTCTTTGTTTGAAGGCGCATACATAACATTTACCACATTATGCTTTCTTCTCTCCCGTTTTCTTCACATGAGTTGTGTGAAAAATTTTGATATAGATCCCACAATGCTTTTCAGTTTCTTGCCCTTTTCTCTTACTATCCAAATGGGAGAAAAGTGTCTAATTTCTCCATTTTCTCTTCTTGCATTTTTCTTCTTCCCTTTTTCTCTTAAAATAAATATGAAGTGTTAAAAATATGCTGAATTTGTACATCTCAAGTTTCTTGCAGCATATTTATGGTAGATTGATACCCCTTTTCACACTACATACAATGGGAGGAACGAAAATTTGAGGAAAGAAAATGCCAAGATTCTAGTATTTTCTCTCATTTGGATTAAGTGAAAATAGAGAGAAGAGAGAAGAAAATACGTGGGGTTATCTGTGCTTTTTTCTTCTCCATGATGCACATAAAAAGGACACAAAAATAGGAAGTAAGTTAAATTACCATTATATCATCTAATATATGCATGAAAAATAATAAAATTTGGAAATTTATATTAAATTTATTTTTATTTAAATAAATAATTTTAAAATAAATTTTATAATTAAATGTTAATGAATTAAATTTCTTATAAATATCATTTAATTTATAAAAAATATTTATAAATTAAATTAAAAAATTATGCTTATTCTTAATATATATATATATATAATTCTCCTTTTTTTTATTTTCTCTTCTCATCATTTTTTTTTCCTCTTATTTTTTCCCCTCTTATTTTCAAACAGACCATAAGTTCACTGCCTCTAGAAAGTCGAAACAACCCCCACCTGCTTATTAATGCCCTTTTCTGTTGCCGCTTCTATTCCAAGCCCATTTGCAGAGCAGAGAGTTCTTCACGCAAGTTTGTTGTCACCCCAATATACCAAGAAAAACCTGCAACTCAAGAGCCATCCTCCTTCCTAATAATACCGCCAAAGCCTCCTATCCCGGTATTACCCATAACGCTTCATCCGTATTTAATTTGTGCCTTGCAGGTGGAGGGAACTCCCAAGACACTTGCTTACTCGTGACCTGACGTGCATATATGGCCTTTGTCTGCTGCATGGCCCCCATCCTGGAGTTGTGGACCATATTATAAATGCACCTTATGCTAATATTATCATCCCAAACATCACCGCCAAGCACATACACTGCCACCATAAGGTAACCAAAAGCACGCTATTCCCACAGAAAGCTTTAATTAATCCATTCTTCACCTACGAGAGAGAAGAAATTCTGCGTAGAAGTGAATCCAAGAAAGTCCCAGATCTTCATAGCTTTAGGACAATCTCACAAACAGTGCATTCAGTCCTCCATCATCCCATCACACCTACTGATCTTATTTTGCATTGCAAACCTATTATCGAACATTCATTAGAAAAAGTGTGTAGTTAGCTCCAAGGTTTAAAACGAGAAACTTAGAATTATGTATTGTTACGAACAGAACAATTCATCAATTGAAAAAAAATTCGGTATGAGCAATTTTAGGTCAGTGACAGTGAATTTACCTTCCAAGAAGACTTCAGATGTGTTCTTTACATGTCTCGGATGTATTGTAATGCAAATGAAACGTTGCTTCTTGCGATGAATGATTTCAAGCTAGGGAGAAATTTTATACAAGCACAGAAATCAGACTAGTTACGGATTGAATCAGAACAAAAAATGTTGGAAGGACAAAAATAAAATTCCAAGGGACTAAGGATCATTACAAGGAGGTCCTCCCACGAAATTACACACGGCACACATAAGTCTCCTACTTCTTTCAGCTACAGAGTACTTACAAGCAATATGCAAACACTACTAGAGCAATTTAAAGAAACATGTCTTAGGATCAACACGACGCGGATCATTATCTTCAAATTTTAAACATAATCAAACAAAAAAATTTTAAACGTGACCTTTGCTCCAGCAATTTAAAGAAACAGGTATTAGAAGCTAATTGGGTGAAGCCATTTTAAGTTGACATCAACTTTAGGCACCGCTATCTTTAGATTGGGAATCATTGGTTTGAAAGCTTCCCATGAAGCAGCTGTTTCTTCATTGCATATCACCTTTAAATTCTCAAGTTTCGTAACTGACCATGACAGTTTGCATTCTGAACAACCAGTCATGTTGAGCTTTCTCAGATTACCCAATTCACCTATTTCATCGGGTAAAGTGCCAAGGCTTACACAGTATGAGATATCAAGATAATCCAGCATACCAAGCCTTCCTATTGAAGCAGGTATCTCCGCCAACTTAGAACAGGAACTAAGTCTTAGGATTTCCAAATTCTTCAGGTTTCCAATTTCATGGGGCAGCACAGAAAGGCTGTTGCACTTAGTGATATTGAGCTTCTTGAGGGAGGTAATACCACAGAGTTCAGTAGGAAGTTCCACTAGATCTTTGCTATAGTCAATGCTCAATTCCTCCAGATTTGGCAGTGCATCTGAGATTGGGATGGTGTCACTTTGAAAAGCCTGACTCGTATTACACATATAAAGGGACAATTTCCGCAGGCTGATCAATTTGCCAAGGAAAGGAACTGAAACCTGTTGCAATCTGATTGCTTTCAGGCTGGATAGTGAACCAAGTAGCTCAGAATTGTTTAATTCAGAGAAGTGGAAACCCTCATAATTGGTGACTAACAGAACTTTCAGTTTACTCATTCTCGCCATGAACTTTGGTAAGCTGTACTTGTTAGTTCGAAGATTCAAAACCAGAACCTCAAGTACTTCTGCTGGTAGCATATTGCACCAATCTGGGGTGTCCATTTCATCTGCAAAAACATTTAATTTGATGTGCGGAAATAATTAATGATAGATGAATCTTTCTTTCTAGTTTTTTGTATGAAAGAACTGTGCATGCAATTTAGAAAGAAGAGGTTAATTAACCTGTTGATATAGACAATGTGCGGGCCGTGGATTGTTGATGGTTCTGAAGTGGCCAATTATTTTCATTCAAGTCAAAAATCAGCCTTTTTCTTTGTTCATAATGTTCCTGCCTGGCCTGATGGATGGCTATCTCTCTAAGAAGATCATGCTGCATGAGAAAATGGTGGTTGTAGTAATTGTCTACCTCACTTGTCACTTCCCTGGTTAATGAGGCAAATTCAAAAATTAGGTACCGGGAGACAACCATATCCCTAAAACATCCTATATAGAAGGAGATATTTTGCATGATTGTAGCCAGAATCAAATTAATGCCACACAAGAAGAAAACTAAGCAGTCATTGTACCTTGTAACTACAAGATTAACTAAATGCCGGGTGGTTAATTCATAGACATTCTTCATGGCATCTATGCTGCCATCTTCTAGTTCATACAGTTCTGTCCACATGTCAATGAGGGCAGCAACAGGTATGTTCTGGTCTTCAGGAAATAATCCTAGGTCCATGAAGCATTCCTTGATGATAGGCCTATCTTCCAATACATCATCCAAGCATTTTTGGAGTCTATTAAGCAAATCATCATCAGAATCAAGAATAGTGCGACCTTTGGACAGTAACTGCTCCATCTTTTGCCACAACTCAATAGGCTTCCCACTGAGTGATCTACCAATCAATTTGAGGGCCAGTGGAGAACCCCAGCAACTCGTTGCTACCTGCATTTAAGTGGGGGCATACACTGAGGTTCTGATTTCAAGGGAGATCAGACTATAATTCTAGTTTGAGTGCCACCAAAGAAAAGAAAATGCTACTCACGACAATTGCTACCTGGCCTGTGATAAAAACTCACCCATTTGTGCAGCCATTGAACATCCGCAGCGTGTCAAATGATTATGTTGGGCAAAATGATCCAACGGTATTTAAGAGGGGTATTTGTTGTTATTTAATGGTAGAGTTTTATTTTCATCTAAATCGATATTAATATGTCTTAACTCATTTATAAATCACAATATAAAATCAGAATTGTACACAAGAAAATTGTATCTAATGTTCTGACTTTGCCAGATTGAAAAATGCAGAAGCTAACTAAAGATAATTATTCCCAAATATCACAAGGAAACAGAAAGAACCTGTTGAACAAAATCATCAGGAATGTATGAACTGTCATTTAGAGTAGCAAAGTAACGGAAAAGGGTAACTGCATCATCAGGGGAAAGTGGTTCCAACTGGCATGGAGTTCCAAATCTAGGAAACTCAAATCTGGAAGTCACCAGAATTTTATAATCTGTCAACTCACGAACCTGGAAGGCCTCAATAAGGGATTCTGAGCCGCGCCAAACATCATCCAGGACCAACATCATTGGCTTTTCTCCAATTTTCTTAAGTAAAAATTTCAGTTGTGTGACCGCATGCTCATCGCTTAAAAGATCAGGCACAGTCGATCCACGGTGTCTAATTAGTGTCTGCACAATTATCTTCAAATTGGGAGTTTTGGACACAGTGACAAACAATATATTTTCCCCAAATTTCTCTAGTCCAAACAAACAAAAAGATGCGTAAATGTTTGTGTGCTTACAGAATGCTCACGAATGTGAATGGTGTTGAACCGTTAAATGTTAGTTTATGTTACCTATGACTTGCTCATGATGGCACAACAGAGTAGCCAATGTGCTCTTCCCGGATCCAGCCAAGCCAGTTAATATAAACACTGATGTACCGCTCTCTAGTAGCCGATTCTTCAACATGTTCAAAGGCCTATCCAACCCCACAGTGAATTCAGGTTTTTCAGGAGGCTTGCACAGACCATTGATATTGAATTGTCTCCCCCCAGTACCCCTCATTGCCAACAGTATCTCAGCCTGATCCCTTAGCATCCTAGTTTGGATGAAAAGAGTAAGGGACCTTCTCAATTCCTCATCCATGTCCTGAAGCTCGCCCTGGTACCAAGGCAAGCAACAACATTTCCAAAACGGGACATTGGAGCGTTTGTCTATAAGCTCTTGAGCTTGTTGCAGTCGCTGCATCAGCTTTTCTGTTTCTTCCTTTGGCCGATCCAATATCTCGTCGAATGATCTCATACCTTTGACAAATGGCATGACGCGCTCTACAATGGATGCAAGTCTTCCGCGAGTGCCCTTGAACTTCCGTGCCTTGGAGAGCATCCCTTTAACCTGTGCCGCCCCTTCTTCTAATGCAATGCCAAGAAAAGCCTCTCCAACCACTCCTCCTGCCATAGCTTGAATCACCTCAAGAACCACACACAGAAACCTGACAAGTTTCAATCTCAATTTCCTTGGGAGTAAACAAAGATCAGACACCCACCCTGTAGCTCTTTTGATCTTGCTGTTTGCTTTCTTTGCCTCTCAAATTCAATGGAACTAGATATGTATGTGTAATATGTATACAAACTCGCCCTGATAGATTAAAAACGCTCTCAAATAACTTTTGTGAAGCAAGGGAAACTCAATAATATATCTGCAGTTCTAAGGTAGCAAAAACACTAGATTTATACAAATATCCAAATGGCTTCCAGGAAAATTCTTAACTCGTATATTTTCTACTCCCCAAAGCACCTTACCAAACTGTTGCATTTATTGTTCTTTTCATTCACAAATTAAAATAAGTAATTTTAAATCTTAAATTTTGTATATAGTTAAAAAAATTAAAATTAATTTTTTTTTTTTTAGAAATTACTGTTTTCATCTTCTATAAAATAAATTAAAAATAGATTTTTTTTTAAATTTGATTATTTTTTAAAAATTATCTAATTATATAAAAACTTATTTTTTTCATATCTAAAAAAATTCTCAAACAAATACACCCAAAAAATTGATTTTTTTTTTCTTTTCTAGTACACAGGGTGCAAATTGTATTTTTGTTCTACAAGCATGAGAAAGGCATATACTAGGACATCGTTAATTAGTAGTTAAGAAAGTGTCTCCTATGCATGAGAATATATTCGACTAAGCTACACAAGCTACACTAGTTGCCATTGACTTCCTTCTACATCGTTGAGCAACTGCCATGAACTTCCCAAGCCAATTACTTGCCGACATTTGCAATAATGTATAACACTTTTTCTTACGTAAGGCAATATCCTGAGCGTCACTTTCAAAATCTTCATGAGCTTTCACATGTGCAAAAGTTTTGATCGGTGCAAGGCGCACCAAAGAATTCTACAAGCACTGCCGTTCAAATGAATGATTGTGACAAATTTAGAATAATAGAAAACAAAGTAAACGCTCTTTCTAAGTCTTCAGGAAATAAATCACGAAGCAGTCGACAGGAATTTGTTCCAAACCATCAAGCTTTTCTAAAGGCAAGTGGATACTTGTATAAATCCAGTGTTACAAATATAGATTGGCGTTTTTATTTTATTTTATTTTTTTGTGGGGGTGGGGTTGCAATAGAGATTGACGTGGTCACCACATCTCCCATATCTTTTGTCACAATTCAGAAGGCTGATCGCAATTCTAAATATAATCGATTAGAGAAGGACGGAAAAAACATGACTTCTGTAATATTTCCCCTTTTTTCGGTCAATTATGTAATATTGTATCTGTGTACTATTTCTGCTTGCTAATGTGCCTAGTTGCTTGAGAAATAAAAAGCACAACGAAAAACAAAACACCAAAAAGAATGTGTTCTGAGTAGATGGCTTTATGGCACTCTCCCGCGGGCATCAAATTCTTAATTTGGCAACCTAATTGACGTGTCAAAGAATGCAGTGGGAAGTAGTTTCACTTCCAATTCAAAATCTGGTAGGATTTCTCACTTGGGTTTTTTGGTATATGCTACCGTCTTTCTGTTTGTTTTTCTTTAAATTGTCTGTTCCTTTTCTAAGTATAAGAAGTAAGAGTTAGAACCGAGTTAGTTAAAATCGAGATCCTATATAGGATCGGAAGGGGGATGTAAAATCGTAAATCGCAAGATCATAACATGGATCATAAGATCCTATCAAAAATAAATAATTACATTCATAAAAATATTTTAGCATATAACATATCATAAACAAGCAAAATAATCACACTTAACATAATTAAACTTCAAATAAAAATGGACAAAGTTGCATAACCCATAATCCAAGTATTACATAACCACAAGAAGTCTATAAGATCACAAATCATAACACAAAATATAATAGCCACAAGTTTTTGACATAACAAAAACTAAATCATTGAAAGGAAACATCCCACTCCTAAATCATTAGAAGTTACTATAGGCAACTACTAGAAATAGAATAACATCTAAAGCAAATTATTTAGGCCATGGTTATCATATTCTTCATCTTCTATATAATCTATATCTTCATTGCCATCCCCCTAAGTGAGTTCATCAAAATCATCATCATCAACATCAGGAATTGTCAAATCATTTTTAGGGGCCACACTTCCACTACCACCTCCTTGGGCTACAAGATCATCTGGAATGTCCAAATCTTCCAAAATTTCTAACACATCTTCTTCTTCATCAACAATCCACTCTTCATTGGAATCCAACTCATCAAGGCTACACTCAAAATCATGAGGCTTTCTTTCTTGCTTCTTCTTGGCCAATCTTGAGTTGGCCATCACAAACACAACATCATTCATTGTTTTTTGCTTCAAATGATTTCTCCTCTTTGTATGGACCTTAAAAAAAATATAGAAGCAATCATCAACCAATTGGCAACTAATTTTGAAAGTAAAATACAAATAATATTAAATATTTACTATCTCAAAAGCACTCCAGTTGCGCTTACATCCAAATGAGCTACAGGTCAAACTCAACACGCGAATTGCAAATTTTTGAAGTTTTGGATGCTCATCCCAATAAGAATCCCACCATTAAGCTGGGTATTGGTATTAAGGGCCTTCTTGGCTACTTTCCTACCAAAAAACTTTACTTGATTCTTGAAATCCTCAAGTTAAGTATCAATCTTAGTAATCTCCTATGTGTCTCCCACAATCCTTTCCATATAATCATAAAGTCCTCTTTTGACTTCATAATCAATCTTGAACCCAGGGGCATAATGCAATTGAGGGTTTAAGTAATAGCCGGCAGCATGCAAGGGCCTATAAAGTTGATTATTCTATCTTTCATCAATAATGTTTCATAAAGGCTTATAACTAAAAAATTAAAAAAAAAAAAATTGGATTAGCTACTAAACAAAGACTATAATATTCTAATTTAAACTAAACGTGATTATGCATAATGCACTAATGATAAACAATAGTTTACCTCTTCTGGACTCCTTGAAAGGCACTTTGAATTTTCTCCTTTGCACGATTCATCTCTTCATAAATATACCCCATGGCTGGCTTCTCATCCGAATCAACCATATGAAGCACATGAAGAAGAGAATAAGCACCTCTCAAGCATGTCACAATATCTCTCCAAAACATCCTATCCAACACCACATTTTCAATCATCTTCCCATCCTTTTGTCTTTGCAAATTTGTTAGACTTCCATTGATCGGAAGTGAACATTCTTATCAATGCCCCTTTTTTTTCTCATGGAGGCAACATAAAGTAAGGTAAGATGTTGCAAAATGAGTCATGCCCGATCTCACCAAATCTTTTCCTTTGGTGTGGTGTTACAATAGGGAAATGAGAGATGTCCTAGAATAGATGTAAGTAGTAATTTTTCTTCCCTTATAAATTGTGTCTTTGTGAAGATCCAATTTTTTCTCAAAGTCCTCCAACATTAAATCAATATAATGTGCTGCACAAGGGGTCCAATAGAGCTTCTTCCTTTTGTCCATCAACATCTCTCCAGCAACTTTGTAGTTAGCTGCATTATCCATAACAACTTGGAAAACATTCTCTTCGCCAACCTCCTCAACCACATCATCTATCATCTTAAATATCTTATTAGCTATTTGAGAAATATAGGAGGCATCAATAGACTTCAAAAAAATAGTCCCCTTAGGACTATTAACTAAGAAATTCAATATGGTTTGCCTTCTTTTATCCATCTAACCATCTGTCATAATTGTGCGTCATGTTTCTTTCAATAAGCTCTATGCTCCTCTAATGATTCCATAGTCAAATCTACCTTTTGCTTCAAATATTTCACTCTCAATTCATGGTAGGATGGTGGCTTAAATCCTAATCCATGACTTGCAATCTTTTCAAATATCCTAGTATATTCTTCACTTCTGGAGACATTGAAGGGAATGGCATTGTTGTAAAAGAAAGAAGCAATTTCTTGACATGCTTCCTCCCTCAAATTCTTCTTAAACATGTTGTTGATGGTTGCTTAAGAGCTAACACATCTTTTCTTAAAAATATTTGCTGTTGTCTCCACTTCTTTTCCCTTTCTTTTTTCACTATCTTCACTAGTTGGTGCTCTTTCTTCAACCTTCTTGATCAAGTTTTGTTGCAAACTAACAACAATATTCCATATTTCATTCTTAACTGCCTCACTAACAGCCAAACAAGGCCCAACATCCTTTTGTGTTCCAGCCAAGTGATGCTTCATTCTATAAACTCCACCTGTTATAATCTTCTCACAATATTTACATTTTATTTTTCTTGGATCTCCATCAACAGAAATCCCATGGCTCCATTCCACATCACTTCTATTTCCAGCAGCATTCTTAGGTTTTTTTTTTTTTTTTACCTCAACTTTGACTCCTAGGCCCAACAATGCTACCACTTTCAGATTGGGAAGGATTCCTACTGTTACCCTCACTAGCAGCTCCACTTGACTTCATTTTTCTATCAGCAATCAGAGACCAACAAGGCAACAGACACAAACACCAGAACCAAAGAAGGACAGAACCAACAAAAGGGAAAGATTGAAGCACAGAACCAACAAGAGAGAGAGAGACAGAACCTCAAGGCCAGAGAAGCATCGGCGACGACGTGTGCAACCGCGTAATGGGCTGCTGGTGGTGAGCAAACAACCAACAACCAGCACTGCCTTACTCAAACGAGAGAGAGAGTAAGAGACTCTTCGTGAGAGATGGAGTTCGAACAGAGCAAACAGAGAGATCGAAGGAGGGGAGGAGGTTTTAGAGAATCAAAATCGAGAGGGGGAGCCGAGAAATGAGTCTAGACATAGAGCAGGATCAAAGTACCTCATTAGAGTTTTAGGGCTAGTAACGAAAATGGGCCGGGTTGGAACGAAATGGGTCGAGCTGCCATCCGCTATAGGGAGGATCGGTCGGATCGCAAAAACTGCAGATCCCACTGATTTCACGAGGTTGCGCCCGCGATCCTAGCTGAACGTGTTGCAGGGTGAGATCGGGATAGAAGAAGGGCAGTAAGATCGTGAAAATCGTGCGATCTTACAATCTAGATTGCGATTTTAACTACTATGGTTAGAACTTGCTGTTCGTTATATGATTTTTTTTCTTGGTGGAAGATATTCATCGAAAATGCTATAAGGAATGCATAATTCTATCAAGATTTGAACTTGAAAAATTAATGAATCAGAGCAAATGGTACATATTGTAAATACATAATATTGTAAGTAGTGTGACTGCACTACTTAACTAAAGTTGTATTCCCTGTTAACTTTATTTATAAATAAATGGTAGTCAGATTAGTTAAGCACATTTAGATAAATTTGATCATTGTGCTTTTGCTTGCTTATTTGTTCAGGCAGGTCAGATTAGAGCTCTTTGTTTCCATTGTTATCTCATCAAGGACAAGCTCCTATTAATTTTGTCAGCTACCAGTGTATTGTTTGCATTATCTATCCATCTATCTATCTACATTATTATTATTAGTAAAATTCACTTGAAGGTTGCATTTATTACAATATGTAATTAAAAATTTACATTACATAAAAATAAGTATAATAAGTTAAAGATAAATATTTGTCATATATATTTATAATAGTTAAAATTATAATAAATCTATGTTTGGCTACTCAAATTCTCAACCAATAATGACATTTAATAATAAAATTTAAAATAAATTATTTGATGACCAATATTAAAATAAATTTTTGTAAATACAATAAAATTACACTAAATAATATCATTTGATAAATCATATTGATTTTAATTAATATAATACAAATGATAAAAAATTTGTTGTGTTACTATATTTAATTCTATTTTATATTTAATTAAATAATAAAATTTATTTATATAATTTTATTAATACAATACTTTTATTATTCTATTTTTATTTTCAATGTTATTTGCGAATATTTTTATTTAGATTTTATTTTAGTATATAGGTCTTCTTTACTAATGACCATTTTTTGAAATAAAATTGTATATAAATACTAATACTAATATTGACAATCAGACAATGTGCTAGAGTAAGAGAAGACATTTCAACATGTAATACTAAGACAATATCTACTTAAGCTAATTTGTGATATGATGAAACAAATTATTAATAGCACATATCCAAAATTATAACAATGCATGTAGAATGAAGAATATTTCAAAAATAGCCATACATACTCCTTAAATGATATTATTCATGAAATCAATTATTACATATTTTACATAATTGAAGATCCAATAAAACAGCACATAAACTCCTATAAGATTGATAAAGCAACTAATGACATAACTAAACAAGAGCTTATACATCAACTAAAATTTTTAATACTTCAAATTGAACTCCATACCATTGCTTGCAATAAGGAAAAAAAAAAGGTTGATTATGCTCTTTAGGAATTAAATTTTGCACCTACGAGAGTAAATAATAAAAGTAAAAATAATTACATGAAATAATATCAATGTAAAATGTTTTTATCCCACGAATAGTTTTACCAATAAATAACTCAAAGTGACCTTTTGTTTTAAGAAAAAAATTATTCCAATAAAAATATGCTATGTAATAACAATAAACAAAAGTTAAAATCAAATATTGAACTATGCAAGATTATATTTGCTAATATAAATATTTTATCATAAATAATTATATTTTACATTGTCAAGATATATCTCAACAAAAAAGTTGAGAGTTTTTATAGTTAATGAGGATGAAAAGTATAATAATTATGCAAACAAAATTATTATCTACAATGAATTATTTAATATGAACTCCCACAATGTAATTACTTTTAAAGTTTTGATCTATTTCATTGTTTAAAATAATTTAAAAAATGCATATTTTTTATCATGTATAACTTTCAAATGCTGTAATAACTTTTTTTAAAAAAAGTATTCTTATTAAAAGAATTCATAAAAAATATAAATAAAGTTATGCAATGCATGGGAATTACCTCTGGTAATGATATAAAATATCTTGTTTTCAATAAGGGGGATTTGTCAATATTGCTTGACAAAATGGACAAGGGAAATATGGCTGAATAACTCTCCTAGAATTTCATTTTTACTATCAGTACTTGTTTTAGTACAATTTTAGTATCAACATATTTTTTTATTAAATTATTTAATCATGTATTAGAACATTACGAGCACAAATGATATAATTTCTTTTGCCAAAGATTTGGATACTTTTTAGTTTTATTCTTTTTAGTGATTGATCTAGTCTTTTGTTATTTTATTTTATTTTTTTAATGTTGGTCAATCCAGCCTTTTGATCTAATTTTACGATTGGGCAATTTTTTTTTGTTGGTCATGGGCAATTTCTGCTTTTCGTAGCTGGCATTTACATAAGGACTCACAGCCCGTTAGCACAGTATCCGGCCCACAAACTCAATACCAAACCCTGTAAAGCCCTCCAATAATGTTCAGCCTAATTCGTTGGTTAAGACTTAAAATTTGGAGTCGAAGCCCGACCATGGGCAAAGAGATCTCTCACGAAAGACCAAAAATAGAAGGGTTTGTAACAGAAACAGACCACGGAATAGAGATAACAAAACGGGTTGAACCCGCCGGCTTGACCGGCATAACCCACAATTTTTGGCGGAGTGAGTTGATATTTTTAACCGGCAAAAAAAAAATCAATCCCCATAACCCAGCCAGCTTAACCCGCGGGTTGAAGTGGGGCAGGCGAGTTTGGCCCACGGGTCAAATTTTTTTTATTCTCTCTTTTTTTCACATAATATATACAATATTAAGCTTTTTTTATTGGTATTTATGTAATATTAGTAGACTCCATAATTTTTTTTTTGGGACTATATTATTGATTATATTTATGCTTTTATGGACTATGTTATTGTTTTATTAATTTTGAATTTTAATTTTATTGTGAACATGATTAATTTGTAGAGTGTGAATTTTTTAACATATTTGAATTTGAATATTGGCTTGTAATATTCTCTGTTGTGATTATTTTGGTTAGAAGTTTCATTTTGGTTAGAATAAAACTAAGTAATCATTATACCTTGTAACTACAAGATTAACTAAATGCTGGGTGGTTAACTCATAGACATTCTCCATGGCGTCTATGTTGCCATCATCTAGTTCATACAGTTCTGTCCACATGTCAATGAGGGCAGCAACAGGTATGTTTTCGTCTTCAGGAAATAATCCTAGGTCCATGAAGCATTACTTCATGATAGGCCTATCTTTCAATACATCATACAAGCATTTTTGGAGTCTATCAAGCAAATCATCATCAGAATCAAGAATAGAGCGACCTTTGGACAGTAACTGCTCCATCTTTTGCCACAACTCAATAGGCTTCCCACTGAGTGATCTACCAATCAATTTGAGGGCCAGTGGAGAACCCCAGCAACTGGTTGCTACCTGCATTTAAGTGGGGGCATACACTCAGGTTCTGATTTCAAGGGAGATTCGACTATAATTCTAGTTTGATTGCCACCAAAGAAAAGAAAATACTACTCACTACAATTGCTACCTGGCCTGTGATAAAAACTCACCCTTTTGTGCATCCATTGAACATCCGCGGCGTGTCAAATGAGTATGCTGGCAAAATGATCCAAAAGCGTTTAAGAGGGGTATTTATTGTTATTTATTGGTAGAGTTTTGTTTTCATCTAAATCGATATTAACATGTCTTAACTCATTTATAAATCACAATCTAAAATCAGAATCGTACACAAGAAAATTGTATCAATGTTCTGACTTTGCCAGATTGAAAAATGCAGAAGCTAACTAAAGATAATTATTCCCAAATATCACAAGGAAACAAAAAGAACCTGTTGAACAAAATCAGCATCAGGAATGTATGATCTAAAGGGCAACTGCATCATCAGGAGAAAGCGGTTTCAACTGGCATGGAGTTCCAAATCCCGGAAACTCAAATCTGGAAGTCGCCAAAATTTTATAATCTGCCAACTCACGAACGTGGAAGGCCTCAATAAGGGATTCTAAGCCACGCCAAACATCATCCGGGACCAACATCATTGGATTCTCTCCACTTTTCTTAAGTAAAAGTTTCAATTGTGTAACTGCATGCTTATTGCTTAAAAGATCAGGCACAGGCGATCCACAATGTCTAAATAGTGTCTGCACAATTATCATCAAATTGGGAGTTTTGGACACAGTGACAAACAATATATTTTCCCCAAATTTGTCTAGTCCAAGCAAACAAAGAGATGCGTAAATGATTGTGTGGTTGCAGAATGCTCATGAATGTGAATGGTGTTGAACTGTTAAATTCATTTGAGTTTATGTTACCTATGACTTGCTCATGATGGCACAACAGAGTAGCCAATGTGCTCTTCCCGGATCCAGCCAAGCCAGTTAATGCGAACACTGATGTACCGCTCTCTAGTAGCTGATTCTTCAACTTTGTTCAAAGACCTACCCAACCCCACTGTGAATTCAGTTTTTCAGGAGGCTTGCACAGACCATTGATATTGAATTGTCTCCCACTCACTTTCAACAGTATCTCAGCCTGATCCCTTGGCATCCTAGTTTGGTTGAAAAGAGTAAGGGACCTTCTCAATTCCTCATCCATGTCCTGAAGCTCATCCTAGTAACAAGGCAAGCAACAACATTTCCAAAACAGGACATTGGAGCGTTTGTCTATAAGCTCGTGGGCTTGTTGCAGCCACTGCATCAGCTCTTCTGTTTCTTCCTTTGGCCCATCCAATTTCTCGTCGAATGATCTCATATCTTTGACAAATGGCATGACACGCCTTACAATGGATGCAAGTCTTCTGCGAGTGCTCTTGAACTGCCGTGCCTTGGAGAGCATCCCTTTAACCTGTGCCGCCCCTTCTTCTAGTGCAATAACAAGAAAAGCCTCTCCAACCACTCCTCCTGCCATAACTTGAATCACCTCAAGAACCACATACAGAAACCTGACAAGTTTCAATCTCAATTTCGTTGGGAGTAGACAAAAATGAGACAACCACCCTATAGGCTGTAGCTTTTTTTATTTTTATTTTTTGCCTCTCAAATTCAATGAAACTGGATATGCATGTAATTTAATATTAATGTGTATACAAACTCACCCAGACAGTGTAAAAACGCTATTACATACTTTTGTGAAGCAAGGGAAACTCAATAATATGTCTGCGGTTCTGAGGTAGCAAAAATTCTAAATGTATACTGGTATCTTTCAAGTCCAGTAAAATTCTTCGCTCGTTTACTTTTCTTTTTCCCCAAGCACCGACCAAGCTGTCTGTAATTTATTGATATTTTCATTCACAACGTACCTACATAGTGATTTAGGTATGTTTGTGTGGGATTTTTTTGGATAAAATATTATTTTTTATTAAAAATTAATTTTCATATATTTGGATAATTTTTTAAAAATAATCAGAATCTCAAAAAAATTAATTTTTAACTTTTTTGTAGAAACTGAAAAGAATAATTTCTTTAAAAAATTAATTTTTTAATTTTTTAAATATATAATTTAAATTTTAAAATCATTTAATTTCAAACTCTGAAGCAAATACATCCTTAATTTACTGAAGTATTTTGTAAGTCATCAAGATTAAAAAAACAACTTCAATCAAGTATTAAAAAAAAAATAACATAATGACAATTAACAAGTATAAAAATTGTGGCATGCAAATTGTATTTCTTTCCACAATCATGAGAAAGACATCCTTGGAAGTTAAGAAAAAGAGAGTCTCGTATACATGAGAACATTAGTCGACTAAACTACACTAATTGCCATTGACTTCTTTCTAAGTCGCTAGCAACTGCCATGAACTTCGTAAGCCAATTATTTGTCGACATGTTGCAATAATGTATAATACTTATATCAATTATTAAGTTTTCAGATTTGTATGATATCTTATACAAGACAATGTCCTGAAAGTTACTTTCAAAATGCTCGATAAGTTTTCACATTTGCAGAAGTTTGATAGGTTCATGACGCACTAGAGAATTCGACAAGGATTGCCGTTCAAATGAATGATTGGGACAAATTTAATAATAATAGAAAACAGACTAAACGTTCTTTCCAAGTCTTTTTCTAAAGGCAAGTGAAGTGGATAATATAATTTTAAATTATTGACTGAACGCTCTTTCATTTTTACTATCAATACTTTATTGGTACCATATTAGTATCAATATACTCTTGCATTAAATCATTTAATCATGTATTAGAATTTTATCGGCACAAATGCTATAATTTCTGCTGCTAAAGATTTGGATATTTTTGAGTTTTATTTTTTGAATGATCAATCTAGCCTTTGATATATATTCTTTTGGTCAAGCCAGCCTTTTGATCTTTTTTTTTTTTTTAGTCAATCCAGCCTTTTTTTGAGCACATAATGCTTGTCTGTTTGTATAGAAGTTGTACAACTATTTGTATGATGATTTTTCTCAGGCATAAAATGTCTAAATAAGTTGCTTTTGAGTGTTTTTGAATTTATGAAATGCTCTGGGGTAAAGGAAGTTGACTGCCCAAAATTTAAGTATTTAAAACTCTCTCTTTGCTTGATTCTTGTTTGTTCAACATACCTACTTCATAAGATGCTAAAACTTCTCATATTCATGGTTTAATTATCAAAGCAAGTCCCCTTTATGCAGCTTCAATGTTCTGAATGGAGATAGCTTGAATAGAATGGGCAATGCAATTTTAAGTATTGAAAATCCCTTTGAATATGTTGTTATTCTATCATGAGATAGTTACAAATCTAACATTAGCATGATGAGTGAGGTATCTTTTAATTAGGGCTGCAATTAAGCAAACTCTTGAAGGATCCACATTAGTCTATATATATATATATATATGTGTGTGTGTGTGTGTGTGAAGGAATTGCTTAGAGGATTAGAATAGGCATTCTATGGAATTCTACTTAATATATTATTTCCATGATCTTCCCAAATGATAAATAAGATGAGTTCATGAAAATAGACAATGCCTACAAACCAAGTGTTAGATATCTAGTAACTGGATACTAGACACAAAGGTAAAGCACTACACTTAGATAGCTAATATAATTTCTTTTTGGATTTGTGATTGCCATTAAAATCAATATTTATGTGATTGATTGATATACTAAGATATGTAGTAAACTGTTAAAACTCGTATTACATTGTGATGTTTTTAGTCTGAGAACATATTTGTGATATTTCTTGAGAAATTCTTTAGGTGGGTCAACCTATATTCTTTTTAGTCTTAGTGACTATAAATGGTACATTTTAGGTGATAAAGTACTATGTCTCCTTTATTCTTAGCCCAATAATAAGAGAAAAAGAATTCAAATGAATATGCCTTGTTTGCTCATATTTATCTTTATGGGGAATATATTTTTAAATGCTTCTTCCTCACTCTAAGCCTAAGATTTCAATTCTAATAGAAGGAAAGATGTGAAAATTTTTTTGAGCTATTTTGATAACTTTGTGTTGGAGCGACCCATGAAACACCTAATTAAGCTATGTCTTCAAAGCATAATTTCTTTCTCTAACACAAAATTCCTTTGATAATATAAGTCACTGATACTATTACCTTGGATCATGCTTAATCGACAAATTAGAATACACATTCTGTTGTCTTCTTTCTCTTGACTGAATGTTAATCACCATGATTATCACTTTTGGGAGTCCAACTATTTGTTTTCGACATTTAAGTCTTTGTACTTGATTCATGGTATGATTGGACACATTCTTTTTTTATACACTTCTGCTGCATAATACTCTATTTGTCTACTAGTCAACTAGGAGATTTACTTTGTGTAGAAATTTTCACAAGGTATTTGTGTTTCACTTGTCTTGGATTGAAGTGTATGAACTTGTGAAAATCTCTTTGATTGCTTATGTCTTACAAAAAGTGCTTTCTTCAATTGCTTTTTTGAGTTTATTCCTTCCTTTTGATAAATAGATGAGATCAACATATGAGAAACATTTTGTAAAGGTGAAGTTCTCATTACGCTACAAGAAAATTGATTGTTTGTAGCAGACAAATTCGCTGCAAATTTAGTCAAATCAGCCACTAATTGGCTATTTCCGGCGGATTTGCGGCAAAGAATCGGGCCGTCACTAAAACATGGGCTACTAATGAGTTGTAGCGAATTCCTCCTGTATTTTGTGTAGCGGAATTTTTTCTCTAATTTGCGGCGGATTTTCCCCCTCCAACTTGTGTAGCTGATTTTTCCCTCTAATTTGTGCGGTGAATTTTTCCCCTCTAATTTGTTATAGATTTTCTCACTCTAATTTTGTGGCAGATTTCCCCCCAAATTTTATGGTAGATTTTTCCCTATAAATTTTTTGGCGGATTTTCTACTGCAAATGAACAATTGGACGGGAAAAAAATACAATCATCAGATATAAACATACACGTAACATTCAAATTCAGAATCATTTAACAAACCAAAATTCAAACCAAATACTTCAAGTTGATATAAATATGGAAGAGAGATGTCTTCAACAACTTTTATTGAATCTTTAATAATTTCTATTGAGTCTTCAATTAATTTCTCTTGCAAGTCTTCCACTATCTCTAATGTATCTTCAAATTTGTCCATTGAGTCTTTAAAAAATAAATACTTAGTAATTATCAATAATATCATCAACAATAAAATCAATAATATATATTACATAAAAGTTAAAATCAGTAAAATATTTTTTCAAAAAAGAAAATGGTTGGTGGTGGCGGTGGCAGTGGCTGGTTGAAAGCAGTGGGTGGCCGGCTGGTGGGCGATGGCAGAGATGGTTGGGGGAGTGTGGAAAGGAAAGGAGAAAGAGGAAAGAAAAAGAGAAAGAAGAAAAAAAAGATAAGAAGAGGCAGAAGTAAAGGTAGAAAGTGGAAAGGAAAAAGAGAGGAAGGATGAGGGAGATTTGGTATGGTGTAGGAGGAGGAGGGAAGGAGAAAAGAAGAGTATAAAATGAAAGAAGAGTATTTTGATGTATGTCTAATGAAAATTCATTTGCGGCGAAAAAATTGTATGAACTCCTTTTTTTAAAATTCAATAAACTTAGTGGTAGTTTTTTCACCTCAAAAAAATTAAAATTTTATTATTTTTTATGGCTTTTTTGTAGCAAATTAAAAATGTCTTTTTTAAATTTTTAATAATTAGCGGTGAATTTTCTATTGCAAAAAAATTGAAATTTTCAAAATTTTTAAGTTTTGTTGAAAATTATTTGCCGCTAATTTTATAACCAATTTTTTTTTTTTAAAACCCTTGCAACTAGTGGCAGAATTCCCCCACTAATATGTCTCAATATTTGTTTTTTTTTTTTTTTTGAGATATTAGAAACCATTAGCGACAAAAAATCCCTTACTAACTCTAAAATTTATTTTTTTAAAAAAGGCGTTAATCTTAGCAGCGAATTTTTCGCTACTAATTCTAAAATTCTATTTCTTTTTTTTTAATATCTTTTACGGTTAATAGCAGACTTTTCATTGCTAATATCTGTGAAGATTTTATTTTTTAGGATCCTGTTAGTGGCAAAAAATCTTGCACTAGCTCTAAAATCTAATTTCTTTGTTTTAAAAAAAAATAGGCATTAATCTTAGTGCAAAAAATTTGTTGCTGATTCAAAATTTATTTTCCTTTTTTTTTTAAAATATCTTTTATGGTTAGTGGCAGAATTGTCATCGCTAATATGTGTGAAGATTTTTTTTTTTTTTTAGGATCTTGTTAGTGATGAAAAATCCGTTGCTAACTTTAAAATCTTTTTTTTTTAATAGGCATTAATCTTCGCAGCAAAAAATTCAACACTAATTCGAAAATTATTTTTCTTTTTTATATCTTCTACAGTTAGCTACCGAAAATCTCCTCTCACTTTAAAAGCTATTTATTTTTATATTGATAAATAGGAGTTTAATTTAGCGGTAGAAAATTTGATGCTAATCCCAAAATTTATTTTTTTGATATCCATTGATATTAGCAGTGAAAATTTTGCCAATAATTCTAAAATCAAATTTTTTAAAATTCTTTTTCAGTTAGTGATGGAAATTCCGTTGCTAATATAAGTGAAGAGTTTTTTCTATATCAGTACGCCATTAGTGGCAAAAATTCGTCCGCTAAGTTTGATATCAATTTTCTTTTTTTATAATTTCTTTTATAGTTAGTGGTGCCGGAGCCCGGGGCTCTCACAAATTATATTAAAAAATATTTAAATCAAAAAAATCATTATCAGCAGAATTTTCGCAACAAATATTTTTTCCTGTATCCAAAATTTTTGGTTATGTTGAGGCTAGTTTTCATCGCTCCGCCGCAAAAAAATCTGCCCCTAATATTGGTTTTTCTTGTAGTGTCAAGAGGGAGTTCTCATTAAAGGGGAGCAAAGACTAAATGAGATAGAAGGAGAATCATTTTCTTTTGTTGCTAACTATTTTTAATTTATGTCTTTATTTGGGTTTGGGTTCCCTTTAATGACAAAAGAGGAAGTAATGTTACAAAATGTTGGTAGTGAAAATATAACATTAATGCATGTGACTATTATAACTCCCTTATAGTTACTGTTTCATGCTTAAGTCATAATACTCAATTCGAAGTTGCTACTGTGAACTTAGCTTAGTAAAATAACCAATTTTTTTTATACCTTTATAGAACATAGAGGTAGTAAATATGAAAATAGAAATTTATTGAAAACCGAGCCTGTATAAAGACTATGACCACAATACTTGCGAGTATACACAACTAATTCCCTGTCAATATATCTATTATAAGGTCATAGAAAACCACACCTTACTTCTTTCAACTATTTGTAAAATCAAAATATATTAACACTTGACAATAAATACATAATATGTTTACATAACAGTCAAGTATACACCAGCATATGTACACATTAAAGTAGTCCTAGTTATAAACATTCTGTTATCTTCAAGGGGGTGGAGGACCCATTCTTCAATGTCACTGCCACCTTTGCTATCTGAAGATGACACGAGAACACATATAAAAGTGAAAATTATAAATTCTTAATAGGAAGTCCTAAGCTACAACACTCAGTGTTATCGTTATCATCCCAACTACTTCAGTTTAATTTTGTTGAAATCGTGTTCATAGCATATAATAAAGTAAGGGTTCTTTTATCAAATTTGAAAATATTCCTTCCAAAGCATATTCATTTTAATCATCAACTTGAAGCAGATATCTCGTGAGTAATAGGCAAGATAAATCCTAAATGGAAAATGAATGTTGCAACATGATGGATGAAATGACTTTCTTGACATGCATGTCATGTTCTCTTTATTCCTTTGCATTCTTAACCTTAGCACTTGCTCTTAATCTTTACTACCCTTGGATTGACTATTACTAGGATATGAGTTCATTCCACAACTGTCATCATATAGTTCTATGCAAGCTCTAATGCCCAACTGAAATAGTCTTATAGCTTTAGATGTTCCAAGTTTTAAAGGTTTTGATGAATATTAAATCAAGTTTTAAGTAAATTTCTTGGACTATAAGTAATTTGTTTTAGCTAAATGCATTCTTTAGTGAGTAAAATCATCTACTCTAAAGTTAAATGATTATTGTACCTAACAAAGCATCTATATTCACGATACTTTACTAGAATATGATTATATTTGAACAACCCCTTTGTGTCCCATATGATTACTGTAACATCCACAACGAGTTCTGACCTCTCTGAAATTGATTTCCAAGTTACACACGAGTTCCAATCTCCGAGTTTATTCCCAAGAGCTTTCCATTCCTATTAGTGTTCCCGAGTTTGGCCTATTACCGACTTCTAAGATTGAATTGGGACTTTCGAGATTATATAAGTTTCGATTTCCCGGTACATAAGGTTAATGTTTTGATTCCCGATTTCTGGTGTTATGCCTAGAATCGATCTCTGAGTTTGATCATGGACCAAGTTTTAGAATTACATGTAATAAGAGTTTTAAAGCGTCCTAGTTCTCGACTTCCAAGTTTACGTTAACATACCTGACTTCCGGGTTTAAGTATTTTCGGTTTCCTATTCTTGTCCTTGACTTTCAATTTTAGCATGATTAGTGTGCTGTATGATTTCTGACCTTCTGTTTCAAATAAATTGTGCATGATTTTCGGCATCCAACTTTGTTTCCAAGTTTCAAATAGAACAGACAAGATTTCTGATCTCCTATTTAATCTCCA
Source organism: Pterocarpus macrocarpus (assembly GCA_031439585.1). Taxonomy (NCBI): domain Eukaryota; kingdom Viridiplantae; phylum Streptophyta; class Magnoliopsida; order Fabales; family Fabaceae; genus Pterocarpus; species Pterocarpus macrocarpus. The sequence goes on along the minus strand of CM062513.1, from coordinate 28,715,567 downwards.
AGTTTCAAATAGATGGGTACGAGTTCCAACTTTAAGTAGAATCAAGATGAGTTCCGATTTAAGATACAATGGAAGCGAGTTCTAATTTTTGGCGACGTGGAGAATAATATAGCCACAAAAGAGGGAGACATACAAAGTTTTCAACCAATCAAAACTCACAAAGCCAACTACCTCTTCAATGCTTAAATTAGATTTTTCCCTGTTATTTATGCCACTCTCTCCTCTGATTTCACTCTCCTTTTCTCTTTTTCTCTCAACCAACTCTATCAAACCATGAAGCTTTACAAGGTTCTATCAATTCAAACTCCAAGACTTAGCAAAATCCCACTCAAAGAGGTAGGATTCTTCAATTTCTTCTATTATTGGTGTTATGGTGGCTGAGTAGAGTTTCTATTCTCTCCATTAAATTGATGATATATGGTGTTTATATAAATGCTTATGGCTAGATTAATGTATAAATGTTGAGGTTGGATGAGAACTTGGGTGAGAATTCAAATAAAAGGATGCAAAACAGAAGCTGGAACCTTGAAACCCTACGGCGTCCATACTGGCGGGGTGTACGGCTTTGCCTATAGCCACCAAAACCCAATGAAAATATTTTTATATGAAACTAGACATACAGGACTTTCCATACATATATCATATAAGGCTGTTGAAATAGTATTGAGAGAGATATGAATTTTTGAAATTTGACCTAGGAATTAGGACTTTCATCCAGGCAGTGTGACTTGAGAAGGGTGTAACTCACTCTACACAACTCCAAATTGAGTGAAACCAACTTTGTTGGAAAGCTTACACATAAGGGAACATTCCATAATAAAATTTTGAGCTTGGTATGATCCCACTAGCTCTCAGTGGTTCGAAGAAGTTGCCCTATGTCTAAACTGAGCCCAAATAGGGCAGTTCAGGGGGGTCAGATTTCAGGGCCTATAACTTGAGCTCTACTGAGGCAAATGAAATGGAACTTATTTCAAATGAAAGCTTGTCCTGTTAGTTTTAATATGATACTAATTTCGTATGATTTGAACTTGTATTCGATTTTTAGTGGATTTTTACTTGTAAGTGTATAATTCTGGCCAGCTTTAGGGCAGGCCGGGATAAAACTTAAATAACTTGAGCTACAAAAATCAAAATTAGATGGGACCAAAGAGGTTAGAAAATAGACATATAACATTTCAACATATCCAAAATTCAGGCCTAGATGAGTTAAAATGAATCTAAGGCTTAATTTCTAAAAACGGGCAAAGTTGAAGAATATGAGCAGGATTTCCAGAATTGAAGGATTTGGTACCTTAATGCATATATGAGTTCAATTTAAGTCTAAGTGTTGCAAATTCCATGTTGGTGCTTGAAAGATTGATGCATTATATTTGATCTGTTACTGTGACTGACTGTCTGCTGAGATTGGCACTATTCATAGGGAAACGGATTTGATCCGTTATGTTACTGAATTTTCTGTAGAATTGTAAGGAAGCTATGAGCCTTTATATGTTATGAATATGTATGTGGAAATCATGTATGCAAGGATATATGAAAATAAATGATGAAGCATATGTATGAGTACATTCAGCACGTTTATGCTTGATTATGTATGAAAATGAAAAGATATGGATATATTAAATGTGGATCCCTTCACCTGGAGGCAGTTATGAGATCCCTCCTCGTAAAGGCAGTTAAAGGATAATGATGTGGGTCACTCGAAGATAGTTGCACATTAGGTCCCTCCTTGTGAAGGTAGTCAAAAGATATAATGAAGGTCCCATATTCCTAAGGAAAGTGACATGACGATCACGCTCTGATGGGGTATGATATGTCGATCGTACTCTGGGATATGGCATGATGAGTACCTCCTAAGAAATGTGACATGGCGATCATGCTCTGATAGGGTATGACATGGCGATCATACTCTGGAGTGTGGCATGTAAAGATTCTATGATGAAAGGTATGATGATGAGTCCATATTCTAAAAGATGTGACATGGCGATCACGCTCTGATGGGCTATGACATGGCGATTGTACTCTGGAATGTGGCATGACGATTCCCTACCCTAAGGGATGTGACATGGCGATCACACCTAATGTAGTATGACATGACAATCATACTCTGAGACGTGGCAAGGGGAATATATTTCTAAGGAGTGTGACATGGTGATTACACCCGATGGAGTATGACATGGCGATCGTACTCTGAAATATATGGCAAGTAAAGGCATGTGCAGATGTTATATTTCCAATATATTGGTATTATTATATTTTAATACATTGTAGTTATTATTCATAGTATGATTCATGACTTCATTGTGTATTGGCTCTCCCAAATGACAAGTGTATGAATAAAAATGAATTATGCTTCAGACTATATGTTTTCAAACTATAAAACAGAACAGTTCGTATAATGTATTCACTTTTTATAATAAACCGAAGTAGCTGGAGATAATAATGATGACACGGTATGAAGTTTCTTAATAAATCCTACTGAGAATTTATAATTCTCACTCCTATGTTTATTTCCATGTTATCTCCAAATAGTTCAAAAGTTCCGAAGAAGGCACTCTGAGGCGAAGGTGGCCGAAGGTTGCTGCTAGACAAGGTCCGATTAAGTAACAGTAACAACTCCTAGGTGAGGTATTATGACTTAAGCATAGTACTATACTTGGGAGGGTGTTACATTTACTTACTCAAGAATGAGATAGAAAGTTCAAAAGGATGAGATTCTAGCATCAGAAAGGAAAGTGTGTTACAAGAAGTATATCTATTTATTCAGAACGATGACTTCGTTTAAAAGGGTAATCACCAGAAACATGCTTCTCATGAAGTACCTTACCTTCAAAGCTTCTTCTACATGCTTCATTAATAAATTCAAAATGTCAAATATGATTTGATAAGATGCAAAAGAAGCGCTGAAAAGTCTGAAAAGTGGGTTCCTCTTCTGTGTTAAGTTTACTTATTGAAAAAGAAAACTACATTTCTTTCTTTCCAGTCACAAACTAGTGGATCAAAGAGGCTCAAGGCTCAAGATCTACAAACTTCAACGGTCATATCTTGAAGTCTATATAAAGCTGGAAAACAAGGAAGAAATGATTAGATTGATTGAATATTTTCCTGAGCTTAAGAGTTCTTCTTCATCAACCTTCTGAATCATTAGAAGATTACTAATTGTAACTTTTGGCTGTAAAATCTTCTATTCTCATATTGAGAATTTAGAGAAGTCACATACACTGTATGTATTTGATTAATACTCTGTAAAGAGCTTTTAGTGTGAGTGTAAACATATACCTGTTTATCAAATCTCTTGTAACCTGACCCCATAGTAGTCAAAGTGAGCTTGGAGAGGCTAGGATAAATACTACATGGTTGTAAAACTTGGAGAGGCTAGAGAAAGACTACTCATCTGTAAAAGCTTGGAGAGGCTTAGAAAAAAAGCACTTGTGGTATAAAATCTCAACAAAGAGTTAGGGACTGGACGTAGTCGTTTATTTGGTCCAACCAGGATAAACCCTACCGTGTGATCATTCCATCTCTTTCATTTTACTTACTATTTTAATTTATCCTCAAATTTGTGTCGTCTTTAAATCACCCAAAAATATTTTTGTATAAAATATATATCTATTATTTCTAACCACATTGCTTCCACATTCCAAGTTTTGGACTTGAGAAAGTTGTTTTGAAATGTTTTTAGGCTCAAAATTATTAGTTAAGACATGATTCAACCTCCCTTCTTGTGTCATTTTTTCCAATAATTGGCATCAGAGTCTAACTTTGGGGTTGGGGTTGAGCTTCATAACGGTTGTAGAGGATAAAGATCCGATAAATGGCGTAATAGATAAATCATATTGCAGAAGGTCACTTTCTCAACCGTCCTCCATACTTTAATAGAGAAGACTATCCATACTAGAAAGACAGAATGAGACTCTTTATTGAGTCCACAAGCATAGATATGTCGAAAATAATAGAAAATGGTTATTATATATCCACAGTTGAACAATTAGTGCCTAAAGTAGTTATTAATCTGAAGCAACCTCCACTTGTAGTAGTTAGAACCATTCCAAGAAATGAATGGACTGATCAGCATGCTAGTTCATCAATATTAGATGTTTAAAATGCTAGAGCATTAAAATATTGATGAAATAATAACTGGATTTAAGCATATCAAAAATCAATTAAAGGCCTTAGGCAAAAAGTACATTAATGCAGAAATGGTGAGAAAGATTCTGAGAAGTCTCTCAAAGGCCTGGCATCCAAAAGTAACTGCTATTCAAGAAGCTAAAGATTTGAATGTGCTTAGCTTAGATGCTCTCATTAGATCGTTGAAGACTCATGAGATTGAACTTAACAAAGTCTCTTATGAGACTACTAGAAAAAGGAAGTCTATAGCTCTTAAGTCCACTCAAAAAAGGACTCAATCTTCCAAGGCCATGAAAAATTCAAAAGAGTCTGGATGAAGAAGAATCCTCTTCCTCCTCCTCCTCTGATGATGAGATTGCACATTTAGTAAGAAAGATCTCAAAGGCATGGATAAAAAGAAAGAAAAAGAGCTTTGTTTCCAAGAAAGACAAGAAGGGTAAGGCTAAGTAAGATGAGATCATTTGATTTGAATGCAAGGAGCCTAGACATGTTAGATCTAAATGTCTTAGACTGAAGAAAGCCTCAAAAAATAAGACTACAAAGAAGAAGGCTATCATGGCCACATGGGAAGACCTGGATAAAGAATAGGAGAATGCTGAAGCACAAGGTGAAGAAAAGATTATAGCAAATCTCTACTCTGTGGATGATATTGTTTCAACAAAAGAATCTGGGGGTATCTGATTCTGAACTTGAACCTAATTCTGAAAATCTTCAAAAAGCTTATGATGATCTCTTAGCTGATTCTCAACTACTTGCTTCCTATTATGATTCTTTAAATAAAAACTTTTAGATGCTATCCTCAAATTTTGAAAAAAATCAAGATTGAGAATAAGTATTCTGAAGGTAGTCAGAATACTTCCTCTAATGTATCTAAACTTCAGAAATTAGTCAAACTTTTCAAAACTGATCTTAAGAAAATGGTTAATAGCTCAAAAAAATCTTGATCTCATGCTTGGAGGACAAAAGCCATATTTGGACAAAACTGGGCTAGGATATGTGGGAGAAATAAATGAGGAATCATCCAAAGATCCACAACTTAAAATTCTAGCATGTATATACTATTTCAAAAGGGGACACTCTTCTGAAATATGCTTTTCCAGAATGAAACCTAAACAGAAAGTGAAAATCAACTAACATAAAAGGACCTAAGAAGATTTGGTACCTAAAGTGAAAACTAGTTCTAATGCAGGTGTGTCTTAAATCATAACATCAGAAGGAAAAGAAATGGTATATGGATAGTGGATGCTCTAGACATATGACTGGAAATAAATCCTAATTTAGAAATCTCAGACCCAAGGATGATGGAGTTGTAAAATTTGCTGATGGAATCAAATCCAAAATCATTGGTATAAGTAATGCTGGTAAGCATGATTCTGATTTAATTAATGACGTTATGTTAGTAGAAGAACTAACTCACAACCTTCTAAGCATTAGTCAATTCTGTGACCAAGGCTAGAGAGTTGTGTTTGAACTTTCTCATTATGTTATTAAAGACTCCACTTCTGATAAAATTATTCTTATTACTAGAAGGCGGGTAATACATATGTATTATATCTAGGTGACCTGCTAGATCAAAATGTAAAATGCTTAGCTTCCAACATGGATGAAAAGTGGTTATGGCACAAGAAACTTGGTCATATTCATATGAAACTAATCTCTAAGATTTCTCAGAAGAAATTAATTAAAGATTTACCCAAAATTAGTTTTGAAAATGATTCATCCTAGGAGTTTTGTCTCAAAGATAAATAGACCAAGAGTTCTTTCTATAGTAAAAATGCAGTCTCTACTAGAAGAACACTTGAGCTTTTACATCTTGATCTATTTGGTCCAACTAAAACTGCTAGCTTAGGTAGTAGAAAATATGGTTTAGTCATTGTGGATGATTATTCCAGATTTACATAGGTAATATTTCTCACCCATAAGGATGAAGCTTGTGAGGTCTTCAAAACATTTTAAAAAAGAATTCAAAATAAAAAAAGGTTTTTGCATCACTTCCATCAAATCAGATCATAGTGGTAAATTTGAAAATCATTCTTTTCAAACCTTTTGCAAATAAAAATGGCATTTTGCATAATTTCTTTTCTCCTATAACTCCTCAACAGAGTTGGGTAGTGGAAAGGAAGAATAGATTATTACAAGAAATGGCCAGAACTATGCTTCTTGAAAGTGGCTTATCAAAAGGTTTATAGGCAGAAGTAGTCAACAATGTGTGCTATATTCAAAACCATGTTCTCTTGAATGCCAATTCTCAAGAAAATCCCCTATGAATTATGGAAAGGAAGAAAACCCAATATTTCTTACTTTCATGTCTTTAGATCTGAATGCTTTATACTTAACAAAGGACAAACTTTCAAAGTTTGATCCTAAGTCTGATCCTAGAATCTTTCGAGGATACTCTTCTGTGTCGAAAGCTTACAGGGTGTACAATAAGAAGACTTAGACTGTGGAAGAAATTATACACATAAGCTTCATAGAAAAAAGGAATGTCTTAACTCAGAAAGTTGTAGATTTAGAAGAAGAAATGGAGAATATATGACTAAAAGACAATGCCAAACATCAGCAGAACCTTCGGATTGCCACGAGAAATGATGATGATGGTGTTTTTGATCCCCCTTCTCATCAACATGTTTTTGATGATATTTCTGAAGATCTAGAAGCCACACCCATCAAGTGAAGATATATTAGTGTAAGAGATTTGAGAGCTGTTTCTCAAAACCAAATTATTAGTGAACCTTCTTAAGGAATTAGAACCAGATCTGTACTCAGAAACGAATTCAATCTTGCTCTCATATATGAAATTCAACCCAAAAGTATTGATGAAGCACTGGATTGAGGCTATGAACGAAGAATTAAATCAATTTGACAAAAGTAATGTCTGGATACTAGTTCCCTTACGAAAAGGACAATTTGCTATTAGGACAAATTGGGTGTTCAGAAATAAACATGATGAGAGTAGGAAAGTAATCAGAAACAAAGCAAGATTAGTGGCTCAAGGTTATAATCAGCAATAAGGCATTGATTATAACAAGACATTTACTCCCATAGCAAGATTGGAAGCAATCAGAATGCTACTTGCTTATGCTACTTACAAAGGGTTTGTTTTGTTTCAAATGCATGTAAAATCTACATTTCTAAATAGGTTCATATATGAGGAAGTCTATGTTAAACAGCTTCTTGGTTTTGAAAATAAGAACCTTCCTCACCATGTTTTAAAACTTTCTAAAGCTTTATATAGGTTGAAACAAGCTCCTAGAGCTTGGTATGAAAGACTTAGCTTGTTTCTTCTCAAAAATGGTTTTAAAAGAAGAAAGATTGACACTACTTTATTCATCTTACATGGGAAAACTGATTTTTTAATTGTTCAAATTTATGTTGATGACATAGTATTTGGTACAACTAATCAAAATTTGTGCAAGAATTTCTTTGAGCTAATGCATGGAGAATTTGAGATGAGCATGATCGGTGAATTGAAGTTCTTTCTAGGGTTGCAAATCAAGCAACAGAAGAAAGGAATCCTCATTCATCAAGAGAAATATGCTAAAGATCTACTCAAAAGATTCAATATAGACAAAGCCAAGAGCATCAGTACTCCCACACATCCTTCTCAAGTTCTAGAAGCTGATAAAGAAGGTGAGAAAGTTTCTGAGAAATTTTACAGAGGCATGATTGGCTTTCTACTCTATCTTACGGTGAGTAGACTTGATCTACAATTAAGTGTAGGAGTTTGTGCTAGATTTCAAGCTAATCCAAAATAGTCTCATCTTAATGCTGTTAAAAGAATCTTAAGATATTTAGTAGGTACTATTAATGTTGGTCTCTAGTATGAGAAAGGTACTGATTGCAATGTTATAGGTTACTATGATATTGATTTTGTAACACCCTACTAATTTAATGTTATACTTAAGTCATAGCATGAAATTAAGTAGATTATGTTACCGTATTGATACTCTGCTTACTAATTTCTTACCATGTCACGTCCCCTTTATTTTGTTTTTTTTTTTTTTTTGAAATGGGCGAAACTACACACTGTATATGACAAACGTGACCAATGTCATAGAGCGTAACAAAATTTAATAAAACATGACACGAAGGATAAGAATTAGTAGTATATCATCAACTATATATATATATATATATATAGTAGAAGCCAATGCTTCAATTTATGTACAGATGAAAAAGAGGATACAAAAGTGGGGCCGATGTAACAAAAAGAATATAGGGCCCATGTCCATCAAAACAAACCTACAAGATCCTCCGAGGACTAACTGATCCAAGTCTATGGCTTAATACTATACTGGCAAAAGAGAGCCATACTGTACAATGTCACCTACGGCTGGGACCTACTCAGTCAAGTAACCATTGGCCATACCAAGCTCGCTGGGGAGTAGTCCATACTAGGTCCAGAGAAGGAGGATGATGAGCTAGTAGCCTCTAAGGGATCGCTCTCAGAGCTAAGTGGGATGTCTGGAACCATCTGTGGAGGCGACTTAGGCAGAGGACTAGCAGGTATGGCAGGTGTTGTTGGTACTGGAGGTGCAGGACGAGGGTGTATCACATGCAACGGGAACGCAAAATATGGAATGACAGGGTCAAAAGTAGGGTGGAACAGGGGAACAGTAAAATTCCTGTTGCTGAATAGGTAGAGACGGAAATTGCAGGAATCGGCTATGTACAGTGAATTCATGAAGGGATCATGGTGGAGCTGTAGGTTGGGAATTTCATCGAAAAGGGTGGCGGTTGAATCCATCACTAGCGTCTGAGAATGATGCAGAAATACAAAGCGATGTGAGAACTTAAGGAAATTCTCAGTAGGGTTCGCATACATGACGTCACATTCATTCTCAGTTGCCTCGATTTTTATTTAATTATGAAAACATAGGAGCAAATTGAACTATCTATATGTCATAAGTTTAATAAAGTGTCTGGTCTGAGGCAAGATTCTATTTTACTTAAGATGGTATAAGAAACAGAATCATGAGCATAATAGATGAACACATAGTAGTAAGAAAATGTACAGTCATACTTGTGATCAAAGTATAATGACTATTCAATGTGACCAAATGTGACCATGTAAAACTCATTCTTGAAAATCTTTTCATAATCTTTTCCTTTAACTTTTCCATTTCTTGGTCCCCTAGGAGTTCTTGGCCATTCAGACTCCTGGGGAATAGTCTACTTTTCAGGATCGAGCTCGTTCCTATATAGGAATGCCAAGTTTACTTTCCCCGACCTTCCCACCGATCTATTCCCCTTAACTTTAAATCCGGGGTTGGCCCAAGCATTATGGAACTTTCATCATAATATAACTTTTATGTTCTTTGTAACATAACCTTTATGAACTCATACATGACCTTTATGGACTCATTGCAAATGCACATGTAGATTGTAACTCATGCATAGGCTTACCGAACTTTTGACAGCGTAACGGAACATGTTCGCTTCCCCATGAATAGTGCTAGTACTCAGGAAATCCAATATACAGAGATATCATAATATTTCATTTAGAATTCAATCATAAATCTGATAGAAATATATGTTGCATGTAGATCATACTTGCTGTCTCAGCATATTCATTCAACCCGATTTTTGTAAATCAAGTCGAATTTTCTATTTAACTCATCTGGATCTCAATTTTGGATATGTTAGAGTATTATGTGTCTATTTTCTAGCCTCATTGGTTCCATCTCGTTTTGACTTGTATAGCTCAAGATATTCAAGTTTTATCCCGGATTGCCCTGTAGCTAGCTAGAATTACATACTTAAAAATAAAAATCCACTAAAAATTGAAAACTAGTTCAAATCATATGAAATTGGTATCATGATAAATCTAACAGGACAAGCTTTCATTTGCAAAAAGTTGCATTTCATTTCCTTTAGTAGGGTTCGAGTTATAAGCCCCAAGATTTGACCTTCTTGAACTGCCTTATTTTTGCCCAGTTTGGACATAGGGTAACTTCTTTGAACTACTAGGAGCATATGGGACCGTAACAAACTTGGAATTTCATTGTGGATATTCTCTACATGTAAGCTTTCTAACAAAGTTAGTTTCACTCAATTTGGAGTTGTGTAGAGTAAGTTACAACCTTCTTAAGTCACACTGCCCGGATGAAAGTCCTGATTCCTAGGTCAAATTCAAAAATCCATATCTCACTCAATACTAATCCAATGGCCTTATATTATATATGCAGGGAAAGCTCTGAATGTCTAGTTTCATTGAAAATAGTTCCATTGGATTTGAACAGTTGTAGGTGGAGCCGTACATTCTGCTGTACGGACTGCCGACGGAATTTGGTTTTCCAGCCTTTCACATCTTCTTATTCTCACCCTTTCCTACTCCTTAATCAATCAAATTTAAACACAAAGCAGCTAACAACCAGTCCAAAAATCATCATATTCATTCACTAATCACATTAAGTAGTGAAAAAATAAAGCCAAAAATCAGTCACCCATAATTAAAATAACAAGAACAAAATTAAAGCTTTACCTCTTTGTGTGTGGTTTTGCTTAGTGTTGAACGTTGGTTGAGTGGAGAAGAGAAGAGAAAAATGAGAAGAGAAAAGGAGACTGAAGTGAAGAAAGAGAGAGGCGTGTAAGTCAGCTAAATGAAGAAAGAAAAATCTGATTTAAACATAAAGAGGGTAATTGGAATTGTAAGTGCTGATTGGTTAAAATTCTTGTGGCTGATTTCCAGCCATGCTTCCTTCTTTTTGTGGCTTAATGTGGCTTAATTATCCTCCACGCAAAATGAGAACTCGTTTGCACTCTGTCTGAACTCGAAACTCGTATCCATCTTGCATAAAGTTGGAACTCTCATCCATCTTATTCGAACTTGGAGATTAGTTCGAATATCGGAACTCGAGTAATAGATTATTAGATCAGAAATCGTGTTCGTTTTCTTTGAAACATAAAGTCAGAGATCAGAAATCACAGCAAACAAATCACCTTAGAAACGGCGTTCAAGGACAAGACTATGAAGCGTGAAAAAACTTAAACTAGGAAGTCAGGGATGTTGCATAAACTTGGAAGTTAGTCCCAAAACATAAAACCTTATGTACCGAGAAATCGGAACTTATATAATCTCAGAACTCCCAATTCAATCTCGGAAGTTGGTCGCAAACTCAAACTCAGGAATATCAATAGAAATGAAAACGCTCTTGAAATAAGTTCGGAGATCGAAACTTAATTAAACTCGGATATCGGTAATCACGTCCATTTTGTTTGGACTTTAAAGGTTAAGTCGAAAATTGGAAATTATCCGTTTTATTTGAAACTCGAAGATGAAGTCGAAAATAATGTCCATTGTATTTGAAACTTGAAGATTAGGTCAGAACTCGTGCAAATTCTAGTCGAACTTGGAGATCAACTCAGAGATCTGAACTCATGTCCATTTAATTTGAGATCAACCTGGAGGCCGGAAATTGTGTAAACTTCACCTTTCATTTGAAACTTAAAGTCGGGAATCGTGAACATTTCATATGAATTGGAGGTGAGGTCAGAGATCGGAAACCTTGTTCATTTCACTTGAACCTTGGAAATAAGGTCGAAGGTCGGAGCTTGTGGCGGATGTTACAATACCATCCTCCTAAAAAAAAAAATTTGTCTTCAAAATTTAGTATTTTAGAAGAGTTCAGGATACTCTTTCTTCATGTCCGCTTCTAGTTCCCAAGTATTGTCCTCCGCATCTTCTCTTCCCCATGCTACCTTTACTAGCTGCACGATTTTGTTTCGAAATTGTCTGCTGTTTTTGTCTACGATCCGTACCGGCTATACATAGAAAGTCAGATCCTCTTTTAGCTGTACCGACTTGGATACTAGAAAGTGTGTAGGGTCAGGCTGATACTTTCTGAGTTAAGAAACATGAAAGACATCGTGAAGGTTTGACAGATGTGGAGGTAAAGCGATTCGGTATGCAACTGATCCGATCCGCTTTAAAATTTGGAAGGGACCGATAAAGCAGGGACTTAGCTTCTTGACTTTAATGGCTCTACCTATCCCTGTTGTAGGCGTAACCTTCAAAAATACGTGATCTCCTTCTTGAAATTCCAGAGGTTTCCTCTTGGTATCCGCATAACTCTTCTGACGGCTTTGAGCGGCAAGTATCTTACTTCGAATCTTCTTGATCTGCTCAGTGGTCTGTTCAACTAAATCAGGCCCTAATAGGGTTGATTCTCCTATCTCACACCAACACAGCGGAGATTGGCACTTCTGTCCTTACAATGCTTCGTAAGGAACCATGCTGATACTAGCGTGATAGCTATTGTTGTATGCAAATTTGGCAAGCGATAAGTACCGATCCCAATTTTCATGTTGCTCCAATATATAAGCTCGCAACATGTCTTCTAAGGTTTGAATTGTTCTCTTCGTTTGCCTATCCGTTTGCGGATGATATGCAGTGCTTAGGCACAACTTAGCACCGAACGCTTTTTGTAAAGCCCCCCAAAACCATGAGATGAACCTTGGGTCTCGATCAGAGACAATGGTTGAAGGGGTCCCATGCAACCTTATAATCTCTTGAATGTACAGCTGCACCAATTTTTCCAACGGATGATTTGCTCGAATGGGTAGAAAATGAGCAGATTTGGTTAATCTATCCATGATAACCCAAATAGCATCATATCCTGTTGGTGCTTTTGGTAATCCTATTACAAAATCTATGGAGATACTTTCCCACTTCCACTAAGGGATTTCCAAAGGTTGTAACATCTCGAAGGATTTTTGATATTTCGCTTGCACCTTCTAATAGGTCAAGCATTTGCTCACGAAGCTTGCCACATTTGACTTCATGTCTGGCCACCAAAATATTTTCTTGAGGTCTTGATACATTTTAGTAATGTCAGGATGTACAGTGAATTCACCTTTGTGTGCTTCCTCCAAGAGTCTCTTTCGGAGATCTCTTTCCTCGGGTATACACAACCTGTCACGGTGTCACCATAGGCCTTCTTTATCCTGAGCAAAACCTGTTAATTTCCCTGATTGTACAAGATTGATTGTATGTTGAAAACCAGTATCCTGTTGTTGTGTTTGCCGAATTTGTTCCTTAAAACTACTAGTTACCTTAACTTGGTGTAACTGAATGGTCTTAGGAGTCATAATGATTCCTAAGTCAAGATATCGGAAGCTCTCAATAAGCTCTGTCTCTTTTACCATCATCCAGGCTGCCATCAGAGATTTCCTGCTCAAAGCATCTGCCACAAGATATGCCTTGCCTGGGTGGTATTTCAATTCAAATTTGTAGTCCTTAAAAAGTTCCATCCACCTCCGCTGCCTCATATTTAATTCCTTCTAATCAAAGAAGTACTTCAAACTCTTATGATCAGAAAAGACCTCGAACCTCACTCCATATAGGTGATGTCGCCATATCTTCAAGGCAAATACTATTACTGCTAATTCGAGATCGTGTGTAGGATAATTTCTTTCATGTGGCTTTAGTTGTCGAGAGGCATAAGCTACTACTTTCTCGGTTTGCATCAACACGCATCCTAATCCATGCTTGGAAGCATCACAATAGACCTCAAATGGTCCATGAGGGTTTGGCAAGGCTAACACTGGTGTCGTGGTTAACCGTCTTTTCAAGTCTTGAAGACTCTGCTCGCAGTCCGATGTCCATTCAAATGAAGCATTCTTCCTGGTTAACTTGGTCATGGGCAAGGCTATTCGAGAAAAATCCTTAACAAATCGCCTGTAATATCCAGCTAAGCCCAGAAAACTCCTAACTTCAGTGACCATGGTCGGCCTCTCCCAATCTAGTATTGCTTCTACTTTGCTGGGGTCTACGGAGATCTCTCCATGGGATACCACATGGCCGAGAAATTTTACTTCTTGCATCCAAAATTCACATTTGGATAACTTAGCATAGAGTTTTCTTTCTCTTAAAATTTGCAGAATTAGCCGCAAGTGTTCTGCGTGCTCCTGTTCTATCTTCGGATAGACAATTATGTTGTCGATGAAAACTACTACAAACTTGTCCAAATATGGGCGGAATATCCGATTCATATAATCCATGAATACTGGTGGTGCGTTTGTCAGCCCAAACAACATTATGGTATACTCGTAGTGTCCGTAACGAGTTCGAAAGTCTATCTTAGGGATATCTTGTTCTCGGACTTGAATTTGATGATATCTAGAATGCAAGTCAATCTTAGAGAACACCGTTGCACCTTGTAGTTGGTCCATGAGGTCATCGATTCTTGGTAGTGGATATTTATTCTTAATCATCACTTTATTCAACTGTCTATAGTCTACACATAAGCACATGAATCTTTCTTTTTGACCAAGAAAACTGGAGCTCCCCATGACGATGCACTTGGCCGTACGAATCCTTTTTCCAAAAGTTCTTAAATCTATTTCTTTAGTTCTGCTAGCTCCAGAGGTGACTTGCGATATGGAGCTATAGATATTGGCCCCGCACCTAGAACCAACTCAATGGCGAACTCAATTTCCCTCTCAGGAGAAAATTTAGGGATATCTTCTGGAAGAACATCGGGATATTCCTTAACAACTGGGATCTCCTCTAATTTCTGTTCAACTTCCGTCACATTAGCTGATAGGAGGATGTATCCTTGACTCTTTGACCCATTACAGTTCATTAATAAAGTGTTTAGATTGAAGAGTGTTGAGACTTGGGATTCAGAAGACGGGATAGAGGAGAATACCACCGTCTTATCAGAATAGTTGAGCATGGCTCGATTGGCAGAAAGCCAATCCATGCCTAGAATTATGTCAAGTCTAGACAGAGGGAGACAAATCAAATAAGCTGCAAAGGTTCTACTCTCAATTCGAAGAGAAACATTGATGCAAATTTGACTCGTTTTAACAGGGTCATTGGTAGGAGTAGAAACCAGTAGATCATAAGGTAATTCAGAAATTGGCAATCACACAACAATCACACAGTCATAAGAAATAAATGAGTGAGAGGCACCCGTATCATAAAGTACAGTTAGAGTCTCATCGTCCACTTCACAAGTACCTTGAATTAGTCCTTCGGACTTGTCTGCTTCTTCTGCATTCATCGTAAAGACCCGTCCTTGACGTTGGGGTCTAGACAATTATGGTGGATTCCTAGTTGGACACTAATAAAATTGGCCTTGAATCTTGGGCCTTGTGGTGCCAACCCCTTCCTAAAGCTACCACCAGATGCCTTAGCTACAGCCAGTTTCAAGTTGCAATCTTCTACAAGTCAGCATTTATTTACCAACGTGGGGAAGTCTCTAATCTCTATTGGCCCTATTGCAGTAAGGATGTCTTCTTGTAGCCCTCCTTCGAATTTGACGTACTTCCAAACTTCATCAGGATTTCTCTGATAAATGGTAGAAAATTTACACAGCTCTTCAAATCTGGCAATATACTAAGATATCGTCCGGTTTCCTTGACGGAGCTACATAAATTCTAGCTCCTTGGCATTTCGAATCGAGGCAGGAAAGTACTTCTGGTATAAAACATCTCTAAACAACATCTAGGTGACTACTTTCTGAGATTCCTCGAGTAATCTTTGTATGCTATTCCACCAAAATTCTGCGTCTGCTTCAAACACGTAGGTGGCAAAGGTCACCTTTTGATGATCCGAACAATCTAGGACAGAGAAAATCTTCTCCATGGCCTTGATCCATTCATTAGCCTTATCTGGGTCATAGGCTCCTCAAAAGCTGGGTAGGTTTGCCTTCCTGAACTCAGCAAATTTAAGGTAATCCATGTTAGCTCTAGGGACATGTGGATTTCCTCCACAATTTGCCTCAGGTCGCCTGCCTAATTGATCCATCATTTAGTGAGTTGTCGCGGCTTGTTCCCGCATCGCATGAGCCATCTCTCGTATCGTGTCTATAAGGTCAGCAAGGTTCTCTTGAGCGGGTTCCGTGCGTGGCCTGCCTCACCTTCCGGAAGCCATTAAGTTCGAGCATACAAAACAGAAGTTATTGAGTTGATCAGGCTCAATACTAAGTTTGATATGCTAGTAAATAATAGCTAACACAGTCAAGCACTTCATACGCATGCACCTCTATATATCAACTTCCAGGTAAGATTTAGTGCATGCTATCATCATTTAAAAATACAGAATATGCGCAAAGCATAGTCAGTCCAATCCTCAGGCTTTAGCTAGGACGAACTGCTCTGATACCAAAATGTAACACCCTACCAATTTAATGTTATGCTTAAGTCATAGCATAAAATTAAGTAAATTGTGTTACCATGTTGATACTCTGCTTACTAATTTCTTACCATGTCACGTCCCCTTTATTTATTTACTTTTTTGAAACGGGTGAAACTGTGCACTGTATATGATAGACGTGACCAATGTTACAGAGCGTAACAAAATTTAATAAAACATGATAGGAAGGATAAGAATTAGTAGTATATCATCAACTGTATATATATATATATATATATATAGTAGAAGCCAACGCTTTAGTTTATGTATAGATGAAAAAGAGGATACAAAAGTGGGGCCGGTGTAACAAAAAGAATATAGGGCCCATGTCCATCAAAACAAACCTTCAAGATCCTCCGAGGACTAACTGATCCAAGTCTATGGCTCAATACTATACTGCCAAAAGAGAGCCATGCTATACAATGTCATCCACGGCTGGGACCTACTCAGTCAGGTAACTGTTGGCCATACCAGGCTCGGCTGGGAGTAGTCCATACTAGGTCCAGAGGAGGAGGATGATGAGCCGGTAGCCTCCGAGGGATCACTCTTGGAGCTAAGTGGGATGTCTGGATCCATCTGTGGAGGCGACTCAGGCAGAGGACTGGCAAGTATGGCAGGTCTCTTTGGTCTTTGGAGAGTCTTGAGGAGGAGGGTGTGCCATATGCAACGGGAACGCAAAATATGGAGTGGCAGGGTCAAAAGCAGGGTGGGACAGGGGAACAGCAAAATTCCTATTGCTGAACAGGTAGAGACGGAAATTGCAGGAACCGGCTATGTACAGTGAATCCACGAAGGGATCATGGTGAAGCTGTAGGTTAGGAATCTCAATGAAAAGGGTGGCAGTTGAATCCATCACTAGCATCAGAGAATGATGCGGAAATACAGAGCGAGGTGAGAATTTAAGGACATTCTTAGTAAGGTTCGCAGACATGACGTCACATTCATTCTCAGTTGCCTTAGTTTTTATTTAATTATGAAAACATAGGAGCAAATTGAACTATCTATATGTCATAAGTTTAATAAAGTGTCTGGTTTGAGGCAAGATTCTATTTTACTTAAGATGGTATAAGAAACAAAATCATGAGCAGAATAGATGAACACACAGTAGTAAGAAAATATACAGTCATACTTGTGATCAAAGTATAATGACTATTCAATACGACCAAATGTGACCATGTAAAACTCATTCTTGAAAATCTTTTCATAATCTTTTCCTTTAACTTTTCCATTTCTTGGTCCCCTAGGAGTTCTTGGCCATTTAGACTCCTGGGGAATAGTCTACTTTTCAGGATCGAGCTCGTTCCTATATAGGAATGCCGGGTTTACTTTCCCCTACCTTCCCACTGATCTATTCCCCTTAACTTTAAATCCGGGGTTGGCCCAAGAATTATGGAACTTTCATCATAATATAACTTTTATGTTCTTTGTAACATAACCTTTATGAACTCATACATGACCTTTATGGACTCATTGCAAATGCACATGGATTGAATGTAGATTGTAACTCATGCATAGGCTTATCGAACTTTTGACAGTGTAACGGAACATGTCCGCTTCTCCATGAATAGTGCTAGTACTCTGACAGTCCAATATATAGAGATATCATAATATTTCATTTAGAATTCAATCATAAATCTCATAGAAATATATGTTGCATGTAGATCATACTTGCTGTCTCAGCACATTCATTCAGTCCAATTTTTGTAAATCAAGTTAAATTTTCTATTTAACTCATTTGGACCTCAATTTTGGATATGTTAGAGTATTATGTGTCTATTTCCTAGCCTCATTGGTCCCATCTCATTTTGACTTGTATAGCTCAAGATATTCAAATTTTATCCTAGCCTGCCCCACAGCTAGCCAGAATTACACACTTAAAAATAAAAATCCACTAAAAATTGAAAACCAGCTCAAATCATACAAAATTGGTATCATACTAAAGCTAACAGACAAGCTTTCATTTTCAAAATGTTGAATTTCATTTGCTTTAGTAGGGCTCAAGTTATAAGCCCTGAGATTTGACCTTCTTAAACTGCCCTATTTTGGCCCAGTTTGGACATAGGGTAACTTCTTTGAACTACTGGGAGCATATGGGATTGTAACAAACTTGGAATTTCATTGTGCATATTCTCCTACGTGTAAGCTTTCTAGCAAAGTTAGTTTCGCTCAATTTGGAGTTGTGTAGAGTAAGTTACACTTTTCTTAATTCACACTGCCCGGATGAAAGTCCTGATTCCTAGGTCAAAATTCAAAAATTCATATCTCTCTCAATACTAATCCAATGGCCTTATATTATATATGTATGAAAAGCCCTGAGGATTTGTTCGGTTGTAGGTAGAGTCGTGCACTCTGTCGTACAGACTGCCGAGGGAATTTGGTTTTTCAGCCTTTCACATCTTCTTATTCTCACCCTTTCCTACTCCTTAATCAATCAAATTTAAACACAAAGCAGCCAACAACCAGTCCAAATATCATCATATTCATTCACTAATCACATTAAGAAGTGAAAAAATAAAGCCAAAAATCAGTCACCCATAATCAGAATAACAAGAACAAAATTAAATCTCTACCTCTTTGTGTGTGGTTTTGCTTAGTGTTGAAGGTTGGTTGAGTGGAGAAGAGAAGAGGAAAATGAGAAGAGAAAAAGAGATTGAAGTGAAGAGAGAGAGGGGCATGTAAGTTAGCTGAATGAAGAAAGAAAAATTTAATTTAAACATAAAGAGAGTAGTTAGAATTGTGAGTGTTGATTGGTTGATATTCTTGTGGCTGATTTCCAGCCATGCTTCCTTCTTTTTGTGGCTTAATATGGCTTAATTATCCTCCACGCAAAATGATAACTCATTTGCACTCTGTCTGAACTTGGAACTCGTATCCATCTTGCGTAAAGTTGGAACTCTTGTCCATCTTATTCAAACTTGGAGATTAGTTCGGATATCGGAACTCGAGTAATAGATTATTAGATCAAAAATCGTGTTCATTTTCTTTGAAACATAAAGTCGGAGATCAAAAATCACAGCGATCAAATCACCTTAGAAACGGCATTCAAAGACAAGACTATGAAACGTAAAAAAACTTAAACTCGAAAGTCGGGGATGTTGCATAAACTTGGAAGTTAGTCCGAGAACATAAAACCTTATGTATCGGGAAATCGAAACTTGTATAATCTCGGAACTCCCAATTCAATCTCAGAAGTTGGTCACAAACTCAAACTCAGGAATATCAATAGAAATGAAAATGCTCTTGAAATAAGTTTAGAGATCAGAACTTAATTAAACTCGGATATCGGTAATCACGTCCATTTTGTTTGGACTTTAAAGGTTAAGTCGAAAATCGGAAATTATCGGTTTTATTTGAAACTCAAAGATAAAGTCGGAAATAATGTCCGTTGTATTTGAAACTTGAAGATTAGGTCAGAACTCATGTAAATTCTAGTCGAACTTGAGATCAACTTAGAGATATGAACTTGTGTCCATTCAATTTGAGATCAACCCGGAGGTCGGAAATCATGTAAACTTCACCTTTCATTTGAAACTTAAAGTCGGAAATCATGAACATTTCATTTGAATTGGAGGTGAGGTCGGAGATCGGAAACCATGTTCATTTCACTTGAACCTTGGAAATAAGGTCGGACGGCGAAGCTCGTGGCAGATGTTACAGATTTTGCTAGAGACAGAGTTGAAAGAAAGAGCACAAGTGGTTATTGCTGCTTTCTTGGAAAGTCACTAATTACTTGGTGGAGCAAGAAGCAGGCTCGATTTCTTTTTCAACTGCTGAGGCTGAATATGTGTCTGTTGCAAACTGCAGTACACAGATTTTGTGGATTAAGCATTAATTAGAAGATATCAATCTGAGCTATACCAAAATCCCTAACTTATGGACAACACTAGTGCAATTAATTTCACAAAGAATCCCATTCAGCAGTCTAGATCTAAGCATATCGATATTAAGCATCATTTTATAAGAGATCATGTTCAGAAAGGAGATATTGAGCTAAGGGTCATCAATACTGAAGGACAAATTGCTAACATGTGTACTAAACCCTTAACTGAAGATCGATTTTGTCACTTAAGGAACCTTCTGAACATGACTAGCTCCTGAACATACATTCATATTGCATTAGTGTCTCCCTTCCTTAGCTAAGATTAAAGCTGAGATTGCTGCTCTACACTGGAGTTCCTTTCTGGAGAAAGATTCTCAATGTTCCATATCAGAAGACAACTCAAGCATGCTCCAGAAGGATCACATCAAGAAGGGTTGAAAAACTGGTTCAAAAAGTAAATTCAAAGCAAGGTTGTGACATGATAGAGGGATCAGAAGTGTTTCAAAAAGAAAAATTCAGGATGGTTTGTACCAAAAGTTGATAAGACTCTCTAAATCAGAAAGGTGGTTTTGTCAGAAAGTTGACTCTTGTCTCTATTTAGAAACCATCTTCAAAGTATGGATTAATTGATTACCTCCATCATTGCCACTCCATCACTATTTAAACCAACGGTAAATCAAATAGCCAAAAATGATGTCATTTTCTCTTTGAAAACCATTCATATCTTTTAACCATCAGTTACCATCATTAACCCTCATCCATCAAATCAGCTTTTCACTCAAACCTTTCATTTCCCAAGTTAAAAGAGAATACCCTACGCTATTCATCTTCCTTGTTCAAAATCGCTTACTCTCACCTTCCCTCCACTTACTCTACCTACACACATCCTCAACCTTTTACCATTTCAAAACCTTCACGATGAAAAAGGGAGATTATAGCGTTCTTTATACATTTGATGATGATGAAATGCAAAGAAACTTCTATAGAAACTTCTTCATCAAGCCCATTGCCTTTGGAAGAAGTTTTTATTTGAATAACTTCTCTTCCCTTCCTCATATTACGGAAGTTTTTGAGTTCCAAGGGTGGAATGATTTTCTAATTTCAAAGGAAGTCTACACTGGGTTAGTTACTGGCTTCTACAGTACTCGTGCTTCAATTGATGAAGACAACGCATCATTAAGGAGCATCATTGGAAGCTTTGAGATTTAAGTGCTTCCTTCTGATCTTGTCCATATCACCAATACACCTAATGAAGGTGTCTTGTACAGAGGTGGTGCCAAATGGTGGGAGCAACTTGGAGCCACTAAAGAAGAAATCTTTGAAGTTCTTACGGGTAGAAGAGACATGCAAGTAAGAGATATTTGCACTTCCTCTCTTCTTTCAAATGTTAGGGCTATTTTATGACTGAGGTGGATCTTATGGTCATGTTCTGCTTTATGACCAAAAGAAGGATAAACCTGATAAGGTTGATTTTGGACTACATGCTCTCGGCTATTGATGTTGCTAGAAGGAGTCATGCTACTCTACCGTATGGCATGCTCCTCACTCAAATCTTCATATGAGCACAACTTCCTGTAGATGGACATAGGAAAGATGAGAAACACCCTACCACCACCATAAAAACATTCTCTGCCATGGGCTTAAAACCTCAAGGTCCCAAGAAGGAAGAGAAGAAGAAAAAAAAAAAAGAAAGAAGAAAAGAAGAAGAAGCAAGCTCCTCTCCAGAAAGTAAAATCCAAACGTTTTGAAGAACTAAGGAAGAAGAAGAAACAAGAGAGAAGTCTCTCCCCAATACCTGAAGAAAGGAGAGTTAGCAAGAAAAGGTTGTTGAGATTTGCTGAAGAAACTTCCTCCTCCTCCAGTGCAGAAGATGAAATGTCTACCATCACTGCCAAGCCGATGAATGCTGCTGCACCAGCAAAATCTATGCCAAGACCTTCTAAAGCCAAGGAAAGAAGGATTATGATCAGGGAACAAGCTCCTCAAGAAGAACAATAGAAACAAATTGAAGCAGAAATTTCAGACAAAGATGAGGACCCTATGCTTGAAGTTGCACAGAACAGGATGAGATCAGAGGCTTGGATACAATAGCAAAAAGATAAAGCGACTGGAGTTAATACCTTAGCTAGAGGAACAAAAGCTCATTTGCTTCTCTGGAGGTGGACCAATAGTATGTAATCATTGAAAATGTCAATCAACCTTCTAAAATGAGAACAGTTGTGCTAACTTCTGAACTAGCAGAGAGAAGAACATAATAGCCTGTTATCCAACCTACAAGCTTGCCATTGATTCCTTTTAGTCAAGAGGAATCATTTGGTCATAGAGTTGAAACTGCACTAGAGAGAACAAAGCTTGAAAGGACACATGTTCTAATGACAGATACTGACAATGATGTTGTCATTTTTGAATCTGAGGTTGCACATCCAAGTACTCTAATGCCACACCCAATCATTGCCCCAGCCAACACACGGTGAAATTGCCTTCTAGAGCCCCTTCGTCCACTAAAGTTACTCTAAATGTTGCTGAAATCTAGATGGATCTATTGTTGGCTAGTCAACATACAATCATGGCCAATCAAGCTGAACTTCAGGCTCATCAGCAAAGATTAGAGAGAAGGATGGAAAAATTGGAAAATCTTCTACTGCAGATTCTGAAGGTTATTCAGAAAAGAAAGGGCAATCTATGATGGCTTTTCTATGATCCCACATCTTCATTCTTTTTGAAGATGTCAAAGGGGAAGAAAGATACATTCAAGAAAAGCTTAAGCTGAGAAGGAGCATATATTTAGGGGGAGCAAAGCATATCTTGTTATAGCTACATCTGACTCATAGTAGTCTTAGGACTCTTTTTCTTATGCATAAAAGAAACATTTCATCATTTTAAATCATTTTTATACATTTCTGAACATTTTATGATTATGGATATCAATGCAGTTTGGTTATAATTATCACTTTAATACTCTATCTCTCTTATGATTATGCCCTAATATCCTATAATCTAATCTTGTATCCCTCGCAGCACAATATATCTCTGATATCATACCTCTATGATACTTAAGTAATCTATGTGTTATTGAATGCTCTAATATGATAGTTATTTTTATCAACTAGTTGATTTTGCTGAATGATATTTTCGTGTTTGTACTGAGTTAAACTCTATTACTAGATCATAAAATCTGTATAACTACATTTTTTTTCTGATAGTTGTTACTATCTGCATGCTTGCTCTAATTATCTGGTTTTACATTGAACATTCTGTATCCTTGATCTGATATGCTTTCACTCACCTAATTTTTTTTAGCGAATATGTTGATCTTATGTGTCATAGAAATTCTATGCAACTTGCATGTTAAGTATGATCAAAACCATCTAATTTAAAAAGGATTTTTCTAAACTCTTTTTTCCTTTTGTGAAGTTCCTGGACATCATGACTATTTCTACTCACTTTAGAAAGTAACCTATTTCAGATAACAAATCGTACTATTTTCAAATGATATTTATTAATTAGAACTTTTCTTAAATATTGATTTGTCATCATAAAAAAAGGGGAGATTGTAAGCTCCAATGCCCAACTGAAACAATCTTATAGCTTTAGATGTTGCAAGCTTTAAAGGTTTTGATGAATATCAAATCAAGCTTTAGGTAAATTTCTTGGACTGCAAGCAATTTATTTTAGCTAAATGCATTCTTCAATGAGTAAAATCATCTACCCTAAAGTTAAATGATTGTTGTACCTAACAAAGCATCTATATCCATGGTTCTTTACTTGAATATGATTGTATTGGAGCAACCACTTTGTGCCCCATATGTTTACTTTCTGAAGAATGAGATAGAAAGTTCAGAAAGATGAGATTATAGCATCAAAAAGGAAAAAGTGTTACGAGAAGGATATTTATTTATTCAAAAGGATGACTTCGTCCAGAAGGGTAATCATCAGAAACATGCTTCTCATGAAGTACCTTACCTTCAAAGCTTCTTCTACATGCTTCATTGATAAATTCAAAAAGTCAAATATGATTTGACAAGATCCAAAAGAAGCGCTGACAAGTCTAAAAAGTGGGTGAACACTTCAACGGCTATTATTCTTCTTCTATGTCAAGTCTACTTGTTGAAGAACAAAATTGCATTGCTCTCTTTCCAGTCACTGACCAGTGGATCAAAGAGGCTCAAGGCTTAAGATCTGTAAACTTCGATGATCATATCTTGAAATCTATATAAAATTGGAAAACAAAGAAGAAATGGTTAGAATGATTGAATATTTTCATGAGCTTAAGAGATCTTCTTCATCAACCTTCTCAACCTTCTGGATCATCAGAAAGTTGCTCATTATAACTGATTTGTATTAGATAATGTTCTCATATTAAGAATTTAAAGAAGTCACACACACTGTACGCATTTGATTAATACTTTATAAAGAGCTTTTAGTGTGAGTGTAAACACATACCTATTTATCAAATCTCTTGTAACCTAACCCGATAGTGGTTAAAGTGAGTTTGGAGAGGCTAAGATAAATACTATTTGGTTGTAAAGCTTGGAGATGCTTGCAAAAAGAACACTTGTAGTATAAAAATCTCAACAAAGAGTTGGGGACTGGACGTAGGCATTTGTTTGGCCGAACCAGGATAAATCTTGTTATGTGATCATTCTATCTCTTTCATTTTACTTACTGTTTTAATTTATACTCAAATCTATGTCGCCTTTAAATCACTCAAAAATATTGTTGTATAAAATATATATCCATTATTTCTAACCACATTGCTTTCGTATTCCAAGTCTTGGACTTGAGAAAGCTGTTTTGAAAAGTTTTCAAGTTCAAAATTATTAGTTAAGACATGATTCAACCCCCCTTCTCGTGTCATCTCTTCCAACATACTACACCTACGTCAAGCTTAGAACTGATATCAAGGGGATCTATGTCGGATCACTTCAACTACTAAAGGATTATATCCAAGTGTCTTAATTACGGAATTGTGCATTAAACTTGTACTTCATATATTCTTTAAGAATTTCATAACATGGCACAATTCAAATATCATATGGAAAAATCATCATGATGCATATATAAAATATTTAGCGAAAAATCTAACAGCATACCTGCTGTACCAGGAGCATCTCAAAAATTAAAATCAGTCAAATAATTAACTAGTAACCTTATTATAATTTCAGAATCAATAAAATTAGGGATAATAGTGATCTAACAACCATCCCAAAAGTTTTTACATACCCACTAAAATCATGGCTGAAATTGCACAATTTTAAGCCATACAAAGGCTATTTTGTGGTCAAACTCATCAAATTGCTCCTCACCAAAACTAATCACTCAAGGGAAATGTTATCAACAGCATATCATGCAAAATAAGGTTAAAATAGTTTTTACTAACCCCCAAGGATCATGTACGAAATTCACATGTTTTTGAAGCTTTTCAAGAAGACTAGTTGTAACATCCTCTATTATATTAGCCATGCTCGAGTCATGGAGTTATATTGAGAGGTTGTCACTGTGCTAAGAAAACTTTAAAATATGGAAAATATAATACATGGCCCTTTAACTACTTACTTTATTACCAACTAATAGTCTCTGATACATGGAAAAATATAAAATAATTACACTTTAAAAGAAATTGTGACTAATATAATACACAGCGTCTACTTCTGACTAGTCGTTAGTTGCTTCAATGGTCTCTTGATCTGGCTTACGCCCGATTCTTGCTCCATGAATGGCCCTGTACTCTGCCTCACACTTGGTTTCCAACTTGGGTGCTGGAATGTTTACGGAAAAGAAAAACATGCAAGCAGGCAGTGAGAACCTAAGGTTCTCAGTAGGTAAACATGAACTATTCTCATACAGTGCCATCATAAACATTCCAGCCGCTTCGGTTTATTATGAAAATATGAGCAAATATACACAAACAGTGGTTCAATTTTAAGTGGAAAACATCTTTCTCGAAGCGGGTTATGTTTTAACAATCACTTGCCATATTATATGACAAACATAGAAATACAAATAGTGCAATATGCTTTAACAAGAATCTTAATAACCTTATGACTTAATGGGATAACTGAAGATGCACATAAAGATGCTTGTACTTGTTTGTATACAAGTGCACTTGACTTAATTCATATCTTTCTTTAACTTACAACTTGATCTTGCTCTTTTCTATACTTGGTCCCCCGGAGGTGAATGGCCTCTCTCACCCCTGGGTGATAGCCTGCTTTTCAGGTCTGAGCTCGTACCTATACATGAGTGACGGGTTTACTTTCCCCAACCCTCACACCGGTCTATTCCCCTTAAATCTGCAGTCCTTTGGCCCAAGTCTTAGACAGTACCGCTCTGGCCCACGCTAGCTGGGTCTATGCCATGCCTCACATGGTAGCTTGGTACGTCTTTCTTGCAAGTTCTTATTATCTTTTCCTTTTCATATATTGTCATGCATGCAGACACTTGGTGCATTCATGAGTATATCTCATACTTTATATATCATATCATGTTCTAAATATATACTTGCATGCATGATGTACATGAATATGACATGTAAACATAAATATATTCAAAGCATAATCATCCATAGCATAGGTTCTCATAAATTCGGCAGTATAACGGATCGAGTCCACTTCCCCATGAATAGTGCCAGGAAACCAATACAAATATACAAACTTGCAATTTCAGAATAGACCAGCAATTACATACATACATTCATAGCATCATTCAATAATTCCAAATCAAGCATCATTAAGGTTTCAGTTTGTTCCTCCCTGTTCTGCCCGAATTTGGCATGCCCCAATTTTTATTCAATTCAACTCATTTAAGTCTCACTTTTGGATATGTTACAGTCTTATATGTCTAGTTTCTAATCCCTTTAGTCCCATCTCATTTTGAGTTGTATAACTCAAGATATAAACATTTTATCTTAGCATGTCCTGTTCTTAGCCAGAATTGGGTTTTTATAGAAGAAAATTCACTAAAAATCGAAAACTAGATGAAATCATGAGAATTTTATATCAAAATAAAGCTAACACAACAAGCTTTAAAATTAGTTAATTTTCATGTCATTTGACTATGTAGATTTTGAGTTATGAGTCTCGAAACATTACCCTACTGGGCTGTCCTGTTCTAGGCCAGTTTAAACCTATGCCAACTTCATTGATGTGCTGGGAACAAATGACAACGAATTAAATTCTAAAATTTTTATGGGATTTTTTTCTCATGTGTTAAATTTCAAACAACTTTAGTTGCACTCAATTTGAGGTTGTATAGAGTGAGTTACACCCTTCTCAACCCATGCTGTCCGGGTGAGAACCCAGATTTCTAGGTCTAATTTCAAAAATTCATAACTAATTCTACACTAATCCAATGAACTTATATTTTACATGTATGGAAAGCCCTGGATGTCTAGTTTCATTTAAAAATGTCTTCATTAGATTTAAACAGCGGTAGGCGGAGCCGTACACTCCGCCGTACGGACCGCCGAGGGAAAACCCTAACAGCCTCTAGATTTGTCTTCTTCCTTCAAGCTATTTGCCCTCAATTCCAATTTTAATCACAACATACATGCAAAATCAGTCATAAAACATCATCATCACTCTATAAAACACCAACATCTCAGATTATGCATGCCCAACATGCAGCCCCAAATCAGAGAAACAAGAGGAGAAGTAGGATTTCCTACCTTGTCTTGTGTAATTTATGCTGATTTGGTGTCTTTGATGGTGGTGGCTTGGGATGGGACTTGAAAATGGATGAGAATGGAGTAGAAATGAGAGTAAAGAGAAGAGAAGGAGATGACCTTCAGCAGTTGGAGAGGGAGGACGAAAATTGATAAGGAGAAAAGGAGAATAAGGTGAAGATATTTGAAGGTTGCTTGATTATGATTGGTGGACCTAATCTTAATCATAAAATCTGGTTTACTCCCCATCATCAAGGGCTGCCAAGGTGCCACTTGGGTGGGTTGTTTGGCTAAATCTTAGCCATTAATCCTAGGGCACTCATGGCATAATTTCTACTGATCCGGTTCCGACAGTTTAAAACACCGAAATCTTACCGATTTCTCTTAAATCGGTAAACCGATTTTAGAAAAATCCTATGAAGTTTCCTATGGTTCTAATCTAATTCCATTATACCTAATCATTCTAATCCACACTCAATTGGCTTTAAGTGAAAATTTAATCGAATGCTAATTAATTTTAAGTAGTTGATAAAACCGAATAATTAGGCAAAAACGATAAAAATCTGATGAAGGTAAAGCCAAGTTTTCCCACTATCTTGAGCAACACTTGGCGCCACTCATATGTGGTAGGAGAGACTGAATTTCAGCCATTTAAGTGAGGGATTCTAGTAGAAAATTCTACTGGTTCGGTTCTGGTGGTTTAAAACACCGAATCTTCGCCGATTTTCTCCAAACCGGTCAAACGTTACTTAATAGTTTTGTAAGATGTCTACATATTCATTTTTAATTTATCTTAAGCCTAATCTCTCTAACTAATATCTAGTTAACTTTTGATTAATATTTACTTAACCTCTAATTGCCCTTACATAACTATTGAAACCGACTAAGTGAATTAACGGAGTAAATTAGCATTTTCGTAAATCCGGAGCCTTTCTATTTCCAATTTTCTGTAACTAATGGCATTTTCGTAATTTTGAGCAAGTCCAGGGGCACTCCACGTCATTTCACACCCGACTGCCTCCATGGCCCAATCAGCAGAGATTTAAACTTCTACGCTTTCACCACGTGATTCTGC
Source organism: Pterocarpus macrocarpus (assembly GCA_031439585.1). Lineage (NCBI taxonomy): Eukaryota > Viridiplantae > Streptophyta > Magnoliopsida > Fabales > Fabaceae > Pterocarpus > Pterocarpus macrocarpus. The sequence continues at coordinate 28,686,742 of CM062513.1, read as the reverse complement.
TCCGTTTAAAACCCCATTCTGCTAATCCTATAGATGTGGGGACAAAAGGGTCATTTTACGAAAAGTTATAGGGTGGACACAAAAGTTATTTTATAAAAAGTTCAAGGGTTGTTATGGAAATAATTCTTTGGGATCAAAACATAATTTCTAAAAATTCAGGGTATCACTGCAATTAACAAAAGTTTGCAGGGGCATTTTTGTCATTTCCTAATTTTAAACATATGGCAGTGCCGTGTTCTCAACGACAATTTTACACTACCTTATAATTCCAAGTGTGAGGATCGTCATGGTATAGCGCTGCCTGAGAAATTCTCACACTGCCTAAGGGAAATAATTCAAAGTTCCTATTATGTTCTGTTTACGAAAGTGGGGATGTTACATTAGTTAAAGTCCTTTCAATTGCAAACTTGCTCCTTGTCACAATTAATTATCCAAGGTCAATTTTAGCATCAATATATTGAGAAGAATGTGTAGTAAAAACGGTTTTTACAACCTCCAAGTGATTATGGCCAAAATCCACAATTTCCTAGTTCACTATGTAAAGCTATTTAGCTCCTTATTTGTAAGTTTTTGGGAAATTGGTCCTATCAAGCTTTTCTTACTACTTGCAAATGCTTTGAAAATAAATCTTTACTTACTAAATTACTAGCTAATTCAAGATTTTCAACTTCTTTCCTCACCTTTCCCTATTTAGTCAAAATTTACACCCACCTAAGTCACATACTTACTTCTTTTGATTCCTTTAGGAATGAAGTGACTTCTGATTAGACACATTGCAAGGAAGTCCATATTATACAATCACCAGTATCTCATGTCCTTCTCTGATATGATACATTAACTATTAACTACCATTGATATCAACTTCTCCAAATAACCCTTTTACTTGGGGTACATATTACCAATACCAATTAATTTCCTTCCTTTAATATCTAAGTTTTAAAAGGATTAGTTTTTACTAGGTTAAGAGAACATAATATCAAGTGAAAGAGTGAGCATTTCAAGATTTTAGTTACACTTTGATACTAATCCTACATTATGCCATTTCACTAAATCATCCCTTTTTGTTGAGTTTCTCACTATACTACTCATTCTAACCTCATAACCATTCACCCAACAAGCAAACCCAAGTATCAAATACCCATGGTATGTTCAAACCCCCACTCTTCTTCCATCTTGCCACAACCTAGGAGCTCCAATGGAGGCTCTTCACTTGGCTATTGAGGTGAGAACCCAGAAGGTGAATTAGTCTCTTGGATTTTTGAGAAAGTGAAGGGAAGAAAGATGGAAAATGACGGGGAAGAAGGAAGGAGAAACTAGTGCTGGTGGGAGGAGAAAAAAGAAGGAGTGTTTTTTAGTGTAGTGATGTTTATGTTGTGTTGGTCAAGTAAAAATGAGTGGTGATAAGTGAGTTTCGGAGGTGGTGGCTCCTTCTTAGCCATTGATCTCATACTCTTGAGTGATGTATCTTCATTAGATTTAAGTTGAACTACTTTTTGATATGACATTATACTTGGATGTACTTTAAGTCATTATTAAACAATTGTTTAAAAGTTATGAAAGGTTTTATTAAATTGAAGTACATTGTGCTCTTAAAATTTTTACTATAAATTTAAATTATTAATATTTTAGCTCTAATAACATCTTAATTGTATTGTTATATTATTATTTTACTCTACTATTAAATCTAGTAATTGTTTTAATTTAATTAAGTTCACTATTTCTCTTTCTATAATTTATTAATCCCAATAATTAAATAAAATATAAATAAAATAACTATATTTTATTCCTTAATAACTATTCATTTATTTTGTAACGCCAAGTTACAAATGCAGTAAAATTGGGGATATTACAACTATTATATGTTGAATCATTACCCTTGTTATATGCTCTAGTGATTATCTATTGAAGACTTAGAATATTTTTGCTAAATTTCATATTCAATCTGCTTCTGCTACCTAAACATAAATATGTCTCAATTGTCTACTGCTCACTTAGGAGATTCTAAATATCATTATCATTGTTGAGATACTCTATAATTGTTTGTGTGAAAATTTTCTACAAGTCATATTGCCTTACTTATCTTGATTGATTTAGAGTATGGACTTGTGAGAATTTTAGTGCTTGCCAACGAGCTGTAGCTCAAGTGGCATCTCCTTTGATCCTTGTGCTAAGGAGTTATTAGTGTTAGGTTAGGAGTTCAATCCTCGCACCCATCCTTTTCCCTATCCTTCGAACTCCATTAGGAGCTCCTTAGAACCAAAAAAAAAAAAAAAAAGATAGTGATTGAATTGGCTCATATTAAGGGGAGCAATTATTAAGGGGGAGAAAAATCCTTAAAGGAAAGTTCTATCTTGTACTCCTCTATTTCTATCAACATTTATTTATGTTTGTCATCAAAGGGGAGATTGTTAGTTTATGGGCCCTAGTTAGTGATGACAAATATTATCTTGTTATATTTAATCTATGTGTTTGTGTTTCATATATAAAACATAAAAAGGTTGTGATCATATTGCCCCAAGTCACAAGTCTTAAGATGAATTAGATAAAACAAAATCTCCTAAAGAATAAGAAGATAAAGTGTTGAGACCAAAGTGCATGAACTGTACAAGAATACAAAAAGCAAGTTTTGGAGGGAGAAGAAATGGCCTTTAGCTAGTACAATCCTGGATAATGGGCAACTCAAAAGGAAGAAAGAGAATATCCTACTTTGGTGAAAGAAATGATAGCACATTAGCCCAAAAAGGACACATTGAAGTAAGATTCCATCACATCAAATCTCATAAGCCAAAAGGAGACTTAAAGGATGAAAATCTACCGAAGAACAGGGAGACACAAAATATAACCATAACTTGAGGGTTGCATGAAAATGAGTAAATAGAATTGGAAGGAAAAGTTTTAATCTTTTCGTAGGATAAGGGAGCAAATGACAGCTATGAAAAGGACACCTCAAAAGAAAAAAGTATGAAAGAGAAAATACACAAAGGACAACATAAGAGCCTATCAAAATTTGAAAGGTGTAGCTCAAAATGGATAGCTCACCAAGAACTGCTAGTGACAACTACTGTGCCATTTACAAGGTTATGATTTTTTCCTATAAAGAGAAACATAACTGTTAAAAATTTTAGAAAAGAGATCACACATTTGACCTACAAGCTATATGAATATTAGCTCTTTCTTTTCTCCTCTCATTCTCTTGTTATTTGTAAATGTGAGTGCTTTTATGAGCATAAGAGCTTTGTGAGTTTGAGAGTTTAGATTGTATTGAAAGAGGCTTGAGTGCTTGTGAGCTTGTTAAAAAGCCTTGTATGAGAACCTTTGTTTGTAAGTGATTCTTTCAGAATCTTGTTTGTTAGTGAGACTTTGTTTATTCGAGAAGTTTGAGTTTGAAAGATTCAACTCTTGACAATTTGTCTTATGACTTGGTGTGAACTTGGAGAGGCTCTTGTCAAAGACAACTTGGTGTGAGCTTGGAGAGGCTTTTGTCAAAGACTGCTTTGTGTATAGCTTAGAGAAGCTTTTGTAAAGATCATTTGTTGTTAGCAGCAAATCTCACCTCTTGGTAAGGATTGGATGTATACTCCACATTGGAGATCAAATCAATATAAACTCTCCACTGTCATCTATAGAAAGAAGTAGCACGAGAAGGAGGATTGAATAGTGCTTCAAAAAAAAAGAACTTTTGTTCCTAAAACTTTTTTAAACAATATCTTTCTCAATTCTTCGGAATTGAAATGCGGAAGCATTTTAAGTTAAAAACAAAAGCTATTATTTTCACAATAACTTTATTAGTTAACAAGTAAACAAGCACACAGAATAAAACACAAAGTATAAAAATAGTAAAGAATGATAAGGATAGAGCCAACAACTTGCCTACGTCCAATCTCCAACAACTTAGTTGAGATTTTTATAAACTAAGTATTCTTTATTCAAACTTCTCCAAGTTTTGACAACTGAGTAGTTCTTCCTAACCTCTCCAAGCTAACCAAATGAATATTCTTTATAAAGTCTTTCCATGCTAACAGATAGTAATGTTTTATTCTAGCCTCTCAAAATTCACAAAGACCACTACTGGGTCAAGTTACAACAATAATATTGAATGGTTTGTGTTTGGATTAACACTTATATTAAATCACTTGAAGGTATATAAAATACTTAAGAACAGTGTGTACTAACTTTTCAATACTCTCAGTAAGAGGATATTGGCTAATACACAGCAAATGAGAAGATTTTCTTTTGAGAAGTTACAATGTGTAACTTTATGGATGTTCGGATGGTTGAGAAAAATGGAATCTTGAAAGATATTCAAATGTACAGAGTGCTTGACTGACTAACTTCTTCTTCATCGTCTTCTAGGTTTATGTAGGCTTCAAAAATCTAGTCGTTGAGACTTTGGACCTTGAGCCTAAAGCTTTTTGATCCATTGGTCTAAGACTAGAGAGAGAAGTAGATTGCTTTCTTTCTCAGCAAGTAGAAATATCACCAAAGAAAAAAACTAGCTGTTGAGTTTCACCAAATTTTCAAAGTTCTCTGCACTTCTTTTGAATCTTGTCTTGTCAAGTTTGACCTTTAGGAACGATCCATGAGTCCTATAGAAGAAGCTTTGAATGTGAGGTACTTTATGTGAATCAACTTTCTGGAGGTCACCCTTCTGCACATAGCCTTCTAGACAATTCATCCTTCTAAAGTGCTTGTGATCCTTTTGATGGCTTGATTTTCTTTTGATGACACCAATGCATCCTTTTGGTCCTTTTGATATGCTTCTTGAGAGATAGTTCATAGATTCTTTTGCAAAAAGTTCTTTTTTTGAGGTATATATATATAAGAACTTTTAACATATGTGATCTAATTCTCATCTTTGTGCATATTACATGATCTAGTGCAAATGGAAATAACCACTTGAACAAACCGTTGGTTAACACAAAATATTTTATTAAGAATTAATTTGTTATTCATCAAAACCCTTAGCTTGATAAAAGCTCATACCACTTAGTGGCTTCTAAAGGATATTGAAGCTTACAATCTCCCGCTTTTTTATGATGGCAAACCAATGCATAAGAAAAGCTTTTGTTTTATAATAAGAATTGAAAGCATATAAGCAAATGATTTGTTGTTTATTTCAATTTTTCTGATTTGAATTTATACTTCCTGAAATTGATATCAAAAGGTCATGTTAGCCAAAAACTTCAAAAAATATAGTTGATCAGTGCAAATGTTTGATCAAAAGTTTAAAAATTTTGAACATTTTAAAATCACAGTGAAATAAGTTAAATCATCACTCCTTATAAAAAATGTAACAATCAGAGCTAGTTATATGTGTAATAAGAGCAAATAAGAAATAATAAGACCAATTGGAAATATTAACAAAACTTATAACTTCACAGAAATTGCGTAATCAAAGTGATAGAGCGATCAACATAATTGATGATAACTATCAAAGCAAGATACGCAAAAAGGATATCAGAGCATTAAAAATATCAAACCAAAACTTACAAGAAATATTCAATGATAAACGTCAGAGCAAAAGGTAAAATATTGAAAGAATCAGAGCATAAATTTGCATAAGACATTAGAACAGAATGATAGTAATATCAAAGCATGATATCAGAGCAAAATAATATCACAAAGTCATAATGATGAACAAGAAAACAATAATATCAAAGCAAATAACCGGGTCAGATAAATAAAATTGTTCTAAAATTTGATCAAAAGAAATTAAAATTATTCTCAAAATGTGAACTAAAGCGAAACAATACTTAAAAGTAAATAATAATAATAATAATAATGAAAATATGAATGTATAAGATGTAGATATTTTTGCAGTAGCTCCTGCTCCCCCTTAATCTTTATTCCCCCTTAACTAAGCTTTTCTCATTGTTTTCCCGTTTTGAAATCATCAAAGAAAATGAGTAGGGATCACAGAAGACCATTGTTAGTTGCCATTTGAATTTCCTTTCTGAAAAGCCTTTAGCATTTGTAGTAGCATATTTTCCATCCTGTCCATTCTTCTCTCAAATGCATGTTGATTGGGCCAAAGTTCATGCTTATTAGCCATAATGGTCTGTTGGTTTGCCATATTAAGGTCCATTTGTTCTTCAACAGCATTTGGGAGGACATTTGCAATAGATTGTTCTTTAGAAGGTAGCTTTTCAGTGAATCGAGCTCAAGACTTTGCAAATTCAGAACCAGCTTGAGTTGCTATTCCATCAAATCTTATTCCTAAAGTAAACAACAGTAAAGTCTTAGTAGTAGTTGGGTTGGTTGGGATGTCTTGGGAAGCAGTAGCAAAGGCTAGATTAGTCATTCAAGTAGAGATGGGTGCAACCTTAGGAGTAAGGACAACATCAGCTTGAGCTTCTATTAATAGAGTTAGAGCCCATTTTGTTTTAGTCTTTTCTGGTGCAACAGCCACTGTTGCAGTCTCATTCCTCTCAACCATTGCTCTTTCTTGACTTGCAAGAACTAATGGTAGGTTTAGAGGAAAAGTAGTAGCCTGTCCTACTTGTTCAACTTAATGCTCAGAAGGTATAGTTACCCTTCTCATCTCAGATAAATGATTTGCCTCCTCAATCACCACAAATTACTATTCTACCTCTTGAGAGATAGAAAAGACTAGGGGTTCTGAAGCTCTAACTCCAAGAGCCAAATTTCTCTATCTTTGCAACCATGCATCTTCTCTTAGCTTGTTTTCTTCTACTTCTCTATGAGCTTTTCTCAAGCGAGAGGGTGTGGACGCTCGAGAAGGATCAACAGGGGCTTTCTTCAATTTCTTCTTCCCCTTTCCTTCTAGAACCTCTTCTTGTGCATGTTATTCTTGAGGCACAAGTTCCTTAATCACAATTCCCCTGTGAGCTGGTCTTACAGCTTGTGTAGCAGGTTTGAAAGCAAGTTCAGCCAAGTTGATGGGTTCTACACTAATTGTAGAGACCTTATCTTCAGCCCTTGATGAAGAAGTGGACTCTTCGGTAAGCTTCATTACTCATCTTTTGCTGGTTGTTCTCTCCTCAGGGATTGGTGAGAGACTTCTTTTTCTTCTTTTCTTTTTTTTTTTTTTTTTTTTGCTTTCTTTATAAGGCTTAGCTTTCTCCTTCTATGCATTGGTCTTTTTGACAAAAGAATCTTTCTTCTTCTTATCCTTCTTCTCCCTTTGTTTCTCTTTTTCCTTTTCTTTAGCTTGGGGCTTTAGCCCCAAAGCCAAGAATATCTTCATCATGGTTGTTGGCCTTTTTATTATCTATCTTATGTCCATTTAATGGAAATTGGGCCTTAATGAAAACACTTGTAAGGAACATACCATATGGAAGAATGGCATGTCTTCTCCTTTCAACATTCACAGTAGCCAAAATGAAGTCTAGAATTAACCTAAGCAGAATATCACCATCTAATCTGTAATACCCTACCAACTTAATGTTATGCTTAAGTCATAGCATGAAATTGGGTAGATTGCGTTACCATGTTAGTATTCCGTTTATAGCTGTATTCATTATATTATATTCTCTTTTTCTCTGATATATATATATATATGACGGAATATACCTCAAGGCGCAGAGGTCACATAGGTGTAAGTAAATAGAAGAAACGGTGCATTGTATACAATAAATGTGATCAGCATCGCAGAATGTAACAAAATTTGATAAAAAGCAAAACAGAAAAGATAAAGACAAGTAATATATCATCAGTTGTATACATACATATATAGTTAGAAGCCAACATTTCAGTTTATATACAGGTTCAAAAAAGGATACATAAGTGGGGCCGGTGTACCAAAAAGACATAAGGCCCGTGTCAGTCAAAAACGATCCTACGAGGTCCTCAGAGGACATTTCAAACTAGCTGATATACCTATAGCTAAGTTTATGGCCCAATGCTACATACTGCTAAAAGAGGGCCATGCTGTACAATATAATCTGCGGCCAAGACCTACTCAGTTATGTAGCCATTGGCCATCCTAGGCCCGGCTAGGGAGTAGTCAGCACTCCCAAAGAGGAGGATGATGAGCCGGTAGCCTCAGAAGGGTAGCTCTCAGAATTGAGCGGAATATCTGGAACCACCTGCAGAGGTGACTTTGGTGGAGGGCTGGCAGGGGCTGCGGGTGCTGGAGAAGGGTGTGCTACATGCAACGAAACCGCAAAATACAGAGTGGCAATGTCAAAAACAGGGTGAAATAAAAGAACAGTAAAATTCCTATTGCTAAAAAGGTAGAGACAGAAATAGCAGGAGCCGACTATGTACAATGAGTCCACCATGGGGTCATGGTGAAGCTGCAGGTCCGGGATCTCAATAAACAGAGTGGCTATCGTGTCCATCACCAAGGTCTGAGAATGATGCGGAAAAACAAAGCAAGGTGAGAATTTAAAGAAATTCTCAGTAGGATTCGAGTACAGTATTGGACTGATGTCATATTCATTCTCAGTTGCCTCGGTTTTTATTTAATTACAAAAAAATGGCATCAAATGGAACTATCCACATTTAATAAGTTTAAGTAAATATCTGGTCCGAGGTAAGGTTCAGTTTTACTTAAGATAGCAGAAGAAATAGAATAAACTACTGAATAGTGTTACATAGAATATTAAGCAAAATAAATAAATAAACGATAGCAAGTAAACATAACAATCAATTTGTAAACAACTTGTAATGACCATGCCATGCAACCATGCAAGGACTCGTTCTTAAACTTAGCATCATAATCTTTTCCGTTACTTGGTCCCCTAGGAGTTCTTGGCCATTCAACTCCTAGGTAATAGTCTGCTTTTCATGATCGAGCTCGTTCCTATATAGGAATGTCGGGTTTACTTTTCTGGACCTTTCCACCGATCTATTCCCCTTAACTTTAATCCGGGGCTAGCCCAAGTATTATGAAACTTTCATCATAACATAACCTTTATGAATTTCTTGAAAATGCACATGTATCTGAATGTATATTATAACTCATGCATAGGCTTTACCAAAATTTTGGCAGCATAATGGAACGTGTTCGCTTCCCTATGAATAGTTTCAGTACTCAGGAAACCAATTTTTCAGATAAATCATAACATTTCATTCACAATTCAATCATCAATCTCATAGGAATAATTATTGCATTTAAAACATAGTTGATGTCTCAGCACATTCATTCAACCCGATTTTTTAAATCAAGCCAAAATTTCTATTTAACTCATCTGGACCTAAATTTTGGATATGTTAGAGTGTTATGTGTCTATTTTCTAACCTCTTTAGTCCCATCTAATTTTGATAAATGTGGCTTAAGTTATTTAAGTTTTATCTCAGCCTGTCCAGAAGTTGGCCAGAATTACACACTTAAAAGTAAAAATCCACTAAAAATTGAAAACCAGTTCAAATCATATGAAATTGGCATCATATTAAAGCTAACAGGACAATCTTTCATTTGCAATAAGTTACATTTCATTTTCTTTAGTAGAGCTTAAGTTATAAGTCCCGAATTTGACTTTTCTAAACTACCCTATTTTGGCCTGGTTTGCACATAGGATAACTTCCTCAAACCACTGGGAGCAAATGGTATTGTATCTATTTTTATGGATATTCTCCTATGTGTAAGCTTTCTAACAAAGTTAGTTTCATTCAATTCCAAGTTGTATAGGGCAAGTTTTGCCCTAAACAACCAGTATGCCCAGAATCAAACTTAAAAACCTAGGTCAAACTTCCAAAATTCATATCTCTCTCAATACTAATCCAATGGCCTTATATTATATTCTCAAATTTAAAATTCATATAAAAATAGATTCATCAAATTTAAGCGGCTATAAAGTGAGTCTGTACACTCACTGCATCTGATCTTGAAGGGTTTTAACCTTCCAGCCCCTCACTTCTTTGTATTCTCATCCTTTTCTACTTCTTAATTGATTTTAAACACAAAAACAACCAACAAACTAGCCAAAGATCATCATATTCATTCAAGCAACATATCAAGAAGTGAGAAAATAAAAGCCCTAATCAGCCACCCATACCTAAGAAGACAAGAACAAAGTTAAATCTCTACCTCCTTGTATGTGATCTTGTTAGATTTTGGAGTTTGGTGGGTGGAATCTTGTTAAGACTTGAAGGTTGTTGGAGTAGATTGAAGGGAGAAGAGATGAAGAAGTTGCAAGAGGGAGGGAGAGTAAATGTATTCTGCTGAAGGGAAAAGGAAAGAAATATGTTATAAAAGTCTTAAAGAGGTAATTGGCTTCATAGGTTTTGATTGGCTGAAATTTTGTGGCCAATTTTCAGCCATGCTTCCTTCTCTTTGTCACCTTGGTGGCATCACCCATAGAGGGTTAAATGGCTAAGTATTCAGCCTTTGAGTCGTAGGGTTTTGGGTATATAATTCTATTGATTCGGTTTCGATAGTTTAAAATACCGAAATCTTACCGATTTCCTTTAAATTGGTAAATCGGTTTTAAGAAAATTTCTATGAAATCTTCCATGCTTCTAACCTAATTCCCTTACATCTAAACTCAATCAATTGTTAATTAATTGATCCTAAATAAATATTTAGTCGGATTTTAATTAACCTCAATTATTCGATAAAAACTGAACAATTAGGCGAAAAACGATAAAAAAAAAAGCCAGTGGATGTTACATAATCCGCCTTGTTCATGACATTTGTGTTACCACTTTCGGTTAGCATAGTGTGTTGGACCAAAGAATAAACTACCCTAACAAGAACCAACAAATGAGAGGTTTGAATGTCTCTAATATGCATAACTCTTTTACTTGTGAGGACTTTAGTAACCTCCTCCTCTGTAGCACCAAGTTCTTCCCACCATCTTTTTCTAGCCTAGCAAAGAATGCCATTATTTGAAGTATTGGTAATCTGTACAATGTCAAATGGTAAGACTTGCAACTTGAAGCTTCCAACAATACTTTGGAGACAGGTGTTGTCTTTGTCAAAAGGTACTAGGGTACTGTAGAAAGCTAGAATCAACCTTGTGTAGATGTCTTCTAATATTCTTTAGAAGTTGTTCCACCTCTGGAACTCAAAGACATTGAAGACTTCAGGAAAAGTAATAAAGTTCTCCAAATAGAAGCTCCTTCCTCTGGCAATGGGTCTTTGAAAAAAGTTATTTTGGAAGTTCACTTGCATCTATTCATCATCAAAGATGTAAGGAATGCTTTGATGGCTTTTGCTTGCCATTGTCAAATGCAAATGTTTTGAAAAAAGTAAGGGAATGTGTTTGGGTAGAAGATGAAGATGAGGGCAAAGAGTTTGCAGGTTTGAAACTTGGAAGCGAAGATGAACAGTTGTGAATAGTATTTGGGGTTTCTCTAACTTTAAAAGAAATAGTTTCAAAGAGGATGAAATGGTGCAGTGGTTAAAGGAAATAATTAAGGGTAAAGGAAATATGAGTAGTTTCAAGGCTGAAACGATGGCGTTTTTGTGTGAGAATGACTTTTGGTTTTCCTACTTTACTAAATTGTGACAATGTGACATAGTGGGGAATTACAAAGTCATCCAATGTTCCAAAACTGCCTTGACTTTTCAAATTCAAATATCTGATTAGAAACTTGAGTTATTTTTCTGATTGAAATCTTCTTTCTGAACTCAAAGCTTGAAGCACATTTTTGATAAACCTCTCTTGAAACAATATTCCAAACCCATATTTCTGAACACGTTCTACATACCATTTTGAACTAATCTTTCTGAATATATCTAGTAAATCTTTTTAAGCTGATCTTTCTCAACAAATTCTAAATACCATTCTTGAGAAGTCTTCTTCAGAAAGGAAACACACTTGGATGGCACAATCTCAGCTTTAAGCCTGTGCTTAAGGGGGATAGGATCCATGTGATATGAATGCATGCTCAAAAGCTAATCATATTCAAAAGGTTTTTTATATAACAAAAACAATCTTTATGTAACACCCTTGGTGTGTTTTCAAATTTTTCTGTGTTAAATCGTGTTTGATTGATGCGTTTAATCCATTTATGATGATCTTGGGTGTTGGATATCTTTGGGAATCAAGGAACCATGTTTTGGGATGTTGTAATCGATTACCATGAGGCTGGTAATTGATTACGGAGCTCTCTGTATGTCCTTGGGTTAAAAATTTTCACGTCGTAATCGATTACCAAATATAGTAATCGATTACCAGTTCTGGGTTCGTGGTAATCGATTACAAGCCTTTGGTAATCGATTACCAGCCATTTGTTCATGGTAATCGATTACCAGTTCATCATGGTAATCGATTACCAGTCCGTGGTAATCGATTACCACAGGCCAATATATATACGGAGATGCATCCCCCGCCCTCATTTTCGATTTTTCTTCTCTCTCTAAACCCCAACTCTCTCCCTTCTCTCTAGAACTTCTCCTCCCACCATCCTTTACATTTATCAACTTCATTCCATCATTTTCCCAACTAAATCAACTACAACACCATACTCATTCCATTAAACCCAATCAACCATCTATACACATTTACCTCCTTCTTCATTCTTGCTTAGGAGGATTTAAAGTGGGAGCTAACCTTATTCTTCTTCTTTCATTCCAATTCTAGAGGTAAGTTTTATACATTGTTCTTTCCTTCTTCCAAGCAATTCCAATTCCTTTTATCTTTAGTTGAATTCTTGGAACCCTAGGATCTTAAGACTAGAGAATTTATGATATGGAGAGTGTTAATGATCCAAAATTGATGCTAGTGTTATGTGGTAATGTTAGATATTTCCAAGGACTTCCCTCCAACCTGGTGGATCCGGAGATTTAAGATTTTTCCATGCTTGGTGATTTGTGAGTAGATAGCATGCTTTTGAGTATATTCTGTTTTAAACTTATAATTGTTCATTTAATTTATGAAACGTTACTCATGAGTCAATGACGAATGGAATTGTGATATGATATGAGATTCATGATTTATGAATATGAAAGAAAAGGAAAGTCTGTGACAGGATCTAGTTGCTAATGCCAGTAGACGTTAGCCTTGGTGCACCTTGGACTATCATATTACATGGCCACCCAAGGGGGTGGTGCGTGCCTGTATTTCACGGCCTCTCTAAAAAGGGGGGGTATGTGCCTGATTTCGAGATTCACACGAAGGAACGGCCACCTAAGTGTGAATCCTGCCTGTTTATCCTGTTAGATATTTTCGCCGTTTTCTTCCTTTGAATGAAATTGTTTTAATCTTATATATACATATATACATTGACTCATGAGGCTCGAAAGTGTCCTATCTCTCACTGAGTTCTCAAACTCACCCCGTGGTTGTTACCCTCTTTTCAGATATCTGAGTTCGGACTTGGGAGCCGAATTCTTCAAGCCAAAGACCATTAGGATCCTTTCGAAGCGAGCCCTATTTAGTAAGGGCCTTGGTCTGTACTTCATTTTGTTGTAAATTCATAGTTGTAGCTCCATAGTACTATAGGCAGGGTCCGACCCTTGCTGGTATGTTAAGTTATGTTTAGAGATTGTTTAAACTAAGTGGATTGACTATTGTATATTAATTTGACGAATGGATTATGTTGAATTTGATTATAAATTGGACTGGATATATAAATGTGGTTTGGATGATTGACCCTGATTTTATATATATGTTGCGTGCTGAGGGGTGCATTCTGAGAATGCCTGGATCCCTGATGAAAATGTGTGTGATTGTTGAATTGCAGGATAAGTACTCATATTTGGGAAATATCCTAAATATAGAGGAAACTCCGCCCAAAATTTTGTGGAAATTTTGATGTGTGAGGCTTGCTAGGGAGCGTGCTCTCTAAGCGCCGGTCACGGCCTAGATGGGGTCATGACACTTTAGCTAGAGGTTTTATAAATGTATCAGCTATTTGATTTTCTATATTTACAAAACATAACTTAATATCTCCTTTCTGAGCATGATCTTTTATGAAATGATGCTTAATGTCTATATGCTTAGATCTAGATACTGAATAGGATTTTTTGCAAGATTAATAGTACTTGTATTATCACACAAGATAGTGATTTTGATATACCCCAAGTTGAAATCCTCCAATTGATGCTTAATCCGCAAAATCTAAGCACAGCAATTTGCTACAAATACATGTTCAGCTTCAGCAGTTGAAAGAGCAATTGTGTTCTACTTCTTGCTTGACCATGTTATTAATGATTTTCTACAAAAATAGCAGCAGCCACTTGTGCTTTTTATTTCAACTTTCTTTTTACCAAAACCAGCATCACAATAACCTGTAACATCATAGAGAGTACCTTTCTTGAACTACAGACCAAGATTAGTAGTACCTACTAAATATCTCAGAATTCTTTTGACAACATTTAAGTGTGATTGCTTTGGGTTAGATTGAAATCTGGCACAAAAACCCACACTTAATTATATGTCAGTTCTACTAGCAGAAAGGTAAAGTAATAACTCAATCATACCTCTGTAAAGTTTGTCAAGGACTCTATCTCCATCTTCATCAGCTTTCAGAATTTGAGAAGGATGCATGGAAGTACTAATGCTTTTTGCTTTATCCATGTCAAATCTTTTGAGCAGATCCTCGGCATTTTTTTATTATGAATAAGAGTCCTATTTTTCCATTGCTTTATTTGCAACCCTAGAAAGTATTTGAGCTCACCCATCATGCTCATCTCAAATTCTCCCTGCATAAGCTCAAAGAAACTTTTGCACAGATTTTGATTAATAGCACAAAAAATTATATCACCTACATAAATCTTAACAATAAGAAAATTATTTTTCTCATGTGTGATAAACAAAGTTGTATCAACTTTTTCTCTTTTAAAATTACTTTTAAGCAAAAAAGAGCTAAGTCTTTTACACAAATCTCTTAGAGCTTATTCAAACCATATAAGGCTTTTGACATAAAAACATGATGAGGAAAAGTTTCATTTTCAAAACCAGGAGGTTATTTAAAAATATAGATTTAACATCCATTTGATACAAAACAAAACCTTTATATACTGCAAAGGCAAGCAGCATTTTGATGGTTTTGAATCTTGCAACATGAGAAAATGTCTCATCACAGTCAATTCCCTCTTGCCGATTGTATTCTTAAGCATTAGCCTTGCTTTGTTTTTATTATCTTTCCACTTTCATCAAGCTTGTTTCTGAATACCCATCTTGTGCCAATGATAGAATGTCCTTTAAGCAAAGGAACTAGAGTCCAAACCTTACTATTTTCAAATTAATTCAGTTCTTCTTGCATTGCATCTATCCATTTTTTATCTTGAAGAGCTTTATCAACATATTCTGGTTGAGTTTCTGACATCAAAGCCATGTTGGATTCTGCTCTATAAGAAGATCTAGTTCTGACTCCTTGAGATAGTTCACCAATGATTTGATTTTGAGAGACAGCTCTCAAATCTCTTGTACCAATGTATCTTCTCTTGATGGGTGATTCTTCTAAATCTTCAACAATATCATTAGAAACATGTTAAGGATAGGGAGGATCAGAAGCATCAATGTTTTCTCTTGTGGCTATCTGAAGGGATTGTTGATTCTGAGAATCATTATTCAAAGACAGATTCTCCATGCCTTCCTCCAAGTCTCAAACATTTTGGTCAATATCCTTCTTCTTCTCTTTAAAGGATATGTGAATAGTCTCCTCCATAGCCTGAGTCTTCTTGTTGTAAACCTTGAAAGCTTTAGATATTGAAAAGTATCCTAGGAATATACCAAGATGAGATCTAGGATCAAACTTTGACAGGTTATCCTTAGTGTTAAGAATAAAGCATTCAGATCCAAATATATGAAAATAAGAAATGTTGGGTTTCCTTCCTTTCCATAATTCATAGGGGGTCTTCTTGATGATTGGCCTTAAGAAAACTCCATTTTGAATATAGCAAGTAGTGTTAACTGCTTCTGCCTAAAAACCTTTTGACAAATCACTTTCTAAAGGCATAGTTTTGGCCATGTCTTGCAAAAATTTGTTCTTCCTTTGAACAATCCCATTTTGTTGAGAAGTTCTGGGAGAAGAAAAATTATGAGAAAGTCATTTTCATTACAAAACTTTTCAAAAACATGATTTCAAATTTATCACCATGATCAAATTTGATGGATGAAATGCAGAAATCTTTTTTTTTTTTTTTTAATTTTGAACTCTTTTTTAAAATATTTTGAAGTCCTTACAAGCCTTACCCTTATGGACTAGGAATATAACCCATTTGAATATTGAAAAGTCATCCACAAGGACTACACCATATTTCTTACCACCTAGACTAACAATTCTAATTGGTCTAAATAGATCAAGATGTAAAACCTCGAGTGGTCTAGTAGTTTATACTATACTTTTACTGTAGAAAGAACTCTTGGTCTGTTTACCCCTTTGGCAGAACTCACAAGTTGAGTCATTGTTAAACTAATCTTATATAAACCTTTGACAAGCTCTTTTTGAGAAATCCCAAAAATTAATCTCATGAGCATGACCAAGTTTCTTGTGCCACATCCACTTCTTATCCACAAAGGGTGCTAAGCATTTTATATTTTGATCTAGAAGGTCATCTAGATATAATATATAAGTATTATCATGCCTTTTAGCAGTAAAAATGATTTTATCTAATGTGGAGCTTTTATGATGCAATGAAAAGGTTCAAACACAACTCTATAGCTTTGGTCATAGAATTGACTAATGCTCAAAAGGTTGTGAGTCAAACCTTTAACCAACATAACATCAGTAATCAAGTCAGAGTTGTTCTTACCAACATTACTTATACCAATGATCTTTGACTTGATACCATCAACAAACTTCATGATTTCTCCATCCCTAGGTCTAAGGTTTCTAAACCAAGACTTGTTTTCAGTCATATGTCTGGAACAGCAACTATCCAGATACCACTTCATCTCCTTCTAGTGCTGTGATCAAGATGCACTAGCATCAGAAGCAACCTTCACTTTAGATACCCACATCTTTTTGGATCCCCAACAACTTAGTTGAGATTTTTATAAATTGAGTTTACAACCGAGTAGTTTTTCCTAACCTCTCCAAGCTAATAGCGAGTAGTGTTTTATCCAAGCCTCTCCAAGCTTACAAAGATGACTACGGGGTCAAGTTACAACAATAATATTGAATGATTTGTGTTTGGATTAACGCTCATACTAAATCAATAGAAGGTGTATAAAACACTTAAGAACAGTGTATAGTGACTTCTCAATACTCTCAATAAGAGGATATTGACTAATACATAGCAAATGAGAAGATTTTCTTTTGAGAAGTTATAATGAGTAACTTTTTGGATGTTTAGAAGATTGAGAAAAATGAATTCTTCAAAGACATTCAAATGCATAGAGTGCTTGACTGACTAACTTCTTCTTCATCATCTTCTAGGTTTATATAAGCTTCAAAAATCTAGCTTTTGAGACTTCAAACCTTAAGCCTAGAACTTTTTGATCAACTAGTCAAAGATTGGAGAGAGATATAGATTGCTTTCTTTCTCAACAAGTAGAAATATCACCAAAGAAGAAAATTGGTTGTTGAGGTTCACCAACTTTTCAGAGCTGCTAGTGCTTTTTTTGGATCTTGTCTTGTCAAGTTTGACATTTTAAGTCCATGAGTTATGTAGAAAAAGCTTTGAGGGTGAGGTGCTTTATATGAATCAACTTTGTGGATAGTTTATAGCCTTTGTTATTCAACTTCGTGGATCCTTCTGAAGTGCTCGTGATCCTTTTGATGGCTTGATTTCCTTCTAATGACACGAATGCATCCTTCTAATCCTTTTGATATGCTTCTTGAGAGATAGGTCATAGATTCTTTTTGCAAAAAGTTCTTTCCTTGAGGTATATATACGAGATATATATAAGAACTTTTAACATGTGTGATCTAATTCTCATCTTTATGCATATTGTGTGATCTAGTGCAAATGGAAATAAATATTTGAACAAACTGTTAGTCAACTCAAAATATTTTATTATGAATTGATTTGTTATTCATCAAAACCCTTAGCTCAATAAAGCTCATACCATTTTGTGGATTCTGAAAGGCATTAGAGCTTACATCATCTTCTCTACTCTACTCTCTTCATATTATTTTGGTTTTATTTCATTAAACTACTTATTCATTTGTGCCTAACATATTTAAATTAATATTTGCATCTAAAACATCCTTCATAATATAGCATCACATTTCCAGTTTGTCTCATTTCGTAGCAGGAGCTTTCTCAATAAAAATATAATCGAATATAATATTTTGTCTGAACGTTCTAATCTGTGTTTTAAGTTTTCAGAAGTTTTTTAAATCCAAGGACTTGATTCAATTCCCTTTTCAAGTTCTCTAGTACCATCAGGTCCATTCTCATATATAACATAGCACAAGTAGCCCTACCTCCATTTGCATTGTAGTTTCTGTTTGTTTGGGGCTTTGCCTTATTTATCCACCACAAAATATATCAATATTAAATGCTTTAATATTTTTAAGTTATTAAAAATGGTTTGATGGAGTTTTGAATCTGGTTGTTGAGAAAGATACTAATACGGAATACAAACAGAAGCGATGGGTAATTTTCTTCCTCTGTGTCTGTTTCATGCTTCTCTCCTTCGATCAAACCAATTGGGAAATTTTCTTTTGAAACCTCTCTAGACCCCCTAACACTAAACTTGTCTCATTTTATTGTTGATCTGAGGAACTTGGTCAAGGTGGTGCGATATTGCTTTGATTCTGATGATATCTGCTCTAAGCTTTAATTTTCTTCTTCCTTCTCTAATACTTCCTGAGATTCTCTTGTTTTAGTTCTCATCAGAAATTTCAAGCACTTCATTGGCCACGTTGCATATCTTTTGCCATTCTTTTGTTGAACTTTTGAAAGTTTTCTTCCATCGTTTTGTATTTTTTTTTCCTTTTACCTCTCCTGGCACAATGAGTTCTTCCACACATTAACCCTCTTACTTTGGACTACTGCTCCTTTTTTTTTTTGTTTTTAGTTTATTTTATTATCTTTTTGTTTTTCCTCTTTTTGGTTGCATTTTTTTCCCTAAAATTGACATTCTATTTTTCTTCTTTTTTTTTTGTTTTTGCTGGGCTAAAAAATTAGTTTGAAGTGATTAGAAAAATGAGCTAAGAAATAAACTCTAATCCTAATTCTTCACCCCAATTAATTTTTAATTTTTGTTTTTAACTCTTCTTAAATTGTAAATCAGAAAAGAAAGAAATAAATAACAAATGTAAAAGTAAATAAGGCACATAAAATGTTAAAAAAAATTCGAGAAGTTATGAAATATGGATGAAATTAATTCAGGCAAAATATAGTGTCCACAGTGATAATGAATTTTGAAACTATAATCTCATGTAAACTATCTAAATCCCTTATCAGTAGACCACATCTAGTAACTTTCACTTGAAAATTTTACAATTTTGTTGTAGTCATAGCTTCCACTTGCTTTTTAATCAAAATTTAAGATAAATAGTGGTAATCACAGTTCTTTATTTTTTTTTTTTCTGAACTTTAGTGATAAGTCACGATATTTGTCAGAAAAGTTTGGATTATGAAATTAATTATTATTTTAATAATTTCAATTAAGTAAAAGCAGTCATCTAGAAAATGGTATTCATTTTATTTTGCAATGAATGATGAGACAATTTTCAATAAGATTAGTTATAGTATGATACATTCAATTAGCCTTTTTTTTTTTTCGGTTTATATTGGTGGTAATGAGATTTGAATTTATAATCTCATGCATATTACTCAAATCCCTTACTATTAACCTACTTTTAGCGGCTTTATACAATCTATTACTTAGCATATGTAATTAATAATTGGTATGACATATTGCTTTTTTGTCAACCATGTAACTATGGGTAATAATCAACATATTATAGTACAATGAATATTTAAGCTTTGTTGGATATAATAAATTTGTTGCATGAATACTTGAATATATTATGCTTGATATTAAAAAAATTATTTATTATTTTATTTAATATTAATTCAATCTTTGACATACGTTTTCAACAGTAAACTTTCAAATAATGTTTAGACAATAATCAATTAAATTTTTAATTTCAACGTATGTAATGTATATATTGATTGCATGTTTATTCCTTCTTATGTTTGGATGCGAATTTTTTGTTATGATAATGGAGACAATTTTAATCAATGTTATTTACCTTCATACACAATTCGATAACACATTGCTATGTTTTTAGTTTGTTTATATAATATTTTTAAAATAACTCTTTAATATATAGTTTCATGTATATGCATTATGTGGCATAAACACATATTTACATGTACAAGGATGCACAGTGTTTAGGAACTAATAACTTTAGGGGGCGTTTGATAGGAGATTTAAATTTTCATTTCCGGGAATCCTATTTGCGGGAATGTTATTCCCTAGAATATATTTTCTAGACATGTATTTTTTGGAACGTTTGGTAAATAAATTGAATTCTAGGGAATATTTTGTTCATTTCCAAAAATACCATTGGTGGTCTAGCAGCAGTCGGTGGTGGCAGGTGATGGTCGGTGGTGGTCTGGCATTGGCTAGTGGTGGTCCGGTGGTGCCCAATGGTGGTCTGGTGGTGGTCGGCGATGATTTGACGGTGTTTGACGGGGATCCAGCAGTGGCCTGCGATAGTCGATGGTGGTAGGGGGTAACCGGCGATGGGTGGTGATAGGGGTAATTTGGTCTTTCTATAAGAAAATATATTTTCATCCTATAGGAATGTTGCAATCTCATGTGTGAGATGAGATTATTTTGGAGGGAATCTTACCCCAAAATCAATCCTAGGAATGTTACATTTTCGATAATATTTTCCAAAACATATATCAAATATAGAAATCTTTTTAACTTTTCCAAGAATTTGATTCCAAACCTTTTCCTAAACATCCCCTTTATGGACAATGCTGCCATCCACTGGGTTAAACATGGTGTATGGTACATTAGGTAATCTAGTCATAAAAATCTGAAGGTCTACCATTGCAACCAATCACATGTCACTCACAATAATTCACACCCTCTCTCTCCCTTCTGCTAACTTCCGTTCCTCACCCAAACCGCGCTTTTGCCCACCCACAATGCCACGACCTCTTGTAGCCACCGCACTTCCATTGCTGCAATGCATTGTTGCTACCATAGATGCTCGGGTCAATGTTGCATTTGAAGGAATTTTAACACCTTTGGATCAAGATTTGATTCCGATTATGGCATGAAAATCAAGAACAAAATCAAGAATAGAATAGGTGTAAGAGAACTTCGTTCAATCGATAAAGAACGATCAATCCAAGGCTGTTTTCCATTCTTTGGTCTTGGAGAAACAAGGAAGGAACTGGCCAAGGAAGGCCAGAGAGAGAGAAGAGCTCCTCCTATTCCCCATAGAGCCGAAAGGGCGTTCTGTTTCAATGGGGTCACAGGCGCCTATATATAGGGTTAGGAGAAGGGGCCTCTCCCTGTGTCAAAAAAGTGATGTGCCAAGCCACCCATTACAGCAAGGCCTATACACACAGAGATATATAACAATATCCACTAATGAGCAGTGCGTAGGCCCAATAGCCCCAATAAGTCCAATAACAACAATAATTACAATAATTTTGGCTTCTACAATTGGCTTTAATCAATTTTGATATTTAGTTAATTCGGGTTCAAGATTAAATGTAATTTGATTTGTGCAAGTCCACAAAATTTTCCAACAATCTCTCACTTGGACGACATAAATCAAATCCTTGCGAAACAATTCCCTAGATTAGTTCATAATATGTGGCCACAATATAATGTCAAAATTGAACCCGCACTTTCAACCAAATGGTCCGATATGAGATAACAAGCACTTAACAATACAGAAAATTATACTCGAAGGGGTACTAACATCATACACGTGAGACACTTATCTCCTAATGACCCAATAAATGGTGGTACATAAGCTAATGGGAATGCACAATAATAGAATGGCATGCTGATAGATTACCAAAGTGCAATTTCCAATAAATGGCCTAGCATCTGCTATATATGCTATATGAGATCTAATAAATCTCATCACAATATGACATAGGTCTGAAATGTCTCCAATATGTGTCATATCAACATAAGTGTGCACAATAATATATGGCAACATAAGCATCCGCCCAAGATGCTCTTTGAGATTTAACAAAATATCTCAGCATAACAAAATTGAGATTGGGTCCAATATGTCTCAATAATAATGCCATTATGCAAATAGCATAAACAATTGAGCTACGCAGACTTAAATGGCATTAACAATAGTATGAGATCATAAAAAGCCTACAGAATAAGCTCTCACTAACCCAAAATACTAAAGGAACCTCAATATGCCCATATAGGTTACAAAATCAACAATAAAATCTTTGGCGGCTAGCCATTAGTTAGGGGGATCAACAACAATAAATTCTGCAGGAATATACTCGAGATGAATCTCGAGTCTACCACAAATTGTCATATAATCACAAAAGGATACAAATTAATGTATGACACAATATTTCTCACTAATCCAATATATCAAACAATATAAACATTCTCATTAGAGACTACAAGATTTCAATATACTCTAATGGTACAATAATCAATAATGGAATAAGCAATAATTTTGTGGTAGAATGCTCAATTTGAGTTTGAAACTCACCACTATTTTCTCTAACAACAAAAGTATAAAACAGAGAGAACTACATTGCAGAGTCATCAAAATTTTCAGCCGTTAAGTTTCACAGAATTGGCTTCACATACTCTGCCTATACAATTGAGGAGATCATAAGTGTTTTTAACACTTTAAAACAAATATGCCCTCTTTCTTTCATTGCAAACTCAAACAACAATCAAATTACAAAGGATATAGTGGAATTAATATGCTAGCAAAAGCATTTTGGATATATATATATATATATATATATATATATATATAAGGACAGAACAAAATATAAAGTCTCTAACTCCCACTATAACAATAGTTTCTATATAAACGGGAGTAACATTATATTTTAAGAGACTCAAAATGTCCTCAATATAGATCTCAAAACAATAGCGCAATAACAGCCTAATAAGGAAAGAGAAAACCTTACATCAGAATATCATAATTTATTCATATAATAAAATTAGTTTTCTCACGTTCAATCAATCAAGCAATTAATTGAACTAGAGACTTTGTATTATTGCAATTCTACTGAAGGGTTTTGGATCACAATACACAAGTCTCTTCCACTTGATAGAATCTTCTCTATCATACAATGATTATGTCAAATAATGTCACACTGAAAGGTATGTCTATTATCTACATAATCTAACAATATTCACAATTCATAAATAATTTAATTCAACATAAATAAGCTTCACCATAGGTTGAAACAAAATTCACAAAATATTATATTGGCTCAAATGCCCAATTAATAAATGGAGCCTCATGTAATTGTAATACCATTTTAGGGTTTCAAAATTTAATACATGAGTAAACTCCAATAAACAATAAAATCATGTCTCTAAAGCTAATATCGAGAGGATACTGAAAATCTTAGGACACAATTTTCAAATCATTAAGAATTATGTCAATAAAGATAAACTGAAGGGTAAGTTCATTATTAACGTAATTCTCAGTATAACATAAGCAACAATATTTAAATCTCCACAAAGATTAAAGACAACATAGCCAAAATAAAAGAGAAACTAAACTTTTGAGTTTATCAAATGAATGCTCACAATATCAAAAATAACTCCTTGAATTTTCTTAGAGGAAAGCACAAAAGGTATACAATAAAAATTGTGAGTAAAACTCCACTTAAAATCAAAATGGCACATGACTGTCAGCTTGTGGAGCCAAACATAGAGAAATTTTCAACATTTGAATTGTTTCTCTCATTTTATAATGGTGAATCACATCACCTAAAATAACTTTCCTTTATGGAAAGTAAGATTTTAGTCAACATAATAATATTTTGACTATCACAAAATTTATGCGTAAACAACAAACACTCCCCAGAAATCAATATTTTTTAAATCAATAACATGCTCCATTATTTAAGCATGTATTTAATTTGGATTAAATCCAAATTCAAATTCTGATTTTTGCAAATCCATTCTAATTTATGCAAGTCCACAAATATCAAACATTCTCCCACTTGGATTGCATAAATCAGATTCTCAAACTTTTATATAAAAGAAGCCATTATTCCATATAAAATGGAAGTGTGTAGCAAAATCATGTTCTAGAATTTAGAAAATAATTCTCAGAATAATATTGCCCAATATTACTCATAAAATTAGCATTTATCACAGTTGGTCCCACAAAGATGAGTACATAATCATGAAAAAAATGCTCAACAACATTGTTAAAATATTCCAGAAATTAATTCTCAAAGTAACATTGCACAAAATCCAACATAGTTATAAAATTTGCAATGTCCCATAATCAATATAAATAAAAATGGTGCCAAAATTATTTTAATATTCAAAATATTCCAACTCTGAGAGTGTATTATGACATGTCCAAATATGTCATAATTATCCATAAAATTTTCCAGAATAAAATTGGGAGAATATCATACGATTTTAGACAATATAATTTCTAGAAAATTCAAAAAAAATTATTTGATGTCTAAAATTTCATTAATGCTGAAAATAATAGTTTAATATTTCTTAAACTATAATTCTCAGAGTAATATTGCACAATATTCAATAATAGTGGCATCTCATAATTTTAATATGCAATATAATAAACATAAGGAGCTCAAAATTATTTTAATATGCAAAGCACATTGACTCTGAAAGTATAATTAACACAATATGCCCAATAATAGCTCTGGAAAATTTAAAAAAAAAAATTATTTGATGCCTAAAATTTCATTAATGCTCAAAATAATAGTAATATTTCTTAAACTATAATTCTCATAGTAGTATTGCACAATATTCAACAATAGTGGCATCTCATAATTTTAATGTGCAATATAATAAATATAAGGATCTCAAAATTATTTTAATATGCAAAGCACATCGACTCTAAGAGTATGATTAACACAATATGCCAAATAATAGCACAAATGTGCACAAAAAATTTCAGGCCAAAATTTGGAGAATACCATATAATTTTGAGCATTTTAAATTTCAAATAAATTCAAATAAATATTTCTAATGCTCAAAAAATTAATTAAAATTCACCAATAAATTTATCTCAATAAACCCAAGTCTGCACAAATTTTGGTGAATTTTGGGCCATATTTGGGCCTTGCACACGCCCCCATGCACCTGGGCCTGAGAGTGGGCTTTGCGTGGGCTACTGTTCATCTTCATCAACCTTGAGACGGGTTGAACTCAACCCGATTCGCGACCCACATAACGCCGAAACAGGTCAAAGGTCATATCTCCCTCATCTGACCTCCGTTTGACGTGTTTTTGGTGTCTATGAACGAGAGAGAGAGAGAGAGAGAGAGAGAGAGAGAGAGAGAGAGCTACAAAACCCATATGATATCTTGAAGAACCATGCTCTATAATTTCTAGGCTTTCACCACGAACATAGACATGGGTTTCCGCGATTTTTCGTGGATTTCTCCCTCAATTCTCAACGAAAATTCATGTTCTTGGTCTCTATAGATTCAACTTGAAAAGCTCTAGAAAACCCATATGAACTTCGAATGCAAATCGGTCCAAATAACTAAACTAGAATTTTGATCAAAGTGTCAGGATTCTTATGGTTCCTCTTTGATTTCTCCCTCAATCCATCCTCAAATCACACAATAATCGATTCAATAGATTCACCACAACATGAACAACAATAATCCTCAACAAATTTTGGAATCAAATGGCCAGAATCATAAATTCGAAATTGACCCCTTTGGGGTTCATGAATATTTCGAACTTCAATCAACCAAACTCACAAACACAATTAGCAGCTATAATCAAAGATCAAATAGGGCTCCAATACCACTTGAAGGAATTTTAATGCCCTTGGATCAAGATTTGATTTCGATTATGGCATGAAAATCAAGAACAAAATCAAGAATAGAATAGGTGCGAGAGAATCTCGTTAAATTGATGAAGAACGATCGATCCAAGGCTGTTTTCTGTTCTTTGATCTTGGAGAAAAAAGGAAGGAACTGGCTAAGGAAGGTCAGAGGGAGAGAAGAGCTCCTCCTATTTCCCAGAGAGCCAAAAGGGCATTCTATTTCAATTGGGCCACAGGCACCTATATATAGGGTTAAGAGGAGGGGCCTCTCCCTGTGTCAAAAAAGTGATATGCCAAGCCACCCATTATAGCAAGACTTATACACACAGAGATATATAACAATATCCACCAATGAGCAGTGCATAGGCCCAATAGGCCCAATAAGTCCAATAACAACAATAATTATAATAATTTGGACTTCAACAATTGGCTTTAATCAATTTTGACATTCAATTAATCTATGTTCAAAATTAAATATAATTTGATTTATGTAAGTCTACAAAATTTTCCAATAGCATTTCAGTACTACTGTGCTACTGCCTCTCCCATTGCCATTGTGTTGCTACTATTGTTGTGCTTGCATTGACACCGCTACCATCATTAAAAGGAGGTGGCTTTACTACTGTGTTGCGTTCTTCCGTGTAGGCAAAGGCACGAAGGAGCCACTGAACGTCCTTCAGGGAATTCTCCAGCTGCATCCCAATCTTACGGAAAGTGGTGGCGGTGGCGGTGGCGGTAGGTGGGTGGTGGCAGTGGGCAAGCATGGGGGCAAAGAGGATGGCGTCAGAGGTGATGAACGGTGGCGGTGGCTCCAAAAGCGAGAATAGGAAGAAGGAGAAGAGTTGGGTGATTGGTGCTTTTATGGTGTATCATGGTGATGGTTACATCAGTACACCATAAAAAAATTCAAGGTTTAGATTCAACCAACACAGTTGGTGCACCAAGCACCAAGTTTAACTTGTTGTATCGAGGACTGCACCTAACTTTAGTACATACAAAATGAAAATAGGCAACCAGTAAATTAAAATACGTAATAATATAAAAAGAAAATACAGTACTACACTATAATACATAGTTATTAAACTCGGACCGGTGATCGAGCCAATCAAAACACTAGGTTATTGGGACATTAGTCAAACCAGTGGATTATTAGTTGAACCGGATTTACTTATAACACAGCAGATTGCAGAAAATTTCGTCTATATATAGGATCTTATATATCTACGTACAGGTTATCACATAATCAGGTAAATTTGATTTACATAGTAGAAATTTTTTTATACATGCAGGTTTACATACATGTCGCATTACAAATATGTTGGCTCTTCAACATTGTCCTAAATATTATTGCAAGTCGAAACAGGTTTAAATTTAGAACATATTTGCCTTGATTCACTTTCCGTTCAATTTAATATGTGGATTTTTTCCCCCTTTCAGACTTACCGCCTTCCTCTAATTAAGTTCTAAATTCCATTCTATCCTAAACCGTATCTCATGAAGGCATTATAAAAAGAAGATAACATGCTAGAAAGATTCAAATAAGAGTATATCTTACTATTTTTTTCAATAGGATATAGATATTTGATTTTTAAGACTTGCAAGATGGTCAATATATGCAAAATCTAGCATTTGTATTAATAAGAACAAAAAGAACCAGTAGAAAAAGATGTCAATATATGCAAATTCATGCTAGTGATTGTATCTCTACCTTCCAAGAAGCTTTCAAAAGCATCCCTTCTGTCCCTTGGATTTATTCTAAACAAATTAAAACGTTGCAAATTAGTATCTCTGCGCGCATTGCGGATTAGTCCAGGTTGGCAGCAGTTTAGTGGTCTTTGTCATTGACTTTGACGTTTGTGGGCAGATAAGCATTTGCAAATTGCTTCTGATTTTACATTGAAGCTTTATGTAACATATTTAATTAAAAAATTGTTAATTGTATTCATTCTAACCTCATTGTCAAGTGTCGGTGTTTTATCTTTTGCTTATTTGAAACATGAAGATAAAGCCTATTTTTGGATTTATGATAAACTTTATAGGTGGTAATATATTTATTATTTAAATTAAATAGGATGTGTCATGTTATATTTTTAAATTCAAATTTATGTAGTTACCGATGACGATATGACAATTTCTTTTATTCCTATTGGATGATAGTGTAAAACTATTTTATATTGTCAATACAGAATAATTAAACTCTTAAAGTATAATTTAAAATTATGTACGACAACTAAGTCTTTTTCCACTAGGTGGGGTTGACTATATAGATCAAACGATATTATAGTGCTCTATCATAAATTATATTTATGTTTAAACGATTAATATGTAAATCTCTTTTAACTGTTTCACCTACCTTCCTCTATCTCTAGTTATAGTATTACCCTCCATCTAATCCATTCTTCTTATTGGGATCTCTATAGCTCTTTTTCATGCATGTCCAAATCATTTAAGACAAGATTCTACTATATTCTCTAGTATAAGTGCTATGACAACTCTCTCTCTCTCTCTAATGCACTCATTCCTAATCCTATCATAACTTGTGTCACCACTCATCCATCACAACATCCCAATCTCTGTAACATTTAGCTTATATATATATATATATATATATAGAGAGAGAGAGAGAGAGAGAGAGAGAGAGAGAGAGAGAGAGAGAGAGATAAATATTAATGGTAAATATGTTGTGGTGTGTAAATTATAAATTCAAGACTATATTATTATCACTCAAAAATTGCTGTCAATTTTTTTGTTTTTTGTTTTTGTTTTTAACCTTTTCAATGTGAAAAACTTGTTAAGCGTTCGTGAATATAGAGAGATTTTAGAATAGGTAGTTAGGAACTACAAAATCTTGTTAAGCATCAAATATTGAAAAGATAATATTTTTATTAAAAAACCAAAGTTCTTACAATATCAAATAAGCTTGTTATAAACAAGCTTTCAAATGCTTAAAGATACAAAGTATGGAATACAAACACTTGAGAACTTGCAGTGGTGGGTGAAGCAAGGAGAGTAAAAGAATGATGGCAGTAAAAGTATGGAATAGAAACACTTAACCATAAAAAAATTGTTAAGTGCCCTCGGTTAGGGATAAAACTTAGCCAAGAGTGGTTTTAACTTTGCTGCTAGCACTAGCCAAGGCATAAGTTGGCGTGGCCAAAGAAGATCGCTACCGAGGACATAGCGCAAGCACTAATCAACCAAATACAAGTTCAAATGATTGGTTGATTAGGGTGAAAAACAAATCTGAAATATAAGATGGTAGATCTGAAAGAGTCTAAGAAGATTCTTGGAGGAAGGTTTCTAAATCCAGTGCTTAGGAAGCAAATACAGATTATGCAAATATGTGTCAACTTCTCCACAACATGGCCTTGAAGAACAAGCCATCCAAGGGTACAAGCACGTAGCCATGGTAGTTATCAAAGGGCAGTTATGGAAGAGGTCTTGCCTATAAATAAAGCAAGACTCAGCCATTACAAGAGATCAGCACCCCAAATCAAATCTCTAGCATTTTACTTTACTTTATTTTACATTTCCTGTACATTTAGATTTCCTTTTAAGTTATATGCACTTTACTTCTTGCCTTTTAAGCTTTTGTAGTCTTTTAGTCTCAAGCCATATCTTCTTATACCGTTTCATCCTATTAAGCTTTTTATAAGGATTACCAATTGGAGCTTAAGAGGGTTTCTCTTGTTGTAATTGGTTGGAAAGTTAATAAAAGTTTTGCCGATTGCACTACATCTCTATTCTATTCTATTCTTGGTTTTGGAATTATTCTTGGATTGATCTTGGCCAAGTGGTTTCTTTGAGTTGCTTGGAAAGCCATATCCAAGGAGCAGATTTCCCTCCTTAGAATATATCAAAGTCTAGCACACCCAGTGGGACTAAACCAATAGATCAAAGGAAATTTCAAAAACCCAGATTAGATCATACTTGACGTATGATCCTAAGATTAGGAAAGACAATTATGTCAAGTCCATAACCATCAAGACAAAATAACCAGAAGACTGGAGGTCCCACTTTGTACCTCTCCAAGGGCGTAGGTGCATAGCTGATGCAGGATGTCGTGGCCCGGCTACCATGATTGCTTCCTCATCAAGTAATTCCCCATCATCTAGGGGAAGCAAAGGACAACCAACTATTATGACTATATTATATGGGACTAAATGATATAATGTTGGAATTATCCAAACAATTAGTTGATATTATTAAGCCTATGGTTCATAATGAAATCCAAGCAGCCCAAGATCAGGATAATTCTACATTGGTTGTGCTCTGGGAAAATGTAGCTAGTGGTAATGCCTCGGCTAATCAGCTAGGAGGCAACCTATCTATGGACAAGTGAGTATTATGCATAAGCCACCTAATATTCCAAGCAACATTGGCCTAATGGTCGTATAACACCCTACCAATTTAATGTTATGTTTAAGTCATAGCATGAAATTGAGTAGATTGCGTTAATGTGTTAGTATTCCGTTTATAGCTGTATTTATTATATTATATTCTCTTTTTCTGTAATATATATATATATATATATATATATATTGATGAAATATACCTCGGGGCACAGAGATCATATAGATATATGTAAATGTAATAGTCTGTATTTGTATATAATAAACGTGATCAAAGATCATGAACATAACAAAATTTAATAAAAAGCACAACAGAAAAGATAAAGATAGGTAATATATCATCAAATGTGTATACATATATATATATATATATATATATATATATATATATATATATATATATATATATATATATATATATATATATATGTTGGAAGCCAACACTTCAGTTTATATACAGGTCTAAAAGAGGATACATAAGTGGGGCCAGTATACCAAAAAGACATAAGGCCCGTGTTAGTCAAAACAGTCCTACAAGGTCCTTAGAGGACATTTCAAACTAGCTGATGTACATATGGCTAAGTCTATGGCCCAAATACTACACACTGCCAAAAGAAGGTCATACTGTACGATGTAACTTGTGGCCGAGACCTACTCGGTCATGTAGCTGCTGCCATACCAGGCTTGGCTGTGGAGTAGTCAGCACTAGGTCCCAAAGAGGAGGATGATGAGCCGGTAACCTCAAAAGGATCGCTCTTAGGACTGAGTGGGATATCTAGAACCACCTGCAGAGATGACTTTAGTGGAGGGCTGGCAGGAGCTATAAGTGCTACAAGTGCTGCAGGTAGAGCAAGGTGTGCTACATGCAACAAGACCGTGAAATACGGAGTGGCAGGGTCGAATGCAGGGTGAAATAAAGGAACAACAAAATTCCTATTACTAAAAAGATAGAGATGGAAGTGGCAGGAACCAACTACATACAATGAGTCAAGCATGGGATCATGGTGGAGCTGCAGGTTAGGGATCTCAATAAATAGGGTGGCTATCGTGTCCATCACCAGGGTCTGAGAATAATGCAGAAACATAAAGCAAGGTGAGAATTTAAAGAAATTCTCAATAGGATTTGAGTACGGTATTAAACTGACATCGCATTCATTCTCAGTTGCCTCGGTTTTTATTTAGTTATAAAAAAAAAAAAAATTGGCATCAAATGGAACTATCCACATTTAATAAGTTTAAGTAAATATCTGGTCCGAGCTAAGGTTCAATTTTACTGAAGATAGCAGAAGAAACAGAATAACTACTAAATAGTGTTACACAGAATAATGAGTAGAATAAATGGACAAACAACAGCAAGTAAACATAACAATCAAACTGTAAACAACTTATAATGACTATTTAATGCGACCATGCAAAAACTCATTCTTAAGCTTAGCATCATAAACTTTTCCGTTACTTGGTCCCTTGGGAGTTCTTGGCCATTCAACTCCTGGGTAATAGTCTGCTTTTCAGGATCGAGCTTGTTCCTGTATAGGAATGCCGGGTTTACTTTCCCCGACTTTCCCACCTATCTATTCCCCTTAATTTTAATCCGGGGCTGGCCCAAGTATTATAGAACTTTTATCATAACATAACCTTTATGAATTCTTGCAAAATGCACATGTATTTAAATATATCTCATAACTCATGCATAGACTTTACCGAAATTTCGGTAGCATAACAGAACGTGTCTGCTTCCCATGAATAGTGCCAGTACTTAGAAAGCCAATTTTTTAGAGAAATCATAACACTTCATGCACAATTCAATCATCAATTTCATAGGAACAATTGTTGCATTTAAAACATAGTTGTTGTCTCAGCACTTTCATTCAACCTGATTTTTGTAAATCAGGCCATAATTTCTATATAACTCATCTAGACCTAAATTTTAAATATGTTAGAGTGTTATGTGTCTATTTTCTAACATCTTTAGTTCCATCTAATTTTGATAAACGTGGCACAAGTTATTCAAGTTTTATCTCGGTCTGCCCTGTAGCTAGTCAGAATTACACACTTAAAAGTAAAAATCCATTAAAAATCGAAAACCAGTTGAAATCATATGAAATTAGTATCATATTAAAGCTAACAGGACAAGATTTCATTTTCAATAAGTTCCATTTCATTTGCTTTAGTAGAGCTTGAGTTATAAGCTCCGAAATTTGACCTTTTTGAACTGCACTATTTTGGCCCAGTTTAAACATAGGGCAACTTCCTCGAACCACTGGGAGCAAATGGGACTGTATCTGTAACACCCTTTATTATGTAAGCCATGCTCGAGTCATGGAGTTATATTAAAAGGGCGTCACTGTGCCAAGAAAGCTTTAAAATATGAAAAATATAATATATGGCCCTTTAACTGCACACTTTATTACTAACTAATAGTTCATAAACTTTGTCATCTCTAATACATAGAGAATAGAACAATTACAATTTAAAGGAAATTGCGACTAACATAATACACAACATTTGCTTCCGATTAGTCATTAGCTAGCTTCAAAAGCCTCTTGGTCTGTTTTGCGCTCGAGTCTTGATCAATGAATGTCCCAGTACTCCGCCTCGCGCTTGATTTTCAACTTGGGTGCTGGAATGTTTATGGAAAAGAAAAACATACAAGCAGGCAGTGAGAACCTTAGGTTCTCAGTAGGAAAACTCGAACCATTACTCATACAGTGCCATCATAAACATTCCAGCCACTTCGGTTTCTTATGAAGATGTGAGCACATATACGCAAGCAGTGGTTCAATTTTAAGTTGAAAACATCTTTCTCGAAGTGGGTTATATTTTAACAACCACTTGGCATATTATATGACAGACGTAGAAACACGAATCGTGTAATATACTTAAGTAAGAATCATAATAACATCATGACATAATAAGATAATTAGAAATGCACATATAGATGTTTGTACTTGATTGTATGCAAGTGCTCTTGACTTAATTCATCTCTTTCTTTAACTTGCAACTTGATCTTGCTCTTTTCTGTACTTGGTCCCCTGGAGGTGAATGGCCTCTCTCACCCCTAGGTAATAGCCTGTTTTTCAGGTCCGAGCTCGATCCTATACATAAGTGACGGGTTTACTTTCCCCGACCCTCACACCAGTCTATTCCCCTTAAATCTGGTCGAGGGCTGGCCCAAGTCTTAGGTGTATACAATGTTTCTCAAGATTCTTATTTGCCCTGTTACCGTTAGTTCAATCATAAATTTGCCTCCAATACTGCCTTTTAGAAGTATAAACTTAGGTCCCTTCTCAAAATTATAATTAGAAGCTTTATCTTAAAATTCCTTTTCCTTATAAACTTCACTTCGTGCTCCATTACTTGTGGGAAGATCTCAGGTCACTCCCACTATATGGTTAAAGTTTATAAGATTCATAGCTCTTCTTATTACCATCCTCTTGTTCTCCTTGATTTTTAGCTATCAAGGTATACGTGATTCAGTGTAGAGATGGGGTTAATAGCTGTATTTCCTTAGCGAAGCTGCAGACTCTTTCTTATCCCATTTCTTTTCTACGAAATACCTTCTTAATACGTCAAGAGTCCCCCTATATTGTATGACCATCCAAAGTACACCTTATCTTAACGATGGTCTGATCTATTAGCGAGCTCGCCGAGAAAGTTACTTATCTTTCTTGCCATGTGCTATTGCATTGTGATTTCTAGTAAACTCTTCATACATTGCGCCCTGAGTCTTCGACACCAACTTGAGCAGTTCTATCATTACTAGGGCTATTATCTATAACAGCAATTAATTTCGATATGTAGTGGCCATAGGGCCCTATCAAAGTTTTTGGGAAATAGATTTAGCGATTTCCAAGGTTTTGGTCCACTTGACCACTTTTGATCAGTGATGAGTTCCCTTATATTGAGTCTAGAGTGTAGGATTAGAACATTTTCATAAACTACAACTATAGGCCTTGCTTTGAAATCTCTCCTCTTCTTATGGGCTCTATTCCATTTTTCTCATTATCTACCGGTCAGATTTCATGTCGTCCCTGTTGAGCTTCTTAATGACTATTGCAATATCTTTTTCCCCAGAATATGATCAATTCAATCTAAGAAAAAGGATTATTCAGCTAAAAAGATTCCATCACTCTCCTATCTTCTTCAATTTTGTAGTGAGAAAATTCCTTGTTTATTATGTTGACATCCACCTTCTTCTAAACTTTAAATACCAACTTAAAGAATCTCGTGGTCACTAGCACTACATTCCTCATTAATGGTCAACCCTAGTATAATATGTATCAAGTTTATGGTTAAACTTGACATTACTCTCACTACTAAGTCTTCTGGTTATCCTTTGTAATATCTTGCCCTTAGAATGTAATCCACTTGCTATGAGAGATGGAAATGATGGTCTTGATACCTTGTTGAAGTTACAATATAAGGACTTCCCAGAAGGTCACCCATCTTAATATTACTCGCGTCCGAGCACGCTTAACTATGGAACTCTGATGGAACCTATGCATTAGTGATGATCGTATTTAATCAGGCACAAAGTATGGAGACTCTTCTGACTGCCTCTAATTCTGTCATTATAACCTTGCCCTTCATGGGTCTATGCCATGCCTCACGTGGTAGCTTGTTATGTCCATCTTGCAAGTTCTTATTATCTTTTCCTTTCCATATCTTATCATGCATGCAGATGCTTTGTGCATTCGTGGATATGTCTCACACCATAATTCTCATATCATATTCTAATTATGATTGTATGCATGACGTACATGAACATGACATATAAATGCAAATATATTCAAAGTATAATCACCCATAGCATAAGTTCTCATAAATTTCTGCCGAAAATTCGATAGCATAACGGATCGAGTCCGCTTCCTCGTGAATGGTGCTAGGTTACCAATACAATCAATTAAGTATGCAATTCAATGTAAAACAGCAAGTTACAGCAATATTATTAATCATATGGTATGTCAAAATCAATAGAAATATCAACAGAGTTTTCTGCTCACTGTACCCTCTTCTGTCTGAATTTTGTAAAGTCCATCTTTACTCCTATTCAACTCATTTAGATCTGAATTTTGGAAATATCATAGCTCTATGTGTCTAGTTTCCAACCCTTTTGGTCCCATCTCATTTTGATTTATATAACTCAAGTTATTAGTATTTTACCTCAGATTACCCTATACTTAGCCAGAAATGTACCCTTATAAGTGAAAATTCACTAAAAATAGAAATCTAGGTGAAATCATATGAAATTTATGTCAATGTAAACTGACAGAACAAGCTTTCAAATGAAAGAAGTTGCATATCATTTGGATAAGTACATTTTGAGATATAAGCCCCGTAACTTGACCCTACTAGACTATCCTATTTCAGTTCGGTTTGAACTTAAGCCAAATTCATTGATATGATGGAAACAAATGACAATGAATCTGACTCTGAAATTTTTATGAAATGTTTCCTTACATGTTACTTTCAAACAGCATTAGTTTCACTCAATTTAGAGTTGTGTGGGGTGAGTTACACCTCTCTCAACTCATACTGTGCAAATGAGAATCCAGATTTCTAGATCAAACTTCCAAAATTCATAACTACTTCTATACTAATTCAATGGCATTATATTTTATATCTATCGAAAGCTCTAAATGTCTAGTTTCATATTAAAATGGATTCATCAAATTTAAATGGCTATAGGAGGAGCTGTACACTCCATTGTACAGACCGTCGAGGGGAAAACCCTACCAGCTTCTTGGATTCTTCTTGAATTCATGTTTTCCTTAAATCTATCCATCCAATCTTCAATTCAAACTCATATATACACCTTAAACCAACCTTAATTCATCATCCCCACCCCTCACAACATTAGAATCATGGATGAACAAGGGACCCTAGGCAGCCCCAAATCAAAGAAAAGAAGAAGAAAGTTGAAATTCCTACCTTTTCTAGGTGTTGTTGTGCTAGATTGGTGCCTTGGATTGAAGGAATCTTGATGAAGCTTGAAGAGTAGATGGAGATGGAGTGAAGATGAGTTGACATAGAAGAGAAATAATTCAAAGTTTTCATTATGTTCTGTTTACGAAAGTGGGGATGTTATAGTATCTAACTCTGAAATTTTTATGGGATATTCTCCTATGTGTAAGCTTTTTAACAAAGTTGGTTTCATTCAATTCCAAGTCTTATAGGGCAAGTTTTGCCCTGAATAACCTAGTCTGCCCAGAATCAAACTCAAAAACCTAGGTCAAACTTCCAAAATTCATATCTCCTTCAATACTAATCCAATGCCTTATAATTCATATGGTTGGAAAGCCCTAGATGTCTAGTTTCACATAAAAATAGTTTAATCAAAGTTAAATGGCTGTAGGCGGAGCCATACACTCCATCGTATGGACTGCCGGGGGGTTTTGATCTTCCAGCCCCTTACTGCATCCTATTATCACCCCTTTTTACTTCTTAATCGGTTTTAAACATAAAAATAGCCATCAAACCAGCCAATAATCATCATATACATCCAAACACCACATCAAGAAGTGAGCAAACAAAAGCCCTAAACAGCCATCCATAATCAAGAAGATAAGAACAAAGTTGAATCTCTACCTCCTTTAGGTGTGATCTTGCTAAATTTGAGTTTAAATTGATGGAACCTTATCAGAGCTTGAAGGTTTGATGGAGTAAGTTGAATGGAGAAGAGAAGAAGGAGGTTGGAACAAGAAGGGAGAGAGGCACAATCAGCTGAAGGGAAAAGGAAAGGAATATGTTACTAAGGCTTTAATAAAGTAGTTGGAGACTTGAATTTTGATTGTTTGAGAGCTAGTGGCTAAATTTCAACCAACCCTCTTTATTTTGTGGCCTTTCTTGCACCACCAATGGATGAGTAAGTGCCTGAGTATTTAGCCTTTGAGTCATAGGATTTTGGGTATATAATTCTATTGATTCGGTTCCGATAGTTTAAAATACCGAAATCTTACCGATTTCCTTTAAATCAGTAAATCGGTTTAAGAAAATTTCTATGAAATCTTCTATGCTTCTAATCTAATTCCCTCACATCTAATCTCTCTAATTGTTAATTAATTGATCCTAAATAAATATTTAGTCGGATTTTAATTAACTACAATTATTCGATAAAAATCGAACAACTAAGCGAAAAACAATAAAAATCCGGTGGATGTTACATTTACCACCCTCCTAAAAAAAAAATTTGTCCTCAAAATTTAGTACCTGAGAATAGTCCAGGATACTCTTTCCTCATGTCTGATTCTAATTCCCAAGTGTAGTCTATAGAATCTTCTCTTCCCCATGCTACCTTTGCTAACTACATGTTTTGTTTCGAAGCCCCTTGCTGCTTCTATTTACAATCCGTGCCGGCGATACGTGGAAAATCAAGTCCTCTTTCAACTGTATTGACTCGGGTTCCAGGAAGTGTGTAGGGTCAGATTGATACCTTCTAAGTTGAGAAACATGAAAAATATCGTGAAAGTTTGACAAATGTGGAGGTAAAGCGACTCAATATGCAATTGATCCGATTCGCTTCAAGATTTGGAAGGGACCAATAAAGCGAGGACTTAGCTTCTTGATCTTAATGGCTCTACCTATCCCTGTTGTAAGCGTAACCTTCAGAAATACATGGTCTCCTTCTTGAAATTCTAGTGGTTTTCTCCTAGTATCCACGTAACTCTTCTGACGGCTTTAAGCAGCAAGCATTTCACTTCGAATTTACTTGATCTGCTAAGTGGTTTGTCCAATGAAATCAGGCCCCAATAAACTTGATTCTCCTGTTTCATACTAACACAGTGGAGATTGGCACTTCTACTCGTACAATGCTTCGTAAGGAGCCATGCCGATGCTAGCGTGATAGCTATTGTTGTATGCAAATTCAGCTAGCAGTAAGTATCGATTCCAATTCCCGCGTTGCTCCAATATATATGCTTGCAGCATATCTTCTAAGGTTTGAATTGTCCTTTCTGTTTGACCATCCGTTTGTGGGTGATATGCAGTGCTTAGGCACAACTTAGTACCAAATGCTTTTTGTAAGGCTCCTCAGAACTGTGAAGTGAATTTTGGGTCTCGATCAGAGATAATGGTTGAAGGGGTCCCATGTAGCCTTATAATTTCTTGGATATACAATTGTGCTAATTTTTCCAACGGATAATTTGCTCGAATGGGTAAAAAGTGAGCAGATTTGGTTAATCTATCCACGATGACCCATATGGCATCATTTCCTGTTGTCGTTCTTGGTAATTCCATTACAAAATCCATGGAGATACTTTCCCACTTCCACTCAGTGAGTTCCAGAGGTTGTAACATCCTAGAGGATTTTTGATGTTCCGCTTTCATCTTCTGACAGACCAAGCACTTGTTCATGAGGCTCGCCACGTCTGACTTCATGCCTGGCCACCAAAATATTTTCTTGAGGTCTTGATATATTTTAGTAATACTGGGATGTATGGTAAATTTACCTTTATGTGCTTCCTCCAAGATTCTTCTTCGGAGATCATTTTCCTTGGGTACACACACCTTGTCATGATACCGCCATATGCCTTATTTATCTTGAGCAAAACCCGTTAATTTTCTTGATTGCACGAGATTGATTGTATGTTGAAAACTAGTATTCTGCTGTTGTGCCTGTCGAATTTGCTCCCTAAAGCTACTGACTATCTTAATTTGGGGTAGATGAATGGTCTTAGGAGTTATAAGGATTCCCAAATTAAGATCTCGAAAGCTCTCAATAAGTTCTATCTCTTTAATCATCATCCAGGCTACCGTCAAAGATTTCCTGCTCAAAGCATCTGCCACAATATTTGCCTTGCCCGGGTGGTAATTCAATTCAAATACATAGTTCTTAAAAAGTTCCATCCACCTCTGCTGCCTCATATTTAATTCCTTCTGATCAAAGAGGTACTTCAAACTCTTATGATCAGAAAAGACCTCGAATCTCATACCATAAAGATGATGTCTCCATATCTTCAAGGCAAATACTACTGCGGCTAATTCGAGATCATGTGTGGAATAATTCTTTTCATGCGGCTTTAATTATCTAGAGGCATATGCGACCACGTTACTGGTTTGCATCAACATGTATCCTAATCCTTGTTTGGAAGTATCACAATAGACCTCAAATGGCCCACGAGGGTCTGGCAAGGCTAACACTGGTGTCGTGGTTAACCTCCTTTTCAAGTCTTGAAAACTCTATTCATACTTCGGTGTCCATTCAAATGGAACATTCTTCCTGGTTAGCTTGGTCAAAGGCAAGGCAATTCGAGAAAAATCCTTAACGAATCACCTGTAATATCCAGCTAAGCCCAGAAAACTCCTAACTTCAGTGACCGTGGTTAGCTTGGTTCCCAATTTAGTAATGCTTCTACTTTATTGGGGTCTATGGAGATTCCCCCATAGGATACCACATGGCCGAGAAATTTTATTTCTTTCATCCAAAATTCACATTTGGATAACTTAGCATAAAGTTTCTTCTCTCTTAAAATTTGCAGAACCAGCACAAGCGTTCCGCATGCTCTCGCTCCGTCTTCGAATAGACAAGTATATCGTCGATGAAAACCACTACAAACTTGTCCAGATATGGGTAGAATATCTTATTCATATAATCCATGAATACTGCTAGCGCGTTTGTCAGTCCGAATGACATCACCATATACTTGTAGTGCCCGTAACGAGTTCGAAAAGCCGTTTTAGGGATATCTTGTTCCCGAACCCAAATTTGATGATATCTGGAGCGCAAGTCAATCTTCGAAAATAGAGTTGTAATTGGTCCATGAAGTCATCGATCCTTGGCAGTGGATATTTATTCTTATTCGTCACTTTATTCAGCTATCGATAATCCATGCATAGAGCCATGCTCCCATCTTTCTTTTTGACCAATAAGACTAGAGCCCCCATGGCGATGCACTTGGCCGTATAAATCCTTTTTCTAAAAGCTCTTCAATCTGTCTCTTTAACTCTATCAACCCCAAAGGTGACATTTGATACGGAGCTATAGATATTGGTCCCGCACCTGGAATTAACTCGATGTTGAACTCAATTTCTATCTCAGGAGGGAATTCAGGAATATCTTTTGGGAAAACATCGGGGTATTCCTTAACAATTGGGATCTCCTCTAGTTTCTGTTCAACTTCCATCGCATTAGCTGACAAGAGAGTGTATCCTTGACTCTTCGACCCACTACAGTTTACTAATAAAGAGTTTAGATAAAAGTGTCTTAAGGCTTGGGATTAAGAAGACAAGATAGGGGAGAATACCACCGTCTTATCGGAACAATTGACCATGACTCGATTACCGAAAAGCCAATCCATGCCCAGAATTATATCAAGTCTAGATAAAGAGAGATAAATCAAATTAGCCACAAAGGTCCTACCTCAATTCAAAAAGGAACATCGATGCAAATTTGACTAGTTTTAATAGGTTCATTGGTAGGAGTAGAAACCAGTAGATCATAAGGTAATTCAGAAATTGGTAATTACAAAACAACCACACAATCATGAGAAATAAACGAATGTGAGGCATCTGAATCATAGAGTATAGTTAGAGTCTCATCGTCCACTTCATGGATTAGTCCTTCAGACTTATCAGCTTCTTCTACATTCATTGTAAAGACCCGTCCTTGACGTTGAGGTCTAACATTTGTGGTGGATTCCTGGTTGGGTACTCATAAATTTTGTGGCCTGGCTTGCCATAACCATAGTAGACATTCTGGCCTACCAAACATGGCCAATCACTATGATTCTTACCGCATTTCATGCAAGTCGGATTCGGAAAAGGCTTCTGGGGCTGCTTGCCTCTGTTGCTTACCGGTTGAAACCTTCTTTGCTATTGAAAGTTGGGCTTGCATCTTGGGCCCTGCGGTGCCAACCCCTTCTTAAAGTTGCCACTAGACACCTTAGCAGTAGCCAGTTTCAAGTTGCAATCTTCCACAAGTCAGCATTTATTCATCAGTATGGGGAAATCTCTAATCTCCATTAGCCCAGCCGCTGCAAGAATATCTTCCCGTAATCCTCCCTCGAATTTGATGCACTTCCAAGTTTCATCAGGGTTCCTTTGGTAAATTGCAGAAAACTTACACAATTCTTCAAGCCTGGCAATATATTCGGATACCATCCGATTTCCTTGATGAAACTACATAAATTCTAGTTCCTTGGCATTTCGAATTGAGGGAGGAAAGTAATTTTGATAGAAAACATCTCTAAACACCGTCCAGGTGACTGCTATCTGAGATTTTTCGAAAGGTCTTCGCATGCCGTTCCACCAAAACTCTATGTCTGCTTCGAGCATATAGCTGGCAAAAGTCACCTTTTGATGATCCGAACAATCCAGGATAGAGAGAATCTTCTCCATAGCCTTAATCCATTCATCGGCCTTATCTGGGTCATATCTCCTCAAAAGCTGGGCGGTTTGCCTTCCTAAACTCAGCAAATTTAATGTAGTCTAGGTCAGCTCCTAAGCCATGTGGATTTCCTCCACAGCTTGCCTCAGGTCGCCTGCCTAATTGATCCATCATCTGGTGAGTTGTCGTGGCCTGTTATTGCATTGCATAAGCCATCTCTCGTATTGTGTCCATGAAGTCAGCCGGGTCCTCTTGAGCAGGTTCTATGCGTGGTCTACCTCGCCTTCCGAAAGCCATTAAGCTCTGAGCACACAAAACAAAAGTTATTGAGTTGATTAGGCTCAATACTAAGTCCAATGTGCTAGTAAATAACAGCTCACACAGTTAGGCACCTCACACACATACACATCTACATCTCAACCGTATGGGCAAGATCTAGTGCATGTTATCATCTAAACATACAAAATACGTGCAAGCATAGTCAGTCCAATCCTCAGGCCTTAGCTAGGATGAACTGCTCTGATACCAAAAATGTACACCCTACTAATTTAATGTTATGTTTAAGTCACAGCATTAAATTGAGTAGATTGCGTTATTATGTTAGTATTCCGTTTATAGCTGTATTTATTATATTATATTCTCTTTTTCTCTAACATATACATATATATATATATATATATATATGTTGAAAGCCAACGCTTTAGTTTATATATATAGGTTTAAAAGAGGATACATAAGTGGGGCCGGTGTACCAAAAAGACATAAAGCCCGTGTCAGTCAAAATAGTCCTACGAGGTCCTCAGAGGATATTTCAAACTAGTTGATGTACATATGGCTAAGTCTATAGCCCAATGCTACACACTGCCAAAAGAGAGCCATACTGTACGATGTAAACTATGGCTGGGGCCTACTCAATCATGTAGCTGTTGGCCATACCAGGCCCGGCTGGG
Organism: Pterocarpus macrocarpus; assembly: GCA_031439585.1. NCBI lineage: Eukaryota > Viridiplantae > Streptophyta > Magnoliopsida > Fabales > Fabaceae > Pterocarpus > Pterocarpus macrocarpus. The sequence goes on along the minus strand of CM062513.1, from coordinate 28,644,335 downwards.
GAATAGTCAGCACTAGGTCCCGAAGAGGAGGATGATGAGCCAGTAACCTCATAAGGATCACTCTCAGGACTGAGCGGGATATTTGAAACCACCTACAGAGGTGACTCTAGTAGAGAGCCGGCAAGCATTGCAGGTGCTATAGGTGCTGTGGATGGAGCAGGTGGAGTAGGGTGTGCTACATGCAATGGGACCACGAAATACGGAGCAACAGAGTCAAATACAGGGTGAAATAAAGGAACAGCAAAATTCCTATTACTAAAAAGATAGAGATGGAAGTGGCAGGAATTGGCTATGTACAATTAGTCAAACATGGGGTCATGGTGGAGCTGCAGGTCAAGGATCTCAATAAACAGGGTGGCTGTCGTGTCTATCACCAGGGTCTAAGAATGATACGGAAACACAAAGTGAGGTGAGAATTTGAAGAAATTCTCAATAGGATTCGAGTATAGTATTAAACTAACGTCATATTCATTCTCATTTGCCTCAGTTTTCATTTGGTTATAAAAACAGCCATCCATAATCAAGAAGACAAGAACAAAGTTGAATATCTACCTCCTTTAGATGTGATCTTGCTAAATTTGAGTTTAAATTGATGGAACCTTATCAAAGCTTGAAGGTTTGATGGAGTAGGTTGAATGGAGAAAAGAAGAGGGAAGCTGGAATAAGAAGGGAGAGGTGCGCAATCAGCTGAAGAGAAAAGGAAAGGAATATGTTATTAAGGCTTTAATGAAGTAGTTGGAAACTTGGATTTTGATTGGTTGAGAGCTAGTGGCTAAATTTTAGCCAACTCTCTTCATTTTGTGGCCTTTCTTGTGCCACCAATGGATGAGTAAGTGGCTAAGTATTCAATCTTTGAGTCATAAGGTTTTGGGTATATAATTCTATTGATTCAATTCCGACAATTTAAAATACCGAAATCTTACCGATTTCCTTTAAGTCGGTAAATCAGTTTAAGAAAATTTCTATGAAATCTTCTATACTTCTAATCTAATCCCCTCACTTCTAATCTCTCTAATTGCTAATTAATTGATCCTAAGTAAATATTTAGTCAAATTTTAATTAACCACAATTATTCGATAAAAATCGAACAAGTAGGCGAAAAACTATAAAAATCCATTGGATGTTACAGGTAGTGTCCACTAACCTAAGTGGGAATGGATGGAATATAACCTATAATCCATCGGTAGGGCCGTTTTGGAATAAATAGGATTGTGGATACCATTATATACAATGCTTATAATATGGCTCCACCATACTTACGAGTAGTGAACAGTACTAATACTCTATATGCTCAACAACCACCCATAACCGCTATGTGAGGACCAACATACACTTACGCAAACCAAAATATGTATTCACCACCTTAGAATTCATTCACACAAACTCAAACTGCTTATCCTCAACGAAGTGCTCATATCTTCAACCTCAATTTCAACATGCAAGTACTTGATAATCAAGCTACCTATAAGCAGGATGTTCCATCACAAGCTCTACCATCGGTGCAAGTAAACCATCGGGCAAATGGTCAGCCTTTAATACATCCCAATATGATTGTTGAAGCCATTAGGCGACATTTTGGTGTCTAGCTTAGGCTTAGGCCATTGGATAAGCCAACCTATAGGAAGTCGTACCCTGATTAGATTAATAGGATTCCTTTGCTAAGAGGCTACGAAACTCTAAACTTCTCCACTTTCTCTAGTGAAGATGGGAAGTCCACAATGGAACATGTTAGTTAATTCATGGCTCAATATGGTAAGGCAAATCAAAATGAGTACTACAAGTTATAATTATTTCCTTTGTCTCTAACAAAGGCTGCCTTCTCTTGATACTCATCGTTTGCTCCAAATTCAGTTTAAGACTGGGCTAACATGGAAAGACTATTTCATGATTGTTTTTACATGCCCCAGCGTAAAGTGTCTATTGCTGAGTTGATGAGCCTTAGACACTTGCCAAATGAGCTAGTGGCCAAGTTCCTTAAATAATTTAAAAGATTAAGGAGCTGGTGAAATATACAACTACCAAAATTTGAATATGCCATAGCTGCAATAAACATCATGCACCTTTAATTGAGGGAAAACTGGTGGCCATAGAGTATTCTAACTTAGCATAGTTGACATCTCGAGCCTCTAGGGTAGAAAAATGCACTATAGGGAAGGAGTTAAAAAGATCTAGCCATGCTAGGTCTAGAGGGCCATAGATAATTTTAGTTATAGATTGCAACTCATCCAAGGAAGATATTTGAGGTGAGCCTAAGGTGTAGGTAGATATAATGGCAGCCGAGTTTGTACATGGCTAGCCATATACTTGCCCTTCTCTGACACCTTCCAAGGGTAAAGAGGTGGCTAGGCCCGAGAAAGAGGCTTATATGTTTGACATCTCCAAGGTCGATCAGATATTCAATTGCCTTGTGAAAAACAAGCAAATCAAACTTCCAGAAGGCCACATGATCTCTTTAGCTGATGAGATAAAAGGAAAGAAGTATTGCAAGTGGCACCATTTTTAGACTCACATAACCAATGACTGCACTACCTTCAAAAATGCCATTCAAAACGCACTGAAGGAAGGAAGGCTCAAACTAGCCAAAAAGGGGGATATGTCAGTAGACACTAATCCATTTGGTTTGTCTATAAATATGGTATCTGTATCTATTACTCAAAAAATGTAGAAGGAAGGAAAAGTCCCTAGATAGGAAAAGAAGCTCAAAGAAAAGGATGAAGTAGGGCCTTATCAAAAGATAGTGTAAAGGCCAAAGCATGCAAAATCACAAGGAACGAGGGGGCAGTATGCTAGCCAAAAGGTTAGTACTTTCCAAAGGCTACAATACCTAAGGTGGTTTCAAGGAGGAATTGGATACCACCACCAACCCAACAAGGAATCCATCTACCCCAATTTAGCCCAAAAAGGTGATATTCGAAAAGGCAAAGGCCCTAAGCAAGCTTTGGTGCCCAAAGTCATTGATCATCCTTTGCCAAAGAACTCTAAGCTTGTAGTAGAGTTTAATTTTGAGAGAGAGATCCCTTTTCTTAGAATTACAGTACTAGACAATGAACAATCCTAGGCAAGAAATATTATCAAGCTGAAAGAGAAGTTAGAATAGAAGAATGGGTGGTGAACCAACAACTAAAAAAGCAAAAAGTGAAGGCAGAGTCAAAACCACTATTGACCAAAACCCAAAAAAGGAGGTACAGTGAAGAAGGACCAAAGAAAAGATAAAAGGCATAATGACTATGCTCAAGCAATCTAAGAAGAATGAGAGAAAGTTAGTGAAGTCCCTAATTACCATTCCAAAGCCGAAACAGGCCACTGAAATATCCAAGGATTTGGACAAAATGGTTGCCAAGCCAATGAAAAAGTTGGATGTTGAGACTTTACTTGTCGAGCCTGTAGAATTTATTAGAGAGGGCGAATATTCAAAAAATCTGCTAGATGACCTTCTGAATAATGGTGATTTATTCGACAAGCTTCAAGATGACCCAACTACTGTAGCTATGATTAGGATTATTCCTCTAGAGTTTGCTGATCAAGATGGCAACTCTTGCTATTTAGAGGGAAGTGTAATGTTAGAAGAGGCTAAGTGTACAACTTTGATCCCATTAGAGCCAGAAAAGATAAAGTTCAAAAAATAGACTAAAGCTAGACACCTCAAGCCTCTCTACATCAAGATTCATGTGAATGGAAAGCCCAGCAGCAGAGTTCTAGTTAATAGGGGAGTTGTATTGAATGTAATACCTTACAGCACAGTTAAGAGACTAAGGAAGAGCCGCAAAGACCTCAAAGAAACCAATATGACTATGTCCAAGTTCACTGGGGGAAGTACTCCAGCACTATGTTTCCTTATTGTTGCAGTAGGGTCCAGGACAATTAACATTGTGTTCTTTGTGGTGGATACTAAGCTTGGGCACACTGTCCTGATTGGCAGAGAGTAGATCCATGCTAACCAATGTGTGTGATCTATGCTTCATCAGAAACTCCAAGTTTGGAATAGTGATCAAGTTGAAATAGTGGAGGTAAACCCTTTCCCTTTCACTGTCGATGTGAGGGTGTAGTGTAACATCCCGATTTTCGAGTTCCGACTTCACCCTCAGGATTGATCAATTCCAATTTCCGACTTCATGTTCTGTTCGATTTCCGATTTCATCTTATTTTGATTATTCCTGATTTCCGACCTCATGTTCTAGTTTCAAGTTAAATGGGTGGCTTCTGAGTTCCAATATCTGACTTCAAATTAAAGTATACTGGGACATGATTTACGATCTCTAAACTTATGTCCAGGTCTCCAATGAGAATTATTCCCGATTTTCGCATTCATCTTTCCGACTTACGACCTTAAACAGCATTCTCATTTCTAGACTTCCGACTTAACCCTCAAGTACAAACAACACGAACGTGATTACCGATATCTGACTTCATGTTTCAAAGAAAAGGTACCCGATTTCCGGTCTCATAATGTAGCTTCAAGTTTCAACCGAGATACCCGAGTTCCGACCTCAGAAGTTATAGTTTTGCACAATGGTTACAAGTACCGAACTCCGAGTTTAATGTAACGAGTTCCGGCCTCAGAGTTGAACTCAATGGACATGAGTTCAAATCTTTGAGTTGATTTCCAAGTCATACACGAGTTCCGATCTCCGATTTTATCCCCAGCATTGATATTCCGAGTTCAAATGGGGAGTTCCGAGATTATATGATTGCGAGCTGTATGACTTCCGACGTCCGACCTTACTTCCAAGTTTCGAATAAACAGACAAGATTTCCTCAAGTCACCAACAAGATGGGACGAGTTTCGACATCCGGCTTCAGCGGCACGAGTTCTGACTTTACACATAAAAGAGACGAGTTCCGGTTTCAGAATACAGTGGAAACGGGTTCCACTTTTAGGCAACGTGGAGAGCAATTTTGTCACAAAAAGAGGGCAACGTGGAGAGCAATTTGGCCACAGAAAGAGGATGATGTGGAGAGCAATTGTAGGGGAAGGTTGGCTGAAATTCAGCCATGTGTTTTTAGGCCAATCAAAGCCCTCCAAGTTAACTATCACCTCAAGCTTATAAACTCATTTCTTTCTCTCCTTCAGCCTCATCTTTACGTTGCCTTCTCCCTGGTTCAGCTCTCTTTCCTCTTCTCCACTCACCCAACTCCTTCAAGCTTAGCAAGGTTCTAACACTTCAAATTTCAACGCTTAGCTCAAATCATACTCCAAAGAGGTAAGATTCCATTTCTGTTCTTGAATTACTTGCACGATGATTGCATCAAAATTGTACTCTTCGTCATGTATTTGATGGATTATTGGATGTATTATGATGGATTATGGTAGGATTAACAGGAGATCTTGAGATGAAATTAAAGTTAGAGGGAGAAAAACTAGAAGGAATGAAGGATTAGGATGCTACCAAAGTGAGGAATTCCACGACAGTCTGTATGGCGGAGTGTACGGCTCCGCCTACAACTGGTTAAATCCGATGAAACTATTTTTAATGAAAGTAGACATTCAGGGCTTTCCATACATATATATATAAGGTTATTGGATTAGTATTGAGAGAGATATGAATTTTTGAAGTTGGACCTAGGAATCAGAATTTTCATCCGAGCAGGGTGACTTGAGGAGGGTATAATTCACCCTATACAACTCCAAATTAAGCAAAACGAACTTTGTTAGAAAGCTTACACATAGGGGAACATCCCAATATGAAATTCCTAGTTTGTTATGACCCCAATTGATCCCAGTGATTCGAGGAATTTACCCTATGTCCAAACTAAGCCAAAACAAAGTAGTTCAAAAAAGTGGAATTTCAGGACTTGTAACTCGAGCTATACTAGAGCAAATGGAATGAAACTTATTGTAAATGAAAGGTTGGCCTGTTAGCTTCAATATGAAACCAATTTCGTATGATTTGAGCTTAGTTTCGATTTTTAGTGAATTTATACTTCTAGGAGTGTAATTCGGGCAAGTGATAGAATAGGCTGAGGCAAAATTTGAATATCTTGAGTTATATAAATCAAAATGATATGGGACCAAAGAGGTTAGAAAGTAGACATATAGAGCTATGACATATCCAAAATTCAGGTTTAAATAAGTTGAATAGAAGTAAAGGTGGATTATACAAGATTCGGGCAGAACTGAATAGAATTGATAGAAGTGGCCAAATTGATGATTTCACAAGTGTTAGTGAAATATATAAGGTTGGAGTTGATGATTGCAAGTTTTACATAGATAAATATATTAGATTGATGATACAACTATGACTGATTTGCCCGTGAGAACTAGCACTATTCATGGGGAGATGGACCAGATCCATTATGTTGCCGGATTTATGGCAGAAGTCTATGAATGTTTATATGCAAGGATGAGTTTAAGTATGATGTAAGCTATGATGTATATGACAATAAATGATGAATTTTATATATATATATATATATATATATATGAGTGCATTCAACACATCTATACATGACCATGTACGAGAATGAAAAGATATGAGTATATTAAATGTGAATCCCTTCACTCGGAGGCAGTTAATTGAGATCCCTCCCTATGAAGGTAGTTAAAAGATAGAGATATGAATCCCTTCACTTGGAGGCAGTTGCACTTGAATCCCTCCTTGTGAAGGCAACTACCCTCTACCTTGGAGGCACGTGTTCAGATAAGATCCCTCTATATTGAAGGCACGTGGTCAGATGAGATCCTTCAATTTTGAGGTAGGTGACCAGAAGAGATCCCTTCAATTCCAGGCATGTGGCCAAAATAAGATCCCTCTAAGATTAGAGGCACGTGAATCCCCTTGTAGGTGAGTCGATGTGATGACGGTCACGGGTGAAGCTGACGAGCTCACTCCAAGGCCAGGCTACCCAAGGACAGTAAAGGCTAAAGACTAAAGACTAAAGACTAAAGACTAAAGGTTGAAGCATATGCAAGCACCCCACTCACAAGAGGCATGGCATCGACCCAGCTAGTGTGAGTATCGGGGACAGAACTTACATGAGACGTGGCATGACCCAGCTAGTGTAAGTACCAAAGGAAGATCCCATATTCCTAAGGAACGTGACATGGCGATCACGCTCTGATGGGGTATGACATGGGGATCATACTCTGGAATGTGGTATGTAAAGATTTTATGATGAAAAAGAAAGATGAAGAAAGAAAAGTAAATTTTATATATATGCATAAATTTAAGTACAAGTAAAGTTATGTGCAGATGTTATGTTCCCAGCATATTGATGCTAAGTGTGTTTTAATATGCTGTAGTTATTATTCATGATATCATATTTGAATTGATTTTTATGGGTTCTCCCAAAAGCCAATTGTATGATTAAAATAAGCTTTACTTCGGATAATATATTTTTCGAACTATAAAATTAAACAGTTTGTACAGCATGTTCACTTCTTTCAAAATAAACCGAAGCAAACTGAAGATGACAGCGATGACATTATGTATGATAATTAGAGAATCCTACTGAGAATTTATAATTCTCACTCCTATTTCCGTGTTGTCTCTAGATAGTTTCAGAAGTTTCCGAAGACGGCTAAAGTTGCTGTCAGACAAGGTCCGCTCAAGTAATAGTAACAACTCCAGGGTGTGGTACTATGACTTAAGCATAGTACTATACTTGGGAGGGTGTTACATTAATGGTATCAGAGCAGTTCGATCCTCCCCGGACTTGAGGATTTGGACTGACTACATTTCCAGTGCACTCTGGAATCCTTAGAAAATGTCATGTGACAAATCTTATCTGTTCAGATAAGATATAGGGAATTAGATATGCATGACCGCCTAACTGTGAACGTTATTAGTTGCTATCACACTTAACTTATTGTTGAGTCTGATCAACTCAATATTTTGTTGGGTGTGATTAGGAACTAATGGCTTCCAGGGGGCGTGGTAGGCCATGAACTGTACCCACTCCAAAAGACCCTGCTAATTTTATGGACACAATGCGTGAAATGGCTCATGCCATGCGGGAGCAAGCCACTGCAACTCATCAAATGATGGATTAATTGGGTAGGCAGCCCGAGGCCAGCCATGGGGGAAATCCACATAGCCTAAGAGCAAACCTAGACTATCTTAAATTTGCTGAGTTCAGGAAAGCCAATTCGCCTAGCTTCCGAGGAGCTTTCGACCCAGATAAAGCCGAGGAGTGGGTCAAGGCAATGGAGAAGGTCTTTTCTGTCTTGGCCTGCACTGATCAACAGAAAGTAGCCTTTGCCACTTATATGTTGGAAGTGGACGCTGAGTTTTGGTGGAATGGCACAAAGAGACTGTTGGGGGAACCCCAAATTGATATCATTTGGGACATATTCAAAGAGGCACTTTATCAGAAGTATTTCCCAACCTCAGTGAGAAATGCTAAGGAATTGGAGTTTATGAGGCTTCAACAAGGACACATGAGTGTTTCAGAGTATATTGCTAAGTTCGAAGAACTCTGTAAATTTTCCACCATCTATCAGCGTAACCCTGATGAAAACTGGAAATGTATCAAATTTGAAGGAGGATTAAACGCAGAAATTTTAGCCTCAGTGGGATCAATGAAGATAAGAGATTTCGCTGCATTAGCAAACAAAAGTCGATTAGTTGAAGAATATAACAAAAAGCTCGCTAATGCAAGGATGGATGGTTGTGGAAAGAGGCCGGCACCCGAAAATCAGGAACTCGAATATGCCTTACCCCCAAAGAAGCTACGTCAATTTAATGGACGTGGGGATAAACCATTTCAGGGGCCAAGTGCAAGGCAAGTATGCTCTAAGTGTGGAAAGGCTCATGGAGGTAGACCTTGTTTAGTCGGACAAAACGTATGTTTCAGGTGTGGGAAGCCGGGCCACATAATCAAAGACTGCTTACATACATATCAGTCGTTTACCCCTAAACCGCAATAACCAGGACGGGTCTTCACCTTGAATATTGAAGAGCTATTTCCCCAATTTTGCTAAACTATGTTATGTTAGATTATATAACTAGGTGTACTGTATTTTCTTTGACTATGTCTATTCAACTTTAGTGTGCTTATGTGTGAACCTTTTTCCTCAAACTCTTATGATAATAAACAATTAGTTTTGTGATTAAATTTTGAGAACAAAATTTTTTTAAGGAGGGTAGTAATGTAACATCTCGATTTCCGAGTTCTGACTTCACCCTCAGGATTGATCAATTCCAATTTCCGACTTCATGTCCTGCCCGATTTCTGATTTCATCTTATTTTAATTATTCCTGATTTCCGACTTCATGTTCTAGTTTCGAGTTAAATGGGTGGCTTCTGAGTTCCAATATCCGACTTCGAGTTAAAGTATACTGGGACATGATTTACGATCTCCAAACTTATGTCCAGGTCTCCAATGAGGATTATTCCCGATTTTCGCGTTCGTCTTTCCGACTTACGACCTTAAACAGCATTCTCATTTCCAGACTTCCGACTTAACCCTCAAGTACAAACAATACGAACGTGATTACCAATATCCGACTTCATGTTTCAAAGAAAAGGTACCCGATTTCCGATCTCATAATGTAGCTTCGAGTTTCAACCGAAGTACTCGAGTCCGGACCTTAGAGGTTATAGTTTTGCACAATGGTTACAAGTACCGAACTCCGAATTTAATGTAACAAGTTCCGGCCTCAGAGTTGAACTCAATGGACATGAGTTCAAATCTTTGAGTTGATTTCCAAGTCATACACGAGTTCCGATCTCCGATTTTATCCCCAGCATTGATATTCCCGAGTTCAAATGGGGAGTTCCGAGATTATATGATTGCGAGCTGTATGACTTCCGACGTTCGACCTTACTTCCAAGTTTCAAATAAATAGACAAGATTTCCTCAAGTCACCAACAAGATGGGACGAGTTCCGACATCCGGCTTCAGCAGCATGAGTTCCGACTTTACACATAAAAGAGATGAGTTCCGATTTCAGAATACAGTGGAAATGAGTTCCATTTTTAGGCGATGTGGGGAGCAATTTTGTCACAAAAAGAGGGCAACGTGGAGAGCAATTTGGCCACAGAAAGAGGATGACATGGAGAGCAATTGTAGGGGAAGGTTGGCTGAAATTCAGCCTTGTGTTTTTAGGCCAATCAAAGCCCTCCAAGTTAACCACCACCTTAAGCTTATAAACTCATTTCTTTCTCTCCTTCAACCTCATTTTTATGTTGCCTTCTCCCTGGTTTAACTCTCTTTTCTCTTCTCCACTCACCCAACTCCTTCAAGCTTAGCAAGGTTCTGACACTTCAAGTTTCAGCGCTTAGCTCAAATCATACTCCAAAGAGGTAAGATTCCATTTCTGTTCTTGAATTACTTGCACTATGATTTTATGAAATTGTACTCTTCTTCATGTATTTGATGGATTATTGGATGTATTATGATGGATTATGATAGGATTAATAGGAGATCTTGAGTTGAAATTAAAGTTAGGGGGAGAAAAACTAGAAGAAATGAAGGATTAGGATGCTGCCAAAGTGAGGAATTCCACGGTAGTTCGTATGGCAGAGGATACGGCTCCACCTACAACTGGTTAAATCTAATGAAACTATTTTTAGATAAAAGTAGACATTCAGGGCTTTCCATACATATGTCATATAAGATTATTGGATTAGCATTGAGAGAGATATGAATTTTTGAATTTGAACCTAGGAATCAGGACTTTCATCCAGGCAGGGTGACTTGAGGAGGGTATAACTCACCCTATACAACTCCAAATTGAGCGAAACTAACTTTGTTAGAATGCTTACACATAGGGAAACATCCCAATATGAAATTTTTAGTTTTTTATGACCCTAATTGATCCCAGTGATTCGAGCAAGTTACCCTATGTCCAAACTGAGCTAAAATAGAGTAGTTCAGAAAGGTGGAATTTCAGGACTTGTAACTCGAGCTATACTAGAGAAAATGGAATGAAACTTATTTCAAATGAAAGTTTGGCTGTTAGCTTCAATATGAAACCAATTTCGTATGATTTGAGCTTATTTTCGATTTTTAGTGAATTTATACTTCTAGAAGTGTAATTCGGGCTAGTGACTGAATAGGCTGAGGCAAAATTTGAATATCTTGAGTTATATAAATCAAAATGATATGGGACCAAAGAGGTTAGAAAGTAGACATATAGAGCGAATTTACTCCCAAGTGTCAAATAAGGTTTTATGAGTTCCGACATCCAGCTTCAACTCTAAGCTCAAATATAAGGGACGTGGGTTCCAACTTTACACATAATAAAGACGAGTTCTGATTTCAGATAAATGGAAGTGAGTTCCACTTTTGGGGAAGATGTGGAGAGCTATTTGGCCACTTTTGGGACGACGTGGAAAGCTATTTGGCCACAAAAGAGGGATACATGGCTGAACCTTACCCACAAAAATGGGGAAGGTTGGCTGAAATTCAGCCTTGTATTTTTAGGCTAATCAAAACCCTCCAAGCTAACTACCACCTCAAGCTTATAAACTCATTTCTTTCTCTCCTTTAGCCCCATCTCTACGCTACTTTCTCCCTTATTCAACTCTCTTTTTCTCTTCTCCACTCACCCAACTCCATCACTCCTTCAAGCTTAACACGGTTCTAACAATTGAAACTTCAACACTTAGCTCAAATAACACTTCAAAGAGGTAGGATTCCATTTCTGTTCTTGAATTCCTTGCACTATGGCTGTATTAAATTGTACTCTTCTTCATGTGTTTGATGATATATTGGATGTATACGATGGATTATGATAGGATTAATATGAAATCTTGAGTTGGAATTAGAGTGAGAAGAAGAAAACTAGGAGAAGTGAAGGATTGGGAATGCTGCCTGAGTGAGGAATCCCACGGTAGTCTGTATGGCGAAGTGTACGGCTCAGCCTACAACCAGTTAAATCTAATGAAACTATTTTTAGATAAAAATAGACATTCAGGGCTTTCCATACATATATCATATAAGGTTATTGGATTAGTATTGAGAGAGATATGAATTTTTGAAATTGGGCCTAGGAATCAGGACTTTCATCCGGGCAGGGTGACTTGAGGAGGGTATAACTCGCCCTACACAACTCTAAATTGAGTGAAACTAACTTTGTTAGAAAGCTTACACATAGGGGAACATCCCAATATGAAATTCCGAGTTTGTTATGACCCCTATTGATCCCAGTGATTCGAGGAAGTTACCCTATGTCCAAATCGAGCCAAAATAGAGTAGTTCAGAAGGTTCGAATTTCAGGACTCATAACTCGAGCTATACTGAAACAAATGGAATGAAACTTGTTGCAAATGAAAGGTTGTTAGCTTCAATATGAGACCAATTTCGTATGATTTGAGCTTAGTTTCGATTTTTAGTGAATTTATACTTCCAGGAGTGTAATTCGGGCCAGTGACTGAACAAGCTAAGACAAAATTTGAATATCTTGAGTTATATAGATCAAAATGATATGGGACTAATGAAGTTAGAAAATAGACACATAGAGCTATGACATATCCAAAATTTAGGTTTAAATGAGTTGAATAGAAATAAAGGTAGATTATACAAAATTCAGGCAAAACTGAATAGAATTGGCAAAATGACCAGATTGATGGTTTCACAAGTGTTAGTAAACATATAAGGCTTGAGTTGACGGTTGTAAGTTTTACCTTGATAGATATGTTAGATTGATTATACTGCTATGATTGATTTGTCCGTGAGAGCTGGCACTATTCATGGGGAAACTGATCCATTATGCTACCGAATTTATGGCAAAAGTCTAGGAGACTATGAGTGTTTATATTACAAGGAATTTATGATATGAACAACCACACAATTATGAATATGTATGTGGAAATTCTATATGCAAGAATGACATAAGTATGATATGAAGTATATGAAAATAAATCATGAAGCATATGTATGAGTACATCCCGCATGTCTATGCTTGATTATGCGTGAGAATGAAAGAATGTGAATATATTGAATGTGGGTCCCTTCACTTGGAGGCAGTTATTTGAGATCCCTCTCTGTGAAGGCAGTTAAATAATATAAGATGTGGGTCCCTTCACTTGGAGGCAGGTATTTGAGATTCCTCCCTGTGAAGGCAGTTAAAGGATAAAGATATGGGTCCCTTCACTTGGAGGCAGTTGCACATTGGGTCCCTCCTTGTGAAGGCAGCTAAAACTTGGCTCCCTCTATGTTGGAGGCACGTGGTCAGAAGAGATCCCTCTATATTAAAGGCACGTAGTCAGATGAGATCCCTCAGTTTGAGGCACATGACCAAAAGAGATCCCTTCAATTAGAGGCACGTGGCCAGAATGAGATCCCTCCAACCTAGAGGCAGTGGGTCCCCTTGCGGGTGAGTCGGTGTGACGACGGTCATGGGTGGAGCTGACGAGCTCACTCCAAGGCCAGGCTACCCAAGGGCAGTAAAGACTAAAGACTAAAGATTAAAGCATATGCAAGCACCCCACTCACATGAGGCATGGCATCGACCCAGCTAGTGTGAGTATAGGGGATAGGACTTACATGAGGCATGGCATGACCCAGCTAGTATAATTACCGAATAAAGATCCCATATTCCTAAGGAACGTGACATGGCGATCACGCTCTGATGGGGTATGACATGGCGATCATACTCTGGAATATGGCACGTAAAGATTTTATGATGAAAAAAAAGAGAAAGAAAGAAAAGTAAATCTTATGTTTTTGCATAAGTTATACAAGTAAAAGCAGGTGCAGAAGTTATGTATCCAGTGTATTGAGGCTAATGTATTTTACTATGTTTCAGTTATTATTCATACTATAATTCATGAATTGGTGTTGTATGGGCTCTCCCAGATAACAAGTTTATAAGTAAAACTGAACTTTGCTTCAAATAGTATATTTTTCGAACTGTAAAATTAAATAGTCTACATAATATGTTCACCTTTTTCATAATAAACCGAAGCAAACTGGAGATAATAATGATGACATTATGTATGATAATTAGAGAATCCTATTGAGAATTTATAATTCTCACTCCTATTTTCATGTTGTCTCCAGATAGTTTCAGAAGTTTCCGAAGATGGCTGAAGCTGCTGTCAAATAAGGTCCATTCAGGTACCAGTAACAACTCCAAGATGTGGTACTATAACTTAAGCATAGTACTATACTTGGAGGGTGTTACAAGTAGGGTATAACGAATGAAAAAATTACGGCAGAAAAGAGGCCAAACTCTAAAGCCCAGGACTTTTTGGTGGAGGTAAACCTAGGATCAAAAGAGGGACCAAGTATGACAAGGATTAGTAGTTTGCTACCAGACGAAAGCCAAGATTAACTAGTCCAACTCATCAAAAGATACTAATCCAACTCATCAGAAGATATTAAGACTATTTCGCTTGGGATTACCACGAGATGCTAGGGTTGTCTCAAGAGCTAGCAGAGCATCGGCTACCTATCAAAGAAGGGTATAAACTGCATAAGCAGCCAACAAGAAGATTCAACCTAGAACTTTTACCAAAGATCAAGGGAGAGACTAAGAGATTGCTTAAAGCAGGGTTCATTAGAATAGCTAGATATGTAAATTGGTTGTCAAATATGATCCCTATAATTAAGAAAAATGGGCAAGTTAAGATTTGTATAGACTTTAGGAATTTAAATTTAACTACGTCCAAAGACGAATATGTAATGCCTATAACCAATATGCTATTTGATGCAGCGGTTGACAATGGAATATTAACATTTATGAATGGATATTCAGGTTATAATAAAATTTAGTTAGCTGAAAAAGATATTCATAAAATAACATTTTGTTGCCTAGGATCCATTGGGATCTTTGAATGGGTTGTCATGTCATTTGGACTAAAGAATGCACGAGCAACCTATCAAAGGGCAATGAATCTAATACTCCATGATTTAATAGGAAAAAGATATGGAAGTGTATATCAATGGTGCAGTAATCAAGTTAGCTGACTTCTCACAATACTTGGCTAATTTAGAATAGTCTTTCGTGAGAATGTAGCAACATTCCTTGAAAATGAATCTGGCTAAATGTGCTTTTAGAATGTCAGCTGGCAACTTCCTAAGCTTCCTAGTTCACAATCACAGAATTGAAGTACATAAAAATAAAGCAAAGGTTGTGTTGGAAGCAAGGCCTCCTAGAAATAAGAAAGAATTACAAAGCCTAATTGGCAAAGTTAATTTTCTAAGGTGGTTCATAGTAAACTCGGCTGGGAAAATGAAAGCTTTTTCCCCTCTGTTGAGATTAAAAGCAGCTGAGAATTTCATCTGGGGGTGAGGAACAATAGAAGACCTTTGACCAAATCAAAGAATGCCTTGCGAATTCTCCAATACCTACACCTCTAACTTTTGTTAGGGCCTTTAAAATTATACATATCGGCCACTAATGATTCCATTGGCAACCTGTTAGCTTAAGATGCCAAAGACAGCACTAAGAGAGTAGCGTATTATTTGAGTCGTTTGCTCAATAATGCCGAGACAAGGTACATTCTAATTGAAAATTGTGCCTGTCCTTATTTCATGCATGTATCAAGCCGAAGTACTATCTGTTGCCAAAGCAAGTTTTGGTAATGTGCAAGATAGACATTGTCAAATATCTGCTAAATTGATCAATTTTACAGGGGAGACTTATGAAATGGGCTATAAAGACTCAAATCATATATCAATTTGGAGTCCATAAAACTATAACTATAGATCAAGGTACTATGTTCATAGGGAAAAAGATGAATACTTTTGCCCAACAATTTGGCTTTTAGCTAGTCCATTATTCTCCCTATTGTACTCAAGCTAATGGGCAAGCAGAGGCTACTAATAAAGCTTTGATCGACATGACTAAGAAGATGGCGTAAGATAAATCAAGAAGATAGCATGAAGCTTTATCTGAGGTCTTATGGACCTATAGGAACTCTAAGAACAATGCCACTGGTTTGACCTTATCGGCTGACATATGGACAAGATATCGTATTACCTTTAGAATTAGCCATAAATTCACTCAGAGTAGCAAAATAACACGATTTACAACAAAGGAGAATACCTAAGCTATGTTCCAATAGCTAGAATCAGCTGATGAAGATAGGTTGATGGCCTTAGAGAATATCCAGGCTAACAAAGCCAAAGTTATATAATAAAAAAGTCAGACTAAAATGCTTTGCCAAAAGAGATCTAGTCTAAAAGGTTATATTGCCTATTAGAACTAGAACTACCAAATTCAGCAAGTGGTCACCTAATTGGGAAGGACTTTATATTATTACTCAAGTTATTTTCGGAGGTGCTTATAAGCTAGCTACTTTAAAAGGAGAAGAATTGGCAAGAAATATAAATGGCAAGTATTTAAAGAAATACTATCCAATGATGGTGGAAGCCATTAATGTTAAAGATGATTAAGGTGTTAGCCACAAGCTGGCCGAGTAGCTAAGGAAAGTACAAAATAGTTAAGGAAAGTTAAAAACCTAAGCTACTAAGGTTGAGTTATCAAATTGGCCTCCAACTATCGTGCCTTATGCAGAGCGGCTAGTTCCCTTAGCCTACATATCTCTAGGCTACTCTTCTTCTTTAGTTCTCTGAGTTTCTTATAGAATAGGGTTAAGCTTGGGTAAACTAGCAGTTGGCATAACAAATAAGGCTTCCACTTGTGGTTATTCTAGAGAAATTAAGGAAGTGATTATATTAGTCACCACCAAAGCCTTAGCAGCATTGGCAGCCTTCTTCTTGGCTATGGCCATCAGGCTCTTGCATTCCGCCCATGACAGTTCCACCTCAATCAAGCCTTGCACACCACTTTCTACTTCATGCTATAGGATTGGCTCTTTCTCCTCAAGAGTCTTAGCCTGATTATACAATTGAAGCTTCCTTTTGGAATTGGCCTTGAGATCAGCCATGACAAACAAAAGCTTTAGTTGGAGTTGGTTGAGCTCTGTCTGTAGCTGGGTACTTTCCTCATGGATTTCAATAATCTGGCTTTACATGACTAGCAACCAGCACTGCTTCGGTTTTTGGCAGAGGTCTATAACTTGGAACTAGCTCCTAATGCTTGAAGACTAGAAGATCAGCGTTCTTCAGGTGCCTTATAATTAAGGCCAAAGTCTCCAGCTTGATGGCCGATTATTGGCAAGCCCCCTTGACCTCGAGAGCCACTGAGCCATTTACCGATTTGGCAATCCTAAAGAGGGACTTGTGCAGTTGAGTAGATGCCGCAAGGTTAGTAGGAAGGTCTCATTGAGATGCTCATGCACAATCTCCAAATACTTGTAAAATGGAGAAGAAGCTTAATTAACCAAGGGAAAGAAAAAGTATTTGTCTAATTCCTCTATAAGCATGGTTAGATCTTCCTTCTCCTCCACAGCAGTGGAAATTAGTTGAGCTACAAGTGCTGCCTAAGTAGGTTCCTCGATAATAGGAGCTCACCGCATTGCCTCTTCCTTTTCATCCTTGGAAAAAAGAATCATTAGCCCCCATTGGGGAAACTGGGCTTCATCTTTCTTCAACTTAATCGACTGAGGCGAAGAGGTTTCTACTTGTGATTTGCATTTATTTTGCTAAAAGAAAAACAAAATTCAAGTTACAAAGAAGGTAATAGCCTATTAATACAGTTAATCAGGCAAGGCTAATGAAATAACTTACCAAGCCAACTGATTTTGGTGTTGAAAGAGTTCAAGCCAAAGGAGTGCCAACCTCTGGAGAAGCCACACTGACATGCTAATGGGAGATTAGCTGCCAAGGACTTCTCTAGGGCTTAAGAGCGCTGCTTTCTTGAATTGCAGGCTTGCTAGTCTCTGTGCCTTTAGATTTTTTGAAAGCTTTTGTAATAAAGGATAAAGAGGTAATAAGTGGATGTTCGATGAAAAAGAGCACAAGGAAGTATAAGAAAAGGAAAAAACTTACTTTTGAAGGTGAAGCTTCTTTAGTAGAATCTACATTAATAGGGGTAGATGTAGATGTGCCAATTGCCTCCATGCTGCTAGGGGGTGGTTGATGCCGAAGGGTCATAGGGATTCCCATTTGCTTTAACTTTGTGACTCGAGTACCGAGCTTGGTCAAATTATAAAACCCAATTACGTAAACTTGAAGTATAGTGTGTAACTCAAATTGTCTTCCAAAGATGTTAATGCTATGTGATTAAAGTTTTCTGGGGCTTTGTTTTATAATTCAAGATTAAAATGAAATAGACAGAATATGAATGCAAGGAATTAAATGAAATTAAACAGAATCTGAAATTCTGATCCAAGAATTAAGAAGAACAATGACTCCTCTATCGCCGAATTCTAAATATGCACCAATACTCCAATTCAGTGATTAAATTTAGGTTGATTGAAACCTTAATCCAAACCTAGCATTTACATGAAAACCTTCATGCATTCAATTAATATATAATCAGTTAATTATTGCTTAAAGACCTCTAGAATCTAATTGATTTGTGTTAATTTCAATTACCAATGCAATTAATCTTAGATTTCAGACCTGAAAATCTAATTCACACACTTTCAACAACTGAATTACATACATCAACCAATTAATATGTAACCAATCAAATTTTCAATCAAGAATTCAAAATAAAAAACTCCAATTCAAAATGAGATAAAAAAACAAAAGAAAGAGTAAATGAAACCAAATTATTATGCTGAATCCGAGTAAATTAATCGTCAAGAGTGTCAACGCCTCTTTGAATCCTTGGATCATATGAGAACCTACTCCTCCATGGATGAAGGAGAGCACAAATTCAAAAAATAAAGGGAAGGGTGAGAGATAGAGAGAGAAAGAGAGAGAAGGAAAATAAAAAAATATGATTGTAATTCAAAAATCTGTTCAATTCCTTACAAGGTTCTGGCCTCAACTTTTTCTCAGCCATATCCTATTGAAATGTAAAAAAATAATTCAATATTCTTTAATTACATTAATCCTCTATCCATATCTGGATACCTTATTTGCAAAATTCTGAATTTTAGAAAGAAACTTATGCTAAAAACACTTAATTAAGTTCCCTAATTTAATTAGTGGTGTTCTTCCGTGGTTTTGGCCAAGAAGATGCATTTGTTTGGATTTATGGTCTAAAGGTAAGTTAAAGCCTTGGATGTCATCTTTCAAATGCCACTAGAACGGGCTCAATCAGGCTTTTTTGGACTAAGATATGGCCTTTACACTTGACTTGCTCAGGAACCATGGTTGCATCCTTGACTCCTCTTCTTGGCCTAATTACAGCTCCAAAACCTCAGAATTTGACGTTGACCTCTTCATAAAAGTTGTAGGTCCAACTCTTAGCTTTCCTACAAACAAGAATCAAAATCAATTCAAGTCTATAACTCAAGTTATGGTCAAAAAACCAAAATAAGGTCAGAATTAGCCTAATGCTGGAAAAATCAAACCAAAACTCAAACAACAAAAGTGATCCAAATCAATCCAATTAAGTACTAATGCACTAAATATGAGGGAAAAAAATATAAATGAAAATCCAATTCATCACTTTGGCAAGAGCACACATGGCAGTTGGCTCAATAGCTTCTTGAACATGGCCTCACACTATGAAGCAAACCCTAGCATAACTGGGGTTGCTAATCTGAACTTCTCAAAATAGAAATTATTAATCTGGTCACTGCTGCTCAGTTCCCAATCAACTAATTCATTAGCAAAGAAATTGGCTCGCTCATCAATCTTGTCATATGACTCATAGGGAAGAAGGATCCCTTGCACCAGGCCAAACTATTGAGCCAAACAATAGAGATTGTAAGGCTTAGAGGAAGTGTGATTATACCTAGACTTTGGCCTTACCCCATTCAGGATATCACAAGCTATTAGTACATTGCACCATTGCAGTGCTACCTGAGATAGTTCTGAATCAGTGGTTAAAAGAAACCTTTACCAGATACATGTTGGTCCACATCTTTGGTCTTGGTATAGGCAAAATTGCACAAAGGTCTGAACCCTCATCTTAACAAGGATGTTTGCCACTTCATATGCAGAGAAAGACAAGAGGAGGAACTGCATGTAGTAGTCACCATACACTATCGATTATACTGTACGGGTAAGGATAGCCTTGCTAAAGAATTCTAGGAAATATTATTGTATCCACAGCTGCAAAATCCATAATGGCTCGAACACAGATTTGATTGATTCCCGATTCTTTATTCCAAACATGATGGCTAAGATACCCTTGTATATCAACGAGAGAAAAAGGGCGCCAATATTGAGGTAGCTCTATTTAAGAATGCTAACACATAAGGCGCAAATTCTGCAACCATGGCTATTGAGCTAGTGCAGATGAAGAATCGGCATATCCAAAACCGGTAGTAAAATGATTCATTTTATTAATGACATTACTCTTCCTCTCCATTCTAATTCTCGCTTTTTCTCTTTCTCTCCTCCTTCACCTTTTGTCTCTTTTTCCTTCCCTCTTTCACCATGCCGTCGATGATGCTACTGCCATGCCATCTAACTAGAACCACCAGGTAACTACCATGACTTTTATTTGTGGTTTGAGGGGATAAGCGAGTAAGGAAGAGGGTGCTTATTGGTGGTATGGGTGCTTGCCTTTTCTTTTCTTTTAGTTTTTGGTTTGGATTTGATTTTGATGAGGGTGGGGATTATGGTTCTGATTACTATTCTTTTTTTTTTTTTTTTGATTTGTTGTTTTTCAAGTTGTTTAAGCATAGTTTGGGTTGTGCTATTTATGAGTTTTAACATGAGTTGGTTTGATAGATTTTTGGGTTAATATGATTATTTTCAGGTTAGAGCTTAGACCTATCAATTAGAGCCTAGAGCTAACAATTGGATATTATGCTTTAGGGCTTATGGTTGGAGTGTAGGTAAGTTCACTTGGTCATTGGTAGATTATGTTTTTTTTGCAAGACTTTTGTTTTCTAGGATAGTATAGGCTGGAAGAAGGAGAGTGAGATTGCATGACTGGGGAAAGGCTTAGCGTTCCTTATTAGTTGTTTGAAGTTTTTTGTTCTGGTGTTATTTGTCTAAATGTTGTGAAGTAAGGGGTGTGTTGTAGAATGGATATTTGGAATTGCATGGAAAACCTTTGCTAACCAAAGATGACACAATTAACTAATAAAACTACTTAATTAAGTTAAACTAACCACATCATTAACTAACTCTTTTTTTATAAATAGAGTCATACCCCACACACCCTCAAATTTTAGAAACATAGCTTCAACCCCTACACACCTTGCTTTGGCCGAAAACATCTTCATCTCCTACCTCCACCATTTTCTCTCAAAAACACTTAGAAACCTCCATTAATACACCTCCAAACTCTCACATATCTCCATAACTCTTAAACACTATCAACCTTCACCCTTGAAGCTCATATTCAAGCCTCCAAAGAAGAGCAAAAACTTGAGCTATCTAATGCCCAGCTTTGGTGCAATTTGAGTTTCAAGCTTCTAAAACAAGTAAGGTTTTCTTTTTTACTCTTCAGGCTCCATGCATGTATTCTATGTGATTATTTGTGTGATTTGAAGCTTTATATTTTTCAAAATACATATTCATTCTTTAAGCTTCTAAAAGCTTATGAATAGGTTGGTTTTTAATGATTCCTATCAAGGATTTGAACCTTTGAACTTGTGTTTATGTGTTTGAGCATCTAGATACATGTGTTCTTGAAAGTTTGTGAAATTAATCTTCAAATTCTCTTACATATATATATATAGGTGTGTGTGTGTGTGTGTGTGTGTGTGTGTGTGTGCCTCTGCCATAATAAGGGTTCATGAGAACCCCTGTGACTTGAATGAACTTGATGATTCTCTTCATCATGGTCCTATGGCTTAAGTTATGTACTTTTGTGTTTATAAACTCATACATGTCTCTTTGTGTTTCTTAAATCAAAACCCTTATTCTTCATGGATAAAGCTCATGGCCCTTGTAACATCCTGAAGAATAATGCATCTGATTAGCACTGTTAATTAATTTATTCCGCTGTGTTACAAACATAAGAGCAATTAGGAATTAAATGTAAATATTAGGATTAGAAAAAGTTGGGTTTATTATGTAGAAAATTTAAAAGAGACCATTAGCAATATTTTGGAAATCTAAGAGAAATGGTAACGATTTCTGTAACATTCTAAATCGCAAAACATTTAATTCACACTGGTAATCGATTTATTTGATTTTATTAAATATGTAAAGTTAATTAGAATTTAATTAGAGGATAATTAGAAATTAATTAAAAGATTAGGATTAGGAGAAATTAAAATGAGCATGCAGAAAATTCTAGCAATATTTAGCCGGTCTGAAGGAAATTGGTTAAGATTCAATATTTTAATCTACAAGGACCGAGTCAGTAGAAATTTATACAAACCTAACCCTAGAGTGAGTGTCTAAATTTCAGCCACTTAACCCCTCAAAGTGGCACCTAACCAGCCACAAGATGGAGGAAGACTTGGCTAACATCCAACCATCCATTCTAACTACCAAGTCTTATAACATTTCCATAATTTCCTTCTAATATAGCCACATTTCGCCCCCTCCCTTCAGCTGAGGCTCTCCTCTAATTCTCCATCCATTCCATCCTCTTCTTCTTCCATCTTCAATCTTCAATCTTCATCCACTTCCTCTACCAAAAACTTGAATCTGGTCACTTAACACATCAAAACTAAGGTAGGATTCTTACTCTTTGCTTGATTTTAATGATATATAGCTGATTGGGTCTAAGCTGCTCCTTCTTGTTTTGATGTTATTTGATGATCTTAAGACATGTTTCAAGTGATTAAAGATGGGTATTCTTGGTTTGGGATGGTTAATTAGGCAAAAACTTAAAGAAGAACAAAAATAGGGTCGCTGGAAAACAGAAACCCTACAGTGTTAGTACTTTCAAAGTGTACAACTTTACACACAGCCATCATAATTTGATGAGACTAATTTTAAATGAAACTAGACATTTAGAGTGTAACACCCTAATAATACCATACTATGCTTAAGTCATTTTATGGCATCACTAGTTGTTACTCTTAACTAGCGGAAGTTCTTATCATTGAAATTAGCATAATATACGAAAATAGCATGAAATTTTTTTTTGTAAAACCTTTATGCTTGAAAATTGAGCCTTTAAGCGCTTACTTACTCATATACACATAGACATTATTCCTCATATCGCTAAGTTACTAATAAGACGTATGATAAAATTGAAATAATATAACACAATACCAAAGCCAAGAATATAATCATAGATACTCAAGAGTCATCATTACACTTAATAAGTACCACATATGTAATAGGTCAAATTAAGTAGCATGAATTCGTACATGGTCTTAATTACACATAAACTACCCAACTAGGGCTCTTAAGAAAATGAAAATACTATGCTACTATCTCGATCTTCCTTAGCTATGAGAAGAAACATGGCAGCTCCTCGTCTTATCCAGTCAGGTACCATCACTAGTGCTTCCATGGATGTCATTAGCTTCATCTGAAGACAACATGGAAACGTAGGAGTGAGAAATACAAGATTTCTCAGTAGGATTCCGACTAGACCGTTAATGTGTCATCGTCATCATCCCAGCCACTTCGGGTTTAATTATGAAGATAGTGAGCATGCATAAGTTCTATTTTTTAAGGGTTTAAAAACATAGGCTCCCGACGCGGATTTCTTTTAATATTTCCCATATAAACATAATATAAAGAAACTTAAAGCTACCATATAGGAGCATATACATGTGAGAGCATGGTATAAACATTCATAATACGCATGAGAAATGTAGAAACATGCATGACTATGCAACTCATCAATTTGACCATGGTTCTACTTTGACTTTACTTTCATTTTTAACACGTACTTAACATTCTTTAGTTTTCCTTTGAAATAAACTGCTTTTAGACATGAGCTCATTCCATGACCGTCATCACGCAGTACTAACCAAATCAGACTAAGCCGATATTAGTTACCTCAAAGTTGGAGGGTCCTCCATGTCACCGTTGCCTCCTCCATAGAGATTCCTTGAGTCTTTGTGGATCACCATTTTTCACTTCCCGGAAGTGATCGAGGGGTCATATCCCATTCTTTCATTCCTTATCATTATACTTTACATATATAATACTTCTTTGACTAGACACATGCAATGATATGACTAAGTCCATAATTTTGATGGAAATCCGGCAACATAACGGCTACACCGGAGCTTCCCCAAAATGCCAATCACAACTTTCAACTAACAATCCATCATAGTTATATCATTCAATCATGAAATAAAGCTCAATCAAACTTGTCATTTATCATGCCTAATGGCATCATACATTCACACCCTAGAGAGGTGCATAGTTATGTTATTCTTTGTGAAGAATCTTATGAATAATCATATGATTTCCTGTGGTTACCCATGAGAGAATCACATAGTTAAGATATATGTACATGTAGTCTTTTAGTTACTTAGTTCTCATGTAAACTTATTCTTTACTCAAGTGCATGCCTTATGGAACACTTGTTCAAATTAATTAAGTTAGGTGATTGTTTCCTTTCCTTGAGATAGTGTACTTAATGATTCCTAAGTTCATGGTATACTCAGAGGCCCTAATCATACTTCTGTTCCCAAGGAGTTCGAGATCCCTCCAATTCTTGGGTCATGACAACGCATAACCACACTTATGAACCTACAACACCATGTGCACTAACCACCAAGGGTGATTTTTAACTTATTCAAGTTACAAAGTTTTAAACTTTTATTATTAACATAACAAGGTCTTACCTTACACATTAAAAAAGTTACCATTCTTTATAAGCTAGTCATAAATGTAACATCCACCGGAATTTTCTTATCATTTCTTGCCTAATTGTTCGGGTTTTTATCAAAAAATTGAAGTTAATTAAGGTTCAACAAAAATGTACCCGAGTTCCAACCTCCGAAGTGATCTCCAAGCTCAACTAAATGTGAATGACTTCCGACCTCAAAAGTAACATACGAGTTCTGATCTTTGAATTTATTCCCAAGAGCTTTCCATTTCTATTGGTGTTCCCGAGTTTGGCCTATTACCGACTTCCAAGATTGAATTGGGACTTCCGAGATTATATAAGTTCCTATTTCCCGGTACATTAGATTAACGTTTTGATTCCCAATTTCTGGTGTTATACCTAGAATCGATCTCCAAGTTTGATCATGGACCGAGTTTTCGAATTATGAGCAATAAGAGTTTTAAAGCATCCTAGTTCTCGACTTCCAAGTTTACGTTAACATACCCGACTTCTGGGTTTAACTATTTTCAATTTCCTATTCTTGTTCTTGACTTTCGATTTTAACGTGACTAGTGTGCTGTGTGATTTCTGACCTCCGACCTTATGTTTCAAATAAATTGAGCATGATTTCCGACATCCGATTTTGTTTCCAAGTTTTGAATAGAGCAGACAAGATTTCTAATCTCCGATTTCATCTCTAAGTTTCAAATAGATATTCACGAGTTCCGACTTTAAGTAGAATCGAGACGAGTTCCGATTTCAGATACAATGGAAGCAAGTTCCACTTTTTAGGCAACGTGGAGAATAATTTAGCCACAAAAGAGGAGACATGGCTGAACTCTACCCACAAAATTTCAGCCAATCAAAATTCACAAAGTCAACTACCTCTTCAATGTTTAAATTGGATTTTTCTCCCTTGTTCCCATACTAATTTGCACCAATCTCTCCTCTAATTTCAGCCTTCTCTTTCTCTCCTTCTCTTAACCATCTCCATCAAACCTTCAAGTTTTACAAGGTTCTATCAATTCAAACTTCAACACCTAGCAAAGTCACACTCCAAAAAGGTAGAAGTTCAATTTGGTGATCGATATTCTGATTGTGGGTGGCTAGTCTTGGCTTTATTTTCTTACTTCTTGATATGATTAGTGCATGAATATGATGATCTTTAGCTGGTTGTTGGTTGTTCTTGTGTTTAAATTTCATCAAGAAGTAGGAAAGAATGAGAATAGGAACATGAGAGGGACTGGGAGACCAAATTCTCTCTGCAGTCCATACGACAGAGTGTACGGCTCCGCCTACAGCTGGTTAAAGTGGATGAAACTATTTTTAGATGAAAGTAGACATTCAGGGACATATATAATATAAGGCCATTGGATTAATATTAAGAGAGATATAAATTTTTGAAGTTTGACCTAGAAATTAGGACTTTCATCCGGGCAGTGTGACTTGAGAAGGATATAACTCATCATACACAACTCCAAATTGAGTGAAACTAACTTTGTTGGAAAGCTTACATGTAGGGGAACATTACATAATAAAATTCTGAGTTTGGTACGATCCCATTAGTTCTCAGTGGTTCAAAAAATTTGCCCTATGTCCAAACCGAGCCAAAACAAGGCAGTTCAGGAAGGTCAAATTTCAGGGCTCATAACTCGAGCTCTGCTAAAGAAAATAAAATAAAACTTGTTGCAAATGAAAGCTTGTCCTGTTAGCTTTAATATGATACCAATTTCGTGTGATTTGAGTTTTTCAATTTTTAGTAGATTTTTACTTTTAAGTGTGTAATTCTGGCCAGTCTCAAGGCAGGCCGGGATAAAACTTAAATAACTTGAACTATACTTATCAAAATTAGGTGGAACCAAAGAGGTTAGAAAATAGACATATAACACTCTAACATATCCAAAATTGAGGTTCAAATGAGTTGAAATGAAGTTAGGGCCTGATTTACAAAAATCGGGTTGAATGCAAGTGTTGAGACAGCAACCATGTTTTTAATTACAATGATTGTGCCATGAATTTGATATGTGAAATATGAATAAAATGTTGAGATTTCTGAGAATTTGATGTTCTAATTACTGGTACTATTCATGGGGAAGCGGACACGTTCTGTTATGCTACCAAAATTTCGGTAAGCCTATGCATGAGTTATACTCTACATTCAAATCCATGTGCATTGGCAAGAAGTTCATAAAGGTTATGTTATGATGAACATAAAGATTATGTTATGATGAAAGTTTTATAATACTTAGGCCAGCCCTGGATTAAAGTTAGGGAAATAGATCAGTGGGGAGGTCGGGAAAAGTAAACCTAGCATTCCTATATAGGAACGAGCTCGATCCTGAAAAGTAAACTATTACCCAGGAGTCTAAAATGGCCAAGAACTCCCAGGGGACCAAGTAATGGAAAAGTTTATGAAGATCAAGTTGCAAGTTAAAGAAAGATGCGAATTAAGTCAAGTGCACTTGCATACAGTCAAGTATGAGCATCTTTATGTGCATTTTCAATTCTCTTGTTAAGTCATAATGTTATTATGTTTCTTGTTAAAGCATATTTTACTATTCATATTCTTATGACTGTCATATAACATGGCAAGTAATTGTTAAAATATAACCCACTTCGAGAAAGATATTTTCAACTTAAAACTGAACCACTTATTGTGTACATGTGCTCACATTTTTTTTATAAGAAACCAAAGCGGCTGGAATATTTATGATGACACTGTATAGTTTGAATTTATCTACTAAGAACTCTAGGTTCTCACTGCCTGCTTGTATGTTTTTCTTTTCCATAAACATTCCAACACCTAAGTTGGAAATCAAATGGGAGGTGGAATACTAGGACGTTCATAGAGCAAGACTCGGAAGCAAACTAAATCAAGAGACTACTGAAGCTACTTGATGGCCAGTAGGAGCAAGTTCTATGTGACATGTTAGTCACAAATTTCTTTTAAATTGTAATTATTTTATTCTCTATATATCATAGACAATGAAATTTATGAGCTATATTTAAGTAACAAAGTGTATAGTTGAAGGGCCATGTATCATATTTTTCGTATTTTAAATATTCTTTTAGCACAATGACAACCTCTTAATATAACTCCGTGACTCGAGCATGGCTTATATAATAGAGGGTGTTACATTATGGTATCAGAGCAGTTCGTCCTGTATAAGCCCGTGGATGGACTGATTATGCTTCTGAGGCATACTCTGAGAATCTAGATAAACCATGCTTTAGGTCCTCACGTGAAGGGGACATAGAGATATTATGCATGGCAGTCTTGTTGTGAGTGTTGTGGACTACCTGTTACACTCGACTGAATATTGAGCCTGATCACCTTAATATAAGGTTTTTTGTAAACAGAAGCCTAAAACACCTAGCAGGCTTATTAGGCACCTTCTATACATAATTATTAGGGACAAGACTCCTAGAAAGTAGTGATGGCATAAAGGGATAGACAATGGAGCAAGTTGAGGAGTACAGAGAATTGGCGAATCAATAAAAGGAATTATATCAGACGGTTTACTATGGACATAGTAAACCTAGTTATATCAAGGAGGTTGTTTGCAAGGTGTTGCCAGGTGGCTGAAGACTTCCTATCATCAAGGGCAAAATTTTTGTTGGAAACGACCGTGATGGGGCTTGTTTCAAGCTTTATTGCAATTATCTGATCCGGCCCATCTTTTCTAGATTGAATCTAGGGGATTCTTCTACCTAGTTTTGTAACTTTGGTACTTGACAAAAGCAAGATTATTACCCACCGATGAGGTCATTTCATGCGACATGGATGGTACCCTTACTTTCTTCATGAATAGGACTACCCTAAAGGTACCTTGTTAGCAAAATTCAGTCAATAGTTTTTACTTTAGATTGTGGTAATACCACATTATAAAGACCTGATCCTTCATCAAGAAAATTTGTAGAGTGGACGGATGAAGCAAAGAATCAGTGAAAGAAGCTAAGGGCAGAAGTTTTGGTTAGATATACAGGAAACTTTTGTAAATCCACATCTAGAGGATGGAGTAGGTTTTTCCTCAAGAATAATTAAAATCGACACCATAGTGATCACAATCATCTAGACCTCAACATCAAGGATGGGTCTTTATAATGAATGCAAAAGAAGCTGACAAGTCCGAGAGACTAATCCAAGGCACCTGTGAAGTGAACAGTGAGACTCTAACTGTACTCTGTGATTCGGGTGCCTCCCACTCATTTATTTCTCATGACTGTGTGGCTGTCTTGCAATTACCAATTTCTGAATTGCCTTATGATCTACTGGTTTCTACTCCTACAAATGAACCTATTAAAAGTAGTGAAATTTGTATTTCAAATTGAAGGTAGGACCTTTGTAGCCAATTCGATTTGTCTCCCTCTGTCTGGACTTGACATAATTCTGGGTATGGATTGGCTTTCCGCCAATCGAGTCATGCTCAACTATTCCGATAAGACGATGGTATTCTCCTCTGTCACATCTTCTGAATCCCAAGTCTCAACACTCTTCCATCTGAACTCTTTATTAGCAAACTATAGTGGGTCCAAAAGTCAAGGATATATCCTCCTATCAGCTAATGTGATGGAAGTTGAACAGAAATTGGAGGAGATCCCAGTTGTTAAGGAATATCCCGATGTTTTCCCAAAAGATATTCCTGAATTCCCTCCTAGGAAAGAAATTGAGTTCGCCATTGAGCTGATTCCAGGTGCGGGACCAATATCTATAACTCCATATCAAATGACACCTCTAGAGTTGACAGAACTAAAGAAGCAGATTGAAGAACTTTTGGAAAAGAGATTCATACGGCCAAGTGCATCGCCATGAAGAGCTCCAGTCTTGTTGGTTAGAAAAAAAAGATGGGAGCGTGCGCTTATGCGTGGACTATAGACAGCTGAATAAAGTGACAATCAAGAATAAATACCCACTGCCGAGGATTGATCACCTCATGGACTAACTACAAGGTGCAACAGTATTTTCCAAGATCAATTTGTGTTCCGGATATCATCAAATTCAAGTCTGGGAACAAGATATCCCTAAGACAGCCTTTCAAACACGTTACGGACACTACGAGTATACCATGATGTCTTTTGGGCCGACAGACGCGCCAGCAGTATTCATGGATTATATGAATCGGATATTCCGCTCATATCTAGACAAATTTGTAGTGGTTTTCTCGATGACATACTTGTCTATTCGAAGACGAAGCATGAACACGCGGAACATTTGCAGTTAGTTCTGCAAATTTTAAGAGAGAAGAAACTTTATGCTAAGTTATCCAAATGTAAATTTTGGATGAAAGAAGTAAACTTTCTTGGCCATGAGGTATCCCATAGAGGGATCTTCGTAGACCCCAACACAGTAGAAGTAGTACTAAATTAGGAAAGGCTGACCACAGTCACTAAGGTTAGAAATTTTCTAGGCTTAGCGGGATAGTATAAGCGATTTGTCAAGGATTTCTCTTAAATAGCTTTGCTTTTGACCAAGCTAACTAGGAAGAATGTTCCATTTGAATGGACGCCGGAATGTGAGCAAAGTTTTCAAGACTTAAAAAGGAGGTTAACCACGACACCAGTGTTAGCTTTGCCAGACCCTAATGGACCATTTGAGGTCTATTGTGATGCTTCCAAGCAAGGATTACGATGCGTGATAACACAAGCCGGAAATGTGGTCGCATATGCCTCTAGACCATTAAAGCCACATGAAAGGAATTATCCTACACACAGTCTCGAATTAGCAACAGTAGTATTTGCCTTAAAGATAGGGAGACATCACCTTTATGGTGTGAGGTTCGGGGTCTTTTCTGATCATAAAAGTTTAAAGTACCTCTTTGATCAAAGAAACTAAATATGAGGCAGCGGAGATGGATGGAACTCCTTAAGGGCTACGAATTCGAAATGAAATACCACCCAGGCAAGGCAAATATTGTGGCAAATGCTTTAAGCAGAAAATCGTTGACTATAGCCTGGATGATGGTAAAAGAGAGAAAGAGAGCTTATTGAGAGCTTCCAAAATCTTAATTTGGGAATCCTTGTGACTCCTAAGACCATTCAATTACACCAAGTTAAGGTAACCAGTAGCTTTAAGGAGCAGATTCGGCAGACACAACAACAAGATGCTAGTTTTCAGCGTACCATCAATCTTGTGCAATCAGGGAAATTAATAGGTTTTGCTCAGGATAAAGAAGGCCTATGGCGACATCGTGACAGGGTGTGTATACCCGAGGGAAATGATCTTCGAAGAAGAATCTTGGAGGAAGCACATAAAGGTGAATTTACCGTACATCCCAGCATTACCAAAATGTATCAAGACCTCAAAAAAATGTTTTGGTGGCCAGGTATAAAGTCAGATGTGGCAAGCTTCGTAAGAAAATGCTTGATTTGTCAGAAGGTGAAAGTGGAACATCAAAAACCCTCTGGGATGCTGCAACCTCTGGAAATCCCTGAGTGGAAGTAGGAGAGTATCTCCATGGATTTTGTAATGGGATTACCAAGAACGCCAGCAGGATATGATGCCATATAGGTTATCATGGATAGATTAACCAAATCTGCTCACTTTCTACGAATTCGAGCAAATTATCCATTGGAAAAATTGGCACAATTGTATATCCAAGAAATTTTAAGGCTACATGGACCCCTTCAACGATTATCTCTGATCGAGATCCAAGATTCACTTCACGATTCTGGGGAGCCTTACAGAAAGCATTTGGTACTAAGTTGCGCCTAAGCACTGCATATCACCCGCAAACGGATAGGCAAACGGAGAGGACAATTCAAACCTTAGAGGATATGCTACGAGCCTATATAATGGAGCAACATGGGGATTGGGATCGATACTTACTACTGGCCGAATTTGCATACAATAATAGCTATCATGCCAGCATCGACATGGCTCCTTACAAAGCATTGTACGGATAAAAGTGCCAATCCCCACTATGTTGGTATGAAATAGGAGAATCAACTCTGTATGAGCCTGATTTGGTTGAATAGACCAGTGAGCAAATCAAGAAAATTCGAAGTAAGATGCTTGCCGCTCAAAGCCGTCAGAAAAGTTACGCGGATTCCAAAAGGAAACCTCTGGAATTTCAATAAGGAGACCACGTATTTCTAAAGGTTACGCCCACAACAGGGGTAGGCAGGGCCATTAAGGTCAAGAAACTAAGTCCCCACTTTATCGATCCTTTCCAGATCTTGAAGCAAATCGGATCAGTTGCATGCCGAATCGCTTTACCTCTGCATCTGTCAAACCTTCACGATGTTTTCCATGTTTCTCAACTAAGAAAGTATCAGCCTAACCCTACACACTTTCTAGAACCTGAGTCAGTACAGCTAAAAGAGGACCTGACTTTACACGTACAGCCAGCACGAATTAGGGACAAAAGCAACAAGCAACTTTGGAACAAAACTGTGCAGTTAGTAAAGGTAGCATGGGGAAAAGAAGATGCCAAGGACTACACTTCGGAACTAGAATCAAACATGAAGAAAGAGTGTCCTAAACTATTCTCAGGTACTAAATTTTGAGGACAAAATTTTTCTTAGGAGGGTGGCAATGTAACATCTACTGGAATTTTCTTATCATTTTTCGCCTAATTGTTCGGGTTTTTATCAAATAATTGAATTAATTAAGGTTCAACTAAAATGTACCCGAGTTCCGACCTCCGAAGTGATCTCTAAGCTCAACTAAATGTGAATGACTTTTGACCTTAGAAGTAACATACGAGTTCTGATCTCCAAGTTTATTCCCTAGAGCTTTCCATTTCTATTGGTGTTCCCGAGTTTGGCCTATTACCGACTGCCGAGATTGAATTGGGACTTCCAAGATTATATCAGTTCCAATTTCCCAGTACATAAGGTTAATGTTTTGATTCCAATTTCTTGTGTTATGCTTAGAATCGATCTCTGAGTTTGATCATGGACCGAGTTTTAGAATTATGTGTAATAAGAGTTTTAAAGCGTCATAGTTCTCGACTTCCAAGTTTACGTTAACATACCCGACTTCCGAGTTTAAGTATTTTTGGTTTCCTATTCTTGTGCTTGACTTTCGATTTTAACATGATTAGTGTGCTGTGTGATTTCCGACCTTATGTTTCAAATAAATTGTGCATGATTTCCGACATCTGACTTTGTTTCCAAGTTTTGAATAAGAATAGACAAGATTTCCGATCTCCGATTTCATCTCTAAGTTTCAAATAGATATTCACGAGTTTCGACTTTAAGTAGAATCGAGACGAGTTCCGATTTCAGATACAATGGAAACGAGTTCCACTTTTTAGGTGATGTGGAGAATAATTTAGCCACAAAAGAGGGAGACATGGCTAAACTCTACCCACAAAATTTCAGCCAATCAAAATTCACAAAGCCAACTACCTCTTCAATGTTTAAATCAGATTTTTCTATCTTGTTCCCATACTAACTTGCGCTAGTCTCTCCTCTAATTTCAGCCTTCTCTTTCTCTCCTTCTCTCAACCAGCTCCATCAAACCTTCAAGCTTTACAAGGTTCTATCAATTCAAACTTCAACAGCTAGCAAAATCACACTCTAGAGAGGTAGAGGTTTAATTTGGTGATCGATATTCTGATTGTGGGTGGCTAATCTTGGCTTTATTTTCTTACTTCTTGATGTGATTAGTGCATGAATATGATGATCTTTGGCTGGTTATTGGTTGTTCTTGTGTTTAAATTTGATCAAGAAGTAGGAAAGAATGAGAATAGGAACATGAGAAGGGCTGGGAGACCAAATTCTCTCGGCAGTCCGTATGGTGGAATGTACGGCTCCACCTATAGCCAGTTAAAGTGGATGAAAATATTTTTAGATGAAAGTAGACATTCAGGGCTTTCCATAAATATATAATATAAAGCCATTGGATTAATATTGAGAGAGATATAAATTTTTGAAGTTTGACCTAGGAATCAGGACTTTCATGCAGGCAGTGTGACTTGAGAAGGGTATAACTCACCGTACACAACTCCAAATTGAGTGAAACCAACTTTTTTGGAAAGCTTACACATAAGGGAACATTTCATAATAAAATTCTGAGTTTGGTATGGTCCCATTAGTTCTTAGTGGTTCGAAGAAATTGCCCTATATCCAAACTAAGCCAAAACAGGGCAGTTCAAGAAGGTCAAATTTCGGGGCTCATAACTCGAGCTCTGCTAAAGCAAATGAAATGGAACTTCAAATGAAAGCTTGTCCTGTTAGCTTTAATATGATACCAATTTCGTATGATTTGAGTTGATTTTTGATTTTTAGTAGATTTTTACTTTTAAGTGTGTAATTCTGGCCAGTCTCAGGGCAGGCTGGGATAAAATTTAAATAACTTGAACTATACTTATCAAAATTAGGTGGGACCAAAGAGGTTAGAAAATAGACACATAATACTCTAACATATTCAAAATTGAGGTTTAGATAAGTTGAAATGAAGTTACGGCTTGATTTACAAAAATCAGGTTGAATGTAAGTGTTGAGACAGCAACCATGTTTTTAATTATAATGATTGTGCCATGAATTTGATATGTGTAATATGAATAAAATGTTATGAGATTTCTGAGAATTTGGTGTTCTAATTATTGGTACTATTCATGGGGAAGCGGACACGTTCCGTTATACTACCAAAATTTCGGTAAGCCTATGCATGAGTTATACTCTACATTCAAATCCATGTGCATTGGCAAAAAGTTCATAAAGGCTATGTTATGATGAACATAAAGAATATGTTATGATGAAAGCTCCATAATACTTGGGCTAGCCTCGGATTAAAGTTAAGAAGAATAGATCGGTGGGGAGGTCGAAGAAAGTAAGTTCGGCATTCCTATATAGGAACGAGCTCGATCTTGAAAAGCAGACTATTACCCAGGAGTCTAAAATGGCTAAGAACTCCCAGGGGACCAAGTAATGGAAAAGTTTATGAAGATCAAGTTGCAAGTTAAAGAAAGATATGAATTAAGTCAAGTGCACTTGCATACAGTCAAGTATGAGCATCTTTATGTGCATTTTTAATTATCTTGTTAAGTCATAATGTTATTATGTTTCTTGTTGAAGCATATTTTACTATTTATATTCTTATGACTGTCATATAACATGGCAAGTGATTGTTAAAATATAACCTACTTCGAGAAAGATGTTTTCAACTTAAAACTGAACCACTGGTTATGTACATGTGCTCATATTTTTTTATAAGAAACCGAAGTAGCTGGAATGTTTATGATGATACTGTATGGTTTGAATTTATCTACTGAAAACCCTAGGTTCTCACTGCCTGCTTGTATATTTTTCTTTTCTGTAAACATTCTAGCACCTAACTTGGAAATCAAGTGGGAGGTGGAATACTGGGACATTCACAGAGCAAGACTTGGAAGCAAACTAAATCAAGAGACTACTGAAGCTAGTTGATGGCCAGCGAGAGCAAGTTCTATGTGACATGTTAGTCACAAATTTCTTTTAAATTATAATTATTTTATTCTCTATATATTAGAGACAACGAAATTTATGAGCTATATTTCAGTAATAAAGTGGACAGTTGAAGGGCCATGTATTATATTTTCTGCATTTTAAAGATTCTTTTAGCACAGTGACAATCTCTTAATATAACTCCATGACTCGAGCATGGCTTATATAATAGAGGGTGTTACAATAAAGTTTTATCCTTTATGAAAATAAGTTCCTCTAAAATTATACCCTGGCCTTAAAGATTGAATCTTTATGAAATGATGATACAAGGTACTAGCTTTTGAACTAAAAAGTCTTGTTCTTTATGAAAGCTGACACTTTTAGTTATTCTAAGACCATCAAGGTCTCAACTTTATGATTTAAAGTTATCTTAAAGTCTAAAAGATTCCTACTTTATGAACTACGGATATAAGACATTGACTTTAAAGTTATAAAGTCTTGATCTTTATAAAGGTTAACACTTTTAAGCATTGTTTTGACTCAAAATCTAAACTTTATGAATTAAAGGTTACAAAGTAACACTTTTATGACTTAAAGATTTCATTTTTTACTAAAGTTTGAAACTTTATGAAAGGTCTTTTCTTCAAGGTTTGATTTCTAAGACATAAAGTGACAAGATGTCATTCTTATAACTTAAAAAGGCTTCATATCCCAAAAAGCTTAGACTTTTACATGTAGTTTTGTCTTCAAGGAGAACAAAATGGAACCTTGTGAAACCCATAAAATAGCACCACTTTTGGAGCATCAAGAGCAAACCTTTTTAAAGTTTTAAGCTTCTAGGACGTTCATAGTCTTATCAAACCATGAAAAATATGCAAAGATGAAACTTTTCTAATCATAAGCTCATCATAAAAAAAGGAACAAACTTTAAACAAAATACCACCAAGAACATCAAGATTTCATGCATCAAAAATAGAAAATGGGAACTTTAAAGCCTTTAGAGTAAGAAACTTTCAAGGGTCAAGAACACTTGTGAATAAGAGTATGAACATATTTTACAACATGAACATATTTTACCAAAAGTAGAAACATCAAGAATACTTGAAGAACATGAACATATTTTACCAAAAATAGAAACTTTTGCTTACGAAGAGTATGGGAGATTTTCTCAAGTTCTCATTTGAAGATCTTGGCCATGAGAAGACCCAAGCTTCAAGCTTTCTTGAGTAAACAAAATAAAAGAGAGGAGATCACTACCTCACTTAAAAATGGTGCTACAATAAGAGAAGAAGAAGATGATGGTGGTGGTTCCTTCCTTGAAAATGGTGGCAGTTTGATCTTGGAAGGTGAGAGAACTCTTGAGATCTATTGAAAATGAAGCTTGTGGTATTTAGATCTTGTCTCCAAAGACCAAAAGATGTGGTTTTTGAAGGGCTAAGTGAGAGTTTTGGTTATGGTGGGGGGTGGAGAAAGGAAAAAGAAGATGAAGAAGAAGAAGAGAATTTTAGAGAGAAGTGAGAGGATAAGAGTCTTAGAGAGAGAATGAGAAGTATGAAAACGAAAATGAATGGGTGTGAGAAGGAGAGAGAGGCCATAACTTCTATGAGGGTGAGGAGAAGATATTTTGCTTTATTTTGTGTTATCATGTGTTAATTAGTGATTAAGGAGACAAAGTGGATGATGGGGAGACAAAATATGGTCAAACTCTTACATAAATCACTCTTGTCTAATGCTTTATGCTTTTATGACATCACCTTTTACTTTATTATCTAGTTGACTGAATTTGAATTTAATGATGTGATTAAGTGCTGTTGCAACTTAATTAACATGATTAAGTAAGGATTAGTGATTAACACACAAGAATATGATTAACAAAAATTAATCTTGCGATTAAGCTTAATTATCTTTAATTAAACTCGATTAAGCTACTTAAAGGTGATTAATGCTTAATTAAGCTATTAAGGGTCTAACTAACTTAATTAGAGACTATCTAATCTCAATTAAGTATTCTCTTGACTTTTCTCATCAAATTTAACTCATAAACTCTTCGTTGATCCCTTAATTAAGCCTTAATCTCATAATTTTTCATTAAATGCCTAATTACTCAGGGTTACTGAGGTAATTTAGCACCACACGAAATTGAGGATGTTATATAGAGCTTTCCAACAATATAAATTATAAGGCTATTGGATTAGTATTGAATGAGATATGATTTCTTAAAATTTACCCTAGATTTCTGCCTTTAAATCTGACTAGAGTGGGTTGTGCAGGTATAACTCATCCTACACACCTTAAATTTAAGTGTAACCAATTTTTTTAGAAATTTTACACATAGGGAAACATGCCATAAAACCTTCATAGTCAAATTCGATCCCTGTTACTCCCAATAATTCATCAAAGTTGCCCCATGTCCTAACTGAAAAAAGATAAGATAAGCAAATTTCACCAAATTTAGAAGCTTATAACTTGAGCTTTGCTCACTAAAATGAAATGAAATTTTTGGAAATGAAAGTTAGTTAGTTAGCTTTAAAATGATATAGGTTTCATATGAATCTAATAAGATTCCCATTTTTGGTGAATTTTTACTCTTTAGCACCCAATTCTGCCCAATAGCAAGGCAAACCTAGGTTAAATTTCAATAACTTAATTTATACCTATCAAAACTTAATGGGACTAAAGAGGTTAAAAATTAGACAAATAATACTTCAACATATCAAAAATTTAGATTTAAATAAGCTAAATAGGAATTATGGCATAAATTACAAAATCAAACAGAATTGAGTAATATAAGCAAAATTATCACTTGGAGGGTTAGCTATCTTAGTACATGTATAAGACTCAATTGAAGTTTGAATGTTGCAAAATTCATGTTAATGCTGAAACGTTGATACATTATATTGGTTCTGCTACTGTGACCGACTGTCTATCAAAATAGCACTATTCATGGGGAAGCAAATCTTATCTGTTATGCTGCCGAATTTTCAGTAGAAGTTTACGAAATTATGAGAGTTTATGTTATAAGAATTTATTATATGAATATCTACATAACTATGAATATGGAAGACTTCTACACGCAAAAATGTTTGAAAGAAAATACATATGAGCATTTTATGATGATATGGCCATGATTATCCTTATGAAAGCATGCATAATTTCATATGAATGAAGAAAGTATATATATAAGGTCCCTTCACTTGGAGGCAGTTATTTGAATCCCTCCCTGTGAAGGCAGTTAAAAGATAAAATATGGGTCCCTTCACTCGGAGGCAATGCACATGTCCCTTCTTGTGAAGGCAGCTAAAACTATTGGGTTCCTCTATGTTAGAGGCAGATGGCCAGCTAAGTCCCTCCAATCTAAAGGTATGCAGGTCCCCTTGTGGGTCAGTATTGTGTAATGATGGTAACGAGTTGAGCTCACTCTTAGATAAGGCTACCCAAGGGTAGTAAAGGTTAAAGACAAAGAATATGTATGCGGACACCCTAGGGATGACGATACGTAACACCTAAGTGTGTCAAGTAAAGAAAGCAAAGGAAGCATAAAAGCATATGTATAATTTTATGATGAGTAGTCGCATATGCATAAGTTATGTTTTGTTATCATTATTATGACATTGCTAGTTATATTATTATTATCACGAAATTATTCTCAATTTGCTATACTTATGCTATGATTCTTACTCTGTTTACCAAGTGCGTGGCTAAAAAATGAACTCTGCTTCGGATATTATGTTTTAAAACTATAAAACTGAGAAGTTTATATAATATGTTGACCATTTTCAAAATAAACCGAAGCGGCTAAAGATAATAACGATGACATGGTATGTGGTAGTATAATGAATCCTACTGAGAATTTTAAATTCTCACTCCTATGTTTATTTCTGTATTATCTCCAGATAGTTCAAAAAATTTCAAGGATGATGGGGGTTGCTATCAGATAATGTCCGCTCAAGTAACAATAACAACTCCTAAGTGTAGTACTATGACATACTTGGGAGGGTGATATAGCCCTCATAGGGTTTATAAGAGAAATATGTGATTTGATGGTTATTGATTGATGTACCATGTTCTTTTGATTGCTCATGAAGTATATGCTTAAGTTTACATGGATTTTCATTATTCAAGGTCAAAATCTTTTTCTTTATTCCTTATGAAGCTCGGGGCCAAGCTATGGCCTAAGGGTGTTCTTTGAGTTTTAAATGTGCTCGTGGACTTGAAGTTAATGGATTATGATCTTGTCATGTTGATTTTGCTCCATAGAAACTTAGTTCTTTAGTATATGCAATTTATATCATAGAACTTGTGATTTTCATTTAATATATACTTGCTACTCTGTTTTTGGGTTTCAGATTTCTAGCATGTTTTCCTATATATTAAAGTGTGTAAAAATATTATTATGAAGTCACATAACCTATATTTTCATGCTACATGCTTATATGTTAATTCTACTTGAGTTTGGCCCATTAAACATGTTTAAAGTAGATTTTGAGGGCTGCCCTATTTTGGGCAGCACCTTAGCTCCTTGATTTCACATATTATAAGTATTTAAACTATTGGTTTTGAATCTTAGATGATGAACTTTCACTTGATTAAGCTTTTGAATTGATATATGCAAGATACATGCTTATTTTCTTAACCTGTGCACTTGAAACATGTGAACAAGTCTAAGTTTAAATTCTGTCCCACTTGAGCCGTGAGTTTGTAGCATCTTGAAAGTCTATATTATCATGCTATGTGCTTGTTTGCTAAGTTTCTTGAATTTTAAAAGTGATTTCATGTGCTAAAAGTATATTTTTAATTCTGCCCTATTTTGGGCAGCAAGCATTCCATTCATGCTTCTCTTATTTTAGTATTTTATAATCTTGGTTTGATGTCTTAAATCATGTATTTGTACTTGCTGAAGCTTTATGCACAAGTTTGAGAAGTTTTGAAACAATATGGCTTGATTTTGGTCACTTCGAAGCTCTCAACCAAAAGCTTCTTTAATACATGAAAACTATTTTATTATGTTTGCTATGATGAAATGTCTTCAAACCTTTGAGCATGTTTTAATTAGCTTGGTTTATGTGATAGTTTCTTTTGGGACCATTAACACTTAATAAGCTTTTAAAAGACACTTAAAACTTGTTAAAATGAACTATGATCTGTGCTATGGAGTTTATGACCTTATGGACTCGTACCTATGTTAATGGACCTTGTATGGACTATATTGAACTATTATGAGTCTTTGAGACTCTTATGGATCTATTGAGACCATTTTATAGTCATACCTATGCTTTGGAGTACCTACGCTTTGGATTTGGACCATGGACTTTGGACTATGGATATTGGACTTAAACACACTTCTAATCACTTTAATAAACCTTAAAAATAAAGATTTAAGTTAAGATCCCATTAGAAACTCATGTAAATTAGACAGTTCCTTGCCTAAAGTGGTTTTCCTAAAGCTTTGGCTTATAAATAAATAGTTTTCTTGAATTATTATTTGAGAGTTGTTTTCAAAGCTGTTGTCTGATTCATGTTTGCATCCCTAAGTTACATGGACATTGTGTTGACATTTACCTTAAGCATCGACCGAAAGTAAGCATGGAAATATTAGGTTGAATTATGTGCTATCACATGTGTACTTGTAATATGAATTGTTAGTGAAAGATGCATGGTTGATGGTGATATTTGCCATGGATGGAATATTATAAAAAATTAGTGAAGTGTTCACATAGATATGGTTATGACTTGAACTTAGAGATTGATAGCATGTGCTCTTTGATGAAATTGGAGTTTCTTGATTAATGGCATTATAAGATAAATATTAAATTATGTGCACTATGTGATGAGAATAAAATTGTATGTGTACGCTATGTGAAATGGTTGCTATGTGAAAATAAATGGATTAACAACACCTCGGGCCCTGCCATGCTAGTGGGCAAGGACTTTCGTGGTCGTTATATGACACCTCGAGCCTCGCCTAGTAGCGGACAAGGACTTGGTGATCACATAGTCTTGCAGTGACTAAAACGACACCTCGGGCCCCACCTAGTAGTACACAAGGACTTGGTGTCTATTAAAGCGATGCCTCGAGCCGCACCATGCTAGTGGATAAGGACTTGACAATCATTAATTTGACTAAGGGATGTCTTAGCAATGAGAGCTCTTGCAGATCCAAATAATTGATGCAGATCTTGCAGACTTCAATCATCAGAAAGAAAATAGGAATCAGCAAAAAGGATTAATAGTATACTTGCTATTTTTCTTGTTAATTACTATGATTATATTACTGCATTATGGCCTTTATTATTATGATGCGTCTCCATCTTGCTTGACACTAATAAATGGCTAAAAATGATAATTTATCTTGTCTATTGTCTATGACTTATTATGTGTCATTTTGCTACTAAATGTTTTAATAATTTTATGTGTGATTTGATTTATTATATGTTATGCATATTGCTGCACTCCTGCCTTATTTTTAGCATTTTTGGGATGAAGCGGGACTTGTAACACCCTCCCAAGTACAGTACCATGCTTAAGTCATAGTACCATACTTTAGAGTTGCTACTGTTACCTGAACGGACCTTATCCGACAGCAGCTTCAGCCGTCTTCGGAAACTTCTGTAACTATCTGGAGACAACACGGATATAGGAGTGAGAATCATAAATTCTCAGTAGGATTCTCTAATCATCATACATAATGACATCGATGTCATCTCCAATTTGCTTCGGTTTATTATGAAAAAGGTGAACATGCTATGTAGATTGTTTAACTTTACAGTTCGAAAAATATGTTATCCGAAGCAAAGTTCATTTTTATCATACACTTGGCATCTGAGAGAATCCATAAAAATCCAGTCATGAATTATATTGGGACTAATAACTGAAATACAATAAAGCATGATAGCATTAATGTACTAAAGGCATAACTTCTACATATACTTTACTGGAACTACAGCATATTAAGACGCCCATATAACATCAATTTGCTGAGGACATAATATCTGCACATAACTTAACTTGTATATAAATTCATACATAGACATAAAACTTGCTTTTCTTTCTTCATATCTCTTTTCTTTGTCATCAAAAAATCTTTACGTGCCACATTCCAGAGTATGATCGCCATGTCATACCCCATCAGAGCGTGATCGCCATGTCACGTTCCTTAGGAATATGGGATCTGCACTTGGTACTTACACTAGCTGGGTCATGTCATGCCTCATGTAAGTTCTGGTGTCTACATATACTTTAATCTTTAGCCTTTGGTCTTTAGTCTTTTACTTGGCATACCTAGGCGTTACGTATCGCCGTCCCTAGGGTGCTATTACTACCCTTAGGTAGCCTGGCCTTGGAGTGAGCTCGTCAGCTCCACCCGTGACCGTCGTCACACCGACTCACCCACAAGGGGATCCACGTGCCTCTAGTCTTGGAGGGATCTCATTCTGGTCACGTGCCTCTAAGTGAAGGGATCTCTTCTGGTCACGTGCCTCAAAACTAAGGGATCTCATCTGACCACGTGCCTTCAACATAGAAGGATCTCATCTGACCACGTGCCTCCAAGGTAGAGGGATCTCATAGTTTTAGCTGCCTTCACAAGGAGGGATTCAAAGTGCAACTGCCTCCAGGTGAAGGGATTCATATCTTTATATTTAGCGCCTTCACGAGGAGGGATCTCAAATGCGCCCTCGAGTGAAGGGATTTATATTCGTTATGCTCATGTCTTTTCATTCTCATACAAGGTCATGCATAGTCACACTGAATGTACCTATACTTCATTTATTTTCATACGTCATTACATACATGATCTTCATGTACATAGTCGTGACATATAAAGGCCGGTAGCCTCTTTGCCATTCTACCGGCACTCATACATATGCTTTGTCCTTTACTTTCATATACCTCATCTCACACTTATATCATTCTTGAATATGGGGTTAGAAATATTTTCATTCATACTTTAATTCATCCTTGATAACTCATATCATCTTCAGATTTATCCTTGCATGTAAACATTCCTAATTTCATAAACTTCTGCCGTAAATCCGGCAGCATAACGGATCAGCTCCGTTTCCCCATGAATAGTGCCAGTCTTCACAGACAATTCAATCATAGCCATATAATCAATTTAACACATATATATCAAGGTCAAACTGGCAATTCTCAACACATACTTTAT
Source organism: Pterocarpus macrocarpus (assembly GCA_031439585.1). Taxonomy (NCBI): domain Eukaryota; kingdom Viridiplantae; phylum Streptophyta; class Magnoliopsida; order Fabales; family Fabaceae; genus Pterocarpus; species Pterocarpus macrocarpus. The sequence goes on along the minus strand of CM062513.1, from coordinate 28,601,237 downwards.
ATGTTTTACTAATACCTGTGAAATCATCAATTGGGTCACTTTTGCCCATCTATTCAGTTCTGCCCGAATTTCATATGATCCACCTTTATTTCTATTCAACTCATTTGAACCTGAATTTTGGATATGTCATAGATCTATATGTCTACTTTCTAACCTCTTTGGTCCCATATCATTTTGATCCATATAACTCAAGATATTCAAATCTTACCTCAACCTGTTCAGTCACTAGCCCGAATTACACTCTTGGAAGTATAAATTCACTAAAAATCGAAACTAAGCTCAAATCATGCGAAATTGGTCTCATATTGAAGTTAACAGGATAAACTTTCATTTGCCAAAGTTTCACTCCATTTACTTGAGTATACCTCAAGTTATAACTCTTGAAAGTCGACCTTCCTAAATTATTCTATTTTGGCCTAGTTTAGACATAGGGTAACTTCCTCGAATTGCTAGGGGCAATTAGGACAATAACAAACTTGGAATTTCATATTGGGATGTTCCCCTATGTGTAAGATTTCTAACAAAATTGGTTTCACTCAATTTGGAGTTGTATAGGGTGAGTTATACCCTTCTCAAGTCACCCTGCTCGGATGAAAGTCGTGAACCCTAGATCAAACTTCAAAAATTCATATCTCTCTCATTACTAATCCAATGACCTTATACGATATATGTATGGAAAGCCCTGGATGTCTACTTTCATCTAAAAATGGTTTCATCTGATTTGACCAATTGTAGGCGGAGCCGTACACTCTGCCATACGGACTGCCGTGGAATTCTCACTCAGGCAGTATCCCAACCCATCCATTTCTTCTAATTTCCTCCTTCTAATCATAATTCTAACTCAAAATCTCCTATGAATTTAATCATAATTCATCATAATCCATCATAATACATCCAATAATTCATCAAATACATGAAGAAGAGTTCAATCTCATGCAATTATAGTGCAAGGAATTCAAGAATAGAAGTAGAATCCTATCTCTTTGGAGTATGACTTTGCTGAATTTGAGTTTGGATTGATGGAACTTTGCTAAAGCTTGGAGATTTGATGGAGTTGGATTTGAGAGAGGAAAGGAAGAAGACGAAGGTTGGAGCAAGAGGAGAGGGAGATGAAAATCAGCTGGGAATGAAGGGGGAAGTCTGACTTAAATACAAGAAAATTGTGGTGTTGATTGGCTGAAGTTTTGTGGTTGAAGTTCGGCCATGTCTCCCTCTTTAGTGGCCAACTTGCTCTCCACGTCGTCCCTCAAACTGAGACCCGCTTCTATTCTATCTTAACTCGGAACTCGCCTCTAACGCTTGAAGTCGGAACTCGTCCACTTGTTTGTGACTCGAGGAAATCTTGTTTATGTTGAGACTTGGAATCGAGGTCGGAGGTCGGAAGTCATGGGGCTGGCAATCATATAACCTCGGAACTCCCCATTCAAACTCGGGAACGCCAGCAGAAATGAAAAGCTCCCGAAAATAAGATCGGATATCGGAACTCGTGTGTGTCTTGGAAATCAGCTCAAGGATCCGAACTCGTGTCCATTCCAATTTAGTTCAACACTAAAGCCGAAACTCGTTACATTAAACTCGGAGTTCGGTACTTGTACCATTGTGTTAAACTATAACTTCTGAGGTCGGATGAAGCATGAGGTCTGAGGTCGGAATGAATGAGGATGATTAAGGTCGGAACTCGGGTGATTCGAACCACATTCCAAACCCAAGTACTTAAACCCGGAAGTCGGTGAGATCGGAAACTGGGTATAACGTCTTTGAGACATGAAGTCGAATACCGGTGAATCACGTTCATGTTGTTCGGACTTGAAGGTTAAGTCGGAAATCGGTAAACTATGCTGACACTTGTAGACGATCTCGGAAGTCCAATACAATCCATTTTATGTGAAGTTGGAAGATGAAGTCGGAAGTCGTAGACATAGGTGAGCGAACTCGAAAATCGGAGAATATGCATAAGATGAAGTCGGAAATAAAATTAGATGAAATCGGAAATTGGAGGTAATGAAGACGGAAATTGTGCAATTAACTCGGAACTCGGAAATAATCCCTTCTATCTGAAATTTGAAGATTGAGTCGGGAATGGGATTTGATCAAACTTGAAGGTGAAGTCGGACGTCCGTTGTTGGAGTTGAATAACATCGGAAATCGGGACGTTACAGGACTCCCCTGAGAACACATTAGGAGATTCCCCCCTTTTTTTCTTTGATGTTTTTAGATGGCGCAGATCATCCTAAATATTGGGATGGATGTGGCTTTCGAGGCTGACCTTCTTAATAATAGGATCTTGTTGAACATTATTGATAAAGTTCTTATTATTACTATTGTTAATGACTAAACTTTGGCATGTTCTAATGTAGCTTAGGATGACCCTTTTTGCCTCCCTTTTTAGCATCTTCATCTGAAATATTTTATGTAGTAGTTTCTGGGTTGTACTTGGGTCAGATGGGGATGATTAGTAGTAGAGGACGTCTCCTTCTTATGCTTCAAGGTGGATAACTTGGGAGTAGGTATGGCTTTTGTAGTAGCCATTCTGCTTTTTGAAGTAAGTCTTTGACATATTTTGACTATGTTAACAAAATCTTATTATCCAAGATATTAGTTACTTCTACCCCTAAGAAATAGTGCTTATCCCCAAGATCTTTTAAGCAAAATACTTTATTTAACTACTGTATCAATTTTGATTTTTTAGATTGATCATTTCCCATAACTAAAATATCATCTACATAGACTTGAATATAAGTAGTGGAGGAGCTAGAAAATCAAGAAAAGAGAAAAGGGTCAAATTTAGTATTAGTAAAAGCAAAATGGATTGAAGTTGTTCTTTGTTCTGAAACCCAAGCTTAGGGATCTTGTTTAGCCCACATGAAGTGAAGGTTACAGACAAGTTTACTGTCCTAATGAATAAATTCCTCAAGTTGAGACATGTATTTCAACCATATCTCTATTTGAAAATGCATTATTAAAATCAAATTGTCTAACTTTCCAATCTTTTTAGAAGGCTAAAGTAAGAACTAGTCTAATAGTAGATGGTTTAATAATAGGATTGAATACTTGGTTAAAATCAATTTGCTCTTTTTGATGAAACCTTTGACAACAAGTCTTGCTTTATATTTTTGAATGTTGCCATTTGGGTCTCTTTTAGTAGTAAATACTTATTTGCAACCTATTATTTTAGAATTAGGGGACCATGTGTTATTTTTGTTTAGAGTTACAAACTCCTCAAGCATTGCTTGTCTCTAGTGAGGAGACTGCGAGGCTCGATTCACAGTTTGAGGGACAAAATTTATAAGGTCAGGTAAGGATGAAACAGATGCTAAATAAGTTTTAAGTTTGAAAATTCCTGATTTGCTTTTGGTCTGCATGTTATGAGTGGGAGTAGGAATAGAATGGGGTCAGGAGGAGGATGAGGAATGATGGTAGCAAGAACAAAAATAGGAGCAAGAGAATTAGTTGGCTAAGTAACAGAAACTGACAGAGAATAATTTGAAGGTATTAAAGGAGGAACAGTAGGTGGAGGTAGAGGCAAAGGAGTAAAAGAAGTGGGAATAACAAGAATGATAGGAATAGAAGTAGTAAAAGAAGGAGGAGATTATTTATCAAATATGACATTCCTAGACACATCCAATTTTCCTATTGATGAATGGCATTTATAGCCCTTTTAATTAATGCATAACCTAAAAATAGACATTTATGAGATTTAAAATCAAACTTATGATGATTATAAGGTCTCAAATAAGGGTAACATGCACAACCAAATATTTTCAGGAACAAATAATCTGGTTTTTGTTTATTTATAATTTCATGAGGGGATTTTGTGTTTGTATTATAGGATGGAAGCCTATTAATTAATTAAGTGGTGGAAAGGAAAGCCTCATCCCAAAATTCTAATGGAAAAAGGGCAGTAGTCAAAAGAGCCAAACTTATTTTTGTTATGTGTCTATGCTTCCTGTAATGTCCTCCTTGGTATAGTACTATGCTTAAGTCATACTACCACACTCAGAAGTTGTTACTATTACCTGAGCGGACCTTATCTGACAGCAATTTTAGCCGCCTTTGAAACTTCTTGAACTATCTAGAGATAACACGGAAATAGGAGTAAGAATTTTAAATTCTCAGTAGGAATCACTAAGAATTTTCATACCATGTTATCGTTATTATCTCCAGCTGCTTCGATTTATTATGAAAAAGATGGACATGTTATATAAACTATCTAATTTTATAGTTCAAAAACATATTGTTCGAAGCAAAGTCCATTTTATTCATACACTTGTCATTTTGGTGAGCCAATACCAAAATCAATTCATGAATTATACTATGAATAATAACTGAAACGTATTAAAATATAATAACACCATATACTGAAAACTTAAAATCTGCATATGCCTTTACTTGTACTTGAATTTATGCAGATACACATAATTTTCTTTTCTTTCTTTGTCTTCCTTTACTTGTCATACATATTCCAAAATACGATCACCATGTCATACTCCCTCAGGGTGTGATCATCATGTCACACTCCTTAAAAATATATTCATCCTGCCACATCCCAGAGTATGATCGCTATGTCATACTCTATCGAGGTGTGATCACCATGTCACATTCCTTAGGAGGTGGGATCATCATGCCATATTCCAGAGTATGATCGCCATGTCATACCCTATCAAAACGTGATCGCCATGTCACGTTCCTTAGGAATATGGACTCATCATCATATCTTTCATCATAGCATCTTCATTATAGCTTTAATCATAATCATGAATGCATATATATCAAAATGTATTTCATAACCTAGGTATAAGCTTTGCCAAAATTTCGGCAACATGACGGATCAAGTCCGCTTCCCCATGAATAGTGTTAGGCTACCAGTAAAACCAATCAAGTAAAATTTCAACATAGAATAGCAAAAATATCACAATAATGTCAATCATGTAGGGATCGGATCCTTATGTTCAATTCTGCCCGTTATATCAATTATGCCCGATTTTTGTAAAGTTCACCATTTTTTCTACTTAACTCATCTAGACCTAAGTTTTGGATATGCTATAGCTCTACATGTCTAGTCTCCAACCCTTTTGGTCCTATTTCATTTTGATTTGTATAACTCAAGTTATTAGTATAAGCCCCGTAACTTGACCCTACTAGACTACTCTGTTCCAGCCCGGTTTGAACTTAAGGTAAATTCATTGATGTGCTGGAAATAATTGACAATGAATATGACTCTGAAATTTTTATGGGATGTTTCCTTATATGCTAGCTTTCAAACAACATTAGTTTCACTCAATTTGGAGTTCTGTAGGGTGAGTTACACCCATCTCAACTCATACTGCCCAGATGAGAATCCAGATTTCTAGGTCAAACTTCAAAAATTCATAACTAATTCTATACTAATCCAATGGCCTTATATTTTATATGTATGGAAAGCCCTAAATGTCTAATTTCATACAAAAATGGATTCATTGAATTTAAATGGATGTAGGTTGAGCCCTACACTCCGCCGTACAAACCATCGAGGGGAAAACCCTAACAGCTTCTTGAATTCTTTTTGAATTCATGTTTTCCTTAAATCATTCCATCCAATCTTCAATTCAAACTCATATATACACCTTAAACCAGCCTTAATTCATCATCTCCTCACCTCACAATATCAAAATCTTGGATGAACCAGGAACCCTAGGCAGCCCCAACTCAAAGAAAAGAAGAAGGAAGTTAAGATTCCTACCTTGTTTAGTTGAATTCTTATTGATTTGATGTCTTAAATGGAAGCAACTCTTGATGAGACTTGAAGAGAGGTTGAAGATGGAGTGGAGATGAGTGTGTATGGAAGAGAAATGGAGAGTGGTTAGCTCCTTATGCTGCCTGAAATTCACAAGGGCAAAGAAGGGATTGAACACAAACTTATGAAGCAAGAATTCATGTAATTGGTGGATTTGTGTTGGAGTTTCAACTTGATTTTGTGACTGCCATCTTTGGCTGAAAGTGGCGCCACATGTAAGGGTGATTTGGCTAAATCCTAGCCATTCATCCTAGGGCACTCATAACATAAATTCTATTAGTTCGGTTCCGATAGTTTAAGATATCAAAATGTTACCGATTTCCTTTAAATCGGTAAACCAATTTTTTTTTTGCAGAAAATTCCTATGTGGTTTCCTATGATTCTAATCTAATTCTCTCAAGGTTAATTCTTCTAAATGTTACTTAATTGGCTTTGAGTAAATACTTAATTGAATTCTAATTAATCCCAATTATTTGCTAAAAATCGAATAACTCGGTTAAAAACGATTAAAATTTTTCGGAAGTTACATTACTACCCTCCTAAAAGAAAATTTTGTCCTCAAAATTTGATTATAAAACTAACTAGTTATAATCATAATAGTTTAAACAAAATTCATACATAAGCACACAGTAAATGTAAAATCACTTAGCATAATAGGATCAACTAAAACTAAGTTAGCCAATTCCTTATTCTAGTTTATCCCTAATTCTCGCTCTAGCTCTTCTGGGGAGTAGTCCCTTCCACGTTTATAGTAAAAACTCTTCCGGAATGTTGCGGTTTAGGAGTCGATGGTTAGTTCTCATGGTATTCCCTGATCATATGTCCTATCTTGCCACATTTGAAACACACATACTGTTTAACCAGGCAAGGCTTATTTCCATGATTCTTCCCATACTTCGGACATCGTTGCCTAACCATCGATTCTTGCAGCTGCTTGCTCTCATATTTGCCAAGGTGAAATTGCTTCTTTGGTGGTGAGGCATATTCGAGTTCCTGGTTTTCAGGTGCCGGCCTCTTTCCATAAACATCAGACTAGGCAATCTCCAACTTCTTATTATAGTCTTCCATAAGTTTGCACTTATTTACCAAGGTAGGAAAATCCCTAATCTCCATAAGGCCTATTGCTGTGAGGATATCTTCCCTCAATCCGCCTTCAAATTTGACAAACTTCCACGCCTCATTTGGATTCCGCTGATAGATTGTGGAAAACTTGCATAGCTCCTCATACTTAGCAATGTACTCTAACATGTTGCTACTTCCCTGGCAGAGTTGCATGAATTCCAACTCCTTGGCATTCCAAACTGATGGAGGAAAGTATTTATGGTAAAAAGCGTCCTTGAACACAATCTAGGTGATCTCCATCTAGGACTCTTCTAATAGCCGCTTCACACCATTCCACCAGAATTCTGCATCTGCTTTGAGCATATAAGTGGCGAAGGCCACTTTTTGGTAGTCAGTGCAGTCCAAAACAAAGAAGACCTTTTCCATTATTTTAATCTACTCGTCAGTCTTATCAGGATGAAAAGCTCCTCTAAAATTGGGTAGGTTCGCCTTTCGAAATTCTGCGAACTTGAGGTATTCCAGGTCCAATCCTAGGCCATTTGAGTATCCACCGTGATTGGCTCCAGGTTGTCTTCCCAGTTAGTCCATCATTTGGTGTGCTGCAGCAGCTTGTTCGCACATGGCATATGCCCTCTCTCAGAGTGTCCATGAAATTAGCGGGGTCTACTGAACTGGGTGCAGTTTGTGGCCTACCACGCCCCCTGGAAGCCAGTAGTTCCTAATCTACACAACAAAACATTGAGTTGATCAGGCTCAATAATAAGTAAAGTGTGACAGCAACTAATAACAATCACAGTTAGGCAATCATGCATATCTAATTTCCTATATCTTATCTGAACAGATAAGATTTATCGCATGACGTTTTCTAAGGATTCCAGAGTGCACTAGAAGCATAGTCAGTTCAACCCTTAGGTCCGGTTAGGACTGAACTGTTCTGATACCATTTTGTAACATCCTCCTTGGTATAGTACTATGCTTAAGTGATATTACCACACTCAAGAGTTATTACTGTTACCTGAGCGGACCTTATCTGGTAGCAACTTCAACCGCCTTTAAAACTTCTTGAACTATCTGGAGATAAAACGGAAATAGGAGTGAGAATTTTAAATTCTCAATAGGAATCACTAAGAATTTTCATACCGTGTTATCATTATTATCTCCAGCTGTTTCGATTTACTATGAAAAAGGTGGACATGTTATATAAACTATCTAATTTTATAGTCCGAAAACATATTATTCCAAGTAGAATCCATTTTATTCATACACTTGTCATTTGGGTGAGCCAATACAAAAATCAATTCATAAATTATACCGTGAATAATAGCTGAAACGTATTAAAATATAATAACACCATATATTGAAAACTTAAAATCTGCATATACCTTTACTTGTACTTGAATTTATGCAGATACACATAATTTTCTTTTCTTTCTTTGTCTTCCTTTACTTGTCGTACATATTCCAAAGTACGATCGTCATGTCATACTTCCTCGGGGTATGATCACCATGTCACACTCCTTAAAAATATATTCATCCTGTCACGTCCCAGAGTATGATCGCCATGTCATACTCCATCGAGGCGTGATCGCCATGTCACATTCCTTAGAGGGTGGGATCATCATGCCACATTCTAGAGTATGATCGCCATGTCATACCCCATCAGAGCGCGATCGCAATGTCACGTTCCTTAGGAATATGGACTCATCATCATATCTCTAATCATAGCATCTTCATTATAGCTTTAATCATAATCATGAATGCATATGTATCAAAGTGTAGTTCATAACCTAGGTATAGGCTTTGCCGAAATTTCAGCAGCATGATAAATCGAGTTTGCTTCCCTGTGAATAGTGCCAGGCTACCAATAAAACCAATCAAGTAAAAGTTCAACATAAAATAGCAAACATATCACAATAATGTCAATCATGTAGGGATCGGATCCTTATGTTCAATTCTGCCCGTTATATCAATTCTGCCTGATTTTTGTAAAGTTCACCATTTTTTTTGCTTAACTCATCTAGACCTAAGTTTTGGATATGCTATAGCTCTACATGTCTAGTCTCCAACCCTTTTAGTCCCATCTCATTTTGATTCGTGTAACTCAAGTTATTAGTATTTTATCTTAGACTGCCCTGTTTTTAGCTAGAATTGAACCCTTATAAGTAAAAATTCACTAAAAATAGAAATCTGGGTGAAATCATATGAAATTTATATCAAATTAAAGCTAATAGATTCAAATGAAACAAGTTGTATATCATTTGCATAAGTATATTTTGAGATATAAGCCCGTAACTTGACCCTACTAGACTACTCTGTTTCAGCCTGGTTTGAACTTAAAGTAAATTCATTGATGTGCTTGGAATAATTGGCAACAAATATGACTCTGAAATTTTTATGGGATGTTTCTTTATATGTTAGCTTTCAAATAACATTGGTTTCACTCAATTTAGAGTTGTGTAGGGTGAGTTACACCCATCTCAACCCATACTACCCAGATGAGAATCTAGATTTCTAGGTCAAATTTCAAAAATTCATAACTAATTCTATACTAATCCAATGGCCTTATATTTTATATGTATGGAAAGCCCTAAATGTCTAATTTCATACAAAAATGGATTCATTGAATTTAAACGGCTGTAGGTTGAGCCCTACACTCCGCCGTACAAACCATCGAGGGGAAAACCCTAATAGCTTCTTGAATTCTTCTTGAATTCATGTTTTCCTTAAAACAATCCATCCAATCTTCAATTCAAACTCACATATACACTTTAAACTAGCCTTAATTCATCATCTCCTCACCTCACAATATCAAAATCTTGGATGAACCAGGAACCCTAGGTAGTCCTAACTTAAAGAAAGAAAGGAAGTTAAGATTCCTACCTTGTTTAGTTGAATTATTGTTGATTTGATGTCTTCAATGGAAGCAACTCTTGATGAGACTTGAAGAGAGGTTGAAGATGGAGTGGAGATGAGTGTGTATGGAAGAGAAATGGAGAGTGGTCAGCTCCTTATGCTGGCTAAAATTCACAAGGGCAAAGAAGGGATTGAACACAAACTTATGAAGCAAGAATTCATGTAATTGGTGGATATGTGTTAGAGTTTCAACTTGATTTTGTGGCTGCCATCTTTGGCTGAAAGCAGTGCCACATGTAGGGGTGTTTTGGCTAAATCCTAGCCATTCATCCTAGGGCACTCATAACATAAATTCTATTGGTTCGGTTCCGACAATTTAAGATACCGAAATCTTGCCGATTTCCTTTAAATCAGTAAATTTTTTTTTTAGAAAATTCCTAGGTGGTTTTCTACGATTCTAATCTAGTTCTCTCAAGGTTAATTCTTCTAAATGTTACTTAGTCGGCTTTGAGTAAATACTTAATCGAATTCTAATTAATCTCAATTCTTTGCTAAAATCCGAACAACTCGGTTAAAAACGATTAAAATTTTTCGGACGTTACACTTCCTCTCAGTTTTACCATTTTGATGAGTTTAACGACATGGCAATCTATAAATGTGTAAGGGACCGAGTCCCTAGGGGGATTAAAGTGTACAAAAGAAAGGAATTCAGGGGTAGTTTAGGAAATTGAGTAAAACCTGCAGAGAGGTACTTCTTACCATTGTTTGTTTGTAATGCTTTAATACAACAACCTGTGAATTTCTCAATCATGAGCTTTTATTGCTGAAAAGCTTGAAAGATTTGAAATTTGTTTACTAGAAGGTAAATACAAGTGTATCTAGAATAGGCATCAATAAAACATACATAACATCTAAAGCTAGATCAAGAAATGATAGGTGATGGAGCCCAGCCATCAAAATAAAGAAGTTCGTGAAGGGAATGAAAGTTATGTGTAGAAATTTCATAGGGCAATTGATGAAGTTTAGCCATACAACAAAGTTCACAAACAGGAATCTTTAATGGATCTTTATTAACAGAAAGATTACATTGAGTAAAGACTAAATCGACTATTTTATAGGCTGGATGGCCTAATCTTCTATGCCTCAAATCAAATGAAGTACATTGAGAGTAAAATGTAGAAGGCGTTGATTAGGAAGATCACATTCTGAAATTGATAGACTCCATCTCTAAGTCTGCATTGGAGAAGAATCTCCATGGTAGTCTGAGATTTAACATAACAAAAATCAGGATAAAATTCAAAATAAACTTGATTATCTCTAGCAAACTTAGATACGCTAATTAGATTCTAGTTATGTTTGGCACATGCAAATGGTTATGAATTTTGAATTCAATATCAGATATGGTTTAGGAATAGAACTACCAATGTGATGAGTAGGCTTACCAGTACCATCGCCTATATAGACTTGATCGAGCGAACTGCATCTTTCAGAAGTAAATTGGTGAGTGCACCTGAATTCGAGAACCAAGTAGGATCTTTTAATGTAGCAGGGGTGGCCAAGTTGGCTCTCAGGTTATGAAAAGAAGGAGGGGGAGGTGGAGGTGGAGGTGGAGGGTTAGGTGCAAAAGAAGGATTATTTTGTGTTGATCTCTGAGAGTATTGGAAAGATTGATTAAATGGATAGAAACATTGCCATACTATATGGCCAAAATTCCCACGAAGTTGACATTGGGGTCGATTAGAGTTATTCCATGAGTTTCTACCGCTTCTAAAATTCCTACCCCCTCTGCCTCTATGGCCACCAAACCCTCTAATACTAAATCTTGGTTCCTAAAAGTAAGTTTGTGACACTTCAGCTTGAACTAGTGGTACCTCAGATTTCCTAAATCTTTCTAACATTTCTTCTTGAGTCATTAGCAGGGCTTCTAACTCATTTATAGAAAATAGTTCTGATCTAGATAAAACAACAGCAATAAGATGTGCATAATCTTCATTAAGTCCATCTAGAAGTACCTTTATGTGCTCATCAACAGTTATTGGAGAGCCTACCACAGCTGAAGAATCAACTGCCTTCTCGATTTTCAGCAAGTAATTAGATGCAGGGTCTTGTTTCTTAATGGCTTTGAGTTGAGTCTTGAGTTGTCTGACCCTTTCTTCATTTGTGATGCAAAATAGATTTCAAGTCTTTCCAAATCTCGTGCAAAATTACAGCCCACCATGCGATTCTTGAAGGCTATATCCATTGAAAATAGCAACCAAGACATAAGGGAGTAGTCTTGTTGCCTCCACTCCTTGTAATTCTGTGATTCAACTCTTGCTGTGTCATCGTCTTTTGAGGAGAATCGTGCAGGAACTTTATCCTTGTCAAGATGATCATTCAAATTCTGACCTTTGATTGAAGCCAAGGCTAGTTGTTGCCAAGGCAGAATACTTTCTTCGTCTAACTTGTCTGCAATAGGATTAGCAATGACCTTCGGTGTAAAGAAGCTATTGTTGTATGTGGAAGTAGCAATCAGCTCAATGGTCACCAAGGATCAACTGAGCTCTGATACCATGTGAGGTATCAGATCTCAAATGATCTTCGAAGAAAACGTTGTGAAAGAGAGAATGTAAGCTAGAAAGAATGAAAACTATACTCTGTTTATTCATTGAACTGATGTCTGAAGGAATACAAAGAATGACTTTACATAAAAGTGAAGGGTATACACTATAACAGACTTAGCTAATAACAACTATAACTAAAAAAGTTAATCACAGTTGTCAATAATAGAATTAACTAACATCAGTTCTTTCCTATCAATAACAAACTCATTTTTAATTAAAATCAACTTTACAAGATTAAAGTTGATTTAAATTTGAGTTTGTAAATTCTAATCCAAACACACTTGTCAGTGTAGCCAATCGAGATCCAACTCTTGCTCTTTTACATGATAATTACTAGGAGAAAGTGACAGTAAAATGATAACCGTAGGAGGATCAACATTATTTCAAGTTTCACATGACTCAGCGCTACTTTAGCAACTTCAAGAACTAGTCTCAAGAGCTAATTAAATGAAGCCAACCTAAGCTGATATCTGCTTTAAACGTATCTATCTTTAGATTGGGAAAGCTAGTGAAATCTTCCCATAAAGCAATCACATCTTCATCGCAGGTCACATACAATTCATGCTGCAGATGCTGAAATTTATCAACTGAGGATGGCAATTGATGCAGTCCGCTCAAACTTGAGCAGCCCCACATGTAGAGCTTCTTAAGACTAAGCAAGTCACCAATGTCCCTTGGTAATTGGTTAAGCTTTAAACAGCCTGAGATGTCAAGACAACTTAGCTTTTGAAACCTTCCAACAGATTCTGGGATCTCAGGCAATTCAGTACAGGAACTAAGCCTTAGCAATTCCAAGTTCTCCAGGTTTCCAATTTCACGGGGCAGTGCAGAAAGCTTGTGACAGCTAGTGATACTAAGCTTCTTCATGGTGGTAATGTTACAGAGATCAGAAGGCAATATCTCCAGATCATTGCAATAGTCAATGCTCATCTCCTCTAGATTTGGCAATGCATCTGAAATTTGGATTGAACTATTTTCAAAAGCCTGCCTTGTATTACACATATAAAGCGATAACTTTTGCAGATTCCTCAATTTGCAAAGCCGAGGAACTGAAAGATTCTCCAGCCTGATCCTTTTCATGTCAGGCAAAGAACCAAGTAGCTCAAAATTGTTTAATTCAGAAGGATGGAAACCGTAGTTTGTGGCTATGAGGACTTTAAGTTTACTCATTATCTCAGTGAACTCTGGTAAGGAGTACTTGCTGGAACGAATACATAAAACCAGAACCTCAGCTTCATTAGGTCGCAACATGTTGCTCCAATCTGAAGTGAAGGTCTCATCTGCAAAAGCATCCTCTATGGCATCAAGAATGGAAGATCATGAATGCATAATATACAAGCCTTTGTGAGCATATAATATGGACATAGAGGGTGTCTTTGAGAAACAAACCAGTTGAAATACACAACGTGCGTGCAACGACCTGTTTCTGATCCTTTGGAATCCACCTTTTGGTAAAGACTGACAACATGCGGGAAACGATACCTTGTTGATTCTGTCCTCTCCACCATTCAGGGCGATTATTTCCACTCAAGTCAATCACCAGTCTTTTCCGCTGTTCAAATGGTTCTTGGTTGCATTCACGGATTGCTAGGTCTCTAAGGAGATCATGCTGCATAAGGAAGTGTTTGTTATAGCCCATTTCCGTATCCATTGCAACTTTCCTGTTACTGCTCAACAAGCAGGAATAATTAGTTACTTAGGGAAGAACCACATTCGTAAAAGTGATTAGTAATACTCTCTTGTGCTATGGTAATTGTTGTTCCAGAAAAGGATCTACAAAGCTCCCTGGTGAAATGTGCTCTTGACGAGTTGTTATACATGCAGCAGCCTACATTCAAGATTCTATTCGGATAAGATGCATTCACCGACATATATATCATACAGTTCGGTATTTTTAATTCATATATTGTATTTTTAATCACGTGTCATGGAGTAATGCATTTACAGCTACATCCTTGCAGAAAGTGATCCCAAATTTGAAAGCATATAAACTCCTTCACAGATTCATGTAAACTGAGCAGATAAATAACGCTATAATTAAGTTCGTCTAACTTATATCACCCAAAAGCATGCATATTAGAAGTTGATAATTATTAGAAGTAATGTCATCATGATCCAACATTTTCTCTATATTTAAGTTGCCTGAGTCTTTATCACCAGAGAGGCGTTTTCAGCAGTACAATATAATTCCAGCAATTTTCATACATGTAGTGAACAATTTAAGCTGAAAGCTATTGTTATAAAACCCATGTTCATTGAAGAAGAGATTTTGCCATCCTATGATCATTGCTAGAACTAGTTAGCCAAATGGATACGGAAATGGGCTATAACAAATAGTTAGCATAACAAACAGGCATACCTCCTAAGTATATTTATATGTGCATAAGAGTAAAAGTAAGTACTTTATAATAAATAGTTAGCATACCTTCTGTCTACAAGTTTAGCCAAATGCCGGTTGGCTAAGTCATGAACATATATCGCACCTATGTCGTCATTGACTATGCAGCTCTGTCCACATGTCAATAAGGGCAGCAACGGGGATCTTATGGTCTTCAGGAAATAATCCTAGGTCCATGAAGCAGTCCTTGATGATGGGCTTACTTTCCAATACATCATCTAAGCATTTTTGGAGTCTGTTGAGCAAATCATCATCAGAATCAAGAATAGAATGACCTTTGGACAACTCCATCTCGATTCTTTTCCACACCCCAAATGGCTGCCCACAGAGAGATTTACCAATGACTTCAATGGCTAGCGGTGAACCCCAACAACTGCTCGCTACCTAAATTTGAGTGCAAGCAAACAACGTCAGTGACTGAGGTGTTAGAGGGCCCTAAGTCAAACACGGATTTGGCAACTCCTTAAATTTTTCTAAACAGCAATATAATTTTTAAATATGATATTGATATATACTCATGCAATTTGTTTGTGACAAAAACACAACCCCCTTTGCAGCCATTGAACTTCTACACTGCGCTAAATCATTATCTTGGGCAAACCGATTCACTGACATGTAAGGGAGATAAATAAACGTTATGACACTGACAAAAATAAATATAAAAATGAATGCTTATACATTATATTGATCAAGTGTCCTAGTAATGGAGAATGCTATCCTACATGACATAAACACTGGGTGTCCCAAAATTTTAAAGCCAAACATTCATGAATGAACTCACATATAAATTTTATTTTATTTTTTTTTGGTTTCAAATTCATACATCAAACTAACCCAAAGAAAATGTATTGAATATTTTGATTTGGACAAATCGAGAAAATAAACTATAGTATAGTATATAATAATTATCGCATATACAAACAGAAGAGAGGACCTTTTGAATCAATTCTTCATGAATAACGGACGATGTTGCGTCATTCGGGAGGGCAAAGTGACGCAAGAGTCTAACTGAATCTTCAGGACAAAGCGGGTCCAAGCGACATGAATATTCGAATCTTGGAAACTTAACTCTCGAGGTCACCAGAACCTTATAATCTGACAAGTGTGGAACCATGAACGAATCAATCAGGGATTCTGAGCCTTTCCAAACATCATCCAGCACCACCATCATCGGACTTTGACCAATCTCCGCCAGCAAATTTTTCAATTGCCTAACCGTACGCTCACCACGAAGGTCAGGCACGTCCGATCCATAGTGTCGAAATAGTTTGTGCAGAATGTTCTTAAAATTGGGACTTTTGGACACAGTGACAAACAATATGTTTTCCCTGAATTTATCTAGTCCAAACAAACAAAAAGTTATGTTAACATATATAGGAGGACCATTAAATGTGTTAATTTGTTTTTCAACCATTAATAACATTTTTGAGTTTCAGTTGCACACTCTGAACTATGGTTCAGATTTTAGAGTATGTAAAATGTGTTTCAACCGATCTGAACTTGTTTAATAAAATCATGGTAAGTTATATTCGGCATAGTTTAGATCTCAAATCATTATTTGAATATAAGCAAATAACAATAGTAACAACAACTACTACTTTTTCATTGAACTAAATACCTCTTTACAAACTTCAATCAAAACACATTAAAGGATATGATTATTCTTGAAGAAATGAATTTTTTTTTTTTTTCAAAAGCTGAGTTATTTCAAAGAAAGTTGAGTATTTTGCGAATGTGAATGATGGTAGTAAACTGACCTCTGACGTGCTGATCCCAACAGAGCAATGAAGCCATCGTGGTCTTCCCAGATCCAGCCAAACCGGTCAATACGAAGACCGATTCACCGCTCTGTAGGAGCTGCCTCTTCAACTTGTTAAATGGGACATCCAATCCAACGGTCAGTTCCGGTGTTACTGGAGCCTTAAACAGACCTCTGAACTGTTTCCCATTAAGATTTCTGACCAAAGACAGGGTCTCTCTGACCAAAGACAGGGACTCTCTGGTATCCCTTGCTATCACAGATGGCATGACAAGAGTAAGGCTCCTGACTACTACGTCGTACGCTTCCTGAAGCTCACCCTGGTAACGAGGCCAGCAACAGCACTTCCACCAGGGTACATTTGAGTGCTTATTGGCAACGTTTCCGGCTTCTTCCAGACCTTCCAAAAGCCTAGTTGTCGCTTCATCTGCTTCGTCGAATCGGCTCATATCTTGGACCCCTGGAATGGCACTTCGTACGACGGACTCGAGATTTTCGCGTGTGGCTTTGAGCTGCCTAGCCGTGCAGAGCCGATCTATAACCGGCCTCGCCACTTCTTGAAACACAGCGCCAAGAGCAGCCCCTTCGACCAGTCCTGCTGCCATAACTGGAGTCGCCTCAAAAGCCACACACAAAAACCTCACAAATCTCAATTAAAACGAGATCTAGCTACAACCTCGGAACCGCCCCTATTGTTCGGCCGTTTGATATATGATGTTTTACCTCTTGAAGCGAGTGAAACTGATACAAGTCGCTAACTCTCTAAAAAAGTACACTGCAGACGCTCTTAGTCACTTTAGATATTGGAAGGAAGGGAAACACGGCTATAATTGCATTGCTGCAGGGAATGGGACAGCACTGCAGAAAGACAAAAACATGTATGAGAAAAGCTTGGTGCGTGTTACGCTAGTCCCACCCTGTCTTGGAATTTCTGATACTCCGCCGCTTTATGCACAAAAATAACGCGGCATTGTAGAATTTAAAATTGCTACTGAGGACCTGTCATAATATTTGCTGCAAAATTAGGGATTTGCATTTTACGGGATCTATATTCTTGTAGAAATAGCTCTGCTGTCATTCTACTCCGGTAAGGTTTTGGATGGCTTGTGGTTTGGAGGCACATTGTTGTCGATAATGACATGGGTGATTTCCACTTGTTCATGGACCACCCCGATGATTGTCTAAGGTCGCCATGAGTTATTGTCAATAATGGATGGCTTTTGGACCTGGGCGTAGTGAGTTATTGTAACATTAGCGAGAATCCCATCATAATTTTCCTCAACTTTAAAAAATGGATATGGTTAATATTTCAAAATATCTATCGCATTAAAACTAATTTTATGATTGTGGCTAATGTTTTGAAAACTTGACCAAACTGCCATTTGAATCGGTTGGAACATGAACCATTCATATTTTCAGTTTAAATAGTTTTTTCTTTTCATTTAATCAGATTTTGATAAAGTTTCAACCACAAATAAAACTGGTTAAACCAAATGAAACATGAACAGGAGGCCTTGCTCATTCAACATTGATTGTGACACATGAACCTTTGTCTTATCAAGGGGATTGTGAACATAGAACATTATGTTATTTTTTTTATAATTTATCCATATGTGTTGTGAGCTAATCCAGTAATCTCGATGGCACTTTGAAACTTAAAGTTTAAACTTCTAAGGATTACAGGAAATTTTAAACAGAATTTGCACTAATTTTGATTTGTAATTTCTATTATCTCACATTTATTTATCATTTTATCCTAATCTTTGGAGTTGATATTTCTTTCCTATTACGGGGCTTGTGGGCTAAACTAATTTTTATTTCATTATAGGTGGATGCTGTGGTTTACCTAGTTGACGCATATGATAAGGAAAGGTTTGCAAAATCAAAGAAGGAGCTGGATGCTCTTCTTGCTGATGAGTCACTGGCAAAAGTACCTTTCCTTATCTTGGGAAACAAGATTGACAAGCCTTATGCTGCATCAAAGGATGAGCTACATTATCACATGGGGCTGACCAACTTCACCACAGGAAAGAGCAAGGTCAATCTGGCTTACTCAAATCTCTGGCCTCTGAAGGTGTTCTTGTGCAATATTGTCCGCAAGATGGGGTATTGGGAAGGCTTTAAGTGGCTCTCTCAATACATCAAATGAAGAGGATGCAGACAATAAGTGTGCTCCTAGTTGTTGATTTTCCTCCCAACTAATGGAATCTCTCAGCATTAGCTGTGTAGTTTCCAGGCTTGCTGCGCTTGTAGAATAGATACTTCAATGATAGTTTTACTTCTACTTTTATTGCATTCTTTATACTATTTCAAAAATTATGCTTTCCTATTTTACTGCTTGAATATCACATTTTAGTGCCAAGGCCTCATCAATAAAACAATTTTATAAATGCTAGCCATGGTCATAATATCTTTATTTCTTCCCATTCCTTTCCTATATTCTGCTCAAACAATTACATGTACATGTGATGCTAACTATTGAAACAATTGCTAGACAGCCAAAATCTTTTTGTTAGAAATTTAGTGTCAAAATGATATGACATGGTTGGTAACTTTTGAATAAAGCTTCATAGGTGACCCATTCAATACATTAAAGTAGTTTGAAAGGGTCATAAGTTCAAATCTACACTAACGAATTTACAAATTGCAAGATCTACAAACTATACAAAACAGCACCAACCTATCACTAGTTTGTTACGTAAGTTTATCGAGTTGACTACATCCCAAAGATAATAAAAAAAAAAAAAACCTTTCATGGAAGCCTTGTCTCTATCTTCATTATCATGTCAACTACATAAGTAAGGAGTTCTTCAAATTCCAATTCTAGCTACACAAAGCAAATATAAAAGTAAGTAAACACACGAAACCTAATCATATCAGCAAAAATTTGCATATGTTAATCCCCTTTGCTTGATTGTGGGCTAGCTTCATCCTGCTATACTCTTCTTGTGCTTTCTTAGAACCGAACATGGCTTGTACCCGTACTACAGACCTCTCAACACGTTCTTCAACTTGTCTCCTACTAGTCCTAAAGAAGTCCTTCGCTATATCACTTTCCTGCTTCTCATCTTTCATTTCACCGGCAAGATTGACCTGGAATTGCACACAAATGGATTACACCTTGGCCTTGCACATCATATTCAGTAGTCTTCATCAAGTATTGCCAATGTTTGGAGACAAAAGATATTTTGGAGGCGAATTTCCTAGCCTCTTTTAGTGCATTAGGTGTCACTTTACTAGAGAAAATATTAAGGCACTTTTTTGTATCAAAAGGCAAATGAGCAAGCCTAATCTAAAGTTGAAATTCTTCCCAGTTATATTTCTCTTCCATATAAGCAACAGGATCATGCAAAATAGAAGTACGATATTCAAAATTAACAACTTGACTAACTGGCTTGTGGACATTGACGCTCATATAAATATTCACAAATCCAGGAGAATGCGGTGGTACCTAGCATTGGTAGACCCCAACCAGAACAATTTCCACAGGAATACTTACATCACTGTAGACACACAATAGATTGAACTTTGCAAGGTGTTGATAGTTATTATGAAATAATCCAGTCACAAGGATCTGTGAGAAGCAAGGAGAGTTAGATTAGTTATAATTGCATAATACTAGTAGCAAACATATGAATTTATCATAAGGCAAGTATTCACTGTATAGTATTAAGTTACAATATATACACATGAAGATGCACATGCTTGTCACCAGAGTGCTACTCATGATAACAACTGACAATGCATTTTTTAACAATGAAAAAGAATTGACAATTCATTGTCCTCATGGAGTTTTAGATTTCATAGTTTAAAGCTTTGGAATTTCATAGGCATACTTTATTGTCCAGAATTGAACAAAAAGGCTAAGAAATCAACTAAAAACTAGATATTTAATATAATGGGAATGAAAGATATAATTATAACAGGAAAATAATGACTTGCAAGTAGGCATATGAGAATAGCAAAACAAAACCTTAGTTTTCTCAATGGAAGATGCGCATGCTGGGGACACATCAGTGACAATAAATACTTGCTCGGGCAGAGAAAATTGTTGATTACTGACCACAATGATGAATATGGTTCATGAACAAATCAAGAAATTGAGGATTCAAGAGCTGAATCATCTACAGAACAAGGTGAATTAGATATGATGTTGTTTATCCACATTCCAGAGTTGTCCTGACTTTGCAAGCCTTGATTTACCAAAGTGTCCAAGGAATCAACAACACCCAAAGAGATAGGAGGCGAATAGTATTTTTCCCACCACCTCCATCTACAGTATTTTCCCAACCTTAGCCATCTTTGTACCTGTACCTAATCCAAATTCTGCAATTTCCTTCACCACGAAAAAAAAAAAGAAAATTGGAGAATGAACGCAAACAGAGAAATGCAATGGCAAATGGATCAGGACTTGGAAGGAAGGGAGGAATTGAAAAGCTAGGGTCTATTAAAACAAAGACAAGCTGTTAGCCTTTGTATTTAAAATAAATGAAGTTGAAACTTGAACCAAATATTCAAGACAATTAGGGTTTCGCTCACACGATTGCCGACGGTGACAAGAGCACTCTTTGGGCTTCACACTCATGAGGCCTAATATGCAAAATCGATATGGCATATCGCGGGTTCAATCCCAATCATCCGATTTTAATGAAATACATCTAATGGTTAAAAAATATGAACTATCACAAACTCCCAGACATGTGTAGGCTCAACTTATATGATATCAAAAAGCTGTGTACGTATAAGTTACAGAGAAAAGCTCTTTTATCAAAATAAATTTTGTATAAAATTGAACATTAATGACGAGTTTCATCTAAAATATCTTTGTTTAATTGATCCGAGAGCATAATCCATACAAATATTTCTCTAAGTTATATGTCATTGACATACTCTCCTATGAGCCCTTGACTTGTTGAAAAAAAAAAAGAAATAAAAACCAATGATTTGTACGGTTGATTTGCAGTTTGTCGATGAGCAGACCAACTTGCGTTCACGTACAAGTTCCTATCGTGTATACTGCGATAGCCACCAACCCTTCTTCCTAAGTGGGAAACCCTGACGTGTATATACGGAGAGAAATGTTTAATAAAAATCACTATATAGTAGACATATTTATACCAATTGTTGAATGCTTCCGAGATATTTCCGAGGCCCTTTACTTTTCTTTTCCCCCAAGTTTCTCGGTAAACGCGTCTTCAAGGTACAGATTATGTGCGATTTCATTTGTTCTGTTTCTTTGCACTTCCTTGGCCTAAGTCATTGAGCAACTGCTATGGGCTTTCTTAGCATCATTAGTTTTGATAAAAATCACTATATAGTAGACATATTTATACCAATTGTTGAATGCTTCCAAGATATTTCTGAGGCCCTTTACTTTTCTTTTCCCCCAAGTTTCTCGGTAAACGCGTCTTCAAGGTACAGATTATGTGCGATTTTATTTGTTCTGTTTCCTTGCACTTCTTGTCCTAAGTCATTGAGCAACTGCTATGGGCTTTCTTAGCATCATTAGTTTGGCGTATGCATCATGCATCTTGTAAAGATATATAAGTATGATTTAAAGATATATCTAAGTATTAAATATTTTAGAGATGGAAAAATAAACTTAACTCATTGAATTGGTTGACTAAATCTATCAAAAATAATGGATTGAATTGATATATTAAATCCATAAAAAAATTTGAGCTCGTCTAACCTGTCCTGCTTCACCCGCAGATTTAAACAGGTTGGGGCGGATTGAACCTGCAGGTTGGCATGGTTTTTTTTTTTTTTCGGTCAAAGGCTTATTTAAGTGAATGGTTCTAGTAAAGAGAAGAGATCAAATGCCAGGCTTGAAAAAAATGAGATCAAACGTAACAAAGAGAAGAGAACCTCGAAGCTTTGCCACCAACATCACGTTATTATTGTGTTAAACATAGACGTGACATGTGTTCATGTCCAAAGCTTTGTGTACGCTTTGGTTTGCTGCTCATAGATAACATTTTAGTTAAAGAACTTAATATGTAGACAATAAGAGTAGGCTACCAACCGAATATTTTAGAGGAATTGCAGGATGTGCAATTCAAGGAACTGGACATGATATCTACAATCAAAATATAAAGTGATGAAACTATATCATTCTAATTAATTAATTTTGTGTTGGGATTAAGTTTGTATATAAATTACATAGTTTAAGTAAATTTTTTGTTAAATATATTTTTTAATTTTTAATTTTTTTAAAATAATTTAATTCATTAAAAATATTAAAATAAATTTATGTATATTTTTTAATTTTTTGATTGATCAACCTGCCAATCCACCATTAAACGGGGCAGGTTAGGATATTGAACCTATTTTTCTAAAGTACTGCCTCAGCCTACCGCTTTTATGGCTTTTGACACGTAGAAGCAGATTGGGTAGGCCCACTTTTCCAATGCTAAAATATTTATAGTATATCATAATAATTTTTAAATTTTAGATAAATTTTAGAATTATAATTAAATATATTTTAAAAGTGATTAAAATTTATTTACATAATCCTAAAATATTTTCAAAATATCTATTTAATTTTAGAATCATGCACATAAAATTTATTTAATTTCAAAATTATACAGGTAAGATTAAGAATTACTATATTGTATCACAAGTATTTTAAAAATAATTAAAATTTATCTATATAATCCTAAAATATCCCCCAAAAACTTTGTTTAATTTTAAGACCATACAAATAAAATTTTATTTTATTTTAGATTATACAGATAAGTTTTAAAAATTATTATAATATATTATAGATAATTGGTATATCAATACACTATCAAATTCCATCCATTGAATTAAAAAGTTGCATGGTGCAACTTTCACTTCCAATGCACCAACGACGCCGCCCATTAATTATCAGCAAGCTACAATTATGATTTGTGCACAATACTTAATCGTAGTAATAAGACCAACAAATTATTGAGCAAGTGGTAAATAACTTGGTCCTAGTAAGAATTAGAACATAAATGCGAATACTAGAAAGCACATTTGTTAGAAGAGGGAGTAATCGTAAATACTATATCCCGTAGAATTATGAGAGTAATATCTCCCACAATTTTATAAACAAAAAAAAAAGCTATCAATAATAAATGAAAGTAATTATATGTACAAGATTAAAATAATAGGAGATTAATTTTGATATAACGTCAGTGTAAAAGAGTTTTATATTATTATCTAATCATATATTAATATTTGTAGGATTTTTGATATAATAGATATGAAATATTTTTACTGATGTGATAATATATAATTAAATATCTGTATAAAACTCTTTTTACATTGATATTCTATCAAAATTAAATTTTTCTAATATATACTAGGTATTTTTCAAGTTATATAAAAGTTATCAATTTAGTTGATTAAACAAGATTTTAGGTTTGAGTCTTGTGGATAGAAAAAACTAGCGTTGGAAGAACTTTACTTCCTTAGTAAGCTTATCTAAAATCAGATTAGTTAGAATCTAGTAAACTTTTGGTTACTGGTAGTCCATACCAAAAAGAGGAACTACAGTAGCAATTATTTTTTATCATAAACTAATGTATCTATGAAAGACATTGTTAGAGAGTGAAGTGAAGGTTTGACCTAAAATTAGTAAACTATAATAGAAGGATATCATTTCTTCTCTATAATAGTATAGATAATTGTATGAGAAATACTCACGAACACAATAGACTATTCTTAATGTAAGTTTGGAATAAGCATCGAGGCAATTTGTCAGGGACTTACAACTTGGCCTATTTACTATCTGGCCTTGCTAGCTTATTTATTAAAGGGTCAGGTTGAGAAGTATAGTTAATTAAATGGGACAAGCTTTAGGCCTTTAAAAAGCCTTTTAACTTTTAAGCTTAATAGATCAGATTATCTAGTGATTTATATTATTATTGTACATATTATAGTATTCTAATATTTATATTATATAATTACTTTATAAATAATTTATTATTTTTATTATATATTTAAATTTATGAAACAACTCAAATGCTTATCCTTTTTGGGTTGATTAAAAAAATTTCATTTGTCCGTCCATTGATTTTTTTAGAAGTAAGTATTTTAGTCATTAAAAGGCTCAGTACAAAGTAAGCATTTAAATATGCTTTTAGGTATCTCTAGAATAAAATAAAATTAAAAGAAATATGTTAAGTAAATAAAAACAGGCTCAAACCTTGAGGTTGAAAAATAGGGAGAGTCTATTTTAAGGCACAGCTTAAAGTTCAAGAATGAGAAGTGCGAAAACTCGTACCCAGACATTGTTCGAGTTTTTAGGAACTTATCCTCAACACTCAACTCAGAAGCCGATTCACTTAAATTTTGAACAAATTAGGAATTTAGTTTTAATATATTGTTAGTAGATTTTTTTTATATATCCTCATTCAATTATATTGTCATATCATTACAAATATTTATGTCTTACCATAATTATCTTAAACATCATATAAAAAATAAGATATAATTAAATGATAGTATAAAAATTTTATATTAACAATATATTAAAATTAATCTTATAAATTTGATGATTATTAATGAAATTAGTTGAATTTAAAGTATATTTTACTGAATGTATATAATCCGAAGGTATGCATTTGTTACCATAATAAATTTACATGTGTAAAGGAAAATCATAATAATTAGTGTAAAAATAATCATAATAATTACGTAATACTATATGTCTTAAACGTTAATAGCGTAAAAAAATAATAAAATAAAATTAAACAGGTATAAGAAATCATATCGGGTGTTTGGCAACCTCAAAAATTAAGTTAACTTGGTACAAAATAGAACCAATTATGTTAATCGGTATAAAAATAAACTAGTTTTTTATTGAGCGTTGTTTGGTTCGATAGCTTAAAAATTAGTTTTGACATATGTGTTCTCTTTCTTCTTCTTATGTACCTCTTTTTCCTTGATTACATAATTAAAAAAACCAATCTAGTGGACAGTGGCAGTGGGTGGTGGCGGCCGGTGGAAAATAGTGGAGGCTAGTGACGGCAAATGGGACAGGGGCAACAATAGACAGTGATGGCTAGCAATGATAGATGGTGGCAAATAAGGCAGGCAGCGCCAGGGGATGGTGGTAGACATTGGTGGATAATATGGTCATCAGCCGGCGGCAATAAATAGTGGCGGATAGAGTAGCGATGGAAAATGATGGTGGCTAGCGATGGCAGACGATGACAAATGGGGCAGATGGTGGCTATAGACGATGGCAGACTGTGGTGGATGATGTGGCTGTCATCGACAGTTAATAGTTGCTGACGATGGCAATTGGCAGCAGTTGGCGACCGGTTGTAGTCGACAATGGCCTTAGTGGTAGTCAACGACAGACGATGGTGGGCAGTAGCAATAAATGGTGGTAGACAGCGGCAACAGATAGTTGACAAAGTCAACAAAGAAAGAATTAATTGGTGTGAAGTGAAAAAATTAATAATGAAAAGATATAAAATAGAAATAGAAAAAATTGAAATAAAATAAAATAAATTTAAAATTGGCATTTTTAAGAACTAATTTTAAGTCTAAATTAGTTCAAATAAAAACTAATTTAAAAACATTCAGAGTTACCAAATAGTATTCATTAAAAATTAGGTCCTGTTATACTTACTTATCTGATTTTTCTAATTTATCAAACACCCATAGATTATAGTAATTTGCGTAAAACGAGAAGTGCGCAAATCGTATCACTTCACGAAATATGCTAGGATATCCTTATTCGTTATGAAAATGATTCTCGCATTCGTGTATGCAGTTTTTAGTCGAACTTATCCCTATCCTTCTAAATTTCGAATTATATTTCAAGTTCAACCCTATCTCATGAAGATTTTGAAAAAAAGACTGCCTGTGGACATAGGATTCAAGTGAGAACGAATACTTATATTTCTTTATGAATAGTATGCGGATATTTATTTTTAAGACTTGTTAAATGACTTAAAAATGGACAAATACCTGACTAAAAGAGTGCGAAACGAGATCAACTTGAGCTAAAATTCAACAGTAGTCGCCCATGCTTTTGCAAGTCAAGTTAACGACAACAACTAATTAGTAGTTTATTCACAGGTTTGCAACTAAAGCTCTAGGTTTTGTATCAAAAAGAACAAAAGCACTTTGTCAGCATAAAAAGACCACAAGTACGTATAGCCTATAAAAATTCATGCTAGCGATTGTGTCCTTACCCTCCAAGACGCTTCCCAAAGCACCGCTTCTGTCGCTTGGATTTATCGAAGACAAATTGAATTGTTGCCAACTAGTATATTACAGACAGTTTGGCGGCTGTTTAATTGTCAGAGTTTAATTTTGATATATTAATAATATAAAAAAAATTATATAATTAATTAATTTTATTGTTTTAATTTATATGCCGTTCAAATAATATGTATAAAAAGAAAACCCCTAGCCACCTGCATTTGAGTGCAAGCAAAAAAAAAGAAAAAAGAAAGAATTCAGTGGTTGAGGTTTTGATCTCAGGAAGACTAGCTACAAATTCTTGTTTGAGGTTCCAAACAAGGCTAAACTAATAATTTTTTGAAAACATATATTTTTTTGGTGCTAAGAAGGTCCTGGAGGAGTTAAGGAAAGTAGGAAAGGAATGGGGCAAACGGGAATTAAACCCTTGATCCAAAGCTAATAATCCTCTTGCCACAAGGATCAAGGGAGGTGCCACTTGAGCCATAGCTCGTTGGCAACATTTCAATATAATTTGTCGATGGAAAAAGATAAGTGCACTACAATCCAAATTAAAATTTTCACATATTTATATTGACATCTCGCATGCTAATAACTAATAATTAATGTGTACTATGCAAAGATTAAGAATGATAATCAATTACTATTTCATTTAATATTTAACACTTTAAATTTGTAGGTCATTATTATCTCTTACTATCTATATTTTTAATATAATTGTTAAGAGGTGGTTCGGAACAAAAACTTTTTTTTTAACTTAGAGCACCCAAAATTATATACTCTAAGTAATATATATCATACAAATGGTATATAAAAATGATGCCCAAAGAATGATTTCTTAATGGCAAAAATGATGCCTTGAGTCATCATGGCCAAAGCAATGCTACACAATAATAACAATAATAATAATAATAATAATAACAACAATAAAGACTAATTCTACACAACTAAAATAATCTAGTGAAATTTCTTTTAAAAAATCATAGTATTGTTGGATAAAATGAAGTGATATGACCCACTTATTTTTTCAAAGGTTAACAATTATATCAAATAACTAAATTCTGACAAAATTTTCTAATTTTTTAATATCTTTCATTAAAAAAAATTTATTTATATATACTGTCATTATAAATTTTTTT
Source organism: Pterocarpus macrocarpus (assembly GCA_031439585.1). Classification (NCBI taxonomy): domain Eukaryota; kingdom Viridiplantae; phylum Streptophyta; class Magnoliopsida; order Fabales; family Fabaceae; genus Pterocarpus; species Pterocarpus macrocarpus. The sequence goes on along the minus strand of CM062513.1, from coordinate 28,573,462 downwards.
TATATAGACATCTAATTATGCATTGTCACATTAATCTAAGTGTTTGATTCAACCACCTATTACTTGAATAATCATACAAGTAGAACGATATAATTGATTAATTGTATGAAAATCCTTTACACTTTCAGTACAACCAAATTAAACTCAAAAAAATATGGTCAAAATTTTGACATAAAACAAAAATGATTGCTCTATGAAATAATGTGATAGAGGCTATTTATTCATCATAGAGTCAACAAAAATGGCACTTCAGATCCATAGCAAATGAAAATTTTGAATTTTAATATTTTGACAAAATGAAAAACAGGAAGCAAGCTATAGATGACTATAAACAAAGTGAGAGGAAGAACCCTTCGAACAAAATCATCAGTCTCAGGAACTTTAGTGAAGTGGCTGAAAGGAGTGACTGCATCTTCAGGAGAAAGCGGTTTCAACTGGACGGAAGTACCAAATCTATGAAAGTTAAACCTGGAAGTCACCAGAATTTTATAATCTGGCAACTCATGAGCCTGGAAGTCGTCAATAAGGGATTCTGAGGCAGACCAAACATCATCCAGGACTAACAGCAGCGGCCCGTTCCCAATCTCCTGTAGCAAATTTTTCAATTGTCTTACCGTATGGACGTCACCAAGGTCCGCAAAGTTCTGGCTATAGCTTTGAAATAGTGCCTGTACAATAGTCTTCAAATTGCGAGTTTTGGACACAGTGATAAACAATATAGTTTCCCCAAATTTATCTAGTCCAAACAAACAAACACAAACAAACAAACAGATTTGTAAATGTTGTGTGTGCTTGAAGAATGCTTGAGAATGTCAACAATGTTCTAGCTAAGTTACCTTTGACTTGCTTATCCCAACAGAGCATTGTAGCCAAAGTTGTCTTCCCGGATCCAGGCATACCAGTCAATACAGAGACCGATGTCCCACTCTCCAGCAGCCGATTCCTCAACTCCTTCAAAGGGACATCAAATCCCACGGTCAGTTCTGGTCTTATCGGAGTCTTGAACGCGCTATTGATTTGTCTCCTAACTCCACGACTCTCTGCCGTTTCAAGAAGGTTCTCAAGAATCCTAGTTTGCATCAGTTGATGGGAGTGTTCCAGTTTGTTGTACATCTCTTGAAGCTTGTACTGGTAAAAAGGCAACAAACAACATTTCCACCAGGGAACATTGGAGTATTTGTTCACAAGTTCTTGGCTTTCTTGCAGTTCTCCCAAGTCGAATTCCCCCTCCAGTTGTTTCATTTTATCGACAAGTGGAACGAGATTCTGTATAGCGGATTGAAGCTTTGTTCGGGTGGTTTTGAATTTCCGAGCCTTGGAGGCCATCCCCGTAATCATTCCCAGCCCTTTATCCAATGCAACCCCTCCTACCATCTCTGCCATGACTTAAATCAACTGAGAAACCACACACCTAAACTTTGACAAATCTCAATATTTTCTGAGAGTCGACAAAAACCAGACAACCACTCCCTTGTTCTTCGATCTCGTGTTTTTTTTTTCCCTCCTTATTTTCTCTCAATGACACAAAATAAGCACTCAGTCTGAATAGCTAGCACACACGTGTCTGGAAGAAAGGAAACTCAATTATCCGCGGTGCTCGGGGAAGAAGAAACTAAGATAAATATATAGAGATTGAAAGTTGCGCGTTGTATCTTCGTAGAGAAATCATACACCAAGGCATGTTTTTGCGTGATGCGTCGCCTGTGCGTCGCTATCCACGCGTTCCTGTATCATTTCTCCCCTTCGTATGTATCAAAATTGAGGAACGGTAGGGGACGCATCTTTTGCACATAATATGTGAGGTATATTGAAAAAATGAATAAAAGAATAAAAATATTTAGATAATGATTCTACATAATTATTATTATTTTTATTTAATTTTTTTTATTTAAAAATATACTAATATATTGTTAAAAAATGTTAATAAATTTTACATATATATAAAATGCAAAATTTATCAGCATCTTAAACAAGACGTTGAATAAGATGTTGATAAATTTTGCATTTTGTATATATATATATATATATATATATATATGTGCAAAATTTACCAATACCTTATTCAAGATGTTGATAAATTTTGTATGCATATATATAAATGTAAAACTTGTAAGTGTCTTGTTCAAAGATGCTAGTAAATAAGTTTAATACTTTGGTAACTTACAAGTATTTTTTTAAAAAAAAAATTGAATAAAAGCAATAATGATTATACAGAACCCAACATTTGAGCACTTTTGTCATTTTACTCGCTTTTTTCCCTATGCGTCATGTACTGTGTCGTAAAAATGCGTCCCCCGTATATTTTTCATCAAAATTGCTCTATTTGCATAATCTACCCGATCATGACCATAAATACCTCCTATAAAAAATTTTGTGTTGTAAAATAACATGTCAAGTCATTATAAACTATTATGATAATAAGGGTAAAACTAGAAGTGGACATATTGCATTTCTTTTATGAAAATGAGAAATACATATAATATAATATAATGGGACATCGTTATTAGTTAAGATAAGAAATTGATTCAGTATATGCTAGAGTATATGTAAACGAGTCAACTTTGAACCCGATTCAATGCGATTATTAGGAAAGAAAAAATATTTTTATTTCGACAATTAAGTATTTTTAAATATTATTGTCCTTATTTGTTTATATTTTTAAAAGAAAATTAATTTTAATACATTTTCAGAATAAAAAAATTTGAGTAAAATTATATTTTAAAGTGAATTTTTTTTAATATTTTAACCATTAAAAAATTAATTTTATATACTATAATTCTTAAAAAATTTAAAATTATAACAATTTAGTCATTATTAACATTTTCTGCTAAGAGGTTAACAAAAATGATGACATGTACTGTTAAATGCCGCATTAGATCCTATTTTCACACATCGCACAAAATGCACTGTTCACAATCTCATTGTGCACACTTTTTCATTTTGAGGTGCGTTTATTTCAATTTTTTTTAAAAATATTATAAAATTGAAATTTTATAAATAATTAAAAAAATAAAAATTAACTTTTTTTTAAATAATTTTTTTATAATTTAATTATTTTTAAAAAATTATCCAAATATATAAAAATTAAATTTTTAATAAAACATAATTTTTTATCAAAAAATCACAAACAAACATGCCCCGAACCCATCAAAGATTTCACTCTAAACTCACCGTTTTCACTCTCGTTGACTGTCTCACAAAACTTTCCATTTACCCAACAAAAATTTAACACTAAACCCACAAAAGTTTCACCTTAACATCAGAACCTCCGCCGTTCCGTTCTGCAAGTCGCTATTCCATACACAGTAAGCCGTCGGTCCAAATGTGAGTTGTTAGCATAGATGCTCTGGATACTTGTAATCTTTTGGTTTAGTCCCGTGTCGGTTGTCAGGTCAAAACAGGAGCCTTTTGCTTTATGCACACGGTCTTTTGATTGGTACGGTCCCATGTGGTTTGGTCCCCATGTTTGTTCAAGTGGCCATGTGGATGTATTTGTCAAACATAAAAATTGGAGTAATATATTTCAATTTCTGTTCAAATCGCCAATTCACTTGTTGAAATTTTCATTTTGTAATCTTGCTTTCCTTTTGAATGGCTTCCATCATCTGTATTGGCTTCAGTTTGGTGGCTTCTCCCTAATAGTTTGCCATTGCAGGAGCTTCTATATCGCTGTGTCTGTAAGTTGGTGAATTTGAAAAATGCCATTATTTATGCAAAATTTGCTATCCTAAAGTGATTTGGGAGCTTTAGTTCATGGAAAATTCAGAGTTGGTGCTTATTTTTTGCCTCCAAATTGGTTTTCTCTAAATTTTTTTGGCTTCATTTCGATTAGAGTTTTGCCTTTTGTGTTGATTTTTTCGGTTTCTTAATCCACCCAAAAAAAGTCCAAAATTTATTAACATCCAAAATGGATCTAGGGGCATATTGTCCTTCTCTTCATTGCAGGTAATCGAGTGATCTGGACTGAGGCTTAGGAGAAGAAATTTGGACAACATATTCCGATCATCATCCTTGCCTAATGGACACAACAGTTGAGGATAAGCTTTCAAGTTTAAAAAAGGCCTCGGCTTCATATAATATATAGAGGTCCCCCATATATTTGGATGAAAAATATGCTATCAGATAAATTCCTTAGAGAAACTTATCCAAAAATAATATTTCAAAAATTGCCAATATTTAGACAATTTAAGTTAAGGAGGGTATTCTACTTCTTAGCAAATGGACTCCTCAAACTACTCATGGGAGCAAGACTTTGAATAAAATCGATCAACGAAGAATTGGAATAGAAATATGATTTCTATTAATCAACCATGAGTTCATATAAAATCTTGAAGATGGATAATAAAACTAAAGAAATGACATAAAGTTAAAACTAAACTGAAAGGTAGAAAATAAAACATGATAGTTAAACTAGCATGATGTGTCCCATCCTCCTCTCTCTTCTCGAAAACATGAGCTTTTATAAGCTTCATAAAATATCGTCATTTCCTCCTATTATGTGCGCAATGGCCTTTGGCTTAACTGTCATACCTCCATGCTCTAAGTAATGATAACTGTTGTTTCTCAAGTCATCAATCTTCAACTACATTCTTTTCTTGGCCATTGGGCCTATCCGCTCTTTTCAACCCATTCAGCTGATGCTCTTTTTATGGCCTCATTTCACATGTCTTAGCCGATTATAATCAATACCCTGTCAAGCCCAATTCCCATTTTTTCTGGGCCCAACATCTTGTCACTTGCTATCTCATAATCATTTTTTTGGTACCAACAATATGTTAGTATTTTTTAAAAGAAACATGGAATTAAATAGATTGCTTACATCTCTAAATATGGACAAATTGTTTTAGAAAGTATATTAACTGAACTTAATACTTAACAAGATAGGAATAAAAAATAAAGAAATTCAAATCATAACATTTTCCTAACAAAATCAAACAACATGAACAGTAGTTTGTGAAGAGTTGTAAAACGCTGAGACTTGGTCAAGGAGGAATGTGTTCATAGAGATGGTGAGTAATGGAATAAGTGATACACAAAGCAAGGGTCGATTGGTAGCTAGCTACAAGACGGCGTAGATTTCAGTGCGTTGGAGATTGACAAAACGGTGCTGGATAAGATGAAAGAATAAACTAGGTTGGATAAAACGTCGCTGTGTTCAGGGTGTAGTTAGTCAAAACGGTGCGGTTTGTATGCAGTGTGAAGATGGGATCTAACATGGAATTTAATAGTACACATCATCACTTCTATTAACCCCTTAACAAAAAATATTAACAAAGGACTAGAGTGTTATAACTTTAAATTTTTTCAAATTTAAATATATAAAATTAATTTTTTAATAATTAAAATATTAAAAAATACTTCAAAAACTAAAATATACTTCTACTAAAAAATTTTATAAAAATATTTAATTATATATGACTATATTAAAATGCCAAGATACTCTCGTTTTCCCTTGGTATTAAAAATAAAACATCTTTACTAATAAATTTTTTATTAACTTTTGTTTTTATTGACAATATATTTAATTAACTTATTTTCGATTAAAAAACAATGAATATAAATTAAATATAATTTTTTAAAATATTTATTGTGTACAAAAAAAATTATTTAAACATATTTTTTGAGAAGTTATCTTTTATATGCTCAATTATAATTTTATAAAAAAAATATGTTTATATATCATATTAAACAACTTAATAATTTTTAATTACGATCAAAATACTTTTATAATTAGATCTAAACGTAAGATAACTCCTAGCTTTTGCTAATTCTTCGAATGAAGTGATTTTTTTTTAAAAATTTATCCAAACAGACTCTTATTTTAATAATTATTTATATAATTCTGGGTTAGACGGGAGTTAGCGATCTTGACATTAGTTATAAATAACTCTTATTTGAAATAACATTCTACTTTTATGACAATCAGTTATTCGTAATTTAGTCAAGTCAACTGGATTGCCATTGACTGGCTTTCTGAGTCATCGGGCAACGACTACGAGTCTTCTTAGAATAATTATCAATAAGTTGCAGCGATAAACAAGGAGCTGACCTGCATGAGCCATGTAACCTTTGATCTTTTGAATCGATGGTTAAGATTTATTTTAATAAAAATAATTCAAAAATTTTAAATTTATTTTAATAATTAGACAATTATTTTTAAATAAATAAATTATAATTTTTATATTTAAGTTTTCTATTCTACCCGATCTTATTTATTCAATGCCACCATACCCCAGACATCTTCTCCGTTAGTCTTGTGGTCGGCCAACAACCGCCGCCCCACCTTCACCAACAACCGCCCTTAATCCCACCCAAAACCGCCCCTCACCATCGCTCTACCACCCGCCGGTGCCACCGTCACTGTCACCATCACCGTCACCGCCCCTTCCCCTAGCCACTTCTGCCCCTAAACAACTTTCCTGCTCAAGCTCAGGATGTAGTCAACCTCTTCCATTAACTGGGCATTGATTTCATACGTTTTTAGGCACATAAGGTCATAGATCTTCTCAGCCTTTAAGCAATTTCCAGAGGACAAAGTCATTGATTTCTTACTTGATGTATGACTTGTTAAGTTTGTTTAAAACTATAAAATAAAATTAAAAAAAAAAAAAAACTGTACATCTATATCTGTATGGATTTCCTGTGTTTTTCTTGTTATGAGAATCTGGACTTAGAATGTAAAAGATATTATCTTATCTCTCCCTGTGAGCTTCAATTGTGAAGATAGGGAAGCAGGGGGAAAAAAAAGGCTAACAAGAGCTAGTCTTGAATTAGATTGAGATTTTTCAATGTATTGAGATTGCTTGATTAAGTTGTGTCACTGCTTCATCAGTCCATCTAGCTATGACAGTGTTTAAAGAACTTCTATTTTGGGGGAAAAAAAAAAGAGAAGAAAAGGTCTTATAGGCACGGCAACACTTCGACAAGAGCTATGATCGTTTAGGCCCGTCGACATTTCTCCAGGCACTGCAACGCTTGTCTTCAGAGGCTTCATAGGCATGCCTACCTTTTAGTAGACTTCCATTTTATGTGCAAAAGCCTGAGGTGGGGGATTGCTTTCAAACTGGAGTAGTTTGAACCAAGTTTGATGCTCGCGACTGTAGAAATTGTTAAACCAAACTTATCCAATAAGCTCACCTATTTATCAAAAGTTTCATGAGTCCAAATTGAAGAGTTTGTGGCCAAATTAAAGGCCAATTATACTGAAGTTGATAAGTTTATCAAGTTGTTTCTTAATCAAAATTTGAAAAGTTAAAGAGATAATGATAGAATTTATCTTACCAACATATTTGATAGAGGATAATTATAGTTGTTAGAGAACTCAAGATATTTAGCATTTAAATAGTCAATTTTAAACTCACTTACGGCTTCAATCTTATCAAATTGCAAGATGTCTAATTTTGAAAGCTTCATGAATTACCACATCTTTGAATAGGTAATGGAAAGTTGCAAAATTAAATTTTGCTGCTGCAACTTGGACGGGCACTGCCAAAACACTTTCTTTAGCATTAAGAATGATTATTTTACTTATGTTTTATGCCTATATAAAGGCCACCCATATACGTTGTTGTGATCATGATAAATGAAGTATGTTTTATGAATAAAATTTTCTCTTCCTCTACATATCCATGAATGTGAGTGTAAGAAAATTATTTTGAAAATTATATTGTGGATTTGTGATATCAACAACGTGAGGTCTATGGGGAGGGAGGCCGTACATGTGGGTGGCAGGGAGTTGCAGAAGCTGGGATGAAAGTAGAAAGAGTAAGAGAGTAGAAGGGGCAAAAAGCAAATTAATAATTTTTTATCAATTTTAATTTTTCAAGGACCATCAATGTCCATAACTCAACACTGACCATCATAGAGCGCTCCCTATAAACAATACTGGTTATTTAATATCAGCGTTAATTATTGAGCTATGCGTTTCACATTGGAAATTTGAAAGGTTCAGGTTCGGATCTTTCAATTCAGAGATCATAGACTTATGAATGGAGATATTTTCAAATCAAAAAACAAAAAAAAACAAAAAGAAGGAAACAAAATAAATACAAAGACGACAAGAAGTGAGTCACAAGATGAGAAGGTGCGGGTGTTTGAATTAGTGTTTGCAAATAGAGGTTTGCATCGATTTGATTCTATTAAAATTAATTTTGATAAAAAAAATGAGATGATGTGAATATGATTTATATTTAAAAATTTTTATTTTAAAAATGATTATGATAAAATGAATATTATTTGGATTATGTTAATCAAAATCACTCTTAAATATGTAATTATTAAAATAGATATGAATTTTATATTCTATTTTTAATATTATCCTTCCATTTCATTTTTAGTTTTAAGATATTTAAATAAACTATATTGATGTTATTATAAAAATTATTAATATTATTTTAATATATTTTACAAATATTATAAATAAAATTATATTAATTTTACTATAAAATATAATAAATACTCATAAAAAATTATTTCTGAATTAAAAAAGTATAAAATATATTAAATAGCACCCTTCTAATTTTATTGACTCAAAAAAGGTGGTAATAGTTTCCACCGACACTTCCTCGTTTTACATATACATATTACATAAAGAAATTTAAGAATACACAATGCAATTAGTAATTTATTAGAGGACAAAAATAAAAAAAAATAATAATTGTTAATAAACAGTGAAAGCAACACATTGAACGCAAAAGCAATTCTTTCTTGCTTTTGTTTGAACGAGGTTGAAAGGCACTAGATTTATACCAATATCCAAGTGGCTTCCAGGAAAATTCTTAGCTCGTTTATTTTTCTACTCCCCCAGGCACCTCGCCGAACTGTGTGCATTTATTGATCTTTTCATTCACAACCTTCCTATATAGTAAACTTAATTTACTAACGTATTTTGAAAAAATTAATCAAGTATTTTAAAAAAATTAATCAAGTATTTAAAAAAAAAAAGAAGAAAATTAATGACAATTAACAAGTGTAAAAATCTCAGTGTGCAAATTGATTTTTTCTTTTTACTACTCAAGTTTGCAAATTGTATTTTCCTTCTACAAGCATGAGAAAGGCATACACATAGACATCCTTAGGAGTTAAGAAAGAGTCTCCTATCCTATGCATGAAATATAGTCGACTAAACTACACTAGTTGCCATTGACTTCCTTCTACGTCGTTGAGCAACTGCCATGAAGTTCCCAAGCTAATTACTTGCCGACAGTACGATACTTTTTCTTACGTAAGGCAATGCCCTGAGCGTTACTTTCAAAATCTTCATGAGCTTTCACATTTGCAAAAGTTTTGATAGGTTCGAGGCGTACCAAAGAATTCTGCAAGTATTGCCGTTCAAATGAATGATTGTGACAAATTTATAATAATAGAAAACAGAGTAAACGCTCTTTCTAAGTCTTCAGGAGATAATCCACGAAGCACTCGACAGGAATTTGTTCCAAACCATCAAGCTTTTCTAAAGGCAAGTGGATACTTGCATACAATCTAGTGTTACAAATACAGATTGGCGTTTTTATTTTATTTTATTATTATTATTATTTTTTGTAGTGGTGGGGTTGCAGTAGAGATTGACGTGGTCACCACATCTCCCATATCTTTTGCCACAATTTAGAAGGCTGATTGCAATTCTAAATATAATCGAGGCCAGTTCTGCTGCGCCCCTATTTAAATATGGTGTGTAATGCATTAGTTTAAAATTTGATGGTGTACCATGGACTTGATCTCATCCAAACCATTCATTGAGCCAAATTAATATTTGACAATGGAGATTGAAATTTAGTGATTGAGGGACCACCAATGGTCCTTGCCCCTCCCTTGTTCCCCTCCCTTGATCCTTCGCCAGAGCTCAATCTGTTAGCTGCCTCTGCCGATCTGGTTGCACCATTGCCGGTCCACTTGCACCACCACCGTCTTGACCTTAGGTTTGCTAGGGCTTCACTTTAAGAAGAAGGAAGCTGGCTCGCGAGGTGAAGGGGAGGCATGGTTGGTCGCAATGGATGGCAAGGCGACGACGGCAGTGTAATGGCAGCGTGAGGCGACGATGAGGAAGGAAAACGGTGGATGTGCGGTTGAGGTGATGGCGGCGTGAGGATGAGGCACAGGTGGAGGTTGCAGGGAATGAAGAGTAAGGCACAGTGGAGGATGGCTACGCGATGGTGGGCATTTGCGGTTCAAGGCTGTGGATGGCGAATTGTGAGATGGTGGTGGTGATAGCGTTCCTGGTTGGTGGTGGCATGAAGGAGGGTGGTGGCAAGATGATGATGGTGGCTTGGGGTGGAGGTGAGACGACGTTGGATGGTTGCTGTTGATAGATGCTTAACCACATTTTAGATATGCATTTAACCACATTTCCCTGATGTGGCTAAATTACAAAATGAACTACTTCTTCCCTACACCTTAATCAAAGTTAAATGGTGTGTGGTGTACCATATTTAATTTAGTGCACCACAAAATCCACCTATAATCGATTAGAGAAGGGGGAAAAAACATGACTTCTGTAATATTTCCCCTTTTTTCGGTCAATTCTGTAATATTGTATCTGTGTACTATTTCTGCTTGCTAATGTGCCTAGTTGCTTAAGAAATAAAAAGTACAACGAAAAACAAAACACCAAAAAGAATGTGTTCTAAGTGTATGGCTTTATGGCACACTCTCACGGGCATCAAATTCTTAATTTGGCATCCTAATTGACGTGTAAAAGAATGCAGTGGGAAGTAGCTTCACTTCCAATTCAAAATCAGGTAGGATTTCTCACTTGGGTTTTTTTGGTATATGCTACTGTCTTTCTGTTTGTTTTTCTTTAAATTGTCTGTTCCTTTTCTAAGTATAAGAAGTAAGAGTTAGAAATTGCTTGTTGGTTATATGAAAACGAGTAAATGGTACATATTGTAAGTACATAATATAGGTGGCCAAAAATGTGCATAATAACAGGTTTTATTTCTCCGCAAGTCTTTTTGCTGTGTTAGTGCACTACTTAACTAAAGTTGTAATCCCTGTTAACTTTATCTATAAATAAATGTTAGTCAGATTAGTTAAGTACATTTATATAAATTTGATCATTGTGCTTTTGCTTGCTTATTTGTTCAGGCAGGTCAGATTAGAGCTCTTTGTTTCCATTGTTATCTCATCAAGGACAAGCTCATATTAATTTTGTCAGTTGTTAGTATATTGTTTGCATTATCTATCCATCTATTTGTCTAGATTATTATTATTAGTAAAATTCACTTGAAGGTTGTATTTGTTATAATATGTAATTAAAAATTTACATTACATAAAAATAAGTATAATAAATTAAGGATAATTATTTGTCATATGTATTTATAATAGTTAAAATTATAATAAATCTATGTTTGGCTACTCAAATTCTCAACTAATAATATTTAATAATCAAATTTAAAATAAATTATTTGATGACCAATGTTAAAATAAATTTTGTAAATACAATAAACATTACAATAAATAATATCATTTGATATGAATAAATCATATTTATTTTAATTAGTATAATACAAATGATAAAAAATTTGTTGTGTTACTATATTTAATTCTATTTTATATTTAGATAAATATATAATTTTATTAATACAATACTTTTATTATTCTATTTTTATTTTAAATGTTATTTGCAAATATTTTTATTTAGATTTTATTTTAGTATATAGTCTTCTTTACTAATGACCATTTTTTGAAATAAAATTGTATATAAATACTAATACTAATATTGACAATCAAACAATGGGCTAGAATAAGAGTAGACATTTCAACATGCAACACTAAGACAATATCTACTTAAACTAATTTGTGATACGATGAAACAAATTATTAATAGCACATATCCAAAATTATAACAATGCATGTAGAATGAAGAATATTTCAAAAATAGCCATGCTTACTCCTTAAATGATATTATTTATGAAATCAATTATTACATATTTTACATAATTGAAAATCCAATAAAACAGCACATAAACTCATATAAAATTGGTAAAGCAACTAATGACATAGCTGAACAAAAGTTTATACATCGAGTAAAATTTTTAATACTTCAAATTGAACTCCATACCATTGCTTGCAATGGGGAAAAAAAGGTCAATTATACTCCTTAGGAATTAAATTTTGCACCTACGAGAATAAAAAATAAAAGCAAAAATAATTACATGAAATAATATCAATGTAAAAAGTTTTTATTCCACGAATAGTTTTGCCAATAAATGACTCAAAGTAACCTTTTGTTTTAAGAAGAAAATAATTTCAATAAAAGTGTGTTATGTAATAACAATAAACAAAAGTTAAAATCAAATATTGAACTATACGAGGTTATATTTGCTAATATAAATATTTTATCATAAATAATTATATTTTACATTATTAAGATTCATCTCAATAAAAAGGTTGAGAGTTTTTATAGTTAAGGAGGATGAAAAGTATAATAATTATACAAACAAAATTATTATCTACAATGAATTATTTAATATGAACTCCCACAATGTAATTACTTTTGAAGTTTTGATCTATTCCATTGTTTAAAATAATTTTAAAAATACATATTTTCTTATCATGTATAACTTTTAAATGCTGTAATAACTTTTTTTAAAAAAATTATTCTTATTAAAAGAATTTATAAAAAATATAAATAAACTTATGCAATGCATGGGAATTACCTCTGGTAATGATATAAAATATCTTGTTTTCAATAAGGAGGTTTTGTCAATATTGCCTGACAAAATGGACAAGGGAAATATGACTGAGTAACCCTCCTAGAACTTCATTTTTACTATCAGTACTTTTTTTAGTACAATTTTAGTATCAACATACTCTTTTATTAAATCATTTAATCATGTATTAGAACGTTACGAGCACAAATGCTATAATTTCTTTTGCCAAAGATTTGGATATTTTTTAGTTTTATATAAGGATTCACAGCTCGTTAGCACATTATCCGGCCCACAAAACTCAATACCAAACCCTGTAAAGCCCTCCAATGATGTTCAGCCTAATTCGTTGGTTAAGACTTAAAATTTGGAGTAAAAGCCCGACCAAAAGCAAAAAGATCTGTCACGTAAGACCAAAACTAGAAGGATTTGTAACAGAAACAGACCACAGAAGACGCGGAAAAAAAGGAGAGTGATTTTTTTTTGGGGGGGGGGGGGGGAGATTAACCACGTACTACCATTTTTTTAAACCATTTCCGTGCTGTTTTGTCATATTAAAATTCTTACTCTTTAGAGTATAAAAGAATCTTTCGAATAATTATTATGGAAGTCAAATATTTTAATAATATTACAATACATAATAATTAGATGACTAGGTAACAAATTTTTAGCCAAATCTAGGAGCTGGGTGGTGCAATTGCACATCTTCAGAGAAGCCAATTATGTAGCAGACGACTTGGCTGAGTTGGGACATCAAGAGCACCTGGCAGTGAAGTTTATTTTCTCTCCACCAAGATTCATTAGCTCCAATCCTGGAGATGACATAGCACGAGTAGCCCCGCCTCGATTTGCATTTTAATTTCTTTGTTTGGTTGGACTTTTGCCCCAATCATCCACCAAAAAATATATCAATATCGAATGCTTTGATATTTTTAAGTAATTGTAAAATGTTACTACGATGCCCAGTGGTATCAAGAGCATGGCATCGAGGGTTGGCTGATCACCTGATCAAACTTTCGTCATGCATTGCCATAACTTGACTTCGATTGTCAGGAGCTGTTTCGGATTACCTGGCCCCTAGTGGTTATGCATGGCCTCCACAGGGACATGGCCACTTCATCCATTTATCCTCGATCGCTGCATGATTGCCGAGGAGGGTCCGCAGCATTGTCTAAGGGATTGCTCCGTTGTAACAGAGGTTTGGCAGCAGGTTGGACAAATAATTTCTTATGGAATATCTAAAGAGTAATTGCCTGTTGCTTTTTACTGCTAGCCTCCTGTGTGGTGTGTATGGCGCTCGAGAAGCAATAGTCTTTATGTAACCCTTGGCAGCAGTCAGTAGTTCTTCGCAAAATCTGAGCATATCGTTTCATGACTTCTGGAAAGTGTTTCCTCCTGCGAGATTAAGATTAGATCGACGAGGGAGGTTCGATGGGAGCACCCTAGGGAAGGTGAGATCAAAGTTAATTGTGACGGAAGCTACATCACTCGTCGTTATGGAGCTGGTTTTGGAAGGCTTTTAAGAGATTCCTCGGGCAAATGGATCTCGGGTTTTGTTGGTTATGCTGGGCACAAGGACATTCTGCAGGTGGAGTTGATGGGAATCAAACATGGGCTGTTACATGCACGGTCTTTGAGTTCTCACAGAATCTTATGTGAAGTGGATTCCTTGGAGGTAGTCATGCTGCTTTCCTCTATAGAGAATGCAAGGTTTCATAACCATGGAGTTGTCATGGCTGATATTATTGCTATTTCAAGACGTAACTCGGTTGTGAATGTTCTTCCCAAAGCAAACAGCATTCCGGACATGTTGGCTCACATGGTTGTGGAGCACGATGAAGCTCTACTTATTCTGCGAGAGCAACCCTTGAGGCTTGGTCCTCTGAAGCTGGTGGATGCAACGGGGGTGACTTTTGTTCGTTAGTTTGTTTTTCTCTTTTTCCATTGTACCCCAAAAAAAAAAAAAAAAAAACAAAAACGAAAAAAACAAAATGGTGATGTTAATAGAGCGTGTAAGAAGAACATAGCACTAGCTAATGAGTAGCGCTTCCTATTTTAAATAATTATAAGTCGTGCCCGAATAGCCACAATACAAAACAATCAATGTCTGCTGATCTTATTTTGGATTACTACCCTATTATCGAACACTGTTTACGAAAATTGTGTGATTATCTCTTCTCCACGGTTCATAACTAGAAACTCAAAACTTTTGCATTGTTTAGAACAGAACAATTCGTCAATTGAAAAAATTCAGTATGGGCAATTTTATTCTAGCGACTGTAAATCTACCTTCCAAGAAGCCCTGAGATGCGTTCTTTATAAATCTTGGATGTATTGTGAAGCAAATAAAACGTTGCTTCTTGCGATGAATGATTTCAAGTTAGGGGAGGGATTTTATGCAAGTACAGAAATCAGAGTAGCTGCAGATCGAATCAGAACAAAAATATTGGAAGAACAAAAAATAAAATTCCAAGGGACTAAAATTATTATTGATTTATGTCACAAAGGACATGGACATGATCAGTACAAGGAATTCCAACCACGAAAATACACACAACACACATGAAGTCTCCTACCTCTTTCAACTACAAGGTTCTTACAAGCAATATGTAAATACTACTAGAGCAATTTAACGAAACACGTCTTGTTCAATCACCAAAAAAAAAAAAAAAAAAAGAGAAAACAAAGGTCTTAGGAATAACAAGAGGAGGATCATTATTCTTCAAATTTTAAACATAATTAAACATAATATATTTTAAAAGTGACTTTTGCTCCTACAGCAATCTAAAGAAAAGGGTATTAGGAGCTAATTGGGTGAAGCCAGTTTAAGTTGACATCAACTTGAGGCACCTCTATTTCTAGATTGGGAATCATTGGTATGAAAGCTTCCCATGAAGCAGCTGTTTCTTCATCACATATCACCTTTATATTCTCAAGATTGGTAACTGAAAATGGCAATTCACAGTTTGCACAACTTGTCATGTAGAGATTTCTTAAGTTAGACAGATTACCAATGTCCTCAGGTAAATTTGGAAGGCTTATGCAGTTTGAGATGTCAAGAAGTCGTAAATTCGAGAGCCTTCCAATAGAATCCGGTATCCCTTCCAAATCAGTACAGGAACTGAGCCTGAGTAATTCCAAATTTGTGGTGTTTCCAATTTCTTTGGGCATTGCAGAAAGCTTGTGGCAATTAGTAATACTGAGATTCTTTAGCGGGGTAATATCACAGACACCATTAGGCAACTCCACCAAATCTTTGCAATAGTCAATGTTCAAATATACTAGATTTGGAAGTGCTTCTGAAATTAGGATGTTACCGTTTTTGAAAACCTGACTCGTATTACACATGTAGAGGGATAGTTTTCTTAGATTCTTCAATATTCCAAGGGGAGGAACAGAAATCCGCTCTAGTCTGATTCTTTTCAAGTTTGATAAGGAACTGAGTAGCTCAGAATTGTTCAGCTCAGAAGGATAGAAACCGTAATTTGTGACTTCGAGAACTTTTAGTTTATTCATCTTCGCCGCTGATTCTGGAAAGGAGTACTGCCCGGTTCGCAGATGTAAAATCAGAACCTCAACTTCAGCTGTTTTCATGTTGGACCAATCATATGAACGGTAAGTTTCATCTGCAAATGCAACCCATAACATGTCAGATGTAAAAGATGGAAGAAAATCATATCACTGCAACTCTAATTAGCATTCTTTATAGTTTGTAAATAAGTGTATATACGTTTAGAGAAAGGTGTAAGCATAACTAACCAGTTGATATTGACAATGTGCGGGCAGGGACCCGGAGTGGCTTCAGTTTAATGGTCCATCTAAGATATTTTGAAAATATGCGGGCAATCATGCCTTCCTGCTTCACCTGGTGTGTATTTTCATTCATGTCAATAGTCAGTCTTTGTCTACGTTTAATTGGTTCTTGATTGCTTTGATAAATTGCAAGTTCTCTTATAAGATCATGCAGGACGATGAAGTGGTTATTGTAGTAGTAATTGTCTGTGTCACAAGCATTTTTCCTGGTAAATGAGCAAAAATAAATTCTTCAGAGACACAAAATCCCTGACTAAATTGAAAATACTCATTCTCTATCGAATAGATAGATTATGAATTTCAATTATTGTAGTGAGATAAAGTTCATGAGAATAAATGCGGAGTTACATAATGCGATAAGTTTAAATTTACTCCAAGATAAATGGCCATTTTGGAATATTGTACAAGGAATCAAATGCTTCTCACATGAGCCACACAATCTATTGAATTATTTATCCTATAGAATATAATTCATGTTATTAAATTAAGATTAAGCAGAAGAAAAAAATTGTACCTTGCTACTAAGATATTAACCAAATTCATCGACTCTAACATGTTAATAATGGCCATTGCTTCTAGGCCGTCATCATCCAGTCCATACAACTCTGTCCATATATCAAAGAGAGCAGTAACAGGGATAATTTGGTCTTCAGGAAATAACCCTAGGTCCATGAAGCACTCCTTTACAACGGGCTTATCCTCCAAAACTTCCAAGTTTTTTTGTAGGCAATTTATTAATTCAGCATTAGAATCAAGTATAGAATGACCTTGTGACAATTTCTCTACCATCTTGAGCCAAAAATCGTAAGGCTGATGACTGAGTGATCTACCCGTCACTATAATGGCAAGAGGTGAACCGTTGCAACTTCTCACAACCTGCATTTCAGTGCAACCAAATATACTCAGTAACCAGCGGGGTATGACTTAGGCACCCAAGAAGCAAGTAATCTAGCCATTTTATTGCTTTGAGGGGCCAAAGCATGGTTTCCTGTAACTTTTTCTTTTTTTGGTTAATTCAATATTAATTTGTTAAAAATTAGACTCTGAGTGGTCATGTCCAATCATGAGATGTCTAGTTTGGGAGAAAACTTATAACTCCAACAAATCAGATAGTAAGAATTAAGCACCTTTTGGACAATATCTTCATTAGGAATATTTGAGCAGCTTTCTTCCAAGAGAGCAAAGTGACGGAAAAGTGTTAACGAATCTTCATGATTGAGTGGTTTTAAGATACATGGGGTGCCAAGTCTAGGAAATGCAACCCTTGAAGTCACCAGAATTTTATAATCTGATGTCTGGATTTTAAATTTCTCAACAAGGGCTTCTGAGCCAGGCCAAACATCATCCAGGACCAACAACACTGGACTTCTCCCAATATTCCTCAGCAAAACTCTCATTCGATTAACTGCATCTTCATCACTTTGAAACTCAGGCACTTGATATCCACAGTGTTCGAATAGTTTCTCTACAATTATCTTCAATTTGGGAGTTTTTGAGAAGGTGACAAACAAAATATTTTCCTTGAATTTACCTAAGGAAACCAAAGAGATCTGTGAGCGCAGGAGCATTTGACGTCTTATACCATTTCAGAATGCATATATGGCATTTATTTCAATATATGTGAGATAAATGATTTATTACTACATCTAAAATTCTACTAAATGAAGCATAAAGAATAATAGATGTGAAAAGCAAATGCTCGTTAAATATAAAAGCAGGATTAAGCATTTGCGAAGAATAGGAAATGCCTAGGATATTCCATTTGATGTAATTTGGACAACAATGAACTCTTTTATTCACGTATTAATTTCTCAAATCATGAATTGGAGGGGCATAAGATAAAGTATCACTAAGTTTGAACCCCACATTAAGCTGCTCTACGCATCAGAAAAAGGAATTTTAAACATTCTGCATGCAATTATTTTCATCCTATTACTAATAAACTTCCACACCCACTTGAATACCATATGACGTTTGCAAATTTGCACTAAATTTTTCAGAATCTCTTTCTGGTACTATGTTTTGTAATAATATTCCATGACAAAATAGTTTATGTGCAAGAAAGCCAACATGCTAAATTATGAAAATTGAACGAGCAAACAACTATTTGTCGGCTTTATTTGATCTGCATTACCCTTAGATTCAATTGGCTTCATATCCCAACTCATGATGGCTGAAATGGGTGCAGCCCATTATGCCTATTGCAGTTCTGATAAACTTGAACAAAATAAGCTTGTACTCTTGCCATTAGCTATAGCTGTTGCCCAAGTGCTTACCACTTGATCCAATACCATCGCTCTAAACAAATTCTATACTGGGCATAGAGCCATGGTGATGGACTTAAAGACTAGTTAGCCAATTTATGAATATGAGGCATCAGACAACGCAAGAGGAATAACCACTTACCTTTGACTTGTTCGTCCCAACAGAGCTTCGTAGCCAAAGTGGTCTTACCTGAACCACCTAAGCCAGTCAAAACAAGGATAGACACCCCATCCCTCAGAACCTCCGCCTTCAATTTCCTCAGAGGCTCATCCAAGCCAACGGTGAACCCTGGCTTTTTAGGAGCACCACAAGGACGCTTGCTGGGGCCACGATTAAGCCTCTTTTCGAAATTCTCTCTGCTAAGGAGTTCAAGAATTTCCCTTACCTGGTGAAGTGTCTCCTTCACATCATCCCCCAGAGCTTGCTTGTCAACAGCATCGAAGGAATCATTATCCCAGCTATGCAACCAAGAGAAGAACTTCTCCAACCAGAGGGTCAAAGAGAAGCACTTACAGCATGGAGCATCTTTCCCTGCGTCATTTTCTTTGATGAGAGCTTTTACCTCCTCGCTGGGTCGATCAAGCAGTAGATCAAGGTCGTCGTTGTACTGCTTGATCTCCTTGACCAGAGGGTTCAAATCCTTGAGGATTGACTTGAGGACCCGCCCGATTCGCTTGCTCTTCCGAGCTTTTTGGACCTTTTCACGTATGTTTTGTAACGCCTGTTGGAGTGCTGATACAGGAATAGCAAATTGCGCGGTCTCTCCCATTCGTGACCAAGCTCTGTGCTTTTTTTTTTGTTTTTAACTAAAGTGGTCTTCCGAGCAGAAACAAGTTAGGATTTTGGAGTACAATAATATACGGTAAGAAACTCAAGCTACGAGGATAAACAATTGAAGGATTGAAATTTTGGAAGCGGGAAACAGACCCTTATTTATGGTACCACCGCCAGCAATTGAATTGATAGTTTCCTGCGATCTTTCCAGTCCCTTGCCTCGATGCTTCCTATCCGCTGCAGACAAGAGAAATATGGTTCGAGAATATCGTATTATTGTGCTTTTAATTAGGTATATAAATATATTTTATATAAATATAATTGATTAGAAATATAATTTTATGATATTCCCATACCATATAAATATTTCTCTCACAATCGAAAGTTAGTCATTTTAAATTACGATGTCTAATTATTTATTATTTTGTTATTAAAAATATGATTTAATTTATATTAATTGATAATATAAAATTTTTTAATATTAATATCTAATTAAATTTTTTTATTTATATAATTTATAAAAGATTTAAATATATTTTTAATTTTTATAAATATAAATTATTTTAATTTTAATTTCTCTCAAATTTTTTTGATTTTTAATCTTTTTTTATTTAATATTATGTATTTAATCTTTATTATTAATTAGTATTATTAAATAATAATACTTATAAGAGTAAAAAAAAAGACTTATTAAAATATATATAAAAATAAAATAAAATTTTTAATATTTATAAAAATTAAAAATATATTTTAAAATAATTTTTTAAATTTAAATTTAGAATAATAAAAATTAAAAATATAATATTAAAAAAATAAATAATCAAAAACAAAAAAAATTATAATAATTAAAATTAAAATAATTTATATTTATAAAAATTAAAAATATATTTAAGTCTTTTTAAAATAATAACAGTGAAGGCCATTCATATTTTACTTATATAATATTGAATAAATTCTCAAAGCCATCTCTAACTAAAACACGCTTGGACATATTTGTCGTTGACGAAAAGAAATGGGTTTCAAGCTTCCTGGCAGGTGCAAAGCACGGATATCTCAACCCCCTGGAT
Source organism: Pterocarpus macrocarpus (assembly GCA_031439585.1). Classification (NCBI taxonomy): domain Eukaryota; kingdom Viridiplantae; phylum Streptophyta; class Magnoliopsida; order Fabales; family Fabaceae; genus Pterocarpus; species Pterocarpus macrocarpus. The sequence goes on along the minus strand of CM062513.1, from coordinate 28,552,896 downwards.
CACTTTTAACCAGTAAACACCCGCGACAAACTACTCCACTTTCACTCCCACCTTCATTTCCACCCCGACTTCCATTTTTACGGCATCATTCATTTGTCACTCTGCATATTTGTTGCTCAAGTTCCGTGCTGTGCTATGCATATGCTCGAGATTTGTTGCTCACACCCAATCGCAAAGACTCTTTTTTTTTCGTTAAGTTGCTGCAAATTTATTAGGAACTATGGGTTCTGATATTTTCAGTAAAAATTGTAGAGGTGTGGGTGAGAGTGGCAGTGGGGTTAGGGGTGAAGGTGGGGATGGGAGGGGGTGAGGATAAAGATGAAGGAGAAGGGGTGGGAGTGGGGGTTGAGAGTGGAGATGACGAAGAAGAGGATGGAGGTGGTGGGGCTGGGGTTTAGAGTGGGGGTGGAGATGGAAGTGAAGGGATGGGAGTGAAAAAAGGGGTCGAGATGGAGAAGAAAAGGAGGCCGGGTGGTTTTCGGTTTGTTTATTGGTTACAACCAAGGTGAAGAAAATTGGACTCGGCATCCAACTGGTCATGGGAGTATATATATATATATATATATATATATTTTAAAAATAAAAAAAATAATATTTTACGAAAAAAAAAATTGATGAATAGTTGAAATTGGACTGATTTCTACCAATTTTAGCAATTTAGCTTGATTTTGAAGTTATCAGTTTAAGGATAATGACTAGACCGATTTAGTGATTGATTCTTGGTTCAACCAGTCCGAGCAACCGATTCAATCTGATTTTCTCTTCTATGGTTACAGGTGACCAAAACATATGAGCGTGCATGTGTTAGATACAAATTTAGGGATTTACTCTCCCTAAAAAAATTAATTTCTAAAAAATAAAATACTAAAAAAAAAAGGTAAGGGAGTGTATTAAGTGGGAGTGATTAATTACAATAATGAGAAAGATAAATTTTAATTATTAAATCTTATATGAATTATTAATATTAAAATATAAAATTATATGAGGTTTTGAGAGTAATTTAATGGTAAAAGATTTAGATAGTTTATATGAGATCATAAGTTCAAATCTCATTGTCATCAATATACAAAATTATATATATAAAATTATATGATTTTTTTTAAATAATTATATGTCTTTTAAGTAATTTTTATTCTATCATCTATTTATAATTTAATGGTTTGGGTTAATCTGTCATTCTTACTATCATAATTAATTAATTAATTACTTCTATCACATCATATAGGCTCTAGGAAAATAATTATACATATAATTTATTTTTTTATTAAATTGATTAGACTTAGATATGTTTTTATTTCTATAAATATAAATTATTTTGATTTTAGTTCTTGTAAAAATATTTCTTTACTTTTAGTCTCTTTTTTTTAATATTATATTTTTAATCCTTATCATTCTAAATTTTAGTCCAAAAAATTATTTTAAAATATATATTTAGGCCTTTATAAATATTGAAAATTTTATTTTTATCTTTATAAATATTTTAATAATCTTCTTTTAATCTTTATAAATATCATTATTTAATAGTACTGACTACCGATAGGGATCTAAAATGTAATATTGAAAAAGGACTAAAAGCCAAAAAAAAAAAATTAAAAGAACTAAAATCAAAATAACCTATATTTACAAGAATTAAAAATATATTTAAGTCAATCAATTAAATAATTAAAAAATAACATGTTATATTCTTTATTATTATTATTATTATTATTAGAATTTAATTTAAATATATTAACAGTATAAAATTATTTTACACTATTAGCCAATAGAAATGGTAGAAAATGTCAACTCATATAAATAATCACTTATTATAATAAGAGACCCACCATAATTTCTCATTTTTTTTTCTATTTCTATTGATTATCAATACAAAATTATTTTATACGTATATACTAATTAAACTCTTATTATTATTATTATTATTGATTTAATTCTATCACTTAATACACTACCTTTCTACCCCACGGCGCCGCCCGCGCCCGCCGGGGGAGGGAACTCGCTTCATTGATTACAACTTCGGTACAAAACCACTCGCTTTGCGTTTAAAACTTCTATTTATTTTTCGTAGGTGGATGACGCGTTGACTCCACCCAAAGAAAGAAGATACCGTGTTGACAGGGATGATACTGTTTTGTGTCTTGACATTTTGGGTGCGTGATTTACCTTCATTCAACCATATAATCACAATTATGAAGTGTGGTTAAATACATTTGGACTATAGCTACATGGGTTTGGTTATATTCAAAAAAGTGTAGCTAAATAATGATGTATTTAGTTATAGTTAAATGCATTTAATCACACACTAAATGAATTTAGTCACAATTTTAAAATGTGGTTAAATGAAAATGTATTACACACCTAAAGTATTAAGGTGCGTCATAGCACTAACCATGTTGATAGTCTTCCAGTCTAGCTTTTGTTAAAAGTTGCAACGGGTACACATCAAACATTTTCTCCGGTAACTACGGAGAAAATGGGCGAACATGACTCTCAGACATGATTTCAGGATTTTCTTTATGACTCCGTCTTTTCTAACAAAATATAATTATCATAAAAGTAATTTACATAACATCATAATTTTTCCCCACTTTTCAAACATATTTTTCTTTTTAACTTTCTCTTCTCTTTATTATCATAGTAATTATTTAAATTAGGGGCAAATTATATTGATTTTCCTTGAAGTTTAATAAAATTCATCACGATCTTTATATATTTATCCAGGTTATACTGACCTCTCTTTAGGGAGAGATTAAAAGATGTCAGTATTATATTTATAAATGTGTTTAATATCACATTTTATAAAATATAAGAATGTCGAGTGTAATATTCTTTAAAACTCAGAAAATATCAGTATATATTTTTGTAAATCGAGAGAAATTACGATAAATTTCATCAAAACTAAAGATGTCAGTATAATTTGCCCATGCAAACCTTGTTACCATTTTGTGGTCGGTTGGTAACCTAATGCACTAAGTGTTGGCTATTGTTAAGACTGCTTTTACCGTGTGCTTTATTGCAAAAGCGTTTAGAGATGTAAAAAAAACCTGCCCCCACGGATACTCGCAGGTATAGGGGGAAGATTTTGCCCCTGCAAGTAATAGGGATGAGGATTTTAAATACCTGTGGATATCTGATATAAAATTACTATTTTACCCTTAAGTTATTAACTTAGTTAGACTAATATTGTTGTTATTTAAATTGATTAGACTAAGGTTTAAATATAAAAATTAGATTTATTTGTACTTATTATATGTTAGACTAATGGTTGGATTATAATTATATTTTTACTTTTATTTTAAATATTTTAAGTTGTTAGAATTTATATTGTAAAATTGGATTATTATACTTATTTTATGTTTATTTTATGTGTTTATCTTTATTTTAAGTATATTAAGTTGTTAGAATTTGAATTGTGGAATTAGATTATTATTTATGCTTATTTTAAGTATTTTATGATATTAGAGTCTTTATATTTAATTTAAATTTTTTAAATTTTTAATATTCTAACAGGTATTTATAGATATTCACAAATACCCATAAACCCACGGGGAAGTAAAAAAAGGATACCCGTGCACATATAGAACAGAGGACTAAGGCGGATATTTGTCCATGGAGTAGGGGATAAGGGTCTATCCCCTGCCCCCGCCCCGTTGACAACCCTAGGAGCGTTGCACCAAGAATCCATCTACCATTCGCCTTTCAATTGCAGTTGTTTGCTTTCATTAATAATTAATATTAATATTTAATAAATCATCAAACAAATTTAAAAGTAAAATGAGTATTATATGCTTGAGGTAGGGGTGTTAAACAAGTCTTCTTTATAACTAGGTTAGGTACGTTCGTGGCAAAATTAATTCAAGCTAAAATACAAAATCCAAATAAATAAATAAATAAATAAATAGTCAAACAAAACCCATTGAGTTTGGTGTTAAGTGATTTTTTTTTTTTTTTATAAGGATACATTGTTTTAAATTTTTTTATAAAAGTGATTATGAAATTTAAATTTTATATATAAATAAAAAAATTAAAAATAAATTTTTTTGAGATTCTGATTATTTTTAAAAAATTATCTAAATATATGAAAATTAATTTTTCAGTAGAAAAAGCAATTTTTTTGCCAAAAAAATTACAAACAAACACACTCTAAATCAATTGGATTGATTGGATTTGTCATTTTAATTTATAAAATTAAATCAAACTAAACTAAACCAAACCTAAGGTTTTTATACATTTTTATAGTTTATGTAGTTATACATTATTGATTTCAAATTATTATTATATCTGTAAAAAAAATTAAGGCAACATATTTCAATTAATAATGCCTTTATTAAAATCTTTAAACAAAATTATTGTCCATCGTTTGAGCCATGAAAACTAATAAATATAAATTTGACTTTGTTTAAGAAAAGAGTGTTTGATAAAAATTAACCAAATTGAACTAAACTAAATTAATTAAGATAAGATTACTTTGATTCAATTATCTAATTGTAAACAAATAGATTTGGTTCTTGAAGCTTTTCTGAAAGCCTACTCCATTAAAGATCAGGTTGAACGGTTTCAAAAAGACATTTTAGGCCAATGAGATAGTCTATATAACTGAATAATATATTATTATTATTATTATTATTATTGTTATTGTTATTGTAATTATTATTATTTATAAAGAATTTAATTTTGATGTACTTTAAGTGTATATATATATATATTCAATCATCCATTATCACATTAGCAAAAATATTTGAATCTCACACTTACTTCTTCAAAATTTTATTGCCATGCTTGGAGACACTAAAAACAGATTTTTTCAGAAAAAAATTATTTTTAAAAAATCTATCATGTTTGGTAAATTAATGGAAATATATTATAATAAAATTAATAGTTTTAAACTGAAAAATAACTAATAATTATAAGTAATTTTTTAAAATCTCTTATTATAATAAAACAAAAATTAGTTTATTTTAGAACTATTATATTTTTCTATAAAATCCTGTTAACCCGTTTAAGAAAGGTCTAATAACCTATTTAAAGGTCTTATATGGTAAAATAGGTCTGTTTAGGTTCGAACAAATCTTTTAAAAATGTAGACACACACCATTGTCTTTTTTTAACAAAAACGTCTCCTAATAAGGAATAACTCCTCAACATGTACTCCTTTACTGAGTACTTTTTTTACTTTTAATTTATTCGTGTGTGTGTGTGTATTTTCAATTCTGACTTATTAAGATAGCTTTAAAGGTCAAAAAAAAAAAAAAAAAGTAACAGCTTTGGCATGTCAAAAGAGATCAAATAATAGTAAGAGTAGAATTGCTTAAATCTAATCTAATCCAATCAAAATTACTAAATCAATCAAATTTAAACTGAATATTTATCAAAACCGCAAAAAATTGAATTGGATTAGATCTTATTTTTTATAAAACGTTTGGATTAGATCGAATTTCGGATTTAATTTTTAAAACCAGTTCAATCCAATTCAAATCGAATAATACTATATAATATAATTTTTTATTATTAAATTTGTACTTTTATTTATAATAATTTTAATTTATCATATAATTTTCTATATTCATATATCATTCTTATGTAAATATCATTTTATGCATATTATAAAAGTCATTTTTATTTACTTATTCTATTATTTCAAGTTATTGTTTATTTATAATATTATATATTTAAATTTTTATTTTATAAAAAATCTATTAAACTGATCTAATCTAAACAACAAAAAATTGGCTTGGTTTAGATTAAATTTAAAATTTAAACTAAACAGATTCAATTCAAATTGCTATATATTTTATTATTTGGATCGGATGAAATTTTTTATCAAAACTGATTCAAACCGCACCACAAATGCCTAAGAGAGTCTTATCTTTTACTAATTTTTAATTTTATAAAAATACTAATATTTAAAGTAAGTTGATCAGCATTTATTAGTCAAGGAGGATTCTACACGAAAAAAAAAATAGCGGATTCTAATTCTAAATAAAATTTATTTATAATATTAAAACATTTAAACTTGGACGTTACTATTAGAGATGACTTTGATTTTTGTTGTGCTTTGAAAAGGAAAGAGAGAAAAACAGACTATATTAAGGGTTTTTATTATTTTAAAGACTAACATGTTTGGTATTATTTTGATTAAAGACATATATATATATATATATATATATATTGAATGAGTCTAAATCAACTCCAAAATAAACTCATGAGGGGAGTTGTGGGAATCTAATTTAAAAACTAACGTGTTTGGTATAATTTTGATTATAGACAAATTTATGGATTTACTCTTCGAAAAAAAAGAAGTCTCTACCTTGTTATATAATTTTAATATGCTATCAATATATAATGAATTATATAATGTCATCAACTTAATATGACTTTTATTGCAATAACGATGGTGAGTTCTATGGTCTCTTTGCAAAAATGTGCATTTTGTGCATTTTTTGTGATGAACGGTGAGGATCGTGTCATAGATTGTGAGGTGCATCAATGCACCAATCACCTATGATGCACTATAAAAATATCTAATTTTAAGAAAATTTAAAAATATAATTAAATATATTTTAAAAATTAATTATCATCTGTTGTGATATAAAATTATATTGACAGTATAAAATAATTTTACACTGTCATTATAATCAAAAAATTTTATCAGTGTAATTTTAATTATCATATATTGACAGTGTAAAATTATACTGGCAGTATAAAATAATTTTATACTGTCAGTGTAATCAAAAAATTTTATCAGTATAATTTTAATTATCATACACTGACAGTGTAAAATTATACTGACAGTACTATAAAATTACACTAATAAAATTTTTTTACACTGTCAGTGTATGATAATTAAAACTACACTGATAAAATTTTTTGGTTACACTGACAGTATAAAATTATTTTATCTTTGTAGGTATAATTTTACATTGTCAATGTATGATAATTAAAATTATCTTGATAAAATTTTTGATTATCTTGTGATATGAAATTATTTTATACTGTCAATATAATTTTATATTGTCAGTGTATGATAATTAATTTTTAAAATATATTTAATTATATTTTTAAATTTTCTTAAAATTAGATATTATTATAATGCATCATAGGTGATTGGTGCATTGATGCACCTCACAATCTATAGCACGATCCTCACCGTTCATCATAAAAATGCACAAAATACACATTTTTGCAAAGGTACCATAGCATGCACTAATAACGATTATAAGAGTTATATATTTTTACTAATATAATAATATATAATTAAATAATTGTATAAAAACTTATACTGACTATATGTCAACATTAAATTGTAAATATATAATTTTACATATAAATATTTAAATTTTATATAATTTTTCTTCAATAATTACAATTGTGCAATTTGTTAGAAATCTTGCACTTCAAAATATTCAAACCCCTTTGCTCCCGACATGGGTTTGGTCTTTTAGTAGATTTAAATCTCTGCTAACCTCCATTAGATCTGGGTGACTACTATTACGGAATTAATGGAAATTGCTACCCAACTACTCGTGTTCCTTACTTTTAACTTTTATTTTTTCTTTTTCCTAGAAAAAGTTGCCCCCTTTCATTCAAAATAAATATGAGTATATTCTAATAACTCTCCATCATACATGTGCTTGGTGATTGCCTGGAAAAATACTTGTATTCTTCTAGAGTAAGAAAAATTCTTTCTCCACATGACTCATACCATTCAAATAGTTTTGGAAGTAATAAAAGTAGTGGGATCTTCAAGAAATGAATGGTGACAATGTGTTAATGAGGAAGAATATATTTCTTACAGGAAGAGGAAAGAATTTGCCTATTATTTTTCCCACCACTCATCCAAAAGCTTATTACTTGTCCCTGTACATAACTGTAAATGATGCCAAAGTAAAGTTAACAACGTTTAAATGTATATAAAATGATGTAAGTGGTACGTTTTAAAATTGTCGAGAGAAAGATTTACATCAATCGATGTTTTGATAACATCACTTAAATAATTTACTACCGATGGTTGGGTTAAAGTTGTGGCGCCGACTGCAATGCGCTTTGCAGGCAAAGATGTATTATGCATCTTGTGACTGTAACATATCTAATAGATTAGATTTGTGAAGTATATCAATATATTAATTATTTATGATATATTGTAGTAATATATTAATTTTAAAAAATTAAAAAATATGATTAAATATGTTTTAGAAATTAATTTTCATATATTAATAATATAAAATTATACTAATAATATAAAATAATTTTATACTATCAATATAAAATTACACTGATAGTATAAAATATCCTAAAATTATACTAACAGAATAAAATTATATTGATAAAATTTTTCTAATTTTTAGAAATTAATTTTTATATACTGATAGTATAAAACTATACTAATAATATAAAATAATTTTATACTATCAGTATAAAATTATACTGACAGAGTAAAATTATGAAAAATTACACTGATAAAGTACAATTACGAGTAAAATTACATAGATAGAACTTTTTTTATTATACTAAGTGTAAAATTATTTTATACTATTAGTATATAATAATTAATTTTTAAAATATTTTTAATTATATTTTTAAATTTTTTTAAAATTAGATATTACTATAATACATCATAGATGATTAATGCATCGATACATTTCATAATCTCACCATCAGATTGTAAGGTACACTATACTCTTTGACCAACAAAGTGCACGGTAGAGCGCGGCTAAAGTTGTTCCTTTGTTAAGTTTGTGATGTCCTTTGATTTTCAGGATGGCCACCTGCTAAATAAGTTTGAAATTGAAAATTACGTTTGCTTAAATGTACTTCTAATTTTCTCCAAAACAAGAATGATGGTTAACTGTAATTTCAAACAATTACTTTGCATTTTAAAAATTAAGGATAATATAAATTGAATTGAGTCTCATCTGGCCCCTTGGTAAAGGCATAAATTTTTCTTTCGTCTTGGTAAATGCATAAATAATTCACGATATGCTAGGTTATAAGGGTGGAAATTGATAAGGTTTTGTTAGGTTTTAACTTAAATAGGTCTGATTTATATTTTAAATATATAATTTGAGTCTAAGTTTATCATCAGATATCAGCCTTTTTTAAAGATTTAGTTTGACCTTTCTAAAAGCCTAGTTAACTCGAAAACCTATTTAGAAGCTTAGTATTGATAATAATAATAATAATAATAATAATAATACTAATAAGACTTTTAAATAGATAAAAAAAATCCATTTTAAAATTAAATAAGTCAAAAGACTTCTAAATATTAAAAAGATATATTTCTAAATAGGTCACAAGCTTTGTAAATGGGCCAAAAAATCTAATTCTAAATAGACCAAAAAATTTATATTGTGATTAAAATTTTTGAAAAATAATAATAATGATATAAATAGGTCTACCTATTAAATTCAATAGACATTTCTCATAGCCTATACTCAGAACTTTTTAGTTCAAAAGACATTTTGAAAAGCCTTATGTTAGCTTATTTACTAAATAGACCAAACTAAGTGTAACGTGTGTTAGGCCAAAGGCCCCAAACCCTTACTTTTGAAAATCTTCTTCATATCATAATTTGGACAAAAGTTCTTCTTATATCTTTACCCATCCCATGGTGCATGTAATACCTATGATAGGGTGAGTATTAGGGGGGATTATTAAAGTCGAGCACCTGTGCAGATATAGGGCGGGGATGGAGGCAAATTTTTATTCCCCTATTCTATTGACGTCTCTAATCTAAGTAAAATTCACTCCACTTTGCCATTAATGTTCATTCTAATGTGTAATTATATATTTACAATTAAAAATTTACTCTAATTTATAATTATTGAACCACAATGTGATTTTTAAATTCACTCTAATTTGATAGAATTTAATTTTGAAATATTGAGCGTGTTTGTTTCGGCTTTTAGAAACTAGGACTTCATCACTTCATCCCCCACAAGAGTATTCTTTCTGTATTCCTTTTTTTCTTTCTCCTTTCATTTTAATATTAGAAAATAAGAGGATAGAAAATGTATGAAAAACATAGAAGAGTAAAGACTTTTCTCTGTTGGGGTAGAAAATATGAGGAACCGATCGAGGGAGGAAACAAAAAGTCAATTATCCACCCTAAAAGTTTTCTTCTACCTTATGCCCAAAAAACAAGCAACCATCATAAAAAATTAATGGAATGTAATAATACTGTTTGAGAATGTTTATTTTTTTCATTACAATGACCGCATACATATCATTTTTTTTTCGTATATTTTAATACAATTCTAATTATTTTTATTTTTTCTTCATTTAAATATATAAAAAGAAAATACGTCCTTTTTTGTCATTTCCTTTTCTATTCATTTTATTTCCTTTTCTCTTTCTCTCTGCATTCAAACAATGCATAAAAGTATGCTTTAACGTGCGGGTTGGAGGTGGACAACATTGTAGGAATAGATGCATAAATAAAATTTAGCGTAAAATCTGCATTTTGATCCTTATGAGATGCTGTATAATGATCCTCAAACGATCATATATCATATATGACATTAATTTAACACTTAATTTTCGACATCAAAATAGTCCAAAAATTGTAGATTATTGAGATGGCTTTATGTCATGTGATGGCCAAAATATTATTCGAGAATTATTTTGAATTTTTTTGATGTAGTTAATATTTAGAAAAATAAATCAGTATTTTAAAATATAGTTTAAAGACTGAATAGGAAAATTTCTCCAAAGTTTATTAAATATTAGACTAATTCTTTATAAAGAAGTTGATTCACGTTTCCTTGATAAAAAATCTTCCACAGTATGAGAATTTTTTTATTTTAAGATTACGTGACATCTTCATGCTTTCTAGACGTGGGACTATGAGCTGTCTACACATGCATAGGTACGTGCTGTATAGTTATAATTGCGTGCATTCCATGATATTCATATTTCTTACCCTGCAAATAAAACTCACTTAAACAAACTTTCTTTGTCAATTTAGCGACGCCTGATCCTCATGCTTGAAATTTTTTTTTTAAAAAAGTTGTTCTTTTATGCGCGGGAAAATGGAAAACAATTTACAACAACAATAACTTGTTTGACGCGGATCCGAAGACTGTATGACTTTGAAGCACAGACAAAATGAAGCATCAATAACCAATCGGACTTATAACCAAAGGAGACGCAACAACACCGAGTCAACCTTTGCGGAGATTGAGTTTGTTCGAAGAACTGAACAACAAACAAATACGCGGACTGGATAATTAAAAGGTACGTAAACTGTTGACTAGTGGGATATACGGTGTACAGTTCACATGCAGTGGCGGGGATTTTCGAGGACAAATATTAGAAAAATATTTGCATGGTTCAGAAGCAGTATATAGTTGTACTCCCTATTAATCATATAAATATATTTTGTAAGAGATTGTGTATTAGTAGTGAATCTCACGTAAAATATACTTATATAATTAGTCAGAAGCACATTTACGTGATACTCCTGGACCATGCAAGTATTTCTCCAAATATTATATCTTTTGACATTGAAATGTGAAAACTTCAGGCTTAAAACAAACAAAATCGTTATTTCTGGGGTGTTTCAATCGCAAGCTCTTATTACAAATGAACTTAAATTTGCTTTTCATTGTCATTTCTTTGTCGATATGGATGCTGTCTTCAACTTGCACCATAATCATAGCCAAAAGCTTACCAAATTAACCATTATTGCTGCAGGACGAGTGGCTTTCATTGTCATTTCTGGTTTGCGATGGGAAATATAACATTATGATATGGTAGCAGCAACTTCTCCTGGTTGTTAGCACCTAGCTAGTTAGTTGTCATATCTTTTCCCAAATCTAAAAATGAGTAATGACCGAATAGCTTTACGGTGTGTTTAGATGTTCTTTTTTTAATATAATGGACCGAAACAAGTAACAAGAGAAAAGAATGGGAAAGAAAGAATGGAACAAAGTTACATTCCTGTTTATTTAAAAGATTAATAAGTGAACACAACAGTGACTCATTAATTATGTTTTGTAGTTATATTATAAAGAAACGAAATATTTATAATTATTAACTTCCCAAATAATTTTTTTAATAGTTTTATATTATTAACTTCCCAAATAATTTTTTTAATAGTTTTATATTGTTATTCTATTTTTATAAAAGGTAAACATCTAGCTAAAAAGTGAAAAATTATTGAGTAAATATACAGTTTGATTCTTAAAAAAATTTGTGGGATATCAATTTAGTCCTTTGAAATATTTTTAACATCAAATAGATTTCTGAAAAGTCAAGTATCACATCATATTTTAGTCTGTAAAAATTTTTGACATCAAATATGTAATTGAAAGTTAAAATGTGGCATTAAATAGGTCTCTAAAAATTAAAATATGATATCACTTTAGTCATTCTGAAAGAAGTCTTTAACGATTTATTTGATATCACATATATCTTTTAATGACCAAAGTAATATCACATTTTAACTTTTTGGAACCTATAATAACTTTTAAGAACTAATATAATATCATATGTTCATTTTTAGGGATTTATTCGATGTCAAAAATATTTCAAAGACTAAATTGACATCACACAAATCTTTCAAGGATCAACTTTATTTAAAACTTTCAATTGAACCTGAAAAAACATAAAATATTTTTTTTCATTTCGATATTTATTGTAAATTTCAAATAAAAAAATCTATAAGAACATATAAATTGAAAACAAAAAATAATGTAACTTATAAGAAAAAAATTACAAACCTTTTTTTTTTTTTTACCCAAAACACTAAATACTTTTTCAATTCTATTTCATAAAGATGCATGTCGAAGATTAAATATGTAACACCCTACTAATTTAATGTTATGCTTAAGTCATAGCATGAAATTAAGTAGATTGTGTTACCGTGTTAATACTCTGTTTATGTTTCCCTTTCCGTATCACTTTTTTTTTTTTGTAACAGAAGAAACGAAGCGCTATATAAAGAACGTGACAGAGTTTAATATATCATAACAAAAAGATAAGAACCAATAACATATATGCCGTCAATTGTATATGTGTATATATGTATGTGTATAGGAAGCCACTGCTTCAGTGTTTGTACAAATTTCAAAATAGGATACAAAAGTGACGCTGGCATACCAAAAAGACATAAGGCTCGTATCAGTCAAAATGATCCTATAGGGTCCTTAGAGGACATTTCAAACCTACTGCTAGACTTACTGCTAAGTCTATGACCCAAAACTACGTACTGTCAAAAGAGGGTTACACTGCATGACGTCATCTACTGTTGATTTACTCAGTCAGAAAGTCGTTGGCCATGCCAGGCTCGACTGGTGAGTAGTCTACACTGGGTCATGAGGAGGAGGATGACGATGAGCTGGTGGCCTCAGAAGGGTCACTCTCCAAGCTGAGCTGTACGTCTGGTACCGCCTGCGGAGGAAACTCTAGTGTAGGATCAATAGGAGCGACAGGTGCTGTGGGTGCGAGAGGTGCTGGCGAAGGGTGTGCCACGTGCAGTGGGACCGCAAAGTATGAGGCAGTAAGATCAAAAGCAAGATGGTGTAAAGGGACGACAAAGTTCCTATCACTAAAAAGGTAAAGACGAAAATGGCAAGAGCCGGCTATATACAATGAGCCTACTACAAGGTCATGGTGGAGCTGCAAGTTTGGAATCTCAATGAAGAGGCTGGTCATTGAGTCCATCGTCCACGTCTGAGAATGAGGCGGAAATGCAAAGTGAGGTGAGAATTTGAAGAAATTCTCAGTAAGGTTCGCGTATGGTGTTTAACTGATATCGCGTTCATTCTTAGTTGCCTCAAATTTTATTTAATTATAAAAACATGAGATTAAACTTAACTATTCATATTTAATAAAGTTGGGAAAAATGTTTGGTCGAAGGCAAGGTCCAGTTTTACTTAAGGCAACATAAAGAACAAAATAAACTAATATCAACAATACACAGAATAATGAGCAGAATAATGAACATAGGGCAGTAAGTGAATTTAACAAATAAACTGTAAATGATTTATAATGACCATTCAATGTAATTATGCATTTAATGCAATCATGCAAAACTTGCTCTTGAACCTTTCTTCATAAACTTTTCCATTCCTCATAAAATTTTCCATTACTCTTCATCATTTTCCATCACTTGGTCCCCTGGGAGTTCTTGGCCAGTTTAGACTCCTGGGTAATAGTCTGCTTTTCAGGATCGAGCTCGTTCCTATACAAGAATACCGGGTTTACTTTCCCCGACATCCCCACCGATCTATTCCCCTTAACTTTTTATTCGGGGCTGGCCTAAGTATCATGGAACTTTCATTATAACATAATCTATAGGTTCCTCATAACATGACTTTCATATCTTTCTTGAAAATGCATATGCATCTACATGTATATCATAGCTCATGCATATACTTTACTGCAATTTTGGTGACATAACGGAACGTGTCCGCTTCCTTATGAATAGTGTTAGTACTCAGCATATCAACTTATCAAAGAAATCATCTCATTCCATTTATAATTTAACATATTTCATTCATATTTCAATCATCAACTTTAAGGCACAAGTATTGCAATTTAAAACATGTTTACTGTCTCACTACTTGTATTTAACCCGGTTTTTGCAAATCAAGCCATAATTTCTATTTAACTCATTTGGACCACCATTTTGGATATGTTAAAGTGTTATGTGTCTATTTTCTAACCTCTTTAGTCCCATTTAATTTTGATAACGATAACTCAAGTTATTCAGGTTTTATCCCGGCCTACCCTGTGGTTGGCTAGAATTATACACTTAAAAATAAAAATCTACTAAAAATCGAAAACTAGCTCAAATCATACAAAATTAGTCTCATATCAAAGCTAACAGGACAACCTTTCATATTCAAAAAGTTCCATTTCATTTGCCTTAGTAGGGCTCGAGTTATAAGCCCTGAAAATTGACTTTCCTGAATTGCCCTGTTTTGGCTCAGTTTAGACATAGGGTAACTTTTTTGAATCACTAGGAACAACTGAGATGATAACAAACTCAAAATTTCTTTGTAGGATGTTCTCCTATGTATAAGCTTTCTAACAAAATTGGTTTCACTCAATTTGGAGTTGTGTAGCGTGAGTTACACCCTTTTCATCCCACACTGCCAGGTGAATGTGTTAATTC
The DNA here is from genome assembly GCA_031439585.1 of Pterocarpus macrocarpus. NCBI lineage: Eukaryota > Viridiplantae > Streptophyta > Magnoliopsida > Fabales > Fabaceae > Pterocarpus > Pterocarpus macrocarpus. The sequence continues at coordinate 28,537,781 of CM062513.1, read as the reverse complement.
CTAGGTCAAACTTCAAAAATTCATATCTCTCTCAATATTAATCCAATGGCCTTATATGATATATGTGTAGAAAGCCATAGATGTCTAGTTTTATATAAAAATAATTTCATCAATTTTAAACAGCGGTAGGTGGAGCCGTACACTCCGCCATACGGACTGCCGAGGATCTTAGGTTTTCCAGCTTCTTAGCTCTTCCTATCTTCATCCTTTCTTGCTTCCAATTTGGTTTTAATCTCACAAACAGCCAATAAACCAGCCATATATCATCATAATCAATCAATCAACACATCAAAGATTGAGAAAATAAGCCACCACCAATCATCCAAGAATCATAAAATCAAGCAAGAAATAAACCTCTACCTCTTGTTATGTGATTAGGCTTGAGTTTGGAAATAGAACTTGGTTGAACTTGAAAGTTGGATGGAGTTGGGTGAGTGGAGAAGAGAAAAGACAGCTGAAGTGAGGGAGAAGGCAGCATAGAAATGGGGCGAAAGGAGAGAAAGAAATGAGTTATATAAGGTTGAGGTGGTAGTTAACTTGGAGGGTTTTGATTAGCCTAAAAACACAAGGCTGAATTGCAGCCAACCTTCCCCATTTTTGTGGGTAAGGTTCAACCATGTATCCCTCTTTTTGTGACAAAATTGCTTTCCACGTCGCCTAAAAGTGGAACTTGTTTCCATTGTATTCTGAAAATTACATCGGAACTCGTACTCTTCTTAAAGTCGGAACTCGTGCACATCTATTCAGATGAAATCGGAACTCGGAAATATTATCTAGTTTATTCGAAACTTGAAAGCAAAGTCGGATGTGAAACCAAACACTTAAATCTAGAAGTCAGGGACATTAGGTAAACTTGAATCGATTCTAAGCATAATACTGGAGATTGGGAATCAAATCTTCCCCAAAATCGAAACTTATAGAATCTCGGAACTCCAAACTTAATCTCGGAACTCGGGAAAATCAAGAGAAATGAAAAGCTCTTGGTAATAAACTCGAGATCGGAACTCGTGCAAATTTTGGTCGAACTTGGAGACCAATTCAGAGATCTGATCTCGCATCCATTTCTGGTTGAAATCAACTCAGACGTCGTATTTCGTGTACATTCTAATTCACCTAAGGTCGGAACTCATATATTATGTATTAGCATAAGGTCGGAAATCGGAAATTCTAACATTTTATTGCTAAGGTCGAAAGTCGGAAATCGGGGCATTATATTACCACCCTCCTTTAAAAAAAATTTTATCCTCAAAATTTAGTACTTGAGAATAGTCCAGGATACTCTTTCTTCATGTCTGATTCCTGTTCCCAAGTATAGTCTTCAACGTCTTCCTTTCCCCGTGCTACCTTTACTAGCTGCACGAATTTGTTTCGAAGTTGTCTGCTGCTCCTGTTTACTATCCGTGCTGGCTGAACATGGAAAGTCAGGTCCTCCTTTAACTTTATTGATTCGGGTTCTAGCACGTGTGTAGGGTCAGACTGATATCTTCTAAGTTGAGAAACATAGAAAATATCATGAAGGTTTGACAAATGTGGAGGCAAAGTGACATGATATGCAACTGATCCGATTCGCCTCAAGATCTAGAAGGGACCAATAAAGCGAGGAGTTAACTTCTTGACCTTAATGGCTCTGCCTATCCCCGTTGTAGGCATAACCTTAAAAATACGTGGTCTCTTTTTTGAAACTCCAGAGGCTTCCTCCTGGTATCCGCATAGCTCTTCTGGTGGCTCTGAGTAGTAAGCATCTTATTCCGTATTTTCTTGATCTGCTTAGTGGTCTGCTTAACTAAATCAGGCCCCAATATAGTTGATTCTCCTGTTCCATACCAACACAGGGGAGATTGGCACTTTTGTCCATACAATGCTTTGTAAGGAGCCATACCGATGCTAGCGTGATAGCTATTGTTGTATGCAAATTCGGCTATCGGTAAATATCGATCTCAATTCCCGCATTGCTCCAGTATATAGGCTCGTAACATATCTTCCAAGGTTTGAATTGTCTTTTCTGTTTAGTCGTCCATTTGCGGGTGATATGCAGTGCTTAGGCACAACTTAGCACCGAACGCCTTTTGTAAGGCTCCCCAAAACCGTGAGGTAAATCTTGGGTCCCGATCAGAGATAATGGTTGAAGGGGTTCCATGCAGCCTTATAATCTCTTGAATGTACAGCTGTGCCAATTTTTCCAATGGATAATTTGCTCGAATGGGTAGAAAGTGAGCAGATTTGGTCAATCTATCCACAATGACCCATATAGCATCATATCCTGTTGGCGTTCTTGGTAATCCCATCACAAAATCTATGGAGATACTCTCCCATTTCCACTCAGGGATTTCCAAGGGTTGAAGCATCCCGAAGGGTTTCTGATGTTCCGCTTTCACCTTTTGACAGGCCAAGCATTTACCTACGAAGCTCGCTACGTCTGACTTCATGCCTGGCCACCAAAACATCTTCTTAAGATCTTGATACATCTTAGTAATACCAGAATGTACAGTGAATTCACCCTTATGTGCTTCCTCCAAGATTTTCCTCCGGAGGTCATTTCCCTCGGGTACACATACTCTATCATGATGTTGCCATATGCCTTCTTTATCTTGAGCAAAACCCGTTAATTTCCCTGATTGCACGAGATTGATCGTATGTTGGAGATTAGCATCCTGCTGCTGTGCTTGCCGAATCTGCTCCTTAAAGCTACGGGCTATTTTAATTTGATGTAACTGAAGGGTCTTAGGAGTCATAAGGATTCCCAAATTAAGATTTCAGAAGCTTTCAATAAGTTTCGTCTCTTTGATCATCATCCAAGCTACAGTCAGAGATTTTCTACTCAAAGCATCTGCCACAACATTTGCCTTGCCTGGGTGGTACTTCAATTCAAATTCATAGTCCTTAAGAAGTTCCATCCACCTTCGCTGCCTCATATTTAATTCCTTCTGATCAAAGAGGTATTTCAAACTCTTATAATCAGAAAAGACTTCGAACCTTACACCATATAGGTGATGTCTCCATATTTTTAAGGCAAATACTGCTGCAGCTAATTCAATATCATGCGTGGGATAATTCCTTTCATGTGGCTTTAGTTGCCTGGAGGCATATGCGACCACATTTTCGATTTGCATCAACACGCACCCTAATCCTTGTTTGGAGGCATCACAATAGACTTCAAATGGTCCACGAGTGTTTGGCAAGGCTAACACCGGTGTCGTAGTCAACCTTCTCTTTAAGTCTTGGAAACTCTGTTTGCACTATGGCGTCCATTCAAATGGAACATTCTTCTTAGTTAGCTTAGTCAAGGGCAGAGCTATTCGAGAAAAATCCTTAACGAATCGTCGGTAATATCCAGCTAAGCCTAGAAAACTCCTGACTTCAGTGACTGTGGTCGACCTTTCCCAATTTAGAACTGCTTCTACTTTGTTGGGATCTACTGACATTCCTCTATAGAACACTACATGGCCGAGAAATTTTACTTCTTTCATCCAAAATTCACATTTGGATAACTTAGCGTAAAGTTTCCTTTCTCTTAAAATTTGCAGAACTAGCCACAAGTGTTCTACATGCTCTTGCTCCGTCTTCGAGTAGACAAGTATGTCGTCGATGAACACCACTACAAACTTGTCCAAATATGGGCGGAATATTCAATTCATGTAATCCATGAATATTGCTAGTGCATTGGTCAGTCCAAACGATATCACAGTATACTCGTAGTGTCCATAACGAGTTCGAAAGGCAGTCTTAGGGATATCTTGTTCCCGAGCTCAAATTTGATGATATTCGGAATATAGATTGATCTTGGAGAATACCATTGCACCTTGTAGCTGGTTCATGAGGTCATCAATCCTTGGCAATGGATATTTATTCTTGATCGTCACTTTATTCAACTGCCTATAATCCATGCATAAGCACATGCTCCCGTCCTTCTTTTTGACCAACAAGACTGGGGCTCCCCACGGCGATGCACTTGGCCGTATGAATCCTTTTTCAAAAAGCTCTTCGATTTGTCTCTTTAGTTTTGTCAGCTCCAAAGGTGACATCCGATACGGAGCTATAGATATTGGTCCCGCACCTGGAACCAACTCGATGGTGAACTCAATCTCTCTCTCAGGAAGGAATTCAGGAATATCTTCTGGAAAAACATTATGATATTCCTTAACAATCGGGATCTCTTCTTTTCTGTTTAGCTTCCGTCACACTAGCTGACAAGAGGATGTATCCTTGACTCTTCGACCCACTATAGTTTACTAATAAAGAGTTCAGGTAGAAGAGTGTTGAGGCTTGAGATTTAGAAGACGAGACAAAATACCACCACCCTATCGGAGCAATTGAGCATGACTCGATTGGCAGAAAGCCAGTCCATGCCCAGAATTATATCAAGTCCAGAGAGAGGGAGACAAATCAAATTAGCTACAAAGGTCCTACCCTCAATTCGAAAAGGAACATTGATGCAAATTTGATTAGTTTTAATAGGTTCATTAGTAGGAGTAGAAATCAGTAAATCATAGGGCAACTCGGAAATTGGTAATTACAACACAGCCACACAGTCATGAGAAATAAATGAGTGGGAGGCACCCGAATCATAAAGTATAATTAGAGTCTCACCATCCACTTCACAGGTACCTTAGATCAGTCCCTCGGACTTATCAGCTTCCTCTGCATACATGGTAAAGACCCGTCCTTGACGTTGGGGTCGAGTCAGCCGTGATGAATTCCTAGTTGGGCACTCATAAATCTTGTGTCCTGGCTTGCCACACCAATAGCAAACATTTTGGCCTGCCAAAATATGGTCGATCACCATGATTCCTACCACACTTCGTACAAGTTGAATTCGGAAAAGGCCTTTGAGGCCACTTGCCTTTGTTGCCCACCGGTTGAAATCTTCTCTATTGTTGAAAGTTGGACTTAAATTTGGGGCCCTGCGGTGCTAACCCCTTCTTGAAACGACCGCCAGATGCCCTGGCTGCCACTAGTTTCGAGTTGCAATCTTCCACAAGTCGGCATTTATTTATCAACGTGGGAAAATCTATAATGTCCATTGGCCCGATTGCGGTGAGAATATCTTCTCGTAACCCTCCTTCAAACTTGATGCACTTCCAGGCTTCATCTGGGTTCCTCTGATAAATTGTAGAGAATTTGCACAGCTCTTCAAATCTGGCAATATATTCGGATACTGTTCGATTTCCTTGACGCAGTTGCATGAACTCGAGTTCCTTGGCATTTCGAACCGAAGCAGGAAAGTACTTTTGGTAGAACACATCTCTGAACACCATCCAAGTGACTATTGTCTGAGATTCTTCAAATAGTCTTCGTACACCGTTCCACCAAAACTTGGCGTCTGCCTCAAGCATATAGGTGGCAAAAGTCACCTTCTGATGATTTGAGCAATCTAGGACAGAGAAAATCTTCTCCAAAACTTTGATCCATTCGTCGGCCTTATCAGGGTCATACGCCCCTCGAAAGTTGGGTGGATTTGCCTTTCTGAACTCAGCAAATTTGAGATAGTCCAGGTTAGCCTTTGGGCCATGTGGGTTTCCTTCACAGCTTGCCGCAGGTCGTCTGCCTAGCTGATCCATCATCTGGTGAGCTGCTGTGGCCTGTTCCCACATCGCCTGCACTATTTCTCGTACCGTGTCCAAAAGGTTAGCAGGATCCTCGTGAGCAGGTTCTGTGCGCGGTCTACCTCGCCTTCCAGAAGCCATTAAGTTCTGAGCACACAAAATAAAAGTTATTGAGTTGATCAGGCTCAACACTAGGTCTAATGTGCTAGTAAATAATAGCTCACACGATCAGGCACTTCTTACACATGCACACCTATATCTCGACCATATAGGCAAGATCTAGTGCATATCATCAACTAGAAACACAGAATATGCGTGAAGCATAGTCGGTCCAATCCTCAGGTCTTAGCTAGGACAAACTGCTCTGATACAAAAAATGTAACACCCTGCTAATTTAATGTTATGCTTAAGTCATAGCATGAAATTAAGTAGATTGTGTTACCATGTTAATACTGCGCTTACGTTTCCTATTCCGTATCACTTGTTTTTTGTAACAGAAGAAATGGAGCACTGTATAAAGAACGTGACAGAGTTTAATATATCATAACAAAAAAATAAGAACCAATAACATATATGCTATCAACTGTATATGTGTATATATGTATATGTATAGGAAGCCACTGCTTCAGTGTTTGTACAAATTTCAAAATAGGATCCAAAAGTGGAGCCAGCGTACTAAAAAGACATCAGGCCCGTATCAGTCAAAATGATCGTATAGGGTCCTCAGAGGACATTTCAAACCTACTGCTAGACCTGCTGCTAAGTCTATGACCCAAAACTACGTACTGTCAAAAGAGGGTCACATTATACGATGTCGTCTATTGCTGATCTACTTCGTCAGAAAGCCGTTGGCCATGCCAGGCTCGGCTGGTGAGTAGTCTGCACTGGGTCCTGAGGAGGAGGAAGACGATGAGCTGGTGGCCTCAGAACGGTCATTCTCCGAGCTGAGCTGTACGTTTGGTACTGCCTGCGGAGGAGACTCTAGCGTAGGATCAACAGGAGCTGCAGGTGCTGCGGGTGCGAGAGGTGCTCGCGGAGGGTGTGCCACGTGCAGTGGGACTGCAAAGTATGGGACAGCAGGATCAAAAGCAGGATGGTGTAAAGGGACGGCAAAGTTCTTATCACTAAAAAGGTAAAGACGGAAATGGTAAGAGCCGACTATATACAATGAGCCTATTGCGAGATCATGGTGGAGCTGCAAGTCTGGAATCTCAATGAAGAAGGTAGCCGTCAAGTCCATCGTCCACGTCTGAGAATGAGGCGGAAATGCAAAGCGAGGTGAGAATTGGAAGAAATTCTCAGTAGGGTTCGCGTATGGTGTTTAACTAATGTCGCGTTCATTCTCAGTTGCCTCAGGTTTTATTTAATTATAAAAACATGAGATTAAACTTAACTATTCATATTTAATAAGGTTGGGAAAAAATGTCTGGTCAGAGGCAAGGTCTAGTTTTACTTAAGGCAATATAAGGAACAAAATAAACTAATATCAACAATACATAGAATAATGAGCAGAATAATAAACATAGGGTAGTAAGTGAATTTAACAAATAAACTGTAAATGACTTATAATGACCATTCAATGTAATTATGCATTTAATACAATCATGCAAAACTTGCTCTTGAACCTTTCTTCATAAACTTTTCCATTCCTCATAAACTTTTCCATTACTTTTCATCATTTTCCATCACTTGGTCCCCTGGGAGTTCTTGGCTAGTTTAAACTCCTGGGTAATAGTCTGCTTTACAAGATCGAGCTCGTTCCTATACAGGAATACCGGGCTTACTTTCCCCGACATCCCCACCGATCTATTTCCCTTAACTTTTTATCCGGGGCTGGCCCAAGTATCATGAAACTTTCATCATAACATAATCTGTAGGTTCCTCATAACATGACTTTCATAGCTTTCTTGAAAATGCACATGCATTTACATGTATATCATAGCTCATGCATATACTTTACTGCAATTTTGGTGGCATAACGGAATGTGTCCGCTTCCTCATGAATAGTGCTAGTACTTAGCATATCAACTTATCAAAGAAATCATCTCATTCCATTCATAATTCAACATATTTTCATTCATGTTTCAATCATCAACTTTAAGGCACAAGTATTGCAATTTAAAACATGTTTACTATCTCACTACTTGTATTCAACTCGGTTTTTGCAAATCAAGCCATAATTTCTATTTAACTCATTTGGATGTCAATTTTGGATATGTTAAAGTGTTATGTGTCTATTTTCTAACCTCTTTAGTCCCATCTAATTTTGATAACGATAACTTAAGTTATTTAGGTTTTATCCTGACCTGCTCTGTGGCTGGCCAGAATTGCACACTCAAAAATAAAAATCTACTAAAAATCGAAAACTGGCTCAAATCATACAAAATTGATCTCATATCAAATCTAACAGGACAACTTTCATATGCAAAAAGTTCCATTTCATTTGCTATAGTAGGGCTTGAGTTATAAGCCTCGAAATTTAACCTTCATGAACTGCCTTGTTTTTGCTCAATTTGGACATAGGGTAACTTCTTCGAATCACTGAGAACAATTGAGATGATAAGAAAATTAGAATTTCTTTGTAGGATGTTCTCCTATGTATAAGCTTTCTAACAAAATTGGTTTCACTCAATTTGGAGTTGTGTAGCGTGAGTTACACCCTTTTCATCCCACACTGCCAGGTGAATGTGTTAATTCCTAGGTCAAACTTCAAAAATTCATATCTCTCTCAATATTAATCCAATGGCCTTATATGATATATGTGTAGAAAGCCATAGATGTCTAGTTTTATATAAAAATAGTTTCATCAATTTTAAACAGCGGTAGGTGGAGCCGTACACTCCGCCATACGGACTGCCGAGGATCTTAGGTTTTCCAGCTTCTTAGCTCTTCCTATCTTCATCCTTTCTTGCTTCCAATTTGGTTTTAATCTCACAAACAGCCAATAAACCAGCCATATATCATCATAATCAATCAATCAACACATCAAAGATTGAGAAAATAAGCCACCACCAATCATCCAAGAATCATAAAATCAAGCAAGAAATAAACCTCTACCTCTTGTTATGTGATTAGGCTTGAGTTTGGAAATAGAACTTGGTTGAACTTGAAAGTTGGATGGAGTTGGGTGAGTGGAGAAGAGAAAAGACAGCTGAAGTGAGGGAGAAGGCAGCATAGAAATGGGGCGAAAGGAGAGAAAGAAATGAGTTATATAAGGTTGAGGTGGTAGTTAACTTGGAGGGTTTTGATTAGCCTAAAAACACAAGGCTGAATTGCAGCCAACCTTCCCCATTTTTGTGGGTAAGGTTCAACCATGTATCCCTCTTTTTGTGACAAAATTGCTTTCCACGTCGCCTAAAAGTGGAACTTGTTTCCATTGTATTCTAAAAATTACATCGGAACTCGTACTCTTCTTAAAGTCGGAACTCGTGCACACCTATTCAGATGAAATCGAAACTCGAAAATATTGTCTAGTTTATTCGAAACTTGAAAGCAAAGTCAGATGTGAAACCAAACACTTAAATCTAGAAGTCAGGGACATTAGGTAAACTTGAATCGATTCTAAGCATAATACTGGAGATTGGGAATCAAATCTTCCAGGAAATCGGAACTTATAGAATCTTGAAACTCCAAACTTAATCTCGGAACTCGGGAAAATCAAGAGAAATGAAAAGCTCTTAGTAATAAACTCGAGATCGGAACTCGTGCAAATTTTGGTCGAACTTGGAGATCAATTCAAAGGTCTGATCTCACGTCCATTTCTAGTTGAGGTCAACTCGGATGTCATATTTCATGTACATTCTAATTCACCTAAGGTCAGAACTCGTATATTATGTATTAGCATAAGGTCGGAAATCGAAAATTCTAACATTTTATTGCTAAGGTCGGAAGTTGGAAATCGGGGCGTTACAAAATAACTCGTGAATTTTGATATAGATTTCCTAAATATTCTTTCAAATTGTACCATACTCCCCTATAAGGTGTTATTAGTCTGCTTGTCAACATAAATACAGCATCATCATTACAAAATTTTCGTAGAAAATCAATGCAAGTTGACATATCATTATTCATCTCCCGTATAAGCTAATAAAATCTTCTTGTTAAATTATATAGGCTTAAATATATTTTTGGTTCCTGAAAAATAATCAAAATTTGGTTTTAGTCCTTGTAAATTTTTTTTTTGGTTTTCATCCAAACTTTTCAAAAATTTTCATTTTTAGTCCCTGCCATTAGAAAAAATCTGTTAGTTGCTAATGTGGCAGACAGCAGTCCAATTTACCATTGTTACGTCATTTCTACATATCTTCTTCCTATTCTCTCTCTTGCCACCGTCATCATCACCCATCATCTCTCTCCATCCCCAAACCCTACCATCATCAACACCATTCCTTTTTCCAGATCTGGATCTCCCCCAAGCCCCACCATTATCATCTCTCTCTAAGCTCCACCACCACCACCACCACCGCATCCTAACTCTCCTCAATATACTTAAACAAGCCTCCACTGCATTTGACCCACGCCCTCTCTTCCTTCCTCTTCTTCCTCGAGCGCAAGCACAAGGCCCACCACCACGACGTCGCAGCTTCCTCCACCGTCAAACCACCACCTTCAAGATCTCCAACCTTGCGCGCTCCTCACCCCTTGTGACCGCCTTCCTCACCTTGGCTTGGGCACACATAGCAGCGAACAACCTTGAAGCAGCAAAAAGATGCATGACGATGGCTAGATCTGGCCTGAAAACATGGCAACGGCGATGACGACGATGACACAAGACAGCCAGGATCCTTAGTGGCAAATGGCGATGACAACTGGTGGCTTCTCCTTAATAAAGTTTCATTTTTTTATTTTTTATTTTGGATGGGTTCTGTGCTTGAGTTGAGTTCTGGGTTTGCCCCTGACTTCTATGTTGTTTTGGATTTTTAGAAGAAATTTTAAGTTGATTTATGTTTTGGATTTGGATTTGTTGTTTTGTGTAGTTGGCTTTTTAGTCTGGCTATCATGCTGGGGTTCTGTGTTGTTCAAGTGGTGAGGATTTGTTGTGTTGTAATGCGTTTTTAATCTAATAGGGTTAGGGGTTTTGTTTTAGTTCTTTGTATGTTTGGTTGACAATGATTTGAGTGATGGACAGAAGAGAAAAGGATGAGGGGGAGAAGAAAGTGGAAGGAAGATAAGGAAAGGGAGGAAAAAGATGAGATGTGTGAGGTGGAAGGGGAATGGGAGTGATAGAATGCCACATGGACAATAGGAGCAGATGTGGCAAGTATGATTTGGATTTTCATTTGCCATATTAGCAGTTAACAGATTTTTACTAACGACAGGGACCAAAAGGAAAAATTTTAGAAAAGTTTGGATGAAAACAAAAAAACAATTTTATAAGGATTAAAACCAAATTTTGGTTATTTTTTAGGGACCAAAACATATTTAAGCCAATTATATATTATCTTCTAAAATTTGTAGTGCATGTTGACATGTCGATGCATTTTTTAGAATTCTTCAATCAAATACTATTTCTTCTTAACCAAGTAAGACATAAGTAAACTTCAATTCAAAGGAGTATGCTCCTAAGACATTTTGAGTTGAAAAATTCTTTCTGGTATATTATTTTAGGGCTTCGTCTATGGCAAATTTTACATGCATATGCATACCATCAATTGTTTTTATACAATTTTGGGTTTGAAAATTCTAATTAAAATTTATAACATTTTACGTTTTTGTCGGTTTACTTTATAATTCAATAAGACTGTGTTTACTTTCAAATGTGAATAAAATCTATAATTGTTGAGTACGTATTTCTTTTGGAACTTGAACTCCATTAGATTGCTTCAAAGAATTTTAAGACTATTATAAATATTCAATACTATATATAAATATGATATTTTATTTAATATATAAACTCTTGAACAAAGTAACAGGTTCCCTTTCTCATCATTTCCATTCCCTTCCCCCCATTACCTATCATCCAGACACACTGTTAGAGCAATGCATGGTTTGGCATTTTTATTAATCGTGTATTTGAGATTATATTTTAGAATAAAACTATCTATTAAGAGTAATATAGAGTGAACAGAAATCATAATATTTTTGCAAAATTATTGAATCTTAACTGATTTTATGTAGAAAAATATCTAATTTAAATTTGATATTTTAGGTTTCTAAAACTTCTTATGTTATTATTCGGTAGCAAGCAATGACATTTTTGTAGAGATAAAAGTAATTAAATGCCTCCTCACCTGCCGAATCTAAGAGTTTATAAGTGGTTTTATTTATGAAATACTTTAACCATTTTTTTTTTTTGGGGTACACTTGAAAGAAGAGTAAAAACTAACTCCTAATAAAAATGGTATCCATGTAATCCTCTCTCAATAAGTCTCTCAAAGCCATTGGAGGCTCCTTTAGCACCACAATCAAATCGGGACTTGAAGAACCCTCCTTGGCCAAGAAGTCCCTACAAAAGTTAGCTTCTCGTAGAACATGCTCAACTCTAATGTCCCACTCCATTTGGACCTAATATTAAATCTCAGAAATCAAAGGATGTAACATATGATGGTGTTGAACATGAGTGTACACTAACTAGAAAGCCTCTATTGAGTCACTCTTAACAAATAATCTTCTGAAAACCCCCATTGCCAAGCTAACTTGAGCCTACAAATGATAGCCAATAGCTTCACTTTGAGATTCCTAATTATATCAACAAAACCTTTAAATCCCCACATCCATTCTCGATGACAATCTCTGAACAATCCTTCAAAGCCTACTGGTCCTAGGTTACCATGAGAATTGTCGTCAACATTCAATTTGATAAAACCCTCCATTGGCCAAATCCAAAGAACATAGAGCTCCCCCCTCATCGACTGTTCCTTTGTCTCATCTATAGCATGCACCCTAAGCCTCCACATCCTGAAGAATGTAACAACAGACAACCTTTCTAGTCATAGTTGAAGTTCAAAAGGTCTTCTCAATGCAACTACGCCATGACCACCAAAGAATAAAGGAAGCCATAGTGGTGGACAGACCCAAAGTAAACTATCTAAGCCAAACCTTGCGATCCATTATATGAAAGCAAGCATCTGCATCCTCAAGGATATTGCAAATATCACAAGCATAAATATAATCTTGAAAGTATTCAAGAAACTTTCTTCAGCAATATCACAATGCAGACAAGCAATAGAGCTGGCAAGTCTTCTTCTCATTTGCACCATGTTTACAGGAATTGAATCATGCATGGAAAGCTAGATCGAAACTCTACACTTCTCTATTGTAGCCAAACACCAAATCCAACTTCAACTTGTAACATCCCCAATTTTCCCTAGTGATAAATTATCTCAACGACCTGAATAATTAGGCAGTTAATAAAGAATTGAAGGATAAAGGCTTAATCAAAGGATAAAAAGAGTATTTGTGAATAAAAAAATTAAGGAAATACTTAATTAAGATTAGAGAATTTCTAATTATTCAAATCAAACCCTTGAGAGCCTAATTAAATACTAAATACTAATAATTAGCTTAATCGAGTTTAATTAAAGGTAATTAAGCATAATTAAAAATTTAATTTCACTAATATTGAAAATATGAGTTAATCATTAATCCTTGATTAATTAAGTCAATTAAGTATCAAGAACACTTAATCACATCATTAGAATTCAAATTAAGTTAACTAGATAATAAAGTATTAATGACATCACTAAAGTAATAAAGTAGAAGATAACATTACTTTTTGTAAGAAATGGTACATGATTTGTCCCCTTATTATCCACTTTGTCTCCCCTTAACTTTAATTAACACAAAATCAAAAATATCTCCCCATTTTGGCCAAGTTTATGCCACGGTCTCCCCCTTCCACACACACACACACACACACATACACACACACACTCTTATTTTCATATCTTCACTTCACATTCTCTCTCTAACACTCTCTTCTCATAGATTCTCTCTTCTTCTTCTTCTCCATTTCTCCACTAACTCCATAGCCATACCTCACTAAACCTTGGCACTAGCCCTTCAAAGACCACACTTTTTGGTCTTTGGAGACAAGATTCTAAACACTCAAACTTACATTTTTCTCAAGGGAAACACAAAGCCCTCACTTTTTCTCCCTTCTTGACTGCAGCCATACCACCCTTGGAGGAGGTCATCCTTATCTTCTTCTCTTCTTCAAAAAGGCGCAAACTACACTTATGCAATGATTCTTCACCTTCTCTTTGCTCTTGTTCAAGAAAACTTAAAGTTTTAGCTTTCACCATGGCCAAGAGCTTCAAGTGACAACTTGAGAAAAGTTCTTTGCTCTTTTTGAGAAAAGCTTGCATATTGATGTTGTTTATGAAGCCTTCTTTTGTTGGTTGCTAAATGCTCTTTTCTTAATGCCCTTGAACCTTTTATCTTTTATCTTTTCAAGTGATAGTTCTTTGGGTTAATGAAAAACAAACATGCTTTTCTTAAAGTTATCTTGACCAAGCTTTGTTCTTCTCTAATATAACATGTTTATGATTAAAAAGTTCCTCTTTTTACACCCGCAACATGTTTTTGATGTGACCAAGAATATTTCCCATCATAAAAGTTTAAAAAGTTTGCTTCTTGAACCCTAAAAAGTGGCACCTAAGGGTATGTTTCCCTAAAGGTTCCTTTTGTTTTTTATGAAGACAAAATATTAAGTAAAGGTCCAAACTTTCTTAAAGAATAAAACTTTTTAGTCATAAAGGTTGAATCTTGTAACTTTATTTAAAATAAAAATCACTTCTTGATGATAGTGAGCACATGGTATTGTTGAGTTCATGAGTGTATGCATGTTTTGTCATGATCCAAAGGGCTAGAGGGACTTTGAAATCCCTTGGGAATAGAAGTATAATTAGGGCTCCAATAGTCATACCATGAACCTGGGAATCACTTGTGTACTATCTCAAGGAGATTAAAATATTTAAAGACAAAAATTTTGGCCAAAAACCCCATTTGAGATTTCAGCCATAATAAGAAGAAAAAGGGGAAATAAAGTGTTAAAAATTTTAACTTGAGAAGTCTATCTCTTTAGGTATGTAGATAAGAAGTTATATGACAAATATGAAATCCAAGACTTAAAGAGGCTATAAACATGCCACGGTTTAGAACTACTAAGTAAAAAGGAAAATGCTTAACACCTAAATTTGAGATAACTAAGGCCTAAGATACATGATTGGACAAATGGACATTTCACCCAAACTAAAAATGAAGAAAGAAGTATGAACACCCTTAAATAAAGTATGACTTCATTTGAAATGTAAGTGGCTAAAAGCTTATAACATATACTTATTCCAAATTATGTGATTCTCTCATGAGTAGACATGAGAATTCTTTAATGACACATAAGACTTTTCACAAAGTACAAGGAAACTGTAGATACCCTTTAGCATGTGAATGTGAATGTATGATATGCTTATGCATGTTGTTTGGTGAGATTGTTCGATTATTGACTCATGATTGAATGATTGTTGGTACTTGATATAATGATGTGAAGTGAATATGATTGATTATTGGCTAAATTCCCATGCTTAGCAATTTTGGGGAAACTCCAAGCTAGCCATTATGTTGATGAATTTTTGTCAGAATTGTGGGCTTAGAAATATCTATTACATGCTTATATGAATCCTGTTTTTGAACTTAATGCATTTAGAATGAAAAATTTAATATCAAGTACTATGCAAAGAAAAGAAATAATTGGACATGATGCTTCAAAAGGGAAGATGATCCACAAAGACTTTGAGATCCCTCTATTTTAGAGACATATGGCCAAACTAGATCCTTCCATTTTAAAGGCATGTAGATCCCCTTGTCAGCTAAGTCTTATTTAGATTAGTACTACGAGACGACGGTCACGGATTAAGCCCATGTCCTAAAACAGTGATCTATCCAAGGGCATGTAAAGAAAGAATTTTAAGCACATGCTAATTATAAAAGTTAACTAAACTAAGTTCAGGGAAAGTCGAAGTCAGTGAATCACATGAAAGTGCATGCATCTTTATCTCCTCATATTCATGGTTATGAATGTTTATACTATGCTTTCGTATGTATGTTTCTATCTTATGATCTTGCATCACCTTATGTTATGTTTATAAGATTATGATTAAAAGAAACTTGCTTTGGAGACTTATGTTTTTCAAAACTCTTAAAATTGAATCTATAGATGTTCACCTTTTATAATTAAACCCGAAATGGCTAGGAAGACGACAATAACGCTTTAATTGTCTAGTCAGAATTCTACTAAGAAATCTTGTATTTCTCACTCCTATGTTTCTGTGTTGTCTTCACAGGATGCCATCGGGCAGCTTGATCATCTACATTGAGTTCCTTGCCCTTCATTGGCACTTTGATCCGGTGCTGAATGTATTTGTGATGATTTCACGTGCAATGATGAGGGGTCTACATGTTCCATGGCTGTCAGTTCCAATTACCCATCATGAGTTCGTTCTTCCGCCCATACAAGCCATATGAGGATATCACCTTAGTCAATGTGTGACTTCCCTTCCATCCCTCGATGTACCTTGCAGATATAGAGTCTGATTCAGACACTTACTTGACTCCGATATATTCAGTTGAGTCGGACCCTTCTGACTTGACGTACCCCTTCGTGATCCAACTGACTTTTGATTCTTCTTCATCTGCCCTGAGCCAGGCACCACCCTCGAGCCGTGGACGAGGTTTTATCTTCACTTGAGTAGTACCCTGAGGATGTGGAGATGATGCACTTGGAGGATTTGGGAATGACTTTGTCCCCTTCTAAGGTTGGGGATGATGTGAGTTAACACATACTGAGCTTGGATGCGAGGATAGCCTTTTTTGTTTATAGTTCTAGGGTTATCATTTATGGCTATATGGGTGATAGAAACTTTCTATGTATTTTCTTTTGGCAATTGGACCTCCGTTTGGAATGGATGTTTTGTAGGGTCGAAAGTAGTAATTAGTCCCTTGGTTATCTATGTGGAACATATTTATGTTTACTATATATTTATATTTGATGGCTATGGATGATTGTTGTGGTTAATTTGAGTTGAATGTTATATTACTTTTATTTATTTATTGTACCACAAATATGCATGTATTAACATTTGATTATATATGTTCACAATGTGCTCATGGCTCTTGTTTTTCAAAAAGGTTTATTTTTGCTATCGATAAAAAAAAAAATTACCTTTATTTTTGTTATAAATAAGTTAAGTTTCTGCAAGCAAAAATAATAACCAATAATTTTCATAATACGACTTAAGCATAGCATAGGGTTATTAAGGTGTTATATTTTGGTATCAAAGCGTGTCATTCTTATAGAGCTTGGGGATGGTTTGACTATGCTTCTAAGCATATGCATTAGTTAAGTCATGTTTTAAGTCTTGTCTGTATGATGGAACATAGGAATTAGATATGCATGGTTGCCCATTCTGAATGTAGTTCGTTGCTAGTCCATTTAGCATAAATGTTGAGCTTGATCAACTCAATGTCTTCTGTTTAGTGTACCAGGAGCTAATGGCATCAAGGAGGCATGGTAGGCCCTGCAACGAGCTTGAAGGTCCTGAAGAAGTCATGGAGATGCTTTGTGAAATGGCTGCTGCCATAACATAGCAGGTTGTTGCTGACCAACGTATAATGGAGCGGATGGAATGAAGGTTTGAGGAAAATATAGAGGGACATAATGGTCAAGCTGAGGTAGATCTAAAATGCTCAAGTTTGCTGAGTTTAGGAAGGAGAATCCGCCAAGTTTCAAAGGAGCATACAACCTTGATTGAACTGATGAATGGATCAAAACCATTGAGAAGATCTTCACGGTGTCGACCTACATCGAGGAGTATAAGGCAGCCTATGTTACCTATATGCTAAAAGCAGATACTAAGTTCTGGTAGGTGGACACCAAGAGGATGTTGGAAGGCGCAAAGACCCACATTACATTGGAGATTTTCAAGATGCATTTTTTCGAGAAGTATTTTTCCGCTTGTGTAAGGAATGCAAAGGAGCTTGAGTTCATGAGTCTATGCCTAGGAACCATGAACCTTGTTGAGTATACTGCCAAATTTGAAGGGTTATGCAAATTCTCAACAATCTATCAAAGGAACCAGGATAAGCAATGGAAATATGTCATGTTTGAAGGGAGATTGCGAGAGGATATCCTACTGTCCGTAGGACCCGCGGAGATCTGTGACTACTTTAGCACTGGTCAACAAGTGCCATTTGGTAGAGGATTGCAATTGCAAGCTAGCTATGGTAAAATCCGAGGCGTATAATAAGAAGTTGGCACCGCAAGGATAGAAGTTCAATCAACAATCCCTTAAGAAGTCATTTCAAGGTGGAGGCTTTAAAGGCAAGCAACCCTAAAAGCCTGCTAGAAACCCACCAAGGTCTGTTGATGCTCAAGCCTACTCTAAGTATGGCAAGTTCCATGGAGGATGCCATTGCTATGCTGGACAGAATGTATGTTTTCGATGTGGAAAGCCTAGGCATATGATCAAGGATCGCATTGTCAAGTTCCCCCCTGCCAACAAGTCCCAACATTAAGGGAGGGTCTTTGCCCTCAATGCTGAAAAGGTCACTCAGTCTGGTGACCTGATCCCAAGGTAATTGCGAAGTTAATGGTAGGACCTTAACTATGCTATATGACTCTAGTACTATACACTTCTTTATTTCTCATAAAATGTGTAGATAGATTGGGATTGCTCATGTCTGAGTTACCTTACATGTTGGTAGTTTCTACTCTGTTGGAAAACCAGTTAAAACTTGTCAATGTTGTTTAAAGTGTCATTTCCAAATTTATGGTAGGTCTTTTGTAGCAAATTTGATTTATCTTCTAAGTGTGGATTGGCTAAAAGCCAATCATACTATGATAAATTGTTCTAAAAAGTCTATTGTGCTTCCCTCTGTGCTTGTCGAACCTGTTGAGTCTGTTTGTTTATTCTTAAGCTTTGTTAAAGTAGGAAGTAGTGAATCTCATAATCAGGGAAATGCTCTCCTTATGACAAGTAATGTGGAACTTGAGCAAGTGTTGGATGAGATCCTTGTAGTTAGAGAATACCTAGATGTGTTTCCTGATGATATACCCGAGTTTCCCCTAGAAAGGAAAATGAAGTTTTCTATAGAGTTAGTATCAAGAACGAGACCAATATCTACAGCACCATGTAGGGTGACCTCAATAGAGTTGGCGGAGTTGAGGAGTCAGTTGGAAGAGATGAATTTAGGAGTTTATCGGTTATAAGTGACCAGGAAATATGCCAATGCATGTTTTTGTTAGAGACGAATTTAGGAGTTTACTCTTTTTATAAAAATTAATTTCTAGAAAATAAAATACTAAAAAGTAGGGGATGTATTAAGTAGAAGTGATTAATTATAAGAATAATAGAAATAAATCTTAGTTATTAGATCTTATAAAAATTATTAAGACTAAAATATAAAATTATATAACTTTTTAAAATAATTATATAATTTTTAAATAACTTTTATTCTTAATAATCTATTTATAATTTAATAGTTTGGATTAATATGTCATTTTCAATGTCATAATTAATTACTTCTATCACATGATATATGCTGTAGGAAAATAATTATACATATAATTTCCTTTCCCATTAAATCAATTAAACAATAAAAAAAAAACATGTTTTATTCTTCTTTATTTTTTTTTTCTTTGGTTTAATTGTGTCACAAATCCCTCACTTTCGTCTACCCAAAAATAAAAAAAAAACCCTCGCCTTCATTACGGCTAAAACTTTTATAGAAAATCACTCGCTTTCATTACGTTTAAAACTTCTATTCTTTTTAGGTGGATGACGTGCTGACTACATCCAAAGAATGAAGATGCGGAAAAGTAAACAAAGGCCCTACACAGCTCCTCTAGGGATAGGGATGCCAACGGGCCCCGCCCCACCCCGCGAGTAAATATCCACCCCCATTTTTTGCTCTATATTTGTGTGGGTATCCATTTTTTATTTATATATGGATTTATGGGTATTCATGAATATCCAGGAATATCTATTAGAATATTAAAAATTTTAAAAATTTAAATTAAATATAAAAATTCTAATATCATAAAATATTTAAAATAACCATAAATAATAATCTAATTTAATAATTAAAATTCTAACAATTTAATATACTTAAAATAAAAATAAACATATAAAATAAATAAAAAATAAGTACAATAATCTAATTTTATAATATAAATTCTAACAATTTAAAATACTTAAAATAAAAATAAACACATAATAGTAATCAAATAATTAATGTAATATATAATAAGTATAAATAAATCTAACTTATAAATTTAAACCTTAGTCTAATCAATTTAAATAATAATAATATTAGTTTAACTAAGTTAATAATTTAAGAGTAAAATAGTAATTTCATGACGAGTATCCACGGGTATGGGGATAGTGATCCCCTCCCCCACCTCGTTTAATATGCGGATATTTAAAATTCCCGTCCCCATTACTTGTGGGGGCAAAATCTTCTCCATAAAATCGCCCATTCTTTGGTATTACCCGCTGATATCGGCGGATCTGGGTTTGACACCCCTACTAAGAAACTTCTGACTCTGTTAATAGGGAAGATATACTGTTTTATGTCTCTTGACATTTTGGGTGTGTGATGTAGCTTATTTAATCATATAATCACATTTATAAAGTGTGGCTAAATACATTTAGACTATGGCTAAATGCATTCAGTTATATTAAAAAAGGTTACCTAAATTATATTAAAAAAGTGTGCCTAAATAATGAATTAATGATAGTTAAATATATTTAACCACACACACAAGATGAATTTAATCACACTTTACAAGTGTGGTTAAATAAAAATGAATTACACACCTAAAGTATTATGGTGCACCATAGCACTAACCATATTGATAATCTTCTAGTCTGGCTTTTGAATTCAGCATTTTCTTTATGACTCTATCTTTTCCAACAAAATGTAATTATCATAAAAGTTATTTACATAATATCATAATTTTTCCCTACTCTCCTTTCCAAGCAAATAAAAAAAGAGAAAGCAAATCTTTCTTTTTCACTTTCTCTTCTCTTCATTGACAGTGTAATTATTTAGACTAATGCAAACTTTGTTACCTTTTTTGTTGTCGGTTGGTAACTCATTGCATCAAGTGCTAGCTATTATTAAGACTGCTTTACCGTGTGCTTTACCATAGGAGCGCTACAAAAAATACTTGTGTGGTTCAAAAGCACTCGTGGTTATATTCATAATTAATAATATTATAATATTTTAAATGGAATCTACTATTAATTTGTAGATTTATCTTTAATATTGTGATATTATTAGTTGTGAATACAATCACATAGTGCTCTTAAACTACACAAATATTTCTTGGAGGGTTGCACCAACAATTCATCTACCATTCACCGTTCAATTGAAGTTGCTTACTTTTGTTAATAATGACTCCTTTTAATTTATAATAATTATCAATTTGAGTAAAAATTTTTTGTTCATAATAATAATAATTTTTATATATTAATATAATATTTATTATTAATTTTTGAAGTTTATCTATCATTTTTATTAATTGAAAGAGATAATTACTTTTCACCCCATGATAATATCATACTTTCATTATATAATAAAATTTAATAAAAATATTTTAGTAAACTTATATATAATTATGCATTCATTTTAAGTTTTTTAATTTATAAAAAAATGGCCAAATTGATAATTATTGTGGACTAGAGAAAATAATATTAATATTTAATAACTCGTCAAACAAATTTAAAATTAAAATGAGTATTATATGCTTGAGGCAGGGGTGTTAAACAAGTCTTCTTTATGACTAGGTATGCTTCGTGATCAAACTAAATCAAGCTAAATTACAAAATTCAAAAAAAAAAAAAAAAGAAAAGTCGAACAAAACCCATTGAGTTTGATGTTACGTGATTTTCTTTTTCTATAAATCGATTGGATTGATTGGATTTTTCATTTCAATTTATAAAATTAAATCAAACTAAATAAATCAAACCTAAGGTTTGTATACTTATATATAGTTTATGTACTTATACATTATTAGATTTCAAATTATTATTATATCTGTAAAAGAAAATTAAGGTAACTTATACCAATTAATAATGCCTTTATTAAAATCTTAAACAAAATTATTGTCGATCGTTTGAGTCATGAAAACTAATAAATTTAAATTTGAGTTTGTTTAAGAAAAAGTATTTGATAACAATTAACCAAATTGAACTAAATTAAATCAATTAAGATGAGATTATTTTGATTCAATTATTTTTTAAACTTTTCTAAAAGCCTACTCCATTAAAAAGATCAGGTTGAATGCTTTCAAAAAGACATTTAGGCCTATGAACTTGTCTATATAACTGAATAATATATTATTATTATTAAAAAAATTTAATTTTGATGTACCATCAATCAGTATATATATATATATATATATATATATGCATAAAAATATTTTAAATAAATATTTAATTATATATTATTATATTAATATAAATTTTGACTTAATTATTTATTATTTTAAAAATTTTATAAATATAAGTATTTTAATGGAAAGATAATATAAAACTCTTTTTGGAGCATTCTACAATGGTGGCACTTGAGTTTTAGATCATAATGGTCCTGGTAATTTAATGGTAGATGAAAGAGGTGTATTGATACAATTTTTTTATGTGATATATTGTAGTATTTTTTAAATTTAGTTAGATTAAAAATTATAGTTAAATACAATTGAAAATTTTATCTTATTTATATGAAAATTTTATCTATGTGACAACTAAAAATTTTCAATTAATTTTAGGATTATATAAATAAAAATTAATCAATTCAAAAAGTGATTAAATTTTATATGTATGATACTTAAAAACTTTATTTATATGATACTTACAAATTTTTAATTAATTTCAAGATCTTGCAAAAAAAAAAAATAATCACTTCCAAAATACATTTAATAGTAATTTTTAAATTTAATTAAACTAAAAAAATTACAATATACCACATGGAAGGAGATATATGTATACACCCTTTTGATTTGTCCTTACTTTTCTAGGACTATGATGGTCCTTAAAAAATTGAGCACCATGTAAAACTTTACCAACTCTTTTATGTAAAGATGGCAAAGTGGGGTCTGCCAAAAGTGAAGCAGGGCGGGACGGACCAAATTAAAATAATGGGTTCAATATTTTAGTACTTATTTAAGAAGCGAATTGGTGGAGTTGGCCTCTTAAAAAAATAAAAAATATAAATAAATTTATTTTAATATTTTTATGAGTTAAATTATTTTAAAAATTAAAAAAAATATTAAATAAAAAATTTATTTAAATAAAATAGAATAAAATAATTAAATTATATAATTTGTATCAAATTTAACTCAAATATAAATATAATAAATTAATTAAGATATATAAATAAATTTATAAATAATAATTAACTATAAATTTATAATATAAAGTTTATAATATAAAGTTTATAAATTAATAAAAGACAATAACAATATAATCTATAATAAAAATCTAAATTTTTTTTTAAAAAAATATTTTTAAACCTATAAAAAAAAAGAGACGAGCAGTTAGTCATGGCCACCAAAAGACTGCCAAAATCCGCGGGTTAGATGAGTCAAAAAATTTTTATAGACCAAATATGTTAATCTAACCTATTGTTTTGGTTGATTTGATAGGTTAATCTGGCTGATTGAACTCATTTTATCATCTCTACTTTTATGTTATTAATATATACTAATTAAAAGAGTTTAATTATTATATATTAAAAATATAAAACTGTTGGTAATATATATATTGATAATATAAAAGTGTTGGTAGTATATATATTTCGTTGGCAGTTCTGACTGATTAAGATAGCTTTGCATGTCCGAAAGCAGAAGGCAAAGAATCTTATCGTTTGCTACTTTTTAATTTTATAAAAATATATACAACACACACTCTCTTTTCGTTGGTAGTTCTGACTGATTAAGATAGCTTTACACGTCCGAAAGCAAAAGGCAAAGAATCCTATCGTTTACTACTTTTTAATTTTATAAAAATACTAATATTTAAAGTAAGTTGTTAGGCATTTATCGGTCAAGGTGGATTCTAGGTGATATATATATTATTTTGAGTGGTTTATTGGATATATATAAAATTTTTGATAAAATTTAAAAAATATGATATTTTAAAAAGAATTTGATTTGTTGTCAATCAAATTTTATTATTTTTAATAAAAAAATTGAAATTTGACATATTTTTAATTAGATTCTATTATTTTAATAAAAAATAAGAGAGTAAAAAAAGGGATTTGACTTGTTATAAGTTGGATTCTATTATTTTAATAAAAAGAAGAAGAGAAAAAAAATTGATTTACTGTTAATCAAATCTTATTATTTTAATAAAAATAAAAAGTAAAAAAAATCTAACTTATTGTCAATCAAATTTTATTATTTTAATAAAAAAATTTAAAATTTGACATATTTTCAATCAGATTTCATTTTTTTTTTTGTGTTATGTGTGTGTTTTTGAAAGAGAGAGAGAGAAAAAGAAAGCATGGGAGGAAGAAGAAGAAAGAGGGGAAGAAAGAAAAAAAATAAAAATATTATATATTTTTTAATTTTATCAAAAATATTATATATTTTTTAATTTTATCAAAAATATTATATTTTTTAAATTTTTTCACAAAAATCTTATATAAAAAATAATTATCCTGGACTATTCTACACGTCCAAAAAAGAAAAAATGATTCTAATTCTAAATAAAATTTATGTATAATATTAAAACATTTAAATTTGGACGGTACTATTTGAGATGATTTTGACTTTTTTCTGCGCTTTGAAAAGGAAGAAGAGTAAAAAGACTATATTAAGGGTTTTTATTATTTTACATAGTAATGTGTTTGGTATTATTTTGATTAAAGACAAATTTATGGATTTACTCTTTAAAAGGTAAAATGTATGTTGTTAATAAAAAATTACAAAATAGATTATATATATATATATATAGAGAGAGAGAGAGAGAGAGAGAGAGAGAGAAGGAGGGATTCATTGACATCAATATAAGATTTGACATACTTACACTTTTAATAATTTTTCATATTTCAAATCTTATATTGATATCAATGGATCCCTCCCTTTTCCCCTCTCTCTCTCTCTCTCTAAACTCTTGACCTAAATGCTTTCATATGAGAGGATTGTCAAAGCTCTTATAAAGTTATTTAGAGTTAACTTTTGAAATTTAGACTCACCCAATTTTAGAGAAAGAGAGAGAGAGAGGGGGGGATTAATTTTGAGATATTATTAGTATATAATGAATTATATAATGTCACCAAATCATATATGACCTCTACAATAGTAATTATAAGAGTCATATATTTTTATGAATATAATAATATATAATTGAATAATTGTGTAAAAAAATTATTCTTGTCAATATTATATTGTAAATATATAATTTGACATATAAATATTTAAATTTTATATAATTTTTCTTCAATAATTATAATTGTGCAATTTGTTAGGAATCTTACGCTTCAAAATATTCAAACCCCTTTGCTCATGACATGAGTCTGGTCTTTTAGTAGTTTTAAATCTTTGCTAAGCTCATTTCGGTCTGGGTAACTACTATTATGGAATTAATGGAAATTACTACCCAACTACTCGTGTTCCTTACTTTTATTATCTTTTCCCGAAAAAAGTTGCCCCCTTTCATTGAGCATATTCTAATAACTCCCCATCATGCATGTGCTTGGTGATTGCTAGGAAAAATACTTGTATTCTTCTAAAGCAAGAAAAATTCTTTCTCCGCATGAATATCACACCATTCAAATAGTTTTGGTAGTTATAAAAGTAGTAGGATCTTCAAGAAATGAATGGTCACAATGTTTTAATGGGCAAAATATGTGGTGGGACAAGTTGAATTTGTGACCATTTTGGTTTATGAATTTCAACCATTAAAATCTCATTCAATGATATAGATTAAAATTTTTTGTTCTTAAAAAATAATTCAATAATAATTTATATTTTAATATTTACTAAATATTATATTAACCATTATACCCCCTTATCCTTCTTCCTGCAAAAATCTATGTCCCTTTGCCTCTTTCTTCTAGACCTCCATCGACTTACATCTCCCTCCACCTGCGCCACTGCCTTGCGGTCCAATGGTGCCATTGTCGCGATCAACATGGTGCCCATTGTCACTCTTAATCTAAAACTTCTAGGTCAGGGAGTATTTGGTTGATCATGAAATTTGGGGGTGGGATGAAGGTGGTAGGCATTGGCTCATGGAGCAATTGAAGAGGCAAGACAGATTTTTTGAGCCTAACAAGACACAAGCTGGTTGTATGAATTGCCTTTTAATCATAGTCACATGAACCCCACCTCCACCTTCACTTAACATGTGAAATTAAGGCTATTTAGAGGTGATCTCTTCTCTAAATCTCATCAACCTCACAATTTTGTCACCTCTTTTACTATACACGAGCCCTTTTTTTGTATGCTAAACTATTCCTTCCACTGTCTACAATATTTTCACATATTATTATATATTTTTTGGGCATGATTGGTTGAAAAAAAATGGGTAATCATTCACCCATCATAGTTGCCTGCATAGTGAGTTGGTTGTTGGCTGGAGGAGTAGCTGGCCGATGAGTTGGTTGCTTGAATAAGGCAAACACAGTGGTATGTGTTTGGAAAGAAAAAGAAAAGAGAGATAGGAGAGAAACAAAATACAAAGGATAAAAATGTAATTTTATTTTATTTTATTTTTTATTATAATATCAGCTTGGCCCATTTTGGTTACAAACTCAATTTGTCCTACCACAAACTTTGCCTATGCTAATGAGGAAGAATATATTTCTTAGAAGAAGAGGAAAGAACTTCTTGTTTGCCTATTACTTGTCCTTCCACTCATCCAAAAGCTTATTACTTTTCCATATGCATAACTGTAAATGATGCAAAAGTAAAGCTAACACGATGTTTGAATGTAAAGAAAATGATGTAAGTGGTATGTTTTAAAATTGTCCAGAGAAAGGCTTGCTTCAATCTAAGTTTTGATAACATCACTTAAAGAATTAATTAACTCCTAATGGTTGGTTAAAATTGTTCCTTTGTTAAGTCTATGATGTCCTTTGATTTTCAGGATGGCCACTTGCAAAATAAGTCTAGAATTGAAATTTACGTTAAATGTACTTCTAAATTTCTTTAAAACAAGAATGATGGTTAGTTGTAATTTCAAACCATTATTTTGTGCTTTAAAAATTAAGGATAATATAAATTGAACCGAGTCTCACCTAGCCCTTTAGTAAAGGCAAAAATAAACTCATGGTATGCTAGGTTACAAGGGTGAAAATAAGCAAGGCTTTGGTAGGTTTTAACTTGAATAGGTTTGGCTTAAATCTCACATATGCAATTTAAGTCTGAATTTATTATCTGACATAAGCTTTTTTTAAAGTCTTGCTTAACCTTTTTAAAAGCATGGTACAACCTGAAAGCCTAATTAGAAGCCTAGTATTGATAATAATAAAGCTTTTAAATAGATTAAAAAACCTATTTTTAAATTAAATAGGCCAAAAAGCTTCTAAATATTAAAACAATATATTTGTAAATAAGTTTTGGCTTTGTAAATGGGCCAAAAAATCTATTTCTAAATAGACCAAAAAACTTATATTGTCATTAGAATTTTTGAAAATAATAATAGTAATAATAATAATAATAATGTAAATAAGTTAGCTTGTTTGGTCCAATAGGCTTTTCTCATAGCATGTACCCTGACCTTTTTAGCTCAAAAGACTTTTTGAAAAGCCTCATCCTAACTTATTTACCAAATAGACTAAGCCAAACTAGGTCTAATGCGAACTAGTCCGAAGGTCCCAAATGGGCTAGTTGGCCTAATCCCAAACTCTTGTGAAAATCTTCTATGATAATTTGGACAAAAGTTTTTCTTGTATCTTTTGTTCAAACTATCTATCTATATTTACGTTATGGATGTCAATTTTACCTACCCCGTGGTGGATGTAATACCTATGATGGGGTGAGTACTAGGGGGATTTTCCCTCATGGCTAATAAGGATAGGTATTTTAAGTACCTGTTTGCTAAATGAGATAGGGATAGGGATCATTATCCCCTCGGGTTTATGATGTGTTAATGTTGTTATTTAAATTAGTTGAACAGAAAAGTATTTCCATTTAGATTTATGTGATTTTTATTTTAAATCTTTTAAGTTGTTGGATTTATAATGTATTTGGATTGTGCAATTTGTCCTTGAACAACTTCAATTGCATTGGAGAAATTACAAATTATGATATTAGAATTTGCCTTTATTTATTTTATTTTTCAATTTTTATAAATTCTTCATGATATATTGGATACTTATGAATATCGATGGGTAACCATTTATCCATGAAGGAAATTAAAGTCGGGCACTCGTGCAAATATGGGGTGTAACAACCTCTATCATATAAGCCATGCTCGAGTCATGGAGTTATATTAAGAGGTTGTTACTGTGCTAAGAAATATTAAAATATGGAAAATATAATACATGGCCCTTTAACTGCTCACTTTATTACTGACTAATGTGAACACCATATTTTGCCTGAGACAAAAAAAATAAAAGAGAAAAAGGAAGGAAAAGAAAGCTAACCCATTTTAAAATTAGAGGACAGCCCAATCGTAAAATATTTTAACAAAAAAAAAAAAGAGAGAAGAAGAAAGAGAAAATAACCAAAAAAAAAAAGAGAGAAGAAGAAAGAGAAAATAAAAAAAAAGAGAAAAAAAGAAAAGAAAAATCAAAATCAAATCAGAATAAATGGGAACAAAATCTGGCTAGCATCTCTTAATTTTGGCCATAATCAATTTTGGCATTTGTATCCAAATCAGATCAAATCTGTCAATCATCATTAAGACAAAATTTCAATTAGAATCAATCAGGCTTAATGGCAATTAATCCCTCCCACATATATCAATAGAGCAGGCAATTCATAAAGGGTGGTCTTTTGGCAACGGCAGGAAAGAATAAGAGCAAAATTTGTGATTTGTGTGCAAAGAGAGGAGGAGAGAAGGAACGCAGAAATTGCTAGGGAGGCTTGAGCACTAGAGTAGCAGGCTAGGACACAATCAAGTTTTGGGGGTAAGGCAAAGGTATTGTTTTATTCACGTTCTCATTCATGGTTATATTTTAATATTCAATGCACACACCACACACCAATTGTTTCCAATATCTCCCACCCAAAACACATGATGAAACGTCAAACCATTATCATCACCTCAAGCTTGTCATAAAAAACACCACCCTTTCTTTTTGCTCAAGCACCGCCTAGCCATCACCTATATATTACTGCCAAAACAAATCATCATCATCTTTATTCATCGTAATCGTCGTATGGATTTTGGAGTTTGCGGCTCGTTTTGGATTGGTAAGGGCTTTACCTATGGTAGATCACCATCATGTTGGAGCATCAGTGTGCCTCATTTTGTTTTTTTATTTTCCAATGTTTTACTTTTTTTTTTTCAAATAACGTTGGCTTTTTCTTTTTTCTTTTTTTTTTTGGGGCGTTACCTTTTTGCCTTTTTTCATTTTTTTAACTTGTGATTTTATTTCTTGTAAATATATACAAAATAAGTCCTCTTTTTACTCAAATAATATGGACACTTTTTTTCAAATCTTCAAAATCCACGCGACAATCCCTAATATTGATGTATGGCATGGCCATACTCAAATGTTATATGAATTGTAAGAACTTATTGTATAGCTCATGCTATCTTGAATCCTATGCAAGAGTGGATTAAATTTTTTTTTTCTTTTTCTTTTTTTCAAATAAATTCTTTTCGTAAATAAAATCAATCCAACCCATAATTACTTTCTACAAGAACTACGTGATTTTGAATTCCTCATAGCACCAGAGGATATGTAGGAGCAGTTAATCTCCGTCAAATCAAAAATTAAATTTTCTTAAATTTGGTTCAATTTTAATTCCTTAAATAATTATAACATTAATTTCACTTTCTTTTTCGTTTGTGAATAATTGTTAAATCAATTTCTATATTTTTTGTAAACAATCATAACATTAATTGTACTTTCCTTTTCTTTTGTGAATAATTGTATATTAATCTTGTTTTTTGGGAATAGTTATCATATCAATTTTTCTTTTCTCTCATTTTGTAAATAGTTATCACATTAATTATGTTTCTTTCTTTTTAAATAATTTCTTCCATTTTCTGTTATATTTTCAAAGGGGAAAAATAAATATTATTATAGTTACCAATTAATTTGCATAATAAGCTCTAGGGTAACCGTTGCACAATAGATGTATCAGGGGTGTAGTGGGATCAAGTTTCCACCCTTTCCTATGCATAAATAGACTCCCGAATCCAATCTCTTTTAAAAGACTAGTTTTGCAAATTTAAAAGGTTTTTCTGATTTTTCCCATAATAAAAATTAGTGGCGACTCCATTGAAATTTTTTCAATATTTTTGTTGCCTCTCGTCACGGCACCTTCCGGGCACGTTATGACAACTAATAGTCTCTGATACATAGATAATAAAATAATTACACTTTAAAGGAAATTGTGACTGACGTAATACACAGCGTTTACTTCCGACTAGTCGTTAGCTAGCTTCAATAGTCTCTTGGTCTGGCTTACGCACGATTTTTGCTCAATGAATGGCCCTGTACTTTGCCTCGCACTTGATTTCTAACTTGGGTGCTAGAATATTTACGGAAAAGAGAAACATACAA
The DNA here is from genome assembly GCA_031439585.1 of Pterocarpus macrocarpus. NCBI lineage: Eukaryota > Viridiplantae > Streptophyta > Magnoliopsida > Fabales > Fabaceae > Pterocarpus > Pterocarpus macrocarpus. The sequence goes on along the minus strand of CM062513.1, from coordinate 28,507,554 downwards.
GTAGGCAGTGGGAACCTAAGGTTCTCAGTAGGTAAACTCAAACCAATCTTACAGTGCCATCATAAACATTCTAGCCGCTTCGATTTATTATGAAAATAAGAGCACATATAAACAAATAGTGGTTTAATTTTAAGTTGAAAACACCTTTCTCGAAGTAGGTCATATTTTAACAACCACTTGCCATATCATATGACAGACATAGAAATGCGGATAGTATAATATGCTTCAACAAGGATCATAATAACATTATGACTTAACTAGATAATTGATGATGCACATATAGATGCTTATACTTGAATGTATGCAAGTGCACTTGACTTAATTTATCTCTTCTTTAACTTGCAACTTAACCTTGCCATTCTATACTTGGTCCCCCGGAGGTGAATGGCCTCTCTCACACTTGGGTGATAGCCTGCTTTTTAGATCCGAGCTCGTACCTATACATGAGTGATGAGTTTACTTTCCCCGACCCTCACACCGGTCTATTCCCCTTAAATCTGGTCGAGGGCTAGCCCAAGTCTTAGACAGTACTTGTAACGTTCGCCACTTTCGACTTCCGAGCCCATCAGTATTCCCGACCTCCAAATTCATCTTCAAGGCTGGACAGACAATGATTTCCGATTTCCGATTTCCGACATCAGTAAAATTTTTTTTTAAAATTCCGATTTCTGAATTTAGGAAGGCTCAAACGGATTGCCTTGCATTTTCCAATTTCCGACCTTATGTGAGCGTGTATGAATTCCGACCTCATTAGTAATAAATTCCGATTTCCGATTTCATTTCAAGTGGTTGATGTTACCAATTTCCGATCTTAAGATTTCCGACTTAACATGAAATCCGACGTCCGATTTTATCTCAACCAGAAATGGACACGAGATCAGATTTTTTGAACTTGTCTCCAAGTCCGAGTCAAATTTTCACGAGTTCCGATCTCGAGTTTAATACCAAGAGCTCTCATTTCTCTATCTTCCCGAGTTCCGAGATCGAGGTCCTATATGTCCCGATTTCCTGGTACACGGATTAATGTTGTGAATTCCAATTTCCGATGTTATGATTAGAATTAATTCGAGTTTACCTAACTTCCCGACTTCCGACTTTAAGTGCTTAGCTTCACATCAGGCTTTGCTTTCAAGTTTCGAATAAACTGGATACGTTTCCCGGGTTCCGACTTCATATGCAAGATGTGCACGAGTTCCGACTTTATAAAGAGTACGAGTTCCAATTTTATTTTCAGAATATACTGGAAACTAGTCCCACTTTAGGCGACGTGGAGAGCAATTCTGCCACACAAAGAGGACGACGTGGAGAGCATTTTGGTCATATAAAGGGAACAAGGTTGGCTGAAACTCAGCCTTATGTTTTGAGGCCAATCAAAACTTTCCAAGTTAACTACCACTCATGCTTAGATAACACATTCTCCTCCTCTTCTTCAGACTCTTCTCTCACATTGCTTACTTCACTCCAGCTCTCTCTTTTCTTTTCTTCACTCATCCAACTCCACCACACTTTGAAATTCCACCAAGTTCCAGCTACAAACTTAAGCCAAATCATTCATAGTAAGAGGTAGCGGTTCTAAAATTCTTACTTGATTCTCTGATTCTTGAAGGATTGATGGTGGTGTAATTTGTTAATTTTGATATGTGATTGAATGATTATGATGAATTATAGCTGGATTATGGGCTGTTTATGAGGTTAAAATTTGAATTGGAAGTGAGAAGGGATGAAGATATGAAGAAGTTAAGAGGCTGGAAAACTCAAAACCCTCGGCAGTCCGTATGGCGGAGTGTACGGCTTTGCCTCCCGCTGTTCAAAATTATTGAAACCATTTTTATGTGAAACTAGACACCTAGGGCTTTCTATACATATATCATATAAGACCATTGGATTAATATTGAGAGAGATATGAATTTTTGAAGTTTGACCTAGGAATCTAGACGTCCACCCAGGCAGTATGGGTTGAAAAAGGTGTAACTCACCCTATACAACTCCAAATTAAGTGAAACTAATTTTGTTGGAAAGCTCACACATAGGAGAACATCCTACCCAGAAATTTCGAGTTTGTTACCATTCTAATTGTTCCCAGTGATTTGAAGAAGTTAACCTATGTCCAAACTGAGCCAAATCAGAGCAATTCAAGAAGGTTAAGTTTCGGGGCTTAAAACTCGAGCCCTACCAAGCCAAATGGGATGGGACTTTTTGTAAATGAAACTTTACCCTGTTAAATTTAATATGAGTCCAATTTTGTACCTTTTGAGTCAGTTTTCGATTTTTAGTGGATTTTTACTTTTAGGTGTCTGATTCTGGCTAGCCACTGGGCAGGCTGAGGAAAGATCTAAATATCTCAAGTTATAGATATCGAAATTAGATGGAACCAAAGAGGTTAGAAAATATAAACATAACACTTTCACATACTCAAATTTGAGGTCCAAATGAGTTAAAGAGAAATTATGGCTTGAATTACAAAAATCGGGTTGGTTGACTATGTTGGAGCAGGAACTCTGCCTATATGAATTTGATGTTGATATGAGTTCGATATTGGAATATGTATGTGATATTGTGTTCCTTGTGATAAAATGATGTTTCGATATGCTGGCACTATTCATGGGGAAGCGGACACATTCCGTTATGCTGCCGAGATTTCGGTAGAATCCATGTATAAGTTATGAATTACATGTTAATACATGTGCATTTCAAGGGAAGTTATGAGAGTTATGATAAAGATTATGTACTATGAAAGTTCCATGCTACTTGGGCCAGCCCCGGATAAGAAGTTAAGGGGAATAGATCAGTGGGAACGTCGGGGAAAGTAAACCTGGCAATTCCTGTATAGGAACGAGCTCGATCCTGATAAGCAGACTATTACCCAGGAGTCTAAATGGCCAAGAACTCCTAGGGGACCAAGAGATGGAAAAATGATGAAAAGTGATGCAAAAAGGCATATGAAGAAAGGTTTATGATAAAATATGCATGATCACATGACTGCATGGTTACATAGAATAATTATATCAAAATGCTTACAGTTGTCTATTATGTTTGCTTACTGCTGTTTATTATTTGCTTTGTCTATTATTCTATGCATTATTATTAGCAATCTATCTTGGTTCTTGTGCCGTCTAAAGTAAAAATGAACCTAGCCTCGGATTAGGTATTTTTCTCGAACTCATTAAAATGGATATTTCAGTTTGAAAACATGTTTTTATAATTAAATAAAACCCGAGGCAACTGAGAATGTATATGACGTCAGTTAACCAGTATACCCGAGCCCTACTGAGAATTTCTTGAAAATTCTTACCCCGTTTTGTATCTTCCGCATCATTCTCAGACACTGACGATGGACTCCACCGCTACCCTCTTCATTGAGATTCTCGCTCTACAGCTCCACCACGACCTTGAGTTGGATTCCCTGTATATAGCCGGCTCGTGTAACTTCCGTCTCTACCTCGTCAGCAACAGGAACTTTGATGTTCCTTTACATCATCCCATTTTCGACCCTGCTAGTCCTTACATCGCCGTCCCGCTGCACATGGCGCACCCACCTCCAGCTCCTCCTGCACCTGTAGCACAGGCAGCACCGGCTGACCCTGCACCGGAGTCACCTCCGCAGGCAGTTCCCGATGTACCTCTTAGTTCAGAGAGTGACCCCTCTGAGGCCACCGGCTCGTCACCCTCTTCCTCCTCGGGACCCAGCGCAAACTACTCACCAGCCAAGCTTGGCGTGGCTAACGGCTATCTGACAGAGTAGCTCGGCCAGCAGGAGACGTTGTACAGCATGACCCTCTTTTGGACAGCACGTGGCTCTGGGTCATACACTTGACAGTAGGATTAGCAGTAGATTATGCAATGTCCTTTGAGGACCATAGGATCTCTTTTTGACAGATACGGGCCTTATTGTCTTTTGGTATGCCGGCCCACATAGGTGTTCCACTTTGAAACTTGTACCGAAACTAAAGCAGTGGCCATATATATATATATATACATGCACCTATACAGTAACGATATTGTATTATTCTTATTTTTCTTTTTATTATTATTGTATTTTGTTAAATTCATTTCGCCCTTGGTATCACCATCTAAAGAAGGATGAATTAGGAAAGGTAAATAGAGTGTTAATCCGGTAACACAATCTACTTGATTTCATGCTATGACTTAAGCATAACATTAAGTTGGTATGGTGTTACAGTGCTGCTCTGGCCCACACTAGCTGGGTCTATATCATGCCTCACATGGTAGCTTGGTACGTCTTTCTTGCAAGTTCTCATAAATCTTATTCTTTTTTGGATATGATTATACATGCATATGCTACATGCATTCATTCATATACTTCATATTATACTTAAATCATTCTTGCATATATGAATCTAATGAGCATAACATATAAATGTTCATAACAGTCACATAATTTACATATTTCTGCTGGAATTTTGTCAGCATAACGGATCGAGTCCGCTTTCCCATGAATAGTGCCAGGCAACCAGTATAAATGTACAAACTTGCAATTCAATATGGACCAGCAAATATATATATATATATATATATATATATATATATATATATATATATATATATATATATATATATATATATATATATATTCATAGCATCATTCATCAATTTCAATTCAAGCACCAATTGGGTTTTCGGTTTATTCTCTCCTATTCTGCCCGAGTTTGGTATACTCCACCTTTATTGCAATTCAACTCATTTGAATCTAATTTTTGGATATGTCATAGCATTATGTGTCTAGTTTCTAACCCTTTTAGTTCCATCTCATTTTGATTTGTATAACTCAAGATATAAAAATTTTACCTCAGACTGCCCTGTTCTTAGCCAGAATTGAGTTCTTATAAGTAAAAATTCACTAAAAATAGAAACCTAGGTGAAATCATACAAAGTTTATATCAAATTAAAGCTAACGGAACAAGCTTTCAAATGAAATAAGTTTCATGTCATTTTCATGAGCATATACTGAGTTGTTATGAGTCTCGAAACTTGACCCTACTGGACTACCCTATTCCAGTCCGGTTTAAACTTAAGTCAATTTCATTGGTGTGCTGGGAACAAATGGCAATGAATCTGATTCTGAAATTTTTATGAGATGTTCTGTTATTCAAAAAACTTTAGGTTCACTCAATTTGGAGTTGTGTAGGGTGAGTTATACCCTTCTTAACTCAAACTGCCTGGATAAGAATCCAAATTTCTAGGTTAAACTTCAAAAATTCATAACTAATTCTATCTAATTCAATGGCCTTATATTTTCTATGTATAGAAAGCCCTTAATGTATAGTTTCATATAAAAATAGATTTATCAAGTTTAAATAGCTGTAGGCAGAGCCGTATACTCCGCCGTATAGACCGTCGAGGGCAACCCTACTATCTTCTTGGATTCTTATTGAATTCATGTTTTCCTTAAATCTATCCATCCAATCTTCAATTCAAACTCACATTTACACCTTAAACCAACCTTAATTCATCATCATCACTCAAGATAACATCAGAATCATACAAGAAAGTATGAAGAAAATGGAGTTCCAATCAGCCAAATTCAAAGGAAATAAGAAAAGAAGTTGGAATTCCTACCTTGTCTAGTTGAATTTGTGTTGATTTAGTGTCTTTGATGGTGCAAATTTTGATGAGGCCTAAAGAAGGGATGAAGTTGGAGTGAAAATGAGTGTGAATAGAAGGAAAAGGATGAGAGTTCAGCAACTTATATGGACGAAAATTCAAGGGGAGGAGAAAGGAATTATTTCAAGACTTTTGAAGGAAGTTAGATTGTGATTAGTGGATTTCATCTCACATTCAAACTCAACTTGGCTGCCCTCTTTCATGGCTGATTGAGGTGCCACTTGTGGGGATGTTTTGGCTAAATTTTGGCTATCAATCTTAGGGTTTTCACAGTATAATTTCTCTTAGTCCGGTTCCGACAATTTAAAATACCGAAATTCTACCAATTTCCTTCAAATCGGTAAAACGGTTTTAGAAAAATCCTATGAGGTTTCCTATGGTTCTAATCTAATTCCATGAATTCTAATCCTTCTAAATCACACTTAATTGGCTTTAAGTGAATGCTTAATCGAATTGTAATTAATTCCAATTATTCTATGAAAATCGAACAACTAGGCGAAAAACGATAAAAATTCGGTGGAGGTGAGGCTAAGTTTCTCCACTATCTTGAGCAACACTTGGCACCACTCATATGTGGTAAGGGTGACTGAATTTCAGCCACTTAAGTGAGGGTTTCCGGTAGAAAATTCTACTGGTTCGGTTCCGGCAGTTTAAAATGCCGAATCTTCGCCGATTTTCTTCAAATCGACAAAACTTTACTAAATAACTCTGAGAGAATTTCTATATCTCTATTCTAATTGCTCCTAAGCCTAATCCCTCTAATTAACATCTAATTAACTCCTAATTAATCTAATTAACTCCTAATTAACCTTACTTAGTCAATAAGATCGAATAGATCGATTAATAGCGTAGATTAAACGTTTCGCAAATTCAGAGCCTTTCTGTTTTCTGTTTTCCATAGCTAATGGCATATCTGTAATTTTGAGCAAGTCCAGGGGCACCCCACGTCATTTCACACCAGACTGCCTCCATGGCCCAATCGGCAGAGATTTAAACTTCTACGGTTTCACCACGCGATTCTGCTCTGTTTAAAATCTCATTCTGCTAATTCTACAGATGTGGGGACATGAAGGTCATTTCGTGAAAAATTTTAGGGTTATTGTGGGAATAAACCTTTGGGGTCAAAAATATAATTTCTAAAAATCCTGGGCATCACTGCAATTGACAAAAGTTTATAGGGGCACTTTTGTCATTTCTTAATTTTTAACATAAGGCAGTGTCATTTTTTCAACGGCAGTATTACACTACCCTATAATTCCAAGTGCGAGGTTTGTCATGGCATAGCGCTGCCTGAGAAATTCTCACACTGCCTAAGGAAAATAATTCGAAATTTCCATTACGTTTTGTTTACGAGAGTGGGGATGTTACATGAGGCGGGGAAAGGGGAAGACTTTTATTCATGGGGCGAAGGACGGAGGCCTATCCCCCATTGACGTCCCTAATCCATGTATCTGAGTAAAATTCAGTCTGCTTTTCAATTATTGTTCATTCTAATGTGTAATTATATATTTACAATTAAAAATTTACTCTAATTTATAATTATTGAACCATAATGTAATTTTTTAAATTCACTCTAATTTGATAGAATTTAATTTTGATGTATTATCCATGTAAAAATATTTTGCAAATACAATAAGTCATATATTGTCATATTATTCAAAATGCTTTAACTCTTACAATAAATAATTTAAAAGTCATACATATAATGTTATGTAATATAATTAGTTGACAGTGTAGAATTTTTTTTAAATAATCATGTAATTTTTAAATAATTTTTAATTTTGGCCATCTATGTATGATTATATGATCAAAATTTGCTTCTTCCATCTCTCATATAGAAATACTCTTCTCATTTGATACACTAGTGTGTGCATATATATATAAGGACATTTAGATAAATTCATACATATATATAAGTGGAGCTAATGAGTCTTCGTAGGGTAGAGGCTTCATCCCCACCTCTGCCCTATTTACCAAATGGGAATTTTATCCCCATTCTCATGGGATCAAAGTCGTCCCTATATTTGCCCTTGTCGTAGGTAATCCCACAATACCTGGATTTCTTTTGCCTTTCCTATTGCCAACTATGCTCCACTACCATGCATCGATGGTTAGAATTCGATTTTCGTTCTATAAAATCGGCTATAGAGAAGAACAGCTGTAAAGTTAACCCTATAAGTATTCTATTTCCGTAATCTTTTTGTGTTTTCGTTTCAATATTAAAAAATAAGAGGATGGAAAATGTATGGAAAAAATAGAAGAGTAAATGCTTTTCTCCGCTGGGGTGGAAAATAGAAGGGATCGAGGGAGAAAACAAAAAGCCAATTATCCACCCTAAAAGTTTTCTTCTACCTTATGCGCAAAAAATAAGCAATCATCATAGAAAATTAATGAAATGTAATAATACTGTCTGAGAATGTTCATCTTTTTTTCAATACAATGACCGCATATATATCATTTTAATTTTTTTTATATTTTAATACAATTCTTATTTTTTTTAATTTTTTTTCATTCAAGCATATAAAAAGAAAATACCTTTTTTTTCGTCATTTCCTTTTCTATTCATTTTATTTCCTTTTCTCTTTCTTTCTTTCTCTCTACATTCAAACAATGCATAAAAGTATGCTTTAACGTGTGGGCAGGAGGTAGACAACATTTTAGGAATAAATGCATAAATAAAATTTGGCGTAAATCTGCATTTTGACCCTTATTAGATGCCGTATATTGATCCTCAAACGATTATATATCATATATGCAATCAATTTAATACTTATTTGTATCTGTTTTCAACATCAAAATAGTCCAAAAATTGTAGGTTATTGAGATTGGCTTTGTGTCGTGTGATGACCAAAATATTATTCGAGAATTATTTTGAATTTTTTGATGTAGTTAATATTTAGAAAAATAAATCAGTATTTTTAAAATATAGTTGAGAGACTGAATTGGGAAATTTCTCCAAAGTTTATTAAATATTAGACTAATTCTTTATAAATAAGTTTTTTTTTTTTTTTTTGACGTGAAGATCCAATTCTTTATAAATAAGTTGATCCACGTTTCCTTGATAAAAAATCTTCCATGAAAGAGTAGCATAGGAATTTTTTATTTATGGTTACGAAACATTTCATGCTTTCTAGATGTGGGACTATGAACTATACACACATGCGTAGGTACTTGCTATATAGTTATAATTGCGCGCATTCCAAGATATTCATATTTCTTACCCTACAAATAAAACTCACTTAAACAAACTTTCTTTGTCAATTCAGCGACGCCTAATCCTCATGCTTAAAAATAAAAAAAAGTTGTTCTTTTATGCGCGGGAAAATGCAAAACAATTTACAACAACAATAACTTGTTTGACGCGGATCCGAAGACTGTCTGACTTTGAAGCACAAATTAACGAAATGAAGCATCAATTACCAATCTGACTTGTAACCCGAGGCGACGCAACAACACCGAGTCAACCTTTGCGGAGATCGAGTTTGTTCGAAGAATTGAACAACGAACAAATACGCAAACTGGACAACTAAAAGGTACATAAATTGTTGACAAGTGTGATATACGGTGTATAGTTCACATGCAGTAACGGGGTTTTTCTATGACAAATATGATATCTATTGACATTGTATGTGAAAGCTGTTATTTCTGGGGTGTTTCACTCACAAGCTCTTATTACAAATGAACTTAAATTTGTTTTTCATTGTCATTTCTTTCTAGATATGGATGATGTCTTCAACCTGCACCATAATCATAGCCAAAAGCTTACCAAATTGACCATTATTGCTGCAGGACAAGTGGCTTTCATTGTCATTTCTGGTTTGCGATGGGAAATATAACAGTATGACATGGTAGTAGCAACTTCAGCTAGTTGTTAGCACCTAGCTAGTTAGTTGTCATATCTTTTCCCAAATCTAAAATTGAGTAATGGCCAAATAGCTTTGTGGTGTGTTTAGATGTTCTTTTGTTAACAGAACGGATTGAAACAAGTAAGGAGAGTAAAGAAAGGGAAAGAAAGAATGGAACAAAGTTACATTCCTGGTTACTTGAAAGATTAATTAATAAGTGAACGCAACAGTGATTCCATAATTATGTTTTGAAGTTACATTATAAAAAAATGAAATATTTATAATTATTAACTTTTCAAACAGTCTTTTTAATAGCTTTATGTTATTATTCTATGTTTATGAAAACTAAACATCTAGCTAATAAGTGAAAAATTATTGAGCGAATATACAGTTTGATCTTTAAAAAGATTTGTGGGACATCAATTTAGTCATTTGAAAGATTTTTTATATCAAATAAATTATTGAAAAATCAAGTGTCACATCATATTTTAGTCTCTAAAAGTTTTTGATGTCAAATAAGTCATTGAAAGTTAAAATATGGTATTAAATAAGTCTTTAAAAAATTAAAATATGACATCAATTTAGTCTTTCTAAAATAAGTTTTTAGCGATTTATTTGATGTTACATATATCTTTTAAGGACTAAAATGATATCACATTTTAACTTTTTGGAACCTATTTAATGTTAAATAACTTTTAAGAACTAATATGATGCCACATATTAGCTTTCAAAGATCTATTCGATGTCAAAATTTTTCAAAGACTAAATTGATGTCACACAAATCTTTCAAGGATCAACTTTAGGTAAAACTTTCAATTGAACCTGAAAAAACATAAAATAATTTTTTTCATATAATTATTTGATATTTATAATAAATTTCAAATAAAAAAATCTATAAGAACATATAAATTGATAACAAAAAATAATGTAATTTATAAGAAAAAAATTACAAACCTTTTTTTCCCCCAAAACACTAAATGCTTTTTCAATTGTATTTCATAAAGATGCATGTCGAAGATTGAATAACTCATGTGAATTTTGAGATGGATTTCTTGAATATTCTTTCAAATTGTACCGCACTCCTTTATAAGGTGTTATTAGTCTACTTTTCAACATAAATCCAGCATCAACATTACAAAATTTTCTTAGAAAATCAATGCAAGTTGACTTAGCATTAATCATCTCCCTTATAAGCTAATAAAATCTTGTTGTTAAATTATATATTATCTTCTAAAATTTTCGGTGCATGTTGATGTGTCGATGCATTTTTAAAAATTCTTCAATCAAATACTATTTCTTCTTAACCAAATAAGGCATAAGTAAGCTTCAACTCAAAGGAGTATGCTTCTAAGACATTTTGAGTTGAAAAATTCTTTCTACTATATTATTTTGGGGCTTGTTCTATAACAAATTTTACATGCATATGCATACCATCAATTGTTCTTATACAATTTTGGGTTTCAAAATTCTAATTAAAATTTATAACATTTTACATTTTTATCAGTTTACTTTGTAATTCAATAAGACTGTGTTTACTTTCAAATGTGAATAAAATCTAGTATTGTTGAGTATTTCTTTTGGAACTTGTACTCCATTAGATTGCTTCAAAAAATTTTAAGACTACCATAAATATTCAATACTATATATAAATATGATTTTTTTATTTAATATATAAACTCTCAAACAAAGTAATAGGTTCCCTTTCTCATCATTACCATTCCCTTCCCCCCATTATCATCCAGACACATTGTTAGAGCAATGATGGTTTGGCATTTTATTAATCTTGTATTTGAGATTTTATTTTAGAATAAAACTATCTGTTAAGAGTAATATAGAGTGGACAAAAATCATAATATTTTTGCAAAATTATTGAATCTTAACTGATTTTGTGTAGAAAAATATCTAATTCAAATATGATATTTTAGGTTTCTAAAACTTCTTATATTATTATTCGATAGCAAGTAATGACATCTTCATAGAGATAAAAATAATTCAATGCCTCCTTACCTCCGAATCTAAGAGTTTGTAAGTGGTTTTATTTATGAAATACTTTAACCATTTTTTTTTTGTTCACCTGAAAGAAGAGTAAAATCTAACTCCTAATAAAATGGTACCCATGCAATCCTCTTAATAAGTCTTGCAAAGCCATTGGAGGCTCCTTTAGCACCATCATCAAATTAGTACTTGAAGAACCCTCCTTGGCTAGGAAGTCCCTACAAAAGTTGGCTTCTCGTACAACACCCTCAACTCTAATGTCCCACTCCTTTTGGACCCAACATTAAATCTCAGAAATCAAAGGATGTAACATATGATGGTGTTGAACATGAGTGTACACCAACTAGAAAGCCTCCATTGAGTCACTTTTAACAAATAATCTTCTGGAAACCCCCATTGCCAAGCTAACTTGAGCCTACACATGATAGCCAACAGCTTCACTTCGAGATCCCCAATTATACCAACAAAACCTTTAAATCCCCACATCCATTCTCCATGACAATCTCTGAACAATCCTTCAAAGCCTGTTGGTCCTAGGTTACCACAAGAACTATCATCAACAATCAATTTGATAAAACCCTCCATTGGCCAAATCCAACGAACATAAAGCTCCCCCCTCATCGCATGTTCCTTTGTCTTATCTATAGCAAGCGCCCTAAGCCTCCACATCCTGAAGAATGTAACAATAGGCAACCTCTCTAATCATAGTTGAAGTATGACCACCAAAGAATTAAGGAAGCCATACTGGTGGGCGAACCTAGAGTAATCTATCTCAGCCAAACCTTATGATCCATTATATGAAAGCAAGCATCTACATCCTCAAAGATATTGCAAATATCACAAGCATAAACACAATCTTGAAAGTAGTCCAAGAAACTTTCTTCAGCAATATCACAATGCGGACAAGCATTAGAATTGGCAAGTCCTTTTCTCATTTGCACCATGTTTATGGGAATTGAATCATGCATGGAAAGCTAGATCGAAAACCTAGACTTCTCTCTGTTGTAGCCAAACACCAAATCCAACCTTAGCTTGTAACATCCCTAATTTTCCCGTGATAAATTATCTCAACGATCCTGAGTAATTAGGCACTTAATGAAAAATTGAAAGATAAAGGCTTAATCAAAGGATAAAAAGAGTATTTGTGAATAGAAAAATTAAGGGAATACTTAATTAGGATTAGAGAATTTCTAATTACCTAAATCAAACTCTTAAAAGCCTAATTAAATACTAAATACTAGTAATTAGCTTAATCGAGTTTAATTAAGAGTAATTAAATATAATTAAAAATTTCATTTCACTAATCTTGAAAATATGAGTTAATCATTAATCCTTGATTAATTAAGTCAATTAAGTAGCAAGAACACTTAATCATATCATTAGAATTCAAATTAAGTCAACTAGATAATAAAATATTAATGACGTCACTAAAGTAATAAAGTAGATGACAACATTACTTTTTGTAAGAAAGGGTACATGATTTGTCCTCCTATTATCCACTTTGTCTCCCCTTAACTTTAATTAACACAAGATCAAAAATATCACCCCACTTTGGCCAAGTATATGCCGCGGCGTCCCCCCTCTAAACACACACACACACACACACACGCTCATTTTCATATCTTCACTTCACATTCTCTCTCTAACATGCTCTTCTCTAAGATTGTTTCTTCTTATTCTTCTCTATTTCTCCATGAACTCCATAGCCTACCTCACTAAACCTTGTCACTAGCCCTTCAAAGACAACACTTTTTGGCCTTTGGAGACAAGATTCTAAACACTCAAATCTACATTTTTCCAAGGAAAACACAAAGCCCTCACATTTTCTTCCTTCTTGACCGTGGCCATACCACCCTTGGAGTAGGTCATCCTTATCTTCTTCTTTTCTTCAAAAAGGCGCAAACTACACCTTAGGTAGTGATTCTTCACCTTCTCTTTGTTATTGTTCAAGAAAGCTTAAAGCTTTAGCTTTCACCATGGCCAAGAGCTTCAAGTGACAACTTGAGAAAATTTCTTTGCTCTTTTGAGAAAAGCTTGCATCTTGATGTTGTTTATGAAGCCTTCTTTTGTTGGTTGCTAAAATCTCTTTTCTTAATGCCCTAAAACTTTTTATCTTTTCAAGTGATAGTTCTTTGGGTTAATGAAAAAGAAACATGCTTTTCTTAAAGTTATCTTGACCAAGCTTTGTTCTTCTCTAATATAATGTGTTTATGATTAAAATGTTCCTCTTTTTACACCCGCAACATGTTTTTGATGTGACCAAGAATATTCTCCAATATAAAAGTTTAAAAAGTTTGCTTCTTGAACCCTAAAAAGTGGCGCCTAAGGGTTTGTTTCCTTAAAGGCTTCTTTTGTTTTTTCATAAAGACAAAATATTAAATAAAAGTCCAAACTTTCTTAAAGAATAAAACTTTTTAGTCATAAAGGTTGAATCTTGCAACTTTATTTAAACTAAAAATCACTTCTTGATGATGGTGAGCACATAGTGTTGTTGGGTTCATGAGTGTGTGCATGCTTTGTCATGACACAAGAGGCTAGAGGGACTTTGAAATCCCCTGGGAACAGAAATATGATTAAGGCTCCAATGATCATACTATGAACTTGGGAATTACTTGTGTACTATCTCAAGGAGATTAAAATATTGAAAGACAAAATTTTGGCCAAAAACCCTATTTGAGGTTTCGGCCATAATAAGAAGAAAAAGGGGAAATAAACTATTAAAAATTTTAGCTTGAGAAATCTATCTCTTAAGGTATGTGGATAAGAAACCTAGAAAGTTATATGACAAATATAAAATCCAAGACTTAAAGAGGCTATAAAAATGCCACGGTTTAGAACTACTGAGTAAGAAAGAAGATGCTTAACACCTAAATTTGAGATAACGGGGGCCTAAGATACATGATTGGACAAATGGACATTTAACCCAAACTAAAAATGAAGAAAGAAGTATGAACATCCTTAAATAAAGTATGACTTCACTTGAAATGTAAGTGGCTAAAAGCTTATAACACCTACTTATTCCAAATTATGTGATTATTTCATGAGTAGACATGAGAATTCTTTTAATGACCCATAAGACTTTTCACAAAGTACAAGGAAACCATAGATACCCTTTAGGGTGTGAATGTGAATGTATGATACGCTTATGCGTGTTGTTTGGTGAGATTGTTTGATTATTAACTCATAATTGAATGATTATTGGTACTTGATATAATGATGTGAAGTGAATATGATTGATTATTGGCTAAATTCCCATGCTTAGCAATTTTGGAGAAGCTCTGGCCTAGCCATTATACTGTAGATTTTTTGTAAAAATTGTGGACTTAGAAATATCTATTACATGCTTATATGTATCCTGTCTTTGAACTTAATGCATTTAGATTGAAAAATTTAATATCAAGTACTATGCAAAGAAAAGAAATAATTGGACATGATGCTTCAAAAGGGAAGGTGATTAGCAAAGACTTTGAGATCTCCCTACTTTGGAGGCACGTAACCAAACTAGATCTCTTCAATTTAGAGGCACATAAATCCCCTTGTCAGCTAAGTCGTATTTAGATTAGTATTGCGTGACGACGGTCACCGATTGAGCTCATGTCCTAAAACAGTGATCTATCTAAGGGCACATAAAGAAAGAATGTTAAGCACATGCCGATTATGAAAGTTAAGTAAACTAAGTTAAAGGAAAGTCGAAGTTAGTGAATTACATGAAAGTGCATGCATCTTTATCTCCTCATATTCATGGTTATGAATGTTTATACTATGCTTTCATATGTATGTTTCTATCTTATGATCATGAGTCACCTTATGTCATGTTCATAAGATTATGATTAAAAGAACCTGCTTCAGAGACCTATGTTTTTTAAAACTCTTAAAATCGAATCTATGCATGTTCACCTTTTTATAATTAAACCCGAAGCGACTAGGACGACGACGACGATGCTTTAATTGTCTAGTAAGAATCCTACTAAGAAATCTTGTAATTCTCACTCCCATGTTTTTGTGTAGTCTTCATAGGATGCCGTTGGGCATTTTGATTATCTACATTGAGTTCCCTACCTTTCATTAACACTTTGATCCGATAATGAATGCATTTATGATGACTGCACGCACAACGATGATGGTCTACATGTTCCATGTAACACCCTCCCAAGTACAGTACTATGCTTAAGTCATAGCACCACACCCTGGAGTTGTTACTGTTACCTGAGCGGACTTTATGTGACAGCAACTTCAGCAGTCCTCGGGACTTCTTGGACTTTCTGGAGACAACACGGAAGATAGAAGTGAGAATGATAAATTCTCAGTAGGATTCTCTACTTATCATACATAATGACATCGTTGTCATCTCTAGTTTGCTTCGGTTTATTATGAAAAAGGTGAACATGCTATGTAGACTGTTTAACTTTATAGTTCGAAAAATATGTTATCCAAAGCAAAGTTCATTTTTATCATACACTTGGCATCTAAGAGAATCCATAAAAATCCAGTCATGAATTATATTGGGACTAATAACTGAAATACAATAAGGTATGATAGCATCAATGTACTAGAGGCATAACTTCGACATATACTTTACTGGAACTACATCATATTAAGATGCCCACACAAATCTACCCATGGCTTTATTTGCCCTTGAATTTAAGCATATACATAAAATGTACTTCTCTTTCTTCGTCTCTCTTTTCATCATAAAATCTTTACGTGCCATATTCCAAAGTATGATCGCCATGTCATACCCTATCAGAGCGTGATCGCCATGTCACGTTGCTTAGGAATATGGGATCTTCACTTGGTACTTATACTAGTTGGGTCATGCCATGCCTCATGTAAGTTCTGACCACCATGCTCACACTAGCTAGGTCGAAACCATGCATCATGTGAGTCGGGTGTCTGCATATACTTTAATCTTTAGCCTTTGGTCTTTAGTCTTTTACTTGGCACACCTAGGCGTTACGTATCGCCGTCCCTAGGGTGCTTTTATCGCCTTGGCTAGCCAGGCCTTGGAGTGAGCTCGGCTTCACCCGTGACCGTCACACCGACCACCCGCAAGGATCCACGTGCTCTAGTCTTGAGGATCTCATTGCAGTCACGTGCCTCTAAGTGAAGGGATCTCTTCGGTCACGTGTCTCAAAAACGGGGATCTCATCTCGACCATGTGCCTTCAACATGAGGATCTCATCTGACCACATGCCTCCAAGGTAGAGGATCTACAGTTTAGCCGCCTTCACAAGGAGGGATTCAGCAATCGCTGTGTGAAGGGATTCATATCTTTATATTTAATCGCCTTCAGGGAGGGATCTCAAGTAATCTTGCCTCAGAGTGAAGGGATTTATTCATTATACTCATGTCTTTTCATTCTCATACAAGGTCATGCATAGTCACACTGAATGTACCTATACCTCATTTATTTTCATACGTTATTGCATACATAATCTTCATGTACATAGTCCTGACATATAAAGGCCCGTAGCCTCTTTGCCATTCTACCGGCACTCATACATATGCTTTGTCCTTTACTTTCATATCCCTCATCTCACCCTTATGTCATTCTTGAATATGGGGTTTCTATATTTCCATTCATACTTTAATTCATCCTTGATAATCCATATCATCTTCAGATTTATCCTTGCATGTAAACATTCCTAATTTCATAAACTTACAGTAACAAGGCAAAGATAATGGATCAGCTCTGTTTCCCCATGAATAGTGCCAGTCTTCACAGGCAATTCAATCATAGAAACATAATCAACATAACGCATATATATCAAGGTCAAACTGGCAATCCTCAACTCATACCTTATATATTTTACTAATACCTGTGAAATCATCAATTGGGTCACTTTTGTCCATCTATTCAGTTTTGCCCGAATTTCATATGATCCAACTTTATTTCTATTCAACTCATTCGAATCTGAATTTTGGATATGTCATAGATATATATGTCTACTTTCTAACCTCTTTAGTCCCATATCATTTTGATCCATATAACTCAAGATATTCAAATCTTACCTCAACCTGTTCAGTCACTAGTCCGAATTACACTCCTGGAAGTATAAATTCATTAAAAATCGAAACTAAGCTCAAATCATACGAAATTGGTCTCATATTGAAGCTAACAGGACAACCTTTCATTTGCCACAAGTTTCATTCCATTTGCTTAAGTATACCTCGAGTTATAAGTCCTGAAAGTCGACTTTCCTAAACTACTCTGTTTTGGCCTGGTTTGGACATATAGGAACTTTTTCGAACCACTGGGTTCAATTGGTGCCATTGAAAACTCGGAATTTCATATTGGGATGTTCCCCTATGTGTAAGCTTTCTAAAAAAATTGGTTTCACTCAATTTGGAGTTGTATAGGGTGAGTTATACCCTCCTCAAGTCACCCTGCCCGGATGAAAGTCCTGAACCCTAGATCAAACTTAAAAAATTCATATCTCTCTCAATACTAATTCAATGACCTTATATGATATGTCTATGGAAAGCTCTGAATGTCTACTTTCATTAAAAATGGTTTCATCGGATTTAATTAGTTGTAGGCGGCGCCGTACACTCCGTCGTACAGACTGCCATGGAATTCTCACTCAGGCAGCATCCCAACCCATCCATTTCTTCTAATTTTCTCCTTCTAATCATAATTCTAATTCAAAATCTCCTATGAATTTAATCATAATTCATCATAATCCATCATAATACATCCAATAATTCATCAAATACATAAAGAAGAGTTCGATCTCATGCAATCATAGTGCAAGGAATTCAAGAATAGAAGTAGAATCCTACCTCCTTGGAGTATGATGTTGCTGAATTTGAATTTGAATTAAATGAAGCCTTGACAAAGCTTGGAGATTTGAGAAAGTAGATTGAGAGAGATAAGGAAGAAAAAGAAGGCTAGGAAGGGAACATAAATCAGACCAAAATGGAGAGAAGAGTCTGATTTAAATACATGAAAGTTGTGGTGTTGATTGGTTGGAATTTTGTGGTTGAAGTTCGGCCATGTCTCTCACTTGTGTGGCCAAATTGCTCTCCACGCCGTCCCAAGACTGGGATACGCTGCTCTACTGAAATCTAACTCGTCTCCTATAATACTTGAAGTCAACTCATGACCTTTTACATTGCTTGAAGTCAAGTCGATGTCGAACTCGCACTATGTTGTTGGTGACTTAAGAAATCTTGTTTATTCTCGATACTTGGAATCAAGGTCGATATCTAAAGTCATGCACACGACAATCATATAATATCTGAACTCCCTATTTTAACTCGGGAATGTGAATCTGGATATAAACTTCGGAGATCAAAAACTCGTGTAAGACTGGAATCAACTCAAGGATTTGAACTCATGTCCATTGAGTTCAACTCTAAGGCCGGAACTCGTTACATTTAACTCGGAGGTCGGTGCTTGCATCCTTGTATTAACCTATAACTTCTGAAGTCGGAAACCGCGTAAACTATTTTGAAAGTATTAGGTCGGAACTCGAAACCTCTTTCTGGAACTTTGAAGCTATAGTGTAAGACCGGAAATCGGGTATACTCTCTTTGAAACATGAAGTCGGATAGAATAAGCAAGGTCGGAACTCGGTAATTCGGAATGCATCAAACCCAAATGATTGAACTCGTAAGTCGGAAGTGGTACACTTTATGTGAAATTCGATGATGTAATGAGGTAAAGCTCAAGTCGCCAAGACATATGAACTCGGAAATTGGGGATTATACATACGTGAAATTCGAAGATGAAGTCGGAAATTAGGAAGAGTCAAAATTAGATGAAATCGGAAATCGGAAGTCATGAAGTTTAAATTATGCAGATCTAACTCTAACTCGGAAATAATCCTTTCTGTCTGAAATTCGAAGATTGAGTCGGGAATGGGATTTGATCAAACTTGAAGGTGAGGTCAGACGTCCGTTGTTAGAGTTGAATAACGTCGGAAGTCGGGAAGATGTGTGTAAGGAGGTCGAAAATCGGGACGTTACATTCCATGGTCGTTAGTTCCAATTGCCCATCATGAGTTCATTCTTCCACCCATACAAGCCAAATGAGCATATCGATGTATGACTCCCTTCCATCCCCTGATGTACCCTGCGGATAGAGAGTCTGATTCAGACACCTACTTGACCCCAATATATTCAATTGAGTCAGACCCCTCTAAGCCGACGTACCCCTTCGTGATCCAATTGACTTTTGATTCTTCTTCATCTGCTATAAGCTAAGCACCACCCCCAGGCCGTGGACGAGGTTTTATCTGCACTTAAGCAGTACCTCGAGGACGTGGAGATGATGCAATTGGAGGATTTAGGAATGACTTTGTCCCGTTCTAAGGGGATGATGTGAGTTAGCACATACTGAGGTCGGATGCGAGGATAGCCCTTTTTGTTTATAGTTCTAGGGTTATCATTTATGGCATATATAGGTGATGGAAACTTCTATATGTTTTCTTTTAGTATTTGGACCTCCGTTTGGAATGGATGTTTGGTAGGGTTGAAAGTAGTTATCAATCCCTTAGTTATCTATGTGGAACATATTTATGTCTAGTATATATTTATATCTGATGGCTATGGATGACTATTGTGGTTAATTTGAGTTGAATATTTATTATATTGCTTTTATTTATTTATTTATTGTACCACGAATATGCACATATTAACATTCGATTGTATGCGTTCATGATGTGCTTATGGCTTTTCTTTTTCAAAAAGGTTTATTTCCGCTATTAATCGAAAAAAATTATCTTTATTTTTGTTACAAAGTAATTTCTAAAAGTAAGTTAAGTTTCCACAAGCAAAAGTAACAACAAATAATTTTGATAATATAACTTAAGCGTCGTATGGAGTTATTAGCGTGTTACATTTTAGTATCAAAGCGTGTCATCTTTATAGAGCTTGGGGATGGTCTGACTATACTTCTAAGCATATGCATTAGTTAAGTCATGCGTTAAATCTCGTCTGTATTATGGGACATAGGAATTAGATATGCATGGTCGCCCATTCTGAATGTAGTCCATTGCTAGTCCATTTAGCATAAATGTTGATCCTGATCAATTCAATATCTTCTGTTTTGTGTACCAAGAACAAATGGCATCAGGGAAGCATGGTAGGCCTTGTAACGAGCCTAAAGGTCCCAAAGAAGTCATGGGGACGCTCCATGAAATGGCTGCTGCCATGAGGGAGCAGACTATTGCTGCCCAACGTATGATGGAGCAAGTGGAAAGAAGGTCTGAGGAAAATATGGAGGGACACAATAGTGAAGCTGAGGTAGATCTAAAATACCTCAAGTTTGCTGAGTTTAGGAAGGAGAATTCGCCAAGTTTCAGAGGAGCATATAACCCTGATCGAACTGATGAATAGAACAAATCCATTGAGAAGATCTTCACGATATTGACCTATATCGAGGAGTAGAAGGTAGCCTATGCTACCTATATGCTAGAAGCAGATGTTGAGTTCAGGTAGGTGTGCATCAAGAGGTTATTGGAAGGCGCAAAGACATACATTACATTAGAGATTTTCAAGATGCCTTTGTTCGAGAAGTATTCCTCTTACGTAAGGAATGCAAAGGAGCTTGAGTTCATGAGTCTATGTTAAGGAACTATGAACATTGCTAAGTGTACTTCCAAATTCGAGGGGCTATGCAAATTCTCAACAATTTATCAAAGGAACCCGGATGAGCAATGGAAATGTGTCAAGTTTGAAGGGGGATTATGAAAGTATATCCTGGCATCCATAGGACTCATAGAGATTTGCGACCACTACAAAATTGGTCAACAAGTGCCGTTTGGTAGAGGATTACAACCGCAAGCTGGCTGTGGTAAAATTCGAGGTGTACAACAAGAAGTTGGCATCGCAAGGGTAGAAGTTCAAGCAACAACCCCCTAAGAAGTCATTTTAAGGTGGAGGCTTCAAGGGTAAGCAACTCCAGAAGCCTACTAGAAACCCACCAAGGCCTGTTGATGCTCAAGCCTACTCTAAGTATGGCAAGTACAATGGAGGATGCCATTGCTATGCTGGACAGAATATGTGTTTTCGATGTGGAAAGCCTGGGTACATGATCAAGGATCGCATCATTAAGTTGCTGCCCCCTGCCAATAAGTCCCAACATCAAGGGAGGGTCTTTGCCCTCAGTGCTAAAGAGGCCACTCAATCTGACAACCTGATCTAAGGTTTGTGTGAAGTTAATGGTAGGACCTTAACTATGCTATATGACTTTGGTGCTACATACTCCTTTATTTCCCATGAATGTATAGATAGATTGGGATTGCTCAAGTCTGAGTTACCTTACATGTTGATAGTTTCTACTTCCATTGGGAAACTAATTAAAACTTGTCAATGTTGTTTGAAGTGTCATTTTCAAATTGATGGTAGGTCTTTCGTAACAAATTTGATTTGTCTTCCTTTGTTTGGCTTGGATTTGATTCTAAGCATAGGCTAGCATTCAGCCAATCATACTACGATAAATTGTTCTAAAAAGTCTATTATGCTTCCCCTTATGCTTGTTGAACCTGTTAAGTTTGTTTGTTTATTCTCAAGCTCTGTTAAAGTAGGAAGTAGTGAATCATATAATCAGGGATATGTTCTCCTTATAACAAGTAATGTGAAACTCGAGTAGGTGTTGGATGAGATCCTTGTAGTTAGTGAATACCCAGATGTGCTTCCTGGACGATATACCCAAGTTTCACCTGAAAAGGAAAATCGAGTTTTCTATAGAGTTAGTATCGGGAATGAGGCCAATCTCTATAGCACGATGTAGGATGTCCTCAATGAAGCTGGCAGAGTTGAGGAGTTAGTTGGAAGCATTGATGGAAAAGAAGTTGGTGAGACCTAATGCCTCACCTTAGGGAGCCCCGTATTGTTTGTAAAGAAAAGGAATAGGAGCATGAGCCTATATATAGACAATAGACTATTGAACAAAGTGACGTTTAAGAACAAGTATCCCCTGCTTAGGATAGATGATCTCATGGACCAACTGCAAGAAGCACCTATGTTCTCAAATATTTATCTGAGATTCGGATATCATCAGATGAGGGTAACAGAGGAGGATATCACTAAGATAGCCTTTAGGACGAGGTACGGGCATTATGAGTTTATGGTGTTATCTTTTAGATTGACAAATGCCCCTGTAGTTTTCATAGATTACATGAATAGGATTTTTAGACCTTACCTGGACAAGTTTGTAGTTGTTTTCATAGATGATATTCTCATCTATTTGAGAACAAAGGAAGAACACAAAGAGCATTTGAAGATTGTATTGGGAATTTTAAGGGAAAAGAAGCTTTATGCCAAGCTATTGAAATGTGAATTTTGGATGGAAAAAGTAAAGTTCCTGGGGCATGTGATGTCACAAGGAGAAATTGTAGTGGATCCTAGTTAGATTAAGATTATGATGAATTGGGAGAGATCGACCTCGATAACAGAGATAAGGAGTTTCTTAGGTTTAGCTGGTTATTATCGTAGATTTATAAAAGGAATTTCCCAGATATCTTTACCCTTAACCAAGTTGACAAGGAAGAATAACCCTTTTGTGTGAACTACTGAACATGAGAAAAGTTTTCAAGAGTTAAAAGGGATGTTGACCTGAACCCCGGTGTTACTATTGCCTGACCTAAGTGGACCATTTGAAGTTTATTGTGATGCCTCTGGGATAGGTTTAGGTTGTGTCTTAATGTAAAATTGAAACATAGTGGCTTATGCCTCCAAGCAGTTGAAGCCTCATGAAGTGAATTACCTAACCCATGATCTAGAGTTAGTAATTGTAGTGTTTGCTCTAAAGATATAGAGGGATTATTTGTATAGAGTAAGGTTTGAGCTATTCTCTAATCATAAGAGTTTGAAGTATCTTTTTAATCAAAAGGAGTTGAATACGAGGCACAGAAAGTGGATGAAATTCTTGAAGGATTATGAATTTGGGTCGAACTATCATCCCGGGAAGGCTAACATGGTGACAGGCGCTCTAAGTTGAAAATCACTGCATTTGTCTTGGATGATGGTTAAGGAAGTTGAGCTGGTGGAGAGTTTTGGACAATCTAACCTTGGAGTTATCCTGACCCCCTATAACCTAAGATTGAATCAAATTAGGGTGATGAACGATTTCAAGAGCCAAATTGCTTAAGCCCAAAGGAAGGAAGAGGATTTTCTAAAAACCATAGAGATGGTGGAAGAAAGAAGGCTGAAGAGTTTAGCTCGAGGTATGAATGGAGTATGGATGTTTGAAGGAAGAGATTGCTTACCGCGAGTGGTGACCTCCGAAGAAGGATTCTGGAGGAGGCTCACAAGAGCCATTTCACTATACACCCCCAATGTGACGAATTTGTATCAAGATGTCAAGAAGGTGTTTTGGTGACCAGGAATGAAGAAGGACATAGCTGAGTTAGTGTGTAAATATTTAATTTGCCAAAAGGTAAAGGTTGAACACCCAAAGCCCTTTGGTATGTTGCAACCATTGGAAATTTCGGAATGGAAATTGGAGAGTATGTCCATAGACTTTGTGATGGATTTACCTAGAACACAAGCTAATTTTGATGTGATATGGATAATTGTTGATAAGTTAACCAAAGTTGCTCACTTTTGCCCATTTGGGCTACTTATCCTTTGAAAAAGTTAGCCTCACTATATGTCCAAGAGATAGTAAGACTGCATGATGTACCTTTAACCATAATCTTGGATAGGGACCCGAGGTTTATTTCTAGATTTTAGAGAGCCTTGCAAAAGGCATTTGGGACAAGACTTTGCCTAAGTATAACGTATCACCCCTAGACTGATAGACAATCAGAGAGGACTGTCCAAACTTTGGAGGATATGCTGGAAGCTTCTATGTTAGATAACCAAGGAAGTTAGGATAAGTTCCTATCTTTGATCGAGTTTGCTTATAACAACAGTCATCCTGCAAGTATAGGGATGGCATCTTATGAAGCTCTGTATGGAAGGAAGTGTCAATCTCCCCTATATTGGTTTGAACATGGTAAGCAAAGTTTGTAAGGACTTGATCTTGTAAGACAAACCACAGAACAAATACGGAAGATTAGGGACAAGATTCTTACGGCTTAAAGCTGCCAAAAGAGTTATGCGGATAAAAGGAGAAAGCCTTTAGAGTTCCAAGAAGGAGAACATGTATTCCTGAAAATCACTTCTACAATTGGTATGGGTAGAGCCATGAAAGTCAAAAAGTTAAGCCCCTATTTCCTTGGCCCTCTCCAAATCATAAAGCGTGTAGAATCAATTGCTTACTAAATGGCCCTGCCTCCCAACTTGTCAAACCCTCATAATGTCTTTCATGTGTCTCAATTGAGAAAATACGATTTTGATTCTAGTCATCTACTTGAGCCTGAAAGTGTACAATTAAAAGAGGAATTTGACTTTGAATCTACCACCATCATGGATTGTAGATCATGGGGTAAAACAGCTGAGGAACAAGTCGTACCGTTGGTCAAGGTGGCTTGGGGTAGAGGAAATATAAAAGAGTATACGTGGGAATTAAAGTCTGAGATGAAGAAAGAGCATCCTGACCTATTTACAAGTAATGAATTTTGAAGGCAAAATTCTTTTTAAAGGAGGGGAGAAATATAACATCCCCAATTTTTCCTAGTGCTAAATTACCTTAGCGACATTGAGTAATTAGGCACTTAATGAAGAATTAAATGACAAAGGCTTAATCAAAGGATAAAAAGGGTAATTATGAAGAGAAAAATTAAGGGAATGATTAATTAAGATTAGAAAATTTCTAATTAAGCAAATCAAACCCTTAAGAGCCTAATTAAATACTAATCACTAATAATTAGCTTAATTGAGTTTAATTATGGGTAATTAAATATAATTAAAAATTTAATTTCACTAATCATGATAGTGAGTTAATAACTAATCCTTGATTAATTAAAGTAATTAAGTAGCAAGAACACTTAATCACATCATTAGAAGTCAAATTAAGTCAACTAAACAAAAAAGCATTGATAACATCACTAAAGTAATAAAGTAGAAGACAACATTGCTTTTTGTAAGGAACGGTACATGATTTGGCCCCCCATCATCCACTTTGTCTTCCCTTAACCTTAATTAACACAAAATAAAAAATATCTCCCTCCTTTGGCCTAGTATATGTCGCGGCCTTACCCTGCCCCAAACACAAACACACACACACACACACTTATTTTCATTTCTTCACTTCACATTCTCTCTCTAACACTCTTCTCCAAGATTCTTTCTTCTTCTTCTTCTCCATTTCTTCACAAACTCCATAGCCAAACCTTATAACACCTTAATAATATTATAGTATGCTTAAGTCATTTTATGGCATCACTAGTTGTTACTCTTAACTAGCAGAATTTCTTATAGTTGAAATTAGCGTAATATACAAAAATCGCATGTAATTTTTTTTTTGGTAAAACCTTTATGCTTGAAAACTGAGCCTTTGAGCACTTATTTGCTCCCATATATATGGACGCTGTTCTTCATATCGCAGAGTTACAAGAAAGACATATGGCAAAATTGAAATAACATAACACAATACCGCATGCCAATAATGTAATCATAGATAATCAAGAGTCATCATTGCAATTAATAATTATCACATATATAATAAGTCAAATTAAATAACATGACTTTTACATGCTCTTAATTACACATAAATTGCCCAATTAGGGCTCTTAAGAAAGTGAAAACACTATGCTACTATCTCAATCCTGCTTAGCTAGGTGAAGAAACATGGCAGTTCTTTGTCTTATCCAATCAGGTACCAACGGAAATGCTGCCGAGGATGCCATCAGCTCCGTTTGAAGACGACACGAAAATATAGGAGTGAGAAATACAAGATTTCTCAGTAGGATCCCGACTAGACCATTAATATGTCAATGTCGTCGTCCCAGCCACTTCGGGTTTAATTTATGAAAACAGTGGACATGTATAGGTTCAATTTTAATTATTTTGAAAACTTAATCCCCGAAGTGGGTTACTTTTAAACTTAAAATCATAACTATGTCATCATAACTAAACATACATATGAAAGCATAGAATAAACATTTATAATGCATATAGACAGTATAAATACATGCAATGACATGCAACCTCATAAACTTGACCATCGTTAAACTTGATTTTACTTTCATTCTTAGCACATGCTTAACATTCTTTACTTTTCCTTTGAAGCAAACTGCTTTCGGACATGAGCTCATTCTGTGACCATCATCATGCAGTACTAACCAAATCAAACTAAGCCGATATTGGTTACCCCTAAGTTGGAGGGTCTTCCACGTCACCCTTGCCTACTCCATAGAGGTTCTTTGGATTTTTGTGGATCACCATCTCTCACTTCCCTTACCGAAGTGATTAAAGGGTCGTATCCCATGATTTCTTTTCTTATCATTATACTTTATATACATAATACTTCTTTGACTAGACACATGCAATGATATGACTAAGTTTATAATTTTGACGGAAATTCGGCAGCATAATGACTAGACCGGAGCTTCCCCAAAATGCCAATCACAAACTTTCAACTAATAGTCCATTATATCTATATCATATCATGACACTAATCATCCAATCATGAGACAAAGCTCAATCAAACTTGTCATTCATCATGCCGAATAGCATCATACTTTCATACCCTAGAGGTGTTCATAATTGTGTTATTCTTTATGAAGAATCTTATGAATCATCATATGATTTCCCGTGGTAACCCCTGAGAGAATCACATAGCTAAAACATATGTATGTGGTCTTTTAGTTACTTAGTTATCATATGTAATTACTCTTTACTTGAATACATGTCTTATGGTACATTTGTTCAATTTAATTAAGTTAGATAATTATTTCCCTTTCTTGAGATAGTGTACTTAGTGATTCCAAGATTCATGGTATACTTAGAGGCCCTAATCATACTTCTGTTCCCAATTAGTTCGAGATCCCTCTAATCCTTGGGTCATGATAATGTATAACCACACTCATGAACCCAACAACACTTTGTTCACTAATCGCCAAGGGTGATTTTTAACTTATTCAAGTTGCAAAGTTTCAAACTTTTATAACTATCATGACAAGATCTTACCTTAAGAATTATAAAAATTATCATTCTTTATAAAGTAGTCATAAAGTTTTATTCTTTATGAAAGTAAGTACCTCTATAATTATACTCTTGACTTAAAGATTAAATCTTTATGAAATAATGATACAAGATACTAACTTTTGAACTAAAAAGTCTTCTTCTTTATGAAAGTTGACATTTTTATTTATTCTAAAACCATCAAGGTCTCAACTTTATGATTTAAAATTGTCTTAAAGTCAAAAAGGTTCCTACTTTATGAACTAGGGATATAAAACATTAACTTTAAAGTTAAAAAGTCTTAATCTTTATAAAAGTTGACACTTTTAAGCATTATTTTGACTCAAGATCTAAACTTTATGAATTAAAGGTTGCAAAACAACACTTTTATGACTTAAAGATTTCATTCTTGGCTAAAGTTTGAAACTTTATGAAAGATCTTATCTTCAAAGTTTGATTTCTAAGACAGAGTGACAAGATATCATTTTTATAACTTAAAAAGGCTTCTTATTTCAAAAAACTTAGATTTTTACATCTAGTCTTGTCTTCAAAACAAAACAAAATAAGACTTTATAAAGGCACCAAAATTTGCACCACTTTTTATGCATCAAGAAGCAAACTTTTTGAGCTTTAAACTCTTGGAATATTCATAGTCTTATCGAATCATGAAAACATGTAAAGATGAAACTTTTCTAATCATAAATTTATCATAAGAAAAGGAACAAACTTTAAACAAACTACCACTAAGAACATCATTCTTTTTCTAGCAACTCACAAGAAACATCAAAATCTATGCATCAAGAAAGAAAAATAGAAACTTTGAAGCACTTAAAGAAAGGAACTTTTCAAAAACTCAAGAAAACTCATGAACAAGAACATGAACATATTTTATGAAAAATAGAAACTTTTGCTCATGAAGAGCATGAAAGATCTTCTCAAGTTTTCACTTGAAGATCTTAGTTATGAGAAGAACCAAGCTTCAAGCTTTCTTGAGTAAACAAAATAGAAGAGTGAAGATCACTACCTAGTGATGAAAGTGGTGTCCTTGAGGAAGGAGAAGAAGATGAGGAAGACTTCTCCTTGGTAGATGATGGTGGTGGTTTTGGATGAACCAGGAGAGAACTCTTGAGTTCTCTTGAAAATAAAGCTTGTAGTGTTTGAATCTTTTCTTCAAAGACCAAAAGATGTAGTCTTTGAAGGGGTAAGTGAAGAAGGTTTGGTTATGGAGGTGGAAAATGGAAGAAGAAAATGAAGAAGAAAAAGAGAGAGTTTTAGAGAGAAGTAAGAGGATTTGAATGTTAGAGAGAGAATAGAAAATGTGAAAATGAAAAAGTGAAGGTGTGTGCATGTGTATAGTGGCTGTAGCATGTATGGAGGGTGGGGAGGAGATATTTTCTTAATTTTGTGTAAATTAAGGTTTAGGGAGACAAATTAGATGATAGTGGAAGAAAGCATGTACAATCTCTTACATAAAGCACTCTTGTCTTATGCTTTTGTGCTTTAGTGACATCACCTTTATTTTATTGTCTAGTTGACTAAATTTGAATTTAATTATGTGATTAAGTGCTCTTGCTACTTATTTAACATGATTAAGCAAGGATTAGTGATTAACACATACGAATATGATTAACAAGAATTAATCTTGCGATTAAGCTTAATTATCCTTAATTAAACTTGATTAAGCTAATTAAGGGTGATTAGTGCTTAATCAAGCTAATAAGGCTTTGATTTGCTTAATTAGAGATTATCTAATCTCGATTAAGTATTCTCTTGACTTTCTTATCCGAGTTAACTTATAAACACTTCGTTAATCCCTTAATTAAGCCTTAATCTCATAATTTCTCATTAAGTGCCTAATTACTTAGGGTTACTGAGGTAATTTAGCATGACAAGAATTTGAGGATGTTACCAAGCTCACTAAACCTTATCACTAGCCCTACAAAGACTACACTTTTTGGTCTTTTGAGACAAGATTCTAAAAACTCAAAACTCCATTTTCTCAAGGAAAGCACAAAGCCCTCACCTTTTTTCTCTTCTTGACTATGTCCATGCCACCCTTGGAGGAGGTCATCCTCATCTTCTTTTCTTCTTCAAAACGGCGCAAACTACACCTTAGGTAGTGATTCTTCACCTTCTTTTTGTTATTGTTCAAGAAAGCTTGAAGCTTTGGCTTTCACTCTGGCCAAGAGCTTCAAGTGACAACTTGAGAAAAGTGCTCTTTTGAGAAAAGCTTGCATCTTGATGTTGGTTATGAAGCCTTCTTTTGTTGGTTGCTAAAAGCTCTTTTCTTAATGCCCTAAAAGCTTTTATCTTTTCAAGTGATATATGTGTTCTTAGTGTTCTTTGGGTTAATGACAAAGAAACATGTTTTTCTTGAAGTTATCTTGACCAAGCTTTGTTCTTCTCTAATATACTGTGTTTATGATTAAAATTTTCCTCTTTTTACACCCACAACATGTTTTTGATGTGACCAAGAACATTTCCCAACATAAAAGTATAAAAATTTTGCTTCTTGAACCCTAAAAAGTGGTGCCTAAGGGTATGTTCCCTTAAAGGTTCCTTTTGTTTTTCATGAAGACAAAATACTAGTTAAAGGTTAAAACTTTCTTAAAGACTAAAACTTTTTAGTCATAAAGGTTGAATCTTGCAACTTTATTTAAAATAAAGACTAAAACTTTTTAGTCATAATGGTTGAATCTTGCAACTTTATTTAAAATAAAAATAATGACTTCTTGATGATGGTGAGCATATGGTGTTGTTGGGTTCATAAGTGTGGGCATCCTTTGTCATGACCTAAGGGTCCAGAAGGACCCTAGAATCTCTTGGGAATAGAAGTACAATTAGGGCTCCAATGGTCATATCATGAACTTGGGAATCACTTGTATACTATCTCAAGAAGATTAAAAGATTTGATGAAAAAATTTTGGCCAGAAACCCTATTTGAGGTTTCGGCCATAATAAGAAGAAAAAAAGGGAAACAAAGTGTTAAAAATTTTAACTTGAGAAATCTATCTCTTAAGGTTTGTAGATAGGATACCTAGTAAGTTATATGACAAATATGAAATTCAAGACTTAAAGAGGCTATAAACTTTTGAACTACTAAATAAGAAGGAAAATGCTTATCACCTAAATTTGAGATAACTAAGGCCTAAGATACATGATTGGACAAATGGACATTTAACCCAAACTAAAAATGAAGAAAGAAGTATAAACACCCTTAAATAAAGTATGACTTCGCTTGAAATGTAAGTGGCTAAAAACTTATAACACATACTTATTCCAAATTATGTGATTCTCTCATGAGTAGACATAAGGATTCTTTTAATGACCCATAAGACTTTTAACAAAGTAAATGGAAACCATAGACACCCTTTAGGGTGTGAATGTGAATGTATGATGATACTCTTATGCATGTTGTTTGGTGAAATTGTTTGATTATTGACTCATGATTGAATGATTCTTGTACTTGATATGATGATATGAAGTGAAAATGATTGATTGTTGGTTGAATTTCCTTGCTTGGCAATTTTGGAGAAGTTCCGGTCTATCCGTTATGTTGTTACTTTTTTGTCAAATTTGTGGACTTAGAAATATCTATTACATGCTTATATATATCCTTTCTTTGAACTTAGTGTATTTAGAATGAAAAATGTAATATCAAGTATTATGCAAAGAAAAGAAATAATTGGAAATAATTGGACATGATCCTTCAAAAGGGAAAGTGATCCGCAAAGACTTTGAAATCCCTCTACTTTGGAGGCATATGGCCAAATTAGATCCTTCCAATTTAGAGGCACGTAGATTACCTTGTGAGCTAAGTCTAATTTAGATTAGTACTATGTAATGACAGTCATGGAATAAATTCATGTCCTAAAAGTTTATCCAAGGGCAAGTAAAGAAAGCATGTTAAGCACGTGCTAATTATGAAAGCTAAGTAAACCAAGTTAAAGGAAAGTCAAAGTTAGTAAATTACATGAAAGTGCATGCATCTTTGTCTCCTCATATTCATGGTTATGAATGTTTATACTATGCTTTCATATGTATGTTTCTGTCTTATGATCTGGCATCACCTTATGCTATATTTATAAGATTATGATTAAAAAGAAACCCGCTTTAAGGACTTATGTTTTTCAAAACTCTTAAAATTGAATCTATGCATATTCACCTTTTTATAATTAAACCCAAAGCAGCTGGGACGACGATAATGACACTTTAATTGTGTAGTTAGAGTCCTATTAAGAAATCTTGTATTTCTCACTCCTATATTTCCATGTCATCTTTAGAGGATGTTGCCAAGTAGTGTGATCATCTATGTTGAGTTCCTTGTCTTACATTAGCACTTTGACCCGATGCTAAATGCATTTGTGATCGTTGCACGTGTAGTGATGAGGGTCTACATGTTCCACAGCCATCAGTTCTGTTCGCCAGTCACGGTTCCATTCTTCTGTCTACACTAGCCATACAAAGATATCACCTTGGACGATGTGCGACCACTTCCATCCCTTGATGTATCCCATAGATAGAGAGTATGATTTAGACAACCGCTTGACTCCGACATATTCAGTTGAGTCGACCCTTCTGAGCCGACAAACCCCTTCGTTGTAACGTCCGAAAAATTTATCATTAACAACTGAATTATTCGATTTTTATCAGATAAGTGAGTTTAATCAGAACTTGATTAAACATTTACTCAAAGCCAATTAAGTGTGATTTAGATGGATTAGGCTTGATGGAATTAGATTAGGAGCATAGAAAACCCCCACAGAAAAATTTCAAACCAATTTACTGATTTAAAGGAAATTCCAGAGGATTTCTAAGTATTTCAAACTTGTTTAACCGGACCAGTAGAAATTAAACCATGAGTGCCCTAAAATCAATGGACAAGATTCAGCCAAATACTCCCCCAAGTGGCACCTAGACAGCCATGGATGAGGAGAAGTAAATCAAATTTCATGACCAAGAAAGGTCCACCAATCAAATTCAAGCCACCTTGAAGTATCTCACCTTTCTCCTTGCATCCTCATCCAAAAAATTCGGCCACTTCTCCCAGCTGAGCTCTCTTCATTCTTCTTCTCCTCATTCTCTCCTTCACTCCATTTTCATGTCTTCTTCAAGCCTCATCATAAACTACTTGCACCAAGAACACAAAATCAGCCTAAACTACTCAAGATAAGGTAGGAAATCCTACTTCTCCTCTTGTTTCTCTGATTTGGGGCTATGTGTTGGGCATGAATAATCTGAGATTTGGATGTTATATAGAGTGATGATGATGTTTTATGACTGATTTTGCATGTGTGTTGTGATTAAAATTGGATTTGGGGGTAAATAGCTTGAAGGGAGGAGACAAACCTAGAAGCAGGATAGGATTTCCTCATGTCCTGCATTGGTAGAGCAGCATTTGGCCGCCTACTGCCATTTAAATTTGATGAAACCATTTTTAAATGAAACTAGACATTCATGGATTTCCATAAATATATATAGTAGGCCATTGGATTAGTATAGAATTAGTTATGAAATTTTGAAGTTAGACCTAGAAATCTGGATTCTCACCCGAGCAGCATAGGTTGAGAAGGGTGTGTCTCACCCTATACAACCTCAAATTGAGTGAAACTAAAGATATTTGAAAGCTAACATATGATAGAACATCCCATAAAAATTTTAGAATTTAATTCATTGTCATTTGTTCCCAGCACATCAATGAAGTTGGCTTAGGTTAAAACTGGCCTAGAACAGGACAGCTCAATAGGGTAATATTTCGAGACTCATAACTCAAAATCCAATTAGGCAAATGACATGAAACTTAATTCATTTTAAAGCTTGTTGTGTTAGCTTCATTCTGATATAAAATTCGCATGATTTCATCTAGTTTTCAATTTTTAGTAAATTTTCTCCTATAGGAACCCAATTCTAGCTAGGAACAGGACATGCTGAGATAAAATATTTATGTCTAGAGTTATACAACTCAAAACGAGATGGGACCAAAGAGAGTAGAAACTAGACATATAAGGCTATAACATATCCAAAAATGAGAATTAAATGAGTTGAATTGAATAAAACTTGGAGCATGCCAATCTCGGGCAGAACAGGGAAGATCAAGCTGAAACCTTCTTGATGCTTGATTTGCAATTGTTGAATGATGCTATAATTGTATATGCATATTTGTTGGTCTATACTGAAATCATTAGTTGTGCAACTGTACTGATTGTCTGGCACTATTCATGGGGAAACGGACTCGATCCGTTATGCCGTCGAAATTTTGGTAAGAAGTTCATATGTTGTGAAACTTTATGATAGCTTGAATGCATTATATCCAAGAGTCAAGCTAGATGTGCATTCATTTCATGATATTATAAGCAATTCCATATCACTTGGGCCAGCCCCGGAATAAATTAAGGGGAATAGATCAGTGGGAAGGTCAGGAAAAGTAAACCCGGCCATCCTGTATAGGAACAAGCTCAGTCTTGAAAAGCGGACTATTACCCAAGAGTATATGGCCAATGACTCCCAGGGGACCAAGGATGGAAATAAGTTATAAAAGGCGAAAGCCTCCAAGAATAAAATGCATCTTCTCATTGCACATGCATATGTACAGTGTAATACTTTTTTATTGATTGTTCTAGATCTCTGTTTATTATTCATAACGTGCTATTGTTCCGCTGTGATTACTATTTGAATACATTAGTATATCTGTTAATTAAAAATTGAACTTGTTTCGGTGTATGCTTTACAAATGAGTATTTAAGTTAAATATTATCATTTACCATACTATTTGAAAATTTTGCGCGACCAGAACAACTGGGAATGACAGCGATGACAGATGTATAGAAGTTAGGATTTTCTACTGAGAAATATTCATTTTTCACCATATTATATATTCCACATCATTCTCAAACCATGGAGCACGCCGCGACAGGAGTTCTCTTCATTGAGTTTCCCGAGCTTCACATACACCTTGACCCATTTCTAGACTCTGTATATATATCTGGCAGGTGCCAGTTTCGTTTATATTTCTTCTTCCAGAGAGACTTTGCCGTACCTCTGATGCACCCACTGTTTGATCCCGCTGTCCCGTACATTGCCATTCCACTTCATATGGCCCATCCGTTTCCACCTCCTCCCACAGCAGCAGCACCAGCAGCAGCCCCCGCTCCTATGGCTCCTCCTGCTTCACCACCACATCCGATGCTTTCCGCCTCGACATCAGAGAAAGACCCATCGGAGGCAGCGAGTTCCTCCTTATCCTCTGCTCCCAGCACGGGCCACCCTCCTACAGATGCGCCCATGGCGAATGGGTTTCTTTCTTTGGATTCTGGTTAGACAGTGGGCGTACTGTAGTGGTAGTAGATGTATAGAATGGCCCTCTTTTGGCAATCTGGGTCATGGGTAGATGGATAGATATTAGGAGATATACATGAAATGTCCCATGGGGACCACTTGGGGTACTGTTCATAGAAACTGGCCGTTTCATTTTGTATTAGCAGCCTCATTTTGTCACCTTGTAAACTTTGACAAACTTTAAAATCAGATATTTATATACATGTTTATGATGTCGCTTGTAGTTATTCTGTTCTTATTATATTTTTATTTATGATATGTTATTTACAATATACTGATTAATCAGTAATTATTCCGCTGTCATGCAGGAAATTTTGTTATGCAATTAAATGTTCTTACTCGAGTAAATCATACTAATACAGAAAATAGAATTAAAGCAGTATTACGCGTAATCACCTATCGGATAATTTATTATGACTTAAGCATAGTACTTTGTCTGGTAAGGTGTTACATTCGTGGCCGACTAACTTTCGATTCTTCTTAATCTGCTGCAAGCCAGGCACCACCCTCGAGCCGTGGATGAGGTTTTATCCGCACTCGAGTAGTACCCCAAAGACATGGGCGAGCTCATGGTGGAGGTCGTGGAGATGATACACCTAGAGGATTTGGGAATAGTTTCGTCCTGTTTTGAGGTTGGGTATGATATGAGCTAGCACAAACTGAGCTTGGATGCGAGGATAGCACTTTTTGTTTATAGTTCTAGGGTTATCATTTATGGCATGTATGGGTGGTGGAAACTTTCTATGTATTTTCTTTTGGTATTGGGACTGCATTAGGAATGGATGTTTTGTAGGGCCAAAAGTAGTCATCGGTCACTTGGTTATCTATGTGGAACATATTTATGTCGACTATGTATTTATATTTGATGGTTATGGATGACTGTTATGGTTAATTTGAGTTGAATGCTCATTATACTGCTTTTATTTATTTATTGTACCACGAATATGCACATATTGACGTTCGATTATATACGTTCACAATGCACTTATGGCTCTTGTTCTTCAAAAAGGTTTATTTCTGCCATTGATTAAAAAAAAAAACTACCTCTATTTTTGTTATAAAGTAATTTCTACAAGTAAGTTAAGTTTCCGCAAACAAAAGTAACAACCAATAATTTTCATAATATGACTTAAGCATAGCATGGGATTATTAGGGTGTTATATAGCTAGCCAAGGAGGAGGAGCTTGCATTCCACTATAAAAGCCAAGCATATGTTGAGGCAACTGAGTAAAAGCCAGAAATATTTCTAGACTAGGTAACCAAATTAGCCGATTCCTTATGTCGCCAAATTCTACAATCAAGTACCAACCGCCTAACTTGCATATCAAGAGAAATACACAAATTCTCTAGATGCCACACCCCATCTTTCCAGACATCACAAATTTGAAAATCAATGTCCGATATATGAACAAAAGGAACCAAACCATAAAGTCTTCTAGCAAGAAGCCAATGAGAAAACCAAAAGGACACCTCTCTGTTACCAAGACGCAACTTGAACCCATCATGAAGTAAAGAGCCAGCCTTCATGATAGCTTTTCAAACAAGAGAATCACGGCAATCCATCCTCATGTCAGACCCAAAACTAACAAAATAATGGTCAAAGCTTGTTAGAAGTAATAAAAATTTCCCACACTAGCTTGCCTAACATACTAACATTTATTAACTATGACCTCCTGACACCCAGACCACCAGCATCTTTTGGTTGGGTCACTGTTTCCTAATTCACCTAGTTTATGCCTTTCTTATTTTCATTTCTTCCCCAAATAAACTACAAACCACCTAAATAATGTCATCATAAACCTGTTAAGGAAACCACATAATACTCATAGAGTAAATAAGAATAGAAGACAAGACAGCTTTGGCTAATGTTAAGCAACCAACATTGTTCAATATTTTTCCTTTCTAGGAACACAACTTGTCTTGAATCTTCTCGATTTAAAAATTAAAATTCATTTTTCCACCCGGCCTTGTAATAATGGAAACCCTAGATATTTGCCCAAACAAGCCACAAAAGGAATGGAAGAAATAAAGGCTAGTTTCTCATGCTTTTTGCCTTGGGGTCACCTTAGAGAGCATGGCCTTTGATTTATCAACATTCATGCTCAAACTAGAAGCCTCCTTGAAATCCTTCAAGACCTGCATGATAAAGCACATTTGGGATGCTTTGGCTTGAGCAAACAATATAGTGAGAAATTCCCAAATCATTTCTGATCAAACAAATTGGAAGCCATATCCCCCTTCCACTTTTTTAGAGATAAGATGAGATAATTTGTCCATGCAAAGGACAAATAGGTAAGGAGACAAAGGATCCCTTTATCGTAAGCCTTTATGAGTAAAACTATACAACTAACTACCATTCCAAATCAGAAAAAGGGACAGAGAGGTGACATAAAACATAACAAGCGGAACCAACTAATCCAGAAAGCCAAAATCAACTAGAGTCCTATTCAAAAAGCCCTAATCAAGGGAGGTCAATCTTGATAGCCATCACATATTTCTTCTTTTTAGACTTGTGCATATGATGTAAAATTTTCTGAGGAACAATCACATTATCAATAGTCCCTCATCCTAGCAAAAAACTACCTTAAAAAGGACCAATCAACTGAGAAAGAAACAGGTGAGCGTGATTAACCAACACCTTAGACTCAATTTTATAAGTAACATTGCATAAACTAATCGGCCTAAAGTGAAAGAAGAGAGTTGGATTATCAAGCTTTGGAATAAGAATAATAAGACTCTAAAGTAGCTGTTTACCAAAACAACTAGATTTAATTGCCTATCTCACTAGAGCCCAAACAATATAGTTGTGGTATCGCAAGTATCACACTTGGACTTTAAAATGCTAGTATCTAAAATTCACTGGACTTCATCAAATTTGGCTTAAGTCGAGTTGGTCTATTATGCAAGTGAAGCTCTCCTAACTAAAGTTTTTCTATACACAAAACTTAAACTTGAGATCTTTTGAGAATAAATGCCAAATCACTTGAACTAATCAAGAAATTTGGAGTATTTAGTATATCCTGAATGACTTAGATTGGACAATATGGGAGTTATTATAATCCAAAAATGTGGTAACTTTGAATACTATAATTGTAACTTTTTTTATTTAAAATGTAACTTTTAATACCACAACTATAACTTTTTCTTATCTTAGAGTATAAATTTTTTAATGAGTAACATGATTAACCATTCGTAAATGAGAGCATAGTTATTAAACTCTCGAGTTGACTAACTCTTACAAGTTTAGGTTCCTAAATCGAGTTAACTCGCTTAAAAACTTAAACCTGAGTAAACTTTGGTGAATTCGGGTAAACTCACATAAACTTGGGTGCCTCAGGATAAAGTTGGAAATTCACTATTTTAGTCAGAATATAATCTCTCACACACTAAAACACAGTATTGCACAAAAAGCACTTTTATTTTGTCCTTCCAAAATTGAAAATCTTAATGTCTTGACATAA
Organism: Pterocarpus macrocarpus; assembly: GCA_031439585.1. Classification (NCBI taxonomy): domain Eukaryota; kingdom Viridiplantae; phylum Streptophyta; class Magnoliopsida; order Fabales; family Fabaceae; genus Pterocarpus; species Pterocarpus macrocarpus. The sequence goes on along the minus strand of CM062513.1, from coordinate 28,469,279 downwards.
GTTATTTTCATTTTTAACATCCTGTCGTCCTGATCTGTTACTTTTTTTTGTGATTTTAATTTGTATTCCATACATTATGACTCGCATTTGCTTCATATTATGATGTTTCAAGTAAAATTTTTATATATATTTGTTTTATCATAATTATAAATATTTTTATATTATTTTCAAAATAAGTAAACCATTATGAGTTTACAATTTGCAAAAACTAGTGAGTTTGACAATCTTGAATGAGAGTACCAAAGTGAATTGATAAATGAGATATTTATATATTAATTAACCCTCATATTTAGTCTTTTTTGCCTTTTTTATTCTTAATTGATCAATATTGGATGTATTTTATGAGTTTGCCCTCCAATTAGACTTAATTGTGTTTTTTAGTATTATTGGGATTTTACACTATTTTTGAATTTTTGACATATCTTGAGTTATAGACACTTAAAAGTTAAAAATATTATATTTTAGGAAAGCTAAAAGAAATGTCTACATCTTTGATGAAGATGTACAGAGCTAACTTAGATGTCAAATTAGGTCTCAAAGCCAAAATAGAGTTGTTCTCTCTAAAACCGATGCAGCGTACACTAATTGGACCATATATTGAGTTGTAGAAAATTGAGGTGAAATGGGTATCATTTGAAAGCTAAGACATAAAACTTCAATTTATATGAAGATAACTTGTTCAAAAGATCACATCTTGATCAAGTTATTTGCAGTCGAATTTGGATGACAACCCAAAAGGGCTATCAAGACTAATTTGGGAATAACTTTCTCATCATAAGTCCAAATTAGGCAATTGATTGTCCAATTCAAGCTAAGAGACTGAGGACAGATGAGAAACTGGCAGGTGTACCAGGTTGTACAAGTAATAAAAATATGAGTTTGAGTATCATCCCATTAGGATTAGGTAACCAAGTACCAGTTCTCAAATTCAAAAACTATCTAGACTAGCAAATTTAAAATAACAGATGTAACATCCACCAAGATTCTTTTATCATTTTTTTCGCCTAATTATTCGATTTTATCAACTAATTGAGAATAAATAGAATTCGGTTAAATAATTATTTAGAATTAATCGATTAGCAATTACTTGAGTTTAGATATGAGGAAGCTAAATTAGAAGTATAGGAGATTCCATAAAATTTTATTGAAAACCGATTTACCGATTTAAAGGAAATCGGTAAAATTACGCTATTTTAAACTGTCGGAATCGAACCACTAGAATACCAATTCTTTTACCCTACCTTGAGTGGCTGATAACTCAGCCACTTAACACCCAAATGTGGCGCCACTTTGGCCACAATACATGAAGAAGCTTGGCTAAATTTCAGCCATACAAGTTCAACCAATCACAAGCCAAGGAAGCCAACTATTTATACTCCCTTAATTAGATTTTTCCTCCCCTTTTTCTCTCATTCAGACTACGCCACTTTCTCTCCTCTGCCCAGCTCTCTTCTTCTCTTCTTCACTCACAAAACTCCAGCCAATCATCAAGCCTAATCAAGTTTTAGTCATCCAAACCTCAAAAATCAAGCAAAATCACTTATAACAAAGGTAGAGGTTTATTTCTTGCATTAATTTTGTGGTCTTGGCTGGCTGAGGTTGGATTATTTTCACAATATTTGATGTGTTACATAAATGATTATGATGATATATGGCTGGTTTTTGGCTGTTTGTTTGGTTAAAACTGAGTTGGAAGCAAGAAAGAATGAAAATAGGAAGAGCTAAGGGGCTGGAGAACCAAAAACCCTCGGCAGTCCGTACGACGGAGTGTACGGCTCCGCCTACAGCATATTAAATTTGATGAAACTATTTTTATATGAAACTAGACATCTAAGACTTTCCATACATATATCATATAGGGATTTTGGATTAGTATTGAGAGAGATATGAATTTTTGAATTTCGACCTAGGGTTTTGACTCTAGTTTTGGGCAGACTAGGTTGTTCAGGGTAGAACTCGCCCTATACTACTTGCAAATGAGTGAAACCAACTTTTTTAGAAATCTTACACATAGGAGAATATTCCATAAAAATTTCAGGATTATATAAGGTCCCATTTGCTCCCAGTGGTCCAAGAAAGTTGCCCTATGTCCAAACGTGGCCAAAATAGGACAGTTTAGGAAGGTCAGAATTCGGGGCTAATAACTCGAGCCCTACTAAGTCAAATGGAATGGAAATTTTTATAGATGAAACTTTACCCTGTTAGCTTTAATATGAGTCCAATTTCATATAATTTGAGTCAGTTTTCGATTTTCAGTGGATTTTTACTTTTAGGTGTCTAATTCTGGCCAGCCACTAGGTAGGCCGGGATAAAACCTAAATATCTTGAGCTATAGATATCAAAATTAGATGGGACCAAAGAGGTTAGAAAATAGACACATAACACTTTAACATACCCAAAATTGAGGTCCAAATGAGTTAAATAGAAATTATGGCTTGATTTAGAAGAACTGGGTTAGTTGACTATGCTGAGGCAGAAACTTTGCCTTAATGAGATTATTGTTATTATGAGTTCCATGTTGGAAATATGTGTGCAATGTTGCGACCTTTGTGATAAATTGGTGTTCTGGTGTGCTAGCACTATTCATGGGGAAGCAGACATATTCCGTTGTGCTGGCGAAATTTCGGTAGAATCCATGTATAAGTTATAAATTACATGTTAATGCATGTACAATTTCAAGAAAAGCTATGAAAGTTATGATAAGAATTATGTTACTATGAAAGTTCCATGCTACTTAGGCCAGCCCCGGATAAGAAGTTAAGGAGAATAGATTGGTGGGAAAGTCGGGGAAAGTAAACCCAGCATTCCTGTATAGGAACGAGCTCGATCCTGAAAAGCAGACTATTACCCAGGAGTCTAAATGGCCAAGAACTCCCAAGGGACCAAGAGATGGGAAATGATGAAAAGTAATGGAAAAGCTTATGAAAAAAAAATCAAGAATGAGTATGCATGATTACATAAATGAATGATTACATGGGATGGTTATGTTAAGATGTTTGCAGTTGTCTATTATGTTTATTTACTACCGTTTGTCATTTATTCTGTTTATTATTCTCTGAATCATTATTAGTAATCTATTCTGTTTCTTATGCCCTCTAAAGTAAAACTGAACATTGCCTCGAACCAGACTTGTCCTTAAACTCATTAAAACGGATAGCCTAGTTTGAACACACGCTTTCAAAATTAAATAAAAATCGAGGCAACTGAGAATGTATGTGACGTCAGAAAACCACTATACACAAACCCTACTGAGAATTTCTTTAAATTCTCACTTCGCTCTGTATTTTCCGCATCATTCTCAAACATTGGCGATGGACTCCACAGCCACCTTCTTCATTGAGATCCCAGATTTGCAGCTTCACCATAATCCAGTATTGGATTCTTTGTATATAGCCGGTTCTTGTAACTTCTGCCTTTACCTATTTAGCAATAGGAACTTTGTTGTACCTCTACATCATCCTGTTTTCGATCCTGCGACTCCTTACATTGCTATCCCACTACACATGGCGCACCCACCTCCAGCTCCTCCTGCACCCGCAGCTCCTGCTGACCCTGCACCCGAGTCACCTCTGCAGGCGGCTCCAGACATACCACTTAGCTCAGAGAGTGACCCTTCCGAGGCTACCGGCTCATCACCCTCTTCCTCCTCGAGACCCAGTGTGGATTACTCTCCAGCCAAGCCTGGCATAGCCAACGGCTATCTGAAGGTGTAGGCCAGCCGCAGGGGACGTTGTATAGCCTGAGCCTCTTTTGACAGCGCGCAACCTTGGGTCATAGACGTGACAGTAGGACTAGTAGTAGGTTGCAAAATGTCCTTTAAGGACCATAGGATCATTTTGACTGATACGGGCCTTATGTCTTTTTGGTATGCCGACCCCACTTATGTGCTCCACTTTGAAACTCTGTACATAAACTGAAGCAATGGCTTCTGATATATATATGTATACAGTTGATATATTTGCACTATTTCTTATCTGTTGTGGTATTTTGTTTAGTTTCGTTACGCTCATAAAATAAGAATTTAAAAATAAATCTAAATTAAATTTAAACTAAGTCTAATCAAAACTAATTCTTAACTGTCTAACTTGGAACGCAAGTAATCAAAGAGTAATGAGAAATTCAACAAGGAGTGAAGTGCTAGGACTTTGATCATCTGGTTGTTCCTATGAGCATTGAGTTCTTAATTTAATGAAATCCAATCAATTCAATTGATGAGGGATTTCCTCATTTAATTAATACCCATTTCCTTGGCATATCAATCCTCTTTAATCTATAAAATTCAATTAATTCCTTAATTTGAACCTTAGAGTTAAAGGTTTTATGATCTGTGAAATCCTAAATAAATTAATCCCACACAATTATTAATTTCGATTCCTAGACAATTAATAATTATGGTTCCTATCCCTAGATCTAAGCTATATATCAATTTTTCAATTGCCTACATAACTCACTATATCAATTCAGTGGCCAAACCAAGAAAGCATTAAGAACAAAGATAGAAACTCAATTGAAACATTAATTAGATTAAAGAAAATAAAAATTCATCATCCCAACTTTCATTACATCATCACCCTAGCTAAGAGGGACTTTAGCCACTAAACATGTTTACAAAATCCAAATTGAAAAAGAAAATGAATGTAGTAAACATGAACTAAGAGAAGGAAAGAAGAAAAGATGAATCCAATAGCATAGATCTTCCTCTCTTCATGAAGAAACCAAACCTCAACAAAGCCAGGTGTAGAGAATTTGTCAATCCTCTGGTGTTCCAATTCCCAATTCTAAGATATGATAATAGGACCTAAAAGACCCATTCTAATGCTATTCTCTATTGGATTTGGGCTTATTTTGATTTTTCGAGCCTTTTAGAAGTTATTAATGACTCCAACTACCTCAAATTTGTGCTCCTTTGGGCTCAAAATTGGCCTAATTCATATTTTGGTATTGGACAGTATTTTAACCATCAACCTCTAAGCTTTGTAGTGACTAATACAATTAGGATTAGCTCCCAGAGAAAGTAATAGAAGTTGTAGAACTCTGAGCAAGATTTCGAATGCCGTAAGAAGCACCTTAATTGGACTTTTGTAACTCAAGATCTTGACAAAACATTGGGCGAAGGTCAGACTAGACAACATCAAGATAGCAACAACCTTCAATCTTAGAATTAGATTTTCACTAAGAAAATCTAAGAACTAGGTTTTGAGCTGAACATCAAGGTTGTAAAGCACTTCTTGAGCTTTTCCAAAACATCTTCATTTGTCTCCATCCGATCTCTATATAGAGAGATACAAATTTTTTTACTGCAGTGCTTTCCAAAAATCACCTTAAATAAATTCTAAAACCCTTCTACTTAGCTCCAAGAGTGGCTCTCTTGCAAAATTGAGTAAAAGTAAGCTTCCAAGCATCAAATCCACCTAAAATTGCCAATTTAACATTAGTTCCAATAAATTCACAAAAGTTTAAATTCCATATGAAAATGGCTAATTTCTTAATAATTAGAGTACAAAATCATGTCAAGTTAAGCACTAAATGAGTGTGTATTGCACACTTATCAGTTACATTTAGATTTGGAGAGATAGAGACAGTTATTTAAGGTTTAAATTGCAAATTCCATAGAAAGTTTTTTCAGTTGTTACAATTTTAAGGTTTTAGAAGTTCTTGGACGGCAACTTCTCTCTTCTCTCTTCTCTTCTTCATTCTTTCTTGTGTTTTATGCCCCATTAAATTCTAATTTTCTTTACTCAATCCAAGGATTCCTGAAAACATTGCAATTTGATCTTAAGACCTTGTTTATATTGAATTTGATTTTCTATTGATGCTTATTTTCTCTTCCTCTTCTTTCTTAATCTTGAATGATATGAATGGAGATTACTATTTGTGTGTAGATGGATTGAATCCTTGTTTTTTATTGAGATTTGTATGAAGTTTTGACTAGTTGATTAATTGACCTCAATTTTATCACCTAAACATAAGAGATTAGATTTAATAGATTTGTAAATCTAGGTTGATTGTAGTCTTAGTCTTAAACCAACATAGGTTTAAATAGATAGTGTATATTGCAAATCTTTTATTTCGTTTGTTAGTTGAATCCTACGTGATTATCTAGTAGCAAATGCTGGATTTGATGTAGAGATCTCAGTCAAATTTAAATCAACAATATTAATTAGAATTTGATACATTTTTAGTGGCATGTGATAGATTCACAACAATCTCTGATAGATTTTCTTTACTAGTTGTTTTAATTATTGATTTTTATCTCTTTTAAATTATTTAGTTTACATTCTTAATCATTAAACCCCCATCCTTGTTCTTGTTTTGATTGGATTTGCATCTAAGTTCTTTGAAAAGAGACTCAATTTGTTCCTTATATTGCAAGTAATTATAATAATCAAATTTTAGTTTTAAATTGAGTGGATTTGACACTCACATCAAATTAAGGCACCTTAGATAGGGATCATTAGTTGCTTTTTAATCATATCAAGACTTTGACTAACTCCTAATATCTCTATTTTTTTGTTTTGATTGTTTTGGGTGCAATTTAGGCCATTTTAGGAACCTATGTGTAGTTTTTTTTAATCTCCGATTAAGGAAACTTTTTTGCATGTTTATAGATTTCAACATAGAGAGCAAAACTCACTATACACAGCAAGCCCCACCCTAGTTTGGCAAAATTCCATCATGTAACCATTTTTTTTATTTTTAATATTTTTGTTGCATGTTTCTGTTTTGAATAGGTGTAGTTTTCAAACTGTGCTAGTCCCGTAATTTTTAAAATTTCATGTGATAGGTCATTCACATTTATTTTGTGAGTGCATTTTAGTTATTTTGTTGTTTTGATGGTTTGAGTATTAGTGTCATACTATGATAGATGTTGTTCTCTATATGATTAGGTCAAAACCTGAGTCCAATTTGATCCTAAGATTGAGAAGACTTTGAGAGTGCTTAGGAAGACTAGGAGAACACTATCTAATCTTAACTTGTTTGTAAAAAAATTTATTACTTCTTCTATTTTTGGTCCTATTGCTATTGATATGGCTAACCCTAATAGGATATTAACAACTCCTAATGTAGCATATTAGCCACTATGTATCCAATATCCTAATATTAATGCTAATTTTGTACTAAAGTTTGAATTAATTCATTTAATTTGTTGCTCCAATTTTATGGTCTTGCAAGTAAGAATCCCCGTAAGCACTTGAAGAAGTTTCATGTAGTGTGTTCTACCATGAAGCCACAAGGCATAGATGAGAATCATATTAAATTGACAGCTTTTTCTTTCTCACTTGTTGATGCGGCTAAGGACTAGTTCTTTATCTTACCTTTCGGAGTTGTCACAGTATAATTAGATATGAAGAGGTTGATCTTGGAGAAATTCTTTCCTACTAACAGAGCAAGAGGTGCACAAGGATATACCTAGTGAACATTTCAAAAGTAGCACTCAGTAGTCATCCTATCAAAATTAATTGCTAGCACTCAATCATCTAATCAAGATTAATTGCTTGACTCAATCACTCAATTCCCTAATGTTGTGATATGAGAATATTGTCCCCCATAGGTTGATTTATTCTTTCTTGATTTAGTCACATGATTTAAGTTTTCTATATTTAGTCATCATCTACATCCTTATGATATATACACCAACCAATGAATGAATAATCAAGTTGATGATTTTCCCAACTTTATTCTTCTCATAATAGTTTTTTTCTAACTACTCTTTAAATTTCTTGGTTCTAGCTGTGTTTCTTAACTAGTATCAGAGCTATGACATTTATCACGAATTCATTTTTCTTTGTTGTGTGTTTTCTTATGTCCTTGCTTGTTTTCTTTCTTTTCTTTCTTTTCTCTCCTTTCAAATTTTTTTTACCATTCCAGGCATGTTATTCGAAGTTTCATTTCCTTTTTTTTTCTTTTGCTTGATTGTTTTTCTTAAAAATTAAAAAAAAAAAAAAGAATCTCATGGTTCTTTCCATGCTCATGAACATCTTTTTCTCATATTTCTATGCAAGCTTTCTTTCTCTTTTTTTTTTTTACTATTCCAATATTTATCTTTTCTTTTTGTCCTTTACAAGCATCAATTGAAAAAAAAAATTCTTCAAACACTTACAAAATCTCTATTATTCCTTGCCCTGAATAGATAACAGCTTCTATTTCTCAAGAAATTCTCCATCTCTATTCCCTTCATTTTAGTCAAGATTTTCCTTTTGCCCAAGATGGTTAAGTATTAAATTGAAAATAGCTTCTGTCTTTGGTGGTTAAGGTTTTGCAACTACCTTAAGTAGTTAAGCATAGCTTATTAGCTTTTGCTCTTAGTGGCCTTTATTATTAATTGACTCTAATGATTTTTGCTTCTACCAAGTGGTTAAGCATTAAAATTTAGCTTGTGTTTAAGTGGTTAAACTTTTGCCATTATTTGGCATTTCATGTTTTTCGCTCCTGTTATGAGTGGTTAAGCACTGATCACTATGGTTAACTTCTGCTCTTAGTAGTTAACCTCTTTGTTACAGTTTGTAGATGATAGTCTTAATCTTAATTTTGGACAGATTAACATGTTAGTTTTGTTCTAACTGAAGCTAAATGTAACACTCTAATAATACCATACTATGCTTAAGTCATTTTATGACATTATTAGTTGTTACTCTTACCTAGCAAAAGTTCTTATCATTGTAATTAGCGTAATATACGAAAATAGCATATAATTTTTTTTTCTTTTGTAAAACCTTCATGCTTGAAAATTGAGCCTTTAAGAGCTTATTTATTCATATACATAGGGATGTTATTCCTTGTATTGCTATCTTACTGATAAGACATATGATGAAGTTAAAATGACATAACACAATAACTTGAGATAATAATATAATTATTGATAATCAAGAGTCATAATCACAGTTAATAATTATCACATATGTAATGGGTCAAATTAAGTAACATAACTTCCTACATGCTTTCAATTACCCATAAACTATCCAACAAGGGCTCTTGAGAATATTAAAATATTATGCTACTATCTCAATTCTCTTTAACTAGGTGTTGTAACATGATGGCTCCTCGTCTTATATAGTCAGGCACCACCGAAAGTGCTATCATGGATGCCATTAACTTTGTCTAAAGATGACAGAAACATAAGAGTGAGAAATAAAAGATTTCTCAATAAGATCCCGACTAGACCATTAATGTGCTATCGTCGTCGTCCAAGCCACTTCAGGTTTAGTTATGAAAATAGTGAGTATTCATAGATTCAATTTTTATAGAGTTTGAAAACATAAGTTCTTGAAGCGAGTCTCTTTTAATCTTAGTCATATAAACATAATATAAAGAGACATAAGGCCATAAGATAGGAACAGATATATAAGGACATAATATAAACACTCAAGACCATGTATATGAGATAATAAAGATGCACATTCATATAACTTTGTGGACTTGACCAGAGTCTTTCTTTAACCTTACTTTCATACTTAGCATGTGCTTAATATTCATTATATGAGCTTATTTCGTGGTCGTCGCCACATAGTATTAATCTAAAATCAAACTAAGTTGACAAGGGTTCATTTAGTTTTAGAGAGATCCTGGCCCTTTCCTCCAAAGTAGAGGGGTTTCTTATTACGTCATCTTCTCTTACCGAAGGATCATACCTGCTTATCTTATCTTTGTGGATCATCTTCCCTTACTTTTCTTATCGAATTGACCGAAGGATCATATCAAATTATTTTTTTTCTTTTCTCATAGTTACATCTTACATCTTATATGCATTGAAATCAAAGACATGATACATGTATACATGCAAATAATATGACTATGTCCATAATTTTGACAAAAATTCATAGTATAATAGCTAGGCCGAAGCTTTCCCAAAACTTGCCAAACATGGAATTTCAACGAACAACCAATCATAGTCATCTCATATCATCATACCAATCATGAACAATCATTCAATTATGAGTCAACACTCAATCAAACTTGCCATACATTATGCTTAATAGCATCATATATTCATGCCCTAAAAAGTGTCTATAGTTGCAGTATTCTTTATGAGAAGTCTTATGAATCATCATATGATTCCTCATGTTTACTCATGAGAGAACCACATAGTTAAAATGAAGGTATGGTGTAGGTTTTTAGTCACTTGGTTCTTAAGAGAAGCCACATTTTGCTTTAGGGATTTATTCTTACCAAATAACTTAATAAATTTCTTATGTACATAACTTAAAGAGTAGTTTGTTCAAGTTAACAAAATTTGACACTTATTTTCTTTTTAATATGGCCGAAACTTTTAATGAGATTTCTACCAACATCTTGCATTCAAATCTTTTAGTGCACTAATGATTCTTAGGTTCATGGTATGCTTAAAGGCCTTAATCATACTTTCGTTACTAAAGGATTTCGAGATCCTTCTAATCCATTGGGTCATGACAATGCATAACCACACTCATGAAATGCATGTGTTCACCATCATCAAGAGGTGATTTTTATTACAATCCAAATTACAAGGCTCAAGCTTTATTGAAAAAAATTGAAAGATTCCATTTCTATGATTAAAGAGATTTATTCTTAATGAAAGTGTGAACCTTTAATCATGTTTATGTTTCTAAGATCCAACCTTTATAAAGTAAAGATGCAAGATTTTATCTTTGTGACTAAAAACTCTTTCTTTAGGAAAGATGAAACTTTTAATCATTTTTATGCCTACAAGGTCACCACTTTATAACTTAAAGATAGGTCTTCACTTTTATAACTTAAATTTGCAAGATCTCACATTTAATACCTAAAAAGTTTCAATCTTGAAGCAAGTTTTAAACTTTACTCATTATTTTTAACTCAAGGTTCAATCTTTACAAGATAAAGTTGCAAGTTTACATTTTTATGACCAAAAAGTTACATACTTGAAGAAAGTTTAAAACTTTATAAAGTGTCTTGTCTTCAAAATCCAATGTTTGAGAGATAAAGTAACAAGCTCTTACCTTTATGATAAAAAAAAACCTGCATATCTTCAAAAAGTTTGTTACACATATTATTGTCTTCAAAAAGAACAAAATAAAACTTTATGAAGCACATATGATTAGCACCACTTTTAGTGCATCAAGAAGCAAACTTTTTAAAATTTTATGCTTCTAAAATGTTCTTGGTCATATCAAAATCATGATGGAGATATAAAAAGAGAATCTTTTTCAAAAAAGAAATCAACTTTAAACAAGATACCAACAAGAAAGCATATTTCTCTTCCACAACTCACAAAATACCAAGAACACATGCATCAAGAGAGAAAAATGAAAACTTTTGAAGCATTCAAGAAGAGAAACTTTTAAACAAACATAAAATATCTCATGAACAAGTATCAAGAAACAAACTTTACTAAAAATAGAAACTTTTGCTCAAGAAAAGTATGGGATTTTTCTCAAGTTCTAACTTGAAGTTCTTGACCATAGTAAGAGCTAAATTTCAAGCTTTCTTGAGTAATAAAAAGAAAAAGTGAAGATCACTACCTAAAAGTGTGTTTTACACCTTCTTTGGAGAGAAAAATGAAGAAGATGATGGTTTCTCCAAGTGGTGGTGGTGGTGGTAGTCACAAGAGAAGAAGATCAGAACTCTTGTGCTATTGAGGAAATGAGGCTTGTAATGTTTGAATTTTGTCTCCAAAGATCAAAAGATGTGATGTTTGAAGGGCTTAATAGTGAAGGTTTGGTTATGGAGCCTTGAAGAACAATGAAGAAGAAGAAGAAAGTGTAAAAAAAAGTTGGTGAAAAAAGTTGGAGAAGGAAAGGCTTAGAGAGAGAATAAGAGTTGAAAAAAATGAAGTGAGTGTGTGTGTGTGTGTGTGTGTTGTTGGTCATAGGTATTAGATGGCTTTAGGGAGATATTTTGTTGATTTTGTGTTAATTATTATTAGTATGAGACAAGGCGGATGATGGGGGGACAAGTCTTGTACCTTTTCTTGCAAAAAATAGTGTTGTCTTCTACTTTATTACTTTAGTGACGTCATCAATATTTTATTGTCTAGTTAACTAAATTTGAATTTTAATGATGTGATTAAATACTCTTAAAACTTAATTAATTTAATTAAGTAAGGATTAGTGATTAACTCATGATCATGATTAATAAAATTAAAGTTTTGATTAAGCTTAATTATCCTTAATTAAACTTGATTAAGCTAATTATTAATGATTAATACTTAATTAAGCCATTAAGAGTTTGATTTGCTTAATTAGAGATTTTCTGATATTAATTAAGCATTCTCTTAAACTTTCTCTTCATGATTGCCTCATTAATCCTTTGATTAAGTCTTAATCCTTTAATTTCTTATTAAGTGCTTAATTACTCAGAGTTACTGAGGTAACTTAGCACGAAGGAAAATTAAGGATATTACACTAATTGACATCAACCACCCTCCAACTTGTGGGGGGTAACAAAGCAAGAGGTGCACAAGGATACACATAGTGAATATTCCAAAAGTAGCACTCATTCACCCCAACAAAATTGATTAGCAACACTAAATCACGCAATCAAGATTAATTAGTTAACTCAATCACTCAATTCGCTGATTTCATGATTTGAGAATATTGCACCTAATAGATTGATTTATGCTTTCTCTATTTAGTCACATGATTTACATTTTCTTTATTTAGTCATCTTCTACATCCCTTTGTATATATACACCAACTAGTGAATGAATAATCAATTTGATAATTTTCCCAGCATAATTCTTCTAAATTTAATAGTTTTTCTGACTATTCTCTCTATTTCTTAGTTCTAGCCTTGTTTCTTAACATCGCATTAGAGAGATGGCATCCACTATGATCATTTTTCTCCACTACATATTTTGTTGTGCCTTTGTTTGCTTTTTTTCTTTCCTCTTCTTTCAAATTTTTTTATATTCCATGCATGTCAATTGTAGCTTCTTTTCCTTTTTCTTTTTTCTTTTGCTTGATTGTTTTTCTTTCCAAAAAAAAATCTCATGGTTCTTTTCATGCTCATGAATGTCCTTTTCTCATCTTTCTAAGCAAACTTTCTTTCTCTCTTTTTTTACTATTCCTAACATTTATCTTTTCCTTTTGTCCTTTCCTAGCATCAATTTAAAAAAAAAAAAAAAACCTCAAACACTTTCACAATCTCTATTTTCCTTTTCCCTGAATCGACAATAGTTTCTCTCTCTCAAGAAATTCTCTATCTCTGTTTCTCTTCATTTTAGATTTTCCTTCTACCTAAGATGGTTAAGTATTAAAATTGAAAATAGCTTCTGTCTTTGGTGATTAAAGTTTTGCTTTTGCCTTGGGCGGTTAAGAATAGATAATTAGCTTTTGTTCTTGGTGGTTAAGCATTCATTATTGATTGACTTCGATGAGTTTTTCTTCTACCAAGTGGTTAGGCATTATATTTAGTTTCTGCTTGAATGATTAAAGCCTTTGCTATTTATTGATTCCTATGAGTTTTGCTTCTACCAAGTGTTTAAGCATTGAAATTTAGCTTCTATTTGAGTGGTTAAGCTTTTGCCATTATTTGGCATTTCACAATTTTCGCTTCTGCTTTGAGTGATTAAGCACTGATGATTATGGTTAGCTTTTGCAAATGATAGTCTTAATCTCAAATTTGGAAAGATTAACATGTTACCTTTGCCCAAGCTGGGGCTTATTGACATCAACCACCCTCCAGTTTGTAAGGCGTAATAGGGTGCACTAAGATACACCTAGTGAACATTTCAAAAGTAGCCCTCAATCACCCCCATTAGAATTAATTGGCAGCACTCAAACACTCAATCACAATTAATTAGTTGACTTAATCACTCAATCCCATGATTTCATGATTTGAGACTATTGTCCCTAATAGATTGATTTGTACTCTCTATCTAGTCACATAAGTTACATTTTCTTTATTTAGTCATCATTTCATGATTCGAGAATATTGTCCCTAATAGATTGATTTGTGCTCTCTATTTAGTCACATAATTTACGTTTCTTTATTTAGTCATCATCTACATCCTTATGTGTATGTACACCAATCATTGAATAAATAATCAAGCTAATGATTTTCCCAACATAGTTCTTCTCAGTTTAATAGTTTTTCTGACTATTCTCTCAGTTTCTTTGTTCTAGCCATGTTTCTTAACACCTACATCCAGAACTATAGCTATTAGGAAAGATATATGTGGTATTAGACAACTACAAGGTGAAACACTCAATGAGTATTGGGAGATGTTCAAGGAATTGTGTGCGAGCTATCCTTATCACGAAATCAATGATCAGCTATTAATCTAGTATTTCTATGAGGGACTGTTGGTTATGGACAAGAGCATGATAGATATAGCTAGTCTTTGAGCTTTAGTGGATAAAACACCGGCCATTGATAAAGCTCTAATAGCAAACAAGGCAAAAAATTCCCAATAGTTCAATTCTAGGTTGATCACAAGTACTAGAAGAGTAGGCAAGTTTGGACATGTTGACTAGTAGAACCTTCCAGGATCTGTGGCTTCTGCACCTATCCTTCACATCCTACAGATACATGCTCCCAATTGTAGAAAGATTCTACAATGGCTATTGCATGCATATTCTCAAGAAAACCCTAGTACCAAACTTTTAGCAACCTTTTTAGCATCCGCAGCAATTTCAACAAAAGTACCGGCCACTATACATGAGGCAACAAAATATGCCTCCATTCTAGCAAAAAGCTCAACAAACCGGTCCATTAGTTGCCCCTCCTAAGCCATCATAACAGGACTTGGTGAAATAGCTGGTGCCAAGCACTATCCAGTACCAACAAAGGAATGATGCAACTATTCAGAACCTATGGACTCCAATGAGCTAAATTGCTTCTTCATTAAAACAGCTACAATCCCTTCTATGCAAATTCCTTTTCAGACCATCCCCAACTCAAAAGGGAGCGTATGTACTATTTTATTGAGAGACGGTAAGAACTTTCCTAGTGCAATAGAAAGACATTATGAGAGTAAAAGTGAAGCTCAAAAGTTAGTTGAGGTGATGCAGGAAACTAGGAAAATTGAGTCTATCAAGCAACAAAAGTCAGTCATTAAGGTCGATAAATAGTGGAAGCCTAAGTACGCTATGCCCTTTCCCTTCCTTCAAAGAGTTACATAGCCCAAACATGTAGAGGAAGCAAAAAAAGATAAGGAGCTTCTTGAGACCTTTAAGAAAGTGGAAGTCAACATTCCACTATTGGATGCCATCAAGCAAATTGCAAAGTATGCCAACTTTCTTAAAGAGTTGTGCACAAACAAGAGAAGGCTAAAGGGTAATAAAAAAGTTAATTTGAGTATAAATGTGTTTGCCCTTATTTAGCCTATACCATAGAAATGCCAAGATTTAGGGACCTTCACCATTCCATGTGTCATTGAGCTAGGAATGGCGATAGGTATCTATGGGATCAAGAACATGCCCCTTATCCCCATTTAGAATTTTGCCCCCCATCCCCTTCCCTGTCCCTATCCCCATTGTGGGTCCCTATTCCTTGTTCCTCGCGAATATCCACAAGTTTCTATATAAAAAAAAAAAAAAAAACTCAAAAAAAATCTTAAAAAAAAAATCTAAAGAAAATACTCTTAAGACTAAATAAAATATCTATAAATATTTATAATTCATACCATTATCCAACACAACACAGCACAATTTAAATTACAAATAAAATACATAATTGCAAATCCATTACAAGATAATAGAAACATCCAAATCACAATCATAGCACAACAACAACAATGAAAGAAGAAATAACTAGTAATTGATTATTGCAACCACATTATCACAACAACAACATATACACAAAGGCAGAGCAGAACAATGAGACCGGCAGGGGATTGGGAATGATGGCAGACCTACAAAAGGTGGCGGAGAAAGGTAGTGGACTTGGGACGGTTGATCGGCAATTGGAAGCTGCGGTTGCTGTGGGCGACTAGGTGGCGAATCCGTGGTTGGAAGCTACACACACAATGGGCTGGACGGAAGCTACGCGGGAGAGGATGCTAAACACATGATGAACTGATGGCACAGTGGCTGTGGGCTGGTGGTGGCCGGTTAGCAAGGGGAACCACGGTGGTTGTGGGTGGAAGAGAATATGCAAAAGGATTGGAGTTGAAAAGAAGTCACAATCACAGAATGGCAGAGGGAGAGAGATCAGAGAAAGTTAGTCTAGGGTTTTTTTTTCATGTATTTATATATGTAGAAGGGTATTTGAGTAATTTTATGTTTAAGTGGGGATTTCATGGGTCTTCATGAAAGCAGGGACATCCCCTTGTCCTCGCGGGGACCAAACATGTCCCCGTCCCCATTGTAGGTAATCCCCGTGAGTACCCGTTTTAACGAATATTTTTTGCCATCCGTACATTGACCATTGCAAATTTGAGGATAATTTGGACAGCAAAGCTCTCTCTTTTCACTTTTAAAAGAAAAAAAATGAGTATTAAGAGCTAATTGGGTGAAGCCAATTTAAGTTGACATCAATTTGAGGCACCTCGATGTTTAGATTGGGAATCATAGGTATGAAAGCTTCCCATGAAGCAGCTGTTTCTTCATCACATATCACCTTTAAATTCTCAAGATTGGTCACTGAGAATGGCAATTCACAATTTCCACAACTTGTCATGTAGAGATTTCTCAGATTGGATAGATTACCAAAGTCTTCAGGTAAATTCGGAAGGCTTATGCAATTTGATATGTCAAGAAGTCGTAAATTCAAAAGCCTTCCAATAGAATCCGGTATCCATTCTAAATCAGTACAGGAACTGAGCCTTAGGAGCTCCAAATTTATCAAGTTTCCAATTCCTTGGGGCAGCGCAGAAAGTTTGTGGCAATTTGTAATACTAAGCTTCTTTAGTGGGGTAATGTCACACACCCCACTAGGCAATCCCACCAAATCTTTGCAATAGTCAATGTTCAAATCTACTAGATTTGGAAATGCTTCTGAAATGAGGATGTTATCGTTATTGAAAGCCTGAGTTGTATTACACATGTAGAGGGATAATTTTCTTAGATTCTTCAATATGTCAAAGGAAGGAATAGAAATCCGCTCTAATCTGATTCTTTTCAGATTTGATGAGGAACTGAGTAGCTTAAAATTGTTCAATTCAGAAGGATGGAAACCATAATTTGTGACTATGAGAACTTTTAATTTATACATTTTCTCCATGAATTCTGGAAAGAAGTACTGCTTGGTTCGAAGATGTAAAATGAGAACCTCAACTTCAGCTGTTTTCATGTTGGACCAATATGAAGGGTAAGTTTCATCTGCATATGCAACCCATAACGTGTCCAATGTGGAAGAGGGATGAAAATCAGATCCATGCAACTCAAATTAGCATTCTTTTTTGTTTGTAAATAAGTGTACATACGTTTAGAGAAAGGTGTAAGCATAACTAACCTGTTGATATTGACAATGTGCGGGGACGAACCTGTAGTGGATTCAGTTTAACGCGCCATCTAGGATATCTTGAAAATATGCGGGCAATCATGCCTTGTGGCTTCTGCCCAAGCCACCATTGGCGTGTATTTTCATTCACGTCGATAGTCAGTCTTTGTCTATGTTCAATTGGTTCTTGATTGCTTTGATAAATTGCAAGTTCTCTTATAAGATCATGCAGGACGATGAAGTGGTTATTGTAATAGTAACTGTCCGTGTCACAAGCATTTTTCCTAGTAATTGAGCAAAAAAAAAAATATATTCTTTAAAGACACAAAATCCCCGACAAGATTAAAAATATGTGTTCTCTATCGGATAGATTAATCACGAATTTCAACTTCTGTAGTTAGAGTAAGTTCATGAGAATAAATGCAGAGAGTTACATAATGTGAAAAGTTTAAATCTACTCCAAGATAAATGGCCATTTCGGAATATTGTACAAGGAATCAAATGCTTTTTAGATGAACTACACAATCTATTGAATTATTTGTTCTATAGAATATGATTCATGTTATAAAATTAGGATTAAGTGGAAAAAAAGATTTGTACCTTGTTACTATGACATTAGCCAGATTCATGGAGTCTAATATGTTAATGATGGCCATTACTTTTAGGCCGTCATCATCCAGTCCATACAACTCTATCCATATATCAAAGAGAGCAGTAACAGGGATTTTTTGGTCTTCAGGAAATAATCCTAGGTCCATGAAGCACTCCTTTATCAGGGGTTTATCCTCCAAAACTTCCAAGATCTTTTGGAGGCAGTTTAATAATTCAGCATTAGAATCAAGTATAGAACAACCTTGTGACAATTTCTCTACCATCTTGAGCCAAAAATCATAAGGCTGACGACTGAGTGATCTACCAGTAACTATAATGGCAAGAGGTGAACCCTTGCAACTTCTCACAACCTGCATTTCAGTGCAAGCAAATATACTCAGTAACCAACGAGGAATGACTTAGACACCCAAGTAATCTAGCCATTTTATTGCTTCGTGGGGTCAAAACATGGTTTCCTGTAAGTTTTTCTTTTTGGTTAATTTAATATTAATTTGTCATAAATTAGGCTCTAAGTGGTCATGTCCAATCATGTGATGTCTGCTTTGTGTGAAAGACTTCAAACAAAGCGAACAAGTACAGATAACTCCCACAAATCAGAAAGTAAGAATAAGAACCTTTTGGACAGTATCTTCATTAGGAATATTTGAGCAGCTTTCTTCCAAGAGAGCAAAGTGACGAAAAAGTGTTAATGCATCTTCATGATTAAGTGGTTTTAAGATAAATGGGGTGCCAAATCTAGGAAATGCAACCCTTGAAGTAACCAGAATTTTATAATCTGACGTCTGGATTTTAAATTTCTCAACAAGGGCTTCTGAACCAGGCCAAACATCATCCAGGACCAACAACATTGGACTTCTCCCAATATGCCTCAGCAAAACTCCCATTCTGTTAACTGCATCTTCGTCGCTTTGAAACTCAGGCACTCGATATCCACAGTGTTCAAATAGTCTCTCTACAATGATGTTCAACTTGGGCGTTTTTGAGATTGTGACAAATAAAATATTTTTCTTGAATTTATCTAAGGAAACCAAAGAGATAAGTGAGCGCAGGACTATTTGATGTCTTGCATCATTTCAGAATGCATATATAGCATTCATTTTACTATGTGAATATATCCAATGGAGTAATTTAGATGGATGATTTATTACTACGTCTAAAATTTGACAAAATGAAGCGCAAAGAAACTAATACATGCGAAAAGAAAATGCTTCTTAAATCTGAAAGCAGCATTTGCAAAGAAGAGGAAATGCCTAGGATATTCCATTTGACATAATTTGGACAATAATGAACGCTTTTGTTCACATATTTTAACTTCTCAGATCATGAATTATAGGGGCATAAGATAGAGTATCACTAAGCTTAAACCCCACACTAAGCTAGTCCACACATCAGAAAAAGGAATTTTAAACATTCCGCTTGCAATTATTTTCATCCTATCACTGATAAACTTCCATAAACATTTGAATACCATATGAGGTTTGCGGATTTGCACCAAATTTTAACTATGTTAATCTTAAGTAACAGTTCATCACAAAATAATGCATATCTGCGAATATGCTATGAAAAAATTGAATGAGCAAATAACTAATAAGTCTAAACAAATTCTATAATGAGCATAGATCCATGGTGATTTATTCTATAATAAAGACTAGTTAGCCAATTTATGAATATGAGGCATCAGATAACCAAAGGGCAGTAACCACATACCTTTGACTTGTTCGTCCCAGCAGAGCTTCGTAGCCAAAGTGGTCTTACCTGAACCACCTAAGCCAGTCAGAACAAGGATGGACACCCCATCCCTCAGAACCTCCGCCTTCAATTTCCTGAGAGGCTCATCCAAGCCAACGGAGAACGCTGGCATTTCAGGAACGCCACAAGGACGCTTGACTGGACCACAATCAAGAAGCCTCTTGTCCAAATTCTCTCTGCTAAGGAGCTCAAGAATCTCCCTCACCGTGTGAAGTGTCTCCTTCACATCATCCCTCAGAGCTTGCTTGGCGTCAGCACCGAAGGAATCATTATTCCTCCTATGCCACCAGGAGCAGAACTTGTCCCACCAGAGGGTCCAAGGGGAGCACTTGCAGCGTGGAGCATCATTTTCCTTGATGAGAGCCTTTATCTCCTCTCTGGGTCGATCGAGGTCTTCGTTGTATTGCTTGATCTCCTCGGCCAGAGAGGTCAAACCCTCGAGGGTTGACTTGTAGACTAGCCTAGTTTGTTCGCTCCGTCGATCTTTTTCGACCTTTTCAAGGACGTTCTCCAACGCCTGTTGTTGCTTGCTCTCTGCCATCAGTAGCCAAGCTCTCTGCACTTTCTTTTTCTTTAAATTTTTTTTCCTGGTTCTTTGCCTTGCTTGTCCTTAATAATAAGGAAATAAGCAATGGGTTATGTGGACAATTTATCTATATCTATACATCTATACAATACACCTATACCTATTAATATTAATATATAAAAGTAATTCCTCTTCGTAATTACATTTTGGTGTTCAATTTTACTTTCTATTTCTACCTTTATATTTTATTTTATGTATATTAAAATAGTGTTTAAAATTGCCTATTTCACACAATATATGTTCTTTTTAGGTTACCAAAGTATCTCTTAAGATCTTTTTAGGAGATTTATTTGTGATAGCAAAAAATGATCAATAATAGAATAGAAAAAAAAAAAAAAAGAGGAGAATGTTATAGATATATGTATGACATTTTCTTGTTTAAAAGTTTGATAGAAGAAGGAAGAAAACATTTAGTCCTCTTATTTGAGAGTTAGTAATAAAATAGAAAAATAAAATAAGGAGTAATATATATACACCAAACCATTGTTGTCCCTTCTACACTCTCCAATATGAAGAGACAACAAATTCTTACTAATTTGATGGCAAGGAAGGGTTCCTTAAGCCATATTTGACCCATTCATTCCTTCCTACCAAATATCTATCAAACACAAATTTTATAAAAATTGCCACGCCACTCCATTAGTTGCCATGCATCCAAACACTATCTTAATAACCTCCAAGAAGTTATTATTTAAAGGTAAACACTACTTTTAATTTTTTAAAATTCTAAAAAACAATTATGTAATAAAAATTAATTAAATAAATCACTACTTATGTATATTTGAATTAATTTAAATAATTTTTGTTGGAAATTTTTTCCAATAAAAAAATAAATACTATAAATCAATAGACAAATTAGTGCCTATCAATTCACTAGTATATATAAAGGAGATTTCCCTCAATAATTACCTTTTAGTGTCTAATTTTACTTTTCATTTCTATCCTAATATTTTATTTTGTATATAGTGATTAAAATAGTGATTAAAATTATCTAGTTCACACAATACATGTTTTTGTTGGTTACCAAATCATCTTTTAGTAAATTCCAAGAAGTTACTATTTAAAGATAAACACTACTTTTAATTTTTTAAAATTCTAATTAAACAGTTAAAAAATAATTATGTAATGAAAATTAATTAAATAAAGTATATTTGAATTAATTCAAATAATTTTTTTCGAAATATTTTACAATGAAAAAAAGAAAAAATGCGAATTGATAGGCTCTCAGATATACTAAAATTCACTCGAAGGTTGCATTAATTGCAATATATAATACTATTATTGTTATCTTAATCATTCATTTTAATCAATGATTGAAGTTATACCTAGAACATCTGAACACCATTTTTAGGCGGAGCACACTAAGAGAAACCAACCCCCCCTAACTCTCTCTCTATGGCTACTCATGGCTTCACCGGCTACTCCACTGCCCACCACCGTTGCACCCCGTCCTCCATTTGACACTAGCGATGTCATCGCCATCGCCATCGCCCAACCCCCTTACCCCACTGGTGACTCCACCACCCACCATGGTGAAGTTGACGATGGAGGTGCAACCTACACTATTCACACACTCACTTTTCCTCTCACCCTCTTGAAATGATGCCACTTACCTTGAGTTCTAAAGGATGCTGGTGACGGTGTCAATATGCCACGCACCGCTACCGCCATCATGGGTTTCGCAGTAGGGGAAAGGGAGATTTGGGCCTCCATTACATATAGAGAGAAGCTTAAAGAGAGAGAGAGAGAGAGAGAGAGAGAGAGAGAGAGAGAGAGAGAGAGAGAGAGAGAAGTGTGTATAGTGTGGAGTTTGTTGCAGATGAGGTTGGCCCTTAGAAGGGAGTGGTGATGGAAGAGTGTCTGGTGTGGAGTTTGTTGTAGGTGAGGTTTGGAAGAAAGGGGCAATGGTTGGGATTGGGAAGCAAAAGGAATAAGAGTCCATTTGGATAAACTTTTAAAAAAATGGCATTTTTCTCTAAATTTTTTTTAGTAGAGTTTTAATTTTTAGAAAAAGTTATTTTGTATTTGGATAGACATATGAGAAGTACTTTTAATTATTAAAAGTATTTATAAATCTGTTTGAATACAAAAGAATAAAAGTACTTTTTTTATAGCCAAATTACAAAAAAAAAAATTCAAAAAGATGAAAGAAAAATAAGGTTTGATAAGGGATAAGAAAAGAAGAATATGTATTATACTTTTAATTAAAGATAAAGGATACTTTTGGAAGATAATTTTATTAAAAGTCACTTTTGCTTCTACTTTTTTTAGAAACTAGGTATTCCTAATTTTTAAAAAAAGTGATAAATTGACTTTTTTTTAATTGAAATACTTTTTTTAAAAGTTATATCCAAATAACTATAAAAATTTATAAAAGTATTTTTTTAAAAAAGTACTTTTTTTCTTGAAAAAAATTAATCCAAACGGGCTCTAAGTGGCTGGTGCATGGCCAGTCTCTACTAGAGTAATTCTAGAGTGATTCAAGTGTGTGGCGCTCCCTAGTTTATAGGGAGCATAGCAACAATCACCAACATATAATTAAAATTTTATATTACATGGTAATAAGTGTAATGAGTATTACTCAGGTTTCATATGTATTATAATAGTTAAAAATTATATTAAGTATTTAGCTACTCAAATTCTCTAACAATAATGACATTTAATTATAAATTTTAAAATAAATTATTTAATGACCTATATTATTAACATAAATTTTGTAAACACAATAAATATTATACTAAATGATATTTTTTTATATGAATAAGAGTCAAATATATTGATTTTAATTAATATAATACAAATGAAAAAACTTGTATTGTTATATTTAATTTTATCTTTTATTTAATTAAATAAGAATTTTTATTAATATAATTTTTTTTCTAATTTTTAATATTTTTTACAAATCTTTTTGTTTAGATTTTATTTTACTATATACTTCTTTATTAATAACCATTTTATAAGATAAAATTATATATACAAGCTAATATTCGCAATTAGATGATATAGTAGAGAAACAATAGCCATTTCAATATGAATTAAAATACTAAGACAATATCTGCTTAATCCAATTGGTGATACAATAAAACAAATTATTGATAGCAAAATTTACAACAATACATACAGAATGAAGAATATCTTGAAAAAATAGCAATTCTTACTCCATAAATGATATTATTGAAGAAATCAACTATTCTATATTTCACGTGATTAATTATCCAATAAAATAGTATATAAGTTCATATGAGATTAATAAAATTAGTAATAACATAATTAAAGAAGAGCTTATATATCGAATAAAATTTTTAATACTTTAGACCAAAATCCCAAACCTTTGTTTACAATAAGAAATAATAATGTCAAATATATGCTCATTAGGAACAAAATTTAGCATTACAAATTTATAAACCTAGGAAAGTAAGCAATAGAATAAAAAATAATTACATAAAATAATATCGGTGCAAAAGTTTTTATCATATGAATAGTTTTTGCTAAAAAAAAATTTGAAGTACCCTTTTGTTTTAAGAAAAAAATAATTCTCAATAAAATTGTGCTATATTATGACAATAAACAAACGTCAATGCCAATATTGAACTATATGATGTTATAGTTTTCAAAATGGATATTGTATCATAAAACATATATCTTGCATTGTTAAAAATAACCTAAACATAAAGGTTAAGAATTCTTATAATTGAGCGGATAATAAACACAAAAATTATACAAAAAATATTATTGATAATGAAATATTCAATAAACTCTTGTAATATAATTACTTTTGATCTATTTTATTTTTTTAGAATAATTTAAAAAATTAATATTATCTTATCATATCTAATTTTTAATTATTATCATATTTTTTTAAAGAAATTCCTATTAAAAGAATTTATAAAAATATTAATAAACTCATATAATGTACCTCTAGTTATAGAAGATGAGGAACTCGGTACGAGGATCTATAAATGAAAGATTGGAAGCTTGAAGGCGCGAAACGGGTAAATATTTAGTACAATGAGTATGTAGTCCTTGCTGATCTACAATTGAAGGATTGGAAACTTGAAGGCTCGAAACACATAAATATATATAGTCCGCACGCAGGTTGCGTGCGGTGTTTCCCAAGAGCTTTCCAGTCACCTGCTGTTTTGGCAAAAGCACGTCTTCCTCTTTTCTTCGTTTCGCGGTAAATTACCTAATGTTTGACTGTTTGGTTTAACTTTTCCAAAACGCTAAGGCGCGTTAGGACAACGGCCGAGACTTTGGCATTATTTATTCTTTCTTTTGGGTAAGGAGACTTTGGAAAGAGAAATGATAGGGAAATATCTTTTATGATGGATACAGAAAAAATGAGTAAAATAACAAAAATTTAACATAATGAATCTTATATGTTCATTATTATTTTTATTTAATTTTTTTTAAAAAAATTTAATATATTATTAAAAAATATTAATAAATTTTATATATGTACATATAAAATCTATCAATATTTTTTAACAATACACTGATAAGTTTTTTAATAAAAAAAATAAACAAAAATAATAATGATTTTGTGGGACCTATTATCTAAGCATTTTTATCGTGCTTTCATTTTTTCTTATGGACATGTATACATGTCGTAAAAAATGCATCCCTAGATATTTTTCCTTTGGAAAACTTGTTGCACCTGCACCGTATTGCGGAAATTTCCTTTTGCCATGCAAAACAAACAGGTTATAAATGCCCTTAGGAATATTTTTTGATTTGAAAAAAAAAAAGGTAATTTTAATTGCATTTTAATATAAAAAGGTTATATAGCTATTTTATTATAAGTTTAATTTATATGTGTTAATAATATAAAAGTTTTATATTATCATTTAATCATATATTTGTATTTGTAAAATTTTTAGAATAGTGGATGGTTAAATCAAATATTTTTTTTCATATGGCAATACATGATTGGATATCTATATAAAAAATTTTTACACTGATAAGCCATATAAATTAAATTCTTTTATTATATAATATAATATTATTAAAAGATTAATTTTATAATGATTATCCTAAAATTAATTTTCATAATGGATTAGTGTTCAAATTATCAGTATATGAAAATGAATTTCTAAAGAGTAAAATAATAAAGAAACATAATCATACATATATAGATTCCTTTTTCATTAAATTAATTAAAAATAAAATAAGAAAATAACATTTCCCATTCTACTTTATTTTCAAGAGGACTACTATTTTGACATTCAAAAGAATAATACTCTAATAAATTAGGCCTTAAAAAATATTTTATTAGCATGTGGTATATCAATTATTAGCATATTGATAAATTATTTCCTAAAAAATCAATGCACCGATAAATTAATCCTTGAAAGATCAACGTACTAATAAATTAATTCATAAAATATTTTTTGTTAACACTGAGCCCATTAACAATAACAAAATTTATCATTATAGTATTATTGGCTAATAAAACATTTTTTAGAAACTAATTTATCAACAAATTGATCTTTTAAGGGGTTAAAATAGTGATTCTTCCTTTATTTTTTATTTTTTATTTTATTAAATCACAATTCACTTGCTTTCATTATTTTTAAAAAATAATATAACTTTCTTTCGTGGTAGGTAAAGGGTTAACACTAGCTGGGCCTATTAGCAATAATAAAATTTATTATTGGAGAACTATTGGTTAATAAAACATTTTTTATAAACTAATTTATCAATGAATTGATCTTTTAAAGGGTTAAAACAGTGATTCTTCCTTTATTTTTTATTTTTTGTTTTCATCGGGAGTACAAAAATTATATATACATCAAAGAAGAGTATTTTTCCTGGAATTTAAACTTGTATCTTTATCTTATTAAATTAAAATTATAAAACTTTTTATACTGTGATCTCATTTTAGACTTCAGTGGTTTTCGTAGCGTGATCAGCCGGGTAAGATGACTAATTTTCAATCGTTTTTTTAAGATCATTGACTCTCACTTGTTCCCAAACCAGGGATCGGGATTACCATCCTATTTTCAAAAGATGATCTATTTACAGATAAAGGTCGTGATAAAAAATCTTGTGTCTTGGAAGGGTACAAGATGAAAATCCAAGAAAATGTTTAAGAAGGTTACTGTAACTTAATAAAAACATCAGAGTGACATTTTAAAATTATGACAAGCTATGTTACACTTTTTTTTTTAACCCAGTTGGTAACCTAATGCTACGTCTTTTTTATTTTCTCGCATATATTCTTGCCTTGCACAATTGGAGTTGCTTCCTTTTATTAATAATTAATAAATATTTAATGACTCATCAAAGTGTATTTAAAAACAGGGTTTATCTAATCAGTGCTTTAAAAGCAGTGGTTAAGGAATAAAAACACTAAACTTTGCATTGAAAAGGCAAAATTTTATGTTTTCAATATATTGAATATATTGAAAGTTTCAAAAAAAATTTTATTGACTACAAGATACTGGTTAATAAAACTCTTAAAAATAAAATGAGTATCCTATGGCTAAATAAGTGTACTTTATAGTTAGGATTGTTCGTGACCAAACTAAATCAAGCTAAACTAAAAATCAAAATAAATAAAAAATAAAAAACCTATTAAATTTGGTTTTATGTGATTTCTTTCATTTTTTATAAATTCGATTAGATTGATTTGATTTTTTATTTAATTTCTGAAATTGAACCAAATAAAGTCAAGCCAAACTTAAGGTTTATATACATTTTTCTTAGTGTTTATGTACTCATACATTATTGGATTTCAATATATTATTATTTTTTGAAAAAACAACTTCTTGTTTATATCAATTAATAATGAAATTATTTTTTGTTTAAGTCATGGAAACAAATAAATATAAATTTGAGTTCGTTTAAGAAAAGAGCATTTTGATAAAAATTAATCAAATTGAACTTAACTAAATCAATAAAGATGAGGTTACTTTCATTCAATTGTCTGATCGTAAATAAATAAATTTGATTCCTAATATAAAAATAATTTTGTTGGTTATGGAATCACTTCATCTTTTAAAATAGAATCAAACCAAATGGTAAATATTCCTAAAAGAGTGATCTTGACGCAACCTTTTTTTTCTTTTTTTGTCTGGGGAATGGAGAATGGGAGAGGATTGAATCCTATTCTTTGGGATTACAAGAAAGCAATTCTACTACTTGTGCTAAGCTGTCAATTACAATCTAGATGCTTTAAGGGAACTTGGAATGGTGGTGAAAATATGCTAGATGACCTATCACGAATCAATGACTTAGTTTGATCGATTTAATAAATAAATTGGGCCAAAACTTTTTAAGTGTATGTTTATCTAGAAAGATTAGGTTGAATGCTTTCAAAATAGCCTTTTAGGCCAGCATAAGTGGTCACAACTCTAGCATCTTGAGAAAGGTGCACCCCAAGGGTGTGACTTCAAGTCGCATTGGCAAAACCCCATTGCCCTCCCCCCTAATCCCCCCTCCCCGGCCAAAAGAAAAAAGGCCTTTTAGGCTTATGAGACTAGTCTATGTAACTAAACGATTCACATATGTTGTTGTTATTATTACTATCATCATCATCATGAACCATCTCTCTTTAAAAATTAAAATGTTAAGTAGTAGTATATAAATAATTTTTGTATCTATCATGCCTCTTCATGCAAGAGCTAGCTCACTTTGAGCAATTCTAGATTACGTGATCATAAAACTTTAATATCATGTCATAAACTATCTCTACTAAAAGCTTTTTATAATAGATAAAGACATATGAAAAGTTTTTATATCCAACAAGTATATTATTTATTGATTTTTTTTTTTTTTTTGACGGGGTTATTTATTGAATTTTCATTGTTGAAGGCAACATAAAATATTCTAACTAACATAAAGGCTTATTAACTTATTTAATGGTACGTGATACACACCAATTGAACCCGAAGACAAGCACAAGTTTAAGGGGAGCTCCGAGTTGGGCGGCTGACTACATTAGTTGAATTTTAATTTGTTATTAGTCCATAGTCTGTTACGTATAGGATTAGTTTGTTCTATGGTTTGACTTATCTCATTTTCTGTTACATAGGATTAGTCGATTAGCCTTATCTTGTTGGCATAGTTACTTACGTAGGAATTGCATGGAAGATAGAGAACCATGCATTTATAAATTCTGCTGGAAGGTTTCACGTGAAATTATCATATTTCTATTTGAATATAATATCTCTTTAGTTAATCAAAGATTGGAATTTCGTAGGCTTCCTCGAATAAGCTTAACAGTACGTCTGTTAACCTATTTAAAAGTCTTCTAGTTACATAGTTTTTCAGATAGAATTTTAGGTTAGACAAAATTTTAAGACGTCAGATTTATCAGATAAATAAACCAGATTCAAGACATTTTTTTGAAAAAAAGACCAGATTTATTTAAAGTAAAATCGAATACGACCTATACTACTTCCGCCCGGCCTTGAATCAGATGGAAATGAAGTTACGTACATTATATATCTTGTTCAAGCACTTATTTGGAGAAGGGATTAATCAATGTGGATAATAGTAATAATGATAAGTTTAGTCTCTGCCACTCACAATTTCGATACAAGGGTGGAAGGTATTACAGCTTTCAGAGAGCTATGACCTCCCTAAAATTTTTAAAAATATGATACTTTTATGTGTATTGTTCTATTTTTCGATAAGTACATTAATCAGCTCCCAAAGAGCAAACGTAAACTGTCAAGAAACATCATGGAGCACAAAATGTTCAATCCGGAAAAAGCAAAAGATTCCTCCCACAATTTGGGAGGAATGATCGTTTGTTTTTTCTAGATTGAACTTTCTGCGCTCCATGATGTTTCTTGACAGTTTAGGTTTGCTTTTTGAGAGGATCCAAACACCCCAATACACCCCAGTATAACAATTTTCATCCATAAAACAGAATCCATCAATACGGACAACTCAGCACAAAATAAAACCAACATTAGCTTCAAATCCAATTAAGCACTGCCAAACAGAGGCATCAGGCGACGTATTCCATATATAACACACACTACATATAAGTGCATCACTTATATGCGTTTTTCTTTTCCTGATTGAAGTATTAATCTTCAACTTAATCTTTCTACCTACTTAACGGGATCGGGATCGGGATCGGGATCGCTTATAGTTTTTAATAAAATTCTAGACAGTCTGATTAATTTACAACTATATCACTCATGTCGTATGTTTTATGACTTCAGGGAATCCGATA
This sequence comes from Pterocarpus macrocarpus, assembly GCA_031439585.1. Classification (NCBI taxonomy): domain Eukaryota; kingdom Viridiplantae; phylum Streptophyta; class Magnoliopsida; order Fabales; family Fabaceae; genus Pterocarpus; species Pterocarpus macrocarpus. Next base: position 28,439,802 of record CM062513.1, on the reverse strand, counting down.
TTTCTACGTATAATTTGTTTGTAGACTGTTGTTTGATTCTCGTAAGATAAGTCTTCCAACGGCCCGGTGGTTTGATTTTGTTTACCGCCTACTAATTTAGGGTTCTACTACCGCATGGTTATGCGGAAATAGCAACTCCCAGTGTTTTTTATATGTGGTTTTTGACTCTTATTTTATTCTCTTTTTTGTTTGACATTACTCCAATGTATTAATACAAAGGCACCCGAGTAAGTATTACCCCGATATGTACGTCTTTGCTAAGTATTTTATTTTTATTCTTACTTATTCATATATTTTCTTGGCAATTCTCTCTTTTTAAGATAGCTTTACGCGTAAAAGAAGAAGAAGAATATAGCTTTACACATCAAAAAGAAAAAAAAGGACGGCTTTGCCGGGTCAAAAGAGATCAATAATGAATGGTAAGAGAACCTTTTCCGGTTCTAATTTTTAATTTGGCTAAAATATATTTTTAATCCGTCTAAATGTTTGATTTTTTGGATTTGGTCTCTCAAAAAATTTTCGCTTGATTTTGGTCTCTTATTTTTAAGACCTTACTAATATTAGTCCTTACCGTCAACTGAGTGCTATTAAATACTCACGTGGTAACGTGAGATCTAAAAATATTAACACGTGTCAAAATCTCACATTGCTTATCAAAGACTTAACAGACTAATCGACGATGAGTGACTAATATTGGTAACTTTTGAAAAATAATGGAACAAAACCAAGCAAAAATTTTTTGAGGGACCAAATCTAAAAAATCAAATATTTAGAGAGACTAAAAATATATTTAAACCCTTTAATTTTATAAAAATATTAATATCTAAAATAAGTTGTTAAGCATTTATTAGTTAAGGAGGATGGTACACGTCAAAAACCAAAACCAAAAAAAAAAAGAAAGAAAAAGAGAAAGAGTCAAGGTGGACTAAAATCTTTATGCTTAAATATAATTTTAGTCTTTTTAAATATTTAAATTTTTGGACTTGGTCCTGTAAAATTTTTCGTTTGATTTTGATCATCATTTTTTAGATGTTACTAACATTAGTCTTTGACGTCAACTCCGTGCCGTTAAGTGCAGGGATCTTCGAACTCAAAACTTGTATCCTCATCTTCGTCATCTGCTTACGAGTTCCGAGTTACGAGTTATGAGCTTGACAAAATTACAATTCTAAATTTGTGAGTTCCGAATTTCGAGTTTTCACTTTGATCGATTTTGACAATCAAACAACATGGACCCACACTATTGCTAATTCCAAGTTCCGAGCTTGGCAAACTCATAGCTATAGATTTGCGAGTTCCAAGTTCCACTTTTATCGATTGTTGACGATCAAAAAACATGGGCCCCACACTGTTTCGAGTTCCAAGTTTCAAGCTGCCACTAAATACTTAACATGAGCCGTTTGCCACATGAGCACTTAATGGCATCGAGTTGATATTAGGGACTAACGTTGGTACCTTTTAAAAAATGAGGAACCAAAATCAAGCAAAAAATTTTACAGGGACCAAATTCAAAAATCTAAATATTTAGAATGATGAAAAATATATTTAAGTCAAATATTTATTACTTGCCAATATATGGTCGATTAGAGTGGCAGATATATACTTATTTTCTTTAACTAGTGCTCTCAGGTTTGAATTATGGATATGGATTAACTGATACAGGGAGAATTATGCCTCCTATGAGATATCAAATGCTTGAATGAGATTGCTTTTGAGAAAATGATATATGTGGTCTCGATCAAAAATATTTATCAAAAAAATTAACAAGTAATAAATATTTGACTTTTTTAGCTATCAATGTTCTAAGTAGTTAATCAAATTAAAACAAAAAAGAAGTTCTAAGTAGTTAATAAATATTTGTTATTAAAAACTGATTAAATAAATTAATAGTTAATAAATTATTTGCAATTTATAAAAATACAACTCCATCCAAAACAAATGAGTATGGTACAGAGTTGAGATATGAGCTTTAGATTCAAAGTATTATGTGATACATAAGATTTGTCAAAATTTTATATTGCGCGCATAAGATACTACGATATATAATATAATATTATTATGATATTTTTAATTACAAGAAAAATTTAACAAAAGAAGTATATTATTACAATAAATCAGTAATGATATTTTATGTATATAATTTTAAAAATACTGATATGAGATAAATTGTTGTATCATTATTTTAAAAATATATAAACATTTCAATACATTTATGTTGAAGAAATAAATCACTTTTATTTTTCAATTTTTTTAAAAAACTAATATGACAGAAAATATATCTCTCTATATATATATATATATATATATATATATATATATATATATATATATATATATATATATATATATATATATATATATATATATATATATATATATATATATATATATATATATATATATATATATATATATATATATATTATGGTAAGACGCCAAGAATTTTTGCATGTTTAATTCATCGGGAGTACAAAAATTATATACGTCTCAGAAGAGTATTTTTCCCGGAATTTAAACTTGTATCTTTATCTTATTAAATTATTAAGTTACTGTATTTAATAAAATTCTTTTATTTTTGGTCGTGATAAAATTCCATGTTTGGAAAATTATAAAAGCTTTTATACCGTGATCTCATTTTAGACTTCAGTGGTTTTCGTAGCGTGATCAGCCCGGTAAAATGACTAATTTTCAATCGTTTTTTTGAGATCATTGACTCCCACTTGTTCCCGAACCGGGGATCGGGATTACCATCCTATTTTCAAAAGATGATCTATTCACGGATAAAGCTCGTGATCAAAATTCTTGTCTGTTGGAAGCGTACAAGATGAAAATCCAAGAAAATGTTTAAGAAGGTTACTGTAACTTAATAAAAACATCAGAGTGACATTTTAAAATTATGACAAGCTATGCTACATTTTTTTTTTTCAACTCAGTTGGTAACCTAATGCATTAGGTCTTTTTTATTTTGTCGCGTATATTCTTGCCTTGCACCAACATTTCACCTTACCTTTAGCCTTTTGATTGGAATTGCTTCCTTTTATTAATAATTAATAAATAATAAATATTTAATAACTCATCAAAGTATATTTAAAAAGAGGGTTTATCTAATCAGTGCTTTAAAAGCACTGGTTAAGGAATAAAAACACTAAACTTTGCATTGAAAAAGCAAAATTTTATGTTTTCAATATATTGAATATATTGAAAATTTCAAAAAAAATTTATTGACTCCAAGTTACTGGTTAATAAAACTCTTAAAAATAAAATGAGTATCCCATGGCTAAATAAGCGTACTTTATAGTTAGGAATGCTCGTGACCAAACTAAATCAAGCTAAACTAAGATTCAAAATGAAAAAATAAAAATAAAAAACCTATTAAATTTGGTTTTATGTGATTTTCTTTTATTTTCTATAAATTCGATTAGATTGATTTGATTTTTTATTTTAATTTCTGAAATTGAACCAAACAAAATCAAACTAAACTTAAGGTTTATATACATTTTTTTGTGTTTATGTACTTATACATTATTGGATTTCAATTTATTATTTAAAAAAAAACTAATTTGTTGTTTATATCAATTAATAATCAAATTATTTTTTGTTTAAGTCATGGAAACAAATAAATATAAATTTGAGTTCGTCTAAGAAAAGAGCATTTTGACAAAAATTAATCAAATTGAACATAACTAAATCAATAGAGATGAGATTACTTTTATTCAATTGTCTGATCGTAAACAAATAAATTTGATTCCTAATATAAAAATAATTTTGTTGGTTATAGGATCACTTCATCTGTTAAAATAGAATCAAACCAAATGGTAAATGTTCCAAAAAAGAGTGATCTTGATGCGACATTTTTTTCCTTTTTATCTGGAGGATGGAGAATGGAAGAGGATCGAACCCCTATTCTGTGGGATTACAAGAAAGTAATTCTACTACTTGTGCTAAGCCCTCAATTACAATCTTGATACTTTAAGGAAACTTGGAATAGAGGTGAAAATATGCTAGATGACCCATCACGGATCAATGAATTAGCTTGATCGACTTAATAAATAAATTGGACCAAAACTTTTTAAGTGTTTACCTTGTAAGATCAGGTTGAATGCTTTCAAAATAGCCTTTTAGGCTTATGAAATTAGTCTATGTAACTAAATGATTCATATATGTTGTTGTTATTATTATTATCATTGCCATTATTATCACGAACCATCTCTCTTAAAAGCTTAAAATGTTAAGTAGTGGCATATAAATGATTTTTATATCTATCACGCCTCCTCATGCAAGAACTAGCCTACTTTGAACAACTCTAGATCACTTGATCGTAAGACTCTAATACTATATCATGAACTATCTCTAATAAAAGTTTAAATTAATAGACAGAGACACATGAAAAGTTTTTATATCTAACAAATATGTTATTTATTGATTTTTTTTTTGTGATAGGGTTATTTATTGAATTTTCAATGTTGAAGGCAACATAAAATATTTTAACTAACATAAAGGCTTATTAACTTATTTAGTGTGTGTTTGGATTTATATTTGTAAACAGGGGTTTTTGTTAACTTGATTTTACTAAAATTAATTTTGAATAAAAGTGGGTTGATATCAACGTGATTTACGTTTGGATATTTTCATTTCAAAAGTGAGTATGATAAAATGAATATTGTTTAATTGGATGATGTTAACCGAAATCACTTTTGGATGTGTAATTACTGAAAAAGACATGAGTATAATATTATATTTATAATTCTCTTTACTTTATTTTTATTTTTAAGTTATTTAAATAGACTATATTAATATTATTTTAAAGAAAATTATATGTATTATTTTAAAATATTATATAAATTTTAAAGGACATAATTTTATACTATACTTTTAATATTACCTTTTTATTTTTATTTTTTTGATGTTTGATTAAATTATATTAATATTATTATAAAGAAAACTATATAAATATTATTTTAAGATATTATATAAATATTATTAATAAAATATTATAAACATTTTAAAAAATTATATTAATAATTTTATTTATAGAATACTTGAATAACTCGTATTAGTGGAGGATAAATATGGTAGATGAAAATTAAATTTTGACCTTAGGAGACACACCAACGAAACGCAATTAAATAGCAACAATTTGTTGCTTTAGCTTTAACACGGGTTCAGACTCCAAAACTCGGTCACGTTACCCAAACCACAAATCACCCAAACAAAAAGGGATATCGTTCAATGCACTATGTGTTGTCAAAAATAGTTTGAAAGCTAGTATTTTAGCTTTAAATAATAAGAATAAAATGATAGTAATAATAAAAAGTAGTAGAATAAGATTACGATAAATCGTGCAAAGCACTGTCCTTAAGGGTTTAATTCTGCCCTACCCAAAGCTATGCTCGGTGGAATGTCGTTGACGGTTAACCTTCCAGGATTAGACGTGGGTCTCCACGGGAACTCGTCCACACGATGGTCTCGGTACATTGAGTAGCAGATCTTGCAAGAAGCAGAAAACGCAACAGAAGCAATGGAGGCAGCTTCTATTACGCAGAAGAGAGAGAATCAGGAGATGATTGTTGTTCTGTGTATTGTGTTGTGCCATGTAGCAGGCTTTATATAGAGAAAAGAAGTAGTTATTGTAAAAGAGCCATTGCAAACTAGCTATTGGATAACGGTCAGAAAAAGAGCCGTTGGAGCATTAACGAGATGCAACGGTAAAAAGAAAATTTGAATAAAATTTGTACGGGTAGTACAAGCTTGGCAGGACCACATCTTGTGCGAGACGAGTGGTTGACAGGCGAGGCGGCGTGTGTGTTAACTGCCCAAAGAGTTAATCGCGATATCTCAATCTGTAAGGTAATTACTCATTAGATATCATTATATATAAATATTTATTAAAACATTTTCATGAATAATATGGGATTTCTTCCATAGCTAAATACATATAGAATCACTAAATTTGAAATACATTAAGACTCATATATATATATACAACACTACGAACATGGGTTTGGGCATGAAAATGCCAAAACAAACACGCTTTTAATGGTAGGTCTGTTAACTTATTTAAAAGACTTTTAGTTACATAGCCTTTTAGGTAGAATTTTAGGTTAGACCAAATTTTAAGACGTCAGATTTATCAGATAATTAACCAGATTCAAGACATTTGTTTAAAAAAAAAGACCAGATTTATTTAAAGTAAAATCGAATATGACCTGTACTACTTCCACCCGGCCTCAAATCAGACGGAAATGAAGTTACGTACATTATTTATCTTGTTCAAGCACTTATTTGGAGAAGGGATTAATCAATGTAAATAATAGTAATAAAAACGATAAGTTTAAGTCTCTGCCACTCATAATTTCGATACAAAGGTGGAGGGTGTTAGAGCTTTAAGAGAGCTATGACCTCCGTGAAATTTTTAAAAATATGATACTTTTATGTGTGTTGTTCTATTTTTTGACAAGTACATTAATCAGCTCCCAAGGAGCAAACGTAAACTATCAAGAAACATTGTGGAGCACAAAAAGCTCAATCCGGAAAAAGCAAAAGATTCCTCCCACAGTTTGGGAGGAATGAGCGTTTGTATTTTCTGTGTTGAACCATTTGCGCTCCATGATGTTTCTTGACAGTTTAGGTTTGCTCTTTTAGAGGATCCGAACACCCCAATACACCCCAGTATAAAAGTTTTCATCCATAAAACAAAATTCATCAATACTGACAACTCAGCACAAAGTAAAATCAACATCAGCTTCAAATCCAATTAAGCACAGCCAAACAGAGGCATCAGGCGACGTATTCCATATATGACACTCACTACATATAAGTGCATCACTTATATGCGTTTTTCTTTTTCTGATTGAAGCACTAATCTTCAACTTAACCTTTCTACCTACGTAACGGGATCGTTTACAGTTTTTAATAAAATTTTAGACAGTCTGATTAATTTACAACTATATCACTCATGTTGTATGTTTTCTAACTTCAGGGTATCCGATATTTCTACGTATAATGTGTTTGTAGACTGTTGTTTGATTCTCGTAAGATAAGTCTTCCAACGGCCCGGTGGTTTGATTTTGTTCATCTCCTACTAATTTAGGGTTCTACTACTGCATGGTTATGCAGAAACAGCAACTCCCTATGATTTTTATTTGTGGTTTTTGACTCTTATTTCATTTTCTTTTTCGATTTGACATTACTCCATTGTATCAATACAAAGGTACCCGAGTAAGCATTACCTCCCCGATACGTACGTCTTTGCTGAGTATTTTATTTTTATTTTTACTTAGTCATATATTTTCCTGGCAATTCTCTCTTATTAAGATAGCTTTACGCGTAAAAAAAAATTAAAAAAAAAAGAGAATAAAGATAACTTTACACGTCAAAAAAAAAAAAAAATGGACAGCTTTGCCGTGTCAAAAGAGATCAAATAATGAATGGTAAGAGAGCCTTTTCCGGTTCTAATTTTTAATTTTATAAAAATACTAATATCTAAGTTGTTAAGCATTTATTAGTCAAGGAGGATCGTACACGTCGAAAACCAAAAGAAGAAAAAAAAAAGTCAAGGTGGATGTAGACAAGGCGACGTATTCCATACAAAGTCAAGAAAGAAGGGGGAATCGCAATAGGTGGTACATATTCTAACAATTAGTGGCCACCTATTGCGATTTCTATAGATATCGCAGTACCGAACACAAATTTTTAGAATTTGTGGTTCGGTCATGTGATTTTAAAAAAATAAATAATAAAAAAATTATGGATCACTTCGATGCTTGCTTTTAAATACAATGGCATTCTCCTGAAGTATTTGTAAAGTATTACTGAGTAGTTGATAGAATTTGAGAGTGTTTAAGAGTGTAAAATAATTTCAAAAAAAGTGAGTGAAAAAATATGGATAGCAATATAGTTACTATTATTGAGTATTTTAATGGTTCGATTGCAACAACAGATGAAAGTGTGATGTTTGGGTGTGATCATCCTATATGGTTATACCCGCCACTATATTGTTAGAGGAACTAAAAGTTGAGCTTTTCTCAAAGTATAAATGTTGGCTTTTAGAAAAGAGTAGAAAAAATAAGATATAGATGTTCAATCTCAATTGTTGATGAGAATATAAAATTTTGAGCTGTTACAATAAATAATGATAGGGATATAAGAGTAATATTTAGGATGTATTGTCAGTATCAGACTTTCAATGTGGTCATGTAGTTGTATGTTGGCTTTGAAGAAGTTATTGCTGAAACTGGTCTTAGTTCATATCCGGCTAACTAGCATTACGATGAATTTGTTTCCAATTCATACTTGGTGAGCATTATTATATTTTGCTTTACTAATTTTTATTTTAAAATTAATATGTATTATAAATTATTTTCATTTTATTATTATTATTATTATTATTATTATTATATCAAATACAAAATATGCCCTGCAATGGTCTTTTTTTAGAGAATCCTATATATCAGAAATATATATGGCTAATGATCTTTATTAATTATTATTCCTTTTATTATTATTATTATTATTACTAATGTTTCTATTATTATTATTGTTACTGTTGTTGTTGTTATTATTAGTCTTCTTATTGATATTATTATATGAGATACAAAGTATGCTTTACACTTATCTCTTTTTTGAGGATCCTGTGTATCAGAAAAATATATGACTAATGATTGTTATTAATTGTTATTCATTTTATTATTATTATTATTATTATTATTGTTATTGTTGTTGTTGTTGTTAGTCTTCTTATTGATATTATTATGGGCATGTTTGTTTGGGATTATTTTGGCAAAAAATCACATTTTTCATCCAAAAAAATCAATTTTTGTAAGTTTGGATAATTTTTTAAAAATAATCAAATTCTCAAAAAAATCTATTTTCAATTTTTTTTATAGAAGCTGAAAAGAACAGCTTCTAAAAAAAATCAGTTTTCAATTTTTTTAACTATATATTAAATTTAAGCTTCAAAATTACTTTTTTTAAAAGCTGAAACAAATGCACCTTATATGCGATACAAAGTATGCTCTACACTTGTCTCTTTTTTGAGGATTTTATGTATCAGAAATATATATGACTAATATTCTTTATTAATTGTTATTCCTTTTATTATTATTATTATTATTATTATTAGTACTACTAACGTTTCTATTATTATTGTTGTTGTTGTTGTTGTTATTATTAGTCTTCTTATTGATATTATTATATGAGATATAAAGTATGCTCTACACTTGCCTCTTTTTGAGGATCCTGTATATTATAAATATATCAAATAATGATCTACTGTATTTATAATTATTAAATGTTGGTACTAGCACTGCAAAAAAGATCTACTGAGCTCGTTCCCTGTAACACCCTACCAATTTAATGTTATGCTTAAGTCATAGCATGAAATTAAGTAGATTATGTTACCGTGTTAACATACTGCTTACTTTCCGTTTATCCGTATCATTCTCTCTTTTTTTTTTTTGTGTAAACAGATGAAACGGTGTGCTGCTATACTATGAGCGTAACGAAACTGAACAAAATATCATAATAAATAAGAAATAGTGCAATAACATCATCTATATATATATATATATATATATATATATTAGAAGCCATTGCTTCAGTTTATGTACAGAATTTCAAAGTGGAACACATAAGTGGGGCTAGCTGCACCAAAGACATAAGGCCCGTATCAGTCAAAATGATCCTATGGGTTCTCAGAGGACATTTCAAAACCTACTACTAGTCCTACGTGCTGTCAACAGAGGGTCAAACTGTACAAAATCTCCTGCGGCTGGCCTACTCCGTTAGATAGCCGTTGGCCATGCCAGGCCCGGCTGAAGAGTAATCTGCACTGGGTCCCATGGAGGAAGAGGGTGACGAGCTGGTGGCCTCGGAAGGGTCACTCTCTGAGCTAAGTGGTATATTTAGAACCACACAGCAGAGGTGACTGGGTGCGTGGTCGGAAGGCTGCAGTCTTTGCGGGTGCAGGAGGAGCTGGAGGTGGGTGCGTCATGTGTAGTGGGATGGCGATGTAAGGAGTCACAGGATCGAACGCAGGATGATGTAGAGGGACAGCAAAGTTCCTATTGCTAAATAGGTAAAGGCGGAAGTTACAAGAATCGGCTGAGAGTCTAATACTGGATCGTGGTGAAGCTGCAAATCTGGGATCTCAATGAAAAGGGTGGCCGTGGAGTCCATCACCAGTGTCTGAGAATGATGTGGGAAATACAGAACGAGGTGAGAATTTAAGAAAATTCTCAGTAGGGTTCATGCATGACATTTAATTAACGTCGCGTTCATTCTCAGTTGTCTCGGGTTTGATTTAATTATAAAAAAAAAATAAAATTAAACTTAACTATTCATATTCAATAAGGTTGGAAAAAATGTCTAATCCGAGGCAGGGTCCAGTTTTACTTAAGACAATATAAGAAACAGAATAAACTGATATTAACAATACACAGATATCAACAATACTCAGAATATTGAACATATGGCAGTGAGCGAATTTAACAAACAATAATGCAATCATGCAAAACGTGCTCTTGAACCTTTTTTTATAAACTTTTCCATTCCTCATAAACTTTTTCATTACTTTTCATCATTTTCTATCACTTGGTCCCCTGGGAGTTCTTGGCCATTTTAGACTCCTAGGTAATAGTCTGCTTTTCAGGATCGAGCTCGTTCCTATATAGGAATGCCGGGTTTACTTTCCCCGACTTCCCGCCGATCTATTCCCCTTAACTTTATTCTGGGGCTAGTCCAAGTATCATGGAACTTTCATCATAGCATACTCTTTATATTCTTCATAACATGATTTTCATAACTTTCTTGAAAATGCACATGTATCTACATGTATCTCATAACTCATGCTTATATTTTACCGCAATTTTAGTGGCATAATGGAACGTGTCCGCTTCCCCATGAATAGTGCCAGTACACCAGAATACCAATTTCTTATAGAAATTACAATATTGCATGCATAATTCATCATGGAACACATAGAAGCATTAGTCTCTTTAAGGCAGAGTTATAGCCTCAACATAAATCATTCAACCTAGTTTTTGTAAATCATGCCATAATTTCTACTTAACTCATTTGGACCTCAATTTTGGATATGTTAAAGTGTTATGTGTCTATTTTCTAACCTCTTTGGTCCTATCTGATTTTGGTAACCATAACTCAAGTTATTCAGAGTTTATCCCGGTCTGCCCTGTGGCTAGCCAGAATTGCACACTCAAAAGTAAAAATCTACTAAAAATCGAAAACTGGCTCAAATTACACGAATCTGGTCTCTTATTAAAGCTAACAGGATAAAATTTCATATACAAAAAGTTCCATTTCAATTTCCTTAGTAGGGCTCTAGTTATAAGTCCCGAAACTTAATCTTCCGGAACTGCCCTGTTTTGGCCTGGTTTAGATATAGGATAACTTCTTCGAATCACTGGGAACAACTGAGATAATAACAAACTTGAAATTTCTTTGGATGATGTTCTCCTATGTGTAATCTTTCCAAAAAAATTAGTTTCACTCAATTTGAAGTTGTATAGGGTGAGTTACACCTTTTTCAACCCATATTGCCCGGGTAAGTGTCCTGATTTCTAGGTTAAACTTCAAAAATTCGTATCTCTCTCAATATTCATCCAATGGCCTTATATGATATATGAATGGAAAGCCTAGATGTCTAGTTTCACATAAAAATAGTTTCATCAATTTTAAATGGCAAGAGGCAGAGCCGTACACTCCGCCGTATGGACTGCCAAGGGTTTTGAGTTTTACAGCCTCTCAACTTTTCCTATCTTTATCCTTTCTTGTTTCCAATTCAGTTTTAATCTCACAAACAGCCAATAAACTAATTATAATTCATCATAATCAATCAATCAACATATCAAAATTAAGGAATTAAATCACCATCAATCATCCAATTGTCAGAAAATAAAGCAAGAAGAAAACCTCTACCTCTTGTTATTAAGCTTGAGTTTGTAGCTGGAACTTGGCTGAATTTGAAAGTTGAATGGAGTTGGGTGAGTGAAGAAGAGAAAAAGAGAGGTGAAGTGAGGGAGAAGGCAACAAAAGAAATGGGTCTGAATGAGAGGAGAAGAATGTGTTATATAGACATGAGTGGTAGTTAACTTGGAAGGTTTTGATTGGCCTCAAAACAGAAGGCTGAATTTCAGCCAACCTTTCGCTCTTTTTGTGACCAAAATGCTCTCTACGTCGTCCTCTTTGTGTGGCAGAATTGATCTCCACGTCGCCTAAAAGTGGGACTCGTTTCCAGTATATTCTAAAAATGACATCGGAACTCATACTCTTCGTAAAGTCAGAACTTATGCACATCTTGGAGATAAAATTGGAACTCGAAAATATTGTCTGGTTTACTCGAAACTTGAAAGCAAAGTCGGATGTGAAACCAAGCACTTAAATTCGGAAGTCGAAAAATTAGGTAAACTCGAATCGATTCTAAGCATAACACTGGAGATCGGAATTCAAAACATTAATCTCGTGTACCACGATCTCGGAACTCGGGAAAATAAGAGAAATGAAAACTCTTGGTAATAAACTCGAGATCGGAACTTGTAAAATTTTGAGTTGAACTTGGAGACCAATTCAGAGATCCGATCTCCCGTTCATTCCTGCTTGAAATAAATTCAGATGTCGGATTTCATGTTACATAAGGTCAGAAATTGGAAAATCCAGCCAGTCCATAAGACTTTGAGATGAAGTCGAAAATTGTGAATACTAATGAGGTCGGAAGTCAGAAATCGGACGTTACATTACCACCCTCCTTAAAAAAAATTTTGTCCACAAAATTTAGTACTTGAGAATAGTCCAGGATACTCTTTCCTCATGTCTGATTCCAGTTCCCAAGTGTAGTCTTCAGTATCTTCTTTTCCCCATGCTACCTTTACCAGTTGTACGGATTTATTTCAAAATTGTTTCCTGCTCCTGTCTACTATCCATGCTGGTCGAACATGGAAAGTTAAGTCCTCCTTTAACGTTATCAATTTGAGTTCTAACACGTGTGTAGGGTCAGGCTGATATCTTCTAAGTTGGGAAATATGGAAAACATCATGAAGGTTTGACAAATGTGGAGGTAAAGCGACTTGATATGCAATTGATCCGATCTGCCTCAAGATCTGGAAGCCACCAATAAAGCGAAGATTTAACATCTTGACTATAATGGCTCTATTATCCCCGTTGTAGGCGTAACCTTCAAAAATACGTGATCTCCTTCTTGAAATTCCAGAGGCTTTCTCCTGGTATCCGCGTAACTCTTTTGGTGGCTTTGAGCGGTAAGCATCTTGCTCCGTATTTTCTTGATCTACTCAGTGGTCGGCTCAACTAAATCAGGCCCCAATAGAGTTGATTCTCCTGTTTCATACCAACACAGGGGAGATTGGCACTTCCGTCCGTACAATGCTTCGTAAGAAGCCATACCGATGCTAGCATGATAGCTATTGTTGTATGCAAATTCGGCCAGCGGTAAGTATCGATCCCAATTCCCACGTTGCTTCAGTATATAGGCTCGCAACATATCTTTCAAGGTTTGAATTGTCCTTTCTGTTTGGCCGTCCATTTGGAGGTGATATGCAGTGCTTAGGCACAACTTAGCACTGAACGCCGTTTGTAAGGCTCCCCAAAATCGGGAAGTAAACCTTAGGTCCCGATCAGAGATAATAGTTGAAGGGGTTCCGTGCAGCCTTATAATCTCTTGAATGTACAGTTGTGCCAATTTTTCCAACGGATAATTTGCTCGAATGGGTAGGAAGTGAGCGGATTTGGTCAATCTATCCACAACGACCCATATAGCATCATATCCTGTTGGCGTTCTTGGTAATCCCATCACAAAATCCATGGAGATACTCTCCCATTTTCACTCAGGGATTTCCAAGGGTTGAAGCATCCCGAAGGGTTTCTGATATTCCGCTTTCACCTTTTAACAGACCAAGTATTTACTCACGAAACTCGCTACGTCTGACTTCATGCCTGGCCACCAAAACATCTTCTTAAGATCTTGATACATCTTAGTAATGCCAGGATATACAGTGAATTCACTCTTATGTGCTTCCTCCAAGATTTTCCTCCAGAGATCATTTTCCTCGGATACATATATACTATCATGATGTCGCTAGATGCCTTCTTTATCTTGAGCAAAACCCGTTAATTTCCCTGATTGCACGAGATTGATCGTATGTTGGAGATTACCATCCTGCTGCTGTGCTTGCCGAATTTGCTCCTTAAAGCTACTGGCTATCTGAATTTGGTGTAACTGAAGGGTCTTAGAAGTCATAAGGATTCCCAAATTAAGATTTCGAAAACTTTCAATAAGTTCCGTCTCTTTGATCATCATCCAAGCTACAGTCAGATATTTCCTACTCAAAGCATTTGCCACAACATTTGCCTTGCCGGGGTGGTACTTCCAGTCAAATTCATAATCCTTAAGAAGTTCCATCCACCTTCGCTGCCTCATATTTAATTCCTTCTAATCAAAGAGGTATTTTAAACTCTTATGATCAGAAAAAACCTCAAACCTTACACCATATAGGTGATGTCTCCATATCTTTAAAGCAACTACTACTGCAACTAATTCAAGATCGTGTATGGGATAATTTCTTTCAAGTGGCTTTTGTTGCCTGGAGGCATACGCGACCACGTTTCCGGCTTGCATCAACATGCACCCTAATTCTTGCTTGGACGCATCACAATAGATTTCAAATGGTCCACAAGGGTCTGGTAAGGCTAATACTGGTGTCATAGTCAACCTTCTCTTCAAGTCTTGAAAACCTTGTTCGCATTCCGGCGTCCACTCGAATGAGACATTCTTCCTGGTTAGCTTGGTCAGGGGTAAGGCTATACGAGAGAAATTCTTAACGAATTGCCTGTAATATCTAGCTAAGCCCAGAAAACTCCTGACTTTAGTAACTATGGTCGGCCTTTCCTAATTTAGAACCGCTTCTACTTTACTGGGATCCACTGAGATTCCTCCTTGAGACACTACATGGCTGAGAAATTTTACTTCTTTCATCCAAAATTCGCATTTGGATAACTTAGCATAAAGTGTTTTTTCTCTCAAAATTTGCGGACTAGCTGTAAGTGTTTCGCATGCTCTTGCTCCGTCTTCAAGTAGACAAGTATGTCGTCAATGAAAACCACTACAAACTTGTCCAAGTATGGGCGGAATATTCGATTCATGTAATCTAGGAATACTGCTGGTGCGTTGGTCAGTCCAAACGACATCACAGTGTACTCGTAGTGCCCATAACGAGTTTGAAAGGCTGTCTTAGGAATATCTTATTCCCAAACTCGAATTTGATGATATCCGGAGTGCAGATCGATCTTGGAGAATATCATTGCACCTTGTAGCTGGTCCATGAGATCATCAATCCTTGGCAGTGGATATTTATTCTTAATCGTCACTTTATTCAACTGCCTATAATCCACGCATAGGCGCATGCTCCCATCTTTCTTCTTGACCAATAAGACTGGAGCTCCCCAAGGCGACGTGCTTGGCCGTATGAATCCTTTCTCCAAAAGCTCCTCAATCTGTCTCTTTAGCTCTGTCAGCTCCAAAGGTGACATTAGATATGGAGCTATAGATATTGGTCCTGCACCTGGAACCAATTCGATGGTGAACTCGATTTCTCTTTCAGGAGGGAATTCAGGAATATCTTCTAGAAAAATATCAGGATATTCCTTAACAACCGAGATCTCCTCTAGTTTCTGTTCAATTTCCGACACATTAGCTGACAGGAGGATGTATCCTTGACTGTTCGACCCATTATAGTTTACTAATAAAGAGTTCAGGTAGAAGAGTGTTGAGGTTTGGGATTCAGAAGAGAAGACAGAGGGGAATACCACCATCTTATCAGAACAATTGAGCGTGACTCGATTGATAGAAAGCCAGTCCATGCCCAGAATTATATCGAGTCTAGAAAAAGGGAGACAAATCAAATTGCTGCAAAGGCTCTACCCTCAATTTGAAGAGGAACATCAATGCAAGCTTGACTAGTTTTAACAGGTTCATTAGTAGGAGTAGAAACCAGTAAATTATAAGGCAATTCAGAAACTGACAATTGCAAAACAGCCACATAATTATGAGAAATAAACGAATATGGAGCACCCGAATCATAGAGTACAGTCAGAGTCTCACCGTCCACTTCGTAGGTACCTTGGATTAGTCCCTCGGACTTCTCAGCATCCTCTGCATCCATGGTAAAAACCCGTCCTTAACGTTGTGGTCGAGACGGCTGTGGTGGATTCCTGGTTGGGCACTCGTAAATTTTGTGGCCTGGCTTGCCACACCCATAGCAGATATTCTGGCCTGCCAAACACGGCCGATCACCGTGATTCCTACCACATTTCGTGCAAGTTGGATTCGGAAGAGGCCTTTGAGGCTGCTTGCCTTTGTTGCCTGCCGGCGGGAATCTCCTCTGCTGTTGAAAATTGGGCTTGAATCTTGGGCCCTGCGAGGCCAACCTCTTCTTGAAACCACCGCCAAATGCCCTGACTGCCACTAGTTTTGAGTTACAATCTTCCACAAGTCAGTATTTATTTACCAACGTGGAAAAATTCCTAATCTCCATTGGCCCGATTGCGGTGAGAATGTCTTCTCGTAACCCCCCTTCAAACTTGATGCACTTCCAAGCTTTATTTGGATTCCTCTGATAAATTGTAGAGAATTTGCATAGCTCTTCAAATTGGGCAATATATTTGGATACTGTCCGATTTCCTTGATGCAGTTGCGTGAACTCGAGTTCCTTGGCATTTCGAGCCGAAGCAGGAAAGTACTTTTGGTAGAAAATGTCTCTACACACCATCCAGGTGACTGCTGTCTGAGACTCTTTGTATAATCTTCGTACCCCATTCCACAAGAACTCTATGTCTGCCTCGAGCATATAGGTGGCAAAAGTCACCTTCTGATGATCTGAGTAATCTAGGACAGAGAAAATTTTCTCCATAGCCTTGATCCATTCATCAACTTTATCAGGGTCGTATGCCCCTCAGAAGCTGGGCGGATTCACCTTTCTGGACTCAGCGAACTTAAGATAGTCTAGATTAACCTCTGGGCCATGTGGGTTTCCTTTACAACTTGCCACAGGTCGCCTGCCTAGCTGATCCATCATCTGGTGAGCTGCTGCGGCCTGTTCCCGCATCGCCTGAGCCATCTCTCGTATTGTGTCCATAAGGTCAGCGGGATCCCCGTGAGCAGGTTCTACGCACGGTCTACCTCGCCTTCCGGAAGCCATTAAGTTCTGAGCACACAAAACAAAAGTTATTGAGTTGATCAGGCTCAACACTAAGTCTAATGTGCTAGTAAATAACAGCTCACACAGTCAGGCACTTCTTACACATGCACACCTATCTCTCAACCGTATAGGCAAGATCTAGTACATATCATCAGCTAGAAACACAGAATATGCGTGAAGCATAGTCAGTCCAATCCTCAGGCCTTAGCTAGGACAAACTGCTCTGATACCAAAAATGTAATATCCTACTAATTTAATATTATGCTTAAATCATAGTATGAAATTAAGTAGACTGTGTTACCGTGTTAACATATTGCTTACTTTCCGTTTATCCATATCATTCTCTCTTTTTATTTTCTTTTTGTGTAAATAGATGAAATGGTATGCTGCTATACTATGAGTATAATGAAATTGAATAAAATACTACAATAGATAAGAAATAGTGCAATAACATCATTTGTATATATATATATATATATATATATATATATATATATATATATATCAGAAGCCATTGCTTCAGTTTATGTACAGAGTTTCAAAGTGGAACACATAAGTGGAGTTGGCGTACTAAAAAGACATAATGCCCGTATTAGTCAAAATGATCCTATGGGTCCTCAGAGGACATTTCAAAACCTACTACTAGTCTTACGTGCTGTCAAAAGAGGGTCAAACTGTACAAAGTCTCCTGCGGCTGGCCTACCCTATCAGATAGCCGTTGACCATGCCAGGCCCGGCTGGAGAGCAATCTGCACTGGGTCCCATGGAGGAAAAGGGTGACAAGCCGGTGGCCTCGGAAGGGTCATTCTCTGAGCTAAGTGGTATATCTGGAACCGCCTACGGAGGTGACTCGGGTGCAGGGTCAGCAGGAGCTGTAGGTGCTGCGGGTGCAGGAGGAGCTAGAGGTGAGTGTGCCATGTGTAGTGGGATGGCGATGTAAGGAGTCGCAGGATCGAACGCAGGATGATATAGAGGGACAACAAAGTTCCTATTGCTAAATAGGTAAAGGCGGAAGTTACAAGAACCAGCTATGTACAGAGAGTCTAATACTGAATCATGGTGAAGCTGCAAATCTGGGATCTCAATGAAAAGGGTGGCCGTAGAGTCTATCACCAGTGTCTGAGAATAATGCGGGAAATACAGAACGAGGTGAGAATTTAAGAAAATTCTCTGTAGGGTTTATGCATGACATTTAACTAACGTCGCGTTCATTCTCAGTTGTCTCGGGTTTAATTTAATTATAAAAAAAACATGAACTTAAACTTAACTATTCATATTCAATAAGGTTAGGAAAAATGTCTAGTCCGAGGCAGGGTCTAGTTTTACTTAAGATAATATAAGAAACAGAATAAATAGATATTAACAATACACAGATATCAACATTACTCAGAATATTGAATATACGGCAGTGAGTGAATTTAACAAACAATAATGCAATCATGCAAAACTTGCTCTTGAACCTTTCTTTATAAACTTTTCCATTCCTCATAAACTTTTCTATTACTTTTCATCATTTTCCATCACTTGGTCCCCTGGGAGTTCTTGGCCATTTTAGACTCCTGGGTAATAGTTTGCTTCTCAGGATCGAGCTCGTTCCTATATAGGAATGCCGGGTTTACTTTCCCCGACTTTCCACCGATCTATTCCCCTTAACTTTATTTCGGGGCTGGCCCAAGTATCATGGAACTTTCATCATAGCATACTCTTTATATTCCTCATAACATGACTTTCATAGCTTTCTTGAAAATGCACATGTATCTACATGTATCTCATAACTCATGCATATACTTTACCGCAATTTTAGCGGCATAACGGAACGTGTCCGCTTCCCCATGAATAGTGCCAGTACACCAGAATACCAATTTCTCATAGAAATTACAATATTGCAAGCAAAATTCATTATGGAACTCATAGAAGAATTAGTCTCCTTAAGGCAGAGTTATAGCCTCAACATAAATCATTTAACTCGATTTTTGTAAATCATGCCATAATTTTTACTTAGCTCATTTGGACCTCAATTTTGGATATGTTAAAGTGTTATGTCTCTATTTTTTAACTTCTTTAGTCCCATCTGATTTTGGTAACCATAACTCAAGTTATTCAGGGTTTATCCCGGCTTGCCCTGTGGCTGGCCAGAATTGCATATTCAAAAGTAAAAATCTACTAAAAATCGAAAATTAGCTCAAATTACACAAATCTAGTCTCTAATTAAAGCTAACAGGACAAAATTTCATATACAAAATGTTCCGTTTCAATTGACTTAGTAGGGCTCGAGTTATAAGCCCTGAAACTTAACCTCCTGAACTGCCCTGTTTTGGCTTGGTTTAGACATAGGATAACTTCTTCAAATCACTGGAAACAACTGAGATGATAACAAACTCGGAATTTATTTGGATGATATTCTTCTATGTGTAATCTTTCCAACAAAATTAGTTTCACTCAATTTGGAGTTGTATAGGGTGAGTTATATCCTTATCAACTCATACTGCCCGGGTAAGTGTCTTGATTTCTAAGTTAAACTTCAAAAATTCATATCTCTCTCAATATTCATCCAATAGCCTTATATGATATATGTATGGAAAGCCCTAGATTTCTAGTTTCATATAAAAATGGTTTCATCAATTTTAAATGGCAGGAGGCGGAGCCGTACACTCCGTCGTACGGACTGCCAAGGGTTTTGAGTTTTCCAGTCTCTCAACTCTTCCTATCTTCATCCTTTCTTGTTTCCAATTCAGTTTTAATCTCACAAACAGCCAATAAACTAGCTATAATTCATCATAATCAGTCAATCAACATATCAAAATTAAGGAATTAAATCAACACCAATCATCCAAGAGTCAGAAAATCAAGCAAGAAGAAAACCTCTATCTCTTATTATTAAGCTTGAGTTTGTAGCTGGAACTTGGCTGAATTTGAAAGTTGGATGGAGTTGGGTGAGTGAAGAAGAGGAAAAGAGAGCTGAAGTAAGGGAGAAGGCAATGTAAGAAATGGGTCTGAATGAGAGGAGGAGAATGTGTTATGTAGGCATGAGTGGTAGTTAACTTGGAAGGTTTTGATTGGCCTCAAAACACAAGGCTGAATTTCAGCCAACCTTTCCCTCTTTTGTGATCAAAATGCTCTCCACGTCGTTCTCTTTGTGTGGCAGAATTGTTCTCCACGTCGCCTAAAAGTGGGACTCATTTTCAGTATATTCTGAAAATGACATCGGAACTCGTACTGTTCTTAAAGTCAGAACTCGTGCACATCTTGGAGATGAAATCGGAACTCAGAAATATTGTTTGGTTTACTCGAAACTTGAAAGCAAAGTCGGATGTGAAACCAAGCACTTAAATTCGGAAGTCGGGAAATTAGGTAAACTTGAATCGATTCTAAGCATAACACCGGAGATCGGAATTCAAAACATTAATCTCGTGTACCACGATCTCGGAACTTGGGAAAATAAGAGAAATGAAAGCTCTTGGTAATAAACTCGAGATCGGAACTCGTGCAATTTTGAGTTGAACTTGGAGACCAATTCAGAGATCTGATCTCGCATTCACTCCTGCTTGAAATAAACTCGGTTGTCAGATTTCGTGTTACATAAGGTCGGAAATTGGAAAATCCAGCCAGTCCATAAGACTTTGAGATGAAGTCGAAAATCGTGAATACTAATGAGGTCGGAAGTCAGAAGTCGGAAATCGGACATTACAGCGGGAACCTCCAAGAGCATTTCATATGTACTGTATCAGAAACATCGCAGCTAATTTCTTACGGAGATTCAAGAAGCCTTACTTACACCGACTAGTCGTGAGTATAGGTAATTTCCAATTTAATTATCTCTATTTCTATTTGTGAATGCAATTTTTTTCTTTTTATAATATACTGACTACATTATGATTTGTAGGCTATTCAAGGACAGAGCATGAATTTAATCTTCACTACGAGTAGATGCGCCAGCATTGTGAGATATATACAAATTGACTTGATGAAATTACAAGAGAAAAGTGGGTTCAAACCTTTGATGGAGGACATCGGCATAGATATATGACCACGAACCTGGTCCAGTGCATTATCTTTGTTAAAGGGGGTTCGCAATCTACCCATTACTGCCTTAGTTAAAGCATCATACTTTTCGGTTGGTTGAGTTGTTTGCTACCAAAGGTAGGGAGGCATATGCATGAAAAGCTACAATTAGTGTTTTCTCTGAAGCCATCACGACATGAGTGTGAGAAAATCAACAAGCAGCTGGAGGCATACGCATCACTACTTTTGCAAGACAACATGAGAGCTTCCATGTCAAAGACCTATTAAATGGATCACAATTCAAAGTTGATTTGAGGGAAAGGTACTGTGACTGTGATGATTTTCTGACAGATCAATATCCATGTCATCATATAATTGCTTGCTATTCTAATCAGTACCTTCATTGGCAAGTTTATGTGGACGACGTTTATAGGATGGACACGATTTGCAAAGTGTACAAGCAAGAATTCGAGGTTGTGGGACACGGAAGTACATGGCCGCTGTATAATGGCCTGAGAATTCATCCCAACCCCCAATTGAAATGCACAGAGAAAGGTCGGCCCAGATCTACTCATTTCCTTAATGAAATGGATATGACAAAGATGCGTGAACCGAAATATTGTGGCCTCTATCGAGGTGAAGGGCATAGCAGCAGCCAATGCCCCCATAGAAATGAGTGAAATATTGTTATTTTGTATTGGCTAATATAATTTGGACTTCTAGCAATTAATTTCAGTGACATCATTTTGTTTATAACGTATGAATGCTTTGTTAAAATCAACTAGTTATGTTTACTTAAAATATTTAATAATTATGTTTACTTAAATTTAATACTAAGGTTACAATTAAGGTCAGAGTTAGGATTAAGCGACAAATTAGAATCTTTAGAATCCTAGAGCATCTCCACTACGCAATTATAAACTTAACTTCGTTTAATATATTTTGTAAGATTAATATTGTCTCTATTTTTTTGAATGAGTATCAACTGAAATGACTAATTTTATATTTTGGAATTTGCCAAAAGGGAAAAAAAAAAAAAAAAGAGGAACAATAGCATTCTTGCTGCCTTGAATTAATTTATTCTTGCTACTTTGAAATACTATTTTTTTGGCGGGGTTAGTGTTAGTTATTCTACTCAAAATTATACAAGATGAACAAAAGAAATCAAAATTTCTTCTACTCAAGATTATACAAAAATTATACAAGGTCAACAAAAGAATTATATGAGATCAATAAATGAAAATAATATTTGAAACCAGAAAAACCAACCACAATTTTCAACTAAGATTTTGTGCACCTTTAACTTCAAATTATTTTCATTGACTTTGAATGATGTACTATAGACGAATCACTTATTATATTATAATCAAGGACTATGTTTGGTTGCAACCCTATTATATATCCAAGTAGCATCTTACCAAATAGACAGGTAAGTTGTTGTCTAAATTTACAATTGAGTTGCAATAAATTATGTTATTTGCAAAACATTTATCATTAAAATACTGCAAACATATTTCACATTTCGATGCCGGTTTTTCCAAATTCAACATTTGAGGTATCGGTATTCTAATTTTTTGTTACAATTTTCATAAAAATAAAATAATTAAGAGGTATAAATAAAAGAATACTACTAATACATAAAGTAATACATGAACAAAATAAAATACACATATTTTTATATATTTCTAATACACAAGATTCTCATAAGAGACAAATATAGAGTATACTTTATATCTTATATCACAGCAACAACAATAATAATAAACGGAATAAAAATAAATATATTAATCGTAATTATTATTATTATTATTATAACAAATAAATATTATTCCTTCACTATGAATTTTCTCCAAAATATGCTTTTTTGCTATCATTGTCTTATCTGCAATTTTTTTTCATACTAATTATAATATTATTTTTTTAACAAAATATTTTTTCTCTATATAAACTCACTAACTTTTCAATCATTTTAATTTTCACAAATTTTCATTGCCTAATCTCAAGTCTCACTCGATTGTTTCAAAATTATTTTGCTATTGAACATATGTTTATATTAGTAGATCAACTTCTCCGCATTTTATAGAGAGAATTCATATACTATTACATTGTATTGCAAGTGATACATAGCAATTATAGGAGAGACTTGATAATTGTATATGTACAATTATTTATACTAAACATACAATTATTTTTGACACATATACACATATTGTCACATTTCATCACAATTTTTCCAAAATTGTAGTAATGTGTTGCGATTTTGGTGGGTGGCAAATGAAAATCACAGCAGATCACCATAATTTCCCTAAAATTGTAATGATGTGTTGTGATTAAGATAAATCATGGCAATGTGTTGTGATATTGGCACTCTATCAAACAAAATTTACCATAATTCACTAATTAGTTTTTAAACCCAATAAAACATTAAATATCTTATAAAAATTTAATAAACAATCTAAAAAACCTCTTTTAATTGTAATATCTTGATTTAAAATAAAACATTAGTTAACAATAAAATATTAGTACAAAAAACATAGTTTAAATTTATAATACTTTGTTAAAAATAATATGTCTATTTAAAATAAAATGTGTCATCGGGAACTCAAAAAATATAAAATAAAATAAAATTTCATAGCTTATGCTTTGAATATTTCCTTTAATTTCTTTTAGGAATATAGTGATAGAGGAATTAAAATTCTGGAATAGAATTTTTGAAGTGTTTGTTTAAAAAAATGAAAAAAGGATGAGGACCGTGGTGCACCATAAATGATATGATGCACCATCTCTCCCTCCACCTTCACATCAGACGAATGTTCCCGACGCTCCATTTCTTTCATTTTGTTTTCCTTCTCGGTTACTTTCTTTCATTTCCATTCACTCCCTCTCTCTTTTCTCACTTGCCATCTCATCCCTCTCTTCGCCCTTCACCGCTGCTCTCTCTCCCTCTCTCCACCCCGATCTGTCTGTCTCTCTCTCTCTCTCTCTCCTTTGTGGTCTTTCTCTCTCTCTCTCCCTCTCTCTCCTTCAGCCGCATTCTGTTTCTCCCTTCACTGCATTTCCTCTCTTCGCAGCACCCTTCACGTTCCAATTTTGTTTCTTTTTCATGGCTGGAAGTTGATCTGCTTCCTCCAAACTGTAGCTCTTGGGTAAGTTCCCTCTTTATGTTTCGCTTTCATCCTCTAAACTGGGTGTGGATGCCTTGCTTTGTCTCATTTTTGCTGTTTGGGAAAATTTAAATTGCTAATGTGAAATTGAATATTGGTTGGTATAGATTTGGGATGGATTCGTAATTTTCACCTAGGCAGGGACTTAATTTGTGTCTATTGTGCTTGTGTTAATTCTATTCACTTTCAATATGAGTATAATTGTATACTGTGTTGCTTGGCTGGTTATTTAATTCTAGTATAGATACATCACTTGGGTTATTGGATGTTAATTGTGCAATCAAAATTGACACTAGTTAGTTCCTCAAAAATGAAAACACAACACTTGATTGTCATTTAAGAGCTAATTTTGTGGTATTATATAGGTTATAGATATAGAATTATGTAGACTGGTTTTAGTTGCTGTGGTTGATTTAATTAAAGATTATAACCAAGTAGTCATAGATGAGGGTAATTATACGTATGTCAACATTGATGTAATACTTTTTTAGTGAAAGAGATATCTTGGGTAATTCCTGACTCTACAGGTTAATTAGCATGTGAAGGGTGACTTTTTGGTGCTGGATTCCCTTGGATAGCGACGGAGTCTCAAGACACTATAATTTTCAACCACTTCTCCGTTTAGTCTGTGAGTGATAGTGTATTTATAACGTATTTTCTGTTCTTTTTCTTTTCCTAAATATATGTTTTAATAGCTATTTGTCTTCTAACCGAATCTTTAAAGTTGCTTATAATATTATTATGTTATTAATTCGATATCTCTGCATGTGGGATAAGTATTTTGAAAAGAATTGCTCTTCGATATTCCTACTCAGTTTAATTATTTCATGTATTGTTAACAATTGATGCATGAAATCTGAGTATCTAAAGGTTTTGAAATTGATACGATGTTTCAAATTGATATTATGAATTCGGACAATAGAAATTACTGATTTTGCTATGGTAAGTTTTGAAATTGATTTCTGTGAACTTGATTTCTAAAATAAAGTTATTTGAGAATTCTATTTGGAATTTTGAGTAAATAGTTTTCTTTGCGGAGGGATCTTTAACAGAACTGTATGCTAACGGCAGTAAACGTTAGTCCTGAGTGCATCTTGATTTGGCCAACCTAGCTAGCAGGGGTGTTGCTAGCCCAGCGTGATGGCCACACGTGCGGCTTTGCTTGTCAATCTTTCAGCATAGGACCGTTGGTAAGATATTTGTTCTCATTGATCCTTCAGGGATGCTCGTTGGTAAGACGTGTCTATTTTGTTTTTGTTTTGGTTTTGTAATTGAGACCTCCCCTTCTAAACTTTAGAATTGATTTTATTTTATTTTATTTTATTTTTAAAACTAATTTTAACTCCATCTTTAAATGTGCTTAAATTTATCGATTTTTGGAAGTACTAATTTATTGATAATGATTTTTTATTACAAATTTATTGTATTTTCTGCTTTATCATGTTCTGGTTTCACGCAATATATTTGATTTGGAATATCTTTTGTATATGTATATGTATATCTATATATGAACTTTTTTTTAGAGTCTCATTAATTAGTTACATTTATTTTATTAAAAAAACTCGTGCTTGCACTTGTCCCACTCCCTGTTATAAGTATATTATCTTTCACTGAGTCTGTTTGACTCACTCCCCACTTTTCCTTCTATTTTAGAATTAGGTGCAAGCTGCAAGTGACTTGTCTCTATAATTAAAGGTATAGAAGCTCCATTAGCTTGGCACAATTAGTGTGGGCCTCCAGGTTGTCAATGTATTTTGATTTATGTATAGCTGAATAGTCATATGTAAATATTTATAGTTATGCTTTATAACCCACAGGCAGTATCTGGCTCCTGTTGTAATATATCTATATATAGTTGTAATAGGTTTTGTTTTGAAAAGAGTATCTATCCTTATGTATGTCTTGCACGTTCTAAATTTTGAAGGCATTCTGAGAATGCTTGTGGTCCTAAGTCTGTATTCTAAGTATTGTTGTTATTCTGGTTCTGTGGCTGGACTGCATATTTTTCAGCTTGTAACAGGAATTTTGTACTTCGGGAAATGCTCAATTTTTAAGGGAAATTCTATCCGTTTTGTAAGAAAGTTTTGGGTAAGTTTGCTGGGAAATTAAATTTCCTAAGCGCCAGTCACGGCCCTGGTCGGGCCGTCATTAACTTTGCTTGAAATTAACAATTTACAATGTTAAATCGAAAATTATATTATTGATAAAAGTATAAAATGTTTATATTAATGATATATTAAAATTAATTGTATACATAAATAAGACCTTTTTTTTATACACATAAATAAGACTTTTTAATGTGCCTTTTAATCACATTTCTAATATATCAAAATTAGAATTTTTACATAACCTTTTTTATCACGTTTTCAAATTAAAGTTGCTATAAATTAATTGGCTAATTTATCAAGTATCAATGCATAAAATAACATAAAAATAGTTTAACATCGTGTTAGTAAATATTTTTTTTAATTGACGGCGGATTAAAATTTATTAGATTGTGATTTGTGAATATTGACTTGCGATCCAATTAGCTAGCCAAGTTCCCAAGTCGGCCCTTGAGGCAAATATAATATTCATTAAAAATCTTAATAGATGTCGGGGTGGGGGCTTGGGCTTGTTGGAAGGAGAAGGTTTTGTATTGTACATTCTTTTCTCATTCATTTCCTTTTCCAACCAAATAAAGGAAAATAAACTCTTTTCTTTTAATTTTCTTCCTTTTCCTCTTCTTCCTTTCAATTTCCTTTCAACCAAAAAAATTGTATGGTGTGTTTGGATCTTTTGCGATATTGTATTAGATATTATAAGATCAACTAATATTATATATTATGTTTTTATTTATAATTGTTTGTTAGGAGCAGTGTATTGTTTGTCCACAAAAAAGTCCAAAACTTATTTAATAGGTTAATCTTATTTTAAATATGTTAAATTAAAAATAGTTAACTTTTTTAATTTAATATTAATTAATATAATTATTAAATATAAATTAAAAATATAAACTTGAATATTTTTATATAAATATAAAAGATCAATTTTTATTATATTTATTTATATTATTTTGATAGATAAATTTATGATAAAATTATATTAATTTTTATATTTTGACTAATTATTTTACATGAATTCATATTTATAGTTGGAATAACATTCTATAACGACATAAGGATAAATTTATCATTTAGCATCATTATTTTTTTCTTTTCTCTCTCTCTTTTTCACAAAATTAAATAAAAGAAAATAATTATTTCTCTATTTCTTTTCCTCTTATTTTTCTTTCATCTAAACATAAATACTTATAAAAAATAAAAATTTACTCAATTTTTTTCTCTTAATTTCTTTTCTCTGATTCTCCTTTTTTTTTTTTTCATTCCTTTGGCAAACACTCCTTTAATCGTCAGAAAAGGAATCATATTAGGAATCGCCAAACCAACGGCCAAGGGACAGAGTTGTGTCTATATTGAAAAGAAGCTACTAGAATGTGCAGTTGGTCTCAACAATCTGGGTCTTGGAGTCGGTGGCATCTAATTTGGTCCGTCTCATTTTTTTAGACCATTACATGATCTACTCTTATAAACTGTTAAATTTAATTTAATGAAAATCTAACAATGGGTGTATATATAAACTCTAATTGATATAGAGTATATAAATATTAGCCATGAGACCCCTCACCTCTTCTCTTCTTCACCTCCATCTCCCGACCACCATTGCCACCCTCCATCAAAATAGTGAATTCTAGTATGATTGATTGCTAAACCCCACAGACCAGCAGAAAAAATGGTGCGCTCAATTTTTATCAACCCAAGAAACAAATTATTCCAGAAAACAAACCAAGATTTGTTAAAAAGCATAAACCTTTCTTGCAAATCTAAAACTAAAATTCAGTGCAGTGCTAATTAAACAAAAAATCGCAAATTAGATTCACTTTTATTCATTTAAAGGGCCTGAAATATTATATGACAAAGATAAATAAAACACACATCAATTTTCTCTGTTACTGCTATTGCCACCACCACCACCACCAAATCTGTCTCCTCTTTTATCCATTCTTTTATAGCAAGAGCCACCGCCACTGCATCTTCGACGCTACTGCCAGAAGGAGGAGAGCACAACCATTGCGTCCTGTGTCATCGTTGGGCTCCTTGCACACAGTTGCGACTTCGATCCTAGATCTGCTGCAACGCATCTCACCGTTGGCACATGTCCGTCGTCATGTCCAAGTTCGGTGAGGTTGATGGCGGTGAAATGATGGCAGGAGTAGCACGTGACTCCAAGAATAGTAAGGTGTGGGGGCATTCTAAGAAGAAAGAGAGATGGAGTGGCATTGGTGATGAGAGACAGAGAGATAGGCTAATACTTACGTGCTCTATATTAATCAAGATTCATGTATGCACCTATTATTTTTAGCCATCAAATAATATCAAATAATTCAAATGACTGGACCATGACATGATCCAAAAGGTGATACGGATTAAATTAGACACCACCCTTGGAGTAGGACTCGGAGGGGAATCACCAAACTCGGGGCCGAACGACAAAGGTATGTCTATATCAAAAAGAAGCTACTAGACTGTCGATATAAGAATTTTTAATCATCAAGCTGGCTCTTGGTCTGACGTGCCTGCAATGCCTAGCACAAAGGTATTAAATTGAGTTGACTCAACTGACAGTCAGTCAGTTGACTGCTTTTTTATTGGATACTATGAAGCAGGACATATTATTTGAGCGTTGTGTTCATATGTTTGGACACGAGTTCGCGTCAGACCTTATATAATATAGTAATGATATATACATTTAATTTTAACACAGAAAAATATAATATAAATAAGATTATTTATAATTTAAAAAAAATACATAAATTGAATTTATTAAAATATTTTAAATAATTTTTAATATTAAATAAAAAATAAAATATAAATGAAATTTATATAAATATTATTATATAATAATAAATTTTATTTATATATATATATATATATATATATATATATATATGTCTTAAAATTTGTAAATTTTGATGTATTTTCTCTATCCGTGTCGTATTGTATCTTATGTCTCTTTATTGGTGTCTATATTTTATGGATATAACTTAATTTAAGAGTTTATTTGGCCAGTATCATATAGCTAGCTGGAAATTTACAAATGGATCTTTGACGTGGCAATGGGAGCAAAGAGTGATTGACGGTATTTTCAACTTTAAAACTCATTACTCTGACATATTTTAAATTTATTTTAACTTTTAAAATAGTTTTTTGTTTTTTATAATCCCCAACTGTCCTTAAAAATCAAAGTTGCACTCATGTCAATCTATTTTACTCTTTAATTATTAGATATGTTAGTCCTTAAAAGAGATTAATATAATTGATATTTTTAATTCTTAAGAATTATATTAAGGGGTTTTAATTTTTCAAAAACTAATATGATTGATATTATTTTAATTAAGGATAATTTTAAATTAAAGGTTTACTTATTTGATATATATATATATATATATATATATATATATATATATATATATATATATATATATAACTTTAATACACAATCAATATAAAGATTTTTACAGTATTATCCAATTTATAATAATAATTATAAGAGTTAAATATTTTAACTAACATGAAAATATATAATTAAATAATTATGTAAATATTTAAATTTCATAAAATTTTAATTTTTCATTAATAATTATAATTGTGCAATTTATTAGAACATCCTACACTTCAAAAGATTCAAACCCTTTTATTCACAACATGAGTTTGGTCTCTTAAGACTTTTAAATCTCACCTAAACTCCTATGCATTTAGATGGTTGCTATTATACGAAATCACTAGAAATAGCTACCCCTACCCTACCATTTCGAAAATAAATTTTCTCATGTAAAAATTTTAAATAATTTAGTCATGTACTGATTTTCATCAATAATTAAGAAGATAAGACCATATATAAGATAACTCAAATAAAATTTAATTAATAATAAAAATTAATATATAATTAAATCATGTAAAATTTTTATATCAGAGAATCTATTCTCTACCACCCGTGATCCTTATTTCTAGTTTTATCTTTTCCATGAAGGTTGTCCCCTTTCATTCAAAATAAAAATGAGTATATCCTAATGACTTGCCGTGATATACGTGCTTGCTAATTTGCCTAAAACTTTTCCTTCCACTCATCCAAAAGTTTACTTGTTCGGCCTTTATCTAAGAGTAAATGATACAAAAGAAGTTTGGCCTCATTTTGGTCATTGAAATTATAGGTATCATTTAATTTTGTCCCTAAAAATAAATGGTTTAATATCTGAAATAGCATTCCATAATTCAAGTTAGTCCATGCGATAACACCCAGCTAGACCTCACCTCTAATTGAGACAAACATATAAGCCTTAACATTTTACACTATTTAATAAATAAAATATAATTTCTATCAATTCAATTGTTTATTTATAGCTATTGGTTATATCAATCATTTATGTCAAAATTTAATTAAGAAGCCTCAATTTGACAAGATATTTTCCAAAATCTCATCCAAGTTATTTTAGGTTTATTTGGTTATTCTCTTCTTTGAAAGGAATATTCTTTTGAAAACTTACATGATGTGATAGAAAAAATAAAGTTGTGGATTTTTTTTTCTTGAATGACCACTATTATATGAAATCAATGGAAAATGCTATCCCAACCATTCGAGAAAAGGATCCTTTCATGTAAAAAGTTTACATGATTAAGTCATGTATTGATTTTTACTATTGAGCAAAAAGTTGGAGCCAAATATAATATTTACAAGATAATCTAATCAATAGTAAAAATTATACATAACTAAATTATATGAAATTTTTGCATATAGAGGGTGTGTTTGGATGTGATAATGAGGGGAGAAAAAATACTTATTCTAATAAATAAGTACATGTTGGTTATTTGTTTGTATTTATGAAAAAAGTAAAAACAAAAAACAATCAAATTTGTGCTGATATTGAAAAATAGATAGGGAGTTACTTATAATGAATCAAAAGTAGTAGAAGAGAGAGAAATTATGACATAATAAATAAGCCAATTACATTTTCAAAAATATACTTAACATTTTTCTAAAATGACAAAAGATACCCCCACCTCCAATTTTTTTATTAAATATATTAATATACTCTTTTTTTATGAATTTAGGACACTTTTATAAAAATAATTTTTTTAGTACTTTTAATTTTTGTATTCACTATATATTTATTTAAGTTCTTTATAATTAGAAAATTAAAGAATAAAAGTTAATTGTAATTTTTTAAAAATATTTATTATGTACAATTTTTTTTATCAAACCATATTTTTTGAAATAATTTTTCATGTACTCAATTATAATTTTATAAGGAAAAAGCACTTTTATTTCTGTCATATCCAAACAACTTAAGCTTCTAATTTTGATAAAAAAATACTTTTATAATTATATCTAAACATAGAACAAATTTCTATTTCTGCTTATTTTCTTATTTTGATTATGCTTCTGAAGTACTTCTCCTATAATTTTAATCATAGGGACCTAGAATCTACTCCCCTATTACTCGTGTTCCTTATTTTTAGCTTTTATCTTTTTCCTTGAAAGTTTGCCTCTTTTGTTCAAAACAACAAGAAGTATATCCTAATAACTCTCAGCCTCCCATGAACACGCTTGCTCATTTGCCTGAAACATTTCCTCCTAGTCATCCAAATGTTTACTTTTCCCTATATATAAGAGTAAATGATATGAAAGAAGTAAAGCCTCATTTTAGTCATTGAAGCTGTAGGTATTGCTCAATTTCACTTATGAAATTAAGAAAATAATGATTTATGATGCATTTGTTTCAAATTTATAAAAAAAAAAGTGATTTTGATACTTAAATTTTATATATAATTGAAAAAATTAAAAACTGATTTTTTTTCAAAAGTCATGTACTCTTTTTAGCTTCTATAAAAAAGCTGAAAATAACTTTTTTTGAGATTTTGATTATTTTTAAAAAATTATTTAAATATATGAAAACTAATTTTTTCAATAAAAAATGTGATTTTTTGCTTAAAAATTTCCAAATAAACGCACCTTTAGTCTCAAAAATTGTATTCCATAATTCAAATAGTTCATGGTGTAACATATGTTAATTAACTTTAACGAAGAGGTTAAAGTGACATTATAAGTGCCAAGTTATCATCTTAGGTGGCACACTCATAAAATAGTATAACCCAAACAAAGTTAGATGGATTCTAATTGTTTGTTATACCACACATTAATTATTAGAACTCAACACACAACATTCAACCAAACTACCATCTAGTTTGGTATCAACACCTGACTAGACCTCACCTGTAACTTAGATACTAGTCTAAGTTAAATACATATATTTTATACTATTGAATAATTTTCTTTTGAAGAAACTTTTCACAAAACCCATAGTTGAGTTAAAAAGGTCATATGTACATCGATCACAACTATAAAGTTTCATATTAATTTGAAATCATTTAATACATTTTCTAAGCTAATGTTATAAATACTTCTTAAATATATATAAATAATAACTATTTTATCACATTCTTCTTGATGTCTTTTTAGAAAAAAAATTTGGCACATATAATCATCATGATAAGTAATTAAAATTCAATATAATAGTCGGATTGACAAGCCAGCTTCTTTCACTATTGTCAATCAATCCTTCACTTATTTATAACTCATTATAGAATATAATTTCTATCAATTCAATTGTTGAATACTATCCGATTGTCAAATTGATCAAATTTCAAGAAACCCTAGTTTGATGTGACATTTTCTAAATTTCATCCAAGTCTTTTTAAATTTAGTTTTCTTTGGTCTATTTCATTATTCTTTTTTTTTAGGGAATATTATACTACTCTTTTAAAATGTTACATTAAGTGATAGAAAAATTATAGTTGTGGGATAGCAAGTCACCACACTTGGAGGGCTTTTTTTTTTTTTTTTCTTTTTGATATGAATTATCGTATCAAAAGTTTGCTAGACTTTAACTAATTTCTCTCCAGTTGAATTAACTCACTATGTGATGAAGTTCTTCTAGCCCTAATTTTTCCATACACAAGCCTCAAACTTGAGATTTTGTGAGAATAAGTGCTGAAACATGAACTAATGAAGTATTTATTATATCTTGAATAACATGGAATGCGCAATAAGGGAGTTATCATAATAAAAAAATATGGTAACTTTGAATACTACCATCATAACTTTTTTTCTTTAAAATGTAACTTTTGATACGATAATTATAATTTTATTTTATCTTACATATAAAATTTTTAAAGGAGTAACATGATCAACCATATGTAAATAAGAGTACCAAAATGAATTGAAAATTGATATTTGATATAACTAAAACTTCATAATTAGTCTGTTGAGACTCTTAATTGATCAATATTCGATATATTATACATAATACACGATTTGAATTAAAACGAAGGTTCATAATAAAATATTGGCAATAGGAAACTTTAAAATCTTATATAGCTTACCTTTTTGGGATGTTTCTCTTATTTGTTTTAAATTATATGTTGTGGAGGAATTAAAATTAATTAGACAAAAATGTTTTATTGTGAAATAGGGAAATGAAAAAAAAAAAGAAAAGAAAGGACCATGCTACACCTTTATTAGGATGGTACACCCTAAACCGCCCTTTTGCGCTTACCTTCTTCCGCTTCACCTCATCCCGCTCATTCACCTTTCACCCACCGGGACTCTCTCTCCGCCAACTCTCTCATCTCCCTCTCTCCATTTCGCTTCGTCCCTCTCTTCCTCTTCTCGCTCGCTCGCTCGCTCTCTCTCTCTCTTTCTCTCTCTCTCTCAGCTCGCATGTCGCCTAGCTTCTCTCCCGCTGCGTCTCTCTTCGTCTGGTGGCTGGGCGCCTTTTGGTCATCTACCCTCACCTACAGCTTGTTTTTGTTGGTAAGCTATTCTTGGTTTCTTTTCTTTTGGTGGTTGTTGAATTAAGTTTGAATACCTGGTTTTATACTTTTGTTCATTTGTGATTCAAGGTTCATATGTGCACTTCTTGGATTTTGTTTTTATGATTTGAGAGATTAATTTGCATCTAGTTATGGCGTAGTTATATGGGTTTATTTTATTCCTATGTTGTTATATTTTACTCTTACTCATGAGTCTAGTTATTGGATGATAAAATTAAGTACTTGGCTGTTGGGAATCATTAGAGTGGATGCTTGATGTGTCATTTGGTCACTTGGGGACTTTAATTGATGTGTGTGAGAGCTAATTGAAAATTGGTTAGCTTGATACTTGTATTGATAATCAAATTTTTTTATTCTTGAGTGTAATGGTTGATTTTAGCGTCAAGTTTAATTTACTAAGGAGTAAAATGAAGCTTTTGAAGTGTTTTGGAAGCTTTTAACGTTGAGCCAAGTGACCATTTGATAGACTATGATTGGAGGCAATTTTGGTATAAAAAATGATGAGTAAAAGGTCTGAAAATCAGTCGTAATTAGCATTGTTCTGCCGCTGGTTTTATGCTGAATTTGTGCAGTACAATTAACACTAAAATGGATCATTTGATGAGTTAAAGTGATAATAGTGAGGGCTGTTTTTTTTTGCACGATGTTATTCAAGTAAATTGGCAATAAAACTAGTCCTTTGATGGGTTAGAATGATCTGGTGTTTGTGCAGAATTTATGCAGAAAAGAATTATATTATTTGTGAGCCCATGAGGTGTTTGAATTGATTATGATGCTGGAACATTAGTGCACATAATGGCCAAGTTAAATACTTGCAAGGAAGCAACCCATTGATGTATAGAGGTGCAGAAAATTCACTTTCTTGATTAAAGTATTGGAAATATAGATAAGATAGCGCAGGTTTAGAATCATATTATTGTTTAAGCACTAAACTCCTTAATGATTAACTTGCTATTATTTGAGCATCTACATCATCTTTTTTCCATGTCTTTGACGAGAGAAGGCGGGTTGGTGACTTATGCTGGAAGTGGAATTAGAGGTAGGGTTTCTTTTCTCATCTTCGATCTTCACACCTCCTAAGATTTCTTGGCTTTTGTTTTGTTTGACATTCCTTCATTTTGCTTATTTCTTCTAGGGGTTTGGTTTGCTACTGGTATGTAGATTGGAGATGTTACGCAATCACTTGAAAATATAAGTCTTGTGGATGGTCTTTGTGTTAACTATTACTTAGTTTAAGAACAAGTTTAATCGTGCTGTTAAGAGGCATTTTCAGCTGTTCTGTTGAGTGGGTAAGGGCCTTGGTTTTATTTTTGAAATGATGCCTAAATCGTAGCAATTATGTTTAAATTGAGAATAATCGCTTATGTGTTAATTTCAGATTTCCCAGGAGATCAACCTTTGAGTTCAGCGGCTCTAGGACAAAGATTTAACATTCTCTGTTGTTCTTTGAGTGGACAATGCGTCTATAGCGTATGTGTTATGTGCAATTAGTATTTGGTTTGACTTTAGAATATATTGAAAGCTTATTTCTATACTTTTAGTCAATTTTGAATACCTTGCTATATTTTGTGTAAATTAACCTATAAGTTGGTGCACTTGATTTTTTTTGTGGACATTATTTTAGTTTTTAAGGAAAATAAAATAGTATGAATTTTAGTGATGGTAGGACAAGCTCTTTGAACAGTGGTTTTACTTATTGAACTGAATTGTTGAGAAAATTGTGTTTTGGACTTGGAAACCTTATTTAGTATTTTCGCTTTTGGAAACTCTACTTAATATTAGAACTTCGTTGATATAAATGTGGGAGGAATCTTGGACAATCGATAGCTAGTGGTTGCTGACACTAGCTTGGATGCACCATGGTTTAGACCCAGGGGTGTTGCTAACTCGGTATGTGTATGAGGCTCACACATGACCGACTTAGTTAGATTGGAATTGATGAATTCTTGTTTGTAGTTATTTCTAAATTAGAAGCCTCCCTACTTTAGTACTTGTGTTTGAGGAAGATGTTACCAATTTTATGAAATTATGTTAATACTTTTTATACGCATAATTTATAATAGCAATTCTTTATATGCATAATTTATAATGTTGATTCTAGGTATATATTTGTGTATGATTTTGTTTTATTCCTAGAGTGTATCCTCATATATTATAGTCTTATTGCCCTTCATTGAGTTAGTTGGACTCACCCACTTTTCCCTTCCTGTTTCAGAGTTAAGTACAGAATCGCGAGCAGCTCAACTCAGCTATGAAGGGTTTAGAAGTTTCGCCAGCTCGGCACATTTATCCATGTGGGCCTTAAGGTTGCTGTTATATTTGATCAATGATTATTTGAAGATTGGTTTGTACATATTCTTAGTTATGCTTCATAAACCATAGGCAGATCTAGCTTCCGTTGTGGTTTATATAGATGTGATAGATTTAGTTTTTAAAGAGTATATCAATGCTTGTATTTGTATGTTTTACATGCTTTGGACTCTGGGAGCATTTTGAGAATGGTCGCTATTTCTGAGTTGTATTTGGATATTGTTAATCTGTGGATCTATGGCTAGGCTGTATAATTTGGATTGTAACAGGAACTATATGTATTTTGGGGAATGTCCAATGTTTAGGGGAAATTATGAGTGTGGGCTCCAATTAGGCTAATTGTGTTTTCCAACATTATTGGAATTTTACACTATTTTTATGTTTTTGACATATCTGGAGTTATAGACATATAAGGTCCGTTTGGTTTAACTTTTGGGAGAAGGTCTTTTGAAAGAAGGTCTTTTAAAAGAAAGCCTTTTAGAAGAAGTACTTTTAAAAGAATGATTTTTGTTTGGTTTGGATATGTCAAAAGGCCTTTTAGAAGAATGAGTTTTGTTTGGATAGGATAAAGTAAAATTACTTTTGGTTATTGATGTGAGAGTAACAATAAGATTCCTTTTCAAAAGGTCTTTTTCTAGAATGAAAAGTAACCTCAAAGATATTTCTTCCAAAAGGCCTTCTGATTGGAAGAAGTTAAACCAAACACTACCATTTGTTGTACAAAGTCATTTTCCTTCTCCTAGAAGGCCTTTTGACAATTGCAAACTTGAATTCAAACGGGTACATAAAAGTTACAAATCCTATATTTGAGGAAAGCTAAGAGAAAGTTCTACAATTTTAATGAGGTTGAGAGCTAACTCAGACATCTAATAGGTCGAATTAGGCCTTGAAGTCAAAACAGAATTGTTGTCATTGGAACCTAAGCAATGTACATTAATTGGGCTATAACTTGAGCTATAGAAGTTGAATTGAGGTAAAATGGATGCCATTTGAAATATATAAAACTTCAATTTATATGAAATCACTTGTCCAAAAAATGATGTTTTGATGGAGTGGTTGAAGTAGGATGATGTGCCTAGAGAGCTGTCAAGACTAATTTGGGCATAAATCTCTTATCGTAAGCTCAAATTAGGCAAATTAAGTGCCCAATTAAACCAAAGAGGTTGAGGATTATTCATACTTAGGTTACATTTAGATTTAGAGAGATAGATGCTGCTATTCAAGGTTTAAATCACAAATTCTATAGAGTTGTTTTTTTTTCTTCGTTGTTATAGTTTTCAGGTTTTAAAAATTCTTAGGTGGCAACTTTTCTCTTTGCTCTTCTCATCTCTTCTTCATTCCTTTTTGTGTTTGCTGCCTCATGGAATTCTAATTTTCTTTAACCAATCCAAGAATTCTTGAAGAAATCATGGTTTAATCTTGAGACTTTGTTTTTATTGAATTTGAATTTTATTGATGTCTCTTTATTTCTTCTTCCTTTTCTTTTCTTAATCTTGAATGACATGAATGGAAATTTCTATATGTGAATCTGATTGAATCTTTATTTTTGATTGAGATTTGTTATGGAGTTTTGATTAGTTGACTATTGATCTTGTTTTTATCACCTGAAGATAAGAGATTACACTTGACAGATTTATGAATTTAGGTTGATTATGTTCTTGATATTAAACTAATTTAAATAAGAGATTAGACTTGACAGATTTATGAATCTAGGTTGATTATGTTCTTGATATCAAACTAATTTAAATAGACTATACGATTGCAAATCTTTTAATTCATTTGTCAGTTAAATCCTATTTGATCATCTAGTAGTGATTGCTAGATTTGATGCAAAGATTTTGATCAAATTTCAATTAACAACATCAATTGAGATTTAATACATGTTTAGTGGTATGTGATAGATTCAATGCAACATCTGCTAGATTTTCTTGAATTGGTTGTGTTAATTATTATTGTTTATCTCTTTTAAATTATTTAGTTCACATTCTTGATCATTAAACCCCCAACCTTTTTCTTGATTTGATTGGATTTGCATTTAACATCCTTGGGAGACGCCTCAATTTGCTCCTTGTAATATAAGTAATTATAATAACCAAATTTAATTTTTAATTTGAGTAAGTTGAACTCGCATCAAATTTTAGTGCTATTATCGGGGATCATTAGATGCTTTTTGATTATGTTAAGACTTTGACTAACCCCGAACATCTCTATTTTATTTACTTTGTCATGTTTGGTGTAGTTTGAGCCATTCTGGGAACCTATGTGTGGTTTTCACATCTCCGATTAATGCCATTTTTTGGCCTATTTATATAGTTCAATGTAGAGAGCAAAACTCACTGTTCACAATGAACCACAACCTATTTTGGAAGAATTCCATTGTTTAGTCCACTTTATTTTTTTTCATTGCATTTTTTGGTTCTTAATAGGTGTAGTTTTCATTCTATGCTAGTCCCATAATTTTTAATATTCATTTGATAGGTTATTTGCATTTATTTTTTGAGTGCATTTTAGTTAATTTGGTGTTTTAGTGATTCAAATAGTATAGTGTCATAATGTGATAGATATTCTTTGTACATGACTAGGTCACAATTGAAGTTCAATCTATTTAATATTAATCCTGATATTGAGAGGACTTTGAGAGTGCTTAGAAATACTGGGAGAATATTATCTAATCTTAACTTGTTTGTAGAAAATTTTAGTATTTCTTCTATTCCTGATCCTATTGCTGTTGATATCGCTAACCTTGATAGAACATTGAAGGAGTTAGCTACTCCTTCTGTGGCATATCAGCCACTATGTATCCGGTACCCTAATATTGAGAAAGCCGTCGAAATAGGTTGAGCTTGATAAGCCAGCCCAAATAGCCTAAAAAAAATGTGGATTGGGCTATAAAAATAGGAGTAAGAAAAAAATTTAGCCCGACTTAGCCTGATCTGATTTGGCTTGGCTCGAATTGGGCCAGCCTGCTTTGGGTCGGGCCAACCCGATTGCCCAAACACATTTTTTTAAGTAATTAGTTGCTGTAATTGAAAAAAAGATATAGCTACAAATTTTGGGCTTTAGCTCATTTTTGCATTCCAAAAGCTGTTGAAAAATAGATGGAAGAGCCCTGACCCCAAAAGAAAAAAAAAAAGAAGAGAGAGAGAGATCAAAGAGCTGTCCAAGCCCTGTCTCCAAAAGAAAAAAAAAAAAAAAGAGAGATCAAAGAGCTTTCCTAACAACGTTAACTGCCCTGTGATCTACCTCACAACATACATATGAAAAATAATGTTGAAACAAACATGAATAGGTTTTAAAATGAGTTCTATGCATACATGCAAAGCACACTTATAGAAGTGAAAATGTTAACTCATGACTTTTGATAGTGATCAATTAATATTTGACTAAGAGAACAATTCGACAAGGTGTTTGCTACTTCAAATAAAATTAACAATGGCAGTTTAATGGAATAAGATGCGCTTTTTCCCTTTTTGGTTCACTACCATAATTTTCCAGAAGGCATCCAACTTGATTAAAAAGGACTAGTAGCATAAAAGCAAAGGATGAAGGTTGGCTCAATGTCTAGCCTGTGGCTCGCAAAGGATTAGGCTGGGCTAACATTTTGTTAGCTTGAAAATAACTCAACTCAATTAAGCTTTACTGGAAAATGGCCTGGCCCAAGGCAGCCTAGCCCATTTTGACAACTCTAAATATTAATGCTAATTTTGAACTAAAGTCTATATGAATGTTGCCCAAATTTCATGGTTTTGCATATAAGAATCTCCATAAGCACTTGAAGGATTTTCAAGTTGTGTGTCCTACCATAAAGTCACAAGACATAGATGAGGGTCACATAAATTTGGGAGGTTTTCCTTTCTCACTTGCTAATGCAGCTAAGCACTGTTTCTTTTACTTATCTCTAGAAGTTGTTATAGGATGATAGAAGATATAAAGATGCTATTCTTGGAGTAATTCTTTCCTACATCTAAAGCTACAACTATTTGGAAAGATATAGTTGCATTAGGTAGTTGTAGGGGAGAAACATTGTATAAGTATTGAGAGAGGTCCAAGACATTGTGTGTAAGCTACCCTTGTCACTAGGTTAGTGATTAGTTGTTAATCTAGTATTTCTATGAGGGACTATTATCTATAGATAGGCACATGATAGATATAGCTAGTGGTGGAATTTTAATGGATAGAACTTCTGCTACTGCTAGAGCTTTGATAGCAAACATGATAGAAATTCCCAATAGTTCAACTTTACGTTGATCACAGGTGCTAAAGGAGCAAATGAGATTGGAAGTGCTAATTAGTAGAGGATGGAGCACAGGTTGAATGAGATAGCTTCACTTGTTTGATAGTTGGCTATTGAGAGGCATGGAGCTCCTATAGCTGCACTAGAACTTGCCAGGGTTTGTGGCATCTGTGCCTATCCTTCACATTCTACCATGATTCTAAAAATTAAACTAGACCGATCGAAAATCAGTTATCTCATCAATTCGATTCTTTTCCCAAAATTAGAAATTCGAAAATCGGCTTCAAATTACCAGAATCAGCTGAAAAATGCCGAACCGTTAAACCGACAATGGTTAGTTGATTGGCCAAATTTCTTTCAAAAAAATCCCAAACAGCATCATTTGGTTTTCCTTGTTCTCAAAAAAAGTTTCAAAACGAAAAATTAGAAGAAAGAAAAAAAAGCCAATAAAGTAGGGGTGCATCCATCAAAGAAAGAAGATAGGTGCAAAGCAAAGGCCACCCCGAAACCATCATCATTAGTTGCCACTACTGGCCGTCATTTGCCATTGCAACATTGACTAGGAGGTGAAACCACTGCTAAGCTATATCATTGTGTCAACTTGGTCGTCATTTTTTTTTTCTTTTTTCTTCCCCTATTATGCTGTGTTGTATCCTTGTGCTGCCATGCTCACAAGAAGATAAACATATTGTGCCTTGGTGGAAATTTTGGGGAGTGAGAAGATGTTTAAAAAAGGTTACGTATGTGAGGGATAGAAAGGAAGGTGAAAAGGGCAAAGGAATGACTCTGATTGTGTGGGAAAATATCACTCTTTTTATTATTGTTTTATCTTTTTCAATTGAAATTGAAAGTAAAGAGAGAGAAATGATGTTGAAGACATAAGATTGTGTAATGTGTGGTTAGCAACATTGGTTTGCCACCAACCACTGTGGGATATAATCAAGGAATAAATTTATGTGTAACTTATCGTATTTCAAAAAGTTCTACTTTAAAGTTATCATTCTTTTATATTTTAAAAATTTTAATTATTTTATAAACAATTATATATCTGTAATATATTTTTAATGTAGTATTTTTGCATTTTAAAAATGTTTTTATTATGTTAAAATTTTATTTATATGTATTGTTAAACAATTTTTATTTATTTTATAATATAATTAATTTTACATTCTGGTTGAACTTGGATTAAATTGATTGAACCAATGAACCTTTAAGTTAGTGTCTTGTCTAGTTTTATTTGATCCGATTTTTATGACCTTGCATCGTATAGATGCAGCCTTCATTGTAGGAATATTCTACAATGGCTATTACAAGCATATTCCCAAGAAAACCTTAGTACTAGAACTTTCAGTAACCTTTTCAACATCCAAAACAATTTCAGCATAAGTACCAACCACTACACACGAGGCAGCAAACTATACCTTCATTCCAGCAAACACCTCAACAAACCAAGCCATAAGCTACTCCTCTTGAGCCATCTCTACATGACTTGGTGAAGCCATTGGTGACAAGCAATAACTATTACCAACAGAGAAATGATACAACTATTTAGGATCTATGGACTCAGATGAGCTAGATTGCTTCTTCATTGAGCCAACTATAGTCCCATGGTTCTATGCAAATTCCTTCTTAGACCATCCCCAACCCAAGGAGAGTGTATGTGCTATTTCATTGAGATTTGGTAGGAATATGGTTTTGAAAGTCGGACCAAATTAGTCGGTTCGACAATTTGAACCGAGAACCAACCAAGTGTCTGGTCCAAGCTTAGCAAAAAACTGCCCATTCTAAAAATTGCTTGAGCAAGCTAAAAACCGATAAGCCAAATGAATCGAACTATCTTATCCAATTGGCTTTTAAAAATAAAAAATAAAAAGGATGTAGAGAAGTAGCCTAGCCCATTAAGAGAGAAGAAACAAAGTTTGAAAGTGCCCAGCCACCCACCATTATGTCATCATCTTTCTTTCCCTCCACTGCATCACACTGTGCCATTGTTCTTCGTCTACTACCAGTCACAATAGCACAAACCCTCCTTTGTGCCACATTTGTGAATAAGAAGGCCAAATCTGTTAGCACCATCCATAGGTTTGCATTGGAGGCCAAGTCCAAATTTAGGGTCGGCGGTTCAATGTAGCATGAGAAAGAAGTGCGGTTGTACTATATTTCATCGTGAGAAAGGAATGGTGTGGCTATATACTATGGTCAAAGATTAAAAGAGAGACATTGGATGGTTAGGGTTACATCTGTATTAATGTTAATGGGCTTACGAGCTATGTAGGTGGGATTTTAATGCTCCAAACTTGATGCATGTTATGCAAAATACACCCAAATTTACGACCAAAACAAAAAAAAACAAAAGAAATATCCACCCAAATTTTGAAAAAAATGCAGCCATGTATATATATATATATATAATCTAGTTCAACCCCAATTAAACAAGTTGAACTAGTGTCTTCTTCAATTTAATGCTCAATCTAGTTTTCAGAACCTTGGATAAGAATAATCGTGGTGTAGTAGAGATACCTCATAAGAGTACAAGTGAAGTTGAGAAGTTAGATGGGGTGATGCAAGAAAGTAGGAAAGTTGAGCTTATGGGGTAGCAAAAGTCAATCACTCATACCAAGAAACAGTAGAAGCATGAGTACACTATGCCCTTTCCCTTCCCTCAGAGAGTTACACAGCCTAAACGTGTAAAGGAAGCAAAAAAAGATACAGAGCTTTTCAAGACCTTCAGGAAAGTGGTAGTGAACATTTCATTGTGGGACACTATCCAATAGATTCCAAAGTATGGCAA
The DNA here is from genome assembly GCA_031439585.1 of Pterocarpus macrocarpus. Classification (NCBI taxonomy): domain Eukaryota; kingdom Viridiplantae; phylum Streptophyta; class Magnoliopsida; order Fabales; family Fabaceae; genus Pterocarpus; species Pterocarpus macrocarpus. Next base: position 28,396,150 of record CM062513.1, on the reverse strand, counting down.
ATTTCTTAAAGAGTTGTGCACAAATAAGAGGAGGTTGTAGGGTAATGAAAAAGTTAGTTTGAGTAGAAATGTGTCAACCCTTATTCAACATATGCCACAGAAATGACAAAATCTAGAGACCTTTACCATTCCATGTATTATTATTGTAATATCTCGATTTAACCATGTATGTAATTAACACTGTTAAGGATTAATTAATACTAAATTTTTAAATAGAAGAGGAGAACATAGAATAATAAAAGTGATAATATAATACAGTTAAAATTTTGTCAGTAATAGAATTTTAACCACACCACAAAAATTTTAAGAACAATTTTTTGGAAAACAAGAAATTGATTCAATAGGAATTTAAAATATAAGAGAGCTTAATTATCATGTGACAAAATTAATTTGTGGTCCAAAGATTAACCACAACAGTTATAAGCCAAGAATGAATTTTGACCACATAAAAATTCAAAATCCACTTTTTAAATTTACAATTTCTTTAAAATACAAAAATAAAATATGAACATTCAAAAAGAGCCATCATCTTTTGCTATCTCATCCTTTAAAAACTATTAGCCCACGTCTCTCTTTCTACCTCCACTTTTGCTTTTCTTGTTCTCTAGTATTGCTTTTCTACTTGTTCTTTTTATAAACCACTCAAAGCCCAAGCTCCACCACCATCACTTAACTCAAAAAGGTAGCAAAAACCCTCCTCCTTTAACCCCTAAACTTGTGGCCATTGAAGGAGCAAGAAGGGGAATTGTTGTTGCTTGTCTTCTTTGAGGGAGTTTGAAGCTCCAAGAAGACCATATTGAAGTGATTTTTAGCATTGGAAGTGAGGTAGCATCCGAGACTTGGTTCTTGTTCTTAGAAATGCTATTATAACTACTTCTAGTTTAGGTTTGTTGGTCTCTTTGTTATACACATTTGAAACTTGAAATGATGATGTTTAAGCATGTTCACATTAATTAAGACTTGTTGAAATTGGTTATTGATGAGTATTAGGTTAGAAGACCAAAAGAGCACAAAAATAGAATTTTTCATAACTAAATAAAACAAGGCAGTAGGTGATTCGAGGCATATAACTTTAGCTAGAGAAGTTAAAATGAAGTGGAACAAATTTTCACTAAAGGTTAACTCATAAAAGAGTCAACTTATAAAATTTGAGTCGATTGGACTTAAGGATAATGAGATATGAATTTTCCAAGTTAGTTGTATGCTGTAAAGAGCAAGACTGAATAGTTTGTACTTTGAAAGGCATAACTCGATATAAATAACTTCAATTTGAGTGCAACCAATTTTCCTAGAAAGTTCATTAATAAAGGAATGACATGATAAAATTTCAAGCCCAAATTCCTTCCATCTTGTTCCCAGTAATTCTACAAAATTTGTTGTCCCCTATTGAAATTGTCACAAAATAGTTTGCATTCCAACCCTTATAACTTGCGTGTGGCTTAGCAACATTGAATAGGGTTTGTTTTGATTGAAAGATGGTTCATAGAGGTATAATTTTGTAAATTGAGGTCAAGATAATAAAGGATCAATTTTTTTTTATTTTCCATATTTAGGGACTCGAATTTGTCCCATAACAAGATAGGCCTTAGAAAAAAAATGCATAATTTGCGTTATACACTTTGAAATCAAGTAACACCAAAGGGAGTTGGAAAGGATACTTCCTATAAAATTTGAGATTCATATGACAATTAGAATTTTTGGTAAATTTTTAAAGTTGTTGAACAGATTTGGTGTTACACTTCAGCTATGCTTTTACTTGAAATTTATTATGTTATTTTATGACCTTAATATCGTTTTTCTCTGATTTGCTGGCTGGATTATGAGTTGTCTAAATTTTGGTAATTCCATGATATAGTCGTTATGCTATCAAATTTTCAAAAGAAATATTTCACGAAATTGAGATTAAGAATTTGAACATGAGTCTCATCATGCATCATTACTCAAGTTATGAATATGAATGATTTATATGTGAACATAAGCTTTATTTATAAGATAAGTACAATTTTATATACTTGTGGCAGAGAGAGTGAATTCGATTTAGTCAAAGAGAGTGAATTTGACTTTCCTTAAATTGAGTCAGAGAGAGTGAACCTAGCTAGGAATAAGTCTATGTGAGAGTCAGAGAGAGTAAATTTGACAATCATATATAGGAATAAGCTTAGTCCTAACATGCAAACTATTTACCTAAGGTGGACAAGGCCACTTATCTCAAGGGTAATCAAGGAAAAGTGCTCATGTAATTTTCAAAGGAAAGACATGAATTTAAAGAAAGTACATTGGTATATTTAGCTAATTGTGTATTCTAATACATGGGGTAGCCTTGCATTATTTATCTTGCTATGCTGTTATTATTCTCTGATTAGAAGTGAACGTATAAAATAAATCTGTTTCAGATAAAGGGTTTTGGAAACTTAACGAATAAGCTTTTACTTTCTTATCTACTAAGAACGTGGGCTTTTTTTCTTTAAATAAACTGAATCAGCTGAGAATGATAATGATGACACTGTATGTTGTAGTCTAGAATTTCTTACAAGAAATTTGTAATTCTCACCCTTATGTGTGTGTACTTGTGTCATCCTTAGACGCCATTGATGGCTTCGATCATGATCTTTGTTAAGACCCTAGACTGGTTATGGCATATTGATCCAGCCTTGGACTCTATGCACCTAATAGGTCAAGCTCAAATCAGAATGTATATATTTTTTCGCCACCTATTTGCTGTTTCTATTCTGAGCCCGCACTTCAACTCTAAGTTTCCTTTTGACAGTGTTTTGCTTTATATGATGCACCTAGTGTTTGTTTCGCCACCACTCTCTCCCTCATCAACTATGGAGACGAACCCCTCGAAGGCGAGTTCTTCGGCCACAGCCCTCCTACCATCTGGATCGGTCACATCATCTGGAAGTGACCAAGTGGTTCTCGAGCTATTACTACAGGAAACTAGAGCTTCAACTGCCCTAGAAAATGACTTTCATACTTCTGAGCCGGACTAATAAATGATGTAAGACCTTTTGAGGCTTGTTTAGGCTTTTGTATTGTTGTTGTTAAGACTCGTACTTATGACTAGTGACCTTTCTGACCTTTTCATGTATTTTGTGGCTTTATTTTAGAAACTATATATTTTGTGGGCCATAGACATAAATGCAGGTTTTCTTTTGTACATGTGTATTTTATTATCCACTAGTAGATAGTCGCTACTCGGACTTTGTTATAGGCCATGTATTAGAACTCAGTTATATGACAAATATTGGATGTACTCAAAAAACCTGAATGAGATGCATGAGTATGTACGGAAACTTAGTATCTTTACGATTATGTATTTTAGAATTCATATTCATGTTCTTTTGCTCACTCATATGCGGTCTTATGAAAAAGCTACTCTATTTTAAGCTCTATCAATATTTTTTTTTTATTATGTACATCCAACAATGCTGCGATTATGAACTAAGAACAAGCTATCAAACATATGTGTTCCTGTCAGACATATCCTATTACATAAATGAGTTTTAAAATGAAACCTATGTGTTCCTAATAGCTATCAAATACTCATATTAACCTATCTTAACTATATTTAAGCTAGCTAATAGGTCTTTCGTAACAATCTTCTAACTATGATATTATGATTTAAACATAATATTGTAACTAGAACGATATTACAATTACCATTGCAAATTCCCATAGATAAAAATCCACCTCTATCCCCCATTCCATATCTGCACCGGTACCCATTTTTTTAACTCTACAAATTTATGAATACTCATAGATATTCATGGATACCAGTTAAAAGGTTAAAAATTAAAAAAAAATAAATTAAATAAAAAATTCTAATACAATAAAATACTTAAAATAAAAATTCAAACAACTTAAAATACTTAAAATAAAAATAAATATAAAATAAACACAATAACCTAATTTCATAATCTAAATTTCAATAACTTAAAATATTTAAAATAAAAATAAACACATAATAGTAATCCAAACATTAATCCAACACATAATAAATACAAATAAATCCAATTTTCAAATTTAAACCTTAGTCTAATCAATTTAAATAATAATTATAACATTAACCTAACTAAGTTAATAAGTTACAGGTAAAATAATAATTTCACATCTAGTACCCGTGAGGATGGAGACAGTGATCCCCCCTCCACCCTGTTTAATATACGAGTATTTAAAATCTCAGTCCCCATTATCCGCAGATATATGCAGGGTGGATTTTTTGTCATCCCTACTTGGATGGCAAAGCTGTCTCTTCCAAGTTTTAAAGAAACGGGTATTAGGAGCTAATTGGGTGAAGCCAATTTAAGTTGACATCAACTTGAGGCACCTCTATCTTCAGATTGGGAATCATTGGTATGAAAGCTTCCCATGAAGCAGCTGTTTCTTCATCGCATATCACCTTTAAATTCTCAAGATTGGTGACTGAGAATGGCAATTCACAGTTTGCACAGCTTGTCATATAGAGGTTTCTTAAATTAGACAAATTACCAATGTCCTCAGGTATATTTGGAAGGCTTATGCAGTTTGATATGTCAAGAAGTCGTAAATTTGAAAGCCTTCCAATAGAATCTGGTATACCTTCCAAATCAGTACAGGAACTGAGCCTCAGGAGCTCCAAATTTCTCAACTTTCCAATTTCTTTGGGCAGTGCAGAAAGCTTGTGGCAATTAGTAATCCTGAGCTTCTCCAGCGGGGCAATATCACAGACCGCATCAGGCAATCCCACCATATCTTTGCAGTAGTCAATGTTCAACTCTACTAGATTTGGAAGTGCTTCTGAAATTAGGATGTTACCGCTTTTGAAAGCCTGACTCGTATTACACATGTAGAGGGATAATTTTCTTACATTCTTCAATACGCCAAAGGAAGGAACAGAAATCTGCTCTAGTCTGATCCTTTTCAGGTCTGATAAGGAATCGAGTAGCTCAAAATTGTTCAGCTCAGAAGGATGGAAACCATAATTCGTGACTATGAGGACTTTTAGTTTATTCATTTTCTCCATGAATTCTGGAAAGGAGTACTGCTTAGTTCGAAGATGTAAAATCAGAACCTCAGCTTCAGTTGTTTGCACGTTGGACCAATATGAAAGGCAACTTTCATCTGCAAATGCAAACCATAACGTGTCAGTGGTGGAAGAGGGATGAAAGGCAAATCACTGCAACTCTTATTAGCATTCCTTTTTGTTTGTAAATAAGTGTATATACGTTTAGAGAAAGGTGTAAGCATAACTAACCCGTTGATATTGACAATGTGCGGGCAGGGACCTGTAGTGGCTTCGGTTTAATGCACCATCTAAGATATTTTGAAAATATGTTGGCAATCATGGCTTGCTTCTTCCCCCCATTCCCATGCTGCCACCCGCATGTATTTTCACTTATGTCAATAGTCAGTCTGTGTCTATGTTCTATTGGTTCTTGATCGTTTTGATAAATTGCAATTTCTCTTAGAAGATCATGCAGGACGATGAAGTGGTTATTATGGTAAGAATTGTCCATGTCACAAGCATTTTTCCTGATAAATGAGCAAAAATAATTTTTTTAGGGACACAAAATCCCTAAGATTAAGAATACTTGCTCTCTATTGAATAGATCAATTACTATTCTCAACTATGTAGTCAGATTAAGTTCATAAAAATAAATCCAGAGTTACATAATGTGAGAAGTTTATATTTACTCCAATATAAATGGCCATTTTGGAGCTACACATCCTAATGAATTATTTTTTCTATAGAACATAAGTCATGTTATAAAATTAGGATTAAGTGGAACAAAGGATTTGTACCTTGCTACTAAGAGATTAGCCAGATTCATAGAGTCTAATGTGTTGATGATGGTCATTGCTTCTAGGCCATCATCATCCAGTCCATGCAACTCTGCCCACATATCAAAGAGAGCAGTAACAGGGATTCTTTGATCTTCAGGAAATAACCCCAGGTCCATGAAGCACTCCTTTATGACAGGCTTATCCTCCAAAACTTCCAAGATCTTTTCAAGGTAGTTTATTAATTCAGCGTTAGAATCAAATATAGAACGACCTTGTGACAATTTCTCTACCATCTTGAGCCAAAAATCATAAGGCTGACGACTGAGTGATCTACCCGTCACTATAATGGCAAGAGGTGAACCCTTGCAACTTCTCACAACCTGCATTTCAGTGCAACCAAATATACTCAGTAACCAATGGGGTATGACTTAGGCACCCAAGAAGCAAGTAATCTAGCCATTTTATTGCTTTGAGGGGCAAAAGCATGGTTTCCAGTAATTTTTTCTTTTTTTGGTTAATTCAATATTAATTTGTTAAAAATTAGGCTCTGAGTGGTCATGTCCAATCATGTGATGTCTGCTTTGTGAGACAAACATCAAACAAAGAGAATAAGTACAGATAACTCCCACATATCAGAAGGTAAGAATAAGACCTTTTGGACAATATCTTCATTAGGAATATCTGAGCAGCTTTCTTCCAAGAGAGCAAAGTGACGGAAAAGTGTTAATGCATCTTCATGATTAAGTGGTTTTAACATACATGGGGTGCCAAGTCTAGGAAATGCAACCCTTGAAGTCACCAGGATTTTATAATCTGACATCTGGATTTTAAATTTCTCAACAAGGGCTTCTGAGCCAGGCCAAACATCATCGAGGACCAACAACATTGGACTTCTTCCAATATTCCTCAGCAAAACTCCCATTCGGTTAACTGCATCTTCATCACTTTGAAACTCAGGCACTCGATATCCACAGTGTTCAAATAGTCTCTCTACAATGATCTTCAACTTTGGCGTTTTTGAGAATGTGATGAATAAAATATTTTCCCTGAATTTATCTGAGGAAACCAAAGAGATAAGTGAGTGCAGGACCATTGGATGTCTTGCATCATTTCAGAATGCATATATAGCTTCATTTTACCATGCGAATATATCCAATGGAATAACTTAGATGAATGACTTATTACTCCGTCTAAAATTCTACTAAATGAAGCGTAAAGAAACTAATAAATGTGAAAAGAAAGTGCTTCTTAAATCTGAACATTTGCCAAAAATAGGAAATGCCTAGGATATTCCATTTGACGTAATTTGGACAACAATGAACTCTTTTGTTCATATATTTTCACTTCTCAAATCATGAACTGTAGGGGCATAAGATAAAGTATCAGTAAGCTTGAACCCCATACTAAGCTGCTCTACACATCAGAAATAGGAATTTGAAACGTTCCGCATGCAATTATTTTCATCCTATTACTGATAAACTTCCATACATACTTGAATATGATCTGATATTCGCAAATTTGCACCCAACTTTTTTCGAAACTCTTTCTGTTAGCTATATTAATTCTTAAGTAATAGTTCATGACAAAGTAGTGCATGTGAGAGAGAGAGAGAGAGAGAGAGCTTGGGAGGAGGTTATGAAAAAATTGAATGAGCAAATAACTATCACTTTAAACAAATTTTATACTAGGCATAGAGCCATGGTGATTTACTCTACAATAAAGAATATTTAGCCAATTTATGAGGCATCAGAAAAACCAGGGAGGAGTTAAAACTTTACCTTTGACTTGTTCATCCCAACAAAGCTGCGTAGCCAAAGTTGTCTTACCTGAACCCCCCAAGCCAGTCAAAACACGGACGGACACGCCATCCCTCAGAATCTCCGCCTTCAATTTCCTGAGAGGCTCAACCAAGCCAACGGTGAAAGCTGGCTTTTCAGGAACACCACAAGGACGCTTAACTGGGCCACAACTAAGAAGCCTCTTTTCTAAATTCTCCCTGCTAAGGAGCTCGAGAATCTCCCTTACCTTGTGAAGTGTCTCCTTTACATCATCCCTCAGAGCTTGCTTGTCAACAGCATCGAAGGAATCACTGTTCCTCCTGTGCCACAGCGTTATCCTCGGCCTGTGGAAAGGGATCCAGAAGAAGCACTTGCCCCACAAGAGGGACCAAGAGGGGCACTTGCAGCGTGGAGAATCATTTTCTTTGATGAGAGCCTTTATCTCCTCTCTAGGTGGATCAAGGTCTTCGTTGTATTGCTTGATCTCCTGGGCCAGAGTGGTCGAACCCTTGAGCGTTGACTTGTAGACCCGCCTGGTTTGTCCGCTCCTTTGATCTTTTTCGACCTTTTCAAGGATGTTCTCCAACGCCTGTTGTTGCGTGGTCTCTCCCATTAGTAACCAAGCAAGCTCTGTGCGCTTCTTTTTATTTTTCTGGTTCTTTGTCTCGCGTGTGGACAATAATAAAGCAACCGGTTAAGTGGACAATTAATTATAAAAGATGAGGAACTCGGTACGAGGATCTGCAATTGAAAGATTCGAAAACTTGAAGGCGGGATACAGATAATTATATAGTACCAAAGTTACAGGATGCTTCTCGCCGCCTGCTCAGAGCTTTCGTCGCTGTCTGGATCCATAGATGTTCCTCTTCTCTTCCTTTGCGCGGCGAGTCTTTGTCTTTATTCGGTGCTGAATCATTAAGGTAGGTGACTGACAGGCAAAACAAGGAAAGGGGTAAGTGCCTTTAGGAATAATTAAAAATAAAAAAACCGAAACCCCAAAATGCCCCTATCAAAAAAAGCATATAACAAATTCATCTCGATCAAATAAAAGAATCTCAAAATAATCTTTAAGAACTAAAAATATTGATCAAAATAATCTTTATTAAGAAATATTTTTATCAAATATGTTAGTTCCTAAAAGTATTAATTTGACACATCTCAAAGATTATTTTGAAATTTTTCATCTGTTAAGAACGAAATTTTCATGTAATGTTCTCAATAAAAACTAGTTTGGCGGGGTTTTGTCAAACAAAAAATTATAATTTTATTGCATTACAAATATAAAAAAGGTTATATAGTTATTTTATTATTTAATATATTATTATTAAAAGATTAATTTTTATAATGATTGTCCTAAAATTAATATTCATAATGATTAGTTTTCAAATTATTAGTATATGACAATTAATTTTTTTAAAAAATAAATTAATAAAGAAATTATATATATATAATTAATTAATTAAAAATAATATGTTATATTCCACTTTATTTTTTTTTTCATTCTATAACAATTCATTCATTATATTTAAAACTTCTATACATAGTCTTTTAACTTTCTTTCGTGGTACAGTTTTGAAAAAGGAAAAAAAAAAAAAAAAAACCTTTCTTTTGTATTAGGTAAAGTAATATTGATAACTGTTAAAAAAATAATATTGATAAATTTTGTCTCAATTTTATTCTTATATGAAACTGTCCAAAACGTTAAAATGAAATTACTCTTTTCAGTAAAAAAAGAAGAAGGGTTTAATTTATATGCATTAATATTGTAAAAAAAATTTATACTATTATATAATTATACATTATTATATAAATAAATATGTATAATTTTTATTTTTATTATTTCAAAATTTATGTAAATAAAAAAATATGATTTGATAATAATATAAAATAGTTTTATATTGTCAGTACAAACAAATTAAATTCAAAGAAAAATACTCTTTTCCAGTTCCCAAAATAATTAAAAATTAAAAAAAAAACCATTTCTGTGAATGATTAAAATCAAAATAGGGCGTAATCAAACTGTAGTTTTCGTTGGGGTAAAAATATAAATATGATGGCACCCCCATTAAAAGAACATACTCCAACGGTCTTTTCGTTGGGCCCCACAACGGTCATCTCCAACAAACACGTTGTAGAAGCCTGGCCCAACAAACACGTTGGGGCTCGTTTAGGGTGAAAAATTAGTCAGAGTATTATTTTATATATATTTTAAAAAACACTAATATAAGAGATAAATTAATGCATAATATTTTTAAAAAATATAACAGTAGTAATGAGAGGCAAATAAAATATTATATTATTATTTTTTAATAATAAATAAATATTTCTATACATTTATGAGAGAGAAAATAAATTATGATACATATATTTACTATAAAAATTATTATATTAAAAAGTACCCAATCCAATCTATTTTAAATTAACTTATAAGTTTTGGTAATTTTATAATTTTATTCTATTTATATTAACAACTACATTAACTTCTCTGTTAATTAATATTCAGCCTCTATCAAAATTTCTCTTACCTAAATAATATACAAATAACTAAAACTTAAGTAATATTAGTATACTTAATAAATATATTTTAATAATAATTCACTAAAATTATTTTTTATAAAGTTCATAAACAATATTTACATAATTTTAAACAATCTTATCTAAAGATCAAATATGGCAAAGAAAATAACAAAATATTAATAGAAACGTGTTGGTATCAAAAAATTGCAGTTAGCTAAGGATGGATATCAGCCGAACAGAAATAGCCAGAAGAACCAATATTCAAACAGATTCAGCTAATAGCCAAAGAATAGTTAGCCAAAGAATGAGCAATGACTGACGGCTGATACAGAATATGTTGCTAGGCTTAAATTGATTGAAATAGGCTAAAATGTTCGGCCAAATTTCAATTGGCTGCCGGCTGAGATCCGGGTGTCAAAGTAATTATTGTTGCATATCTACAGAAAGCCCAAGACGAGAGCGTCGACCTGGCAACCTGGGCAGGCCCGATTGAGGCCTTTTTAGACCTGAAAAAATGCTGTTTCGATATTATTTCGGTCATTTTTCTATTTTACCTCAGCTGATTTGCCTTGCCTTTTGTGATTAGGATTTTAACTGAGTGTAGTCACCTACAGGAACTCTTATTCACATATTTTGAGGCTTGACAGCTGATATGGGTTCCAGCCGATAATCGACGGCTGATTTAGCCATCAATCGATATCCATCGGCTGACAATTGATAGTAGTCGTTAGCCGAGGGCATGAATTTCCTATTAGGCTTTGGGCCTTTTTAATAGTTAATAATCCATATCAGTTTTAGGCTTTGGTTGGAGAAAAAATGTGCTTTAGCAGCTAAGAGTAGGAGTTTGACCAAGTTCGTGACCACTCCCTGGAAAGTAGGAGCAGTTGAGGGAGGCGGTTTCTAGTTCAGAACATGAGAAGATAGATAAAAGGCAAAGAAAAGTTTAAACAATTATCACTACGCTAAGAAGAGGGCACTCAAGGAAGACATGGAAGACGGTTACGAGACGGTTACCAAGAGGAAGTTTGTTGACCGTGTTTGAGTAAGAATATGGTTAATAGAGGTCTTAGGATAACTGTTAAATTTTTTACGTGTATAAATAGCCTAGAGTACAATCTGTAAAATCATTCCCCAATCAAATGGATCAAACACAAGCCTCTTTTACATTTATCTTTACGTTTTCATGCACTTTACATTACATTCTTTGCCTTTGCTTTCCAGTTGTTTACAACATTTCTTTACCGCACTTAGTTTATAGAATTTCATTTACTTTCAGCCTGTTTAAGTTTAAATCCATTTCATTAGCCTTCAATTGTTTGACAATATCCTTTTGGTAACCCAATTTGCTGATATGTCTGCCAAACACTCTTCAGAGTAGTTTGGGAACTCATTTGCTGAGAGATAGAGTCTCTCTCTTGGTATTAATCGCCTGATCATGAGAATCAATTATGTTTTACACTAGCCAAACCTCTTGGTCATCTTGAAATAGTTTCATGGCACGCCTTGACTCTCAACCCATTCGGCTAGCTAAATAATTTTTATGCGAAACATTTTGGCATGCCCAGTGGGACCATCGACAGATCAATTTACCATTTTGGTAGCCAATGATGATGCCTGTGATAACGCAAGTAATTGCAACCGCAGTTTCCTCTAATCAGCCTGTAGCCACGGCAGCCTTGTCTCAACCAAACCCAATTCCAGGGATTAAGGTTGAACAGGGGCAGCCGATGGACGTGACAACATCTTTCACACGTCAATAAATTAATATGGGCTTGGACAATTTGATGTGTCAGTTGTCAACTCAATTAGTCGGAATTGTTAAACCAATGGTAGAAAATGAGGTGTGGAACATGCATGCTCAAAAGCTGAGAAGTATTTATCCGATAGATAAAAGTACAATGCTGTGCCATTTTGGTTGGGGGGCAACCGAAAGTTCACTTGATGCTATTTCGACTGTGCCATTCAGCGCCGGGGGGCAACTGAATGTTGATCCTCAAAAAACCACTCATTCAGTTTTTCAGCTAAATTGGCATGTTCCATCGCAGGCTAGCACGCAGAATGCTGCTCAGCCGATGGCTAGCGACGGTATTCAGCTTAGAACCATGGAGGATTATGCCGGGGGTAGCCATGGACAACTGTTTTATCTCTACCAGCCAATCAACCCGTATTCTCAGCCATGCCTGTTCAAGCAAACTCATCTTTCCTACCTTAGAGAAATGAATGCAGAGCACAAGAAGATTTTGTTGCAGAGCAGCCATGGGGATCATCTCCACCTCAAGCAATAAGTCAACCTGTGTACATCATTCCTTCGTAGCAGTCAGTTGCTCAACGGCAAACTATGCAGCCAAGAGCTCGGTTAGTTAATCAGCTAAATAGTCAGCAAAATTGTTTGCAGTTTGCTGCTCGGTTGCCAAGCTCTAGACCTTAGATGTCTCAATTGATGGTACAGCAGCCAGTTGCTCAACGACAAACTGTGAAGCCGAGAGCTCAGTTAATTAACCAGCCGAATAGTCAGTAGAATTGTTCGCAATTTGCTGATCGGCTGCCAAGCTCTTGATCTCCGGTGTCTCAGCTGATAGTACAACGGTAGAGCTATTACTAGAATAGTTTGCCACTTGTTGACCGACAGCCTAATCCTGAACTATTGGTACATCAGTCGTTAACTTAGCAACCGAGCTATCAACAAAATAGTTTACAGTTTGCTTCCCAACGATTGCATGCTCAATCACCAGGGAATCAACCACCAGCATTTCAGCCGATTCTTGCACCACAATAGCAGGCTTGCTAAGTAGCTACATCGGTGCAATCAGCTAACCAACAAACGGGTATAGACCCAAACATGATAGTTGAGACCATCAAAAAGTATTTCTGTGTACAACTAAGACCACTCAACAAGTCTGTATGCCGAAAGCCATATCCAAAATATATAGAGAAAATAACGCCTTTGCCGAGGGAATTTGAGATTCCAGATTTCACTATTTTCTTAGGCGAAGATGAAAGGTCTACTATGGAGCACATTAGCCGATTCACTGCTTACTGTAGAAAGGCAAATCAAAATGAGTATTATAAGCTCCAACTATTTCCTTTATCTTTAACTACCACGACTTTTACTAGGTATTCGTCTTTGCCTCCCAATTCTGTTCGAAATTGGGCAGATATGGAATGGTTATTCCATGATTGCTTTTATTGGCCTGAGCCGAAGGTTATGGTGGCCGATCTCATGAGCCTTAAGCAATGGGATAGTGAGATGGTGGCCAATTTTAGGGAAAGATTTGTTAGGTTGAGGAACAAATGCAATGTCAAATTGCTAGAAGTTGATTATGCCATCATCACTATAAGCAATATGCATCCTCGGCTAAGAAAGAGACTGATTGTTCTAAAATATGCAAAGCTCAATCAACTAATAACCAAGGTCTCTAGAATTGAACAATTTATCATGAAGAAAGAGTAGAAGAGGTCTAACGAAACAGGAGGCCTGGGACCACAATTAATCTCAGCTGACAACTACGACTCGGTTGAAGAAGAAATGGCTAAAAGATCAATGTCAACCGAGATGCTGACAGCTACAATTTGCAAGAGGAAGCCACATACTTGCCCAACTTATAGGTCAGTCGGGTAAGGCTTTGAAGGGAACCTTGCAATGGCTAACCCTTTTTAGAGCTGAGGCAGAATATAAGAATGATGTGTTGGGGGGCGAGCGAGAAGGAAGAGTAGAGGCCGGATCAAGTCAAGTTTAATTCTACTAGACCAAAAGTTTACTAAGTGATAATTCATGAAACATTCATGAACTAATTGGTTGGCGGAGGATGCATCTTCGAAAGCTGCAAAAGAAAAAGAAAGATAGAAGAATTGATAATCCCTGGAAAATGCATCATTTCAGCTTCGTTGCTTGTCACTTAGCTGGAAGATGCAGGGGGTATTATGTTGGCATCAAAAGATTACGGCTAGCCAAGGATGGATATCGGCCGAACAGAAATATCCGGAAGAGGCAATATTCGAACAAGTTCAACCGATAGCCGGAGAATAGTTAGCTGAAGAATGAATGATGATCGACGGCTGACACAGAGTATGTTGCTCCGCTTAAATTGATCGAAATAGGCCAAAATATTCAGCCAAACTTTAATTGGCCGACGGTTGAAATCTTAGTGTTAGAATAACCATTGCTGCATATCTACGGAAAGCCCAAGACGAGAATGTCGACATGGCAACCTGGGTTGGCTTAGTTAAGGCCGTTTTAGACCTAAAAAAATGCCTTGTCGATATTGTTTCGGCCATTTTTCTATTTTACCTCAACTAATTTGCCTTGCATTTTATTATTAGGATTCTAACTGGGTGTAGTCACCTATAGGAACTCTTATTCACATATTTTGAGGCTTAATAGCTAATATGGGTTCCAGACGATAATCGACGGCTGATTTAGCCATTAGTTGATAGCCATTGACTGATAGTTGACAATAGCTATTAACTGAGGGCATGAATTTCCTATTGGGCTTTGCAAAGCCTTTTTAATAGTTGGTAATCAATATCAGTTCTAGGTTTTGGTTGGAGAAAGAACGTGCTTTAGCAGTTGAGGGAAGGAGTTTGACCAAGTCTATGAGCACTCCCTAGAAAATAGGAGCAACTGAGGAAGGCAGATTCTAATTCAGAAAGTGGGGAGATAGATGAAAGGTAAAGAGCGATTTAAGCAGTTACCACTACGCTAAGAAGAGTGCACTCAAGGAAAATATGGAAGACGGTTACGAGGCAGTTACCAAGAGGAAGTTTGCTGACCATGTTTGTATGATAACGTGGTTAATAAATGCCTTAGGATAACTATTAAGTTTTTATGTGTATAAATAGCCTAGAGTACAATCTGTAAAACCATTCCCCAATCAAATGGATCAAACACAAGCCTCTTTTACATTTATCTTAATGTTTTCCTGCACTTTACATTACATTCCTTGCCTTTACTTTTCAGTACTTTACAGTATTTCTTTACCTCACTTTATTTACAGCATTTCATTTACTTTCAGTTTGGTTAAGTTTCAATTCATTTTATTAGTCTTCAATTGTTCACTAATATCCTTTTGGTGACTTGATTTGCTAATCTGCCTGCCAAACGCTATTCAGAGTAGTTTAGGAACTCATTTGCTGAGAGACAGAATCCCTCTCTTAATACTAATCACCTGATCGTGAGAATCGGTTGTGTTTTACACTAGCTGAACCTCTTGATAATCTTGGAATAGTTTCTTGACATGCCTTGACTTTCAACCCATTCGGTTAGCCAAATATTTTTATGCGAAACAAAATGTAACAAATAGTGAACATATGTATTTAATTTTTAATTATTTATGTCATCATTTCTCATGTTCTATTTCTTTCCCGTTTTCCTTATTATTATTATTATTATTATTACTTTTACTATCATCATCTTCATCATCATCATCACTACTACATCCTTTTAATGACCTTTATCAAATAGATTTTTAATAAGTTAACTTGTAATTTGAAATAATTATTTGATTTTATATTTTTTTTCACACCAACTCATTTTCAAATTAAATTTTACACATTTGATTTAGTAACATAAGTTTTAGCAAATATAGAATAGTTTTGTTATGTTTTAAAGTATACATCTAACTCACAAAGATTGATTGAGTTAATCAAAATAGTGTTATCACGTTGACTTCAATAAATGCACGGATTATCGTAATATATATATATAATCTTACTAAAGTTTTTAATATCAATAATATATTATTCAAGAAAGAAAAAGTAGAAAAAAAATTAGTATTTAGTTGAGAGAAATAGTAGAAAGAAAATATTAATTAAGCAAGAAAAAAAGTTAAAATAGCAATTAATGTGAATGAAAGTAAATTTACAAAATTAACCATAATTATAAGTTAATTAACTAGTTTCAACTACTGGTAGCCCGATGTTGCTTCAACTAGTTTATCAATGTTTGGCAAGGGATAGGAATCTTTAAGGTAGGTCTTATTGAGGTCTATAAGATCAATGCACATACGCCATGTTCTACTAGACTTTTTTTCAACTAGAACTACATTGGAAAACCATGTGATGTACTTGATTTCTTGTATGGTTCTCGCCACTAAAAGCTTTTTTGTCTCTTCCTTTACTATGTTCCTCTTATCCTCAATCAGTTTCTTCTTCCTCTAGGCAACTGGTCTAGCTGTTGGCTCTATGGACAGTTGATGTCACATGAAGTTAGGGTCGATGCCTGGCATGTCTACAGGAACCTAAGCAAATAAATCAACATTTTTTTCTAAGAGCTTGGTCAACCTTTTCTACATTCATCGAGTAACAAGGCTTTGATCTTCATGTAGCAATCCTCCCTCAAATTTACCTTTACTCCTACAAGCTCTCCTTCAGGTTGTGGCCTTTCTTCCCAGAAATCTCTGCTTGGATCAAGGTCGGCCAAGTTTACATTGGTTTGTCAGAGCGTCATCCTTTCGTCAACGTTGGGCACCAGCTTCATGGGTTCAACCTCTTTGATTCTTAAGCGATCCACATAACACTGCCTAGCCTCTTTCTGATCTGTACAAATGACTGACACTTGGCCATCGAGGAGGAGAAACTTCATTGCTAGGTGTAGAGTAGATACAATGGCTCTAATCTTATTGAGTAACGACCTTCTGAGGATGGCGTTGTACAGGCTTTCCTCGCCCCACGATCAGAAATTTAACCAGAATGGAGAGCACTCCTGCAAATATTGTCAACAACTCAATATGTCCTTTTTACTTGGACCTGTTCACCTACAAATCCCATCAGGGTGTTGTGGAATGGGCAAATATACTCTTTTGAGAGACCTAGCTTATTAAATACGTTCATAAATAGGATATCAACTGAGCTCCCTTGATCTACTAACGCTTTCCGAACTTCAAAGTTTGCAATTATCACTCTTACCACCATTGGATCGTCTTGGTTGGCATTAACTCCTTAAAAGTCTTCATTAGTAAAAATGATAAGGATGGTTGGATCTGAGTGGTGTAAAAGGACATGGCCGACGCTCATAACCACCTGAACAGCTCAGAGGTCCTTTCTTCTTATCGATTCTATATGGCCTCCACTTGCAAATTCTCGAGCTATTGTGTTGATTATCTCCCGAATGGGGAGATTCTACTTAGGAGTTGCTTGGGTCAGGTTGTTAGGTAGGTCGGTCTACCTTATGACTTGCCTTGGGTTATGTTTTGTGAAGGTGAACGTGGTGAAAGTTGTCACCGGGGACTCCTTTGTATATATCTGTCCAATCTACTACTTCTAACTAGGCTCTCAACAGGTCTCAGAATCCTGCACATTCTTCTGTGGTATAGCCGAATATCTTGTGGTACTCGATCCACTCACAAGCCTTGAAACATCGGTGTCGTGGTGTAACATTCTGAGTTCTAAAGGTAGACCGGAATAGAAGAAATCTCGGGCCCAAGGCAAGAGCAAAAATGCAATCAGGTAAAATATAGAAAAAGTAGTGATGAAATTATAATTATTAGACTAAAATGACAAAATTATAATTAAGACTTTACAATTGTCGAGAGGGGCATCAGTAGAAAAACTCTATGTTTGAGGTTTATTCTTAAACCTTATGATATTGGTAGCTAATTAAAATATTTGTAACAACTTTAAATTGAGATTTTCTATCCATGATTTTAAATAAACGCATAAAGTTACTCGCACAAAATAGTGGTAACTCGGGTAACTTAAAACACCCAATTGGATAATCAAGCACCTTGAATTAGTCCTCAAGGGTCTTATATTATTTATGGGCATGAATATCAATTAAAACCCCTCTTAGTGATTAAAGTTGAGCCACTCAAATTCAAGCCTAGGAGAATTTAATTTTACTTCAAACCCACCAATAAAATTTTACTCATAAAGCTTAAGTAGTAAGCTAACCTATCAATCAATAGGATGTTACCTATCACCTTAAGCTACTAACCAACATTTTCTTCCTGTTTTGGCCCTGGATTTTCGGCCACTCCCCTCCATTCTTCCTTCACGATTTTTCTTCTCCACCTTCCTTTCTTCTCATCATCTCCATAGCCATGAGCCTCAAACTCATGGTTGATGGCTTTTTTGGCCTCAAAACTACTTGCTCCTTTTATAAAAATTGATCCTTATCCCCTTCTCTACAATATCCCTCCATCAATTTAATAATAAAACTTCAACTGGAGTTTCTCCACCTTCATAGGAGCTGCTGCCATGGAGGAAAAAGGAAGGCTAAAAATTGCTTTGGTCTTCCTTATTTTCATAGTTTCAAGGATTTTAAGGTAGATATCCCAAATCCTTAATTATTTGATGTTTTGTGTGATTATGTGGCTGATATTACCTCTTTGTGTTATCATGTATTAATCTTATATGATGTTTATATGACTCTTTTTTAGTGATTTAAGATAAAAAAAAGCTTGATTTAGTTTGAAGATTATGCCAAAAGAGTAGGATAGAACCAAAACAAAAAGTTATGGAATGAACCCCTAGAGTGACGTCCATATAGCGGAGCTCATATCTCAACCCATAGAACTCGAATTTGAATGAAACTAATTTTAGATGAGACTAGACTCCAATAGCAATTCAGGAATATAAATTATAAGACCATTAGGTTTAAAATAAATTAGTTATGAATTTTTGAAATTGACTGTTAAATTTCACTCTCTACCTTGACCAAAGTGTGAAGTGAAATGCATAATTTGCCCTATTTAACTTCAAATTAAGTAAAACTAATTTTGTTAATAAGCTAATACATAGGAAAATATGTCATAAAAATTTCAAAACTAAATAATGAGTAGGTTTCCCTCAGTAATTCTTTGAATTTGACCCATACTTTGATCGGGTTAAAATAAGACATCCTATGTGAGGAGCTTATAACTTGAGATCTTGTTATCCAATTGGAGTGAAACTTATGAGGATTAAAAGATAGTTCTCATAGCTACAATTTGATACAAATTTCGGATAGAAATGATATAGGGTGAATTTGTAGGGATTTTCTAAAGTTAAGTGTACAAGTCTATCTTGAAATAAGATAACCTTGAGTAAAACTTTAATAACTCAAGTTATATACATCAAAATCTAGTGAAACTAAAAAGGCTCAAAAGTAGATAAATCAGGCTACAACATAGTAAATTTCTAGGTCAAAATGATCAAAAATAGAAATTTGGTAAAATTTAAAAAAACAGGGCAAATTTAAGGAAAGTGGTATAACTTCAAAATTACCTTGAATTAAAGGCTCCATAAGCTATAAAGAGTTCAAAGGCATGAGTTTTATGTAATTTCACACTAAAATAATGTTGTATTAATATATTATTTATGACAATTTTGATTACCATGACTAGCTAGCTGTATGTATACTGGTTGCATATTGGGATGTCTTTATGTTTCAGCAATCATACTGCCGAATTTCCAATAGAAGCATATGAATGTTATGATATATATGTATGATATGAATCATATGCATAAATGCATATAGTGTGTGCATGCATGATCATGTTCAAAAAAGAAGAAAGAGTATAAGAACTTACAAAGTGACGTACCAAGCATGGACGATACTATTTAAGACTTGGGCCAGTCCCTGACAAGATTTAATGGGAATAGACTGGTGAGGGAGTCGGGAGAAGTACACTTGACAATCCTGTATAAGAACAAACTCAGTCCTGACAAGCAGGCAATTACTCAAAGGTGAGAGAAGTTATTTACCTCCAAGGGACCAAATAAAGGAAAACAAGAGACACTGCACTTTGAGGACGGCAATACGTAACGCTCAAGTGCAGACCCATACAAACATCCTAAGGACGGCAATACATAACGCCTAAGTGTGTCAAGTAGTATGAGTAATTGCGTATGCATATTTAAGTATTTCATTATGCCATAATGTTATTATGTTTATGATTGAAATGTTATATTGTTAATATTATTATATTTGTTATGAAACATGTCAAGTGTTTGCTAAAAGAAACCTATTTCAAAAAGGAAATTTTTAAACTTAAAATTAAACCAGTACTTATGTATACGTGTTCATATTTTCATAATAAACCAAAATGACTAGAATATTTATGATGATACCTTATATGTTTAGTGGATTAAGTATACTTATTGAGAATCTTATGTTCTCACTACCTGCTTGTTTATTTTCCATAAATATTCCAATATGTAAAACATATTTCAAGTCTGCAACAGATGTTTTGGGACACTTCCAAA
The DNA here is from genome assembly GCA_031439585.1 of Pterocarpus macrocarpus. Lineage (NCBI taxonomy): Eukaryota > Viridiplantae > Streptophyta > Magnoliopsida > Fabales > Fabaceae > Pterocarpus > Pterocarpus macrocarpus. The sequence goes on along the minus strand of CM062513.1, from coordinate 28,375,907 downwards.
GCTCACAAACTAGACTTGGTGTCCAATCCGAAAGACTAAAGTGGGCAGCCTGTTAAGAAAAATGCCGATCGCAGGCCAAAGACAGAGTCTATAAACGGATTCCATTGAGTTTTCTTTTAAATTGTAATCATATTACTTTATATGTACCAAATATTGGAATTATAAACCTTTATCAAGTAATGAAATATGAAGTTTTTAAGGGCCATATATTTTATTTCCTTATTTAGAAATGTTTTACAGCACCCATAATGACATCTAAATACAACTCCATAGCTCAAACATGGCATGTGTTTGGAGAGTGTTCCAGGTAGGAGGTTTGTCAACCTGTACTGTAGATCTCTCAAAGGATGGTTAACTTGGATATGTTACACGGGATATAGGCGTGATATACGAGGGGTGGAAGAGAAGTCCGGCTATCATAGTAAATTCCTCGCTCCTGTCTCCTTGAGCCTAAACCCCTCAGACTCAAGTGGCGATCTTCCCTGACTCTTTGTTCCTTAGGCACATTCTTGGTTAGTGCCCTCTGATCTTCCCTCACCTTTTTTTGGTTGTCCGCTCCTTCTTCAACTCGGATATATCCAGCCACTCGAGTTCTTAACTTGTCAAATGTGTCCGGGCGTGAGATGTCCAAGGATGAGAACCATTGTTGTGCTACTTCCGACAATGTAGATGGAAAAGCCTTATAGCATCGGAATCTCCCAAGATCAGCATCGCATTTTTGAATGCATTAACATGGATCTAAGGATCAGTTGTACCATCATACAACTTGAGATGGACTAGGGGTCGGTATGTTTGGGGGACAGGCTCGATCATGATGAACTCAATAAATAGGTGGCTCAGGTGATAATCTAGAGGCATTTCCAAATGGGATGACTAATATGAGTGATGAGAATGAGTATGGGAAGGTGGTGGTAGTGATGGTGTTGGTTGCGGATGAAAATCGCCATGCTCATTGAAGGATTGATTATTTCGGTCAAGGCAGTTGATCTGTTCCTGCATGTTCTGTAAGGTTTTGAGGATCATGTCCACGACTAGGTTGGGAATGCCTCCGATCAGGGGTTGGGACCACCACTGTCATTTTGGTTGGCATTCAGGGTGGGATCTCCTTCTGGGGTGATGTCAAGGGTGGTGATTTTATGGGTTTTGCAGTTGCAAACCGTGGTTCAACAATTGGGGTTAGGAAGGCATGAGTTTTGAGAATACTGCGTGCTACGCGTATCTACCATGAAAATGGCAACCCGTGCGTCACTTGCAATGTAGAGAGTGGAGTGGAAGAGGTTTTACCTTTTCTCAAGACAATGCAAAAATGCTCTAGTCTTGAACTCTAAGATAGGGTAAGCTGGTGTTTAGGTTTGAAATGTTCTAACCTCCATTGTAGAGAGAAATAAGGTACATATAAGATCTGGTACCATTATGGTAGGAGGTCCCGTTTGAGTGTGAATTAAAGAAGAGAATTCTTAATGGATCAGGGATCAAAGAGAGAATCCCATTGAGGACGTAAATGTGAGTTAATGAAAAAAATTTTGTTTCCATGCCAAGTATATGAAGATCGATAAGTTGGCCTCCGAGGTCAACCGTGCCAGGTATGTGAAGATTGATGTATCGGCCCCTAGGGTCAAGACACGAAATAAGTAGCCTTGGAGTAAGTTGGACAATCGGGTGCAGAGAGGTTGGGAGGCCGACCAAGCCACAAGCCTTCCAGCCATGAGCTAAAAAGAGCGAAGAAGTTTAAAGTGTAGACTAGGTGCGAGAGGTCAAGAGGTCGACGAGCCACAAGCCTTCTAGCCTTGAGCTCGAAAGAGTGAAGAGATTTAAAGTGCAAGCCAAGTATAGGGAGGTCAGGAGGCCGACCGGTCCACAAGCCCTCCAACCTCAAGCTCAAAAGAGCAAAGAGGCTTAAAATGTAGGCTAAATATGGGGAGATTAGGAGGCCGACCAAGCCATGGGCCTAGAATCTACCCCCTACTACTGTAGTTCCTTATTTCTAGTTTTTTTTTTTTTTTCCCTAGAAAGTTTGTCTCTTTTGCTCAAAACAATGAGTATATCCTAATAACACTCGACATATCATGGACGTGCTTTCTTCACCCATTAAAATAAGAAAATAATAATTTAGTCTCAAAAATTGCATTCCATAATTCAAGTAGTTCATGGTGTAACATATGTTAATTAACTTTAATGGAGACGTTAAAGTGACATGTTAAGTGCCAAGTTATCTTCTTAGGTGACACTCATAAAATATTATAACCTAAATAGTGTCAGATGGATTCCACTTGCCTATTATACCAAATATTAATTATTAGAACTCAACACACAACATTCAACCAAACTACCATCTAATTTGGTATCAACACCTAAATAGACCTCACTTAGACACTAGTCTAAGTTATATATATATATTGAATAATTTTCTTTTGAAGAAACTTTTCATAAAACTCATCGTTGGATTGAAAGTTCATATGTACATCAATTACGACTATAAAATTTTACATTAATTTGAAATCATTTAACACATTTTATAAACCAATGTTATACATACTTCTTAAATATATACAAATAATAACTATTTCATCACATTCTTCTTGGCGTCTAACCTTTTTAGAAAAAAAAAAATTCAACACATAATCATTATGATAAATAATTATAATTTAATATAAGAGTCAAATTAATAAGAACTATATTTTACAAAATATTATTAAAGATGTACATATGTCAAATCTTTTACTATTGTCAATCAATCCTTCATTGATATATAACTCATTATAGAATATAATTATTATCAATTTAACTATACATACTTGTCATATTGATCATTGTCAAATTTCAAGCAGCCTAAGTTTGACGTGACATTTTCCAAATTTCATCTAAGCCTTTTAAATTTAGTTTTCTTAGGTCTATTTTATTATTCTCTTTTTTGAAGGGAATATAATACCACTCTTTTAAAATGTTACATTGGATCCATTTAGTTAAGATTTTAAAAGAAGTACTTCTTAAAAAGTAGAAGTAGAAGCAAAAGTAGAAAATTATTTTTTATTTGAATATAATTGTATAAGTATTTTTTATCAAAATTAGAAATTATTAAATTATTTGAATATAATAAATATAGAAGTACTTTATTTAATAAAATTAAGAATATGAAGAGAGAGAGAGAGAGAAAGGATGAGAGTGAGAATAGAGTATTAATTTTTAAAAATTTTAAGGATAAAATTATATTTGAATGAGAAGAAAATAATTGTAAATTTTAAGGAATAATATTTTCTTTCTTCTATTACTTCTGCTTCTGGAAGAAACAACTCCCTATCTGCTTCTATTTTTTTTTTAAGCACAAACAAACAATATTAAAAATTTTATAAGTATTTTTTTTTGAAAAATTTTAAAAAATAATACTTCTTTTTATACCATAAACACAAACAAATGCACCTATTGTGTGATAGAAAAATTACAGTTATGGCATGGCAAGTCACCACACTTGGAGGCTTTTTTTTTTCCTCCTATTTTTTTTTTTTTCAATCTAAACTACTAGCATCCAAAGTCCACTAGACTTCAACTACCAATTTTTCTTTTTTTTAATTACGTACATCCAACAATGCTGCGATTATGAACTAAGAACAGGCTATCAGACATATCCTATTACATAAATGAGTTTTAAAATGAAACTTGTTTCCTAACAGCTATTAGACACTCAAATTAACCTATCTTAACTATATTTAAGTTAGGTAATAGTTTTTTATGATATTATAACTTAACATAGTATTATAGCTGGAAGGATGTTACATTACCATTGCAAATTTAAAGACCACTTAGACGGCAAAGCTCTCTCTTCCGAGTTTTAAAGGAATGGGTATTAGGAGCTAATTGGGTGAAGCCAATTTAAGTTGACATCAACTTGAGGCACCTCTATCTTCAGATTGGGAATCATTGGTATGAAAGCTTCCCATGAAGCAGCTGTTTCTTCATCGCATATCACCTTTAAATTCTCAAGATTGGTGACTGAGAATGGCAATTCACAGTTTGCACAGCTTGTCATGTAAAGGTTTCTTAAATTAGACAAATTACCAATGTCCTCAGGTAAATTTGGAAGGCTTATGCAGTTTGATATGTCAAGAAGTCGTAAATTTGAAAGCCTTCCAATAGAATCTGGTATCCCTTCCAAATCAGTACAGTAACTGAGCATTAGGAGCTCCAAATTTCTCAACTTTCCAATTTCTTTGGGCAGTGCAGAAAGCTTGTGGCAATTAGTAATCCTGAGCTTCTCCAGCGGGGTAATATCACAGACCGCATCGGGCAATCCCACCATATCTTTGCAGTAGTCAATGTTCAACTCTACTAGATTTGGAAGTGCTTCTGAAATTAGGATGTTACCGCTTTTGAAAGCCTGACTCGTATTACACATGTAGAGGGATAATTTTCTTAGATTCTTCAATACGCCAAAGGAAGGAACAGAAATCTGCTCTAGTCTGATCCTTTTCAGGTTTGATAAGGAATCGAGTAGCTCAAAATTGTTCAGCTCAGAAGGATGGAAACCATAATTTGTGACTATGAGAACTTTTAGTTTATTCATTTTCTCCACAAATTCTGGAAAGGAGTACTGCTTAGTTCGAAGATGTAAAATCAGAACCTCAGCTTCAGTTGTTTGCACGTTGGACCAATATGAAAGGCAACTTTCATCTGCAAATGCAAACCATAACGTGTCAGTGGTGGAAGAGGGATGAAAGGGAAATCACTGCAACTCTTATTAGCATTCCCTTTTGTTTGTAAATAAGTGTATATACGTTTAGAGAAAGGTGTAAGCATAACTAACCCGTTGATATTGACAATGTGCGGGCAGGGACCTGTAGTGGCTTCTGTTTAATGCACCATCTAAGATATTTTGAAAATATGTTGGCAATCATAGCTGGCTTCTTCCCCCCATTCCCATGCCGCCACTCACATGTATTTTCACTCATGTCAATAGTCAGTCTGTGTCTATGTTCTATTGGTTCTTGATTGTTTTGATAAATTGCAATTTCTCTTAGAAGATCATGCAGGACGATGAAGTGGTTATTATAGTAATAATTGTCCGTGTCACAAGCATTTTTCCTGATAAATGAGCAAAAATAAATCTTTTAGAAACACAAAATCCTTGACAAGATTAAGAATACTAGCTCTCTATTGAATAGATCAATTACTATGCTCAACTATGTAGTCAGATTAAGTTCATAAAAATAAATCCAGAGTTACATAATGTGAGAAGTTTATATTTACTCCAATATAAATGGCCATTTTGGAGCTACACATCCTAATGAATTATTTTTTCTATAGAACATAATTCATGTTATAAAATTAGGATTAAGTGGAACAAAGGATTTGTACCTTGCTACTAAGAGATTAGCCAGATTCATAGAGTTTAATGTGTTGATGACGGTCATTGCTTCTAGGCCGTCATTATCCAGTTCATACAACTCTGCCCACATATCAATGAGAGCAGTAACAGGGATTCTTTGATCTTCAGGAAATAACCCCAGGTCCATGAAGCACTCCTTTATGACGGGCTTATCCTCCAAAATTTCCAAGATCTTTTCGAGGCAGTTTATTAATTCAGCATTAGAATCAAGTATAGAGCGACCTTGTGACAATTTCTCTACCATCTTGAGCCAAAAATCATAAGGCTGACGACTGAGTGATCTACCTGTCACTATAATGGCAAGAGGTGAACCCTTGCAATTTCTCACAACCTGCATTTCAGTGCAACCAAATATACTCAGTAACCAATGGGGTATGACTTAGGCATCCAAGAAGCAAGTAATCTAGCCATTTTATTGCTTTGAGGGCCCAGAGCATGGTTTCCTGTAACTTTTTTCATTTTTTGGTTAATTCAATATTTTTTTTTTTTTAAATTAGGCTGAGTGGTCATGTCCAATCATGAGATGTCTGCTTTGCCAGACAAACTTGAAACAAAGAGAACAAGTACAGATACTCCCACATATCAGAAAGTAAGAATAAGCACCTTTTGGACAATATCTTCATTAGGAATATTTGAGCAGCTTTCTTCCAAGAGAGCAAAGTGACGGAAAAGTGTTAATGCATCTTCATGATTAAGTGGTTTTAACATACATGAGGTGCCAAATCTAGGAAATGCAACCCTTGAAGTCACCAGGATTTTATAATCTGACATCTGGATCTTAAATTTCTCAACAAGGGCTTCTGAGCCAGGCCAAACATCATCCAGGACCAACAGTATTGGACTTCTCCCAATATGCCTCAGCAAAACTCCCATTCGGTTAACTGCATCTTCGTCGCTTTGAAACTCAGGCACTCGATATCCACAGTGTTCAAATAGTCTCTCTACAATGATCTTCAATTTGGGTGTTTTTGAGAATGTGACAAATAGAATATTTTCCTTGAATTTATCTAAGGAAACCAAAGAGATCTGTGAGTGCAGGAGCATTTGATATCTTGTATCATTTCAGAATGCATATATGTCATTCATTTCACTATGTGACTATATCCAATAGAATAATTTAGCTGAATGATTTATTACTACATCTAAAATTCTACAAAAAAGAAGCGTAAAGAAACTAAGACATGTGAAAAGAAAATGCTTCTTCAATCTGAAAGCAGCGTTTGCAAAGAGTAGGAAATGTCTAGGATATTCCATTTGATGTAATTTGGACAATAATGAACTCTATTATTCATATATTAACTTCTGAGATCAGGAGCTGGAGGGGCATAAGATAAAGTATCAGTAAGCTGCTCTACACATCACAAATAGGAATTTGAAACACTCAGCATGCAATTATTCTCATCCTATTACTTATAAACTTCCACACAAGCTTGAATACCATATGATGTTTGCATTTTTCACATTAAAATTTTCCGAATCTCTTTCTGGTGCTATCTTTTGTAATAATAGTTCATGACAAAGTAGTGTATGTGAGAGAGCGCGTACACGGGAAGATGTTATGAAAAATTTAATGAGAAAATAGCTATAAGTCTAAACAAATTCTATACTGGGCATAGAATCATGGTGATTTACTCTTTAACTAGTTAGCCAATTAATGAGGCATAAGAAAACCAAAGAGGGGTTAACACTTTACCTTTAACTTGTTCGTCCCAACAGAGCTTTGTAGCTAAAGTGGTCTTCCCTGAACCTCCCAACCCAGTCAAAACAAGGATGGACACGCCATCCCTGAGAACCTCCGCCTTCAATTTCCTCAGATGCTCATCCAAGCCAACGGTGAACGTTGGGTTTTCAGGAACACCACAAGGACGCTTCCCTTGACCAGAATTAACCCTCTTTTCGAAATTCTCCCTGCTAAGGAGCTCAAGAATCTCCCTTACCTTGTGGAGTGTCTCCTTCACATCATCCCTTAGAGCTTTCTCCGCATCAGCGTCGAAGGAATCATTATTCCAGCTATGGCACCAAGAGAAGAACTTCTCCAGCCAGAGGGTCAAAGAGAAGCACTTGCAGCATGGAGCACCTTCCCCTGAATCATTTTCTTTGATGAGAGCTGTTATCTCCTCTCTGGGTGGATCAAGGAATTCGTTGTATTGCTCGATCTCCTTGACCAGAGGGGTAAAATCATTGAGGGTTAACCTCAGAAACAGCCTGGTTTGATTGCTTTTTCGAGCTTTTTCGACCATTTTGAGGATGTTTTCTAACAACGGTTGGAGTAGTGATACAAGAACTATAAATTGAGTGGTCTCTCCCATTCGTGACCGAGCTCTGTGTTTTTTTGTAATTATCTTTTGGTAAGAGAAAGAGAGAGAGAGAGAGAGAGAGAGGGGGGGGGTTTGCGTGTCCTTATTAATAAAGAAACAAGCAACTGGTTAGTACCTTGGAGGACAATCGATAAGGAACTCAAGCTACGAGGATAGACAATTGAAGGATTGAAACTCGGAGGCGGGAGATATATATAAAGGGCACACCGCCAACAATTTCAGGCAGCAATTGAAATTACAGCTTCCTCTGGTCTTTCCAGTCCGCGTCTTTACTTTTCCGCGAAATTTGTTACACTGGGCAGTCGCCAGGCAAGGAAAGTTACAGAGGTATATTATTTGCATATATTAAAAATTTTAATATTTTAATATTTATTTTAATTTTTTTTATTATTTATTTTATTTTTTTATTTTTTTTATAATTTTTTTTTATCTTTAAATATTTAAGATATTTACCTATTCTAAGATATAAAAAATATTTCACAAAATTATAACTTATAAATATTATTTTAAACTGTCTATATATAAAAATTAAATAAAAATTAAAAATCACTCGCTTTTCAGTAAGTTTAATACTTTTGGGAAAAATCAATCGCTTTCCGTCACGTTTAAAACCTCTGCTCTTCTAAGTTTTGGTGGATGACATTGACAGGTAAGCGGTGACTACTTGTATATTTGGATGAGAAGGAAAAAATTAAAAAAAAAAATAGAGAAAAAAAATTTAAAAAAAATAAATATTTTTTATGTTTGAATTAAAAAAATTAAAAAAAAATAATAATTGTAGTAAAATGATATTTATATTTTTATTATAATAAGATATAAATATATTATTTTTATTTTATTTTTAGTATTTTTTATTTATTTAATTTTACTAAAATTATCCCTTTTTTATTAAATAAGAACTGTTTAATGCTTTTAATTAAATATTATTTATTTTTATTTTAATATTTTTATTCTTTTTTATATATTTTTAAGAATTTTTCATTTAGTAAAGGATAGAATAATTTTTTTTTTGAATTTTCTCTGCAGCTTCTGACATTTTTTCGCATAACCGCGCAGAAAAATTTTGGCATGGATCCCACGCCTATTTTCCCTTCTCCTTGACTGTTCTTAGACAACCAAAGTGAAAATTGAATATTCTTCTCCTTTACTTTCCACGGCAGTTCTTTCCCCCTTTTTCTTCGAAAACAAACAGATACACGTCTACACCCAATAGGACGAGATGCGGAAAAGACAAACCAAGGTCCTATGGATCTGTTTGTAATGGATCTTAGAATAGAGGTCCATTCATGGTCACTATTTGTTTAATCCTTAGATTGACAAAAAGCATAATTGATATCTAATAACTTTTCCAATCTAGTGGCAAAAAGCACACTGACCATAACTGGATCCTTGTGACTCAGCATAAACTGACCTCCTACGCGCCTTCTCTTGGGAACTTGTGATTCTGTAATAGCCTTCTAGCCTTTGTTAAAAGTTGCAGTGGGACCATGTCAAGGCTCTTCCTCCGCGAAGTGAGGAGAAAATGGATGACCAGCGGTGTGATTAGGGATAGATTCTCTTTATGAAAAAATTTTACTTCATTTTATTTTATTATATGTTAATTTTTATTATTAATTAAATTTTTTTATAGGTTGTATACATAATTTTATTTTTTAATCAATAGTAAAATTGACATATGATAAAATCATATAAAAGTTTAATAGATATATACTAACAACGTAAAATAATTTTATACTGTTAATCAATAGAAATATTAAAAAATGAGAAATTATATGATGAATCATTCATTATAATAGGTAATTATTTATAGGAATTGGTAATTTCTATTTATACTATCAATATATTTAAATTAAACTCAAATTTTAATATAAGAAAATTCATTTTTTGGTCTATTTGATTTAAAATTTGGTATAATTACTTTTAAGATAATTGAAATTAAAAGAATTAATTTTAAAAAATTTGATTTATATTTAAAATTGATGTTAGAAAAAGTAAAGAGTTTAATTGCCATAAATTAAAAGTGTAAAATATTCATACACTCTCAATTAACGAAAAGCAAGGGAATTGTCATATCAACTAATAAAATCCATTAAGTTTCAAATTATTATTATTTATGTAAAAAAAATTAAGCTATTTTGTTTACTATATTAATTAATAATGCCTTTATTAAAATCTTCAAACAAAATTATTGTTGTTTGAGTCATGGAAACCAATAACAATAACTTGGAGCTTGTTTAAGGAAATGCTAACATATCGAATTCAGGTTACTCCATTTTTATTTTTTTTGATATATAGGCAAAATGCTCGACCCTAGAACAGGGGAGCAGAACAAACAAAGTCTGCGCTATATCAACAGCAAGTCGAAGAGATACTAGCAGACTAATAATGTCACAAAACATCAAAGCAACACAAACACCATTTCATGAAGCCTGCATATGTACAGCTTATATATCAACTATCATAAGTTCATAACATAAAAAAGAAGCGAAACAGAAAAAGGAAAACAAAACAAAACAATGCTATCATAAGTTCAGGTTACTCCATTTTTCTGCCCAAATTCTTCATTGGTCCATTTGGCATTTTTTATTTGTAATTTGTAATTTGTAAATCATTTTCATTGATTTTTAAATTTTTAATTTATAATAATTTCGGTTTCCTTATTAATTCAAGGTAAATATCATTTCCCTAATTTGTGGTAATCACATAAAATTAGACAATATAAGAGTTGATTTTCTTTCAAGTCATTAATATTTTTTTTTTCAGGTGAAGATCAATTCATTAATATTAGTATAACGGGTAACAATAAATAAAGACATAATATCATATCTATAATTTTCTTTGATATAAATATCATTACAGATTACACATTAATATATATTCATATATAATAAAACCATAATATCATATCATCATATCTATAGTTTATACTCTTCATAAAAAAAAATGTTTTCACGCCCAAATATAATTTCAACAAAAAAAAATGAAATTTTATTTACTTTAATATATTTTTTCTATAATGTTTATTTGAATTATTTAGTTAAATGTAAATCAAATATCATTAATTTATAACTGATTTGTATAATATTTTATTAATTTATAACTGATTGTGTAAGAATTCTTTATTTCCTTAATTCTTCATTGGTCCATTTGGCTAATTTTATTATTTATTTTATTATTTCATTGATTTTTAAATTTTCAATTTTTAATTTCATTTAATAAATGGCTGAGCAGTTTTGATTCCTTACTTTTAATGTGATGTCAATGCAATATATGTGCAGTTTTGATTCCTTACTTTTAATGCGATGTCAATGCAATATATGTGCAGTTTTGATATACCTATATAGGATGTTGCTAAAATAGTCCTTAAATCAAGATGGTCCTTAAATTTCGTTCATTGAATTTTTTATATAATATTCTTTATATAATAAAATAATTATTTATAAAAAATTTTTATAGACAAAATTCAAGGACCATCTTGATCCATAATTCATCAAGGATCATATTAAAACTTATCTACGTATATATATATCAGGATTGTGGTATGATATCATGCAATAAATATCCAACAAAATATTTGTAAATTGGTGTTGATCATCGTCTCATATCAATGCAACGGATGGAGAGATAAATTAGAGCATGAAAAGTTTTCAGACTTATATCTCAACTATCAAAACGTTTTGTTCTTCCTTGAGAAAATATTCACCCATTTCTATAACTTACTTCTTCTTTTAAGTGGGTATTTTTATTCTTCCTTTTCCTTTTCCTTTCTCCATTCATGCAAGTATCTTCATTCTATCTGCACTGTAATATTATTGATTCTTTACTCTTCTATCTTTTTCCTTTTCTTTTTTTAATCATTGCATTCTCTGATATTTGTTTCTATGTTTAACTTCAATTTGTTCATTTTTTGCTTTTTGTTGCAGATATAACATAGAATTCTTGATAGATTTATCTTTCCTTCTATTTCAAGTATATGTGTCCTCTCTTTTTTCTTTGTTTTCTTTATTTTATCGTTGCATTGTATGATTATTGTTTTGGTCTTTGCTTCAGTTCTTTGAAGGTTAGATAGCAAATTTTGACTACATTCTTCTTAGGTGGTGGTTTAATGTATTATTTTCCTATTTTTTATTTTATTTATGTGCTGGGATGCATGTATGTAATTCTCTATTTTGTGTTGAATTCTTGATGGACAATGTTTATTATAGATTTTATAATCGAAGTCTTTTCAATTATATGACTGCCCATTTTAATTATCTTTTTTGTTTATAGGGTAGGATGAAGCAGCACGGATTTAAGAGAAAGCCAGCATCCCATGGTGCGTTATTATCACACAAAAGCATTGGTTCTACCTGTCAAAGAACTTCTCATGGAGAGTAAATCAGAATCCTTTAGATCATTGGTCATTAGTGTTCTTTCTTAATACACAACTTTCTATATTTTTCATATTGGGATATCATAATGGTTCTGTATTCCTTGAATAAGTTATTTTTGTTTGAAATAATGTTTCTCTATAATCATTGTAATTGTAAACATTTCAAGTGATTTGTGAGGTGATCAAGTGTATTTTGACATCTTTAAATGGTTTGAATAAATTAAGTTACCTCTATGAATGAAGCAGAATGCACTTTCGTGCAAACAGAGAATTACTCTTTATGAATTATAAGTTTCATATAGTAGTTAAATGGGAACAAAATTGAGCAATGATCATGAAATGCAATGTTGGAAATTGAAAGCAATGTGAAGCATATTGTCTTGTTCATGTAGGCATATAAGCAACGTGGGAAAAAAGAAAGAGAGATGTAATGAAGGAATATTATTGTTTTAATATTCTAATAATGATAGCATTAATTTCACATAATGAAGTTTGAAATTACTCTAAAACAAATGGTAATAAAATTGTGATTGCTATGGTAATGATCAATTCAAATTTAGTATCAATTCTAGAAAATGGCCTCTTTAGGAGTTATGATAGTATTATATTTGTCAAGATTCTCCAGATGATATTTTAAGATTCTGCTATATTAGCTTCTTTTTTTTTTTTTTTTTACAGCCTTTATGAGTCTCTCTTTGATTAAGGATCTTTTTTTTTTGTCTTTTCAAAAAATAGAAACTATGAACCATTATAGGTTGGATATGTGATTGGATATGTGTTTATATATATTATTAGAAATATACTGCTATTCATGTTTTAATCAATTAAACTTTTGATTTATTTTGTTTGATTAGAAATTTTATTATTTTAGGTCCTGATGTATTATTATTGATTATTGTTATATTATTAATGTAATATTGATTATGGATTTTAATTTTTTAAAAAAATAGAAATTATGAGCCATTATTATTATATGATTGAAATAGAAATTTTGATTATTGATAAATTATAAATTTAGATTCTGAGTGTACCGCAATTAATTAGGAATTATAGGTGATAGCAATTAATTAATGGTAGCAATCAGATATACATGATATATATAAAAAAAAACTTTATAAAATATAATACCACAATCTTTAGAAAGAAATATATTTATTTTTGGTATTTTTTAATTGTTATTTTGATCCATCTTACCCAGCTCTGATTTGAATACAATAATTGTAACCTAATCCGATCCACTTGTTACTCTTCCTGCTTCATAAATTATTAACTTTTATTTCACACATTTATTATGTTTTTGACTTTCTAATTTAATTATTATTAAAATTAGATGAAATAAACTAAGAAGCATGCATGACATGACCAAAGAAGAGGTGTTCTTGCAGGATGAAAAAATAGCAAACATTATGGTGTAGAGGCTTAAGTTGCTATGCAAAAGCATATGTAATTTAGGATAGGTAATGAGCACAATTTCAGCTTATAGATATATTCCATAATAATTGGAGTATATCTTCCGAGTCCTTGCCTTTTTGGTTTTCTTATGTTGCTCTTTTAATCTTAAATCTTGCTTTTATCTTGACATAATATTTTTTATCCTTATCTCTTATCTTATTTATAAAAATAATAGTAAAATTTAAATGAATTACACTACCAATTTTCATGGTATTCAATACAATTTAGGAGACTTTAAAGGGGTAAACGAGAAAGCAAGATGGCCAGATGTCTAAGAAAAATGATTTTAGCTTCTAAGAAGAAAAATCTTGGTTGTTCTCATCTCATCAATATTGAAACCTATTATTCTTATTATTATTATTATGTTTCACGTCAAAAAGAAAAAATTATTATGTTTTGATCTGATTTGCTATTTCATTGCCGTTCCTCTAAATTTCATGTCAGTTGACGGTTCCTATATACACTAGATGAATTAAAGGATATGACTATTGTAGCATTGGAGGAAGTTCTACAATCCAATGCGAAAAGCTTGAAAGAATTTTCTCCAATGCCTAATCTGTCAAATGAAATTTCCTCAATGAACTTACCAAGAAAGGATGATAGTACAGGAGCTATCAGAGGTATACATTACAAGAGTAGTGGTTTCATTACTCTTTCATTTTTATCAATTAATAAATTCAAGTTAATATTTATATTTATATATTTTTTATTTTATAATAAATAATTTAATTGATAAGAAAATAAAAAATTTATATTATTATAATTTTTTTTTAATTTTACAACACCCTAAATATTGATCTATGTCTTACAACTATATATATTAAATTAGATACTTTAATTTTGGGGTGGGAGGGGGGAATGAGGAATTTTAGAATTTTTTTACAACTTATTCTACAAGATAATGATGCTCACAGGACATAACGAAAGAAATTAACTGTAGAATGATTTTCTTACAAGTATTGATACCTCAAATGATAATAACAAATATTCAAATTGCACAAGGTAATACCAAATATATACGATATGAATTTATTGATGTACATACTTATAATAATAATTATTTTTTATTAAACTAAAATTAATAAATTAAATTTATCTATGTTGTTAATCTTATACTAAATATTTTTTAAATCCTGATAATCAAACATAAATAATTTAATTTATTATAAATAAATTTTTTTATTCTTGCATACTCCAATTGTATATCCATATAGTATAGTTATATCTATTAGGCTAGGTATTATAAGCTTTAATAAGCAATATTATTTACTTTTTTATTAATAAAAATATCATGAATTTTATATTTCAAAGAAGTAGTATTGGAAAATATTAAAAAGCCTTTATAACTTATGATCTAAATTCTTATTAAAATCTTATTTAAGAAAATAATGCTCTCGTGATGAAATAAATTTGTCATAAAATGCTTCTTTTACAAATCTTATAATTATCAAGAACGTATATTAAATTTAAATTAATAATTTATATTTTAATCTTATAGTAACTTTTTAACTTTAATAAGAACATATAAATAATTGAAATTATTATTTAAGACAATAATACTTGCATAAAAAAAAAAAGTTTGCATAGAACAATTTTGTTGCAAATTTTAATACATCAAACAAGTGACATGAGACAAGTATGTTATAGGGCTAACGATGAATTTCTTACCTTATAATTATTTTTAATTTATATCAAATTTAAATTTATAAATATTTATTTTTCATTAATAAAAATACCATGGATTTAGTGACTTGAAAAAATAGAGGATGAAGAATTTTATAATATTCTTACAACTTATACTACAATTTCGTATTAATTAAAATCTTATTTAAGAAAAAAAATGCTTGCATGCAAAAAAAATTAATTATAGAATAGTTTAATTTTTTAATATTGAAACTTAATAGAGTGATACCAAATATATACATTACTTAAGTAGTGATTTATCTACTTTATAATTATTATCATTTTATATTAAATATAAATTAATAAATTATATTTATGTATATTGTTAATCATATAATAAAGCATTTTTTGAATTTTGGTAATAAAATATAAATAATTTAAATTTTTATTAATAAATTTTTGGGAAAAGTCTACAAGACTCTATTCAAGTTTGGTCTATCAACACTTTAGTCCTGTTACTTTAAAAATGTGTAAATTAATCCTAAATTTTTTTTATATGTGTACGTAACTACAAATGGACTAAAGGTGAAAAATTGTTAAGACTTTTTCCTTATTTTTTTAATCCTACATCACTCTAGTTATATATTTATATCTTATAACTGTATCTATTAAATTAAATAGTTTAAGCTTCAATAAGCAATGTTATTTAATTTTTTATTAATAAAACTATCATGAATTTTATATTTTTGAGGAAGCATTGATAGGAAATTTTAAAAAATCTTTACAACATATGCTATAAATTTTTATTAAAATCTTATAGATATATCTATTAGATTTGATATTTTAGTATTAATAAACAATGTTATTTGCATTTTGTTTAGCAAAAATATGATGGATATGATAACTTGAACAAGTGGCCAGAATAATATGGCTTCTTATTGGCTCTTAGATGAATAAATGAACCCTAACTACTCATTTCATCTAATTCCACTCATAATTTTGTTCAAAAATTTTGACAAATTTATTCTAAGTAATACTGCTGTAGCAAAATAATATTTTTAAATATATTACGTTTTATATATTTATCGTGATAAACTGGTAACAACTCGTGCATCGCACGAATAAATACACTGGTTATTCCTAAAAGAGTGATCTTGATGCTTAAAGGGAACTCAGATTTGAGGTGAAATAGGTCAGATAACTTAATAGGGATCTATATGACTTATCTGACCGATACAATAAATAAATTAGGCTGAAAGTTTTTTAACAGTCTTTTTACTTAAAACATCATGTTGATTGCTTTCAAAATAGCCTTTTAGGCTTATGAGACTGGCCTATATATCTAACTAAATGTTGCATATATTATTATTATTATTATTATTAATTTTTATGTAATATATTATATATTTAATTTAAAATGTTGAAGGCAGCACAAAAACGATTTTTTTAACTTACATAAAGGCTTATTAACTTATTTAATGATAAGTCTAGTAACCTATTTAAAAATATTTTATTTACAATAGGTTTTTAAATAGAATTTTACGTTAGACCAAGTTTTTTTTTTAAAAAAAAATTCGGATTTACCAGATAAATAAACCAGATTCAAGACATTTATTCAGAAAACAGGCCAAATTTATTTTAACTAAAATCGAATATGACATGTGCTTTTTCCACCGTTGAATCATATGGAAATAAATTCACTAGCCTATTGTCACTTCTTAATAGAACTATTAGTATTTAGTCTCTATTATTAGAAATTTGACTAATTTAGTCTAACACAACAGAAGTCTCTGAAGAGAATAGAGATCTTTTAATGATAATTTTTTCTATTTCCAATATTTAAACTTAAAATTTTTAATTAAGAGATCAAAATACCTACCATTTTGACTAACCCAATTGCTGCCTATAGTCACTTCTATTTTGTTGAAATGAGGTTGCGTAAATTTATTTTGTTTTCTTTTTTCTTTGGCCGTGAACGTAAATTTCTCGTTCGAGCACTTTTCTGGAGAAGGGAATCAATAATAATAATAATAAAGAGTTAATTTTGATATATTAATAATATAAAATTTTTTTATACTATCATCTAATTAAAATTTTTTATTTACTTAACCATTTAAATAATAAATATAAAATTTAATCATACTTACTAATATGATAATAAATAATTAAATATTTATATAAAAAAATTTTACACTTATAATATATATAAATTAAATTCTAAAATGATAAATTTAAAGTCTCTGCTACTCATAATTAATTTCGATCCAAGGGTGTAGTCCAGTACAGCTTCAGAGAGACATCGCCTCCCCAAAATTTTTAAAAATATGATACTTTTATATGTCTTTTTCTTTTTTCCGATAAGTGCATCATACAGCTGCCGAAGACAGAAGCAAACGTAAACTGTCAAAGAAACATTATGGAGCACAAAAAGCTCAAGCCGAAAAAAAACAAAAAGTTCCTACCACACTAATTTGCCTCAAAGCAATATCTATAACTAGACCGGATCAAAAACCCCAATAACACCCATGTACAACAGTTTTCATCCATAAAACAGAATTTAACATTGAGAACTCAGCACAAAATAAAGACAACGTCAGCTTCAAATCCAAGCACAGCCAAACAGAGGCATCAGGCGACATATAGGTATGTTTGATTCAATTTTTAAAGAAAATGATTATAAATTATAAATTTGTTATATAATTGAAAAAAATTAAAAATAGATTTTTTTAAAAAAAATTAATTTTTTTAGTTTCTATTAAAAATTAAAAATAAATATTTTTAAGATTTTGATTATTTTTAAAAAATTATCTAAATATATAAAAAATAATCTTTTCAATTAAAATAGTGATTATTTTGCCAGAAAAAACTAAAATAAATGCGCTCATATATTCCATACCACTCAACACATATAAGTGCATCACTCATATGTGTTTTTCTTTTCTAATTAAAGTATAAAGTTTGTTAATTAGTAATCTCATATTTGAGTCTTAAATATAGAATAATTGATTTTGAAAGAACCATAACCCTTATAGGATCTCAAATACTCAAATAGAATTGTCTCTAATAGTAGTTAGGAAGATATTGTGATTTCGATTAAAAATAGAAATCTTTGGCTTAACCTTTCTACATAATGAGATCGGGATCGTTTACAATTGTTAATAAAATTCTAGACAATCTGATAACTAAGAACTATATATTACTCATGTTGTACGTTTTCTAACTTTAGTCTAATTATATGTTTTTAAGTTAAAGATTTAAAAAATAATTATGAATATATTTTATTTTTAAAATTTTTTCTTTCTTTTCTACTGTATATTACTCATATTGTACGTTTTCTAACTTTAGCCTAATTATATGTTTTTAAGGTAAAAATTTAAAAAATAATTATAAATTTATTTTATTTTAATTTTATTTTAATTTTAACTCATAAACACACCTCATATATAATGCGTTTGTAATTTGACTTTCGTAAGATAAGTCTCCCAAGTCCTAACCGCCCAGGTGGTTTGATCTTATCAACCTCCTACTAATTTGGGGTTCTACTGGTAAATGGTTATTTCGGAAACTGCTACTGCCAATGTTTTTTATATGTGGTTTTTGACTTTCAGTTTTTCCATTTTTTGTTTGACTTTCGTCCATTGTATTATTACAAAGGTATTCGAATAAGTATTACCTCCCCGACATGTACGTCTTTTTTGCTGGGTATTTTATTTTAAGTTTTACTTTATTCATATATTTCTTGGCAATTCTGCATAGGTTAGCTTTACACGTCCAAAAAAAAAAAAAGCAGCTTTACAGGTCAAAATAAAAAAAGACACCCCTTGCCATGTCAACAGAGATCAAATAACGGTCAGAGACTCTTATCCGGTTATAATTTTTAATTCGGTAAAATCATTTTTAGTCTTTACACATATTTTAGATTTAACTTTAGTTCTTCCACTAAAAACGAAGTTTCATTATGTTTCATACCACATGTTATATCTTATTAATTATATCAGTAAAAATTAATATTATTTAATAATTTTTTAATAATTAGAATTAATTTAATATTATTATAGAAGCCTAAACTAAAATTATTTTAAATATGTCCCATATCACATGTTATATCTTATTAATTATATCAGTAAAAATTAATATTATTTAATAATTTTTTAATAATTAGAATTAATTTAGTATTATTATCGGAGCCTAAACTAAATTTATTTTAGTATACAGAGATTTAAATCAATATTTTTTAATGTAAGGACTAAAGTTAAAATACGTGTAGAGTCTAAAAATGATTTTACCCAATTAAAAATTATAACCGGATAAGAGTCTCTGACCATTTTTTGATCTCTGTTGACAACGTAAGGCGTGTCTTTTTTAATTTTGACCTGTAAAGCTTTTTTTTTTTTTTTTGGACGCGTAAAGCTAACCTAGACAGAATTGCCAAGAAATATATGAAAAAAGTAAAAATTAAAATAAAATACTCAGCAAAAAAGACGTACATGTTGGGGAGGTAATACTTATTTGAATGCCTTTGTAATAATACAATGGACTAAAGTCAAACAAAAAAATGGAAAAACCAAAAGTCAAAAACCCTATATAAAAAACATTGGGAGTAAACCCCAAATTAGTAGGAGGCAGATAAGATCAAGCCACCTGGGCGGTTAGGACTTAGGAGACTTATCTTACGAAAGTCAAATTACAAACACATTATATAAGGTATGTTTGTAAGATAAAGTTTTAGAATAGAAGGAAAAGAAATAAAGGATTTTAAAAATAAAATAGATTTATAGTTATTTTTTAAGAGTTTAATTAATATGTATTGATAATGTAAAACTGTTTTATACTATCAACTCATAGAAATAGGGAAAATGAAAAATCATGGTGGGTCCTTCATTATAATGGATAGTTATTTGTGTGAGTTAACATTTTTTACTATTTCTATTAGCTGACAGTATAAAATTATTTTATACTGTCAATGCATTTAAATTAAATTTATTTTTTAAATCCTTACTTTGAAAACATATAATTAGACTAAAGTTAGAAAACGTACAATATGAATAATATATAATTCTTAGTTATCAGACTGTCTAGAATTTTATTAAAAATTGTAAACGATCCTGATCTCATGACTTGAGCTCTACTTATCCAATTAGGATGAAATTTGTTGGGATTAAAATATGATCAAAATAGCTGCATATTGGTATAAATATCATATTAAAATGAATAAATAAGGGTTTTTTTGTAATTTTCTAAATTTAAGTGTGCAAATCTATCTTAAAACAAGGTAATTTTGAGTAAAACTTTAATAATTCAAGTTATATATATCAAATTTAATGTAACTAAAGATATTTAAAAGTAGACAAATAGATATACAATCTATTAAGTTTTTAGATCAAAATGAATTAAAATAGAATTTTGGTGCAATTTAGAAGAACAAGGCAGATTTAAGGATAAAGGCATAATTGAATTTTCTTAACTTAAGGGTCTCATAAGCTAATAAAAGGTTCAAAGGCATTAGTTTTATACAATTTCACACTAATATGATGTCATATTGATATTATCTATGATGAATAGAATTGCTATGACTAGACATTGGCTGGTTATGTTATCTATTTTGTGACTCTCCATGTTTCAACCACTATACTGCTAAATTTTTGGCAAAAGCATATTAATGTTATAATTATTTATATGTCGGGCACAAGAAACTCATATATGTAAGAATAGTTGAAGGTAAAATATGAGGCTTATGCATGTGCATGCATGATTATATACAAGACTGAGAAAAAGATAATAAGAATTTGTAAAGGGACATATCGAGCCTCTACCTTGCAATGGGTTAGGGCGGTATTATCTAAGACTTGGGCCAGCCTTTGACTAGATTTAAGGGGAATAGACCAGTGGGAGAGTCTGGGAAAGTAAACCCGACAATCTTATTTAAGTCCTAACAAGTAGGGTACTAAGTACAGATGAATAAGATATAAGTTAAGAAAAAAAAGGGATAAGAAAGTTAAGTGTACAGTAAGATATTTACTCTTTCACATATTTTTTCGTACTGCAAGATAATTTTAAATTTGCAAGGCTATATTTTATATTCGTATGGCTGCATTTTCACTTTCACACGCAAGGTTGCATTTTCACTTTTCGCAAATTTAAATAAAAAAATAATTATGTAACAAATTGATTCTCTTACTCTTAAAAGATAGTTTTGAAATTGAATTAAGCTTTTTTACTTTACATAACTTTTTTTTGTTTTTTTAACAAAAGATAGGAGCTGCATTTATTAAAACAAAAAGCATACAAACGAGGTCCCTAGGACATAAGCATACAAAGAAAGAGGGAATTCCCAACTATGCTACAAATAACCCGAAACGTAGCAAAACATAGAAAAAAGCTCAAGTAGAGGATGGTGATAAGTACGCAGCATATGGTGGAGGACTGATTCCGGTTGATTGGTTCACCTGGGACAAGTGTCATCTATGTGAGGAATTCTACCCTTTAGTCTGACCCGCGCTGGGATACCTTCATGCTTCAGCTTCCGCATAAAAATTTGAACCTTGTGTGGCCACTTCAAGTTCCACACCAAGTTCCAGATTTTCTTGTTCTTCATGTGATTGGGATAGGCTTCAAGTGGGGGATGAAAGACAAAAAACGCCACTTTGTATCGGGAAGCCACCGAGTATTTATTTCCTTTGTTAAGTGACCAGATCATTTCATCGTTTCCTGCTGTGGGGTGTATTGACAGAATTTTTGCAGCTACTGCGTCAGGAAACTTCGAATGAATCAATTCCTCGTCCCAGGTTCCCAATTCTAGCATTAACCGGTGCACTGTGAATGAGCATGGGTCTTGAGGAACTTTCTTTAAGTATAATATTTTTATACTTTTCATTTTAATAATTTATAAATATAATATGAAAAAAATAAGTTAAGAATTACACATAATAAATTTTGAATTAAATCAAACATTTATTAATAATAATTTTAATATTTAATTAATATTCACTGTCAATGTAAAAAAATCATACTATCATGCAATAATATTTTCTCATTTTATTTAATAAATTTAATAACTCATAGATTGTTGAAACCTTAAATAATGTGAAAATATAACATCAAATATTAGTATTAAATTTTTATCCTAATAGTGTATATAATTATCAAGTAAATAGCTAATTTAATGTACATATGTTACCTTAATTTTTAAGAGTAACGATGAAAAATAAAACTATAATAAAAGTGGAGAGATCGATCAACAACATAAATGCTAATATAATATGATTATTTAATACTAGATCAAATTATATAAACACAAGATGAAAATAATTTCAGGTATGTATTTGCATATAACAATTTATTTGTTCACTTTATTATTACTTCGTTTTGAGTAAATAATTATTACATTATAAAAATTTTGAAAGGTAATTTAATATTTATATGTATAAAATTATATTAAATAAATTAACCATAAATACTTATAATATGTAGTGCTCATATAAAAATAGAAAATATAATCAGTATTAAATATTTTTAAATTAAATTCATTATCATTTAATAAAATTTATATAAATTTATTTTGAAAATATTTTAGCAAAATAAAAAATACAGAACCATAAATCATGATATATTAAAAGAAAATTTATTTAAAACTATTAATAATAATGAGTTTGAATAATAGTGATAAAGATTATTTATTTTGTGTGTTTGTATTTTTAAAAATTAATGCAAATATACTAACAAGAAAGAAAAAGAGACCATTAGACAAATGAGAAAATAATGGTCTTTACACAAAAGAAAATGCAAATAGATTTATGACTTTATTCTATTTGATACACCGCTAACAGTTTCTCAAAAGTGAAAGTAAGTCAACCATACTGGCTAAACTTTTATTTCTTTTTATTTATTTTATATGCATCTATTACTTATCTTTTAAAAGTAAGTGAAAATGCGAGATACAATAAATATTCTTTTGCTAAGAGAGACCACTATGTACATATGTGTATATATATATATATATATATATATATAAACTTCCAAACTTTGGAGCTCATGACACACTCCCTCCGCCCCTATTTGGTACATCATTTAACATAACTTTTTTTCAAGTAACCATTCATTATAATAAAACAATTATTAAAATATTATTCTGCTGCCAACCGTGATTATTTTGTAGGAATTAACTGAATTTATACTAGGATTTAAACCCATATATACAATTGAAAAACACAATTAGTGAATCATGTGCAACAGCATATACAGTCGGTTCCATTAGAAACAAAGTTTTCCACTTATTTACAGCCCTCACATGGATGGAGCAATGAGTCGCTAAAAATACCAAATAAAGCGGCGATTCTGCCCTCATAATGAGCATATAGCAATGTACTTTCTTCCATCAAAGACTTAGGCCTCCAAGTTTCCTTGATGCGGAGATGCAAGTATAATGAGTAAAATACGAGAAGAGAAGAATGAGCTAAGCTCGATAAGGAGGAAGAGACTGAGAATTCAGGGAGAAAACTCTAAATGAATCAATGTTTAATCAAAGGATTACAATTTACTTTCTCTTACCATTGAAAATATTCCTCTATTTATATTTTTAACTAGTACTGTATCATCTCTACATTGTAGTCTAGCACACTTACCACCGGAAACAATATTAAAAACACATGACGATTCATAAATCCATTATATATCACATAATAATAACATGAGTCTCAAGAGAACAATGAGATTATCCATTCGACCTATTTTATAAAACCAAAATGTTCACCAATTTATAGATGCCCAAATCTGAGAAATTCTACTATATTCTATTAGTAGTTTTGGTTTTATCTGAACTAAGAGGCTAAGGATAATTTATACTGATGTAAATAAAAATTATGAATACTTAACCTTATATTACAAAAATCAATTACTCCAAAAACGTGGAGAAAACCGGAACATTAACCTGTAGTAATTTTAAAGTACACATCTTCACTTCTCAAAATACTTGCCTTCTATGTATCAAACTGAAAGAAAAAATCACTTGCCTTCTTATTTCAAGTCTTCTTATTTTGATCCCTTTTCATTTTCTTGCCAAACCCAAGTGTCATGAGTGCAAATTATAAAAGCCAATCTAAGTTGGAATCAGCCTGGACAATCTCTATCCTTAGACCACTAAGGCTAATTCTCAAAGGTTCGCATAATATAGCCCTCTCTTCATCACATATCAAATCCCTTAAGTCCCCAAGGTCCATTACTGAGGACGGCAACTTGCTTAAACTCGAGCAACCTCTGACATTGAGGTTTTGTAAACCACGTAACTCACCCATTTTCTCATGTAACTTACTAAGGGTTATACAATCAGAGATGTCAAGAAGTTTTAGGTTATGAAGGCTTGTGACTGATTCAGGCAACTCTGCTAAATCAGTACAGGAACTAAACCTTAGTGATTCCAAATTGAACAACTTTCCGATTCGTTCAGATAGTGCAGAAAGCTTCTGGCACTTTGTTATACTGAGCTTCTTTAAGGAGACAATATTAGAGAGCCCAACAGGCAATGCCACCATATTACAGTAGTCCTTGCTCATTTCCACTAAATTTGGCTGCATGTTTGAAACTTGGATAGTGCAATTTTTAAATGCTTCATTCACATTGCACATTAAAAATGATATCTTCTGCAGATTCTTCAATTATATTCTGGTCTGGCTGAGGAAAGGAATTGAAACCTTCTCCTATCTGAGTCTTTTAAGCTCAGATAGGTAACCAAGTAGTTCGAAATTCTCTAATTCAGCTGGAAAGAAATCACAATTTGTGATTATCAAAACCTTTAGTTTATTCATTCTCTTCATGAACATTGGTAGTGTGCACTTCTTTGATCGAAGATTCAACAGGAGAGCCTCAACTTCAGTTGGCTGCAAGTGGGACAATTCTAAAGTGAATGCTTCATCTGCAAAAAAGATTCAATAATCAGTGACAGAGTAGTAGTCTCTTGATTTGTGTGTGCATCAAGGGAGAAAGATGAACAAACCAGTTGATATGGATAATATGCGGGCTTTAATTTGATACTCATTCTCTACATTCCACCATTTGGGAAGATTATTTCCATTTATGTCGATAGTTAGGCTATTCCTCTGTGCCTTTGGCTCCTAGCTAGTTTGATCGATGGCTAGCTGCCGAAGAAGATCATGCAGCATGACAGAGTGGCAACTGTAGTCTACAGTCCCACTTTCAACTTTCCTGATCAATGAAAAGAAATAAGTTACTCATAGCATCAAACAAAAACCAAGTATTTTTCCATTAAATAGGATTAATCATTAAATACATAGATCTACCATTGTTACTGTATTTCATCGTGAATCATGCCAATTGCTTAGTCATTTCTTGAATTATAAATAGGGAAAAGATCATAACCCCCTTCAAATTTCATTCAGTTGCAAATAGGTACCTCAAACTTTTAAATCTTATAATTTAATCTTTAAACTTTGACTTGCTTGCAAATAGTCACCACCAACTATTAAATCTTTCATTTAAATCCTTAAACTTTCATTCACTTGAAAATAATCACCACAAATGATTAAATCTTTCAATTGACTTCTCAAACTATAATGATTGTCACAATTATATCTTCTTTTCAGTTTGACCGAGATCACTAATGGAGCACTATTAGTGAATGATCACATAATAAGATATATGAATGTGAAGTGTCACTAATGGAGCACCATTCAATTCCGTTGTTATGACCTTTACTTGTTTGGTACGGAAGAAAAATATATGACTATTTATAAGTCTATTGACAGAATATGTTCTAATTTTTTAAAAAATGTTAGTATGTTTTTTAAGTAATATTAGATGAGATAATAAAATAGAAAATTTAAAATAAAAAAGAGCAAAGATTTTGACATGTGACTCAAAAATCTTGTAATGCCATTCACTCACAATGCTTCATAAATGAGCACAATAAAACTGTACATAAGGTCTAACAAGTGTGAGAACTATTGTAGTTTGAGGATTTAATTTAAGAATTTAATACTAATGGTGGCTATTTGCAAGTAAGTGAAAGTTTAATGATTCAATTGAGATTCAAAAGTTTGAAGTGGCTATTTACAACTGAATAAAAGTCTACGGGGTTTAGATGCTTTTTTCCCTTATAAATATTCTTAATCTCCCTCATCTCTAATTCTTGCACTAGCTAGTCTATATCCGATTTACCCTTCTCATTAGGACTTGCTTAAAAAACTGCACAACACAAGCTCTTTATCAACAAATAAAATTATTGTAATGGCTACAAGAGAAAGCATCAATTATATTGTTTATGAGAATGTTGGATTTCCCATTATATAAAGGGAAAAAACACTTTTACTCCGTAAATTATGTGCTATGTACACTTTAATACTTACATTTTAAAAAGGTGTAAATTGACCCCTATATTTTTTTGAATGTGTAAATTGACTCTTTTGTTAACTTTTCTTTCTATTATTAACGGAAATAAAATACATTCTAAAAAATTTAGAGTATTAGATTATACTTTATTTTTTAGTTTAGATATTAAAGTGCATATGACCCAAAATTCAAGGGGGTAAAATGCACTTATTTTCCATTAATAATAGACAGAAATTTAATAGAAGGACTAAAGTATATTGGTCAATTTATATCTTTATAAAATACAGGAGTTAAAATACTTATGACCTATAGTTCGGGAGATAAATATCTTTTTTCCCTTATATATTTGAAGTTCTTTCAATTTTTTGATTCACACTTAGTTTGATTGACAAGTCTCGCTGTAACTGTAAGAACTGATACCAAAATCCTAAGTTGTGGACTTGTGGTGGATCTATGCATTGCTCCTTGTTTACGTCCAAAGAAATTTTGAATGATGACAATAGCCAAAGACAAGGATGCTTTGTCTAATCTTTACAGAAAAACCTATGATTTAATTTTTTTTCAATATTTTTTTAAAGTTAGTTTTTTTTCAGCTTATGAAAAAATAAAATAACTATTTTAGGTTTTATATTTTCTCAAAAATCTTATTTAATTATTTTAATTTTTTGTACATATCTTTTAATTAAAAAAATCATTTTCCTTTAAAAAGAACTTAAAAAACTGGCCCAAAATTTATGCTTGAACCTTCTTTATTTAGAAGTTTGAATTGAATTTTATCATAGGTTCAATAAAATATTTGTCTCTTTCTCGTTGTAATGCAGCAAATTTTAATAGTTCTCTTTCCAGTTTATAATTTTATAAGTGGGCTTGCAAGAATATCACATAGCATATCAAATTATTTAATAGCCACCCACCATACCTTGTCACAACTTTGCCATGTTCCAGTTTACCAGTTGATAAATATTCTCCAATGCACTTGTATCATCATCACCATATAGTTCTGTCCACGTATCAACAAGGGCAGCAGGAGGGATTCTCTGGTCTGCAGGAAATAAGCATAGGTCCCTGAAACACTCAATGCGCTTAGGATCCAAGAGATCGAAGCATTTTTGGAGACAATCACGCACATCACTAATTGACTGAAGAATCGAATGACCGCTAGACAATTCCCTGGCCCTGTTGTACCAAACCACCGGATGTCTGCCAGTCATTGTAAGTGCCAAGGGAGAACCGCTGCAGCTTCTCACTATCTACAATTTATGTAGTGCATTTAAATGAGGTAAGATATGAGAAATGTTTATTCCACGCCATCATGCTAATACACATTCACATTCTTATTTGTGGGAAAAAGATAAAAAGTGCGTTAGATTGTGTGTTTCTTTTATTTTATTACAAAAAAAATTATATATATAAATAATGAAGTATATATAACCTTGTCAAAAGAAACTTTTGGCTAGATAAGATGACATAAGACGTTGTACATGTACGAATATGGTACTAGTAAAGAGTGTAAAATTTTGCAAAAGTTAAGATACTGTTATGTCACAGCGAACTTTGTGATGCATCTCACAAAGTGAGGTGTATCACATACCTTCTGAAATTAACGGTTGGATGTAAGGGTGTATTTTATGTAACTACTCATATTCTTTACATCCAATCATTAAATTCACAAGATGTGTGATGCACCTCATTTTGTGAGCTCAGCTTTCATGACAAACAGGTGCATCACATAATGCGCCATATGTCACATGTATGTATAAAACATGGAAAGTCTGTGGCGGCTAAGACTTCCATGTTTGTGAGCTCAGCTTTACTTAGCACGACAATGTAAAGTTTAAGACAAGCTTTAGAAAGCATGGACCGCACCCTTTACAACATCATTAGAAACATCAGGGATATAAAAATTTTGTATTGTAAAATAGAATGTGGCAACAGAAAGCACCTCTTTCACGACATCATCAGGAACATCAGAGCTGTTTTGATTCAAAGATGCTGAGTGCTGAAATAGCTTTGTGGCATCTGCATCACCAAGGGGTTTCAAGACCAATGGAGAGCCGAATCTTCCAATTACAGCTCCTGATATCACTAAAATCTTGTAGCCTGAGATTTGGAACACGAAGTTATCAAGAAGAGATTCTGATCCAGGCCAAACATCATCTAGGACAAACATTATTGGACTTTTCCCATTCCCATTTAGCGTCTTTAGCAAACTTTCCAATTTGTTACCCGCATCTTCATCACTTTGAAACTCAGGCACCGCCATATCAGTGTGTTGAAAGAGATTCTGCACAACGGTATTCAACTTGGGCGTCTTTGCAAAGGTGATGAAGAAGATGTTGTCCTTGAATTTACCTAACCAAATCTTACACGTTTATAGGTCTGAAAACTTGAGCTTATTCTAGTATGTTAAGGGAATAATTTTCCAAATTTTCTCCTTTGTATCCAGCTAAGTCTGTTAGTGAGTTAGTTCTAGTTTCCTGATTCAGTTATGTAATTCTATTTTGCTTAGCTATCGAGCACGTGACTTTAGCTTGGCCAATACTCTTGTATATATAGTCAAAATCCCTTGATGAAAGTTCTAAGTCTCATTTTTACCAATTTTATGAGCATATTTTTCCATTTCACTCTCACACTTCTGCTCCTTCCCCACCCTCTCACTTATACCTTAATCTGCTTATTCACCATGATCTTCCTGACCATGATATCACATTCCCTCCCACCTCCTCACCACCAAATCATCACACAGCTTCCCCTCAAGATGCCACAGCACCTATCCCTCCAACCCCTTTCTCCACAAGAAAGTCTGTGCGAGCAAGGAAGTCTCCTGCCTATTTGAGGGACTATCATTGCAACCTTTCTTCCTCCACTACAACTACTCCTCCTTCAGGTAATGGTACTCTTGGTAAGGCTCCATCTTATCCTCTTTCATGTGTTCTTTCCTATGACAAATTGTCCACTCCCCACAAACATTTCTCTCTCACCATTTCTTCTATGACTGAGCCCACATGCTATTCCCAAGCTGTAAAACATGCTTGTTGGAGAGAGGCCATGGAGACTGAGACTGCAGCTCTGCAGCAAAATGAAACCTAGAAGTTGGTTGATTTGCCACAAAGGAAGACCCCCATTGATTGTAAATGAGTATACAAAGTCAAACACAAATCTGATGGCTCTACAGAATGATATAAATCCCAACTAGTCGCTAAGGGCTACACTCAAACTCATGGGGTGGATTATTTGGATACTTTCAGTCCAGTTGCCAAGATGAGTACCATCAGACTTTTACTTGCTCTAGCTGCTGCAAAGGGGTGGTTTTTGCAGCAACTTGACGTCAACAATGCGCTTTTGCATGGTGACCTTAATAAAGAAGTCTATATGACCTTGCCCAAAGGTTTTTCCTCACCCAAGCCAAGTCAAGTTTGTCTCTTACAAAAGTCTCTCTATGGTTTAAAACAAGTCAGCCATCAATGATTTTCCAAACTACCCTTAGCCCTCACTTCCTGTGGCGACAAGCAGTCATCATCAGACCACTCACTCTTCATTAAATCTGGGACTGGTTCTTTTACTGCATTGCTGGTTTATGTGGATGATGTCATACTGGCTGGGGACAATCTGACTGAAATCTCTCTGCTGTTAAGACATTTCTTGATTCCAAATTTAAGATCAAAGACTCAGGTGACTTGAAGTATTTTCTGGGCCTCGAAGTTGCCGGCTCCAAGACTAGTATCTCCTTGTGTCAGCGCAAATATGCATTAGAATTAGTGGCTGATGCAGGTTGCTTGCTTGCAAGCCCTCTCCGATCCCCATGGACAGCCTAGTTCGACTTTCTAAGGATCATGGTGAGCCTCTTGAAGATGATTATGCTTACAGAAGACTGATTGGTAGACATCTATATCTCACTACCAATAGACCAGATCTTTCTTATTCCATGCACCAGCTTAGTCAATTTATGGCTAAACCAACCTCAGTTCATCACCAAGCTAGCTTACGCATCCTCAAGTACATCAAAGGTTCCCCTGGGCTTGGCTTGTTCTTTCCATCTCATTCCAATTTCAAGCTTAAGGCTTATAGCAACTCTGATTGGGGGGCTGTTTGGATACACGGCGCTCTGTAACAGGGTTTTGTATCTATCTTGGAGACTCCTTGATTAGCTGGAAATCTAAGAAGCAACACACCATATCTAGGTCCTCTTGTGAGGCAGAGTATAGGGAACTTGCTACCGTTACTTGTAGCCTACAGTGGCTTTCCTATTTGCTTCAAGACTTCCTCGTTCCCATCACTACCCCAGCGTCCATCTTTTGTGACAATTCCTCAGCAATTCATATTGCAAAGAACCCTTCCTTCCATGAACGGACAAGGCATATCAAATTGGATTGTCATTTGGTGCATGAGAAGGTTTCTGCAGGCTTGGTTCACTTACTTCCCATCTCCGCCAATCTGCAATTAGCAAACATTCTTACCAAACCACTCTCCAAATCTTCATTTCTCAACATACAGCCTTGTCTCCATCTTTGATACCACAGACGGGCAAGCTTGCGCGGGGGTGTCAAGGGAATAATTTTCCAAATTTTCTCCTTTGTAACCAACTAAATTAAGTCTGTTAGTGAGTTAGTTTTAGTTTGCTGATTCATTTATGTAATTCTATTTTGCTAAGTTGTCAAGCACGTGACTTCAGCTTGATCAGCACTCTTGTACATATAGTCAAAATCCCTTAATGAAAGTTCTGAGTTTCATTTTTACCTAGTTCAGATTTCTATTATAGTACATGCATCAAGAAGAAATTAACAAGAGAAAAATGGATCGACTCATAGTTGCCCTTTAAATCCTTCTCTTCTTTTCCAAAATCTTAACTCATAAATACATCGTAAATGAATGTTTTTATATGATTAATTTATGTGGAAGTCTTTTGAAAGTTCCTATTCCTCAGATGTGTTCATATAAGAGGAGAAAATATGTTTTCAGGAATATGGCCATCAAGTGAAATACAGTCAAACCCTCCTCATTGTGCTATTATTTGAGGTATAAACATGCATGTATGATGCATGATAACCAAAAGTGCCAATCTTCCACGGAATGTGACTTCTCTTGTGTGTGTGTGTGTATACAATCCAATTTCACAGCTCAAAAAGTTCTATGCACCAGCATAGCAATGAAAATGAAGTTATTTAGCTATATATGATGACTACAGTTCATTATACAGCAAAGGTAATAAACATGTTGCCAACTTGCCACAGAATTCTAAGGAAGACACTTACTAAATAAAGTGTGTGTTTGGATTAGAGTTTACAAACCAAAGTTTGTATCAACTTGGTTATGTAAAATTGATTTTAACCAAAATTGAGTTGGTGTCAATATGACTTATATTTGGAAACTTTTATATCAAAAGTGTTTATAACAAAATAAATATTATTTAGGTGATAATAATCAAAATCACTTTCGGATGTAAATTGTAACACCCTCTATCATATAAGCCATGCTCGAGTCATGGAATTACATAAAAAGGTTGTCACAGTACTGAAAAACTCTTTAAAATAGGGAAAATATAATACATGGCCCTTTTATTGTCCACTTTAATACTAACTACTAAACTCTAATACATAGAGAATAAAATAATTACACTTTAAAAGCAATTTGTGACCGACAGAGTAAACAGTGCGTGCATTGACTAATCATTAGCTAGCTTCGATGGTCTCTTGATCTGGCTAGTGCCTGAGTCGTGCTCAATGAGCGGCCCTGCATTCCATCTTGCACTGGATGTCCAACTTAGGTACTGGAATGTTTATGGAAAAGAAGAACATACAAACAGGCAGTGAGAACCTAGGGTTCTCAGTAGGTAAATTTGAACAAAACTTATGATGTCATCATAAACATTCCAGCCGCTTCGGTTTATTATGAAAATATGAGTATATATAAACAAATAGTGGTTCAATTTTAAGTTGAAAATGCCCTTCTCGAAGCGGGTTATATTTTAACCATCACTTACCATATTATATTACAGACATAGAAATATGATTAGTATGATATGCTTCGACCAGAATCATGATAATAATAATATGACTTGATGAGATAACTAAGGATGCATTCATAGATGCTTATGCTTGACTGTATGCAAGTGCACTTGACTTAATTCATATTTTTCTTTAGCTTGCAACTTGATCTTACTTTTCTGTGCTTGGTCCCCCGGAGGTGAATGGCCTTTCTCACCCCTGGGCAATAGCTTGCTTTTCAGGTCCGAGCTCGTACCTATACATGAGTGACGGGTTTACTTTCCCCGACCCTCACACCAGTCTATTCCTACTAATCTGGTCGAGGGCTGGCCCAAGTCTTAGACAGTACCGCTCTGGCCCATGCTAGCTGGGTCTATGCCATGCCTGGCGTAGTAGCTTAGTACGTCCCTCTTGAAAGTTCTTATCATCTTTCCTTTCCATATCTTATCATGCGTACAGATGCTTTGTGCATACATGAATATGCCTCATGTCTTATTTCTCATATCATATTCGAATTATGCTTGCATGCATGGCATACATGAACATAACATGTGAATGTAATATATTCAAGGTATAATCTCTCATTGCATAAGCTCTCATAACTCATATCATGCCTAAAATTCATCTTTGATAACTCGTATCATATTCAAGTTCATACTTACATGTAAACATTCCTAGTTTCATAGACTTTGCCGCAAAATCGGCAGCATAACGGATCAGTTCCGTCTCCCCATGAATAGTGCCAGTCCTCACAGACAATTCAATCATAGCAATATAATCAATGTAACACACACATATATATATATATATACATCAATATAGAACTGGCAATCCTCAGCTCAAACCTTATATGCTCACAAACTCTTGTGAAACTATCACTTCGGCCATTTTGCCGATCCCATTTGGTTCAGCCCGAATCTTCTATGATCCACCTTTATCTCTATTCAACTCATTTAAACCTGAATTTTGAATATGTCATAGATCTATATGTCTACTTCCTAACCTCTTTGGTCCCATATCATTTTGATCCATATAGCTCAAGATATTCAAATCTTACCTCAACCTGTTCAGTCACTAGCCCGAATTACACTCCTGGAAGTATAAATTCACTAAAAATCGAAACTAAGCTCAAATCATACGAAATTGGTCTCATATTGAAGCTAACAGGACAACTTTCATTTGCCACAAGTTTCATTCCATTTGCTATCGTATAGCTTGAGTTATAAGTCCTGAAAATCGACCTTCCTGAACTACCCTGTTTTGGCCTGGTTTGGATATAGAGTAACTTCCTCGAATTACTGGGAGCAATTGGGACCATAACAAACTCGGAATCTCATGTTGGGATGTTCCCCTATGTGTAAGCTTTCTAACAAAGTTGGTTTCACTCAATTTGGAGTTGTATAGGGTGAGTTATGTCCTCCTCAAGTCACCCTGCCTGGAAGAAAGTCCTGAACCCTAGGTCAAACTTCAAAAATTCATATCTCTCTCAATATTAATCCAATAACCTTATATGATATATCCATGAAAAGCCTTGAATGTCTAATTTCATCTAAAAATGGTTTCATCGGATTTGACCGATTGTAAGCGGCGCCGTACACTCCGTCGTACGGACTGCCGTGGAATTCCTCACCAAGACAGCATCCTGATGCTTCTCTCCTTCTAATTTTCTCTTCTAACCATAATTTCAACTCAAGATTTCCTATTAATCCTATCATAATTCAGCTATTAACTCATCAAATACATGAAGAAGAATACAAGTTCATACAGCCTTAGGGCAAATAATTCAAGAAGAGAAGTAGAATCCTACCTCTTTGGAGTGTGATCTTGAGTTAAGTGTTGAAGCTTGAATTATTAGGACCTGGCCAAGCTTGAAGGAGTGATGGAGTTGGGTGAGTGGAGAAGAGAAAAGAGAGCTGAAGTGAGGGAGAAGAGAAGGTGCAGAAAATGGGTCTGAATGAGGGGAGAAGAAGGTGTTATATAGGCATGAGTGGTAGTCAACTTGGAGGGTTCTGATTGGCCTTAAAACACAAGGCTAAAATTCTGCCAACCTTCCCCTCTTTTGTGATAATTTGCTCTCCACGTCGCTCTAACAGTGGGACTCGTTTCCAGTACATTCTGAAGATGACATCGGAACTCGTGCACTTCATGAGATGAAATCGGAACTCGTGGATGATTTGGAAACCAGCTCAAAGATCCGAACTCGAGCCCTTTCTAACTGAATTCCACTTTAATGCGGGACCTCATGACATTTTACTCGGAAGTCGGTACTTGCACCATTGTGTTAAACTATAACTTCTGAGGTCGGAAATCATGTACACTATTAAGGTTAGATCGGAACTTGGGTAAATTTTCTTTGAGACATGAAGTCGGATATTGTGGAATTACGTCATGTTGTTCGGACTTGAAGTCCAAGTCGGAAGTCGTGAAAATAGGAGGTCGGAAATTATACTCACTATACTTTAACTCGAATATTGGAACTCGGAAGCCACTCTAGTTAACTCGAAGCTAAAAAATTAAGTCGAAAATCGGAAAGGCCATGAAGTCGGAATGAAGAACATGCTGGGATAAGGTCGGAAATCGTAAATTGGGCTGAAAATTGAAGACAAACTCGGAAATCGGAAATTGTTCCATTTCATGCGAAATTCGAGTACGAAGTCGGAAATCATAAAACTAATGAACTCGGAACTCGGAACTCATTGTGGAGGTAAAATGGAATAATTTAGCGCAAAGAAAATTGGGATGTTACATAAATTACTAAAAAGGATATGAATTTATGTTGTACTTTTGATATTATTCTTTTATTTCATTTTTAATTTTCAAGATACTTCAATAGATTATATAAATATTATTTTAAAAATACTTAAGTAACTTTTAGGGCTAAAGTATTAAATTGCAAATAAAAAGCTAAATTAACAACAAAATACATGAAGCATTTGTATAAATAAAAGGTAATTAAATTAAAATTTATAAAATTATAAAATTATAAAGGCTTAAATATTTTTTGGTCCCTTATAAAATTAGTGAATTTTGAGTTTAGCCCTTTCTTCTTTTTTGATCCAAAGATTTTCAAAAGTTTTGGTTTTAGTCCCTATTAATAGTCTATCTTTGTTAAGTGATGACATGGATGATAAAGAGCCATGCCACCCTTCCTATGTAGTAGCTTAAATATGATTTTAGTCCCTATAATTATAAAGTAGTTTAGTTTTAGTCTTTCTAATTTTTTTAAAAAAATGTTAAAACTTGTTTCCATTCTTCCCCCTCTTCTTCAGCCCCGACCCTCTCCCACCTCCCTTTTAGTCCTTACCAATAAAGGAGTTGCCATCCAAACTTTGTTTATTAAAAAATAAAAAGTTAACCTCCAAACACCCCAAGCCTAATTCATACTTAATTTTAGCACTAATAGAACAAAAAAAAAAAAAAAAACAAGACATGGCAAAAACAAAATATGGGTTATAATAATGCACAAATTGGGAGGGGGCATAGGGGCATGGTTCTGGCATGGAAAAACATGACCGGCGATGGAGAAGACAAAGTTTGTGGTGTTGCAATGTAGAGGTGATGGCAAGATGGTCAGTCTATAGCAGTGGAAGGCCTAGACCTCCACTTATATAGAAGTTTCCTTTTCCCTGTGGATGATGATTTGTCATTGTGATCAACGACAACATACAAAGGTCAGCTTGACTTGTATTGTTTATGTTAAGTTAATAGAACATTTTACTAGAACCAAAATCATGCAGAGCCTAGACTAACCTTGTCCACTATTTCAATATTCTTGTTGTTGGTTATATCTCTGAAATAACCCTTTAAACATTTTTCATTCTCATTCATAGTTATCCAATTAGTATTACAACAAGATGTTTACCTATGTTAAAAAATTTTGTAATCCGTTGATAACTTGTGAAAATATATTATTTTTACACCATATTTGTGCATTAATTATTCTAAACTTAATTGGTTCTCAACATGATAATTTCTCTAATTATTTTCAATTAATTTAATTTATGAGTGTTGTAACACCCTCTCAAATATAATACTATGCTTAAGTCATAATATTATATCCCAAAGTTTGTTACATGTGGAAAGTTACTTTTTTTTTCTAGGATGATTAGTGCTTGTAAGGTTCAATTTAATAAAAATCCGGGTTAGATGTTTACTTTGTTTACATCACAATCATTCTCTGTGAATTCATAAAATAAACCGTACTACGTCATAATCTAAAGAAAATAAAGATACGGAAAGAAAATCACAGTAAATATTTATAGTACATCAACAAAATTTATATACAATCTCATATATTCAAATATAAGTTTTGAGTACAAAATAGAGGACCGTGAAAAGCAGACATCCGGTCCACATCCTTTTAGCATAGTCTCAGTACATGTCCTCGTAGGGGTGACTACGAACAGTAGGTAGGAGTATATGAGAACAAAAGAAACTAGAAGTTAAGTCTGTGGCCTAAGGCCATGTAAAAAGATACCTAGAAGAGGGCCACCTTGTACATACAATGCTAAACAACCATATACCAACTATGGTCTCCCCAAAAGGTCCAACAAAGTTCCCCTAAACCAATTAAGAGAAAAGGAAACCATTCTCCATGATGCCTACAATCCTGGGGTCACCAAGTGGGTGCTCATTACCTCCAGGAGTAGAGGAGGAGGAGGTGGTGGAGGCACTTGCCTCAAAAGGGTCAATCTTAGGAGAAGCTGGTGGTGAGGGCGAAGGTGGTATGGCAGCCAAATGAGCCATCTGAGGTTGTATGGCAACTGGATGAGCCATGTATTGTGGAATCTTGTCAAAAGGAGCCTTGGGATCGAAAAATAGGCTCAGAATAGATACAACAAAAAAACGTTGAAAGAATATATATAGATGCACACAGGAAGTCACGGTCAAGTGTAAAGAGTCCAAGGTAGGGTCATAATGCAACTGCCACTCAGGTACTTCGACGAAGACTGCCATCGCTGCCATTTCTGTCATCTGAGAATGAGACAGATACATACAAATGGCATGAGAATTTAAAATTCTCAATAAGATCTCCTAGACTATCATACACACTGACATTGTAATCATTCTCAGCTGTTCTGGTTTATTTTAAAAAATGGAAAGTTTAAATATAAAAGAATAGAACTTTATAGATTTTGAAACAATATTATCCAGCAGATTTCATTTCATTCATACACTTGATAAATAGAAGGGAAATTCTATAATAATCACAACAGGTCAATAGGCAATTAAACACTATGCATAGATAGATGCAAATGATTCATGATGCAAGTGCATTTGACCTTTCCTTTTCTTTAACTTATATCATAAATATCCATATTTAGTCCCCTAGGAGTAATTAGCTATATAAGCTCCTAGGTAATAGCCTGCTTTTCAAGACCAAGCTTGTTCCTATACGTGATCATTGGGTTTACTTCTCCCGATACTCACATCGACTTATTCCCCTTAATTCATTCCGTGGCTGACTCAAGTAAAATGGAATTATAATCATATTAAAGATTATATATTCATCTATGAATATGCTTGATATACTTATGATTATGTTACACAGTTCATATATTTCTACCGAGAATCCGATAGCATGACAACTGAAATATGAAGGTTCGCCAAAATAGTTAGTATATATAACAGCCAGCCAGTCACAGATATCATGATTATCATAAATAATATGACAACATGGCATCATTCTAGTATATAATTGCATAAATGTTTATTCCATTTGCCTCCTCATGGTTTTTGGAACCTCTAAGTCATGTAATTCACAAGTTGTCATACTTTTCTTAAATCTAGCCAGAAATTCTAAATTTCACTCAAATTTCATTTTAATTCATTTTGATATCAAATTGTAATAAAATGTATCCCTATTAGTCTACTTTTGAACCTCTTTAGTTTCACTAAATTTTGAGGTCCATAGTTTTAGTTATTAAAGTTTTGCTCAAAGCTACCTTGTTTTAGGAAAGACTTGCACACACAAAATTAGAATATCACTAAAAATTCATCTTACATTCTTTCGCTCCAAAATTCTACCACGATGTATCTATATGGACCCTCTTTAAAATCCAAGAATTTTCACTCTAGTTGAGTAGGTAGACGAGTTATGAGCTCCTCATTAGGGCTACCTTGTTTCAACTTGAACAGAGCATAGGGCAATTTCAAGGATTTATTGGGAACAATCTACTAAGGATCTAATTCTAAAATTTTATAGACATGATTCTCTATGTGTTAGCTTCCTAATAAAATAGTTTTCATTCAAATTGAAGTTATATAGGGCGAGTTCTACCTTACATCATGCACTAGTCAGGACAAGGGGTGTTAACTAACCGCCTACTTCTAAAAATCATAACTCCTTCATCGCAAGTCCGATGGACCTATATTTTAGATGGTTGGATTCCTCTTCGAGTCAATTTTCATATAAAATTAATTTCACTTCAAATTGAATTTCATAGGTTGAGATATACCCTTCATAGTACATACTACTTCTAGGTTCCCCTATAATAGTTTTCTATTTTGCGACTATTTTGGTTTTCTAGTCTATTCTTCAACACTAAGTAAGTTTCCCTAACCATAAATCACTAGAAAATGTCCTATTAGCATCATAATAATCTCAATGAATAAATCAAAATGAGTCAAGAAAAACCCTCATCTCCAAGAAATCCTAGGATACAAACAAGTCTTAGGATTCTACGCCAAATCCAAAGCTTGTAGCTCTTTAACTTTGATCTTTTGGTGCATTTGCTTCTCTAAAGCCTCAAGACAAGCACAAATCCTTCCTTACTTCTTGCTTGGTTGAATTTATATGACTCAAAGGAAGGAGTTTTGGCTTGTGTGAGAGTTCCTTGATCAAGAAACAAGTTGAAAAGTTGGAAAATTTGGCAAGAACTAGTAAGACACACAAGAGTTTAGGTGAGTTTGAGAAGTATGGAGATGAAAATGAAAGTGGAGAAGGAAAAGAGTGGGTTGGCAAAATTTTGGGGAGAAATGAGAGAAAAATATGAGTCTTGCCTTTTGTTGACTCACCTTGTTGGTGGTTGGTTTCTATTGGTGGACATGAAAAGAAATTTAAATTTTCTTAAGCTTCACTTTGGGTGGTTCTTCTTTGTCCACTGAGATGGATAGTGTGGCTAACTTATAGATTCCCATCAGATCAGTTTCTTGTATTACAAGACACTGCTAGTAAGATAATTTCTCCAGCTAGCAAAAACATCACTATTTTTTTCTACAAAGAAGATTTGCATTCACTTTACCCTAAAACTAACATTTCCTTATTACCTACTTATGTATCTATAATATATCTAAAAATTAATTATTCAATAGTGTTAGTTATACACACTGTTACTTAAGACATTACATTTTTCTAGCCATACATTCCAGGGTTTCTTGGCAAATGTTTATGTTCTCTTACAGTATAGAGTTTTATCAGATCAGTTTCTTGTATTACAAGACACTATTAGTAAGACAATTTCTTCGACTAGCAAAAACATCACTATTTTTTCTACAAAGAAGATTTGAATTCATTTTACCCTAAAATTAACATTTCCTTATTAATTACTTGTATATCTATAATGTATCTAAAAATTAATTATTCAACAGTGTTAATTATACACACTGTTACTTGGGATATTACAAGTGCTATCAGTGACAATATAATTCTTTTTTGCTTAATAGATAAAAATTCTCACAAGATTTGTTTGGATATAAGATAAAGATAACATCAATGGATGAGAAAATAAAGGGGGAAAATTCTGATGGAGATTGAAGATTTGGAAGAAGTTGCAAAAAGACTTGGAGCAAATTAAAAAAAAATGAAGCTCTTGTTTCGTGATGGAAGAACAAATGAGGATTTGGTGTGTTACAAAGAACATGTGGAAAGGATTTATGTGCTCTGATATGCATGAAAATGACACCACTAAGGAAGTGAATTGCATATGGGTGATTGGAAAGAGTATTGGTCTTTATGCTGAAAATGATACAGAGGTGTTCAATATTCTGACCTATTTCCAATCATGCAAAGATGAAAGTTTGAAGCACATGACTACTTGGTGTTTTGATGCCTTTTTGTTCTAGCCTTTAACTATGTTTTGTATGTCGTTGCCTTTTCATTTTGCAATTTGTTTTTCTTTTTTGTATTGTTCTTGAGGTTTCTTGTGTAACTATTATTGAGTACATTATTGTTCGAAGGTGAATCTATTGTAATAATGGCTCCACTTTTTCATGAGTGTTAAGCCTTTATTTCAAATTATTGAAAAAAAGAAGGAAATCAAGAAAAGATTATGTTTAGTTTGAAATAATTTATTATAAATTTGTTATTCCTTTTCCAAAAGTGGAGCTAAGAGAGAGAAGGAAGATTGACTTTTCTAATGTTTAGGTTTGTTTCTTTTTCTATGTTTTCTTAGTTTCTTTAGGTGTTAGGGAGATGTAATCCTAGAGAGCTAGTTTTGTATTCCTTTTATTGTTTTAGTTCTCTTTTCAGTATGTTATTTAATTTATAGTGTTCTTAATATTGTTTTTGGCCTAATCATCCATTAACTGATGTATGGTTTTGTGATGTCGAAAGAAATTTTACTTCATAATATAAGTCAATCTAGAAATTCTTATATGTCAGAGTAGCTAGGAATACAAGTACTCACTTATGCGGTCCTTTGAAATCTTGTTCTTCATTCTTATAATAGGTTTAGAATAATTTAAGAAATTAAACTATTCAACTTATCTTAAGAGAGTTCTAATATCAAGGAATTGAACTTTACTATTAAAAATGAGTAATTCGATTGGTAATTATATTGTTAAGAAATTTATTTAACACTAGATAATGCAAAACTAGGGAACTTAGATGAAATCAACCCCTAACATCTCTCTTTTATTGATTGTTTATTGGTATTTGCATATTTTATTTTATTTATTTGTTTTTATTCTCAATCTTAATATTTTCTATTGTCCAATAGTAACTGTTTTGTACAATCTAGTATTTGATTTTCAGTCCTCGTGGAAACAATACTTTATATTCATTATTTATTACTTATGATCCGATATACTTGTTGGAGCTAATTTCATAAATTGGCTAACAAGTTTTTGGTACTGCTGTCGAGAATTGTTGAATCAATATCATTTGTAGTTTAGTTTTTGCTAATTTGGGTTTTTTGTTGTTGGTTATTTTTGTTCTAGTATTTTTTTTATTTTTTATTAAAAAATAAAAAATAAAAAATGTTTTGGTTTATTTTTCTTTAATTTGATTTGATGTTATTTTATTAAAAAATTACTTTTTATTATTCTCTTTGATTACTCACCTCCTTTTGAGATTCTATTTTGCTGTTAGCTCTTATTTTGCAAGGTATATGAGATAGAGGTTCTATTTGGTTCTTACAAAAGGTTGATTGAACAACTTTTTGAGTCCACATGATAGATCAGACAAATACATATTAGAGTTGTAGATTGTCTTCCATTGAGATGTGACTTTTGTGGAGGAAACCATTTAATTGGGAATTGTGAGTCTAAATGTTATGCATAGTACCCGCATTTGAAACCACATGTATACACTCCTCCATTGATATGTGACTTTTGCGGAGGAGATCATTTGAATGGATGGTGCAATCCTAATGGTTTCAAAACAATCCTAACTTCTCTTGGAGCAATCAAGGGTATATGAGACCACCACCACCAGCTCATCCATATCAACATCCATCTCCTCCTTAAGAAAAGAAAGCTGACTAAGAGATAGTCATAGAAAAGTGTGCCCAACAAAATGAGAAACTTGCTCAACAAATTGGGAAATTTATCAAGGAACTTGCTAAAATTCACAAGAGATAGGAGGCAAGCTTTCAGAATATGGAAGAATATATTAGCTAAACATCCAAGCATCTTTCTAATGTACAACATAGGACTCTTCCTAGTGACACTATTCTTGACCCAAGTGAGCAGTGTTATGAAATTACTCTTATGAATGAGGGAGTAGTTGAACAAGATAAGATTAAAATGAGTGAAGAGGAGAAAGTTGAATATAGCAGCGAGAAAGAAAAGGAGCAAAAAATAAAGCTAGAAGAAAATCATGGTGAGATGAAAGATGAAGAGAAAAACAAAAAGGAGTTATTTGAGGAATGGGGTAAGCCACAAAATATTAGTTTCTATGAAAGAATCCCATATCTTGTGAGCTTAGAAGACATGGAAAAGAAAAACAGTTATTTTAGTGCTCATATGTCTTTAACGAGCTCTAGATTGATATTCACTTCACTGAGTCATTAGAGCAAGTGTTG
The DNA here is from genome assembly GCA_031439585.1 of Pterocarpus macrocarpus. NCBI lineage: Eukaryota > Viridiplantae > Streptophyta > Magnoliopsida > Fabales > Fabaceae > Pterocarpus > Pterocarpus macrocarpus. The sequence goes on along the minus strand of CM062513.1, from coordinate 28,333,194 downwards.
TCCCACATTGATTTAAGGAAGGAGCTGCTGTTTAAGAAGAGGAAGTTTCCAACAAAACTAAGGGAAGCAGTGAAAAAGTTTGTGATTCTAATATGGGATCTAGGCATAGGAGGTAAAGTCCAACTAGGACTATAAACAAGTGTTTCTTGGGAGGCAACCCAAGCTTCTACCTTCCTTTTATTTAGTTGTTTCAATTTTTTATCTTTTGTTAATTTCATGTTTATTTATTTTTAGGCATCATTGTTTGTGTGCATAGTTTTTATTCCAAGTAGTTAAGATTTTGAGGTTTTGGAAGAAGTTAACGCTAACAACGTCAATGCTATAGTGCCCAAAAAACAAATGTGGTTGTTGGAATCAACTGACTGTCAGACAAAAATTAGGGGAGTACTCTGTTATCCTTTTTGTTTTTACTCTATTATCCTTTTTTGTTTTTAGGATTATTTTTTCCATTTATTTTATTTTATTTTTCTCATTTAGTTTAGTATTTTTATTTCTACTTTATTTTATTTTTTCCATGTCATCTTAGCCATATTTGGTCTCACTTTCTTTTCCTTTACTGATTCATTTGTTTTAATTTGGCAACCCAATGTTTATAGTGGTAAATGTCAAAGTTTTTTTTTAAAATTTTTTCATTCACCAATATTTCTACCTTCTCATTTGTTAGAATCTCTTTGAGCTCTATATAAGTTCTTGGCTCATTTTATTTTTTTCATTGGCTCCCTATTTGGAATTAATTTATATGTTTTGTATTTATGATATTGTCCATGTGATAGGTGGAATTTTTACAAACCCTATATAAAAATAAATAAATAAATAAATAAAATGAGGAAGTGCCAAAGGCTATAAAAAATCTTAAGGCTCTGAGTACCAATGTTTAGGCTGTGCATGTTTGTATTATTAGCCCTAAATAAGTACTTTGGTGCTTTTATGCTATTGGATGACTTGAGTAAGCAGATCTAAGGGTGCTTTATCATATAATATCTTGGGCCAACTGGAACGGGAGCCATTGATTGAACACTCCTTTAAAAAATCACCATGGGACAGATCATTTAGAGTTAGTCAAGCCTCATAAAATAAATTAAATTAAATGTGATGAATTTGTGGTCTATAAAAGAAATTGATTTGATCCATCTTACCCTTACTTAATTTGATTAGAGCTTTCTAGTAATTCATCAAGGTTAGAAATTTAGCATAATTTTGCAAATTTGTGTTAAAGTTAACATTTGTGAATCTACTATTTTTTGTGCTGTATATAAATTAGAAATTTTGTGCTTGTTAAATTGAAGGTTGTGAGACTTGACCTTTTCTTACTTTTTACCTCTTATTTTTCTTGAGGACAAGAAAAAATGCATCCGTTGTTGACTGATTTTTATTTTTATTTTTCTTTTTAGGCTATTCTAACTCTGTTGTGTTCAAACCCTAATTTTTCCTATTCTAGCTTTGTTTTCTTAGTTGTTATTAAAAACTTTGTTTTATCAAGAGCAGAACTTTTATACCATTATTGATGACCAACTGAGAGGAGAATAAATTCACATTTTAGATCCTATTGGTTGATGTCAAGGTTTCCAAAATCAAACTGGATAAGCCACTGATTCAAAGGTTCACTGGTCCAACCGAGTTTAACCGAGGTTTGATTAGAATATAATAAAATATATATTTATACTTAAATATATAGATGTAGTTAATTATATGTTATAAAATAAATAAAATTATTAAATAATATAAATATCGAATAAAATAAAATTTTAATATGATAGAAATAATTTTAGAAAAAAATCACTAGATTAAATATATATAATCATATAAACAACTATTTATGTTTTAATTAAATAAATTTAAATTATCAAAAAATTATAATTGTAATATAAATTTTTTTTGAGAGATTGTTGATGAATTGGACTTTTTATACACATATTATCCCTCATATTTAGTTTATTAATCCTCTTTTGTACTTAATTGAATTGATTTGCATCATTTTCCTTTTATTGGATTTTGGTTGGGTTGTAGTTTAATTTTTTGGCATTATGATTATTTTGACCTTGCTTTAGTTTCTGGACCATAACTTGAGTTATAGACCTCATTTCAGTTTGATTCTTATTTGTAGGAAAGCTAAGAGATGGAGCTACAACTCTTATAAAGAGGTTAGAGGCCAATTTTGAGGTTCTAGAGCTGTAATTGGGCTTGGAAGTTGAGTTAAGGCGTGCACGTGCGGGTCCTAAGCAGGCTACAGTGTTTGGACTATATCTTGGGCTGTAGAGACCCAATTGAGCCCATTCTGGTGGCATTGGAAAGTAAAATCCATGGCTTCAAATCATATTTAGAGCACTAAGCTAAAATAAGTCATTCTATAGCCCAAAAACTCGTTGGAAGTCACTGTTGGATCTAGAGAACCCATTTGACATGTTTTGAACCTAACTTTCCCTCCAATTGTCAAAATTAGGCAAATGAGATATCGAAACTTAGCTTAGGAAAAGAGGATTATGGTAATTAGACAATTAGTGTGTATTAATTGTAGGTATATATAGGATTAAGGTTGAACTCATCAGAACCTTTTTACCACTTTTGAACTTTTATTGGAATTGAACTTTTATTCTTTTTCTCTCTTCCTTCTCTCTCTCTCTCTCTCTCTCTCTCTCTCTCTCTCTCTCTCTTTCTCTTTCTCATTTTCCTCCATCAATGGAGGAGTAGTTCTTCCCCTGATTCAAGTGCTCAAGTGAAGCAATTACACTCTTGAAAATTGGTGCAATTCCGAATTCAACTCCTCCAAATTCGATTTCATGTCTCTTTCTCCATTCTTGATTTTGTTTTTGAAATTGAAGATATTCATTTCAAAATTTGATTGAGAATGCAATTGTTTTCATCTTGATTGTTTGATTGTGTGATTCAATTGTTGAAGGGAGGTTGAATTAGATTCAGATATGAATTCTAAGATTAATGCATTGGTACCTTAAACTAATTCAATTATTTTCAGTTTTAGAGGTTTCTAAATCGAATTGATTATGTAATTGGTTGCATACATGGAGGTTACTATGTGAATGCTGGATTCGGAATTGAGGTTTCATTTAGATCCAAGTTTAATCACTGAATTGGACGAGTTAATGTATAATTAGAATTCAATGATGGAGTGATAATTGTTTTCTTCTTGATCCTTGAATCAGGTTTTCTAAATTCGGTTTAATTCCTTTCAATTCTGTTTTTAGTCTTGTATTTACATATTGCATTAAAGTGTTTGATGAAACAATCCCCTTGCATTTTTTGATCGATTAGTATAATCATCTTTGGGAAATGATCTAAATTGCATCCTATACTATAGTTGTGTTTGGTTTAATTTGATTGAGTTGTGATGCTCGAGTCAATTGTTAACACATTAGGCCCTATCTTTGGACTCTTTCAATAGAGGTAAGTGGCATTAATTAATACCAACCACACAATATACCCACTCTTTATCTCTCTCTCTCTCCCCCCCAAGTCCCATAAACTCCAATCATATCTCTATTTTGGATTCCAACTTCAAAAATAGCATAACCATCTTATACTCATCCTTTAAACTCTTCATATTCCTTAGAGTTCTTTCTTTTTTTCTAGCTTTTTTGGGTTAGCCCCTACTATTCTCTTCTCTGTCACCATTATTTGTAACACCTTATTAGACAAAATACTATGCTTAAGTCATAATATATTACCTGGTAAGTTATTACGTGTGATGAACTTAAGAGTTAGCTATTCACTTTAATCAATTTCAGTTTGGTAGCGGGATAACCATTAAATAGTCGTTATACCAGAAATAACGTAACACAATCAAGATTTCGAAATAACCAAACTGCATCATATATATATATATATATATATATATATATATATATATATACATGCATATACATTTGTTTTTAAAATTGTCAAAAGAAATATAACACAGTACAGGATAACAAAAAAAGGAGGCTGCTAACACAAAATAAATCGGCCTAACTATCTGAATAGCCTCTCCTACTGTTCCCTATAGGACATTTCATGTACAACTACAAACTCCTATCCATATGCCTATGACCCAAACTGCCAAAAGAGGGTCATCCTGTACATTTACTACTGCTACGGCGGGTACTCCAACTAGATGGATTCCGAAGAAAGGAATCCATTCGCCATACCGACATCAGCAGAGGTATAGTCTATACTCGGGGCAGAAGATGAGGACGATGAGCTTGCTGCCTCCGAAGGATCCTCCTCAGACATAGAGGCAAACGGGATCGACTGCAGTGGGGCGACTGGCGGAGCCATGGCTGGTGCTACTGCTGCGGGTGGAGGTGGAAAGGGATGAGCCATGTGGAGAGGAATGGCGATGTAAGGAACGACAGGGTCAAAAAGCAGGTGTATAAGGGGTACAACAAAATCTCTTTGGAAAAAGAAGTAAAGATGAAACTAGCATCTACCAGATATATACACGGAATCTATGAATGAATCGAGATGGATGTGGAGCTCTGGAAACTCGATGAAAAGTATGCTGGTTGCTGCGTTCTCCATGATTTGAGAATGATGCGGGAATATAATAGAGTGAGAAATAAAGATTTCTCAGTAGGAATTCCTAAATCTATGCTTATCTATCATCGCTATCATTCTCAGGTGTTTCGGATTTTTTTGGTTATTTAGGAGAAAATGTTACATCACCAGGAGGTCCTACTCTCTACTCAATTAGTTATATAAATCATGGCCCGAAACATGGCTTTGTTTTACTTAAGGAAATAAAGGAAATTAAATAGAAAATAAATAACCAGATCTGTGTATTGACATAGATAAGTGACAGCCATGAAGTGAGCAATACTATGTATATACATAACATCCAATGATGCAACTAACTCAGTGCATGAAATCTGACATTGTGGATATGCATGAAAAATGATATACTTGATCTTAACTCATATTTTTCCATACTTGGTTCCCTGGGAGTATATATTGGCCATAAGACTCTTGGGCAATAGTCCACTTTTCAAGATCGAGCTCGTTCCTATACAGGGTCACCGGGTTTGCTTTCCTCGACTTCTCTACTGATATATTCCCTTTAACTTGTTCAGGGGCTGGCCCAAGTCACATAGAAATCCTTTCTCATGCTATAGGGTAGCATTGCTTGTCTAACACTTTGACCAATGCATGCATAACTTGTAAATTCACCTTAATTGCATTTTTTGCTAAAATCTCAGCAGCATAACGGATCATGTCCGCTTCCCCATGAATAGTGCCAGACAACCAGGATATTTTAATCAAACAACAAACTCAATACAAAATATCATAGTCATACCAAGAATATAACAACATCAATAAGGGCAAGATTTAGGATCTTAAGTATCAATCTATCTTGCAAGCTTTTAATTGTTATTAAGGTTCCAGAGTTCAGCTTCCAAGGTTAAATGAGTTCCGAGTTCCGAGATTATATAATTTCTGACCTCCGGGGTTGTGTTTGGTTTCCGACCTTATCCCACCATTGGCCTACTAAGACTTTTGAGTGTTTCCTAAACTCTAAGTTCCCGACATGGGCTACATTCGAGGTAGTTTCCTATTCACTAAGTTCCGAGCTCAGCCTTAAGTATACCTTCCGAGTTCAATCTTAAGTATGACCTCCCGAGTTAAACCTTAATTGTTCTTTTCGAGTTCAATCTTAAGTATGACCTCTCGAGTTAAACTTTAAGTGTGTTAACCTAACTCTCTATTCACTAATTCCCGACTTCTGACATAAACTCAAGTTATTTGTGCCATATCCCAGACTTATCTTACTTCTAGCCAGAATTACGCTCTTATGAGAGAAAATTTACTAAAAATAGAAATCTAGGTAAAATCATCCAAAATTTACATCCATGTAAAGCTGACACAACAAGCCTTCAAATGAAAGAAGTTTCATATCATTTGAATGAGTATAATTTGAGATATATATTCTGAAACTTGACCTTACTGGACTACCTTGTTCTAGCTTGGATTGGATATAGGGCAACTTCCTTGACTCACTGGGAACAAACAGGGCCTTATCTAACTCGAAAATTTTTATGGAATATTCTCCTATGTGTAAGCTTTCTAACAAAGTTGATTTCACTCAATTTGGAGTTGTATAGGGTGAGTTACACCCTTCTCAACTCATATTGCCCGGATGAAGGTCTTGATCTCTAGGTCAAAATTCAAAAATTCATATCTATCTCTATACTGATCCAATGGCCTTATATTATATATGTATGGAAAACCCTAAATGTTTAGTTTCATATAAAAATAGATTTATGGAGTTTAAACGGCTGTTGGTAGAGCCGTAACTCCGCCGTACGGATTGCCGAGGAAGAAATCCTAACAGCTTCTTGAGGTTTCTTCTTTCTGCAAGTCTTTCATACCAATTCTAATTCCAATCATAACACATAGGCAAAATCAGCATTAATCATCATAATTACTCCACATAACATCAGTATCACAAGATATACAAAACCCACACAGAACTCCAAACTAAGAAAAATAAGAAGAGGAGTAGGATTCCTACCTTGTTTAGTTGAAATTTGGTTGATTTGGTGCCTTAGAAGGAAGATACTCTTGATAAGACTTGAAGAGAAGTTGAAGATGGAGTAGATAGGAGTATGGACGGAAGAAAAATGAAGGGAAGTCGCCCCTTATCTTGACCGAATTTCACAAGGGCAAAGAAGGAATTGGACACAAACTTGTAGAGCAAGGAGTTGTGTGATTGGTAGATTTGAGTAGGTTATTCAACTTGGTTTTGTGGGTGCTTCTTGGCTACAAATGGTGCCACCTATGGGAGTATTGTGGCTGAATCCTAGCCATTCATTCTAGGGTTCCCACAATGATTCTTCTATTGGTCTAGTTTCGACAGTTTTGAATACCGAAATCTTGCTGATTTCTCTTAAATCGGTAAAGCGGTTTTTTTCTTCTAATGTGAGGTTTCCTATGTTCCTAATCTTATTCCATCAAGTCTGATTACTCCTAAATCACACTTGATTGGTCTTAAGTATATGCTTAATCGAATTTCGATTAAACCTACTTATTCGATAAAAATCGAACAATTAGGTTATTAACGATAAAATTCTTCGGACGTTATATTACTACCCTCCTTAAAAAAAAATTTGTCCTCAAAATTTAGTACCTGAGAATAATTCAGGATACTCCCTCCTCATATCGGACTCCAGCTCCCACGTATAGTCTGCTGAGTCTTCATGTCCCCATGCCACCTTCACCAACTGTATGGCTTTGTTCCGAAGGTGTTTGATGCTTCTGTCCACTATCCGTGCTGGGGATGCATGAAAAGTCAAGTCATCCCTTAACTGAATTGATTCGGGTTCCAAGAAATGAGTAGGGTCAGGCTAGTATTTTCTGAGTTGAGAGACATGGAAGACATCATGAAGATTTGACAGATGTGGGGGTAAGGCGACCCAATACACCACTGGCCCGATTCGCTTTAAAATTTGAAAAGGACCTATAAAGCGAGAGCTTAGCTTTTTAACTTTAATGGCTCTACCTACTCCAGTTGTGGGTGTGATTTTTAGAAACACATGGTCTCATTCTTGGAACTCTAGTGGCTTTCTCCTGATGTCCGCGTAGCTTTTCTAGTGGCTCTGAGCTGCAAGTATTTTACTATGGATCTTTTTAATTTGCTCTGTAGTTTGTCTGACTAATTTTGGTCCCAATAGGCTCTGTTCTCCTGATTCATACCAACACAGAGGAGATTGACACTTCCATTCGTATAAAGCTTCGTACGGAGCCATGTCGATGCTAGCATGGTAACTGTTGTTGTATGCAAACTCGGCTAGTGGTAAGTATCGATCCCAGCTCCCACGCTATTCCAGAATGTATGCTCGCAGCATATCTTCGAAAGTTTGAATAGTTCGCTCAGTCTGACCATCTATTTGTGGATGGTACACAGTACTTAAGCATAGCCTAGTACCGAACGCCTTCTGAAGTACTCCCCAAAACCGTGAGGTGAACCTTAGATCTCGGTCGGAAATGATTGTCGAAGGAATACCATGTAGCCGTACCACTTCTTGAATGTTCAATTGAGCTAGCTTCTCTAGAGGGTAATTCGCTCGAATGGGCAAAAAGTGAGCGGACTTAGTTAGCTTATCCACTATGACCCATATAGCATCATATCCTGAGGGTATTCTTGGTAGGCCCATCATGAAATCCATAGAAATGCTCTCCCACTTCCATTTCGGAATCTCCAAGGGTTGTAGTGACCTTGCTGGTTTCTGATGCTCTATTTTTACCTTCTGGCAGGTTAAACACTTATTCACGAAACTTGCCACATCTTTCTTAAGGCTTGGCCACCAAAACATCATCTTGAGATCTTGATACATTTTGTTAATGCCAGGATGTAGAGTAAACTCACTCTTATGGGCTTCTTCCAAGATCTTTTTTTTAAGGTTATCCTCCTCAGGTACGCATATTCTCCCCTGATATCACCATATTCCCTCTGCATCCCAAGTAAATCCTGTTAGCTTGCCAAATTGCACTAGTTGCACTGTATGCTAGAAGTCATCATTTCTTTGTTGTGCTTGCTGGATCTAGTCCTTGAAATCACTGGTTATCTTAAGTTGGTTTAACTGAATGGCATTGGGGGCATAGAGCTTCTTAAATTGAGATCTCGGAAACTCTCTATGAGTTCCGTCTCCTTGATTATCATCCATGCCATAGTTAAAGATTTGCTACTCAGGCCATCTGCCACAACGTTTGCTTTGCCAGGGTGGTACTTTAGCTCAAATTCGTAATCTTTAAGAAACTCTATCCACCTTCGCTGCCTCATGTTGATCAAAAAGGTATTTCAAGCTTTTGTGATCAGAAAATACTTCAAACTTCACTCCATAGAGGTGGTGCCTCCTTATCCTCAGAGTAAACACTATCGCTGCTAACTCTAGGTCATGTGTTGGATAATTTCTTTCGTGAGTTTATAATTGCTTGGAAGCATACGCGACGACGTTCTTGTTCTGCATTAACACACACCCTAATCCTTTCTTAGAAGCATCACAGTAGACTTCGAACGGCCCATGAGGATTAGGTAGGGTAAGTACTGGAGCTGTCGTCAACTTTTCTTTTAATTCTTGGAAACTCTGCTCGCACTTGGGTGTCCATTCAAATAGGGTATTCTTCTTAGTTAACTTTGTTAGGGGAAAGGCTATTTGAGAGAGGTTCTTAACAAATCTCCTGTAGTATCCTGCCAGCCCTAAGAAGCTCCTAACTTCCGCAACTATCGTCAGCCGTTCCCAGTTTAATACTGCTTCTACCTTACTGGGGTCCACTGAAATTCCCCCATGGGATACTACATGGCCAAGAAATTTTACTTCCCTCATCCAAAATTCACATTTGGATAGCTTGGCATAAAGCTTCTTTTCTCTTAGAATTTGCAGAACCAGTCATAAATGTTCCGCATGCTCCTGCTTCATTTTTGAGTAAACAAGTATGTCATTAATGAATACCACCACAAATCTGTCAAGATATGGTCGGAATATCTGATTCATGTAATCCATAAATATTGTCGGTGCATTTGTCAACCCGAAGGACATCACAGTGTATTCATAATGTCCATAACGAGTCTGAAACACCGTCTTCGAAATGTCTTCTTCTCGAACCAGAATCTGGTGATACCCAGACCATAAATCAATCTTGGAGAATACAGTTGCCCCTTGCAGTTGATCCATGAGGTCATCGATCCTTGGCAACGGATACTTATTCTTAATTGTCGCCTTATTCAACTGCCTGTAATCCACACATAATTGCATGCCTCCGTCTTTCTTCTTAACTAACAGGACTGAGGCTCCTCATGGTGATGCACTTGGTCTAATAAATTTCTTTTCCAGGAGTTCTTCAATCTGCTTCTTAAGTTCGGTTAGCTCCAAGGGTGACATTCGATATGGTGCTATAGATATTGGTCCTGCTCCCAATACCAATTCAATGGCAAACTCAATTGCCTTCTCAGGAGGAAAATCAGGAATATCTTCAGGGAGCACATCGGGATATTCCCTAACAACTGGAATATTATCTAATTTTTGATCAACCTCCGCTACACTGGTTGATAAGAGAATATACCCTTGAATTTTATCCCCACAGTGATGTACTGCTAAGGAGCTTAAATAAAGGCTTATAGGGATTATTAATTCAGAAGATGAAACAGAGGGAAGCACAATGGATTTATCAGAGCAATTTAACAGGGCCTGGTTGGCAGAGAGCCAATCCATTCTCAAAATAATGTCAAGTCCGGACAAGGGGAGACAAATTAAATTGGCTGAAAAAGCTCGACCTCCTATCCGACAGGGGACATTCATACAAATATGATTAGTCTTAACGGGTTCATTTGTAGGAGTAGAAACTAGTAAGTCATAGGATAATTCAGAAATAGATAATTGCAAGGCTGACATGCAATCATGAGAGATGAAAGAGTGAGATGCATCTCAATCGTATAAAACAATTAAGGTCTTACCATTTACTTCACAGGTATCTTGAATCAAGTCTTCCGATTTGTTGGCCTCCTGTGCATCCATAGTGAAAACTCTTCCCTGGCGTTGTGGCTTGGGAGTCGTCTGAGGATTTCTGGCAAGGTATTCATAGATCTTGTGGCCTGGCTTGCCACATCCAAAACAAACATATTGACCCGTTAAGCAGGGGCAGTTGCCGTAATTTCGGCCGCACTGGTTGCATGTCTAGTTCCCAAAAGGCCTATGAGATTGCTTGCCTTTGTTGGCTACAGGCTAAAATTTCCTCTGTTGCTGAAAGTTGGGCTTGAACCTTGGGCCTTGCAGAGCTAACCCTTTCTTAAAGTTACTACCGATTGACCTAGCAGCAACCAACTTCTTGTTACAATCCTCCATTAGGCAGCACTTATTCACCAAAGTAGGGAAATCTCTTATCTCAATTGGTCCTATAGTGGTAATGATGTCTTCTTTTAGCCCACCTTCGAACTTCATACATTTCTAGGCTTCGTCGGGGTTCCTTTGATAAATGGTGGAAAATTAGCACAACTCCTCAAATTTAGCAATGTATTCCAATACACTACTATTCCCTTGACGGAGGTGCATGAACTCCAACTCCTTAGTATTGTGGACATAGGCAGGGAAGTATTTCTGGTAAAATGCATATTTGAATACATCCCAAGTAATATTTGTTTGGGATCCTTCTAATAACCAGCGTGCACCATTCCACCAGAACTCTACATCTGCTTCTAGCATATAGGTGGCAAAGGTCACTTTCTGGCGATCTATGCAATCCAATATGGAGAAGGCCTTCTCTATAGCTTTTACCCACTCATCTGCCTTATCTCGGTTAAGGGCTCCCCTGAAGCTAGTTAGGTTAGCCTTCATGAACTCAGCAAATTTGAGATATTCCAGATTCACCCCAGGGCCATTATAATTCCCTCAAAGACCTACCTCTGGCTACCTCCCTAGTTGGCCTATCATTTGTGCTGCTGCATTTGCCTGTTTGCACATAGCGTGCGCCATTTCTCGCATGGTGTCCAAGAACTCAGTAGGTTCCTCCTGGACTAGATTCATTCGTGGCCTACCTCGCCTTCCAGAAGCCATCAAGTTCTGAACACACAAAATAAGAGTGATTGAGTTAATCGGGCTCAATATTAAGTTCAGTGTGCTAGTAAATAATAGCATACAGTTGGGCAACCATCTCACATGCATCCCGTCCATATGGACAAGACTCAGTGTATGATAACGTCTAAAGATCACAGAGCATATGCGAAACATAATCAGTCCAATCCTCAGGCCTATATTAGGACGAACTGCTCTGATACAAAAAATATAACACTTTACCAGACAAAATACTATGCTTAAGTCATACTATATTACTTGATAAGTTATTACGTATGATGAACTTAAGAGTTAGCTATTCACTTTAATCAATTTCGATTTGGCAGCGGGATAACCAATAAACAGTCATTGTACCGGAAATAACATAACATAATCAAGATTTTGAAATAACCAAACTGCATCATATATATATATATATATATATATATATATATATATATATATATATATATATATATATATATATATATATATATGCATGCATATACATTTGTTTTTAAAATTGTCAAAAGAAATATAACACAGTACAGGATAACAAAAAAAAGAGGCCACTAACACAAAATAAATCGGCTTGACTATCTGAATAGCCCCTTCTACTGGTCTCCACGGGACATTTCATGTACAACCACTAACTCTGACCCATATGCCTATGACCCAAACTGCTAAAAGAGGGTCATCCTGTATATCTACTACTACTACGGCAGGTACTCCAACTAGATGGATTTCGAAGAGAAGAATCCATTCGCCATACCGGCATCAGTAGGGGTATAGTCTATACTCGGGGCAGAAGATGAGGACGACAAGTTCGCTGCCTCCGAAGGATCCTCCTCAGACATAGAGGCAGGGAGGATCAGCTACGGTGGGGCGATTGGCAGAGCCATGGCCGGTGCTGCTGCTGCAGGTGGAGGTGGAAAGGGATGAGCTACGTGAAAAGGGATGGCGATGTAAGGAACGACAGGGTCAAAAAGCGAGTGCATAAGGGGTACAACAAAATCTCTTTGGAAAAAGAAGTAAAGAAGAAACTGGCATCTATCAGATATATACACGGAATCTATGAATGAATCGAGATGGATGTGGAGCTCTGGAAACTCAATGAAAAGTACGCTGGTTGCCGCGTTCTCCATGATCTGAGAATGACGCGGGAATATAATAGAGTGAGAAATAAAGATTTCTCAGTAGGAATTCCTAAATCTATGCTTATCTGTCATCGCTATCATTCTTAGGTGTTTCGCATTTTTTTGGTTATTTAGGAGAAAATGTTACATCACCAGGAAGTCCTACTCTCTACTCAATTAGTTATATAAATCATGGCCCGAAACATGGCTTTGTTTTACTTAAGGAAATAAAGGAAATTAAATAGAAAATAAACAACCAGGTTTATGTATTGACATAGATAAGTGACAGCCATGAAGTGAGCAATAATATGTATATACATAACATCCAATGGTGCAAATAACTAAGTGCATGAAATTTGACATTGTGGATATGCATGAAAAATGATGCACTTGATCTTAACTCATATTTTTCCATGCTTGGTCCCTTGGGAGTATATATTGGCCATAAGACTCCTGGGTAATAGTCTGCTTTTTAGGATAGAGCTCGTTCCTATACAGGGTCGCCGGGTTTGCTTTCCCCAACTTCCCCCCTGATCTATTCCCCTTAACTTGTTCAGGGGCTAGCCCAAGTCACTTGGAAATCCTTTCTCATGCTATAGGGTAGCATTGCTTGTCTAACACTTTGACCAATGCATGCATAACTTGTAAATTCACTTTAATTGCATTTTCTACCGAAATCTCAGTAGCATAATGGATCATATCCGCTTCCCCATGAATAGTGCTAGACAACCAGGACATTTTAATCAAACAGCAAACTCAATACAAAATATCATAGTCATACCAAGTATATAACAATATCAATAAGTGCAAGATTTAGGACCTTAAATATCAATCTATCTTGTAAGCTTTTAATTGTTATTAAGGTTCCCGAGTTTGGCTTCCAAGGTTAAATGAGTTTTGAGTTCCAAGATTATATAATTTCTGACCTCCGGGGTTGTGTTTGGTTTCCGACCTCTGGGGTTGTGTTTGGTTTCCGACCTTACCCCACCATTGGCCTGCTAAGACTTTTGAGTGTTTCCTAAACTCTAAGTTCCCGACATGAGCTACATTCGATGTGATTTCCTATTCACTAAGTTCTGAGCTCAACCTTAAGTATACCTTCTGAGTTCAATCTTAAGTATGACCTCCCGAGTTAAACCTTAAGTGTGCTAACCTAACTCTCTGTTCACTAATTCCCGACTTCCGACATAAACTCAAGTTATTTGTGCCATATCCCAGACTTATCCTACTTCTAGCCAGAATTGCACTCTTATGAGAGAAAATTCACTAAAAATAGAAATCTAGGTAAAATCATCCGAAATTTACATCCATGTAAAGTTAACACAACAAGCTTTCAAATGAAAGAAGTTTCATATCATTTGAATGAGTATAATTTGAGATATACGTTCTGAAACTTGACCCTACTGGACTACCCTATTCTAGCCTGGATTGGACATAGGGCAACTTCCTTGACTCATTGGGAACAAACGGGACCTTATCTAATTTGGAAATTTTTAGGGGATATTCTCCTATGTGTAAGCTTTCTAAGAAATTTGTTTCACTCAATTTGGAGTTGTATAGGGTGAGTTACACCCTTCTCAACTCATACTGCCCGGATGAAGGTCCCGATCTCTAGGTCAAACTTCAAAAATTCATATCTATCTCTATACTGATCCAATGGCCTTATATTATATATGTATGGAAAGCCCTAAATATCTAGTTTCATATAAAAATAGATTCATGGAGTTTAAATGGCTGTAGGCGGAGCCGTACACTCTGCCGTATAGATTGCCGAGAAAGAAATCCTAACAGCTTCTTAAGGTTTCTCCTTTCTTCAAGTCTTTCATACCAATTCTAATTCCAATCATAACACACAGGCAAAATCGGCCATAAACCATCATCATTACTCCACATAACATCAGTATCACAAGGTATACAAAACCCACACATAACTCCAAACCAAGAAAAATAAGAAGAGGAGTAGGATTCCTACCTTGTCTAGTTGAAATTTGGTTGATTTGGTGCCTTAGATGGAAGTTACTCTTGATAAGACTTGGAGAGAAGTTGAAGATGGAGTTGATAGGAGTATGGATGGAAGAAAAATGAAGGGGAGTCAGCCCCTTATCTTGACCGAATTTCACAAGGGCAAAGAAGGAATTGGACACAAACTTGTGGAGCAAGGAGTTGTGTGATTGGTAGATTTGAGTAGGTTATTCAACTTGGTTTTGTGGGTGCTTCTTGGCTGAAAATGGCGCCACCTTTGGGAGTATTATGGCTGAATCCTAGCCATTCATTCTAGGGCTCCCACAATGATTCTTCTATTGGTCCGGTTCCGATAGTTTAGAATACCGAAATCTTACCGATTTCTCTTAAATTGGTAAACTGATTTTTTTCTTCTAATGTGAGGTTTCCTATGCTCGTAATCTTATTCCATCAAGTCTGATTACTCCTAAATCACACTTGATTGGCCTTAAGTATATGCTTAATCGAATTTCAATTAAACCCACTTATTCAATAAAAATCGAACAACTAGGTTATTAACGATAAAATTCTTCGGATGTTACATTATTCATGGCACTCCAACACAACAACAAATGACGCAGGTAGCAAATGGTGGTGACGACACTAAGGCTGAAACATGGGGAGTGAGGCAACTGTATCTCATTCCATTTTTTTATTCTTTTTTGTTTTGCTGAAAAAAAATTAAAACATGGGACAGTTAATCACATAAACTGGTCCTGGGTAGATTGGTTCACCAGTTTTTGACCAATTTACATCAATTTTGACTGGTTTTTAAAATCCTATTTTTCTTTCATGATTGGGCCGACTAGGGGACCAACTCCCAGTCGGACTAGCTAGTCTAGTCCGGTTTTTGGAACCATGGTTGATATCATATCCAATGCATCATACTAAGTAGTTTGTTTGCTTTCTATGCCAAAAGGGTAAAATTCTTTATAAAACCTGTGGAACTTTTCACGACTGAAAGCATCAAGCTTTGTTCCTATTAAATAAAATAAAAATTATTAGTAGTAATTTGAAGTTAATTGGTATTTGATACTTTTGGTGGTTATGTGTAACAACCTCTATTATATAAGCCATGCTCGAGTCATGGAGTTATATTAAAAAGATGTCACTGTGCTAAGAAATCTTTAAAATATGAAAAATATAATACATGGCTCTTTAACTGCTCACTTTATTACTGACTAATAGTTCATAAACTTTGTCGTCTCTGATATATAGAGAATAAAATAATTACACTTAAAAAAAATTGTGACTAACATAATACACAACATTTGCTTCTGACTAGTCGTTGCTAGCTTCAATAGTCTCTTGGTTTAGCTTACGCCCGGGTCTTGCTCAGTGAATGTCCCTGTACTCTGCCTCGCACTTGATTTCCAACTTGGGTGCTGGAATGTTTACAGAAAAGAAAAACATACAAATAGGCAGTGAGAACTTAAGGTTCTCAGTAGGTAACCAATCTTACAGTGTCATCATAAACATTTTAGCCGTTTTGATTTTTTTATGAAAATATGAGCATATATATGCAAATAGTGGTTCAATTTTAAGTTGAAAACACCTTTTCGAAGCGGGTTATATTCTAACAACCACTTTCCATATCATATGACAGACATAGAAATATGAATAGTATAATATGCTTTAACAAGAATCATAATAGCATTAAGACTTAACGAGATAATTGAAGGTGCACATATAGATGATCATACTTGATTGTATGCAAGTGCACTTGACTTAATTTGTATCTTTATTTAACTTACAACTTAACCTTGCTCTTCTGTACTTGGTCCCTGTAACATCCACCACGAGTTCCGAGTTCCGACTTCACCTTCAAGTTTCCATGATTTCTGACTTCATCTTCGAATTTCACATAAAATGGATAATTTCCGACTTCCGAGTTTGTCTTCGAATTTCAACATAATTTCCGACTTCCGACTTCTTTTGGCATAATTTCCCGACTTCTGACTTAACCTTCAAGTCCAAACAACATGGACGTGATTCTCGATATCCGACTTTTTGTCTCAAAGAAAATGGACCCGATTTCCGATCTCATAATTTATTTCCAAGTTTCAAGCAAGATGTACGTGAGTTCCGACCTCATACTTCATATTTCAAAATAGTGTACATGGTTTTCGACCTTTGAATTGATAGTTTAACACAATGGTTACAAGTATCGACCTCCTAGTTGAATGTAACGAGTTCCGACCTTAAAGTTGAACTCAATTGGAATGGACACGAGTTCAGATCTTTGAGTTGATTTTCAAGTTGTACACGATTTCTGATCTCTGAGTTTATTCCCAGGAGCTTTCCATTTCTGTTGTGTTCCCGAGTTTGAATTGGGAGTTCCGAGATTATGTGATTGTGTGCTGTATGATTTCTGACATCTGACTTTGCTTCCAAGTGTCGAATAAACCAGACAAGATTTCCGATATCCGATTTTATCTCCAAGTATCAAATAAATGGCACGAGTTCCAACTTTAAGTAGAATCGAGACGAATTTCGATTTTAGATAGAATGGAAGCGAGTTCCACTTTTGGAGCTAAAAACATCCAGCACGAGTTTCGAGTTCCAACTTTATCTTCGAATTCCACATAAAATGGATAATTTCCGACTTCCGAGTTTGTCTTCGAATTTCAGCATAATTTCCGACTTTCGACTTCATCTATAATTTCCCGACTTGCGACTTAAGCTTCGAGTCCAAATAACATGGACGTGATTCCCGATATCCGACTTTATGTCTCAAAGAAAACGGACCCAATTTCCAATCTCATAAGTTATTTCCATGTTTCAAGCAAGATGTACGCGAGTTCCGAACTCATACTTCATGTTTCAAAATAGTGTACATGGTTTCCGACCTCCGAATTGATAGTTTAACACAATGGTTACAAGTACCGTCCTCCGAGTTGAATGTAACGAGTTCCGACCTTAGAGCTGAACTCAATTGGAATGGACACGAGTTTAGATCTTTGAATTGATTTCCAAGTTGTACACGATTTCCGATCTCCAAGTTTATTCCCAGGAGCTTTTCATTTCTGTTGGTGTTCCCGAGTTTGAGTTGGGAGTTCCGAGATTATGTGATTGTGTGCTGTATGATTTCCGACATTCGACTTTGCTTCCAAGTGTCGAATAAACTAGACAAGATTTCGAATATTTGATTTCATCTCCGAGTGTCAAATAAATGGCACGAGTTTTGACTTTAAGTAGAATCGAGATGAGTTCCGATTTCATATAGAATGGAAGTGAGTTCCACTTTTGGGGTGATGTGGAGAGTAATTTAGCCACAAAAGTGGGAGATATGGCTAAACTTCAATTACAAAATTTCAACCAATCAATACTCACAATTCCAATTACCCTCGTGTATTTAAGTCAGATTTTCCTTCTCACTTCTGGCTGACTTGCGCCTCCCTCTCCCTCTTGCTCCAGCCTTCTTCTTCTCTTCTCTTCTCAACAAACTCCATCACTCCTTCAAGCTTAACAAGGTTCTATCAATTCAAGCTTCAACACTTAGCTCAACACCTAGCAAAATCATACTCCAAAGAGGTAGGATTCCATTTCTGTTCTTAAATTCTTTGAATTGTGGCTGCATGAAATTTTACTCTTCTTCTTGTATTTGATGATAAATTGGATGTATATGATGTATTAGGGTTGGATTAATATGAAATCTTGAGTTGGAATTAAAGTTAGAAGGAGAAAACTAGGAGAAGTGGAGGATTGGGATGCTGCCTGAGTGAGAAGCCCCACGGCACTCCGTATGGTGGAGTGTACGGCTCTGCCTACAACTAGTTAAATTCAATGAAACTATTTTTATATGAAAGTAGACATTCAGAGCTTTTCATACATATATAATAGAAGGCCATTGGATTAGTGTTGAGAGAGATATGAATTTTTGAAGTTTGACCTAGGAATTAGGACTTGCATCCAGGCAGTGTGACTTGAGAAGGTTATAACTCACCCTACACAACTTCAAATTGAGTAAAACCAACTTTGTTAGAAAGCTTACACATAGGGGAACATCCCATAATGAAATTTTGAGTTTGTTGTTGTAACATTCACGATTTCCGACCTCTGACCTCATCAGTAAAATGTCACAATTCCCGACCTCTGATTCATCTCCAAGTCTTAAATGGACTGGCTTTGATTTTCCGATTTCCGACTTTATGCTTCAAATATGTAATACACAATTTCCGACCTTATGTTTGATTTAGGATGGACGCGAAATCTGACATCCGAGTTGATCTTAACCAGAAATGGACGCGAGATCAGATCTCTGAATTGGTCTCCAAGTTCGACCAAAATTTACACGAGTTTCGATCTACGAGTTTATTTCCAAGAGCTTTTCATTTCTATTGATGTTCCCGAGTTTGCCTATAATAGACTTCTGAGATTAAATTTGTAGTTCCGAGATTATATAAGTTTCGATTTCCTGGTACATAAGATTAATGTTTTGATTCCCGATCTCCGGTGTTATGCTTAGAGCCGATCCAAGTTTACGTAACATCCCCGACTTCCGGGTTTAAGTATTTTGGTTTCATATTCTTGTCATTGACTTTCGATTTTAAGGTGATAGGGTGCTGTATGGTTTCCGACATCCGACTTTGCTCCAAGTTTTGAATAAACCAGACAAGATTTCCGAGTTTCGATTTCATCTCCAAGTTTCGAATGCACAAGTTCTGACCTTAAGTAGAGTGCGATTTCTGATTTCAGATATAATGGAAGCGAGTTCCATTTTTCAGGCGACGTAGAGAGCAATTTTGTCATAAAAGAGGGAGATGTGGCTGAACTTTACCCACAAAATTTCAGCCAAACAAAACTCACAAAGCCAACTACCATCTCAAGTTTATATGACTCATTTCTTTCTCTCCTTCAGCCTCATTTCTGCGCTACCTTCTCCCTCACTTCAGCTCTCTTTTTCTCTTCTCTACTCACCTAACTCCATCTAACCTTCAAGCTTAATCAAGTTCTATTGATTCAAACTCCAAAATCAAGCCTAATTACATAACAAGAGGTAGAGGTTCAATTTAGTTCTTGTTATTCTTATTGTGGATGGTTGCTTTTGATTTTATTTTCTTACTTCTTGATGTGATTAGTGAATGAAAATAATAATCTTTGGCTGTTTTTGTGTTTAAAATTGATTAAGGAATAGGAAAGGGTGAGGAGAGGAAGACCAATTTCCCTCTGCAGTCCGTACGGCGGAGTGTACGGCTCCGCCTACAGTCAGTTAAATCTGATGAAACTATTTTTATAGGAAACCAGACATTCAGGGCTTTCCATAAATATATCATATAAGGCATTGGATTAATATTGAGATAGATATGAATTTTTGAAATTTGACCTAGGAATCAGGACTTTCATTCGAGTAGTGTGACTTGAAAAGGGTGTAACTCACCCTACACAACTCCAAATTGAGTGAAACCAACTTTGTTAGAAAGCTTATACATAGGAGAACATCCTACAAAGAAATTCAGAGTTTGTTACTATCCCATTTGTTCCCTGTGATTTGAAGAAATTACCCCATGTCCAAACTGGGCCAAAACAGGGCAATTCAGGGAAGTCAAATTTCGGGGCTTATAACTCGAGCCCTACTAAGTCAAATGGAATGAAACTTTTTGTAAATTAAAGGTTATCCTATTAGCTGTAATATGAGACCAATTTTGTATGATTTGACCCAATTTTCGATTTTTAGTAGATTTTTACTTTTAAGTGTGCAATTCTGGTCAGCCACAGGGCAGGCCGGGATAAAACCTAAATAACTTAAGTTATGGTTATCAAAATTAGATGGGACTAAAGAGGTTAGAAAATAGACACATAACACTTTAACATATCCAAAATTGAGGTTCAGATGAGTTAAATAGAAATTTTGGCTTGAGTTACAAAAATCAGGTTGGATGATTATGCTGAGGCAAAAATTCTGTCCTAATGTAACTAATGCTCTTATGAGTTCAATATTTGAAGTACGAATGGAATGTTATGACTTCTATGAGAAATTGGTGTTCTGAGTACTAGCACTATTCATGAGGAAACAGACACGTTCCGTTATGCCGCCGAAATCTTGGTAAAGTATATGTATGAGTTATGATATACATGTAGATACATGTGCATTTTCAAGAAAGTTATGAAAGTCATGTTATGATGAACCTAAAGATTATGTTATGATGAAAGTTCCATGCTACTTGAATCAGCCCCGGAATAAAGTTAAGGGGAATAGATCGGTAGGAAGGTTGGGGAAAGTAAACCCGTCATTCCTATATAGGAACGAGCTCGATCCTAAAAAGCAGACTATTACCCAGGAGTCTAAAGTGGCCAAGAACTCCTACGGGACCAAGTAATGGAAAAGTTTATGAAGGAAGGTTCAAGAATAAGATTTGCATGATTATATTGAACTGTCATTATAAGATGTTTACAGTTTGTTTGTTATAATTACTTACTGTTGTATGTTCATTTATTCTGCTCATTATTCTGTATTTTACTATTGGTAGTCTATTTTGTTTCTTATGTTGTCTTAAGTAAAACTGAACCTTGCCTCGGACCAGACATTTTCTTAAACTTATTGAAAATGGATGATTCAGTTTGATCCCATATTTTTATAATTAAATAAAAATTGAGGCAACTGAGAACGAATGTGACGTTAATTAAAATACTGTACGCGAGCCCTACTGAGAATTTCTTTAAATTCTCACCTCGCTTTGCATTTTCGCATCATTCTCAGACGCTGGTGTGATGGACTTGATGGCCACTTTGTTTATTGAGCTCACTGACTTGCAGCTCCACCAAGACCCCGAGTTGGACTCGCTGTACTTAGCCGGCTCCCGCCATTTTCGTCTCTACTTTTTAGCAATAGGAATTCTGTTGTTTCTTTATTTTATTCTGCTTTTGAAACATATATATACGGAAGCGTTGGCTTCCAACTTATATATGTATATATACAACTGATGATATATTTCCTGTCTTTATTCTTTTTTGTAGTGCTTTTATTTAAATTCCATTACATTTTACAATACTGGTTAAGTTTGTCACATACAGCGCGGTATTTTGTAGGAATATTCATCAAATATATATATATATATATATATATATATATATATATATATATCAGAGGAAAAGAGAGAATATAACATAACGAATACAGCTTTAGACAGAACTAACACAGTAACGCAACCTATCCAATTTCATGTTATGACTTAAGCATAACATTAAGTTGGTAGGGTGTTACAGTTATGATCCCATTTCTTCCTAGTGGTTCGAGGAAGTTGCCCTATGTCCAAACTAGGCCAAAACAGGGTGGTTCAGGAAGGTCGAATTTCAAGACTTATAACTCGAGCTATACTAAATCGAATAAAATGAAACTTTTGCAAATGAAAGCTTGTCCTGTTAGCTTTGATATGACACCAATTTTGTATGATTTGAGCTTGGTTTTGATTTTTAGTGAATTTTTACTTCCAAGAGTGTAATTCGGGCCAGTGACCAAATAGGCTGAGGTAAAATTTAAATATCTTGAACTACACATATCAAAATGAGATAGGACTAAAAGGGTTGAAAACTATACACATAGAGCTATGATATATCCAAAATTTAGGTTTAAATGAGTTGAATAGAAGTAAAGGTGGATTATACAAAATTCGGGCAGAACTGAATAGAATTGGCAGAAATGACCAAATTGATGGTTTCACAAGTGTTAGTGAACATATAAGGCTTGAGTTGACGGTTGCAAGTTTTACATTGATAGATATGTTAGAATGATTATACTGCTATGACTGATTTGTCTGTAGGAGTTGGCACTATGCAAGGGGAAGTAGGTCTGATCCGTTATACTGCCGAAATTCTAGCAAAAAATATGTGAATCATATAAATGTTATAAATGTTTATATGTTATGCTCATAAGGTTCAAATATGCAAGGATGAATTTAAGTATGATATGAGTTATGAGGTGTATGAAAATAAATGATGAAGCATATGTATGAGTATATTCCACATGTCCATGCATGATTATGTATGAGGATGAAATAATATGAACATATTAAATGTGAATCTCTTTATTTGGAGGCAGTTGCACATTGAATCCCTCCTTGTAAAGGCAGTTAAAAGACAAAGATGTGGGTCCCTTAACTTGGAGGCAGTTGCACATTGAATCCCTCCCTATGAAGGCAGCTAAACCTATGAGATCACTCTACCTTAGAGGCATGTGGTCAGATGAGATCCATTTATATTGAAGGCACATGGTAAGATGAGATCCCTCAATTTTTGAGGCATGTGACCAGCAGAGATCCCTTCAATTTAAAGGCACGTGACCAAAATAAGATCCTTCCAAGACTAGAGGCATGTGAATCCCCTTGTGCGTTAGTCTGTGTGACGACGGTCACGAGTTGAGCTGACGAGCTCACTCCTAGATCAGACTACCCAAGGGCAGTAAAGAATAAAGAATAAAGATTAAAGCATATGCAAGCACCCCACTCACATGAGACATGGCATCGACCCAGCTAGTGCGAGTATAGGGGATAGGGTTTATATGAGGCATGGTATGACCCAGCTAGTATAAGTACCGAAAATTTATGGTGGCATATAAATATTCATGATAAAGAATATGATGAAGGTCCTATATTCCTAAAGAACGTGACATGGCGTTCACGCTCTGATGGGGTATGACATGGCGATCATACTCTGGAATGTGGCATGTAAAGATTTTATGATGAAAAGGAAGATGAAGAAAGAAAAGTAAATTTTATGTATCTGCATAAATTCAAGTACAAGTAAAGGCATGTGCAGATGTTATATCTCCAGTATATTGATGCTATGTGTATCTTAATACGTTGCAATTATTATTCAAAATATCATTCATAAATTGACCTTGTATGTGCTCTCTCAAATACCAAGTGTATGAGTAAGATAAACTTTGCTTTGGATAATATATTTTCGAACTATAAAATTAAACAGCTTGCATAACATGATCACCTTTTTCACAATAAATCGAAGCAACTGGAGATGACAATAATGACATTATATATGATAGTTAAAGAATCCTACTGAGAATTCAAAATTCTCACTCCTATTTCCAAGCTATCTCTAGATAGTTCAAGAAGTTCCGAAGACGGTTAAAGTTGCTGTCAGATAAGGTCCACTTAGGTAACAGTAACAACTCCAAGATGTAGTACTATGACTTAAGTATATTACTGTACTTGGGAGGGTGTTACATTTTGGTATCACAGCCTAGTTCGATCCTCCCCGAACCTGAGGATTTGGATTGACTACGTTTCCAGTGCAATCTGGAATCCTTAGAAAATGTCATGTGACAAATCTTATCTGTTCATATAAGATATAGGGAATTAGACATGTATGACTGCCTAACTGTGAATGTTATTAGTTGCTATCACACTTAACTTATTGTTGAGCCTAATCAACTCAATGTTTTGTTACATGTGATTAGGAGCTAATGGCTTCCAAGGGGCGTGGTAGGCCACGAACTGTACCCACTCCAGAAGATCCTGCTAATTTTATGGACATGATGCGTGAAATGGCTCATGCAATGTGGGAGCAGGCTGCTGCAACTCATCAGATGATGGACCAGTTGGGTAGGTAGCCTGAGGCCAGCCATGGGAGAAATCCACATGGCCTAGGAGCAGACCTGGACTATCTTAAATTTGCTGAGTTCAGAAAAGCAAATTCGCCTAACTTCCGAGGAGCTTTCGACCTAGATAAAGCCAAGGAGTGGGTCAAGACAATGGAGAAGGTCTTTTCTATCTTAGCCTGCACTGATCAACAGAAAGTGGCCTTTGCCTCTTATATGTTGGAAGCGGATGCCGAGTTTTGGTGGAATGGCGTGAAGAGACTGTTGGGGGAACCCCAAGTTGATATCACTTGGGACATATTCAAGGAGGCATTTTATTAGAAGTGTTTCCCGGCATCTGTACGAAACGTTAAGGAATTGGAATTCATGAAGCTACAACAAGGAAACATGAGTGTTTCAAAATACATTGCTAAGTTCGAAGAACTCTGTAAATTTTCCACCATTTATCAGCACAACCCTGACGAAAATTGGAAATGCATCAAATTTGAAGGAGGACTAAAAGCGAACATTTTGGCGTCAGTGGGGCTAATGGAGATAAGAGATTTTGCTACATGAACGAACAAAAGCCGATTAGTTGAAGAATATAACAAGAAGCTCGCTGATACTAGGATGGATGTTTGTGGAAAGAGGCTGGCACCTGAAAACCAGGAACTCGAATATGCCTCACCACCAAAGAAGCTATGTCAATTTAATGGACGTGGGGATAAACCATTTCAGGGGCCAAGCGCAGGGCAAGTATGCTCTAAGTGTGGAAAGGGTCATGGAGGTAGACCTTGCTTAGTTGGACAAAACATATGTTTCAGGTGTGGGAAGTCGGGCCACATGATCAGAGACTGCTTATATACACATCAGTCGTCTACCCCTAAACCACAATGACCAGGACGAGTCTTCACCTTGAATATTGAAGAGCTATTTCCCTAAATGAGCTTAAGTGAAATCAGGAATAACCTAGGACAAGGTTCCATTTTTTGCTAAACTATGTTATATTAAATTATATAACTAGGATTACTGTATTTTCTTTGACTATGTTTATTCAACTTCAGTGTGCTTATGTGTGAACTTTTTCTTCAAACTCTTATGATAATAAATAGTTAATTTTGTGATTAAATTTTGAGGACAAATTTTTTTTTTTAAGGAGGGTGGTAATGTAACATCCACCACGAGTTCTGAGTTTCGACTTCATCTTTAAGTTTCCATGATTTCCGACTTCATCTTCGAATTTCACATAAAATGGATAATTTCCGACTTCCAAGTTTGTCTTCAAATTTCAGCATAATTTCCGACTTCCGACTTCTTTTGGCATAATTTCCCGACTTCTGACTTAACCTTCAAGTCCAAACAACATGGACGTGATTCTCGATATCCTACTTTTTGTCTCAAAGAAAACGGACCCGATTTCCGATCTCATAATTTATTTCCAAGTTTCAAGCAAGATGTACGTGAGTTCCGACCTCATACTTCATGTTTCAAAATAGTGTACATGGTTTTCGACCTTCGAATTGATAGTTTAACACAATGGTTACAAGTACCGACCTCCTAGTTGAATGTAACGAGTTCCGACCTTAGAGTTGAACACAATTGGAATGGACACGAGTTCAGATCTTTGAGTTGATTTCCAAGTTGTACACAATTTTCAATCTCCGAGTTTATTCCCAGGAGCTTTTCATTTCTGTTGGTGTTCCCGAGTTTGAATTGGGAGTTTCGAGATTATGTGATTGTGTGCTGTATGATTTCCGACATCCGACTTTGCTTCCAAGTGTCGAATAAACCACACAAGATTTCCGATATCCAATTTCATCTCCGAGTGTCAAATAAATGGCACGAGTTCCGACTTTAAGCCGAATCGAGACAAGTTCCGATTTCAAATGGAATGGAAGCGAGTTCCATTTTTGGGGCAACGTGGAGAGTAATTTAGCCAGAAAAGCGGGAGACATGACTGAACTTCAATCATAAAATTTCAACCAATCAACACTCACAATTCCAACTACCCTCATGTATTTAAGTCAGATTTTTCTTCTCACTTCTGGCTGACTTGCGCCTCCCTCTTCCTCTTGCTCCAGCCTTCTTCTTCTCTTCTCCTCTCAACAAACTCCATCACTCCTTCAAGCTTAACAAGGTTCTATCAATTCAAGCTTCAACACTTAGCTCAACACCTAGCAAAATCACACTCCAAAGAGGTAGGATTCCATTTCTGTTCTTAAATTCTTTGAACTGTGGCTGCATGAAATTTTACTCTTCTTCATGTATTTGATGATAAATTGGATGTATATGATGTATTAGGGTTGGATTAATATGAAATCTTGAGTTGGAATTAAAGTTAGAAGGAGAAAACTAGGAGAAGTGGAGGATTGAGATGCTATCTAAGTGAGAAGCCCCACGACAGTCTATATGGCGGAGTGTACGGCTCTACCTATAGCTGGTTAAATTCGATGAAGCTATTTTTATATGAAAGTAGACATTTAGAGCTTTCCATACATATATAATATAAGGCCATTGGATTAATATTGAGAGAGATATGAATTTTTGAAGTTTGACCTAGGAATTAGGACTTGCATTTGGGTAGTGTGACTTGAGAAGGTGTAACTCACCCTACACAACTCCAAATTGAGTGAAACAAACTTTGTTAGAAAGCTTACACATAGGGGAACATCCCATGAAATTTCGAGTTTTTTATGATTCCATTTGTTCCCAGTGGTTCGAGGAAGTTGCCCTATGCCCAAACCAGGCTAAAACAGGGTAATTCAGGAAGGTCTAATTTGAGGACTTATAACTCGAGCTCTACTAAAGTGAATGGAATGAAACTTCTTGCAAATGAAAGCTTATCTTGTCAACTTTGATATGACATCAATTTCGTGTGATTTGAGCTTGGTTTCGATTTTTAATGAATTTTTACTTCCAAGAGTGTAATTCGGGCCAGTGACTAGATAGGCTGAGGTAAAATTTAAATATCTTGAACTACACATATCAAAATGAGATAGGACTAAAAGAGTTGAAAACTAAACACATAGAGTTATGACATATCCAAAATTTAGCTTTAAATGAGTTGAATAGAAGTAAAGATGGATTATACAAAATTCGGGTAGAACTGAATAGAATTAGCAGAAATGACCAAATTGATGGTTTCACAAGTGTTAGTGAACATATAAAGCTTGAGTTGACGGTTGCAAGTTTTACATTGATAGATATGTTAAAATGATTATACTGCTATGACTGATTTGTCCGTAGGAGTTGGCACTATGCAAGGGGAAGTAGGTCTAATCCGTTATGCTGCCGAAATTCCGGCAGAAAATATGTGAATCTTATGAATGTTATAAATGTTTATATGTTATGCTCATAAGGTTCAAATATGCAAGGATGAATTTAAGTATGATATGAGTTATGAGGTGTATAAAAATAAATGATGAAGCATATGTATGAGTACATTCCGCATGTCCATGCATGATTATGTATGATGATGAAATAATATGAACATATTAAATGTGAATCCCTTCACTTGGAGGCAGTTGCACATTGAATCCCTCCTTGTAAAGGTAGTTAAAAGACAAAGGTGTGGGTCCCTTCACGTGGAGGCAGTTGCACATTGAATCCCTCCCTATGAAGGTAGCTAAAACTATGAGATCCCTCTACCTTGGAGCCACATGGTCAGATGAGATCCTTTTATATTGAAGGCATGTGGTAAGATGAGATCCCTCAATTTTTGAGGCACGTGACCAGTAGAGATCCCTTCAATTTAGAGGCACATGACCAAAATGAGAACCCTCCAAGACTAGAGGCACGTGAATCCCCTTGTGCGTTAGTCTGTGTGACGACGGTCACAAGTTGAGCTAACGAGCTCACTCCTGGATCAGACTACCCAAGGGCAGTAAAGAATAAAGATTAAAGATTAAAGCATATGCAAGCACCCCACTCACATGAGGCATGATATCGACCTAGCTAGTGTGAGTATAGGGGATATGGCTTACATGAGGCATGACATGACCCAGCTAGTGTAAGTACTGAAAATTTTTGGTGGCATATAAATATTCACGATAAAGAATATGATGAAGGTCCCATATTCCTAAGGAACGTGACATGGCAATCATACTCTGGAATATCGAACGTAAAGATTTTATGATGAAAAGGAAGATGAAGAAAGAAAAGTAAATTTTATGTATCTGCATAAATTCAAGTACAAGTAAAGGCATGTGCAAATGTTATGTCTCTAGTATATTGATACTATGTGTATCTTAATATGTTGCAGTTATTATTCATAGTATCATTCATAAATTGACCTTGTATGTGCTCTCCCATATGCCAAGTGTATGAGTAAAATAAACTTTGCTTCGGATAATATATTTTCGAACTATAAAATTAAACAACTTGTATAACATGATCACCTTTTTCACTATAAATCGAAGCAACTGGAGATGATAACGATGACATTATGTATGATAGTTAAAGAATCCTACTGAGAATTCAAAATTCTCACTCCTATTTTCGTGTTATCTCCAGATAGTTCAAGAAGTTCTGAAGACGGCTAAAGTTCTTTGTCAGGATAAGGTTCAAGCCAGGTAATGATAACAACTCCAGGGTGTGGTACTATGACTTAAGCATAGTACTGTACTTGGGAGGGTGTTACAGTCCCCCGGAGGTGAATGGCCTCTCTCACCCCTGGGTAATAGCCTGCTTTTCAAGTCCGAGCTCGTACCTATACATGAGTGACGGGTTTACTTTCCCCGATCCTCACACTAGTATATTCCCATTAAATCTGGTCGAGGGCTGGCCCAAGTCTTAGATAGTACCGCTCTGGTCCATGCTAGCTGGGTCTATGCCAGGCCTCACATGGTAGCTTAGTACGTCCTTCTTGCAAGTTCTTATTATCTTTTTCCTTTCCATATCTTATCATGCATGCGGATGCTTTGTGCATTCATGGATGCGTCTCACACCGTATTTTTCATATCATATTCTAATTATGCTTGCATGCATGACATACATGAACATGACATGTAAATATAAATATATCCAAAGTATAATCACCCATGGCATAAGTTCTCATAAACTCCTACCAAAAATTCGGCAGCATAACAGATCGAGTGTGCTTCCTCATGAATAGTGCTAGACTACTAGTAAAATCATTCAAACATGCAAATCAATATGGAACAGCAATTATATATTCACAATATCATTCATTAAATTCAATATACCCTCAATAAAGTTTTCTGATTACTTCATCCTATTCTGCCCAAATTTTGTATAATCTACCTTTAATCCAATTCAACTCATTTAAATCTAAATTTTGGATATGTCATAGCTCTATGTGTCTAGTTTCCAACCCTTTTAGTCCCATCTCATTTTGATTTGTATAACTCAAGTTATTAATATTTTACCTTAGACTACCCTGTACTTAGCCAAAAATGCACCCTTATAGTGAAAATTCACTAAAAATAGAACTTTGGGTGAAATCATACGAAATTTATATCAGATTAAAGCTCACAAAACAAGATTTCAAATGAAAGAAGTTTCATATCATTTCCATGAGTATATTTCGAGATATAAGCCCTGTAACTTAACCCTACTGGACTACCCTATTCCAGCCTGGTTTGAACTTAAGTCAACTTCATTGATGTGCCGGGAACAATTGGCAATGAATCTGACTCTGAAATTTTTATGGGATGTTTCCTTATATATTAGATTTCAAATAGCATTAATTGCACTCAATTTATAGTTGTGTTGGGTGAGTTACCTCCTTCTTAACTCATATTGCCCAGATGAGAATCCAGATTTCTAGGTGAAACTTCAAAAATTCATAACTAATTCCAATGGCCTTATATTTTATATGTATGGAAAGCCCTAAATGTCTAGTTTCATATAAAAATGGATTCATCAAATTTAAATGGCTGTGGACAAATCCGTACACTCCGTCGTACGGACCACCGAGGAAAAACCCTAACAGCATCTTGAACTCATGATTTCCTTAAATCAATCCATCCAATCTTCAATCCTAACTCAATCATACATCTTAAAACACCCATAATCTATCATATCCAACCAATATAACATCAAAACAAAGGGAGAAGGGGGAGCCCAAGGTAGCCCCAAATCAAAGAAAAACAAGAGAAAGGATGAAGTTCCTACCTTAATCTAGTGTAGTAGTTGATGAGGAAGGGATCCTTGAGGAATTAAGAGGGTTGGATGTGCAGAACAAGATGAAGAAAGGCAGTTGGTTCCTCTTCTTCTCTCCCCCTGGGCCATAGTAATTTTAGGGAGTAAAGGAAGAAAAATCTGATTAGTATTAATGAGGGTGGTTGAAGGCTTGAGTTGCTATTGGTGCCTCCTTTAAGTGGTCCACAATTGAGCCAACAAGGCTTGAAATTTGTGGTTGCCTTGTGCCACTTTAAGTGGTCATGTGGCTGAATCTTCAGCCATCAAACATGGGGTTATTGGGTGTATTATTCTATTAATTCGATTCCGACAGTTTAAAATGCCGAAACCTTGTCGATTTCCTTTAAATCGGTAAAACGATTTTAACAAGATTCCTATGAAATCTCCTATGTTTCAAATCAAATATTCTAAATTCTCATCTCTCTAATTGATATTCAATTGTTCCTAAAGAATTACCAAATAAGTTCCTAATTAATCTCACTCATTCAGTAAAACCGAACAAATTGATTTAAAGATAATGAAATTTGTTGGACGTTACATTATTGTATATTTATTCTATCGGTCTTAAGCCTAATCTCTCTAATTAATATCTAATTAACTCCTAATTATCCTCTAATTACTTTCTAATTAACCTTACTTAGTCAATAAAATCAAATAAATTGATTATCAGTATAAATTAAACATTTTGTAAATTTAGAACCTTTTTGTTTTATTTTTTGTTTTCCATAGCTAATGGCATTTTCGTAATTTTGAGTAAGTCCAGGGGCACCCTACATCATTTCACATCAGATTGCCTCCATAGCTTAATCGGCAGAGATTTAAACTTCTACGGTTTCACCATGTGATTCTGCTCTATTCAAAATCTCATTCTGCTAATTCTACAGATGTGGGGACATGAAGGTCATTTCATGAAAAGTTCTAGGGTTATTGTGGGAATAAGTCTTCGAGGTCAAAATATAATTTCTAAAAATTCTGGGCATGACTGTAATTAATAAAAGTTTATAGGGGCACTTTTATCATTTCCTGATTTTTAACATATGGCAGTGCCATATTTTCAACAGCAGTGTTACACTACCCTATACTTCCAAGTGTGAGGATCGTCATGGCATAGCGCTGCCTGAAAAATTCTCACACTGCTTAAGGGAAATAATTCAAAGTTTCCATTATATTCTGTTTACAAAAGTGGGGATGTCACATTATGTGTCCATAGGTTTTTGCTCATTGAGAGTCAGCATGAGTTATTTGTCATTAGAGAGAATAACGTGGTGGTTATGGAATAATATTGGAGTTAGTGTCAATTGTGTTAGAAGTTAAGGTAATTATTATTTTTTTTAATTTATTATGAGTGTTATAGAATATCTTGAGTCTCTTATGAAATTCCTATAAGTATCCCATGTACTGGAATTTGATGAGCAAGAGAGAAATAAAATAATTTTCTTCAATTTGTGTGTGCCTATTCCTATACGCCTCTTTCACTCTAACAAAGTGGTATCAGGGTGAATTTTGAGAGATGGCAACAAATAATGGAATGTTTCCATTTCACTATGAGTCTTGGTCTAGCCTTGTGAAGACGTTGCTTAGATCCCAAGTTATTTGGGACATTATGGAGAATGATTATTCCAGTTGAGAAGGAGGAAGCAATAAAGTTGAAGAAACAGGACCAACAAGCTTTGTCCCTAATCCATCAACGTTTGGATGATTTGATATTCAAGAAGGTGACCAATGTATCAACTACAAAAGAAGAAAGGGGAATTTTACATAAATCTCTCCAAAGAGCAGATAAGGTGAAGAAGGTGTGACTTCAAATTCTATAGGTTTGCATATGAAGGAATTTGAATGTTTCTCATATTATAGCTCAACGGTGCTTGTTAATGTAAACAAAATAGAGAGGTACGGAGAAAAGGTTGAATATGATCGCATAAACGATAAAATCCTTCGCTCTTTGACTCCAAAATTTGATTACATCACTTGTGTTTTCGAGAACTTAATGACCTAGACACTATGATCATTGATGGGTTATTTGAGGCTATACAAGCTAAAGAAGAAAAAAATATTGAAAAGGAAAAATGAGCCTTTAAAGAAAGTCTAAAAGCCAATGTTTCATTGAAAGGTGATGGAGGAGACAAGAATCAAAGAAGACATGGATGTGGACAAGGAAGATGGTGTCGTCATGGCCAAGGTGGAAGAGGAGGAGACCACCACGATAATTTAACTAATGAAGAGACAAGCCATCATTCATCCTTGGATGATGGAGTCACTAGAGGAAGAGGAGCCTTTACTGCAACAAATTAGAGGAGGTATGACAAGTTTCAAATTGAGTGTTTCAATTGCCATAAATTTGACCATTATGCCTTGGAATGTCATTACGATACTAATGGTGTTGAAGAAAAAGCAAAATTTGTTGACAAAGAAGAGAGTGAAGAGTCAACCTTATTGTTGCCACTTAAAGATGATGGAGATGATAGAAATTCATGATACTTGGATAATGGAGCAATCAATCACATGTGCGGCTATAAAGAAAAATTTGTGGAACTTGATGAAAAGGTGAAAGGTAATATTTCATTTGGAGACACAAAAAGTGCAAATTCAATGAAAAGGTACCATTTTAATTTCTCTTAAAAATGGTAGCCACAAGTTAGTAATGTAACACCTTCCCAGATATAATACTATACTTAAGTCATAACATCACATCAAGAGTTGCCACAATTAATTATACGGACCCTGATTCATTATTTGCTTTATTTTCCACTAAAATAATACAACATTCTATTACATTTCATAAATATTTGTGTAACTAAGTAGCCTTTCAAACACTAACAACTGTAAATATATATATATATACAATTTTTCTTCAATAGCCTCGGTTGCAATCCTCTAGGTTGATTCTCTTCAAGATCTCCTGGGATGTCTGGAGACGATACAGAAACACACATAGGAATGAGAATTGTATATTCTAAGTAAGAACTGTCATTCTAGCACTTCGATTTATTAAAAAAATGTGTTTGCATATATAAGAATAGAAGTTCATTTATTAATCTTCAAAAATATATCTCTCCAAAGCAAGTTAGTTGTTATACACACACTTAATAGAAAAGGAGAAATTTCTTAATAGTAAGAATAGGCAAATAATTAAATAAAACTTATGCATATGCGGATGTTAAGTGCACTTGACTTTCTTATTTTTCTGTAACTTTCTTTTCTTAACACACCTAATCATTACATATTGTCGTCCCTAGGGTGTCTGTATCTTCTTATCTTTCCTTTATACTTGGTCCCCTGAAGGTGAATGGTCTCTCTCACCTCTGGGTGATAACCTGCTTCTCAGGTCCAAACTCATACCTATACATGAATGACATTTTACTTTTCCTAACCTTCACACCGGTCTATTCCCCTTAAATCTGATTAGGGGCTGGCCCAAATCATATGGAATCATAATTACATCTTGGATCATTTATTCTTTAATGCATATACTTGAGAGACTTAAAATCATGAGGCATGATTTGTGTATTTTTGCTAAAAATCGGACAGCATAACAGCTGAAAACAGGATACTTCCCCATATACAGATAATGTCATATCAATCAGGCAATCAAGATATAAGAATCATCATAATCATACATCAATATCATAACATTATGATAGAAAAGTTCATCAAGAATTCAATCATTGGCCCCTCATGGTTTGTAAGGCTTCTAATATTTCAAGTTGTGAAAGTACCTAAAAGTTCTCAAATCTGTCCTATTTTATAAATTGCATCATAATTTCATTTTAACTCATTAAATTTGGAAATTTAGTATGTTATAGCTTTGTTAATCTACTTTTAAACCTCTTTGGTCCCGTTAAGTTTTGTATAACACCCTCCCAAGTACAGTACCATGCTTAAGTCATAGCACCATACTCAGGAGTTATTACTGTTACCCAAACGAACCTTGTCTGATTGCAACCTTTGGTCGTCTTCAATATTTCTTGAACTATCTGGAGATAATATAAAAATAAACATAGGAGTGAGAATTTAAGATTTTCAGTAGGATTCTCTAGATTGTCACACATAATGCCATTGTTATTATCTCCAACTGCTTCGATTTGTTATGGAAAATGTGAACATATTACATAAATTATTCAGTTTTATAGTTCAAAAATATATTGTCTGAAGCAGAGTTCATTTTATTCATACATTTGTTAAACAAAGTAAGAATCACAGCATAAGTATAGAAAATTGAGAGCAATTTCTTAATAATAATAATATAACAATAATATAACTTGCAACACCACAGTAATGATAACAAAACATAACTTGTGCATATGTGACTACTCATCATAAATTCATGCATATGCTTTTATGCTTCCTTTGCTTTCTTTACTTGATACACCTAAGTATTACGTATCGCCGTCCCTAGGGTGTCTGCATGCATAAGTCTCTATCTTTAACCTTTACTACCTTTGGGTAGCCTGATCTAGGAATGAGTTCAACTTGCAATCGTTGTCACACAGTGTTGACCTGCAAGGGGACCCATGTGCCTCTAAATTAGAGGGACTCAGCTTGCCAACTACCTCCAATGTAGAGGGACCCAATAGTTTTAGCTGCTTTCACCGGGAGGGACCCAATGTGCACTGCCTCTGAGTGAAGGGACCCACATTTCATTTTTTAACCACTTTCACAAGGAGGGACCCAAATAATTGCCTTCAAATGAAGGAACCTCATATATATATATATATATACACTTTCTTTATTCATATGCAATTATGCATGCTTTCATAAGGATAATCACAATCACATCATCTTAAAATGCTTATATGTAGTTTCTCACAAACATTTTTGCATGTAGAGGTTTTCGATATTCATAATTATGTAGATATTCATATCATAACTTCTTATAACATAAAATCCCATAACTCATGTAATCATGGTCAATTGAACTTAGATGACATAAGAAATTGCATGCATGACATTTCATGTACATAAGTTTTGTCGAAATTTCGGCAGCATAACGGATCAAGTCCACTTCCCTGTGAATAGTGCCATCTTTAACAGGCAATTAACCACAGAAATAGAACCAAAGTAATTCACATATCATCATCTCAATAGTATAAGAAAGAGTTTGTACATATAAACTCAATAACTTGGCAAGTTATAGTTTAAGGGTTTGAAATCTTGAAGAGTTGGCTATCCTACCCTTTATCCCTGTCTCTACCCTAGTTTGTAAATTATGCCATAAATTCATCTTAGC
The DNA here is from genome assembly GCA_031439585.1 of Pterocarpus macrocarpus. Classification (NCBI taxonomy): domain Eukaryota; kingdom Viridiplantae; phylum Streptophyta; class Magnoliopsida; order Fabales; family Fabaceae; genus Pterocarpus; species Pterocarpus macrocarpus. Next base: position 28,297,605 of record CM062513.1, on the reverse strand, counting down.
TTGTTTAAACCTGAAATTTGAGTATATTATAAAATTGTGTGTTTATTTTTAACTCTCTTTAGTCCCATTAAGTTTTGATGAGTATAGCTCAAGTTATTAAAGATTAACTTAGGTCTACCTTGTGTTAAGTAGAATTGGGGTCTAAAATGTAAAAATTCGTCAAAAATAGAAATCTTGTTAGATTTGAGTGAATCTTATATCATTGCAAAGCTAACAGAACCATCTTTCATTTTAAATATTTCATTTCATTTAAGTGAGCAAAACTCAAGTTATAAGCTCACAAATTTGATAGAATTGGTCTGCACTATCTTTGTTTAGTCAGGACATGGGGAAATTTTAGTGAATTATTGGGAGTAACAAGGATCAAATTTGGCTATTAAATTTTTACGGCATGTTTTTCTATGTGTAAGTTTTCTAAAAAAATTAGTTGCACTCCAATTAAAGTTGTATAGGGTGAGTTATGTCTTACACAACTCACTCTGGTCGGGTCTAGGGGCAAAAATCTAGGGTAAATTTTAAAAAATCATATCTCACTCAATACTAATTCAATGACCTTACAATTTATATAGTTGAAAATTTTTAAATATATAGTTTTATTTAAAATTAGTTTTATCAAATTTTTATTGTTATGTGTGAAGTCGTACACTTCGAAAGTGCAGACGCTGTAGGGTTTCTGTTTTCCAGTAACTCTATTTTTGTTCTTCTTTGAGTTTTTGCCCAATTAACCATCCCAAACCAAAAACACCCATCTTTAATCACTTGAAACATATCATAAGATCATCCAATAACATTAGAACAAGAAGGAGCAGCTCAGAACCAATCAGTTATATATCATTAAAATCAAGCAAAAAGTAAGAATCCTACCTCAATTAGAGTAGATAACAAGCTAGAGTTGGGTTTCTTGATGGAGGGAATGGCTAGGGCTTGGAGTGGCATGAAGGTGAGTTGAAAGGGAAGAAGAGAAGACGAAGAAGGAGTTGCTAAAGAGGGGTGACTAAATGAAAGGCTTAGGGGAAATATGAGATTTTTATAAAGTTAGGTAGTTGAAATCTTGGTCTTGGATTGGCTAACGGTTGGATGGTTGAGATTCAACCAACATTGCTCCTCATCAATGGCTAATATGGTGCCATTTAGGCAGGGGTGGTGGCTGAAAGGGTTTTATCACTATAAAATCCTACTTATTCGGTTTCGACAGTTTAAAATACCGAATTTCGACCGATTTCCTTTAAATTAACAAAATGACTCTAAATTACTTTCTAAGGTTTTGTCTACATGTCTAATCAAATTTTTTCTTAATCCTAACCTCCACAATTAACTTCTAATTAATCTTTAATTACTCTTATATAACTATTAAAATTGAATAAATTGATAAACGACGAGACTAAACGGTTTAAAAATTCTAGGATGTTACATTTTGAGGTAAATAAGTTGAGTTATTAAAATTTTATCCAAGGCTTCCTTGTAGTTGGACAAATTTGAGCATTTAAATGTAAAAATTCAATAAAAATACAATTTTCATTAATTTTACCTGAAATTTATATCTAAATGAAGCTAATTGAATCATCTTTCATTTTGCAAAGTTTCATTTCGAATGGGTGAGTAGAGCCCATGTTATATGCTCTCAAAGTGGGCTAAAAGGAATTGCCCTATTTTACCCAAATAGAACCTTTGGTCAAATTTAAAGAATTACTGGGAGCAACACAATTTATATTTAGATTTGAAATTTTTATGGCATAATACTCTATGTGTTTGCTTTCTAAAAAAATTTGTTGCACTCAATTTAAAGTTGTATAAAGTGAGTTATATCCTTCACAACCCTTACTGGTCAGAACAATAAGCAGGATTTAAAGGGTTACTTCAAAAATTCGTAACTCCCTCATTTTAGGCTTAATAGCCTTATAATTTTATGGTTGGAAAGATCTGGATGTCTAGTTTCATCTAAAAATGCTTTCATTAAATTTGGACCTCTATAAATCAAAACACACCATTCATGGTATGGACAATCCCTAGGGTTTCAATTTCTAGCAACTCTGTTTAAGTTCTTCCTTGAGTTTTTGATCAATTTTCCAACCTAAACCAAGAATTTTCATATTAATTCAATTGAAAAAAGTTGTATAATCATCATACAACACCATATTAAAGAGGAATAATGAAACCCTAATAGGTCACATGAACCATAATATCCAACAAAACTCACGAATCCTATCTCAAATTCAAGCTTGAGCAAATAAGGAAGCAATTTTTGGGTGAGGGTGTGGAAGTAGGATGAAGAGATAAGATGAGGAAGAAAATGAGAGAAAGGGGTCTGGTGTATGTAGGTCGAATTTTGGAGGAGAAGATTGGAATTAGCTTGGTTTTGAGTCATAAAAAGGGAGGTGACTCATATGTGGATTATTGGTGGAATTTAAGCTTATTTGAAATTTCATTAAGCTTCCCTCTTTTGTATCTAAAATGGCACCGGCCCAAGGGTGTGTGTGTAACACCCCCAGGTACGGTACCATTCTTAAGTCATAGTACTACACCTAAGGGTGGTTACTGGCACTTACCGAACCTTGTTTGACAATGCCTTTCGGCCGTCTTCAAACTTCCTCGAACTATTTCTAGATAACACGAAAAAATAAAAGAGAGTAAAAATTATAAATTCTCAGTAGGATTCACTAGATTACCACATATCGTGTCATCGTTATTATCTCCAGCTGCTTTGGTTTAATATGAAACAGGTGGACATGTTATATAAACACCTCAATTTTATAGTTTGAAAATGTATTGCCCGAAGCAGAGTTCATTTTATTCACACATTTGATAAACAGAAAAAGAATCAAAGCATGAGTGTAGCAGATTGAGATAAAGTTCATAATAATAATAAAAATAATAATAATAGCAAGGACATAACTTGCAGCTTCTTAATAATAACAAGAACATGACGTATGCATATGCAATCACTTAACATCAAAGGATATATTTGTACTTATGCTTTTGTTACGTTCCTTACTTGACGTATACAATCTAGAGTATAATTGCCATGTCATACACCATCGGGGTGTGATCGCCATGTCACACTTCTTAGGATACATTTCAGAGTATGATCTCCATGTCATACCCCACTGGGGTGTGATCACCGTGTCACACTCCTTAAGATGTGTTTGCCATGTCGCTATTATATTCTCTCTTACTTGGTTCCCTTGAATTCATTTTGTGGCTGGCCCAAGTGATATGGAATCCACATAGTCTTTATAATCATAGGTTTATAACCAAATCAACTTGAATGACATGAGAAATGTATGCAAAGTACATAAATTTTGTCAAAATTTCGGCAGCATAACAGATCAAGTCTGCTTCCCCGTGAATAGTGCCAGCTTCAGCAGACAGTCAGCCAATTCACATGACAGAAACATGACAATCATATATCATCATTTCAATGGTTTAAGAAGCATTTTGTTCAAAGAAGGAGTTCAAGAGCTTGCTATTTCTTAGAGTTCCTCATTTTACCTTATGTCCCAGATTCTGCCCGATTTTTGTAAATTATGCCATAATTTCTACTTAATGTATTAAATTTTGAATTTTTACTATGTTGAATTTTTGTTTGCCTAGTTTTTTAATCTCTTTGATCCCGTTAAGTTTTGATAAGTATAACCCAAGTTATTAAGGTTTAACCTAGGTCTGTCCTATTGCTAGGCAGATTTAGGCACTAAAAAGTAAAAATTCACTAAAAATAGGAAACTCATTGGAATCATACAAAACTTATATCACTTTAAAGTTGATTGAACTAGCTTTCATTTCCAATAAGTTTCATTTCATTTGAATAAGTAGAGCTCAAGTTATGAGCTCTTGAAGTTAGATAACTTGAGCTGCCCTGTTCTAGCTCGGTTAAGACATGGGGCAATTTCAATAAATTACTAGGAGCAACAAGTACCAAATTTGACTTTGAAATTTTTATAATGTTGCCCTATGTGTAAGCTTTCTAAAAAAAATGGCTGCACTCAGTTTAAAGTTGTATAGGGCGAGTTATGCCCTGCACAACCAACTCTAGTCGAATCTAGGGATAAACTTCAAAAAATCATATCTCATTCAATACTAAGGATACCATAGGGTTTCTATTTTCCAGCAACTCTATTTTTGTTCTTCTTTGAGTTTTTGCCTAATTAACCATCATAAACCAAGAATACCCTTCTTTAATCACTTGAAACATGTCATAAGATCATCAATTAACATTAGAACAAGAAGAAGTAGCTCAAACCCAATCAGCCACATATCATGAAAATCAAGCAAATAGTAAGAATCCTGCCTCTAATCCAACTTGTAGCTCCTAGGTTTGAGTTTTCTTGGGGGTTCCTCCTCACTATGGCTCCAAGAAGGTGATAATTCCTACTTTTATCCTTGGTGGCTGAGGTTAATTGACTCAAGGGAAAGGAGGTTTATGAGTTTGTCTTAAGCTTTATTGATGAAATACAAGGAAGGAGTGAAAGATTTGTGCAAAGGTGACAAGGTACAAGAGCTTTAGTGAGTGTGAATGAGCTCAAAGAGAAAAATGGAGATGGAGAACATGAAGGGGAATGCATGCACAAAAATCTTCAAGGAAAAGAAAGGAATAAGTGTCTTAATCTCTGGATGACTTAACTTGGTGGTAGTTGCAATCTTGGTCTTGGATTGGCTAATGGTTGGACGATTGAGATTCAATCAACATTGTTCCTTATCAATGGCTGATATGGCGCCATTTAGGTGGGGGTGGTGGCTGAATTTCAAGCACCCAAGCTAGGGTCTTATTGGTATAAAATCTTATTGATTCGGTTCCGACAGTTTAAAATACCGAATCTTTATCGATTTCCTTCAAACCGGCAAACTATTTCTAGCAACTTTGTCAGATTTTCTGCATGTTTATCCTAATTTTCTTAATCCTAATCTCTTTAATTAGCCTCTAATTAACTCCTAATTAGCTATAATGCAAATTCCAAAGGCTACAAGTTGTACAACCTAAACAATGGCAAGATTGTTGTGAGTTGTAGTTTGATGAAGAAGTCACATGGAAATAGGAAGCAAATGAAGAAAGAACCTATGATTTCTTTCCATATTTTGGAGAGGAAGATCAAGAGACCGTGACACTTATTCAAGAGAAAGTCCACCATATTCACCCATACATGAAGCATCATCATCTTTTGAAGAGAGTTCCAGTGAAAGGCTTAGACAAATGAGAAATATTGAAAAGTTATACGATGCAACTGAGCCATATAATTTGTTTGGTCTTCTTGTTGACAATGAGCCTTTAGATTTTGATGAAGCTTCCAAAGACAAAAGGTGGAGACAAGCCATCAAGAAGGAAATCAAAGTTATTAAGAAGAATAACACTTGGGAAGCACCCAGTCTTCCTAGGGGTCATCAAATACTTGAAGTCAAATGGGTGTTCAAGGCAAAGAAAAATGTCAAAGGATCAAGATGTTGAGAGAGATAAAGGAAGACTCTTTGGAAAAGGCTACAAGAAAAATCATGGAATTAATTATGAAGTGTTTTCAAAAAAATCAGTATGCCATGATCAAAGAAAGCATATAAGCACAATGTTTCATTTCATTAGAGATTTTGTGGACAAGAAGGATATAGAGCCCAATTATGTGAAAATTTAAGATCAGGCTATTGATATTTTTACCAAGCCCCTTAGGTTTGAAGAGATTGGGGTTTAGTTTGTTATTTTAAGATATGAGAACTGTATCAATTGGATTGAACTTGTATGCTATATATGCTATATATATATATATATATATATATTCTCTTTTTTTTCATTTACTTAGCCTGTCTCTTCTATGACTTTCCAGATCAACCTGGATTTGCCCTTGAAAGTCTCTTTGCATTTTGGGAGCAGAGCATGCAAAATTGAGCAATGAATCTTGGAAAAATTTCCTCGAGTCTCTATAAATCTATAAACACGAAAAGATCAGGTAGAAGCATAAGCAAAAGGAGAGAGGAAAAGTAGAAAAAGGAAAAGGGGAGGAGACTCGCCTCAATACTTTCCACTGGACAAGAGGCACATCTAACCCACCTACCCACTCATCAATCACGGTGTTCAGTTGACTTGCACCTATTGTATTGGAATTGGAATTAGGCACCTATATATATATATATATAGAGGAACCGTATGGACACAGTTGCATGCATAATGAATTTTGTGTATGATAAATACCCTATCGATATTATGGAATTGTTGAATATTGATTGAACAAGTATTTGTAGGTAGGGGTGTGGAAAGGTCCAACTTTCAAAGGAGACTTTGTCTATTTCTCTTAAATTGTGTAACACACTTATAGTCCCGTACTATACTTAAGTCATAGTATGGTATTACTAGTTATTACTTTTGCTCGTGAAACTAACATTACCTTTTAAACTTACTTTATAAATGAGAATAGGGGTAAATTTTTTTTTGAATAATAACGAATAAACTATTTTGAAAGCCAAGAGCCATGAGCACATCGTGAACATATAATACAAACATCGCTATCTCATACATACAGTGCAAATAGAATAAATAGAAGCAACATGAATAACAAATATCTTAAGTAAACATAACATTCATTCCATGACCATCATAGTTAATATAATAATAGTAATGCCAAGAGTCATACATAAAGATAATAATGGGTCCGATATCTACTGTCAGCCTTACAAAAGAACCTAAAAAATATATATGCAAAGGAAATATATAGGAAATCCCATCCATCCATACATGCCAAAAGAAAATAATAACCCTATAACTACAATCAAAAAGGGCTATCCTCGTGCTCGGCTTTGCATGCAATCACCACGTCACTCATCGGGCGGAAGGAAACCATTCCCAAATCCACCGGGAGCAATATCGCCACGTCCTCCTCTTCGGGCATGCCCACGCTAAGGAGGCATAGCACGGGTACAAATGAACCCACGACCACAAACCAGGGGTGGTGCATGATGAGAAGCTGCTGAAGAAGAAGACAAATCGAATGTCAAGTGAATCATGGATAGGTAGGAAGGCTCGGATGGGTCAGTCTCCACGTGATAACTCAGATTGGATGGCTCTGAAGGATTAGAATCCAATGAAACAGTCGGCGTCAAATAAGTATCTGAGTTAGACTTTCCATCAATGGGTATCTCGGCGGCTGAAAGTAGCGGCGGATGTCATCCAGGGTAACCTCTTCGTACGGCTAGTATGGACGAAAAAACAGGCTCATAACTGGCACTTGAAACGGTTGGTCATGAAAGATGTAGACCCTCATAGCTGTGCTTGCAGACATCACAGAAGCATTCAACACTAGGTCAAAGCGCTAATGCCAAACTGGGAACTCAATGAAGACCATCACTGTGCTCGACATCGATATCCTCTGAAGATGACACCGAAAACAATGAATATGCATAGGTTCAATTTTAATGATTTCGAAAACATAAGTCCCAAAGCAGGTTACTTTTAAACTTAATGTCATAATCATATCATCATAAGTAAACATACATATGAAAGTATGGAATAAACATTCATAATGTATATGGACAATATAGATACATGCACTGACATGCAACCTCGCAAACTTAACCATGGTTTTACTTTAACTTTACTTTCATTCTTAGCATGTGTTTAACATTCTTTACTTTTCCTTTGAAATAGACTGATTTTGCCCATAGGCTCATTCCATGATTGTCGTCATGCAGTACTAACCAAATCAGACTAAGCTGATATTGGTTACCTCTAAGTTGGAGGGTCCTCCATGTCATCCTGCCTCCCCCATAGAGGTTCCTTGGGTCTTTGTGGATCACCGTCTCTCACTTTCCTTACCAAAATGATTGAAGGGTCATATCACATTCTTTCTTTTCTTATCATTATACTTTACATACATAGTACTTCTTTGACAAGACACATGCAATGATATGACTAAGTCCATAATTTTGACAGAAATCCGGCAGTATGATGGCTAAACCGGAGCTTTCCCAAAATGCTAATCATAAAACTTTCAACTAATAGTCTATTATATCTATCTCATATCATCAAACCAATCATTTAATCATTAGACAATACTCCATCAACTTGTCATACATCATGCCTAATGGTATCATATATTCATACCCTAAAGGGTTTTATAATTGTGTTATTTTCTGTGGAAAGTCTTATGAGCTATCATGTGATTTCCCATGGTTACCCATGAGAGGATCATATAGTTAAAATAAATATGTACGTAGTCTTTTAGTTACTTAGTCCTTACAGGAAATTATTTTTTACTTGAGTATATGTCTTATGGAACACTTGTTCAAGTTAACTAAGTTAGGTAATTATTTCCTTTTCTCGAGATAGTTCACTTAGTGATTCCTAAGTTCATGGTATGCTTAGAGACCTTGATCATACTTCTATTTCTAAGGATTTCGAGATCCCTTTAGTCCTTGGGTCATGACAATGCATAACTACACTCATGAACCCAACAACACCATGTTCACTAATCACCAAGGGTGATTTTTAACTTATCCAAGTTGCAAAGTTTCAAACTTTTATCATTAACATAATAAGATTTTACCTTTAATGTTATAAAAGTGATAATTCTTTATAAAGTAATTATAAAGTTTCGTTCTTTAAAAAAGTAAGTGCCTCTAAAATTATGCTCTTGTCTTAAAGATTAAATCTTGGCAAAATAATGATACAAAATATTAGCTTTAGAACTAAAAAGTCTTGTTCTTTATCAAAGTTGACACTTTTAATTATTCTAAGACTATCAAGGTCTCAACTTTATGACTTAAAGTTGTCTTAAAGTTTTAAAAGATTCTTTCTTTATGAAATAATAGTACAAGACATTAGCTTTAGAATTAGAAAGTCTTGTTCTTTATAAAAGTTAACACTTTATGCATTATTTTGACTCAAGATACAAACTTTATAGATTAAAAGTTGCAAGTCAACACTTTTATGACTCAAAGATTTCATTCTTGACTAAAGTTTGAAATTTTATGAAAGGTCTTGTCTTCAAGATTTGATTTTTAAGACATAAAGAGACAAGTTCTTATTTTTATGATTTAAAAAACTTCATATTCCAACAAGATTGAACCTTTACACATATTCTTTATTTTCAAAAAGAACAAAATGGAACCATGTGACACCCATCAAATAGTGCCATTTTTCATGTATTAAGAAGCAAACTTTTAAAGCTTTATACTTTTGGAATGTTCCTAGTCTTATCAAGTCATGAAAAATATGTAAAGATGAAACTTTTCTAATCATAAGCTCATTATAAGAAAATGAACAAACTTTAAACAAAATACCACCACGACCATCATTCTTTTTCAAACAACTCACAAGAAACATCAAGAACTCATGCATCAAGAAAGAAAAATAAAAACTGAGGCATTCAAGAAACAAACTTTCAAACAACCATGAACATCTCATAAAGAAGAATATGAGCACTTTTTGCTAAAAAGGGGAACTTTTGCTCATGAAGAGCATGAGAGTTTTTCTCAATCTTTCTCCTGAAGATCTTGGTCATAGGAGGAACCAAACTTCAAGCTTTCTTGAGTAAACAAAAGAAAAGAGTAGAGATCACTACCTAAGCTTGAAAATGGCATCCTTGAAGGAGAAGAAGAAGATGAAGAAGACTCCTCTTTTGATGATGGGGGTGGCGATTTTGGAAGAATAAGGAGAGAGCTATTGAGTTCTCTTGAAAATGAGTCTTATAGTGTTTAGATCTCTTCTCCAAAGACCAAAAGATGTGGTCTTTGAAGGGCTAGGTAAGAGTTTTGGTTATGGTGGTGGTGGAAAAAGGAAGAAGAAGATGAAGAAGAATGAAGAAGGTGTAGAGAGAAGTTGGAGGGTTTGGAAGCAAGAAAGAGAATGAGAGTTGAAAAATGAAAAGTGAATGTGTGTGCATGGGTGTGTTGTGGCCGTAAGCTTCATCTAGGTGGAGGAGAAGATATTTTCATAATTTTGTGCTAATTAAGGCTTAGGGAGACAAATTGGATGATGGGGGAACAAATCATGTATTTACTCTTACATAAAATATTCTTGTCTAATGCTTTATGTTTTAGTGGCATCATTCTTTACTTTATTGTCTAGTTGACTAAATTTGAATTTAATCATGTGATTAGATGCTCTTGCAACTTAATTAACATGATTAAGCAAGGATTAGTGATTAACTCATGCGATCATGATTAACAAAAATTAATCTTGTGATTAAGTTTAATTATCCTTAATTAAACTTGATTAAGCTAATTAAAGGTGATTAGTACTTAATTAAGCTATTAAGGGTCTAACTTACTTAATTAGAGATTCTCTAATCTTAATTAAGCATGCTCTTAACCTTTCTCCTTATGATTAACTCAAATTCACTTCGTTAATCCCTTAATTAAGTCTTAATATCACAATTTCTCATCAAGTGCCTATTTACTCAGGGTTACTGAGATAATTTAGCACGATAGGAAATTAAGGATGTTACAAATTGCTTGAATAGGTTTGTTGGGAAGCACTTGCTCCCTAAGTGTCGGTCATAGGTAGGTGGGCCGTGACAATATTTTACTTAGGAAAGAAAAACACTTTATCCCCCTGAACTATAAACTATGTGCATTTTACCCCTATCTTTTAAAAACATGCAAATCAACCTCTGACGTTTCTTAATTGTGCACATCGACCCATCTATCATTTTTAATGACCAAACTACCATTATCTTCTTCCTTTCTCTCTCATCATCTTATTCTTCTTCAAGCTCTTTTTCCTCTCTCTTCCCTCCACTAGGAAAAAGACTAAGTGGTGGGTCAAAAACAAAAGTTTGGGTGGTTTATTTTTGCTTAAATTCTTAAGTAACCCCAAACAATTCTTTTTTTTTTTTTTTTTTTTGGTTTCTAACATACCTTGTAAAAAATAAATGGGTGTGTGAGGTTTTTGATAAAGAAGAAAAAATATAGATGAACAAAGGTGGATGTTCAGTTTTGGTTTCTTATGGGTGGAGGCGATGTGGGAGGCTAGGGGGTAGAGGAGAGAGGGAGGAAGAAGAGCTTGAAGAAGAAGAAGGAGGAGGAGAGACAGGGGAAAGAGATGATGGTAGTTTGGTTATTAGAAGTGATAGAGGGGACGATTTGCACAATTAGAAACATTAGGGGTCAATTTACACAATTTTAAAAGTCAAGGGATAAAGTGTACATAACCTATAGTTTAAGGGGATAAAGCGCCTTTTCCTTTTTACTTAGTGGCAATGTTTTAAAATTTTACTTTCATAGGAGAAACAAATTTTTCAAAGCTAGTGATTTTAGCTTTGTTATTTGACTTGGCCAATTATTTTTCATTAATTAGTTTCCTCTTCTACGATGATAATTAAATTTATGACTTTGATGTCTGGTTTGAAATTGTGAATAATTTTCTTTGTCATTTTTTAGCTACAAGATTTTATTTTACCTTACTTTATTTTGTGCTAATATGATTTATAAGAGTTATTATCTTCTAAAATTGATATGGATTTATTGGATTTGAGCTTTATGTTTTATTACAAGTTTGTGTTGAGAAAACCACGGTATTTTAAGTTAGAATATCGTTCATCGTTAGAGAAGAGATATAATGGTACAATCCGCCGTTAGTGAAGAGATGTAACAGCCTGTATACGCGTAGTATATTTAGTTGAGATGCAACATGAGCAAACCTGATTATGAGACGATATCGGGTGAGGCAAGGCTTGTGGCTTGGGATAAGATGAGATTTGTGACTATGGGTCAAGATTACACACCACAAGAGCTTGTTCTTCTTCCAGAACAGTCATTGAGTTCATTGAGTATTTAAGTATTTGATGAAAGATTTGATTTGAATAAATTTCTATTTATGAAAATATTGAGGATGCAAGAATATGATGAACCATTTTTCTCCTACATAATATTGTTGGTTATTGTATGATTGTTGAGTTATTCCCTATCATTTTAAAAGCTTGTGCATTTACCTTTTTCTCCTTCCTGTACACTTTGTGTGCCTTCACTGAGTCTGTGTGACTCACCCAAGTCCTTTCCCTTAGATTCATAAGGTACCCAATAATAAGTTCCTGAGATTTGTTGTTCTACTCAAGAGTTATCTTTTGGCAGATCTCCATTGCTAAAAGAGGCTCATATTTTGTTCAGTCCAATATTTTGTGACTGTACGTCATAATTTTATCTTTTTGGAGTATGTACATAACTATAGAGTTTAAATATGCTCCTTTTTGTATAGATGACCTTTTGATACTTGCAACTGATACTTCGAACATATTCCGGCCGTTGATTCTAGATAATAATAATTAATGTTGAATAGATTATTTAAGATGTGATTTGTTCTATTTTTATAGAAGAGTTTGTCAGATTTCTAGTGGCCTCATGATTGAATTGTTACTTCCATCCATCAAAGACTTAGGTCTCTATGGTTCTTACACCGTGATCTAGCACACTTATCATTGAGGCCAATCCTAAAAATATATGGTGATCACAAATCCATAACATAATCACACTATCTATTCAACCAATTTTATAAAATCAGAATATTCACCAACTAATCAAAACTAATCTAAAAAATTCTAACATATTGTACTAGTAGTTTTGCTTTTATTTGAACTAAGTGGCCAAGGATAACTTATACGGATGTAAATAAAAATTATGAACACCTAACCTTATATTACAAAAATCAGTTACTCCAAAAATGTGGAGAAAACCAGAACATCAGCCTGTAGTAATATTAAAGTACAAAACTTCACTTCTCAAAATACTTGCCTTCTATGTAACCAAAAAAGCTAAAAAAAAAAAAAAAATTCACTTGCCTTCTTATTTCTAGTCTTTTTATTTTGATCCCTCTTCTTTTTCTTGCCAAAGCCAGGTGTCATGAGTGCAAACTATAAAAGCCAATCTAAGTTGGTATCAGCCTGGATCACCTCTATCCTAAGACCACTAAGGGTGTTTCTCAAAGGTTCCCATAATGCAGCCAACTCTTCATCACATATCACATCCCTTAAGTCACCAAGGTCCATTATTGAGGATGGCAACTCGCTTAAACTTGAGCAACCTCTGACATTGAGCTTTCGTAAACCACGTAAGTCGCCTATATTCTCAGGTAACTTACTAAGGCTTATGCAGTCAGAGATGTCAAGAAGTTTTAGGTTATGAAGGCTTGTGACTGATTCAGGCAACCCTGCTAAATCAGTACAGGAACTAAGCCTTAGTGATTCCAAATTGACCAACTTTCCAATTCCTTCAGGAAGTGCAGAAAGCCTATGGCACTTTGTTATACTGAGCTTCTTTAAGGAGACAATATTAGAGAGCCCAACAGGCAATGCAACCATATTACAGTAGTCGATGCTCATTTCCACTAAATTTGGCAGCATGTCTGAAACTTGGATGGTGCAATTTTTAAATGCTTCATTCACATTGCACATAAAAAGTGATATCTTCTGCAAATTCTTCAATTGCATCCTGGTCTTGCTGAGGAAAGGAATTGAAACCTTCTCCAATCTGATTCTTTTAAGCTCAGATAGGGAATCAAGCAGTTCGAAATTCTCTAATTCAGTCGGAAAGAAACCATAATTTGTGATTATCAAAACCTTTAATTTACTCATTCTCTTCATGAACATTGGTAGGGCGAACTTCTTTGCTCGAAGGTTCAACACTAGAGCCTCAACTCCACTTGGCTGCAAGTTGCACCATTCTGAAGTGAAAGCTTCATCTGCAAAAAGATTAAATAATCAGTGACAGAGAAGTCTCTTCACTTGTATGAGCATCAAGACGGAAAGATAAACAGACCAGTTGATATGGATAATATGCGGGCTTTAATTTGATACTCATTCTCTACATTCCACCATTCAGGAAGATTATTTCCACTTATGTCGATAATTAGTCTGTCCCTCTGTGCCTCTGCCTCCTGGCTAGTTTGATGGATAGCTAGATCCCGAAGAAGATCGTGCAGCATGACATAGTGATAACTGTAGTCTACTGTCCCGCTTTCAACTTTCCTGGTCAATGAAAAGAAATCAATAAGTCATAACAATAACAATTACAAGTGTTTTTCCATGAGATGGGGATAATTACATGAATAAACCGACGTTATTTATCTTATTGTAAAGTGTAAACCATATCAATCGATAACTCATTTCCTAATTTATAAATATTCTTAGTTTCCCTCTATCTCTAGTTATTAGATTAGTCTTTATCTTACTTACTCCTCTTATTCAAAATTCTAAATGCATAAAAAACAAAAACTCTCTCCTAACAACTAGTAAAATTTTTGAAACGGCTACAAGAAAAGTCATTAATTATATTGTTTCTAGGATGTTGGATTTTGCATTATATATATGAAGTTCTTTTAATTTTTTCAGTTTCCATTTAGTTTGATTGACAATATAGGCCGTAACTGTAAGAGGTAATACTTAGTCCTAATTCCTAAGTTGTAGACTGGTGGTGGATCAATGCATTGCTCTCTCTTCATGTTTAAACAACTTTTGAATGAAGAGAATTGTCAAAGACCGAGTGCTTTGTCTAATCTTGACTGTATATATATTTATATATTCTCTTTAAAACAAAACATTAAATAAACCGGCCCAAAATTTATGCTCGAACCTTCTTATTGTAGAAGTTTGAATTGAATATAATCATAGGGTCAATAAGATATTTGTCTCTTTCCTGTTATAATGCAGAAAATTTAACAGTTGTCTTTCCAGTATATAATTTTATAAGTGACCTTGCAAGAATATCACACAGCATATCAAATTATTTAATAGGCACGCACCAATCACCATACCTTGTCACAACAATATCAGCCATGTTCCAGTTGCCCAGTTGATAAATATTCTCCATTGCACCCGCATCATCATCACCATGCAGTTCCGTCCACATATCAACAAGGGCAGCAGCAGGGATCCTTTGGTCTTCAGGAAATAAACCTAGGTCCCTGAAACACTCAATGCGCTTAGGATCCAAGACATCGAAGCATTTTTGGAGACAGTCAAGCACATCATCATTATAATCAAGAATCGAACGACCCCTAGACAATTCCTTGGCCCTGTTGTGCCAAACCACCAGATGCTGCCGACTTAGTGATCTGCCACTCACTGTAAGTGCCAAGGGAGAGCCACGGCAGCCTCTCACTATCTGCAATTTATTTAGTGCACTTAAATGAAGAAAGAAATGAGAAATGTTTCTTCCATTCATTAACCATTAAAACATGAAATAAGACATTGTACAGGTACGGGTAAAGGAGTACAATTTTTTGTAAAAATTAAGTTATTGATATGTCAAATGCATAAATAAAACTTGGAAAAGTCTGTGGTGGCTAAGACTTCAAAGTTGTGTGAGCTCAACTTTCATGATAGAGTTTATACAACAATGTAAAGTACAGGAAAAAGCTTTAGAAAGCATGGACAGCACCATTCACAACATCATCAGAAACATCAGAGCTATAAAAATTTTGTATAGTAAATTATAATGGGGAAACAGAAAGCACCTCTTTCATGATGTCATCAGGATCATCAGAGCTGCTCTGATTCAGAGATGCTGAGTGCTGAAATAGCTTTGTGGCATCTGCGTCACCAAGGGGTTTCAAGACACATGGAGGGTCGAACCTTCCAATTGCACATTTTGAGGTCACTAGAATCTTATAGTTTGATAACCGGAACTCAAACTTATCAACAAGAGATTCTGATCCATGCCAAACATCATCCAGGACCAACAGTATTGGACTTTTCTCATTCAGCTGGTTTAGCAAATTTTCCAATTGATGAAGCGCATCTTCATCACTTTGAAACTCAGGCTCCGGGTAACCATTGTGTTGAAAGAGTTTCTGCACAATGGTATTCAACTTGGGCGCTTTTGCAAAGGTGACGAAGAAGATGTTGGCCTTGAATTTACCTAACCAAATCTTACACGTTTAGAGATCTGTAAAACTCGAGCATATTATTCTAGTATATGCAGGAAGAAAGAAACAATATGATGCATGTTTTAATATGATTAATTTATGTAGAAGTCTTTCGAAAGTTCTATTCCTCAGATATGTTCACACTAGAGGAGAAGATGTGTTTTCAGCAATATTGCCATCATGGGAAATACAGTCAAACCCTCCTAATTGGGCAATTATTTGAGGTATAAGCATGGACGTATGATGTATTATAACTAAAAGTGCCAATCTTCCACGGAATGTGACTTCTCTTGTGTGTGTATATATACAATCCAAGTTCACAGCTCAAAAAGATCTATGCACCAGCATGGCAATGACAATGAAGTTATTTAGCTATACGGCTATACCAATGGTAAGCTATGCTTCATTACACACCAAAGGAAAAAAAACATGTTGCCATAGAATTTGTAGTGCCCCAATCCTTGGAATTGTCTTAGAAAACTAAATCTTGGATGTTTGGATGGGTTAGAGGAGGTTTGAGATGATTTGAAAGGGAAATGAGGCATTTTTCTTGCCCAAGAGATCATGCTCCAGCGTAGCAAGCCGCGCTCGAGCACAACACTGGAAAAAAAAGCAGGGTAGATCTCTACTTCTACTTGGGCCATGCTTGAGCTCAACAATCGCGCTCCAATGCGAGCCCAGCGACCCCAAAAATAAAAAAAGTGGTGGCTTCACCCCCCAAAATGTGAAAACCACTCTTTCCCTCTAGAATTTTACCTCTCTCTCTAGGATATCTCATTCCCTTTCACTTCCTCCATCATCAACCTTAAATTTCTTTAATTCCACCTCAAGATTCACTCCTCCAATCTCATCTTCTTCACCTTCATCATCTCTTTCTCACTATTCTCCTTTCTTGTTGTAAGAGAAAGAAGCTCAAGAAGGAGTCCACTCACCCTACCTTCTTCTTTTCTTTCCTTTGGTGTTTTAAGGTAAGATTTGAGCTTATCCCTCTCTTTATGTCGTGAAATTGCATATTTTCTCCATAGATTTGGTTCTTGGGTAAGATTAGAAAACACTAAGTTATAGAAATTGGGGGTTTTTGGATGGTAAAACTTTCCTAAATAAATTCTTTCTTTTCTAGTGTTGTGGGAGTCTAATTGGTGATATTGTGGTGTTAGATACTCACAAGGACCCCTCTAGTGGCTTCTAAAGCACTCAAAGTTTGAATTCTCTCTCTCTCTCTCTCTCTCTCTCTCTCTATAGCTCTATGCAGTAAGTAGATAGCATATCTATGGTTTAATTTCCTTGTTATGTGATCTCATGTCCATATGTAGATTTATATATAAATATATAGACATGTAGATCATGTGTACGATTGATTTGGATTATATTTGTTATAAGAATTGTGGTATGATTTTGTTATGCAGTATGTGTCTTTACTAAGGATGGCCAGAGGTAACATTCAGGCAGCTTATGTTAATGTCTGTGCTGCCACATTGAGGATGGCTCAAGGAAATGCTCAGTTGTGGATGTGTGTGTGTTTTGGCCATACTAAGGACAGCTGGAGGTAGCACTCAGTGTGGATGTGTGCATGTTTGCCCATTGGGGACAACCAGAGGTATCGCTCAGGGGTATATGTGTTTGATTTTGTTTGTGCCACATTGATTGCTTAGAAGGTAATTTATACGTCTGAAGATTTGCTTGAAAAAAAAAAAAGAATTAAATTATGTATATGGTTAGTTTTGTATAGCTGTAGATATGTTATCTCTCACTGAATGTACAACTCACTCTGTTGGATTCCCATGTTTTCAGATATAGGTGTAGATACGCTTCCAGCTCAGCCCGCTCAATAGGGTCCCAACTTGTCTTCCTTTTGGTGAGCCCAACACTAAAGTGTGGGCCTTTTGTTTTAAGCTTTGTCATCTCTTTTGAGTTGGAAATTTTTTAGTGATGCTCCATTGACCTATAAGCAAGGTCCTGCTCCTATTAAGTATTTGGTTGTAATAGATTTAGCATTGGATGACTAAATAAGCGCATTATATATATAGAGAGACGTTTTAAATTGTTATTAGGGTATCAAACAAACTGCAAATGAACAATTTGCAAGGAAAACTTCGTCAACTATTCCATGAAATCCTAGTTAGGCTTGCTAGGGGGTCGATATTCCCTATGAATTGGACATAGCCTGGAAGTGGGTCGTGACATAATTCTAAGACGCTAACTAAATAAAGTCATTAAATATTTCTCATTAGGTAAAACAATGGGGAAAATTTTATTTTATTTTCTTGAAATCTCTCAAAATTACATCTAATATAAGAGACTGCAATTATTACATGCCCATCGATTTTTAAGAGTAATGCTAATCGAATAAAGTTGATAAAATATTTGGATAACAAATTTAGCATACCGCATTAATTTGTAAGGGTGACTAAGTAAAAATAAATAAATTATGTGCTAATTGAAAAAAACAATAGATTATAGCTATATTTTGATTGATGTATTATATGACAATTAACATATATTATGTGGTGATTAACGTATATTATATGGCGACAGGTGTACAGATAACAAATTTTGCATGCTATATATACACCCATGATTAGCGTGCAAAAACGAATATTATGTAATAATTATAGATGGTAATCAATTATTACTATATGATAATTGATATATTATGTCATATATGGTTAACATGTATTATATAATGCTATACTGTGTGTGCAAAAAATAGTGTATCTTTGGCTGTGGGCTAGCTCGGGTAAGATCAAAGTCAAATCAAACCGTGGTGCTCAAAAAATGAGTTTAAGTGAAAAGGACTGTCTATTAGTTGTAACTTTTAATTTAGTGATACGCGTTCGATCTAACAAGTGATATTATGTTTAATATCATGAGTTTGTTCTTTGGGTTACAGCCAAATCGGGTTGGAAGCTTGATTCTCATAAAGGCATGGACTGCAGACTACAGATGACAAATGTTGTGAGGGAGATTGTTAGTTGTGATCCAGTATCTTGTTTTAGCAAAACACAATTAAGGTTGGAATCAGATTAGGATCCAACACATTTGAATACCAAAACTTTTAGTTGGGTCTTGATTATCAATCATAGTTTCTGGACCCAACATATTTGTAATTGAGATTTAAATCCTCTAAAGTGAGAATGATTATAAAATAAGAAAGTGAGATATCATTTACTCTTATATCATTTTGATGGGATCCATACACAATAAAAGTTATTGATATAAAGGTGAATAATTCTTCATTTTCTCACTTTGTAGCCCTCATTTTAGAGGATCCTAATCCTTGTAATTGTATGTTTGGATGATAGGCAACAAGCAAAATGAGAATGAAATGAGAACAAAGGAAATAAGTTTAATCAATAAATTCATTCTATTCCTTTTTCTTCATAATGCAACTTATAAACAAAATTAATGAAATGTCATTCTATTCCTTTATTAATCTGTCCCAATCAAAAACGAAGCTAACTTTGTTTTATTGTTTCCCTTCAGTTTTTAATCTATTTCTATTAATTTCATTATGTTCCATTAATTAAAAAAAAAAAAAAAATCCCAAATACATGCTTACTCTAGTGGTAAGTTCAATAGGGTTATGACTTGCCTAAGTTTCAATACCGAAACTTCAACTCACACACAGTGTTATGACTTCATTTCAACGCTACCAAATACCAGTAGAAACGCATTATGAGAAGGAGAAAGTTTAGGTGGGAATTCATTAATACCTTTGACTTCGTCATCCCAGCAAAGCATCTTGGCTAATGTACTCTTCCCCGAACCTCCTGATCCGGTCACCGTGAGCACCACCGGCTCAACCTTGTCCTCTAGCAACTTCAGCTTCAACTGCCTCAGAGGAGCATCCAACCCAACAGTAAATGCAGGGGGTTGAGGAGGGGAACACAGGCCCCTTAATTCAACCCTTACATTTCTTGCAACCATATTCTTATTCAGCCTCCTAATCTCAACCTGAATATCTTTTACCCCAACCAGGGTCTCCTTCACATCCCTCGAATTAATCGCTTGCAGCTCTAATTTAAAGAACTCACAAATAGTGTTATATAGTTCTTCAAGTTCCTCTTGGTAGTTGGCCTTATGACAGCAATCCCACCACTGGACTTTAGAGCACTTGACAACAAGCTTCGTGCCTTTCTTCATCTGCTTGACCAACCTATCAATTTCCTTCTTTGGCCGATCCAATTGCCTGTCAAGATCTTCTATTTGTTTGACCAATGGTTTCAATGTTGTGAGGGTGGTCTCCAAGCGTTCCAGGGTGGGTCTGAACTTGACAGCCTTGTCCTTCATTTCCAAAACAGTGTCCAACAGCCCCTCAATGGCACGTTCAACAAGAGTATCTATAATCATAGCCATGTGCTGCCAGAGAACCAAGGCAAACAGACACCCAAAATCAGAAATTTTGAATGAAAGCTGGTTTCAAATCCGAGAATAGAAATATCAAAACCAGAAAGTTGAACTGAACAGTTGAGGTTATTGTGGAAAGCAAAAAGGAAATTGTGATGGTAATACAAAATGGGAAATGGCATTAAAACCTAAAAAATATGCTCCAAAGATCCTTTCTTGAGACGCTGTTACTTCGGAGAGAACCCAATTGAGTCTTCAATTCAAGCAATTTTTCATCTCACCTGTCGGCAAACATAGAAGAGGAAAGTACGATTAGATATTTTTGCACGTGTGAATATTGAGAATCTCCTCGCACTTGGATGTCCCATGCGTTTAAGGTACATTTGTCTAATCTTAGAAAAAAAATAAATTAAGTATATTATATGAGTTAACCAATGTTAAGAAAATGGATCGCACGTCGAACCGGTCAAAGCAGGGTTCAGGATTTTAACCGATTTAATATGGGATTGGATTAAAATATAATAAAAAATATATATTTTTATTTATATATAAATATATATATATATATATATATATAATTAAAAAATAAAAAATTATATTAAATTATTAATAATAATATAATTAATATAAAATAATATTTATTATGAGATATTTATCAAATATCTTAAATATAAATTTTATTTATTTTAATTTTTACTTACATTTGTTTTAGAAGTATTTATAGATAGTATAACAATTATTTTTTATTTTTTATTTTTAAATTAATTTAAGAATATATAACAAATAAGCATACTAAAAGAATCAATGTTAAAAAAAATGAATTTTTATTTTGATTGAGTTTTTTTTAAATAAAAAAATAGTATTTTTACCAAAATTAAAAAAAAAAAATCGATCAACCAGTTTGACATCCGGTTCACACCGATTTTGACCGGTTCTTGACCAGTTTTGACCACAACCGATTTTATAGTATAGACCGTATCAGCCTGGGGTTCGGTTCCTAGTTGGATCGGTTCGATCGGCCGATCCGGTCTGGTTTTCTCTTCACTGGAGTTAACATATCATAAATTAATTTCTGAGTTATCATTATATTAGTTTAGGGTATGTTAATTTAATTAATATACTTAAGTAGTAATTTAATTTAATTAATTTATTGTAATAATAATTAATTAAAAAAATCACAGTTTACATTTTTTTCGAGTACATAGTGATAAATTCAACCTAATTTAAATTGAATTTATTATTGGTGCAATATAAATAAAAAATTAACTTTAGATATAGCAAGAGAATATATATACACTCACAGTCGTATTTATAAGAACAATAAGTATGAATTTTTTAAATATTAAATATTGTAACTTTTAATCCTCCAATAATTGATCTGGACATTATTCTCTTCCATTTCTTTATAGCGTTAATAGAAAATAAAATCTAATAATTGTCATATTTTAGAATGGATAGATTTTGTCACACCTTATGTGGCAATTAGCCATACTTATATGATAATTAACCATATTTTTTTTGAGTTTAATTGGTATACACTGACAGTGTAAAACTATTTTACATTGTCAACCAATAAAAATAGGGGAAAGTAAAAAATTATGATGGGTCCCTCATTATAATAGATAGTTATTTGTGTGAGTTGGCACTTTCCACTATCTTTATTGGCTGACAGTATAAAACTATTTTACACTATCAATATATTTAAATTAAATTCATATTTTTTTCATTTAACTACACTAAATTTATCATGTACTCAAAATTTTAGAGTCCACACTAAACTCCACCCTCATACTTTGGAGGTATTCAACATTATTCACATGAATAATTGAATTCGATCTAACTTAGATTGAATTCCATGAATCTAATGTTAATTTATTTTGTAATGAATTCGATATAACTTAAATCAAATTTATTACAATTCCAAAAAACAGAACACTTTAAAAAATAATGTTAAAAATATGTATATACATACATAATATTTTTTTCTTAATTTTAAAACAATAAAAAAAGCCTGCATTTAGTGGGCGTGTTCTTTTGAGTTTTTAATATTTCCTAAGCCAATGTAAAGTCATTTATGCACAAGATTGGATCTTAATCATTAAAAATTAATTTTAATTTCAATTAAGATAATTCATGAAACGCATTGTATAGGTAAAAATGTGAGTATTTTAATGACTTATTTTAATATATCTCTGCTACTTTAATAATTTTTTTTACGTGAAAATCAAATAAATTAAATTAAATTACATTAAATTATAATTAAAATTAAAAGAAATTAATTTTATACATCTTATATGGTAAATAATCCTAACATATTCTATCAAAAAAAAAATCTTAACATACTACCTTTATTTTTTTTTCTTTCTACATCACTTTTTTTATTTTTTTATGATAATCTTTTTACTATATATGTGAGTGTCCGAGACATCTAACAAAGAAAAGTGTTCAAATAATATTATTCTAAAATTAAATACTTTTCTTGATATTCGTATTTGCTCGTTGACGTCAGCCAAGCTCTTTCACGCCACCTACCATGCTTAGCTGAATTCGCGCCCGTCTTTCATTTTCTATCACATAAATTAATTTCATTTATTTTAATTAAAATTATTAAATGTTTACTCGGTGGAGACTGGAGAGTGAAGAATGGCGAGGAGAGTTCTTATTTTGCTAACCCTAAACACGAAACTGGACCGTTTCTTGCAAACTCTCTCATAAGCACTAAATCAATTTATTTACTTTTTAGTTCTTCAATCCTAATTTAAGAATTTAAATTATATGTATAACATAAATTATGTTTTTAATAATGAGTTTTTTTATGGATTGTTTTTAGAGTTTAATTTATATATATTGATAATATAAAATAATTTTATATTATTATCTAATAGAAATATCAAAAAATGACAAATTATGATAGATAACTATCCACTATAATAAGGGATTTATTATAATTTGGCACCTTCTATATTTTTATTGGATGATAATATAAAATTATTTTACACTATCAGTACATATAAATTAAATTCTTATTTTTATATACTTTTCTATAAAATTCCTTTAGTAGGATTTTTTTTAATACATACTTTAGTAGGAATTTGAAGAAAGGAGGGACATGTAAATAAAGTAATTTTTTTAATTTATTCCATCTTCACTTAATAAATTAAAATAAGTATCCTTATAAATGAATTACACTTTTAATAATGAATTACTATATGAAGTAATTGTACATAACATTTTCTATAAAAAAAACTACTTTATTACGATGTTGAAGTAAAAGGATAGAGAACAAAATTAATCAATTTTTTTTATTAGCTGTTCAACCATCTCTTAAAAATTAAAAATACTAATCTTATAATATGAATTTCTATTTATTAATGAATTGTTATATAGGATGCTCTATAGAATTTTTTTTTCTTTTGAAAAAAATTACTGTAATAGAAGACTGATTATTTCATCTCCACTTAATAATTGAAAATAAATATCCTTATAAATGAGTTACATTTTTAATAATGAGTTGTTATACAAAGTAATTGTAGATATTATTTTCTATAAAAATATAAATAAATAAATACTTTATTACAAGATTGAAGAAAAAGGAGAGAGAAGAAAAATGAATCAATTGTTTTTAGTTGTTCAATCATTTTTTAAAAATTAAAAATATCACTCTTAGAACATGAATTTCTATTTATTAATGAGTTGTTATACAAAATGGTTCTATAAATTGTTTAAAAATAAATATTATGATAGAAGACTGAAGAAAGGGGAGGGAGAAAGAAATTAAATAATTTTATTATATTTTTAGTTATTCAATCTTCACTTAAAAATTGAAGGTATATATTCTCATAAAATGAATTATACCTTTAATAATGAGTTGTTATATAAAGAGGTTATATATAATTCTTTTTCTTTAAAATTACTTTACTAGGAGATTGAGAGAGAAAAATGGAAGGGGAGGGAAATGAGATGATTTTTTTTTTGTTCTTCATTCCTAACTTAAAAATTCAAAATATATGTATCCTTATAAAATGAATTACACTTCAATAATGAGCTGTTATATAGAATTGTTTCATATTTTCTTTATAACAACTTTATTAGAAGGTTGAAAAAAATGTCAAGGAGAGAAAAATTGAATGACTTTTTTAATTGTTTGTTCCTTATTTTAAAATTAGATGTAAATATCTTTGTAAAACAAGTTATACTTGTAATATTGATTTGTTATGTGATATGTTTTTATAGCACTTTTCCTTTAAAATTACTTGACTAGCTAAGAAGAAGGATAAAGAGAAGGAAGGGAGAAATGAAATGATTTTGTATGTTTAATTGTTTTAATTGTTCTATACTCACTTAAAAATTGAATAAAAAATTCTAATAAAATGAATTGCACTATCAATAATATGTTATTTTATAGATAAATTTATATAGTTTCTTAAAATTATTTATTTTTTCAAAATAAGAATTGTAAAAATTACACTTTTGATTTCTACAATAATTTTATCCCACGTTTTTTAAATTTTAATTATTTTTAAGTTATCCTATATAACCATTTGTTAATATAAATTTATAATTCTTTATTATACCAATATTAGTATAGTAAATTTTTAACAATCTATTATTGCATCAAATCATATTATATGTATTACACACAACTCACACCCATGCAATGCAAAAATATATTCTAGATAAAATTTTAGATTTCATCATTGAAATGTATTCCTTTCAATTTAGTTTTAATAAATCATTATTGGTTTACTGAATAAAAGGTAGGAGGGGGAAATGAAATGAGTTTCATAACAAAGGGCCAGGGAGAGAGAAATGGAATGGATCTTTATTTAGTTATTATATCCTCAATTAAAAATTGAAATAAAATTTCTAATATCATGAATTACACTTTAAATAAAAAATGAAAGATAATGAACAAGTTATTACCTCTAAAGGAAACGTAATAAACGAATTACACTTCAATTATCTTATTATTTAATCAAATTATTTTTTTATAATTAACAACTATAATTAAAAAAAATCATTTCTTTTCACCCCATGTATTATGTCATGAATCATTTTTCCTAAAAGTTTAAGCTATTGTGAGAGATAATTTATGACATTGTGTTGCGAACAGAATTGCGATGGGACGACAAAAGAGAAAAGAGATTTACCATGGAGATAAACCAAACTTAAATCGCCATCAATTTTATTTAAATTTGGAAAAATTGCAAAATCCTTTTATTTAGAAAAAAAGGGGGTCTTTTAAAAAAACAAGAGTTTGGATTCGGGAGTCAATTATGCATAATGAAAGGCAAAAACTTAATTTTGCAGCACCGCTAATACTTCCTTACTAATATTGTTACCATAATTGATTATGCAAATTATTTATAACATCTAAAAAACGCTCGATAAGAAAACTTTACAGCATCAATTTTGTGTTCTTTTGGAGGTAAATCTCTCTCGATACTTCTATTTTATTACATAAATTGATGACAAAATACCTATTTTGGTCCCTAATAAAATTTTCAAAGGATAAATTAGTCTCTTATGATTTGAAAATTTATAGATAGTCTCTTTACCATTCAAAAAAGGGGATATATCAGTCCCTCCGTATAGAAATTTTAAAATTTTTTTGGTTGAACAGATATATACGAAAGAGACTAATATGTCTTTTTTTTTAATGGTGAGGTACTACCCATAAATTTTTAAATTCTAAGAAACTAATTTGTCCCTGAAATTTTTATTGGGATCAAAACGAGTATTTTATCTAAATTGATTGTTTCATTTTACCTTTTGTTTTTATTTGTACATAATCAAGTACATTTCTCCATAAATCCTTGAGTACTGCATCCGAACCAAAAGAGTTATTCCATTGTCCTACTAAACCAAGCTACTCTTCCCCGGTTTTGCATGCTTGCACCGTTCCTTTCTTTCGTGGTGTTGCTGAAGTAGTTTTAGGGATTTGCCTTTTTTTTTTCCCCTTGTTTTGTTCCCTTGGCCTGTTTTATTTTTCCCCCCTTTTTTCGTTATAAGTTAGTAGGTCTGTTTCAAATGATAACGCATAGAGCCCCAAAAAAAATCTAGTTTTAAGTTGAATTTATTCTTTTCATCATTCTTTGAGAAACGTAAAAAAAAAAGTACAAAAAATATGAAATAAGAAAAACAAAAATGGTTGAGATGCTTTTTTGATGGAATTCTGAGCTTAATTGTCTACTTCTTGAATTATCTTATCTTGCTTAAGCCAATTGTAGGCTAGTTTTACTTATTTTTGGTTTGTTTTGCTTTTCTTTCTTTCTTTCTTTCTTTCTTTCTTTCTTTTCTTTTTGAAAAAATAATGAAGTAAAAAAGACAAAAGAAATGGAAAATAGATAAAATATTTTTTAATCCATACAACAATCTACGACATTGATATATAGTTTATGCATCTTCAAGGATTGTAAGAATTATAGAAAATTATTCTATAGCTCATTCTATCCTGAATCTTATATAAGAGTCTATTTTTTTTCCTTAAAAAAAATATTTTCATAAATGAAAGCCAAAAATTATTTTTGTATTCTTTTGTAAATAGTTGCAAGGCTTGGGAAGGAATAAAGCTAAAGCAAAAGATGGTGGATCTAGAAATACTGATCAGTAATATTTTAATACATTGATTAACTCTCATATTTATTCTATTGAATTTTTTTTTGTGCTTAATCGATTAATATTGGATATATTTTATGAGTTTGGACTTTTATTGGGCTTAATTGTATGTTTCAACATTATTACAAATTTATATTATTTTTGGATTTTGAGCATATCTTAAGTTGTATACCTCTAAAATTATAAATTTTATATTGTGGAAAATTTGAGAGAAAGATCTACAACTTTTATGAAGAAGTCGAAAGCTAATTTAGATATCTAGTGAGTCAAATTGGGCCATGAAATCATAACAAGGCTATTGTCGATGGAGTCCAAATAGTGTGTATTAATTAGGCCATAACTTGAATTGTAGACATTAGATTGACGTAAAACCGGTTCCATTTGAAGGTTAAAACATAAAGTTTCAATTTATATAAAATTACTTTCCAAAATAATGACATCTTAATAGACTTATTAGCTATTAAAGTTGACTAATGCGAATAGAGGTACAACCTAGATATGCTACAAAGATTGGGTTATAACTCTCTCATTTCAAGTCTAAATTGGGTGTCCACTTAAAGCTAATAGGAAGAGGATTAATGGCAACATAGGATTTTCATATTTTAAGTCTAATAAGTAGTGAGAAACCATGGATGGGAAAAGAAGTCTCATTTTTAGAAATTTAACTTCTGTCTTTAGGTTAGAGTAGGTTAGTTTTCTCTCTTCTCTCATCGTCTTCTCCTCTCTTCTTCTCACCCTCTCATCTTTCCACCACTACTCTTCATTTTCTGTTTTGAGTGTAAATTCTTATAGAGGAGTAGAGTTGGAGGCTAGTTTAAAGATTCTCCAAAGGGATTCAAGGATTATATCTTGAAACCTTATTCTTTAATTTCGATACATGATGTGTTTTCTTAATTCTTTGCCTCTTACTCTTTTATATGCTTACATTGAATGGTATTGATGTGTGGATATGTAATTAGTTGGTTGATTATTAATTGATTGATTAATATGAACTTGGCTAGTTGAGGGTTCCTAATTGGGGCAATCTTGTTTATGTGTTCTCATTGAATTGTATTGATATGAGGATGCATGAGTAAGATGTTAATTAGATGTATATTGATTGATTAATTGATGTATGTTTAATGAACTAAAGAATTAAGAATTGGGTCTTGATTGAGACTTAGGTTAATGCAATTGGAACTAAAGGTTAACATGAGTTAATTAGATGTTAAGGTCTCAACCATCTAGTAATTGTGTGTTAATCGAATGCTTGGCGGTCGTCAAGTGAATTGTAGAGTTGCTAGTAGCGGTCGCACTAACTACTCAAGTTAGCTGCACTCCATGTGTTTGATCATATACATGTTTGTGATAGATATGTCTTTGGTCTTAGGAAATCCTTGAGGTAATGTCTGTTTTTAGTTGTTAGTTTCTTTTATTAATTATTTTTCTTTCATTCAAACAAAATCCCCCTTGTTGCTAATCAAATAGTCATCAACATTCTTGTGATAAATGACCTTGCTTGCACTATACTTCAAATTTAGTATAATTAAGTATTTTAAAATTGTAATTTGAAGCGGACTATGACACTTGCCACCAAGTGCCCATGAGGATTCTTGGAGCTTTCATGTGGATGTCATCTAAGAAGACAATTATAACTCCCATGCTTGGATGCTAGCACAAATCACACCTAAACCAAAAACACATGGCAACATCCCCATAATATGATTATGTTAAATGGCCATCTAGGGTCCATGGAAAACTGGAAGGCAGCCTCATCGGCGGTTATTAAAGGGCATATTCGGAATGAGTCTTGCTTATAAATAGAGCAAGGCTCAGCCTTTGTAAAGGATCCAACCCCTAAATAAGAAACACTATAATTTTACTTTACTTTTATCTTTCTATTTAGATTTATGCATTTTAGTTTTAGCCCTTCTAGTCTTTTAGTTTGAAGCCTTGTTCATCTGTACTACTTGATCGTATTAAGCTTTCCATAAGGATTCTTGATTCGAACTAAAGAGGGTTTCTTTCGCTGTAATTGGTTGAAATTTCAATACCAAATTTTGCCGATTACATTATATCTTCATCTATTCTTGGCTTTTAGTTACATTTTTGGTTGATCATAGCCAAGTGCTTACTATTGAGTAATTTGGGAACCCATATTTCAGGAGTAGATTTCCCTCTTTGCAGTAATCATTTAACTCTTGGAATTAAGGACTTTAGCTAGCCGATTTCAAAGTCTAGCACGCCTAGCACATTAACCTAACTATCGAAAATAGCCCAAATAGCATGAATGGCAAATTCAAAAACCTCATCGCATTTAGGGCATAAAGGGGAATTAGAAAGGCCCTTTGAAAACGAATAGAGTTGATAATCAAACAATCATGAAGAGCCAACCAAATAAAAAATGACAATTTAAAGGGCATAGGAAGTCTCCAAACCCATTGCCAAAACCAAGCACGCGTGTATGTAGATGTCGGGTTGTAAGCTATCTATAACCCGAAATCAAAATAAAGGAATGGGGACCTCTTCCACTAGGTTCCTTGCATAAGTGGGAAGTATAGTGTTAAGAGAATCAAACTTCCAAACCCCTTGATTCCAATAGTCATGAAATTGTAATTGAGTATCAAAGATATGCACAAAAGCAACAAGATAACAAATGTAACACCCTACCACATATAATACTACGCTTAAGTCGTAGTATTTCACTTGGTAATTTGTCATGTGTGAGAATTTATAGAGTTCATTTTTACCTCAAAGTCAATCATCATTTTAAGTAGACTTTTATCATATAAGTAGTGATTCATTTCACGTGCTAACGAGCAAATAGTAAACCAGATAGAAACGGCAACTTATATATATATATATATATATATATATATATATATATATATATATATATATATATATAAGTTTGCTACATCATAATATACATGTATGATAGAGAGTACAAGAATAGGGCATCGAAACATAACAAATTGGCCCATCTACATGAAACGTAACCTCCTATGGTCCTCACAGGACATTTCATCTACTATGTCACTGAAACATACAAAAAGAAGCTACATCTATGGCCCAAGATCATGTAAGCACAAAAATAGGGCCATGCTATACACTGTAGGCAATTGGGAGACTGGAGTCTCTAGTCAAAAGTAGATGATAGGAACCCATTTGCCATGCAGGGCTCCGCTAGAGTGTAACTGTCGCCGGATCCGAAGGACAAGCCGTGAGATGATGTTGAGGCCTCGAAGGGGTCCTCATCGTCGTCAAGCAAGAGAGAAAAGGCCATCTATGGTGGTGATGCAGGTATTGGCGATGCTGTTGGTGGTGTGGCTGGAGCTGCTGGAGGTGGGAATAGGTGTGCTATATACAAGGGAATAGCAATATAGGGGACAGAACGATCAAATTGTGGATGAGCGAGAGGGATTGTAAAGTCTCGGCAGAAAAAGGAGTAAAGGAGGAAATAGCAGGTGCCAAAAACGTATACCAAATCTAGATTAGGGTCAATATAAAAGTACAGGTTCGGGAACTCAATGAAAAGAACGCCGGTCACCGCCTGATCAATGGCCTGAGAATGATGCAGGCATACATAGTAGGATGAGAATTTGAAGAAATTCTCAGTAGGATTCCTAAACTACACTATTCTGGCATTGCAGTCATTCTCAGTTGCTTTGGTTTTTATTTGATTGTAAAAAAGGTGAATAACAGAATAAATTATCCTCATTTATTAGATTTAAGAAAATATAACCCGAATCAAGGTTCAATTTTACTTAAGACAGTAAAAACAGAATAAGCATTAATATGACAACATAGAGTATAAAGTGCAGAATAATAAAGCAGGCAGCGGTGAAAGAACATAACATTCAAATTATAAATAATTAATATATCTATGTAATGGAATCAAGCATGTTCTCATGGGCTCTCCTTACCTCATTAGTTCTTAAACTTGATATCATAAAATTTTTCTTTACTTGGTCCCTTAGGAGTTGTGGCCATTTAACTCCTGAGTAATAGTTTACTTTTCAGGACTAATCTCGTTCATATACAGGAATACTGGGTTTACTTTCCCCAACCTTTCCACTGATCTATTCCCCTTAATTTTATTCCGGGACTAGCCCAAGTAATATGAAACTTTGTATAACCCTTCGAGAGCTAATAATAATCAACACTTGGCTTGGATAGCTTATGCATGTACAAATGCATTATGTTTTATACAGGGTTTCTGCTAGAATCTTGATAACATAACGAATCAAGTCCGCTTTTTCATAAATAGTGCCAAGCAGCCATACAATCATTCATACAGAAAATCAATTGCAATACATCAATCTCACAACAATTAACAGGATTCATAACCTTCATCTTGAGTTAGATTTCTGCCACCCCCTATTTATTTTGCCCAAATTTGTAAATTCAACCATAAATTTTGTTTAATTCTTTTAGATCTAAATTTTGGATGTGTTAAAGTTTTATGTGTTTAGTTTCTAATCTCTTTGATCCCATTAAGTTTTGATATATATAACTTAAGTTATTAACATTTTACCTAGGTATGTCCTATTACTAGGTAGATTTGTTTACCAAAAACTATAAATTCACTAAAATAGAAAACTAGTTGAAACTATACGAAACCTACATTGTTGTAAATCTATTTGACCTAGTTTTTATTTCCAATAAGTTTCATCTCATTTGAGCAAGTAGAACTCGAATTATGAGCTTACGAATTTGGGTAACCTGCACTATTCTATTTTAGCCCAGCTAAGACTAAGGGCAAATTTCATGAATTATTGAGAGCAACAGAAATTTAGCTCTTAAATTTTTATGGTACGTTACCTTATGTCGTAAATTTCTAAAAAAATTAGTTTCACTTAATTTGAAGAAGTATAGGGAAAGTTATGCCTCTTAAAATCCAATCTGCGCAGAATCAAGGTCAAAATCCTAGGATAAACTTCAAAAATTCATATCTCTCTCAATACTAATCCAATGGCCTTATAATTTATATGGTTGGAAAGCTCTACATGTCTAGTTTCATAAAAAATAGGTTCATCAAATTTTGATAGCTAGATATGGAGCCATACACTTTACACGTATGGAGACCATAGGATTTTCACCCAAACAACATTCTAATTCTTCACTCTTTCTAGTTTTCTCATTCTAACTTCAATTTCAACTCAAAATTTCATGTTAATCACACCATAAACCATTAACTACATCCAATATATCATCAAAGAAATGAAGAAAAGTAAAATTCCATACAACCACAATTCATAGAAATCAAGAACAAAATTGAATCCTACCTTCAACTTGATGTAGATGCTAGCTAGGCTGGGGTTTTAGAGGCCAAGAGCTAATAGAAGTTGAAGATGGAAGGGAGAGGAGATAAGTTGAAAGAAAAATTGGAGGATGAGAGAAGCAGCAGATGGCGTCCCAAAATGGTGGAGTCAGAGATAATTATGAAACATTTAAAAGGCATGTGGTAGTTGGAAGGTTGGCTTGTGAACGGAGGAGAGTTGATTGGCTAAAATGAAGCCAAGCTCTCCTCTTTTTAGGGCAGTAGATGGCATCCTAAACTTGGGTTGTAGTGGCTAAGTTTTAGCCACTCAAATTAAGGTTTTGAGTGTATAATTTTATTGATTCGGTACTAGCAGTTTAAAATACCGAATCTCTACCTATTTCCTTCAAATTGGCAAAACGGTTTGAAAAATTTTTGTGAAAGTTTCTATGTGTCTATTCTAATTCCCACAAGTCTAATATCTCTAATTAATATCTAATTAATTTATAATTAGCCTTTAATTGGCCTCTAATTAAATATCTAATTGATTTCTAATTAATTTCACTTCTTCGTTAAAACTGAACAAATCGATTAAAAATAATAAATTTTTTTGGACGTTACAACAAAGGGGTCCTTCTCTGGTCCAAACATTATACCAAAATGAGGAAGTGCCATCTCTGATATGTGTTCAGTTACCATCCTAAAGGATAGATATCGTTTTACAAATAGTCCTTCATATAAAAGAGGAAGATGTTGAACAAGAGCTACCGAAAACTAATTTGTAACAAGAGCTACCGAAAACTAATTTGTTTCTTAAATATTTGTGTGACATCATCTTCACCCATAGCTTCTCTTTCTCATGTCAAAAGGGTCCAAACGAACTTCTCCAATAGTGCTATATTGACATTTCTAACTTTCTGAATCCCCAATCCACCCTCTCTAATAGGCTAGATAACCACTTCCCAATTTATAAGATGCCAACCTTTCTCTAAATTATGCTTGCTCCAGAGAAAAGATCTAGTAACTTTGTTAATCTCACCACAAATAGCCCTAGGCAACCCAAAAGATTGCATAGGATAAATGGGGAGAGAGGATAGCATTGATTTAGCAAAAATCAGCATGCCTGCTTTGTTAAGTAATTTCCTTTTCCAAGAAACTAACCTCTAATTGAACTTGTCCACAATGAAAGAGAAATCACTTTTCTTTGGCCTTTTATTCAACAAAGGAAAGCCAGGATATCTCCCAAGTTCAGAATCAAAATGAATAGAAGAAATAGAAATAAAGACATCCTACCTCTACCCAAAAATCATCTCAGAACAGATATCGCTAGACTTATGCAAATTAACTTTAAGTCCAAAAGCCTTACAAAAAGAAGCAGGAATATCAGCAACTAGTCTTACTTGAGAAGCATTAGCCTTGGAAAATAAAAGCACATCATCTGTAAATAAAAGGTAAGAAATGGCATGACCCCTTTTAGAAACTCTGAGTATCTTCTACTTGCCACTAACAACTCTTCCCTTAATTAGATAACTTAGCCCCTTCCATGTATAAAATGAAATGATAAGGAGACATCAAATCCCCCTATTGCAAACCTCTAACATACGAAAAGGTAGAAAGCTTTGCCTCGTTCTACATAATAGAGAAAGAAGAAGACATCCCATAGAAAATGATTAATTTTTTAATAGGAGGGAAAACAAAATTTAGACAAAATAAAGCTCAGGTAGTTCCAATCCACCCTATCATAAGTCTTCTCCAAATTAATTTTAAAGGCCAACATAGCTTTCTTGTCCTTAGACTTTCTCATATGATTCAAAATTTCCTAAGCCAATAGCATTATCCCACATGCGTCTATAGGTACAAACAAACTCTGCATATGCCCAATCAAATTAGCTTTGCACTTCTTCAATCTATCCACTAAAACTTTAGTTATCAACTTATAAAGAATGTTGCATAAACTGATTGGATGAAAATCCTTCATTCTCATAGGTTGATCCTCTTTAAGAATAAGAACAATGAGTGCCTTTACTAAAGCAGGATCAAAGGAGCCAAACATAAAGGCATCTCTAACCAAACGCCACACCTCATCTGCAACAACATTCCAATACTTCTTGAAGAAAAAAGGTTGGAACCCATCAACACCCTCTAGGGGCAATAAAAACCTCTTCTTTCAAAATAGGCTTTACTAACAAGAGGTGCTCATCATCACCAAGCTAAGGGAAGCAAGCATCTGACAAGAGAGACTAATTGATCAACTCTGTTGAACAAAACAATTCTAGGAAAAAATCCAAAGCTTCCTTCTTCATCATATCCTCATCATTACTCCAAGAACCATCTCTAGTAAACAGACCAGTCACCTTATTCTACTTCCTCTTCATAATAGTTTGAGCATGAAAAAAAGAAGTATTTTTGTCACCAAATTTGACCCACTTTTTCATTAGATTTTTGAAACTAAAGCATCTTATCTTGTGAATATTCCCTCTAAAGATTCCTATCCAAAATACAAAGGGAAATCGAGTCCATCCTCTCCAACTTCTTCAACACCCCTTTTAATCTATTCTCAAGAGTCCTCTTTCTTCTAAATATATTACTGAAAACTTGCTTAATAAAAACGATGGAGTCCTCTCTCAAATATACATATATAAAGATAGGCTTTTCACGGTAACTAGACATAAGCCTAACATGCTTCTCAATATAAAAAGGATTACTACATAGAAAATTTTAGGTGCAAAAGTATTGTTTATTAGTTTTTGTGTTAACTACATAGAAAATTTTAGCGATAGTTGTGGTGTTTATTTATAATTTCATTTACAAGATATTTTTCATATATACCCAAAAAAAAATTCATGCTATTTATAATGATGAAAAATCAAAGAATTAATGCTTTTTTAAGAGGAATACTATTCTTTACCTCCTAAGAATTTTCTTATAGCTCTGCACTCCCATTAATCCTATTTAATAAACTTGAAGATGCATTGCATATATTAATTTCAACTCTTTACTCTTATAAGGTTTAAATTTGGATTTTTTTAGAGTATATTGGTGGCAATGATGTTTGAACCTAGGATCTTGTAGAACCTATGCAACCTTAAATTTGGATTAAGGTTGAAAGTATTTCTTATCATAGATAAGAAAAAGTATTGATGCATGTAACACCCTTCCAAGTATAGTACTATGCTTAAGTCATAGTACCGCACCCTGGAATTGTTACTGTTACCTAAGCGGACCTTATCTGACAGCAACTTCAACCGTCTTCGAAACTTCTTGAACTATCTGGAGACAACACGAAAATAGGAGTGAGAATTATAAATTCTCAGTAGGATTCTCTAAATATAATGTCATTATTGTTATCTCTAGTTTACTTCGGTTTATTATAAAATGGTGAACATGCTATACAAACTGTTCAATTTTATAGTTCGAAAGTATAGTATCCGAAGCAAAGTTTATTTTACTCATACACTTGGCATTTGCGAAAGCCTACACAAAATTATTTCATGAATAATACCATGGATAATAACTACAACATATTAAAATATACATAGCCTCAATATACTGGGAACATAACCTCTGCACATAACTTTACTTATACTTGAACTTATGCATATACATAAAATTTGCTTCTCTTTCTTCATCTTTATTTTCATCATAAAATCTTTACATGCCATATTCCAGAGTATGATCGCCATGTCACGTTCCTTAGGAATATGGAACCTTCATTTGGTACTTACACTAGCTGGGTCATGCCATGCCTCATGTAAGTTTTGTTCCCTATACTCACACAAGCTGGGTCAATGCCATGCCTCATGTGAGTGGGGTGCTTGCATATGCTTTAATCTTTAGTCTTCAGTCTTTAATCTTTAACCTTTACTTGGCACACCTAGACATTATGTATCGCCATCCCTAGGGTGCTTTTACTGCCCTTGGGTAGCCTGGCCTTGGAGTGAGCTCGTCAACTCCACCCGTGATCGTCGTCACACCGGCTCACCCACAAGGGGACCCACTGCCTCTAGGTTGGAGGGATCTCACTCTGGCCACGTGCCTCTAATTGAAGGGATCTCTTCTGGTCACGTGCCTCAAAACTGAGGGATCTCATCTAACCACGTGTCTCTAACATAGAGGGACCCAAGTTTTAGCTGCCTTCACAAGGAGGGATTCAATGTGCAACTGCCTCCAGGTGCCTTCACAGGGAGGGATCTCAAATAACTGCCTCCAAGTGAAGGGACCCACATCTTATATACTTATGCCTTTCATTCTCATGCATACTCAAGTATAGTCATGCTGAATGTACTCATACATATGCTTCATTTACTTTCATATACTTCATAACTCATATCATACTTTAATTCATCTTTGCATATAAACATTCACAGTCTCATGACTTCTGCCGTAAATTTGGCAGCATAACGGATCAGATCCGTTTCCCCATGAATAGTGCCAGTTCTCACAGACAATTCAGTCATAGCAATATAATCAATCTAACATAGATATCAATGTAAAACTAGCAATCCTCAACTCAAACCTTATATGTCCACTAGCACTTGTGAAACTACCAATTTGGTCATTCTGCCAATTCTATTCAGTTCTGCCCGAATTTTGTATAATCCACCTTTACCTCTATTCAACTCATTTAAATCTAAATTTTGGATATGTCATAGTTCTATATGTCTACTTTCTAACCTCTTTGGTCCCATATCATTTTGATTTATATAACTCAAGATATTTAACTTTTGCCTCAGCCTATTCAGTCACTAGCCTGAATTATGCTTCTAGAAATATAAATTCACTAAAAATCGAAACTAAGCTCAAATCATACAAAATTGGTCTCATATTGAAGCTAACAGGACAACCTTCCATTTGCAATAAGTTTCATTCCATTTGTTTTAGTGTAGCTCGAGTTATAAGTCCTGAAATTTCACCTTTCTGAACTACCATATTTTCGTTGGGTTTGGACATAGGGTAACTTCCTCAAATCACTGGGATCAATTGAGGTCATAAAAAACTCGAAATTTCATATTGGGATGTTCCCCTATGTGTAATCTTTCTAACAAAGTTAGTTTCACTCAATTTGGAGTTGTGTAGGGCGAGTTACACCCTCCTCAAGTCACCCTGCCCGGATGAAAGTCCTGATTCCTAGGTCAAACTTCAAAAATTCATATCTCTCTCAATATTAATCCAATAACCTTATATTATATATAAATGGAAATCCTGAATGTCTACTTTCATATAAAAATAGTTTCATCAGATTTAACCTGCTGTAGAAAGAGCCGTACACTCCGCTATACGGACTGTCGTGGAACTTCTTACTTAGGCAGCATTCCAAACCTTTACTTCTCCTAGTTTTCTTCTGCTAACCTTAATTCCAACTCAATATTTTATATTAATCCAATCATAATCCATCATATACATCCAATATATCATCAAATAATTGAAGAAAAGTGGAATCTCATACAACCACAGTTCAGAGAAATCACGAATAGAAAGTGAATCCTACCTCTTTGGAGTGCGATCTTGCTGAATTTGAATTTGGATTGAATGGAGCCTTGACAAAGTTTGGAGGTTTGATAGAGTAGATTGAGAGAGGAAGGGAAGAAGGCTGGAGCAAGGGGAAAAGAGGACGTAAATCAGATCAAAATGAAGAGGAGAGTCTGATTTAAATACATAAGAGTAGTTGGAATTGTGGTGTTGATTGGTTGGAGTTTTGTGATTGAAGTTCGGCCATGTCTCTCACTTTTGTGGCCAAATTGCTGTCCATATCGTCCTACAAACTGCTCTCCATATCGTCCCACAAGTGGAATACGCTTCCGTTCTTCCTGAAATTGGAACTCGTCTCTATTATGCTTGAAGTTGGAACTCGTGCCATTTTACTTGAGCTTGGAGCTAAAGCCGGATGTAGGAACTCGTCCCATCTTGTTTGTGACTTGAGGAAATCTTGTCTGGTTTATTCGAAACTTGGAAGCAAGGTCAGATATCGGAAGTCATATAGCTTATAATCACCTAATTTCGGAACTCCCAATTCAAACTCGGGAATGCTAGCAGAAATGGAAGGCTCTTGGGAATAAGCTCGGAGATCGAAACTCGTGTAGGACTTGGATATCAACTCAAAGATTTGAACTCATGTCCATTGAGTTCAACTCTAAGGCGAGAACTCGTTACATTTAAGTCGGAAGTTGGTACTTGTATCATTGTGTTAAACTATAACTTCGGATGTCAGAAACCATGTATACTATTTTGAAACATGAGGTTTGAGGTCGGAACTCGGGTACATCTTGCTAAAACGATAAATTATGAGATCAGACATCGGGTACATTATCTTTGGGACATACGTTAGATATTGGGAATCACGTTCATGTTGTTCGGACTTGAAGGTTAAGTTGGAAGTCGGGAAGATCATAATTCGCTAAATTATGTTGATATTTGAAGACGAACTCGGAATTCAGAAATAATCCATTTTATGTGAAATTCGAAGATGAAGTCGAAAGTCAGGGAAACTTGAAGATGAAGTCGGATGTCTGACCTTGTGCTCACCTCATTAGAGACTTGGACATAAGTTTGGAGATCGAAAATCTTGTCCATTTTTATGTTAAGCTTCAGAATAAGGTATGAGGTCGGAGCCCATATAAATTTCGGTCAAACTTGGAGACCAACTCAGAGATCCGATCTCGCGTCCATTAACTCGTAGGTCGGGAATCGTGTCTTATTCCGGTTGAGCAATCAATCATAAAGTCGGAACTCGTATCCTTTGTAGTTGAAGCCTAAGGTCGGGAATTGGAAAATCAAGCCAGTCCATTTGAGGTCGGAAATCAGACATTATCACATTTTGTCTGATAAGGTCGAAAATCGGAAAACAGAACGTTACATTACCACCCTCCTTAAAAAATTTTGTCCTCAAAATTTAGTTATAAAACTAACTATTTATTATCATAAGAGTTTGAAGAAAAAGTTCATGCACAAGCACATTGAAGTTAAACAAACATAGTCAAAGAAAATATAGTAAATCTAGTTATATAATTCAACATAATATAGTTAGTGAAAAGTAAATCTTGGTCTTGGGTTATCCCTAATTTTGTTTCAGCTCCTCTAGGGAAGTAGTCTTTTCAGCCTTCAACTTTGGATGTTGTGGCTTAGGAATAGGTAGCTGATGGCCCGGGCATTCTCTAATCATGTGTCCTGGCTTTCCACACTTAAAACATACCTTCTGCCCAACCAAACAAGGCCTTCCTCCATGATACCTTCCACACTTTGAACATTCTTGCTTAGTGGTTAGTCCCTGCGGCTGCTTATCTTCATTTCTATTAGGTTGAAATGGTTTCTTTAGTGGAGGAATATACTAAAACTCCTGGTCTTCAGGTGCTAGCCTCTTTCCACAAACATCCATCCTAGTATCAGCGAGCTTCTTGTTATATCCCTCAACTAATTGACTCTTGTTTGCTAATGTAGCAAAATCCCTTATCTCCATTGGCCCCACCGAGGCTAAAATGTCCGCATTTAGTCCTCCTTCAAATTTGATGCATTTCCAGTTCTTGTCATGGTTACGCTGATAGATGGTGGAAAATTTGCAGAGTTCTTCAAACTTAGCAATATACCTTGAAACACTCATGTTTCCTTGTTGAAGCTTCATAAACTCCAATTCCTTAGCATTTCGCACTGATGCCGGGAAATACTTCTGATAAAATGCCTCCTTGAATATGTCCCAAGTGATATCAACTTGGGGTTCCGCCAACAGTGTTTTCATGCCATTCCACCAAAACTCGGCATCCGCTTCCAACATATAAGTGGCAAAGGCCACTTTCTGTCGATCAGTGCAGGCCAAGACAGAAAAGATCTTCTCCATTGCTTTGACCCATTCCTCAACTTTATCTGGGTCGAAAGCTCCTGGGAAACTAGGGGGATTTGCTTTCCTGAACTCAGCAAATTTAAGATAATCCAAGTCTGCTCCTAGGCCATGTGGATTTCCCCCATGGCTGGCCTCGGGCCGCCTACCCAACTGGTCCATCATTTGATGAGCTACAGCAGCTTGTTCCCGCATGGCATAAGCCATTTCACGCATCGTGTCCATAAAATTAGCAGGATTTTCTAGAGTGGATACAACTCGTGGCCTACCACGCCCCCTGGAAGCCATTAGTTCCAAATCACACACAACAAAACATTGAGTTGATCAGGCTCAACAATAAGTTAAGTGTGATAGCAACTAATAACATTCGTAGCTAGGCGGCCATGCATATCTAATTCCCTATATCTTATCTAAGTAGATAAGATTTGTCACATGACATTTCTAATGATTCCAGAGTGCACTGGAAACGTAGTCAGTCCAAATCCTCAGGTCCGGGGAGGATCAAACTGCTCTGATACCATTAATGTAACACCCTCCCAAGTATAGTACTATACTTAAGTCACAGTACCGCACCCTAGAGTTGTTACTGTTACCTGAGCGGACCTTATTTGATAGCAACTTCAGCCATTTTCGGAACTTCTTGAACTATCTAGAGACAACACGGAAATAGGAGTAAGAATTATAAATTCTCAGTAGGATTCTCTAAATATAATGTCATCGTTGTCATCTCCAGTTTGATTCGATTTATTATGAAAAGGTGAACATGCTACACAGACTATTCAATTTTATAGTTCGAAAGTATAATATCCGAAGCAAAGTTTATTTTACTCATACACTTGGCATTTGCGAAAGCCTACACAAAATTATTTCATGAATAATACCATGGATAATAACTGCAACATATTAAAATATACATAGCCTCAATATACTAGGAACATAACCTCTGCACATAACTTTACTTATACTTGAACTTATGCATATACACAAAATTTGCTTCTCTTTCTTCATCTTTATTTTCATCATAAAATCTTTACATGCCACATTCCAGAGTATGATCGCCATGTCACGTTCCTTAGGAATATGGGATCTTCATTTGGTACTTACACTAGTTGGGTCATGCCATGCCTCATGTAAGTTCTGTCCCCTATACTCACACAAGCTGAGTCGATGCCATGCCTCATATGAGTGGGGTGCTTGCATATGCTTTAATCTTTAGTCTTTAGTCTTTAGTCTTTAACCTTTACTTGGCACACCTAGGCGTTACGTATCGTCGTCCTTAGGGTGCTTTTACTGCCCTTAGATAGCCTGGCCTTGGAGTGAACTCGTCAGCTCCACCTATGGCCGTTGTCACACCGGCTCACCCACAAGGGGACCCACTGCCTCTAGGTTGGAGGGATCTCATTCTGGCCACGTGCCTCTAATTGAAGGGATCTCTTCTAGTCACGTGCCTCAAAACTGAGGGATCTCATCTGACCACGTGCCTTCAGTATAGAGGGATCTCATCTGACCACGTGCCTCTAACATAGAGGGACCCAAGTTTTAGCTGCCTTCACAAGGAGGGATTCAATGTGCAACTGCCTCCAGGTGAAGGGAACCAGGTTTTTATCATTTAACTGCCTTCACAGGGAGGGATCTCAAA
Organism: Pterocarpus macrocarpus; assembly: GCA_031439585.1. Lineage (NCBI taxonomy): Eukaryota > Viridiplantae > Streptophyta > Magnoliopsida > Fabales > Fabaceae > Pterocarpus > Pterocarpus macrocarpus. Next base: position 28,256,102 of record CM062513.1, on the reverse strand, counting down.
TAACTGCCTCCAAGTGAAGGGACCCACATCTTATATACTTATGCCTTTCATTCTCATGCATACTCAAGCATAGTCATGCTGAATGTACTCATACATATGCTTCATTTACTTTCATATACTTCATAACTCATATCGTACTTTAATTCATCCTTGCATATAAACATTCACAGTCTCATAGACTTCTGCCGTAAATTCGGCAGCATAACGAATCAGATCCGTTTCCTTATGAATAGTGCCAGTTCTCATAGACAATTCAGTCATAGCAATATAATCAATCTAACATTAGATATCAATGTAAAACTGGCAATCCTCAACTCAAACCTTATATGTCCACTAGCACTTGTGAAACTACCAATTTGGTCATTCTGCCAATTCTATTCAGTTCTGTCCGAATTTTGTATAATCCACCTTTACCTCTATTCAACTCATTTAATCCTAAATTTTGGATATGTCCTAGTTCTATATGTCTACTTTCTAACCTCTTTGGTCCCATGTCATTTTGATTTATATAACTCAAGATATTTAACTTTTGCCTCAGCCTATTCAGTCACTAGCCTGAATTATGCTCCTAGAAGTATAAATTCACTAAAAATCGAAACTAAGCTCAAATCATACGAAATTAGTCTCATATTGAAGCTAACAGGACAACCTTCCATTTGCAATAAGTTTCATTCCATTTGCTTTAGTGTAGCTCGAGTTATAAGTCCTGAAATTTCACTTTTCTAAACTACCCTAATTTCGCTCGGTTTGGACATATGGTAACTTCCTCGAACCACTGGGATCAATTGAGGTCATAAAAAACTCAGAATTTCATATTGGGATGTTCCCCTATGTATAATCTTTCTAACAAAGTTAGTTTCACTCAATTTGGAGTTATGTAGGGCGAGTTACACCCTCCTCAAGTCACCCTGCCCGGATGAAAGTCCTGATTCCTAGGTCAAGCATCAAAAATTCATATCTCTCTCAATATTAATCCAATAACCTTTTATTATATATATATGGAAAGCCTGAATGTCTACTTTCATATAAAAATAGTTCCATCGGATTTAACCTGCTGTAGGCAAAGCCATACATTCTGCCATACGGACTGTCGTGGAGCTTCTCACTTAGGTAGCATTCCAAACCTTCACTTCTCCTAGTTTTCTTCTTCTAACCTTAATTCCAACTCAATATTTCATATTAATCCAACCATAATCCATCATATACATCCAATATATCATCAAATAATTGAAGAAAAGTGGAATCTCATACAACCACAGTTCAGAGAAATCACGAATAGAAAGTGAATCCTACCTCTTTGGAGTGCGATCTTGCTGAATTTGAATTTGGATTGAATGGAGCCTTGACAAAATTTGGAGGTTTGATAGAGTAGATTGAGAGAGGAAGGGAAGAAGAAGGCTGGAGCAAGGGGAAGAGAGGACGTAAATCAGATCAAAATGAAGAGGAGAGTTTGATTTAAATACATGAGAGTAGTTGGAATTGTGGTGTTGATTGGTTGGAGTTTTGTGGTTGAAGTTCGGCCATATCTCTGACTTTTGTGGCCAAATTGCTCTCCACATCATCCCACAAACTGCTCTCCACATCGTCCCACAAGTGGAATAAGCTTCCGTTCTACCTGAAATCGAAACTCATCTCTATTATGCTTGAAGTCAGAACTCATGCCATTTTACTTGAGCTTAGAGCTAAAGCCAGATGTCGGAACTCGTCCCATCTTGTTTGTGACTTGAGGAAATCTTGTCTGGTTTATTCGAAACTTGGAAGCAAGGTCGGATGTCGGAAGTCATATAGCTTATAATCACCTAATTTCGGAACTCCCAATTCAAACTTGGGAATGCCAGCAGAAATGGAAGGCTTTTGGGAATAAGCTCGGAGATCGAAACTCGTGTATGACTTGGATATCAACTCAAAGATTTGAACTCATGTCCATTGAGTTCAACTCTAAGGCAGGAACTCATTACATTTAACTCGGAGGTTGGTACTTGTTTCATTGTGTTAAACTATAACTTCGGATGTCGGAAACCATATACATTATTTTGAAACATGAGGTCTAAAGTCGGAACTCGGGTACATCTTGCTGAAACAATAAATTATGAGATCAGACATCGGGTACATTGTCTTTGGGACATACGTCGGATATCGGGAGTCACGTTCATATTGTTTGGACTTGAAGGTTAAGTCGGAAGTCGGGAAGGTCGTAATTCGTTAAATTATGCTTACATTCGAAGACGAACTCAGAATTCGGAAATAACCCATTTTATATGAAATTCGAAGATGAAGTCGGAAGTCAAGGAAACTTGAAGATGAAGTCAGATGTCTGACCTCGTGCTCACCTCATTGGAGACCTAGACATAAGTTTGGAGATCGGAAATCTTGTCCGTTTTTATGTGAAGCTTCGGAATAAGGTATGAGGTCGGAGCCCATATAAATTTCGGTCGAACTTGGAAACCAACTCAGAGATCCGATCTCGCGTCCATTAACTCGTAGGTCGGGAATCGTGTCTTATTCCGGTTGAGCAATCAATCATGAAGTTGGAACTCGTATCCTTTGTATTTGAGGCCTAAGGTCGGGAATCAAAAAATCAAGCCAGTCCATTTAAGGTCGGAAATCGAACATTATCACATTTTGTTTGATAAGGTCAGAAATCGAAAAACGGGACGTTACAATGCATGTAAAAGAATCCCACAAAATTCCCACTTGAAGAGAAATTAATGATTTAAAAATTTTCATTCCTACAAAATTCGAAAGTTCTCACATATGCATCTATGATTTTGCTTTTATCTGACTTGAGAAGCTAAGGATACTTTATAAGGATGTAAATAAAAATCATGAATGCCAGTCTTGGTCCTATTCTAGCTAGTGGTTTGCTTAATTTCATCCCATTAGGTGGAGCACACTCTCACACTCATCCAAACAAAAAAAATATAAAATAATGAATTCTTAACCTTATATTATAAAAATCAATTACTTAAAAAAGGTAGACAAAACCAGAACATCAGGTGGTAGTAATTTTGAAGTACACAACCTACTTCTCAAAATACTTGCCTTTAGTGCACCCAAAAAAAAAAAGGAAGAAAAAAAAATCCCTGCCTTGTCATTTTTACTCTTCTTCTTTTGATCCCTCTTGACTTTCTTGCCAAACTCAAGTGTCATGAGTGCAAATCATAAAAGCCAATCTAAGTTGGAATCAGCCTGGACCGCCACTATCCTTAGACCACTAAGGGTGGTTCTCCAAGGTTCCCATAATGTAGCCCTCTCTTCATCAGATATCACATCCCTCAAGTCCCCAACGTCTATTATTGAGGATGGCAATTTGCTTAAACTCAAGCAACCTCTGACATTGCGCTTTTGTAAACCACGTAACTCATCCATTTTCTTAGGTAACTTACTAAGGCTTATACAATCAGAGATGTCAAGAAGTTTTAGGTTATGAAGGTTTGTGACTGATTCAGGCAACTTTGCTAAATCAGTACAGGAACTAAGCTTTGGTGATTCCAAATTGACCAACTTTCCAATACCCGCAATAAGTGCAGAAAGCTTATGGCACTTTGTTATACTGAGTTTCTTTAAAGAGACAATATTAGAGAGCCCAGCAGGCAGTGCCACCATATTACAATAGTCAATGTTCATTTCCACTAAATTTGGCAGCATGTCTGAAACTTGGATAGTGCAATCTTTAAATGCTTCATTCACATTGCCCATGAAAAATGATATCTTCTGCAGATTATTCAATTGCATTTCGGTTTGGCTGAGGAAAGGAATTGAAGCCTTCTCCAGTCTGATTCTTTTAAGCTCAGATAGATAACCAAGCAGTTTGAAATTCTCTAATTCAGCTAGAAAGAAATCACAATTTGTGATTGTCATAACCTTTGGTTTACTCATTCTCTTCATGAACATTGGTAGTGTGCACTTCTTTGATCGAAGGTTCAAAACTAGAGCCTCAACTTTAGTTGGCTGCAAGTTGCACCATTCTGAAGTGAACTCTTCATCTGCAAAAAAGATTCAATAATTAGTGACAGAGTAGCAGTCTCTTGATTTGTGTGTGCATCAAGAGAGAAAGATGAACAAACCAATTGATATGGATAATATGCAGGCTTTAACTTGATACTCCTTCTCTACATTCCACCATTTGGGAAGATTATTTCCACTTATGTCAATAATTAGTCTATTCCTCTATGCCTCTGGCTCTTGGCTAGTTTGATCGATGACTAGCTCCCGAAGAAGATCATGCAACATGACATAGTGGTAACCGTAGTCTACAGTCCCACTTTCAACTTTCCTGATCAATGAAAAGGAATAAGTTACTCAAAGCATCGAACAAAAACCAAGTATTTTTCCATTAAATAGGATTAATCATTCAATACATATATCTATCATTGTTATTGTCATCATGAATCATGCCAATTGCTTAGTCATTTCTTGAATTATAAATAGGGAAAAGATCGTATAACCCCCTTCAAATGTCATTCAATTGCAAATAGGTATCTCAAACTTTTAAATCTTTCAATTTAGTCCTTAAACTTTGACTCTCTTACAAATAGTCACCACCAACTATTAAATCTTTCAATTTAAATCCTTAAACTTTCATTCACTTGCAAATAATCACCACAAATTATCAACTCTTTCAATTGACTTCTCAAACTATAATGATTGTCACAATTATATCCTCTTTTCAGTTTGATCGAGATCACTAATGGAGCACTATTAGTGAATGATCACATAGTAAGATCAATGAATGTGAAGTGTCACTAATTGAGCACTATTCATTAGGACCAATTAGGATTTGCATAGTTATATTCGATTTACCCTTCTCGTTAGGACTTGCATAAAAAATTGCACAACAAAAGCTCTCTATCAACAAATAAAATTATTGTAACGGCTACAAGAGAAAGCACCAATTATATTGTTTATGAGAATGTTGGATTTCACATTATATAAAGGGAGAAAAACACTTTTGCGTCCTGAATTATAGGCAATGTACACTTTAATACTTGCATTTTAAAAGGGTCCAAATTGACCCCTACACTTTCTTGAATATGTAAATTAACTATTTTGTTAATTTTTCTCTCTATTATTAATGGAAATAGAACACATTTAAGAAAGTTTAGGATATCATATTACACTTTATTTTTTAGTTTAGAAACTAAAATGCACATAACCCAAAGTTCAAAGGAGTAAAATGCATTTATTTTCTATAAACAATAGATAGAAATTTAACAGAAAGAGTAAAGTGCGGGTCAATTTGCACCTTTATAAAATGCAGAAGCTAAAGTATATATGATGTAACATCCCAAAATTTGAAATACGCAGAATTTAGGCCATTAATTAATTTATTATGTTGTCCATTGTGTGAGAAAAATAAGAACAATTAGGAATTACATGAAAACATTAGGGTTAGAAAGAGTTGAGATTATTAAGTCAAAACTTTAAAAGAAACCATTGGTAATATTTTAAAATTTTAAGAAAAACGGTAACGATTTCTATAACGTTCTAAATCAAAATACAATTGATTTACATGGTTGATCGATTTATTCAGTTTTAATAATTATAAAAGAATAATTAGAAGTGAATTATAGAGAGATTAGGACTAGTCAAAGTTGAAATAGTCATGCAGAAAATTTCAAAGGATTACTAGAAATATTTTGCCAATTTAAAGGAAATCGGTAGAGATTCAATAAATTAAATTGTCGGAACTGAACCAATAGGATTTTACAATAAAAACCCTAATATGAGTGGCCGAAACTCAACCACCATTTCTCCCCTAAGTGGTGCCACTTGCAGCCACAATTAAAGGGAAATTTGGTTGAATTTCAACCATATAAATAATAACCAATCAAGAGCTAAGTTTCTACTTACCACATCTTATAACATTTCATTATTTCTCTTCCTTGTCCCTCATTTTTTTTTGTCGACCAACATAGTGGCTCTTTCTCCATCTTTTCTTCTTCTAATTCATGTCAATCTCATTCCATCTTCAAGCCTTAGTCACTTTTTCCATCAAGAAATTCAACTTTAGCTAGCTATCTTCTCTATTTGAGGTAGGGTTCCACCCCTTTTAATTGATTTTCTTATGAATTGTGGCTATTGGATCATTCAATTATATGCAAGTATTTGATGTTTTCTTGAGGTTATAGAAGTGTTCTTGGCTGGGTTCTGAGGAATATGTTGAGTCTATGTAGATTGGTTGATGAAAGATTAAGTAGAAAGCAAACAAAGTGGGTTTAACCAAGAGGATCCCACAACATCCGTACTGGCAGAGTGTACGGCTCCACTTACAACCACCAAAACTTTATGAACCTATTTTTATGTGAAACTAGACATCTAGAGCTTTCCAACTGATATGTCGTTAAACTACCAAATTAAAAACCTTTGCTTGGTTTAGGAAAAATTAGTTTAGTAATGAGCAAAGGGTCGATCCACGAGGAATTGAATTAATTTAATTATTTAGCTTCTTTTAGATTCTGATTCTAATAAATTCTAAAAAGACAAAGTAACACAAAATGGGGGGGGGGGTTGGTTGTTTCTATAAATCAAACAAAAATTATATAAAAAAAATTACACGAAAATTAAAAAAATAAACAAGAACAAATGATGTTGTTTTGTTGAAATCAATTAAAACTGGTTATGGGATCCCTTTTCCCCACCAAATTACATCATGCAATTAGTTCTCAATTTTAGCCTCCATTTCTCCTTTTATAGTTACCAATCTTAGGCAATGAAACATTCTATTACCTACCTTCTTTTAAATAGATTAAGGAACATCCATTAACCTATTCTAATCACTAATTGACATAGGGAACATCCACTAAGTTCAATTAACAATTGCAACAAAAAGGACAGATTGATCTAAGTGTTGGTCTCTAACATAGGACTAAGTGACTTAGGTTATATTCTCCCTTGCATACAATCAAAACTTGACCATTAAGTTTGCACACAAGTTACTACATATGGATAAAGGATAATGAACATCATAATCCTAAATCTAGCAATCAGCTATAACATGAAATATAAGGGTGGCCAATCCAAACATGTCACATTACTACCATAATCATGAAGTGAGTAGGAGAATATAATCAACTCTTCAAGAAAATAGAGGTCTGAAAATCAATTAATTACATGATAATTTAGGGTTCAAAGTTCACCCATAACCATGAAAATAACTTAGCCTAACATTCTAAAGAAAACCATATCACAAATTGAAGAATACATGACATGAGTTAAGAAAGAAAGAAAACATATGCAGACTAAAGGGTGAAAGCAAAGTTGCCCAAACTCTAATCTTTAGCACCTATCTCTTCTTCTTGTCCTCAATTAAATCCCTAAAGAGCAGCAAAAAGTGATCTCCACAGCTACAAGCTTGATGAAAATGTCACTTTTCCAACTCCAATATTGTAACTATGGTTTCTAAGGATGAGTGGCTGAAACCTCTCTCTCTCTCCACGAAAATTTTTCTCTTTAGCCCGAACCAAAAATGCCCCTCTCCCTTGTGGCTGTTGGTCTCTTGTCAAAATGTAATCTCAGCCATCCAAATTGTAACTGCTCCAATTGTAACTCCACATTAAACTAGCTTCATAGGTTACATTCTCACAAAGCATTTGTGATTATCAGAAATAATTCTGATAATTAAGTTTCTAACAGCTTATAATCAGACAATGAAAACCCACAAATGAATTGAACTCAATTGGCCCACCATTCATTAATCAAAATTGATAGTTTCGGTTTTCTCTGGCAGCTCTACTTCACACGTAAATTTCATTGACCAAATGGACTTGGATGAGAGTAATTCGACCGCCATTGGAAAGTTAACATCTTGGGCTTCATTTTTGGCTCTGGAATCATCCCATTTGGGCTTATATCAAGGGAGAACTGAATTGAGCAAAACTGCATTGAATACAGTGACGGGTCAGCGCCAGGCCCAACTTTGGCAGCTTCAATCTCTCTGGTCCGTTGGACTTTTTGAGTGATCTTGGTGTCAAATTAAAGCTCTGGATGTCTACTTTCATTTCCAAGTGGAATCATGTCATTTTGACTTTGGACCAAAAAGTTATGCCCTTGGAAAGACATACTACTCATGCTGTCCAACACTCAATTCTTAGCATTTTCTTGAATTAGCTCCAAATTGAGTCATTTTACTCTTGTTCAGCTCAAAAATCATCCTTAAGCTTATTTTCCTACAAAACACAAATAGTAAATAAAAGCATTATATTTACAAGTTTAAAGCTATGAACAAGCATAGAAAAGAATATAAAATAAGTGAATAAAATGCACTTATCAATTTCCCCCACACTTGAACCTTGCTTGTTCTCAAGCAAGACTAAGATAAAACCTAAGCTAATCCACTTTCGTAGGAAATCACGATTGCATTTAGCATATGCAACAAGCCTTTAAACCTCTAGGTGGCCCATAGAGGACGAGTTATAGTCTCGTGAGGGCTTCCAGCGATGATACCCACAAACACCTATTCTTTCCAGCATTTTTCAGAGAACTAGAAATGCACATCTTTGAAGTCAAACAAGAAAAATGTTATTGTCAACCATTCTCAAGTTAATGCATCCAATGAACATCATACTCAAGTAAATGAAACAACTAAGCTAATGGTGAAAAAAAAAACTATGCAATACTTTAAACAAGCTTCACTCTTTCCATCTCCACAATTCAAGCTTTCAATTTTCATGCAATCATGTCAAGCATCAAATTCTCTTAATTCATGCAAATGTCAAATCATCATCAAAACACCACAATGGAATCAAAAGGTCTTTTCTTTGGTTGTAATGGGGTCAATGGGGGTTGTAATGTATCTTAAGAAACAAAGGGAAAAGGAAATACACAAGAGTTTCTTTGAATTCCTAGAAACAGAGACATGAAAATGATAATGCAAGCATGTGTCAAAACTCCATAGAACAAACATGAGGGTCAAATTTTTTTAGTGTGGACCCTTCCTTCTTCACCTTTCTTTACTCTTGTAACATTGTCACATACTTTGAACTTCAACTGAGTTTATTGAACACTTTTTTTTTTCTTTTCTTCTTCTTTTTTTTTCATTCCACTAATTGTTGAAAGATAACAAATTCCCCCACACTTCTCATCTTTACCATACTTGAATTATCAATACATTGCACATCAATCAAGTCTCTAACTCTATTCCATCAAAGAAACAAAGGTTAGGACAAAAATTTATATCAAGCTAGGTAAAGAAGATAAGGGTTCCAAAGAAAATAAGACTAAATGCTATGAAGGCTCAAATTGGCTCACTAAGGATTTGTGTTCACTTTGGAACATCAAAATGTAGGGAACAGGTCCATTTGGCCATGGTGTTAGACAACAAAATGCCTTAATCATTTTCCAAAGTGGCAGAAATCAGTTTCAAATCCAAAAGCACTTCAAAAGAGAATTTTCAGCTCAACAATCAAACAATTAAATCTAATGACTATCCAAGTGTAAATTTCAAGAATGCAAGCAAGGTTAAAGTATGCATTATAACTGTACCAAAAGCAAAATAAGTAACATTTAAAAGAGTATGACATCATAAAAATGCATTAACAAGAGAATGAAGTCAATCCAACTCTAAACTTGTCATCAATCAAAGCTATGAATTAAAGCTCAAAATCTCATCATTTTGCTGGAAAGAATAAAAAAAAACCTAAAACTAGACTTAAAAACAAAATTATGAAAAAAAAAAAATAACCAGAAATTTTTTTTTTTAAAGTTTGATTTTTTTTTTTAAACAAGAAATTATCCTAAACCATTCCCCCCACACTTAATCCTTGCATTGTCCTCAATGTAAGACAAAAATATGAATTAAAGTGAAAGGGAAAAAGAAAAATAACAAACTACAAAAGCAAACAAAATAAAGGAGCAAAATGATAAAGAATAAGAGAGATCAAATCTGATTTCCAAAGCTCTCTATCCATTGGGTTGCCTCCCAAAAGTGCTTGGTTTATTGTCCTCAGCCTGACTTTTCCTCAGAAGATCAGAGATGGTCATAAGAAGGCTCTTCCAACTTTATCTCCTCAATCTCATCAAAACTAGAAGATGGTAAATCATAATAAGGCTTCAATCTATGACCATTAACCTTGAATATTTTCCCTGTATCTAAAGCCTTAATTTCAACTGCACCATGGGGAAATATGTTAGTGACAACAAAAGGACCAATCCACCTTGATCTTAACTTACCAGGAAACAGTTTTAGCTTTGAATGAAAAAGAAGAACTTTTTGACCAATGGAAAAATCCTTCCTCAAAATCATCTTGTCATGGAACATCTTTGTCTTCTCCTTATAGATTCTTGCATTCTCATATGCATTGTTCCTGATTTCTTCAAGTTCTTGCAATTGTAACTTTCTATGAATTCCAGCTTCATCTAAATTCATGTTACATTGCTTAATAGCCCAATAAGCTTTATGTTCAAGCTCCACAGGTAAATGACAAGGTTTGCCATAAAGCAATCTATATGGAGACATTCCCAAAGGCGTTTTATAGGCTGTCCTATAAGCCCACAATGCATCTCAAGCCTTAAGCTCCAATCCTTTAAATTTGGATTCACTATTTTCTCCAAGATGGATTTCACCTCTCTATTTGACAATTCAGCTTGTCCACTTGTTTGAGGATGATATGCAGTGGAAATCCTATGGACAACATTATACTTCTTCAAGAGAGCTTGAAAAGACACATTACAAAAATGAGTACCCCTATCGCTAATAATAGCTTTAGGAGTGCCAAATCTTGCAAAGATATTAGTTCTCACAAAATTACAAACAGTTTTAGCATCATTCAACCTAGTGGCCTTTGCCTCAATCCACTTAGAGACATAGTCAACTGCAAGAAGAATGTAAACATTACCAAAGGAAGAAACAAATGGTCCCATAAAATCAATTCCCCAAACATCAAAAATTTCAACAACAAGTATGGGTGATTGGGGCATTTGGTTTTTAGGGCTTAAATTACCAACACGTTGGCATCTATCACATGCTTTGTAGAACAAATATGCATCCTTAAACAAAGAAGGCCAATAAAAACCACATTCAAGCACTTTAAGAGCTGTTCTCTTTGGTCCAAAATGGCCACCACAAGCATAAGCATGACAGAAACTTAAAATTGAGTTAAACTTAGATTCAGGGACACACCTTCTTATTACCTGATCAGAACAATGCTTCCATAGATAAGGATCATCCCAAATATAATACTTGGAGTCACTCTTAATCTTGTTCTTTTGAGCTCGAGTTAAATCCTTTGGTAGCTCCTTTGTGACCTTAAAATTGACAATATCAGCATACCAAGGAACACTGACATTAATGGCAAAGAGTTGCTCATCAGGGAACTTCTCTTCCAAAGGTAAGGCATCCTCCTCAAGAGCCAAGCGACTAAGATGATCAGCCACTAAGTTTTCACTTCCCTTCTTGTCTTTGATCTCAATGTCAAATTCCTGCAATAAAAGAATCCACCTGATCAATCTAGGCTTTGCATCTTTCTTAGAAAGCAAATACTTAAGTGCTGTATGATCACTATAAACAACAATTTTAGATCCCACCAAATAAGATCTAAACTTTTCCAAAGCAAAGATTACAGTAAGAAATTCTTTTTCAGTGGTAGAATAGTTTAGTTGTGCATCATTTAGAGTGCGAGAAGCATAATAAATGACATGAGGCAACTTCCCTTTTCGCTGACCCAAAACAGCACTAATAGCAAAATCACTTGCATCACACATAACCTCAAAAGGTAAGCTCCAGTCAGGTGGCTGCATAATGGGAGCTGAAGTGAGAAGCTCTTTAAGCTTGTTGAATGCCATCTTGCACTCTTCATTGAAATCAAATGCCACTTCTTTTTGCAGCAACTTGCAGAGAGGATGAGAAATCTTTGAGAAATCCTTGATAAATCTTCTGTAGAAACCTGCATGTCCAAGAAAGGAACGAACCTCCCTCACCGAAATGGGGTATGGTAAGGATTTAACAAGGTCTACTTTAGCTTTATCTACCTCAATTCCTTTAGCTGAAATCACATGTCCCAAAACAATTCCTTGATCAACCATAAAATGGCATTTTTCCCAATTTAAAACAAGATTTGTTTCTAAGCATCTTTCCAAAACAAGAGACAAATTATCAAGGCATTTATCAAAAGAATTACCATAAACAAAGAAATCATCCATAAATACCTCAATAATGCTTTCAATGTAATCAGAAAAGATACTTACCATGCACCTTTGAAAAGTAGAAGGGGCATTACATAAACCAAAGGGCATTCTTCTATAAGCATAGACACCATAAGGACATGTGAATGTGGTCTTTTCTTGATCTTCTGGAGCAATCACAATTTGGTTGTATCCTGAATAACCATCAAGGAAGCAGAAGTGAGAGTGTCTAGCCAATCTTTTCAGCATTTGATCCAAGAAAGGAAGAGGAAAATGATCCTTCCTTGTGGCTGAATTAAGCTTCCTATAGTCAATACACATTCTCCAACCAGTTTGCACCCTTGTTGGAACTAACTCATTGTCTTCATTCTTAATCACTATGATGCCAGATTTCTTAGGAACCACTTGTACAAGGTACACCCATTTTGAATCAAAGATGGCATAGATTATACCATCATCAAGTAGTTTCTGAATTTCCTTTTTCACAACCTCCATCATGTTAGGATTAAGTCTTCTTTGAAGTTCTCTGCTTGGCTTTGCTCCATCTTCAATTAAGATCCTATGCATACACACAGAAGGGCTAATTCCCTTTATATCCGCAATTGACCATGCCATGGCTGTCTTGTGGTCTCTAAGGACTCTAATAAGCCTTTCTTCTTGGGATGGTGTCAAATTGTTAGCAATGATCACAGGAAGTGTTTCTTTCTCTCCCAAGAATGCATATTTGAGATGACTTGGTAAAGGCTTCAATTCAAGCTCAGGTGCCTTAACAATGGATGGGGAAAGCTTCTCTTTAAGTGTTGGAAGCTCAAGGTATGACACCATGTGTAGAAGAATGGGAGACATGGCTTCCAAGGCAGCAACCTCTTCAATGATCTCATCTTGCAATTCTAGCTCCCACTTTGGCTCATTAAGCTTCTTTAACTCAAGATTGTTGACAAGAGCCACTTCCAAGCTATCTTCCTTCCCTAATTCAAACACTTGCTGCACTAATAAGTCAATTACATCAATAACTTCAATGGAACATAAAGAAGATGAATCACAAGGGTATTTCATTGTATCAAACAAACTAAATTTAATGACATGCCCATCAAATTCCATAAAAATAGTTCCTTCACACACATCAATCTTAGTTCTAGCAGTCATTAAAAATGGTCTTCCAAGCAAAATAGGAGTAAGGTTAAGTGCACACTCATCCTCCATATCTAGAACATAAAAATCAACAGGAAAAACAAGTTCATTCACTTTCACAAGAACATCTTCAACAACTCCTTTAGGATATGCATGAGATCTGTCAGCTAACTAAATTATAATGCCAGTTTCTTCTAATGGACCAAGATTCAAAGATTTGTAAATAGAAAAAGGCATTACACTAATAGAAGCACCTAGATCTTACATGCATCTCTCAAAAATTTTATCACCAATGATGCAAGGAATTGTAAATGAACCTGGATCTTTACATTTTGGAGGAAATTTCTTTTGAAAAACAGCAGAAACTTGTTCTCCCATGCAAACCTTTTCATTGCCTTTTAACTTCCTCTTGTTTGTGCACAAATCCTTCAAAAATTTGGCATACCTGGGAACTTGCTTAATAGCCTCAAGCAATGGAATATTGATCTGCACCTTCTTGAAAGTATCCAAAATCTCCTTTTCTTGTTCCTCTTTTTTGGACTTTGCAAGCCTTTGAGGGAAAGGTGGAGGATGCACATAAGCGTCAAGTGTTGGAGATGTGTGCTTCCTTGGAGATTGGGTGGAATCATGAGTTTCTTTGGCAACCACCACTTCCTGTTCTTCATCATTCCTCAATGTTTTGGGTGCTAGATTGGTAAGCTCTTTTCCACTCCTCCTCAAAGTGATGGCACTAGCATTCTGAACATTAGGATTCACTATAGTTTGAGAAGGAATTTTGTTTGACACTTTAGCCTCCAAATTGCTTAAAGATGATGCAAGTTGTCCAATCTGATTCTCCATATTCTTCATGCCAGACTGCATTTGAGAAACAGTTTGTTGCAATTGGATTGTATTTGAAGCAAGAGTCTTCATCATCTCCTTCATTTCATCATTAGAACCTTGTTGCTCTTGAGGTCTTTGTTGAAAATGTGTTGGCTTTTGAAAAAAACCAGGTGGTTTGTTAAATATTGCATGAGGTTGTTGACTTCCACCAGAACTAAAACCTTGCTGATTATTCCGACCTCCATATTGAGGGCGTTGTGGCTGCCCTTGAAATCCTCCAATTGCATTGCAATCTTCTTCTTGAAGTGTGGGGCACATATCAGTAGGATGCCCAAAATTCGAACAAATTCCACAAGCCTTCACTTGCTGCACATTACCAACCATGAGTTGTTGCATTAAGGTTTTCAAATTTGAAATTTGTTGAGTGTTGGCAGAAATTTGTTGCTCTAAGGAAGATGATGACACTTCATTTACCCTCCTCATATCTTGTCTAGTGCCAAATTGTTGAGTATTGGCTGCCATGTTAGTAATCAAATCTTTTGCTTCTTGAGGAGTCTTGTTCATCAAAGCACCTCCACTAGCTGCATCAATCATACTCCTATCCATTGGAGTGAGTCCCTCATAAAAATATTGAATAAGCAGTTGCTCACTAATTTGATGATTAGGACAACTAGCACAGAGACGTTTAAATCTCTCCTAATATTCATGTAACGTTTCCCCATTCATCTGTCTAATACCACAGATTTCCTTCCTTATGTTGGCAGCCTTGGATGTAGGGAAATATCTTTCAAGGAAGCTTCTTTTCAGTTCAACCCAAGAACCAATTGAGCCTGGAGGTAAGTAGTAGAGCCAATCTTTTGCAGCACCATCCAAAGAGAATGGAAATGCTCTCAGCTTCACTTATTCTTCTGAGATGTTTGAAGGTCTCATGGTAGAGCAAACAACTTGAAATTCCTTAAGGTGCTTGTTTAGGTCTTCTCCTGCAAGACCATTAAACTTTGGAAGCAAATGGATCATCCCAGACTTCAACTCAAATCCACCTTCAATAGCTGGAAATTCTATGCACAAGGGTTGTTGATCAAGATTAGGAGCAGCAAGCTCCCTCAAGGTTTGATTTCCAGCCATCATCTCTTCTTCTTTTGAAAATTCAGATGTTGAACTTAAAAGGGCAGTGTTGATGGCTTGTTCAATTTGGGATGGTGAAAAGCCTAAAGATGATGAGGATGGAGAATGTAGTGATGGTGGTGGTATTGGTGCAAAAATGTCTCTTCTAGCTTCAAAGAAATTGTTGAGTCTTCTGTTTCTCTCAAAATAAAAATTGTTCTCCGACATGCACCTAAAGAACACCAAGAAAGCAAAACTCCAACAAAACGATTAGACAAATACAAATTTAAGAACAATCAAAACAAAACTTAATGAAATAAAGAAAAACACAAAAATAAACAAGACTAAACCAAAACTTAAAAATACTAAAGAACACCAACAAAATAGAACAGAACCTAAATGAACAAAATAATCCAATTAATGTCAATTCCCAAACAGCATGGCCAAAATTTGATATGTCGTTAAACTACCAAATTAAAAACCTTTGCTTGGTTTAGGAAAAATTAGTTTAGTAATGAGCAAAGGGTCGATCCATGAGGAATTGAATTAATTTAATTATTTAGCTTCTTTTAGATTCTGATTTTAATAAACTCTAAAAAGACAAAGTAACACAAAATGGGGGGGGTTGGTTGTTTCTATAAATCAAACAAAAATTATATAAAAAAAATTACACGAAAATTAAAAAAATAAACAAGAGCAAATGATGTTGTTTTGTTGAAATCAATTAAAACTGGTTATGGGATCCCTTTTCCCCACCAAATTACATCATGCAATTAGTTCTCAATTTTAGCGTCCATTTCTCCTTTTATAGTTACCAATCTTAGGCAATGAAACATTCTATTACCTACCTTCTTTTAAATAGATTAAGGAACATCCATTAACCTATTCTAATCACTAATTGACATAGGGAACATCCACTAAGTTCAATTAACAATTGCAACAAGAAGGACAGATTGATCTAAGTGTTGGTCTCTAACATAGGACTAAGTGACTTAGGTTATATTCTCCCTTGCATACAATCAAAACTTGACCATTAAGTTTGCACACAAGTTACTACATATGGATAAAGGATAATGAACATCATAATCCTAAATCTAGCAATCAGCTATAACATGAAATATAAGGGTGGCCAATCCAAACATGTCACATTACTACCATAATCATGAAGTGAGTAGGAGAATATAATCAACTCTTCAGGAAAATAGAGGTCTGAAAATCAATTAATTATATGATAATTTAGGGTTCAAAATTCACCCATAACCATGAAAATAACTTAGCCTAACATTCTAAAGAAAACCATATCACAAATTGAAGAATACATGACATGAGTTAAGAAAAAAAGAAAACATGTGCAGACTAAAGGGTGAAAGCAAAGTTGCCCAAACTCTAATCTTCAGCACCTATCTCTTCTTCTTGTCCTCAATTAAATCCCTAAAGAGCAGCAAAAAGTGATCTCCACAGCTACAAGCTTGATGAAAATGTCACTTTTCCAACTCCAATATTGTAAATATGGTTTCTAAGGATGAGTGGCTGAAACCTCTCTCTCTCTCCACGAAAATTTCTCTCTCTAGCCCGAACCAAAAATGCCCCTCTCCCTTGTGGCTGCTGGTCTCTTGTCAAAATGTAATCTCAGCCATCCAAATTGTAACTGCTCCAATTGTAACTCCACATTAAACTAGCTTCATAGGTTACATTCTCACAAAGCATTGGTGATTATCAGAAATAATTCTGATAATTAAGTTTCTAACAGCTTATAATCAGACAATGAAAACCCACAAATGAATTGAACTCAATTGGCCCACCATTCATTAATCAAAATTGACAGTTTCGGTTTTCCCTGGCAGCTCTACTTCACACGTAAATTTCATTGACCAAATGGACTTGGATGAGAGTAATTCGACCACCATTGGAAAGTTAACATCTTGGGCTTCATTTTTGGCTCTAGAATCATCCCATTTGGGCTTATATCAAGGGAGAACTGAATTGAGCAAAACTACATTGAATGCAGTGACAGGTCAGGGCCAGGCCCAACTTTGGCAGCTTCAATCTCTCTGGTCCGTTGGACTTTTTGAGTGATCTTGGTGTCAAATTAAAGCTCTGGATGTCTACTTTCATTTCCAAGTGGAATCATGTCATTTTTGACTTTGGACCAAAAAGTTATGCCCTTGGAAAGACATACTACTCATGCTGTCCAACACTCAATTCTTAGCATTTTCTTGAATTAGCTCCAAATTGAGTCATTTTACTCTTGTTCAACTCAAAAATCATCCTTTAGCTTATTTTTCTACAAAACACAAATAGTAAATAAAAGCATTATATTTACAAGATTAAAGCTATGAACAAGCATAGAAAAGAATATAAAATAAGTGAATAAAATGCACTTATCACCAACCATATAAATTATCAGACCATTTGATTAGGATTGATGGAGATCTAAATTTTGGAAGTTTGCCATAAGTTTCTAACTTTGATTCTGGGCAGGGAAGGATTTTCAAGACATAACTTGCCCTATATAACTTGGATTTAGATCCAATGAAATTATTTAGAAAGCTAAGACATAGAGCAACATTCCATAAAAATTTCAGAGTTAGATTTTATCCCAATTGCTCCTCGTAATTCAATGAAATTGCCCTAAGTCCAAACCCGGCTAGAACAGGGCAATCCAGAAGGGTCAACTTACGAGCTTATAACTCGAGTTATTCTCATGTAAATGAGATGAAACTTATTGAAAATAAAAACTTGTTCTATTAGATTTAATATGATATAAGCTTCATATAATTTCAACTAGTTTTCGATTTTTAGTGAATTTATACTTTTAGGTGTACAATTTTGCCTAGTAACAAGATAGGTTGAGCTAAACTTTCAATAACTTGAGTTATAGGTATCAAAACGAGATGAGACTAAAGAGGTTAGAAAAGAGACACATAACACTCCAACATATCCAAAATTTAGGTCCAAAGGAGTTTACTAGAATTTATGGCAGATTTTACAATACTGAGCAGAATTGAGAAACATAAGCAGAATTTCCAAATTGAAGAACTAGGCACCCTAATACACATATGAGTTCAATTAAAGTCTAAGGGTTGCAATTCCATGTTGATGTTTGAAAGATTAATGTATTGTACTCAATCTGTTACTATGACTGACTATCTGTTGAAATTGGCACTATTTATGGAGAAACGGATCTGATCTGTTATGCTACCGAATTTTCGGTAGAATTGTAAGGAGGTTATGAGCATTTATATGTTATGAATATGTATGTGGAAATCATGTATGCAAAGATATATGAAAGTAAGCGATGAAGCATATGCATGAGTGCATTCAGCATATCTATACATGATTATATATGAGAATGAAAGAATATGAACATATTAAATATGGATCCCTTCATTTGGAGGCAGTTATGAGATCTCTCTTTGTGAAGACAGTTAAATAAGATAAGATTGGATCCCTTTACTTGTTGGCAGTTATTTGAGTCCTTCCCTATGAGGGCAGTATAAAACTATGAGATCCCTCTACCTTGGAAACACGTGGCTAAAAATGAGACCCCTCTAAAACTAGAGGCACATGGGTCCCCTTGTAGGTTAGTTTTGTGTGATGATGATCACAAGTTGAGCTCACTCCTAGATCAAGCTATCCAAAGGCAGTAAAGATTAAAGAAAGCTAAAGAAGGTGACGAAAGCCAAAAGAAAGATAAGTAAAGAAAGCACTTGAGGACGGCGATACATAATGCTCAAGTACCGATCCATAAAGGCACCCTAAGGACGGCGATACGTAACGCCTAAGTGTGTTAAGAAAAGAAAGCAAAGAAAGTTAAAGAAAAACACCAGTGTATTTGCAAGAATTCAAGTATGAGTATTTGCATAATTATATCCCATATTTTATTGATGCTGAGACTGTTCTATTTACTTATGTTGTGATTATTATTCTAAATATGAAATATTGCCAATATTACTCAAGTGCGTGAATAAAATAAACTCTACTTCGGACCATATATTTTCAAACTATAAAACGGAATGGTTCGTATAACATGTTCATTTTTTTTTTATAATAAACCGAAGCAATTGGAGATAATAATAATGACACGATATGAAATTTCTTAGTGAATCCTACTGAGAATTTAAAATTCTCACTTTTATTTCCATATTATCTCCAGATAGCTTGAGAAGTTTTGAAGACAGCTGAAATTGCTGTTAGAAGAGGTCCGCTCAGGTAATATTAACAACTCCTGAGCATGGTATTATAACTTAAGTATAGCACTGTATTTCGGGAGGATGTTACACACGACCTATATCTTGGGTGATAAATATCTTTTTTCCCTTATATATTTGACGTTCTTGCAATTTTTCGGTTCACACTTAGTTTGATTGACAAGTCTTATTGTAACTGGAAGAACTAATACCAAAATCCTAAGTCGTGGACCTGCGGCGGATCTATGCATTGCTCATTGTTCATTTTCAAAGAAATTTTGAATTATGACAATTGCCAAAGACAAGGATGCTTTGTCTAATCTTAAAAGAAAAACCGTACATATCTTTTTATTAAAAAAATCATTTTCCTTTAAAAAAGAAGTTAAAAAACTAGCCCAAAATTTATGCTTGAACCTTCTTTATGTAGAAGTTTGAATTGAATTTGATCACAGGTTCAATAAAATATTTGTCTCTTTCTTGTTGTAATGCAGCAAATTTTAACAGTTCTCTTTCCAGTTTATAATTTTAAAAGTGGGCTTGCAAGAATATTACACAGTATGCCTAATTATTTAATAGCCGCCTACCATACCTTGTCACAACAATATCAGCCATGTTCCAGTTTACCGGTTGATAAATATTCGCCAATGCACTTGCATCATCATCACCATATAGTTCTGTCCACATATCAACAAGGGCAGCAACAGGGATCCTCTGGTCTTCAGGAAATAAGCCTAGGTCCCTGAAACACTCAACGCGCTTAGGATCCAGGAGATCGAAGCATTTTTGGAGACAGTCATGCACGTCACTACTTGAATGAAGAATCGAATGACCGCTAGACTATTCCCTGGCCCTGTTGTACCAAGCCACCGGATTCTGCTGACTTAGTGATCTGCCAGTCATTGTAAGTGCCAAGGGAGAATCGCTGCAGCCTCTCACTATCTGCAATTTATTTAGTGCATTTAAATGAAGTAATAAATGAGAAATGTTTATTCCATGCCATTATGCTCATACGCATTCTTATTTGTGGGAAAAAAGATAAAAAGTGTGTTAGAATGTGTGTTTCTTTTATTTTATTACCAAAAAAGTTATATATATAAATAATGAAGTACACGTAACCTTGCTCAAAAGAAATTTTTGGTCAGATAAAATGAAATAAGATATTGCACATGTACGGATATGGTACTGGTAAAGAGTATAAATTTGTATTAAGATACTGATATGTCACATGTATGTATAAAACATGGAAAGTCTGTGGCGCTAAGACTTCCATGCTGTGTGAGCTCAACTTTCATGACAGATGTAGCACAACAATGCAAAGTTTAAAACAAGCTTTAGAAAGCATGGACCGCACCCTTCACAACATTATCAGAAACATCAGAGATATAAAAATTTTGTATTGTAAAATAGAATGTGGCAACAGAAAGCACCTCTTTCACGACATCATCAGGAACATCAGAGCTGTTTTGATTCAGAGATGCTGAGTGCTGAAATAGCTTTATGGCATCTGCATCGCCAAGGGGTTTCAAGACCAATGGAGTGCCGAATCTTCCAATTACAGCTCCTGATATCACTAAAATCTTGTAGCCTGGGATCTGGAACACAAACTTATCAAGAAGGGATTCTGATCTAGGCCAAACATCATCCAGGACCAACAGTATTGGACTTTTCCCATTCCCATTTAGCGTCTTTAGCAAACATTCCAATTTGTTAACCGCATCTTCATCACTTTGAAACTCAGGCACCGCCACACCAGCGTGTTGAAACAGATTCTGCACAATGGTATTCAACTTGGGCGTCTTTGCAAAGGTGATGAAGAAGATGTTGTCCTTGAATTTACATAACCAAATCTTACATGTTTATAGATCTGAAAACTCAAGAGCTTGTTCTGGGACATGCAGGAAGTAAGAAATTAACAAAAAGAGTGGTTTGTGAATTGAGGTTTTCAAGAGGAAGGAAAGGGTTTACAGAGAAAAATGAATTGACTCATAGTTACTTTTTAAATTTTTTCCTTTCCCTCCAAAATCTCAACTCATAAACACATCTTAAATGGATGTTTTTATATGATTAATTTATGTAGAAGCCTTTCCAAAGTTCCTATTCCTCATACATGTTCATGTAAGAGAAGAAAATATGTTTTTAGCAATACCACCATCACGTGAAATACAGTCAAACCCTCCTCATTGTGCAATTATTTGAGGTACAAATATGCATGTATGATGTATTATAACTAAAAGTGCCAATCTTAAAGGAGAAGTTCTATCCTCCTCCAAGGAGGAAAAAATTCCATACTTCATACATGTCTTATAACCACAAATTTAATTTTTTTTTATATTTTCTCTTTATGATGGCTACGTCATTACACATCAAAGGTAAAAAACATGTTGCCAACTTGCCATAGAATTCTAAGAAAGGTACTGACTAAATAAAGTGTGTTTGAATTAGAATTTGTAAACAGGAATTTGTATCAACTTGATTATTCAAAATTGATTTTAATCAAAATTGAATTAATATCAACATGATTTATATTTAAAAATTTTTATATCAAAAATAATTATGACATAATAAATATTATTTGGATGATAGTAATCAAAATCACTTTTGAATGTAAAATTACTAAAAAGGATATGAATTTATATTTTACTTTTGATATTATTCTTTTATTTCATTCTTTATTTTCAAGATACTTCAATAAATTATATAAAATTATAAATAAAAATCTAAATTTACAACAAAATATATGAAGCATTTGTATAAGCAAAAAGAGTAATTAATTTAAAATTTATAAATTA
This sequence comes from Pterocarpus macrocarpus, assembly GCA_031439585.1. Classification (NCBI taxonomy): domain Eukaryota; kingdom Viridiplantae; phylum Streptophyta; class Magnoliopsida; order Fabales; family Fabaceae; genus Pterocarpus; species Pterocarpus macrocarpus. The sequence goes on along the minus strand of CM062513.1, from coordinate 28,233,946 downwards.
TAAAGACTTAAATATGTTTTTGATTCCTATAAAATTAATGAATTTTGATTTTAGTCCTTTTTATGTTTTATTTTGATCCAAAGATTTTCAAAAATTTTGCTTTTAGTCCCTATTGATAGTCTGTCTTTGTTAAGTAATAATATAAATAATAGAGAACCACGTTACTCTTCCCATGTGGCAGCTTAAATATGATTTTTAGTCCTTGTAATTATAAATCATGTTAGTTTTACTCTTTCTAAAACTTTTTAAAAAAATTAAAACTTGTTTCTACTCGTCCCCTCTTCTTCAGCCCCGACCCTCTTCCCCCTCCTTCCAACCCCTACCAACAAAGGAGTTGTCATCCAAACTTTATCCATTAAAGAATAAAAAGTTAACCCCCCCAACACTCCAAGCCTAATCCACACTTAGTTTTAGTATTAATACAACAAAAAAAAAATACCAAGACATGACAAAATTAAAATGTAGGGCATAACAATGCATGAATTGGGGGGGGGGGGGGGAATAGGGGCATGGTTCTGGCATGGAAAAGCATGAGCGGCAATGGAGAAGACAAAGTTTGCGGCGCTGTGGTGTAGAGGTGATGGCAAGATGGTGAGTCTACAACATTGGAGTTATTACACGACGACATGGTGGTTCATAGCTGAAGTCGTGTAAGGGGTGTTTGGTGGCTAAGCAATGGTGATGTGGCTAGCAAGAACCAAAGGCGACATGGCGAAGGAACGGTTTACAATAGTGAGCCGATTTCTAGCCAGACAGTGGCCATTGAAAGCATAGCTGGGCGGCAAATGTCAGCTACTCCAAGGAGGCTTGAATGGCGATGCTATGATGGAGCGATTGCTAGGTAAAGGATGTGGTCGTGGAGTTCTGCTCGCGGTCTCTTTATGGAGAAGGGGAAAGAGAGCGAGCGAAAGTGGTGGGGGCTAGAAGAAAACTATGGTGGAAATAGGTGTTAGTTTTTTTTTCCCAAAAAAAAAAATCAAAGGGATTAAAACTAAAACTATTTATAATTATAAAGATTAAAAATATATTTAAGCTGCCACAAGAGTAAAGTGATATGGCTCTCCATCGTCTATGTCATCAGTTAACAAAGGCAGGCTCATGACAAGGACTAAAATCAAAATTTTTGAAAATATTTGAATCAAAACTAAAATAAATAAAAAAAATTACAGGGACAAAAACTGAAATTCGTTATCTTTAGAGAGATAAAAAAAAACTAATTATAAAATATATATTTTGATAGAAGGTTAAAATAGGTAATTATAAAATTAGCTTTTATTTTAACTCCTCAATGTACATTTTTTAATGCAGGAAGAAATTTTGGCTTTTTTACTTATATAAAATAAAAAAAATATTATGTATCTATATACACCAATTTCACATTATTTTCTAAAATATCCTTTTTTTTGTAACATTGATAAATCGATTTAGGTTACATCAATTTATCACTATCACATTTTGTGTTTAAAAACATGAAAATCGATTTGGGTTATATCGATTATTATACTATTCAAATGAATAGTGCAATAATCGATTTAAGCTCCATCAATTATTACACTATTCATTTAAATAGTGCAATAATTGATTTAATTTAAATAGTGTAATAATCAATTTAACTTAAATTGATTATTGCACTATTCAAATGAATAGTATAATAATTGATTTGATTTATTTATAATAAAATAAAATTTATAAATTATTTATTTTATTAATTTAGAATTAGAATAAGATTATTAATAATTTTAGTTAATAAATTTTTATAATGATAATTAATTAAAAAATTGTAAATAATTTTTTTAATTTAATTATTATTAATTTTAATATTTTAGTCTCAATATTATTTTTTTATTGAAAAAATTTAGATATTTGAGTTACAATTAAATTAACTTAAGATATATTTGCGTGATGTGGGTACAAAATTGCACAATTCAAGTAAGCATTGTTTATTGCAGTGCATAATTTGATTAATGTATAAAATCTTAAAACCCAAACACATGAATTATGTAGCCCTAATTGTTCACACATGAAAATTAAGTGATTAGTAAAACTTTAAATGAGTATAACTTTTGACTCGGGGCTCTGATTTGCTATTATTATACCTTTCCGGAAAGCCCCAGATGAGGTCGTTAGTGTCACAATAGGCATAGTTGATTGGCACCATTTCTGGTCTCCAAAAATGCTATTTAAAGGTGTTTTGGCCTTTTTTTATTTTTGTATAAATTTTTTATATAATTTGTATTATTAATTTTTATATGCTTTTATTATAGCCTAGGTTTCCTTATTTGACTATAATATTATTCACATTCCAATAAGAGGTTAATTAGATCTAAGTTCACCACATAAACTAAGTATATCATTACCTTCAAAATACTCTAGCTAACTAATTCCCTATCAATATGTATGTAACTCTTATTGTAAAACAATATTCTAGATTGTAATGATATACTCTTGGATTAGGACGGCATCTCAGAATGCCACCGCCGCTCAAAAAAAGCACTAATCAATGGACGATCATACTCAAAATTACGAATTTGTGATGCATGCCAAAAGCCCATATCGCACAAATATATCCTAAATTAAGTAACTTAAATATCTAAATTTTTTCAATAAAAAATAATATTGAGACTAAAATATTAAAATTAATAATAATTAAATTAAAAAAAATTATTTACAATTCTTTATTTAATTATCATTATAAAATTTTATTAACCAAAATTATTAATTATCTTATTTTAATTCTAAATTAATAAAATAAATAATTTATAAATTTTATTTTATTATAAATAAATCAAATGGATTATTATACTATTCATTTGAATTGTATAATAATTGATAGAGCTTAAATCGATTATTGCACTATTCATTTGAATAGTATAATAATCGATATAATCCAAATCGATTTTCATGTTTTTAAATTTGAATTTTAATGGTGATAAATCAATATAACCTAAATTGATTTATCAATGTTAAAAAAAAAAGATATTTTAAAAAATAATAATATAGATACATAATATTTTTTTATTTTATATCGGTAAAAAGCCCAAGAAATTTTCAATTTGGCCTCAATTGGGATCTGCAGCCAAAACCCGTAGAACTTTTGTCCAACTCAACAGTATCCAAACAGTATAATCTCTCCATTCGAGGCCGATGAATTTAAACGCCGAAGCAAACATGGGCAAAGTCATAAACGTCTATCATTAGGTAAAACGACCATAAAAATGTAATTTATTTCTCTTGAAATCTCTCAAAATTACAGCTAAATAAGAGACTGCAACCATTGCATGCATTATATATAGTATTAAACCCATCAAATTTTATGACTAACGCTAATTAAATAAAGCCAATAAAATATTTGTATAACGAATTTAGCATACCGCATTAATAATAGATTGTCATTATATTTTAATTGATGTACTGCATGACAATTAGCACATATTATGTGGCAATTATTGTATATTATATGGTCATTGGTATATACATAACAAGTTTGCATGCTGCATTTACAACCATGATTAACGTGCAAAAACTAATAAGGTGTTGGTCTGAGTGGAAATGACTTAGTTCTCTTATGCATGAGATCTTAAGTTTGATTATGAAATTTATGTGTATGGAAAATAAATTTATTGAAAAGGTTCGTTGTTTAGTCTTTTAACTATATAATGGGAGATTAATTTCTCATTTGTTAAGTAATAACTACTGTAAGAAATAAAACAAATGATCAACGTGCAAAAACATATGGTTCTTTTAACTTAGCGGTAAGCGATCAAACTAACAAGTGCTATTTAATCCAATATCACAAGTTCGATTCCCCAGGTCAGAGTTAGATCGAGTTAGAAGCCTGGCTTCCAAAAGGGCACCAATTGTAGATAAAAGATGCTGGAAGAGATATTATTGGTTGTGGACCAGTGTCTTATCTTAACAAAACCCAGCTATATTGGAATTAGATTAGATCGTAGCACTTCGGTCCAACACATTTGAATATCGAAAGTTTTAGTTAGGCCCTAATTATTAGCTATAATTGGATCCAAGCATATTTGTATGAGTGTTTTTGAGTGGCAAATAACGAGTAAGTGAGCAAAAAATACGAGTAAAGGAAATAAATGTTCTCGTTTAAGTGTTAAAATATGTATAAGAAAGAAAATGAACTAAGATAGCGTTTGATATGAAGTAATCTATCTAGACTATTAATAATATTTGATTAAATTACTTAGGCCTATAATATTATCTTGTTTGATTGGATAAAATTACTGGTAATTCATATTTTCAAGGTACTGTGTATTATCACCAATATAGTAATATAGATTGACCTCTTGAAAAGTAGTAATGTGAATTACCATTAATGTGGCAATCATCTCGTTATTATTATTATTATTGTTATTGTTATTGTTATTATTAAAAATAATATTAATTATTATTATCAATAAATAATAATTATTTATTATTATTAATAATAAATATTATTATTATTATTGTTGTTATTACTATTATTAAAATAATAATAATAATTATTATTATTATTAATAAAATTAACTATTATAATAATAATTAATAATTAAATTTTGTCATTCTTATTGATTAATAATAATAATAATACTAATAATTAACTATTTATTATTATTATTAACTATTTATTATTATTATTATTATTATATTAGTTTAATGCATATATTACATAGTAATCTTTTTAATATACTAAATAGGGTAATATGAATTACCACTTAAATTATCTATGTATATTAGATACTGTATTTAACATTATTAACAATTTAAAAGATAACAATTTTTGTAAATAATAATCTATATTACTGATAATCTTAATAAGTAATATACCAAATACTACCTAAAGAGGACCTTTTCTCTTCTTTTCCCTCAAAGAGTTTCTTTTTTATTTTACAAATTCAAGGTGGAAAGGAAGAGAATGGAAGAAACTAAAATTATAACACCTAAACAATATAAATATTTCATTTTGTTCTTTTACAATATAACTCTTAAACAAAATTACCAAGGTTTCATGTCATTCCTTTATTAATCTGATCCCAAATGAGAAGGAAACTTTATTTCATTCTTTTCCTTTTATTTTTAATTGTTTTCATTTTATTCAATTAATGGAAAAAATATTGAAACAAATGCTCATTCTAGTGGTAAGTTCAACACCAATATGAATTTATTTGGATTACTGGCAATATTTGATAATGTAGATTATTATTATTGTAACAATTCTCCCATTATTATTATTATTGTTATTATTGAAAATAATATTAATTATTATTAAATAATAATAATTAATAACAATATTAATTATTTTTCAATAATACTTATTAATAACATTAACTATAATAATAATAATAATAATAATAATTAATAATTAAATTTTCTTATTCTCATTAATTAAAAGTTAATATTATAACTAATAACAATAATAAAAATAATTAACTATTATTATTATTATTATTATAATATTGATTTAAGATATATATTATCTAATAATTTTTTTGATATATCAAATATAGTAATATAAATTATTATTTAAATTATTTATATATATATCAAATATTATATTTAATATTATTAATAATTTAAAAGGTGATAATTTTTTTATATAATAATCTATATTATTAACAATGTTAGTAGGTAACACATCAAATACAAATATAAGAAAACTTGAGCTCACACAGTGTTGTGACTTCATTTCAACGCTACCAAATACCGATAGAGACGCATCAGGTGAGAGAAAGAGTGTAGAAAAGAAGTCGTCACCTTTGACTTCGTCATCCCAGCAAAGCTTTTTGGCTAATGTACTCTTCCCCAGACCTCCTGATCCGGTCACCGTGAGCACTATTGGGTCAACCTGGTCCTCTAGCAACTCGTGCTTCAACTGGCTCAGAGGAGCATCCAACCCAACAGTAAATGCAGGGGGTTGAGGAGGGGAGCACAGGCCCCTTAATTCAACCCTCTCATTTCTTGCCACCATATTATTCTGTCTCTGAATATCTCTTACCACCGTCAGGGTCTCCTTCACATCCCTCGAGATACTCACTTGCAGTAATCTAATGAATTCACAAATTGAGTCATAGAGTCCTTCAAGTTCCTCCTGGTAGTTTGCCTTATAACAGCATTCCCACCACTGGACTTTAGAGCACTTGGCAACAAGCTCCGTGCCACTCTCTATCTGCTCTTTCAACCTATCAATTTCCTCCTTTGGCCGATCCAATTGCCTGTCAAGATCTTCTATTTGTTTGACCAATGGTTTCAATGTTGTGAGGGCGGTCTCCAAGCGTTCCAGGGTGGGTCTGAACTTAACAGCCTTGTCCTTCATTTCCAAAACGGCACTCAACAGCCCCTCAATGGCAGCTCCAACAAGAGTATCCAGAACCACAGCCATGTTGCTGCCCAGAGAACCAAAACCAGAGACACCCAAAATCAGAAATTTTGAACTAAAGATGGTGTTGAAAGTTGAAACTGAAAAATAGGAAGATCAAAAACAGAAAGTTGAACTAAACATCAGAGGTTATTGTGGAAAGCAAAAAGGAATAAGTGATGATTATACAAAATGGAAATGGCATTAAAAACTAACAAAGATGCTTTCTTGAGACGCGGTTACTTTGGAGAGAATCCAATTCTGGCTTCAATTCAAGCTGTTCTTTTATCTTACCTGTCGGCAAAGAGAGAAAAAGAAGATTGGATACTTTTCCAGGTGTGAAAATTGAGAATCTCTTTGGACTTGGATATATGATCGTATAGAATTTATAGTTTGACGAGTTCCTTCAATGGAAACCGAGTGCTGGGGTCCCCTTGGTCTTGGCCCTTGTGACATCCACTTATATAGAAGTTTCCTTTTACCTGTGGAAAATGATGCCATGTGAAAGCCGTGTTTTGTTGATATCTTCGCTTATCATTGCGATTAACGACGACATACAATGGTCAACTTGACTTGTATCGTTCAAGTTGCAGTTAACAGAATGTTTTACTAGAGCAAAAATCATGCAGAGCTAGCGCAGAGTAACCTTGTCCACCATTTCAATATTCTTGCTGTTGGTTATATTATATCTCTGGAATAAAACATTTTTCATTTTTTTATTCCTTTTTCTCTATTACCATTCCTATTTAACAATTCTAGTTACTAATTTTACTAAAATACTCTTGTTTATTTTTTATTAGTGAAATTAGCAAAAATGTTCAACTTCATACTATTTTACAAAACAGATTAGATCAAATTTTTTTAAGTGAAAACATACATAACATAGTTTTGATGCGAACTATATTTATTATTATGATAATAAATATAGTTTGAAAGTTGAATTTAATTTTTATTTTATATACTTTTTAAGATCTAATATCTTATATACTTTTAAAAAGGGCCTATTATCGCTCTTATATGTCTATTATTACTCCTATCTAATTGAATTTTAGGATGATTTATTTAATTTATCTAAAATACTCTTCTTCCTTCATAATCAAACCAATTATTTAAAATTATTTTTATTATAAATTCTAACTTTATTTAAATTCTTAAAGTCTTTTAATTTTTTATTTTTGCTGTTGATTTTTAGTTTGACGAGTTCCTTCAATGGAAACCGAGTGCTGTGGTCCCCTTGGCCTTGGCCCTTTTGACATCCACTTATATAGAAGTTTCCTTTTCCCTGTGGATGATTTTGCTGTGTGAAAGCCGTGTTTTGTTGATATCTTCGCTTATCATTGTGATCATCGACAACATACAATGGTCAACTTGACTTGTATTGTTTAAGTTGCAGTTAACAGAATGTTTTACTAGAACGAAAATAATTCAGAGCTAGCGCAAAGTGACCTTGTCCCCCATTTCAATATTCCTATTGGTTATATCTCTGAAATAACTTAAACATTTTTCATTCTTATTCCTTTTTGTCTATTATCGCTCTCACTCAACAACTCTAGTTACTAATTTCACTAAAAAACCCTTCTTTGTTTTTTATACTTAAATTAATATAAATGTTCAACTTCATAATATTTTACAAAACAGATTAGATCAATTATTTTAAGTAAAAAATAAATAAAATAATTTTGATGCAACCTATATTTATTATCATGATAATAAATATAGTTTGAAGGCTGAATTTAATTTTTATTTTATATATTTTTTAAGATCTAATATCTTATTTACTTTTAAGAAGGGTCTATTATTGCTCTTATATGTCTATTGTTATTCCTGCCTAATTGAAATTTAGGATAATTTATTTAGTTTATCTAAAATACTCTTCTTCCTTCATAATCAAACTAATTGTTTAAAATTATTTTTATTATAACTTCTAAATTTATTTAAATTCATAAATTCTTTTAATTTTTTAATTTTTTTAATTTTTTAATTTTTAATTTTTAATTTTTAATTTTTTTGTGACAATTAAGTATCTTTTGAATTTATATATTTACTTATTTAATATAAATTTAAATCTTAAGTAATAAAGTAACGTGATATCAAGAATTTTTAAAGAACCTTAAAAAATATGAGAAATTCATGCGTTAATTACAGTCACTAAAAACTAATTTTTTAATCAAAAGTTGATATATTAATAAAAATTTATCAAAATTTTCTTAAATATTTTATAAATAGTATTACAACATAAAAATATAAAAAATATCATATCTTAACAAATATGTGAAGCAAAGATTGAATTTAGTTTCTAAACTTCTTATTATTATGATAATAAATATATATTATATCTAAATTATTTTATTATTTTTCTAGTTAGTTAAAAAAATTAACCTAGTATATTTTCATAAAAAATCGTGCAGAGTGGCTATCATCTTTTAAATGCGACGTATATTTTATTAAATAAAATACCATCCTTCCCTGTTTGGTAAGTTGAGCCTTTGCTGTTTGAACTTATTGGAAAAAAAATACCCTCCTTACTTGTTATCACCTAAATTATTCTTATCTGTCGTAACTATTTTTTAGTTTGGTTAAAGAAGAAAAAATAATATTTTAATCAATTAAATAAAATTTAATTAGATATGAGTGACAAACTGATAATAAATATATATAATAATAATGGACCCTACTAAAAAATATATAAGATATTATACCTTAAAAATATCTGAAGTGGCATCAACATTGTTTTATTTATTTTTTACTTAAAAAATTTGATCCAATATATTTTATAAAAAATTTGTCAAGTTGAACATTTTTTGTTAATTTAACTATGAAAAATAAAAAATGGTAGTTTAGTAAAATTAGCGACTATAGTTGTTGAATAAGAGTTGCAATAGATAAGAAAGAGTGGCAATAGCCACTCCCTTCATTCGTAGTTGCCATATTAGTATTACAACAAGATGTTTAACTATGTTTAAAAATTCTGTGATCCATTGATAACTTGTGAAAATATATTAATTTTACTCCATATCTGTGCATTAACTATTCTAAATTTGTTCTCATCATGATAATTTCTCTAATTATTTTCAATAAATTTAATTTGTGTGTGCTATCAATGTAACAACCTTTTTTTCCATAAAATATTTGGTGCAGAATAATCTAGTTAATTTACTTCATTAAAATATTTTAGTTAATTTGTTTGAGTTGATTTTGTGGTAATAGTTTATTGATCAAATAATTAAATTGTAGACATCAACTTTTAATAGTAAGACTATAATTAGCAAAAATAACTTCAAAATATATTATTCTATTTATTGAGATAGGAAATAATACTAAATATTAATTAAATATTTTTAGAAGATATGAAATAATAATAATAAGCTGTTTTATTGAGTAGAATAACACTCCTAAACTTAGGAGTTAAATACAAGTGATAAAGGAAACAAATAAGAAAATCTTGATAATCATAAATATAATCATATAAAAGAAAGACTTTAGACGTTAATAACAAAATAGAGGACTTCAAGTCTCGAGGAAAAAAGAAAAGAAAAGAAAAGAAAATGTAAAAACAAACATTTGTCAACAACGTGAATTCCAGGCAAAGCCATTAGGTGAGAAAATGTTACATAGAAATAAATATAAGTAATAATATAAGAATAAAACAATAATTAAAAGTGTCATTAATAACATTTTCACTTGCTACAAAAACTCTATAAAAGGGGATAAGGGGGTCACAGTGAAAGAAAATAAACAAACAAAAGGTGAGAATCAGCATTGTGAAAAAAAAAAAAAAAGTGAGGGCTAAGAGAATAGAAGAAAGGGGAAGGAGGAAAGAATCGAGTCTCCTAAACAGATTAATGGTGACACACTAATTTTTTTCTTATCAAATATAAAAGTGAATAATGAAATTATTTGTGAAATAAAATAATGGCTACATTTATTCATTGCAAGTTATACTATTTTATATTATTACTCATTATTATTTACTATTACAATTTATTTCTAAGTTATTTTATTTATTAAAATTGCTCAATATTACTCTTGTTGCCATTTAGTTATCATTTTAAGTTATTTTATTTACTATTCCTTAATATTGCCATATATTCTATTTATTGTTCTAAGTTATTTCCACTAATATTAATTTATATTATTGCTCATTATCATTCCTATTTATTTTATTCATCTTGTCAAGTTAATTTATTTAATGTTCCTTTAATTATTATTATATTATTTTTATACTGATACATTATTTTGAGTTTTTAATTTTTATGGTAATTTCTTTAGAGGATAAATATTAACAGTAAAATATTATATTTAATCACAAGTAAAATTTATTATACACGAACTTGAACTATTATCAATACCTTTACTTGAAATTTTATGTCTTGACTTATGGACATTACTATGACTTTATAGTGACCCTTACAAGGACATAACCTATATGCACTAAATGTGCCATGATGACAAGAACAAATTCATAGACCGTGATAAGAAAGACTCAAAGGAATTAAATAAAACTGATCTTAGATTATTCGGTCCCTTTAGAAATTAACACTTAAGTTTGACAACTCTATATTTTTAGAAATTTTATTAAGATATTTTATTATATTATTTTAACTCTTGTGCAATTTATTTATTTTTAGTTTATGAGTTAATTTATATTTTTTGCATTTTATTTAGTTTATTTTATTACTTAATTTTATGTATTATTACTATGTGATAAATGTATCCAAGTTTTGTTTATTTTATGTTATTTAAGCCTTTTATTGAAGCTATATTTACTTCTTAAGTTTATGTTTCTTTATATTTGTTGTGAATTTACACATAATGGCAAGTGAATAAATTGAAAAGAAGACATTTGAAATTTGTCGCTAATAGTCAAGAAGGGAGAAGGATAATATCTAAGATCCTTTTATGTTACCTGCTTTGATTAGTGTGGCATAAAAGTCTCGCTTTGTCATCATGATATTATGAGTAACACTAGAGAATGAGAATTCCTTAAGAGAAGTCGTTTGAACATATATAAGACAAGCAAACATAGGAAAGTGGAAATTAAAGTAGAGAGACTAATTAATGCTTGCCGCATTATGTATTGTATTGCATAGCATATATTTTTTTAGTATTTACTGCTCATAATGTTATAAAGTATGATTTGTTTATAAGTAATGTGATGAGATTATGATGCTGTAGCAGTGTAAATTTCCGTGCTAAGACACAGCTGTAACAATTATAGTTCAAATACTTTAGAATTTTTTATTATCTACTGATAATTTTCAATTCTCATTCTATTTTTGGCGGTTTCAGATTAGTCAAGTAACGCCTCGAGGAAGGTTGACTTTTCCAGCTGCTATGAATAAATGGAGTTATAATTAAATAAATTGTAGTTTCATTATCTGATTTAAAAATGTTTAGATTATGGTGAGCAGAACTTTACCCCTACTCCTGAACTCTATGTTGTATTTATGTATATTAATGTCCAACTTAGAACTTTCTATGTAAAGTTGTGTCATTAGCTTTACTATGAATGGGTCTTACATTTTGGTAATTAGAGCCTCGTTCTAAGCATGAATAGGTGTTAAGTGTTAGTTGAGTGAATAAGTGTAGGAGAGAAGAGAGAAGGTATCCACCTTAGAGATCAAGGACTTTGCCACTCTAGTGAATAAGTGTAGAATAGCAAAAAAAAGTTTTCTGAAGATGGAGTTTGATAGGGAAAGACAATTTTCTCAAAAGAAAGAGGATAGCAGAAATACAAAAGAAAATAACTTTAAAAGTAAAGTGGACCTAGGGAGGGATAGGTAAATGCCAGTTAGGAACCCCTACCTCCGTGCAATAAGTGTGGAAAATCTCATGGCTTCAATCCTTGCCTTTTTCAACAAAACATTTTCTATCAATGTAGGAAGCCAAGACATTATGCCAAAAATTGCAATACTTGAAAGTCACTAAATAATCCCGTGCCTAGACCACAAACTAAAAGAAAAGTATTCATTCTAAATGGAGAAAAGGCAACTTAGTCTCTTGACATGATCAAAGGTACATGTTTTCTCAAAAATACACTCTTAATTGCGTTGTTTAACTCTGGAGCTACACACTCCTTCATATCTATTGATTGTGTAGAAAAGTCAAATTTGTCTTTATCTTCTTTACCTTTTGATTTGTAACTCTGTACTCCTATAGGGGGAAAAGTTTCTACTTCTCAAGCTTGTTTGAACTGTCCCATTTTAGTTGAAGGAAAAACCTTTTGTTATTGACCTTATTTGTTTGCCTTTGACTGGTTTTAATATCATAATTGGAATGGATTGGTTATATAGTAATGACATCATTTTATATTATTCTAAAAGACTTGCCTATTTTCCCAATGACGTCCTTAGTAAACAAAATCTTCTGATTCTCTGTTCCTTAATGCCACCCAAGTAGAGAAGTGCCTCTCAGAAGGAGCTCAAGGGTTTATGCTTTATTCTTTAAATTCCAAGGTTGAATAGAAAATAGATAGCATACCTATAGTGAGAGAATTCCTAGAAGCATTTCCCAAGGATATAGTGAACCTACCACATGAAAAGAGAGGTTAAGTTTTCCATTGATCTCATACTAGGAATGGAACCTCTATCCTTTGCACCTTATAGAATTCTCCTTTCCAGTTGATTGAACTTAAGAAACAGATTGAGGAACTATTAGCTAAGAGATTCATTAGGCCAAGTGTGTCGTCCCGGGATGCACTTGTTCTTTTTGTCAAGAAGAAAGATGGAAGCATGAGGTTATGCATAGACTACAAGCAGATAAATAAAGTCACAATCAAGAATAAGTATCCACTCCCTAGGATAGATGACCTATTATCAGTTGCTAGGAGCCTCAGTCTTCTCCAAAATAGATTTGAAGTTAGGATACCATCAGATAAGAGTGAAACAAGAAGGCACACCTAAGATAGTCTTTAGAACTAGATATGGGCATTATGAATATCTTGTGATGTCTTTCAGACTCACCAATGCTCCTGCAACATTCATGGATTACATGAATAGAGTCTTTAGGTCTTACCTTGACTAGTTTGTGGTAGTCTTCATAGATGATATACTCATATATTCTAAGACTAGAGAGAAGCATAAACAACACTTTAGAGTAGTATTGCAAATCTTGAAGAAGAAGCAATTGTATGCCAAGTTAGCAAAATGTGAGTTCTGGCTGGATGATGTAAAATTCTTAGGTCATGTAATCACATAAGAAGGGGCTATAGTAGATCCAAGTAAAGTTGAAGCTATAGTTCACTTGCAGAGACCAAAGATAGTCACCGAAGTTAGGATTTTTTTGGGATTAGCAGGTTACAATAGGAGATTCATTAAAGAATTTTCTTAACTAGTTTTACCTTTAACTAGGTTAACTAGGAAACATCTACCTTTTAAGTGGAATTCAACTTGTGAATCTAGTTTTCAAGAGCTCAAAAATAGGCTTATCTCTACTCCAGTCATAATAATTCTTGTAACGTCCCCATTTCCGATTTCCGACCTCATCAGTAAAGGTTAAAAATTTTCGATTTTCGATTTTATTAAGGCTCTAATGGACTGGCTAGGATTTTTCTATTTCCGACCTTATGTACACAATATACGAGTTCCGACCTTAGTTGAATTAGAATGTACATGAAATCCGAAGTCCGAGTTGATCTCAACTAGAAATGGACGCGAGATCAGGTCTCTGAATTGGTCTCCAAGTTCGACCAAATTTACACGAGTTCCGGTATCCGAGTTTATTCCCAAGAGCTCTTCATTTCCATTGATATTCCCGAGTTTGTCTACAACAGACTTCCGAGATTAAATTTGGAGTTCTGAGATCCTATAAGTTTCGATTTCCTGGTCATAGTATAATGTTTTGATTCCCGATCTCCGGTGTTATGCTTAGAATCGATTCGAGTTTACATAATGTCCCCGACTTCCGGATTTAAGTGTTTGGTTTCACATCCGACTTTGTTTTCAAGTTTCGAATAAACCAGATAATATTTTTGAGTTCCGATTTCATCTCTTCGCACGTTTTCCAACTTTAAGGAGTGTACGAGTTCCGATGTCATTTTCAGATACAATGGAAGCGAGTTTCACTTCTTAGGCGACGTGGAGAGCAATTTTGTCACAAAAGAGGGAGACATGGCTGAACTTTGCCCACAAAAATTTCACCCAATCAAAGCCACCAATTCTAACTACCACTTCAAAGCCTTGTTTATATATTCTCCTCCTTTCTCTTCAGCCCAAAGTCTATGCCACTCCTCTCCCTTTCTCAGCTCTTTTCTTCTCCTTTTCACTCACTTAACTCCATCAAAGCTCCAAGCTTAACAAGGTCTTGATAGCCCCAACCCCAAAAACAAGCCAAATCATTCATAGTAAGAGGTAGAGGTTTTAATTCTTGTCTTGATTTTCTGATCTTGGATGGCTGGTAGTGGTTTATTTTCTCAATTTTTTATACATTGATTGAATGATTATGATGATATATAGTTGAATTATTGGCTGTTTGTGGGATTAAACTTGAATTGGAAGCAAGAAAGGATGGAATTAGGAAGAGCTGAGGGGCTGGAAAATCAAAAACCCTCGGCAGTCCGTACGGCAGAGTGTACGGCTCTGCCTACAGTCAGTTAAATCTGATGAGATTATTTTTTTATGAAACTAGACATTCAGGGCTTTCTATACATATATCATATAAGGCCATTGGATTAATATTGAGAGAGATATGAATTTTTGAAATTTGACCTAGGAATCAAGATATTCACCCGGGTAGTGTGGGTTGGAAAGGGTGTAACTCACCCTGCACAATTCCAAATTGAGTGAAACCAATTTTTTTAGAAAGCTTATACATAGGGGAACATCCTACAAAGAAATTCCAAGTTTTTTACCATTCTATTTGTTCCTAGTAATTAGAATAAATTACCCTATGTCCAAATCGAGACAAAACAGGATAGTTCAGAAAGGTCAAGTTTTGGGGCTTATAACTCGAGCCCTACTAAGTCAAATGAAATGGAACTTTTTGCAAATGAAAGATGGTTCTGTTAGCTTTAATATGAGACTGATTTCTTATGATTTGAGCCAGTTTTCAATTTTTAGTAGATTTTTACTTTTAAGTGTGCAAATCTAGCTAGCTGCTGGGCGGGTCGGGATAAAATCTAAATAATTCGAGTTATACTCATCAAAATTAAATGGGACTAAAGAGGTTAGAAAGTAGACACATAACACTTTAACATATCCAAAATTGAGATCTAAATGAGTTAAATAGAAATTATGGCATGATTTACAAAAATCGGGTTGAATACAAGTAGTGAGACAGTAAATATGTTTTAAATTGCAATACTTGTGCCTTAAGGTTGATGATTGAAACATGAATGAAATATGTTGAATTATGAATGGAATGAGATGATTTCTTTGATAAGTTGATATGCTGAGTACTGGCACTATTCATGAGGAAGTGGACATGTTCCGTTATGCCCCCGAAACTTCAGTAAAGTATATGCATAAGTTATGAGATACATGTAGATGCATGTGCATTTTCAAGAAAGCTATGAAAGTTATGTTATGATGAACCCAAAGAATATGTTATGATGAAAGTTCCATGATACTTGGGCCAGCCCCGGATAAAAAGTTAAGGGGAATAGATCGGTGGGAACGTCGGGGAAAGTAAACCCGGCAATTCCTGTATAGGAACGAGCTTGATCCTGAAAAGCAGACTATTACCTAGAGTCTAAAATGGCTAAGAACTCCCAGGGGACCAAGTGATGGAAAATGATGAAAAGTAATGGAAAAGTTTATGAGGAATAGAAAAGTTTATGAAGAAAGGTTCAAGAGCAAGTTTTGCATGATTGCATTAAATGCATAATTACGTTGAATAGTCATTATAAGTCATTTACAGTTTGTTTGTTAAATTCACTTACTGTTGTATGTTCATTATTCTGTGTATTGTTGATATTAGTTTATTCTATTCCTTATGTTATCTTAAGTAAAACTGGACCCTGCCTCGGACCAGACATTTTTCCCAAACTTATTGAATATGAATAGTTAAGTTTAATCTCATGTTTTTATAATTAAATAAAACCCGAGGCAGCTGAGAATGAACGCGACGTCAGTTAAACGTCATACACGACCTTACTGAGAATTTCTTTAAATTCTCACCTCATTTTGCATTTCCGCATCATTCTCAGATGTGGGCGATGGACTCGATGGCTACCCCCTTCATTGAGATTCTAAACCTGCAACTTCATCAGGACCTGAGTTGGACTCGCTGTACCTAGCTGGCATCCGCCATTTCCATCTCTACTTTTTAACAATAGGAATTTTGTTGTCCCTATACTTCACTCTGCTTTTGATATGTATATTTATAAACTGAAGCTTTGGCTTCCAACTTGTATATATATATATATATATATATATATATATATATATATATATATATATATATGCAACTAATGATATGTCTATGATAATCACGTTTATTATATAAAGCGCCCTATTTCATGGGTATATACGTCAGTCATATACATATATATCAGAATATAAAATAATGAATACGGCTTTAGACAGAAGATTAATATGGTAATGCAACCTATCCAATTTCATGCTATAACTTAAGCATAACATTAAGTTGGTAAGGTGTTACATATTTGATATCAGAGCAGTGTTACATTAGGAATTTCATCCTAGCTAAGGTCTGAGAATTGGACTAACTATGCTTTGCGCATATTCTGTGTTTCTAGCTGATGATATGTACTAGATCTTGCCTATACGGTTGAGATATAGGTGTGCATGTGTAAGAAGTGCCTAACCGTGTGAGCTATTATTTACTAGCACATTAAACTTGGTGTTGAGCCTGATCAACTCAATAACTTTTGTTTTATGTGCTTAGAACTTAATGGCTTCCAGAAGGCGAGGTAGACTACGCATAGAACTTGCTCCAGAGGATCCTGCTAACCTTCTGGACATGGTACAAGAAATGGCTCAGGCGATGCAGGAATAGGCCGCAGCAGCTCACCAGATGATGGATCAGCTAGGCAGGCGACCTGCGGCAAGCTATGAAGGAAACCCACATGGCCTAGAGGCTAACCTGGACTATCTCAAATTCGCCGAGTTCAGAAAAGCGAATCCGCCCAGTTTCCGAGGGTCGTATGATCCTGATAAAGCCGATGAGTGGATCAAAGCTTTGGAGAAGATTTTCTCTGTCCTAGATTGCTCAGATCGTCAGAAGGTCACTTTTGCCACCTACATGCTCAAGGCAGATGCAGAGTTCTGGTGGAACGGGGTACGAAGATTGTACAAAGAGTCTCAGACAATAGTCACCTGGATGGTGTTTAGAGACATCTTCTACCAAAAGTACTTTCCTGCTTCGGTTTGAAATGCCAAGGAACTCGAGTTCATGCAGCTGCGTCAAGAAAACCGGACGATATCCAAATACATTGCTAGATTTGAAGAGCTGTGCAAATTTTCTACAATTTACCAGAGGAACCCAGAGGAAACTTGGAAGTGCGTCAAGTTCGAAGGAGGATTACGAGAAGACATTCTTACCGCAATAAGGCCAATGGAGATCAGAGATTTTCCCATGTTGGTAAACAAATGCCGACTTGTGGAAGATTGCAACTCGAAATTGGCTGCAGCCAAGGCATCTGGTGGTAATTTCAAGAAGGGGTTGGCTTCGCAGGGCCTCAGATTCAAGCCCAACTTTCAGCCACAGAGAAGATTCCAACCGGTGGGCAATAAAGGCAAGCAGCCCTAGAGGCCTCTACCAAATCCAACCTGCATGAAATACGGTAAGAATCATGGCGATCGGTCGTGTTTGGCAGGTCAGAACGTCTGCTATGGGTGTGGCAAGCCAGGCCACAAAATTTATGAGTGCCTAACCAGGAATCCACCACAGCCGTCTTGACCCCAACGTCAAGGACAGGTTTTTACCATGGATGCGGAGGAAGCTGATAAGTCCGAGGGACTAATCCAAGGTACCTGTGAAGTGGACGGTGAGACCCTGACTGTACTCTATGATTCGGGTGCCTCACATTCGTTTATTTCTCATAATTGTGTGGCTGTTTTGCAATTGTCAATTTCTGAATTGCCTTATGATTTACTGGTTTCTACTCCTACTAATGAACCTGTTAAAACTAGTCAAATTTGCATCAATGTTCCTCTTCAAATTGAGGGTAGAGCCTTTGCAGCCAATTTGATTTGCCTCCCTCTCTCTGGACTTGATATAATTTTGGGTATGGATTGGCTTTCTGCCAATCGAGTCATGCTCAATTGTTCTGATAAGACGGTGGTATTCCCTCTGTCTCATCTTCTGAATCCCAAGCCTCAACACTCTTCTATCTGAACTCTTTATTAGTGAACTATAATGGGTTGAAGAATCAAGGATACATCCTCTTGTCAGCTAGTGTAACGGAAGCTGAACAGAAACTAGAAGAGATCCCGGTTGTTAAGGAATATCCTGATGTTTTTCCAGAAGATATTCCTGAATTCCCTCCTAAAAGAGAAATAGAGTTCACCATCGAATTGGTTCCAGGTGCAGGACCAATATCTATAGCTCCATATTGAATGTCACCTTTGGAGTTGACAGAGCTAAAGAGACAAATCGAAGAGCTTTTGGAAAAAGGATTTATACGACCAAGTGCATCACCTTGGGGAGCTCCAGTCTTGTTGGTCAAGAAGAAAGATGGGAGCATGCGCCTATGTGTGGATTATAGGCAGCTGAATAAAGTGACGATTAAGAATAAATATCCACTCCTAAGAATCGATGATCTCATGGACTAGCTACAAGGTGCAACGGTATTTTCCAAGATCGACTTGCATTCTGGATATCATCAAATTCGAGTATGGGAACAAGACATCCCTAAGACAGCCTTTCGAACTCGTTATGGGCACTACGAGTACACCATGATGTCGTTCGGACTGACCAACGCACCAGCAGTATTCATGGATTACATGAATCGGATGGTCCGCTCATATTTGGACAAGTTTGTAGTGGTTTTCATTGACGACATACTTGGCTACTCGAAGACGGAGCAAGAGCATGCGGAACACTTGCAACTGGTTCTGCAAATTTTAAGAGAAAGGAAACTTTACGCTAAGTTATCCAAATGCGAATTTTGGATGAAAGAAATGAAATTTCTCAGCCATGTAGTATCTTACGGAGGAATTTCCGTAGACCCCAGCAAAGTAGAGCAGTTCTAAATTGGGAAAGGCCGACTACAGTCACTGAAGTCAAGAGTTTTCTAGGCTTAGCTGGATATTACAGGCGATTCGTTAAGGATTTCTCTCGTATAGCCTTGCCCCTGACCAAGCTAACCAGGAAGAATGTCTCATTTGAATGGATGCCGGAGTGCGAACAGAGTTTTCAAAACTTGAAGAGGAGGTTGACTACGACACCAGTGTTGGCTTTACCAGACCCTCGTTGACCATTTGAGGTCTACTGTGATGCGTCCAAGCAAGGATTAGGATGTGTGTTGATGCAAGCTGGAAACGTGGTCGCGTATGCTTCCAGACAATTAAAGCCACACGAAAGGAATTATCCTACTCATGATCTTGAATTAGCAGCAGTAGTATTTGCTTTGAAGATATGGAGACATCACCTATATGGTGTAAGGTTCGAAGTCTTTTTTTATTATAAGAGTTTGAAGTACTTCTTTGATCAGAAGGAATTAAATATGAGGTAGCGAAGGTGGATGGAACTTCTTAAGGATTACGAATTTGAATTGAAATACCACCCAGGTAAGGCAAATGTTGTGGCAGATGTTTTGAGTAGGAAATCTTTGACTGTAGCTTGGATGATGATCAAAGAGACGGAACTTATTGAAAGCTTCCGAAATCTTAATTTGGGAATTCGTATGACTCCCAAGACCCTTCAGCTACATCAAATTAAGATAGCCAGTAGCTTTAAGGAGCAGATTCAGCAAGCATAGCAGCAGGATGCTAATCTCCAACATACGATCAATCTCGTGCAATCAGGGAAATTAACGGGTTTTGCTTAGGATAAAGAAGGCATCTGGCGACATCATGATAGGGTATGTGTACCCGAGGGGAATGATCTCCGGAGGAAAATCTTGGAGGAAGCACATAAGGGTGAATTAACCGTACATCATGTCTTTACTAAGATGTATCAAGATCTTAAGAAGATGTTTTGGTGGCTAGGCATGAAGTCAGACGTAGCGAGCTTCGTGGGTAAATGCTTGGTCTGTCAAAAGGTGAAAGTGGAACATCAGAAACCCTCCGGGATGCTTCAACCATTAGAAATCCCTAAATAGAAAGAAGAGAGCATCTCCATGGATTTTGTGATGGGATTGCCAAGAACACCAACAGGATACGATGCCATATGGGTCATTGTGGATAGATTGACTAAGTCTGCTCACTTTCTACCCATCCGAGCAAATTATCTGTTGGAGAAATTGGCACAACTGTATATTCAAGAGATTATAAGGCTGCATGGAACCCCTTCAACCATTATCTCTGATCGGGACCCAAGGTTTACTTCACGGTTTTGGGGAGCCTTACAAAAGGCATTTGGTGCTAAGTTGTGCCTAAGCACTGCATATCACCTGCAACCGAATGGCCAAACAGAAAGGACAATTCAAACCTTGGAAGATATGTTGCGAGCCTATATACTGGAGCAACGCAAGAATTGGGATCGATACTTACCGCTGGCCGAGTTTGCATACAACAATAGTTATTACGCTAGCATCGGTATGGCTCCTTACGAAGCATTGTACGGACGGAAGTGCCAATCTCCCCTGTATTGGTATGAAACAGGAGAATCAACTCTATTGGGGCCTAACTTAGTTGAGCAGACCACTGAGCAAATCAAGAAAATACGAAATAAGATGCTTACTGCTCAGAGCCGCCAGAAGAGCTATATAGACACCAGGAGAAAACCTCTGGAATTTCAAGAGGGAGACCACGTATTTTTGAAGGTTACATCTACAACGGGGATAGGTAGAGCCATGAAAGTCAAGAAGTTAAATCCTCACTTTATTGGTCCCTTCCAAATCCTGAAGTGAATTGGAGCAGTTGCATGTCGAGTTGCTTTGCCTCCACAATTGTCAAACCTTCACGATGTTTTCCATGTTTCCCAACTTAGAAGATATCAACCTGACCCTACACATGTGCTAGAACCTAAATCAATAAAAGTTAAAGGAGGACCTGACCTTCCATGCTCAACCAGCACGGATAGTAGACAGGAGCAGCAGACAACTTCGAAACAAATCCGTGCAGCTAGTAAAGGTAGCATGGGAAGAGGAAGATGCTGAAGACTTCACTTGGGAACTGGAATCAGACATGAGGAAAGAGTATCCTGAACTATTCTCAGGTACTAAATTTTGAGGACAAATTTTTTTTTAAGGAGGGTGGTAATGTAACGTCCCCATTTCTGATTTTCGACCTCATCAGTAAAGGTTAAAAATTTCCAATTTCCGATTTTATTAAGGCTCTAATGGATTGGCTAGGATTTTCCTATTTCCGACCTTATGTACACAATATACGAGTTCCAACCTTAGGTGAATTAGAATGTACACGAAATCCGAAGTTCGAGTTGATCTCAACCAGAAATGGACACGAGATCAGGTCTCTGAATTGGTCTCCAAGTTCGACCAAATTTACACGAGTTCCGATATCCGAGTTTATTCCCAAGAGCTCTTCATTTCCATTGATATTCCCGAGTTTGTCTACAACAAACTTCCGAGATTAAATTTGGAGTTCTGAGATCCTATAAGTTCCGATTTCCTGGTCATAGTATAATGTTTTGATTCCCGATCTCCGGTGTTATGCTTAGAATCGATTCGAGTTCACATAATGTCCCCGACTTCCGGATTTAAGTGTTTGGTTTCACATCCGACTTTGTTTTCAAGTTTCGAATAAACCAGATAATATTTTCGAGTTTCGATTTCATCTCTTTGCACGATTTCTGACTTTAAGGAGTGTACGAGTTCCAATGTTAATTTCAGATACAATGGAAGCGAGTTTCACTTTGTAGGCGACATGGAGAGCAATTTTGTCGCAAAAGAGGGAGACATGGCTAAACTTTGCCCACAAAAATTTCACCCAATCAAAGCCATCCATTCTAACTACCACTTCAAAGCCTTGTTTATATATTCTCCTTCTTTCTCTTCAGCCCAAAGTCTATGCCACTCCTCCTCTCCCTTGCTCAGCTATTTTCTTCTCCTCTTCACTCACTTAACTCCATCAAAGCTCCAAGCTTAACAAGGTCTTGATAGCCCCAACCCCAAAAACAAGCCAAATCATTCATAGTAAGAGGTAGAGATTTTAATTCTTGTCTTGATTTTCTGATCTTGGATGGCTGGTGGTGATTTATTTTCTCAATTTTTGATGCATTGATTGAATGATTATGATGATATATAACTGAATTATTGGCTGTTTGTGGGATTAAACTCGAATTGGAAGCAAGAAAGGATGGAATTAGGAAGAGCTGAGGGGCTGGAAAACCAAAAACCCTCGGCAGTCCATACGGCGGAGTGTACGGCTCTGCCTAAAGCCAGTTAAATCCAATGAAATTATTTTTCTATGAAACTAGACATTCAGGGCTTTCTATACATATATCATATAAGGCCATTGGATTAATATTGAGAGAGATATGAATTTTTGAAGTTTGACCTAGGAATCAAGACATTCACCTAGGCAGTGTGGGTTGGAAAGGGTGTAACTCACCTTGTACAACTCCAAATTGAGTGAAACTAATTTTGTTAGAAAGCTTATACATAGGAAAACATCTTGCAAAGAAATTCTGAGTTTGTTACCATCCTATTTGTTCCTAGTGATTAGAATAAATTACCCTATGTCCAAACCGAGACAAAATAGGGCAGTTTAGGAAGGTCAAGTTTCGGGGTTTATAACTCGAGCCCTACTAAGTCAAATGGAATGAAACTTTTTGCAAATGAAATATGGTTCTGTTAGCTTTAATATGACACTAATTTTGTATTATTTGAGCTAGTTTTCGATTTTTAGTAGATTTTTACTTTTAAGTGTGCAATTCTAGCTAGCTGCAGGGCAGGCCGGGATAAAACCTAAATAATTCGAGTTATACTCATTAAAATTAAATGGGACCAAAGAGGTTAGAAAGTAGATACATAACACTTTAACATATCCAAAATTGAGGTCCAAATGAGTTAAATAGCAATTATGACATGATTTACAAAATCGGGTTGAATACAAGTAGTGAGACAATAAATATGTTTTAAATTGCAATACTTGTGCCTTAAGGTTGGTGATTGAAACATGAATGAAATATGTTGAATTATGAATGGAATGAGATGATTTCTTTGATAAGTTGATATGCTAAGTACTGGCACTATTCATGAGGAAGCGGACACGTTCTGTTATGCCCCTGAAACTTCAGTAAAGTATATGCATAAGTTATGAGATATATGTAGATGCATGTGTATTTTCAAGAAAGCTATGAAAGTTATGTTATGATAAACCCAAAGAATATGTTATGATGAAAGTTCCATGATACTTGGGCCAGCCCCGGATAAAAAGTTAAAGGGAATAGATCGGTGGAAACGTCGGGGAAAGTAAACCCGGCAATTCCTGTATAGGAACGAGCTCGATCCTGAAAAGCAGAGTATTATCTAGGAGTCTAAAATGGCCAAGAACTTCCAGGGGACCAAGTGATGGAAAATGATGAAAAGTAATGGAAAAGTTTATGAGGAATAGAAAAGTTTGTGAAGAAAGGTTCAAGAGCAAGTTTTGCATGATTGCATTAAATGCATAATTACGTTGAATAGTCATTATAAGTCATTTACAGTTTGTTTGTTAAATTCACTTACTGTTGTATGTTCATTATTCTGTGTATTGTTGATATTAGTTTATTCTATTCCTTATGTTATCTTAAGTAAAACTGGACCCTGCTTTGGACCAGACATTTTTCCCAAACTTATTGAATATGAATAGTTAAGTTTAATCTCATGTTTTTATAATTAAATAAAACCCGAGGCAGCTGAGAATGAACGCGACGTCAGTTAAACGTCATACACGACCCTACTGAGAATTTCTTTAAATTCTCACCTCGTTTTGCATTTCCGCATCATTCTCAGATTTGGGCGATGGACTCGACGGCTACCCCCTTCATTGAGATTCCAGACCTGCAGTTTCACCAGGACCCCGAGTTGGACTCGCTGTACCTACCTGGCTCCCACCATTTCCATCTCTACTTTTTAACAATAGGAATTTTGTTGTCCCTATACTTCACTCTGCTTTTGATATGTATATTTATAAACTGAAGCTTTGGCTTCCAACTTGTATATATATATATATATATATATATATATATATATATGTATATATATATATATATATGCAACTAATGATATGTCTATGCTAATCACGTTTATTATATAAAGCGCCTTGTTTCGTGGGTATATACGTCAATCATATACATATATATCAGAATATAAAATAATGAATATGGCTTTAGACAGAAGACTAATACGGTAACGCAACTTATCCAATTTCATGCTATGACTTAAGCATAACATTAAGTTGGTAGGGTGTTACAATTCTTGATCCTAGGAAAAACTTTGTAGTGTACTATGATGCATCCAAGAAAGGACTAGGTTGTGTGTTGATGCAAGAAGGGAGAGTTGTGACTTATGCCTCTAGGCAACTTAGGTCTCATGAAGAAAATTATCCAACGCTTTACCTAGAACTAGCTATCGTAGTATTTGCCTTGAATTTGGAGACATTATTTGTATGAAGTGAAGTTTGAGATAAACAATGACCAATATCTTTTTGATCAAAAGGAGTTAAATATGAAACAATGAAGATGGATAGAATTTTTAAAGGATTATGATTTTGAGTTGTAGTATCATGCTAGCAAGGCTAAGATGGTGGCCGATGCCCTTAGTAGAAAATCCCTACACATGTCTCTAATGATGATAGAGGAGCATAAGTTGTTACAGGAATTTAGAGATTTGAAGATTTTGATATCCTTGAAATCCCACTGTCAATATGCTAGTGAGCTTAGGATAGACTGTGATTTGAATGATCAGATAAGACAAGCTCAAGAAAGTGATGGATTTATGCAATCTCTAAAGAGTAGGCTTCAAACAGAATAATTTGAGCATTTCCACATTGATGAGAAAGGAACAGTGACATATGAGGAAAGATTATGTGTGCCCAATAATGAAGAACTAAGAAATAAGATTTTATCTAAGGCTCATTGCAATAAGTTCACTATACATCCTAGTATAACCAATATGTATCAAGACCTTAGAAAGTTATTTTGTTGGAATGGATGAACTGAGATATAGCTAGTTTTGTAGCTAGATATCTTACTTGTCAGAAGGTTAAGATAGAGCATCAGAAACCTATAGAACTCTTATAACCTCTGGATATTCCTAAACGAAAATTGGATAGTATATTAATGGACTTTGTGGTAGGATTACCTAAAACTCCCTCAGGTTATGATGCAGCATGGATAATAGTTGCCAAATTGACTAAGTCAACACACATCTTACCAATAAAGATTAGTTGCCCATTATACAAGTTGGCTCAGGTTTATATTCAGGAAATTGTAAGGTTCATGGGGTACTAACTAGCATAGTCTCAGATAGAGATCCTAGATTTATCTCTAAGTTTTGGGTAGTCTTGTAAGAAGCTTTAGGTACTAAACTTCATTTTAGTATAGCTTACCACTCTCAGTTAGATGGTCAAATAGAGAGAACTATTCAAACTTTCGAGGACATGATTAGAGCTTGTGTTTTAGAACTTTAAGGAAGTTGGATACTCATCTACCATTGATAAAGTTTGCCTATAACAATAATTACCATTCCAGCATAAGGATGGCACTATTTGAAGCTCTGTATAGTAGAAAATGTAGGTCATCCTTGTGTTAGCCTGAAGTAAGGGAGAAAAGTCTGCTAGGATCTGATGTGGTGCAATAAACCACAAAAAGATCAAATTTATCAGGAAAAGATTACTCATTATTCAAAGTAGATAAAAAAACTATACTGATTATAGAAGGAGACCTCTAGAATTTGAAGAAGGAGACCATATTTTCCTCAGAGTCACTCCTACTACTGGGATTGGCAAAGCCCTTAGATCTAAAAAGCTAAGTCCTAAATTCATTCGTCTATTCTAAATTCTCAAAAGAATTGGACCTATTGCATACCAAATCACACTTCACCCTAATGTTTCAGATCTCCATAATGTCTTCTATGTCTCTCAACTCAAAAAATATTATTTTGACCCTTCATATGGAATATGAAACGATGCAAGTAAGAGATGATTTGACTTATAAAACAAAACTAGTACAAATTATAGATAGATCTATCAAAAACTGAAGATGGAATGAAATTCCTTTAGTTAAAGTGGTTTGGAAAGAATTGTCACACAATGAAGCAATGTAAGAATTGGAAGATGAAATCAAGAAATCTTACCTAGAATTATACCAAGCAAGTTAGTGAATTTTGAGGACAAAATTCCTAAAAAGAGGGGAGAATTGTAACATCCTTTTTTTTCATAAAATATTTGGTGTAGAATAATTTAGTTAATTTACTTCATTAAAATATTCTAGTTGATTTGTTTGAGTTGATTGTGGCAATATTTTATTGATCAAATAATTAAATTATAGACATAAACTTTTTACAGTAAGATTATGATTAGCAAAAACAACTTCAAAAATATATTACTCTATTGAGATAGGAAATAATACTAAATATTAATTAAATATTTTTAGCAGATATGAAATAATAATAATAAGTTATTTTATTAAGTAGAATAACACTTCTAAACTTAAGAGTTATATACAAGTGATAAAGGAAACAAATAAGAAAATGGTGATAGTCACAAAATATAATCATATAAAAGAAAGACTTTAGATGTTAATAACAAAATAGAGGACTTCAAGTTTTCGAGTAAAAAAAGAAAAGAAAAGAAAATGTAAGAACAAACATTTGTCAACAACGTGAATTCCAGGCAAAGCCATTAAGTGAGAAAATGTTGCATAGAAAGAAATGTAAGTAATAATAAAAGAATAAAACAATAACTAAAAACGTCATCAATGGTGTTTTCACTTGCTACAAAAACTCTATAAAAGGCGAGAAGGGGTCACGGTGAAAGGAAATAAACAAACAAAGAGTGAGAATTAGCATTGTGAGAAAAAAAGTGAGGGCCAAGAGAAAACAAGAAAGGGGAAGGAGGAAAGAGTAGAGTCTACTAAACAGATCAGTGGTGACACTAATTTCATTCTTACCAAATATAAAGATAGATAATGAAATTATTTACGAAATAAAACCATGACTACATTTATTCATTGCAAGTTATATTATTTTATACTATTACTCATTATTATTTACTATCACAATTTATGTTCCAAGTTATTTTATTTATTAAAATTGCTCAGTATTACTCTTGTTGCCATTTAGTTATCATCCCAAGTTATTTTATTTACTATTTCTTTATATTATCACTCCTTATTATTGCCATATATTCTATTTATTGTTCTAAGTTATTTCCACTAATATTAATTTATATTATTGCTCATTATCATTCCTATTTATTTTATTCATCTTGTCAAGTTAATTTATTTAATGTTCCTTTAATTATTATTATTATTATATTATTATTATTATTATTATTATTATTACTGATACATTATTTTGAGTTGTCAAATTTTATGGTAATTTCTTTAGGGGACCAACATTAGCAGTAAAATATTATATCTAACCATATATAAAATTTATTATACACAAACTTGAACTATTAAATTATCAAT
Source organism: Pterocarpus macrocarpus (assembly GCA_031439585.1). Classification (NCBI taxonomy): domain Eukaryota; kingdom Viridiplantae; phylum Streptophyta; class Magnoliopsida; order Fabales; family Fabaceae; genus Pterocarpus; species Pterocarpus macrocarpus. The sequence continues at coordinate 28,205,889 of CM062513.1, read as the reverse complement.
ACCTTTACTTGGAATTTTATATCTTGACTTATGGATATTACTGTGATATATTGACCCTTGCAAGGACATGACCCGTATGCGCTAAATGCGCCATGATAACAAGAACAAATTCATGGACTGTGATAAGAAAGACTCAAAGGAATGACCGTCGGTAACATTTTGCATTTTATTTTTCATTCAATTTAAATATTTAAATTATTACCGACAGAAATTCCATCGATATTTTCTGTCGGTAACATTTTTCATTTTATTTAAATATTTAAATCATTACCGAGGGAAATTCGGTCGATATTTAAAATTTAGGTGTCACTACCTAAATCGTTTCATTTTCTATATTACCAATGAATGTTCTGTTGATAATGAGTGATTAATGAAATGATTCGTTTTATTGACTCATTACCGATGGAAAATCCGTCGATAAAAAGCATTAATGAAACAAATCATTTTATTAACTCATTATTGACGGAAAATCCATCGGTAATAATAAGATAGAATATTAAAACGCGAATGTCCTCTTCTTCTTCCTCACTTCTCACCAGTCGTCTCTCTCTACTTTACTCTATTTCTATCTCACACCCCCACATGGCTATTGGCCATTTCATTGCCGTCGAAGCTTCCATTTTGATCGCTAGAGACTACTATTATGTTCGTGGTATGTTATTTAGCATCTTAATCGGTTTAGTTTTTCTTGTTTAGCCTATTTTTTATTCCATTTCTTTACTTAAAGTTTTTAGTTTTTGAGTAAGTTAACTAACTTATTTTGTTGTATCAATTGTTAAAGATCTCGTTTGAAGCACTTGGAGTGCTTGCATTTTGGTGCATTAGGTGATTGAAGCATGTTGGTGCATTAGGTATGTACATTGTACCCTTTTTTAACTTTATATTTTCTGAGATATTAGAGACTTATATTTTATAGGATAGAGTTGTAGAATAAAAGAATGAGGATGGGATTGTATGACTGGAGAAAGGGTTATAATTCCTTCCCATTGTTTGAATTATGTGCTGTGGTATTGTGTACTTGCATGATGTGAAGTAAAAGGGCAGCTCTAGAATGGTTTTAAGGATTGATTTATTGATTTGTATGTCTACATGTGTTTGTTATTTGTATTTGATTAATGAATTAATTTTTGTGGAGGCTCCTAATTTAAATGGTGACTCTACCCAAATTTTTTTTTGATTATTTATAGTATGTTTGATTCTGCTTTTGTAGAATTGATTTTGAGATAAAGTATTTTATGTTTGGCAATTTCTATAAAAGCAATTCTGATAGAAAGTAAAAAAATTTTACTTCTCTCAAAATCAATTCTAGAGGCAAGAATTGATTCTAGGAGTAGGAAACCAAAAACTCAAAAATTGGTGAGAATCGATTCTCACCTCCCATAATTGATTTTTCATGGCTCAAACGTGTAGCCAAGCACACGCTTAGAATGTTGTTTGAATTAAATAATTATTATAATGAAATAAGTGGATGTTAGCTCTTTATTCAATGAGAGCCTTAGCCTATATTTTTTTGGGTGTTTAGAATGTTGTATAATTTAAATAATTGTTATAATGTAATAATCGATGGCTCCTATTTTAAGGGGAGGCTCTGTCAAAATTTTTTTGATAGTGTAGATTGTTGTGGACTAAAAAAGTGTTGTAAGTTCTTTGCATTTGGACTAAAAAAGTGTTGTAAGTTCTTTGCATTTATAGTTGTATACTCATTATATTTGTTGCATATATTTATTGATTTATATACACGTTATACAGGTCATTTATGGTAGGCAGAGGATCTTCTAGTTCTAGAAGAGGTAAGGGTAAACTGAAGAGGTATGGTCTTCCCTTTCGTACTCACACTCCACCCACTGCCTCCACTGCATCCGCTCCTGTTTCCACTTCCATCACTACCACTACCTCCACCCCCTGATTATCCTTCACATACCCAAGAGTTTGTTATGATACCCAACCTTGGGAATATGGAGCCAGGGTCTCAACCATCATTCCTTCCTTATCCTTCCCTATCTCCATCCCCATTTCCAGGACATGAGGCTGACACCTTACCTATACCCGATTCTAGTCATTCCCATACCCCTAGCCAGCCTGATTCCCAAGGTGCCTAGGCCTTATATTCCATCCCCTCACAGGGCTCCTCGAACCAGCATGTGGAGCTCAGATATGATGGTAAATTCTGATAAGTAATTTCAAATTTAAATTTATTATGAATATTTAATTGTGATAGAATATTTAATTAATGGATACCTAATTTACTCTATTGTTTATGACATAGTTGGATTCCACTTGCTCCAAGCTTGCATAGGATCATCGAAGTATTCGAGGAGAACTTTCGCGGCCCTTATACCAGTTTTGTGCTCGCCCTTAAAGCTGCACCGGAGTTGTAGTGGAGAGAATCAAGGGTAAATTAATAATTATCTTTTTATTATTAATGTTGATATTTTATTCTTATGCATACTTATTTATTAATATTGAGCTAACTATTATGTTACTTGTAACATCCCCATATAACGCAATAGAAAATAATAACATCAAACTTTTATTGTTGACCACCTTGCCCCTAAACTTTTTAGAAAATGACATTTAGGTCCCTATGTCAATAGAATTAGCAGAATAAGGTTTTAAATGAAGCAGAATTATGTAGCGAAAACGTACAAACCTAAACCTCGGCCGATTGAGCCACAGAGGCATCCATATGTGAAATGACATGGGATGCCCCTAGACTTACCCATAATTACGAAAATGCCATTGGCCTTGAAAAATAGAAACAGAAGGCCCTAAAATGTGCAAAACGTTTAATGTACACTGTTAATCGATTTACTCGATTTTATTGAGTTTGTAGGGTTAATTAAAAAGTTAATTAGAGGTTAACTAGGAGTTGATTAGAAGTTAAATTAGAGAAATTAGGATTAAGATATAAACTTATAAAAACCTCACAAAATTCTTTACAACCGTTTTACCGATTTAAAGGAAATCGGTAAGTTTACGGTATTTTAAACTGTCGGAACCGAACCAATGGAATTACAAGCTTCAAACCCTATGAGCTAGGGTTGATTACTCAGCCACAATAGCACCTAAAAGTGGTGCAACAAAGGCCACCAAAACATGAAGAAGCTTGGCTGAATTTCAGCCATACATGCTCCACCAATCACAAGCCAAGAAGCTACCTATATATACTCCTTCAATCAGATTTTTTTTGCTTCTTCTTCACCCATTCTGACTGCGCTGCCTTTCTCCTCTCCTTTCAGCTCTCTTCTTCTCTTCTTCACTCACATAACTCCAGCCAACCATCAAGCCTAATCAAGTCTTCACATCCAAGCCCCAAAAACTCAAGCAAAATCACTTATAACCAAGGTAGAGGTTTAATTCTTGCATAAATTCTGTGGTCTTGGCTGGCTGAGGTTGGATTATTTTCACAATCTTTGATGTGTTAAATGAATGATTATGATGATATGTGACTGGTTTTGGGCTGTTTGTTTGGTTAAAACCGAATTGGAAGTGAGAAAGAATGAAAATAAGAAGGGATTGGAGGGCTGGGGAACCAAAAACGCTCAGCAGTCCGTACGGCGGAGTATATGGCTCCACCTATAGCTGATTAAATTTGATGAAACCAATTTTAAATGAAACTAGACATCCAGGGCTTTCCATACATATATCATATAAGGCTTTTGGATTAGTATTGAGAGAGATATGAATTTTTGAATTTTGACCTAGGTTTCTGACTCTGATTTTGGGCAGGTTGGGTTCCTCAGGGTAGAACTCGCCCTATACTACTTGAAAATGAGTGAAACTAACTTTGTTAGAAAGCTTACACATAGGATAATGTCCCATAAAAATTTCAGAATTAGACAAGGTCCCAGTTGCTCCCAGTGATCCAAGAAAATTACCCCATGTCCCAACTGGGTCAGAACATGGCAGTTTAAGAAGGCCAGAATTCGGGGCTTATAACTCGAGCCCTACCAAGCCAAATGGAATGGAACTTTTTGTAAATGAAACTTTCCCTGTTAGCTTTAATATGAGTCCAATTTTGTATGATTTGAACCAGTTTTCGATTTTTAGTGGATTTTTACTTTTAAGTGTCTGATTCTGGCCAGCCACGAGGTAGGTCGGGATAAACTCTAAATTTCTTGAGCTATAGATATCAAAATTAGATGGGACCAAAGAGGTTAGAAACTAGACACATAACACTTTAACATATCCAAATTTTAGTTCCAAATGAGTTAAATAGAAGTAATGGCTTAAATTATAAAAACTGGATTGGTTGATTATGCTGAGGCAGAAACTCTGCCTTGATGAGTTTAATGCCGTTATGGGTTCCATATTGAAATATGTGTGTAATGTTGTGACTTTTATGATAAATTGATGTTCTGATGTACTGGCACTATTCATGGGGAAGCGAACTCGTTCTGTTATGCTGCCAAATTTTTGGTAGAATGGTAGAATTGTAAGAAGATTATAAACACTTGTATATTATGAATAGGTATGTGGAAGACATGTATGTAAGGATATATGAACGTAAGCGATGAAGCATATGCATGAGTACATTCAGTATGTCTATGCATGATTATGTATGCGGATGAAAGGATATAGATATATAAAAGGAGATCCCTCCAAGACTGGAGGCACGTGAATTCCCTTGTGGATCAGTACTGTGTGACGAACCAGACTACCCAAGGACAGTAAAGAATAAAGATTAAAGCATGTGCAAGCATCCCACTCACATGAGGCATGGCATCGACCCAGCTAGTGTGAGTATCGGGGATAGAACTTACATGAGGCATGGCATGACCCAGCTAGTGTAAGTGCCGAATGAAGGTCCTACACCCTAAGGAATGTGACATGGCGATCACATTCTGATGGAGTATGATATGACAATCATACTCTGGGACGTGGCAGGAAGAATATATTCCTAAGGAATGTGACATGGCGATCACACTCCGATGGAGTATGACATGATAATCATACTCTGGAATGTGCATGACAAGTAAAGAAAGACCAAGAAAAAAAAGAGAATTATGTATATCTGCATAAATTCAAGTACAAGTGAAGGCAGATGCTAATTTCAAGTTTCCAATATGTTGGTGATATTATATTTTTAATATGTTATAGTTATTATTCGTAATATGCTTCATGACTTTTCGTGTATTGGTTCTCCCAAATGACAAGTGTATAAATAAAATGGATTCTGCTTCGGACCATGTATTTTTCAAACTATAAAATTGAACAGGCTAGTTAACATGTTCACATTTTTCATAATAAATCGAAGCAGTTGGAGATAATAATGATGACACCGTACAAGATGTCTTAGCAAACCCTACTGAGGATTCTTAAATTCTCACTCTTGTTTCCATGTTATCTTCAGATAGTTTGAGAAGATTCTAAGACGGCTGAAGTTGCTGTTAAGCAAGGTCCGTCAGGTAACAGTAACGACTCCAGAGTGGGGTACTATGACTTAAGCATAGTACTGTACAGAGGAGGACGTTACATTACTTGTGTGCAGCGTCAGTTCATCATTGATCTACGTGAGGAGGCTGTGATCTATAAGGCATAAAGGATAGGGTCAGCAAGTGACTTCGGGACATGTTTTCATGACATTTGCAAGAACGGGGCTAGCGCCTATTGGATTACTGACAAGATACTCTAGGCATTAAAAGCCTATTAGGACTTACTAGAGTTCAAGACAAAGTAGGTGAAGGCCCAGTGAGCAAAGGATTGGCCCGACATTGCTCGTTACACACTGGAGGCTCTACTACCATTGAGGGCATGCAGCTTAAGATGGTAAATATCATCCTTTACACTCATTTAGCTATTTAATTTATATATTGAATATTGCATAATCATGTGAAAATTGTTTGAAATAAAGGAGAAGACGATGAACATGTCGCCTACTCAAAGAAAGCTGTTCCGGGAGACCCACACCTGGAAGCAGGACAAGTCCTATTAGGTTGACACTTGATTCGAGCTTAATTTAGTTTCCAATACTTTTAATATACTATATTTGCTATTATTTAAATCTAATTTAATTTGTTTTGTTTCTTCCAATTGTAGCATGAGTTCACCTAACGCTAACTAAGACTTGATCGCAGCTATCCCAGTAGGAGGATAGGAGCACTCCTAACCACCCACCTGCTAGTGACGATGAGATATGGGCCTAGATGGTTAGGGGTCGCTACAAGAGTCAGATTTATGATATGGGGACTATCTATAGCAGGTCATATTCTCCAACCTCTATGTTTGGAGTTAAACCTGCTGCAACTGATGTCGAGGATATTTATGATGGGGTGCATGCATTGAATGAATCAGTGTAAAAGTAGCTTGAGGAGGCAAATAGAAGGTACATGGAGCTACACAAGCAGCATGAGAAGGAAAAGGAGGAATGGATGCAGCAAATGCAATCCACGGAATAGAGGATGATGAACATGTACAAGAACTTTGAGCATATGCGGAGCGGTGGTTCATCATTTGGTGCATAGTCTCCATTGCCTCTATTACCTTCGCTTCCGCCTTTGCCTCCACCTCCGCCTCCACATTCTCTACACAACCACAAAGACTCGGAGGACATTTCAGATACTGACAACGATCAGTATTCGTAATTTTTAGGATTTTTTTCTTTTTTTTTAGAATTGTATATTGACAATTTATATTTTATTTATTTTTTATTGACTATTTTTATTTTAATTAATAGTTTACATTTCTTGCACTTTATTATATTTTTAATTATATAGATCTGTGAATAATTAAAACAATAATTTGAATACTTAAATATTAATTCCAAATTTTCATAATGTAATCTAGATTAAAAAGATAATAATTTGCCATTACCAACGGAAAACAGTCAGTAGTATTTTATATTTAAAATATTATTTTCCCCAAGTACCGAAGGATTACCCATCGGTAATCATTATGATTAAAATATTATTTTTATTTTTATTGACTATTAATCCCATTAGTAATTATAAACAGTTCATCTGTTAAATATGTTACTAATGGTTTTTGACACTTATATTACGAACGCTTTTGTTAATTATACCGACGAATTTTTCTATCAGTATAATTAGCAAAAGTACTGACAAAACCCAGTATTCATCAATAATATTCGAATTTTTTATTACCGATATGTGTATTACCGACTGATCACATTCATCAATAATTCTGTCAATAGAATTACTGACGAAATTTTGTGACTAATTTGTTGATAATTCCATCAATAGTTGGCAAATTTCTAATAATGCCCATCCCCCAACCTCTTTGTTACATCATTTAGCATATCATTTTTCAAGAAAAGATTCACCATAATAAAACAATCACAAAAAGATTATTCTATTGTCAATTGTGATTATTCTGTAGGAATTAATTGAATTTATACTAGGATTTTAAACACTAATTCAATAGGCATATGAATCAATAACATTTTGCATTGTACATCTTAAACCCATATAATTGAAAAATACAGTTAGTGAATCATTTTGCACAAGCCTACACGCTTGGTTCTATTAAAAATAAAGTCTTCCTATCCTCTTTACTGTCCTCACATTGATGGAGTATTGAGGCACTAAAAATACTAAATAAGACGAGGGATCCTACCCTCATAATGTGTAATCTAGTGGTAAGTAAAAAAAAAAAATAGAGAAAGGAAAGAAGATAATATCATTTATGTAAATATTGCAAAAGTGTTATAAAACAAAAAGAAAGGTGGAAAGGTCTCTTTTTTTTTTCCTTGTTTTAAACAACATCCCCATGCCCCATTCCTTTGACACCTCCCTCCCATTCTTTCTCTTTCACTCTTTGCTTCTTCATGTTCTATTTCAAACCATCAAAACTCCTTTGCCTTCCATTTTGTCATCAAATCCTTATCACCCATTAACTTATAAGGGTTGAGGTAAGTCTTTAATCGCAAATCTTATTCTTATTGAAACACCTTCCAAACACACATGCTATGCTCGAGTCATAGGGTTATATCTAGAGATTGTTACTATTACTATAAAAGACTTTTAAATAAGAGAATGTTATACATATGGCCCTAAAACTCCATAATTTCATTATAGCAAAGAGAGTTTATAACTACAAATCTCTGATATATATATATATATATATATATATATATATATATATATATATATATATATATATATATATATATATATACAACTTAACAAAAACTCACAATAATATTATATACAAACCATGCCTTGGTCTGCAATCATCTCCTGGTGGTTATTGGCCGACCACTTTAGTCCTTCGAACTAGACATCAAGTCCAGGTCTTGAGCTTTATAATTATTTCCAAAATATCTGCTGTGGACTTGGGATCTATGCTACATACTAGAATGTTTATAGAAAACAAACAAACAGGTAGTGAGAACCTAAGGTTCTCAGTAGGTAAACTCAATCCATTATTTATACAAGGTGCCACCATAAACATTCCAACTGTTTCGGTTTCTTATGAAAATGTGGGTGCATACACATAAGCACGAGTTCAATTTTTAAGTTTGAAAATACCTTTCTTAAAGCGAGTTATATTTTAGCAACCACTTAGCATATCCTATGACAGACATAATAATAGTGATAACACAGCATGTTAGATAGAATTATAGTAACATTATAGCAAGATGGGATGCTTAAATGTGCATATGCAAATGCTCATACTTGACTTTATGCAAGTATACTTAACTTTCTTATCTTTTTCTTTCTTTAACTTGCGTCTTGTTTCTTTACACTTAGTCCCTTGGAGGTGAGTGACCTCTCTTACCTCTGGGTAATGGCCTGCTTCTCAGGTCCGAACTTGTAACTATACATGAATGACCGGTTTACTATCCTCAACTCTCACACTGGTCTATTCCCCTTAAATCTGTTCAAGGGCTATCCTAAGTCTTAAACAATACTGCCTTGGCCCACTACAAGTTGGAGGCTTAGTACGTCCCCTTTGCAAGCTCTTATATCTTTCTTCTTTCTTGACATCATCATGCATGCATCATGCATATGTCTCACATTTTGCATTCAAATATTCATGCTTGCATGATGTTCATGTACATAACATATAAACATTCATGACTTTCACATATTTCTGCCGGAATTTAGGCAAAATAACGGCTAAAACGTGGAAACTCCCCAATATATAAACAGCTAGCCAGTTCTAGTAATCAGAGCTTAATAACCTCAATATATCAATATTTCATCATTTTGAGATAAGAATTTCATATATAATATAGCCCTTTGGCTGTTCATGGTTCATTAAGCTTCTAATCCTTAAATCTGCCAAGTTGTTTCAATTTTCTCAAATCTGCCTGGTTTTGTAAATTATGCCATAAATTCATCTTAGCTTATTTAGGCCTAAAATTTTAGTATGTTATAGCATTATGTGTCTATTTTTAATTCTCTTCGATCCCATTAAATTTTGATAAGTATAGCTTAAGTTATTAAGGTTTAACCCAGGTTTGCCCTACTACTAGGCAGAATTAGGTACTAACAGGTAAAAATTCATTAAAAATAGAAATCTTATTGGATTTGCCTGGAACCTATGTCATTTTAAAGCTAATTGAACTAGCTTTTATTTTCAACAAGTTTTGTTTCATTTGAGTGGGTAGAGCTTAAGTTACAAGCTCTTAAATTTGACTAAAGTGGTCTACCTTATTTCAATCTAGTCAAGACATAGGGCAATTTTGGTGAATTATTGGGGAAAATAGGGAAAGAATTTAACTCTAAAATTTTTATGGCATGTTACCCCATATGTTTTCTAACAAAATTTGTTGCATTCTATTTAGAGTTATGTAGGGCAAGTTATGCCCTGCTCATTCCTGTCTGGTCAAGTCCAGGGACAGAATTCTAGGGTTAACTTCAAAAATTCATATCTCACTCATTACAAATCCAATGACCTTATAATTTATATGGTTGGAAAGTTCTAGATGTTTAGTTTCATTTAAAATTGGTTCCTTTAAATTATGATGGCCGTAGGTGAATCCGTACACTTTTTAGTATATATACATTTAGGGTATTTCAATTCAATCAATTCTGGTTAGCTACTCTTTTGATTTTTTACTAAAGTTTCAATCCCAACCTAACATATACATACTAATCCAATCATAAGAACTCATATGAACTCAGTAGATCATCCAACAAGTGGGTAGAAATGGAATTCTACATAGCTACAAGATCACAAATAACAAGGATGTTGAGTCCTACCTCAAAATTGATGTATAAGCTAACTAGATTCAAGTTCTTGATGGAGGAAGTGGATGAAGCTTGGAGATGAAAAGAGGAGAAGGTGAATTGGAAGAAGAGATGGAGAGGATAGCTCAGCTAAAGGGGTCGAATTTTTTGAGGGATTTATGGGGAATTTATGAAGTTTTATAGCATAAGGTGATAAGGACTAATTTCTCCTCATTGTTGGATGTCTCAAGTGGCTGAAAATCAACCAAGTCCCCTCCATTTTGTGGCTATTTGGGCACCACCTTGAGGGGTTTTGTGGTTGAAGTTTTAGCCACTCCACTTAGGGTTTTATCAGTATAAATTCCTATTAACTCGGTTCTTGCAATATAAAATATCGAATTTTAACCGATTTCCTTTTAAATTATCAAAACATGACCAATGATCTTCATCAATTTTCTACATAAACAACTCAAATTTTTCTAACTTTAACCTTGACATTTCAATCCTAATGGCTCTTATTTCTCTAATACAATGAATTAAATCAATTAACAGTGCTAATCAGTAGCACCGTTTCTTTGGAATGTTACAATTTTGGCTTTCTATAAGTCCTTGAGTATTTTCTATCTATCTTTAGTATCTAATGGCACTTTCGAAATTTTGAACAAGTCTAGGGACATCCCACATCATCTCGCACATGCATATCTCTATGGCTTAATCGACTAAGAGTTAGGTTTCTATGATTCCGCTAAGTGATCCTATTTCGTTCAAAACCTTATTATGCTAAAACGTCACTTTCTAGATGTGGGGACTTAAATGTCACTTTCTAAAACGTCTTGGGATCATTGTGGAAAGAACCTTTAGGGGTCAATATGTAATTACTAAAAGTTCTGGGGGCAAAACTGAAAATAGTAAGAGTGGACATAGGGACGTTTTCGTCATTTCGTAACTTTCACCAAATAGTAGTGCCATATTTCCAATGACAGTATTGTGCTACCCTATAGTTCTAAGTGTGAGGATCGTCATAGCATAGTATTGCTTGAGAAATTTTCACACTGCCGAAGTGAAAAATTCAAGGTTTCAATTACGCTATATTAAAGAAAACAGGGATGTTACACTTATGGATAAACTCTAAAGGTTTTTCTTAATATTAATGAGTTCCAAAAATGGTAGATGGGTAATGTTTGGAGTTTTGAGTAGAAATCTAGCAAGTTAATAGTTTGAGCTTTGACTTTGATTTTCACTCTTCTTTTGGTGGATAGTTAGGGCAAACACCCAAACAAAGAAAGAACTACAAAATTGCATGAGGCATGGCCACACCGGCCAAATCCTCACACAAATTAGCACCAATGTTCGAAGGAGAAGAGCAATAAAAAGCAAGTCCAAGTTGATGCAAATGCCCCTTGGCTGCTAAGGCATTTGCAACTTGATAGACGTGCTAAACACCATCAAATTAAACTGGGCTCTCAAATTCTTGTAGCACAAAAATCAAACCAGATCTTTTTCCATGGATCCACATGATAGAGGAGACTTTGTTGAATTTCTAGTGGCCTCATGATTGAACTACTATACTGTTATTAGTAAAGTTCTATTCTTCGACTTGCTAGGTTAAGTGAACTTGATTAGCTTGTGTGCCAGTTACAACCTAAATTTGAGTCGTGATGTAATTGAATATATAACAACACACTTCTATCCATTAAAGACTTAGGCTTCTAAGGTTCTTACACCATGATCTAGCACACTTATCATTGAGATCAATCCTAAAAACACATCATGATCACAAATCCATAATATAATCACACTATCCATCCAACTAATTTTATAAAACCAAAATATTCACCAATTAATAATAACCCAAATCTAGAAAATTCCAACATATTGTACTTGTAGTTTTGCTTTTATCTGAAATAAGAAGCTAAGGGTAACTTAATACGGATGTAAATGAAAATTATGAATACGTAACCTTATATTAAAATGTGGAGTAAACCAGAACATCAGCCTATAGAAATTTTAAAGTACAAAACTACACTTCTCAAAATTCTTGCCTTCTATGTAACCAAAAAAAAAAAATCACTTCCTTTTCATTTCTAGTCTTCTTATTTTGATCCCTCTTGATTTTCTCGCCAAATCCAAGTGTCGCGAGTGCAAATTAAAAAAGCCAATCTAAGTTGGTATCAGCCTGGGTCACCTCTATCCTTAGACCACTATGGAAGGTTTTCAAAGGTTCCCACAATGCAGCCCTCTCTTCATCGCATATCACATCCCTTAAGTTCCCCAGGTCCGTTATTGAGGACGGCAACTGGCTTAAACTATAGCAACCTCTGACATTGAGCTTTTGTAGACCACGTAACTCGCCCATATCCTCAGGTAACTTACTAAGGCTTATACAATCAGAGAGGTCAAGAAGTTTTAGGTTATGAAGGCTTGTGACTGATTCAGGCAACTCCGCTAAATCAGTACAGGAACTAAGCCTTAGTGATTCCAAATTGACCAACTTTCCAATACCTTCAGGAAGTGCAGAAAGCTTATGGCACTTTGTTACACTGAGCTTCTTTAAGGAGACAATATCAGAGAGCCCAACAGGCAATGCCACCATATTACAGTAGTCAATGTTCATTTCCACTAAATTTGGCAGCATGTCTGAAACTTGGATAGTGCAGTTTTTAAATGCTTCATTCACATTGCACATGAAAAATGATATCTTCTGCAGATTCTTCAATTGCATTCCGGTCTGGCTGAGGAAAGGAATTGAAACCTTCTCCAATCTGATTCTCTTAAGCTCAGAAAGATAACCAAGCAGTTCGAAATTCTCTAATTCAGCTGGAAAGAAATCATAATTTGTGATTATCAAAACCTTTAGTTTACTCATTCTCTTCATGAACATTGGTAGAGTGAACTTCTTTGCTCGAAGGTTCAACACTAGGGCCTCAACTTCACTTGGCTGCAAGTTGCACCATTCTGAGGTGAACGCTTCATCTGCAAAATAAGATTTCAATAATCAGTGACAGAGTAGTCTCTTGACTAGTGTGTGCATCAAGACAGAGATGAACAAACCAGTTGATATGGATAATATGCGGGCTTTAATTTGATACTCATTCTCTACACTCCACCATTTGGGAAGATTATTTCCACTTATGTCAATAATTAGTCTGTCCCTCTGTGCCTCTGCCTCCTGGCTAGTTTGATGGATAGCTAGATCCCGAAGAAGATCATGCTGCATGACATAGTGATAACTGCAGTCCACTGTCCCGCTTTCAACTTTCCTGATCAATGGAAAGAAATCAGTTAGTCATAGCAATAAACAAAACCAAGTCCTTTTCCATTAAATTGGATTAAATACATGGATCAACCAATGTTATAATATCTTATTGCAAGCCACATCGGTTGATAACTCATTTCCTAACTTACAAATATTATTAGTTTCCCCCTATCTCTAATATTAGATTAGTCTTTATTTGATTTACTCTTCTTATTCGAAATTCTAAATAGATAAACAAACTGCACAACAAAAACTCTCTCTATCTAACAACAAATAAAACTTTTGAAACGGCTACAAGAAAAGGCATCAATTATTTTGCTTCTAGAATGTTGGATTTCACATTAAATTTTTTTTGATTGAGAATTTCACATCATATATACGAAGTTCTTACAATTTTTTCAGTTCACACTTGGTTTGATTGACAAGTCTGTATGTAACTGTAACAGTTAACATCTAATCCTAATTCCTAAGTTTTGGACTGGTGGTGGATCTATGCATTGTTCTCTCTTCATGTCTAAACAACCTATGAATGAATTGTCAAAGACGAGGGTGCTTTGTCTAATCTTGAGAAAAAAGAAATTATGGTTTATGATATAATTTTCTTTGGACAAAAGAAAAAGAGACTTATACAAATCCGCCCAAAATATATGCTTCAACCTTCTTATTGTAGAAGTTTGAATCGAATATAAGTATAATAAGATAATTGTCACTTCCTTCTTGTAACGCAGAAAATTTATACAGTTCTCTTTCTAGTATTTAAGTTTATAAGGAACCTTGCAAGAATACCACACAGCATATCAAATTATTTACAGACATATTGTTTGTTTATAGTGAGTTACACACCTCAATCAACATCCGATAATTGCAATTTAAATATGGGTGGATTTAACTTATGTAAGTGTTGAATGTGTTGTTAACTAATAATGGGATGTACAGTGACTATGGAGCCAATATGTCGATTTGACATTTACACAACTGAAATTCATATTTATTTGAACTGCGATTACTGTATATGTTATTGAAAGCAATATATCAATTCAATATTTATATATAACTGAAATCCTTATTTATTTGAACTGCAATCACATAACTCAATTATTTTATAGGAAGTAGCCAACCATCATACCTTGTCACAACAATATCAGCCATGTTCCGGTTTCCCAGTTGATAAATATTCTCCAATGCACTTGCATCATCGTCACCATACAGTTCTGTCCACATATCAACAAGGGCAGCAGCAGGGATCCTATGGTCTTCAGGGAATGAGCCTAGATCCTTGAAACACTCAATGCGCTTAGGATCCAAGAGATCGAAGCATTTTTTGAGACAGTCAAGAACATCATCACTAGAATCAAGAATCGAACGACCCCCAGACAATTCCTTGGCCCTGTTGTGCCAAACCACCTGATGCTGCTGACTGAGTGATCTGCCGCTCACTCTAAGTGCCAAGGGAGAACCACCGCAGCCTCTCACTATCTGCAATTTATTTAGTGCATTTAAATGAAATAAGAAATTGCATCTAAAAGTCTTATTAACTAAGCTTTTTAAGCGCAAGTAAATAAAATAAGAAATGAGGAATGTTTCTTCCACCCGCCATTATCATTCCTTACACTTTCTCATTTTGCAAAGCAAAAATAAAAAGTGTGTTAGAATGTGTATTTCTCTTATTCGATTATAACAAGTGGTACATATAAAAAAAATGGTGTATGAAAAAATGAATAAGACATTGTAAGGGAAAGTCTGTAGTGGCTAAGACTTCCCATATTGTGCGAACTCATTGTTGTTGAAAGGTGATAAAATTGTTTAGCAATTGATTTTCCTTTGATCTTCATTGAGACTTGCTTGCATGACAGATTTTATACAACAATGTAAAATTTAAAACAAGCTTTAGAAAGCATGGACAGCACCCTTCACAGCATCATCAGAAACAGCAGAGCTATAAAAAAAATTTGTTCTGTAAATTATAATGGGTCGACAGAAAGTACCTCGTTCACGACATCATCAGGAACACCAGAGCTGCTTTTATCCAGAGATGCTGAGTACTGAAATAGCTTTATGGCATCTGCATCATCAAGGGGTTTCAAGACATATGGAGTGCCGAATCTTCCAATTGCAACTCTTGATGTCACTAAAATCTTGTAGCCTGGGATCTGGAACACAAACTTATCAACAAGAGATTCAGATCCAGGCCAAACATCATCCAGGACCAACAGTATTGGACTTTTTCTATTCAGCTGGTTTAGCAAATTTTCCAATTGGTTAACCTCATCTTCATCACCTTGAAACTCAGGAACCTGGTAACCAGTGTGTTGAAACAGTTTCTGCAAAGTGGTATTGAACTTGGGCGTTTTTGCAAAGGTGACAAAGAAGATGTTGTCTTTGAATTTACCTAACCAAATCATACACGTTTAGAGATCTGAAAACTCAAGAGCATCTTATTCTAGCACATGCAGAAAAAAAGAAACAATAAACGAATGCTTTTATATGATTAATTTATGTAAGACATGTTTACAGAACGGGAAAAAAAGATGTTTTCAGCAATATCTCCTCATTGGGCAATTATTTGTGATATACACATGCATGTATGATGATTATAACTAGAAGTGCCAATCTTCCACGGAATGTGACTTCTCTCGTGTGTATACAATCCAATTCTCCTCAACTAGATTTACAACTCAAAACATCTATGCGCCAGCATGGCATTGAAAATGTATTTAGATATGCCTGATGGCTGTGGTTCATTACAAACCAAAGGCAATAAACACATGTTGCCAAAGAATTCAAGGAAGACTAATTAAGTCGTATTTGTTGGATTAAGCATATCATTATGTCATAAAATTTTATGCAATTTTATTTTTTAAAGTTTTTCAAAATTGCATCTGACATAAGAGTGCAACTGTTATGTATGTCATAGAATCAGATTTTAGGTTCATTAAATTTTAAAAGTGAAACTGACCAAACAAAGTCAATAAAATGTTTGTAGACCAAATTAAGCGTATCACATTTGTACATTTGATAGAAAAGCATAAATTATGTGGTGATTGGAAATAATAATAGATTATCACCATATGATGATTGATATATTATACCCTGATCAACATATATTATTGTGATTAATGTACATTATACTGTGAGTAGTGTATAAATAACAAATTTTGCACGCTACGCTTACACTACTGATTGGATTGCAAAAAGGAATATTCTGTAATGATAAACATATACGAAAAATGTTGGAAAGTCAAAATTTGCCTCAAAATTGGTCAAAAATAATGTTACATATTTATTGATCTTCTTGTGAATAAGTGATACTACTTATTTTCATTCAATAATCACCCTTATTTTTTTTCCAAAAAAAATTCTGTAATTTTTTTTTTTATAGCATTGCTGAACATATCTCATATGGTTAGCAAGCATCGCACGATGACCCGTATACAGATAGCGTGCCAAAATTAGCGTATGAATACCAAAAGTACAAGGCTACGACCCACAGACAGTGCTATGACTTCAATAGGAACGCATCATTAGAATGAGTGTCGGGTGAGAATTCATTAATATACCTCTGATTTCGTCATCCCAGCAAAGCTTTTTGGCTAATGTACTCTTCCCTGAACCTCCTGATCCGGTCACCGTGAGCACCACTGCGTCATCAACCTGTTCCTCTAGCAACTTGAGCTTCAACTGCTTCAGAGGAACATCGAACCCAACAGTGAATACAGGGGGATGAGGAGGGGAGCACAGGCCCCTTAATTCAACCCTCTCATTTCTTGCAACCATATTATTATTCAGCCTCCTCCTAAGCCCAACCCCAATATCTTTTACCACCACCAGGGTTTCCTTCACATCCCTTGAATTAATCGCTTGCAGCTCTAACTTAAAGAAGTCACAAATTGAG
This sequence comes from Pterocarpus macrocarpus, assembly GCA_031439585.1. Taxonomy (NCBI): domain Eukaryota; kingdom Viridiplantae; phylum Streptophyta; class Magnoliopsida; order Fabales; family Fabaceae; genus Pterocarpus; species Pterocarpus macrocarpus. Next base: position 28,188,605 of record CM062513.1, on the reverse strand, counting down.
TTATATAGTTCTTCAAGTTCTTCTTGGTAGTTGGCCTTATGACAGCAATCCCACCACCGGACTTTAGAGCACTTGACAACAAGCTTCGTGCCTTTCTTCATCTGCTTGATCAACCTCTCGGTTTCCTCCTTTGGCCGATCCAACTGCTTGTCAAAATCTTGTATTTGGTTCATCAATGGTTTTAGTGTTTTGAGGGTGGTCTCCAAGCGTTCCAGGGTGGGTCTGAACTTAGCAGCCTTGTCCTTCATTTCCAAAACAGTATCCAATAGCCCCTCAATGGCAGCTCCAACAACAGTATCTATAATTATAGCCATGTGTGCTGCCCAGATAATCAAAACCAAAGTGACACCGAAAATCAGAAATTTTGAATGAAAGCTGGTTTGAAATCAAACAATATAGGAAGATCAAAAACAGATTACTGTGGAAAGCAAAAAGGAAAGTGTCATGGTAACAGAAAATGGGAAATGGCATTAAAAACTAACAAATATGCTCCAGAGATGCTTTCTTGAGACGTGGTTACTTAGGAGGGAATCCAATTCCGGATTCAATTCAAGCTGTTTTTGTTCTCAACTGTCGGGGAATATAGAAAACGATGGTTAAATTCTTTGCAGTTGTAAAATTTGAGATTGTCTTTGGACTTGGGATATATGATCATATAGGAATTTTTAGTCTGACGAGTTCCTTCACAGGAAACCGAGTGCTGTGGTCCCCTTGGCTTGGACATACAATAATATAGAAGTTTCCTTTTCCAAGTGGATTATCCTATGTGGAAGCCGTATTTTGTTGATCTCTTCGCTTATCATTGTGGTCAACAACAACTTACACAATACAAGTCAAGTTGACCCTTGTAAGTTGTCGTTGACCACAATGATAAGCGAAGAGATCAACAAAATACGGCTTCCGCATAGGATCATCCACTTGGAAAAGGAAACTTCTATATTATTGTATGTCCAAGCCAAGGGGACCACAGCACTCGGTTTCCTGTGAAGGAACTCGTCAGACTAAAAATTTCTATATGATCATATATCCCAAGTCCAAAGACATTCTCAAATTTTACACCTGCAAAGAATTTAACCATCCTTTTCTATATTCCCCGACAGTTGAGAACAAAAACAGCTTGAATTGAAGCCGGAATTGGACTCTCTCCTAAGTAACCGCGTCTCAAGAAAGCATCTTTGGAGCATATTTGTTTTCTCAGTCGTTAAAAGAAAACCTTTCTTTTATCAATAACAGAATTTTTATACCATTACCGATGACAGGTTGAGAGAAGAATAAATTCAGATTTCAGATCATGGATCCTGTCTATTTAGATTAAATAAATGTTGCACTTGGAGACTTAGGCAAATTGGCCATTTAGCAAAATGTAGTTTACTTTGATGATGTTAAGAAGCCCCATCAATGATTGCCATCAGGTCCTGATATTAGTTGATATCATATGCAATGCAACGAACTAAGGAGTCGAGTTTTTCTGCTTTCTGTGCGTTAAAGGTCAAATTCTTTGTAAAACTTGCAACTGTTAATAACACAATTAGAAATTGGAATGGCCCAAAACGAAAAAGATTAAAAAACGGGGTTTGAACCCGACGTGAATCGAACACGCAACCTTCTGATCTGGAGTCAGACGCGCTACCATTGCGCCACGGATCCACCACGGGTATGGTGCTAGCATATGTTTCTATGATTACTAGCGGGCCCATTGCGATTCTTCCTGAATAGCCTGGATTCTCCCGTCGAGAGTAACTTTGAAAGTCTTACCAAAACTCTTTCCGACTGAATATGATGAAGCCTATAAAACAACGAGCTACTATCATTTCTTCATTATAGATTGAGATCTTCTTAGAACTAAATGCACAAATAGATGGAATAGCAGCAAATAGCATCTTTCTAGCTTGCATATTCGTGGAACTCAATCTCATTTAGAAAGGTTCTCTCTATCTTTCAGCAACTGAACGGGAAGTGGTTTAGGAAAGGACTTTAGAATCAATCGGATGCGCTCGCCCAGCGAGAAAGGCCCTGACCCTGCCAACCAAGTCAAAATCAAAAAGAAAGAAGAGAACGAAAGGAGAAAAGAGAACTTCGTATTTTTGTAATTCTCTAGGAGTCATGTTTAACCTTGGATGCTATTAATAAATTCATTACCGTGCATACGCACACAAGCAAACCACGCTGCTTTCCTTTCGTCCTTCTCGTTGACTACTCTGCCAGTAATCTTCATGGCCCCCTCATCAATAATCCCACAAAAAACTCTTGCATTTCGCGTTCGACCACTCCATGCAACTCTTAATTCTATCCTTGTTCTTCACATAAGTTAATGTTCCTACTGCTATGTCTACAATTATATATACTTAGAATAGGAATATCAGACACTAACACAGACATGAGTACAGTCACACTAAATTCTTAAAATGGTAGGACGTACACTAACATGTCGCAGACATATATATAGGTGTCAAATTAGTGAATTGCCAATACAAAGAAAAATATTCATAATTCATAATTCATATATATATATATATATATGTCCGTGTGTTTGTGTTTGTATGTGTGTGTATAATATTACGAATTATGAATATTTTTCTTTACATTGGAAATTTGACGCACACACATATATGTCATGTTACCAATATTTAGCTATTTTGTAAGACTTTCAATAAATAAATAAATAAATAAATAATACACGATACTGAAAATTTTGAAGAAGTCTTGAAGAATTGGAAATGGCTAGTAAATTATGTAATTGGGTTGTGGCCGTATTATGTATGTGAGCAGAAAAAAATGTGTTCTTTTTAAGGGTTATGAGATATGCGAAAAAGCTAGAAAGCCAAAAATGATTGACGAAGAAAATTGGTCGATTAAGGGACTTGATTCGCAAGTGAATAATGCTAGGAAGAATTTCAAATACTTGTGTAGGGTGAGGGTGTTGTCTTGGCTATGTAAGTAATGTTCTCTTTTTTATACTTTGGCTTTTGTATGTTTGAAAATCATAATACTAGAATAGGAAATGTAGAACTCATGAAAGTAGTAATTAGTCAAAGAAGTAAAACATATGGAATTGTAAATTAAGATTGGCAATTAGGAATTTTAATGAAACATAAGAACATAGGAAATAACTAGAGCTTAAGGTAACTATAGGTTAAAAAAGTTAAAAAGATACTAGTACCTTCGGATTAGAATAGGATCACATGTGTAGACCATAGGAAGATTTATTACCTTTCATGGGTGCAAAGTAAAAGCTAAATATATTTCCTTATTAGAGTTTGATAAGTCAAACGAGAATAAGAATATTGGAAGCAGAATCTATGTACATCTATATCAATGGGTAAGGTAATTAGAATCCTAACCTAGGACTCTACGTCTTGAGATTAATTATTTTAGAGTTTGAATTTGGATAAATTAAAAGGATGATCGCAAGAATTTGAAGGTAAAATGAATTGATATAATTTTTGTATGCATGTGGTCAAGAGAAATGATAGTATGTAAAATTTAAGAGATTAGGTGAATGTATTGCTTCCACCTTATAGTAGATCATTGGTATATGCGCTGGTAACATATGGGGCCCCACCTGAAAGTGGACCAATAGTGTGATTATTGAAAGTTTTTAGTGTTCCAGCATGATGTATTGGCCCAACTCGTAATGGATCAACGGTGAGATCACTAGTGGCATATTGAGCCCTACCTTATAGTCGACTAGTCATACGACCACTGATCTGACTAGAAGACACCCTACCGATGAGAACTCTTGAGACCTGTATGTTATGGAGACCCTACGAGCAACAAACAATAGTATGGAATGGATACTTATGATGATAGTTATGCTAACATATTTCACTAAGCTTTGCCTATTACATTTTACTATTGAGTAGGTTGGGATTGGCATTAAAAGAGAATTGGTGATCTGCCTATTATTTTTCCTGTTAATTATTTTAGCCTGTAAATAGATATATTATTTCTACTATACTACTTTCTTGTACGCTTTGGAGGATTTTGGACAGCTATAACATACCTTTGGAAACTTAACCCTACTGAAAGTTTGTCTCTCACTCAATTTTTTTTAGTGTTAGAGGTGGGATAGGAGATTCCTAGAGTTGGACTTGATCAGATTAGTGGTATATAATCACTACTCCATTGTTTGTTTCACACCCTATTAACAGACAAATAGACACACGCTTATGTAGATAGTCTAACTCTTAGTTTTGATCTCTTCGCTTGATAATTGGACACATCCCTATTGTCCACCATATTTTGGATCTATATTTAAGCCAAGCGGATGGTAGCTAATATGACTTATCTAATGTATTTTGGATGACTATATCTGACTTTAAACACTTGTACAATTTGGGATGACGGTATCCAACTCCTAAACTCTGAATACTAAAAGATGCATATAAATATATTTCTATGTTTAAGCCGCATTTTTGTTTATTCAATTGTTAACTAGAAACGTTTAACTTTGTAGTAGCTTCTGCAAACACAAAATAGCTGAAACTATAATAATAATAATAATAATAACAAATGAACCAATCATTAACAAAAGAAAAAAAAGGCTAAAATAATGAAGTGCAAGTTAGTAGCACATAACTGGTTAATTATTAATAAGATACTCTAATAACGGAATGATAAATTAATTTAGTAAGGTGTTACAGGTGCTCTCGTTAAGAGTTGGGTTATAGAAAGGGCTCTTATGGGCTGGATTAAGGTGCAATGACTTCAACTCTTACAAAAGGGCAATAATGTTATAAGTCCCGCGAGTCACAAATTTTCTTTCTTTTTTTTTATATTGCATTTTATGAACTTTGATAAAAGTGGAGAAATGCACTTCCAAGATGGAGACTAGAGAAGCTAAAAGCTAAACAAACATGATGGAAGATTGCAAGAGCAGATGGAGGAGATGTCACTACACGATTCATGGACAACCTACCTAGATCGATAACTAAAACCTAGTTATGGTAGATATTCAAATATGAAGGAAGCATAGTGGACAAATACCTATCGAGAAAAGTGTAAAAGAACAATGACAATATGTTTGGCTTTGTGAGATATTAGAGCAGATAGAAAGCAACGAAGGTGGTTACAAGATTGAATAGGGCAACCATTAGAGAATCTAAGACCACTATTAATAGAGCATGATATAGGTGCACTAAACAACATGTCAACATACAAGATCAAGTGCATAGGCAAGAAAGGAACAGGAGCAAGAGATGGGATGCATCATGGAAAGATGGACGCATATATAGTGAGGTGGTCAAGACACGAAAAAACTGAGAATGAGAAGGAGACTATTGCTTGAACAATTGTGGTGAAGGGTGATGAATCAAAGATGAACAAGGAATGGCCCAATTGATATGTGGCTGAAGAGGGGCTCATGCCAATATGCAAGGAAGATGTGATCTCAAGATTACATGCAAAAAAAGATAGAATTTAACAAGGTTAGTATTCTGGATAGCTACAATATTCTCATCATGTTCAAAATAGAAGTGGCTATGATGGAGTTGCTAGTGTACAAGACCAAAAGATTAAAACCAAAAATGGACGAGTGAGAAAATTGTTTATGGAGGAAACATGCAAGGTAAAAAGGGCATAGTTGGAATGTATAGGGATCCTTATTCAAGATGGATGAAATAGAATTTTGAAAGAATTGCAAATGTATAGGGGAAATATGTAGGATGTGATCATCAAATAAATTCCATGGAAAACTTCACGACAGCAAGAATCCTTGTCGATACAACGTTCTTTCCAAATATTAACACATGGATTTGTTTTGCTATGGAAGGTCAAATCTTTGATGTTCATGTTACTAAAATTTGAGGTCATGGTAGGTGGTGACAAAAGGACTATATTGTAGCAAATTAGAATGATGAAATGAAGATGTTTGCATTGGAAGAAGAAGATGAATAGTCATGTGCCAATAAAAGGGAAGAAGGTTGAATGTTAATTCAAAGTAGCAAACAATTGTTGATTCGCAAAACATGAGGTGGGGACAATAATGAAAGCAAAGCATTGATTTCAGAATCTATGTCTTATTCAGTGCTGCCATTCAATACATCAGAACGTACTCATGGTTTTTTGTGGATCAATTATGGAAGACCAAAATGGACCTTCCTTAATGGGCCAAGCTAAAAACAAATGGGTTGAAATAAAATCTAACAACATGGAGGAAGCAATGCTTTTAGGCCTAGACAATTAAACTCAATTAGGTCAAATAAAGAAGGTTGTTTCCTACCTAGTTTTAACATGTTTGAAGAAGGATTACAAAAGAATCATGGTGAAACCAACCTATCCATTAGAATGGAATTGGTTCTAGAGACTTTTAAGATAGAATCAAAATGCAACGATCATGAGACATTAAAAGATGCAATAATAGTTCCTGCTCATGGAGAACAAGAGGATAGCACAGAAGCTAAGAGAACATGGGAGATTGGCTAGTGGCTGGGACTGTACGAATAATATAGAGGGCATTTTGAAAGTATTACAGACAAATAAGAAGAATGGAGAAATTGAAGAAGAGAGAATAGTGGAAAAAAAGAAGAGGGGAAAGCCTCAAAAGAAGAATTAGAGGCTAACCACACTAGGAGTTGGAATAAATCAAGTGATGAAGATCCTAGTATGGAATGTAAGAGGTATTGGAGGAGGGCACAAAGGTGCAATTTTCAACAAATTGATAGGCAAGAAAAGGCTTGATTTTTTTTGGCATGATTGAAAAAAAGGCTTTGTAGTAGATGAGAAGAAAAATCAAGCTCTAGTGAGGAGCCGATGATATGTGTTGGAGTCATGTGGTAGCCTTAGAAGGAAGAGGAGGAATTTTGTGCAGCTGGAGGAAAGAAGCCTTTGATGTTACAGATGTCAAAATAGGAGAAAGATGCAACAGGAAAAAGATGGATTTGTATCCAATATGTAGCAAAAGAGGCTGATTTTAGATATGCCATTATGGTAATTTATAGATGGCATACAAGAAGACAGAGAGCTTAACTATGATTGGAATTTCTAAACATAAAGCATACATGGGTTTTTTTTTTTTGTTTATCGTTGATTTCAGTGAGGTGTTAGCCCTTGAGAATAGAAAAGGAGGATTTGGGAATCTTGGAAGCATGGAAAATTTTGCAAATTGGATTCAAAGAATGGGATTAGTGGACTTGCCATTGATAGGAAGAAAATTTACCTCAGCCAGAGGTAAATCACAAAGCAAACTTGACAAAGGCCAAACATGGTCCCAAACATCTATGTTCCAAAAGACATGCTCCTAATAATTAGCTGAGAAGAAGCAAAATGGCTTGAAAGTGGACCCACTTTTGAAGAAATCAAGGATGCTGTATGGAGGTGTGAATGATCTAAATCCCTCGGGTATGACGATTTTAACTTTTATTTTATTTAAAAAAATGTGGGACATGGTTGGTGATGAAATAGCTAAATTTGTATGGAATTTCTTTGATATGTTATTTTCCTAAAGAGATCAATACGACATGGGTAGTTTTGATTCCAAAAGTGGACAATGCAGAGGAAATGAGATAATTTAGATCCATTAGTATGGTGGAATGCTTGTATAAAATTATTGTAAAAATCCTTATAGATAGGTTGAAAGATGTGATGTTGTTGCTAGTTAGAGAGGCACAATTTGCATTTGTATAAAAGACACAAATTCTTAACAGGGCTCTTATAGCAAATAAGGTGGTTTGGTGGATGAAGAAAAAGAAGATTAATGGCGTTTTGTTGAAATTAGACTTTCACAAAGCCTATGATTCGATTCGGTGGAGTTTTTCGAGCAAAATGCTTCAATCAATGGGGTTTAACTCAACTTGGAGAAGATGGATTAACCAATGTGTGTCATCTACATCAATATCCATTATAGTCAATGGATAACCCATTATCTCGTTTAAAATGGACAGATGTTTGCAGCAAGGAGATCCTTTCTTCCCTTTCTTATTGGTTTTAGTGGCAATTTTAAATTGTATGTTGTTGAGAGCAAAAAGAGAAAGTTTGATAGAAGGAATTAAAGTGAGGAAGAATGGAATTGATGTCTCCCACCTCCAATTTACGAATGATACTCTTATTTTTTGTCCTGTAAATTTAGAGGTTATTCAAAGTATTAGAAGGGTCTTGAATTGTTTTGCACTAATGTTCGAGCTTACTATCAATTATAGCAAATTTACTATTGCTCCAATGGGAGGTGAGGAAGATTGGTCATTGGAGGTTTCTAATCTTTTTAGATTTCAAGTATCGAAACTTCCAATTATGTACTTAGGAATCCCTTTGGGTACAAACCTAAGGAATGCAAATACATGGCAGCCAATGGTAGAGAAGATAGAAAAGAGACTACCAATTTGGAAGACAAATACTCTCTATAGAGCCGGGAGATTAACTTTTATTAAAGTAGCAATGAATAATTTGCCGATATACTACCTTAGTTTCTTCAAAATCCCAAAGGCAGTTGTAAAGAAGATAATAAGCTTGCTAGGGAATTTCTTTTTGGCTAGAAATGGAAAAAGGAAGAGAGTTTCGCTAGTAGCTTGGGAGATTATTTAAAAGCCAAAGCATCTTGGAGGGCTTGGAATAGGAGACATTGTCATTAAAAACTCAGCCCTCTTATTCAAATGGTGGTGGCACTTCCTTGAGGGAAATAACCCTTAATGGAAAAGAGTCATTACTTCCAACCATTATAGTCAATCTAATCAAAAGAATTTGGAGATAGAAAATGGAGGAAAGAGCTAATTATGGGGGTAGATTATAGAGGTTCCGAAGGTGATCCATGAGGTGTTTGAAGTTATCAGCAAGGGACTATAGAAGAAGTTGGGTGTGGAAATTCAATCTTGTTTTGGAAGCATAGGTGGATTAGGGAGATATCTTTAAAAGATTTGTTTCTTGGACTATACCAGCTATTGAACTAATAAAGGAGCTTTATAGTAGACGGGCTTTTGGAATGGTCATATGCGCCATTGGTCATTTAGTTAGAGAAGGTAGATTCTATAATGGGAAATTGAATTTCATGAACAACTTCAATCCCTACTACAACAACAAATTATAAAGGCAAATGATGTTGACACTTTTATTTGGAAGCTTGACTCCTCAAGATCCTATTCTACTAAATCTTTTGTCACACAAGTTGAAAATATGATGGCACACAGCTCTATAGGGACCACTACAACATGCTTAGCTTGGAAGGGTCTTGCCCTACTAAGAGTGGAAGTCCTTGTGTGGTCTGTTCTTCAGGATCATTTGAACATGAAAAGTCTGAATATAATCCCATCTAGTTTTGCTTTGTGCCCTTTTAGCTCACTTGCAAATGAATCCCTTGAACATGTGTTGTTTGAATGTATAGTGTCCTAGAAGTAATGGATGGACTATTTCTTATGGTAGGAGTTAACTTGGTGCTGCCCCAACAAACCAATTGCCTTTTTTCAAGAATGGTGTGGTGTTCAACTTTATGGAATAGAGAAGAAGATGTGGATTACACTCTTCTATGTCACTATATGGTCCTTATGGTTTATTAGGAACAAGACAGTGTTTGAAAACTTCAAACCAAATTGGGAACATGAAAGAAAACACATCAAGATAAGATGGGGATATTGGTTGAAAGCATGGATGACCAATAAGTATTTTTATGATTGATGTATTGTCCTCAAATCCTTCAGCTCTAAGAAAGTGGAGATAGATTTGCCAATCCTTATAAAATTACTTCTTTTGCATAATGTTGTCACTATTTATGAGCATGGAAGATGCTTATGTATTTGTTTTATTGCTATTTTGTTAAGCTTGTTTGAACCTAGCCTGTTGTGCTTTGGTGACCTTTTGTCATATGATTGTTGTTTGTTGTTTGTCATAGTTTTATAGTGGTATCAGATTGTATTTGGCTAGGAGTTGTAGTTGTGTTGTTGGTTCCCCTCCACCTTAAAGTGGTTTGAGCATAATTTGATTTATCAAAAAAATGTTATGAGTCCCACATTGAGCAAGTAAGCAAGCTTAATGTTGTACTTAAATCATGAAGCTCTCCACTTAATAGAATAGTCCTTTGGGTTGGCCTTTTTTCATAGGTTTGAGTCATAACACTTTGACATTTGTATGATTTTAAGGGCCTCTTAACAATTATACAACAACACATTCTTAACAATTTTTTTATAAATAATAATTAATATAATTTAATATTTTAATAAATTTAATAAATAATAAATATTATTTATCTTTTAAATAATAAATATTTTATTTAATTGTATTTATGTAATTTTTTTTGTAAGCATTGTAATTTTTAATTTGAAAGTTTGTGTTTATTTGTATAATCTATGTTTTAAATATTGTATATAAAGCACGAGCCTTTGATAAAGTAACATTAAAATATAAAAGTAATTAAGTTAACGAAATATGTATATGAAAACCAAAAAAAGAAAAAATTATATAAATAATTTTAATATTCATCAAACATATAACTGATCAAATTATTCACACATCAAAATATTATTGGATTTTAAAAATATCATTGCAAACTGTTTTCAAGATCGTGAAAGTGATACGAGTTATAAGTAATTAAATATATTTTGAAAGTAAGTAATCAAATATAGTAAATGATGTTCTAAAAGCTAGTATTGTTAAATATGTTATAAACTATTTGAAATTATCATTTATCAATACAAATTATTTACACTTTGCTACAAATTGCTAATGGCTAAAATCAGACAAACGAAAAATAGAATAAGAAAGAGAAAGAAAAGATGAAAATATAAAGGTATGAAAGTATGCCTTAATCGAAAAGCCTACTTAACATGCATTACTAATATTTTATCAAAAACAAAAATGGTCTTATCTCTTGGACAAAAAATTGGGCAATATATCTCCAAGCACATTGCATATATTTTCAAGCCCATGATATGGAATCAACTCACACCTTCTCACATAGGTTTCTTTCTAAATGATCTCACACACTGCTTATATTGAGTAGATATCTATTTTGATATGCAAAATATACATGTGATATCAACTTCATCTTTGAAAGTTGTGTCACTTAAAATAGATTCCTGAAAGTTAAAATATAACATCAATTTAGTCCTTTTGTTAGTGGTGTTATAATAGAGAGACTAATATATATGATGTTATATTATAACTTTTAAGAACCTATTTGACATTACCCGATTACTTTCAAGGAACTACTTGATATTATTAGAAATACGGAAAATTACCTACGCCTTTACGTTATGTGAAATAAAAGGGATTCGAATCCTATAGCACCATTTTGAACAAGATAAAAGAATTAGACATTTTATGTGGGCTTTTGGACACTCATTCAAAAAGGGAGACGAGCTATTTTTTTTTTAATTTGTTGCATGTTTAGTGGACAATCTTTTAAGGGTTCAAAGAGACAAGGAAAGGAATCCGATCTACAAATGAAGCAAAAGTTAGCTCCCTTACTTTTTGAGAAAAAAGAATTTATCAAAGCTTATTAATCAAGCTATCAAGTCACCTTAATGGAGAACTCAAACTAAGGCAAAAAGCCTAGCCAATTAGCTTAAATGTGATTTTCTCACAAAAATTGGAAGCAATAACTTTTCCCGCTTTAGTGATAGTTTAATCCTATCGATTAAACATTTATCGGTCTTTATGAATGAAAGTTCATTTTCGTCTTAAACTAACATCAAAATGCAATAGTTGATAATATTTCACATCTTTCTAGTATACTCTATAATACCATCTAGACATAGAAGCCATGCTTGAATCATGAAGTTATATCTAAAGATTGTCATAGGTATTGAAAAAGGCTTTGAAATAATAATATATAATATATAACTCTTTAAAATCCGTACATCTATATTAAATACAAATTTTCAAATTCAAGTATTTGCTAAATATACATATAACTCCAAATATAAATTGGAAAATTTTGCTAAAACACTAACTAGAACATGTATTGTACTAGATTTTCACTTCTGCCAAACGTCTTGATGCTTGAGTTGGAGTCCGAATATTGCACTTCCTCTAGTATCTTTGATTCGTTAGTCCCATAGCCTAGCTACAAACTTGAAGCCTAGTCTATATATACTGGAACGTATATGGGAAACAAACAAACCGACAGTAAGAATCTAAGGTTCTTAGTAGGTATACTCAATCCACTAATCATATAAGGTGTCATCATAAACATTCCAGCCATATTGGTTTCTTATGAAAACATGAGCATATTCACATAAGCAATGGTTCAATTTTAAGTTTGAAAATATATTTCTCAAAGCAGATTATATTTTAACACTCACTTGACATATTCATCGTAAGTACAATAACAATAACAATATAACATTTCAAACATAATCATAATAGCATTTATAACATAATGAGATGTTTAAATATGCATATGTTAATGCATCTTCTTGACTTATGCAAGTGCACTTTTTTATCTCTTTTTTTAACTTGCATCTTGTTTTTCTGTACTTGGTCCTTTGAAGGTGAATGGCCTCTTTCACCTCTAGATAATAGCCTGCTTCTCAAATCCGAGTTTTTACCTATACATGAGTGACAAATTTACTTTTCTTGACCTTTACACCAATCTATTCCCCTTAAATTTGTTCGGGGGAAGGCCGAAGTCTTAGACAATACCGTTCACTCAGTATATCTCTTTGCAAGTTCTTATCATCCTTTTCATTCTTGTATATCATCATGCATGAACATGCCACATGCACTTGTGCACATGCCTCATATCTTACTTCAAAACATTTTTGCATACATGATGTTCATGTATATAACATATACATACTCATAACTTTTACATATTTTTGCTGAAAATTCGGTAGCATAATAGCTTAAGCATACAGAGTCCCAATATATAAACAGTTAGCTAGTCCTAGCAATCATATTCAGCATAGATAATATATCAATAGAACATAATATTAGTGTAAAATTGTATAAGACTTATGCCATTAACTTTCTTATAGCTTGTGGAACCTTTAACTTAAACAATTCTTAAGTTATTCCCTTATCCTTAAATCTATCATATTCTTCTAAATTACACTAAAATGTCATTGTAATTCATTTTAATCTAGAAATTTAATAAGTTGCAGCTATGTTTGTATACTTTTGAACCTCTTTGTCCCACTTAGTTTTGAGATGTATAGTTTAAGTTATTAAAATTTTACTCAAGGCTGCCCTATTTCAAGATAGACTTGCACACTTAACTTTAAAAAATTACTAAAATTTCATCTTTTATCATTTCTATATGAATTTTAACCAAATTGTATCTAGTTGAATTATCTTTCAATCCTCATAAGTTTCACTCCAACTAGGTAATTAGAACTCAAGTTATGAGCTCCTCAAGTGGATTATCTTGTTTCAACCTGAGCAGAGCATGGGTCAACTTCAAGGAATTACTGCGGGAAATCTACTCATGGTTTGATTCTAAAATTTTTATGGCATAATATCTATTAGCTTTCTAACAAAATTATTTTCACTTAATTTGAAATTATATAGGGCAAGTTACGCCTTTCACATCACACTCTAGTCAACATAAATAGTGAAATCCAACAGTCAACTCAAAAAATTCATGACCAATTCATTTTAAACCCAATGGTCTTATAATTTGTATTTATGGATTACTATTACAGTCTAGTTTTATCTAAAATTAGTTTCATTTTGGTTTGAGTTCTGTAGGGTGAGTTATGGGCTTCATCGTATAGATGTTGCCCTAAGGTTTCTTCAACAGCTTATTTTGTTTTGAATTTCTCTTGATCTTTTGCTATATCTTTCAACCTAAATCAAGTTTTCCTATCTTAACTTATTAGAAGAGAATCATAACATCATCATATAAGCATGAATCAAGGACAGTACTAATAAGAACATGTCAACCACACAGCCCACAAACACAATCAAAACTAAGTATTTGAGCTACCTACCTTAAAATCCTTAAAACATAGAAGCAAGGAAGATAAGAGTAACATCCTAGCCTCCTCCTTCCTTCATGGCAGTGACATAAATAGAGGTGGAGACACTCCACTTGATGTTAAATCATTAAATTAATGAAGGGATTTTGTAGAGGAGGAGATGAGGATCAATTTTCATAAAAGGAGCAAGAGGATTTGAGGCTAAGAAGGTCTTCAACTTTGAGGTCAATGCTCTTGGACATGGAGTTGGATGAGAGAATATAAGAATGAAGAAAAAAATGGAGAGTGATAAAGGGAGGGGGAGTCGCCGAATTTTGATTGGCAAAATGGGGAAAAATATTAGCTTTTTTGACAAGTTGGAGTGGCTTGTTGGAAAAGCTTTTGGGGTTGAATCTCATTGGTAAGTTTGGGACAAAACTTAAATTTACTTAAGCGTTCGTTTTGGGTGGCCTTGGTCTGTTCACTTAGAGTGTTGGTGTGGCTCATCTCTGGCCACATGTTTTGCATATTCCTCTGATAGGTTTGTTTAGTCCCTAGGGAATTATTTCCCTGAGTTTGTCATACCCAGAGATAACATAGGACCCTTGAGGATTAATTCAAGGTGTCTGGCTATCTATTTAGGTACTGTAAGTTATTCGAGATAATATATATATACAGTGTGAGTAATATTACACTTTTTATTTAAAGTCAAGTGTAGAAAATACTAGTTATAGAGTTATTATATATATTTTAGTTGTCTACTATTTTCATAGGGCCCACATAATCCTAAAATCGGGATTTTTCTACTATTGCCCCTCCTGACAGTCGTAAACCTTTATTTACAGCTTTGCCATTATAATCTAAAAATTATAATTTTGCCCTTTCTTTTTTTACGACCTACTTGATGTCACATAATTTTCATAAACTAAGTTCATGTCAAATGTATTTAGGAATTAAAATGAATGGTTATTTTAATGGAGATTAACATAGAGAATAATGAAAAAATTCTAACATGAACTTTATACACTGTGATCCTTTATGGATCATTTTGCCATGCACCTTATAAAGTAGGGTATGTGATGCACTTGTTGGTACAAATACACTTTTCTTTTACCTGCATTCAAAAGATGAAGCAAAGATTGTGGCGAAATAAACCCACGAATACGGTTAAATGAATCCCTGAATATGGGTAAACAACCTTCTCCTTATCTCCCTCCTCTCCCTACACCAATCCACCCTGCGAATCCCCTTCCATGATCTTCGCCATCTTCAGCAGCGATGCTACAGTGCGATCCAATAGTGGGCACATGCCACCATGGCTCTCTTCCTCCATGACAACAACCAGAATGGTGGACGATGAAGCTATGACCTGCGGCGATAGTGCAAAATAGTGCCATCCAGTCTTGCTCCACCTTCAGCTATGGAGAATGACAAACACCAGCAGCGCCACGAAGAAAAGGAGTTGCAAACAAGAGGCTTATTAGTGATCTGAATAGTACAGAGCACACTTGAAGACATCCCAATTGCAAACCCAGGTGGAGGTGCTTGACAACTCGTGGTCAACCGATGCAAAACCAAAGGAAGGCGTCGACAATCCAGGCAAGCGGTGTTTTAGTGGTGGTGGTGGTGGTGGCGGCAACGAAGATGAAGGCGGCAATAGTGGTGTGGCAGTGGCAGTGGCGGTGAAGGAAGGGGAGTAGGACTTGCGGTGAAAGAGGAGTTCACAGTGAGAGAGGGAGGCAAAGTGGGTGTCGATGGCTTAGTTTCATCTACCCACATTCTAATGTTCATTTGGCCTCCTTTTACAAATGCAGGTAAAAGCATGTGTATGCTACACAGGTGCATCACGCACCATATTTAACAAAGTGCATTTAAGACAAAACTAATCCTTTATATATAATAGGACATTTTTAGAAGTTTCTTATTCTAATAAGGGCAAATGCTACAAGCAAGGGGCACCATGCACCTTGTGAAGGTGCAACGTAATGAAGGGGTTCAATTGAAAGGTGTATTCATACACCAAACACTTATAGTACACTATAGCAATTTTTTAATTTTAGTCAGACTCCATAATTTTTATTAAATATATTTTAAAAGTGATCAAAATTTATCTGCATGATATTGAAATATTCCCAGAAATATCTGTTTAATTTTAGGATCATGCAGATAGAATTTTATTTAATTTAAAGATCACGCAAATAAAATTAAAATTTACTACAGTGCATTACAAGTATTTTAAAGTAATTAAAATTTATATGCATGATCATGAAATATCGCCCAAAAATTTTGTTCAATTTTAAGATCATGTAGATACAATTTTATTTAATTTCAAATCATATAAATAAATTTTAGAAATTATTACAATATACTATAAGTGATTGATGTATCGATACACCATCAAATTTTACCCTTTAAATTTTCAAATTGTATGATACACCTTACAAGTATATTGCACCTAAGATACACCTAAGATAGGGCCTCCAATCAGTTATGACTTAAGAGATAACTTTTAAGAGCGCAGGGGATGCACCATGCAGCCACGAAAGCCTGTCCATGTCCAGTGCATGCGAAAGAAATAGAAGCAGCAAAGTGGCATGCCCAGGGAATCTACTCAACCTTATTGATATCGATTCCAGCATGTGGAGTCAATGCATTATACATATCTATAATATATGTACTGGTTTCCACCATAACCATATATGGATGTAACAGCACGACATGCCTAAACTATACCTTATTGGGTGAACCCCACTTAAATCGTAAAGAGTGAAAGTTCCAAAGTCATCATTCTGTTACGCTGTCGTTTTCAACGCAATTGACGCTCATCATGCAAGTGGGGCAATCCATGTGGTACTAGTACCAACCAAACTCCTTCTGTGCTGCCCATTGCCTACATCTCATGTGAGCGCCCATCATTTT
Organism: Pterocarpus macrocarpus; assembly: GCA_031439585.1. NCBI lineage: Eukaryota > Viridiplantae > Streptophyta > Magnoliopsida > Fabales > Fabaceae > Pterocarpus > Pterocarpus macrocarpus. The sequence goes on along the minus strand of CM062513.1, from coordinate 28,171,866 downwards.
GCTGCCCCACTTCTCCATTTCCTACTTTGGACAATTTTTCATCATCCCTTCCACTCATTATTGTCATTGTCCTTTTTCCGCCGGTCTTCCATTTTACAGGAAATAAGAGTACAGAAAAGTTTGTTTATCTCACGTCGCATGCAACCGAGTGAGTATTTACGGAGAGTTATGATTAAGTCTTGGCCAACAATGCTTTAGTGTGAGTTAAGTACAAATCAGAGTATAATGGTCATTATTAAATATTCCGTTCAATTAAATTATTGGCTCTGATATTAGTCGATGAAAAGTTAGAGCAATCTAAAAATGAAGAAAATTTCCATTAATGGATTAAATGAAAAAATCACGATCAAGAATATGACACTATATCTTGACTTAAAAACATTAAAGTTATTTTCAAATTAATAAAAAATAATAAAATAGAGTGAAATAAAATGATATGGTATTAAAATATATTATTATTAATTGGATACTTTAAAATATAATAGAATGGTATTAAATGCAATATATTTCATCTAATTTCTTTTCATACCCCATTTTTTTTTTTCAATTTGGTGAGGCAGAATAAAACAAATGAAAGTAAATAACTTGTAATTCTTACTATCACATTATCTTCCAGTGTATTTTTGAACAATAGAATAGAATTTCTTGTAAGAATTTTCTGGGTTTGGGCTTCTATTGATTGATGGCTTTTATTTGTTAAAACGGATTAAATGGATAGCCTGATATTTCTCTGGAGACCTATATTATTATATGATCTATTATGGGTTTGAGATTCACCATGTGTTGTTGGGCTTAGGTTCGATAGTGAGTATGCTGGAGGGTGTAAAGAGCCATGGGTGACCTAGGTCTTTGATGGACGGAACTAAATTACTATATATATCTATATTATGAGCAGGATCCCCACTCCACTCTATTAACTCTTAACAGTCACTACTCCATCGATGTGACCCGTTGCAAGGAGAAGGAGAAGGAGTTGATTCTAGAATCAATAAATCAATAAATCAATAACATGAAGAACAAGGGCATATTATTTTACTATTAACGGAGCGATGCAAAAAAGCAAAATCAATAAATCCCGAAACCCCTTGCTCGTACTCAGGAGAATTTCGTGGTTTTGTGATCCACGACTTATCCATAGCTTTAGAGTCTTTGTTCTGAATTTAAAAAATACAAAACATTTAATATCTTTTAAAACACAAACATTAAACCGCATATATTAGAAAATCATATGCACCAATTTCAAAACCAATTCTAATTACCTAAACATCAATCATCAGGCATATAATATATGAGTTTTGGGTAAGCATAGTATGAAGAAACCAATCAAATGAAAGGAATCAAAGCACATAATTCAAAGAAATTGAAAGGGAACCTTATATTTAGAGCAAGTGTTTGGATGAAGTTCAAAATTTTAAAAAAATAAAAATAAAGTAAGTAGCATTGCTAATTGAAGCATTCAACAATACAACACCAAAGAAAAAAAGGGAAAGAAGCATTCAATAATAACACTAGATAAGTCTTTTCTTTGTGTGTTTTTAAAATCCTGTTTAAAATCATTGTTTTATAAAATACATAGAAACTCAAGGAAGTAAAATTAAACTCAATGTAATGTACTTTTACAAATCTACACTTTATTAATAAGCTGCTATTTTTAGTCTTTCCCAAAAATGTAGTTGAGGTAAGGTTAAATTCAATACTTCGAGTGAAATAGGAAGAAAAATATCTATACTTATATATAATAATATCATTAAGTACTAAATAGAGAAACTAACATGTATTAATATGAAAAGTCAAATAATGAAACAATACCTTATATTTGTACAGAAAAGAATATCACATATCAACATAAAAAATTGACTTAGAGAAATAATCAATCTTTTACTGTCAATAGATTAAAAAATAAAAAAAATGAAATTCTTATCTCATGACTTGCTACCTTGGTACTTTGGCAGTGTTTCTTTTAAATTTAATATTTTATTTAAAAGGCAAACTCATATAATTAAGCCTTTAAGAATTAATGAATAGACAAATATAATATTTTTGGGAGTAGTGTTGTTGTTTTCAATTATTTTGTGTGGGTTTTATTATAAGTTGCCTATGAGAATCACTTAAAAGCTTCTCCTGAGATAATAATAAAGATAATAAAACTGAAAATCAAAGGCCAAAGACTAAGGGAACAAGAGTTTGGAACAACTACAAATGTGGTGCCTCTAAATTTAATATCTATATAACAAATTTGGAGAACAAAATGTAATAAGAAACATGGTCCATAGCAGAAATGCATACCAGAGAAGTTCTAAAAGGGCAGAGCTTGAGATTTCCTTTACTATCACACTTTAGTAAATATGCACCTTCTTTATAGATACAGCTAGTTCTAATATAAATAAAAATTGAAACCAAGGAAATTAGTGGGTAGAAAGCAACATAGTTCTTTTGGAGGTAAACAAACAGTTTACAATATTACACAAAAGAAATACTGAAAATAAATCAAAATATCAAGTGATCGTTGCAATTTAAAAATAAACACTAAAATTACAAATGACTCACTTCTAATTCTAATACCAGAATTTTAAGTTGACAAGAATCCTACTAATTCTTGTTATAACTGGATACTCTTCTTTCTATCTCTAGTATCATTTATGTCCAAAACATGAACCTAGCTAGCGATGCATATCAATCTTATCAAGTCAATAATCCTGCTCTTCACTTATCAATATTCTTCTTTCTATCTCTAGTGCATGTTTCTTCTTAGTTTTGATTTTTAAAGGCTTGTTTCCTTCTGTGTTTGTCATATCTCCATAGTGCACATGTGAATATGATCAAATTTAGGTACTTCTAGATCTATGTACCAATTTTCTTGAAATGTAACATCACATGAACATTTTGAAAAAGGAGAATATTAAGTAAAGCAAGTTATTCAGGTTCCACTTTTGCCAGTTGGGAAACTGAGGTAGGGAAATAAGTGATTTTTTTCTTATTATTTATTTATTTGCTTTTTGTAAAGTGATAATTTAGTAAAGATAGTGTCCTTGGAGGCTCTGCTCTTCAACGTGATGCCCCCTGCTATCATGTAGGGTGATTCTATAGCCTTGTAGTTAACCTTTTCACATCTACAACTTCATTATATGATGATTATGATCTAGTATTAATTCTTATCATTGAAAACTTAGAGACAAATTAACATTGTTAATCAAATCATTTATATGTACATAGCACAATATTGTGAATTAGATACTTTGACATGGAGATTTATAATTCTTTCAACTAGACCAATTAAATGTTATCTACCAATTTTAATGAAAGAAGGAAATGCCCAAAAGAAAGAGAAGAGGACAGAACATATTACCCCAAGCTAGGCCACAAAGCTACTAATTAGAATATAGGCACAGTATGAAGACATTGACTATTTGTGTGTGTAATACAACTTATTTACGTAACTTATAACAAGTGAGAATAAGACTTACAAGTCTCATCACCCTTTCCCTTCCATGTTCATCACCACTTTCATAAACACGCCTCGAGCTCCAAGAAGAACTTTCCAGTAATCCAATATGAACTCACCTCCCTTTCACCTACTATTTTGCAAGATGTCATTAGCTACATAGAAAAGAGAACATGCTGCTCTTTAGAACAGAACATCAACACCCCTCAATTAACATAATACTTCATTATCCTATCCCATTTAGGATAAAAACTCTTGAAACATTAAAAAACTTCTTGCATAGGCACAATTTAAAACTTCTAACAAAGATCAAAGAACCATCAACACATAATGTCCCCTGAGCTTCAATTTTTATCTACACCATTTTATTTAATAAAATGCATGACAAAAAAAATTCTGTCATTTGTATATTTTACACACATACACAAAAGGAACCCACTGACTTAGAAAGACATCTAAAGAATTGCAAATAGTCTCTAAATGATAATGATTGAAAGCAAAGATGCATTCAATGTTTTAGAAGCAGCATGCCATTCCTTTAATAATGAACAATGACCAATTATTGAAAGCATAGTCTCATTCTATGTACAACAAGCTAGGTAGTATACTCTCCCCAATAATAAACAATTAAAACAACACAAAACGGGAAACATGAGCAATTGGGGGTGGTGAGACATTAGATTAGATTGTGAATTCACAGAGAAAATATTCAGCCTAAGTGGGAAAGGGTTAGTAAAGTACTACATTAAAAGCAAGTTATCAAGTTGAACAAGAGGTGGTGATCACTATTGGCAAAATTGAAAATTGGAAAAAGAATTGCTGAGATAAAGACAAGAATTAGTAATTGGTCTATTGTAATTTGAATAATCAATAATCATACATGAAAGCAATATCCCTACTTATAGGTTGAGAAGATGTCTCACTCTATATGTTCACCTAGAGCCCCACTTATAAAGGTTGAGAATATGTCTTATAATTCTATATGTTAGCCTTATACTTAGCAAAGATTATTAGTATTTGATCAGACCTTAGAAGTAAGACTAGCTAGAATCATAAAATCATTTGCACATGAACTAATCAACAGAAGGCGATGTGACAAATTAGGAAAATTGTTCTTCATTAGAGAGTTTAGCTTATATAAGAATTTCTTGAGACAAATGAAATATTCTCTCTGATGGGTTTGTGCAAGTGTAGTTAATAAGGCTAATGGAAGAAGATAAAATCTATAGTTTCATTTCATAGAACAAACACTAAGGCCCAGCTCTGGTTCCTTTGTGTGAAATACATGTTGTACCTTCCCCACATGTGAGACCCATGTCAAGTTTGAATAGCAATCATCATGCAAAGTAGGTGGAGATTGTCTTAGCCAAAAAAAAAGGAAAGGAAAGTGGTTGGAGATTTCTCATAAATCATGTTGATAACTTGATATATCTTTTTTTCCCCGTTTAATTTATACACCTTCTGATTTTATATCTATTTCCAAAGCTGGGAAAAAATGGAAAAATGTTGTAGAGCTAAATGAGTCAGAATCCAATATCTAACTATCTAAGCCATAGTCAATAATAGAACTTAAATTGACCATAATGTAGGATTTTTTTCTCAAGCTTGCTCTGTCATGCAGTAGCATTAGTGGCACTAACATAAGCATGACATGGATACAACAAAATCACCACACATAGACAGAAATAATGTACATGAATATATGATGTATTAGGATAAAATAGATTGATTTATAAATTAGAGAAATAACAAAAGGATTCATTTGGCGAAATCAATAACACAGGAAATAGAAACAAGAGGAGAACGCACCATGTTTGTGTGAGCTAAGCTACAGCACTAACACCAACAATAGGATCAGGACGACAATTGAAACAAGGTATGAGGATCTTCCTTCTCTTCTCCCAAAATCTTAATGCCTTGAAATTTTGATAATTCAAGCAACAGGTACTAGGGAATGGGGATGGGCATTTAAGGAAACACCATTGGGCCCTACGATTCTTTCGCCATTGAGTCTACAGAGATGAAATAAATCCTGTCAAAAAGAAATCCAAAAAAATAAATTTAATAAAAAAAAAATTTCAAATAATGAATGGCATAAGAACTTCATTAAACCATAACCATATTCAGAGAGCACAAAGAGACAATGAAGCATGCATAGATAGATGAAATGAAATATATAAACAGGACCAGAGCTAATCAATCAATGAAGTTGGACCTGTGATGTTGGCCACTGGTTCGGGTCCACAACGTTATGCTGTGAGTCACCAAGACTGCAATGTGGAGAATGTAGATGAAATGGGGCGCAAGAGAGAAGGGATTTGGGATTTCAGAGTAGAGAAGAGAATGAAAACACTGATACACAAGAGAAAATGGGGGATTAGGGATTTATTTCATTTTTTCGTTTTTTTGCAGAACAGAGAAATCCTAATACACCGAGCTTCTAGCGCGAGAGAGAGAAAAGTGTTTGCGCCAAAATAAAATGCAATCGTTTGAGGGCGGTTTGTCCAACCGCCGGTAAATGCTCATTACTTTTGACACCGAAGGCGGTTGCTGTCAACCGCCGCGAATCATGCGCCGTTGGTTGCTTATTTTCTTGTAGTGTCTCCTGTACCTGACGTATGTGTGTGCATACGTTTTCTCTTTGGAACATGATTCATAGATGATGTTCTTCAGCAATAGAGATTTGACAGATACACTATATTATTAATCCATATTCTTATATTATTAGTGTTCTAAGTTTCTAGTATAGATCCAATAAAATCTTACATTTATTCCATTCCATCCTTTGATACCCAAATGCATTGATATGGATTTTATTTTTTAATTTGATCTCATTCCATTCCACTCACTTTTCCTATCTAAGTAAAGCCAAATAGTGTGTTAGGATGACAGGTTATGAGGGGATTGAAAATGAAATGCGGGGAAAGGGAATAACTCACATTGTCTGGGAGTTTAAACATAAGATAGAAAAGGAATTTAAGGGAATAGTTCCTCTTCTTTCCTCTTCAAAGACTTTCTTTTTATTCTCCCTAAAATTCGGGTGCAATAGAGGCAACAAAGGAAACTAAAAATTATATAATCTATAAATAATATAAATATTTCATTATGCTCATTTATAATATAACTTTCAACCAATGCTTAGTTAGTTCAAGTAATTCGGCACTTGTTCTCTTTAAGTAAGGTTTTGGGTTTGAATCTTGTGAATAGAAAAAAATTAGCACTGGGAGAGGTTTACCCCCATTGTGGACTGACCCGGCTCAAACTAAATTAGTCGCAGTCCAATAAGCATTTTGGATACTGGTGGTTCATACAATATATATATATATATATACACCCAGTAATTATATCCAATTGGATCAAAGTTTTGAGAAAATTTTTAATATTGTTTGGATTCTTTCCAAAGTCAGACGGTATTAAAACCTTAAGAATTTGGAAAGTCGAATGAGTAATGTTTTGAGGACTGGCTTTGTCCTTGTAGTGTTTGATGAACACTGAATCAGAATCTATCAGGATAAATTCATAATATTTTTGTGTCCTGTTTGGAGAAAAAGGTTTGAAATAAAAATCTTTTGGGAAGATATATATATATATATAACTTTCAAATAATATTAACAAAAAAAAAAAAAGTAATTTTATTTCATTCCTTCACTTTCCTTTCTAACCCATTTTTACGGGTTCCATTCTGATATGTTCAATTAACGGAAAAACATCCAAACACATGTTAATGCAATAACTGTATCATTCTTCTCAGTTATGATCCTCTCACTCAACTTATTCCTTATCAACCGGAGACTTCGTTACTGCCATTTGAATTTTAACATTTTCTCTTTCAAGTGTGAGTCTCAATTCCCTAAGCTGAAGCCTTCCTTATTATTCACGAGAAACCAAAACCAATTTTGGCTAATGCTCTAACATGGGTTAGGCACAAAGCTGATCACCAATCAATGTCTTTAAATATTCAACTCAATCGAACCATCAATTTTAATGCAATTTGATAGATGATCAATGAGAGCTCAAAAATCGAAAACATATTTACCAATAGCGTAAGAAAAAAACCATCATAAAGAATGTGACGTGATGCCTTGACTAAAAATCTCCGAACAATGAATTAATGGATCTTGTCAAATAATTAATCTCTTCGTTTCAAAATAATTGTTAAAAAATATATAAATAATAATTATTTAATTATTACAATTAGATTAAGAGTATTATTATAAAAAATAATTAGTGCTATCTTATATTAAAAATAAACAAATATTTAAAAACTCTAAAATATCAAAAATTTGACAAATATATTAAAATGAAAGAAGTATTTCTCACAAAACATTGAATTTCATCACTCATATTTAACTTTAGCACCCTCTCGTGAGCCTTGTATTGCTGCATTTAATTTTAATACAAGGAAAGAGAAATATGGGTTTTTTTTTCACATTTTATTGACTTTGGCATAATTTTATTCATCTAATATAAGTAGTAAAATTCTTAAGTACTCTCATATATATTAAGAAAAAAGTTGTGCTTTGTTTCATTTATAGTTCAACACTCTAACACTATGAATGAAACAGAGTACAATATATCTTTTTTTTATTTTTTTACACTAAAAATTTCTCATGTGGTAATAAGAAAAAGGAATATTAACTGCTTTATAAATGAGAAAAGTTATCCTACATAGAAAGTACAAAATGAAGTGTGGAAGATAAAGAAATAGTCTTCCATGAGCTACTTGGCGTTGTAGAACATCTGTTTACGGGTTGAATAGCATTTTTCTTTTATAATTTGATTTTATTTTCCATCATCAATGGTTGACTTCGCAATATGCTCTAATCTAGATTTGATGCTTAGCTGCATACAGAGAGACGAGAAATTAAGGATGGCATCTACACTCCATAGCAACTGGGCTATTCTAGTGAAGGTTGAACTTGAATCCAAGTACAGATCAATCATTTTTTGTCATCTAACAAAACTTGTGATTCCTTCTTGCTATTCTACAGGGGTTTGACTGCTTATAATAATAAGATTTAATTAATATGTAAGTCCGTATAATTTGATCTAATTTTTAATTAAATTTTTATAATTTTAAAAGTTTTTAGTTAAGTCCATATATTTAATAAATTTTTGTAATTATGTAATTTAATATTACAAAAAATTTTAAAATTTTATATAATTTAATAAACTCCCATCCAATAAGTTTCTCATGTGGTAATAAGAAAAAGGAATATTAACCACTTTATAAATGAGAAAAGTTATACTATATAGAAAGTACAAAATGAAGCGTGGAAGATAAAAAAAATAGCCTTCCATGTGCTACTTTGCGTTGGAGAACGTCCGTTTCGGGGTTGAATAGCATTTTTCTTTTATAATTTGATTTTATTTTCCATCATCAATGGTTGACTTCGCAATATGCTCTAATCTAGATTTGATGCTTAGCTGCATACAGAGAGCCGAGAAAATTAAGGATGGCACCTACACTCCAGCAACTGGGCTATTCTAGTGAAGGTTGAACTTGAATCCAAGTACAAATCAATCATTTTTCGTCATCTAACAAAACTTGTGGTTCCTTCTTGCTATTCTACAGGGGTTTGACTACTTATAATAATAAGGTTTAGTTAATATGTAAGTCCTTATAATTTGATCTAATTTTTAATTAAATTTCTATAATTTTAAAATTTTTTAATTAAGTTCATATATTTAATAAATTTTTGTAATTATCCTTGGAGCAATTTAATATTATAAAAAATTTTAAAATTTTATATAATTTAATAAATCATCACCCAATTTTATAAACTTAAATATATAAATTTATTAAATGTAACAAAAAATTTTGTAACAATAAATTACTTTAGATATTTATTATAAAAATTTATTTAATATAGAAACTTAATTAAAAAATTTTAAATTATAAAGATCGAATTAAAAATTGAGTCAAATTATAGAAACTTATAAATTAATTAAACCTAATAATAATTAAATCAATCTTGATCGCTAAAAATTATCTTAGCTAAATTCTCTCGATAGACATTTCTCTTGAGTCTCAACATAGGCGACACTCATTAGTTCAAAAAGAACCGAAAGAATAAAAGAAAAACAAAACTCATGAAAAATAATATAAAAAACTTCTATATCTTCTTAATTGCTGTATATGATACTGCGAAAGAAGAAGCAGATTGTGCAGAATTGCATGGGCCATACAATATTAGCGCAAGCAATAATGTGCATGGATAAAGGATACAACAAAAGCAATCTAGTAATTTCATTTTGGCTTCTTTTTTTTTTGGGTCCTCTCATGATTTTACCGGATATCGGTTGTGAGATTCATGATCTACAGTATTTGCGAACTGAATGTCTCTCCACTTTTTTTTTTTTTTTCAACATGATTTTATTTTTTCATTTTAAATAGAGGTGGTTCATTTTTTTCCTCTTGTATCGCATTGAACACCTTAGTAGACTTTATGAACTTCACATGCAACAATTATGAAATACGATAAATGCATCTATCAAATTACTCCAAAAGAAGATAAATTAAAAATAATAGCCTTGGCTGGTGCACCTTTCAGAAAAATGCCTTCCTCTTTATTATAGCGTTGGCCAGTAGATGTGAACTGTAAACACACATTGAATAATTTGTTTGACACTATAAATGAATATCTAGTTGTACATAAAATTAGTTTAGAGTTAGTTCGAAAAATTTTATATTGAATCTATTAAAATTTTAAGTAAATTTTTTAGTTTTATCACGAAAAAATTTGCTTTAGAATATAAAGATTTACTAAACTTAGAAGTTAGAACAATTTTCGAACTGAATGGCGAAAATGTAACAAAATCCGCAACTACAAGTGAGAAACCGGAAAAGAAGACAATCATAAAAAGAAGACAAAATTGATATCAGCGGCGAAATTTCAGGGGCTTAGTAGTCAAAAAAACATTAAAGTGGTGGGCTGTTTAAGCTCTAGTTTCACTTTAATAATGATGTATCATAGTAGATATATAATTTAAGTCATAAAGTTTTCTTCATAACTTTACTTTGAAGCAATAACTAACAACCAAAACGCGTTAACAGCGCCGAATATGATCAATATGCTACCTTAAACCAAGCAAGACCCTCCATTTTTCAATTCTTTATTACCATGTCGCGCGTTCCTTGTATACATTATATAAACAAGGGCTTCAGCAGTTCAGCCTTCAAGCCTACTTGGGTGTAGCTCTTGAAGTGAGTCACGCTTTGAGCAGAACCGAAGAACTGGTACTTTTCAATGCTCATTTCACTTTTAGGAACTCGACAGTGAAAGTGATGCTTCATTTTCACTTCCTAGTTTCCAGCATTGTTTCCTTTTCTCTTCAATAAGGTCCTAGCATTGACATATAAGCGTGTTTTTCTCTCTTGTCATTTGTTTTTGTAGACTTAATGATGGGAAGCAAAGGTTTGCTCCGCCTGTTCTGTATTGTTGCTCTGGCTCTGCTGAGTGTGTCTTTGGTACACGCAGAAGATGCATACAAATACTTCACATGGACTGTGACTTATGGAACTCTTTCTCCTCTTGGTACTCCCCAGCAGGTGGGTTATCTATGAGCTTTCAATGGATCTGACATATAATCTTTTCTTCGCATAAATTGGTGCTAGAGGGTATCTTTGGTTTTTAGCTCTTCACTTCCTAAGTCTAAAAGTTTTAGTGCTTGATATTTTGAAGGTGATTCTGATCAATGGTCAGTTTCCTGGGCCTCAACTTGACTTGGTAACCAATGACAATGTAATTCTCAACCTTATCAACAAGCTGGACGAGCCACTTCTACTCACTTGGTGAGTTTTTCTGTTTACCGGTGCCTCTTTTCCTGCTTTAACTTAAAATGTTAGCTTTATGGTTTGCATTTACTCCCTTCTCTGCATATATCAACTTCTCATGGTTTCATTGTGTGCGTTTTCATGTGTCCGCAAGGAAATTGAGGGAATCTCTGGTCTCTTTAGCTTAATCATGTTAGATTTTAACGTCTTGGATGAAATGAGGTAGAAAGGAACGTAGCATTGGTGTTATACATGGCTTTTACTGTTTTAACTTCTACAAGTACGGCAATTTTAGACCACCTTTTATGACGAATAGCGGTTTGAACTATATAAAGTCACATTTTCTTCATTTTAATTTTTAATCCATTCCTTACATTACTAGATGCACTTGGATTTATGGGAAAGTGGGTCGCAGTCTCAGGGAATATTCAGCTGCATTTAGCTAGAAGAGTTGCACTGCTATTCACTAAATTTAGACATCTTACAAGATTTTAATCAACGCCAGAAAGCCAAACAAATTATGTTTCCAGTTTTCTAAGATATCTGACGTTAATGTTTCTTTCTTTTGGCCCATAAATGGAAAGATTAAGATAACGTCATAGCACATAGGTCTGCATTTTCTTGGTAAAATTACTCATAATATGTGGTTGTGGCATTTTATTTAAGAAAATGGTTTGACATTTTTGTCTTAAACCAGGAATGGCATTAAACAAAGGAAAAATTCATGGCAAGATGGGGTATTGGGAACCAACTGTCCCATTCATCCAAACTCAAATTACACTTACAAGTTTCAGGCCAAGGATCAGATAGGAACCTACACATATTTTCCATCAACTCAACTGCATAGAGCAGCTGGAGGGTTTGGAGGACTCAATGTCTATCATAGATCAGTCATCCCAGTCCCTTATCCATACCCTGATGGAGATTTTACTTTACTCATTGGTGATTGGTACAAGGCCACCCACAAGGTAAGCTAGATTACATTTTTGTCTACCTTCATCAACTTGTGCTTTAAATTATCCTTCATACTGCTTGCTTGTGGAGGAATTGTTTGAATATATATATCTCATAGATAAAATGGATCCCAATGTCTTTCTAATAAAACATTTCCAATGATAACGACCTTTTTATCTCCTGGTTACAATTCCTCAATGCATTGTACTTCCTTGAAAATTTGCCACCTGGGATTGGAGTAGAAAATAGAAATTCGATTGATATTGGTTCTTATCATGTTAACCACATTCAATCTTCTTTTGTTCTGATATTTGCAGACATTAAGACAATCTTTGGATTCCGGAAAATCTCTTGCCTTTCCGGATGGTCTCCTTATCAATGGCCAGGCACATACTTCCCTCAATGGTGACCAGGGTAAGTCTTCTTTCAAGGATATAGTTCATCACTTTGCAAATTCTAAATAATCCATTTAAGCATTTTCAAATTTGCACTTACCGGCATCATTTATGCTCACTTTCAGGAAAGACCTATATGTTCAGGATCTCAAATGTCGGCATGTCAACCTCAATTAACTTCAGAATTCAGGGTCATACCCTGAAGCTAGTTGAAATTGAAGGATCACACACTGTCCAGAACATATATGACTCCCTTGATGTGCATGTTGGCCAATCAGCTGCAGTGTTGGTAACCTTAAATCAGCCTCCAAAGGACTATTACATTGTTGCCTCAACAAGATTTTCCAGGAAAGTTCTCACAGCAACTGCAGTGTTACACTATACAAACTCTCATTCCCCAGCTTCTGGACCTTTGCCTAGCCCCCCGGCTTACCAATATCACTGGTCTGTGAAGCAAGCAAGAAGCTTCAGGTTAAAAAAAATTTTCTAACCAAAAAAAAAGATCCTTGAGTTTGCTATGATGTATCTATAATTTTGATATGTTCAAAATTGATTGTTCCTGCAGATGGAATCTGACAGCGAATGCTGCTAGGCCTAATCCACAAGGGTCATACCACTATGGGAAAATAGCTCCTGCCAAGACAATTGTATTGGCCAATTCAAAACCTTTGATTAATGGAAAAGTGCGTTATGCCGTGAACCAAGTTTCCTTTGTCAACCCTGATACCCCTCTCAAGCTTGCTGATTACTTCAACATTCCCGGAATCTTCAGTGTGGACTCAATCCAAAGCTTTCCTTCTAATGGCCCCGCTTCCGCACACATAGCTACCTCGGTAATTCCAACTACTCTCCATGATTTTATTGAGGTCGTTTTCCAGAACAATGAAAACACCATGCAATCTTGGCATCTTGATGGCTATGATTTCTGGGTCGTGGGGTATGTCAGCTTCCTTTTTCTTGATGTTCCTATTTTTGCTTCAATCTTTCTTTACGTATTACAGAAGCAATCATCTCTACTTAGAATATAAGCTTAAGAATAGAGAGTTTTAATGATGCTCGTTGCTACAATTACAGTTATGGTTTCGGCCAATGGACACCAGCCAAGAGAAGAACCTATAATCTAGTGGATGCCCTGACTAGGCACACTGCACAGGTAACTAAAATAACAAATATCTAAATTGCCCAAAAAAAAAAAGTTAATCAATAAAATTAAAAAAATCAAATCATAATAAGTCACTATCCACCATAATAACTACCTACCATGATTTGTTATTTTCTTAAAATTCTATTGATTGATTACGTTGTTAGTGCATAGAAATTATTCTCTCTCTCTCTATATATATTTGTTCCTATTTGTTTCCTTCTATATGCTTACGTTGTGCTCTTTAAATTAATGAAGGTATATCCAAATGCTTGGACTACAATATTGGTGTCCTTGGACAACCAAGGAATGTGGAACCTGAGGTCCGCAATATGGGAAAGGCAGTATCTTGGGCAGCAGTTATATCTCAGGGTTTGGACTGCTCAGCATAGCCTTGCTAATGAATATAATATTCCCGCTAATGTCTTGCTTTGTGGCAAAGCCGTCGGACATCACCCTTAGTAATTAACATCAACAACCAATCTTCCGGTGTCATTTCCTAGTCATAAGGGTTTGACTAAAATAGCAAAATTGAGAGAGAAAAAGATGGAGAGAAGTTAATTTCTCAAATTTCTGGTTGAAATATGTAAATTTGAGGAAGACCTCGTATTGAGATTTCATTGTTCGTACTCATATACATTTAGCAATTGATTAGTTCGTAGTTGATCATTTAAGATCATAATGTACAAATGAACGAGGCTAGATTCCATTCGGGTAAGCGTAGGATAATTATGGGTTATTAAGATTCCTAATAATATTACACACTTACACATTTGCACATATACCAGATTATCTTACTAACCAATTATCAAGTTTGTTTTAATAAAAAATTAATATATGATTAATCATTTTTTTTATATAATTAGATAAGGCTCAACTCTCAAAGAAAGAGGAGCAAGAGTATGTTAAATTTCCCCCAAAAAAAGAAACACAAAACACGACAATCCACTCCACCAAAAACATGCCACTCAGAAAACACGAAACTTGAAACATAGCACTTGAAATGTGATACTTGGATATTTGATACACAAAACTCGAAACATAACACTCGAAATGCGCTAACATGACTTATGAAACCATGAAACACCTAGAGCCCCTGCAAGCAACCCACCAGAGGAAAGCAAGTGCACCACTGCCAATCCTACTCCAAAACCATAATGCATGACCACCAAAACGAAGCCATCCTTAATGACGATATTAGCACCAGCCACAATCAACACTGCCCCTAGCCCATGCAAATTGAAACAAACAAGGCAAAATCTAGGCCAAGGCACACTAGAAAACGAACACCCACATCCTTAACTCGCTTCGAACACACAACTATAGCAATAAGATCATGGACTTGCATGGCAGGGCTAGCTTCAACAATATAGCCACTCCGAGTGGAACACGCCCAACCATGACTATTGACAATGCTACTAAGGGACTTGACACCATGAACCACAATGATGCAGAACCCCAAGGATATAATGATCCTGAAACCCCAGATATACACTTTGATAAGAAACAAGTAATAGGATAAATACCCTCCCTACTAAACCCTAAGAAATGCTTCTTAGAAACTTAGATAACTGGGATAAAAGATAGATGAAATTGAACAAATATCATAAGAGAATTTACTTTTGTAATGGCCTATTCAGTTTCTTGATGCAACAAATAAAGATGATCACTCTTCACTTGTATACACTTGGGAGTTTCTTTAGAAGAAACCAAAAAATGAAATTTCATTCAACAAAAAGCTACTACTACAATAGTTTATGAGGTATTTATACCTCTTACATTAGGTTAAAATATTTCCTAAACCCACTAGTAAAAGGCCCAAGCTACTACACTAGAAATTAGGCTACAAAGCACCTCAAAATAAATACATTTCTTCAAACAAAAACTAATAAACTTAATAAATAAAACTTGGCTCAATATGGACTTAACACATTTTATTACCATTGTGCCACAATTAGAGTCTTGGGCTGCTCATTTTCAATATTTGGCTCATTAAGCTTTGTCTTCTTTTTCTTAGCCCATTTTTGATACATCTATTCCGTAAATGACTTGGCCCGGTTCTCAAAGCTTTCTTTCAACCTCCTTGCTCTCACCCTTGTGATAGATCCCACAGGCATATTGAAATCCCCATCTTGCCCTCTATTGTTGGAATGTCCAATTTGGCCTCCTAAGCTTGTATCATTCCCTCCCTCCTAAAAAAGATTCGTCCTCGAATCTGCATCCATATCAAAAGGAGAAAGGTCAAAAACATTAAAAGTAGCTGAAATATTATACTCACCTAGAAGATTAATCTTATAAGCATTGTCATTGATCCTCTCCGGCGCTTGAAATAGACCATCTCCACTTGCATCAAACTTGGACTTCCTTTGAATAGGAAACCATTTCTTTCTCAAATGAACCTAAACCAAATCACCGAGTTCTAACAACTTGTTTATGACCCTTATTCACTCTTTGGGTTGTCAACCTGCTTCTTTTCTCAATCATCTCATGTGCCTTCATGTGTATTACTTTAACCTTTTTAGCCTTGCTTTCACCATCTAAACTAACAAGATCACTCAAAGGTAAAGGCATCAAATCTAAAATAGTTAAAGGATTAAAACCATACACAATCTCAAATGGAAAAAAAAACCTGTAGAAGAATGTATAGTCAGCTCAATAAAAGGCAAATGATCTTCCCAAGTTTTCAAAAGAAACAGTGCCTCTAACTAGCGCTGCAAATTGATTTGTTATGTTGCATTAGAGATATACGAGTAGTCAATATTGAGATGTGAAAATTAACATTAGAAGAATTTAAATTTCTTTGTAGAAAATTTCATTTAGACAATTAGTAACGTTTAGCCAATTTGAAGGAAAAATCGATTTGTTTACAATATATTGTAATGCAAGAACTGAGTTGATAGAAATTTATACTGCAGGATGATATAAGTGCCATTTTAAAACCCTAAATCATGCAACTAGAAAATAGCCACCTAACCCCTATTTGTTGGCCAAATCATGGCCATCTACTTGTAAATTCAACAAAATCTAAACTTCTACTTAAATCCACCAATTATGCTCTTTTCCTATTCTTCCAACTTAGTCTGCAAGTCATCAAATCCTTCCCTCCATGTCCCCAAAAGCTAGCTTATTTACTGCTTCCATCTTTATTTCTTTCTCCAACTTTTACACCTTCACTTGAGCTCTTGGATTTACTTCCATCTAACTTCCTTTTTTGCTCAAAAATTTTTACTCTTTTACTTGTATCTCATCAAGAAGCCTTAAACTAAACCCAAACTCCTCTTCCCTTAACTAATTAGCTTCAGCCCATCTAAGAGGAGAAAGGGGTCTACACATATCTCAAGGTCTTGGAGGAGTAGCATCATCAAAATCTCAAGTAGGAAAGCTCAAATTTTGGATTTTAGGTAGGATTTCTTGGATTTGGTTAAAACTTAAGGCTTGGGATTGATTAGGGTTTCAATCATATCATTCTTTATTTGATGATGTTTGATGATAATATGACTTATTTGTAGTGATTTAAGATAAGAATCATTGGTTTGGGTTAAAGATTTGATTAAAAGACTAGAAAGAAACACAAACAGAAATATTGTGATAAAACCCTAAGTATACTATCCATATAACAAGCAATATGGTTCTATCTGTAGGTATCAAAATTGAGTGAAACTAATTTTATATGAAACTAGACTTCCAAAGCTTTCCAACCATATAAATTATAGGTTTATTGGATTTAAAATGAAAGAGTTATAATTTTTAGAAGTAAGTTGTTGAATTTCACTCATTGTCCTAACCAGTATGTGTTATGAAGGGTATAACTCACTCTATACAACTTCAAATTGAGTACAATCAATTTTTTTGGGAAGCTAATACATAGAACCATGCCATAAAAGTTTCAGACTTAGATCTTAAGTACGTTACTCCTAGTAATTCTTCAAAGTTACCCTATACTCTGATCGGGTTGAAATAGGGTAGTTTACTTGAGGATTACCTAATGAGGACAAAACTTGTTGGGATTGAAAGATAATCCAATTAGCTACAATTTGGTATAAAATTTGGATAAAGATAATGAAAGATGGAATTTTAGTGATTTTCTAAAATTAAGTACTCGAGTTTGTCCTGAAACAGGGTAGCTTTGGGTAAACTTTAATAACTCAACTTATACACCTCAAAACTTAATAGGACTAAAGGGATTTAAAAATAGACTAATAAGACTATGACATATTAAATTTTTATATTAAAATGAGTTAAAAATGAAATTCTGCCACAAATTATAAGAATAGGGTAGAATTGAAGAATCTAAGGTGAATTGCCAACATTAAGGCTTAGAAACCCTACAAGACATAATAAGACAATAGCTGCACTTTTGGATGTAATTCCTTGTTATATTAATGTGATATTGATATATGGACATTATGATTCTATTTATTATGACTGGCTGATTGAGATGATGTTGTCTCTATTTGGGAAAATCTCCTATTTCAACTGTTATGTTGCCCGATTTTCGGCAGAATTATATACATTATGCATCATGATTATGATTCCTCAAGCATATGCATTCAAAAATATATGATCAAAGATATGATGATGATTTCATATTACTTGGGCTAGCCCCTAAATGAATTAAGGGGAATAGATCGGTGGAAAAGTTAGGGAAAGTAAATCTAGCGATCCTGTATAGAAACAAGCTTGATCCTGAAATGCAGATTATTACCTAGTAGCTATACGACCAAAATACTCCCAAGGGCCCAGGAATAGAAAAGAGATGATGAAAGTTAAGAAAAGAAAAGTCAAGTACACTTGCATCAAGAGTCCAGTTGCAGTTATTTATGTAGATTATTTATTTATCCTTTAGCTTGCTATACTTATATTTAGATTCTTTCTCTAATTACAAAATATATGAATAAAATGAACTCTGCTTCGGATAATATAGTTTCAAACTATAAAACTAGGATTTATGCTCTATCATTTATATTGTTCACATTTTTCTGAAATAAACTAAAGCGACTGGGAATGATTGTGATATATTGTAAGATAGTCTAGGAAATCTAATTGGGAATTTTCTTATTCTCACTCTTCTGTGTCATTGTCAAAAGATAGTGATGGTAGAATTGGCACTCCTCTCCAAATTACTTGAGTGGCAGTGGTACTACAACCCTACCTCGGACTCTTTATTTCTGTCAGCGACGTCTCACGTGTACCTGTACAAATTTCTTCGGCATGTTTTTACTGTTTATATCTCGAGTTTGCTTTCGATCCTTGGACTCCATCTGATGAGACCTTACTATACGAGACTCTTTCAGCTACTGTATCACCTTAGCCCTCTCTTTCAGCTCCTCTAGAGGATGATGCCTCAGAGGCAGACAATCTCCTCCCTTTTCCATGTTCCTGCGAGTAGTGATGGTTCACCTGGTGGTCCCGAGTCTGTAGGCGGAGACTACTTACGGGAGTTTGACAGACCTTTTTGAGTATAGTGCTAGTTCTACAGCATGGTCCTCTTTTGAGTATACCTTGTGAGGGTTTGGGCCATAGACTCAGTTTCAATTTCATTTTGGTTCTTATGTATCTATGCTAACTCTCTATGGTTGTCGATATAGGAACGTGTACTGAGACTTATATATATCTTTGACAAATGTTCTATAATTATTTGCTATAAATTTTATTTTTGCACTTTATATTCTTTCCTTCCGATGTACCACATTTTTATCTTACAAAATTAATAGCGCATGTTTATTTCACAGATAAACAAAAGAATAACTAGAATGATTTATGGAACCACACTAAGATTAATTATCTAAAGTATAATAAGAGTAAGTTAGTATAAGTAGCAAACCCTTGAGTATAATATTATGACTTAAGTATAATATTGTATCTGGGAGGGTGTTACAGCATGCAATAAAATCCCTAAAGTTTTATTCATCACTTCAATTTCACTAGCAGCTTGTGGGTGACAAGTAATAGAATATAACAATTTGGTTCCCAACTTACCTTACAACACCTTCCAAAAATGACTCAAAAACTTCACATCACGATCAGAAACAATAGTCTTAAGGACACCATGCAAATGCACAACCTTTGAAAGGCTGTGCAATTTTCAAAGGTTGTGCAATTTTATAATATGCAATAAAGTGAGCTCCTTTACTACAACTATCCACTACAAGAAAAATGCTATCTCTACCCTCCCTAATTTTAGGCAATCCAAACACAAAATCCATATATATGTCAATCCAAGGATGAGCAGGAATAGGTAAGGGTGTATACAAACCATGTGGCATAGACTTGGATTAAGCTTGTTTGCATGCAATGCATCTAGCACAAATCCTCTCAACATCCTTTCACATGTGACACCAATAACAATGTTCAAACAACACATCCAAAGTCTTATGCACACCAAAATGATCACTACAAGAAAATCAGTAAATAGCAACCATTTTTTCGGTCGCTAAAATAAGAAAATCGGTCACAAAACTTGGTAGCGACCGATTTAGTGACAGAATTTTCGGTTGCTAAAATGCTGGTGGCTAAAAGTATTAGCGACCAAAAAATCAGTCTTTAAAATTAGAGACTGATTTAATGAAAATGTGTTAGTTACCAGGTTTGGAGTTAGCGATTGAAAAATTAGTCACTAAATCGGTCGCTAAATTGTAACCAATAAATTTTAGTCACAAATTCAATTTCTAATTTTGAGACTGATATTTCGGTCACTAAATCAATGTCTAATTTGTGACTAAACAATTTTCGATCACAAAATTAGTTGCTAAAGCGGTCGCTAGATCGATTACTAATATTATGATTGTGTTTTGTTTGGTCATGCCATTCTAAATTTCGGTCGCTAATGTATATTTCGGTCACTAAATCGGTCGCTAAATTTAAAATCGATTACTAAATCGGTCGCTAATACCTGATAATGTTAAAATGAGCATTTTGCATTCCTTGAAAGCCCAATTTTAAGTACCTGAAATTCAAACAATTTCACCAATATAGAGACATAAATTTTATATATCAGTCCAACTAAATAAACTCCTAATACTAAACAAGTATTAAACATCATACAAAAACAAGTAATATTCATTAAATTACAAAACATAAAGCTAGATAATATCAAATCCTAAATAATTATCCTATGATAGTCTTAATAGTAGTCCTACTCTTAGTCCCCCTCTACAAGTTAGTAACACAAGTCCTCCTTGAGTCATCCTCATCATCTCCTTCATCCTCTTCATCATGCTCATTTTCCCTCTGATTTATATCTTCTGCTATTGGTTGACACTCAGGGAGCTAAAAATTCATACGTTTCATCATTTCTTGTAGTAGTTTGTTATTGAATTAGACCTAACTCTCAGTGCTCTCCAACCTTGCCATAAGTGCATTGTTTTCATCTTGCATTTTTTTCAAATTGTTTGTGCTCTGTTCTTCGCACCCACTCAATTGATTGAGAGTTGGAGCCGTGGTAATAAGGCCTTCTATCAAGCATAGTAGACTCCAAGCCAAGTCCATAAATTCTCCCCTTTTTTGTTTCAGCAGTGTCACGCCACACATCTAACTCACTGGGCTTATAACTTCCTTCCTCGGATGCCTTTTGAGTTGCTTCATCCATGGCATGTGTAAATGAAGTATGCACCCAGAGAACAAAAGGAAGTATAGCAAATGAAATTTCAACAAGTATAAGGTTTTGAGATTTAAAAAACAAATATTAAACAAATGAAGAAATAGTTTATTCCCAAATTGTCCAACTTGGACAATTCAAGATTCAATACAATGAGCAATACAAAGATGTACAGAAGCTCACAATATTGAATCTCAAACGGGAATCTAAGGTTTCACTCAAATTATTATACAATAACACAAAAGTTAAGAATCAAAGCATAACATCAATTGACAAACCAATTAGTCGGCATAGTTTAAGTGAGATTGTATGGTCAATAAAACAAATTAACGTACCTTTGTGAGATACACTAAAGTGAGGATAAATAGGGAAAGTTTAAAGACAGGTTACCACTAGCTTTTTAAGCAATTTCAAATGTGAACCCTGCTATACGAAGAATTGTAAAATATAAATATCAACTATTTTTTACATCTTAAAAATTGTTAACATGAAATAAATCAAAACTCACAATTTTTGAAAACTAAAATAAATGAACTTACATGACAAACTCTTCACAATTTGGATAATGTCCTTATGTAAATTAAATCACTTCCTTTCCCTTTCTCTAATCACTAGAAACACAAAAGAGAAAAAAAAAAATCAAACTAAGAATAACAACACACCAAACTCAATTAGGAAATCTATCCAATTGAAAATAGATGACGATAAAGTTTGAACTTATGATCTTATATATACTACCATATATACTACCCAAACCTTTTATCACTATACTACTCTTAATGACTTTCACAATTCTATTATTTAATATCTAAACAATGAAATGCAATAATTATTTCATTTATTTTATTATGATCCATACTATTCTATTAGTTTCCTTTCTATTTCACTAACAACAAAATATCTAAACATAAATTTCTTGAATATTTGAGATACTTTCTTCACTGTAGCTTTAGAGAATTGAGAAGTTGATGTTATTGTTTTAATGTATGTTTGTTTTGAACAATAACCCATTGTTAAAATTGTCGTGAAAAGTGGTATTTTTTCATTGGCAATCTAAACCAAGTGAGAAAAAAAAAGATTGTGGCTTTAACCAAATTGATAAAATTTATATCTTAAGCATGTTATATATATATATATATATATATATATATATAAACACTTATACAAACCTAATCATAATTCAAACAAAATTAATCTCGTATTAAAAATATATTGATAATGACAGAACGGTGTGACCAACTTTCAAACCATTCGCTATTTTTTCTTTTCTTTTTTCCCAGCATAGAGGACTTAATTGGCAAAGGATGATGAAGCTATCAAAACGCCAAAATACTTAAAGTGCTAAACTATCTTCTACCCTGGTGCCAGGTAGACCTTGTTTAAAGTTTGGGTAGCAATAAGCAGGGGAAAAAAATGCAGCAAGAGACGTGCATTTTTTTGCAGAAACCGACACGTGCAATACAAGTACAAAAGGAACGAAAAGGCATAGGCCATAGGCACTACGCTACTACAGCTAGCTTTTGCTCAATTAATGCTATATAAATACATTGACATAGATCTATGATTTTTTTGGCCTTAACTAATCTCTTTGAACTGTTCTTTCTAATACATCTAATATTCATTCTAGTGTTCTGAAAACATGTCTTCATATTTGTCCTTAAATTATAAATGAAGAATCAGTTTATTCAATGCAATCACACAGTAAGACAAGGTTTCAGATTCATGATTCAAAAAGTAAATAAAAAAACAAATAAGAAAATAAAATAATATAAGTTCTCTAACCTTATGCAGCAGCCCACCCAAAAAGCTGCTGCTGCACTTGTTGCGCAGCCCAAACATGAGACAGACAATGGCTAGACGGATGGCGAGACGGACAGCCTGCACTCGTGGCGGCGGCGGCGATCTACAACTACTACAGCTCCGGACTGACGGCTTGCGTGCAGGCAGCCTGACTGTGGCTGCAGGCAGACTAACAGCGACATGCACTAGTCAGCGTTGGACTTGCAGCGAACGGCATTGGGTGGCGTTGGGTAGGCAGTGGAGGCAAGGGGAAATGGAGGCAGAGAATAAGATGAAAACAGGAGGAAAAAGGGTGATGAAAATAGGGAAGAGAGCGGCTGCAGGTTAGGTTAAAAATTTGGGAAAGTTAAAAATTAGTGACCGAAAAATTGGTCACTAAATCGGTCTCCAATTCAATATTTAGAGACCGATTTAATGACCAATTAGTAAATGGCATAGTATGTCTAGACTAAAAGCACTAAATCGGTCTCTAAATATTGCATTAGAGATCGATTTAATGACCGATTTAATTATACAATACAAAAATCTGATTGGGATAAATCGTTCATTAAATCGGTCTCTAATTCAACATTTAGAAACCGATAATTAGAGACCGATTTAATGACCGATTAGTAAATGATAGTGCTTTGTCTTGGTTAGCAAAATTGGCCACTAAATCAGTCTCTAAATATTGAATTAAAGACCGATTTAATAACCGATTTAAGTATACAATACAAAAATTTGATTTGGATAAATCGATCACTAATCGGTCTCTAATTCAACATTTAGAGACCAATTAGTAAATAGTAGTGCTTTGTCTTGGTTAGCAAAATCGGCCACTCAATTGGTCTCTAAATATTGAATTAGAGACCGATTTAATTATACAATACGAAAATCTGATTTGGATAAATCGGTCACTAAATCAGTCTCTAATTCAACATTTAGAGATCGATTTAGTAACCGATTAGTAATTCGTAGCACTTTATCTTGGTTAGCAAAATCGGTCACTAAATCCGTCTCTAAATATTGAATTAGAGACCGATTTAGTGACCAATTTAATTAGACAATACAAAAAATTGATTAAGATAAATTGTCACTAAATCGGTCTCTAATACAACATGTAGAGACCGATTTAGTGACCGATTAATAAATGGCATTGGTTTGTCTTGATTAGCAAAATTGGTCACTAAATCATTTTCTAAATATTAAATTAGAGATCGATTTAGTGACCGATTTAATTATACAATTCGAATATTTGATTGTGCTAAATCGGTCACTAAATTGATCTCTAATCGAAAATTTAGAGACCGGTTTAGTGACCAATTAATAAATGTTATGGTTGAGTCTTGGCTTGCAAAATCGATCTCTAAATTTTTTATTAGAGACCAATTTTTCAAAATCAAATATTCGAATTGTAAAATTAAATCGGTCTCTAATCGAAAATTTAGAGACCAATTTAGTGACCGATTTTGCTAGCCAAGACAAACCAATGCCATTTACTAATCGGTCACTAAATTGGTTTCTAAATATTAAATTAGAGACCGATTTAGTGACCAATTTTCCAACAAAATGTTCTTTGCACTTATTAGTCACTAAATCGGTCTCTAAAAAATTTAGTGATAGATTTAGCGAACAATTTTTTTTCGTCAAGTATCCTATTCTGGTATTGTAAATCGGTCACTAAATCAGTCTCTAATTTTAAGATTTAGCGATTGAAATTTTGGTCACTATTCTAGTTAATTCTAGTAGTGGACCCATCAATCCACCACAACGTGATTCCCTAACAAGCAATTCTCTAGTTGAACAACTAGGCACACAAATTTTATTGCCACTAAACAGAAATCCTTCATGGTTATAGAACTTGTTAAATGCACCCTTTTCACATGCAGCATATATATTAGCAAAATCAAAGTCAGTCACATACAAATCTTTCAAATGCTCAAATCCTAAGAACTTAGAAGAAAGTGTAGTAATTAAAGCATATCTCCTAGATAAAACATCAGCAACTGCATTCTCTTTACCTTGCTTATAAGCAATCACATATGGAAAGGTCTTAATGGATTCCATCCACTTAGCATGTCTTTTGATCAACTTACCTGGACACTTTAGGTGCTTCAAAGACTCATGATCAATATGAATCACAAACTCTTTGGGTAGCAAATAATGCTGACAAACCTTCAAAGCTCGAACCAAGGCATATGGCTCCTTATCATAGGTAGAATACTTGAGTTGAGCTGCATTCAACTTCTCACTGAAGAATGCAATGGGATGTTTTTCCTGCATCAAAATAGCACCTATACCAATCTCAGAAGCATCACATTCTATTCCAAAGGTCGTACCAAAATTAGGCAAAACAAGAATAAGAGCATAACACAATTGATCTTCCAAAGTGTTAAAAGCAAGTTCCTATTCCTTTCACCAGTTTAAACCTAACATCCATTTTAATAATTTCAGTCAAAGGAATAACAATGGTAGAGAAGTTTTTCATAAATCTTCTATAAAATATAGTTGAACCATGAAAACTCCTTACCTCAAAAGCACTTTTAGGCATTGGCCATGCTTGAATAGCGTTCACCTTCTCCTCATCAATCTCAATACCATGTGCACTCACAATGAAACCAAGGAAAATAACTTTATCAATACAAAATATGCACTTTTAAGGTTGGCAAATAATTTTTCCTTCCTAAACACATCTAAAACAGCCCTAATATGTGATATATGATCATCCAAACACTAGCTATAAATCAAAATATCATCAAAGTAAACAACCACAAATTTACCTAAGAAATCTCGCAAAACATAGTTTATCAAATCCATGAAAGTGCTAAGGGCATTAGTTAACTCAAAAGGCATAACTAACCACTCATATAAACCATATTTTGTTTTAAATGTAGTGTTCCACTCATTCTCTAGTTTCATCCTAATTTGGTGATTTCTACTATTCAAATCAATTTTAGTGAATATGCATGCATCATTTAACTCATCAAGCATGTCATCTAACTTAGGGATAGGATGGCGATACTTTATCGTTATCTTGTTGACTACATAACAATTCACACACATCTTCCAAGTGCCATCTTTCTTTGGAA
Organism: Pterocarpus macrocarpus; assembly: GCA_031439585.1. NCBI lineage: Eukaryota > Viridiplantae > Streptophyta > Magnoliopsida > Fabales > Fabaceae > Pterocarpus > Pterocarpus macrocarpus. The sequence continues at coordinate 28,145,692 of CM062513.1, read as the reverse complement.
CTAACAAAACTGGAACAGCACATGGACTCATGCTTTCCTCCATGTACCCTTTTGCTAGTAGCTTGTTCACTTGCCTTTAAAGCTCCTTTGTCTCCTCAGGATTACTTTTGTAAGTTGGCCTATTTGGAATGCTAGCCCCAGGGACAAAATCAATCGGATGCTCAATCCCTCTCAATGGTGGTAATGCACTTGACACCTCATTGGCGAAAACATCATCAAATTCTTGCAGCAAAAAAACAAATCCACTCAATAAATCTAGGCTAAGGTTAGTTTCAGAAAGGAAAACCTCCCCAAACCGTATCAAAACCATTACTTTATTTCCTATAAAAGCACCTTTCAAATCTCTCTCTTTTGCATAGAAACATGATTTTTTCTCAATTTTTTCACTCTCTACTTTTTCTCCCTTTTCACTCTCTTCATTTTTCTCATTCTTGTCTTTTCTTTCACTCATCTCTTTCTTTTCACTCACCATTGGGCCCTTATCTTTATTCTTTTCTCTCATGGCCTCTTTTCTCTCTTTTTTTTTTCTTTTGCCTTACCTCCCAAATTCCCAAGAGAAGATTGTTGAAGCTTCACTTAATCAAGATATACCTCTTTGGCTAATAGCAGTGCAAGGGTGAACTTGTGACCATTATGGTTAAAGAAATACATACTCTTGTACCCACCATGTAGCACACATCTATCAAATTATCATGGTCTCCCCAACACATATGACTAGCCTATATGGGTACTACATCACATACCACTTCATCACTATACTTCCTAATGGAGAATGCAACCACAGCCTGTCTAGTAACTTTCATTTCCCACTATCATTCAACCACTGCAAATCTATGTGGTTTAGAATGCTTGTGACACTTTAACCCCCAACTTCTCAATTATTGCAGTACTAGCAACATTAGTATAACTTCCACCATCAATGATCAAGCTACATATCTTTCCAACAACTAAGCACCTAGTGTCAAATATATTTTTCCTTTGTTCCAAGTTGTCCTCCTTAGCCTATAATTCAATGCACGCCTAGCAGCAAGAGATTCACCATACACAGCATACTCTACATGTTCATCAATATCAGAACAATCCTCCAAAGGTGGCATACTATCACTCACATTAGACTCAACCATCGTCAGATTCAGACACAACTTCCCCTCCTCTAATGCCCATCATCCTCTTATTTGGGCAATCAAAAGCATAATGACCTAAACTTTGGCCCTTGAAGTATTTGATATCTCTATGTCTAAAAGTAGCAGTAGAAGAAGATGAATTAGAAATATCTTTCTTCTTTGCTATGTTTAGTCCCTTCTCCTTGGAATCTAAACCCTCATTCTACTTTGTGTCCTCATATTCAGTCCTCTTGTTGATGCTTCTTCATGAAGAAGGTCCTTGAAGCTTCGAAGAACAAGAACACAAATTAGCTCATTAGTGTATCACACTAATTCTTCCCCTTGGTGTTGGAGAAGATTGAAGAACTCTCTCCAACTCTCTTGGCCATGTATGAAATTGGGAAGGAGAGATGGTTTTGTCTCATATATATCATAAAATTACTTGGGGTGGTGGAGTTGCAACATGAACCTCCTTAGCCGCAAAGTTCCCTTACTTACAAATTCAAAAGGAAAATAAAACAACTACTTGGCCTCCAAGAAGCCATAAAGAGGCATTACTTGTCTTGATGAAGGACTAGGATTAGTTGTGTTAATTAGGAGTTAATTAAACTAATTTTATCTTAATTTACTTAAGCCTTCATTTCATTAAACTAATAGTTTCATGTTTCTGTTTAATAAATTCCTAATTTTGCAAGACTTTGGCCCAAGGCCTATTTAATTTTCTAGAGTTCATTTGGGCTTAGCCCAATAAAATTTGTGAGTCCAAATTGGTATCTCACCCTTTTCTTAATTTTTTTTATGATATTAATTTCTAGGATTCTCAATTAAACTACTAATCTTTAATTATCTAATCCTTAAATTAATTACTAAATTATCCAAATAAATTCTAAAATAATTACAATCCACTTTTATATATTTTCATTGAGTCTAAAAATGAATTATAATTTATTATAATTTTCTAGAGTTGTTTCTAAACCTTTGGGACCTTTTATCCTTAAAGGGTTCAAATGTTAGTCAATTTTATAATTATTATCTGTATTCTATTTTACCATAATACTTTCATCATGACTCGAGCTGTCTATCATTATGTCAACTACCTATTAATTGACAGAGATACCTCTCGCAATTTCTTGAATTAAACTAGGGTTGGGGGCTATGACACTAAGGATATTTCTATCTATTTCAAACCAGTCTTTAGCCTCTTTGTAACACCCTCCCAAGTACAGTACTATGCTTAAGTCATAGTACCACACCCTGAAGTTATTACTATTACCTGAGCGGACCTTATCTCGACAAAGAACTTCACTGCCTTCGGAACTTCTTGAACTATCTGGAGATAACACGGAAATAGGAGTGAGAATTTCGAATTCTCAGTAGGATTCCTTAAGTATCATACATAATGTCATCATTGTCATCTCCAGTTGCTTCGGTTTTTTTATGAAAAAAGTGAACATGTTATGTAAACTGTTTAATTTTACAGTTCCAAAAATATATTATCCGAAGCAAGGTTCATTTTATTCATACACTTGGCATTTGGGAGAGCTCATACAAACTCAATTTATGAATTATATTATGAATAACAACTGAAATATAATAAAATATAATAACATCAATACACTGGAGTCATACCATCTGCACATGCCTTTACTTGTATTTGAATTTATGCAGATACATAAAATTTACTTTTCTTTCTTCATCTTCCTTTTCATCATAAAATCTTTATATGCCACATTCCAGAGTATGATCGACATGTCATACCCCATCAGAGCGTGATCCCCATGTCACGATCATTAGGAATATGGGACCTTCATTCGGTACTTACACTAGCTGGGTTATGCCATGCCTCATGTAAGCCCTATCCCCTATAGTCACACTAGCTGGGTCAATGCCATGCCTCATATGAGTGGGGTGCTTGCATATGTTTTAATCTTTAGTCTTTAGCCTTTAGCTTATACTGCTCTTGGGTAGCCTGACCTTGGAGTGAGTTTGTCAGCTCAACTCGAGACCGTCGTCACGCCGACTCACCCAAAAGGGGATTCACATGCCTCTAGTCTTAGAGGGATCTCATTCTGGCCACATGTCTCTAATTGAAGGGATCTCTTTTGGTCACGTTCCTCAAAATTGAGGGATCTCATCTAACCACATGCCTTCAATATAGAGGGATCTCATCTGACCACCTGCCTCCAAGGTAGAAGGTAGCTGCCTACACAGGGAGGGATTCAAAGTGCAACTGCCTCTAAGTGAAGGGACCCACATCTTTATCTTTTAACTGCCTTCACAAGGAGGGATTCAATGTGCAACTGCCTCCAGGTGAAGGGATTCACATTTAATATACTTATGTCTTTTCATTCTCATGCATAATCAAGCATAGACATTCTGAATACGCTCACACATATGCTTCATCATTTATTTTCATATACCTCATATCATACTTATCTCATTGTTGCATATAGAATTTCCACGTACATAGTCATAATTGTATAGCTGTTCATATCATAAATTCCTTATAACATAAACACTCATAGTTTTATAAACTTCTGCCGTAAATTCGGCAGCATAACGGATCAGATCCGTTTCCCCATGAATAGTGTCAGTTCTCACGGACAAATCAGTCATAGTAGTATAATCAATCTAACATATCTATCAATGTAAAACTTGCAACCATCAACTCAAATCTTATATGTTCACTAACACTTGTGAAACCATCAATTTGGTCATTTCTGCCAATTCTATTTAGTTCTGCTTGAATTTTGTATAATCTATCTTTACTTCTATTCAACTCATTTAAACCTGAATTTTGGATATGTCATAGCTCTATGTGTCTATTTTCTAACCCCATTGGTCTCATCTCATTTCGATATGTGTAGCTCAAGATATTTAAATTTTGCCTCAACCTATTCGATCACTGATCCGAATTACACTCTTGGAAGTATAAATTCACTAAAAATCGAAATCAAGATCAAATCATACGGAATTGGTCTCATATTAAAGCTAACAGGACACCCTTTCATTTGCAAGAAGTTTTACTTCATTTGCTTTAGTATAGCTCGAGTTATAAGTCCTGAAATTCGACCTTCCTGAACTATCCTGCTTTAGCCTGGTTTGGACATAAGGTAACTTCCTCAAATCACTGGGAACAAATGGGATCATAACAAACTCGGAATTTCATCATGGGATGCTCCCTATGTGTAAGCTTTCTAACAAATTTAGTTTCACTCAATTTGGAGCTATGTAAGGTGAGTTACACCTTTCTCAAGTCACACTGCCCAGATGTAAGTCCTGATTCCTAGGTTAAATTTCAAAAATTCATATCTCTCTCAATACTAATCCAATGATCTTATATTATATATGTATGGAAAGCCCTGAATGTATATTTTCACATAAAAATAGTTTCAGTGGATTTAATCGGTTGTAGGTGGAGCCGTACACTCTGCCATACGGACTGCCGTGGGATTCCTTACTTAGGTAGCATCCCAATCCTCCACATGTCCTAGTTTTCTTCTTCTAACTCTAATTCCAACTCAAGATTTCATATTAATCCAACCATAGTCCATCACATACATCCAATATATCATCGAATACATGACAAAGAATAAAATCTCATACAGCCATAGCGTAAAGAATTCAAGAACAGAAATGGAATCCTACCTCTTTGGAGTGTGATTTGAGCTAAGTGTTGAAGCTTGAATTGTTAGAACCTTGTTAAACTTGAAGAAGTAATATAGTTGGTTGAGAGAAGAGAAGAAGGAGGCTGGAATAAGAGGGAGAGAGGGAGGCATAAATCAGCCAGAAATGAGAGGGAGAGTCTGACTTAAATACATGAGGGTAGTTAGAATTGTGAGTGTTGATTGGTTGAAATTTTGTGATTGAAGTTCGGCCATGTTTCCCTCTTTTGTGGCTAAATTGCTTTCCACGTCATCCCAAAAGTGGAGCTCGCTTCCATTCTATCTGAAATCGAAACTCGTCTCAATTCTGCTTAAAGTCAGAACTCGTGCTATTTATTTGCGAGATGAAATCGGATATCGGAAAACTAGTCTGGTATATTTGAGACTCAGAAGCAAAGTTGGACGTCGGAAGTCATACAGCTTACAATCACATAATCTCGGAACTCCCCAGTCAAACTCGGGAACACCAACAGATGGAAAGCTCCTGGGAATAAACTCGCAGATCGGAAATTGTGTACGACTTGGAAATCAACTCAAACATCTAAACTCGTGTCCATTCTAATTGAGTTCAACTCTAAGGCCGGAACTCGTTAGTTTCAACCCGGAGGCCAATACTTGTAACCATTATGTTAAACTATCAACTCGGAGGTCGGAAATCATGTACACTATTTTGAAACATGAAGTCCGAGGTCGGAACTCGCGTACCTCTTGCTTGGAACTTGGAAATAAATTATGAGATTAAAAATCGGGTCCGTTTTCTTTGAGACATAAAGTCGGATATCGGGAGTCACGCCCATGTTGGTCGAAAGTCGGGAAATGAGGAATACTGGTATGGTTAAGGTCGGAAGTCGTGAAAATTATGCTAAAATTCAAAAACGAACTCAGAAATCGAAAATTATATCATTTTATGTGAAATTCGAGATGAAGTCGGAAATCATGGGAACTTGAAGGTGAAGTCGAAACTCGGAACTCAGGGATGTTACACTCTTTCTATAAACCCTAAACCCATCGTACAACCTTCCCAACAATTTGGCCGGTCTAATGGCTTTCAAATGTTGCTGAACTTGAAAAAAGTCTATGCTGAAGATTATTCAATATCTATTGCCTTACCATTTTTGTTTTATGGTGTCTCTTCTTTACATTTTATTATTATTAAGGGTTAATTTGTAACAAGTTTAAAAATTTTAGTTTGAGGGACAGTGTTAGAAATGATAAATGTGACTAATATCGAATGAACTAGAAAGCGAAACACTAGTTGGAAAATCAACGCATGGCTTTTTCTATATTTTTCTTACAAATGGTTGATAACGATGAGATGTTAGATGATGAATAGAAAAGAACATTTGTTTTTATGTTCTAGGGGCACCTTAAAATTTCTCTCTTTCTCAAGATAGGCAAATCATAGAACCTTGAACATAGCCATCGGTGGAACTAGTTAAGAATGTGGAGGTCCTACCCCATGCTTTAGGAGCACCCAAAAATTTCTCTCAATTGAACATCATTGCCGCGATCACATGGCCATAATTTAATGCTACATGTAGTTTTGAATTTTTTTTTGGGGGGGGGGGGGGAGCTATGTAGTAGTTTTGAATTGTTGTTAGAGCACAATCATGTGTAATTCCATCCATGTTTCTACTATTTTCCTTACGAAATCAGTTATTGGGATCTATTCCATGCAATTATTAACTCTGTTTGGCTTGTTTGACATTGCCGGAATAACACTTAGAGTTGACTTAGTCATTATCAAAACTAGTTGACTTTAAAAAATTATTAATGAATAATTACAAGAGGTGCAAGATCTATCCTTGTCACAAATCCCTTTCTTTTAAACATATTTCTTTTCTTTTCTAGGTTTAATGCCTAATGTATAAACATACGCAATCGAAGCCGGCCAATTTCAAATACAAAACCATTTTAAAGGAATTTCGATTCGAACTTTGTTTTGTTTTTGTTAATGGTCGTGGAGTCATGTGAGTTGCCTTTAAAAAAAATAATAACACTTAAATCTATTAATTAGACTTAGTGCAGAACATTTCACATGAACTCATGAGTCAAAACTATAACAACTTGAGGACCTCATGAATGAAAAGCTGGCAATGTTCACACACTGATAGATTAAACATATGACCCCAGGATGGAAATGATTGAAAAGTTATATTGCAATTGTCGTTCCCATTTCTTTTTCAAAAATATGTTCATATTAATTTGTTTAAGATTTTGTTCCATTCAGAGATAATTGGAATGGGTTCATTGTGATCTGAGCTTAATACTATCATGTCTATCTTGTGCAAAATCACCTTTAGTGACTTGGTTTGATGTTATACATCCAACATAATACATGAACAAGGGAGAGGTCGGTTATCTAGTGAGGAATTAAGTTTGAATTATTGGAATGGGTTAATCGCGATCTGAGCTTCACACCATCATGTTTGTTTTGTGCAAAATTACCTTTCACTTGCTTTGATGTCATCCAACGCGATAGATGAACAGGGAAGAGGTCGGTTACTCGATTTTCTAAAGGGAATTAAGTTTGGGAGGTAGTGAGGCTTCTTCGATTTTTTAAAATCGTTATGTTTAAGACTATAAAATTAAATTTAAGAAGGGATATTTAGTACAAATAAAATATTTTTATGATTAATTTAAATTTTGATTTGCAAAATCAAAATATCAAAATATATTCTTAAAAAACCAGTACTTGTAAGATCAAATGTCTTATAATCTCCCCCCCCCCCCAACATCAATTCTATACTGTAATATATAGGTTTAATTAGTTTTGTAAGTCTTTATAGTTTTACTCAATTTTTAAATATGTTCCTATAATTTAAAAATTTGTAATTAAATCTCTACCATTATAATACCGTAAAATAAAACATAATATTACATTATTCTAGATGATTTGGCATGACATGTGATAAGATTATCCAACATCAAGCCATCTCATATCCATATCACTAACTAGAGACCTACTTGTATTTTGAGTGAAACAATAGGAATCTACTTGAATTTTGATTGAAATTATAAGGACCTACATGATCATCAAACATATAATTTCTAAAGTAAGTATAATACTCAACTAAATTAGTATTATTATTAGACAAAAATGCCACATTTTTTATTTATTGAATAACTTACTTTTAGGAATATTGTTGTAATTAACCACTTGTCTCAAATAAAGTAAACCTAAAATTTTTTTCTCATTCATCTCTCTTCACCTTTTGTTTGTGTAGAATTAATTTTTATTTGAGTCAATCATAAATGAGGAGAGGCGAGAAAAAAATTTTTGGGTTTACTTTGATCAAAACAAGTAACAAGTTATAATAATACCCTTAAAAGTAAGTTATTTAATGGATAAAGAATATCACATTTTTGTTTAATCATGATGTTGTAGAGGTTGTTAACTTCTACCAACACCAAAGAGAAAGGAAGCAAGTTACTAAAATCTGTTAATTATTTATACAATATCTTATGAATTTAATTTTAGGATAATTAATATGAAATATTATTATAATTTTTTTAAATATTTCATTTTTATTATAGTTATATAGAACAAAATGGGCTTTGGACCCTTATGCAAAGGGGATTGATTGAGAACATTACATTAGAAAATTTTCATTTTTTCTTCATTTTCAAGTTTTAATAGCAACTAATTTGCACTATCCCCTAACATTCCAACTCAAAACTTTTCGTATGGGTTGATCGGACTTATTTGTTTTACCATGTTTCTAGATATTCCTTGCATTTCCTTTTTTTTACTTTTGATAATTAAAAGGCTCAAAAACTTTCAATAAGAAAGGAACTATAGATCTATCAACAAACAAGCAAGCAAGATCTAACACAGATCATACATAAAGGACAAATTAACCAACAAAAACCTCAAAGACTAAATAAACAGAAGCCAAATAGATATATCTTAACCACCAAAGCATTCACATATCTAAACTAAAAAGTTAATCTTGCATATCCATGGAAGTTCTCCAAATCAGAGTTTATGTTGCCCCTCTATGTAACTCTTAGTGCTTAACTTGTTAAGACTTGATTTACTTCACCAAGTTTGCCAATCATCGATAATATACAATGCCGGACCATATAATTTCCTTAGCCTTGAGTGATTCTCCCTCTTTTACTTTCCTTTCTTCAACTAATGCCATACAACATGATGGTCATTTGCTATATTTAGGTCAAATAATTTCGTAAACAAAGTAATATTTATCGGTGCAACTGTCGAAATTTGCTTGCCTGATTTTTAAAATAGAGCATTTACTACTATAAAACTAAATGGTTAAAATGCTATACTCCGTTATTACATGGTAAGTTAATTTTATGAGCCAAACATGTAATACATAGTAATTTATTACAATATAATTTCCTACATCATTTAACTTCGCAAGTCAAAAGATATATGTGTAGATTGCATATTTTTTGGTTGAGAAAGACTTTACTTGTATAAGTGGAATGTCTTTAATCTACAATATATATGCAAACATGAACCATATTTAGGTCTCTAGTAGTTTTTGGGTTTATTTTACAATTTTAATTGTGAAAATATGGATAAAATATGTAGTATGATGGATAAATTATTTTCTCTTTTGATAGCTGTGTAATGGTGCTTGGTAACACTTCCCTCCTTATAAAGAAGGGAAGAAATGAAATGTTGAAATAACAGTTCAATATGAAATAATCTTATATTTTAATTTAATAAAAAATAATAAATGTTACAAAATTTGTTATATTTACCTTTAACAACATTGAAATACTAATTTAGCCTAGTTTTATATTTTGTTTAGGTTTAATTAGTCTCTATAGTTTCATTTAAAATTTAAGTAAGTCTCAACTGCCACATTAGATGTCACGTCAATGTTTCTAACAATTTTGTAACAGTTAGTCCCTTGAGAGATTTGATTGCAAATCTTTATTAATGTAAGAATCAAATTATAAATTTTTAAATTATAAAGACTTATTTAAAAATTGAATAAAATTACAAGGACCTATAGAATAATTAAATCTAATGTATATAACTCAATGAACTCCTACAAAGTTATTATATTTCTTTCTTGTCTTCCTTAAAATGTTAACTATAGAATTTAAATCCTTGATACTACAAATATAATTTATCTAAAATTATAATTAATTTCCAATGTGATTAATTACTTTAGGGTAATTGTTATCATATTTAAAATACTCAAACAAATTACTACTAACTCAAAATACTAATTTTATTTTCACGATTGCAAACATGTACCATATTATCATAAGCTTTGAGACATTACGTGTACTATTGTTACTTTAACGAATCAGTCAACAGTCTTAATTCATGTATCAAAGAGAAATTTTCAAATGCTCTTAAAGTAAAATATTCTCTTAGTCTGATTTATTTAATATTTGTTACATTAATGTTGTAGTCGTCTCTCTCTCTCTCTCTCTCTTTCAGTTTAAGCTGATGTGAGTAATAAGAATCTTTTAATCCAAAAGTAGAATTCCTCTTTATAAGATTTCTGAACCAAGGGTAATTATTTTACAAAATTCCTTCTCGATCTTCAGTTAAATTACTGAACCATCAGTGGAATTCTCGCTCCAACATTCTTTTATTTACCCGAAATCACGTTTTACGAGCTCATGTGCATTTACCGATCGCGGGAAGCAGATTGCTATCACTTTCTAAGAATTAGCAAGAAAGAAGAGTAATGATATTTGTAGATACAAAATAATAATAATACTAATAATAATAGATAAAAAAAGCGAATATCTAAAAAAGAGAGTAATGCAAAGTATTTGATAGCGATGAATAGTATCAATGTTGTGTCACTTAGCTTGCTTTCTTTAAATGTCTATTTTTAATATTTATATTTTATGTATAAATAATATTACTTACAATTAAGTTTATAATTTAATGATTATCTTTTGTATTTTTTGTTAAATCTGGAATGTCATGTGTTTGACTTCTATTAACCTCTCTTTGCCTCTATAAAACAATAATAATAATAATAATAATAATAATAATAATACTCGAAAAAAAAATCATAGATAGACGGGAGTAATGAATCCATACTAATCGATCACATTGTTTTCAATTTTGCTTCCACAACCACGTTAGACCTCTTGAATTGTTTTTTTTCCTAGTTGAAATGAAAAATAAGGCTCCTAATAATCTATCATAACATATTCAAGTTGAAGCACGCATTGAGCAGGTAATGAAAAGGCTCCACTTATGTCAAAAAAAAAAAAAAAAAAAAAAGGGAAAAGGTTCCACTACAACTTATTCTTCTAATCTTGAATCCGTGAATGAGTGCCACCTGTAATCTGCAACTAGACAAACTATATATGATGATTGTGCCAATTTGATCATGTACTTGCATAAATGTTATTTACAGCAGTTTCGTGCCCCTTTTTTTCTTCTCTTTTGAGTACAATACAACTAGTTATAATTAAAAAAAAAAAAAAAAAAAAGATGGATCCTCGTGGAAATTCATGCTCATCATGCTCTCTCTCTCTCTTTCTCTCTCTCTCTCTCTCGGTGTTTCTGAAATTTCAATTGAACTAACAAAGATATAATAAAGCTGTACGTAGAATTTACTCCACACTTATTGTAAAACTAATTAATGAGGATCCGCTATCGGCTGCGTCGCAACCGGTTTGTGCAGATCTCTTTTCCTTCCCTCCCGGCTACCACCGACTGAAGTTTAGTCCAAAAACCAACTCATCTTGGTTCACACTTTCACGAACAAACCATTTGAATAAGCTTCTCCAAAATCAAAAGCAATCGCGGATCAAATGAAGGCCTCAATATAATGATAAATAATAATTTTTTTCCCTAACGCGGCGGTCTTGCTTATTTCAAGAAATACTAGTCAACTTTGCAACTTGTGCATTTGACAATATTAAACAAAATAATCTAGAGCAGCCGTGAGTTGTGCAAAGAGTAATGCATCATGCATGTACAACATAGTAGTATGCGTACACATCCATTGTCCTCCACCCTGGCATCTTTCACAATATCTTCTATTCTGTCCTACTTATATGTGTAGGCTAGCATCTATCACTGTATACTCCATCCCCAATTCCACACCCTAGTTCTCCATCTCAATTACCCCTATCTAAGAGGAAGTTAAGAGTTTTGGTACGTTTTCAACTTTCGCATTGAATCTGAACTCCTACGGCTAAGGCATTTCTTTTTCCTAGGCAATTTCTTGACATGCAAGCACTATAAAGTATTCTTTCCCTTACACTCATTTTATAAAATGTTGATTGGTACATTTGGCAATATTACTTGTAACCAAATTTGAAAAAACTTTAGGTATTTCACCGGTCCAACCAATGTATTCATTGTTGTAGATATCTTATATATTCTCTAGTTCAATTTCATCAACACTCATAATTCATTCAGCACTTATAAAAGAACACTGCATATTTGGCAGGGTTTCATCAGACAAGATGAAGCAGACCTATTTACCTCCAGTTTTTCTTGGAATTTTGGCTTGCTGGGGTGCTCTCTCGGTTATAGCAGAAGACCGATATCAGTTTTTCACATGGGAAGTTACAAATGGAACAATTTATCCCCTTGGTGTACCTCAACAGGTTAATTGGTCATTTTCATTGTGGTTTTTGAAATGTCTTTCTATCATGCTTGAAAAAGTGGCTGACATTTATTCACTACCTTATCAGGGCATTCTTATCAATGGCCAATTTCCAGGCCCTACAATTGATGCCATCACTAATGACAATATCGTTGTGAATGTCATTAACAAGCTGGACGAGCATTTCCTCATTACATGGTTAGTGGTTCCTTTTTCCACAATTTATTTTTGAGTAGTGATAGGGAAATGAATTTTTTGCAAGGCAGTACGCAATATATATGAAAAAAGTGAGCAAAACGATAAAAATGCTTGAATAATGGGTCCCGCATAATTATTATTACTTTTGTTCAGTTTTTTTTTTCAAAAAATTATCAGCGTCTTGAACAAAATGCAAAATGCAAAATTTACCAGCATTTTGAACAATACGCTAGTAAGTTTTTGGATAAAAAAAAACTGAACAAAAGTAGCAATGATTATATGGAACCCGTCATTCAAGTATTTTTGTCGTTTTGCTCACTTTTTCCGTATGCATCGCGTACTGCGTCGCAAAATATGCGTCCCCCAAACATTTTTTTTAATTTTTTCTCATGATAAACTAGGATTTTGTTGGAAACGATAGCCTAATAACCCTTTTTCTCACGTGGTGAAAAATAGGAGCGGTATAAAACAGAGAAGGACATCATGGCAAGATGGAGTTTTAGGAACCAATTGCCCAATTCCTCCCAACGGCAACTGGACATACAAGTTCCAAGCAAAAGATCAAATTGGAACCTACACATATTTCCCATCAACCAAGCTCCATAAAGCTGCTGGGGGTTTTGGGGCATTCAACATTGCCCAAAGGTCTGTGATATCCATCCCATATCCTGCCCCAGATGGAGAATTCACCCTGCTCATTGGCGATTGGTACAAGACCAACCACAAGGTTAGTATAGAAATCTCTCACTTCAATTCTTTTATCCCTTATGCTTTTTACATGCTTATAGTTTATAAGAATTATCACGATAGAACACTATCTATATAGCCAAATCTACCTAGTGGAAAAAAAATTTTTTGTTATCGTTGTATAATTTAGAATAATTGCCATCATAACTTCGGCTGTTCTGCCATCCTAAAACTATTGATTTTTCTCTGTTACGATCGTAGAAGTTGTTATATTGAGTGTATGGATATCACCGATGAGGATTCTCTCATCTTAGCGTGAGAGGATCATATTATATAAGAGAGATGCATAAACAAAATTGGTAGATCTACATAAATAACAGTTTGTCTTATTATAATAAAATTTTTGCTTTTCCTTTCATAAAATAACCCTCTCATGTTAAGTGAAATGAGAATATCTAATGCAAATATTACTATTCAATCCATTTTAAGCCGCATGGTGGCCGTAAGCCAGTTAGGCTTAACGAGTCGTCATAAAAAACACCGACCACCCTAATGTTGTGGCCAAACATTTGCTAAGATGATGTGACATCTTGTATGGATGATTAATCCTTATGACTTTATTTCATCCCATAACTACCCTTTTTGTCCGACTTCCAGCTATTTCTTGGTTGAGTCGTTATTTTATAGAGTTTAATTGATATATATTGATGGTATAAAACAATTTTACACAATCAATCAATAAAAATGGGAGAAAGTGAGAAATTATAGTGAATTCCTCATTATAATGGATAATTATTTATATGAGTTGACATTTTTTTCTATTTCTATTGCCTGACAGTACATTAAATTCTATTTTATATATAAAATAATTGTTCGAAGTTCTAAGACGAGTGCAACTTTGAATTGAAGGTACTAAGGAGACTATTGGACGCCAGCAGGAAAATTCCTTTTCCGGATGCTCTTCTCATCAATGGCCAAAAAGATTCTTTTGTGTTTACTGGTGAAGCAGGTAACCATCTCCATCAACATTCAGTATGTTATTTCCTATAGTTTCAAAATGAAGATAGCTTTTTAATTTTCATTGAAATCACCTATTAAATTTGGCTGAAAATCAAATATTTTCAGGGAAGACGTACAAGTTCAGGGTGTCCAATGTTGGGATAGCAACATCATTCAACTTCAGGATTCAGGGCCATTCAATGACACTCGTTGAAGTTGAAGGTGCTCACACATTGCAGGAAACGTACGACTCCCTTGATGTTCACGTGGGCCAATCAGTGACTGTTTTGGTCACACTTGGTCAGTCGATCAGTGACTATTACATTGTTGCATCTAGCCGTTTCACCAGCCCCATTGTTCTCACCAGCACAGCAACTCTTCGCTATGCTGGATCCAACAGCAAGGCCTCAGGTCCCTTACCAATTGGCCCAACTACAGATGTAGATTGGTCCATAAAACAAGCCAGGACCATCAGGTAGGCTGTTTTCTTCACCAGAAATGTTATTTATACCGGCAATGGATCCTGAAATTTTCACGATTTGGTCATATTGTGATCTCTTAAGGTCTTACCTTTAATTCTCTTTCTTCCAGTGTTATGTTTGGACCTCACTTGCTTGATTAATTGTGAAAGATCACACGTTATCAAATCGCCTGGAAATAATTTCATGAGAGAATCTATTCTCTATTTATATCACTTTTTAAGATATCTCTGAAGGGTGTCCCATAAACATTGATTGAGATTGGATCCCAATTTTTTTTGCAACCAATGTTTAAGGGATTTCTCAAAAAACTGGTACAAATAATATTGCTCTTTGTTCACTGTTACTCTCTTTCTCAACTTGGAAGCCTCTTATCATTGCTTCTGACTTAGTTTTGTTGGTTGTTTTGAAAGGCTGAATTTGACAGCAAATGCAGCAAGGCCAAATCCTCAGGGTTCATTTCACTACGGAACCATCCCTATCGTAAGGACACTTCAATTGGCAAATTCTGAAGCCATAATAAATGGAAAGCTACGATATGCAGTGAATGGAATCTCCTACCTCAATCCAACCACCGCAGTGAAGCTTGCTGATTGGTTTAACATTCCCGGAGTCTTTGACCTGCACACAATCAGCGATGTTCCTCCTCCTCCAGGCACCCCTGCCAAACTGGGCGTATCTGTCATGGGACTTAGCCTTCATGACTTTGTAGAAATAGTCTTCCAGAACAATGAAAACACAATTCAGTCCTGGCACATGGATGGTTCTAGCTTCTATGTTGTCGGGTAGGAAAACTCAGCTTTTCTTGTTAATTGGATTTAGCTAAATTTCTGAATTATGAATATTCATTAATCCTTTGATAACTGAATCCAAATATTTTTTAGATATGAGAATGGCACCTGGACACCTGATAGTAGAAAGAATTACAACTTGGTTGATGGTATTACAAGATACACTGTTCAGGTGAGTAATAGTAAATTTTAGCTTCTCTGTGCAAGTATTTTTTGTTACATTGGCTAAGTGTTTCTTGTATTTGACTAATTGGTCTTGCATGCATGCGTTGGACAGGTGTATCCAAACTCTTGGACTGCCATATTGGTGTCTCTGGACAACAGGGGTTTGTGGAACTTGAGGTCTGCAATCTGGCCAAGGCGCTATTTGGGACAGGAATTGTATCTAAGGGTCTGGAACAATGAGCAGAGCCTATACACTGAGACTAATATCCCCGCCAATGCACTGTTTTGTGGCAAGGCTAAGCACCTCCACTAGTCAAATAGTCTGATAGTCTTCCAGATGGGGTTTTAATTTGATTATTGGCATAAGTTGTAAGTTGTAACACCGAATTTTCTCTTCATTTTCATTCTTATCATTAATTTGTTTAGAAATTTCAGTTACGAGGGTGTGACTGTCAAACAAAATGAAAGAAAAAAAAATTGCAGATCATGTTGGAATATTGAGGCCTATTTAGTAGAGGTGCCAGTCAATTTGCAGTTGTATTGGATTATTTCTTGTAATCATAATAAAATTGTTTTGCCACCTCGTTCCCCTTGTTTTCCACGCTCTGCATCCTTACAAGTTCAACGATCGCAGTTCAATGAGATTGCTAACCTGGCAGCAAGTACAATCAATAAAGACGGATCTGGTTATGTAATTTGCGAACTTACGTCTAACTTCCTTGAAGTTTTGGAAATTGGAATACAGTATAGGTATTTACATATTATTTTTTTCACACTATTTTTGCACCGATCATTAGATATATATACTGGTTTTATATAATATATTTTGATTTAACAAAATGAATTTAATAATATGCAAAAATGAAACTCATATCTATGGAGATCGTAAATTTAGTTTATATATAGAATTGATTTGCTTTGGTTAATCAATCAAATAGCTAACTCATCTAACTAGCTATAATCGTGTTTATCTCTAAATAACTAAACTAGAGTGAAATCCGCGCGTTGTGATTGTACTGAATATAGTTTTTGTTGTTAACAAGAAAGAGATAAGTGATATTATTGTATCATTATACAAATAATTTAGTAAATATTGTTAGAATAATCTAATGCGAAATAACCATTTAGTATAAAGAAATATATTTATTTATGATTAATTGATAGTTAGGTAATACAAGTAAAACAAAAAGTGTGTCCTTAATCACTACCAGAAACATGTAAATTACCGACGTAAATTCGGTCGATAATGCAATAAATAAAATTTCTAAAATTTCTAAAAAAATAATTGACACATTAGATATTCTATCAGAAAATCCGTCGATAACATAATATGGTGCGAAAAAGATATTGATGGAATTACTGGCAGAATATCCATCATAACAAACATATTTATTCATCATATGGTTATTGATGGACAAACCATCGGTAATATTTAATTTATTTTTAAAATTTTGTTAACAGAAAATTTCATCAATATACAAATTAATAACTGTTGAACGGAAATCGGCATATTATCAACGGAAGTTCCATCGGTATTCAAATTAATGACCTTTGGAGGGAAATCAAAATATTCGAAAGTAATATTAGTTAGTTAAACGTTGCATTTCATTTTTTTCACTACTGATAAAAAATCTGTTGGTAATGTTAGGGCTCAGAACTTAAATGCGAGTCCCTTCTTCCTCCTTCCATTTCTCTCTTTGGTAGCGAGTGTCATAGCCCGCTCTAAATTACAATTTTAAAACTTAATTACACTACTTATAGGATAGTGCAACCACGATCGTTTCACAAAGATGTTGATGATTATTTGATTAGTAACAAGCGGGTTTTGTTTGCATGCAAAAAACTAATTAAGAAAAGAAACTAACTAAAACAACACTAGCTTAAGAATTTCCTAGGGCCAAAAGCATATCTATCACAAATGTGCATATGATCAAACACATGGTGTGTGGCTAATTTGAGCTATTAGAGATACCTCTATTAACAACTCACAATTTTATCTAGAAACCTCTAGGCATAGAAACCTCTAGGCATTCAACTAACATACAATAGATTAGATAATTTAGACCTCAACTCTAATTAACCTATGTTGATTTTTAGCCCTAATTGCATTAACCTAGGTTTGGACCCAAACACAATTCCTAATTCTTTATTTACTCAAGTTCGTATCAATTAACAAATTTGTAATCACCCAACTAATTCCTCATTTATAAACCCACATATCAATATCATTCAATACAGGCATATAAAAGAGTAAGAGGCAAAGAATTAAGAAAACATATCATGTATTGAAATTAAATAGTAAGGTTTGAAGATACAACCCTTGAAGCCCTTTGGAGAATCCCTAAACCAGCCTTCAATTCTACTCTTCCATAGGAATTTACAACCAAAATAGAAAATTAAAAATGGTGATGGAGAGATGAGAGGGCGAGCAGAAGAGAAAAGAGAGAAAACTAATCTACTTTAACCTACAAAGAGAATCTAAATTCCTAAAAATGAGACTTCCTTTTTTGTCCCTATTTTCTCACTATTTATTAGACCTCAAATGTAAAAATCCAACATTTCCCTTGAGTCCAAATTAATCCTCTGCCTCTTGGCTTTAAGTAGATAACCAATTTGCTTAATTTGGACTTAAATTAAGTGAGCTACGGCCTAATCTTTATATCATATCCAGGTTGTACCTTTATTCACGTCAGTTAATTTCAATAACGAAGAAGCCCACCAAGATTTTATTATTTTGGAAAGTGATCTTCATATAAATTGAAGTTTTATGTCTTAACTTTCAAGTAGCATAGGTTTTTCATCAATCTAATATCTACAACTCAAGTTATGGCCCAATTAGTGTACACTATTAAGATTCCAATGCTAGTAGCCTTGATCCAATTTCGTGGCCCAGTTTGATCCACTAGATATCTAAATTCGCTTTTGACTTCTCATCAAAGTTGTAGATATTTCTCTCATATTTCCTACAATATAAAATTTGTAATTTTTAGAGGCTACAACTCAAGATATGCTCAAAATACTGAAATAGTATAAATTTGTAATAATACTAAAAAATACAATTAAGTTCAATTAGAATCCAAACTTATAAAATGTGTGTAATATTGATTAATTAAGCATAAAAAAGGTCCAATAAACTAAATATGAGAGTTAATTAATGTATTAAAATGTTACTTATCACTCTTCTCCATCCTCTCTCTACACTTTCTCTTCTTCTTCCTCACACCACCACCACTATCGCCACACTACCGCCATCACTGCCCTCGTTTGCCACTGCCACACTACCACCACCGTCCTCATTTGTCAGTGCCCCTACCCCCTGCCATTGCCTCTTCAATTCTATGGTTTGGATTCCTAACCTTTTGTGCTTATGAGAATTTTGATTCTTAAGTGTGGGTTCTTTGCATATGATGATTCAAAATAGTTTAGAGAATCAGCTGCCTTATTAAAGTGGCTATTTTTTTTATGCATTTATAATCCTAATTGTTCTTATAATCTTTTGCTTGTGAGATAATTATAACCTTATATTTTTAATTAAGTTACAGTTAAGTGAGAATGATTATTTTTGTAAAAGAAAATAATATACATTTGAGTGTACATGTGTGAGAGTATATCTCAAATATAAGGGTTGGTTTGAGGTAGGATTTCATTTTATAAGTGAGAATGAATTTTGGAAGCAAACATGTAACATAGTAAAATAGAATTTGTATGCTTATTCTATTAATTGTGTTGAAATTGTTGAATATTGGATCTAACTATTGAATTAATTGTTGTGGAGCCTCCTAATTTAAGGGAAGAATCTATCGAATTCATTAATTGTTGAATTAATTGTTATATACATATACATACATACATACATACATATATATATATATATATATATATATATATATATATATATATTTGTTTCAGATATGGTGAGCAAAGGCAAAGGTCGACTGAAGAAGAATAGTACACGCTCCACATTAGCCTCCACCTCCACCACTCCGAATCTAACCACTACCCCTACTACATTTACCCATACTCAACCATCGTTGGGCACATCCACACAGACTCCAACCACTGCATCTACCCTTACTTCACCATCTCCACCACCAGTGATCACCCCACCATTTAATAGGAGTAACCCACACCTAATAGTGGAGGAGCAGTTGGCTCATTAGTTGGACAGACACAAGGGTCGTCCATGGAGCCATTTATTCTTTTGATTTCGGACAAAAAACCTTGGTAAGTATTTTTAGAATTTTAATTTAATAAATTCACTGTTAGCTTGTTGTTATTATTAATTGGTATCTTAATTTTAATTTGTTATGTGTCTCATATTGTTGGCTCCCTACATCAAAAGGTCTCCATAAGATCATAGAGACCACCCGGAAGCTGCACGATTGGCCATACGAGAGTTTCGGCAAAGTCTCAAATGATGAAAAGCAGCGGTTGTTCCATGAATGGAAGGTAAAATGATGTTCAATTTCTATTGATATCAATGTTTTTCTCTTATATTGTAATGTATATAATCTTAGATAATGTTTTGCAACATTTGTATGTTCAGCAACACTACATCATTGACCTACGAGACGATGCTTCTTCAAGGCATTCAAGACTCATGCGGTGAAGCTGATATAGGACATGTACCTTGACATCTATAGGGGTCGTGATCCTAATCTGCAGTGGATAACTGAGGCCAACCTAAGGGCCTTGTGGGACTAATGAAAGTCGGACAACCTCTTAGAGAAGTTGGCAAAGCCTAAGGCTAATAAAGCCTCAGTGGATGGCTCACTCCATTGCAGTGGTTCATGTAACATCCCAAGTTCTAAAGGTAGACCAGGATAGAAGAAAACTCAGGCCCGAGATAAGGACAAAGCTATAATTTGGTAAACCGTAAAAAAGTAGGGACAAAATTGTAATTTTAGAATTTTAATGGCAAAGTTGTAAATAAGAGTTTGTGATTGTCGAGAAAGGCAACTGTAGAAAATTTTCAATTTTGAGATTTTTATGGGTACTACGACATTGGTAGATAACTAAAATGCCTATAATAACTTTAAATTAAGATCTTTTACCCACAATTTTAAATAAAAGTGTGAGATTGTTTACACAATGTTGCAGTATCTCGGGTAACTTGAAATATCCAAATTAATAGCTGACACCTTGAATAAATCCTCAAGGGTCCTACATTGTTTATGAACATGAGTATTAGTTAAAAATCCAAGGATGTGTGGCTAGAAACTAACAACACAAATCCTCATGAGCCACTCAAATTTAAGTTTAGAATAATTTCATTTTTACTACAAACTCACCAATAGATCAAGCCTTAAACTTAACTAAGAAGTCAACCAAACTTACATCATAGGCCAACATTCTTTTCCTTCCTTGCCCTTCAAATTTCGGCCCTCACTCTCTCATTTCCTCTTCTTCTTCTAAGCCTCCATGGCTATGAGCTTCAAGCTCATAGTTTATTGCCTTCTTGGCCTCAAAACCTCTCACTTCTTTTATGAAAATTGATACTTATCTTCTTCTCTATAATATCCCTCTATCAATTTGATGATTTAACATCAAGTAGAGTCCCCCCCACCATCGATGTCGCTGCCACAACAGAAGGAGGCCAGGATGTTGCTCTTGCCTTCTTTGCTTCTATAGTTTCAAGGATTTTGAGGTAGGTAGCTCAAATATTTGGTTTTCCTTATGTTTTATGGTTGTGTGGCTAATGTGATGTTGTTTGTATTCTCCATGATTTGTTTTTGTATGATATTAATGTGACTTGTTTCTAGTGATTTAAGATAGGAAAACTTGATTTATGTTGAATGATATAGCAAAAGATTAAGAGAAACCCAAAATAGAACAAGCTACTGGAGAAACCTAGGGCAACGTCCATATGACAGAGCCTATAACTCAACCTAAAGAAGTCAAATTTAAGTGAAACTAATTTTAAATGAAACTAGACTTCAAGAGCAATCTAACCGGATAAATTATAAGACCATTGGATTTAAAATGAGTTAGTTATGAATTTTTAAAGTTGGTTGTTGAATTTCACCCTCTATCCTAACCAAAGTGTGATATGAAACTCACCCTATATAACTTTAAATTAAGTGCAACTAATTTTATTAGAAAGTTAAGACATAGGGGATTATGTCATAAACATTTCAGAACGAGATAATAAATAGATTTTTCCTAGCAGTTCTTGAAAGTTGACTTATGCTTTGTTCGAGTTGAAACAGGACAGTCCACTTGAGGAGCTCTTAATTTGAGCTCTAGTTACTCAACTGGATATGAGAATTGAAAGATGATCCAAATAGCTACACATTGGATTATATTTCTTTTTCTCTCATACTATGTGAGTTTTTGATATTCTTGATTTTTGTTTCATCTATAAATAACGGGTCACAAATCCTAATTCTTATTCAAGGGTCCTACATCACGGGTTGGTTGACGGTTGTGAGGGCATATCCCAAAGTTTTTATTCATGGGTTAAGTAAGAGTTGCGGGTGTCGCGTTTCTTCACGAGGTTGATATCAACTTATCTCATAATGTGGTAGCAAATATCTCATCACTTGTAATAAGATTTAAGTGAACATTTTATTCTATTTGTTGTTGTACCAAAATTTTTTATTTGATTAAGGACTTTATTCAACATCCCCTTCTCAAGTCCTTTAGTACATCAGTTGGCATCAGTGCTTGATCTCTAAGGGTCAAGCTTAACAGTTAGAGAAAAAGATCCAAGGACCAATTATGGCACATGTGGTGTCTTACACCTTATCAAAGGGGCAATCAACTACCAAACCTCCATTCTTCAATAGAGCAAATTATCCCAAAAAAATAAGAATCTTCATTCGCTCAACAGAGTATGCTATATAAAAGATCACTATTAATGGACCATAAGTTCCTACGAAAGTCAATGATGATGGAACACGAGTTCCTAAGACAAAAGTAGATTTGGATGATGAGGATCTAAAGAAAATAGAGCTAAATGAAAAAGTAGTGAGCCTGTCTATACTTCCATCATGGAGTTGAATGAACACGAGTTCTCAGGTCTTCTATTATCATCATATCCCTTGGCCACAAGCCTAGCCTTGTACTGTCTATACTTCCATCAGGTTTGTATTTAATTTTTTTACTCCCATTTGCATCCAATATATGTCTTGTAAGGAGGTAGATCAAGCAAGTCCCATGTTTGATTTCTTTGCAAGGCATCAATCTCAACTCGCATAACCTTGGTGAACATTCGTCTTTGACTGCTTGTGACTATGATAGGCTCAACAATGGTAAAAATATTTAGGAGAAAAGATTTATAGCTAGGAGAAAGAGAATGAATGTCTACTATAGTGGAAGACAGGCTATGATGGTAATCTTGCAAGCATGTAGGATCTAAATAGTGTTTGATTAGAAGATGAAGGGACAAAGATAAAAAAAAAAGGAGGATTTATATGGACGAGGAAAAATATCAGTAAGTTGATTTGTAGCAGGTGAGTTTAGAGGATGTAAGTGTTGAGGCGACTAATCAATTTTGAAATGAGTTGTGGAAGAGGACGACAATTTGTGGTAGAGAAAGGAAGGGGTCTAATGTAGGAGTAATGGAATGAAAGTATCCTTCCATTTTCGCTAGTTGCCTTGTCATAAAATATTAACATGTTCAAAAAAAAAAAAACTAGAGAGATATCGCAAGTATACACATCCTTGTGGTTTTTTGGAATTTTTTTTTAGTTGCCCCATTGACTAATTGTATGAGAGAAGATGACATGGAGAGAAAGATCTTATACAATATCACTTTATATATTATGACGCAAATGGGTACGTTTTTATTTATCACTATATATAGATTGTGATATTCTAATATCTTGTATTAAAAAATCTAAAAATAAAGTCTATAGATGTAAAATTTTCCAACACAACTTTCATAAACTCACTATTTGTCGAGTTAAAATAAAATAGAGCACAATGTTACTCCAAAAGTGACCTCTATTTGTGAATTGTGAGCTTAATTGATGAGGTCTTTTGTTGATTGACCATATGGACTACGAGTTAATGTGGTTTGCACTTTGTAGTCTGCAATTAATGTGTAACTTCATTTTAGCTTAAATTAATATTTGAATGACTCACTTCTAAGCATTCTTTTACATTCAATTTTTTATGCACATTACACATATTATTACTTTTTATATATGATATTTAAAATAAAATTTGTACCTCTTAAAGTAGTTTAATAATTTTTATAAAATTATTTTTGACAAATATTTGTTTCATGGGGTATAATTAACAAATATTTGAAATGCAAATCTCACATATCCAATTTTTCATTATTTTAAATACGTTCACTCCAAAAGTAATATTCTAAAACTTATTCAAAAGCATGCATCTAAAAGTTGGACACTTAAGGAGTTTATAGGGGTCAAGCGAACAAGATATCACCTATGCTTTTTCCAGAGTTTGACTAGAATTGATGTTACTGGGATCCAAAACAGTTCACGTGATGAAGTTTTGGACATGGGAGGAACTAAAGAGGGGATCTAAGTGGGATTTGTGCATGTGCGATTATTGTTTATAGTATTGAGATGTAAATCAAAATTGATTGTGTTATCTCCGAAACATCTAGCTATTGTTTTAAATGGTGGTTGCGATTGCATTCGCAATTACAATTGCACTGTGACAAAAATTGTGAGAAAATATCCCTGATATGACAGCAATTATGGTTGTGGATCACAATTTAAAACCATGGAACTAGCCATAAAAAGTGCTTCAAGCCTTCAACTGTAATCATGCATGTAGCGTGGAGCCTCTAGTGACCGAATAGCCGGAGCAAAAATTATGTTAGATCAACGATATATCCATCGTATCATTTAGGGGATCAAAGTGTTTTCTATGGGTTGGGCATTTTTTCCGATTGTTGGCATAGTTTATTGAATTAGGTACAACCCAGTGGAATCAATCGCTGAACCAAACCTAGCTAGACCAGTTAGGTTTTCTAATTAAAGGAGTGATAGATGCAGCTTAACCAGTCAAATTTGGTGGTGTTTATAGTAGTGAAATAGCTATAATTCACTAGGCTAGCACTATCACTTAGTGCTTAGGTCCACTCTTTCATAAGAAACCATCTTTTATAGTTGCCATCTGTAAAGAGGGCAAAACCTTTCAACAGTGGTCCTTGGCACGATGGCAAATTTCCCAGAAGCAATAGGCGTGATCAATTTCTGCTTTCCTAATGCTTTTCCTTTCCCTTTCGTCGTTTAATAATTGTGTAATGTACTGATGTTATTTACACAAAATATTTCCTCATAGAGATGACAAAGATGTAAAAATGTGTGGTTAAAAAGAGTTAATTAGTATTATTTTGTACAGATTATTAAAAATTCCATCTAGATTATATTGTGTGTGTGAAATTTGTAGACTTGCTACTTGTAAAAGTATTCATAGAACTTACTATTGAAAAGGGAATGATTTCTCTCAATTGATACTAGATGAAGAGTACATTATTTATAAATCTCATGCTCAGCTAATAATCGCTACACTGGAAGGAAAGGGGAAAAAAATAACAACCTACCACTTTATCCTATACTGCATAACGAACTCACTGATCTTACGGAGATATGAAGATGGACAGCAAAGAGAGTATGCAGGGCGTTGTAGTGTGAGTTGTACGACTACATTCTTGCTCATGCACGTGACAATGCATCACTCCATCCAAAAGCTGATTTCGCATGGTTGCACTGCATCATGCTTGGCTTCATCAACTTCATCTTTTTGAGCTGCTTCTCAGTTTGAATAATCTGGTTATAACCGTTTTTAACTTCTGAAAGTCAAAGGTCATATTTTTTATTTTTTGTTGCGTCTGATTATATAGTTTATTGTTTTTCAAAAAATCATTTTAATACTTTTTAAGGAGTTAAAATATTTAATTTCTCAATAAGCACATTTTTAAACATTCAAAACAAGCACTTCTATTATTTAGTATCAAAATATAAAATAACTTATTCATAACTTAAATACTTTTTAGAAGTTTCTTTTATATAAAGGCTTAGATAAGCTATTTATTCAAATGGATCCTAAGGCCAATTAAGTATCTTCATCATTGAGAATGAATTTGAATAACTATTGCATTAAAGAATGTTTAGAAAAGGATTTTGGTTGTTTTTTCTTTTTACCAAATTAGTGAAATCTAAGAGCTATTTACCAAATTAGAGTCATTTTAAAGTTATTTACCAACAACATTTTATATTGCGGACCACATTATGTGATGTGGCCATAATATTGCCATTATAGCAATGCATCATACTACAATTGCAGTGTGACACCCATTCATATAAATTAATCGCACTAAAACCATATTAGGTTCACAATAGGCTGCAACGGGTCGCAACAACTTTAATTTCAAGTTACAAACCCAAAAAAATAAAAAAAATCACATTGCAACAACGATAATGCGCATCCCAACAACCACAATACCCGCAATCATATCAAATGCAAATGTGACCGCATCTGCAGCCGCAATCACAATTTAAAACCCTATTTACCAATATGGTGGTTGTTTCTACTATGTTGGATAAAGATCCTATATTTTATTAATTTTTTGGGTGAATTACATTGACTTCCCTCATTTTTCACAAGGGATTGAGTTTTGAGTTACTAAGTTTCAAGCTAAACTTATCTTCTAACGTGATATTTGGCTTTCAAATTCTGAGTTTCGAGCTCATTCTGTGATAATTAACCTCTCTGTAGGCATAATGATATCAGAACTTAGAAGCCAAATATCATGTTAAAAGACAGGTTTAGCTCGGAACTTGATAACTTGGAACATGGAACTTGGTCCCCCACGAAAAATAAGGGAGGTCAGTGTAATATAGTTAAATAAAGAAATGTCAAGTGTAATTACACTAAATCTTAGGAGAGGTCAGTGTAATTCACCCTAATTTTTTTGCCAACTCTATAGAAGGCATAACTCTAATTAACGCTTTAAAAAGTGTAATTAAGTTGAAGTTGTGCCTTCAATATAAAAGGACTTTGATGATAGGGTATTGATAGTCACAAGTTAAAAAAGCTGTTTCTTTTATCGTATTGTGTCCTGTGTCATTATTTGGTAAAAAGTTACTCCTTTCACCAATTGTGTCGTGTGTGTCATCCAATGAAAGAAGCAATTACAAGTCCCTCACTTTAGTGAATTTTCAAGGATTTTTTTTTCCCATTCCAAATGATTTTGCTAGTGAATGTGAAGAGTAAACCCTTACTTTAGCACTTGAAATTGTAAGAATCAATTATAGTAGTCTTTGAGCTTTAGAATCGAACTTCTAAGTTTCTAACAAGAACTAATTTGACTAAAAATAATACAAAATCAAGAACTAATTTAACAAGGCTACCAAACTCAAGGGTTTAAGTAAACTTGTGGAGCCTCCCTAAACTCAACTCATAAGCTTGACTTGTAAACTCTTAAGAGTTTACCTATTATTAAAGATCATATTTATAAAAAATATCATACTATAAAAATATAATCTAATATAACCTCAAATACAAAATTATGCATTCCAACTTTAAAAGCACACATATTGATAATGAAATGAACATAGCATAGCAAATTTATGAACATTAGAACCCACAAAATGAACATAACATGAACCCACAAAAACAAATATTATGCAGCATGAAAGTTGAATTGAAACATAACACAAGTGCATAACGACATACATAGCTCGTAGCACAACCCATAAGAACTAATATCACCATAGCTGAAAACCATTGAAGGAGGACCAAATTTTACAATATCTATGCATAAACAATTTGAGACAAAAAGCAATTAACATAGTTGAAGGAAGACCACAAACAAAAGAACTACCAAGCTTAACGAGGAGGAACAGGGGCGGCTGGGCACAACTCCGATGATGACTGTGCAACTCTAACGAGGAACACCAACGGCAACTAGTCACATTACTCTTAGAATTTCTATAGGCCCATAGGACCCTCGATAAGACCTCATGCCATCTTCTTGGTTTGTCTTCTACTGTCTTCTTGATCATGTCGATCAGAACTTTGTTAGTAGCCTTTACTTGTTCATTGACTTGAGCATAATATATAGGGAGAAAAGTATACCAACTAAAAGCCAAGCAGTTGTGCAAAAACTTTTATTGTTGTGCAAAAGCTTTTTTCTTTTTCCCTATGAACGTAGTACCCTGATCCATAATTGTGGTTTCAGAGACTCTAAACTGATATATAATTTAAGTCTTGATAAACCTAATCACATTAACTTGAGAAGGTGCGATTGGGTGCAACTGGAACTAGGTTGAACGAGGGGCTGGCGTGACTCTGATGACAAGCACCATGCAGTGGCGATGTAGCCCAATTGTGGATTGCGGCAACAGTGAGCTCGAAAATGGAGATGAGATGTGAAGTCGAAGTGAGATGGTGGTGGTGAGACAACACTGGCGATGAAGGTTAGGGCTAAACATTAGAGAAGAGACTCATGAATGGGGCTGAAAAGGAGATTGCGAATGTGGCTTAGGGGATTCGAACAAAACGACATTATTTTGGCACCATACTTTGTCATTTTATAGGAAACACAAACTTGTAAAATCAGGATCAAACTCGCAAGTTTATATAATTATGCTCAAGTTTACCCAAGTTTACCCAAAAACAAGTTTGTAAGTGAGTTAGCTCAATTTTGATATCTGGACTCATCAACTCGGACGATTTTACGAGTTAACTCACGATTTGGATAACAAAGCAATTTCACTTACATTGTTATAATTTTAGGAACCTAAAAGTGAATTTCCTAAAGTTATGTGCTATATGATAATGAATATTTACAATTTTAGAGACTAAAACAAGGGTTTTCTCAAATTCCAACCTTAAAGCCTTTACCTTAATTGCATATTTGATTAACCAATCGAACATTCATAGTTATTCGAGTAGAGTAATATCTATATAGCTTGAACTAATATTATATATAATTTTTTGGTTGAAACCACTTGTATTCTTCTACTAGAGACAATCCTATTCGAGTCAGGTAAGACCTCATTTGGCAATCAAAACACTTTCCTTTCGAGTTTTAAAAACTATGCCACACTAGACAATAGAGTTATCTCACTTAGCCAATTTTAATTTCATAACAATTGACTTAGTTTTTGATAATCTTTTTATTTATCAAAAAAAAAAGTATAACCCCTTTGTAGCATGCATGAATCTCTCAATCAAGAGTACTGAATACTATTTGTTTTGAGGCAAGGGCAGCACCATATTCTAGAATGAAAGAGTAATTGCCTTCTCAAAAACATAATCACAGTTTGTTACATTTTTTTCAAAAGTGATTTTGTTTTTATACCTATCTTTTAGACATTACTTAGGGAACATC
The DNA here is from genome assembly GCA_031439585.1 of Pterocarpus macrocarpus. NCBI lineage: Eukaryota > Viridiplantae > Streptophyta > Magnoliopsida > Fabales > Fabaceae > Pterocarpus > Pterocarpus macrocarpus. The sequence continues at coordinate 28,116,713 of CM062513.1, read as the reverse complement.
ATAGTTTGTGAACTAATCTGTGCAATTATTTGTTTAAAATGTTTTTTGTATATAGTGTTTTGAGGTGTCTATCGATATTGGAGGGTGATGTATGTAATATCCCCATATAACGTTATAGGGAATAATGAAAAAGTCCTTGGGCAAACTTTTATTATTTGCAGCCTTGCCCCTAAATATTTTTTAAAATAACATTTAGGTCCTTATATCAATTAAATTAGCAAAAAAAGGTTTTAAACGAAGTAGAACCACGTAGCGAAAACGTAAAAACTAAATTCTTAGCCAATTAGGCCACAGAGGTGTCCACATGTGAAATGACGTGGGATGCCCTAGACTTGTTTAAAATTATGAAAATGCTATTAGCCATGAAAAGAAAAAACAAAAAATATAATCCTTTTATTTTATTCGTAAAAAACAAAAATTAGCCCTAAATTTGCAAAGCGTTTAATTTACACTGTTAATCGATTTATTCGATTTTATTGAGTTTGTAAAGTTAATTAAAAAGTTAATTAGAGGTTAACTAGAAGTTTATTCGAAGTTAATTAGAGAGATTAGGATTAAGAAGAATTAAAATAGAAACATATAAAATCTCACAACATTCTTCAAAACCGTTTTACCAATTTGAAGGAAATCAATAGAATTTCGGTATTTTCAACTATCAAAACCCAAACCAACCAAATTTAACCTACTAAACCCTACTTCAAGTGGCTAGAATTTAGCCACCTCCCTCATCAAAGTGGCGCCACCCATGCCATAAAGAGTGAGCATGGTTGGCTCACTTATGAGCCACTTCTTCCACGTACCACCTCTATATCAAATTCATATAATCCTTTCTTACTTCCTTCAAAATTTCGGCCTCCCTCTGTCCCTTACAAGCCTCCCATCATTCCCTCTCATCTTCCTTTCTTTTCACTTCATTTCTCTTCCATTTCCAAGCTCTAAGCACCTCCAACACCAAAACTCTTCATCTAGTCAAGCTACTTTTTAATCTAGAGGTAGGATTCAATTTCTGTTCTTGATTTCTCTGAACTGTGGCTGCATGAAATTTCATTTTTCTTCATTTATTTGATGATGTATTGGATGTATTTGATGGTATATGGCTGGATAAACATGAAATTTTTTGAGTTGAGATTAAAGTTCGAAGGAGAAAACTAGAAGAAGTGGAGAATTAGGATGCTATCTAGGTGAAGAACCTACGGTAGTCTGTACGGTAGAGTGTACAGCTCCACCTACAACCATTTAAATTTAATGAACCATTTTTAGATGAAACTAGACATTTAGGGCTTTCCATATATATAAAATATAAGGCCATTGAATTAGTATAGAATTAGTTATGAAGTTTTAAAGTTTGACCTAGAAATCTGGATTCTCATCTGGGCAATATGAGTTAAGAAGGGTGTAACTCACCCTACACAACTCTAAATTGAGTGAAACTAATGTTGTTTGGAAGCTAACATATAAGGGAATATTTTATAAAAATTTCAAAGTCAAATTCATTGTCAATTATTCCCAGCACATCAATGAATTTACCTTAAGTTCAAACTAGGCTGGAATAGAGTAGTCCAAAATAGTCAAGTTACGAGGCTTATATTTCAAAATATACTCATGCAAATGATATGCAACTTCTTTCATTTGAAAGCTTGTTCTGTTAGGTTTAAATTGATATAAATTTCATATAATTTCACCAAGATTTCTATTTATATTGAATTTTCACTTATAAGGGTGTAGTTCTAGCTAAGTACAAGGCAGTCTGAGGTAAAATACTAATAACTTGAGTTATACAAATCAAAATGAGATGGAGCCAAAAGGGTTGATAACTAGACACATAGAGCTATGATATATCCAAAATTCAAGTCTAAATGAGTTAAAATGAATTTATGGCCTAAGTTACAAAAATCAGGTAGAATCAAAAGGAAGTGGCAGAAAACTAATTCAAGATGAAGGTTATGGAATTTTGTTTGATTATTGGAGCATCTATACCTTGCATTGATTTTTCTGTATGAATGACTGTCTGGTGGACTGATACTATTCACAGGGAAGCGAACTTGATCCGTTATATTGCCGAAATTCCAGTAGAAATATGTGAATTATATGAATGTGATAAACATTTATGTGTTATGTTCATAAAATTCATATATGCAAAAATGATTTAAATATGATATAAAGTATATTAATAAAATTATGATAGTTTCTGTTATGAATATTCATGATATAAATATGAAATTCTATATGCAAGGATATATGAAAGTAAATGATGAAGCATATGTATGAGAATAAAAGGATATGAACATATTAAATGTGGATCCCTTCACCTGGAGGCAGTTATGAGATCTCTCCTTGTGAAGGCAGTTAAATAAGATAAGATTGGGTCCCTTCACTTGGAGGTAGTTAATTGAGTCCCTCCACTTGGAGGCAGTTAATTGGGTCCTTCCCTATGAAGGCAGTTAAAAGATATGATGAAAGTACTATATTCCTAAGGAGTGTGACATGGCGATCACATCTCGATGGGGTATGACATGGCGATTATACTCTGGAATATAACATGATGAGCACAACCTAAGGAGTGTGACATGGCGATCACACCCTGATGGGGTATGACATGGCGATTATACTCTGGAATATGGTATGATGAGTACATCCTAAGGGGTGTGACATGGTGATCACACCCCGATGGGGTATGACATGACGATCGTATTCTAGAATATGACATGATGAGCACATCCTAAGGAATGTGACATGGCGATCACACTCCAATGGAGTATGACATGGCGATCATACTCTGGAATGTGCATGACAAGTAAAGGAAATTAAGAAAAACTGTACTCTGAGGACGGCAATACGTAATGCCTAGATGTGTCAAAAAAGAGAGTTATAGAAAAGTAAAGGAAGGTTAAATAAGTGCCTTGTGTATATATGTATATATTCCGATATTCTTGTTGTGCTAAAATTTACTATATTTGTGAGTGTTGTGACTGCCATGCTAATTATGAAACAGGAATTGATCATATAATTGCAATGTGATTCAAGTGCTTGAATAAAATGAACTCTGCCTTGGATGATATATTTTCGAATTATAAAACTGAACAGTCTATATAACATGCTCATCTTTTTCATAATAAATCGAAACAGCTGGAGATAATAACAACGACACGGTATGAAATTTCTTAGTGAATTCTACTGAGAATTTAAAATTCTCATTCCTATTTTCGTGTTATCTTCAGATAGTTCGAGAAAATTCAGAAACGGCTGAAGTTACTATCAAATAAGGTCTACTCAGGTAATAGTAACAACTCCAGAGTGGGGTATTACGACTTTAATATAGTACTGTACAGAGGATGATGTTACAATATATGTGAATTTACCGCTTATCATTTGTATATATATCTCCAGTAATAATATTGCCATCTCGATTTTTCAATCAAGAACATAAATTCTCGTCATTTACACATTATTCCTCAATGTTAATGCCTAATGGACAGCTCAATTCAGTACGTCCAAATAACAAAGTTGTTATTTATTCATGTGTATTGTTTATGCTTTCAATATGTGATTTGATGTCCCATTTAATGTTTTAATAACGGGACTGCTCTTTTCTCTTTTTTCGTTTTTTCACTTTCGTTTTTGTTATTATGCTTGATCTCCTTAAAAGAAAATAATTTAACTTTGTAGATGAAAACAATGACGATAAACAAAAAAAATATTGTTTAAAAGCGCTTTTCTATATTGTACGCTATGTATATACTTGAACAACACAGTAACTTATCCCATATAATTTGGACATTCATGATTAAGTTATTACTTAATATATACACCAAACTGTTAACCATTCTTTCTTGAAAAAATGTTATTTGTACATTTAAAAATAGATATCTTACATACATAGTAAAAAGAGAAAGACACAAAATCTTTACTTTTTTCTCTTAACATCAACCATCACCTAAAAATTTGTGTTTTTTCATCTCTCTAATATATTTATGGGATATCTATTTTTGAATATACAATTAACATTTCTCTTCTTTGTTATAGAGTAGAAGAGAGAAAACACATTTCTCAATACATCCTTTTTTCTCCCTGGAGGGCTGTTATGCAGAAATAAGCTACATAAATAACATTTGTATTTAAAAATTACATGTTTTCATGCGATTGAGTAATTTGTTCTTGTGACTTATAGCCTGTGAGTTTCTAATAATGGATTAGAAAGGTTCAACTTACTGAGTAGCAACGCCAAGATGCATAGACGGCTCATTCCAGAAGCAAGAGCTGTGTTAGATATAGCCAAAGGAGAGAGTTTTCAGTAATTAAAAAGAAAATTAGGACAAATACCGGAGAAACAGAAGACGTCAGGCACATATAGCATTATAGGCGTTGAGTGATGCAGGTGGATTCCTCCACTCCCAACATCAAGAATCTCTAATTAATGCCATTTGAGGAAACTCTTTCAAAGGCTGGTTTTGCTTTAGATTCATCGATTTCTTATAGCATTTGCATATGCTACCCACTTGGGCCACCACGCCGCCACCACCACCTCTTAATATATAGCAAAACAAAACCCTAAAGTTTTTTAGTTTATCAAGATGATGGATTCTTCTATTATGCACCCAACTTTACATTATTTTTTCAATTAGTCATAAAAGTACATTTGTTAGAGTTTTATTTGGGTTTACATTGTCATCCAATCAAAATTTTCATTTACATGACCATCCAAGTAGTGGGTGATTATATAAAAGAGTTTTATTGATGTGGCAATATATGATTCAATGTCTATGTAAAATTTTTTTACACTGATAGTGCATTCAAATTAAATCTTATTGGTTAAGACTTTTGTTTGTAGTATAACTTCAACAACAAGATATTCTAAATCGTTGCATTCTCGTTGACGAGAAGCGAACCCTCTAATACGCTGAAATAAAGCCATAAAAATTAATATGAATTAGGATTTTTAGGTATAGTATAAATACTATAAAGAGACGGGTAAAAGCCGAATAGGAAGAAGCAAAACAACAATACTAATAAAATGAAGAGACTTGACAAATAAAATAAAGCATTCAGAAATACACTGAGTTTTCCATTTAGTTTTAAACTCTCTGGTCCTTGAAATAACTTTTGATAACTAAACCAGCACACCATCAACCGAACTTACAGAAAGCAGCAAACAGAAGACGAGATAAGGGTAAAACAAAAAAGAAAAAAAAAACAAAAACAAAAGAAACTAGTGCTAGATCCATATTTCATATACCTCCCAAAACCAACCACAAAAGGAAAAACAAACTCCAGAATACAATTAAGGAGCACTATCTAACGGGAAAAGAAATCTGAACATTGAACGAAAAAGTTATTACTGTTACGGATATGCACCATTCGTGGTTGGAATATCAGACCACGAAAGGGTTGGATTCCAGTACCCGAGTTCACCCCCAGAAACTGAAGTTGACTCCAAAATGTTGGGCATGGAAGAAGAGGAACTAGAAGCCATGTTTCCTAGAAACACTGGTGAGTTGTCACTGCAGTAATAATTAGCCGATGGCGCTCTCAGCTTCTGGTAAAGTTCTTGAATTCCACTATTTTGATGTTCCCCAAGTAAAAATCCTCCACTTGTTTGTTGAGGTTGGTCTTGATTGTTTCTCCAAAATGAGCTGCATAGACCAAGCGAAGGAACTTGCCCCATAGAGTCATAGCCTAGGGCTCGAGGATTTAACACGACATTTGAAAGCAACGGATCAGTTACCATGTGAGACTGGGATCCCATCAAGTTCCTTGCTTCCTTCACTGTGACAGCACCAAGAGACACGGGATTAGGGTTAGGATTAGGGTTTTGATTTTGGCTGGCTCTCAGAAGACCTAACAGATGAGCGTCCTGCGGTGACCCCCAGAGGATTGGGCCTGAAGGAAGCTCGTGATCGAAGCCAGGACCAAGCCCTGATGGCCTTCCAAGCTCTGATGCCACGGTTTTCATCTTAGTGGCGCTCGTCTTCGCCGCCGAGCTCGACATGCCGACGTTCTTATTTTTCCGGTAGCCGCCCCCGATGGGAACGTTCCTAAGAGCACCTCCTTTGGTCCAGTACCGGCGACATGTCTTGCAGAAGTGACGAGGCTGAGTGAGGTTGTAATTATTGTAGTAGCAGAACTTTGTGTTTGATGAATCACACCGCGGGCACCTCAGGTTTTGGTTTTCTGAATTTGATGGGGTAGTGGAGTTGGGGGTGTTGGTGGTAGCTGTAGAAGAAGTGGTGGTGGTGGCGACACTGGTTGTGGAAGGAGGACATGGTGAAGAAGAAGGGATGAGAGAACAAGGAGGTGGTAGAACTCCTCTTCCTCCTGATCCGTTAGTGGAGGTTTTTCTTTCTCCTGCTATGAGGGTAGCACCACCCAACAGTTCTTGGATCATCATCTTTATCTTGGAAGATGATTTACAACAAAGCAAAAACAACGAAAAGCAAAAGGAGGGTGGTGGTGAGTCTTTTTGTGTTAGTGGAGAAAAGCGAAAGAAAGTGGGCTTGCACTCTGTGTGCTAAGAGAGAGAGCGAGAGAGAGAGAGAGAGTAGATTGGAGGACTACTTAGGACTTTATGATGACACTTCCCGTTGGGAATTCAATTGGCTGGCTTCCTTGTTTTATGCTAGTAGGACAGCTTCGTTGGCAGTCAGGCCCTAGTTGTTGCAAAAGAAGAGAATTACTACGGTGGACTTGAAAGACAGGCAATTTTGTGTATTTTGGGCAAAGTTATCATTATAGTATATAGAATTATCTGTATTTTTAGTAAAGTTACTAGTATTTTAGATAAAGTTGCCATCGTATTATATAGAGTTATCAACACTGATAACTATATAATATGCTAATAACTTTGTCCAAAATCAACACTGATAATTCTATACAATACGCTCGTAATTTTATTGAAAATATTGGTAACTTTGCCCCAAAATATCGATAATTTTTGTTGAAAATGCTAATAATTCTATACAATATACACAAATCTACAAAATTTATGATTTGGCCGATCTACTGGAGAATTAGCCGCAAAAGAATATATAAAATTGGGGATTGCCAAGAATATATATATATTGATAAGGTGTCACCATTAGGGATGGCAATTACTATCCTACCCGCGGGTACTCACCCCGCCCCAACCCGATCGAGTCAGGTTTAAAACCCACCCCGCAACAGGGTGGGTAGGCATTGGGGCGAATTTGGATGCAAGTAGGGTCGAGGGTTCGGGTTCAAAGCAAACCCGCCCCTACCCTACCCACATGCCATATATATATATATATGTTTCTATCATTCTAAAATTGTGTTTGGTTGGAAATAAAGATAGATATAAAAAAATTTTAATGTATAATTTTTTACATGAAACTAATATATGAAAATTTTCACTTTATTTTTAACTCCTATATCAAATATATTCCCAATACAAATTAAATTTTAAAATAATTTTTATCTCAAAAATTTTAAAATAATTTTTTTAATATTTAAAAAGAGTAGTGGGTAGAGACAGGTTGTCTGTGGGTAGGGTTCAGATTTTAAAAATCAAAACCCGTGGGTAGGGTAGGAGACGAGTTGAGACTTGTTTAATAAGGTGAGGAACGGGTTCGAGTTGAGCTAAAATCCGCCTCAGCCCGCCCTATTGGCACCCCTAGCCACCATGACATTCATTTGGTTTCCCTCCAAAATATTCCACCACTTATTATAGCCCATCATATTTATTTGTTTTATTTTATTTTTTGACACTTCAAAAATGTCAACTAATTCGTTAGTTTTTTTTACTTGGATTTTGATATTTTTTAAACTATAATGCTTGCTGACATAGCATGATCACATTAGTTTTTATATTTCTTATTTTTCAGCCACTCATATTGACCAATCATATATCCTTTTACTATAATGATAAATATTATGAACTAAAACCTTTTTTTTTCCCAAAGTGACAAATAAAAAGTGATACAGGGAATATATATTAAAGTTTAGTTAATAAGCTATACTTATATATTACTATTCTTATAATAAATAATTTTCAAACTTTGATAAGAAAATATGAAAAGTTTAAATTATTATCAGTTAAATTTTATTAATCATACAACACTTTAAAATTGTAAACATATATCTTATAATTATATCTATTGAATTAGATACTTTAAACTTCAATAAGTAATGTTAGTTACATTTTGATTAGAGCCTGATATGTTGATGCACTTTTGCAAATGAGTCGCGACGCACACAGCAAATCGAAGGTCGAAATTATTTATAATTTTTGTTTTCAAATTGTTTTAATTAAAATCAATGGTAAAAAATTACATTACGTCTGGTTTGCATCTAAATAATGCGTACAAGTATTGTTTCTCTTTTGATTAATACATATATCATGGATTAATGGCTTAAAAATGTAAAAATGAGCAATTTTATAAGGTCATTATAAAATATTATACAAGTTAATATTAAATAGAGATTAACTTTTATATACTATGAGTATAAAACTTTTACACTATTATCTAATAATATGCTATTATATATGAGTCTAATATAGTGGTGTGAGTCTTTAAAATTTATTAAAATCTTATTTAAAATAATCATACTCATATGACAAAGAAAATTTATTATGAAATAAATCCTTTACTAATATTGATATCTCGAATTGGTGATACTAAATATATATAAAACACGGGCGATACTAAACATGTACATGGATGATACCTCAAATTTATACTATAAATTCTTATTAAAATTTTATTTGAGATAACGATACTTGAATAATAGAAGAAATTAGTAGTATAAATGTTTTCTTATAAAAATTGATTCCTCAAATAGGTAATACTAAGCATTTACATTGCCCGAGTGATACCATACATATTCATTATATGAGTAGTAATTTACCTATCATATATTTTAGCCGTATGAACTTTTTTAAATTCAAATTGTGTAACCTTCCCATATATCACATACATTTTGCATGAGAGATACCTAACATATATATTACTAGACATATATATAACACGGGTGATCCTAAACATGTGCATTAGGTGGGTAACGATTTATATATATATATATATATATATATATATATATATATATATATATATATATATATATATAAAAAGAAGGTTTTATAAAAGCGAAGTTAGTAAGGTGTCACCATAACATTCATTTGGTTTCCCTCCAAAAAAATTTACTACTCATTATGGTCAATCAGATTTATTTGTTTTATTTTATTTTTCAACAATTTTAAAATTTCACTAATTCATTAGTCTTTTTTTTATCAAATTTTGATTTTTTTAACATAAGATGCTTGCTGAGATAGCAAGATCACATTGGTTTTTATATTTCTTATCTTTTAGCCACCCATATTGATCAATCATATGTTCTTTTACTATAATGACAAATATTATTAACCAAAACTTTCTTCCCAAAGTGACAAATAAAAAGTAATTGAGGGAGTATATATTAAATTTTAATAAATAAGTTATATTTATATATTACTAATCTTAAAATAAATAATTTTCAAACTTTGATAAGAAAATACAAAAAGTTTAAATTATTATTAGTTAATTTATTTTAATCTTATAGCACTCTAAAATTGTATACATATATCTTATAACTATATCTATTAAATTAGATACTTTAAACTTTAATAAGCAATGTTAGTCACATTTTGATTAATAAATATATCATGGATTGAATGGCTTAAAAATGTAAAAATGAGCAATTTTATAAGATTTTTATAACATATTGTACAAGTTAATATTAAATAGAGATTAATTTTTATATACTATGAGTGTAAAATTTTTACACCATTATCCAATTACATACTATTATACGTGAGTCTAACATAGTGGTGTGAGTCTTTAAAACTTATTAAAATCTTATTTAAGATAATGATGCTCATGTGACAAAGAAAATTTGTCATAAGATGAATCCTTTACTAATATTGATACTTTAAATTGGTGATACTAAACATATACATAATATAGGTGATACTAAATATGTACATGGATGATACCTCAAATTTATACTATAAATTCTTATTAAAATCTTATTTGAGATAACAATACTTAAATAATAGAAGAAATTAGTAACATAAATTTTTTCTTACAAAAATTGATTCCTCAAATAGGAAATACTAATAGCATGTTTGATTCTACTTTTGTAGAATTGATTCTAGAGAGAATTGATTTTATAGAATTGATTTGAATGAAATTGATTTTAAAGTAAAGTGATTTATTTTTTATAGTTCCTCTAAAAGTGATTCTGACAGAAAGTAAAAAATTCTCACTTCTCACAGAATCAATTCTAAAACTAGAATTAATTCTGAGAGTGAATAACTAAATATGATCAAAAACTCTTAAAATTGGTTCCGAGGGTCTAGAATTGATTTTGGGGAGCCCGTATGCTATAATCATTTACATTGCACAGGTGATATCATGCATATTCATTACATGAGTAGTAACTTACCTATCATATATTTTAGTCATATGAACCTTCTTAAATTCAAATTGTGTAACCTTCCCATGCATCACATATACTTTGCACAGGAGATATCTAACATATGTATTACACATATAATAATATGCATATCTTATACTAAATAATTTTTCTATTTGATAAAAAATATAAATAATTTAAATTATTATTAATCTTATAGCACTATATATATATATATATATATCTTTTAAAATACTTTAACCTTTAACAAGCAGTGTTACTTACATTTTGATTAATAAAAAAACCATAGATTTAATAATTTTTTTTTCATGGATTTAATAAGTTGAAAAAAAATAGATGAACAATTTTATAAGATATTTATAACTCATGTCAGAAATTCATATTATTTTAGATAACAATGTCGGCATAATAAAAAGTAATTAGTCATAGATGATCTTCTTATTAAGATTGTATCTCAAATGAGCGATATCAAATACCTACATTATAAGGTAATAATTTAGGTACCTTATAATTATTATCAATTTATATTAAATTAAAATTAATAAATTATATTTATTATCCAACTTATTAATTCTCCTTAGATGCTGTTAAAAATTTAAATTTTTTATTTTAATTTTATATAATTCCCATGCATCGCACAAGTTACTATGTTAGTATATATACTAAGAGAAAGATAGCATTGAGTTTTCCCATTGTCATCCTTTTCATAACCAAATCTTTATTGTTGGAATCTGATAGCAAGTGGGCAGTGTCAGTGTTAATTAAATAGCATTTTGTTGTTAAACTCATTATTACTCTTGATCTTATGATCCCGATTGCAGTCAGGTGAGTTATATTAATGCAGTGATGAGTTAAGTTGCTACTATATATTAGAGTAAGAAAATTAAGTTTTGTTTTGTGTCATTCATAATTCTATATATCAGTTTTATAAGTCATTATTAACGTCTCCTACATTTTTTTATTTTTATTACAATAACTGATGGGTCACGTAATAAATAATAGAAAGCAAAACTTTTTTCTTCATCTAATAATATCTAAAAATTTCTTAATCATTACATTTTCTCTCACACGTGGGGTCTTTGCAGTACCAATTTATACGAATTATGCAATAGAAAAAATCCTTTTGCATGTCCCACTTATATGAATAATTAGTGTCAATAAAGACCCTCCATTGATTTCTATGCATCGAAACTCTTTGTCCTGTCATTTTGCTTGCATAGGAACAGAAAGCAGACAACGGATTTGAAATCATCTTGATCTTCCTTTAATATTATAGTCTGATATGGCTGTAAATTTCCTCTCTACTTCCTAGGAGTAGCGTTTCTCTTCTGCGAAGTGGGTCTACCGCTTGTGAACTTACTTCCATATTATATAAAATTAATCAATAGGCACGTACAACAATAACAGTGAATATAACATCAGAAGTTGGGGAGTAAAGGAGGGAAATATATTGGGAAATTTGCCAGTAATCAAGTTTTCCAAAAGATTAGTACTTGTGTTTTGGCTTTTGGAGGAAGGGAATCAGGGTTTTCTCTAGATGAAAATTCTCTCCTGTTCAAAATCCATCATTGCAAGTTCAAGGAGAGGGCTAATCACGTGGAAGTATGTGTAAAGCTGATTGTCCCCACTACTCCTAAGTTCTAACTAAAAAGAGAGCCACTGCGCGCCCGAAACTCATGGCTTGAATTTAACCCTTCCTTTCCTGTTCTTCTAGCAAGAGCAAACACATGTCGGTGTCCCATACTCTTGGTTGCACTGATAGTATAAAATCTTTTTATATTGTCATATAATAAAAATCTTCCATTTATATGACCATTCAAGTAGTGAGTGGATATATCAAAGACTTTTACTGATGTGGCAATATATGATTGAATATCTGTATAAAAAAATTTTACACTGACAGTGTATTCAAATTAAATATATATATATATATATATATATATATATATATATATATATATATATATATATATATATATATATATATATGGTGAACAATGAATGAGTGATGAGTCGGTTTTTCTTTCCCATAATCTTTTTCTTATTATATATAGTTTGGAAGGACTCGCTTTTGGGGATGCTTAATAGTACTTGCACTCATCATCTGATCTGTTATCATAGATGGTAAAATGAATCTAAAAAAGTGATAATTGCCCTCTGTTTAGAAAACACAAGTAGAAAAATTTAAGGTTAAATTAAGTTTTTGGTTATTATACTCTATATTGATTTTTAAACTGGTCTTTATATGTTATTTTCATTGACTCCCTATAATTGTAAACATTTGTAAATAGATACCTCCACCGTAGTTTCAATTATAACACCATGACAAATCGATAACCACTACCACATTTTTTTTTTTTAACATTGGTGACAAGGAGGTTTAAATATGTGACCTCATGCTAACTATTCAAGTTATCACCACTACATTGTTCTAACAACATTGCTTTAATTATAACTTCTAAAAATGTTACTAAAAATATTAGAAAAGTGTTATTAAAATGTTTTACTAGTGTTGTATGTAGGTTATAGAGTAAATAATCTTTTTAATCTTAATATTTTAAAATTGACATCAATTTCTTTCTAAAAAATTTTTTTATATTAATTTAGTTCTAACATTTTGAAGTTGGCATCAATTTGGTTTTAAAAAATATTTTGATATCAATTTAGTTTTGATATTTTAAATTTTGATATCAATTTAGTTCTATCACTTTGAACTCCGATATCAATTTAGCATCAAAATTTTTTTCATAAAATCAAATTTTTCATCAAATTATCAATATGAGACTAAATTAATGTCAAAATTTAAATTGTTAGGACTAAATTGATATCAAAAATTATTTTAGGACTAAATTAATGTTAACGTTAAAATGTTAAGATCAAAAATAATGTTTACTCTAGATTATATTGCTAAAGAGTTTTAACAACACCTTCTCATAATTTATTAACATTCTTTTAAATTTTACTAAATTTTAATTACGGTATAGTGAACTGATTTGGCATGTAGTTATTTCATGTTAAATGAGAATTTACCTTTCTATTTGGCATACCAATATATATCAACTTCATCTCCAAAATCCACCCACTTAAACTCGACAAAAATATTTTGACCCAACAAAAATCTAAGAAACATCGTATTATTCTTTGTCTTACTTTTATCTACTCATCTTTGTTCTCCCATATTTTTTTTTCCTTCTTGTGGTTTTTAGCCATGAATAGTGAAGCATCCATGACTAGCTCAAGGCAAAATTAAAAATATACTAATTGAAGATAATAAGGAGAGATCTATTTAAAAGCATTTACAATTATAGAGACCCAATTAAGAAAAAAAAAGTATGAGAACCAACTTAAAACTCGATGTAAAATGTATAAACAAAAACCTTTATTTAACCAAAACTTAATTACTCAAAAAAAAAAAAAAACTCAATTAAACTATTGGTTGTTGAACTGAATATTTACGGTTGGAGGAATTAAACTAATGATTATTAAATTATGAAACTTTGGTGGTGACACATTTATTAATAAGTAGGTATTCCTTTATTTAGTTCAAAATCGAACTAAAGTAAAATAAAAAAATATTAAAAAAATAATAAGCTACCCTATCTGCATCTAATTGGGGATAGTTCTAGTTTCGAGAGAGATCTTAAGATGTTTCTTAAATATTAATTGAAAGTAAGTTTAAACTTTTTCTCAAATAATATTTAAGAGATATTTTAGGATATCACTTAAAATATGTCTTAAAGGGTGATACAAATTACTCAACACAACATGCATGTAGTATTTGATACAGCAGGTGTATAAAAGTATAAATATTACATTTTCATACTAATTTAACATATTTTATAATTTGTTATTATTGTTGAGAATTTTTAAAATATCTTATTAACTTAATATTTATACATTAACAAATTAAACATTTTCTTAAATATTAACTTTTCTTGCAGGACTTTAACGAGACACTTTAATAATTAATCCTTTGTACCATATTTGAAATTTATAAGATTTCATATCCCATGAAACTTCTCTTGAAATTTTCCAATGTTAAAAAATTACTAAAGTACTTATGGAATCAATGCCTTGTTAATTGAAATTCGGTGCAACTATTTATGTGCACTGTCAAAGCTGGTCTATCGAAGAATTATTTCTTGGAATTCTGGGTCTCAATCTTACGTGATTACTTTGAACTGCTCAAAAGGCACGCAATTAGTCGAAAATTTTCACTAAGTACAAAAAATACTCTAATCGCAGTGACTAAAAGGTTTATTCACTAATTAAGTATACATAATACTTTATACTGTTTTGTGTAATAACTAGAAGACAAATTGAACATCAACTTCGAGTAACCTATCGACTTGTCTCTATCACTTTTAAGCATGTATTAGTGAGAGATTAAAGACAAGTGCTACATCACAATTAGTTACACGCATGCTTATGTGAACAAGATGACTCGTTTAATTTTCTGGTCTGGCTTCAAACAACTTTTAACCACTTAAATTTTGATACCTAAAATTGTATAAAACGTGTGATCAAAAGTCAAGCATAATTAGTCAAGAAAACGAAAAAAGAAGGCAACCGAAATAGACGGCACGAGGGGATTCTAGGAAAGGAGGGGTCTGTATGTCTCTGATTCGCATAACCATTTGTCAATCAAAATTTTGATTGATTGAGAGAAGGCGTTGATGACAAAGGACAAATTAATCTTATCACTATAGTTACAAGAGAGCAGAGTAAACGTACTACCAAAAAGAGACCATAGTAAACAATCAGTAGCTGGTGACATCTCTGCGCAAGTTTCTTGTAATATTTAGGATTTTGTTGGCAGAGTCTTACAATATATTTGTTAGAGAACAATAGAATTCATATAAAGTAAAGTTTTTTATTTCTTAATATATTAAAACTTTATTTTTGTATATAATTTATCTCTTTTAATTTTTTAAATATCATTTGTTGACAAAAACATATAATTATGAGCGAATATGGTGAATTATGTATATGGGTAAAGCCTTATTTATGTCATTTATATTTTATATTGATTTTAACTTTATCCTAATTTTTTTTGTTCTATTTATATCCCTAATATTTTTAAAATATATTAATCTTATCATTTTGATATTTAAATTATAAACAAAAAAAATGATATAAAGGTCAGAGTATAATATTAGTGATGATGTGTTCATTACTTATCTGAATAGAATGATAATATTTACCATCATTTTCCTTGTATTTTTATAAGATATGAAAAATCTTCTTTTTGATTTAAACTCTCTTAATGCACAATTAATCTTTCTCCTAATAAAACTCATACCCGAAGCTTTTTCTTGGAGAATTGAAAAAATTGTTATTGATAATGTTTGGATATCACTAACATCGAAATTTCACCTTAATATCAATTTTTTTATTTATAATTTAGATGTCGTCTATTAAAAAGGTAAAATTAAAACATTTTGAAAATTTTAGACACGTAAATAGAACAAAATTGTATGTGTATTATCAATCTGACAGCGTGGGCCTCAGCTAGTTTAGACTAAAAGAATCCAACGCTGTATCGTTTTAAACTATTTGATCTTAAAGGGAATGTTCTCTTTCACACATGATTCTAAATCACTTTTGAACAAAACAATATGGATGAGGACTAGGGTTATAATATATGTTCACATGGCATAAAAATGTTGAACCAACCACTGTAAACACGCTTATTAGTTTTGCTAACCTTATACCGTACTGTTGATTGAGACTGACTAAAGCAGAACGCTCTCCAAAATATGAAAACAAATTAAACATGTCGTTGTAAGAATTATTTTCGTGTGAATCTGACTAGCAAAATTGGCATCATGTGTTCCACGAAGCATGCATGGAAACATCTAGCCCTTAATTAGTTAATTATATACCGGAGAAATCACGAAAGTGAAAGAGAGGAGCAGACCAATAAAATGTAAACACATAATTAAAGTAGTATCATGTTAGGAGGGATTAAGTAAAGAAAAATAATCACACTTCACACACTCGTTTTCGTAAATTACATATCTTTTTATTTTAAATTTTGATACATTAGGAAGTGATAAGATTTAAATCTAGACTATCATCTAAACTATCAAAATCTCTTATTACTACACCATTTCTAATGGTTTCTTTTCGGTAAATCATTGCACACACGTGCTCTTGCGCCACACACTTATATAATATTTTACATTTATATAACAGTTATCATGAAATTGTAATTAATTTTATAGATTTTAATTTTTATATGCTTAGACTTTAGTTCTCTCTCTTAAATCAGATATAATTAAGTTAATATATACTAGGATTTAATTGGAATATACTATTAATGTAAAATATTTTTATACTGATATTCAATCATAAATTACTATATTAACAAAATTCTTTGATATAACTATCTATTAGTATCTAAATTAAACTCTATATACTATATTAATACATATATACACCAACCATTTCGGAAAGGAAAAGAAAATGAGGGAGGGATAAAAGAGGGGGAAAAAATTAGCAGAGATAGCACAAAAACGAAAACTGGGAATGTCGATTATTGGGATCGAAATATCTGATATGTGATGTGAAGTGATGTACTATACTGTATACAGAAAAAGAATGAATGCATAAAAATCAAATTAAATGAATACCCTGCGCGCGCGTGCCGCGCGGAGAGCGAGACGGAGACTGAGTAAGTCAGATTATGTGAATTCAGAACTCAATATTCAGAAATCAGAAAGGGAAGGACCGACATGCCTTTTAGTCCTCGTAGTCCATACATTATACAAACACAGTAGATAGCTAGCTACTGCGAGGATATAATGAGTGCTGTGTTTGGTGTGCAAACCCTTTATTCTCTCCAAAATCAAAAGTTAGCAATTGCCGGGCAAAGCGGAAAACGACACGAGCTTATAGTAAAGACAACAAAAACTCTCTGGATACGCATGTCGGGCAACGCGGGAAGTGCGGGCACACAGACATAGATACTACAACCCCTATGGTTGCCGTCAAGGGCCCTGACCTTGTTGTCCTTCCCATTCCTCTCTCTCTCTCTCTCTCTCTCTCTTTCTTTCACTCTCTGTTCCATTCTTGCGCTTATTATATTTTTTCTCATCTCTTTCCCAAGCTAGTTTCAATCGGCGCCTAATAATGTACACTTTTTCTTCAATTGAAAAAAGTAGTCATCTGCAAAGTAATCCTGTAACAGAAATATACCAGAACCAGTTAAGTAACTCTCTTAATGATCATGTTATGATCTAAGTTTAATCTTGTCTTGTAATAAATTTGATGATTTGCAATTATATAGAAGTATATGTTTTAGAAAATAAATTTTCTTTTCATTAGCTAACAGAACATATACATGCGTTAGTATTAATACTGTTTTGTACGTGAAGTATATATTAGTAATATTCTGTTTTATGTATACAAATGTACGGAAGTTAATTTGTGGGAATATCACATGAATCATAGGTAGGTAGGAATATGAAATGACATGACTACAATGCATGGATGGGATGGGATACAATTCCCACATTCCTATATATGGGCCCCTAATCATGTCTCCCCTTATCCAGCACTACAGCTTTCCCATGGCTCCTCTCATTTCGTCTTTTTGTTTTGTGTTTCCCTCTTTCTTCGGTTCTTCCCCCCTCCCTTCTCCAATTCTGCCCTTTTAACCGTGATAGGTACGTTTCTAATCCTTAAAACACTGATGCAATGACTTATCCACTCACTCACTCAATCACTCACTCACTCTTCCATCTAGAACGTAACATCAGGCCTTAGTAATCTACAAATTAATCTCGCAACTTCCGACCATAGTTTTTGCGCCTTAATTACAGGATTTAATTATCTGATTAGCCGATCTTATCTTTGATAAAAAGAAGCGTTTTATATGTTTGATCAAAGTGGTTGCCTCTATCAATATAGACAATGCCGGTCCATATTGATCTATATATATATAATTAATTCTATATCAAAGACTTGACTTTCTGTACCCAATTATCACTACAAAAACCACACATCATCGATGTTGGGTACCCTATCGATCAATAAATAGTACACTTTAGAGGTGGTTTTAGCTTTTTGAGTTTTTTAGAGACTCTAATTTAGATGTTTTAGCAGTCCATGGAACCTATAAGTCCTCAAGGCAGAGAAAGTATGTATTGTAATTTTGAGACTGACATGTGCAAATCAATTATGTGGGAAAGAGCGAAAGTCAGGAGAGATCACTGATCATTGTGTATATTATATATTTTCATCCTAGAAAGAGATATCGACGGATGGTTCTTATTTGTGTAGTTTTCGTTCACCATATTGGATGGTCCTCACCTTAAAAGCAGTGAAACTACATTCATAGGTAGGGGCATCAACATTCCACAATGAGATTGATTGAGAAGTGAGAACCCCAACGAAGGGTTCAAACCTGACAAAAGATATGGTTGATTCTTTGGCTAGGAAACCCGTCTATGGGAATATGGGGGTAGGGCTCGTATTGGAGAGGGGAGAGCAACCTATGTGAGGAATTTCTGACAACCAAATTAGAACTCACAAAAAACCATGATGACCAAAGGTGACTGTTAGGAGAATTTTGTGTTACCAAGGCTAGGTATCTTTGATCCTTCTTGGATTTTGAAATTTTAGGCAGGCTTATTAGGCAGAATTAACTAAAACCATCTTTGAGTTTGTGTCTGTATATATATTAAAAAAATAATTAAGTACATGAAATTCCCATTTGATTATACACCGAAGATCCCCATATCAAGTTGTGGTATATGATATTTAGTGCATATTAATTAATCGATAATTTTATCAGTTATTCGAAATTTGTGAGCGCGTGTAAGTTTGAAGTACATATACACACACATAGGGATCTCACTTTTTATCTATAGTATCCTAGGATTATAAATGGCCCCTCTTTCCCCTTCATCCATATAGGGATGTGTATGGGTCGAGTTGAGTCGGATTTGAGGGTAAAAAATATCCAACCCAATCAAATGAGGTCAGGTTAGGTTGTTGAAAATTTTGTTACCAACCCAAACCAATCTAAATGGGGTTGAATTTGGTCGGGTAATCAGATTGTTAAAGAAGAAAAAATCACAATCCACATTACCTTACCTCAGATCTCAGATTTGAAAACCTCATTTCAATTTTCAATCAAATACCATCTAGAAAAATAAACCAATCTCATTTCAACTAAATATCATCAATAAAAAACAACCAAACTCAGATGTGAAACTTTATTTTAACAAGTTGAACTAAATAAAGATAAACATACAAAGCCTTTTACTTTCATCAACATCATCAACAACAACAACTACAACAACAATAACAACAATAACAACAAGAAGAAGAAGAAGAAAGAAGAAAGAAGATAAAGAACCCCACCACCATTGCAACAACAAGAAATCAACAAGAAGGGATGACCGACGGCCAACTCAGCAACATCCCAGCCCTGGACCTTACCTTTGCGGTCGGCGGGTGAGACGTGTCCTTAAATCTCGTGGTGTGGTGCGATGTGGTGGCCTTTGTGTGTGTGTGTCTTGTGTGTGGTGGCAGAAAAGCCAAATCAGTGAGTGGACATGGCTTCTCGCGCGCAACCGGTGAGGCCATATTCTCGACAGTGACGTGGAGACCAAAAAGGGGAAAGAGGTAGGACGCGAACCGCGATTTGGGGCCAAAGAAGGGATTTCTAGAACAAAGCTAGGAAAGGGGAAGACCACTAGAGGAGGTTGCCAACAATGGTGTGGCAGTAGTGGTGCAGTGGAGGGAAGAAGGTCGAAGAAGATGAGTGTTAGAGGGGAGTGAGAGTGAGGAGTGGCTACTAGGTTTCTTTTGGGTTTAGGTTTAGATTTGTTGAGGGTAGTTTAATGTTTAATGATATTACAAAAAGAAATAAAAGGGGTTTAGATCTACAGGTCGGGTAACGGGTTTAATTTTTATACCCAATACCCGACCTGAACATTAGATGGGTTAATGGGATTCTACCCGAATAGACCCGATTAACCTACCCAAACCGGATTTTTGTATTCAGTTTGGGTCGAGTCGGGTTCGTGAGTCTACCCAGTCCCGTGAACACCCCTAGATCCATGTCTTGTCAAACTATATAGTAATGAAAATGGTAATAAATGATATTTGGATGCACAAATTCCAACGTAATCTTTTTTGGGATAGAAATCCAAAATAATCTAATCAAAGAGGGGTAAAAAACAAAAATGGAAAAACGAGCTAGCAACGTGGTAAAGAGTGTGCAGCAACATAGCTGGGCCATCAAAGATATATAGCTGGACTTACATTACGGATCTTCACAGTAATAAAATTCAAGCTTGATCTCACCATGATTAACAATCATGAATAATTCATATCCTAGCTCAAGGATAAGCACTCAAGTGAAGTTAGTTAGTGATAGCTAGGATAGCATTCTGTTATGAGTAAGTTACTGAATATGTTATAGTTAGTTAGAGTGTCCTAGCTGAAGCTACATGTATATATACTGAGATATGAGCCTCATTCAAATTAATGTAATCATTCTCTTCTGACCCATGCATCCTATTGTTCCTGTTGCTCACTTTTCATTTGCCAAGGGAGATTTAAACTTTCATCTGTAGCACTCCAGGCTTGGGCATCCATCACCTACTATAGTGCCTAGGGTGTTAAAGTCTTCTAATCTTCCTTTCTCTGTTGATAAATCTCTTTCTTCCTTATGTTGTCTTAGAAAGTTTCATCAACTTCCTTTTTCTCATTCCATCACTGTGTATAATTCTCCATTGGAGCTAGTGTATTTTGACATTTGGGGTCCAACCCCATTCCCTTCAATAAATAGTGATTGTTACTATGTTCATTTCATTGATGCATTTTCCAAATACACCGGGTTATACCCAATTCAACCTAGATCTCAACTCAAATTAGTATTTTTCCATTTCCAGCAAATGGTTGAACTGCAACTTGACACCAAAATAAGATGTTTCAAATTGACAATGTCACTGAATATGTTAGTTCGTCCAAGGTTTTGTAGGTTCAAGGCATAATTCATAGGTTTTCATGCCCACATATTCACCAGTAGAATGGCTCTGTAAAAAGGAAGCACAGACACATTGTTGAAATGGGATTAACTTTGTTGGTGAAGGCTTTTTTGCCTAGGAAATTCTAGGGGGGAAGCATTCACTACTATTGTGTAGCTTATCAATTCTCTACCTAACACTCCGCTGAATATCCAATCACCTACTGAGTGTCTTTTTAGTAGGAAACTGCCTTATGAAAGCTTTAGAGTGTTTGGATGCTTGTGTTTTCCTTATACCAAGCCTTATAACCAACACAAATTGGAATTTAGATCCACACCCAGTGTTTTCCTTGGTTATGCCACTTTGCATAAGGGATATAAATGTCTCATTGCTTCTGGTAAGGTCATCATCAGTAGGCATGTTCTCTTTGATGAAACAAAATTTTCCTTTAAAACTCCATACTCACCTTTCTCTCACATTACCAAACCCATCTCCAATTCCACCTCTATAGCAGCACCATCAATTCCTTGCCTCTTCAAGCCATAACCCCCATCTCCAATATCACCAACATCTCAAGCTTCATCTCCTTTGCATACTAGTCCTAGTCCACATCCCTTAATCCATCCAAGCTCACATACTAATTAGTTGATTCCCATTTCTAGTATCCACATTGACCTTCCCATTGATTCAGAATTAACTGTTGTTGCTATACCAACACTATCAAATCCTCACCCCATGACCACAAGAGTAAGCTATGGATGATGAATATGGAGCCTTGATGAGAATTAACACTTGGCAACTTGTAAAACTTCCCCCAGGTAAGGAGTCCTATTGGTAACAAATGAGTTTTTAAGTATAGCCCAAATGGTTCTCTCCTAAAGTACGAAGCTCGGCTAGTTGCTAAGGGGTTCAACCAAAGGCCAAGGTCTAACTTCACTGAAACCTTTAGCCTAATTGTAAAGCCTACCTCCATAAGGTTCATTCTCTTTTTTGCAGTATCCAAAGTGATGGTATCAGAGTGCTTGAGAAGGGGGGTTGAATCAAGCACTAAGTTAAAAAATAATCCTGCACACTTAAAAACACAAATTAAAATGTTCACCAAAATCTTATGTTCGTGTGTGAGATAATCTACTGAGTCGAGGTTAGATAAATGATGACAGAAAGTTTGTTTCAGAAACTAGATAAGAATGGAATATGAATTACAGTTCTAAATGAGAAATGATGAATGTAAGATATCAGTATCAGATCAAAATAAACTAAAGACAGGGTTAGGAAGATGGCACCAAGCAATTTATACTGGTTCGATCTCCAATCTTGGAGTCTACGTCTAGTCCCCACCAAAAGGTGCGAGTTTCCACTAATCAAAGGGTCTTCTTTACAAACCAATTACAAGAAGTGAAGCACTCATAGCTCACTCTCAGAACCAACAAAAAGAAGACTATGAAGAATCACTCAAGAATAAAGTGTTGACACTCAACACTCAAACTAATTCCCAAATCAAACAATACTCAAGAATAGTTTTTTCAGAATAAATATACTCTCAGCACTCAAGCCTTTTGAATATAAAACTAGAAAACACCTCAGAACAGAGATGATTAAGACAAATACAAGAACTCTGGTATGAGAAAAAGAGTATGAACTCAAAAATTGTACAATGTGTGAATTATAGCTCTCTTTTTTTGAGTCCTATAGCAGCTGCTTGCTTCCTTAAATGGTGAAAATATTCTGACCATTGCAGGCTGCTGGTACAGCAGGTACTGTCCTTTGTGACCATTTTGGAATTTGCAATGGACACCTTCCAGCATTTGATTGGCTTACACTTGTCCTTTTCTTTTGAAAATACTTTTCTCTCTTTTGCTTTTGTCCTTGTGAGTTGTCCTTTGGTGCAGCTGTCCTTTTCTGACTCAACAATGGATATAATTTGATTTTCCCTCCCAATGTTCAATGCTCTTGCTGAGGTACATACATGAAGCCTGCTACAACTGATTTATCTCGTAGTGAATTAAGAGATTTCGACTTCCAGAATTGCCTTCTTAGAAACATGTGTGTTGTTTGATATATATTTCAAACCTGAAACACTAATACACATATTAAATGTATAACACAATGTTTGTCATCATATGATTAGGATATTTATCCAACATAGAGGCTGGTCTATAAGGCAACTTGATATTAATAATGCTTTTCTCAATGGAGATTTGCTAGAAGATGTGTATATATCTCAACCACAGGGTTATGAAGTTGGTGATGACACTCTAGTATATAAGTTTACTAAGGCCTTATATGGTCTAAAATAAGCTCTAAGAGCCTGGTATCAAAAACTATCCATTGTACTATAAGGGTTGAGGTTTACCTCCACTACTTCTGATGTTTTTCTCTTTACAAAGGCCATCTTTTCCTCCACTACTTATGTGCTTATGTATGTGGATAACATCGTAGTGACAAGGAGTTCGTCCTCCTATATTGCTGATCTGATCAACTAGCTGAATGCTTCCTTTATGTTAAAGGATATGGGAGACTTACACTATTTCTTGGGGATTGAGATGACATACACTGGCTCTGGTGGGCTTCATCTCTATCAGTCCAAATATATATAGGACTTGCTAGCAAAAGCCTTTATGCAGGGTTGCAAATCCTATAAAACCCCGCTACCCACTTCCTTGAAACTCATAGCATCTGGTAGTTTTCCCTTTGAAGATCCCAGCTTATATCGCTCAGTGGTGAGTAGCCTCCAGTATATTATAGTCACAAGACCTGAATTGGCCTACTGTGTTAATTGGGTTTGCCAATTTATGCAAACTCCTCTTCAAGAACATTGGAAGGTGATTAAGACAATACTTCGGTAACTTAGTAGAACATCTCAATTTAGGCTACACATTTAAAAATCCAATAATCTTAGTCTTATGAGTTACAGTGACTCAAATTAAGGTAGTGATCCTGATGATCAAAAATTGACTAGTGGATTCTATGTATATTTTGGTCTTAATCTCATCACTTAGTCCTCAAAGAAGCAGCATGCAGTCTCAAGATCAAGTACAAAGGCTGAGTATAGAAGTTTGGCCTTTTTAGGGGCAGCATTGCTTTGGGTTTGAAACCTTCTTGCTGAGATTGAGGTTCCTTTGCAGGCCATTCCAATGATATACTATGATAACATGAGTGTTGTGCTTCTTACTGCGAACACGATTCTCCACTGCAAATCAAAAAACTTTGAACTTGATCTACACTTTGTCAGGGATCATGTTGCCAAGGGTCTTGTTCGGATTAGTCATGTCCTTGCTCATGCTCAAGTGGCTTATGTGCTCACTAAATCTATCTCTTCTGCATTCTTTCATGATTTTCGTTCCAAACTTAGGATTGTTGATGTCAAGCTCCTGAGTTTGAGGGGGGATGTAAAGGATAAGCATTCAAGTGAATTTAGTTAGTGACAGTTAGGATAGCATTCTGTTATGAGTCAGTTACTGATTATGTTATTGTTAGTTAGAGTGTCCCAGATGAAGCTACATGTATATAAACTAAGGTATGAGCCTCATTCACATTGATGCAATCATTCTCTTTTCACTCACACTAGCTCTATTCTCTTTATCTCTCCTTCATCTTTCATCCCAAGCCGGGCCTTGATACTTTACAAGGCTGTCCATATATGATGATCGAATATTTATGTGCCTATATGTGAATAGTATTCAATTACACTACAGAAAAAATTTGTATCATTAAGGACTGTACAACTACATTATTACTAAATTTTGAAATGACAAGTGACATACTAAGCCCACATTTCGAGTTGGATTAGCAAAATGAGTGGAGCCTATGGAGGAATAACTATAACTTTATCCAAGTTTGAAAAATTTTCAAATAGTAAAATGGATGAAAGTAACAGAAAAATTCAACATAAATTTGTTTATTAATTTATGTTTTGTGACTATTCTTCGATAGGTTTTTTTGCTTCATGAAAATATTCTAAAGATTGGTTTTTGGTCCTTACGAAATTTTGGGTCTGCTTTTGGTCCAAAATTTTCTATGTTAATTTTAGTCCTATTATTAAGAAACTTCTATTAAGTGATGATGTGTCTAATTGAAATCTAAGTTGCATTGCATATGTATCATAAAATCCAATATGACACTTAAATCTTCATGAACCTCTTATTTTGCCATACTCACTCACTCCTCTGCTGCACCTTTCACCCTATCACTCCCCCTTCCCTTAAAATCTCACTTTTTCCTCACAAACCCATCACCTCTTCACCCCAAACCCATGGCCTGGTTGGCCTAAACCCTTAGAATCAGCAAATCAAAAAGCCATTCATGGAGGTTGTAGGGCAAAGTGAGAAAATAGGAATCATCTAAGAAAAAAAAAGAAAAGAGGAAAATAGTGAGTTGAAGACGAGCGTGAGGTAGTTGAAGGTGTGGAGGACGAGCTAGGTTGCAAGTAAAAGGGTAGTTTTTTCATATGTTAAAAAAGCATATCAGAGGGTGTGCTACTACTTCAGCATGGGGGTAATAGTGATGGGTTTGTTGAGGTTAAGGGAGCAAAGGTACACGAAGAAGATAGAAAGGTCGATGGAGATCCCAAATAGGGAGCAGACAACAAGCTTAGGTCATTTCCACCATTCCTGTTGGTTTTCACAAGACATGTGACACACATCAAACATAGGTGAACTAGCATTATTAGGCAGGTGTTTGGGCTATTTTTGGCTATTCAATTAGTGTCTTAGGCATGTCAAACTTTGAAATCAGCTAGCCAAAGCTCTCAACGATTACTTCAAGGAGGGAAATCTACTCCTTGGATATGGGTTCCCAATACTTAAAGAAAGCACTTGGCTACGATCAACCAAGAATGTAACTAAAACCAAGAATAGATGAAGATATAATGTAATCAGCAGAAATTGTATTGAAACTCCAACCATTACAATGAAAACCCTCGTAAGTTCCAATTAGGAATCCTTGTTGAAAGCTTAATGGGATGAAATAGTACAAATGAATAGAGTTTAAAACTAAAAAGGCTAGCAAGACTTAAAAGGGTTAAAACTAAAATGCATAAATCTAAATGGAAAAGGTAAAGTTACAAGTAAAGTAAAATGCTAGTGTTCTTGATTATGGAGTCAGATCTCTTGCAATAGCTGAGTTTTGCTCTATTTATAGGCAAAACTCATTCCAAGATTACCTTTTACTAGTAACCACTGAGGCTGCTTCTTTAGACCCTCAAATAGCTGCTTCACATAACCACACCATGGGGATGCTATCATCTATCTTCAATTTGGTTTGATCTGTGCTAGCCTTCCAATCATCGGACTTAGAATTGTTTTCTTGGACGACATCAGCTTCCCACATGAGAGCTCCAAGAATCCTCATGGGCACTTCTAGATCCACCATCTTTTGCTTCAGCTTTATTCCTTCCTTAAGTCGTCCAATCATTTAACTTTGCTTCATTTTGATTCGTGTTTGCACTGTAATGTGAATTATAATCTCTTTAGCCATGTTAGCTTACGGCTCAACTATCACTAGGGACACAATCAAAGTCACTCTCGGCTAAATCTTTTCCTCGGCCAAGTGCACTCATTAATTTTTTGGTGCCAGCATATTGCCCCCTTGCATTAGGCTACTTGATTGTTACTACTGAGGCTAGTTTAATATAACGACTTGATTTTAATCACCTGCCTATTCAAAAAGCCATTTACTATTTACCGACTATAGTAACAACTAGTTAGCTACTTACATGGCAAGTATAAAATTTAGTTGGTAAATATTCTTCACTTTACTTTCACCTTCTATGCTTCTACCACTTTCTTACTCTATTCTTACCCTTTCTACATTCACCATGTCTTCTAATTTTTCTGATTTTGCAAACCCTAATATTTCTCTTAGCCATAACCATTCTGATCGTGAATCCTCCTCCTCTTCACCTTCTTCATCGTCTTCTATCGAACTCTTCTAGGCTTCGCTCTCTCGAACTCTTCCACTCTCTCAGGGTTTTTGACAAGGAGAATAGTCAATTCATCCTCAACCTAACTCTTCATGACTTAAACTAAGGGTGGGTCGTGGCCGACTCATTTATTTTACTGCTTGGCTTTGAATTACCGCTAGCCGCTCCATGGTTCCACATTTCCAAGTACCCTTCTGAGCTCTTGGCTTAGCTAAGCCGTTCGGAATCATACATCCAATGGCTAGACTGAGTGGTCAATGAGAAGGGCGAAGAATGGAAGAAAATAAGGATCACGAAATGATCCTTTTCTTAAGGAAAGAAATCCCACTGAACTTTGGACTCCTATATGGCTTCCTCAGCCTTTGGAACACATTTGTGAGTGCCTTTATCCTGCCATTTGGTATGATGAGTCCCATTTTGCATGACGTGGGGCTATAGTTGGTTTGCTAATGGACAGAGATGAAGTTCCTTTCCTCCATGATATCCTCAGTAATGACTTGGGTTTCCAAGTCAATAAGAAGAACAACGCGTACTCAACATTCATTAACACCTTCAATAGAGAGAGTGACTGTAGGTGAGACTGAACATAAGATGTTTCTTCTATTCTGGATCTATTGATTTTTTGTACCAGTTCAGTAGCTGTAGTAGGAGAATTCGCCCCTTACGTGCTTGCCATCCTCAATCAGATATACCTCAATATTGGAGCTTTCTTCCTTTCACTATTATACAGAGGCCTCTTTGCCATTGTGTCTCAAATGAAGAAAAGAGAATCAATCAAATTCGTGTTTGGTATGTTTTGGTTTCGACAACTCTGGATTCAAAACTACTTCCAATAGTTCTTTGCCAAAGCTATGCATAATCTAGTTGATAATATATGGTGATTATTACACCACTTTCCCTTTCTTTTCTCTTTTAGCCTATTAGGTAGCCAACGTTATCATCAAAACAAGGACTCGAACATTCCTTCAGTTATGCCTATATTAGGATCGGGACTTTGGATTGGCTTGGATTCAATAGAGACTTTTCTCGACCAGCGATTCAGAGCTTTCTCTGGTGACCCTTCAATGGAGTAATGTACTACTGGCTCGTGATCTCCTTAATGCGGTGAAGCTGGGGTCAACGTATAATAAAACCTCTTTTAAGCCTTATAATCCTCATTATTTGGTTCGGTAGTTTGGCATAGTGCAAGGAATTCTTCTCCCTTATAATTCCTATGTCAAATTTGATGAGCGAGCCAATCTCTATGTGAATGAATTGGCCCGATTAGGAGCTAAGTAGCAACAAAAGAATCAAAAACTTCTATTTTGAGAAGTTTAGCCCCTTCAGCTATGCTAGAATTTGCTTTATGGTGGGAGTTGATGTTCAAAAAACTGTTGGTTCAGCCTCCAAGTGTTCTTTTGTCGAAGCTTACGCAAACGAGCATCTTTTCGTCCCTTTGACATCCACCATCACCTATTAACATAGAGGCAATTGGCACTTCAACCCTTTCTAAGGCAGGTTTTGCTAAAAAGGCCTCAACTTCAAAAAGTGAGTATTCCTTTCATCTTCATTTATTTATACCCTTTTCCTTGAATATTCACTTATTGCTTACATTACCCTTTTTATTTCAAAAACCTTTAAGAAGCCCAAGGGTGCAAGGTTTAGCAAGCCCGCAATTCAGGAGAGCAATGCCCTCAAACAGCAAAGGAGCCTTCAGTAATCGATCTCCCCTTAGCTAATTGGTATGGCTGTTTCATAAATGGGGTATAGATTTCATTAAGCCATTCCCCTTTGCCCCCAACCAATTCAAATATCTGGTAGTAGCTATTGACTACTTCACCAAATGAATTGAGGCCGAGTCTTTGCTTACCATCACCACAGAGAAGGTGCGGAAGTTTGTATGGAATCGAATAATATGCAGATATGGAATACCCGGTCAATTGGTTAGCGACAATGGGACACAATTTACAGACTGGAGGGTTAAGGACTTTTGCAAAGAGATAGGAATAACCTAATTATTTTTATCAGTGGAACACCCACAAACCAATGGGTTAGCAGAGGCCACCAACAAAGTTATTCTAGTAAGATTAAAAAAATTTTGGAGTATGAGTTACACACTGTGCTATGGGCTTATCATACTACACCTCATTTGTCGACCTAAAAAACACCATACAGACTAGTGTATGGAGTAGATACGATGATTCCCATTGAGTTATCATAACCGAGCCCGAGGACAATAAACATGATCGAGGAATCTATTAAGCTTGCTTGAAGAGCCGAGTTAGACCTAGTCAAGGAAGATAGAGAGCCAGGTCAGAGTGGAGGAGGAGGTCATTAAATAGCAAATGGCAAGAAAATACAATAAGAAGGCCACCCTACAAGAATTTGAGGAAGGGGACTTAGTCATAAGGAAAGTAGAGCTTCAAAAAAAGCCCCAAGGAGAAGAAAAACTAGCACTAAATTGGGAAGGCCTTATTGAGTCATCCAAAAGATAGGGAAAAGAGTCTACAAAATAACCAAGCTAGAAGGAAGGAGCTACTGAGGACATGGAATATGTCATCTCTCCGAAGATATTTTAATTGAAATAGAAATCCTTAAACTATGTAAGTAAGTGCATTCTTTGTCCTTTTATAAGTTTTTCCTATAAGGTTTTTTATATATAAGAGGTTTTGATGAGGCATGACTTACATAGGTCGAGCATGTGCAAGTCTTGGTAGTAGGAATAAAAGTGAGCACCTCTTGTAAACTTTTCAATTCAATAAAATTTATTTGAATTATTTGAATAGTTTGCTTTTAAATAACAAGAGAACTTGTGGAAAATAAAATGAAATGGAGATAAGTCCAGAGAAGGACTTAAAGTCCTCACCTAGAAAATTAAATGGAAATAAGTCTAGAGAATGACTTGAAGCCCTCATTTATAGGCGAGGACATCTTGGAATTTTAATTGAAAATAAGTTTAGGAAAAAACTTATAATGAACTCTTCACCTACAGGCAAGGAGCTATTGGAAATATAATAACCTTGCTCGCAGGTTTGGGCCTCATACAATCCAAGGAAAGAATTAGCAAATGGAACAAATGGAAAAGAATATGGAAGTCTTATGCATATGGAATCGAACGGAAATTATTCTCTTAAAGATTAGTAGTTCATAAACAAAACATGTCAGAAATCAAACATGAAAAATAAATAAAGGCATATTTGGTACTACCAATTAGCCAAAGATAACTTGGAAATTTGCAGGGTGTAAAAATTAAAGGGAAGGAAATAAATGTGCTGAACAAATATCCAAAATATATACAAAAAGGAAAAATATTGTTCAATAGAACAAAAATAAAACTAAGAGGCAATAGAAGAGTCATCTGCCACACTCTCGCCCTTGGCAGTTTGGTTGACAGCATCCCTAGGAGTCTTTGTCTAATCCCATATTTCAACCTCGACGATGTTGGCATCAAGAAAGGGCATGTCCACTAGCTGCCTATCTCGGATCTCCTTGAAGTAGCCATAGGAGGAAACGTCCAAGTGAGCATAAAGGAATTTGACTTAGTTAAGGGCTTCATCAAATCCCTTAGTATACTGCTCAGTTGCCTCCCCATTGAGGTTCTCGGCCCCTTTCACTTTAGTGGCCAGCACTTTTTGAGTTCGGCCACCTTGGTGGCATAAAAGGACTCATGCTCCTTGTATTTTTTATCCAAGAGGGCGACCTTATTTTGAGGAATTGTCTCTCGAGCATCCTACTCTTTTTCTTTGGTCGAGTATTTGTCCTCAAACTTCTTAACCTTGTCTTCCAAGGGAACTAATCTCCCCGGAATGAGCCTCCCTTAGTTTCATGAGCTCGTCCTTCAGCTCGATGATCGCCTTGCCGTTGGAATGCTCTCTTAGATCCAAACAGCTAGCTTTTTGCCCAAGAATGCAAGCTCGTGCGCTTGAATCCATTTATACATTCTGGTGACCCTTGTAGCTTCAAACATGTTGAAGTCGTAGTTCGACTTTAGGACATTGTCCCCTTTTTAGTGGAGTGGAAATCCAAGGCACCACGAGGAGAAGGGAGAAGTGTCAGATATGAAGTCATGGAGGAGGTCGAAGTCCTTAGAAAAGGCAAAACAGACCCTCTTTAGCTTGAAAGGAGTATCTACTATAAGGGGAGGAGTAGATTGGGGCTCTGAGGTGACATCCAGATCAACAACGTCCCTTTTCTGTCCTTATTTGATAACTAGGGGTTAGGAATCCAAAGCTATCTTGGAACGGTCCTTAGTAGGTTTAGAGCTCGCCCTTGGGGTGCAACCTTATGCAACTTGAGCTCGGTGGCGCGCGAGAGTGGCCTGGAGGGAATCCTTGGACAATTTAGGGGACATTTCTCCTACAAAAAGAAAAGAAGCAAGAAAGCAAAGTCAGAAAAATAGTTGTAATAAAGACAACGAGGAAAAGGAAATCGCTAGAAAACTTACTAAGGTGTTTGAGCACTTCAGCCCTATTAGTGTCCTAATTCAATAGATCAACGTAGGACAAATCCTTCTTTTGACTCAACAAATACTTGGAGAGATAGTCGAAGATAACTTGTATTGGGAGAGGCTGTGGAAGTCTATACTAAGAACTCTTTTCAGATACCTATTCTAGTAAACGGGACATTTAGCGTGACCCTTCTGATCTAAAAAGAAGAGGTGTTCATGCTTAGAAACTCAAATCGTAAAGATTTGGTCCTTGAAATGTTTAAAGTTAGAGCTAAAAAGGTCAGAAATCTTCCTTTTGGATTGACTACTTAAAGCAATCAATTTTCCTTTGTCTATATCTTTTGCTTGAAATAGAGAACACAAAATCCCAATGCTCAGAACTGCACCCAAAAAATCCATCAAAATCTAAGAGCTCGGATAAAAGTCCAACTATTGGGATCAAGTTAAGTAGGGCTACATTTATGAAATCTAGGCATTTGATCTCAAAAGGAGAGAAGGTAAGCCTAACACCTAAAGTGGAGACAAAGACATCATAGACGAAGAAGAATATAGGCTCTTTATCATCGAACATCGGACATGTTGGCTATATGACAAGCTTAGTTACTGGGCTTGCAAGAAAGACTACTCTATGAAATGCTTTTTTCTTGGACGAGCTATCTTATAGTTCCTAAGAAAATGATTTAATATTTGTTGATAAGTGTAAAGGGAATAAGATTTTTTAACTTCATCTATTACCCAAAAATAGAAATTTGACAGCCTTTTCTTCTTGGAGGAATCTCCAATGCTTTTAACACTTTTTCTTGAAGGTCTTTTATCATCTTTGATAACAAAGGAACCAAGGGCTCAAAACCGCTTCTAGAAATAAGAAAATAAAAAGAAAAACCAATGAATTGAGGAAGGAGAAAGAGAGACCAATCATTTACTACTCTAGGGTTTTCAACGGAAAAATTGTAGAAAACTTAAAAAATGAAAGTGAAAGAGATGAAGAAGGAATGAAGTACTTATTGGAAACTCTTTAAAGAAAGAAGAAGTAATGATTAAGATACTAAAACTGGAATGAACCTTGTGGCAAGGGAAAATTGCAAGAAGCAATAGGGATTAAGAAGAAGGTAAGAATGAGAGAAATGGGAATGTGTAAATGAGTTTGTAAGGAATAAAAAAGATCAAAGGAATGGGTTTTAATCCCACTCTTACAACATTGGAAGTGATCCAACAGATCAAAATATTTCCCACCAATTAGGGTGAATCTTAGCTCTCCAAGGAATCAATGGTTAGGGGTTTGATCTAAAAGCAGGAATTGTAATAGTGAGGGCTCCATGGTGGGCCATGTGTATCCACATTTTCCCATAGCCCCCAAGGGAGTTAAAACATTTCTAGAACGTTGTCAACGACATAAGTTAGAATAAAAGTTGGAAAATTTAAGCTTGGTCATAGGGCTCCAAAATAGGAACTGGAGTATAAGCTTGGATCGTTATTAATAATAACCACTGAGCTTGGGGGCTGTGGATTGAACAAATTTATTGGGCCTTAGAGCTAGGTTTAGAGGAGCTCAACAAGGGCCTTTTAAAAGAGCTCCTCCTCGATAAGTCCAAACTAAGTCAACGCTTGGAAGTAATTAATCCGTTAAGGCTAGTTACCGAGCATTAGGGAATCCCATGAAAATAGGGAGACATGGAATCACCGAGAAATGGGAAAATATGAATTCGAAGTTGGATATAAGAGGGGGCTAAAGAAAGCTGGACGTAAGTAACTGATCATTTTTTCACTTGCACTAAAGTGGAACAAAGTTTTGACTTGATTGTCGAAGTCCCTTGCAGGTCCCCCACCGAAGGCATGATGAAGAGCTTGGATTTGTAGAAGATAATATCGGACAACCACCAGAAGACA
Source organism: Pterocarpus macrocarpus (assembly GCA_031439585.1). Taxonomy (NCBI): domain Eukaryota; kingdom Viridiplantae; phylum Streptophyta; class Magnoliopsida; order Fabales; family Fabaceae; genus Pterocarpus; species Pterocarpus macrocarpus. The sequence continues at coordinate 28,083,070 of CM062513.1, read as the reverse complement.
AGTCAGACCAAATCCCTTGTTGGGCTAATAATAATAAATTAAATATTGACCCAAATCAACCAAAATGGACAAACCAGGCCCAATTTAATTCAATGCCCACAAAGGTTAAAACAAATTTTAATCGGCAAGCAACAGGGAGGACCACCAATTCTCCCTTGATATCTCAATGAAAAATGCATCGACAAATTAATTTTTAAAAGATTAATGTACTGAAAAATTAGTCCTAAAAATTTAATTTGTTGACAAATTAATTCTTAAAATATATTTTGTTAACACAAATAAAACTCATTAATAATAGAGTTTAATTGGTATATACTGATAGTGTAAAATAATTTTACATTATCAATAAATGGAAACACTAAAAAATAAAAAATTATGATGGATCTCTCATTAAAATGGGTGATTATTTGTATGAATTAATACTTTCTCTTATTTCTATTAACTAATAATATAAAAATATTTTATACTATCAATATATTTAAATTAAATTTTTAATAATAATAAAATTTATCTTTAAGATATCACATATTAATAAAATATTTTTTAGGACTAAATTATTAACATGTTAATTTTTTCTGGGCTAAATTGGTACATCTCCCGTAGACAATATTTTAAATTTGATAGAAGAAAGGATGTCACTGTACTCCTCCCTCTCCGTCTCCTCTGATTGCGAAGTTGTGACGACGAATACAATTGCAAGTTAACATACACAACTTGGACCGAGATAGTAATACTCCACGGCGTTCCTCTTATTCTCCGATCCAGTTATTAGTTATTACAAACATAGTGTGGTTGGTTTCTCCTCTTCCGAAATAAGCAAGCTAGGGTTTCATCCCCGTCCATTATGAACTGTGAAGTTTGCCAGCTTAAGGAACTGGTATACCGTTTCCCCCATATTACATTTACCTACACTTCCCCATCATGCTCCCTCAAAATTTCCCAGCTTTGATTTAAGTTTTTCGTTGTTGACGCAGGAAGTGGAGCACTTTGAGATACGCGAAGTTTTGCGATGTAAAATTCTCTACTCCAACTTGGCTTTACATCTTTACTCACTCATTGCTCCTCAAAATTAATTGATTTTATTGTTATTATTATTATTTTTGGTTTTCCATGTTGAATTGGGATAACTCAAAACTGGACGCGAAATTGCAGGCATACTGCACACGATCGTCTTTCATCGTGCCTTGGGTCTCGTGCGTCCAAAAGATGTCGACTTGGAGCTTTTCGACGTCACTTACGTATGAATTATTCTTTTAAAAACACTGTCTTTCTATTTAATTTGGAAACACTATATAATTGTGTGTTTGCAAACATGCCTTCTAGTCTGTTTGTCGAAGACACTGTTATGTTAATTGATGTTGGATATGAATAATACACTTGAGTTTTTGCTGTCCGCGCCTTCAACAAGAAAGGTTCTGTGTTGTCTAAATTTTTAATGTGTGGCTTTGCCACTCTGTCCTGTGTAGGTGCAATGCGGAGAGGTGGAGATTGAGAAGAAAATAGATGAGAAGATTGAGCAGTTCGTTTGTTGGGTGGAGAAGCATCCAAACAAAAAGAGTCAGGTGTGCGATTTGTGTGTGGTTTTTAACATTTTATGCTTAAATTCCCACCCCATGTATGTTATTGAATGTGCTGTGAATGCTGCTAGTAGGGCAAAAGTTATTCTTATCGGCAGTGATCTAGTTGATTTTAGTCACAAGGTCCTGTCGTTATTTTTCTTGATGTTGTTCCTTTCTAAGGCTTTAGTGTTAAGATTTACTGTTGCATGCTCTGTGTTTCAATCAGCTCATAAGTTTCCCCTGTCATGATTTTTTCATCTATGTCCCTCATTCTGAGCATTCCAATTTTCATGAGCAATGTGATCCAATTTTGTATCCACTTTCTTTAGTAAAAGGAGTGGAACTTCTGTTACTGGTTTTATTTTTGTGGTTCAAAGCAATTTGCATTTGCTTGCAATATAAATTATATAATCACTTCTGCTGATCATGGTACACTGTAAAAGTTAATGTGCAATAAGTGCTACCTCTGGCCATTGAAGTTTGTTTACTAGTTATTAACTTCTATGATGCAGATATGTTTATCTTTCTATGAGGTGAAAAACAAACAGGCATCTTGGTTCAGTAACAAGATTGAACGCTTGTATTGGGAGCAGTGGTATATTAATCTGAATGTGGCCCAGCATGCAAAGGCACATTCTAGCAAGTCTCATCATTCCAAAGTAGTTGATCCTGGAGGTGCAATCACTTGCTTCTGTTGGTCAAGCTTAATTTCTTTTTATATTTCACTCATACTGTGCCATTAGTTCCTTCAGGTTTTACACCTTTTTTTTTTTGTTGTCTACTTTGCCATTTTCCTCATGAGCAGAGGGAGCATCGGAAGATAGAAATGCTCGAAGTGCTGCACTTGAAGCTTCACTTCGTGAGCTTTTATTTCAAGTAATTAAATTTGTTAATGAGAAGAAGGATCATGTTCCTCCAATACCCAATCTTGAGGGTGCTGTTTCATTTCCCTATGAAATTACAATACCCAGGTGAGCTGTTTTTATTCTGCTGACTGTATCCATTGTGATTATGCATGTCATATATTTACTTAATCTTTGATTCTTTATTTACTTCAAACTACTTATATGCGTTCAAGTTGGCTTTGATTCTGGGTGATTTTTCTGTTTGACTGATAGTGTTGATGATGTGATGTAGTTGTAACTCACATTTTTTTTTCAAATTACAACATCTAGAAAATGTAGAGCTTTCAGAGTCAACAGGGTTTTGGTTAAGTAGGATTAAGACGAAGTACATGGAATGGAATGCAATTATAGTAAGGTGCAAGTTATCATTATCAGTGGTTCAAAGGGGAACATGTGTGGTTAGGGAATCTTGGATTCATCTTAAAGGAGATCACATGGTTTTCAAACTGGGTGGCAAAATTATGAAATGTTTGTCATCACAGATTGCCAATCAAAGTGCAGGTTCTACTAAATACAAATATAACTATAAGACTAGCAATGCTCTAAGTTTATATTGGGCACCAGAGTGCCACCAATTAAAGGAAAAAAAAAAGTGTAGCAAGGATGAGAATGCTGAGGTGGATGAGTGGACTAGCAAGAAAATATTAGTTTAGGAACAAATTTATGTGCAAATTTGAGTAGCACTGATTAAGTAAAATATGATGGAAACTTAACTAAGGTGGATTGCAAATTATCTTAATGGTTTTACACTTTCTTAATTGATATCTATCTCCTAATCATGTGGGGACACAACATAGTTGTCAATATCGGATGGCGGCTCACGGCGGTGAGCCAAAAATCCGCCATAAAAATATGGAGGATGGCATGGCGGGTTATGGCGGAAGCCATGGTGGACTGAATATATATATATATATATATATATACACACACACACACAAAACAAACTGCTAAACATAATAAATAATAAAAACTAATAACATATATCAAGAACAATAAAATTAGAAACATATTCTAAGTAATAAATTCAGGAAATGCATCATAAAATCAAAGCCAAAGTCACAACATAACATACTCATAGTCAAATACATACATAGCAATATAGAATAATAAGTGAATAACCAAAGCCTCAAAGGCATAATCTCATGTCTTATAAGCCATAACATTAGGACAAAGTAAGATAAAGGGAAACTAAAATCAACTAATCTAGTCCTCATCATCTTCTCCAATATAATCATCATTGTCATTGTTTTCTAGTGAGGCATATCCATCCGTTTCTTCTCCTTCCGATTCTGAGTCATCAAATTGAATTTCTTCCTCCTCATCTGACTCCTCTAGTTCTTCAAACTCCGGTTCTTCATCAGCCACCACTATCTCTTTTCCTTTCTTGGAAACAGAATAGACAAAGGAAAAAAGAAGCTGAACATGAAGAAGGAAGGAAAAAGAGGTTGAAAGTTGAAACGGAAACAAGAGGTTAAGGAAAAGGAAGAAGACACAACAGATGAAGAAGAAGGAAGAGGTAAACCCTGCAGGTGTGTTCGTTGCTGTGGTGCTGGTGAGGCCGCCGCTGTGGTACTGGTGAGGCCGCCGCCACTGGAAGTGGTGTCGCCGGAAAAAGGCCGTGGTGGTTAGGTGAGAACTAGAGATGAGAGAAAGAAAACGTGATGGAGAAGCCAGAAAGTTAAGAAAGAGGAGGGGGTTGGGCTTCGCGACATGCATATGGGATTTAGGGTTGATTAACAACCTTTAAAATCCCCAAAATGTTTTTTGGAGTTTGGAAAAAAAAAAAAAACAAAAAGGGCTTTGGCTGACATTTTCCGCTATGCCTGCCGTGAACCGCCATGGTGCCATTGACATGGCGGCTGCTATGGCCCGCCACGACTTTCCGCTAGGAGATGCACTCTCCCATGGCGGTCTTCATGATTTCCCCCACGCCATCCTGCCGCCATAGCCGATTTTTAACAACATTGGGACACAAACTTGAATAACTGTATATTTTGAATTTTTTAGAAATCAAGTTTCGAGGAAAACAAATTTGACTTCTACAATATTGTTCTACTTAATCCAACATTAGGAACTGCCTTGTTCTGTTAACAGCATGATATAAGCCTTTTAGTTTATGACAGATTTCCTATTGGGTTTTAATAATGTAGTGCAAATACAATGCCATTCCTGCTTTGTTACTTTAATGTGAATCACAATGTCTGTTGCTGTACATTTTTTGCTAGAAGAGAGACTACGGTGAGAACAGAATTTACATGTTCATGAAAACTGTTTTCAGTATTTGTTTCTTAACATACATTATTTAAGAGACATTGTGCATCAGCTTACTGTTCATAGAATGCAAATTTACTGAAAACAAGTTGCCAACTCAGCATCATTTTCTGAATCTCTTGCATGCATTCTCTTAATTTTAATTGATTTTATGAAGTTGGTTGGGCCATTGGGGTGTCAGGATGTGAGATGTCCTATGCTTTTTGTTAGATATAAAACTATTCATGTGCTATTACCTAATAACTTAAGCTTTTGGAAGATATATTTAAGCTTTTGGAAGATATATTCATAACATGGTAAAAGAGCTTCTATGATCAAACGGTCTAGTGTTTGACCCTTTGTGCTCCTATTCTTCTAAATTAAAAAAGTTAAATTTCAGCACAAGATAAAGTGGGCTTGTGCATTGTTTATACTTCGAGCCAAATGGGCTCTTTCATGAGAGAGCGTGTTAGATATAAAACCATTTTTGTGCTATTATCTATTAGCTTAAGCTTTTTGGAAAAATGGTTCATGACAATTTCGCTTGATGGAAAGTGGCATGCAATTGGTGATCAATTCTATTTCGAAGGAAGTACTGTGAGCATGACAATTTTTAAACTTAAATAATTTTATGCCGTTGGCACTTGGCAACGTAATGAAATTAGTGTTGGAGAAAATTGATTTATGTTTTTTCATTGCTGATTTGTACCTATCAATTGTATTTAAATTTGAGTCTACTTTTTGAATGATACACATTGGTTAGAGTATTGTTACCATGCAATACTCTTTGGTACGGATATGGGTACATAGTGTGCCGGTAGATTACCTTGTCAAGTATTTTGTGCATGGGGGATATACTTATACTGTGTTTGGTTTTGCGTTTATAAAATTGATTTTGGATAGAATTAATTTTGTTAGAATTGATTTGGTTAAAATTAATTTTGAGATAAAGTGATTTATGTTTGGTAATTTGATATGAGAAGTGATTTTGACAAAAACTAAGAAAGTAAAAACCTAGAAGGAACAAGTTTTCACTTCCATCTAGAACTGATTTTGAACTCAGAATTGATTTTGGAAAATGGATCTAACTGGAAACCAAACAATATGGGAAAAGTACAAAATTGATTCTGGCGTCCTAAAATTAATTCTAGAAGTCCCAAATTGAGAACCAAAAATGCACTTAGTCAATACACTATTTGGGTTTATGATACATTTTAATATATCAGTGGCTCCACTAGTAATATAATTTTTCAAAAATTAAAAGTTACTTTAAGAAGTAATTTTAAATTGGCTAATATACTAAAGGGCCTAGGCTTTTTTTTTTTCTGTGTAAAAAAAATTGAAACTCTGTTGTTTGATTACTTTTTCAATACATAAGTGAAGCTAGCTGCCTTTTGATTTCTCACGTGCCTCTCCCTTTTCTGTGCAACCTTTAAACCTCACAAGCAGGAGGAGGGACAGCCATGAATCTTCATCTTCTGCAGACTAAGCCCGCAAGTCCACAAGCATTCTTAGATCTCCCTCTCTCCAATTCGTCCTTCATTGTTCTCTATTGTTCTCTTTCCCTCTCTACCCATCTTTCTGGGGCGCTACCTTTTGCAATCCAAATAGCAAATTGCTGCAAATCAGTGCGCAAATGTACTGCAAATCGGGACAATTTCATAACTAGGGGTTAGAATGCCCCATTTTCTTTTTCATTTCTTGTTTTTCCCATCCTTTTGTGATGCATCATTCGCTAATGAACCTGTAGTCAGGTAAGACATCACCAATTTGACAAATGCAAGTCTGATGCTTGCACAATGTCCTCTCTAAAGCACTGAGATTTGATAAGCTGATTTTTGTGGACTACGAATATAACATCATACAGGTTTTTGTCATTGAGGAAAGGGAGATACATATTGGAATCTGAATTAATAATTGAGTGGTTTGATGAACTGTATTGTAGGAAGTAAAAGTATATCTGAATTCTTTTATAACGGTTTTGGTCTGGTGATCTCTGCCTTGTTTTGCGATCTTTGTGACACAATAAAGACCTCTTTTGTTTAGAGAAGAGAAAGTTATAATCAAAACGTTATTTGGGAATATATATTTCCGTTTGCTCTAATTTTTATCATCTTGGCATTGTTTGGTTAGTATAAATAGCAATTGTTTCATAAAGCCTAGATCTTGATAATGTCTGTATTTGGTGAAGATTGACGCCCTTATGATCTTGATCGTATATCTTTTTGATGAGTTGTAGTTACTTGTACCTGTCTGAGAATTTTTCTGAAGCTCTAACATTGTGCCGTGTTGACCAGTTCATCAGACTCTGCATTTGGGATGGACATGATCAAGAGGATGCTCCAGACTGGGCATCCGACAATGCTAAGTTAAGAGTTTGTATAGCTGTGCATGAGGTTAAATGGAATCTTACTGTTCATATGTTTAAGCTTGAAATTTGGTTCTGAAGAAAGCTGCGAAGTAAGGCAAGGTTCAATCTCTCTGTAAATATGGCAAAATCTATAGGTGAAAATGTTCGTCTTAGCAAATACATCCCCCTTTTATAATCTTTTTCTTCTCTCTTGTATTTCTTTTATTCATCCTCTCTAGAGCTTAGTGTTCTGTATAATCTATGCCCAGTGCCACATGAACAACTCATAACACAACTATACTGTCGCAGATTGTGTTAATATTCTTGTCTTCATCTTTTAATTTGATGTATTCATTTGCTTTAGTTTGTGAATCTTGCGCAACTGCTAATGATTGCTTTATGAGCATCCTTATTAGCTTCCGAATAAGCAGACCTGATCTTGCACTTCGTTATGCCCTTCGTAAGAGAGATTGAGACGGTAATAATAATCACTGTTTGGAATACCGGAGTGAACTATCCAGTTGAACTATAAACTGTTCATGATTCTAATTTAAATATTTTATAATTTAACTCTGATTTAATTATGAATTTAACTAATTGAATTATGAGTCGGAGGTTTTACTGATTTAATCTACTGTTTGATTTTTAAGATAATGATAATAATATATAAATATTGATATATATAAGTCGTTTAAGCAGCTTCCCTTATTTGTAACCAGGTAGAACTCTATCTGCGGCTAGTTTTAGACCATTTTAACTTGACGTGTCACATCGATAGGTCGAATGAAGTTTAGTTTGAATCAAAATAAATGAGTAAAAAAATAAATTATTAATCCCTTTAAGACCCATAAAAAAAATATTGTTGAATCTATCGAATAAATTGATGATTTATTTTATGGATGGACATTCAATATATCCATTAATCCAATTTTAGTTTTGGTTGCATCTATTAATCCATTGTGATGGACAGAATTATATCCAACATTTTTTTGTTCAACCAGCTCTTGCACTTTTTTTTTGTCTTTTCTCCTGTAAACTTTTTGTTTAGTAAAACTTTAAATTAGTTTTCGAAAGGGTCATGGGACATTAATTAAAAGATTTGTCACATTAATTTTATTCTTAAAAAATTGATTTCATTTTTACATTAGTCTAAACGTTAGCTTTTGTGAAGAGACTATAAACTGTTGTCTAAAGTATCACATTATTTGTTGATATGGACTCCAAATTAGTCTTTAGAAAAGTTGTGAGAAATTAATTTATTTTTTAAAAGATTGATAACATTAATTTCTCATTTAAAAAATTAATTTTTATTTCATGTTAGCCCAAATTTAGTTCAAACTTTCATCCTTGTCCAAAATCAACACACTGTACTTTAAAATAGTGTTCTCATACAACCACTGCATCCACCTTCATTCTTGCCCAAAATAGTGTTCTCATTCTGTACATCCATATTCTCCATTACAGCTCTATCCTTTTAAAATCCAAACAATAAAAGCCTGCAATACCATTCCCGCTTGCTTATTGCCATATAAGGAGCTATTGTTGACTAATAACCCTTGCTCAAATCTAGATATGTAAGTTCACTTTTGTTTTTTCACTTTCTTTTATTCCTACTTTTTTCAAAATAAAATAATAAAAAATATTTTGCTCACTATTTTCAAAAAATAAAAATAAAAGCAGTTAATTTATTTATTTTCTAAAGTTTATTTTTTCTAAAAAACTTTATTCTTACTTATTTTTGCAATAGAAAATAAAAAAACAATTTTGTTCACTAGTTTTAAATAATGAAAATAAAAAGGGCTTTATTTTTTTTTCGTTAGAACCCCTTTTCTAAAGTACAACAACAAACTTTTTTCTTAATTAAAAACAACAAACCCACAATTTTGTTTTTGGTTTCATTTGTTTCTCTTGTAAATACTTGCTAGGCTTTAATCTTGTATTTAGGGGAAAATGTTTTCAAAATTATTGTTTAATTTGCACAACAAACTTTAGGTAATTGTTATAAGATAGATGTAATAGGAGGGCAATGGGATTTGGTTTTGACACTCTTCCATGATTAGATTGCACAAAAAAGAAAAAAAGGTCAGTAATGACTCGATAAAAATTTCCAATAAATTTAATTGCCTTCTTGTTGCGGTCCTTTCCAAATACGTTGTGACATCATCTTTTTCTAGCTATCAGATTTCTCAACGAATTTGTGTCAACAATATTAGACTAATAAAACATATAGGGAGACGACGAAGGCAAACTCATGATTGAACAATCACTACCAAACATTGAGCTTGAGAATGGATGCCAGCCATAGTTGTTAGATTGAAAAGCTAGGCAAGAAAATGGAGTTAATTGAGTGCTTGTGGAATGATTTTAGAGTTAGTAACCTTTTGTCATTCGTGTGTTTTGGTTAGAGGTGTTCAAATCTAATATAATCCAATCAAAAGTGCTAAATTGATCCTCAAAAAATAAAAAAATCGATCAAAATTGCAAAAGTTTGGATTGGATTGGATTATGGATTTAATTTTCAAAATTGAACTAATCTAATCTAAATCGAATAATATTATATAATATAATTTTTTTAATTGTTAAGTTATACTTTTACTTATAATAATTTTAATTTATTATATAATTTTTTTGTTTATATATCATTCTCACTTAAATATCATTTTATATATATTAAATTGGTTATTCTTATTTTTATTATTCATTTTATTGATTTAAGTTATTTTTAATTTATAATATTCTAAATTTAAAATTTCTTACTGTCAAAAATTGATCAAAACGATAAAAATTGAATTGAATTGGATTAGGTTCGAAATTTAAATTAAATGAATCTAATACAATCTGCTATCGATTCTATTATTTGGCTTGGTTTGATTTTTCATTCAAAACCGATCCACTAAATTGAGGCCTAGGATGTCATATTGGATTAGGTTTGCAAGGTACTTAGGGTTAAAAAATGGGCATGAAAACTCTTTATATCGTCTATACACACATGGATTATTAGTTTAAATGGTATTAAAGCATGAGAAAAAAAAAAAAAACATCTCAACTGATTATTACATTAGATGGTATTAGAACATGAACAACAAATAATGTAACCCATCGGACATTAGTTAACAATTTTTTCACAAAAGCTAATGTTTGGATTTATGTAAAATGAAAATTAATCTTTTAAGAATTAAATTAATATAAAAAATATTTTAGAAATCAAATTGATATCAACAAGCAACGTGACACATTATCATATAACTAGTTAACAACTTCATTTGGATTAATGTTTAATGAAATTAATCTTTTAAAAATCAAATTAATATCTCAATTTTTTTTTTTTTGGGCTAAATTAATCTTTCACAACTATTTTGAAGGCTAATTTAGAGTCTAGTCTTCTTCCAAGCATCACAGGAAAGTCTTCTTTCCCTCATTTTCTTCTTTCATCCTCTACACGTGGCTATGTGCTGCGCCAACTGTGGAATGCAGTTTGAGCATTTCGGGTCGTGAACGACATGTTTTTCCAATGAACGTTCCCAAACGTGAGCCATAGGGATTTGACCAGACCACGTAACTTCCATACAGACTCATGTCTGAATATATTACTTTTCAAAGTTAAATGCATCTATACCCTTTTTTGGACCAATGATTGAGTGTCATGATAAGTGGATCGCACTCAAAAGTCAAAAGAAAACTAAAATTCACACGGAAGAAGGTTACAATTAGCAAGACTTTTTAATTGAAATAACGATAGGGGTTAGTTTCACAACTGTGTGCAATATCTTAGTTAAAACAGAAAAAATACTCTTTTTTGTCTAAATAAATTTCATTTCTACTTTTGTATCTACTCTTTGCCTACGGTGCAAATTCATTTGATTCTCTAATTTATATAGATATTTAATAATTTGGTTGAATGTTGGCCATCTATTAGATAAAACTAATCAAATTCCATCCCATTTATTTAATATAGTTTTATTGAATTTAGATATGGACGGATTTGATGAATGATGAAGCAATGGATTTTGATACATAATGTTTCCTTTTTTACACAATTCTCATCCCTATTATATATTATCCTGTCTTTCTCTCAGTACTGCCTTCCGTAGGTTATTTGAAAAAATTATGTCATGCCGACTTGCAGCAACCTACCTTCTATTGTCACTCTTTTATATCTATTGTCACTCCCACTTTTATTAATTTTTATTTAGTTTCACTAAAATATCCTTTTTCTATCTTAGTCAAAAGGAAAGTTAATATTAATTATTTATTAGTCATCATAATGTTATTAAAAATTATTTTTAATTTAACTAAAAATTAAGGCAATTCATGATTTAAAAATATTTATGATTTATCTCATTTTTATTTTTTAGGTAGTTTTTTTACATGAAATGTTTATACAGTTATTATATATATAAAGTTTTGCTAACTAATTTATTTAATATAATTATGTAAATCTAAATCTAAATATCAAATTATTTTAAAAATTTTTTAGACAATAATTATCAAAATAATATAATAACATCGGGTATTTTTAAAAAATAATAAATAAAAATAATAACAATAAGAATGTACTAATAAATCGCAGTAAACAAGCACATACCTTATTTTGTAACTTTTGGTGTTTATACAATTAAAAAATATGGAATAAACATATGATATCATCGTTTATTATTATTAACCATTAAATTTTAATATAGTAATTTTTTGTTCATTATTCATGTTGTTAAAATTTAAGGCAATTTAATACATTAAATTAATTACTTACTGGCATTAAAAATGGTTTCAAAAGTTTTAAATTTTTCTTTTATCAACACTCACAAAGTATAAAGACTAAATAATTTACTTTTTGTTAGATAAATTATACTTTACATACTTCTAAATAAATTAAAAATTGAAATATCCTAACTGACAAGCATATATGTGTCTTTGAATACATTATTAATGGTAATACATGTAACATCCCCATATAAAGTAATAGAAAATGATGAAAAACGTCCTTGGACAAATTTCGATTATTTGCGACTTTGCCCAGAATTTTTACTAATTATATATTGACCCCTAAGAATCCTTTTCATAATTATTCCTGAACTTTTTAGAAAATGACATTTAGATCCTTATATCAATATAATTAGCAAAATAAGGCTTTAAATAAAGCAGAATCACGAAGTGAAAACGTAGAAACTAAATTCTTAGCCAATTGTGCCATGGAGGTTTCCACATGTGAAATGACGTGGGACACCCCTAGACTTACTCAAAATTTCAAAGATGCCACTAGCAACGGAAAACAGAAAACAGAAAAGACTTTGAATTTGTAAAACATTTAATTTACAGCGTTAATCAATTGATTCAATTTTATTGGATAAGTAAAATTAATTAGAATTTAATTAGAGATTAATTAAAAGGTAATTGGAAGTTAATTAAAGATATTAGGATTAGGGAAAGTTAAAGTAGATATGCAGAAAATTTTAAAAGGTTGCTAGCAATATGTTGCCGGTTTGAAAGAAATTCGGTATTTTATACTATCAGAACCGAATCAATGAAATTTACATTGGACCCTTAGCTTAATTGGTTGAAAACTCAGCCACTCTCATCACTCAATGTGGCGCCACAAGATGGAGGAGATGTGGCCAAAAATCCCATCACCCATGGCACCTACCACCTTCCACTTTCCATTCTAATTATAACTCACATAATTCCCATTTCTCCTCCTTCAATTTTCGGCCTTCACCCATCAGACCTCCTTTTCTCTCTTTTCCTTTCTCAATTTCATCTCTTTATCTTCAATTCTTCACCCCACCTTCATGTTTTCACTCAAGACTTGCTTTCCCACTAGCTTAAGCTTCAATTTGAGGTAGGATTTACCTCTTTTAATTGATTTCTTGTAACTGGTAGCTATTGAAAAATTCATTTATATGCATGTAATTGATGTTTTATTGAGTTTATATAAGTGTTCTTGGCTGGATTATTGGATGTTTATTGGATTTTGGTGGATTGATTGATGAAAGAATCAAAGACAGAAACAACCAGAGTGAATTTAACCAAGAAACCCTATGCTATCTGTACTTGTGAAGTGTACGGACTCGCACCCATCCATAAAAATTTAATGAACTTAATTTTAAATGAAACTAGACATTTAGAGCTTCCTAGCCATATAAATTATATGGCTACTGGATTAGTATTGGGTGACATATGATTTTTGGAAAATTGCCCTAGGTTTCTACCTCTGAATCCGACTAGAGTGGCTTGTAAAGGACATAACTTGCCCTATAAAACTTTAAATTGAGTGAAATCAATTTTATTAGAAATTTAAGACGTAGGAAATATGCCATAAAAATTTCAGAACCAAATTCAATCCCTGTTGTTTCCAGTAATTTATTGAAGTAGCCCTATGTCCTGGCAGGGCTAGAATAGGGCAACTTAGGTTAGCCAATTTCAAGATCTCATAACTTGAGCTCTACCAACTCAAATGAAATGAAACTTAGTGAAAATGAAAGTTAGCTCAGTTAGCTTTAAAATGATATAGGTTTCATATCATTCTAATTAGTTTCCTATTTTTAGTGAATTTTTACTTTTTAGTACCTAAATTTGCCTAGCAATAGGATAAACCTTGGTTAAACATTAGTAACTTGAGTTATACTTATCAAAATTGAATGGGACAAAAGACAGCTAAACATAGACACATAATGCTACAACATACTAAAATTTCAGGCATAACTAAGTTAAGATGAATTTATGGCATAATTTACATTACAAGGCAGAATTGGATAGTGTAGGTAGAATTACCAAATTGAAGGTTTAGCTATTTTAATGTGTGTATGAGTTGTAATTAAGGCTTGAATGTTGCAAAATCCATGTTAATGTTGAAAAGTTAATACATTATGTTGGTTCTGTTGTTGTGACTGGTTGTCTAATTTAAAGAGCACTATTCATAGGGAAACATACTTGATCCGTTATGTTGCTGAATTTTCAACAGAAGTTTATGAAATGACGATAGTTTCCATTATGAAAATTTATGATAAGAATACGAAATTCTATATGCAAGATTATTTGAAGGTAAGTCCACTAAAATGCATATGAACATTATATGATGATATGATTATGATTCTCTATGAAAGTTTGCATATTTGCATGTAAATGAAGAAAATATATGATTATATAAGATTGGATCCTTTCACTTGGATGCAGTTATATGGGCCCCTCCCTGTGAAGGCAGTTAAAAAGATATAATGTGGATCCCTTCACTCGAAGATAGTTGCACATTGGGTCCTTCCCTATGAAGGCAGCTAAAACTTATGAGATCCCTCCGAATTAGAGACATGTGGGTCCCTTTGTGGAATAGTATTGTGTGACGACGGTCACAGGTGAGCTCACTTCTAGATTAGGCTATCCAAGGGCAGTAAAGATTAAAGAAAGCTAAAAGAAGATATGAAAAGGAAGCACTTGAGGACCACAATACGTAACGCTCAAGTGCAAACCCATGTAAGCACCCTAGAGATGGTGATTTATAATGCCTAGGTGTACCAAGGAAGGGAGAGGAAATTAAAGAAAGTTAAGGAACATACAAGTGCATTTGCATAAATTTAAGTATACGTAAATGCATAAGTATATTTTATGTTTCCAGTATATTGATGTTATTGTATCTTAATACGTTGCAGCTCTTGTTTATATTATGAATTGTGAATTTATTTTGTATCTACTATTTTGACTCAATTGTATGAATAAAATGAACCCTACTTCGGATAATAAGTTTTCAAACTATAAAACTGGACAATTTATCTAGCATGTTTACCTTTTTCATAAAAAATTTAAGCAGCTGGATACTATGTGTAACAATTTAAGAATCCTATTGAGAATTTTAAATTCTTAGTCTTATGTATATTTCCGTATTATCTCAAAATAGTTCAAGAAATATTGAAAACGGCCAGAGATTGCTGTCAAACAAGTTTCGTTTAGGTAACAATAACAATTCCTGAGTATAGTGCTATGACTTAAGCATGGTACTGTGCTTGGGAGGGTGCTACAATACATACCAATTAAATATATAACTAATTTAATGCATCAAATTATCTTAGTTTTTAACAACATGAATAACGAACAAAAAAGTAATACAATAAAAATTAATGGTCAATAGTAATAAATCGTGGTATCATATGTTTATTTGATATCATTTTAATTATGAAAACACTAGGTGTTACAAAATAAGGTATTTAGTTGTATACCATGATTTATTAGTACATCTTTATTGTTAATCTTTTTTTTTTTTAAATACTCATTGTTATATTATTTAGATAATTATTGTATAAAAAAATTTAAAAATTTAATATTTAGATTTAAATAAATATATTAAATTAATTAGATATCAACATACTTGTAATATTTAGTAACTATATAAACAATCAATCTTACCTATCATTTTGATTAAAATATAAGAAGGTTATTTTGTTACAATTAAATAAAAATTAATAAAAGTAGAAATGACAATAGAGATAATGGAGTGGCAATAGCTACTACCTTATTTTGAATTGGGCTAACATAGGAAACCCACAAATATTTTATAGAAGAACGATGAGGTTTTGATTTTCCCATTGCACTGGGGGATATGCAGGGCAGGCCTTTCTTGTCGAAATCAAAATTAAATTTTCTCACATTGTTTTTGGTTTCATTTTTTTCTCTTGTAAATTATTGCTAGGCTTTAATCTTGTATTTAGGTGAAAAAAATTTCAAAATTATTGTTTAATTTGCACAATAAACTTTTGGTAATCATCATAAGATAGATGTAATAGGAGTGTAATGGGATTTGGTTTCCACACCTTTCCATGATTAGATTGCACCAAAATAATAATAATAAAAAAAAAACGTAGTGACTTGATAAAAGTTTCCAATAAATTTTAATTGCCTTCTTGTCACGGTCCCTTTCACGTACATTGTGACATCATCTTTTTCTAGCTATTAGATTTCTCATTGAATTTGTGTCAATAATATTAAACTAGTAAAACATATAGGAAGATGACAAAGGGCAAACTCATGATTGAACAATCACTACCAAGCATTGAGCTTGAGAATGGATGCCACCTATACCTGTTAGATTGAAAAGCTAGGTAAGAAAGTGGAGTTAATTGAGTGCTTGTGGAATGATTTTAAAGTTAGTAACCTTCTATTATTTGTGTGTTTTGTTTAGAGGTGTTCAAAGCTAATATAATCCAATAAAAAATCATTAAATTGATCCCCAAAAAATAAAAAATAAAAAAATTAATCAAAACAGTAAAAGTTTGGATTGAATTGGATTTTGGATTTAATTTTTAAAATCAATCTAATCTAATCTAATATAAAATGAATAGTATTATATAATATAATTTTTTTATTGTTAAGTTATACTTTTATTTATAATAATTTTAATTTATTATATAATTTCTTTATTTATATATCATTCTCACTTAAATATCATTTATATATATTAAATGGGTTATTCTTATTTTTATTATTTATTTTATTGACTTAAGTTACTTTTAGTTTATAATATTCTAAATTTAAAATTTCTTATTATCAAAAATTGCTCACATCAATAAAAATTGGATCAGATTCGAATCCAATACAAACTGCTATCAATTATATTATTTGGATTGATTTGATTTTTTATTCAAAACTGATCCACTAAACTGGGGCTTAGGATGTCATACTAGATTAGGTTCGCAAGGCACTTAGGGTTAAAAAATGGGCATGAAGACTCTTTATATCACCTATACATACATGGATTATTAGGTTAAATGGTATTAAGGCATAAAAAAAAACCATCTCAGCTGATTATTCTATTAAATGGTTTTAGAACATAAAAAAAAATCCACCTCAGCGAATAACATGACACATCAACGAATAATGTGACCCATCGAACATTTGTTAACAATTTTTTCACAAAAACTAATGTTTGGATTTATGTGAAATAGAAATTAATCTTTCAAGAATTAAATTAATGTTAAAAATTTTTTAGGAATCAAATTGATATCAGCAAGTAACATGACACATCATCATATAATATGGGATATTAGACATTAGTTAACGACTTCATTTGGATTAATGTTTAATGAAATTAATCTTTTAAAAATCAAATTGATATCTCAATTTTTTTTTTTTTTGGGCTAAATTAATCTTTCACAACTATTTTGAAGGCTAATTTAGAGTCTAGTCTTCTTCCAAGCATCACAGGAAAGTCTTCTTTCCCTCATTCTCTTCTTTCATCCTCTACACGTGGCTATGTGCTGCGGCAACTGTGGAATGCAGTTTGAGCATTTCGGGTCGTGAACGACATGTTTTTCCAATGAACGTTCCCAAACGTGAGCCATAGGGATTTGAGCAGACCACGTAACTTCCATACAGACTCATGTCTGAATATATTATTTTTCAAAATAAAATGCATCTATAACCTTTTTTGGACCAACGATTGAGTGTAATGATAAGTGGATCGTACTCAAAAGTCAAAATATAACTAAAATTCACACGGAAGAAGGCTATTATTAGCAAGACTTTTTAATTGAAATAATGATAGGGGTTAGTTTCACAGCTATGTGCAATATCTTGTTAAAACAGAAAAAAATGCTCTTTTTTGTCTAAATAAATTTCATTTCTACTTTTGCATTTACTATTTGCCTGCGGTGCAAATTCATTTGATTCTCTAATTTATATAGATATTTAATAATTTGGTTGAATGTTCACCATCTATTAGATAAAACTAATCAAATTCATCCCATTTATTTAATATAGTTTTATTGAATTTAGATATGGACGGATTTGATGAATGATGAAGCAATGGATTTTGATACATAATGTTTCCTTTTTCACACAATTCTCATCACTATTATATATTATCCTGTCTTTCTCTCAGTAATGGCTACCGTAGTTTGTGTGAAAAAATTATGTCATGCCAACTTGCACCAGCCTGCCTTCTATTGCATTCTTCTGTATCTATTGTTACTCCCACTTTTATTAATTTTTATTTAGTTTCACTAAAATATTCTTTTTCTATTTTAATCAAAAGGATAGTTGATATTAATTATTTATTTGTCATCATAATGTTATTAAAAGTTGTTATTTTTAATTTAACTAAAAATTAAGTCAATTCATGATTTAAAAATATTTACTATTTATCTCATTTTTATTTTTTCATATAGTTTTTCTACATGAAATTTTTATATAGTTATTAGATATTACAAGTTTTGCTAACTAATTTATTTAATATAATTATCTAAATCTAAATATTAAATTATTTTAAAACTTTTTTATACAATAATTATCTAAATAATATAATAACATCGGGTATTTTTAAAAAATAATAAATAAAAATAATAACAATAAGAATGTACTACTAAATAGTAGTAAACAAGCACATACCTTATTTTGTAACATTTGGTATTTATATAATTAAAAAATATGGAATAAATATATGATACCATGGTTTATTATTATTGACCATTAAATTTTACTATAGTAATTTTTTGTTCGTTATTCGTGTTCTTAAAATTTAAGGTAATTTGATACATTAAATTAATTACTTATTGGCATTAAAAAGTTTTAAAATTTTCTTTTATCAACACTCACAAAGTACAAAGACTAAATCATTTACTTTCTATTAGATAAGTTATACTTTATATACTTTTAAATAAATTAAAAATTGAAAGATGCTAATTGACAAGCATATATGTGTCTTTGAATATATTATTAATGGTAATAGAGACCAATTAAATATATAACTAATTTAATGCATCAAATTATCTTAGTTTTTAATAACATGAATAACGAACAAAAAAGTAATACAATAAAAATTAATGGTCGATAGTAATAAATCATGGTATCATATGTTTATTCGATATCTTTTTAATTATAAAAATACTAGATGTTACAAAGTAAGGTATGTACTTGTATACCATGATTTATTAGTACATCTTTATTGTTAATCTTTTTTAATAAAAAAAACCCATTGTTATATTATTTAGATAAATATTGTATCAAAAATTTTTTAAAAAATATATAATATTTAGATTTAAATAATTATATTAAATTAATTAAAAATCAATATACTTGTAATATTTAGTAACTATATAAAAATTAAAAATGAGATAAATAGTAAATATTTTTAAATCATTAAATTGATTTTTAATTAAATTAACAATAGTAACTTTTGATAACATTAGATGACTAATAAATATTCAATCTTACCAATCATTTTGATTAAAATATAAGAAGGTTATTTTGATAAAATTAAATAAAAATTAATAAAAGTAGAAATGCCAATAGACATAATGGAGTGGCAATAAGTGCTACCTCATTTTGAATTGGGCTAACATAGGAAACTCATTGATTGGTTGACGTTGCTCCAATTTTTTGTTTGAATAGAAAAATATTTTTGGAAATTTAGCAGTATCGGTTAGTTCCAGAAATCTATTCATAGGGGATAACTTGGTTTTGTCGAAGATAAACAAGAGATATACTAGTCGGTCAGTCTTCGTTTTCGGTTTTGCAAGGAAAAGTTGGGAACTTGTGATGATCGTGGAACGTCAAAAACCAAATCGCACAATTGAAAAATATGGAGTGCGCCAATGGCAGAGAGTTGATCTCTGAATTCTTTATGGAGACAAGTTCAACAAAATAATTAAGGGGGTAAAGCCAAAATCAGAAGTGATTTTACATCGAAAATAGATCCTCTCATATGAAAATTTCACATGATTAAGAAGGTGGGACTAAATATGGGACCTATAAAAATATCTAATCAATTGTAAAAATTAACATATAACCTTGTCGTGTGAGGTTTTCACATGAGAGGATGAGGATCCATTCCCGTCTTTCATCCACACAAATGCTACTGTGAGTTTATGGAGATTTCAGTGAAGACTGTTATGACTTAGCATTCAATAAGTTTAGTCTTTTGAGTTGAGCTTTTATATAAATTTAAGTTATAATAAAGACAAAATTGACTCTCTTTACTATCTTCATGTTACGTACTCTTTTAACTAGGAACCTAAGTGTTAATTAGGAGATTTTAATGTATCGAACGAGTACATAAAATTTTCTATATTTAAGAAATTTTGTAAAGTGAATGAGTTTTGCGTTTTTAGTCAATACATTTAAATCCTCAGAGTTTTACATAAAGTTTCCTAATAAAATAATTATAAAAATATTAATGAGTTGTAATTCAAATAACACATCATTTGGTTCGTGCAATAAGAAAGTTGTTGAATTTGAATCATAGATTACTAATATATTACAATTTCTATAAAATTAGACACAGATACCATGAGTATGACACTGTATTTTATGCGTAGGTTCTAAGCATGCCTATGAACTTGTAGTGACGAGTTATTTTGATTTCACAGCCAATTCTATGACCCACCAATTTAACTATGATATATGGTGCACCAAATAAACAAAAAGTCTATTTTGTAGTTTATATTATTTTAAGTTGTTGAATTTTTATCAATGATTAAGATTATTATAGAGCATTGATACAATTATTTTAGAAGTGACCAAATTTTATTTATATAATATTTCAAAAGATTTTAAATACTTCTAAAATTATGTAAATAAATTTAATTATTTTTAAAATATATTTAATTACATTTCCAGATTTTAAAATTGACTATATTTTATTTGTATGATTTTTCAAAAAAATTCTAATTAATTTTAGAATCATTCAAGTAAATATTTTAGTTTGTCTACGTAATCCTTTAATTAATTAAAATCCTTTTGGGTCTCATATTAATAAAATTTGATTACTTTTTTTTTTTAATTGGGTACTTTTAAATGGTCTTGATTTCAGTGGCAAACGTATCATTATTATTGACAAGGATCGTGAGGCAGGATCAAACCGCGCTGAAGAACACAAGCTCCACAAAGCAATGGTAGTGAAAAGACTGCTGACAAGTGTCCCGTTACAACTGCTTTATTCGACGAATGACACGGGAAGGCAAGCAATGCATGTGTGAAAGGCAATATTTCAAAACATAAATTAGAAATTTAATAAATGATATTTTCAATTATAATTTAATTAATGTCATTTATGAATAAATTGTTATTAAAATATAATTAAATTAAAAAATTAATTAAAACTATAACTAATTTATAATTTAATCAATTTAATCGAGCGGCTAGATTTAATTTTTAAACATTTATACAAGGATGAGAAACTAACCATAAAAAATAATTATTATTAATTTTAGGACTTATTTAGTATGTCTAATAAGATAAAATTTGATAGTATAAAAACTGATTATATAAAATTTGATAAAATTTTGAAACTAAACAATATTTAATATGTCATTAAATAAGATATTGATATTAAATTTTTGGTTTTTTATTAGAATTCTTTGTGATAGTGAAAAAATAATATTTTAGAATTTAGGGTTTAAAAGAGCATTACCTGTATACAAATCGATCCAATTTGGGTCAAATTATTCAAAATACAGTGGGCTCCAAACACTCGTGGTTTAGACCAAAATCAAAATTAAATAAAAAATAGTAAGTTTTATTAATTACAAATTAACAAATAAATATTATTAATGCAAATATTTTTACTTTTAAAGTATAATTATTTTATCTCAATGAGAATGAAGCTTTTCCAATACTAATTTTCTTTATTTAAAAGATTCGAATTCAAGATATTACTTAAGGATAATAGAAGTCGCATACTTCAACTAACCAAACATTGATTTTTTGTATTAATGTTATTATATTGTGTTGGATTATAATATTATTCTGGTATGTACTTTAATATTATAGCCCAATATGATATAATAACATAAATACAAAAAGATAGTTTTTAAAAGTTTCATTTAATAATTGTTTTCTTGAGTTTTTATTGACAAATAAATAAATCAATTTCAAATCAATTTGCTTTACAGATCTCAATTCTGGAAATGGAAGCAGTTTCTCTCATAAATTCTTAAATTCAAGTATTGGCAATATATATTTGAATACTAATGTGATCAAGTGTAGTGATTCAAATTAAAATAAGAGAATGAAAGACGAGATAAACAACAATGCAAATAAACCAAATATCTACAAACAACAAAACACAAACCACAAATGTAAAATGAAATCAAATAACAAACTAGAATGGAAACAAGAGGACATTTACTTGAGTTCATGTGAGCTTTTCAAAGTCAGAGTAGACAGTTGGATGTTTTCAAGTGTAAAATCCTAGACTAAACTAAACCTAGACTGCTAATATTTATAGACATCCAAAGCCTTAAAGACACGGTGCATGATCCCACGTTCCGAAGCTTCCAACATGATCCATCTTCATCTTAAATCATGTTCCAGTAATTGCCTTCTATCGAGCTTTACTTCTACAAGTTTTACCCACGTTCTAAATAAGTTCCTTTGTGGGCATTTGTAGGTCATACGACATCATATGCCTTCATCGATTATCTTATCGCTTTGCTTAATATCATCCAACCTTTTCTGCATTCCACAAAGATTTCTCCATTCCTTCAATAGCTAACATCACCGGAAGACCCATTCACTTTCCTTCACTTCAATCGCCCTGGCATTCATGTCCTATATTTATAGGCTCACGCATATCGACAAAGGTCCCATATTTATATCCATACATCCCTTATGTCGCCTTCATGTCGATCCTCCTTCAGCCTCTTCATCCTCCAATTACTGCTTCCTGCTTGCCTCGACGACATCTACGGGTCTTTTTGTTCTGCCCTTATGGTTCTTTTGACGAGAAATATTTGCATGATCTGAAAGCACCATGTGACGGTACTCCTGAATCAATCATGTAAGTGTATTTTGTGTGGGATCCACTATTAACATATAATCCCATATAAAATACACTTACATGATTGGCCAGAAACACAATTATATGGTGCTCTCAGACCATGTAAGTATTTCTCTCCTTTGACACCATTTTCATCTCAACCCTTTCATTGTCTTGGGTTGAAGCACCTCATAATTTCCCTAATCAATATTGATAATTATTTTCATGCTTCGCCTACACAATCGAGATTTTTTACCAACATGATGCCCCCAAGATTTATCTTTTGATGGAAGAGAAAGATAAATTTTAGTTGTTAATTTCTTCTTGTCGAAATTTTCATAGAGGAATTTTCCCTTGACGATCGATTTTCTTTTTAAATTCAAAATTTAAAATTACTCACGATTTTGCACCTTCCCATGCAATCTCATTATTACCCCCTCTTCCATTAATGACTTTTCACCAATCAACCATCTTTCCATCTAATTTCCCTCATTCTCTCTCCTTATAAATACATTTATCTTTATTACCTTTCTTCCTTTCCATTCTCCACTCTCCAGAAATCCATTCGGGTCAATTTTGGCATGGCATAAGCATCTTTCACTTTATGGAACTCTTTTAACACCAAATTCCTTGTAATCCTTCTGAGCTTGGGCCAGTCTTTTATCTTTGGAACAAGACTACTAACACTCTACAACTTCCTTATGGCATGATTTTCCCTACATTATTTGAATTATATTGCTAGACTTTGACCTATAGGGGAGATAATTCATTTTTACCTCTAGTCCACACATGTTTGATATGGCTTCGGCAAGTATATCGAGTCGTATAAATAAAGTGATGAGAGAGTATCGTCCCATAAGAATAGATAAATTATGGAATAGTTTAAGGGAGTAATTATTTGGACAAAGTAAATTCAAGGATAGAATATATTGAAATTTTAATAAAATAAATAAATAAGAAATTAAAACAGCTAAAGAAAACATGAAACAAATGCACTGCGATGAATGCTAGGGCTAATAAATTTTACCTATTGTAGATGCATTTACCATGAATTTCAATTAATCAGTTTTTATTTTAATTAACTAACGATTGGATTCCCTTAATTTATTTCTAGTCTTTCTCAAGGTCTAATAATACTCTTTATCCTAAATTAATTGCCTAATTTCTTAACATAAACTAATTTAGGTAAAGGTTGACGTTCCATGGGTCCTTAAGTTGATTGCGCAAATCGTGTTTGCCTATTTCTAGTTTTTGCTCAACTCACAATGTTTATGAGGCAATATTCATAAACCCCAAATCAATTAATTGGTGATCAAACAATTAAAGGAATTAAGCACGAACAAAAACACTAAGCAATTAAGATAAAAACAAGATTAATATTCATTCGTGAGTAAAATTGTCATACAAAAAGACCCATTAATGCCCTAGCAAGAAGGACTTAGTTTATGACTAAAGAGAAACAAACAGGAAAAGGTGAAAAGAATGCAGAAGAACAAAATGCCATAGAGAATCGAGGCTCAGAAACTTGGATTTGAGGTTAAAGATGGATCTCCTCTTTGGCTTCAACTCTGGGATCCTTGAATCCTTGTGTTATAACACCCTTCCAAATATAGTACAATGTTTAAGTTATAATATTATACTTAGGAGTCTGTTACTTGTACTAATTTACTTTTAGTAGTTTATCTGTAATAAATCGTAGCATGGATCACTTGGATAAAAATGCAAAGTTAACTGAGTTTTTATTCGTGAAATAAACGTGTGCTATTAATTTCATAAGATAAAGTGTGGTACGTTGAAAGGTAAGGAAAATAAAGTACGAAAGTGAAATTTACAGTAAGTAATTTACAGAAACGTGCACAAATTCATATATATAAGTCATAATACATTTCCATCTAGTACCAACGACAATGAGTTAGTATGGATACATAAACACCAAAAAGAAATTAGAAACTAAGTCTGTGTCCTAAGCTCTCATAAAGATACTCAAAAGCGAACCACTCTGTATAGCTAGCACTACACTCTGAAATGTCTGTCAAACTCTTCTAAACAAATGCCACAAAAAGGAACCCACTCTCCATAAGATTTACAGACTTGGAACCATTAGGTGAACCATCACTGCTTCTAGAAACATGAAAAGAGGAGGAGATGGAAGTGTCCGCCTCTATGGCATCAATCCTCAGAGGAGCTAAAAGAAGGGGCTGAGGTGGTACAACAAGGAGAAAAATCTCATATAGTGGGGTCCCATCAGATGGAGTTGTAGGATGGAAAGTAGATTCAAAATAGAAACAATAAGCACATGCTGAAGAAATATGTACAAACATATGTGAGAAGTCACTGACAAAAGTAAAGAGTCTAAGTCAGGGGTCATATTACCATTGCCATTCAGGTACCTTGGCAAGGAGTGCCATCGCCGCCATCACTATCGTCTAAGAATAACACGGAAGGGTGACAATTCAAAAATTCTCAGTAGGATTTCCTAGACTACCATACAATGACATTGTATTTATTCTCAGCTAATTCGATTTATTTCAAAAAAATGTGAATAGTATAAATGTAGAGCATAGATTCCAGTTTATAGTTTGAAGCCATATTATCTAAAATATAGTTCATTTTATTCATACACTTGGTGAACAGAGAAAAAATCTAAATATAAGTATAGCAAGCTAAAGGATAAATAAATATTATGCATAAATGAATGCAATTGGACTCTTGACACAAGTGCACTTGACTTTTCTTTCCTTAACTTTCATAATTTTTTTTCAATATTTGGTTCCCTGGAAGTATTTTGGCTATATAACTCTTGAGTAATATTTTACTTTTTATGATCAAGCTTGTTCCTATACATGATCGCCGGGTTTACTTTTCCCGACTTTTCCACTGATCTATTCCCCTTAATTTGTTCCGAGGCTGGCCTAAGTAATATGGAATCATCATTATATCTTTAATCATAAAATCATGAATGTAAGTGCTAGAGGAATTATATTTATGATCATATAATTCTGCAGGAAATTTAGCAGGATAACAACTGAAAATAGAGAACTTTCCATATACAGACAATATTATTTCAGCCAGCTAGTCATAGTAAACAAAGTCATAATGTCAATACATCAATATCACATCAGTATAATAAAGAATTATATCAAAAGTTTAGCTATTGACTCTTTATGACTTATAGGGTTTCTAACCCTTAAAGTTGTCAATTTAGCATAGTTCCTTTAATTCTGCCCTATTCTTGAAAATTGTACCAAAATTTCATTATAATTCATTTTAATTTAAAATTTTAATATGTTGTGGCCTTATTAGTCTGCTTTTAAATCTCTTTGGTCCTATTAAATTTTCAGTGTATAATTTGAATTATTAAAGTTTTACTCAAGGCTTCCCTGGTTTAGGACATACTTAAGCACCTAAATTTAGAAAATCACTGAAATTTCATTTTTTATCATTTTTATCCAAATTTTGTACCAAATTGTAGCTAATCGGATTATCTGTCAATCTTGATAAGTTTCATCCTAATTGGGTAAAGCTCAAGTTATGAGCTCCTTAAGTAGACTGCTTTGTTTCAACCCAAATAGAGCATAGGTCAACTTTAGTGAAGTACTAGGAGTAACATACTTAATATCTAAGTATGAAGTTTTTATGGCATGGTTATTTATGTGTTATCTTCTTAACAAAATTGGTTTCACTCAATTTGAAGTTATATGGGGTGAGTTATGCCCTTCAAAACACATATTGGTCAGGACTATAGGTGAATTTTAACACCTTACTTTTAAAAATTATAACTCTCTCATTTTAAATCCAATAGACCTATAGTTTATATGATTGGAAATCTCTAGAAGTCTAGTTTTATTTAAAATTGGTTCACTCAAATTTGAGACCCATAGGTGGAGAAACACTATTCGCTATACAGACGATTACCCTAGGGTTTTCTTTCAACGTTTCTAGTTGTGTTTTCTATTAGTCTTTTGATCAAATCTTCAATCTAAACTGTAACATCCTTAATTTCATGTCGTGCTAAATTACCTCAATAACTCTGAGCAATTAGGCACTTAATGAGAAATTATGAGATTAAGGCTTAATTAAAGGGTTGACTCAGATGAGAAAAGTCAAGAGAATGCTTAATCGAGATTAGATAATCTCTAATTAAGTGAGTCAGAGCTTCTATAGCTTAATTAAGCACTAATTGCCCTTAATTAGCTTAATCAATTTTAATTAAGGTTAATTAAGCTTAATTGTAAGATTAATTTTTGTTAATCGTGTTCTTGTGTGTTAATCACTAATCCTTGCTTAATCATCTTAATTAAGTAGTATGAGCACTTAATCACATGATTAAATTCAAATTTAGTCAACTAAACAATAAAATAGAGAGTGATGCCACTTAAGCAAAAAGCATTAGACAAGACTACTTTATGTAAGAGTTTGACCATGCTTTGTCTCTCTATCATCTCATTTGTCCCCTTAATCACTAATTAACACAAGATAACATAAAGTGAAGCAAAAATATCTCATTCTCCTTCCTTTATGTGGACACCACTTTCACACACACACACACACACACACACACACACACATTTACATTTTCATTTTCACTCATCCTATTCTCTCTCTTCCAAGCCAAATCCTCCAACTTCTCTCTAAAACTCTCTTCATCTTCTTCTTCCTTTTTCCACTACCACCACCCAAAACCACTTACTCAGCCCTTCAAAGACCTCATCTTTGGGTCTTTGGAGACAAGATCAAAACACTACAACCTTCATTTTCACAAGATCTCAAGAGCTTCTCCTTCCTTCTTGCAAAACCGCCATCATCATCATCAAGAGGAGCCATCATCTTCTTCCTCTTCTCTTGTTTTTGTGCCATCTTCAAGAAAGGTAGTGATCTTCCTCTTTTTCATTTTGTTTGCTTAAGAAAGCTTGGAGCTTGGTTCTTTCATGACCAAGATCTCTAAGTGAAAACTTGAGAAGATCCTTCATGCTCTTCAAGAGCAAAAGTTTTCATTTTTGGCAAAATATTTCCTTATTGTTTTTCATGTGTTCTTAAGTTTCTACTTTTAGAAAAATATGTTTTTGTTGTTCTTCAAGTGTTCTTAAGTTTCTACTTTTAGAAAAATTTGTTCTTAAGTTTCTTCATGTGTTCTTAAATTTCTACTTTTAGAAAATATGTTCTTGAATGTTCTTGATGGTATCTTGCTTAAAGTTGTTCCCTTTTTTTTATGATGAGTTGATGATTAGAAAAGCTTCATCTTATTATATTTTCATGATTTGATAAGACTATGAACATTCTAAAAGCTTTAAACTTTAAAAAGTTTGCTTCTTGATGCACAAAAAGTGGTGCAAGTTTTAGTGCCATCATATAGTCTTCTTTTGTTTTATTTTGAAGATAAAGATACATGTAAAAGTCTAAGCTTTTTAGAATAACAAGCCTTTTTGAGTTATAAAATGATATCTTGTTACTTTATGTCTTAGAAATCAAACCTTAAAGAACAGACCTTTCATAAAGTTTCAAACTTTAATCAAGAATAAAACCTTTAAGTCATAAAAGTGTTGTTTTGTAACATTTAATTCATAAAGTTTAGATCTTGAACCAAAATAATGCCAAAAGGTGTTAACTTCTATAAAGAACAAGGCTTTTTAGTTAAAAAGCTAGTAACTTGTATCATTATTACATAAGGATCAAATCTTTAAGACAAAAGCTTAATATTAAAGGCACTTACTTTCATAAAGAATAAAACTTTATAGTTATTTTACAAAGAATGATAACTTTAATGATGTTTAAGGTAAAACCTTGATATGTTATTAATGAAAGCTTAAAACTTCATAAGTTGAATAAGTTAAAAATCATCCTTGGTGATTAGTGAACATTGGTGTTGTTGGGTTCATGATGTGGTTATGCGTTGTCATGACACAAAGATTAGAGGGATCTCGAACTCCTTGGGAACAGAAGTATGATTAGGGCCTCTGAGCATATCATGAACCTAGGAATCACTAAGTGCACTATCTCAAGGAAAGGAAACAATCACTTAACTTAATTAATTTGAACAAGTGTTCCATAAGATATGTACTCAAGTAAAGAATACTTTCATACGAGGACTAAGTAACTTAAAGACCATAAACACATATCCTAACTATGTGATTCTCTCATAGGTAATTACGAGAAATCATATGATTATTCATAAGATTCTTCATAAAGAAAAACAACTATAAACCCCTTTAGGGTATGAATATGTGATGCTATCCGGTATGGTGAATGATGAGTTTGACTGAGCTTGGTCTCATGATTGAATGATGAGTGTGACGATATGATATAGATATGATGAACCGTTGGTTGAAAGTTTATGATTGGCATTTTGGGGAAGCTTCGGTCTAGTTGTTATGCTGCCGAATTTCTGTCAAAATTATGAACTTAGTCATATCCTTGCATGTGTCTAGTAAAAAAAAAGGAATTATGCATGTAAAGTATAATGACAAGTAAAGAATTAATGGGACATGACCCTTCAATCACTTCGGTAAGGGAAGTGAGAGACGGCGATCCACAAAGAGTCAAGGAACCTCTATGAGGGAGGCAAGGGTAACATGGAGGATCCTCCAACTTAGAGGTAACCAATATTGGCTTAGTCTGATTTGGTTAGTACTGCGTGACGACGGTCACGGAATGAGCTCATGTCCAAAAGCAGTCTATTTCAAAGGAAAGTAAAGAATGTTAAGCACGTGCTAAAAATGAAAGTAAAGTCAAAAGTATAACCATGGTTAAGTCTATGATGATGCATGTCCTTGCATGTACTTATGTTGTCCATTTGCATTATGAATATTTATTCTATGTTTCAGTACGTATGTTAGATTATGATGATGTAGTTATGATGTTAAGTTTAAAAGCAACCCGCTTTGGAGTTTAAGTTTTCAAAATGATTAAAATTGAACTTATATCTGTCCACTGCTTTTATAATTAAACCCGAAGTGGCTGGGACAATGACGATGATACTGTGTTTATCTAGTCACGATCCTACTGAGAAATTTAGTATTTCTCACTCCTACATTTCCGTGTTGTCTTCAGAGGATGCCGACGTCGAGCATGGTGGTGATCTTCATTGAGTTTCCGGTGATGCATTGGCACTTCGACCCGGTGCTGAATGCATTTGTGCTGACTGCTCAGGCAGCGATGCGGGTCTACATGTTCTATAGTCGCCAGTTCTGTGCACTCGTGATGAGTCCGTTTTTCCACCCTCATGAGCCATTCGAGGACATCACTATGGATGACGTTCGCCCGCCTTTCCATCCTCCGAGGTACCCCATTGATGGAGATTTCGATTCGGACACTCGTTTGACGCCGACAGTTTCATTGGATTTCGATCCTTCGGAGCCGTCTTATCCGAGCTACCACGTGGAGATGGACCCGTCTGAGCCTTCTTACCCGTCTGTGATCCGTCTGTCGTACGATTTGTCTTCTTCTTCTGCAGCCCCTCGTCACACACCACCCCTGGTTCGCGGTCGCGGGTTCATTCGTATTCATGCCGTGCCTCATGGGCGTGGCCGTGCTTGAAGAGAAGGACGTGGTGATATTCCTCCCGGTGGATTCGGGAATGGCTACCTCCTGCCAGATGAGTGAGGAGTTGTTTACATGCGGGGCTGAGCATGAGGATAGCCCCTTTTGGTTGTAGCTAGGGTTATCATTTTTCTTATGGCTTGTATAGGTGTATGGGATTTCTTATGTATTTCCTTTTATCATGTATTTCATTAGGCTATTTTGTAGGGCCGATAGTAGATATCAGACCCATTGTTATCATTGTATATGACTGCTGCTATTGCTACTACTATATTAACTATGGGATCTAAGATTGTGGTTATTCTTATGGTTTTTATGTATGTTAAATGTGATGTATGAATGTGATAGCGACGTTTGTTTTACACGTTCACAATGCACTCATGGCTCTTGGTTTTCAAAATAGTTTACTCGTTATTATTCAAAAAAAATTTACCCCTATTTTCATTAAAAAGTAATTTTTAAAAGGTAATGTTAGTTCCGCAAGCAAAGGTAACGACTAGTAATTCCACAATATGACTTAAGCATAGAATGGAACTAGTAGGGTGTTACATAAACCAATGATTCCTATCTTAAAACACTCAAAACAAGGTATATTAACATCAAATATCATTAAAGAAAGGATGATATAAGAAACTTTAACAACCATATAATCTATAGAAATCTATTAATCTAAGAAATCCTACCTAAAAACACCACTGTAGCTTGTAATTTGGAGTTTCTTAATGGATTTTCTTCAATAAAGCTTCAAGATGGTGGTGAATGCTCTTATTGTCCTTTGGTGGCTGAAACTATATGATTCAAAAGGAGGAAGATTATGAGGTTATGTTGAGATTTCTTAAGGAAAGATAAGGAAAGAGTTCAATTTTTGAGAAGAAAAAGGCAAGATTCATTTAGAAGCTTAGGTAGGTATGGAGAGGATGGAGAAAGGAGCGAAGTTGAAGAAGGAAATGGAGGGTGAATGGTTTAAGGTGGTGGCCGAAATCTTATAGGGACAAGAGTGGAAAGATTTTGTTCCTTGTGGCCTAAGTTGGAAGATTTGGAAAGTTGTATGATTGGTGGACTTCATTGGGAAAGTTGGAAGATTTGGGTATGATTGGTGGACTTCATTGGGATTTTAATTTTTGTTGATTCTACAAATGTGTGGCCATGATTTGGCCAACAAACATGGGTGAGTGGCTAGTTTCTAACCATATATTTTAGGGTTTTTAACTAGTACTTATGTTATCCTACAGTATAAATTCTTATCAACTTGATTCTTGCACTACAAGATACTGCAAACAAATCGATTTCCTCTAAACTAGCTAAATATTGCTAATTGTCTACATGAAATTTTTCTACAAAGTAACTTGAATTTTTCTAACCCTAGCATTCACATCTCAACATTGACTACTTGTATATCTCTAATGCAACGTAATAAATCAATTAACAGTGCTAGTTAGATGCATTGTTCTTCTGGATATTACATGTATTCTTTCTCTAAGAAAGCAATCTCAGGTCTTAGAGTGTGTAAAAGTGTTTTGGGACTCCAAGTGATTGCCTTTTATAGTTCATGAGCCCCATTTCTTGAAATCATGCTAGAGCCCAAAAATTCAGCATACGAGATCGCGCTACAGCACAAGTGTTTGTGGTATAGTGCTACTCATGACACAAAATAAGGATTGCACCATCAAGGCTACCTTATCACGCATTGAGCTACGCTGCAGTACAGCATCTGAAATCCAAAAGCTCCACATTCTGTCCCTTGCACTATAGCATGCTTTTCTTACACTACAACACACTACTCCATCTAGAAACTTTTCTTCAATTACTTTTCTCCTCCTACTAACTTGCTTGCGCTTGGTAGCAATTAAACCAAGATAAAAATAAGTATAAAAAACATAAGAAAATGACAAACAAATTAGAAACAAACCTAATTCAAAATACTCAACTGAAATAAGACAAAACACTAACCAAACTAAGCAATTAAAGCCTAAATCTAATCAAAACAAAATAAAATATAACTCGATATAGGGAGTTATCAATGTAAAATAATATAAGTTTGACATTTTTGAACTAGCATGCTCAACCTTTATTAGGGACAACATGGGTCCCCCATCGACTCCAGTTTCCGATGATGAACATGTTGCCTTCCTTTCTCATTGGCTTAACATAGTAGTGTTTTGCTCTCGAAGCCTTTAGATGCAACAAGCATTGTTTCCCTTGCTGTCCTTCATGAAGGATGGTGACTCTATCTTGCCAAGCTCATCAACTTCCATCAAGAATAAAGGATAAACTCAATAGAAATACTAAATTTCATATTTAGAAAAATTTAGAGATTGATCAAGTTGTATCATCTTAAATTTAAGGAGCAAAGTGCACATTACTTATAGTTTAGGGAAGTAAAGTGCATTGTTTTGCTAATTTTTAATTAGGAGTGAATCATATAATAATAAAAATATGTGAAAAAATTGAAATCTCTATAAATTATAGTGTAAATTTAATAAAAATATTTATAATATATAATATTTTGAATTTAATTACTATACGTTGACAGCTTAAAAGAGTTTTACATGCATTGTTATCCAATCACATGTTTATTTTTATAAGACTTTTAAAGTAGTGAATAATTGAATTAAACAGTTTTGCTAATGTGGCAATACATGATTGAATATCTATGTAAAACTTTTTAACACTGATAGTTTATACAGATTAAATTCTAATATTTATCTATTTGGTTTAGAATGGATCGATTTAAAAATAAAGATTTAAAATTTATCCGACTCTATTTATTTTCAAAACATCAATACAAAAATTTAAAATCATTTGACTTTAATTAAATTTTTAACCTTTTGGTTTGATTTACAATTTAATTTTTAACTTGAATTGAATTTGAAGACTCTTGCTCCAAATAATTATTCATTAAATAGTATTCATATATTGTCTTTTGTATAATTGTACAACTTTGATTGGAGGAAAAACCCATTCACATAAGTAATCGAGTAGTTGTTTGATCGTAAGTTATCCGGTCGAATCAAAACACAAATATAGAAGAAAAGAATGAGCATATACTCTATGCAAAAGTAATATTATAATTAATAAATAATAATTTAGTTGTCATATATATATATATATATATATATATATATATATATATATATATATATATATATATATATATATATATATATATATATATATATTTCTGGTCTTGGTCACTAGCTATGAGATTAAACTCTCCCAACACTATTTTTTTTATTTATAATATTGATTTAATTTATATGCATTGTGAGCGTAAAATAATTTTATGCAAATATTCAATCATGTACTGTCATATAAACTAAAATGATTGACTAAACCACCAATTACCTTAAAAATTTTATAAATAGAAGCATATGATTAAATGATAATATAAAATTCTTTTACACTGTAAATATATCAAAATTAATCTTTTATAATATTCAAACATGACCTATTACTTATTAAAAATAAGTATCAAATCACTTAAACTAATAAAAAGTTGGTTAACTGTTTGTATTAATGTTATTATATTGTATTGGATTGTAACATTATAGCGGTATTTGTTTTTAATGTTATAATCCAATACAATATAATAACGAAATACAAAAAGAGAGTTTTTAAAAATCTCATTAAATAACTGAATAAAATCAGTTCATCAGCTAATATGTATGTAGAAGATTTGAAAAAAGAAGAGAGTAGGTGGATCGCTCTACGCAAAGTGAGAAAGATTTTGTCGGATATATATATTGTACATTAATTCAAAAATGTAATAATGTTTTATTACTGAAACTCGAGTCATTTGGATAGGATTGAGTTTGATCGAATTAACACAAAAGTCAATCTAATATTATAACTGAATCGACATAGAGTTAAAGTTGTGAATTTTTTAGCTGAACTTACTTGATCACCAGTTTAAATTATACCACCGTAATTTTTTTATTACAGAATAAATTATTCTCGATCTTATTAGAAAACTCTTGCGAAAATAACTGCATTTTGCCTTTCTTGGTAGTAATTGTTTCACTTTTAAAATAAAAAGTTCCATGCAAAGATCCACTTTGCTACGTATTTTTCAGTGTCTAATTGTTAGGGGTGTAGTCTCTTCAATAGATTTTAGTGTGAGAACAAAGGCCATCAGTGCCATATTAATGTTACATAGTGTTGGGCCATTTTTGGTGAAATGGCTATATGAACTAGAGAATAGGAAATAGCTAGTTGAAACAAGAGTTGTTCGACATTGTGTAGAAGTGGTATTCGTGATTTCATCAAGGAAGTGAAAGATAGATAAGGAAACTAGAGAAATATTTACATGATCCAGGAGCACCACGTAGCTGTGCTCCTGAACTAATTATATAAGTATATTTTATATGAGATCCACTATTAAGACACAATCTCATGCAAAATGTACTTACATGATTGGCTGGGAGCACAGCCACGTGGTGCTCCTAGATCATGTAAGTATTTCACAAGGAAGCCAAGGTTGAGATAGCTATAATAGATGGTAATTTGTCGCTCAAGGACATGCCACAATGGACATTCAAGTTGAGCATGGTTTTTTCGACAAAGACATAGAATTTGAGATAAGTGTCAATAGCAGTGAATATTTGTTGAAGCACCATCGATGGGGCACGATTTCGACAGTTGGATTTTGTCATTTTTGAAAGTTGACAAAAGTCGTATAGAGCATCTCCGTGTTGAGCTTGACATTCGAAAACATTATTGTCATGAAGAATTTTTGAACATGCAAGAATCAGTTGAAGATGTGCAAAGCGACTGCGAGGATAGTTGTGAACGGTTACATTGACGATCAAGAGTAAGATTAGCAAGAAATGCGTGGCATTGATCACAAGTGAACAAGTCATAAAGGCATCCTGTTTATTGGATTTTTTTAAGTCGATAAAACAAATTAATCGACTGTATCAGTTTGCTTCACGGATCTCAATTCGGGGAACAAAAGTGGTTTCTTTGATAAATTCTCATAAATTTAAAAGTATCAGAAATGATAAATGAGAAGAAATTTAAATTAAACTAAATTCAAATTAAATAATACCAACAAAGTGAATATATTGACAAACAAGAAACAATTGTTGTTAGGTGCAAAATAAGATCAAAATGACTAAAAGAAATAGAATGAAAAGGGAGCAGTACATGAGTTCCTTAGTACGCTTTAATGTTAGAGTGAGCATTTTGGCAGAGTGTTTAGAGGGAATTTCAAGTTTCCAGAAACTCCGTCCCTAATTGCTCCCTAAGCCCACTATTTATAGCCAAATGAATCACTACAAATTAGGCCCACCCATTAAACCCCTACGTCTTGCAGTTCGTTTCCTTGAAGCCCAAGTTCATTCTTGTTTTCTTCACTATCCCATGTTCTCTTATCACGTCCCAAAGTCATGTGTGGGTCTCTCTGCACCCTTCTCGAATTTAACCTATCTTGGAACGTCATCTTTTGATCCATCACTATTCACCCTTTTTGATACCACATTCATTGATGATTTTCGACCTTAGTCGAAATATTATCCTCGAGTTTTCGACCCATATTCTAAACCACCCCCCTTTGATATCCCTTTAGGTCAAAATAATGAGCCGACTTTCTCTTCTCTGATCTTTTGATTATATTTCCTTTATCCATAGTCGATTATCTCAAAATCTTGGTGATACTTTCTGGTCTAGCATCAAAACCTAACAACAACCAACATCTTGATTGTGCTTCTAAGTTTCGTCCTTTTCCTTTGTTGAAACTACTCTCAAAACTTTCCTTTTACCGACACTTCTTCTTTTAGACAATTTTCTTTCCATTATTATTTTCAAGATTTTACTCATCATTCACATACATGTGTCATGACCCCCTGAACCTCTATCATGTCAATTGTCTTTTCAATTTAATATTTCCATCTCTTTCTTCTTTTCTTATCCCTATAAATAGCCTTTTGCTCCGTTTTTTCCTTCTTTATGCCCGTCTCCTAGACTTTAACCTTTCGTCTTCCTCTTTGCTTGTCATTGAGACTCCATTGTTTCTTTTTGCAATTTGTCTTTTAATTTTCTTATTTTCTTCTTTCCTCTTCTTTGTCTAAAAATGACTAAAGATTCTCCACCACGCATTATAGCTTCCGCTCCAGAACCTCTTGTAGACGGTAACTGCCTTATGGCACCTGACCCTGAAGAAAGCGAGCTACTCCATAGCCAGGTAATCCTTCCTTTTACCTTTGGTTCAACAATGCATGCATTTCTTGATCCTTTCCTTACTCCTAAAGAAGCCCAAACATGTCGCCCCCTTTTCCCTTGCATTGACGGCTATTCAATCTGTTCCGGGCTACAACGTAGGAGCCCAACTCGGCCCAATGGCTAGGCCCAAATATGTAACGGATTTATAATCCGAGATTAACCCTGACCGTTCATCCGAGTTGGGGCCTAAGCTCGGAAATTCGTATGGAGGAATATCTTCACTCACTTCAGACTACCTGACTCGATCGTCACGGACAACGGAACCCAGTTTATAGATCAGAAGTTCCGTGGATTTCTCTCCAGCCACAAGGTTAAGCATCACTTTACCTCAGTCGAGCACCCCCAAGCAAACGGCCAAGCTGAAGCTGCCAACAAAGTCATCCTCCGCGGACTGAAGAATAGACTCGACGAGGCAAAGGGGGCATGGGCCGACGAACTCGGGAGCATTCTATGGTCCTACAGAACCACCCCGCACTCAACAACGGGGCAAACTCTTTTCAAGCTAACTTACAGGATGGACGCAATGATACCAATTGAAGTCGAGGAGATAAGCCCGCGCATCGCGTTCCGAACTACAGACCACCACGCACTTCGGGAGATGTCCGATTTGTCAAACGAAGCAAGGGAGATGGCTCATCTAAGGGAGAAGGCGTTAAAACATCGAATCTCCTAAAGGTACAACGCCAAAGTAGTACCCCGGACTTTCGAAAAGGGAGATTTGGTTCTCCGACGAGCTGACATCAGAAAACCTCCCGCGGGTTAGGGGAAATTAGCTGCAAACTGGGAAGGCCCATACAGAGTGATCGACGTCTTGGGAAAAGAGGCATACAAACTCTCCACATTGTCGGGCACAGAGATTCCGAGGTCATGGAACTCTTCCAACCTCCGGAAATTTTTTATTTGATGTATATACCATGTGAGATAGCCGTACTCTTTTCCCTGCCTCGGGTTTTGTCCCACTGGGTTTTCCCGAGGAGGTTTTAACGAGGCGGGACTCCGTGGGCCGAGCAGTAGCTAGAAGATCCCTCTCGGTATTTGCCTTTAGTATTTGCTTTTACATGTCACTTTTATCTAACGTTACTTCATTATTTTCATGTCACCGGTTCTTTCTTTCATTTCCATTACTTCCATTATTATGCTCCCATTATCCTTATTACACATCACGGTTGACGATTTCAACCCGCCTTAATTCTCCTAAGGGACTGATCACCCCATAGTCGAGAAAAAAGGACCCCGGTACGATAACTCGGACATGTAATCTCGAATACGATTAAAGTCCGGAGTCAAACCTCGGGTCAGTGTACATTGTGCTAACTTGAGCAAACAAAACCTCGAGTTCTAACTAAATCCAACTCGGACAAAGTCCAGTTTGGTAAAGCAATAAAGATGCCGCCAATATTCCCTTCAAGGTTTAACTTAGGCGAATAACCAGCGCATAAATTAACAATGCAGGCAACAAAATAACATCACAACAAATTTCATTAAAGGTTCCAAACATCGGACAAATATTCGAAAAAAGCCCCTAAACCTAATAGGGCAAGACAAAACAAACGCATCTAAGGTCGGAAGTCTAGTCCTTCGGATCAGTTTCAGGGTCATCGGTGCCGTCGTCCTCTCGGGAGCGACCACGATACGACCATCAACTACAATTTGGTCCAGGCCGACCTCGCTGAAATCAGCGTCAGGACAAATAACCTGGCATTGCTCTAGGAGGGACGCCTTAATCTCTCCGGCCGACCTAGCCCACAGCTGCTCCACCTGAGCCACCTCGCCCTCCGCTCTCGCAGTAGCCTTTGAAAAATCGGCTAACTCCCTCTGGAGTTCTAACACTCGAGAACGAGAATCCTTCAATTCCCGGTCCCTCGACTCAAGCGCCCCTTTCAACCTGTTGATCTCATCTTCCTTGGACTTCTCCAAAGCCGACTTCTCCGTTTGAAGAGTGGAGAGCTGGGACTTCAACACCTTCACCTCCTCCATAGCTCGGACACCTGAGGTTATGACCGGTTCTGAGTATCTGAGTAAGGCCACTTACTTCAGCATGGCACGCCCTGCTCATTGGAATTTTACAGCCAAGTTCTCATCGTCACCCTGCAAGCACTCGAGAAGGGCAGGAACCATCAATTCCTTATCCATGAAGTCAGGATAAGGAAAATCCTTGTCCATCACATGGATGTCGGACCGATCCTTCGGCGAAGGAAGGGTCTCGGGGTCGGCAACCACGGACTTCCCTTTGGCTGCTTTCTTCGACTTTGGTTTCTTAGAAGGCTGGGCCTCTGGAGCAGCCTTATCAGGGACGGAGGCGAACACCGATTCTCCGGACCCCACCGACCTCGGACTGTTACTCCCATCCCCCTCGTATGACCTCTTCAATATCCTCCAGCGAAACTCAGCAAGGGTGGACTTCGGAGCCATCTCGTCTGCAAAAGAAATAACAGTAAGCACCCGATAGAGAGGGCATAAGACAGTGCAATGACAGAAAAATGACAACCTAAATACTGCCTGGCCTCCCCAAGATCTACGCCGACTATGTTCTTTAAGTTCAGATGATTCTTCCCAAAGCATTTGAAAAGGAAGTCGACAACAGCTCCCTCCTCGGGCTCAAGAGAATCCTCCTCTATCCGGGGAGCGCTAAAATTCTTACACCAGAAGACGTTAAAGCGAAGCTCCCCTTCCAAGGTTTCCCAAAAGGGGATCGAGTTCGGACATCCGAAAACCTTGAAGAAAACAGGCTTGAAATTATGGAAGGATTCCTCATACAGAAGGAATATCTTCCGATTGGCATGAGCTCGGAAGGATAGCCATCCCGAGGTTAATCCTCCACTGGCAGGTCGGGTTAGAGTGAATAGGAAAAAGAAGGCATTTGGAGATGGTGCCAATCCAAGATACTCACAAATGATCTCAAAACCCTGGATCATTGCCCAACTATTCGGATGTAGTTAAGAAGGAGCAGCCTCAGTTTGGCGTAGAATCTCCATTTGAAAGTGGGTGAACGGGATCCAAACTCCTAGCTTGGAGATAAGGATATCATAACACCACATCCACTGAGGCCCCCCTTCAAGGCTAAAGTCGCTCACCCTCTCGCTTAGACCCGGAGCCTCCAAGTAGTACTCCTCCTCGTACTCGCCCTCCGGCGAGATAAGGTTCTCCTCCCTGAAATGAGTCAGGAATTCCGGGGTTACAACCGATGGAGTCCCCAGAACCTCGGGATCGACCCACCGGTAGATAAAGTTGATTTCGGAAGGAAAGGTTAAAGCCCTCTTTTTGGCCATTTTTCTCGATCCCAAACAACCTACACAGGAAACCACCACTATATCACAAACTCGGGAAAAGCCTAAAGCCTAAGTCGGAAACCCCTAAAGACAAAATGGGAACTGAAAAGACAAGTTCCCTACAGTGGTTTTCCTCTATGAAAAGCCGTTGATGGGCGGCGGGAGCGAAAACTAAGCAAGAAAAACGTTGAAACCTTCCCGAAGTACGAATCAAAAAGGGATCAGTGGAAGCCAAACCGCCACTGATACACCATCCAACGAAATTAGTTACAGAAGCAGCAAACAAAAGGGGTAAAGCATACCTGTCTTTAGCAAGGCAATAGAGGCGCGAACGATTGTGTTTCTGCACCGTTCCTTCGTTTTTCCTTCAAGGTGAGTTTCTTTTGGGTAAGGCGAGAGAAATGGGTTGCGAAGACACGACACCCATTTTATAGGAACAAAAAGGCCCTTTGCCGCGCATCCCAAACATCGCCAAAGGTGCAACCTGTCTTTTCGCGTAAAAGGAGTGGGGGCAGAAATGGAAAGAATGCCCCAGTTCAAATAATGAGGCGCTCTGAACGAAGCGCCAAAATAGCATGTGTTCGCTCGGGGTTATCAGGCGTGACTTATGAGACGAAAGGACGTCACTAGCTCGCGAAGACTCAGGACATCGCCA
Source organism: Pterocarpus macrocarpus (assembly GCA_031439585.1). Lineage (NCBI taxonomy): Eukaryota > Viridiplantae > Streptophyta > Magnoliopsida > Fabales > Fabaceae > Pterocarpus > Pterocarpus macrocarpus. The sequence continues at coordinate 28,042,591 of CM062513.1, read as the reverse complement.
CAGGTAAATGTCAAATCACCTAAATGGCAATCCGAGGTCTGAACGCAGCATGTTAACTCAGAAGTTCACAAGGAACTCAGCATCCGAAGAATCCACCTCGGACACGAGTTGGGGGCACTGTTCCGGGCTACAACGTAGGAGCCCAACTCGGCCCAATGGCTAGGCCCAAATACGTAACGGATTTATAATCCGAGATTAACCCTGACCGTTCATCCGAGTTAGGGCCCAAACTTGGGCTGAACCCTGTGCCCTGGCATCGTGGGATGACTTTCCCTCGTATGGCCGGAAAACGCGGACCCATCCGATATCCCCAAGATAACGGACGTCCAGGGTTATCTCCTACAAAGGCGGGATCAAATCCCCCTTTCTTCTCAACTACTCATTAGTATAAAATGGGTCCAATTTTGAGCTACAGGTATCTTTTCTGACATACCTCTCACATATTCCTGCACTCACTGACTTGAGTATCAGAGTCCTTGCAGGTACACTCTCTACCACCGTGGAAATGTTCTTTCAAAGTAGCTTGAGATCCCATTCTCGGTTCGGAGATTTCTCAGGTAACCCTCGTCTGAACACAATCCTTGCTAGTCAAGAAGATATTTTTATTAAGCAATTCATGCTAGCCAAACTTCCCTTTAGGAATCCTCCTAAAAATACCCCCAAGTTCATTAGTTGGCTAGATAGAGTACAAATAGTCAAGGGTGACTTTTGGAAAGAAATAAGCACTTTTGATTTTATGCAACTTTTTCGATACCAAATATCTTTTAATCCCTCGATGTTAGGGCCTATCTTTTATTTTTGGAACAAAACCACTAACACTCTCCAACTTCCCTATGGTATGATTTCCCCGACTCTCTTCGAGTTAGCTGCTATTACTGGTCTTCGATCGACAGGAGAAACCATTCATTTTGATCTTGTCCCTGATTACGTGAAAGCCTATAACTTCGACAATTCTGAGCTTTCATATTTAGCCTTCATTTGCAATAATACAGGCGACTCTTCATCCCTTGTCTCCAATACCGAGCATGTAGCATTCCTTGCCTATCGGCTAAATGCCATAGTTTACTGCAGTCGAAGCCTTGAAATGCAACAAAGGTATTATGCTCTGGCTGTGATGCTTCATGAAGGTCATCACCTTTCTTTGTCCAAACTGATTATTGCTTAATTATATGAGGAAATGGGTACGATAGTGACTAAGCTTTAGCATGATGATTCAATCAACCTTGGAGGTCCTATATGGTTCCTTCAATTATGGGCCAAAACCATTTTCGAACCTGTTCTTCATAACTCCGCACCATCATATATTTCAATGGATACATATAGACCTCAACTTTGTTACCTTACTAGGAAAGTTCCACGATCTACCCTAATGATCGATGAATTCTACTACTTCTTCAAGCATCTGTACCAACTATCTTTTTTTGACACTAGGGGTTTGAACCTTTCTCCTTTTAGTGACCGAACTATACGACCTTCATGGTTCACATGCTCCCGCATAGCTTCAATTCCCGTGGTCCAAAAGGAGTTGGATGAGATTTGGTCGAATTTTTTATGTTGTCAGGTCTTCCTAATAGGTCTCCCAAATTCCAAAAATAAGAATGTCGAGCTTCACAATCCTTCTCTTGTTGCTTGACAATTTGGCTTTTCTCAAGCTATACTAGCACCTTATTCACTTGATGCAACAATTCAACTATGTGGTGCCTCACTTGGGGCTTTTTCCGATCTAGAATATTTCTTGAGTGAGAACTAGGAGAAACAAAGCCTATATTCTCTTGTTAATTTCGAAAATAGTTTCTTAGCAACTCCATCCTTTATTAATTAATGGCTCGAATATTAGAAATCCCAATGACAAAAAATTTTCAGTTTGCAAAGAAATATTGGTGGCTAACCTTCCTGACATTTCTTTGCAGAAAAAGGTTGCTTCGACGAAGACTAAACATACACATGTTCGAGAAATCCTTAAATTCGAACATTTCTTTAAAGTTAAATATAATCCACGGGCAGTCTTGAGGGTGGTTCGGGAAGCCATGGATGTTTGTAAATGAAAAAAGGAGCTACATGAAGGTCGATGTTGGCGTGCTTTTGAGAAAGCTAAGACCATTAACCTTTTTACTCGACAAGAGTCTTACGTGACTCCATTCTTGTTTCCTCCGTTGCTAAATGCTTCATTTGGCATTGCTAACAGTTATCCGGACCTGCCTCAAGGTCCTCGTGGGGTTCTTTATTTGCATCCTCGATATAAAGCTGTGGCCTTTATTGGTCATTATTTGTCGACAATGACTGAACACCTTGTTCAATCTCATTCAAGGGTTATGCAATACCCTCCACTAGGTGGGTTATTTTCTTCATTCTTTTTCCTACCTGCTCGATTTTTTGATATCTCACCACAACTTTTGCAGCCACCGAATCGAGCAAGATTGTCGATGTTGCTCCGGATCTAATCAAGCCTATTGAGAATTGGGATGATCCTGAAGATGAGGAAGAGGCCCCTGCCAAGGGTCGAAAGAGGAAGGTGCCTGCCTTAAAGAAAGGAAAAGAGAAAGACCCTTCCAAAGAAGGTCCAACCAAAAAGCGGCCTTTTCTTTCGAGCCACTTTTCAAAGAAGGCTCCCTCGGCAAAGTTAACTATCCAACTTCCCTCTTTTTCCTTTCGATTGGTATTATTTATTTTATTTGCATATATAGTCTGGAATTGAGAAAATTTCGAGTCATTCCCCATCTGTCAACCCTGCAGAAATTCTAAACAATAACAAATTGTCTGGGACAAAGGTACTTTCGACCCTTTAACCTCCTTTATCATTTAGTTACTTCTTTCCTTATCTCCTATTCTCTTCTTTTTCTTCTTCTTTTTTTTTTTTTTCTTTCAGAATGATGCTACGCTTCATGGTGATGTGGTTGAAAAAGAAGAGGAAAATGTCGAAATGAAGACCATTTTGGGGTAGAAAAATCCCTACAAAGATGATAGTGTGGTGTCTCCAGTTGTAGACGAAGATGCTGTGCTAGTTGATGATGAAGAAAGAAAAGTTGTCGATCAACCTTCAAAAGGGAGGGCTCTCCTTAATCCCTACCATTATCATTTCTGGCCCAACCCATGCAGAAACCTTAGATCCAAAGCCTGCTGAGGGAACATTGCTCTGAGCTGATGATGATGATGTCGATTTTGGCGATTTGAGCGCCTTCAATGATATTTTATTAGCCAACTTTGCCATTCCTAGCAAAGAAATTCCTATTATTTCTAGGTCAGAGATAAAGTCTTTCGGGAAGCCCTCTTCTTCAACTTCGACTCATGCTAGTCCATCGACTCTAATGCCCGCTATCGAGGTTCCTGTTCACCTTCTCGGCTTGATTTCAACTCTCTTGATTCATCCTCTGGGAGCTTTTGCTGCTGATGGTGAGGCCAAATAATCCTTGATTGAGTCTATTTCTTCTTTAAATAAAGCTGTCCTGCTTTCCTCTATCCAGCCTCTCTACGTACCAATCCCTCTATCATTTTATTAAGGATCTCTTGGAATAAGTGCCCAAAGCTGATGCTGCCAAAGCGTCATTTTCCAAGGCTTTGCAGCAATTAGAAGTCTTTGACAAGGAACTTGAAGCCTTTATGAAAGCTAAGGATTTGGCTTCGACAAGATTGGCTGCAGGAGAGGCTCATGTGGAAGATATGGCCTCAGAGATTGCTATTGCTGAGAAAAGGTGGAGAGCCCTGAAGGAAAAGAAAGATATTCTTGACTAAGCTATAGGAAAGCTAAGGGTCGATATTATCAAGGCATAGAGTAAACTCTCGAAGAAACAATCTCAGCGCTAAGCGAAAGCATCTCTTGTCGAAGGGGCTCGCAAGTCTTTGAAAGAAGCTCGAGTAGCTAGGGACGGGGTGGCCAAGCAACAAGAAGAATTGAAGTTGGCTATCAGGACCTTCCTAACATAATTTAGGCTTTTTATTATTTCCTTTTGTAAAGTTGTCTTCTAGCATTGATTTTGTAAACATTTACAAATAATATCAAATCTCTAAACTTGTAGTTTTCTGGCAACTTTAATTGACTGTCAAATTCTTATTTCATGTATTGTTGTTTTATATTGCTTTAAATATTTTCCATTTATTGATGTAATTCTTAGATCGCTATTAACATCAACCAATGCATATGCATTTCCCGAAAATCTTTTTTCAACTTTAAATGGTCCCTCCTAATTTGGGGACCATTTCCCAAGTGTTCTTGACTTTTTATCTGTGGGTAAAATAACTTTCCACACCAATTCATGCTCACCAAAGATTTTAGGCTTAACTTGACAATTGTAACTTTTAGCAATAGACTCTTTGTCGAATTAATTTTTCTAATGTGCTTAATCTTTCTTCTTCTAACTCATTCAACTCATCGAATAACGCATTCCAATAGTCTTTGACAGGTAAATCATTTTGCCTTGCAATTTGAATGTTTTGTAATTAATTTCAATTAGCAAAATGGCATCATGCCCGTAAACAATCTTATAAGGTGTTGTGCCTGTAGTGTCTTTAGGTGAATTTCAATAAGCCCATAGGACCTGGCTTAACAAATTATTCCTTGGCCTTCAACTAACATTCTTCTTTGTTAAAGCAATTATCGACTTGTTTATTACTTCCACCTGGCCATTTGCTTAGGCATAATATGGTGACGAAGTTATCATTTTTATTTGTCGACTTTCAGCGTATTCCAACATGCTTCGACCTGTGAACATTGTTCCTTGGTCGGTTGTCAATGTTTGAGGTATCCCAAATCTATGTACTATATTTTCTTCAATAAAGTCGATAATTTCAGTTTGTGTTACCTCTTTCAATGGTATTGCTTCGACCCACTTTGTAAAATAATCTACAGCTTCTAAGATGTACTTATGCCCCTTTGATGAGGGAAGATGGACTTGCCCAATTAGGTCGAGAGTCCATCCTCGAAATGGCCATGGTTTTACAATTGAATGTAATTCTGTTGCTAGCACATGCTGAATATTACCATGTTTCTGACATTCTTCACACGACTTTGCAAATTCGAAGTAATATTTGACCATGGGTGGCCAATACACCCTATGCCTATATAGAGTCTATTTCATCTTATCTCTTGCTTGATGGGCACCACATATTCCCTCATGTACTTCTGCGAGGGTTATGTAAGCCTCTGACTCACCTAGGCAAGCTAATAGATTGACATTGATAGCATTTTTAAATAAAGCATCCCCCAATATCACTTAATTTAAAGCCTTACTTTTAGTCTTCCTATTGACGGCAACATCGGGATTTTTCAAAAATTCGACAATAGGCCTTCTCCAATCTGAAGGACTATATTGATCTAACAAACATACCTCCCTTTCATCGATAGGGGTACATTGTCCCTTCAACTCAATCAGCTTTTTCAACGTTGACTTGTTGATTTTCTATCTTGATGCCAATTGGGCAAGCTCATTGGCCTCAACATTTTCTTCCATTGGCACGTGTCGAGCGATAACATTGTCAAATTGATCTAATAATCTCAAAACGAGTGACAAGTATCTAATCAGATTCTTATTCATGCATTTATATTCCTTTGATATTTGCTTTATGACTTGTTCGGACGTGGGTTACCTGAGAAATCTCCGAACCGAAAATGGGATCTCAAGCTGCTTTGAAGGAGCGTTTCCACGGCGGTGGAGGGTGTACCTACAAGGACTCCGACGCTCAAGTCAGTGAGTGCAGAAATATGTGAGAGGTAGGTCAGAAAAGATACCTGTAGCTCGAAATTGGACCCATTTTATATTGATGAGTAGTTGAGAAGAAAGGGGGATTTGATCCCGCCTTTGTAGGGGATAACCCTGGACGTCCGCTATCTTGGGGATATCGGATGGGTCCGAGTTCTCTAGCTGTACGAGGGAAAGTCATCCCGCGATGCTAGGGTATAGGGTTCAGCCCAAGTTTGGGCCCCAACTCGGATGAACGGTCAGGGTTAATCTCGGATTATAAATCCGTTACGTATTTGGGCTTAGCCATTGGGCCGAGTTGGGCTCCTACGTTGTAGCCCGGAACAGTGCCCCCAACTCGGTGTCCGAGGTGGATTCTTCGGATGCCGAGTTCCTTGTGAACTTCCGAGTTAACATGCTGCGTTCAGACCTCGGATTGCCATTTAGGTGATTTGACATTTACCTGTGGCGATGTCCTGAGTCTTTGTGAACTGGTGACGTCCTTTCATCCCATAAGTTGCGCCTGATAACCCCGAGCGGACACGTGCTATTTTGGTGCTTCGTTCAAAGCGCCTCATTATTTGAACTGGGGCATTCTTTCCATTTCTGCCCCCACTCCTTTTACGCGAAAAGATGGGTTGCACCTTTGGCGACATTTGGGATACGCCGCAAAGGGCGTTTTCGTTCCTATAAAAGGGGTGTTGTGTCTTCGCAACCCATTTCTCTCGCCTTACCCAAAAGAAACTCACCTTGAAGGAGAAACGAAGGAGCGATGCAGAAACACAGTCGTTCGTGCATCCATTGCCTTGCTAGAGACAGGTATGCTTTACCCCTTTTGTTTGCTACTTCTGTAACTAGTTTCGTTGGATGGTGTATCAGTGGTGGTTTGGCTTCCACAGATCCTTTTTTGATTCGTACTTCGGGAAGGTTTCAGCATTTTGCTTGCTTAGTTTTCGCTCCCGCCGCCCATCGGCGGCTTTTCGTAGAGGGAAACCACCGTAGGGAGCTTGTCTTTTCAGTTCCTATTTTGTCTTTAGGGGTTTCCAACTTAGGCTTTAGGCTTTTCTCGAGTTTGTGACGTAGTGGTGGTTTCCTGTGTAGGTTGTTTGGGATCGAGAAAAATGGCCAAAAAGAGGGCTTTAACCTTTCCTTCCGAAATCAACTTTATCTACCGATGGGTCGATCCCAAGGTTCTGGGGACTCCATCGGTTGTAACCCCGGAATTCCTGACTCATTTCAAGGAGGAGAACCTTATCTTGCCGGAGGGCGAGTAGGAGGAGGAGTACTACTTGGAGGCTCCGGGTCCAAGCGAGAGGGTGAGCGACTTTAACCTTGAAGGAGGGCCTCAGTAGATATGGTGTTATGATGTCCTTATCTCCAAGCTAGGAGTTCGGATCCCGTTCACCCACTTTCAAATGGAGATTCTACACTAACCTGAGGCCGCTCCTTCTCAACTACATCCGAATGGTTGGGTGATGATCCAGGGTTTTGAGATCATTTGCGAGTATCTTGGATTGGCGCCATCTCCAAATGCCTTCTTTTTCCTGTTCACTCTAACCCTACCTGCCGGTGGAGGATTAACCTCGGGATGGCTATCCTTCTGAGCTTACGCCAATCGGAAGATATTCCTTCTGTACGAGGAATCCTTCCATAATTTCAAGCCTGTTTTCTTCAAGGTTTTCGGATGTCCAAACTCGATCCCCTTTTGGGAAACCTTGGAAGGGGAGCGTCGCTTTAACGTCTTCTGGTGTAAGCATTTTAGCGCTCCCTGGATAGAAGAGGATTCTCTTGAGCCCGAGGAGGGAGCTGTTGTCGACTTCTTTTTTGAATGCTTCGGGAAGAATCATCTGAACTTAAAGAACATAGTCGGCGTAGATCCTGGGGAGGCCAGGTAGTATTTAGGTTGTCATTTTTCTGTCATTGCACTGTCTTATGCCCTCTCTATCGGGTGCTTACTGTTGTCTCTTTTGCAGACGAGATGGCTCCGAAGTCCGCCCTTGCTGAGTTTCGCCGGAGGATATTGAAGAGGTCATACGAGGGGGATGGGAGTAACAGTCCGAGGTCGGTGGGGTCCGGAGAATCGGTGTTCGCCTCCGTCCCTGATAAGGCGGCTCCAGAGGCCCAGCCTTCTAAGAAACCAAAGTCGAAGAAAGCGGTCAAAGGGAAGTCCGTGGTTGCCGACCCCGAGACCCTTCCTTCGCCGAAGGATCGGTCCGACGTCCATGTGATGGACAAGGATTTTCCTTATCCTGACTTCATGGATAAGGAATTGATGGTTCCCGCCCTTCTCGAGTGCTTGCAGGGTGACGATGAGAACTTGGCTGCAAAATTCCAATGAGCGGGGCGTGCCATGCTAAAGTTATTGGCCTTACTCAGATACTCGGAACCGGTCATAACCTCAGGTGTCCGAGCTATGGAGGAGGTGAAGGTGTTGAAGTCCCAGCTCTCCACTCTTCAAACCGAGAAGTCGGCTTTGGAGAAGTCCAAGGAAGATGAGATCAACAGGTTGAAAGGGGCGCTTGAGTCGAGGGACCGGGAATTGAAGGATTCTTGTTCTCGAGTGTTAGAACTCCAGAGGGAGTGCGCCGATTTTTCAAAGGCTGCTGCGAGAGCGGAGGGCGAGGTGGCTCAGGTGGAGCAGCTGTGGGCTAGGTTGGCCGGAGAGATTAAGGCGTTCCTCTTGGATCAGTGCCAGGTTATTTGTCCTGAAGCTGATTTCAGCGAGGTCGGCCTGGACAAAATTGTAGTTGATGGTCGTATCGTGGTCGCTCCTGAGAGGACGACGGCGCCGATGACCCTGAAACTGATCCGAAGGACTAGACTTCCGACCTTAGATGCGTTTGTTTTGTCTTACCCTATTAGGTTTAGGGGCTTTTTTCGAATATTTGTCCGATGTTTGGAACCTTTAATGAAATTTGTTGTGATGTTATTTTGTTGCCTGCATTGTTAATTTATGCGCCGGTTATTCGCCTAAGTTAAACCTTGAAGGGAATATTGACGGCATCTTTATTGCTTTACCAAACTGGACTTTGTCCGAGTTGGATTTAGCTAGAACTCGAGGTTTTGTTTGCTCAAGTTAGCGCGGTGTAAACTGACCCGAGGTTTGACTCCAGACTTTAATCGTATTCGAGATTACGTGTCCGAGTTATCGTACCGGGGTCCTTTTTTCTCGACTATGGGGTGATCAATCCCTTAGGAGAATTAAGGCGGGTTGAAATCATCAACCGTGATGTGTAATAAGGATAATGGGAGCATAATAATGGAAGTAATGGAAATGAAAGAAAGAATCGATGACATAAAAATAATGAAGTAACGTTAGACAAAAGTGACATGTAAAAGCAAATACTAAAGGCAAATACCGAGAGGGATCTTCTAGCTACTGCTCGGCCCACGGAGTCCCGCCTCGTTAAAACCTCCTCGGGAAAACCCAGTGGGATAAAACCCGAGGTAGGGAAAAGAGTACGGCTATCTCACGTGGTATATACATCAAATAAAAAATTTCCGGAGGTTAGAAGAGTTCCATGACCTTGGAATCTCTGTGCCCGACAATGTGGAGAGTTTGTATGCCCCTTTTCCCAAGACATGGATCACTCTGTATGGGCCTTCCCAGTTTGCATCTAATTTCCCCTGGCCCGCGGGAGGTTTTCCGATGTCAGCTCGTCGGAGAACCAAATCTCCCTTTTCGAAAGTCCAGGGTACTACTTTGGCATTGTACCTTTGGGAGATTCAATGTTTTAGCGCCTTTTCCCTTAGATGTGCCATCTCCCTTGCTTCGTTTGACAGATCAGACATCTCTCGAAGCGCGTGGTGGTCTATAGTTTGGAACGCGATGCGCGGGCTTATCTCCTCGACTTCAATTGGTATCATTGCGTCCATCTCGTAAGTTAGCTTGAAAGGAGTTTCCCCCGTTGTTGAGTGCGGGGTGGTTCTATAGGACCATAGAACGCTCCCGGGTTCATCGGCCCATGCCCCCTTTGCCTCGTCGAGTTTCTTCTTCAGTCCTCGGAGGATGACTTTGTTGGCAGCTTTAGCTTGGCCGTTTGCTTGGGGGTGCTCGACTGAGGTAAAGTGATGCTTGACCTTGTGGCTGGAGAGAAATCCACGGAACTTATGATCTATAAACTAGGTTCCGTTGTCCGTGGCGATCGAGTCAGGTAGTTCGAAGCGAGTGAAGATATTCCTCCATATGAATTTCTGAGCTTGGGCGGCAGTGATAGTGGAAAGCGGCTCCGCTTCTATCCACTTCGTGAAGTAATCTGTTGCCACAATTAGGTATTTTACTTGTCCCGAGGCGAATGGGAAAGGACCTAGGAGGTCGAGTCCTGACTTGTTGAAGGGCTAGGGGGACATGATCGATGTTAGTTCGTCGGAAGGGGCGAGGTGGAAAGTGGCGTGTTTTTGGCAGCTAGGGCACTTTCGTGCATACTCTATTGAATCCTTCATCATCGACGGCCAATAGAATCCAGCTCGTAAAACTTTTAATGCAAGCGACTTTCCTCCGAGGTGATGGCCGCAAGATCCTTCGTGGACTTCCTCAAGAATGGGGGGAACTCGTACCGGTCCCATGCATTTTAGCAGTGGTTGGGACAACCCCCTTCTGAATAGTTGATCATTGATGATAGTGTAATAGGAGGCTTCTCTGGCTAGCCTCTTGGCGTCGACGGGATTTTCTGGTTTGGTTCCATTCCTCAAGTACTGAATAATTGGAGTCATCCAGTTCGGAACTCCGTCGACGGACAATGTCGGGAGGATATCTGATATTGAGGGAAGTTTTAAGGTCTCTTGGATCAAACTCTGATTATTCCCTCAGGGCTTAGTGCTCGCCAGCTTGGAGAGGATGTCAGCCCTGACATTCTTTTCCCTTGGAACATGTCGGAACTCTATTTGCGGGAATTTTTCCACGAGTTCTTTCACTTTTGTCAGGTACTTCTGCAGTAGAACATCTTTGGCTTGATAAGCCCCGGTGACTTGGGAGGTCACGACTTGAGAGTCACTGTATACCTAAAGTCAGGATGCTCCAACGTCCCTTGCTAGCTTGAGGCCTGCGATGAGGGCTTCATACTCGGTCTGGTTGTTGGAAATCGAGAAGTCGAATTTAATGGAGAGCTCGAGGATTATTTCACCTTCTTTTTCGAGAATGGCCCTAGCTCCGCTCCCCTTCGAGCTGGAGGCTCCATCCACGTGCAGTGTCCAACCAGGTTCCAAGGTGTTTGCCTCGCCCACCATTTCAACTAAGAAGTCTGCCAGTGCTTGAGATTTAATGGCGGTCCTAGGTTCATATTGGATGTCGAACTCCGAAAGCTCCACAGACCATGATACCATCCTCCTTGCCAAGTCCGGTTTTTGAAAGATTTGCCGGATTGGCTGGTCAGTTTGGATGACGATGGTGTGGGCTTGGAAATACTAGCGAAGCTTTCGCGCTACAATGACTAGGGCCAAGGCGACCTTTTCAATCTTCCGATATCTAGTCTCTGGTCCCTGAAGCACTTTGCTAATGAAGTATACCGGGAGCTGTTGTCGGGAATCCTCCCGGACCAGCGCCCCAGCGACGGCAGTGTCACTAACAGATAGATATAGGAATAGGGGTTTTCCGATTTCAGGCTTACTCAGTATTGGCGGGCGGGATAGATAGTCCTTGAAGTTGGTGAAGGCAGCTTTGCATTCTGGCGTCCATTCGAAAGTATTGCCCTTTTTCAGGAGGGAAAAGAGGGGGATAGCTTTCCTGGCCGATGCAGCCATGAATCTCGAAAGAGAGGCAATTCTTCCCGTGAGGCATTGTACTTCTTTTATTGTAGTTGGACTTTTCATTTCGAGTATTGCTCGGCATTTGTCGGGGTTTGCCTCGATTCCCCGATGCATAAGCATGAATCCCAGGAATTTGCCGGCTTCTACTGTAAAAGCGCACTTGTGTGGGTTGAGTCTCATGTTGTGCTGTCGGACTCGATCAAATACGACTTTTAGGTCAGGTAAAAGATTTTCTTCCTGGCGAGACTTAACCAACATGTCATCGATGTATACTTCCATCAGGTCCCCGACCAACTCTGCGAACACCTTATTCATAAGCCTCTGGTATGTTGCTCCCACATTCTTCAATCCGAAGGGCATGACCTTGTAGCAATAATTGGCTGTTGGGGTTATGAATGCCGTTTTTTCTTCGTCGAGTTCGAACATCGGAATCTGGTTATAGCTCGAGTAAGCATTCATGAAGGTGAGCAGTTTGAACTCGGAAGTAGCGTCCACTAATCCATCAATGCTTGGTAGGGGATACGGGTCCTTTGGGCAGGCTTTGTTTAGGTCGGTGTAGTCAACGTACATTCGCCATTTTCCATTGGACTTTTTTACCATCATGATGTTGGACAACCATGTCGGATACTCGATTTCGCGTATGAAACCGGCTTCCAGGAGGCTCTGGACTTGCTCTTGGACTGCTAGGGCTCTATCTGGGCTCATTCTTCTCCTCTTCTGGGTAACCAATTTTGAGCCGGGGAAGACGGAGAGTTGATGGGAGACAAATTCTGGGTTGATTCCTGGCATGTCGGCGGCGGGCCAAGCGAACAGGTCTGCGTTGGACTTGAGGAGATTGATTAAGCCTTGCTTCAGCGATATCGGAAGTTTTTTGTTTATTCGAGTTACTTTCTAGTTTTCCTTCCCGATTTGGATTTCTTCTAACTCGCCATCCGGCTCGGGTTTCTCTCCTTCAACTTTTCTTGTATCCAAATATATCATCATGACATTCGAAGAGTTGGGGGGTCTGGCATCGGCTTGGGACACCACCTTTTGTCTCTTTTGTATTTCCAAGCTGGCGTTATAGCATCCCTGAGCCGAGGCCTGATCAGCTTTCGCAGTGGCAATTTCCCTTTGGTTGGTAAGGAACTTCATGTTTAGGGATGCCGTTGAGATAATAGCGCTTATCTTGTTCAACGTCGGTCTTCCAAGTATGGCGTTGTAGGCCGAGGGGCAGTTGACAACTAGGAAGTTGACTTTAATCGTACGAGTTTTTGGTCGAACCCCCAAGGTTAGGTGGAGGGTGACATAACCCTGAGGGTGGACTTTTTCTCCGAAGAACCCGATCAGCTCCTCCACGTGTGTTTGGAGGTCGGCGTTACGTAATCCGAGTTTGTCAAATGCATCTCGGAATAGAATATCGGGCGAGCTTCCTTGATCGACGAATACCCTCTTTACCTCGGCATTGACCATGACTACGGATATTACCATTGGGTCATCGTGGCCTGAGATCACGCCCTCAAAATCGGAACTTGAGAAAACGATGTCTGGTATTGGCTGAGATGTCGGCGCTGGCTTTTTTATCTTTCTAGAAGAAACGTTAAGAACCTCTTGCAAATGCTTCTTTCGGGCTGACTTCGTCGTTCCGCCACTTGCAAAGCCTCCAGCAATGACGTTGATGGTCCTTGTGATCTGTTCCGCGTCGTTGCCTTAACTTGCTTCCGGATCCGAGGTTCTCCTGCTCCTCGGATTCCTTTTTTCTTCGTCCCCATGATCGAGAGCTCGCCTTCTTCGTGGAATTATTTGGGAAGCCACGTACTTCGCCAATCTACCTTCTCTTATCAACTGTTCCACAGCATCTCGGAGGTTGTAGCAATCTTCGGTTTTGTGTCCAAAACCGTTGTGATACTCGCAAAACAAGGACTTGTTAGTGTTGGCTTTCATCTTGAGGACCTTTGGCTTGGGGAACCTCTCGACTTGGTCGACCTCTCAGAACAGCTCGGATAGGGATATGTTGAGGGGGGTGTAGTCATTGTACTTACTGGCCCTGGAATGTACGTCCTTCCTCGGGTGTTCGTCTTGGCCGCCGATTTTCCTGTCGAGTTGGTTCCTTACGGGGTTAACTGTGGCCTTCTCCGTTTCTTCGAGAAAGATATACTTCTCGGCCCTTGTTTGTATTTCTTCCAGGGACTCTGGCGGTCTTTTGGACAGCGAAGTTTTAAACGGTCCCGGTCGTAATCCGTTTAGTAGTGTCAGAATGGCCGCTTGAGTCTGCACCTCGTTGACAAGCAAAGATTCGGCGTTGCATCGCTCGAGAAAGTCTCGAAGCGACTCGTTTTGCCGCTGGTGAATTCTAAGGAGGCTGAAGACTAGCTTCGGCTTGAACTTCTTGGTAATGAAGTGGGCCAAGAAAGTTGAAGCAAGGTCGGATAATCGATTGATCGACCTAGGAGGAAAAGAGTTGAACCACTTCAACGCGGCTTTCTTCAGGGTTATTGGGAAGGCTCAGCATTTGACGGGATCCGAAGCTTTGGCTAGTGCCATTCTAGATTTGAAGGCGTCCATATGTTCCTGGGGGTCCGTGCTCCCATCGTATGGTTCCATGTCGGATGGGGGCTTGAACTCCTTGGGAGGCAGCATTCTCATAATGAAGTCGGAGAATGGTGTGTCCTCGCTGTCTTCGGGGTCCTCGTATCGCTCGGAACCATGTCTATCTTGTTTGTTGTTGTATTGAGGGAAAGGTCGGATGTCAGAATGTTCATCGTGGCGGCGTGTGCTTCCCACCCGAGGCTCTTTACGACCGTGGGATGCATTCCTACACTGCGAGCCTCCATGCTGACGACGTTCTGAGCTTTGACTTCGTTCCCTCAGACTCCGGCCTTTACGATAATCCGGACTCCTATCGTGGTGGCGACTATGTCGTTCCCGACGTCGCCTTCGTTCTGAGTCCTTCATGTGGTCCAGGTTTTCTTCCAGCCTTTGAATGCGGGTGGCCTGCTCCCGCATCAGGGTTAACATTTCAACGAGCGGGTCGGTGTTGGCCTGAGGGCGAATTTCGACCTTGGAGGCGACCACATTTCCCGCGGCCTAGACGATGGTGCGGGTTGCCGCTGAAGTTACGCTCGTCTTTGGCGTTCTCCCAAGACGTGAAGCCGAGTCGGAGGCAGTTCACCCTTCCATTAGTGGTTGGTTGTGGCTTACAGGGGCGTGCCCTGCCGTGCGTTCTCTCCTTGGGAGCGAAGACATTGTTGCAATCACAGCCGTGGTATAGTGGCGAGCAGCGTGAGTTCCCACAGACGGCGCCAATGTTCAGACGTGGGTTACCTAAGAAATCTCCGAACCGAGAATGGAATCTCAAGCTGCTTTGAAGGAGCGTTTCCACGACGGTGGAGGGTGTACCTATAAGGACTCCGACGCTCAAGTCAGTGAGTGCAGGAATATGTGAGAGGTAGGTCAAAAAAGATACCTGTAGCTCGAAATTGGACCCATTTTATACTGATGAGTAGTTGAGAAGAAAGGGGGATTTGATCCCGCCTTTGTAGGGGATAACCCTGGACGTCCGTTATCTTGGGGATATCGGATGGGTCCGAGTTTTTCGGCCGTACGAGGGAAAGTCGTCCCGCGATGCCAGGGCACAGGGTTCAGCCCAAGTTTGGGCCCCAACTCGGATGAACGGTCAGGGTTAATCTTGGATTATAAATCCGTTACGTATTTGGGCCTAGCCATTGGGCCGAGTTGGGCTCCTACATTGTAGCCTGGAACATGACCAATTGGGAATCTCCAATGATCTCGACGTTTTTTATTCCTTTTCCAATTAGTATCTCTAATCCTAATATTAAAGCTTCATATTTAGCTTCATTATTAGAACAATCTTTGTCAAGCTCAAAAAGAAATCTAGTTGGTTCTCCCAATGGGGAAACTGGTAGAATTCCAACTCTAGCCCCCATTTTATGTCTCGATCCGTCGAAATATAGCTTCCAAGGCTTTATTTCGATTAAAATGACCATATCAAGCCCTGGATGGTTGACTAAGAAATTGGCCAAAACCCATCCCTTTACTGCTTTCGTAGGGACAAAATGAAGTGAGAACTCGGTAAGAGCCAACATCCATTTTCCCACTCAATTATGCAACATTAGGGAAGAAAACATATATTTAATAACATTAACTTGAAAAATAACAAAGACCTCACAAGGAATTAGATAATACTTGAGTTTCATACAAGAAAAATACAAAGGTAGACATAATTTCTCAATTGGGCTATATCTAGTTTCAGCGTTGACCAATGCTCGGCTCAGGTAGTATATTATTCTTTCAATACCATCTTCATTATCTTATGCTAGCATACTGCCTATATTCGATGCTAAAATGTATAGCTTCATTGGTTTTCCATGCCTTGGAGGAGCGATGATTAGGGGTGATGACAAATATTGCTTAATCTGATCGAAAGCCTCTTGATGCTCTTGATTCCAAAAGAAATTTTCCTCATTTCTAAGCTTGATTAAAGAGGCGAAAACTCTCGTTCTTTCTAATAAGTTTGAAATGAATCTTCTTAAATAATTGACTTTGCCTAGGAAAGTCCGCAATTCTTTTTTATTCTTTAATTCCCTTTTTATGAATGAGAAATCCAAGAAAGTTTCCTACAGACAAACCAAATGCATATTTTAGTGGGTTTATCTTTAGGTTATGTCTACACATTTTTTTGAAAGCCAATTTTAAGTTGTCGAGATGGATATTCTTGGAGTCATATTTTATAACCACATCATCGATATACATTTCCATGAACTTACCAATGTACTCATGCAATATTGTATTCATTGCTTGATGATACATGGCCCTAACATTCTTGAGTCCAAAAGGCATTACTACCCATTCATATGTGCCAATGGCACCAGGATATCGAAATGCTGTTTTTGACACATCTTCTTCTACGATATAAATTTGATTATGTCTAGAATATCCATCAAGAAAACTTAAAATTTCATGGCTAGAGACTGATCTACTAACATATCTGTAATAGGCATCGGATATTCATCTTTTGGTGTAGCATTATTCAAGTTCCTAAAATCGATGCAAATCCTAAGTTTACCATTTTCCTTTAGGATAGGAACAATGTTAGAGATCCAATCTGCATACCTGGCAGTTCGAATGAATTTGGCTTTTAACAATTTCTGGATTTCCTCCTTTACCTTTGCCACTATTTTTGGTGAGAGTCTTCGAGGCGGTTGTTTTATGGGCCGAACATTTGCCTTGGTTGGAAGCTAATGATCGACAAGAGTTTGACTCAACCCTAGCATCTCGTCATATTCCCATGCAAAATAGTCCTTGTATTCTATGAGTACTTTGACCAACTCTTTTCTAAAGTCAGGAGCAATCAAGGAACTAACATATGTGGGTCGGTATTCACCATTTTCCCCTAAATCAACTTCCTTAGGTGGATCTTGTACTTCAACTCTTTTTATTTTTTCTTCTAGAGTTTGCTCAAATCCTAAAGGACTAGAATCATAAATGCAATCTAATACTTCTTTATCTGTACATAGTTGCTTGTCGGCCATGTAGGCTGACAATTAAGCCAGGTGACTCAACAAATCCATAATCTAAGTTTCATGTTAGGCCGATCCTGCGTCGGCCTTGGGCGTGAAATATAAGCCATTCTCTTCCCAATAATGCATTATAGCTAGCTTTTGAAGCTATTACCACAAAAGGTGTGATTTTATCGACAGATCCAACCTTTACTTTCAATATAATTATCCCTTTCGAGATTGAGGTCTTGCTTGTGAAGTTGGTTACTACCACATTCACTTTCACTAGGTGGTCAACCATCTTTCCAAACTTGGCCAACATGGATTCGGGTAACAAATTGATGACAGCTTCTCCGTCAACCAGAACCCGATTGACCATTTTTCTAGCTATGTCGACTTTGATGTGCAACGGCCATAGATGTGACTTCATCACTTCATCTAGTCTTTCGAATAGTACACTTTCATCAGCATCATCTCCCAGGAAGAAGAATTCTTGCCCTAAGAATACATCGAAATAGTCTTCATCACTACCATGTGTTTTTGTTTTCTTCTCAAATTCTGCTGGCAAAATTGTCACTATGCCAGCAAAATCAGCCCCCAAAATGGCCTCTAGCTCATCATCAAAACCAATTTCAAAGTTCTCAGTCAAAAGATCATCCTTATTTTTGAATTTGAATGCTTTCATTCTTTTCGCTGGGTGAGTCCTCTTCCCTTCATTTGGTTCGAAAGAAGAATGAGCAGTTGGTGGCAGCCTAGAATCAGGTTGGGCCTGAAAATCTTCCAAAGGTACATACTTAGGGTATTTTTCTTGTCGATTTCTCCCTCCTTGCATGGTCAGTTGATATGCCGACGCTTGGTATGGCTATTGAGGGCCATACACTAACCCATTCAGGTTCATTCGAGATTGCATAGTTCCTTTTCTTTTCCATATAGGTTCGACGATGGGACTTCATGATATCGTGGTTTCACCCATTTTTTTTCTTCTTGTGTGGCATCTGAATGTAAGGTCACAGAGCCCTACGCGTGTTATGTAACATCCGAAAATTTTGATGTTGTTAAATCGATTTATTTGGTTTTATCGCATAATAGAGATTAATTAGAAATCAATTAAGCATTTGTTTAGAGCCAATTAGGTATTAAATTAGAGAAATTAGAATTAGAAATGATTAGAATAGAAACATAGAAAACCTCACAAAATTTTTTGGAAACCATTTAGCCAGTTTTGCTGATTTGAAGGAAATTGACAGCGATTTGGTATTTTAAACCGTCAGAACTGAATCAATAGAATTACACAAAAAACCTAGGAATTTGTGGGTAAAAACTCAGCCACTTTACCCCCCAAAAGTGGCGCCATTTAGCCACACACAAAATGGGGAGATTTGGCACACTTCTTAACCACCCAAGCTACCAAACCTAGTCCACTAATCATGTTAACCTAAACCAACATAATATCTCTTATTTCTCTCATAATTTTCGGCCTCCAACTTTTAGCAGACCATCTCTCTTTCTCTCTTCTCCATTTTCACTCCATCTTCCTCAAATCTCCAACCTCCACCCACTTTCTCCACCTAGAGCTCAAAACTAGCTAGTCTTTGCATCAATTTGAGGTAGGATTCACCCTTTTTACTTAATTTATGGTGAATTGGTAGCTATTGGATATTCCCCTATACTCATGTATGTGATGTTATATTGAGTTTATATGATTGTTTATGGCTGGATTGTTGGGTATATATTAGATTTTGATTGATTAATTAATGAAAGAATAAAAAAAGAGAGCAACCAGAATAGATTCAACCAAGAAACCTTATAGCGTCCGTGTTTGTGATCTGTGTGGACTCTCACCCAGCCATTAGAAATTAATGAAATTATTTTAATGTGAAACATATGATTTAATATAAATTATAAGGTTATTGGATTAATATTGAGGGATATATGATTTTTTGAAGTTTACTTAAGAATCCTATGTTCTGTTCTGGGCAGTACGGGTTATGAAGGGTATAACTCACCCTATACAATTGAAATTGAGTGTAACCAATTTTTTTTGAAAGGTTACACATAGGCAACATCTCACAAAAATTTCAAAGTAAAATTCGGTCCCTATTGCTCCCAAAAAATTATTGAAGTTGCTCCATGTCTTAACTAGGCTAGAATAGGGTAGTTTAGAGTAGCTAGCTTCACGTGCTTATAACTTGAGCTTTATTTACTCAAATAAGATGAAATTTGTTGGAAATGAAAATTAGTTCAGTTAGCTTTATAACCATATAAAATTCGTATAGTTTTAATTAGTTTTCTATTTTTAGTGAATTTTTACTTTTCAAGACTTCAAATTTGTCTAAAACAGGATAGACTTAGGTAAATATTTAATAACTTGAGTTATATATATCAAAACTTAATGGGACTAATGAGGTTAGAAACTAGACACATAGCATTTCAACATATCCAAAATTTAGATCTAAATGAGTTACACATAAATTATGGCTTAATATCTAAAAATAGGCAGAATTGAAGAAATTGGCAAAAATCTTATTTAAATGTACAGGTGACAAGTTTTGTATAAGTATTGAAATGGTTGGCACATTATATTGATTTTTTGTATTAATGATTGTCTAGTTGGCTGGTACTATTCACGGGGAAGCAAACTCGATTTGTTATACTGCCGAGCTTTCAGCAGAAGTTTATGAAATCATGATAATTAGTGTCATGAAAATTTATGATAAGAATATGAGATTTTATATGCAAGAATGTTTGAAGATAAGTGTACTAAACAGCATATGAACATAGTATGATGATATGATCATGATCCTTTTTACGAAAGTTTGCATATTTGTATGCAAATGAAGAAAATATATGATTATGTAAGGTTGGTTCCCTTCATCTGGAGGCAATTATTTAGGTCCCTTCTTGTGAAGACAGTTAAAGTTATGAGATCCCTCTAAGACTAGAGGCACATGGATTCCCTTATAGGTTAGTTATGTGTGACGATGGTCACGAGTTGAGCTCATTCCTAGGTCAGACTACCTAAGGGCAGTAAAGATTAAAGACAAAGATATATGCATGCAGACACCCTATGGATGGCGATACGTAATGCCTAGGCGTGTCAAGTAAAGGAAGAAAAGAAAGTATAAGTACATTCACATGAATTCATGATGAGCCATTTCACATGCACAATCTACTATACTTATGCTTTAATTCTCACTCTGTTTATCAAGTGTATGACTAAAATGAACTTTGCTTCGGATAATATGGTTTCAAACTATAAAACTGAAAATATTTATATAACATACTCACCTTTTTATAATAACTGAAGCAGCTAGAGATAAAAATAATGACAAGGCATGTAATTTCTTAGTGAATCCTACTGAGAATTTATAATTCTCACTCTTATGTACATTTTCGTATTATCTCTAGATAGTTCAAGAAATACTGAAGGCGGCCACCACAGATAGAGTTGGCTAGAGATATTGAAGACGGTCGAAGAATGCTATCATATAACGTCTGTTAAAGCGACGGTAACAACTCCCGAGTAAATCTTCCCCAACCTTGGGATATATTGGCCTTTCAGTGTTTTCAAATGTATCGAGCATCATATCCTTTCTCACCTTTTCTTCTGCATCTTCTTCCAAACCTACGGCATTGATCAACATATGTACGGATTCCACGAAGGCAGAATTCATCTCAAATGGATTAACATCGATAGTCATAGTCAATTGAGGTTTTCCTTCAAATTTCAAGCGTCCTTCCTTAATTGCCTTTTGAATCAAGTCCTTGAAACGAACACAATTGTTAGTCAAATACCCAACAATTTGATGATATTTACAAAATTTTCGATATTTTATTTCTTCCACTGAAAGCATTTTCTTTCCTTTTGGCAAAATAATTTGTTTATCTTTTAGCAATGCGTCAAAAATTTGATTTGTCTTATTTATATCAAAAGAATAAGACTTATTGCTAGTATTAGCTTTTTCCTTTCCTTTTGCTAGCTTAAGTGAAGCACAAACGTAGGGAGGACCTGCTTGTAATTTGGCTTCTCTAATTTCGGCCAAATTTATCTCATTGGAGTCGAAATCATCTTCGTCTTCATCAGACCCTATTTCTACAAAATTTACTTGTTCTTTTCTAAAAACCTTTCTAAGCCTAGTTTTTCGATCTTATTTCTTTTCTACTTTCAATTGCTCAGTCTGTCAAACCTTTTCTCCCAGCTGAGTTAAATCTAGGAATTGTAAATTGACCAATTTTTTTTCCTAATATTGTAATCAAGTCCATTAGTAACAATTTTAACCATTTCAGCTTCTGGGATAAGAGTAATGTAACGTCCGAAAAATTCTATCCTTAGCACCCGAGTTATTCGATTTTTATCAAATAGGTAGGTTTAATTGGAATTCGATTAAATACTTACTTAAAACCAATTAAGGGTGAATTGAGAGGATTAAGCTTGATGGAATTAGATTAGGAGCGTAGAAAACCTCACAGAAAAATTTCAAACCGATTTACCGATTTAAGAGCAATCGGTAAGATTTCGGAGTTTTAAACTATCGGAACCGGATCAGTAGAAATCATACCATGAGTGCCCTAGGATCAATGGCTAAGATTTAGCCAAATAACCCACCCAAGTGGCACCTAAGACAGCCCTTGATGGTGGAAGCCAAACCAAAATGGATAGCATGGAGAGATCCACCAATCACATGCATTTAGCTTCCAAATATCTCACCTTTTCTTTCGTTCTTCTTTTATGAAATTCGGCCAGCCCCTCTCTTTAGTTGCTGAAGTTTTTCTCCTTCTCTTCTCTTTACTCTCATCTCCACTGTATTCTCATCCATTTTCAAGTCTCATCATAAGTTGCTCTCACCAAAGACACAAAATCAACACAAACTCAACTAGATAAGGTAGGAAATTCTACTTCTCTTTTCACTTTCTCTGATTTGGGGCTGATTGGAGATCATGGATAATCTGAGAATTTGATGTTATGTGGAGTGATGATGATAGTTTATGATTAATTTTGCATGTATGTGGTGATTAAATCCAAAATTGATAGCAAATGGCTTGAAAAGGGGAGGCAAACCTAGAAGCAGGTTAGGGTTTCCCTCGGCGGTCTGTACGGCGGACTGTATGGCTCTGTCTACTACCATTTAAATCTAATGAAACCATTTTAAACTAGACATCCAGGGCTTTTCATAAATATAAAATATAAGGCCATTGAATTAGTATAGAATTAGTTATGAATTTTTGAAGTTAGACCTAGAAATCAGGACTTCCACCCGAACAGCATGAGTTGAGAAGGGTGTAACTCACTCTATACAACTCCAAATTGAGTGAAACCAACTTTGTTAGAAAGCTAACACATAGGGTAATGTCCCATAAAAATTTTCGAATTTGATAAGGTTCCATTTGTTCCCAGCAAGTCGAGAAAGTTGTCCTATGTCTAATCCGAGTTAGAACATGGTAGATCAGTAAGGTCAAGTTCCAAAGCCTATAACTCAAATTATACTCATCCAAATTATATGAATCTTAATTCATTTGAAAGCTTGTTCTGTTGGCTTTACATGGATATAAATTTTGCATGATTTCACTCATATTTCTATTTTTAGTGAATTTTTCCCCATAAGAGTGCAATTCGGGTTAGAAGCATGACAAGTCTCAAAGAAATTTGAGTTAATGTCGAAAGTCAGGATTTAGTGAATAGAAAGCTAGGTCGGTACACTTAGAATCAAAATCTAAACTTAGTAAATAAGGGACTAGGTCGAGAATGTTTGAAGTCGAAGTCGGGACTCAGTAAAATAGAAAGCTAGGTCGGGAGTGTGTAAGGATGAACCCGAAAATATATACTTAAGGTTGGACTTGGAGGGTTTACTTAATGATTGAACTCGGATGTCGTGAATAGGAATCCATATCAGATATGTTTTAAGGCTATATTCGGAACTTAGTAGAGAGAGCTAGATCGGGTATATTGATGTTGAACACCGGATTTAGAGATTAGGAAGCTCGGGATTTAGGAAACATACCGATCAAAGTCTCAGAAGACCTATGGTGGGATAAGGTCGGAAGTCGTACAACCTGGAAATCGGAAATGACGCAACCTCGGGAGACCGAACATAGTATAGGGAAGTCGGAACCTAGATACGATCGGAACTCGGAACACGTTGAAAGCCGAACTCGGGAACCTTAACAAAGATTAAAAGTCTGCAAGTTAGAATGATACTTGAGACTTTAAATCTTGTACTTATCAATATTATTATATTCTTGGTATGAATATGATGTCTTATATGGAATTTACTATTTGACTTAAATGTACTGGTTGTCTGGCACTATTCATGGGAAAGCGGACTCGATCCGTTATTCTGCTGAAATTTTGATAAGAGATTCATACGTTGTGTAATTTAAAATTCTATGAATATATGATACTTGAAGAATCAAGCTATACATGCATTCAATTCATGATATTGTAAAGGATTCCATTTTACTTGGGCCAGCCTCAGAACAAATTAAGGGGAATAGATCAGTGGAAAGGTCGGGGAAAGTAAACCCGGCAATCCTGTATAGGAATGAGCTCGGTCCTGAGAAGCGGACTATTATCCAGGAGTATATGGCCAATGACTCCCAGGGGACCAAGGATGGAAATAAGTTCTAATGGGCGAAAGCCTTCAACAATAAGATGCATCTTCTAATTGCACATTCATATGTAAAGTGTAATGCTTATTAATTGACTGTGCTAGATACCTGTTTATTATTCGTAATATGTTATTGCTCCTTTACAATTACTGTTTAATTTCATAAGTATATCTGTTAATTAAAAATTGAGCTTGTTTTGGTGTACATTTTTCAAGTAAGTATTTAAGTTAAATATCATTATTGTGTTGTACCACTGGAAACTATTGAAAGACCGAAACAACTAAGAATGACAGTGATGACAGATATGTAGAACTAGGAATTTCTACTGAGAAATATTTTATTTCTCACCCTACTGTATATTTCTGCGTCATTCTCAGACTATGGAGCACGCAGCGACAGGAGTCCTATTCATTGAGTTGCCCAAGCTCCACATCCACATCGACCCATTCCTAGATTCTATATATATATTTGGCAGGTGCCAGTTTGGTTTGTATTTCTTTTTTAAGAGAGACTTCGCCGTACCACTTATGCATCCATTGCTTGACCCCGTTGTCCCGTATGTTGCCATTCCCCTACATATGGCCCATCCATTTCCACCTCCACCACCACCACCACCAGCATCAGCGGCAGCGGCAGCCCCAGCTCCTATGGCTCCTCCTGCTTCACCATCGCAGCAGATGCTTTCCATCTCGATGTCAGAGGAGGATCCATCTGAGGCAGCGAGTTCCTCCTCGTCCTCTGCTCCTAGTGCGGGCCATCCCCCTGCAGACGCACCCATGGCGAATGGGTTTCTTTCTTTAGACGCCGGATAGACAGTAGATATGCCGTAGCGATGGTAGGTGTACAGGACAGCCTTCTTTTGGCATTCTAGGCCATGGATAGATGAGTATAGAATAGGGGTAGTATACGAAATGTCCCATGGGGACCACCTAGGATAGTGTTCTTAGGGACCGGCCGTTTTATTTTGTGTTAGCGGCCTCATATTTCTTTTACCCCATATCATTTTGACAAACTTTGAAAGCAGACGTTTATGTATATATTTAAGATATATGTTGTTGTAGTTCTGTCTTTATTGCTATTTTATTTATATAATGTTGCTTACAGTATACCAATTGACTAGTATTTATTCCGCTGTTAAGCAGAAAATACTATTACGCGATTAGTCACCTTTATGCGAGTGATTAATAATGTTACAGAAAACAGAATTTAAGCAGCTCACTACACGCAATCACTTATCAGATAATCTATTATGACTTAAGCATAGTAATTGTCTGGTGAGGTGTTACAAGTAAAGCATTAATTTTTCATCATCCTAAACCTTGCTGAGTAGTCAACGACCGACTCCCCTTGTCCCCTTCTTATTGTAAACAAATTGGTCAAACTCACCCTCATTTCTCCTCTAAAAAATTGGTCATGAAAACTTCTCTCTAACTGATTCCATGAAAGAATCGAATTCGATTGTAAATTTGCAAACTAAGTAAAAGCATTCTTAGTTAGGGAAGAGGGAAAAAACCTCATCTTCAGACATTCTACATGTAACATCCACCGGATTTTTTTTTTATCATTTTTTGCCTAGTTGTTCGATTTGTATCGAATAATTGAGATTAATTAAAGTTCGACTAAATATTTATTTAAGATCAATTAATTGAGTTTAGATATAAGGGAATTAGGTTAGAAGTATAGAAGATTTCATAGAAATTTTCAAAAATCGATTTACCGATTTAAAGGAAATCGGTGAGATTACGGTATTTCAAACTGTCGGAACCGAATCAATAGAGTTTATACCCAAAACCCTATGACTCAAAGGCTGAATACTCAGCCATTTAAGCCTTTATGGGTGGTGCCACCAAGGCCACAAGGGGAAGGAAGCATTGCTGAAAATTGGCCACAAAATCTCAACCAATCAAAGCCCTTATTTCCAACTACCCTTCAATTACTTGAATAAGATTTTCTCCCTTATTTCCCTGCTGACTTTGCCCCCTTCTCTCCTTGTTTCAGCCTTCTTCTTCTCTTCTCCACTCACTCAACTCCATCAAACCTTCAAGCTTTGACAAGGTTCCATCAATCCAAACTCCAAAATCTAGCAAGATCATATACAAGAGGTAGAGATTCAACTTTATTATTGTCTCTTTTGGGTTATGGGTGGCTGATTGGGGTTTTTATTTTCTCATTTCTTGATGTGGTGTTGGATGTATATGATGATTATTGGCTGGTTTGGTAGCTGTTTTTATGTTTAAAACCGATTGAGAAGTGAAAAGGAGTAAGAGTAGGATGCAGGGAGGGGCTGGAAGACCAAAACCCTTGGATCAAACTGCAGTGGAGTGTCTGACTACAGCTCTGACCATTTAAATTTGATGAAACTATTTTTATGTGAAACTAGACATTTAGGGATTGCCATATATATATATAAGGTCATTGGATTAGTATTGAGAGAGATATGAATTTTTGAAGTTCGACCTCGATTTTTGAGTTTGATTCTGGGCAGACTAGGTTATTCAGGGCAAAACTTGCCCAATATGACTTGAAATTGAATGAAACCATCTTTGTTAGAAAGTTTCACATAGAAGAATATCCCATTAAATTTCAGAGTTAGATACGGTCCCATTTGTTCCCAGTGATTCGAGGAAGTTGTCCTATGTCCAAACCAGGCCAAAACAGGACAGTTCAAAAAGGTCAAATTTAGGGGCTTATAACTCAAGCTATACTAAAGCAAATGAAATGGAACTTGTTGAAAATGAAATCTTGTCCTGTTAGCTTTAATATTATACTAATTTTGTATGATTTGAACTGATTTTAAATTTTTGGTGGATTTTTAATTTTAAGTGTGTAATTTTGACCAGTTACAGGGTAGGCCAAGATAAAACTTAAATAACTTGAGCTACATCTATCAAAATTAGATGGGACTAAAGCGGTTAGAAAATAGATACATAAAACTCTAATATATCCAAAATTTAGGTCCATATGAGTTAAATAGAAATTTTGACTTGATTTACAAAACCTAGGTTGAATGAATATGCTGAGACAGTAACTATGTTTTAAATGCAACAATTGTTCCTATGAGATTGATGATGGAATTGTGAATGAAATGTTATGATTTCTCTGAAAAATTATTTTCCTGAGTACTGGCACTATTCATGGGGAAGCGGATACATTCCGTTATACTGCCGAAATTTCGGTAAAGTCTATGCATGAGTTATAATATACATTCAGATACATGTGCATTCTCAACAAATTCATAAAGGTTATGTTATGATGAAAGATCCATAATGCTTGGGCTAGCCCCGGATTAAAGTTAAGGGGAATAGATTGGTGGGAAGGTCGAGGAAAGTAAATCCGGCATTCTTGTATAGGAACGAGCTCGATCCTGAAAAGCAAACATTACCTAGGAGTCTGAATAGCCAAGAACTCCCAAGGGACCAAGTAATGGAAAAGTTTATGATGATGAGTTTAAGAATAGGTTTATGCATGGTTGTATTGAAAAGTCATTATAAGTTGTTTATAGTTTAACTGTCATGTTTACTTACTGCTGTATGTTCATTATTCTGCTCATTATTTTGTGTAACACTATTTAGTAGGTTATTTTATTTTTTATGCTATCTTAAGTAAAATTGAACATTGCCTCAGACCAGACCTTTTCATAAACTTATTAATTGTGGATAATTCAATTTGATGCCATGTTCTTATAATTAAATAAAAATCGAGGCAACTGAGAATGAATGCAATGTCAATTTAAGACTGTACTCGAATCCTACTGAGAATTTCTTTAAATTCTTACCTCACTTTGTATTTCTGCATCATTCTCAAACTCTGGTGATGGACTCGACAGCTACCCTATTTATAGAGATCTCTGACCTGTAGCTCCACCATGACCCTATAGTGGACTCGTTATACATAGCCGGCTCCTACCATTTCTGTCTCTACTTTTTTACCAATAGGAATTTTGCTGTTCCTTTATTTCACCCTGCTTTCGACCCTGCCGCTCCGTATTTTGTGGTCCCGTTGCATGTAGCACACCCTCCTTTGCACCTCCAGTACTTACAGCACCTGCAGCCACTATTGGCCCTCCACCAGAGTCACCCCCATAGGTGGTTCAAGACATTCCTCTCAGCTCCGAAAGCGATCCTTCTGAGGCTACCAATTCATCATCTTCCTCTTCGAGACCTAGTGTTGACTACTCACCAGTAGGGCCTGGTATGGCCAACGGCTACATGACTGAGTAAGTCTCAGCCGTAGGTTATATTGTACAGTATGGCCTTCTTTTGGCAATGTGCAGCATTGGGCCACAGACTTAGTCATAGATGCATCAGCTAGTTTGAAATGTCCTCTAAGGACCTCTTAGGACCGTTTTGACTAACACGGGCCTTATGTCTTTTTGGTACACCGGCCCCACCCCACTTATGTATCCTCTTTTGATGCTGTATATAAACTGAAGCGTTGGTTTCCAATATATATATATATATATATATATATATATATATATATATATATATATATATATATATATATATATATATATATATGTATGTATGTATGTATGTATAAAACTAGTGATATATTACCTGTCTTTACCTTTTCTGTTATGCTTTTTATTAAATTTTGTTATGTTCTACAATGCTGAGCACGTTTACTTTATACAGCATGTCATTTTTTCTGTTTACATATATCTATGCGATCTCTGCGCCCCAAGATGTTTCGTCAAACACATATACATACACACACACACACACATACACACACACACATATGTATGTATGTATCAGAGAAAAAGAGAATATGATACAGTGAATACAGCTATAAACGGAACACTAATATGGTAACGCAATCTAGTCAATTTCATGCTATGACTTAAGCATAACATTAAATGGGTAGTGTGTTTCATTTTTGGTATCAGAGCAGTTTGTCCTAGCTAAGGCCTGAGGATTGGATTGACTATGCTTGCGCATACTCTGTATTTTTAGATGATAACATGCACTAAATCTTGCCTGTATGGTTGAAATATAGATGTGCATGTGTTTGAGGTGCCTAACTATATGAGTTGTTATTTACTAGCACATTAGACTCAGTATTGAGCCTGATCAACTCAATAACTTTTGTTCTATATGCTCAGAATTTAATGGCTTCCGGAAGGCGAGGTAGGCCGCACACAGAACCTGCTTAAGAGGACCCAGCTGACCTTATGGACACAATATGAGAAAAGGCTCATGCGATGCAAGAATAGGCCACGACAGCTCACTAGATGATGGATCAATTAGGTAGGTGATTTGAGGCAAGCTGTGGAGGAAATCCACATGTCCCAGGAGCTGACTTGGACTACCTTAAATTTACTGAGTTCAGAAAGGCAAACCAGCCCAGTTTTCAAGGAGCGTATGACCCAGATAAGGCCGACGAATGGATCAAGTCTATGGAGAAGATTTTCTCTATCTTGGAGTGTTTGGATCATCAGAAGGTGACTTTTGCCACCTATATGCTCGAAGCAGATGCAGAGTTTTGGTGGAAGGGCATATGAAGACTATTTGAAGAATCTCAGGCAGCAGTTACCTGGACGGTGTTTAGAGATGTTTTTTGCCAAAAGCACTTTCCTGCCTCGATTTGAAATGCCAAGGAATTAGAATTTATGTAACTTCGTCAAGGAAATCGGACGATGTCCGAATATATTGCCAGGTTTGAAGAGTTGTGTAAATTTTCTACAATTTACCAGAGGAATCCTGATGAAGTTTGGAAGTGCGTCAAATTCGAAGGGGGACTACGAGAAGACATTCTTGTAGTAATAGGGCCAATGGAGATTAGAGATTTCCCCACGTTGGTAAATAAATGCAGACTTGTAGAAGATTGTAACCTAAAACTGGCTGCAGCCAAGGTGTCTAGTGGTAACTTTAAGAAGGGGTTGGCACCGTAGGGTCAAAGATTCAAGCCCAACCTTCAACAGCAGAGAAGATTCCCACCAACAAGCAGCAAAGGCAAGCAGCCCCAAAGGCCCTTTCCGAATCTGACTTGCACGGTAAGAATCATGGTGATCGGCCATGTTTGGCAGGCCAGAATGTCTGCTATGAGTGTGGCACGTCGGGCCACAAAATTTATGAGTGCCCAACCAGGAATCCACCACAAACGTCTAGACCTCAACGACAAGGACGGGTCTTTACCATGAATGCAGAAGAAGCTGACAGGTCTGAAGGGCTAATCCAAGGTACCTGTGAAGTGGACGGTGAGACTCTAACTGTACTCTATGATTCGATGCCTCACATTCGTTTATTTCTCATGACTGTGTGGCTGTTTTGCAATTACTAATTTTTGAACTGCCTTATGATCTACTGGTTTCTACTCCTACTAATGAACCTATTAAAACTAATCAAATTTGCATCAATGTTCCTCTTCAAATTGAGAATAGGACCTTTGTAGCTAATTTGATTTGTCTCCCTTTATCTGGACTTGATATAATTCTGGGCATGGATTGGCTTTTCGCTAATCAAGTCATGCTCAATTGCTCCAATAAGACGGTGGTATCCACTTTTGTCTCGTCTTCTGAACACCAAGCCTCGACACACTTTTATTTGAACTCTTTATTACTAAACTGTAGTGGGTCGAAGGGTCAAGGATACATTCTCCTATTAGTTAATGTGACGGAAGTTGAACAGAAACTGGAAGAGATCCTAGTTGTTAAGGAACATCCCGATGTTTTTCCCGAAGATATCCTCGAATTTCCTCCTGAAAGGGAAATTGAGTTCACCATCGAATTGGTTCCAGGTGCGGGACCAATATCTATAGCTCCGTATCAAATGTCACCTCTAGAGTTGATAGAACTAAAAAAGCTGATAGAACTAAAGAAACAGATTGAAGAACTTTTGGCAAAGGGATTCATACGGCCAAGTGCATCGCCATGGGGAGCTCTAGTCTTGTTGGTCAAAAAGAAAGATGGGAGCATGCACCTATGCATGGATTATAAATAGCTGAATAAAGTGACGATTAAGAATAAATATCCATTGCCAAGGATCGATGACCTCATGGACCAACTCCAAGGTGCAACAGTATTTTTCAAGATTGACTTGCATTATAGATATCATCAAATTTGGGTTCGGGAACAAGATATCCCTAAGATAGCCTTTCGAACTCGTTACGGGCACTACGAGTATACCGTGATGTTGTTTGGACTGACAAATGCACCAATAGTATTTATGGATTATATGAATTGGATATTCCGGCCATATCTGGACAAGTTTGTAGTGATTTTCATTGATGACATACTTGTCTATTCGAAGACGGAGTAAGAGCATATGGAACACTTGCGGCTGGTTCTGCAAATTTTAAGAGAAAAGAAACTCTATGCTAAGTTATCCAAATGTGAATTTTGGATGAAAGAAGTAAAATTTCTCGGCCATGTAGTATCCTATGGAGGAATCTCCGTAGACCCCAGCAAAGTAGAAACAATACTAGATTGGGAAAGGCCGACCACAGTCACTGAAGTTAGGAGTTTTCTAAGCTTAGTTGGATATTACAGGCGATTCGTTAAGGATTTTTCTCGAATAGCTTTGCCCTTGACCAAGCTAACCAGGAAGAATGCTCCATTTAAACGAACACCGAAGTGCGAACAGAGTTTTCAAGATTTGAAAAGAAGGTTAACCACAACACCAGTATTAGCCTTGCCAGACCCTCATGGGCCATTTGAGGTCTATTGTGATGCTTGCAAACAAGGATTAGGATGCGTGTTGATGCAAACCGGAAACATGGTCACATATGCCTCTAGACAATTAAAGCCACATGAAAGGAATTATCCTACGCATGATCTCGAATTAGCTGCAGTAGTATTTGCCTTGAAGATATGGAGACATCACCTTTATGGTGTGAGGTTCGAGGTCTTTTCCGATCATAAGAGTTTAAAGTACCTCTTTGATTAGAAGGAATTAAATATGAGGCAGCAGAGGTGGATGGAACTTCTCAAAGACTACGAATTTGAGTTGAAATACCACCCAGGCAAGGCAAATATTGTGGCAGATGTTTTAAGCAGGAAATCTCTGACTATAGCTTGGATGATGATTAAAGAGATAGAGCTTATTGAGAGCTTCTGAGATCTTAATTTGGGAATCTTTATGACTCCCAAGACCATTCAGTTACACTAAATTACGATATCCAGTAGCTTTAAGGAACAGATTCGGCAGGCACATCAGTAGGATACTAGTTTTCAACACATGATCAATCTCATGCAATTAGGGAAATTAACGGGTTTTGCTCAAGATAAAGGGGGCATATGGCGGTGTCATGACGGGGTGTGTGTGCTCGAGGGGAATGATCTCCGAAGAAAAATCTTGGAAGAAGCACATAAGGGTGAATTCACTGTACATTGTGGCATTACTAAAATATATCAAGACATGAAGAAAATGTTTTGGTGACCAGGTATGAAGTTAGACGTGGCAAAATTTGTAAGCAAGTGCTTGATCTGTCGAAGGTGAAAGCAGAATATCAGAAACCTTCCAAGATGCTACAACCCTTGGAAATCCCTGAGTGGAAGTGGGAGAGTATCTCCATAGATTTTGTAATGGGATTACCAAGAACGCCAACAGGATATGATGCCATATGGGTCATCGTGGATAGATTAACCACATCTGCTCACTTTCTACCCATTCGAGCAAGTTATCCGTTGGAAAAATTAGCACAATTGTATATTCAAGAGATTATAAGACTGCATGGGATCCCTTCAACCATTATTTCTATTCGAGACCCAAGGTTCACCTCACGGTTTTGGGGAGCCTTACAAAAAGCGTTTAGTACTAAGTTGTGCCTAAGCATTGCATATCACCCACAAACTGATAGTCAAACAGAAATGACAATTCAAACATTAGAAGATATGCTACGAGCCTATATAATGGAGCAACATGGGAATTGGGATTGGTACTTACCATTAGCCGAATTTGCATACAACAATAGCTATCACACTAGCATCGGCATGGCTCCTTACGAAGCGTTGTACGGACAAAAGTGTCAATCTCCACTATGTTGGTATGAAATAGGAGAATCAAGTCTATTGGGGCCTGATTTAGTTGGACAAACCACCGAGCAGATCAAGAAAATTTGAAGTAAGATGCTTGCCGCTCAAAGCCGTCAAAAGAGTTACACGGATACTAGGAGAAAACCACTAGAATTTCAAGAAGGAGACCACGGATTTCTGAAGGTTATGCCTACAACAGGGATAAGTAGAGCCATTAAGGTCATGAAGCTAAGTCCTCGCTTTATTGGTTTCTTTCAAATCTTGAAGCGAATAGGATCGGTTGCATATCAAGTCGCTTTACCTCCGCATCTGTCAAACCTTCACGATATTTTTCATATTTCTCAACTCAGAAGAGATCAACCTGACCCTACACACTTCCTAGAACCCAAGTCAATATAGTTAAAAGAGGACCTGACTTTCCACATACTGCTGGCATGGATGGTAGATAGAAGTAGCAGGCAACTTCGAAACAAAATCGTGCAGTTAGTAAAGGTAGCATGGAGAAAAGAAGATGCTACAGATTACACTTGGGAATTAGAATTAGACATCAAGGAAGAGTATCCTGAACTATTCTCAGGTATTGAATTTTGAGGATAAATTTTTTTTTTAGGAGGATGGTAATGTAACATCCACCGGATTTTTTTTTATCGTTTTTCGTCTCGCTATTCGATTTTTATCGAATAATTGAGGTTAATTAAAATTCGACTAAATATTTATTTAGGATCAATTAATTAGCAATTAATTGAGTTTAGATATAATGGAATTAGGTTAGAAGTATGGAAGATTTCATAGAAATTTTCAAAAACCGATTTACCGATTTAAAGGAAATCGGTAAGACTACGGTATTTCAAACTATCGGAACCGAATCAATAGAGTTATATACCCAAAACCCTATGACTCAAAGGCTGAATACTCAGCCATTTAAGCCTTTATGGGTGGCACCACCAAGGCCACAAGGGGAAGGAAGCATGGCTGAAAATTGGCCACAAAATCTCAACCAATCAAAGCCCTCATTCCCAACTACCCTTCAATTACTTGAATCAGATTTTCTCCCTTAGTTCCCTGCTGACTTCACCCCCTCCTCTCCTTGTTCCAGCCTTCTTCTTCTCTTCTCCACTCACCCAACTCCATCAAACCTTCAAGCTTTGACAAGGTTCCATCAATCCAAACTCCAAAATCTAGCAAGATCACATACAAGAGGTAAAGATTCAACTTTATTCTTGTCTTTTTTGGGTTATGGGTGGCTGATTGGGGTTTTTATTTTCTCATTTCTTGATGTGGTGTTGGATGTATATGATGATTATTGGCTGGTTTGGTGGCTGTTTTATGTTTAAAACCAATTAAGAAGTGAAAAGGAGTAAGAGTAGGATGCAGGGAGGGGCTAGAAGACCAAAACCCTTGGGCAGTCCGTACAACGGAGTGCACGGCTCCTCCTACAGCGGTTTAAATTTGATAAAACTATTTTTATGTGAAACTAGACATTCAGGAATTGCCATAAATATATAATATGAGGCCATTGGATTAGTATTGAGAGAGATATGAATTTTTGAAATTCGACCTAGGTTTTTGAGTTTGATTCTGGGCAGACTAGGTTGTTCAGGGCAAAACTCGCCCTATACGACTTGGAATTGAATGAAACTAACTTTTTTAGAAAGCTTACACATAGAAGAATATTCCATTTCCATTAAAATTTCAGAGTTAGATACATTCCCATTTCTTTTCAGTGATTAGAGGAAGTGACCCTGTGTCCAAACCAGGCCAAATAGGGCAGTTTAGAAAGGTCAAATTTCGGGGCTTATAACTCAAGCTCTATTAAAGAAAATGAAATAGAACTTGTTGAAAATGAAATCTTGTCCTGTTACGTTTAATATTATACTAATTTCGTATGATTTGAACTGATTTTCGATTTTTAGTGGATTTTTAATTTCAAGTGTATAATTCTGACCAGCTATAGGGCAGGTCGAGATAAAAATTAAATAACTTGAGCTACATTTATCAAAATTAGATGGGACCAAAGAGGTTAGAAAATAGACACATAACACTCTAACATATTCAAAATTTAGGTCCAGATGAGTTAAATAGAAATTTTGGCTTGATTTACAAAAATCAGGTTGAATGAATGTGCTAAGATAGCAACTATGTTTTAAATGCAACAATTATTCCTATAGGATTGATGCTGGAATTGTGAATGAAATGTTATGATTTTTCTGAAAAATTGTTTTTTTGAGTACTGGCACTATTCATGGGGAAGCGGACATGTTCCGTTATGCTACCGAAATTTCGGTAAAGTCTATGCATGAGTTATAATATACATTCAGATATATGTACATTCTCAAGAAATTCATAAAGGTTATGTCATGATGAAAGTTCCATAATACTTGGGCAAGCCCCGGATTAAAGTTAAGGGGAATAGATCGGTAGGAAGGTCGGGAAAAGTAAACTCGGCATTCCTGTATAGGAACGAGCTCAATCGTGAAAAAGCAAACTATTACCCAGGAGTCTGAATGGCCAAGAACTCCCAAGAGACCAAGTAACGGAAAAGTTTATGATGATGAGTTTAAGAATGAGTTTATGCATGGTTGCATTAAATAGTCATTATAAGTTGTTTACAGTTTAACTGTCATGTTTACTTACTGCTGTATTTTCATTTATTCTGCTCATTATTCTATGTAACACTATTTAGTAGGTTATTCTGTTTCTTATGCTGTCTTAAGTAAAATTGAACATTGCCTCGGATTAGACATTTTCATAAACTTATTAAATGTGGATAATTCAATTTGATGCCATGTTCTTATAATTAAATAAAAATCGAGGCAACTGAGAATGAATGCGACGTCAGTTTAAGACTGTACTCGAATCCTACTGAGAATTTCTTTAAGTTCTCACCCCGCTTTGTATTTCCGCATCATTCTCAGACTCTGGTGATGCACTCGACAGCTACCCTATTTATAGAAATTCCTGACCTGCAGCTCTACCATGACCCCATAGTGGACTCGTTGTACATAGCCAGCTCCTGCCATTTCCGTCTCTACCTTTTTAGCAATAGGAATTTTGCTGTTCCTTTATTTCACCCTGCTTTCGACCCTGCTACTCCGTATTTTGCGATCTCGTTGTATGTAGCACACCCTCCTCCAGCACCTTCAGCACCCGCAGCATCTGCAGCGCCTGCTGGCCCTCCACCAGAGTCACCCCCATAGGTGGTTCCAGACATTCCTCTCAGCTTTAAGAGCGATCCTTCTGAGGCTACTAGTTCATCATCCTCCTCTTTGGGACCTAGTATTGACTACTCCCCAGCAGGGCCTGATATGGCCAGTGGCTACATGGCCGAGTAGGTCCCGGCCGCGGGTTATATTTTATAGTATGGCCCTCTTTTGATAGTGTGTAGGATTGGGCTCCAGACTTAGCCATAGATATATCAGCTAGTTTGAAATGTCCTCTAAGGACCTTGTAGGATCGTTTTGACTGACACGGGCCTTATGTCTTTTTGGTACACTGGCCCCACTTACGTATCCTCTTTTGATACTGTATATAAACTGAAGCGTTAGCTTCCAATATATATATATAAGAGAAAAAGTGAACATAATACAGTGAATACAGCTATAAATGGAACACTAACACGGTAACGCAATCTACTCAATTTCATGCTATGACTTAAGCATAATATTAAATGGGCAGGGTGTTACACTACATTAGCAAGCTCACCAATTTCCAATGTATATTTGGCGATGTGTTCGATAGTCGATTCTCCATTTTCCCTTGAAAACTTGGTTAATGATTTTGGAGCTTTCCATCCTTGAGGAAGCTCTGTCTATTGTACAAAATCGGGGAACGCGAAAACAAAATGAGGTTGATTTGCATATCCTATATTAAAGCCGAAGTGATTCAAGACCTGTTTGACTATACTAGTTAGGTTTTGATGCCCCCCAGCATTATTTTTTCCTTAACCTTTGCAGCACTCAGTCTACATTTTGTCCTCGATTGACAAAATGTATATCATCAAACATTTGGTTCTCTGGCTGGGGTGGAATGACATTTTCTGGATCGATATTATCAATGTTATTTCTTACTCTAGGTTGATTAATAGGCTCATCGACAGCGTCGACCATTGAGGCTATACAATTAACCTGTCGAGCTAATTGCTCATATCTAGTGTTGTTCGAATCTAGCAGTGGCGTAAGCACAATAGCCATTTTATGAGTAAACATAATAACCAACTCATGATGGCTCTCTTCGAGCTATTGTTGAAAAGAAGCCAATGATTCATTAGTGTAGGAAGATGTTGCTAATGGCATTGACTTAGGAATATTTGGGTATGTAGGGCCCATTAATGGGTTTCTTGTATTTGGGCCTGTTAAAGGCCCTAGCAATGACCCAAAAAGAGGCAAATTGGTCATAATAGTGTTTGTATACAACGGATTTTGAAAAGTTGTTGTAACTGCTCTTAACCCTGGTTGTATTGGAGCTTGTGTAGCTATAGGTGGTACAAAACTAGGTGGCATCCCATACACGAGCATTGTACTCATTGCCATTGTACTCACACTACTTGTAGCTTGAGTAGCTATTGCTCGTCCAATAGTAGGTACTAGTGTCAAGACTGGCTCTAAGGGTTGAGTAGCAACAGGAAGGTGCTTTCCCTCATTATTCACTTCATCACTAGAAGATGTTCTAGATGGTGATGTTTCTGATCTTGCCATATTGAACAAAAAAATGCCACTCCTCAAAATCATGAACTGTCAAGAAATTTTTTTTTTTATACTTTTCTTTTCGGGTCCCACCAAGCATGCCAATTTGTTTACTGGATTTTTTTAAGTTGATAAAACAAATTAATCGACTATATCAGTTTGCTTCACGGATCTCAATTCAGGGAACAAAAACGATTCCTCTGATGGATTCTCATAAATTTAAAAGTATTAGAAATGATAAATGAGCAATTTAAATTAAACTAAATTCAAATTAAATAATACCAACAAAGTGAATATATTGGCAAACAAGAAACAACTACTATCAAGTGCAAAATAACATCAAAATGACTAAAATAAATAGAATGAAAAGGACCATTACTTGAGTTCCTCAGTAACCTTTAATGTCAGAGTAAGCATTTTGGCAGAGTGTTTAGAGGGAATTTCAAGTTTCCAAAAAGTCCATCCCTAATTGTTACCTAATCCCACTATTTATAGCCAAATGAATCACTAGAAATTAGGCCCATTAAACCCCTATGTCATGTAGTTTGTTTCCTTGAAGCCCACATTCATTCTTGTTTTCTTCACTATCCCATGTTCTCTTATCACGTTCCAGAGTCATGTGTGGGTCCCTTTACACCCTTCTAGAATTTAACCTGTCTTAGAACGTCATCTTTTGATCCACCACTATTCACCCTTTTTGATACCACATTCATTGATGATTTTTGACCTTAGTCGAAATATTATCCTCAAGTTTTCGACCCATACTCTAAACCACCCCCTTTGATATCCCTTCAAGCCAAACTAATGAGCTGACTTTCTCTTCTCTGATCTTTTGTTTATATTTCCTTTATCCATACTCAATTGTCTCAAAATCTTGGTGGCATTTTTTGGTCTAGCATCAAAACCTAATGACAACTAACACCCTGATTATGCTTCCAAGTTTCGACCTTTTCCTTTGTCAAAAATACTCTCAAAACTTTCCTTTTATTGACACTTCTTTCTCTTGTTAGTTCAACTTAGTCTTGATATACTACATTTTATGCTAAACAACATTTAGGGTCTTTACTATTTTTTTTTTTTTTTTTGCCTAACACATCCCATCATTCAATGACATTTGATTAAGTAAGTGTCGACATGTCAAGGAAGGAATGCATATTGGATTGAAGCAAAATGTCAAAGGCAAGTGTCGAAATGACGAGGAATGCTTGCAGCACATAAGGCAACAAATGGATAGAAATAGAAGAAGTTAATGTGCCTTATGTAACATCTTCAATTTCTTGTTGTGCTAAATTACCTCAGTAACCCTAAGTAATTAGGCACTTAATGAGAAATTATGAGATTAAGGTTTAATTAAGGGGTTGATGAAGAGTTTGTGAGTTAACTTGGATGAGAGAAGTCCAGAGAATGCTTAATTGAGATTAGATAATCTCTAATTAAGCAAGTTAGAGCCTTTATAGCTTAATTAAGCCCTAATTACCCTTAATTAGATTAATCGAGCTTAATTAAAGTTAATTAAGCCTAATCGCAAGATTAATTTTTGTTAATCATGTTCTTGTGTGTTCATCACTAATCCTTGCTTAATCATCTTAATTAAGTTACAAGAGCACTTTATCACATGATTAAATTCAAATTTAGTCAACTAGACAATAAAGTAAAAGGTGATGTCATAAAAGCATAAAGTATTAGACAAGAGTGCTTTATGCAAGAGTTTGACCATGTTTTGTCTCCCCATCATCCACTTTGTCTCCTTAATCACTAATTAACATATGATAACACAAAATGAAGCAAAATATCTTCTCCCCACCCTCATAGAAGTTACTGCCTCTTTCTCCCTCTCATACCCATTCATTTTCATTTTCACACTTCCTATTCTCTCTCTAACTCTCAAATCCTCTCACTTCTCTCTAAAACTCTTTTCTTCTTCTTCATCTTCTTCTTCCATTCTCCACCTCCATAACCAAACCTTCTTCATTTAGCCATTCAAAGACCAAATCTTTTGGTCTTTGAAGAAGAGATTTAAACACTTCAACCTCCATTTTCACAAGAACTCAAGAGCTTCTCCTTCCTTCTTGCAAAAGCCCACCATCATCATCAAGAGGAACCATCATCTTCTTTTTCCTCTTCTCTTGCTGTTGCGCCATCTTCAAGAAAGGTAGTGATCTTCATCTTTTTATTTTGTTTACTCAAGAAAGCTTGAAGCTTGGTTCTTTCCTGACCAAGATCTTTAAGTAAAAACTTGAGAAAATCTTTCATGCTCTTCATGAGCAAAAGTTTCCCTTTTTGGGAAAATATGTTCGTGTTCTTCTTCAGGTGTTCTTGATGTTTCTATTTTTGGTGAAATATGTTCATATTCTTCTTAAAGTGTTCTTGATGT
Source organism: Pterocarpus macrocarpus (assembly GCA_031439585.1). NCBI lineage: Eukaryota > Viridiplantae > Streptophyta > Magnoliopsida > Fabales > Fabaceae > Pterocarpus > Pterocarpus macrocarpus. Next base: position 28,003,037 of record CM062513.1, on the reverse strand, counting down.
TTCTACTTTTGAAAAAGTATGTTCATGCTCTTATTCTTGAATGTTCTTAATGGTATATTGCTTAAAGTTGTTCTTTTTCTTATGATGCGTTTATGAAAGTTTCATCTTTACATATTTTTCATGATTTGATAACACTATGAACATCCTAAAAGCTTAAAGCTTTAAAAAGTTTGCTTTTTGATGCATAAAAAGTGGCACAAGTTTGGTGCCTTCATAAAAGCCTTATTATGTTTTGTTTTGAAGACAAGACTACATGTAAAAGTTTAAGCTTTTTGGAATATTAAGCCTTTTGAGTTATAAAAATGGTATTGTCACTTTATGTTGGAAAGATTGATTCTTGGATGTAAATCCTTTCATAAAGTTTTAAACTTTAATAAAAAAGGTGACTTTAAGTGATAAAGTTATAAGCTTGCACACTAAGTCATGTAAAGTTGGAATCTTGACATGAATATATTAGTAAAGTTCCAAGCTTTAAGCCAAAAATAGCATTTTTGAGTCATAAAGGTGTTAACTTTTATAAAGATTAAGACTTTATAACTTTAAAACTAATGTCTTATATCACTAGTTGATAAAGTAGGAACCTTGTAATTTAGAGACAACTTTAAATCATAAAGTTGAGACCCTGATGGTCTTAAAATAATTAAAAAAGTTAACTTACATAAAAAACAAGACCTTTTAGTTAAAAAGTTAGTAACTTGTATCATTGTTTCATGAAGATCTAATCTTTAAGATAAGAGCTTAATTTAAAGGCACTTACTTTCGTAAAGAATAAAACTTTATAACTACCTTATAAAGAATGATAACTTTTATAATACTTAAGGTAAAATCTTGTTATGATAGCGATAAAAGGTTGAAAGTTTGTCACTTGGATATGTAACATCCACCGGAATTTTCTTATTGTTTTCGTCCAATTGTTCGATTTTATCGAATAATTAAGATTAATTACAATTCGACTAAATATTTATTTAGGATCAATTGACTAGCACTTAATTGAGTTTAGATATAAGGGAATTAGGTTAAAAGTATAGAAGTTTTCATAAAAATTTTCTTAAAACCGATTTACCGATTTAAAAGAAATCGGTAAGATTACGATATTTTAAACTATCAGAACCAAACTAATAGGATTTTACATCTTATAACCCTACATTAAGTGGCTGAGAACTCAGCCACTTAATCCATGAAAATGGCGCAAAGAAGGCCACAAGAAAGGAGGAAAGTTAGCTGAAATTCAGCCTTGTATTTTGAACTAATCATATTGCAAGATTCCAACTACCACCTCAAGCTTTTATAACTCATTTTCTTTCTTTCTCCCTTCAGCCTGACTTGCGCTACCTTTCTCCCTTACTTCAGCTCTCTTCTTCTCTTCTCCCCTCACCCAACTCCTTCAAATCTTCAAGCTCAACAAGGTTTTGATAATCCAAACCCCAAAATCAAGCCAAATCACACATAACAAGAGGTAGAGGTTTAATTCTTGTCTTGATTTTCTGATTGTGGGTGGCTGGTGGTGGTTTATTTTCTCAATTCTTGATGTGATGATTGATTGATTATGACGATATTTGGCTGGTTTGTTGACTATTTGTGATGTTAAAATCGATTAGGAAGCAAGAAAGGATGAAAATAAGAAGAGGTGAGGAGCTGAAAAACCAAAAACCCTCGGCAGTCCGTACGATAGAGTGTATGGCTCTGCCTACCATCGTTTAAATTTGATGAAAATATTTTTATGTGAAACTAGACATTCAGGACTTTCCATACATATATCATATAAGGCCATTGGATTAGTATTGAGTGAGATATAAATTTTGGAAGTTCGACCTAGGTTTTTGAGTTTGATTCTGGGCAGACTAGGTTGTTCAGGGAAAAACTCACCCTATACTACTTGGAATTGACCGAAACAAACTTTTTTTAGAAATATTACACATAGAAGAATATTCCATAAAAATTTCATAGTTAGATAAGATTTCATTTGTTCCCATTGGTCCGAGAAAATTGTCCTATGTCCAAACCGGGCCAAAACAGGGCAGTTTCGGAAGGTCAAATCTCGGAGCTTATAACTTAAGCCCTACTAAGGCAAATGGAATGGAACATTTTGCAAATGAAAGGTTGTCTTGTTATCTTTAATATGAGACCAATTTCATATAATTTGAATCATTTTTCAATTTTTAGTAGATTTTTACTTTTAAGTGTGAAATTCTTGTCAGCTACAGAGTAGGCCAGGATAAAACCTAAATAACTTAAGCTATATTTATCAAAATTAGATGCGACCAAAGAGGTTAGAAAATAAACACATAACACTTTAACATATCCAAAATTCAGGTCCAGATGAGTTAAATAGAAATTTTGGCTTGAGTTACAAAAACTGGGTTGAATGATTGTGCTGAGGCAGTAACCCTGTCTCAATGTAACTAATATTTCTATGAAGTTAATGTTGAAATTATGAATGAAATGGCATGATTTATTTGATAAGTTGGTATATTGAGTTCTGGCACTATTGATGGAGAAGCGGACACGTTCCGTTATGCCCCCGAAATTTCGGTAAGACCTATGCATGAGTCATAAGATACATGTGCATTTTCAAGAAAGTCATTAAGGTTATGTTATGATGAACATAAAGGCCAGCTCCGGAATAAAGTTAAGGGAAATAGATCGGTGGGGAGGTCGGGGAAAGTAAACACGGCATTCCTGTATAGGAACGAGCTCGATCCTGAAAAGCAGACTATTACCCAGGAGTCTAATATGGCCAAGAACTCCCAGGGGACCAAGTAATGGAAAAGTTTATGAAGAAGGATTCAAGAATAAGTTTTGCATGATTACATTAAATGCATGATTACATTGAACAGTTGACTCGCGCGTCGTAACACGAGCAAATTAAACCGAATAGCGACTATAGTATAGTAGCCAACTCAGATCGTTTCCCAAAGATGAACACACTATTTGATCAGAAAATTCAGGGGGGTTTTTATAACAAACACTTAAAATGCAATACTGAATTCCAAAGCAAACAGAAAACAAAAAGGCTAAACCGAATTAAAATTCTAATCCAAGACACACAAGAAGAAAGCAATCAACACTCAATCATTGGATTCAAATATACATGCACACTCCAATTCGATGACTAATTTTAGATTCAATTGAAACCTCAAATCAAACCTAGCATTCACATGAAAATCTCCATGCATTCAACTAATCACTCAAGCAATTCGGTTTAGAGACCTCTAAAACCGAATTGATTTTGGATTAGCTTCCAACCAATGCTCTAATCTCATATTCAGATCCGAAATATGAATCACACTCTTGAACAATCGAATCACATATATCAACCGAATTATACATGATTTGATTGACTCTTAATCAATATGCATGAATGAAAACCTCCAATTCAATTACGAGATTAAGAAGAAGAGAAGAGGAGTGAAACCGAAATTGGAATTTCCATGTCTTGATGCACCAATCCTCAAGAGCTTGAGTGCTTCTCTTGATGCCTTAGATCAGAGGAGGATCACCCCTCCATTAATGGAGGAAAACGCAAAAGAGAGAGAGAGAGAGAGAGAGAGAGAGAGAGTTTTCTTATTCCATAAAACTAAAAATTACAAAATGAGCAAAAAGGTGTCCTGAAGCATAATCAGAATTTCTATATATACCTCTAATTAAAAGTCACTAATCACTTAATTAAAATAATCCTCTTTTCCTAAGCTAAATTTGGATAGCTCATTTGCCCAATTTGGATGTTTAGAGAGAAAGTTGTGCCCAAAACAAGTTGAGTGGGCTCTCTTAGACTTAGCAGCGACTTCCAACACGTTTTTGGGCCTCATAACGGTTCTTCTTGGCTTAGTGCTCTGAACATAAAATGAAGCCCTGGATGTTAGCTTTCCAATGCCACCGGAATGGGCTCAATTGAGTCCCTGTAGCCCAAGATATGGTCCAATCATTGAAGGTTGCTCAGAAACCGCGCCCAAACGCTTCAGTTCAGTTCCGAGCCCAATTTCGGCTTTAAGATCTCAGAATTAGCCCTTGCCCTCTTCATAGAAATTGTAGCTCTATCTCTTAGCTTTCCTACAAATCAAGAAGCATAATAAAATGAGGTATAGAGCTCAAGATATGATCTCAACACTGAAGCAGGTCAAAATAACCGAAATGCTGCAAAAATTAACTAAGTCTCACTAAGATCCAAAAAAAGGAAAATGATCTAAACTCAACCAATTAAGCACAAAGGAGGATTAATGAGACAAGTATGAAGGATAAAAATAGTATAAAAATCCAATTCATCAACAGTCATTACAAATTGTTTACAGTTTGTGTATCATATTTACTTACTGCTATATGTTCATTTGTTCTGCCCATTATTCTGTGTTTTACTATTAGTAGTCTATTATGTTTCTTATGCTATCTTAAGTAAAACTGAACCTTGCCTTGGATCAGACATTTTCTTAAACTTATTGAATATGGATAGCTCAGTTTGACCCTATGTTTTTATAATTAAATAAAAATCGAGGCAATTGAGAATGAATGTGACGTCAGTTAAACACCATACGCGAATCCTACTGAGAATTTCTTTAAATTCTCATCTCGTTTTGCATTTCCACATCATTCTCAGACGCTGGTGATGGACTCGACGGCCACTCTTTTCATTGAGGTTTCAGACCTGCAGCTCCACCATGATTCCACAGCGGACTCGCTATACATAGCCGCCTCCTGCCATTTCTATCTCTACTTTTTAGTAATAGAAATTTTGTTGTTCCTTTATTTCACTCTACGTTTGAAAGATATATATATAGATCGAAGCGTTGGCTTCCAACTTATATATGTATATATATACAACTGATGATATAGTACCTACCTTTATTCTTTTCTGTGGCGCTTTTTATTAAATTCTGTTACGTTCTATAATGTTGATCATGTTTATTATATAAAGCGCCCTGTTTCGTAAGTATATTCATCAAATATATATATATATATATATATTAGAGAAAAGGTGAGTATAAAATAATGAATACAGCTTTAGACAGAAAACTAACACGGTAACGCAACCTAACCAATTTCATGCTATGACTTAAGCATAATATTAAGTTGGTAGGGTGTTACAGGATAAGTTAAAAATCACCCTTGGTGATTAGTGAACATGGTGTTGTTGGGTTCATGAGTGTGGTTATGCACTGTCATGACCCAAGGATTAAAGGGATCTCGAACTCCTTGGGAACAGAAGTATGATTAGGGTCTCTGAGCATACCATGAACCTAGAAATCACTAAGTGCACTATCTCAAGGAAAGGAAACAATTTAATCAAGTGTTCCATAAGACATGAACTCAAGTAAAGAATAATTTCACATAAGAACTAGGTAACTAAAAGACCATATACATATAGTTTAACTATGTGATTTTCTCATGGGTAACCACGTGAAAACATATGATGATTCATAAGATTCTTCACAAAGAATAACACAACTATGAACCCCTTTAGGGCACGAATGTATGATGCCATTCAGCATGATGAATGACAAGCTTGATTGAACTTTGTCTCATAATTGAATGATTAGTGTGATGATATAATATAGATATGATGGACTGTTGGCTAAAAGTTTGTGATTGGCATTTTGGGGAAGCTCCGGTCTAACTGTTATGCCGCCGAATATTCGTCAAATTGTGGACTTAGTCATATTATTGCATGTGTCTAGTCAAAGAAGTATTATGCATGTAAAGTATAATGATAAGAAAAGAAATAATGGGATATGACCCCTCGATCACTTCAGGGAAGTGAGAGACAGTAATCCACAAAGACTCAAGGAACCGCTATGAGGGAGGCAAGGGTGACATGGAGGACCCTCCAACTTAGGGGTAACCAATATAGGCTTAGTCTAATTTAGCTTAGTACTGTGTGACGACAGTCACGGAATGAGCTCATGTCCAAAAGCAATCTATTTCAAAGGAAAAGTAAAGAATGTTAAGCACGTGCTAAAAATGAAAGTAAAGTCAAAGTAGAACCATGGTCAAATTGATGAGTTGCATAGTCATTCATGTTTTTACCTTTCTCATGCATATTATGAATGTTAATACCATGCTCTCACATGTATATGCTCTTATGTGGTAGCTTTGAGTTTCTTTATATTATGTTTATATGGGAAAGATTAAAAGAAACCCACTTCGGGAACCTATGTTTTCAAACCCTTTAAAAATAGAACTTATGCATGCTCACTATCTTTATAATTAAACCCGAAGTGGCTAGGACGACAACGATGACACAGTAATGGTCTAGTCGGGATCCTACTGAGAAATCTTGTATTTCTCACTCCTACATTTTCCTATCGTCTTCAGACAGAGCTAATGACATCCATGGAAGTACTGGTGATGGTACCTGATTGGATAAGACAAGGAGCTGCCATATTTCTTCTCCTAGCTAAGGAAGATTAAGATAGTAGCATAGTATTTTCATTTTCTTAAGAGCCCTAGTTGGGTAGTTTATGTGTAATTAAGAGCATGTAAGAAGTCATGCTACTTAATTTGACCTATTACATATGTGATACTTATTAAGTGTAATGATGACTCTTGAGTATTTATGATTACATTCTTGGCTTATGATATTGTGTTATGTTGTTTCAATTTTATCATACGTCTTATTAGTAACTCAGCGATATGAGAAACAACATCCATGTGTATACGAGTAAGTAAGCGCTTAAAGGCTCAGTTTTCAAGCATAAAAGTTTTACAAAAAAAAAAAAAAATTACATGCTATTTTCGTATAATACGCTAATTTCAATGATAAGAACTTCCGCTAATTAAGAGTAACAACTAATGATGCCATAAAATGACTTAAGCATAGTATGGTATTATTAAGGTGTTACATCTTAAACATGATTTGGAACATGGTAGTACTGCCGAAGCTCATGAAGCAAATAATTTGAAATATAGCCAAGAGCAGTTAATGAACATGGATCATGGTAGAAGCCATGCACCTATTTTTAGGAGCCAAGCATTGGAAGGGCCCACACACAACTCAGAACGTGGGATTAATGAGCAAAAGTGGATTCGAATATGATTTGAGGCTGAAGCACCAAAACATGGGATAATGGGCCTAGCTTTTAGAGATTTCTTTTGTCTATAAATCGGACTTGTAGGATTAGAATAAGGGGGAATACTTTGAGAAATACCTTACACATCCTCTTATCACTCTCACATCAATGAATACACAAGAGAAAATCAAATATTCCATCCCATCCTATTTTCTCTTCATCTTCTTTCTAGTTTCATTTTCATTACTCTTAGTTCATCTCTTTCCAGTTTCTCTTTTCTTTTGATTCCAATTTATGTACTTTGTAGATTTCAATGTTATGATGCTTTCAGTTTTTCAATTTTTCTTTCTTTAATTTGTTTTATTATTTCAGTTACTGACGCTCTTTTTACCTTGTTCATTTCAATTTTGCTTCATTTTGTTCCAGCATTTGTTCATAATTTCCTTTCATTCAAGTTTCTTTGATCTTCTTTTTCATTTCATTTAAATTTGTTTCTTTCATTTTTTGCATTTATTCTATTTTCTTTACTTTTTTTTACCTATTATTTAAAATTTCTAAGAGTCCATTAGAGGAACCACTTCTGTTCTCCGAGCTGAGATCGAGAAGCAAGATTATCGTTGTTTATTTATTTACCGATGAAAAAACTGGTTCAACACTAATCCAATGTAGTTTTAAGCAATGATGGAATTTTGTTGAAATTGCGTATGAAGAGAAAATATGAATAGGAACAACTCATTTCATGTTTCGTCAACCAGTTGGAAAGAAAAGGATCATCTTTAAGCAAATTACAGGAAATGTTCAATTTTGTTCAATGGCAGAAACAAGTACATTAGGAATTAAGATCTTATTTCACTAAAAATATCAATTTCGCCTAAAATGTAAAAGTCAAGATGGAATAAAAAATGAGGCTCTTATTTTGCATATGAAATTCATGAGAAAATAATCCCAGAATATGGTGTTTTATAATTATTTACTAGAATATAACTTTTTTAATAGGGAGAGAGAATCAGTTATGCATTAAGTACGGTTTTGACCAACTTTGCAATCTTTAAGAAGAGAGAACAGCCCACTAATCATGTAGAGTTTTTAGCAACTTTTCACAGTTTGAAGGAGAGAAAACCTGCCAATATAGAATTTTGACCAACTTTTGCAGGTTATTAGAGAACCCGCCATGGTCTATATAAAATTGACCTTGGAGTTTGAAAACAACCATGGTGCCAGTAAGGTTTCCTTTAAAAAACCCAAATTCTGGTAAATGCTTGTAAAAAGTCATATTATAATAATATGTCATACAAAAATCTATATAAAAAATAGAAACCCTAAATAAATTATTTGACCAAACTTTTGCATATCCAATATAAGAGTGAAATAAAGACATCCATCATTCCAATATCCTATCCATACGTCTAAAAAAAAAAAATCATTTAATTCCGTTCAATGTCTCATTTCAATATGTAGGGTCCATTTAATTAAATGTGTCCTACACGTATTTATAACATTTTTAACTTTCTATTTGGAATATCAAATTATGGTTTGAAAAACAAGTTACAAGAGAGCAATATTTTTGCCAAAACCATACTTTTCGGATTTTCAAAAATTTGAAACTGCGCGAATATGCTATTAATTAGAATAAGGAACACACAATCAACAAGGGCTGAATACAAAGAGAATTAAAATTCAAATACTAAAGAACACAATTGATGCATATCCTAGAACAGAGATACCTTGAAGACAAAAGAATAAGAAACACGCAACTTGTTAGCTTAACACAGTAGGACTAATCAAAATTAATCAACATGATAGCGCCAAAACTGACCAGTCTTCTGTTATTATCTTCAGGCACAGCTTCAGTTATATATAGCACGAAGGAACACGTTGGTATCACAAGAACAAAACAACATCATGGATACAGAAAACCGAAAGGATAGGAAGCATTATGTTCTGGTACATGGGGCATGCCATGGCGCTTGGTGTTGGTACAAGCTTAAGCCACGCCTTGAATCTGCTGGCCACCACGTCACGGTTCTTGACCTTGCTGCCTCTGGCATCAACATGAAGAAATTTCAAGATGTTGATACTTTTTTGCAGTACTCTGAGCCTTTGTTGGACTTCATGAGTTCACTTCCACCAAATGAAAAGGTAGTTCTAGTGGGGCACAGCCTTGGAGGGCTCAACATAGCCCTTGCCATGGAGAAATTCCCAGAAAAGGTAGCAGTAGGTGTTTTCTTAACAGCTTTTGTGCCCGACACTGAACACAGACCATCCTTTGTCTCGGAAAAGGTTTGCCTCTGAGCCTTGGGAATAGTTAGAAATCTCGTCAATTTTTTTGTCCAACACAAGTGCAATATCATAAAAATTCATATTTATAACAATGTTTATTGTTTTAAGAAATTAATACAAGTAAAGCAAAACACATGTTAGTAGTGCTTTTGGTTCTAAACGCAATCATATTTCCCCCTTACTTTTTCTGAATCGGTGAAACGAATTTCTATGTTGAAAATTTTACAACTTTGTCAATGGTGAAAATTAATTAATTGCACTTATTCAAAATAGGAGACAACATTGCTTTATTAAGATCAACGATAGTTAATTGAAACTTTTAATTAAACTTTATGCTTAATATACATATATATATATATATATATATGGAATATGCAAAGCTATAACATGGTCGACTCATGAAAAATTCTGTCATCGCTTGGTATATGTTACATAAATTATTCATCTCAGTGATCAGATTTTTCAACTTCAACAGCTTATTGAGAGGATACCAGCGTCTGGATGGCAGGATACTGAGTTCTTCTCATGTGGAAACAAATCATCTTTTCTCTTTGGTCCCCAATTCTTGTCCAGCAGGCTCTATCAACTCTCCTCCACTGAGGTAATTACGAGTTACAAAGCCACCGCCTCGTCTCATACTAGCTATGTAGTTAATTTAATGCATACCGAATATTTATTGTTAATTTGGACTCTACATTTGAAGTTTCAAGCCTGTGGATTTTGCAGGATCTTGAATTGGCCAAGACTTTGGTAAGGCCAGGGTCATTCTTTATAGAAGACTTGTCTCAACAAAAGAACTTCTCCAAGCAGAGATATGGGTCTGTTCCACGTGCCTTTGTTGTTTGCACTGAGGACCTTGCAATTCCATTGGAGTTTCAGCTCTGGATGATCCAAAATGCTGGGATTAAGGACGTGTTTGAGATCAAAGGCGCACAACATATGGCTATGCTTAACAAGCCAATAGAAGTTTACGGTTCTCTCCAGCAGATAGCTACTAAATACGCATAAACTCATGAAGCAGTCTTTAGTTAAATTTGTTGTGTGTTAGTTTAATTTTGAGGTAGAATCGTAAGTATCTGATGTCGCTTGAAACTACAGACATCAATAATGTGATACTGGCACTTGTGTCTTGTGTGATGAACGGAATAATTGTCAGGAAGTTTTAGACCAAGCTTTACTTGGATGAATCCGTTGGCATTACTTATGCCCGCTGAAAATGATGTCTACCATGGATTGCATGTAGCCGATCATATCTCTAAAAAGTGTTGTTCGAATATTTGAAAGTCAAAATAATAATAAATTATTGCTGCAAATTCGTGAAGCTTAGAGATTCAACGTTCTAATTATGGAAATTTGTAGAAGAGGAAATGTGTAGAAGCATTAGGAAACTGGTAAAGAAATCAAAAAGTTAAAAAAATAAATCAAAGACATCTAGAGTAAGTAATAGCCAAATAAACGTGTAATTTATACTCATGTTTAAGACTCGTTTTATGGGATTAATTTCAATTAATGAAAAAAAAATACTTTAATAAGAGATTCATTTCAATTAATAATTAAAATATACCTTAATAAGTCATATAAAATAAGTCCCAATTATAAATACAAACACCACAACTCGTCACTAATTACAAGGCAGTGGAGAGTTTTATGAGGTTAGAGACTACTCTCCCATCAGTGCCTGCAACTATCACGTCACTAGCCTTTCAACTATGCAACATTTGTTGACTTTATAAAATCCTTCTTTCCTTGAAAGTTGAAACTTCATTCACGTGATCTACCGAATTTGTCCCAAATTAATTTATCAAACTAACAGTGGCACCAGAGCTATGTTCGATCATATATTGAGCATAGAATTTTTCTTAACCATCCCACTAAACCCATTACACTATAACCCACTTTAACTATATTCTTACTTATAGCCATGATCATCTTAATTATCAATATTCTTGTCCCCATTTTGTCTAAGGACAATTATGAGGATTGACACAATCAAATGAAGACATTTCTCAAGCATAAGACTTGTGGCAAGTTGTTCAATAAGGTTTCAATATGCTAGAAAATCAAGCAGTGCTTTCTATTGCAAAGAAAAAGAAAATGCTTGAGAAGATCAACAGAAGAATTACATTACCTTGAGTTGCTGTTCTGTCAAATCTTGGGCCAAAAGTCAACAGCAACAAAGTTTTAGTAGTAGTTCGGGTGACTGAGATGTCTTGGGATACAGTAGCAGAGGCTAGATTGGGCATTGGAGTGGAGATGGATGCAGCCTTAGGATCAGGGACAACATTAGCTTTGGCTTCTGTCACCAGAGTTAGTGCCCTTTTTGTTTTAGTCCTCTCTAGTGCATTAGCCATTGTTGTAGTCTCATTCCTTTCAACCATTGTTCTTTCTTGAGCAGCAGGCACCAATGGTAGGTTTAGAGGTTGAGTAGCAACCTGTTCCTCTTGTCCAATTTATTCCACAGAGGGCACAACGACCCTTCTCAACTTTGATGGTGGATTGGCTTCTTTAATCACCACAAATTACTGTTCTACCTCTTGAGAGATAGAAGAGCTTCCAGGTTTTGAAGCTCCAACTCCAGCAGCCAAACTTCTCTGTCTTCGTAGGCAAGCTTCTTTTCTCAGCTTATTCTCTTCTACTTCTTTACGAGCTCTTCTCAAGGGAGAGGGAGTGGAATCTCTAGAAGAAACAACATGGGCTTTCTTTAGTTTCTTCTTGCCCTTTCCTTCTAGAACCTTTTCTTGTGTAGGTTGTTCTTGAGGAATGGGTTCCGTTATTATGATTGCCTTTTGAGCTGGTCTTGAAGCTTGAGTAGTAGGTTGGACAACAGATTCAGCCAGGTTAGTGGGTTTTGCACCAATTGCAGATAACTCATCTTCAGCCTTTGATGAGGAAGAGGATTCTTCAACAAGCTTCATTATTCTTCTTTTGCCAGTCCTTTTCTCCTTAGGGATTGGTGAGAGACTTCTTTCTCCTTTCTTCTTCTTGTCTTCTCTAGAAGCCTTGGATTTCACTTTCTGTGCACGAGTCTTTTTGACAGAAGAATCTTTCTTCTTCTTATCCTTCTACTCTTTTTCTGGAGCTTGAGGCTTCAATCCCAAGGCTAAGAACATGCCATCTTCGCTCAGCATTTACAGTGGCCAAAATGAAGTCCAGAATCAACCTAACCAAGTTGATTCTTCTTCTTGTCATGAGGCAGAACATTACCATATGATCCACCTTTGTCATGATGTTTGTATTACCACTTCAAGGTTGCACAGTGTGTTCGACCATAGAGTAAATTGCCCTAGCAGGAACCAACAAGTGAGAGGTTTGGATGTCTCTGACATGCATACCTCTTTTTCATATGAGGACTTCAGCAACCTCCTCCTTTATAGCACTGAGCTCTTCCCACCATCTCTCTCCAGCTCGGCACAAAATGCCATCATTTGGAGTGTTGGTGATTTGGGCAATGTCAGAGGGTAGGACTTGCAATTTGAAGCTACCAATAATGCTTCGAAGAGAATGTTGTCTTCATCAGAAGGTACCAGGGTGTTGTAGAAGGCTGCTATCAACCCTATATAAATGTCTTCTGATATCCTCAAAAAGTCATTCCACCCTTGGAACTCAAAGACATCAAAGAGCTCAAGAAGAGTAGTAAAGTTCTCTAGATAGAAACTCCTCCCCTTAGCAATGAGCCTTTGAAAAAAGTTGTTTTGGAAGTTCGCTTGCATCTGTTCATCATCGAAGATTTAAGGAACACTTTGGTGGCTTTTGTCTGCCATTTAAGTGTAAATGCTGAAGCTTGAAAATAGGAAGGGAATGTGTTTGGGTAAAAGATGAAAATAAGGATAAAGAGTTTTAAAGTTTAAGACTTGAGAGTGAAGATGAATAGTCATCAACCGTGTTTTTTCCTATAACTTGGTAGAGAAAAAGTTTCAAAGTAAGTGAAATGATTTGGTGGTTAAAGAAAATAACTAAGGGTTAAGGAAATATGAACAGTTTCGAGGTTGAAACGATGGCATTTTTTGTGTGAGTGAGACTTTTAGTTTTCTTGCTTTAGTACGTTGTGGTGATGTGGCAAAGTGTGAGGTTACAAAATCATCCCACATTTAAAAAATGCTTGACTCTTCACATTCAAATTTATGATCAGAAGCTTGAGTCATCTTTCTGATGAGAAACTTCTTTCTGACGTCAAAAATCTGAAGCACTTTTCTGATTGATCTTTTCTGAACCAATATTTTGAACCCATCTTTCTGAACATATTCTGTATACCATTTTGAACTAAGCTTTTTGATTGATTTATGAAGACTTTCTTAAGCTGATCTTTCTGAACAGGTTCTAAATACCATTCTTTGAGAAATCTTCTTCAGAAGGGAAACACACTTGGATGGCATAATCTTAGCTTTGAGCTTTTGCTTTGGGGGATATGATCCATGTGATATGAATGTATGCTCAGAAGCTAGTCATATTCAGAAGATTCTTTATATAACAGAAATGATCTTCAGCTAGAGGTTTTATAAATATATTAGCTATTTGATCTTTTGTATTTACAAAATATAGCTCAATATCTCCTTTTTGAATATGATCTTTAATAAAATGATGCTTATTGTCTATATGCTTAGATCTAGAATGCTGAATAGGATTTTTAGCAAGATTAATAGCACTTGTATTATCATACAAGATAAGGATTTTTATATACCTCAAGTTGAAATCTTCTAACTGATGCTTAATCCACAAAATCTGAGCACAGTAATTTGTTGTGGACACATATTCAACTTCAGCGGTTATAGTGAAATTGTGTTCTGCTTCTTGCTTGACCAAGTTACGAAGGATTTTCCAAGAAAATAGCAGCAAGCACTTGTGCTTTTTCTTTTGACTCTATCTCCAGCATGTAGGTTGAGGTAGCATGAGAAGAGGGGTTGAATCGTGCTTGAAAAGTAGTTTAAAACTTGAAAAACTTTTACAAACAACTTTCTCAAGTTTGAGACTTGGAATGCGAAAGCAAGTTTGTTAGAACTAAAAGCTGTTTCATTTTTTTTTTTTTTCAGAAAGTTTGTTTTGGAAGTATTATATTTAGCATACAGATTTTATCACGTGATGAAGTAAATCAATGAAAAGTTAAAGGGATAGAAAAATCACACAATAAGGTTTTATACTGGTTCGACCAACAACTTCCCTACGTCCAGCCCCTAACTCTTTGTTGAGATTTTTATATATCATCTGCTCTTTGTCCAACCCTCTCTGAGCTTTTACAACAGAGTAGTATTTCTCAAGCCTTGCCAAGCTTTACAACGAGTAGTATTTACTAAGCCTTTCCAAAGTAAATCGAGTAGTCTTTGATCCTAGCCTCTCCAAGCTGACAATGACCTATAACGGGTCAGGTTGCAATATTCAGTAATTTGAGTTTGTGTTTGAACACTCACACTAAATCTCTCAACAGAGTATATTCAATGAATTATAGTGTGTGTAACTTCTCTAAATTCTCAATATGAGAATGTTATCTATTACAAATCCGCATAGAAGATTTTTGAAACAAAAGTTACAATGTGTAACTTTTTGATAGTTCAGCAAGTTGACAAGGTTGGAGGATGAAAGCTTTGAGAGCATAGAAATATTCAAAACAATCTAACCATCTAACACATTCTTCTTCGAGTTCCAGCTTTATATAGACTTCAAAATATGATTGTTGATGCTTGTAGATTTGAGCATTGTGCTTCCTTAATCCACTAGTCAAAGACTGGACAGAGAAGAAGTTGCTTTCTTTTCTCAACCTTTGAAAATATCACAGAAATGGAAAAGTAGCCGTTTGATGGTTCACAAACTTTTCAAACTTGTCAGCGCTTCTTTTGGATCTTATCACATCACATTTGACTTTTTGAATCTGATCATTGAATTGTGTTAAAGAAGCTTTGAAGGTGAGGTACTTCATGAGAAGCATCTTTCTAATGATCACCCTTCTAGATATAGTCTTTTGGATGTATCAACCTTTTGAATGGTCAGAGTACCTTTATGAGGCTTGTTGTCCCTTCTGATAGGTGTAAATTCATCCTTCTAAACTTTCTAATATGTTTCTTAAGTGAAAGATCACATATACCATAAAGTATTTATTCTAAGAGATATATATTCATGAGAATACAAAGGAGTAAAATGCTTTGTTCTGTCAAAAAATAGTTTTCAGTTTGAAATGAACGATCTTGCTCACAAAAGAACACATTTATCAGAACAAATCGTTAGTTGGTAAAAGATTTTACTTAAAGTTTGATTTGTTTTTTATTAAAACTTTTAGGGTTTAGGGTTTAGGCGTAATATGGTTTAAACCACAAGATGGTTTCTGAAGGGTATTGGGGCTTACAATCTTCCCCTTTTTGATGATGACAAATCAATATTTAAGAAAAGCTTTTGACAATCTATTCAGAAACATATGATTTGTTTTTCGTTTCAGCTTTTTGATTTTAGAGGAAAAACTTACTTTCTGAAGTGAGTGAAGAATAATCATGTTTTCTAGAAAACTTTAGTAGTAGTTGGAAACAACCTGAATGATTTTCATGAAATCATTTTAAAATTTGAGTAAAGTTGATTTGAAACTTTCTAAACCAAAAAGATATGCATGTATCAGAGTAGAAATGTTTCAACATTTTCAAATAGTTACAAACGATTCATGATAAACTAGAATAAATGAATAAGCAAATTATTATCATTAGAGCAAATTGTGAATACGTCATAATCATAATAGAGCAGTTCAAAACATAGTAATTATCTCGATTATGCAGAATAAATATATCAGAACAATTGTATTAGAGTAGTAGGTTCTAAATACCAGCAATAATATCATAGCACTATCGGACCACTATTTATCAGAGTAGTCATCCTTAGAGCAATATGAATGTATCAGAGCGATGAACTAATGTTGTTAAGAATTCTCAAAGTAAGCATTATATGAGAGCAGGAATAATGAAATTTTGGCAATAGATATAACAATTTTAGAGATAAACTATAATATATCTTGTTCAACAATAATAACTATAATTTCAATAAGAAAAAAATGATAGCAAAAAAAGAAAAATTAAAAACTAATTCTAAATGTGAACTATATGATGCAATCTAAGCTATTTCTCCCCTAAATACTTGCTCCCCCTCAACTAGTGCTTTTCCTTACCCTTAATCTTCTCCCCCTTTGACATCATTAAAACAAAATAATGATGTGGGATCATAGAAAGATCATCACGGATTGCCTTTTCCTTTTTAAAGAGCCTTTAACAATTGCATCATTAGGTTCTTTAGTTTGTCCATTCTTCTATCCAAATTGCATTGATTGGCCAGAACTAAGTCCAACTGAATCTCAGAAGGTTCTGGAAATGCTTTTGCATGTGAAGGTGCTATAGAAGATAGCTTGGCAATGTGATGACTCTAACTAGAAGAAGACTTGGCATGCTCAGAACAGGCTAGATTTGCCATTCTTTCAAATTGAGGTCCAAAAGTCAACAATAGCGGAGTTTTGGCAGTTATTAGGGTAGCAGCAATGTCTTGGGAGGCAATGACAGAGGTTTGAATGGGAATTGGAATGGTAGGAAGTGCAGTCTCTGGTTCAGAAACAACTACTACAGCTTCAGGATATGTCACCAGAGTGATTGTCCTTTCTAGTTTGTGCTTTCTGGTGTAGGATATGCTCTTTCACCAATGGTTCCTTTTTGATTCAGAGTCACCAATGGTAGACTTGATGTTTGAGTAGTAGATTGTTTTTGATGAGGTTTAGAGGGTAGAACTATCCTTCTCATTTCTAAAGGAGGATTTACTTCCTCAATGACCATACAATATTGTTCTACCTCTTGAGAGATAGATGAGCTCCTTGGTTTTGAAGCACCAACTCTACTAGCCATATTTCTTGTCTTTGCAACCAAGCCTCTTCTCTGAGCTTGTTAGCAGCTTCTTTCATGGCTCTCCTCAAAGGTGAAGGAGTAAAATCTTTGTAAGGTTCTGCAAGAACCTTTTTTAGTTTCTTCTTCCCTTTTCTCTTGTATTCGGGTTTCTAATTTTCATCTGAAGCCTCTGCTTTAGTTTGTATTCCTTGTTGTGCTTGAGAAGTAGGCTTCCTGATCATAATACCCCTTTGGATGAGTCTAGAAGGTTTGGTTGTAGGCTTTGTAGTAGGAACAACATCATTCATGGGCTTTGTTGCAATAGCAGATGTCTCATCTTCTGCACTTGATGAGGAGGAGGATTCTTCAGTAAATTTTAGTAATCTTCTTTTACTGACTCTCCTTTCCTCTGAAATTGGTAAGAGACTTCTTTCTAGTCTCTTCTTTTCTTCTTTTCTTCAAAAGGCTTAGTTCTATCCTTCTAAGCAACAACAGCAACAACTTTCTAGACTGAATAATCTTTCTTCTTCTTTTCCTTCTTCTTTTTCTTCTCTTTTTCTTTTTCAACTTCTTTCTTCTTATCTTGGTCTTGAGGTTTCAAACCCAAGGTCAACAATGTCTTCACGGTAGTGGGGCATTTGTTGCGCACCCTATGACCATCAAGAGGAAGCTGGGCTCTTGTAAATACCCTTATGAGAAACATGCCATAGGGTAGAGCAACATGACTTCTTCCTGTAGCATCCATAGCAGATAGAATAAAGTCAAGGATTAACCTCACCAGGTTGATCCTTCTCCTAGTCATAAGCCAGAACATGACCATTTGGTCCACCTTTGTCATTACGTCTGTGTTACCTATCCTTGGTAGCACAGTGCATTGAACAACAGAATACATAGCCCTAACTGGAATGAGCAAATGACAGTTCTAATTTCTCTTTCTTGTATGTTATGGATTCTAATAAGGATAGCAGGAACTTCATCTTTAGTGGCTCAAAGCTCTGCCCACCACTTAGCACTACCTCTACACAAAATACCCTTATTTGGTGTGTTGGTGATTTGTACAACATTAGAAGGCATCATTTGAATCTCGAAGCTTCCAATGATACTTCATAGAGATGTGTTGTCTTCATTTGTAGGAGCGAGGATGCTGTAGAAAGCAGGGACCAGCCTTGTGTAGATGTCTTCTGAATCCTTAGGAAGTCGTTCCAACCTTGGAACTCGAAGGCCTTGAATACTTCTAGGAGAATTGTAAAGTTCTCCAAGTGAAAACTCCTTCTTCTAGCTATGGGTCAGATAAAGAAGTTTCTGTAGAAATTTATTTGCATTTCATCATCATCAAATATGTAGGGAACACTGGAGTCACCTTTTCCGGACATGTTAATGACAAAGATTGAGGATTTGAGCAAGAGAGGGTAATGTGTATAGGAAGTGAATGTGAGTGGAAGGTGAAGGTTGGACAAAGAAGCTGAACAGTGTATGGGTTTCTCGAACTTGAAAGATGAAAAGTTTCAAAGTGAAAAGGTTATTTGATGGTTTATGATAGTGGCCAAGAGTTAAAGTGATGTGAATGATTTCAAAGTCATAACGATATCGTTTAAGGGGTAAGTGAGGCTTTTGGTTTCTCGTTTCATGTAGCAATGTGGCATAGTGGGAAGTTACCAAATTGTCCCATGTTTCAAAATGGCTATAATTCTTTACAATTGAGTTTCTGATAAGAGACTTCGATCATCTTTCTGATGAGATATAACTGTTTGAACCCATGATGTAAGTCCTTTTTCTAATTGAACCGTTATGTACCCTTCTTTCTCAGTCTTTCTGAATCAAAGTTGAACCCATCTTTCTCAACTGATCTTTATACCTTATCAATAAATTTGTCTGAAACCTTCTGAATTAATCTTTTTAACATATTCTACAGCTCACACTGATCTGACCTATGTGAGTTAATTCTGAGTTGGTCTTTTTGAACTTGTTCTAAGGTCATTCTTTGAGAATATTTCTTCAGAGAAAAATCCACTTGTGTGGAGCAATCTCAGCTTCAAGCTTTAGCTTGAAAGGGGGTAGTGCATGTGCAATGTGAATGCATGCTCAGAAATTCGTCATGTTTAGAATGTTCTTTATGTAACAAAAATGATCTTCAGCTAAGAGTCTTGTGAAAATGTTAGCAATTTGATCTTAAGTATTAAAAAAACTTAGCTCAACACTTCCTTTCTGAACATGATCTCTTACGAAGTGATGCTTAATATCCATATGCTTTGATCTAGAATGTTGAATGAGATTTTTGGCAAGATTGATAGCACTAATATTGTCACACAAGATAGGGATCTTGGTATACCTCAAGTTAAAGTCTTCTAATTGATGCTTTATCCATAGAATCTGAGCACAACAATTTACTACAGATACATATTCAGTTTCAGCAGTTGAAAGAGCAATTGTGTTTTGCTTCTTGCATGACCAAGTTATCAAGGATTTTCCATGAAAACAGCAGCAGCCACTAGTGCTTTTCCTTTCAACTATGTCTCCAGTGAAATTAGCATCACAATAACCTGTAACATCATGAACAATATCTTTCTCGTACCAGAGATCAAGATTAGTAGTACTTACTAAATATCTCAAAATTCTTTTGATAGCATTCAAGTGTGATAGTTTTGGGTTAGATTGGAATCTAGCACAAACTCCCACACTTAATTGCAAGTCTGGTCTTTTCCTATAACAAAAGTTACCATTCTAGCATAGGGATGGCACCATTTGAAGTTCTTTATGGTAGAAAATGTAGGTCATTATTGTGTTGGTCTAAAATTGGAGAGAAAATTTTACTAGGACCTGACTTGATGCAATAGACTCTAGAAAAGATCAAATTTATCAGGGAAAGGTTACATACTGCTCAAAGTAGACAAAAAAAATTATGTTGATCATAGAAAAATAACTCTAGAATTTAAAGAAGGAGACCATGTTTTCTTCAGAGTTGTTCGTACTACTATGATTGGCAGAGCCTTCAAATCCAAAAAGTTAAGTCCTAAATTCATATGTCCACTCTAAATTCTCAAAAGAGTAGGACTTGTTGCATATTAAATTGTACTTCCTCCTAATTTTTCCATTCACCATAATATCTTCTAAGTCCATCAGCTCAAAAAAATATTATTTTGACCCTTCACACATCATAGAATATGACAATACAAATAAGAGATAATTTGACTTATGAAGTTAAAATAGTACAAATCATAGATAGATTTATCAAAAACATAAGAAGGAAAGAAATTACTTTAATTAAAGTGGTGATTGTCACATGTGGAAATGACATGGGAATTGGAAGACAAAATCAAAAAGACTTATCCATAGTTGTATCAAACAGATCGATGAATTTTGGGGACAAAATTCCTAAAAGGAGAGGAGAATTGTAACATCTCCATTTTCATAAAATATTTTATATTGAGTAATTTTGATTCTTTTAAATGATTTAGGTATTTAGTTGATATCTTTTTGCAATAATAGATAATTATAGATTAATGAATTAGTTAAGTCTTAGACATATAATTTTAAAGTAAGACAATATATTTAAAGTAATTTTGAAATTCTAGGAGATTAGTCTCTTGCATATAGGGAGGAAATGATGTTTTGGGAAACTAAAAAAAGAAATATAAGAAAATAAATTTTTGTTAAGATTAATAATATTATTAGTTTTTTATTAGAATTTACATATGTAAGATAATAATATAATTACAATAATAATATAAAAAATGTTATCGTGGTTGACTGAAAGAAAAGATGAGTGTGGCAAAGTCAAAAAGTCAAAAAACAAAAAAAAAAAAGAGGTAAATATAGTCAGTGACGTACATGCCGTGAATGCTAAGTTCTAGAGGCATTATAAATAGCCATAGAAAGTTGATATTACTATCTGCCAATGTGAGGGGAAAAAAGAGAAAAAGAGGTAGAGTCAGAGTGGGAGAATGAGAGTTTCGTAGAGGAAAAAAAAAAAAAAAAAAGAAGAATAGGAAAATAT
This sequence comes from Pterocarpus macrocarpus, assembly GCA_031439585.1. Taxonomy (NCBI): domain Eukaryota; kingdom Viridiplantae; phylum Streptophyta; class Magnoliopsida; order Fabales; family Fabaceae; genus Pterocarpus; species Pterocarpus macrocarpus. The sequence continues at coordinate 27,981,927 of CM062513.1, read as the reverse complement.
GAGTGAAAGAAAGAAAGGATAGCGAAATAATCACAAAGGAAGACAAATTAAGAGGAGAGGGAAGATGGAAGATAAGGGAAGAGGAGAGGAAAAAAAAAACAGAAAGTAAAAGAAGAGGAGAAAAAAACTTGCGCACATATAAAATTTTTCATCTTAGCAAGAATATTAAAGTAGGAAATGAAATTATTTATAAAATAAAACCCATGTTTGCATTTATTTATCATAAAGTTATTCATTATTATTAAATTATTAGTTGTAATAATGTATTGTTCCCTCATATTAATATTACTCATTATTTATTGTAAATTATTTTATTTATTGTTTCTTTATAATTTATATTAAATTTAGTCATTATTATTTGTTATTATAATTTATTTTATTTATTGATCCCTTATATTAACGTTACTCATGATTTATTATAAGTCATTTTAATTATTGATCCTTTCTAATAAGGTTGCTCATTATTATTTATTATCATAAGGTTTTTTTTATTATTCTCTAATATTAAAATTACTCATTATTATTGTAATTTATTTATTTGTTGCTCATTTATAATAATGTTTATATTTTATGTTAATTTATGAGTTTCTTTATGTTCCCTGAAAATTTTTGTGAGTCGTATGCTCTTATGATTCATTTATTTTTTATTATTGTTGTTAATATATTGTTTATATAATGGTATATTAGTTTGAGTTGTCAATTTTTATTGCCATTTCTTTAAGTGGTACAAATAATTTATATTATTATTTAATTATATATTATTAAATATATAATTTTTGAAATAATGATGATAAAAGTTAAATAATTTTATTAATATGATAATATATAATTAGATAATTTTATAAAAAGAATTAAATTAATAGTATCTTAAAATTAAATTTTTATAAAAATTAATTAAAAAAGAAAAAATGACAACTTACGAACGCATAGCAACAATAATTCAACACCAAAAAAAGAAAAAATAATTCCCTATTCAAAATCACATTTGGTGTCACCCAGTAGTCATTTGGACGGCTATTCACACGTGTTAAAGTTGCGGATAGCTGCAGGTTGGCTCCTCATTTGTCATTGTAACGAAAAAGGGCGTTTGGGGATTTGCCTTTCTTAATGGACGCGCAATAATTGTTTGGTTTTAAAAATAAAATCAATACAAGCACCCACCCACATGTTCTGTATTGTCAAATAAAAAATATTTAGTGTACTTATTTTTTATATAATACTGTATCAATTTATACCCCATTTATTATTGGATGGAGTGTGGGTTCCACAAATAACATGTTAAAGATATGAATAGTTGGATATTGGCTTCTCTTTTGTCATTGTATAGAAAAAGGGCATTTGGGGATTTGCCTTTCTTAATGGATGCGCAATAATTGTTTGGTTTTAAAAATAAAATCAATACAAGCACCCACCCACATGTTCTGTATTGTCAAATGAAAAATATTTGGTATATTTATTTTTTATGAGATACTATATTGACTTGTATCCCATTCACCATTAGATAGGGTGTAGATCCCACTTAAATGGGAACCACATCCTATTCAATAATGAATAAGATGTGAGTCGATACGGTATCCCATAAAAAATGAGTACCCCTATCATTACTCTTATCAAATAGGATGTGCAATTTTAATGATGGAATCTTTTATTGTTTTTTTTTCTTTTTCGAGTGAATGAAATTGTATGAAATAAAAATTGACAAAACTTCAAATTAGTTCTTCTTAATTTTTTGCCAAATATATTGGTTTGTAGAAAAAAATTAACTTGTAGTCTCTGCTAATTTCAAATGTATGATAAGCTAATTTGTTTTCAATATTTTTAAAGGATTTTTGAGAAAAATTGCTCCATAATGATTTATAAATAGATAAAATTAGTCGCTTATAAAAATATAAATAAACTTATTATATGTTAGTTAAGGAATGAATATTTATTCCACTTAAACAATTCAACTTAATCCGAAAAATTTGTGAATTGTTTTTCCATTCCATGTATTTTTTAATCAATGTTATATGTCAAATATAAGGACGAAACTAGTTTTTTTACAGGTGTAATATTTGTTAAGTTTATTAAAAAAAAAAATTTACCTTTCTAAGTGGTAATAATATTTGTACTCAAAATTTGGACTTATTTTAGATTTATTAGAAGAGAGATTGATACAAAGACAATGGAGTAGAAAAAGAAAAGTTGATGAACACACCACTTTTGTATCTATCTCTCTCCTAACTAGTGAGTTTAAAATAAATCTAAATTTTGAGTACAAATATTATTATTCCTTCGAAAATGATTATATTACCCATCTATATTACATGGTAAAGTTGTCTTGAGAAATATAAAAAATAGACTTACATATATTTTTAGACTCTATTAAATATAGAGAATTTTAGTTTTAATCTCTTCTTAATTTTTTTGCTTTGCTTATGGTTCCATATCTTTCAAATGTGACCAATTTCATGATAGTATAACTTTATTATGTGATAATGTTGCAAATAAAAAAAAAACTATATTGCCGTTGTCACATATATACAATCTCCTTTTTTGAGAGATGATATTATTATATTCCCTCCCCTTTATTTTTAAAATATATATTTTATTTCCTGAAAAATTAAGATAAGGAGTATAATACAATCTCTTTCTTGAAAAGATAATATTATTATACTCCTCTCCTCTTTATTTTTAAAATATACACTTTCTTTCCTTAAAAAATTAAGATAAATTATATACTATAATCCATTTCCAAGTTTTTTATTAATTTTCTATTATCCAAATTATTTTTTTAGACCAAAATACCCTTATATGAATGGTTATATGTATTACTTTTTTAAGAATATATATATATATGGCTAATAATAATATAAAATATCGATATTTTTTTTAATAATATATAGTTTAATGTAATTTTTAAATTATTACTATATTAAGAAAACAGATTATTAATAGCAACAATAATTTGCAATAATTATTTTTTTTAAAATAAAAATTACATATTTACTTATCTATTAATTCTAAAATATTAATGTATATAAAAATGAAAATTATTTGTTGATATCGTATATAAAGATGGATTACAAAGAAGATAATGAAAAGAATTTCATGATTTTATTATAAAAACTATACATTAATATTCTAAAATTAATAGCTAAAAAAAATTTAATTTTTTATTTTTTGAAAAATAATTATTACAAATGATTGTTACTATTAATAATTTATTCTCTTTAGTGATAATTTAAAAATTATATATATATATATATATATATATATATATATATATATATATATATATATATATATATGCATGTAGGGAAAATTATATTTACCTCTCTTAAGGTCTATTGAAAATACACTTATCCCATTCTAGATTTTTAAATTACACATGCCTCTCTTACTTTCGAATAATTTTTAAAATTTTCAAGTTACCTTTCATTAAAAAAAAAAATTGCCCTTACCTCCATTAATATCCATTCCATCTTCCCCTCATTTCTCCATTACTCTTTTGGCCTTCCTCTTTTTGAAATTCCGATTGTTTTGATTGAAACTTACGATTCTAAATTGAAATGAATCTAACTATTATAGGAGTTTATTGGAACTAATAAGACCAAACAGCTAAAAGTACAACATGATTGGTCAATTCTCCCAAAATCCTTCTACTGTAGATAGGAATGGAAGTAAGCTAGGTTAAACTATATTTTATTTTAATCAGGCTTGGTCTACATTACAAATATATAGCCTGAGCTTGGGCCTATTTTTTGATATAGATTTTTTTAACATTCTTAATAACCTAACCTTTTTAAAAGTTTGCTGTAACATCCCAAAACACTAAGCGCCTGATTTGCATCGTTAACTAATTTATTCAGTTGCATTTGACAAATAAGAGTAATTGGGGTTGAATTTGAGAGATTACGGTTAGAAGAAATTAGAGTTGTTATGTAGAAAATTTAAGAGAATCATTACCATTGTTTTGCTAATTTAAGAAAAATTAGTTTAATTTCTGTGTGGTATACCGTAAGAACTAAGTTAGTAGAAATTTACATTGTTAAAACCCTAAATTGAATGGCTAGAATTCAGCCACACAACCCCCTCAAGTTGGTGCCCTAATAGCCATAAGAAGGAGGAAGCTCAACCAAATTCAAGACCATTTAATATCCACCAATTAAAACACATGGGTCATTTTCACTCCTGCAACTCAAGACACAAAGTTAATTCCTAAATTCTCCCCTCATATTTTGGCCCTAACTAGACCTCCTCTCTCACTTTCTTTCTCAATTCCATCTCTCTATCTTCAATTCTTCATCCTACTCAAAAACCTTCACCCCAAACTTTGCTTCTTTTGGTTACAACTCAATCTTTGAGATAGGCTTCTTGAACCTTGTTGGATATTAGGGCTGATGTGGTTGGTTAAGGTTTCTTTGTTCTTTAACATGATGTTGTACCATGGTTATAAGATTGGTTTCAATTGAATTAACATGGAAATTCTTAGTTTGGGTGGATGAATCAATCAAAAACTCAAGAAAGAACTTATACTAGATTGTTGGAAACTAAAACCCTAGGACTTATCCATATGAAAAACTGTACGGATTGACCTACAGAGGTCAAAATTTAATAAAACTATTTTTAGATGAAACTGTTGGATCAGAAATGAGAAAGTTATGAATTTTTGAGTAGCCTCTTGAATCCTATCTAGTGTTCTGACCAGTACAAGTTAAGAAGGGCATAACTCGCCCTATGCAACTTCAAATTGGGTGCAACAAATTTTGTTAGGAAACTAACATATAAAATATTATTTCATAAAATTTTCAGATTTAGATTCAAATTGTGCTCCTCCTAGTAATTATTTAAAGCTGACCTAAAGCTCTGTATGGGTGAAACTAGGTAGTTCCTTTAAGCTTGATTTAAGAGCCTATAACTTGGTATCTACTTATCCATTCAAGATGAAACTTGTGGGGAGTTAAAGGTGGCTCAATAAGCTTAATCTAGATATAAATTTTGGATAGGATTGAATTTTTAGTGAATTTTTACATTTAAGTATTCAAATCTACCTAACAGCAGGGCAACCTTAAGTAAAATTTCAATAATTCAGTTTATACTTATCAAAACTTAGTGGGGCTAAAGAGAATTAAAATTAGACTAAAAATGCCACAACATACTAAATTTATAGATTTAGATGAGTTAAAATGAAATTATAGTGCATTTTATAAAACATAGCATATTCAAGAATCTTAAAATGCCTTGGCAGAATATAAGTAGTTGAGAGTTTTTTATCCATGAATGGCTAATGGATGAGATTATGGTTGAGATGCCTTATTACACTGCTGTAAATATTGATATCTGATTGTGATTGATTCTCGCATCTTGATTGGTTGGTTGGTTATATATGCACTATTCATCGGGAAGCCTTATGTCATAGCTATTATGCTGTCGAAATTTCGGTAGGAAACAGGTGAATTATGTATTACGATCTCAAGTTAAGAAGGCATGATGTTTTTGAATACATGATTTATAATGAAAATATGATTTCATATTACTTGGGCTAACCCCGGAACAAATTAATGGAACCAAGTAAGAGAGAATATAAAAGAAACAACAACCACATCCTAAGAAGTATGACACGGTGATCACGCTCTGATGGAATATGACATGGCGATCATACTCTGGCATGTGGCATGATGAACACATCCTAAGGAGTGTGACATGGCGATCATACTCTGGAGTATGAATGACAAGTAAAGAAAATTAAAGAAAGAGAAGTAGAACAAGTGCACTTACATGATTTTATGATGCGTATCTACATATGCATAAATTGAAATCTCCTATGGATTTTTTACTGCTAGTATGAAACTATTTCTTTAATTGTTAAGTGTGTGGATAAAATCAACCTGCTTTAGAAGAATATGTTTTCTAAACTTAACAAGTGAACTCCTAGTCTTATGTATGGAATCACGTTTTCTTAATAAACTAAGGTAGCTGGGATGGCAACGATGACATAAATTGCTAAGTATCCTAAGAAGCCACTAAGAATGTAAAATTCTCACCCTGGGTGTGTTCCCATACTGTCTCCAGACAGCTCAGGAGATCTCAATAAAGACCAAGCTGGGAGACTCTGATCGAAGCTAGATGGGTTACGGAAGACAATTGACAAATACCCCTACATTTATTTACATTAGTTGAATGTTTCACTAGCTGAAACTCCTAGTAGATCTACTCATATACTTTGTAAAGCTAATTTATACTACAGTTATTCATGAAATAAACAAGTTATTGTGTTTATTTCTCAACAACTAAAGCAAATAATAACTCAAGGTCCGTTTCATTATCTGTAGCAACTCCTGAACATAAAGTTATGACTTAAGCATAATAACGTATTTGGGAGGGTGTTACATTTGCCCTGGTCTGAAAATCTATTTAGAGGCCTACTTAATCATAAAATTACTAAATAGGCCAAAAAGTCTACTCTTAAATAGGCCAAAAGGCTTCTAAATATACCAAAAGCAAATTACTAAATAGATCAAAAGGCATCATAAATAGGTCAAAACTCTATTCAAAATAGATAAAAAGGTTTCAATTATCATTAGATTTGGTGAAATAATAATAATATAGTATAAATAAACTAGTCTGTTGGGCCTAATAAGCATTTTTTCATAGCTTGTAACCTGTTCTATTTGGTTAAAAAGACCTTTTGAAAAGTTTGGACTTAGCTTGTTTACTAAAAAGGCTAGGCCAAATGTAGGTTAGGTCAAAGGCTCCTGATAAACTATGTAACATCCACCGAAATTCTCTTATCGTTTTTCGCCTAATTATTCGGATTTTATCAAATAATTGAAGTTAATTAAAATACGACTAAATATTTATTTAGGATCAATTAATTAGCAATTAATTGAGTTTAGATATGAGGGAATTAGGTTAAAAGTATAAGAGATTTTATAGGATTTTTCTTAAATTGATTTACCGATTTAAAGGAAATCGGCAAGATTACGGTATTTTAAACTGTCGGAACCAAACCCATAAAATTGCATGCCCAAAACCCTATGACTTAGGGCTGAATACTCAGCCATTTGAGCCTCTAAGTGTGGCACCACAAAGGCCACAAAAATGAAGAGAGTTGGCTGAAATTTGGCCTTAAGCTCTCAACTAATCACATTGCAAGTTTCCAACTACCCTCATAATACATGAATCAGATTTTTCCTCTCTTCATTCAGTTGACTTGCGCCCCTTTACCCCTTGTTCCAGTCTTCTTCTTCTCTTCTCCTCTCAACAAACTCCCTTACTCCTTCAAGCTTAACAAGGTTTTATCAATCCAAATTTCAAAATCTAACAAGATCACGTACAAAGAGGTAGGATTCTTCAACTTCTTTTATTATTGGTGCTATTGTGACTGAGTAGAATTCCTATTCTTTCCATTATATTGATGATACAAGATGTTTATATGAATTCTTATGGCTAGATAAATGGATAAATGTTGAGTTTGGGTGAGAATTTGGGTGAGAATCCAAGAAGGGATGCAAGACAGGAGCTGAAACCTTACGGTATCCATACTGGCAGAGTGTATGGCTCTGCCTACCACCATTAAAATTTGATGTAACTATTTTTATATGAAAGTAGACATTCAGGGCTTTCCATACATATATAATATAAGGCTATTGGATTAATATTGAGAGGGATATGAATTTTTGAAGTTTGACCTAGGTTTTTGAGTTTGATTCTAGACAGACTAGATTGTTTAGGGAAGAACTCATCCTATATGACTTGGAATTGAATGAAACTAACTTTGTTAGAAATCTTATACATAGAAGAACATCCCATAAAAATTTCAGAGTTAGATGGAGTCCCGTTTGCTCCTAGTAGCTCGAGAAAGTTGCCCTATATCCAAATGGGGTCAAAGCAGGGCAGTGCAAGAAGGTCAAGTTTCAGGGCTTATATCTTGAATTATACTCATCCAAATAATATGAAGCTTATTTCATTTGAAAGCTTGTTCCGTTAGCTTTACAGTGATATAAATTTTTGTATGATTTCACTCAGATTCCTATTTTTGACTAATTTTCTCTTGTAAGAGTGTAATTCTAGCTATAGACATGTATGAATACTAGATCAAGTTTAGTTAATACCGGAACTCCGAACTCGGAAAGTAGCAAATAGAGAGCTAGGTCGGGTATACTTGAGGTTGAACTCGGAAATCTAGCAGATAGAGAGCTAGGTCGGGTATACTTAAGGTTGATCCCGAAACTTAGTAGATAAAGAGCTAGATCGGGTATACTTAAGGTTGAACTCGGAAGGGTTTATTTAAGGTTGAACTCGGAACATAGTGAATAGGAAACTAGATCGGGTATGGTTAATGTCGGAACTTGGAACTTAGGAAACACATTCATAAAGGTATTGGAAGACTAATTGAGGCTGAAGGCCGGAGGTCGGAAATCAACTTAAAATCAGAAGTCAAGGATAAGAATATAGAACCTAGAATACTTAAACCCGGAAGTCGGGTATCTTCAGCATAAACGGAAGTCAAGAATTAAGACGCTTAAAATTCTTATACACGTAATTCCAGAACTCAGCTTAGAACCAGTCTTGGAGACCTATTCTAAACCCGACCCCGGAAGTCGGGAATCGAGACATTGACCCTACATACATAACCTAGAAGTCGGGAATCAAGACATTGAATACATGCTCCTGGAAGACAGGAATCAAGACATAGGCATTATATACGTAACCCCGGAAGCCGGGAATTAAGACATAGACTTATATACATAACTCCGGAAGTTGAAGCTGACATAATATTGGAACTCGGAAGTCGGTCCCGAGCTCAAACTCGGGAACATCAGTAAAAGTTAAAAAGCTTGCGAGACAGCTTAAGGCTTAAGACTATAAAACTTGCACCTATTGATATTGTTATATTCTTAGCATAATCACAATGTCCTATCCTGGGTTTGCTGTTTGATTAAAGTTTCCTGGTTATCTGGCACTATTTATGAAAAAGCGGACATGATTCGTTATGTTGCCAAAATATTCGGTAGAAATGTAAGGAGGTTATGAGTATTTATGTATTAAGAATGATTTAAGTATGATATGAAGTATAATAATGATATTATGATAGTTTTTGTTATGAATATTCATGATATGAACATGAAATTCTGTATGCAAGGATATACGGAAGTAAGTGATGAGGCATATGTATGAGTGCATTCAGCATGTCCATGCATAATTATGTATGAGAATGAAAGGATATGAATATATTAAACGTGGATCCCTTCACCTGGAGGCAGTTATGAGATCCCTCCTTATGAAGGCAGTTAAATAAGATAAGATTGAGTCCTTTCACTTGGAGGCAGTTGCACATTGAATCCCTTCCCGTGAAGGCAGCTAAAACTTTTAAGTCCCTTTATGTTGGAGGTAGTTGGCCATCTGAGTCCTCCGACCTAGAGGCACGTGGGTCCCCTTGCCGGTCAGTACTGTGTGACGATGGTCACGAGTTGAGCTCACTCCTAGATCAGACTACCCAAGGGCAGTAAAGAATAAAGATTAAACATATGCAAGTACTCTAGGGACGGCGATATGTAGCGCCTAGGTATGCCAAGAAAAGAAAGTGAAGAAAGTTAAAGGAAAGCAACATTGCATTTGCATGAATCCAAAGATGAGTATTTGCATAATTATATCCCATGTTTTATTGATGCTGAGACTATTCTATCTACTTATGCTGTGATTATTATTCTAAATATGAAATATTGCCAATGTGACTCAAGTGCGTGAATAAAATGAACCCTACTTCGGACGGACAATATATTTTTAAACTATAAACTGAACAGTCTATTTAACATGGTTACATTTTTCATAATAAACCGAAACAACTGGAGATAATAACAATGACACTACATATGATAGTTAATCAAATCCTATTGAGAATTTTATAATTCTCACTATATTTCCGTGTTATCTCTAGATAATTTAGAAGTTCCGAAGGAGGTCCTCCGAGGTGGAATTGACTAGTAATATTGAAGGTGGTCGAAGGTTGCTGCCAGACAAAGTCCGATTAAGTGATAGTAATAACTCTTAGGTGAGGTATTATGACTTAAGCATACTACCGTACTTGGGAGGGTATTACAAGCCATTTGACCTACTACCACCCCTAATTGCTGTGCTAATAACATGTCAAATCTTCATCAAACTCCACCGACAAAAAGATCAGTTGAAGTGCCTTAATCATCAATGTGCACAATACAATTGGTTGTTCCACACTAGAGAAAAAAGGACCAGGTGGAAACCTTATTTTTCCAATAGAGACCCCAACAACAATAACAACAACCCATTAACACCAAGAAGGAAAGTCAAGAGAGGGACATCTTTACTAGCTAGCAACAATGTGTGTTACAAGAATCTATTTTTTATTCTGAGTATGTTCTATTGAGTTTTATTTTTGTGTGTGTTTGAATGTGAACATAACAATGGTGAACAAGGCAGAACAATTTGGGGTGTTGGAATTTGGGGTAAAAGGATGGTGAGAATAGAGGTAGCATGGGGTTAAGAGGAGTGACATTCAAATAGAAATTGAAAAGATAATTAAGGATATAAAAATTATTTTTATATGTTTTAGTCATATGCAACTTATGCGTCACTAAAGGTAAAGAGTATCATTATAATGACTTTTAAACAATTAAGGGGGCAAGTGTAATTTTAAAATATAGGAGGGGATAAGTATATTTTCAATAGATATCAAGGCGATCAATGTAATTTTTCTTATATTATATTATTATAAGCCACGTATGTATTTTATTTTGAAAAAAAAAATCTATAACTATTATTAAAAGTTATTTTGGTCAAATATAAAATAATAAATATAAGATAATGAAGCGATAATGAAAAGCTTGAAAATTGATTAAAATATAATTTATTTTAATTTTTTATAAAAAATATATATTTTAAAAATAAAAGGGAAGGAAGTATAATAATATTATTTTTTAAAAGAGTATGTTATATTTTAATCTAAATTTTTAGGAAAAAAATATATATTTTAAAAATAGATAAAAAAAATATAATAATATCATCTCTAAAAAAAAATTATATTTTACTCTTAATTTATATATGTAAAATTCAAATTCATATCTTTTAATATATTGTCATTGACTAAATTATAGATATTTTTCAAACACATTTATTTCATCATCCATGATCAATTTACCCTCCCTGTTTTCTTCCTCTCTCTTTCTCTCTCTCTCTCTCTCTGCATGTTGGTGTCTCTCACCTCACACACTTTTCCATGGCTAGCTACTAGCTGTCTCCTCTCATATCTTTTTCCAATTCTAGACAAAACAGCAGCTTCAATGCAAGGACTTGAAATTAATATTTTATTGCTCATACTTTCATTTTTTCTATTTTTGCAGTAGGACAACCCAAAACCAGCTGGGAAATGTTATTTTGCCATCCGTTTTATCGACATATACGGTGTCAACCGTATCTAAACTCAAAACTTGTTTACGGTCAGCTATACAAGAAAAGGGAAAGTGAAAATTTCAAAACAAAATCCCCACACCTGCGGGAGCCTCGCTTTTCTTCCTCCCCCGCCTTACCTTTCTTCCTCCCCCCTCACCCGCGAGACATCCATTCCCATTGCTGACTTACTCAAGCCGTGAACCTCTGTCCCCACACCACACCCGCGATAGCCTCACCTTTCTTCCTCCCCCCTCACCCGCGAGACATCCATTCCCATTGCTGACTTACTCAAGCCGTGAACCTCTGTCCCACTTCCCCCATCGCCCCACACCTACATCCGTTCTCATTGTTGACTTAGTAGAGCTTTGAACCTCTGTCCCACCCCCTACCAGCGGAGGGACTGTCTGAAAGTTTCCCCCCTCCCCTACCAACTTATCCCCTAATCTGGCCGCCACATCTAGCCACCACGACCCACACCACTGGGAATCCAGTTTCCATCGGAATCGAAAGTGACAGCAAGCAAGCCCGTGCCCTAGCCTCGCTGCAGTGCCCTTATACTAGCCGGGAAGCCTTGCCGGAACCCAGCCCCATCACCGCAAGAGAGTGAACTCGTGGTTTTGGATTTTACGTAAACTCGTGGTTTTTCTCTGCTTCTTATTATTTTCTTAAATTTCAATAATCCGTTTCGAAGTTTTGCAAGAGAGTGAAAACGGTGAGATTTTTTTGAGTTGGTTTTTGTCCATGTTAATATATATGTGAAGTATGTGAGTTGTGTTTGCATTTGTTGCCACATTTCTATCTGATGACGATGACTTTAACTTTGTGTTTTGTTCTGTTTGTCCATGGTTGTTACTTAATCTGTGTTTCACTAGCTGGTTTTTTGGTCTAATGCAATTATGGGTTACTAACATCATAGATGGAATTGTTGAGAGATTTTGAGTTGGCTGTTGGTCATGTGGACAGTTTGAGTAATTAATCTGTTAGAGTTTAAGTTTATGTTCATTACATTATTTTATCAAGTGCTTTGAGTTTGGGGTGTTTGTTTTCGTTAAATTGATCTGTTTTCAGTTATGTTAGGTCAATTCCTTTAACCTCTTGCATAGTTGGGTTTGTTGAGGTTGGTTATACTTATAGTTGTGCTTGGAAAGTGGTCCTGGTCCCTTGAAATGCAAATTATATATTTATAGCATCCTGAACCTGTTTTGCAAATTGGAGTAGCTGCTTATGTTCTTGCAATTGATGCCCTGCTATGCATGATCTATATGGGATGGCTTGCTCTCCTTGAACTCCTCCTTCAATGATTTATCTCTCTCCCATACCAGTCTGTAGGCTATGTGGTAATGTGCTACTTTTGTCTTGTGCGGTCAATTTTTTTAGGAGTTTCTGCTTAGCCAATGGAATAGCTACTTAGCTCAATGCTGTTTTGAATTGAATGTTTACTCAGATATGTTCTATGCTGTGGCTTAGAAGTAATGAATTTATTTATTTATTTATTTATTTTCTTGGAAATTTTAATTACACTTCTATATATGCTTTTGAAGTTGTGGATGCTAGTGTTCTATTAAACATGGTTTTGAAAGATGGTAGATATGGAGGGCATTTCTGGCTGTGTCAGAAAGAAAACTCACCTTCCTACTTCTTCGTAGTGATGTTTATTATGGAATGTGGCCAACCAATGTAGTTTTAGGTATATGCACTTAAAAAGCTAGCAACATCTGTGTTTAAGATTCCCCAACTGGTGTGCTTAAGATTCCCCATGTGGTGTGCTTATCAAATGTGTTAACTAGATGTCCAAAATTCTCTGGAAATAAGAAATTTACTTGTTAAACTAGATGTCCAAAATTCTCTGGAAATAAGATATTTACTTGTGTAAAGTAGATGGCCAAAATTCTGTGGAAATAATATATTTACTTGCTGTTGATGAACTTATGATCTTTAACCTTAACTGGAAAACAAAAATATGTCTTGAAGGGAGGATGAAAAAATGATAAGATTTTGGGAGCAGAGTTTTGAAAAGGTATTTTTCCGGGATATGGATCAGAGGAACAATGCTGCCTTTGCATTGTGCATACAGCAAAAGCTTTCCAAACCAAGAGAAGGATTGCTATATATGGAACTCAGATTTTCATTTTCTTATGCTTGTGTTTAGTAGCTGTAAGAATAAGAATACATTCTTGTGTGTTTTAGACTAGTAGTTTTATCTTTTTGCCTATATGTTAATAGCTGTTACCAAACTACTATAGTCTTATCCATGAATCTACACACTATATTGGATGATTAGTAACAATAACTAAATTCTTTTTAAGACATCCTAAAGGATCTTATTAAAGACTATAGGACTAGTGATAAGATTATTGGGTAATGTTACTTTTAGCAGGGGATTTAGTTATCTGCTTGTTCTTGGCCTGTTTGTGTACATATTGTATTTGATGAATGATAATACTAACTAAATTCATTTTTAAGACAATCTAAAGGACATTATTATAGACTACAGTATTAGTAATGAAATTGTTGTGGTAGTGTTACCTCCAAATATCAGTTTTTCTTGGAATTGGGTAACTTCCTTTCCGAAGGGATAAATATAGAAGGTTGTTGCTTATCTAATAGCTGAAAAAGGGTCTGGGTAGTGGTTGGAGGAGGGAATGGAATTGTTTTTATCCTCCACCTGCTTCTCCATGCTGCATGCAGTTGAAGATGTGAGAGCTTATTAAATTGATCGAATAAATCTATTTCAATTATTATTATTACGGCTACAAAGCAATAAACCTCAATGAGTGGAGTGGGGGACCTATGGGCAGGGCTTGTGAACAAATTCCAATGATGGAAAACCAAACTTAAATTAGTGGTGTTTGGTGATATGAGCATCAATCTTACATTTAGTTAAAAATAAGTTAGATAAGATAAACTAAACTTAAATTAGGCTAACAAGAGTTGGGTGTAGTTGTAAACGTAGTGTAAAAATTGTGCAAGAGTGCAACAATTATGAACCCATACAAGAGTGCAACAATTTTGTTCAAGTTGTTCTAGTATGGTCTTTCATATAGGCAATCACTAGTTTTTGGCTTCCCATGTCTTTAACTAACTTATAGGCGAATGTTTGAGAATCTGTCATTACATATCCGTGAAAAATTTTACATTTTTCAGATTAATCCGATCCATCTGTTACGATTGACTAAGACAATAAATTTGATCCTAATTTGTATAATCAAAGAGATAAGGGAACTTCAAAGATATATTGTTTTTCTAACAATACAAAAGGCGTTAAAAAACATATGTACGGTGTTCATCTCTACAAATATCCATCATAGATTCCTTTTTCTTTCTACAGTGTTTCTACCATGTATGTCCTGTTGTTGATGGTCTTGTAGCAAGAGGCAAAACTGTTTTGGTGAGAGCTGCAATAACTGAACTCCACCCATATTAGACATAATTCTTTTCCACAATTGCTATTATCCATACTGTGTCAGTGTTGGCATTAGGATTCAGGAAGGGAGATGTTGAAAATGTGGGAGTGGTGGGAACCAAGTTTGGAATTGTGGCAATGGGAGTGGTGATATCCTTTTGTGTGGTAGAAATTTGGGCAGTGAATTCTACTTGTTTTTCTCCATGTAGTAGTACATTCACATGTTCAGTTGGTTCCTTCAATGTCCTACTTGAACCTGTGGTTGAAAAGACAATTGAAGTAAGATTTGGTTTATTCTGTTGTCTACCTAAACCATGTGAAGAAAAAAACAACCAAATATGGATTTGAAATTAAATTTAAGCCTGTTCTTTTTGGGGGGGTGAAAATGTATAGCTGGATTCAAGTTGTGCCTATTGTTTAGAATGCACATCAACATACACATGCTTAATATTGTTGAGGATTATGACTTCTGTGTTGCTGTTTATGTTGATGAAGGTTACTTAATTATTTTGTTTGACAAAATGACTGAAAGAGAGAAGGAAAAAAATTGATTGTAATCGGTTTATTGTTGTTCCTTTGTCACAGGTAATGATGATAAGGGGTAAAGATAAGAGTGAGGCTGAGGAATAGGATCTCAGGTGCTCCTTTGTTTAGTCATCTTACTGATGAGCAGGAAATTTTATCCTTACAAGTTAAACACAAGATTTTTAGTTTATGTTAGTTATTAGTTAGGCAGTGGGAAATGCTATTTGGTTTTTAGCATTTTGCTGAGCTTCTTTATGGTTTATTATCTACTTACATACTTAACATGAAACTTTTTCACTGGTCTGGTGCCCAATTGGAAGCAGCGCACTAATAAACAACAGTTTGTTCTGTTTCAAACATTACTCATATGCATACTTAAATAGTTGAATTATTCTGTGGTGACTACTAGATTGTTAACTATTTTATATGGGTATTAATCCTGATGAAGAACATATATCAAAAGTTGATAGAGAGCTTATGGAAAGAGAGCTTAAATGTGAACATGCAAGAAGAGAGCATAGAGGCATTGATGGTGTAGAATCAGAAAGAATGAGAGATAGCATTGCTAGGCAAATGTGGACCAACTATATCTCTCAAAATTAGTTTTGTTTTTATCCAATCAATGTACTTATAAGACTAATTGCTTGAAAAAAAAAATGAAAAGCGTGTTAGCCTTGGTTACTTTTTGATTTGTGTATGAAGTTATTGTAAGTGTTGAAATTCTCTAATATTGCTGTTGTATTTACTTTATACTATTGCTGCTTTTACTTTATGTTAATTTTTTGTTTCAATTCCAATGTGTTGAAATAGGTTTTAAATGGCATGGTTTAGTTTCGATTTTGGCTTCACTGTACTTTTGATATGTTTTCACATGGTTGAGTGAGTAACTTTTAAAATTCTACTATCATTGTTTCGTTTGTCATGGTGTTTTTTTTATTTGTCACTTTGTCAATTGAATGATTGTTATATTTAGTTTCTGAATTGTTCCATTGAAGCTATTGTTTGAATTTTTCTGCATTGGGTTTTTTAAATCCTCATCCATTGAAATGCTTAAATGTATTGTTTTAGTCCTGCCAAGCTTTTAATCTGAGTTAGTCTAATCCATGCTCTTAATCATGAGTTTCTTTAGTTAATGTCACTAAGGCATAGATGTATATATTAATGTTTGTATTGTTAATTTTTGTACTAATTATTTGGTATTCTTTTAGTATGGCCTTATCTTGCTGTTGATTGTGCTTGTTTTGAATGTATGTTTCTGTCAAGTGTTGTTCAAGCTTTCTTTTATGCAATGCATGACACTGTGATGTTTTTGGCTAATTATGTCTCTTAAATGTGTTATATGTATCTTTATAAAGTGCATGGCATTCTAAAAGTGCTAATGTAGTGTTTTTCCTTGATCTTATTTTCAATGTTATGAATTATGAACAAAGCATTTTAAAGCTTCTACTGATTTTGACTTCTATTTTTTTGTGCTGATATATTTTAAGATTATCTTTTCAATGATTTCTTTGATGTAGGTTCCGTATTTTAAGATTCTCTTGTCCATGCTCACTCACTCACTGACTCTCTATATCCCTTCACACTGCTCACAATTTGATATATTGAACCCACGCCCCTTTCCACTGCACACTCACTGACTGTCTGAACCTCTCTCCCCACTACCCCTCGGCTGAAACTTTCCCCCCTGCGAACTCATCCCTAACAAACACTAAGTGTTCCCGGCAAGCTTTGGGGCATTCAGCGAAAGACTGCTATTTGTGGCTGCTATTTGTTGTTTGAGCTTACATAGAAGTATGTTTTCTGTTTTGTTGACTTTAAGCACGAATATTATTCAATATCCTTTGTATTTATTTGCATTGATTGTGGTGTAGTCTTCAAAAGTTGTTGTTTACAATTGAAGATTCTGTGTATCATGGAGTATGAGCTATTATTTTATTTTCTATGCTAATGCAGTAATTTAGCTGCAATCATCACACTTACCTGATTTTGTGGTAGTTCGTCTTCTCGTTTTCATTGTATTCTTGAATATTAATATGCATCACATTTGTTTTTTTGCTTTCCAACTATATTGATATAAGGAGAACCACAGTGACATCCAAATCCACCTAATAACCAGCATAGGTAAATATTCAAAATGTTTAATGTTACATAAACATCCTATTCGATATCTCACGTAACAGGCGCCAGAGGTAACAGTTTGGTTTGATGGATTAGAATACAAGCAAAAGTATTATTGTGGGAAGCCAGTGACAACTCTGACATGCCTTATGCTTGCAGACAAAAAGAAAGATCGACAACGGACATGTATCAGGTTTTGGCCTAACAAACAAGGTTCATATAATCTTTTATGATGATGCATTTATAGGTTATGGTTTGTTTATTAACCTTAAACTTCTGTCTTACATATGCTTCACTTTAATGTCAACTTAATAATGTAGTATTCACCACTGCTATTCAGTTTGACTACAACACAATAGCTGGACGCATTAGGGAGTTGTCATTCCGAAACCCAAAGGTGAAGTTGTTGATTTAATAATTTCTATTTGTGGTGTCTCATTTAACATCCACTTTTGTCAACTGAAATGGTCTTCACTGTGGAAAGTTCATCATGACATTTTATTGATGGCTTTTCATTACTGCATGAGTGTTTTGATCAGTGACAAAATTCCTGTCATGACTAGTATATCTAAAATTTCTTCCTTGGTGTCAACAGAAATCATTAACCATTCATATGCTTTTATAGATGGCATTTTAGGCTTGGTTATGCTTGAATCTGCAAGTTATGCTGCTGATTGTTGTAGTGGCTTATAGGGAAAAATAAATTCCATTTAAATTAAAGATTAATTATATGAAATTGGTAACAATTTAAGCTGTGCTTATAGTACTTCTATAGGAATAGTTTCATATTCACCTTAATCAAATCAAGAAACACCATCTGTTGCTTATTGGACAATATACCCATGTTATACTCTCTTTCTTGTCAATATCATTACTGATTGTTTTTTGTGCTTGGAAATTTGTTGAGTCCCTCTGTTAGTTGAATATTAGCTTGAATTTATCTTTCTACTCATCTAACAAATGAGACTAAGTAGCTCGAAACATTCTCATTATGAGAAATGTTATTTTGCCATCCTTTTTATCAACATATATGGTGTCAACTGTACCTAAACCAGCAAAACGACAAAAGGAAAGAGTAAATATGATCAGCGGTACAAGCAAAAGGAAAGTGAAATATTATTGTGGTAGTGTTACTTCCAAATATCAGTTTTTCTTGGAATTGGGTAACTTCCTTTCCCATTAAACTTGTTCTTGTTCTTGTTGTCTGTCTGTTTTTTAAAAAATAAAATAAAATAAAATCATTGCATAGAAGTTAAGTATTTGGATCAGCTTTTTTTTTTTTCTGTTGACAGTATGACTTGGAAGATAGGTATGAGAATTATAATTTCGAAATAGGATGAAGCAAATTAACTTTCTACTGACTTAGTTGACCATGTGTGGCCTGTGGTATTAATTGTTATTGGGCTTAAATAGTATGTACTGTGTTGGAATGCGTGGTTATTAACATTTGGTGTTTTATTATAGGTGAGTCAACATCGTACTGTTCGAGCAATATCAACTGATACGGAGACTGAAATGGGGCAAGCGAAAGCAAATGCTAGAAGTCGTGCTACAAGTTTGTCATGCTATTATTAGTTGTTTGGTTTGGGAGGGGGTGAATGTTGGGAAGGTTGGCAATACACCCTGCTTTCCCCAAGTAAGTGGGGTTGGATAATATGCATGGGTTCAACTTAAAGTTAATAGGTAATATTAAACAGAGCTTCATTGAATATTGATGGTTGTGTAAACTTTATAATGATGTGATGTAGTTGACCTAAGGGCCAATTGGAAATGAGTGTTTTGTCATAATTCGTGATAATAGGTACAGTGATGATGTTTAAATAAAGTAGAGGACCAAACCAATTTCACAAGCAAAGCAATTCAACCCTTACTGATAGCCTAATAATTGTGATTAGTCCACCACAAAGACACTTGTTATTGTCACTTTATTCCCAGTTCTTTTCTAAGAACCCTTTTTGTTGAAGCAACTTTAATTTGTCCTATACATTTTGTTTGGTGATAAATTTTTTCGTCCAACCTTCACCTTAGTATGGGACTGGTAAGAAGTTATATCATTTTTTATTTGTTAGTTGTTGTTTTTTTTTTGTTATAATTTGTATTTGCCACCTGTGATTCTGTTATAAATGCTTTTTTGATTCATGAAATTAGTCAGATATGTTAGATTTTATAAGAAATGATTTGCGAATCCCTCATTTCTTCTATTTGACGAATTTATCAGTGTAACTTTTTCATTGTCTTTACTTGGATTTGCATTTCCCTGTAATCCTTCTTTTGCAATACAAATTGTTCCATGAATTAGATTAAATATTCATAATGTATTCTAACTGTAGATATCTTTTCAATTGGTAGGCCAACATGTGAAGGATGTGTCGCCAAATGGAGATTCTACATCTGATCCTGAGTTTTATCCTTCTGCAGTAGGTGAGGACGGGAGCCGTTAGTCCATATAATTTCTTTTACGAAAATTTAATTTTAGTTTTATTTAGTGGTACAGTGAATTATATGCTTATCTTACAATATTGTGTACAGATCAAAGAAGTGATAGTAAAGAATGGTTTGCTGACCCCGATAGCCCGGGAGCTAAAGGTGTGGCTAGACAACCAAAGAAGCGTGATAGGAAGAATCAAGCAAATGTAAGTGTTAAGTAATACAAATGTGATCTATGTAATAAATGCATTTAAAATGAGGGACTGTATGAGTATTTTGCATTGTTTTGGTTAGGATAAGAGGGGAAGCTATGGCAGGTCTCTTGCTGAGAAAGGTTCTCGCCAGTCTAGTCATGGAGTGGTAAATCACGCCCTACTTGTTGTATTGCTTTATGATGTAGTTATTTAGATAATTTTCTGTTGCGGCATCCATAGTGATTTTGTAAACCTAGATGTACTAATTGCAATGTGTGTGAATTTTAGGCTGCTTTTGGTACGCGGTGTTCGCCTTTCCGATTGCAGAAGCTGTGCCAAATTTTGACGGAACAGCAAGCTGAGCTTGTGAAGGAGATGGGATTTGGCACAGTATTTGATGTCAAGTGCCGGATCGAGCAGGTATTATGCTTGGAGCTAGTCAATGCACTGGATATAACCAAGATGTGCATTTTCGTGAAGGGTGAGCCGATCCCACTTACATACCATGATGTAGGCATGGTTTTTGACTTGCCGGCTTCAGGTATTACAACCTACCTGTTTGTCATTGCCATTTTTTTTTTTTTGGTACATGATGAGTAAGCATGCTAACCATGCAATATTAGGGTTGGAGATTCCTACATCGTTGACTGAAGAGCAGAAGCTTTTGTTGAATGATTTTGACGGGGTAACTGATTGCCAGTTAGAGCAGATGATCTAGCAAGGCAAAGTTGATGATAGCTTCAGGCGAGCCTTCATCCTGTATGTTATGTCTGGGTTCTTCTGCCCAACATCGAAGATGGCACCTAGTCCAAAGTTATTTGGTGCCATTGTTGATGTTGAAAATGTCAAAAAGTATAATTGGAGCCAGTTCATCTTCGATTGGCTTGTAGTTCAGATCACAAGCTACAAGTCAAGTCATCGGAAGACGGGGAGCATCGGCGGCTGCCTTTTCTTCCTGATGGTATGTAATGCATCATTATTTTTCTGATGCAGTGAAGCTTCTTGAAAAGCCTTTCTACTGATAGTTTATCATGCTTGTGTATACTTGTCTATTGCCTATACATACGTATATGTCGGTAACCTAATTTGTGATTTGACTTGGCATTGCACAGATTATATACCTTCATCGCCGGCCGCTTGGTGTTAGGGATCCGGCATCCACTGGTTCATTGCTAGCATATTGGGATGACGAAAGGGTGCGAAGTCGGATTCGCATAGAGAGAAGCTTAAAACAGGTAACTCGGGTAAATAGGATTACAGTCTGTTAAAAATAGTTACGTGGTTCTTGTTTTTTCCATGAGATTAAGGTCAATAACTTAATTTCGAAGTTTTTGGTATTGTGTATTTTCCACCGCTTTTCTTCATGCCATCCGTTGAATTTTTTGATAGGGTATATTGTATCGCACTCGGCGCCGAAGTGAGCTATATGATGAAGTGTGGTTAAAGAAGACTTATAAGACAGAGGTAATGGGGATTATTTAATGCCTCAATAATTGAGAAGGTTTACGATTTAAGCATATTTTCCTTATGTTATCCAAAAAAATTGATTAGCTTTTTGATAGGTCAATGGTTTATTTAAAATTATGGTTTTATTATATTTTATAATTTTATTTGTGAATTTAGTTATTGATTTTCGTTGCACAAGTATGAAGTCCAAAACTGATATTATAAAGACCTTGATTCTTAATATATGCATTTCTGTGAGTATATGCAATTTGTAAAAGGTGGATTCAGTGGGAGTGATTAAAGATTTAGGACTGGCATCGTAAATGAGGGAGATGGTAGCATCTGTTATCTTTTTTGTGCATAATTGGATGGATTTTGAGCCGAAGCTGATTCTTACTTCCTTAAATTGATGTCTTTTATTTTTGAAGCACTTATTTCTACTGAAGTTCTATTATGCTTGTGCCCACTTGCAAATTTTTTATTTCCCTTGACATAATCATGTGTATGCAGATTGTGCAGGACTGGGTTGTGGCACATTTGCAGATGCTGAAGGATATGGATGATGCCATTCTGGCAGGCAAGTACGATGCGCGCCGTTTTGTCCCTAATTTGCCAAGCTTCAAGGAGGCCGAACCTGCTGCTTATGAGAAGAAGAAGAAAGTGGTAGGGGCTGATTCAGATATTCGGGATGACCCTTCGCACTCGACTGGGAAAAGGGAAGAGAAAATGCTACTTGATCTTTATACGTACTGCACCCAGGCAGGGGTTGCAAGCGAGTATGGATATTTACTTGAACGCATTTTGCCCCAGTCTAGATACTTGTAATGAGCAAACTTACTTCATATGATATTTCTCTAATTACTTTGGGTATGTGATTCAGGAATTTGGTTAGCATGTTTGGCCAGTATCTGGATCAGCATGATGCTCAAATACTGGGCCCCAGGGGCTGGATTAGTAATTATGTAATAATAACTCTTAATATCAGTGTTTTAGTCTGAATTGCATACTTGCCTTAGAGTGAACTGGTTAGTAACGAATATTCAATTGTTGTGTCAGGTTGTTACTTTTGCGGGAGCGATGTTTAATGAGTCTGAGCAGGGACGAAAGGCGAGGGGCCGTTATTGTTTGCCTTCATATTTCATGGTGATGTCATCTAACTTAGATATGTTTGACATGCATATTTTAATTCAGAATTGGTTCGGTGTGCTTATGTTTGTTTCTCTGAATTTAGGAGAAGGTCGTACATGGTTTGGAAGCCTTCAGGAGACGTCGCCACCAACCATGGGATACGCTACCGACTGGTTTCGGGGACCTTCAATCTGTCATTGCCACTACCAACCTGGTATTCAATTTCATCATCTGTGTCAGTCCATTTTATATAATATGGTTATAGGGTAATGATATTTTCTACGTTGTTGGTAAAGGTGTTTGCGCCTATTGTGTTTGATCACCACTGGTGGTGCTATGCTTTCAACCGGGAAAAGAAGAGGTTATATGTGTTAGACTCTTTGGGGGGAAGGCATAAGGATGACAAGGCTCACCTTGACAAACTGGCGGTATGGCGCTACAAATAACTTGATTACTTTATTTTATACGTATCCTCAGTATTTGGCTGTTAAAAAGTCCATTGAATCTATTCTTTTTTCTAAACTTGTAGAGTTGATGGCATAGTTGGTAATCACTTGTTCACTCTTTCTATCCTTTGTACAATATTACATGAATATAGAAGGAATCCAGCAAATATTTGATGGAGCAAAATTTAAACCTTTTTGACTCCATTTCAATAGCCTTGATTTAAACCTTTTTGTTCACTCCTCAGTATTTAAGCCTTGATTGAGTTTTCACTCCATTTCAATAGCAAAGAAGTTGTTAGTAGTCTCTTTGTATCATGCATTTTGGTAAACATTGTAGAAAATAGAAGGATAGTTAATGGTCGATGGTGGACACTGTAAGTCAATGAAGAAAATGGATGTCATGTGAGGATGCATCCATAGTGAAATTAAGGAAAATGGAGCAAGAAGTGAACAGGGAGTGTCTAGTAGTAATCTTATATTACCATTAGGATGATATTGGTTAATAGCATTTAGAAATGAAATTGTTGACTTCCTTGGTAGTAGAAAATGCATGCTCTGAATGTGAAAATGACTGGTACAAATGCAAACTAAAAAATACATCCGCTGTGTGCTGTCGAATTATATTGAATCTATTTCATTCTGTCAACCTGTAGGCCACTCGTTTCAAGGAGATGTTGGTGTTAACAGTGCCGACGTTGAATCCTAATGAAGTGGAATTGAGAGTTGAAAGTATTTTCCTGCCAAAACAAAAGAATAGGTGAGTTGTAGTGCATTTTATTTATAAAATTTACTCTTCTATATTCATCAATTGGACCTATCATGTTAGCATAACTTGTTGTTTGGGGTTTTCGCCTTGTATGGTTCTTGTGAAGTGATGATTGTGGTTTGTACACCATTAAGTACATGGAGATGTGGGATGGGGTCACAACATACGAGGGAGGCAGCACCATGCCTGATTGGACTGAGGTGAGCTTTCTATTGTTTGGTCCGTATATTGGAACTATAGTAGTTTAGTTTCACATTATCTAACATTACAAGTTCGATTGCCACAGGATGAGGCTGAAAGGTTGCGGCGTGAGTTGCTAACCAGTTGGGTATTAGATAAGAGAAATGTGTGCAGAGCAAAAGTTGCACACGATGCAGGAGTTGATGCGCTGCTATCAACGGCATCCCCATTCGCTGCCCGTACCCCATCAGGTGCAGATGTCTCTTCTTGTCGCATGGACACTCCAATACAGGCCTCTACTAGCACTACCAATCGAGACTTATTGGTGTATGAAGATAATGCCAAAGGTTTGTGCATAGATTGATGGACATGAAGTAGTTATATGCATAGACAGGCTTTAATGATTGTTAAATATAATTAGTATGTCAATTTGATTGTTAAATATTTCCTGTCTATGTTAAAAGGTGTTGATGGTGAAGATGGTAGGACAGTTAAAACCCAGGAGAAGCCGAGATCAACCGTTGCAACGAGAGTCAAGACTTACGGAAGAAAGCGAAAGCCTGCACCTAGAACGAGAACCCCCTACACACCATTGCGTCGTTTGAGGCCAAGAAAGTGATAGTGGCATACAATTCTGTTTTGGTCTTTTTGAGTGATGAGGCTGGCCTATCCTTTGTCCCGACTGTCTTAGGGGAACAATTTTATGTATAATTGGTAAGGAATACAATGATAGGTTTGCAATGGTCTGCTCCAAAAGTTCACATCTTTGTTTATGCACACCAAATTGATAATTCCTACACCACTGCTTTTGAAAATAAAAGAGAAGACTTGATAAAATCATTTGAACATGGGGCTGTGGTTCCTCTAAAAGGAAAGATTCGGAGTTTTGCTTCTCTGATGCATGGTACAAATATTCAGTACAGTGCGATATTTTGTGAGAATATGTATGTATGTGTATATCAAGTTATGTATTTTTTTTTTTTAAGGTTTATGGTTTTATGTGCTCAGGTCTCTTAAATGTTCACATGCAACAAGTATTTGGTGCTACAAAATGATATCTCTGTTAGGTGAATGCGGTTGCTGACATGGAGATTTGAAGAAAAGGTGTTGACCTAGACAGATGCATCCATGCACATAACCTATGTAAGAAAAGACTCAAGTCTCTTCAAAAGGAAGCTTATAGACTAGCTGGGATTACAGTGTTCGTTAAATATGCCAGGAGACTTCACGAAGGTGGTCTACAAACACTTTAAGCTGAAAATACCTGATGGGCAAAAATGAGAGGAGAAAATGAACATGAGACCTACTAAGTAGAAACACAGGAGTTTGTTAACCGATTGAGCATCTCCCCTCATGATTTATTGAAGTCCACATTTAGCTGTTGTGTCATACTTGGGTAGCTTTCCCCTGTCAACTTGTATCTTTTTTTTTTTTCTAACCTTTAGTGGTGTTAGAACATAGGTAATATGTATTTATTCCAGTAGTCATAAGTAGAAACACAGAGAGCGCTGGAAATATTATTTGATTTAAGATGTTTGTGCCTTGCTTGAACAAAATTTAAATGTGTAACTTGTGTTGACACACTTTGTAACAATTTAGCTATGATTGTGATTTATAAAAATTTTCTTCCGTCACTTGAATTTGTGAAATTAATAACGTGACTCACTTAATTTCGACAATGTTATCATTTGTTATGAGTGGACACTTCTGGTTCCAAATTTTGTAATTCTTTGATCTGTAACAAGTAGTTATGGTCTACTCTTGACCCAAAAACCAAATGAAAAAAATTCTCTTCTAATTATTTCTCTAAAACAAACTGTGATCCATGAGCTCAATTACTTTAGAAAAATAATTGCTGCAGAAGTTTATAATTTATGAGTCCAACTAGTAATGAAGGATCAATTGGATACGAATCTTCCAGTAATGGTGTACATAGACTAAGTGATAATGATTGGAGTTTAGATATTCACATAAGTGATGAGGCACATCATCAACCATAAATTTTTTCTCATAAAGTTTCCCTAAATTCAATACCTTTCAACAACTAAACATGGTTTATGCCAATACCTAAGAAACTGAACATGGTTGGTAACTGCACCCAAAAAGCTGGTAACTTTAGTTCAAAAAGCTAGTAACTTTCTTAAAAAGCTGGTAACTTCTCAGGTTCCTGATTTTTGGTTCTATTTCCTTTGGGGAAAGGATGGGTGCATCCAAACAAGTTATGACCGCGCCCATTCATGCTTGGTTGATGAGGGGAGCTTCATTCCCACTTGGGGAGTGCCTTGAAATACCTGATTACGAAACTGAACATGGTTGGTAACTACACCCAAAAAGCTGGTAACTTTAGTTCAAAAAGCTAGTAACTTCTTTTAAAAGCTGGTAACTTATCAGTTACTTTGAGTTTTCTTCCTATTGGCCTTGTAGAATGCATTGGTGCATCCAAACAAGTTATGACCGCCCCCCTTCATGCTAGATTGGTGAGGGGACCATCATTCCCACTTGGAAAGTGTCTTGAAATGCCTAATTACGAAACTGAACATGGTTGGTAACTGCACCCAAAAAGCTGGTAACTTTGGTTCAAAAAGCTAGTAACTTCTTTTAAAAGCTGGTAACTTATCAGTTACTTTGAGTTTTCTTCCTATTGGCCTTGTAGAATGCATTGGTGCATCCAAACAACTTATGACCGTCCCCCTTCATGCTAGATTGGTGAGGGGACCATCATTCCCACTTGGAAAGTGTCTTGAAATGCCTAATTACTTAAACCAACATGGTTGGTAACTGCACCCAAAAAGCTGGTAACTTTAGTTCAAAAAGCTAGTAACTTCTTTTAAAAGCTGGTAACTTATCAATTACTTTGAGTTATCTTTCTATTGGGCTTGCAGAATGCATTGGTGCATCCAAACAAGCTAAAACCACATATCTTCATGCTACAAACCTTTAAAAGTGAACAAAATTCTTAAGAAAATGTATATCACAAATGATATATGTCAACATATTGTTACATAAATTTAGTCAAGAAGCTATAACCTCCACAAATTTATATAACCTCAACATTTAAGTACACTTAAAATTGTCAGCCCAAGAGGCATGCTTTGGCAGCTAAATCAGGAGAGTTATAAACAATAAGACCAACATATCGATAGGCAATTAATTGGACTACAGTTCAAAGCTTTTCCCTCTGACTTATTGGCTTGCATCTGATTTTACTCTTTCAAAGTTACTCTTGACAGTAGCAAATAAATTAAACATGCAATATACAAACCCACTACAAGATACCAATCAATTCTTCATAATCCAAATCATATTTTGTTATACAATATTCATTTTTATTAGAGCCAATTACAATTGCAAATAGTATATTTGAAGGCACATGGATATTATGCAACATCCACCATAAAGCTTTCCTACACCACATAGTACTACGAAAAACAGATAATTATAAATAACTCATGTGCCATCAAATAAACTGTCTACTCTATTACACTTTTCAGACTCCAAATACAAAAACTTAAAACAAAAAAAATCAAATTCTTATAGCATTGATCTGTGCCCTCCCAAATATTGTCCCATATGGTCTAGATATTGGGTGATTTCCTATTTGGCTACTTCCCTTGTCTTCATATGAAGCACATCCATAGTAAAAAAACAAAAAAGATGTGCTTCATGACTGTAAGTGTCCTTGGAAAAAAAATGGCTATGTAAAATGTACACCTGTAATCCTGGTCTTGCACATAAAAAATTGAAACATAAGGAATAAATGGGAAAAATTTTTGTTAAACCAAATAACAAATGCACTACTAATAATCTACTTACCTATACAAAAAGGAAGGCATCATATATGCATTTACATTAGCCAGTATATCTGTATTGCTTACATATAGCAAATATCGTCAGTCAAAAAGTCAAAATGCTTAACGTAATATTACAATGATTCCGCAACATTTTCAGAACCGTCCTTAGCATATGTGGGACTGAGGAGGTGTTCCTGTGGATCAATATAAGAGGATAGTATAAGTAAAATAATCCCAAACTACACTCAAAAATACCCAAGTTGTTTACATGCCTGCATAGATAGACCAATATCAGCAGTAAAGCCTTCGAGCAATGATACAAATCCACCTTGTTGAACAATTGATAGTTCTGAAACCAAACGAGTTTCTTCATAATTGGGAACTGCATCAGCTTCATTGACAGGAATACCCCTGCTCTAGCTCTAAGCAATATTAGACAAGTAACAATTAGTGGTCACTTCATGTCACACTCGTGGTAGTTGAATCTTTGTTAATTGTCCATCCCTATGAATCTATGCCTATGAATCTGGCTCGCAAAACTAACATTCTCACTAAGTGCATGTAAGAATAAAATAATAGATTCCAAAAGTCCATAAATACATTTGTGCAATCATTACACAATATGGACCATTTTTTCCACATTCAATTAATAGATGCACAACATCGTACAGAACAAAGTATTTCCCGAATTTAAACATCATCTCGTCAATACAATTTATCTCACAATTCACATCAAATACCAACAACAAAGTGGAAAAAAAATTAATTTGCATATGCAGATTAAGATGAAACCAAAGTTACAGATTTAATGTTAAATCCATGCGCGCACACAACATGAAATTGTCATCAGTCACATTCATTGTAGGTCCAACCTCCATCGAGGACTCTATGGAGAAGTTGCTTCCAAGTTGCTAGATGACAAGTCCATCAATGGAGTCCTATAGGTTGCAATCGAAATCAAACATTAAGATTTATTTCCATTGATACCATTTGAGTAAACACAAACAATAATAGATGATATAATAAACTAACCTTCATAACTAACTTGGCACCATTCATGCTTTGCTTTCTATATTTCTGCACAACCTTCTCGCCATGAGAGATTTTTCTCTTTGAAGGTGGTCGACCTTTACGTGCTACACGGGAAGGGCTACGAATTTGAATCATGTGATCCGTACACCCCTCACTTATGGTGGCCTCTAAGCAAGTGTCCTTACAAGTTGCATTCATTTCCTTTTGAGAAGAAGTCATTCCATGCATATCACCAAGGACTTTATCGAGTGCACTATGGAGGAGATTGCTTGCATCATTAGATTCTGCAGCTACTTCTGCCACATTATAGAAATGCTTGCACAACTTATCAAATCTCTCTGACCTTGGTTTTAACTCAGTCACATCATAACTGCTTCTAATGTATGAATGCCTCCACTTGATTTTCTTGCTCCATCTTGCCAATATATACTTCGAAGCCACATGCTTTACTCTTTCAAGAGCAAGCACAGAAAGTGAGTGCCTACACACAATGCCCCTAAATTCAAACAACAAGCACTGGCAGCTAACATCATGATTTTCACGATTAAATTTAACTTCATACAAAACCTCCTTTACATGGCTACCAACCAAAAGCTCCTCAAACACATTGTAAGTGGCAATAATCCCCTCCACACATTTGATGGATGTGCCACAATTCATTTTCCCTCTGAATTCAGCTTGAACTTCATTAAACTTTGCATGTGTGTATTCCGCTTGAAATTGTTTTTCAATGAGAGAGTTTGACCCACAGGGAATTGTAGTATTCATGGAGCGAAAATCTGTTTCAAACTCCCTTTCTGCCCTGCTCCTAAGAGCATTGTCATACTGCTTTACAAATTGTTGCAGGCTTGTTTTAGAGTTGACATATCCATCAAAGAAAGCATGTATGCTCTCACTGCGTTGGGTGGTGGACAACCCTGCCCAAAAGTCCTTCCTCAACAAGACTGGAACCCACCTATGTTGCTCACTGAACAATCCACTTAGCCATTCATTTTGTTCAAGTTGAAATTCTTTCACAAACAAGCACCATTTCTCATTAAATTCTTCCTCTGCGAGAGTGTCATAAATGGCTTCCTTCATTGCACATTTAATTCCCTTATATGCAGCATATCCTTTGAGTTTATCAGGGATCTTTCTCATTATGTGCCACAAGCACCACCTATGACGCGTTTTGGGCAAAGCTATCCCAATTGCTTTCTGAATAGCCTTGCATTGGTCAGTTATTAGACCTCCAGGATGCTTCCCAGCCATGCATCTAACCCAGCACTCAAAAAGCCAAACAAATGATTCCGTATCTTCAGCTGAAAGCAAACCACACCCAAACAAGATCGATTGGCCATGGTGGTTTACACCCACAAATGCCGCAAATGGCATCTCATACTTATTTGTCAAATACGTTGTATCAAAACTCACAACATCTCCGAAGGCTTCATATGCAGCTCTACTCGTAGCATCTGCCCAAAATATATTTCTCACACGAAACTGATCATCAAAATCAATGTCATACCAAAAATTACAATTCAGCTCCTTCATCTTATCAAAGTAATTGACCAAAGCTTTGGCATCTCCTTCCTTCCCAATTGCACGTCTTTCCTTATTAATGTAGTTCCTCACATCTTGTTCAACAAACGGAAGATTCTCGTGCCCTCCTGCATCTTGTACAAGAGCTTGGAATGTCTTGCTGATCCTCACTCCTGCCTCATCATTTAGCTCGATAGTTCTCTTCACATGCAGACTGATATTCTTATTTGCCTTATGCATTCTTGACTTTGTGGGGCTAATATCATGACTATGGTCAAGAATAACTGATTTTATAGACCATAAACCGTCTGATGCCTTACTTGCAGTAATCTTTGCACGACATTTTGCAACTTGTGTAGGTAGTGTCTTCAATGTTGCTGGAATTTTTGACACCCGACTTCCCTCTCGTGTGCAAGCAAGCATCAGATAATTTAACTCCCCATCATCTCCTTTTTTCGAATTTCATATTTTCCATCCAAAGCCCATCACATTTGCATACTTTTGGTAAAATGCTTTTATTTCTTCAGTCGAATGAAATATCATCCCAACACTTAGCTCAACTATTTTAGTATTGCCCTTAAAGGTATCAACTTCTGGTATGAATCCAACAACCCGGTCCACATCACCACCACTTGTATCTTCCATGAAGTTTTGCTGCATATGATGGAACAACCTACACAAAATAGGAAAAGAAAATTAACTGGGCTCTGCTACAATATGAAAGAGTACCCTCCTTTGTATCATGTGTTCTTTCATTTTTATTGAATAATTCATCCAAAAATAAAATAGTCATTATCATAATTCATTACAACTTCATAATCCTCTGATAACTTACTGATAGTATAACACAACTTATTCTTTGGGATAGCTATCACTATCTACATAAGTGGTATTAGCAAAAAGCAAATAATTTAACTGGAAAAACATGTTTACCATTATCAACAAAGCACAAATGACGGATTTTATGTAGCAGCAAAAGAAAGAGAGCCTTCAAACATTCAATTGCTTCTTTAGCATTAGCAACACTCCTAAAAACTCCTAAAAACATGCTGCATAGGAAGTAGACAGTATCAAAGTATATACCAACATAAATTACATGAATTTGACATTTTCCATCAAAGTCACAAAGTATATTTAAGCTAGATTGCTGAGGTTTTGCTTCATCCCCACGTGGGAAATGACTTGATATGCCTAAGTAAGCACCTGCACTTAGTTGGTAACTATACCTAAAAAGCTAGTAACTTTAGTTTAATAAGCTAGTAACATTTTTAACAAGCTGGTAACTTTTCAGGAACTAAGTTTTGGTTCTATTTCCCTTGGAGAATAGATGGGTGTATCCAAACAACTTAAAATCACACTCCTTCATGCTAGGTTAGTCAGGGGAGCTTCATTCCCACATGGGGAGTGACTTGATATGCCTAAGTAAGAACCTGCATTTGGTTGGTAACTATATCTAAAAAGCTAGTAACTTTAGTTTAATAAGCTAATAACTTTTTTAAAAAGCTGGTAACTTTTCAGGAACTAAGTTTTGGTTCTATTTCCCTTGGGGAATAGATGAGTGTATCCAAACAAGTTAAAACCACAATCCTTCATGCGAGGTTAGTTAGGGGAGCTTCATTTCCACATGGGGAGCGACTTGATATGCCTAAGTAAGAACCTGCATTTGGTTGGTAACTACACCTAAAAAGCTAGTAACTTTAGTTTAATAAGCTAGTAACTTTTTTAAAAAGCTGGTAACTTTTCAGGAATTAAGTGTTGGTTCTATTTCCCTTGGGAAATGGATGGGTGTATCCAAACAAGTTAAAACCACACTCCTTCATGCTAGGTTACTCAGGGGAGCTTCATTCCCATATGGGGAGTGACTTGATATGCCTAAGTAAGAACCTGCATTTGGTTGGTAACTATACCTAAAAAGCTAGTAACTTTAGTTTAATAAGCTAATAACTTTTTTAAAAAGCTGGTAACTTTTCAGGAACTAAGTTTTGGTTCTATTTCCCTTGGGGAATAGATGAGTGTATCCAAACAAGTTAAAACCACACTCCTTTATGCTAGGTTAGTTAGGGGAGCTTCATTCCAATATGGGGAGTCACTTGATATGCTTATATAAGAACCTGCATTTAGTTGGTAATTACATCTAAAAAGCTAGTAACTTTAGTTCGATAAGCTAGTAACTTTTTTAAAAAGCTAGTAACCTCTCAGGTACTGAGTTTTGGTTCTATTTTCCTTGGGGAATGGATGGGTGCATCGAAACAAGTTAAGACTACACCCCTTCATGTTAGGTTGGTGAGGGGAGCTTCATTACCATGTGGGGAGCGACTTGAAATGTCTAAGTAAAAACCTGCACTTGGTTGGTAACTACACCTAAAAAGCTAGTAACTTTAGTTCAATAAACTAGTAACTTTTTAAAAAAGCTGGTAACTTTTCAGGTACTGAGTTTTGGTTCTACTCCTAATTTGCATTTTCCACCAAAATCACAAAGTACATATAAGCTACATTACATGTTTTCAATTATTCATACTTTGATCTCTTTAGACACATTGACAAGAAGCTTACCAAGATAAAAAGGTCCAAAATTGTTGCCTTCACTACATCCTATATGTCTCCTTTTCATATAGGGAGTGAATCTTTTATAAGAGAGTAAAACAATGATGGTCTTCTATGTTTATAACAAGATGTTCAGTTCATGAATAAATGTGCAGATTACTTACTTTGCCTAAAGCATGACAAATGTTCGCTAAACAATCTTTTAACCAATAATCAAGACAATCTTTGCTAATATTTCTACTGATTACAAAAAACCATGCTAAGTGACTACCAAATTTGACCCTCAATGACACTCATTATGTTACCCTGACTTATTGTTGGGAAGAAATATAGCTATCACTTTGAAAGTCCCTAATTATGAGGACTTTTTTTGACAATCATAACAAGAAGGACATTATGCAACTGCAACATATAGTGAACCTTAACCAACTCAAAGTGAAAAAGTAGAGTTTTCATTACTGCTGTACTAAACAAAGCAAAGCAACTAAAGATTAATCCATTTATGGAAAGTCATTTTGACAAACTCCTCCACTGATGACTGCTCATTTTCAAACTACCAATGATTAAGCAAGTTCTCATATTTTGCATAATTCCCAAAAGAAAACACATACATCAAAGAGAGGTAAAATCATCAACACAAATGGGTTTACTAAACAGATACAGTTTTCAGTTCAGAGATACATGGGTTTTCAACAATAATCATACATGAAAGTTACTAGCTTGTTTGGATGCACAGTCTTCAGCGGCAAAGAGAAGTTATAAGCCGAAGAGAAGAAGAAACAGTAGCACACGCTTACCAGAGGCAAGAGGACGTGAGCGTGGAATCGGAACTGCAAACTCAAGCAAAGTGTTTGACCTATTGCTTCTGCCGTCAGAGTCTTCAGAGTGAGAGAAGGAGCTTCAGAGCGAGAGAAGAAGCTAGACGCGTTTTGCTTCCTTTGATTCTGCTACCTTCGCGTTTTGCTTCCTTTGATTCTGCTACCTTCAGAAGGAGTGACAGAGGAAGCTATAGAGTGCCAGAAGAAGCTAGACGCGTTTTGCTTCCTTTGATTCTGCTACCTTGAGAGGGAGTGAGAGAAGGCGTGAGACTGGGATCTTTTTTCACTGTTTCTTCTTCTATTTTTCCCGCTCTACTCCACTTGCTCTACTCCACTTTTGTCATTTTCTTTATTTTCATACGGTGTCAACCGTATGTGTCGCCCAAAGGTGGGCCAAATAACAGCCCTCAAACCAGCTCATCCACTTACTAGTCAACAGGACGCCAAACTCGGACCAAATTAAAGTCTCTATTATTCTCTATATATAGCGCGTACGAGTTTGAAGCAACCACATCAAGGAAACAATATGGGTTCAGAAAAATGTGCATATTCAAAGCATTATATTTTGGTGCATGGGACTTGCCATGGCACTTGGAGCTGGTACAAGCTCAAACCACGCCTGGAATCTGCTGGCCACCATGTTACAGTGCTCGACCTTGCTGCTTCTGGCACCAACCTGAAGAAGCTTGAAGATGTTAATACTCTTTCTCAGTACTCTGAGCCTTTGTTGGAGCTTTTGGCCTCGCTTCCCCAAAATCAAAAGGTGGTTCTCGTGGGGCATAGCCTTGGAGGACTCAACATTGCCCTTGCCATGGAAAAATTCCCCCAAAAGGTGGCGGTTGGTGTTTTCTTGACAGCTGTTGTGCCGGACATTGAGCACAAACCATCCTATGTGTTGGAAAAGGTTTGCTTCTGTGCCTTGGAGAGACTTCTTGGAAATTTATTTCAATTTTTTCATCCAACGCATGTGCAATATGTTACAAAATCAGATTTATAATTGTATTATATATTCAAAGTTTCAAACAGATCCATCTTAATAACTAGATATATGTGGCATTAATTACATAGTAATCATGGGCCCGTGGCCATTAATTGGTCAAGTCGAATTCTGAAAACTTTTGTGAATTAATAAAGCATACATTCTTTTGGGGGAATTCATATCCCCACATTCTTCACATTATCACATAGTCCTTTACATGTTTTTCTTATCTTCTGAGAAAGGGAAAGATAATTACGCTAATCTTTACCATTATGTTTTTCAACTTCAGTACAGTGAGAGCATACCAGCGGCTGCATGGTTGGACACCGAATTCTCGCAATGTGGAAACAAAACATCCATGCTATTTGGTCCCAAGTTCATGTCCACGAAGCTCTACCAGCACTCCGCCGCTGAGGTAACTAATTACATTTTGCTTCAGCTACTCCCTTGTCTCTACTTATGCGCGCAGTTATACCTAAAGAATATAATACAGATAGTAAATGATTTGGGCTCCACCATTACAAGTTTCAACTTTCAAATGTGTAATATAATAAATGATATGATGATTGGATTTTGCAGGATCTTGAATTGGCCATGACTTTATTAAGGCCTGGGTCACTCTTCATTGAAGACTTGTCCCAAGAAAAGAACTTCTCTAAACAGGGATATGGGTCAGTTCCACGTGCTTTTATTGTTTGCTCTGATGACCTAGGGGTTCCATTAGAATATCAGCTCTGGATGATCCAAAATGCTGGGATTAATGACGTGCTGGAGATCAAAGGCGCAGATCATATGGCTATGCTTAGCAAGCCACAAGAACTTTGCGATTCTCTCCTACAGATAGTCAGTAAATACACATAAATTCATATCATGAAGCAGGCTTTAGTGATTTTTTTCTTTTTCTTATTTATTTTTTTGTTAATTGTTGGGTTTGAATCATACGAATTTCTCGTTTGGAACAACGACCGTCGAGACACATCAATAAAGTGATATTGTTTGTAGAGTTACTGTTATTTGTATATAATTTTTTCATATAAGATATTATATTTTTTGAGTTATATTATTTGTATAAGTTTTTATTTTTATTTTTATATCAACTTACTCCCATTTATAATTATATGAGTATGAGACTTAAATCAAATATAATTTACACTCCGTTCGATGATGGATAATAGTGTATCAGCATAGAGGCTAAATTTTTTTTAATACAAATAATATTTCTTATATCTTTCTTCTAAAAATATGCAACACAATACTTTTTTGATTTAATTTAAATATATTATCAGTGTAAAAATTTTTTATATAGATATCTAATCATATATTGATACATCAACAAAAGTTTTTAACATAACCACCTACTACTTTAATGGTCATGCAAATAGAAGGTTTGGATTAGATGATAATATAAAAAAAATTTACACTGTCAGTGCACCCCAATTAAACTCAAACTTTTTTTACTTCAATACACATGTATCTCGATTATATGTGTTCAAATAATTTTTTCCTTCTTGCAACTTGTGTTTTTATTTTTCCCAGTACTTACTAAATATTTTAGTTAAAGATCTCATGTCAAAAAGTATAGGAAAATTTCGCAAGACCAAAATAATTTAGCAAAAACATAGCAATTGAAGTGAGCATGCAGTTTGATTCATAAAACATACTATTTTTTTGGAGAAATACCTTTTGTACTCACTTTATATGGAACATTGTATCAACTAATATTTCATTCATGTCTACACTTCATCCAATAGTAAATAGAGTATAAGTCAGCACGATGTTCCATACAAAGTAAGTATAACTAATTGAATAACTTTATTGAAGAAACTTTTTTACAAAATTAATTGTTGGATTGAAAGTTCATGTTATAGATCATGTTTATAAAATTTCACATTAATCAAAAATCGTTTAATGCACTTCTCATATGCATTTAAATCAATGTAATAAGCACTTCTTAAATGTATGTAAAAATGTACTATTTGATCATATCCTCAATAATGTTAAATTTTTTAAAAATTTGGTACAAATAATCTATATAATATGTTTTTATAATTCAACAGTTGAATTAATAAGAACTATATTATATAAAAAGTTATTAAAGCTTTACGTATGCCAAAGAATAAAGTGTCAAATTGATCCTTAACCAAAATATTATAAAAAAAATTCATCCTCCATAAATGAAAATCTCGAGTATAATATAATTGAAAATATGGGTAAAATTTAGTCATTTATAAGGATAGATTAGTCTCTCTAAAATAACAAGTGATTGGTAATCAAAATTCTTCAGCATTTGGTCAAGCTGTTTTTGCTGTGATAGGCCCCAAGAATCCTAGTGATAAGAAGAAACAGGACAAAAAGGATTGTCCCTTGTGTTCTCATTGCGGTATTTTAGGACATTCAATTGACAAATGTTACAAACTCCATGGGTATCCCCATGGTTATGGCAAAGGAAAGCCTAAATAGGCTGCTCATTGTGTCACAGATTCTTCCACACTTGTTGATCTTGTTGAATTGGATTCTGCTATGCCTATGACACAAGCTCAATTATCAACATTTGGTCTCTTTATTAAGTGCACAGTTTGCCCAACCTATTCTTGAGGTCTCTGCTTCCTCCAACATGGTTTCAGTAGGTATTGCCTTTTTTGCTTGCCATATCCAATCAAAGTTAGGGCATAATTCTTGGATTGTTGATGGTGGTGCAACTTCTCACATTACTTCTTCCCTTGATTTTTTTCTAGTTATTCTTCCTAATAACACCATTATTCCAGTATATTTTGTTGGTGTAGTTATTTTTTCTAACTCTCTTACTTTGTCACATGTTCTTTACATTCCTAGTTTTAAAGTCAATTTGCTTCTAGTACCTGCTTTGCTTGTTGATTCTCATCACAACATTGTCTTTACTGCTACTTCTTATCTCATCCAGGACAGCACTGCCTTGAGGATGAGTAGCAAGGGTGAGTTGACTAGAGGGTTTTATGTCTTGCAACAATTCTCCTATGCAACCTCAAATGTTGTTTGCCAAGTCAGTTTAGTCAATAATGTTTCTACAAAAAGGTGGCATGCTAGGCTCGGTCACATCTCTAATAAAGTTTTACATTTTTTTGAGTCATACACTTTCTTTAGCTAATCTTGTTGTAAATGATTGCACCGTTTGTCCATTAGCTAAACTTAGAAGACTTTCATTTGTTTCTAGTAATAACATGTCTAGTGCCTTCTTTGATTTGATACATTGTGATGTCTGGGGCCCTTACCATGTCCCAACATATAATGGCAAGAAGTATTTTCTGACCATAGTTGATGACCATACTTGTTTTACTTGGAGTTATTTGTTAACTAACAATAATGAAGCCATTGGTTTTATTGTTAGTTTCTTTCAGTTAATTGAAACACAGTTTGGCAAAGTGATTAAGCAAATGCAGTTAGATAATGTAAAGGAGCTTACATTGACCAATTTTTTGAAGGGAAAGCTTGTTATACATCAATTTTCTTGTGCTCACAGAGCTCAGTAAAACGTTGTGGTAGAAAGGAAGCATTAACACTTATTGAACATAACTCGAGCACTCTATTTTCAGTCCAAGGTGCCTATCTCTCTATGGGGTGAGTATGTTGTCATTGCTACTTTCCTTCTCAATCAAATTCCTAGTCCTTTGCTTAAGTCCAAGACTCTTTATGAGATGTTATTTGGTAAACCCCTTGATTACTATTCTTTGAGGACATTTGGTTGTCTTTGCTATGCATCCACCATTCCTTCCTTGAGACACAAATTCAGTCCTAGAGCCATTCCATCAATCTTTGTGGGTTATTTGGTTGGTTACAAACTTTACAACTTACAATCCAAACAATTTTTCATATGTCGAGATGTTTGATTTCATGAACACATTTATCCTTTTCAGCTTGTTCCTTCTTCTACACTTGTTATGGATCCCTTTGTTGATCTTGCTATTCCTTTACCTCAACTTGATACCTCTGCCATTCCCCCATAGCCTAACCAACTAGCTTACCCTCCCAATGATCCATTACATGTAGTGGACAATGTTGAAGCTACCCTTGCTCCTTTAAGGAGGTCTTCTCGGGTAGTTAGGCCCACTTTTACCTTCAATAGTATGATTGCAATTTAGTGACTACTCCATATCCTATTTGCAACCATGTCAATCATGATCGATTGAGTAAGTCCTATAAGGGTTTTGTTATGCAAGTTTAAGCAACCTTTGAACCCACCTTTTACCACCAAGCAGTCAAATTTACCCATTAGAGACAAGCAATGCATGAAGAACTCCAAGCCATGGATTATATTAAGACTTGGACTGTGGTACCTCTGCCTCCTCACAACGGCAACCATTTGGTTGTTGAAACTTGCATAACAAAACCCCTATAGGACTTTCTTTCTCATTGCAAAATTCACCACTGTCCGAATCCTTCTAAGTGTGGTTACTGTTCGCGGCTGGAATTTGTTGCAGTTAGATGCGAATAACGCCTTCCTCAATGGCAATTTATTCAAGGACGTGTATATGGACATTCCTTTGGGGTATCTCGCTCAAGGGGAGGGATTAGCTTGTAAGCTTAACAAATCCATTTTTGGATTACAACAAGCTTCCCGCCAATGGCTTCACAAGTTTTCTACCATTCTTAGTTAACACCCTCCTAAACACAATCTATGCTTAAATCATAATATTATACTCAGGAGTATGTTATTGTTAGTACTTTACCTTTATTATAATTTATTAATTAGGTCATAGTGCAGATCAATTTATCTAAATTTGCGAAATCATTATTTAACCTATTCATAAAATAGCATATGATATAAATTGCACAAGATAACATGTGTATGTCAGGAAGTCGGAAAATAAAAGTGCTGCAATAAAGTTTACAGTAAATTTTACAAGACATTTACAAAATATATACACATCTCATGTATCTATGATAAGTTCGGGGTACAAAACAGAGGACCGGTGAAAACATATATTTAGCCTATGCCATATAAAGCAATGTCTATACATGTCCCCATAGGGACTACAAGTAATCATCAGGTACATATAAGAAAAAGAAAACAGAAACTACGTCTATATCCCAAGGTCATATAAAAAGATACCAAAAGAGAGCCACTCTGTACATACTACTATCTCAAAAGCAGTCTGGCATTCTCTTCTAGACAGAGTCAAAAGACAAGAACCTGTTCTCCATGACTCTTGCAAACCCAAGGCCACTAGCTAAATATTCACTATCTAAGTCAAAGGAAGAGGAGGTTGCGCTCATCTCGAAAGGATTACTCTTAGGAGGTGAAGGTGATGCATGCTGAGGTGGTGCAGCAGCTGGCTGGACAGGGTGAGAGTGTATGGCTATAAGATGGGCCATGTATAAAAGGATCCCCTGGAACGAGGTTACAAGGTCAAAAAGTGGGCTAAAAATAGGAACGACAAAGGCACACTGGAAAAATATGTACAAACGGATGCGGGGAGTAGTTGTGAGATACAAGGAGTCTAGGACATGGTCATAGTGCTAGTGCCACTCAAGCATCTCGGCAAAGAACACTATCGCTGCCATCGCAATCATCTGAGAATGACACAGAATAGTGAGAATTCAAAAATTCTAAGTAGGATTTCCTAGACTATCATCAGTGACGCCACATCCATTCTCAACTGCTTTGATTTATTTTAGAAAAATGTGAATAGTATAAATGATAGATCATACATTCTAGTTTTATAATTTGAAACCATATTATCCGAAATAGAGTTCATTTTATTCATACAGTTGGTAAACAAAGAAAGAATCTGATCATAGACATAACAGGCTAAAGAACAAGTAAATAATTTGCATATATGAATGTAACTAAACTTTTAATGCAAGTGCACTTGTCTTTCTTTAACTTTCTTTACTTAACACACCTAGGCGTTACGTATCATCGTCCCTAGGATGGCTGCATGGGTCTGCACTTGAGTATTATATATCGTTGTCCTCAAAGTACAACCTCTCTTATCTTCCTTTACTTGGTCCCTTGGAGGTGAATGGCCTTTCTAACCTCTAGATAATGGCCTGTTTGTCAGAACCAAACTCGTTTCTACACAGGACCCACCGACTTATTCCCCTTAAATCTAATCAGGGGCTAGCCCAAGTAATATGGAATCTTAATTATGTCTTAGATCATACTTTCATGAATGAATATGCTTGAGGAATTATGCTCATGGTGTATGATTCATATAATTCTCCATAGACAAACAGTATCATTCTAGCCAGCTAGTCACAGTAAATAGATTTATAATGTCAATACATCAATATCATATCAGTATATTAGAGAGTTCCATCAAAAGTTCAGCCAATGGCTCTTTATGACTTATAAGGTTTCTAACCTTTAAAGTTGTCAATTCAGCTTAATTTCTTCAATTCTGCCTTGTTCTTGTAAATTGCATCAAAATTTCATTTTAACTCACTTTGATTTGAAATTTTAATATGTTGTATTCTTATTAGTCTACTTTTAAATATCTTTGATCATTAAATTTTGAAGTGTATAAGTTGAGTTATTAAAGTTTTACTTAAGGTTGCCTTATTTTAGGATAAACTTAAGCACCTAAATTTAGAAAATCACTAAAATTTCATATTTTATCATTTTCATCCAAATTTTATACCAAATTGTAGCTAATTGGATTATATTTCAATCACAATAAGTTTCATCCTAATTGGGCAAGTAGAGCTCAAGTTATGAGCTCCTCAAGTAGGTTACCCTGTTTCAACCATAACAGAGCATGGGTCAACTTTAGTGAATTACTGGGAACAACGTACTTAATATCTAAGTTTGAAATTTTTATGAAATGGTTATTTATGTGTTAGCTTCCTAAAAAAATTGGTCTCACTTGAATTTGAGATATGTAGGATAAGAACCACTATTCGCTGTTAGGGTTTATCTCACAGCATTTCTATTTGTGTGCTCTTTTGGTGTTTGATCAATTTTTCAACCCAAATCAATAATTCTTATCTTAAATCACTCAAAACAAGTCATATTAACATCAAATAAAATCAAATAAAGGATGACATAAGAAAACCTAGAAGTCGCATAAATCCTAGAAATCTATTAATCTAAGAAATCCTACCTCTAATCCAACTTGTAGCTTCTAAATTTAAGTTTTCTTGATGGCTTTCTTCACTAAAGCTTCAAGATGGTGATGACTTCTCTTTTTCTCCGGCTGAAACTATAGGGTCCAAAGGTAAGGAGCTTATGAGGTTGTCTTGAGTTTTTTTTAAGGAACACAAAGAAAGAGTGGAAAGTTTGGTGGAAAAGAGACAAGATTCACTTAGAACTTTGGGTGGAGATGGAGAAGTGTAAGAAAGGAATGAAGTTGAAGAAAGAAATGGATGGTAGAGGTTTATGGAGGGTGGCTGAATTTCTCTTAGGGACAAGGAGGGAAGAATTTTGATTCTTATGTCTTAAGTTGGAAGAATTGAAAAAGAATAAGATTGGTGGATTCAAAAGGAAATTTAAATTTTGTTAAGTTTCCAAATTTGTGGCCATGATTTGGCCATCTAGCATAGGTTAGATGGAAAATTTTTAGCCACATATTCTAGGGTTTTCAATTGATACTCATGGTATCCTACAGTACAGATTCCTACCAATTCAGTTCTTACGCTATAAAACACCACTATTCAACTGATTTCCCTTAAACTAACAAACATCGCTAATTGTCTACATAAAATTTTTCTATAAAGAAACTCAAATTTGTCTAACCTTAATAGATGCATTTTGATATTGATTACTCATATATCTATAATGCATCAAAATAAATCAATTAATAGTATTAGTCAGGTGTACTATTCTTCAAGATATTACACTTACTAATCACGGCTTCATTCAATCCAAGAGTGATTACTCTATTTTCCACACGAGTTTAGGCTCTCCTTTGGTACTTCTATTAGTCTATGTGGATGATATTTTTGTTGCTGGAACAAGTGCTACCATGGTTCATCAGGTACAACTACAGTTGCAAAGTTTGTTTAAGCTCAAAGTATTTGGTGACCTTAAATATTTTCTAGGCTTGGAAATTGCTTGATCCTCCAAAGGTATTTACTTATCTCAACATAAGTACACTTTGACTCTTTTGCAAGATATTGGTTTCCTTGTGTCCAAGCCTGCCTCCTTGCCTGTGGCCCTTAACTTGAAGTTGAGTGCTAATGATGGAGAGCCCCTTGTTGATGGTTCTTTATATTGGCTAGCTCATGTATTTGACTATATCTTGGCTAGATATAGCATATTCCGTGCATAAGCTTAATCAATTCATGTCTAATCCGAGGTCCACTCATCTTGATACAGTCCACCATCTCCTTCGGTATTTAAAGGCTTCTCCGAGTCAAGGATTGTTGTTTTCTGCTTATTCCTCCTTACATCTCATGGCTTATGCTGATGCTGATTGGGGTAATTGCTTGGATACCTTTGGGTCAACAACTAGCTTTTGTGTGTTTCTTGGTGACTCCCTTGTGTCTTTTGAAGTCTAAGAAACAAGCCACAATTTCGCGCTCTTCAGCAGAAGCAGAATAACGGGCTTTAGCTAATGTAGCTAGTGAGGTGACTTGGTTGGTGGCTTTGCTTAAGGACTTTGAGGTTTAGATTGAAGCTGCTATGGTTTATTGTGATAATCAAGCAGTGATTCGCCTTTCTATGAACCTTGCCTTCCATGAACGCTCCAAACACATTGAAATATATTGCCACTTTATTAGTGAAAAGGTGAATTTTGGTCTCCTTTGGTTAGTCCATGTCCAGATTCACCAACAGCTTGCGGACTTAATCACCAAACCAGTGTCACTCAATCAATTCCAGAGTTTATTATCCAAGATAGGAACCATAGACATATACTTCCCACCTTGAGGGGGAGTATTAAGTGATGTATATTTATGTATAGTTCATTAACTTGAGTTAGTTAGGCAGTTAGACATAATTACCCTTTGTTAATAGTTAGTTCACTAACTACACCTGTATATAAACCCTCTCATTATACTTTTTCATTCAGTTAATGAAATCTTCCTTCCTTTTCTGTTCTTCTTTGTGATTCCTCTTCGCATC
The DNA here is from genome assembly GCA_031439585.1 of Pterocarpus macrocarpus. Taxonomy (NCBI): domain Eukaryota; kingdom Viridiplantae; phylum Streptophyta; class Magnoliopsida; order Fabales; family Fabaceae; genus Pterocarpus; species Pterocarpus macrocarpus. Next base: position 27,938,160 of record CM062513.1, on the reverse strand, counting down.
TCTTCTTTACGATCCTTTTTCATGATTTCTTTCACATCCTTTGTGATTTTCTTTTGTCTCTTTCTTCGATCTAACATGCTTTAGCTGATGTAGCTAGTGAGGTGACTTGGTTGGTGGCTTTGCTTAAGGACTTTGAGGTTCAGATTGAGGCTGCTATGGTTTTTTGTGATAATCAAGTAGCGATTCACCTTTCTATGAACCGTGCCTTCCATGAATACTCCAAACACATCGAAATATATTGTCACTTTATTAGTGAGAAGGTAAACTTTTATCTCCTTTGGTTAGTCCATGTCCATACTCACTAACAGCTTGTGGATTTACTCACCAAACCAGTGTCACTCAATTAATCCAAGAGTTTATTATCCAAGATGGGAACCATAGACATATGCTTCCCACCTTGAGGGGGAGTATTAAGTGATTTATATTTATGTATAGTTTGTTAACTTGAGTTAGCTAGGCAGTTAGACACTAATTACCCTTTGGTAATAGTTGGTTCACTAACTACACCTATATATAAATCCTCTCATTGTACTTTTTCATTCAGTTAATGAAATCTTTCTTCCTTTTCTATTCTTCTTTGCAATTCCTCTTCTCATCTCTTCTTTACAATCCTTTTTCATGATTTCTTTCACATCCTTTGTGATTTTTTTTTTGTCTATTTCTTCGATCTGGTTTTCATGGAGTCAAATCAACCAGCTAACGAACATTATGTGCTTTCTTCTTCTTCTAATCATCCTAGTTTGGTCTTTGTTTCTCATCCTTTGACCAAAGAAAACTATAATTCTTGGAGTCACGCGATGCAAATGGCGTTGAATGGCAAAAGGAAGCTGGCTTTGTGGATGGATCGATTCCTTGTCCTAGTGATGATGTTACTCTAGATCAGATTGCTAATTGGTGATGTGTCAATGATGTGGTGAGTTCCTGGCTCATTAATTCAATTTCTAAAGATATTGGTGCTACTATCATCTATTGTGATTCTACTACGACTATTTGGCCCGCTTTAAAAGATATGTTTCAATAGGGTAATGGACCACAAGTCTTCAAATTGAAGTGTGAATTAGTTAATATCCGTCAAGGAGCACTATCTGTCACTCAATATTTTGCGAAGATTAAATCTCTTTTGGAGGAATTAAGTTGTTACAAGCTTGTTATTGCTTGTCAATGTGGTGGTGCAACACCTTTACAGGATTATTTTCAAAGGGTAATTAGTGTCTAACTAACTCAAGTTAATGAACTATACATAAATATACATCACTTTATAAATTTTAAATTGTAATAACAATAATGGTAAAAAGATAATAGAGAACGAGGAGAAAGAGATAATTCTATTATTGATATTCTCAAGGGCGTATCATATATGGAGCACCTAAAGGGCTATTTATAGCTAAAGGGTGAAAGATACAATATATGATTAAATAATAGATTATATCTAATCGAATCTTAACTGAATCAGGATAAAGATATGGACATCCACATTCAAATTCAAATAATATTTCACAACATTCCCCCTTGGATGTTCGTTAGGGATATGCCTCATTAAAACCTTGCTAAGAAAAAATCCATTTGGAAAAAATCTTAGTGAAGGAAAAAGAGTACAATATTCTCATAATGAGAATTGCCTTATTAAAAACCTTACCAAGGAAAACCCAGTGGACCAAAACCTTGATTAAGGAAAAAAGAGTACAGTATTTCTCCCCTCTTCAAAGTATCATTTAAGGTCTTCGAATAGGGGCATTATGATCTTGTGCACTAGTTTCTTAAAGGAAGAAGTAGGTAGTGATTTAGTAAATAAGTTTGCAAAATTATCACTTGAACAAATGTTCTGGATGTCAATTGTTCCTTGCGTTTGAAGATCATGTGTGAAGAAGAATTTTGAGAAAATGTGTTTTTGTTCTATCTCCTTTGATATATCCTTCTTTTAGCTGAGCTATTAAGATATGGACATCCATATTCAAATTCAAATAATATTTCATAATATTCACCCTTGGATGTTCGTTAGGGATATGCCTCATTAAAACCTTGTTAAGAAAAAATCCATTTGGAAAAAATCTTAGTGAAGGAAAAAGAGTACAATATTCTCATAATGAGAATTGCCTCATTAAAAACCTTACCAAGGAAAATCCAGTGGGCCAAAACCTTGATTAAGGAAAAAAGAGTATAGTATTTCTCCCCTCTTCAAAGTATCATTTAAGGTCTTCGAATTAGGGCATTATGATCTTGTGCACTAGTTTCTTAAAAGAAGAAGTAGGTAGTGATTTAGTAAATAAGTTTGCAAAATTATCACTTGAACAAATGTTCTGGATGTCAATTGTTCCTTGCGTTTGAAGATCATGTGTGAAGAAGAATTTTGGGAAAATGTGTTTTTGTTCTATCTCCTTTGATATATCCTTCTTTTAGCTGAGCTATTAAGATATGGACATCCATATTCAAATTCAAATAATATTTCACAATATTCCCCCTTGGATGTTCGTTAGGGATATGTCTCATTAAAACCTTGCTAAGAAAAAATCCATTTGGAAAAAATCTTAGTGAAGGAAAAAGAGTACAATATTCTCACAATGAGAATTGCCTCATTAAAAACCTTACCAAGGAAAATCCAGTGGGCCAAAACCTTGATTAAGGAAAAAAGAGTATAGTATTTCTCCCCTCTTCAAAGTATCATTTAAGGTCTTCGAATTAGGGCATTATGATCTTGTGCACTAGTTTCTTAAAAGAAGAAGTAGGTAGTGATTTAGTAAATAAGTTTGCAAAATTATCACTTGAACAAATGTTCTGGATGTCAATTGTTCCTTGCGTTTGAAGATCATGTGTGAAGAAGAATTTTGGGAAAATGTGTTTTGTTCTATCTCCTTTGATAGATCCTTCTTTTAGCTGAGCTATACGTGCCACATTATCCTCATATAAAATTGTTGGAGTTTCTTCCTTATAAGATAATCTACATGACACTTGAACATGTTGATTCATTGCTCTCATCTAGAATCATTCACAACTTGCTTCATGTATTGCAATTATTTTAGCATGATTTAAGGAAGTAGCAGCTAGAGTATGTTTAGTGGATCTCTATGATATGGCCGTATTACCATACATAAATAAATAATTTGTTTGAGATTTGCCTTTATGTGGATTTGATAAATATCCTACATCTGCATAGCCAACTAATTGTGACTTGGATTAAAACGAATAAAATAATCCCATGTTAATTGTTTCACAGACGTATCAAAGGATATGCTTAATTCCATTCCAATGCTTTCTAGTTGGATAGGAACTATATCTTACTAATACACTTACAGGAACTGCTATGTCAAGTTGTGTATTATTGGCAAGATACATAAGTTCTCTTATGGCATGAAAATATGGTACTTCAGGACCAACAATTTCTTCTTTACCTTCCTGAGGACAAAACGGATCATTTTTCACATCCAATGATCTTACAAGCATTAGGGTACTTAATGGATATGATTTATCCATATAAAATCTCTTAATGGATATGATTTATCCATATAAAATCTCTTAAGAATTTTCTCTGTGTAAGTTGATTAATGAACAAAGATTCCATTTGTTAAATGCTCGATCTACAGGCCAAGGCAAAATTTTGTCTTCCCAAGATCTTTCTTCTCAAACTCTTCTTTTAGATCTTTCATGACCGTGGGAACTTCTTCAAGAGTTCCAATAATATTTAAGTAATCAACATACACAGCAATTATAATGAATCTAGATGCAAATTTCTTTATATAAACATGAGGGCTAATAGCATCATTCTTAAACCCCTTCTTGGTCAAGTACTCATTGAGATGGTTATACCACATCCGTCCAGATTGCTTTAGACCATATAAAGATCTTTGCAACCTAATTGAATGGATTCTCTAGGAACGTTCATTAGACGTTGATATCTTTATTCCTTTAGGGATTTTCATGTAAATATCAGTATCTAATGAACCATATAGATAGGCCATGATGATATCCATTAGATGCATATTTAGCGTATTATGTGCAGATAAGCTTATCAAATATCGAAACATAATTGCATCCACTACTAGAGAATACGTTTCACCATAATCTATGCCAGATCTTTGTGAGAAACCTTATGCTACAAGTTGAGCTTTATAACATATAATCTCATTTTTTCTCATTTCGTTTTCTCACAAATATCCATTTGTATCCTATGGGTGTTACACCTTTTAGTGTTTGGACTACAGGCCCAAAGACTTCACGTTTTGCAAGTGAGCTTAATTCATCCTTCATGGCTTCTTTCCATTTTGGCCAATCATCGCTATGTCGGCACTCTTCGATGATTATTGGCTCAAGATGCTCATTTTCATGCATAATATTTAGCGCTACATATATGCAAATATATTGTAGACAACAATTTCTCTTTGATTCAATATTTCTCCTATAGAGACAGTTTATTGAGATCTCATCATTTTCAATATCTTGACTACTTTCATGTACCTGAATGTCTTCTAGCATTTCAATTATGTCAGAAATTTGGACTACAGGAAGAGTCCTTATTGTGTCTCTATCCTGTTCTATAGAAAGAGTATCACTATTAGAATCATTTGACTCCATAAAATCACTTCCCCTATTTCTTTTTCAAGGATTTTCATTTATGGAACCGATTGATCTACTACGCTTCTAGTGTGTGATTCTCCAATAGGGACATTAATTTGAATTAGGGCATTTTCAACTAACATATAGGATTTACTTATCCTTTTTATATTAGGAAATGCATTTGGCAACTCGTTTACTATTCTTTGCAAATGTATAATATTTTGAACATCTAGTTCACTTTGCCTTGTTCAAGGATCTAAATAGAGTAAATGTGATGCATTCCAATTTACTTCTTTTCCTAGTTGACTACTCTCTGCCCCTAATGTTGCAAACATTATCAAATTGACATTCTACAAATTGAGCCTTAAAGACATCTCTTATTTGTATTTCAAGATATTTGATTATATAGAGAGAGTTATATCCAATATATATTCCCAATTTTCTTTGGGACCCTATTTTGGGGCGATAAAGTAAGCCAAACATATATCCACATCCGAAAATTCTTAAATGGGAAATATATGGCTATTGGCCAAAAGCTAATTGCAGGGGAAAGAATTGATAGTAACTTATTTGCCTTATATAAATAAGTGCTACAACATGTAAAATAACATGCACTCAAGTAAAATTTGGGAGATTTGTTCTTATAAGCATTGGTCTAGAAACCAAGTGGAGGCATTTTGGTAGCAAGTGGCGCAGCCTACTCCAAATTATAATTTTAAAATACTTAATTACACTAAATTTGAAGTATAGTGCAACCAAGGTTGTCTCACATGGAAGTTGTTGCTATCTAGTTAAGTAATAAGGGTCTGTGCAAACATGCAGTAAATAAGCTATAAAAGAAAATTAGGTGAAAGTAAAAACACTAGTTCAAAGAGTTCTTTAGGCATAAGGTGAATCAATCATTAACGCACAATATATCAAACACATGGAGTGTGGCTAATTTGAGCTATTAGAGAGAACTCTACTAACAACTCCATAATTCTACCTAGTGAACTCTAGGAATTCAACCAATATATAGTTGATTAGATAATTGAGACCTCAACTCTAATTAAACTATGTTGATTTCTAGCCCCAATTGTATTAGCCTAGGTTTGAACCTAAACCCAATTCCTAATTCTTTAATTAATCAAGTTCATGCAAATTAACCAATTAGTAATCACTCAACTAATTCCACAATCATAAACCTTTATATCAATACCATTCAATGTAAGTATACAAATTAAAGAGGGTTAAGAATCAAGAAAACAAATATGATTAAGATTCAAGCATAGGGTTTCAAGATTACCACCATAATGCCCTTGGAGTCTCCTTGAACTAGCTTGAAGTTCTACTCCTCCATAGCAATGAAAGTTACAAAATAGAAACCAAAACAAGTATCTTACAAAATGAAAGGAAAAGAAAAGAAAGAAGAGGAAAGGAGAAGAGAAGAGAGAAAAATGAAAAATGTTGGAGAGGAGTGTCCTCGCGTCTTTGTTCTCTCTCTTCTTATCAGACCTCAAATGTGAATATCCAACATTTCCCTTTAGCCCAAATTAATCCTCTGTCTCTTAGCTTTAAGTGGACACCCAATTTGCTTATTTGGTCTTGAAATGAGAGAGTTATGGCCCAATCTTTGTAGTATGTCTAGGTTGTACCTTTATTCGTGTCAGTCAAATTCAATAGCCAATAAGTCCATTAATGTGTCACTATTTTGGAGAGTGTTCTCATATGAATTGAAGCTTATATCTTAGCTTTCAAATGGCATCAGTTTCATCTCAATCCAATGTCTACAACTCAAGTTATGGCCCAATTAGTGCACACTGCTCAGGTTCCAGTGCAACAGCCCTATTCTAATTTCGTGGCCCAATTCATCCTAATAGACATCTGCATTAGTTTTTGACTTCTACATCAAAATTGTAGATCTTTCTCTCAACTTTCCTACAATATAAAATTTGTAATTTTTAGAGGTCGATAACTCAAAATATGCTCAAAATACAGAACAGTATAAATTTGTAATAATGCTGAAAAATACAACTAAGCCCAAATTCATAAAATGTGTCTAATATTGATCAATTAAGTACAAAAGAGATCCAATAAACTAAAAATGAAGGTTAATCCATGTATCAAAATATTACTTATCATATTTCATAAATGATTCTAGTAGCCCATTATGTGTATGAAAATAAACAACTAGATGTTCAACATTTATATCATCAACCATAAAATAAGCATTAAAAGCTTGAAAAGAAAATTCACTAGCATCATCAAGACGAATTATTTTGATTGGATCATCTAGAAATTGTGCTTAGTTGAATAACTTGTGCAAGCAATCTTGCAAACTCCAGGTTGCGAGAAGATAATAAACAGACTTGTGACTGTTTCATAGATGCATATATTAAAATCATAAAATATCCGAAAAGTCCACATGGTGGTTGAACTAGTCCACATATATCACCTTAAATTTCTTTCATGAATTCAGGAGATTCAAATCCAATCTTTGCTTGTGATGACCTTACAATTAGTTTAACTTGAGAATACGCAGTACAAAAAAACTTATTAGGTTGAAGAATCTTCTGGTTCTTCAATGAGTGTCCATATGAGTTTTCAATAATGTTTCATATTATTATTGCTCCCAAATGTCCCAACCAATTATGCCAAATGATAAATTAAATCATTTGGGTTATTAAACTTCTGGTTTACTATAACATGTATTCAATTGTACTAATATTAGTTAGTAAACTTCTGGTTTACTGTAACATGTACTCAATTGTTCTAATATTAGTGTAATATAAATCGAAAGAAAGTACAAGTAATTTCTTTACTACAACTTTCTTTCTCAGAGTGCAAGTTATAATATGGAGGTACTCATTACTTCCCTTACTTCTCATCTTAATATGATATTCATTTTGGCAAATATCTTTAAAACTCAATAAATTTATTCAAGAAACAAAATTATTACTCTTCCAGAGCATATGAATGTATTAAAACTCAATAAGTTTATTCAAAAAACAAAATAGTAGCTCTACCGGAACTTACAAATATATTAAAACCCAAGAAGTTTCTTCAGGAAACAAAATAATAGCTCTTCTAGGGCCTTCAATCATCTAATAATGGTATTAAAATATATCTTGCTTTTAAGAATAGTTTGTGTACTTATACTATCCACAAGACATATATTTATACTATTTATCTTGATTATTTTTAATAAAGAAGTATATCAATATAACAATTGTACATGATAGCGCCATACAATGGCGCTATCAACATTATTAATTTACATTAATTGATGTAAATTTAAATCCTAAGTTATATTCAAGCAAATCAACAACTTTTGTTTCTTCATATCTCAAAAGCCTTGAAATTTTAAAAGTTGGATTTAAAAACACTTATCAATAATAGGAGGTTATCAACAACTTAGATTTAAAATGGAAAGTAATGATTTAAACTTCATAAAAATGTAAACTTGAATTTAAAAGCATATTAACAATTTGAAAATTCAAATATAGTAACTCTAATTGATACTTGATAAAGATCAAGCAAAATGTCTCTACGTACAACAGGTACATGGCCAATGTACTTTGATGCCACAGTGATATTATTTATTTTCTTCTAACTCAATCATAATTTTGATTGGAACCATGACCTCTGCCACTATTGGGGTTATAATTTGTTATATTCACTTCAGGGAATAGAGCAGAACTAACTAGGCGGGTTGCATATTTTTTTATGGGAAACTCATTATTTCATTTAACCACAATAAGGCTTGAAATTAATTCAAAATATTTTGTAAAACCCTTTACTTGATGTTGCTACTATAGGAGCACATTCGAGGAATGAAAAGTCGAGAATATCTTTTTCTAACATATCTATATTAGTAATATCCGCCCTCCATAATTTAAATTGGGAGGTAAATCTATAACATTATTGTGTTATATTTACTAATAGATTTAAAATCTTGTAACCCGCAAATAAATCCAATTCATATATTTGCTTTAGGCAGCTCTAAAGATCGATAGGATCTTTTAAAGTAAAATATTCAAATATTAATCTTTTATGAAAGTGAAAATAAAGAAAAATCAATGCTTTTGCGCAATCTTTCTAGGATGCAGCGTTTCCTTAATGGTATCTTCAAGATCCATTAAATCAAGATAGATTTTGTGCAATCCTACTAAGATGTGAAAATATTTGCTTATTTAATGGTGTCTCCAAGACCCATTGAATTAAAATAGATTTTGCATGATCCTACTGGGATGCAATGTTTCATTGTTTAATGGTGTCTTTAGGACCTATTGAATCAACACGAATTTTAGCATCTATAATTCAAAACAAATACTTTTTTTGCGAAATATCAAGTATCACAAATTCATGATTGAAAAAGCTTGACATGGTTAAAGTGTCTTATCTCAAGCCTTCACTTATAATATGATAGAGATTTTACTTATAATATGATAGAAACTCGTGCTGATAACTTGTTATAAGAATAATATTAGAAGAGAATAGAGAAAGAGGAGAAAGAGATAATTCTAATATTAATATTCTCAAGGGAGTGTCATGCATGGAGTACTAAAAGGGCTATTTATAGCCAAAGGGTGATAAATACAATATATGATTAAATAATAAATTCTATCCATGCATTTATCATGTTCCTTCATAGGGAAGAGGCTAGCAAAGTGATTTGTGTTCTAAATGGGAAAGAGGTCAAGGGCTTCCACCTTTTAGTATCAGAAATGACAGCATGTCATCGTAAGCCCAGGACAGTGATCAAGCAAATCTTTGGCAATGCTAAGGAAAGTCCCGAGCACTTTCATGGTTGGAAAAGAAAGCTCGAGGGTGTGGATCAGAAGGAAAAGGTGAGATGGCCAACACAGTATGAAAAGGTGAGAGTGATAAAGGGTGAGATTAATAAGGAAAATGTTAAATGGCTATAAAGAAGTCTAATGGGAGAACATTTCAAACCCATCAATCATCCTTCCTTATCATGTTGTTCAAGGGAAAGGGGTAGGAAGGTGGTTGAAGTGAGAGCCATGGGTTCTTTCATGGCTCTAGTCACGTTTGAGTCCAAGGAAGCAATGATAAGGACTCTTCATAAGGAATTAGACTGGTTACTCTCATTCTTTAAGGAGGTCCCCCCATGGTCTTTTTCTAAAGGGTGTCAATCTAGAAAGGTATGGATTGAGTGCATTGTGTAACATCCCCATTTCCGACTTCCGACTTCATCAGTAAAGGTTTAAAAAATTCCCGATTTTCGATTTCATTAATGCTCAAATGGACTGGCTAGATTTTTCCGATTTCTGACCTTATGCACGTAATACACGATTTCCGACCTGACACGAAATCCGACATTCGAGTTGATCTCAACCAGAAATGGACGCGAGATCAGATCTCTGAATTGGTCTCCAAGTTCAAGCAAAATTTGCACGAGTTTCGATTTCGAGTTTATTACCAAGAGCTTTTCATTTCTTTTGATCTACCTGAGTTCCGAGACTACGTTTGGAGTTCTGAGATTCTATAAGTTCCGATTTCCTGGAACATAAGATAATGTGTTGATTCCCGATCTCCGGTGTTATGCTTAGAATCGATTCAAGTTTACCTAAAGTTCCAGACTTCCGGATCTAAGTGTTTGGTTTCACATCCGACTTTGCTTTCAAGTTTCGAGTAAACCAGACAATAATTTCGAGTTCTGATTTCATCTGAATAGATATGCACGAGTTCTGACTTTAAGAAGAGTATGAGTTTCGATGTCATTTTTTAGAATACAATGGAAACGAGTTCCACTTTTAGGCGACTTAGAGAGCGATTTTGTCACAAAAAGAGGGCGACGTGGAGAGCATTTTTGTCACAAAAGAGGGGAAGGTTGGCTGAAATTCAGCCTTGTGTTTTGAGGCCAATCAAAACCCTCCAAGTTAACTACCACTCATGCCTATATAACACATTCTCCTCCTCTCATTTAGCCCCATTTCTACGTTGCCTTCTCCCTCACTTCAGCTCTCTTTTTCTCTTTTCCACTCACCCAACTCCATCCAACTTTCAAATTCAACCAAGTTCTAGCTACAAACTCAAGCCTAACCATATAATAAGAGGTAGAGGTTTATTTCTTGCTTGATTTTCTGATTCTTGGATGATTGGTGGTGGCTTGTTTTCTCAATATTTGATATGTTGATTGATTGATTATCATGATATATGGCTGGTTGATTGGCTGTTTGTGAGATTAAAACTAAAATGGGAAGCAAGAAAGGATGAAGATAGGAAGAGCTGAGAGGCTGGAAAACCCAAAACCCTCGGCAGTCTGTACGGCGGAGCGTACGGCTCCGCCTACCGCCATTTAAAATGGATGAAGACATTTTTATATAAAACTAGACATCTAGGGCTTTCTATCCATATATCATATAAGGCCATTGGATTAATATTGAGAGAGATATGAATTTTTGAAGTTTGACCTAGGAATCAAAACATTCACCTGGGCAGTATGGGTTGAAAAGGGTGTAACTCGCCCTATACAACTCCAAATTAAGTGAAACTAATTTTGTTAGAAAGCTTATACATAGGAGAACATCCTACAAAGAAATTCTGAGTTTGTTATCATCTCATTTATTCCTAGTGATTCGAAGAAGTTACCCTATGTCCAAACTGAGCCAAAATAGGGCAGTTCAGGAAGGTCCAATTTCGGGGCTTATAACTTGAGCCCTACTAAGGCAAATGAAATGGAACTTTTTGCATATGAAAGGTTGTCCTATTAGATTTGATAAGACCAATTTCGTATGATTTGAGCCAGTTTTTGATTTTTAGTAGATTTTTACTTTTAGGTGTGCAATTTTGGCCAGCCACAGGCAGGTCGGGATAAAACCTAAATAACTTGAGTTATAGTTATCAAAATTAGATGGGACTAAAGAGGTTAGAAAATAGACACATAAAATATTAACATATCCAAAATTGAGGTCCAAATGAGTTAAATAGAAATTATGGCATGATTTACAAAAATCGGGTTAAATACAAGTAGTGAGACAGCAAACATGTTTTAAATTGCAATACTTATGCCTTAAAGTTGATGATTGAAACATGAATGAAATATGTTGAATTATGAATGGAATGAGATAATTCCTTTGATAAGTTGATATACTGAGTATTGGCACTATTCATGAGGAAGCGGACACGTTCCGTTATGCCGCCGAAATTTCGGTAAAGTATATGCACAAATTATGAGATACATGTAGATGCATGTGCATTTTCAAGAAAGTTATGAAAGTCATGTTATGAAGAACCTACAAATTATGTTATGATGAAAGTTCCATGATACTTGGGCCAGCCCTGGATAAAAAGTTAAGGGGAATAGATCGGTGGGAACGTCGGGGAAAGTAAACCCGGCAATTCCTGTATAAGAATGAGCTCGATCTTAAGAAGCAAACTATTACCCAAGAGTCTAAAATGACCAAGAACTCCCAAGGGACCAAGTGATGGAAAAGTTTATGAGGAATGGAAAAGCTTATGAAGAAAGGTTCAGTGAGCAAGTTTTACATGATTGCATTATTGTTTGTTAAATTCACTTACTGCCGTATGTTCGTTACTCTGTGTATTGTTGATATCTGTGTATTGTTAATATTAGTTTACTCTGTTCATTATGTTGTCTTGAGTAAAACTGGACCTTGCCTCGGACCAGACATTTTCTCAACCTTATTAAATATGAATAGTTAAGTTTAATCTCATGTTTTTATAATTAAATAAAACCCGAGGCAACTGAGAATGAGCGCGACGTCAGTTAAACACCATACGCGAAACCTACTGAGAATTTCTTCAAATTCTCACCTCGTTTTGTATTTCCGTCTCATTCTCAGACGTGGGCGATGGACTCGACGGCTACCCTCTTCTTTGAGATTCCAGACTTGCAGCTCCACCATGACCCCGCAGTAGGCTCATTGTATATAGCCGGTTCTTGCCATTTCCGTCTTTACCTTTTTAGTGATAGGAACTTTGCCATCCCTTTACACCATCCTGCTTTTGATCCTGCTGCCCCATACTTTGCGGTCCCACTGCACGTGGCACATCCTCCGCCAGCACCTCCTGCACCCACAGCACCTATAGCTCCTGCTAATCCTGCACCATAGTCCCCTCTACAGGCGGTACCAGACGTACAGCTCAGCTCGGAGAGTGGCATGGCCAACGGCTTTCTGACGGAGTAGATCAACAATAGACGTCGTTGTACAGTGTGACCCTCTTTTGATAGCACGTAGTTTTGGGTCATAGACTTAGCAGCAGGTCTAGCAGTAGGTTTGAAATGTCTTCTAAGGACCCTATAGGATCATTTTGACTGACACGGGCCTTATGTTTTTGGCATGCCAGCCCCACCTTTGTATCCTATTTTGAAATTTGTATAAACACTGAAGCAGTGGCTTCCTATACACATACATATATACACATATACAGTTGACGGCATATATGTTATTGGTTCTTATCTTTTCGTTATGATATATTAAACACTGTCACGTTCATTATACAGCACTCCGTTTCGTCTGTTAAAAAAAATGATACAGAAAAAGGAAACATAAGCGGAGTATTAACACAGTAACACAATCTACTTAATTTCATGCTATGACTTAAGCATAACATTAAATTGGTAGGGTGTTACACATTGGTCTACCACCTTTTGCATGGTCCATTGATAACCTTTCCAAGATTGGAGAAGCGTGGGGATAAGTTTTAGCCGTCTCGACTGATACAATGGTTTTTAAGAACTTTGGCAATGCTTTTATTTTAATTGATACGTATTTTAAAAGTTTTATTAAGGGCTGGGTTCTCCTTGAAATGGAAAAGTTTAGTTGTGATTTATATGTTAAAGAGATTTATAGAGATCCTGGTATTGAAGCTGTCTCCATTGTCCATATGCAAAAGGCTCAAAGTGTTCTTTGTGGTAAGGTCAACCATAGAGTTGTCAATTACTCTCAGGATAAGGCCTCTTACCCTATTAGAGAAAATTTAGAATGTGAAAAGTCTTTCACTAGTGTTGATGGAAAAGTTGCTGAAGAGGCACCACGTATAATTGAAGGCGGCATAACGATACCCTACATAGTGGAAGTGGCAAGGCAAGGCTCGTGGAATATGCTTAGAGTTGGCTAATAACGATAAAACCATGAGTAGGGCCGAGGGTAGGGAGGTTTCATATCACACTAAATGTCTATTTGATGATAGATGCACTTAGGAGGTTCTAGGTGAGGCAGGCCACAAGGATTTGGGGTTAGGCTTGCATGGTGTATCTAGAAGCCTAAAATATGGAAAACAAATAAAAAAGGCCTCCCAGTGCTCCTCTTTTCAGGCGGCCTGGCTTTGAATCTTACCTTCAGTATGGGCCTGAGATGGATCTATATTGTGTTCCAGAAACTCAATTTAGATCCATTGACAATGAGAAATTTTCTGAAGGTAGATTTTTTCGAGATGAGGTTTGTGTGGTTAAAAAGGATGAAATTATTGCAACAATGACAAGCAAAAGTAGAGCTACGAGAATAAAGAAAGAGGTCGAAAAAAAAGTCTTGTGACTTTAAAAGATGGGTCTCTAAATCTAAGAATAGAAGTGGTCACAATGATGCTATTGGTGTCAAGACTCAAGAGGAAGAGGCAAGAAAAACTTAGGAGCTTGGTAAACAAATAGGATTGATAGCTAATAATGAGGATGAGGTTATTGTTGCTCTCTTGAAAGACAATGAATTTGGTGATGGTGGTCCCAAGCAAAGAAGAAGAAAGAGAAGCAGAAAGAAAAGGGGTGCTATGAGCTAGGTTAACTCATCAAGATTCAAGAGGCTTATATGCAACTGCTCTTAGTGGCCATGTTCCATGTTTGCAATTACTGTACTATGGGATCTTGTTGTAGTATCAAGTGGCTTCTTGTGCATTGTTTTCGTTGTCTTAGCTTGTTTGTTGGGTGGCCTTGATCGTCTTTTGTGGCTTATGTGTTATGTTTTCTTGCTTTGAGGTGTGGCACTCTATTTGGTTTTGTTCTTAGCTCCTCCCCTTAGGGAGAGTTTTCAACGTTTTTATTAATTATTGGGAAAAAAAAAAGTAGATTCTATCTAATCAGATCTTAACCAAATCAAGATAAAGATATGGACATCCATATTCAAATTCAAATAATATTTCACAGCATAAATTTATTTTTTGATAAACTAGTTTTACTCTATTACTTCCTCATTTTGAAATATATTGACCATTTCCACGATTAATTAAAATTACTTCCCCTTGTATAACTAAAACAATTATGGTGGTTAAACAGTTTCATGTATTTGTCAAAAAATATTCACAAATATATATTTAACAAAGTTTTAGATATTGTTAAATTCGTTGCACAGCTTACATAGCAGAATGCTTAGCTTTCTTGACAGACTATAGTATTCATGGAAGAGACTAAAGCTAATTTCAAGAATCATGATGCAAGCATTCAGAACTTGGAGTTGCAGATGGTTCAATTGTCAAAGAAAAATTCCAACTTATAGAGGTTACAAGGTATTCTACCAAGTGATACTGTTCCTAACCAAAAGGAACATTGTAAAGCCATTACTTTGTGAAGTAGGAGGATAGTACAACAAGCTGAGAAGGATGTGAGTAAAGAAGGAAAAAAAGAAAAAGAAAAAGAAAAAGAGTTAAATGAAGATTAAAAAAATTGAAAAAGAAGAAAAATATCAGAGTGAAAAAAAATAAAGAGAAAAAAAGAGAAAAGAAGAGATAGTGAAGTAGGAAAAGTTGAGAGAGAACCCATATGTGAGAATTCCATACCCTAGCAGGTTGATGAAGAAGTAAAAGGAGGAGCAGTTTACTTGCTGCTTGAAGATGTTTAAGAAGCTCCAAATTAACATCCAATCTGCTAAGTCATTAGAGAAGATGCCATATTATGCTAAGTTCATGAAGGCACTACTCTTAAAGAAGATAAAGTTGAAAGAGGATGAGAGAGTGTCACTTATTGAGGAATGTAGTGCAATTATTCAGAAGAAGTTGCCACTAAAGTTGAAAGATCTTCGAAGTTTCTCCAAACCATGCACCATTGGCAATATGGCCATTGTTAAAGCAATGTTTAATTTGGGGGCAAGCATTAACCTAATGCCTCTATCCATTATGAACAAATTGGGCATTAGTAAGGTAAAGCCTACCATGGTATCTCTTCAATTGGCAGACAGGTCCATAAAGTTCCCACATGGCATTGTGAAGGTGGACAAATTTATGTTCCTTGCAGAATTCGTGGTGTTAAATAGATATAAAAGCTCAAGTGGTCTAGTAGCTAACACTAGGTTCTTACTATGGAAAGAACTCTTGGTCTATTTACCCCTTTGGCAGAACTCACAAGTTGAGTCATTGTCAAAATTGATCTTGGGTAAACCTTTGATAAGCTCTTTTTGAGTAATCTCAAAGATTAATCTCATATGAGCATGATCAAGTTTCGTGTGCCATGTCCACTTCTCATCCACAAAGGAAACTAAGCATTTTACATTCTAATCTAAAAGATTATCTAGATATAATACATAAGTAATATTATGCTTTTTAGTAGCAAGAATGATCTTATCTGATGTGAAGTCTTTATGATGCAATGAGAAGGTTCAAACACAACTCTATAGTCGTAGTCACAAAATTGACTAATGCTCAAATGGTTGTGAGTTAATCCTTCTACTAACATAACATCAGTAATCAAGTTAGAGTTGTTCTTACCAATATCACCTATACCAATTATCTTTGACTTGATACCATCAACAAACTTCATAATTCCTCCATCCTTGGGTCTGATGTTTCTGAACCAAGATTTGTTCCCAATCATATGCCTGGAATAGCCACTATCTAGATACTACTTCATCTCCTTCTAATGATGTGATTTAAGAAACACTTGCATTAGAAGCAACCTTCACTATAGGTACCTACGTTCTTTTGGGTCTTTTGTTTTAGTAGCTTTTTTAGGCTTTTTCACCTTCTGTTTCTTTACTTTTCTTCTTGAAAAGCATTTTTCAAAAGAGTGTCTCTTCTTAAAACAGTAAATATAAGTAGGAACTTTGCTTTGAGAATTTTTGGATAATTTTTCATCTTCTTTTTTCTCATACCCAAGTCCCGTCTTATCCAAATATGGTCTTTGACTACCAAGCATCAAGTCAAGATTCTTGGAGCCATTTACCATCTTCTTAAGATCAAATTTGATAAGCTTAACTATTTTTTGAAGTTTAGAAACATCAGAAGATATGTTCTGAGCATATTTAGAAACTTTAGTTTTTAAGGCACTTTCTTCCTTCTGGAGATCGATGTTTTCTTTTAAAAGTTCATTTTTCTCGTGCCTTAAGTTCTCCTTCTTAGTCTAAAGGTTTTCAAAATCAAGGGACATTTTTCGAAAACTTTTCTTCAAAGAATCATAATGAGAAAGAAGTGTTTGAGAATCATCCAAAAGCTCATCATCATAAGCCTTTTGAAGATCATCATGAAAGAGTTTAAGCTCAGAATCTATTACCTCAATCTCTTTATCAGAGACTATATCTGCCATGAAGCAGAGATGTGCAAGTATCTCTTCTTCCTCTTGAGATTTTGCACTTTCTTGTTCCTCATCCAGATCTTCCCATGTTACCATTGTAACATCCCCGTTTTTCTTAATACAGCATAATAGAAACTATAAATTATTTCCACATAGGCAGTGTGAGCATTTCTTAGGTAATACTACGCCATGACGATCCTTACACTTAGAACTATAGGGTAGTGTGACACTACCATTGGAATTATGACACTACCATATAGTAAAAATTACGAAAAATCTGAGTTTAATGGTTATGGGCTATTATCCAAACTCGGAAAACAGAAACCATCGCTATGACATCTCGGAGTTCAACTTTCAATATTCCATTTCTGAACTTATGTTCTTCAAAACATTCCTGTTGCACTAACTTAGATTCATCCTAACAGATGGACCTTGATACGGCCTCAAATGAGTCTACAATTTTTTGGAAGTTCCGATTCTTGTGACCCGACCTCACGATAACGTGCAACTCTAGGCTAGCCAACTTCTAGGCTCATGTGAACCAGAAAATCTTCGAACAATGATTCATACCATAACTCCAAAGAAATTTACTTCAAAATCTGAAGTGTCCCGGGTTTTGAGGTTACATTCTCTTCTTCCTTGCCCTTAGGATTTTGAGTTCCGACTTAGGTGCACTATAGCCTTTAGTTCACTTCTTGCATGTTTTTCCCTGAGTTTTGAGTTTTGTGTTCCTATTTAAACATCCACTGTGTCAGAATCCAACACATCCAAAAGTTGGAAGCACTCCTCCATGCCTTCCTTTCTACCTTATAGGTCAATATTTCATTATTTAACTATTGATATGTTTACTTTCACTTGCATTTCGGTCATAGAAGCCGAAATCTCAACCAATTAACCCACAGAGGTATCCAAGTCCCAAATGACATGGTATGCCCCTAAACTTGCTAAAAATTACAAAAATACCATTAGTTACAGAAACAGAAAATACAGTAAATACTTTGATAGAAAACCGACAAAAAACATTAAATGGCTTATAAAAGGTCAAAAACTACCCGAAAGATCTCGAAAAATTCTAGAAAAATTTTAAATATATTTTTTAAATAATTTTAAAGATAAATTCTATTTTTTAGAAATTTTGAGTAATATTTGCATAATTACACAAAAATAACCTCATTAAGGCGTAAAATAGGCCTTGAAAACTCTATAAGACCTTTCTAACTTGCAATATGACAAAGAATCAATGGAGTTCCGCACTTGGGCTTGATGGACCTCCCTATGGGCCTTGGCAACTGCTACAATGGGCTCTACAATTTTTGAAACAAATATGGGCCTAATTACATCAAAAAGGCCATAATTACTTCATCAAACCTAAAATAAATTAAATAAAAAATATAAAACCCTAACCCTAAGCTCTTGGATGCCCCAACCAGCATCTCCAACCCCTAGTTTAATTTTAACCAGATTAAGGTGTGAATTAGTTGAATTTTAGCTAGATTGTCGTATCAAGTTGCCTATGTAATCATTAACTTTTACTAAACTTACTTTTTGACGTAATCAGCCCTTGAGAGATTTTGTCCCCTGCAACTTGAAGATGAGACATAGAACAACACATGGGGATGCAACAAATTTCATTTATTTTATTTATATATAATTAATTATGTTAATTAACTCAAAATAGGCATAATTAAGGTAAAAATGCACTAAAAATACTAAAAATTGTAGAAATTTTTTTATAAATTCTGGAATATCATGTTACACATATTTAAACATGATTTTAATGATAGATTAAAGAAATTTAATTGTTTGCTAATTATTTTGTCAATTAAAGCTTAAATTACCTAAACTAGTTTTGTGTACAATTGCTAATTATGCATTAATTATGTACTAAACCACCTTAATCCACATATAAGATAATTTTAATTGGTTGATAAATTAATTAATCATTATGGCATAATTAATCAATTAAACTACCTAATTAGGCTAAAACTAATCCTATGATTAACTACAACCAAATTTGCCCCTTTATCTATAAAAATAGCCACACCTCCACACCCTTAGACACTTTAGAGACACTTAACTTCTGCACTAAGCACCCCCTTTAGCCACAACCCTCTCCATCATCTTCAACCTCTCTTTTCTCTCAAACTCCATAGAAACCACCATCAAAATACCTTCAAGTTCTCATCCTTTTCTCACCACCCTCAAGCACCATCAATCCTCTCCTTCAAAACTCATATTCTAGCCTTGAAATAGCAATAAGAAGTTCAACCAACCTGCTGTCCTAGCTTGGTGCAGATTGAGCTTCATCTCCATATAACAAGTAGGGTTTTTTCTTTTCACCTCTTAGGCTTCATACATGAGTGCTATGTGGTTGATTGTGTTGTTTGAAGCTTTTTAGTATATTTTCCAAAACATATCATTAGTTTTAAAGTCTCTAAATGTCCGTGAAAGATTGAGGTTTCTATAATCTTCTTTAATGATATGAAGTCTTACTCATGTGTACTAGTGTTTTAAACCTATTCACATGTTTTCTTGCTTGTTTGCTAAATTTATCTCCATGTTCATAGTTGATCATGTCGCGATTGCACCATGGTCTATGAGGCATCATGTAATTTTTTAGAGTTTAATCATGATACTTGTGTTTCTCCATGAGTTTATGCTATGAATAATCATGCTCTAATGTTATTTGATCTTACATGCTTGAAGAACTTCCTATGAAGCTCACGGGTTCATCAAGGGGTTGAGAGTAAAAGTTTGTATTTATGGGTTTTATTCTTGCTTCTATGTGATTCTATTGGTACTTTGTGTGTAATAGTATGTTTCCATAAGTTCCAAGTTCCGAGTTCAAGAGAAAGTCCACTTCCTCTTGTCTCAGTTTATATGTCCCAGATTCAAGAGTTCACTTCTTCATTTTCCCTAAGTTTCCAAGTTACGAATTAAAGAGAGAATCTATTTCACCTTGTCCTAGTTTCCATGTCCCAAATTTAAGAGAGACTTCACTCCTTTATTTCCCTCAGTTTCCATGTTCTGAATTCAAGAAAGAGTTCACTTCTTTATTTTTCCCCATTTTTCAAGTTCCGAGTTCAAGAGAGAATTCATGATATTCCAAGTTTCAAGTTCACTTAAGTTAGATTCCTCTTGCTACCCCTTGAGCCATGACCTTTTTTAACATGATTTTGAGCTATTGTTATGTTCTTAAGTGATGATTTAGTGCTTAAGAATCTATATTACCATGTTATATGGTTATGTGTTCCTTGAATTTTTGAGTTGGTTTGTATATCAAAAGATGAAGTTTCAAATCTGCCCTATTTTAGGTAGCAAGCTTTTTAGGCTTATTTTTCACATTTAATGTTTAATAAACTTAGTTTGATGTTTTACATCAAGCATTTTCACTTGATAAAGTTTTATGCACAAGTTTGAGAAGTTTTGAAGCAAAATATCTTATTTTTGGTTATATGCATGTTTTTGACTGTGCACTTCTTTTTAACATGGAAGTTGTTTAATTTATTTTGCTATATTAAAATGTTTTCAAACCTTTGAGCATGGTTGAATTAGTGTGGTTTATATGATAGTTTCTTTTGGGACCATTAAGACTTAATAACATTAAAAGACACTTAATAAAATAAACAATGACCTATGCTTGGAGTTTATGATCTTATGGACTTATACCTATGCTCTTGGACTTTGTATGGACTTATGTGGATTGTTATGAGTCTTTGAGGCTCTGTTGAACCTAATTGAGACCATTTATGGTCATACCTATGCATTAGAGTATCTATGCTTGGACATTGGATTATGGACTATGGACATTGGACTTAATTACACTTTTAATCACACTAATGAACTTTAATTATAAAGGTTTAAGTTAAGGTCCCATTAGAAATGTCACATGAACTAGCTAATTCCTTGCTTGAAATGGTTTTCCAAGACTTGTTTTGAAAACAAGTATTTTCTTGAACTATTCTTTCAGAGTTGTTTGATTTGATTTTTGCATAAGAACATGCCTACTTTTGCCTTGTGTATGTTCGAATTTGAGTATGGAAAGTTTGGCTTGGAATATGTGTTTTTATTTGTGCACTAGTGATATGAATTGATAGCAAAGATGTTCTATGTTTATTGTGCATGATATAATGAAACGATGATATTTACTATGAATAGAGTATGATATGAGGTTATTAGAGTTTGCAAATAGATATGGTTATGATCTTAATTTGGAGATCAATAGCATGTGTTTTGATTGTTGATTGATGGCATTATGAATTGAACGTGAGATTTATGTGCACTATATGATATGAATGAAACTATATGAGTGCACTTTGTGTATGGCTACCATTTGAAAATTAATGAATAAGTGAGTGCATAGGCCCCACCATATTAGCAAATCAGGACTTGGTGATCACTAAAGTCTTGCAGTGGACTAAATGACACCTTGGGCCTTACCATGCTATCAGATAAGGACTTGATGGTTATTAATGTGATGCCTTGGGCCCGCCAAGAAAGCAGATAAATAGTTGGCAATCATTGATCTGACTAGGGGATGCCCTAGCAATGAGAGCTCTTGCAGATTGGAATTAATTGATGTAGACTTTGCAGACTTTAGCCATCAGAAAAGGAAATAGGAAGGAGTAAAAATGATTGATAGTATACTTACTATTATTTCTGTTAATTATTTTGATTACTGCTTTACTGTTATTATTATTATTTTGCACTTCCATCTTGCTTGACACTAATAAATGGCTGAAAATGATAATTTATCTTATTAACTGCCTATGACTGATTATGTATCATTTTGTTGCTAAATGCTCTATTAACTACTCATGTGAATTGTTTATTACACATTATGCATATTGCTACACTCCTACCTTTATTCTTAGCATTTTTGGGATGATGCAAAGCTCCCTTATGAACATCACCCAACTGGGAGTTTTCTTTCACTCTTTTTCTTTGGTGTTTCCGGATGGTGCGGGTCATTCTCAACATTAAGATAGATGTGGCCTTTTAGCCAGATGTGCTGAACAATATGATCTTATTTCATATCTTGGATTGTACGCTTACTATTACTATTATCCATTACTTGATACTAGTATGCTTCAATGTAGCATAGGACGCCTTTTTTTTTTTTGGCATCTTCATCTGACATGTCTTATCCTAGAGTTTTGTGGGTTGTACTTGGGTCGAGTAGGGATGATTATTAGTAGTATAGGCATTCCGTTCCCTGTTATATTATGGGTTATGTAATATGAATTGATATTTGTATATTTTATGACTTAGTAGTAGTGATGTATACTTTCTGTAAATGGTGTTTGTCCTTAACTATGGAATTTATCGACTAGTATGTGGTAACATTACTTTCGCCGCATAAGACAATTAATTAATGATTAAAATTAGAAATAGCAATCAACAAAAAAAAAATTTAGCCGCATAAAATTAAGGTAGTAAGTTAAGTAATACTTTACAGACTAATAATTATCAAGATTAAATAAGGTAAAATAAATGATGCGATAATAGTTAGTTAGTAGGGTATTATAGCCATCATGACCTTCTTCTTGGGTGCCTCCTTTTTGGAGCTCTTTTTTAACTTTGGACATTTTGTTCACAAGTGTCCAAGCTCCTTACATTCAAAGTAGATGATTTCACTCTGCTTGGCTTTCCCTTTTTGTCCTTTTTAGGGACAAATCCTTTCTCTTTCATCCTTTTGATCCATGCCTTAGAAATCCTTTCAGCTAAATGAGCAATCTCATCTTTCTCATCATCATCCTCATCATCAGAAAGTTCTTTTTCTTCCTCATTTGATTCTTCTAAAGCCTTCATGGCCTTAGAAGAGCTAGATCTTTTGTGAGTACATTTTAAGGCAATGGAATTGCCTTTTCTGTTGGTTTCTTCAGAACCTTCATTCAACTCAATCTCATGAGTCTTTAGAGACCCAATGAGAGCACCTAAACTAGGCACATTCAAGTCCTTGGGTTCTTGAATAGCTGTAACTTTCGGGTGCTAAGCCTTGGATAGGCTTCTCAAGATCTTCCTGACCATTTCTAATGCCTTTAGCTTATTTATAATGTGCATAAATCTTGTGGTCATTTCACCCACATCTCATATTGATGTTCCAGCATACCAGCATGAAGAGTTTGGAGTCTATACCAAATCTCTTTCGTAGAGTCACATGAGATGATTTTATCATACTCACTTTTACTTAAGGCACAAGTGAGAAGATATTTGGCCTTTGTACTCATCTTCACCTTGGCTTTGTGTTGGTTAGTCCATTGATTTCTAGGAATCACTCTAACCACGACTGGTGGGGACTGATTTGGATTAGCAACCATATGAGGCACAGGTTGCTCAATGGTTGGAACATAATCTCTTAATAATCTCCTACATGTCTATACTAGTAGACTTAATGAAGAGTCTCATTCTATCCTTCCAGTAAGGATAATCTTCTCCATTGAAATATGGAGCACAACTGATGGAGTGTCTTTCTTTCAGCAATATGATTAATCTGTTGTGCTATATCTCAGGATCTTTAACCTCTACAACCGTTTGGAAGCTCAACCCCAGAGGCCGAGCTTTGATGCCAATTGAAGGTGGAAGTAGCACGAGAAAGGGGTTGAATCGTGCTTTCAAAAAAAAATTTGATTCTTGAAAGACTAAAACAAACTTTCTCAAGTCTTTGAACTTGGATTGCAAAAGCCTTTTTATGTTAGAAACTAAAGTTATTGTATTCACAATAACTTTGTTAGGAAGCAAATAAATTTAGCACACAGAATAATATGCAAAATATGAAAGCTATAAAGAGAGATAAGAATAGAAGATCACACAAAGAAATTTTATACTGGTTCGACCAAACCACTTGCCTACATCCAGTCCCCAACAAATTAGTTGAGATTTTATAAGTATAAGTATTCTTTTGTTCAAGCTTCTCCAAGCTTACAACCAAGTAGTTTTACAAAGCCTCTCTAAGCTAACAAACCGAGTAGTATTGACTTAGCCTCTCCAAGCTCACAATGATCACTACTGGATTAGGTTACAATGATAAGTTTGAAAAGTTTGTGTTTGAATAACACTCACACTAAATCACTCACAGGTGTACAAAACAATTAAGTTTAGTATGGTAGTGACTTGTCAATAAATGAGGACATTGGCTATTACAAAGTAAATGAGAAGATTTTCTTCACGAGAAGTTACAACAAGTAACTTTCTGAATGTTCAGAAGGTTGAAAAAGATGAAATCTTGATAAGATATTCAAATGCACACAGTTCTAACTTCTTCTTCATCGTCTTTAGGGTTTATATACACTTCAAAATCTAGCCATTGAGACTTCAGACTTTCAACCTAAAGCTTTCCAATCTACTGGTCTAAGACTAGAAAGAGAAATAGGTTACTTTCTTTCTCAGTAAGAAAGTATATCACCAAAGAAGAAAACTAGTTGTTTGGGTCCACCAACTTTTCGAAGTTGCTAGCACTTCTTTTGAATCTTGTCTTGTTAAGTTTCACCTTTAGAAACAATCCATGAATCTTGCAGAGCAACCTTTGAGGGTAAGGCACTTCATGAAGATCATCTTTCTGAAGATCACCCTTATGATCAAAGCTTTCTGGACAGATCATCCTTCTGATGTGCTTGGGATCCTTCTAATGCTTCTGATACATTTCTTGTGAAAGAGAATTTTAGAATCATAAATTCTCTTGAGAAAAAGTTCTTTCCTTAGTATATATATATATATATATATATATATATATATATATATATACGAGATATATACAAGAACTTTTTAGAGAAATTGTTTAAAGAAGAAAATTCATATGATTTAACTCTCATCAATGTTCGTATAACATGATCTAGTGTAAATGAGAACAAACACTTGAACATATAGTTGGTCTACACAAAAGGTTTTATTAAGAATTAATTTGTTGTTCATCAAAACCCTTAGCCTAATATAGCTTAGACCACTTAGTGGCTTCTGAAGAGTATTAAAGCTTACATTATTCAATTTTACTCATTGTTCTTTAGAATACTCACTATAATATATATCATTTTAGATATTTGTTATATTAAGAAAAAAAATTAAAGAAACAAATTTAATAGTTGAATGTAGGTAATTGAGTTAAATATGTTAATTTCACATAAAAATTGAAAATGTAATGCTATTAATTATTTAATATTAGTTTATCATTTTAATTAACAAATAACTTTTTAAATTCTATAAAATAAAAAAAATAATCTTTCACTTACTTTTTTAAAAAACCCAAATTTTTTATTTTTACGTGAATATTAATTTTAAATAAGAAAAGTAGATATATGTGTCATACTTTATAAAATACTAATTCATCATTTTATTATTATTCACTTGTTATGAACTGGCATTTAGGCCCAATCCGAGTAAGCCCATTAAGGCCCAAACTCGAATTACCCACATTGTTGAAGGGCTATGCACTCCCAACATCAGGTTGAGGATCTCGAACCCCTCACAACATGCTACCCACGTCTTGATCCATTGGAGGACTTTGAGATAGATCCCCCAAATCGCAAAAATAACCACTCATCCTCATCTCTTCATGCTTATAAATAACTACTAAATCTCAAAAATCAGGGACGTTATCATACCCATTTTACACCCATGTATTTCTTGCACTCCCTAACTTGAGCATTGGAGTCCTTGCAGGTACACCCCTACCAGCTAGGAGCTTGGATCACTCACTCACATTCAAATGACCAGCAGCTTGGAGTTTCCAATCTTGTTCAAAGATCTCCTATCACCCTATTTTTGGCTACCCACCTCCAAATATTGGCCCCTTCTGTCGGAACTCCACTACTGTCGTGCATTGTTTTCTTCAATGGAACCAATAATGACAACCCTTTGAAGGTAGGAAGCCTTGGTGGCTCAGCGTTAGATGGAGAATGATCAACCACCATTGCTAGAGCATGTTGATGGGAGGATGGGCTCTAACACTGCCTCCCACACCAAAAGCCAAAACAACTTAGTTGAGGTTAAAGCGGCTGGCCCCAACACCCTGGTCCAAGTTCAAAACAGCTACCTGGTGTCTAGAGTGAAGGGCATTTCAGGAAATGAAGCACTTTACGAGGATAGGTTCCTCGTTATTAGGGATCAAGCAAGCCAGATATAGGAGTTAGAGCGAAGTTTGTGCCGCATGCAGCAATTCAAAGATGATTGGCATCATCGCTACTGATGACGTGATGACAACTGTGAATGTGATAGAGATACCACCAGCCACGACAACCTTGGGCAACGGTACTCACCCAGCGTGGGTCTTTCAAGGATTCATTATCAAACAAGCTAGCAAAGACTATGGATGAAATTCAAATGAGGGTAGAGAAGTACATATACTTAGAACTGATGTAGAGAGCTACTACGAGCGTAGGAAAGAACCATTGCACTCTGAGGACAAGCCCACAAAGGGAAGAGCGCCCAAGGAAAGAGTCCTAGACATTAGGGTTAGAAAGTACCATGATTATGCTCCCTTCAATGTGTCCTTAGCATACCTGTAGAAGGAAGTCGAGCAAATTGAAAGATTTCCTAAACCAAAGGCACTCCGAGTAAGGGCTAACACTAATAGGTCCTTATTCTGTGAGTATCATAACAATTTTGGGCATAAGATGGAGAACTGCTACGACATCTAAGCTGTGGTGGAATAGCTCATATGGTAAGGGAGGTTAGTGAGAAACGTCTCCTCACAAAGGAGCGCCAAGAAAAGAAGAACCTCCCTTATGCAGGATGAAGAACATAGAAACCCTAAAAACCAAAGGACGACAAAACTGGATCAAATTCGGGAAACTTGAGAGGAGGCCAAGGTGGTTACAAGGACAATCAATGCCATAGTTGGAGGATTTGTGAAAGGTGGCATGACTAAGTTTGCCCACAAAAAACACCTCCAAGAAGTCTTGAGCCTGTCATCTAAGAAGATGAAGAAGACACATCGGCTATCATATACCCCTAAGATTGTCTTCTCGGGTGCTGACCTCAAAGGAATTGTTCAGGGGCATGATAACCCCTTGATTATCTCAATCGTGATGGTTAATGCCGAGGTGAAGATGGTCTTCATCGACCAAGGAAGTTTGGCGGATATTATCTTTCGAGATGCTTTCGACAAACTTGGACTGAAGAACTCCAACCTCCAGTCGTATAAAGAACTCATTAGGTTCTCAAGGGAAAAGATGCATCTAGATGGGTATGTCTCCTTGCATTTAGCATTAGGAACCCAACCCCAAACCCGGATAGTCAAGGTCGACTTCTTGGTAGTTGATTGTCCCTCTGCATACAATGTGATTCTGGGGAGGCCAACTTTGAATAAAATTGGAGTTATCATTTTTATAACATGCCTCATTATGAAGTTCTTCACAAACAATGGAGGAATCACAATAGTTGAAGGTACCAAGCAGTAGCTTGCAGGTGTTATAACGCGAGTTTGGAAATATAGAAAAGAATAAAGGTGAGCCTAGAAGCTATTCCCATCCTTCGAGCTCATCAAAGATCATGATGGTGGATCTTGATGATTGGGGATGCCAAGAAGCAAAAAGACCTAAGCCTAATGGAGAACTTGAAGTTGTTCAAACTGGCTCAAAGGTAGATCAAACAACTCGAGTTAACGAGAGCCTTCCAAACATCCCTGAAGCAGGAACTCCTAACTCGGCTAAAGAAGAATATAGATTTGTTTGCCTGGACTGTTGTGGATATGCTTGGGATTGAACAGGAATTTATGTGCCACTACCTAGCACTTGACCAATAGCCCAGAAAGAAAGGAAAATATGCCATAATAGGGCCCTTGCCATGCAAGAGCAAGTTCTGAGTCTCCTAGACACCAGTTTCATTTGCGAGATTATATATTCGACTTGGTTGTCCATTGTTGTGCTGGTGTCGAAGTCCAATAGGAAATGGCGTATGTCTGTCAATTATACCGATCTCAACAAAGCCTGCCCAGAGGATTCCCACCTTCTGCCAAGTATAGACAATTTAGTCGATGCTACTTCCAGTTTACAATTTCTCTCTTTCATGAATGCATACTCATAGTACAATCAGATTCTGATGCACCCCTGTGATGAAGAGAAGACAACATTCATTACTCCAAACCTACTGCTAAAAGTTATGTCATTTGAATTAAAGAATATAGGGGCTACCTATTAGAAATTAATGACCAAAATCTTCACTATCTACCTCGGAACCCTGATAGATGTCTACATTAATGATATGCTAGTAAAGATGATGAAAAAAAAGGCAAACTTCTCTCCGACCTTGAAACTATATTCGACTATCTACATAAGCACAAGATGAGATTCAATCCACAAAAGTGTGCCTTTACCGTCGAAGCTAAAAAATTCCTAGGATTCTTGCTCACACATTAGGGAATTGAAGTAAACCCCGATAAGTTCGAGCAATTTTGGAGATGCAAAGTTCGTCCTTCATCGAGGAGGTTCAACGTTTGACGGGAAGGATAACATCCCTCTCCCGATTCTTAATAGTATCAGCCTGGAAGGCGAGTCCCCTATTTACATTACTCAAGAAGAAAGTACGTTTGAATGGATGCTAGAGTATGAAGCAGCATTTTTGGAATTCAAAAAGTAACTTTCTAGCCTTCCGATCTTGTGCAAGCTCAAGTTTGGCTAACCGTCGTACTTATATATCTCGATGAGTAGTACAACAGTAGCCATCATGTTGATCCAAGAAGATACTAGCCAGCAACACCTGGTCTATTTTGTAAGCAATGCACTTTAGGGGCTCGAACTTTGATATTAGAAATTGGAAAAGTCTATTTTCGTACTCTTAGTAATTGCAAGACGCCTTCAGCAGTAATACTTTCAAGCTCATCCTATAACAGTAAGGACCAACATACCCATCCAGCAGGTATTGTAGAAGCCAAACCTCGCAAGACGAATGGTGGCATAGTTGGTGGGGTTATTAGAATTTGAAATCTAATATAAGCCCTGAATAGCCACAAAAGCCCCAAGTGTTGGAAGATTTCCTTGTGGAAACGATGGATAAAGAAGAAGCAAGAACTTTGACTTGGATGCTACATATAGATGGGGTCTCTAGCTCTACAAGATGTGGAGTCGGTATTATACTAGAAAAGGAAGGCAATATCATAGTAAAGCTCTCAATTAAATTCGAGCTTTCGATGTCTAATAATTAGGCTAAGTACAAAAGTGCTAATCACCGGACTTCAAATGGCCCCCAACGTAGGAACAACCAACCTTATGATTGTAGTGATTCCCTGATCATAATGTCACAAGTAGTGGGAACTTACTGGGCCACGGATACGTTGCTACAAAAATCTTTGGCCTAGGTAAAAGGGTTGATGGAAATTTTCAAAGTGTGCAGATTCGACATGTTCCTAGAGAGGATAATACCAAGGCAAATATCTTTTCCAAATTGGCCAACATGAAACTAGGAGGAAACGATAAAAGCCTAATTTAGGAGACTTTGAACTCTTCCTTGATCTTGGAAGGACTCCCAATCTCCTCTATCAAAGGATCCTCGAGATGGACCACCCCGATAATTAAGTTCTTAAAGGATGGGACATTCCTCAATGACCCTGTTGAAGCCAAAAGGTTGGTGCAAGAAGCAACACATTATACCATCATCGAAGGAGAGTTATACAAGAGAGGGCTCTCTTAACCACTCTTAAAATGTCTAACTTCAGCTCAAATTTCTTACGTCCTTAAAGAAGTGCAAGAGGGATTGTGTGGCCACCATCTCGGAGGGAAGGCCTTAACCTTGAAAGTCCTCCAAGCTGGACATTACTAGCCTACAATGGTCAAAGATTTAATTAACTTTGGGAAAAAGTGTTTAAAGTGCCAAGAGCATTCCTGTTTTCATGTCGGCCCAGCAAAAGAAATCACAACGATCATGTCCCCCTACCTATTCAACAAATAGGAAATCGACCTCCTAGATGCTTTCCCACTAGCTTTGGGGCTAGTAAATTATCTGATTGTAGCGATTGATTAATTTATGAAGTGGGTGGAAGCAAAGCCTTTATCTAGTATCACAATGGCACAAGCTCGAAAGTTCGTTTGGAAGAACATTTTCACTTGTTTTGGTATCCCGAAATCCATGGTCACCAATAATAGTACATAGTTTACAAATCAAAAGTTCTAAGGTTTCATCATTGCCAACTATAGTGTGAAACATCACTTTACTTCGGTAGAACATCCTCAAGCTAACAGTCAAGTTGAAACTGCCAATAAAGTCATCCTCCGAGATTTGAAGAAGCGATTAAATTAAGCTAAGGGGGCATGGGCTGATGAGCTTGGAAGTGTCCTATGGTCGTATCAGATGACACCCCACTCAACCACTAATGAAACCTCCCTCAAGTTGATATATAGGATTGACGCGTTGATCCTAATGGAGGTAGAAGAGCCAAGCCTAAGAGTTGTTTTCCGAGTTTTCAAACTTACAACTCTCCCTGAAGAAGCTGATCTCACCAGTGACGTCTGGGAAATGGCCTATATCTGAGAAAGGGCTCTAAAACAGAGAATTACGAAAAGATATAACACTGCTGTAGGCCCTAGAAGATTTGAAGATGAGGATCTTGTGCTTTGACGTGCTTACATCATACTTCCCCCCACAAGACACGGTAAGCTCACTACTAATTAGTAAGGCCCATATCGGGTTGTTGAGGTTATAGGAAAAGGCACTTACAAAATGTCTACTCTAGCGGGATTCAAGGTTCTGAGGTTGTGGAATACTTCGAACCTTAGAAAATTTTATTTGTAATAAAACTACACAAAGCCAACGCACTCTTTTTCCTACCTTGGGTTTTGTCTTACTGGGTTTTCCTGAGGAGATTTTAATGAGGCGAGGCTTTCATGGGCTAAGTGGTATTTACACATTGTCATTTGGTTTTTTCTCATTCAAGTTTTGAATTCAATTATAGACCTTGATTCATTATGAATAAAACATTATTTTCCCATTCTCCATTATTATTGTTGTTCACATCCAAAGGGATTGATCACCCCTTAGTCGAAACTTATGAAACCCAAGTGCAGACCCTTGCGCGCCATTCCAACTTAAATACTCGAGTCACCAATGACCTCGAAAACCAATCGAGTCATTAATGACATCAGAAGTTATTATTAAATCCTTAAGCGGTTAACTTAAGCAAAAATTAAATCCAGGTCCCAAGTAAACTTGGAAAACATTAAAAGTGAATTTCCTTAGGATATTAAACTTAAGCACAAAAAATAAAAATAAAGAGACACAGGCGAAGAATAAAGCATCAAGTTCCTAATATTGAACATCGAAAACTGGGTAATCAGTTTGTTACAAAAAGCCCATAAAATGGCATATACAAATATACAAAAAAACAAAAGAAATAAAAAGCCTAAGGGTCAGCCTCCAGGTTAGTAAGGTCAGACTCCAAGTCAGCATCATCATCTTCCTTAGTAAGGATATCTGCAATCTAGCCATCCACAACATGATGATAAAGCCCGAGCTCGCTGAAGTTGGCTTCTGGACAAATTACCTTGGCTTGAGCTAGGAAATTCTCTTGGATCTCTATAGTCAACTTCGCCTACTAAGCTTCAACATATTTTCTTTCTACCTTCAGGTCAAAAATCTTTTTGTTTAACTCAGATCAGACCCTTTCTGACTTATCTAGTTAGGCCCTCAGTTCCTTCAGTTACCAGTCCTTAGACTTTGCTTGCTCCTTCAGCTCCTCCACTTAGGAAAGTAGAGCCAGCTTGGCCTTCTCAAGGCTGCCTTTTCATCCTGAAGGAAGCTCACCTTGTCCTCCAGGTCCTTCATCTCCTGGCGAGCCTAGATCATGGATGTCACGACTAACTTGGATAATTGTAAACAATGGCCAACTTGAGGAGAATGCGACCAACCCACTGCAGGTTCTCCACCAGCTTGGCTTCATTATTACGGAGCTGCTCGAGGCAAGTCATTAACTCCTGATCCATGAACTCCTAGTAGGGGAAGCCCTTGAATAGGATGTTGAGCTCAGGCCTCTCCATAGAAGTCAGAGAGATGTCAGCATCAACCTCCACGATAGCCTTCTCCTTAGATGTAGTCTTGTTGTCTCGCTACTTTTTATAGGGCTGAACCTCGAGGGCAAACGACCCTAGAGTTGAAGTGAACTTCAAGTCCTTGGAACTTGCAGATCCAGGACTATTGCTCCCGCCTTCTTCAACAGATCTTTTCAATATCCTATGGCAAAATTCAGCCATTGCCCTCTTGGGAAGCATTTTGTCTGTAAGGAAAGCAGAAGCCAATAAAGGTATACAACTACAAAAACCAAAATAAAACAAAGTTACAAAGGAAATGACCTAAGTTCCTTCAAGCCACCTCGACAATAATGCTGACGATGTTTTTTAAGATGATTCTTCCTAAAACTCACTAGGAAGAACTCGGCGACTGCTTTTGTTTGGGCGAAGTATCATCCCGTCCACCCGAGGAATATTAAAGTTTTTGTTCCAATAACAATTTATCTTAAGTTTCCTTTCTCATGCTTGCTAGAAGAGGTTTGTTCTCGAAGCCCCAAATACCTTGAAGTAAATTGGCTTGAAATTATGAAAGGACTTCTCGTACAGCAAGAAAACCTTCCAATTTACAAGAGTTCAGAAGGAAAGCTAACTTCTTGTTGCCCTCCGCTATTGGGGCAATTAAAATGAAGAAATAGGAAAAGACATTGATGAAGGGTGGAACTTTGAGGTATTGACATATTATTTTGAAGCATCTTATCATCGCCCAACTATTTGGATGAAGTTGAGAAGGGGCAACTAGAGTCTGCTCTAAATGATGAACTGAACTCAATGAATAGAATTCAGACACCAAACTTGGAAATAAGGACATCATATATCCACATCTAGTTGGATCCATCCCCATGGTTTAAGCACACCCTCTCATTAACATCAGGAATCTTAAGAGTGTAATCCTCCTTGTGCTTGCCTCCTGGGTGATGAGATTCTCCTCCCAAAAGGGCCTCAAGAAATTTGAGTCTACTTGCGAAGGAGTCCCCAATACCTTTCTGTCTACCCATTGGCATATAAAACTAACAAACGGTGAAAACTAGAAGACCCTTAAGAGCTTATTTTTTACCCATCTCTAAATCCAGAGTGAAGCAATAAAGGAAACTACCTCTATCATAACCTTGGAAAGAAGTTCTATCAAAAATAGAGTTTCCCTAAGAATCAATAGTGGTTTCCCCCCACTAGGAAACTTCATCGCTAGGGGTTACCAAAAAAAAAAAAAGGGAACGAAGAGGTAAATCCATGCAAACAAAAACAACAATAGTTGAAAAAAGCAAAGAATGAGAGGGCATACCTTTGGTTGGCAATAAAATGTGAAACTGAGATGAGGAAATGGACTCTTCCTCTTCCTTGGAGTTCTTGCCTCCACTCGCACTACTGACACATAGTTTTGGACAATGAAGATGCAGTAGTGAAAAGAATAAAAATGGTGGCAAGAAAAGGAGATGGGGTATTTAAAGAGGCCAATGTTACCTTTACCGTAGAACCCAAAGGTCGTGAAGGGCAAGAGATGTCTTTTCACACCCATTAGCTAGGGGCAAGTTAGGAAAAATGTCCTAATTCAAATGATGGAGGCACTAGAATCGAGGCATCAACCCACCATGCATCTACTCAAGGTTGAATGACGTGACGTATGACAAGACGATTCTAACAAAGGGAGAAGGGCCTTGCAAAAGCTTCACTGAAAGCCTCGAATATGGTATTCGATTTTAAAGAGCAAGCGCATCAATACCACGATATCACTAAACTCGGCATCCGAGGTCATGACCTCGGAATCGAGTTAGGGACATTGTTACATATTGGTGTTTAGGCCCAGTTCGAGTAAGCCCATTAAGGCCCAAACTCGGATTACCCACATTGTTGAAAAGCTACGCACTCACAATGTCAGGGCGAGGATCTCAAACCCCTCATGACGTGCTACCCACGTCTTAATTTGTTGGAGGACTTTGAGATGGATCCCTTGAATTACGGAAGTAACCACTCACCCTTATCTCACTCATCCTCATCTCTTCATGCCTATAAATGACTAGTAAATCCTAGAAATCAGGCACATTATCATACCCATTTTGCACCCCTGTATCTCATGCACTCCCTGACTTGAGCATTGTAGTCCTTATAAGTACACCTTCACTAGCTAGGAGCTTGGATCACTTACTCACATTAAGAAGACTTGTAGCCGGGAGTTTCCAATCTCTTTCAAAGATCTCCTGTCACCCTATTTCTAGCTACCCACCTCCAAAAATCACTTTTATTTACTATTTTTTAATATCTATTATTATTTTATCTAGATAATTATTATATTAATAAAAACTTGAAAAATGATATAATATTTAAATCAAAATAATTGTGTTAAATAAGTTTACATCATATAAAAATAGAAACTAATATACTAAAAATAAAAATAAATCATTTTGAATTAAACTAAAAATAATAAATTTGAATGAACTTATAAATTATAATAAATATTGAATTTTTTATTATCATTTCAATTATCAAACAAAGAGAAGGGTATTTTGGAGAAAGTAAAAAAAATGATAGTTGAGTGGGAGTGAGAGTGGCAATAGACAATTAGGAGTAGCAATAGCCACTCCTTTCTTTTCGATACAGTGTTGAAACAATCAGATAGCTCCTCTCTTTATGTCTCGGAGTCTATCTATGTGTGTTTGTGCGTGGGAGTATATATATATAGCCACTCCCTTCTTTTCACCCCTTTGGGTGAAGGTTAGCATTCTTTGCTCTTTTTATAGACAAAAAATTCTATTGTCTTCTTTCTATGCAACTTTGATAGTAAGATTCGTATTGTAATTATGAACTTATTTTTCTCTCTTTAATAAATTAAACATTGTCTCTCATTAATAAAGTGTATAATATTCTTTCTCTTCAATAAATTATACTTCCCTTTTTGAGTATTTTATAATATTGATTATTAAATATTAAAATAATTAATAAGGTATATTTTTGTTTTATTCTTATTTTATTTAAATATTTATTATACTATAAATAAACAATGTAAACATGAATTTTAAAGTTTATATATATAATAATTATCCCTGTCAATTATTTTTTACTTTTTACTCTTTCAAATAATAATGGTAAATGTAATACAATTGTAACTTGTTATTATCAAGTTCTCCATGACTTATAATTCTCTAGTCTATACTATTATATAAAGAAAATTGCTTCTTTATATATATATATATATATATATATATATATATATATATATATATATATATATGAATTGGATTAAATTATATCAATATAACTTTAAATAATTATTACACCATTGAATAACTTTTTATCGGTGCAATTTTTTACAAAACACACATTTGGATTAAAAATTTATATATTATAGATTATCTCTATAAAATTTCATATTAATCGAAAATCATTTGATATATTTTTTATATACATCAAAATCAACGTAATTATATATAATGTACATGAGCAAGAGTTATTTGATTACATTCTTATTAATGTTCAATTTTGGTGAAATTTGGCACAAATGACCTTTATCATGGATAATTGTGATTGAACAATTCAATTAATGAAATATATATCCTATAAAAATTTATAAGCAATGTAACTATCCTTAAAATTATATATATAGGGTTTGGGTTTTAGGATAGCAAGGTATATGTGGAGGTTAGCAAGATATATATTTTATTTTGGACATAAAACCAATTCCCATCTTTTCTTAATCAACTTATAATTTAGGATAAATTTGTAAATTTCTTTTACTCACATAATTACTCATTTAAATTTTTCTCTCTCCTAATTAATATCTTCTCTTCACTACTTTATTACTTGAGTAATGTTATTTTTCTATTTTTCTCTTTCTTAAATACTGAAAAATATATAAGTCATTAAAAATACAAGTAATATTATTATATGCTAAGTAAATGATTTAATATTAATTTAATAAAATTTGTAAACAATTAGATCTCCACTTTAATAACTCATACCTCACATATGATAAAGAAATATGTTATACAAAAGATTTACACTTTTATTTAATAATTTTTATTTTCAATTTACGTGAGTCTTAAATAACATGTTAAGAAAGTTGAAATACAATTATATACATTCATAGTTATATTTCAATTTGTGTTCTTAATTATATGTGTTCTTTAAAAATTTCATATACGCATGTTCAATTTGTTGCGCGGGTTATTATATTTCAATTTTTTTAAGGATATAAAAATATAAAAATATTTTATATCCTTTAAAAATTGTTATAGCCTTTAAAAATATTGAATAAATATTAAAATTTATATGCTATTCACTATTTAAGAAAGAAAAAAAAAAGTATCTTTCAAGTAGAGAAAATAAAAAATAGAGAATATTAATTAGGAGAGAGAAAAACTTAAATGAGTAATTAATGTGAAGAAAAAATGTTACAAATTTATCCTAAATTTTAAGTTGATTAAGATAAGATGGGAATAAGTTTTATATTCAAAATAAAATATATATCTTACTAACCTTCGCATAAAAATATGGAGGTTAATAATTTATATATATACTTTTTTGATTTCATAATTTTATTTTTTAAAAAAGAAATATGTGTCAAATGATGTTATTTTTATTTTTCTGTGTATTCTTTCTTATTAATATTTAAACTTTTTCTTTTTAACTTTATTACTTTATTTTTAAAAAATAGTTATGTTTTAAACAATATTTTTAAACGCCATTAAAAGCAGTTATACTATAACATAAGTACAGACAAAAACATCATGCCAACCTGTCCATATCAAACAAAAGAAGAAAAATCGCCATTATATTTTATACGCCATCCACAATCTCATTGTCACTACGAAGAAAGACTTGCATAGTTTGGGAGGCTGTGCTTTCGGTCATGTGAGAACATTTTGTATGAAAATTATATGATTAGTTAGAAGCACAATCATAAAGTACTTTTAAATTATATAAATATTTCTCTATCACAAAGTCCATTCCATTGAATCAAACGAGTCCCTTTAATAATAAAAAACACGTCCCAATTGAATATCAAATCAAGGGTCACTTTAAATAAAATCTTGTGTTTCAATTTTATATATTAATAAAAAGAATTAATTTTAAAAATATTTTATCTTATAATTGATCAATTTAATTTTAGAGTTTAATAAATTTTCAATATTAATAATTTAAATATTTAAAAAAAAGTTTAATATGCAAAATGTCCGCTTAATACAGAAGGACCATTCTAAACCATCTCTACAACCAAACTAGTCAACAAGACGCCAAATGCGACCAATCTCCTACTCTCTGTATATAGTGGGAACGAATTCGGAGAAACCACATCAAGAAAAACATTATGAGCACAATAAACTGTACAGATCCCAAGCATTATATTTTGGTGCATGGGGCTTGCCATGGCGCTTGGTCTTGGTACAAACTCAAGCCACGCCTGGAATCTGCTGGCCACCAGGTCACAGTGCTCGACCTTGCTGCTTCTGGCACCAACCTGAAGAAGCTTGAAGATGTTAATACTCTTTCTCAGTACTCTGAGCCTTTGTTGGAGCTGTTGGCCTCACTTCCCAAAAATAAAAAGGTCGTTCTCGTGGGGCATAGCCTTGGAGGGCTCAACATAGCCCTTGCCATGGAGAAATTCCCACAAAAGGTAGCAGTTGGTGTTTTCTTAGCAGCTTTTGTGCCAGACATTGAACACAAACCATCCTACGTGTTGGAAAAGGTTTGCTTCTGAGCCTTGGAGGGACTTCTTGGAATTTATTTCTTCAATTTTTTCGTCCCACGCAAGTGCAATATGTTACAAACTTAGATTTTTAATTGGATTGAGAAATATTAAAGTATCTTGTTAGAATAACACGACATATTAATTCTTAGACATGTAAATGTGTTTTCTACGTTATTGAGCTTCGCTAATCGGTACAAAAAGATTTAATCCGAGGACCAATCACGCTTCATACAACCAGTCATGGGTAGGTTGGCACTTATCATCAAACGGTGGAAAACAATTCGTGCAAGCATTCATATTGTATGTTTTATACTATGATCATATGTACTCGTTTTCTGTCGAAAAATTTGTCAAAATTTGGTGGCGTTTACAATGCTCTACTGAAAGATCTGAACATCGATGATCCAGTAGTTTACAGCTGTCCAGATCAACAAAAAGTAAATCTAATGTCCAATAAATCAGGTGTCTTAATATGGAGCTCAACCTTATGATATCACCTAATATTTGTTCAAGCAATATAAACTGATAGATTTATTTTTTGCTGATTTAGACAGCTGCAAACTACTGGATTATCAATGTCCAAATATTTCAGTGAAATATTATAAATGTCACCAAATTTTTTTATAAGCATCATCATATACATTACAGTAACGCAACTCTTTTCCTTACAATTTTTTCACATTGTACTTCACATCTAATCCTCTTTGAAGGGAGAAATAAGTATATTCACCAATAGATTTTTTGACTTGAACAGTACTGTGAGAGGACACCAACGGCTGGATGGTTGGACACCGAATTCTTGCAAAGTGGAAATAAAACATCTATGTTCTTTGGGCCCAACTTCTTGTCCACCAAGCTCTACCAGCTATCCTCCACTGAGGTAATTAAGAAAAAAATTTAGGTATTGTTTGAGAGATAAAAAAGTTTTTATTTTATTTTATTTTATTTAATATTTAATACTTTAATTTTATGAATCATTATTATTTTTTATTATATTTATACTTTTAATATAATTATTGAAATATTAAGCATTGTATAATTCAGACTAAAATTTTTTTCTCTCTCAATAACACCTAACAACATCTCCGTAATTAATATCGTTTTGCTACAACTAACCCCTTGTGACTTGCTACCTAAAGTCCTTAGTGCCGACAAATGAGTGGACTCCACCATTAGAAGTTTCAAGAGCGTAATAATTAAATAAAATAAAAATATAATGGTTGGATTTTGCAGGATCTTCAATTGGCCAAGACTTTGTTGAGACCAGGGTCACTCTTCATGGAAGACTTGTCTCAAGAAAAGAACTTCTCAAAACAGGGATATGGGTCAGTTCCTTGTGCTTTTATTGTTTGCACCGGGGACCTAGGAATTCCATTGGAATATCAGCTCTGGATGATCCAAAATGCTGGGATTAATGACGTGCTGGAGATCAAAGGCGCAGATCATATGGCCATGCTCAGCAAGCCCCAAGAGCTTTGCGATTCTCTCCTACAGATTGTTATTAAATACACATAAATTCATAGCATGAGGCAGGAATCTTCTGTCCCAAATCCTATCCCCTTTCTTATTCCAGCATTCATAATTTGCCATTTGGAGAATAAACATGTAAAAATAAAAATAAAAATTTAAAATAATTGTCAATTATGTCTGTAGTGTTCTCTTTTAAATGGCACAATGTGATTGCCAAGACAAAAAGAGGATAAGGTGGGAGGTCAGAATCCACCAAGATTTAGTAATTTTTCAGTTTCATTTTTATGGTTTAGGGGGAGGTTGATTTTGATGTAATATTAGTCTAAGATTTAATTTGATATTATTGTAATATTTTCAAAAGTATTGAGTTTTTTGGACTATCTAAAAATTATTCTTAAAAATTATAATAATATTATTTAATAAATAATATAAAAATTACTTTTAGTAAGTAGAAATTACAAAAATACTTAGTATTTCGTGAAATTTTTTTAAAAATCTAAAATAATTATAATAGATATAAATATTAAGGAGAGTAAAATTATATTAATTTTTTAAATTTTAGAGAATATAAATTAATTTTAAAAAATATTTTTTAAAAGCTCTCAAAAATTTCTCTTAACTTTTAAAATCAGAGTAAAAATATTCCAATATTTTTGCTTATTAAACAGAAAAAATTGATTTATATTTTTTATAAGTAAAAATATTTTCTCATAAAGTACTATCAAATTAAATATAAAAAAAATTTATATTATTATTTAATTACATATTTATATTTATAAAATTTTAAAAATAATAAATAATTAAAAAAATATTTTTATTAATATAATAATACATAATTAAATATATTTTATAAGTATAGAAATTAAGTGTTTTTCGTTTGGAACGAGCAAAAGATATTTTGCAACTTATGTGCTTTTATCCGTACTTCATAAATTTTATTTAAAAATCTCATGTCAAAGAGTAGGAAAGACCAAAAAAAAACCCACCAAAAAAGACGGAAACATAACTATTCGCGTTCAACTCATAAAACGTATAAATTTTTAAACAATTAAGTATTAAATTCCACGTGGCAGAACAATTTTCCAGAACGTATAAGCTGTACGTGGTGGATTACGATATGAGCATTGATACGATCCCAATTTTGGAAGGCCCAGTCGATGAACCAGGAGAAGAGGCTTCACGCACTGCAAAGAACCTCATGGCATAGCAAAAAACAAAAATACTTGCTGACCTGACAAAATCAGTTGCAATTTGACGCGTTACCCTTCCCAGCAACCCAAGCCGCGACGTCTCCTTCTTCAACAGACCCCCTTCCTCTTGTCAGATCAACGGGGGAGCCACCCAATGGAGATTTGTCACCCATTCCCTCTTAGCTTTAGATTTTTTTTTCCTTTCTTTTTTTTATTTTTTCTGGTTGTCCACCCTCTATCTAAGTGATAATGTGTTTAATCTTCACATTTAGTGAGTTATTTTGATGGCAAGATGTCTTAATCGAGACTCATGCTTTTAAGTCTTGCGATTGCAGTTACCTTTTAAATCGGATGATTGTTTTAATGACAATGATAGATTGACAGCCTCTATTATTAAATATTGGTTAGGGTTTTTTCTGAGACAGTGAGCCTCTTTCTATAATATATAATTAGTTTCAAAGGCTTTAGTGATTTGATATATATCACGGAATGAGCTACTGGTATAAAGACTTGGCTACTACTATGTTCGATAAAATAGATGTCGCCATATTCAGCTACCTTACTCTAAAAAGTAGCAACTATTATGTTTTGCTTTTATATAGCCAAAGAAGAATGGTTTTATGATATTTCAGATAGATCTGAGATTTGACGTACTCACCTTTGTATTAATAGATATATGTAGTATAATGCAATAGCATCCATATTTTGAGGTGTCTATTAAAGTTGTATAATTTTTTCATTGATTCATTTCCTAGGCTTAGGCTGTTTGTGTTAACAGATTCTAATGTATTATACCGAAGCTTTGCCTTTGTTTATTAATCAATGAAACTTTTTTGACACCCAAAAAAAAATAAAAAGAAATCAGTTACAGCAGAAAGAATTGTTGAGGGTTGCGAGGGGGATTGTAAGGGAGGAGGAAAGTAGAGTTTGCTCGACTCGAAGGAAGGGTATAAAGCTCTGCAAATTCTTACATACCAGTTTCTGGAATCCTGCACTTTCATGTACATTCAATCATAATCCACAACTACCATCATTCCAGAACTTAGCTATAGATCTATCAAGCATTCTGCTTCTATCTAGCACAAGGGGCAACCAATGGCTCAAGAATTTCAAAGGGAGTATATGTATAATTGATATATTCACAACAACCTAAAGAGAATGAGACTAGTACTACTTGAAGTATACTAGCTAACTAGCAAAGATAAATATTTTTAAATTGAACTTAATTAGAAGATATAAAATTAATTTTCTTTTACCTGGATGAGTTTAAGAAAAGAGATCCTTGTTTGCCTATATTTTAGTGAATATAATTTTTTTAAAAAAATTTTGTGCTTATAACAAATATTTATCAATTGAATTAATTGTTCTATTTTGCAATTTTTTAAAAGCAAAATTTTAACAAGTATGACAATATCATTATAATTACAACGTAATGGATTAATAAAATAAAAATGTCAAGAAATTAAATTAAATTTTAAATTTTATGGATTCTATCGTAGTTCCAAGAACCAGACGAACCAGCTGGTTTGACCGAATGGACCGAGAACCAATCATTTATCAGTAAATCCTCCGAACCAGTCCCGATTTGCACAATTGACCTCCTTGTTTTAAAAAAAAAAAAGTAAAATAAAATGCCAATTTGCTATTTTAAAAAAAATTATTTGATCATCAATGATGAAGTTAAAATTAAAATTTTCATTATAATAAAAGATGGCCAAATACACTTTAGTTAGCCAATTCAAAAACTACTAAACCTCTTACTCCATTGAAAAGAGCCTAGAGGAAATAAATATAAAGCAATATGATATATAGATATTTATAAAAATTAGTTTTCTTCTAAAATTAGTTTCATTTCAAATTGAATTTTATAACTTGAGATATGCCCTTTGAGTACATATTGTCCTTGGGCTCCCCTGTAGTAGTTTTCTATTTATACTTATTTTGGTTTTCTAGTCTACTGTTCAATACCAATTAAGTTTCCCTAATCTTAAATTACTAGAAAAAGTCCTATTAACATCATACTAACCTCTAAGTGAATAAATCAAAATAATTCAAGAAAAACCTTAACCTCAATAAACCCTAAAATACAAATAAGTCTTAGGATTTGAGCTACCTACCTCAAGCTTCTTGGAGCCATGGAAGCAAAGAAGCCAAAAACAACTCCAAGCCTTTCTCCTCTCTCATGGCTGCAGCATATATGGAGGTGGGAAAGCTCCACTTGATACTTGATCATCAAATAGATAGAGGGGT
Organism: Pterocarpus macrocarpus; assembly: GCA_031439585.1. Lineage (NCBI taxonomy): Eukaryota > Viridiplantae > Streptophyta > Magnoliopsida > Fabales > Fabaceae > Pterocarpus > Pterocarpus macrocarpus. The sequence continues at coordinate 27,895,572 of CM062513.1, read as the reverse complement.
TTGATAGAAGAGAAGATGAGGATTAATTTTCATAAAAGGAACAAAGTGTTTTGAGGCCGAGAAGGCCATTAACCATGAGCTTGAAGCTCATGGCCATAATGGTGGTGAAGAAGAAGATGAAGAAGAGATAATGGTGGTGGTGGTGGTGTGAATTAGAAGGAGAGGAGAAGAAGATAAAGAGTCTTGATATTTGTAGGAGATATTTTGCAAAGATATGTTGTAGAAGAAGTGATAATGATAAATCCACCAATTGGGGCTGGTGTGGCTCATTCCTGGCCACGTACTCTAGGTACTTTCCTAACATGTCTATCTAATATTTGTAAGATCATTTCCCTGAATTTGTCATGCCCAAAGATAATATAAGACCCTTGAGGATTAATTTAAGGTATCTAGCTATTAATTTGAGTACTCTGAGTTACCTAAGATATTATATATTGTGTAAGTAATCTCACACTTTTATTTAAAATTAAGTGTAGAAAATATCAGTTATAAGGTTATTACATGTATTTTAATTGTCTACTAGTGTCGTGAGGCCCACATGTTCCCGGAATTGAGGTTTTCTGCTAATGCCCCTCCTGACAACCATAAACCTTTATTTATAGTTTTACCATTGTGATATGACAATTACAATTTCACCTTTTTTTTTTACTATGATTTGCCTATTTATGATTTTGCCTATGCCTCGAGCTCAAGCTTTGTTCTATATCAATCTACCGTCAGAGTTGGGGATGTTATATAGTTCCTCAAAAGTTTGAGGAAATGGGCTTAGTACTTCAACATGCCAATATCAGATCACCAATTCCAAGGTAAGGAAAGCTCATGGCAAATTAGGAAGGGCCATACCGAATCATTGAAGTCTTAGGAAAAGGGGCATACAAGCTTTCTACCTTAACGAGATCCGAAGTTCCGAAGTCACAAAATGCCTCAAAACCTTAGGAAATTTTATATTTGATGTAATCCACAAAAGTTGATGTACTCTTTTTCCTACCTCAAGTTTTGTCCCATTGGGTTTTTCCAAGGAGTTTTTAATGAGGTGAGACTTTCTTGTGGACTAAGCAGTAGTCACAAAGCCATCTAGTCTATTGCAATTTAATTGAATGAGTTCATTTTCAGTTTATTGTTTTTTAATTACTCTTTTAAAATCCTAAGAGACTGATCACCCTTAGTCAAAAACATATAAGACCTAGGTTTAACACCTCAAGCAGTAATTTAAATCTGAGATGATGTATACCTCAAAAAGTAACGAAATAATACAAATCTAGGTCTCACACGACCTCAAAAATCAATCGTAGCAAAATTCCTTAAGGTAATTAAACTTAAACAAAGAAAAAGGAAAGACAATTGTGAAAAAATAGAAGATTCTTACATTCAAACTAGCCCAGAAATCGGGCAACCGGTTCATTACAAATAACCCCCTAAGAGGGGCATACACAATATACACACACACACACACTAAGCATCAGCATTTGGGTTGGAAGGGTTGGACTCCGATCAACCTCATCGTCTTCATCCTTAGGAACGTCTTCAATCCGACCATCAACAACATGGTGCGAATCTTGACTTGATTAAAGTCTGCTTTGAGACAAATAACCGTGGCTTGCACCAAAATGTTATCTTTAATCTCGAAGGCAGCTTTCTCCCATTGTGCTCTATATGTTTAACTTCTGCCTTTAGGTCGGTGATCTCCTTAGTTGAGTCAAATTGGGCCTTTTCAAGCTCCACTACCCGGCTCTTTAGCTCTTTCCAGTTGCTGATCTTTGCACCTGACCTACCCTCACAACTCCTCAACCTCGAATGTCATATCCTGCTTTGCCTATTCCCAAGCTACCTTTTTGTTCTGAAAAAGAGATACTTTCTTCTCCAAGTTCTTCACCTCCTGGCAAGCCTAGACACTAGAGGAAATCATAGACCCCAAATATTAGAAAATGGCCACCAACTTTAGAAGCATACAACTAGCCCACTGAAGCTTTTCCACCAGGCCATCTCATTAGTTTCTTATCCATGAACTGTGGATAAGGAAAACTTTTAGTTAGGACATTAAGCTCCAACTTGTCTTCAAAAGTCGAAGACATTGGTCTCAATTTGGATAATCTCTTTCGCCTTGGCCACTTTTTTCCCTTTCAGCTTCTTTTGAGATTGGGTCTCGAGGGTAGAAGCTTCCACGGCTGGTGAGAACTTTGGTTCCCCAAACCCCATAAACCTAAGGCTTAAGGCTGTCACTCCTATCCTCCTCGTGAGGCCTCTTCAATAGGTAGCGTTGGAACTCGACCATAGCATTTTTTGGAGCTATCTCATCTACAAAAAGAAAAGCAAAAGTCAGTAACAAATATAAAGGGAAACAAAAAGTACTTAAGGTAAAAGGATAAAGACCTAAATCTCTCTTAGCTGCTTCGATGTCTATACTGACTATGCACTTCAAGTTGAGATGTTTCTTTCCAAAGCTTGTCAAGAGAAATTCTGTTGCAGCCTATTCCTCTGACGTAAGTCATTTTCATTTACATGAGGTATCTCAAAATTCTTATTCCAATAACAATTAATTGAGTTCCCCATCCTTGGTCTCCCAAAACAGGGTCGTACCCAGAGCCTCAAACACTTTGAAAAAAATGGGCTTGAAGTGGTGACAATATTCCTCATATAGTAAAAATACTTTTTGATTCACATTAGCTCGAAAAGACAACCAACCCATAGTTAAACCTTTGCCATTGGGGCTAATAAGGGTAAAAAGATATAAAAAAAAAAGGCATTAGGGGAAAATGGGACACTAAGGTATTGGCAGATAATTTCAAAACCCTAGATCATCACCTAACTATTTGGATGTAGTTGAGAGAGGATAGCTAAAGTTTGCTCCAAAATAGTGAATTGGGAATCAATGAATGGGATGCAGACCCCGAACTTCGAGATTAGGAAGTTGTACATCCATTTCCAATTCAGACTATTCCTATGGTTAGTGTAGCACGTTCTTTCATTGACATCAGGGACTTCCAGGTATAGTCTTCCTCGTACTCTCCCTCTAAGGTGATTAGGTTCTCGTAACTTAATGGCCTCAAAAACTTGAAACTTACTCTTGAAGGAACTTCCAAAACCTCAGGATTCACCTATTTGTATATCTAATAGATTAAGGGCGGAAATAAGAGAAGCTTAGGAGCTTGTGTTTTACCCATTCCCACCTTCATGATTAACCTACATAGGGAAACCACCTCTAAGTGTCAAAACAAACATGGAAGTTGGAAGTGATAAAAGGGGGAATATCAATAAAGCCTAATGGTGGTTCCCCTGTTAGGGAATAAAGCCGCTAGAGATAGGCAAGAGAAAAAAAAAAAAGATAAGGAGGCCATAGTCACCCCCACGGTGGTAGAATGTTAGTGGGTATCATTCAACCCACTACTACCACAAAATAAGTTGTTAAAGCAAAATATAGTGCATATTTCATCTAGTTCTCAGTAAAATGCAATAAAGGAAAAGATGAGAGATGGGGTTGCACATACCTTAAAATGGATGAGTAAGAAGGGAAAGTGTCAAAAATGCAAAAACGCCTCTTTTTCTTCTTTGGAACTTCTAGGGAATGTGAGAGTAAAATGCAAGAGTGACAATGGGTTTGAATGAATGGGATAGTGACATGTAAACAAGCTCTTAAGTCCCTTGCCACAAACTCCAAACAACGCGAAGGACAAAAATGCCTTTCAACATGGGAAATTAGGGGCATATTTGGCAAAACAAGTAAATTCAAATGCCACGTGCCCATTTAGGGTCAAGTAACATAACTCGTGATGCAATGTTAAGGTCAGAAAAGTAACGTCTTCTCGAGATAGGACACATCCTTTGAAAGCTTCGTAAGAGAGAGGAATGATTTCCAATAATGAGAATTTCTTTAGTTAAGTCACTAAACTTGGTATCCGAGGTCATAACCTTGGAACCAAGTTGGGGCCACTATTCTGGACTAAAATCAGAAGACCCACTTGTTCGACAATCCGTTAAGGCCCAACCTCAAAATAAGACCAAAAAGCCCAATCCAAAGCCCATCATGAATAATGTAATGGGTTACGCATGACCCGCATTGACATTAAGCCCGAATTTGGTAACATACAACTTGGATTCCTTAATGTGCATGAAGCCATTAAGGATTCTAAAATGGTTACGCAAGAATCGCGGAACCCTACCAAACTAGCCATCATCCAACCTTGCTTTTTAAAAAGAGGTAACACCTCAAAGGTCAGGTATGCACATATCCCCCTAAATCTCATACCTCTTGCACTCTCTGACTTGAGCATCGAAGTTCTTGCAAGTACACTACTTGCTACTGTGGAGTTCGACTTTCTACCCAATTTTAGCAAAATAAGAACAACTTTGGTGTCCCAATCTTGTTCGAAGCACCCATTCTCGAGAATCCGGTAACCTACCTCCAAACACATGCCATAATAAAACTGTGAAATCACAAGGCATAAATAAGTATACATAAAGCATTCATGACAATGGACATAGAAGAAACATAGATGCATGAACATTTTATACTATTCATTTGATTTTAACCTTTCTTTGACTTTAACTTATTTGGCTTTGACTTTGACCTTGGTTTTTCTCTTTGACTTTCCTTTACTTTGACTTTAATTAGTCATTAGCATATGCTTAAACTTTCATACCACTCTCAAAACTTAACTTTCTCTTAGGACATGAGATGATAACTACTATGGCTAAAGTCATTACACCCAACTTAAAATGGCAAGCAAAAGGGGTTCATTGGTGGGTCACCTTCCCTTACCAAAGTAATTGAAGGATTATATTCAATTATCTTAACTTTGTGGATCATCTTCCCTTGCAGAAGTGATCGAAGGATCATATCCAAGTGTTTATCTTGAATTTAGCATTTAGTGCTAAGTATTACGCTTTGGTGCCCTTATAAGAAGGTGCTTAACCTTTTTGTTTTATCTTAAGTACCATCATAACATGTGACAATTATTTCTAAATCAACAAATTTGGTAAAAATCTAGCATAACAGTTAGATCGGAAGATTGTCTAAATTTCACAGACATAAAAACAACATCCATAAATAGCATCCATAACACAGCTAAACATTCATGAATAATCCATAACATGCATAGATCATGACTCTTGTGGATTTCTTCTCAAGAATCCCCAACACTCAATCCCAGTATAATTATAATAAACAAATCAGAATTTGCATCATAACCCATGATAGTCAATCACATGCAACTTCTTGATCCTAGAGAATTTCTCCTCAAGAATCCCAGCACACAACAAATACAGTTATGGTAAGGCATAACAAACAACTTCATCATTTCCTACATGATTAGGGAATAAGGCACACAAATGCACTCAAGAGATTTTTGAGCATAGTTGAGTGACTAGGTGCAATCTTTTTAAATTACTATTTTACTTTTTAAGTCTTTAATTAACGTTGAAGAGAAATTTAGCTTCATTTCCTTACTTGTTCATCCTTAAGGTTTGCATATTTAATTACTTAGTATATTCTTTTAACATCTTATATTTACTCTTCAAGCTTAATACCTCAAGAAGATTATTGACTTCATTTAATTAGATATTTTGGGATTTGTGTTCACATCTTTGTTAATTAAAAATTTTTCCCTTCTTAATTAAGACATAGTGCCAAAACCCTTTCAAATATGGCCTCAAATTTCTTTTAATTTTTATTCTTCTCGGAACCTTGTTTAATCACTTAGTTTTATCAAAATTTATCTTAACTTAGCCAAAAACATTTTTTTCCCCTTTTTGTTATTGTGGCCAAACCTATAACCTAAAATTTTCCCAAATTCTATTTTTTTTTTCTTTGCTACAAGTTTCATTAAAGTTTTATGTAGATTCAAGATCAACTATTAAAAGTTTCATTAAAGTTTTACATATTTTTCTTTATGTGGCCGAAAACTATAACATACCAGGTTTCCATTTTAATTTGTTTTACTTCTTGAATCATCTTAAAGCTCATGGAATATAGATCTAGGCCTAGAAAGTTTTACTCTTATGAAATACTTAGTAAAGTTTCAATCTTTTTCATGTTCATGTCTTAAAAATCATTTTCTCATGGTCATATTCCAACAACCACTCCAACAAGACAAAGTAAGCAACTTTAACATGGATACGGTCACAAAATGAAAAACAAGCCAAGAACACCTTAGTCATGGTTAGGGCTAGTGTGCTCTTGACCACAAGTGAGTAAAGCTTGAAACTTTACCCACTTTAACCATAAATAAACCAATTAAATACTTCATAAGAACATTAGAAACAAAATAAATTGATTAAACATTTTATCAAAGCATTAGAAACAAAATAAATCGATTAAAATCTTTAGAAAAAAATTCTAAAGAAAATAAATCAATTAAAGTGTTAAAAGAGGCATTTTTAATGCATAGAAGAAACTCTAGAAACTAGAACAAGGCTTGGAACTCAAAAGTGAAGGAAAAAGTTTGAGTAACCATGGTTCTTGTCAAAAAGGCTAGAGGATCCTACCCACTCAAAGTGACGAGAAATGCAAGAAAGGTTAAACCTCGAAGAGAAAATCTCCTTCCTAGCTCCAATAGTGGTCACGGTTTTGGCGGGGAAGAAAGGTGAGACTTTTGTTGTTTCTATGCTTGAGAGAAAGTGTATATATGTTTATAAGAGCTAAAATGTGTAGCGCTTATAAGGTTGGTAAGGTATGACAATGGAGGATGTCTGAAACTTGAGAGGAAAGGAGAAGATGAAAGGTGTGATTTTTTTTTTTCTTTTCCAAAATGAGAGTGAGTGAGTGAGAGGGGGAGACCATGAGTTGTTGTTGTATGGAGATATTTTCATTTTTCTCTTTCAATTAAGGAGACAAAATGGATTATGAGTGTTAAGAAATTAGTTGATAAGACTATTTTATCCAATATTACTTTAGACAAAAGCTTATACTTCCTTAAATAAAGCACTTTTGTCTCTTTACTTTTTGCTTTAGTGACATCATGTGTACTTGGTTGTCTAGTTGACTTTTAATTTAAATTTGATGAAGGGATTGTGTTCTTACCACTTATGTGACTTAATTAATTAAGGATTAGTGATTAACTCATGCTTCCATAATTAGTGTAATTAAAATCTTAATTATGTTTAATTAACCTTAATTAAGTGAATTCTTGGTGATTAGTGCTTAATTAGTCTCTTTGAGGTTTGGTTTCCTGGATTAGCAAGTTTCTAATTTTAATTAAGCATTCTTTTAATCTTTCTTTCCTTAATTACTCTTTTGACTATTGATTAAGCCTTTATTTCTTAACTTCTCATCATTAAGTGTCTAATTATTCATGATTACTGAGGTAATTAGCATAAGAAAAATTGGGGATATTACACCTCTTCTATTATGAAAACTTATATTTACCTTTGTTTTGAATGCATTGTTAATATTTTCTTCATTTCATCCTCTTAACTTATTTTCATAAGCATTTCTATTACTGATAAGAATGATAAATCCTTAACTTTCTCAATGGTTGCAACTATGTGATCATATTTTTCTATAATCGTCATGTAGTTTATTTAGCACCTTTTTTATAAGACATATTTTCTCTATATATTTTCATTTGATTAATAATTTCTTTCATTCTTGCATAATATTCTCCTATTATCTCTAAATCCTTCATTTTTAATATTTCAAATTATCTTCTTAAATGTGGAACTTTGATGGAATGTACCTTATCAATGCCACAAAACTCCTCCTCCCAAAGTATCTCATGCCCTTTTTGTCATATCTACATTTGTGATTCTTTGAATATTTTGTATGCCGCAGCCTATTGAATGACAAATAATGGTTGTGCTTTCTTTTTTTTTTTTCTTCAATATATTGGTAAGAAGCTCACCCTAGAAGCCAGAGGAGCAAAAAAACAAAAATAAAAAAATAAAATAGTTCAACAGTACACATCAGAAATAGAAACTAGGCTTGAGACATATTCTCCAAAAGGCATAATAAAACAAAACAAGCCGAAACACAACAAAGGAGGCGAGTTCTGATGTGGTGACTTTTGAGCTTGTCACCATGTGGTGACAAAATGTGAGCCAGTCATATATGATCCACCGGTTGAAATCATCCCATTGAAAATTATAAAACTTACACCAGCAAACTTAAGAATTAAAAAAAAGGAATCATACTCTGACCCCATAATCAAATATAACAAGTATTTGTGAGTTATTAAGTGGAGATGATTAAAATTAGTGTTGTTTTTTCTGGCATGGTGGAGATTATTAAGCCTAGATTTGTTGGTCGTTGGTTTTTGTGTCCTTTACCCACCACTGCACTTGCCCCCTCGGTACCACCACCACCCACAAAAAAAAAAAAAGGACTAGGACACCCACTTTGTTATTCCTCCTATAATTGATGGTTTTAGGTACCCTTTTTGTTGCATTTGCAAGTGAGTAGTTGATAGCTTAGAAGCATGGTTACATTATCTTTTGATACAACAATAGGTTTAGAAATTAAATGATTCATGTCTACCCTGTGACAAGAAAAAGGAAAAAGGTTCTAGTTTTTTTTTGGTTGGTGTTATGGTTGAATGGAAGAATCCTTGGCTGATTGGCAGACTCTTTTGCTCAGGACCTTCAAGATCTATTTGTGCGTCACTATTGTAGAGGGCCAGTGGGATGAAAGGTGGCGAGGGGAGGGGGTGGTGGGATGGGTCACCTCTGAGGAGTTGAACAGTTGGCGTTGAGTTTGTTTTGTATTAGTACATACTTTTAAATTTATAATTTCACCCTACAACTCTTTCCTAATATTAGGGACCATATGGTCCTAAACTCAACTATGCCTACTTAAGAACCTGCCAACAAAGGAATAGACCCTAAAATAAAAATAGCAACTTGAAACAAAACATCAAATATCACTACCAATATATCAGCCACAAGACATATCACCCACAAGGAGTGTAGCAAAAGAATAACCATAAAATGGCTTAGCAGATTGAAACTAGTAGGAAAGTTGTTGCCAACTTAAATAGCACAAGAACTATAGGCCCCTCTTGAACCACCCCTGTTGAACCAACTCCTTTTCGTCAAAGCTGAGGGGTTATTATTAGCCGTCCAAGCCTTAAGCCAGAAAGCCCACCGCATTTTAATCTGCAACTTCTCAAACTCCCAATCAGGTCTAAAATCTTCAATACAACTCTATTTCTGATATTCAAAAGTGACCAAATCACAACATCAAAAAGAGAAATCCACATCTTCACCATGCTCGGAAAAAGTCCAATGGTTCTTTGGGACAACAAGCTAGCTCTCACCAGCATAGACAATCGGCCTAAATCTTCCACAAGAACTCACATTCAAATAGAATATGTGATACCGATTCGATAGCTAAGACACAAAATGGAATATGGTTACCACGAGGGGAATGATCTTCAGAACAACAAGTCTATCTCTAGTTTTGTAAGACAAACCAAACCAAAATTTCGACCCGCGGTGGTGCAAGACCTTTCCATGACAAACTAGCCATTGGATTACCGTTCAAGTTGCTTGCTACTAGATTCTTTATTGACCAACAGAAGGATTTAATAGATAATACTCCAGATGGTTGGAACCACCAAGACACAACATCATGCACAGCAGGATTCAATGTCTGCTTTTGCTTGGCTACCATGAACCTTTCAAATAAATCAACTTACCACAACAACCTCCAATTAAAGGCCTACCTCCATTGGTGTCCATCCCAAAACCCCATATCCATGATGAGGGCCCTTTTCACCCACCCACTTATGTTCCCAAAATAAGGTTGCATTCCCTCTCCCAATTATTCTCCGTAGACTTCTTGATATAACCTCAGAGACCATCCTTCCATTGTTTGTTTTCTAAAATCTTCCATTCTCTCTCTAATAATATTGAAATATCTGTAGGGATATTTACCCCATCTTTGACTATATCCACAATTTTTGTGAGATAACTAGTGAAATGTAAACTAAATATGTAGCCATGGGTTTGATGTAAGGGTGTAAATATATGATAATTGGAAAGAAGGTAATTGGTAATTAAGGCCCTATCTCACGCCTATTATATGACTAAACGGAGCTTTGGTGCCACTGTTAGATTTATGGAAATATTAGAATAAAATAGTTGATAATTTTTTATAACAAGATAATGTCTATTTTATGAAGAAGAAGATATACATGGTGTTTGATGTTGTAGTTAGTGTATGGACTATAGCATATATTTCTTTATACACAAAGTGAGTAATGGCAGCCTATATTTATAGGCATCAATTACCATCACATGAAAGGTGGTTTGCTATTTTATATATATAGATTTCACGAGTATAATAGTTGCAGATTATAGTCTTATATCATCATCAATTTTGAAGCCTTGAGACATTTCTAACTTTTGATGATTACCTTGATGTGCATCAATCTTCAACAATATCTCAGAATTGCTTCTAGATGACTTGGCTAATGTGCATCAATTTCTACACTACAACAAAAAGCATTTTAGTGGTGGTTATTTAAAGTTTTTACTGGCGATTTAAACCCTCACTGCTAGCTTTTCCGGCAGAGCCCAAGCCCACCAGGAATAAAGTGACGAGAAGTATTTAGCGACGATTTTCACTAACCGCCGGTATGATTGCCACAAAATATAATTTTTATTGGTGGTTTTTACTGGGGCTTTAAACCACCAGAAATATAAATTTGTAAAGGTTAAAATCGCCAGTAAGTACTAATCAAGCTTTAAGCCCAATTTTATTTTTTTCGGCAATTAAAACTACTAGTAATTCTAAAGTTTCTATAACAATTTTGTGGCAATTAAAACTAACAGTAAGTTTGTTTAGTTTTTTTTCCCTTTTTTTGGTGTCATTTTTATTTTCTTTAAAAATAATTAATCACCAATTATTTTACATTTAATAAAAAAGGATAAATGGATCATAGTTTTTCCTTTTTGGGAACAAGAACCATGAGATTTTAATGTTCCTAAACAAATATCATCACGGTAGACATGAACAATGATTTTTTATGTTTATGCAATTTAAGTAACAAACCATATTTAGCATATTTAAATTTACACATTTCATTCCTATTGAAGTCAAGATAGAACTAACAAAAACATAAAACAGGTTCAATTATCTCTAGCAATTGTTTAGATATCACAAAAGGTTTCACTAAGGGTAACATCAATACTAAAATTATCCTTCATTCAAAATATAAAACAAATATCAACTATAAAGCTAAGTTGTCCCAGGATCATGGCTAGTAGAAGAGTAGTGTCTTGGCTCTCCACTTCCCTAATCTTGTGCCTAGGGATGTAAATGGGGCGGGGGATAGCCCCCCGTTCCCCGCCCCGTGGATGAATACCCACCCCGTATCTGTACGGGTACCTGCTTTTGAATTCTCCGCGGGTTTACGGGTACCTGTGGATATCCATGGATACTCGTTAGAATGTAAAAAATTCAAAAAATTTAAATTAAATATAAAAATTCTAATATCATAAAATATTTAAAATAAACACAAATACTAATCTAATTCTACAATTCGAATTCTAACAAATTAATATACTTAAAATAAAAATAAACACAATAATCCAATTTTTCAATCTAAATTTCAACAAATTAAAATAAAAATAAACACATAATAATAATCCAACTATTACTCTAACATATAATAAGTACAAATAAATTTAACTTCTAAATTTAAATATTAATCCAAGCAATTTAAATAACAATAATATTAGCCTAACTAAGTTAATAACTTAAGGGTAAAATAGTAATTTTATATCGGGTACCCGCGAGTATCGGGATATTGATCCCCGCCCCCACCCCGTTTAACATGGGAGTATTTAAAAATCCTCATTCTTATTACTTGCGGAGGAAAAATCTTTCCCCCATATCCGTCCCATTGCGGATATTATTCGCGGGTATCCGTGGGAGCAGATTTTTTTGACATCCCTACTTGTACCTGCAAACAAAGTTACTAATGCGAAGTCAAGAAATTGATTAACCCCGTTAATATATTGCGGCATGTTATGCGGCATACTAATCCAAGATTTATCCATGTATAAGATTGTGCCTAAACATGTAGAAAAGGCATAAATGCATTTATGCTAAGCAAACATGTAGGCTATGTCATGTGTTAATTGATAATTAAAGAGAATAAATAACACACTATAGAGAGAATAATTATCAAATAACAAATTCAAAACCACTAAATATAGAGAACAAACTCCGATTGTGTCAAACCTGAATGCTAAAGCTAGAGATCAAGCCTATAATTGAAATCAATGTCGTTGAATTCACTAAATTGGAGTTAGAAACTTAAAGCATGAGCAGTCAAGCACTAAACGATAACTGAAAAATGAAAAGTTAACGAAGATTAATTTTAACATTATGGATATAATTCCAGTAATTGTCAAATGAAAATTAAAAAACCAAGTGATGTCTTTAGTTTTATTCTCCCTATTGGTACTCAACTCAGGCCATAGAATTCTATATGGTATAAATGCTCTTGAAAATAAATATAAGAATCTTATGATTAAATTTTACATTCAAAATACAATAAGAAGGAAGAATAAAAAATTCTTTGATTGTATAAACTATATGGATATACCAAAAAGGCAACCAAACATTTTTACTTTGGGTGAAGCATGATTTCATTTGTTTAAAATTAGTGGTTAATAACAATAATTGACCAAATAAAAAAATCTGTAGTTGATAGCAGCAAAAGAAAAAAAAAAACGTGGTTAATTAAAAACTTATCTAAATCCAGCGTCAAACCACAAGTCAATGTACCTAGTCTTCAAATTTATGAGGCTTTGCAATTGAATTGGCTGAACCTCCTACTTGAGACAAATAAATAAATAGAGATATTTGATCAATCTTTGACCATAGCCATGTTCATATATCCGATTATCTCATTGTTCACACATAGAATCCTAATAGTAAATGGCAGTATTTGCAGTAGCAGCCGATATTCGCATGCGCCTTATTTATATAACAAAATAAATCTCAAACGCAACGTGCACCGCACACTGTTATATATGAAAAAAAAAAAGATAATAATAAGCAACATAGCAGCATAAACGAAAGATTTATGAAACCAATCAAAAGATAACGTGACATAAAAATTCAAATTATAGTAACATCAGATGTTATAGCAGATGTTCCTTTTCAATTAAGTATGCAATCAAACAGTGTCTAGTAACATCAGAAAATTAAAAAACCAAGTAATTGTCAAACTAAATACCTTGCATGGACCTGATGTAATAATTAAGGGCTCTCCCAACAATGGCATTAGTTTACTGTCAAAAACTAGTATAGTACATTGTCATTTTACTTCAGAAAATGAAAAATCCAAATCCAATTGAACGAGGCTCATAAAATGTTGCATTCTTTGGTCCTCCCTCAATTATATAGGTTTTGGTGTGTTTTCGGTAAAGAGATGTATGTGCCTAAGCTGCCTTATGTTTAGCAAGGCTAAATTTTAAATAGACTCTGTGAAAGTACTTTCGATTAAGCTTTTGGTATATACTGATAGAAGCTTAGAGAGGTGTTGGTTCCTGTCATGCTACACAAAGTGTGTTTCCTGAAGTAGGTGTTAAACATTGGTAACACGCGCTGGATCAAGGATTAGTTGTCACGGGAAATTACTTTTCCATTGTTCTTTCCCACATAATCAAATCATGTATTATTTCCATTTAGTCATGTGGGAAGCTATTAAAAAAATGCAATGAGTTCACTGGTAATTTGACTTCCTTATGTTCAAAAAATGCTTCAACTATTTTTTATGGGGCTTATCTCCATTCTTTCTACAGTGATTTGGATGAAGATTTTAACAAGTACATTGACTTAAGATCCTAAAGCATCTTAACCAACTTTTTGCACGAATACAATTTTTAACACCTGCTACCATGCTAGTTCTAGTATAAAATTCTATTGCCACATCAACATAGCTCACATTCCCCGAGCTTGCTCAGAATATTTGAGATATAGTTTCTTAGTTAAAATAAATAATCATAAAAACATGAAAACCCTTTATATTCATCACAGAATTGTTTATCACAACTAAACTAGAAGTTTCTTCAAAAACCCAATAAGTGAACTAGAATCAAAGACACATCAGATACATTGAAATCCAAATGCACTATTGAAGAACAAAAACTAATTCATCTGCGTGCTTTAGAATTAGAACAGAATTGGAATATGGAAAACAATAGAAAACAATTGGAGTATGGAAAATAAAATAATGACATAAACAAAGAGAAATAATTGTATTACCTTGAGAAAGACATTGACAGATTTTCAACCTTGATAACCAATTTCTCAAAGGAGGATGAACTAGGAGGGTGTGCTAAAGCAAACAATTATGTAAATCTTCAAGAATGGAGGAATTAAAAATCACAAGCAGTAAAACACCAATTAAAAACAAAATTGACCATCTAAAAATAAATCAGAAGGTTCTGGTACATACCTTAGAGGACGATGAATTGGTTCCATGGCAAGGGCAAAAGGCAACAGATATGTGGCAAGAATGAACGGTCTTGAACAAACACACATATGAGAGATTCTAGTCAATGTCAGAACTGTGAACTTTTAGAAACTGTGTGAAGGCAAACACACACATATGAGAAATTTCATGAAATTGAAGAAGCCACAAGCCATAGATTGAACCCTAGATCAAAGCTAAACTCTAAATTAGAGGTAAAAGGCACTGATTGAGAAATTGGAGAAGCCAAAAATAGAAATATCTGAATCAGAGATAAATGTTCTCTCAAAATCAAAGGAACATGCGAGAGAGATAAAGAAAGATAGACGTACGGTGGTGAGGGTGAAGGCAACGATGGCGATAGCGACGGCGATGGTGATGACGATGGCGACGACGGCAGTAGCGATGGTGACGATGGCAACGGCAGTGACAATGATGAGTGCATTTTTAAGCAAACGTGAATGGTTCTTTGGAGTGAGCATCGGAGGAGTTCATGCAAGCAACATTTTGAATGAAACGCCAAAATGGGTAGCACAGAGGAATTAAATATTCAATAAAAAAATTTTAAAATTAAAGAACCACCGAAATATCATACTATAACTGCCAGAAAGAAAATATTTTGTGGCAATTCATTGAATCGCCAAAAAATTCATTTGGCAATTACTAAAACTGCCATAAAAAAGAACCCCCACAAATTAACACTTTTTTTGTAGTGCTAGATTATCTTCATTTGAATAAATTCCCATTTCTCATTGAAAAAAGAAAAAGAAAAAGAAAAACATTCTTTATGCATTTTTTTTAGTTTTTCCGCTTGACCTATGAGAAGACCACTTATTCATTGACCTAGTCCTTTGACAGCATTAATTTCAGCTCAACTCAAGTTATACAACTATGATTTATAGTTTGGCTTATCTTATGGTTAAACAATTAATTCCTGTTGGATCAAAATATGCAATCGGCTAAATTTCTTAGAAGAAACTAATCCAAAAAGCAATATCCCAAATATTACCTATGTTCAACCGATTTAGGCTAGGGAGGGTACTCTGCTCCTTAGCAAATGAACTCCTCAAATAGTTCACGGGAGCAAGCCTTTGAGCAAGATCGGTTAATGAAGAATTGGAATAGAAACTTGAAATTCTATTAATCAACCATGAGTTCATACAAAGCTTTAAAGATGGATAAAGAAACTAAAGAAATGACATAAAGCTAAAAAGAAATAAACTGACAAGTAGAAAATAAAAACTGATAGTTAAAATGACATGATATGTGTTCTTCTTTCTCTTGAAACATGGACCTTTATAAGCTTCCTAAAATGTCGCTATTTCCTCTCCTTGTGCGGGTAATGGCCTCTGGCCTAACTGTCATGCCTCCATGTTCTGGGTAGTGGTAACCGCTATTTCTCAAGTTATCAGTCTCCAACTACCCTTCTCTCTTGGCCATTGGACCCATCTTCTTTCTTCAACCCATTCGGCTGATGCTTCTCTTACTGCCTTATATCTCATGTATCAGCCGATTAAGAACAATACCCTATAAAGCCCAATTTCCATTCCTTCTAGGCCCAACATTTTGTCATTTGCTGACCCATAACCATTTTTTGGTGCCAACAATTCCATTATCATATTTCCTTTCTAGAATAGAGGACTTTTCTTTGTGAATTCTGGGACTCATTTGTGTACCAAATTAAGTATAATTTATAGTGATTCTCTTGTAACCACCCAAAATAAACGGGATTGAGATCCTTCCTACTTGGCCCAATACAATTTTACCTATTTAATTTATCTTGTCACAATTTTACCACCATAGCCTATTCAGAAAGTAAAAAATTTATTACTCCCCAACATCAACCAAGTTACCCTTCCCAATCTTCAAACACCTAAACAAGTTTCTTTTCTTCTAAAAATCTCAAAAACCCTAACTTCTATCGTTCCACCCCCACTGAGCACCCCAGCCATGGAGCATCACTCAGTGGAGCATCCCTAAAATCTAGCAGTTGCTCGAACGCAATATTGATCATTGGACTTTCTTATCGTAGTTAGTAAATCCTTCATTTTGTTCGAAAGACAAATAGCTCATATCAACACCCATTTCAGTAAAAAACAAAAAATAAAGTCTTAGCCTAACAATGGAAGTGATTCGAAATCCAAAGCTAAAAGAGGAAGAGCGCAGTCCAACAACGCCCTTTTGAAACCAGGATATTGGTTGGGTCAATAAATTGACACTTTACGTATAAGAACTAACATGTATTCGCACTTTTGAAACCAACATAGTAAAACAGAAAGAAACAAAAACAAAATTCTTAACGTGTGTTTCCAAAGTGAAATTTAGTGTTCTAGAAGTTAAAGTTCATGAGATTTTTAGAAAAAAACACAAAAAAACTTGTTTAGGCATTTGGAGATGAGGATAGGTAACTTTTTTGATATTTGAAAATAAGAATTTTTATTTTCTAAATAGACTATGAGGGTAAAATTGTAACAAAAAATGTTAAGTTGGTTTAAATATAAATTATAAAGTAATGACAAGTCACTGCTTGGTGGATAAAAATTTAACATAGTAAATTTTTATTGGACCAAGTAGGAAGGGTTCCAAATCACTTTATTTTAGTTTAGTATTAGAGAAACAACCGAATTTAAAATCAATTTTAATTTATAATTATTTCCAAGACTTGTTTTCAAGTTTTTACATAAGACTTTCCCAATCTTTCCTTTAATTATAAAAGTAGAAAAGTTGGTGAAACTTGAAAGCGTCAATTCTTTGAATTTCTTTTCTTTTTTCAGATAAATTAGTAATATTTGTAGTTCACGTCTCTGTTGGGAATTACCCAATATAAAGAAAGGAAAAAAGTATATATCTTTTTTATGATAAGGAAAAGATGACTATAAACTCACCTAATATATATATATATATATATATATATATATATATATATATATATATATGTATATGTATATGCTCCGTTGTACTACTATAGGAGTATAGTTACTAGAAGTCATAGACCTGAGAGCTATCCAAATTGATTGAATATTATGCAGAATGGCAAATGAAAAAGCTAGCATCTAATGACATCTCCTATAACAACAAAATGTTCCCAGATTGATAAGGCATTAAATTAATAATACTTGCGTGACATCTCTTGAAGGCAGGAGGATAGTTGTAATGGTGTCGAGAACATCAAACTGTGATCAGATCCATCTATTCGTTCAACTTCATTTGGAGGATGCAAATCAATCATCCACTTCTGAAAATCCTCCTTGATCGCTCTGTCTTGGTCGCTCATTATGTAAACCCTTGCCACTTTCCCAAATTTCTCCTTGGTGAATGTCGTTTCTTTTTCAAACAATTCATAATTACCAAAATTGGGATAAGGTCTCATCAATGAC
The DNA here is from genome assembly GCA_031439585.1 of Pterocarpus macrocarpus. NCBI lineage: Eukaryota > Viridiplantae > Streptophyta > Magnoliopsida > Fabales > Fabaceae > Pterocarpus > Pterocarpus macrocarpus. The sequence continues at coordinate 27,877,775 of CM062513.1, read as the reverse complement.
TTGGCAAGTGCTACGTCCTAGAAGATGTTATGTGAACGGGTATATCACCACCATAATCATTCATCAATATACAAATTCAGGAGGGACAAAGGAAAGAATGATCAGCAAACCAGCTTATTCATTAAAATGAAGAGTAATTACACTGAAAGTAAAGAAAAAATTGTAAATGCGTGCATTTATTCTTAAATGATATAATGGCCTGTTTGGAGATCAGAATCAGAATTGTAATATAACATTTCAATTTCAATTGATTTAGAATTTTAAATTTTATATTTGGGAATGTCAAAAATTAGAACATGAATTATAATTCTGAATTTAATTCTAATTTTATTATTTAAATGAAAGATTCAAAATTTAAAATAAAAATATTACTAAACAACAATTTTGTACTATAGTAATATATAAAATAGTAAATTAGGATTTAGGAAATTTTGTATATTATAATCTTATATAAAAAATTATATTTCAGGAAATATAATATCTAACAAATAAATAAATAAAAGAGAATTATATAGAATTTAATGAGGAGAGATACAATTTATATGTTTTGGAATTGATAATTCTTATAATAGGGATTAAGAATTAATAAGAGCTCATCTTAGTTATTTTTCAATTCCATAAAATTGGTATGTGGAACTCTAAACATAAAATTTGAAATTAAGAAACCAAATTCCAAATCCAAGAACCAATATCATACCCAATTCTAGACATCAAAAAAGACATAAGTGTCGGTAGTTCAGTTTTCTAATAATTTTTTTTTTTTTATCATTTTTCATTATTCAATCGATGATACAAAGGAAACACCATATTATTAGCCTTTTGTAATGATTCATAAGTAAATTATTAATAATGATGAGAAACTGTTAGATGGTCAGGGTTCTTTTTTTTTTTTAAAGTATTGTTCTATGTCATTTAAGGATGTGTTTGGATAGGAAAGATGCATGAAATGAAATGAAAAGAGGAGGAACATAACAACATGGAATCTGATGTGTTCTTCTCTTAGTCTTGAGTCAAACAGATAGACGATTGTTAGCCTGTTTGGTTTCAAGTTTGCAATGGCCAGAAGGCCTTCTAGGAGAAGGAGAATGACTTTGTACAGTAAATGGTAGTGTTTGGTTTAACTTTTTTCAAAAGGCCTTCTTCCAGAAAGCCTTTTAGAAGAAGTATCTTTGAAGTTACTTTTTATTCTAGAAAAAGACCTTCTGAAAAGGAATCTTACTATTACTCTCACATCAACAACTAAAAGTAACTTTATTTTATCCTATCCAAACAAAACTCATTCTTCTAAAAGGCCTTTTAACATATTTAAACTAAACAAAAATCATTCTTTTAAAAGTAATTCTTCTAAAAGGCCTTCTTTTATAAGACCTTCTTTCAAAAGATCTTCTCCCAAAAGTGAAACCAAACGGACCCTGTGTCCATTTTGATCTTCTTGAGCACTAGAGTGATGAAGGTCTTCCCAAACCAACTGAGGGTAGTACCTATGAAAGATACTCTGACACCCATGTCAGTGTGAGTAAAATAATATAGAGTTTAGGCAAGAATCATACTTGGGTAGGTTGGAGTGTAGATACTTATTGCAATTTTGTTGATAGTTGTTGAGACCATTGAAGAGGCACGCCATAAAGGGACAATGACTTGATAGTCAGACAACTTATTAAAAGTATTAGCACCATGAGGATAATGAGCAATAATGAGCCGACTAGGGATGGTAATAACCAAATGTACTCCAACATCCAAGTTAGTAAGAGCGGTATATGCGTTGAGTCTCGGTAAGGATGAACATACCTGGGCAAGTTATAGTTGAGATACTTGTGGTAGTTCTATTGATGTCTATTGAGACCATTAAGGAGGGAAGTCGTAATAGTTGAAAGGATTAACGGCCAAGCAACTTATTAAAGGTGCCAACAACACGAGGATAATGAGTAACAACGCTTCGAGCAGCATAATGGGTTTGACTTAACCTAACCCATGGGTCTAACTTAACCTAACCCAATTCACTATTTGGATGAGTGGGTTGGGTAAAAAAAGTCCTCCAAACCCACCCAACCCACAGCCACCGCAACCCTACAAATATGACCAATATGACAATCCTCAATCTTAAAGCCACGCGATTGAATGGTAGGCCTTCAAGTAGATTAGATCTTCTTGAGCTAGGTGATGACTTGGTCTTGTTAAGCCAAGTATTGGTCCAGTTTAGATGTTCTTGCATAAGCTCCGATCCGACCAAATGATCAACAATGTCTATTTCAATCTTCTTGAGCACCAGAGTGAAGAACACTATTTGAAATAGTCGGAACAGCGATTGATCTTGCAATCGATTAGAGTAGTATGGACCAATTTTTGGAGAAAAAATCGGTCGCAAATTTACTTTTTGCGACCAATATGTGAAAGCAAAGAAACAATTTTGACAATAGCAATCGGTTGCAAAATCGGTCGTAAATTTTGCATTTGTGACCGATTAATAAAAGCCAACAAAACAAACAGTTGAAAAAATTGCGGTCGCAAAATTTATATTTTGTGACCGAAAAATCAGTCTCAAATGTAAAAGGTTTTTCAGCCGAACAATCGGTCACAAATTTCCTTAAATAAATTGTTGAAATTTGATTTGTGACCGAAAAATTGGTCGCAAAATTATTAAACAGATTGCTCAACTTTGCAACCGAAAAATTAGTTGCAAAGTTGCCAAATAATAGACAACAAAAAGAGCGCAGAATCGTTCGCAAAATTAACACTCTAACAATATTTGCGATCGAAAAATCGATCCCAAAGTTGCAAAACAATAAACTAAACGTTGAGAAAAAGTCTTCAAATTTGGACCAAAAAATTGGTTGCAAATTTAAAAAATTTCAAAATAACCCATCAAACCTTGAAATTTGTGGCCGATTTTTCAGTCGCAAATTTAAAAACTTTAACATAAAAAAGCTGCAAAACCTGTCTCCCCGATTCTCTGCCATTCTCTTCTACCTTTACTTTCCCAATTTCTCTCCACCCCAACCCAACACCGTCGTCACCACTCGCCTACGTCGGAGGGGACACTGCTGCAGGAGCAGCGAAGACATAGTTGTAAACCCACGAAGATGCCCACTACTGAAGGTTTCCAACGTTGCCACTGGTGTCCCGCCTTCACCGCCATGCCAAATCTGCTGCCACTACTTCTTCACTGTGGTGCTCTCATTTGCCTTGGTTTTTTCTTTTTTCTTTTTAACAAAGTTACTATTCTATTTTTTTTTTCTTTTTGAAATAGTCAGGAAGTGTTTATCTATTGTTAGTTTGTTTGTTTTATTTAGTTTTTTAACTAATATTACTTGGTTGTTTGTTTTGTTAAATTGGTTGAGATTTTGGTAATTGATTTTTGATTTTATTAGTTGATTGAAAGAGTTTATTGTTGTTAATGAGTTGTTATTCTATTTGAAATTTGGTTTAATTATATTGTTAGGTGAGAGTGAAAGTATGGGGTTGTTCTAATTTTTTTAATTCTTCAGATCTATTTTTTTTTTTATGTAATGAAAGTTTTGGTATTGTTAGTTGATTGTGTTGGTTTATTTTTGTTCTTAAAGTGATTAAGGTTGTTGTGATTGATTTTTGATACTATTGGTTGATTGAGAGAGTTTTTTATTATCAAGAATAGTTGATTTAATTTAAATAAGGTTTAATAAAATTTTGGTTGATATTGTTAGATTATTTTTTTTGATATTATTAGATAGTTTTTTTTATATTAATGATTATTGAATATCTACTTAATTTATTGAAGACTAAATGGATAGACTAGAAGATAACATAGAGATTATGAAAGACTCAATTGAGTAAGTTGAAGACTTAATAGATTTAGTGAAAGACTCAATAGTTGAAGACTCATTAGATAAAATTGAAGACTCAATAGAAAATGTTGAAAATACAATAGAAGTTGAAGAGGAATTAATGAAAGTTGAAGATTCAATGGAAAGAATTGAAGAACCATGGAAACGAGAACTAGTTAGAAGTATGCTAAAAATTTATCTTCCAAAGTTTTATTAAGAAGAACCTTATAGTTTGTTCAACAATTTATGTTGTTATAATTTTATATTGTGGTAGTTTATGTATATTGTGTTTGGGATATATGTAGTTGATAGTGATATTAACTATATTGTGTATGTTGGAAAACTTGTTCTTGTTGAATATTATTTAGACAAAAAGATGTATTATAGATTATTAGATATTATTTTTTGGACTGTTGTTAAATTCTAGTGTATTTAATTTAGATTTATAAGATTCTAGTGATTTTTTCTGTTTTTAATTTTGCGATCGATTAATATTTGCGATCGATTTTGCGATTGAAAACATATGGTAGTACGCATATCGAATTCCACATTTGTGACCGAAAAAATCGATTACAAATATATTTGCAATCTACCTAAATGCGATAGAAAAACTCGGTCGTAAATGGCCTTTGTGACTGAATTGGCTCATTTTGTAACCAAAAAATCGGTCGCAATAAGCCAATTTTCTAGTAGTGGAAAGACTACTTCAACCCATCAAGGGTGATACATGTTAAAAGAATTTTGATGCTCAAGTTAGCAAGAGTGGAATATGAGTAGAGTTTAGGCAAAAATGAACATAATAGATTGTTGAGACCATTAAGGAGTGGCAACATAATGGCTTAATAGCTTAATGGTCAGGCGATAAGTTAAAGGTGATAATGGCATAAGGACATGAGCAATGATGGTTAGGGTGGAGTAACTCCCAAGCGATTCATAATGTGCAATACAATTCTTACTGGTATAAGGACCCTCACAACTGTTAAAGCCACATGATCAAGTGGAAGGCCTCCAGGTAGATCAGATCTTCTTGGGCTAGGTCTTGATCCAATCTTCTTGCACTAAGTATTAGTCCTATCAGCAAGCCCTATTGATTAGTTAACGGAATTAGCTTAGCAGTAAGTTTGGGCATTTTGAATGTGCTTTAAACAATCGACTTGTATGTGTTATTGAAGGGGTTTCCATCCTTCTTCTTTAATGATAACCGCAACATTTTCTTTTTTATTGCTTGGAATTTTCTTTATCTCATAAATGGCTCAATCAACCTATTGTTACTGAGCACAATGGTCCAGATCTACTACTTTTTTCAATGGCAAATCTTGTGTCTTTTATTTTATTTTTGTTGTTACTTTGTGGTTGTTTTGGTTCCCCTTGTGGTTGTGTTTATCTTGATGATCTTGTACATGAAGGAGATGTTTATATCTACTTTGAAAGGAGTTGTAATACTATCTTCAAGTTACAACACATTCTATATTGGTCTATGATATAAAATATGTTTGAACATCGATAGTATATATCTTTTCCAATTTGCAAGTGTCATTAATCTTCTTTATGAACAATTTTTTTTCTAACAACAAAGAAATAATTTGAGGACCTAAAAGATAATACAGTAGCCTATGCCAAGTTGAAAATTTATGAAGTAAAGAGATTTGAGAAGTCGGTGCAGTCATGCGTGATTGGGAGGATGAGATTGGATATTTAAAATTTTTTCCATTTTTGAATAAAAATGTTTTTATGAGAACAAACTTTCAAATACTGTTTACTTAAAAAAATTCTTACAACTATAAAACTTAAATTTTTGTCCTCCTACTAAATCAATGTGTCCAATTTTTATTAGTATTTAATTAGCATTTTTTAAGAATGACTGAATATTTAAAAAAATTTCCCACTCTTACTATATTTTTAATGAATTGATTAAAGTGTCAAATTATGGTTAAAATAGAGAAATACATTCTTCTTACTTCTAAAACTCTCCCGTATGCAAATAATTTGACATGTCATTTTTTATATATTCAATAATAATTTTTTTTACTTAAATTGTATGCATAAAAATATAAATTTAAATATCATTGATAGGTCAAATTAATTACCGTAATATAGTTAAAAAATCAAATCCATAGTTGTTAAAACCGGACCAAACCGGCTGATTTGGACCGAAAACCAGTGAACTAGCCACTTGTTCAATTCGATTTTTTATTTAGACCGCATTTGCATTTAAACTCGGTCAAACCTAGTATGAATCGATTTTGAGGCTAAATTTATTGAGCACAAAAACTATGGTTGGTGGGATTTAAACCTTGTCCATGGACAATCTATTGTGTTATAATATGGTAATAATAATATATATTATATATTTATTTGAATCATATTATATTTTTATATATTTATTTAATTAAATCTGGTTCAACCGATTCAATCAATGACCCATTGGTTGGACCAATGACCCAATAACCCAATGCCTTAAACAAGTGTTTACCAAAAGATAAGTAAATAAATAAAAGATATGAAATTTCATTTTTCAAATCGAATTGTTGCATTGCAGCAAAAAGAGAGCCAATATATATATATATATATATATATATATATATATATATATATATATATATATATATATATATATATATATATTAAGGTTAATAAATTCCATATTTCTATTAAATAAATAACCCACTTTCCTCCCTTTTAAATTAACTTATAGTTTAGGATAACTTTATAATTTTATTTTATTTATATTAATTACTACACTACTTTTTCTCTTACTTAATTAATATTTACTATCCGCTAGTAGTCTGCACCTAAATAATCCTATTATCTTCTTGTTTTTCCCTTATTTGAATAATATATTAATGGTTAGAAGTTCAAATAATCTTACAATATACTGAATAATGTATTTTAATATTTTTATGAGAAATAATATATTTTAATATTACTCCAATAAAATATTTTTCTTTTATATTCTTAACAAACAGTTTACTGGTTTAGTAATTTACGAATTCCGTTTCATTTTTGAAAGTTCAGTATAATAATAGATAATATTATTTAATATTTTCCGTACTTCACATAAATACAATTTTTTGTTAACATCGGAAAAAAAAATCTCAATAAGTTTTATAATAAATTATTGAATTATTTATTTTTCCTAAATTTTATCACTTCATCTGTATATATTAAAAATTTTATAGTGATGCTTGTTTACGTAGCTTATAAAGAAATATTTTAATGAATTAGGATTAAAATATATCTATTTTTTTTAATCGAAGATTAAAATATATCTATTAAAGCAATATATTTTGAGTATTTAATCACTTATATAATGTTTAGATAAGGCCGGAAGAGAAAAAGAGAAAAAAAAAAAAGAATACTGTATATTCATGTAAAAATAAATTGTGAATAATGAATATTAGTTAGGTTTGAGAAAGTTAGGATAGTAATTAATATGTGTAAAATAAAGTTACAAAATTATCCCAAATTATAAATTAATTTAAATGAAGAAAATTTAGATTAAGTTTTTTGCACCTATTCTATCCAATTTTCAAATTAAATAATGATAAGTGTATATTTTTTTTTAAAAAAATATATACTTTTAAGTTTTAAATTATTCATTTAAAAAAAAATATCTATATATTATAATTTAATTTAAAAATTAGTTAAAATAGATATAAGAAACTTGATATACATCTTATCCTAATTCAAAAGGAAAGTAAGTGGATTTTTTGTCCAATAAAAAATGTTGAGTTTGTTAACCTTTACGTGAAGTTGCGGAGATTAGCCATTCCCATATATATATATATATATATATAGAGAGAGAGAGAGAGAGAGAGAGTAACAAATGCTAGCACCTCTGGTGGGGATAGTTGTTTGTAGTATGAACCCAGACGGTCTTGCCATGCAAACTCTCCCGAGGTTGATAGTTTTTTCTCTGACCCTTCACCGCTAGACGCTGTGCCCAATGCTCGAGCAAACTTTTTTTATTAAAAAATATTTATTGACAAAAAAATTATATTAGTAAGACTAAGATAACGCGGGAATAGATAGTGATGAATGACCATCACAAAAATTTCTCAACCAATCAGCACACTGGCGGATATATAAAGTTTGAGTAAAATTCCCAAATTTATTCCTCATCAAAACAGCATATGCATCAATCCATCATAAATTAAAATCCCTAACATAATTTTTATGAATTTTTATTTCTGAGAATTATATGCGGATATATAATCTTTAATATGACTAAGGAGGTGTTTGGTATATTGTATTAGGTATGATAGGATAAGGTAATACAATATGTTATGATTTTATCCGTTGTTTGGTGCCGTCAACATATTATATAAGTTTATCCATCAAACCTCTCTTATACATTATAATGATGGATAACTTAATACGGCCTAGGGAGGCCGTATTAGACCTGATTAGTTTTTAATATATAAGGATTATTTCACTTTTTTATTTCTTAATTATTTTATTAAAAAAATAAATATTTTTTAAAAAGTAATTATAAAATAACTATTCAAACTAAAATAAAAATATAGGAATAAAAATTTATTATTAAAATATATAAATAATAAGTATTTAATATAAATTTAATTATATATAATAAAAAATACAATCAAATATAAGAATGTGATACTAAACTTATTTAAATTTTGATATATAAAAATTCTATCTCTATTTCACACACACTCTCTCTCTCTCATATTTTTTATATTTATAAAAAAAATTAAAAATAAATAAATAAATAAATAATTTTTAATATAAAATTATTTTTATATATAATAAAAAAATAGTTAAAATAATTATAATAACTATTTAAAAATTATATTTATTATAATCTCTTCTTCTGGTTATATTTTATATAATACAATATCTTATACAGTGACATACCAAACACTACATAGTATTAAATTTTTACCAGGCCTTATATAATTAGGCCTTATCCTATTAGGCATTATACTATCAAACATACCAAACGGACCCTAATAGTTGCAATTCTCAAGGATTATATGCGGAGAATTTCTATTTCTGAGAAATTAATATATCCATTGCTATTTTGTGTTGGAACAACTTTGTAATTTACTCTATATAACTTTCCTAATAATATCTTAATTCTTGGCCATCACAAGTATTAGTATTTTTTTTAGTCTAAACCACCAGTATTTGGAGCATTCAGACTCCATCTAATCAGGTTCAAGTCAAGTCAAGTACTATAAAAATAAAATTTTTGTAATATTAATTTTTTTTTCCCATTTCATAATATTCAAACTCAGGATTTCGCTTAAGGGGACATCACATGTATTAATAATTTAATATAATATTAAAGTTTTTTTTTTAGAAATATATGGGTAAAGTTCAAATTTTAAGAAAATAGACCTTTAGGTATTTTTGAAATAAGAAATTTATTACTGTATATCGTTGGGTATATATTAGGTTAATCATGTCAAGCGAGCTACTAAATGGCTCAAAAAATTTGTCACGAACTTTTGACGAATATAAACACGTGTCATGGTTTCATTGGAAATGGAGCAAAAATCAGTTGCAATAAGACATGAGAGAGAGTGCAATAATATAAGATTTTTTTTATCATTTTCCTTATGTAAAAGTCAATGAAAGATAAGAGTTTTTTTTTATGAACAATGGAATTAGTACTGATCAACAATGGAAGATAAGATTTTTTTTTTTTTGTTAATTTTTATTGTCAACAATGGAGTTAGATACTGAGAGATACAGATCAACAACGGAAGCTAAGATGAAATTAGTAGTATTGGTACCTCTTCACATAAAGCGGCGAAGCTGAGGGTGGGACCTGGCATGAGTGCAGCAGCGAAAACAGCAACAGAGACCTTTTCAGGGAAATGTTCCATGGCCACAGAAATGCAGCCCCCACCTGCGCTGTGACCAACAAGAATCACCCTCTCCCCTGAAGGAAGAGCCTTCATGAATTGTGTCAATGGATCAATGTAGTCTGAGTAGGAGGTGACCTCGTTGGCTTGCTTGGGATGGATCCCAGAAGCTGCCATGTCCAGAGTAGTCACCTTATGGCCTGATGATCGAAGCAGAGTGGCCATCTTATACCAACACCATGCTCCATGCATAGCTCCATGAACCAGAACGAAATGCCTCCCACACTCGCTCTTATACATCCTTGTCTGTCCTCCTTCCGGATTGACCTCTTGAATCTTGATAAATGACATATCTACTCCCTTGGTTTTGATAGTTTCTGTTGGATATTTTTGTGGGGCGAAATATTATAATAAAATATATGAAGTCGTGGTCCGCGCTTGTACTATTGAGCATGTGTTTATTTAATGATTTGTAAATAATCATGTGAACATGCTTATAGGGTTGTTGAATCGTGGGGCAACTTCTTGTGATCAATGCATTAGATATAGGCGCATTATGAAGTGAGGTGCATCAAACACCTTTGGAAATTAACAGTTAGATGTAAAGAATATGAGATAGTTATATAAATACATTATCATATCTAATCATTAATTTCAGAAGGTGTTTGATGCATCTCACTTTGCAGAATTCACCTTAGATACATTAGGATAATGTTGAAGCTTCTATAGAGGCATGAATTGTCCCAAAAAAACAAGATACCCGTGCCTCAACGATTGCCATACCCAATATCTAACCGCATTATTTCTCTATATTTTTCTTATATATTTTCTTCTTGGCTAGCAAGTAAGGATGAGTCATTATATTTTGTCTACTACTTGGGAATATTTTCTCCTATAAATATTTTGATCCAAGGGAACAACAATTTTAGGACATAATTCATTTATCATGATTTTTAAACTCTCGAGTTAACTCATAAATTCATAAAAGTCTAAGTTTCTAAATCGAGTTAACTCGCATGAAACTTAGAGCTGAGTAAAGTTAAGTAAGCTCGAATAAACTTAGGTAAACTCACGAGTTTACTATTTTAATTAACATGTGATCTCTCAAGCCACAAAACAAAGCATTTTACAATGAGCACTTTTAATTAGAATTTCATAAATTGAAGATCTTGATGTCTTGACTTAATTTGTTTTTGGGCAAATTACAATGATCTCTCCCGAGGTTTTGTGAAATTCATCGCAACCCCCTTTGTATTTGTCCATGATACATTAATCTCCCATCAACGGAGGTTAAGGAAGACTAGTGTTATGTTTACAGGGATATTTAGTTTCACATTTTACAAAATACAGGGGTATCTGGTATAATATTACCTAAAACTTAAGGAAGATCAATGTAATTTGCCCATTATTTTAATTTTCAACATCCTGAAATTTAGATTTGTCAATTTTTTGTGATTTTAATTTATATTTCATGTTTTATAACTTGTGTCTCTTCACTATGATGCTGCTGCAAGTAAATTTTTTACTTATGTTTGCTTTATTATGAATTAATTATATTATAACTAGATATAATAAATTTTTTAATATTATTTTAAAATTCAGAAAGTTTATACTACCTCTGTCTTGAAATAATTGTCCAATTTTAAATGCGCACATGAATTAACGAAATAATTGGAAAAAGCTCAATATTAGATAGATTTAGGTGTATTTTATAAATTATCCTTACTTATTTTTTTCATTTTTTTAATTATTTCTTTTCGCTTACTCTTCCTCTCCTCTATTTAATAGAGATATAACTAAAAAAAGAAAAATATTATCTAAATTTCTTAAATGGACAGTTATTTATGGATAAGTAAAATTTTAAAAATAGACAATTATTTCAAGACAGAAATAATATAAAATTACAATGCAAGTTTACGATTCAAGTTTATACAGACTCTGTGAATTTAGGTAAACTCACAAGTTTTACAACCTTACATGGTAACATTATTTGCAATGATACAAAAAGAAAATGTTTGAAAAATCCAAGTCTTATAGTTAACTTATGCCAGATACAATGAAAAAAAAATAACGGATTTTATAGTGATATGGGGAAGATGTGGCTTGCTAACAAAAGAAAATTTTAGCTTCATGAACACCCAATTTTGTCCAGGTCATAGTTTTTATCTTAGAAAGAACTATGATGAAAAAAAAAATGAAAAATGATGAAAAAAATGTGTTCACGTAAAAAATAGTAAAGGCGTTTTTATAATTTAAATGTTGGGCTTCTACGCTGTCATTTTTATCTTATTATCTTTTTCCTTATTTGCGGCTAAACAGGCACGCCATTTTTTGGATATCAATATAATTAATAATTAATAATAATATAATATAATTGATAAGTTTATATAGAAACCAAGATAAAGAATAAAATATTTAAATAGATTATAAAGATATTTCTGTTAAGATGCATTAGTATTTAATTGTTCATTTAGTAACAGGAATTATTTTTAAAAAGATTGCAATCCCACATGTGGGCTGAGATGTTGAAGTAACACTTGGTCCGAAGGTTCCACAAGAACTATAGCACCCCTCACAGTAAAACTGCTGTGTTGCATCGACAGTCTTTTGGGATGATTACTGTAACTGCTCTGAATATGAAATTATTGATCAAATGGGACGTGGCTACGTCTGATGAGTGTGTATAACTGTGGGCAGTTTCTGAGATGGGAGTCGGAGATTAAGACTGGTTACTGGTTAGTGGCGTAGTGGCTTGAGGTAGAAATAATTGTTGGATGTAAAAAATATGAAGTTTCGATTTTATCCTCTATTTATGATTTTACAATAACACATGTATGTAAAGATCAAATGTCATAAATATATTGGTAAAATAGTAAAAGAATTTGGAAGCAGTTGCCGGCCCTTAATAATATATAATAGATTTAGTTGGTATGTATTATCAGTATAAAATTTTTTTATATTAATATTTAATTATGTGCTATATATATGTAAATGTGGTTAATTTTTACATTCATTATTTCAAAAAAAAATCATTTTAACCCATATAGTAGCACATAATTGAATATAAGTGTAAAAAAATATAACACTAAAAATGCATACCAATTAATCTATATAAAAACGGCTTCCAAAAAAATAAATAGAAAAAACCAGCAACACGAGAACGCATTATGCGTCAGTCAGCATCTAGCATGTACCATGATTTTGGCAAATCTATAACTTTATGAGCTCCAAACGAAAATCAAATATGCTGAAAAGAAAGAGGAAGTCTGGAATGCATTGTCACCAAAAAAAAAAAAAGTAAACTTTCACAATGGAAATGAAGTGACTTCTGGGCAGGTTGAAAACAAATGGAAAAAAGAGAGCAGAAGCAAAGAAGGGAGAGCGCATTTTCTAGATGAAGGGCCCAGTTAGTTAAAATTTTGGGAGAAGTACTTTTTGAAAAGTAGAAGTAGAAATGAAAATAAAAATAAAGTAAAAAATTATTTTATATTTGGATATAATTATATAAGTACCTTTTATTGAAATTAGAAGTTATTAAATTATTTGGATGAGATAACTATATAAGTACTTTATTTTATAAAATTACAATTAAAGATATGGAGAGAAAGAATGAGAGTGAGAAGAGAGTGGTAATTTTTTAAAATTTTAAGGATAAAATCATAATTGAGTGGAAAGAAAATGATTGCAAATTTTAAGGAGTAACATTCTCTCTCTTTTACTGTTTTTGCTTCTGAAAGATGCAACTCCCTATCTGCTTCTCAAAACCTAAAAAATTGATTATTTTCTACTTCTTTTTTTTTTTTTGGAAATATAAACAAATAATATTAAAAATTTTATAAATACTTTTTTTAAAAATATTTAAAAAAAAATATTTTTTAAACTAGAAGTACAAACAAACACACCTAAAATTTTTAGGCTACAACGGAAAAGATAAAGGGAGAGAGACAGCACCAAAGGCACTCTTGTTCTTTGGAGCAAGACGCGCACAGCAAAGAATTACATGAAGAGGACCCAGACAAGGGGTTGCTCTGTTTTTGGAATTTTTCTCTTTTTTATTTTTTAATTTTTTAAGGGATTTGACCCGTATTTGGAAAGCTGACCTTGGATTTCTTATGGGACTGTCCTTGTTGTAGTTTGAATTGCCTTAGTTGACCCATTTTTGAAGTGGCTTGGTATTTAGGGATGGGAATGTTTTGGGTTTGAAAGGCTTGGTTGCCTTTAATGTTGATAATGGTTTTTTGAAGACGCTCTGGGTTCTCGATTGGGTGTGGTGTTGGTATTCTTGGTAAATGATAGGAATGAACTTTTGATATTTTTTTTGCTTTTTGATTTACATGATGGAATTTATTTTTTTTAAATCAATGCTTGAAAATAAAGTAATAAGCAAATGAAAAAGGGAGATAACATACCTTGAGTTTTGAAAATATTTTACCCCTCTCCCTCTTCTCCAAAACACTTCAGCTCCTTGCTCTTGACAGTGCTTTCTGATGCTTCCCTTTCTTTAGCACCTCCTTCGTCAGCCCCTTTTTTCCCTATTACTCTAAATGATTCCCTCTCCCTGTTCCTTTCAAAGTCTCCCCCACTGTTATTTCACGCCTAAAATTTTATTGGAGAATAGAATTTGATAAATGTAGAGGATAGAATTCATCATCCATCTGCATCATGGGACGGCCTTGTCCACTGATTTTATTGCACCACCTTATCCAATTGAGAGTGAAGCTGTATTATTGTGCATCACTAGTCAAATGCTTTAGTGAACGGTAGAGGACCTTTCAATCACAAATCAGATTTTCTTCTTTTTTTTTTTTTTAATTCTTAAAGTAATCCCTATCAAATTTTATATAAAACAAATTAGTCCTTAGAAAAAAAAAAGCTCATGGTCCTTCACCTTCTAAAATGTAAGACAAATTAGTCCATATATTATACATATATCATTAAGTGAGTGATGTGGCCTTTTTTGTGTCACTACGGCAAATAATAGGACAAATTAATTATTAAGAGTTCAACTTAATCTCTCAATAAAACAAAAACCTAAAATCCAAATTTCATCTTCCTCTTTTTTATTGAAACAAAATTCTAAACCCCTATTATTATCATCTTCTTCGTCCTCATATCATAAAATATAATTATTTATATTATATGGGAATAAGAATCTTATCATCTTCCTCCTTAAATTTTAAAACCCAAAACTCATATTCTTATTCTAATTGAAGTAATTTCTCCAACACAAAATTCGACATTGACCACCTTGGATTTTTTTTTTTATACATTGAACTATACTTTTTTGTTTCTCTTTTGTTCTTTGTAATAAAACTTTTTTGCCACTCATTATTTATTGTCACCCTCCATTCAATCAACTTTTATTTTATTGTCCTAAATGTCCTCTTTCTCTTTCATAATCAAACTAATAATCTATTTTTATTTTCAGTTTTATTCATACTTAATATTTTTAATATTTTTCTTAAAATTTTTATAATATTTTACTATTTGTGCTTCAACAATATTTTATTTTATGACAATCTTTTCATTTTTGACTCATTTTTCTCATGAAACATATTAAATGTATATTTTCACAAAAAGACAAAAAAATAATTGTGTAACAAATTGATTCTCTTAATCTTAAAGATAAGTTTTAAAATCAAATTTAGTTTTTTACTTCACATAACATTCTTTAAGCATAATAATATTTTGGATTTTTTTATTGTAACATTCTATAAATGTTGTCATGAACCAACTCTCCCAAAAATTTAAGTTGTTGGATAAAGAAATATCAATGATTTTATATCTTAACACGCCTCTTCACATAAGAGCCTCTTTGGGCTTAAAACGTAGATAATGCATAGGCCTATTCTACCTTAAATTTAACTTTTATTTAGTAATGGGGACAAATAATAATCGAACTCTAGATCACTTGGTCATAAAGGCTCTAATACCATATCAAAAACCAACTCTTCCGAAAGTTTGGGCTATTAGATAGAGAAACATGAATACTTTTATGAGTTTAATTGGGGTACTCTGACAGTGTAAAAAAAATTTTTTTACACTGTCATCCAATCAAAACCTTCTATTTGGATGACTATTCAAGTAGTTGGTGGTTATATTAAAGACTTTTGCTGATGTGACAGTATATGATTGGATATCTATGTAAAAAAATTTTACATTGACAGTGTATTCAAATTAAATCATACTTTTATATCTCAACCAATATAATATGAAATGAAAATAAATTAAATAAATTATTGTTCACATAATAAATTTTGAATTAAATAAAATAACTATTAATAATAATTTTAAAAGTCTGATTAATATTCACTATCAATATAAGAAAATTATACTATCATCCAATAATATTTTGTCACTATTTGAAGAGTTTGATATCTTATATATTGTCAAAACATCCTAAATAATATGAAAATATATCATCAAATGTTAGTATAAAATTGTATCCTCATAGTTTATATGATTATTTAATAAAATAACTAACTTAACTATTATGTTACCTTAATTTTAAAGAATAAAATGAAAAATAAAACTATAATAAAAATTAAGAGAGACACGACAAATGCTAGTATAATATATTAATTTACTACTAGATTAAATTACATAAACATAAGATGATAAAATATTAGGTATGTATGTTGTATATTACAATTTATTTATTCATTTTTATTATTTTTTTATCTAATATTCTTACTACTATGTTCCATACATAATTATCGCATTAAAAAATTTTAAAAAGTAACTTAATATTTATAACTAAATAATTATATTAATTAAATTAATTATAAATACTTATAATATTTAGTGGTTACATAAAAATAAAAATATAATAAATTTTATAATTAAATTAATTATCATTTTATAAGATGCATATAAAAATTATTATAAAAACTTTTTCATTAAATAAAAAAAACACATGAGCAATTTATGAAACAATGAAAGAAGATTTATTTAAAACTATTAATAATAATGAGTTTGAATAATATTGAAGTAACAATAGATTATTAGTTTAATTATGAAAGAGAAATAGGGATTTTTCAAAACAATCAAATAAAATTTAATTGAATGGTGGGAGACCCCTACCTGTTCAAGGACCTCTGTCGGGTCATATCAGATTAGTTGGGTTCCTGATAATAGAGCTTAAATATCAATGATTTCATCTAGACCAAAAAAAAAAATAATAATAACAATTGAATGGAGAAAGATAATAGATAATAAGGAGTGGAAATAACCACTAGATAAGATAAAGTACAGAAAAATAAAATGAAATGATATGAGAAAAGACATGAATAAAAGATTGAAAAAGGTTAGAAATTATGTAACAAAACAAAACACACCTTTTCTTTTTTGGAACACCAATATTCAGAGCTCAACTAGTTCCAACCAATCTTATTCGAGTTAGGTCATTTCAATATAAGGGTAAAGCTCTCCTAATATTAATTTTTTTCCATCCATAAAAGTCAAACTTGAGACATTAATTAAGAGAATCAAGTACTAAATCATTTGAAGCAAAATAGTGTTAGTGTACAAAACATACTTTGAAATCAAAAGATTTTATTTTTACAGTTTTTATTTTAGCCAATAAAAATAAAAATAGAGAAATTTTTCTTAAATGAGTGAAAATGAGTAAATAGATTTAAGTAAAGAGAAGCTACCTTTTAATTATCTTCATTTTCAAAAACCTATAATGTTTTTTGGAATCAAAAATTGGGTGCTCATACCTATCATGGCATGAAACACAAAGTAAGTATAAAAAGAGACACCAACTAAGGTTTGATCTAGTGGTAAGAGATTAGTTCACTATAACGTGATGAATCATAGTTCAAATCTAAATTAGGAGAGTCACCCATATTTAAGTGCCCCACAATTTTCAAACAATATTGCCTCAAGTGATGGAAAACAAAAAATAAAGTACAAGAAGAGACGAAGCACAGAGCACAACAAGAGCTAGACCTGAACTGCGCAGGAACTATAAGAATTACAAACAAAAGAAAGAGGGCACAAACAGGGGAAGTTTCAAATGGTTTGCATCACAGGAAAGGTTCCATTCCTACTCCGTAACACTCCAAAACATAAGCTTTTTGTTTTATTGTGCTATCAACATTTCAATATATATTTTAACATATATATGCTACGCTCCATTTCCTTCTTGTGAAAAAATTATAATGAGTTAAAAAAACGAATGAGTCCCAAAACGAAAACATTTCGTCAAATCCTCCATCCCCTGCACCTACAATAACAATTAAGCCAAAACTCCAAGCCTCTAAAACATAGCCCCAAACTACCATCCAAACGAAAATCAATCATAAACCTGAAGCCTTCTGAGCCCAAAATATCCAAAAAAATCAACCAAAACACAAAATCCCTCAACTCAAACTCCATTTGAAATCATAAGCCTTAACCAATCCCGTCAAACTACCCACTATCCCCCATGGTGTCATCGCCAGCACTGCCTTAACCACATTGTCACACCTAGTCACCATCATCTCTCTTATTTTCACTTGTGTCACCACGAATCACAGAGCCATCACAGAGCCATAGTGCATGACCGAGAATCCATGCTGCCTCCACTGACCAACCTAGAGCCCTAATCCGTGGCCACATCCCTCTGCCATGGCCACATCCAAGGTTTGAAGTGCATGGTTAGCCTTCCAACATGGTGCTTGATTTAGGGAAGCTTACCTGTACTTGTAGGTTTTGACAACTCGCAGATATATTTAGTTATTTATTTTGATATTTGTTACTTTATTTGGTAATTTGACTCCTTTATGGCTTGTTTCTTTGTTTCTAATTTGTTTTTTGTTTATGCCATAGGTATGCCATGTATGCATGCTGTAGCTGCTAGAGATTATAAGAATGAAAAGCCTGAAGACTAATGTCATGCATGGCTGACAATGGGATCTTGTATAGCAACCTATCAGCACTGTGTAAAGCCACTGCAAGGTCAGGAGAATTGGCAACAAACTGAGTATCTAAGACCTGTTCCACCACCGGTCAAGAAATGAGCAGGAAGGCCAAAAAGCTTAGGAGAAAAGATGAAGATGAAGAGCCTGTCAGCCAGCATAGGGTTAAGAGAAGTTATCCACCCTTTCTCTGTTATACCTATGGTGCTGAAGGCCACACCAGTAGGGGATGTAAGAAAAACAAGAAAATAACTTCAAGGAAAAGCATCTGGCAATGGGCAATCAATAGGGAATGCATATGTGGCTGCAGCATCTGGGACCAAACCTGCGGTTGGGAATGTGACTGTCACTGAATTTGGAACTACGACAGCATCAGTGGTTGGACCAGAGGATAGGCCAACAACCGAGCTTGTCTCAGCAACTGAGATTGAGTTAACTCAATCTTATCCATGTACTCAGACACAACCCTCTCAAGGTGCACCTAGTGTAGAGGTATGAATTTGGTTTTCATATATTTTGTTATAATACATATACATATTAGTAGTTCCCTAAACACTATTTTTTTTAACAGTTGCAACGAAGGGCAGGGTTAGCTCCTAAAGCCAAACCTAGATTTAATGCACCTAATGTGTCTACCCCACATAACCTATTATTATCTATTTCATTTAATTAATGTTATCTTGAAATAAACTTAGTCTACCATACATAACCGAATATGGCTACAATAAAACAAAAGACTATAAAATTTTCATATTTACCTCATAATCAAGGTAGCCATAAAATGGTCTACCAAGATTACTTAAGGTTTTGGAGAGTTTTAGCATTGTCCTCATCCCATAAAAGCAAACTTTCCTCCTTCCTTCACCCCTAAACCACATAGGAGATCTTGTCGAGTTTGAAGAGTTTGAGAAACCTTAGGGTCGATTTCCACCCCCCCATCATGCCGATAACTAAATAGAACTAGTTGGGGAGGATTTGGTCTGGGTTGCATGTGAAAATAGGATGGGAATTACGAATACTTGGGGATTTAGGGTTTATAAGTGGAAGAAGGGGAAATTTGGGAACTAGGACTTTTTTGACACATCTACAAGTTTTAGGGATTTAAATGAAACAATTTCAAACCAACGCCATGTCAAATAACCTACATGGACAGCCACCGTGTCACGTTAACTAACACATCAGCAAATCATTAACAGAAGAGTAACGTCCGTCTAGGTAGGGACTAAAGTGACTGTCGAAATACAACTTTCATAACTAAAGAGTTAATTTCCAAATTTCAATGACTAAAGTGAAGCATACAAACAATTTCAAAAACCAAAGTGATACCTAACTCTAAATTAACTCTAAATCCCTTTCTATGCTAATTGGTATTTCAACTTGTTTGGGAGACAAATTACAAATAACAGTGTTTTCAACCTTTTTTTTCCCATAAAAATTTAGAAGCAACTCCTAAATTTTTCAATTTGTTGCCAATCTCCATAAAGCACCAACCAAGGTAAGGAATGATGAAACCAGCATAGTCTTTCATCCTTCATCTATTGTAATTCCATTATCCAAATTTTTTTTTTTTAAAACTTTTCTCCCCACTCACGCTACAAGAATTTCTCCCATTAGGCACTTGACACTAACCTTAAAATGAAGGAGTACTAGCTTGACTTCAAATGAGATTTATACACAACCAAGTCAAAGAAGTTTTCCAATTGTGGTCTTGTACTACTTATTTGAAGGAGAAAGAATGCAGCCTCCACGTGTGAAGAGAAAGGCATCCTACATTATGAGAAATTTCTTGATTACTAGGAGGAAACACTACAAAAGGTAGGTATCGCAGGGGGAAGATCATGCTGCTGGCTAAAAGTGAGTGGGAATGGATAGGTACCTTTTCAAATTCAAGATTGAAGACAGAAAAGAATCAGGCCTGAGTCGCATGATAGCTATGAAGTAATCGGCTATTCCAGATTGTAAGCACCATATAGGAGGCTTTTACAATGCTCCCAAAATCTCTGTATCCATGCTCACAAACTGTTTTTTTGTCAGTATATTTGTTTCTCATTTGTTAAAAACTAAATGTCATCTCATAGTTGTAAGCAATTGGAGAATTTTCATTTGGACACTGAACAATTCACCACTGTTCCCAACTAAAATTCTCGTAGTGGGATGTTCGAATCAGCTTTAGGATGGCTTTAGATTATCAAGTGATTTAGCTAAAATCTCCAGTTTTCACACATGATTCTCCAGCATTGATGGTAAAAAAATGTGAGCATGGATCCTCAGACAAATTTTGGGAGCATGTGAAACTTATCCGCACCATATATCCATGATGCTCCAACCACCATACTCTCTCCTGAGATGGCATAGATCCGTATCTCCATAGAGTACTCAATAGACCCGGAGTGAAACAAGAATATATGCACTAGATGGACACCAGAAGCACCCGCGTCTTGAGCTGGGGCACAAAGACCCGCCTATGCCAGTGAAATAGCCATTTTTGACCCGCACAGCTATGAGAACCAGTACAAAATTCCTCCCCTTGCTATCCACCCATGCCACTACTCCCTGTTTTCAGCAAGTATTTCATTCAATCAGCAAACTGAATTTAAGCATAACAATGAGAAGAATTTCTGGTACAGCATTTTAAAAACACTCGAGGAGAAGAGAAGGCCAAGTTTCCTGCCATGAACATTCTACTCACCCAAATATGAAGGTTCACAACCATTAATATGTGCAAGGCAAGACAACCAAGCTTCCCAGGTCAGACAACATCCACGCAGTTTGGGTAATTATTCAGTTTTCTGTCCATGGAACCCCTTTTCCTGATGGCATAACTCTTGAAATCTTCTTAGACTACAAGAAATAAGGATCATTACTATCTTTTTTTTCCAGGGTGTACAGAATCATTATTCTAAAAGCCTGACCCATCTGTTGAAGAAAAAAGTTCATTGTTAAGCAACATACCGTTTCAGAAGCACTTGAGGATTATATGGAAACAGGTCCTTTTGATGAAGATTCTCAACAGAATTGTACAAAGATAGTAAACATTCTGCAGCTTTCTTGAACGGCTTAATATTAGAGTGCTTGAAGCCATATTCACTCTCTTCCTCATAATTCTTGATATCCAATATGATACTTCTATTGTTGTCAACTGAAGAAGGCATTCCATCTGCCTGAAAATCAATACCATCCCCTAAAAGTTTTCTTCTCTTGCAAGATGATTGATTAAAATCTTCTCCAAGTAATGAAAATTCCACAAATAACTTCCATGAGTCGCATATCAAACGCAAGCACCTACTAACAAACATGGAAAAGAGGAAAAAGTAAATGCCAACTTTCAGGTAGCAATAAGCCCAGGGTAAGTGGCACAACAAAGATTCATAATTTATTAGTAATTCTCTTTCATGAACCTTAAATGAAACATACAATGCACAGAATGGATTTTGAATACTGAACTTATCTGCCACAATTGAATACAAGAAAAGGAAATTGAGAGTTGCAACAAGAATTTGTAAAATGTGAGGCTTACTAGGGTTTTCCTGTAAGTGAATCTGAAAAGAACTGGTTCAAAAATATATTATTGAATATGAAACTATAATAGTTAGGGATAATCAAGAGATCCCTTGCTCTCCTAAACTTTCAACTACTAATTTCTCAACTGACCCCCTATTCACCTATAACACCCTTTTATACCTTTTTCTTACTTACTAACTACCTATTACTCCTAATTGAGGCCCATTAGTTTAGAGGCCCAGTTCCTATCAATGCCCCCAAAATAAAACGATCCACCTTGTCCTCAAGGTGGGTGTATAAGGACTTATTACTAGAGATGCACAAATAACTTCCAACAGGGTCCCATGTTGTAATTGGGCTAACATCAAATGGGTACTAGGCCCTTAACATCAGGAAATAAGGTGCTGTGTTGAATTGGGCGTGACCCATGAGCTCCGAAAAGTAATATCCCAGTTCAGAAATCAAATCCTTCTTTTTGGGATATACTTGGCCCATTAACATCAGAACCTTATTTTCTTTTTCAAACTTCCAACCTCCCTCCCTCTTTTAATCTGGGCGCCCATTAGCTCAAAGAGGAGACCTGAGTGAAGCAAATCTAGCCTTGCCCCCTCGTGCTTCCCTTCCTGCATCAGGAGTCTTCCAACGGAAGGTAGTCTCACCCAGATTTTCACTTCGCCGACCGCCGCCACTCGTGGAACATTGGCAAGTGCTCAGTCCTGCGTCGTCATTGCCACTAGCAACTCCTGCTGCGCCACTGCAAGTGGATCATCGACAGTTGTTCCGCCACGTCCTCCGCCGTCTTCTTCCGAGGGCTACTTCTTCCCATACTCTGCGCTGTTTGTGCTAGTGACATTATCGATGATACTGCCACCATCACCAATAACATTAGGTTGAGCAACAGTTGCCGTCGCTACCTTGAACAACACTGCACCGGCCGCCGCATGCAAACCCACCATATTGGTTGCCCCACTATGCCCCTCCGTCACCGTCTTCTTCTCACCAAGGGTGGTGCGACCCTCGTTCAAGAGCATCGTTGCAGCCTTTGGTTGCTTTGTTGCTGCCGGTGTCTTCGCTGCCATACCAGTGTTAGAACTAGAATCAAAATTTAGTATTTATTCAAGAATTACAAGATACAAAGGAAATTCTAGAGTCCTCTAACTCTCCCAAGTCTCACTACCAAATGATCAAAGACCTTTTCTCTTTACTCCATTCCTTCTATTTATACTAATCCCTAACTAATTGTAACCAACTAACTGTAACTAACTAATGGTGTCCTAACACTACTCCCCCCCCTAAAGATCCACCTTGTCCTCAAGGTGGGAGTACAAGGACTTATTACTAGACAATACAAATAATTCCCCCTTGGATCCCATTGCTTGAAGTATACATAGTCTCCACTATGATTTCCCCCACTAGGGTATGGAAACTTGAAGCTGTTGAAAATGAATTGGGTTGGGCCGTATGTGATGCTATCTCCTTTCTTTCTGAGATCCCATTTTTCATAATCCCTGTTATCATAACTCAAACTTTTCTCTCTCTTGATTTGGGCCTGGCCGATGAAGAACACAATAGAGCTCCCTTTGTCAGCCTACCCATCCTTCTCCCTTCTCTCTTGGGCTTGGCCCATTAGGGCAAAACACCACCCAGGATGATGGACCCATACAGTTGCCCTAATGCCCCTCTCCTTCCTCATGCTGCCACCAAAGGAAGTATGTTCTGCCATCGTCGCCGCTTGTGACCCCACTGCCACTTGCAACTCCGATGGAGGAGCATTCTCCGCGTGCACCGCCACCACAACTCTCACAGCGGCCGCCATCACCGTGACCTTTGTTGCCTCCGTCTCTGCCTGTCCCTCGTGCTTCTCTTCCGATAACTCCTTCTGCCCTCTTCCCTCGCTGCCACAATTGGAGACACTGCCGTCCAAACTGCCTTCGACGCTAGCAACCATAGTGCAACTTTTAGGTGGCTCCTCCTTACCGCGTGCAAAGCCCGTGCCTTCCTGCTTTGCTCCTTCGTGCATTAGTGGTTCTTCCTCCTTCCCCTCCATTTTTCTTGGACCCATTTCTTGATCTGGAGTAGACATAGCAAAAATCGAGTGATCTTCTTTAGCCCATTTTCCTTCTACACCCACAATCTCTCTCCCCTTCTCTCTTTTAGCTGATTTTTCTTCCTCATAACAGGTCTTGGGCTCTAGCAGAAATCGTTGGCCCATGGCCGTCACAATCTCCGCCCATCACGCGTTTGGCTTGTGCGCCTTCCACCACCAGGACCAAACAAGATGGCTTCCTCCAAGGGCAGCCTCCACCTCCTGGACTCTCTGTGCGTCTATTGTCCCATGCATATGATAAAGATCCCATACCTACCCTAGCCAAGAACCTACATCACCACTGTTGAACACAAGAATCCGAGATTTCTCCCTAATCTCTTGTTTAACCCTTTTTTCTTCCTCATCACAGATGGCCCTCACAAATTCCCACCATTTGGCCTCTGGGTTGTCTCTTTTCCAACACTAGTACCAGTAGTATTCATAGTTGCTATGGGCCGCTGCCACCTCCGGTATCCACTGCACCCACAAAACGTCGTAATCAAGAAAATACTCCCACACCTTTCTTAGCCAGCATCGGACATCACTTCCATTGCATGATGGAAGCGCCTCCCTTCTCCATTGCTTCTCCATGCGGAAAGCTCCTCACAAGCTCTCGGAATCAAGAGCTCTGATACCAATGTTAGAACTAGAATCAGAAACTAGTGCTTATTCAAAAATTACAAGATACTGAGGAAATTCTAGAGTCCTCTAACTCTCGCAAGTCTCACTAACAAATGATCAAAGAACCTTTCTCTTTACTCTATTCCTTCTATTTATACTAATCCCTAACTAATTGCAACTAATTAACTGTAACTAACTCATGGTGTCCTAATAGAATCATACAATGCAAGATAAGATACCAAACCATAACCTCAAAAACAGCAAAATAAAAATAAGACGTACCCAAAAGATCACGCAGATATCTAGTCATCACAACCAGATTTGATTATATCTTTGCCTGTTTATTTATAATCACACCAATAACAAAAATCTTTTCCCAGTAGTTTATTTATATCCACAGAAAGGGAAAATTATGTGATTAAGACAAAGAATAAGATACCTTAGCAGATATTTAGCACAGCTTATTCCAGAATCTATTGAAATGAGGTAATCAAGAAGCACCTGGTGATCATAATGTATCTGTATATCAACAAGTAAAGGACAAGATAATCAATAGGTAAGATTTTTCTTTTTCTTTTTCTTTTTTTTTCCAATTTAACTAATTAATAAAGTGGATAGCATTGGGGTGTCCTATCCACGTGTGCTAAGGCAGTATATAATACTTGCCTCTGAAAGAAACAGGTGGAAAAGGTGCACAGGATTGAAAATGTCTGATAGATCAAAAGGAAAATCTTTCTTTACATCCTGATATGCAGCTTCCTTTATGTCAAACCTACATCATTCCAAGTGCATGATAGTGGAACCTTTCACTGAATGGTTAATAACAAAAGGATAAGACAATACAATATGCTTACTGTTGCTGGAGACAAGATGTAATGCTAAGCAACTGCAAAAGCACTTCAAACAATAGATCATCCTGCCATTCAAGTGATAAATAACACCAGTAAAAATACAAGATATTGTCAAAATACTCAAAACTATTGTGCTAAATTAAGACATGCAAGAATCCAAAATTCCTCAGTTTTGAAAATATATTTCCAATATAAAAGTACAGATACAAAGAGACTCAAAATATCCCATAGGAATTTGAAGTATTCTGTATAGGAATGGAATATAGGGAACGTAGAGTGTATTCCCCCTTATTATTCATCAGAAACAATTACAAAATATATAGAAGAAGAGTAGAGAAAGAAGAGATAAGATCCCCCTACAATATGTCAACTCCTCAGGTAACCAACCAATTTTTATCTTATCAACAAAAACAGAATCCTATCCTACCAGAAATTTAAATTTAAGAAACAAAAACTGAACTAATCCTAATATTCACATGACTATCAACACTCCCCCTCAAATTGGTGCATAGATATCAATTAGTGCCCAACATAGTTATAAAGAATTCAAATTGAGGCCAAGAAAGTCCTTTGGTTAGAATATCAGCAGTCTGTTGCACTGTAGGAACAAAAGGCATGCAGAGCACTCCTCCTTTCAGCTTCTCTTTAATGAAGTGTCTATCAATTTCTACATGTTTAGTTCTGTCATGCTGCACCAGATTATGAGCAATGCTGATTGCATCTTTGTTATCACAATATAGCTTCATAGGTCCTTCAACCTCCTGTTTTATCTCTGCCATAACTCGTTTCAGCCATAGTATTTCACAAATTCCATTTGCCATTACTCTAAATTCTGCCTCTGCAGTACTTCTGGCCACTACGTTCTGTTTTTCACTTCTCCAACACCAAGTAACAAGATTACCCCAAATGTAGGTACAATAACCAGAGTGGACTTTCTATCAATGATGGATCCTGCCCAATTAGCATCAGTGTAGACTTCAATCCCTCTTTGTATACTTTTCTTAAAAAACAAGCCCTTTCCAGGAGTACCTTTCAAATACCTTAAGATTCTGCAGACTGCTTCTAGTTGTTCCTCATATGGAGAGGGCATAAATTGACTTACCACACTTACAGCAAATGCTATGTTAGGCCGAGCATGAGAGAGATAAATTAGCTTGCCAACTAGTTTCTAATACCTTGTAGTGTCCACAAGAACCTTTTTTTTTTACCATCTCCAAGCTTATGATTTGCTTCAATTGGTGGTTCTGGGGGTTTGCAGCCACTCATCCTCATCTACTTTAATAGAGTGATGCCTTAGAGTTATGTATTTGTATGAGTTTTAAACTCTTTGAGTTATGGATGTTTGGTTAATCTTTAGAATGGTTACTCTTGAGTATTTGATGGTGATTGATGTGAAAATATGCTTTAAGGTATGAATTAAGGTCTAGGAATGCATGTGGGAAAGTGGAGAAGTGTTGTTGTATATGTAGGGGGCGCTGGCATGGCTAAATCAAGGGGAGTTTTCAGGCGCTCGCTGCTGATCAATTTGTGTGTTTCAGGCCGTTGTAGATGGGCGCCCAGGCGCCCACTGTCCGACTTTTTAGAATGGTTTGGACCCTCTCTCCCCCATTTTCACTCACACACACTCTCTCTTGGCTTTCTCTCTAGAATCCTTCCACCCTTACATACCTCATCAATCCATCATCTTCCCTTTGATTTTCCTCACAAATCCTTCCTCTCACACCTTCTTCTTCATCATCACCATCATCTTCTTCCTTGAGCTCTCTCTCTCTCTACCTTCTTGAAGTGAGAGAAAATGAGGAGTGTAGAAGACCTATCACTCGTCCCTTGCTCCACTCCTCCTTCCAAGGCTTTAAGGTAAATTATTAATACTCTCTACCTCCTTCTTGCCGTAGATTGGTTATTTGTTTCATGGAGTTGAGTTTGGATTGTGAGTGAAGGAGGTTTCGGGCTCAGAAGTTGGGGATTTTGAGTTTGGGTGTTGTTTGAGGTTGAGTTTGATTCCTAGAAACTTATTTATGTTAGTTCGTTATGTTTTGTAGCTTTGGACTCTTCCGGGAGGTCTCCAGTTGGCTCAACGGCACCACCCACTTAAACTCTTTACTTGAGATCTTAGTTGTGAGTGAATAATGTACTTATAGTTAAATATATATATGAGTTCATATGGCTTTTAGTTTAGAATTCAATTCCTCATGAAATTATGTTAAATTCTAGTTCAAATTGGAACTTATATTCAGTAGATGTTAAATGTTATGAGCATGAGACAAAACTTAAGAATTACGTGCATTAGAGCTTTGTTGACAAGGATTATATATTGAGTAAAGTTTTCCGAAAGAGAAGAAATCGTAACAGAACTATTTGCCAATGACAGTAGCATTAGCCTTGGTGCATCTCGAATAACCTAGCTGACAGGGTGATTACTAGCCCGGCACGTCGGCCAACATGTCCGGAAGATATAGACACGTACAGGGGTGAAGTTATCATTTACTGCTTGAGTTAGGCTATAGAACCACCCAGTCGAGCAGCTATTTCTGAAATAGGATCCTCCCTTGAAGTTCTATTATGATGTGAAATCAATATTTCAGTAATTCTTTTGTTAAGAGAAAATATTTGTATTTCGTTTTCATAATTTAAAGTATAGCTTAGATATTTTTTCTTGTCTCATGCCGCATATGAGTACATTATTTCTCACTGAGTTTTATAACTCACCGTGGTTTCCTTATCTATTTCAGATTCAGTCGTAGAGGCGGGTTCTGCTCCACCTGCTCAATAGGATTTTTGCTTAATTTAGTTGGTGAGCCCACTTGAAGGGCCTTGACTTCTCTTTTGGATATCTTTTGTATAGCTAAGTATGGCTTATGATGATATAGTGCTCCTTGAAACACAGGCAGGGTCTGTGTGTTGGGTTATTAATGGTTTTGTATCAATTGGCTCTTTGCATTTTGGCTTAGTGAAGCAATGTGCATATTAGTTGAATTTATTTTAATTTCACAACTCCTTTTGATAGCCTTGTGTATGTAAAGGTTTCCAAATTATATATATATATATATATATATATATATATATATATATATATGTTGAGATGTGCTGGATTGTTTGGATAATATTTTTGCAGGTTTAGTATAATTGGTAATGTCCTAATTTTAGGGGAAACTCTGTCAATTTTCATGAAAAAAAAAAATTTAGGTTTAGGCTTGCTAGGGAATCAAGATTCCCTATGCGTCGGTCACAGCCTAAGCACAGTCGTGAAAAATAGATCCAATAAATATTTTCTCTTCGAGACCATAATTCCCTTCTTTGTTCGAGCCACTTCCATGCCTAGAAAATATCTTCTTCAATCTCTCCATTTCTTCAACATCATCTCCCGTAAGTATAATATCATCAACAAAAACTATCAAAACAACAATTCTTCCTTTGGGTGAGACCTTCATAAACAAAGTATCATTAGTTTGCCCTTGAAAATATCCTTGTTTCTCCACAGATTGAGTAAATTTATCAAACAATGCTCTAGGTGACTATTTGAGTCCATACAAGGATTTTTTCAGTTTGCATACCTTGGCACCATATTTCTAATCAAAGCCTGGTTGGGGTTCCATATACACCTCTTCTAAATCTCCATTCAAGAATGTGTTCTTGACATCTAATTGCTACAGTGACCAATCTAAGTTCGCAGCTACTAATAATAGCACTGTAATAGTATTGAGCTTTGCTACTGCTACAAAAGTTTCTGAATAATCTATCCCATGAGTTTAAGTGTACCCTTCTGCTACCAAACATGCTTTATATTGTTGTAGAGTCCCATCTAAATTATACTTCACAATAAACACCCATTTGCAGCCCACAAGACTCTTTCCTTTGGGCAAGTCAATTACATCCCAAGTCTCATTCTTATCCAAGGCCTTAATCTCTTCAAGAACAGCTTCCTTCCACTCTAGAACATTTAAGGCATCCAGCATAGTCTTTGGAATTTTCACACTAGACAAATGTGAGGCGAAGGCATAGAACGAGGGGGACAATTTTTCATATGACACATTGGGAAATAGGATGATTAGTACAGCCTGAGAAACTTGGCTCATTTCCCGGGTTAGACTTTTGGCATTGTTTCAGCAAGAGTCCTTCTTTTCCTGGATAGTATTTTTTTCCTTGAAAAGACACAAAGGTCGTCTTTCTCCCTTGTTTGTCCACACATTTCTGTCTGTTTCAGATTTGTCTTGCATTAGCATTGGGTGAAAATCAAGTTTTCAAGTTCAGAAGATTCAGAATTATTTGTTTGCAAATCTATGATAAATTTCATGTTCTTTTGGGATCATTGATTGGGTTGAAACTATTGGAATCTCAACCTATAGAGTGTGTTTGGAATGTTAAAAAAATAGAAATGATTTGATTTAGAAATCAAATCTTATGTTTGGGTGTTTTAAAAATAAGAAATGAAGTGATTTCTAATTACCATGGGATTTAACTACTTTCTATTTGAAATCCTATCAAAATTGAAAGGATTTGATGGGAATTGATTTGATTTTAAAATTTAAGTATAAATCAAATCAAATCAATTCCATTATTAATCATTCCAAACACAATATAATATATTATAAACATAAGAATTGATTTCTAAATCAATTTAACTCAAATCAATTCAATTTAAATCAAATCAATTCCAAAATTTAATTAATCCAAACAGACTCTAGAGTATTTTCAAAGTTCAATTTGTCATCTTCCTTCTCAATCGCCCCCTGAAGATGAGTTTTAAAATAATGTTGGTTTTCAAAAAGGGTAACATCCATGGTAACAAAGAACTGTTTTGAAATCGGATCAAAACACTTAAACCCCTTTTGTGTTGGAGAGTAGCCAACAAATACATATTTATGAGCACATGGATCAAGTTTTCCACAATGAAGACTATGATTATGAACAAAAACAGTACAACCAAAGACTTTCAAAGGGATATCAGTAAGTAGCCGAGATGTAGGGAACTTTAGCTTAAAAACATTGATGGGTGTCTAAAAATTGAAGACTCTTGATGGTATTTTGTTAATTAAAAAATCTGCTGTCAGAATAGCCTCACCCCATAGATATTAAGGGACATGTGCAGAAAAAAGTAAGGCTCGAGCTATTTTAAGGAGATGTCTACGTTTCCTTTCAGCCACACCATTTTGTTGAGGGGTGTGGGCACAAAAACTTTGATGGATAATGCCATGTTTAGCAAAGTAAGTCCCTAGGATGTTGTTGAAATATGCCCTACCATTATCACTTCGAAAAACTCGAATTGTTGTTTGAAATTGAGTTTTTATCATGGTATGAAAATTTATGAAAACCTGTTGAACTTCAGATTTTGCTTTCAAGAGATACACCCATGTGAGTCTTGCATGATCATCAACAAATGTCACAAACCATCTTTTTCATGATAAAGTAGAAACCCATGAAGCCCCCCAAACATCACTATGAACTAAAGAAAAAGGTTCAAAAGGTTTGCAAGGCTATATCAAAAAAGAAGTATGATGATGCTTTGGTAGTTCACAAGTTTCACATTGAAAAAATAATGAATTTTTATTGATGAACAACTTTGGAAATAAAACTTTTAAATAATGGAAGCTAGGATGTCCTAATCTCAAATGCCATAGCACAACATCACTATCATTAGAAGTAGAAATAGAATTGAAATGAGCTGGAAGCTTGTCTTTCAAAAATCGATCCATCTTCAAGAAAATAAAGGCCTTCTTGTTGTCTAACACTGCCAATCGTCCTTCCCGAGATGAGATCTTGAAACTCACAATGGGAAGAAAAACTTTGAGCTCGACAATTAAGATCATAAAGAAGCTTATTGATAGCGAGATTATAAGACGAATTGGGAACATGGAGAATATCATAAAGAGTAAGGGAAGGAGATATGGATATAGAACCCTTTCCTGCAATAGCAGAAAGAGAGCCATCTGCAAGTTTGATTTTTTTATTTCATGCCTAGGGACTATATGAGACAAATAGGTTTGTAGATCCAATTATATGGTCTATAGCACTGGAATCTACAATCCAAGAACGTGAAGAATGGACGCTCACAAGGGCAGCATGCAAATAATTACTTGATTGGGCTAGGGAACAAGAAGAAGGGGTTTGGATAGATGAATTTGAGGACTAGGGAAGTTTGACCAAGGTGTCTATTTGTTCCTTTGTGAATGGAAGCTCGCCTGAAGAAGAGTGATGGTCTTGAACTACGTTTGAGGCATGAAATGCTCGATCTCCACCCTTTTTCTTCCACTGAGGTGGCTTACCATGCAGTTTCTAGCAATTTTCCTTTGTGAGGCTTGATCTTTTGCAGTGATCAAACCAAGGTTTTTTTTCTCGTCCCCATTAGAGTCTATTCCTCCAAATAAAAGTGCTGAGTTCTCTAGTCATGAAGGAGAGGAATCCAGTTTCTGCAGTATGAGGTGTCATCTTGCTTCTTCTCTTTTGAGTTCTGAGAAGACTTCCCTCATAATAAGCAGTGGCTAACAATCCAAGATTCTCCCTTTGATATCATCTAACCCCCGATTCACGCCTGCAAGAAGCACATAGACCCTACTTTCAGCAGAGCAATCCCACTTATCCTCATAATAGAGGTCAAGTTCTTGCCACAATATCAGTATCTCATTATAATAGGTTGTAAGGTCTAGATATCCCTACTTGGTGTTCCAAAATTGTGTTTTGAGAGAAAAAATCTGGGAAGAATTCTCCACTTCCGAGTAGCTATCTTTGACACAGTCCTATACATCCTTGGTTGTTGGCAAAAAGAGGAAGGGCTTGCCTATGGCAACCTCCATGGAATTAATTAGCCAGGCAGTGATCATGGAGTTTTCTAAGCTCCATGCTACGAATTTGGGATCAATCTTTTCTAGTTTTTCAATCGCAACAGTAAGATGACCAACCTTGCCTTTTCCATCGATCACAATCTTAATCGTTTGGGCCCACTCCATATAATTCTTGCCATTCAAACTTTTGTATACTGAATTGAATGGAACTAGAAGATAGAAGGTCAACTCCAGTGGTTGGAGAAGAGAGAGGTAGTATCCGCTATCTCCGAAGAAGAAAATGGGCCACTAGCGGCTCCTGTCATAGCTGTTTTGACCGTGGATCTAGTCACTCCTGGACTTCTAATACCATATAGGAATGGAATATAGAGAACGTAGAGTGTATTCCCCCTTATTATTCATCATAAACAGTTACAAAATATATAGAGGAAGAGTAGAGAGAAGAGATAAGATCCCCCCACAATATCTCAACTCCTCAGGTAACAAACCAAATCTTGTCTTATCAACAAAAATAGAATCCTATCCTACCAGAAATTTAAATTTAAGAAACAAAAACTAAACTAATCCTAATATTCACATGACTGTCAACATTCTGACATGAACACAGCTTTTTTAAGGTGTCTAAGCTTTACATTTTCCAAACCTAGCCAAACTTGTCAGAGAAACTAATCAAATCCCTAATCATAATTAACCACCAAACTCATATGATCAATACCAACAGCAAACATTCCATTTGGACCCCAAAGTTTATAAAACCCTCAGGTCCTGTTTGTTACATTGTGTAAGGTCCTGTTTGAGATAAAGAGAAGAATGATACAAGAAGATAGGAAGACAAGAAATCCTCTTTACAAGAACAAAAAAACAAACAAAAGAAAATATTATCCATGAAGCAAAGATCCAATCTCTCAACATGTCTAAAAGGAAAATTCCTTTGAAAAAAAATCTTGTGCTTTACACAAAATAGAGGACAACTTCTAATCCTATCCCAAAAACCTTGCTTGTTTGAAAATTTGTCATTCAAGGTGCAAGAATTACGCTTTAGCCAAATACTCCAAACAGTGGCATACATAGAGCCTGTTTGGAAACCACCCAAAACTGCTTTTATTAATTTTAGCAAAAAAGTTGTTTCTAAAAAATCTAGTATGTTTGGTAAAAAAACCAAAATAGATTATAATCAAAGCTAATAATTTTAAGCTGAAAAATAGCTTATAATCATAAGCAATTTTTTAAAGCTTTTGATTATATACAGAAACTAATTATTTTAGAATTATGATATTTTTACCAAATTAACCCTAAATGCTTTAAAATTACTTTTAGGTTACTGCATCCAAACATAAAATTGATTTTCACATAATCAATTAAGTGATGGCAAAGCCAGTCGGCCCACCCCGACCCGCCAAAAGCAGGGCAAGTCAAATTAGGAAGGCGAGAACTCCAACATTCTACTTGCCGTTTAAGAGCGAGGTTGGCGAGTTGACTTTAAAAAAAAATAAAAAGTATATAAATAAATTTGTTTTTAATATTTTTAATGAGCTAAATTACAAAAAAAAAAAAAAAATTTAATTTAAAAAATATACTGAATGAAAAATTCACTTAAATAAAATAGAACAAAATAAGTAAACTACACAATTTATATTTAAGTTTAACTCAAAGACAAATATAATAAACTAATTAGGATGTATAAATAAGAAGTTCACAAATAATAATTAAGCATAAGTCCATAACATAAAGTCTATAAAATAATAAAACATAATAACAACATAGTCTATAACAAAAATTCAAAAAAAGTTTAAAAAAAAACCTGTAATCATAAAGGAAAAAAAAAAAAAGATAACTCTTGGCCCGGGGGGTGGGTTAGGTGGGCCAAATATTCCAACCCAACCCGCTATTTTTGGCTGGTTTAGCAAACCAACCCGGCGGGTCGAGCCCATTTTGCCATCTTTTCTCTTTTGTTTGTTTTTGCTCTTATAAGGAGAATTTCTTGTACTCCCATCTTCTTGTATCTTTCTTCTCTTCTTCTTAATAATATTCTTCTTTTTTCAAAAAAAAAAAAATCAATCATCTACTTCAAAATTTATTGCAAAATAAATTTCTAACATTTTTTTTATGCCTAATAGTATTTTTTTTAATTAAAATTATTTCACAATAAATATTAAATGGAATAAATCATATGATCATGTGTAGCACACCAAACATTAGATGGTATAAAAATTTATACAATGTGTAACTGATACTATACTATCAAGTTCAACCTAATATTATCAAATTTTATATTGTCAAGCTTTATCTTATATGATGTACCATACAGGGCCCAAATGGCCATAACTGAAAATTGTTTCGCTGCATCAAACGAGCTTCATACTCATAAACTACTGTGCACAAGCAGCATGAAATGGGTGAGTAGACAAACCTCACGAAGATATAGCTGCAGGAAAGATGACATGAAATTCATACATATCGCCAAGTACTTTTCATGGTTGATAGAGATCTCAGTTGGAAGATGTACTTGAACCCACTTGTAAAGCTCTAGTGATCCCTTTTTTCTACAGAAGTGGTCAAGCTCTGAATCTGGGTTTGTGGTAAAACATGAGCATAAAGTTGGACAATTACAGTGGTCTGCATTTGCTCCTCTTTGACAGATAAAACTGAAAGAACAATCTAGTAAGAGGAAAACAGCTTGTCTTTGTAGGTGGCTGGAATGCATCCCACATGATTCTCCATCAGACAAACTCAATAAAAATGGAGAGCCTTCCAGACAATCATCTTGATCAGACTGAAAATGAGTTAATGGTTTTTGCAAAAGCTCTTGAAAGTAGTTATGAAGGAGTTCCAACCAAGAAAGATGGACTGAACTATCTAGACATATGAGTGAACCAAGTCTGATCATCAGAATCTGCAGAGAACAAGGTAATTAGTTTGAAGAGTGAGATTCATACAGGGTTTCATTCATATTGCATAACAATGAGCAGCATTGACACGTAGGTAATGGCACAAATTATTGAGTCTTAAAACCAAAGATAAAATAAAAATCATGACATAACACGAGAAAAAGACTTTTCCTAGAAGTTGTACTCATAAACTTGCTTCAATTCTACGCATAAAATACCAGAAACAAGTCTTTTAAAAAGGTGTGAATTTTGGATTAATTCATCTTCTTTTTCTCATCCAACTCTTTCAAAATATAGAATCATGAAACAATAAAGCAACTTTAAAGAGCAATTTATAATAATAAATTATTTCCTCCCTGGTACAGAAATGACAAAAGGATTGCTTACAATTTTTGCAATGAAAGATTGCGAGTACTAATATAAAGATTGAAAATATACTTCCTAAGTATCCCAAGCTATACTAAAAATTATCAACTTGAATAATGCACAAGGAACTGGAAGTCAGCAACCCTCCATAAATTGCAGAAAGATTAAAAGAGATAAGACTTAATTGTCAATTGGTGTATTTGGTTTTGATTTTAAGGTAAAATGATTTATGTTTGATAGTTTCTCTAAAAATAATTCTGACAAAGTAAAAAACTTCCACTTCTCCCAAAATCAATTCTAGAGGCAAGAATTGATTTTCATCTCTTCAAACCAAACAACATAAAAAATTGGCACAAAATCAATTTTGGGGGGTCAATATCAATTTTAAACCCCCCAAATGCTCATCCAAACATGCTAAATATCAGCTATGTGAACAAGCCATTAGACACTGATTTTGGCAAATATACACAAAGGCACGTCAGCCATGATACTGGAACAGGAATGTCAATTAATGAAGTTTTTACAACCCTTGTTCTAATTGCACAGTCACACTGAAGCTTTAATTGGTGCAACATGTCTCCTATGTCTTATGGAAACTTGTAACCATGCATTCTGCCAATGGTATATAGCTAAGGACTAGACATACTGCAGAAGTTTTAGTGATTAAAAACAGAGAATATATTTAACTAATGAGACTCTGATTAATTGTTATACATAACACTAACCTTATACTCTATTTATAGTTTTATACTAATATCTGGGTCAATCACAAGTGTAGTACAAATAGTACGAGCCTAGCATAATAAAACTAACAGCGTACAAACAGAGTATATCAAGTTGTCAACTCAACAATACTATTTAGTAGGTCCTGGAATCACACATAGAAATTTGATTTGAGATTGAGATGGAATGTTTTTGTCAAACTCTGTCATTTACTTGTTCTTTGCAAACTGCAAAAAGCATTTTCCATATTACTCACAACTTACTTTTCCACAAAATTTAAAGTGGCAACAATGATTAATATCTGCTTTCAATCATACAAGTGATGAATAATTGAAGTGAACAAGCAGAAGAACCTTACCAGCAACTTGTGTTTCAGGTAATGAATGATGCATTTCTCAGCTCTATCTTCTTGCTTGCCAAGACACCACGTTACAAGTCTAGGTATAAGATTACTTACTGTGACAAGAAGTGGATGTCTATAGGCAGAACCACAACCAGTTTCCACAAAATCGTTCCAGTCAACCAAAGAGCATAGTAACTGAAGAAAAGTCCCAAGAAACTTGATCCCAGGCTCCATAGCACCGGAATTATCCAGGCCCAGCTGATTCACAGAAGGGCTTTCATTACCGCCACTAATATCCCTACTCCAATACTCATCTAATAAATCCCAAGGAACCTTTAAAAGACAAGAATTGACAGAGTCATAGTACCCTTTGACCATCTTATCATCATAATCTTCCTCCTTCAAACCTTTGCATATAACGCGCAACACTTGAGTGATGCCAGCCACAGTAGACCAATCAGAATTCTTCAATCCAAATTGCATCAGAAAATCAACATTTGACAAATCAAAGCCACAATTTTCAGCTCCAGAAGAACGCGCAGAAGAAGACGACAGCAATCTAGCAATTGCCATTTCCAAGAAACCACACAACAAGTTTATAAATGCATCCCAATTGTTCCCCTACAAATTATCACAGGCCAGGATAATCTTAACAAGGAATCATATATGCATAACCAAAAGCTTATCAAATAAACTACCGCTTCATACCGTTGTGGACACAAACTGTGAAGTTAAGACAAGAGCATTGACAGCCACATGCTGAACAAATTCACTCCTGACAGTTAGCAAAACCATCTGTCACGCGAAGAGCAATACGAAATACTCAGAGACTCAGTAGCAGAAACTGAAATGAAAAATCACCAACAGCAAACCAAAAACACACTTCAACTCGCAAGAATGTTACCAATTCGGCTACAATTTTAGAGATACATTGATGAACGGAAGAATGCTGGTTCGAGCCGTATAATCCGTCGTCGTTTGGAACAGGTTTAGCTGCTGAGTCCTCCGCACGAGAATCGAATCCTCGAATCCGCAGCTGAATTTTTCTCACGACCTAAAAATGAAAAATCGAAAAAAAAAATTAAAAAAAAGGGGATATTGAACAGTATTTTGAAGGTGAGAGAGAATGGAGACCTGAGAAGAAGCGAGTAGAAGTTCCTTCTCCTTCTGTTTGCAAATCGAAGACAACGCGTCTGGTTCCTGAGCCACACGAAAAGCAGGTTTTGTTAGTGAATAAGTTGAGGGTTGAATAAGAAAGGAAAGGGTGGAGGTGAGGGTTGGAGCTGAGAACAGTGGAACGGACTGTGTAGGGGCGGAGAGACTCGTCGACCAGGCGGCACAGCCATGAGAGTTCACCGGCCGGAGACATTCCGGGCTCAGAATTGCGCTTGCGGTGGTGCCTTGCTAACGGCAACTAAACGTTGTCGTCTCAGTGCGTGAGATACTAGAAACACTGAATGGCTTTGCTATTTCGCGTATTTTCACCTTTGCACCACTGCCACCAATCTATTTACCAATATGCCATTCTTCTGTGACTGCCTCCAGAAAATGCTCCCCCTGTGTCTAGCGCGGTTTTTTTTATTTCTTTTTTTCTCATTCCACGACGATGGCGCGAGTGCGTCTGGCACTTTCAATATGATTCGTGGTCAAATTTACAATGGTCAGTCCAAAATTTGGACATTGGTGATCCAGTCAATTTTGGCCATTAAAATATTATTAAAATAAAGTGAATGGTTTAGATGGTCTAAGATAGATCTTACGTGTAACAACAGAACTTTAGATTATGGGCGAAGATAGTACTGTCAATTTAGCCCCAATTAGTGGGCCAGCCCACCAGCCCCCAACAATTTAGCCCCCAATTATTTTGGCCCACCTTAATAGAGGGCTGATTGGCGTGAGAGTCCCCAAGCCCCATGTCTTTTGTGGCTTAGGGCCATATGACCCATGGGTCAGCCCACCTAAAATACAAAAAAAAGCAAAAACTTGTTTTTCTTGAAGGCGTTGACGCGTACTGATGCATCATGTATTCCACTGATGCTGAATTGCTAATGTCACAGAATATCTTCGGATTTTCCCATATTGATGTATTCCACCGATGTCAAAGCCCTAATTGAAAGAAATTCCCAATCTCTTCTGCCCACATTTGCATAACTTCTCTTTTCTTCTTCAACCTTGTTTTCAGCTTCTCTATTTTCACCATAGCTAATCACACCAGCCGCCATTCTTTGCAACCTCTTCGTCTTGAGTTTGACGCCATTGTTGTCGTCGTTGCAACTTCAAGCTTGACGCCATTGCTGCCGTCGCTGCAGCTTCAAGCTCGACGCCATTGCTGCCATCGCTGCAAATTCAAGCTTTTGCATCTGCAATCTCTATTACTGAATTAAAGGTCAGTTCTTCATCATCTTCTCTGTTTGATTGTGCTTCACTGCTTCTGCCATTGTTTTTTTAATGTCATGAGATTTTGATTGTAAATTGCTTTCTGAGTCTGAGATAACTGTGGAAACCCATTTTAGTTAAGAAAAATTGTTGAAAGAAAATTGTCATATGCCAATTGCCAAATTTGTGGATTTGTAATGAATGCCCTTGAAATGTTTGTTAAAATGTTTTGCTACTAGTTGCTATGCTGTTTGTTCTATTCTCAGCAAGTGCATCCCCTTTTTCTCTCTTTCTATGACTCTGTTCCTTTTCTCAGTAGGTATAATTAGCAAAACGTTATTAACAGTAATTGGAAAAAGAAAAGAAAAACTCATTGCAAAACATATTACAATGAACAAGAAATCACATAATGATAATGACCCTCATTATGCATCATCTTGGTTAATTGCAATAACTTCCTTATTCGTGACTATCTCCATAGTCTCTTTAGTCATATTTCGAACATCACAGCTGAGAAGAAGAGGAGCCTGCAATAACCCTTATCATGAGAAACTTGAAGCCCTATGTACATATGCTGTCACATAAATCAGGATACTTAGAAACAAAGGCATGATAGTAGTACCTTGGAAATGGCCCATAAACTGAAGTGAACAATGTATTCATTCTTTGTCATCCCTCCATTTCCCTGCATTAGTGCATGATATAGCAAGAGATTGATAAGCTAATGATCAGAGTGATGACTATTGTGATTGTTAATATGAAACCCTGCATTACGTTGTAGAAGACATGAAATACTAAGTGGCTAGAAAGAAAGTTTTCGAGCATTAACAGAGACATCAAATCCAAATTGCTAAAAACTCAGCTAAGAACATGAATCTTTCATGTGTTACTAAGTCATTTTTCCACTGTCGCTACCTACGACATCTTTTTTTCCCTAGACAATACATACTTGCATGTAACTCTATGTATCATAACTTGTTTTAAATATTTTAGTAACTTCTAATTGTTTACACAGCAAGGTCATCAAGCTCAAACTTGGAATTACGACATCTAATTGTTTACAAAAGATAACCAAAATTATATTGAAATTGAATCAATTCCAACAAAATTGGAAACTGATCATCAAGCTCAAACTTTTCTGCTTGAATTGTAATAAAGATATTGCCAAAGGAGTAGCTCCCAAGCTTCAAAATGTTCAATGACAGTAACTCTCAAGTAACAGATAAAGATCATAATTAAAGGGGCAAAGACAGTTTTTTTTTTTTTGTATAATTTTTCTGATAACCGAATTATATATTTTCACTTATATTTTTATTTCCCAAAAAAAAAAATTACCTTGTTTGCTTTTTTGTTTCTGTGAATATTTGTTGCTGTGGGATCATAGTTATAGTATTGTCCTTAATGGCCACTAGCCACCCACCCATAAAGGTTTTCAGTTTAGTTTTCAAGTTTCAACTCACTTGGCTAGCATTCACACCACATTATCACTGAGAGAGTGAAGAAGCATTATAAAAGTAACAAACAAGCCAACCGCGATAGACGGTAAATTAAAGTTCCACGTGCAATATGCA
This sequence comes from Pterocarpus macrocarpus, assembly GCA_031439585.1. Classification (NCBI taxonomy): domain Eukaryota; kingdom Viridiplantae; phylum Streptophyta; class Magnoliopsida; order Fabales; family Fabaceae; genus Pterocarpus; species Pterocarpus macrocarpus. The sequence goes on along the minus strand of CM062513.1, from coordinate 27,837,133 downwards.
ACACAGTGCGTATATAGGACAAGTCAAAACAACAAAACCTTGGTTATAGTGTCGGAGGCTTGAGTCTTAAAATTGCACTTTTAAATGAAAGTTTACTTAATTATCATATATATATATATATATATATATATATATATATATATATATATATATATATATAGAGAGAGAGAGAGAGAGAGAGAGGAATTGCAGGCAAAACCGAACCCTTGATTATCTATTTTTGATAATAGGTCTGTGATTGTTTGAATGTTTGTTGACTATTGTGCCTTGATTATCTATTTTTATAGTATTGTCCACTAATTTGAGTGAAACCTTAGTTTCCTGTTCAAGATTCAATATTAGTGAGCATGTGTACATTTTTGTACCGTTCATTATATAGAATCTTGAATTGTCCAAGTCGGACAGTTTGGGAAGAACCTTTTGCTATATGTGGTTAATGCTTATTCTTTAAATCACAAAGTTTGTACTTGACAAAATTTCAGTCATTGCATTTCTTTTTGTTCTCTGGGTGCATACTTGGTCGTGGTAAATGTTACCACGCTCAAGTCGTGTACTTGGAGACCAAAGGGAAATGCTGCCGAAATTTCGTCAAGTACAAACTTTGTGATTTAAAGAACAAGCACTATCCACATATAGCAAAAGGTTCTTCCTAAATGGGATAGGGCCATACCTTATTAAGAGGGAGACGGAGGTAAGGAATTTGGAAACCAATGTTATACTTATATGTGTGGTTGCATGTTATGTTTTTACACGTTCTGTTTTACTTGTTCTTATTTTTGTATACATTTTTGTTTGTTTTAATGTTTAGGAATTTGTAAACATAGTTATATTATGGAGTCTGTGAATCTGGATGATGAAGTTGTTTGTGAAACTCCTGCCAGAGTATCTGGAAGTGTTGACTCAGCTAAGAAAGAAACATCTAATGTTTGGAGATTTTTTACGAAAACTGGGAAAGATAAGGAAGGTATTGAAAAAGCTGTGTGTAACTACTGTGGTCATGGCTACGCAATTGGGAGAAATCCTAAGACCAAGAATAATTATGGGACTTCTCACTTAAATCGTCATGTTGCTACATGTAAATCCATCACAAACTCAGAAGTCAATAGGGTTGAAATGCTAGAGGGGAAATCTAGCATGACCAAGATCAATCAAAAGACCCATCGTAATTTGCTTGCCCAGGCTATAATCCAGCATGATCTTCCATTTAACTTTGTTGAATATGAGAAAATCAGAGAATGGATTAGTTATTTGAACCCCAGTGTTGTGATGCACTCTAGGAACACCGTGGTATCAGATGTCCAAAAAATTTACATGAAAGAGAAGGACAAACTCAAGCAAGTGATGTCTAAGATCCCTAATCGAGTTTGTCTAACTTCTGATGTGTGGACAGCATCTACCACAGAAGGCTACATTTGTTTAACTGCTCACTTTGTTGATGAAAGTTGGAGACTAGTGAGTAAAATTCTTAACTTCTGTCGAATGAAGCCTCCACACACCGGGGTTGAATTAGAAGCCACCTTGTTTGATTGTTTGAAGCAATGGGGGATTGATAAAAAGGTGTTTTCCATTACTTTAGATAATGCTTCTGCAAATGATGCCATGCAAACTATTTTGAAGAATCATCTACTACGTTTGCAAAATAATTTGCTGTGTAATGGAGAATTTTTTCATGTACGGTGTTCTGCTCATACACTCAACCTGATTGTTCAAGAGGGTTTGAAAGTTGTAAGTCAAGCACTCTTTAAGATTAGAGAAAGTGTGAAGTATGTGAGGGCATCAGATGCAAGGATGATAAAATTCAAAGAGTGTGTGCAGGAAGCTAAAGTTGATGACAGTGCCGGTTTAAAATTAGATGTTTCAACTCGGTAGAATTCAACATACATGATGCTAGAAAGTGCAATCAAATTTGAGAAAGCTTTTGGTCTTCTCATTCCACGACGATGGCGCGAGTGCGTTTGGCACTTTCAATATGATTCGTGGTCAAATTTACAATGGTCAGTCCAAAATTTGGACATTGGTGATCCAATCAATTTTGGCCATTAAAATATTATTAAAATAAAGTGAATGGTTTAGATGGTCTAAGATAGATCTTACGTGTAACAACAGAACTTTAGATTATGGGCGAAGAGCAGGTAATTGAATTAATGATTTAAACAATAAAAATTAAAGCTTTTTGAAATGTCCAAAATGGACTCTGCGTATGAATGTTACGAAACTGCAAACATGAGCAATTGGAGTCGGACAATGACTAATAAAAATAATGTTTACTATATTCTAATACATTCAATTAAAATATATGACATTATATTTTAATATAATTTTTAATCTGAGAAAAGAAAATGGACACTTTCCCTATGGAATTAAACTATAATTTACAAACTATAAGTAAACACACTTTAGTGTTACTGAATATGGTGAGCTAACAAAAGTTAATTACATTATATTATGCATGCAATAAATACTTCCTAAGCAATACGTTAGATTCTCATACATCTTCAAGATGTCAATAATTAATGGTTTAAAATATGGATTGTAAAGTTAAAATGCTTAACTTGATGATTTGAATGTGACTGACACAATTTTTTTTTTTTTTTATTGAATGTGATGCCATAACATTCTAATGCATTCATGTAATGTTAATATTTTACCAAAGTCTTGTTACTTGCAAAAATTTAAAGCCCTAAAAAATATATAAAATTCTAGAGAATTTCTAGGATCAAAGAATTTTTGTCATAAGGTTTCACGAAGGTTAAAGAAAAATTAGGTTCTCAAAAATTTTCTGCAAGAACCCTTGTGTCTAACAAGGTATGGAAGTTTTACATTTTCATTATCCATTGAAGAAGGCCAACATAACTGAATAGGTCAATTTATATTTTGTTATTCATTTGATAATATGTTTAGTAGTGCTTGAGAGATGATAATTTCCTTTTATTTTGATATTATGAATTTTTTTATTGTATTTTTTTATTTCTTTTTATCCTTGTTAGAGCCTGGCATTTGTTTAGGAATATAACTAAGATAGTCTTTATAAGAGGTTGGATAACTTTTCTCTATTAACTAATTTTTGGAGTTGAGTTAGGCCTATTTAATTTTAAGATGATATAAGAGGATATCCAGTCCTTACGTATCTTTGGGTTCCAAAAGCTTACATACATAGACTAATAAAAAAAATCAATATAGATTTATAATAATGACATATAAATTTGGTTTATGTCAATATTTAATTTTGTAAAATAGCATTTAAAGAAATAATATTTAAAAAAAATAAATGTTTTTTTATAAAAAATAAATTAAAGTACACCCAAAAATATAAATTAAAATATGATGCTAAATTACATATGCCTATAGGGTATATTGATCTGCCTCATGTGGGCTGACCCATAAGATTGTTAAACAGGTCAGTCCAGTTTGTTTAGAACCACCCCAATTAGGCTCACTAGTTATAGCAAATGTAAATGAGCCAACAAATGGTGAAGGCCAACTTATAGCTAATATTAATAAGCCAACATAATATTGGACAGACCTGTTTAAGCTTAGCCCACAAACTTAAATAGACTAACACAATCTATTTAGGCTCCACCAGTTTAGGCCTAACCCAGATCTATTTAGGTTTGCTAGTTAAATAAGTCATGTTAGGCTATAGCAAATATTAATAAAACAACATAATATTGGCTTGAGTTGTTTAGATTCAACCCATTTTGGTCCACTAGTTAAATAGATTAAGTCAACTTATAGTAAATATTTTTTTTTCTGTTTTTTTTTGGTATGTTGGCAATAATAAGGTTTGAATCTAAGATCTTATGTAAATTACCAAACCCTTCATCACTAGATCACTCGAGTGGCTTAACTTATAGCAAATATTAAACTATTTAAATGGATTGATTCATAATTATTAATAATTAAATTTTTAAATTTTATGTAGAATATATTTAAATTACATATCATACTACAATTGGTCCAACTCAACGTGGGTTTTAAATTTTATAAATTTTATTGCTCTCCTATAAAGTTTTATAATTTTATTTATATTATTTTAAAATAATTTATTCATAAAGATACGTAAAAAATAATTTATAATGATTAATTTATAAATTATTAGAGCAATTATTTAATAATTATAAGAAAATAATTAAAAAGCTACCAATTCCCATGCAATACAATAAGGTTTTGATAACAAGGGCAAACTTGTAATATGGCCTCTACAATTGGTTTAATGGTCTTTGTACATTAGATTACCTAATGTTTACCAGATAAAAGCTGGCACATTGATGTCCAAATTTTGGGCTGGACCATTTTAAATTTGACCATGCTTCGTGCATGTTTGTTTGGTTCAGCATTCTGCCATACCAAACGCGAGTTCTTCCGCCTTGATCAGTGTGCTATAGTGTGTGTTTGAATTGTTGTTTGTAAATTGGGGTTTGTATTAACTTGATTTTGCTAAAATTAATTTTGAGTAAAAGTGGGTTGATGTTAATATGATTTATATTTGAATACTTTCATTTAAAAAATAATTATGATAAAATGAATATTGTTTGGATTATGCTAACCAAAATCACTTTTAAATATATAATTATTGAAAAGGATATGAATACAATATTATACAACTATATTAATATTATTGTGTAAGAATAATGTCAAATCTCCATTCACAAAAAAGTGAACGTGAAAATTTTTAATAGGAAAGCAACAAATTATTACTTTCATCCCAACCTCAGTTTGCCACTAAAATTATGGTGAACATTTTCAAACTTGAAAATTGTCAAACATCTAGTCACTGCATTCGAGATAGACGAATGGATGTTTGGAGTACCAAACACCAGAAACAAACATGCACATAGTGTTTGAGTGTTTTCTAGTTGATTGAGTTTCAACATAAATACCTCCTCCAACCTAGGTTCACACAGAAGCAAAAAATTCTTGCTTTTCTGTTGGCGGCTTTTAATGCAATGTTTCTACATGTATAATATTATTATTATGTCCTTAAAATATCAAATAGTTTCTTTTTTATATTTTATATTTCTTTTATATTGATACCCTTTTAGGTAATTATATATGAAAAAGTGATTTTAACCAACACTATCCAACAATATTAATTCAATCAAAATCACTTTTTAAGTAAAGATATCCAAACACAAATCACTTTCTTTCAAACTCAATTTTGATCAAAATCAATTTTACAAACTCTAATCCAAACACACACGAAGTCACCAAACACATTAACGAGTTTATACTGAAGTAGGCTAAAGGCACCTAATGCAAAAAAGTGCCAATCATGATGTCATTTTCGCTTAAACCCTAAATGTAACAACCTCTATCATATAAGTCATGCTCGAGTCGTGGAGTTATATTAAAAGGTTGTCACAGTACAAAAAAGTTTTTAAAATATGGAAAATATAATACATGACTCTTTAACTACTCACTTCATTATTGACTAATAGTCTTTGATACATAGAGAATAAAATAATCACACTTTAAAAGAAATTGTGATTGAGATGATACACAGTGTCTACTTCTGACTAATCGTTAGCTAGCTTCGATAGTCTCTTGATCTAGCTAACACCCGATTCTTACTCAATGAGTGACCCTGCATTCCGCCTCGCACTTGATGTCCAACTTAGGTACTGGAATGTTTATGAAAAAAAAAAACATACAAACAGGCAGTGAGAACCTAGGTTCTCAGTAGGTAAACTTAAATCAATCTTATAGTGCCATCACAAACATTCCAGCCACTTTGATTTATTATGAAAATATAAGCACATATAAACAAATAGTGGTTCAATTTTAAGTTGAAAATAATTTTCTCGAAGCGGGCTATATTTTAACAATCACTTACCATATTATATGACAGACATAGAAATATGAATAGTATAATATGCTTCAATCAGAATGATAATAACAGTATGATTTAATGAGATAACTGAAGATGCACTTATAGATGCTAATACTTGACTGTATGTAAGTGCACTTGACTTACTTCATATATCTCTTTAACTTGCAACTTAATCTTACTTTTCTGTGCTTGGTCCCCCGGAGGTGAATAGCCTTTCTCACCCCTAGGCAATAGCCTGCTTTTCAGGTCCGAGCTCGTACCTATACATGAGTGACGGGTTTACTTTCCCCGACCCTCACACCAGTCTATTCCCACTAATCTAGTCGAGGGTCGCCCAAGTCTTAGACAAGATCTTGCCTGGTCTACGCTTAGAGTCTATGCCATACCTCGCGTGGTAACTTAGTACGTCCCTCTTGAAGGTTTTTATCATCTTGCCTTTCCATATCTTATCATGCGTGCAGATGCTTTGTGCATACATGAACATGCCTCATATCTTATTTCTCATATCATATTCTAATTATGCTTGCATGCATGGCTTATATGAACATAACATGTGAATGTAATATATTAAAAGTATAATCTCTCATAGCATAAGCTTTCATAACTCATATCATACTTAAATTCATCCTTGCATATTTGAGCCTTATGAGCATAACATACATATATATTCATAACATTCATAGTTTCATAGACTTTTGCCGTAAATTCGGCAGTATAACGGATTGTGTCCGTTTTCTCATGAATAGTGCCAGCTCTCACGGACAAATCAATTATAGCAGTATAATCAATCTAGCAAATCTATCAATGTAAAACCTTGCAATCGTCAAATCAAGTTTTATATATCCATTAGCATTTGTGAAACCATCAATTTGGTCATTTCTGCCAATTCTACTCAATTCTGCTCGAATTTTGTATAATTCACCTTTACCTCTATTCAACTCCTTTAACTCTAAATTTTGGATATGTTATAGATCTACATGTCTACTTTCTAACCTCTTTAGTTCCATATCATTTTGATTTATATAATTCAAGATATTCAAATTTTGCTTCAGCCTATTTAGTCACTAGCTCAAATTACACTCTTGGAAGTATAAATTCACTAAAAATCGAAATCAAATCCAAATCATACGAAATTGGTCTCATATTAAAGCTAATAGGACAACCTTTCATTTACAACAAGTTTCACTTGATTTGCTTAAGTATACCTTGAGATATAAGTCCTGAAATTCCACCTTTCTAAACTACTCTATTTTGGCTTGATTTGGACATAGGGTAACTTCCTCGAACCACTAGGATTAATTGGGACCATAACAAACTCAAAATTTCATATTGGGATGTTCCCCTATATGTAAGCTTTCTAACAAAGTTGGTTTCACTCAATTTGGAGTTGTGTTGGGTGAGTTATACCCTTTTCAACCCACACTGCCCAGGTGAATGTTTTAATTCCTAGGTCAAACTTCAAAAATTCATATTTCTCTCAATACTAATTCAATGGCCTTATATGATATATGTATAGAAAGCCCTAGATGTCTAGTTTCACTTAAAAATGGTTCCATCAATTTTAAAAGGCAGTAGGCAGAGCCGTACACTCTGTCGTACGGACTGCCGAGGGTTTTAGGTTTTCCAGCCTCTCAGCTCTTCCTATCTTCATCCTTTCTTGCTTCTAATTCAGTTTTAATCTCACAAACAGCCAATAAACCAGCCACATATCATCATAATCAACACATCAAAGATTAAGAAAATAAGCCACCACCAGCCATCCAAGAATCAGAAAATTAAGCAAGAAATAAACCCGTACCTCTTGTTATGTGATTAGGCTTGAGTTTGTAACTAGAACTTGGTTGAACTTGAAAGTTGGATGGAGTTGGGTGAGTGGAGAAGAGAAAAAGAGAGCTGAAGTGAGGGAGAAGGCAGCGTAGAAATGGGTCTGAATGAGAGGAGGAGAATGCGTTATATAGGCATGAGTGGTAGTTAGCTTGGAGGGTTTTGATTGGCCTAAAAACACAAGGCTGAATTTCAGCCAACCTTCCCCATTTTTGTGGATAAAGTTCAGCCATGTATCCCTCTTTTTGTGACAAAATTGCCTTCCACGTCACCTAAAAGTGGAACTCATTTCCATTGCATTTTGAGAATTACATCGAAACTCGTACTCTTCTTAAAGTCGGAACTTGTGCACATTTATTCAGATGAAATCGGAACTCGGAAATATTGTCTAGTTTATTCAAAACTTGAAAGCAAAGTCGGATGTGAAACCAAACACTTAAATCCGGAAGTCGGGGAGATTAGGTAAACTTGAATCGATTCTAAGCATAACACCGGAGGTCGAGAATCAAATCATTAATCTTATGCTCAATGAAATTGGAACTCATAGAATCTCGGAACTCCAAACTTAATCTCGGGACTCGGGAACGCCAACAGAAATGGAAAGCTCCTGGGAATAAGCCCGGAGATCGAAACTCGTGTATGACTTGGGAACCAACTCAAGGATCCGAACTCGCATCCATTCTGATTGAGTTCAACTCTAAGGCGGGAACTCATTATATTCAACTCGGAGGTCGGTACTTGCACCATTGTGTTAAATTATAACTTCGGAGGTCGGAAATCATGTACACTAGTTTGAAACATGAGATCTAGGGTCGGAACTTGGGTACATCGTGCTGAAACTTGGAGATAAATTATGAGATCGGAAACCGTGTACATTTTCTTTGAGACATGAAGTCAGATATCGGGAATCACGTTCATGTTGTTCGGACTTGAAGGTTAAGTCGGAATTCGAAGATGAAGTCAGAAATCATGAAAACTAGTGAAGTCAGAACTCGAAACTCGGAACTCGTGGTGGAAGTAAATTGAAATAATTTAGCACAAGGAAAATTGGGGATGTTACACTAAACCAATTCTAAACCCTAAATCAATTCAAAAGTTTTGTATTAACATATTAAAAATATATTAAGAAACTAACATTGTAATAATATTTTGGTGAAAAAAAAGGATAAAAAATGCATTTGGACTAACATATTTTTAAGAAAAAAGCACATTTTTAAAAAGAAATAATTTTATAAGTTTTTGAGTGTCTTTAGAGGCAACTTGAAAAAATAATTGTAATAAAAAAAGATCAATTTACCACTTTTTTTAAAAGCTAGTAATACCTAAATGGAAGTGATTTTTAATAAAATTATCTTATAAACATATCTTTTACTTTTATTAATAATTACAATATATATCCTCCTCTTTTTATTCGTCACTAAACCCTAGTTTTCCTTACTCTTTTGAATGCCTTTCTTCGTAATTTGGCTATAAAAAGTAATTTTATTCTTTTTTATACAAACAGTCTTTTAATAATTAAAAATACTTCTTAAATAATACATCCAAATGCAAAGTAACCTTTTCTAAAAATAAAACTCTACTAAAAAAAGTTTAGCAAAAAAATCCTTCTTTTAGAAGTTTATCCAAAGTCCAAACACACTCAAAGTATCATGATAAAAATATAATAAGATAGGCAATAAAAATCTCGTAATAAACTTTAAATGTCAATTTTAAACTACATATAAGACAAACTATTAAAATCTCCATGCATTTGGCGCTTCGAATAAGAAGTTGGCTTTGCGGTTTGCAACTTCCATGTGGATTCGCCAACACAGTTGGTGTTAGTGATACCACGTGGAAGTCACGAGCAGCAAAATTGACTTCTTTTTGGAAGCTCTAAACGCATTACCGCCATTGACATTAAATGGAGACAAAAAAAAAGTCACGTTGGACAAAAAGGGAGCACTTTGGTAAATAATTTAAAAAGAGTGTTATATTGATAAATAGTTTTGATGGTAGTGCTAGAAAGGTAAAAAAGATGATATTTTGCATATAAAAAAAGAAATAATATTTTTTGTTTTTTCATTTCCCATAGGTATTCTCCCACCGGAGGCAATTTCATTTAAGTACTGTAGAACACAAAAATGTAAGCAACTTTCCCAACTAAAATTCGAATTGTGGTTCCCCATGTAACATCCTCCCAAGTATGGTACTATGCTCAAGTCATAATACCTCACCTAGGAGTTGTTACTGTCACTTAATTGGACATTGTCTAACAGCAACCTTCAGCCAACTTCAATCTCTCTAGTTAACTCCACCTCGAAGGACCTTCTTCGGAACTTCTGAACTATTTGGAGATAACACGGAAATAAACATAGGAGTGAGAATTATAAATTCTCACTAGGATTCATTAAACTACCATATGCTATGTCATCGTTATTATCTCCAGTTGCTTCGGTTTATTATGAAAAATGTGAGTATGTCAAATAGATTGTTCAGTTTTATAGTTTGATAATATATTGTTCGAAGCAGAATTGATTTTATTGACGCACTTGAATCACATTGACAATATTTCATATTTAGAATAATAATCGCAGCATAAGTAGATAGAACAGTCTCAACATCAATAAAACGTGGGATATAATTATGCAAATACTCATACTTGAATTCATGCAAGTGCACTAGTGTTTTTCTTTAACTTTCTTTGCATTTTCTTTCTTGGCACACCTAAGCGTTATGTATTGCCGTCCCTAGGGTGCTTGCATATGTTTTAATATTTAGTCTTTACTGCCTTTTGATAGTCTGATCTAGGAGTGAGTTCAATTCGTGACCGTCGTCACACAGTACTGACCTGCAAGGGGACCCACGTGCTTCTAGGTCGGAGGAACTCAGTTGGCCAACTGCCTCCAACATAGAGGAACCCAAAAGTTTTAGCTGTCTTTACAGGGAGAGACCCAATGTGCAATTGCCTCCTAGTGAAGGGACCCACATCTTTATCTTTTAACTGCCTTTACCTGGAGGGACCCAAATAACTGTCTCCAAGTGAAGGGATCTCAACATTACATAATCATGTCATTATACAATATTCATCTTCATATCATAAATCTTCATAACAAAAACTATCATAATTTCATTAATATACTTTATATCGTACTTAAATTATTCTTGCATATATGAATCTTACGAGCATAACCAATAAATGTTTATCACATTCATATAATTCATATATTTCTGCCGGAATTTTGGTAGCATAATGGATCAGTCCACTTTCTCCTGAATAGTACCAATCCACTAGACAGTCATTCATATAGAAAAATCAATGCAAGGTATAAATGCTCCAAAATCAAACAAAGTTTCATAACCTTGATCCTAAATTAGTTTTCTGCCACTTCCTTTTGGTTCTACTCGATTTTTGTAACTTAGGCCATAAATTCATTTTAACTCATTTAGACCTGAATTTTGGAGTCATAGCTTTGTGCGTCTAGTTTCCAACCCTTTTAGCCCCATCTCATTTTGATAAATATAGCTCAAGTTATCTAAGTTTTATCTTGGTCTACCCTATAACTGGCCAAAATTACACACTCAAAAGTAAAAATTCACTAAAAAATCGAAAATCAATTCAAATCATACGAAATTTATATCATATTAAAGGTAACAGGATAAGATTTCAAATGAAAGAAATTTCATATCATTTGCGTGAGTATATTTTGAGATATAAGCCCCGTAACTTGACCCTACTGGACTACCCTATTCCAGCCTAGTTTGAACTTAAGGTAACTTCATTGATGTGCTGGGAATAATTGGCAACGAATCTGACTCTAAAATTTTTCTGAGATGTTCCGTTATATGTTAGCTTTTAAACAGTGTTCATTTCACTCAATTTAGAGTTGTATAGAGTGAGTTACACTTCTCAACTCATACTACCCAGATAAGAATCCAGATTTCTAGGTCAAACTTCAAAAATTCATAACTAACTCTATATTAATCCAATGGCCTTATATTTCATATGTATGGAAAGCCCTAAATGTCTAGTTTCATATAAAAATAGATTCATCAAAATTAAATGGCTGTAAGCGGAGCCGTACACTCCGCCGTACAGACCATTGAGGAGAAAACCCTAATAGCTTCTTGAACTCTTCTTGGATTCATGTTTTCCATAAATCAATCCATCCAATCTTCAATTCAAACTCACATATACATCTTAAACCAGCCTTAATTCATCATCCCCACCTATCACAACATTAGAATCATGGATGAACAAGGGACCTTAGGCAGCCCCAATTCAAAGAAAAGAAGGAGAAAGTTGAGATTCCTACCTCAAATTGAAGCTTAAGCTAGTGAGGAAGCAAGTCTTAAGTTAAATCATGAAGGTGGGGAGAAGAATTGAAGATAAAGAGATGGAATTGAGAAAGGAAAAGAGAAAGAAAAAGGTCTTATGGGTGAAGACCGAAATTAAAGGAGGAGAAATGGTAATTATATGGGTTACAATTAGAATGGAAAGTGGAGTGTGGTAGGTACCATAGGTGATGGAATTTTTGGCCACATCTCCTCCATCTTATGGCAGCACATGGCACCACATTGAGTGATGAGAATGGCCGAGTTTTCAGCCAATTAAGCTAAGGTTCCAGTGAAAAATTTCATTGATTCGGTTCTGATATTATAAAATACCAAATTTCCTTCAAACCAGCAACATATTGCTAGCAACCTTTTTAAAATTCTCTGCATATCTACTTTAACTTTCCTTAATATTAATATCTTTAATTAACTTCCAATTACCCTCTAATTAATCTCTAATTAAATTCTAATTAACTTTACTTATCCACTAAAATCAAATTAATCGATTAAAGGTGTAAATTAAATGTTTTACAAATTTAGGGCCTTTTGTTTTCTGTTTTCTTCATGGCTAATGGCATTTTCATAATTTTAAACAAGTATGGGGCATCCTACGTCATTTCACAAGTGGACACCTCCGTGGCCCAATTGGCTAAGAATTTAGTTTTTACGTTTCTGCTACGTAGTTCTGCTTTGTTTAAAACCTTATTCTGCTCATTCAATTGATATAGGGACCTAAATATCATTTTTGAAAATGTTCAGGGGCAAGGCCGTAAATAATAAAATTTTACCCAAGGACGTTTTCATTATTTCCTATAATGTTATGTGGGAATGTTATACCCCACGTTGCAGCAAACCAACCCTCTTACTACTAAATCAAGCCTCAAATGGTAAATAAATAACTTTTTGACTCTTAATCATATATTTGGCACTGTCTATCAAGCAGCCTTTTATAAATTGTGCTTCAAGCACCTTGACATCCAAGGGAAGGTATATGCATGCACCTTGTTATCATTAAGGCACCATAACACACCCATTTAAACTCCCTACCCCCATAACCACCTAGCTACCCCCTCCCCCGACACCACCTATGGCCCTGACCTTGCCGACATTGGCCACCACCCCACCCCCCACTCCCCCTTGCTTCTAACATCCTCCCAGGCACAATACCATACTTAAGTTATAGTACCACAACTAGGAGATGTCACTATTACATAGCGGACTTTATCTGACAGCAACCCTCGACCATCTTCTAATCTTAAACAACTTTACCAGTATGACCATGCCTCCTGAGATATTTGGAGATAACGCAAAAAGTTATATGGGAGTGAGAATTACAAATTCTCAGTAGAATTCCCTAGACTATCACATATAGTGTCATCGTCATTATCTCGAGTTGCTTTGATTTATTTCAAAAAAGTTGAACAATATAAAGAGTAGAGCATACATTCCAGTTTTATAGTTTGAAACCATATTATCTGAAGCTGACTTCATTTTATTCATGTACTTGTTAAACAGAAAAAGATTCTAAACCTAAGTATAGCATACTAAAGAACAAATAAATAATACGTATATATGAATGTAAATGGACTCTTGATGCAAATGCACTTATCTCTCTTTGACTGTCTTTACTTTCTCTTCCTGGCACACTTAGGCGTTACGTATCGTCATCTCTACGGTGCATTGTTTACTTATCTTTCCTTTACTTGCATCTTACTTTTCTGTACTTGGTCCCCCAGAGGTGAATGGCCTCTTTCACCCTCGGGTAATAGCCTGCTTTTCAAGTCCAAGCTTGTACCTATACATGAGTGATGTGTTTACTTTCCCCGACTCTCACAGCAGTTTATTCCCCTTAAATCTGGTCAATGACTGGCCCAAGTCTTAGATAATACCGCCCTAACCCACTACAAGGTGAAGGCTCGGTACGTCCCTTTGCAAGTTCTTATAATCTCTTCCTTTTCATACATGATCATGCATTCAAATTCTTTACATTCATACATATGTCTCATATCATACCTCAATCATATTTGCATACATGCTCTTTATGGACACAACATATACATATGCATGTATACTCATGACTGTGCATGCTTTATGTCTTACTTTCAAACATTATTGCATGACTAACTTCTATGTACAACTTGCATACTTATAACTTCACATCTCATACTTCTGCCTAAAATTGAAGGAGAAAAGTGGAAAAACATTTGTGTTGAGTCATAAAAGGTGAAAATGGCTTTATGAGTACCTATTGGTGGTGGATTTTGTGTTGTATGAATTCTAGTTAACCTTCTCCAATCCAATGGTTGATTTTGTGCCAGCCCTAGGGGTGTATTGGCTCAATCTTGGCCACCCAAATTAGTGTTTTAATTGGTATTCAAGGGATCCCACATTATAGGTGTAACATCCCCGAGTTCTGATTTCCGATTTTATCTTTAAGTTTGATCATTTCCGATTTCCGACTTCATCATTTACTTTCAAATTAAATGGAGTGGTTTCTAAGTTCCAACCTCCGACTTCGAGTTTCAAATATATTGTACATAATTTCGACGTTCGATTTCAAAGTGTTTTATGTGCTTGTGATTCCGATTTCCGACCCATATTCGTCTTCCAAGTTATGAGTTTCCTAATTCCCGAGTTTCGACCTTAACCATATTCAGTATTCACTCATTTCCGACTTCCGATTGTATGTTCCAAAATAAAGTATATAGGTTTTCCAACTTCCGAGTTGATAGTTTAAGATATGGTCACAAGTAGCGACCTCCGGGTTCAATGTGAAGAGCTCCGTCCTTGGAGTTGAACTCAACTAGAATAGACATGAGTTCAGATCTTTGAGTTGATTTCCCGTCGTACACGAGTTCCGATCTCCGAGTTTATTCCCAGGAGCTTTCCATTTCTATTGGTGTTCCCGAGTTTGAATTGAGAGTTCTGAGATTATGTGTTTGTGTGCAGTATGATTTCCGACATCCGACTTTGCTTCCGAGTTTCGAATAAACCAGACAAGTTTTCCAATATCTGATTTCATCTCCAAGTGTCAAATAAATGGCACGAGTGCCGACTTTAAGCAGAATCGGGTTCCGATTTCAAATAGAATGGGAGCAAGTTTCACTTCTAGGATGACGTGGAGGATAATTTATCCACAAAATAGGGAAACATGGCCGAGCTTCAATCACAAAATTTCAACCAATCAACACTCACAATTCCAACTATCCTCGTGTATTTAAGTCAGACTCTCCTTCTCATTTCTGGCTGATTTATGCCTCCCTCTCCCTCTTATTCTAGCCTTCTTCTTCTCTTCTCTCAACCAACTCCATCACTCCTCTAAGCTTAACAAGGTTCTATCAATTCAAGCTTCAACACTTAGCTCAACACTTAGCAAAATCACACTCCAAAGAGATAGGATTCCATTTCTGTTCTTAAATTCTTGACCTATGATTGTATGAAATTGTACTCTTCTTCATGTATTTAATGATATATTGGATGTATATGATGTATTATGGTTTGATTAATATGAAATCTTGAGTTGCAATTAAAGTTGGAAGGAGAAAACTAGAAGGAATGGAGGATTAGGATGCTATCTAGGTGAAGAGTCCACGGTAGTCCGGATGGCAAAGTATACGGCTCTCTCTACAGCTGGTTAAATCCGATGAAACTACTTTTAGATGAAAGTAGACATTCAGGGCTTTCTATACATGTATAATATAAGGCCATTGGATTGGTATTGAGAGAGATATGAATTTTTGAAGGTTAACCTAGGAATCAGGACTTTCATCCGGGCAATGTGACTTGAGAAGGGTGTAACTCACCCTACACAACTCCAAATTGAGTTAAACTAATTTTTTTGGAATGGTTACACACAGGGGAACATCCCATAATAAAATTCTGAGTTTGTTATGATCCCAATTGTATCCAGTGGTTCGAGGAAGTTACCTTATGTCCAAACTAGGCCAAAACAGGGTAGTTCAGGAAGGTCAAATTTCAGGACTTATAACTCAAGCTATACTAAAGAAAATGAAATGGAACTTATTGCAAATGAAAGGTTGTTCTGTTTGCTTTGATATGAAACCAATTTCGTATCATTTGGATTTGCTTTCGATTTTTAGTGAATTTTTACTTTCAAGGGTATAATTTGGACCAGTGACCGGATAGGCTGATGCAAAATTTAAATATCTTGAGGTACACATATCAAAATGAGATAGGACTAAAAGAGTTGAAAACTAGACACATAGAGCTATGATGTACCCAAAATTCAAGTTTAAATGAGTTGAATAGAAGTAAAGGTAGATTATACAAAATTCGGGCAGAACTGAATAGAATTGGCAGAAATGACCAAATTGATGGTTTCACAAGTGTTAGTGAACATATAAGGCTTGAGTTGACAGTTGCAAGTTTTACATTGATAGATATGTTAGATTGATTATATTGCTATGACTGATTTATCCGTGAGAACTGGTTCTATTCATGGGAAGCGGATCTGATCCGTTATGCTGCCAAATTTACGGCAGGAGTCTATGAAACTATGAATGTTTATATTACAAGAAATTTATAATATGAACAGCTATATAATTATGAATATGTATGTGAAAATTCTATATGCAAGAATGATATAAGTATGATATGAGGTATATGAAAATAAATAATGAAGCATATGTATGAGTGTATTCAGCATGTCTATGCTTGATTTTACATGAGAATGAAAAGACATAAATATATTAAATGTGAATCCCTTCACTTAGAGGCAGTTGCACTTTGAATCCCTCCCTGTGAAGGCAGTTAAATAAGATAATCCCTCACTGTGAAGGCAGTTAAATAAGATAAAATGTGAATTCCTTCACTTGGAGGCAGTTGCACATTGAATCTATCCTTATGAAGGCAGTTAAAAGATAAAGATGTGGGTCTCTTCACTTGGAGGCAGTTGCACTTTGAATCCCTCCTTGTGAAGGCAGCTAAAACTATGAGATCCCTCTACCTTAGAAGCACGTGGTCAGATGAGATCCCTCTATATTGAAGGCACGTGGTCAAATGAGATCCCTTAATTTTGAGGCACGTGACCAGAAGAGATCCCTTCAATTAGAGGCACGTGGCCAAAATGAGATCCCTCCAAGACTAGAGGCACGTGAATCCCCTTGTGGGTTAGTCTGTGTGACGACGGTCACGAGATAAGCTGACGAGCTCACTCCTAGATCAGATTACCCAAGGGCAGTAAAGACTAAAGACTAAAGACTAAAGATTAAAAACATATGTAAGCACCCCACTCACATGAGGCATGGCATCGACCCAGCTAGTGCGAGTATAGGGGACAAGGCTTATATGAGGCATGACATGACCCAGCTAGTGTAAGTACCGAAAATTCATGGTGGCATGTAAAGATTTTATGATGAAAGATATGATGATGAGTCTATATTCCTAAGGAACGTGACACGGCAATCACGATCTGATGGGGTATGACATGGCGATCATACTCTGGAATATGGCATGATCAGCAGAAGATAAAGAAAGAAAAGTAAATTTCATGTATCTTAATATGTTGCAGTTATTATTCATAGTACAATTCATGAATTGACTTTGTATGGGCTCTCCCAAATGCCAAATGTATGAGTAAAATGAATTTTGCTTCAGATAATATATTTTTGAGCTATAAAATATAACAGCTTGTATAACATGTTCACCTTTTTCATAATAAACCGAAGCAAACTGGAGATGACAACAATGACATTATGTATGATACTTAGAGAATCTTACTGAGAATTCAAAATTCTCACTCCTATTTCCGTGTTATCTCCAGATAGTTCAAGAAGTTCCGAAGATGGCTGAAGTTGCTGTCAGATAAGGTTCGCTCAGGTAACAGTAACAACTCTAGGGTGTGGTACTATGACTTAAGCATAGTACTGTACTTGGGAGGGTGTTACAATAAGTTTCTATTGACCTGATTCTTGCGTTACAACATACCAAAATGAATCCGGTTTTCCCTAAATTAGCATGACATTGCTAATAATTTTTTAGAAAATTTTCTATATTGTAAAACTAAATATTCTAAATCCTAACTTTCACGTTTCAACCCTAATTAAGTGTATTTCGCTAAGGCAATCGAATAAATTAATTAACAGCACAAATCAGATGCATTATTTTTTGAGATGTCACATTACTGGCACCAACCACCATGCTTCCCTACTCCTAACCAGTGGTGCCAAGGCTGCACCATTCAATCCACTCTTCAACAATTTTGGGAGTATGATGGTGTTTGGTAGTTGTGAGTACTATGCCTTTAGATAAGCCAGTCATTCACTCCCCTCACGTTGTTGTTGAAGTCATTCCACCACCGCTACACCACTATCTTCATTGTCATGTCACCAACCCTTCCATTGCCAAGCCCAGTGCCCCCAAGTCACTTATCCTTTAAGTTCACGAGTTTTTGCCCTTTCTATGCCACTATTGAAGTCATTCCACCACCGCCGCCTACTGTCGTTTCTTGTGTTGCCACCATGTAGCATGAGGATGAGTCACGATGGGATGCACGACATCCCTAGCAGCGGAGCTAAGTCCCCAACAAAGCATATGTTAATGCCAGCCATGTCTAGGAGCCGCCTTCTTGTGTTGCCGCCAAAGCCCTGATCGCCCGAAAAATAGGTGGGAGAAGAAAGCTGCTAGAGACACTGGCATTTTTTTTACAGGGAGGGGGAAGAAAAAGAGACTATAATATTTTACCAAGGTTCAAAGGGTTTAGTGTATCTATACACTAGTGAAGTTATGAGTGGGGTAGATTCAAGGTGCATCAAGCATCATTTATAACCCAGTGCTTGGCAACATTCCCCCATATATTTACAAAAATATTTAAAGAGTATAATTTGTATAAATTGAACATTGTAAAATTTTTCATCAAGAAAAAGAAAACATTGTAAGAGTTGCCTACCATTCGATAAAAATATAAAAATGTAAAAAAATGTCATATCATATTTTTTAAAATTCACTATATATAACTATCTAAAATTATAGTGTAAAATAAAATATTACATGGCACTTTTGTAAAGGAGTTTGGACCTTTTCCCTTCTAAATATGATGATGTTATCAATTTAGTTGTGGGATTGCTGTTTGGTACAAAATAAAAATTATGCAAGATACATGAAAGAGAATTTTTAGTTTTGCGATTTGATATTAGACTAGGCAAACTCTAGTGAATCTATAGCTTAGCCCAACACCACCAACTCAACCCATAAGCCTCTTATGCACTTCTTCCAGAAGAAGCCTAAGCTAGGCCAATCTGAGCAGTTTAGCTAAACCTTGAAGTCAAGAATTACTTTGTGAATATAGGGAGTTTGAATTTCTCCAAACTTGGAAAGTTACAAGATCTCAAAACTAGATTCGGAGACCTCTCCCGCATGAACTTATCCATTTCTCTTTTAAATAGACTCATCCTCTTAGTCTAACATAAACTACATTTCTGATATAAACTAAACACCATTTCTAAGTCTTAATTGAGCGTCAAAATACTTTTGGAGGGTTTCCACCAGAACCATTACAGCTCGAAGCTAAAGGGATGTACAATGATTTCGTTCCTTTAGTAAGAATAGGTACATAATAAAAATTAGAAGCACAAAAGATATGTATTTAGCAGCTATTGCATATCCAGTCTAATAGAAAATGAAATCAAGATAAGCATTCATTACTTTCCTATGAGCTTATTTCATAACCAGCAACATTTTTCATTCAATTAACTTCTTTCCTTTTGGATAATATAAGTTTAAGTTGTGTTTGATATAATTAGAAGTTAAAATAATATGATTTTTTATATAATACGAAAGGTTTTCGTATGAATAAAGCTACAAGGACCTTTTCACCAATCAATCTTATAGAAAAAAAAAAAAGTAGCAAAAACAAAAAATATGGTTTGAAAATTTTATAATCAATATGTGCATGATGTGTTTATGTGAGAACATGAGAAATGCAATTCATGGTTATCATCATTTTTCTTTATAAATTAATTTTTGTATTTGAAATATATTAAAATTTAATTAAATAGGTTTTGTAACACCTTACTAGCTAATTATTAATTTATCATTTTATTTTACCTTATTGATAATTAACTAGAAAAATGTTACTATTTTCTTACTCTGTTTTTTATGGTAATTTTTTTCGCCAACTATAGAAACCATATTTAAATCTTGGCTAGTTTAATTTACTAATTTTATGTGGCGAAAATTGTACTATAAATATACTAATCGACATAACCAATAGATTAGACAGCTTCATCGTACAACAACATACATCACAACTATTATAGTGCGATAAAATAAGTCCAAATACAGAAATATATAACCAGGATATAAAAAAGGAGACCCTAAACTATAACTCATCTCTGTCTAATTTATATACAGCACAAAAAGTCGATAACTACGGTTGTTTATTCACCAGATAGAGATACTAAAAATGAGGGGCGCCCTATAGCTATAGTAAGTTCATATCATTTCAATTATTCACTACAATAATACTAGTAACTCAATTTGAAAATTTAATATGAAACAATTGTTAGCCGAGTCATAGTCCCATGCCACATCCATCTCAATTGTCACGATAATTCATGTCATCTGGAAACATCAAGAAAATAGAATCAGAAAAGTCTGTCAGTAGGGTGGTGCTTCCAAAAAAATCCCATAACTGACTAAAAATTGTTCAAGTCGTATGCAAACAACAGTAACAATAACAATAATATAGAAACACTAATACTACTCAATTCCTAGAACATTTAGCAGGAAAATGTGGTGAAACATGTGAAACAAAAGAATCATAAGCAGTATTAAGCAAAAAATATAATAATAAATTATCATTTCCAGTTACAACATAGAGGCTACCAGAACAAAATATGCATGTGCAGTTCACATGATCGTCATGCATGGTAGGCAGTAACTAAATCATGAGGTAAATAATATAACTCATGAAAAACTATAATAATCATAAATATAATTCAAGTATACTATCATAAATTTGCATTGCCACCTTCTGTTTCAATCTTATGGCTGAGTGTTTGCAAGGTCTCCATCACAAGTCTGGTCTAAAAGAGCGCTCATACTAGGGTGTCCCTTAATTCAGATTAGTGATTGTTGTTGGCTTTACCACTACAAGGTGGCGCTCGACACATCATAGGTTATCGCTTAACTTGCCACTACTCGATGGGGCCCGAGATGACACCATATTCATCTATAATGAATGCATGACTTACCATTATGAGGTGGGGCTCATATACAATGTAAGACTACTATCAAACAGTGATCATATTGACTTTGCCACTACAAGGTGGGGTTAGTGAAATGCACGGCTTTGCCACTACACGGTGAGGCCCTATTGTCATGACCCAACCAGAGCCATGACCGACCCATAGGGAGTGTTGGCCCCCTAGCAAGCCCACCTAGACAACTTACGTAAAATGAAATGAATTTCTTGTGTAAAAAGGGCAACATTTTCTAGTTAAACGACAATGGCCTAAGCTTTATGTAACATCTCATTTTTCATAAAATATTTTGTATGGATTGATATTTTAATTGATTTGTTTGAATTAATTATGACAACAACTAATTAGTTAAATAACTAAACCATAGACATAAACTCTTCAAAGTAAAACTATATGTTAGTAATGATAATCTTAAAACAAGAATAATATTAATATTAAATTTTAAACTTATAATATCACTCACTGATGCCTAATGTTAGAAAGTAAAATTGAAAACCAATACTCAATATATATTGAAGAAACTATAGGCGTACTACGTATTCCACCCCTCGTGTTAACTAATAATTCAATTATAAGAAGATTATTTCATTCTAGTTAGTATCTCTTGTAGATGACTTATACACACATGTACAGTATTTTGAAGTAATGCAACTAACATAATTATTACTATGTGGAAATTAACACAGAAGATTCACAAGGTTAAAAAAAACAAAAAAAAAAAGAGGAAGGAAGCTAAGTCAAGAACGTGGAGTTGGACAAAGACTTAACTTTGAAAAATATTACATAAGATTAAATGCACACAAAGAAAAATAAAACAATAGTAATAAAACTAACTATTAATTAAATATTTGATTAAAAGTGAAACAAGTAAAACTAATAACCCTAATATAATAACATAATATATATATATATATATATATATATATATATATATATATATATATATATATATATATATATATATATATATATATATATATATATATATATATATATATATATATATATATATATAGAAGAGGAAGATTTAGAGAGTCTTATGTGAAGACTTTAAAAAACAAAAAGCACACCTACGTAAGGTGACTATGCACCACTGACTAAGCCAAGTGTAATTATGACCTTAATGTTCAAATTTCTAAAGGTTATAGATAGAGCATAGTAGATTGAAGTAGGAAAAAGAAAGCAAAGGTGAGAAAAAATGGTCTTAAAAATTTAATAGAGGCTCAGACGAAGAGGAAAAATTGTCACAAGTGACATACCTACGAAGTCTTTGAACTAATATAAATAGAGTGGCGTAGCTTTTATCATCTGAAAGGGAAAGTGAAGGTGAAAATAATGTTGGAATGTGAGATTTGAGGGAGTAAGCGAGAGAGGGAGTAAGTGAAACAGATAGTGAGAATAACAAGAAGAGAAAGGAAGAGAAAGAAAAAGACAAAAGACAAAAGAGCAGGGATTACTAAAGAGCTTAATGGATCACTATTCTTGCAAAATATAAAGGTAGATAATGAAACTATTTGTAAAATAAAACCATGACCATATTTACTTATTACAAGTTATGTTATTTTACATTATAACTCAGTATTATCTACAACCGTAGTTTATTTTATGTTCCAAGTTCTTTTATTTATTAAAGTTGTTCAATATTACTTTTGTTGCAATTTACTCTAATTATCATCCCAAGTTATTTTATTTACTGTTTCTTTATATTATTGCTACTTATTATTTATGGCAAAATATTTTATTTATCATTCCAAGTTATTTGCACTAATGTTAATTTATATTATTGCTCATTATCATTCCTATTTATTTTATTTATCCTTTTGAGTTAATTTATTTGATGTTCTTTTATACTATTGCTTATTATTATTATTATTAAGATATTATTTATATAATAATATATATTATTTTGAACTGTCAATCTTTGTCAAAATTTCATTACCGGACCAATATTAAGAGTAAAATATTGTATCCCATACTTAAAATAAGTGAAACTTATTATATATGAATATGAACAATTAAATCATTTATACCTTTGCTTGGAATTTTATATCTTGACTGAAGGACATTTCTATGAACCTTGAAAGGACAGAATCAATATGCACTAAATGCGCCATGATGATAAGAACATAATTATGGACTATGATAAAACATATTCAAAGAAATTAAATAAAAATGATCTTAGGCTTGATCCCTTTAGAAATTAACATTTAGATTGGCAGTCATATTACTTTGAGGGATTTTATCGAGATATTATATTATTTGTTTTGCTCAATCTTTTATTGTTTTAATTCTTGTGCACTTTATTTATTTTCAATATATAGCTTTAATTATATTTTGTGCACTTTTATTCGTTTATTTTTACTACTTAATTTATGCCTTGTTATTTAATTTATTATGATGAATTTAATTATATCATGGTTTATGTTATTTGAGTTCTTTTAAATTCTACTTATTTCTTAATATTATGCATCTTTATTGTGAATTTATAATGGCAAGTAAGAAATTTTAACAAAGACATTTAAGATTTGCTGCAAACCACCAAGAAGGCAGAGGGATAAGATGTAATATCCTTTATGTTACTTGCCTTGGTTAGTGTGGCATAAAAGTCTTGCTTTGTTGTCATGATATTATAAATAACACCCAAGAATGGGTATTTCCTAAGAGAATACTTTCGAATATGTGTAAGACAAGCAGACAAAGGAAAGTGGAATTTAAAGTAAAGAGATTATATTCATACTAATGCTTGCCACTTTTTGTATTGCATAACATATATTTTTAAGTATTTACTGCCCATAATATTTTGATGTTCTTATAAGTAATGTGATTAGATTATGATACAGTAGTCGGGTGAATTTTGTAGTAAGATATGGCTGGAACCATCATAGTTCAACTGCTTTAGATCTAATTATTATCTATTGAGAATTTCCAATTTTTACTCTATTTCTAGTGGTTTCAGATTTGTCAGACAACACCCTAAAGGAAGGCATGTAACGTTCGAAAAATTTTATCGTTTTCAACCAAGTTGTTCTGTTTTTTATCAAACAATTGTGACTAAATAGAATTCAATTGAGCATTCATTTAAAGCCAATTAAGTGTGATTTAGAAGGATTAGATTTGATGAAATTAGATTATGAATATAGGAAACTTCATAGAATTTTTCTAAAACCGGTTTACTAATTTAAGAGAAATCGGTAAGATTTCAGTATTTTTATCTGTCAGAATCAAACTAATAGAATTTATATTATAAGTGCCCTAGGATGGATGGCTAATTAGCCAAAACATCCCCATATGTGGTGCCACTTTCAGCCAAACGAGGCCGCCACAAATCAAGTTGAATGGCCAACACACATCCACCAATCAAATGCAACTTACTTTAGAAGTTTTCACTCTTTTTCCTTTCCTACCCCTTTGCATTTTTGGCCAACATAAGGGCCAGACCTCTCTTCATTTCTCTTCCATTCACACTCATCTCCACTCCATCTTCAACCCCTCTTCAAGTCTCATCAAAAGTTTCTTCAATCTAAGACATCAAACTAATAAGATTTCAACTAAATAAGGTAGGAATCCAACTTCTCTTCTTGTTTTCCTTGATTTGCGGCTGTGTGGGAATCTTATTTTTCTAATGATATTGATGTGATTTGGGGTGATGATGATGGATTATGGTTGATTGTGCACATATGTTGTAATTAGAATTGAAATTGGTATCAAAGAACTTGAAGAATAGAGAGAATTCAAGAAGCTGTTATGGTTTTCACTCGACGGTCCGTACGGCGGAGTGTACGGCTCTACCTACAGCCGTTTAAATTTGATGAATCCATTTTTATATGAAACTAGACATTCAGCCATTGGATTAGTATAGAATTAGTTATGAATTTTTGAAGTTTGACCTAGAATCTTAGATTCCTATCTGGGCAGTGTGAGTTGAGAGGGGTGTAACTCACCCTACCCAACTCTAAATTAAGTGAAACCAAAGTTGTTTGAAAGCTAACATATAAGGAAATATCCTATAAAAATTTTAGAGTCAGATTCATTGCCAATTATTCCCAGCACATCAATCAATTTACCTTAAGTTCAAACAGGGATAGAACATGGTAGTCTAGTAAGGTCAAGTTACAGGGTTTCTATCTCAAAATATACTCATGCAAATGATAAGCAACTTATTCATTTGAAATCTTGTTCTGTTAGCTTTAAATTGATATAAATTTCGTATGATTTCACCTAGATTTCTATTTTTTGTGAATTTTCACTTGTAAGGGTGCAATTCTGGCTAAGTGCAGGACAGTCTAAGGTTAAATACTAATAACTTGAGTTATACAAATCAAAATGAGATGGGGCCAAAAGGGTTGGAAACTAGACACATAGTGATATATCCAAAATCTAGGTTTAAATGAGTTGAATTGGACTAAAGGTGGATTATACAAAATTCGGGCAGAATAGGATGAAGTAAGCAGAAAACTCTATTGATGTTTGTATTGAATTTGATGAATGGTATTATGAATAGATAATTGCTGTTCCATATTGATTTACATGTTTGAATGATTTTACTAGTAGGTTGGCACTATTCATGGGAAAGCAAACTCGATC
This sequence comes from Pterocarpus macrocarpus, assembly GCA_031439585.1. Classification (NCBI taxonomy): domain Eukaryota; kingdom Viridiplantae; phylum Streptophyta; class Magnoliopsida; order Fabales; family Fabaceae; genus Pterocarpus; species Pterocarpus macrocarpus. Next base: position 27,811,360 of record CM062513.1, on the reverse strand, counting down.
TGTTATGTTGCCGAAATTTCGGCAAAGAATTCATATGTTGTATGAGTTATACTTTTATGAACACATGATGTTTGAAAGGATAAAAGTAGTTGTGCATGCAATTCATGAATATTATAAAGGATTCCATATTACTTGGGCTAGCCCTTGAATAAGTTTAAGGGGAATAGATCGGTAGGAAATCGGGAAAAGTGAACCCGGTAATCCTGTCTAGGAATGAGCTCGATCCTGAAAAGCAGACTATTACCCAGGAGTATATAGCCAATGACTCCTAGGGGACCAAGGATGGAAAGTATAAGTTACAAGAGTTGAAGGCTCTTAAAGACAAAGTGTATTTCTTTAGTATGTATATCTGCTATGTTTGTTGATTCCTAACTGCTTTTATAATTATCAGCGTCCCTCATATTATGTTACTGTTTAGTTATAATTACTAGTTTAGTCATGTTGACATGCTTATTTTGAATGTCCTATTATTGCTCTAATGTAAAATAAAGCTTGTTTCGAGTTACACTTTTCATAGTATCAAGTAAAGTTGAATATTATTGTCTTAGTGTATTATTTAAACCTAAGAAAAATAGAAACAACTGAGAATGACAGCGATGCCAGACGTGTATAGAATTAGGGTTCCTACTGAGAAATTTTTATTTCTCACCCTACTGTATGTTTCTGCGTCATTCTCAGATCATGGAGAACGTGGCTACGGGAGTCCTGTTCATTGAGTTCCCTGAGCTTCATTTTCTCCTCGACTCATTTATAGATGCTTTGTACATATTTGATAGCTGCCGTTTCCGCCTTTATTTCTTCTTTAGTAGAGATTTTGTAGTCCCACTTACTCACCCCCTTTTTGACTCGTCCGCTCCTTATATTAACATCCCTCTCCACATGGCACATCCATTCCCACTTCCACATGCAGCACCAGCACCAGCACCAATAGCTTCCGTGGCTTTGCCCACTTCACCACCGCAGTAGATCCCCTCTGCTTCGCTATCGGAGGAGGATCCATCTGAGGCGACGAGTTCATCTTCCTCATCCTCTGCCCCGAGCATGGACTACATCTAGCTTATGCCAGCATGGTGAATGGATTCATTTCCTCGGAATCTATCTAGATAGCATACATGTGGTAGCAGCAGGAGTTGTACAGAGTAGCCCTCTTTTAGCATTATGGGGCTATAGGCAATAGTTTAGTGTATGTTGTATGTGGATGGTTAGCACACAAAATATCCCTTGGGGACCAGTTAGGGTACTGTTCATAGAGATCGGCCGATTTATTTTGTTTTAGCGGCCTCATTTTATTACCCTATATTGTTTACGTATCTTTTGGCAAACTTGGGAATAGACGTATATATATATATATATATATATATATATATATATATATATATATATATATATGATGCAGTTTCAGTAGTTCTGTCCATTCCGTATTTTTATTTATTTTATTTTATTTATGTTACAACGATTATCTATTACTTATTCCGCAGTCAAACGGAAATTAATTAAGTGAATAGTTAACTCTATTTAGGTAATTAACATTGAATCAAAAAATGGAATTTAATTAGACCGCCACACGTAATCACTTATCAGGTAATATATTATGACTTAAGTATAATATTTTGTCTGGTAAGGTGTTATAAGGCAGACTCCTCCAGCTACTAGGACCATATCGGAGTTGTGTTTAAATAAATCAATACAAGGACTTAAACATAAGGCAACGTAGGTGGATAGAGCTGCTCAAGGATTATGATTGTACTATCTTATATCATCCGAGCAAAGCTAATGTTGTGGCGGATGCCTTGAGCAGAAAGTCTATGGGCAGTCTAGCTCATATTGCTCCTATGAGGAGGCCTTTAGTGGAGGAAATCCACAGATTAGAAGCTGAAGGTGTGCACTTTGAGCTTGGAAGTTCCGAATTGCTTCTAGCCCATATTCGGGCTCATTCTTCCTTGGTTGAGCAAATCAAGGTGGTGCGGTGTGAGGATCTGAAGTTCTGCAAAATGAGAAGAAACATCCTCAGCGGAAAGAAATCTGAATTTTCTCTGGACTAAGCACGAGTATTGAGGTATGGTAATCGGTTGTGTGTATCCGAAGTAAGTAATCTGAGGAGAACCATCTTGGAGGAAGCTCACAACTCTGGATATACGATTCATCCTGGTTTCACTAAGATGTAAAAGGACTTGAAGCAGTTGTTTTTGTAGGAAGGCATGAAAAGGGACATAGGGAGCTTTATGTCTCATTGTTTGGTGTGTCAGCAGGTCAAGGTTGAACATCAAAGACCCGCCGGATTAATGCAACGGATAGAAATACCTGAGTGGAAATGGGAAAGAATTACCATGGACTTTGTGACTGGACTACCTCGTTATTCTAGAGGCTTTGATTCCATTTGGGTTATAGTGGATAGGATGACCAAGTCAGCCCATTTTCTACCAGTCAAAACTACCTATAGTGCTTCTTATTATGCCAAACTATACGTAGATGAGATTGTTCGACTTCATGGGGTTCCAGTATCTATTCTCTTGGATCGGGGACCCCAATTCATCTCTCATTTCTAGAGGGCCTTCCAAAAGGCCTTAGGGACCCGACTTGACCTTAGTACGGCATTCCACCCTCAGACTGATGGGCAATCCGAGAGAACCATCCAGATACTAGAAGATATGCTGAGATCCTGTGTCCTTGATTTTGGTGAGAGTTGGGATAGTTATTTGCCCTTGGTGGAATTATCCTATAATAACAGTTATCAAGCTAGCATCCATATGGTGCCTTTTGAAGCACTTTATGGGAGGCGTTGCAAGTCTCCCATTGGATGGTTTGAGATTGGTGAAGTTAAACTTTTAGGACCCGATCTTGTACAAGATGCCATAGAAAGGGTTCGTTTAATTAAGGTGCGGCTTCTAGCAGCCCAAAGTAGGCAAAAGGCCTATGTTGACCACAAGAGACGTGTTCTAGAATTCTCTATGGGGGACCATGTATTTGTTTGGGTGTCGCCTATGAAAGGCATGATGAGGTTTGGGAAGAAGGGCAAACTCAGCCCCCGCTACATTGGTCCTTTTGAGAATCTAGACAGAATAGGTACAGTGGCCTACCATTTAGCACTGCTACCTAACCTGTCCATGGTTCATCCTATATTTTGTGTGTCTATGTTATGGAAGCATCTCCCCGACCATCCCACGTGCTCGCTCAGCATACTATTCAACTAAGGGAAGATTTAACCTATGAAGAAGAGCCTGTAGCCATAATTGACTGTCAAGTGAAGAAGCTACATATGAAAGAAGTGGCATCGGTGAAGGTGATATGGAGGAATCACTCAAGAGAGGAAGTGACTTGGGAAGCTGAAGAAGCGATGAGATCAAAGTACCCCCACCTCTTTGACTCTTGAGGTAATTCCTTTTGTTTAGAATTCGAGGATGAATTCTTTTGAGGGGAGGAGAATGTAATGTCTATGGTTTAATTCCGGATTCTTTCCTTTTAATGCGATATTACTGCTACATTTTTCCCTGTTGTAATCGATTACACAGTATTGTAATCGATTACCAAGGATCATGTTACACGAAGACAAAGTTTTCTTCAAGTAATCAATTACGTAATCAATTACATAAGGCTGAATGGGTTTCCAAGGTTCCCCATGTTCTTTGGTAATTGATTACGCAAGCTTGTAATCGATTACCAATTTTGGGTGTAATTTAATTGATTACCACGAATTGTAATCGATTACCACGTGTATATATAAACGCCAGTGATGGTTCTCCCTCATTTTCTCACAACGCTCTCTCTCTCCTCACCTCGAACTCATCTCTCTCTCCTCCAAAACTTGCCCAATCTTCATTAACCCTTACCCATCAACTTCTATCACATTAACCGCTTATAAACACGCATTAAACACAAAAATCAACCCCAACCATCATCAAATCCATCCCTTTCTCTCTTTACAACACCATTGAAGACTTTGAAGCTTGGAGGTGGAGCAATCCGTGAATCTACCCTTCTCCTCACCCTCATTGGTTTCCCTAGGGTAATTTCTAACATCTTTCCTCCTTTCTTTCATATAGATTTCGAATTTTTGATGGTTTGAGGTTCAATCTTAAACCCTAGGTTAGATGCTTTAGGAGCTGAGTATAGTTAGGATTAATTCTCCATGTTAGAAGCTAATATCCAATCGTATGGTTGTGGTTATGGTGCTAGAGTGCTCTAAGGGATACCCTTCTTGCTTTGTGGTTCCGGTGTACTGATATCCTTCCGTGGGCTGGTGATCTGTGAGTAGGTAAAATTCCTTTGTCTTGTTTACTGCCTTAAATTTGTGTTATTTAAATAAATTTCTATGTTGAAACTATTTTAGAAACTTCACATGAGTCAATGATAAATAAATATGAGAAATATTTGAAAATGATGCATGTATATGATGAAAAAGGACTAGGAAAGTCTATACAAGATCTATTTGCTAACGGCAGTAGACGTTAGCCCTGGTGCACTTAGACTTATGATTATTCACAGCCATACATGTAGTGTGGTGCATGCCTGATTATTCACAACCACTCTAATAGTGGTGCGTGCCTGTTTACAGGATTCACACGAAGGAAGGGCCACTTAAGTGTGAATCCTCACGGATTATCCTGTTAGATGGTTCCTAAGACTGTTAAATTGAATTGAACTATAGTTTTCATATGTGTATTGACTCATGTATGCAAAGGTGTCCTATCTCTCACTGAGTTTGGCTATCTTATCTTTTTTTAGATACAGGTTCAGATTTAGGAGCCGATCCCCTTGCTTAGCAGTAGTTGACCCTCACCTTTGGTGAGCCCTCTTAGATAAGGGTCTGATTTGGTTATTTTATTTTGTTTTGTAAACTTAGAATTGTAACTCCATAGTACTACAGGCAGGGTCTGACCTTTGCTGGTTTGTAACAATTTGAGTATTTGTGAAATTATGTAAATCTGACTAGTTGGACAATTTGTGATGGAATTATGTGTTGGATTACTATGGATCATGTTTGGTGGATTGAATTATGTTTAAGGTATATATATATATATATACATATATATATGTATATATATATATACATATATATATATATATATATATATATATATACATATATATATATATATATATATATATATATATATATATATATATATATATATATATATATATATATATATATATATATATATATATACAGTGTGGTCCGAATTTCTTTGGTTTGTAACAATTTGAGTATTTGTGAAATTATGTAAATCTGACTGGTTGGACAATTTGTGATGGAATTACGTTTTGGATTACTATGGATCATGTTTGGTGGATTGAATTATGTTTAAGGTATATATATATATGTGTGTGTGTGTGTGTGTGTTGTGTGCTGAGAGATGCATTTTGAGAATGCCTAAATGGCCGATGGAATTATGTGTTTGCTATCATGCAGGAGGAGTACTCTTATTTGGGAATTATCCTAAATACAGGAGAAACTCTGTCCATTTTCTGAAAAATGTTTCAGTGAAAGACTTGCTAGGGAACTCGTTCTCTAAGCACCGGTCACTGCCTTAGTTGGATCGTGACAACAATTAACCATATTTTGTAAATGTGGTTAAATGTTGGGTCCATGATGGACCCAAAGATGAGTCTCCCACCCTAATTTCACCAACATGACCATTTCTAATTCTCCCATTCAATAAATGTGGAATTCTCGGTTTGATTAAAATGCACAAAACTCGTGCGGGTTGACACAATTTCTGTGCATTTTAATTGTTGGGATAATTACTAGTTCATAAATTATATAAGGTTGGCACGATTTATGGTCAGAATTAAATATGTCATAAATTGTGCTAGTCTCACACGATTTTTCTGTAAACGATCAAAAGAGGATATTTTGAAAAATAAAACTTATATAGGACATTTACGAAATTAATATTTTTTTTATTTTATGTACATAAAAAAAGCCTAGCAAATTATCACTACTTTGGTCAAAAGGCCACCAGCAATGTTAGCCATGTATTATTCAAGAAAGTGTTCTAATTCCTTTTAGCATGACGAGACTTTATGAAGTAAGGATTGCATAGCTTGAAAGAATTATATTCCATCTCTTGTAAAATGAATGGGTGCTGACCTTTTCTTTAATTAATTGGGGAAAAAAATACATTTTAGCCCTTATATTTTAAAAAAATTCAAATCGACCCCCTGAATTTTCCTGAATATGCAAATCAACCTTTTTGCTAATTTTTTTGTCAATTATTAATAAAAATAGTGCACTTTTAAGAAAGTTTAGAATATAGAGTTGTACATTTAGGAAAGTTCAAGAGACCAATTTATACATAACCCAAAATTTAAGGGTATAATATACTTATTTTGACTAAAACGTACATTTAAGAAAATTTTGGGAATTGATTTGCACCTTTAACAATGCAAGGGCTAAAGTTCAAATAACTGATAGTTTAGATGGATAAAGTCTTCTTTCCCAATTAACTATTATGTTCATATGGCGTGCATCATTCATACTTCATTGAAGTTCGGTTTATTGCCACATAAAAAAAACATAATGAAAAAGAAATTTGGCTTATTGAGTTTAAATAAATTAATAATGAAGCAAGTGGAGAGATAAATCTATATATACACAGCAACTAGCAATGCAAAGGTTGAAGTTTCAACTTTTGAATAGTGAGTTATTTACATGGTATTATCATATTAGTTTCCTCTTTAATCTAATCGTAATTCAATCCTTATAGTTTCATCAAACAAGAAAAAAAGTGTATCTATCTCCATGTCCACACATTCTAAGTACAAAGAGTTATATGAGAGAGTCTGAGAGACATGTTTTAAATAAAAATTATTATTAGAATTCCATTGAACATTATTACATTTAAGAAATTAAAACTGCTTCAGAAACCTTTACCATTAAATAACTCCAAACATTATTATATTTAAGAAATTAAAATTACTTCAAAAATCCTTTGCCATTAAATAACTCCAAGCTATTTCAAGCACCACCCCACAATCAGGTTTCAAAATTGAAGAAAAATTTGGGATTCTTTCATATTAGTTCATATGCAAAATAAAATGTCTATAAACCCTATTGAGCAATAAAATTAGTATAAGATAGTAATTGTCAAGTAAATTCTGCCTTTCATTCAAAGATGTTATATTAAAGAATTTCTGCATAAATAAAATAAAATTATATGATCTAACGCCCACTCAGGACTAAAGCAAAAAAATTCTTCCAGGCCTCCCCCTAAACTTAACCATTAGAATTGGAGTTTTTTTTTTTTTTTGCAATACATCAAAGTTGGAATTTACTTAATAAGTTTGAACAAACTTGCTCTAAAATAGAAATAGAAATAACGTTTAGGTTACCAAAAGAAGAAAGAAATAACATTTTCAGAGACCCGGTGTATAACAACAAAGCAAAACAAGACAACCCGTGGACCAAGATATCTTTTGGGGGTGTTTGGTAGAGGGATTATTTCCACATTCCCAAGAATGTTATCATGGGAATCCAAGATTCTTATGTTTGGTAAATGGATTGAAAAAAAACATTCCCAGAAAACCTTTATTCCAGGGAACAAAAATGGATTGATTTTCAATCGCATCTTGTACATGGGCTTATGATATTCCCGTGGGATGGGAAAGCTTGTAAGTGAGAGTAAATTATTTAAATTACCCCTAAAACTAAACAGAAAGCCCTAATCTTCAAAGAACACATATCTTGTCTTTTCCTTATTCAACTACTCTATTCCTCATCATCTCTCCTCTCCGTTGTCCACTCTAGCTAGTGCTGTTAGTGGAAGCTACGGCTGTGCCAATATTCCAGTTGCTCCCTTCCTCATTGTCTCTCCTTTCTACCATCCGCTCTAGCTACTGCCGTCCATTCCAGCTATGGCTAAGCCGGCATCTTCGCCTCCATTGTGCGAAGATCGCCATTGTGAGAAGCCTGTCACCACAAGGAATTCGCCACTATGTGAAGAGCCCACATAGCGTCCCTTTTGTCAAGCCAAAGTATGACATTTCCATTTGTGTTTTATTTTCCTTATGAAGACCACAAGAAGAGGAGGGAAAGGATTTTTTGTGGTTTGTCTCGTTGTTGGAGGAGGGAAAGGATAACCTTTAACGGATCAAGGAATTTTATTGATAGAGATTATTGCAATTTTCTTTCTATGATTTAGTTTCCCTTTTTTTTTATTTAACTTTCCTATGACCCTTTTGTTTCAGGTTGTTATTTGGTTGCTGTCTATTTTCAAGTTGTTTTTTCAAGTTGTTTTTACTAATACATGAACGTAGTTAACAAACTTATCTCTAAACTTTTAGTAGTATTTAGCACTTCTTTAACTCTAAGATCAAGCTAGTCATAAATAAATAAATGCATGTGATACATAAAAATAACTAGTATTCTACAAAGAAATTCAACTCATGCATAACTAGGCTAAATAAGTCACAATTGAAGATCCATTTGGTAGTAATGACCATAGAGTAGCAAATTTCCCAAGAGGGTGCTACTTGCTATGCTTTCCCTAGCTATAAAGCCATTTTGGCATTTACAGAAGTCATAATCTTACACAATGTTGTCAATGATCAACTACTTAAAATCTCATTTACCTGCAAAACAAGGAAACTGCTTATATCATTGTGTTTACAATTTATGTGAACAATTTGCAGACCACTAAAAACTTGTAACTTCAATTAAATTATTTGATCTCTTTTTCATCAACTTTCACTATGATTACTATTCATATATATCAAAATGTGGATGCTTGCATTTTTTTTCTTTTCTAATGGCTTTAGGATTCTTTGGTAGGATGAATACATGTTTGCTTAGAGTTTTGTTTTGAATGGATAGCTTAGAGTGTGTGATTTGATAGCTCAAATGTTAAAATCTCTTTTTGATTTTTAATAATCTGTATGACTGAGTGCTAAATATTTTTTGTTACTTGAGGTTATCTCTGTGACTATGAGTGCTAAATATTTTTCCCCATTTTAGCTTTGAAGTTTTAAAATTCTATAAGGGGCAAATTTTAATGGATTCCTATTAAAGATAAGTTGCTTAATTTCTATATGAATATAAAGTTAACATTTCTAGTGGTTTTGAACTTGGAATCTGGTTTATATGGCTTTATTGATGTAGTGTTAGTCAGATTGCTAATTTGCTAATATATTGAATTAATTTGCCTTGTTCCAATTGTGGATGTCAAAGTTGTGACAAAATTTTAGTTAAAAGTGTGATATTGTCCTACATGCACTATAAAAAAACACGCTAAACAAAGGTGGTTTAATAGGGGAGGTTACAAAGAATTGCCTCAAATTAGAGAAAATAAATCATTTTCTCATTTGGCCACAAATAAGTTAATCTGCGATGGTTTTTTTTTTTTTTAAATCTAACTAATGGCATTTTTTGAAAATTGGCCAATTCTCTGGTGGACATGTAAAACTGAATTTTGTATATTTTTGTCATTTAGTGGTGCACAACAAAAACCTCTCAAGATGAGGATGCTAAGACTAGACCTGATGTGAGTTCCGAGTTCCAAATTCTACTTTGATGTGAGATTAGAAGATGATGAAGCTAGGGCTGGACTCAGTGCGAGTTCTGAGTTCCCAAAGAGTTTTGAATTCCACTTTGACAAGTTTTGATTTCCACTTTGATGCGAGTTTCAAGTCCCTCTTTGATGTGAATTCTAAGTTCTGAGTTCGATGTCTTCTAATATGCACCATACTTTTCTAATGTGCACCCTTCTGAGGACACTTGTCACAATTCTCACCAACCACGCCACAAAATTGACCAAATTCACAATTATACAAAGCCACTATAGCATTCACCTTGTTTCGCTCTTATTTCGTAACTCCTTCCCACTTTCTTTCAATCCTTAAACCTTCCTTCCCACATCACTCTACGCACTCTCAATCCTTAATCCCTAAAATCTTTGGGTTCCCATTGCTTTACCATGCATTACTTTAGACCATGCACCGCCATGCACAGCTTCTCCCATCCATGACGGCCATGCCACTCTTCACTGCAACCTTCAACCCAACCACATTGACCACTCTCTTCTAGCTGCGACTGCAACCACCGCCAGTAGCGACAAGCTTGTCACCGGTCCCTTCGACCTCGCCACCTTGCTCCCTTAATGTTGCTTCCTTTCTAGCTAATGGATTCCACCCTCCCTTATCCAATCTTAGCTACGAAATGAATCCCTATTAGTTCAGTTATGTTATTTTTACAATTTATATTTTATTTGCTTTTAGTTTTCTATTTCTATTTTCTATTGCACAAGATTAAGATGCTGTGAGTTCTTTTGTTTTTGTTTCATTGGTGTACCCTGCCCCTTCTCTTGTGTTCCTATTCTATCATGTGAAAACCTTTTATTTCTTAGTGTTGTTAAAGTTATGCTACTATGCTAAAACCTCATACTTTAATTCGTCAAATTTTTGGTCTTTCATTGAAATATTCTACTTTATTGCTCTGTTGCTGGACTTGCTCTAGATTTGGTTTCATTGTCATGCTTGATTGGTATTCTGAGTAAGTTGTCCTTGTATTGGACTAATGATTGACATTCCCTTTTCCTTTCTTGTGCTTGTGGTATATTGTCATGTAATGTGGCAATCTTGAGATCCATAATTGCAATTTACTGCTTTATGAGACTGTTGAGCGGCTATTATGTTAAGTTCAGGCCCGTCCAGTTTTACTTTTAACATTCTGATGTGTTCTTGTGATTACATTGGTTGTTTTTCTTTCTTTGTGTTCCTTTAGATCACTTTGTTAACATAGTTTAATGAACAGTTAAGCATTTAATTTGCTAGTTGTTAAGTTTGTTTATTGTGTTCATTGTCTAATCAAATTCCATTCTCAACCGTTGTAGGAAAATTGTCACTCTAATCCATTAGTACCTTACTTTTATTTTTCATACTTACATGTGAATACCTAACACAGAAGACGCAACACACTGCATGTTTTTTAGGATAGATACATGGCATAGGTACATGTTTTATGTGTATGAGTAGTAAGTTTCAACTTGAGAGTTGTGACCTTTCTCTTTTGCAATTATAAAAAGTGGATTGCAATTACCACATGATCTACTAACACAAATATTTATAGAACTATTTATATTTAGTAAACAAAACTAGTTGGTCATGCTTTATCATTTTTCCATCCTTAATCATTGGGTTCTTTTCTAATAAATAGAAGTAGGTGAGTGAACCCACAGAATACAATACTACGTGAAGTACTTGTTTATAAGAGAATAAAGATGAGTTGAAGTTTGAGCTTAAAGTAGAATTTTTCTTTTAATACCATAATATAGACACGCATCTTAAGCCACTTAGTTTTGCTTATGTGTTCTACTTTTTAACAAAATCATATGTATACTTTTAGGAAAAGATAGATTGTTTATATTAAGAATGCTTTTTTTTGTTGAGACTATATGCATTTTTAAATACACAATATCTTATTGAAGAAGCTTATCGTTGAACAGGAAAAATCCTGCTAGAGCCAATGGGCAAATTTTTAATGTGGGTAACCTAAACAATGAAGTTATAGTTAGGCAGCTTACTGGAATGATGACTGAGGTTAAAGGATTAAGTTGATTATTTGACCTATTGTTAGCATTTCAGCATGTTCTTTGGGGTCATTCAAGACAATTACTGACAAGAGAATTCCTAACATGACCATTATTAACAAGAAGCTTGGTAGGTTTCCTCATTCATTCTCCTTACTTCACTTTTAAAAGATTATTTAGTTACTTTACCTTGTTAATGGGCCATGTCTTTGTAAGGTTGGAACCTTAAGACCTCACTTTGGGACTTACTTGAATCCACTCTTACCTATCAATATAAGACTTATGCTGAAGCCATTAAGAAAGTCATTGCTAAGCTTGTGGCAAGTTATGCACACATTGGTGATGGTGATGCTAATGTACTATACTGAGAAGACTCTTCAATCCATCAGGGTGCCATACATGTAGCCATACATAAGTACCTCCTATGCCCATTTGAAGTAGAAGAACATCAATCTTTAGTCGACGAGTATTTTTTGTTTCTTAGTGATATTTTTTTATGTGATGTTAGTGTTGTATACTGAACCTAGTGAAATAATAATTAGATCTCTGTTTGATTTATAATTATGAAGCCAGGGCACTAATTGTGTTAAATAATTGATTGCATAATGCGCTGATTTTGTGGACTGAGTCAATGTTTTTTTTTTTTTTCCGTTGCTTAGGTAGGTGTAATGTGGAAAAAAAATCCAGCTTTAGATATTCTCGTATTTGTTTTCTTCAAAATGTTGATTAGTAGACTAGACTCTCATACTACAAGACCTTAAGTGTATTTGTTTGAAAATAAAAAGCTATTGAATATTTGTATTAGGAAAAATAATTAGATAAGTGGGATGTTATTACGAAAAGAAATTTAAAAAAGCAATTATAAAAATTAAAGTGACTGTAGTTAACTACTTGTCTAAATTTCATATTGTGGCATTTATATTGCAGAGGTTTTTACCTATGCTATGATATATATATTTTTAAATAAAACAATGTTAAAAGGGGTTTAAAACTGCTGTGAATTAAAAAAAAAAAATGGCCACAACTTAAGGAGGTTAAAAATTGCTGCAAATTAATAGGATATTGCAAAGGTTGCATGCAAACCACCGCAAAACAATTATGGCATATATAAATCTGGAGGTTAAAAACCGCCTCAAAACATAATAATAGCCTCTATTTAGCGCATTTTTCATAGTGATAGTGCATATTAGTTTGAATTCTAAGAAATTTTTTTATTGTTTTCACAACATGGATCATGAACAGAAGATGAAAATTATTGTAATCTTGATTATGCATTTGGAATTGATGAATAATGTTGTAGTCATTATATTATTAATTTGTTCAGCATTGCTTCTAGAGCAATTGAAGAAGAATAATAGAAGAAATTTGTGGGATTATCATACTAGACAATTAGTAAGGGAGGTAAACGTTGAGAGGATTGTTTTCACTAGTGACTTAGCATGCATTGAAAATACAGGAATGCATAGACATACATTCTATGTGTTGTGTGCAATGCTTATGCAAGTTGGTAAGTTAGAACCAAGTAAGAACATGGGTGTAGAGGAAATCGTTGTAATATTTTTAGATATTGTAGCACATAATGTCAAAATTAGAGTAATGAAAAGACAATTTGTGAGATCGAAAGAAACAATTAATAGGCGATTCATTGAAGTTTTGCTTGCTATTTTGAGATGCCATAATCATTTGCTCAAGCGACCTCAACCAATTAGTGAGGATAGCATAGATCAACAACGGAAATGGTTCAAGGTAATTTGTTGAATTAGTTGTTGATGTTCTTCAGTTGATGTGCATAATAAGTTTGAGGATTGAATTAATTAACTAAGTTATTTTTAGTTTTAGAATTGTTTAGGAGCCTTAGATGGTACACACATCAAAGTGAATGTTCTTGAGGTTGTTAAGCCTAGATACCGAAACATAAAAGGTGACTTAACCGCCAATGTGCTTGGAATGGTTGCTCTTCACATGCAATTTATATATGTAATGGCAAGATGGGAGGGTTCAGCAGCTGATTATAGGGTATTATAAGATGCATTATCTCGTAATAATGGCTTTAGTGTTCCATGAGGTATTTATTTAGAGTTTTAATGTGTTATCAAAGTAATCAATCATTTTTGTCATTCATTTACACTAAAAGTTTTTATGTCACATTTAGGTTATTATTACTTGTGTGATGCTGGATACATGAATTGTGAGGCATTTCTTGCACCTTATAGAGGGCAGAGATACCATTTGAGTCTTTTCAATCAAGGAAATCAGCCCACTACACCCCAAGAATTTTTTAATATGAAACATTCACAAGCTAGAATGTTGTAGAAAGAACATTTGGCTTATTCAAAATGGGCAATTTTGAAAGGGAGATCCTTTTATCCTACTAAGACACAAGGAAGAATCATAACTGCTTGTTGTCTTCTGCATAACCATATTCGAAGGGTGATGTCCATAGATCCTAATGATGGGAGAGAAGGTGAATATATGGCAAATGATCCGGAGCTAGATAGTGAATTGATCCACCATATTGAGACAAGTGACATTTGGGGTAGATGGAGAGATGAACTTGCTTAAGATATGTTGGACAAATGGAGGAGAGGACGTCGTGCTGGAGGATTATCTTCATTTATATGCATTTTATTGTGATTCGATATTTGCACTCATGATTTGAACTTGTTTGACGTATTTAATGTTCATTTCATGTGTATTTTGTAACACCCTACTAGTTTGATGTTATGCTTAAGTCATAGCATGACATCAAGTAAATTGTGTTACCGGATTAACACTCTGTTCACCTTTAATTTCCTACTTCATTCTTCTTTAAATCGCCATCATCATTTTTTTTTTAATTTTAAAACAGACAAAACGGCGCGCTGCTATACTAAGGGCGAAACAAGTTTAACAAAATATAATAACAAAAAATTAAGAATAGTACAACGTTACTGTGTATGTGCATGTATATATATATAAAGCCACTGCTTCAGTTTCTGTACAAAGTTTCAAAGTGGAAACACATAGGTGGGCCGGTATACCAAAAAGACAATAAGACCCGTATCTGTCAAAAAGAGATCCTATGGTCCTCAAAGGATGTTTCATAATCTACTACTACTCCTACTGTCAAGTCTATGACCCAGAGCCACGTGCTATCCAAAAGAGGGTCATGCTGTACAACGTCTTCTGCTGGCCGAGCTACTCTGTCAAATAGCCGTTAGCCATGCCACGCTCGACTGGTGAGTAGTTTGCGCTAGGTCCCGAGGAGGAAGAGGGTGACGAGCCGGTGGCCTCGGAGGGGTCACTCTCTAAACTGAGCGGCACATCGGGAACTGCCTGCAGAGGTGACTTCGGTGCAGGGTCGCCAGTCTTTTGTCGGGTGTAGGAGGAGCTGGAGGTGGGTGCGCTATGTGCAGCGGGACAGCAATATAAGGAGTGGCAGGGTCAAAAATAGGATGGTGTAAAGGGACATCAAAGTTCCTGTTGCTGAAGAGGTAGAGACGGAAGTTACACAAGCCGGCTATATACAAGGAATCCAACTCTGGATCATGGTGAAGCTGTAAGGCTGGGATCTCAATGAAGAGGGTAGCTGTGGAATCCATAGCCAGCGTCTGAGAATGATGCGAAAGATACAGAACAAGGTGAGAATTTAAAGAAACTCTTAGTATGGTTGGGGATAGTGGTTATCTGATGTCACATATATTCTCAGTTGTCTCGGGTTTTATTTAATTGTAAAAACATGTGTTCAAATAGAAATAGCCATCTTACTGAGTTCAAGAGAATGTCTAGTCCGAGGCAAGGTTCAGTTTTACTTTAGGAGACACAAAAATCTAACAAACTACTAATAATGATACGTAAAGTAATAAACAGGATGAATAAACAAATAGCGATAAATAAATATAATAGACAACTGTAAACATATTAACATAAATGTTCCATGTAATCATGCATTCATATAGTCATGCAGACTTATTCCTAAACATTCCTTCATAAACTTGTCATCATTTTCCATAACTTTTTATCCTTTTCCATCTCTTGGTCCCCTGGGAGTTCTTGGCCATGTAAACTCGTGGGTAATAGTCTGCTTATCAGGATTGAGCTTGTTCTTATACAGGAATGCCGGGTTTACTTTTCCCGACCTTCCCACCGATCTATTCCCCTTAACTTCTTATCCGGGGTTGGTCCAAGTAGCATGGAACTTTCATAGTACGTAATCCTTATCATAACTTTCATAGCTTTCTTGAAAATGCACATGCCTTAATATGTAATTCATAACTTGTGCATGGGTCTTACCCAAATTTCGGCAGCATAACGGAACGAATCCGCTTCCCCATGAATAGTGCCAGCACATCATAACATCAATTTATCAATAAGGTCACAACATTCTACACATATTTCAATATGGAACTCATAATAGCATTAAACTTATCAAGGCAGAGTTTCTGCTTCAGCATAGTCAATCAACCCGATTTTTATAATTCAAGTCATAAATTCTATTTAACTCATTTGAACCTCAAATTTGGGTATGTTAGAGTGTTATGTGTCTATTTTCTAACATCTTTGGTCCCATCTAATTTCGATATCTATAGCTTAAGATATTTAGATTTTTCCTTGACTTGCCCAGTGGCTGGCCAAAATCAGACACCTAAAAGTAAAAATCCACTAAAAATCGAAAACTGACTCAAATTATACGAAATTGGTCTCTTATCAAAGCTAACATGACAAACTTTCATCTGCAAAAAGTTCCATTTCATTTCCTTAATAGGGCTCGAGTTATAAGCCCCGAAACTTAACTTTCCTAGATTGCCCTGTTTTGGCTTGGTTTAGACATAGGGTAACTTCTTTGAATCACTGGGAACAACTGAGATGATAACAAACTCGGAATTTCTTTGTGTGATGTTCTCCTATGTGTAAGCTTTCCAACAAAATTAGTTTCACTCAATTTGGAGTTGTATAGGGTGAGTTACACCCTTTTTAACCTATACTACCCGAGTGAGTGTACTAGTTTCTAGGTTAAACTTTAAAAATTCATATCTCTCTCAATATTAATCCAATGGCCTTATATGATATATGTATAGAAAGCCTTAGATGTCTAGTTTCACATAAAAAAGGTTTCACCAATTTTAAACAGCATGAGGCGGAGCCGTACACTCCGTCGTACGGACCGTCGAGGGTTTTGAGTTTTTCAGTCTCTCAACTTCTTCATATCTTCATCCTTTCTTACTTCCAATTCAAATTTTAACTTCATAAACAGCCAATAAACCAGCTATAATTCATCATAATCATTCAATCAATATATCAAAATTAGGAAATTAGACCACCACCAATCCTTCAACAATCAGAGAATCAAGCAAGAATTAAAACGTCTACCTTTTACTATAAATGATTTGGCTTGAGTGTGTAGTTGGAACTTGGTTGAATTTCAAAGTTGGGTGGAGTTGGGTGAGTGAAGAAAAGAAAAGAGAGCTAAAGTGAGGAAGAAGGCAACGTGGGAGGAGAGTCTGAATGAGAGGAGAAGAGTGTGTTATATAGGCATGAGTGTTAGTTAACTTGGAAGGTTTTGATTGGCCTCAAAACACAAGGCTGAGTTTCAGCCAACCTTTCCCTCTTTTTGTGACCAAAATGCTCTCCATGTCGTCCTCATTGTGTGGCAAAATTGCTCTCTACGTTGCCTAAAATGGGATTAGTTTCTAGTATATTCTGAAAATGAAATCGGAACTCGTACTCTTTCTAAAGTCGGAACTCGTGCCTGTTTTGGAGATGAAGTCGGAACTCGGAAAATAGTCCAGTTTACTCGAAACTTAAAAGCAAAGCCTGATGTGAAGCCAAGCACTTAAAGTCGAAAGTCGGAAAATTAGGTAAACTCGAATCAATTCTAAGCATAACACCGGAGATCGGAATTCACAACATTAATCCATGTACCAGGAAATCGGGACTCATAGGACCTCGATCTCGGAACTCGGGAAGATGAGAAATGAGAGTTCTTGGTATTAAACTCGAGATCGGAACTCGTGAAATTTTGAGTCGGACTTGGAGACAATTTCAGAGATCTGATCTCGCGTCCATTTCTGGTTGAGATCAAATCGGATGTCGGATTTAAGTCGGAAATTTTAATATCGAAAATCGGAATTTATTACTGACGAGGTCGGAATTCGTACCTACTTACATAAGGTCGAAAATCGTAAAATCCAAGCCAATCTATTTGAGCCTTACTAAGATCGGAAATCGGAAATCCTTGCCGGGAATACTGATGGGCTCGGAGGTTGGAAGTCGCGGACGTTACATATTTGAACTTAACTGATGTATTGCTATTTCATTTACTTGCATTAATATATTGGTTTAATGTATGACTTTATTTAAATTGTATGACTTAATTAAATTGAAAAAGATGCAAAGCAAACTAAGCTTCAATGGTCACTTCAAGAAGATGCAAAATTAGTTGAGTGTTTGGTTGAGCTTGCTTCTACTCCATGGAAGTGTGAAAATGGAACATTCAAGCCTGGTTATACAAAGCAATTAGAGAGAATGATTAACGAAAAGCTTCCTAGCTGTGGTCTTAAAGCTAGTCTGCATATTGAGTCTAGGGTCAAGGTGTTGAAGAAGCATTACTTTACTATTGTTGAAATGATGGGCCTTATAGTTAGTGGCTTTAGTTGGAATGATAAGGACAAAATGATTGTGGTTGAGAAGGAAATTTACAAGGAATAGGTGAAGGTAAAACCTAAACTTTTATGAGTACAATTTCATATGTTTTTGTTTTTTATTAGTAACTGTTTTCTTGTTTTAATTTTGATTTTAGTCACATCCTAATGTTGCTAGTCTTTACAACAAGCCATTCCCTCAATGCAGAAGATCCGGTTGAAGCGGTTGCTGCTATGGAGGCTGAGCTTCAAACACAATTGAATGACATGCACATGAATGAAAGCATAAATGCAAACGTTGATGAAATAGAAGCTGAATTTGAGAATGATTCTGAGGCATATATACATTTGAGACTGAATTTTCCCCATAAATTATATTTTGGAAACAGAAACAGCGGCATTTTATTTGATGAAATTTCATTGATAAAATTGAGTGGTGTTGAAATTTCTAGTGCATTATATTAGAAAAGTAGAAAGTAATACCCTCCTGAAATAGTAGTAGATTTTTTTAATTTCAAAAGTTTGTATATTAGCTATATTTGTCTTCTGATGTGAGCCCAGTATATTCACAATTGTTGCTATTTTATTAATGACTAAGTTGAGTTTATTGTATTTTTCGTTGCCTAAAAAGTGAGCCCACAACTCATAGTGAGGTAGGTTCTTCATTTGCCCAAGAAAAGAATAAAAGAAAGAGAGCTAGCAAAAACTTAGATATGATTAAATGATTGGCTAGCAAATGTTTATGAGCAATCATCTAGCAATATACATGAACTTGTTCCTTACTTCAAGCATGAGAAGGAGCCAGTTGTCAATTCAATAAAGAGTTAGAGCTGGTAGGATCATTACACAAGACAAGTATTTGATTGACTTCCTTTTCACACTTCCAACAGAGATTGGTCTTGGATGTCCTTGGCCAGCATGCTTAATCTTTTATTGTAGGACAATTATGAGACCTGAATTAAGCTTTTTGTATGAATTGGTAGCCCTTATATAGTGGGTTTGAATATGTAGTTGATTTGACATATAATACTTTGGATTGTTATTATGTGTTTGAACTTAATATAGGGTGCGTTTATTTCAGATTTTGAAAAAAATGATTTTAAAACTTAAATTTTATATATCATAGAAAATACTGAAAATTGATTTTTTTTAAAAGCTACTCTTTTTAGCTTCTTCAAAAAAGCTAAAAACTAATTTTTTTGATAATCTGATTATTTTAAAAAATTTATTCAAATATATAAAAATTGATTTTTTTCAATAAAAAAAAGTGATTTTTTATTAAAAAAAGCATAAACAAACACACCCATAAATATAGTTTGCGGCTTGTTGCACTATATTATTGTTATGTGTTTGGTCTTAATATAAGCTCTCTTTTTATGATTTATTAATGCCTACTTTGATGTGAGTTTGGTGGGAAGATAAAGTTGGAATGCTTTGAGATGTGTGGCTGAGACAAGCTATCAATATTGTAGTTTAGGCACAATATTTTATCTTAGGTATATATATATTCGAGACTAAATTTTGAGTTGGGGTAAGTTTGTGTATATATATTTTACCCCATTGCAAGTTGGGGCATTGAAGTTCAAAAATATGATTGTAGTGGTATATTTTACCTTGATTTTTAATGTTAAAATAACGGTTTAAATGGTGTATACTATTGTGATGTAGTTGTTATTGATATTGTGATTTAGGCACTAATATGCTTTGGGTATTAATAATGGTGATGCTTTTGCATTGTGTTAATTTTTGAATCGAAATTATTAATTTTGAGGTAAAATTGTTATCTTTTGAATTAAAAGTGTTAATTTTTGAATTAAAATTATCAATTTGAGTTTAATATATTAAGAATATTTTTGAAAAATTATACAATATTTTCGAAAATATCCAATGTGAACCAACCACGGAAGTATTTATTCCTCGACATATTTAATAACATTCTTAAATTTAGTCCATCAACTAAATATTCACAAAATATATGCCTAAAAAAATTATTTTCGAAATCCTATTCTCGACAACAAAAAATCAATTCCTCTTCCAAATGCTCCCTGGTTAATCGAGTGACTTTATAGCCCGCAAAGTTACATTTTAACAACCGTTTGCAGTGAAGGAAGCAACAAGTCGCGGGTTCATACTCGTCCTCGTCACACGCCAATTTCCATTTCATTAGCATGTCGTTGAAAAGAGGGCGCCACGAGAATTACGATTTTCAGAGCACACCAGCCGACAAAACTGATCAACTTTACAAAGGGCCCTACCTTAATATCGTATAATTCTTCCCCTTAACTCTTCCTACACAGTGCGCAAAGTCCACCAACAGCAAAGAACAAATATTATACGGTCAGAAATTTCTGCACTTTCTACTTTGTTTTTTCATTTGTTCTCTTATACTTTTAGCCAGGGCCTCATGCGTTAACTTTGCAGGGAAACTAATCAAGATTAAGGCGTGTGTAATACAAAAGGATTGAAAACACAAGTCATATCGGCCACTAATAGAATCACACAGCTTAGTCACTAATTAAACAGAAGTAAGCCAGTAAACATACATACACATAAGAAGAGAGCTCGAAAGAGAAAACTAAACAAAAACAAGAAAAGGAAAAAGTCATAGCTGTCCTTCTAATTTCACAGATGATCATATAACCAGATTCCCTTACACACTCCATGCCAGTAGTAATAAGTAACCCTAAACCTTAAAACTAAACCATCATAGCACCTTCCCTTGAAACCAAAAGAAAACAAAAAAGAAACCAAAATAAAAAAAAAAAGGAACAGTTGAGTTCATTTAAGACCATTTCCCGGTGTTGAAATAGCAAGTCCGGGCCAAGAGAAGCAATCTCCACCTACGAAACCGCCTTCGCCGCCTTCAAACTGCCACGTCGACCCAGAAGCCGCAACGCCGCCACCGCCAACATTACCTCCATCCACCATTCCCGGAAAGGCCCAGCCCGCTCTCCCAAGCCCAAAGCCCATATCCTCGAGCCCATTTCCAAGCCCAAGCCCGAACCCGCCCAGAGCCAGAAATCCCGAACCTTGCGCTGCGTTGCTGTTGCTGCTGCTGCTCAGCAACGAAGTGAAGCTCCCGCACACGTTCACATTCACATTCTGTTTCGCATCAGCATGGTCAACTCCACCGCCGAACTGCATGGGGCCTCCATGGCTCGTGGCCACGGGAACCATCGCCGGCAAGGCGTGGTGGTGGTCCTGTATGGGGGTTGAAGTGATGGTGGAAGAGGAAGATGACGACGTGGCAGTGGAGGCATGGTGGTGGGTGCGGGAGCGCTTGGCGTTTTTGCGGCTGCCGCCGCCGACGGGGATGTCGCGGAGGGTGCCGCCGTGGGTCCAGTAGCGGCGGCAGGACTTGCAGAAGTGGCGGGGCTGGGAGTAGTTGTAGTTGTTGTAATAGCAGAACTTGGTGTTGGTGGAGTCGCAGCGTGGGCACGGCAGGTGCTCTTGCTCAGTCGGAGGGGGAGCTCCGGCGGTGGTCTGGGGCTTGGTCGCTCGGCGGTTCTCGCCGGAATCCGACGACGGCATCTGGTGGTGTTTGTGGATATGCAAAATGGGGGTTTGTTAACTTTGTTTCAAATGTGGACAAGGGAAAGGAATGAGTGTAGTTTGATGGGGAAGAAGGGATTGAATGAGTGTGTGGCAATGGGGACTAGAGAGGGGGTGGTTTTATGGGAAACGAGAGAGAGATAGTGAAGAGTGTCAGAGAGAATATCTGTGGTGGAAACAGAGACATCTTCTGAGGCTTATATGAGGCAGAGTGGTATCAGCTTTACAGTGTTGTGTTTAGCACGACATTTCAGACCTTAGTCGGCTCCACAATGAGGCTGGGTCGGCTAATAGGGCTGCGGCTCCTGCTGCACACTTCTAACTCTCCTCCCTCCCTTCTTCCAATCAATTTTTTCTAATTCTTTTATTTATTTATTTATTTATTTTTTGAGAGGCTGGATTTAGGACATTATGAATAGGGTTGCATAAATAAAGCGGTGGAGGCATTATCTCATATGGTATTATTAGTGCTTGCATGGCCATTTTACATTTGTCTTTGGGTTAATTAGAGTTGTATTATTTATATATAATTCATCTCATATTTTAAATTAATATATTATTTATTTACTATTAAATAAATATAAAATTTAATCTAAATGAATGCTACATATCTATCCAATAAAAAATAAATAATTATATCAACTCAAAATATAAAATAAATTATATCAAAATACCATTTCCCAAGTAATTCTGCAATGAAAAACTGGGGACAGTGAGTAAATAAACAACACATATTTGTGTTGCCAAATCCCAGTTGATTAGCACTTCTTCCAATTGATTTCACCGATCAAGCTAATCATGACGAGGGCTTTGCCACGTTCAAATATATATATATATTTCTCGTGTCTTTTCATTATCCAATCGTCTTTGACGTAGAGTGCATGTAGGCCGTAGGGCGTTTGGCGTTGGGCTAGCTACGCCTCGAAGTTTGATCTTTGTAGTTATCACATTAATTCTAGCCTTTTTAGCTTGCAATTTTTTCTCCTCTATAATTAGGCAAACACATACTAGTACTATAAAATGTGCCATTACGCACATGCGAGAGCGCATCATGAATCACAGATAAAACGGGTATTTTTGTTTCCACATGAAACGTCATTGTAATTAGTTGCTATATTAGCAAAGAATTCCAAACCTAACTTTGATTATTCGACACCGACAGCGCCTAGAAAAATAAATAATGCTCTCCGTATAGTTATAGATTGAGTGGGGGCCATTGGTGCAATCATGATTTTCCCGAAACGTGCGTCGTTGGTTTGGTTTGGTCACTGGACACAGGCACACACAGCCAAACAAAACAAACAAAAAATTTGAAGTTAGCTAAGCGGGTCATTCATTCGTAATTAAGCATGAGATTGAGACACTGATAGAGAGAAGATTGATGGAGTGGGTGGGGACAGTAACGACAGAATGATGTGTGTCGGGCAGCGTGGGGAGCAATAATTGGGTCGCCCCTCTGATTTCGGACGCGTCATGTCCGCATCAGATTCCTCCTCCGTACTCTCCTTCTCTCTCTTTCTATATTCTTCCGGCCGGATTTTGCGCTTCACTGTAGCCATTACCAAAGACCGCGGTTCCCTTAAATGGACACGCACCGCTGTTGTGGCCGTCCGATAGCGATCACACGGTGATGTTAGTGGGTGGGGGAGGGACACCTGTCGGCGACAGACCGATTGTTGTCGGTCGTGGTGAGGGGCGGGGGAGAAGGCACGCGCCGTGAAAATGGTCTCTCTGGCAAAATGCGAAGAATCATGGGTCGCCGTCAATCAGAAAGCCCAAAACTTGGCAGATGTAAAACAATTTATTTTCTCTTGCCTCGGAGGACCCAAAGAAACAATCGCTATCCGGTTCTCCCTTCTATCGTTTCGTCTCGCACTGCTCATGCTAACGCTTATCATAATCACTGACATTGCATCCGCTACTCAGCCTCGCTAGTCACCCGTTTCAGACTTGGGGCAAGGTGATTTTTCTTTTTTGAGGAATAAGATAAATTTTATAGAAATAATATATAATATTATATAATTAAGAAAATTCCAGATTCATTAAATAGAAGATTGTACTCAAACGGTCACTCTAGTTCGAATATAAATAGAAGACTCTAATCTTATCTCCAGAGTACCAAACAAGAGAAATCTTCTCTCCAATTTTTTTTTTCTTTCTCCAGTCAAAATAAATTAGGATATATTTGATTTAACTTTTAAAAAGATTAGTTTCAAAAAATTTATTTTTAAAATAATTATTTTTAAGAAAATAAATAATTTTTATTTAAATAACATAAAATAAAATTACTTTTAATTATTAATATGAGAGTAATAATAAGATTCTACCTTTTCATAAATTAAAAATTAATTTTAAGGATATTTCTTCTAAAAAAATTTTTGAAGTTCCAAAGGTGAATTTAAACAAAGGACTTTATATATTTAAATATATTAATTATTATATATTTTTATTTTTATACCAATAAAAAAATTTTTAACCCTTCCAAAAATATATCCAAATAAACTATTACTTGATAACTTGATGCAAAGGAGAGAAATAAATATAAAATTTAAAATATTGAGATATTATTAAAATTAGTGAAATTAAATATTACGAGTTTAATTTTAAATTTTGTTTTTAAATACTATTAATCTAAATTTTATATTTAATTATTTAACTAGTGTTTTGTATCCAAGCGATGCATAGGTTAAAAAATGTTTTTAAATTAATATTATTATCAATGTTAATTTCATTGAGTTATTAAAATATAAGTATTAGAGCTTCTATATGAAACAAACAAAATAAATTATAAATATAAAATTGTAAAATATTATGTTATTATAACTTATTGAATTTAACACTAGAGTATAATATGAAAGGAAATAAATAGTACCATAAATTCAATAAATAATTTCACTATTCAAGAACATAAAAAAATCATTAAACACTATAATTTTAATATATAATTCTAATTCTATCATTTAATTCATGAATCTTACTTATCGGCATTTTTTCATGAGTTGAAGTTACTATCATATTTCAAAATAAACAAATAAAATTACTTGTCAATGACAATTGTTTGATATTTATTTTTAATAAATTGAGAATTATTCTAATTAAACTTTCCAAGATAGTAAAATTTTAAATTGGAAATGTATTCAATATATTTTTTTAATTAGAAATTTTAAAATAGAAACAAGTAGAATTTATCAGGTTTTGACACGTTTAAAAATTTCCTTATAATTTCTTTTGTTTTATAAGTAATATAGATATAGATTATGCATAACTATACACACTTATTATATCAACAAAGGTTTAATATAGTATTAAGTAAATTGTAGTCCTAGAAAAAGGGTCAAAGCTTAAACTTTAAAACAAAATAATTATTAAAAAAATCTCTTAATCATAACAGTAACAGGAACAGAGAGATTAATCTCACGAAAATGTCTATATCCTTCTTCAGAATTTAATCCTTCGTTGTCTTTACGTTTAATTCTCTCTTGATGATAAGGTAATATTAAAGTATTACATGAAAAGTTCATTGCCTTTACTAACCACTCCTCGCTTTATTCTTTTTGGCCTTTTCTGTGCAGGCACATCATTCCTCCCACTTCATGAAAACGAATTGGAACTCTGGCATTCTGGTGGAGTATTATTATTACTCTCGTTGGCATAATTAACCATCATTTAGAAGAAACTTTCTTTCCTTTTCCAATTTAACGTGAATGCATGTGCTCATAAAGTTTGGACTTTCCAGGCTCAAAATTCAAT
This sequence comes from Pterocarpus macrocarpus, assembly GCA_031439585.1. Classification (NCBI taxonomy): domain Eukaryota; kingdom Viridiplantae; phylum Streptophyta; class Magnoliopsida; order Fabales; family Fabaceae; genus Pterocarpus; species Pterocarpus macrocarpus. Next base: position 27,785,916 of record CM062513.1, on the reverse strand, counting down.
TTTTACCCGGCCCTTTATAATAGAGACAAGGGAAATAAATAGTTGAGTAACTTTTAGTTAGCTGTCCGTTTGGTTCTAAAAATTTTACCTCAAATTTCAATTACTGAAAAAACTGGAATATGAAATTAAAATTTATATAAAAAGATAGTTTTAACTTTCCGGTTTATGGAGCTTTGATTGGTTAATATTTTCAGATTAAAATACAAAATGTAGAATTTTATCCGAATATTTTCGTCAGTAAGCAATCCATCGCATAATTTGAATACTCAAAACTCATTTTCACTAATAAAAGCTCAGATTCTTATTAGAATTTACATTTCTGTAAAAAGAATTATTGAAAATCAAGTTTCTTTTAATAACTAAACAATTATCAACCCACAATGTCGTTGGCTAATCTTAATCTCCTCATATTCAAAATTTAACTATCAACTTATTATTTAACATATGTTTTCACTATTTTGATACTTAATTATACAACATTTTGTCCGAAAGTACTTTCAAGTATTAAGGTTAGTTCATTTTTGTTTGAAGTATTAGTATTCGGAACTTATTAAACATCGATTATTGTGATTTGAATAGGATCAGTTTGTTATAAGAATAAAACTCTCTAGTCATAATTTTTGCCTGTATACAAGATTCAAACTTAAAATTTGCTTAAAGAAAACAAATTTAAATCACTTGAATTAACAAAACGATAATAAAATTAGTTCATTTGAAATAACTTGTAAATTTAATTTATCTTTGAATTATGAACTGAACACAATATAGAAGTCAATACGTAAGATGGATGATTGTAAAATTAATTAAGATCTCTTCAAACGAAAAATTTATGTAACTTTCATGTTATATTACTCGGGCATGCATAATTTATGTCCAATTATCATGCTGTTTCTAAAAGTACCACTCCTAGTTCATATTTACCATAGGGAATTTATTGTGTGACTGCCTAAAATAAGTAACACCATGGTTTAGGCCATTGACTGTCAGCATTTAATTACATTTATCACAGAATAACAAATATACATGACAACTAGGTTTCAGAAGTTGGTTCTCACAAACATATATAATCCTCCAATTAAACTCATTAATGTTTCCATGACCATCACTCGTGCATATTGCCAAGAAAAAAATAAATACTAGATGGCTATACCTAAACCAAGTTAAAATGGATCGTTGGTAATCATGACTCACAGGCTGGTTTGGTTAGACTTTTTAAACTACCAAGGCGCGGACGTTGTGGAAATTATACACTTCCTCTATGCCTATTATAGTATTAGGGTAGTACAAAGTCGTCACCATCAAGAGGAAAAATAAAATGAAACCTCCTAATTTGTCTACCTAAAAATACTTACTATCTTTGAAGCACTCAAATGCACCACAAGGTCCAATTGTTAGCAAGTCAATCATTGTAATTAATACTTAGAACCATAACAACTAACAAAACATTAAAAATGAAAAGGGAAAGCAAATCAAGATTGTAAAATTACATGTACTTTTGCAGTAAATAAAGGAAGCAGCCACACCAAAAGGTGTTGTTGACAGCTTTGAATAGACAACAAACCAAAAAAGAAAAATCAAAGGGAAATGGGTGTGTGTATATTGTGTGGACAAATTGAGGTACGGAAACAACAATCAAAGACCAAAGATCAATGATCCATTAGTTGCCTGAGATTCATAGGAGATACGTATCTCTTGTCTCCGTCAAGTAGCTGCTTGGCGAGTATTAGATTTGCAGCCTCGCTTGGATGGTAAGGATCCCAGAAAACGTGCTTGTACCTATCTGTGCACATACTAGAAGTAGGACCGCATGGAATTATCCCTGCAAACTGGCCCCCGTTTCCGCAGCATGCTGTACTTGCTGTAGTGAATCCTGCAAAACGATAAATAATACAAGAGTATAACAAAATATAATTACAATTACTTGTAATGATGATGGTTTTAAATTACGACTGCGGTTGCATTACATTTATTGTGATTGTAAAAAATTATGGAAAAATGTGATTAATGTGACTATAATTGCAGCCACAATTGCTTTAAAACCTTTGTAATAATCATTATTATAAATTGTAAAGGCTTAAGATTGTTGTTCTATGAAGTCATAAAAAAAAAAATTGAAAATAATATCATACCATTTTAACAAAAATTTTGATAATAAAATTCTAACTGTTTCGTGTTTTTTTGACGTCAATTGTTCAGTATTTTAATAATAACAATCATAGTTAACATTGTTTCTCAGAGCGAAAAAAAAAAAAAAAGCAAAAAGAAGTTACCGTTGTTGTGCTACGCTTTTGAAGAGTTTAGAACTGATAGTTAAATGGTGGGCAACATGGATTCAAATGAATTGGTTAAGTTAGACAGTTATTTAAATGAAGATTATAACGTATCATCAGAAGAAGAAAGGAATTATTTACCATATTTATCATAATTTTTTATGAGCTCCATCACTAAATCATACACATTTGCAAGGACAAACGTGGCTCCGGGGAGGTTGTCATTTAGCTCAGCAAGCAAATCCTTCAATCGGGCGTTGTATTGAAGTGCAAGCTTGTTAGCCAAATCCACGCACTCATCTTCATTCAGCTGATTTATTGTCTTCTGGTACGGTATACATCCTATTGGACCAACGTTGCCAATGACAAACTTACGAGCATCCAGTTGGTAAAGTCTCTGCAATTCAAACACACAAATTTACTCTTCTAGAAAATCAAGCCTTTGTTTAATGAATTGGCTCTAGTTTGCCTTGGTATTTTATTTACTTAGAGACATGGTTAAATTTAGATTAAGATGCTTACGGTAAGTTGGGCCCTCAAATGAGTAATCATGTCGTCTATGAAAGCATCTGGGCTTTGAGAAATTCTGGCCCCAATGGAGAGAACTGGGAGAAGATAATTGTTGAGAAAATCATTGGCCCCAATAGTGACGGAAAAAATGGATTTCTTCATCATGTGCTCTTTGGCTTTCGATGCACCCAGCAATTTGTCAATCTCTTTTCTTGTTATGCTGAAGTAATCTACTTGAACATCCAGTCCTATCCTATTCACCTGGAAACAAAATTAAGCACGTGACGTGAAACAATTACATTTCTTTTTACACGAAATGATTAAAATTAATTAAGAAATAATATAGGGAAGTTTTCAACACTGACAAATATTCTTCCAGTTGCATTCAGAATCCCTCCTCCCCCTGAAGCATAATTCACTCCATAAAGTATAGTTTTCCCAGTTGCATTTGGGGCCAAAAATGGGACAGCATAATTTGGTTGTCCCAATTCCTCTCCTGAAAAGGTTAAAAAAGAAAAAGCAAGGTCATCATATTTAGAAAGAGAAATCAAAGAGGAATGAAAATGTTAATTGTTTATTAAAAAGGACAATTAATATGTCCACATAAACACATACACGTATATCGCTTAATAAGACAAAATTACCTACTATATCACCAATGGTTCTGCCATTGGTGTAGCGGCCAGTGGGGTTTCCTCCAGTGGCCTTGAAATCAATTCCATTGGGAGGGATGTTTGCCTTAGAAAGAGTTGACAGATAGTTGTTGTTTCCTGCATCCACCAAGGAGTCTCCAAAGATGTAAGAAGCTCCTAAGCCATCCTTCTGAGCAGCAACATTTCCATAAAAGCTCAGTTTGACAAGTAAAAGTAAAAGGACCAGGATGTTAAAACACTTCAAGGCCATGGCTTCCATGCTTCAAGAGACTTCACCTAAAGAAGCATTGCATGAAACAAATCCAGCGGAGAAGCTTATAAGGAGCCTTTTTCTTGTTTTTTACCCCTTCATTAGAGAAAACTTGTAAGCTTGCTTTAGTGAAGTTCAATTTGGTTTGACCCCATTTTTAAAGGACTAGAATTTTCTAAAGGAGTGCATAAGTGAATACAAATTTTCATGTGGTAGGTCATCAACATATTTGCAGATTTCTCAGCATCCTAGCTAATGGGGATTTTTCTTTTACAATAAGCTAGTCCTGCAATTCAAAGTCACAGGGTGAGTTAGTTTATTCATGGTGACCCCAACAAGGCACAGTTGGGGAAGAAAGTTCTAGGGGACTTAGGTGCCTGTTTGGTGATCGTAATTAAAAGAGGTTGAAAGCAGCGCCAATGTCCAATCCAATTAATAATGTTGTTGTATACAACACTTATATGACTTCATGTGCTTAAGTAAAATCGAAGTCCATCTGCATTCAACAACTCGGGAAAACAGTTTTAAGTTTCTCTTTATGTGCTCTTTTCATTGGTCAAAAAGTTCAGAGTTAACCTTTTATTTCTTATATTTTAGTCTTGAGAGCAAAGCACACAACAAATTTTTTGGTTTGCTTTCTTTTTTTCGTTTTTTAAACCATGAGGTAGGATTTTGGGTGGGTTGTGTACAGTGTATACCATTCAAAGCAATATTGTGTACAGAAAGCGTAAGCTCTACGGGCTTGAGAGTATATGCCTCTGAGCCGCAAGAGAAAGGATCAGAGATTGTCTTGTGTTCAAACAAGGCCCAAAACTAAAATAGAGGCTTCGGTGTACTAAGCAACTCTGACCCGAAAAAGCAAGATGGACGAAGCAAAAGAGATCATATTACAATAAACACTTTTTTGACCCAAAAAACAAAACGCAATTTTTTTTAATCTTAGTAGATTTTAACATTTTTTTTGTCTTAGAATATATTTTTAAAGGAATTTATACTCCAATTTCATCACTAAAACATTGAGACTGTAACCAACTTATTCCTAAGTTAAAAAATACATCTAATTTGATCCTTAAATTTACGCATAGTACAACGGTAAAAATTTGGTCTCTAAATTTAAAAAGAAATCCCTCAAAAGAATTAACTTATTTTAATGTGGGTAAAATCATGAATCAAATTGTATTTTTTTAATTCAAAGACAAATTTCTTACACCCTCTATATTTTAGGAATGAAAATATAATTTTTCTCAATTAACTTTTAAAATATTTATCTGTAAATTTTAATTTTTTTTTAGATGAGTACCTTTTCTTTCATCTGATAAATTTTCAAATTTATAATATATCATATTCTGTTCATATGTATAAGCCACGGTCCTTTGGGCAATTTATTAGCATTGGTCCTCTTTTGACGAATGTAAAATCTAAAGCAAATAAGTAATTTACGCTGCTAAAAAAAAAAAAAAAAAGGCAAAGTAAGCCATTTTTTTTATTTTTAAGATATTTATAGGCACGGTTATAATTAAAAAATCCTCTTAAGAATTGTCTTCTCAAGAGAGAAAGCAAGCCTTTTTGATAAATTGTTAGATGATAAATAGTATTTTATTTTTAACTTTTATTTAAAAATTTAGATTATCTATCTATTATTATTATGAAGGAGATTTTCTATTTTGGTATCTAATTTTAATTTTTTTAAATTATCATTATTAATTACTTATCTCAAAATTTAAAGAAAAATAAAAAATGGTAAATATATCTTATTAATTATTTAAATATTTGAACTACAGAAAAGAAAAATAACGACCTTTTTTAATTATTTAATTAACAACTTAGATATAAATATTATGATGTAAATATTTATTCTTTTCCAATTTCATTTTCTTCAAATATTTTAAATTTTTATTGTCTAATTATAATTTTTATTGTGATTTTTAATATTAATAAAATAAAACTTAAAAAAGTAAATTGATAAATAAGTTACAACTATTGACTCGTTAGTATATAACAATTATTATTATTATTATTATTATTATTATTATTATTATTTATTCTAGGAGTAAGTTTTGTATACTTACTCCATTCAAACTTACTCCATTCAATAACTTTTTTATAAACATCAATTCGACTCCTGAATTATGTAATATTATATTTATGATCAAACATGTCAAATTTTAGAAAAATTAGACATTAATAAATATGTAACCTAATGGAGTAAAAGTTGAAATTTACTTATATTTTCAAAAACATATTATACATCAAAATAAAATGAGACAATCAAGTGCTAAATCATTTTTAAATTTTATGAATTTTTATAAATTTGATCTATTTGTTTCATTTCAACGGCAAGGCCAATTAAATTTAATATCCATAAAAAATTATTTAATTGAGTAATGTACTATAACTTACTTTTGGAGTTAGTGAATCACCATCCTTTTGTATCAAATATTAGATTACATATCTAAAAATATCCAATTTTTCTAAAATTTGACTTGCTAGATCATCAATATAATATCACATAATACAAATAGTTGAATTAATTAAATTCAATATTTATAAAAAATTATTAAATAGAGTAAATATACAAGACTTATTTCTAGAGTAAACAAACTTGCTCTCTTTTCAAAAATATATTATACGTCAAAATAAAGTGAGATGTGAAGTATCAAATTATTTTTATATTGTATAAAATGTTATAAACTTAGTTTATTTATTGGAAACTTTTAATTCAACAGGCAAATCGATAAAATTTAATGTTAAAAAATTATTAAATTGAATAAATATGTTACAAGTTACTCTTAAAATAAGTAGATAAAGATTGATTTGTTCATCCTAAAAGACTTTTTAACTTGATGAAACTAAGCCTTTTCAATTGAAAAGAGTTGAAAAGGCTTTTGAAAAAACTATAGTCTGAATTGTTTAATAAGTAGGTCAGGCTCATAGCTTATGATTGTGTGGGAGACCTATCCCATCTTTATGTGTAACATATCTTTTTTATTTTTGGGTGAGTTTTTTATTTTTATTTTTTGGTGAGCTTATGTATAATATATTCCTTTTTTTTTTTTGGTCAGAAAAGTTTCATTGTTTAATAAACAAAGGCAAAACCTGATTGCAAGAGAGAAACCAATACAATAGATCCTGTTGACACCAACAAAAAAAAAAAAAAAACATTAAGCCTAGGAAATTAACCAACAAATACTATATAACTTTAGTAAATAGCTCAGAATATGGACGCAATCATATTACACTACAGATATCCATGAATGTGAAAGTGAGCACATCAAATCTCATTCTATCTAAAACATCGTAAACCCAATATACTCAAGTTGTATAGAAACAAAACATTACGACTATAACTTCTCAGAGTTAAAGTGCTGAATACAATGACATCTAGCTTTACCAACATAGTGGTAATTAAGTTTGTATATTAGTAGCCTATTCTGTTGTACATATCAGATCGCTTAACTCTTTGAAAACAACCATATATTGTAGAAAAAGATCCACTGTCTCAAAAAAACCCTAACCAACATGCACTGTCGATTCATTATTGCCACAAGCACTAGCTTTCGATCCAAGAGGTAGTTGCAATTATAGCACTCCAAAATGAGTCCCTAATCCACACATCCTACCATTAAGAAAACTCATTAAATATGAAGATCAAACACACCATCAGCTTAGGGAAAGATAGGCAACATAAGAGCAAAAAAAAGAAGAAAAAATTACTAAAAATTAGAACGAAAAGAGGTAACTGACCACCATGGAGGGGATAAACCACCTCCACGAGGCGGCGGCCCCCTTAAATCGAAATGAGGAAGGAGAAACGTTTGGGTGACGCTAGGTTAAAGAAGAAGAGAAGAAATGATGCGCTAAGTTTTCAATATTTTAAAATAATGCATTACTGCCTACGAATAGAGTTTTCCTTAAAAAGAAAACAAAAAACGATATCCACAAGATTTTGTCGATCCAATTGAAGGTGGCCTCCATAAGGACTAACAATTAACTTCCGAAACCTCCAACGAAATGGGTACAAGCAAGTGCAACCTAAAAATAAGGGTATGGAGACCCATGTCATGAACCGACCAACTCTTCAACCTCAATTCAATCCATTCAAAGGTGCATGAGGAGGAGGAAAACATCATGCATGAAATCTTGGATGTTACTGCAACAATAAAGATAGAATCTTTGCAAGAAAAAGAATTTAAGACATTTTTAAGCAGTAGCACGGTGATGAGATTAGAATCCTCTAGTGGTGGTGCATGTCCTTCCTTTATGAGTATCTTGAGGGCTCCTTCATAAAGAGCTAAGGGAAAGAGCTTATACCTAATATAATCTTTTTCAACATGCATCAGGAAGCAAAAGTAAACATAGAAAATAACCTGAAATGACCCCCCAAAAGAGAGAATTGTGTATCTTCTTGATGTGGTGGATCGAGAGTGCTTATTTGACAACATCAAGTGTCTGGAAATGTAGTTGGCCTATAATTTCATATTCAAACATTTCGAAGATGTCTATCATTATCAAGATATCTAAAGAGGTAGACAAGAGAAACGTGGGAATCATAGTGCTATAAAATCTATAATATGAAAAGGCCATAATCATAAGATTAAAATACAACAAAAAAAATGCCAATAAACTGTAGCTCAAATAACACCTTTCTTAGTTCATGTGACAAAAGATTTATTGGTATTGGATAAAGAGTTCTATCCCCATTTCCCCATCCCCTTCCCCATTTCCCCTAGCTCTAATACTAGCTCAACCCAAAAAAAAATGATAAGGATGTCATTACTCATTATCATTAAGACCATGAAGGCAAAAATACATTATTCCATGTTCGTCATTAAACAATAACTCACGGTGCATTTACAGGTAATAACCTCCCATACTCTTACAAGAAAGCGACTAAGGTCTTATCCGTGCCTGATAAACCAGCAAAGGCTTTTGTCTCAGTTCGGTTGGCTGCTTTAGCACAGCACCCATTTAGGGTAGATGATCCAAGCCCCAAGAAAGCTACAAGCCTACACAACCAATAAAATATTGGACGCCAAGTATTTCACACGCTGAGCTCCTGAAGGCATCTTGGTTCAACCATTTCAATTTTTATCAAATTGCCATAGGGAGGCATCTCGCTCACAAGTGCCAACCGTATTTCAGAGATTGAGTATCAGTTGCATGTCTAAGATTCCATCATTTTAATGAGAAATGCAACCTCCAAAGCTGCCTCCTTGGACTGCAAATAACGGCTTTCCTCCACTATATCAGCAGTCAAATTCAGCAATATTGGCCGTTTTGGGTCATAAATTGAAAGATCACGGACTCGTGCGACCCATTTTGCTGCTTCCCATACACCAAATCTGGATCACGGAAAAACAAAACCAAAGGTCCATTAGATCATTATGGCCTGTTTGTCCTATTTTTTTCACTTTTTTCACATAAAGACAACTACTGTGCAGATAATCTAAAGAAATAAGGGTATATTTGGACAGTGGATAACAGAGTGGAAGAAAAGGTTTCAGTGGAACCCTTCCTTTGTTTAAATGATTCTTCCAAGGAGAGGGAAATGAGAGATTTTCACTTAATCCCCACATATTTAACATATCTCTTCCTCTTCCTTCTGTTTCTTTTTCCCTTCATTTCTTACCTTCCCTTTCCTTCCAACAGCCAAAATTGCCCTAACTTCTATATGGTGCATGTCTTTGTTAGCATGTATTAGCAAACAGATTATTTTAAACCATTATGAGACTCATGCCATTTAGTGTTCTCAAACCCATGCACAGAAATCTTAGCAACAAGCACCAATTTCTAAACTAATCCAGCTAAGCAACCATAAACAAGCATTATCAAACTCAAAGAAAAAGGTAACTATGACATAAATGGAATGTTTTAAGTTACTTGGTTACCATCTAGGAAGCACATTTACGAGACGGAACACTGATATGAAGATGGGGAAAATTCTAAAGAATTATAGGATACAATGCAGTTATGATATAAAATAAAATTAACATCAGATTAAGAAAAAATACAAATTCAAAAGATATATTGAAGATAGAAATGTAAATCCTAACACAGGCACACGTGTTTAAAATGTAAGCAATACTACAAAGTCACTCATAGCACAAATCCTAAAGCCAATAAAAAAAGAGAGATCAATTTTACAAAAGTCACCATTAGTGATTGTACTGTAGACATGATAAAAGACTAATTTGTCCAATTCTTATGATGTCACAATCATATTAGTAAAAAAATTCAAAAAATAATAGGTATAAAACATTTGAGAAGTACCTAGGATGGATACACATCTGATTTCATTTGTTGCCACTTTAATCATAAACATTTTCATTCTTATTTCTCGCTACTACAACACAAATCAACCGGCTTGGAGACCATGGATACCAATGCACTGAGAAATGCAAAGGCATTAGGAACAAACCTTGTATTGAAAGATGAGTTTACTAATACAGCTGGATAAAGAACATCCTTTTGAACATTGTCATATGGAGAGTATTCTCGAATTGCAAGAAAATCGTCAAGGTCCCCAGGGTAGCCAAACTCTTCATAATCAACAGCTATAAGTGGTAAGACAGGATACAGAAGAGTGTTGGTTGGATCTAGAAAAGGAACCTACAGCAGAAACAAGGAAGAAGAAATCCTGAGTATTAGAGCTAACAGATTTAAACCAGAGCCTAAGAAATGTAAAACCCAAAAGCAGGCAAACAAATTCTTGGAAACCTTCAAGACTGCAGCACGAAATAAATCTGGAGAACGATTAATGGCTGAAGCAACTAAAAGTCCTCCGGCACTATATCCCCAACCAGCCAGTTTGTTTTCATGCACAATATCTTTTTCGATGAGGAACTTGGCACAAGAGATGTAATCATTGATTGAATTAAGTTTCTTTGTATGCCTCCCATCATGATGCCATTTCTTACCACGACCACCTCCACCTCTGAAACAGACCAACCAAACACTCATAGGTAAGAGATTAGACTAAAGAGAAAATGTAATTTATCTCGACAATTTGCAGTAACTTGGAAACAAATAAGAAACTACATTCATAAATACAACTATAGTTGTTAGTATCATATTGCAAATTACGAATCACATGATTCGATTCGATTCATCATCCTAGCGATATAGAAACATGATTGTATCGGAAATGGGTATGAATCGTGTATGAATGGCAAGAATTAGTTCGATTCGATATCGATGATACGAATCGCTAATTCCAGCGAGACAGTTTTGATTTATTTTTTTGGCTTTTCCCCCTCAGATCCTCAGGAATTGGAAAGGGCCAAAGTAAATAATTTAAAAAAAAAAAAAAAAAAAAAGAAACTGAAGGGACTCTTAAAACTCATGCACGATGCATCTATAAGAGATGTTAACAATCTCTACTACCTCTCTAGCCTATGGGTTCTGTTCTCTGAAACAGCATTCTCTTCATCTCCTAACCTATCTTCCAACCCATCACTAGGTCGTCCACGTCCACCCCACCTATTACTCTATTTTGCTTCAATTTGATATGACTTATTATGAGTTTACTTAAGACTAGCGGCTTATGATGGTATGTTGGACTTTGGTATTGGTGGATGGATTTGATTTAGTGCTTTACTATTTCTTCTATGATATACTGAAATTTAAGTACTTATTTGCAAATTTTTTAGCATTTTATTTACGTTCTAGGTATGTAATTTTGTTATCTAGGCTTTTTGTTAATATGCTCCTAAATCATACGATACAAATCGATTCCCAATTCAAAAATTGATCAAACAATTTACGATATGATTCACGATTTAACAACTATGAATACAACAACAGAAGAATATCCGTATGAAAATGCATTGAGCACACAGCAACCAGAAAATGTGAAGCCTACCTGACATCAGCATAGGCAACAACCCAACCGCGGTCTAGGAGGCTTTTTAGTTCACTACGCCACCGTTTATCGAGTAACTCACCATAAGCTCCATGTCCATGCAATATGCCAGGTTTTTTATCCTCTGCCTTATTGCTACGTGCAAAAACAATAGTCAAAGGAATCAAAACCCCATCAAACGAAGGTACATCATATTGTTCACAGGCATAAAATTCAGACAGTTCACGCCATAAGTGGTCATCTTCCAGGGTTGAATTTACACGACTGGAACATTTTGAATTTGAGGAGTCTATGCTGATGCTAGCAGAATTTGTACCATACAGTATTCGTGTCCTGTCATGAAGCATATTCTGCTGTTGAATGATGTTCCACCTACCAGTTGCCAGCTCATAATCAACTACAGCATCAGGCATCTGCAAGAAACTTATGGTGAACATAATGGAACTTGGTGATGGGAACTTTCTTCCAAGTTGAGACTGAACAAGAAATGATCTCGCAAAACCAAGTATATGAAAGGAAGCATCTTGCAATTATGGCTCATGTGGACATATATAAGTAACAGTGAGCACACCACAAATTGGTATAAAGCAGGAATCACCTAACAATGAGGAAAGTTACAGGCAGAGAAAATTGGAAAGCCAAAATCAATGGTGCCAGGCATACTGGCAAAATTCGTCATGAAGTATATTTTGGAAGCTCAAATTGAAATGAAACTGGAGATAAAGAACATCTCTATATCTAAGTATTCACTTAGGTTCTATTTTGAATTCCATCTTACAGCATCCTTAAGCCAATCAATAAAACAAACAATCAAAAATGACTTTATTTCAAAACCCTGTTTCCTTTTCATGTTCTCAAAATTTCCCTGAGTCCTTGTTTAATGCAACTGGTGATAGTCATTTACCAACATATGATATGAAGGTAAACAGATGTTTACTTTCAAAAAGGAAAAAAGGCAAACATTCCATGTGGCTGATCCCACCTAGTGAGACAAGGCTTAGTTGATGTTGTTGTATTCACATACCACAGGTGATGATATTATAAATCGCATGACTGATGAGTAGAAGTCATAATTTGGTCCAGGTGAAATTTGACAAACATGTTTTGGAAGAGACAAGTACTGTAGGTCCAGCTTCCTCAGTTTAACTGCCCCCTATGACAAAAATAAGGTTGAACATGGGAATAATTCAATACGATGATATAATCATAATTACATCAAGAGTTTATATGTAAGAGCATGATATAGCAAATTCTCTTTCATTACCATCCCGATGGGCAAGGGCAGTTTAACTGAACCAAGTCGAAAATTTCGACCTTCCCTTAAAATGAGTGCTAAGTATTTATCACTAAAATCAATATCCTCAACAATCAAGTCTTCGTCATCGAGAAATACCTCCTGCGGTTTATAAGGCAGTGTGTAACATGTTAGGTAAAGCTGACAATCACCGGCAAGTGAAATAAGAACATAAAAACAAGTAATTGTAATGATAACATATCTCAATGCCTCAAGTAAGCACATGTCCCAATTATAGTGTAAAAGAGCAAAAACATGAAACAAGCCAACAACTGGGGGAAAAAGTGATCTTCCAAACTACCTCCCATTTTCTTGGATTTGAAGGATCATCCACTGGACTATGGAGAAGATAATGATAATCAACTGATTGCCCACCTCTGGGAGCATCCGTGAATAAATAAAGGTAACCTTGGTGATGCTCAATAATGCAGTGAGCTAGAGAATCACACTCCCAAACTAGTTTCAAGCCAGACAATGGATCAGCTGCATTTATCAAGAAGACCTAAAAAATGGTTACAATTACCATACAACGTGAAGGATCTTCACTTGGCAGAGTTTTACAGTTTAAATCTTTTACCTTTGAAGATGTGGTAGAGAATGTATTGACAGTCACAAATCGAAAGTCTTTTGTGTTCCTTATATTAATGTGAACATTTTCATCTGGTTCTTCCAAAAGCAAAACATCTTCATTAGTTGATCCAATCAGACTGTAGTAGATCCTGCAGTGTTAAGTGGGAGGATAGGATCAATGAAGATTACAGGGATCTCAGTGCTAATAATCACAAGCAAATAATAAAACAAAGGGGCTCTTTTAATTCTTTAAGGCCAGCCAAGGTACCAATTAAACAATAAAATCCACAATTTACCCACCGGTATGGCCTCTTTTTCTGATCCGTTACAACATAAAGCAATGCGTGCCCATCTTTGGCCCATGCCAAGTTCGAAACTCGATCCACCTGAGGCTTACTACACAAGGAACCGGAGTTCAAATTTCTCACAGACAACTTGAAGTAGTCACTGTCTTTATCATACATGGTGTATGCAATAAACTGATGGTTTGGTGAAACCTCAGATAGTTCCTCATAAGCAAAACCTACCAAAAAAAAAAGAAGTTGGGAAAAAAATATTTAGCATTCCAGAACAATCTATTAACTTGGAAGAGAACCATAGCTCCTTTTTATCTTCTGTAACTAGCATCTAACTTCTACCTCTCTTCAATGTCACTTATCTTCTTCCTTTTTTTTAATAGAAAGAGAAATTTAATAAGAACAGAAGGAAAGAATGCAATAGAGGATGAGGTCATGAGGCATCCTCACAAAAAACCCAAAATAATGCAGCTAAATCCTAAGAGGATAAATCATGCAACAATGCATGTCAATTTCTTTGTATGTTAGATAATGACACTCCATGAAATAAACTATGGGCAGAGCACCAAAGGGAAGCCAAAAAAGTGATCCTATCCCAAATAAAGTTAATGGAATCATTAAAAATTCTAACATTCCTTTCTAACCAAATACACCAAAGAACAACATAAATCGAGGACTGCCACAAGATCTTTGTATCTTTACGAGAGCCAAAACCTCTGAATTTAGCGTGGAGAAAATGATGTAAATATACTGACTCATTTTCTATAATCCAACCAATAAAAATAAAAAAGAAGTAAACACCATTGAGTGAATTGAGTGATACCGTCATAACATCCAAATCTATCTGCTTCAGAATCTAAAATCTCAACCTATCTTCCATGTCACCTGATTCATTTTCCACAATTACAAAAAACCGGCCACCTTTCTTTCCTTAATAAAACGAAAAATAAAGAGAAGAAAAGAAAAACACCTCCGAATCTCGCTGCTTCTTGATTGTAATCAACCAGCTTCTGCTCAATTCTCTTGCCCGTGGCGAAATCGAACCCGGCGGGAGGATACTTATGCGAAACGAACTCGTCATTCAAGCTGGCCAACCTTCTGCACAGCACAGGGTACTGTTTCCCTTCCTCAACGCGCCGATAGTACAACCTACAAGTACAACACCCAACCACAAAATCAACCACAAGCTAACACCCAAACAAAAACAAAAAAAAGTGCAAATTTGGAAGAATTTGGAAGCTACTAAGCTACGAACCAAGGGCCCCAGCGGAGGGGGGGTGTGGAGAGGTCGAAGACCATACGGGAGGCCATCTCGAACTGGAGCTTGTTCTGGAGGCGCTCGGTGTCGGACATGACGGCCTCGGTGTACTTCTCCTCTTGCTCCATGCATACGTCCATATGGCGCATGGCAACCTTGTCGCTCAGGTTCGACATCCAGCTGTATGGGTCCTCCCACGTGATGCCGTGGAAGCTGAACTTCTGGGGCTTCTTTGGGGGCTTCGGAGGGGTTGGTGGTGACGGGGCGGTGGCTGGCTTCGCCGCCCTGTAGTGGCGGAGGAGGAGAAGGAGGTTGTCGCGGTGAGCGACGGCAGCGAAACGGAACAGGCGGCGCATGGTTGGGTGCGGTGTGGAGGGAAAAGGTTTTCGCTCAAAACATAAGTCGAATAGGTACAGCGCCTTTCGAGTAACCGAAGCTAAAAACTGAGAAATGTCTTTTTTTCCTTTTCAGTGGAAAATGTCTGATTATTATTATTATTTTTGGGGTTTGTTGAGGGTATTTTCCTCTCGACTAATTTCTTTGAGCGTAATCGTACTTGCATTCTTAATTAGCATCTCTCCGTTAATCGAATCGATCCTACCTGGAGTCAATAGTGTATATCTATTACTAAGTGTCAACAATATCTAATTTTTTTTTAGTACATCTAAAAATCTAAAATTATTTCTCTCTTTATTATTTGGAAAAGTAATTAACTCGTTTCGAGCTAATCATGCTTATCTTTTCAATTGGTGTCATATTCAGAAATTGAATCAAGATTATCTCTAAAATCATAATATATTTTTACTATTACGTACTAGCAATATTTGATTCTTTTAATATATCTGAAAATCTAAAATCACAAACACAAAGGAGAGAAGTAGTGTTTGATAATTTTTTTCTTTTTCTAGTTAGGATAGAAAATTAGTTGCGATGTAAAAATAAGCACAACATTTTAAATTTTTTATTGTCATTGAAGAATAATACTGCTTAACTAAAATTATTTGGCAAAATTATTGTTAGAATTTAAAACTTTTCACAATTTAAAGACAATAGTTAGATAAATTAAAAGAAAAAAGATCATTCATCGATTGTAAAACTAAAAATAATGTTATATTATTCTGACAAGACGTATAATAATAAAATTTTAATTATTTTATTTTTTTCTTATTTAAATTAGGTTTTATTTCAAAGTGCAGACAAATATATTAAGAAATTATCGGGCATTCTAAGAAATGACTTTATTGTCACTTACATTTAACAACATAAAGATTTAAGTATATAAGTAACTTTAATTTTAGTGGATGTACAAAGATTTTATTGATTTAATATTAGCCCTATGTAATTATTAAATACATTTTTTTTAATTTTTTAAAAAACTTTTCTAATGTAACTTTTGAAAATATTTTTCATGGGTTATTTCTTTAATTTCTAAAAAATATACTAAAATATTTTTTAAAATTTTTTAGTTTTTATTAAAAGGTTATCTAATTATTTCATTTTTATACATTTTTTTAAGTAAAATAAACACTATTTTTCCCCCTCAATCCGCAGCTCTATTTTAGTGCACAAAAGGCGATTTGTAGCTTAATCATGGGTAAATTGAAGGCCTGGTCACGCATAGAGGTACAAAAACATCAATATAATACTTTTACCATGTGAAAAAAAAATGAATTTGAATATTACACCTTGATCTGTGGTGACATGTGCCAACACAACATACCCTATCTGGTGTCTAGTGCATTACAACTCGATAGCCTGTAGAAGGAATGTGCTTCCATGTCACTCCTCCTAGTTAGCAATGTATATGTACACGGACAGAATCCAAGTCATACATGAGTATGTATGCCGTAAAACCTTGTCTGAACTAACATTCAATGGGAGAATGAACTGGCCTCAGTGCTATACATCGAGTTATCACTTAAGCTAAAGTTTGGTCTCTCTTGGTTCCACTTTAAAATCTCCTTCGCATATTTAAGTGCTGCATCAACGCTATCGGGCTCCAGCCCCTTCACCAGGGACACATACAACTTCCTCCCTGTAATAGATGAATAAAGCCTCTTAAACTTAACCGCTATGTAATGGGAGGCAAGCTGAGCAAGGGAAGGGTTATTATTGATGCTGTTCTTGTTGTTGTTGCTGCCAGAGCGATGACGGCTTATTACTGGATGAAAATCAGAGAACCAGTCACACCGAGTCAGTGGAACTTGCTCTATCTTCTCCTCAAACTGATCTAATTTGTTTAGAATCAACAGGAATTCCATTTGCACAAAAGTAGGATGAGTAACAATGGTTTCAAAAAGCTTCCTGCTCAGTATCATCTCGTTAGTAAGACAACCATTTCCGTCAACAGAAGACTGATCATAGTCGCTCAAGGCAACACAGAAGATGACCATTCCAACATCCTCCAACATTTCTAGCCACTTGCAGTTTTCTCCTAGCCCTCTTGCATGTACTGTAATTAGTTGATACCTGTAAACCAGCCACCAAAGAGAACAAAGCACAGTACAGATCAGAAACCTTTTATAGCAGCTCTACAGATGGCATTTTTTCCATCCAAAGATTTACTTTTGGGAATAATAGTTTTCCAAGCGTTTGAAACAAATTTATACATTTGAATGCATCTTTCTTATTAGAAACATAGGTCAACTTTTTCACAGCAAACCTGACTAAGATTGCATTTTGATAACACCTTTTTTTCTGATGACTATGAAAATGGATCTAAAACATCAAAGGAAGTAAAAGCCAAAGCCGGTTACGGACGGACATATGACTGCTAAATCACATTCATTCTGGAGGAGGAACCTCCATTGCTTTTGGTAAACATGATAACAGCAAGAACAGAGAAAACCAGAGCACAACATAACCACTTTCCATAGCATCTGGTGGGAATAAACTTTTCATCAACTTCATAGGAATCTTACTAAAATCCCCACAGTAGGTGCCATATTATTTATTCTCCATTTTGTTTCTGTTAGTGTTTTGTGGTTGTGGTGTACTTGCCTTACAGACCTTGGCATTTCAGCAAAGTTTTTATTTCCCAAGAGCAAATATGATTATAACAGCAAATGGGTTGATAAGGGCTACACAGAACATCTCTCACATATGACAATAGGCAGTTAGGCACAAATATTTTCTCCTACCTAACAAATGAATCATGTAGATCAGTGGTATCAACAGTTTCCTCAGGAGCTGATTGGGGAAATGAGAACTCCACACAAGCCAGTCCATTGGGTGAAGTAACTCCTTCAGCATAGAGAATATCTAAATCCGAGGGCTCATAATCAGTCCTCAATATCTCAACAGCCTAAACAAAGATTTTACATGTTAGAAACATTGTCCTTGAACAGCACAAGATTCTCAAGCCACTTACCAAACAATCTTTCTCAAGAGCAAACAAATAGAGACAAACATTATAAGAAAATAAGTGTGCAACATGGTGCAAATATTTGCATAAGTACTCTTGATGAAACATTCTAATGCTGAACGGAAGGACACTAAGCTGATTGAGTTTTGCTTGTTAACAGATGAGATAGCTAGCATTAACTACAAGCATAAAAAATGAGTTGAAATCTGGCCAAATAAATGAGCCGAGAAAATGTAAAGCAGCTGCTAGGCTCATTTAGACACTCTATATTGAACTTGTTGCTCTTCAAGCTGTATGCTTCTCTATCTAATGTTCATTGCACAGCTGTCACACCCTTTGGCCGAGGAAGGATCTTTTATGACAGTATGTAACTATATGAACAGCCACCAACACCTATTCTCACTAGCATTAACCTAAGCAACTGGTAGAAATTATCCCTCCATCAGTTTGCTCATTTTTTGCAGAAGACCCTAATTGATCAGAGCTAAATTTTTGATATAGTAAAAGGAATTTCCTGATCTACCATAATTCGTGAAGATATTTATATGGAACTTCAAATAATTAATCTTCAAAACAATACAACCATTATAAAAAGTGTAGTTGTTATTATGCGGTGAAGAGTTATTGTTAATTTGAGATTTCTGTTACCCAGATTTTTTAACAAAATTACCATACCTCAGTAAGTTCCTGCCTATGCATAAATTTACCAGCCTGAAGTTCTTACAGCTTGCTTTATTTAGTTGGAACCCTTTCATACTATATTTCACACATATCATAGATTTAAATAAAGATTTATTTATGCCTCTTTGCAGAGGATTCCATTATCTTCAATAGTTACAAAATTCACCATCTATTCCTTAATTTCTCCGCCTCCACCCCATAAAAAATATACCCTGCTC
The DNA here is from genome assembly GCA_031439585.1 of Pterocarpus macrocarpus. Classification (NCBI taxonomy): domain Eukaryota; kingdom Viridiplantae; phylum Streptophyta; class Magnoliopsida; order Fabales; family Fabaceae; genus Pterocarpus; species Pterocarpus macrocarpus. The sequence continues at coordinate 27,766,691 of CM062513.1, read as the reverse complement.
TTAGCATTTTCTTCTATATGCAAGCAAATATTAAATAAATATGTCAATGTCAGCTCAAAGATCATATACAATTAAGTTGACAAGAGCACACGTACACATAAATATGTCAACAAAAATAAACTCTAAACAAAAGATGATCTTATACCCGCTCTAAGAAATAACTAGCAACACTGGGTAGCATCTCTATTTCACTTCTTCTTTCATAGGTAGCCTTAATGGCTGCATTACTCCACAACTCCTCAATCAATGGTGCATATTCACGAGTAGCAGCGGGAAAGATGGCATCAAGTTTGCCCGAAACCATAGTTCTCAGCAGCCAATCAGAGAATGCTTTCAGCCTTGTGCCAATGGAATAAATTGTCTTGTCAAGTTTTGGACTGGCTCCTGTTGTGAACCACAATAGTACCAGCCAATCTTTCAGTACAAATGGACAAGCAAAATTTGAAATCTAACTGTATGCTATACAACGTTTCCTATTTCAATTTTAAAACACACACAACACTAATTTGAGTAGCATCCCATAATTCTAAACTACTATATAGAAGTCATCATCATCAACAACAACAATGACAAGCCTTTTCCACGAAACAAATGCTTCATATATATATATATATATATATATATATATATATATTCAAAGCAATATAAATGAGTTGGGATTTACTGTGTTTCTTCCTTCTGAGGGGAAGAGGGTTAGTAAAAACGAAAAACTATGAACCATAATGGCACCTGAAACACATGTATAAGCTTGCTGCAAACCATTTGGGCCAACAACTAGATAGTGCGCATTTGATGCATACTAAGCCAAGTCTATGGTGCTTTAGAAGGAAGAAAGCTTGGCTACTCAGTCAAAATTCAATAAAAGTAAACACATTTGAGTGGGAGGAATGGAAAGAAGGACAAAATCGAACTCCTACCTGTGGTGTAAAGTACATCAGATTGACTTTTCTTTATGTTGTGCAGACTTTCTTCCTCAAAACGCTCACGGCCTTCAAGAAGTATGCCAAGATAGGAGTACACATTTGTCTGAATGGTCAACTTTATATTTTCACGTTCATCTTTTGAGAAAGGGATGCTTTTGTAAAGAATCTTGGCCTGTCATAACCATTTACAATTCTATAAATACATTGATTTCTTAGCTTTTAGCAACAGCAATTAGGTTCACAAAAAATCAGTTTGAAATAGGAAACTGTTGCCCAATTAACATATACAGCATATCACCAAACAGGATTAAAATTATCATAGCACCCACAATATATTCTGACTTGACCATGCTAATATTCATGTTTAGACTTTAGACTACTACCAAAAGCATTTCTCATGTCAGTTTTTAAGTGACTTAAGAAATGATAATTTTTTCCATATTTGTCCAATGTAATCTTCCTGACTAAGAAATTTCTAAGCATGAAACAATAAGCAGACAAAAATAGAAGACTCAACTATCAAATGAAAAGTCACCTGCTTAAAAATAGTGCTTGTTCCAGACCCACCGTAACCAACTAAGAGGAGCTTCTGAACTATTCCATGCTCGAGGTAGTCAGGAACTGTTCTGCTAACCGGACTGGAGGTTTGTTCCCCACACAAACTTGTAGATTTACAAGGAACTGGCAGGGACAGTAAAGCACATACAAGCTTCGTTCCAGCCTAACAAGTGAAATTGAAAGTGTAATAATGCAAATAAAAGTTGGCGAGAAAACAAAGAGACAAAAACTCCAAAAAAAAAAAAAATTACCTTTCCCCATATATACCCTTTTGTATTTTTCTGTCCCTCTTCTTGGTATGAGCCATCCTCATTGACCCAAAAATGTGGCTTACCAGCACACTGAACTCCTGCCAACTGCCAAACCAAAAACAAGACCCTTTCAATAACTATTTTTTTTTAAACAAGAAGCGAAAACAAATTATTAAGACAGCCTTTCAAAAATGCTTTTGCATGTAGTTATTGAATTTTTCAACCTGCAACATCCGAAGCTCCACTTTTGTTATTTCCCGGCCATTAATGTAAACCTGCGTGTTTCCATTGCTAGCATCCGGCTTGATGGGACCCCCAACATTCAGATGGGAACTGATAATTCTACAAGGCTTCTGTCCTTCCTGCGAAATCCACACTCAAAAAGTCAACCATCATCCATCACACAAATGCACAGAAAACCAAAATCAAACAAACAAACAAACAAACAAACATACCTTCCCCCAAAGACCGGACACTTTATCATACCAATAGTTCCCGGGCTTTAACTTCTTTGGAGGATTAGGACAGTTCTGCAACGTAACCAATTCCTCAAAACAAAGAGGATTTCCATTGACACAAACATACTCAGGAGGAAGCTGATTCACCTCACAAAACCTCTCGGTCTTCAGTATCTGCCTAACTTCCAACTCATTGAGCAGCCTCCTGAGCATCCTAGAGCACTTCCCCAAACTCTCTCGTTTAGACTCGTCAATTGGGTGCCCAATGCAAGTAACACACTTCCTTCCTTCCGGCATCGAACCCATAGCTCTAAGCACGCAATTCCCACAATACTTTGCATCACAAACCAGACACACCTCTTTCTCCGTGAACCGGTTACCTTTGAAGCAACGGTAACACGATCCTTTCTTCCCCTTCGTCACAGGAACCGGCTTAACCGGTCCAGTTTCACTCTGAACCGGTTCGCATGCCTCGCCCAAAGTATCACCACCGTTAACATCATCATCATCATCATCATCATCATCATCAGAATCATCCACATTGAATGTCACAACAGGTGCTTGTTTAACATCACATTCATATTCAGGTTCGGGTTCGTTGCTAAAATCTGCATTCTTCAGAGAAGAAACCCTAGACGATTCGTAATCCAAACTCAATACGGACTCGGTGTAAGCCCAATTCGAATCGTTGAAATCCGAACTCTCCTTCACGCCGTGCAAGTTTCTCAACTCGCGCGAGTGTTCTTCGCTGCTCAACTCGCCGGCGTCGTTGCTGCTCCGCCCGGTACCGTCTTCGAATGCAATCACGGAAGTCGGAGACACCGTCGTTTTACCGGCGCCGGCGGCGTTGCTCCGGTCGAAGGCAATCACCGAAGCGGGAGAAACCGCAGGTTCGGTGCCGTGCAGTTCGAGCTCCTCGGATAATCTCGCGGTCCGGAGCTCCGGCGCCGGCAGCGGCTGCACCACCGGAAGAGACAGAGCGTCGGAGAGAGGAACCTGAGCTACTGCCGCCGCTACCGGAATCCTGTCGACGCTTATCGGCGACGCGAGTGGAAGATCGTACGCCGGCGGCGGCCCGGTGTACTCGACGGCGAATGAGTACTCCGTCGTTGTTCTCCCCGGCGACATGGTTCCACTTATTTACGCGCCGTGCCAAAATTGAACAAAACCATTAAAAGGAGAAAAGCTCAAAGTTAAGCTCAAGCTTCGTACCAAAAATATAAAAATTGAATTTTCAAAATAAAGGAAAAGTTTTTTTTTTTTTTTATGTTCTCTAAAAAAGGACGCCTAATATAGTAGGGAATGTGAAGTGAACAAAGAAAAAAGAACACCTAATTTCAAGTAAGAAGAAAGGTGAGTGAATGTGAGATTTTTCTCGATAATGCAGCACCGGTGGAAAGTGCGTCTTTGTATATTATAATAATATAATATAGGCCTGGGAATGGTGTTCAAATTCAAACTGGCGAAAATGGAACAGAGATAGAAAGAAAACGATGAAAAATGAGAGAGAGAGAAGTGTGTACTGTGTAGTAGCAAAGGAACTAAGGTGAGGCCAAGGAAAAAAAAGGAAAACGGCAATCGGGGGAGGCGTGGAATCTTTCATTTCTTTCTTGCTTTTCGATGTTTTCGGTTTTCTTTTGAGTGTGGGATGCGAAGACCATGTGGGGTCGGAGCTGGCGAGGAACTTTGTCTTTTCTTGCAGTGTGGGTTGGTATTCCAAGTTTTGGCGTCTGGTTGGTATACGTGGGTGACGAAAAAAAAAAAAAAAACCTGCAGAAAGGACCACCTCCATGATTTGGCTCTGCATTTTCAGTCAATAATTACACTAGAATGAAGGATCAGATGCGAAGGTATAATTGCAGAATCAGATCCCACGGGGCCTGCATGATGTTTTTATTTTTATTTTTTTGATAAATTTATTTGCAGGTATCTCTGCATGGTGTCTTTATGAATGGTTTGCGTGGCAAACTCGGGTTAGTCACAAAATATTCAGCAGTTTTAATGCAAAAAGTTAACTATTTTCTATCTCGACTGCACAAAATATATATGCTTGGGTAACACTCGGCCGGACGGAAAGTTGGCAATCCTCATGCAAACATACAATATGTGCAAATAAAAAGAATATTGCTCTTCAATAAGTAATGAAAATTATACGAATGGATGGAGTTACCTTAAATTCTGAGTTTTAAACTCTAAAATTATACGATTTTTTTTTAATAGGAAAAGAAAGGAAAGGAATGGAACGAAAATTCAATAATCGTGTTTGGAAGTTACAAAAGAGCATAACAAAATATTAATAATTATTAACTTCACAAATAACCCTTTTAATAGGTCTATATATTGTTACTATGACTTATTATCTTTTTTTCTTTTTACATTGATAGCACTAAGATTTAAATTTGTAACCTCATATAAACTATTCAAACCCTTGATTATTAGCCTAATCTTAGCATCTTATTATATTCTCCTTTCTACCATAATATTCAGAGCTTCTTTTACATAAACTTTAACACTGACATAGATGCCATTAATTGCTCCTATACAAATCTAGGTTACAAAAATCTAATTAACATTTATATCATTTTAAATTTTTGTTAGTTTAATTTAGAATTCAAAAAAAATTGTGTTTTTCCTGAAATATGGGCAAAACCTATAATTGTTGAATATTTCTTTAGAAACTTATACTCTATTGGACTGCTTCAAAAAAATTTCTTTCAATTCTATCATAACTACTATCACACTATGGAAGTAACAACTAATAGTCTCACCAAATTTTCGAAAAAAGAAATTTATTGGACTATTCTTTATATTGTGCCCAACAATGTAAAGAAAAACTTTGCAACTTTGAAATGAGAATAATTTAGAAATTTAACAGTAATGTTATATATGAAATATACACATGAAATAGAATTGATAAGAATGAATTAAAAATAAAAATTATTAGTTCAACAATAAAGAACTCACACTTCTTCACAAAGCCACAAAGGGAATTAACATGATTAATACAAGTAGTCACTGCAACCAATCCATACTTTCTAATAACTTTATAAATATAATAAAGGATAAAAATGTAAAATATTTATTTTTAATTTTTAAACAAAATCAGCTCCCCTCATTCCACCCTAATTTTGGGGGAAAAGATATTTTGGCTATTGTGCTAATTATCTTTATTCATTTTTTTAAAATATAAGATATAAATCTTAGTTTGTTAATTTCAATCTTTTTACTTGATTTTACTTTCATTTTTAAACTTTATGTTGAGCAAAGAGGAGAACCAGCTAGCCATCCTCTAGAGTTTTGAAGAATTGTTGAATGGACACTCCTTTCTCTTTAAGATTGAAAGTTGAAGCTACTTCTAATAGTTACTTGAAACTTTTATCAAAGTTTCTAGAATTTGTTTGGATCTTGAGATAATATCATGTTAGATCAAGCGCATACTACTAAGCCAAAAGTTATAACTATTGGCAAGGGTGCAATTTTGTTTTCTTATAATTTCTTTGAACCGTATCTAGTATAATGAACTACAGCCATTCAGGCGTCATGGGCCATAATGTTAAGTCCATCGAATTCTAAAAATGACACTGATCAAAACAAAAACCAACAATCTCCCTCCCAATATTAGTAGCGAATTCAAACCCATGACGGGGCTTTGATATCGCTTGTTGGATCAAGTCCTTATCACTAGACCAAAAACTGTAGCTGTTGACAATGGTGCAATTTCATTTCCTTATAGTTTCTTAAAACCGCATGTAGTATAAGGAACTGCATCTATTATAGACAACATGAGCTAGAATGTTAAGCATATCGAATCCTAAGAATCACACTGGTCAAAGAAAACCAATATATCAAATTTTTGAGATTCTGATGTTAATGCAAAAGTACTTACTCAGTTAACTGACCTTATATATTATATTATTCTGTTGAGAATTGATGTTTTGAAGGTCACCCCTCAAAAGTCAATTGAGCTGCTTAAAGACTGCAAAGATGTGAGCCTACTTTTTTAGTAAAAAAATATACAAGAATTCTTATTAATAGTTTATTATTATTTTTAATTATTAGTTTTATTGACTAATTTTTTAATTTAATTTTAGGATGAGTTGTATTTGGTGTTAGCTTCTAAAAAAGGGGTGAGCAATGGACCAGATTGGTGGTTTGCATTCAACAAATACAGCAAATCAATGACACCAGATTTGGGTCTTTACTTTTTTGCCAAATGTGAATGTCATTTTATGAACGTTGTGCCAAGGTTAGTAACTATATTATGTTTTTTCATAAGTAATTTTAAATTAGTTTCTTTGAACATTTTTAATTATTGAATTTTTTATATAACTTAGGTATAGGATCAAATTAAGAGTCATTGATAAAAGTGACGGTGCAACATTTGTCACATAGAACCCTCAAGCATACCAAATCTTGAAGAAGTCGTGCTCCGAAATGCTAAAGTCCATTAGGAAGGTATGCTGTGTATACTTTTGGTAAATTCTAAATTACAATGACCTTTTCCATTTGGTTTATATCTTTGATGCATTGTTTTGATTTGTTTGTTATATTGATTGGGGTTTAATTTTTCTTGTAGCTTGGAGGACAACTTGCTCATCCTCATGCTTTTGATGAGTTGCTTAATGAAAAGCAGCACCTGATTAAAGTTGAGGTTAAGAATGTTGCAAGTAATGTGTCTGAGTTTTCTTATAATGTTACTACAATCTACAAAGATGTTTCTATAATATCTAAACTCAAGGAATTGGATCCTACTTTCTTTGCTATTGAGGTGTGCAAAGTTTCATCTCTTATTTGACTTTATGAATTGTTTATTTGTTTATTTGAACTTCTGAAGTTTTATATCTACTTTCCAACTTGATCTCATTGTGGGAATTTCTCTTCGTGACAACTCCTTGCACATGGAGTTCAATGATGTTCAACCTTGTTTTGTTTCAAAGGTTTCCAAACTTGCACTCCTTATTTGTGCATGTAGAATTTCAATTTTTCACCATTTTATTTATTTGTCTTTAACTATCTTTGGATTTTAATTTTTATGTTACTTTACAAGATTATAATTATATGCAGATTCATTTTTTTAATCCTAAATTAAAACTTAAAGTAAATTTTTTATTAAAATATTTTAATATGTGGTGAGTGTCTCATCAGTTACTACTACAAACCTCCAGATAATGAAGATCAATCTTCCATATAAATTCTGCTAAATAAAAAAAATATTGTTTAACTTGCAAATGCGGAAATAAATCATAATAATCACTCTCAATTATATAACAACTAATTAAATTTACAATTAATATGACTAATTGAAAACAATTACTATTTAAGAGTTAAAAACTTTTCAGCTTCCTCATGTAAGAAACAAGTATCATGTACAATATTTTTAGTATATAAATACCTTTCAACCCCCTCGCTTTGTCACATCACAAAGAAAGTAGAGTATTTTCGGAAAATTTGTACTTATGACTCCAAAACTTAACCCTATCAAAGATTCTTTCAAAGCAATAATTTAGAATCAAGGCTAGAGTTGTGTGAATGTGACAAAGAACAAATGTTAACAATCGTAATGTGCTTGAAAGTCTTGATACGGTGCTTGCATATAATAACAAATGTGGATCAAAACAAGAATTGGAAACAAAATAAAAGGTTCACAAGAGTGTGAACAAGAGAGAAAAAGAGAGAATTCTCTGAGAATTGATTGTGAATTTTGGAGAAATGAATCACCCACTGAAAATGGATATTTACAAGCTATATATACAAGTATTGGTTGCTTGTAGTGGAAGTAACTCACAAACTACCATAGTAACTGAAAAGTGCCAGCTAAGCTAACTAACAAAACTAACTCTTGCACATAAATGTTAACTAATTGTGCTATACTAACTAAGTTATACATCATTTATACAATGAAAGGCATGGGAATAAATATGCACTCATTGATTTTGACTTGTGTTATTGGACTCAGGTAATAGCCCCCACAAGCTAGCTAGTAGCTGTTAATGAGGCCTAGCTTGTAGATTAGCTGATGAAATGGTCCAAAATGGAGTGCCTTGGTGAAGATATTTGAGATTTGGTGCTCTATGGGAATTGGAAGGAAATGGATTAGGCCATATTGGATCTTATCCTGGACCGTGTGGCAGTCAATCTTGATACGTTTGGTTCTCTTATGGAAGACAGGATTGGTGGCAATGAACATAAGTGAGACATTGTCACAAAAGATAAGGAATGGCTCAGAAACATTAACCATGAGATCCTTTAGGAGAAATGAAAGCCATTGAGCCTCACAGTTGGCCACTGCAAGTGCTCTATATTCAGCTTCAGAGGAGCTGCGTGCCATTGTTGGTTACTTCTTGCATTTTCACGAGATTAATGCTTGGCCAATAAAGAAACAGAAACCAGTCACAGAACGCCTTGTGTCCAAGCATGAGCCCCAATTAGAGTTAGCAAAACAAGTCACCTTAAGATTAGAAATAGCTTGGAAGTGGAAGCAACTCACTAACTATCATAGTAATTGAAAGTGCCAGCTAAGCTAACTAATAAAATTGACTCTTGCATATCAATGTTAACCAACTGTGCTATACTAACTAAGTTGTACATCATTTATACAATGAAATGCATGGGAATAAATATGCACTCATTGATTTTGACTTGTGTCATTGAACTTGGGTAATAGCCCCCCACAAGCTGGTCGGTACATGTCAATGAGGCTAAGCTTGGAGCCTAGATGATTAAATAGTCCAAAATGGAGTGCCTTGGTGAAGATCTCTGTGATTTGGTGCTCTATGGGAATTGGAAGGAGATGGATTAGGCCAAATTGGATCTTATCCTAGACCATGTGGCAATCCATCTCGATATGTTTGGTTCTCTCATGGAAAACAGGATTGGTGGCAATGTACATAGCTAAGACATTGTCACAAAAGATAGGGAATGACTCAGAAACACCAACCATGAGATCCTTTAAGAGAAATGAAAGCCATAGAGCCTCACAACTAGCCACAGCAAGTGCTCTATATTCAGCTTCAAAGGAGCTGCGTGCCACTGTCAGTTGCTTCTTGCATTTCCACGAGATTAATGCTTGGCCAATGAAGAAACAGAAATCAGTCACAGAACACCTTGTGTCCACGCATGAGCCCCAATCAGATTTAGCAAAACAGGTCACCTTAAGATCAGAAATAGCCTGGAAGAACTAACTAGCTGCAGGTGCTGACTTAAAATATCGGAAGATCCTCCTAGCATCTTGATAGCATTACACCATTAGATTAGCCAAATATTAGCTCAATTGACTTACAGCAAAGGATATGTCAGGATGTGTGCTACTGAGATATAATAATTTGCTAATGATTCTTCTATATGAGGAAGCCTCCTCAGATAGTACACTTCTTGACTTTTGCAACTTGAGAGATGCATTAATGGGGGTAGATGCTGGTTTGGCAACTAACAAACTAGCATCTTCAAGCAATCCAAGAGCATACTTTCTTTGGAACAAGGTAATTCCTTTTGAGGATTGAGCAACCTCCATGCTTAAAAAGTATCTGACGTCTCCAAGGTACTTAATTGTGAATCTGTCACATAGAAGTTGCTTGACACTATTAATCTCATGGATGTCATTGCCTGCTAACAACAAGTCATCAACATATTGGTATAGCAATAAACTTGTTAGAGACAGATTTAACAAATAAGGAATAGTCAGCTCTGGATTGGGTGTAGCCACAAGATAAGAGGGCCTTAGTAAGCTTGTAGTTCCATTTGTCTAGTAGCCTGTTTGAGGCCATACAAGAATTTTGGGAGCTTACAAACTTGGCAAAGAAAAGGCGGAGTTACACCCGAAGGAAGGGTCATGTAGACTTCCTCATGCAAGTTCTCATGTAGGAAAGTAGTGTTAATATCCAACTGCTTCAAGTGCCATTAGTTGGCAGCAGCTAGAGCAAACACAACCTGAATTGTGGTCATTTTGACAATAGGGCTGAAGGTCTCGAAGAAATCAAGGCTTTCAGTTTGTGTGAAGCCTTTAGCAACTAGGCAGGCCTTGTGCCTTTCTACTAAGCCATCAAGGTTGTATTTGGTTCTCAAGACCCAATTGCAGCTTATAGCTCTCTTACCAAGAGGTAGTTCAGTTAGAACCCTAGTCTTATTCACACTTAAGGCAGTTAATTTAGCATCAATGGCCATACGCTAGCATTCATAAGCCACAACAACTTTATATGTGGTTGGTTCTGGTTGAGTTGAGATGGTAAGGGAGAAGGCTCGAAATTTTAGTGAGGTTAGCAAAACTTACCACATGTGATAGAGGATATGTGGCCTTTGAGGACAATAGGCTCTGAGCTTGTGTGGCAAGATTACAATGGCACTCCTTAAGCTAGGTAGGAGGCCTTATGACCCTGGAGGATCTTTTAACTTGTATTGAGTCATTAGTTGAAAGGTTAGATGACAGAATGGAAGGGCTGGCAAGGTGATTAGCGTAACACTTATTCATAATAAAGTTAATAACACAACTTTACATAGAAAGTTCGGAGTTGGACATTAATACATATAGATACAACACAGAGCTCAGCAGCAAAAGTAAAGTTCTGCTTGCCATAAACTAAACATTTTTAAGCCGATAATAAAACTACAATTTATTTAATTACAACTTCACATATTTTTGGCAGCTGGAAGAGTCCACTTTCCTCTAGGGGGTTATTTGACTAATCTAAAACCACCAGAAATAGAGTGAGAATTGAAAATTCTCAGTAGATAATTATTAGTTCTAAAGCATTTGAACTATGATGGTTCTAGCTGTATCTTAGCATGGAAATCTGCATGGCTACTGTATCATAATTTCATCACATTACTTATAATCAAATCATAATTCATAACATTATGAGTAGTAAATGCTAAGAGAAGTATATGCTATGCATACATAATGTGGCAAGTATTAATATAATCTCATGTCTACTTTTAAGTTTCACTTTCGCTGTCTGGGCTTACACATTATCAGAAGGCCTTCAGTGAGAATTCCTATTCTCTGATGTTACTTATAACATCGTGATAACAAAGCGAGACTTTTATGTCACACTAACTAAGACAGATAACATACAAGGATCTTATATCTTATCCCTTTGCCTTCTTAGCGGTTAGCGACAAATTTTAAATATATTCTTTCAAAATACTTACTTGCCTTAATATATAAATTCACAATAAATATACAAATGCATAAACTTAAGTTATAAATATAACTTAAATAAAATACTCAGGTAACATAAGATAAACAATAATTTGAATAATAAATTTATCTCATAATAAATTAAATAATAACTCATAGAATCAATAAGTGGAATAAAATATACAAACTATAAATTAATTCATAAGTTTAAAATAATCGAAGTGTGCAAAGACTTAAATAATATAAACTTGAGTAAAATAAATAATATAATATTTCAATAAAACATATTATAATGATAATTAATAAGGAGTAATAATATAAAAGAATATAAAATACTTGGAATAGTAACTAAAATAAATTGCAATAAGATAAATATTGAGCAACTTTAATGTAAGGAAAATAATAATATAACTTGGAATAATAAAATAAATTGCAGTGAATAAATAATAAAGAGCAACAATATAAAAAATATCAAACAAAACAGTTTGGAATAAATTACAATAAGGAGACATCAAATAAAATAACTTTGAATATAACATAAACTACGATAGTGAATAATAATGAGTAAAATAATATTAAATAACATAACTTGCGAAGAGTAAATATAGTCATGATTTTACTTCACAAATGATTTTATTATCTACCTCTAATTATCACAAAAAAATGGTATGTGTACACTGAGCTTATTCCTTCTTTTGTTTACTGTCCTCGTTTTTTTTCTCTTCTTTCTTTCTCCCCCTCTCTCTCTTTTCTCTCTTTGCTGACAGTAAATTCCTTCTCTCTTTCCTTCTATTACTACACTCACGATTTTTCTCAATTCTTAACTGTGAGGCGTGAATCAACACATTCCCCCTATTTATAGAATTTTGCAGTTTCACAAAATATCATCTATGACGTTTGTCATTTATTATCGTGTTTAAAAGTCTTTTACTCTATCTTTATGCTATTGACTTTAGTCCCCATCTTTATTATTATTTTGTTTTTTAAAAAAGTTTTTCTAAAGTCTTTATGTAAGACCCTCTGAGTCTTCTTCTTCTTTTTATACATATAATATTATTATATTATTATCTTAATTTATTAGTTTTATCTATTCTATCTTTAGTAAAATATTTAATTAATAGTTAATTTTATTTATTATTTTAAATGGAGTAACATATTTTAAAGTTATCATTGTTAATTTATAGTCTTCTTTTAGAAAGTTAATATATATAAATTAATTATTTGATCAATCAATTATTGTTAAATTAACTTAAACAAATCAAATAAATTAATTTGTTCTACAAAAATATTTTATAATGGAGGAGATGTTACAATTAAGGGATGCAAATTGGATAGAATGAGTAGTGGGCGAGGTTGATGAATGTGTGATGTTGTGAGGTGGGGGAGAGGCAACAAGTTGTGAAGGGGTTGGTGAAATGGTAGTTGGTGATGATGATATGAGTTTTCTAAAGTCTATACGTAAGACTCTTTGAGTCTTCTTCTTCTTTTTATACATATAATATTATTATATTATTATCTTAATTTATTAGTTTTATCTATTCTACCTTTAGTAAAATATTTAATTAATAGTTAATTTTATTTATTATTTTAAATGGAGTAACATATTTTAAAGTTATCATTGTTAATTTATAGTCTTCTTTTAGAAAGTTAATGTATATAAATTAATTATTTGATCAATCAATTATTGTCAAATTAACTTAAACAAATCAAATAAATTAATTTGTTCTACAAAAATATTTTATAATGGAGGAGATGTTACAATTAGGGGATGCAAATTGGATAGAATGAGTAGTGGGTGAGGTTGATGAATGTGTGATGTTGTGAGGTGGGGGAGAGGCAACAAGTTGTAAAGGGGTTGGTGAAATGGTAGTTGGTGATGATGATGTGAGTACAAAGAATAGGAAAGAGTAGTAATGTTGGTCAAAAGTTTGCTGTGAGGGTTGAGGTGATGGAGAGTTGAACAAAGGTAATTATGTGCTAATATGAAAAGAAAATAATGATTCATGAAACACAACATATCTAAATAAGAAAACTTCTTCACTTTTCTGATCAAATAGAATATATCCTTTTGTTCCCTTTTGAAAGCTAAGAAAAGCACATTGTTGAGCCTTAGGATCAAACTTCTTTCTTTGAGCAATGGAAGTGGTTGCATAGCATAGTGAGCCAAAAATTCTTAAATGAGTTAGAGTTGGTAATTTTTCATGCAAAATATGATAAGAACTATGATTATCTAATTTGACACTAGGAATTCTATTCAGAATGAACACAACATGTCTGATTGCAAAATTCCAAAAACAAAGTAGCAACTTGGATGGAAACATTAAAGACCAAGCAATGTTCAAAATGTGTTGATGTTTTCTTTCAACTATAACATTCTATTGTGGGGTCTTAGGGTAGGAAGTTTGATGAATAATACCAATGGAGTGAAAGAACTTAGTCATTTGAAACTCTTTACCATTATCATACCTAATGATCTTAACTGATGTATTAAATTGTAATGTAATCATTTTGACAAACGATTGTAAAAGTTGCCTAGCCTCATATTTAAGTTTCATGAGATATATCCAAGTAAATCTTGATTTGTCATCAACAATGGTAAGATAATATTTTATGACCAAAAACTGAAGGAATGCCAAATGGACCCTAGCTATCAATATGAATTAAATCAAAACACATGAGATTTGGAGCAACTAATTGAAAAGGGTAATTTATTATTTTATTTTTGCAAAATTACAGATTTCACAATGTTTATTTGCTTGATTTCAAGATATGAAAGGAAAATGGGAATGTAAAACTTTTAATTTGTTATGAGATGGGTGACCTAATCTAGCATGCCACAATTTAGAATCATTATTGGAACTACAAGTTAGCAAACATAAAGGGTGCAGGAGGGGACTTAGTCTAGGCAAAAGAGATGCTCTTGGGTTCTTACAACTGTATTGTTTACAAGCCACCTTTGAGTTCACCAACACCAATCGTCCTCAATGAAACATGATCCTGAATCACACAGGAAGTTGTAGAAAATGTGAATTGACATTCAAGATGAGAGATAAGCTTGGATACTAAGATAAGGTTACATGAAAACTAAGGGATATATAGGACATTAGTGAGGTAAAAGTCATTCGAAAATATAATGGTTCCAAAGATGTAAGTGATAATCTTACTGTCGTTGGGTAATTGGACTGAGATAGGTGGTATTTTCTTGTAGCTATGAAACTTGGATAAGGAGAAACAGACATAGTCTATAGCTCCTATGCCCAAAATCCATTCTGAGGTGTTGGTGCTAAAAAAAAATACATTACCTAAGGCTAGTTGAGAAGCAATTTGATTGGTTGTGTGTATGGGTTAGGAATGTTGTGACTCAGAGTGTTGTAGCAAGGCAAGGAGCTTCATTAGCTATTCCTTCGTGAAAATGAGTTCCTATGGATCTACCTAACCCTTTCCCTTTTGAGAGATATAATCAATAGTAACCTCTTCATCAACTTCTTTTGAGGTCATGTTGTTTATAGAGCTCTTTTGTTTCATATGAAGGGGAAATCCATGTTTCTTACATCATGTTTCTATAGTGTGACTAGCCTTTTTGTAGTAAGTGTAGACCTTTTGAGATTGCCCCCTTCCACCAGCATTCACGGGTTGTCCTCTCATTCCCTTTCCTTTGGCTTAACCTCTACCATAGGATGCTGATTGATCACTAGTGTTCAAGAAGGCTCTTGGATCTGAAATTTCATTATACATTTGTCTTTCTTGTTGTGTTAGTAAAGAAAAGGCAATGTTGATATCAGGAAATGGCCTCATCAGCATAATCTAGGACCTAACATGTGCACACTGCTCTTGAGTCCTCTTAAAAATCTTAGAATATAGTGTGTGTTTGGGAAAGTTGTGAGATTAAAATTATTTCAACAATCGTTTATTTATATAATCGCTTTTTAATATAATCGCTTATATAAAAATCAATTTATGTTTAGATATTTTAGCTGAAAATTAGTTTTAAAATAATTTATTTTGTTTGGGTTGTATTAAAAAAGTTGCTTTTATATGGTAAAATTACTAAAAAAGGTATGAAATGATTATTTATATTATATAATATTTGTTATTTAGGGTCAATTTAGTAAAAATATAGCAATTATGAAATAATCAACTTCTACTTATAATTATAAGCTCCAAAAAATTGCTTATGCTTATAAGCTATTTTTCAGCTTAAAATTATCAGCTTTAGATTATAATCTATTTTCACTTTTTGAACCAAACATGATTAATTTTTCAAAATAGCTTTTTTTAAAAAAAAAAAATTGTTTTACAAGGTACCCAAACATGCACATAGTGATTCGCTTATAATCTCTCACTACTCCAAGGCCACATGTGCACTGGCCAACACATGGACATCCTGGAATTAGCCTGAAGTCATCCAATTCTTCCCAAACTGATTTCAACTTAGTGAAATAGGAAGTGATTGATAAGCCTCCTTGCTTAACAGCAAATAACTCTTCTCATAATATAGCTATTCTAAACATGTCGTCTTGGTAATATCTATGTTTCAGATCTCTGCATAGCTTAGAGGCTATTTCTATCCAAAGAATACTTTGTAGAATTTTGGGGCTCAATGACTAATGAATCCAGGAGAGTACAAAAGTATTGCATCTATCCCAAGCCAAAAACAAAGGATCATGCTTAGGAGGCTTAGGGATTAAACCATCAAGGAAAGCTAATTTGTTCTTTGCTTTCAATGCTATTCTCATAGCTTTGGCCCAAACATTATAGTTTTGAGTAGTGAGTTGAATTGAGTTAAGACAGATTCCTGGACTCTCACTAGAATGCAAATAAAAAGGACTCGCAAGATCAGCCATTGGATTGTAGAACTAACCTTACAGTAGCATATGATTTAGATTTTGACCTTGAAGAAAATTTAGATTTTGACCTTGAAGAGGAACTTGCATCAAATTCGAATTCCTACCAACATGAGGAACTTGCATTAGATTCGGATTCACACTAGGAGGAGGAACTTGCATCAGGTTAGGATTTACACTAATATGAGGAACTTGCATCAAATTTGGATTTCGATTCTGCAATGGAGCATGCACCATATTTGGATTATGGTTCTGCAAAGGAGCTTGATTCACCATGGTGTCCTGATTCACCATAGGATCTAGATTCGCATTTGATTCTTGTTCGGCCATTGGAATTGAAATTTTGAACCTAAAGGCTCATGATACCATAACAAATGTGGATCAAAACATGAATTAGAAATGAAATGAAAGGTTCACAACAGTGTGAACAAGAGAGAAGAAAAGAGAACTCTCTGAGAATTGATTGTGAATTTTGGAGAAATGAATCACTCACTAAAAATGGATGTTTACAAGTTATATATACAAGTATCGATTGCTTGCAATGGAAACAATGCAAGCAACTCATTAACTACCATAGTAATAGAAAGTGCTAGCTAAACTAAAATTGAAATTGCTAGCTAAGCTAACTTACAAAACTAACTCTTTCTCATCAATGTTAACTAACTGAGCTATACTAACTAAGCTATACATCATTTATACAATGAAAGGCATGGGAATAAATATGCACTCATTGATTTTGACCTGTGTCATTGGACTCAGGTAATGTATAAAGAGGCAATTTATATATTTTATTTGCTTTTGCAAATGATTTGGTTTTTACTATTTTATTACCATTAAATTTAAAATTATAGGGCATACAAATCCAGGCTATAATTAAGAAACAATTAATCAACAAATATAAAAATGTTGTGCATTAAGGAAAGGTTTATACGTTTGCTAATTTTGCTATTGGTCCCAATATTGGTCAATTCAAGACTACAACACATCAATTTAGAATTATTTTTCCTATTGCACTCTAAATGTGAAGGAGATAACATATATATGTTTAGAGTGCAATTGATCTCATATAATAACATAATTGATATTACCCTTGATAGAGCCTTCTTAAAAGGTAGATTCCTAAACATTGTCCAAATTTTAAGCAAGTATTTTAAAAATAACCTTGTAGTAAAAGAATTTATTTTCCAGTTTACAAGGTATTTTATAGATGTTATTTGTTGCATCAATGGTGAAGTTAAATTTGATGATTGTGATAAAGAAAAGAAGAGAATATCATTTTCTCATCTA
This sequence comes from Pterocarpus macrocarpus, assembly GCA_031439585.1. Classification (NCBI taxonomy): domain Eukaryota; kingdom Viridiplantae; phylum Streptophyta; class Magnoliopsida; order Fabales; family Fabaceae; genus Pterocarpus; species Pterocarpus macrocarpus. The sequence goes on along the minus strand of CM062513.1, from coordinate 27,749,237 downwards.
CTTGCTAAGTAAGAATTACTCATTTTTCATCATAAACAATAATAATTCAATTTATATTCATAAATCCTATTCATTTATACAGAGAATGAGTGCTAAATTGTACTTAAACATTAACACAATCCTCGTACTCCAATTTCATGTAAAAAAAAGAATTTGCAAATTAAAAAGGAGTATAGTGAAGTGATATTTATATAATAAAGATTGAAGGCAAAAACATATGAATGTAAAGTACATAAAGCATTTTCTTGTGCTTAGCTACGAATAAAGCATTTTCTTATGCTTAGCTATGCCCAACAAAATGATATCATCATGGGTGAAGGCTCACATCTGATCTAATGAAAAGGTGCGTTGATGCAACCAATAATCATAGTCTACCATAAAACACACTTTCTTGCTCTCTCTCTCTCTCTCCCCTATCAATTTCTCATTTCCCACCTCTTTCTTCCTCTCCTTCCCTTCTCATTGGCACCACTACCCACCTTCCGGCACTAGAACCATGGCATTGACCAGTCAACATGGAGGGCCTGCTTGGGCGGTGCCGATGGCCCGTCGAATAGCAAGAAACGAGAAATCAAGCAGTGGTGCGAGACACTTCTGCAGAGGTGGTGTGAGAAACGAGTGATAGTGCTCCCAGCCTTTAATGTTATCTTTCCACATTCCATGGCCCCATGCTTTTGCCTTCAAGTTCCCATGACATATAGACAAAAGTCAAGCCCCCATATTTCTAATGGGATGATGCTACCCCCACCGGCAAAACCAGGCCAAGGAAAATGCACGATAGCATCAATGTTGTTGCAGTGAGAGACAAGCAGTGGTGGTGCGAGATACATTCACAATTAAGTGTTACTGGCCACCAGAGTGATGGAGGATTCTATCACAAGAGCACAATCACTGACTCAACCTTGTCACGTGCGCTCAAAGCCGACACCGTTGTGGTTGTCATGGCACGAAGTTGCTATCACATTTAGCCATTGTAGAAGGAGGAGAAAGAAAAAGGATACAATGGTGGGATTTGATGTTGGCATGGTTTTTGTTTTTGGGGTGGGGGGAGGATGGCATTGAGGAGCAAGAATGAAACTTCTAGGTTAGGGAGATAATTTGGGCTCTACTAAGGTGTATTATCAATAATTGGTCTATAGATATACTCTCAGATATAGAGCATGGGATTTCAAGGTGCTTGGCACACCTTCTTTAGTACGGTGCTTGTGAGCCTTCACCTATCAACATGCCAGACTTCACTATCTATAAAACTTTAATACACTTAATTTAAAACGATTAATATTTAAACTATGCAACATATTTAAAAAATAACATATAAAAATAAACTAAAATATTGTGTATTGAGTACTTAAAAGCATAACTGCATCAATTATTAAAGGTATTTATATTTTTTTAAATTATATAAAAATATCTTAAATAATAATAAATTTAGTTTATTAATAATAAATTTAATTTATTAGTTTTTGATTTTTAAGATATTTATACTCTTAAATACTCTTGCAACTAAAAGGCCTTCCTAATAACAATTTTTTAGTGTAGCTTATTTGTTGAATTAATTTTTAACTTACTCAAAAATTGTAATAACTATTAAAAATTAAAACAATTAAACAATTAAACAATTTCATTATTCAATAAAAACAAATTTCCATTCACATATTTTACTATTAAAATTGAAAAATCATGTATATTATATTTTCAACAAAAGCTAGTTATTAAGCATATTTGTTATCCATATCGACAATTTTAATCACTTATCTTAAACATTATTGAAGTGTACTTTCTATTGAATATAATCGATATTTCTTTTTGATTAATAGAATCAAATCATATTAAGAAAGGTTTAAACTCATACATACATAATCCAGAATATTAACATCGATGTACATTAGTTAATTTATATACGTTTTTTTCTTTGTCAAAATAATTAAGTGTCAGATATTTTCATATTCTTTGTTGCATCTAAAAAATCTCATTAGAAATAAACAAGCAAAACTAATTAAAACTCAAATGATTTAGCATAGCAAAAAAAGAATAAAGAGAAAAAAAATGAAAAAAGAAATGATATTTATATATCATTTGATATTGAAAATTATACGTAAAAATAGCAGAAAATTTATGTTGATTAATGGAAAGTCAAGAAATGAAATTAATTTTGATGTATAATTTTTTATAATATTATTTAATTAAATATTTTTATTTATAAAATTTTTAAAATAATAAATAATTAATTCAAATATTTTTATTAATATAATAATATATAAGTCAAATTTTTTATTAATCAACGTGAATTTTTTACTATATATTTACGTAAAGCTCAGTATAAATTAACGTATTTATGTATGCGCAAATTAACGTATTTAAGTATGCGCAAATGCTATTACCGAAGAGACAAGATAGCTTAACAGATGAAATGGGATGAGAATCAGACGTGTCAAACCCGAGGGTCATAACAGGCACTACAAATTGCCGATTGCCAATTGTACGGGCGCTGCGCTGTGCTGTTGAGTCTCGGACACATATGTGGGCCCACACTTTCCCGCCGATTCATTCACACGACCAATTTCCATTTCATTCCCAAGCTGAATTCTGTTACCTTCTTCACCTTTCCCATCACAACATAACTCATCACAACCCAACCTGCATATAAATACCAGAATCATCAAATCGAATCAAATCAACATACTGCTCACTCCATGATGTCACTGCCACTGTCACTATGCCATTGAAAAGCTTTCTCCGGCGGAGACTACTCTCTCTGCTTCAGCCATGGCTGAGAGAAGATCCCGAGCTCGACCTCCAGTTAGGGTTCCGTCACTCTCTCGCCGTCGCCGAGAACCTCCGCTTCGACGTCGCGGTTCTCAACCAGCTCTTCGATTCCCCTTCTTGCCTCTTCCTCAAGGACCTCACAATCGAACGCGTCACCCTTCGATTCTCACCCTGGCACTCACCGGCCTTCGCGATCGAAGTTCACGGCGTTCGCGTCGTGCAAGCTTTCGAGTTCGTCGCTCGCTGCGAACGCTTTTTTTTTCTTCGCAGTTTCTTCTTCTTCTTCTTCCTTTTTTTTTGGTTGTGGTGCATGGCGTTTCGTTAACTGGCGTGGCTGTTTGGTTTTGAAGGAAGCCGGATGAGGAGGTACGTGCGAGGCGGCTGCGATCGTCGAAGTTTGATTATTCGGATTATCTGAGAAAGAAACTTGAGGTGCTTGATCCTGAGGTAATGTCTGACCGAATTCCACTGTAAGATAGAGGTTTAGGTTACTATTCAATTTGTTTCAATTCACGGTCAGGTGGATGAATTGGTGAAGCTTCGTCTAGGTTGTTAGTATAATAACGGATTATCCTACGATTAAATGTGATTGAAAATAATTGATATAATTTCTGAAAGTTACGTTACCTGGTATTATTTATATTATATACTCATACTGATTTGCTTGCTGGTGGGAATACTATGCTTTAGATTAAAGTAGTTTGAATCTTTTGTTCCGTTAGATAAGCTATATGAACGAATGGAGAATAGTACTGAAACTACTTAATTTTATTGAAGGTGGAGAACTGAACGGTGGTGGCTGTCTCAATCTCATGTTTAGCCATTTATCTTTATATGCCTTTATAATGGGGGAATGGTATACAACTAGGGAAGGCAAGGTTACTTGGTGGTGACATTTTTGTTAAAATCTCGTTTCCAAACCTAAAGTCTTAAGATTTTACAATTTTAAAGCACAAAAACTCGTTAGATTTCAGATAAAATCCTATCAAAAAGCGTTTTAAAACATTGAAATCCTTAAAAAAGTGCTTTTAAGTAACAATTTTATGTTTTCAGGTATTTGAGTCATTAGGTTGGTTTTTGTTGGTTTAATGGGTTTTGGTTCTCTCAAAATTGGGTTTAGACATGGGTTAACCCAGTCTATTAGGACAACAAAAGGAGTTTTATTGTCATTTTTATTAGAGAACATGTCACACTATTACCTCCATTGATCATCATTGTTTGTCTCATGCGGTCATGCTATCAGTTTGTTGCTCTATGCCCTCCACATCCCACATTGCTCTACACCTCTACTTCCATTTGCATTATATTATAGAATTTTATTAATTAATACTTTAATTTGAGTTGAAATTTTTATTTAAGTATAATAATTTTATATATACATTACATGTTTTTAATAATATGTAAAATCTACGTTTTTCCGTTTCACTTTTAATTTACCCAACGTTTTTTTTTTTTTGTTGAAAACTGATTCGTTCAAAATGGTAAAATGATCATTTGGGATTGATATGTCATGTGTTCTTTGAATTGAAAGTGAGGGAGATAGATATCTAACCTGCGAACTATTTGTTGTTAGCTTTAGCATGAGGAATAAATTTTTTTAATATGATATCATTATGTTCATCTACTGTCACCTTTTGTTTGGATTTTAGGGCTGTTCTTTGCATCATGTTTTGGAGAGGATCTTATTTGCTGATCCTGAAAGAAAAGATTTTACAACATCTTTCGTGAATCTTATTATGAAGAACTCTCATCTAGAGGCACATTGCATTCATGTGGAGGTTCAGTTTCCCATCTTTAGTGATGAATTTATGTGTTTTGGGGAAATAAAGGAGTTTAGTGCAAGATCTAAGCATCTGGATCAGAAATGTCTTCTTAGAGGTTTTCTTAGTACAATTTTCATTCGAGTGCGAGAGGGCTCGTATATATTAAATGGCATTGGATTCAGGGTCAGATTTATTGGAAAAAATCAGGTAGACTGTGCTTTGCTTTCCTCTGATCTGCGCATTTTCATTACATTAAGAGATCTTAAGCTGGCAGATTGCACTCTGTGTTTTCCACAAGTAGCCTTTTCTTTTTCTCCTGATGACATTTCTGTATTTCTAGTTTTTGACAAATTGCTATCTGATAAACACAATGAAGCTAGAAGTGCTAGAGAATTATGGAGAATAGCTGCCAACAAAATTGGCTATGTGACTGTAACTCCTAGGTTATCATTGCGAAGATTAGTTGGTGTTGTAGGTCAGTGGAGACACTATGTTGATGCTTATGAGAATATCTTGCTGCTAATTGGATATTCTTCTGGGAACATATGGAAAAAGTCCACTTCTAAGATGTCTCAGAGCAAACCAGATTTCAATTCTGCTAGATACCATTGGGAGGTGATATCTGACATCGAGAAAAAGTTACCTGTTGAAGGCATAGCACTGGCAAGGCGAATAGCCTGTCACAGAGCAGCATTGAAAGTTCCGTCCGATTGTCACGAGGAATGCATGAACACAAGTAATTTCTTTTGCACTTTTCTTTTTGTATTGACACTTATATGGAAAGTGATCTCAAAGATAATCCATTGTCTAGTGAACGTATTCTTTGGGAAAAAAATAGTGCAAAATCCAGATATTGATGGATGTTTGGGAAGTCTTACTAAAGATCCTTATCAAAGGCGTTGTTTTGTGCTGAACTTTGGGAAAATCATAATAACATGTTCCCAAATCAATGAAATTCAATCATCTGTATATGAAAAGTTACAGTCACATGCTGGGATTGCATACTCAGATTTCCTTTCAATATGTTTCTGTATTGACGCTTTGTTACTAGTATCTGTGAAAGATATTCTTGAACAGAGAGTCTTTCTATCATGTGGACAAATGAAGGTTGAACCTGCACCTTCGACAGTATCAGCAGCAGCAAGTCCAATGAATATGCTTAATTCAGCTGAAGGAAGTGAAAAGGAAGGTATTAATCATATGGAATCAATTTTATGGGTTGAACCTGCAAAAATATTTCTCCTATCAGAAACTAATTTGGCCCAGGCTGAAGATTCTTGTGATTCTTATATTCAAAGCTTTATGGGAAAATTGTCTGTGAGTTGGAAAGGAATTTGCAGTAGGTTTAGTGAAAGTGAGATCGAGTATTCTGAAAATCCATGCCTTCTCTATAAGTTTGAGATATCTTCCACATATCAAGATGATAAGAATCCATATTTTGGGTTTTGTGAGTGTGGTTTAATGCTAGGAAAATTAAATTTAGTTTTGACTCATTTTTCAGTATCATCTGTGTCTCTACTTGTTAGTCAGATACAACATGCCATTTGCTGGGAGGACAAGAGGGAAGCATCCGTTGGTCTGGATTTTGTGCATAGAGCAGAAAATGCTTGGGTCAACAAATTTGAGTATTATTCCAAAGGATTGATTATGACCTTGCTTCAAAAGCTTCCACAGAAACACATCCATTTTGGAGCATTTGTTGATGGTCCTTTTGTAAGATTTTCACTCAGAAGGGAGGCCAATCTTGGTGTTCAAGGCAATAATGACATTGTCAGTCAGGATAATTTTGACCTCACTTTTGATTTCCATGAGATTGAATTGGCTGTTGGTTCGCCTTCATTATTTGATGTGGCACCATTGATAGGTCAGATGGGGCTTGATGATGCCAAAGCAGATTGTATTACATTGGAACCTCATTTGATTGATATTCCGAAACCCCATAATGATAAGTATGCATCCTCAGGAAAGATTTCAACCGGTTCCTATCTTCATCTAAATGGCTTAAATGTTTATTTGGAGAAGTCAGCAGAAAAACATCAGATTCAACTTTTTGTAGTGAAACCAATCACCATACAGATATTATCATTCAGGTAGGATCTTGGGTACAGGCAGGGCTTTATTTTCATTACCCCCCATCTTATGATGATGGTCCCTATTGTGGGTTCTTTTATCTTGATGAATTCTGTTTCTTTTGTCTCTGGTTTATCTGTTTTCTGTGACGTTTTTGTTTATGGTTTTAATTGAAGTTTGAAATGATTCTGAGGCTACTTACATATACATATACATATACATATATACATATATATACATATACATACATATATATATTATGTATATGTATATATATGTATGTGTTTGTATGTGTGTGTGTATAGCTTAAAATTTGAAAATGTCCTTGGACTTGAATGAGTCAGGTCTGGTTTTGGCCTCCTAGATAGAAGCTTCATGTGATATTAACTGATTCTTGTCCTCTTGACTTTGGTCTTATTTGTGTTAGGTACATATCAATTAAATTTCTGTTAATGAAAATGGCCATCTCTTCTCGAATTTTGAGGTAGCTTAGCTTTTCACAGTTGTGGAATATTTTGTTTTGTCCATTTGGACAAGCATTTGATATGTTTGCCTAACTTGGATGTCTTTCCGCTGACCTTTTTCAGATGTTTTGAGGGTAGAAAGGAGAACTAGGTGCTTTTTAGTTTTGCACTTTCAGCAATGTGGGTGATGCATTTAGTGGAAGTGAAATGCCAAAACTTTTACCTGATATATCTTCATTCTTCTTTTTTATATGACATGCCTGTTTTCGTTGCCTCTTTGTTGGGGTTTCAGGTCATGGTTTATTAAGGTATTTTTGTTGTCCAATATGTATAGGGATTGGTTTGCTCTTTTGAGCTGATGTTTCTTATCTTCCTTTTCACCTTTTATTTTTGGGTTGCTTGTTGTTCCCTTCCTGTTAGGAGTTTCGTCCAGCATTTTACTCTCTCTTGCTCTCTCTAAGCAATTGTAAAGAGACCACACTTCCTTTCTCTTTAATGAATTTTTTCTTATTGACTTTAGCTGGTGCTGCAGGTGTAGAGAACATAGAGAGTGTATTGACCTTTGTGGTATTATGTTGTATGCCTGGGACCTTAGTCTGTGGCCGTCTTTATGAAAAAAGGCTGCATGGTGCATGATCATATCAATGTAACTTACATTAGAAACAGTTTTGTCTTACTCTGTCGCACCTCTCTTTAGCTTGGTTATGTGCTCCTAAGTCAGTGTCAGAGTTGTGGTATATGCTGGAGGCAGAAAGTATGTCACAGACAACATATAGTTACTTTAGCCTCTGCTTTTTGTGGCGTACATGGTTGTTGAGGGTTTTTTTTCTTTTTTGAATAGACATTATATTGAGTAAGGAGAAGGCCAAAAATAGTTCAATTAAGATGTCCTTCAAATGAGATCATAATAAAGGAAATAACAAGTTGTAGATGCTGATGTAAGTGAGCCAGTTTAAAAATTCAAAACTCTACGGTCAAATGTACCATTTGGACAATTAATGAGATTAATGCCAATGGAATGGTGCAGATTCATAGACCTCTCGCATCCATTTCCCTTCATATGCATTCTATGTGTAAGGGTAGTTAGGAAATGGGTGGCCGTTTATCATGGAGTAATCTGTGTGGTGTTCTTGTTGAATATTGGTTTCGTCCTTCCACCATGGAGTAGTTTCTCATGATGTGTTTTAAGAGTTCCAAAAAGAATGGAGTGGCTAGAACTTTATGGCAGTGTGGCATCTATGCTATTATTTGGTAATGCATACATTTGTAAGGGCAAATCTTTGCTGTTTCCTATGTTAAGATATAGTTTATGTTTATAGTGTCTCTCTGGTGTTCCTTTAAGGGAGTTCCCTTCTCTGATATACAGAGACATTGGAGAGCTTTGTTACCCTTTTGAGCCCACTAGGCTTACTGTTTTCTTTTTGTCTATCTGTTTGGGATGATATCTTACCTCCCTCCTTTGTCGCCGTTTCTTTCTTTTCTCTCTATTAAAATTCTCCTCCATAGTCCTGCTGTATATTCATTGAATAAGTATCATTCCAACAAGCAGAAACATGTAACAATACATTCAGAAATTTTCTCCCACAATATATACTGGGACTAAAACTTCTGTTTTGTTTGTCTTTCCTTTTAGATAGAGGTGTATTACTATTAGCATAATTGAAAATCATGATTTTCCTTTAGTTTTCACTGTATGATACAGTTGCTTATATATCGTGTATTCTCTTGTGAGTCAGAATTTTTTTATGCTTAACAATGTCTTGCTGTGATTCGGATTGTGATTTGATTGTTAATTTGACACTGCAGGGATTACATATATTCCTTGAGCACAACAATGTCTGCCTTTTCGGCTGCTTTGGACATAACAGTTGGAGGGTTCACTGTTTTCTCATTTTTGGATGAGGTGTATATGATTTGTAAGGTGATAATTTTTTTATTTTCCCTAGTTAAGTCAAATCATATTCATTGTCTTTTTATGTAGTACAACTGATAGAGTGATCAAGTAGTTTAGTGTAGGTCTGATTGTAGAGGATCTAGTCCTCAAGGGACAACTGTCACTGGTAGTTAGAAGTAACAGAAACCTAACTTTACAGCTGTACTTTCCCGCCAAAATCCCCTTACCTTTGTACTATAAATACTCTCTTGTATGCCTCAGGTGATCATAATTCAGATTCACACTTTCTCACATATCTCTCTGAATCTTTCACTCACTCTCTCTCTCTCTCTCTGTGTGAATCTATTAACAACTATGCAGGAGTAAATTCATCTTCAAAAAAGTATTAGGAATGGCCTAACTATTTTAATTAGATTTTTATAATTTATGATGTGTAAATTATTTTGTATCTTGCCCTGCCGGTATTCTAATTGTTTTTAGGAACTCCCTTATTCTTGTGTTGTATCCGGCACTGGCATGGTGGTCCTTGTATCCTAAGTATCATAGCTTTAGAAGGTGCTTTGGATGTTGAAGGGCTTTATCAAGTATGAAATTCACTCTTTTCAAACACTGAAGTAGTAATAATGATATTTTTTTGACTCTGGTTATTGTTGCTTTCTTTTTCTCGTGTGCAAGGAAGTATTTAGTAAATGCAGTTCTATGGTAATTTATATATGTATGTTACCAAGTTATCACTAAAGGATCTTTCTCCTGTATGACAGGCAGTTGCAAGTTTGTCATCTGTGGTATCGTATCTGTTCAGTAGCTTTGAAGATGTTGATTGCCAACATCCGGAAATTATGAATCAAGAAGCATTGTTTGCAGAACCTGATAGCTGTGAGGCAACTATGCAAGGAGCTTTACTGACAAATAATATCTGCCCTTTTTATATTAACGGGACTTGCAGATTCAAGTCTATGGATGTCATTCTTCATAATTCTAGGACAGGTTATAATGGGGAGAGTCGTACCAGAAAGTTTGACTTTTTAACTGGCAACACATTGGCTGTGCAGAAGTTGCCTGACTGTGGAATTTGGATTTCTATTCAGCAGGCCACTGTTGTAGTATCCGGTGAAGATGGGAAAATGGATCTGTTCACTGATTTATCAGGAATCATGTCTTTTGTTTTTGCGTACAGGAACTCAATTGGTAACAACAATGATCATATTGTACTTGAAAATTTGCTATTGCAATCTGTTGAATGTTTACATGAAATATCTCTTTCTGGTTGCACGTTTAGTTTATGCCTGGGTCTCGATCAAAACACTTCATCTTCAGGAAATGAGATCAAAACATTTGGTAACTCTAATTCTGATGGTAATATATCTGACTTGGTACGAGAAAATAATGTGATAGTCTCTGAAAGGTCAAATAATCAATCTGCCCACTCAGTTAAAATGATGGGGTCTCCTACAAATATCAGCATTTCAGCTTCAGCAAGGCACTGGTTACTAGTAAATGTTGCACTAACTGATGTGTTCATGGGAAGATGCTCAATGAAGAGTGTCCTGGCTGAAGCACATCAATCGAATAAGTTTCTGTGTTTGCTTTCTGTTGGTGGAGAGTTTCAGATGATATCCTGGGATATCCAGGTAATAATTTGAGCAGCTAGAGATGGCATAATAATCTCTCAGGCATGTACCTGTGTCTTTGTTTTGAGCCATCCATTACAAATTGAATCTCAAGGAGTTTATCTATATTATTGATGAAAATAAATATGTTGATGCTAACATTTCAAGATTTAGAATTTACTTTTTATCCTACTAAAATATAAATTTTATTGGGCAGGGCGGACTCATTGTTCTTGAAACATCATCTTTGGCAATGGCCATTGATAACTACACTTCATATCTTCAATATATTGGCAATCTTACTTCTGATGTGATGCAACCTAATAAAGCCATCGATAAGGCAGGGCATGGCGAAGAGAGCTATAATGTTAATGATGATATTGATCAAGGGATTGTTGGCACATCTCAACAAGCTGAAAGCAGATTTCCAGATTCATTTGATTTATCTTTGTCTCACTTTGCTCTTGTTTTTGCAGTTGAAAATGATTCTGGTAATTTAGCTCTTCTCTATTTCTGTTGTGTAATTGTGAAAAAAATGGTTAAATATGCAATTCATTACTGCAGGTGGTATCCGAGATATCGTACTAGAGGTTGACATCCATATGAAATTTGAATTGGGAACTACTGGGAGGAAATTAAAAGTTGACCTTTCTCATCTGTCTATCCTTTCTCAAATTATTCATGAAAGAGGGGAGGATGAGACCACAATTCCTCATTTTTCTTCTGTTACATCAAAAGATTTGTCATCTCAACTTGCTCTTTCAGGATTTCAGAACTTTGTTGAATTTAACTCGGTTAGCGAGGCAAGTAGTTCAAGAGGCCCTGTTCCAGTTAAGTCAAGTCATCAGAATCAAATTTTGAAAGATTTAAGAGCTTTCATGTCACTAGAGAGGCCAGATAATGGTTCCTTGCATTTGTCTCGATGTTGGTTTGGCATTGGTTCTCTTTCAGGTTTTGATATGACGCTTTCTGTATCCGAAATCCAGGTAAATGCTCCTACCATTACTAATTTTCTATAATTATACTGTTCAGTCGGTAGTTTTCCTTGGCAGTCTTGTGTTTTTAATTTTCTCTGGCCTCCGAGTACTGCTGTTAAAAGTATGTTGCATTTCTTCTAACTTATGTTTTATGCAGACAATTTTGTCAATGGCCTCTTCAGTCTCTGTGCTATTCCGTCAGAATACAATAAGAGCATCAAAGAGATATCATTGCTCTAGTAGCCATGATGTTGACAATAATTTGGAAGCAATGATTCCTGATGGTACTCAGAGTCAAGCTTTAAGTTACCTGTTTCTAATCATTTGGGAAATTACATTTGTAATTAGCTTTGATCTTTTGTAGGGGCAGTTGTTGCTCTTCAGGATGTCAACCAACACATGTATTTTACCGTTGAAGGTGAAGAAAAGACTTTCAGTATAGGTGGCGTCATTCATTATTCTCTTGTAGGAGAAAGGGCTCTTTTCAGGGTATGAAATAAGTCCAGCATATCTTCCTTTCTAACTTTCCAAAATCTTTGATTAATCTATCAATTGCTGCAAATTTTGTAGATCTTTCTTTCCTTATTGTAATAAATTCTTGAAGTTGTTGTCAAACTTTAGATTATCTACTTAAGAAAAATAAAGTAATTTTAAGTTTTGGAATTTAGCATTGGTAAACTGGCAAGGAAAAATTTAAAAAACGGAGTAGGCATAATAGTAGATAAGCATTGAAAGAATAATGTTGTAGATGTAAGAAAGTTAGGAGACAGGACCATCGTGCTATAGTCTGCAGTGTAATGGGACACTCTTAATGTTATTAGTGCATATGTACCACAAGTAGGATCAGAAGAGCACCAGAAGATAAAATTCTAGGAGGATTTAGAAGGTTTAGTTCTGAGAATATGATTAGGAGAAATGCTTTTTCTAGTAGGGATCTAAATGGTCATGGGAGGGGCAAATCTGGAGGGTGCAAGGGTTTGCATGGGGATATGGTCTGATGGAAGTAAATGTAGAGGGTAAAATTATTGAAGTTTTTTTGTTAGCTTTTGCTTTTACAATAGCAAACACTTATTTTAATAAGCGGGAAGAGCATCTTATCATGTTCAAAAGTGGGTTGCCTGCTCTCAAATCGATTTCTTTTTGATAAACAAATCGGATAAAATGCTTTGCATAGATTGCAAAGTCATGCCTAGAGATAGATTGACTACATAGCACTAAGTTTTATTTAAGGATTTACGGGTTAAGATGATAGACTGAGAGGGAAGAGAAATGGTTAAGATAGGGTTCTAACGACCAAAGGTGCCAATTAAAAGGTGAAAAAAAGAGGAATTTTCGAAGGAATGCTTTGGAGGAAAGGATTTGGGAGGCAGAAGGAAGTGCTAGTAAGATGTGGGATGAGATGGCTAAAGGGATTGGGAAGGTTGTGAAAAAGAAACTCGAAGGATCAAGAGATTTTGAATCTAGGGGTAAAGAATCACGGTGGTAGCAAACAAGCATGTAAGATATGGTTAATATTTGATGGGAGTGTTATAAAGCTTGAAACTTGCGTAAAATGCCGAAAATCGGAAAAACAAAAGCTAGCTAAGAAAGAACTAAGAAAGTGGTGCATGAAGCAAAAGTTAGAGCATTTGACTTGTTATAAGTTTATAAGTTTAGGAAACCTTTACTTAAGAGGGTGTGTTAAGAAGAAGAGAAATATTTACATGGTCCGGGAGCACGACGTGGCTGTGCTTTTGGCCAATCATGTAAGTGTTTACATGATTGGCCGGAAGCATAGCCACGTGGTGCTCCCGGACTATGCAAATATTTCTCTAAGAAGAATGCATGTGACTGCTGGTTTCTACCATGTGATTTGATTATTGTGTGGCATTGAAAATCTATAAAATCTTGGAAATAGCTAAGTATTAATTACTGTTAAGAATAAAACATGTGCCTAAATGTATTTACTCGTGGTTAGTACTGCATTGGAAAAGATGGAAGTCAAGGCATTGGAATTATAGTAGTCATAGGAAATAGTAGTCTTTATTATTGTTCTTGAAGATGTAAAATGTGTTTATTCCTATTGCACTGTATATAGTGTTGATAGGTGTCTATGCTGATGTAAGAATTGAACCTAAGAAACTATTCAGCCTTACATTGTTGTTACTCTACTCCTCCTCCTCTTTTATCTTTTTGCCGCAAATTCTACGTGGTATCAAAGTGGTACCATCCTGTGACCTGTCTTGTCATTGTTCCGCTATTAAGTTTCTAAACACAATTTTTTTTTTGTTATTTAGTATGTTTTGAGAATTTCAGTACCCCAAACCCTATAATTTTTTTTCTCTCTTCTTTTAGTCGTTATTCATCCTTGTTCTACCTAAAATAGCCGCTGTTTTCTGCCAGCAACAACTTTTCCGGCTACGTTTCCAGCCGGCAACCACCCCGTCCCACTTGTCACGTCATCCATGGCCAACCCCTAAAGTCGCACCGCCAAACACGCAGTCACTGCGCTCATGTGCCTTCCCAAGCTTCTGCGCGATTTATCCACGTGCTGCTGTCTGTTCAGCGTGTGACAGTGCGTCCGTGCCACCAGAGACTGCGACTTCTTCTTGCGGCATCGCTGAACCATTTCCTTTCTTTTTATTGTTATTTTTGGCTTCTTGCAATTTGGATACGCTTCTTGGTCTTGTTACAAAGGGCTGTTTCTTGATGTTCCTCAAAATTGTGTTCTCTGGTTTGTCCTTGTTTGGCTGTTGTTTGACTGATTTCCGATGCTAACATAGCATTGAGGGGAAGAAAGTTCAAAAGTATTTGTTAAGTCACTCTTTTCCCAAGCACTTTGACTGATTTACAAACGGATGTTGTCCAGCTTCAAAAGCTGTTTGGCCCCGTTGTACACCCTTCCCACCGGTGTGGCCGGCCTTGTTGTACAGCCTTGCTAGCAGTCTGTTTCACGGCCTTCCCAGCAGTCTGGCCCTGTTTCATGGCCTTCCCAGCAGTCTGGCCCCGTTTCATGGCCTTCCCAGCAGTTTGGCCTTGTTTCGCAGCTTTCCCAAGCATTATAGACCATTCAATGGCTTTCAAATGTTGCTAAATTTGAAGGAAATCTATGCTGAAGATCATTCCAACATCGATTGCCTTTCCCCTCATGTTTTATGGTGTCTTCTCTATATTTTTACCATTATTAAGGGTTATTTTGTAGCAAGCTTAAAGCTTAGTAAGCTTTTATCTTGAGGGGGAGTATTAAGAATAAAACATGTGCCAAAATCTATTTACTCATGTGATTAGTACTGCACTGGAAAAGATGGAAGTCAAGGCATTGGAATTATAGTAGTCATATGAAATAGTAGTCTTTATTATTGTTCTCGAAGATGTAAAACTTATTTATTCCTATTGCACTATATTTAGTGTTGATAGGTGTCTATGCTAATGTAAGAATTGAGCCTAAGAAACTATTCAGCCTTACACTGTTGTTTCTCTACTCCTCCTCCTCTTTTATTTTTCCCACAAATTCAACAATTACCTCGTCTACCAATAATTTTGAATGATTGATTTTGTAGAGTATCCCTTCACCCAACCAGTGAAAGACTAATTTCCTGAGGTATGGTTAGGCACCTAAACGGGGACTTCTCTCAACAGTGTTTTCTCTGTACACATGAATCCCGGGATCGAACCCAGGACCTTATGCTTTAGTAACTCAAGCTCCTTCCATTTGGTCCAACACGTTGTTGGTAAATATAATGAGTCAGAGTATAATGCTGTCCTCTGAATTTTAAATATAATAGTAATTTCATAATACAGTGTTAAATGTAAAGAGGGTGACTAATACAGCTATATTGTACAACTAAGCAATTGGTATGATTTCTGTCATTTTATGTATAAGATGTGGATATGATTTGAAATTTGTGTTCCATAATCATCTATTTCAAGTGAGAGGATGCTGTGCCAGACTTCTGTGGTTGGATGCTCAGGCTTCTGCTTGCAGATTACATTATAGGTGTCATATGTCTTTCACAGCTTCACATTTGACCTAAATTTTCTAGTCATTCTCTCGTTGGGAATATTGTTTGTTCTTAGCTTTTCTGGTGTCATGACTATATGTAGCAAATTTATCAACTAAAGCTATTCTGCAGGTCAAACACTGCACCCAAAGGAGATGGAAGTCTACAGTTTTGTGGTTTTCCTTGATATCTTTGTTTGCTAAGAATGATATGGGTGTGCCATTGAGATTGAATTGTAGTCCAGGATCATGTTTTGTTGACATCTCCTGTCCCAATGATGGAGGGTGTGCACTTTGGAGAGTCTATCCTCCTCAGCGTGAAAGTTATGAAGGAATTACTGACTGGGGGGCTTGCAATCAATCAATAAAGAGAACTTTCTACCTTGTGAACAAAAAGAATAGCTGTGCTGTTGCTTTTGTTGATGGTGCTCCGGAGTTTGTGAGGAAGCCTGGGAACCCAATCAAGTTCAAAGTTGTTCATGATCTTTCTGTTGCTTATGATGTTTCAGATACGGCTAGGTACCCTAGAATGGCTCCGCAAACACGTTTGCACGCTGACGAAGAAAGTATTTTTTGCCAGGGAGGAAAACTTCCTCATATTGATATTAACATTGAGAGAATATCTCTGCATATTGTTCATGAACTTTCAGATGCAGAAGATCTTTTCCCTCTCGTATGCTTGTTCATCAACAATACACAACTTATTGTACAAAATTTAGCAACAAAATCCAGGGTCATAGGCACCTCAAGTGCAGTTATTCGATATTTTGATGCTCCAAGAAATTTATGGTTAGTATAAATTCTCATTAGAAACATCCTTTTTACCACTTGCCTTTCCTTTTTTCCCTTGGTGATCTTACCTCTCACATTTTAATTGAACAATAGTATTTTTTTAAAATGAAAAACATTATTGATATTTTCTTCTCCCCCCCCCCCCTAAATTGCAGGGGAGAACTTCTCCATCCCGTTGGAATTTGCATTTTTTACCGATCTAATGTTCAAACCCAGCTTTCAGAATATGCATCTCATACAGTTCCTGTGAATTTCTTCTGCAGGATTAAAGAGGTTGTTAACAGTTATATCTGATTTTGTGGTTCTTTACACTTACATTTGGACATTTTATCACTATTTTCTAATATTTTTTGATCATCTGGGCAGTTGGACATATCCCTAAGTGAGAATTCATTGGATGTGCTTCTCTTCCTGATTGGGAAATTGAATCTGTCTGGTCCTTATATAGTGCGAAGCTCCATGATTCTGGCTAACTGCTGCAAGGTGACGTCTACATGATTTTTACCGTTAGAGAGAAACAAAATGACTTGATTTATGGTCTTTTTCTCATTTTCGATTTTCGCTTAACCACATGGTTTTTGATGTGAGATTCTCTCCGTCTTTACTTGTCTGCCATAAATTTTGTATCTTAATTTCTTATGTCAAATATGTTAGTTCCTTAAGCACCACCAAATTAATGGTTGTGATTGTTGTCAATTTGAACAACTAATATTTGCTACACGGCAGGTGGAGAATCAGTCAGGATTAAATCTTCTTTTTCACTTCGATCAGCAAACGGTGACAATACCCAGAAAACAGACTGCCTCCATTTCATTAAGGTATGCAATTGTTTATCATTCATTGCCATGTATGAGACATATTCTTAGTTATCAAACTAGATTATTTATGGTCCTTGATCTTATATTGAAGAGGGTAGGCTTTCTAGAAAAGAAAAAAACTTTCATGTAGGTTGATTATTTAATGCTGAGATGACAATGTTGCATTGGGTGCATACTAAACAAGATAGGCTTTGGAATGAATGCATTAGGGAGAAAGTTGGGATAGCATCTATTGTGGAAAAGATAGTAGAGTCTCACTTAGGTGGTTTAGTAGTTTGTGGAGAAGTGGAAGCCATAGTGAAGAGCGAAGATCAGATAGAGGGTAGACTAATAGCTCGAGGTAGAGGGAGATCAAGAAAAAACTGTTGACAAAGCCATTAAAAAAGATTTAGATTTTATTTTATTTTTTTTTAAAAGAAGAATTTCATTAAGATGAAGAAGGAAGAATACAAAGATATAGGAGGACAAGAGATTTTCTTTACAAAAATAATAGCTAACAGAAGAGAAGAACATCAACAAAGGAAAACTTTCCAATCTCTCGACATATTTGAGAGAGAAATTCCTCTAAAAAGATCATAAGTTCTACACTACATGGAGGCCAAATGCCTAATCTTATTGCACAAGACTTGCTTGTCCGTATCTTTGTCATTAAAAATATGAGAATTATGCTCCAACCAAATATACGAAATAGTGGCATGGATTGCACATTGCTACAAGGATTTGGCTTTCTTCCTTTTCCCAAAGCCACCAAAACTAGTCAATAGAAACTAATCCAAAGTTCTAGGATGAATCCAGCACTCACCAACAACATCAAACAAAGAATTCCATAAAGATTCAGCTGCAGAACAATTCAAAAACAGATATGGAACATATTTAGAACTTGCACCACACATAATACACACATTAGGGGAGATAGCCTTATGTGATCTTTGAACCTGCACTATATCATTGGTGTTAATTCTATTAAGCACTGCTGTCCAAATAAAGTATTTAGCTTAAGAGGGAGTTTTGGACTTATAGATTTGATTGATGATAGGAAAATATGGCATTGATCCCACCTATTCGGATAAGACTTAGTTATTGTTTTATAGGTTGATATTTAATTGGACGGTTAGTCTTGATAAACTTGGGTTCAAATTTTGTGCTTGTCTGATGTTATGAGTAGGTTTTCAAAGGATCTCATCTTCCTTTCTCTTCAAACCCTCTTTCTCCCCCCCAAAAAAAAACAAAAAAGAACAAAAAATTTTGAGCATAAGACTTGAGCCATATAATTTAGTTCTCATGTATATTTGTCAATGGAGATCAAAATTTTAATGGTCAATGATGAATTCCTATTTGTTTAATTGATGATCATGAATTTGCGGTTTTTATGTGACAGGAGGTGTTCTTATTTCAAAAATCAAGATTCGGATGCTGCAACTTCTGTTTCTATCCAACTTGCTGATTTCGGTTCATTTGCAACTTCTTCAATTCATCTCTTACTTTCACAAACACAAACTATTGCTTGGAGAACACGGATTATGTCAATTGAAGGTCATTTTTAACCACTTTCTTGCCCATGCATTAAGCATTTTTTTCATCAGCTGGGCTGGCCTGTGTAAACTGAGATTATCTGACAACATGCTCTATAGTTGTTAGATATAAAACCATCCATGGCCCTTGTAATAGCTTAGCTTTAAGAGTTGATTCTTGGCAATAGTAAATTATTTAAAAATACTTTTTGTTACATCTGCTCCTTGTCAAAATGAACAATTCTTCTTTTCTTTTCCTCTTTCTTAGTGTTGTTTCTATCTTCCTGAGTATATGAATTACATTCTTAAATAATGCATTACCTTCAATGAAATATTAATTTTGATGCTGGATCGTGTTTATTCATTAATGACACGCAATATAAGTGTGATTATCTTATCATGAAGGAGAATGTTTAGAAACAGTATATTTCATGTACCTTCATTATTATGAAGTTTCTTAACCATGGCTAGTGGAATCAGGTTGTTAAGGATATTGTATGTTCTGTGCATTAATGGTTGATCTATTGAAGGTGTGCATATTTGAGATCATGCAACTTCTGGTAAGGCTGTCCTGATCTTTTTCATCATTCACTGAACAGGTTCACGAACTTTACCTGGGCCGATGTTTGTGATTAATATTTCTAGAAATCCAGAGGTATGTGCAAATCCATTGCCCCTTTCCGTTTAAAATTTATATATCTGTTGCAAATTTGAATTTTGGTTAATATGAATTTTAAAAATAATATATAGAATAGAATAAAATAAAATAGAGTAAACCCCCAAATTAGTCCCTGACAAATATTCTCAATGGATGGATTAGTCCCTGACAAAAATAAATTGGTCATGATGTCCTTGACAATTGCAAAAATTAGACATTTTAGTCCTTGACTCACTTGCAATTGGTAAAAAGTGTTACGTGTGGGTTGCATGCTGATGAGGACATCTGACATTTTTGTTTGTTCTTAACTGAGACACTTGTTCTACATATAATATTAGTCTTAGTATAAATGTTTCAAGCAATCTTAGTCTCAGTATAAAATACAAAAAGACTAAGGAACATGTACGCTTAGCAGAAGCACCACCGTTCCATTGGGTGTTAGAGAGGAGATAGAGTTTGGGAATTTTGAAATGTTAGACCTAGGGTTCACTGAGTAAAATGATGAGTTTGTTTGTTTGTTTATTTTATTTATTTATTTTTTGTTGCATTTTTTGGGGTGTTGGTGTCACATTTGATGGGGTTAAGATATCTTAGTCAACATGCAATTACACATCACACTCTTTATCTTTGCAAATGAATTAGGGACTAAAGTGTCTAATTTTTGCAATTGTCAGGGATCTTGAGATTAATTTATTTGTGTTAGGAATCAATATGTCCATCGAGAATACTGTCAAGGATTAATTTGGGGATTTACTTAAGAAAATATATAATAATAATAATACTTATATATAGTGAAAAGCTCATGATCTTTTTAGAGGAATTTCCATTTTAGACATGTTTTCTCTTTTAGACATGTTGAGAGATTGGAAAGCTATGCTTCATTAATAGTTTTTTCTTTTGTTTGATTTTGATCTTGTAAGGAGGATTTCTTATCTTTCCATCTTTTTGTATCATTCTTCTCTTCTTAATAATATTCTTATTTTGTCCAAAACAAATGATACTAATAATACATATGGAAAAATGATTATCTATAAAATTTTCATTTATTTACTTTATTTTAAGTACTGTATATCAATACCATGTTATTAAAAATTTAAAAAATTAAATTATAAAATTTATATAATAAAATATATTCTATGAGGTACATAATCAATTAATAAAAGTATATATATCTTGGTTAATATGAATTTTAAAAATATATACAAAAGAATTTAATTTTAATGTACTGTTAGTGTTAAAAAGTTTTACACAGACGTCTAATCATATATTGTCACATTAGTAAAAGTGTTTGATTTAACCACCCACTATCTTAAAAGTCTTACAATTAAAAGCATGTAATTGGATAACAGTGTGAAATTTTTTGACACTGACAGTACATCAAAATTATTCTTTATATAGAATTAAATAAAAGAAAATATATAATAATAACGATACTAATAATAAATATGAAAAAAAATGAGTATCTATAAAATTTTCTTTAGTTTAGTTTATTTTAAGTATTGTATTAATTAATTAAAATGATCAATAACATGCTATTAAAACTTTTAAAAGTTAAATTATATAATAAATTATATAGTGCATTAAAGCGAGAGGAGTGATTAATTTCGAGAGTGAGAGAAGTAAATTTTAACCGTTAGATCTTTTATGAATAGTTAAAAGTCATGTGACGTGTTTTTTGCTCTTAATTTTGACTATTCATATATGATTTGATGGCCAAGATCTACTCGTTTACTCTCACGCATAGAGTTTAATTCATTGAGTTGATTGTCATTATGCATTATCTACATCTATAAGCATTGGCCATTTTCTGTTTATTTTGTATTAGGTTGGTTTGTCGGTTGTGGTTTCTCCCCTGACTAGAATACACAATGAAACTGGATTTTCAATGGAACTTCAGTTCCAGCGATCTGAGCCAAAGGAAGATGAGTTTGCATCTGTGGTGTTAAAACCAGGGGATTATATTGATGATTCTATGGCAATGTTCGATGCCATAAACTTCTCTGGGGGAGTAAAGAGGGCTTTAATGTCTTTGAGTGTTGGTATGCACTTTTATCCACAGTGCTTTTATTTATTTTCTGGCATTTTCTCCTCTCTGCTATTATCTACTATTAACGTGAACCTCTGTCATACTTAGAAAGTTCTAGTGTTAATTTTGAGATTTTGTTCTGTCACATTTTGATAAATTGTCTTTTACTATGTGAAAGATGAATATGATTGTGTCTCTTCATGCTCTTTGTATTGGTAGCTCTTCTGTCTTGTCGATTATATTGCATTTTCTCTCCCTTTACCATTCAAAATTTTGTCAGTTAGCATTCAGTTTTAATGCTGATTTATAGACATTTCATTTGACTAGACTTCATGGTTGTTAAATCGGGATCCGAATCATAACTTGGAAAGCTTAGGGCCTATTTGGCTTCTATTTTCATTTCATGTGTTTTCTGATTTCAGGATTTTGTGAAGGAAAATGTGAAAACAATAAAATTCTGTTTCGTGCTTTTATATCTTGTTTCTACTATTTCCTTTACAAAATCATGAAAATAGAGAAACATATGAAATGAAAATAGGAAATGAAAATAGAAACCAATCAGGCCTTTCTTTTCTGAATCGCGGATCAAATCGTATGGTGAATTGTAAGATTTATGATCACTAATTAGAAATAGCACTAAAAGATTTTTCATGTTAATAAACATAAAAAACAACTGTATATCAGCATTTTAAAGTCATAGTTCATAACTAATAAACTAAAATTTATGCTTCAAATATAAAAAGATTCAAGTCATAAGTCATAGCTCATGTCATAATAATAGTCACAAAATCACTATGACAAAAAGAACAGTGACTGCACAAGTTTTGTAATTCAGCCCCAAAAAAAAAAATTAAAAAAAAAAAGTCAGCAAACAAGTTACTATTTACTATTCCTAAAATCTAATCCATAAGCTATTAATTATCATTCATCATTCCAAGATCAATATCACTTAGGTCATCCTCATCCTCCAATGTTAAAAGCTTTTCCTCTTCCTCCCCATCTTCAACAATCTCTTCAATTTCACTTCATCTCTTATCATTGATTTTCCCTTATCCTTGGTCTTTGCAATATTTAAGTTTCTTGGACCTGGAAAAAAAAAAAAAAATAATGAGTATGACATTGTGTATATAATTTTTAGTGTAGATTGTTTTAAATTTTAAACAAATACCTCTCTTCCTTTTCTTATTGGAACTTCTTCATGCAAAGAAAGCACTCATGTATATTCATCCATGAAGCATCAATGGTTAAGCAAGGACCCTCTTTTTTGGTAATCCACTCACCATCTGATTCAATATTGGATAAGCATATAGGATCATGAGTCTCTCCCTTTTCTTCTCTATGCTTTTGTCTCATTTCAAGTTGAAGATTATACTTCACAGACACAAGTGCATTTAATCTTTGTTGCTTCAAACAGTTTCTTCTCTTACTGTGAATTTGGTCAAATGTGCTCCAATTTCTTTTATATCTGGTAGCACTACATGTGTGATGGAGTAGGATAGATTAGCATACACCTAAATATAGTGGATTATCTCTCATTGTCAGTTAGTGACAGTTAGGCCTTGACAGCTAGTGCTAGCTATAACTAATAGAATGTAACTAACTCTCCTTCTCTATCACACTATATAAGTCTTGTTGTACACTTTTCACACTTAGAATGAAATCATTTTCAAATTCCATCACTTTCTCTCAATCTCTTTCTCTTTGTTTTCTCTCTTCCCTAAATTCTATTATGGTATCCAGAGCCTAAAAGAGCTCATAGTTATGGATCCTGAAACAACTCCGATTGGTGCAACTAGTGCTCCTATGCAAAACCTCTCTTCCTCAGCCTCACCAAATCCACCAAATTCCTCAAGCTTCTCTTCCACCACCACACCGAGTTACCTGTTCTTAGCCTCTTTCCATCAAGCTTGATGCCATTCTGTTGAGGAGTATTTGGGCATGTTGATTGATGCTGAATACCTTTATTTTGGAGAAACTCGTTGAGAGTTTTGTTAAAATATTCATTGCCATTGTTACTTCTTAAAATGGAGATTTTTGTGTCAAATTGTGTTTCTACCACTTGTGAAAA
Organism: Pterocarpus macrocarpus; assembly: GCA_031439585.1. Classification (NCBI taxonomy): domain Eukaryota; kingdom Viridiplantae; phylum Streptophyta; class Magnoliopsida; order Fabales; family Fabaceae; genus Pterocarpus; species Pterocarpus macrocarpus. The sequence continues at coordinate 27,725,841 of CM062513.1, read as the reverse complement.
CCATTTAAATATATTAGGAACTTCAGATTTTTCTTGCATAAGGTAGATCCACCACAATGGAGTGTGATCATCAATAAAGGTTACAAACTATCTTTTTCCAAATTGGATTGTAATTTTTGATGTACCCCATATATCACTATGGATTATGAAAAGGTTTAGATGCATGATAAGGTTGAGAGGAATAAGGAACTCTATGACTTTTAGCAAGAACACAGCTTTGACATTCAAAGGAAGAGAAATAAACATTTTTAAATAAACTTGGAGACAAATGCCTACGATATTGAAAATTAGGGTGCCCTAGTCTATTGTGCTACAGCATTATTTGGTCCCTCACAGGGGTAGAACTTGTAGACCTTGAGCTATTTTTTCCTTAGTAGTATCCTCAAAGTAATAGATCTCATCTATCATCTTAGCATTGCCAATCATCTTCCGTGAAGTCCGGTCCTGAAAAATACAATGAGTGTCAAAAATTTTGCATTGCAATTGGAATCCTAGCAGATTTTACTAATAGATAGAAGGTTGCAGGAAAGTTTTGGTACATATAAAATTTTTTTTAAGTCAATGTGGTTGGATAAGGTAATTCAACCTTTTCCGACAATTGATGAAAAACTACCATCTGCAATTCTGATTTTTTCATTTCCAGAACATGGAGAGTAAGTTTTAAATAAAGAAGAAAGGCTGGTCATGTGATCAAAAGCACCTGAATCAATGATCCAAGATACACCCATATTTGAGGTGCACTTAAGGGAGCTAGGGTTACTAAAATTATCTATTTGTGCCAAAGAACCACTAGGAGTACTAGATAAAGAATTGGATTTTAACAACCTTATGAGTTGCTCCACTTGTTCCTTGCTCAAAGAAGTCTCTTCTGCCTCATGAGTTGTAGGGGAAAGTCTGGATGTTTTAGGACTAGATTTGTTGCCCTTTAGATGTGCTGGTCTCCCATGTATTTTCTAGCATGTTTCTCAGGTGTGACGTGGTTTATTGCAGTGATCACACCACAGATTTGAGGAGTTCTTCTAGTTGGTTGAACTCTTAAGGGCAGCAACTTCTACAGCAAGTGCATTAGTCTTAGGAGGAGTTGAATCAGCTTTAGTCTTCCCCATCATCACACTTCTGCGAGTTTCCTCTCCTAATTTCCGCAAAGACCTCACCTAGTGAGGGTAAGGTTGCTTTCCCAATGATTCTACCACGAACTTCATCTAGCTTTTCATTAAGACTCGCAAGGAATTGAAATATTCTTCCTTCTTCCACTATTTGCTGACGGTGTTTGGCATCCTCAACTGACTTCCACTTGTAAGTGTTGAAGAGATCAAGGTCCTGCCATACCCGCTTCAGGGAGTGAAAGTATCTTGTCATGTTGTCACCTCCTTGTCGAATTTCTCTAGCTTGTAAGGTGAGTTCACAAATCTGAGATTTATTTCCCAGATCAGAATGCATCTCTGTGACACTATTCCACAATTCTTTGGCTGTGGAATAGCACATGTAATTGCTGCTGATGTCTTCCTCCATGGAGTTCACTAACCATGTCATCACCATGGAGTTTTCAGCATCCCATACATCATGCAGCGGGTCTGTGATGTCTGGTTGGGATCGTTCACTAGTGAGATATCCAAGCTTTCCTTTGCCACGGACATACATTTGAACGGATTGGGACTACTGGAGGTAGTTTGACCCATTGAGCCGAAAAGAGGTAATTTGAATAAAGTAGGAATCACTAAGAAGGACTTTGCTCCTGTCTTGGAGGTAGCGAGTCTTTAGGAGTGGAATTCTCCTTTCTTTGAGTTGATTCCTTTGGTTGGTCATCGCTGGTGGTTGAGTGATAGAATCTGAGAGAAAATGAGAGGAAGAGAAGAAGAGAGAGAGAGAGAAAGAGAATCTGAAAGTGATGAATATTATTCTAAACTAATGAGAGTGTACAACAGAATTTATATAAGCCTAGGAGCTAGACATTTGGGCGGGAAAGTTAGTTACAAATCAGTTATGTTGAGCTGTCAGTGACAGCTATACTAGTTATCACTTGAGGAGTGAATCCTCTACAACAGGATCTACTCTATTCTCCTGTTTACACTATCATGGCCCCTCAATTCCATCTGGGGCGTCCCAACCCTTCTGATCTTTATACAGATCACAAATTTTCAGTTTTCCCTTGAGCAGTAGAAATTTTATTTTACTGACAGCCTTGGTCAACAAGTCCGCTGGTTGTTCATTAGTGGGAATATGTGCTATAAGTAATTTTCCTTGCATGACCTTCTCCCTTACGAAAAACAAGCTCAGTTCCATATGCTTGGTTCTAGAGTGAAGCACTGGTTTGTGAGACAGCATCACAGAACTTAGATTATCATAGTATACTACTGGTCAGACTGTTGGAACCTCTAATTCTTCAAGTAGCGATTGAAGCCACATTATTTCTACTGTTGTATCAGCTAAACTTCTGTATTCTGCCTCTTGTGCTGGACCTTGCTACTAGCGGCTGTTTCTTAGACGACCAAGAAACTAGGTTAGGTCCAAGAAATACACAAGCTCCTAATGTGGACCTTCTGTCATCTACATCTACTGCCTAGTCAACATCAAAAAAACTCCTTAAACCCAAAGGCTTATCTGAAAGTGAAGGAGATAGTAGCAGACCATGGTGCAGGGAGCCAGCCAAGTATCTGAGAATTCGTTTAATTGCTTTCCAATGACTTTCAAGTGGGTTAGACATAAATTGATAGGCTTTGTTCACTAAGAAGGAAATTTCTAGGCTTGTCGCGGTGGCATATTGAAGTGCCCCAACAACTGATCTGTACAGTGTGGGGTCAGACATAGAATCACTACCAAGCCTAGAGAGTTTGAGACCAGAAACCATAGGTGTGGTGATACCTTTGGCCTTATCCATTTGACTCTTTGTGAGCAAGTCTTTGATGTATTTCTATTAAGAGAGGAGAGAACCATCAGTTTGTTTATGCACCTCAATACCTAGAAAGTAGTGCGGAGAGCCAAGATCCTTGAGAGCAAATTCTGCATTGAGCTTAGAGATCAGGGATCACACTTGCTACCAACAAACCCAAATTTGTGTAATGCTGCGGCTAGTCTTTCAAACCATGCCCTAGGAGCCTGTTTAAGCCCATAGAGAGCCTTATGAAGCTTGCAAACTAGTGTTGTCCTAGTGGAAAACCCCTCAGGCTGAGTCATATAAACCTCCTCATTGAGGGCACCATTGAAGAAAGCGTTGTTGACATCTAGTTGGCGAATAATCTAGCCTCTTGTCAAAGCTAAGGTAAGGATAACCCGAATGGTAGCAGGTTTTACAACAGGAGAAAAAGTTTCTGAATAATCAAACCCAATCTGTTGATGGAAACCCTGGGCAACTAACCTTGCTTTAAGTTTGTGAACTGAGCCATCCGAGTTTTGCTTGAACCGAAAGACCCATTTGCAGCCAATAGGTTGCCGCCCTGGGGGAAGGGTAACCAAAGACCAAGTACCGTTTCTCTTGAGTGCATCAAACTCTTCTGCCATGGCCTTAAACCATTCTGGGGAAGCCAGAGCTTCACTTACTGAACTCGGTTTTGATGTAATAAGAAGGGCTTGGTGAGGCTAGGGGGTTGACACGGTGCTTGGCACGAGTGATCATAGGTTGAGATGTAAGGTTTGGGAAAGGAGAAAGGGAGGAGGATGAGGAGGGAGTAAATAAGCTTGGAGAAGTGGTGTTGGAACTAGACGATGGTGATGGAGTGTTGGACAATAGATTGGGAGTAGCTAATAAGGGTGAGGGGGAAGGGGGGGAAGGAAAGGTGCAGGGTGAGGTAGACGAGGTAATAGAAGGGGAAGATGACAAGTGTGTAGGTTGTGGGGGAACTGGTGAAATAGAGGGTGATGGGGATAAATGTGTAGGTGGTGGGGGTATTGGATGCAAAACAGTAAAAGGGTAACTGTGAGAGGATAAGAGGAGTGAGGGTGAGGTTGAGGCCTGCTCCTTAAAAGGAAACTTTGTCTCATGGAAGACAACATCTTGAGATATAGATTCTACCATCAATAGCTGGACATCTGAAACCTTTATGATGTGAGCTATAGCCTGAAAAAGTACATTCAAAGGAGTGAAAATTGAATTTGTGTTGGTTGTATGGCCTAAGAAAAGGATAACATGCACATGCAAAAACATGAAATGAAGAGTAAAGAGGTGATTTATGAAACAGTACCTCAAAGGGGGAGGGACTTTCTAAGGAAAATGGGGGGATGCGGTTGCTGATATGTGTAGCTATTGCCACTGCTTCATCCCAATAGGAAAGAGGCATGGCAGCTTGTGCAAGTAGTGTTAAAGCAGTCAACAGTGCCATTTTGATGGTGTGTGTGGGGACATATAAGATGATGCACTGTGCCCTGGGACTGAAAGTACTTGGAGAAGGGGCGAAATTCGCCCGCCCCCCTAATCAAATTGAATAGACTTAATAGAGACTCTAAGTTGGAGTTCCACCATTGATTTGAATTGTAAAACGGCTGAGAAAGCTTCAGATTTAGATTTTAAAAAATAAACCCATGTGATCCTAGAAAAGGCATCAATAAAAGCTATATAAAACTGATAGCCTTGTGATGAGAGAACAGGGGAGGGGCCCCACAGATCAATATAGATCAATTCTAATGGAGAATGGTAAGAATTAGGGGAGGGGACGGAGGGTAAGCGGTGTGCTTTTCCCAAGCAACAAGCTGTACAAACATTACTTGTCATTTTATTTGCAAATGGTATATTACAATGTTGTAAAATTTGAGATACAACATGCTTGGAAGCATGGCCTAACCTATTGTGCCATAATTGGAATACATTGGGCACAGGATTATTTTGAACTACAGTAGTTTTTGTTATAGAAGAACCTAGAGAAGAATTAGGAGAAGTATAAACAGATACATGAAAGTTAGGTGAACTTGCAGCAGTGGAGAGTCCATGACTGGAAGTATGAGAGGAGGGTTGCAGATGCTATAGCTATTGAACCTGTATAACCCATCTCGGCCTAGAACGCCTTGTAACAAGACTTCCTTAGTGGCCTGTGATTTGACAAAGCAGGAATAAGGATGAAATTCGAAGAAGACTGAATTATCACGAGCAAATTTACTAACACTTACCAGATTTTTAGTAATTGATTGTACGTACAGTAAATTAAAATAGGAGATGGAGGAGAAATAATATTAGTGTGTCCAATGTGAGAGATGCAGAGACCTTGACCATTACCTATGTGGAGCTGGTTAGCTCCATGGTAGGGTGATGCATGCATGGGATTGTTGTATTCAGGAGTGACATGACTTGAGGCACCTGAATCTAGATACCAAGCTGCAACAAGAACAGATTCAGGTGTAACTACTGAGGTAGAATGTGAAAACAAAGATGGTGCTGGACTAGGATTCTTGATAGGAGCATGGAAAAAGTTTGAGGGATAAGGTGATGGATGACAGGCCATGGGAGGTGGATATGAAGCAGTGAAATGTGCAGAGGGAGGAGGAGGTGGAGGCGAGGGTTGGAAGTTTTGGTCGAACCGATACCAGCAATTAAAGCTTGTATGACCTAATTTGTGGCACAATTGGTAGAAGAGAGAGCTGCGCCTTGAGGATCTGCCTCGGTCTTGAGCACCACGACCACCACGGCCGCCACATCCTCCACGACCGCCATGAATCACCTATTGAGGCTGAGTAGATGCAGATTTAGATGGATCAGTCACTGATGGCACATTTTTGCGACTTGCAACATGTGCTTGCATCTGCTAAGGACCAGGTTGCAGGGAGGGTTTCTCAATGTGAGCCTCTTGCGCCATTAAATGAGCTTCTACTTCAACAATAGAGTACGGATCTGATCATGTGGTGATGTAGGTAACAAAAGCATCATACTCGGTTGAAAGTCCTCCAAGAATGACTTCAATATGTTCTTGTTCAAAGATTGAGCAACCAACGGAGACCAGCGCATTCACCAATGCTTTGATGCGAAGAAGATATTCAGTCACTGGTTGAGTACCTTTTGTGGTATTTCGCAGTTCAGTTTTCAGCTGTTGGATCCGAGCTTTGGTGTGAGAGGCAAAGTAGACTTGGATCTTCTCCCACACTTGCCACATGAAGTCACAGTCGACTATGATAGAGTAGATTAGTATATCCTAGGCCCTAGCATAGAGGATTAGCTCCCTCTGTTAGTTAGAAGCAGTTAGCGCTGATAGCCTGTGCCAGCTGTCATCCCAACAGAATGTAACTAACTTTCCCGCCTTTCCTTCACTATATAAGGAACTGATGTATTAGTTCTCAATAATAATGAAAATATCTCAGATTCAGTCCATTCAGTTTCTCTCTTTCTTTCTCTAGAGTTCTCATCATGGTATCCAGAGCCTGAAAGAGCTCACAGCTATCGATCCCTTTGATTCTACTCCGGTTGATGGCGCCAACACTCTGGTGGAAAACCATCCTTCCTCCGCCGTGAAAACTCCTTCAACCTCCTTACCTCCGCCGCATCATGTCACCTTTTCTCAGCCTCTTTCGATCAAACTAGAGGAGAAGAACTTTCTCCTATGGCGACGTCAAGTGATTGCGGCCATCAAAGGCCACAATCTCTGTCACTATATCGATCGGAATGCCAAGATTCCACCTCGCTTTGCTTCATCAGAAGATGCACTCGAAAATCGCACCTCAAAGGAGTTTCGGCTATGGGAGCAGCAAGATCAACTTCTGCTCTCATGGCTTATGGCATCTATGAGCGAATCAATAGTCACACAGGTTGTGGAGTGCGACTTCGCGTGGCAAGTGTGGGAGAAGCTTTAGATCTATTTCGCCTCTCACACTCGTGCACGCGAACAATGATTGAAGACGGAACTTCGCAACACCTCCAAGGGATCCACATCGATTTCAGAGTATCTTTTGCGAATCAAGGCTCTTATCAATGCCTTGGTTTCCATTGGATGTGTGGTCTCTGATTCTGAACATATTGCAGTAATCCTTGGAGGTTTGCCAACGGAATATGATGCATTTGTTACTTCAGTAAACACGCGTGTGGATCCTTACTCAGTGGCTGAGATTGAAGCGCTTCTCCTAGCTTATGAATCTCGTCTTGATCAAGCATAGCAGAAGGTGAATTTAGCGGCGTTCCAAGCACACGTTGCAAACCGTGATCAGAATCAAGTGTCAGGTGAATCTTTGAATCTGCAAGCTCCACAATCATTCACTGGTTTTCGCAATGGACGTGGCCGTGGCCGCCGAGGTGGTCGATTTGGCGGTCGTGGTGGCAGAGGACGTGGTCGTTCCTCGATGCAATACTCTTCAGTGTCAGCTTTGTCACAAGATTGGTCACATGAGCTTCAACTGTTGGCATCATTTTGATCAAAATTTCCAACCTACTCCACCATCGCCACCACCATATGCTCACCTAACCACCTCATATCCGTCTTCCTTTATACCTTCTCCACAACCTTATACCAATTTTCCTTATGCTCATGCTCCTATTAGGGTTCCTAGTCCAGCATCCTCGGTTTATAGTCACTTTGCCTCTATAGCCACACCAGACTTAGTGGCTGATGCGGCTTGGTATCCTGACTCTAGTGCGTCAAGCCATGTGACTCCAGAATTTCAGAATCTCATGCACTCTTCGCCCTATCATGGAGCCTACTAGCTCCATGTTGGCAACAGACCAGGTCTAACTATTTCTCATATTGGTCAATCTAATATTATTTTACCTCATTCTGCATCTAGATCACTCAGGTTACAAGATTTACTTTATGTCCCTTCCATTACTAAGAATCTTGTTAGTGTTAGCAAATTAGCAAGGGACAACTCTGTTTTCTTTGAATTTCATCCCTTTCATTGTCTTGTTAAATCACAGGACACTAAAGAAGTCTTGCTACAAGGTGTTTTGGGCAAGGATGGATTTGATCGGTTCAATTCACTTCAATTGCAGCATCTTCCATCCTCTCATACACCTGGCACAGCATTCTCAAGGAACTCAAGAAATTGTTCTCCTAGTTTGCACTTTTCTGCTTCTCCAATACTTAACAACTTTTCTACATTTTCTTGTATTCAAGTCAATAATGGATTGTATACATTTGATCTTTGGCATAATAGGTTAGGTCATGCCTCCAAACATGTTGTTTCACACATTCTTACTCATTGTAAAATTCCACACATTCCACACTCAAATAAAATGCTTGTTGATGTTTGTAAAGCATGCTGTTTGGGCAAGGCACATCGCTTTCCCTCCTCTCCTTCTACTAGCACTTACACTGCTCCTTTAGAACTCATTTTTACTGATTTTGGGGTCCTGCCCCAGTAATTACATCACAAGGATTTTGGCATTACATTGCTTTTGTTGATGCTTATTCTCGTTTTACTTGGGTGTATTTTCTCAAAAACAAATCTGAAGCATTTCATGCATTTCTTCGATTTAAAACTTCTGTTGAGTTACAATTAGGCCATAAGATTAAATCTGTCCAATCAGATTGGGGGAGTGAGTTCCGTGCATTCACTAAGTTTTTTCAAGACCATGGTATCACACATCGTCTTATTTGTCCTCACACGCACCATCAAAATGGCACTATTGAACGAAAACATAGGCATCTCACTGAAGTTGGGCTAACACTTCTTGCCCAGGCCTCCTAAAACTCTGGGATGATGCAATGGCCACTGCCACTTACATCATCAACTGCATACCGCCCTCCTCCCTTCAATCGCCCTCTCCCTTTGAAACTCTGTTTTGTAAGAAAACTAGCTACTCCACCTTTAGGGTGTTTGGATATGCGTGTTTTCCTTTCCTTCGTCCCTATAATAGGCATAAATTCCAGTTTCACTCGTCTGAGTGCACCTTTCTAGGATACAGCCCTCACCGCAAGGGTTACCGGTGTTTGGACTCTAGTGGCCGTGTCTATATTTCTAAGGATGTTGTTTTCAACGAGACTTTATTTCCCTTTCAGGAGCATTCTACACCACCACCTTCTTAGCCCCACACTTCTTAGCACTATCCTCTCACTATACTACACCAACCTACCACCACCCAATGTCCTTCCTCACCCTCAGTTTCCCCTCCTAGCAATCTTTCTCCCACTTCCTTTCCATGGTTTACTCCTATAGCTGTCCATTCCCCTAATACCTCCCCCATACCTCACAGCCCCATTCCCCCCTCCTCGGTTGCTCTCTCTTCGCCTCATACTCCCACTGTCTCTCCATCCTCAGCTTCATCTTCTAGCATTTACCTCCCCTCTTTTAGCTCTTATACTCCCTCCTCTACTTCCTCCTCTATTTCAAACAATCCTACACCCCACCCGATGCTTACTCGGTCCAAAGCTCCTTCTACTTCTATTCTTTCCCCTCAAGCCTTCCTCACCCATTCAGAACTTGCCACAGTCTCTGAAGCTCTAACCTCACCAAAGTGGCTTGAAGCCATGAAAGAGGAGCATCAAGCACTCTAGAGGAACGGCACTTGGTCTCTTGTCCCACTCCCTCCAGGTAGGCAACCAATTGGTTGCAAGTGGGTCTTTTGATTGAAGCACAATCCTGACGGCTCAATCCTCAAGTACAAGGCCAGGTTGGTGGCCAAAGGGTTTCACTAAAGGATTGGGTTTGATTATTCAAAGACTTTTTCTCCTGTTGTCCAACCAGCAACCATCCGAGTAATTCTGACCTTGGCTTTGTCCCAAAATTGGGTGATTCACCAGTTGGATGTCAACAATGCCTTTCTCAATGGCATTCTCAATGAAGAAGTATACATGACACAACCTGAGCGCTTCACTAATGGTTCTAATCTGGTTTGCAAGCTGCACAAAGCCTTATATGGCTTAAAGCAAGCCCCAAGGGCATGGTTTGAAAGGGTAGCAGCTGCTTTACTGAAACTGGGGTTCACTGGGAGCAAATGTGACCCTTCTCTGTTTGTTCATTCCTATGGGGCAGGATCTGTCTATGTTTTGGTTTATGTTGATGACACCATCATCACGGGTGTCTCAGAAGTTTTCATTCAAGACCTCATCAGGAAGCTTCATACTGAATTTGCTCTTAAAGATCTCGGTCCACTTCACTATTTCTTAGGTCTAGAGGTTCACTATCTTGGTGATGGATCTTTATTACTGTCTTAGCAGAAATACATCCATGATATCTTACTCAGAAGCAAGATGGATAAGGCTAAACCAATTTCTACACCTATGGTTTCAAGGCTCAAACTATCAAAGTGTGGGAGTGATAAATTTGATAACCCTTAACTCTATAGGTCTGTGGTGGGTGCACTGCAGTATGCCACAATCACCAGACCTGAAATCTCATTCTCTGTCAACAAGGCATGCCAGTTTATGGCAGAACCTCTGTCAAACGAATACTTCGTTGCTTGGGGGGTACACTTCATCATGGTTTGCATCTGATCACGCCCTTACAGCCTCTTGGGTTGAGAGGTTTCTGTGATGCTGATTGGGCATCTGATGTTGATAATCGAAGGTCAACCTCAGGTGCATGTGTCTTTCTTGGTCCCAACCTCATTTCATGGTGGTCTAAGAAGCAGCCCCTAGTGGCTAGGTTGAGCACAGAAGCAGAATACAAAAGTTTGGCAGATCTTACGTCTAAGATTGTGTGGCTTCAATCTCTAATTGAGGAACTCAAGATCCCTTCTTCAAGACCAGTTGTCTACTGTGACAATTTAAGTATAGTTATGCTATCCTATAACCCAGTTCTGCATTCCAGAACCAAGCAAATGGAGTTGAACCTATTCTTTGTTTGAGAAAAGGTTATGACAGGGAAGCTACTTATTGCACATGTTCCGTCAACGGATCAACCTGCTGACCTACTAACAAGGCAGTGTCTAAATCGAAGTTCTCAATTCTAGGAGATAAAGTGAAGGTTAAGTCTCTGCAGCAAGTTTCCTAGGGCTAGAAGCCCCCAGCTGGAATTGAGGGGACATGATAGAGTAGATTAGTATATCCTAGACCTTAGCGCAGAGGATTAGCTCCCTCTGTTAGTTAGAAGCAGTGAGCGCTGTCAGCTTGTGCCAGCTGTCATCCCAACAGAATGTAACTAACTTTCCCGCCTTTCCTTCACTATATAAGGAACTGATGTATTAGTTCTCAATAATAATGAAAATATCTCAGATTCAGTCCATTCAGTTTCTCTCTTTCTCTCTCTAGAATTCTCATCATACTACCAGATAACATAGAATTGGGCATTGATGCCATCAACCAAGACAGGATCAGTTGATCCTGTTGCTCCCATAGCCGAAATTCTTCTGAGACTTTGTTGTTCAAGGCGTCTTTAGAGGAATCAAACCGCAAAGGAACTTTCGCGGTACGATCCAGAAAGTGACGTTATGGCCTTTCATCGTCGCAAGAACTTGGCGATGCCATAGGAGGTAGTTTTTCTCCTCAAGCTTGATTGCAAGAGGATGATTGAAGGAAATTCGAGGAACTGGTGGCAAAACAGATTGCGAATTTGCTGGTGAATCATCATGACTCGGTTGCGAGCCAGAAGAAGGAGAGTGAATTGGTGGAGAGTTCGCAGGATCCATGCCTTTGAGCTTTCTAGGCTCTGGATACCATGATAGAATCTGAGAGAAAATGAGAGAAAGAGAAGAAGAAGAAGAAAGAGAGAGAGAGAGAGAGAGAGAATCTGAAAGTGATGAATATTATTCTAAACTGATGAGTGTGTACAACAAAATTTATATAGGCCTAGGAGCTAGACATTTGGGCGGGAAAGTTAGTTACAAATCAGTTATGTTGAGCTGTCAGTGATAGCTGTACCAGCTGTCACTTGAGGAGTGAATCCTCTACAACAGGATCTACTCTATTCTCCTGTTTACACTATCACTGAGGAACTATCAGCCATGGTAGCGGTGCAAATCAGAGGTGCAGAGAAAGAGAGACTTGGCTCTGATACCAAGTTGAAATATACAAAAAAGTATTATTAATTGATTCTGCTGTACAGGGATTCCTTTTCTTATAGAGGGAATTACATTAACTGATTGAATAGGAAATCAGTATACTAAATTAAAGAAAGAATATATGAGAATAAGCTACCTAAAATAGACTAAGCTAAAAACTGAAACAGAATAGCTATACAATCAAGTCTATTTACAGAAAAAATCGTAGAGTATCAAATCTTTTGATACCCTGCCGGCAGATTCACTTGTGCGACTAGATGAGTGACACACAGCTTATATATAGGTATGGTACTTGCTAGTTATTACAGATTCTATCTGAATCTGATGCCTCTCTAGCTAACTCTAACATCCTAACTGATTCAGATATTATGTCACGTGGACAGTGCACTAACAGTTCATTATGTCACTCTTAATACTTACCATCAGACTTCCTAAATTTGGGGACTAAGCATTGAAATAGTGATGTGATAGGTAATGCAGGATAGTATCACTCTTATAGCATGTTGACGTGTGTTTTAGGTAGAAAAGGAGAAAAGGAGAGGATAGAAACTTTGAATAATTGGGCAATATATTGATATATGTTGTGATTTGATACAAAAAAACAAAGCATTAATCCTTATTTATAATAATGCTAAACTCCTAATTCTAGTTAAATGAGGATATATAAAATCTATTCATAAAAGATCATCTAAGATGCTCTATGATATTCTAAGATAAAAGATATGATTAGGATAATACGAGATTGTTAGATTTCATATATTCTAAGACTTTCCTACCTTGCATTCCCTATCCTTTCCTCATATATTTTCATTTCCCACACTCAGTCCCTTCTCTCCCACTATTCCTTTCCAGCTCAATGTTCTTTTATGCTCCTTAGCATGAATATTCCCATCAGTTTCCCATTGTTAAGTTCTACATTGCTTAAGGGCATGGCCCTCCGCCATTGAACTAGCTTTTGGGATAGAGTTACGTCCACTATCTTAAGATGGTATTAGAGTTTATCTTGTGATTGATATTGGGTTGCCTACAAATGTCAAGTCCTACAAACTTCACGCTTTAGACGTCCACTACTGGTCATGAGGGTGTGTTTTAAGTCCCACATTGCTAAAAAGATATGGTCAATATAGCCTTTATAAATACTTGGGTATCCCTACCCCCTTGACCTACTTTTGGTGTGGAGTGAAGCTCACAATCTCAACCTTATCTGCATCCTTGTAGCACACACACTTGTTATAGGGGTCTATCATAATAATTTTGGAAAGAGGGAAGAATTCCATGAATTATAAACAGTCAGAAAATGAAGATTATGACAAAAAGGTTTTGGAGAAGCATTTTAAATTAAATGCACATTTAAAGGCCAAAAAGGGTAAAGGTTTTGTATTAGGTTAAGTTATGTTGCCTTTTTATGATAAATGTGTTTCCACATGAAGTATCCATTTTATTATTTTTTTCTTGATACTAAGTTGTATCAGTTGACCTTTTATCATGAGTTGATGTGGTTTAATTATTAATTTTCAGGGAACTTCTTATTTTCATTTAGACCCAAAATGACAGAAGAATTCATAAATCCTGAACGTTCTCTTTCTGTGGAATGGTCAACTTATGTTAAAGGCGGAAAAGCTGTTCGTCTATCTGGAATATTTGATAAATTAAACTACAGAGTTCGCAAGGCATTATTTGCAAAATCAGTTAAATGTTCCTTTAGCACAGCACATTGCATCCTCCAGTCTGAGGGCAAACGAGTTGCCAATATGCATTTTCTCATTCAGACAATTGCCAGAGATATTCCTGTTGCACCACCTGAAAAGTCTGCAGCTGTGTTAAAAAGTGATAATTTACCAGTTTCATTGCAAGAGCAGAAAGAAATATATCTTCTTCCTACTGTACGGATTACCAATTTATTGCACTCTGAGATAGATGTCCTTTTAAGTGAAACAGGTAAAGAAATGCATTCTTTGGAGATTGTATTTCATTTAACCCTCAATTAACTTCTAATTTTTATTGTGGTGAAGATCAGTTGAATCCTGTTGGATATGACAATATTGGAAAGCAGGCAACTATACCATATGGTTCAACAGTTGACTTTTATGCCAATCCGGATGTTATATACTTCACTGTGATTCTAACTGGTTCTAATTCAAGTTCCAAGCTGGTAAATAGTGGGGACTGTGTGAAGAAGTTACTGAAGCAGAAAAATGATGCCCAACATCTAGATATAAATTTGGACTTCGATGGAGGGAAATTTTTTGCAACCTTGAGATTGTACCGTGGGAAGAGGGGCACACTGGAGGTTATCATGCTAGCATTTGTTCTCATTAACATTCAGTGGAATTGATATTTAGTAGTGACGTTCTATATTACACATTGGTTCAGTTATTCTAATATCTTGTGCACCTGTGGAGCTTCTTGCAGGTTGTAGTTTTTACATCCTATTCCTTGAAGAACAATACAGACTTTCAAATTTATGTTCTTGCAACCAAAAGGTGGCCTCTATCTAGGTGATTCCTACACTTCTAGACATTTAATAAGCAAATGCACATTAATCTAATCTTTGTTCCATTCTTGACATATTGGTTGGCTCTCCATATGCAGAATTGAGTTAGACAATCTAAATTCGACCATTCCTTCAGAAGTAGGCTTATGTTTGCCTCCAAAGTCAACCAGATCATGGTTCTTGGAGTAAGATGGGTTCTTGTCCATCAAGCATTGATTTAATATTTTAATTTTGTATTTTCTTGTAATGCTATCTAGATTTGCTTGAGTTATTAGGTTTCTGTATTTTCTATAATGTCTTATATTGCTCCCTTTGTCCAGATCCAAAAGAGTGCAACTGAAATTGCTGGAGGACCATACAGCTGAGGCACTGCTAGACTTGGATTCATTATCAGGCCTTACAGAAATAAGCTTTAAGAAAGAAGAAGGATCTGGGGTTAAATCTGTAACAAAGTTTGGGGTGTCTACTGGTCCTCCTTCAGGAGAATTTTGTGTGCCATCACAAATGGTGACAATGGTTCCACGATATGTTATTTGTAATGAATCAGAAGGATGTATCACTGTTCGTCAGTGCTATTTTCAGGTATGCTCTCAGTACATACCTGGTTAAGATTGTGTGTTTTTTTCTTCAGTAGCGTGTTAATAATTTAGCTGTCTGTGAAGGATGAGGTGGCAGGTGTTTTCTCCATTGAAAGCAAACATCAAACGCCGCTACAGCTGAAGGAAGGGTTAAGCAAGACAAGAGAGTTCAGTGTATTTGAGCATTTTATCAGAAAGCACAGAAGTTCCAGTGACAATTCTTTATTATATATTCAAATTCAAACCAATGAGCCTGGATTGGGATGGTCAGGGCCAGTGTGTATAGCTTCACTAGGACATTTTTTCCTGAAATTCAGAAAACAAAGTAGTGAAGTTGAAATGTCAGACAGCAAAATGGCACAATTTGCAGCTGTTCATGTGGTAGAAGAAAGTTCTACTCTTGTTTTGAGGTTCTACAAGCCACCAAATTTGAGTCTGCCTTACCGAATTGAGAACCGTTTGCATAAACTATCAATAACTTACTATCAAAAGGTTGCAGAATAATTATTTTAGTTTTGTATTTTTACTCAATTGTTCACTGATTCTTTACTTTTGCTGCCCCTCACATCATTGGATAAATTCCCAGGGCTTATTAGAGCCAGAGGTTCTTGGACCTGCATCAAGTGCAGATTATGCCTGGGATGATCTAACTCTTCCCCGTAGGCTGGTTGTTCGCATCAATGGTGATCATTTGAATCTTGTTATGTACTCTTTTCTTTAACATGTTCGCATCAATGGTGCTCATTTGAATCTTGTTATATGCTCATTTGTTACATTGTTTGGAAAAATATGATTTAGGGAATCTTAGCAAAAATTTGCATTTTCAGAATATTGATTACTGACATGTTTTAGTATGAGATTAATACACTAATCACTATAAACATTGCTAACCACTTAAGATTTTAATGTTCCCAAGTTGGATTTTTTTCCCCCTTTTGTTTTGCCAGCCAGGCTTACATAAATCATGATTCTCCTTTGGTGATTTTCCATTTAAAAAGTATTAGAGATGCAACTTGAAGTGAGTAGTCTAATTTTAAATTTCTTGTGATAAATTGGGTACAAAACAGTAGACTTACAAAGCTTCTGTGCCCCCACTTCTTTAGTTGCAATACTCTTGTGATCTTCAACAATGTTATATGGATGTTGGGCTTTATTACTTGGATACGTACTTATCTCATCTTACATATAAGAAGAAGAAATATAGGCATGCTATGATTGCATTGTTAAGTATTTATTATTAGTCCCTCTCTTGTTTTAGTGTGTAGGTGGATCTGAAGTCTGAAGTAGTTTAGTACAACAGTGGTTTATATGAAAATCTAATAGCGCTCTTGAATGTTGATTTCTCTTGTAGATAGCCTTCAGTTACAAGAGATTAAATTGGATAAGGTGCGAGCGTGGAAACCATTTTACAAACTTGGGAAACAGAGATCATTGGCTCCACATTTGCTTTTAGACAGAAGGTCAAGCGATCATGGCATGGAGATGGGAAAAGTGGGGTATGAAATTTATGCAGAGGGACCAACCCGAGTTTTGCGAATTTGTGAGCTCTCTGAGAGTTTCAAGAGAGACGCTGTTCTTGATTTGTGCACAAAAATTCAAGTGAGAGTTTCTCAGTTTGCAGTTCACCTACTTGAGCATGTAAAACAGGTATTCTTGCTTTTGTTGAGTGGCTGAATCCATCAATGTTTAATGCCCATTGATTTTTGTGAAGTTGTATTTTCCATGTTTATTATTTAAGCTTGCTAATGCGAGTGTATTTTGTGAAATCTAATAAAAATATTTTAGCTTTAGAGCTAAAACGTAAATTGGTGCCTATTTTATCAGATCATTCCGAGTGTTTTGTGTTTGGAATGGCTCCTAAGTCTGTCCATCAGAAAATATTGCAATAAAAATTGAAAAGGGCATTTCACATGTATCTATGATTAAGGGTTTCACAAGGACAATATATCAGAGGCCCAATTTCAAAAATTGCCAATATTAGAGTGATTTTGAAGCTTTTTACTGTCATTAACTGTGTTGCTCTAGGAAAAGGCAACGAAGTTCGTAGCCTATTTGATATGTTACAGAATTCAATTCATAACGTAATCACAGCAAACATGGTTATGCCTCCTTTAAGCTCCATTTTTCCATGTGAGGCTTTTCTTCACTAGCTACTTGCTACTGATATTCCAAGTTACTATCTTTAAAGGAGGGAGATGAGAATGAGCTGCAAGATTTTACACCGATTGCAGTTGTGAAGCTTGGGAATCTGCACATGATTACCGTTTCTAATAATCACCAGAATTATAATCAGTTCAGTTTACAGGTATTATGATTAATAATGCTTAACTCAATTGCATGACTGATGTATACTATTTATTGCTCCCCCCCCCCTCTCTCTTCCCCCTTTTCTCTTCCCAAACACCAAGTCTGTGAAAAGTTTTAAGGACTTTGTTGATCATATCCTATTATTTATTGGCCCAGGATGTGAATGTGGAGCTTAAGTGGAATGGAGCTCCTTTCGCATCAATGCTTCGTAGACATCAAATAGATTACAGTGACTCAAATGATAGTATACTGAAGGTTGTTTTTATTCTACTTACATCCAGTCCTAATGTTAAGCAATTTAGATACTCATCAATTTTTCTTCAGGTAAAGTTGGACTCTGGCTTTTTCTCTTTTGGTTTATTCTTATTTGGGTTGTGTTTCAAGCTTTTTTAGACTAATAGAAGAATATTATTCAATTACGGGGAATGAATTTAATATCTAAATATCCATATGTGAATTGGTTGTACTCATAGATGATTTGACATTTTGGTTTTTGTAGCCAATTGATTTGAACCTTGATGAAGAGACATTAATGAAAATTGCCTCGTTTTGGAGAACCTCTCTTAGTGACTCAGAGAGTCAGCGGTTTTACTTTGATCATTTTGAAATCCACCCAATAAAGGTTTCCTTCTTCGTTGATGCCTTCCTTTAGTTTAAATACTATGCCTTAATTACTATTTCAGTGTCTATCCTGTATTTGTAGATCATTGCAAACTTTATTCCTGGGGAATCTCATTCAAGTTATAGCTCTGCACAGGAGGCTCTGCGGTCCTTAATTCATAGTGTGGTTAAGGTTCGTTTAACATACTTCATCAATCGTTTTCTCTTTCTGCCAAGATGTATACTCGTTTGATTAGTAATGTTATTACATTATTTTTCTCCTTCCAGGTGCCTCCCATAAAAAATATGGTTGTAGAGCTGAATGGGGTCCTGATTACCCATGCTCTGATAACAATGCGTGAATTATTTATTAAATGCGCACAACATTATTCATGGTAAGCCTATGTTATACTTTCTATTAAAAATTGTATTAGAGTTATGGCTGAAAATTCAAGAGCTTGTCCAGGTATGCAATGAGGGCCATATATATAGCTAAAGGAAGCCCTTTACTTCCACCAGATTTTGTTTCTATTTTTGATGACCTAGCTTCGTCATCTCTTGATGTCTTCTTTGATCCATCCCGAGGGTTGGCAAATCTTCCTGGATTCACTTTAGGTATATCATATTTTCTGTTAGTTTTGTGATTGCTCTGACTTTTATTACATAATAACTTGTACTTTGTCTCGTTTGTACAATTTTTTCTTTTCTTAGTTATCTACTTGGTGTCAAATCCCGTTTTGTGCCTTTTCTGCACTTTTCTTCCTTGGAACGTGGTTGTTGAGTTTACTTGAATAAAAAGATACTAGAAAGTGATTTGTGTGATTACTGCTTCAGTGAGTTAGCTCTCAGCTCCATATACATTAATACAGCTGATATTTACAAGGTATAATAAATGCTTTAACTAGTTCTTAAAAGGCACTCATATTTCCAATGCTCCACAGCACTCATGAATGTTCCCAAAGCCAGAATCACTATAACAATAATTGTTAGGACTATTTCCAACACAGCTAGAATCATTACTACAATAATTACTACGGCTATTTCCAACACTTCCCCTCAAATTGGAGAAATTCTTGCATGTTCATGGAGCGCTTATGTGGATTGTGCTCCAACCAATGATAGAGTGACATTTCAATATTAATTGTGGTAGGACCCACATTTTTATTTGAAATATCACTTTATTATTGGATGAAGGACAATCCATTCAAGTCTCCTCAAATTGAAGGGTATAAATCATATGTTTCAAGCTTGTTACAGACATACTCATTTCGGGCTTTTTTGAGAGGCTTTGTGAAGATGTCTGCTTGTTGATCATTGGAATTGACAGATTCAGTGATAGTTTCCTTGAAAAGAACTTTTTCTTGGCTGGAAATAGAAGTAAGAATTAATATGCTCATCTACATCAGAAATTGCTGCACACAAGTAGTATACATTCTTATTTATTGTAAATAATTGTGTTCTAGGTGCAGATAAATATAATGCATGCTAAGTGCTAGTCACTTTAGCAATTCAATAAACATTTCCTTACCACTCTAAACCTTTTCTTTCTCAGGTCGGTATTATAGTCGGCACAATCTTGCATCTGCTTACCTTAGTCTCAAGGCTTTTCCAATGACCTAGGATAACCTAGCCTTTGTAACTATTGAGATTATGGGTTGCGATAAGGTTAAAGAAAAAAAAAAGAATGGAAAAGAAAAGAAAAAGAAAAGAGAATAAAGATTCTGAATAATATAAAAATATATTGGTGTAATATGTTCTCACATAATGTGGTGTGATACAAAGTACAAGTACCAATCCTTATTTATAATGTATAATTTATAATCAGACTAAAATCTTAAGAATTTGATTTCTATGCATTGACAGTGTAAAGTAAATTTACACTGTATTTTGCACTATCAGCCAATAGAATTGCAAAAAAGTGCCAAATCATAGTAGGTAATTATCCACTATGATAACTATCCACCATGATTTGGCATTTTCTTGCAATTGTATTGGCTGACAGTGTAAAGCAACTTCACACGGTTAGTACATAGAAAATAATCCCTTATTTATAATTTATAATTTGGAATCATACTAAAATCTTAGTCCTAATGAAATAAACAAACAAATCATGAAATACAAGGAAATATAGAAATATTTGAAAAGAAATATGAAAAGAACTAAATTTTATTTTCTTATGATAAAGTAAAATTGTTGACAATATATAGACATCTTGGTAAGTATTACAAAAATTAATGATTTCTATCCTAAACTAAGGTACAAATATTGGTTACGTATCTATCTGATAAATGGACGTAAATAAGAAGCATGTACAAAATAAGCAAAATAAAGTACAATATCTCAACACTTCCCTTCAAGCTAGTAAATGGATGTCTATCATTTCTAGCTTGTGAGTAAATTCTTGAAACCGTTCCTTTGGTCAAACACATCCATCAGTTGGTGTCCTTAAGGGACATGTGAAGTGGTTACCTGGCCATTGTTCAACTTTTCCTTGATAAAGTGTTGGTCAATCTCAAGTCTTAAGATTAACTTGGCCAAAAGCTATTTAGTAGGTATTAATGTTAATATTCAATCTATGAATGCTTTCGCTTTTTTCGCTGGGTGTTAGGTGCTTCAGTGGGCCCTCACTTATCTAGGTATTCCTTTGAGAGGTAATCCTTGAGCTATATCTTTTTGGGATTCTGTGGTGCATAAGATTTCTAAGAGGTTAGATTATTAGAAAGGTGCTTTTTTTTTTTTTATTTGGGAGGTAGGATCACTCTCATTCAATCATGTTTATCTAGCATTTCCTTATACTTCCTTTCCCTCTTTCATATTCCTGTGGCGATAGCCCAAAATATTGAAAAACTCATAAGGGATTTCTTGTGGTTAGGGGGTGGGGACTCTAGAATAGATCACTTTGTTAATTGGGAGGTTTGTTGTAAACCTAAGAAGGAAGGGGGTTTGGGCCTGGGTAATATAGTTTCAAAGAACAAATTATTGGCAGCTAAGTGGCTTTGGCGTTTTTCTCTACATTTTGACTTTTTATGGCACCAAGTCATTCAAAGTAAGTATGGTTTGCACCCGAATGGTTGGGACTCTCTCATATCCTTCTGCTTAGGTAATGGTTCTCATACTAAATTTTGGGAAGATATTTGGGTTGATAATTCCTCTCTTTCTGCTATCTTTCCTTGGCTTTTTTGCTTATCCTCCCTATACAATGCCTTTATTTGTCAATTTTTTTCTCACGATGACCTCTCTTGAAACTTCCATTTTATTCGAAACTTGAATGATAGAAAGGTTAATGAATTAGAGTCCCTTCTTCCTTTGCTTAATCTTATTCACCTATTCAATACCCCAGATACTAGGATTTGGACTCGACTCTTTTGGTATTTTCTCATATAAATTTTATTTTCAATTCCTAACTTTCTCTCCTAACATAGACAGGTTTCTCTTGGATAAACCCATTTGGAAATCTAAATCTCTCTCTAAGGTCAAAGATGACCGCTGTTTTTAATCGGATTAATACTAATGACATGCTCTGGAAGCATAGGCCCCTCATGGCTTTGTCCCCTAATATGTGTATAATGTGCGGTTTAGATTCCAAATTAGAGGCTTATCCTTTTTTGCATTGTCCTATGGCGAGATCTTTTTGGATCAGACCTTTTAGGATCTTTGGAGAATTGTGGGTTTGCCCTAAGAATATTCATCAATTTTTTCTCACTAAGTTCGGAGGTTTTGGCTCTCATAAAGAAGCTAAGATTCTATGGCAAAACTCAGTTTTTGTGATGCTCTGGTTTATTTGGTTGGAAAGGAATTCTAGGGTTTTTAATGATTCCTTTTCATCTATTGATTTTATTTGGGATAGGATTACTTTTTTGGCTTCCCTTTGGTGCTCAGCACATGGTTCGTTTAATGGCGTTTCTTTAGCTAATATTCAAAGGGATTGGCATGCTTTATTACATGGTTCATTCAATTAGTTCTTAGCCATATCTTTTGTATCTATGTAAGGATGTTTCATCCTCTTTTGTACATTTTCTTCTCTTCTAATAAAATTTCTTTTTCTAACCAAAAAAAAAAAGTGTTGGTCAATCTCAATGTGTTTACTTTTATCATGTTGGACAGGAGTATGAATTAGTACAAAATATCTTGATAAGAGCTACATATTTTATTCTAAGGTCATCTAATATGATTTGTTTTAGATATAAAAGAATTCATGTGCCTTTACCTAATAGCTTAAGTTTTTACGAGAGATGGTTCATGACATGGTATTGAAATCTCCATAACCAAGTGGTCTAGAGTTTGATCCTTGTTGCTCCCATTCTTCTAAATAGAAGTTTAAATTTCAGAATAAGATAAGGTAGACCTGTTTATTGTCCTTGCTTCAATTCCAATAGGCTCTTGCATGAAAGGGCATGTTAGATATAATACTATTCATATGTCTCTATCTAATGGTTTAAGCTTTTAGGAGAGATACACCAATGACAATTTCCATCCATAGTAGTTTATATACTCCTTGTGCGATAGCCCAAAGCTCTACCTTAGCACTTGATCTAGTGACCACATTTGGCTTCTTACTTCTCCAAGTCACCAAATTTCCACCCAAAAACATGCAATATCATAATGTTGGTCTTCTGTCAATAATAGAGCCAAAATAGTCAGCATCAGTGTGGATTTTCATGGGCAAGCTTTCACCCCTTTTAACTAACAATCCCTTATCACAGGAGTAACCATAAGATTCTGCAAGATCCTATCAACTACTTGCATGTCTTACCCTTGGGTCATGCATCAATAGGCTAACCACACTAATAGCGTGTGCCAAGTCTGACCCAGTATGTGCTAGGTATATCAATCTCTCTACCAACCTCTAATATAGTGCTTTATCAACCAAGGATTCTCGTCTTCGCTTCTTATTCGGTGATTTGGTTCAATGAAAACCTGTTGGCTTGCACCCAACCAGTAACGTACTTTACTTGGGAAATGAAGATACCTTGTTTAGAGTAAGCAACCTCAATTCCAAGGAAGTACTTGAGTTTCCTGAGATCTTTTATTTGGAATTTAGCTGCTAATCTTTCTTTTAGAAGCTGTTTCTCAACCAAATCATCACCTGATATAATAATGTCATCAACATACACACATTGAAATTGAATAGCAATTTTTCCTCCAAGTGTATGTTTAAAGATAAGTATATGATCCCCTTAATTTTGTTTGTATCCTAGTGAAACCATTGTCCTTGTGAACCTTGCAAATGAAGCACGAGGGGACTGTTTCAATCCATACAACTCTTTTTCTTAGCTTGTACACTCTATACTTTTCATCAACAACATCATAGCATGGAGGAATTTCCGTTTAAACCTCTTATTGTAAGTCTTCATGTAGGAAAGCATTTTTTACATCAAATTGATCCAACTCCCATACAAAATGAGCAGCAAG
This sequence comes from Pterocarpus macrocarpus, assembly GCA_031439585.1. Taxonomy (NCBI): domain Eukaryota; kingdom Viridiplantae; phylum Streptophyta; class Magnoliopsida; order Fabales; family Fabaceae; genus Pterocarpus; species Pterocarpus macrocarpus. Next base: position 27,702,605 of record CM062513.1, on the reverse strand, counting down.
AGAAGGTAGGGTTCTCACTGTATTCATCTTCACTATTGGAATAAATGTCTCCTCATAATCAATCCCATAAGATTGTTTATACCCTTTTGGAACCAACCATGCTTTATACCGGTCTAATTTGCCATAAGAACAATAAAAAAACACATTTGACACATTTGACAGCTCTATGATCAAGTTTGTTATGATGTTGATGATGCACAAAGACAAAGGCCACACAACCAAAGACTCAAGTCTTTAAACTCTGCATAATAAGGGCAAAAGAAAAGTGAGACAGCGTAAGTCGTACAAGATTTATATTGCTGAGAATTTGGGAAGGTATCCGATTAATCAAATAGGTAGCAGAATGAGTTAGGGATAGAGATTGAGATAAGTAAAGCCTTGGTGACTTCAAAATGGTGATTTTTCCTTTCTGCAGTACCAGTTTGTTGTGGAGTATCAACATATGTAAGTTCATCAATAGTAATATTTTCTTTATCAAATTTAAAGAAATCGTAATTCACACATTCCTTACCTTTAGCTGAAAGCAAACAATAGATTTTCCAAATTGTGTTTGAACCATATTATAAAATTGAACAAACAATTGAAAAACCGTTAATTTATCATTTATTAGAAAAGCCAAGTTATTCTGGTGCAATCATCAATAAATAAAACAAACCATTTTTTGCCAGTGATGTTAGGAATAAAGGTAGGGGCCAGACATCCAAATTAATAAGTGCAAAAGGTTCATTACTTCTGGTAGAGTTAGAGAGAAATGTAACACCATGGTGTTCTGCAAATTGACAGATGTCACAATGAAAATACTCAACTGACTCATTCCAAATTAAAGACAGAAACATAGACTTAAGTAAGGTGAAAGTAGGATGAGCAAGATGCTTGTAGTATAACCCAATTTGAGATGAGGCAGACTCAAAGCTTGATTGGTGACATGAAGGAAACAACGTCAGACTAGAACCACCTATATCTTGCACATTGAGGAGATAATATGACCCTCCTTGTTGTTAACAACTCCAATCGTCTTCCCTATGGGAAGGTCCATAATGACTCCATGAACTGCACAATTTTTATCTTTGGTAAGTTTATGAATAAGGTCATTAGAGAGTTAAGGAACATGAAGCACATTATTTTAGCCCAGGGAAGGATGGAGAGCAATAGTACTAGAACCAGCAACTGAGGTATGAGAGCCATCAGCTATAGTCATATGGTGTTTACCCTAAAACGGATGGTAAGATAAAATGAGTTGGAACCAAAAGTCATATGATCAACTGCACCCAAGTCAATTGTCCATAAATTGGTAGGGACAATGCCATAAGCATTAAAGAAATGAGAAATAAATTCTCACTAGATGAAGTTAGAGAGTAAGAGCCAAAAGGCTTACTAAGGGAGCCAATGAGAATTTCGGGCTCCAAGCATTGCACAGCAACAAGGGGTTTGGTTGCTGCTGCTGCGACCATCACTAGAGAAGGAGCTAGCTTTTTTTTTTTTTTTTTTTTCTTTTTGGGTTTTTCCTTGTTGTCCTTTTATTATAATCTCTGTTAATCAACTTACTCTCACTCTAAATAACTACTTGAAGAATTAAGTTATGTAAGATTTGGCGTATGAGACTCATTTATGACAATTAAGCAATATTGTATATTGCCTCAAATCCAGACTGTCATGAGAACCAAACATATAGAGATTGACTGTCACTTTATTCATGAAAAGATTCTCTCTAGAGACATCATAACCTCATTCATTAACTCTAATGATCAACTAGCTAATATCTTCACTAAATCTCTTCAGAGTCCAACAATCTCATATGTTTGTGAGGAGCTGAATGCATATGACATATATTCTCCAGCTTGAGAGGGAGTGTTGGAAATAGCAACAAGAATTAATAATAACAGATTCATGTGCATAGAAAATAGTTGTACATGGGAAGTTTGAATTCTTAGGTGTTGTATCCTAATGTATATAAATATTATGCATGCTCAGTGTTGAACACTAAGCAATTTTAGAATACATATTCTTCCCTCTCTTAAGTTTTAGATTTCAATAGTAGTCTATATATTATGGTCTTTTCCAACAAGTTCAATGAAGCAGGTTATTCATATTAGGGTGTGTTCGGTATAGGAGTAAAAATAGGGTTCAAAATTTCATGGATGAACTCCATGTGTAATTTTAATCTTATATCAAACATGACATTTTGCTCCCAATTTTTACCCTCATACCAAAAATACCCTTAGGGTTGATTTTCTGGGAAAAGGAGGCAACGAATTTGTGAATCATGAAAATTATGAACTACCTTACTGTCCTTTTGCCATCATTAGGAGATTCAGTATAAACTTGAACCAATTTATGTTCTTTTCAATTATATTTCTTTGAACTCACAGGCTGTAAACTTGGATGGAAGTTATGCTTTAGATAGATAAATGGGAAGGTTAAGTCACTTCTTCTGCAATTAATTTTGGCTTACTATTTGGTGTAAAGCTCATGCCCCTTTTCACATGAATTTCTCTAGATAACATGTTGAGGGATCTGAGCTTTAGTCCATTTTTTTTTCTTCTTTCTTTTATTTTTCTATGTTTACGGTTCTTCTTTGAGATTTAGAAGGATTCCTTATCCTCCTCACTTTCTGTAAACTATTAAAAATTTTAATTTTTCTTATTTGGCCCCTCCAATTTTTTTTTACTACTCACACTTTAAAAGAAAAAAGAGGTCGACTACATTAATTTAGTCGTAGTTTCAATAATCTTGCAAATAAAATTGACTAGTATTTGAACATTACAAATGTAATTTAAATATTTGATGTTAGTTTTTATAAACCCTTTACTCAAGTAGATATGTAAATACTATAATAGACAATATGTTGTGCATATATGTGTGCCTATTGAGTTTTGATTGTGAAATATTTATTTGTTTATATATTTTGATTAATATTTAAACTTTTATCTAAGAATAAAAATTACAAGATATATATTTTTTTTGCATAAAATAATTAACTATTAAGTATTGGCCCCTTTCACCAAAAGGGTCTAGTTCTGCCTTTGCTCATCATCTCAATAAAATTCTCTTTGTATCAGAAGAAGGGAGAAAAAGAAGAAAAATAAGAAGAGTCTACTTTATCCATGTGCCAGATAGTTGCTTCTTCTGTTTTAATGTGATGTTAGGACAAGTATTCCTATGTTGTTTCTTCCACTCACTTATTTATTTATTTATTTATTTATTTTTTCCCTTGCTTTTCTATTGATCAGGTACTTTCAAATTTATAAGTAAATGTATCAAAGGCGAAGGTTTTTCGGGGACAAAACGCTACTTTGGTGATCTAGGAAAAACTGTAAGTTCTTAGTATGTTGTCCATAAAATTTTCATTGAATTGCAAACGTGGTCATGGAGTATCAGCATATTAATCAATTTATGGCGGCTCAGCAGTTGAGATCAGCAGGTTCAAATGTAGCCTTTGCAGCTGTAGCTGAGATATCAGACTCTGTTCTGAAGGGTGCAGAAGCAAATGGTTTCAATGGATTGGTACAGAATTACCACCTTATATTTCTTAATTTGGTTACTTTTATTTTAGCATCCTACGGTTTTATCGTTTGTTTGATATTCGCACTTTTGACAAATCTAATTTTCAAGGTAAGTGGCTTTCACCAAGGAATTCTAAAATTGGCTATGGAGCCATCAGTTCTGGGGACTGCATTGATGGAAGGTGGCCCAGATAGAACGATATTGCTTGATCAAATTCCAGGAGTCGATGAGGTACAACATTTTATGTTTCTGCATCTATGGTATATGAAGATTCATTTGAATCATGTTGAAAATCTATGTAATTCCCAGGGGATCTATGTATCACTACAACCAAGTCAACAAATTTGGGTTCAGTCTTTGGTCACTAGCCTGTTGCTGATTGATTAGGAAAAATGGTGGATGCTCTATTTGACCGTGCCAAATAAATCCATACCATGCTGATATTGACTATTATGTTAATGGCTTCATTTATGATTATACATTTAAGCATAACAAAAGAAATATTTATTCTTTCAGTTCCCCCATCTTGATTTTTGAGAATCTTGACTTTGTCGTTAGTCAGCTAATTAGATATGTGGCCCGCTGCAGTTATACATTGAAGGATATATCCAAGCCATGCTGGATACAATTTACAGACAAGAATACTTGAGAGTCAGAGTTATTGACAATCAGGTGATACTTGAGCTAAATGTAAACGTTGTAGATCAAGCGCGCATAAAAGATTATCTTGCAAGCTTGGCTTTATGTGAAAAAATTGCGTTTCGTGCCTTGGGAGAACACTAGCATTCTTTTGAATGAAATTATTACCACAGAAAACTTTGTTTTGTGAATGATGGTCACGTGTATGTTCTGCATTGATGAGATGATTTGAATTTGATTTGACTTTAATACTGTAAAGATTACAAATAGGGAAATAATTGAACAAAATATCTGAATCTATGCCCTTTACTGTGTGGTTGTGATGTTGTCTTGTACATGTTTAGGTTATCCTGAAAAACCTACCGCCAAATCATTCTCTTATCCATGAGATCACAGATCGTGTTAAGGAGTTCCTTGTGAGTAAAGCATTGCTAAAAGGAGATCCCTCAACTACATCTCGTCCTTTACGCCGTCTTCGAGGAGAAAGTGTAAGTTCTATTCTAGTGAGGATGCTTTTGTCATACCGTTTCATCTTTTTCTTCTCATTTTATCTCTACATTCCTACTTATCATTTTATGTGGGTTTATTACTTCGCTGGTCCTTATTTTTTGTAAAAATTCAAATAATTCTTTATATTTTAAAAGTTTGTGAGTGAGTAGTCGTAGTTTTAAAAAGCTTATAATTGGTTCCTGTCGCTACAATTTCGTGAACTCCCCATCATAGGGACCTATTTAAATATCTTTAAAAAGTATTGCAACTTAAAATTAATTTATTTCTTTATCATTTATTTAATTAGTCAAAATGAATATTGGCAAAGCAGCGAGACCTAAAATGATGTCCATCTAGTTGCCATCATCACTAGGTTTCAAAATTTAGTTTCTTATAAGGTTATAATACTTCTTGATATAAAATTAGTATCTTATATTTTCAAAAGTTTTTAATTAGGTCTTAATATGTAAATATATATTAAAAATAAATGATTAAGATATACATTATTTTTCGTCCCTAACCTTTTTAAAGATATTCAAATAAGTCTATATATAAAATTTTGTATTTGAGTTCCTATGACAGTGATTTACGGGAACTTAACGGCAGAGACCCAATTAGAAAGGGCCTAAAACTACAAAGATTCAATTACAAACTTCTAAATTTTAGAGATTTATTTAATTTTTTTTTCCCCAAGAAGTACAGGATCTATCATAGTAATAACTTTTTACGACTATGATGATGGCTCACTTGTATAGCTTGGAGGTCCTTCAAATGTCACATATGATATTACTGTTGTAAGAATGATTCATATTGAGTGCTTGACCTTATTGTAAAGGGAAATCTTTATACTTCTTGATATGCAATCACTACTGGCATATCCTTAAGTAGTCTTCTCAGTTATATTTAAAGTCACTGATCCAGGGATATCCGTGGCAGGAATGGCAAATAGGACCAGCAGTCTTGACATTGTGTGAACATCTTTTTGTTAGCTTTGCAATACGCATGTTACGGAGGCAGGCTAACAAATTTATAGTCAGGATAAAGTGGGAAAAGCGATCAGAGGATAGCAGCCATGCAGATGTGCCTGCAGACACTAATCAAAAGGTGCAGAAAGTGAATTTCATTCGAAAATGGGGCATAGGCAAATTTGTCTTGTCTGCCTTGTTGGCATATATTGATGGACGTCTATGTCGTAGTATTCCCAATCCTGTAGCGCGGAGAGTAGTTAGTGGCTTCTTGTTGAGCTATATTGACCACAAAGATGATGAATAAAATCTGTAATTGTCGTTACATCATTCGCGTAAAGAGAAGAAATAGGATGTGGGGGATAAAGTCCCGTTTGTGCCTCAGTGCGTTGCATGCTTAAACATGCGCATGATGTCCATGATCGGTGACATACTTGCATTAGTTCACATTCGGAGTTCAATAGCCTATCTGTTTCAGTATAAAGCGTCTTATCTCGGGTATGTGTTTGCTGGTTTCAGATCGAATCGAGCAATACGCTTTAGGTGGATGCTACGGTGTCAGGAGTTGAAAGTGAGTTTTGAGACCCATATGATTGGTGGACAAATAGTGTAGTGACTTTTGTTCACGTGAGAAAAATAAAATTGTGACATGGTAAAATTGATTCTTCTGTAATCTCTTGTATACTTTTCGGTTAGTTTATAATCAGCCGCATTGAGTGACAGCCTCACAGGAGAATAATTATTTGATGCAATCTCAAGGTAACGAGGTTTCTTACGTAATTAGTGTTAAGAAACCAGAATTAATAAACTTTATTCCATACCTTCGAGTGGATTTCAATGGGTGTTAAATATTATTGAGCCTAACTACTACTTCTAAATATTTGGCCAAAAGATAAAGATAACTAACAAGAATTATTGCTTCCTAAAATAAAAATAAAGATAATTAGAAGATAATGATATGCAAGTAAGTTGCCATACAATTGCGAGTAACATGGGTTTGGCTTGGGGACTCTCGTAGTGCACCTTACTTTATCATTTGTATCATTCTCCAACCCTTGAAGAGGTACCTTGTCCTCAAGGTGCAAGTTAAGATGTACTATTGCAAGACTTATATTGGCTTTCATGTGTTAGGAGTGCATGTCACTTAACCTCTTTCGATACCACCATTGTCTTCCTTGTCTCCATCACATAAGTTAACAAGAAGTGATTGTGCACTTTTGCATAGGTGTCCTGAACAAATTTTTCGCGATTGTTGAAGCATAGGTTCTTCTCGCACCTCTATTGCATTTCAACCCATGAAAGGTCTCTTGGGTGTTTCCATTAAGCGTCCTGCAATGTTAGTCATTAGCGCTATTGTTGATAGTGAATTAGCACATTGAACCCCTCCCAATGTCTCCCATCAAGGCATTCTTGGGCCAGCTCAGGAGACAAGTCATCAGTTTCTCAAATTCTCCCAAGAGTTCTTGGAATGAATCCATTTGATAAAGGCTGCCGATTGCCTCATTTGCATCCTTATACTCAGCAAATGCAAACTGCAACAACAATCCCTTCTTGAACATTTTCCACGTAACTTTCTTCTTTTGATTTGCATGGGCAATCCAGCGCAACCATTGGTTTGCTTCTCCATCCAGAAAGAATAAAGCTAGAGACACCTTTTTTGAGCCATGAATATCTTGAGCAACAAAATACTGTTGTGCCCGATCTAGCCATACATGAAGATCATCTCCCAGAAAATTTCGAAACTCCAAATGGATTGGATTTTTGGGCTGCCTTTTCATCCCATCTCCACTAGGGCTGTCAAATGGGCCAGGATGGTCCATTTAAGCCCGCAAAATAAACAAGTTTGTCCATTTAGTCCGCAGACCAAAATTTTTTAGCTTGGCCTGTTTGTGTTTTTTTTTTTCTTTTCATGTTTTGAAAATTATTTTTTTATTAATAAAAAAATATTTTTATTTAAAAAATAAAAGTTTTTATTTTTTATTTAAAAAAGTGAAAATATCCTAAATCTGATTACTAAATCATATTTTTATATCCTAAATTTATACAATTTTACTCTAAAAAGAAAATAAACACGGGTAAATAGGCTGGCTCGTTTACTCGCACGGGCTAGCCTGTTTAACCCGCAAGTTAAACGGGTCAGGTTGAAAATAGGCTAGTTTAAACTAGTCATTATTTTTTAAGTCCAGTCCACTTATTTTTGGCTGGTAAACGGGTTTAGCCCATTTTGACGGCCCTAATCTCCACTACAGTCAATCATCTTACTTCGCATTAAGGAATTTGCGTTTGAGCTCTCGCTGCTATTTTCAGAGTTTGTGGACTCTATTAATAAAGACGATGACGATAAGTTCCTATTGCGCTTATGCTTTGTGTATTGACTTACACAGCTCTCCAATCGAACTCTCCAAGGCCTCAAAATGTTCTTTGTTGGTAGCCATGTCTATAAGTAAAGCATTGATATGATTGCAGCCAAGCTCTTGATACCAATTGATGCTATCTCAAGGTGACAAAGGTTTCTTACGTTATTAGCATAACAAAACCAGAATTAATAAACTTTATTCCATGCCTTCCAGTTGATTGTAATGGGTGTTTAATACTGCTAAACCTAACTATTGCTCCTAAATATTTGGCCAAAAGATAAAGACAACTAAGAAGAATCATCACTTTGTAAAATAAATGTTGGGTATATTTTGATGATGAATAATGGTAGAATAATTGTTGATATCTTGTTTCCATTAAAAGGGAATATTATAGTTAATAGTTTCCTTATTTATCCTATTGAAATGATTCTTTCTCAACATCTAAATTCATTTTAAAATAAACATATTTTCGAAATATTCTCTTATCAGTTTTTTACTCAAAAAATCAAACTTAGGGGTTCGAATTAAGGAAGCAATGGTCAAAAAGCTGAGCTAGTGCGTGGTTATGAAAATAGAGAAACAATAGTAACTAAATCAACAACTACAAGTCAGGATCTAACAACTACCCACCAGTTATAGTAGTTACACGAAATAACATGTGGGAAAAGTCCCTTGGTCCAAACTCAAGCCAAAATTATCTTTAACGGCTAGTAGACTTCAGTGTTTCATTATTTACATAAAGTCTTCAAGAATGGAGAAGAGGATAAGACCTTCCATCAAGCAAATAGTGTGATTGTAAGTGCTTCCCATCCTCTTGTTTTTATACTTGCTATTTTACTCATAGAGAAAGTCTAAAATTCTTGTAGCTCATATAGAAGAGCATCCCTTGTTTCATAAGTGAGTTGCTTTTATTCTAGAGAGAAGGGAAAAGTGTGGGTAGCATTCTAGGAATCCTTTCAATCTAAAGGTACTCTAGGGCAAGATAGAGGGAGGTTTGGCAATAACCTTGTAGGAAATAAACCGCACATTACTCTACTTGGAAGTTAGGTGGAAGAAGGTTTTGTTGGAAGTCTTATAAGACAAAAATCAATGCATAGTGAAGAAAATCTGAAGCAATTGGGGATTGGACGTAGGACACGAGTTGTAACCAAACTAGTATAAATTGTTGAGCATTCTTCTTCTCCCTATCTCTTTTATTTTTTGCTACATTGTGTTTGATTTATTTTAAGCTTCATTTCTGATTTTTATTGTTCAATTTTATTTTAATTCTGAAATTTCTTTTTTTAACCAATTCACCCCTCTCTTGGTTCCTATCATTTGGTATCCGAGCCTAACTTTTTATAGTGCTTAACAACTTGAAAGAATGATCTTTGTAAGTTCAATGGTAAGGAACTTAATGAACTCAACTTTCATGGAAGGGCAATCCATTTGAAAGCCTCCATATTTTGATGGAACAAATTACATCTTTTGGAAGGAACACATGAGGATCTTCATACGATCCGTTGATTATAAGCTATGGCATGTGATAAAAAATGGACCAACAATACCAAAGAAGATGGTAGACGGCAAAGAAGTGGAGAAAGCGAAGAGGAGTTTAGTAACAAAGACATAAAGAAAATGGAGCAAAATACAAAAGCAAAACATATATTCTATTGTGTTGTTAATCCCAATGATTTTAGGAAGATTTCAAAATGTCAAACCGCTGAGCAAATGTGGGACAAGTTGGAAATGATCTATGAAGGCATTAGCTAAGTTAAAGAAGCAAAGATTGACATGCTAATACATAACTATGTAATTTTGAACACGAAAGAAGAAGAAAAGATAGAAGAAATGTTTGAGAGCTTCTCAAACATAGTCAATACTCTCAATGCTCTTGGAAAGGTCTATATGGATAGAGAATTGGTAAGGAAAATATTGAGAAGCCTTACTAAGGAATAGCAATTAAAGGTGGCTGCAATATAAGAAAGACATGACCTCAACACTATCACCTATGATGATTTGAGAGGTAACTTTATAACTTATGAAACTACCTTTTTTAATTAATAGGGGTGGCAATTGCAAACCGATCCATAGGTATGCACCCCACCCTAACCCAGTCGAGTTAGGAATATACGTTGGTTGGTCAAACCAAGGACTACTGCACCTTTTACTCTTTTAAAAAGAGCTAGAGGTTGTAAGTATAAAGAAATACGATACATGGATACTATTTATAGAAGTCTCAAGAGTAAAAAACTTTTACTCTTCTTGAATGTTTTATAGTAGCCTTAAGAATAAAAAGTCCAAAGTCTAAGCAATGTGGGACTTAGTAGTCTACTTGGATTGTTTATGTCAATAACTTCATATAGTATTTTTGCTTTCTAAAACTATTTTTATTATATTAAAATTTTATATTACTCTTTAGTTATATTGTTTAATAATTTTTATTTATCTCATAACATGTTATTAATGATATGTATATACATTTATACATAAATGTATACATTTTATTACACCCCGGTTGAACTTCCGATAGAATTAGTTGAATTAATAAAACTCTGAACTAGTACCTTATTCAGTTCAATACCTGGTCTGATTTTTAGAACCTTGGTTTCCTTATTTATCTTATTAAAATGATTCTCTCTCAATATGTAAATTCATTTTGAAACAAACCTGATTTGAGAATATTTTCTAATATATTTTTTACTCAAAAAATCAAATTTAGAGGATAGAATTAAGGAAGCAACGATCAAAAAACTAAATTGGTGTATGGTTATAAAAGCAAAGAGAAACATCAACTAAACCAGCAAGTATGAGTTAGGATTAAGCAACTACCCACCAATTCTAGCAATTACGCAAAATAGCATGTAGGAAAAATCACTTGGTCTAAACTCAAGCCAAAATTTTCTCTAATGGGTAGTAGGCTTCAATGTTTCATTAGCTATATAAAGCCTTCAAAAATGGAGAAGAGGATAAGACCTTCCATCAAGCGTGTTATCATAAGTGCTCCTCATCCTCTTGTTCTTATACTTGCTATTCTACTCTTAGATAGAGTCTGAAATTTCTTATAGGTCATATAGAATAGCATCCCTTGTTTCATAAGTGAGTTGCTTTTATTCTAGAGAGAAAGAAAGAATGTGGGTAGCATTCTAGGAATCCTTTCAATCTAGAAGTTCTTTAGGGTGAGATAGAGGGAGGTTTTGTGGTAATTTTGTAGCAAATAAACCACACATTAATCTACTTGGAAGTTAGGTGGAGGAAGGTTTTCTAGGAAACCTTGTAAGACAAAAATCAACACATAGTGAAGAAAATCCAAAGCAATTGGGGATCAGACATAGGTTGTGATTTGTATCCAAACCAGTATAAATTGTTGAGTGTTCTTCTTCTCCCTGTCTCTTTTATTTTTTGCTATATTGTGTTTGATTTATTCTAAGCTTCATTTTTTATTTTTATTGTTTAATTTTATTTTAATTTTAAAATTTCTATTTTTGAACCAATTCACCCCCTCTTGGCTCCTATCAATAAAGATGAAGATAAAAGTAACTATAAGATAATGCTGCACAAGTAAATAGCCATGCAGTTACAAGTAACATGGGTTTAGGGGCTGTTTGGCATTAACTTTTAAAAATAGTTTTTGATTTTAAAAAATGAAAACACAAAAAAACTTGTTTGGAAAGATGTTTTCTTTGCATTGATTTTAAAAACTAAAGAATAGAATGTGGGTTTTAAACACAGAAAACAGAAAACACTTTCAAAGTGTTTTTGGTTTTTTGTTTTAAAAAACAATGTAAAGCATGGTGGCAATTTTGTGAATATGGTGTTTTATTGGTTTGAAACACTCTTCAATCCTTATCTCATTTCCACTAGGTTTATTTCTTCCCCTTCCAATTTCTTCTCCATTTTATCTCTCGCCCCTGGTAGCTCAGGCGGTGACGGCGACTAGATGAGGTGGCTCACCAATGATGGATTCACGACAGAGAGGAGTGTGGTTCAGGTATGCTGGTGGTGGAGCTTGAGGCCAAAGGGGGAAGCTGGTCATGGTGGCGCGACGGAGGGGTGTGGCTAACTCATGGCAAGTGATGACTAGAGACAAAGGGGGAAGAGGATGGTGCAGTGGTGGTTGTGCGATAGAAGTGAAGATGATGGCGCGGTGAAAGGTGTCTATGGTCGCCGGGTGCTGTGGTGGTCTGAGGCAACAGAGAAAGAAGAGGACACAGTTTGGTGGTGGCTCACGGTGATGAAGGACTCGCAATGGTTTGGCTGCTTGCGGTTTAATTTGTGAATATTGCAAAGTAGAAGATGAGCAGCGGTGAAAGTAGGATGAACAAGAAAGAGAGAAGATTTTTCATATGGATCCATTGTATGTGGTCTATCAATACACCTTCAATTTTATCCTCTAGAACATGGTGGCGCGTAGTGCACGTTGACCCCCAAAGTGCACCATAGCATTCGCCATTTATTTCAAGCCCTATTGAAGGAGTTGTGTGAAGTTAATATGTTATCCAATCTATCATCACAATATTCTATTTTATGTTTTTTGAATGTTTTTTGATATTGTTGTATTTTATCCAATTTGCTCTTCACTTGATTTTGTGAGTTCAGTAGCTTGAAGTAGTTATTCAATAGTTTAGATCAAATATAGTGGGGGAAGTTATTAGGTAAAAGATATTTTTTACAATTTTATTCCCTTTTTTAAATTTGTATTTGGTTGACAAGAATATGTTTATGGACTTGAAAGAATAAATGGACTTATGAATATTTCAATGCATCAAGTTGTGTTAGGATTTTGATTATTGAAACTTTATAAAAATATTATGTATTAAACTTGATATTATGTTAAATTTTATTTATAATAATGTAATTATATTATATTTATTTGCTACTTTTAAAAAATCATTCGCCAAATAGGTTTTTAATTTTATAATTTTTAAAACTTATTTTTTAAAATAACTATCCAAATAGATTTTTTGTTTTTTATCATTAAAAAATTATTTTGAGAGTAAAGTTGCCAAATACATTTTTTATTCTTTTGTTTTTTAAAATTGATTTTAAATTTGGTTTTTAAAACTGTTTTGAAAAACACAAAAATAAAAACAATTTCAAACAAGCCCTTAGTTTGGGAACTCTTATGGTGCACCTTACCCTATCATTCCTATTGTTATTTTTCAAAACATGGTCTAAACCTTGATGGTTTAGTCTAGAACACCAAGTTTTGATTGCCATAACCCATCACATCATTTAGCATTTCTAGTAAGCCAATATCCTTGTAAGTCAGCACATCCTTAAGAGTTTCTATGCAAAGGATGAGTTTTTCTTTGTGGTGATGAAATTGTACAAACAAGCCTTATGGAGGAGATGACTAGAGTACTGGTGGCGAAGCCATAGCAGCAAGTCATTAGTGGTTGTTTTAATGAAATCATCACTAAAAGCGGAAAAAAAAAAAAGAGTAGTAACAGGCAATTTCAACCTATGGAGAGAGGTAGCTCAAGAGGATGATGGCAACAAGGGCGACATCAAAAGAAGAGGGTGGAACTTGGCATCATAGTTGTAATAGAGGGCAAAGGTGTAGAGGAGGTAGAAGCCAAAAGGCATGGATAGGAAGGAATAACAGTTCTTCTTGCCATGGATGTATGAGGGTTTTTCCAATGGGTGCTGTAAGGAGTGGGAGGCCGCAATGGTAGTTTTGCAGATAAAGAGACAGAGAGTCAAATGGTGGTATTGGATAGTCGGCAATGTTGGTGGAGGTACTACAGTTGATATGGGTTAGATTTAGAATGGGTTTGTTTAAGCTTTTTTTAACAAAAAGTGATTTTTCAACTACTAAAAAAGGAAGGTAAGCCTTGCCTTTTGTTAGGAACAATTGGTTGCGAAGTGTGCCAAGAATTTGGTCTTAAGTAGAGCTGGGTATATGGGCCACAATTTGCGGGTTAATTCGTTTAATCCGCAATCCGCACTGCTTAATCAACCCATTTACTAATTCATTTTTTCACTGGTTTTTTAGCCTGCATCGTTTAGTCCACGGGCTAAATGGGCTAAGCCACCAGGTTCACGGACCAACCCGCTAGCCTGCATTTGAATTATTTTTTTTTTCTTGTTGAGTGCCAAGCCTAAAGAAAGTCATGTAGCCTAGCCCACTCACCCACTCCTCACTCACACTCGCGGCCCACCTCCCCCTTTATCCTAACATTTCATTATTTTCACAAACTCAAACTTTCTCAGACTCTCACTTACTCTACTACTCACTCATTCACGTTACTCATCACACAAAACTGCATCTCAAACCCTAAATCTACCCTTTGCGGCACCCCTTCCTTTCCCACTGTGACTGCGAGCTGCTGCGACATCCTTCCTTCTCCCCCTGTGATGCTCTTCCTTTGTCGCCCGACTGCACTGCCAACACCAAACAGAGAAGACACCATCATCACTACTGGAGTCACCGTTTCTGCTGGAGTCCCTTTCGCTGCTGAAGTGTTGTTACCGAGTCGAGCCCCCTCACCTCTATTCGAAGTCCATTCAAAGGCCAAAAGAGATTGAGGTATATTACTTCTTTAACTGTCTTATTCACTCTTTTTTGGTTTGGTTTGGAATCTGCAATGTTTATCTACTGATCTAAAGAAAATAGTGCTACTGGAGTGGATTGGGTACAATATGTGAAACTGGCTATTTTTCTGCTCTTTATTTGGGAATTTGATGACTGATTATATATTTTGGTTTTATGCTTGAAGAGGTGAGCAATTTGTTGGCTAATGATGAGGCATTATTTGAATAGTTGTGATGCTGGATAGTCTTTGTGCTATTATGTTATTTGGCATGTTATCCTTTCTTTTTCTTTTGTTTTTTTTTGGGTGTTGGTGTTTTGTGCTGTTTTTAACATAGTAGTGATATTTTTATGGGGACAAACACATTTCGTGTTGTAACTTGTAACTTTGTCAACAATGTTGGAAATATGAATCATACCTTATCGCAATTATGCTTCCTTTTGAAATTTTGCTTGCCTTCATCATCTAACGAAATGAAAAATCATCAGTAGTAGCAGAACTCAATCTTTTGACAGTGAAGTTCCTATAATTAGAAGCTCTTTAATATAGCTAAAATTCATCTTTGGCTGCTTCTCAAAGTCAAAGGAGCTTCCCCATCCAATTTCAATTAAATATTGGAAACTTTGTTTAAAAGTGTTTCCTAATCGATGCTAAAAGAACTTTTAGCATTTCATAACTAGTTACCAAACTCTTTAATGTATGCCAATGAAGGGTGGAAAGGTGTAGAAGATAAATAGGGAAAAGGAAGTGTAATATCCCTATATAACGTAATAGAAAATAATGAAAATTTCCTTGGGCAAATTTTTATTATTTACAACATTGCCCCTGAATTTTTTAAAAAATGACATTTAAGTCCTTATATCAATAGGATTAGTAGAATAAGGTTTTAAACAAAGCAGAATCATGTAGCGAAAACGTAGAAACCTAAACATCAGCTGATTGAGCCACGGAGGTATCCATATGTGAAATGACATGAGATGCCCCTAGATTTGCTCAATATTATGAAAATGCCACTAATTACGGAAATCAAACAGAAATTTTTAAAGAATTTACGAAAAAGCGAAAATATAACAATTCCAAAAAAATGGTGCAATTGATTTGTGCTGTTAATCAATTTATTAGAAAAATAAGAGTAATTAGGGATGAATTACAAATACTAGAGCTAAAGAAAATTTACATTGTTATGTAAAAGACTATGAAAAATTATTCATTATAACGTCCGGAATTACAATACGTTTAAATTACGATGTTAATCTATTTATCTGACTTTATTGACTGTGTAGAATTAATTAAAAGTTAATTAAATATTGATTAGGATTTAATTAAGTGTTAATTAAAGAGATTAGACTTGAGAAGAATAGAATAGAGATATAGAAAATCTCATAAATTTACTTAGTAATATTTTACCAATTTGAGGGGAATCGGTAAAGATTCGATATTTTAAACTGTCAGAACCGAATTAGTAGAATTCCACACTAAAAATCCTAACATGAGTGACTGAAACTTTGCCACTCTTCCCCCATATAGGTGGTGCCATATGGTGCTCATGGAGAGGAGAGATTTGGTCTTCCATGCACCACACACCTCTCCACCAATCATAAACCATTCCTCAAGTTTTAAAACACCAAATCCTTTCCAACTCTCCTTATTTTCATGCTTCTCTTTCATGCTAACTTCTCTCTCTTCTTCTTCTTATTCCTCACTTCCTCTTTCCCAAATCTCCAAGCTCCACCCACTTCCTACACTAAGAGCTCAAGTCTAGCTAGTTTTGCATCAACTAGAGGTAGGATTCAGCTTCTTTAACTAATTTCTTGTGAGTTGGTGGCTGTTGGTAACTTATTTATATTCATGTACCTGATATTGTTAGGTTTATGTGATTGTCCATGGCTGGATTATTGGGTTTTTATTGAGTTTTGATTGGTTAATTAGTGAAAAGATGAAGAATGGAAGCAACTAGAGTGAGGATAACTAAGAAACCCTACAGCAGAGCATACGGCTCCATCTACAGCCATTTAAATTTAATGAAGCTATTTTTATATGAAACTAGATATCTAGGGCTTTCCAACCATATAAATTATAAGGCCATTGGATTAGTATTGAGAGAGATATGAATTTTTAAATTTACCCTAGGATTTTGACCCTTATTCTAAGCAGACTGGATTTTGAGAGGTACATCTCGCCCTATACTCCTTCAAATTGAGTGCAACCAATTTTTTTAGAAATTGTATTAACATTCCATAGAAATTTCAGAACTAAATTCGGTCTCAATTGTTCCCAATAATTCCTTGAAGTTTTCTTAAGTCCAAACCAGGCTAAAACAGGATAGTCCAGAGGGGTCAAATTTCGAAGCATGTAACTCAAGTTCTACATAAGCAAATGAAATGGGACCTCTTGAAAATGAAAGCTTGTCCTGTTAGCTTTAATATGATACAAATTTCGTATAATTTCAACTAGTTTTCGATTTTTAGTGAATTTTTACTTTTAAGTATGTAATTCTAGCCAGCTATAAGGCAGGCCGAGAGAGAATCCTAATAACGTGAGCTACATTTATCAAAATTAGATGTGACCAAAGAGGTTAGAAATAGACACACAACACCCCAACTTATCCAAAATTTAGGATTAAATGAGTTAAATAGAAATTATGCCTTATTTTACAAAAATTGGGTAGAGTGAAGGTGCTAAGACAACAGCTATACTTCAAATACAACTAATATTTCCATGAGTTTGATGTTGAATTGTGAATGAAAAGTTGTAGATTTTCTATAAAATTGATTGTTTGAGTACTGGCACTATTCATAAGAAAGCGGACTCGATCCGTTATGCTATCGAATTTTCGGTAGAAATCTATGAAATCATGAGTGTTTATTTTACGAGAAATTTATGATATAAACAGCTATAAAATTATGAATATGTTATGGGAATATGGTCATGAATTATTCTTATGAGAGCATGCATATTTGCATATGAATGAAGGAAGAATATATGAGATTCCTTCATTTGGAGGTAATTATTTGGGTCCCTCTAGGTAAAGACAGTTAAAAGATAAAGATGTGGGTCCCTTCACTTAGAAGCAGTTACACATTGGATCCCTTTCTGTGAAGGCAGCTAAAACTTTTGGATCCCTCTATGTTGGAGGTAGTTAGCTAACTGAGTCTGTTTGACCTAGAGGCATGTGGGTCCCCTTATGGGTCAATCGGCGACAACCACACGAGTTGAAATTTCACTCCTAGATCAGGCTACCCAAGGGCAGTAAAGATTAAAAAAAGATAAGATACAAGTAAAAGATGCACTTGAGGATGGTGATACGTAACGCTCAAGTGTATACCCCAGTGAACACCCTAGGGACGGCGATATGTAACGCCTAGGTGTGCCAAGTCATGAAAGTAAAGAAAGTTAACAGGAGAAATAATCACTTGTATCAAATGTACTGTTGCACTCATAAATGCATATTATTTAGTTATTCTTTGATCTGTTGTGCTTATGCTTCAATTCTTTTCTCTACTTATTAAGAGACTAATTGTATCTATATGCAGATGCTAATTATTTTGCTGCATTTTTGTTTAGATTCTTCTTTTGATTAACAAGTGTATGAATAAAATGAACTCTGCTTTGAAGATTACATTTTCGAACTATAAAACTGAAAAATCTATTAATATGTTCACCTTTTACATAATAAACCGAAGTAGCTAAAAATAATAATAATGATATGGTATGTGATCGTTAATTAAATCCTACTGAGAATTTATAATTCTCACTATATTTCCGTATTATCTCCAAGTAGTCCAAGAAATATTGGGGACAGCTAGAGGTTGCTATCGAACAAGGTCCATTCACGTAATAGTAATAACTTCTGAATGTCTTCTTATGAGCAGCATCTTGTCTTGGGCGTATCTTGTCTTGGGAGTGTTACAGGAAGTACAGGCGTATTCTTTTGAGATCAATGTTTGGTGCCTTAATAACACCAATATGTTACTTTTGAGACTGTTTTGTGTTTGGACAACCTTTAATAAAAAGGCCCAAAAAAAAGTGAAAGCACAAAAATAAAGAAAGAGAGAGAAAAAGAGAAGGCCCAAGAAAAAGTGTATGCCAAAAAAAAAACGAGATATGCTATGCAGGTTGGCTCGCGTGGGTTCTTGAGCCTATACGATGCCCAGCATTTTAGGAGCTCATTTATTATGCGAACCAGCTCAATTCAATCCATTTAGAAATAGTCTATCATGGATTGGGCTAAGCCAGATGGACTGACTCGCTTATCTGCTTCTAATTATAAGTCTAAAATTATAAGTTAATATTAATATTTTTTTATTAATATAATTTATTAAAAATTTGTAACTTAAATATACAAATTATAAATTTTATATATATCTTGACTTAATCATCAATTGAATTACAATCAAATCACATCAGACTTATATATATATATAATAAATTTAAATTTATATATATTGATAATATAAAAAATTTTATATTATTAATTAATAGTAATATAAAAATATTAAATTATATTAAATAATTATTTATTATGATAAAAAATTTATTATAATTTAATATTTTGTATATTTTTAATTAATTAATAATATAAAAAAATTTTATATTATTTATCTATATAAATTAATCTCTATTATAATAATAATTATTATTATTTGGGGATAAGCTGACGTTGAAGTGTAAAGCGAAAGCAGCATATGAGGACAGCCCTCGGTTTACTCGAAAACAGTGGACCTAGCCCGTTGTTTTCTTCCAAGTCATTTTCGCACGAAGAGTTGTCAACCATCTATCTGTTCGAATTGTCCAATTAGCTGGTGCATAGTACTTCCATCGTTTTATGGCATAAGATAACTTATTTTTGGAAAATTTTAATATATTCAATGGATAAAGCTATATGAAATTTTATATAGGATTCATATTTTATACTTTATCATATAATTTTATGGTGGAAATAAATTAAGAAAGAAAAAAATTCTTCTTCCACGGAGTGTCGTAGCATCACTCCCTATTTTTAGTTTGTTTTGACAAATAATTGGTTTGCTATTCTTCGGTCTTATCTCTTTTTCGAGGATGATAATTACATTGTAGCTTTGTACTTGTGCTATTTTGGTCACAAATTTTCACCACATATCATTTCTTTAGTATACAGTAGTATCCGTTTACTTTAAGAACACGAATTTCATTTTCTAAATGGACGAGATGTGACCAGATGCGTCGATTATTTATTTATTTATCTAAGTGATTTCTTAGACAAACTATATGCAATGAAATATTTTCGAGGAAGAGAAATATTATTTATATATAATATTTGTGAGATATTATATTAATATATTCTTATTCATTATATATTTTATTTAATGATAAATAAATATATATTGATACAATATTTTTTAAATATTATGCAAAAATAATATTATTTTATAAAAAAATTCTTTTGTCCTCTTTGAGATGTTTTCTTCCTAGGTGTTTTAGCCTTTTATTTACCTAAAAAGAAATTGATAAAATACTTATTTTAATTCATGACAAAATATTTAGAAAATAAATTAATCTCTCAAAGTTTAAATTTTTTTAAATAATCTCGCATCATTTAAAAAGAAAATCACATTAGTCTTTTTTGTATAAATTTGTACTATTAAAAACTTCTATATAGAAAAACTAACATGTCCTTCTTTTTAAATAATGAGTGATCATATAGAAATTTTTAAATCTTGGGGACTAATTTATCATCTAAAATTTTTATTAAAGACCAAAATGGGTATTTACTAAAAAATTTTAATTAAATAAGATTTGATTAAAATATTTTTATATTTAAAGAATCTTTAGTTCTCGGTCTTATTAGATTTTTTCTTTTACAGAAAATACATTTCTCTTGATAAAATAAATTATTTCGTATCTAAAAAAAATTGAATATAATAAAAAGCAAGTTCCACTATCATAAAGAAGATTAAGATTTAAGTTTGGTTTAAATATATTTTTAATTTTTATAAATATAGATTATTTTAATTTATTTCCTCTAAAATTTATTTTTACATTTTGTTCTCTCTTTTTTTTAATATTATATTTTTATTTCTGTAATTAGTAAATATTATTAAGTGATAATATTTATAAAATTCAAAAAATAATTTTAAAATATTTATAAGAATAAAATGAAAATTTTTAATATTTATAAAGAGTAATTATGTATTTTAAAATATTTATAATAGTCAAAATTTAGAATTATAAAAATCAAAATTAAAGAAATTAAAAATAAAATAATATATATTTATAGAAATTAAAAATATATTGAAGTATATTGAAATAATTTCTTAATTGCAACTATGTTGATAGCTTAGTTTTACAAGTATCTTTCATCCATTATAACTAGCCACGTAGGAATGTTGATACGTGGCATCATCTATAATGCGCTGACTCTCATTCCTTTTGCCACGCACCTTTTCCCTTCTGGCGATATTTGCGCTTGCAGCCCTTGTTTCAGAAAAACAACAGGCTCCCCCAAAGTAAATACCACTACCTAGCGGAACCCAAAAACACAATTCTTCACATAAAAGTAATTGTTAAAGGGTCCATCTATATATCACTATATATATGAACCTCGCTCATTGTGTCCAATCTCCTATTCCTCTATACGCCCTATGGCTTCATTCTAATCCTCAATAAAAGAAAAAAAAAAAAATTAGAGAGAGAGAGAGAGAGAATGGCTTTCACAATTTCTAGATCTCAATCAGCTTTCTCAGAGAGCGAGAAGGAGAATATTGAACGCTTAGAGGAAAAGGAGTCTGCAAGAGTTAATGCCATCTCAAGCGAGCTCCACTTGAAATCTTCATTGTCATCCAAAGCCTCGTCTCAAGCCTTGGACAAACAAGTTGTTCTGCGACGCATTCGGCAACGCAAGTCCTTTAACAAAGCCAAAACCGCTTTTGAGGCTCTTCTGGGAAGCTCAGAAGCCAATACTGCCGAAGAACACAAGTGGCTCCAACAAGGTGACGCTTTCTCTGCTCCTTAATTAGGAGCACAATGGGTCAATCCCCACCATAGCCACCTATCAACATGGCCCCAGATTACTATATATCATGTAATTATGGCTGCGAATTGAATGTTCAATTATTATATCGAGTATGTGGAAAGTGCTGTAAGCTTTGTAAGTGTCATCATCACTTATCAGGAATTTGCCATCCCTTTCACTATAGTAGGTTGTCCTTCAGTTTGATCCGGAGAATTAATTATTGTTTTGTCTACGAGAAATTTGGCTCAAATCATAAGCTGCATGTGCTTCGCTTGTAAACCAATCTGCAAGTTATATGAAGTTTTTTGTTTTTTTATTTTTTATTTTTTGGGGATGAAACTGCAGATAAACCTACGAATGTATAAACTAATATGTTGGTTGTCACTTATTTTTAATAGAAATAAATTTAAGACAAATTAACTGCACGATTCCACGAATTTATAAGCCTCGTCGGTATGCATAACTTTAATAAAAATAAATTCATTAAAAAAAAGAAATAGTGCAGAATTCTAAAAAAAAAAAATTTAAAAATAAAATAAATATAAACTGCACTGGAAGCTGACGATTAAGAAGATTAATTAAGTAACAATATAATAAGTAAACGTTTAAGTTCTATTGCCAACTTAACTACTATAATAGTAGTTACTAAAAGACATAATATTTATATACAGTATGATTTGATGCAGATAATCTAGTTTAATCTTTCAAGCCAAGCTAATCCCAGTTTCATCGGTTTTAGTAATTCAATTCAATTTCAAATTGCATGCTGATGCTTTCGTCATCCCTGAGAGCGTATGGTGATCAGGAGGATAGTTCAAAATTTCCCAAAATTGAATTCGATCCAAAAAGTTTGTGCTCATTTTCTTATTCGATTTACTTAAAAAAAAAATTATTCGACAAAAGTGCATATATATTGTTTGGAAATGAATCTTATATTTTTTTGTGAAGATATGTTGGGCAGTAAATTTCAATTTATGAATATCAATATCAGTATTTTTCTTCAAAACAATCTTTTGTTTCACAACAAGCGAAAAATTATAAATGCAACTTGGAAAATGTAGACCCACATGATGTCTACCATGGTGCTTGTGCCCTCCACCAGTAACAACCTTGCAAGTGTTGCAAAAATTACAGCAAAGGCCACAGTGGCACACTGTTCACTATGTTGGGTAGTAAGCACGGTGTAGGCAAAAGATGTTATGGCTACGTGTTTGATGGATAACGCCATTGTGGCGAGTGTTAGGGTGGGGGTGATGGAGGAGGGCGGACAGAGTGGTAGAGAGTGGGGCAGAAGGAAGGTGAAGGAGGAAAGATTTGAAGGATGAATTTTGCGTGAGGTATTTTTGTAATCTCATAAGTTGGGTAAGGGTTCACCATCCATGGTGAGCTTTTCTAGTTTCCCATGGTTATCAACACCTTTTATGTTCCCCAAAAACCAACCAGGCCACATCTAACAATAGACATTTCAACTTTCTCCCTTTGCCATTTTACCATTGTGACTAATCATCTTCCTCCTTCTTCGTTGCCATCACACTAAGAAGCTCCCCTACACTCCCTATTGTAGATCCATCTATAAGAGAAGAATAATTTCTTGAGGAGACACTTATCAACTCTTGGAGGGTTACTTGTTAATGCCATATCCACTGAGCATTGCTCTGGGTTGGGCAAAGTTAAACCCTTGCAGCATGTTGCACGACTCATAGTAAACCCGTTCCTTCCCTTGCTTTGTTGTTTTTGCTACTGCCTTTGTTGCTCATAACTGTCTGTTTAAATGGCTAAAATACCAGTACTAACTCTAATCTTTGCAACAAATACTCTATCAACTCTGTCGTCTAATAACAAGCTCTTAAATTAGCTAAATAAATAATTAATGGATGTTTGTTGCCAAGAATACAAAAATAAGTTAAAAACTAAACTTGACATTTCGTTACTAATGTATGTGTATCTTACCCTTAAAGATTGGTGTGACCCTTTTTTTGTTATGCTAAGACCCCAATCTAATTATGATCTAAATTGTCAGTGTTTGAAATTTGTTGTACTCCAATTGATATGCTCACTTGAGTTGGATTAACCCATTATAAGGTAAAATTCTTTTAGTACTAGTGTTGGGTGTCAAAAACACATTTCGACCAAGAAAGGAGTTTTCCTTGATTGGTGTAGTAATAGAGGAGTAAAAATGAAGTCCAAGTAATGATAATTGAAGAAAAGCTGAAAAGTGATGCCCAAAGTGCTAGTCGAAACTATATCATGATCAAGTGTTAAACAGAACAAATGTAACACCCGTTCATAATAAAATTAAGGACACAATTTTACATAGAAAGTTCAATGTTGGATATTAATATCTATAGACACAGTATACAGCTTAGGAGTAGGGTAAAGTTCTACTCGCCATCAGCTAAATATTTTTAAACTAGATAATGAAACTACAATTTATTTAATTACAACTCCATAAGTTCATAGCAGCTGGAAGAGTCCACCTTTCTTTAGGGTATTACTTGACTAATTTGAAACCACAAAAAATAGAATGAGAATTAAAAATTCTCAATAGATAACGAAAAGTTTTAAAACATTTAAACTATGATGATTCTAGCCATGTTTTAGCACAGAAATTTACATAGCTACTGTATCATAATTTCATCACATTACTTACAAGCAAATCATCCTTCACAATAAATACTAAAATAAATTAGGCTATGCAATATTCAATGCGACAAGCATAAATACAAGTATAATTTGTTTGTTTTAACTTTCACTTTCCTTTGTTTGCTTGTCTCACATATTCGAATACCTTATCTTAGAGAATTCTCATTCTTTAGTGTTATTCTTAATATTGTGACGATAAAGCAAGACTTTTATGCCCCACTAACTAAGGCAGGTAGTATCAAAAGATCTTACATCTTATCCCTCGACCTTCTTAGCGGTTAGTGGAAAATCTTAATTAAATATCATTCTTTTAAAATAGTCATAATGCATAAATTCACAATAAATATACAGATACGCAAACTTAATCGATAAATATAACTTAAAGAAAAGACTCAAGTAGCATAAAATAAACAATAATAATATCAATAAATTGATCTCATAATAAATTAAATAATAAAGCATAGGATTAAGCAATAAAGTGTAGAAGATATTAATTCATAAACTTAAAATAAACAAAGTACGCAAGCATTGAAATAATATAAACTTGAGTAACATAATAGCTTAATAAAATTTCTCAAAATATAGATTTATCATATCTAAATATTAATTTCTAAAGGGACCGTAATTAAGATTATTTTATTTAATTTTTTTTAAACTTTCTTATCATAGTCCTTAGTCTGCCCTTATTATCATGATGCATTTAGCACACAAAAGTCATTTCTTTACAAGGGTCATAGTATTATCCATAAGTTAAGAGTCATTATATTGTCTATAAGTTAAGGTATAAAATTCCAAATAAAGGTGTAAATAATTTAATAGCTCAATTTCATGTATAATGAATTTTTTTTTCTTATGATTAGATATGCTATTTTACTATCAATATTGGTCCCTTAGAGAAATTATCATAAAAATTGGCAACTTAAAAGAATGTATCAGTATAAAAGCAATTTTATAATAACAATAATAATAATAATAATAATAATAATAACAATAAGTAATTGTATAAAAGAACATCAAATAAATTAACTTGAGAAGATAAGTAAAATAAATAGGAATATAAATAAACATTAGTGTAAACAACTTGGAAGGGTAAATCAAATATTTTGCAATCATAAATAATAAGTAGCAATAATATAAAGGAATAATAAATAAAATAACTTAGGATGATAAATAGAATAAATTGTAATAAGAGTAATATTGATCAACTTTAATAAACAAAAGAACTTAGAACATAAAATAAACTATGGTAGTAAATAATATAAAATAACATAGCTTGCAATGAGTAAATATAGCCATGATTTTATTTCGCAAATAATTTCATTATCTACCTTTAATTATTGTAAGCAACTGAAAATGATGTGGATATACTGAACTTCTTTCATTTCTCGTTTGGTGTTGCTTGCTCTCTTTCTTTCTCCTTTTTTTTTTCTTCCTTCTAGCCTCTTGGTTTTCACTCTGTTGTTTCACTCTCACTGTTCTTTTAGTAGATTAACGGCCCCTTCTCAATTCTCTTCGTGACCCCTCCTTCATCTCTTAATATAGACTTTTGAAGTTTAACAAAACGTCATATGTGACGTTTTGGTTATTAATTTATTATTATTAAATTTATTACTATCTACCTAAAGTATTTCTTCAAATTTTATGTTGTTGACTTAAGTTTGTTCCAGATTCAATCCTTTTTTTTTTTCTTTGCTTCATAATCATTACCATGTTGCTTTTCTTATTCAACAATGATTTAATTTCAAAGACTTCTAGCAAGAGTGCATCTCGTGAGTCTTTCTTTCCCCACCCCTTTTTTTTGTTAATTATCTTATGATTGCTATATTAGTATATTTATATTATTGTTAGTATTATTAATTTATCTCCAAAGATGTTTAATTAATAGCTTTATTACTTTTATTATTTATTTTATATAGAGTAATGTATTTTGATGTTATCATCGTTGATTTATAGTCTCACTTTAGGAAGTTAATGTATTTAACTATTTAGTGGTTATCACATAATAAATTAAATTGTCCTACACAAAATATTTTATCCCAAAGGGAATGTTACAACAAACACTTTGAAGGAAAATAAAGGTTGTGAGTTGAGAAGCAGTGAATTCAACTAAAAGAGACATTTGTAAGAAAAACACTCTGAAAAAAATTGCTAAATGAGTGAAGTCGAAAATATGCTTTGAATATGAAGAAGAATACTTTTAAAAGGATGAAGTGTTGAAAAAGTAGCATTTTCATCAACAACTCATGTTCTCAAGAAGTCACTACTCATGTTCATGCATACAAAGCATAGTCCTCTAGTCACATTGATGCCATGGGGCCTCAATTCAAAGGATTATTGTTGAATTCCACTTTGAATGACAAAAAATCCTAATAAATAAGTAATTTTGGTTTAATTATTTTGCTGATTCTTATAATTTCATTCAATTTTTAATTAGGTCCCTATATTTTAAAATTTTTTAATCAGGTCCCTATATTAAAAAAAATTTTGTAATCAAGTCTATGACGTTAGCATCCATTACAAAAACTTGAAATTGAATATAATATTTTAAAAATATTCCTTCTTCTTCTCTATCTCCTTCTTCACCTTTTTCTCCACCGGAATCCTCACCCACCACCCATCTCTCCTCCTTTATCAAAAACACCAAACCCAACAAACTGATTTTACAATACTTCCTTGGAGCTAGTTGCATCAGCAAATTAGAGAATTTATTGGGATGGCTTTGAACATTATTGTAGTATTATTGCTGAAAACTTACAAGTCTATTGAGGTCATCCATCTTTGCATTGTTGTTGGATGATGCAGAAGAAGGGTCAACAGGGAAGCAGGCACCACAAGTGGGGACCAGAGAGGAAGCTACATGTGCTTGCTTCGATTGTTGCTACTGCATCATCATCAACCCTTCCTCCCCCATTGGAAGCACTAGCGGTAGTGCCATTATTGTGCTGAGAGCACCCATTGTAGCATGGTAAGCATTGTGTTTCGAAAGCCTAAGAGCTGTAGTGACATGATCACAACCAATACTTCTTCCCTTTGTTTTGTTCAATTTTGTCACCTATTTGATCAATTTGCTTTGACTGTTCCCCAAATCCCATGTTAAGGTGGTAAACCATTCTTTTTTTTTTTTTTTTTCTGGTTGTGAATCTCTTAATGAGGATGGACCTCGTGCTGGGAGACAACAAGGGAGGGAGGGATGGTCTTAATGATAGTGGATTAAGGATATTATGATTCCTAGTTTGATGAAGGAAGAAAGGAGGGTGGAAGGGGGGTAGGATTCTCCTGGAGGAAAGGGAGGAAGAGATAGATGGAGAAGGAGAAGAAATATTCTGTTCAATTTCAAGATTTTGTAAAATATATTAACTTCAATGACTTGATTACAAAATTTTGTTTAATATAGAGAGCTAATTATAAATTTTTAAACTATAGGAACCTAATTGAAAATTTAGTAAAACTATAGGGACCAGTAGAATAGTTAAACCTTAATTTTTTTTATTCATAAGATTTGAACTTGAGACCTTATTTAAAGAGAACAAGTACTTAACTACTTGAATTAACCAAGTGTTGATAGACCCTTATCTAATTGAAAAATGTTTTACATTTATTTTTCATGTTAATTTTTTTTTTTCCTTTGATGAATGATGTATAAACTTTTTATTAATAATCTATATTTCATAGTTAATATGACAATAACAAATTATCATGATATAAACAATTAACGGTGTATGGTTTTTCGTTAATTATATATATACACATATATGTTGTGATTGACATGACTAGATTAATATTACCACAATAACAACAAAATATAAATAATTAATTATAAAATTTATATATAATTAATCTGGTATAAGAATGTTGGAAAATATGATGTAAGAATATTAGAGCTCTCATTCTCACTCTTTTTATTTTGGTCAACATAATTTTATTGATTAAAAATCAAAGACAAAGCATATTAAAATGAAGTATTTGGCATAAGAGAACATGACAAAACATAAATTAAGCTTAAGATTATAACTAATGAATACTATACAGTATTGATACTAATATCAGAACAATTGACAATTTTACATCCCACTCCAAATACACATGGTAAGGTGAGTTTGTCAAATCTCTATTCTAATCTTGGGTCTGAAGCCACTTTCAAATCAATTTCTCTTTTTTTTTTTCTTTTTTTCTTTTTTTTTTTTAATTTTGTGGTCGTTCAAACCAATTTCTCTATCCAGACCTCAAGTTGCTAGATAAATTTTGCGGCCAGCAAGTTGGAATATTATTTTCGCCTTTTAAATTTTTTTGTCCCAGATCAAGACATGGTGGTCTCTTCGATAGGCTAGCCCAAACAAACGAGCACAAATCTAAAGAAAAGGTTATCACTTTGTAAAAGGCCCAATATGTAACCTGGGCTTGGACAAAACGCCGCCTTTTTAATAGCACGATAGAACAAAAACGTGGTCAGGCCAAGAAAACAACGTAAGAGTGGGCCTTTGCAATTTGACAGCTCACCCTGGTAACTTAGTAAAGAATGGGGTGGTGGATGAGGCCGGGCTCAAGTGGTAATATGAGGAGCCTCATTAGAAAGCGTTGTGACTTCAATCTTAGGGCTCCTGCACCCCTCCCTCTAGGGGTGGGTGGAAACGGTTGAATAAAATCGGACATGTGGGAAAGAAAAATCTAAATTGATTAATTTTAATTGATTTGATTTAATTTAGATTCATGAAATTTTTTGATCAAATTTAAACTAAACTGAACTAATTAAGTTCGGATTTGTTTGGATTGGGGTGATTGGATTATCTATTTAATTTTTTTTTTCAGTTTTTGCTAAAAAAATATAATAAAAAAATCATAAAATATCAATTTTCTCATATAAGCAAATTTCATATTCTATTCTAATATCCAAAAATTAGATTATTTTAATATTGTTATTAACACATTAAAAGAAATATAAATATCAAACAATTGTCATTCTAATATATTATTATGTTAAGGAAAAAAAATATAAGGGGTTTGGATCTGGTCGGATATTGGGCTCCAAATCCTCAAATTCGACAACTGAACCAAATATTAGTCGGTTCTAATTAGATCGTACTCGATTGACCTAATAATCCAAACCAACCTAAACCAATTTAATTGGTTTGGTTTGGATTGATCGGGTTTATCGAATTGGTCCGATCCGCGTACACCCCTACCTCCTCCTCCTCTACTCCCCAGCCTTGACCCCTAACCAAAAAAATGAAGAAGAGTTGGGAGCCTGGATCAAAAAAAATCATCATCGTGAGGCACAATATTTGGGTACCTTTAATAGACCGTAAAATTTTTGGCAAAAAAAAAAAAACCAAAAAAATTTAGTTATGATAAAGTAAGCACCAAATTTATAAGTTTGTAAAAAAAAATTAAGCAATGAATGCATATGAAAGAAAATTAGTTAATCCATGATAAGGAATTTTAATAATATGTATGAAGTTATATCTTCAAATCGTATTATCACTAATATATCAAAAAAAAAAAAAATAGTTACATTCATAAAACAAATGACACAACAATTATTATCATGTAATGACGTAAATAAAAGTTATTCTACTGCTGAGAGCATCTTTTATGTGATAAATGTTCTTAACAATTTCTTTATTTAATTCTACCTCGGATATAACTAAACAAATGCGCCCGAGGCCTTGGTTGATTTATTTTCATTTTTATTTTCAATTTCAACACGGAATTGAATCTTTTGAACCGAAGAAAATTAAACTTTCCGTTAGCTTCCTATTTTCATGCCTATGGTGGCGGCATCATCATGTTTTTTTTCCCATTCTAATTTAATATAGTCAACATCACCTTCAATTTCAAAGTGGGGCTAAAAATAATAAGACAGCCCATTGCAGGGTTCCTTACGGGCATTGAAAGTTTCCTCGGCTTGGGTGACACGGTAAACGAGCTCCTAGTATCAATTTTTTCTGCGGTATGAATGTTTCACTACATCTCATTAAATACTGATAGTCCAAGTGATGATGTTAAGCTGCATAGTGGCTCCAAAGTACTTCTGACAATAATAGTGGCTTCAACCAAACCATTTAGAGGGCAAATGTACAGTTTCCGTATTTATATGGACACACGACCCGCTCAACCACATGACACGAGAAGATTCAATTAGTCCAATCCGAACGTCAGCTAAAGAAAAGAAAAGAAAAAGGAGCTTCATTGAATATAATACACCCGTTACACCTAGAAGGGTGATCTGCTTAAACGTAATTGGCTTCCTATGGATTGTGTATTGACATGGCATGAGGATATCAAAAAACATGCTATGTGCATATTATTTCTAGAGATGTGTAGTTCACATTTGTTTATTCAAAAAATTGAAAATATATGTGTGTAAAAGGTGATTTCATTATAATCAAATAATAAAAAGTATTAAAATGTGAATATAAATGTATATAATAAGAATGAATTTGCATGTAAAGGCATTCATTGTAGAATGGAAACATACACATTTGTCTATTCTAACTGTACGCCAAAATGCAAAAGCGATCGATGTGAGAGAAATTAAGAAAAAGAACATACAAAGCCAATGCAAGTCAACAGTTGCACATGGACATGACTAAGAGTTTTTTGGCGGATGGGCTTTCTTTAGAAGACTGAGTAAAAGGTTTGGTTTTGGTGGACCAACCATAACAAAAAGCTTTAATGTACAAATTGGATACAGAAAGGGATGGATAGGGTGAGAGCTTATGTAGTTGGTTTTGGTTTTACTTTTGCGCGTATTAAACATCAGCCTCAGTTTCTGAATGGATTGCTTCAACCTTGGAATTTCAGTTTAGATACGTGTTAACTGAACAGATTGTATTAGTGACAACATGATCAAGCTATGTGCAAGGGTCGCGGTACAGCTGCAGCCCCAAAGTGAAATATTTCTTACAAATAATAGTTCGATCCTTAGATATGTAATTCTATAAAAGTTAAATTTATCCCTGTATTTTAAAATTAGCACTCCCGCTAAAATTTGTCTAGTTTCCGCCCCTGACCAAGCCTATGATTATGAATGTTATGCTTTTATTTAAAAGAAAATGGAACGCCCTTTTTTACTTTCATTGGGATAGTTGAATTTTAAAAAGTAAATAAAACAAAAAAAAAATATCACACAGCAAAAGCTACAAAAAAAAAAGAAAAGCTACATTACCCGGGCGTTTAATAGTTAATAGAAATAATATTTTAATATAAGTTTATTAATATATGTGCTGACATATGAAAAAAGTGAAAGAGAAAATTCAGTAGTGATATGAGTAAAATGAGTTATGTTACATGTATATATAAGGTAAGGGATATAGTATTGATTTATATCTTATTCATTATTAGATATCATATGAACCCAATCAATTGGATCCATATTCCATCTAATAGTAGATGGGATGTGAATCAACAAAATATCCTACACTTCATAAATAAACATGACATTTTTTGCGCAAAATATTGTGGGGGAAAACAGTGTTCTCTCTAATATGTATTGCATGTAAGATGTCCCAAGATATGGTTGAAATAACAAACTCGATAGGCAAATCCAAAATAATAACTGCCACCTTTTCAGGTTTCCCTCCCTAATTGCAGCAACGGCCGTTGATACGAGATTCAATGTCATCAATGTATGACTTCTTGCTCCAAGCAACAGTAAAACATTATGCAGGCACCATCACTTAAAACTTAATTTGTCTTTTCATGTGTCTTTTTGCGCCTATATGCAAATAAAAAACATGATCAATATATGGATCAAAAGTCTAGCTTCTTTTTTGTCCCAATTGTCACATGTTTGTGTTTTGTTAACTAAATATTGTTTGTTATCTGTTATTATCCAAATCAAAGTACTAAGTTGAGTTGACTAGGGAAGTTTAGCATCCAGGCACCAGCAGAATGCGTTGAACTAAGTAGGAATGCATGTTCATCAATCATCATCCCCTCAATTGCATCCAACATCTTTGACAATGATAAAAGACTGTGTGCCTTTAACTTGTCCACTCCTATCTTTCACAAACATTATTATTATAATATATTGATATATAGTTTGTGACCTGAGCACAGTCGATAGTGGCGATTTGCTGTCCGCACACAGCGCATATATTATCGCACTGCATCTCTTGCTCTGGTCACACCATTCTATAATTTATTGGCTGACCATCACCATCACGAGCATGTTCCTGTTATTTGGCGTCTGCTTTAGGGCATTTTCCTCATATGCTACCTGTTCCAGTTAATTTTAAGAGGACATTTTTGTCATTTGATGTTTCAAATTATTGAAACAATAGTTGAGTAGCTTGCTTACTTTTCTAGGATCAAGTCACTCTTTTGATCACATCATAATATAAAAATTTAATGTTGATAGTAACTTAAAATAAGACTTAACCTTATTAGGCTTTTTCATTACGATTTAAGCTTTATTTTGAAGTCAAAAAGGTTGTTCGTTACAAATGGAATTCCCAACATTAACTTTAAACATTTAGAAGAATCGACTTCTCAACATTAGAATATCAGTTAGGAAATATATAAATAAAATTTTATAAATTTAAATACATATTTGTATATTTTTATCCTTATAAATTTATTTGTATATATTTATCTGTATATATTCTCTCAACTTTAGGAAAATGTATATAATTACATTTAAGCATTTAAAATATATATCCTCCTTTCCTTCGATATCTTTTTAATGCCATTTTTTGGCCACAGCAGTCAATTTAAAGAGTAGATACGCCTATAATGGAGTGGAAAGACGACAAATCCAATTTTAGAACTCCATTACCCAAAAGTGTCCCAATCTGAAAACGTGTCCATGTCATTGTCCTACTTTTTCTCTGTCTTCTTTCACATGTTAAAGAAAGTATGCAGTCACGGAATCACCCAAATAGTGATTGCGAATTTCAACTATCTTTACGGGGTTTATTCATTCATTTAATTGCATGACAATTACACTATAGTTAATTTGACAGAGGCAAATTTGATCCAGATTGAAGAATATTCTACTTTCTCGTGTAACTAACGGTATCCGCACTTCAACTACAAAAGCAAAACGCGCTTCCACGGGCAACCGGAGTCAATCGTCACCATCACGGCGACTTCAATTGGTTCTTCTCTTTCTTTAAACTTGATATCAGCAAGCAATATCTCAATGAAGGATGTCTCCTCAAACCCTTTTTGGGTCTAGCAAATATGACCTAACAATTCTATCGAGAGATTAAACCTTATAGTAGAGAATAGAGATCATATTTGATAACTCAAATAGTAGAGAATAGATTAAACCTTATAGGAGTGAGTACTCATTTTGATAGTTGAAGTTATATATTTACTTTATTTTAGTCCTTAAAAGTAAGAAAATAATGATTTAATCTTTGAAGTTGTAAATTGTGGTTCGAGTTAGCTCTTTTGATGCTTCAAGTTGGTCCAATAAATATCACTCTAGAGACTAACTTAAATTATTTTTTTACAACTATAGAAACTAATAATTTGTTAATTTATTAATTTCAAAGACTAAAGTAAAGCATGCAAATAATTTTAAGGATCAAAATGAACATTCACTCGAAGAAAAACATTATACAGAAAAGTATGTTATATTTTGAATTAAATTAATATTAAAGGGAACATAATATTACATTACAACTTAATAGTACAAATGCAAAGAGTTCTTAAAAAGTTCCATTAAATAACTAAAACAAAATAGTTTATGAGTCAATGTCTAAGGGAAAAAAAAAATATGTGACCTAATTATATTTTATAAACTGGAGTAGTTAACAATTAACAAGGAAAATCTTTTTAAGTTAGTAGTAATGTACCTGTCCGAGCAATATGCAGTCAAATGTAAGGGTATTCAACTATTCATGGTTTCGAATTGGTTTGTTTAGATCACTGAATTAGAATAAGAAAACATAATTTTTATTATTTTCTAAGTTTTTATTCTTATGACAACTAATTGCAACATAAGACTAACCATGAGATACATGTTAATGATTTGAATGGGTGAAGTCTCAAGTGAATAATGAATAATAATAGAAAGAGTGACATTATTATTAATTAAAGTCTAAAAACATGATTTTGAAAATTTAGAACCTTAAGGAAAAAAGTTGATTGGGCGATCAAATTAGCTGTTCAAATCTTGAGTCAAAAATAATAAATTTAAGACTCGAACTAATGACGAATAGTATGGATTGGGTTTTTCTTGAAGTGACCGAATTATTCAAACTGATAAAAGTCAATTTAATTGATTGTGTTTGAATTATCAAATTAATCTGGTATCTTTACTTAAGTGGTAAAGTGAGGAGACAAAGTTAATGTAAGCTAGGGAAGAAGCCTACTACAAAATGTGAGAAAAAATTTCACGTATAACAAATTACAAAAAAAAAAAGATAAGAAAACATTTTAATTATCAATAAAAAAAGGGGTCCAAGTTGAGTGACTCAAAAGAGTTATTTAGATTAACAAAATTAAGACTAGTTAAAAATACTAATGATACTAGTTAGAGACATGATTAAAAGTTATTTCAGTTAGACTGATTAATAATATGTTTAAATTTTTATTTGAAACTCTAAAATCATGGTTTAGACAAGAGTTACTGGAGATAAGATTTTGTTCAATCTATAGTTTGAAAATTTTCAAACAAAAAAACTAAGAATTAATTTTGATGTATTTTCAATATAAAAAAATTTATATAGATATTTAATTATATATTGTTATATTAGTAAAAATATTTGACTTAATCATCCGCTATCTTAAAAGTCTTGCAAACAGAAGTATATGATTAAATAATAGTATAAAACTCTTTTACATTGACAAAAGCATGACTTATGTAACTATATTTGTGAGAAGGAACAATCTCACTATTTTGAAGGAGTTATAATGAGCCTGCTTGAATGAATAACCATCTTTAAAAGTAATGTAATTATAAAAGTACATTTTTATTTTACATAGAAGTAATCTTTTTTTATAAAATTATAATTAAGCACATATAAAATATATCTTAAAAATATGTTTGGATAAAAAATTATATTTTATAAATGATAAATATTTTAAAAAATTATAATCATTTTCTATTCTCCATTTTTTAATTAAAAATAACTTAATTAAATATGTACTTACTAAAAATTAATACAAAATTATTTTAACAAAAGTATCCTAAATTCATAGAGTGAGTTGAGAGTATCCTTTGTCATGTTGAAAAAAAAATTTCAAGGATGACTCGTATTGATAGAAAAAATTACTTATTTTAATAGAATATTTATTTATTTTTCGTTTGAAAAGGTCAATCCATATTTTAACAAAAAGGAGCTATTAAAATTACTTAATAGAACCAAACATAGCTGATTCAATTAATAAGATCAAACAACCATATAAAAATATCTCAATTTTAACTAGCAGTCTTTTATTAGTAAATTAGTATAAAATCCGTGCGATGCATGTGACAATTATATTGTGTTGATATATAAGATTACATGTAAGGAAAAAATATGCACTATGTTGACAAATCCATCACCCGCCCTCCCTTTTCTTCATGAGTAAG
This sequence comes from Pterocarpus macrocarpus, assembly GCA_031439585.1. Classification (NCBI taxonomy): domain Eukaryota; kingdom Viridiplantae; phylum Streptophyta; class Magnoliopsida; order Fabales; family Fabaceae; genus Pterocarpus; species Pterocarpus macrocarpus. Next base: position 27,666,978 of record CM062513.1, on the reverse strand, counting down.
GAGAAATGGCTGAAAATTTGCATTGAATAAAAAAACTAATTCAAAATAAAGGAATGTATATATTCATAAACATAACTAACTTTAGTTTGATATACTTAAAGGATTTTAATGCTACATTCTCACAAAAAAGAATTCTATCACTGCTTTCTTCTTGGTCTTATAGTATTGGTCATAGACCTAACTCTAAAATACATAGTTACAAATTCTTTCAAAAATAACTCAAATTCCCTTCTCCAAATAGATGAAAAAAGTTGATTGTCTCCTCATACTATTGCTTTTTAGTTTAATTATATTTCTTCCAAAATTTTAAATCCCCAAAATGCATTAAATAATTTTTCAAAAGAAAAGACAATATATAAGTTTTTGAGCAAATAATTTTGCAAAATTTTTAAGATAACAATTTAATTTTTAATAATTACATTTAAATTAATTATATTTATTTTTGTTAGGATTTTTATGTTGTGTTTGTAATTATAAATACTTTTCATGTAAATAATTAACCACTTATAAGGTAAGAAAATTCAAATAGAATACAATACAAATAAAATTAATGTTCATTTTTTTTTCGCAGTTCAATAAAATTAATGTTTATAATTCACTCAAGTGAGATATTGACATCTTTGAAAAGCTTTTGGGATAATTTATGAAAAAAATCAAAAAGAAATCTATCACCCGTCCATTCCCTCAATATTCTTCTTCTTCTTACACTACTAGAAACATACAGAATATTGACGTACATAAAATTTTTTATATTACTGATGGATTTTATTATATCGACGGATTCTATGATGGGTAAAATCCATCGGTAAAAATGGCATCGATAAAAATTATTGACAAATATTATTTATTTGTCTGTAATTTGTGTCGAATTTATCGACAGATAATTTTTAATTTTTGTCGGTAAATAAATGAAAATTTTGACAATTTTTTGTCGATTTTTAGAAAATCATTAAGGAATTTATTTAATTTTATTAACAATTTTTTGTTCAAAAAATATATATTTCCATAATTTATCCGTAGATTTTCTGTTGATAAAAATAAAAGATAATAATTAATTAAATTTAATTTCATTTAATTTTTGACGAAAAATCCATCGGTAAAAATAATTTTAATTATTTTTTATTTCAATTAATTATTCATTATGATTAATTTTTATTATTTATTTTAATTTTCTTTTAATTATTTAAATTTTTACATAATTAAAAATATAAAATATATTAATTGTAATAAAAAGAATAAGAAATAAAGTAATTAGAAGCAAATAATATACTAAATATCTATCAAATAATGTAAACTAACAATATTAAATAATCTAATAAGTACTACAAATATTATAAAAAAAATGACAAGTCTAGGAAGACTCCTGCCCAAAAGTGTCAAGGATGCCATCCTCATCATTAGTGATAGATGAAGAATAAGAAGGTGATTAAGACTCCAAGTCCAGTATCCCTAGCCACTCGAGAGGAGGAAATGACGAGCTATTAGCTCGCAGATCATGGAAGTACTTCTACATCTACCTCATGATCTATCTCTCTATCTTCTTCCCCACCTTCCTCTCCATTATCTTCAGCCTCTTGTTTAGCTTCGCCTCCTTCACCTAGAAGCGTTCCTCCTCCTGCTGCAATCGTTGCTGGATCTCCTCATTTAGGGCATGGACATGAGTGCGAATGGCCTCCTCCACTTGCTCAAACCTAGCAGGCGCATCCCTAGTCACAGATGCAGGGTAAAAGGATTCACTATGGAAACTCTCCATGCCATAAATTCAACCCTTATAGGGATTACCAATTGTCTGTGACGACACCATGTCCTCGTCAACCAATGGGCACTTAGTAGCAGTCCCGTCCTGGGATGCTAGCTGAGTGTGCTCAGATCTGGCCTCCTCGAGTCTTTGCATGTACTAAGCATACAATTAATTGAAATAAGTATTGCATTCATATTATATTGGATATAAAAAAATAACTAAATGAAGTATAAACTTTAGAAATTACATGTGGTCTTGAAGCAGGTGTCCACCGATGTTGTCTTATCAGCCATTTGAGTGTGCATCTCTTTAAAGATCTCTCCCTACCTGGGTATCTTGTTTAAAAGCCTCGATTGCAGTTCAAATTAATTAGATGTTATTGACCAATAGATAATTAAATATATAATATTATCCAAAATATAAAATTAAATGCATTGATTAAATTAACTTACCATATTGGCCTTCGTACCGGCCAAGGTAGTCGAGCTACTGCAGGGCAGGGATCCACCCTTAATGGAGGTCCTGTTGGTCTTGTTCTTCCTTGACTTTGCCTGAAAATTAGGGGTAGCCCAATATTCCCGCAATACTTGCAGGTGGGCCTCCTGCAACCATGAGTGGTCAGTGTCCCTCCCAAGCGGCACATATACTTGTCGCAAAGGCACTTGAAAGCCCGAGGCCTCCAACCCTTATATATGATTGTGTCCTCCACTAGGTCAATAATGCAATTTCTATGCATATAGGAAAGTAAAACTTGTCATGTATGAATGTACATAAAATTAAAGCATGGAATGAAAAAAATGTTATCTTGTTACCTTCCACTCCTTGTACCACGTCTACTTCATGGTCTTCGAAAATTTTCCAAAGTTCTCGTACGGCGCGTCATATAGCTTCTTTATCACATCTGTGATATGATGCAATCCCTGCATAGGAGGCTCCCAACTAAGTAATATATAAACAAAAGACAAAAATGTTAGCTACTAATTACTAAGAAATGACAATTTAACACTAAAATTGCCATAGATGTTGGCAGTGAGGTCCTCCTAAGGCTATCTGTGCCTGATGCATAGATGATGAGGCAACTGCTCTAGTGTCACCTCAGGGCAGGGAGGAGGAAAGAGTAGAAGCACCTGTAGGTGCAGATTGTGTTTGTATGGGTGGTGGTGGAGCATCAACAGCTATATGCCCAGGAGTGGGTATCATGTGGATACCCTATGAGTCGGGCCGAACGCCCTGAGAGGTGGAGGCCAAAGTGGAGGAGCTAGATGGAGTGTTCCTAGCGTTGGAAGGTCTTGGTATGGATCAAAGAGGTTGACTATCCTTCCGTGGTCGACCTCTGCCACGACCAGTACCTCTACCTACCATGTCTGAATCAAACACAACAGGTATATATATAAGTCAATGCGAGCAAAAAAAAAAAAAATGAAAAAGAAAAGACAAATAGTAACTTGGATTAATCCAAAAGTTATGTGATTTCTTCAGTACTTTTAGATTAAACATTATCCTCAAATTCCTCTTCCTCTTGTTCACCCTTGGTGTCCTCTATTATTGTGGTAGAACGTTGAGATGTAAGTCAATTATGTCAATTTCCATAGAAGCAGAAAGTAGGTTGGAGAGAATGTCTATATTGATAACTAGTCTCAAAGGGATTGGGTCATCTAATTGATAAGCTTCGTCTGATACTTCTTCAACTCGATCCTTTGCTTTAGTCTTGATAACCACCCTCCAATTTGATTTGCATTTTCTAAGATAAGGGAGATAATATACTTGTCTTGCATTTTAGGCTATAATAAATGGATTATATCTTCCATATCTTTTGGTATGGTTAATTTCAATGATTTTATAATGGTTATGCTTACGTGTTCCAATTGGACGCATTGGATCAATACCATTCACAATTGAATAGCACAATCATTTTCATAGGCTCACCTATATACTCCAATTGAAGTATTTCTTTAATCACCCCATACTAGTTGGTTTCTTCCTCTTCGAAATCACTTTTAAAACAAACTCCACCATTATCTTTTTTCCCCCTTCCCCATTGAACTGTATGAAACTTGTACCCATTGACAAATATATAGACCAACTGTCAAGTTTATTTTTAGGTGCCCAAGCTAAATTAACTAAGTGAGGGTCAATTGAGCTTTCATCGTCGTCGTCATTCCGACCAATCCTAGTTCTTTTGGATTGAACATGAGGCTCAAAGTACTATGAGCAAAAATTTGAAATCTCTTTCAAAATGTATGTTTGGTATATTGATCCTTCAACTTGAGCCTTATTTTTCACAGTTCTTTTAAACCCCTCCTATCTCTTTTTAGAGCAGATACATCCATCTATATTGAATTGGGCTACACACACGTGCTTGATATACCAAGTGTATTGGCAAGTGTTCCATGGAGTCGAAAAATCAAGGCAGAAAGATTTTCTCTAATTTGCATAAAATAGTGGAAATATTTTTCTCCATCACTAATAGTAATAGATTATCAACCTTAAGAGTGGATGAACACAGGTCTCTAAAAATATTCACTCACTTCAGTCAATGGCTTCCACACATGGTCAGACAATTCTCTAAATGCAATAAGAAGCAAACACTTCATAAATATATGACAATCATGACTTTTCAATATGAAAAACCTTCTTTGTGTAACTTTGACACAACGACCCAAGTTTGAAGTAGAATTGTCTGGCATTTTCAACTCTTGCACCCACCTACATAGGCTCTAATTCAATTATTTGAAGTGTGTTGCATAGTGTTGTAGAGCAGCGCTTGCGCTATAGCGTCGTGTTGGTGCTACAGTGCAAGCACCGAAGATCACTGATGCTGCTTGGGGGCAGACGCGATCTCAAAACCCGAAAGAAATCTCATCAAGTTAGATCACTCTAACTCGAAACTCAAAACTCGAAACGCATCACATCAAGTTAGAGTGATCTAACTTTGAACCAAGAACATATCACAACGAGTTAGATCACTCTAACTTGGAACCTAGAATATAGAAGGTGCTACCTTGAGTTAAGATCGCTCCTATCTCCTTCATACTCGAGAAACCATACTCCAATGCGTCGACCCCAAAAACTCGTACCTCAAAAATTGAATATCGAACCTTAACATCTTACTGCTCATGGTGAATCATGTTGTAGGAAATGAACCAAGTAGCGGTGATCGACCATGGAACCTAGAATCTGGAACCGGGTCCCCGGACCTCACCTCAACATCACACCATCCCACCTGTACCAACTTGCCTCAAGCTCAAAACTGAACCTTAGACCATCTACCTTGAATCTTGGAACCTGGACTAGATCTCGAGCCTTTGATCCCAAAATGTCAATCTCAGATCCAAGAACCCAATTTCGACAGGTTGGAGTGAGTGAATCATGATTATTGTAATCGATTACAATTAAGAAAATTTTAGTCGATGGACGTCCAAAAAGGCTAGTAATCTGCCACTGGCAATTGTAATCGATTACGTAATCAATTGCAATTAAGGAAAATTTAGCCACTAAACTCCCAGAGAGGCCGGTACCCAATTGTAGGCAATTGTAATCGATTACCCACTTCAAAACTTAGTTTCTTCACTCAACAATATCATCTAAGACCTAGGGTATTGCATACTCCCCTTAAAAGAATTCGACCCCCAAATTCTAAATGAAGTAAGGAAATTCTTCTTTACCTTAAGAATCAAATAGGTGGGGAGACTTTACTTGCATTGCCTCTTCTGCTTCCCACGTTGCTTCCTCTCCTGAGTGATTCCTCCAAATTACCTTCACTGAGGTTACTTTCTTTGAGCATAGCTTCCTTACTTGACAGTCCAATATGGCTATGGGCTCTTCCTCGTAGGTCAAATCTTTGTTTAGTTGAGTAGTATGTGGAGCAAGTTCATGTGATGGGTAGGGAAGGTACTTCTGTAGCATTGATACATAGAATACAGGGTGAATCATAGATAGTTCAGGTGGTAGGGCTAATTGGTAAGCCACTACACCTACTTAGTCTAGAATCTCAAAAGGGCCAATATAACGAGGGTTGAGCTTGCCTTTCTTCCCAAACCTCATTACACCCTTTATAGGTGACACCCAGAGAAACACATGGTCATCTACTAAGAATTCTAGATCCCACCTCCGATGATTAGCATAAGCTTTCTGTTTGCTCTGAGCTGCTAGAAGTTTTTCCCTAATTAAACAAACTTTCTCAATAGAAGCTTGCACTAAGTCTGACCCCAATAGCTTGGTTTCACCAATTTCAAGCCATCCAATAAGAGATCTATAATGTCTCCTATAGAGGGCTTCAAACGGTGTCATCTAGATACCGGCTTGATAACTATTATTGTAGGAAAACTCAACCAGATGCAGGTAACTGTTCCAATTCCCACCAAAGTCTAGAACACAGGATCTCAACATATCTTCTAATGTCTTAATTGTCTTTTTAGATTGCCTGTCTGTCAGAGGGTGGAAGGTCATATTGAGGTCAAGCTGAGTCCCCAAGGCCTTTTGGAATGCCTTATAGAAGTGAAACGTGAATTGAGGCCCACGGTCTGAGATAATGGACACCAGAATCGCATGGAGTTGACAATCTCATCCACATAAAGCTTGGTATCATGGGAAGCACTGTAGGTAGTTTTGTTCGAGAGGAAATGAGTTGACTTGGTCATTTTATTTACTATCATTGAGATGGAGTCAAAACCTCTAAAGTTATGAGGTAAGCTGGTCACAAAGTCCATGGTGATTCTCTCCCATTTCCACTTAAGTATCTTTATATGTTGTTATAGCCTAGCAGGCCTCTAGTGTTCAGCTTTAACTTGCTGACACACCAAGTAGTGAGACATGAAGTCTCTATATCCCTCTTCATGCCTTCCCATCAAAATAGTTACTTTGAATCTTGGTATATCTTAGTGGAACTAGGATGAGCCATGTACCCAGAAATGTGGGTTTCCTCTAAAAGAGTCCTTCTCAGGTCGCTAACATCTAGCACATATAAATGGTTGCCGCATCTCAGCACACCTGCTTGGTTGAGAGAGCACTCGGATTCTTTCCCATTATGGATGTCCTTCGTTAGTTTACATAACTTCGGATCCTTATATTACACTGCATTGATTTGCTCAATCAAGGAGGATTGAGCTTACACATCGGCTAGAAATAGCCCAGAGCCTCCAAGCTCAAAGTGTACACCCCCAGACTCTAATTTGTGGATCTCTTCCATTAACAGTCTTCTTGTAGGGGCTATATGCACAAAGTGATATGATTCAACTTTGATTGAGTTGAATGGTTTTGAATCAACAACTAGCATAAACCTAGATCACCTTGCACTTTCAGGGTGGAAGTTTAGGGTTGTGTTTGAGTTTTGTTTGTTTTTAATTAGAAATGGATATAGACGCCACACTCAAGAGAAGATGAGAAGGTGAGTGATAAGTCTTCTTTTGATCGCTACAAGTTGCTTGATAAGATCTATAGTTCTTTGCCCAAGAACAAAAGGGAAGTTCTCACAATTGGGAGAAAACTCAAAAGAAGTCTATTCATAATCTGTCTTGTGTTTTTACATTGAGTTTTTATTTGTAATCTTAAGTGGATTGCATAAACATTGACTTGTAGCCTCTACACAATCCACTAAGCATTAAAGTCCCACTAAAATTGAAAACATAAGTAACTGACCCACTATCTATTATAATTGCCTAAGAACTCTTAAAATACTTGAAACTGACTTTGAAAACAACTGAAAAGCTTCTAAAATTGGAGACATTAAAAGGTGCATGAAAACTACAAGAAAATAAGACAAATTACACCTAATTAAAACTAATTATTCCAGCCCAATTGTTTGCAACTTGATCACTCGAATTAGGTTTCATCTTGGGTCTTTAAATGACTTCTTCATATTGGACTTGGCTATTCTTCAAGTTGAATAAGATTGGTCCATTTTGGAAGCTCATGCTCAATTGGATTGCTCTTGGTCTTTGCTTCCATGACTAGGCCTTGCAAAGCTTCTTTTAGCCTTTTTGCTCTAGCTCTGGTCATTGGGCCATCCATGCCTTGTAATTGATCTTGAACATTATTAGCCTTGGTTGAATTCTCATCATTCCCTTCCTTTTGAAAAGCATTCATCCTTGAATCAAGCTCATCACCTACATCAAACAAGGATAGATCAGTTACATTGAAAGTAGCACTAACTTGATACTCACTAGGAAGATCAAGCTTGTATGCATTGTCATTGATTTTTTCAATCACTTGGAAAGGTCCATCTCCTCTTGGTTGTAGCTTGGAACGTCTTTGGGTAGGAAACCTCTCCTTCCTCATGTGAACCCAAACCCAATCTCTTGGCTCAAAAGTCATCTTCTTGCACCCTTTGTTGGCTTGATGAGCATACTGCCATGTTTTCTTCTCAATTTGTTGTCTCACCTTCTCATGGAATTACTTGACAAATTCAGCCTTCTTTTTGCCATCTAGATTGCCTTGCTCTCTCATTGGCAAAGGAATTAAATCTAATGGAGTCAAAGGATTAAAACCGTAGACCACTTCAACAGGTGAGTGATTAGTAGTAGAGTGTGTTGCTCTATTGTAAGCAAATTCTACATGAGGCAAACATTCTTCCCAAGACTTTAGATTCTTACTAATCACAGCCCTTAACAAGGTGGAGAAGGTTCTATTCACTACCTCTATTTGTCCATCAGTTTGTGGATGACAAGTTGTAGAGAAAAGAAGCTTGGTTCCTAACTTGTTCCACAAGGTCTTCCAAAAGTGACATAAGAACTTGGTATCATGGTCGGAGACAATGCTTCTTGGCATGCCATGCAATCTCACGACTTCTTTGAAAAACAATTCAGCAATTTGAATGGCATTGTCCATTTTGTGGCAAGCTATGAAGTGTTCCATCTTTGAAAACCTGTCCACAACAACAAAAATAGAGTCTTTGCCCCTCTTAGTTCGAGGCAAACCCAGAACAAAGTCCATAGACAAATCAGTCCAAGGGAAATCAGGAATAGGTAACGGGGTATATAGTCCATGAGGCATAACCTTGGATTTGGCCTTCTTGCAAGTAACATAATGACCACAAATTTTTTCTACATACTTTTTCATTTGAGACCAAAAGAAATGTTCGACCAAGGTATTCAAGGTCTTACTAACCCCAAAATGACCCATCATACCCCTTCCATGAGCCTCTCTAACAAGTAATTCACGCAAGAAACAATTAGGCATACAAAGTCTATTTCCCTTAAACAAATAACCATCATGCCTAAAGAAATCCTTTTCTACCACTTTTTCACAAGCAATGTACAATTGTCCAAAATCAGAATCATTTATGTACAAGTCTTTCATATGCTCAAAACCAAGCAATTTTGCATTTAAGGTAGAAAGTAGTGCATACCTCCTAGAAAGTGCATCAGCCACCATATTTTCTTTCCCTTGCTTGTATTTGATCACATAAGGGAATTCTTCTAAAAATTCAATCCATTTACCATGCCTTTTGTTTACCTTTCCTCGTCCCTTTAAATGTTTCAAGGATTCATGATCCGTGTGTACCACAAATTCTTTCGGCAAAAGATAATGTTGTTAAACCTATAAAGTTCTTGCCAAAGCATACAACTTTTTGTCATAAGTGGAGTAATTAAGTTTAGCTCTACTCAATTTCTCACTAAAGTACACAACAGGCCTACCTTCTTGTATCAAAACAGCCCCTATACCCATACCCGAAGCATCACACTCAATTTCAAAGGATTTAGAAAAATCGGGTAAGACAAGTAAAGGTGCTCTACTCAATTTTTCTTTAAGGGTATTGAAAGCCATATCTTGCTCTTGTCCCCATTTGAAACCAACATTTTTCTTGACAACTTCAGTCAATGGTGCAGCTAGTGTACTAAAATCCTTGACAAACCTCCTATAAAAATTAGCTAGTCCATGAAAACTCCTCACATCACTCAAACCCTTAGGTTTAGGCCATTCCCTAATTGCTCTCACTTTTTCTTCATCCACTTCTATCCCTCTAGAACTAACAATGAATCCAAGAAAGTTTACTTGTTGAGTGCAAAATGAATACTTTTTCAAATTAGCATACAACATCTCTTTTCTTAGTGCAAGTAAGATATACCTCAAATGCTCAAGATGTTCACCTAAGCTCTTGCTATAGATGAGGATATCATCAAAGTAAACAACCACAAATTTTCCAAGAAAAGCATGCAAAACATAATTCATGAGGTGCATGAATGTACTAGGAGCATTAATTAAACCAAAATGCATAACTAACCATTCATACAACCTATATTTAGTTTTGAAAGCTGTTTTCTATTCATCCCCTTCTTTCATCCTAATTTGATGATAACCACTTTTCAAATCAATTTTGGAAAAATAGCAAAAACCATGCAATTCATCCAGTATATCATCTAATCTAGGGATTGGATGTCTATACTTTACAGTGATTTTGTTGATGGCTTTGTAATCCGTACACATCCTCCATGATCCATCTTTCTTTGGTACAAGAATGACAGGTACAGCATAAGGACTTATGCTTTCCCTCACCCATCCTTTTTCCATCAGCTCTCTAACTTGTTTTTGAAGTTCTTTTGCTTCCTCGGGATTAGTTCTATAGGCTGGCCTGTTAGGGAGTACAGCACTAAGAATGAGATCAATTTGATGCTCAATTCCTCTCAAGGGTGGCTAACCACTTGGAACTTCATCTGGGAACACATCCTCAAATTCCTACAAAAGAGATACAAAAGAACTAGGCAAAGAAGTTTGATCAATGTTAGAGTTTAAACAAGCCTCCTTGTACAAAAGTACAAGCATAGGTTGATAAGAAAAAACAAGCTCTCTTGATCTCACTTTCTTTTGCAATGATACTCATGTGTTTACTCTTTTTTTCTTGCTCACCACTCTCTTGGTGTTTACCTTTCTTTTTTTCACTCTCTTTTTTATTGGATGCCTCGCGCTCTCTAGACTGCCTCATTTTTATTTGATCCTCAAAAACTTGTCTTAGAGACAAAGGTGCAAGAGTGAATTTCTTCTTGTTGTGCACAAGTGAAAATCAGTTGGTGTATCCATTGTGGATCACCTTGCGGCCAAATTGCCATGGTCTTCCAAGAAGTATGTGTGCAGCATCCATGGGGACTACATCACAAAGTACCCCATCCACATAATCTTCAATAGTGAATGGTACTAGAACTTGCTTGTCCACCTTCAATTCTCCATTATCACTAAGCCATTGCAACCTATATGGCCTAGGATGCTTCGATGTGCTCAAATTCAATCTTTCCACCAAAGTTGTGCTGGCCACGTTGGTGCAGCTCTGTCCATCAATGATCATGCTGCATACTTTTCCTTGAACAAGACATCTAGTATGGAAAATGTTTTCCCTTTGTGCGTCATCTTCTTCTTTGGTCTGCACATTTAAAATCCTTCTAACAATTAGCAAATCACCATCATGAGGCCTAATTTCCTCACCTTCACTTTCATGCTCTGGTGATGCATCAGACTCATCCTCAGTCTCTAACTCTCCATTATCCTTCAAAATCATTGCTCTCTTGTTAGGACATTGAGAAGCAATGTGACCCCTTCCAAGACACTTAAAGAACTTTATGTCTCGGTTCTTTGAAATGCTTGTTGATGGTTGACTTTTCTTTGATTCAGCCTCTTTAGACTGAATTGCAATTGGTTGCTCCTTCTTTGGGTTGTTTCTCCAAGGACTTGAATTGGAACTAGAAGAATTTCTTCTATTTCTCCTCTTTAATTGTTGCTCCACCTTGATTGCTTGATGCACTATCTCTTGAAGTTCTACATAGTGATACATCTCCACGGCATCAGCTATGTCTTGGTTAAGGCAATTGAGAAACCAAGCCATGGTTGCTTCTTGATCCTCCACAATGTTAGCTTGAATCATGGCCATCTCCATCTCCTTGTGATGGTTATCCACAGTCTTAGAGCCTTGAGTGAGGCTCTGCAACTTGTTGTGGAGTTCCCTATGGAAATATGAAAGCGCAAATCTCCTTCTCATGATTGCCTTCATCTCAGCCCATGTCTGAACCGGTTGCTCTCCATTCCTAGCTTTATCTTTCTGTAATTGATCCCACCAAATAAAAGCATAATCAGTAAATTCAAGGGTAGCAAGCTTAACCTTATTACCTTCAGAATATGTGTGACAAGAGAATATTTGCTCCACTCTCATTGCCCATTCCAAATAGGCTTGCGGATCAGACTTCCCTTGAAATGGAGGAATTTTGATGTTAATCCCTCTAAGTTTATCACCAAAATTTCTTCTTCTCCTATTGTGCCTAACGATCCTTCTTCTCCTTGTGTTTTGATCACTTGTCTCTTCCTCTTCAGATTGGTAATTTGTTTCATCTTGAGAAGCATGCTGACTATGAGGTGCATGGTTTTCCATCCTATCCATCCTCTCATGGAGCTCTTCAAATTTTGTATTGAATAGCTGTTCTAGATGGCGAGTCAATGCTTGCATCTGTAAAGCAGATAATCCTCCATCTTGTGATGAATTTTCATCTCCTGCCATGTTAGCTAATTGAAACTGAAAAATATAGGACCTCACAAACCTCAAAAAGTTTTTACACTCTTGAAATATGACACTCACACTCGTGTATGTTACTCAAAATTGGCTTTTGGCTAGAATGTTCTCTCTTGCCTTTTTCCACTCAAACTTCCTCTTATGAACTCTTAAGAAAGAACCTTATCAATGATTTTTCTCAAGACAGCAAGTAGACAATTAAGTGACTAAGAAACCAACAAGAAAATATCAATGGAACAAGAGACATAAACGGGTAGAAAAGAAATTCAACAAAGATCAAGAAGAATGAAAGGAATATCTTTGAACTCAGATTTCACAAAGAAAGAATATTGAGTCCTTTTAATTCACAAATCCTTCTTCTTCTTTTTTTTTTTTATTCTACCCAGAATTTTCTTCTTTTTTTTTTTTTTTTTTGAGTTTAGGACTCAAGATAAGTAAGAGAACAGAAATTAGTGACAAATAGAGATGGAGAATGAAAAGACACTAATGAAATAATATGGATGAGAGATCAACAAAGATGAACAAGAACAAAATTAGAAGCATTTGTTTTTTGTTTTAAATTGATAAAGAAAAAACACACACCTGAAAATCAAGGAGCCAAAGCTCTAGATACCAAATGATATAATTCAGCTTTGATTGAGTTGAATGGTTTTGAATCAACAACTAGCATAAACCTAGATCACCTTGCACTTTCAGGGTGGAAGTTTAGGGTTGTGTTTGAGTTTTGTTTGTTTTTAATTAGAAATGGATATAGATGCCAATCAAGAGAAGATGAGAAGGTAAGTGATAAGTCTTGTTTTGATCGCCACAAGTTGCCTTGATAAGGTCTATAGTTCTTTGCCCAAGAACAAAAGGGAAGTTCTCATAATTGGGAGAAAACTCAAAAGAAGTCTATTCATAATCTGTCTTGTGTTTTTACATTGAGTTTCTATTTGTAATCTTAAGTGGATTGCATAAACATTGACTTGTAGCCTCTACACATTCCACTAAGCATTAAAGTCCCACTAACATTAAAAACACAAGTAACTGACCCACTATCTATCATAATTGCCTAGGAACTCTTAAAATACTTGAAACTGACTTTGAAAACAACTGAAAAGCTTATGAAATTGGAGACATTAAAAGCTACACGAAAACTATAAGAAAATAAGACAAATTACACCTAATTAAAACTAATTATTCCAGCCCAATCTGTTTGCAACTTGATCACTCGAATTGGGCTTCATCTTGGGTCTTTAAGTGACTTCTTCATGTTGGACTTGGCTAGTCTTCAAGCTGAATAACATTCGTCCATTTTGGAAGCTCATGCTCAATTGGATTGCTCTTTGTCTTTGCTTCCATGACTAGGCCTTGCAAAGCTTCTTTTAGCCTTTTTGCTCTAGCTCTGGTCATTGGGCCATCCATGCCTTGTAATTGATCTTGAACATTATTGGCCTTGGTTGAATTCTCATCACAAAGCTACCCATAGATGTTCTACTCAAGGCATTTACCACCATATTGGCCTTGCCTGGATGGTACATGATAATACAATCATGATCCTTGAGCAGTTCCATCCACCTATGTTGCCTCAAGTGTAAGTCCTTCTGTTGGAAAATGTACTTTAGGCTTTTATGGTCAATGTAAATCTCACATGTTTCACCATAAAGGTAGTGCCTCCAAATCTTCAGTGCAAAGACAACAGCTACCATTTTCTAGATAGTAGGTGGGATAATTCTGCTCATGCCTCTTTAGTTGTTTAGAAGCATAGGCAATAACTCGGTCATATTGCATGAGAACACATTTGAGTCCTACCTAGGAGACATCACAATATACTGAATTCCCTCTACACTCTGAAAGCAAAAAGAGCATTAGGGCTAAGGTCAAACAAGTCTTGAGCCTTTGGAAGCCTTCTTCACATGCATCAGACCATTGGAGTAGTACGTTCTAGGTTAACTTGGTCAAAGGGGCAAAGATTTTAGAGAAATCTTTGACAAATCTCCTATAGTAGCTTGTCAAATCGAAGAAGCTATGGATATTTGTCACAATTATGGGCTTTGGCCACTTCTGAATAGCAATACCTTCCTACGATTGACCATAATCCCCTCTTTAGATACCACGTGATCTACAAAGGCCACCTAGTCTAACCAGAACTCACACTTTGAGAATTTGGCATAAAGTCAATGGTTCCTCAAACTCTGCAGAAGAATCCTTAGGTGATACTTATGTTCTTTCCTGCTCTTAGAATATAGCAAGATATCATTAATAAAGACGATTATGAAGTGATAAAGGAAAAGCTTGAACACCCGGTTCATCAAGTCCATGAAAGCGGCTGGGGTGTTGGTCAACTTGAAAGACATCAGTAGGAACTCATAATGTCCATAATGGGTTCGAAAGGTGGTCTTGGGAACATGTTCTCGAATTCTTAACTAGTGATATTTAGAATGGAGATCAATCTTAGAGAAGCATGAAGCCCCTTAAAGCTGATTAAACAGGTTATTAGATCTAGGCAATGGGTACTTGGTATAAACAGTCAATTGATTTAGCTATCTATAGTTCATGCATAACCATATTGACCTATCCTTTTTCTCCAGAAAGAGCATCAGAGCACCCCACGATGATATGCTTGAGCGGATAAAGCTATTGTCCAACATATCTTGCAGTTGAACCTTCAATTCTCGTAATTCAGCTAAAACCATATGATAAGGAGGGGTGGAGACAGGTTGGATGCTTGGGGCCAAATTTATGCAAAATTCAATCTCCCTATCAAGAGGCATTCTAAGTAATTCCTTAGAAAATACATCTGGAAACTCCTTGACCATAGGAACTTGGTCAAGGCTTAGCATAACAACTTCAACATCCTGAGCCATAGCAAGGTAACATTCATTTCCCTTGTTCATCAAGTGCATAGCATTTATAGAAGAGATTAAGTTAGCAGGGGTCAAGCAACTATCTCCCCAGAAAACAAAGGATGGTCTGTCTGGAGCATCAAACTTCACCGTCTTGGAGTAGCAATCCACTATGGTATGGCACAAGACTAACCAGTCCATGCCTAATATGACATCAAAGTCCATCATCTCTAGTAGCATCAAATCAACTAATATGTCCACTCCATTTATACTGACTACGCATGATGGGAACATCAATTGAACCATCAAGGATTCCCCTATTAGGGTACTAACCCAAAATGGGAGATCTAGTATCACCGGTTGCTCGTCGAAATGAGAGGCAAAATACGGGGACACATGAATATGTAGAGCCAAGGTCAAATAATACATATGCCTTGAAAGAACAGACATGCACGGTACCTGCCACCACAGTGTTCGAAGCCTGAGCATCTTGTCTAGTTAAGGCAAAAACCCGCGACTAGCCTCTACCTGATTCTCTACCACCATAACCTCTACCACTTGTTCCTCTGCTTGGACCTCTACCCACAGGTCTAGCTGAATCGCCTGGTGACATAATGGAAAAAGAAAGGCTAGGTACTATTGGCTATACAGAGCTCTAACTAACTTTTCCCCCAAGATGGGGACAACATCTCCTAAGGTGACCGGTCTGACCATAAGCAAAGCACGCTCTCGTGGCCTTATGGCATTCTCCATAATGATAACGTCCACAATATTAACATGGTGGACTAGTAGAAGCTGACTGCCTGGATCTCTGCATACCAGGTTAAGACACATTCCTAGCACAGTACCCTGAAGCAAATATACTCATTGGACTAGGCCCAAAAGAAGTGGCCCTAGTTGATGGTGTTGGTTATCGGCCCTAATATTTGTAGGCTTCTCTTGAACTAGATCCATTGGAGAAAGATCATCTCATCTTTTGCTTCTTGTTGGACTCTTAGCAACTCTCCATTTCTCTTTTCCAATTTCAAAACCATTTGTGGCATCCACGATTTTAGCATATATCATTCTTTCTACCATAGAAAACTCGTTAGAGAACAAAGGATTAGGATTAGCTAGGCCCCTAACAAATCTCCTGACCTTCATGGTTTCTGTGGATACTAGGTGATAGACATATCTGGATAGTCTAGTGAATTGTTGTTTATACTCTGCTACAGATATCTTAGGTGTTTGTTTCAACTTCTCAAAGTCAATAGCAAACTTCTCCCTCTTGTTAACAAGAAGGAAACTCATCATAAAGACTTCAGTAAACTCTTCCTAGGTAAGGGGAGGTATTCCAGAAACATTCCTTCCCTCAAAAAAGGTCTCGTACCATTGCTTACTAGGCCTAATCAAGTTGTATGTTGCTAACTCCACTGCCCTCTCACTCAAACAGTTGAGTTTTAAGGACCTTGTTAGTACGATCAATGAATAGTTGTGGATCATCCATGAGAGGATTTCCAGAGAAGGTTATTGGGTTTAGCTTAAGGAATGAATCAATAGTAACATCTGCCCTCACCTGAGGTTGACGGTGCCCTCTAATAGGAGGATCTGGCTTAGCATGGGGTTGTGGTGTGCCCCTCCTCCGCTGGACAAAAAGCTCAACTAGGGTGTTAAGGGTCTAGTAGACCCCCCTCATTTTAATAGCCAAGTTATTTAGCTCTCCCTATGGGGCAAGTTCCTCGACTTGTCTAGCTGGTCTCCCATGGCCCTTTCCCCAACTGCGGCCTTTCCCTCTCGGAGGAGGAGAGGGGGGCCTGATCGGATTCAACATCAAAAGCCTCATGGACTTCTGCCCTTGTGGCGTAGGTGCGAGTCCTAGGCGGCATTTCACCTAGGGGAATGATCATTGAGGTTAGAACCGGATTGAATTTCAAAGCAAGAAACAATTTGGGGTGCATATAACGCAAGGTATAAACATCAAGACTGACAATCCTAATGGCCTTTAGTAGCATCACGCCTTGTGAAAATGGGTCGGCTTCCATTTACACAATTGTGATCCTATTAAAAAACACTTGCTCCATAGTACACAGGAAAATCTAAGCTCTGATATCAACTTTGTCATGACCCAACTCAGGCCATGACCGATGCATAGGGGACAAGTCCCCTAACAAGCCTTTCACTAAACATTTTCACAAAATCGGACAAAGTCTTTTTGGTATTTAGGACAATACCCAAATATGGATCCTCTTCCTGCACAAATAACCAAACGCACTCAATCATTAGGGATCCATACATTCTCATAATACATCCCACAGTATATAGAATAAGAGTAAAACATACAATTATAAAATATGCATCCAAAATACATGATTCTTATTTCTTTAGAAATCCAAATATTCCAATACTCTTAAATTCATATTTAAACATCAACATAAGTCAAGCAAGGGTCGGACCCTACTTGTAGTAGTACCATGGAGCTACAACACTCTAGGAAATCCACAAAAGCTTTAAATTACATTATACCCTTGATCAAGCAGGGCTCAAACAAGAAATAAGAAATCGCCACTAAGGAATAGGAGGATCAAATCTTACTTGAGCACTTGTATCTAAGAAAGAGAGAAAAGTAATAAGGTGAGTTTATGTAACTCAGTGAGATATAGAACAACCATAACCTACATAAATAAATCAATTGGAAACTATCAAATAGTTATTTTGAGATAAACAAAAAACTATCAAGTATTTTAATATAAATGAAGTGGGGAGTCATCAATTCTAGGATAAATAGGCAAAAACCACCCCATCGTGTGGCCCTGAAAACAGGCGTGAATCACCCAATGAGTGGTCACAAAATCATCAAGATAAAATGCACCCATACTAACGTTTATTACCGTTAGCATATAGATCCTATCATAGACTTCCCAAAAAAGCCATTATAATTCCAGTAACAAGACAATCAAGATCCATGATAGTTTCAAGAAATAATTCATTGTCCCATGTTTTAGTTTTAAATAAAACATAAATAGAGAATATAATTCATTTCCAAATTTAAATTATTCCAAGCTAACGCAAAATGTCAATAATATAATGTACCATTTGTGAGTATAATAATTCTACTAAAAACTCAATATATGCTTATTCTATCTATTCACAACCTAACCCCAATAGTGGAATCTTAATCCCATGGAGCCACATAGCCAGGAACAGGATCTTTGGAGGAATCTAGTATATCACAAATGATAAATACCCCATATTAGTCATTAAGACCAAGGATTAACATAAACCACTCTCAAATATCAAAACGCCTAATGTAATCGTAGGTTCTAACATTAGCTCACTCGAAGCCCATATCCATAGTGAGATTAAGCTAGATTCATGAAATAGGGAGAGATTTGAGCCATAGGAATACCTTTTGGAGCTTAAAGGAGAAGGAAAATGGAATGGATGTGAGGGGTCAGTTCAAAACCGAGCCCCACTCCCAAATCTGCCTCCAAATCTCATTAAGGGAAGAGGCACCACCACAAACATTGCTGTGCACAGTGGGGTGTCACGAAGGTCGTTAGGCAGTGGCAAAGTGAAAAAGAAGAAGGGGGTGAAGGAAAATGATAATAGGCAAGAAGTTTCTAGAGAGAAGGGAGAGTGTTTCAAATGTAATAGAGAGAAAAGAAGTGAGAAAAAAATGAAGTTTCAGGCTCAGATTTGATTTTTTAAAGTGTGTTGCACAATGTTGTAGAGCAACGCTTGTGCTGGGGCTACAGCATAAGTTCCTGAGATCGCTAATGCTACTTGGGGCCAAATGGGATCTTAGAGCCCGAAAGACATCTCATCGAGTTAGATCACTCTAACTTGGAACCTGGAACGTATCACATTAAGTTATATCACTCTAACTCGGAACCTGGAACATATCACATCAAGTTAGATCACTCTAACTTGGAGCCCGAAACACAGAAAACGCCACCTTTAGTTAAGATCACTCGCATCTCTTTGATACCCGAGGAACCATACTCCAATTTTTTGACCCGAAACTTGTACCCCGAAAATCGGACAATGTACCTCAATATCCTACTACTCATGGTGAATCATGTGGGAAATGAGCGAAGTAGTAGTGATCGACTATGAAACTTGGAACCGGGTCCTCGGACCTCACTTCAACACCCCACCATCCTACCTGTACCACCTTGCCTCCACCCCACAACTAAACCTCAAACCACCTACCCCGGAACCTAAACCTAGATCTCGAGCCTCCAATCCTAGAATGTCGATCCCGAAACCCAGTTTGAATAGGTAGGAGTGAATGAATCATGACTATTGTAATCGATTACAATTAGAAAAATTTTAGTTGATAGACGTCCAGAAAGGTTAGTTATCTGCTACTAGCAATTGTAATTGATTACAATTAAGGAAGAGTTAAACATTGGACTTTCGAAGAGGTTGGTACTCGATTGCAGGCAATTGTAATCGATTATCCACTTTAAAACTTAGTTTCCTTACTCAACAATATCATCTAAGACTTAGGGTATTACAGAGCCTTCGGATTAGAAACCTCATTAGAAGGTTGGGAACACATTCTAAATTCGAGTCCAGTTGCACCAAAAACCATTTCTTGATAATGATTAACATTATCCTCCCAATTTACATTACCCATATCCCGGTCACCCATGTCAATTCCACCGCCAGAACTACCTCTAACGTAAACCATACTAAATTGATTCCCCTTGGCAGCAACTTCCTCGTACTTAGTCCAGACCCAATAATTAGGCATAAACCCATCTTAGTATAGATGATACTCAATAGTTTCAATATCTAAATACTTCCTACAACTGCACCTAGCACATGGACACCTAACTTTCCTTTCACTTAAGAACGATTGTGATTGACAAGCAACACCTACAAATTCCTCAATGCCTACATAAAATCCCAGTTTAATACCCACCCGACTTGGGTGCAACCTATCATATATCCATAAACGGTTTCCAAGAAACATATTGCTCTTGAACAATTTTCAACCTAAAAATTACACATAGAACCCTTAATTAATAGATTAGGAAATTTTCCTTGGATTAATTTATTTTTAATCCAAAAGCAATAAATTAATTAAACAAAAAAATCAGTAGAGTCTCCTATTGTATTAGTAGTCTCCGCTTATTAGATTAGTATATTTTTTTAGTTACAACAATAAATATAAATAATAATAAATTTTTTGATAAAAGTCTCCCCTCAGATTAGGGAGACTCCTCTTAATTTATTTTTTAATTGAAAATAATATATTTAAGTATTAAAAAAAATTGGATAGAGTCTTTCCTTAAATTAGGAATCTCCACAAAAAATTGATTCAGCAATCAGAAAAAACAATCAATACCAAATACATACAATCATGTAATTCTATCAATCCTAAGAATAGTTCTAAAGCACACCCCCTTACTCCACAACATAAAAGCACACAACACCATAGCACACAATTGAAACAATTGGAAATGAACACTAAGCCTTTCCCTAGTTATGCAATCTCATCATCTTTCTTCCATTCTACAACTCTATCCTACAAAATATGTCTCTAATTTTCTATAAATGTAAATTAAAGTAATAAACTATACATTATACTAACCTATACTCTAACAATGCTCCAAGCTCTAATTGCTCCCAAACGTGGCTCCAAAAGTGTTTCCTTATTAAACAAAAAAAGAAAAACATTAAGTTAAATAAGGTAAGGACTTTGAGTAGAGAAATAGATCGATAAAAAGAGGCCAAATAAAAAAAATCGATTAAAATACTCTATATGGTATGAGGACCACAATGGTGGTCTTTAACAGTGATCAAATGACTTCGATGGTGATGAACGGGACAGTGGTCAGAAGTGGAGTATGGGGAGGAGGGAGAGAAGGGAAAGAAAAATGAGGGAAAGGCTTCGCATTTAACGTTCATATTCTGCATGTACTGGTAGAAAATCAGTCAGTAATTAAAAAATAGGGCAACCTAAGAGACGTTGGCGCCAACATGTGAAATTCAAATACTGATGAATTTTTCGTTAGTAATTAAAAAAATAATTAAAATTTCATTTACACTAAAAATTAAAAAATAAAATTTAGTGATGGATTTTCTGTTGGTAAATTAAATTTTTCATTAATTAAATTTAACAATTTTACCGATAGATCCATATCCGTTGGTAATTTTCTATTATAACAAAATTGAAAAATAAAATGAAAAAATACTGACAAAAAATCGTCAACCTACGCGTCGATAGATTTATCCGTCACTAAATCTGTCGGTGATATTTATCTGCCAATTGGCACCAAAATTTATCGACGGATTTACCATTGGATAATTTTGTACGACAATAATTTCATGATTTTTTTTCTATTTTAATTTTACCTATCGGTAAATCCATCAGTAATACCAATGGGTACATATCCGTCGATAAAATCTGTCGATGTTTCGAAAGTTTCTAGTAGTGTTAGGTAATGAAAAATGACTAAAAGTTTGTTCTAAATAAACTGAAAAAACTTTAAAGTAAATAAAGGTATGTATTCATATAAGCATACATTCTTAAAAGGTTTTAGCAAAAATTTATAAAAAAAACAAATAAAGATAAAAAATAAATTCATCACTCTCCACTCCAAATTTCCCCTTTTCTTCTTGAGTAAGGAAAAGTGGTAAAAATTCATATTGAATAAAACCAAGAAATGTCTGGATTTATAAGAAAAATTAATTTTAAGGGGACATGCTTAAAAGATTTTAGTGCAAATTTATCAACTACAAAAAAATCTATTACCTCTTTCCTCTTGGTCTTATGCAAGGATCATAGACCCTTTCTTCTTGTTCAATCTATAGTTTGAAATTTTTTAAACAAAAAATGAAGAATTTAATTTTGATGCATTGTTAATATAAAATTTTTTTATATAGATATTCAATTATGTATTGACATATCAATAAAAGTGTTTGATTTAAACACTCACTACCTTAAAAATTTTACAAATAGAAGTATCTCATTGAATAACAGTATAAAACTCTTTTATATTGACAAAAGCATGGCTTGTATAATTGTGAGAAGGAATAATTTTAGAACTTTGAAGGAGTTATAATGAGCTTGTTTGAATAACCATCTAAAGAAAAGTAATTTCTCAAAACTAAAATCAAAGTAGAATTAGAAGCAAGAAGTTGTTTTACATTTGAATGGTTTTTTAATTATAATCAGAAGTTTTTAAGTTGTATAGACTTGATAGACATAGAAGTAATTTTCTTATAAAACTACCATTGAGGACATAAAATATTTCTCAAAAAATATGTTTGGATAAAAATGTATATTTTATAAATGATAAAATCTTTTTAAAAAATTATAATTATTTTATATTCTCCATTTTTTAATAAAAAATAACTTAATTAAATATATAATTAATAAAAATTAATAAAAAATTATTTTAATAAAAATCTCCTAAACTCATTGAGTGAGACAAGAGTATCCTTTGTCATTTTAAAAAAATGTCAAGAATATTTTTGAAAATATAGTTGACTACTATTGGGGAAAAAAAATTACTTATTTTAATAGCATATTTATTTTTTCATTTGAAAAGTTCAATCCATATTTTAATAGAAAGGAGTTATTAAAATTACTTAATAGAATTATTATTAGAAATAATTTAATAGAACGAAGGATAACTGGTTCAATTAATAAGATCAAATGACCATATAAAAATATCTCAACTTTAACTAGCAGTCCTTTATTAATAAATTATTTGAAATTACTTTTTTTTTTTAAACCACGAGTTATCCTTATAATTTTGGTTCATTTGAATTGTATATAACATTAATATTGGTTTGCTTGCTGGAGTATAAAGGTTATGCAACCTTTTTGTGTGAATTATTTCCCTAAACTTTGAAGTTATCACTTCTTTTTTTCAAGGGATCAATGCTACTTATTACCTTGAACAATCCTTTGTGGGTTTATTTCGAATTACTATTATAGACACTTTTTAACACTAATGACATTAGGAGGATAACTAATTACGGGAATACAACCACTTCCTGACAGTATTGGTGATTGGAGTTATTCATAGGACTGTTTTTTGAGCCACCAGTCGTAACAATAAGCATTCCTCGGGGGAAAAAAACATGTTTTTAAGCATGTTATTCCTAGTAATATTTTCTCAAAACTTCAACTTAGCATTCTCTTTTAGTGAAAATAGGAGAAGCATTACCCACTTCAAAGGCAGTATATGCCGCTTTGGGTTACTCCTCTAGCAGTCAAATAGTATATTGTTTGACTTTTTTTTTTTTTTTTTTGGTGTTTTGATATATTGTTTGACTTAACTGGGTGAGTCTAGTTATTTCAACTCATATTTAATTTCAATTTTTACGACATTAAAAGAGCATCATATGGCGGCTCCATTATCTTGATATGGGATTTGTGAGAGATTAATACCACAGTACGGTTTTGGAAGTTATTACGGGTGTATGGTTTTTTTTTTTTTTAGAGAATCTGCCACGCTAAGATTAGGAGTTTGGTTGGTTAGACAATCCATCACTTTAAAGGTAGGATTATGATAAAAACATTATTGCACAATCCTACATGCTACAACTAGGA
Organism: Pterocarpus macrocarpus; assembly: GCA_031439585.1. Classification (NCBI taxonomy): domain Eukaryota; kingdom Viridiplantae; phylum Streptophyta; class Magnoliopsida; order Fabales; family Fabaceae; genus Pterocarpus; species Pterocarpus macrocarpus. The sequence continues at coordinate 27,643,369 of CM062513.1, read as the reverse complement.
TTTTGTGACCAAAAAAGAAAATCCCCCACTTCTACTTAAGGCAGAGCGGATTTTGAAATAAAATAGCCCTTATCCCTTACATTTAGGGTTTACAATTATAAGATATTATAATAAAACATCAATTTAGGGTTTAAAATATTAGGGTTTAGAATAAACAAAAAAACCTAAACCCTAAATTTATAATTTATTGTAGTAAGATAATAGTTTCAAATTATTAAATATTTTTTTTATTTATTTGTTATTCTTGATTAAAAATTAGTTTATACATATTAAATTATTTATTATTTTATTTTTAATGAGTTAAATTACTTTTAATTCATAATATTTTAAAGTTGACATTTTTTTAAATAAAAAATTTGATTAAATCAATCGATTTAATTTATATTAATAAAAACTAATTTGCATTATACGAAAAACATAATTTAAACTAACTTGATTCAATTTAAAATCAATGCAAATTATAAAGATAAGAGAAAGTGCATGTCAATATATAATAATTTAGAGGAAAATGTACTAAAAAGAAGTTTATATAATAATAAAAATGGTTTAATTAATTATACAAAAAAACTAAAGAGAATAAAACTATAAAGAAACTAAACTATTTATGCCCCTTGGTTTTTTTTTTTTTTCCTTTTTCATTAACGAAGGAGTCCATCTTTGAGGGCTTCTAACAACATCTCGTAACACACCACGCTACCCCTATCCTTGTCTTTCTCCTCTGCCACCCTCACCCCCTCACCAACCTCGCCCCTCTCACCACCCTCACCCCCTTCCAGATCTTATCGGTGGATTGGTCAAACGATGGAGCCTGGAGTTGTAACATCCTCCTAAGTACATAACATCACACTTTAAGGTTGCTACTAATAAATTAACAGATCTTGCTTGATTATGCAGGTTAGTTCCGTGAAAATAGCATTATATCCATTATAGTACTAAGTAAATATATAAACAAGCGAATAGGGAAAACAAAATTTCCCTTACATACACAAATTTTTACATTACAGTAATAATCTTTCAAATTACATAAGCAGCTCTACTAAGAGCTTCAACTAGTGAAATTGTCATCCAGTGCTAATATATGTATGTGTTTGACAGCAACTTTGCAGTCGATCCAGTCTCGATCAAATTCTTCTAGGATGGTCATCATCAAGATCTACTGACCTATTTGGAGACGACACAGGAACACACATAGGAGTGATAATTTTTCATTCTCAGTAAGCATCCTAAGCTACCAGACAATCAATGTCATTGTTGTTGTCCCAACTGGTTCGATTTATTAAGAAAAGTGTGATCTCTTGATAGTTAAACTCTCTTTTATTTTAAATTTCTACCGGATCAATTTGTTGTGTTCTAAGAAACTATTCTCAAAATTTTTTTGTGGTGCAGTTAAAATTCTCTTTCAATAAAAATTTTAACTGTACGCTACTATTACTTGTATTATTCTACACTCTCATCTTTATTTTATAAATTTTGTGTTAATTAATCTTTAATAATGTTAATTATAGACTCGGCTAAATTGAGGTGTTAGAATACAACCCACCTTTTAAAATAATTTTGTCCACAAAATTCACCCACAAAATCCACTATTTATAAACAAAAGAGTTTACATACAAGCAAATGCAGATTCGATAGGTATGGTCGAAGAAAACACAATAGACTTATTTGAACAATTTAACATAACACGGTTGGCCAAAAGCCAATCCATGCCCTAGAGTATATATAATCTTGTATCAGCTCCTTGGAAAGTGTAGTCTCTTTAGCAATCAGTGTGAGAACCCTTCCTTGATGTTACAGCTTAAGGGCGGGTGCCTATGTGGGCATTCTCTAACCATTTGCCTTGACTTCCTATATCTGAATTGAACATGTTGTCCAACCAAGCAAGGTCTACCTTCATGGTCCTTTCATTTCAGGCATCCTTGCCTCATAATTGGCTTCTGCAGCTGCTTACCCTCATTCCCATTAGGCTAAAATTGATTCTTCAATGGTGGTGTGTGCTCGAATTCTTGGATTTCAGGTGCCAGCCTCTTCCTATTGGCATCAGACTTGGTAATTCTCAACTTCTTATTGTATTATTCTACAAGTCTGCATTTGTTTACAAGTGTGGCATAGTCTCTAATCTCCATAGGTTCGACTGCTACTAGGATGTCCTCTCTTAAGCCGCCCTCGAACTTAACACACTTCTAACCTTCATCTGGGCTATGCTAATAAATGGTGAAGAACTTTCAGAGCTCTTCAAATTTTGCAGTATATTCTGACACACTCATGCTTCCCTATTGGAGTTTCATGAACTCTAACTACTTGGCGTTTCTCATAAAGTAGGTAAATATTTCTGATAAAACGCATCCTTAAACACCTCCTAGGTGATGACAGTTTGTGAGCTCTCAAGCAGTCATCTAGTTCCTATCCACCAAAACTTCGCATCTTTCTCCAATATATAGGTAGCAAATGCCACCTTCTAGTGCTCAGTACATACCAGCATTGAAAAGATATTCTCCATTGCTTTAACCCACTCTTCAGCCTTATCTGGGTCGAAGGCTCCTCGGAAACTAGGTGGGTTGGCTTTCCTAAACTCTGCAAACTTTAGATATTCGAAGTCAACTTTCGCTCCATCTAGATTTATTACTTCACCTTGCCCAACCAAACGTTCCATCATTTGATTGGTAGCTATAGCTTGTTCTCTCATAGCGAAGGTCATTGCCTAGAACGTGCCTATAATATCCTCAGGGTCTTCACAAGTAGGTTCTCTTCATGGCCTTTCACACCTACCGGAAGCCATTAGTTCCTAATCACACAAAACAAGGACACTAAATTGATTAGGCTCAACACTGAGCTAAATGTGATAGCAGCTAATTATATTCGTAGCCAAGCAATCATGCATATCTAATTCCTATATCCTATCTACACAGATAAGATTCATCGCATGAAATTGACTAAGTATTCCAAAGAATGCTGGAAGCATAGTCAATCCAATCCTCAGGTCTAGTTAGGATGAGCTACTCTGATATCAAAATGTAACACCCTCCTATATATAGTAATATGCTTAAGTCATAACATTACACTTAGGGATTGCTACTAATAAATTAACAGACCTTACTTGATTATTTGCTTTAGTTCTGTGAAAATAGCATAACATCTGTTGTATTACTTAGTAAATATATAAACAAGCGAATAGGGAAACTAGAAATTTCCCTTACACACACAAATATTTACATCGCAGTAACAATCTTTCAAATTACATAAGTAGCTCTACTAAGAGCTTCAACTAGCAAAATTGTCATCCAGTGCTAACATATGTATGTGTTTTATAGTAACCTTCGGCAGTCAATCCGGTCTCGATCAAATTCTTCTAGGATGGTCATCATCAAGATCTCTTGAGCTGTCTACAGACGACATAGGAACATAGATAAAAGTGAGAATTTTTCATTCTCAGCAGGTATCCTAAGCTACCAAACAATCAATATCATCATCTTTGTCTCAACTGCTTCAGTTTATTAAGAAAAGTGTGATCTCCTAATAATTAAATTTTCTTGTATTTTAATTTTTTACCAAATTAATTTGTTATATTATGAGAAACTATTCTCAAATTTTTTTACGGTGTGGTTAAAATTCTATTTTCATAGAAATTCTAATCGTACTTTACTACTACTTATACTATTGTACACTCTCATCTCTATTTTATAAATTTATTGTTAATTAATCTCTAACAATTTTAATTATAAACTTGGCTAAATCTGGGTGTTACAGTAATGTCACACATTTGATTTTTGCTGACACATTTGTTTTCATACAATGCAAATAAGTTTTTATTAATTTGAATTAAATTGATTGATTTAATCTTTTTTTGATAAAAAAAATGTCAACTTCAAAATATTATGAATTAAAGTAATTTAATTCATAAAAAACATTTTACATGTTTAATATATTAAATTTATAAGAAAAATCATCTTATGACATCAAAATATATTTATAAAACTCATAAACATGTATCATTAATTTTTTTGAATATATATGTGTTTTTAAAAATACAACTCTCCACATAGGTTACATCATTTAAAAAATAAATTAATTATTTGTTAGTGCATATAATATATGAATTATCTTTAAATAAGTTGCAATAATATATGTAAATAACATCAAAATGAATGAAAATGGGACTTATTAAACTAATTAGTAACTGATAGTTCAAAAACTATTCTTAAGAAGATCCTATTGTTACAGCAATACTAAAAAAATATTCTCATAAAAATAAGATATCTTAACCAAAATTAAATCATTATAATAATAATATAAGATATTCATAAGCATTTAATTTTAATATATTGTCTATATAAAAAATACTATTAACGTAAATAACTTTGTATAGGTATTTAATCTTGTATATTGTATCATATAATAATATTATTTGAATTTTATTATTAATATATTATTTGTGTAGGAGAAAATAGAAAAAAGATAATATTATTTAGATAAATAAAAATAGCAAAGAGTGGATATTAATTAGATGAGAGTAAAAATAATACTTCAATAGCCATCAAATATTACACAAGGAAAAAACAAATAGAGTTGTATACATTAAATTCTGAAAATTAGCATTTGTTTCACAAAAAAAAAAAAACTATGCCAAAAAATTAATTAGAAAACTCAAATTTACTGAACTAACTAATAAATAATAAATAAAATGAAACTAAAGCAAAGTAGTTATCAAACTACAATTCAACTTTTAACTTCAAACCTAGATTATGCCTTTTCCAAACCATAGTTTTGTTGTACTCTAAAGCGATAAAATTGAAAGCACCTACTAACCACATCAAATAATTAGTTTAAGAAATATGGGTGTAAATTATGTGAAATATATATAAATATAATTTAATGAAATAATTTATTGTTATAATTTTATTTTGCTGCATAGGTTTAATAAAAAATTAGAAAATTTGGATTACAAAAATATTATTAAAATATTTTAAAATTAAAATCATGCAAAATGAAATAACTATATAAACAAGAATGTATAATTACGAAATTTGTATCGAATAAATTATTTCAAATAATAGTTGTAAAAATTTATTTCATATAATAACTCTTTATTAAAAGTATTTTTTTTAAAGATATGCACTTCTAATTTCTAAATAAGGATTGAACAACTAAAAAAATTTTCCTCTCCCTCTCATTTCTCTAATTACTTATTATTAAAAATGTAATTTATTTTATAAGAATATTTGTATTCAATTTTTAAGTGAGTATTAAACAACTAAAAAAATTAATTATTTTTTTCTCATTGTTTTAATGTTAATGGTAAGGTGAATGAAAAAGAAGAGTGAAACGACGCCGTTTTGATGAGAAAGGAGCTTGACAGAGACATATCACCAATTGAACAGGCCATGTGTGTCTCTCTATTAAGTCAAGTGTTGTAATGGCAAGTTCTTACAGGAATTAATGTGTTCCCCCATTTTGAATAGTAAAGGACCATGTAGGACTTTTAATTTTGAGGGTTTAATTTATCTTCTGAACTTGTCATCAGGGGTCAAAATAGAGTTTTTATCTTTATTTCATTATCATTTTTAATTTACATTTGTAGAGTCGCCAGCTTTTGTAATCCGAGCAAACAAAATCTGACATAGTCCAAGGTGGATTTCTACAAAGGCAACTTTTGTAGCAGGTTATGTCAGTCAGCTACATCACCTTGTCGGCATCCTATCCATTAGTCACGTCAAGCTTTTCTAGCTTTTTCAGGGTATTTAAAAATAATAAAAAAGTAATCCGCTTTTTTGTGTGGCGGATTGCTTTAGAAAAAACCACATCACTGATATTATATTATATCTAAGCTCATATAACTCTTTTTTGAGGAAATAACTCTATGGTCGCTAGAGGAGACTTGCAAAACCAGAAGGGTTTGGATTGAGTGCTGGGGCCTTCCCATCCATGGTTGGCCAGAAACAAATTTATCAAAAATAGGAGAGGTATGGGGCAAAGTAGTTAAGGTGGACATGAATATGGAGGACCTTAGCTATGCTAGAGTTTTGGTGGATATAGCATTTTTTCCTCTTATTAATCGGTGGGTATGCTTCACCCTTGAGGGCATAGTACATGATGTTTACGTAAAGGAATCTAGTGTGGTGACCAAGACATTGTGGGTGTGGATGACCATTTTCTCAATGTTAGAAATCAAGTACAAAAACCTACTAATTCAACAGGGGAAGACAAAAGGTCAGACTGCAATGGCTGCAATATGGAAGATGAAGCAATGCAGCAGGAAAGAAGAAAGATATTGACGATAGAGAATAGCAATTAGTGTAATCAATGCTGCACAATAGCCAAGCCAATGAAAATGCGACATTGCATGGGACTGAATTTAGGTGGGACATTGAATTGAGAACCCAGTGTTTAAAACATGTTAGGCGAGAGGGTAATGACTTCATCAAAGATATGGGCCAGATTGGACAAGCCCAATATGCTAACTTAGAATGGGTTGCTGTAGAAAGTTATAATGGGTCGAATTCAATAGACCCCGAAATACCGCCTAGTTTCGAAAACTTTGTGAATGGGTTGGAGGAAAATGTCCAATTGGCTAGGGATGTTATGATTGGCTCTAATCAACATTCAACACCAGTGTTGGGTCAAAGAGTTATGGTGGAAGATAGTTATAATCCATCTACTAATGTTCCTGAAACCCTTTTAGCAAATGTTCCAGAAAACTCTATTGCAGCGATGGATTCCTCCCCTGCTTCCCACATAAACTGTGTTGGTGATCAATTGAATGAAGAAGTGATGGTTGAGGTGCAAATCACTTGGGATATAGCGAAGCTCATGGGCTTTAAGGCGAGTAATGATGAGCAATTTATTGCAGAACTATCCAAGCTGGACAAAGATAGCGATGTGGAAGCAAAAAAGAGAAGAGGCCACCCAAAAATAAGGGGGGGTGTAGTGAAAGCATGAAGGCCCTGTCTCTGGCAAGTGGTGTTTTGTGCCCTTTAGATCAATGAATTGCATTAGTTGGAATGTGAGGGGGATAGGGAGCTGTGGTAAAGATACCGCAATTAGGAAGTTGATTGGCGACTTTAGTTTATTGGTTTGGTTGAGACCAAACATTCCAGGGTCAATGATACCAAAATCAAGAAGTGGTGGGGTGTGGGTGATTATAAGTGGTTTAATGTGGCAGCTGAGGAAGGAAGTGGTGGTTTAGTTTGCATCTAGAGTAGTGTACTGTTTGAAGAGAATTGTATTAGATCAGGGAGGAGGGTGTGTGTTGAAGGGCTGCTAAAGGACCAATCCTTTAGGTGTGCCATGCTAGTGGTATATGCTCCAAATTTGTGGAATGAAAGAAGGCTACTATGGGAGGAATTATTGGAATTGAGGGATGCTGTTGCTGTTCTTATACTGGCAATGGGTGATTTTAATGAAGTCTTCAGTACAAGTGAGAGAAAAAGGGGGTCTGGTTGTGCTGGAAGTATGGAAGAGTTTAAGAACTGGGTAGCGAATATGTGTTTGTCTGATTTACACCTTCATGGGAGGAAATTTACTTGGTCCAGAGGAAACTTGAGCATTAGAATTGATCAAATGCTAGTAGATGTAGACTAGGTGATGAAATTTCCTGGTTTGAATTGTTGGAAGTTGAAAGTATAGATAATAATCATAAACCATTCAGGTGTTTGGATGCCTAGTTCACACATTCGGGATTCAGAAGGGTAGTGCAACAAGAATGGAGGTCTTTAGGTGCAGGGTCTATAGTTGAGAAGTTGCAAAAGCTAAAGAAGCCTCTGCAAAAATGGAACAAAGATGTTTTCGGCAATATTGATACTAATATTAGTAGATTTGAAAAGGAACTTGAAGTGGTTGAAAGAAGAGTAGATGTTAATGGCAACAATGAAGTTGATAATGCCAAGATAATAGCACTGAAAAGTCAGCTACAGATTTGGTACAAGAGAAAGGAGCTTTACTGCGGGCAGCTGTCTAGAGACAATGACACTAAACTTGGTGATAGGAATACCAAATATTTCCATGCAATTGCAGTTGGAAGGCACAGGAAGAAGCATATTGCCCAGTTGAGGGTACGTTACAAACTCATGAAGAATCCAAGAATAATTAAAAAGGACATTGTGAGATTTTATAAGAAGTTATATAGTTAGAAGAATCTTCCTCATATGTTTCTGCCAGACAATTTCCTTCCTAAGATATCATAGGAGCAGGGGTATATTGGAGAGAATGCCATCTAAAGAGGAAAATCTCCTTAGCTGTCAAATCTTGCAATCCATCCAAGGCCCTAGGGTATGATGGTTTCAACCTAAACTTTATTAAGAATTTTTGGGATGATTTCGAAGAAGATATCTGCAACTTCATTTTTGGCTTTTTTGAAACTGGTCACTTCCCTCCTGAGATTAATTTAACTTGGGTAGCATTGATCCCAAAAATTGATGAGGCAGTAGAAATTAAGGATTACCGCCCTATTAGTATGGTTGGGTGTCTTTACAAGCTTATTTCTAAAATTTTGGCAAACAGGATGAAATTGGTTATGCTAGGTTTGGTGGGAGAAACCCAATCTGCATTTGTAAGTGGTAGACAAATCCTAGATGGTGGCTTAATTGCAAACAAGGTTGTTTGGTGGCTGAAAAAAGCAAGGATAAGTGTTGTCATGCTTAAGCTAGATTTCCAAAAAGCATATGATACTGTGAGGTGGAGCTTCTTAGACCATGTCCTTGATTGTATGGGATTCAAAAGTAAATGGAGGTCTTGGGTTGGCTACTGTGTGACTACAACCTCAATGTCTATTTTGCTCAATGGCTCCCTATCTGCCCTGTTCAAAATGAACCGAGGCTTATGAAAAGGAGATCCGTTATCACCCTTTCTTTTTGTATTGGTGGGTGAGGTGTTTTACAAGATGGTGGAGAAAACTAAATGCTTAAATCTAGTGGAAGGTTTGAAAGTGGGCCGTGCTGAAGTAGATATCTCTCACCTCTAGTTTGCAGATAATACACTTGTGTTGTGTCCTAAGAAGAAAGAGTATCTTATTAATTATAGAAGATTGCTGAACTACTTCTCAATTATGTCAGGTCTACAAATAAACTACAGTAAATCTGCTTTAATCCATTTTAGGTGTGAAGAGTCTTGGATGGATGATATTAAAAATGAGCTGTGCTATTCTGTGGTACACTTGCCTATAACGTACTTGGGAATCCCACTTGGCGCTAATCCTAAGCGGCTTTCGACTTGGAAACCAATAGTGAATAAGATAGAAAGGAGACTAGCTTTATGGAAGGCTAAGCTATTATTAAGAGCAGGTCGTCTAGTACTTATCAAGTCTGTCCTCAATAACTTGTTGTTGTACTATCTGAGCATATTTAAAATGCCTAAGATAGTGGCCCTTAAAATTATCAAGTTGCAGAGGAGTTTTTTTGGGTTTTCAGATGCTAGACAAAAGGGAATTACTTTGGTTGACTGGATAACAATACAGAAACCGAAGGAATTGGGAGGGCTAGGTGTCGGAGATTTAGTCATGAATAATGCAGCACTACTATTTAAATGGTGGTGGCATTTTTCTGATATTGGTTTGCCATTGTGGAAGAGGGTGGTATGCTCTAATCATGGTACAGTCCCTAGTGCCAGCTTACAATCAGTTTCAACTAGCCACCATAATAGCCTATGGAAACAGATTCTGGATTTCTCTAATTTTGATAGTTCATGTCAACGTATTATTCAACAAGGAATTTGGAAGAAATCAAACTAAATTCTAGGTAGATCTGTGGATAGATGGTGGAATGTTAAAAATGAGATTCCCAAGACTTTTTTCTATCTCTTTACAGCAAGATTGTCTCATACCTAAAATGGGACAATGGCAAGACAACCTATGGCAGTGGAATTTTTTGTGGAGGAGAAATTTGTTTGCATGGGAGTAGGAGATGTTACAAGATCTCTTGGAGCTTATTAGTCAATATAGCTTTGTATATGGCTTAGACGATCGGTTACTTTCGAAATTTGACACATCAGGAAATTTTTCTATTAAATCCTTCTCTATGCAGGTGGTTAGGGATGCTGCCTCGACTTTGGATGTTCACTCTCAAGTCAGAATGGTCTGGAAGAAGCTCGCGCCCCCTCGTGTAGAGATCTTAGTTTGGCTCATTGTGCTGGGATGCCTTAGCACTAAAGACAAACTTAGTAGGCTTAACTGCAACTTGGTATTGGACTAAGACTGTGTACTCTGTTGTGCTGACATTGTGATGAAGGAACCCCGTGAATATAAAGATCCAGAAACCCTAGGCACACACTTTGATGGAAAACAAGATATAGAATAAAGACCCTCCCTACTAAACCCCTAAGAAACTTGTCCTTGGAAATGTAAATAACAGGGAAGAGATAGAAAATTTTGCATCACATAGAACAAAGTGAGGAAAACCTCGCAACTGTATTGGTAGTCAAACCATGATCAAAATTATATGATAAAAATTCTCTTGTCTATAGGCCAAGTTGCCTATTTATACATAAATCCTAAAAATGGAAATTATCTAATCCTATTTAAAAGATCTGATTTGAAACTAAAATTTAAAAATTAAAGATATGATTCTATCCTAATAGATTTATCCCCAACAAAATTAAATCGGATTTGATCTTTATAGATTAAATCAGATTTGATTTAAATCCTAAAAGATAAACTGATTCAATTTAAATCTAACTAAGTCAAAATAAATCAAAAGCAAATCTAGATACAATCTAAACATATTTCAAACATGATCAGATTGCTTGCTCTCCAAGTTACTTTAATTTAGCTTGATTCCTTGATCTCGAAGTAACTTGAAATAAGCTCTTGGTTTGCTTGATCTCCAAGGTAGAACCAACTTGCTAGAAACAAGCTCTTTTCCAGTGTTGGAATAACCAAATTACCCTCGTGAGCACGTATCACATTGAATCGGTGTCACATCTATCTTTCTCCTGTCCTTTGGCTTGGCTCCTATGGTACAGGTGTTTGCAATGGTGGGGAATCTGTTAGTGCTTACCAAATGAACCCATTATGTTTTTTAAAGCTTGGGAAGGTGCTCCTTATAGGGGATTTGAGAGAAAACTTTGGATATCTCTACTCTATGTTGTGCTTTGGACTATTTGGAGAATTAGGAATAGGGTGATCTTCGAGCAATACAAGCCTAGCTGGGAGCTGGAAGTTCATTTGATCAAGACTAGACTTGGCTATTAGACTAGAGGTTGGTACCAGGGTCTCCTTTTTCACAGCGGGTCAATTTGCCACAGATTTTGAGCAGATCTGGAAGTTGCGTGAAAATAATAATTTAGGAAATAGGCAATATAATGCTTGGTGCAACTGCAAAGTAGGTTGCTAGTTATACTGGTGATTGGTTTGTTTGTAATTATAGGTTCAGATGACTATGGTGGTGCTTGGCTCCTTTGGCAATCGATTGATTTAACTGTTAATGCAAGCTGATTCTGATGTGTGCTATGCTATAGATTTTGGCTATATGATAGGGTTTCTCAGCTTTTGATTGTTTGATTGTGATGGATTTTCAAAAGCAGGTGACAAATCAGCCATGACAGCAAATTGCAAAGAGCTATAGATGGGTGCTGCAGACTTCACAGTATAGTGGAAGGAGTTTTCTTTCTTAAGCTAGTTTGTTAGATATCTCTTTTGTGTGCTTTTTTGGACAGCTTTTGTTATCTTTATTATTTGTTTCTTTTGTATCTCTGTGTACTCTTGATAGCTCCCTGACAACTTTGTTGGGCTGAGCATGCCCCGACTATCGAAAAAAAATCTAAGCTCATATAAAAAATGAAAAGCCGCAGCATATTCTCAAATATTATATGAGATTCAATAATGTTCATCCAATTTAAGGCCAATTCTATGGTGCCTATGGCTTAGAGTGGGTATTTGTGCCTACCTAAAGTGGGCTAATAATGCTCCTCTATGTGGAAGACTTTCCAACGCCAAAAATAGGTTGTTAAAAATTGTAAAATAATTTTTGAAAAACAAAAAATAAATTATCATGACTTAAATCCAACTTTCGTTAAGCTTAATTCACTTAATCCCAAATTCGTGATTTCATCTTCTCCAAATTGAAATCCTAACTTCTCGAACTTTACTCCTCCATATCATCTTGCTCCATTTCATCTACCTCAATTTCAAGAGCAACAAAAGGAGCAACATGAGAGTTAATAAAAGGAGCAACACAAGAGTTAACAATACCATTGAAGGAATAAGTTTTGGTTTTGTAATTTCAATTCTGCCCAACACTTTCGACCACTACACCACCTTCGTGAAACTTATTTTGGTGCAATGATTGTTCTTGAAATGGAGGAAGATGAAATGGAGCGGTATGACATAGAGGAGTGGAGTTCGAGAAGTTAGAGTTTCAATTTGCGAAGATAAAATCACGAATTTGGTTGAGTTAAGTAAACTTAATAGGATCCGTTTGGTTTAACTTTTGGGAGAAGATATTTTGAAAGAAGGTCTTTTAAAAGAAGATCTTTTAGAATAATTACTTTTAAAAGAATGATTTTTGTTTAGTTTGAATATGTCAAAAGTAAGTTTAGAAGAATGAGTTTTGTTTGGATTGGAAAAAGTAAAATTACTTTTGGTTGTTGATGTGAGAGTAATAGTAATATTCCTATTCAAAAGGTCTTTTTCTATAATGAAAGGTAATCTCAAAGATACTCCTTCCAAAAGGCCTTTTAAAATTTCAAAAGGCCTTCTAAAAAGCAAGAAGTTAAATCAAATACTATCATTTACTGTACAAAGTTATTTTCCTTCTCTTAAAAGACCTTCTAATGAATGCAAACTGCAATCCAAATATGCTCATAAAAGTTTGCTTCAAGATACAACAATTTATTTTATGTTTTTAAAATTTATTTTTTGGTTTTTAACAACTTATTTTTCTCGTTAAAAAGTCTTGCAAGAGCATTATTAGCCTATTTCAGCCTAGTATTAATGCCTGCTGTATATGGTAGAATGCATCCCAATTTAATAAAAACTTTTAGTTCTCTTTATTTGTCCGCTTCACTTTTTATGTTGAAAGAAGCATTTCCCTAACCGTTCCGTTACGTACAGGCATTTTGGCGTGGGGAGCAGGGGGTTTTATCCGTGCGAAGAAAAAATCAATAAAGGCTATATTCGTCATTCAATTAAAAATATGTGAAATGAGGACATGTCCTTTACGTTCCAGCTCGGGGACAGCCCTTAGACGCCACAGAACAAGTGCGTGAATTAGAAGAAGCTTCTCAGAACAATACCTCAAGTTGCTGTGCTCCCTATGCTTATGTTATGCTCCTCTTTTCATTATATTGGTTTCTGGTGGGTGGACTTCAACAAAGTTAACTAAGCAACCCTCTTTTCTTTCCTACATGAAAATTCCTTGCTCTTTTTTCCTCATTCAGTTTCATGCTCGATCTTCATCTAGTTGTTTTGTGAATTACTCCTCCCGCTGCCACGGCCATTAATTTCAACCTTGCAGAGAGCCTTCAAGCTATGCAAATTGGTATGGTACTACATCACAACCATTCCTTCAAAATTTTCTTTTTTATATTTTCATTGGAACAAAACTTAAGACTTTTTCTCTCCTGGATTTTTGAGCATTTATTGAGATAGATGGTTCCCCAACGGCATCAATCACAAGCTTTAATTTCTCATTTAATCCTTCACCTTAGCTCATAAACATACTTATGTAGTTTTCCAATTTCTTAAAAAAGATCAAAGCTTTGGCACTAATTCAAGTTGAATCTCAGCAGGGTTACTCTTTTTTATTTTTTAATTTTTCTTCTTTGCAGAAGGGTGGTGATTAATCTGTTTCCTCATACCCGAGTTTCAAGTTCCATACAGAAATGTTTCATTACCAAACAAAGTTTGCTATTCTCCTCACAATCTTCATGTTCTATTCAACGAGAGCCAAGAACCACAGCAATCACTGCAATCAAAGCTGCGGAGAATATTCCTTACCATACCCATTTGGCTTCTCTGAGGGCTGTGAAATCCAACTAAACTGCAGTAACAACAGAAAAGTGCAAATTGGACAGCTACAAGTCCAGAACGTAACCTCTGACAGCATATTCATAAGTCTTCCTGCAAAATGCAACCGTGGCAAGGATTTCATATATCCCCTTTTTGGCAACAACTATGCTCCCACATGGAACAACAGCTTCCTTGTACAAAAGTGCTCATCTAACTATGGCGGCTGCAATATTCCAACAGCTAGTTTCATTGCGGTGGAGGGGTGTGATAGCAGAAGTGGTAATATTAGTTGCTTCACGAAACCGCAGCATCAACAGAATGATGTTGTGACACGCAATGATTGGCAGGGAGTTATTTGCAGGTCTTTGTTCTCTGCTATTGCTATTGATAAGAGCAAAGAACTTTCGCTTCAATTTCAGGTGGTTGAGTTGGGGTGGTGGCTTAGAGGGTCGTGTAATTGCTCTCACACTGCAAACTGCACAGAGGTCAAGCTTGACGGAGGAAAGAAAGGGTTTAGGTGCCACTGCCCTGAAGGTTTCAGCGGAGATGGATTCAAGACCGGTTGCAAGAGAGGTGAATCCACTTGGTCATATTTCTTTCTTTTTTTAAAAATAAAAAATTAATATATCATCACATTTTTATTCTTAACATAAATTATTTTATTTGATTATGATTTGATCTTCGTTCATGGAATAATAATAAAAGAGATTAATTTTTATGGTATATTATCGATCAATAGAGTTACAAAAAAAAAATAAATTATAATAAATAACTACTCATTATAATTTATTATTTTTTTGCAATTTTATTGACTATTAGTATAAAACTCTGTTAATACATAAAAAATTAATAATAATAATAATAATAATAATGGATGGTAATTGTAATTGTTGAATCATTACCAAGATGTGTTCTGTGTTCTGGTTTAGGGTTTCTTGTGCAAAAGGCTGCTTGTTCCCTAGTGGAAGAGTTGAACGGAAGTGAAGGAGTGTGTATCTGGAATTTAGGATTTTTTTTTTTTTTTTTAGTGTGGGAATCTTTTAAAGGTCAGCGTGTGCTTTATCAAGGGCCATAATGGCAAGCTCTGATTTGTTGAGGGGCACGTTTGGTATATCAACTTAAGCATAAGGTTCATTATTTTGATTCTCAGTGGACCGACGGTTCATAATGGCCTTCATCCTCTTTCTTTCTCTGCGGTGATTGTTTATTTAGAAACTTTTGAAGTTAATTTTTGCCTTGGATTTTCCAGAGAATATGGAAGCAAAGCAAGTGCTCATTGCTTCCTTGTTTGGTATGTTCTCTTTTGAATGGTAACTTGCCAAAGAAAGAATCCTTCAAAAGTCAACGTATTCTGGTTCCTCCCTTTCCATTATTTATAGATCAATATTAGGTATAGCACATGTCTGGCAGGATAGATTTGAATTTTTTTCATTTTATTATCAGTAGTCAAAAGGGATAGACTAGTGATAAATAAATACATTCACCGTATGAGGAATTAGGAAATGACCTGATATTATCATAGTAACTTCTCAGTTCAGGACATCATCGACACATGTTGCTTATCATTGTATGTTTTGTTGACAATAGAAATTGAGTGTGGTACGAGTTATTGGAAAACTACAAATTAAGTAAAATATGCTTTGACGCAATCAACAAGGAACATTGAAGATAATGCAGATCCAATTGCACATAGGTTGGTAGATGCTGGGTATGAATTCACTGACTTTATTGTTCAGATATGAATAATCTAATGACGGTTAGTGATTTAACATATATTTTTTTGGTGTGTTGAACAAAAATCCATGATATATTGACCTCAGTACTAACTACTTGCTTTACTTGGACAAGTAAACTTTTATGTTTAAAATATGGTCACTTTTCTAATCCCTTTTCTGTTGTTGCCTTCTCATCAGTTTCTCATTGCAAAGGTTCAATATGGAAGCCTGGCGGATGCGGGAAAGCAATCAAAATTGGTGTCCTTGCTGGAGGTAGAACCTCGTTAGCTTCTGCAATATATGATCCTATACATAGATAGCAGAGTTCATAGATTTCTTTTTCATTCTTGAAATAATTGACCAGTGGGTTTTAGACGAAAATAATTGCCCCGTGAGAAAGGTTCTTGTTAATTATTGTACTAGCATATAAACACTTAAATGCGTTATATGATGATTAGAGTTCAAATAAATGTTATGTTAGTGTTGAATGGGATTTTAATTAAGAATAAATCTACACTGCTAGTAAAGATAATATATCAATTTGATATTTACATAATTAAGATCCATCCTTATTTGAATTCTAAGATCATACTACATATCAATTTGAGTGTCAAAATAACTATGTGTAAATAACTAAAATGCTAATGTTGGATTTGGATTTTCTACCATCACTACACATACAGGAGAAGAATGAATCAATGAATAAAAAGGAATCACTAATTTCAAAATTATAAGACTAATTTTTTCCCCCTCTCTATTCTACTATGTTCCATGGTCAGCAGTAATTGCAAGTAATTGAGCCTTGTACTCTTACTCCTGATTTCATTATTCAGTTATACTCTTTTTCTCTGTTATCCAAAAAAAGTTTCATTATGAAAATTCTTTGACCAATGCTACATGATTGTCAGCAGTGATCACAGTTGGAGCTTCCGTTGTAGCTGCTCTGTCTTTTCTATGTCACTTTGCTAGGCGTCGTTCCAATTGGTTGAGAAAACAAGTGACAGTAAAGCGCCTATTACAAGAAGCTGCAGGCAACTCTAGTGTTCCTTTCTACCCCTACAAGGAAATAGAAAGAGCCACAGATTTTTTCTGTGACAAAAATAGGCTGGGAACTGGGGCATTTGGCACAGTTTATGCTGGAAACCTTCATAATAATGAGTGGGTTGCTATAAAAAAGATCAAGTATAGGGACACCAACAGTGTTGACCAAGTCATGAATGAGATCAAGTTGCTTTCTTCAGTGAGTCATCCAAATTTAGTGCGCCTCCTAGGTTGCTGCATAGAGAAGGGAGAGCAGATACTTGTTTATGAGTACATGCCGAATGGAACACTATCTCAACATTTGCAGAGGGAGAGGGGTGGTGTACTTCCATGGACAATAAGACTCACCATTGCTGCTGAAACTGCAAATGCTATAGCATATCTCCATTCCGCAATTGACCCTCCAATTTATCATAGGGACATCAAATCCAGTAATATACTCTTGAACTATAGCTTTCAATCAAAAGTAGCAGATTTTGGCCTTTCTAGGATTGGCATGACAGAAACATCCCATATCTCAACCGCCCCGCAAGGGACTCCTGGCTATGTTGATCCCCAATACCACCAGAACTTCCATCTTTCCGACAAAAGTGATGTCTACAGTTTTGGAGTGGTTCTGGTAGAGATAATAACAGCCATGAAAGTGGTTGATTTCGCAAGACCTCGGAGTGAGGTTAATTTGGCTGCACTTGCTGTTGATAGGATTAGGAGGGGTTGTGTAGATGAGATCATAGATCCCTACCTTGAACCACATAGGGACGCTTGGACACTCTATTCAGTTCACAAGGTGGCTGAGCTTGCATTTAGATGCCTTGCTTTTCACAGTGACATGAGGCCTACCATGATTGAAGTTGCAGAGGAGTTAGAACACATCAGACGCAGTGGTTGGGTGACTATGGAGGAAACTATATGCATGGCTTCGTCAGTAGGGTCCGCCTGTTCATCGCCTCGTAATGTAAGTGAGAAGCCACTGAGTGATATCAATTTTGAGAGAGCAGGACAAGAGAGTGAGACATTGATTGTTCCACAGCACACAGATGGTTTTATACAATCAATGGGAGAGGTGAAGGACAGCTCCCCAGTTTCTGTGTATGATGCTTGGTTAAGTGGAGCTAGCTCACCTTCAACAAACAGCTTGTTGGGAAATGTAGTTCGGTGAAATATATGCTTATTTTGGGTGGGAAGCCTCCTGCAATTATAATGATATAGCTATTTTTTGTGTATGATTGGCATTAGGATTCTGCTTTCCCTCTCCTATCTGAACTGTAGTAACGGCCTCCAAGGCAATTAGTTTTTATCAATCAATATACATAACAGTAAGAAAACTATGAATAGTTACTTACTATGTACAATTATGGCTAGAAATAACCGAACCTGAGCCTGTAATTATCCTGTTTTGTATTTTCACTGCTTTGATACGTTGCTGATGAAAGATTGTAGAGAGAATTTATAGTCAAGCGCGCAGCAATAAGTAGACACGCAAAATTACATGCCTAATGGTATTTCAAAAGTTGAAGTTATGCCGAGCAGATGAGCTAATAGGTTACATGACACTAATCATTGCTTTTATCCAAGATGGAACCGATCATGAACCTTCAATTTATAGTCTTTGTCATCATATAGACTTTATGACTAACATCCTCTGTAATTAAGCAATCAAGGGTTCGATTTTTATTGTCCTGTTCTTCGATTTTTATTGTCCCTATTCTTCTAAGGATATATTTGGTTGGTGATAAAAATGGGGACAAATTTTTTATAGACGAACTCCATGTATAATTTACCACCATTTTAACTCTCCAACCAAACATACCTTAAATGTAAAAATTTAATATCACTTAATAATAACTTCTAGCAAAGCTGCCTACTGACATGGTAACAGCTTAAGCATTTAGTGTGTTAACCGTTGACATGGTATCATTCTACCGTGGTTTTTTATTCCTTTCCCTTCTCTGTCCCCCTTCTCCAAGTCTATGATACCTCCATGTAAGCCAGTAAAGTTAGCCCATAGAAAGGATCACTCAACCAGAAAGGATGCGTCTATGTCTTTACAACGACTTCGCATTTAGTTTAGTCTTCGATGTTATCAGTATGCCTAACTTTGCATTCCAGTATGCTACGAATTAATGATAACTGGTAAGTGACAGGAATGCTTGTGTAATACCGTATTTGCTCCGCTTGTTTCGTCTGAAAAAAAGAAAAATTGGAAATGAATAACAAGGTTTCCGTGAAGCGTATGGTGTTTTGGAATGGTATTTTTTTTTATTAACAATATTAGCTATGTTTAGACCTGGCTCGGTGGAAATAACCTAAGCATGAGGCCGAACATATGATATTATTTGTACGTTACTGTTAGAAACCCACTTAGCAGGAATCCCCGGCCTCTATCCATACATTGCTAATAGAGGAAACGCAGTAATAGATTACAGTTGCACTACACTGATTTAAAAGCCCACTATATTCTTAAGGTCCTGGTTCACGACCAAAAAACCTGGTCCCAACACACCGCTTTTTTCTTGTTTCTTTTTGTTTCTCTATTTTTTTAACCTAAGATACGCTATCTTTTGCTGACACACAAATTTCACCGAGTTTATCCTCGGCCAGGTTCTTGGAGAGGAATACAAAACATAAATAAATAATAGAAGTAGGAAAAGAAGGTACCATAAATCCTCCATTCTATAGCCATTTGAATAATTTTAAGTAGGAAAAGCAGAAAATTTTCACTTTTTAACTGATTTTTATAGCCATTTGAATAACTATAAAGCTGCTTGTATTATCAGTTGTTATGTAACAATGTTGGTGATAAAGTGATATCATACATGAATGATAAGAAAATGTAGCGCAAGGAATGCAACAACCAAGCATGAACCTAAAGATAATGGTTCCTAGAAGTGATCAAGCAAAAAGAGAAGACAGAACTCAAAAGAATTGGCAGAAGACAACCAGTCATTCCAGTTTCAAATGGAAATGCCCATATGGTAGTCTAATAAAAGGGTCAAACAACTTAAATTGGCATATTTCAATAAGATTTCTTAGGTGTGGGTAGTGATTGTAATTAGGAAAGTCAGTGTGTTTCCACAAAACCAACACTTTCTAATTGGCCAAGAGTTGCATATTGCATGACCTGGGAGTGGAAGGAGGAAAGGATAAATTGTGCTCAGTATTCACATACAGGCAATTTCATGATGAATAGTGTAATCGACTTCTAAGAATTCAAGTGCTCCTTTACCTATACTGAGATTTCTTGGACATAGACATTTGAACCAACAATTGTGGTTGATGACCCACTTTCACATTCTACAGTTTCTGCTGTTTGACATACAATGCTCAGGACACAATAAACTTGTTAAGAATACGAAAAAAAGTATACAAGAGCAATGAATTGCCCCTTCAGCTGTTTCCCACCAACAAATCAAGAGTACAGAAAGTACTGTACGGGGGTTATCTAACCATGACTTCTAGGATCAACAACTTGGTGCACCTTCCTTGCTTCAGTACTCGAATATTGTCCCACGACACGGGCATGAGGAACTGATGCTTCTCCTCGAACAAGGGCATCCACATTTTCAAGCAGGAACTGTCTTGGAAGCCTGCCTACTACATTCCCCTCCTCATTCCCATCTTTGTCAAGGAACGCAAAGTGTGGAATACCCTCAACACCAAACTCGTCAAGCTCCTGCTCCCACTTGGTATTATCCACATTCAACATAACAAAATTCACGCGATCCCTGTTTCCAGAGGTCAGTGATGCCAAGATCCCAAGTCAGTACGCATGAAAAGTCACAAGATTGATAATATTATGCAATTATGCAATATGGGCCATCACAACTGTTGCTATTTCCCTGAAGGACTATCAAAACAATAAAGTCATCAATGGCAATAGAAGTCATTACTTGTACTGCTGCTCTACTTTGTACACATCAGGAGCTAATTCCCGACATACTTCACACCAATCTGCATAAAACTCCACTACTGTGGGCTTCCCATTGGACAGAGCCTGTAATATCCAACATTGTACACAAACTATAAGCCAATATGGAGCATATATGATACCGATGTAACAGCCTCACTGAAAACTGCCGCCAATCTGTCTTCTTATGTTCAAAGAAACTCTTTTTTTTTTTGGCTTTTTAAATAAACTATTTTGGTCCTTGAACAATTGTTGATCTCAATTTAACTCTTGAAAGACACGTGATATCAATTGTGTCCCTCACTCATGGAAAGTGATATTAAAATAATCTTTCTGCATACAAAACATAAGATTAAAGGACTATATTGATGTCATTTCCTATCACTGAAGGACTACATTAATGTTGGACTAAATTAACATCAACTTTTAATAATGAGCAATGCTACACAACCAAAAAATTATAGTCAGAATCTTTGACAGAAACCGTGGTGATTATGGAATAAAATGAAATGATAAAGCCCACTTATTTATCAAATGGTCAATAATCGTGCCACACAGTTAAGTTTTGGCTCTCAAGTATTTTTCTTTTATAATCGAGAGATTGAATTAAAATTTTTTCTATAGATTGATGTCAATTATTTTCGAAGATTAAATTGATGTTATTACCCATTTTTCAAGAATTAAATTGACGCCAATTAAATATTACTCTCTTCAATTATTCCTTTTCGGAAACATATTGCTGGGGTTACAGGGCAAGAGTCTCTAATGGAAAGCAAACCTCTTCGTAAGGCAACGCAAGGGCAGAGAGATCCTTCAAGGAAACACCAAAATCCAACCTTGAAGATAAGAAAAGACCCAAAGCAGCTAAGGTAGAAACAATTGCTATCTTCCTGTTGGTATCTTTGCTCGGAAATTCAGGAAGGCCAGAAGGCGGAGAAGGAGGAGTAGCATCTTTTGGGGAACTCGTTCCCTTGCTATTATTGCTAGGCTCAATAACCAACCTTTCCTAACACCAAACGTTAAAGGGTGTTTTATTATTAACTACCACTAAACAGAAAGATATGCCAAACAATTAATAATTATAATAAATAAATAAAAATAAAAATACCGTTGTAGAGGTATCGTCGAGGTTTGGATTTGTTTGGCAAGCTAAGGTCTTGAATTTCTGGGTCCTGTTGTCACGCTGCCGAGGATTTGCGATGATTCGAGGAGGTTGAGGGCATGGTCGGAACCTGTGGAGGCTGATGGGGTTTGAATACAAGCGAGCCATTGAGAGAGAGGACAACAAAAGCACACAACCACAAAAAAAGTCCTCTGGTTGCTTTGGCAGATTACTCGATTCTATTACAACGTTTATCCTGCCGCAAGCAAGCCTGAAGCACAAGGTAGTGGCAACTAGCAAGCAACTGCTGGTGGTAGCTTGTAAGGAAGGTGAATTTGATTGCAACCGCTAATCGGAGAATCACAATTCTTCTTTTTTTTTTATTGTTCCTTAGACCAAAATCGGACCGAGCATCGACTCATGAAAACTAGGGATTCAAAGGCTTAAAGATTTAATTGGTTCAATTGAGATGTGATTAAGATATATATATATATTAAATTAATAATAATAATATAATTAATATAAAATAATATTTATTATAAAATATTTTATTAAATATTTTAAATATAAAATTTATTTATTTTAATTTTTATTTATATTTTTTAAAAAAATATTTATAGGTAGTATAATAATTATTTTTTATTTTTTATTTTTAAATTAATTTAAGAGTATATAATAAATAAATATATTAAAAGAATTAAAGTTCAAAAAAAATGAATTTTTATTTTGATTGAGCTTTTTTTATGAAAGAAATAATAGTATTTTTACCAAAATTAAAAAAAAAAAAATCAGTCAACCGATGGGACCAGTATGACCTGTTGGCTCGGTCCAGTTCTCTCTTCCTTGCCTAAACTTTTAAAAAAAAAAAGTTTAATACTTATTTTGATATGACATTTTATGTGAAAGTCACTTTGATATTTGATTTTACGAAATTATTAAATTAGTCTTTGACTTTGCAAAACGTAAATCACATTAATCCCTCTCTCATATTCGTTAGTCTATCATTACTGTTTTATTGAAGTGACACGTGACCTCTCACGTGTCATATCATATGGTCCCTAACGTGACACCTATTTTATATAAATTCAGATTAATCATTGAAATTTGTCAAATGTGTTAAAAAAAATCCTTAAAATTTTTAAGATATATCAAAAAGGTCCTTGAAATTTTCTAAAATATATCAAAAAAGCTCTAAGTCCCCAAATCTCTTATCTTCATCTTCATAAACTTTAAATCCCCAATCTTTCTTTTTTTTTTCTTTTTTTGGTCAATAATCCCCAATCATTTTTAAATTCACTAATTTCTCTTCCATTTTCAGACTTATTTAGACCAAATCCTCTCTATATAGAATAACAGGAATATAATGTATAGAAGTGAGACAATGAGATACAATAAACAATTTTAATGTAGTTCAAAAGAGATTATATAATTTAGCTTTCAATTTAGATTAGTTTATTGTAAGAGTTGTAAAATAATTCTAAGAAAATTCAGGTGAAAACTCATAAAATTAATCTTAGGCAAACAATATCAATTAATCAGGATAGAAGATCTCTATTCTAAAATTGTTTATTTTGCTACAATCTTTGTTTAGATGAGAATGTGTTAATAATTAACTAGTTCAAGAGTGTTGCAGAGGCAATGTTTGTAACTAAGCAGTAATTGAGATTTGTCAATATAAAGCATCCTTTTAAGAGTATTATTGTTACTATTCTAGTATTACTATTGAGATATTAGAGTTATATTATTTCAATTATTGCAAGGGAATATTATCCTATTCATTTTTATGAAAAATCGAACATGCATAGGCCACTAGGAACTAAAAGTATAAAATTTTGATTATGTATGTTAAAAAAAGTGTGAAAGAATAATTTCTTTTTAAAGACCAATGAAAAAGGTCATTGGTTTTAATTTGTAATTGTAATATATAATCATATATATGTGTTCGGAGGTAGGTTACCTGAGTAGTTTCTGAACCGAAATTGGGATCTCAAGCTGTTCCGGGTGAGTACTTTCACGGCGATAGGGGGTGTGCATATGAGGACTCATTTCAGTCGATGAGTGAAAGTGCATGAGAGGTAGGTAAAAAAAGGGTACCTGACGTCCATAGTTGGACCCGTAAATATACACATAAGTAGTTGAGAAATAAGGGGGATTTGATCCTGCCTTTGTAGGGGATAACCCTGGACATCCATTATCTTAGGGATAACGGATGGATCTGAGTTTACTGGTTGTACGTAAGGGAAGAACCTTCCACGCTGTTAGAGACCAAATGGCCTTAACAAGAATTTGGGCCTTAACTCGGGTCAATGGCCTGAGATAGCCTCGAACTATTAACAAATTCGAGCTCTATTTTGGCCTAGCCATTGGGCCGAGTTAGGCCCTTGGACCGCTGTTCGGAACAGTGCCCCAACTCGATATCCGAGGTGGCTTCTTCGAGTGCCGAGTTCTTCGTGAGTCTCCGAGTTAATATGCTGTGTTCTGAGAATAGATTGCCATTTAAGTGATTTGACATTTACCTGAGTAGCGTCTTGAGTCTTCGTGAATTGGTGACGTCCTTTCGCCTCCTAGGTTGCGTCTCATAACCCCGAGCGGACATGTGTTATTTTGGCACCTCGTTCAGAGCGCATCATCATTTGAATTGGGGTTTTATTTCCATTTTTGCCCTTATTCCCTTTATGCGAAAAGATGTGTTATACCCTTGGCAGGTGGGTTGCGCGGTAAGGGGCCGTTTTCATTCCTATAAGAACAGGATCATACGTTTGTTCTCCATTTTTCTCTCCTAGCCTAAAAGAGATCGCTGCGAAAGAGAAACGAAGGAGAAGTGTAGAAGCGATCGTTTGCGCCACCATTATCTTATTAGTAACAGGTATGCATTATCCCTTTTATTTTCTGCTTTTGCGACTCATATTGTTCCGTTGGATGGCGTATTAGTGGTGGTTTGGTTTCCACTAATCCATATTTCTTTTGTACTTAGGGGCGATTTCAACCCTATTCCACGTAGTTTTTTCACTTTCGCCGCCCACCGGCGGCTTTTCGTATAGAAGGAAACCACCATAGGGAGCTTGTCTTTTCGATTTCCATTTTATTTCTAAGAGTTTCCGACTAAGGCCTTTCCCGAGTTTGTGACGTAGGGGTGGTTTCCTGTGTAGGTTGTCCGAGATCACGAAAATGGCCGAAAGCTCTAACTTTTCCTCCCGAGATCAACTTCATCTACCGGTGGGTCGATCCCGAGGTACTAGGGATTCCTTCGGTCGTAACCTCGAAGTTCCTAACTCATTTCAGAGAAGAGAACCTTATCTCGCCGGAAGGAGAGTACGAGGAGGAATACTATTTGGTGGCTCCTAGTCCGAGCGAGAGGGTGAGTGACTTTAACCTTCAAGGGGGCCTCGGTGGATATGGTGTTACGACGTCCTTATCTCCAAGCTAGAAGTTTGGATTATATTTATCCACTTCCAAATGGAGATTCTGCACCAGACTGAGGCCGCTCCTTCTCAATTGCATCCGAATAACTGGGCGATGATATGGGGGTTCGATATCATCTGCGGACATCTCGAATTAACGCCATCCTCGGGCGCTTTCTTTTTCCTGCTCACCTTGACCCGGCCTACTGGTGG
This sequence comes from Pterocarpus macrocarpus, assembly GCA_031439585.1. Lineage (NCBI taxonomy): Eukaryota > Viridiplantae > Streptophyta > Magnoliopsida > Fabales > Fabaceae > Pterocarpus > Pterocarpus macrocarpus. The sequence continues at coordinate 27,618,057 of CM062513.1, read as the reverse complement.
TGGATTAACCTCGGGATGGTTGTCCTTCCGAGCTCACGCCAATTGGAAGATATTCCTTCTGTACGAGGAATCCTTCCATAATTTCAAGCATGTTTACTTTAAAGTTTTAGGGTGTCCGAACTCGATTCCTTTTTGGGAGACCTTGGAAGGAGAGCTTCGATTTAACGTCTTTTGGTGTAAACATTTTAGCGCTCCCCGGATAGAGGAGAGTTCCCTTAAGCCCGAGGAGAAGGCTGTTGTTGACTTCCTTCTCAAATGCTTCGGGAAGAATCATCAAATCTAAAGAACATAGTTGGTGTAGAGCCCAGGGAGGCCAAGCGATATTTAGGTTGTTGTCTCTGTTATTTCTGCATATCTTCTGCCTCATTTCTTTATTAGATACTTATTTTTTATGTCTGTTTTGTAGATGAAATGGCTCCGAAATCCACCCTAGCCGAGTTCCGACGGAGGATACTGAAGAGGCCACACAAGGGGGATAGGAGTAACAGCCCAAAATCGGTGGGATCCGGAGATCCAGTGTTCACTCCTGCCTCAGATAAGGCAGCTCCGGAGGCCTAGCCTTCAAAGAAACAAAAATCAAAGAAAGCGGTCAAAGAGAAGTCCGTGGCTACCGACCCCAAGGGTCTTCCCTCGTCAAAAGAGAGGTCTGAAGTCCACGTAATGGATAAGGATTTCCCTTATCCCGACTTCATGGATAAGCTGCTGATGGTCCTTGCCCTCCTCGAATGCTTAGAAGGTGACGGTGAGAACTTGGCTGCAAAATTCCAATGGGTAGGGCATGCCATGCTGAAATTGGCGGCCTTACTTAGATACTCAAAGCTAGTTATTACTTTCGGTGTCCGAGCTATGGAGGTGGTAAAGGTCTTGAAGTCCCAGCTCTCTCTTCTTCAAGATGAAAAGTCAGCTTTGGAGAAGGTCAAGTAGGATGAGATTGATAGGTTAAAAGAGGCGCTTGAGTTGAGGGACAAGCAATTGGAGGATTCCCATTCTCGGGTGTCGGAACTCCAGAGGGATTGCGCCGATTTTTCGAAGGCTGCTGCTAGAGTGAGGGACGAGGTGGTAAGGGTGGAGCAGCTATAGGCGAAGTTGGCCGAAGAGATTAAGGAGTCTTTTCTGGAGCAGTGCCAGGTTATTTGTCCCGACGCTGATTTTAGCGAGGTCGGGTTGGATAAAATTGTAGTTGATGGTTACATTGTGGTAGCTCCAGAAGAAGATGATGAAGGCGTCGGTAACCCTGAAGCTGATCCGAGGAACCATGCCTTTGATCCTTGACGTGTTTGCATTTTTTTGCATTGCCCTGTAAAGGGCTTTTTGTAATGAATATTTGTCCGATCTCCGTCCCTTTTATAATGAATATCCACTTGCTTTCCGAGGTCTTGTAATGAAATTCGTCGTATTTTACAGTTTTATTTCTTGCCTACTTTGTCAATTGATGTGCCTATTCTTCACCCAAGTTATATCTTGAAGGAAATATTGGCGACACCTTTATTGTTTTACCGAACTGGATGTTATCCGAGTTGGATTTTGTAACACCCTACTAATTTAATGTTATGCTTAAGTCATAGCATGAAATTAAGTAGTTTGTGTTACCGTGTTAATATTCCGCTTACATTTCCCTTTCCATATCATTTTTTTTTTGGTAACCGAAGAAATGGAGCGTTGTATAGTGAACGTGACAGAGTTTAATACATCATAACAAAAAGATAAGAACCAATAACATATATGCTATCAACTGTATATGTGTATATATGTATGTGTATAGGAAGCCACTGCTTTAGTGTTTGTACAATTTTCAAAATAGGATACAAAAGTGGGGCCGGCGTACCAAAAAGACATAAGGCCCGTATCAGTCAACATGATCCTATAGGGTCCTCAGAGAACATTTCAAACCTACTGCTAGACCTGCTGCTAAGTTTATGACCCAAAACTACGTACTGTCAAAAGAGGGTCACACTGTACAACAGCATCTACTGCTAATTTACTCCATCAAAAAGCCGTTGGCCATGCTAGGCTCGGCTGGTGAGTAGTCTGCATTGGGTCTTGAGGAGGAGGAGGACGATGAGCTGGTGGCCTCAGAAGAGTCACTCTCCGAGCTGAGCGGTACGTCTGGTACCACCTGCAGAGGAGACTCTGGCGCAGGATCAGCAGGGGCTGCAGGTGCTGCGGGTGTAGGAGGTGCTGGCGGAGGGTGTGCCACATGTAGTGGGACCGCAAAGTATGGGGCAGCAGGATCAAAAGCAGGATGGTGTAAAGGGACGACAAAGTTCCTATCACTAAAAAGGTAAAGACGAAAATGGCAAGAGTCAGCTATATACAATGAGTCTACTGCGGGGTCATGGTGGAGCTGCAAGTTTGGAATCTCAAAGAAGAGAGTAGCCGTCGAGTCCATCGTCCAGGTCTGAGAATGAGACGGAAATACAAAACGAGGTGAGAATTTGAAGAAATTCTCAGTAGGGTTCGCGTATGGTGTTTGACTGACGTCGCGCTCATTCTCAGCTGCCTCGGGTTTTATTTAATTATAAAAATATGAGATTAAACTTAACTATTCATATTTAATAAGGTTGAGAAAATGTCTGGTCCGAGGCAAGGTCCAGTTTTACTTAAGACAACATAATGAACAGAATAAACTAATATTAACAATACGTAGATATCAACAATACACGGAATAATGAACATACAGCAGTAAGCGAATTTAACAAACAATAATGCAATCATACAAAACTTGCTCACTAAATCTTTCTTCATAAAGTTTTCCATTCCTCATAAACTTTTCCATCACTTGGTCCCCTGGGAGTTCTTGGCCATTTTAGACTCCTTGGTAATAGTCTGCTTCTCAGGATCGAGCACGTTCCTATGCAGGAATGCCAGGTTTACTTGCCCCAACTTCCCACCGATCTATTCCCCTTAACTTTATTCCAGGGCTGGCCCAAGTATTATGGAACTTTTCTCATAGCATACTCTTTATATTCCTCATAACATGACTTTCATAACTTTCTTGAAAATGCTCATGTATCTACCTATATATCATAGCTTATGCATATACTCTACCGCAATTTTGGTGGCATAACGGAACGTGTCCGCTTCCCCATGAATAGTGCCAATACTTAGCATATCAACTTATTAAAGAAATCATCTCATTTCATTCATAATTCAACATACTTCATTCATGTTTCAATCATCAAATTTAAGGCACAAGTATTGTACTTTAAAACATGTTTATTGTCTCACGACTTGTATTCAACCCAGTTTTTATAAATCATGCCATAATTTCTATTTAACTCATTTGGACCTCAATTTTGGATATGTTAAAGTGTTATGTGTCTATTTTCTAACCTCTTTGGTCCCATATAATTTCGATAACCATAACTCAAGTTATTTAGGTTTTATCCCGACTTGCTCTGTGGCTAGCCAGAATTGCACACTCAAAAGTAAAATTCTACTAAAAATCGAAAACTGACTCAAATCATACGAAATTGGTCTGATATCAAAGTTAACAGGACAACCTTTCATTTGCAAAAAGTTTCATTTCATTTGCCTTAGTAGAGCTCGAGTTATAAGCCCCGAAACTTAACCTTCCTGAACTGCCCTATTTTGGCTTGGTTTAGATATAGGGTAACTTCTTCGAATCACTGGGAACAACTGAGATGATAACAAACTTGGAATTTCTTTGTATGATATTCTCCTATGTATAAGCTTTCCAACAAAATTAGTTTCACTCAATTTGGAGTTGTATAGGGTGAGTTACACCCTTTTCAACCCATACTGCCCGGGTAAATGTCCTGATTTCTAGGTCAAACTTCAAAAATTCCTATCTCTCTCAATATTAATCCAATGGCCTTATATATATATATATATATATATATATATATGTATATATATATATATATATATATATATATATATATATATATGTATAAAAAGCCCTGGATGTCTAGTTTCACATAAAAATGGTTTCATCAATTTTAAGCAGTGGGAGGTCGAGCCGTACACACTCAGCAAATGCTGACTCTTGAGGGTTTTGGGTTTTCCAGCCTCTCAGCTCTTCCTATCTTCATCCTTTCTTGCTTCCAATTCAGTTTTAATCTCACAAACAGCCAATAAACCAGCCATATATCATCACATTCAATCAATCAACACATCAAAGATTAAGAAAATAAGCCATCACCAATCATCCAAGAATCAGAAAATCAAGCAAGAAATAAACCTCTACCTCTTATTATATGGTTAGGCTTGAGTTTGTATCTAGAACTTGGTTAAATTTGAAAGTTGAATGGAGTTGGGTGAGTGGAGAAGAGGAAAAGAGAGTTGAAGTAAGGGAGAATGCAACGTAGAAATGGGGCTGAATGAGAGGAGGAGAATGTGTTATATAGGCATGAGTGGTAGTTAACTTGGAGGGTTTTGATTGGCCTTAAAACACAAGGCTGAATTTCAACCAACCTTCCCCTCTTTTTGTGACAAAAATGCTCTCCACGTTGCCTTCTTTTTGTGACAAAATCGCTCTCCACGTCACCTAAAAGTGGAACTCGTTTCCATTGTATTTTGAAAAATGACATCGGAACTCGTACTCTTCTTAAAGTTGGAACTCGTGCATATCTATTCAGATGAAATCAGAACTCGGAATTATTATCTGGTTTACTCAAAACTTGAAAGCAAAGTCGGATGTGAAACCAAACACTTAGATCCGGAAGTCCGAAACTTTATGTAAACTTGAATCGATTCCAACAATGATACCGGAGATCGGGAATGGTACATAAATCTTATGTACCAGGAAATTGGAACTTATAGAATCTCGGAACTCCAAACTCGTACTCTTCTGAAAAGCTCTTGGTAATAAACTCGAGATCAGAACTCGTGCAAATTTTGCTCGAACTTAGAGACCAATTCAGAGATCTGATCTCGCGTCCATTTCTGGTTCAGATCAACTCAGATGTCGGATTTCATATCAGGTCAGAAATCGTTTATTACGTGCATAAGGTCAGAAATTGAAAAATCCAGCCAGTCCATTTGAGCCTTAATGAAATCGAAAATCGGGAATTTTTAACCTTTACTAATGAGGTCGGAAGTCGGAAATGGGGACGTTACATTACCACCCTCCTTAAAAAAAATTTTGTCCTCAAAATTTAGCACCTGAGAATAGTCTAGGATACTCTTTCCTCATGTCTGATTCCATTTTCTAAGTATAGTCTTCAGCATCTTCCTTTCCCCATGCTACCTTTATTAACTGCACGGATTTGTTCCGAAGTTGTTTGCTGCTTCTGTCTACTATCCGTGCTGGCTGAACATGGAAAGTCAGGTCCTCCTTTAACTTTATTGATTCGGGTTCTAGCACATGTGTAGAGTTAGGCTGATATCTTCTAAGTTGAGAAACATGAAAAACATCATGAAGGTTTGACAAATGTGGAGGCAAAGCGACTTGATATGCAACTGATCTGATTCGTCTCAAGATCTGGAAGGGACCAATAAAGCGAGGATTTAACTTCTTGACCTTAATGGCTCTACCTATCCCCGTTGTAGGTGTAACCTTCAAAAATACGTGGTCTCCTTCTTGAAACTCCAGAGGCTTCCTCCTGGTGTCCGCATAGCTCTTCTGGCGGCTCTGAGCGGTAAGCATCTTATTCCGTATTTTCTTGATCTGCTCAATGGTCTACTCAACTAAATCAGGCCCAATAGAGTTGATTCTCCTATTCCATACCAACATAGGGGAGATTGGCATTTCCTTCCGTACAACGCTTCGTAAGGAGACATGCCGATGCTAGCGTGATAGCTATTGTTGTATGCCAACTCGGCTAGCGGTAAATATCGATCCCAATTCTTGCGTTGAACCAGTATATAGGCTCACAACATATCTTCCAAGCTTTGAATTATCCTTTCGGTTTGACCATCCGTTTGCGGATGATATGCAGTGCTTAGACACAACTTAGCACCGAACGCCTTTTGTAAGGCTCCCCAAAACCGTGAAGTAAACCTTGGGTCCCGATCAGAGATAATCATTGAAAGGGTTCTATGCAGCCTTATAATCTCTTGAATGTACAGTTGTGCCAATTTTTCCAATGGATAATTTGCTCGAATAGGTAGGAAGTGAGCAAATTTGGTTAATCTATCCACAACGACCCATATAGCATCATATCCTGTTGGCGTTCTTGGTAATCCCATCACAAAATCCATGGAGATATTCTCCCATTTCCACTCAGGGATTTCCAAGGGTTGAAGCATCCCAGACGGTTTCTGATGTTCTGCTTTCACCTTTTGACAAACCAAGCATTTGTTCACGAAGTTTGCACATCTGACTTCATGCCTGGCCACCAAAACATCTTCTTAAGATCTTGATACATCTTAGTAATGCCAGGATGTACGGTGAATTCACCCTTATGTGCTTCCTCCAAAATTTTTCTCCGGAGATCATTCCCCTTGGGTGCACATACCCTATCATGATGTCGCCAAATGCCTTCTTTATCCTGAGCAAAACCCGTTAATTTCCCTGATTGCACGAGATTGATCCTATGTTGGAGATTAGCATCCTGCTGCCGTGTTTGCCGAATCTGCTCCTTAAAGCTACTGGCTACCTTAATTTGATATAGCTGAAGGGTCTTCGGAGTCATAAGGATTCTCAAATTAAGATTTCGGAAGCTTTCAATGAGTTCCGTCTCTTTGATCATCATCCAAGCTACAGTCAGAAATTTCCTACTCAAAGCATCTGCCACAACATTTGCCTTACCTGGGTGGTACTTCAATTCAAATTCGTAATCCTTAAGAAGTTCCATCCACCTTCGCTGCTTCATATTTAATTCCTTCTGATCAAAGAGGTATTTCAAACTCTTATGATCAGAAGAGACTTCAAACCTTACACTATATAGGTGATGTCTCCATATCTTTAAGGCAAATACTACTGTTGCTAATTCAAGATCGTGAGTAGGATAATTCCTTTCATGTAGCTTTAATTGTCGAGAGGCATAAGTAACTAAGTTCCCGGCTTGCATCAACACACACCCCAATCCTTGTTTGGACGCATCACAATAGACTTCAAATGGTCCACGAGGGTCTGGCAGGGCTAACACTAGTGTTATAGTCAACCTTTTCTTCAAGTCTTGAAAACTTTGTTTGCACTCCGGCATCCATGCAAATGGAATATTCTTCCTAGTTAGCTTAGTCAAGGGCAGAGCTATTCGAGAAAAATCCTTAACGAATCGCCTGTAATATCCAGCTAAGCCCAGAAAACTCCTGACTTCAGTGACTGTGGTCGGCCTTTTCCAATTTAGAACTGCTTCTACTTTGCTGGGGTCTACGGAGATTCCTCCGTAAGATACTATATGGCCGAGAAATTTCACTTCTTTCATCCAAAATTCATATTTGGATAACTTAGCATAAAGTTTCCTTTCTCTTAAAATTTGTAGAATCAGCTGCAAGTGTTCCGCATGCTCTTGCTCCGTCTTCGAGTAGACAAGTATGTCGTCAATGAAAACCACTACAAACTTATCCAAGTATGGGTGGAATATTCGATTCATGTAATCCATGAATACTGCTGGTGCGTTGGTTAGTCCAAACGACATCACAGTGTATTCGTATTGGCCATAACGAGTTCGAAAGACTGTCTTAGGGATATCTTGTTCCTGAACTCAAATTTGATGATATCCGGAGCGCAAATCAATCTTGGAAAATACCGTTGCACCTTGTAGCTGGTCCATGAGATCATCAATCCTTGGCAGTGGATATTTATTCTTGATCGTCACTTTATTCAGCTGCCTATAATCCACGCATAGGTGCATGCTCCCATATTTCTTCTTGACCAACAAGACTGGAGCTCCCCATGGTGACGCGCTTGGCCGTATGAATCCTTTTTCCAAAAGCTCTTCGATCTGTCTCTTTAGCTCTGTCAGCTCCAAAGGTGACATTCGATACAGAGCTATAGATATTGGTCCTGCACTTGGAACCAATTCGATGGTGAACTCTATTTCTCTCTCAAGAGGGAATTCAGGAATATCTTTTGGAAAAACATCAGGATATTCCTTAGCAACCGGGATCTCTTCTAGTTTCTGTTCAGCTTCCGTCACACTAGCTGACAAGAGGCTGTATCCTTGATTCTTCGACCCATTGTAGTTCACTAATAAAGAGTTCAGATAGAAGAGTGTTAAGGCTTGGGATTCAAAAGATGAGACAGAGGGAAAGACCACTATCTTATCAGAGCAATTGAGCATGACTCGATTGGCAGAAAGCCAGTCCATGCCCAGAATTATATCAAGTCCAGAGAGAGGGAGACAAATCAAATTGGCTACAAAGGTCCTACCCTTAATTTGAAGAGGAACGTTGATGCAAATTTGACTAGTTTTAACCGGTTCATTGGTAGGAGTAGAAACCAGTAGATCATAAGGCAACTCAAAAATTGGTAATTGCAACACAGCCACACAGTCATAAGAAATAAATGAGTGGGAGGCACCCGAATCATAAAGTATAATTAGAGTCTCACCGTCCACTTCACAGTTACCTTGGATTAGTCCCTCGGACTTATCAGCTTCCTCCGCATCCATGGTAAAATCCTATCCTTGACGTTGTGGTCGAGACGGCTGTGGTGGATTTCTGGTTGGACACTCATAAATTTTGTGGCCTGACTTGCCACACCCATAGCAAACATTCTGGCCTGCCAAACACGGCCGATCATCGTGATTCCTACCGCACTTCATGCAAGTTGGATTCGGAAGAGGCCTTTGAGGCTGCTTGCCTTTGTTGCCTGCCGGCGGGAATCTCCTCTACTGTTGAAAATTGGGCTTGAATCTTGGGCCCTACGGGGCCAACCTCCTCTTGAAACCACCACTAGATGCCTTGGCTGCCATTAGTTTTGAGTTACAATCTTCCACAAGTCGGCATTTATTTACCAACGTGGGAAAATCCCCAATCTCCATTGGCCCGATTGCGGTGAGAATATCTTCTCATAACCCTCCTTCAAACTTGATGCACTTCCAGGCTTCATCTGGCTTCCTTTGATAAATTGTAGAGAATTTGCACGGCTCTTCAAATCGGGCAATATATTCGGATACTTCCGATTTCCTTGACGCAGCTGCATAAACTCGAGTTCCTTAGCATTTCGAACCGAAGAAGGAAAGTACTTTTGGTGTAACACATCTCTAAACACCCTCCAAGTGACTACTGTCTAAGATTCCTCAAACAGCCTTCGTACGCTGTTCCACCAAAACTTGGCGTTTGCCTCGAGCATATAGGTGGCAAAAGTCACCTTCTGATGATTTGAGCAATCTAGGACAGAGAAAATTTTTTCCATAGCCTTGATCCATTCGTCAGCTTTATCAGGGTCATATGCCCCTCGGAAGCTGGGCGGATTCGCCTTTCTGAACTCAGCGAACTTAAGATAGTTTAGATTAGCCTCTGGGCTATGTGGGTTTCCTTCAAACTTGCCGCAGGTCGCCTGCCTAGCTAATCCATCATCTGGTGAGTTGCTACGGCCTGTTCCCGCATCGCCTGAGCCATCTCTCGTACCATGTCCATAAGGTTGGCAGGATTCTCTTAAGCAGGTCCTGTGCGTAGTCTACCTTGCCTTTCGGAAGCCATTAAGTTCTGAGCACACAAAACAAAAGTTATTGAGTTGATCAGGCTCAACACTAAGTCTAATGTGCTAGTAAATAATAGCTCACACGATCAGGCACTGTTAACACATGCACACCTATATCTCAACCATATAAGCAAGATCTAGTGTATATCATCAGCTAGAAACACAGAATATGCATGAAGCATAGTCAGTCCAATCCTCAAGCCTTAGCTAGGATAAACTGCTCTGATACCAAAAATGTAACACCCTGCTAATTTAATGTTATGCTTAAGTCATAGCATGAAATTAAGTAGCTTATGTTACTGTGTTAATATTCCGCTTACATTTCCCTTTCCGTATCATTTTTTTTTTGTAACGGAAGAAACGGAGCGCTGTATAGTGAATGTGATAGAGTTTAATACATCATAACAAAAAGATAAGAATCAATAACATATATGCCGTCAACTGTATATGTGTATATATGTATAAGTATAGGAAGCCACTGCTTCAGTGTTTGTACAATTTTCAAAATAGGATACAAAAGTGGGGCCAGCATACCAAAAAGACATAAGGCCCGTATCAGTCAACATGATCTTATAGGGTCCTCAGAGGACATTTCAAACCTACTGCTAGACTTGCTGCTAAGTCTATGACCCAAAACTACGTACTGTCAAAAGAGGGTCACACTGTACAACGGCATCTACTGTTGATTTACTCGTCAGAAAGCCATTGGCCATGCCAAGCTCGACTGGTGAGTAGTCTGCATTGGGTCCTGAGGAGAAGGAGGACGATGAGCTGGTGGCCTCAGAAGGGTCACTCTCCGAGCTGGCAGATACGTGCGTGCACTTTGTGGAGGAGACTCTGGTGTAGGATCAGCAGGGGCTACAGGTGCTGCGGGTGCAGGAGGTGCTGGCGGAGGGTGTGCCACATGTAGTGGGATCGCAAAGTATGGGGCAGCAGGATCAAAAGTAGGATGGTGTAAAGGGACGACAAAGTTCCTATCACTAAAAAGGTAAAGACGAAAATGGCAAGAGCCGGCTATATACAATGAGTCTACTGTGGGGTCATGGTGGAGCTACAAGTTTGGAATCTCAAAGAAGAGAGTAGCCGTCGAGTCCATCGTCCAGGTCTGAGAATGAGACGGAAATACAAAACGAGGTAAGAATTTGAAGAAATTCTCAGTAGGGTTCGCGTATGGTGTTTGACTGACGTCGCACTCATTCTCAGTTGCCTCGAGTTTTATTTAATTATAAAAACATGAGATTAAACTTAACTATTTATATTTAACAAGGTTGAGAAAATATTTGATCCGAGGTAAGGTCCAGTTTTACTTAAGACAACATAATGAACAAATAAACTAATATTAACAATAGATATCAACAATACACAGAATAATGAACATACGGCAGTAAGTGAATTTAACAAACAATAATGCAATCATACAAAACTTGCTCACTGAACCTTTATTCATAAACTTTTCCATTCCTCATAAACTTTTCCATCACTTGGTCCCCTGGGAGTTCTTGGCCATTTTAGACTCCTAGGTAATAGTTTGCTTCTCAGGATCGAGCTCGTTCCTATATAGGAATGCCAGGTTTACTTACCACGACTTCCCACCGATCTAGCTGGCCCAAGTATTATGAAACTTTCATCATAGCATACTCTTTATATTCCTCATAACATGACTTTCATAACTTTCTTGAAAATGCTCATGTATCTACATATATATCATAACTCATGCATATACTTTACCGCAATTTTGGCGACATAACGGAATGTGTCCGCTTCCCCATGAATAGTGCCAGTACTTAGCATATCAACTTATCAAAGAAATTGTCTCATTCCATTCATAATTCAACATACTTCATTCATGTTTCAATCATCAAATTTAAGGCACAAGTATTGCACTTTAAAACATGTTTACTGTCTCACGACTTGTATTCAACCCAGTTTCTGTAAATCACACCATAATTTCTATTTAACTCATTTGGACCTCAATTTTGGATATGTTAAAGTGTTATGTGTCTATTTTCTAACCTCTTTAGTCCCATCTAATTTCGATAACCATAACTCAAGTTATTCAAATTTTATCCCGACCTGCCCTGTGACTGGCCAGACTTGCACACTTAAAAGTAAAAATCTACTAAAAATCGAAAATTATCTCAAATCATACGAAATATCAAAGGTAACAAGATAACCTTTCATATGCAAAAATTTTCATTTCATTTGCCTTAGTAGAGCTCGAGTTATAAGTCCCGAAACTTAACCTTCCTGAACTGCCCTGTTTTGGCCTGGTTTAGACATAGGGTAACTTTTTCAAATCACTGGGAGCAACTGAGATGATAACAAACTCAGAATTTCGTTGTATATGTTCTCCTATGTATAAGCTTTCTAACAAAATTGGTTTCACTAAATTTGGAGTTGTATAGGGTGAGTTACACCCTTTTCAACCCATACTGCCCAGGTGAATGTCTTGATTTCTAATCAAACTTCAAAAATTCCTATCTCTCTCAATATTAATCCAATGGCCTTATATGATATATGTATAGAAAGCCCTAGATGTCTAGTTTTACATAAAAATGGTTTTATCAATTTTAAACGGTGGGAGCCGGAGCCGTACACTCCGTTGTACGGACTGCCGAGGGTTTTGGGTTTTCCAGTCTCTCAGCTCTTCCTATCTTCATCCTTTCTTGCTTCCAATTCAATTTTAATCTCACAAACAGACAATAAACCGGCCATATATCATCACATTCAATCAATCAACACATCAAAGATTAAGAAAATAAGCCACCACCAATCATCCAAGAATTAGAAAATCAAGTAAGAAATAAACCTCTACCTCTTATTATATGGTTAGGCTTGAGTTTGTAGCTAGAACTTGGTTGAATTTGAAAGTTAGATGGAGTTAGGTGAGTGGAGAAGAGAAAAAGAGAGCTGAAGTGAAGGAGAAGGCAACGTAGAAATGGGGCTGAATGAAAGGAGGAGAATGTGTTATATAGGCATGAGTGGTAGTTAACTTGGAGGGTTTTGATTGGCCTCAAAACACAAGGCTGAATTTCAGCCAACCTTCCCCTCTTTTTGTGACAAAAATGCTCTCCACGTTGCCCTTTTTTTGTGACAAAATTGCTCTCCATGTTGCCCTCTTTTTGTGACAAAATTGCTCTCCACGTCGCCTAAAAGTGGAACTCATTTCCATTGTATTCTGAAAAATGACAGCGGAACTCGGAATTATTGTCTGGTTTACTTGAAACTTGAAAGCAAAGTTGGATGTGAAACCAAACACTTAGATCTGGAAGTCAAGAACTTTATGTAAACTTGAATCAATTCCAAGCATAATACCGGAGATCGGGAATGGTACATAAATCTTATGTACCAGGAAATCGGAACTTATAGAATCTCGGAACTCCAAACTTAGTTTCGGAACTCGGGTAAATCAAGAGAAATGAAAAGCTCTTGGTAATAAACTCGAGATCGAAATTCGTGCAAATTTTGCTCGAACTTAGAGACCAATTCAGAGATCTGATCTCGCGTCCATTTCTAGTTGAGATCAACTCGGATGTCGGATCTCGTATCAGCTCAGAAATCGTGTATTACGTGCATAAGGTCGGAAATTAGAAAATCCAGCCAGTCCATTTGAGCCTTAATGAAATCAGAAATCGGGAAATTTTAACCTTTACTAATGAGGTCGGAAGTCAGAAATGGGGACGTTACATTACCACCCTCCTTAAAAAAATTTTGTCCTCAAAAGCACCTGAGAACTTAAGGTTTATTTTGTTCACTTAAGTTAGCATGAAGGTGGAACTGGCCCGAGGTTCGACATTGGATTTTAATCGTCTTTGAGATTAAATGCCCGAGTTATCATACCAAGATCAATTTTTCTCGACTAAGGGGTGATCAATCCCTTAGGAAATCTAAGGCAAGTTGAGATCGTCATCCGTGATGTGTAATAAAAATTTCTGGGTCTTGTTGTAGAGGTATCGTTGAGGTTTGGATTTGTTTGGCAAGCCAAGGTCTTGAATTTCTGGGTCCTGTTGTCATGCTGCCGAGGATTTGCGATGATTCGAGGAGGTTGAGGGCATGGTCGGAACCTGTGGAGGCTGATGGGGTTTGAAAACAAGCGAGCCATTGAGAGAAAGGACAACAAAAACACACAACTACAAAAAAAGTCCTCTGGTTGCTTTGGCAGATTACTTAATTCTATTACAACATTTATCCTGCCGCAAGCAAGCACTAAAGCACAAGGCAGTGGCAACTAACAAGCAACTGCTAGTGGTAGCTTGTAAGGAAGGTGAATTTGATTGCAATTGCTAATCGGAGAATCACAATTCTTCTTTTTTTTATTCTTCCCTAAACCAAAATCGGGCTGGGCCTCCAACCAGGACGAGTTCAAAGATTTATATATTCAACTAATTTAATCGAGAGTCTGACAGGGATATATATATATATATATATATAAAATTAATTAAAAAGTAGAAAATTATATTAAATTATTAACAATAACATAATTAATATAACATAATATTTATTATGAGATATTTTATCAAATATTTTAAATATAAAATTTATTTATTTTAATTTTTACTTATATTTTTTTTAAAAGTACTCATAGATAATATAATAATTATTTTTTATTTTTTATTTTTAAATTAATTTAAGAGTATATAGCAAATAAACATACTAAAAGAATCGAGGTTTGAAAAAAATGAATTTTTGTTTTGATTGAGTTTTTTTTATAAAAGAAATAATAGCATTTTTATCAAAATTTAAAAAAAAAAAAATTGGTCAACTTGTGGGACCAATCCGACCTGTCGGTCCGGTCCAGTTCTCTCTTCCTTAACTAAACCCTAAAACAAAAAAAGTTTAATGCTTATTTTGATATGACATTTTATGTGAAAGTCACTTTGATCTTTGACTTTATGAAATTATTAAATTAGTCTTTAACTTTGCAAAACGTAAATCACATTAATCCCTCTCTTATATCCGTTAGTCTATCATTACTGTTTTACTGAAGTGACACGTGACCTCTCATGTGTCATATCATATGGTCTCTAGCGTGACACCTATTTTATATAAGATCATATTAGTCATTGAAATTTATAAAATGTGTTAAAAAAAATCCTTAAAATTTTTAAGATATATCAAAAAGGTCCTTGAAATTTTCTAAAATATATCAAAAAAGCCCTAAGCCCCAAATCTCTTATCTTCACTTTCATAAACTTTAAATCCTCAATCTTTCTTTTTTTTTTTTTTGGTCAGTAATCCCCAATCATCTTTAAATTCACTAATTTCTCTTTCATTTTCACACTTACTTGAATCAAATCCTCTATATATAGAATAATAGGAACATAATGTATAGAAATGAGACAATGAATGAGATACAATAAACAATTTTAATGTAGCTCAAAAGAGATTACATAATTTAGCTTTCAATTTAGATTAGTTTATTGCAAGAGTTGTAAAATAATTCTAAGAAAATTCAGGTAAAAACTCATAAAATTAATCTTAGGCAGACAATATCAATTAATCAGGATAGAAGATCTGTATTCTAAATTGTTTATTTTGCTACAATCTTTGTTTAGATGAGAATGTGTTAATAATAACTAGTTCAAGAGTGTTGCCAGAGGCAATGTTTGTAACTAAGCAGTAAGTCAATATAAAGCATCCTTTTAAGAGAATTATTATTACTATTCTAGTATTACTGATGAGCTATTAGAGTTATATTATTTCAATTATTACAAGGGAATATTATCCCATTCATTTATATGAAAAATCGAATATGCACGGGCCACTAGGAACTAAAAGTATAAAATTTTGATTATGCATGTTAAAAAAAAGTGTGAAGAATCATTTCTTTTTAAAGACAAATGAAAAAGGTCATTGATTTTAATTTGTAATTGTAATATATAATCATATATAAATCCCTATATAGAAAATAAAACTAGAGTTGAAAGCATATATAGATTAAGCTAAAAATTATATCTCATTATTTAGTTGCAAAATAGGCACATTAGTACATTAATACAATAATAGGAAGATCCTGTGACTTACAATAATATGGTTTAGCCTAGCCAAAGAAACATCATTCTAACATTGCCAGTATGCATAACATCTTCCACAAGCATGGAGAAACAATTTGAAATCGACTCTTCATACGGAGTCGAATTTACACCACTCTCAATTGGGGCATGCATGCCTTTCAAAATCTGAGGCACGACAAATGGAGGCCAACATAAATGGTCATAGGTCCAACCTCTAGAAAAGGGTGTACCCCAAGGGCACGACTTTGAATCACAGAGGCAGGTGATGAAAAGTAATAGGCACGACTTTGAGTTGCAGAGTCAGAGTCGCAAAGTAAGCATTAATTCAAAAGATTATGAATGCAACTTGCTAGATGCATGTGTGACGTAGATGATTTATAATGGTAAAATTATATTTTTTTAACTCATAATAATATTAAAAGATGTCCCCTTTATAAGTGTTTTGATTTCTCCTTTGTACGTATTTGAGTTTTTATTATGGATATTTCTATTTTGATACTTTTACAGATGATAGAGACATTCAGATCTATTTTAAAAGGAGATATAATACATTCTTCAAGCTGTAGCATTATTTGTGTTGGTCTCTAATGTGAAAGATGCTTAAACATCAATAGTCTTCAGATAAGAAGCAGAGTCACAAATCATTAGTTAGTTTAAAATGAAGAATGCATTTGTTTCTTGTTAAACTTAGATTTGATATATTTTTTTTCGATTTGTAACTGCTATTAAACTTGCTTATGATTGAAATTTTCTTTCCTGTAAAAAAAAAAAGAATTAGAAAGAAAAATTTGGCTTTAAATTTTTGCAAGGTTTTAACTCTTCCTCTTTCACAAAATTCTTTTCAGTGCGCTCTACAATGCACTGCATGAAGTATGGTTCATGATGCACCAGCTTGTACAGTGTGCACTTGCATTTTACTGGCATTAAAAAATGTGGCTAAATGATCTTTTCCTTCATTATCACCAGCAGCCATTCTCTTCTTCATCTTCTTTTACTTCTTCCCCTTATTTCTCTTTCTCTCTCCATCTTCTTCGCTATTACTCACTCTAGAAACACACCCCCACATATCACTCAAGTCACTCTCACCAACCCAAACACCACCTTTTTCATGGTAAGTCCCTTATTGTAATATGGGGTGCCATGTAAATGCCTCCAAAATTCAAACTTTTTCTGTTACTCTCATCATTCTTCATATGGGGTTTTGCAAGAACAAGTGAAAAGTGCTAAACTTTCTACCTTCCTGAACAAAAATTCTCTTTTGAAATTCTTAGTGGCATCCATCCCTCCTTAGTTTCTTTTACTTCACCTTCAACATGCAATGGCTCCTTCAAATCATGCCAAGACTCTTAAAAGCTAGCCATAAAGGTGAATTCAACAACACCATGCACCACCATTAAAATCAAGACCCAACATAGTTCATTAACACTAGATTCACTTTGAAAATCTATATTTGCAATGAGATCAACAAAAATCACTAGATCCATTCACCAAAAACAAATGATAACAAACAATATCTCGTGTATCCTCACATCGCAACATAAGAGTAAAAAAATCAAAGAAGAAAACAAAGTTAGTTATGGTGATAGTTGCTACAGGTGCTAATCGAGACTAAAGATAGTAATGATAGAGCAAACAGAGAGGGCATGAAAGAAGAGAGTGGTGAGCATGAATAGCATTGACACCATGAATGAAATCGCTACGTGGAACTCCAACAACCAGAGGTGGGCGATCCTTGGTGGGACATGAGATTGTCAAAGGTTGCAAGGGCCATCGATCCTTGATTTCTCACTAGGATATTAAATGACAACAATCAGTGGTTAGAAGCAAAGGTGAGCTGCAAGGGTGGAACGTCGGAAGGAGAGGAAGGAGATAAAGAGAAGGTTATTTAAGCACATTCTCAAGTTCATTTAGCCACATTATGTGATTCATTTAGCCACATTTTTTAATGCAGTTAAAACACAAGTGCACACTGCACAAACAGGCATATCATGCACCATACTTCACATGATGCCTTGCAAAATGCGCCTTTATTTTCTCATTATACTTAATCTTGTCAATCTCGCACTGCATTATTTCCCCATAACCTTTGAATAGCTACATTCAGTATTCCTTTTTCTTTGTGAACCATTTTGATACTTTCTCAAGCAAAAAATTAAGAACCACTCATTAATTGATTGAATTAACCATTTGGTTAGCTTTAAACCAACATTAGTGAGTCAATGTAGAACCCAAACTTATATCTTTTGTTGGAAAACCAAAGAATAATCACAAAGTAAGATCCAAATTCCCTAAAGTGAGATATCTTTAAAATGAGAAAGTGGGCAATCATCAACTTTTGAATCAATAGATTGCATATTATGTGTGAATTTCACGAAACAATTCATGGGTGGATAAACATTCACTTTTTCAGTTTACAAGATACCTCACTTTAAGGTATATTTGATGTTATAATAGGATAAGGGCTATAGTATAAGGCTTGTTAAAATTTTAATACTATATAGTATTTGATATGTGATTATATAAGATATGATTATATATAATATAATATTATTTTCACTCTTTTAAAATATTTTTAATTAAAAAAATTAAAAATAGAATTGTAATAAAATGATATTTATTTTAATTATTTGATTATGAAATTATAATTTGTGTTAAATGTGCTTCATTATTCAATTTAATATTTTTCAATAATTATTTTTAAAATATAAAAAACTAAAAAAAAAAACAATAATTTCTTTCTCTTATACATTTTAATACTTTGTACGCTTGTACTTTTCATCATAACATGCAAAAAAAGAAAAGGAAATATATTAAAGTGAAAATTTTATTAATCATTTACATATAAATTTAAAAATATTATAATTAAAATATTTATTTATAATTACAATTTTTTTAAAAAATTAATTTTATTATGTATAATTATATTTTTTTGATTTGTGTTATGACCTGCTTCTAAGGTTGTCTGATGATCTTTTCTGCAAGTCCAAGCTCTTATTCACACCTCTGATGGGGGACTTACAAGGGACTCTGACGCTCAAGCAAAATCTCTCTTTCACTTGCGTGCAAGTGAAATAGGATGAGTTACTTACCTCTAGCTCTCTCAAGCTCCTTTTTATTCAAGTTCAAATCTCTTCCCCTTCTACTAAGGCTCCTACATTCTCTTACTTTCATTAGATTCCTTAGTCTTCAATAATCACCTCAAGTAGTTAGGTCAATCTGGGACGTTGACTCCTTTTAGACTTATCCGGAGGGAGCTCTTCTAGAGGATCCTTTTAAAGTTCCTTTTGGGCCGAGCTCTTAGGCCCAAGGAAATAGTTCAGTGCATAGCCTGCAAGCTTGGTTGTTATTATTAGTGACAATTCAAGTTTATACTCCGAATTATCATTTTCAAACTCCAAAGTCGAGCTTTAGTTCTTTGTGCTCCATTCCAAGTTTCATTACAAGTGGACATTCCGAAACATTCTAACTATCGTAGAGGCTATGGGGAAACGTGTGCGGACACATGTCACATTCTAGAAGCACTAGCGCCATGTCATTACTGCACAGTTATTATTATAGTTTTTGCTTTGAATTCTGGCCGTTGGATCGAGCCCCCAACCAATGATTCCTTCAACGACCGTGATTTGCTCGAAATGCTAGGAAACTCTCTAATTCATTGGATCAATCCTCTTTTCCCTAAGAGTGGGATTAAAACCCATTCTCTCAATCATTCTTCACTTCTCACAATATTCCCTCATTTTTCCCAACCATGTCCTGCATTTTCTCTTTGCATTCTCTGAACCAGTTTCTATAGTTGCATCCATTCTTCCTCTCTCTTTCTTAACTCAAGAATCATCAATTAAGTATCCTTTCTTCTTTATTTTTTCTTGATTCCATCTCTATAAATCGCCACTAAAAGCCTAGGGTAGTAGACGATTGGTCTCCTTTCTTCTTATTACATTCACTGGTTTATTTTCATTTCCTACACTATTTTTAGAGGTTGTTCTAAGTCCTTGGTTTTGGGTTGTGTCTTGTTCTAAATGGAAAAAGACTCTCAAGAGAATGTTTCTAAGGTTGCTAGAGGTACCAGGGATTTCTCAAGAAAGAAAGGAAAACTAGATTTTTTACTTTTGGGTAATAGACAAGGTTAAGAATGCATACTCTTTGTATACCGACCAACTTATCTTAGACCATTTCCTTAGGGACAATAGCATAGCTCACCCTGGGAAAGAACATTTTTTAGCATGCTCGCCCTGTAAGCCTAGCAATCGAGTTTGCCATGTAAATAAAGTTTCTGATGACACAAAACTAGCCTTCTTTTTTGTATATGACATTTTCTTGTCCACCCTAAGTATTTGGCTCTTTTTTATTGATTTTGACATTGAGTGCCTTAATTTTATAAATGTAGCTCTTACTCAACTTTACCCAAATAGTTGGGCCTTCATTTGGTTTTTTGAGGCTCTCATGGCATTTTTAAATGCTTCTCCAACCATCAGGGTCTTGTTTCCCCCTATTTCAAGTGAAGGATGTTGAGAATGGAAAATGGGTTTCCCTGAGCAATAAGCCCAGAAAAAGGACTTTTGAGCTTTTTACTTCCAATTTCAAGTGGTTTAGGGACCAATTCTTCAAGGTTTTGGCCTCCAACCACAGGTTCCCATTTTTCTATTTCCACTTTACTAGAATAAGTTTCCTAAGAGGATCCTTAGCATTGACTACCAGAGCCTTCCCTTGTATGATCAAGTTGTCCTCAACTACCTTTCTAAACATTTGTCAAGTAAGAAGAAGATTTTGTCTTGCATTAAGTTATTAAAGTGGGACACTAAGAAGGCCAAGGTACTAAAACACCTTAGTAAGTTTCTTTGAAGTTTTTCCTTTTCTATCATCTTTATTGGAATTATGCTTCTAACCCTTCTTTCATTTTGGTTTCTCCTTTTTTCAGAAGAAATAGCCCTAAGGGTCAACAAGGATTATTTCTAAGCTGCCCTTGCCCATCACCGAGCATAGGCTGCTTAAGGCATCGCCCCAAGTGTAACATTCTCAATTTCGTGTTGTGCTAAATTACCTTAGTAACCCTGAGTAATTAGGCACTTAATGAGAGATTATGAGATTAAGGTTTAATTAAGAGATTAGCGAAGTGTTTATGAGTTAATCACGATGAGAAAAGTCAAGAGAATGCTTAATTGAGATTAGATAATCTCTAATTAAGCAAGTCAAAGCCTTAATAACTTAATTAAGCACTAATCACCCTTAATTAGCTTAATCGAGTTTAATTAAGGATAATTAAGCTTAATCGCAAGATTAATTTTTGTTAATCATATTCTTGTATGTTAATCACTAATTCTTGCTTAATAATGTTAATTAAGCTGCAAGAGCACTTAATCACATGATTAAATTCAAATTTAGTCAATTAGACAATAAAGTAAAGAGTGATGTCATTAAAGTATAAAGCATTAGACAATAGTGCTTTATGTAAGAGTAAGTACATGATTTATTCCCCCATTATCCAATTTGTCTCCCTAAACCTTAATTAACACAAAATTAAGAAAATATCTTCTCCCCCTACCCACTAAAAACTATGGCCAACACACACACAAACACACACATTCACATTTTATTTTCAACTTCTAAAAACTACGGCCAACACACACACAAACACACATATTCACATTTTATTTTCAACTTCTATTCTCTCTCTAAGTTTCCTACTCCTCCAACTTCTCTTTACATTCTCTCTTCTTCTTCTTCATCTTCTTCTTCCTTTCTCCACCCCCACCATAACCAAAACTCTCACTTAGCCCTTCAAAGACTACATCTTTTGGTCTTTGGAGACAAGATCTAAACAATACAAGCTTCACTTTCAAGAGAACTTGAGCTCTCTCTTCGTTCATCAAAAATCATCACCATCATCATGAAGGAGGAACCTTCATCTTCTTCTTCTTCTCTTGCAAAAGACACCATCTCACCCCTAGGTAGTGATCTTCACTCTTTTATTTTGTTTACTTAAGAAAGATTGAAGCTTGGTTCCTCTCATGACCAAGATCTTCAAGTGAAAGCTTGAGAAAATCTTTCATGCTTTTCATGAGCAAAAGTTTACGCTTTTGATAAAATATGTTCATGTTCTTATTCATGAGTGTTCTTGAGTTTTTGAAAAGTTCCTTTCTTTAAGTTCTTTAAAGTTTTCATTTTCCTTTCTTGATGCATGAGATCTTGATATTTTTAGTGGTATTTGAGTTGAAAGTTGTCTATCTTCTTATGATGATGCTTATGGTTGGAAAAGTTGTCACCTTTATCATTTTCTCTTGATTTGACACATTCTTGATGCATGAAATTTAAAAAAGTTTGTTGCTTGCAACTTAAAAAGTGGCAAAAGTTTTGGTGCTTTCATAAAGTCTTATTTTGTTTTGCCTTGAAGACAAGAATATATGTAAAAGTTTAAACTTTTTGAAATATGAAGCCTTTTTGAGCTATAGAAATGATATCTTGTCATTTTATATTTTAAAGATTGATTCTTGGATGCAAATCCTTTCATAAAGTTTTAAACTTTAATCAAGAAGGTAACTTTAAGTCATAAAGTTATAAGTTTACACTTTAAGTCTTGTAAAGGTGGAACCTTAAGATGAATATATTAGTAAAGTTTTAAGCTTTAAGCAAAAATGTCACTTTTGAGTCATAAAAGTGTTAACTTTTATAAAGATCAATACTTTCTAACTTTAAGCTAATGTTTTATATCATTAGTTCATAAAGTAGGAATCTTTTAGATTTTAAGACAATTTTAAAACATAAAGTTGAGACCTTGATAGTCTTAGAATAATTAAAAGTGTCAACTTTCATAAAGAATAAGACTTTTTAACTCTAAAATTAATATCTTGCATCATTATTTCACAAAGAATGAAACTTTATAACCTCTTTCTAAAGAATGATAACTTTGATAATATTTAAGGTAAGATCTTATTATGTTAATAATAAAAATTTAAAACTTTGCAATATAAAGAAGTTAAAAAAACACCCTTGGTGATTAGTGAACATAGTGTTGTTGGGTTCATGAGTATGGTTACGTGTTGTCATGACCCAAGGATTAGAGGGATCTTGAACTCCTTAGGAACAGAAGTATGATTAGGGCCTCTAAGCATATCATGAATCTAGGAAGCACTAAATGCACTATCTCAAGGAAAGGAAACAATCATTTAACTTAATTAATTTGAACAAGTATTCCATAAGACATGTACTCAAGTAAAAAGTAATTTCACGTACTAAAAGATTTCACACACATTCATTTTAACTATGTGATTCTCTCATGGGTAACCACAGAAAATTATATGATGACTCATAAGATGTCTCATAAAGAACAACACAATTATGAACCCCTTTAGATTATGAATGTATGATGCCATTCAGCATGATGAATGACAAGTTTGAATGAGCTCTGTCTCTTGATTGAATGATTAGTATGAGGATATGATATGGGCTATTGGTTGAAAGTTTTATGATTGACATTTTGAGGAAGCTCCGGTCTAGCCGTTATGCTGCCAGATTTTCGTCAAAATTATGGACTTAGTCATATTATTGCATGTGTCTGGTCAAAGAAGTACTATATATGTAGAGTATAATGATAAGGAAAGAAATAATGGATATGACCCTTCAATCACTTTGATAAGGAAAGTGAGAGACAATAATCCACAAAGACTCAATGAACCTCTATAAGGGAGGCAAAGGTGACATGGAGGACCCTCCACCTTAGAGGTAACTAATATCGGCTTAGTTTGAGTTGCTTAGTACTACATGACAACGGTCACGGAATGGGCTCATGTCCAAAAGCAGTCTATTTCAAATGAAAAGTAAAGAAAGTTAAGCACATGCTAAGAATGAAAGTAAAGTTAAAGTAAAACTATGGTCAAGTCTATGAGATTGCATGTCATTGCATGTATTTATGTTATCCATATGCATTATGAATATTTATTCTATACTTTCATATGTATGTTTAGCTATGATGATATAGTTATGATGTTAAGTTTAAAAGCAACCCGCTTCGAGGCTTAAGTTTTCAAAATCATTAAAATTGAACCTATACATTTCCATTGTTTTCATAATTAAACCCGAAGTGGCTAGGATGATGACGATGACACAGTGTTTGTCTAGTCTCGATTCTACTGAGAAATTTAGTATTTCTCACTCCTACATTTCCATGTCATCGTCAAAGGATGCCGTCGTCAGGCATGGTGGTGATTTTCGTTGAGTTCCCGGTGATGCATTGGCACTTCGACTCGGTGCTGAATGCATCTGTACTGACTGCTTTGGCAGGGATGTGGGTCTACATGCTCCATAGCTGCCAGTTCCATGCACCTGTGATGAGTCCGTTTTGCCCCCTCATGAGTCGCTCGAGGACATTACCATGGATGACGTCCGTCTGCCTTTTCATCCTCCAAGGTACCCGCGGATAGGGATTCCGACTCTGACACTCGGTTGACGCCGACTGTGTCGATATAGACAAATCCTTCTGAGTCATCATACCCAACTTATTTCGTGGGATTCTACCATTCGGAGCCGTCTTAGCCTTTGGTGATTCGCCAATCTACCGATTCTTCTGCTTCGTTTGCTGGCCCCATCCCCCCCTCGGTTCACGGTAGTAGGTTCATTCGTACCCATGCTATGCCTTGTGGCATGGGCATACCCGGGGAGGAGGACGTGGTGATGTTGCCCCCAGTGGTTTCGGGGACGATTTCCTCCCTTAGATGAGTGATGTGGTGATTGCATGTGGAGTTGAGCATGAGAATAACCCTTTTGGGTTATAGCTAAGGTTATCATTTTCTTTTGGCATGTATAGGTGGATGGGATTATTTTTGTATTTCCTTTACAGATGTATTTGTTAGGTTTCTGTTGTAGGGCCGATAGTAAATATCGGACTTATTATATCACTAGGTAGGACTCTTGGTATTATTATTTTAACTATGAATGGCTATGGAATGAATGTTATGTTTATCTAAGCTATGGTTACTCTTGTCGCTTCTATTTCTTTTATTCGCATTGTATGTATCAGATAACGATGTTTATATCATGCATTCACGATGCGCTCATGGCTCTTGGCTTTCAAAACATTTTATTCGTCATTGTTCAAAAACAAATTATCCCTTATTTTCATTACAAAGTATTTTCAAATGGTAAAGTTAGTTCCGCGAGCAAAAGTAACAACTAATAATTCTATAATATGACTTAAGCATAGTATGGGACTATTAGGGTATTACACAGGGGCTAGCTCCAATCCCACTAGGAACAACTCCGAGATAGTTTACAACATTTAGCCCCTTATTATCAAACGGGGCAGAAAGAGATCTTCCAAGAACGTGATCGACATAGAGGAAAACTCTAAGAGACAAACCACTCCACCAATGAAATACACCTTCTTGGATAAAGAAGGCCTACTCTGGGACTTCAGACGACTCCTACCTTCTTTAGGACTTCCTGATCAATGCTTTTCCCTTCTCTCTCTAGAGCCCTGGCTTCCCAATCCATCAAAGAAAATATGAGCTTCTTAAGGCCTAACTTTAACTGTGACATATTCGAGGATGTAGGGGCCATGGGCACGTATAAATGGATCCAATTGGCAAGCTTGTTCTCTTGTACAATTACTCGTCACTTGGAGTTGAGGGAGCACCCTAATGGTAATGCTATTATGAAGTTAAAGGAGGAGTTTTCCAAGTTGAAGAAGGCTCATGCTAAGGAGATCTAGACTCTTAGGGCCAAACTCATGAAGGCTGAGAATAAGTACTTGGTTAGGGAAAAGGAGTGGGAATCGAAAGAAAAATCTCTTCAAAAGAAGATCATCACTTTGGAGGGAAGGTGAAAGAATAAGAGGACTCCCATGCTGCCGTAGTGATCGAGTTCAAGGAAGCCATTTCCAATAAAGACAAGGAGAAAGAGGATCTCCAACGTCAGGCAGTTGAGTAATTCATGGAGGAATTTGATACTGCAATAATGCAGGTCAAGTTCCTTCATTCGATCATAGATATCTTCTTCTGCTGCTATTTCAAGGAAATTCATGGGGATTAGCTAGTTGACAAACCTCTTCCCAGAGATGGCCTTATTCAGATTGAGGTTGTGGATCAGGAAACACCCTCTGCGAACATTGCTGATCCAACACCTCAGTCTGATATTCAAGTGGATGACTTTCCGGCCGTCGAGTAGATTTAATGATTATTGTATATGGACAATTCCATTTGATTTCATATTGTAGTTTGGACCTATGTATACTTGGGTAGTCGCTTTATGTTCCAAGTTATCCTTGGCTAGTTGGTAAATTCTATTATGCTTTTTATTTCCAAATTGCTTTCCATGCTTGCTTCTGATAATTTCTTTTGGCATTTCATAATTTCAAATGCCATTCAACTCCTTCGTACATTAAATAATTTCATGTTTGCTTTTAAATAAAACAAATCATTTTCCTAATTCTTTTCTTGGATTATTTAAAGCCTAAACCTACATGTAAGGCTATTTTTACTCCATTTAATTTCCAAGTGATCTTCACTTACAGGCTAGGAATTCTTTCTCAAACCCTTCTCCGCAATTATTATGCTTGCTCAAGAGGTCCTTGTTTGTGGATGAAGAGTTCATTTTGAAGTCCTTCTTTGGACTTATTATATTCTTAACTTTTTCCTCATAAAAGCAACACAAATGACTCAAATAATATAATTCAAATGGGATTTATTAATTTGAGAAGTTTACAACGGTGAGCTCTTGTAAAATGCCCACTTTTATTCTTACCACTGATACTTGCATATGCTCAGCCTATATAGGTCATGCCTCATTAAAACCTTTTATATATAAAAAAAAACCTATGGAAAAAAAAATACATAAGAGAAAAAAGAGTACACCTACTTACATAGTTTAAGGATTTCTACTCAACTAAAGTACCTTCGGAGAAATGACACGATCTAAGTCCTCGATAGCTCCCTTCTTTCTAATCCGGCTATTATGCAAGCTCCTTTGTCTATCTTCCATATAACCTGATAAGGCCATTCCCAGTTTGGTGCTAGTTTCCCCCCCTAGGGTTTTCTTTATAGCTTCACCATTCCTCAAATTCTTGCAGATTGACCTTCTTGTTATACTTCCTCACCATTTGTTACTTTATGGCTTCTTCCTATATCTTGGCCCTTTCCTTGTTTTCCTTGATTGGGTCAAGCTCGGCTCTCTGTGTAAGTTCATTCGAATTCTTGGTCATTGTCATTGTCCTTAAACTAGGTTCTGCTAGTTCATAGAGATCATTACCCTAATCCATATACCAACCTATACAGTGTTTCCTTTGTTGACTGGTGGGGCATAGTGTGATAGGCCCATAACACAGCATGTAACTCATTGACCCATAGGCCTTTTGCTTGATCCAATCTCTTCTTCAGTCCAACTATGATTATTTTGTTAGCTGCTTCCACCAACCCATTAGTTTGTGGGTGTTCCACAAATGAGAATAATTGAATAATTTTGAGCTCTATATAAGATGCTCAAATCTCCAATATGTGAATTGTGTTTCATTCTCGTTGACCAAATAATTAGGCATTCCATATATATAGATTATTCTCTTCAACACGAACTTCCTCACTTTCTTTGTTATAATGTGGGCAATGGCTCAGCTTCAATCAATTTAGTGAAGTAGTCTATAGCTACTACCAAATACTTCAATTATCCAGGTGCATGTGGAAAAAGGTCGAGGCTATCTATTCCCCACTTGAGAAATGGCCAACTAGTTTTTGAGCAATGCAATTTGTAACATCCCCGATTTTTGTCTAAGCTAATTAGCTTAGTGATCCTGGCTAATTAGAGAGGTTAACGATTAACTGAAGACTAATCGGCTAACCTCAAAGAGCAAGAGCTTAGTGAATTGAGTCAAGTCAATAATTGAATCATAATGCACTAAATGGTTTAATCAAAACCTAATTATTCGAACCTCATTAATTCGTAACTTAGAAATGTAATTAAGCTAATCCAATCTTATTAATTAAGTACAAGACAATTGTTCTACTTTACCAATTGAGATAAATTAATTCTAAACCCTAATTACATAATTCATAAGATCAATTCTTTTAAGAGGAAAAATGTCTTAAATATGTGATTAACTGAAATCGGATAAAGAACAATTTAAACCAATTGAATTAATTAACATTTAGATAATTGTAACAATTATAAAGATGTAGAAACTTCCATTTAATTATGGTTTGAAAGTTTGGTCAAAGCAAGAGCCATATCCAACCATCCATTTACTTTCTCATCATACACCACAAGATCAAGAGTCCACATTAGTAGATCTCTTAAGTCATGACAAGAGTTGTACTCTTCTTCACCAAGATCATGACACTTGGTGTGATCCTAGCCATCCAATGCCTAATCCTAAGAGAGCCCATGCTTTTAACCACTTGACAAAAATACTACATAGTCTTTACCCAATTTCTAAGACTCAAAGGAAACACAACACACTCTTTTGCCCCAAGGTTTTTCCACTCACTTGCTTGTTGTAAGAAGCAAAGTCACCTCACTTCCTCTCTCATTTTTGCGCCACCCAATCAGCCCTCCCTCTCTCCTCATTTCATTTTTCACTTCCTCCCTCAAGACACACACACACACACACAAAGCTCTCTCCTCTCTCCAAGTCTCATACCCATTCTCTTCTTCTTTCACTCTTCCTTGTTCTTCTTCCAATCTCTCTACTACTCCTCACCTCATTTCCATCACCACCATCACCATCCCTTCAAGGACCACCATTTTTGGTCTTTGGAGAAACAAGATCACTCATACACAAGCCCCATTTCCAAGCACTCAGGAGGAAGGCTCTCTCAACCTTCTCCACCTTCAAAATCCTTCAAGAAAACTCTCTTTGGTAGTGGCTCTAAACTCTTTTTCTCTCTTGTTTTTCAAGCTTTAGAACTCCTATGCTCTCCATAGCTAGGTGGTTTTAAAGATTGATTATGGGCATCATAGCCATTCTTGTCATAAAATGAGATGTTGTTGCTTGTATGGTGGTTTGTTGAAAACATGTTTTCGGTTTGGTGTGATGCATGGTTGAACTCAATATTTTTGAACTCCAACATGTTAGTTTTTCACTAATCTTTCATGGTATATGAGTGTTTTATAACTTGAGAATGTTTTCTTGAAAGTGAGGTTGAGTGTTTTGGAGAAAACATGAGAAAAATCAAAACGTGAAATCTGGAATTCTGGCCGTCTGTAAAGCGTGCGGTATATTTATTGCTACAAAACTCAAAATGGAACGAAACTATTTTTCTATGAAAGTAGACTCAAGGAGCTTTTCATACATATAAAATATGTGAGATTTGGCTTTAAAAGGAGTGAGATATGATTTTTCAAAGTGGACTGTTCTCGGATTGGTTTCTGTCTGGGCAGTCTACACTAAAATGTGTATAACTCGAGCTACAAAAATGATTTTTGAGTGAGACCAAGTTTAAATGAAAGCTAAGACATAGAGGAACAAACCCATAAAACAGTTTTCTCAGATTCCTTCTGAGTAATTATAATGAGAAGTAACAATCCACTGTACCGGGAGTGAACTTATAAACTGAACAGTCAGAATAAAATATGCATAACTCAAGCTACAAAATGAATTTTTAAGTGGGGTTTCTTTTGTTTAAAAATAGACTCAGAGAAGTATATCCACACAAAAATTCGAAATAAAAGGGTAAAAGATGAAATTATGGTGAATTTTCAAAGTTACTGCCCCACTGTAAAAGTAAAACTGGTTATGGTAAAAGTTAAAGAATAAGGAGAAATAAGCTTTAAGACATTAATACCCTTACATTAAGCATTAGAGAACCCTCATAATTCAACTTAAAAAGTGTCAAAAAGGACATTAGACAAAAAGTGGCATTATGCTCAATAAGAAAAGTTTACACAAGAGACAACCTCAATTAAAAGCTTGCACCCAATTTACTAAGCTAAGCTCATAAAATGTTGCTTGAGAATATGCCTATGTTTATGTGCAAGCATGATGATATGATGATGATCATGATGATGATGATATGATAATGATAATATGATATGATGCTTGATGATACTATGATATTGGTTTCTCTGTTTGGCAAAATTTTCGGAAGCTTCGGTCTAGCCGTTATGCTGCCGAAATTTTGTAAGAATTATGGACTTAGAAATATTTTGCATCATAATGCTTAAATAAGAAGAAGTTTAATTCAAGTAAGTGATCCTTCAAAAGGGAAGGTAATCTAATTTAAGTTTCCCCTCACCCACAACTCACATGAGGCATGGCATGACCCAGCTAGTGTAAGTACCGAAATTCTATGGTGGCGACGGCCACGGTATGAGCTCATTACCGCTTATGTTTAGTGGGTGAAAAGATAAAGTCAAGTTAAGAAAAGAAAAAGGGACTTCGGTCCAAAACCCTAGAAAGGGAAAGAAGTTAAGAGAATCTTATAGCATGAACATGTATGTTTTATATGATTATACTTATGCCCATGTATGTTATGATATAAATGATTAGAGAGTATGTTAAAATTGAATCCGCTTCGGATATTCATGATTTCGAAAATCCAAGAATTGAACCTTATGCATGCTCACTATTTTCATTAATAAAACCGAAGTGGCTGGGACGATGACGATGACACTTTCGTGTCGGGTTCGAGTCCTACTGAGAAATTCCATTTCTCACCCTAGTTATTCTTCCGTATCGTCACCAGATCTCGACGGCACATCCGGTGGAGTGGAGCAAGGATCCCCAACACTGTGAGCGGACGTGTGACGTGGGATGCAAGACGAAGCTGTTTTGGGACTTATAGCGACCATCGCTCTGCATCTTCGCATATTTCTTTTGAGTTAGGTTGTGCCATTTAAATTTGTACTTAGTATCTAGTATTTGGATCATGGCTCGACCATGAGCCTCCTTTGCTGTAATGCTGATATGTATGTATATATATGATGAACCCATATGAATGTAATGGTTAGTTATTTAATGCAATATATTTGTGAATTATTATTTGTTTACCTTATTCTTGTTTTATGATATTGGAGTATATATTTTATGCGACACGCTCTTTCTCTGTCTAGCTTCTCGTTCAAGGCTTTACTTTTCAAAACGCTGCAAAGCGACGACGTATTTCAAAGAAAAATTTTATCGTATTTTCCGCGTAACTTAATTTCAAGTGAAGTTTAATTTTTCACGAGCATAAGTAACAACTAATAAAACGCCGTAATACGACTTAAGCGTAGTATGGGTTTATTAGGGTGTTACACAATTGCTCGGATGGCATATGTTTCAGTACTCCAAACCTTTGACATTTGTCACATCTCCACACAAATTCCAATCAATCTCTTTTTATGGTGGGCCAAAAGTAGCTGGCCTACAGTATCTTAGCCGTTAGAGCATGACTTCCAATGTCATTTTTGCATATACCCTTGTGCATTTCTGCTATGATTGTTTGTGTACATTTTTCATTGAGGCGTTTTGGTAAGGACTGGGAATATCCTCAGCGGTAAAGCTCTCCTGCCACTATAATGTAAAAACTTTCCATTCTCCTTATCCTCATGGCTTCTTTTTCTTCCTTAAGTACTTTTCCGATCGTCAAATATTCCAAGATGGGTTACTGCCAAATCTGCCCCTATTCCACGGAGCATGTAATGAAGGGGAATACATTGGATGTGCTTGGTTTTTCAATTACCTCCTGAATAGCCAACCTATTATTCCCTACTGCTTTAGTGCTGGCCAATTTCAACAATAAGTTAGCTCGGGAATTTTACTTTTGAGGGATATACTCTGTTGTACATTCTTAAATCCCTCATGATTTCTTTGACTTTGGAAAAGTATTTGGCCAGTTGAGAGTCTCCTTTAATTGCTAGCCTTTGGACTCCTAAATCCTTAACCAGTTTTAAACGGACTATCAAGGCCTTGTATTTGGCTTGATTGTTACTGGTTCAGAACATAAACTCCGGAGACTGCTCAATAGATACTCCATTTGCATCTTTTAGAATTACTCCTACCCCACTTCCTTTCTCATTGGATGACCCATCTATGTATAGTGTCCACTTTCATTCCTATTCATCATTGGTCGTGGAGACAAATAACTCCACTATAAAATGGACTAACACTTAGGCCTTAATTGGTGCTCGAACTCTATACTCGAAGCTGGATTTAGAAAGCTTCATGGACCATGCTCCCTATTTCTTAGCTTACTCAAAAGTAGGGATTCCATTAAAAATTTCTTCAAGTCTTAAAAGGCTCTTTCATACTCTTTTGTCCACTCAAAATCTACTTCCTTTTTCAAAAGGCAGAAAAGGGGTGTGCTTTTTCCACATATCTAACCAAGAACCTAGAAAAGATGGCTATATGCCCAATTAATTACTGTACTTCCCTGAGGGTGCTTAGACTCGTCATTTCTAATATGGCTCGGCATTTTTCCAAGTTTACTTTAATTCTTCTGTTAGTAATAAGAATATGAAGAAATTTCCTCCTCGGACTCCAAATGTGCACTTCTTAGGGATTCAAGCGCATGTTGAACTTCCTTATTTGGCCAAAAATTTCCTACAAGTCCTTGTAATGATCTTCTCCCATGGTCTTGGCAACCATGGCATCTGTATAAACCTCCGCGATCCTCCCTATCTAATTGGCAAAGACTTTGTTTATCAACCTCTAATAAGTAGCTCTAGTGTTCTTTGTAACGTCCTGATTTCCGATTTCCGACCTCAAATAGACTGGCTTGATTTTTCGATTCCCGACCTTAGGCTTCAAATACAAAGGATATGAGTTCCGACTTAATGATTGATTGTTCAATCGAAATAAGACACGATTCCCGACCTACGAGTTGATGGACGCGAGATCGGATCTCCGAGTTGGTCTCCAAGTTCGACCAAAATTTATACGAGTTCCGACCTCATACTTTATTCTAGAGCTTCACATAAGAACGGACATGATTTTCGATCTCTAAACTTGTGTCCAGGTCTCCAATGAGGTGAGCACGAGGTCAGACATCCGACTTCATCTTAAGTTTCCATGACTTCTGAGTTCGTCTTAATTTACCGACTTCCAACTTAACATTCAATTCTGAACAACATGGAAGTGCTTCTCGATATCCGACTTCATGTCTCAAAGAAAACGGACCCATTTCTGATCTCATAATCTATCTCCAAGTTTCAAGCAAGATGTACCCGAGCTCCAACCTCATACCTAACATATCAAAATATTGTACATAGTTTTTGACTTCCTGGATTCGGGCATAAGGTTTCCTATTCTGGTACCGATTTCCACTTTTATGTAAAAACCCCGACTTCCGGGTTTAAGCATTTGGGTTTGATATTGTGATTCTAAATTCAAGATTTCCGACCTTAACAATACCCAGCATCCTCGTTCCGACTTCCGACTTCACTCCGAGTTAATAGTTTAACACAATGGTTACAAGTACAGACCTCTGAGTTGAATGTAACGAGTTCATATCTTTGAGTTGATTTCCAAGTCATACACGAGTTCCGATCTCCAAGCTTATTCCCAGGAGCCTTCCATTTCTGTTGGCGTTCCCGAGTTTGAATGGGGAGTTTCGAGATTAGGTGATTGTAAGCTGTATGACTTCCGATTTCTGAATTTACCCCCAAGTGTCAAATAAGGTTAGACGATTTCTGACATCCGGCTTCAGCTCCAAGCTCAAATAAAAGGGATGCGGGTTCCGACTTTACATATAAAAGAGACTAGTTCCGATTTCAGAATACAGTGGAAACGAGTTCCACTTTTAGGCGACGTGGAGAGCAATTTTGTCACAAAAAGAGGGCGATATGGAAAGTATTCTGTCACAAAAAGAGTGCGACGTAGAGAGCAATTTGTAACAAAAAGAGGGAAGGTTGGCTAAAATTCAGCCTTGTGTTTTGAGGCCAATCAAAACCCTCCAAGTTAACTACCACTCATGTCTATATAACACATTCGCCTCCTCTCATTCAGCCTCACTTCTACGTTGCCTTCTTCCCCACTTCAGCTCTCTTTTCTCTTCTCTACTCACCACACTCCATCACTCCTTCAAGCTTAACAAGGTTCTAACACTTCAAGCTTCAGCACTTAGCTCAAATCACACTCCAAAGAGGTAGAATTCCATTTCTGTTTTTGAATTACTTGCACTATGATTGTATGAAATTGTACTCTTCTTCATGTATTTGATGAATTATTGGATGTATTATGATGGATTATGATAGAATTAATATGAAATATTGAGTTGAAATTAGAGTTAGAAGAAGAAAACTAGGAGAAGTGGAGGATTGGGATGCTGCGTAAGTGAGAAATTCCATGGCAGTCCATACGGCGGAGTGTACGGCTCCGCCTACAACCAGTTAAATCTGATGGAACTATTTTTAGATGAAAGTAGACATTTAGGGATTTCCATACATGTATCATATAAGGTCATTGGATTAGTATTGAGAGAGATATGAATTTTGAAATTTGAGCTAGGAATCAGGGCTTTCATCTGGGTAGGGTGACTTGAGGAGGGTATAAATCACCTTATACAACTCCAAATTGAGTGAAACAAACTTTGTTAGAAAGCTTACACATAGGGGAACATCCCAATATGAAATTCCGAGTTTGTTATGACCCCAATTGATCCCAATAGTTCGAGGAAGTTACCTTATGTCCAAACCAAGCCAAAATAGAGTAGTTCAAAAAGGTGGAATTTCAGGACTTATAACTCGAGTTGTACTAAAGCAAATTAAGTGAAACTTGTTACAAATGAAAAGTTGTCCTATTAGCTTTGATATGGCACCAATTTTGTATAATTTGAGGTTAGCTTCGATTTTTATTGAATTTATACCTCCAAGAGTGTAATTCGAGCCAGTGACCGAATAGGCTGAGGTAAAAGTTAAATATCTTGAGTTATATAAATCAAAATGATATGGGACCAATGCGGTTAGAAAGTAGACATATAGAGCTATGACATATCCAAAATTTAGGTTTAAATGAGTTGAATAGAGGTAAAGGTGGATTATACAAAATTTGGGCAAAACTGAATAGAATTGGCAGGAATGGCCAAATTGATGGTTTCACAAGTATTAATGAACATATAAGGTTTGAGTTGAGGATTGCAAGTTTTACATTGATAGATATGTTAGATTGATCATATTGCTATGACCGATTTGTCTATGAGAACTGGCACTATTCATGGG
This sequence comes from Pterocarpus macrocarpus, assembly GCA_031439585.1. Taxonomy (NCBI): domain Eukaryota; kingdom Viridiplantae; phylum Streptophyta; class Magnoliopsida; order Fabales; family Fabaceae; genus Pterocarpus; species Pterocarpus macrocarpus. Next base: position 27,583,371 of record CM062513.1, on the reverse strand, counting down.
GAGACGAAACTGATCCGTTATGCTGCCGGATTTATGGCAGAAGTCTATGAAACTAGGGATGTTTATATGCAAGGATGAATTTAAGTATGATATGAGTTATGACGTATGTGAAAATAAATGATGAAGCGTATATATGAGTATATTCAGCATGTTTATGCATGATCATTTATAAGAATGAAAAGACATGAGTATATTAAATGTGAATATATTGAATGTGGGTCCCTTCACTTGGAGGCAGTTATTTGAGATCCTTCCCTGTGAAGGCAGTTAAATGATAAAGATATGGGTCCCTTCACCTGGAGGCAGTTGCACATTGGGTCCCTCCTTGTGAAGGCAGCTAAAACATGAGATCCCTTGGTTTTGAGGCACGTGACCAGAAGAGATCCCTTCAATTAGAGGCACGTGGCCAGAATGAGATCTCTCCAACTTAGAGGTAGTGGGTCCCCTTGTGGGTGAGTCGGTGTGACGACAGTCATGGGTGAAGCTGATGAGCTCACTCTAAGGCCAGGCTACCCAAGGGCAGTAAAGGCTAAAGACTAAAGACTAAAGACTAAAGTATATGCAATCACCCTACTCATACGAGGCATGGCATCGACCCAGCTAGTGTGAGTACAGGGGACAGAACTTACATGAGGCATGGCATGACCCAGCTAGTGTAAGTACCAAATGAAGATCCCATATTCTTAAAGAACGTGACATGGCGATCACGCTCTGATGGGGTATGACATGGCGATCATACTTTGGAATGTGGCATGTAAAGGTTTTATGATGAAAAAGAAAGATGAAGAAAGAGAAGCAAATTTTATGTATATGCATAAATGCAAGTACAAGTAAGGTTATGTGCAAACATTATGTTTCCAACATATTGATGCTATGTGTATTTTAACATGTTGCAGTTATTATCCATGGTACTATTCATGAATTAATTTTGTGTAGACTTTCCCGAATGCCAAGTGTATGAGTAAAATAAACTTTGCTTCGGATACTATATTTTCGAACTATAAAATTAAACAGTTTATATAGCATGTTCACCTTTTTCATAATAAACCAAAGCAAATTGGAGATGACAACGATGACATTATATATGATAATTAGAGGATCCTACTGAGAATTTATAATTCTCACTCCTATTTCCGTGTTGTCTCCAGATAGTTTCAGAAGTTTCCGAAGACGGCTGAAGTTGCTGTCAAATAAGGTCCGCTCAAGTAACAGTAACAACTCCAGGGTGCGGTACTATGACTTAAGCATAGTACTGTACTTGGGAGGGTGTTACATTCTTCAATCCAAACGACATAACATTATAATAGTAACTTGCGTTCTCTGTTATAAAGACCATATTTTCCTCATCAAGGGGATACATCTTAATATGGTTGTAGCCAGAATAGGCATCCATGAAACTAAGAAATTTTGCTTCCAAGACTTCATCTACCAAATTTTCTATGCTCGGTGGCGGATATGCATTCTTTGGACAGGTTTTATTTAAATCTGTGAAGTCCACGCATATTCTCCACTTCCCCGAGGATTTGGGGACCATGTGTAACACCCTAATAATATGATACTATGCTTAAGTCATTTTATGGCATTACTAGTTGTTGCTTTTAACTAGCGGAAGTTTTTATATTTGAAATTAGTGTAATATACGAAATAGCTTGTAGATTTTTTTTTTTTTTTTTTGTAAAATCCTTTATGCTTGAAAACTGAGCCTTTAAGCGCTTACTTACTCGCATACATATGGATGTTGTTCCTCATATCGTAGAGTTAATAAAAAGATGTATGACAAAATTGAAACAATATAACACAATACTTTAAGCCAATAGCGTAATCATAGATAATCAAGACTCATCATTACAATTAATAAGTATCACATATGTAATAGGTCAACTTAAGTAGCATGACTTCCTACATGCTCTAAATTACATATAAATTGCCCAACAAGGGCTCTTAAGAAAGTGAAATACTATGCTACTATCTCGATCCTCCTTAACTAGTTGAAGAAACATGGCAGCTCCTCATCTTATCCAGTCAGGTACCGTCAGAAGTGTTACATGGATGCCATCAACTTCGTCTAAAGACGACATAGAAATATAAGAGTGAGAAATACAAGATTTCTCAGTAGGATCCCGACTAGGCCATTAATATGTCATCATCATTGTCCTAGCCACTTCGGGTTTAATTATGAAAACAGTGAGCATGCATAAGTTCTATTTTTAAAGGGTTTGAAAACATAGGTTTCCGAAGCGAGTTTCTTTTAATCTTCCCCATATAAATATAATACAAAGGAACTCAAAGCTACAATATAAGAGCGTATACATGTGAGAGCATAGTATAAACATTCATGACCATACAAATAAGAGAATGAAGATGTATGCATATTCATATAACTTCTTAGACTAGACCAGAGTCTTTCTTTAACTTTACTTTCATATTTAGCACGTGTTTAACATTCTTTATTTTTCCTTTGAAATAGACTGCTTTTGGACATGAGCTCATTCCATGACCATCGTCACGCAGTACTAAACCAAATTAGACTAAACTGATATTGTTTATCTCTAAGTTGGAGGGTCCTCCATGTCACCCATGCCTCCCCCATAAAGGTTCTTTGAGTCTTTATGGATCATTGTCTCTTACTTCTCTTACCGAAATAATTGAAGAGTCATATCCCATTCTTTATTTTCTTAGCATTATACTTTATAGGTATAGTACTTCTTTGACAAGACACATGCAATGATATGGCTAAGCCCATAATTTTGACGGAAATCCGATAACATGACGGCTAGACCGGAGCTTCCCCAAAATGCCAGTCATAAAACTTTCAACCAATAGTCTATTATATCTGTATCATATCATCACACTAATCATTCAATCATGAGATAAAGCTCAATCAAACTTGTCATTCATCATACCAAATGACATCATATATTTATACCCTAAAGGGGTTTATAGTTGTGTTGTTCTTTATAAGAAGTCTTATGAGCCATCATATGATTTCCCGTGGTTATCCATGAGAGAATCACATAGCTAAGGTAAATGTATATGTAGTCTTTTAGTTACTTAGTCCTTATGGGAAACTACTTTTTACTTGGGTACATGTCTTATGGAACACTTATTCAAATTAACTAAGTTAGGTGATTATTTCCTTTCCTTGAGATAGTGCACTTAGTGATTCCTAAGTTCACAGTATGCTCAGAGGCCCTAATCATACTTCTATTCCCAAGGATTTCGAGATCCCTCTAATCCTTGGGTCATGACAATGTATAACCACACTCATGAATCCAACAACACCATGTTCACTAATCACCAAGGGTGATTTTTAACTTATCTAAGTTGCAAAGTTTCAAGCTTTTATCATCTACATGACAAGATCTTACTTTAAATATTATAAAAGTTATCATTCTTTATAATGAGGTTATAAATTTTTATTCTTTGAGAAAGTGTATGCCTCTAGGATTAAGCCCTTACCTTAACGATTCGTCCTTTATGAAATAAGTATGCAAGATATTAACTTTAGAACTAAAAAGTCTTATTCTTTATGAAAGTTGACACTTTTAGTTATTCTAAGACCATCAAGGTCTCAACTTTATTCTTTAAAGTCGACTTAAAGTTTAAAAGATTCCTACTTTATGAACTAATGATATAAAACATTAGCTTTAGAGTTACAAAGTCTTGATCTTTATAAAAGTGAACACTTTATGCATTATTTTGACTCAAGATATAAACTTTATAAATTAAAAGTTGCAAGTCAATGCTTTTATAACTTATAAATGTCATTCTTGACTAAAGTTTGAAACTTTATAAAAGGTCTTGTCTTCAAGATTTGATTTTTAAGACACAAAGAGACAAGTTCTTATTTTTATAACTTAAAAAGCTTTATGTCCCAAAAAGTTTAGACTTTTACACATATTCTTGTCTTCAAGAAAAACAAAATGAAATCTTGTGAAACCCATAAAGATAGTGCCACTTTTTAAGCATCAAGAAGCAAACTTTTTAAAGTTTTAAGCTTTTAGGATATTCATAATCTTATCAAACCATGAAAAATATATAAAGATGAAACTTTTCTAATCATAAGCTCATCATAAGAAAAGGAACAAACTTTAAACAAAATGCCACCAAGAACATCATTCTTTTCCAAACAATTCACAAGAAACATCAAGATCTCATGCATCAAGAAAGAAAAATAGAAACTTAGAGGCATTCAAGAAACAAACTTTCAAATAACCAAGAACAACTTATGAAGAAGGATATGAACACTTTTTACTAAAAGAGGAAACTTCTGCACAAGAGCATGAGCTTTTCTCAAGCTTTCACTTGAGGATCTTGGTCATGATAAGAACCAAGTTTCAAGCTTTCTTGAGTAAACAAAATAGAAGAGTGAAAATCACTACCTAAGCTTGAAAATGGCATCCTTGAAGAAGAGGAAGAAGATGAAGAAAACTCCTCCTTTGGTGAAGATGGTGGCGGTTTGGCTTGGAAAGGATGAAAGTTCTTAAGTTCTCTTGAAAATGAAGCTTGTAGTATTTAGATCTTGTCTCCAAAGACCAAAAGATGTGGTCTTTGAATGGCTTAGTGTGAGTTTGGTTATGGTGGTGGTGGAGAAAGGAAGAAGAAGAAGAAGAAGAAGAAAGGATGTAGAGAGAAGTGAGAGGATTTGAGAGAGTGAAGGGTCACAAAATGAAAATGAATATGCATGTGGGGGAGGGGGAGGTCGTAGCCTTCATATGGGCATGGGGAGGATATTTTCTTCAATTTGTTGTAATTAAGGGAATAAAATGGTTAATTAAGGGGTTTACTTTTAACAAGACCTAATACTTTTCTTATATAAAGCAATATTATCTTCTATTTTTTCACTTTAGTGATGTTATCAATGCTCTATTGTCTAGTTGACGAAATTTGAATTTTAATGATGTGATTAAGTGCTCTTGCAACTTAATCAACTTGATTAAGTAAGAATTAGTGATTAACACACAAGAACATGATTAACAAAGATTAATTTTGTGATTAAGCTTAATTATCCTTAATTAAACTTGATTAAGCTAATTAAAAATGATTAGTATTTAATTAAGCTATTAAGGGTTTGACTTGCTTAATTAGAGATTATCTAATCTCGATTAAGCATTCTCTTGACTTTTCTCATTAGAGTTAACTCATAAACGCTCTGTTAATCCCTTAATTAAGCCTAAATCTCATAATTTCTCATTAAGTACCTAATTACTCAGGGTTACTGAATAATTTAGCATGATAAGAAATTGAGGATGTTACACTATGACTACATTAGCTAGCCAAGTGGTGAAGTGGATTTCTTTGATAAATCCGGCTTTCAATGACTTTTTGCTTTCCTACATTACTATTTTTTGTTTCTCCAATCAGAACTTCTTTTTCTTCTGTGCCATAGGTTAGACCTTTGGGTTTATGGCCAATTTGTGATAAATGACCCTCAGGTCAAATCTTGCCATATCTTCTGATGCCCATGTGAAAAGATCCAAGTTGGTTTTTTTCAACAGACCAATCAACTTAGCCTTTATGGTGCCTGGTAGTCCGCACCCAATAAAAGTGAACTTCTTGGCAACAATTCCAACCTGAATCTTTTCAAGGTCATCATTTGGATCCGATCTTGCTCTCCTTTTTTTTCATGGGTTGAGGTCCTTCATACTTATGCCTTTACTATAGTTAATTTCCACCGTGTGTACCACTTATGTTCCTTCAATTGTTGCTCCCTTTTGCTTATTCCTTAGCCACTTTATTATAACATTGTCGAGCTTTCTTTTGGTTGGCTTGCATAACTCCAAATTTTGTGGCTAAGACTGGAAACTTTAGTGCAAAATGAGTTGTTAATGCTGCAGCGGTCTTCCAAGTATCATGTGATACAGAGCTTTGAGAATCAATCACTAGGTACCGAACATTAATCGTTTTGATGTTTGGCTCAATTCCAAAGGTTGTCCTATGTTTGATAACTCCAAGGATGTTGACTCATTCTCAAGAGAAACCTACTAAGTCTTTATTATATGGGCAGAGGTTGGATTCGAGTATTTGCATTTTCTGCAAGTTTGAGGCATAAAGAATGTTAGTCGAGCTCCCTTGGTCAACCAGTACCTTCCAATTATGTAATTCCCTATAACCATAGAAATAACCACGAGATCATGTATATTCTAATTAGTTCTTCTAAAATGAAGGTTAGAGAATAAGATTACTAGGTTTAGTGTCTTCAGTGGTTGCAGTGATGTAATTTCCACTGCCATTATAGCTTAGAGATGTCTCTTTCTTACTAAGCATGTTTCTCTGTCTCTTGCGAATCCTCCAGTAATGTAATCTATTACTCCTTGTATCTCTTGTGATTGTTGATTTCTAGGTTCTTCCTCACAACTTGTCTTTGGTGTCTCCCTTCCTAAGCTCTGACTCCTCCACCATCTTTTTCCCATATCTCTATCTCGGCTTTGACTCCTTCTTCACTGAGCAATATATTTGTCCAATAGTTTTTGTCTTGCTAGTCGTTCAATTTGGTCCTTCAGAATAGTATAATCTTTCATGATGTGGCCATAGTTCTTATGGAACTCACACCATTTGCTTCTATCTACTCTAAGGGGAATTTACTTTTTCCCAACATTAGATGGTAGTTTGATAATTCGAGGATTATACACCTCTTTGAGAATAGTCTCCCTTCTTACATTAAGAGGTGTGTACTCATCATAGCTGGACTAAGGGAAGTAGAAGTTGTGCCTCATTTCGTCTTGAAACCTTTTCCTTGGATCAAACTCACCTCTTTTCTAGCTTCTTTTCTCCTATTTCCGACTTTGCCTTAAGTCCTTGGTTTTTCCATTTTTTGTCCAAGCTTCTACTTTCTTCGTCTCTCGGACCTCCTTTATGTTAATATATCTAACTGCTCTTTCTATGAACTCGGCCATGGTCCTGAGCGTAGTGATCGCCAAGGAATCAATAGATGGACCAGCTCATAGTCCTTTCTTGATGGAATGTAGTTCCACACCAGGAGCAAGGTCTTAGATTTTCATGGACACGGCATTAGATTGGTCCAAGTACTCTCTTAATGGTTATTGAGGCCCTTGTTTTATCACGTTCAGAGAATTTGAGGACTTCTTGCAAACTCAGCTTAAGGAGAAGCAATTTACAAATGCTTGTGAAAGCTCAGCAAAGTTGTGGATCAACCCTGCAGGTAGTAAGGAAAACCACAAGAGGGCCGCTTTCTCTAGGAATGCTGGAAGTGTTTGGCAAAGATATGGATCAATGGCTTCATTTACCAGCATCTTGGATTTGAACATGGTCATATGCACTTGAGGATCTCCAATTCCATCATACGGTCTCATCATTGTAGGGAGCTTGAGATTATCTGGAAGAACCACGGACATAATAAATTCTAAGAGTGGCATAGAATATATTGGTAGACCTTGTGTCGTGATCATCTGATATGTTTCATTCCTCCCATGAGTGTTTTGAGTGTTGTTCTGTTCCTCATTTCCAGTAAGGCTGCCATTATTTTGATGACTGCTTGCCTCATTCTCCCTCCTAGCATTTTCTCAATTCATCACTTCCATTTGAGCTGTCAGCTTCTTATTCTGGTCTTGAAGTTAATGGATCATTCGGTATAACCATTCCATGGTAGAAGGTGGTGGGAAATTGTTTGCCTCATTGCCATTGTGCATGTTATGTTAGTTATTGGTGTGCTTAGCCACGTTAATGCTCTAACTCCTTGTGGTGAACATTCACCTATCATGGGGTTAGACTCAGCCCCATGGTCGGTGCCAATGTTTTGACCTGTTTTTGAGGTTGTCTCGAGATGTTCTTTACAAGTTGAGCTCTCATTCATACCTCTGATGGAGGACCTGCAAGGGACTCCAATACTCAAGTCAAAACTTTTTTCCACTTAGGTGTAAGTGAAATGGGATTAGTTACTTACATCTAGCTCTCTCGAGCCCCTTTTTATTCAAGTTCAAATCTCCTCCCTCTTTGCTAAGGCTCCCATATTCTCCTACTTTCATGGGATTCTTTAGTCCTTGGTAACCACCTCAAGTAGTTAGGTCAGTCTGGGACATTGGCTGCTTTTAGATTTATCTGGAGGGAACTCTTCTAAAAGATCGTTGTTAAGTTTCATTTCGGCCAAGCTCTAAGGCCCAAGGAAACAAGTTAGTTAAATTTGTTATATATAATTATATGTTATATTAAATGTTATTTATTACTTAATATTTTCACCATGTACAATTTATTTTTAATAATTAATTATTATTTATTTATATATTTTTATATTATTCTAAATATATATTTATTTATTTCATAATTATTTTTATTATAATAATTTCAAGAATATATAAAAAATCAAATTATGAAAAAAGATCTTATACATTAAAAGCTAATTAGGCCTATTCTGACCTCCCTAGACTTGATTTAGTTATTCATTATTTTGATATATAAAAAGAGTTACAATGGATAAATTTATACAGTACGATATCATCACCAAATAATGGACAAAGGTATAGTATATAGTATTAGTTCATTCTATCATGCCTCATATAGCATGCCAAACACAACCTTGGAGTATTAAATTTCACAAAGCATGCTAGTGCTACTATGTGAATTTTGGTTTGAATAAAATAGTGGCTACAACATTCATCCCAAATAATTAAACTAATTCCATATCATATTTTCCTACTTTAAAGTTTAACTTAAATATGTTTTTAGTTCCTTAAAATATAGTATTTCTAATTTTGGTCCCTAAAAATTTTTCATCTGATTTTAGTCCTTCATTTTTTAAAACATGACCACAATTGATCCTCGATATTAACTTGTTTACGATCGTGGCAAACAAAGATGAAGTCATGTGGTGATGTGGTCCACAATTCATGTCATGTGTCATCATCTTTGCTTGTTAGATCACCACTTAATGAAAGCAAGTTAATGTCAAACACCAATTGCAGTAACATTTAGGAAATAAGGAACAAAAAATTTTTAAAGAACCAAAACAAAAAAATACTATATTTTAAAGGAGTAAAACATATTTAATCTTTAAAATTTTCATTTATAGCTAACCAATTAATATATAAGATGAACAATCTAACAAAATATGTAAAAGGATTTTTCTTTTTCTTTTTTTTTGGGTTAAGCATCGCAGCCATCAGGCGCCATTCAAATGATGCTTAGTTGTAAATTGTAATCTTATATACATGGATGACAACAAACCCAGCAACATGTGCAATGAAAAATATCCAAAAATTGAAAACAAAAAATGCAAACAAATAAATCCAAAAAAAACCCCTTACCAAAAAAATTCTTACCAAAAGTTATACGATTGTGTCACCTCTTTTTTTTTTGGAACTCTCTTGTAACACCCTAGTATGAGTTGTGGTTACCAGTCGATACCGGAGCCTAAGAAATTCTAAGTCTGAACCCTATGTCTCCTTGGAGGGCTATAGAATTGAGGAATTTTCTTAAGATCAAAAGTCCCGGTAATGGTTCCTTGGGCATCAATGAGTTGAAGAGGGATTTTTAACGAATTTTAGGGAATGAATAACCCCTTCGTTTTCAACCCTCAAATTTTTAAAAACACAAGTTTTCGGGGAATTGCACTAAAATCCAAAAGTTGGATTCTGATTCCTAAGGATTTTGAATTTTTAGATATTTTTATTGAATCCAAATGAGAGGTATTCCCTTATTTATATTTATGTTTTAAAGTTAACGGAGAGTAAAGTTAAAGGGGTACAATATCCTGGACCTGGGAAATGACTGCAGAAGAAGGGAACCAAGTTTTTGGAGTTGGTAATCGATTACAGAAGACTTGTAATCGATTACAATGCTCTCTGTATGCCATGGGTTAAAAATTTTTGTGTGTGGTAATCGATTACCAGTTCTTTGTGGTAATTGATTACCACAAGTCAATATATAAGCCGAGACGCATTCCTCTCCCTCATTTCATGAATTACTTTCTCTCTCTACCCTCAAAACTCTCTCCCTTCTCTCTAAAACCCATTTCTCTTCAATTCTTACTCAAATGCTTCAATCTTTCCCTCAAAACTTCATCAAATTACACCATTCTTACTCACTAAATCCCAATTTCTTTCTTTAATCTGAAATCACGTCTTCAACCAAAAATCAACACAATGTGGTCTTGGAGCTTGGAGGAGGCGACACCAAGTTTTCCAAACCTTTCTTCTTCCTTTCCCCTTCTGAAAGGTAATCTTTCAACTCCTTTCCTCTTCTTTTCCTATGAATTACGAATTATTTCCCCTATAGTGAGTTCCTGGAGAGCCCTAGGTTAGAAGAATTAGGAATTTTCATATCTGGGAGTAAAGTAGATTAATCCATAGTCTAAGGGACTGACCTTGAATTAAATTGTTGTATTATTGATAGTATATACCACTGGAGGACTAAATTTGGCTCTCAGAGCTCATGGGATTAGGATTCTGCTATTAGCATTAAGTCTGTGAGTAGATAGTTTATCCCTATCTTAGTTTTAATGTATTTTGTCTATATGCATACATATGCAAATGATTTGATATGTCTTAGTAATATAATTTAAATTTTGGTAGCTTATTTACTTCTACTTGATGACATGAGACAATGACTTGATTTTCGGGAAGAAAATATGATAAATGTTTATTGCATTGGTTTCCTATTAAACTTTGGAAATTATCTTGGTTTTGAAAAGATTTGATATACTTAATGGGTTATGGTCTGGTATGGATTGCTTCGCATCTGATTTATGAATGATTATGTAAAAAGTGAAGTGAAAGGTTTTCGGATCAAATCTTTGGATTTTGTTCACTTTTGATTTATTGAAGTACTAAAGCTTTATTTTTCTTGAAGTTACGATTTTCTTGTTTTATATAAGGTATATTGGTATGTTTTATAAGAATATTTAGTAAATGTTCTGTATAATAGAAAAGAAAGACTTGGGAAAGTCTAGGCCAGGATCTGAAGGCTAACGGCAGTAGGCGTTATGTAACACCCTCCCAAGTACAGTACTATGCTTAAGTCATAGTACCACACCCTGGAGTTGTTACTGTTACCTGAGCGGACCTTATCTGACAACAACTTTGGCCATCTTTGGAACTTCTTGAACTGTCTGGAGACAACACAGAAATAGGTGTGAGAATTATAAATTCTCAGTAGGATTCTCTAATTATCATAAAGAATGTCATCATTGTCATCTCCAGTTTACTTCGGTTTATTAAGAAAAATGTGAACATGCCTTACAAACTATTTAATTTTATAGTTCGAAAATATAAAGTCAGAAGCAAAGCTTATTTTAATCATACACTTGGCATTTGGGAAAAACCCATAAAAATCAATTCATGAATGATATCATGGAGAATAATTGCAACATTTTACAACACACATAGCATTCATATACTGGGAACATAACATATGCACATAGCTTAACTTGTACGTGAATTCATGCATATACATAAAATTTACTTTTCTTTCTTCATCTTTCTTTTTCATCATAAAGTCTTTACATGCCACATTCCAGAGTATGATCGCCATGTCATACCCCATCAAAGCGTGATCGTCATGTCACGTTCCTTAGGAATATGGGATCTTGCTTTGGTACTTACACTAGCTGGGTCGATGCCATGCCTCATGTGAGTGGGGTACTTGCATATACTTTAATCTTTTAGTCTTTAGTCTTTAATCTTTACCTTTTACTTGGCACACCTAGGCGTTATGTATCGCTGTCCCTAGGGTGCTGTTACTGCCTTTAGGTAGCCTGGCCTTGGAGGGAGCTCGTCAGCTTAGCTCGTGACTATTGTCACACCGACTCACCCGCAAGGGGACCCACGTGCCTCTAGTCTTGGAGGGATCTCATTCTGGCCACGTGCCTCTAATTGAAGGGATCTCTTCTGGTCACGTACCTCAAAATCGAGGGATCTCATCTGACCATGTGCCTTCAATATAGAGAGATCTCATCTGACCACGCGCCCCAAGGTAGAGGGATCTCATAGTTTTAGCTGCCTTCACAAGGAGGGATTCAAAGTGCACTGCCTCCAAGTGAAGGGATTCATATCTTTATCTTTTAACTGCCTTCACAGGGAGGGATCTTAATTAACTGCCTCCGAGTGAAGGGATTTACATTCATTATACTTAGGCTTTGTCATTCTCACATATGGTCATGCATAGGCATGCTAAATGTACTCATACATATGCTTCCTCCTTTATTTTCATATACGTCATAACTTGTATCATATTTAAATTTACCCTTGCATATAAACATTTCTAGTTCCATAAACTTTTGCCGTAAGTCCGGTAGCATAATGGATTAGTTTCGTCTCCCTATGAATAGTGCCAGTTCACAGACAATTTAGTCATAGCAATATAATCCATCTAACATATATATATATATATCAATGTAAAACTAGCAATCCTCAACTCAAACCTTATGTATCCATTGACATTTGTGTAACCATCAATTTGGCCATTCTGCCAATCTTACTTAGTTCTGCCCGAATTTTGTATAATCTGCCTTTACCTCTATTCAACTCATTTAAATCTGAAATTTGGATATGTCATAGTTCTATGTGTCTATTTTCTAACCTCTTTGGTCCCATATCATTTTTATTAATAACACTCAAGATATTTAACTTTTGCCTCAGCCTGTTCAGTCACTGGCCCGAATTACACTCTTGGAAGTATAAATTCACTAAAAATCGAAACTAACCTCAAATCATACGAAAATGATGCCATAACAAAGGTAACAGGACAACCTTTCATTTGCCACAAGTTTCATTCCATTTGCTTTAGTATAACTCGAGTTATAAGTCCTGAAAGTTCACCTTCCTGAACTACCCTGTTTTGGCCTGGATTGAACATAGGATAACTTCCCCAAATCACTGGAAACAATTGGGACCATAACAAACTCGAAAATTCATATTGGGATGTTGCCCTATGTATAAGCTTTCTAAAGTTAATTTTGCTCAATTTGGAGTTGTATAGGGTGAGTTACACCCTCCTCAAGCCACCTTGCCTGGATGAAAGTTCTGGTTCCTAGGTCAAACTTAAAAAATTTATATCTCTCTCAATACTAATCCAATGACCTTATATTATATATCAATGGAAAGCCTTGAATGTCTACTTTCATCTAAAAATAGTTTCATCAGATTTAACTGCCTATAGGCGGAGCCGTACACTCCGCCGTACAGACTGCCGTGGAATTCCTCAACTAGACAGCATCCCAAACTTTCACTTCTTCTAGTTTTCTTCCTCTAACCTTAACTCCAACTCAAAATTCCATATTAATCCAATCATAATCCATCATAATACATTTAATAACTCATCAAATACATGAAGAAGAATACAAGTTCATACAGCCATAGGATAAATAATTCAAGAATAGAAGTAGAATCCTACCTCTTTGGAGTGTGATCCTACTGAATTTGAGTTTGGATTGATGAAACCTTGATAAATCTTGGAGATTTGATAGAGTAGATTGTGAGGGAGAAAAGAAGAAGAAAGTTGGAGCAAGAGGAAGAGAAGGAGGCGTAGATTAGCTGGGAATGAGGAGGGAAGTCCGACTTAAATACATGAGAGTTATGGTGTTGATTGGTTGGAGTTTTGTGGTTGAAGTTCGGCCATGTCTCTCACTTTTGTGGCCAAATTACTCTCCACGTCGTCCCCAAAGTGAGACTCGCTTCCATTCTATCTGAGCTCGAAACTCGTCTCCAACATGCTTGAGATCGGAACTCGTGCCATTTAACTTGAGCTTGGAGGTGAAGCCAGATGTCGGAACTCGTCCCATCTTGTTTGTGACTTGAGGGAATCTTGTCTGGTTTATTCGAAACTTGGAAGCAAGGTTGGAGGTCGGAAGTCATACAGCTCGCAACCATATAATCTCAGAACTCCCTAGTTGAACTCGGGAATGTCAATGCTGGATATAAACTCGGATATCGAGACTCGAGTATGACTGGAAATCAACTCAAAGATCCGATCTCACGTCCATTAACTCGTAGGTTGGGAATCGTGTGTCATTATGGTTTGAACAATCAACCATGAAGTCGGAAATCGTATCCCTTTGTGTTTGAAGCATAAGATCAGAAATCGTAAGTTATGCCATTTCATTTGGGATTTGGAGATGAAGTCGGAGGCCAGAGCTATGACCATTTCGGTGAGATTAGGTTGGAAGTCAGTAAAGTTAAGCCAGTGAATTAACAAAGTCGGAAATCGAAAAATGTGTAAGGAGGTCGGAAATCGGGACATTACATTACCCCCCTCCTTAAAAAAAAATTTTGTCCTTAAAATTTAATTACAAAACCAACTATTTGTTATCATAAAAGTTTGAAGAAAAGGTCACACACAAGCATACTGAAGCTGAACAAACATAGTCAAAGAAAATGCAGTTGACCTAGTTATATAATTTAACATAACGTAGTTAACAAAAAGAGGATCTTTGTCCTAGGTTATCTCTAATCCTTGCGATGACTCGTCTGGGATGTCGCCTCCTCCGCGTTTATAGTGAAGACTCTCCCTGAACATTGTGGTTTAAGAGTTGGTGGTTGGTTTTCAGGGCATTCTCTGATCATATGTCCTGGCTTGCCACACGTGAAACATACATTCTATCCGGCCCGACAAGGCCTTCCTCCATGATACTTTCCACACTTAGAGCACGCTTGCCCTGCGCTTGGCTCCTGAAATAGTCTATCCCCACGTCCATTAAATTGATGCAGTTTCTTTGGTGGTGAGGCATATTCAAGTTCCTGGTTTTTAGGTGCAGGCCTCTTTCCATGAGTATTAGACTGGGAATTCTCCAATTTCTTATTATAATCTTCCACAAGTCTGCACTTGTTTACCAAGGTAGGAAAATCCCTAATCTCCATAGGGCCTATTGTAGCGAGGATATCTTCCCTCAGTCCGCCTTCAAATTTTACACACTTCCACATCTCATCTGGATTTCGCTGATAGATTGTGGAAAACTTACATAACTCCACAAACTTAGCGATGTACTTTGACATGCTATTGCTTCCCTAGCGGAGTTGCATAAATTCCAATACCTTGGCATTTCGAACTGATGGAGGAAAGTATTTCTGGTAAAAAGCATCCTTGAACACAATCCAAGTGATTTCCATCTAAGATTCTTCTAATAGCCATTTCACACCATTCCACCAGAATTCTGCGTCTGCTTCAAGCATATAAGTGGCAAATGCTATTTTCTGGCGATCTGTACAATCCAAAATAGAGAAAACCTTTTCCATTGCCTTAATCCATTCGTCAGCCTTGTCAGGGTCGAAAGCTCCTCTAAAGCTAAGGGGGTTTGCTTTTCTGAATTCCGTGAACTTGAAATATTCCAGGTCTAATCCTAGGCCATGTGGATTTCCTACATGGCTGGCCTCGGGCCGCCTACCCAACTGGTCCATCATTTGATGAGCTGCAGCGGCTTGCTCCCGCATGGCATGAGCCATTTCATGCATCGTGTCCATAAAATTAGCAGGATCTTCTGGAGTGGGTACAGTTCATGGCCTACCACGCCCTCTGGAAGCCATTAGTTCCTAATCACACGCAATAAAACATTGAGTTGATCAGGCTCAATAATAAGTTAAGTCTGACAGCAACTAATAACATTCACAGTTAGGCGGTCATGCATATCTTATCCGGACAGATAAGATTTGTCACATGACATTTTCTAAAGATTCCAGAGTGCACTGGAAACGTAGTCAATCCAAATCCTCAGGTCCGGGGAGGATCGAACTGCACTGATACCATTAATGTAACACCCTCCCAAGTACAGTACTATGCTTAAGTCATAGTACCACACCTTAGAGTTGTTACTGTTACCTGAGCCGACCTTATCTGACAGCAACTTTGGCCGTCTTCGGAACTTCTTGAACTGTCTGGAGACAACACAGAAATAGGTGTGAGAATTATAAATTCCCAGTAGGATTCTCTAATTATCATAAAGAATGTCATCGTTGTCATCTCTAGTTTACTTTGGTTTATTAAGAAAAAGGTGAACATGCCTTACAAACTGTTTAATTTTATAGTTCGAAAATATAAAGTCCGAAGCAAAGCTTATTTTAATCATACACTTGGCATTTGGGAAAAACCCATAAAAATCAATTCATGAATGATATCATGGAGAATAATTGCAACATTTTATAACACACATAGCATTCATATACTGGGAACATAACATCTGCACATAGCTTAACTTGTATGTGAATTCATGCATATACATAAAATTTACTTTTCTTTCTTCATCTTTCTTTTTCATCATAAAGTCTTTACATGCCACATTCCAGAGTATAATCGCCATGTCATACCCCATCAAAGCGTGATCGCCATGTCACGTTCCTTAGGAATATAGGATCTTCCTTTGGTACTTACACTAACTGGGTCATGCCATGCCTCATATAAGTTCTGACCCCTAAACTCATACTAGCTGGGTCGATGCCATGCCTCATGTGAGTGGGGTGCTTGCATATACTTTAATCTTTTAGTCTTTAGTCTTTAATCTTTAGCTTTTACTTGGCACACCTAGGCGTTACGTATCGCCGTCCCTAGGGTGCTGTTACTACCCTTAGGTAGCCTGGCCTTGGAGGGAGCTCGTTAGCTCAGCTCGTGACCATCGTCACACCGACTCACCCGCAAGGGGACCCACGTGCCTCTAGTCTTGGAGGGATCTCATTCTGGCCACGTGTCTCTAATTGAAGGGATCTCTTCTGGTCACGTGCCTCAAAATCGAGGGATCTCATCTGACCATGTACCTTCAATATAGAGAGATCTTATTTGACCACGTGCCTCCAAGGTAAAGGGATCTCATAGTTTTAGCTGCCTTCACAAGGAGGGATTCAAAGTGCACTGCCTCCATGTGAAGGGATTCATATCTTTATCTTTTAACTGCCTTCACAGGGAGGGATCTTAATTAACTGCCTCCGAGTAAAGGGATTTACATTCATTATACTCAAGCTTTGTCATTCTCACATATGGTCATGCATAGGCATGCTGAATGTACTCATACATATGCTTCCTCCTTTATTTTCATATACGTCATAACTCGTATCATATTTCAATTTACCCTTGCATATAAACATTCCTAGTTCCATAAACTTCTACTGTAAGTCCGGCAGCATAACAGATCAGTTTCGTCTCCCCATGAATAGTGCCAGTTCACAGACAATTCAGTCATAGCAATATAATCCATCTAACATATATATATATGTATATATCAATGTAAAACTAGCAATCCTCAACTCAAACCTTATGTATCCATTGACATTTGTGTAACCATCAATTTGGCCATTCTGCCAATCTTACTTAGTTCTGCCCGAATTTTGTATAATCTACCTTTACCTCTATTCAACTCATTTAAATCTGAAATTTGGATATGTCATAGCTCTATGTGTCTATTTTCTAACCACTTTGGTCCCATATCATTTTTATTTATAACACTCAAGATATTTAACTTTTGCCTCAGCCTGTTCAGTCACTAGCCCGAATTACACTCTTGGAAGTATAAATTCACTAAAAATTGAAATTAACCTCAAATCATATGAAATTGGTATATGAAAGATAACAGGACAACCTTTCATTTGCCACAAGTTTCATTCCATTTGCTTTAGTATAGCTCGAGTTATAAGTCCTGAAAGTTCACCTTCCTGAACTACCCTATTTTGGCCTGGATTGAACATAGGGTAACTTCCCTGAATCACTGGAAACAATTGGGACCATAACAAACTCGGAAATTCATATTGGGATGTTGCCCTATGTATAAGCTTTCTAACAAAGTTAATTTTGCTCAATTTGGAGTTGTATAGGGTGAGTTACACCCTCCTCAAGTCACCATGCCCGGATGAAAGTTCTGGTTCCTAGGTCAAACTTCAAAAAGTCATATCTCTCTCAATACTAATCCAATGACCTTATATTATATATCTATGGAAAGCGCTGAATGTATACTTTAATCTAAAAATAGTTTCATCGGATTTAACCGGCTGTAGGCGGAGCCGTACACTCTGTCGTACGAATTGCCGTGGAATTCCTCAACTAGACAGCATCCCAAACTTTCACTTCTCCTAGTTTTCTTCCTCTAACCTTAACTCCAACTCAAAATTCCATATTAATCCAATCATAATCCATCATAATACATTTAATAACTCATCAAATACATGAAGAAGAATACAAATTCATACAGCCATAGGACAAATAATTCAAGAATAGAAGTAGAATCCTACATCTTTGGAGTGTGATCCTGTTGAATTTGAGTTTGGATTGATGAAACCTTGATGAATCTTGGAGATTTGATAGAGTAGATTGAGAGGGAGAAAGGAAGAAGAAAGCTGGAGCAAGAGGAAGAGAAGGAGGCGTAGATCAGCTGGGAATGAGGAGGGAAGTCCGACTTAAATACATGAGAGTTGTGGTGTTGATTGGTTGGAGTTTTGTGGTTGAAGTTCGGCCATGTCTCTCACTTTTGTGGCCAAATTGCTCTCCATGTCGCCCCCAAAGTGAGACTTGCTTCCACTCTATCTGAGCTCGGAACTCGTCTCCAACATGCCTGAGATCGGAACTCGTGCCATTTAACTTGAGCTTGGAGCTGAAGCCGGATGTCGGAACTCATCCCATCTTGTTTGTGACTTGAGGGAATCTTGTCTGGTTTTATTCGAAACTTGGAAGCAAGGTCGGAGGTCGGAAGTCATACAGCTCGCAACCATATAATCTTGGAACTCCCTATTTGAACTCGGGAATGTCAATGCTGGATATAAACTCAGATATTGGGACTCGAGTATGACTGGAAATCAACTCAAAGATCCGATCTCACGTCCATTAACTCGTAGGTTGGGAATCGTGTGTCATTCCAGTTTGAACAATCAACCATGAAGTCGGAAATCGTATCCCTTTGTGTTTGAAGCATAAGATCGAAAATCGTAAGTTATGCCATTTCGTTTGGGATTTGGAGATGAAGTCGGAGGCCGGAGCTGTGACCATTTTGGTGAGATTAGGTCGGAAGTCGGTAAAATTAAGCCAGTGAGTTAACAAAGTCTGAAATCGGAAAATGTGTGTAAGGAGGTCGGAAATCGGGACGTTACACGTTAGCTCTGGGTGCACCTAGGAGGTTGTATTTCATGGCCACTCAAGGGAGTGGTGTGTGCCTAATATTCATGGCCATACATATAGTGTGGTGCGTGCCTGATATTCACGGCCACTGGAAAAGTGGTGCATGCCTGATTACGGGATTCACATGAAGGAAAAGTCACCTAAGTGTGATTTCTGCCTGATTATCCTGGAATAGATGAACTCTATTTTTGGAAAAGAAAATTTGGATAATATTTGAGTAAGATTTCTATTTTAGTTTTGTTGTACATATTATTGTATCACCTTAATACCTATAAGTTTGTACTTTGTCTCATGTGGGTTAGGGATACTCTATCTCTCACTGAGTTTCTCAAAACTCACCCCGTGGTTATTATATTCTTTTCAGATACAAGTTCAGACTTGGGAGCTGACCCTTCTGCTTAGCATCATTAGATTCTTATTTTGGTGAGGCCTCAATAGTAAGGGACCTGATTTGTAATTCTGTTTCAGTTGTAATCTTAGTATGTAGCTCCATAGTGCTACAGGCAGGCCTTGACCTGATTATATTGATTATGTTGTAATTTACTTGTTTATAATATGTTGTTGGATTTCCTAAAGGATTTGGTTTTCTAAATAATTTAATGTTATGTATTTTGGATGAATACTTGTATATACAAATATATATATATATATATATATATATATATATATATATATATATATATATATATATATATATATATATATATTTCATTGTTATACTGTGTGTTGAGGGGTGTACTCTGAGAATACCTGGATCCTTGATGGAAGATTGTGTTTGTTTATCTTGCAGGGTAACCTTTTGTAATTGGGCAATATCCTGATTACAAAGGGGACTCTGTCGAAATTTTTATAAAAATTCTGTGGTGGAAGGCTTGCGTGGGGACTTGTCCCTATGCGTCGGTCATGGCCCAGGTTGGGTCGTGACATCTCTATTGGCGAGGGGCAAAAGAACAAACATCCTCATACAAGCATGTTGATCTTAGATAGTACAGAATCTATAACAAACAACAATCATATCTTCCTATTAAAAATACATTTCACCACTTTCCATTTTTTTTTTTAAATCTAAGTGTAAGCATATTTTTTTCTCCTAAACTAAAAAAAGCCTAAAAGTGAAACTTATTGTATTTGCTTGTTTGAAGAAGACAACTATAATGGTCTCATTAGCATACAGTTCTGTTAAAAATCCTTCCCATAAGGAAACCTAATTATTCAAACTCAAATAGAATTCTAAAATAAACTTAGAGTAGCAAAATCTAATATAGTTCCCCAACTTATCACATGTTAGAGTTCAAAATACTAATTTCAAACTATTTCAATCATGCTATCTCATACCAACCTGAAAATAGCTCACGGGAATCAATATCATAATTTACTTAATCGAAATCCATAAGCTCTATACTCCAAGTTCATAATATCAATTCTAAACCTCATACTGGTTTTGAAACCTTTTAATAATCAAATTTCAAGTAGTAACTTAAATCAATACATGAAATCATTAAACTAAACCGGAGCATTGAAGAGTAAATTCTTCAAAATACTTGTCTTACCTACGAATATACAAAATTAGATAACATAATAGTAGTTTAAGGGTCATTAAGGTTAGGTTAAAATATTGAGTAAACTGCATCCCTCGTATAGTATATATATATATATATATATAAAGGGCATATGACATGAGAGGAATAGTTTATTATGAGAGTGAAAGAAACAAATCTGAGCCATATAATCATACATGAATGGTCAAGATTTAAAGTTATTTAAAAGTTATATGATCATTTCAAAAAGTCACATTACTTTATATTTTAATCTTAACCATTTATATAAGATCCAATAGTCAAGATTTGCTTTTCTCACTCTCACAATTAATTACTCCTCTCATTTGATCCTCTCCCTATATATATATGTTATAAGTATACTATAACTCACAGACTAAACCAAGAAGGAATGATCGAAGATTATGGCATCCCATAGCCTTGGTTGCTACCCAAGGGAATTCAGCATAAAAAATATCACCATTCACATGTCAATTAGCTAGGGATGTCACCCGTACAGGGTGGGCGCAGGGAGTGCCTCCCCGCTCCCTATCCCGCTACCCCTAATGCTCCTCGTCCCTATCCCCAATCCCTATGGTGGAAGGCTTTTCCCTCCCATCCCCCATTCCTTACTTCCCCGTCAGTCCCTACGAGGCCCTGCAGTAATTTTTTTTTTGTTAAAAAAAAACAAAAAATTGAAGAAGAAAAAGAGCAACAATAATAATGACACATCTAAGACTGAGAAGCGGAAGAACAACAACAACAAAATAGTAGAACAACTAAAATAACAATAGTTCAAAGAACAACAACAACAACAACAACAACAGTAGTGCTTCTACAGAAAAAAGAAGAAGCAATAGCAGTACAACTCAACAGAACAACAACAACAGCAGCAATGGTAAGGGGATGCTTTGCAGTGGAACGACAAAGAAGAAGAAAAGGGGAAAGAAGAAAAGGAGTCAAATGACATTAAACACAAAGTAAAAGTAAAAGAATCAGAGGGTGATAACTAATATTGAGAGATTAGTGATTAGTAGTGTGAGAGTAGAGGGTAGCATCAGAGAATAGGTATATATAAGTGTGAAATGACCTAAAAGTATTGTTATATATAAATATAATAAATATTTATTAAGGATAATATTGTCTTTTTACACATGCGGGATCCCTGATCCCCGCCTCCATCCCCATCCCTGTGGGGGGAAGATCCCCGACTGCGGAGCCCCCGAATAGGGCAATCTCCACGAGGATCTCTGCCACATGGGGATTTTTGACATCCCTACAATTAATCTATAAAGCCAAGAATTAACCCAAGATACCTCTTTTCACTAAGAGGTAGTATGTAACATCCTCCTTTGTACAGTACTATGCTTAAGTCATAGTACCACACTTAAGAGTTGTTACGGTTATCTGAGCGGGCCTTAACTGACAACAACTTCAGCCGTCTTCGCAACTTCTTGAACTATCTGGAGATAATACGGAAATAGGATTGAGAATTTAAAATTCTTAGTAGGATTCTTTAACTATTATACATAATGTCATCGTTGTTATCTCCAGTTTGCTTGGCATTTGGGAGAGTCCATACAAAGTCAATTCATGAATTTTACTATGAACAATAACTGCAACATATTAAAATGCATATAGCATCAATATACTGGAGACATAACATCTGCACATGCCTTTACTTGTATTTGAATTTATACAGATACATAAAATTTACTTTTCTTTCTTTTTCTTTCCTCTTCAACAATAGCGGCAACAACATCATCGAATCAAAGTGGTCAAAGTATTATTGTTGGTGATGTTGATGATGAGTTGATCATATGAATTTGGTAAATTCTGAAGTAGAAGCTCCACATGTTCATTTTCTACTATTTGACATTCTATGGCTATCAGTTGTGAAAATAACATTTTCAAATTGTTGATGTGATCCATCACTAAAATGAATTCACTCATTTGAAGAGTATAGAGTCTCTTCTTAAAAAATATTCTATTGTGAAATGACTTTGCCTTGTATCATTTGGTAAGAACATTCCAAATTTCCTTTGCTATCTTTTTCTCTAAGATACTGGACAACACTGAATCTACCATTGCAAGATGCAAATTAGCAATAGCATTGCCATCCATCTCCTTCCGCTTGTCATCAAAGATCCTGTGGGTTTTCCGTTAATTGCATCTAAGCAATTTTCCTTCCTCAAAATTGCCTTGATCTTTAGTTTCCATAGGGAGAAATTACTCCCACTAAACTTCTCAATCTCAAATTTTGTTGCCATGGTTCTGACATCGATCTACTCCTCTGCTGCTGATAGTGAACAAAACCAGGTTATGATACTATTGTTAGGTACCAAAGTTAAGGCATAAAATAACACAACTAAAATTTGGAGATGAGATAAGGTGGAACTAAACCAAATATTTTTGGCAAAAAAGGAATATCTTTACAATGACTAAGTGAAAAAATTACAATATCTCAATATATAAAAAGAGAACAATAACATTCTCTTATATATGGAGAATACAAACACACAAGAAAATACTCATAGAAGAGACCTAATATTTTTTCTCTCTTCGAGACACTCACTCACATTTTGTAACTCTTGCTCTCTCGATTATATTGTGGTGCATTACAAATGAATGGCACCACCACCTAATTATAATGAATGGTGGCATACAAGCATGCTTAATAATAAAGCAAAAACAACTTGCTTCAACCAATTATGCGGTTTATCAAGTTGTCAATTTGTTGGACAACTCTAGAGTGCTCCCTTTGACTTGTTGACCATATAATCCACCGCCTTTGAATTTGCTTCTTGAATCAACCATTCACTACACCCACTTGTTTCAAGTTGATCACCACTAATGGCCATGCAAAACAACTTGCACAATTTGGCTTGCTCTTCAACATTCTAAGGCAAATTAATTTGGCTTTATCTTTGACCATTTTTTAACATTCTTGCAAAATCTGGCTTGCACCACCAATGAAGCTTATGGATAAGAAAATTTTAACTGGAATTCTTCCATGCAAATTGGCTTCTACTAGGTTCTAATTGATTCTTACACCATCGTATAACTAACCACCAAAAATTGACTTTAATGTATTCAAAGTAGGCATGTACTTACGTGGGTGCACTAAAGGTTAGTGGAATGAATACAAAGAAGGGGATTGCTAATTCAATAACATAGTTTTTGGAGAATGGTTGGTTAAAGAGTTTTTTAAAATCTTATTTAGCTATTTTGAAAATCAATCTTTGAGTTGGCTTGACTTGTTTGAAGTTACCTTACTTTGAGTCAGATAAATTTTGAGTCAAGTTAAGTTAGGCCAAAATTTAATAAGAAAAAAAATCATACTTTATTTATTCTAATCTACTTATTTTGTTTGAATATTCAAACCATCTCGTCAAACTTGACCCAATTTGTCACTCTTATTTAAGTTATGACTTATAAGGATAGTCAAAGTAATTCGATACCTGTTCCTTTTAATAAGATTTCAGGTTTAAGTCTTGTAGATAGAAGAAAACTAGTGTTATAAGAGTTTTATCACATAGTGGGCCGATCTGATCAAGTTAGATTAACTGGAGTATAATAGGCTTCAAATACTAGTGGTTAAGACAAAAAATAATACAAATAATAACCACCTACACTTATAGTAATAGTAGTAGTAGTAATAATAATAATAATAAATCCTAACACATGAGAGCTAGATTTTTCAATCGATTATGTCCAAGTTCATGGTGACCTAGCAATGCAATCTGCTAATTTTGGCTCCTTGATGAGTTCAAAAGCCGATCAGGCGTTGGGTGGATAATCCAAGCTCGGAAATGGACTTGTTGAAGTGATTAACTATGCAAGGCGTTACTAACTTAAGTATTGAGTTGTTCCTCTTAGTTTCAGACAATGCTGACAAAGAACACACAAGGAAATAGTTGATGTTTACGAAGTGCCAGCACTTGTACGAAGGAGAGATTCTTAGTTGCTCCTAGAATCTTACAGCAAGAAAAGGTGTTCACAGCTAAAAAAAAAAAAAAATTTCTTGTTGAGAGCAGCTAAGAATTTGTCATATTTATATATATTCTAATTCTAATATATCAGTTGTTTGTGACATATATATACACGTTTGTGAGGTAGCATAAGAATAGCTCAAGCTCTTTAGGTTCCCAAAAGGATGTGTCGTAGGGTTTACTGCGGGAAGTGCGGTAAGTATTCATGGGAGGGATGCGGCAAGCACGTGACCGCGGTTTACCAAAAGATAGAGGAGGGAAATCATTGCATGTGCCGCTCCTGGCCTGGCGTTGTCATACGCTCCTCTGAGCAACAAACACAAACGCAACCAAGCATTCCACCCCAAGGTACAACCTTATTTTTGTATTTTTGTATTGTTGAATTATTGGTATATATGAAGGTAAAACACTATACTAGGGTTTGTTTGATTAGAATAAAAATGGGATGAAAATTTTTATAGATAAGCTTTATGTTCACAATTAAAAAATTGTGAACTTTCTTTGCTCTAACTAAACTACTTTTTATTGCGTTTATAGTGAATGGCATAGCTAATATGCATTATTTTAAGACATAATGTACATCAATTATTGAACTCGATGGGACACTTGAGAAAATACCAAATAGCTGATTACAATGGCAGAAATTATTAAAATATAAAATGGTTTGCAGCAAAAAGAACGTTACGTTGTCTAGCGAACATGCAAAGTGTACTAAAGTAGTAGCGTATAAAGATGAAATTGACTTTTTCCAAATGTTTGTTTCTGCAGGCAATGGGATTCCTCGAATTCTTGAAGCAGCCGCGGATGGTGGCCTGAAGTAAATGTTCTACTTTGATGGTGGGTGGGTTATAGGATAGAGAAAGACATGCAGAGAGAGAGAGAGAGAGAGAGATCTGGATTTCTCGATACCCTCATATATTACTCTTTTTCTTTTCTTTTATTTTTCTCTTTTTGTTTGACGTGGATACCCTTATATATTTCTAGAAAGTGTTAAGATTGATATATAATAATGTAATGTAGAGAGGGTGGTCAAGTTAAACTGACTCCCATATTAACCTGCATGCTTTCCTATGCTAATGGTTCAATTAATAAAGAATGAATTCTTCTGTTCTTGTGCTGAGTGTTAAAATGCTTCACCTTGGTAAAGTTTTGGATTTAACTATTATTATATTTTATTCTATATCATGCTTTTGTGCTCACTTTTTTAACCCGTGCTTTGTAAATGTTTTTTATGTTCTCGAGCGAGCAAGAGAGAGAGAGAGAGAGTGTGTGGCGGGGGAAGTTGAGGAAGGGAGGGAAGGACATTTGAAATTTTAGGTGAGATTACAATAGTCTGATTTGAATACATTATTAATATAAAAATTATTTACCATATTGTATTACTATATTATTAGAATTATAATTTTATGGCCAGACCAACCACAAACCTAAAAATCGAAAAATCCAATTTTCACATAGGTTCAGATCTTGCTCAATACACAGATTTTCTTCGATTTGTTAAAATCAGTCAAATTCGGGTGATTTGATGACCCGTATTGAATTTTCTATCTTCAGTTTACTATTTTGTTTAAATGAAAGTTTTAAAAATGCTACTCGTATGATTTGAACATCGTTCATATATGAAACTTTTGTGGTGAAGTGGTTATATTGGACGATGTGTTATTTTGTTATCAAATCTTTAATTTATATTATTATCCATGCAATATAATTTTTAAACAATATTTACTAACTATTACCACCATTAATTCAATTACATCATATATTTTTTTCTTTCGTAAGTATTCTTTTAATGTAGTAATTTTATATAGTCTGTTGTATGAAGTACTCTTTTATATAATAATTTTTTTTATTTTCTTCTTTACTCAAATTTTTGGCTTAATCGCTTGACTTACAGTTTAGATTGCTTATCCGGTTACCTAGCCTTCTATCCGAGACGGCCTTCCTCAGTCTAAATTAGATAATTATGAATTAAATAATTTAATATTTTGAAGTTTTTTATTAATTGTATTTTGAAGTTATTCTTAATATAATTATTTTTTCTAATAATATTAGAATAAAACATGTTTTTAGTCTCTATATATAATTTTTATTTTCAATGTAATTATGTATAATTATTTTTTATTCTGTCTCTACCATTTATTGGTGTTTCAATAATATGGTGAGCTTGATATAAAATTGTTTTTGTATATAAGAATTCAACCCAAAATAAGTGATATTTATAGCGGAAATAAATTAAAAATGAGTGTTATATTTCGAGACAAAAACTTATATAATTTTAGTCTCTATATACGATATTCATCTTTAATTTGATGCTTATGTTTGATTAAATTATAACTCAAACAAATAATGTTGCAATCGTAATGAATAATAGGGATTATATATATATATATATGTCACGATCTAACTTAAGTCGTGACCGGCGCATAGGGACATACCCCTAGCAAGCCTACTTTAGACTTTATTCTACTAGAAAATCGGGCAGAGTCTCCTTTGTATTTAGGACTATTTCCAAATAAAAATCCTCGCCCTGCATAAAACACATAAACATGCAAACTCATTGGGGATCCAGGCATTCTCCGAATGCACCCCACAGCACACACAATAAGAATTTAAATCATAATCACTTATAAAAAAATATGTTTACATAACTATTCAAGAAGCTTAAATACATAATCATTGAGATTAAACTAATTACAACTCAAAACAATTTACATATAACAACATAAGACCCAACACAGGGAGGACCCTGCCTGTAGGTTAATGGAGCACTTCTAGAGATTTTACAATTAAACTTAGATGCTGAAACTTCTAATTAGCTGTGGAAACTTGAGCACAATCTTGCACCTGTCTAAAAACATGAAAAGGAAGAAGGAGTGAGTCATAGACTCAATGAAGGATAATATATCTATAACAAGGGTGGGACAAGCCGATGCACAACATTTGCAAAACAATAACTTTATAAGTTTCTTAAAAACCTCGTACCACATTTGCTATTGGAAATACTTCGTCTGTGTATATCAAATGCCATAAGATTTTCAGTAAACCTATAAAATTCATTAAATCACCTTTTTAATTCGACTAGATAATAACTTCATTATAAACATATATATAGGCATAATACTTTTAAATCTAGCTTAAATAAATCATAATAAAGCTTAAGGGAGGATCCTATTTCAGAAATAGCTGCCTGACTGGGTGGCCCTGTGGCCTAACTCCAGCAGTAAATGATAACTTCACGCCTATGCGTGTCTATATATTCCGGATATGTCATTAAACATGCAAGGCTAGCAATCCTCTGCTAATTTGGGTTACTCAAGGTGCACCAAGGCTAATGCTGTTGCCATTAGCAAACAGTTCTGCTATAGTTCCCTCCCCCTTGAAAATCTTTGCTCATTTCTAATTTGTTATCATTAAAATTCCTTAATAACTTTACTCCGGATATCAAGTCTGGATTCTAAATACATTGCTTAAGCTTTTAAAACATTAACATTTCATAATTCTCAACATATCAAGCTTTTTTTAAAAATAAACAAACATCAATGTGAAAATGATTCATAGAAATCAATATTAAGCTTACTTCAGAGAAATCTATAATTTTTAAACATCATATATATCAACTTCAAGCCTTTATATAGCTAACATCTAATAACTTGAAACCATATCTTTCTCTAGCAAACTGTTCAAGTATCAAAATTCACTTTTAAGGTGTTTGTCCTACACACATACATAATCATATATATATATATATATAGAAAAGAGTAATATCTTTTATCTTTCAAGAATTCACTAAGGTCATCGTTAAAATGCTATTTCAATTTCTTTGATCTTTAATAACTTAAACCACAAACATAACATTTATGAAATCATGGATATACTTAAAACAAAATATAAATTATACATATATTTAAAACAAACTAGCTATAAATATGTTATCCACTCACCGCCTATACTTGGAAAGGACGAAGCTCAAACTCTGCGATACCTTAGAGCCGCTAAGAGATTTTGGAGAGCGTCTAACATGACAAATATAACTATTAGACTTTTACAGCATAACTATTCTAAGAATTTACTACGATGAGCTCCATAAGGCAAAAACCCCCAATTTCTAGAACCCTAACCCTTCCTTCATAACCTTAAACATGGAATTTATGAAAAAAACTAGCTAATCTATAGTCTAATAAAGAGGGTTAAGCTCAAGAATTACCTTAGAGAGCAGAGGAAGGTGGTGGGTCTTCTCCCACCATCACTTTCTCTCACTAGAAGATAAGAAAGAGAGCTCCAAAGAGAGAATCAACCTCCAAAACTTGGACAATGATGAGGAAATGATGGATTTTGGTGATAGATTGAGTAAAATGGGTGAAGGATTGATGGAATCCATAAGGGAAGAAGAAGGATGAGAGAGGAAGGAAGAGAGAGAGAGAGATTGGTGAAGAATGAGAGAGAAGCTTCGAGCTTCTTCTTTTAATTACGTCCAATCTACCAGACTGGCGCCTGGCGCGCCCACCTGAAATCAAGATCACTTCCTTGGGCGCCTAGGCACCCAGTCTCTACTTTTTTTTTTTTTTTTTCTTCTTCTCTTCCAAACACTTCTCAAACATCAACATATACTTATTTACATTTCTTAATTTTAAGTTAATATTTTATTCTCCATTAACTTTAAAACATAAATGTAAATAAGAGAATATCCTCCATTTGAATCCAATAAAAATATTGGAAAAATCAAACTCCTTAAGAATCAAAATCCAACTTTTGGATTTTAATACAAACTTTTGAAAACTTGAATTTCCTTAAACTTTAAGCTTGAAAACGAAAGGGTTAATAACTTCCAAAAATTCGTTAAAACTCGTTCTTCAATTCTGTGATATCTAAGGAATAATTACCGGGACTTTTGATCCCATGAAAATGTCCCAATCCTATAGCCCTCCAAGGGGGCACAGGGTCCAAACTTAGAGCTTTCACAGGGTCCGACAGAACAAAGTGTCACAATTCGTGTGACTCTTGACCCGGGTATTACAATATATATATATATATATATATATATATATATATATATATAGAGAGAGAGAGAGAGAGAGAGAGAGAGAGAGAGAGAGAGAGAGATCGAATTAAAACAAGCATATAAGAAGCAAAAATATATTTAAACTGTAATACGAATGTAAGAGAAAAATTTACATAGATGAAATTAAATAACCAGCACTTGGATCAGTTTAAGGCTTGGGCGCCAGAAAACTGACACTGCCTAATCAAAAGGGTTCACATATTGAATCTTGTAACTATTTCCTCGCGAATCGTTGTTCGTAGTTCTGACTTTGAGAAGTTTTGGTTTTGGTGGTTTGTCTTTATTTTATTGTCTTTTTCATTTTTCATTTAAGAAACAAGAATGCATATATTAAGTGTAATGCTATTTCATATAAAAGATTATTTTAAAAAAGTGTTTTCCAGTAAGAAAATATGTATTGTAACTACTATATTAAATATGTATACATAGTTTTTACATAGGGATAAAATATGTATTTTTTTTTTAATTTTTGACGCACCAAAAAATAAAATGTATTTTTTTTGTCTTTACATCTCATTCTCATATTTAATGTAGCCCCTAGACATTGTATCTATTTTCAATTTTGATATCTATACTTTATAGTAACTTTATGTCAAACTCGGCAGTATTATAACGACAATAGATCTCATCCAAGGAAAAAAAAAAAAAAAAGCGACAATGGATGAAAAGGATAAAATTGGAAATGGCTATATGTATAGACATCAATTAAATATTTTCCATAGAGAAAATTAAAATATATATCATGTATAGGTGCCAAAATCAGTTTTTTAACATTTCTTAAAAGAAAAATGGTAATACTTTAGAAAAATGATTGGATGATGCACTTTTTGCGACGCATTACGCGACGTATCCAAAAAAAAAGAGAAAAACGACAAAAATGTTTGGATGATGGATCCCACATAAACATTACTACTTTTATTCAACCTTTTTTTATTCAAAAACTTATTAATGTGTGCACTATTCACGCTACAAAACACGCTGGTAAGTTTTTTTTTTTTTTATAGTGCACACGCTAGTAAGTTTTGTGCATATTATCAGTGTGTTCTTTGTTCACATTGGTAAATTTTTTTTTCTACAAAACTTAATAATGTGAATAGTGCACACATGGGTAATATACACAAAACTTACCAGCGTGTATACTGTTCACGCTAGTATTTTTTTTTTTTTTGAACAAAACTTACCAACGTAAACAGTGCAAACGTTGGTAATTTTTTTTTTTATTTTACAAAACATGCTGGTAATTTTTTTTTTTCACAAAACTTACCAGCATGAACAGTGCATACGCTGGTAAGTTTTTGAAAAAAAATTGAATAAAAGTAGCAGTGATTATATGGGACTCATCATCCAAGTATTTTTGTTGTTTTTTTCACTTTTCAGTATGCGTCACGTATGCGTCCATTATTTGTGCATCCCCCTATCAGTTCTCAATACTTTAATATAAGCTTTAGAAGAAGTATCTCATACGTGTAAGCATTTTTCATGCCTAAAACCAAGACTAGGCTAATAAACTATTACCTTGTTTGTTTTACATTTTAACGGATGCCAAAAGTACTGAAAAATTATTGGGTGTTTATGGAGCACTAGATTGTATTATACCCTAACAATTTATAGAGTGGCATTTCAATTTCAAGGGGTAGGAGGATCCAAAACTAATTCGTATATTTATCTAAAATATTACTTTGTAAGTGGTTAGAGCATAATCCAACTAAGTACTCCATAAGCATCTAATAATTTTTCCAAATAACTATCATAGAAGTGATAATATCTATACTTCTAACAAAAGTGCATTGGAAAGCACAGTTTCTTCCTTCATGATGAATAAAATGTGAACCAAACAAGCACTATATTATCCACTGGTTAACCAGAAAACCATTCACATTCTCCCAAAAATGTAAGATACTCACAGAAGTTTTTGAAAATGTAAAGAAATAATTGATTTTGAAAGAAAATGCATCAAGGCTATTAAGAATAACTAACTAGTTGCATAATAGGTAATGATAGAAAGAAATACATATTTACATTTAAGTCCTTAAGACTCAAACTCCACAAAAGGTGCCAATATAGGTGCAAAAATAATCATCTCCATTGCCACACTTAGATTCTCTAGACTTTGGTGGAAGATTCACTATTAACTCCTAACCTTAGAATGGTGGGTTTAAAACTTGGAATCTCCAATTATCCACACAAGTTTCCTCAAAAGGTACCAATAGGGGATGCAAAAGTTACAATTCCTATTAGGACATTTAGATTCTCCAGACTTTTGGTGAATATTCACCTCATTTTCTAGACTTTAATGGATGCTCTGCTACTTCCCCTCCCACCCAAAATGGATGGGTTTGATTCAATGGTCAAGTTGAGGTAGAGTGTCCCATTGTACCAAAATTTTCAATAAGATAATCAAAATACATAGTTATTGATATATGATTCCCTAACATGAACCAATAATTGATGCAAGAGAGACACTTAGAATTCCAAAGTTTGATTGTAGAGGACCAAATAAAAAATAACTAGGACTAATAACAAACATTTTTTAAGTATAGATATTTTTATAAATACCCATAAATTAGCTAGGGATAATACTTGTGTGGGGCAATTGCAATAGTGCCTCCCTGTCCCAGCCACACCATTTTCTCCATGTTCGTGTCTCTTATTCCCATCATGGGAATTTTTTCCTTTCCCTATTACCTAACCCCCACAAGTCCTCACAAGATACCCAAATAAATAAAAATTAGAAAAAAAAAATAAATTTATAATAAAATTAAAAAGGTAACAAAGATAACCTTACCAAAAATAAATAACCTCTCCCAAAAATCCACAAAAAACAATGAACTAATCACTAAATAACTTCTCCAAAACAAGACACATTCAAAATTTCACTTGACTATTGAGATTATAACAGATTTTAAATGCAATAATAAATAAATAATTAACACAAAAAAGCTTCTAAAGTCAACTTATACAAGACTTTAACTGATATATAATTAATTAACTATCAAGGGAGAAAAGTGTTTGGCAGTCTTTGTTGATATTCATATGTCTCAATATGAATGAAACAAATAGAATCAATCAAATTAAAGATATTCCACCAAAAGAAAGGGAAAAGAAAAACTTAGGTTTCGGAGAAGTTACAAAATTATGGGTAGTGGATGTAATGGTGTCAATCATGTTTCAAACGTGGTGACTCTAAAACAAAGCGGTCTTTGTTGCATGGGAGCTCATTTTGGAGGTCCTTTACTATCACTCACTCTATCCATTTCATTTCCTTGTGTGCTATACCCGTGTCACTTCTAGAAGCATCAATGACGTCTTATTTCTTAAGCTTCACCACCACTATCCATTTTTCATTCACAATTTTCCAATCAATGAAAATCACTTATTTAACCTCTTAATCACTGCCAAATAGCAAAGAAAGAAAAAACCACCAAAGAAAGGAAATAGTGGTACAATGTCATGCCTTGTGCCACTAAAACCTTTTTCCCATGATTGATTGCTGATATAATAGTTAATGACAAAAAATTACAAATAAACTAAAGGGCTAAATGGTGGAGATGGTGAGGCAGTGGCAGTGATTGACAAAAGTGGTTTGCAACAAAGAAAAGAATATTAAGGTAAAAAAAGGAATGTTAGATGGAACAGTGACAAGAAAAGAAAGCAAGAGTTGCGGCGGTGCTGGGTGGTAATAAGGGTGTTGGGTGTTGAGGGAAGGTTGAACTCTGGAAAGTGGTGCATGATAGGAGGAGGAGGAGATTTTAGGTTTAGGGTAGAATGGCTTTGATGAAGTATTTATATGTCATCACAAGTGCATAGGTCGTTCAAGTAATAAATTAAAGGATAAGTAAAGAGTATATCCTCCATTGGGATTGTACAGAAATATGTTATTGACAAACTAAACTATCGTGTCCAAGCTTAAGAAATACAAAATTGATGGGTAATTTAAAGACAAATAAGAAAATGAACAATTAAACCAAGAAAGCACTAACAAACTAAAAATTGAGAGACTAACAAGGATTAAAGGCTTAGGGGTCCTCCTTCAACCTTTACTTTGCTTGGATAACTAAATTTCTCAAATAAACATCAATGAGTTGGTTTTGTTAGTATGAAATCCAATTTTAGTTAAAAGCCTATGCGTCATGCCTTCTTTACCTAAAACACTAAGTGTCCTTGTGAGTTAGCATAGATTCAACCTGTTAATAACATGTTTTCAAAAATTGCTATGATTGCTATGCAAGGCCAATGGATACATTTCCATCCCATTGGTGAATCAACACACCTAAGCCAATTAAGTGTAATGGAATAAGTACTAATTATAACCATGGTCCAATTTCCCTATTCCTATGTATAGTTCAAGGGAATTCTTCAAATCAGCTTAAATGGTGGCCAAGCAGATAAGAGCATCAAGAGAAGAAATGGATAAACAAAACCATTCTCATTCAAATTTACTTTAAAAAAATCTACTAACATGCAAGTTTTGGGTCCAAAGGATCCCCCAACAAGTTTAGCTATCCATCCAAATAACAAAACAAACAACTAGTTCAAAAATCATAATGAATATGAAAGAAAAATGGTGGAGAAGGAAGAGATGAAAAAAAGATGGTAAACTTTAATATGCTCCAAGTCTTTGATCTCCAAATCTTCAATATAAGCCTCTCTCTAGAGCTAGAAACCCTAAAACCTCTTGTTTCTCAATCAAAAAGTTGCTAAAAGTGGTAAAAACTATAAAAATCCTCTACCAATTGATTTAAAATCCTCCTTAAAATGGGCAGGCAGTTGCAAATCGCAACCTAATGATCAAGTTGTAACTTGACTTTAAAAATTTTAGATTCCACTTGAGTGCCTAGGGGTTGCAACTTAGCAAAAGTGAGGTTACGACTCAACAGTTAATAATTCTTTTCCTTCATGGCTTGCTTCCTTGTTTCTTGGTTTTCAATTGATATGCTTTTTTGCTCCAAACCTACAAACATCAAAGTCAAAATTCACCAAATGAGATTCTTGATTATAATTTGCAATTTTACTCAATTAAATAAGGGATTATGACCTTTAATTTTCAAGAAAGCATTAAGATAAGACTAAGCCAATTTTTCTCATTTTCAAGTGTTTTGCTTATAGAAATCATGGATTAAGCATGCAATTAAAGCCTAATTGAAAGCTAGATAACTCCAATTCGTGGAGTTATCAAACTTGATGTAGGAATGTAATAGCATTTTATTTTTATAAAAAAATTAATCAAATAAAAATAAGATTAATTTTGATGTACTGTCAATGTAAATAAGTTAGACTGTCATTCAATTAGATATTTCTATTTTTAAGACTTTTAAGGTAATGGGTGGTTGAGTCAACTGTCTTTGTTGATGTGATAATATATAATTAGATATTTATATAAATTTTTTTTTTACATCGACAGTACATAGGAATTAAATCCATAAAAATAATATAAAAATACAAAAATAGGCATCTTTACATATATAATATTTACAATAGGGAAAAAGTACTTTACCTTTTTGAACTATAAAGCATGTGCACTTTAGCTCCTGCATTTTGAAAAGGTTCAAATCGACTCCCTAAACTTTCTTAAATGTGTGTTTTAGTCAAAATAAATGTACTATACCCCCTGAACTTTGGGTCATGTGCAAATCAAATTCTTGAACTTTCCTAAATGTGCAACCAGGTACCCTAAACTTACTTGAATGTGCTATTTTCATTAGCAATTGATGGGAAAGTTAATAGAAGAGTCGATTTGCACATTCAAAAAGTTCAAGAGGTCAATTTGTACCTTTTGAAAATGTAAGGGGTTAAAGTGCACGTGATTTATAGATCAAAAGGGTAAAGTACTTTTATCCCTTAATAATCTTAAATGCATTATAGTAAATTTAACTACACAAAAATCATGTGGGTGGGGAATGGGCTGGGAGGTTTGTTCTTGTCTCCATTTCCATGGAGGAAAAATTCCTAAAGTCGGGATCCCAAATGGAGTAATTTCAAATAAATTCTTCGATGTCGAACAAAATTGTCATCCCTAAAACTAAGACATTTACATGTTATAGCTAGGGATAATGCCTATGCATTTCATGAGTTTGATTATATTTTTTATAATTATTTTTAATTATAATACTTTTGAAAAGAGTTTATGATAGTAATTAAAAATTATATATGCCATAACATATGGACAATTTTTTCTTGAATTATTCTACACAATGAAATAGGTCAAAAGTAATTACATTAAATAATATTCATTAAATACTTCATTGTAGAGAATGTTTTAGTATAATTTGTGTGTTTTTCATCCTCTAAAATATATAACTATGCATGACATAATGTGGGTTTTGAAACAACATAACCTTCAATGATTGACCTTGACTATTGTCTATCGTCATTGCATAACATACATTCATCAATAAATTGTTTTTTTAAATAAAAGGCTACTTTAAGTCTTTTACTATGAAAATTATTTGTGGGTTAACTAATTTTGCAGTGATGCTAATGCTTCATTTTTTTTTCAATAATTATTGAAATGCTCAAAACTCTCCAAAAAGAAAGGAGCAGAGATACAGTGTGACAAAGAAACAAAGAAAACAAATCCTACAAAGCGAAACAACATCAACAATAGACCTAGCAAAACAATACCCCAAATAACCCAAAAATCAAACAATAATAGAAACACACACAAAGAACCACTCCAAAAAACAAAACCCTTGACAAACCAAATAGCCCCAAAAATAACAACTATGCAAAAAAAAAAAATGACGTCTCCAATACCCCACATTCACCAACCAAACTCCTAAACATAAACAATACCTGCACACCACTATCAACTCCCAATTGACAAGATCTTAACTCATAGCCTTCTCTTTTCTTTTAGCTTGTTTTCTATCTTTTGATTTTAAACGCTTCTTACCTTTTTGAATCCTATGACTCTTTGTCATAGCCCAAATGACATTGATTTCATTTGAAGAAGAGAACCCTAACATTTTTCCCTGCTCCCAAGATTTTCTAGCTTCCTCCCAAGCTACTTTTTCAAAATTAAAAACTAAATCACCTAAATGCTCCTCTTGAATCTCTTATTCTTCACCTTCATTCTCATTTTGAAAATTAACTGCCTCTAATGTGTCTCTTTACATCTCAAAACTCGAGGGAAAATCAAGACTTTCTTTTGATAAATGTGTAGCATTAACATTGTTAGCCAAGACCTCCAACTTATTCTGATTATCTTGCTTTGTATCCTACTTTGCATCTTTCATTTCAAGCTCAGCAGTGCAATGCATATTTTGTATTTCATATTCCTGAGGTCCAAAGTAAGGAGGAACCAATTTAGCACAAGAAGTAACTTTGGGCTTATGCAAGCCCAACATAGCCACTTCATCAAAAAATGTAGCCCCATATATCGTATCAGTTTGTGAGATATCAACCGAAGATTCTGTCTAGGATAACACTTGAATATGGTCCATTATTTTTGTTTATTTTTCTCACCCACCTTAGCAGTTGTTTCTTTACTAATGGTGCCATTAAGAAAAGGGCCCACATACTACCATCCGCTGAAAAATCTCATCATTCAAACCATTATCATAATAAACATTTAAAGAGCCTTGAATTGCATGTTGAAAATTCAAACGGTACCATCGAAATCAACCTTGGTTCTTTTGCCATCGCTACCAAATTTACTATCACTGCCCATTAGCACCTCATTATAGATAAAAGAATAAGCTCTTCCACATACATTACACCTTTTAGTTCCCAAGCACCCATTATTATTCAACCCATAAACTAATGAATCCATAGGCAAACCATTTACAAGCATTAAATGTTTATCATCAGTTGGACCATCAGCCTCCTTGCTCATCAAAGATATAGTTGCACGACCTTCCTCCACTGGATCTTGTTCTTCATTCTCAGGCTTATATATATGACAACTTGACACCGAAATTTTAGATTGTTTTCACTTAATACACCGCTCTACAATAGAATTTTCTAACTCCTTAACAAAAACACCATAGCACTTGCCTTTAATTGAAAGATAAACCCATTCTTGCATGAAAGACAAAACATAAGTTCCAACTAACATCCTGGAAGAACCAAAGTCCAAGCCAGTTTTAGTACTCTTGGCCATTAATAACACTTTCCCCCAACTGTCACCAATTCTTTTGAAATTTTCACAAGACCATGCATGTGGAGGTACTCCAATACATTCATTCCACACCTATCTATTTTGGCAGAACTCTTCTCTTGTCCATCTTCAAACCTCCTGAAAATGATTCTAAAGTAACTATTTCCCATTTGACATTGCTTCCTCCAAATCCTTCATTTCATCAAAAGTTATAATGCATTTGTTACAACCTATAGCTTGAACGTTGATAATGCATAGCCATTCCTAGTAAAGCTTTTCCGATACCATACTAATGACCATAGGTCAATTCGTTACCCCTATAACACTTCTTGTTAGCCATTCTTCTTATTCCTTGCACATTGATAACTCTCTTCTTGATCTCCTCCTCTTGAATTCTGGTTTTACTGCTTGCCTCCCCCTTCTCAAATGCTTTTGCATTCTTTTGCTTAAGGATATCCTTATATTATCTACCATCCAACGTGCTTGTATTCTTCTGGAAAGTGTGGGCTCATTTCAATATTACTATTGTGAAAAGCTCTTACTCCATGCTTTGAGCTTTCATTAAATTGCACCTCATTAACGAAGATCAAACATCCCCTTATTTCCACTCTGTTAAGATTAGCCACTGCCTTTTTTGTTCCATCTTATGTTGCATGTCTCACAAATGCAAAAGGTGCACTTGATTTGCTCCTTACCTTTCTTGATATATAGGCATCTATAATTCTACCTTCAAACTTAAAACTCTGCCACAACCATTCTTTTGATATTAAAGCAGACAAATTATCTACAAACATCGTGAAGGAATTCTCTTCCACACTTCTAAAGATCTCACCACCTGTGTTGTTGTTGTTTTGTCCATCACCTCTTCTCTGACTCCAAGCTACCCCATGCCACTCATCTTGCCTCGCTCTCCACTCCATGAGAATTATCATTTTATTTACCTATCCTTTTAATTTTTGCAATACTTCTAATAATATTTACCTATCGGTGGTTTTGGGAAGTTTGATATTAATGCTTCATGTAATTCTTTTTACTTTTACTATCCAGTCTCTTAGGCACATAACAAGTAATTTAATAGTTAGAAATATGTTAGTGGTTTATTTTCAATGTTTTGTTATAAGATTACCTATATTTCAAAAGAGAGTAATTAAGAATATTCTAAAAAATAAATAGATTGATGTTAACACATGCATTAGAATATAACTAATTGCACAAATTGTAGGAATGTACTCAGTTTATTTGCACTCATGGACAACATGTTTTTAGAAGATTGTTTGATAGAGAAACAATTTTACTTATTGTTTAGAACTAAGAAATCGGATAGAGATTACCTGGTCTCTGATGTAGGATAGCAAACACAAAGCTGCTGTTGATTCTTGATCCCGGTTGGTAGGGGTGTACATGCAAGGACTCTAATACTTAAGTTGGTAGGGGTTAAGAGATACTGTATGAATAGGAAAAAGAGCATATTTGAATCATCTGTTTAGAAGGCTATTTATAGAGAGATATGGGGCTTTGAATGGAAGAGATTATCTCCTCTTTTCATGAGATTCTCTTTTAGTTAGGATTCCTTATAATCGCCCTAAGATATCTGCTTAAGTTATAAGATAGGATCCTTTGATGGATATAGAGTCATATGTGGGCCAAGACTTTTGACTTGGGCTTTATGTGCCATTGTCCTACCAATGAATATTGGGCCTATAGGCCAGTCCGTAATAGAGCCCCCAACTCGGATCCAAGGTTAAGACCTCAGATTACGAGTTTTAATGATATCAAGGGTTAGATTGTTATTCGAACTTAAGCATAACTAAATTATGAGGTTGGGACCTCAGATTACAACTTCCAATGATGTTAGTTGAATTATCCAAACTTCAGCAATAACTTATTTCCAAGGTTAAGGCTTTGAATTATATGTTTGAGAGTCAAATTGTTATCCGAACTCCAAACATAACTCAATAAGCTCCTAGCTTAGTTCTAAGGTTTAAGACCTCGAATTATGATGATTTCAGAAGTTGGGTTCTTATTCGAACTCTAAGCATAAGTCAGTTCCAAAGTTAAAACCTCAAATCAGTTCCAAAGCATAAGTCAGTTACATCTGACCTTGTTGTACTCATCTATGAGGCATGCATTGAATCATCTAACACCAGTTGTGTTTATGTGGCCTTCATTGAGAGTTTTGGCTTGCATGGTTAATTGGTGCCCCAATCATTTGATCAACTCTACTGCCGAGATTAAGATAAGTCTAGTAGGAAATCATGCTTATCTGTAGTCATGCATAATCATGCCAAAGCCGACGTAGCGTGTTTGCTAGCTCATGTCTTATCAGGGGTTGCATGTAAGACAATAGTGACTATTGTAAATAGAGCTAGGTCATTGAGTTTTATCTCGAAGCCCCCATTATTCATTACTCCTAAGTCCATGATCATTTTCCTTTTAGAGGAAAAGATGTGAACTACCAGATTTGGAACAATATGTAGGTCAGGAGCTGAGGTTCATATTCCTTTGATCCTCGCATGTTTTGTGGAGGGTTGTCGAGGAGAGTTTGATACGAGTTCCAAGCTTTGCTTTCATGGGGCTACTTTGATGTAGGTTTTATTCAACAACTACATCTATCGAAGCTCCAAATTCTTTTACCTCAAGCTTTATGAGCCCATTGAGGTCTTTATTGAGAGGTGTAGAGCTGATTTTTTTGAGTTCATCTTTGTAGTCGGGCTCGTTACCTTCGATCTTTCTTTATGCGTAGTCAAACACTTACGAGCATCTCCCTGCTGTGGAGTGGTCATGTTCGTGGAGATCTATTTCTTGAATTTTGAAAGGATCAAGCTCCTATTACTGATGAGCTCATTGGTTAGGATCGTAGTTTTTTCTTCACCTAGTCCTAACTTTTGCGATAGGAAAGCGAAATGTAAACATAAGATCCCTTAGAACTCATTTCTTTAATTGCTAATGGTCTGTTCCTGGGCGGTTTCCAACTTTAGCCTTTTGTAAGCAACCTTTTAGGCCTTTTGATGCATGGAGCCTTTGAACTAATCTATAGCAATATTCTCAGTTCAGCTTAGAGGTTACAACCTCTGGCTTTGAGATCTTAGCAATGGACTTTAAGTAATTGACATTTTTCGATTTTCGAGTTTATTAATGAAATTGTCATTGCCAATTGTATGTGCTTTTCTTTTCGCCTAAGTTAAATAACTTGAAGGGAATATTAGTGACATTTCAATTGGCTTGTTAACTCACTTAAAGAA
Source organism: Pterocarpus macrocarpus (assembly GCA_031439585.1). NCBI lineage: Eukaryota > Viridiplantae > Streptophyta > Magnoliopsida > Fabales > Fabaceae > Pterocarpus > Pterocarpus macrocarpus. The sequence continues at coordinate 27,542,410 of CM062513.1, read as the reverse complement.
TACAATTAATCCGAGGTTATAGAGAAAACCTGCCTTTTCTGAATTGGTTATGACTAGATTGGATTTTTGAGTTAATTGTAACCGAATTGGATTTTTTGAATCGGTTCTGACTGATTTGGACTTTCCAAATTGGTTCGGACCGAATTGGACTTTCCGAATTAGTTCTGACCGAATTGGATTTTCGAATTGGTTCAAATCGAATTGGATTTTTTGAGGTCTTTAATAACCTGGTTTTAATTCTGCTTAAGTTTGAAACCTAAGGAAATTTAATTTCGCTTAAGTTAAACTCAAGGATTTAAATGGTTCAAGGTGAAAACTTGGACTTTCTGAGGTGTAACAAACCTAAATTAAGTGTTCCGCTTAAGTAGACTACTTGAGGGTTGTACTGTATTTATCCGAGTCGTTTACTAACTAGGATTTCATACATAGTAGTTCCTGAGGTGTTAGACCTAGGTCCCATGTATCTCGACTAAGAAGTGACCAGTCCCTTAGGATTTGTGATAACCTTGGTCAAACATTGGTTCGTTTGACTAGGTTCTTGGTTAGGGTCTTTGCCAAATTCATCTTCATTTTTTATTGCTGTTTCTTAGCTCGAATTTAGTCTTTTAGCCCCCAATTTGGGCTTAGACTTTCGACCTTATAATTTAGGAAGCCTTGGTGGCTTTCTTTGTAAGATTCATGTAAAACACAAATATGAAGAAAGCTCCTCCTTCACAAAGGGTCTTCCGATTTCTGCTATCACTAGATCCCATCTACTGGTGGGAGGATAAATTGTTGGGAACACCCTTCCTAATGGTGAAGAATATCTCAAATCTCTTAGGGGGGAGATATTAATCACACCTTAAGGAGAGAAGGAAAAAAATAAGTATGCTATTAAAAATTTCGACGATCCTTGTTGGATATGGATGTATGATGCTCTTATTCGAGCATCTTGGGGTACGAGTTTCGTTTTCTCCTTTTATTTGTAGTGAAACTTCGCAGTTGAGTTAATTACCTCAAGGCTTTTCAGAATTTCCACACTTAAGGCATTTGCTTAAGGGGTTTGATTTGACTTCCCTGCTCAGATCGAATATCTAAGGGGTCAGATCTAGGTCTGATTTAAATTGTCCCTCCTTTGCTCAATGTTTCTGACTTAGGTTGATTGCCTAAGTGGTTTGGCTAGGATCCGACTTTCTCATGTCGTCCTTTATTCGTGTGGTTGTTTCGACTTAGCTTAATTTCCTAAGCCATTAGTCAGTTTCTAACTTTGTAGTCATCCCTTTATATTGCGATTTAAATTCGAACTTTCAATCAGTTCCAATTCTAGGGAACCGGTTTCCCATGGGCCTCCCACGCTTGTAGGGGGATTTTGACCTTAAGGCTGTTTTGCTTTATCTCCACTTATGCTAGGATCAAGTTTTGCTGCGATAAGTTCGGACTTGAAAGCCGTTTTGTAGTCCACACTTGGATGATTTAACTAAGGGAAATGATTTATACTCGACACTTAGAGATATTTTCTAAGGGATCTGATTTGGATACCCGACACTTAAAGCAATTGTCTAAGAGAGTTAATTTGGATACACGTAGAAGGACATACTTCGCCTTTGCTGGCCGATCTCATTATGAGTCAAAGGTTGCCTATGAACTATACTACTCCTTTATCAATCCCGTTTCGAGTCGGATGTAGGCTTTGAACTTAGGTATTGGGCTATCTTATTTAGAGTTGGAGGTCGCATCTAGCCAAGGGCCAAGCGTGGGCTTTGCTTTATTTTCAGTATATTTCCAATGTGGGATAACATGAGACTTCATGAATGTGCATTATGTCTCCGTCATGTTTCCAGTCAAGCTCCGTTCTTGGCTTTGCTAAACTTTATCCAAGGTCGGTTTCTTCCACAACCTTAATCCGAGCTGGATGATCTTGTTCTTGGCCAAATGGTTATGGGCTTTGTGCCAAAGTGTTTCATGCAGCGACTCTCAAAATGATATTATGCATTAATAATAGCATTTATCTGCAATGTTGTGGATGTAAAGAGAAACAAAATCATTTTAATGATCAAAATAAATCAAGTTTGAGAGTGTGCAAAATATGACATGTCAAATATATAACAACCATCATGAAAAATTTTCAAATTCAAATTCAGAGAATATCATGGAGTTTAAATAAATATATATGGCATATAATGGAAAAATATATTTGGATATAAGTGGCAAGGAAGATTAGGGTACCGTGCTGTGACTCATCATGCAAGATGGCCAAGGTTGTAGTTTCCAATCCCACTTCCCTCGATTCTCAGCATCGAGTCAGCAGAGTGGTCAACTATGGCATGTTTATTCACGACGTGCTAGGTTCGAATCTCTTCTCCCACAATTCTCGGATTTTTAGCTTCTCCTTAATGAATATAATTTAAAAATATTGTGCCACGCTACTCCTTCTGCGAGTGAACACTAGCACTTGTTAGCTTTTCTCCCTCGCGATGGTCATGTGCGAAACTGGGGTGGCAACGTGGTGCCTTGCGGCGACATAAGGTTGGTGGCCACCAAAAACAGTGACGGCGGCGATGCAAAGGACCAGCGCCCAAAATAAGCCTGAACGGCTCTCCTTCCCCTCTCGTGAGATAGCTTCTCTATACCCATGGCAGTGCCGACGTAATCAGACAGTGAGGGCCATCATCAACTACAATGCAAACCCGAGGCAACGACAAGGTGTTTGCGCCGGAGGTAGCGCAAGCTTTCATCTTCCGCGAGAGCGATAGTGGCCGTATGGCGTCCTGCAAGGTAGGGGCGCAAGGAGTAGCCTTTCTCGCTAGCCGAGGCGGCAAGTAGTAGCGAGGATGAGACAGCATGAATTCCAGGTATCGTTGTGGTGCCTTGTGGTGGTAGCAGCACGGTGCTTTGTGGTAGAGGTGGTGCGAACCAATGGTCCTTTTCCTTTCTCAGCAAAACGACAACTCACCCCTCACCCACAGATGCTAGGAGGTCACCTGCGAATATGGATCCACGCATAACTTGGCTATAGAGAGGGTTGCGGTGTAGTGGTTATCGAGGTTTCTCATGAGAAAGATACAGGTGAAAGTTGTCCATAACAGTCTCCATTGCTTGCACCGTAAATGGAGTGGGGCTTCAAGGCTGTGGTGGTGGCTTCCCGTCGCAGGTACGGAGTGCAGCAACGACGTTCTCTAAACTCCTTTGAATGTTCTTTAGTATTACACGCTCTACGTTATTGTTTATCTGTGACTCGATCTCCAAAGCAGTGGCCCCCTACATAGTGGGTGCCTTGTTGATTCATGGATGCCATCGCACAAGGAGAGAGGAAACTGTGTTTCTTTGAGTAACCTCTGTTATTCTTTTTGCACCATGAAAACCCGTTGAACATCGGAATGAGGAGGAGGAGGCATGAAAATGCTTTATTCGGAAACTTAACAATATTTAGGTCGCCTTCATAAATCTCCTTTTGATAGTATGGAGATGGCATGAAAATGCCTTAGTTCCTGCGTCCCTGGATAATGAAGAGAAAGGAAAATCAATAGCAAATCGAGTTCCTACAGACGACGCCATTGTTCGGAACTAGGAAATCGAATAGAAATTACCTAGTCTCTGGTGTAGGGTAGGAAATACGAAGTTGCTGTTGATTCTTGATCCCGGTTGGTGGGAACCTACAAGGACTTCGATGCTTAAGTTAACAGGGGTCAAGAGATACTGTATGAATAGGAAATAGAGCATAACTGAATCATTTGTTTAGAAGGCTTATTTATAGAGAGATATAGGGGTTTGAATGAGAGAAATTATCTCCTTTTTTCGTGGGATTCTCTTTCGATCATGACTCCTTGTAACCGCCCTAAGATGTCTCCTTAAGCTATAAGATAGGATCCTTTCATGAATATAGAGTCATATGGGCCAAAACTTCTGACTTAGGCTTTAGGTGCTACCGTCCTATCAATGAATATTGGGTTTATAGGCCAGTCTGTAACACTTATATTTATAGATATAATGTGTAAACATTAAAATACAATAACTCATGTAAAAAAATAACGATACAATATTTTTTAATTATTATTATTATGGTCCTATACTTGATTTATAAATTATTTTATAGAAAAGTCTATCAAATTATACATTGCGATAAGTAGACAAATTAATGCACTAATATACCATGATAATTTTATTATATATATGGAAGCCATAACCCCCTTTTTCAAGAAAGGTATATGATATAAATTAGCGTAAAAGGACTCTTAGTTTTTTTTTTTAATTTGAAAATGGGAAATGATGTGAGTTTAAGAAGTTTCTAAAAAAATAATAAAAATATTGTTATGCTTTATATGTTTAATGCAATAGTTTTATATGTTATTATTATTTATTTTAATTATATATCTTCTAACCTATATTTGAAGGGTTAAATATTAAATTATATAGCAATGATTAATGCAATTTCTCCGCCTTAAGCTAGAATAAAATACATAAGTAGAAAAGTAAGCAGAGAAGGAGAAAAAAGTACACTATTGTTGTGAGCTTTAATATGAGAGGTGATTTGGCCTTGTTTGACATACATATATATGCCACAATATACACAAAAATAGCATATAACTTAAGAGGCTTCTATTATTATTATTATTATTATTATTTTGGCTTCATCCTTTGAAACTCAATGTGCAGTGTGCAATGGTTTTGCATCAATTGGCTGGGGGCATAATTAGTTGGCTCCAAATGCTGATTTCTTTAAACTGATTATTATTTATAATGTTTTACTCTAACATTATAAATAAAGAATAACAAATATTTCATTATAAGCCCCGTCAATTATACCATCAATTGATGCAAACTTATTTATATCATATTAATATTTTATGTATGTTATAATAATCTTTAAACTCTTACATTTATTAAGAGATTAGTGACTCATTTATTTGAAATCAAACTACTCCTTAATTGCTGTTTGTTAAAAATAAAGTGTCTATAAAAAATAATAACTACTAAAGTTTTACTTTGGAGTAAGTGGGACAATAATTGTATATTTGTAAAAATTACAGAGATATGATTAAGTTGCATTGATTTATATTTATAACTTCTATTAATTTGTGTTTAAATAAATAAGTAATGTCATTTTTTTATTTATCAAAAATAATAACTAATAGCATTTTTGTAAAAAGAAAAATTGGAGACCGAAACTTGAATTGGCATTATATATTGTATAGAAGAATTTGTAAAATTAAATTAAAAATAATTATTTAAATTTGAAATGTAACTCCTTAAAAAAATAAAGTTACTTAGATTTTGCAATATTAAAATACTCCTGCAGGCAATATTTAGCACAGAAGTCTTTTTGACATGCTTCGAAGTTTTAACTCACATCTTTATCCATAGTTTGAGTAATGTTTAGTCAGATATTAATGACATTTTTGAGAAACTGAAATATCGGGACCAGATGGGTCAATCTCCATAATATAGTTGTGTAGATAAAAAAAATTATATATTTAATAGTTGATATATAATAAAACGATACTTTTCATCTTTGATTAATATTTTTTGACTCAGTTTTATATTTCGACAACTATTTTCTTATCATTTAAAAAAAAAATCACTTAAAATTACATATACACATCAGTCTTATATAAGTCATTTCATTTCATCTCAAAATATTCAAACTTTGATGATTAATTATAATATATCTTACTACTGAAAATTTTTATATATTTTATTTGCAAAAAAGATTACACATTTAATAATTAATATAAAATAATATAAATTTTTGTTCTCAAAAGTAATTTAATTTTTTTAGTGTTGTATTAGCGGTTTCTTACATGAATCTATATAATTTTTCACATTCCAATACCAAGTTTTTGAAATAATATATCTTAGTCTTTTCCACCATTTGATTAATATATTTTTGGCCAAATATATATTTTTACATAAGCAATTACGTATTTTCTATTTAATATAAAATTGTACAATATTGACTATTCTCAAAAGTAATCTAATGTTGTCTTAGTGATTTTTTACATAATAACTTGTATAATTTTTTATCTTTCATTACTAAGTTTTTGAAGTAATATATGTTAATATTTCCACCATTTGATTAATATATTTTTGTCAATGCCATAGTTTGACAACTTCTGATTTATGATTTAAATAAATCCTCTTCAAATTATATAGGGTTAATTGTAGTTTACCCCCTTATATTATAGGCCATGTGTATTTTTCCCTCTACATTTTAAAAATGTGCATCCTGACTATTTGCATTTTCGCAAATGTGCACTTTGGCCCTTCTGTTGATCTTTTAATCAATTATGAACAAAAATATTATACATTTAGGGTGTTGAGTTGCATATTTAGAAAAGTTCAGAGGGTCAATTTACACATGATCTAAAATTGAGGAGAGTTTAGTGTACTTATTTGGGGTAAAGTACACATTTGCGAAAATGCAGATAATCAAGATGTACATTTTTAAAATATAGGGGGTAAAGTGCACATAACCTATAATACAGGAGAGTAAACTGTAATTAACTCAATTATATATACACATAATTGTTTTTTTGGTGCATATATGTACGCATAATATAAAGCCACATACAGGATTTTTAGATTGTTTATTGTGTTTTTAGGGATTATTAAGTGTTTTATTGTGTTTTAAAATAAATTAGGGAAACATCATGATTTTGGTCTAACATACATCCTAAATCATAACACATCACCACAAATTTGGGGAATTTGGGGTAGAGCTCGCAACACATCACCCCAAATTCCCCAAAATTGTCATGATGTGTTGCGATTTAGGATGCCTTAGAAGAACTCGCAACACGTAACCCTAAATTCTCCAAATTTGTGGCAATGTGTTACAATTTAAAGGCATAGGTGTGCCAATAATTGCGAGGTCTAAGTAACATTGTGTTCAAGGTATAGGTACGCCAATAATTGGGAGATCTAAGGAACATTGTGTCCTCACAAGTACTACAATGACAAACTCTCCTATAAAATCTCTATCAGAGGAGTTGAGACACCCATTGAAAATGATAGTTCATAAAGTTCAAAAGAGTTAAGAGTGAGTTTGAGGGAGCTGAAAGTGAGTGTGAGAGAGTTGAGTCAGACAATGAAAGTTTGTGAAAGTTAAAATAGTGGAGAGTTTGTGTGAGTAAGTTGATATAGAGAAAAAATATTTTGTTAGAAAAAATAATATTATAGTTAGTAATAAAAAAGGCAGAAGATAAGATAATGGTAGCAGAGGAGCATATTATGGAGAAGATTCGTAATGAATGAGTAATATTTAGTTGTTATAATTATTATTACTGTTAATTTGTTGTGATATAAGATATAAAGCATGTTTTATATTTGCCTCTTATGAGAATCCGATGTATCATAAATATATATGATATATATTTTAAAGTAGTTATGTTAGCTGGAGTAGTAATAAAATATCATTATTATTCTATACTTGTCATTATCATTCTGCTTGTTATTATTGTTGTTATTGTTGTTGTGATATAAGATATGAAATATGAAATATGAAATATGAAATATGACATATGCTCTATACGTGCCTATTATGAGGATCCTGTGTATCATAAATGTATCTGATATATATTAAAAGTAGTTGTATTAGCTTAGAGTAATAATAAAATATTATTATTATTATTATTATTATTATTATAAAGTATGTAGTTTCATTCTTCTTATTAGGAATTAAGTAGGTAGGTTTGTTATAGAAAGTTAGGTAAAGACGGTTAGTTAAAGGTAGTTATGTAATCTTGTTATTATCTTGTTTAAGAAATTTTAATTAGTAATTTTAACTAAAGATTAAGACTTTAGTTTACTATTGTTGGTAAACCTTGGTTATACAAGATATAAAATATGCTTTACACTTGCCTCTTATGAGAATCCTGTGTATCAGAAAAATATCTGATATATATTTTTAAAGAAATTTTTACATTATAAATAAATATAATTTTAATATAAATTATCAATAGTTAGTTTATTATTTGTATTTTTATGATATTTTATTTGTAGTCAAGTATTTCTCATTTTTTTGTTAAGAAAATTAGCTTATAATATTATATTCTAATTATCAAATTAGGTCTTATAGAACTTAAAAAGTAGTAGTAGTAGCAATAAAATATTATCATTGTTATAATAATATTACTATTTATGATGATATGTGTGTTTTCTTTTATTTATGTATTACTTTATGTATTAGTAGTATTTCTTTTTATTTCTACCTCCTAGTTGTTCTATTTTTATGTTTCTGCAAATTGTAACAAAAAATTAGAATACTGCAACCTTGAGTCTTGAATTTGGAGAAACCAGCATTGAAGATACATAACTACTTATAAGAGGCTCAATTGCTGACTGTTTCTATAATGGACGGCTTGGAAGCAATTGACCAACTTATCAGTGCATTGGTTGAACGTTGGAGACCAAAAATGCACACATTTCACTTTCCTGTTGGTGAATGTACGGTCACATTAGAAGACGTGGTTGGCACTTCAGCTTGGGGTCTCTGTTGATGGTTGACTTGTTATTGGGTCTACATCTTTTAGTAAAGAAAAGGTTGAAAATCTATGCCAGAGACTTCTCGGTGTCAAGCTTGAGGAGGGTGACATTCAGAAATCCTCGATTGGATTGACTTGGTTGTTTGACCAGTTCTATGAAGAAAGACTGAACAACCTTAGACCAGATGTATCCGATGAAATATTAAGTGCTATACTTGCGGCTATATATAACATGCATCACCGTACTTTATTAGAATTTACGTTGTACAATGCACTATAAGGTTTCCAAAATTGGTGGCTACTTGCAGTTATTATAATCGTGGGCATGGCATCAACTCCCATTCTTGGCTCTTATTCCGAATAATCCCCCGCTGCATTTTCCTTTATCCTCCAAGTAGAATTATCCTCATTCAATAATTTTTTATAGTTTGTTATTATTGAATATGTATCTAATTAATATAATATTTCACAGGTGGATAAACACATCAATCTAGCTAGAATTTCCCTTTAGGATCCTAGGCAGTATAAGGTTACGTAGAGATTCGATAACACTTGATAAGGTAGCGATCAAAAAATTGTAGAGATTATTGTAGCAATCAATATAATTGTTGAGACTGATGTAATTTTCTTTTATAATGCAGTTTCACTAAACCATATCACCAGCCAGCCATTGATGCGATCATTTTGCATATCTTGGTAGATGAACGACCATTGTGGTTAACTACTAGTCTACTCATCTGCTTTAAGATTATTGAGTGACACCCAATTGACCGCGTAATGCATCAGTTTGGACTGGAGCAAGATATCCCTAGCAATCCAAAAAGCTTGTTGGGATATCATAATAAAGAATTGAAGGGAGCACAAACCACTGGTTGGATAGAAAAGTACGTGGAATGGTTGCAAAAATAGAACCACAGATGGCAGCACATATTACATGGTTGCCCCTCCGATGATCCATCTCTATTTCACCAATACTAGAATTGGTATCTTCAATTTGCTATAGGTCAATATTTGCAATCGAAGCCCTACTGTAAGAACCACGACAACGGGAGTTAGTCCCAAGGCAGCAGCATGCCCAGGTACCTCCGCAGCCACCTCTACATCAATATTATGCCAAGATGCACTCGCCACCCTTGTAGTATCCTCCTGTTGGTGACATGCACCTCAACAAAGGCCACAATGTTTTGGTCCTCGTATCTTTCGCATAACCATTTCATTTAGGAAATGAGTTGATTTGGGCTGACCTTTCTCTGTGCATTTCAACTGGGGATTAGAATGATTTCTCAAGCCCTTATACAGTACCATGTACTTTCATGTCCCACAACCCCGAATTCCTGCTCGAACGCTTTGTAAATCCTGTCCATCCTATAAACATATCTACATAAACTTGCCAGTCAATGTACTAATTAGAATAATAAGCAATTATGTGATGACATGGATATCGATCTGTTTGAAAATTGCCACATTCATAGTACCTTTCCCTCATATCAACTTTGAATTGTGATCCGTTTGATAGGTCTTCGATGTGGAAATTCTCATGTTGTCCTGCAAAAGTAGTAACACATACGCCTCTGGCTACTTGCTGGTTTTCTCGCAATCGTGTTATGATGGCTTTAGAGAAAACATTTCCTATAACTGCTCATGCATATACCTCCTTACCTTTAATAGTAAACAACTCAACCAATTGAAAGTATGTTGCTTTAACTAAGGCAATAATGGGTAGTTTGTGAGCTCCCTTTAACATAAAGTTGATGTACTCAACCAGGTTTATGGTCATATGTCCATGCCGATGTCCTCCGTCAAAGGCTTGAACCCACTTTTCTTTTAGAATTTTGTCAAGCTAATTTGTCTATATCTCATCATGCTGGCGCATTCGCTCATAGTGAAGATTAAATTCACGCTCCATCCTTGAATAGTTTACAAATCATAATGTGGTTAGTATATTATAAAAAGAAAAAAATTGCATTCACAAATAGAGATAATTAAATTGTTAATTACCTTACTCATGATAAGTAGATGTAAGTAAGGCTTCTTGAATCTCCGCAAGAAATTGGCTACAATATACCTGATGTAGTATATATGAAATGCTCTTAGAGATTCCCACTTACCATGGCAATGTTGAATTGCTGCTTTAATTGACTCATGCCGATTAGAAATAATGCTAACTCCATCTCGAGTCACCACATATTTGCATAGATAATGCAAAAAAAAAAAAAAAAATACATGCATCTGTAGTGTCACCCTTCGACTATTGCAAATGCAACTAACAGTATGTTCTGATTACCATCTTGTGCAACCGCCACCAATAGAGTGCCTTTGTATTTTCCATACAAATGTGTCCTATCAACCTACACTAATGGTTTTCAGTATCTGAAAGCTATAATGCTAAAACCAAAAGTCCAAAATATTCGATGGAATATTCAATCATTCTATCATTCCTCAATGCCACGGTAAGCCGGAATAGTATCGAATTCAACATATGAACCTATTGTAAAAGCACAGATTGCTCCCAACCAATTGGGTAAAACTGCATATGACTCTCCCTAGCCACCATAAATTCTTTCAATTGTCTTTTGCTTTGCTATCCATGCTTTCCAGTATGTCAATGTACATCCATATCGAGATTGAATTTCTGCAATCACAACTTTTACTTTAATGGATACATCAACTCATATCATCGGCTCTATATATTTATGCAATCATGTCAGCATCCAACTTTGTGTGATTTTGAGAAATCATTGCTGCAGTATAAGTGTGCGAGCCATTGTACTTTCTAACTTACCAAATGTCCTTCTTTTTTCTAAGACTAACCTTAACAAGTCAATTGCACCCCATCCCATAGTATTTGCACTTACAATAAAAAAAAGTCCTTGATTCTGGCTTACACACATTGTAGTCCACCAATTTAAATATGTTGTAATTCTTGATTGCTCATACTATGGCCTCCCTATTGTTGAATTACATTCCCATATATAGTTCACTATCTACAGTGTAATCACTAGCCATGTTTGCATACTTGGGAAACTTAGGTGCATGTATAGCTTGAAGATCCAAAGCATGCATGAAAGACGGAGGTTCCTTTGAATGTTGAATAATAGCTTGTGTATTTAGTATCTCATCATCACCATCATCTGCACCATCATTCCCCTCTCCATGTTCCCCTTCTAAGTAATCACCATCACTTTCATTGTCCCTAATTTTCGCATTCTACACCTCTTATTAGAAACGGGCTCAGCAGGCCCTCTTCATATTACTGGTACTAACAATTAATAATTGTAAACATAAAAGATCATTAGTTAGATATATTTCTAATACACAGGATCCTCAAAAAGAAGCAAGTGTTGAGTATACTTTGTATATCATATAATAATAATAATAATAATAATAATAATAATAACAATAACACGACTAATAATAATAATAATAATAATAATAAAAGAAATAATAATTAATAAGGATCATTAGTTAGATACATTTCTAATATGCAAGAGTTCAGAAAGAGATAAATGTAGAGCATACTTAGTATCTCATATGATAATAATAATAATAATAATAATAATAAAAGGAATAACAATTAATAAAGATTATTAGCCATATACATTTCTGATATATAGGATCCTTAATAAGAGGCAAGTGTAGAATATATTTTGTATCTCATATAATAATAAACAATAATAATCATAACAAAATGAATACATATTAATTTTGAAATAAAAATTAGCAAAGCAAAATATAATAATGCTCATCGGGTATGAATTGGGAACAAATTCATCAAAATGTTGGTTAGCCAGACATGAACTAGGACCAGCTTGAGCAACAACTTCATTGAAGTCAACATACAATTCTATGACCACATTGATAGTCTAATATTAGCAATACATCCTAAACATTACTCTCATATTCCTCTCACTGTTTGTTGTAACCGCTTGAAATTTTAGTTTCCCGTTAATATTTGAGATTGGACATCTATATCGTATTTTTCTCACTCTCTTTTGAAAGCCAACATTTGTGCTTTGAGAAATCTCATTTCTTAATTCCTCTAATGATATAGTGTTGGGAAGGTATACCCATGTATGATAATCACATCTAAACATCACTTTCATCAGTTGTATAATAGAACTATTGAAATATATAGTAGCAATAACTATATTACTATATATTTTTTCCACTCATTTTTTTTAAAACTATCTTGCACTTTCAACCACTATCAAGCACTCTCCAATACTCTTCAAACACTTTAGCACAATGCCACTCTATTTATAGGCGAGAATTTGAGTAAGTTATTCATTTTTTATTATTTATTTTTGCTAAAATTGTAACAAAGTACACAATTTTGTTGGAATCACAACACCAAAACACCACATTTCCCCTAAAACACAATTTATGGGCCAATTGTTGCAATTTCTAGGGTACCTTTTTTTTAACCCGTAAAACACCATATCTTCCTGAATACATTAAAATCACCATACTTTTCTGTTTATCCCTTAAAAACACAATATTCATATGCTTGAGGCCCACATATAATTCATTTTATCTTAACAGATATTTAAATTTTGATGATTAACTAAAATAATCTATGATAATACTGAATTATATTCATAATTAGTAATATTATAATGTTATAATATTATTATTAAATGATGTTTGAGAGTGCCATTAATGATTTGTTGGAGTGAATTTTAGTTTTATATATGTGTGTGTGTAGGTCTACTCACATAACTTTTTTTGAGTAAATGGTGCTCAAATGATTTGGGTAGCATTGTAAATGGCTCCTGGTTTGTACATAACTTGCATTGTGCAAATCGTCTGATGGTGAGCTACCAAACACGCGAAAAGAAGTAATATTGACATGCCTATACCTATTAGTCCATATTCCCAAATAATTGGTCAATTTTCCTGTAACTTAGTGTGGGTGTGTGTGTGTGTTTTTTTTTTTTTTTTTTGGATTTTGGTTTTTGGTCATCTAGTTACTTGGTTCATTCAAAGGCACTTGAAACCAACATAGGTTAAGTGGGGTTTACTTGGCCTGCATTTAAGTTGTTTCTGCACCCTTGCTAGGGTGTTGAGCTCATCGTCGCTATCCTTGGACTGTTGTCATAACAGCTTCATATTTTGTCCTCATTTTCAACTTTCTCAATTTGAAAGCTTGAAAATACCCTCCATTCACTTTGATCTTGTGATTGGAATCATGTACCTTACGATGGCTGTCTACTCATTAAAGGCAGCCATAAATTCTAAGGAAGGATGGATAGAGGGTAGATATGCCAACATAAATGAAGGGATGGCCACTTTTCCATTTTTAAATTTTTCTTTTGCCCGAAGAGAAGGGTGAGGAGGGGCGTGAAGAAGACGCGTACCAATTAAGGACCAGAGCTTGAAAACTTCAGAAGTTTGAAAACTGAAAGATCCCAACAAATTATGATTTCAACGTTCATATCAAGCAACTAGCTTTAAATACAGTGTGCTAAACGTTTATATATATGCCCACTTGACAAAGGAGAAAATATTCTGAACCAAGGCTACACGAGAGATTAATGAGCTGGTGCCTGGTGGTGGTCACCAAATCTCCTATTCAATGAGTTACTTTTAATTTATCCACTAAAAAGTAGATCAGTCATCTGTGCTCCTAGTTATAGGCTTCCAGTATGTGGTTTTTGAACAATGTTACTGTGATTTATTCTCCGTCAATGACAGTTAAAAAGAAACGAACATTACTAATCAGTTATCACAGTGATTAATATGTATTCCGGTTGTTTAAATATTAGAAGAGACTTTAATTCCATGCTCTTGAGAAGCCTATTATCATTAATAACTGCATTGGTTAATCAACTAGCTTTTAGACACACAGAGTTATCTCATCCGTTCAGTGTAATATATTGCTATTTGATTATATTATATTCAACTATACCAACCAAATCAACAAGTCAGCAAATGAGGATTCAATAAATAAAATATACAATCATTTACGTAAGTGCGAGAACCTTGTTGGCAAGCAATAAGATATGGGCTAATGGGTGATTATTGTCTTTTCAAGGGTTTCAAGGAGAAAACTCAATCTCAAAGCGATGAGAGACAGAGGAGAACAGTAGGTGGGAATGAGATTCTGATCTGATTCAAATAAAAGAAAAAGAAAAAAAAAAAACCAAAAGAAAGTTTGGTAAAGGGATGAAAAAAAAAACCATCCAATATATGATCCCCTTTTGAGGAATTTGCTCAAGGCCCATTTGTCTGCTTTGAGTTTGTGGATTCCATTCTGTTTCCCCCTCTTTTTTATTTCTCAGTCTCCTTTTCTGAAAGTTTCATCTGTTGCTTTCTCTCATAAAAACCTCAACCAGAAAGCACAAACAAACAATTTCTCTCATTCTCATTTCTATTATATTTTTTTCCAATTGGCAGTGCAAGTCAAGTCTACTTCTTCCTCTGCAAGACTACACCAATTCTGGGTGTCCTCAAAATCTGTTTCCACCCCCCGGTCCCCCCTTCACATTTGTTTCCCACCGTCTCTTATACTCACAGTTTTCAGTGTCCTCAAAGTCCTTAAACCAAATCATTTGCGTCCTTCTTATTCTTATTGTTCATGGATCTGAGTTTCCAGTAAACCCAGATAGAGATTCCTGCAGAAAGAATCAAATACATAATTCACACACACAAAAAAAAAATGTCATCAGCAGAAAAACCCAGCTCAAAAGGACAAGCATGGTTAGAAGAATACCTTTCTCTCTTTCGATGTTTGTAACTTCATTCTTCTAATACCATTTTCCACAATATTTTCTCACAGTCTCCCTCTGCAGGTTCTGCACAACCGGATTGCCCAGTGACATTGTAGTTGAAGTGGATGACATGACCTTCCACCTCCACAAGGTAAGCCTCACAACACAGAACACCGATAATCTTCTCATGCACACACACAAACAAACTTGGTTCTATTTCCACTTCCAGTACCGACAACATTCCCGTACCCTATTCTCTAAACTATTTTTTTTCTCCCTGATACCCATTTCAGTTCCCTCTGATGTCAAAAAGCCGAAAGCTCCACCAACTCATAACCCAGCAAGAAGCGTCTCATTCCTCCGCCCCCAGAGCCCAAAACCAAACAACAGAAGCAGCAGACGAAGACGAGATAGTTGAAGAGCAGTGTCACGTGACTTTCACGGGGTTCCCGGGGGGCTCGGAGGCGTTCGAGACGGCGGCGAAATTCTGTTACGGCGTGAAGATCGACCTGTCCCCTTCCAATGTGGCTTCTCTCCGTTGCGCCGGCGAGTTCCTCGAGATGACGGAGGAGTACTCCGAGGACAACCTCGTATCCAAAACGGAGAGGTTCCTCTCGCAGCACGTGCTCAAGAGCCTCAGGGACTCGATCAAAACCCTAAAATCATGCGAAAGACTTGTGCCTACGGCCGACACCCTCGGCATCACGCAGCGCTGCATCGACGCGGTGGTTTCCAGAGCCTCATCCTCGGATCCGGCACTGTTTGGATGGCCGGTTAGTGACAACGTCGTTGAAACCGCTCGCGGATCCGCATCCAAACAGGTCCTATGGAACGGAATCGACGCTGGGGGAAGGAGAAAAGTCGGTGCCGGTGGCGGCGATTCGTGGTTCGAGGATCTGGCGCTTCTGCGTTTGCCGTTGTTTAAAGAATTGATTGCTGCGATGAGGAGCGCGAACCTGAGTAATGAGATTATCGAGAGTTGTGTTATGTTTTATGCGAAGAGGTACATTCCCGGCGTTTCGAGATCGAACCGGAAGCCGTTGCCTTCGTCGTCGACGGAGGCGGAACAGAAGGAGCTTCTTGAGACGGTAGTCTCGAACCTTCCTTTGGAGAAGAGTTCGAGGTCGCCGGCGACGGCGACGAGGTTTCTCTTCGGGTTGCTGCGAACGGCGAACATTTTGAACGCTTCGGAAGCTTGCAGGGACGCGTTGGAGAAGAAGATAGGGTTGCAGCTCGAAGAGGCCACGCTCGATGACCTTCTCATACCAAGCTACTCGTACCTCAACGAGACGTTGTACGATGTGGAATGCGTTGAGAGGATCTTGAGTCACTTCTTGGATGGCTTGGAAGAGAGAATCGACGCCGGAGAAATCGACGGTGGCGACGGCAGTGCGCCGAGGTCGCCGGCGCTTATGCTCGTCGGAAAACTCATCGACGGCTATCTCTCCGAGATAGCTTCCGACGCGAATCTCAAGCCTGAGAAGTTCTACAGCTTCGCCATCTCGCTTCCGGAGCAGGCAAGGCTCTTCGACGACGGTCTCTACCGCGCCGTCGATGTCTACCTCAAGGTATTGAACTTCAGATTCTGTTACAAAATTACCATTTTCTCATTTTTCAAATTCAGATTCGGAAACCGTGACACTGAAATTGCTGATTATTCAGTTACAAGTTGAGACACTGGTATCTTCGGGTACCGATTCGGTTAAACATTTGATTCTATATACAGATTCGGATTCGGATTCAGAGACCGATAACGAAATTTGGTGATCATGTTGATTTTCAGGCACATCCATGGGTATCGGCAGCGGAGAGGGAGAAGATTTGCGGGTTGCTGGATTGCCAGAAGCTCACGCTCGAGGCGTGCACGCACGCGGCGCAGAACGAGAGGCTTCCACTTCGCGCGGTGGTTCAGGTGCTGTTCTTCGAGCAGCTTCAGCTGCGGCACGCGATCGCCGGAACACTGATGGCGGCGGAAGCCACCGCGGAGCCAGGGCGGCTATCGGCGACGGCGCTGGAAAGGGAAGATGAACAGGCCGAGGAGGAAGGGTTAGGGTTAGGAGAGGGCGCGCACGTGCAGGACGAGAGCAGCACGTGGCGGGTAGCGGTGAGAGAAAATCAGGTGCTGCGGCTGGACATGGATAGCATGAGGACGCGGGTGCATCAGCTGGAACGTGAGTGTTCCTCGATGAAGAGAGTGATCGAGAATATCGATAAGTCGGGCCCACACGGCGGAGGTGGCCGCGGTTGGAGGGCGGCGCTGGGGCGGAAGTTCGGTTGCAAGTTCAAAACGCAGGTTTGTGATTCGCATGAATCTACGGTTGTTGATGAACGCAAGGGACGCCAGCAACAGCAGCAGCATCATCCCCATCATGAATAGGCAGTACGCTAAAGTTGCTCCTGTCACGTGAGAATCATCATTGGAGTAAATTTGATACGGATCCCACTACTTGTAATTGTTCATTTTTTTTTTCAATATTTTCTAAAAATTTAATTTTGATTGATTAATATAAATAACTTTACGTTATCAGATATTTGCCCTGTGAATGTGGTGTTTCTTTTTCTACGGTTATCTCACTCCTATAACAATTATTTGGGTCAAATTTTTGAGGCGACCAGCTTTTGAGGTGATGTGGATGTGTTGATATGCACGAGACATGAAATTATAGGGCATGAATGATAGTGGGTGGCATGGTGGAGACAGCGAAATAGGCAATCAAAATTTCAGACTTCTTTTTCGAACTTTGTGTGATTATTATTGTTGGTTACAGTACTCAATCACGCTCATTATTGCTTCTAATAAAAAGATGGGGTTCTACTAAAGTGCTTTTCGGAAGCTGAAGGAACTTGTGATCATCATACGCGGAGGCAGCTACAAAGGCTTCTCGACTTTCTCAGTTAGAAGCTGGGGGAATCATTGCGTTGCTTCCCTACCTTGTTGGGCAACAATAGCCTTTCTTTGATTATGTTTTGGGGAGTAGGTAGTAAACTAGTAATAGTCAAACTTATGATTTCACGTGTCCGGTAATTGTTCATCCATCATCATTTTATGGGTGAGTTTTCAACAGTCCAAAGCTTTGAGCTTTCATTTCAAGGTGGCTGTTGTTTTATAATTTTTGTTGACCGGAGAACATGGAAACTGCTAACAACAAAAAAATTCTGTTAAAGAAAAATAAATATATGTTTATTTTTAAATTATTTAATAAATTATAAAATTATAATATACTATAATATATATATATATATATATATATATATATATATATATATGTTATTAATATAAAAATTAAATAAATTATATTTTCTCACATAAAAAATAAATTCACTTTAAATAAGCTTTATTCAACCTAAAACAATGGTCGAAGTAACATAAACGAGAGGGACCATTCTCACCGCATTATTATTCAAACATCGTGAGTGACATGGTTCTTATAATGTTACCGGTGCTTCAATTGGCTAAAAAAAATAAAAGAAAAAATTTAAGTAATAATTAATTGTATATTAAAATTTAATGTTAATTTTCTTTTTTAAAAAGTATATATAGGAGCCATCCAACATGCACCTTGTTATCTAAATGTTAAGATTAATTGGGATTATGATATACCATCCTTAGGTATACTACAATAAAATTTCATCACTCTCTTCCTCCCAAACCCCCCCCCCCCAAAAACTTGCCCCCTCCTTCCTCACTTCAACATTTACGTCTTGGAAC
The DNA here is from genome assembly GCA_031439585.1 of Pterocarpus macrocarpus. Lineage (NCBI taxonomy): Eukaryota > Viridiplantae > Streptophyta > Magnoliopsida > Fabales > Fabaceae > Pterocarpus > Pterocarpus macrocarpus. Next base: position 27,523,532 of record CM062513.1, on the reverse strand, counting down.
TTGTCTTCTTTGGTGGTTCCACCACCAAGTCCAACGAGAGGAGCGAGAAGTTTCAGGCGGCTTTGGTGGGGAAGCTTATGGAAAAAGTGGTTGGACTTGCAAAGTTCATGGTGGTGGTATTGTCGATAGTGTTGGTGACATCCCAGCTTTTGATGGTGGTGTCCTTGATGATGTTAGTGACGCCATAATGGAGGCAAACAATCTGGTAGAGCATGGCATCGTCAAGCTCATCGGTAACGTTGAGGTTGAAGTTCTTCTCGTTGATGTTTAACAATGGCATGTTGAGGACATAATTGAAAGGTAGAAGTAGTCCATCGTCCACCCTTACACTGACATTAACCATGGCATGGACAACGGATCTGAGAGCACGAGTTGAAAGAGCTAGGTCGCAAGTCCACCGTCATTGTGGATGTTGCATGCTAGAATAGGAAGAAAGAGGTTTTACTATAATATATAATAATAAATTAGAACATCGATATACCATCAATCTTTACTATTTGATTACCTAGATAGGTGATGCACCATTCTTGAGGTGATGCACAATAAAATGCACCTATTTTTTGAGGAAGGCTAAAGCCTTCATCAAGACTATACGCATGAGAGAAACACCGACAAGATCGTTTAAGATAATTCTACCATAGGAGTGATGAAGATTATGGGTTATGGACCATGATGGTCCTTTTTATCGTGGCTATTGAACAATAAATGGATGGTTAAAATGAGCTAATGTTAAAAATCTTTAAATTTGTGAATGTGACCCTAAAAAAGATAAGAATTGAAATTTTGGAATTATAAATTCATCGAAAATAAATTAAGCAGCAAAAATTAATAATTTAAACATCTATTTTTCTTTTTCTTAAACTAGATTAAAAGTAGATTCTTTCTTAATAATGGATTTTTTTCTTCTTTAATGGATGGATGTTCTTCAAATTTTGTGAATTAAAAGGGGATATCATGAGTGGGTCTTCATCGATGGAAGCATCCTGCAAAGCAGTCCAGTTATACTCATGCAACTAAGCACTTCATCGAACAAAAAATTCAACATCTCCTTTTTTAGCATAACCATTGATCAAAGAGTTCAAGGACACATCGTTATCGCCATCCATGCGGTTAAAGACTTGCCTAGTCCTAACACCCAACCCACTTCCAGAACCCTCATGAGTTTGCAATTGAAAAGCATCTATCTCGGGTGGATTCTATGGTGAGTAAACAAAATTCAATAAACAGGAAAGTAGCATTATAAACATAAGATTGTGGACAAAGTAATTGGACATATTAGGAAAACATATCCACTCAACGAAATACAAATAAATCCATAGTTAAGAGAACTGAACTGGACCGGCCAATCGGACTGGTCCAACCGAGAACCGGACCCCAGGCTAGTCCGGTCTTTACCATAAAATCGGATGCGATCAAAACCGGTGAACTAGTGTGAACCGAATAGGTAAAATCGGTTGACCGGTTTAGTTTTTTTTTTTTTTAATTTTGGTAAAAATGCTATTGTTTCTTTTATTAAAAAAAAGAAGAAGCTTAGCCTGAACAAAAATTCATTTCTTTTAGAACCTTGATTCTTTTAGTATGTTTATTTGCTATATACTCTTAAATTAATTTAAAATAAAAAACTAAAAATGATTGTTATACTGCCTGTGAGTATTTTCCAAAAGAAATATATGTGAAAATTAAAATAAATGGATTTTACATTTAAGATATTTGATAAAGTGCCTCATAATAAATATTATTTTGCATTAGTTATGTTATTATTAATAATTTAATATAATTTTTTATTTTTTTAATTAATCAAATGTATATATATATATATATATATATATATAATATATATATATATATATATATATATATATATATATATATATATATATATATATATATATATTATGTCCCGATCGAACCCCTGATTGAACCGGTTGAACCTCTAAACCTTTGAACCCCTACCTTGAACAATCCGATTTTCTTAACCTTGAATAAATCATTTGACAATGTACGGTTGCAAGATGCAATCGGGCATCAGTAATGAAAGTAATAAACATAGATTCATGAAAATAAAATCACATAAAAAAGTCACTTTAACCTCCAACTCTACTACGACCACTACTACCTTGTAGTCCAAATCCCCCACTCCTCCTTCATCCCCCAATCACTTATTGTATCTTGGCTCTGAGGTAAAAGCAGGCTAGTGTTTGGGGTATACAATGACTTGACCCCCAATGACAGGAATGAGTGGTATATGTAGTGCTCATGTCATAAGAAAAGGACTCATAGTCCTTTGTGGCTCTTTAATTGTGGATGTTTTATGTAATTAGTAATAATTAATGTTGGTGTGGAAACATTGTTCAACCCAATGATAGAATTCGAATATCGCTAGGGGTAGTAAATATTCGACAGGGGTAGTAAGAATATGTAATGTTCTAAACAAATTGCTAATGATAACCATGAGGTTAGCAATAAAATCTTGATTGTGGTCCAGATGGTCTATCAGCCAACTGACTATTAGACCTACAGTTGATCCCACCATCCCATCGCCATCCTATGCTCTGCCTAAACCCATCCTTCACCTGGGAGGTTTGGATGACCTTAGGCTTGATAGCCCATCTTACTAATGGACAAACGAGGAACTTGGTATATTCCCTATGTGAGGAATATAATCCCTCTAACATAGATGTAACTCTCTCAGTAAATCTGATAGTCTATCCCTTCTTTATGGCATAAGTTCTATATATATCCTCCCAATTCCTATCAAAAAGGGTCAAATCATCATATACCCCAAACATTAGCCTACCCTCACCTTAGACCCAAGGTAGTAACATACTTAGCTCAGCACCAATTACCGATAAGAAACCATAAATCTTATATACTTAGAAGAACAACAAATCATAAATTTTAGAGGCCAAAGATACCTTGAACATGAGCTAATAAAACTTAGTGGGTGGAGGACAAACAATACCAAAATAATTAACACCAACAATAATTTGTTCCTTTCTTGATCTCTCTACTCCATCATACCACTACAGCGTGGAGCCTAAGGCTTCAGCTGCAATTTGCAGAGAGGTGAGGATCGATGGTTAAGGGAAGGACTCGACAGCTGGCAGCAAGGTAGATAGCGACGGAAGAGTTATGGCGGAGGTGCGAACAACTATGTTTTGCAAAATTTGACATCGAAGCAACTATTCTCTCTTTATCTCTCCCCTTGTTAACGCAGATTAACTTTGATGTTTGTCAGATATTTAGGGGTTTTGAAATAGATTAATTTTATTATTGAATTTACAAAATGAGACTTAGACTTCTTAAATTCTTAAGACTTCCTCATGGACCATGATGGTCCATAACTAAACATTGATCACATTAGAAGGCTGCTTCTACCCATCCTACTAGTGAAGACCTAAGAAAATGCAAACCCAAACCTAACTGAACGGAGGAATTTGCTAAGAAGTTAGCTACTCTATTGTGTCCACTATAAACATGGACAACTCTAACACAGTATAGCTACTACATTAGCTTCCTAGCTCTTGAAATGAAAGCATGCATTGGGTGTAGATGAGAGATAATTTTTGAGACCCATTAGTTGGATGGCATGAAAATGGGAGCAAGAAAGTAGGAAGGAAAGAAAGTGGGTTTTCAATTCACTTAGATAATAAAGAAACCAAGAAGAATGAAAAACAAAATGTGGGCCCCACAACAAAAAAATTTCTCTTCTCTACTAGCAAGAAAATAAGAGAAAGAGGGTTTATAGTATAAATTTACCAATTTGTCCTTTTAATTTTTTCTTTATTCATATAAAATAGATTAATAAAATTATTTTTTAGATACAATTATATTTTCTTATTTTTCACTTTTTTTTTCACTTTTTGTTTTTATTTTCTCTTCTCATCCGATTAAAAGGTAAATGAACTACCAGAGGCGAGTCCAATTTTGGTATCATAAAAATATTAGTATCATTAAATACCTTAAAAGGTGCCACACCACTGTAAATTTATTTGACAATGAATCATTTTGAGAATACTACTTTAATATAAGCCAAAATATTTGCCATCATTACATTTTGCTTCAAATATGTATGTACGATCATAGTTCTATAATTTCGACAAAAGATTGGCTCAGTTAGTTACTAAATCAGTGGTTCGATCACAACTTCAGCGTTTGAATAAAAAGCTTAAATAATGAAAAAAATTTTCAAAGAAAAAATATACTATACGAGTAAGTATTTTATTCCTTAAAAAAAATACAACTTAGTTACAGTATTTAAAGGATATTTGATTTCATAGTACAAAAGAATAACAAAAACTCAAAAAAGAGTTTCTAATATGTTATTAAATAATTGAGTAAAAAAAATCATTTATCAACCAATATGTAAGAAAAAGAAAACAGAAAATGTTGCATAAAATAAAAAAGAAAATTTTTAATATAGTAAGTTAAATTAATTTTAAAAAAAAAGTAGAAAATTCACAATTGGCAAGTCACAGGTTTAAGTCCCTCCTCCATTTGTCTCTTTGGGATGAGATAAATATAAATTTCTTTGTAAATGCTCTTTGAGCTGGAGACTTTCCTGGCTTTGGACTGACATAAGGCAAATTGGCATGCCCAATTTATATAGAGTATAAAATTGTGAATAATATGATCCAATGTATCCAACCGAAACATCTAAACATAACCATTATAAAAATCACTTAAGTTAACCATACCAAAAGATATGAGAGATATAATCTATTCATTATTTCCGATAATGCGAGATAAGTATATTGTCTACCTTACCCTGGAAAATACAAATCAAATTGGAAGGTAGTTATTGTAACATCCTCAATTTTTACTCCATTTGTAACTCACGTTACAAATTAAATAAATAATACTTTATAAATAATTAAAGGATAAAAGCACATTTAAATTAAAATTAAATTATTTATAGACCATAAATTTAAATAAAAACTGGTAGAAAAATTTATTTGCTTGAATATAGTTAATAAAAATTGAACGGGGAAATAAACTAAGGTAATAGCAGATTAAAATTAAATAGTTAAATATCCTATCAAGAATATAAATTTAATAAATTATGTTCTTGGTAAAATTATTCTGGAACAGTTTAGAAATCCTTCTAGAACTTTTTAAAGCTCTTATAACTATTTAATTTAAGGATTCTGAGTACAACTAAGTACCCGTATCATGTCACAAAGTGCCAATGAGTGACATAAAATGATAACTATCGCTTCCAACCTTTTTATTAATGGTTTAGATCAAGTTACAACTCTTGTCCTTAATCCAAATGTCAGAATTCAAATATCAATAAACACCCACTATCACTCAAACACCCAAATTCTCTTTAGACACAACACTCTCCTTTATCCTCCCCAAGAAACTCACGTATAGCCCCTCCATCTCCACTATTCATGCTGCCTCACTCTCCCTCAAACCCTCTCCATTTCCTTCTTCCTTCAACCCCACAAATCTCACAAATCTCCCTTAAGACCCAAAGCTTTCTTCTTCTTCTTCTTCTCATTTCTTCTTTCCTTCATCGTTTTGGAAGCAAAAGCTCCTCTCTCTCTCTCTCTCTCTCTCTAAAATGCGCTGCATATCCAAGAAGGGGGGAAGAGATTTTCTCTTGGGTTGGTGGAGTCTTTGTAACGTCCAAAAAAAAATTTATCGTTAATAATCAAGTTGTTCGGTTTTTATTGAATAAGTGGGTTTAATCGGAATTCGATTAAGCATTAATTAAGTGTGATTTAGAAGTGATTAGACTTGATGGAATTAGATTAGGAACATAGGAAACCTCACAGAATTTTTCTAAAACCGGTTTGCCGATTTAAGAGAAATCGGTAAGATTTCGGAAATTTAAACTATCGGAACCGGATCAATAGAAATTATACTGTGAGAACCCTAGAATGGATGGCCAAGATTTAGCCAACTTACCCATGCAAGTGGCGCCATCTTAGCCCTCCATATGGGCTGTCAAATCAAGTTGAATAACCTACTCAAATCCACTAATCACATGTAACTTGCTTTAGAAGTTTTTAAATTTTTCCTTTTCTGCCCTTGCAAACTTCGGTCCATATATGCTGACCCCTCTCCATTCTTTTCTCCATCATCTCATCTCATCTCAACTCATATCATCTTTCTCTCCCACAAACCTTCAAGCCACAACAAGATTTCTTCAACTCCAACCACAAATCTAACAAGAATCACACCTCGATGGAGTATGACATGGCGATCATACTCTGGAATATGGCATGATGAGCACATCCTAAGGAACATGACATGACGATCACGCTCTGATGGGGTATGACATGACGATCATACTCTGGAATGCGGCATAATTGATTAAAGTGGGCAGAAAGCCCTTTTCTATATCACCTATTGATATTGTTATATTTTTTGTATGAATATGTTACGATGACATGATCATAACTTATTCTTATGAGAGCATGCATATTTGCATATGAATGAAGGAAGAATATATGAGATCCCTTCACTTGGAGGCAGTTATTTGGGTCCTTCCAAGTGAAGGCAGTTAAAGGATAAAGATGTGGATTCCTTTACTCGGAGGCAATTGCACATTAGGTCTCTCCCTGTGAAAGTAGCTAAAACTTTTGGGTCCCTCTATGTTGGAGGCAGATGGCCAACTGAGTCCCTCTGACCTAAAGGCACGTGGGTCCCCTTGTGGGTCAGTACTGTGTGACGACGGTCACGAGTTGAGCTCACTCCTAGATCAGACTACCCAAGGGCAGTAAAGACTAAAAGATTAAACCATATGCAAGCACCCTAGGGATGGCGATACGTAACGCCTAGGTGTGCCAAGAAAAGAAAGCAAAGAAAGTTAAAGGAAAGCACCAATGCATTTGCATGAATTCAAATATGAGTAATTGCATAATTATATCCCATGTTTTATTAATGATGAGACTCTTCCATCTACTTATGCGATGATTATTATTCTTATTATGAAATATTGCCAATGTGACTCAAGTGCATGGAATAAAATGAACTCTACTTCGGACCATATATTTTCAAATTATAAAACGGAACAGTTCGTATCATATGTTCATTTTTTTTATAAGAAAACGAAACAGCTGGAGATAATAACGATGACACGATATGAAAATTTCTTAGTGGATCCTACTGAGAATTTAAAATTCTCACTCTTGTTTCTATGTTATCTCCAGATAGTTCGAGAAGTTTCATAGACGTCTGAAGTTACTGTTAGATAAGGTCCGCTCAAGTAACAGTAACAACTCCAGAGTATGGTATTATGACTTAAGCATAGTACTGTACCAAGGAAGACATTACAGTCTTGAAGGAATAGCTCAAGATCTTGAAGGAATCTTCAAGCTAGGAGATTGAGCTAGGGATTTCTACTCTTTTCTTATCATGATTCTTGAGAAAAAGTGTGGTTTATGCTTGAGTCACTATTCTAGGGTTCCATGTGTTCAACTTAGTGTTGTGTTTGATGTTTAGATTTAGCTTAGGCTAGCTTAGATGAGTGTTCTAATATAGTTTTTGTGAGTTAAAACCCTTAATAAGGATTAGAGTTGGTTTGGAGGAGTAAATGGTAAGAAAAAGGTATCTTGCTAAGACGAGGCCAATGAGCATGGAAGACTTTTTCCTTGGCATGGGTTGAGAGACTTAACATCTCAATTTATTTGTGATTAAAGCATTAACAAGTTTGGAATAAACTCTTTTAAACAAAACTCAAATCTTGAAGCCAAGAGTGTTGGATGGGATAACACAAGAAGGGGGGGTTGAATCATGCTTTCAAGAAACTTTATAATCTGAAAAACTTTAATAAAACAATTTATCTCAAGTTCAAGACTTGGATTGTGGAAGCAATTATGTTAGTTTATAAAACAGTTTAGTCTATATAAAGTAGAAATAGATTTTGTTTCAGATAAAGTTTAAACAGAAAATAACTTATGTGATAAAACTAAGTAACAAGATAAGAGATAGAAAAATCACATAAGAAATTTTTATATTGGCTCAACTAAATTACTTGCCTACTTCCAGTCCCCAACTCTTTGTTGAGATTTTATAATCCACTAGTATTCTTTGTCCGAGTTTCTCCAAGCTTTTTACAAGTGAGTAGTCTTTTTCCAAGCCTCTCCAAGCTCACAAACGAGTAGTGTTTTTCTAGCTTCTCCAAGTTCACATTGACTATTACTGGGTCCAGATACAATTTATACAAATAATGTGGTTTTTTTGCTAAAAAACTCACACTAACTCTCTTGATAAAGAATAAATAATAAAGCTCGGTGTGTGTGACTTCTTTAATTCTCAAAGAGAGAATATTATCAAATACAGAACAATAGAGAAGATTTTCTTTTGGTCAAAAGTTTCAATGAGTAACTTTCTAGTGCTTTTAGAAAGAAGCCCTTTTTACATAAGAAACATACAAACAATCTCTCTTCTTTCTTTGACTTTCAGCCTTATATAGACTTCGAAATATGACCGTTGAATCTTGCAGGCTTTGATCTTTGTGATTCTTTTGGTCTGCTGGTCTATGACTGGACAGAAAAGAAATAGCCTTTCTTTTTCCATTTACATAGAAAAGGAAAAGTAGCCATTTGTTGGTTTGCCAACTATTCAGACTTGTCAACGCCTCTTCTGCATCTTGTCAAATCACCTTTTTGACTTTTTGAATTTGTCTATGAAGCATACAAAGGAAGCTTTGAAGGTGTAACACTTTATGAGAAGCATGTCTTTGGAGATTTCTCTTCTGGACAAAGATATCTTTCTAGTTGAATAGTGTTTGTTCTTAAGGCACAATTTTCCCTTCTGATGTTGCAGTTTTATCCTTCTGAACTTTTCTTTCTTTTCCTTTCATGAAAACTCAAGAAGTATACAAAGTATATATTCCATATCAAGTATTTCAAGTAAAAGAACAATGGACAACATAGCTTTGTTGATTCTCAAGCAGATAATACATACAATTACGATCTTTTTTGCAAAAGAAAATATTTCTAGATACAAATTGTTCAAATAGAAAAAGATTAACTTAAACTCTAATTTGGTATACATCAAAACCTTAAAAATCATTTTGGTTGACAACCATAGAGTAGTTTCTGAAGGGTATTGGAGCTAACAAAGAGTTCTTGAGAAAAATGTCATGTTACATATCTATTTAGATGTGAAATGAATGTAATGGTGGTAAACCATTTGGAATGAAATTATTGAATGATTGAGTGGCCAATGATGCCTAAGAATGGGGACCGAGGTATGTCTTTCTACTCTTAACTCTTGGAATTTTGATGATTTTTACCTTGATTACTTCATTTATTCCTTATGATGATGATGATGGTATTTATAGTAAAGGATGTGTTGGAATTATGAAATGATAAGTTATTAATGATGATTATAATTATGACTGGGATCGGAATTGCTGCTATTTAATTCTGTTTTAAATTTTTTGATTGCTCCCGGTACAGCCGTTATGCTGCCGGATTTTTGTCAAACTTCTTGATTTCCATGAATTAATTTTCTCATAATATGAACATGCTATAAGGTTGTGAAAAGTTGAAAAGTACAAGTTAGTGGCTTTTACAAGTTTACATGAATGCATTATGTAATTGTACAAGACCCATGCATAAAGAAAGACCTTTGGAATTAATCCAAAACTTTAAGACTTATGGTAATTAATCAAAGAATTTATATCTAGTTAATTACTTTATTCAAGGTCAGGGAATTTATACCTGAAACAAGATAAGATAATTGGAAGTGATCCTTTGATAAGGGAAGGTGATCCACAAAGATAGAATAATTGGGCATGATCCTTTGGTAAAGGAAGGTGACCCACCAGGATGAGATCCCTCTTCTTTGGAGGCACATGGCCTAAGGAAATCCCTTCTATTTAGAGACACGTAGCCAAGATGAGATTCCTCTACTTTGAAGGCTCGTGGCCAAAATAAGATTCCTCTAAGTGTAAAAGGTAGATCCCCTTGTCAGCTAGAGACTGATTTAGATAGAATTGTGTGACTATGGTTGCAGAGTAAGCTCACATCCTAGAACAGTCTATGTAAGGGCACTTTATAATAAGAAGAGCACATGCTAAGAGAAAGGCCTTAATGGCAAAGGAACAAAGAGCATAAGTATTCATTATGAGAATTGCATAGCATTCAATGCATGATGATAATGAAGGGATGATTTAATGTGTTATCAATACTATCATGTTCTAGAGTCTTGATTTAAGTGATTAAATAAAATGAACCTACTTCAAAGTTATGTTTTCAAAAGTTGCTAAAATAAACATTTATTCCGTTACCTATTCACCAATTTTATTAAATAAATCGAAGTGGCTGGGGCGATAACAATGTCAATTGTATGCTTAGTTAGGAGTCCCTATTGAGAAATACTTTATTTCTCATCCCTGTGTGTTCCCGTGTCATCCTCAGACGAAGTAGATGACGACTACGGTGATCTTCCTGAAGGTACCTGAGTGGACTTGGTATTGTGATCCTATCTTGGACTCACTAGATTTGCTAGTTCGCAGTAGTTTCAGACTTCATATTCTCCTCAGCAACCCATTTAGCTTATTGTAGGAACTCTTATGTTAGGTTGATTTCCTATTGGGATGACTATACCTATATTTTGCTTAGCATGGTCTGGGACCTTGCTAATTTGACTCATTTTCGATATTTTGAGATACTGATGAATATATATATATATATATATATATATATATATATATATATATATATATATATATATGTATGTATGTATGTATGTGAGTGGATAGTTATCCATATATGGTATGCCACTTCTTTAGTTTTCATTGTTACAAAGCAAATCAAGTAACGAATTCTAATATTATACGTTGTAACGCTATTATCGTCTATATGTGCTAAGAGAGTTTTAGAAACTAATTTATACGCTATTTTCATAAACCTACTAATTTGAAGTTAAAAATGTTCCACTAATTCAATTGTAATGATTAATAAATACTACAATACAACTTAAGTGTAGTGTGGTCTTATTAGGGTGTTACAGTTATCAAAACTAAAACAAAGGATCGAGTTAAAGTTGAAGAATTATCCAATGAAGCTTATCAAGTAGATGACCTAATCCTTTCGGACTAGTTGATACCAACATTTACTCTAATCTATATTCTAGTTCTAGGGAAGTTGACGTAATTGAACTTTCGCATCAACATTCAATGACAATGATAGACACTGAGGATTAAGAAGAGGAAGAGAAATTTGAGGATGACGTTCAATCTGAAAGTGCTGAGGAAAACCCTGAACTTTTGGATTAAAAATGAGTTTACTACTTTCCTTAATGTTTTCATGTTTTTATTATTTGCATTGAATTATATACATACATGTTGTGTTTGATTCAAATATGGTAGGTAGAAGTACTAGCTGTGGCAAAGGTTGACCACGGAAGGATGGCTAGCCTCCTTAATCCACAACACACTTTTCATCATAGCACTCCATCCAGCTCCTTCGCTCCATCCTCCACCTCTTAACCCGTTTAGTAGGACATGTAGGGTATCCACATGATACCTACTCTTGGTTTTGTGCCTGCTCATCCTTCGCCATTGCCACCACCAGCCATATAGACACAATCTTCACTGTCAGGTGTTTCCACTCCTTCCTCTTCCCTGCCCATAGGTGATATTGGGCAGCTACCTCATCATCTATAAAGTAGTCACAAATACCCTTTATAGGATAACGTTGCCAAAATTTGCAATGTCATGACCTAACCAAAGCTGTAATCGGCGCATAGGGGACAAGTCCCTATGTAAACCTTTCATCACGCAATTTTTAACAGGAATCGGATAGAGTCCCCTCTATATTTAGGATAATTCCTAAATACGAGTCCTCATCTTGCATATTCAAACAATCACTCTTATCCGTCGAGAATCCAGACATTCTCAGAATGCACTCCTTAGCATGCAACATAAGAAATTTTTAGAATATATCCAAAACTATAAATACAAGCATATATCATTTCAAGCCATTTAATCCAAATACAAATTTTCCTTCCTTTATAAATTCGATCATCCCAATATACATAACTACTACATAAACATATAAATAATCCAACAAGGGTCAGACCTTGCCTGTAGTATCATGGAGTTACACTACACTAGGAAAAGCAACAAATAAAAACTTGAATTTTCCAAATGCCCTTAATCATGAGGGCTCTCAAAGAAGCAGGACCAGCTACAAGGACTGAAGAGATTGAATCCCAATTCAGTACTTGAATCTAAAAAGAAAGAAAGAACAATGGGTGAGTTTTACAACTCAATGAGAGACCGGACACCCTTAACTTACACGAGTCAATGTGCAAAAATATTAAATAATTCTCAACAGAAAATAAAATTTAACTTCTTAAGAATTCATAGGAACTATCTAATACAGGATAATCTGTCAGAATTCTCAACAGAAAATAAAATTTAACTTCTTAAGAATTCATAGGAACTATCTAATAAAGGATTATCTGTCAGGATTCACACTTAGGTAGCCGCTCCTTCGTGTAAATCCTGTAATCCGTCATACACCACTCTTAGAGTGGCTATATAATATGATAATCCAAGGTGCACCAAGGCTAACATCTACTGCCATTAGCAGATAGATCCTATTATAGATCTTCCTAAATCTTTTCCTTAACTATCATGCATCTTAATTTCAAAATCTAAAATACCAATTCCAATCTTTTTAGTCATGGCAATAATGTCAAATTCAAAACAATTTTACTAAAATCAACTCCAAAACTTATTGTTATCAACATCTGTAATCTTTGATTGTCAGAGTTTGTGATATCGATTTGAAACATCATAATAGTTTCAAAACATTTATATAAATTCTCTTCATACAAGTCATTGACTCGTGTGTTAGATTTTTGAAAACAATACTATTAATGAAAATGCTTAAACATCCAATATTTATTGAAATTCAGTATATGAAAATAATTGAAAGAGAAAACAAGTTAAGGATGTTCTATCTACTCACAGACTTAACCCCAATTGCGGAATCTTTAAAGCCACGGGACATGAAGCTAAGAACCGGACCTCCAGCGGGATATCTCATCACAATTATGACAATCTAATTTAATATCAATCATTAAGACCAAAGATTAACCTAATTTATTCTCAAATACCAAAATTTCCAATTCTTCTAACCTAAGGTTCTCCAGGAACTCATTATTGGAGAAATAATCCATAATTCATAGGAAAGGAAGAGGAAAGGAGTTTAAAGATTACCTTTAGAAAGGAAAAAGGGAGAGAAGAAGTGATTGGAAGTCTTGGTGTCACCTCCTCAATCTTCAAACTCCACAAGGTTGATGTTGGAGAAAACCAAGAATAGAGATCAAAGAAGGGATTTGATGTTATGTGAGGAAGTATGAGTGTGATTTGATGGAAAGAGTTGTGTTTGGGGTGAAAGGTTGGTGAAGAAATGGATTTTAGAGAGAAGTGAGAGAGTTTTGGGGTAGAAAGAGAATGAAATTCACGGAAAATAAAGGGGGAGACACGTCCACAGCCTTATATAGCCCCGTGGTAATCGATTACCACAAACCCAGATTTTTGTAATCGATTACCACTCCATGTAATTGATTACAATAGGGAAACATGAAGGCGTATAGAGAGACTTGTAATCGATTACAGGCCCTATCTAATCAATTACCAACTCAAAAACTTAGTTTCCTCCTTCTACAGACCCTTCCTAGGTCTCGGATATTGTACATACTTATTTACATTAAGTTAATATTCTCTTTAATTTTATTCTCTATTAACTTTAAAAAATAAATATAAATAAGGGAATACCTCCAATTTGGAGTCAATAAAAATATCTGAAAATTCAAAATCTTTAAGAATCATAATCCAACTTTTGGGTTTTAGTATTATTTTTCAAAAACTTGTGTTTTAATAAACTCTTGCATTAAAAAGGAAGGATATCCTCATTCTCTAAAATTTGTTAAAAATCCCTCTTCAACTCATTGATGTCCTAGAAACTATTACCAGGACTTTTGATCTTCAGAAAATGCCTCAATCCTATAGCCCTCTAAGGAGGTATAGTGTAACATCTTACCGGACAAAATACTATGCGTAAGTCATAATATATTATCCGATAAGTTATTACGTGCGGGTGTCTAATTTGATTTCATTCTTATCCAATGTTAATTACCTATAGAGTAATTATCTGTATAATTGCTTATTTATTCTAGTTGTAGAGTAAACAACGGATTTAACATCATAATAGAAAAAGAAATCTACGGAATAGACAGAACTACATAACTTCGTCATTTATATATATATACATGTAGGTAACCATTTTCAGAGTTAGCAAAATGAAACATAAACAGTACAAGGTAAAAAAAAGAGGTCGTTAACACAAAATAAGTCGGCCTATCGCTACAAACTGAACCCTAGCTAATCCCCACGGGACATTTTATCCACTAACTACACATGAGCTATACCCACTAAGCTAAGCTTATGGCCCAAAGGTGCCAAAAGAGGGTCATTCTATACATCACCTTCTACCATACTATATAACTCCTCTAAATGGATTCCGAAGAAAGGAATTCTTTCGCCATGCTGGCGTCTGTTGGTGTATAATCCACGCCTAGTGTAGAGGACGAGGAAGATGAGCTCGTCGCCTCCAATGAATCCTTCTCCTCAGGAGGTGAAGTAGAAGGGACATGCTGAGGTGGTGAAGCGGGATGTACTACGGGAGCTGCTGCTACTAGTGGAGGTGGGAATGGATGCGCCATGTAAAGCGGGATGGCAATATAGGGTGCAGAAGGGTCAAACAGTAAGTGAGTAAGTGGGAAAGCTAAATCTCTATGGAAAAAAAAATAAAAGCGAAATCGACAACTACCAAATATATATATATATATATATATATATATATATATATATATATATATATATATATATATATATATATATAGTCTAGAAATGGATCAAGGTGGATGTGTAGATCGGGAAACTCAATGAAAAGGATACCTGTCGCTACATTTTCCATGATTCGAGAATAATGTGGTAATACACAGTAGGGTGAGAATTTAAAGAAATTCTCAGTAAGAAATCTAATTTTACACAAATCTAATATTGCCATCATTCCCAGTTGTCTTGGTTTTACTTAATTAAAAAGTGATATAACATAACTATAATATTGAACTTAATTTATGTTATGAGAAACATAACCCAAAACAAAACTAAATTTTAATTTAATAAAACAAAAGTATAATTGAACATGTATACTAACATAGCTAGATCAATAACTATAAGACAAATAGTAATACAAACACGAGAAATATTTAGATAACTATACCATTAGCTTAGGACTTAGCAAATAGAGTATGCATATGAAAAATGAAAATGCATTAGGGAACTTTCAACTCATGTGACTTGTATTTTTCCACACTTAGTCCCTTGGGAGTCTTTGGCCATATACTCTTGGGTAATAGTCTGTTTTGCAGGACCGAGCTCGTTCCTATACAGAATTATTGGGTTTACTTTCTCTGACCTTCTTACTGATCTATTCCCCTTAACTTTATTCAAGGGCTGGCCCAAGTAATATGGAATCCTTTATAATCTTCATAAATTGCATGCACAACTAACATTATCTTTCTTAAGCATCACATGTACATGCAAATATCTCACATAGTATATAAATTATTTGCCGGAATTTCGGCAGTATAACGGATCGAGTTCGCTTTTTCATGAATAGTGCTAGGCTACCAAAAAGATCAATCAAACATTCAAACCAACATGGAGCATCAAGTTTATAATCAAAATATCAATCACGTAGTATGCCAACATCAATAAGGTTTCTACTCATCCTACTTAATTCTGCCTGATTTGTAAAATTCGCCAAAATTTATATTCTATTCATTTAGCCATAAATTTTGGATATGTTATAGTGCTATGTGTCTAGTTTCCAACCCTTTTGGTCTCATCTCATTTTGGTTTATGTAGCTCAAGTTATTCAAAGTTTATTTCGGTTTATCCTACAACTAGCTAGAAATGCACCTGTAGAAGTAAAAATTCACAAAAATTAGAAATCTAGGTGGATTCATACGAGACTTATACAAATTAAAGCTAACAGGACAAGATTTTATTTGAAATAAGTTTCATCTCATTTACATAAGTATAGCTTGAGTTATAAGCCCTGTAAGTTGACCCTTCTGGACTGCCCTATTCTAGTCCGGTTTGGACTTAAGGCAATTTCATTGAATCACTGGGAATAATTGGGAGTGAATCTAACTCTGAAATTTTTATGGGATGCTTCCCTATATGTTGGCTTTCAAATCAAACTCGTTTTACTCAATTTAGAGTTTTGTAGGGTGAGTTACACACCTCACAACTCATACTGCCTAGAAGAGGACCTAGAATTTTAGGTCAAATTTCAAAAATTCATAACTCGTTCAATACTAATCCAATGACCGTATAATTTATATGATTGGAAAGCTCTAAATGTATAGTTTCATATAAAAATAGATTCATCAAACTTTGATGGTTTGATTTTGATCCGTATAGAATGAACGTACGGACGCCGTAGGATTTTCACCTAAACAGCATCTTGCTTCTTTCTACTCTCAAATTCTTCCACTCCAACTTCAATTCTAATTCAAACATACATATTAAACCAACCTTGATTCATCATCTCTACCCAATATAGCATCAGAATAATGAGAGAAAGAGGAACCCCAAACAGCCCCAATCTATAGAAAGCAAGAACAGAATTTAGAATTCCTACCTCTTCTATGTGTTAAACTTGCTAGTTTTAAGTATTGGATTGAAGAAAGTTGTTGGAAATTGTTGGAACTTGGAAACTTGATGAAGAAGGAGTGAATATGATATGAGAAAGAAAGAAAATGAAGTGGTATTTTGCTGGTAATAAGGCCGAAAATTTCAAGGAAGTGGGATGGAAAATTTTGAAAACTTTTGGAGAAAGTTGAATATGATTGGTGGATTTCTCGCTTCATTCAAATTTGATGTGGCTGCCCCTTTTTAAGGCTGATGTTGCACCACTTAAAGGGGTTAGGTGGTTGAATCTTGGCCATTCAATGTAGGGTTCTCACAGTATAATTTCTGTTGATTAGGTTCTGACAGTTTAAAATACCGAAATCTTACTGATTTCCTTTAAATTGGCAAAACAGTCTTGAGAAACTCTATGAGATTTCCTACGCTTCTAATCTAATTCTCTCAAATATAATTTCTCTAAATGATTCTTAATGAGCTTTAAGTAAATACTTAATCGAATTATAATTAATCTCAATTATGCGATAAAAAATCGAACAACGTGGTTAAAAATGATAAAATTTTTCGAACGTTACACATCGAGTTCAGACTTAAAATTTTCAAGATCCAATATTGACAGACAATAGGAATCTCATGCTGGGGTATTACATGCAGTTTAAGGGAGGAAATTGGTAAGTAATTTATATTTTAAATTCAATTTTAGTGTTAAATTGTGATTTCTTTGTAATTAATGACTAACATTTTTCCTTTTTCTTTATATACTATTTAGTTGGGAGCCTCCTATGTACGGATTGCGCCATATTACAGATATGATGAAGAAGTTGTATGATGTGCCATATGAGAACTTCAGCAAAATTCTGAAGACTACAAAGTGGATGTGGTACAAGGAGTGGAAATTAATGAGATAACAATTTTTTAATTCAATATTTTACTTCGATATGCATTGATACATGACATGTTTTACTTTTCTATGCGTAGAAGAATTTCATTATTAATCCAGTAGAGGATACAACCATCTACAAGGCTTGGAGGTCTTGGGCTTCCAAGCGCCTTTGCAACATGTATCGGGATGTGCGGCCTGAGAGGGATACTGACCACTCGTGGCTGCATGTGGGAATATTGAGGTACCCTTGATTTCTAGATGAAGTCAAGGAAGAACAAGGTCAACAGGGCCTCAATTAAGGATGGATCCCTACACTGTGGTGGCTCGACTACTTTGGCAGGTATGCAGGCCAATATGGTAAGTTAATTTAATTAATACACTTAATTTTAAATTTTGGATATTATTATGTATTTAATTATCTATTGATTAATAATATCAAATTAATTTGAATATCAGACGAGGCTTTTGAACAGGACACCCATGTAAGGAGAAGTCTTCAGGGAGATGCACACCTGGAAGGCCAATAAGATGACGTGGGTGGATGCTTGCTCTTACACTACAAGAAAATAAGCAACCAATGGCACATGATTCGCGGCGGTTGATAGCAACCGCCTTCGGTGTCAAAAATAATGAGCATTTACCGGCGGTTGGACAAACCGCCCTGAAACAATTGCATTTTATTTTGTCGCAAACACTTTTCTCTCTCCTGCGCTAGAAGCTTGGTGTATTAGGATTTCTCTGTTCTCCAAAAAAATGAAAAAACTAAATAAATCCCTAATCCCCCTTTTTCTCTTGTGTATTAGTGTTTTCATTCTCTTCTCTACTCTGAAATCCCAAATCCCTTCTCTCTTGCGCCCCATTTCATCTACATTCTCCACATTGCAGTCTTGGTGACTCACAGCATAATGTTGTGGACCTGAACCAGTGGCCAACATCACAGGTCCAACTTCATTGATTGATTAGCTCTGGTCCTGTTTATATATTTCAGTTCATCTATCTATGCATGCTTCATTGTCTCTTTGTGCTCTCTGAATATGGTTATGGTTTAATGAAGTTCTTATGCCATTCATTATTTGAAAGTTTTTTTTATTAAATTTATTTTTTTGGATTTCTTTTTGACACGATTTATTTCATCTCTGTAGACTCAATGGCGAAAGAATCGTAGGGCCAAATGGTGTTTCCTTAAATGCCCATCCCCATTCCTTAGTACCTGTTGCTTGAATTATCAAAATTCTGAGGCATTAAGATTTTGGGAGAAGAGAAGGAAGATCCTCAGACCTTGTTTCAATAGTCGTCCTGATCCTGTTGTTGGTGTTAGTGCTGTAGCTTAGCTCACACAAACATGGTGCGTTCTCCTCTTGTTTCTATTTCCTGTGTTATTGATTCCGCCAAATGAATCCTTTTGTTATTTCTCTAATTTATAAATCAATCTATTTCATCCTAATACATCATATATTCATGTACATTATTTCTGTCTATGTGTGAGTGATTTTGTTGCATCCATGTCATGCTTATGTTAGTGCCACTAATGCTACTGCATGACAGAGCAAGCTTGAGAAAAAAATCCCACATTATGGTCAATTTAAGTTCTATTATTGACTGTGGCTTAGATAGTTAGATATTGGATTCTGACTCATTTAGCTCTACAACATTTTTCCATTTTTTCCCACCTTTGGAAATAGATATAAAATCAGAAGGTGTATAAATTAAACGGGGAAAAAAAGATATATCAAGTTATCAACATGATTTATGAGAAATCTCCAACCACTTTCCTTTCCTTTTTTTTTTTGGCTAAGACAATCTCCACCTACTTTGCATGATGACTGCTATTCAAACTTGACATGGGTCTCACATGTGGGGAAGGTACAACATGTATTTCACACAAAGGAACCAGAGCTGGGCCCTAGTGTTTGTTCTATGAAATGAAACTGTAGATTTTATCTTCTTCCATTAGCCTTATTAACTACACTTGCACAAACCCATCAGAGAGAATATTTCATTTGTCTCAAGAAATTCTTATACAAGCTAAACTCTCTAATGAAGAACAATTTTCCTAATTTGTCACATCGCCTTCTGTTGATTAGTTCATGTGCAAATGATTTTATGATTCTAGCTAGTCTTACTTCTAAGGTCTGATCAAATACTAATAATAATACTGCTAAGTATAAGGCTAACATATAGAATTATAAGACATATTCTCAACCTTTATAAGTGGGGATCTAGGTGAACATATAGAGTGAGACATCTTCTCAACCTATAAGTAGGGATATTGCTCTCATGTATGATTATTGATTATTCAAATTACAATAGACCAATTACTAATTCTTGTCTTTATCTCAGCAATTCTTTTTCCAATTTTCAATTTTGCCAATAGCTGATCACCACCTGTTCTGTTCAACTTGATAACTTGCTTTTAATGTAGTACTTTACTAACCCTTTCCCACTTAGGCTCGAATGCTTTTCTCTGTGAATTCACAATCTAATCTAATGTCTCACCACCCCCAATTGCTCATGTTTCCCGTTTTGTGTTGTTTTAATTGTTTATTATTGGGGAGAGTATACTACCTAGCTTGTTGTACATAGAATGAGACTATGCTTTCAATAATTGGTCATTGTTCATTATTAAAGGAATGGCATGCTGCTTCTAAAACATTGAATGCATGCTGCTTTCAATCATTATCATTTAGAGACTATTTGCAATTCTTTAGATGTCTTTCTAAGTCAGTGGGTTCCTTTTGTGTATGTGTGTAAAATATACAAATGACAGAATTTTTTTTGACATGCATTTTATTAAATATAATGGTGTAGATAAAAATAGAAGCTCAGGGACATTATGTGTTGATGGTTCTTTGATGCTGTTAGAAGTTTTAAATTGTGCCCATGCAAGAAGTTTTTTAATGTTTCAAGAGTTTTTATCCTAAATGGGATAGGATAATGAAGTATTATGTTAATTGAGGGGTGTTGATGTTCTGTTCTAAAGAGCAGCGTGTCTCTTTTCTATACTTGGCTAATGACATCTTGCAAAATAGTAGGTGAAAGGGAGGTGAGTTCATAACTGAATTCTGGAAAGTTCTTCTTGGAGCTCTGAGGCGTGTTTATGAAAGTGGTGATGAACATGGAAGGAAAGGAGTGATGAGACTTGTAAGTCTTATTCTCACTTGTTATAAGTTCTGTAAATAAGTTGTATTACACACACAAATAGTCAATGTCTTCATACTGTGCCTATATTCTAATTCCGTAGCTTTGTGGCCTAGCTTGGGTAATATGTTCCTGTCCTCTTCTCTTTCTTTGGGCATTTCCTTCTTTCATTAAAATTTGTAGATAACATTTAATTGGTCTAGTTGAAAGAATTATAAATCTCCATGTCAAAGTATCTAATTCACAATATTGTGCTATGTACATATAAATGATTTGATTAACAATGTTAATTTGTCTCTAAGTTTTCAATGATAAGAATTAATACTAGATCATAATCATCATATAATGAAGTTGTAGATATGAAAAGGATAACTACAAGGCTATAGAATCACCCTACATGATAGCAGGGGGCATTTATTTTGTCTATTGAATTACTCTTTTTTTTTTGGAAAAAAATACAGGCAATATGTGACAAAAATGCGGCCAACCGAGAAATGCAAACGGTTCCTCATACTCTTGGGTCTAAGACATTGGCTAGGAAACAACATGAGCTGGTATATAATAATTATTTGTAGGTCATATTTATTATTTTTAAATACTTAAGTGTATCTTGTTGAATTATAGGAAGCTGCAGACAAGCGAATCTATAGTAGGGCTCAAATGTATCCAATTAGCCACAAGAAAAAGGATGGATCCTTCATTAATGATGAGGCTAGAGATAAGAATGTAAGAATATTTATCTTTTTATTTTAAGTTTATATTGTAAAGTTAATCATTTTAACATGAGTTGTGCATGATTACATATACTTTGATCAATTGATGTATGTAGGTGCAATTAGCTATGCTTGAGAGTGAAGGGGCTTCTTCCCAAGATGCTCATGATGATGCCTTTGTCAAGTTATTTGGGAAGGAGCACGCAGGCCGTGTTTGAGGTATGGGATTTGGTGTTTGCCCATCTCAAGTCTTCAAATCTAGCTCTAGCCATTGTGGAGGAACATCATCATCATGCAGTCATGGCTCTGAAACTGCTAAGATTCAACAAATGGAAGTAGAACTGAAAGAGAACAAAGCAGCAGTTTCAATATTACAAGCCCAAGTTAACTATTTTCTTAAGCACTATATGGGTGGAGTGGTGCCATCTGACTTTCCTACTATTGGATCCAATGGGGTAAGTATTTTTTTTATTACTTATATGTATATTTATCTTCATTATTATCATGTTATATAAATATTTTGTGCACCCAGCTTCTCTTAATCAAGGCAATGATAATTTAGTCACTAGATTCCTTACTTCATGTAATTAAGTTCAAATCAACTTAGAACATAACTAAATAAACTTAGAAAATATGTAATTTGTTCCTCTAATTTATACTTTGTAAGTTTGCATATAAATGGAAGCCTTCAGTGTACTCAGTTGAATATATAAGTAGATATATAGCTAGTATCAATTCTCTTGTTGGCTTTCTTTTGGTATGCTATGCAAGAATGATGTTGTGATTTTAGATAGGTAAATTAATGGCTCTTGGCTATCAGTGGATGTTGTGGCTTTCTTTGTTTAGGTTAATGAATCCCATTTACTAAATATGAGGATATCAAATAATTTTTTTCCCAAGCTTTCATGCTGGGAAGTAAGTGTTATTTGGACTTTGTGCACTTCACATTGCAGCTATTTACTTTGTTTTCACTTGTTTTCATTGCAAACTGTGGTTCCTTGTCTGATAGAGAAGCAATTCCTAGTTGAAGCATTATTGGGAACATTCTTTGCCATCTATTAATGCACTGCTTTTTGTAAGGTTTGTGTTTTGAGTCAGGATGAATAGGTGAAGCTTTGAGATTGAGCCCCTAAAGCATTTGCTTCAAAGCTTGAGCTTTTTTATATACTGAACCTTTGGTTTTTCTTTTTCATGTACTAAACTTTCATATACTTCATCTATGTGCATATGCAGGTTTTTCTTGTTGTTTTGGGTTGAGGTTGGCACTAATTATCTAACAAATAAGTATCTAATGTTAGCTTTGGGATTTACTTTGAGACTTGGAGTGATTTATGCATAACCATCATTATTTTGTGTCATGGAGCAAATTTTGTTCTGAATCTCTATTGTAGGGACTGTTTGATATATTTGGAAGTTTGATTTAAATTTTGAAATTATATAATTCTCATGATACAAGATTGGAGGTGTTGGCTCCTAAACTTTGCATGAAGACTTATGATAACAAGATTGAGTAAAGGCACATTTTACTTAGTCTTTATGGTTCTTGGGTGTTGGTGGAGCTTGATTGATTTTGGTGGCTTTTGGCTTTTGGCTTTTTCTTTGTATGGGTAAGTGAGCCCAATTTACTGAAGATAAGGATATCAAATGATTTTTTTCCAAAGGTTTCATGGTGGGTAGTAAGTGTTATTTGGACTTTGTGTACTTCACATTGCAGTTGTTTAATTTGTTTCACTTGTTTTTGTTGCAAACTGTGGTTCCTTGTTTGATAAAGATGCAATTCCTAGTTGAAGCATTATTGGAAACATTATTTGCCATCTATTAAAGAACTATTTTTGTAAGGTTTTTATTTTGAATTAGGATTAAGAGATGAAGTTTTGAGGTTGAGCTCCTAATGCATTTGTTTCAAAGCTTAAGCTTTTTCATATATATACTAAACCTTCGATTTTTCTTTTTCATATACTAAACCTTCATATACTTCATTTGTATGCATATGCAACTTTTTCTTGTTGTTTTGAGTTGGGGTTGGCACTAATTACCTAGCAAATAAGTATCTAGTGTTAGCTTTGGTATTTCCTTTGAGACTTGGGATGATTAACGTTTAACGATCATTATTTTGAGTCGTGGAGCAAATTTTGTTTTGAATCACTATTGTAGGGGTTGTTTGATATGTTTGGAAGTTTGATTTAAAATTTGAAATTATATAATTCTCATGATACAAGATTGGAGGTGTTGGCTCCTAAACTTTGCATGAAGACTTATGATAATGAGATTGAGAAAATGCACATTTTTCTTATTCTTTATTGTTCTTGGGTGTTGGTCACACTCTAAAACACTTTGTTTTATTTTCTATTCATATTGTAGACTTGGAATCACCAGTGCAGGCAAGACCCTCTTCTTCTGCTAGCCATGAACCTCAAGACAATAGACCATCCAATACTTAGTTATATTTTTTACTTTAGGACTTCTTCTACTTAGTTCAATATTAGGATATGAAACTTGGGTTTATATGTTATTGCAAATTTTGTAATTTTCTTTTTATGACTTTCAAGGACTATTAAATATGTAAGACTTGCAAGATACACTTTACATTATGCAATATTTTGATGTACATATACAATTTTAATTAAGTAATGAATGTTTGGTATTTTTATATTTATGTATAATACCTTAAATTTTTTAGTTGATGCAAATTTATTGATACAAGAATTGAAATTAAAAATATATATTACAAAATTAAATGAATTGTTACAGGGAAAACAAATTTTTCGACAACATTTTTCGCGGCGGTTTTAAAACCGCCGCAATGATTTTAATGAATTTTAAATCATGTTTATTAGCGACGGTTTTAAACCGCCGCTATGTTTTTCGTCATTTTTACCCGTTGATTTTGTGCGGCGGTTCAGAACCGCCGTTATGTTTTTTCTGATTTTTTAAATTTGATTTTTCGCGGTTCATAAACCACCGGCGCTTTGTTTTTTCCATTTTATAAACTTGGTCTTTCACTACAGATACTAATCCCAAGGCCATTAGTCGCTGGCAATTCGCAGTATTGCTTCCAACTGGCTGACCAAAACCGCCATGAAATGACCTCCCGACGCTTTCCTTTACGACGTTTTATGAACCGCCGCGATTGGATTTTAGCGGGGGTTTGAACCGCCGCTAGTTGACTTATAAACCGCCGCCGCTTACCATATTTCTTGTAGTTTAGACCAGATATGTAATTTCTAAACTCTATACTTCATTTAGTTTTTATTTTTATATACAATATAATGTAAATTTAATACTTTTTTAATTAATTGTAGGTGAATACTTGAAGAGACTTGAAGAGACCGCTACTGAGTGCCCACCGATTTATGAGGACATGGTGTGGTTACAGACATTTGGTAGTCCATATAAGGGTCCATTTGTGGCACGGGGACCTTTTATAGCGATTCCTTATCCCATGCCTCTATGACCAGAGATGCACCTGCTACGTCTGAGCAGGTGGAAGAGGTCAGTTGCACTCATGTCCATGCCCTGAATAAGGAGCTATATCAAAGTTTGCAGTAGAAAGAGGAGCGGTTCTAGGCGAAGAGGCTAAGCTGAAGAAGAAGTTGAAGATGGTCGAGAAAAGGGTAGGAAAGAAGACAAAGATGAGGATCATGAGGCAGATGCAGAAATACTTCCAACATCTGCGGGCCAATAGCTTGTCACTTCCTCCTCCTTTGTGGCCACTGATACCAAACGAGCAGTATTCATCGTCTTCTTCTTCATTGGATGATGAGGATAGGATCTCTGACACTGACAAGTAGGAGTACTCTTAGACTTGTCATTTTGTTAATTTTATATTATTTGTACTACTTAACAAATTGTTTAATATTGACATTTTTCATTATTTGATGGATATTTAATATACGATTCGTATAGAGTAATTTTATTTCTTGTGCTTTTTCCTATAATTAATATATTTTCTATTTTTAATTATATAAATATCTACATAATTAAATAAAATAATTAAAAGGAAATCAACATAAACAATAATAATTAATGATAACGAATAATTAAATAAAATCAAATTAATTAAAAAATTAGTATTATCGACAAATTTTTTGTTGAAAATAAAATATGAAATTAAAAAAATAAAATTTTATTATTCATTTTTACAAACGGATATTTCATCCGCAATTTAACAAATATATACATATCGACAAAAATCTTTCAATAAAATTAAAAAAAATTGATAATTATATTAATTTTGACAAAAATTAATCGAATTTTCCATATATTTACTGACAAAAAAAAAGGTCAGTAATTCCATATATTTACTAACGAAAAATAATAAAAAAAAGGTTAGTAAATTTGCCGCTCTTTACTAATAGATAAATAATATCCCTCAGTAGTTATTACTGATGCCAATTTTCCCGACGGATCACAGACTTCATCGATATAAACAAAAAAAAAAAAATCAATAGTAAATAAAAAATCCGTCGGTATTTCATGTTATTCTAGTAGTGTGTAAATAAATAGGGTTAATTGTAATTTACCTCTTTACATTATAGGCTATGTGCACTTTATTCCCAACATTTTAAAAATGTGTAACCTGATACTTTATATTTTCACAATGTGCACTTTGGCCCCTTTTATCCATTTTTTCATCAATTATAAACAAAAATGCAAGGTGTCGGGTTGCACATTTTGAAAAGTTCAACGGGTCAGTTTGTACATGATCCAAAAATTTAGGAGAATATAATGCACTTATTTGGTGCCAAAGTGCACATCATGAAAATACAGAATGTCGAGTTGCATATTTTTAAAATATTGGGAGTAAAGTACACATGACTTATAATACAAGGGGGTAAAATACAATTAACTCATATAAATATAGCTTGAGACAATTCACATAATATACTATCTTGCAAATAGCCACCATCAACTATTAAATCTTTCAATTAAATCCTTAAACTTTCATTCACTTTCAAATATTCACTACAAATTATTAAATCTTTCAATTGACTTCTTAAACTACAAAAATTCCCACAATTATGTCTACTATTAAATTTGATTGAGCTCACTAATGGAGCACCATTAGTGAATGACATAACAAAATTTACGAATGTAAAGTGTGAAAATCTTTGCCATTATCCTTTAACAAATTTTTTTCCTTTTATTTTCTCATCTAATATTACTAAAAATAATATTAAAATAATTTTTTAAAAAATAAATAGATTATAAAATAAATTTAATCTGATTTGATTCCATTGCGATGACCTTTGCTTGTTTGGTATGAAAAAAAAATCACCAGTCTAATTCTATTGTTAGAATATGTTTTAATTTTTTTAAATATGCAAATATGTTTTTTAAGTAATATTTGATGAGATAATAAAAGAAAAATAAAAAATAAAGATTTTGACATGGGACGCTCATATCCTATCATGTCACTTACTAATAGTGCTTTGTAAGTGAGCTCAATAAAATTGTATATGAAATCTAATAAGGGAGACTATTCTTACACCTTATTGTCTTTTGTCACTCCCTATTCAATGAGCTTTTGTTTAATTGTCCTAAAATGCCCTTTCATTCTCTTTCATAATTAAACTAGAAAATCTATTATTATTTCTAGTTTTATTCATACATAATATTACTAATATTTTTCTTCAAATTTTTTGCTTCTGTAATCTTTTATTTTATAAAAGCCTTTTAATTTTTGACTCATTTTTCTCATGAAACATATTAAATTTATACACACACACACACTCTATATATATATATATATCTCGGTAACAAATTGATTCTCTTACTCTTGAAGATAATTTTGAAATTAAATTAAATTTTTACTTACATAACTTTCTTTAGGTACAATAGTATTTTTATACTTTTTTTAATACTAATAATGTGTTAAATAAAAATAAGTTAAGACAATTACACATAATAAATTTTGAATCAAATAAAATATTTATTAATAATAATTTAAAAATTTAATTAATATTCGCTATCAATGTGAAAAAAATTTGTACTATCATCAAAAAATATCTTGTCATTTTATTTAATAAGTTCAATATCTCATATATTGTTGAAACACCTTAAATGATGTGAAAATATATTATCAAATGTTAGTATAAAATTTTTATCCTAATAGTGTATATAATTATCAAGTAAATAGTTAATTTAATGTATTATGTCACCTTAATTTTTAAGAATAAAAATGAAAATTAAAAACTATAATAAAAATTGGGAGATCAAGATAGCACATACTAATATATCATGTTTATTTAATACTATATTAAATTATATAAATACAAGATGAAAAAATCTTGGATATATATGTTGCATGTTACAACTTGTTTGTTCACTTTTTTATTATCTTTTATCTATCCTACTTACTATTATGTTCTGCAGATAATTATTAATTACATTATAAAAATTTTAAAATTAATATAATATTTATATCTAAATAACTATATTAAATAGTAAATAACCTTTTCAGTTCTAATATTTTGAAGTTGATATCAATCTAGTTTTGAAAAAAATTTTGACACCAATTTGTGCATTTATTTTCAGCTTTTAAAAAACATGACTTTGAAGTTTAAATTTTATATATAGTTGAAAAAATTAAAAATTAATTTTTTTTAAAAGCTACTCTTTTCAACTTCTATAAAAAAATTGAAAATAGATTTTTTTAAGAATCTGATTATTTTAAAAAAATTATCTAAATATACGAAAATTGATTTTTTAATGAAAAATAATTTTTTGCCTAAAAAATCCCAAACAAATACACCCTTAGTCCTAACACTTGAAGTTGACATCAATTTAATTTTGAAAAAAAAAAATTGACATCAATTTAGTTCTAACAAATTTTTCGTAAAATTAAATTTTCTATCAAATCAATCAGTATAGAATTAAATTGATGTTAAAATTCAAAATATTACAACTAAATTGATATCAACTTTTAAAATGTTAGAACTAAAATAGATATTTGCTCTAAATAAATTAACTAAAAATATTTAAAATAATTTGTGGTCACATAAAAATAAAAATATATAATCAATATTAAAAATTTTAAAATTATATTAATTATATTTATATAAAATTATTATGAAAACTTTTTTACAAAATAAAAAATACAGAAACGTAAATCATGATATATTAAATGAAGATTTATTTTAAAATATTTTATAATAATGAGTTTAAACAATATTCATAACAATATATTATTAGTTTAACCATGAAAAAGAAAGAAGGATATTTTAGGACAATTAAACAAAAACTCATTAAACAAGGAGTGACAACGGACAATTAGGTGTGGCAATAGCCATTCCTGTGTAATAATTGTGAAAATTATTGTAGTTCTAAGGATTTAATTGAAAAAAAAAAATAAGTGATGATAACTATTTGCAAGTGAGTGAAAGTTTAAGGTCGATGGGAAGATTTAAAAGTTGAGCTTTGCTAAGGCCACTAGTAATAAAATCTTATACTTTTTCAGTGCAATGTTTCCTTTCTTGATTCCTAATGGCTGGTTAGATAAAAGTTTTGAGGTGGCTATTTGCAATTGAGTAAAAGTTTAGGGGAGTAGATGCTAAATATCTCATATGGCTTGTCGAGGGCCTTTGGTCTACCTTACATTAAGCCTAACCTTGATTTAGCCTATTTAGTTAATAAGTTAGGTCAAGATTTTTCCAAAAAAAAAAAAAAAAATTAACCAAAAAGGTCATGCTATAAGTTTGCCTATTGAACCTAACATACTAGCTTATTTTTACTATATTATTATATTATTATATAAATTATGTAAATTAAATTATATTATTATTTCAAAAATCTAATGCAAATTTTTAATCTTTTAAAAATAGATTGTTTGGTATATTTAAGAATTTTTTTTGCTTATTTAAAAATATATTTTCGACCTATTTAAAAGTAGATTTTTTTTGTCTATTTAAAAGTTTTTTATCAAATAAAACTTTAAATAATTTTTTAGAGCAAGCAAGACTTTTAAAAAAGCCAGATTAAACTTAAAAAAAATAGCTTATGTTAAGTAATGAATCCAAATTCAGGTTGAATATTTAAAATGTAAATCAGACCCATTAAAACTAATTAAAGCCTCACCTATCTTCCTTCCACCACCAACCCTATATTATTATAGAAGTATAACAGTAAATAGCATTGTTATTTGTTACGAATAGTATCACCACAAAATTGCACGAACAGCAGTACAACCAACAACCAATCAGATGAAGACTTCGGCGTAAATCACGGTCTGAATTGAGACAGTAAAAAATAAATAACTTTATTAACATTGTTCGTCAGAATAGTATGAAAAACTGTTGGTACTAGATAGTATTTTACAAATGTAAATTCTGGTAGAGACCAAAAAATGAAAATGTGGATGCTGGTATTGCAACGTGTCAAAGAAAATGTATTGTGATGAACAGCAACGTGCGTCACAAACCTGTAATGCATGGCGAATCCACGAAAACAGTCAAAGCCCAAAAAAATGGCGGAAAGGGAAGTGGATCCTAAAGTTCGCATCGTCTTACATTCCCTGACCATTGATCGAAACTTTGGAATAGGGCCCCTCGCATCACATGATTCCTCCTGCAGTTACTGCCTTTAAAGCTCCCCCACGTACCGTTATCTTTCTCACTTGCTGGTCCTATAAAATACAACGTATACACAACAGGTACATTCTCTACTATGTGAGCCTGTCTCAGATTTTGATGTCTTGTATTGCTTCATTCTACACATATAATTCATTTGTCTGCGTTTGTAAATTGTGGGTACAGATCTGAAGCATAATGGGGAGAATGTTAATGCAGTATCTAGCTATGAAAACGGATCCCGTTATGGCTAGTTTAATCGATTCTGATATAAATGAGCCCAAGCTTGCAGCCACGAAGCTCTTCAACGTTGCAACTATGCTAGGAGGCAAAGGGTTTGGCACTTCTTTCCTTAAAGGGCTCGCCTCCTTTGCTGCCATGTAAGCTTAAGTTTCAGTTTTATTTACCAATATACTATATTTGTTGTTTAGGAAGCAAGAATCAGCTCTCATTAATTGATACTTGATGGTGACGTTTGGTATGTTAATTAACAATGTCCCTGTCATTTGTTGATGCTATATTCCAAGAAAAAAAAAAACTCCCTCATGTGTGTATTGGAGCATGAAATTGTGAGTCTCCTATATAAGAATTGAAATGATGAAAATGTTGTACTAAAAATTTGATGTGAAAGAACCGTTACTTTATTAGATTTCATTATTAGACAAAATGTGTTATTATAGCTCCGAATTGTTTCCTTGTCTTTCAATTTTGATCTACCTTCCATAGATTATTGCTCATAGGTGTACTTCAAGATAACATTTTTTTGAAAGTATAGAAAAAAGTATTGTCTCATCATTGGCATGCAAAATGACCTCTCTTACCACAACCAAACAAAAATGCATGTATGCGATATGAAATCAAAATTTATCTATCGGTCATCCACATAATAAATTCACAAGTTGCATAATGACCTGCTTAAGAAGGCCAAATATAATTAAATTGACAGGAAATTGTTCATTTCAGTTATTTACTGATACTGGATCGCACAAACTGGAGGACCAATATGCTGACTTCATTGTTAGTCCCATACATATTCTTTAGTTTACCCGGGTCGCTGTTCCACTTTTTCAGGTAGTGACTTAATTATGTCATCTTTCTCCTCTCTTCTCGAACTTTTGCTTTTGCAATTTCCCCCTCTTCTTTACATTGTTTAGTTGTATATTGACATTGGCTGCAAATTCAATTATATCATTCAGAGGAGAAGTTGGAAAATGGATTGCTTCCATTGCAGTCGTGCTGAGACTTTTCTTCCCTAGACACTTTCCCGGTAAGTTTCAAGTAGCAAGGCATAATACTATATACCAGGATATTAGGATAACATATTTCTCTTTTGCCACCCTCCCCCTTCCTTCAATGATATAGTAACATAAGTGATTTTGTGGTTAAACCAAATTCTAGACCAAGCAAAAGCAATGTTTTAGAGACAACACAACACATGAAACGTGACTATCAAATCACATAGAATTAAAACTTACAAGATTGAGGCTAGACCAGTCTTTGGAGAGTGGGACTGAGATCATCTACTATTGTTTGAGAATAACTTGCACCAGGGGACATATGAAATCGTGTCAATATATATGTCTTTAATTTCTGTATTTTATACACCCTATACATAGACTTACCTTTCGAAATTTGCTGGAAATCCCTCCTTGCAGATTGGCTAGAACTACCTGGATCAATGATCCTTCTTTTGGTGGTGGCCCCTGACTTCTTTGCTATCAAGATGAGGAAAAACTGGGTTGGATTGGCGATAGATCTTATCATTGGTTGTTACCTACTGCAAGAACATATCAGGGCTTCTGGTGGATTCAGAAATTCTTTCACACAGAAACATGGAATATCAAATACTATAGGCATCCTCCTCCTCTTAGTCTATCCTATATGGGCATTGGTTATCCATTAAGTATAAAGCTTTTTTTTTTTTTTGGGGTGACAAAAAGTATAAAGCGTTATAGTATACAAGTCAGCGATGATGTATTACCTGTCAGGAAAATAAATTTACTGTAGACGAGGTCTGATACATATGCGTACTTGCCCAAACTGCTGCTGAAGAAATATACTGTTTTTAAGAAAATATATTTTCCCCCACCAATGCAGAGTTTAAGTATCCAGCAAATCGTTCCTATAATTAGACTAGTGAGTACACTTGGAAGAAGAAAATGCACCCTTCACTAAGAGCGCATTTATATGTACATGTTAGAAATTGAATGAACCCTAAACCCTATTTAAGAATTTGAGAAAATTACAATCCTCATGGTAGTTTTTTTTTAAAAATATAGCAAGTTCTAAAGCTTCTCTAAAACTATTATTCCACTCCTTGAGTTTAACCATAGTTAATTTTTTTGTGAATTATTTTATGACATATTTTACTTAATAAATTTAAAATTGGATTAAAAAAATAAAATATAGAACATATAAAAAATTTGTCTTTTATTGCAATTATCTTTTAAACAATCCATTAATACTACTATTTACTTATCATGTTATTGTTCAAACATGAAACATTTTAGTTTTGACCTATTTTCTAGCTTCTGATGATATCTTCACTCGTCTCAGCTCTTCATGGTTCCACAACTCCGGTGGAGGACCAGCAAGGGGCTTTGACGCTCAATTCAAAACGTATTATACTCATTTTCAAATTAAAAAGGAGTAGATACTTACCTTGGCATATGATAAAGTCCTCTATTTACAACTAATGCTAGGTCCCACATGGTTACAGCCGCTTTCCCCCGCTTCTCGTGTGATTTTCTTTTCTTGGTGTTATCATGATGGTTAGTTGAGACTTTCATGGGATTTTTTCTTATCACTAAAATCGAGCTCATCTCTTCTATATGGTGGTTATATATGCTCATTGGGTTGAGCTCTAAGGTTTAGAAAATTAGTCGATATAATTTTTAAATTATTTTAAAATTATTTTCGTAATTGATAGCCCTAAGAGAGAGAAGAAAATAATAAAGATTTTGACCGAGAAGAATTAAAGAATAATAAATTACTCATATGAATGATATACTAAAATTCATAATGTCTTATATTTAATGTAAACAAATACTACTTTCAAAAGGTAATTCACTATTACTTATAAATAATGAGTATGCTTTGCAATGCTAATTATATCAAGAAACGGCATGCATGAACTTATTTAATTATCAATTAGTATAAAATATCTTCTTATGTTTAAAATATTTAATTTTATTATTCAGTTATAGAGAAGTATTAGTATATTTTACTTAATATATATATATATATATATATATATATATATATATATATATATATATATATATATATATATATATATATATATATATATATATATATATATATATATATATGTGTGTGTGTGTGTGTGTGTGTGTGTGTGTGTGTGAAATAGATTTTTTTTAGGATTATCATGCTATTGTTCAACCATGAAATACTTTTAAATTATTTCGGAATTATTTTTGTAATTGACAGTCCTAAGAGAGAAAAGAAAATAACATAGGTTTTTAATTGAGAAGAATTAAGGAATAATAAATTACTCAATATGAATGATATAATAAAATTCATAACATCATATATATTTAAAGCAAACAAATAGTCCATACCAATACTTCCAAAAGGAAATTCACTGCTACTTACAAATAATGAGTATGCTTTGTCATGCTAATTATCAGTTAGTATATAATATATTCTTAAGTTTAAAATATAGGAAAAATTAATGTCAAGGACCACTAAATATTTAATTTTAAGGAATATAAAATATTTGATCAATTATTAAACAGAATTATATAAAATTTATTTATAGAGAAGTATAAATATATAGGTTTAAATATATTTTTAATCCCTGTAAATATAAATCATTTTGGTTTTAATCCCTATAAAAAAAATTCTTCATTTTTTGTCCCTCCTTATTTTAATATTATGTTTTTAGTCCTTGTTGTTCTAAATTTTGGTTCAAAAAATTATTTTCAAACATACATTTAATCTTTATAAATATTGAAAACTTTGTTTTATCCTTTATAAATATTTTAATAATCTTTTTTTGGTCCTTACAAGTATCATTACTTAATAGTATTGACTAATGATAGGGACCAAAAATATAATATTGAAAAAAAGGACTAAAAGCCAAAAACAAAAAAAAAAAGACGGACTAAAACCAAAACTGCTTATATTTATTGGTACTAAAAACAAAAACATATTTTACTATATATATATATATAGTAAAATGACTACTATAGAATTTGGAAAGAGCAAAACAATATCAAAAAAATTCTCAAAATTTTGATCCAATTGTGTATAATTACTAGGATTATATTTAAGCATAGATAAATGTTTTTTGGCTCCAAAACAAAGCTTTTCGCCATTGTTGGTTGATTTACTTCAAAACAAATACTTTGTACAAATTTCGTCATTGGTTCAAATAGTGGTGGAATTTTTTTCAACCAATCAACCAAATTCTTCCTTCTGAAGCATTGGAAGGATTTCAAACATTTCCAAAATTAATAAATATATCCAGAGATCCTTCCCTAGTAGATCTACATTTTTACTCCTAGACTGAATAGATTTATTGTGCCTTAGAGAAGCTTAGCATAGGCCTTCTAGAAGAGTTATTCCCCAGATAAATTTAAATCAAGTCGACACCCGAAAGTATTCAATCTGTTGAAAGTGGTTATCGAGTATTAGGGGATCCTACAAAAATAGGAAGACGTGGAAATCTCCGAGGAATGGGGGAATATAAATTTAAACTTAAGAGCTCATAAGAGCCAAAGGTAAGTAATTGATCCCTTTTACTAGCACCCAAGTGTAATAGAATTTTGACTTGAGCATCGGAGTTTCTTACAAGTCCCTCACCGAAGGAGTGAACATGAGCTCGGACTTGTAGAGAACAATGTTGAATGACCTCAGAAATAGGTTAGAACATTAGCACCCACGGTGTAACCGAGGCTAACCCCATGAAAAGCAAATGGTCACCACAAAGAGTTAGAGTGTTAACATGGCTAAGCATGCCAACGGTGTCCCCCCACCTAACCTATAGAATGGTAATGAGGGGAACAATATTCCCAAGCCTTCTACCATGTAAGGGATATATTGGATACTTCGGCAACTTCAAGACTAGAATAGGAAGCTATCAGCTCATATGGCAGCAATGAATTGGGGAAATAGCATGAGAGAGAACGAGGCTAGCAGCCATCAGAATAATGATGACCTTACTAGAGATAAGGAAGAGAACAACAACACCCATGGGAGAGAAGAAATCTACCAAATGACCACTACCCAAGGCCTGCTGATATACTCCAGGCTATTTTCAAAATTCATCATACCTATGGCCCTCCCGTAGAATTTCAATTTGCTAACAACATTGAAGCCGTTTGATAGAAGAGATCCTCAGGTCCATATGACCACATTTAAATCAATGATGCTAGTCAATGGGGCAAGTGGCCCATTCTTCTGTCCAATGTTGCCTACCTTCCTCGAAAAGGCAGCCCTTTGTGATTTTCATCGCTACCTGTAAGGTCAATCTATAACTTGGCTGAGCTTTCACAAGCATTTGTAAACTGTTTCTCCTCGAGCCGAGCTTATAAGAGAACCTTGGACTCTTTGAATGCTATATGGCAAGGCCCACAAAAACCATTGAGGGAATACCTAGACCAGTTTAATACCATGGCTATATAGATATAAGACCTTGACCCTGCCATGGAATCACACTTCATCAAGAGAGGTTTACGTGTAGGTCCTTTTGCTGACTTATTGCTAATTAATCAGCTGAGGTCTCTGGCTAAATTTAGGGACAAGTAGTGGGGCACATCAATATGGAAGAAGTTCAAGAGAATATGAAAGCAAAAGCTGAGACGGTGAATGGAAGAGCTAAGGACTCAAAGCAGAGCTGAAGATAGGAGAAAAGGAGCCAGAAAAGACCCAAGCATGGTTCGAGGGGGAAACACTGAGATGAGGGGAGGCATAACTTTTGCTTCCCTCAGTCTCACTATGATGAGTATATACCTCTGAATACTAAGAAGGAAGCCATTCTCAAGGAGGTATATAATGCTTGATTAATCTTATTACTACCTAATGTAAGAAAGTAATAGGTTCCTCCTAGAGCAGATAGGAACAAGTAGTGTGAGTTCCATAGGAATTATGGCCATACCATAGAAGATTGCACTATCTTGAGAGATTAGATCAAATGATTAGTAAGACATGGATTGCTAAACAAGCACATAGCCTCGCGAAGAAGAAGTTGAAGCCGAGACATAGATACAAGGAAAAGACGACAGCAAAGTTGAAGTCGAAGGAGGTGAACTATAACATCCCCTATAGCCACTAGTTAAATATGTCGATTAATTATGTTTAGATATAAATTAGGTAGCAATTTATTATTAATATAAAGAATAAAAAATTTAAGATAATTATAAAAAATTCATATTAATAATTTTTCTTGCCAATTTAACCCTAAATAAGGTTAATAGACGCTAGAAAATTTACTAGAATTTTTCTAGATAATTAATGAATTATTAATTAAACTATTAGTGCCCAAAACTCGATAAAAATTTAGAAACAATAGAAATAATATCCAAAAAATTATGAAAATTTTTCTGGAGCTTAATTACAGTTATAATAGCTTACAAAATAATTAAAATTTTTAGGGTTTTTTGAAATTTTCTGTGATTTTCATGTAGTAATCAATAAATTGTAGGATTAAGAAAAATAATTAAAAAATCGGTAAACGATTGAGAAAAATTCTAAAAATTTAGAGGTATACTTAGAATAATTACTAAGACCAAAGATAATTTTGTGAGCAATTATAAGTTACGACGAGTGAATTAACTAAATCTAGCTTAATTACCATAAGCTAAATCCCTAAAATTGCAAGAAAATGGCTAAATAAAATACCACTCACATAAATTCTAGAAATTTTACTAGCCATTGATCTTGGACAATTGTCCAAGCAAGAGTTAACCTTGAAGATCAAGTTTTGCAAAGAAATATTAGAAAAGCACATGAATAGTGCATTAGGTGAATGTGTGTGTAAGTGAGTAAGAGTGTGTGTGTGTGTTAAAAATAAATAACTCTCTTCCTCCAAGCAGTAGCAACAGCCATGGCAGTGAGGGAGAAGGGAAAAGAAAAGTGTGTGTGTGAGAGTGAGATCACCTAGTTCTTCTTCTTCAACTTTAAGAGGAAGAACACTTTGAGAGTAAACACTTGTGAGGTCTTGTAGGAGTTGCCATGTTATTATTCTTCCTTCTAAGTTCTGAGACCATCATCATCATCATCCCACATTTTCTTCAAAAAGCTCTTTTCTTCTTCACCAAAGGTAGGGTTTTTCATTTTAATTCTACCATGTATCTTATATTTTTGGGTGATTCTAATATCTTGTTCTTGTTGATATTGGTGCTTGAAAATCTTGGCTCAATCCTCCTTCTTGGCCGCAGCTGGAACTTGCTATTTTTGAGGAATATCCCTTATTTTGTATCATGATTAGAGTGTTATATGATGTAAATTTGGTGAGGGAATTTGTTGTGAGGAGGAGTGATGGTTTACAACTTAATATGGGGTTATTTGGTGTAGCTTTATGGGTGAAGCTAAACTATACTTGCTAAGGGTAGATTTTAGGTTGTGATTTCTCATGTTCTTGCTTGCATGATATCTCCATATTTCTGCATGTAGCATGATTTTGCATGGATATGCTTGTGTTATGTATGGTTGGTGATGTGTACATGCTTATCTTTTGATCTTTTGATTTATCATGATTGCTGGAACCTACGCTGATTCATTGAACTATTGAGATTGTACGATTTTCCTACCCTAGTAAATCTTATTATGAAATTTTATATATTGAAGCTAACATGGTAATACTCCTACGTGTAAATTTTCATGATTTTTCATGAAGGTTTGCTATTTTTAAAAATTCAGGACAGAACTACCCTATTTTGGAACCTATGATGGATTACTAAAACCACTGAAATTGTCCATTTTTGTTAATATACTATCTCTGTGAATTTTGGCCTAATATTTTTAAAGCACGTTAATAACACTTGAAAATATGACTAGGAATTTTCTTGGGATTTTAGAATTGTTTTACTATTTTAAATAAATTTTTGAAATTGAAACTGCCTGATTGAAAAGGGAAACCTAAACTACACATGTTGTGAGATTTTATTGCCCTAGCTATCTTTTAAATTTTGACCCAAAATTTTTGTATAATACCCTTAACATCCCAAAGGACTAATTAGCAAGTTTTTACAAATTTTTGAGATAGTTTACTATTTTATTTGTATTTATATTTTAGGTTGCCCTGTTGTTTACACTTGCTACCTCCTTACCCAAAATATGAAATTTGATCCCTTTAGCTAGGTTTGACCAATTTAGTGAGCCTAGGGAATATAATTTGTTCATGAAAATAAAAGCAACCCAAATAAGCTATAAAACTTGGGCCTAATTTGTTCCTGAAAACTGAATGAATATGCTATTTCTCAATGTCTTATTCTATTTTGTTATGGGTTTGTATGGGCAACATAGACCCACATGAACATTCTTGCGTGAGCATATGTATGAAATACATAATATATAATAAAGATTTAAAGGCATGACATCGTGAATGTGTGAATGCGCACAACTGGCTGTATTACTTGAATATTTGGTATGATAAACTAAGTGCTTTGTATGGCCTATAAATTGCTATATAGAAATTAAAGAAACGAATTATATTTATCATGCATGATTGGATATGTGGTTTGATGACCAATAACGAAAAGAAAAGATGTTACGGCTATGGTTTGATGACCTAGCTAAAGGAGGATCACCAGGTGGATGCTTGGGGGCCATAGTTGGCTATGGTCTGGACTTGGACTGGGAGATGCTTTGGGAGAGAGCTCTCGTCAGATAGTGATTGGATGGCCACATAGTTTACCCTTCGAGATAAAGTAAAGATAAGTGGAAGCCTAAAAGTAAGGACGTTATGTGCATCATGCATGGATCTCATAATTGTGCCACATAGTGAAAGCCAGCTTTAGACTCATTATATTTTGAATTACCATTCATGCACAATATCATAACTCATGCATAACTTATCTACCTTGATTGATGCATTTGTTTTAATTGACTTAGCTGCTTTAATTTATTTAATTATCTATCATATCTCAATCAATTATCTATAATATTCTCCATTGCTAGATGCTAGTTGCTATTTTATATTTTGCTCTGCTTCTTCAACTTGAATCATTTAATTGTTAATTTTATTTGTATGTGCTATAATCTTATGATATATGTTACTTTTAAGTTGATATCTGCCACAAGTTAGGTTGTCCTAGTGCTGCAAGACATTTGCCCCCTTTATTACCTCGTATAGCTTTAGGAACTTTTATCTTTTTGCATCCGCTTGATGGATAAATAGATCCTTTTGTTATATCCCTTGATATATGTATGGATCAAGCAGAGTTGGTTTATTTTGATGGATGATTGTACCTGTGACGTCCGAAAATTCAATCACCTGTTATTAATCAATTTTCTCGATTAATTCACGCGAGTAAGGTTAGCTATGAACCATTTAAGATTTATTAGGATTCAAATGGATGTTAGTTAGGTAGATTAGAATGGAAAATTTAAAGTAGAACTAAGGTAAAGGCGAATGCGAAATCGGGTAAATACCGAATCTCCGATTTGGGGGAAGATCCGATAAAACTTCAATAACTTAAACTACTGGAATAAAATAATATTAATGGCCCTGGATCCAAAGGTGGGGAGGCCATCCACCCCACCACCATCAGACGATCCACAATTCACCTTGTGGCTCAATTGAGGCCACAAGATTAAAGAACCAATCACACCGTGACAACTTACCCCTTCAATTATTACACTTCAAAATATCTTCTCTCTCACTCTCCTCTCCTTATCTCATCCGCCACCCTTCCTTCTTCCTACCTCCTCCTCCATTTTTCTTTCCTCTTCTTCATCTCTTCACTTCATACACTCTTCACTTTGAGATTTGAAGTTCTTTTGAAGAATCAAGTTGGAACTCAAAGGAGGTAGGGTTTAAAGCTTTCAATAGATGTTTGTATTGTTGATTGAATCTGGATTGGATATGGTTTCTAATCTGTCTTCTTGCTGATCTTGATGAAATATGGGTGGAAAAATGATGGGATGAGTGAAGAGGTGATAGATCAATGGGGTAGATCAAGAAAGGAGAGAAATCAGCAAGTCTGAAACAGAGTTCTCTTAGGGTTTCCTGCATGAAATGCCCTCTATCCCTCAGTTCCCACCGTTTAAATTCTATGAAAATATTTTTAGATGAAACTAGACATCCAGAGCTTTTCATACATATAAATTATTAAGTCATTGGATCAGTATAGAATTAGTTATGAATTTTTGAAGTTTGACCTAAGTTTCAGAATTTGATTTCGGGCAGGGAAGCTTACGTGAGCCATATCTCACTCCATATAACTTGGATTTAGGTGGAACAAGATTCTATAGAAAGCTAAGATCCAGTAGTTTATGCTATAAAAATTTCGGATTCAGACCTAATTTGAGTAACTCCCAGAAATTTTCTAAAGTTACCCCTGATTCTGCTTAGGCCAAAACAGGGTAGTTTGTAACACCTGGATTTGAGGTTTTATTACTTAAGCTATAGTTGGCCAAATGATGTGGGACTTATTGGAGGATAAAATTTCATATCCTAGCTTCAAAATAACATAGGTTTGATAGCCATACCCTTAGGATTCGAATTTTAACAGATTTTAACATTTTAGAGTGCTGTTCAGTTTAGTTATAGACCAAGCCAGAATAAAATGACAATATCTTGAGTTGTAGATATCAAAATTGAACGGGACCAAAAAGGTTAGAAACTAGACACATAGGGCTTCAACATATTAAAATTTCAGATCCATTGGAGTTGTGTAGCAATAAACTCAGAGAAAACACTAACCGGGCAGAATAGGAAGCATTTGGTGGCAGCACCCAAATTTTTAGTTTACTCTTCTCTTGATTATAACAAGTATGCATGCCCGATTATTATGAGAATCCCATATTGGTATGAATATTGTATATACTATTATAGAAATTATTGAACTATTGTTGAGAATTTCTAGAATTGTTGTCGCGCTTACTATTCATGGGAAGCGGATGAGATCCGAGTTATGCTGCCCAAATTTTGGTAAAGCATTATGATTGATTATGAGATTATAAGTGTGTTTGGAACATATATAATCCTCGAGTAAGAGGGATAAGCTTATTTAAGTTCCTCACCCACGACTACATGAGGCATGGCATTAGACCCAGGCTAGTGTGAGTATAGGGGATAGGTCTTACATGAGGCATGACATTAGATCCTAGTGTGGGCACGAATATTTAAGGTGGCGGCCACGGTATGAGCTCATTACCATTTATCGAGGGGTGTAAAAGATTTTAAGAAAAAGTCAAACTTAGAAGAAGGATAAGAGTAAAGTTATGAGTATATTCCCTTTACACGCATTAAGGGTATTAAATGTTGTTGAATTTTATACTTGAGTTATGCATGTATATTTTGTAACTGCTATTCTACTGCTAATAGTTAGACTTATTCACTACCTCCGACCATGTTCATAGTTATCATAATAAAAGACTGAAGCCATTAGGGGGTTAAGATGAGATAACTTTAGGAATATAGAACCCCACCGAGAGTTTGAAGAATTCTCACCCTATGTAGTACCCACTTTACTTTCGTGATCAAGACGATGGACGCGAAGGCCGGGTGGTGTTCATTGAGTTCTCGATATGCAGCTTCATTACACCCCACCTACGACTCGTTGTACATAGTCGGCTGCGATTTAGGGTATACTTTTTCAGCAGAAGTGACTTCACTGCGCTACTCTTCCACCCCTTGTTCGACCTCACTGCTCCATATTTCGCCTTCCCATATCCGTAGCGCATCCCAGGCACCTCCTCCCGCACTGGCAGCTCAAAGGCGGATCCCATACCGGCCTTCACCTCTTCATATGGTTCCTGAGACCCGATGGACGCCGAGGATGACCCGTCCGAGGCCATCGACTCTTCGCCCTCCTCATCCTGACCTGATGACTCCTCCCCGATCAAGCCTGCTATGGCCAACGTAATGACCGTGAGTAGATATATTTGGCTATTGCTTGTACATGATGGCTCTCTTGACAGATGATGTATTGGGCCATAGGAGTAACTTTGTTAGGACTTTGACTTGTACTTAAATGTCCTATGAGGACTCTTAGGACTGCACTTTTATGATATCGGCCAGATCTTTTGGTATGTACTCACTACATGTATTCCTTACAAGGTGTATATACTGAGGATGTCCTCTATGGATGCAGATATATATATATTTACCTTTCAAGATATGTGCATAAATTAGAAAAATTTCGCTGCATTCCTTTCATTATTTCAGTTTGTACTAAATTATTGTTTCAATGCTATACGCTTAAGTTCTTCGCACGCTAAATATAAAGAAAGATCTGGTGCAAATCATAGTCAGGACTATAAATAATAAATTTTAATAAAAACCTTTAACATACTATACTACAATTAAGTAAATATAGTAGATAGAGTAGGACCTTACAGTACCTATTGTGATATCTTAGGTCCTAGACTTTATTTTGTTTTTGGATGACTATATATCTGACCCTTCGGGGAATAGTCTGCAGACTGCTAGACTTGATGGTATGCTATGTATAATGATGCTATTTGGTATATTGTGCCTTGCTTTCGACTAGTATGTGTACTTAAAAAGCCGGTTTAAATAGTGATAATTAATTAGTTGACAAGATCGATAATAAAGGTAAATACAAAAAAATGAAATTTTGTAGTTGAGATGTGTAACACATAGTAGATTAATTATTAGTCATAATTAAAGAGTTAGGTTAATAATTAATTAGTAGGGTAGGAGCCTGAAAATCAGTAACTACAGAAGATACGAGGAATGATAGATTATACTGCTAAAGGATTCGCAAGAGGTGGAGAAACAAGCTCAGCCAGAAGGAGACATCTCTAAGTTGTTATGACGGTGCAATCCACTCCTCTATGATCACCAAAAACATCAAACCTAGTAATCTCTTTCTCTAATATTGACTTTAAAGGAATTGATCAAAATCTACATGATTCTGTGGTTATTTCTGTGGTTGTAGGAAATTACATTATTTGAAAGGTATTGGGTGATTAGGGAAGCACAGCTGATATTCTTTACGCCTCCACCTTGTGAAAAATGAAAATACCTGAATCCAGTCTTAGCCTATACAATGGAGACTTGGTGGACTTCTCTAGAGAACTAGTAAATGTCCTGGGAGTTATTGAGTTGAGGACAACCTTTGGAACTAATCCAAACATCAAAATAATTGATGTTTGGTATTTGATGATTGATTTTGAGTCCCATACCATATGATACTTGAGAGGCCTTTTCTAAACACCCTTGGAGCTGTAGTGTCAACTCCACATTTAGCATTAAAGTTCCCAATCTCTGCCACTGAAGTCGAAGTCATACACACCAATCAAAAGGAAGCTCAGCAATGCTATCAAGCGTCTTTAAGAAAAAAAAAGGAAGGAAACAAAAACTGAAGGAATGCAAAAGTTATACATAGTGGAAACTAATCAGAACAATAATATGAGCATAAGGGACCTTGATCCAAGAAAGGAAAGAAGGGCGAGACCAAAACCCAATGATGAACTTCAAATAATCCAAATTGGAAAAATTGCTAACAAGTTCATATTTATTAGGCGAGGACTACTGGAGGCCATGAAGGCTGAGCTGATGAGTCTATTGAGGAAAAACTTGGACCTTTTCGCATGGGCACCAAGGATATTCCCGAAATAGACCCAGGATCATTTGCCACATATTGACAATAGAGCCAAAGGTCCGATGTGACGTCCGAAGGATTTTTTTTCATTTTAATCGATTTGTTCAGTTTTATCGAATCAGTGAAATTAATTAGAAATCAATCTGATATTTAATCGGAAGCCAATTCAAGGCTAATTAGAAATTAGTTAGATACTAATTAAAAAGATTAGAGTTGAATAAACTAGAATAGACATATAGAAACCCTCACAAATTTTTTTTTCCAAAACGTTTTACTGATTTGAAGGAAACCAGTAGAGATTTGATATTTTAAACTACTGGAACTGAATCAACCAAAT
Source organism: Pterocarpus macrocarpus (assembly GCA_031439585.1). Lineage (NCBI taxonomy): Eukaryota > Viridiplantae > Streptophyta > Magnoliopsida > Fabales > Fabaceae > Pterocarpus > Pterocarpus macrocarpus. The sequence continues at coordinate 27,479,432 of CM062513.1, read as the reverse complement.
TATGCGCCTATGACCCTAAGATGAGTGGCTAAAAATTAGCCACTTTCACCAAGCATTTGAATGCCTAATGGCTGTCCCAAATAAGGTGGTCTTGGCTTCATTCTAGCCATCCATTCTCCTCCAATCAAATGCTAAAGTTCCAACCTCATCATTAATTCAAAGAAGCCTTTTTCTTCCTTTCCCTTTTGTGCTACGGTTGCTTCTTTCTCTCCTTCCCTTCTTCATTTTTCTCTTCTTATCATACTTCATATTACTTCTTCTCAAGCTCTCATCCACTCTCTTTGCCCGCAAACACCCATTTTGATCAAGAAACTTACTTGCTAAAGGTAGGATTCTTTAGTTTGTGGTGTTTTCTTGAATTAGTGGATTATATTATCTCTTTATTTGTTTTTTAAATTGCTGTGATATGTTGTATATGAGGTGATTTGGGATGGATTTAATAGGGTTTTGATGGGCTTAATTCAAAGCTTGAAGGGCAAATCATTAAAATCCCCAAAAATAGAAATCAGGAAACTTAGGAAACCCTACGCTGTCCGTACTATCGAGTTGTACGGACGATCATCCATCCTAAAAGTTGAATGAAACTATTTTTAGATGAAACTATACATTTAGGGTTTCCAACCATATAAAATATTAGGTCATTGGTTAGTATTGAGGGAGATACAAATTCTGGAAATTTGACCTAGATTTTTGGATTTGATTCTAGGCAGGAAAGGTTGTTCAAGGCAAAACTTGCCCTATATGACTTGGCATTAAGTGAAACAAACTTTCTTAGAAAGCTTACACATAGAGGAACACTTCATAAAAATTTTAGAGTTAGATTTGATCCCAAGTGCTCGCAATAATTCAATAAAATCGCCCTAAGTCCAAAGTGGGCTAGGACAGGGCAGTCTAGAAGGGTCAAATTACAGAGCTTATAACTCAAGTTCTACTCATGTAAATGAGATGAAACTTCTTGTAAATAAAATATTTTTCTGTTAGATTTAATATGATATAAGTTTCGTATGATTTCAATCAAATTTCGATTTTTAGTGAATTTTTACTTTTGAGTGTGCAATTCTGGCCAACTATAGGGCAAGTCGAGATAGAACCCTAATAACTTAAGCTACACTTATCAAAATTAAATGGGACTAAAGAGGTTAGAAAATAAACATACAACACTCCAACATATCCAAAATTTAGGTCCAAATGAATTAAATAGAAATTTCGGCTTATTTTACAAAAATCAGGTAGAGTGAAGGTACATAGACAGCAAACTAAAATTCAAGTGCAACTATTATTTCCATGAGATTGATATTGACATGTGAATGAAATGTTGTGATTTTTCTGAATAATTGATTGTCTGAGTGCTAGCACTATTCATGGGGAAGCAGACACAATCCGTCATGCTGCCAAAATTTCGGTAAAGTCCATGCATAAGTTATGAAATACACTTTGATACATGTGCATGTTTGCATGAGATTTACAAGAGTTATGATAAAAGCTCCATAATACTTGGGGCAACCCCGGATTAAAGTTAAGGGGAATAGGTCGATGGGAAGGTCGGGGAAAGTAAACCCGACATTCCTATATAGGAACGAGCTCGATCTTGAAAAGCAGACTATTATCCAGGAGTTGAATGGCCAAGAACTCCCAGGGGGCCAAGTAATGAAAAAAGTTTATGATACCAAGTTTAAGAACGAGTGAGAATAAGAGAACCCAGGAGTACATGCATGATTGCATTACATAGTTATGATAGCTATTTATAAGTTGAATATTATGCTTATTTACTGCTACTTATTTATTTATTCTGCTCTTTGTCTATATATTGTCATATAATTGTTTATTCTATTTTTACCATCTTAAGAAAAATTGAATCTTGCTTTGGACCAGGTATTTTCTTAAACTTAATAAATAAGGGTAGTTTACATTTGATATTGATCATTTTATAATCAAATAAAAACCGAAGTAACTGAGAATGAATGTGACGTCATCATAACACAGCGCACGAATCCTACTGAGAATTTCTTCAAATTCTCACTTTGTTTCATATTTCTGCGTCATTCTCAGACTCTAGCGATGGACACAATGACTGTACTTTTCTTTGAGATCCTTGATATGCAGCTACACTATGACCCTATGTTTGATTCGATGTACATAGTTGGCTCTTGCCGTTTCCGTCTTTACCTTTTCAGTCACAAAGACTTTGCGATTCCAAGATTTCACCCCGCGTTTGACCTGCTGTTCCATATTTTACTATCCCTATGCATGTAGCACACCCCGCACATCCTCCACCACCTGCAGCACTAGCAGCACCCGCAGCCCAGGCAACCCTTCCACCAGCTTTACCTTTACAGGTGGTCCCAGATATTCCGCTCAGCTCTGAGAGCAACCCTCTGAGGCGACCGATTCACCTTCCTCCTTATCTGGACCTGACATAGATTATGCTTCGGCTGGGCCTGGTATGGCCAATGGCTACCTGACAGAGTAGACTGTGACCAATAGGCTACGTTGTACAGTATGGTCCTCTTTTGGTGGTGTGCAGCATTGGCTTAGTCATATGTATGTAGTTAGTTAGATCTACTAGTTTGAAATGTCCTTTGAGAACCCTATAGAATTGCATTTCACTAACACGGGCCATATGTCTTTTTGTGTGCATTGGCCTAACACATGTATCCTCCTTTTTGCACCTGTATATAAACTTGAAGCTTTAGCTTCATATATATATATATATATATATATATATATATAGTGGATGTTGTATTACTTAAATTCTCTTTCTCTGTTCTGTTATTTATTTACTTCTAATGCTCTGCAATGGCAAATATATTTCTTATGTATGAAGTGACGTGTCTTTTATTTAGATACTCCTTACGCCCTAAGGTATATTTCGTGAAGGTAAAAAGACAAATGGGATATTAACACAGTAATGCAACTACTAAATTTCATGTTATGACTTAAGCATAACATTAAATTGGTAGGGTGTTACATCCGACCCATGGCACAAAAGAAAAGGAAGCTCGAATTGGAAAAATAAAAGGCTATAATGCAAGAAACAGGGAAATTATTGAAAGCAGGATTCATTAAGGAAACACACTTCACCACCTGGCTAGCTAATGCAGTTATGGTTCCCAAGTCCTTGGAAAAGTGGTGAATGTGTGTTGATTTCATAGATTTAAACAAAGCGTGCCCAAAGGACACCTACCCACTGCCGAGCATAAACAAGCTGGTAGACGAAGCTTCGGAAACAAAATTTCTCAGCATTGTGGATGCCTATTCTAGCTACAACCAAATTAAGATGCATCCCTTAGATAAGGAAAAAATGGCCTTTATAATAGAAAATGCAAATTACTATTATGAAGTCATACTCTTTAGATTAAAGAACACTAAAGACTATAGGAGAATTATGAAAGTCTACGTGGATAACATGGTCACCAAGACCATGGCAGATGGAGATTATTACAATGACCTACGAGAAATATTTTCCTACATCCGGAAATTCAACATGTGCTTTGTAACATCCCAATTTTCCTTGTGTTAAATTATTCCATTTTACCTCCACAACGAGTTCCGAGTTCCGAGTTCATTAGTTTTTATGATTTCCGACTTCATCCTCGAATTCCACATGAAATGGAACAATTTCCGATTTCCGAGTTTGTCTTCAATTTTTTCAACCCAATTTACGATTTCCGACCTTATCCCAACATGTTCTTCATTCCTGACTTCATGTCCTGTCCAACTTCCGAATTTGTCTGCAAAATTCCAGCTTCATGGCCTTTCCGATTTCCGACTTAATGTTCTAGTTTCGAGTTAACTGGAGTGGCTCCGAGTTCCAATATTCGGGTTAGAGTATAGTGAATATAATTTCCGACCTCCGATTTCAACTTTCGAAATTCCTCAGTTCCCGACTTCCGACTTGGACTTCAAGTCCGAACAACATGACGTAATTCCACAATATCCGACTTCATGTCTCAAAGAAAATGTACCCGAGTTCCGATCTAACCTTAATAGTGTACATGGTTTCCGACCTCATAAGTTATAGTTTAACGCAATGGTGCAAGTACCGACTTCCGAGTAAAATGTCACGAGGTCCCGCATTAAAATGGAATTCAATTAGAATGGACTCGAGTTCGGATCTTTGAGCTGATTTCCAAATCATCCACGAGTTCCGATTTCATCTCATGAAGTGCACGAGTTCCGACTTTAAAGGAGTACGAGTTCATGTCATCTTGAATATCGAAACGAGTCCATTGTTGAAGCGACGTGGAGAGCAATTTCGTTAGAAAAGGAGGGCGACGTGGAGAGCAAATTGTCACAAAAGAGGGGAAGGTTGGCTGAATTTCAGCCTTGTGTTTTAAGGCCAATCAGAACCCTCCAAGTTAACTATCACTCATGCCTATATAACACCTTCTTCTCCCTTCACTGCACTCCATTTTCTCACGCTCTCTTCTCCCTCACTCAGCTCTCTTTTCTCTTCTCCATTCACCCAACTCCATCATTCCTTCAAGCTTGGCCAGGTCCTAATAATTCAAGCTTCAACACTTAACTCAAGATCACACTCTAAAGAGGTAGGATTCAACCTCTAATCTTAATTTCTCTAAACTAAGGATGCATGAAAGATTACTTTTTATGATTATTTGATAATATATTGGGTGTGTATGATTGGATTAATATGGGATTAATATGAAATATTGAGTGGCAATTAGAATTAGAAGAAGAAAACTAAGAGAAATGGATGGATGAGGGTGCTGTCTTGGTGGAGATTCCACGGCAGTCCATATGGCGGAGAGTACGGCTCCGCCTACAACCGGTTAAATCCGATGAAACCACTTTTAGATGAAAGTAGACATCCAGGGCTTTCCATAGATATGTCATATAAGGTTATTGGATTAGTATTGAGAGAGATATGAATTTTTGAAGTTTGACCTAGGGTTCAGGATTTTCATCCGAGCAGGGTGACTTGAGGAGGGTATAATTCACCCTATACAACTCCGAATTGAGTGAAACCAACTTTGTTAGAAAACTTACACATAGGGGAACATCCAATATGAGATTCCGAGTTTGTTATGGTCCCAATTGTTCCCAGAAATTCGAGGAAGTTACTCTATGTCTAAACCGAGCCAAAACAGGGTAGTTCAGGAAGGTCGATTTTCAGAACTTATAACTCGAGCTATACGATAGCAAAAGAAAGGTTGTCCTGTTAACTTCAATATGAGGCTAATTTCGTATGATTTGAGTTTAGTTTCGATTTTTAGTAAATTTATACTTCTGTAAGTGCAATTAAGACTATTTGAATAATAAGCTGAGCCAAAAGTCAAATATCTTGAGTTATATAAATCAAAATGATATGGGACCAAAGAGATTAGAAAGTAGACATATAGAGCTATGATATATCCAAAATTCAAGTTTAAATGAGTTGAATAGAGATAAAGGTGGATTATACAAGATTCGGGCAGAACCTAATAGAATTGGCGAATGGCCAAGTGATAGTTCCACAAGAGTTGGTGGACATATAAGGTTTGAGTTGAGGATTGCCAGTTCTATATTGATGTATCTATATATATGTTACATTGATTATATTGCTATGATTGAATTATCTCATGACAACTGGCACTATTCATGGGAGAGCCAGAACCCGATCAGCATTATCTTTGCCAATTTATGTAAGTCTATGAAACTAGGAATGTTTACATGTAAGGATGAACTTGAATATGATAGTTATCAAAGATGAATTTTAGGCATGATATGAGTTATGAGAGCTTATGCAATGAGAGATTATACCTGAATATATTACATTCACATGTTATGTTCATGTATGCCATGCATGCAAGCATAATTAGAATATGATATGAGAAATAAGACATGAGGCATATTCATGTATGCACAAAGCATCTGCATGATAAGATATGGAAAGGGAAGATGATAAGAACTTTCAAGAGGGACGTACTTAAGCTACCACGCCAGGCATGGCATAGACTCAAGCCTAGTGGGCCAGAGCAAGATCGCCTAAGACTTGGGCGACCTCACTGATTAGTAGGAATAGACCGGTGTGAGGGTCGGGGAAAGTAAACCCGTCACTCATGTATAGGTACGAGCTCGGACTTGAAAAGCAGGCTATTGCCCAGGTGTGAGAAAGGCCATTCACCTCCGGGGGACCAAGCACAGAAAAGTAAGATCAAGTTGCAAGCTAAAGAAAGATATGAATTAAGTCAAGTGCACTTGCATACAGTCAAGCATAAGCATCTATGAGCGCATCCTTAGTTATCTCATCAAGTCATATTATTATTATCATGATTCGTCAAGCATATCATACTAATCATATTTCTATGTCTGTAATATAATATGGTAAGTGATGGTTAAAATATAACCCGCTTCGAGAAGGGCATTTTCAACTTAAAATTGAACCACTATTTGTTTATATATGCTCATATTTTCATAATAAATCGAAGCGGCTGGAATGTTTATGATGACATCATAAGTTTTGTTCAAATTTACCTACTGAGAACCCTAGGTTCTCAACGCTCGCTGTATGTTCTTCTTTCCAGAAACATTCCAAAGACCTAAGTTGGACATCCAAAGATGCAAGACGGAATGCGTGGCAGCTCATTGAGCACTCCACTCAGCGCTAGTCAGATCAAGAGACCATCGAAGCTAGCTAATGATTAGTCGGAAGTACGCACTGTTTACTCTGTCGGTCACAAATTGCTTTTAAAGTGTAATTATTTTAGTCTCTATGTATTAGAGTGTAGTAGTTAGTAATAAAGTGGACAATAAAAGGGCCATGTATTATATTTTCCCTATTTTAAAGAACTTTTCAGCACTGTGACAACCTTTTTTATGTAATCCCATGACTCGAGCATGGCTTATATGATAAAGGATGTTACATGCTTGAACCCTAAGAAGTGGGTGTTCAAAGTTGGAGGAGGAAAATTCCTCAGATTTTGTCTACCTAGCCAAGGAATTGAGGGGAATCTAGAGAAATGCTGAGTAATATTGGAAATGAGGAGTTCGAGTACCCTTAAGAAAGTACAACAACTAACTGGGTACATTATAGCCCTCTCTAGGTTTTTAGCAAGATCGGCTGAGAAAGCACACCTATTTTTCTACCTATTGAAGAAGCAAGTAGACTTCAATGGATGGAGGAATGTGAAAAAGCCCTCTAAGACTTGAAGAGATTTCTAGTGGAACAGCTAGTGCTGAGCAAACCTAGAGATGGAAAACCACTTTATATATACCTCTTAGTAATTGAGAAAGCTATAAGCTCGATATTGGTAAGAGAGGAATAGAAGTACCAGAAGCCAGTATACTATGTGAGCAAAGCTTTACAAGGAGCTGAGGCTAGGTACCAGAAAATTGAGAAATTAGCATTTGCTTTGGTTATGAGTGGTTGAAGGTTATGACCCTACTTTTGAAGCCACCATATTGTCGTCATGACTGAGCACCCCATCAAGCAAATGCTATGGAAGCTTGATTTGACTGGAAGAGTAATTGCTTGGTTTGTGGAACTTTCTAAATTTAGCTTGGAATATAATCCTCAAGGGTCAATCAAGGCCCGAGTGCTAGTCGACTTCATTGTGGAATTATCACCACCCATGGCCAATGATGACAAGGAATGAAAATAGATGTCGTATATTGAAAGCTTGTCCAATAACAAGGGACGTAGAGCTGGAGGAAAATGTAAATGGAGTGTTCATTGAATAATCTATGCAATTCATGTTCAAAACTAGCAATAACCAAGCTGAGTTTGAAGCTTTGTTAGCTAGTTTAAAACTAGATAAGGAATTAGGAGTTTAGAGGCTAGTTATTAAAGGAAACTCTAAGCTAGTAATCAGTCAAGTTAGAGGTGAGTTTCAAGCTAAGGAACCCCAATTTCAACGATATCTGGCCCGAGTAAAGGAAATCATCACAGAAGTTAAGGAATGTACCATAGAATACATCCCTAAGGAACAAAATTCCTAGGCTGACCTATTGTCGAAGCTGGGTAGCACTAGAACAATAGCAAACAATAGTTCAATCATTCAAGAAGTAATTAAAGAGCTGAGCACATCTGAAGCAACCTCCCTTGGAGTATGCTCTACGGAACAAGAGCAGGGTTAGCAACAACCCATCCAGGAATACCTAGCAACTAGAAGTTTACCTAAGGAAGAAAAGAAAGCTAAGGCAATAAGAAGAATGGCAAGTTTCTACGCCATAGTAATGGGAGAACTTTATTGTTGAGGATACTCCTAACCTTTGTTGAAATGTATCGATGGAAGGCATGCCCAAATGATCATAAAGGAAATGTATGCAGACATATGTCGGAATCATGCTAGAAGCTAGGCTTTAACGACTAAGATACTTTGGGCAAGCTACTTCTGGCCCACTATAAAAGAAGACTATTTGAAATTTGTGCGGAAATGTAACAGGTGTCAAAGGTTCGAAAAACTGAAGAACATCCCGTCCGAGTAATTGCATTGCTTGGAAACTAGTTGGTCGTTTCATAAGTGGAGTATAAACATCCTTGACCCTTTTCCATTAACACTCAGCGGTTGAAATATTTGGTGGTAGCTATTGACTGCTTCACCAAATGAATTGAAGCCAAGCCATTACCCATAATCACCATGAAGAAGGTGAGGAAATTCATGTGGAAAAGAATAATCTATAGATATGGAGTACCCCCGCCATTTAGTTAGCGATAATGGAACATAATTTATTGATTGGATGTTTAAAGATTTTTGCAGAGAACTTCGAATCGCTCAACTATTGTCATAAGTGGAACACCCATTGGGTTGGTAGAAGCTACCAACAAAATCATTATAGCAGGACTAAAGAAAATATTAGACCAGGCCAAGGGTGAATGGGCTGATAAATTACATGCTATACTGTGGGCTTATCAAACTATGTGCCATTCACCTAGGAAACACCATATCGATTGGTGTATGGATTAGATGCTATGGTCCTCATCGAATAATCTAAACCTAGTCCAAGAACAATAACCATGACTGAGGAATCCAATGAACTTGCTTTGAGAGCCAAGCTAGACCTAATCGAGGAAGATAGGGAGAGATCCAGAATAAAGGAGGAAGTCATTAAATAACAAATGGTGAGGAAATACAATATGTGAGTTAATCCAAAAGAGCTCGAAAAAAGAGACTTAGTCTTGAGAAAAAGCGGAGCTATAGAGGAAGCCTTAAGGAAAGGAAGCTAGCACTGAACTGGGAAGGACCCTATTGAGTTATACGAAAGATAGGGAAAGGAGCCTACAAAATAGCTGAGTTAAGAGAAAGGGAATTGTCGAGAATATGGAACATGTTCTCTTTCCAAAGATATTTTAGCTGAAGTAGGAATCCTTAAACTATGTAGGTAGGTGCACTCTTTTTCATCTTATATATTTTTTTCCACAAGATTTTTTATATATAAGAGACTTTAATGAGGCATGACCTATATAGGCCAAGTATATGCAAACTTCGGTGGTAAGAATAAAAGTGAGCATTTTATAGGAGCTCACCATTACAAACTGTTCAATTTAATAAAGTTTATTTAAATTATTTTATTTGAATTCTTTGCTCTTATGTGATGAAATAATTTTTGGAAATAAAGGAATAAAAATGACAAGTCCAGATACGGAGTTAAAAAGGAACTCCTCACTTATAGGTGAGGGTCTCTTAGAGAATTAAATAGAATAAAAATGACAAGTCTAGAAAGGAACTTAAAAAGGAACTCAAAAAGGAACTCCTCACTTATAGGCGAGAACTTCTTGGAGAATCAAAGGGAATAAAAAATGATAAGTCCAGATAAGGACTTAAAAAGGAACTCCTTACTTGTAGGCGAGAACCTCTTAGAGAATTAAATAGAATAAAAATGATAAGTCTAGAGAGGGACTTAAAAAGGCCACTTGGAGAAATAAATGAAATAAAAATAATAAGTCTAGAGAAGGACTTAAAAAGGAACTCCTCGCTTGTAAGTAAGGACCTCTTAGAAAACTAATAGCTTTACCTGTAGGTTTAGGCATAATTAATCCGAGGAAAAGATTAAAAAAGGAAATAATCTCATTTGAAAACAAACATGGTGGTTTATGTATATGGAGTAGTTAATGGAATTTGATATTGTTAAAAGATAAGCACCTGGAATTATTGGCTCAGAGTTAATAATTTCGAAACTAAATGGAATTAAAGAAACACCAAGTACCAGAAGGGAAATTTATTGAAAAATAAGCATGGAAATAAAAGTGCAATAGGAACAACCAATCAGCGGAAGATAACTTAGGGAAATTACAAAATGGAATAAAAGGAAAATGAGTGTATGGAATAAAAATCCAAAACATACATAAAAAGGAAAAATATTGTTTAAGTATAATAAAAGTAAAAACCAAGAGGTAGTAGGAGAATCGTGTGCCTCAACCTCACCCTTGGTAGTAAGGTCAACAACATCCTCAAGAGTTCTTGTCTAATCCCCTGCCTCAACCTTAGCTGCATTGATACCCGATAAAGGCTTATCTACCAATTGCTTGTCTTGGATCTCTTTAAAGTAGCCATAGGAAGAGATGTCTAAGTCAGCATAAAGGAACTTGACTTGGCTTATTGCCTCGTAAAATTCCTCCATGTATGGCTCGACCACCTCACCCTCGAGGCTTTTGGCCTTCCTCAGTTTGGCGACGAGTGCATCCCTGACTTTTGCAACCTCAATAGCATAGGAATCTTCCTGCTCCTTAGCCTTGCTTTCTAAAATGGTGATCTTATCATGGAAAGATTTTTCTCTGGACCCCTACTCCTTCTCCTTGATCAAGCATTTGTCCTTAGCCATTTTGATTTGTGCCTTTAGAGTTTGAACATCCTCGACATGCACCTCCCTCAACCAGGAAAGTTTCTTCTTCAGCTCTGTAATGGCCTTTCCATCAGATTGCTCCCACGGCTCCAAATGGTGAGCTATTGCGTAGAAGTGTATGCTTGCCACTTATATCCACTGATGCATGCCCATGTTCCCCATGGCCTTGAACGTGTAGTTGAAGTCAGACTTGAGGCGTTCATCCCCTTTCTAATGATTTGGGAAGCCAGGGCATGAAAGCTAGAAAGGAGAAGCATTCAGTAGGAAGTCGGGAAGAAGATGGGAGTCTTCGAAAAACTCGAAACAAATGTTATTTAGCTAAGCGGGCATGTCCACTGTGAAAGGAGAAGTGGATTGCTGCTGAGAAGTTGCCTCTAAGTCGATTATGTTATCGAAGGTCCTTTTCTTGCCCACTTAATAACAAGGGGCTAAGAATCAAAGATTGTCTCTGAGCTATCCCCAGTAGGCTTAGAGCTAGCCCTTGGGGCCACCTTGAGCAGCCTGAGCTCGGTGGTGGGCAAGGGCAGCCTAGAGAGTCCTTTGATATCTTGGAAGCTATTTCTCCTAAAACAGAAAAGCCAAGAAAATGGAGTTAGGAAATTAGTTATAATAAAACTATCAGGAAAGAAAGACTAATCGAAAACTTACTGAGGTGTTTAAGCACCTGGGCCCTCTCGATATCCCATTTTAATATATTGGTCTGAGAAAGCACCTTCTTCCTGTTTGTCAAATGCTCGAAGAGGAAGTCGAGCACAACTTGGTCATAAGTAGAAAGGTTGTGGTAGTCAATGTTGAGGACCTTCTTTGGAACCCTATTCCAATATAGGGGAATTCATACTCGAAATTCAAGATCTTGAAGAATTAGTCTTCAAGTCACTTAAAATTGGATGTGAAAAGCTCAAAAGCTTTCTTCCTGGCCTGGCTATTGAGGGAAATCTATTTCCACTTTTCAATGCCCTTTACTAGGAATAGAGAAAAGAGCACCCTAGTGGTTGAAGGAGAATCCAGAAATTTAATAATGTTCTCAAAGGAATGGATAAAAGCCCAATGTTCGAATGAAGTTGGGAAAGGGTGACATTTACAAAATTGAGGCACTCAACCTCAAAATCAATGAAAGGGAGCTTAAGAACTAAGGTGGTAAAAAAGACATCATATACGAAAAAGAAATTTGGTTCTATATCATCAGAGGCTTTATTAACATGACAAACTCGGTCACTAGGCCGATAGAGTGAACATATTATGAAGTGCTCCTTCTTGGAGCAAGCTATCCTACTATCACCAAGAAAGTAGTCTAGAATATTTTGGTCGGTATATAAGGAGTAAGCATTCTTGACTTCATTGGTCACCCTAAAATAGAAGTCTAATTTTTCTTTCTTTTGTGTAGAACACTTAACATCCTTTGCACTTTCTTAAGGGCCTTTTCCCATCTTTGATGAACAATGATCAACAGGAACCAAGGGCTCAGAACACCCTCTTTATAGACAAGGAAGAAGAAAGAAAAATAAACTAGTGAATGTAGGAGGGAAAAGATGGACCAAACATCTACTACCCTAGGGTTCTACTGAAAAATTACAAGAAAATGGTTATAGAACAAAAGAAGGGAAAAGAAGAAGAAAGGAATAGGATACTTACTTGTGAATTTGTGAAAATGGAAAAACGCTACAAAATTGATGGAATTGGAATGAACTTGGCCAAAAGAGCGAATAAAATTTGTTGTAAGGAATGCAAACCAAGAGGGGAATAAGAATAAGAAAGAATTAGGGTCTAAGGAAATACACAAATGAATTATAAGAAAATGGTGAAAGATCAAGGGAATGGGTTTAATCCCATTCTCCAAAAAGGGAAAATGATCCAACGGACCAAAAGACTATTGAAAATGAATCTTGGATGTCCAAATGATCAACAGTTGGGGGCTAAATCCAACGGATGAAATTCAATGTAAGAATTATAATAATAATTGCACAGTAACGACGTGATAGTAGGGGCTCCTTGACATGCCACATGTCCACACACATTTTCCTATAGCTCCCAAGGGAGTTAAAATATTTCTAGAATATTGTTAATGATATAAGCTAGGAAAGGAAGCTAGAAAGCTTAAGCTCGGTCTTTGAGCTTGTAAATGAAAATTTAGAGTTCGGATTATCACTGATAATAACAACCGAGCTTGAAGGCTGTGGATTGAATGGATTTATTAGGCTTTAGAGCTCGGCCCAAGAGGAGCTTAGCAAAGGCCTTCTACAAGAGTTATTCGTCGGATAAATTTAAATTAAGTCAACGCCTAGAAGTAGCCAATCTATTGAAAGTGGTTACTGACCATTAGGGGATCCTATGAAAATAGGAAGACGTGGAATCACCATGGAATGGGGAAATATGAATTTAAACTTGAATAAAAAGGGCTCATAAGAGCCAAAGGTAAATAACTGATCCCTTTCATTGGTACCCAAGTGGAATAGAGTTTTGACTTAAGCGTTGGAGTCCCTTGCGAAAGGAGTGAACACGAGCTCGGACTTGCAGAGGACAATGCGGGACGATTGCAAAAATAGGTTAGAATAACTCCAAATTCTCTTTAGCTTGGATTTTTTTCCTAGCAATACAAATTATATATATATATATATATATATATATATATATATATATATATATATATATTACATTGATTGAGGGTTAAATGCAATCTTCGTCATTTTTTTTTCATACTTAGCATGGCATAGCAACTTATTATTCGAAAAATATGATTAAATAAAATATAATTATACTTCTCTATGTCATAAAATAATTCACTAAAGAAGTAACAATGATTAAACTCAAGGAGTGAACTGTTACTTTTGAAGAAAGTTTGTCAAGTGTTAGTTTTAGAGAAGTTTTGAAGCTTAGTTAAACTCAAAGTGTAACACCCTCTTAAGTACAATACCATGCTTAAGTCATATTATCGTACTTAGGAGTTGTTACTAGTAAATTAGCAAACTTGTTTTATTATTGACTGCAATTTTGGGACAATATTGTACTAATTGTTGTGTCATATAGGATAAAATATAAACAAACAAATAAAGAAAATATGAACTTCACTTGAAGACACAAAAAAACCACATTGTGGTCATATTCACAAGTTTACATAACCAAATTTCTTGTCTTACTTAACAACATTTCCAAAACTACAAAAAAGAGCTCTCTATTAAGAGCTTCAACTATGATGTTAGTCATTTAGTACTATATTTCACATGCTTGACTTTGACCCTTCGTCGACGAGCCGGTCTTGGTTAAAACCACTGGGGAAACTTGCCTTCAAAAATCACCTACACTATTTGAAGATAACACTATAACACACACAGGAGGGAAAATTTTATATTCTTAGCAGGCATCCTAAGCTACTAGACAATTAATGTCATCGTCATTGCTTCAGCCATTTCGGTTTGTTATAAAAAAGGTGATCATGCCATAACAAAATAAAGATTTCATTTTATAAAGTTCAAAACTATCCTTCCAAAGTGAGTTTCTTTTATTCAAGCACTTAACCCAAGACTCAAAACATTTACATAATTTACATCAGTACATAATTAAAATAGAACACAAGGCTGGAAATGAATAAATGAAATGTTTCTCCTAATATATGTCCTTACACTCTTTTCTTTGTTGTACTTCCTTAATTTAAATACCTTCTTTTTATTCTTAGTCTTCCTTACTTTCTTGACTCTGATAATTACTGTTAACTTATCGTGCCTTAACTTAGGTCAGGCATCTTTCTTTGACTTAAGCAAAGGAACCAAGTTACTGGTCAAGTTTACTCCTTAACGAAAACACACGTTGGTGTCGTATCTCGTCATTCCTAGGGTGTCAACATGTACTTGCACTTGAGTATTATGTATCACCATCCTTAAAGTGCAGTCTTGGACTTGTCTCTAATTGGAGGGATCTCATAATCATTATAACACACCTAGGTGTTACATTTCGCTATCCCAAGGTTATCAACATGTACTTGCACTTGAGCATTACGTATCATCATCTTCAGAGTTCAATCTTAGATATGCCTCTAAATTAGAGGGATCTCATTTTTTGCCATCTATCTCCAAAGTAGAGGGATCTCATAATCTTAATATAACTGCCTTCAAATGGAAAGATCTCACAACTGCCTCCAAGTGAAGAAATCTCATCTTCTTGTATTCTTAACATGCATTATCTATTCATATACTTTCTTAATTCATATGCTTATATGCATTCCTTGGTCATAATGATTCATGGTGGTGTTTGACTGCATGATGCGATATACTTTTAAAATATTTCTACCGAAAATTTGGCAATATAACAATTGTAATATGAGAGTCCCCAAAGTTTACAATAGCAGATAAAACAGTCAGTCATAGAAGAGAACCCTTCTAACACATAGATCAAGATCTCAATCACATGCATATTCACATAAGGCATGGAATGCCTCAATCACAATAATTCCAAGGAATAGCGATACCGTGCCATATATATGAATACAAAAGTGAAATTAACATATAATCTTCATCCTTTCAATTAGACTTGGTTTTACATAGTTTGAAGAGCTCTAAGTCAAGTTCCTCAAATTCTGCCCAAATTTTTTAGTTATGCCAAATTTTCAATTTAAAATCTTTTGATCTCAAATTGTACATAAATATTCCCCTATTTGTCTATTTTCAATCCTCTTTAGCCTTACTAAGTTTTGATAAGTGTAACTTAAGATATTTATATTTGATTCAATGTTGCCTTGTTTGGGGAAAGATTTGGACATCAAAAATGGGAAAATTACTGAAAATCCATTTCTTATCATTATGCTCTAAAATCATATATGCTTATACTCAATTAAACCTTGTTTCAAACAAACTAAGTCCCACTCAATTTAGTTAAGCAGAGCTTAAGTTGTAAGCTATATATTATCGTTGTCCTATTTCAATACTCTCAGAGTATGCGATAATTTTGTGGAATTATTGGGAGCAAGTCACTGAAAGTTTAAATCTAAAAGTTTATAAGATTATTCCCCTATGTTTTAGATTTCTAAAAAATTAGTTTCACTCAATTTGAAGGTCTATAGGGCAAGTTATACTGATTAGAAGACACCTTGCTCAAATCTGAGTTACTTCGCCCATAACCCCCTTAAAAAAATTCATAACTTATTCATATTATTTCCTATGGATCTCAAATTTTGTGAGTATACTCTCCTATGAGTTAAGTTTCATCTAAAATTGATTTCACTTCAATTGAATGATTTTAGCTTGAGTTATGGTCCATTAGTTCCCTATTGCCCAAAACTATCTAGCTTAACTTAATTCTATTTATAAGTCTTTTTGGGTTCATGGCTTATTCCTTTCACTAACTCATGTTTTACTAGTTTTAATGCATTAATATGAACCTAAGGAGTATCATCATCAACTAAGATTTATGAAAAGCAAAGAGAATGAAAACCCCTAACTCATCTAGCCACATAACTACATATAAGGTGGTTTAGGAGCCTACCTCACTTCTAAGCTCAAAGAGGCTTTAAATCTGGCCTCCAACACCTCTAAAACTCCCTTGGAGCCACAAACCACACTTAAACCCTTCTCTTTTTCTTCTTGGCTAAAGTTAAACATGATTCAAGTAGGAGAGATTCTTGCTTCTAAATGGTTTAAGAGATAAAAAAAAACAAGTTCAAAACCTAAAAGGATGTGGAAGAAACAAGGAGAAACTAAGGATTTGTTTCATGAAGACAACAATGGAGGAGAAGGAATGAGAGCGACAATGTATCTGGTAGGTTTTTGGGAGAGAAGAAATGATGAGATGTTTAGGGTTTTTGGGAAAATATTTGTGAAAAAAGTAAGGGTAACTCACCATCAATGTGTGGCCCACATTGCTCCATGTAATTTTGGTCATGTGGCCCACTTTAAGTCACATATAATAGGTGTGGTCTCCTGATGATTAAACTTTCATATATTTTAAATTTCTACCAGATCAGTTTCTAGTATATCAAGAAACTGTCAATAAGATTTTGCTGTGTGATTAAAATTTTATTTCCATAAAAATTCTAATCGTGCACTATTACTACTTATATTGTTCTATATTCTCATCTTTATTTATAAATTTAGTGTTAATTAATACTTGATAATTTTGGTTATACACAAAACTAAATCGGGATGTCACACAAAGTTTTGGAGAATATTTTAGAGTGGATGTTAATTTTAGAGAAGTTTTGAATTTTGCTTTGTTTTTGGGAAATATCAAGGGGAGTTATTGTAATTTTCTCTGAGAATTTTTCTTCGTGTGGTGGCGTTAATAACTTGTTTAAACTCATTATCTATCTCATTATATATTGAATAGTATAGATTTGGCTTCTCTAAAGTGTGGGATGCACTAAAATGCACAATCATAGCTGTTGATTAAAAAAAATTAATAAGTTAGGATTTATAATATATAAATATCAATATGACAAATTTTCCATGTGTGATAATTTGAATAGTTAATTTGCTCATCAACAATTAAAATTGTAATACCCTCTATCATATGTCTACGCCGAAGTCATAATTACATAAAAAGGTTGTCACAAAGATCTTTGAAAAACTCTTTAAAATAGGGAAAATATAATACATGGCCCTTTTATTGTCCATTTTAATACTAACTACTAAACTCTAATACATAAAGAATAAAATAATTACACTTTAAAAGCAATTTGTAGACCGATGAGTAAAGCATGCATTCGACTAATCATTAGCTAGCTTCGATGGTCTCTTGATCCGACTAGTGCACGAGTCGTGCTCAATGAGCGCCCCCGCATTCGCCTTACACTTGGATGTCCAACTTAGGTAATCGGAATGTTTACTTTACGGAAAGAAGAACATACAGCAGCAAGGAGAACCTAGGGTTCTCAGAGGTAAATTTGAACAAAACTTATGATGTCATCATAAACATTCCACCGCTTCTTGCTTATTATGAAAATATGAGCATATATAAACAAATAGTGGTTCAATTTTAAGTTGAAAATGCCCTTCTCAAAGCGGGTTATATTTTAACCATCACTTACCATATTATATTACAGACATAGAAATATGATTAGTATGATATGCTTCGACCAGAATCATGATAATAATAATATGACTTGATGAGATAACTAAGGATGCGCTCATAGATGCTTATGCTTGACTGTATACAAGTGCACTTGACTTAATTCATATCTTTCTTTAGCTTGCAACTTGATCTTACTTTTCTGTGCTTGGTCCCCCGAAGGTGAATGGCCTTTCTCACCCCTGGGCAATAACCTGCTTTTCAAGTCCGAGTTTGTACCTATACATGAGTGACGGGTTTACTTTCCCCAACCCTCACACCGGTCTATTCCTACTAATCTGGTCGAGGGTCGCCTAAGTCTTAGACAAGACGCAGCTCGGTCCACGCTTAGCTGGGTCTATGCCATGCCTGGGCGTGGTAGCTTAGCACGCCCTCTTGAAAGTTCTTATCATCTTTCCTTTCCATATCTTATCATGCATGTCTGATGCTTTGTGCATACATGAATATGCCTCATGTCTTATTTCTCATATCATATTCGAATTATGCTTGCATGCATGGCATACATGAACATAACATGTGAATGTAATATATTCAAGGTATAATCTCTCATTGCATAAGCTCTCATAACTCATATCATGCCTAAAATTCATCTTTGATAACTCGTATCATATTCAAGTTCATCCTTGCGTGTACACATTTCCTAGTTTCCTAGAAACACAGAATTGGCAAAGATAACGGATCATGTTTCCCATGAATAGTGCTGGGTTACTCATAGAGAATTCAATCATAGCAATATAATCAATTTAACACACATATATATATATATGTCAAACTGGTAATTCTCGACTCATACCTTATATGTTTTACTAACACTTGTGAAATCATCAATTGAGTCACTTTTGCCCATCTATTCAGATCTGCCCGAATTTCATATGATCCACCTCTATTTCTATTCAACTCATTTAAATATGAAATTTTGATATGTCATAGCTCTATATGTCTACTTCCTAACCTCTTTGGCCCCATATCATTTTGATCCATATAACTCAAGATATTCAAATCTTACCTCAACCTGTTCAGTCACTAGCCCGAATTACACTCTTGGAAGTATAAATTCACTAAAAATCGAAACTAAGCTCAAATCATACGAAATTGGTCTCATATTGAAGCTAACAGGATAACCTTTCATTTTCCACAAGTTTCATTCCATTTTCTATCGTATAGCTCGAGTTATAAGTCTTGAAAATCGACCTTCCTGAACTACCCTATTTTGGCTCAGTTTGGACATAAAGTAACTTCCTCGAATTACTGGGGACAATTTGGACCATCACAAACTCGAAATTTCATATTGGGATGTTCCCCTATGTGTAAGCTTTCTAAAAAAATTGGTTTCGCTCAATTTGGAGTTGTATAGGGTGAGTTATACTTTCCTCAAGTCACCCTGCCTGGATAAAAGTCCTGAACCCTAGGTCAAACTTCAAAAATTCGTATCTCCCCAATATTAATCTAATAACCTTATATGATATATCTATGAAAAGCCCTGAATGTCTACTTTCATCTAAAAATGGTTTCATCGGATTTGACCGACAGGCGGCAGCCGACACTGGCCGTAATGGACTGCCGTGATTCCTCACCAAGATAGCATCCCGACAAGCTTCTCTTCTAATTTTCTCTTCTAACCATAATTTCAACTCAAGATTTCCTATTAATCCTATCATAATTCAGCTATTAACTCATCAAATACATGAAGAAGAATACAAGTTCATACAGCTTTAGGGCAAATAATTCAAGAAGAGAAGTAGAATCCTACCTCTTTGGAGTGTGATCTTGAGTTAAGTGTTGAAGCTTGAATTATTAGGACCTGGCCAAGCTTGAAGGAGTGATGGAGTTGGGTGAGTGGAGAAGAGAAAAGAGAGCTGAAGCAAGGGAGAAGAGAGGGCGCAGAAAATGGGTCTGAATGAGAGGAGAAGAAGGTGTTATATAGGCATGAGTGCTAGTCAACTTGGAGGGTTTTGATTGGCCTTAAAACACAAGGCTGAAATTCTGCCAACCTTCCCCTCTTTTTGTGACAATTTGTTTCCACGCCGCTTTCCAATGTTGGGACTCGTTTCCAAGACATTCTGAAGATGACATCGAACTGCACTTCATGAGATGAAATCGAACTCGTGGATGATTTGGAAACCAGCTCAAAGATCCAACTCGAGCCCTTTCTAACCGAATTCCACTTTAATGCGGACCTCGTGACATTTACTCCTAAGTTCAGACTTGCACCATTGTGTTAAACTATAACTTCCGAGGTCGAAATCATGTACACTATTAAGGTTAGATCGGAACCTCGGGTAAATTTTCTTTGAGACATGAAGTCGGATATCGTGGAATTATGTCATGTTGTTCTGACTTGAAGTCCAAGTCAAGTCGTGAAAATAGGAGGTGAATTATACTCGCTATACTTTAACTCAATATTGGAACCCTAAGCCACCCAGCTTAACTCAAGCTAAAGCATTAAGTCGGAAATCGAAAAGGCCATGAAGTCTGAATGAAGAACATGTCGATAAGGCCTTAAAATTGTAAATTGGGGGAAAATCAAGACAAACTCTGGAATCGTAAATTATTCCATTTCATGTGGAATTGAAAAATAAGTCTAAATCATAAAACTAATGAACTCGGAACTCGGAACTCGTTGTGGAGGTAAAATGGAATAATTTAGCGCAAAGAAAATTGGGATGTTACAAAAATCATGCACTTTATCCTATAAAGTCCAAATATTATTCATTACGTTATAATTGGTGTCAATGTTAGAAAGTAGACAAGTGATAGTAGGTTATGATATTGCATATTGGGCTTTATCATTTTTTGTAATGAGGAATGCTACAAAACCAAAAGAATATGACCAAAACTTTTAATAGAAGTCATGGTGGTAATTAGATAATGTGTGTGTTTGGAAAAGCCATAAAATTAAAATAATTTTAATAATTACTTATTTGTATAATCATTTTTTCATATAATCGATTATATGTAAATCTATTTATATTTAGATACTTCAGCTAAAAAATAATTTTAAAATAATTTATTTTATTTGAATTGTATGAAAAAAATTACTTTTGTATGGTAAAAGTACTAAAAAGATACAGAATGATTATTTATATTATACAATATTTGATACTTAAGATCAATTTAGTAAAAGCATATCAATTCTAAAATAATCAGCTTTTACTTATAATCACAAACGTCAAGAAGTTGCTTATGATTATAAGTTATTTTTCAGCTTTTAATTATAATCTATTTCAAGAATTTACTGAAACAAAATTAATTTTTGGGAAAAAGCATTTTCTTGTTGAAAAAAAGCTTTTTTCTTGAAGTTCCCAAACATGCTAAATATGAAGTGATATGATGCACTTATTCATCCAAGGGTAACAATGCTAGATCATTCTAATGATCAAATTCCAACAAAAATTGTGATTGTCTAGCAATTTGATCCTACAAGTTGGTGGGTTTTTTTTTTTTTTTGGTAACTCTTGAACTATTGTTATTTTATATATGAGGTTAATTTCTAAGCACTAACAATGTCAACCAATAGAATTTCAAAGAATTGTTATATCGTGGTGAGTAACTACCCATTACTATAACCACTTAGCATAATTTGGCAATTTTTTTAAATTCGATTGCCTAATAATAAAAAGTTATTTTTATACTATTAGTACATAGAAATTAATCTCATTATAGAAACTATCTTCCCTAGAAAGGATGACAATGGTATCCATGGGGACAATGATATGCACCCCACCCCAGTCCCCATTTAGAAATTTGTCCTTTTGTTTATGTTTCCATCGTGATCATGGGTTTCCATTCCCTATTCAAATCCCCATGAATATTCATAGATTTATGCTAAAAATTCAAAATAAGAGAAAAGTTCAAAAAAACAAAACACTCTTAAACCTAGATAAATAAGTAAATATCTATAATCTATTATAACATTAATAATACAACACAATCCAACTTAAAAATAACAATACATGATACAAATCCAATTAAAGATAATTAAAAATATCATAAAAGTACATGTAAGTCCCTTGTTAACTTATATACTTGTTATTTGTTATAGAGGAGTTACATAAAGAAGAACTTAGCAAGTCTCCATGAGGCAAGAACTTCCTTTCCCACCATCGCCCTATTTAATAAATGGAAATTTTGCCCCAATCCCCGTCGATCTTGTACTTGTCTTATCATAGTTAATCCCCACCGGTATTCGATTAGGCAATTTTTTTTGTCATTCTTGTCCCATGCCCCAATAATCAATTTTCTCAAACATGCTCATAGACTATTGTTTTTTGTTTTTTTTGGGTCAATGAATATGCTCATAGTCAAAGCCCATAATTTAGTGCATCATCAAAGCAACCGAAAAAAAAAGCACATAAGGACAGATTATGACAACCAATAGTTCCGGTTTTTCTGTTTTTTTTCAGGTCATGAGACCCAATGATTTCATTTTTTAAATATTTTTATGGCACCCCAATAATCTGTTTTTTGTCGAATCATTTGACCATACGAAGAGAGAAACCGGCCCAATTAATGTTGGAAGAGGGCGAATAAGCCCAACGTAATAAGTGGGAATTGCCACAAACCCTAATTCCTCCCGCAGAGACCCTCGTTGCCTATAAAATGGCCAAACGCCAAGTCACTCTCATATTCACCGGCGCTGCAAGGACGAAAAGGCGAAGTTGGATTGATGCAGTTCTATTATGCCTCTTTATTCTGTTTTGTTTTTCTTCTTTTCTCTATTTGGATTTGATTGTTGTTGTTTTGAATGAGTCAATTTTTTCAAACGAAAACGAAGGTGTGGTTTTCTCTGTGATGATGAAATAATGATGACGAGTCCGATCTAATTCCATTCTTAACAATACTGACGACAAATCGAGGCATTTGTCTGAGAGGATTCCACTCTTCGCTTTCCTTCAATTTCTCCTTTCAATTATTTTTTCAAAATTCATTATTTTAATAGTGTTTTCGTACGTATTACTTGGCATGGTGAGGAAGGTTTTGAAAGTTTTCATATGATTATTCATATGATGAAATACAATCCTCCTACTCATTCTGAATGCCATTTTTATTTTAATCTTTATATTTTTTCTTTAGTTTTATTTTGTTTATACTTGTTTCAAGAGGAACAGAGCAGTGTTGCTGTGATTTGCCGTCGATGAGTTTTGTATCTGTTTTTTTTATAGTGTTTTGTGTCAAATTATTTTGTATTTAATTAATGATAAAGATTTCTATGATTATATTATGTATTGAACACGTCATTTACCGTCAATGTGTTTTGTATCAAATTATTTTCTATTTCATTCAT
This sequence comes from Pterocarpus macrocarpus, assembly GCA_031439585.1. Classification (NCBI taxonomy): domain Eukaryota; kingdom Viridiplantae; phylum Streptophyta; class Magnoliopsida; order Fabales; family Fabaceae; genus Pterocarpus; species Pterocarpus macrocarpus. Next base: position 27,456,313 of record CM062513.1, on the reverse strand, counting down.
GTCAAAAGAAAAATTTCTATTTGATTAATAGTTTTTTGAAAAAGAATTTCAGCAATAAGAAAGAATTTAATTTAAATATGTTGATAATGAAAAATAATTTTATAATATCAGCCAATAGAAATAATAGAAAGTATCAACTCATACAAATAATCATTTATTATGATTTTTTATTTTCTCCTATTTCTATTGGTTAACCGTGTAAAACTATTTTATACTGTCAGTGCATATTAATTAAACTCATTAAGAAATTATTGTCCTTTAAAAGTAAATTTAAACATGCTATTTATCTTGCTCTAGTGACCTAGTCTGACACACTAAATTCTAAGGTTCTGAAAATTGGATTGGATATTGAATCGGATAAGATATTAATTCAGAGGTTCAATGGTTCAACCAGGATGTATATATATATATATATATATATATATATATATATATATATATATATATATATATATGATTAATAACATATTATAAGATAAATAAAAATGATTAAAAAATTTTAATATGATAAAAATAGTTTTAAAAATTAAAATCACTATATTAAGTTATATTAACATAACCAATAAAAATAAAATATTAAGTGCCATGTTGCTTAAATTTTAAATTTTTTTATCCCTAAAGTTACTATAAACCATTCAAGAAGTTCTACTTTGGTTAGAGTAAAAGTTTTTTACTCTTGAGACTTTTATAAATAGCACCCATATATCAAATTTTCTTATATTTATCACCTTTAAGCTCTTTTTTAAAGAGTAAAGAATGTAGTAATTTTTTATTTAGCCTATCAAAATATATTTTTGACCATTTTTCATCACAACGAAGAGTTAATTTCACCATTGATGATCAAAAAATAATTTTGTATTTCTTAAATAAAAAAAATGGCCTGTAACATCCACTGGAATTTTTATCGTTTTTTGCCTAATTATTCGGATTTTTATTAAATAATTGAAGTTGATTAAAATTCGGCTAAATATTTGTTTATGATCAATTGATTAGCAATTAATTGAGTTTAGATATGAGTGAATTAGGTTAGAAGTATAGAAAATTTCATAGAAATTTTCTTAAAACCAATTTACCAATTTAAAGGAAATCGGTAATATTTCGGTATTTTAAACTGTCGGAACCGAACCAATAGAATTACATGCCCAAGACCTTATGACTTAAGGCTGAATACTCAGCCATTTAAACCTCTAATTGTGGCACCACCAAGGCCACAAAAGAGGGAGATATAGCTGAACTTTAGCCACAAAATTTTAGCTAATCAAAATTCACAATTCCAACTACCCTCTTCATGTTTAAATCAGATTTTCTCTCTATTCCTTCTCATGCTGATTTTCCTCTGATTCCAACCTTCTTCTCTTCTCCGCTCACCCAACTCCATCAAACCTTCAAGCTTGATAAGGTTCCATCAATCCAAACTCAAAAATCTAGCAAAATCACATACAAAGAGGTAGAGGTTCAATTTTACTCTTGTTATTCTAGTTGTGGGTGACTGATTGTGACTTTATTTTCTTACTTCTTTAAGTGATGATTGAATGAATATGATGATTTTTAGTTGGTTTGTTGGCTGTTTTTTATGTTAAAATCGATTAAGAAGTAAGGAAGGGTGAAAGTAGGAAGATATGAAATTTGAAAACCAAAATCTCTCTCAAAGAAATTGCATATGTGAGTGTACGGCTCTACCTACAACCATTTAAATTTGATGAAACTATTTTTATATGAAACTAGACATTCAGGGCTTTCCATACATATATTATGTAAGGCCATTGGATTAGTATTGAAAGAGATATGAATTTTGAAAATTTGACCTAGGTTTTTGAGTTTGATTTTGGGCAGACTAGGTTGTTCAGGGCAAAACTTGCCCTATACGTTTTGGAATTAGATGAAACTAACTTTGTTAGAAAGCTTACACATAGAAGAATATCTCATAAAAATTTCAGAGTTAGATATAGTCCCGTTTGCTCCCAATGGTTCGAAGAAGTTGCCCTATGTCCAAACCAGACCAAAACAGGGCGGTTTAGGAAGTCAAATTTCAGGGCTTATAACTCGAGCCCTACTAAAGCAAATGGAATGAAACTTCTCGAAAATGAAAGCTTGTCCTGTTATCTTTAATATGACACCAATTTCGTATGATTTGAATTGGGTTTCGATTTTTAGTGAAATTTTACTTTTAAGTATATAATTTTAGCCAACTATAAGGCAGACCGGGATAAAACTTACATAACTTGAGCTATATTTATCAAAATTAGATGGGACCAAAAAGATTAGAAAATAGACACATAACACTCTAACATATCTAAAATTGAGGTCCAGATGAGTTAAATAGAAATTTTAGTTGATTTACAAAAACTGGGTTGAATGAATGTGCTGGGACAGGAACTATGTGTTAAATGCAAAAATTGTTCTTATGAGATTGATGATTGAAATATGAATAAAGTGTTATAATTTCTTTGATAAATTGGTGTTCTAAGTACTGGCACTATTCACGGAAAAGCAGACACATTCCGTTATGCTGCCAAAATTTCGATAAAGCCTATGCATGAGTTATGATACATATTTGGATGCATGTGCATTTCGCAAGAAGTCATAAAGGTTATATTATGATGAACATAAAGGTTATGTTATGATGAAAGTTCCATGATACTTGGGCCAGCCCTAGATTAAAGTTAAGGGGAATAGATCGGTGGGGAGGCCGGGGAAAGTAAACCTGGCATTCCTGTATAGGAACGAGCTCGATCCTAAAAAACAAACTAGTATCCAAGAGTCTAAATGGTCAAGAACTCCCAGGGGACCAAGTAATGGAAAAGTTTATGAAGATAAGTTCAAGAATGAGATTTTGCATGGTCGCATTGAATAGTCATTATATGTTGTTTACAGTTTGATTGTTATGTTTATTTTTTACTGTATGTTTGTTTATCTTGCTCATTATTTTATATATCACTATTTACTAGTTTATTCTATTTCTTATGTTGTCTTAAGTAAAATTGGACCTTGCCTCGGATTAGACATTTTCTTAAACTTGTTAAATATGGATAGTTCAGTTTGATTCCATGTCTTCATAATTAAACAAAAATCGAGGCAACTGAGAATAAATGTGACGTCAGTTTAAATACCATATGCGAACTCTACTGAGAATTTCTCTAAATTCTCACCTCGGTTTGTATCTCCGCATCATTCTCAGACACTGGTGATGGACTCGACAACTACTCGTTTTATTGAGATTCCGGACCTGCAACTCCACCATGATCCCATAGTGGACTCACTGTACATAGCCGGCTCCTGCCATTTCCGTCTCTACCTTTTTAGTAATAGAAATTTTGATGTTCCTCTATTTCATCCTGCTTTTGACCCCGCCGCTCCATATTTTGCAGTCCCGTTGCACGTGACACACCCTCCTCCAGCACCTCCAGCACCCGCAGCACCTGCAACTTCTGCTAACTCTCCACCAGAGTCATCTCCGTAGATGGTTCCAAACATTCCACTCAATTCCGAGAGTGACCCTTCTGAGGCCACCGGCTTATCATCCTCCTCGGGACCCAGTGTAGACTACTTCCCAGTCGGGCCTGGTATGGCCAACGGCTACCTAACCGAGTAGGTCACAGCTATAGGTGATATTATACAGTATGGCCCTCTTTTGACAGTGTGTAGCATCGGGCCATAGACTTAACCGCATGTATATCAATTAGTGGGAATGTCCTCTGAGGACCTTGTAGGACTGTTTCAATTGACATGAGCGCTATGTCTTTTTGATACACTGGCCCCGCTTATGTATCCTGTTTTGAATCTGTACGTAAACTGAAGTGTTGGCTTCCGACCCATATATATGTACATATATGGTTGATGATATAGTACTTGTTCTTATCTTTTCTGTTGTGTTTTATTAAACTTTGTACGTTCTGCGATGTTGATCACGTTCATTATAGATAGCGCGCCGTTTCGCCCATTTACAAAAAAAAAAAAAAAAAAAGAGATGTGATATGATAAATAAACAGTAAGCAGAGTATCCACATGGTAGCACAATTTACTTAATTTCATGCTATGACTTAAGCATAAAATTAAATTGGTGGGGTGTTACACAGCTAATCGATAAAATCGGTCCGGTTTGGCCGGTTTACTTGTTTTTGGCCGGTTCAATACCGATTTTTGGCCCAAATGGTTTTTTAGTTATACCCGGACCGAATACCTGGCCGGTTCCCGGTTCAATCGGTCAGACTGGCCTGTCCGATCCGATTGTCAGAACACTGCGAAATTCAACAACGTGAAAAGAATATATATCCAATTTCGCTTTTGATCCAGCTTTTTCACATAATATTGGTTTTACACACTACGACTAGTTCCTTACGATTATGCTTGTCTGGTGTCATTGTAGAAGTAAAACTCCTTTGTCTAGTATCAAGGCTTACCCTTTCACGAGAGTTCATAAGATGATCTTCTATGTTATTTTTACATCTATTTTAAAAGCTTAATTATATTTTATATATCTTAAAATATCATGATTTTTTTGTTTGGTCTCTTTTTAAAATGAAACTTTCTTTAATCTATCAAAAAATTATTTTATTCATTAATTTTACCTAAATTAATTTGAGAAGAAAAGAGAACTTAATATTGAAATTTAAAGTGAAAATTACATGCAACTGATTTAAACACTCAATTAATTGAGAGGAATACAATTATGAAATGGGCTAGGACTCTAATTCCACCAGCAATCTCGTAATAATGAAATATTAAATTGATTAGTTAGTTTACCAATTTTATGGAATGACTTGAGCTACAAGCTTTGAATTAGACATGTAAAATGAATATCAAACTCAACTCATCAATAAATTTTGCAATAGTTAACAAATTTTAATTGAATGAATAATTGGATCCAAGGTGAATATATCTCGTCGAAAACGATTATGCAATTATAAAACTAGGTAAGCAATCTTTACTCAAAAGAAATATCCACTATCCCATCAAAAAAAAAAAAAATACTCATTATTATTTGGTTTGGATTTCATCCATACTCTAAAAGGAATTTTTTTTTTTTAATGGCAGTTCTAAACAAAGGAATTAGTTACAAATGGTTGAGAGATCAAACACATGATAAAAAGAACCAATAAACAACTCTTCCACCGTGTGTGGGAGCCATAATAGAAGAACCAATAGGCTCACAAAGATCAGCTAATTAAAAAGAAAATATTAACAGACTCACATGGTGAGCTAAATTCTAGCGCTACAGTACTTGCTTTTTGCCACAATATACAAAATTAATTTTGTGTTGAAATTTTGACACTTTTCATCTTTTTAATTGAGTGCGATTTTTCACCTCTCAAATGTTTGAGCTAGGTTTTGGTGTCTCATGAAAATTGTAGGTGTTTGTCTTAACTTTCTAGTGCCACCATAATCAAACCAACACAAATTTTATGGCTCCAATTATGCCCATATCACCACAAAAACATCACAATGTGTCCTAACTTGGCTTTCTCAGTTACTTTGGCTTCTTCTTGATATTGTTCCTCCAAAATGCAATCAAATGCCATAAATGAAAAATATGAATGATTAGGAACATAAAATAATAAAGACCAAAGCTAAACAAAATTCCAAAAAGAGTCAAATAAAATTAATTTAATGTGCTAAATTTAAGGTCTAAGTCAAAATTAAACCAAACTAGTTAAAATCTTAAAATCTCAAGGTTTTAGCATACTTTTGTGCATAATATGAGTTTAAATAATTCTATTTCATAAAATTATCATGAATTGTTAACCCAACATTAACAATCTCCTAAGACAAGGACTAGGGGAGATGCCACTTGAAGGCACTAATTATGAGTTATTATTTATATCACTCAAGCAACTTAGTAGCGGAGCAAAATATCCACATATTCAAATCTTATTTATGAACTTTTGATGACTCCATGAAATGGAGTTATTTGGCTTCTAATTAGGCTTTAATCGCATGTCAAGTCCATAGTTTTTCTAATTGAAACACTTTAGAATGAGAAAAATATGGCTTCTTCTTGTTGTAGTGCTTTGTTGGAAATTACTGGCCATAATCCTTGTTTTAATTGAGTAAAATTGCAAATTGTGATCATATCTATTTGGTGAATTTTGACATTAATCTTCGTAGGATTTGGAGCACAAAAAGCATAAAGCATGAAGAAAAAGAATTTTGAGCTGCTAAGTCACAACCTAGCTTATGCTAAATCACGACCTACTAGGAGCATAAAGGAATTCAACAATTTTTAGAGTTGAGTCACGACCTGACCTCCAGCGGCAGAGCTTAAAGAAAAGTCTTAGGGGGGCCAAAGACTGCGGCATATAAAATATATGATGACAACTAAATTAAAATTAACATGTAAAATATATAATAACAACTAAATTAAAACTAATTGTACATTACATATTTAAACTTTGAAGCAAGTCATTAATACAACAAAATAATTTTAAAGATAAGAACTATAAAATACATTATAGTGCTGCTCTCCGCTCTTTTAATAACTTGAAATCATCAAATAATTGAATTAGAACTGAAGCTCTCAGCAATTTCCCTTTCAATGTAAATAACCACACTATTTGCAAGAAACTCATCTTCCATTTTATTTCTCAATCTTGTCTTCATTATTTTCATTGCTGAAAATGATCGTTCTGTAGTAGCTGTAGAAACTGAAAGAATTAAAATAAGATGAATCAACCTATTAATCAAATAGTAAACTTTTGATTTTTTTTTTTTTTTTTTTGCCAAGCATCTACATAATTCAGGAATAGTTGATAAATTTTTCAATTCTGGCTATTGATGAGCATCAAGAATAAAATGTCGAAGTTGGAAAGGCAAATTAACCTTCTCCTGCTCAGTAAAGATCATAGGATAATATTTGTCAATAAGAGTACAAATGCTAGCAATGTCAAAATTTTTGTAATCATCCTTAGGAATCAAAGCAGCGCTTAGACTTAACAAATCCATTGTTTGATTATTGAACCTACTATTCAACTCTTGTAATTGCTTATCAATTGTAACAAAAAAATATTTCCACTTTGAAATGATGCTCAATTGTAATTTGATCTTTCTGGTGACGATAGCTTCCTTGTCTTGCTATATAGGAAGCACTAAAATCAAGAACTAGAACATCCTATTGTTCACAAAATGATTTCACATTTCTCAACAATTCCTCCCAACCATCATCTCTCAAGTTTTGAATAAGTATTTTCGTAGATTGAACTAGTTGTACAACATTAAATATATCTTGAGATTGTTTCTACAAAGCTTGGCAAAGAACATCCGTTATTCCCATAATTTCTTTGATCAAGTGCAAGATTAATATAACCTCAAATGAAGTCAAAGTATTATAAGTACTATCGGCATCCCCACGTTGAGAATAAGTTGATCCATCAACAATAATTTTTTGTAGAACAGAACAAGTTGCATCATACATGTTTATCAAACTACAAACAGAAAAGAAATGAGAACTCCAACGAGTATTCCCAGATCATTTCAAAGTGCCAACTTGATTTGCCCCTTCACCAGTTTCAAGTTCGTCAATCTCTAGCGAATGAGCAATTTCATCTATCTTGGCAACTTGTAACTCATCATGGCGCTTACTAGAGGAACAAATAATATTGACAATAAAAGTCAATTTTGAAAAAAATTGATGAACTGGAATAACTTCTCTTGATGTAGCAACCAATGCAAGTTGTAGTCGATGAGCAAAACAATGGATATAATATGCATATGGATAGTTACTTAAAAATAATGCTTGTAATCCATTCCATTCTCCTCTCATGTTGCTAGCACCATCATATCCTTGACCATGAATATTAGAAACATCAAGACCATGTTGAGAAAGAATAGCATATATTTCTTTTTTAAGAGTCAACGATGTAGTGTCTTTAACCTGCACAAGATCAAAGAAACGCTCTTGTATAAAACCACTGGTGTCAACAAATCTAAAAATAAGTACCATCTACTCTCTTTTAGATTCATTGCAAATTTCATCAACCATAATACAAAACTTTGAATCCCCAATCTCTTCACGAATATGCTTTCTCACCTTACTTGAGATGATATACAAGATCTCCTTTTGAATTTGATGTGAAATATACCTAGAATTATATGTGTAACATCCATATTTCCGAGCTCCGACTTCGCCCCAGGATGATCAATTCCGATTTCCGATTTCATCTTCGAAATTCAGATAGAAATGATTATTTTTGATTTCCGAGTTTGTATGGCTGAATTCCCGACTTCATGTATTGTACGACTTCCGACTTTACCCCAAGTTCAATGTAAATAACACGAGAGTTCCGACTTCAATTGCACGGTTTCCGACTTCAGATTTTATAGAAGCGACCTCCGGGTTCAATATGGAAACTTGGCCCTGGAGTTGAACTCAACTAGAATGGACATGAGTTCGAATCTTTAGTTGACTTCCAAGTCATACACGAGTTCCGACCTCAGGGAGTCCATTTCCCAGCAGTGATATTCCCAGGTTCAATTAGGAGTTCCGAGATCATATGATTGTGAATTGAATGACTCCTGACTTCCGATATTGCTCCCAAGATTCGAATTAACCAGACGGAATTTCCTCACTAGCAAGATGGCATGATTTCCGACTTTAAACCTAAATGGAACGAGTTCCGACTTCAACCATAATAGACACGAGTTCCGATTTCAGGAAGAGCGGAAGCATATCCCAGTTTTTGGACGACGTGGAGAGCAAATTGGCCGCAAAAGTGAGAGACATGGCCGAACTTCAACCACAAAATTTCAACCAATCAAAACCACAACTTTCATGTATTTAAGTCAGACTTCCCTCCTTATTCCCAGCTGATTTACGTTCCCTTCTCCCTTGCTTCAGCCTTCTTCTTCTTCCTTTCCTCTCTCAAATCCAACTCCATCAAATCTCCAAGCTTTGGCAAAGTTCCATCAATCCAAACTCAAATTCAGCAGAGTCATACTCCAAAAAGGTAGGATTCAATCTCTAATCTTAATTTCTCTAAACTAAGGATGCATGAAAGATTACTTTTTATGGTTATTTGATGATATATTGGATGTATATGATTGGATTAATATGGGATTAATATGAAATCTTGAGTGGCAATTAGAATTAGAAGAAGAAAACTAAGAGAAAATGGATGGATGAGGGTGCTGTCTTGGTGGAGATTCCACGGCAGTCCGTACGGCGGAGTGTACGGCTCCGCCTACAATCGGTCAAATCCGATGAAACCATTTTTGATGAAAGTAGACATTCAGGGCTTTTCATAGATATATCATATAAGGTTATTGGATTTGTACTGAGGGAGATACGAATTTTTGAAGTTTAACCTAGGGTTCAGGACTTTCATCCGGGCAGGGTGATTTATGGAAGGTATAACTCACCCTATACAACTCCAAATTGAGTGAGACCCATTTTGTTAGAAAGCTTACACATAGGGAAACATCCCAATATAAAATTCTGAGTTTGTTATGCTCCCAATTGATCCCAGTAATTTGAGGAAGTTGCTCTATGTCCAATCCAGACTAAAATAGAGTAGTTCAGGAAGGTCGACTTTCAGGACTTATAACTCAAGGTGTACTTAAGTAAATCAAGTGAAACTTGTGGTAAATGAAAGGTTGTCCTGTTAGCTTCAATATGAGACCAATTTCGCATGATTTGAGCTTAGTTTCGATTTTTAGTGAATTTATATTTCCAGGAGTGTAATTCGGGCTAGTGACTGAACCAACTGAGGCAAAAGTTAAATATCTTGAGTTATATAAATCAAAATGATATGGGACCAAAGAGGTTAGAAAGTAGACATGTAGAGCTATGACATATCCAAGTTTCAGATTTAAATGATTTGAATAGAGATAAAGGTGGATTATACAAGATTCGGGCAAAATCGAATAGAATTGGTAGGATGGCCAAAGTGATAATTTTACAAGGGTTAGTGAAACATATAAGGTTTGAGTTGAGGATTGCCAGTTTTACATTGATATATATATGTTAGATTGAGTATAATGCTATGACTGAATTGTCTGTGAGAACTGGCACTATTCATGGGGAGGCGGAGCTGATCCGTTATGTCATTAATTCTGACAGTTTATGAAACTAGGAATATTTACATGCAAGGATGAATTGGAAGATGATATGGGTTATCAAGGATGAATTAGAATATGAATGGGTATATAGAAACCCTAAATTCAAGAATGACATGAGTATGAGATGAGTTATATGAAAGTAAAGGACAAGGCATATGTATGAGTCTTGCGTAGAATGGTAAAGAAGACTACTGGGCCTTTATATGTCACGACTATGCATAACCATGTATGAGAATGAAAAGACATGAGTATATTAAATGTGAATCCCTTCACTCAGAGGCAGTTAATTGAGATCCCTCCCTGTGAAGGCAGTTAAAAGATAAAGATATGAATCCCTTCACTTGGAGGCAGTGCACTTTGAATCCCTCCTTGTGAAGGCAGTTAAGACAATGAGATCCCTCCTCTACCTTGGAAGCACGTGGTCAGATGAGATCCCTCTATGTTGAAGGCACGTAGTCAGATGAGATCCCTCAATTTTGAGGCACGTGACCAGAAGAGATCCCTTCAATTAGAGGCACGTTACCAGAATGAGATCCCTCCAAGACTAGAGGCACGTGGGTCCCCTTACGGGTGAGTCGGTGTGACGACGGTCACGGGTGAAGCTGACGAGCTCACTCCAAGGACGTACCATCAAGGCGGTAATAGCACCCTAGGGACGTCGTAATGCTTAGGTGTGCCAAGTAAAGATTAAAGATTAAAGTATATGCAGACACCCCACTTCCCACATGAGGCATGGCTTGACCATTAGTGTGAGTACCAAGTGAAGATTCCATATTCCTAAGGAACGTGACATAAGCGATTACAGCTCACGATGGGGTATGACATGGCGATCATAATTCTGAATGTGGCACGTAAAAGATTTTATGATGAAAAGAAAAATGAAGAAAAGAAAAGCAAGTTTTATGAATAGGCATACGTTTAAATATGAGTAAAGTTATGCAATTGTTATGTTCTCAACATATTAATGTCATGTGGGCATCATCTTAATATACTGTAGTTCCAGTAAAGTATATGTAGAAGTTATGTCTCTAGTGCATTGATGCCATTGCTTTATTGTATTTCGTTATTAGTCCCAATATGATTCATGACTTGAATTTTTATGGATTCTCTTATATGCCAAGTGTATGATAAAAATGAACGTTGCTTCGGATAATATATTTTTGAACTGTAAAATTAAATAGTCCACGTTATATGATCCCCTTTTCATACTAAACCGAAGCAAACTGGAGATGACAACGATGACACTACATGTGTATTATAGAGAATCCTACTGAGAATTTATAATTCTCACCCCTATTTTCCGTGTTGTCTCCAGATAATTACGTGAAGTTTCGGGCGACGGAAGTTCTTTGATAGACAAGGTCCGCTAAGATTCAGCAAGAATAACTCCAGGGTGTGGTACTATGACTTAAGCATAGTACTGTACTTAGGAGGGTGTTACAATATGGAGCATTTTCTAACACAACTTTTGCAACTTCATCGTTATAAGATGCCAAGAGTTTTATCATTTTAAAAAAATTGCCTCGATTTTTTTATTCTAGAGTCTCATCATGGCCTCTAAAAGCACAAGCTTGAAATGTTGGCTAGCGAACTACATGAATAGAAGACATAAGACGTAATTGATTCTTTTGAATTTGCTTAAAGCTTTGCACATGAATAACATTTTGGATATGGCCAGCTTGATTCAACAAGTCTTGAAAGTTCTAATTGCATTATTATGTGGTAAGCAAGGATCATTCCCAATATGCTTTAGAAAAGCACAATTCTTTCCATCATTAACCTTTTTCCAACTTCTAAATGCCATAGAAATAAAAACATCATATCCATGATGCCTACTAGGTTTCTTGCTAAACAAATAACAAAGTAAACAATAAGCAGCATCTTGGGAAAGTGAATACTCTAGCCATTAAGGAAAAATATCAAACCAAGTATATTGAAATTGTCTTGGATGATTTTTACCAGACAAAGGATAACTTTCAAGATGCTTTTGATATGGACCCCATCTTAGATGAGTTCGCCTAACCTCATCCATTTGATTTGGTGGATATTGCCAAATTTGAGGCCGTTTTCTTGGATCTCGTTCCAAAGAATTAAGATTGAATTTATTAGATGTGACTCTTTGAATCTTAGAAGGTTGTTTCTCACTTTCTTCATTAAAAATTGGAGCAGTAGAATAGTCAACAACCAGTGACGATGTTGAAGCTTTATTTTCCCCCTCTTGTACATTGGCTTTTCTCTTAGAGAATGCATCAATTCTTTGATTTTTCATTGTTAGAAACTTGGAATTATAGAAGCTGCAAAAGAGTAAGGGAAAGATTGAAAAAGTCAAAAAGATGATAAGAGATTAAAGTGAGGTATCTATTTAAATGCTTAAAATAAAAAAAAAATCACTACTTTTTAACATTAAAGAAGCCCTCTTAGATTTTTACATAGATGAATCCATTTTATTGGTATCAAATTAGCACAACAGATAATATAATAAAAATTGATTTTTTTCCCAAAAAAATGTTCTAGAAATTGAAGAAAAATAAGAGAACATAAGATAGTGAAATTAAAACCAAAAAGAGAATAGAGTTGGTTGTGTTATTGTTGTGCTGCTACTTGCTTGTCACTTATGCCATGTACGTGATGTATGCACTCCTACATTTTGTGTTGCAGAGATGGACAAGTTGAAGTTTTTGATAAAAAGGGAAAAAAAAAACATAAACGATGCACAAATGGCATTTGCGGCGAGACAGTCATGGTTTCCCTGTTTTTCTTAATTGATTTGGGTGCTAGTAGGGCACTCCACCATGGGCAACAAATTTAATGGTCCACAATAATTATTTCCTTTAGTTTTGTTGAAAGATAGAAATTGTTGCCACTGGTATTTGAACCCAATCCCTATTGAGGAAGCAAAAGTTTAAGGAGTTCATTAAACCATCTTAGCTATCCAAATCTCCTTACATGTATATATAGTACTAAATTTTTTATAAAAGCTTTGGGAGGGGGGGCAATGGCCCCCCATTGTCCCTACAAAGCTCCACCCTACTGACCTCTTTTAGGTCGCGACCTGCAGTGGTTCAGCCCATTTTAAGTTAGCTTTTAAATTAGATTTTTAGGAAGACTTTGGAAATTTTTTTACCACTTTTTTTGCATGTTTTTAGAGAGAGAAGCTAGAGTTTAGAGGGTTTCTAACTCTAAAAGGAGGCTCATATTAAAGATTTGGAGACCAAAGGCTTAGAGGAGATTGAAACACCCAAAAGTTCTCCATCATTTGTTCATATCTTCCTTCTTTATATTTATTCTTTGATGTTCATTATGGATCTTGAACTAATTGTTTGTTTTTTGACTTTCATGGATAGCTAAACTTGTAGCTAGGGGATTCTTTAGCCCCTCTATGGAACTTAGATGTTTGTAGATTTTCTTAATTAAATGTTAATAATTTGTTTTGGTTACCCATTTCTTCTCTTAATACTCTTATATGCCTGGCCACTATTTAAGTTGATTTGGGGGATTCTCTTAGACTAGACATAAGAATTGGGAAATTGGACCTTGGTTATGAGTAATGCTTATTCAATCACACTTAATTGACTCAAGTGTGTTGATTAGTCAATAGGATGGAAACATGACCATTGGCCTTGCATAGTAAATGCTTGAAGATAGTTCTTAATGGGTTTAATTCACACTAATTCACAAGGACACTTAGTATTTTAGGTGAAGAAGGCATGATTAATCGACATGGACATATGCTTTTAACTAAACTTGGCATGGTAACGAAATTGGCCTATTGATTTTTATTTGAGTAATTTGCATATTCAAGTGAAGTAGATGGTGAATGAGGAGCCATTAGGCCTTTAATCCTTATTAATCTCTCTACTTTAGTTTGTTATTTTTTTCTTAGTTTAATTGTTCAATTTTCATATTTGTCTTTTAATTACTCATCAATTTACAATTCTTGAGCCTAAACACGGTAGTTTAGTCAATCAATAGCATATTTATGTACAATCCCTGTGGAGACAATACTTTTTACTCATCACTTATTACTTGAATGACCTATGCACTTGCAGTGGTATATAAAACCAAGCCATCAAGTTTTTTGCACCGTTGTTAGGGATTCGCAATAGTTGTATGCTACTTTTGATTTAGATTACTAGTTCTTGACTTAAGTTTTATTTTTCCTTTTACTTTCAAGTACTTTTTCACTTGCATGCGACATTTTAGGAGCTTAGGAGATATTGTTGTTAACGCGGAGATTGAAAGAGTTTTCCAATTCCCACATCTAACATATTCTCATCACATTAGACATGACAATATGGCAAATGAAAAGGACCCTAACCACTTTATGCGGGATTTTGCTTTTCCACAACTCCAACATGTGCATTCTAACATTCATAGGCCCGCCGTCTAAGATGATACCTTTGCATTCAACTTGACACTAATTCAGATGTTGTAGAATAATTCAATTTGGAGAGTTGCCTAGTAAAGATCCTAATGCTCACTTGTCTAACTTTCTGGAAATTTGTGATACCTGCCGATAGAATAGGGTATCGGACAATGGCATTTGGTTGTGCTTATTCCCATTCTCTATAACAGGTAAGGCTAAGACATGGCTCTCCTCATTTCCAGCAAATTCCATCAGTACATGGGAAGACCTTGCCAAAAAGTTTATTGCCAAGTTCTTCCCACCAATCAAGATAGCTAGGCTACGTTGTGACATCACTTCTTTCAAGTAGATAGTGAAATTTTGTATGAGGTGTGGGAAAAGTTCAAGGAGGTGCTCATGAAATGCCCACAGCATGGCATTCCTAAATGGCTCCAAATTTAGACTATGTGTAGGGGACTACCGCCTCAAGACTGAGCTACCATGGATGTTGCACCAGGTGGTGCTTTGAAGGCTACGCTAGTGGATACTGCTCTTGAACTGTTGAAAGAAATGGCGGCTAACAATTATCAATAACCAATCAAGCGAATGACTTCAAAGAAGGTGGCCGGTATGTATGAAGTGGATGCCATTACTTCCCTCTTAGCTCATGTAGTCGCCATTACTAAATGGTTGGATACAATGGGAGTGAATTCTATTAGTAGTTCTTCTTTGTCTTGTGATCTATATGGAGACTCTCACTCTAGTGACCAATGCCCTCATGCTTCAGAGGGTACAATTCTTAGCTCAAAAATACCAATCTGGTCCACATCATTCTTTCTCCAACAAATACAATCAGGGAGGGTGTAATTAAGGCAATTATCCTTGAAGAAGCAACAAACAAGGGTCTTCTTCATTTACTCAACCCAAGTTGGCTCCTAACTACCCACTTGGATTCCAACCTCAACATCCTATACCTCACCAAACTACTCAAGATCAAACTACTACTCTTGAGAATATGTTCATGACTTTCATTAATAAGACTGATGCTTACATGGCAAAGATTGGTGCTCATTTGGCTAGTTATGATGCTCTCTTGCAAAGTCAAGCCACTTCATTGCGAAACTTGGAAACTCAATTAGGCCAAGTTGCATATGCTATAAATTCTCACCCTCTGGGGACTTTTGATAGTGACACAATCAATAATCCCAAGGATGGCAATAAGGAGCAATATAATACTATAGCTTTTAGGGTTGGGAAGGAGATTGAAGGAAACCTGTAGACAAATTGTTGTATGAGAAGGTATAATAAGAAGAAAAAGATAAAAAAGTTAAGGAGGTGAAAGTTGATAAGAAAAAGGAAGTTGCCATAAAGGAGAAAAACAAGAAGAATGAAAAGCCCTTCACTCCTTCCCTATTATTCCCAAACCACTTTGCCAAGCAAAAGTTTGATGCATAATTCCAAAAGTTCTTGGAAGTTTTCAAGAAGCTTCATATAAACATTCTTGTTGCGGATGCTTTGCAGCAAATACCTAGTTATGTAAAGTTTATGAAGGATATTCTTTCAAAGAAGCGCAAGTTGGGTGATATTGATACTATTACTTTAACAAAGGAGTGTAGTGCCATTTTACAAAATAAGCACCCTGCCAAGATGAAGGATCCAGGAAACCTCACTATTCCATGCCATATTGGAAACAAATTCTTTGGGAGAGTTTTGTGACTTAGAGGCAAGCGTAAATCTCATGCCGTTATTAATATTCCAAAGTTTGGGTTTGAGGGAATGCAAACCTGCCATCACTATTCTTTAGCTTGTGGATCTTTTTCACACCTATTTTAGAGCTATTATTGAAGATGTATTTGTCAAGGTTGACAAGTTCATATTTCCTGTGGATTTCATTATTTTAGATATGGAGGAAGACCACAATATTCCATTGATTATTGGTCAACCTTTTCTAGCCATGGGTAGGGCCTTTATTGATGTTCAAAAGGGTGAGTTCACTATGCATGTGCAAGACCAATAGATAACATTTAACATTTTTAGGCAATTAGTTCCCCCTACGAGCATGAGCAATGTTCATATGTAAGTATGCTTGACCATGTAATTCCATGTGTTTCATAATGCTTTTCCCCATGACCTCCATGCATTGGCATTAACTACTGCATTTGAGCATGTTCATAGCACTAATGATGATGCTCATGATTGTTTTGAACTACTTGATGTGTTCCCTAAGTTTTGTAAGTCACCTCATTTTGAGTCTTTGGAGTTCCATTTATCTAAAGCTTTTATCAAGCCTTCAACAAAGGTGCCTCCGAAGCTAGATTTCAAACCAAGCCCCTTGTGCTATACTTATCTTGGAGAAACTTCCACATTTTCAATTATCATTTTGTCATCTCCAAGAGAGGAACAAGAAGACAAGTTGCTCCATGTGCTTATAGATTAAAAACTTGCTCTAGATTAGACTATTGAAGACATTTGTAGTACTAACCCAATAATTTGCATGTGCAAGATCTTGTTAGAAAGTGGCCACAGTCTCCATTGAGCACAAATGGTGTCTAAGTTCCATTATGAATGAGTGTGTGCATAAAAATGGCGGTATGAATGTTGTGTCTAATGAGAACGATGAATTAATTCTCATAGTCAACACTAGACTCAAAGTACTCTTAATGGAGCTCAAACTATTCAAGTTAATTTTTTATGGTAAAAGACTTCCCCCATGGAGTTATGACCATTGAAGATCTAGTTTCAAAGTCAACTTTAAAGTCAACACTCCAAGGCTTAAGTTGCACTTAGGTGGAGAGGTGATTAATGTCATGCTAGAGTGTGGCCTCCAAGTCTACATTAAGCATCAAATGTGTCTTCATCCCATTATGAAGAAATGTGTGCCAACAATGAAGGATATGACCACTTTGTCAAATGAGAATAATGAGTTGATCCTTGTCTTCAATACTAGATACAAACCTTTCTCAATGAAACTAAAACCCCATTGGCCAAGTTTACTTTTGGCAGTAGAAGAGTCTTTCTTTGGAGTTGTGACTAATGGAGATCTAATTTTAAAGTCAACCCTGAAGGTTAACATTCAATGGCTTAAGTTATACTTTGGTGGAAAGGTGGATAGTTGCGATATCTCTCTTGTATTGGCTCTACCAACTTGAATACGTGATAATGAATGGCCAAGACTATAAATGAGGTGCTTCTTGGGAGGCAACCCAAGTTCTTCCCTTTTTTCTCTTAATTTGGTGTTTTTCTAGTTGCTCTAGTTTGGTGACAAAGTACCTAATTTACTCGATTTCATTTGCACCATACCAATTGTCATACTTAGTTTCTTGTAGTTTAATGATTTTAGTTGTTTCTCTTATCATAATGTTGGTGATTTAGAGTTTTAAGTGTTGTTTTGTTACTAAAAAAAATCAAATTAGATGCATAATTGTGTTGCATATCTATGTGCTTTTCTTGTTCAAAGTGTGTATATCACACTTAACTTGCTTAATTTCATATGCACCGTGCTCTTTATCATGCTTAGTAGCTTGTGTTTTGTTAATTCCACATACAATAGTTATTATTTCTAACATGTTACAAGTGTTTTAGAGCTTTTAGAGTTGTTTGGTTGCATATATTAAGTAGTGTTCTAATTGCTCAAGTTTGGTAATTAATTGCTTAGCTTATTTAATTCATATGCATCTTTCTTGTATCTTAAGATGTTAATTCTTTTGATTTCATGTGTTTTAAAATGTTAACATTTATGATTCCAGTGTTTTGAAGTTTTAAGAGTGGTTGTGTTAAACCCAAAAAAAAAAAAAGATCTAATCTTATTGCATAATTATGCAACAGTAGGTTGTGACTTTAAAATGTAGGTAGGTCATGACTTAGGTTGCGGTAGCATACAAAGACCAGAGAGAATCAAGTCACGGCTTGAGTTAGGTTGGGTCACGACTTGGTCATTGAAGCTATGCACCATACAAAAATCAGAGAGAATTGGGATGCAACCTGAGTTAGGTTAAGTCGGGACTTAGCCCTTTTAAATATTTAAAAACTACAAAAATAATAATAAAATAATTTTTTTTAAAAATTGAAAAAAACAAAGAAAGGTTAGGGTTCAAAACCCTCACCCTTTCCTTTTTCATCCCTCTTTTGCCTTTACTCCCATGTTCAACCTCACAGCCTACCCACAACCAGTAACACTCTCTTCTCCTTTACAAGCTAGCTGCAACCACCCTCAGCTCGCCACTTTCCTCCCCACCACACAGCCACCGCAACTTCCATCCTCCACCTAGCACCCCACCTTCGCCACCCATCATCATACAACCTTCATGTCGCCCTTTCCACCACTACTGTCCTATCTGCCTAGCTCCCTCACATCCACCGCGAACACCACCCATCTCGCCACAACCACCTTAACCTACCACTAGTGCAACCTACCCTCTGCCTATGAATCCGCAACCTGTGTCGTCGAGCACCGCATGGGACTATTCCACCTATAGCACAACCTCTCTTTCCTTGTCAATCTCAACCACCCTTGCTATACCACTCACCCACACTATGGTTTAGTTACTTTTGGTTTCAATTTTTTTTATTTTTTTCTTTTTGTTTCGCTTCGATAATTATCAATAACTGGTATTTTGGTTCATTTTTATTCTTGGAACTTTGTTTGTGTGATTTCCTAGTCATTTACTTTTGTCAAATTTATGAGGTTTGTTAGATTGTTGAGTTGTTCGTGCTTTGGGACTTTAGTTTAGCTGTTCTTCAATTTTCTTTAACAAGTGTTTATGCTATTGGGCCTTTGAAGTTCCTAGCCCCCCATCTTTTGTTTATACTCACTCATAGTAATTAAAACAAAATGATTTCTCAGTGTGCTTAGAGGCAACTACATTGCTAAGCTGAAACTTCATACTTTAAGATTGTCAAAATTATGATCTTTCATGAACATATTCTGGTTTGTTACTCTGATGTTGGACTTGCTTTCAATTTGGTTTCACTATCATTTTGAATTAATTTTCTAACTGAGTTGTCCATGTTTGAACTCTTGTTTGTCATTCCCTGCTTTGATTGTACTTGTGGGATATTTTTTGTGGAGTTTCTTTGCAATTCATTGGTCAGGGATATGCTACTTCGCTAGATGCCTCATAATGCTCTTAATTTGTCCATATTTTAATTGAGATATGCCAGCTTATTGTGTTGATGGGTAGCTATCGTGTTAGTTTATTCCTGGTTGGTTTGAGTTCTAGATTGTCATTATGTGCTCATTCCTTTTGTTCATGGTATTTTAGTTATGAAGTTATCTAGTTTGGAGACTATGGTTGATAGGGTTATTTTGTTTATGAGGCATTTTGTCTATAGGAGTTGCTTAGACCTCTATGATGCTTAGGGACTGTGTTTTTTAATTGCTTGATGTCTCATGTGCATCCTTTTTATCTTGATTTTATTTGGTCTTCCATTGAGATATATTGCCTTGTTGTGCTAGTCGGTGGCTAGGGTGTTACTTAAGCCTTTCATAATTGTTTTTAAGGGCTTTTAGAATTATTGAAATTGCATGTCATTGGTTGTTTGCTCCAAGTTGATTCACTATATTTGCTATTTGATGTTTAGGTCTTGTTATATGTGTTAACTTGTAGGATGTTGCAAGATTGGAGTCGCCTGAGTTTTTAGTTGCTTCAATGCTAACCCTGCTTATTTGGTTGTTGATAATGACAAGGATGAGAAGTTTGAGGACTTAGCAGAAAGCACAACTTAGCTACTGGAGATTTGGGTATTTTCTTTTATATCTCTTGTTTCATTTTATGTTTTGTCTTTTGTGTTAAACAGTGGGGACATTGTTCCCTTCAAGTTTAGGGGGAAATTATTTGTCTTTATTTTGACTTGGGTTATTATTTTGGGATATTTGGCTTAGACAAACCCTTGTAACCCCATTGGTAGTGTGTGGATACTCTATTAGCTTTTCAGCATTTTGAAGATGTTGAGTCTTACTGCTATTGATGTGTTCAATGTTCTTCTTATATTGCAATAGGTTTTAGTAGCATTTTCATTTTTGGGCTGATCTTGATATGGAAAAATGCTTTGAATTGCAATATCCTTAAAAACTTAAAAAAAAAAAAAAATTGTGAAATCAATGCTTGTTGCCAGGTTAAGTTTTGGTATGTTGGTAATTTGGAATTGAATATCCTATGATTGTGTGAATTATGGATTGACCTCACCTTCTAGGAAGGCACATGAATTCTTAAGATTGTGTTCATCTCTAATGTTTCAATTGTGCATAGTTGCATTTTAAATTTGTATATTTGAGAGACCTTGGAATATGAGTGAATTGATGTTTCTAGAGAAAGTGCATGAGTTTCATATGTGTTGATCCCGCTTATGCTTAGAGTTACTAGATTCTCTCCTGAGCCAAAATCTCAAGCAATGCATGATTGAGAATATGAGTAGGGTATTTTTTGGATCGAGTGAACCTTTCAAGCCAACCTTAATATATTTCTATCCCTAGGTCCTTTTTGAAGCTTTTTAATTTGCTTGGTCTATATTTTATTTTGTTTACTTGCATTCTTCCTACCCATAACCCTTCACAGAAAAAGAAAAAAATCCATCTCATGTATAAACCCTTGTTGAGTGCATGACATAAAAACTCTTTTTAATTCGAGCCAAATCTTGGTTGTGTTGCATCTTCTGAGTAAAAAAGAAAATAGAGAGAGAGAGAGAGAGAGAGAGAGAGAGAGAAGCCAATAGCAAAAGAAGAAAAAAAAAATAGAAATCCAACCCCGAAAAAAAAATTGCATGCATAGACATAAATAAAGAAAAAGAAGTATGTAAATAAGCAAGAGTTAGATTCTTTTGTATTGAACCTAACAAATTGGAATTTTGGTTTTTGTTTTGAATTTGGCTCAAATCTTAGGATTTTTTATGTTGTGCATTTCAACTTTTGATTTATATCCATATCCTTTCTTTCTTAACTTTTTTTCCCTTGGCCTTATATTACAAGCTTTTAAAGGCCTTCTTGATTCATGCTTATGACTTGTTCTACATTAGTGGGGAGTGAGAGAGAGAGAGAGATAAAATCAAACTAGGTAATGCAAATTTGATGTGCATGTGCTTCATGATGAGTCTGCTCAAACTTGTCTTTCGAAAATAGGAAGAGGTCTTGCATACATCGTTTGTGGAAATTCAATTAGGCATGAAAGTTGCTTGTGAGTGACATAAGCTTAGATGGGCACGAGTATTTTTCTGTAAGGTTATGTATTGATTCTTGAGGATATAGAGGATATTTTGATATAGGTGATGCTTGAGCTCAAGTTGCTACCCTAATCTAATTAATTGCTTCCAGTTGAAATTCCCTGAAGTGTTTGGCTTAGTCTAAAATTGTTTTTCTTGAGGACTAGCAAAAATCTTTGGGGTTGTGATAATTCCATGAAATGGAGTTATTTAACTTCTAACTAGGCTTTAATTGATTGTTTGGTCCATAGCATTTCTAAGTGAAACACTTTAAAATGAGAAAAATATAGCTTATTCTTTTTGTAGTGCTTTGTTGGAAATTATCGGCCATAATCCTTGTTTGAATTGAATAAAATTGCACATTGTAATAATATCTCATTTGGTGAATTTTGACATTAATCTTTGTAGGATATGGAGAACAAAAAACATATCAATTAGAAACCAGCAAAGCATGAAGAAAAAGGATTTTTAGCTGCTGAGTCACAATCTGGCTTATGCTTAATTGTGACCTACTAGGTGCATAAAGGAGTTCAACAATTTTTAGAGTTGAATCACAACCTAACCTCTTTTAGGTCGCAACTTGCAATGGCCCGATCCATTTTAAGTAGGCTTTTAAATTAGATTTTTTGGAGGGCTTTAGAACTTTTTTTACCTCCATCTTAGCATATTTTTAGAGAGAGAAGCTACGGTTTAGAGGATTCCTAATGCTAGAAGGAGGTTTATCTTAAAGATTTAGGAACCAAAGGCTTGGAGGAGATTAAAGCACCTAAAATCTCTCCATTATTTGTTCATCTCTTTCTTCTTTATCTTTGTTCTTTATCTTTGTTCTTTAATGTTCATTATTGGTCTTGAATTACTTGTTTGTTTCATTATTTTCATGCATAGCTAAACTTGTAGCTAGGGGATTCTTTGGAACCTCTATGGAACTTGGATGTTTGTAGATTTTCTTGATTAAATGTTAATGAGTTTGGTTTTGGTTACCGATTTCTTCTCTTAATGCTCTTATATGCTTGGCCACCATTTTAGTTGACTTGGGGGATTTCCTTGAACTAGACATAGGAATAGGGAAATTGGACCTTGGTTATGGGTAATGCTTGTTCAATTACACTTAACTGGCTTAGGTTTGTTGATCAGTTAATGGGATGGAAACATACCCATTGGTCTTGCATAGTAAATTTTCTAAGATGGTTCTTAATGGGTTGAATTCACAATAGTTCACAAGGACACTTAGTGTTTTAGGTGAAGGAGGCACGGTTACTCGAACTAGACATAGGCTTTTAACTAAAATTGGCATGCTTATAAAACTAGCTTATTGATGTTTATTTCAGTAATTTACATATCCAAGTGAAGTAAATAGTAAAGGAGGAGCCCCTAGGCCTTTAATCCTTGTTAATATCTCAACTTTAGTTTGTTATTGTTTTCTTAGTTCAATTGTTCATTTTCATATTTGTCTTTTAGTTACTCATCAATTTACATTTCTTGAGCTTGAACACGATAGTTTAGTCAATCGATAGCATATTTCTATACAATCCCTGTGAAGACAACACTCTTTACCCATTACTTTTTACTTGAACAACTCATGCACTTGCGGTGGCACATAAAATCGAGTCATAAACTTATAAATTTATTTTAGAATAGGCTCGTATGACAAAGTGACTAAACATCAAACAATAAATCTTAAAAAGTGTGTCAATTATAACTCTAAAGCCAAGGTTTGATTTTTGCCTTGACACTTTTTAGCCCTTCAAAAATAACTTTGTGGTTAAAATACTATTTTGATTAGAGTGGCATTGTTTGAACACATGAGATAGACATAATGAAGGGATACAAAGAAAAAGATAAGACTTAAATTAAGAAAAAATTGCGCCCGTAATGACATGCACCCACCACTAATTGTATTACAACTCATGGCATCTTTATAAATGTGTACAAATAACATTTTTGCTTTGATTATTATAGTTGTATCAAATTTTCATAGTTGTACCAAAAATAATTTGGGTTTTATTTCTCGTAATATTTTTCAATTTCCTTCCATTTAGGTTTTGATCATTTCGAAACTAAAATCAAAATAACTTAAGTTGTAGGAATTAATCAATCATAGAAAATAGAAATCGATCCTTCATAATAAAAATTATGGAGGCTCATCATTAATTATAGGACTAGAAATAATATTAGAAACCCAATGATCTAAAGATGAATATTCTCTTACTTTTAAACTTTGGAAAGATTCCTACTTTAGAGGATCCAAATCTAGTTAGGATCATCTTATTAAAAGCCAAATTCTAGAATGTTTTTGGCAATAAGATAATGAATTGAATGATAGGAAAGGGCAAGAGAGAACCCTAGTGTTGTCCCTATCTTTTTCTCCCTTTTCTTTGCAAAATAGTCATGTTGCCTCCCTTTCCTTACACTATTGCACTGTTTCCAAATCTAGTAAAGGGGAAACTACTCCCTAATGTTGCACTTTTCTCTCTCTCTCTCTCTTTCTCTTTATTCTATTATGTTTTGTTTTCTTTTTTGGTTGTCCCCCCTCCCCATTAAATGGTGGTTTGCTTATTTTTTTTGTCTAACGTGCTTCTTTTGATAGTCGTTGAGTTCGGATAATGAAAAATGATATGAATATATTATCATTGTTTGTCTTCTCCCTATTACCGGTGTGTATCAATGTTGAAGGATTGCGTTCGGAATAGCTAATAAAATAGCAATATTCTTTGGTGGTGAATGGGTGAGGACTTTGTTGTTGTTGTGGCATTTGTGTAATCTTTACACCTTGTTGGGTTGATGTATCGCAAGCTCTAGTTCTTCTATGACATATCATCCATGTGATAGATGATATGATGGAAAAGGAGAAGTTTGTCATGGCTAAAGGAGTATGCTTTGCCTCTAGGTTTTCTTATATGTTAAATCCATAGGTATGATGTTTAATTGTCTAAGTTTCTAATGCTTTATTTAAAGGTGTGTAGTTTTCACTAATTGTTTTTTTGTTTCAATGAAACTACCGGTATTCAGGTCCTATTACCAGGAAACTGACTAATCTGGCCTGACCTGATGGAACCTAAAGAGGATAGGGGTTGTAACATCCCCAACTCTGAGGGTAGACCAATATAGAAAGAAGCCCGGGCTCAAGGAAAGCGAAAAATAGTAAATAGTAAACTGTAGAAAAAGAAAGGATGAAATAGTAATTATTAGGTTATAATGGCAAAGTCGTAAATAAAGATTTACGGCTGTCAAGAGAGGCATTAGCAGAAAAATCCTGACTCCGAGAATATGAGCCCCACAACATTAGTAGACAACTAAAATACATATAATAACTTCATAACTAATATTTTCTACACTTGGTTTTAAGTAAAAGTGTGAGATTACTCACACTATATATATAATATCCTGGGTAACTTAGAGCATCTGAATTAATAGCCGAATACCTTGAATGAATCCTCAAGGGTCCTATATTGTCTTTAGGTATGACAACTCCAGGAAAAATAATCCTACAAAGATTATATGAACATGTCAGGAAAGTAAACAGAGTATATGGCTAGAAATAGGTCACACCGACCCCAACTAGTCGAATTGTCACCACTCCTAATTCTTGAAATATATCCCACAAATATCTTATCTTTTCCCCATTCTCTGTTATTCGACACCTCCACTACCATCATCCTTTCCTCTTCATCTTCTTCTCCACCACCACCATGGTTATGAGCTTCAAGCTCATAGTTGATGGCCTTCTTGGCCTTAAAACACCTTACTTCTTTTATGAAAATTAATCCTCACATCTTCTTCTCCAAAACCCCTTAAGGAATTAAAGAATTCAAGCCAATTATGGTGCTCTTCCAGCCCCTTGATCGTGGAGGCCATGAAAGAAGAAGAAGGCTAGACGTTGTTTTTGGCTTTTTTACTTTTATGGCTTCAAGAACCTTGAGGTAGGTAGCTCAAATCCTAGAACTTACTTATATTCTAGGGTTTTCTTAGAGTTAGAGTTTTTCTTGAATCATTTTGATCTATTCATTTATGGGTTGGTAAAGGAACTTGATTGTTGTTGAAGGATAGACTAGAAAACCAAAACAACCACTAAACATAAAATTGTGCATGGGAAATCTGGGAGCAGTATGCATTGCAAAGGGCATATCTCCAGCTATAAAATTTAATTTAAAGTAAAACTAATTTTAAATGAAACTTGACTCAAAGACAAATCCAACCATATAAAATATAGGCCCATTGGACTTGGGATGAAATAGTTATGAATTTTAGAAGCAGCTAGTTGGTTAACACCCTTTATCCTAACCAGTAGGTGATATGATTGGCATAACTCAACTTATATAACTTCAATTGTAATGAAACCACTTTTGTTAGAAAGCTAACACATAGGGAATCATGTTTATTAAATTTTAGAATCAGATCCTTAATAGATTATTCCTAGTAAATACTTGAATTTACCCTATGCTCTATTTGGGTTGAAATAGGGCAACCCTAATGAGGAGCTCATAACTTGAGCTCTACTAACTCAAATAGAGTAAAACTTATTGGGTTTGAAAAAGGGTTCATATTGGTATGTTTGGGTAAAATTTTGGATTAAAATAATGTAAGTTGGATTTGTAATGAATTTCTAAATTTAGGGATGCAAGTCTGCTTAGAAATAGGGTAGCAGTGAGTAAAATTTTAATGACTTAAGCTATACACATAAAAATTTAGTGAAACTAAAGAGGTTTAAAAGTAGACTAATAGAGTTACATTCTAGTAAAATTTGAGATTAAAATGAATTAAATAGAATTTTAGTGAGATTTATAATTTCAAGGCAGATTTTAAGAAAAGTGAATCAATATGTGAACCAAGTGGTTTAAGAGTCTCACAATCATGTGGAGGCTAAACTAAATGGACGTATTATTTATAATAATGATTGTGCCTAAACTACTATTTGTATTATGTTGATGTCATTATTTTCTGTAATTGGCTAGCTGTTTTTTCTATTGTTCATTTTGGGAAGTCTTCATATTACAGCTGTCATGCTACTGGATTGTCGGCATAAGTATGTTGAGAATGAGTCATGTAACATGATTTATGAGCATTATATGTTGATATGACCATATTCTCTTAATGAAGAAATGCATATATGCATATGAATCAGAAAGTATATGGATGGATAAAATAACATTCATTCACATGGAGGCAGTAATGAGATCCCTCATTGTGAAGAGTCCATTTTTTCGGAGGCAGTTATGAGATCCCTCTACCTGAAGGCAGTGAAAACATTTCCTTCACATGGAGGCAGTTATGAGATCCTTCCTTGTGAAGAGTCCCTCTAGCTTGGAAGTAGTTAGCTTAATGAGATCTCTCCAATTTAGAGGCACATGGGTCCCCTTGTAAGTTAGTACTGTGTGACGATAATCACGAGTTGATCTCACCCCAAATCGGGCTATCCAAGGGCAATAAAAATTAAAAAAAAAAAAAAAAACTAAAGAAAGACAAGTTCACTTGCATGACTTAATTTATATGCATATGCATATGCAGTTTTCCAACATCTGATTGTATTGTACGATTATTATTATTATTATCATGGTTAAAAATTTTACTATTTTTGCTCTTATACCTATTCTAGTACATGACAAATGATTGCCAAAAGTAACTCGCTTCGAGAAATATGTTCTAAAATTTAAAATTGAACCTTTGTGTTTGTCCATCTTTTCATAATAAATTGAAGTGACTGGAATACTTACAGTGACACTTGTATGTTTAGTGGATTGAGTGTATGTACTGGGAATCATAGATTCTCACTACCTATTTGTATGTATCTGTAAATATTCCAATACAAGATTAGACTACAAATTGTAGCAAAGCTTTGGGACTTCTACAAACCGTGAAGTGTGGATTACATGAGTCCATCACCTAGAACTCCAACTCAAGTGTGACATGAAGAATGCAGAGCGAGACTTATTCCGTGTATAATGGTGTTTATGTCTTGCACAAAGTTGCATTTTTAAATTTTATATATATATATATATATATATATATATATATATATATATATATTCCAATGCTTGGAGTTGTAAATCCTAATCTATTAGTGAAATACGATATTTTAAGGGCTATATATTATATTTTTATCAAGTTATAAGTTTTTCTAACACCTATAGCAACCTCTAAATATAACTCCATAACTTGAGCATGACTTATACGATAGAGGATGTTACAGTGGTCTCCCAACGAGAATTTTTCATTCTTAAGGCTCGAACATGAGATCTTGGGTTAAGTGGTCACAGCATCTACCATCTTGTCCAACCCCATGTTGGTAGTTTTCATTGATTGTAATTATAGGATTAACTTGTTATGGTCAATTTCTATATTACAAATCTATCTATTGTATACAAGCTATTGCCTTCTATTATTAATCAATGAATATCCTTTAATGAAAACTAAAATCTAAGTTAAAATTATAAGAACTAAAACCAAAGTATAAAAAATTATAAGGAATAAAATATATTTGAACCTAATTTCATTTGGCTTGACCAGCTAGATCAATGGAGCAATTTTTGGTTAATCCGATCGGATCCACTGGTCCTATCTGGATTAAAAACCTATGACATTAACCTATGCTTAGTGTGTACTTGGGATAGCTATAAGATTAAAATTATTTTAATAATCATTTATATATATAATCATTTTTTTATATAATCAATTATATGAGAATTAATTTATATTTAGATAATTTAATAATCTGTTTGGTTTGAATTGTATGAAAAAATATTATTTTTATATAGTAAAAATATTACTAAAAGAGTATAGCATAATTGTTTATATTATATAATATTTGATACTTAGGGTTAATTTAGTAAAAATATAAAATTTTTGAAATAATCAACTTCTAATTATAAGCTTAAGCTCCAAAAAGTTGTTTAAAACTATAAGCTATTTATTAACTTAAAATTATCAATTTTTTATTCTAATCTATGTCAAAAATTTACTCTAATAAGATCAATTTTTGAAAAATAGCCTTCTTTTGTGGCAAAAAAAAAAAAAAAAAGCTTCTTGAGGTTCCCAATCATGGTATTAGTAAACACAAATTCTTTTCTGAAACTTCTTTAAAACCAAGGTTCTGAAAATCAAACTAGGTATTGAACTGGATAATGTATTGGTTCAAAGATTTATTGGTTCAACCGGAGATTTAACCGAGATATAATAAAATATATATATATTTATATATAATATAAAAATGTATATAAAAATGATTAAAAAATTTTAATATGATAAAAATAGCTTTAGAAATCAAAATCACTATATTAAATTATATTAACATAACCAATATAAGTAAAGTATTAAGTCCCATATTGCTTAGATTTTGAATTTTTTATTCTTAAAGCTATTATAAAGCATTCAAGAAGTCACATATTGCTTAGAGTAAAAGTTTTTTTACTCTTGAAACTTCTATAAATAGTACCTATGCATCATTTTTTTTTTATATTTATCACCTTTAAGCTCTTTTTTAAAGAGTAAGAGATATAGTAATTTTTAGTTTGGCCAACCAAAATGTATCTTTAGCCATTTTTGTCATAATAAGGTAGTTGACTTCACCATAGATGAATAAACAATAATTTTATGCTTCTTAAAAAAAAAACAAAACTATCAACCGGTAAAACCGGTTTGGTTTGGCCAATTCTGGGTTCTTGTTGGTTTAGCGATTAATCCCGATTTTTAGGCGTTCTGATTGGATCATGGTAGATTAAGATTCTTGGTTCAACCAGTCGAACCGGCCGATCTAATCCGGTTTTCAGAACAAAATTTAAAACAAATAAACAATGTGACGTTTGTTAATAATTATAC
This sequence comes from Pterocarpus macrocarpus, assembly GCA_031439585.1. Classification (NCBI taxonomy): domain Eukaryota; kingdom Viridiplantae; phylum Streptophyta; class Magnoliopsida; order Fabales; family Fabaceae; genus Pterocarpus; species Pterocarpus macrocarpus. The sequence goes on along the minus strand of CM062513.1, from coordinate 27,426,912 downwards.
TTGTTGATTCCCAAATTCGTATTTCAAAACTTCTATATTTCAAACTGCAGCCATCAGAGTTACCCTAGCTTATGTATTAATTCCTTTGGAACGAGGATTGTACTAATAAGTAATAACGCGAAGGTTACAGGTCTGCCTATAATACATTATCCATTTTTTCTACATGTCCCTCCTCTTTATGAAAATGCGTGGTGTGTGTTTCCGGATCCGTATTCCTTATGATTTTTAAATAAATTCTGGTGTTTATTTTCGGATCCCAGTCACCAAATTCCTGACAGAACGTATCTTTATCCCAATTGAGAAGCTTGCAACGTGGCAACCAAGAATGCCGTTTGCATTAGCTTCGATCATCCAATAAGAGATCACCTTATCCTATCCGTTTATCTTACTCACACCACAGCCACCAAATAATTGTCCTCTCTCTCTCCATTCTCCATCAACACAAAAACACTTGCAAGCTAGTTAGTTTCGTTGGAACCAGAGAGAGAGAGAGAGAGAGAGAGAGAAGAGTGGTGGCAGCAACACTAGCAATGGCAGCATCACTGCAAGCAGCAGCTACACTTATGCAACCCACCAAGTTGGGCATGACTGGCAGGAGCAACACTTTGCAACTGAAGTCTACTCAGTCTGTTTCTAAGGCTTTTGGTTTGGAACCAGCTGGAGCTAAGGTCACATGCTCCCTTAAAGATGATCTCAAGGACTTGGCTAACAAGTGTGTTGACGCCACCAAGATTGCGGGATTCGCCCTTGCCACCTCTGCTCTCGTCGTCTCTGTATGTTGATTTGACTCTCTTCTTTTTCTGTGTTATTCCAATTTGACACAATCAATAATCAACTACTAGATAAAATTCAGCAGAATTTACACTCATTAATTCGATAAAAATAAACGTTTTCTTCTGTTTAATGACATAGTGCAAGGTTCCGCTATGCCATAGTGCAAATTCCATGAACTATATTTGCAGGCTTATATCTTTTCATCATCATTATCAAATTATTATTATTTTTTCCCATTTGCTTTCTCGTTTTTCTTATTGTGATGAATGATCTGCTGGCATGTAAGCAGTAACAGCCATTTTCTTCTTTTATTTTTTTGACTGGAAGTAGTAACAGCCAATTTGATTAAGGAGGTTAATGGCAGATGTGATTACAATAGATATCTGAAGGGATCAGGGCCACAGGCTGAGAAATAGAGAGAAGAGTAAGCGAAGAAGATTGGGAATGAGTGAAAGATGAGAGTGATGATTAGGTGATTGAGGAGGAGTACATCACATATATATATATATATATATACATACACCGACTGACTTGTACTGCAAGCTAACCTCACTAACTAACATAACTGTCAGTAACAAACCAAATAAAATAACCTTAAACACCAAGAATTTAATTTTTGTCGTGTGACATAATCAGCATAATAGCTTTATGATCCCAACCCAAGCCATAACCTTAATTTACCCAACTTGACTATGATACTAATTTATGCAACAGAATCAAGTATAGGGCTCAACCCTGTACATTCAAACTTAGATTGTTAATTAGTTTGCTAAACTTGGGACATGTTTACTAGTTCGTCACATGGCTCATCATGATTTTGTCCACTGGGAATTAGCATTACATTTACACCTGACTAAGAATTAATCCTTGTTCAACATCCAGGGAGCTAGTGCCGAAGGCGTACCGAAGCGGCTTACCTACGACGAAATCCAGAGCAAGACATACGTGGAAGTGAAGGGGACGGGAACAGCAAACCAGTGCCCAACCATTGATGGCGGAGTAGACTCGTTCGCTTTCAAGCCAGGCAAGTACATTGCCAAGAAGCTCTGCCTTGAGCCAACTTCCTTCACAGTGAAGGCCGAGGGCGTGACCAAGAACTCCCCACTGGAGTTCCAAAACACCAAGCTCATGACCCGCTTGACCTACACCCTCGACGAGATCGAGGGACCATTCGAGGTCTCAACCGATGGCACCGTCAAATTCGAGGAGAAAGATGGCATTGACTATGCTGCTGTCACTGTCCAGCTACCTGGCGGCGAGCGCGTGCCGTTCCTCTTCACCATCAAGCAGTTGGTGGCATCAGGGAAGCCAGAGAACTTTGGTGGGGAGTTTCTAGTGCCATCATACAGAGGAACCTCCTTCTTGGACCCCAAGGGAAGGGGTGCTTCCACCGGTTATGACAGTGCTGTTGCTTTGCCTGCTGGCGGCAGAGGAGATGAGGAAGAACTTGCCAAGGAGAACAACAAGAGTGCTTCATCATCCAAGGGGAACATCACCTTGAGTGTGACCAAGAGCAAGCCCGAGAGTGGTGAGGTTATTGGTGTGTTTGAGAGCCTTCAGCCATCCGACACTGATTTGGGAGCAAAAGCTCCAAAGGATGTGAAGATCCAGGGCATCTGGTATGCTCAGCTTGAGTCATAGACAGCTTCTTTAATTTCCTTTGAATTTGGTAATTTGTTGGTTCGGATTTTGTTGTAACTCTCCACGGTGTTACTGCATTGTCCTTTGACCCAACTAGTGAAGCGCTGAAAGTGTTATCATGTTTGTATATTATATCGACTTCCAGTTATAATGCTTAAAATGTTAAGAGGTTGAAATTCATGGTGTGTGCTTGTTTTGGATAATGGGTTATTTATTTGTGGGAATTCCGACGTGCACGTTCCTTGTTGCCTGTAATATGCTAGTAACTAGGTTAACCCTGCATTTGGAGAGGATCGAAAATTGAGCACAGGTTTGTCATCCTACATGTTTAACCATAAGTAGTATTATAACTTCGTTCTTTTCTTGTACTCGGTGGATACATATCGACAACAAAAGAAAGCAAATCTAATTATGTCGTGGTGCACAAAAATTATCAAACCTTTTACGGCTATTACACAATATATTTTCAACTAAATTACTTTATTAGGTTACAGCTTCAAAGAAGAGGCATCAGACAAGCAATCAATTACCAAAATACTGAAATATGGCACGAATTTCGAAGATGATCAATTTTTTTTATTTTTCTTTTAATCACGAAAGATGATCGATTCAGCATCTACAATATAATGGTCTCTTTTTTAATAGAAGGGTCTCTAAGGTCCACTAACTCTTCATAAACATAAGGCCGGTTAGCTGTGATACTGTAGGCCCAATTCAATGCACCATAAACCTTGCCCGAGCCCCACACGTACTCTGACGGTATGACCGACTCTCCTATGACCTCATAGAATTGACAGCCTATTCCATAAACTGGATTTTGGTAGAATTCCAAAACCATAATTTATATAAAGAGCAAGCTAAGAAAAATTTGCTAGAATTTTTATTAAAAAAATAAGTTTGATTATTAAACAAAATAGAGTAATACAGCTTACTTATTCATTCAAATATCTATAAATATCACAACATTTTAATAAATAAATTCGTCTTACAATTTTACTTCTCTAATATTTTTCTTATATAAAAGTTTGGACAAATGTTATAAAAAGAACACCTAGTTTTTATTTATTTATTTTTTTTTTTGCCGTTTCCTTCATCTGCCTCAACTGCTCTTCCTTCTGACAATGTGAAAGAAAGAAACCCTTCATCTCGCTTACCTTTTCTCCCCGGTTGATCTAGCATTATATTTGAGCTCTGTTATGAATCAACAACAATCCATTGTGTCCATTTAAATGTGTATTTAGATTTTTTTTTTTTTGAGTACTGTTATTTATATATGATGATGGTAGGAACCATTTTTTATATATGTGAAATTATATATAACTAAATAAGAATTTTAATTATGTATGTGATGAATTTATTTATAAAAAATATATGAAAAATTATCTGTTAATATAGTATGAATTTTAGTTATATAAATTGTGAATCTATTTAAAATCTTTCTTATATATTATCAATTATCTTATTATATTTACCAAAAGAAGAAGGTAACTCAAATCTTCAACTATTATATATCAATCTCCAAAGGTTTAAAGAGATGTCTAAAGTATATGCTAAAATAACATTTTTCTTTCTTTTATATATTAATAATTTATAGTCAAGATGTCATCGGATGAGCGTTTGATAAAAAAGCGATTCTGCACAAAAGTAAGCAAATACAATTAAATGATTTATTATTTTTATCGATCATCTTCAAAATCTACATGATGTAGAGTCCGTTTGAATAAGTTTGTGAAAAAATGATTTTTTTTAAAATTTTTTTGGTAGAGTTTTAATTTTTGAAAAAAGTTATTTTATAGTTGAATAGATTATTTGAGAAGTAGTTTTAATTGTAAAAAATATTTATAAATTTGTTTAGATACAAAAGAATAAAAATATTTCTTTTATAACCAAATTATAAATAAAAAAATTCAAAAAGATAAAAGAGAACTAGAATTTGATAAAGAATAAGAAATGAAAGATATATATTATAATTTTGAATAAAAATAAAGAATATTTTAGAAATTAATTTTATTAAAACTTACTTCTACTTTTACTTTTTTTTTAGAAGATAAATATTTCTATCTTTAAAAAAAAAATAAATTAATTTTTTGTAATTGAAGTATTTTTTAAAAAAATTATATCTAAATATATATAAAAACTTATAAAAATATTTTTAAAAAAATACTTTCCCCTAAAAAAAAGCCAATCCAAACTGCTCATAGCTCAGTTAGCTCAATTTTAGCAATAACACTCATAATTTGTTGTGACTCACAATCCGACAAGTTCCAATATTATTATTACGTACTTTGAACTCGACTAGTTGGTTGCTTTGCTTTCTTTCTTGGTGATGGATGTTCTTCATCTTCCACCCTGCTACGTCAGTTCTTCTGCTACTGTGCGTAGGTACAAATGCTTCGCATTTTTTCCTCTTTGTGGATTACATGATCCCTGTATTTCTAAATGATGCGACCCAATCTGCTCCTCCAAGAACATGAGTTGACTTTGAGTCTTGACACGTATCTTGCTAGCTGTAGAACTTGTCTTTGGGGTTTGAGATTGATGGGGCTCTTTTAACTCTGTTCTTGAGATCAATTAGTGCAGAGATTGATGGGTCTTGTAGCAGTTTTTCTACATAATTTTTCGCATTAATCACTTAATTATAAGTTATGTATATTATTAATTTATTAAAAGCTATAAAAATAAAGAAATTTTATGACAGTTTAATGAAACCCCTTTTTTTTTTTTCCAAAATGTTGAACAGTTTAATCAAAATTCTTCACACTAATAAACAGAAATGTGCATTCTCCCAAGTACATACTCGGAGTCTTCGCGGTCCAATTACTGTAGTGCGGGGACGCAAATGATCTAAGCCAGGAAATATACAAATACAACCCTTTAGCCTTACTCATCACTTTTCTTGTTTCATATTTTTAAATGCGAATTATTAGTAGTAGTACAGTTAAGAGTTGGACTCAATGATTAAGACCCACGTACGCACGCGAAAAGCAGCCAGGTAGGGTGCCGCGCCGACGAAACCATTGCACACATTTCTTACTTACAACAGAATGTGAGGACCAAAACAACTCTTACCTGCTTGGTTTTTATCACAAGTACTCTGTCTCTTGTCTAATTCACTGCAAACTGCCAAAACAAAAGTAAATAATATAAACAAATAAATTTACCTTGTGCTTATTGTGCTGTCCTCCTATTTTTCATAATCATAATCCCTGCTTTTCTATTTCTGCATTTCTCCGCATATTTCCTGTTATTCTTATTGCTATTTGTTTCTTTTTTAAATTATTTTGTGTAATTTGATTTTGAAGCTGGTTGGTGGTGTTATGAGAGAAAAGGGCATGTTTGGGAGGGGCAGGATTGAATTGCCATGACAAGGATTTGGAGTTGGATGGTAGATTTGGAATGGAGGAAGTGCCAGGGGCGTTTGGCACCAGCGCCAGCTTCGCTCTCCGCTTGGGGCAAACCGTGTTTTCCTCCGCTTCCCTTCTCTTCATGTGCTTGGACGTTGACTTCTACGGCTACACCGCTTTCTGGTAACCTTCTTGTTTCCTTGATTGTGAATTTCTGATTGAAATTTCCATATGATCATTTCATCTTTACATACCCACTTCTCTTCCAATTCTGAGTCTTGCTTGTCTTTGTTAATATCATCTCTACCTCATCATTTTTTAGGACAATTTGTTTCATTGTAAATATGTTCTGTGTTTCATGACCCTGAGAACTGCATGTTTGGGCTTGTCATGAATGGAAGAAACCAAAGTAACGATGGATTTCTGTGAGTTTATAGTGGGTACCAGAAAGTGGTACTGTGGGCAGGAGAGAAACATAAGTCAGGAGAGGTGGAGTTGAGTGTTAGGACCCAATTGCAAGGTATGGGAATTGAGTCCCACATCGGAAGTATGGGATTCCGATGAGGGGTTTATAAGGCCTTGGGCTCTCCCATCACAATAGCTAGCTTTTGTGATGTGGTTCTCCCAAGGTTCTTATCAATTGGTATCAGAGCCTTCCACCATGCCTCTCAGCTGCAATCGAGCGCCGCGGGTGGTGACGCCGGCATTGCAGTGTTCGCTCGGGACTAGTCAAAGGGGCTAGTGCACAGTAGGCCAGCGTGGCGCGAGTGCGGGCGTGGTGGGATGTTAGGGCCCAATTCTGAGGTATGGGGCTTGAGTCGTCGTGAGTATGGGATTAGATGGGGGGTTTATAAGGCGCCAGAACATAAATCATGATAAATTTAGGCTTTTGTGATGTGGTTCTCCCAAGGTTCTTATCAATTGGAAGTGAGGCCAGCCAAGCTATGAAGGGAAATCCTCATGTTCTTCAACCTCGTTCCTTCTTCTTCTTCTTCGAGGGTTCCCCCACTCTTATCTCCCTTTTCTTCTGATTCCTCCTCCTCTTCTTCCACCAATATTAATTGCATCCTCCTCATTGGACACACATGATCACGGTCCCAATGGCCCCCACATTTAAAACATAGTCCCCTCCGCTGTCTTTCTTGCCATTCTTCTTGGGATAACCTTCTAGGCTCCGTTCGAACCCTATCGTTTCTTCCCTCCTGCACCACTCTTCCTCCTCTTTCTCCATAGGCGCCATGCCTGATCCTTCACCACCTTTGCACAGTAGTTCAGGAGCCTTATAAGTTGGGTTAAGCCTAATGTCACCCCCTCCTTTCGTAAACCTGCTCACCCCCCTTTCCCTCCATGCTCCATTCCTTTCTTCCAACTCTAGAGCCTTGTCCATCAATGCTAATAAGGTTCTGAATTGGCCTATCCTCAACTCGGCCTGAAGCTCTTCCTTTAGCCCACTAGGGAAGATACACATCATCACCTCCGGTTCAAGGTCCTTCGCACTTGCAGCTCGCTCGAACTCCCTTCGGTATTGCAAAGCGAGCTGTTGCCCTCGACTTGACGGACCCATGGGGTTCCTCGCAACCCCTGGTTGGAACCTTTTGATGAGGTCCTCCTTAAATTCTCTCCAAGTGGGAAAAGGAACTTGGTCCTCCCACCACTGAAACCAAATAAGGGCATCCCCACTTGGCCACCATAACCCGACTCCATTTGTCATAATCCTCTACCCATTGAGGCACAGAAAAAGCGTTCCTCCCTTGCCAACCATCCATAGGCGTCTTCCCGAGCAGGGGAAGTTCTGTCTTGCGACCCGGCTCATGCCGCCTTGGGGTTCGTTCACTGCTCCCATGGGTCATTGATTGCTCATGGCGCCTCGATTCATTACAGGTGGGTCTGATTGCTCTGGTGGAGGAGTTACTTTTGCTGCAGGTGTACTCTCTCTCCCGGTTCTGTATTTGTGGTTCTTCTCGTGGTGGGCTCATGTGTCTCTCTCTGAGTAGTTGTCCCAGCTGCTGCGCGATGAGCTCCAGCGCCTTGCCCTATTCCTCTTGGCGTCGTTCCGTGGCTGTGACTCCTCGCTCCAAGTCTTCCATTCTCGCCTCCAAGGTAACACGTGGTGAAGCCATCCCAGAGCCCTTTTGGATCGATAGGCTCTGATACCAGTTGTTAAGACTGGTATCACAGAAGTAATAGGATGGAAAAAAAATAGAGTATAACTGCAGAACCTGAGCTTCAGTGAGAAGAACTCAGCTCTGAACCATGTATATTCACAGAAAAAAAAAAGAAGAACAATAACAATAACAAGAAAATAGCCTGGGCATAGAGGAGCCCTTCACCCTCTCAATGTGTCTCTCAAAAATCTCATGCCCTCTCTCTCCACTCCCTAACGGTATATCAATTCCCCACCCCACTACCACAATCCTTCAGACTGTCCTTTTTTTTCTCTCTCTCCAGCTCAGCAGAACCACTCTCACTTTTGTCTTTATCCTCCTAATGGGCTTGGGGTCAGCCCATTAACTCTATTCTTCTTCCTAGTATATACTTGGCCATATTTGGGGTCCGTAACATTGAGGAAGAAAGATCATTCATATTGGATTAGCCTGTTTAATTAATTATTCTGGCCCTGCACGCACACCTGTGTGGGTTTTGGTAGTTAAGCTGCGAAAAACTTTGCATTTTTGAGTCTTGAGTCAAGGTTAGTATTTGCTGCAGATCCATTTTTTAAAACTTTCTTGAAACAAAGGCCACTAATCCACAGCTCAAATTATAAATTTAATGCGGATATACTGGCTTTGGAACTGAAATTGCTTTTATGCCACTTCAAGGAGGGTTATTGAAAATATAAAACACTATAGAATTCTGATTGTCGGTCTTCAAAAGTTTATATTTCTATTTATATTTCAATAGAAGTTACATGCTCTGCCTAGTCTATTACCAAATTGCTGGCCTAAATGCTGGAGAGAGTCGATGCATTTTAGCATTGTAGTAGGAAAATTGAGAATGAACTTTCAATTTGTTTCTGCTCAACTGAAATCTTTTGTTAGCTGAGTTTAATACAAAGTTTCTGGCTTTGTTTTTACATTCTTCGCTTCCGTGTGTCTTTTTCTAATTACATTAGTCATCCAATGCAATTTTGCTGAACTGTTGGTATGATGACCAAGGTACTGGCCTAAAAGGTGCAGCATTTCACTTCAACATGGTTTGGTTTTGATAAGATCAGAAGAGGGCATATTTTCTTCGTAAAGAGTTTCTTTGTATGGCATGTTTATAGTCTGAAACCTACAGGAGGTAAAAGGATTGGGAAGACACTAGTTATTCCTGCTTTAGAAGTTCTGTTGGGAATGTCTTGGATTTTATCCTGTCTAGGTTATCTTCTATGCATATGCTTCACTTGAAGATTTTTACCCTTTGTCTTTATTTATGATATTCCGCAGCTATTTGGTGACAGTCATGGGTTTGGTAATTCCCTGGAGCATAACACTGTTGGCTGTAGATGCATATTCCGTCTTCATAAAATGTTTACCGCATCAAAGAAGACTCATATTGATCATCCTTTTGGGAGACATGGTATGTGCTATTTATGACAAAGACTTCAAGGCCTAATTGATTTCATACTGAACTAATGCAACAATGACCTTGTTTTTCCAAACTCCAGGTCTTGTCATATCTCTCACTAGCCGCGGCATGTTCAACGGCCAGTGTCACAGATCTCCTGCTTGATGCTGATGGATCCTATTGCCCACCAAAGTTGTGTGGTAGATATCAATTGTCTGCCGCCATGGCCTTCTTGTCTTGGTTCCTTTCATCAGCTTCCTGTCTGTTTAACTTCTGGATTTTCCCTTCTCTGTAAAATATCTTGCTGCCTGTTGATATATGTATACAAATGAAAATGGGTGCAATTGACGAAGTCATTTGCTCCTGGGCTGATATTTTTTGTTTCCATGTGAATAAAGCTATGATGACTATAGAGCCAATAATGTAATGATTACTTTTTTAGTTCAAGAGAAAAAATATGAAAATTTTCTTGGTTCTCAACATCTTCCTCCTATTCCATCTTAAGCTTCCTTCACTATTAATTATAAGATATGAACCTCAAGATCTTACTAATAGTGTCTCACAATCATAGCTAAGGATATTCGCCAACAGTTTATATTCCTGCAATTTATGTAAAGATATCCTGCAAGCTTTGATACATGATGCCATGCTGATGACAGAAGGGGCTTGGGAGACTGATTGGATGAGGAAGATAAGCCTTTATTCTAGGGAAGGCAGCCTCCAGCATAAAATAGACAAATCGTGCAAATAATTTGATCATGACTTTCATTCATTATATAAAAATATTTATAAAGGGTATATAAGGTTCTAGTATCTGTAGAATGCAGGAAATGCTAAAAACTATGTGTGCACACTCACGCTGTTAGTTACATTTCGTTGTGTACACACTCTCACTATTAATATTCACACTATGCAGTAAGTAATCCCTATCAGATACAACACCTTTGTTATCAAACTTGGATGCAAAGACTGGATGATTTATATGTTACGGTATTAAAACAGAGCCCTGAATAAGTGTATAGCTGCAATTTGCATAACAACCACCTGTAATCCAAGCAAGTGCAATTTATTGTGCGGTTTTCATCTTCATGTGGGATAATGCTATGGTACTCACAGCCATGTTCTGGAGATACATCAAAGTAGTCTATAGCCACCATGATATTAGAAGAATACAAAACAAGAAATTCATAAAAAGAAGCTATTTTGTCCTCAATTACAAATTGAAATCTCCATATATTTATACTAATTGTCTCGCTCACATCTTTGCACCAAAAGAAAAAATTGCACTAACTGTGAGGATTTAAGTACACAAATCTCTTTCTGCGACGAGTTCAACAGCCAGTAGGGAGATTTTACTTTAACTGCCGTATGTTTCGGTGTTTTGGAACAGCGGCAATGGAGTGGTTGATAAAGGAATAGTACAAATGGAATGGAAGGAAGGGAATGTATGTTTCTGTTGTTTGTATGCTTAATTTTAATGAGAAAAGGGTACTAGGAAGGCATGCGTTACGGAGTTAAAATTTCCAGACAACTTTTATATGCTATGTTTGGACAGATGGGTAGCAGAACACATAAGGTAAAGACTAAAGAGCCATTGAATTGTTGGAGGTTGGCGTGGAGTATGGGCGTACGGCGATCACATTTGATGATAACAAAACGAGGGTCAACCGTTTGCCATCAGGGGCGGAGCCTCGTATATTAATTTTTGTAAATTTTTCTTCTTTTATCTTATTTGGTCTCCTCTATTTTTTTTTTTGATTAATTTTTATAAATCCTTTACTTAATTAGATGTCTAAATATTATAATCCATAATATATTATGGATATATATGTCTAAGTTTTGATTGTAAAATATTCATTTTATTTGAGAGTTTAATTTGATGCATCACCAATGTAAAAGAGTTTTATACTGTCATCTAATTATATATTTTTATTTATAAAACTTTAATATAGTGGATAGTTGAGTCAAAAAATTTTACTAATGTAATAATATATAATTAAATATTTATATAAAAAAATTTTATACTAATAATATATTAAAATTAAAATTTTTATTTTATATGTTATAATTTTTATTTAATTTTTTTAGATGGTATTTTTATTTAAATTTTTATATAAAAATAAAAATTGAAAGACATATATTATTCTTTACATAAAATTAACTATTAAACATTCACTCCTCCTAACTAAAAGATGTGGCTTCGCCCCTGCTTGCTATCCAAGTGCTTCAAAAGTTTAATGGGCCAAGTTGCCCGAACTTCGATTTCATTGTGACCGTAGATACTAGGGCTTCGTTTGGTTAGAATGATTTAGGGAGGAAGGAGAGAGAGAGGGGAAGAAAATAGGAAGGAAAAAGGGGGCAAATTCTGTGATGCATCTCACAAGTGAGGTGCATCACACATCTTATGGAATAAACAGTCAGATCTAAAGGTGCATAAATACACCTTGTGAGATTAATGGTTAGATGTGAGAGTGTATTTATGCACCCTCAGATCTGACCATTTATTCTATAAGGTGTGTGATGAATCCGCCAGGAAAAAGGGATATATTTACTTTGATTGAACCAAAATATTGGGGAGAAGAGATTGAACAATACCCCAAAATCAGTGGGTCCGGCATGCACAGTGCAAAAATATTTTCCCCCCACCGTTGGGCAGAAAATTGGGGGGAAGGGGATGGTCCATCACGATTTCCTTTTTTACCCTCCTTTGCAAGATGTCTACCACGAGAGAGAGAGAGAGAGAGAGAATCATGATAAGCGGGGGAGGGGCTACGGTGCACAACACCATGGAAGGTATTGCGTGGTTCCTCCCCTTTTTTATCTTTTTTTTTAATTAATACTTTTAAAAAGTTTATCTAAATAATTTTAATTTTTATTTATCACTATATTATTAAAAATAAATAAGAAAAAATATCCAAAGTATAAATTATGTCAAATTTTAATAGTTGAGTAAAATTTTAAATTTTCTTTTGTGCTATTATTTACTTGGTTATACATATTTTTAAGTAATATTTTTGAAATATTAGATTAACTGAAAATATTAATTCTATTTTAAATTATTTTGAATAATTTATTTTTATTAAAATTAATTTAATTTAATAGGTTGATATTATTTTAAACTATTAAATTAAAAATAGAAAAAAATTATTTGATATTAATTAATATAGTTGAAATCTCTTTTATAATAACATAAGGGTAAAATTATCTTTTGATAGCATTTTCCCTTTCTTTCCTTTCACTTTTTCACACAAACAAATAACGAAAAATCATTTTCCTTCCATTTTTCTTTTCTGTCATTTTTCTTCTATCCAAACATATATATGGCAAACACAAATCCACTCTATTTTTTTCCACTCAACTTCTTTCCTTCCAACTTCCTTCCTTCCAATTTCTTTCCTCCATCTAAACACGCCCTAAAAATTCACATTCACGAGCAACAACATGTAAACCGTACCATGCTAAATTTTCAATTTTCCTGTGTATTATGTAATTTTAATTTGATTATGTTAACAAGTTCCACGACATCCTCCGATGCAAAATGCATCCAATGGCAACTTGGTTGTATAAGGTATATAATATATAATTTCAGGATTTAGCTTTAGTGCAGAATCCCAAGGACCCTTTATCTTCAGCAAGGTACTAAACGCCACACCCAGCTCCCAAATTTTCAAACTCTTATCCACTAGGCATGGTGTACACCACTATTCTATATGAATTATCCATAATTAATCAATGATTATTGCAATCACAACTTGTCCCTACTTCAACATTCGTACACTGGTCAAGTTAAGGGGAAAATTCATGCTTGCATGTGGAGGGGCCTTACATAATGCAATCCTGAATTTTCGATAGAGACTATTAATCTGGTGGTGTTGATATATGTTGCCCAAATGAATTGGACAATGAATCAAACAAGTGTTGGTGAAGCAGTCACTCCCAACAACCGGCAATAACACATTGAACGTAATAATATATAGTTGTTTAAGACCTAAGACATGCACACAAACAACAATCCTAATCTAACTTGTGTCTAGATTTTCAAGTCCTTTGACGATTCCCACACAAGGACAAAGTATGGTATTTGGTATATCTTTGATCAAATCGGATATTTGATTATACAACTGGGCATTGTCATTACGGCGAAACTTCATCCCTCCTTCGCAATTCGCATATACAAAGAATACCAATCAGATGCATATAATACTCTAATCCCAATTCCCTTCCCCCCTTTTCTGCTCTCTCTCTCTCTCTCTCTGAAAAAAGAGAGGTAATAGAGAGGCTCATTTTTTATGGAACATTATACCGACTCATACCTCATCCACCATTGAATGGAGTGTAGATCCCATTTAAATGGGATCCACACCCTATCCAATGGTGGATGGGGTATGAGTTGATAAGGTATCCTATAAAAAATGAGTTTCCCAAATATTTCTCCTAAAAAAATACTAATCCCAATAATTAAGCGTATTTTTTTTTTTAATGAACTGCCCGTACGTTAGACCTAGCAAAATGTAATCATAAGAACTAAAGTACTTCGGTTACTTTATGGTTATTGAATGTAGAGAGTGGCATGTCTATTGTCACTATTTTTAACTAACTTTGATTTTATTTTATTTTTAATTACCCTTCATATTTTTTGTTAATTAAACAATAGTTTGACGTTAATTATCTATTATTAATCATAAGTTTATTTAAACTTATCATTTTAATTTAATTAGTAATTAATTTATTTTTCTTAAAATGTTTAATTTTTCCACTTTTTTACTGTAAGTATTTATAGTTAACTTATTTCATATTATTTCAAAATTTAAATATTAAATGCTTTTTCAAAATTTTCTTGCTATGATATTATGTATATAATAGTTATTATTTTAGAAAAAAATAATAAGTAAAAAAAATAAGTCAGATCGAAAAAAAACTAATAACAAATCTTCTTAATTGATCAATCATCTTAATTATTAAGTAAACAAAATATTAAATGATTTTTATATTCTCAAGGTAAATATATCTAATTTTCATTTAATACTTAATGTATTAAGTATAAGGAGGACTATTAAAAAATATAGCAAATTTCTTATTTTAATCTTTAAATAGCTGTCATAACTGTAAGAATATTAATGTTATATTAAGTTGTTATAGATATATATATATATATATATATATAATCCTCAATCTAGATAACCGATGCCCGGCTCTGGCCTCGCGCGCTAAACAATCAACAAAAGAGAAGCAGGTTGCATAAAGAAAAAATATCATTTAGAATAGCTCCATTGTTAAGCCATTAGGAGCGGTTCAATAGTGATGGATTTGGGTAATATATATGAGATCTTAGATTCAAACCTTATTGCCACTAATATATCAAAAAATGAATAGTTCCATTCTGAGAATAATTCTGGTTCGTCCCCCTGATCTCCTCATGGACAACTCTCGTATCTGCTTCAAGGAAAACTCTTATAAATCCCAATTCCCGCGCAAAAAGTAAGCCTTCCTGGGCTACAATAAGCTCTGCTCCGTGTGGTCTCTCACATCTGGGGACTGTTGTCATTTCCCAGCCATGAAATTCCCCTCACAATCTCGAATTACAATGCCTACTGTTGATCAAATTAGAAAATTGGCTTCACCAAGTATTTTGGGTCACAAGTAATAAAGAGTAAATGAAATAGTATCATTCCAACAAGGATCACCAATTATGCGCCAATTCGTTCAGAACAATTTTTATTTGGGGGACAGAAAATATGAAAGTTGATATATAAAAAAATAAATAACAAAATAAAATAAAATAAAATATGCAAAGATTAGAAAAACAATTAAAAAGATAGGTGTTAGTATATGATTTCACTTAATTTTCTCAAACTATATGTTACCTAATTATAACATAACTAGTATTTATCCCTGTGATTTCACAAATTTATTTTGACCTACTTATTTTTTTTATTTGATTTTTTTCATTATTTTTTATTTTTTAAATAAAGCATATGTTATTTCATTTAGAGTGAATATATAATTTGGTCTCTGAAAAATTTGGATGATATCAATTTAGTGACATCAAATAGGTCCTTGAAAGTTAATTAACATATGACATCACATTGGTAATGAAAAGTTGTTTGACATCCAATAGGTTCCTGAAAATTATAATGTAACATCATTTTGGTCCCTAAAATATGCATATAATATCAAACAGGTCTATAAAAACTTCTTTTGAAAGGCTAAAGTGATACCGTATTTTAACTTTTAAACCTATTTGATGTCACATTTTAACTTTCAAAGACCTATTCCATGTAAAAAACTTTTAGACACTAATATGATGTCATGCACATTTGATCTTTTAGAGACTGAATAGATATCAAAAAATTTTCAAAAACTAATATGATGTCACATTTTATTTTTTAGGGGCTAGATTGACATCAAAAATATTTCAGAAACTAAATTGATTATGCAAATTTTTCAGCGACCAAATTGCATATTCACTCTTTCATTTATTATGAAACCAAAATAAGCTTCTTGTGTTGAAACATATCACGATTTCTTGATAGCAACTTCAAAATTAAATAAGTCATTGAATAATTTGTTGAAAAGTAGTGGAATTGTATATAGTGCATAATAAGGATTTTGATGTTAGTAGCTTTTAATTGTACAAATTAAAGTGATTGAAGAAGACTTTTCTAAATCACAATTATGGTTGGAAACGATGACACTAATGACTAGCATCACCAAAAGAGTTATCCACAACTTCTCTCCCCTCTCAACAGGACGAATGAGAGGCACCATGTCACAATAGAAGATTAGGGACGACAACTCTGATTTGAGAGCAGAGGCTAGGGGGAGAACTCCAGTGGCTCTAGTGGGTAGTGGAGGAGGAGCAGGCAAGGGATCGGTGGGGAGCATTGAGGTGGGCAGGAGAAGAAAGGAAGATTTCTAGAAAAATAAAATTGAAAAATTTAGATAGGAATATTTTTTTTTCTTTAATTGTAGTTAGGAGTTGTCCTGTAACACTTAGAGATAGTTCATTTAATTATAAATAATAGATAATAGTTATATATACTACTATATTAAAATAATTAAAAATAGATGTAAATTAAGTTCAATGACAAAAATGCAAATTCACAACAAAACAGTTTAGAAAGATTTTAAAAAACAATCTGAAAAAGGAAATAATGGAAAGCAAAATAAGCTTTCACTTTCAGATTGCATGCGGCATGCCCCGTGTACTAAATTAGTTTGGAGGTGCTATATAAATATTTTTTGGCACAGTGCAGATGTAAGAAAAGGAGCAAAACTAAGGAGGAAGGTGGAACACCGTTAAGGTATCTAATAAATGGATGACTAAAACATTAGATACATATAAAAAATAATTTGTTAAGAAATAGAATTTTGTCTTGAACAATTGTTGAGAAGAAAGAAAATTGTTTAAAAACTATCCAAATAAATTATTTCTTGATTATGTAGGTCAAAATTAAATTTTAAATTTCATTATTTGATAAAAAAAGTAATAAATTACACTCTCATTTTTTTTAATGGCTAAATCAAACATATATAAAATTTATTAAAAATTTGAAAAGAATCATAATATTATTTTTTAGAAAAAACGTTTTTATAAGGATGTGAAAGCAATATTATAACATTTTTTCATTAATGGAAAATGTTTTTAATGTCTAGAAAATTAATTGTAAATTCAATTAATAAGCCCAAGTTAAAGCCTACAATGGCAAAGTAGTTCCAACAAAGATGTCCATTTAGAATAGTGGAGGTGGCACACAAGGTGTAGCATGAGTGGCAACGGCATGAGCCTCTACGGTACAATGTACCTGGGACAATTAAGAGTCGCAAGGTCAACTCTAGGGTCAAAGACCCCCTCCCCCTCCCCATTCCCAAAACCTGACCGCAAAAAAAAAAAGAACAGTGGAAGAACCCGAACAATGGAAGTGGAGAGATGGTGTTGTATTGCGAATGAACAGTGGAAGTCCTTCTGTAATATGCTTTTAGCAAATTAGCGAGAATAATTTTGTTCAATTGAATTGAGGAGTTTTCGTGTGACAATTAGGGATAGTCCATTTAGTTATACATAATAGATTTATCCCTGTGATTTCGCAAATTTATTTTGATGTCTTTATTTTTTTATTTGATACTTTTTCATTATTTTTTTATTTTTTAAATAAAGCATATATTATTTAACTTATTATGAAACCAAAATAAGCTTATTGTGCTGAATTATATCATGACTTTTTGATAGCAACTTCAGAATTAAATGAGTTATTAAATTATTTGATTTGTTGAAAAGGTTTAAAAAGTAGTGAATTGTATATGGAGCATAAGAAAGATTTTGATGTGAGTGGCTTTTAATTGCACAAATTAAAGTGATGAAAGAAGATTTTTATAAGTCACAATTATGGATAGAAACAATGACACCAATGACCAACAGCACTAAAAGAGTTATCTATGGTTTCGCTCTGCTCTTAACAGGACAAATGAGGGGCACCATGTGACAATAGAAGACGGTAGGCAACTTTGATCTGAGAACAAAGGCTCGGGGAGACCTTCAGTGGATGGTGCAGGAAGAGTAGGCAAGGGATCAATAGGGAGCATTAAGGTGGACAGGAAAAGAAAGAAAGATTTCTAAAAAGAGAGTCAAAATTTTAAGTAGAAATATTTTTTCTTTAATTGTCGTTAGAAATTGTCCTATGACACTTAGAAATATTCTATTTAATTATAAAATAGTGTATTTGACTCGTGTTGATACACAGGTGTGAATTATGTGAAATGTATAACATAGTTTAATGTAATAATTTATTGTTGAGATTTTATTTTATTATATAAGTTTAACAAAAATTATGAAATTTGAATTAAAATATGTTACAGAAATTAATTTAAAATATAATAAATGAAATAATTATATACATAAAAAGTATAATTATGCAATTGTTATTGAATAAATTATTTAAATAATATTTGTATATATTTATTTCATGTAATAATTCATTATTGAAAGTATTAGTTTTTATAAAAATATGTACTTCTAATTTTTAAATAACGACTGGATAACTAAAAAAGTTTTCCTTCTCCCTCCCATTTCTTTGGCCTTATAGTAAAGTAATTTGAAAAATGAAATTTTATAGATATATTTCAAATAACAAATCATTAATATTACAAGTATAATTTGTTTTACGAAGATATCTACTTTCAATTTTTAAGTGAGGATTAAACAACTCAAAAAAAAAAATATCATTCCATTTTTTTGTGAGAACAAAATCATTCTACTTACATGTTCCTTCCCTTATTTTAGCCTCTTAATAATATAATTTTAAAATAATTGTATAGAATCATTCCATATAGTCAATCATTATTAAAAATATAATTTGTTTTATAAAAATATCTACATCTAATTTTTAACTAAGCAGTGAGAAGCAAACAATTTCATATAACTCATTATTGAAAATACAATTTTTTTATAAAAATACAATTTTTTTATAAATATACTACCTTACAATTTTTTTGTGAGGATAGAACTCAAAAAAAAAAAAAATTCATTTTAGTTCTTTCCCCCTCCCTAATCTTTAGCCTCATATTAAAATAATTTTAAATAAAAAATGCAACATCTAGTGTCATATGAGAACTCATTAATAAAAGAATTTGATTTTATCAAATATGGATTATCAATTAATAAAATTACCGAAAAAAATTTGTTTACATAATAATATTTAACTTGAATTAATTTGAAAATTGGTTAAATAGAATCAATCATGTTAAAATATTTTTTTTCATTTATATTTACATTATTTGAACTTTGAGCTTACATTTTAATTATAATTTTCTATAAGGATAATGGAATTAAAAAGATTAACCGTACACACATAAATTTAACAAGTATAAAGTGCAAATAATTAAATTTAACCTACAATGTGTTGATCCAAGTGGAAGAGGTTTGAGTTCTTTAAACATGTGGTCCTAAGATCAATCCAAAGATTCATGTGTATTAAAAAAAAAATCATTGGTGAAAAAAGTCTATAGAATACAATTTTGAGCAGCTCCTTTTCTTGCCAAGAAAACTACATAAGAGTTAGACCTTCTCAGAGAAAAAATTTATGATAATTGGTGTAGGAATTGTGCGCATGGAAGAGAAAGGATTATTGAGTAAGAACGAATTGAAAGAAAAGGTTAAAAGATGAGAAAAAAATGAGAGAGAATTGGAGAAAGAGAATAGTGGCTAGGGTTCTTAAAGTTTCATATTCCAAAAGGCTCTCATTATACAACTAATATAATTAAATCTCCATTAATAATCATTTAGTAAAGTAAATTAAATTTTTAATCAAAAACATTTTTGAAAAAGGGAGTGTGAGTGAATAACAATGAAAGAAAGAGGATTGGACAATAGTAATTGTTATTTATTATGATTTATTAGGAAAGAATAAGATGCAATGATTTGAAGATGATTTTGAATCTAAAATTTAAATTTTGTAGCAAATTATATGAGCTGTGAAATGTACTTTAATTCTATTTTTAGTAGGGGAAATTAAATTTAAAAAAATTAAAATTACCATAAAATGACACATGGACAAATTTTCCTCACAATGTCTTTTGTTTTATAAGTAGTATAGATAGATAATATATATATATATATATATAGAGAGAGAGAGAGAGAGAGTGTATAACATCCTCCTAAGTATAGTACTATACTTAAATCACAATACCACACTCGGGAGTTGTTACCGTTGCTTTAACAGACATAGTATGGCAGCACTTCTCGGCCATCTTCAATATCTCTAGTCAACTCTACCTATGGTGGCCGCCTTCAGTATTTCCAGAGCTATCTAGAGATAACATGGAAATGTATATAGAAGTGAGAATTATAAATTCTCAGTAGGATTCACTAAATTACATGCTATGTCATTGTTATTATCTCCAGCTGCTTCTGTTTATTAAGAAAAAGGTGAGCATGTTATATAAATATTTTCAATTTCATAGTTTAAAACCATATTGTTCGAAAGCAGAGTTAATTCTAGTCATACACTTTGATAAACAAAGCAAGAATTAAAGCATAAGCATAACAGATTATGAGTGATTTCTTAATAATAACAATAGCAGAATGTGCATGTGCAATGGCTCATCATGAATTCATGCGAATGCACTTATACTTTCTTTTCTTCCTTTACTTGACATACCTAAACGTTACGTATCGTCATCCATAGGGTGTCTGTATGTATATATTTTTGTCTTTAATCTTTACTGCCCTTGGGTAAGTATCTAGAAGTGAGCTCAACTCGTGAAAATCGTCACATAGTACTGGCCCACAGGGGGACCCATGTGCCTCTATATTGAGAGACTCAACTGGCTAACTGTCTCTAATGTAGAGGGATCTAATAGTTTTAACTGCCTTTACCAAGAGGGACCCAAATAACTGCCTCCAGGTTAAGGGATCCACATCTTGTCTATTTAGCTGCCTTCATAAGGAGGGACCCATTAACTGCCTCTAAGTGAAAGGATCTCATATTATCTTTCATGTGCTTTCATCGTCAATATGCTAATATTTTCATGTATGAGAGGTTCATGTTTATCATTCACATATTTCTGCCAAAATTTCGCCAGCATAATGGATCGAGTTCGCCTCCTCGTGAATAGTGCTAACTCACATAAGCATACAGTCATAATAGCAGAGTTAACATCATACATTAGTCCCTCAATAATATTATAGGTTTACAACCATCAAATTCTAATTGAATTTCGTTCATGCAATAGAGTAGTCAAACACTCAAATAATAATTTTGCCTATAGCACCCAAATCTGCTCCAATTTATAAATCATGCCATAAATTCTAATTAACTTCTTTGGACCTGAATTTTGGATATGTTGGAATGTTATGTGTCTAGTTTGTAACCTCTTTGGTCCCATTTGATTTTGATAAGTATAGCTCCAACTATTGAGGATTTATCTCGACCTGCCCTGTAGCTAGGCAGATTTGCACTTTCAAAATTAAAAATCCATCAAAAATCGAAATCTACTTGGATTCCTAGCAAACCTATGTCATTTTAAATCTTATTGATTCAATTTTCATATCCAATAAGTCCAATATCATTTGAGTAAATAGAGCTCAAGTTATAACCCTGTAAAGTTGGCTAATCCAAACTGCCCTACTCTAGTCCAATCAGGACATGGGGAAACTTTACGAATTTATTGGGAGTAACATATGTTGAATTTGGTCCTAAAATTTTTATGGCATATTACCATATGTCTGAGCTTTCTAAAAAAATTAGTTTCACTCAATTTGATGGAGTATAGGGTGAGTTATGCCCCTCGAAATCTAATATGCTTAGAATTAGGGTTAGAATCCTAGGGTAAACTTCAAAAAATTCATTTCTCATTCTGTACTAATCCAATACCTTATATTTTATATGGTTGAAAAGCCCTAGATGTCTAGTTTCATATAAAATTATTTTCATTCAGTTTCAATGGCTGTAGGTGGAGCTGTACGGACTGATGTAGGTTTCCTTAACCTAATCCATTCTATTTGCTTCTCTTCACTAGATAATCATCCAAAACTCAATTTAAATACAACAATCCAGCCATAAACCTTCATATAGACTCATAATAACATCAAATACATGCATCTAAATGAGTTTATAGCGGCCCCAATTCACAAAAAAATTCAAAGAAGAGGTTGAATCCTACTTCAAAATTGAGTTTTGAGCTTGGAAGATGGAAGCCTTAGGTGTGGGAAGTGGTGTGGGATTGAGAAGTAAGAGGAAGAGGATGAAAAGAGGAAGCAATATGAGGGAGAGAGCTCAGCTCTCTTGATGCACAAAAATAAGAAGGGGAAAATGAGGAATTTGTGAGATTTCATAACATATGATAGTTAGGAGTTTGGCGCATGATTGGTTGTTGGGTTTATGGTGGTTGTTGAGCCACTTTTGTCCATTCTTTGGCAGCAACTTGTCGCCACTTTGGTGGAAAAATGGTAGTTGAATTTCAGCCACTTATCCTAGGATTTTTGATGTGTAATTCTATTGATTTGGTTTCGACAGTTTAAAATACCAAATCTTTACCGATTTCCTTTAAATCGGCAAGATATAACTAAGTAACTTTATGAGATTTTCTATATCTCTATTCTAATCTCTTCAAGTCTAATCTCTTTAATTATCACTAAATGAACTCCTAATTAACTTCTAATTAACCTTACTTATGCATTAAAATTGAATAAATCAATTAATAATGCAAATTGGTAAAACATTGCTAATAACCGTCTAAAATTTTCTACACAACTATTTCAAATTTTTCATTCATTAATATCTTTATAATTCATTCCTAATTACCTTCACATATTTAATAAAATTGAATAAATCGATTTACAGCGCAATTTAAACATTCAAAAAAATTTCAGATGTTACAGAGCGTATCATATAAGAAGAGTGGTTTATTACGAGAGTGAAAGAAGCAAATCTGGGCTGTATAACCATACATGGATGGTTAAGAATTAAAGTTGTTTAAAGGTCACATGATCAGATAAAAAGTCATGTGACTTTATATTTTAATCTTGACTATTCAAGTAAGATCTAATGGTTAAGATTTGGTCATCTCACTTGCATAATAAATCACTCCTCTCATGTGATATGCTTCCTCTATATATATATATAAAATTAAAAATAGATGTAAATTAAGTTTAATGACAAAAATGCAAATTCACAACAAAATAGTTTTAGAAAGAGTTTGAAAAAAAATTTGAAAAAGGAAATAATGGAAAGCAAAATAGGCTCTCACTTTCAAGTTGCATGCGGAATGCCCATGTACTAGATTAGCTTGGAGGTGCTATATAAATATTTTTTGGCATAGTGGAAATGTAAGAAAAGCAACAAAAATGAGGAGGAAAGTGGAACAACTTAAGGTATAAATTGATGACTGAAAAATGAGATACATTAAAAAATAATTTGTTAACTAATAGAATTCTTTTAAAACAATTGGTAAGAAAAACGAAAATTGTCTAAAAACTATCCAAATACATTATTTCTTAATTATGTAGGTCAAAATTAAATTTAAAGTTTCATTATTTGTTAAAAAAAAAAGAATAATAAATCAAACAAATATTTTTTTAATGGCTAAATCAAACATATTCAAAATTCATTAAAATTTTGAAAAACAAAATTATAATAATATTTTTTCATCTTCAAGAAAAACTTTTACTATAAGGATGTGAATGCAAAATTATAACATTTTTCCATTAGTGGAAAATGTTTTTAATGTCTAGAAAATTAATTGAAAACTCAATTCATAAGCCCAAGTTGAAGCCTACAATGACAAAATAGTTCCACCAAAGATGTTCATTTAAAACAGGGGAAGCAGT
This sequence comes from Pterocarpus macrocarpus, assembly GCA_031439585.1. NCBI lineage: Eukaryota > Viridiplantae > Streptophyta > Magnoliopsida > Fabales > Fabaceae > Pterocarpus > Pterocarpus macrocarpus. The sequence goes on along the minus strand of CM062513.1, from coordinate 27,403,278 downwards.
TCGCTAGAGAGAGAGAGAGAGAGAGAGAGAGAGAAGTGGAATCAGTCTATCCAAGAAAAAATAAAGACTAGTGAAAGCAGAGAGAGGGTGTTGTATTGCAAATGAACAATGGAAGTTTTCTATAATATACATTTAGCAAATTAGTGGGAATAATTTTGTTCAATTGAAATGAGGAGTTGCCATGTGATAATTAGAGGTAGTCCATTTAGTTATATATAATAGATTCCTATTCCAATTAAGTTGCTTGTCAAATTACTAAAAATAATAATCACAATTTAATTCCTTGATAATACGATCCCCTTAAGAAAATTTGAATAATTTAATTCTTTAATATTTTTCCAAATTCCTCCTAAGGTTAAAGAATAGGAATTCTTATGACTATATAAATTAGTACTTCTATTCCTAGAATTCTACTCTAATTCATGACAATTATTAGAGCGACTTATTTTATAAAGTGATTTTCCAATCAATAATATAAAATCAAAAATCAATCAATAGGTCAGGAATGCATCAAAGCATTAAAAACACTAATAATCACTTAATTAATTGAAAAACCAAATTTGATTAAAAATCAAGAATACATAGGTTGTTCCATCAAGCTGTATCACTGAACAGCTAAATAAACCTAATATGCCACAGAAAAAGGAAAGGCATGAACAAATGAAAAGCCATACTAATAGATAAAACTATTGTCCATCTTTCTCTCCCAATTCTAAAACTAGATCCCCAAGTCTCGCCTAGTCTTCGCTGGTCTATGTGCAAAAGAAGAGTTACATTTAATTTAAGAAAGTACAACAGCACCCTTGAGATTTGTAGAAAAAATGCTAAATTTCAAACTTATAAAAAAATAATAATTAAAATAAAAACAATATTATTATAAACTAAAAATATATATTTTAATAATAATTCAATAAAATATTAATTTTTTCATAAAACTTGATCATAAATAATTATTATTAAAATTTATAATGTATATGCATTTCTTGAAAAATACATCTCCCCAGGTGGATTATATACATAAAAAAAGAATTAATTATTATTAATACATGTAATATATTAATCATGTTTAGATAAGTTGCAATAAATATGTAAATAACTTCAAAATATATGAAATGTGAGACTTATTAAACTAATTAGTAAATAATATTATTGGAAAAAATCTAAAAAAGATCTTATTGTTATGACCATACTAAAAAATTAGTATCATAATATTTTAGTCAAAATTAATTCTTTATAATATTAATATTAATATAAGATAATAATGAGAATTTAATTTTAATATACTGTTAATATGAATAAATATATATTTTAATAATAATTTAATAAAAAAATTTTTAAAATTCATAAACAATTATCGTCAAATTTTTTTAATATATATTTATTTTTCAAAAGTACATATTTCCATGTAGGTTACATCTCTTAAGAAACAAATTAATTACTTGTTAGTACATCTAATATATGAATTATGTTTAAATAAGTTGCAATAATTTATGTAAATATCTTTAAAATATATGAAATATGAAACTTGTTAAATAATTAGTAACTAATATTATTGAAAGGCTACTCTCCAAAAAATATTATTCTTACGACTATAACGCCCTAATAAAATCGCACTATGCTTAAGTCGTATTGTGATATTTATTACTCGCTACAGCCAAACTAGTGGAACATTTGTAGCTTCAAAGGAGTTAGTCTATGAAAATAGCATATAAATTTTTCTTTTATGAAAATATTAATTTCTAAAACTGAGCCTTCCAATGCATATAATCAATAATATCATTACGGCGTATGGTATTAGACATTCATAATGAATTTGCATCATAATAATATGGGATACGGCAGCAACATAGTTTACATGGATAACTGATAAATTCATATAATTAGAGGCATGTTCTTTAGTGCATGGGACTTGCAAATTTTATGGTGCAATTTGATGAGATGACAAATCTTAGCCGCTAAACCGGTTTGGCGCACGGAGGAGGGAGTGTATGGTAGTAGACGCTATTTGGTAAAGTCCACATGCAATCGGCGCAACAGGTTTTAGAGAGAGAGAGGGATGCACATCATCTATCTCAATTGTGTGTCTCTTATTTTTTAGAATTGGACACATGGACAATCTTATTTTTTAACTCAAAATATATTTTAATATTTCGAGTTCCGAGTTCGTCAACAATGGACTACAATATTTCATGGAAACTGAATTCCGAGTTCAAAATTAGATGTTGCACTAACAAATATCAATGTATAGACACTAAGTTTCAGATTTCAATCTGGACATTAACTACATTATTCCACGAATATCAAATTTCGAGTTGGGTGAAAAACATACAAACACCAAGTTCTGAGTTATATCAATGTATGGACACTAAGTTTCGGAGTTCCGATCTGGACATTAACTACATTATTCCATGAATATCAAATTTCGAGTTGGGTGAAAAACATACAAACACTAAGTTCTGAGTTCATCTGGTAATTAAACTATAACTAAAGACAAAATCAAGTGCAATTGAATACTATTGTATCTCGTTTAATGATAAAGTGGATGTGACAAGTCATAATTGGAGTCGTTAGAGAGTGCTGATGGTGATGGACTTAATGAAGTAATAAACCGATTACTTTATTGGACTACGGGGAATAAATCAGTAGACCACGATAGGGCGTATCACGATGTATGGTGCCCCGGCTAAGTAACAGGCACCATACCATTCGCCATAATTAGATACATAAGTACTGGGCATACATAATTAGATATCAATATCTCAAAAGTGCCCAAGCAAGTCAAATTAGCAAGGTCTTAAGCCAAGCTAAACAAAATATACATATAGTCATCCCTAAAGAAAGCAAACTAGTATGAGAGTTTCTACAATATGCTAAATGAGCCGCTGGGGAAAATATGAAGTCTGAAGCTATTACGGACTACTAACACCAGTGAGTCCAAGACATCACAGTGCGAGGTCCAGTCAGGTACGTTTAGGAAGATTACTGCAGTTGTCATCTATTGCATCTAAGGATGACATAGGAACACAAAGGGGTGAAAAATAAAGTATTTCTTAATAGGGGCTCCTAATTAAGCATATAACTGACTTTGTCATCACCTCAGTCACTTTGATTTATTTAATAAAATCAGTGAACAGATATAAAATAGAATGAAGGTTTATTTTAATAACTTTTGAAAACATAACTCTAAAGTGAGTTCATTTTATTCAATCACTTAAGTCAAAACTCTAAAACATAATACCATTGATAATACATTAAATCATTACTTAATTATCAGCATGTAATGAATGCAATGCAAGTCTCATGATGAATGCTTATGCTCTTTGTTCCTTTGCCATTAAGACCTTTCTCTTAACACGTACTCTTCTTATTATTATTACATGCTCTTGGATAGACCTTCCTAGGATGTGAGCTCACTTCATGACTGTCGTCACACATACTATCTAAATCAGACTTTGTCTGACAAGGGGATCTCATGCCTCTTACACTTGGAGGGATCTATCTAGGCAATGTGCCTCCATGGTAGAGGGATATCTTGGTGGGTCACCTTTCCTTATCGAAAGATCATGACCGATTATCTTGTCTTATTCTAGATATAAATTCCCTAACCTTAAATAAAGTAATTAACCAAATGTAAATTCTCTGATTAATTACCATAAATCTTATTAGGTATAAATCCCCTAATTCAAGCAACACTATCAGGTATAAATTCCCTGACCTTAAATAAAGTAATTGGCCATATACAAATTCTTTGATTAATCACCATGAGTCTTATAGTTTTGGATTAATTCCAAATATCTTTTTTGATTCATGGGTCTTGTACAATTACATAATGCATCATGCAAGCTTGTGAAGGCTACTAATTCATAGAAATCAAGAAGAAGTCTGACAACAATCCAGCAGCATAATGGTTGTACCGAGAGCAATCCAAAAATTGAAAAATACTAATAAATAGCCAGCAATTTTCCAGTCATAATCATAACATCACTAACAACTCATTATTTCATAATTCCAACACATCCTTTATCACAAATACAATCATCATTATCATAAGGTATAAATGAAGCAATCAAGGTAAAATCATCAAAATCCCAAGAGTCAAGAGTAGAAAGACATGCCTTAGTTTTCATTCTTTGGCTTCATTGGCCACAAACAATCATTCAATAATTTCATTCCAATTGATTACCACCATCATATTCACTTCACATTCAAATAGATATGTAACATAACATTTTTTCTCAAGAACTCTTGGCTTTAAGGTTTGAGTTTTATTTAAAGGAGGTTACTTCAAACTTGTTTATGCTTTAATCACAATTAAATTTAGATTCCAAGTCTTTTAATCTATGCTAAGGAAACAGTCTAATATCCTTTTTGGCCTAATCTTAGTAACACACCATTTTTCTTGCTATTTACACCTTCAAACCAACTCTAAACCTTCTTAAACTTATCTCATATGATTATATATTGTTTAAGGCACTTAAATTCATCATAATAACTTTGAATACCTCACTAAAACATGGATTTAGTTAGCCCTCAAGCACATGGTCGAAAATGACTTCTTGAACTAGGAAACTTAACTAGTTAACTCTCAAACCTTCTATAATTCACCTTAAACTAATTCTAACCATTCAAGGACATTTCTAAAGGTCTATATGACATAAATGATCAAGCCTAAAATCAGTTTTGCTATCCATTGAGGGATAGAAACCAAAATCCACCCTTCTAGTGGCCTACCGGAACTAGTTTTGGTCCAAAATTATTTCTATTCCTTCTTTTATCAAACCAACTACTCAAGGACAATTTTAGACTCGATACATCATGTATTTTAAGGAGGAAAATCAGTTTGCATTTATTTCATTGATAAGATAATTAATTTTCATTTTTCTAAGTTGCTATTAATGGATTTTAACTACCCCTTTTGTGACAAAACCAAAGGTAAGGATTCTATCAAGTTTGTATCACTAATCACATTTATATATAGGGTCAACTAAGTTATCTGGACTCATGAGAACCTCAACCTCACATTAAATCTTGGGAATTCAAGTCTTAACCCAAAATAATCCTATTCTAGCTAGTTTATGGCATAACTCAATTAAATGCACTCCCAAGGGTTTTACCTCACAAAAATCATATTAGAATACTCATCCAAGCTAACATAAACTAAATCTAAGCTTTATTAAATACCACTATGTTTAACATTCAAAACCCTAGAATAGTAACCTCAAGCACAAACTACACTTTTTCTCAAGATTTACAATAAAGAAATGTTAGAGATCTCTACCTCAACTTTCAAACTTGAAAACCCTTGAAGATCTCAAGCTTCACCCTCCAAGAGCCACCACTTCAAGAGAAAAATCCCTCCCCCACCTGAATGAAGAAGCCACAGCCTTGAGGGAGGAAAGGAGAGGAGATTTGTGCCTCAAATGGAGAAGGAAGAGAGGAAACAATAAGAGGAAGAAGAGAGCTTAGGTTTGAGTGAAATCTTGGGAGTTTTGGGGAGTTCGAGAAAGAAGAATGGAGAGGGTTTGAGGGAAAGGGAGCTCATGGGTTTGAGAGAATGGATAGGGAGAGTGTTTTGTGTTGTTGTGTTATTTTTAAGGAGTTAAGTGCTAAAGGGATAATGGTTGTTTAAAATCCAGCCCTTAGATTAGAGACAATACTTGTAACTTGATCCAAACTTTTGATAAAATGGTTCGAAGTGATAATTATCACTTTATGTCATCATGGCTAGTTGGTGACATGACACATGTACTTTATTATACCTGGAATCCTTAAATTAAACAGTTCCGGAAGCTTTACGAACTAAAGCTTCCAAAAGAAGTTCTAATATGTTTTGGAATATTTTTCCTGAGAATATAATTTATTAAATTTCTATCTCAGACAGGATTTTAACTATGTAATTTAATCTGGTATTATCTTATTTTATTTCTCTATTTAATTTTTATTAGCTGCATTCACACAAATAAATTTCTTTGCCAACTTTTGTATAAAATTTATGGTCGGTAATTAATTTTATTTTATTTTAAACATGTTTTATCCGTTAATGGATTTACACAATATTATTTGTTTAGTTTGTAACGTAGAGTTACAAATGCAACAAAATTCGGGATGTTACAAAAACAATACTAAAAATTAGTCTCATATTAATAAGATATCTTAGTCAACATTAAAAGTGTATAATATTAATATAAGATAATCATACAAATTTAATTTTAATATATTATCTACATAAAAAAATTGATATACTTTCAACATGAATAAATTTTTGTAGTTATCTAATCATATATATTTTTTGCATATAATAATATATTATTTGAATCTTTATTTATTAATATATTATTTAGATAGGAGAAAAATAGAAATAACAGAAACTAAATATTAATTAAGTGAGAAAAAAATCAAAGTAGTACTTAATATGAGTAAAATTAAATTACAAAAATTGTCCTAGAATCATAAATTGGTTCAAAAAAGAAGGAAGTTGAGTTTTTTGTCCAAAGCAAAATGTCGAGCTTGCTAACCTCTCCATGAAAGTGTGCAAATTTGCATTTCCCTTTGTTTTGCATAATTAATATATTAGATGTATTAACAATAATTAACTTATTTTTTAAGAGATGTAATCTATGCGAAGAGATGTATTTTTCAAGAAATACATATATATTAGAATTTTTTTATGGAAATTATTTACAAGTTTTATGAATAAATTAATATTTTACTGAATTATTATTAAAATATATTTATTTGAAATATAATATTACTTTTTTATTTATTAATATATTTCTTTTCAATAATGGAATGGAGTGTCCTATTTTTTATAAGTTTAGAGTTTCGTATCTTTTTTATAAACTTTAAAAGAAGTTGTTGTACATTTCTCTTTAATTTATAGTAGTTCACGATGGTGTCAGCATTGGTAGACGCTATATCATTGTGAAGCTTACAAATTTTTATCATTTTTCTTATTTGATCTTCTTTTTAAATCTTATCTTCCTTCAACTCTTTTTGAATCCTCTTTCCAATTCTTTCCCAAATCTTTCTCATATTCTTTTTCCTTAATTTTCTCTCTATCCTTTCATCTATTGGCACTATCTTTATCTTATATTCAAACAAATCTGGTAAGAATCTTTATCCATTAAGTATAAAAAATTATATTTTCACTAATAGTACTTATAAATTAAATTTATTAAAGTTAATTAGGGAAATTATCCTTTTGAGGACAAATTGAAACAATTAATGTACAAATACGGGATAAAAATATATTAATTTTCACAAGTCATCACATACCCTTACTAAATCCCTCTCCACTAAGACAATAAGATCTACATTTATCTTGTAAAAGCCATTGTTTGGAGAATCCAAGTTTCGAGTACTTCAAATTGGTACACCACTGCCCATTGCATCCACAGACTCAACATTGAGTTATTAGAGTAATTGTTCAATATTCTTTCTTGCCTCTCAAAGAGTAGGTATCACTTCTCCTGCGAAACAAAGTTCCTTGTGACCCATCTCACATGCTAAGAACTAGACACCTCCACAGCTATATATTCATGAGTCACTAACTACCTCCTTCACCTTGTCCAACCATGGTGTTGTTGGTGCAAAGTCTAGCTTGATTCCCCTATCTACCTCATATAGTAGATTTCTCATGTAAGGACAATCAAGAAATAGGTGTTCCAAATTTTCCTCATTGCATAAGTAGCACCGATTTGAGACCTTTGCCCCTTTCCAAAAGTATTTCTTTTGTGGGAAGAGCCTTCTTGCACATCCTCCATGCAAAGACTTTGATTAATATTTGTTGTGCTAACCTGAGCTTCCAAATCTTTTTCCACTAGCTTACACTATCTTTAAGTGCTTGGAACTCATACCCCAGGGACCTACAATGTAATTTTCTCGTTAATTTTATTTTGCCAAGCCCACTTATATGTTGACTTCACAAAGAAAGCTCATTGTGTCTTATGAGCCCAAAAAATGTCCTCATACTTCAGGAATCGTTACAACATCTTGTGGTAAAAAACTGTTGATGATTATTCTAGCATTGTGGTTCCTGCAGGAGAAGTTGGTGGACCATTTGAATATTGTTTGAAATTATTTGTGGTTGTTGTGTATTGTTATCAAGCAGTGTTGGAAGCCAAGAATTATTCTTGATATCAATATTCGGACCATTGTCTACTTGCCACACCAGTCCTTTTTTTTTTTTTCAATACATCTCTTCCTACCCAGAGACTTATCCATGTAAAAGAAGGATTAGACCCCCACATGAGCATTCAATAAATATCCACTTGCAAAATATCTTGCCCTTAGCACCCTCAACAATAGAGAATTAAGGTTATGCAAAATTTTCACTACTAGAAAACAACTAATTTTTTATAGACAAATTTGTAAAATATCTTGCCCTTAGCACCCTTGACAATAAAGAATTAAGGTTATGCAACTTTTTCACTACAAGGAAATAATTTTCGATGGATGAATTTGCAGTATTTCCAATGGACTTGGGGTCATAAGAAAATGCCTTAATACAATTATCCGTCAGAAATTTTTGACGAATTATTTGCCAAGAAATCTGCCATGAATTGTCTATTTGGGAATAAAGATATATCTTACACAAACTCTTACTTACAGAAACTACAAAATAACGTATGCTTAAACCAACATAACGCGAACTTAACAACATAATAAACCTCCAAAATCACAAACTTTCAACATAATGCCTAATCACTATAATACAATAAATTTTCAACATAATCACCATCTCATGAACTTACCAACACAATGGCCACTCACAATACAACTTCATACTCATTAAGTATATTATTACTCCAAAACTATTACATACATAGAAAATCCAACAACATTAATTTTAGTTATCAAACAACAATCACATTTATGTTTAAATCCGCTCTATATGAAAATAAAAATACTCTAAAAAATTTTATGCAAAATTTTTTAAAAAATAACAAAAAAGAAGAGAAACTTCCCAATGATTGCTGGAGCAAGGCAACAGTGATAGGGCAAGGATAGCATAGACAGATTTGGTGGCAGTTGGGTGGTGATGGTGGCTAGGTGTGGATGGTAAGGGTGGATGGGCGAGGTGGTTGGGTGGCAAAGGTGGTGGTGATGGTGGATGGATGGTGGTGATATATGGTGACTTGGTGGTGATATTAATGGTGGTTGGGTAGATGATGGTTTAGGAAGAAAGGAGGGTGAGAAAAGAGAGTTAGAAAGTAAAATGGCAAATAGGAGATAAGAGGGTGGGAGGGGTAAAGATTTACGGTTTACGGTTTAGAGTAAATTATAGAGACCTCCCTTGATATTTTTTATAATTACACTTACTTTTTTTTAGTTTTTAGTATCACACCTATCTCCTTCACTCCAATTTTTTTTCAAAATTCCTAAATTACCCTTCATAACAAAAAAAAACCTATCTTTTCCCTTTATTGTCTTCTTGATCCCATTGTCTCCCATGACAACAACCCCTATACATAATTTTCATTAAAAACTTGCCTCTCATCTCTATCCATCCCCTTAAAACCTAAGCCTAGCAATAAGTTCAACCATAGAAAAAAAAGAAGAAGAAGAGATAGAGAGCCCTTCCACCACCATTCTCAACCCCACCCTAAAACTCATCCTCTTCACAATTACTGTAATGCCCTAATAAGAATATACTACGCTTAAGTCGTATTGCGGTATTTATTAGCTGTTACAGCTAAACTAGCGAAACATTTGAATATATAAAATATGTTAATTGATGAAAATAGCATAATTTTTTTTTAAATAATACTCTTTAAAAAACTTAGCCATATAGCGCATAGAATCGATATTATTGTTATGATATACGATACTAGAGTCCGTGGTTTTAATTCATATCATAATACTATATAATAAAGGAACTATAGAATTTACATGGATAATTATGCATTCATATATTTATAGAAATAAGTACTGGGAGTACATATTTACCCAACCATATCTCAAAAGTACCCAAGTGAGTCAACTTAGCAAGGCTCTATGCCAAACTAAACAAAATATGTACAGTCATTCTCAAAGAAGTACAAATCAGCATAAAAGTTTCTATCATAATCACATGACCACTACCAAGCATGCCTAAAATGCTGTGGCACTTAAAATATACAGTTTTTAAGCACAGTTTGAGTATCCCAACACAAACATGCACTCACTAGTTCACAGCTCAGGATATATATATATACCAGTCCACACTAAAACCCCAACCTACGGAGTGTGGAACCCATTCTCCAACAGGGGCTCCTCAGGATCCTCCTCTAACTGCATCTCCGAAAGAATCTCAATTCCCACAAAAGAAGAACTGGACTCAGCAACATGCACAAGTAGATGAGGTAAACTCCCCTCAGAGGGGTCAGTCTCCATCGAAAAGGTGGAGGGAGCAGGCTCTAGAAAATATGGTGGATGAGCGAGACGAAGGGGTAAATCAGCATATGGACAGCGAGGATCAAAGTCCCAACTAACTACTGGGATGCTGAACGGGCGGCAGAAGAAAATGTACAACCTAAAGCTACTGTGAACTACCAGAACCAGTAAGTCTAGGGTAGGGTCATAGTGCTATAACCACTCAGGCACCTCCATGAAGATCACCACAGTCGCCATTTGCTTCGTCTGAGGACGACATGGAAACACATAGGGATGAAAAATAAATTATTTCTCAGTAAGGACTCCTAATTGAACACTCAACTGACATCATCATCACCTCAGTCACTTCGGTTTATTTAATAAAACCAGTGAACAAGCATAGATAGAATGAAGGTTCCTTTTAATAGCTTTTGAAACCTTAATTTTGAAGTGGATCAATTTTTATTCATTCACTTGGATTAAGACTCTGAGACAAAGTATATCACTAGCACATGGAAACATAACTCAAATGCCAATATGCAAAGAATGCTATGCAAAACTTGTGATACATGCTTATGCTCATATCTCATTTCTCATTTAGTCCTTGTGACTACTCTTTATTTCTTTGACCCTTGTGGCCATCTTTATTTCTTTAGTCCTAGGGCTATCTTTAGTACGTGCTCTTACTTATTATTGCCCTTGGATAGACTGTCCTAGGATGTGAACTCACTCCGTAACCGTTATTATATAGTACTATCTAAATTAAACTCTGGCTGACAATGGGGGTTTACCTCTATAATTGGAGGGGTGTTCAGCCACTACCTCCAAAGTAGAGGGGTATCTTAGGGGTCATCTTCCCTTATCAAAGGATCAAGCCTGATTATCTTGTCTATGCAGATCACCTTCCCTTACCGAATGATTATTTCCTAGTCTTAATTAGAGAATTTGCATGTTACTTTAAAATGTAATATTCTTTAAATAGAGTTCATGATTCTTGGCACAACTTTCTCTAATTCTCATGTGCTTATGCATTATGATGCAACACATAAAAAGAAAGTTTTCTAGCGAAAATCCGGCAACATAACAGCTGTACCGGGAGAAATCTAAAAATTTAAAAACACTAATAAACAGCCAAAATTTCCCAGTCATAGTCATAACATTAATAATAATTCATCATCTCATAGTTCCAACAAATCCATCATCATAGATATAACAATAATCATCATAAGGCATAAGTGAAGTACTCAAGGCAAGAATCATCAAAATCCCAAGAGTAAAAAATAGAGAGGCATACCTTGGCTTTCATTCTTTGGCCTCATTGGCCACAACAATCATTCAACAATTTCCATCCCACATAGCTTACCACCATCACAATCATTTCACATTAAAATATATATATATATATATATATATATATATATATATATATATATATATATATATATATATATATATATATATATATATATATATATATATAACATAACACTTTTCTCAAGAGCTCTTAGCTTCAAGATTTAAGTTTTTGTTTAAAGGAGCCTATTCCAAACTTGCTAATAATTTAGTCACAATTAAAATTTACATATCAAGTCTTTTAGCCCGTACAAGGGAATAATCTACTACCCTTATTGGCCTAATCTTGGTAATATGCCCTTTTCTCATCGTTCACTCCTCTAAACCTTATCAAACTTACCTCACTTGGTTATATATGGTTCAAGGCACTTAAATTCATTATAATGACTTAGAATACTCCACTAAAACATGGGTTTTGTTGATCCCCACACGCATGGCCGAAAATGACTTATTAAGGTAGAGAACTTGACTAGTTGATTTCCAAACCTTGCATAATTTACCTCCAACCAATTCTAACCATTCAAGGATGTTGTTAAGGTCTATATAACTTAAATATTCAAGTTTAAAAACACTTTTGATATTTATTGGGGGATGAGAACCAAAACTCACCCTTCTAGTGGCTTACCATAACTAGTTTGAGTTCAAAATTGTTTCTAGTTATTCTTACACCAAGCCAACTACAAAAGGATGATTTTGGCTTCCTTATATCATGTATTCTAAGTGGTAAAATCAGTTTGGCATGATTCTATTGGTGAGATAATTAAATTCCCACTTTTCTAAGTTGCTAGTGTTAAGTTTTAACCATCCCTTTTGTGACAAAACCCATGATAAACATTCTAACATGTTTGTATCCATAATCACATTTATATTTGAGTACAACTAAGTTATTTAAACTCATAAGAATCTTAATCCTTCATTGAATCACGGGGGTTTAAGCCTTAACCTCTATATTCCTATTTTAACTAGTTTATGCCATCGGTTGATTAACAACCTTCCTAAGGGTTTTAACTCACAAAAATTATATTAGAACACTCCTCTAGACTAATCTAAGCCAAATCTAAACCTCGAACACACCACTATGTTGAGCATTTGGAACCCTAGAATAGTGACTTTTACTCTTAGAGCACAAATTTCTCAAGAATCTCAACAAGAAAATGCTAGAAACCCCTACCTCAATATCCTAGCTTGAAGGCCCTCCAAGGTTCAAGCTCCAAATCTTCAAGAACCTTCCAACCAAGTGGAGAAACTTCTTGCCTCTCCCTTGACAGTAGCTCATGACTTTGAGGGAAGAAAGGGAGCAGATTTTGCGCCAACAATGGAGGGAAAAGAGAGGAAATGAGGAGAGGAAGAAAGGAGCTTGGGGTTTGAATGAGATTTGTAAGCTTTATAGAGTTGAAGAAAAAGAAATGGTGAGGGTTTGAGAGGGAGAGAGAGTGTCGTGAGTTGAGAGAATGAGAGAGAAAAAGAGTTGTGTTTTAATGGGCGTTTGGGTGTTTTAAATGGTAGTAGGTATTTGAAATCTAGCATTTGGATCAAGGATAAGACCTGTAACTTGATCCAAGCCTTTGATAAAATGTTTGAAGTGATAGTTATTACTTTATGTCACTTATGGGTACTTTGTGACATGACACAGGTACTCAATTGTATCCGAAATCCTTAAATTCAATAGTTATAAGAGTTTTAAGGAGTTCTGAAAGGATTTTTAAACTGTTTCGGAATTATTTTTACCCAAAACATAATTTGCTAAATTTACATCCTTAACAGGATATTTAATTGTGCAAATTAATCTATTATTTTCTCATTTTATTTCTCTTTTTAATTTTTATTTGTTGCGTTTTGGCAAATAATTCTTTTCTATTAAACATTATTTAAAATCCATGGTTTCAAAATAATGTTAATCTTATTTTAAATATATTTTGTTTCTAAATAATTTTTCATGGCATTATTTATTTACTTTGTAATACAGAGTCGCAAATGAAGTAAAATCAGGGATGTTACAATTACCCAACACACCTTCATTGTCCCTCTCTCGAATCAAACCCAAGTTGCCTCCTTCAGCCTACTATGTCACTGTTCCAACAACCGCACAGTTCCACCCCACATCGCCACCACCACTACTATCTTGCCTTACACACAACCCAAATATCAGCGACCTCCACACCTCCATGAGCTCCACCATGGGACCACCACCACCTTTTCTCATGCCCCTTCCTTCCCTATTTCTGCCATCATTAAGCTTCCCCTTTTTCATCTGTGAAGTGCTTGTTTAGGGATTTTAAATATTGCAATTTTAGTTGGGTTTTGTTATTTTATTTTTCCATATTTTTATTTAGGAAAATCTTATTGTTGTTTTTCTTGGACTTGTGTTATGGGTTGCTTTTGGTGGTGATGGCGAACAGAGAGATGATGAATAGTTGTGATGATGGTGAATTTGGTTCAAAGTTGTGTATGGATAAGGTTATAAAAGTTATCTTAAATTTATAAGGGATATCACTGTAATGACATCTAAATAATTAAGGGAGGTAGGTGTAATATTAAAAACTAGAAGGGGGTAAATGTAATTATAAAGAATCTCAAGAAAGGTCCTTATAATTTTTCCTAAGAAAAATTAAACTTTTCTAGCAAACAAAATTGCTAAAAAAGCTTTCAAAAAATATTATATTATTTGTTAAAAAAATTTTGGGAGATAACTCTGCCAAAAACACATGCACAATTTTTTTTTTCTGGTGACATTGTCTACTGGAAATTGTTATCCCATTTTTTCTTCCACCATCCATGTCTGCCAGAAACCTCTGCCCCATTTTTTTTTTTTTTTGGGATTTTTGGTGACCAATTTACTGGAAATGCAAAATTCCTTTTTTTTTTTTTAAGTGGGTATACTTATGCCAAAAATTACATCACTCCTTTTGTTCTTTTCAATAACCATGTCCACTAGAAATAGCATTCACGAATTTGCTGCCTTTGAGGGTGGAAATAATTGTCGGGAATTCCATTAAGGAGAATAGAGTAAGAAACTACACTAACACACATTGCATGATTCTGGCAACCGACCTTCCCCCAAAATCCATCCTCCTCATCATAGCCTATAGAAAAGGGCACCTAATCCTATCATAGGCTTAGCTCATATCAAGTTTTAAACCTATATAACTTTCTTTCTCCAATCTCTTGCTTCTTAGAGCATGGGAAAGCTTATAAGGAATAAGGACATTATTCGTGAGGTGACGATTCTAAGATAATAGAAGGCAAAATGAGTTTTAACCTATTGGCTAAAACCTTGCTAATGATTTTATAGAAGACATTGCATAAAGAGATGGGTTGGAGTTATTTCATATTTTGGTGAATTTAATTTTTGTAATCAACACAATAAAAGTTTGATTTATTTCATCGATAAAATCCCCATTGTTCAAAAATCTAAGAATAACTTCATGATTTACAATGTTCCAATGTTTTTGAAAGATAGAAAAGTGTTGGCATACCATTTGGGCCTGGGGACTTTGTAGCACCCATTTGAAAAATTGCTTCCTTTACCTCTAAAGGTGTGAAAAGCATGGTTAAAAAATTATTCATTTTTATGGTGAATTTCTTTTCCACGCTCTCCAAGCACTCAACTATTTTGGACATGCTTAATGTGTTGAATTAATTGAGAAAATATCTTTGGGCCACTTTATGTCCTGTGCACTATCCATCATTGTCATGTAGTCTAGTTAAATTATTTTTCTTCTTTCAGGTAGAATCTAATGCATTGAAGAATCATGTGTTTCGGTCCCATTCTTTCAACTATTAGATTCTTGAGCACTTCTTCCATATCACCTCCTCTCTATGTAGCACCTCATTCAATTTTATTTTAGCTTCCTTCAATCTAAACATGTTACACTTTGTTAAGGCTACTATTATCAAGGCTTCAATTTCTTGTTGGAGGCATTTGATCTAACATTCCACATTACCAAACTTCTCTTTGTTCCAAAATTTCATATTTTCACTCACACAATTGATACATTGTGTCACACTCAAGACATGCACCCTCCTAAATATGATGATCTCCATGCATCTCTGATATCTTGGGGGCATACTCTTCATTTCCTACCCACATTTTCTCAAAATGGAATATAATGGCCACTCCTTCTTTCTACTACTAGTCATCTCATGGCAATAAGTGTCCAATAATATCAAGTAGTGATTGGAATGTGGAGATGAAAAATGAGTGACTTGTGCTTGGCTCCACCCAGTTGACCACTTTGAATGTGCTATAAAACAATCAAGCCTCGTTTGAAAGTTGTGTTCTCCCATTTGACCATCATTCTAGGTGAAGTAGTAACCTAAAAAGCCTTGATCATGCATCCCACACTCATCCATTTCCTCCCTAAAAGCCTCCACCTGCCTTGCTTGTTTTGGGCTCCTTTTTTCATATGCATCTAACACCTTGTTGAAATCTCTATCATGGTAAAGGAAACCTCTTTCTTCATAGAGGAATCCACCCAACCATAGGGTCACATGATGCGATGATGGGTGAATGAGAATATGATAAGTGTATAGGCATATTCACCAATAACCGTCACTTACGAATTGAAAGTTTGCAATTATGTAACTGATATAAGCTCATAGTGAATAAGCTCGGCACATCTTCTCAAATGATAACTAAGATTCAGAGCTGTGGACTGGACTAATTTCTTCGAGCTCATAGCTCAGCCTATTAGCCTATAAGTTAGGTGCATTTAGAAAATGTTAGGCCAACCTCCTCCAAATGTTACAAAGCTACTAGAGATGGAAGGAGGTCACCTCCATTTGAATTCAAATAGCTCCATGACTTTAGGAACCGTCCAAGATTTGTGGGATGTGACTAACAGCCTTGCAAATGACTATCTCCGTCCCAATTTTAAATGTGAATGATCCCTCTTTGTCAGGTATATGATCCAACCATTTATTACTACCCTTTCTTGATCATTGACTAACTTGGATATTGGAGTCTATTATAGGTCCCCCACTAGTATCACGACAAATTAGATTAAATATTAAATTAAGTTGTTAAATATTTATTAGTTTCTAATTTTATAAGAACTATTTAAAAAATTATTAAATATAAAAAATAATAAATATTTAATAGTATACCTTAATATTATTTTTATTAAAAAAAGGCACGCAACCCCTTCTTATTATAAATGATAAGAAAGACATATTTTCTTTATTAACGATATCACAGACCTCGAGTTTACATTTTGTACCCAGAAAAAAGGCTTCACTTTGTTCCCACACCCTAATACTCATTAATTCTTGGTGTTATAATAAATATTTAAAATTTATTAACTATAATTAATAAATAATAAATATTTTATGATGCATCTTAATTTTATAACACTTAAAAATATAGACACAAAATAATGGTATGTTTGAATTTTCTCTTAGAACTTCAAAATTATGGTTTAGATAAAAACTATAAGAAAGAAGTATTTTATTAAAAATTATGGTTTAGAAGTTTCCAAATGAAAGCCTATGCTTGGGATTTCCCAGAACAGCACTTTTTTTTTGCAATAAAATAAAATAAAATGTTGTTAAAAAATCTAGCATATTTGGATAAAAATGAAAATGAATTATAATCAAAAGATTATAATTTTAAGTTAAAAAATAATTTATAATTATAAGCAATTTTTTGAAACTTTTGATTATAAGTAAAAATTGATTATTTTAGAGTTATAATGTTTTTATCAAATTAATCCTAAATGTTAAATATTATATAATATAAGCATATGCTTTCATATCTTTTTTTGTAATTTATCATTCAAAATCAATTTTTTTATATAATTAAAATAAAATATATTATTTTAAAATTACTTTTAAGTTAATACATCTAAATATAAATTAATTTTTATATAATCAATTATTAAAAAATTATACATATAATTAATTATTGAAGTAATTTTAATATCTTAAATTTACCAAACACACACTAAATCCCATGCATCCCCTTCTAATTATAAAAGGAAAGAAAGACATGGGATGGACGCACATGCAAAAGCGGCCCCTCCTAAACTTTGAATTATTTTATTAAATTTGACCCCATATTAGGATAAAAAAATATAATTGAAAAAAGCCAACCCACTTTTTTATTCTTCACTTCACTCGTTACTTTACTTATAATTTCATATAAATTGATCTTTTATCATTTTAGATTAATATATTATTTATTTGATGTATAAATCAAAATTTTGAAACTTGATTAATATTGTTTTTTCATACCTAAACGTAATTAGGTGAAACTTCATATTATGTTTATATATTGTGCTTGCCCCATTACCTAAACTCCAAATTTTAAACCTTAAAGACAAAGTATCTTGTGAGCAATGTCACTGAATTCAAATTTATATTTTATACACATACACATAAACTAAAAAAGAAAAATACTAAATAACAAAAATTTCATTGCCAGAATTTTCCGGAATAATATGTCATCTGTTTAAATTTAATAAATGAGTGTTTTTCGTTTCTTTGATTTATCTAACCACTTTTTTTTTTTTAAAAAAAAAAGAAAAGTATAAATTTTAACAATATATAATTCTGTAATTTTTTTTTTCACGCCCCTGAACCCTCAACCCGCAGAACTGCATAAACGGAGGCATTCATGCTTTGGCGCCATCTATAGTGCTTCTTGTTGGCCAAGGAGTATGGTGCATCTTGCAATTTGATGGTGAGATTGTGAGGTGTATCGATGCATCAATTACCTATGATACATTATAGTAATATTTAATTTTAAGAAAATTTAAAAATATAATTAAATATATTTTAAAAATTAATTATCATATACTGATAGTATAAAATTATATTAGTAATATAAAATAATTTTATACTGTCAATATAATCAAAAAAATTTTATTATTATAATTTTATTCTATCAATATAATTTTACACTGACAATGTAAAATTATTTTGTATTATCGATATAACTTTATACTATTAATATATAAAAATCAATTTCTAAAAATTATAAAAATTTCACCCGTATAATTTTACTTTATCAATATAATTTTACACTATCTATTAATATAATATTATACTGATAATATAAAATTATTTTATATTATTAATATAATTTTATATTATCAATATATAAAAATTAATTTTAAAAATATATTTAATTATATTTTTAATTTATTTTAAAATTAATATATTATTATAATATATCATAAATAATTAATACATTAATATACTTCATAAATATCTACCATCCGATACGCTACCAGTCACGAGGGACGCATAGACGGCGCTTCATGTTTTATGCACCTTTCCCATACTTTACGGGGAAGAGTTTCCAAAGTATACATTATGTGTGGCGAAGAGCAAAATCAACAGAGCCAAGCGAGTGTTCAATTCTTTAGCCTTACTTACTTTGATGGTATAGTTGCTTACTCTAGTACCGTGGGCACTCGATTCCGCACATTACCCCTTGTGTGATTGATTCGGAAGTGCCTAAAACAAAAAAATCTTACTCGAAAGTGTAAAAAGAAATCTAACAATAGCAACGAAAATACTATCTCAGATCAGCTTTTAAATACTAGTTAAGTGTTATTTTTTAAAATTAAATTATTTCGTAATTATTTGTTACTTTATGATATCTAAAAGGTAGTAGTTAATTTTTTTTTTTTTGGTGTTTTATTCTGATTAAATAGGAGATATGATGGATGAAAATTGAGAAGGATATTATAAAAAAAAAAGTAAAGAATTAAGTGATAAAATAATTTTGTATAAAATACACTCTAACTTCCTTAAAATTGAGATATTTTATCAATATGCATGCTTAAAAAGTGACACTTATTTAATTTGAAACATCGAAGGAAGGGAGGCACTAACAAATGTGATTAACATACATACAGTAAGACTGAATATGAATAGATACATTTAACAAGCTAATAATTCACTAAGTATTATTAAGTAGTTCAAAATACAAATATTGAATTCGATAGATAATAATAAATTAATATATTTTACTAAGTAAAGTTAGTATTTTCATTTTGTGATCTCAAGGCAATTTTGTGAACACTTTTTGTTTTTATTTCACAAAAATTTAGATTGAGGAGAAAATTCACTCCAATCTAAGGATTAAAACATGTCTTCGGATATATCAAGTATTTAAACAGGTACTTATAATTTACTCACTCCATAAAAATAGAAAAATCTAAGAATCAGATCTAACTCATGATAATGCATGAATGGAAGGTCAATCAAGTAATCTAACTCCCAAATTTATTGAACACTAACTCTCGTATGGGATGAAACTCAAATATATGCTATTCGGATAAGCTAATCCGAGGAGTTTTTCTCATGTTATAGGTGCACTTAAATACAATCCTAGCTACATATTGTCATAACCTGAGTTATATCGTTTTTAGCATGCACTCTTAAAAAAATATTTGAATTTAATAAAGTGATTATCAAATGATATATAAGATTTTAAGTAAAATATATTATCTCTGTTGCATTCAATAATATTTTAAAATTTTATTTTATCATAATATATAGACTAAAAAAGCAATTTCATCATCAGAGAATACATACAATATTAGTTTAATCTCTAAAAAATTGTTTACATTAGCTTAGTTTAGAGATAGCAAACAGGTTCAACCGATTGGGTTGATTCACCAAACCTGCCAAAAATAGCAGGTTAAATTGATATATTTAGCTAACTAAAATTTTTCGGCCCGCCTAATCCGCAGGCTTTTGCAAGCCAGTCGCAGGCTAGGGGGTGTCTTTTTGTTTTTGGTACCGTTTTTTTTTTTTTAAATTCAAGTTTTTATTATAGAGTATATTGTTATTATACTTTGTTAATTTGTAAATTTTATGTTATAGACTTATAATTAATTATTATTTATGAACTTCTTCATAGATTCTAATTAGTTTATTATACTTGTATTTGAGTTAAATTTAGATATAAATTATGTAATTTAATTATTTTATTTTATTTTATTTAAATAAATTTTTCATTCAATATTTTTTTTAATTTTTGAGATTTTTTACGATAATTTAACTCTTCAAAAATATTAAAGTAAGTTTATTTATTTATTTATTTATTTTTTTGGCTGGTCTCTTAAATGGTGCATGCTAAAATATTGAGCATATTTTCCTAATTTGGCCCGCCCTACCTTGCCTCACCTTTTGCGGGCTTTTGATAGGTTGGGGTAGGTCGGCCTACTTTGATATCAGTTTAGTTTTTAATATATATATATATATATATATATCACTTTGATTCTTGAAAGGTACACATAATATCAAATAAATTCATAAATTTATAGAAAAGAAGAAATTATATAGATGTCACCTATATGCACCTTTTAAGGACCAAAGTGATATCATATATATCTCTCAAAGATTAAACTGATTTTACATATATGTTCCAGGAACTAAACTGATATAATGTATATAAGACCAAATTACTAGTTTAATCTAAATATATTTAGTAGTATTACTTAAGTGAAAATACAAATAAACAAAGCACGATGTAAAATACTAGTCAAAAATCATTGAAATGTGATTTGGTATTTCTTCCAATAACATTCGTTGTACGTTAACGAAGTCCCTAATTAACTGGAAAGGGGACAACTGAATACTGAGACATGAAATTTGATGGACCCGTGAAAGATGAATTCATAATAACGAGACATCTAACCGTCGAAATCCTTGAGAATGAGAAGGCCAAAATGTTCCCTGTTTTATTCATCGAACTAATTAGTCCCTAGATTTCTTCTTACGTGGTATTGGTGTATCAAAACAACGCTGATTTTTAATTGTTTCAATGTCCAATTGGGTAACATATCTATCCAAAAAAAAAAAATCCATTGAAGAAAGATTTCTCTTTTGAATTTTAGAAAAGAAGAAAAAAAAAATAATTGCATTACTAAATATGTAAACAAAAATATGTTCCATCCATCATATTGTAAACAAAATATCAGGCATGTGGTAAGGGGGGAAAAAACGCGATATGTTTTTACCACGAAAACGCGCTATGTATATTTAACATAATTACTTAAAATCACAAAAAAAGTATAATTATTTAAGTTTTACTATACCATCCTAAAATATCCTGCTAACAATCTCTCTTATTACTTAATAAAGAAAATTATTAAATGAAAAAATAAATATATTTAATATTTCATAAATATAAAAAAATTTAATACTTTCCATATTTAATAATTAAAAATATTAAAAAATATTTTAGGAGAATTTAAGATTTTTTTTAAAATTATTTTGAGTTGGTATTGATATTCATTAAAGAAGGTCGTTCATCATTTTGTGTGCTATTGAAATTAATTTATCCACTTTTAACTTAAGTTCACTTTATCATTAATGTAAAATTATTTAATTACTACTGAATTATTTGTTATCGTATATCATTTTGAACTTTGAAGAGTTTAACCACAATAAAAATCAACCTATTTTAAATATAAAATTAATGATATAGTAACAGCCTTTTAACTGATTTGATATTGTTATGTAAGACTCACATGGAGATCGCGATGGCATGCCTTTCCATATTTCGCTAACTTAACGCGCCCCACACTTCCACTAGTCCCAATTCCCCAACCATCACCATACATGAAAAGAACTTAGGATTCAGATTAGGTGAAATCTCCAACGTTGAAACAGCGGCACTGCACGTGACCACCCTCTCTCTATCTCTCTCAAGCACCTTTGCTTAATGCTTACACAATCAGGACCCACAGTTTACTTCCATCAGCGATGGAAATTGAAGATCCGGAATCTGAGAAGTGAGAACCACCACGAGGAGCACATAAGACACAGTGAACAGAAAAAGATAACAAAGAAACAAAGCACCAAGGCCAAAATTCTGTGGCAGTCCCTCTATCCGTAAATACTAAACTGTAAGGGTTTGTCTATGAAAGTGAGGTGCATCACACACTTTGTATGATTGATGGTCAGATGTGAAGATGCATCAATACATCTTATAAAATTAATGGTCAAATGTGACGGTGTATTGGTACACCCTCACATCTGACCATCAATCATACAAGGTGCGTGATGCATCTCTCAAAGTGAGGTGCATCATAGCATTCGCCAAACTGTAAATACCATACCGAAAAAGATGACCTTAATGATGCTAATGCGATCGATTAGCACAACCTGTCACCAGCCTGTAAAGCCATTTCTCGCTTTCAGGACATTGAGTTTTCGGATATTCTTAAGGGTATTATTTAAAATACTAACTTTGATATACGATTAATATAAAATGATTTTATATTATTATAATATTACATAATTAAATATTTATATAAAATATTTTCATAATAATAATATATTAAAATTAAAATGTGATGTTAAACTAACATTAATATTAGATATATCTTTATATTTTCACATTTTTATTACTTAATTATTGCAATTTTCAATACACATAATAATTACATATATTTAATATTTTTATTAAAAATTTAATTTTAATACATAATGAATGAAAATTTTTTTATATAATTATTTAATTATATATTAATATATTACAAAAAATATTTTAGTCTTATAATAATTATCTCAAAATATATATATAATTAACAATATAAAATATTTTATTAAATAATTTTATCGATTTTATAACCATGATAATAATAATGTGACATATCTTTGTATAAATATTGTTTTATTTTTTGCTCTTGTAATAATTACTTCAAATTATATATAATTGACAATATAAAATATTTTATTAAACTATTTTATCGATTTTATAACCATGATAAAAATAATCATAATGGGACATATCTTTGTATAAGTATTGTTTTATATTTTTATATTATCTAATTATATCTGAAATTATTTTATTTTTTATTTTTTTACATAACTATACTTTGATTTTATTATTAAAAAATAAGAGATATATGTTTATATTTATATTTATATTTTTTAAAATAATGTGTATAACATTTTTGGTGACGATGATAAAATTTTTCAAACAATTGACTTTTAAAAAATTTAAGTGTAAACTCGTTTAGGATTGTTTCATTGCGTAATTAGATTTGTTTCTTGTTCTGTTTCCGGTTCACAGGAAGGGGATAACTCGTTTATTTCTGTAGTCAATTTATATGAATAATTTCCACTCTAACATTACATAACTTCTACAATACCCAGCTCGTATTAGTATTTTTCCACTCTCTCAAGTCACACAATTTATTAACTTTCTAGAATAAAAAAAAATTAAATTAAATTGATTACCCCAACGCGGCAACTTCACTCCTCCCCTCCTTATATGTATATATACACGCAAATACTCTTCAATGGTCTAAACCGTGTTTCTAGTTTCTCCGACTCATAATAGCCACTAAAACTCTAGAACTCCACAGCTCCCGAGTTACAACGAATCCGACTCAGCGAGTTAATTTCCTCCTCCAAAAAAAAAAAAAAAATCTCAAAACGATTGGAGTTAGACCTAACAGAAAATTAAATGGGCAATTGCAGTTGCGTCTCGTTCGATTCAGCGCATGTAACGGAGGCTTCGGCGAAGCTCGTCGTACACGACGGTCGTTTTCAGGAATTCTCGTACCCGGTTAAGGTTTCGTACCTTTTGCAGGTGTACCAGGGTTGTTTCATATGCAATTCCGACGACATGGACTTCGACGACGTCGTTAAGGCGGTTCACGATAACGGCGTGTTGCAACCGGGTCAGCTCTATTTCGCGCTGCCGCTGGACCGGTTGAACCGGCCCTTGAAGGCGGAGGAGATGGCCGCATTGGCCGTGATGGCTAGCTCCGCGCTCGCGAAGAGTGGTTGTGGGGAGAAATTGGGGTCTCGCCGGAAGCAGATTGTATTATTCTCCGGCGAAGATAACGGGAGGGGTCGCCGGAAAGTGGCGCCGGAAGTTGGTGGTGTCGGTGATACTATTGGTATGTCGAATGGAGGAAGGAATAGAAGTGGTCGTGGTGGTGGTGGTGGTGGTAAGGGGAAGTTTGCGGCGGTGTTGGGTTCGATACCGGAGTAGGGGTAGTTTCGGAAGAAAATGTAGTAGCCGGAGATTTTTATTTTTGTAAATATTTGAGGAAACAAATGTATATTAATTTTTGAATGTTGTTGAGTTGTTTCTTGAGCATCAACAGCAGATCAACAACGGCAATGAAAGACAATAGATCGCTGAAGTGTGAACTGTCTTTTTCTTTTCTTTATTTTGAATTTTCATTTCAAAGAAGAGAAAAAAGAACCATTGGAAGTGAAGGTGTTAATTAACTCGTTTATGAGAATAATATCTTCTAGAAACTAAAGTGGTGTTTGATTTTTATTTGTAAATTTTCTCATTGGTAATAATGATAAAAATGTCTCATGATTTATCAATCTTGGATTAGTGTAAATAGTTAAACGCTTGCCTTTTCTTTAACTAAGGTTCAAGATTTGAGTTTATTAATAGAAAAACTTAATATTGTGTAACAAATAAAAAAAAGGAAAAACTTAATATTAAAGGATATTTACTCTCATAGATAGTATGTCCAAAATTATTTTTTAAAAATGCTTTCAAAGCAAATTGAACATATTAATAAAAATAAGATTTAATTTGCATATCATGGCAGTATAATTTTTTTTTATATTATCATATGCTCATATATTATATCAATAAATAAAATAAACTCATATTTATTATTTAAAAAATTATATATATAATAAAATATGATTAGATATCAGTATAAAATAATTTATATTATTAATGTAACAAAAATTAAACTCATTAAAATATATCAATTATTCATGAAATTAAAAATAAACTAAACACTAACTTTCTGTTCAACTCAAATTCTTTCTACTCAGATGGTCATCGATAGGAACAAATTGTGCAAATTTTAATTATTTTTGTTTAGAAAATAAAAAATTAACAAATTATTTGGATCTAGCACAAAAATTTGGTTGAGTTTGGATTGATCCTAAGTGCGCTGCCTCCATTATTTGCCGTTTTAAGTGTACAATTTTTCGCTTGAGGAGTTCTACTCGAGTTTTTTTTTTTTTTTTTTTAATTCGGGTACAGTCTAATCCAGTTTAACTCCCATGGATTTGGTTTACAACTTGTTAACGTCCTCCATATCAAAGAGAAAAATGGTAAATTCTAATATTAGTCTAATAATTTTCTTTATATATTAAGGAGAAAGAAAAATTAAAACTAGAAGTGGTGCTGGCAGTAAGTATCCCATACTTTAAATTGTAATTACTAGCCTTACGAAATAGGTGCATGTGTCAATTAAAAATGGGACTGAAATAGTAGTTAGCAAGAAAACCGCCTCGTGTTGTCCCCACCTGATTTGGCATAATGCAGCCAATGTATGAACCTTAAACGTAGAATGTAGTAGAGACAACGCAAAAAACAGGAACCAAGTGTGAAGCCATATTAATATAATAATAAATCATAATAAAAAGGACAAAAGGGTTATTTGGGCCTATTACAGCGTAAGAGGAATTTAAACAAAGTGAAACCTACGGGTCTACATAGAATAGGTTGATGGACAAAAACTTATCACCACGCATTTGTTAATGTTGTGACAAGGAAATCTGCACACTAGACGATCCTTCCTTCTTCTTGGACTTTTCATATCTTACTCTCTCACCGCATGGGTAAGTTGAGTTGGTACTGTATTTGTTATTAAAAAGTCAATGAAATCCGTAGCAAATAATAATATGGTTGGACGTGTGGCGTGGACATGATACAGATAGCAAGAGAAGTAATGCTAATCACGAATATTAAGATTGCGTTTGGTTAAGATTTTTTTTTAATAACAAAAAAAAAGATTATACTAAATCTATTATCAAAATATGTTTTAGCATTTTAACATGTTAATATGTTTTTAAAATAAGATTAGTTCAGATAAAAATAGAGAAAATTAAAAAAAAATGGGAATGAAGAGTTTGATAGTGTCACTCAGAGATCTTATCATGTAATTCTCTAACATTGTTTCATAAGTGGGCTCAATACGATTGTACATAAGATTTAATTGTGAGAATTATTGAGGATTTAATAATTGGTGGTGACTATTTATAATTGCAAGCAAGTTTAATGACTCAATTAGAAGATTTAGAAGCTTGAGGTCGCTATTTGCAAATGGGAAAAATTTTAGGCTAATGAGAGGCTCTTTTATTTTAATACGCATATCATTGAATATGTGTTTATCACATTTTTAATTAAGTTAGTTTTACTTTATTTTTTTATAATTATAATTTTATTTTATCACCAATACATAAATAAAAGTGATGTGATTATGGATATATTTGTTTTAATTTTTAAAAAAAGTAATTTTGAAACTTAATTTTTTATATATAGTAAAAAAGTTAAAAATTATTTTTTTTTTTCAGAAATTACTCTTCTCAGCTTCTACAAATAATTGAAAACAGATTTCTTGATATTCTGCTTAACACTTTGTTTGTATGCATAGAGAAAGTCAGAAGCGAAAAAAAAAAAAGAAAAATTGAAGAAATTTTTTTTTAAAAAAACTATATCTTTTTCTCTTGTAATTTAGTTGGGTAGAAAAATAAAATAAAATATAATATAATCATATGAGTAAATTTTAATACTAATCCTTAAAATTATAAGCATTGATTAAAGTAGTCCCTATCATTTTAGTTCTTGATAGCGCAACATATTAATCAAATCAGTTCTACGTTTACAAATTAGGAACTAATTTAAATATAAGTTAGCGACTAATTTAACTTAAAATAATATAATGTTTGTGACTAATTTAGCTAGAATAAAGTATTAGAAAATGATTTGATTGAGAGATTATAATATCAGGAAATAAAATAATAATTTTTAAATTTAGAAACTATTTTGTTCGACGTTTATTATTTTAAAAATTAATTTGAAGTTTTACTCATAATAAATTTAAACGAATTTTTTTTTATCTTTTTATTCTATTCGAAATCAAAAATGAAATTGTAATTTTTAATATTCTTTACACTTTTCTTCTATTTTATTTTCATTTATAAGAAGTTTTTTTTTCTTAAGTTTCACAAATTTTTTTTCTTTTCTCATTTTCCCTATTTAAAGTTATTGAATTTTTCTTTTATCTTATTTTCACCTTTTCTTTTTTTGGGTGAAACCTACGTGCTCATTGGACCATATCATTAAAAATTTGACTAATTTAACTTAATTCATAAAAATTTTAGAGAGAATTTTAGGTCTCATATTAAAATTTTTTTTTTCATTTTCAAAATTTAAATTCAAGACGGATCAAAATACCTAGCTATTTCAACCAACTCACCTTGGTATCCCAGTTTCACCTCATCCAAACGAATTTAGCGAATATTGAGGAGTGGCAAGGCAGAGGACGGAAATAAGAGAGCGACATGCGGACGAAATGCGAAAAATTTGGCTCGAACACGTTGTTAAACGCAACAAAGCGAGTGATAACGCACAGGGTAGGTTTGGACCCAGTCGCTTTCTGTGAAGGAAATTGTTTAGAGCTATAACAAGCCTGTAGTCATACGGTAACAAATACAACAAAACAAATAATCTGCTTTGGCCTTGTAATGAATGTTGAGTTTGCGTATGTATAGTTGAGTGCTCACATCACAGTTAATAATGAGCCTAGCCTAGTAGCCTAGTAGACTAGATAAGTCATTGAGGATGAAGCTGAAACTGAACCCTCGTTAATTTGTCTAGCAATTACACGGTAGAATTAACAGTCACAAGTTGCACGAATTCATTTCGTTTTTGCCATGATGGGGGCCGAAGACAATCATGCACCAAAACGATGTGAATGTATGTATCTTTAAGGTATTCCACAGCACGAAATTGTAGGTGCATGTTGTTGATGGCATGACAAATCACAGCAACAAATGTGACTACTCAATGTGTCCTGTCCTGTGCTTTTTACCTGCAATTTGAAGAAATTATTACATTTTTTTAGTATAATATAAATTGTATTTATGTAATTTATAGTTTAATACTTCAACTTAGATTAATAATAAAATTTATTATTGATTATATGTTTATTTTCTAAAATTTAAATTTTAAAACATAAAATTAAGATCATAAGTATATAAATTAATACATTTTATTGTTAATTTAAACTAAAATATTAAATAATAAATAAAATAAATAAGATTTTATTTAAGTAATATTCTGAAAGCATGCAATAATTTACTCCTTGTTCCTGCCGTTTTACTTTCGGCTATTCTGGAATGATTAGTTGAGGAGGGATCGTCACTTTTTAGTGTGGCATGCAAGAAGAGTGAAAATGAATGAGGTCAGAAATTTAGGTAAATTGGGTACTTAGCGTTAAATTCTATTTAATATGACGCGTTTAGCGAATGGATAATGTCTGTGTTGCACAGCTGCCGCGATATGATGATTGATGATTAATGATACGACTTGACAAAAGAAAGCAGAAAGAGTAATGAAACGACCATTCGATACGATTTTTGTCACGTTAAATGTATCTCGTAGAATTTAGAGATACGTGTATATACTTCTTCCGTTTATTTATAAATATTATCTTGTATATTTACATAAAATTAAAAATATTATTAACTAGATTTACATATAAAATAAATTTAACTTAATTTTATTAAATTATTATTTTTATTTTCTATTAATTATTTAAAAAAACAAAAGATAAGAAAATAGTTAAAAACTATGTAATATTTCTTTAATATTATAAAATAACAAATGATATAAAACATTTTTTCTAAAATGATAATTATAAATTAACAAATAGAGTATCACAAAATTTTAGAATCCTTTCTCTACACAAAATTCTTTCCACTCGAAGCTGTGAGAATTGTCAACCAGACTGTCCAATGAACGCGATGGATAATCTTCCATTAATGCAAGATAAAGCTCGCGAAATTTCAACATGACGTGATTTTATAAAATAAAATAGAAACCCCAGTGTGAACATTTACGGGTCAAACACAATTTGAATGTGTAATACGTTAGTTAAGTAGAAATTTTTTTAGATAAACACTTTCTATCATATTAGCATTTTGGTATCCTATTTATATTTTGATATGTGTAAATAATGGTTCATGTGTCTCAATTTTTATTAATACTATAATTTCATTAATTGCTTTTCATGTATTATATCTATCTACTGATAATTACGAATATTAAAATAATAATTATCTTTTCTCCCACATAAAAAAAATTATCTTTTTTAAGTTATTATTTTAAAGTTATTTTCTAAGCAATTTATATTTTGAAAATCGTCATTATTAATTATTTTTTAAATATTTATTATTATTATTATTATTGTATTACCGAATTTGTTTAGGAAAATATGTTAAATTAATTATTAATATCCACATATGATATCTATTTAATAATAATATCAAATCTAAAAAAATTATTTTTAGACTCATTTTTTTAGCAATTTCTTAGGTAGGCATTTCCTACCATATATGTGTTTAAGAATCCCATTCATATTTTGGCATGTGTAAAAATAGTGGTCTATATATCTTAATCTTTATTAATATTATAAGTTATGTATTCTCAATTATCATTAAACCATTAAAATTGAAAAGCCTAACTATTAAGTCACTAAAATTGGTTTAGTAGTGAGAAATTTAAGTAGTTAGCATGAGGTTTTAGGTTCAAATCTCATTGCCATCAATATATCAAAAATAAGAAAAGGCTAACTATTAGTATATATGTATACATATATTACGCATATATATATATATATATAAACTAATTTTACAAAAAACAAAGAAAAAAAAATTGTTGCTTTTACATAAAAATAATTTTATATCATAAAAATATTTAATTTGTATGCATTATTAGTGTAAAATAATTTTATATAGATATCCGATCATATATTCTCATACCAATAAAAGTATTTGATTTAACCACCTATTATTTTAAAAGTTTGACAAATAGAAGTATCTAATTAAATAATCGTGTAAAACTCTTTTATGCTATCAATGTATAACAATTAAATTCATCATAAAAACCATAATGATTTTGTGTGTGTGTGTGTGTGTGTGTGTGTGTGTGTGTGTGTTTTAAAATTAATTAATAGTGATAATTTTAAAAATCAATTGCTGGGAAAGTAATTCAAAAATGATAGCTTTTATATTTAGATCAAGAAAATTGAAGAGAACAATGAGTTTTTCAAAAAGAATCGTACCAATTGCAAAGTTGAATACAAAGTTTGGACTAAGATGTTGAAGATTAGTATCTTTTCTATTTCTATTTCTATTTTTATTATTGACAATTAAATTAATAAAATATATCAAATTGATTAATATATTTTTCATTTTAAAAATGAAATAGGATATGTGTTTAGTTTTATTTTATATCTTTTATATGGGTCTTTAAGTTTTTAAAAATTTAATTAACAATGATAATTTAAAATTATAATTTTATATTTTAATATTATTATTATTACTATTAAATGGATGTAATTATAAACATTATTAATGAATTTAATATATTTTCTTGAACACATTTATCAACATAAAAAATATTAATTATCATTATTTAAACTGAATTATAATAACATAATAAAAAATTAATTGAAATTGTAAAATCACTATGGTTTTTATGATATAAAATTATTTTTACATAAAAGTAAGTACTTTTTTTTTTTTTTGGCTTCGTTCTATGATTTTACGTAAAGCTAAAAGTTTATATGTAGGCATTCAAGTTTCTAGGAAAGGGGTGCATTGTACCTTATTCCGAACTCAGAATATAGAAGCATGAAGTCGATTAACAGCTTGAGTATCTAAAGTTGTATATAGTTGGTGGGTACCTATTGGGACTCTGACGATCAAATCAATAAGAGTTTGAAAGATATATGGTTTAAGGGAAATTAGATATCTCTTTTAGAATGCCTTCTCTTTGTTTTATGTTCTTTGATTTGAAGCACTAATGGTTTTTCCACTTGCCATGGAAGCAACCACTCTTCCCACACATACTAGTATCACAGAGACCATAACCACACGTGGGATCTTTAGTTGGGCTGATCCCATATCCTTTTGCAATCTGCCCTATCTTTGTCTTAGGGTCTTCCCTTAGTGTTGGGCCTAGTCTCCATCTTAGATTAGGTCAGAATACTAGGCTTCTTCTTATAATGATCAGATTTATCCTGTAATAATGCCCGTAAACTCATATTCGAGGCATTAGACTCGAGTTCTGAGTTTACTAGCTACTAAATTCTACCTTTTGTTAAGGAATGAGATATATTTGGAATATGGAATTCATAACTTTGAGATTGAGCTTTTGCATAGCGCATAATGTTTTGAAACTTTTGACACATACTATGATGTGACGTTTTGGGTGAGCCATCGAAAAACTCACAAATACCAATTGGATGCATGGCGTATTAGTCGCTTCGTGTGGTGTATATAATAATTCGAATTTTAAAGGGGAATTAACTTATTTGCTTTTGTTTCCTATGTGAAGGGATTAAAATACCCATCGCATCGTTTCATCTCCTCATGTTTGAGCTCCTTTTAAATATCATTTGCCCCCATTGTCTTTTCTTCTACCTTTTAGACGTTCCCCCTATTCTTCATGTTTCTTAGTGGCTATTCGAGTGAAGGCAAAGAGGCATTTTTTTCACCAAAGGGAAGCTTATCTTCGTCATGCATGGTATGTCCCCAACCCTTGCTTTACTCATCTATTTGTTTTCTTGTTGTGCTACTCTGTAATTTATGGGCCTTTAGGAAATGGCCATAGAAAGGATGTGGGAAAGCTTCCTTCTTACCCTCATGGTGGCGCATTCTAGTGTTGCCATTGTAATGCAATGGCATTGCTAGCTGCCTTTCGGTTGCACATTCTACTTCTCCTTTATCCAAAGAAGGCTTATTCTTGGGAAACTGTTAGCATGTAGAAAAAGCAACACTTTATACTTCATTTGAAAAGTTTTTCTAACTTAGGCACCTATAGTTCTTACCCATGGTGGTTTCTTTATAGGTCATGGGTAGACATGAGTCTCTTCTACCCTTTAAAGTCCTCCAGTTTCTGCCCTCGATCGATCCCTCATATCATTGGGTGGACAACGAAATGTTAGGTATCCCTCCTTTAGTAGTAGGGAGTACTTTCGAGCTTTCCAGGATGAAGTCATGTCCACCTTAGAAGATCGAGTTGCATATAGTTGGGAAGTTGTAGGCGAAAATGAATGAGCATATTTTTCCAATGATGGAGGGGTGGAACATTGGCTAAGGATGTATGACGCTTAGGTCACTTGTTTAGGTGTCAAGCACCTACTCTCCGAGTTTTAGATCTTTGTGCTCCGACAAATTTTAGTAGCCCTAACCCAACTGCATCCTAATAATCGGGCTATGATTCACAAGTTGGAGTCAGTTTGCTAGTATTTGGAGCTTTCTATTTCTATGAAGGGATTCTTTTATTTGTTCACTATAAGCC
Source organism: Pterocarpus macrocarpus (assembly GCA_031439585.1). Taxonomy (NCBI): domain Eukaryota; kingdom Viridiplantae; phylum Streptophyta; class Magnoliopsida; order Fabales; family Fabaceae; genus Pterocarpus; species Pterocarpus macrocarpus. The sequence goes on along the minus strand of CM062513.1, from coordinate 27,370,244 downwards.
ATCTTAATGGGAGTGGGGCTACACTAAGTTCACTATCTCTTAGGGCTCATGTGAACTAAAAAATATTCAATCTTTACGAAGAATCTTATCACAACTTCAAAGAGTTGTTCTTCAAGATTTGCAGTGTTTCGCCTCTACCACATTCTTTTGACTCCAGAAGGCATCTCGAAATTTCCATGTTATTGGAATAAGGACTTTCATGTTTCAAGTTCAACAAGAAAGATCTAGACCTAGATGAAAAGGACATAGTGGATTTTTTTTCATATCAAAGTGAGGGAAGAAGCATATTAATTTAAAGAAGATCTTTAACATCAGTATGGATATGGCATTAAATCACTTAGGTTTCCTTACTTGAGGGTGCTATTTGCTTTGTTTTGCTTTGCTTTGTATTTCTTCCATGCTATACTGATTTGTTTGACTATATGCTTTCTTTTAAGGTAAAAAGGCATAGCACACGCATTTGGCGGAGCTCCTATCTTATATGCTTAAATGCAAGGCTGGAGGCAATAGCATCAAAATTCCAAGTCCTACTTATTTTCGAGGTCCTACCTTCAGATCTTTATGCTCCGACAAATTTCAGTAGCCTAACCCAACTGCATCCTAATAGCTGAGCTATGATTCACAAATTCGAGTCAGTTTGCTAATATTTGGAGCTTCCTTTTTCCATGAAGGCATTCTTTTGTTTGTTCACTATAAGCCATCTTAATAGGAGTGGGTCTATGCTAAGTTCACTATCTCTTAGGGCTCATGTGAATTGAAAAATATTCGATCTTTACAAAGAATCTTATCACAACTTCAAAGAGGTGTTCTTCAAGATTCGCAGTGTTTCGCCTCTACCACATTCTTTTGACTCGTCTCGAAATTTCCATGTTATTGGAATAAGGACTTTCATGCTTCGAGTTCAACAAGAAAGATCTAAACCCAAATGAAAAGGACATAGTGGATTTTTTTCATATCAAAGTGCGGGAAAAAGCATATTAATTTGAAAAAGATCTTTAACATCAGCATGGATATGGCATTAAATCACTTAGGTTTTCCTTACTTGAGGGTGCTATTTGCTTTGTTTTGCTTTGCTTTGCATTTCTTCCATGCTATACTGATTTGTTTGACTATATGCTTTCTTTTAAGGTGAAATGGCATAGCATACGCATTTGGCAGAGCTCCGGTCTTCTATGCTTAAATGCAAGGCTAGAGGCAATAGCATCGAAAGTTCTACTTATTTTCAAGGTCCCACCTTCATGGATCCCGATGGTTCTAAACCTAAGAGGCAGAAAATGCACTCTTCATCTCCCTGAGATTTCGAGGTCCTCAAGATCAATGAATCGCCAGGCTCAGGTAGCTCTTCTAAGTGTTCAGTGCTTTCCAAGGACTTCCTTTCTGCTGAGTTCATCGATAAGGAATTCATGATGCCAGGTTTTAAAAGCCAATTCTAAGATATCAACTTGGTTGAAGTCTCCAGTGGGTGAAGAGATGCTTGCTAAAAGCAATAGCAATTTGTTGTTTCTCTGAACTGTTAGTCACTGCTAGCTACAAAACGCAAAATGACATCCAAGCTATGGAAGAAAAGATATCCTCCCTACAAAAGGAGAAAGAAGAAGCCGAGCAAACTAATGATCAGTTATCGACACATTCTTCCAAATTGAGGGCAAGGGCAGAGCGTGTTGAGAAAGACTTGGCAATCTACCTTGGACACTACCAAACTGAAGGTGAAAGCTGACAAGCTTGACACTGAGAAGGTGATTGAAGAATTGAAGGGAAAGTCGCCCACATTGAAGATTCTTAGGCCAAGTCTTTCGAGAAGATATTCAAGAATATCATGGAACAGGTTAAGCTCATCTATAAGGACAATGACTTTAAGGAGGTCAGACTTTTCACCGTGTAGTCGACGATCGAATTAAGGACTTGCTTGTGAACAACCCCTTAGAGAGTGACCCCAGCTCGGAATCTGCTTAAGTTTAGTTTTCATTTTCCTATTATTATTTTGTTTAATTTTTTTGCTATTGTAACAGAATATTGACCCTTTTTAAGGAACTTGTGATATTTTTCCCTTTATATGATTTAAAGATACTAATGTAATTATTGAGTGATTTCATTTGAAGGCTTTTGCTTAAATGGTTCTTTTAACTTTACTTATCTCATTTCCTAGCTTACGTCATTTGCTTAAGGGGCAGTTAAGATGTTAGCGAAGAGGTGATCAGTGCCTTGCTATAAAATATTTGCCATCTAAAAAATAACATCAAAGTGACACAATGCTTGATAACCGTTTATCATAGACATGCAACTAGTAAATTTAAACTTCTTTTATAAGGTAGGAAACAATTCACTATATCAAAAGCTGTTAATATTGGAGATTGCATGTGAAGTTACCATTTATTGCAAAAATATAGGAAAATGGATGCCGTAGTAAAAGATGATCCATCCTATGCAAGCTGAGCCGCATTAAAACTTCCTTGAGGAAACTCAGTAGGACAAAATCCAAGGTAGGAAAAAGAGTACGCCTGTACTTGCATAGATTACATGATCTCAACTATAAAACCTTCTCAAGTTTGTAGTATTTCACAACCTTGGTATCTCTAAGCCCTTTTAGCATCTCAACCTATATGTGCCTTTTCCAAGAACTTCCAAGATCCATATGGACCTTCTCAATTGGCCCCTAACTTCTCTTGTCTTAGCGATTGTGGTCCAATGTCTGATCTATGTGACATGAGGTCTTCTTTGCTGAAGTACCTCAAATAACCCTTGTGTTGCATCTTCTTACAATTCTTCTTTTTAGCACTTCTTCATGGACTTGTGCTTCTTACCAAACTTCTAGTAAAAGTTCTAATTCTAACCTATTTTGATCACCAAGGGCTACTGAGAAGAAGATAATTTTGGGTCTTGGTTCTCTGATTTCTATAGAAAGTACTGCATCTGCCCTATATGTTAGCTTAAAAAGGGCTTCCCCGATGGTAGAGTGAGGGGTGGTCCAGTAAGCCCATAGAACACTTCTAAGCTCTTTTGCCCATATGCCCTTAGCTTCATCCAAATGCTTCTTGAGGCCTTACAGGATTACCTTATTTGTGAACTCAGCTTGTTTGTTGGCTTGTTGGTGCTCCACTGAGGTAAAATGCTACTTGATCTTCAAGCCATATAGCATTTCCCTAAACTTCTTATCGGCAAATTGCATTCCATTATTTGGCAACTGATCTTGGAAGACCAAAATGAGTTATGATGATCTACCAAACGAATTTTTTGCATTGGGCTATTGTAATCATCAAAAAAGGTTTCGCTTTAATCCATTTGGCAAAATAATCCACCATCACAATTAAATATTTCAATTGTCCAAAGGCCAACGGAAAAGAACCTAGGAGATCTATTCCCTATCGATTAAACAACCAGCTTAAGTTAATGGTCTTCAGTTCCTCTAGTAGTGCGACATGAAAACATGCATGTTGTTAACATTGATGACAATGCTTTAAAAATTTCTTTGCATCTTGGATCACAGAGGGCCGATAATATCTAGTTCTTAGAACTTTTTGGGCTAGTGATTTACCTCCCATGTGATGCCCATAAGACCCTTCATGTATTTCTTTCAGCACATAGTTTGGTTTATCCTCATCCAAACACTTTAAAAGGGGTTGAAGGAATTCTCGCTTATACAATTTTCCATTAACCAAAGAATAGTGTGGACTTTCTCGTGTTATCTTCTTCGCACCTCTAGGTGGATAGCAAAGTACCTTCTTCTAAGTATTGCCTAATAGGATTCACCTAACTCATTAGCTCTTCCACTTAGGCAACCTGGGTGTCGATGGAAATCGAGGGTGTCTTTAAAACCTCTTGGAGGAGACTTCTATTGTTGCCTCCTAGTTTGGTAGAAGCTAACTTAGATAAGACGTCGGCTTAGATATTCTACTCCCCTGAGATATACTTCACTTCATAATACTCTAACTTCTATAGTAAAGTATGTACTTCCACCAAGTATCGCTGTCGTAGGTGGTCTTTAGATTGATAGCTTCCTTTTACTATGAGATTACTATTTGTGAATCACTATATATCTTCAGTCGTTTCACCCCTATGTCATCGGCTAAGTTCAACCCTACAATCAAGGCCTCATACTTGGCCTAATTGTTGAAGCAGTGAACTCGAATATCACTGACAACTCAACTCAAACATCTTGCTCAACTACCTTGAAGGTTGGCTGAACTGTTAACATGAAGGGCCCAATCTTTCTCTTTGTACATTGAAGCTTTATCTACCATTTTAATGATGAAGTTTGCCAAGACTCGAGCTTTGATAGCAATCCTTGTCTCATACTCTAAGTCAAACTCAGATAGCTCCACAACCCATGCCACCATCTATCCTGCGAAGTCTAGTTTTTGAAGAATCTATCTTATTGGCTATCTTATCCTCATGATGATGGTGTGGGCTTGGAAATAAGAGCGGAGTCCTCATGCTGCCAAGAGTATAGCTAAAACAAAATTTTCCAACTTGTGGTATCGAATCTTTACTCCATGTAGGGCTTTGCTTGTGAAATATACTGGTTTCTAACCTTCTTCATCTTCCTTTATCAAAACTGATCTGATTATTGATTCCCCTACCTAGTAATAAAGGACAAAATAATCTCAGGGCTCTAACTTGGATAAAATCGAAGAGGAAGATAAATATTGCTTGAAACTTTGAAATGTAGCTTCACACTTTTCATTCCAGGAGAAGTCTTGCTTTTTCTTTAGCAAAGCAAATAAAGGTAAGATAGAAATATGAATAAAGATGCTAATCTTCCCATCACCTTTGGACCTCCTTGATTGTAGCTAGACTTTTCATTTCCAAAATTGCCTTGCATATCTCATGGTTAGCTTTAATCCCCCTATGAGTTAACATGAATCCCAGAAATTTCCCTGCCTCTATAGTGAAAGCCCATTTTTACAAATTTAGTCACATGTCATGCTTTCTTATATGGTCAAAGATTGTTTTCAAATCCGATATTAACTACTCGAACTCATAAGTTTTCGCAAGCATGACAAAATACACTTCTAGTAACTTTCCAATGCGTTTCCCAAAAATCTTGTCCATTAAATGTTGATAAGTGGATCCCATATTTTTTAATCCAAATGGCATTATTTTGTAATAATAATTTGTCATTAGAATGATGAATGGGGTCTTTTCTTCATCACATGGGTGCATAGTAATTTAATTGTAGCCCGAATATGCATCCATGAATGAGAGAAGTTTGAAATCAGAGACATCATCAACCAAAGAATCTATACTAGGTAACGGATATGGGTCCTTCAGGCAAGCCTTATTCATATCTATATACTCCACACATATTCTCAATTTCCCATTTGGTTTAGGCATAATTACCACATTGGATAACTAAGTCAGATATTGGATCTCCCTAATAAATCTGGCTTTCAATAGGCTATCTGCTTGCTCATGTACTGCCTGTGCCCTATTCGGCAACATCTTCTTCTTATGTGCCACTGGGTGGACTTCAGGATACACAGACCAATGATGACACATGAAATCCAAATCAATTCCCAGCATGTTGGAGGCTATTCATGTGAACAGATTAGAATTCTCTTTCAAAAAGTGCATAAGGTTCTCCTTCAATGTTTTTGGAAGTCGTACATTAATCTTTGTGAATTTATCTTATGTATCACCTATTTGCACTTGTTCCATCTCTTTATCTAGTTCTAGCCTTTCATCCAACTTTGTTTGTCAAACATCCAACTCTAAGGATAAGATTTGGCCTTGACTTCTTTGTTTAGTGTACAGCCTTTTCTCATTTTGGATCTCGAGGCTAACACTATAAGATCTTCGGGTTGCTACTTGATCACCTTTTAGTGAAATAACTTTTCCATCCTTTGATGGAAATTTCATCATCAAATGACATGTAGACATTACTACCTTGAGCCTATTAAGGGTGGGGCAACCAAGTATGGCATGGTATGCCAAACTACAATTTACGACCAAGAATTCCATCTTCATCATTTTAGATGCCGATCTAGTCCCCAAAGTCATGTGGAGTTGCACATATCCATCAGGTCAGATTTTTTCACCTGTGAATCTGATAAGTTCTTATGTAGAGATTGGAGTTTAACAACCTGCGATTGTTGAAGGCACCTCTAAACAAAATGTCTACAGAACTACCTTGATCTACCAAAATATGTCTTACTTCTACATTCACCATTGCTGCTGATACTACCATGGGATCATCATGACCTCTCCTGACCCCCTCTAAGTCTTTGTTTGTGAAGGTAATATTAGAGGTTTTGGTTCCTTGGGATGGTTTTGCTTTTAGCCTATTGTTATCCAAATTCAAAACTTCTTTTAAGTGTATGGTATTTAAACTACTTGCTGTCAAAAGAACATTATTTAGACCAATGGAATTTGAATAGGGTGATTTTTTTTCGATAATTTATTGAAAATGCTCGACATACAAAATAAGTGAAGAGAAATACAAAGACTCCATCAGAAACAAAACATAAAAGACTGATCCTAAGCACTAAAAAAGATTAGTCGAAGACACATAACACCTTAATAAAATTACATTACTGTATAACAATAAACCAATATAAATACTAATCTTCATAAACTCCAAATAGCAAATTGACTCCAAGCCATGATAACTTTGAACTTCATGTTTCTGTAACCAGTAGAGTGCCATATTTCCATACCAGCCCTTTAAAGCATCATTTTACAACCATTACTTCCAACTAATTAATTTTAAAAGAGAAACTGGACCAAAAAATTCCAAACACACCAAATGCACCTGCCTAATTTTATATGCCAATCTAATAGCAAGATTTCCGAACTATGCCAAACATCTGAACCTTCCTTTCACCCCCTAAGAGCTAAGAGCTAGATTACTTTTGGCCATTATCTTTCTCTAGCTTCCTTCCTTGTTTCTTCCCTTTGGTGCTTAAGTTCTTTCCTTTTTTTATTTCATCAATCCTTTGCCATTGTCCTAGATGTTGTCAATCTCATTAGGTGAAGAGATTCCTAACCTTTTTCCTAATTCCCATGATCTCTTGGCTTAGTCTAACATAGAATCTAAAAAGCCAACACCTAAGCTTTCCCACCTGCTAACCTATTTACCAAACGCTTCTTCTTTTGAATCTACTAGTAGGCTGTCACTCTGACTAAATTTACTTTCCATTTCACCCTTCTCAAACTTGTTTTGATTGACACCTTCACTTAAAATATCTGTCAGAGGCTCAAAGCCAGGGGGATAGATAAGACTCTCACCCGATGCTTTCTTAATATGGCTATCTTGAGACTCTCCTTCAAACTCTTATCATTTCTATCTAAGAAATCTGAATTTGAACCAAAAATAGATGATTTCTACCAAGAACCTTAGGCATGGTTGAACATCTTGTGTCATTTTTTCATTTGTATATAAACTAATATGAGGTTCTTATAGGTTAATACAGATCTAGGTGTAAGCGTAACATCAAAGATAATAATCCCACAAAATAAAAATCCATATTTTTAATGCAAAGGATTTTGCTAGTGCCTAGTACTATTCACTAGAGATGGCAATATAGGTCAAGTCTGTCGGGTCAACTCGCCTAACCCGCCATTGTTGGCAAGTCGGGTTGTATATTTAAATCATCCAATAAGTTTAAACCTGCCTAACTTAGGTTACTTAACCTGTGGGTTGGGATGGGCTTGACCTGTGGATTGTATTTTTATTATTTTAAGAAAAAGCTTCATGATGTGTCTTTTGGGCCTAGGCTTTACTGAGTAACATTTTACTTCATGTAATAGAGCACAACACAACACTAAAGTATCCATTCTATTTTTCATTCTATTGCAACATAATGCCTTAACAGTGTGCCGCCTCCCCCAATGCCCCCATCTTCTTCTTCAATTTTTCTTCTTGACTTCATAGTTCATAGACATCATAGCTCAAACCATCCATCCATTATCATCTTTACAGTTCATCGAATACCCTCTCTTCGATGATACTAAGGAGCTAATCACAATTTCAGGGGCGTAGTGGCCACCTTCTCTTCGACCTTGTTTGTGGGCAATCTCAAGCCCAACAATTCCTTCATTCCTCGATCTCCCCTTTTTTTGTGCCTTTGGTATAATGGTGTACTTGTTTAATATCTTCCATGAGTTTTTCTTGTGTTTGGATAAAGTATGTTAAAAAAATATGAGCTTAATTAGGAGTTGGGTTATGTATTTGTGTATAAAATTTCATAGGATTGGTTTGAATACAGATAAATATTGCAGATATTCTACTTTAATATCTGATCGTGTTACGCCTAGAGGTTTGATTGGTTTGAACTTTCACATAGAAAGTTTCAAATTAATCAAGGGTATTACTGAATTTTCTAGGTTGATGATATTATTTATCTAAAACATGAATTTAGATATTATTTTAAACACAATATTATTTGAAATTTATGGCATAAACATGAATTTTCTTTTTCTCGGTGGGAACACTGATTGGTAATCTAGAGAGCTGCTACTTTTTTTGTTTTAATTTTTTCAACCAACTAAAAGATGAGATAGGTTGGACATTCCAATCCACTTTATCAAAATAAGTCAACATATCCTATCTTGTTTTGAGTTTTAATTTGTGATGGGTCAAGGTAGGTCAACCTATTTGCCAAAGTTACTACTCACTTGAGTAATTATTGGTTTGGCACTAGAGAAGAGAATGATGACGAGGAGATAGTGTCAGATTAGTTTTCTTTGATAATTGTTGTTGGAGTCTTTAGTAGAGATAGACTATATTTTGTAATTTAGTTTTGGATATAAGTATAAATTATCTTTAAAAAAAAATAAAGAAAAAAATGTAAAACAACATTAATCGTTAAACTGAAATAATTCTAACCATATACATATTCACACTAAAAATCAATAGTAAAAATATAATGATTCATTACCCACTAAAATAACCATTAAATTTTATTATATATATCTAATGTAAATTATTTTTTGCATGGTGCATATATATTTATACAATTAATAAAAGAGATTCCTCCCTTTAACCACCTTTTGGCATCCAAATTCTATATTTCCTAAAATATGCATAAGTTAAAGGAAGTTGAGAGAAGCTAAGAGGTAAAAACAAAAATATAAAAACAATCCTAAAACAAATTAAATTTTTATATATTGACTGTGAAAAATAAAAAATTAAAAAAATATCAAATCATAGTGAATAGTTACATAGATTTAATTTAAAAAGATATAAATTGATATTTTTTAAATTTTTATTAATTGACAATATAAAATAATTTTATACTATTAATATATAGAAATTATTCCCATCCTAAAATACCCATAAGTTGAAGAAAGTTGAAATAAGTTAAGGAATAAAAAAATTATAAAAACAGAAAGACATGGTAAATGAATAAAACCAAAAAAATTAAATTTATACTCAAAAATAGAAAAATGTAGATTGATAGACGTGTAAATGCCTATCAATCCACTAGTTTTTTCATAAATTAAATTTACCAAGAAACTAAATAATATTTAAGAGGAGTGGACAGTGGACTATCTTCTAGCTTCAAGAAATGGCCCATTCAAATGAGTTGGGCTTTATTGAGCCGGCAGCATTTGGTAGGACAGGCGTTTCATCCCAAAAGCTGCCATTTGTAAAATAAATTCCACCCCCACACGGACACACAAACATAGCTGACCACAAAAACAAAAAAAAGAGATATAAAGGGGACGATCAAGGGTCATTGTGAGGGTGATTATACGCGAGAACTAAGAGAATAGATTCTAGTAGGCGATTAGGGATGGAAATATGTTAGATTAAATTAACTTTTGACCTAAATAGATATGATGTATATTTTAAATATATAGTCTAAATTTGAGCTTATTAATTGATGTAGAATTTTTGTAAGATCTGATCTAATCTTTTTAAAAATTTAACTTGACCTAAAAAATTATTTAGAGGTCTCTTTGATAATGAAACTTTTAAATAGTTTAATAAACCTACTTGTGAATAGATTAAAAGATTTTTTAAATAAATCAAAAAAATTATTTCTAAATAGACCAAATGTTTCTATTATTATTAGGATTTTTGAAATAATAATATAACATAAAATAAAATTTATAAAACTATACTATTTTGTTAAGATATCTTTAAAATAAAATTAATAATATTAACTATAAAATGCAAATTGGTAGACACAGAAGTGCCTAGCAAATGCCTATCAATTTGCTAGTAATAATAATAATAAGAAGAATAATATGCTAGTCCGTTAAGCTTAATAAGATTTTTTTCCATTGTCTATAGTCTAGTTTATCTAATTAGAGTGAGTGGCTTTCAAAAATGTCGTAAATAAATTTATTTATTAAATAAAATAGATTAAAATAAGTCTAATGTGGATTAAATTGCAAGCCTCTCACATGCTGTTTAACCTATTTCACTCTTGCATATAATTAAATTATAGATAGATTAGTAAAATAATAATATAATATACTGACGAGTTGGCAACTCCTTTCGCACCCGATATAAAAGCTCACAAGCCCAGGCGCTGACTTTCGAGTCATACCGTGCGATGCTACCCACCGACACACAGCGATACATTACTGCCTGCGATTACTTTGGTCCAAATTGCAATTCCTTCGGCCTCACCCTCACCACCCTACTAGCGAAAAAATTCATTATTTGCCAAGTGGCAACATGATTCAGTTGAACACCAAATTCAAAATAAATTTTTAAAAGTGCTTTTTATTAGAGTAAATAGAAATTTTAATTTACTAATATCATTTCTATTTTTTTTTCAGATCATTTAATACTTATTGGTTCAACCTTATAAATTGTTATTTATTTTAATGATACTTTTAATATTATAAACAAAGGGTAAAATAACATAAAATATCATCATACGCATAAAAAATCTCAAATTATATTATACAATTTTATTTCATTAATTAACTTTATTTTTGTATTAAAAAAGGCTCAGACGTTTTTTAATTGTTGCATTTCTAAAAAAAATATTATATAAACATAAAATGATACATAAATAAATATATTTGCATAATAATAGTATTGAATTCCATTATTTATATATAAAGATTTGACACTCAAATGAATACATATAATGATTATAATTTAAATAAGTATAAATTTCAATTTTATAAATGTTAAATCAATATATTACTTTTGTTAATAATATAAAATATTTTAATTGACATGTATTGTCAGTGTAAAAAAGTTTTACATAAATATCTTATCATATATATTATCAAATCAGTAAAAAAATTTAATATAATTATCTATTATCTTAAAAATCTTATAAACATCAGTATGTGATTGGATTATAATATAAAATTTTTTTATATTATTAATTTATATTATCAATACATACTAATTACACTAATATAAATCCATTATTAATTAATATCGTATTCAAAATTGATATAAGTACGTCGAAATCCATGCTTATCGAATTGCAATATCACATAATAATTTATTGGTATCTACAAGTATTCATTCCGTTGATTTATAATTATCATTTTTCTAATATATTTTAAATAGATTATTGGTGCATTTATTTCAATTTTTAAAAATAATTTTGAATTTTAAATATATAGCTGAAAATACTGAAAATTAATTTTTTTTTTAAATTATTCTTTTCAGCTTCTACAAAAATATTGAAACATATTTTTTTGAAATTCTAATTAATTTTAAAAAATTATCCAAATATACGAGAATTAATTTTTTTCAATAAAAAAAATAAATTTTTATCAAAAAATCCCAAACAAACACATCTTATATCTATTACCAAAATGACAATTATAAATAGTCGGGTATATATTATCTTCAACAAAATTTTTTCAAAAACAATCTCCATTCATAAATAAATATAATTCCTACATGTTTGACTTCATTTCGGTATAATAAATAGACTTTAGAGCTCACCTTCGACACAGTTGCACCACACACCAACACAAGTACACCACCATATACAACAATGAAAACAAAAATGGTCCTTTCTCCTTTGTTTTTGCTGGCATCTCTAGCCATCCTCCACGTCTCAGCCCAAGGTCCAACGGCGTCGCCGCCACTACCACCCGCCGCAAGGGAGTTCTTGGCAGCCCACAACGAGGCAAGAGCCGCGGTGGGCGTCCAACCCCTACTCTGGAGCCAGCGGCTGGCCAACGCAACTGGCAGGCTCGTCCGGTTCCAGAGGGACCGGATGGCCTGCCAGTTCGCCAACCTGACCGCTGGCAAGTACGGCGCCAACCAGCTGCTGGCTCGCGGTGGCGCCGCGACGCCACGCATGGCGGTGGAGGAGTGGGTGAAGCAGAAGCAATTCTACAACCACGCCAACAACTCGTGCGTCCCCGACCACAGGTGTGGCGTTTACACGCAGGTGGTGTGGAAGAAGTCGGTTATGTTGGGGTGCGCTCAAGCCACGTGCATGAAAGAAGTTGCTAGCTTGACCATTTGTTTCTATGATCCACCTGGGAACTACGTAGGGGAAAGCCCGTACTGATGGCATTCAGTGTGGCTTCTGTTGTATTTTTTGTCTATCTATATGTCTATCAAGTTGTGATTATTGTGTTGTGAATTGTCATGTGATGTTAAATGTAATGTGAGACAGATCTCGTTATTATGATATGGAGATTAGGAATTCGTAGACATATGTAGAATCAAGTAGCATTACACGAGAGTGCATGGATTTTGATGCTTAGTTTAGTCTTGTGAGTTAACTTCCATCTGGAATGGATGTGGTTGAAGTGGATATTAATTAATTTCATGCAACTTTCCAAATTGCTACTTATAATAAACTACTGTTTTTAGTGTTAGTTAACAGATCTTGTTGTCTCTCTCTCAGACACACAAAGAGATTCTGATCTTTTTCGACATTTTAATCTTTTTCGAGGAATAGACTAGTTGGGCCAGAGTCAATGAAACTTCAGCGATCCCCAACTTATGTCTTTTTATATTTACTTGGACCCACCCCAACCAATGTTGAAAATGGTTGTTTTCCCGATTGCGAAGGTAGAAGTCATGAAATTTGTGTTAGCTTAAAGAGTAGCTGTTTTAAGCAATAAGTCATTTGGCTTTGGGACTTGGTGTTTTGTGGGGTTTTCTCCAACTGCAAGGGATTTAACTCTATTGCATCGACCAATTGTACCTGGAGCTGGAGTTCACGTGCACATGGAGGGGACAAAATGTAGATCGCCCCATCAAACACGCAACATATTGTCTCCAAGTGAATATCAACACAGGATTTTTTTTGTAAGCATTGTGAATCCCAAGACATTGTACTGCATGCTATTATCACTTGTGAATCTTTGCAGCATTTTCCTCTGCTTCTGAAATTTTTATGGTGGAATTTCCTAGTTTGTCATTGTTGAACCAGAAAAAATCTATGTACGTTAGACTCATATTTGGATTTGGCTCTAGGCTCATACCTTTGAAAGCAACGTTAGAGACTGAAGCAAAAACCCAAAATACATTTATAGTAGCCCTGCTGCGTGATGTGATTGTAGTAATTTTGGTGATCTCAATGCACCAGCTTTCATTTTCATGTGTTTTAATATTTGTTTTCATCCGTAAGCAAAGGTAATACATGCCCAACACACAAGTCATAATTCACAGAAAATCCAAATGACAATCGATTATTGCACAGATCATTTACACTGCCCACAGCAGAATCTCTCGGGACTTTTGATAGATCACAGATACTACAATCACATGGAAAGACATTGCAGATGCAAAATGCTACACAATGCAATATTAGATTTTGCTATTGCTGGCTACCCTGTCTACTTTGTACAGAAGAATACATATAGCAGACAATGCCGATCTTTTCCCATAGTAAGAAGTAGATTTAACCATGAAATTTGTCTTTGAAGTTGGCAGCCAACTTTGAATCCATCTGTTGAAGTTTCGAAAACTCTCCTGATGTCCCTGAAGTTGGCAAATGACAAATCCAAATGACAATCCCTGAAGTTGGCAAAAGCTGGTTGTGTTAGTCCCTCTACCCGGTCATGTTAGTCCATTGACATTGACTTTTGGCAACTTCAGAGATCTTAGAGGGATTTCCAAATTTTAGGGATAAATTTGAAGTCGGTTGCCAACTTCAGGGACTAATTTGATGGTTTACTTGTAGGAAGTGCCGCTACAAAGCAATCACTTTACCAAATCCTTAGGTATGAGATACCGAAAAGTAAAGTTGTGTGGAATCCATTCTATGCTCTTCCGGGATTTTTCAAGGTGACATTTCTTAACACTCTTTCTTAGGGATTCAGGCAGAGACTGTTGGATCATCTCCATGATACCAGCAGAGCACAAACCCGAGTCCTTGGCGAATGACTCAACAAGCTTTGGTAAAAATATTTTATGGTCCTTTCGTACCCCAAAGGCAGCTCGAATGTACTCTTCCTTGGCAACTTCTAACTCTTGAAGCACTCTCTTTGGTGTATATACACGTACCTGTTCAAAGTTCATTACAAGACAAACAACACACTAAAGTTAGGCACATGAGAAATAGTAATTATTTCGCTACATAGTAGTCCACTCTTGTACAATAAAATCCATGCCAAACATAGTAATATCATTCTTCTAATGTTATAGCACCACCAAGGCAACCATCAAATACGGTATAGTCAAATCCATGCATGAAAACAACCTTTACAAATGATTTAATTCCTAGAAGTTCAGTAGTGTTGTACATAAACTGGATAAGTCTCGATCATATTATTCCATGTCAAAATGATTTAGGCTATGATTTTGTCCATTTGATTTCTGCCAGTGCATAAGGTATTTGCCCAAACAAATATCAAGTATTGATCAAGTAGATATCACCAAGTGTCGAAAAATGGATATGTTACAAATCTAAGTTCACATATATATATAATAATCGGGATTATTACCGCTGGATCAGAATGGTTTCCTGAACAGAGAGCAAAGTGTAGAAGAGGCTCAGCATGCTCAATTGCATATGGTTGTCTTCCATCTCCAGCTCTGAATTTTGTTTTTGAAGAAAAGAACAATCGGAGCCACTGCAAGAGGAAGCAAGTTAGAAGAAGCTCCCATGTAATCACTCAGTATGATTTACAAAACAAATACTTTGCATGTTGAGGAAATAGTTCAAAGATACTTCTTAATGACACTTCCATTATCTCTTCATTTTTCACTTTTTATATGGGAAAGAATAGGGATTGTATGATCCACCTGTCCAGGCCGAGACATCCGGCACCTGAGTATAGTACTCTGTATTGTGTCTGCACTAACTGTATGACCCCCAACATTATATGCAGCCTGCAAAGAGCAAGACTTTGAGCAGGTGAGGCAAAGCAGATAGGCTAAACAGTTTCATCCTTGAATTTGACACTATTGAAGCTACTACCCAGTTTTTACCTTCAACAGAAGAAAGACTCTCTTCACATTGTTTTGTGGAATCCCATAAGCCAAAAATGCCTATTAGAAACCAAAGAAGAGGTTTTAACCCAATTAATCAAGTGACAGAAATGGAAAAAGTATCAAAGGGAAACATAGTTTTGAGAATAATAAATTACATGCATCACCAAAGCATTGTGTATGTTGATCCAGAAAGCTAGCTTCTCCTCATGTTTCAACTTCCCAGGATCTATGTCTTCTAATCGACAAATAAGTGACCTGAAACAACATACAAGTACATGCCCATTATAACTCCAGGAGGCCAAGAATTCCACTCACTATGTACTTTTCACATGAAACCTTCATGAACTAAATCATATATTAATAGACTCACCTGAAATTCTGGAGCAACTGCTCTGTATCACCCAGTTTTGTATTATCTCTGTAAATCCATGATACCTCAACCATGGTGCTATAAGGCCCACTAAACTCCTTGAGCCCTTCCACATGGAAAGGATTGTCTAACCGTACATCGAAAGAGGAATTATTCCTGCAACCTGGACTCCACATATCACCTTGATCTCCAATAGAAAAGGCACTCATTTCTGATGAACTTGGTGATGAAAGGCCAGGATTTGTTGTAGGTGGGTCTGCAAGTTTGCAATATATAGCTGACATGCATTTGACCATGTCCTCAGAGAGCCTATTAGGTGTATCTGGAATATGATCAGATATGCGAGTACCAAGATGTTCTGCCAGACTGATTAAATTTGATGAACCATCAACCATTTGGGCGTACTGCAAAGAATCAACCTAGTCAAAATCCAAAGAAGGCCAACAAGTAGAACCATAAAGTCTGCAACTAATGCTGATATAGTTGTAAAAAGTAATGGACATAACAATACTTCACAATAAAGTGCATATATGTTGTCATGTATACTACTAAAAGGATAAAAGATGTTTGTCAAGAAAGGTATGATTGTGGCCACTTAATGTGGAAGGAGCCAAACCACATTTAAAAGCTGGTAAAAGAGTTTTCATGATAGGTAATTTACCTCCATCATGGACAATGGCTGGGAATGACAGGCACGCAGGGATTTAGACAGAGATTCTGCTGTGGGAGACTCTGTTGTTGTAAATGCTGGACAATGGGATAATGAGGAGTGGCAACGATATACACCAGAGTCTAAAACCTGTTCTTCTGGCTGACTTACATTGTATTCTCTCCCCATAGTCTCAAACTCATGCCCGTTATGTTCCTTTTGTCGAGTATCAAGCTCATGGTCATTGAATTGTACTGCAGAAGATCCTCTCTTGGCCAGGACCTCAGGCATAGAAACTTCAGTGAATCTTGCTCTTGGCATTGTTATTCGAGGAGAATTTACTACTTCCTCCTTGGTGGATGGAGGTACAGAGGATAATTGTTGATCAAATGCTTTACGATACAAGGAGAGAAGATGTTGCTCCAAATACACAACTTCCAACTCTAACAATGCAATTTCCTTAATTAATTCTGTGGTTGGCTGGAGTCACAAAAGCAACAAAATGTGTTAAAAGTTGACAAACAGGTAGCAACACCAGATTGAGAAAGTCTTGAAAGAGATTTAGATTGACAATGGACTCCAAAAGAATGTATATTCATTCAAGGCTGCATAATAATCTTATGATTGCAGACACATACAGGCAAGGAATGAGCCACAAAACTATTCAACCTCAGGCTAGCATGCATTAGGCAAAACTATATATCCGCTTGCAATACCAATGTTCTTTAATTTTTTTAAGAAAGTATACATAAAACAGTCCATCGATCCTGGATATGTCACACCTATTGATAGTTGAATAAAAATTATGATGGCAGAAGCAAATGCACACTTATTTTGCCAAAAGAAGAAGTTCCAACCTTGGGCACTATCATGTCATTCGAATCAACAACAGCAGATGAAGGTCGGTATCCAAGTGCCTTTTCTAATGTGCTTCTGACCTTGAATTGGTCTTGCAGTCTTCTCTCTAATTGTAGAATCTGCAGCAAGATAATTCAAACACAAAATAGACATAGCTATCAGGCAGAAGTATGCTGCAGAAATATGCTGAAGTAGAACATGCAAAAAAAGAATTGTGATGAACAGTTCTGGTATTTTACCTCTTGCTTCAGAGTATGTTGAACATCATTTGTAGGGGTTTGTTTTTCCCTAGAATTACAGCATTCTGTGAGGTACCCAGTATCCTGGAATCAGATCAAAGCCACACTTAAGGCATGAAAATCTCACTTTTAAATAATTGTCCAGAAGTAATTTGTTGTCTCTGTGGACAACAGAGAATTACATTAAACTAGACCAACAATATCACAGGTCACAAATGTACAAGATGGGATTATGTCAAAATGTATGCGTTCCACAAAATCAATTCTCTGTTCACCCATCCCACACTAAACTTTTGGAAATATATTTTCTTATTAAAATTTCTGGCTACCATTGATATTCATGAATTGACACCAACTACCCCCCCCCCCCAAAAAAAAAACCACGGAAAAACAAAAGAAAAAAAAGTAAAGAAAAGAAAAATGCTGACATTTTTTTGGCATCATACATGCCTGACAATGCATTTACAAGAAGCATTACTTTCAAATTCCAAAGTTTAAAAAAATATAGAAAAATGTTATGACAATTTCATGATGAAATAATGGAGACTTGGTCATACCAGCTTAATTCGATAGGAGGCCTCAATATCTGGATTATCCTCCTCAACCTTTTTCTTATCAGGAAAGCTGCCATACAAAGAGAGCAAACAAAGTTAAGATGTCACTACTCATTAGTTGATATCTGGATCTGAACTTTATTTGGAGGTGCTCTTTACGGAACCCAAGCTACATTCATGAACTCCCAGTTCTTCCCCTTTCTAAGAGGCATGAAGAATGAACCTTCAGTTTAAGTTTCAACCAGGAACCCCATTCTCGCCAAAGGCACTCAAATGAGTATAGACACTAAGTAAAACTAGACCTCAAGGGACAAAGAATGAATAATTGCAAAAGACAGTGATACAATTGTGAAAGCCCTTATTACCTCTCTTGCATGGATTAGTGCAGGGTCATAAATGAACCCCTCTTAAGCAACAGGAGAAGCTAAACATAAGGAATAGAGGGGGCACCTCTTTGAACGCTTGTGCCTTGGAACCAACCTCTGTCCCAGCATTTTATTTTCTCCAACCCCTTCAAGCCCCATGCCTAAAGTAAAAACCATCCAAAATCAAGAGTTATTTCCAGTGAACCAAATATATATTTTGTCCAACAGAAATTAACACAGCAACTATGGGAAAAAAAAAAAAAAAAAAGTGAAAAAAACAAAGCAACATAGAATTGGCATCCTACCCAGGAACTTAAGAAGCAAGAACTCAGAAAGAGAGAAAACACTTCCAGAAATGAGCCAAAAACACTAGTCCAGAAACCAAACTAACCACAAGAGCACTACAAACTAGATTCCAAGACTTAGACTACTTGTCTTGCTGGATTTCAGGTTCCTTGCAGGAAGTACCCTCAAAGGGATCATTTGCTTTGCTGCTAACACGGTTTAGACATAAACACAACTGCAATATGGTGGCTATGCATAAATTAAGTCACACAATTGCGGAGAAAAGGTAAGCCTTTTGACCAATGAGCCTTACTCTTTTGACTCTTCCAAGTTGTTAGTGCTAAAATTGTGTTGTGCTTTAACTATGCTGCTGCTAGCCTTTTGTAAAGGATGGCCTTTTTGCCATTGCCTTGAAAGGAGGGAAGCAGTTCGTGGGCTTTGGGTTGAAGCAGCATTGGCATTGCAGCAAAGTCTTTTATAGAAACGGTGACTTTACTTTAGCAATGGTAGACCAGGGCAAATGTCAAAACGTCCAAAAGGGGGCAATTCTCTCCCTGTAAAGTTTCTTGAGATCAGAGATCCAAGGTCACTCGAGAGAAGGAGAAAATAAGTAGTGGCTTAATGCTGAGTTTGTTTGTACGCTTATAAATAACTAGACTTAGACCCCCTCTATTGTACGGATAGATAAGGTGATGGCAATGAAGCTAATATATAAATTGTTTAATAGGTGTTGTCTAAATAATTTAAAATAAAATAATTATATAATAAGAGGAAAATATAATTTATTTATGGTTAATTTCTAGTTTGGTAATATAATTAAAATAAAAAAATATTTTTTTAGTGACTATTTAGAATATATTAAAATCATATGAATTATTATGAAATATCTGAGTTTCACCTTCTTGATGTTATTTTTGTATTGATTATTTTTTGCATTGCCTCATTTGCTCTCATTTTCCTTTGTTCAATTAAGTTGCTTACAAGTTGTGTTCAAGCGAATAGATAAAATGGTTGTAATAAAACCAACATATGAATTGTTAGTAGATGTCATCAACATAATTTAAAGTGAAATAATTATATAATAAAAAGAAAATGCTATATATTTATGATTAATTTATAATTTGGTAATATAAGTAAAAATAAAGGAATGTGCCTCTATTGACCATTTGGAATATATTAAAGTCATATAGATTTTTTATATTTAATAGAGTTTTATCATTTTGATATTGTCTTTGTGTTTATTCTTCTCTATATTATCTTCTTTATTACTATGAATTTTTTCAATTAAGTTACTTATAGGTTGTATTTATTTGATGTCAATACCATCATAGAAATTAGAGGGATGAAAAAAACTATTATTCATTATGACACGACTAATAGGAGAATGAAATGGAAGAATATAAATATAAGAATTAGAGAGTTGTTAACTTGTGTTTAAAAAAATAATGATTAATGTTTATTTAGTTGTATAGCTGTAAGTATGCCTTAATTCTTCGTGTAACTGTTGGTGATAGTAAATTAAAACGGTAATAGAATATATAAATTCACTTAAATGAGCAATATGGAAGCGATAGTTTAGAAGTTACATATGGACTAATATATTGGTGTGACAATATATGAGATATTTGAGGTGTCAACTTTTTAGCGTGGCATAACTTGGCGCTCAGAATTAATATATTATAAATAGATAATTATTTTCATGAGAGTAAGGATAACAAATGTTGTCCTTTTGGTACATGCTAAGCAAAGCATTTGAGAATTGAATAAAAGTAATGGTAAGTGGTATTGCTTTCACCCTATTATTTTTTTATATATGACTCCTCAATATAAGACACACACTTAAAAAATTATATCCAAATAATATTTTTCATTTATTTATAAATCCCTTACAAATAAAACTTTATATGTACCAAACTTAATTTTTTTGTGAATTGTATTTAATAATAGTAGTAAAGGTAACGCTCATTGATTTTAGACTACTGGTACATGGACATTTAGTTTTTACATTTGATTAATGATGCATAAATTTTTAATTTGTATAATATTAAGGGAGAATTATTATTTTGACTCTTAAAAAATTAATATATTGATAAATTAATCCATGAAAGATATTTAATTATCCTGTGATACCCCAATGATTAACCCTCAAATAAATTAGTTCCTAAAAAATTAATATGCTGATAAAATGGTATGCAAAAAACCAATATAATGACAAATTATTTCTTAAAATTTTTTTTATTAATATTAATAAAACTTGTTAATAATAACAGAATTTGTCATTAAAATATCACATATTAATAAAATATTTTTTTAAAATTAATTTATCAATAAATTAGTCTTTTAAGGACTCAAATAGCAGTTCTTTTTTTTTTTATATATATAATTTATTGGCAAAGCTTCTCACAAAAGATGGGAGAAGCCAAAATAGACAGGACACATTACTATATATGAGAAGACTAAACAAGCATATATATTAGTATAAAAGACAGATTGAAAGTCTACACCAATTCCTATAACTTAGCCATACCCCCACAAATAACTTTGGTCCATAAATTCAAACAACTAACAAGGACACCAAAGACTGTCTTAATACAGCATCAACCTAATAATCCGCAAGAACAAGCACCAACTTAAGAACTAGCAGTTCTTCCTCGTACTTATATATATTACGCTCTCTGCTCTCGATGGGCTCTCGATGGGAAGCAAGCGGGAGTTGGTGACTGTCCGTCCACCCTTTGTCTCATTTTGCATCGCTTCTTTAATTATTAAGCCAGCTGATTTGATGGAACGTAATCAAGAGAAAAGAGAAAATGGAAATAAGATTAGATAGTAGTTAATTTTTGGTTCAAGTGATACATTTTGGCTGTGCTAATAGGGGTACCATTTATTTCCTCGGGTAAAGTGGATTAATCGGCACACAGTGTTAGAGAAGGCTCTTAGACTGATTCGAATTCTTTCATATTTGGAGTGGTACTTGTCAGGTCCATTTGATGTGTATCATGAAAAAGGCACTTTCTTTGTATAGAGTTCCTGCTAGAGTCCACTGAAGCTTTCGCAGATTATAACCAATAATAATGAGGATAGGAAACAAGTGACTAGGTAACAAAATACTGGGTTGCAAGAAAGAAAAGCAAGGATATACCTCAAAAGGGATGAAAGCTAAGGGGTAAAGGACGTTGGACGCTTGAAAGGAATAGAGGTTTTGTGGGGTTTCCCTTTGTCTAAATGTCTTTTGGGGCAATTAGGAGATGCCCACATTGTCTTTCAGCGTCAAAGAGAGTAACGTTTGTCACAGAATCCACAAATATAATATGTTAATATGAGGCTTGACCTTTGCCAAAACCAATACAGCAAAAAGAAAAGGATGGGAGTGCCGTAAGGTGGCCAGTTCCCCCTTTTTGTCGTCACGCAAACCTAACTGAGGAAAAAAGTTTCTTTTTCCGCTGCACACTTGCTGAGAGCCTGAGACAGAGAAAAAGAGGAATGAAAAAGGGAGCGGAAGAACTCAGGATTCAGGAAAAGCTGAAGCTAGGGGAGAGAAAAAAATAACAAAGGAATGAATTCTTTAGCAAAACCTAACTCAGGACTCACATGCTTTATTATTATCTAATGCAGATAGATCTAAGTAAATAGATGAAGATTGTTTTGATTGAAAAAAAAAAAAATAGTGACCATAGTGTATAAAGTATAAGGGAGTTCCTTTAATATCTATGATCGTTTTAAGGATACTAGTATTTTTTACTGATAATTAGCTATTATAACTATGTCCAAAAGTTTATCTATTTTATATTTTAATTTTGTTTTAAGAAAGCATATGTAATTTAACATTAACCACTAATTCTTACAAGGTGTCTGTACTCTTAAAAAAGTTGAGAGTACCGGAATACACCCCGAGTATAAATAAAATATGGAATACGAATATAATATAACAAAGTTATTACGAGTATGCAGTAAATTATAAAAATTATAAAATATAACACAGTTGTGATGTAACATATATAATTAACATAGAATTAGCATAAAAAAACAAATATTAAACGAAAAGAAAAACAATATTTTAAAAGTTAATAGATTTTTATAAATCAAAGGCACCCTCAATTGTTGGGTTGGTGAATGCAAATTTGTTTCATCTTATCTCATATAAACATAGATATTTAATAAAATCAGTTTTGGGTTATTTGTAGTGAGTTCTATTTAATTATCACTGAGCTGTACAAATTGAAAGCCAAGCTAGCATCAAGCTTCTATTATTTTTTTCATTGAAATTTTAATTCATTCAAAATTTTGAACCTTGGACAAGAAAAGCTATAGACAGACCAGTAAACTTCTTGGATAATTTTATCACTGCTGAAGCGTTGATTGCTCAAACGTCAGCTATTTTCCTGATAAAGGAGATTATGTATAACATATGGCCTTAAAGAAAATGACAAAGTATTTTAACATCTGAACTTCATTTTTTTCCATTATAAAAATGTAGACAAAGTGACAAAATTTGAAAAAAGCCTTGTTAAGTTGTTCTCTCATGGACCGAGAAACAACAAAACAAAAATGCAGGGTTCTTCTTTGGACACATTTGATATTTTAAGCTTCGCTACATAGTTGAAATCTCTGGTCTCAAAAAATAAACAAATGAAACTTCTATTTTTTCTTATCGTCGAAATTTCATACAACTCGGAAGAACGATTTTCAATGCCAGAAAATACCAATATAGCAAGAGAAATATGTGTATTATATGGTTTGAGACCAACTAAGGGGATCGATTTTCAAATCAATCTGACAGACATGCTTCCTAGATCCATGTAACCATCTACAATATCCAACAACACTCTTGATTGAGATTTACAAAAATACTGACACCCCTATACTAAGGATCTAAGTTCCTCATAGTTCTCTTTGTAACTCAGATTCTCTTTACAAAAAAATCGATGAAATCAGTAAACACAAAATTAGCTTAAGTGAACATGCTTAAATGAAAAAAAACTAATGTTTTACATAAACATTTTAGTCTTTTGAAAGCTTCCAGAATGCAGGCATTGCTAATATAGGATTTTAATTGAAAAAATGATTTTGCTGAGTCATTAGCAAAGATATTTAATTTAAGAGATGGCTAAACAATTTTGTATGAATTGATAAAAGACGACAAATTAGAAGTTATTTGATATGTATGTAAATTCAAAAGAAGCTTGGAGGGCTTCCATAGCAGTGGCAGTCTGAAGAGTACTGGTCCTTGTAACTTGTGATCTTTTGTCGTTGTTCTTACTTCCTAGCCATATTATAATAGCTTGTATTCGTTTGTTTGCATATGGGACCAAAATAATTTTGAAATAACATCGTTTAAAGCAAATCGAAATTGGCTTTCATATCAACTTGAGGCACGAAAGCGCCTTGTACTGCATGACTAACACGGAGACACTAGCTAGTGGAACCGTGAAAAAAGTTGTGTTGTACTGTTGGTTATTTCATATTTATCTTCGTTTTTTGAATTTTGGAAATTTTAGTCTCTTTTATAAGCCTTTTTTGTTACCATGTTGGTAAAATTTTCACTTGGCATCCGTGTACTTCATGGCACTTTGCGATCATTATCACGACGAATCAGAAGCGACTTTTCAACTTATAAAAGTAGTACATCTGTGGCTTCAATCATAAGAGCACGAAGTGACCAAAAATCAACGTTATTGTTTCCAAAATGTGAATCAGAAACTGGCTGGTGCAGCGTCATAAATCTGCTAGGAAATTTAAAGGGGTGTCTGATCTGATAAGTGTACATGCCTCGAGTTGGCAACACCGAAATCCACATATTGGTGTCCATTAGCTAAACGTGTTGGAGAGGGCAGAGAGGGACAGTGTGTATGTGATGGTGGGTATAACTGGAAGGCTAATGTGGACTCATATTGGTTTTGGTTTGGGGTTTGGGAAGGCTTACAAGAATCCCAATTGTGGGACAGAAAAGTGAAATTTCCAAGGACGTTTGGACAAGCCAGTCAATGCCAATCATATGTACCGAGCAAAAGGCGTCTGTCTCTTCCCTACTGTCCCCACTTTCTCTCTCTAAAGATGGTCCATGATCCATAAGTTAATAGGTGCATATACCTCCTCCAAGTGTCCTAATCTAGTGGTTGAAAGTTCATGCCTAAGAAAATTCAATATTCTTCCATACTTATATCTTTATTAGTAATCAACACATTTTTTTTTCTTAGCTTAAAAAAAAAGGCAAGAAGTTAGTGTCCAGGATCAAAGGTATGTTTTTGCACTCGTCGAGTACTTATAAGTGTACTTACAGATTAACCATCTATAAGAAAACCTAAGAATCAAATCTAAATTACGGTAATATATAAGTGAAAGGCTGATTAAATGAGTCAATCTCAGTTGGTTGGCAATTAACAAGTCTCTTTGCCTAAGTAAACCACTCCAAATTAAAGCTAGCATGGAAATGAATTTTTGGCCATGAAATTGCAAGAAAATAAAAAAGAAAAATAGTAGACAGGTCTTCTGCTAATGGAGATATTTGACAAAAGGGTCCGACAACATCGTGGATCCACAGGCTTTACCTTTAGTCACAGTCTAGTGAAGAAGATGGCGCCGAACATCATCCAGGAATCACCTTGTTCTCTCCTCTAACGCTTTTTCTTTTTCTTTTCTCTTTTTCTCTTTACTTTTCTTTTCAGTTTTCATCACACATCTTTCCCCCAAATTCTCAGGTTGGTTACCCGTATAACTGTAGTTCTTGCATTGACAGCACGCATACACGCACCTTCCCCATAAATTTATTGATCGGTGCAATTAAAGTATTTGACTTTTACTATGACAATCCTTGATTGCTGCATCAAAACTATGAACTATTAAGTTCATCTTAGTAAAACCATGCAGGTAACATGATGCTTAATGTTTCCTACAACTCTACCCCAATCATTGCGCTAGCTGTTCTCAACATATATAAAGAACAAATGTTAAACCGCACTCTTAATTGTTATAATCAGCATTGAAGAGATAAATGAACATCAGGATGTTGAAAAAGTAAGCGGCTAAAAGACGAGAAAAGAGTCAAGTGATTCATTCTGTGATTAATCCTTAATTAAAGAAAGTGGAATATAATCTCCTTAACTTTCAAGTCTTTTTAAGCAGATAGTGTCTTTTCCCTTTTAGTAATTTTAACTCTCCTAAAAAGGAAGAAGGCAAATAGAATAAAGCGTTCACAAAAAAGAAATAGGATATTGCTCATTCATGTGGAGGAAATACCCCATGTATAATGACAAGAATTAGCATCCCATCCCACTTGAGCTAGATCTATTCGTAGGAAGGAAAAAATACAGCAAGTTAAGCCGGTGTGTGCTAGCATACTCATAAACACAATGCGAGAGGAGAAAGAAATTAAATTTGAACCGTTGATCATTTTCTTCATTTAATTTTAATTTTACAATAATAAATCAATGGCTGAAAGTTTTTTTTTTTTTTTTTGGTCGTGAATGGCTGAAAGTTTAAGAACATTGTATGTGCTCTCACATTTTTTACGGACATGTTAGCAAAGCCCGGTTAAGCCCGTCCATTGAACCATTAAGAGTAGAATAATACAATGCACATACAGCTAAGTCAAACACAACATCCATCAAAAGAACTTGACTTTGAGCAGTTAGTGGGGTTGATCATGTGACAACCAAACCCAACTATAATCTGACATAAACATAATACAACTTTACAACATGTTAGTTACTAGTTAGAGCTACCTATCCCACTTCTTAAACAACATGATTCCGTAATTAAGTTAAACTGAATCCAAACAACTGAAGCAGCTAGGTCAGTTGGTGCTAAAGAGGAGAATATACCAAAACAACTTCAACAAAACAAGTCCAAAGGACCACAACAACCACAACTAACTAAACACATCCCAGCAACTACACTTCGAAGTACAAAAAAAAAAAAGTTCCTATTTGAGTAGGCAAGGTAGCATTCGCAGAAGACGAGACTTGATTAGGAGTATAATGTATATTTATAATATTTAACGTGCGTATTGATAATGGTTGGGATCCGTATGATTGTGTGTTTAATGCTTGGTTTATGGATTGTATCTTCCTTAAGATAAAGATACAGATGGATAACGTAAGCTACTAACATTCACATTTATATAATCACACTCTTTTTTAATTGTTTAATTGTTTAATTTCTTAACATGACCTTCAATAATTTATCTTTTGATAAATCAAACATTATATTGCTTATGCTTTAATATATATTATTTAAATTAATATAACACTTATTATTTTTCAATTAGTTTTTATTAATATAAATCAAACTATTAATTATATTATGTTATATATTATTTTAATTTTATCTTTGTTTTTAAGTACTTTTTATTTCTAATTTATTTCATTATATTAAAAATATTTTTATTTCTTTTTTTCATGAATAAAATTAATATCAAATATTCATAGGTGAATCACTTTCATCAAATTATATTTGAATAAAAAAAAGTCTTTTAATATATTTATATTTTTAATCTTCTTATTTTTATTTTCAAAATTACATTGAATACTTTCAAATATGAAAAAAAGAAATTAAAGTTTACTTTTTGTAACATGTAAATTAAATATAAAAAATTACACTTGAAGAATTTAAGTAATTGTTAAAAACATATTAAAATAATTTACATCCTTAAATTAAATTTTTTTATTAAATTCAAGATTTATTAATATCAATTTTTTCATCTATGTAGATAGTCAATAATTTCTTATGTCCTAGATAATTTCATTACATCCTAAATGTTTAATTTATTGATTAAAGTTTTTTTTATCAAACCACTATTTCTCATAAATTTTTAAATATAAAAAAAGTTGTTGTAAAAATTATTGTATTCAAAACTCATTATTTTTTGATATTTTCAGTTATGTATTTACACTTTATAAATATTAAAAAGGTAAGATATTATAAACAAAAAAAAAATATAAAAACGATTACTATACAGATAAAATTATCTAGATAGATAATGTGAATGTAAAAGGGAGAAGAATCCAATATAATGCATGACTTGCCATAGTAAATGATGAAGAACAAGAAGAAGGGAGAACTGAAGTATAGAAAGCAAAGTGAATCAAAAGAGGAACAAGAAGATGAGAATTGGGTTTTAAGGATTTGAGAAGGAGGAATATGAAGATAGATATCAATTTAAACTCTTCATAATTCTTAAGGAACTATTTTGTTCTGTTATTTGTCGATGTAGCACAAAATGGATCACATCAATGTTCTAATAGGCCATGTTATCATGTTAACAGGTCACACTAACATTTTTAATGAATTAACTTAATTGTTCAATGTTTTTAATTGTGAGAGGGTGGTTTCTATGGTACCCTCCCTTAAATAAGGGGTTTTGTACCCATTCTATTTGGCCCAATATAATTTTACCATTTGTTAAGCTTTTATACATAAGCAGTGATTTATCACAACATTAGAATTTAAATTTAGACTTAGTTCATTTTTTTCTTTCAAATTTACCCCAAGGTGTTTTTTTTAAATCAAAAACTTTTTATTTCCAAATGTTAGATTAAGTTAGGAGTCTTCATCTCCAAACACCTAAACTATTCTCCCCTAAATCATAAACCCCAAAATTGATGGCCATAACATATATACTGGGCATTACAGATTAGGTGTTGATTGTTTCACACGTACCAGAGGGGCTTGAGCTTATCAAACCTTCACATGGCTTGTATTGGTTTATGAAAAGTTCATACAACCAGCATCCCATTAGCATCATCATTCCCTGTTCTCCAAGAATGATCTTTTTCACTTTGAGGCTTCTCATGGTGCTTATGATTAGATGCATTAGATTTCTTAGTAATCATATTTGAAGAGAGATCATTAGCCATGTCAAATGAATTTAGGTGTACAATACGTGCTTAAGTTCTGGTGCAAAGATCTCAATTGATTTTCTTAGATGAATGTGTCTAGGGTTTATAATTAGGGGAGAATAATTAGGGTTCTTCTGATCTTTTGTTAAGGTTCTTGCAATTTTAAAAATAAAACTTGTTTAGATGTTTGGAGATAAAGATAGCTAACATAATCTAATGTTTGAGAATAAAAAGTTTTCAATTTACAAAATACACCCAGAGGTAAACTTGAAAAAAAAAATGAAGTGAGTTTAAATATAAATTCTAATATTGTGACAAGTCACTGTATATGTGTCAAAAAATTTAACAAATGGTAAAATTGTATTATGCTAATTAGGAAGGGCATCAAATCCTTTATTTTAGGGAGGGTACTATAGAAATCACCTCTACTAGTTTCTCTAAAATATATCTAGTGATCTTTCATACCCAAATTAACAAAAATATTCAATCTCATAATTTTTTATAAAAATATTAGATTAAATTTTTATATAACAATAAAAATTTAATAAAAATACTTTGGAGGATGAATTCAATATTTACTTTGCACATTTTTTATACTTTTTTGTTGTAATATTATTTAAAAAATTTATGAGAAGAAGATTTGATAAATTTTTATGAAATTAATTTCTATATATAGACGTTGTAAAATAATTTTATATTATCAGCCAATAAAAATATAAAAAAATAAAAAAATAAATCATCGTGGATAGTTATTATACAAGATAATTATTCTCTATAATTTTTCACTTTCTTATAATTCTATTAGTTAATAGTATAAAATTATTTTATATTATTAGTATATAAAATTTATTCTTAATTTTTATTAACAAGTCAAATTGTGAATTAAAAAAGATAGTGTTTAATAACCTCAACACTTGAATTCATCATAAAATAAATAAAATAATTTAGATGCCACTTATATTTAATATTATAATAATATAAATAGTTTAGATGCTAAATCAATCCTTACGTTACATTTTTTTTAAGATATAGTATTTTGTATACTTTATAGTGTAATATGATTTTGAAAAATGTATAAGAAGAAAATTTGATAAATTTCTATCAATATATGAAACTTTTGAATTCAAAAGAATAGTTTATATATATATATATATATATATATATATATATATATATATATATATATTAAGAATCTATAATATTTTTTAAGGATTTAAAAGAAAAACTTAAAATCATGTGAACTTGATACTTACGGTTTAAATTTATGTTAAATAATTAAATTTATAAATTTATAAAATATTTAATTGTCTCAAAAAAATTTAAAAATCAAGAGTAATAATAAAAAATTGTAAGAATATTAACAATTTAAATAAAATTAGGAGTTATAATAAAAAATAATTTTAAACAATTAGATTAGTTATCAAATAAAGAAAAGTATTTTTGACAAATTAAATAAAGTTTAATTCAATAGGAATGATAACAAACAAATAGAAATAACAATTGAACCCCTTAAAAGTATAAAAATTATTATACATTAAAAACATGTGAAGTAAAGATTGACTCCAGACTATTTTCATAATAATGATAATAAATATAGAACACATCTAATTTATTTTATTATTTTTGTTACTTAAAAATTTAGTTAACATTTTTTTTTATGAAAAATTATAAAGTTGAACATTTTTGTTAATTATGAAAGATAATGTAGAGAATTTTAGAGAAATTAGTAAATAGAATTATTGAGTGGAAGTGGCAATAGTTATTCCCTTTCAAAAGGTGTAAATCGACCATTTTATTAACTTTTTCATCATTAGTTAACAAAAATAATGCCTACTCAAAAAAATTTAGGGTATTGGGTTATACGTTAGAAAAGTTTAGGAGGTTGATTTACACATAATTTAAAATTCAAATGGTATAGTACACTTATTTTGACTAAAATACATATTTAGGAAAGTTCAAGGGTTGATATGCACTTTTGTAAAATATAAGGAATAAAGTGCATATAGTCTATAGTTCAAGAGAATAATATATTTTTTTTTCCCATTTGATATTACTATTATTTGTGAAAAATAAGAAAAAAAGTAAAACATATTGTTTAATTGAATAAATTAGAAGTAAAAAATAATTTAAAAAGAAAAGAAAAAGAAAATGTTTAAATATGTTTTGAATCTCTATAAATTTGGATCATTTTGGTTTTAGTCCCTTTAAAATTTTTGTTATGGTTTTGGTCTCTTTTTTCCATTATTAAGGCTTTGGTCTCCACTGTTTAGATCTAACATTAAGTGGTAATATTTATAAGGGCCAAAAGAATATTCAAAAAATATTTATAAGGTCTACAAACAAAATTTCCAATATTTGTAGGAGTAAACGTATATTCTAAAATATTTATAAAAGTTAAAATTTAGAATGATAGAGATAAAAATTTTAAAGGGATCAAAATTAAAATGACCTATATTTATATAGACTAAATATATATCGAAGCAAAAAAACAAAATATTGTGTTTGATTTGTATTAATAAAACTAATTAAAAATGAATATTATATTTAGAAGAGATAGGTATTTAAACCTAAGCAATGAAAAGTTTTATTTATTGAAGAGATAAATTAATGAGAGTTATTTTTTAAAAAAAAAAAATCAAAGTTTTGAACATAAGAGAGAGTGAATAGACGAATAAAAAGTGTCAATAGCCCCATCTTATTAATTAATAGATAACTAACATCATTAATTAATAATTTTCATTTATCATGATTGATGTGCGTTTGGCCTAATACACCTAACTGCATTATGCAACCTAACAATTAAGCTCATATACAAAATAATTTTAAAATAATAGGTAATAATTTATTTTTATTTTTATTATTTTATATTAATTCAAATGTTTGCTTATACATATATCTATAGTGTGATTTGTCACCAAAAATATGAAATAATGAATCTTTTTACGAAAGGCGTAATCTTAATATTCTATAAAGCAAACAAAATATATAAAGACTAATGTTGACTCATGGGCCGATTGATCTTTCCTACCGACCTACATTACGATTGTCGAAGGCCTACTTTTGGCTAAGCAATATCCTCTTCCCTGCTTCTGACCTCCAACCTTTACATGCCCCAATACAAGGGTCTATCTGATTAATCGATCCTTATAGGCCCTACCACAAGGGGGCATACATTATCGCATTTATTTATATTTACATCCTTAACGAAATCCTTTCCTCCACCCCAATCCAATAGATAATTCTTCCTTTGGCCCCTTCCCTTAATCAAAATGGCGCCAAATCTATATTCCTTCCTTCCATACGAGAAGGTTAAGACATTCCAAGTCTCAACACTAGCCTAGCCTACCCTGCCTTAAAGCACAAGACCAGAACATTTTGGTGTCGTCTGTGGGGAAAGTAAAACCTCTTCCACTCTACTCTCAATATTGCAAGTGGCACATGGGTAGCTATTTTTCATGGTAGATATGCACAACACATAGTACTCTCAAAATCCTAACCTTCACAACCCCACCTAGTGAAACATTGCCCACAACCATAGGACCAAAAACACCTCTATCCTTGCTACCACCCCAAAGTAAGATCTCATTGGAAACATGGATGTAAACCCCAACCTTGACCCTAACACCAGCATTCCCAACCCTATTGTTGATGTTATTCTTAGAACCTTACAAGATATCTAGCAACAGATTGACCACTTGCAAAACAACAACTAGAACTTTGATGATCATGCAGAGTCTCAGCCTCTCATGACCTTACTCACCACTCAAGTCATCCTAGCTACACACAATCAGCAACCAGCCATCACCCTGGTCATCCGTTCACCGAGTTCATCATGTTTGAACCCATACCTTTGTCTTACCGACCTCCGATTCACTTGAAGCTTTACGATGGGACCACTAACCCAAAAAGCCATATTGATGCATTCAAGAATGCAACGCTCATCTCTGGTAACTCGGATGCTATGCGTTGCAAAGCCTTTCCAACCACACTAAGTAAAGCTACCCAGCAGTGGTTCTCCTCTCTGCTCCCCTGATCAATTCGGGATTACTCTGAGCTCATGGAGAAATTTTTGAACTATTTCACTGCTAGCTGTGCCTATCGAAAAGTTGTGGGCAACCTCTACAGCCTCAACCAAGGAGATTTTGAATCTCTCAAAGACTTAATTAGAAGATTTAATAGGGAGACTGCCCAAATAAGAAACCTCAATCAGGAAGTCGCATTGTATGCCTTTACCCAAGCTCTGAAACCCAATCCATTTGCTGAATCCTTAGACGTTTCTCTAGTAGAGACCCTGGATGAGCTCTGCACTCAGGCTGCAAGTTACATCAGAGCGGAGGAAGGAGGTGAGGATAAAAAAAGGGTAAGAAAGGATCAAAAGACCCCTATGAGGCAAGCTAAGGCTGTTGACCAACGAGGAGAAGCATTGAACTGGAGGTACCAGCCACAATCAAAGAGACATGATTGGAACAGATACTTTGAAAATAGAGCCCCTCCTCCTCCATCAATTTACCATATCTTCACACCGTTCAATACTCCGAAAGAGACGATCCTTTGGGAGATATTTGTTAGCGGACAAATCTCTTTGTCTCCAGCCCCTAAGTTCCAACCCAACTATGTTGACAAGAGAAAACTATGTGAATACCATCGAATGTTCAGACATACAACAGAGGAATGTACAAGGCTGAGGGACCTTCAAAAAAGTCCAGTAAGAAGCTGAAGGCTGGAAAGATACACCTAGAGAGGCAACCAATGGTGGCACCAACAACCTCCCTACCTAACTCAGTAGATCCTCAAAGAACAACCCCTGAGACGGCCTAGATTGGAAGTTGAGTCGGGTGAGCCCCATAGCGAGAATCCTCCTGTCTGAGGAGTAATCAATATTATTGCTGGGGCCTTCGCTAGGGGAGGACAAGCCATGTCAGCTGGAAGAAATCAAGCAATCATGAGGGTTGGGAACACTTTGCCAAACTAGCCAACTCCTTCTATTCCCATCACTTTTTCTGATGACAACTTCCGAGGAGCCGATGCCAATCAGGATGACCCTATGGTTATCAAGGTGATAATTGCAAGCTTTGAAGTGCAAAGGGTGCTAATAGATCGAGGTAGTTTGGCTGCTATAATATTCATTGATATATTCAACAAGCTTGGTATGCCGATGAAGGAAGTTGCTCCGTTCCACAGTGCCCTTGTGGAATTCGTCGGAGAGAATGTTTGGATGAGGAGACATATAGAGCTGCTAATGACTTTTGCTAACGCTTAGACAATCCTAGTTAAATTCCTAATAGTAGAGCGGGTAAGTCCATACAATGCGATCCTAGGAAGACCTTCCCTCAATAAATTGGGGGTGATTTTGTTCACTTTTCATCTAACGATGAAGTTCCTATTTCTCAATGGCCAAGTTAGGGCTATTCATGCTGATCAGAGAAAAGCAAGACAATGTTATGTGGATTGTCTAAGGATTAAGAAGGGAGAGAGCATCCTCCTCTTTGATTGTGTTAAGGAGGGAGAAGCAAGAAAATAGGGAGAAGCAAGATAGTGTTATGTGGATTGTTTTAAGCATAAGTAGGATTGACAACAACCCCCTTTTCTTTGATTTTTATCTCTTACTCTCTGTGCTTTGTTTTCTTCCCTTCTTTTATTTTTTCTTGCCTAGGAGCCCCATTCTTTCTAACTAGTATTTACTTCTTTTGTATCTGTTCTCCTCTTTTTCCTCGATGTTTTCTTTTTTTCTCTCTCTTATCTTTTGTATCTATGTTTTTTCTCTTATCTTTTGTGTGTGTCTCCCTCCTTTTGATTGCAAAGAAGTTGCTTTTATAATGCAAGAACCTAAGCAAGTTGCACGGCAAATGGCGAGCTATTGCACAAGAGCGCAAGCTTACCACTTGGATCCACTTATACATTCCTGTACCCTCGTAGCTTCGAACATATTATAATCATAATTAGATTTGAGGACTTCATCTCCTCTTTGATGGACCAAGAAGCCAAGGCTCTAAAAAGAGAAAGGAAGAGCATCTGTCAAGTAGTCTTGAAGAATGTTGGAGTTATTAGAAGTCCCAGAATGAACCCTCTTTAGCCAGGAGGGTGTGTTTATAGCTGGAGGAGGAGTGCTTTTGAGAGCTCTCCTCTACATAGATGATGTTCTTGGAGGTTCTCTTTTCTACCCCGTTTAATAACAAGGGATTGGGAGTCAGAAGCCTTCTCGAGTTGTCCCCAATAGGCTTAGAAATGGCCCTTGGGGAACCAACCTAAGCAACCTGTACTCGACGATAGGCGAAGGTGGCCTGAAGAGAATCCTTGGACATTTTAGGGGTCCTTTCTCCTGCAAAAGAAGAACCAAGGAATAAAGTCAAGAAAATAGTTATAATGAAAATATCAAAAGGAAAACTACAAAGAAAACTTACTGAGGTGTTTGAGCACCTCAGGCCTCTTAGTGTCCTATTTTAACAAGTCGGTGCAAGAAATGAACTTCTTGTTGGACAAATGCTCGGAAAAGAAGTCAAGAATAACTTGGTCATATGTGGGGAGGCTGTGAAAATCTATACTAAGGATCCTCTTTGGACATTTATTCCAGTAGCGACGGAACTTTACATGACCTTTCTCATCCAAAAAGAAAGGGTACTCAAGCTCAAAAGCTTTGACTCTAAGGAATTAGTCTTTAAAATGTTTGAAATTGGAGGTGAAGAGTTCGAGTGTCCTCATCCTAGGCTAACTACTAAGGGAAACATATTTCCCTTTTTCAACATCCTTTACTTGGAATAAGGAAAACAAGACCCTAATGGTCGGAATGGCAACTAGGAATTTCATCAAGATCTCAAAAGATCGGATAAATACCCAACTATTGGGATGAAGTTGGGTGGGGGCTACATTTATAAAATTGAGGCATTCGACCTCAAAAATAGTAAAGGGAAGTTTGACACCAAGAATTGAAAAGAAGATGTCATAAACAAAAAAGAAGGTAGGCTCTTTATCATCGAACAATTTGGCTATATGGCAAGCTTGGTCACTAGACCTACAGGGAAAACATTCAACAAAATGCCCTTTCCTGGGGCAAATTATCCTATAGTCCCTACGAAAATGGTCTAAAATCTACTTATTGGTATAAAGAGAGTAAGCATTTTTGACCTTGTCTATAACCCAAAAATAATAGTCTGATGGTCCTTTTTATGTAGAACTTGTATCTTTAACAACTCGAGAGGCATTTTCCAAAGAATCTCTTTCCATCTAGAACAAGACACAATCGAAATCAAAGGCTTGGAACAACATTTAGAAATTATAAATTGCATGGAAAAATAAAGAAATACTAGTGAATATAATAGGGAGAAGAGACACGAATCATCTACTACCCTAGGGTACCAACAATAACTTACAGAGAGCTACTTGGAAACTAAGAAAAAGGGAAAGAAGAAGAGGAGACAAGACACCTACTTGAGAATTCTTGAAAAAAAGAAGAAATGATGATGGATTACTGGAATGGGAATGGACCTTGCCCAAGGAGAAAATGAAAGATAAGAAGAAATGGGAATTGAGAGAAAAGTGAGAATGAGAGAGATTGGAATTGGAAGAGATGTGCAAATGAGTTTGTAAGGAATGAGGAAGGATTGGGGGAATGGGGTTTAATCCCATCCTTAAGGAACGAAAATGATTCAAAGAATAAAAAACTTTCCCACCATTGAGAACAAATCTTAACCATTCAAGGAATCAACTATTGGGGGCTTCATCTAATGACTAGAATTTAAAGCAGAAATTGTAATAATTACTACATAGTAATGATGTGATAGTAGGGGCTCTATAATGCATCATGTGTCTATGCACGTTTCCCCATAGCCCCCAAGGTAGTTAAAATGTTTTAAGATTGTTGCTGACAATATAAGCTTAGAATATAAGCTCGGAAGGGAACTTGAAAAGCTTAAGTTCAGCTTTAGAGCTTAGAAATGAAGATTTGAAATATAAGCTTGGATTGTCATTAATAATAACAACCGAGGTTAGGGGCTGTGGATTGAACAATTTTATTGGGCCTCAGAGCTCATCCTAGGAGAACTCAACAAGGGCCTTCTAAAAAGATTCTCCCTGGATAGGTTCAAACTAGGTCAAAGTCCTAGTGAGGTTGAATTGTAAAAGTAGTTATCGAGGACTAAGGAATCTCACAAAAGTAGGAGGATGTGGATTACCGAGGAATAGGGGAAAGAGATTTGAAATTAAATAATAAAGGGCTCATAAGAGCTAGAGGTAAGTAACTGATCCCAATTCACTTGCACCCAAGTAGAATAAAGTTTTGACTTGAGTATCGAAATCCCTTATAGGTCTCCCACCAGAAATGTGAATGAGAGCTCGAACTTGCAGAGGACAATGCTGGACGACTTCAGAAATAGGTCAAAACAGTTGGAATTTTTTAAATACTCATATTGCATTAATTATTTATGCTAATCTTTTGTCTTTTACGGCCTCAACCATTGTTGACTTCAAACATTAAGGAATAAAATAATCAGGATTATGCAAAACAAATTTTAAGAAATTGTCACATGTGATTGTCTCTCCATGCATTTTAGGAGCAGAATATAAATTAATATTATGTAGTTAACTAACAAAAAGGATTTAAGGATTTAAGGAAATGCACATCTATAACATATTTTGTAATAAACATACAACACTTAATGGGGCTCAAATACGACTACAAGACCTTGGACGATAGTAACTTGCTTCGTGCAAGTCAAAAACTAAACCCTAAATATATATGCTAAACACATCATATTAATCACATGGAAAAACACCAATATTCTTGCAATCAACTTCCACTTCTTATTTTTGTCTCTAAGATCAATATTTTCATCCTAAGTTCAAGTTTAACTTGAGGTTGCTCATCTTCCCGTTGGAAGAAGTCGCAAGTTTGCACCTTATCATCATGTAGAGGACACCAAAAATATTTGAACCCATAATTTGTTGTTGTCTTTGCAGTGTAGACCTTGACCCTTAAACCACACTGATAGAGTTTCCACATGTGAGAGGACGAGCTTTCGTGGATCGCTTGTGAGTGGTGAACGGAAGCTCCTTCCATTTGGCCTCGTGTTGCTTCTACAACGGAAGAAGTGGAAAAGTGTGCTATGGAAAAAAAGAAAAAGTAAGATGGAGAAAGGGTTTATTGACTTTGCGGAGGGCATCTTTGTTTGAGGGTAGGGCGGAGGAAGCGGGGCTAACAATGAAATGAGGACATATAATTTGTGTTTCATGCCATTGCTTTCAAAATAATCAGATATACATATTTAGGGGGATAATGTCATAAATACATGCCTGAGATGGCCATGCAAAATTGTATACAATTATTAAATAGCACCAATAACTTCTTTAAATTATACAAACAACTTTATTATTCTTTTTACGTAATTTATTAAATCAATTATAGTGTGCTAATGGTATTGATATAATATAGAATTCATATAAATTATGAGATTATAAAATGATATGGTGAATTAAGTTGACTTTTGAAATTATCTCATATCTAAATTGAAAAAAAATTAAACAAGTAATAATTGGATAAAAAATTAAAGTTAAAAGTATATAAAACATAATATAAAATAGACTAACTAAAAAATTAAGAGTTGATATCCACAACACTATTTACATTTTAAACAATGAGTTCATATACGAAAGGAGGGATAGACAAAATTAAATATTTTTAGTTGTTCGATTCTTATTTAAAAAATAGAAATACATATCTTCACAAAATGAATTACTCTTTAAGTAATGAGTTGGTTTTATATATTTTAATAGCGAAACAGAAATAAAATGATTTTTTTAAGTTGTTCCATCTTCACTTAAAAATTGAAAGTAAATATATATATAAAATAATTATACTTACAATAATGAGTTAGCATATTAAATAATTTTATAGAACTTTCTATTTAAAATTAACAATTTTTAAAACATACTTTCAATCTAAAAAATTATTGATATGTTATAGAAAAAAACTTAAAAACTTAATTCTGACTTCTAAAAATATCATATTTAATTACATGAAAACTACTTAGCTAATATAGTTATATTTGCGATTTAAATGCATCGGTGGAGACAATAAAAACTCATTAGTGGATATACTTCATGGCGAAACTCTAATCAATGGCGGACAATGACCTGAACACGGTGCATATCAATAACAAAATGAAGTTAACACAATTTTAGGGTTGATTTCGAACACAAACCAATTTATCCTAATCCTAAAATTATGACCGCATTCATTAACATAACATACAAGAAGCAGATATACATGTTCAACCTAACATGATACAAAATACCTAAAGATTTAAATTTCGAGCCAATTCCCTAGTTGTTCCTTCATTCTCATTTCCTATAATCAAATCAAAATTTTCGATTTCCAAGAAGCCGATGCAATTTTCAAACAAGGTTGCATTATGAAACTTAAAGTCACATATTTTTTAGCTTGAACCTGTGACCAAGCAATGCATCGAGAGTACTACATCATCTTCTTGAGCTTTCTTTACACAGTTTGCATGTTGACCCATGAAAACTAGGGGATGACCTATCAATTTTTTATGTAGTGATGCATAGAATATGTAGTAAAGTTGTCCATTATGCCACTGGGGATCTTGTTGGGTGTATGTCAGCTTCAGTATTCCAAGTGTAGCACACACTTGGCATAACATGTTTTGTATGTTGAATCGAAGAGCATAATTTTGTATGTCGTGTTTGTGAACCCAATCTAGTTTAATAAACATAAATTTTGTGTTGTATTTATTGTCAGAAAACATATTGAGCCCATCCTTATTCTTTTAGGTCATTTTATTGGATTTAATTTATTACATTCGAGCAAGTGCATTACTAACTTAGTTGGATCATTGTTTTGGCACTATTTATATGTCTTTTAAAAGTTACTGATGAAGCCACGTAATGGTATCAAGGTTCTTAACCTTTCATATAAATCTATTATTGTATCTTTTAAAAGTTATTGAATATTTTTTTTTTTTGGCTTTCAAAATTGGGCTTGTGGTCTATGTTATATTTCTCTGTTTGGTTTGTTTGGGCTGACTTTTGACCTGTTTTAAAGTTCTTATTCACAGACAAAAAAAAAAAAAAAAAAAACTTTTCACAGCCTTTGATATCTTAGTAACCTTTTTTTATGCAGTGTCATGCACTAAGCACCTTACTTAAAGGTTAATACTCATATGCCCACTTGATGGACAAGAAGTTGGACTTGGGCAAGTGGGAAATTGGGAAATTTGCCATGCTATAGTAATCCCAAATATAGGAAACAAGTGAAAAATACAATATTTCACCCTATTTAACAATGCTTCATCTAAAGCAAAAATTAGTTTACTTGGTCATTCTTATAATTTTCTCAGTGTTAAGTCGCGTCCCTATGTTCTAGATTGGATTGACTTGGAGTTCAGATATCAAATATGAAAATGTCCAAAATATATTGTAAAATGACTTCATACCCTAGATATAAAATGACTTATATATTTGATACTTAGAGTTAATTTGGCAAAAATGTCATAATTTCAAAATAATCAACTTCTACTTATGGTCAAATATAACACCCTCTCAAGTACAGTATTATGCTTGAGTCATAATACCTCAGCTAAGAGTTATTACTGTTACGTAATTGGACTTTGTTTGATAGAAATCTTTGGTCGTCTTCAGTCATCCTAGTTAACTCCATCTAGGATGACTATCTTCAATATTTCTTGAACTATCTGGAGATAACACAAAAACATACATAGGGGGTGAGAATTATAAATTCTCAATAGGATTCCCTAGGGTACCATAGATAGTATCACCATTATTATCTTCAGCTGTTTCGATTTATTTTAAAAAGGTGATCATGCCATATAAACTATAAGTTTTATTTTAGAAAGTTCAAAAATATTCTTCCAAAATAGAGTTTATTTTATTCATATACTTAGTAAGTAGTGGAAGAATATGATCATTAACATAACAAGATAAAGGACAATTGAATAAAATGCATAGATTCATAACAAAATGAAGAACAACTAAATAAAAGGCATAGATGAGTGCAAATGACTTCATGATGCAAGTGCACTTGACTTCCTTTCTTATCCCTTTCTTTAATTTTCTTTAATTGTCATACATATTCCAGAGTATGATCATCATGTCACACTCCTTAGGATATGGTTGCCATGTCACATTTATGTCCCTAAAGGTGAATGACCTCCTTTCCCCTTAGTAATAGTCTGCTTCTCAAGTCCAAACTCATACCTATACATGAATGACGGGTTTATTTTCCCCGACCCTCACACTGGTCTATTCCCCTTAAATTTGGTCGAGGGCTGGCCCAAGTCTTAGATAGTACCGCCTTACCCCATTGCAAGGTGGAGGCTCGATAGTCCCTTTGGAAGTTCTTATTGTCTTTTCCTTTTCACACATGATCATGCATGCAAATGCTTTACATTCATGCATACGTCTCATATCATATCTCACTCATACTTGCATGTGTAACATCCTCAATTTCATGTCGTGCTAAAGTACCTCAGTAACCCTGAGTAATTAGGCACTTAATGAGAAATTATGAGATTATGGCTTAATTAAGGGATTAACGAAGAATTTATGAGTTAACTCGGATGAGAAAAGTCAAGAGAATGCTTAATCGAGATTAGATAATCTCTAATTAAATAAGTCAAAGCCTTTATAACTTAATTAAGCACTAATCATCCTTAATTAGCTTAATCGAGTTTAATTAAGGTTAATTAAGCTTAATCACAAGATTAATTTTTGTTAATCATATTCTTGTGTTAATCACTAATCCTTGTTTAATCATCTTAATTAAGTTGTATGAGTACTTAATCACATAATTAAATTCAAATTTAGTCAACTAGACAATAAAGTAAAAAGTGAGGTCATAAAAGCATAAAGCATAAGACAAGAGTGCTTTATGTAAGAGTTAGTACATACTTTGTTCCCCCATCATGCATTTTATCCCCCTAAACCTTAATTAATACAAAATTAAGAAAATATCTCCCTCTTTCCCTTTATGATGAGGACACCATTTTCTCTCTCTTTTACCCTATCCATTTTCATTTTCATCCATCCTATTCTCTCTCTTCAAAGCCAAATCCTCCAACTTCTCTCTAAACACTTCTTCATCTTCTTCATCTTCTTCCTTTCTTCATTACCACTACCAAAACTGTAACACTCTACTAATTTAATGTTATGCTTAAGCCATAGCATAAAATTAATTAGATTGTGTTACCGTGTTAATACTCTGCTTACGTTTCGTTTATCCGTATCATTTTTTTTTCTTTTTTTTTTTTGTAACAGAAGAAATGGAGTGCTGTATAATGAATGTGACGGAGTTTAATATATCACAACAGAAAAGATGAGAACAAATAACACACATGCCGTTAACTGTATATATGTATACATAGATATACAAAAAGCTATTGTTTCAGTTTATGTACAAGTTTCGAAATAGGATACATAAGTGGGGCCGTGTATCAAAAAGACATAAGGTCCATGTCATTCAACCTGATCCTATGTGGTTCTCAGAGGACATTTCAAAAGCCTACCACTAGGTCTATGACCCAAAGCTGCATGCTGCCAAAAGAGGGTTATGTTGTACAACACTGCCTGTGGCTGACCTACTCAATCAAGTCGCCATTGGCCATGTCAGGCCCGGTGGGTGAGTAGTCAGTACTGGGTCCTGAAAAGGAGGATAATGAGCTGGTGGCCTCTGAAGGGTCACTCTCGGAGCTGAGCGGGATGTCAGGTACCACCTGTGAAGGTGACTCTGGTGCAGGGTCAGCAGGGGCTACAGGTGCTGCAGGTGCAGGAGGTGCTGGCGGAGGGTGTGCCACGTGTAGCGAGACCTCAAAGTATAGGGTGGCAGGATCAAAAGCAGGATGGTATAAAGGGATGGTAAAATTCCAATCACTAAAGAGGTAAAGACGGAACTGGCAAGAGCCGGCTATATACAGCGAGCCTACTGCAGGGTCATGGTAGAGCTGCAAGTCTGGAACCTCAATGAAGAGGGTAGCTGTCGTGTCCATCGTCCACGTCTGAGAATGAGGCGGAAGTGCAAAACGAGGTGAGAATTTAAAGAAATTCTTAGTGGGGTTCGAGTATGACGTTTAACTAGTGTCGCGTTCATTCTTAGCTGCCTCGGGTTTTATTTAATTATAAAAACATGAGATTAAACTTAACTATTGTTATTTAACAAGGTTGGGAAAAATGTCTAGTCCGAGGCAGGGTTTAGTTTTACTTAAGATATCACAAGGAACAAAATAAATTAATGTCAACAGTACACAGAATAATGAGCATACGGCAGTAAACGAATATAACAAGTATACTGTAAATGACTTATAATGACCCTTCAATGCAATTATGCATTTAATGCAATCATGCAACTTGCTCTTGAACCTTTCTTCATAAACTTTCTCATTTCTTATAAACTTTTCCATTACTTGGTCCCTTGGGAGTTCTTGGCCACTTTAGACTCCTGGGTAATAGTCTGCTTTTCAGGATCGAGCTCGTTCCTATACAGGAATGCCGGGTTTACTTTCCCCGACTTCCCACCGATCTATTCCTCTTAACTTTATTTCAGGGCTGGCCCAAGTATCATGGAACTTTCATCATAGTATAATCTTTATATTCCTCATAACATGACTTTCATAACTTTCTTGATAATGCTCATGTATCAACATGTATGTCATAACTCATGCATATACTTTACCGTAATTTTGGCGGCATAACGGAACGTGTCCGCTTCCCTATGAATAGTGCCAGCACTCAGCATATCAACTTATCAAAAAATCATCTCATTCTATTCATAATTCAATATATTTCATTCATGTCTCAAGCATCAAATTTAAGGCACAAGTATTGCACTTTAAAACATGTTTACTATCTCACTACTTATATTCAACCTGTTTTTGTAAATCATCCCATAATTTCTATTTATCTCATTTGGACCTCAATTTCAGATATGTTAAAATGTTATGTATTTATTTTCTAACCTCTTTAGTCCCATCCAATTTCGATAACCATAACTCAAGTTATTCAGGTTTTATCCTGGCCTGCCCTGTGGCTGGCTAGAATTGCCCACTCATAAGTAAAAATCCACTAAAAATTGAAAACTGGCTCAAATTACACGAAATTGGTCTCTTATCAAAGCTAACAGGACAAATTTTCATATGCAAAAAGTTCCATTTCAATTGCCTTAGTAGGGCTCGAGTTATAAGCCCCGAAACTTAACCTTCCTAAACTGCCCTGTTTTGGCCTAGTTTAGATATAGGGTAACTTCTTTGAATCACTGGGAACAACTAAGATGATACAAACTCGGAAATTCTATGTACGATGTTCTCCTATGTGTAAGCTTTCCAACAAAATTGGTTTCACTCAATTTGGAGTTGTGTAGGGTGAGTTACACCCTTTTCAACCCATACTGCCCGGGTGAGTGTCCTAATTTCTAGGTCAAACTTCAAAAATTCCTATCTCTCTCAATATTAATCCAATGGCCTTATATGATATATGTATAGAAAGCCCTAGATCTCTAGTTTCACAAAAAAATGGTTTCATCCATTTTGAACGGCGGGAAGCGGAGCCGTATACTCCGCCGTACGGACTGCCGAGGGTTTTGGGTTTTCCAGCCTCTCAACTCTTCCTATCTTCATCCTTTCTTACTTCCAATTCAGTTTTAATCTCACAACAGCCAATAAACTAGCCATATATCATCATATTCAACCAATTAACACATCAAAGATTAAGAAAATAAGCCACCACCAATCATCCAAGAATCAGAAAATCAAGCAAGACATGAACCTCTACCTCTTATTATCTGGTCAGGCTTGGGTTTGTAGCTGGAACTTGGCTGAATTTGAAAGTTGGATGGAGTGGGTGAGTGGAGAAGAGAAAAAAGAGCTGAAGTGAGGAAGAGAAGGCAACGTAAGAAATGGAGCTGAAAAAGCAGGAGGAGAATATATAAACAAGGATTTGAAGTGGTAGAATGGGTGGCTTTGATTGGGTGAAATTTTTTGTAGGCAAAGTTCAGCCATATCTCCCTCTTTTGTGACAAAATTGCTCTCCACATTGTCTAAGAAGTGAAACTCGCTTCCAGCGCATCTGAACATGACATCGAAACTCGTACACTTCTTAAAGTCGGAATTCGTGTATATCTATCAGATGAAGTCGGAACTCGGAATTATCGTCTGGTTTATTCAAAACTTGAGAGTAAAGTCGGACTTCGGAAATCGTAAGGCATAATCACCTTAAAATCGAAGGTCAAGGGTCAGAATGTGAAACCAAAACACTCAAACCCAGAAGTTGGGGGAATTATGTAAACTTGAATCAATTTTAAGCATAACACCGAATATCAGGATTCAAAACACTAATCTTGTGTACCAGGAAATCGGACCTTATAGGACCTAGCATTGCAAACTCGATCTCGGAACTCGAGAAAATAAGAGAAATGAAAGCTCTTAGTAATGACCTCGAGATCGGAACTCGTGCAAATTTTGCTCGAACTTGGAGACCAATTCAGAGA
Organism: Pterocarpus macrocarpus; assembly: GCA_031439585.1. Taxonomy (NCBI): domain Eukaryota; kingdom Viridiplantae; phylum Streptophyta; class Magnoliopsida; order Fabales; family Fabaceae; genus Pterocarpus; species Pterocarpus macrocarpus. The sequence continues at coordinate 27,325,256 of CM062513.1, read as the reverse complement.
TCTGATCTCGCGTCCATTTCTGGTTGAGATCAACTCGGATGTCGGATTTCGTGCTAAGTCGAAAATCGTGTTGCATAAGGTCGGAAATTGGAAAAATCCAGCAGTCCATTTATTGAAATCGGAAATCAGGAAATTTTTTTTTTAACCTTTACTGATGAGGTCGGAAATCGGAAATGGGAGATTACATTACCACCCTCCTTAAAAAAATTTTGCCCTCAAAATTTAGTACCTGAGAATAATTCAAGATACTCTTTCCTCATATCTGATTCCAGTTCTCAAGTGTAGTCTTCAGCACCTTCCTTTCCCCATGCTACCTTCACTAGTTGCACGGATTTGTTTTGAAGTTGTCTGCTGCTTCTGTCTACAATCCGTACTGGTTGAACATGGAAAGTCAGGTCCTCCTTTAACTTTATTGAATCGGATTCTAGCACGTGTGTAGGGTCAGGCCGATATCTTCTAAGTTGAGAAACATGGAATACATCATGAAGGTTTGACAGATGTGGAGGCAAGGTGAGTTGATATGCAATTGATCCGATTCGCCTCAAGATCTGGAAGGGACCAATAAAGCGAGGATTTAACTTCTTGACTTTAATGGCTCTACCTATCCCCGTTGTAGGCATAACCTTCAAAAATACGTGGTCTCCTTCTTGAAACTCCAGAGGCTTCCTCCTAGTGTCTGCATAGCTTTTCTGGCGGCTCTGAGCGGTAAGCATCTTGCTCAGTATTTTCTTGATCTGCTCAGTGGTCTACTTAACTAAATCAGGCCCCAATAGAGTTGATTCTCCTGTTTCATACCAACACAGAGGAGATTGGCACTTCCGTCCGTACAATGCTTCATAAGGAGCCATACCGATGCTAGCGTGATAGCTATTGTTGTATGCAAATTTGGCTAGCGGTAAATATCGATCCCAATTCCCGCGTTGCTCCAATATATAGGCTCACAACATATCTTCCAAGGTTTGAATTGTCCTTTCGGTTTGGTCGTCCATTTGGGCGTGATATGCAGTGCTTAGGCACAACTTAGCACCGAATGCCTTTTGTAAGGCTCCCCAAAACCATGAAGTAAACCTTGGGTCCCGATTAGAGATAATGGTTGAAGGGGTTCCATGCAGCCTTATAATCCCTTGAATGTACAGTTGTACCAATTTTTCCAACGGATAATTTGCTCGATGGGTAGAAAGTGAGCAGATTTGGTCAATCTATCCACAACGACCCATATAGCATCATATCCTATTAGCGTTCTTGGTAATCCCATCATAAAATCCATGGAGATACTCTCCTATTTCCACTCAGGGATTTCCAAGGGTTGAAGCATCCTGGAGGGTTTCTGATGTTCCGCTTTCACCTTTTGACAGACCAAGCATTTACTCACGAAGCTCGCTACGTCTGACTTCATGCCTGGCCACCAAAACATCTTCTTAAGATCTTGATACATCTTAGTAATGCTAGGATGTACGATGAATTCACCCTTGTGTGCTTCCTCCAAGATTCTTCTCCAGAGATCATTCCCCTCGGGTACACATACCCTATCATGATGTCGCCAGATGCCTTCTTTATCTTGGGCAAAACCCATTAGTTTCCCTGATTGCACAAGATGAATTGTGTGTTGAAAATTAGCGTCCTGCTGCTGTGCTTGCCGAATCTGCTCCTTAAAGCTACTGGCTATCTTAATTTGGTGTAGCTGAAAGGCCTTGGGAGTTATAAGGATTCCCAAATTAAGATTTCGGAAGCTTTCAATGAGCTCTGTCTCTTTGATCATCATCCAAGCTACAGTAAGAGATTTCCTACTCAAAGCATCTGCCACAATGTTTGCCTTAGCTGGGTGGTACTTCAATTCAAATTCATAGTCCTTAAGAAGTTCCATCCACCTCTGCTGCCTCATATTTAATTCTTTCTGATCAAAGAGGTATTTCAAACTCTTGTGATCAGAAAAGACCTCGAACCTTACACCATACAGGTGATGTCTCCATATCTTCAAGGCAAATACTACAGCAGCTAACTCGAGGTCGTGAGTGGGATAATTCTTTTCATGTGGCTTTAATTGTCTAGAGCCGTAAGCGACTACGTTTCCGGTTTGCATCAACACGCACCCCAATCCTTGTTTGGACGCATCACAATAGATTTCAGATGGTCCTCGAGGGTCTAGTAAGGCCAATACTGGTGTCATAGTCAACCTTTTCTTCAAGTCTTGGAAACTCCGTTCGCACTCCGGCGTCCACTCGAATGAGACATTCTTCCTGGTTAGCTTGGTCAGGGGCAAGGCTATACAAGAGAAATCCTTAACGAATCGCCTGTAATATCCAGCTAAGCCCGAAAAACTCCTGACTTCAGTGATTGTGGTCAACCTTTCCCAATTTAGAACTGCTTCCACTTTGCTTGGGTCTACAAAGATTCCTCCTTGGGACACTATATGGCCGAGAAATTTTACTTCTTTCATCCAAAATTCACATTTGGATAACTTAGCATAAAGTTTCCTTTCTCTTAAAATTTGCAGAACCAGTAGCAAGTGTTTCGCATGCTCTCGCTCCGTCTTCGAGTAGACAAGTATGTCGTCAATGAAAAATACTACAAACTTGTCCAAATATGGGCGGAATATCCGATTTATGTAATCCATGAATATTGCTGGTGCGTTGGTTAAACCAAACGACATCACGGTATACTCATAGTGTCCGTAACGAGTTCGGAAGGCTGTCTTAGGGATATCTTGTTCTTGAACTCGAATTTGATGATATCCGGAGCACAAATCGATCTTGAAAAATACCGTTGCACCTTGTAGCTGGTCCATGAGATCATCAATCCTTGGTAGTGGATATTTATTCTTGATCGTCATTTTATTCAGCTGCCTATAATCCACGCATAGGCGCATGCTCCCATCTTTTTTCTTGACTAACAAGATTGGAGCCCCCCAAAGTGATGCACTTGGTTGTATGAATCCTTTCTCCAAGAGCTCTTCGATCTGTCTCTTTAGTTCGGTCAGCTCCAAAGGTGACATTCGATACGGAGCTATAGATATTGGTCCTGCACCTGGAACCAATTCGATGGTGAACTCGATTTCTCTTTCAGGAGGGAATTCAGGAATATCTTCTGGAAAAACATCAGGATATTCCTTAACAACCGGGATCTCCTCTAGTCTCTGTTCAACTTCCGTCACATTAGCCGACAGGAGGATGTATCCTTGACTTTTCGACCCACTATAGTTCACTAACAAAGAGTTCAGATAGAAAAAGTGTTGAGGCTTGGGGTTCAAAGGATAAGACAGAGGAGAATACCACCATCTTATCGGAACAATTGAGCATGACTCGATTGGCAGAAAGCCAGTCCATGCCCAGAATTATGTCGAGCCCAGAGAGAGGGAGGCAAATGAAATTGGCTACAAAGGTTCTATCCTCAATTCGAAGAGGAACATTGATGGAAATTTGACTAGTTTTAATCGGTTCATTAGCAGGAGTAGAAACCAGTAAATCATAAGGCAATTCAGAAATTAGCAATCGCAAAATAGTCACACAGTCATGAGAAATAAATGAATGCGAGGTACCTGAATCATAAAGTACAGTCAGGGTCTCACCATCCACTTCACAGGTACCTTGGATAAGTCCCTCGGACTTATCAGCTTCCTCCGCATCCATGGTAAAAACCCGTCCTTGACGTTGGGGTCGAGACGGCTGTAATGGATTCCTGGTCGGACACTCATAAATTTTGTGGCCTGGCTTGCCACATCTATAGTAGACATTCTGGCCTGCCAAACACGGTCGATCACCTTGATTCTTACCGTATCTCGTGCAGGTTGGATTCGGAAAGGGCCTCTGGGGCTGCTTGCCTTTGTTGCCCATTGGTTGAACTCTTCTCTATGGCTGAAAGTTGGGCTTGATTCTAGGGCCCTGCGGTGCTAACCCCTTCTTGAAACGACCACCAGACGCCCTGGCTGCCACTAGTTTCGAGTTGCAATCTTCCACAAATCGGCATTTATTTACCAACGTGGGAAAATCTCTAATCTCCATGGGCCCTATTACGGTAAGAATCTATTCTCGTAACCCTCCTTCAAACTTGATGCACTTCCAGGCCTCATCTGGGTTCCTCTGATAAATTGTAGAGAATTTGCATAGCTCTTCAAATCTAGCAATGTATTCGGATATCGTCCGGTTTCCTTGACGCAGCTGCATGAACTCGAGTTCCTTGGCATTTCGAACCGAAGTAGGAAAGTACTTTTGGTAGAAGACGTCTCTAAACACCATCCAGGTGACTGTTATTTGAGACTCTTCGTACAATCTTCGTACCCCATTCCACCAGAACTCTGCGTCTGCCTCAAGCATGTAGGTGGCAAAGGTCACCTTTTGATGATCCGAGCAATCTAGAACAGAGAAAATCTTCTCCATGGCTTTGATCCATTCGTCGGCTTTATCAGGATTATACGCCCCTCGAAAGCTGGGCGGGTTCGCCTTCCGGAACTCAGCAAACTTAAGGTAGTCCAGGTCAACTCCAGGGCCATGTGGGTTTCCTTCACGACTTGCCGCAGGTCGCCTGCCTAGTTGATCCATCATCTGGTGAGCTGCCGCCGCTTGCTCCCTCATTGCGTGAGCCATCTCTCGTATTGTGTCCATAAGGTTAGTAGGATCGTCTTGAGCAGGTCCTGCGTGCGGTTTACCTCGCCTTCCGGAAGCCATTAAGTTCTGAGCACACAAAACAAATTTTATTGAGTTGATCAGGCTCAATACTAAGTCTAATGTGCTAGTAAATAACAGCTCACACGATCAGGCACTTCTTACACATGCACACCTATATCTCAACCATACAGATAAGATCTAGGGCATGTTGTCAATTAAAAACACAGAATATGCGTGAAGCATGGTCAGTCCAATCCTTAGGCCTTAGCTAGGAGGAACTGCTCTGATACAAAAAATGTAACACCCTACTAATTTAATGTTATGCTTAAGCCATAGCATAAAATTAAGTAGATTGTGTTATCGTGTTAATACTCTGCTTACGTTTCCTTTATCCGTATCATTTTTTTTCATTTTTTTTTTTGTAACAGAAGAAATGGAGCACTGTATAATGAACGTGACGGAGTTTAATTTATCACAACAGAAAAGATGAGAACAAATAACACACATATCGTCAACTGTATATATGTATATATAGATATATAAAAAGCTATTGTTTCAGTTTATGTACAAGTTTCGAAATAGGATACATAAGTGGGGCCGTGTACCAAAAAGACATAAGGCCCATGTCATTCAACCTGATTCTATGTGGTCCTTAAAGGACATTTCAAAACCCTACCACTAGGTCTATGACCTAAAGCTGAATGCTGCCAAAATAGGGTCATGCTGTATAATACTGCCTGTGGCTGACCTACTTAGTCAGGTAGCCATTGGCCATGTCAGGCCCGATAGGTGAGTAGTCAGTACTGGGTCCTGAGGAGGAGGATTATGAGCTGGTGGCCTCTGAAGGGTCACTCTCGGAGCTGAGCGGGATGTCAAGTACCACTTGCGGAAGTGACTCTGGTGCAGGGTCAGCAGGGGCTGCAAGTGTAGGAGGTGCTAGCGGAGAGTGTGCCACGTCTAGCGGGACCTCAAAGTATAGGGTGGCAGGATCAAAAGCAGGATGGTATAAAGGGACGGTAAAATTCCTATCACTAAAGAGGTAAAGACGGAACTGGCAAGAGCCGGCTATATACAGCGAGCCTACTGCAGGGTCATGGTGGAGCTGCAAGTTTGGAACCTCAATGAAAATGGTAGCTTTCGTGTCCGTTGTCCACGTCTGAGAATGAGGCAGAAATGCAAAATGAAGTGAGAATTTAAAGAAATTCTCAGTAGGGTTCGAGTATGACGTTTAACTGGCGTCGCGTTCATTCTCAGCTGCCTCGGGTTTTATTTAATTATAAAAACATGAGATTAAACTTAACTATTGTTATTTAACAAGGTTGGGAAAAATGTCTGATCCGAGGTAGGGTCCAGTTTTACTTAAGACATCATAAGGAACAGAATAAATTAATATCAACAGTACATAGAATAATAAGCATACGGCAGTAAACGAATGTAACAAGTAAACTGTAAATGACTTATAATGACCATTCAATGCAATTATGCATTTAATGCAATCATGCAACTTACTCTTGAACCTTTCTTCATAAACTTTCTCATTTCTTATAAACTTTTCCATTACTTGGTCCCCTGGGAGTTCTTGGCCACTTTAGACTCTTGGGTAATGGTCTGCTCTTCAGGATCGAGCTCATTCCTATACAGGAATGCCGGGTTTACTTTCCTCGACTTTCCACCGATCTATTCCCCTTAACTTTATTCCGGGGGCTGGCCGAAGTATCATGGAACTTTCATCATAGCATAATCTTTATATTCCTCATAACATAACTTTCATAACTTTCTTGATAATGCTCATGTATCAACATGTATGTCATAACTCATGCATATACTTTACCGTAATTTTGGTGGCATAACGGAACGTGTCCGCTTCCCCATGAATAGTGCCAGTATTCAGCATATCAACTTATCAAAAAATCATCTCATTCTATTCATAATTCAACATATTTCATTCATGTCTCAAGCATCAAATTTAAGGCACAAGTATTGCACTTTAAAACATGTTTACTATCTCATTACTTGTATTCAACTCGATTTTTGTAAATCATCCCATAATTTCTATTTAACTCATTTGGACCTCAATTTCAGATATGTTAAAGTGTTATGTATCTATTTTCTAACCTCTTTGGTCCCATCCAATTTCGATAACCATAACTCAAGTTATTCAGGTTTTATCCTGGCCTGCCCTGTGGCTGGCCAGAATTGCCTACTCATAAGTAAAATTCCACTAAAAATTGAAAACTAGCTCAAATTACACGAAATTGGTCTCTTATCAAAGCTAACAGGACAAATCTTCATATGCAAAAAGTTTCATTTCAATTGCCTTAGTAGGGCTCAAGTTATAAGCCTTGAAACTTAACCTTCCTAAATTGCCTTGTTTTGGCCTAGTTTAGACATAGGGTAACTTCTTCAAATCACTGGAAACAACTGAGATGATAACAAACTTGGAATTTCTTTGTATGATGTTCTCCTATGTGTAAGCTTTCCAACAAAATTAGTTTCACTCAATTTGGAGTTGTGTAGGGTGAGTTACACCCTTTTCAACCCATATTGCCCGGGTGAGTGTCCTGATTCCTAGGTCAAATTTCAAAAATTCCTATCTCTCTCAATATTAATCTAATGGCCTTATATGATATATGTATAAAAAGTCCTAGATGTCTAGTTTCACATAAAAATGGTTTCATCCATTTTGAACGGTGGGAGGCAGAGCCGTATACTCCGCCGTATGAACTGCCGAGGGTTTTGGGTTTTCCAGCCTCTCAACTCTTCCTATCTTCATCCTTTCTTACTTCCAATTTAGTTTTAATCTCACAACAGCCAATAAACCAACCATATATCATCATATTCAACTAATTAACACATCAAAGATTAAGAAAATAAGCCACCACCAATCATCCAAGAATCAGAAAATCAAGCAAGACATGAACCTCTACCTCTTATTATCTGGTCAGGCTTGAGTTTGTAGGTGGAACTTGGCTGAATTTGAAAGTTGGATGGAGTGCGTGAGTGGAGAAGAAAAAAGAGAGCTGAAGTGAGGAAGAGAAGGCAATGTAAGAAATGGGTCTGAAGAGGCAGGAGGAGAATATATAAACAAGGCTTTGAAGTAGTAATTAGAATGGGTAGCTTTGATTGGATGAAATTTTTTGTGGGCAAAGTTCAGCCATGTCTTCCTCTGTTGTGACAAAATTGCTCTTCACGTCGCCTAAGAAGTGAAACTCGCTTCCAGCGCATCTGAACATGACATCGAAACTCGTACGCTTCTTAAAGTCGGAATTCATGTATATCTATCAGATGAAGTCCGAACTCGGAATTGTCATTTGATTTATTCAAAACTTAAGAGTAAAGTCGGACTTTGGAAATCATAAGGCACATTCACCTTAAAATCGAAGGTCAAGGGCCAGAATGTGAAACCAAAACACTCAAACCTGGAAGTCGAGGGAATTATGTAAACTTGAATCGATTTTAAGCATAACACCGGATATCGGGATTCAAAACACTAATCTTGTGTACCAGGAAATCGGAACTTATAGGACCTGGCACTCCAAACTCGATCTTAGAACTTGGGAAAATAAGATAAATGAAAAGCTCTTGGTAATAAGCTCGAGATCGGAACTCGTGCAAATTTTACTCGAACTTGGAGACCAATTCAGAGATCTGATCTCGCGTCCATTTCTGGTTGAGATCAACTCGGATGTCGGATTTCGTGCTAAGTCGAAAATCGTGTTGCATAAGGTCAGAAATCGGAAAAATCCAGCAGTCCATTTATTGAAATCGGAAATCGGGAAATGTTTTTTTAACCTTTACTGATGAGGTTGAAAATCAGAAATGGGACGTTACAAAAACCACTCACTTAGCCCTTCAAAGACCTCATCTTTGGGTCTTTGGAGATAAGATCTAAACACTACAACCTCCATTTTCACAAGATCTCAAGAGCTTCTCCTTCCACCAAGCCAAATCGCCACCATCTTCAAGGAAAGGAACCACCATCATCTTCCTTTTCTTCTCTTGTTTTTGCGCCATCTTCAAGAAGAGGTAGTGATCTTTATTTTTTATTTTGTTTGCTCAAGAAAGCTTGAAGCTTAGTTCTTTTTATGACTAAGATCTTTAAGCGAAAACTTAAGAAGATCCTCCGTGCTCTTCATGAGCAAAAGTTTCCCTTTTTGGCAAAATATGTTCTTGTTGTTCTTCAAGTGTTCTTGATGTTTCCTTTTTTGGCAAAATATATTCTTGTTGTTCTTCAAGTATTCTTGATGTTTCTACTTTTGAAAAAATATGTTCTTGTTATTCTTTAAGTGTTCTTAATATTTCCTTTTTAGGCAAAATACGTTCTTGTTGTTCTTCAAGTGTTCTTGATGTTTCTACTTTTGAAAAAATATGTTCTGTTCTTGTTGTTCTTCAAGTGTTTTTGATGTTTCTACTTTTGGAAAAATATGTTCTTATTATTCTTCAAGTGTTCTTGATGTTTTCCTTTTTGGCAAACTTGAGAAGTGTTCTTGATGTTTCTACTTTTGGAAAAATATGTTCTTATTATTGAGTGTTCTTGATGGTATCTTGTTTAAAGTTGTTCCTTTCCTTATGATGAACTGATTAGAAAAGCTTCATCTTTTTATATTTTTTATGATTTGATAAGACTATGAACATCCTAAAAGCTTAAAACTTTAAAAAGTTTGCTTCTTGATTCCTTAAAAGTGGCACAACTTTTAAGCTTTCATAAAGTCTTATTTTGTTTTGTTTTGAAGACAAGACCTTTCATAAAGTTTCAAACTTTAGTCAAGAATAAAACCTTTTGAGTCATAAAAGTGTTGTTTTGTAACATTTAATTCATAAAGTTTAGATCTTGAATCAAAACTGTAACGTCCCGATTTCCGACCTCCTTACACACAGTTTCCGATTTCTGACTTCGTTACCTGCCAACCTTACCGACTTCCGACTTCATTTCACCGAAATGGTCACAGCTCCGGCCTTTGACTTCATCTCCAAATCCCAAATGAAATGGCATAACTTACGATTTCCGATCTTAAGTTTCAAACACAAGGGATACGATTTCCGACTTCATCTTTGAATTTCAATAGGATATTATTTCCGAGTTCCGAGTTCATCTGCATGTCCTTCCCGACTTCCGACTTCTGACTTCATCTTCCAACTTCACATAATATGGATTATATTCGACTTCCGAGCTCGTCTACAAGTGTCAGTATAGTTTACCGATTTCCGACTTAACCTTCAAGTCCGAACAACATGAACGTGATTCACCGGTATCCGACTTCATGTCTCAAAGACATTATACCCGGTTTCCGATCTCATCAAATATAAGATACCGACTTCCAGGTTTAAGTACTTGGGTTTGGAAATGTGATTCGAATCACCCGAGTTTCGACCTTAAGCATCCTCATTCTGACCTCAGACCTCATGCTTCATTCGACCTTAGAAGTTATAGTTTAACACAATGATACAAGCACCGAACTCCGAGTTTAATGTAACGAGTTCCGGCCTTGGAGTTGAACTCAATTAGAATGGACCCCAAGTTCCGATATTCGAGCTTATTACAAGGAGTCCCGACTTTGAACTGGGAGTTCCGAGATCATTTGACATGACTTCCGACCTCCGACCTTGATTCTAAGTCTCGAAATAAACCAGACAAGATTTCCTCAAATCACAAACAAGATGGTACGAGTTTTGACATCCGACTTCAGCCCTAAGCAATGTAAAAGGTCACGAGTTCCAACTTCAAGTATTATGGAGAAGATTTTCGATTTCAGGTTGAACGAAAGCGTATCCCACTTTTGGGATGACGTGGAGAGCAGTTTGACCACAAGAGTGAGAGACATGGCCGAACTTCAATCACAAAATTTCAACCAATCAACACTCACAATCCCAACTACCTCTATGTATTTAAGTTAGACTTCTCTTCTCATTTGAGGTTGATTTATGCCTCCTTCTCTCCCACTTGCTCCAACCTTCTTCTTCTCTTCCCCTCTCAATTTACTCTATTGAATCTCTAAGCTTTGTCAAGGTTCCAGCAATCCAAACTCAAATTCAACAGGGTCATACTCCAAAGAGGTAGGATTCTACTTCTATTCTTGAAATTCCTTGTACTATGGTGGTATTGAATTGTGCTTTTCTTTATGTATTGGATGATATATTGGATGTATATGATGGATTATGATAGGATTAATAGGAAATCTTAAGTTGAAATTATGGTTAAAAGAGAAAATTAGAAGGAGAGAAGAATCAGGATGCTATCTTGGTGAGGAATTCCACGGCAGTCCGTACGACGAAGTGGACGGCACCGCCTATAGCGGGTAAATCCGATGAAACCATTTTTAGATGAAAGTAGACATCCAGGGCTTTCCATACATATATCATATAAGGTTATTGGATTAGTATTGAGAGAGATACGAATTTTTGAAGTTTGACCTAGGGTTTAGGATTTTCATCCGGGTAGGGTGACTTGAGGAGGGTATATTTCACTCTATACAACTCCAAATTGAGTGAAACTAACTTTTTTAGAAAGCTTACACATAGGGGAACATCCCAATATGAAATTCCAAGTTTGTTATGGTCCCAATTGTTTCCAATAATTCAAGGAAGTTGCTCTATATCCAATCTAGGCCAAAATAGGGTGGTTCAGGAAGGTCAACTTTCGGGACTTATAACTTGAGGTATACTTAACCAAATGGAATGAAACTTATGTCAAATGAAAGGTTGTCCTGTTAGCTTCAATATGAGACCAATTTCATATGATTTGAGCTTATTTTCGATTTTTAATGAATTTATACTTCCAGGAGTGTAATTCGGGCTAGTGACTAAATAGGTTGAGGTAAGATTTGAATATCTTGAGTTATATGGATCAAAATGATATGGGACCAAAGAGGTTAGAAAATAGACATATAGATCTATGACATATCCAAAATTCAGGTTTAAATGAGTTGAATAGAAATAAAGGTGAATCATATGAAATTCGGGCAGAACTGAATAAATTGGCAAATGTGACTCAATTGATGATTTCACAAGTATTAGTAAAACATATAAGGTATGAGTTGAGAATTGCCAGTTTGACCTTGATATATATGTGTTAAATTGATTATGTTGCTATGATTGAATTGTCTGTGAGAACTGGCACTATTCATGGGGAGACGGAGCTGATTCGTTATGCTGCCGGATTTACGGCAGAAGTCTATGAAACTAGGAATGTTTACATGCAAGGATAAATTTGAAGATGATATGAGTTATTAAGGATGAATTAGAGTATGAATGGGTATATAGAAACCCTATATTCAAGAATGACATAAGTATGAGATGAGGTATATGTAAGTAAAGGACAAAGCATATGTATGAGTGCCGGTAGAATGGTAAAGAGACTACGGGCCTTTATATGTCACGACTATGTACGTGAAGATCATGTGTGCAATGACATATGAAAATAAATGAAATATAGGTACATTCAGTATGACTATGCATAACCATGTATGAGAAGGAAAAGACATGAGTATATTAAGTGTGAATCCCTTCACTTGGAGGCAGTTGTACTTTGAATCCCTCCTTGTGAAGGCAGATACCCTCTACCTTGGAGGCACGTGGTCAGATGAGATCCCTCTATGTTGAAGGCATGTGGTCAAATGAGATCCCTCTATGTTGAAGGCATGTGGTCAGATGAGATCCCTCAGTTTTGAGGCACGTGACCAGAAGAGATCCCTTCAATTAGAGGCACGTGACCAGAATGAGATCCCTCCAAGACTAGAGGCACGTGAATCCCCTTGTGGGTGAGTCGGTGTGACGACGGTCATGAGTGAAGCTGACGAACTCACTCCAAGGACAGGCTACCCAAGGGCAGTAATAGCACCCTGGGGACGGCGATACGTAACGCCTAGGTGTGCCAAGTAAAAGCTAAAGATTAAAAACTAAAGATTAAAGATTAAAGTTTATGCAGGTATCCCACTCACATAAGGTATGGCATCGACCCAGCTAGTGTAAGTATAGGGGACAGAACTTACATGAGGCACGGCTTGACCTATACTAGTGTAAGTACCAAAGGAAGATCCCACATTCCTAAGGAACGTGACATGGCGATCACGCTCTGATGGGGTATGATATGGCGATCCTACTCTGGAATGTGGCACGTAAAGATTTTATGATGAAAAGAAAGATGAAGAAAGAAAAGCAAATTTTATGTATATGCATGAATGCAAGTAGAGATAAAGTTATGTGCAAATGCTATGTGTAGTTTAATATGTTGCAATTGTTATCCATGATATTGTTCAGGAATTGATTTTTTATGGGTTTTTCCCATAAATCTTATGTTTTTGCATAAGTTCAAATACACATAAAGGTAGGTGCAGAAGTTATGTACCCAGTGTATTGAGGCCATTGTGTTTTACTATGTTTCAATTATTATTCATACCATAATTCATGAATTGGTGTTGTATGGGCTCTCCCAGATGACAATTCTATGAGTAAAACTGAACCTTTGCTTCGGACATTGTATTTTCGAACTGTAAAATTAAACAGTCTACATAGCCTGTTCACCTTTTTCATAATAAACCGAAGCAAACTGGAGATAACAACGATGACATTATTTATGATACTCAGAGAATCCTACTGAGAATTTGCGATTCTTACTCCTGTTTCCGTGTTGTCTCCAGATAGTTTCAGAAGTTTCCGAAGGCGGCTGAAGCTGCTATCAGATAAGGTCCGTCCAAGTAATAGTAACAACTCCAAGGTGTGGTACTATGACTTAAGCATAGTACTGTACTGAGGAGGGTGTTACAAAAACAATGCTTAAAGGTATTAACTTTTATAAAGATCAAGACTTTATAACTTTAAAGTTAATGTCTTATATCACTAGTTGATAAAGTAGGAATCTTTTTAATGTAGAGACAACTTTAGATCATAAAGTTGAGACTTTGATGGTCTTAGAATAATCAAAAGAGTCAACTCTTATAAAGAATAAGACTTTTTAGCTAAAAAGCTAGTAACTTGTATAATTATTTCATGAAGATCTAATCTTTAAGATAAGGGCTTAATTTTAAAGGCACTTACTTTCATAAAGAATAAAATTTTATGACTACTTTATGAGAATGATAACTTTTATAATACTTAAGGTAAGATTTTGTTATGTTAATGATAAAAGTTTAAAACTTTTTAACTTAGTTAAGTTAAAAATCACCTTTGGTGATTAGTGAACATGGTGTTGTTGGGTTTATAATGTAGTTATGCATTGTCATAACCCAAGGATTAGAGGGATCTCGAACTCCTTGGAATAGAAGTATGTTTAGGGCCTCTGAGCATACCATAAACCTATGAATTACTAAAGGCATTATATCAAGGAAAGGAAACAATCATTTAACTTAATTAATTTGAATAAGTGTTCCATAAGACATAAACTAAAGTAAAGAATAATTTCATATGAGAGCTAAGTAACTAAAAGATCACACACACATATCTTAACTATGTGATTCTTTCATGGGCAACCACGAGAAATCATATGATGAGTCATAATATTCTTCACAAAGAATAATACAATTATGAACCCCCCTTTAGGGTATGAATGTATGATGCCATTTGGTATGATGAATGATGAGTTTGATTGAGCTTTGTCTCATGATTGATTGATTATTGTGATATGATAAAATATTGGTTGAAAGCTTATGATTAGCATTTTGGGGGAAGCTCTGGTCTAGCCGTTATGCTGCCGGATTTCTATCAAAATTATGGACTTAGTCATATCATTGCATGTGTCTAGTTAAAGAAGTACTATGCATATAAAGCATAATGATAAAAAAGAAACCATAGGATATGACCCCTCGATTACTTCCGGGAAGTGAAAGATGGTGATCCACAAAGAACCTCTATGAGGGAGGCGAGGGTGAAATGGAGGACCCTCCAACTTAGGGGTAACCAATATCGGCTTAGTCTGATTTGATTTAGTATTGCGTGACGACGGTCACCGAATGAGCTCATGTCCAAAAGCAGTCTATTTCAAAGGACAAGTAAAGAATGTTAAGCACGTGCCAAAAATGAAAGAAAAGTCAAAGTAGAACTATGGTCAAATTGATGAGTTGCATAGTCATGCATGTTTCTATATTTCTCATGCGTATTATGAATGTTTATACCATGCTCTCACATGTATATGCTCTTATATGGTAGCTTTGAGTTTCTTTATATTATGTTTATATGGAAAAAATTAAAAGAAACCCGCTTCGAGAACCCATGTTTTCAAACCCTTTAAAAATTAAACTTATGTATGCTCACTATTTTCATAATTAAACTCGAAGTGGCTGGGACGATGATGATGACACATTAGTGGTCTAGTCGGGATCCTACTGAGCAATCTTGTATTTCTTACTTCTACATTTCTGTGTCATCTTCAGATGGAGCTGATGGCATCCTTGACAGCACTCCTGTTGGTACCTGATTGGATGAGATGAAGAGTTGCCATGTTTCTTCACCTAGCTAAGGAGGATCGAGATAGTAGCATAGTATTTTTATTTTCTTAAGAGCCCTAGTTGAGCAATTTATGTGTAATTAAGAGCATGTAGGAAGTCATGCTACTTAATTTGACCTATTACATATGTGATACTTGTTAAGTGTAATGATAACTGTTGAGTATCTATGATTACGTTCTTGGCTTATGGTATTGTGTTATGTTGTTTCAATTTTATCATATGTCTTATTAGTAACTCAGCGATATGAGGAACAACCTCCATGTGTATATGAGTAAGTAAGCGCTTAAAAGCTCAGTTTTCAAGTATAAAGGTTTTACAAAAAAAAAAAAATTACATGCTATTTTCGTGTATTATGCTAATTTCAAAGATAAGAACTTCCGCCAATTAAGAGTAACAACTAGTAATGCCATAAAATGACTTAAGCATAGTTTTGTATTATTAGGGTATTACAGCATGCATGTTCTTCATGGACACAACATATATATACATATATACTCATGACTACACAAAACTGTCTTACTGTCAAATATTATTGCATGAATAACTTCTATGTACAACATAAGTACATATAACTTCCTATCACATGCTTCTGTCGAAAATTTGGCAACATAACAATTTAAATCTGGGACTTTTCAAAGTTAATAATACAGGAAAATAGCCAGCCAGTCCAAACAATAGAAACATCACAAGTATGTAACATCATTTCAACAGTTTAATAAGGAGTTTGCACAAATAAACTAGCTAAATCTGCAAGTTCGAGTTCAAGAGCTTGCCATGTTTGGAAGTTAGTCATTCTGTCCCATGTCCTTGTTTCTACCTGATTTTGTAAATTATGCCATAAATTCATTTTAACTTGTTTAATCCTCAAATTTTAATATATAGTACCATGTGTCTATTTTTAGCTCTCTTTAATCCCATTAAGTTTTGTTCAATGTAGATTAAGTTATTAAGTTTTTACTCTAGGCTGCCCTGATACAGAGTAGATCTGGGCACTTAAATGTTAAAATCTATTAAAATTTCAATTCTTACTCATTTTATCCGAAATTTATGTTTAAATGAAGCCATCTAAACCATCTTTAATTTCCCATAAGTTTCATATTGAATGAGTAAGTATAGCCCCAGTTATGGGCTCTTAACTTAGGTTAAAAGTAGCTGCCCTATTTCCTATGGGCAGCATTTTAGGGCAAGTTTAAGGAATTACTGGGAGCAACACAGAAAAGATCTAACTCTAAAATTTTTATAGCATGTTACTCTGTGTTATCTTCCTAAAAAAATTTGTTACACTCAATTTAAAGGTGTATAAGGCGAGTTATGCCTAACATAACTCTCTCATTTTAGATCCAATGACCTTATATTTTATATTGTTGAAAAGCCCTAGATGTCTATTTTATATAAAAATAGTTTCACTGGTTTTTTATGCTTATAGATGAAGCCATACAGTTCTCCATACAGTCAGTACACTTATAGTTTCACTTAGTGATTTCTGTCTGTGTTTCTTTCTTGTCTTTTTGATCAGGTCCTCCATTAAACTCAATAATTCTCATGCTCAATCACCCCAAACAAGTCATAATACTGCTATACATCATCAAATAAAGATCATATAAGAGAACTCTAATCAACCTAAAGTCATTAGAAACAAGTAATTCCAGGAAGAATCTTACCTCAAATCTCATGTTTGAGCTAAAAGGAAGCAAGTGTGGGTGAAGGTATGGAGGTGGGATGAAGAAATAAGGATGAAGAGATGTACTTGAGGAAGAAAGAATGGAGGGAAAAGGGCTTGAGGTGCCTACACGAAAATTAGGGAGATAATTGAAAGAATTGTTGGTGTTTTGAGTCATAAATGGTGAAAAGGACTCTTGAAGCTTGATTGGTGGATGTGTGGCTTCTTTCCATTTTGTTTGAGCTGCCCACTTTGGATGGCTAAGATGGCACCACTTTTAGGGTGTAGATGGCCAAATCATGACCATCCAAGTTACAGTTAATAGTGTAAATTTCTACTGATCTAGTTTTTATGTTTTATAATACCAAAATCTTTACCAATTCTGCTTAAATTAGCGAAATGTTGCTATTGGCCCCATTAATTTTCTACATAACAAAATTAAATTTTTCTAACACTAACACTCCTATTTCAATCCTAGTTAAATGCATTTCTTTAATGAAACGAAATAATTTAATTAACAGTGCTAGTCAGATATACTGTTTTTCGGGATGTTACATCAAAAGCTTCAAAAATAATGTTTTTTGAGAAAAATATTTAGTATAAATAAAATAAGTTGAAGATTATAATAAATTTTATCTAGATTTACCAAATATATTAAATTGTATTGAAGATAGTTTTTTTTAAGAAAAAAATTGTTTTTAGATTATAATTGCATTACCCAAATATGCACTAAATCTTGAATATTACATCTTATATAAATGGTCAAGATTAAAATATAAAATTATGTGATATTTTAAGTGATTATATGTTTTTTAATAACTTTTGATCATAATTATTCTTGTATGGTTGAATGACTACACAAGAAAAAATATATATATATATATATATATATATATATATATATATATATATATATATATATATATATATATATATATATATAATTTTGATATATTGTTAGTGTAAATTTTTTTTATACAATCATTTAATTATGCATTCTTACATTAATACCTATAAAGTCGAACTATAATGTATACTTTTTTTTGGGATAAATTGCAAGGCTTAAGCCCAAAATTACACATTTACAAATTTAGGACATTCTTGTCCAATAGTATCTACTAGGAAATCTAGAGATATACATGCATATATTTTATCAAAGAAAGTAACCCCCAAAAAGAGCCTATGGCCAAATTTTGCTAGATTGTCAGCATATCTATTGGCTTCACAAAATATGCGCCTAATTTTCACATTCAAATTCTCTTTTATGAGGCTTCTAATAGCCGTAAGTAGTGAGTAAAAAGTATGTGTTATAGAGAGATCTTGAGACTAACTAATTAGAATACATAATTTGAATAAATCTTAATCTACACATTCCTATAACCCATATTGTAGCTAATGTAAAGGCCCCAATACAAACCCCATCATTCAAACATGGTTGTAGAGCATTATGTCCCAAGATTAGCACTCCATGTTGATTTAAAAGTTCCATCATAGTCATGTATAATTTCACTACAAGATGCATTTGCAGATTCCACTACTACATTTTTATCCTTCAACAACGGCCAAAAATCATGGTTGTAAGCTAGAAAATTGTTGCCTTTGGAATAGACAATGGTTTCAAAAGTGTGAAATATGCAGCCGTTACCTATTGATTTAGGCAACAATTTTTGTATTATGGCCACGATACAATAAAACCATTGCTTATGGTATTCATATAGACAATGGTTTTATAGTCATATATTGGGCAACGGTTATATCCGTTGTCTATCCATAAGCAACGGTTTTAAACTGTAAGGTATTATTTTATACTTGGAACAATCTTTTAATTGTTGCTTACTTATAGGCAATGGTTTTTCAAGTATTGTCGGTATCAATATAGGAAACAATTTTAAAACTAGTGTTAATAGTTATAGAGAACAATTTTTCAAATTTTGTCTAACTTAATGGGTAACAATTTTATAAGTAGTATTAGTATTTATAGGGAACAATTATGCAAGTGTTGCCTATCTCAATGGGCAACAATTTTTTTTTAACAATAATTTAAATAATTATATACTATCCTTAGACGCCAAAATTTTGAAGAAGACATATAAGCCATGACAATTGCATAATTGTCAAATTCCACTTTAAAACCATAAGATCCACGTATACTTTGATAAGATTTACTATGTGGCATTTACATGACTACAACACACTACTTAATCAATTTAACAAGAGGGTCTAAATTATGGCAACGTCTAACAATTGGTAGTTGCAAAATATTTACTAAGCACCAAAAACTCATGAAGTGCTTTCTCTTTCACTCTTCCTCCATTTGATTTTCAAATTCTTTGTGATTGGGTTCTTTCTCTCCTTCATCATGATTTTGCTGTAAACGATAAAATTAAATGTATTAAAATTATAAATATATAAAAATGAACATAACATATATAAAACAAGATGACGCATCCAATTATCTTTCACGGTTATAAAAAACGAAAATGTCTTCAAAATGATCATGTTAATTAGACCAAGTGAATTGGAGATTAAGAAATACTACTGAGAAAAAACTATAGAAAGCCGAATTACTTATAGCTGAGGCTAACTGATAACAACAAGTACAGGATCATAAAATCTTTGATGGCATATATGCGTGTAACCAGAATTTGATATTCTAATTTTGTTGATTGCTTTTGGCCATTAAAATTTTGTGGTTATGACAAACAATTACAAGCAGTAGCAATACATCCTAGTAAAAGCAAAGAAGTTAAAAGCCATAAATTCCTGGCTCCTAGTTATCTCTGCAAAAGATAAGTTGTAGATTTAATACAGAGTAACATTGCTACTTGCTTAAAGCCACAAACTAGGTTGACAAGAGACTCATCTAAATTAAGTTCATCAAACCTAAAATGGAACCATGCAAAGTTCCTACAATTGATTTCATACTATGTATATGAAATTCCATAACCCAAATTTAAGTGTTCTCTATTTTCCATTTTATGAAAACCACATTCCATTCTCTCTAACATGACTGTAAGAATTACATTCTTTGACCTATGCATGTTCTTCAGTAACAACTTATTTTAGAGAAGTAGTCACTATTTCTTTCCTTTGTCTAAGCTCTCACAAGTTTCATTAATCCCTTATTTTCTTCTAACTTTAAGTATCCATTTTTCCCCCTATTAAAAGGCAAGAGTAGAAGAGTGTGACAAGCTTAAAAGATAGGGAAACTCTAGCAAGCCACCAACTTAAAATTTATTAAAGAGGTAATCAAGTGCATCAAAATAATTTGAAAGACATTTATGCTAATGGATCACATTAACAAGTTTGAAGAAGTTCAAATGCGAAATGCTAAATTCAAACCAAATTAGAACAAAGATATCATCCACAAACAATAACTAGAATAAGCATGGAATGTGAACAAAGATGGCAAGGATGCAACATAAATATCAAAGTAAAACCAACTGACTGAGAAATCTAATAAGCACATCAGATAAGATATATATATATATATATATATATATATATATATATATAATAGAAGCAAACTACAATTTGTGCACAACATAAAAGTTCATGATTGAATTTCAAAAGGTAGAAGTGGATTAAATTTACCCAAAATAGGAAAAAAGTGGAGAAAAATATCTAGTGAGTTTATGTCACACACATGAATAGGTTTGGAAGCATTTAATTTCTAGTTTACTAATAGTCTAATATACTAGCAGTCTTAATCCTGCTTTGGTTAAATGCAATTCCACCTAAGACTTAACAAGTAATTAACAAATATTTTTGCCCATAGGAGTAAAGGAATATAAAATTAGGCAGAACTACCCAAGCACAAGAGGAGAATCACTAAAATGGGTATAATTTTTGACTTGGGACTCTGTTTTGCTATTATTGTACCTTTTCGAAATGCCCCAAACAAGCTCGTCAATGTGGTGACTGGTGCGTTGGTTGACATCATTTCTAGCCTCAAAAATTGTTGTTTGAACATGTTTTTGGACACTTTTTTATTTTTTGCTATACTTTTATACTTTTTTCAATGTGATTTTTATTATGTGCAATTCACAGGCTTCTTGTATATCATGTTATCATGTCTCATGAAACATGCTACAAAGCAAAGAATGAAAAAAACACTTTTAGCAGCTAGAGAAAACAAAACATACATAGACATTTCAAGTGCTCAATTGAGTATATTACCTTTGCTGTAACTATTCTCAGCAGAGAAACATGCTCAAGAGAAAGAGAATAATCTGAAATGTTGATAGAAAAAAAAATGCAAAGTTGACAACTTCTTCAACCCAGTGTTAGTTTACACAATGTTAATTCATCCGATCACAAAGAGGGGTGTGCTTCTTAATATTTCCCCTTCCACCTTCCTTGTTCTAATTTCCTAAAATTAAAAAAGAAAAAATCCCACAATTATTATAAACAATTACACAAATGACAAAGCAATGAAACTCCCAGAAGAAACAAAACTAAGAACTACACACATAAAATAAGATAGCATTATTTCAAAAAAAATTTTCTCACACTCACATGCTTAACAACTAATGTTAAACGGAAAAAGAAAGCACTTCATCATTCATTGAACCTATGC
The DNA here is from genome assembly GCA_031439585.1 of Pterocarpus macrocarpus. Taxonomy (NCBI): domain Eukaryota; kingdom Viridiplantae; phylum Streptophyta; class Magnoliopsida; order Fabales; family Fabaceae; genus Pterocarpus; species Pterocarpus macrocarpus. Next base: position 27,303,977 of record CM062513.1, on the reverse strand, counting down.
ATGGATTGAGATTCCAAGGCAAAATGATCCAGTTGCATTCTTAACTTGTCCTAACCTATGACATGGATATCTTAATTTTCACATCAAATATGAAATAATAAAGGAATGACAACATTCTCTCATAAGAAGAGGAATGACAGCAGTGAATCTAAAATACATAAAGCTGATAACTTTTTTTTCTCAAAAAAAAAGAAAGAAGGAAAATCCTGATATCTAATATCAATATGTAACCACATACGTAATTTTTTTGTCATACCATTCAATCTGACTACTTTGAAATGTACAAAAATAAACTAAGAACTTGAATTCAAAATCAAAACTAACATCGAACAGCAGCAAAACCAACCAATTTAAACTAAAGGGATAGGAATCACTAATATTAACAAATAGAGACACAACTAAGACATGGGCAATGATCAAGATGATAGGCGATAGGACAATAACAATTCTACCAAGCAGGTCACATTTCCCTCAAAGCACCCCCTAAAAAAAACATTTTATTGTCTATGTCTGGGTTTCATAAGATTAGAGAATGCTTCTCTTTGTAAACGTTTAAGGATTTCAATATGAAATTATCATAGCAAAAGCAACCATAAACAAACACAGTATATCATATCAAAGGAAGTAGCACAATTAAACTAATTACTCTTCAAGCTGAAGTTTTTCTCACTTTGCTTCCACTTTTCAAGCAACCAATACTGCCTCAGAAATTCAAAGCCTACCCAGTACCCACCTTGATGAAGCCTTCATCACCAAGCAAATCACACACAAACCCACAAATCTATAGCATACCCAGATGGCATATCAAGCATCAAAAACCAAAATTTGTAGCAAATAACTAGTAAAAAATTGAACTTTATATTACTTCATTTCAAAACCTGGTATAGGTGCTTCAGTGCCATGAAAAAGATACCCCATATTTGCTTGAAGCTAGAACTTGCAAACTGTGCATTAGAGTGTAATATGTAAAACATTGAAGAAAGAATCAAGAAGAGGGAAACCTAAAAGTAAACAGGAAAAGGGAGCAGCGATTGATTACAAATAGTCAATTGTGACAAGGGACGCAAACAAGAAAAAGGAAAGGGGAAATGCCGAAGGAAAAGGAAAGAGGAGACAGGAACGGGAAACAAGAATAGGTCTAAGATTGATTACTGAGAGAGAAAAAGGATGTGAACGGTGGTTGATGATGAGTGGATGACGAAGGCAATGAGTAGGCTCTGCATCGAAGCCCTTACTCTTAAACTGGGCAGCTCGTGATGGTAAGGGTTTGAAAAAATTTTGTGAAAATGAAGGAGTTAGAAAAAGTTGTCGAAATAAGAGGGAGGGAACAAAATATTTCTTATGCGCTACTTTATCTATTAAGCCCATCAAGAACGGTTTTATGTGCAACTTATATTAAATTGAACAAGCAACGATTTAATGTATGTGCTTAAATACAAAACCTGAGTAACATTTTAAAAATCGTTGCATATATATACAAAGAATTGCATATATATACGAAGAGTACAATTTTACACCGTAGCTAATGAAATGTCTTATAAATTGAATTATAAAGCAACAGTTAAATAAATCGTAACCTCAAATATCTTTACACTACGGTTTTTAGGATGTTGCAAAGTTTGGTGTTGCCATAGCCCACAAATGTTGTAGTGTTCACCCAAGAGTGAGCCATCTGTATTTACCCTAAGCGAATGTTCACGTGAAGGCTTCCATACTATTTGCCCTATTATAACTACGAGGATGCTATGCTTGGTTGTCTTCAAGAAATTCAGGATATGATTGTAGTCCTTAGCTAACAACATGACCCTGCAAGTAAGAAAGGAATAGGCATTGTTTTGATTTTCAAAAACAACAAGATTCTTGATGTTCCATAATAAATTAAAAGCTATAAAGAGAATTAAGGGCCAATGAACCTTACAATAAATTTGAGTTTCATTAAGGATATTTTCCTCAAACTAATTCTTCAAAGGATGTTGGAAGAAGGAATTCTTAAGGAAACTATGACCAATGCTTAGCCACATATTCTTTGCACTTCCACAATCCTGTTGAATGTGAAGCATTATTTAGGATACGAAAAAAATTGTTTGCCACCAATCCCCTCTTAAATCTAAAATAATTTGTCAAGAGAGCATTGTTCATAACCAGCTGTCTATAACCAGTTATATGAAACCTTTTAATTTGTGCAGAACTTTAATTTTCCACATGTATTTTTATGACCATTGTCTAGTCATACCATCATTGTCAACTAAACTTTTGTAAGTTGTTTTCAAAGTAAAATCACAATCTATTTGCAAAAACCATGCAATTTTGTCTTGCTCGATAGTAAATGTAACATCCACCACGAGTTCCAATTTCTGACTTCACCTTCAAGTTTCAAATAAAATGGATTATTTTCGATTTCCGATTTCATCTTCAAGTTTCAAATTAAATGGAGTGGTTTCCGAGTTCCAACCTTTGACTTTGAGTTTCTACATAATTTTCGACTTCTGACTTCATGGTAAAGTGCACATGGTTTCCGACCTCCGAGTTGATAGTTTATCAAAATGGTCATAAGTACCGACCTGTGGGTTGAATGTAACGAGTTTCGACCTTAGAGTTGAACTCAACTAGAATGGACACGAGTTCAGATCTTTGAGTTGATCTCCAAGTTCGATCAAAATTTACACGAGTTCCGATCTCCTACTTTATTCCCAAGCTTTAAACAAAACGAACATGATTTCCAATCTCCGAATTTATTTCCAAGTCTCACATAAGGTGGGCACGAGTTCCGACATCCGACTTAAGCTCCAAGTTCAAGCAAAATGGACGCGAGCTCCGACTTTACACAGAATAGATACAAGTTTTGATTTCAGATAGAATGGAAGCGAGTTCCACTTTTTACGTAACATGAAGGATAATTTAGCTACAAAAGAGGGAGACATGGCTGAACTTCAATCATAAAATTTCAACCAATCAAAACACACCAAGCCAATTACCTCTTTAATGCTTAAATCAGATTTTTCTCTCTTATTCCCATACTGATTACACCACTTTCCCTTCTGATTTCAGCCTTCTTCTTCTCTTCTCCTCTCAACAAACTCCATCAATCCTTCAAGCCTAATAAGATTCTATCAATTCAAACTTCAACACTTAGCTCAACACCTACCAAAATCACACTCCAAAGAGGTAGAGGTTCAATTTAGTTCTTGTTATTCTGATTATGGATAGTTGCTTTTGATTTTATTTTCTCACTTCTTGATGTGATTAATGAATGAATATGATGATTTATAGCTGGTTTATTAAGTATTTGGAGGGATTGAGATTGAATCTGGCATGGAACATAAGATAGAGAGCAAATCATAAACTGAAAACCTGGGAGAACCTATGGTAGTCCGTACAGCAGAGTATACGGCTCTGCCTACAGCCATTGAAACAAAATGAAACTAATTTTATGTGAAACTAGACATTCAAGGCTTTCCATACATATATCATATAAGGCCATTGGATTAGTATTGAGAGATATATGAATTTTTTAAGTTTGACCTAGGAATCAGGACTTTCATCTGGGCAATGTGAATTAAGAAGGGTGTAACTCACCCTACACAACTCCAAATTGAGTGAAACTAACTTTGTTAGAAAGCTTACACATAGGAGGACATTTCATAATGAAATTCCAAGTTTGTTACAATCTTATTTGTTTCTAGTGGCTCGAGGAAGTTGCCCTATGTCCAAACCAGGCCAAAATAGGGTAGTTCAGGAAGGTCGAATTTCAGGACTTATAACTCGAGTTCTACTAAAGCAAATGAAATGAAACTTATTGCAAATGAAAACTTGTCCTATTAGCTTTGATATGACGCCAATTTCATGTGATTTGGACTTGTTTTCAATTTTTAGTAGATTTTTACTTTTAAGTGTGTAATTCTGGCCAGCCATAGGGCAGGCCAGGTTAAAATGTAAATAACTTGAGTTATATTTATCAAAGCTAAATAGGACTAAAGAGGTTAGAAAATAGACACATAACACTTTGACATATCCGAAATTCAGGTGCAAATGAGTTCAAATAACTTTAAGGCTTAATTTCTAAAAACGAGTAGAGTTGAAGGATATGAGCAGGATTCCCAAAGTTAAAGGATTTGGCATCTTAATTCACATTTGAGTTCAAGTAAAGTCTAAGTGTTGCAATTCCATATTGGTGCTTGAAAGATTAATGCATTATATTTGATCTCTTAATGTGACTGACTGTCTGCTGAAACTGGCACTATTCATAGGGAAGCGGACTCGATTCGTTATGCTGCCGAATTTTCGGCAGAAGTCTATGAAACTATGAATGTTTATATTACAAGAAATTTATGATATGAACAGCTATACAATTATGAATATATTACGATGACATGATCATGAATCATTCTTATGAGTGTATGCATATCTGCATATGAATGAAGGAAGAATATATGAGATCCCTTCACTTGGAGGCAATTATTTGGGTCCCTTCCTGTGAAGGCAGTTAAAAAATATAATGAAGGTCCCATATTCCTAAGGGACATGACATGACGATCACGCTTTGATGGGGTATGACATGGCGATCGTACTTTGGAATATGGCATGATAAGTAACTCCTAAGGAACGTGACATGGTGATCACACTTTGATGGGGTATGACATGGCAATCATACTCTGGAGTGAGACATATAAAGATTCTCTGATAAAAGGTATGATGATGAGTCCATATTCCGAAAGATGTGACATGATAATCATGCTCTGATGGGGAATGACATGGCGATCATACTCTGGGACGTGGCAGGAAGAACAGATTCCTAAGGAGTGTGACATGGTGATCACACCCCGATGAAGTATGATATGGCGATCGTATTCTGGAATATGTATGACAAGTAAGGGAAGATGAGTATGCTGCACTTGAGAACGACGATATGTGCAGATGTTATGTCTCCTATATATTGATGCCATCGTATTTTAATATGTTACAGTTATTATTTATAGTATAATTCATAAATTTGTTTTGTATGGGCTCTACCAAATGCCAAGTGTATGAGTAAAATGAACTTTGCTTCGGATAATATATTCTCGAACTATAAAATTTAACAGTTTACATAACATGTTCACCCTTTTCATAATAAACCGAAGCAACTAGAGATGACAACGATGACAGTATGTATAATAGTTAATGAATCCTACTGAGAATTTATAATTCTCACTCCCATATTTCTTTCCGTGTTATCTCCAAATAGTTCAGAAGTTTCGAAGAAGGTCCTCCGAGACGGAGTTGACTAGTAATATTGAAGGTGGCTGAAGGTTGCTGCCAGACAAAGTCTAATTAAGTGACAGTAACAACTCCAGAGTGTGGTACTATGACTTAAGCATAGTACTGCATTTCGGGAGGATGTTACAGTAAAAGAAGGAGCTTTAATAGTAATTAGAATTTCCAAGCAATCATTAGATAAAACACAACCTAGTTTGACATAATCTCAATCACCATTAGCACTAATATAATGTGAACCATATGATAAGTGGCTTCACCATCAAGCTCTGTATTAGTTAGGTCACCTAACCTATAATCCCTGGAATCCAATGGTCAACCCACATTTCAACCATTTGTTCATTACCTAGTCTCCAAACAAGATTTTGTTTAAAATATGTACACATTTGCACAATCTGCCATCAAGTATTATAGGCTTTAGCCTTCTTATTTACACTAAGAATACAATTGTTCATATAACAATATTTATCTCTCATAACCTTCATGCACAGATAATCGATTTTAGTTGGGAATATCAAAATTCCCATTTGGGGCTTCGAGTTTGGGGATTCCCCCCCCCCTTCGAGATGGGGTAATACTTCCTTTTATGCACATTCAAGGATAGGGATGGGGATCACCCTCCCCGTCCCACAAGGATCTTGTATGTGTAGGAAAATTAAATTACCCTTAATGAATACTATTCCCAAATTTATTATTACCAACCAAACCCAAGTTTTCTTTTAGAATTGTGAATATGAGATTGTGAGTATTCTTTCATTCTGCCCTAATAGCTAGAGCACCACTAGGCTTATCCATTTGCAACTTTGGCAAACATGATAGTGATTGCTCACCGCAATAACCTCAGTTATCCATGACTTAGGTGATTATGACTAATAAAGAACCCCCTAGCCTCAGCCATTTGCAACAACAATAGCGTTAGGTGACTTTTTTTGGTGTGTTACATGTGTGATGTTAGTTTTGTTTTGATGGGTCTATTTGTAGTTGTGTCATTTTTAGTCTTATGTTGGAACTTGCTTTTTAGTATATTTTGCAATTTTAAATAAATTGGTACTAATTGTCATTTGTTTGATATATTAATTGTGATGTAGTAGAATGAATGGTAATGATCCTAATACTCCATTGGTAACAATCAAGTTTCTAATGATGCACAACAAACTATAGTGGGAGAGGCCCAACAAGATCAAGCTCTTGTCACTCCTCCTATTGAAACAAGTGAAGTAACTGTGCAAACACAAGAAGTCAATGAGCTATCTAGTCTAAATAAAAGAGGATTAACATTATGAGTATGGACGCATTTTACAAGGGAGAAAATAGATGACAAGTGGATAGTGATGTGCAAATATTATGAAAGAAAGCTTGGAAGTGAGATTGAGCAAGGTGCTAAGCATTTACCTGATCATATTGGAACTTGTAAGCTTCATACTGTAAGGGGTCCAAAGTAATCAATATTAAAAAATTTGGCACAATCATCTTTGTAACACCTTACTAATTTAATGTTATGCTTAAATCATAGCATTCAATTAAGTAGATTGTGTTACTGTGTTAATATTCTGCTTAATATTTCAAAAATTGTATTACAAAACCGTTGAAACTTGTTTGCTATCTTTGTGAGAGTTACGGAACTCAATATAATATCATAATAGATAAGGAATAGTGCAATAACATTACTGTATACTTGCCAATATATGTATACATATATATCAGGAGCCTCTGTTTCAGGTTATGTACACAGTTTCAAAGTAAAATACATAAGCGGACTGATATATCAAAAAGACAATAATGTCTGTATCAGTCAAAACATCTAGTGGTCCTCAGAGGACATTTCATAACCTACTGCTAATCCTACAGTCAAGTCTATGACCTAAAGCTACATGCTATCCAAAAAGGGTCATGCTGTACAACATCTCCTGCTGCGAAGCTACTCGGTCAGATAGCCGTTAGCCATTCCAGGCTCGGCCGGTCAGTAGTCTATACTAGGTCCCGAGGAGGAAGAGGGTGACGAGCCGGTGGCCTCTGAGAGGTCACTCTCTGAACTGAATGGGATATCAGGGACTGCCTGCGGTGGTGACTCGGGGGCAGGGTCGGCAAGTGCTGCCTGGGCTGCGGGTGCAGGAGGAGCAGGAAGTGGGTGCGCCATGTGCAGCGGGATGGCGATATAAGGACTAGCAGGGTCGAATATGGGATGATGTAAAGGAACATCGAAGTTCCTGTTGCTGAAGAGGTATAAACGAAAGTTACACGAACCAGCTATGTACAAGGAATCCAACTCTGGATCATGGTGGAGCTGTAAGGCGGGAATCTCAATGAAGAGGGTCGCGGTGGAGTCCATCACTAGTATCTGAGAATGGTGCGGAAGGTACAAAACAGGGTGAGAATTTTCAAGAAATTCTCAGTAGGGTTCGGATATAATGGTTAACTGACGTCACATACATTCTCAGTTACCTCGGGTTTTATTTAAGTATAAAAATGTGTGTGTTCAAACTGAAATATCCATTTTAATAAGTTCAATAAAACATCTGGTCCGAGGCAAGGTTCAGTTTTACTTTAGACAACATAAGAAATAGAATAGGCTACTAACAGTAAAACACAGAATAATGAGCCTAGCAAATAAACATACAGGAGTACGTAAATATAACAGGCAAACTGTAAACATCCTGAAATAATCTTGCCATGTAGTCAAGCATTCATGTAATCATGCAACTCATACTTGAACTTTCCTTCATAACCTTTTCATTTCCTTTCATCGTTTTTCCATCTCTTGGTCCCCTGGGAGTTCTTGGCCATTTAGACTCTTGGGTAATAGTCCGCTTATCAGGATCGAGCTCGTTCCTATACAGGAATTGCCGGGTTTACTTTTCCCGACGTTCCCACCAATCTATTCCCCTTAACTTCTTATCCGGGGCTGGCCCAAGTAGCATGGAACTTTCGTAGTGGCATAATCCTTTTCATAACTTTCATAACTTTCTTAAGGATGCACATGCATTAACATAGAATTCATAACTTGTGCATGGGTCCTACCGTAATTTCGGCAGCGTAATGGAACGTGTCCGCTTCCCTATGAATAATGCCAGCCAACCAATATAGTTACACAATTTGCTATTTCAATATAAAGCAGCAATTATGCACATACATTCATAAATTCATTCATAGCTTCAACAAGCTTCAATAGGACTTTTAACTGATTCTGCCTATTTCTGCCCGGTTATGGTATAGCCCACCTTTATTTCAATATAACTCCTTTAAATCTGATTTTTGGATATGTTGTAGCTTTATATGTCTAGTTTCTAACCTTTTTGGTCCCATCTAATTTTGATATCTATAGCTCAAGATATTCAGATTTTATCCCGGCATGCCCAGTGGCTTGCTAGAATCAGGCAACTAAAAGTAAAAATCCACTAAAAATCGAAAACTTACTCAAATGATACCAAATTGGACTCATATTAAAGTCAACAGGGTAAAGTTTCATTCACAAAAAGTCCCATCCCATTTGGCTTAGTAGGACTCGAGTTATAAGCCCCGAAACTTAACCTTCTTGAACTCCTCTGATTTGGCTCGGTTTGGACATAGGTTAATTTTTTCAAATCACTGGGAACAAATAGGATGGTAACAAACTCAGAATTTCTTGGTAGGAAGTTCTCCTATGTGTAAGCTTTCCAACAAAATTAGTTTCACTCAATTTGGAGTTGTATAGGGTGAGTTACACCCTTTTCAACCCATACTGCCCGGGTGGATGTCTGGATTCCTAGGTCAAACTTCAAAAATTCATATCTCTCTCAATATTAATCCAATGGTCTTATATGATATATGTATGGAAAGCCCTAGATGTCTAGTTTCACATAAAAATGGTTTCATTAATTTTGAACAGCGGGAGGCGGAGCGGTACACTCCGCCGTACGGACCGCCGAGGGTTTTTGAGTTTCCCAGCCTCTCAACTTCTCCATATCTGCATCCTTTCTTGTTTCCAATTCAACTTTAATTTCACAAACAGTCAATAAACCAGCCACAATTCATTATGAATCACTCAGTCAATATATTAGAATTGAAGAATTAAACCACTAATAATCATTCAAAATCAGAAAAATCAATACAGGAATTAAAACCTCTACCTCTTACTATAATTGATTTTGGTTTAAGTTTGTAGCTGCAACTTGGTAGAATTTCAAAGTGTGGTGGAGTTGGGTGAGTGAAGAAAAGAAAATAGAGAGCTGGAGTGAAGTATGCAATGTGAGAGAAGAGTCTGAAGAAGAAGGGAGAATGTGTTATATAAGCATGAGTAGTAGTTAACTTGGAAGGTTTTGATTGGCCTCAAAACATAAGGCTGAGTTTCAGCTAACCTTGCTCTCCATGTCGTCCTCTTTGTGTGGTAGAATTGCTCTCCACGTCGCCTAAAGTGGGACTAGTTTCCAGTATATTCTGAAAATGAAATCGGAACTCGTATTCTTTATAAAATCGGAACTCGTGAACATCCCCAATATGAAGTCGGAACCCGGGAAACGTATCCAGTTTACTCGAAACTTGAAAGCAAAGCCTGATGTGAAGCCAAGCACTTAAAGTCGGAAGTCGTGAATTGTAGGACCTCGATCTCGGAACTCGGGAGGATAAGAATGAGGGCTCTTGGTATTAAACTCGAGATCGAAACTCGTGAAAATTTGACTCAGACTTGGAGACAAGTTCAAAAATCTGATCTCGCGTCCATTCCTGATTGAGATAAAATCGGACGTCAGATTCAGTGTTAAGTCGGAAATCTTAAGATCGGAAATTGGAAACAACAGTCACCTGAAATGAAATCGGAACTCGGAATTTTATACTGATGAGGTCAAAATTCATACACGCTTGCACAAGGTTGGAAATCGGTAAATGCAAGGCAATTCGTTCAAGCCTTCCTAAGGTCGGGAATCGAAATTTTAAAAATTCACTGAGATCGTAAACCGGAAATCATGTCTGTCCAGCTTTGAAGATGAAGTCGGATGTCGGGAATACTGATGGGATCGGAAGTCGGAAGTCGCGGATGTTACAATACCACCCTCCTTAAAAAAAAAAATTTTGTCCTCAAAATTTAGTGCTGGAGAATAGTTCAGGATACCCCTTTTTCATATCTGATTCTATCTCCTAAGTGTAGTCTTCAGCATCTTCCTTTTTCCATGCTACCTTTACTAACTACACGGATTTATTTTGAAGTTGTCGGCTGCTCCTGTCTACTATTTGTGCTAGCTGAACCTGGAAGGTTAGGTCCTCCTTTAACTTTATTGATTCAGGTTCTAGCACATGTGTAGGGTCAGGCTGATATCTTCTAAGTTGAGAAACATGGAACACGTCATGAAGATTTGATAAATGTGGGGGTAAAGCGACTTGATATGCAACTGATCCGATTCGCCTCAAGATCTGGAAGGGACCAATAAAGCGAGGATTTAACTTCTTGACCTTGATGGCTCTACCTATCCCCGTTGTAGGTGTAACCTTTAAAAATACGTGGTCTCCTTCCTGAAATTCCAGAGGTTTCCTCCTGGTGTCCGCGTAACTTTTCTGGCGGCTTTGAGCAGCAAGCATCTTGCTCCGTATTTTCTTGATCTGCTCGATGGTTTGCTCGACTAAGTCAGGTCCCAATAAAGTTGATTCTCCTGTCTCGTACCAACATAGGGGAGATTGGCACTTCCGTCCATACAGTGCTTCGTAAGGAGCCATGCCGATGCTAGCGTGATAGCTATTGTTGTAGGTGAATTCGGCCAACGGTAAGTATCGATCCCAATTTCCGCGTTGCTCCAGTATGTAAGCTCGTAGCATATCTTCCAAGGTTTGAATCGTTCTTTCAGTTTGGCCATCTGTCTGCGGGTGATATGCAGTGCTTAAACACAGCTTTGCACCGAATGCCTTCTGTAAAGCTCCCCAAAATCGTGAGGTAAACCTCGGGTCTCGATCAGAGATAATAGTTGAAGGAGTCCCATGCAACCTTATAATTTCTTGAATATACAGCTGAGCTAGTTTTTCTAGTGGATAATTTGCTCGAACGGGCAGGAAATGAGCAGATTTGGTTAATCTATCCACAATAACCCATATCGCATCATATCCTGCTGATGTCCTTGGTAACCCCATTATAAAATCCATGGAGATACTCTCCCACTTCCACTCAGGGATTTCCAAGGGGTGTAACATCCCAAAAGGTTTCTGATGTTCCGCTTTCATCTTCTGATAGGTCAAGCATCTGCCCACAAAGTTTGCTACATCTGACTTCATGCCCGGCCACCAAAACATCTTCTTGAGGTCTTGATACATCTTGGTTATGCCAGGATGTACAGTGAATTCACCTCTATGCGCTTCTTCTAAGATTCTTGTTCGGAGATCGTTCCTTTTGGGAACACATACTCTGTCTTGATACCGCCAGATGCCCTCTTTATCTTGGGTAAAACCTGTTAGCTTCCTCGATTGCACGAGATTAATCGTATGTTGGAAATTAGCATTCTGCTGCTGTGCTTGCCGAATCTGGTCTTTAAAGCTACTGGTTATCCTGATCTGGTGCAACTGAAGGGTCTTGGAAGTCGAAAGAGTCCCCAAATTAAGATTGCGGAAGCTTTCAATAAGTTCTGTCTCCTTAATCATCATCCAGGTGATAGTCAACGATTTCCTGCTCAACGCATCTGCCACGATGTTTGCCTTACCTGGGTGGTATTTCAGTTCAAATTCATAGTCTTTAAGGAGTTCCATCCATCTGCGTTGCCTCATGTTTAATTCCTTCTGATCAAAGAGGTACTTCAAACTCTTATGATCAGAAAAGACCTCAAACCTCACTCCGTACAGGTGATGTCTCCATATCTTCAGAGCAAATACTACTGCGGCTAATTCGAGATCGTTCGTAGGATAGTTCCTTTCATGTGACTTCAATTGCCTGGAGGCGTATGCGACCACCTTTCCGGTTTGCATCAACACGCACCCTAACCCTTGTTGAGAAGCATCACAATATACCTCAAATGGTCCATGAGGGTCTGGCAAAGCTAACATTGGGGTTGTAGTCAATCTCCTCTTCAAATCTTGAAAACTTCGTTCGTACTCCAGCGTCCACTCAAATGGAACATTCTTTCTGGTTAACTTGGTTAAGGGCAAGGCTATTCGAGAAAAATCTTTAACGAACCGCCTGTAATATCCAGCTAAGCCCAGAAAACTCCTGACTTCAGAGACTGTGGTCGGCCTTTCCCAATTTAGAACTGCTCCTACTTTGCTGGGGTCGACAGAGATTCCTCCAGATGACACTACGTGGCCGAGAAATTTTACCTCCTTCATCCAAAATTCACATTTGGATAGTTTGGCATAGAGTTTCTTTTCTCTTAGAATTTGCAGAATTAATCGCAAGTGTTCCGCATGCTCTTGCTCCGTCTTCGAGTAGACAAGTATATCGTCGATGAAGACCACTACAAACTTATCCAGATATGGACAGAATATTTGATTCATGAAATCCAAGAATACTGCTGGTGCATTTGTCAATCCGAACGACATCACGGTATACTCGTAGTGCCCGTAACGAGTTCGAAAAGCTGTCTTAGGGATATCTTGTTCTCGAACCCGAATTTGGTGGTATCCAGAACGCAAGTCAATCTTGGAGAATACCGTTGCACCTTGTAGTTGGTCCATGAGATCATCAATTCTTGGCAATGGATATTTATTCTTAATTGTCACTTTGTTTAGCTGCCTATAATCCACACATAAGCGCATGCTTCCATCTTTCTTTTTGACCAACAGAACTGGAGCTCCCCATGGCGACGCGCTTGGCCGTATGAATCCTTTTCCTAAAAGCTCTTCGATCTGTCTTTTTAGTTCTGTCAGCTCCATAGGTGACATCCGATACGGAGCTATAGATATTGGTCCCGCACCTGGAACCAACTCGATGGTAAACTCAATCTCTCTCTCTGGAGGAAATTCATGAATATCCTCTGGAAAAACATCCGGATATTCCCTAACAACCGGAATCTCTTCTAGTTCCTGCTCAACTTCTATCACATTAGCTGACAAGAGTATATACCCTTGCTTCTTTGGCCCAAAAGAGTTCAGATAGAAGAGTGCTGCGGTCTGGGATTCAGAAAGTGAGACAGAGGGGAGTACCACTGTCTTATTAGAGCAATTGAGTACGACTTGATTGGCAGAGAGCCAATCCATGCTCAGAACTATGTCAAGACCAGACAGAGGGAGACAAATCAAGTTGGCGGCAAAGGTCCTACCCTCAATTCGAAGAGGAACATTAAGGCATATCTGACTAGTTCTAACAGGTTCATTGGTGGGAGTAGAAACCAATAGATCATAAGGCAATTCAGAAATTGGCAATTGCAAAGCAGCTACACAGCTATGAGAAATAAACGAATGTGAAGCACCCGAATCATAAAGTACAGTTAAAGTCTCACCGTCCACATCACAGGTGCCTTGGATTAGTCCTTCTGACTGGTCAGCTTCTTCTGCACTCATGGTAAAGACCCGTCCTTGTCGTTGGGGTCGAGGCGGTTGTGATGAATTCCTGGTCGGACACTCATAGATTTTGTGGCCTGGCTTGCCATATCCATAGCAGACATTCTGGCCTGCCAAACATGGCCGATCACCATGATTCTTATCGCATTTGGTGCAGGTTGAATTGGGAAAAGGCCTTTGGGGCTGCTTGCCCTTGTTGCCTGCCGATGAAAATCTCCGCTGTTGTCGTACGTTGGGCTTGAATCTTGGGCCCTGTGGGGCTAGCCCTCTCCTGAAATTTCCACTAGATGCCCTGGCTGCAGCAAATTTCAGGTTGCAATCCTCCACAAGTCGGCACTTGTTCACCAACGTGGGGAAATCTCTGATCTCCATTGGCCCGATTGCAGTGAGAATGTCCTCTCGTAATCCACCTTCAAACTTGATGCACTTCCACGCTTCATCCGGGTTCATCTGGTAAATCGTGGAAAATTTGCACAGCTCTTCGAACTTGGCAATGTATTCAGATATCGTCCGGTTTCTCTGACGAAGCTGCATAAACTCAAGTTCCTTGGCATTTCGAACAGAAGCAGGAAAGTACTTCTGGTAGAATACATCCTTGAACAGCGCCCAGGTGACTACTGTCTGAGATTCTTCAAACAGTGTTCGTACGCCATTCCACCAGAACTCAGCGTCTGCCTCGAGCATATAGGTGGCAAAAGTCACCTTCTGATGATCTGAGCAATCCAAGACAGAGAAAATCTTTTCCATGGCTTTGATCCATTCATCAACTTTGTCCAGATTGTACGCCCCTCGGAAACTTGGCGGATTGGCCTTTCTAAACTCAGCAAACTTGAGATATTCCAGGTTACCCTCCGGGCCATGTGGGTTCCCTTCACAGCCTACTGCAGGTCGCCTGCCTAGCTGTTCCATCATCTGGTGAGCTGCCGCGGCTTGTTCCCGCATTGTGTGAGCCATCTCTTGCATTGTGGCCATCAGGTCATTCGGGTCCTCTCGAGCTGGTTCTGCACGCGGTCTGCCTTGCCTTCCGGAAGCCATTAAGTTATGAGCACACAAAACAAAAGTTATTAAGTTGATCAGGCTCAATACTAAGTCTAATGTGCTAGTAAATAACAGCTCACACGGTCAGACACTTCATACACATGCACAACTATATCTCAACTATACAGGCAAGATCTGGTGCATATTATCAGCTAAAAACACAAAATATGTGCGAAGCATAGTCTGTCCAATCCTCAGGCCTTAGCTAGACGAATCGCTCGATATTAAAATGTAACACCCTACTAATTTAATGTTATGCTTAAGTCATAGCATTCAATTAAGTAGATTGTGTTACTGTGTTAATATTCTGCTTAATATTTCAAAAATTGTATTACAAAACCGTCGAAACGGCGCGCTGCTATACTGTGAGAGTTACGGAACTCAATATAATATCATAATAGATAAGGAATAGTGCAATAACATTACTGTATACGCGCCAATATATTTATACATATATATCAGGAGCCTCTGTTTCAGGTTATGTACACAGTTTCAAAGTAAAATACATAAGCGGACTGGTATATCAAAAAGACAA
Organism: Pterocarpus macrocarpus; assembly: GCA_031439585.1. Taxonomy (NCBI): domain Eukaryota; kingdom Viridiplantae; phylum Streptophyta; class Magnoliopsida; order Fabales; family Fabaceae; genus Pterocarpus; species Pterocarpus macrocarpus. Next base: position 27,288,706 of record CM062513.1, on the reverse strand, counting down.
TAATGTCCGTATCAGTCAAAACATCCAGTGGTCCTCAGAGGACATTTCATAACCTACTGCTAATCCTACAGTCAAGTCTATGACCCAAAGCTATGTGCTATCCAAAAAGGGTCATGCTGTACAACATCTCCTGCTGCGAAGCTACTCGGTCAGATAGCCGTTAGCCATGCCAAGCTCGGCCGGTGAGTAGTCTATACTGGGTCCCGAGGAGGAAGAGGTGTGGCCGGTGGCCTCGAGGGGTCACTCTACAGGCTGAATGGGATATCGAGGGCTGCTGCGGTGGTGACTCGAGGCGAGAGTCGGCAAGTCTTTGCACAGGCTGCAGTGCAGGAGGAGCAGGAAGTGGGTGCGCCATGTGCAGCGAGATGGCGATATAAGGACTAGCAGGGTCGAGTATGGGATGATGTAAAGGAACATCGAAGTTCCTGTTGCTGAAGAGGTATAAATGAAAGTTACACGAACCAGCTATGTACAAGGAATCCAACTCTGGATCATGGTGGAGTTGTAAGGCGGGAATCTCAATGAAGAGGGTCGCGGTGGAGTCCATCACTAGTATCTGAGAATGGTGCGGAAGGTACAAAACAGGGTGAGAATTTTCAAGAAATTCTCAGTAGGGTTCGGATATAATGGTTAACTGACGTCACATACATTCTCAGTTACCTCGGGTTTTATTTAAGTATAAAAATGTGTGTGTTCAAACTGAAATATCCATTTTAATAAGTTCATTAAAATATCTGGTCCGAGGCAAAGTTCAGTTTTACTTTAGACAACATAAGAAATAGAATAGGCTACTAACAGTAAAACACAGAATAATGAGCCTAGCAAATAAACATACAGGAGTACGTAAATATAACAGGCAAACTGTAAACATCCTGAAATAATCTTGCCATGTAGTCATGCATTCATGTAATCATGCAACTCATACTTGAACTTTCCTTCATAACCTTTTCATTTCCTTTCATCGTTTTTCCATCTCTTGGTCCCCTGGGAGTTCTTGGCCATTTAGACTCCTGGGTAATAGTCCGCTAATTAGGATCGAGCTCGTTCCTATACAGGAATTGCCGGGTTTACTTTCCCCGACGTTCCCACCAATCTATTCCCCTTAACTTCTTATCCGGGGCTGGCCCAAGTAGCATCGAACTTTCATAGTGGCATAATCCTTTTCATAACTTTCATAACTTTTTTAAGGATGCACATGCATTAACATAGAATTCATAACTTATGCATGGGTCCTACCGTAATTTCGGCAGCATAACGGAATATGTCTGCTTCCCCATGAATAGTGCCAGCCAACCAATACAGTTACACAATTTGCAATTTCAATATAGAGCAGTAATTATGCACATACATTCATAAATTCATTCATAGCTTCAACAAGCTTCAATAGGACTTTTAACTGATTCTGCCTATTTCTGCCCAGTTATGGTATAGCCCACCTTTATTTCAATGTAACTCCTTTAAACCTGATTTTTGGATATGTTATAGCCTTATATGTCTAGTTTCTAACCTTTATGGTCCCATCTAATTTTGATATCTATAGCTCAAGATATTCAGATTTTATCCCGGCATGCCCAGTGGCTTGCCAGAATTAGGCAACTAAAAGTAAAAATCCACTAAAAATCGAAAACTTACTCAAATGATACGAAATTGGACTCATATTAAAGTCAACAAGGTAAAGTTTCATTCACAAAAAGTCCCATCCCATTTGGCTTGGTAGGACTCGAGTTATAAGCCCCAAAACTTAACCTTCTTGAACTCCTCTGATTTGGCTCGGTTTGGACATAGGTTAACTTTTTCAAATCACTGGGAACAAATAGAATGGTAACAAACTCGGAATTTCTAAGTAGGATGTTCTTCTATGTGTAAGTTGTCCAACAAAATTAGTTTCACTCAATTTGGAGTTGTATAGGGTGAGTTACACCCTTTTCAACCCATACTGCCCGGGTGGATGTCTGGATTCCTAGGTCAAACTTCAAAAATTCATATCTCTCTCAATATTAATCCAATGGTCTTATATGATATATGTATGGAAAGCCCTAGATGTCTAGTTTCACATAAAAATGGTTTCATTAATTTTGAACGGCGGGAGGCGGAGCCGTACACTCCGCCGTACGGACTGCCGAGGGTTTTTGAGTTTCCCAGCCTCTCAACTTCTCCATATCTGCATCCTTTCTTGTTTCCAATTCAACTTTAATTTCACAAACAGTCAATAAACCAGCCACAATTCATTATGAATCACTCAGTCAATATATCAGAATTGAAGAATTAAACCACCAATAATCATTCAAAATCAGAAAAATCAATACAGGAATTAAAACCTCTACCTCTTACTATAATTGATTTTGGTTTAAGTTTGTAGCTGCAACTTGGTAGAATTTCAAAGTGTGGCGGAGTTGGGTGAGTGAAGAAAAGAAAAGAGAGAGCTGGAGTAAAGTATGCAACGTGAGAGAAGAGTATGAAGAAGAGGGGAGAATGTGTTATATAAGCATGAGTAGTAGTTAACTTGAAAGGTTTTGATTGGCCTCAAAACATAAGGCTGAGTTTTAGCCAACCTTGCTCTCCACGTCGTCCTCTTTGTGTGGTAGAATTGCTCTCCACGTCACCTAAAGTGGGAGTAGTTTCCAGTATATTCTGAAAATGAAATCGGAACTCGTACTCTTTATAAAATCGGAACTCGTGAACATCCCCGATATGAAGTCGGAACCCGGGAAACGTATCCAGTTCACTCGAAACTTGAAAGCAAAGCCTGATGTGAAGCCAAGCACTTAAAGTCGGAAGTCGTGAATTGTAGGACCTCGATCTCGGAACTCGGGAGGATAAGAATGAGGGCTCTTGGTATTAAACTCGAGATTGGAACTCATGAAAATTTAACTCGGACTTGGAGACAAGTTCAAAAATCTGATCTCGCGTCCATTCCTGATTGAGATAAAATCGGACGTCGGATTCAGTGTTAAGTCGGAAATCTTAAGATCGGAAATTGGAAACAATAGTCACCTGAAATGAAATCGAAACTCGGAATTTTATACTGATGAGGTCAAAATTCATACACGCTTGCACAAGGTCGAAAATCGGTAAATGCAAGGCAATCCGTTCAAGCCTTACTAAGGTCGGGAATCGGAATTTTAAAAATTCACTGAGATCGTAAATCGGAAATCATGTCTGTCCAGCTTTGAAGATGAAGTCGGATGTCGGGAATACTGATGGGATCGGAAGTCGGAAGTCGCGGATGTTACAATCTTCTTCAATAAAATGGTAGGAGTGAATCACTTATGGTTGGTATTACACATTTAATCAGGATGTTGCAATGATGAAGCTTGCAAAGATGATTGTATTGCATGAGTACCCTATCTCAATGCTTGAATATAGTGGTTTTAGATTATTTTGAAGTGCTGTCCAAACTTTGTTCAAAGTAGTTTCATGAAATACAAGGAGAAGTGATATCATGAAGATGTATGAGAGCGAGAGAAATAAAGTTTCGGAATTAGTTGAAAGGAATACAAGTCGCATTGTAATAATTACTAACATGTGGTTGTAACCAATCAAAACAAAGGGTACATGTCAATTATAACTCATTTCACTGATGATAATTGGACTTTGCAAAATTGGATTGTGAGGTATTCTCTTATTTTGAACTATTTTTCTTAAGTCTTTTTTTTTTTTTAATTTACTCATTGTTTATGATTGATTATTGAATGTATTATTTATAATTATTTGTTTTAGGTTCATTTACGTACTTGCACCACATACTACTAAAGTTTTTAGCAATGTTTTAGTCAATTATGTTTGATTGGAATCTGGATAGAAAGTTGTTAATCTTAACTATTGATAACTGTAGCACAAATGATGCCATGATTGAGCATTTTTTAATATGATTCCAACATATTGTTTGTTTTAAGAGGGTCATTATTTCACATGTGCTATTGTGCTCATATTATAAATTTGATTATGAGAGATGATATGTCTACAATACATGTTTCTATTGAAAAATTAGGGAAAGTGTTGCTTATTGGGTTGCAACACCAAAGAGGGAAGAAAAGTTTGTTGAGACTTGTAGATAATTGAATGTTTATTATTCAAAAAAGCTTGCACTTGATTATAGAACTAGATAAAATTCTACATAGTTGATGCTTTTGCATTACCATATCAAGAAGTTTTCAAGCACTTAAGACAATGTGAGTTTTAATATAAACGTTTGCCAAGTGATGATAATTGGGAAATTGCAATTGACCTTGTTGAAAAGTTAGAAATATTTTACATTGTCACTAAGTTGTTTTTAACTACTCAATATCCAACTTCAAATGTTTGTTTTCCAAAAGTGTGTGGAATTATATTGGCTTTGTCTAAGTGACTTCTTCCACCTAATGACATGATTCGAATTATGGCGAATATTATTATTTTCAAGTTTGATAAGTATTGGAGTCATATCAATATGGTTATGACAATAGGAGCTATTTTAGACCCTAAATATAAGATGAAGATGTTGGATTATTTCTTCCCTCTCATGTATGAAAGTGAAAGCCCCAATGAATTGTGTAAGGTTAAAAATTGTGTGAAGATTTGGTTTGTAAATATCAAGCTAAGGAAAGGAGTCAAAGAAATGTTCCAATTAGTAGTGATTTTACATCTTCTACTTTGACTGATATAAGTTTTATTTCAAAGAGAGTAAGATGGTGTTGCAATTACTCGCAATATGTACAAGATACAACTGTAGATAGTAATATCAAGTCAGAATTAGATTGTTATCTAGATGAGCTTATTTTGCTTGATCAATCCAATGTAGAAAAATTTGATATTTTGGGCTATTGGAAAAATATTGGAGTGAAATATCCAACTATGCGAAAAATTGTAAGAGACTTTTTAGTCATTCTTATTTCTACAATTACTTAAAATTCTACCTTCAGCACTGGTGCTCAATTCTTAGGCCCACATCATAGTAGGTTGAATGAAGACATAGTTGAGGCATTGATCTATACTCAAGATTGGTTATCTATTTACTCTAATAGTAAGTTTTGTACACTTACTCTATTCAATAACATTTTACAAAGATTAAAATTCATCAATCCAACTATAGAATTATGTGATATTATATTGACAATTAAGCATGTTAAATTTCAAAAAAGTTGGACAACAATAGGTATGTAATCTAATAGTTGATGGTTTCTTATATTTTCAAAAACATATTATGCCTCAAAAGAAAATGGAAGGATGAAATATCAAATTGTTTTTAAATAGTATGAAATTTTATAGACTTAATCTACTTGGCGGGAACTTTCAATTTAACAGTTGGATTGATGAAATTCAATTTCTACAAAAAATTATTGAATGGAATAAGTATACCATAACTTACTTTTGGAGTAAATAGATCTCCATTCATAACCTTCACACCTTCATATAGAGTCTAGCAAGCTTCAAAATTTTTTTTGGAACAAAACTCGCTCCTCCCTTTTGTGACTCAAGTTGTAATTTAGCATAATTTTGTAATTTTATTTTATCTACATTAATTACTATTTTAACTCTCTCTCTCTCTCTCTCTCTTTCTCGCTCTCTTATTAATTTAAAAAATGATTATATTAAGCACATATGATAATTTTGTTAGAAGTGACTATCAATTGAAAGATATTCTTTTATGCACCAAAAGATTAAAAAAAAATTCTTTTACATAAAAAAACTCACTACCCTCTTTTATGAATTAATTTCTAATTTTGAATAATCTTATAATTTACTTTATTCACATTAACAATTATTTTAAATTTTTTCTCTCACCTAAATACTATTTATATTTAATTTGTGTATATTATCAATATAAAATATTTTTTATATAAATATTAAAGCATGTATTGCCATCTCAGCAACAGTATCTGTTTTAACCATCCACTATTTAAATAGTTATATAAATAAAAAATTTTGATTAGATAATAATATAAAATTTTTTTATATTATCAATGTATCACAATTAAATTCATACTATTTTCCTTTTATTTTTTTGTCACCAGAAGTATTTGAAATTACATAGCCATGCGACAATAAAATAATAGAAAAGAAATCTTCCCATTCATACATGGTATTAATGGAAGCGTTGTATAGAAAATGTTATATTAAAAGTATTTTTAAATGTTATATCAAAAATAAAATACATAATTTGAAAATTATATGAAAACATTATATTAAAAATAAAACGCTCATACTCATGTTTTTGATTGATGCATGACTTATTAAAAATAAAACGCTTTGAACTCGAATTGGAAGACGTCTTTAATCTCATATCTTTTGATCTTTTGGTGAATAAAAGGAAACTTTTAATTAAATAGTCATTTTTAATAAAACTACCATGTATGTTCAATGTAGTCACTTTTAAAATTAACAAGAGAGAGAAATAGTTAAAGTAGTAATTAATATAGATAAAATAAAATTATCAATTTATCTTAAACTATAAATTGAGTCACAAAAGGGAGAAGTGGGTGTATATCTTTTATTTGTTTATAAAGTTAATTTGATTGTATAATTAATAGGTTTCAAAAGACAAGATTTGATGTTGCACTATTAATGATGATATAGATGGTGTTGAAACTCATGTAAATATAATATTTTATTAAAAATAAGTTTTATATATATATATATATATATATAATCAACTTTCCTATAAAATAAAAATATATATAAGTATTAGCTAAGACCTTAACAACATGGAAAGGAGAAGAATTGAACTTGAAGTTTATCAAAATTATAATTGTTAAAGTATGTTGAATTTTGTTATGTTAAACTTGATTATGTTGTAATTTTTGTTTTGAATAATTTCATGTTGTAAGTAAATTTTATATTTAATTTTTTTTTGTGAATTAATTAGTTATATCACTATCTTTTTTTTGTCAATATTTTTGCTTGAATTTGAGGATCTTCGAACGACGATGGAAATTTGGGGTCATGGAGACAAGGAGCAGGGAGGCACTTCTCGCCCCTGCCCCCGCATGGGTTACATTTCTAATTTTACAAATAAATCCCCATGCCAACTTTATCATGTGTGCAAGGTTAACTTCTTTGGATTTCCAAAATCCAAGACCACCCGTCTTCTTTATAGTTGCAAACATTAATACCAATTAATTAGATGGATTCTCTTCTATGCTGCACGGATGCAGGTATGGAGTACGAAAATTTTGTAAAAATTAGGGTACAGGTACGTCAATATATATATAATTAAAAATATAAAAATTTCACAAATTTTATAAAATAAAACTAAAATTTCACATCATAAATAAAAAAAATATCTAATAAATAATTATAAAATTTTTATATTACTCAAAAATAAAAAATTTAATAACTCATTTTATCATTCAAATGATAAAGAACAAAAATTAAAATATCAAAAGAAATTTTAATCACTCATTCTATATATTTCCTAAATAACTCCAGCATATCAACATAGCTCAAAGTCCATCAACTTAACTACTTCGAATCACTTCTAAATTTGTAAGCCACAAATCAAACGGAAAGGAAAGGATAGGATGACGTCGAAGCTCAAAGTGTATGCCGATCATCTCTCTCAACCTTCTCGTGCGGTCCTCATCTTCTGCAGGTAACACTCAACACAATACCAACACAAAGTCACAAACACAAACACTGACATAGAACAAGAACAACTCACGAGAGAGAAGGAGAAGAAGGAAGCTCTTTTGGCTGGGCCACTGCTGCCACCATTGGGCTTGGAAGCGCCTATGCTACTGGGACGAGGAAGAGGAAGAGCACCGCTGTTGCTGTTGGGACGAGAAGAAGTGACGCTGCTACTATTGGGATGAGATGAGAAGCGCCACCACTACTGCTGCTGGGACGAGTATGGCTGTCGTCGTCACTGGACTTCACCGGTGGTGGTGGTTGGTGAGTAAAAGTTGGAAGGGGGGTGGGGTAGGTAAGGAGTCACGATTTGGGAAAGAAGGGAAAAAAGGGAGAGGGGTTTTGCTTGTTAGTTTTACAAAGAAAAAAAAAGAAGCCAAACAACCCGTACTTGAGCCGTATCCGTCAGACTCGCCTTTATCCAGCCGCATTTAAATTGCACTCTAACGCTGCACTGCACTCAGAACATACCCGTGCTTCATATATTCTCTTTCTAAATTCAAATAAACCCTAAACAAAATTGCCTACAAATATGGTCAATTTAGTACACACTGGTGGAAAGTTTCATGGTTTGCATAATATAATTAGGAATAGTAGTTAGAGCTCTTCCTGCCAAAGATAAACCACGAGTTTTCTGGCCATTTAATCTTTAAGTGATACTATAATAACATATAATTAAGTGATAATATAAAACTCTATGTGCTAACAATATATCCAAATTAAATTCTCAAATTAATAAGATGATATGTACAACAGCGCCCACGACATCATTTCAGTTTGCCGGTCAACAAGTTCTGCGAGATTTATGGCAAAGGCTTTTTTCCTCATTTGGATGGATGTTTCAACATTCCTGCCTTAAGCCTAATCCTTCCAAATCCACCATTACTATTTCATCATCCTCGGTTACATACACTTCCAAACTAGTCAATTTTATTAATTGTTGCTCCTGAAATTCTACAAGAAAACAAAATAAAATTAAATATTAGCTTCACTGAGGAAACAGCTATTTGGGCTCTGTAACCATTCTCAGAAAAAAGATAAAAGGCAAATTACCATAGATCTTACAATAATAATAAGTAATATAAATAACAAATAACGCTAATCTTTTTCATTTTTTTTCCCCATTAGAACGAAGGTTACGTTACTGAAATAAGGCTATAGATGCGCAGAATTGAATGGTGAAATTCCTCAGTCTTCGCTGCTGAAATCCCTTCCCCTCAACGCAACTTTGGCAAGTCCCTCGGTCTGTTCTTTGGTAGCTTATTTTCCCATATATACACATACAATACACACATTAAAACATATGAATACCCATTTTGGTTGCTAGTAACCCCACCACAAATCCTCACTTTTTCTCCACAATAGCTCTGTATTTATCTATTTCTATCCATTCCCCCTCAGACCATTTCCCTTTCTCTTACCTTATACCTTTCTTTTTCCGTCTTACATCCTCTAATCTAAGTCTGCCCTTTTATTTCCTCCTCCCCCCCCCCCCCCAAAAAACAACAAAAACCAAAAAAAAAAAAAAACTATCCTTTTATTTAAAACACCCCTTCTTTTTTAGAATTAAGAAAAAAAGAAAAAGAAAATTTGAACCTTGGCTTTGTGATTCAATTTGGGCACGGGACCTGACCCGGGCTACCTTCCCCTCTTTCCCCAAAACACAGAACGCACGGACTTGGTATATATCATTTCATAACTAGCCATTAGACACACTGAGTGAGTCTTCGATTTCAATTTCAAGGCTATATAGAGAAGGGGAGACAACATTTTTCACATTAAAAAAATTCACCTCACCTAAGCACCCACCATCACAACCCCTTAGTCCATAGACCGTGACTCATCTCTCTGTGCGTAAACCTCCCACCTCATTTTCATTAAGGTACATTATTTACCACTGCTATTAATATTCTCTGAAATTTGGCATAGACAATGTCTATTGTATTCCATGTCACATTTCCTTGCAGTCAATTTTGGTTCAATTTCAATGGGGGTTATGACCTATCTCAACCTAAGATAATGTTGTGTCTACTTTATGCTTAGTATAAAATTTTTTCTTATAGGTAACACAAAAAGAGTTGTGCCAATAATGGTAGGAGCAAGAACTTACCCTCTATTAGGAATTCTTAACTATCGAGGTCATAATTGATGCCCAATTTTATACTTATATGATTCTGCAGCTACTTTTATTTTTTCTTTAACAATTATTTCAGACATGTAGTACATGTTCCTGATCGTTATTCAATCTTTTCATTTTTTTGGTAACGATCTTTATTCTATCTTATATATAGTGAGTTTGGCTAGGGTTTGTCATCGGTTTTCTGGTAACCTTTTAATAATGCGGGGATTTAATTCGATTTTGTAATTGGGTCTTTATCAATAATTGTTGAGGGTTTCTGGGTCACAGTCATGGCTATAGACTTTTAGATTTCAATCCGGCTGTGTATGCCGTTTTTTTTTTTTTTTTTTTTTTGGGTTTGAAGTTGAAGCTCTTTCGTGCTGCTTTTGAGGAAGTTATTTATTGCAGTTGCGGATTTTCATCTGCTGGGCACTATGATCATTTTGATTCCTAAAGAAGGAGCGTTTTCGTGTTTTTGGGGATAGGGGGGATGAACTTACCCACAGTGTCGCAGTTTTCAGATCAGATATTAATTCAATTGTCCAATTGTTATTTAGCACTAAAGACTGGGTTGATGCCCTCATCTTAAAATTTCATTAATTCAATTGTCCACTGTTTCTCTTTTGGTTGAATTTGTTTTGGAGGATCATGGTTTGACACACAAATTTTACAAAATGAAAAAATATTCCATTTTGGACTTGAAAAGTTAAAATTTCCCAAGAGAATTGGCGCAAGTAATGCTAAGTCTCTTTCGGAACTATTTGATTACGGAATCAAATCCCACCAAGCCGCTTTGCTGGAATTTAGCCTAACCTCCCCTCTCCACGCCAGATTTCAGATCTCCATAGCAATAATAATAATAATAATAATAATAATAATAATTCCTCTCTAATCATATTATATACTTGGGAATGCATCTATTAATTCAACTTTCCATGGAAATCGTATTCCACTATGATGTTAGATGTGAATTACTGTCTTCCCAAAAATTATAAGAAAAAAGAATATTTTTTTCCCCCAAAATGATGCCTCAGTTATTATTGCTATTTTTCACTAAATGGTTTACTTAAATTGGGCCATTAAACGAGAAAATATGGATTGGTATATCACATTGAATTAGGGGTTAGATAACGCTATTCTGAACTGAATAAGTTGTCCAAACCACTGCCCCCTGCTTGTGCAGTCCCCACTAATTGAGACTAAAAGCCAAGGTGAGGGGATAGCAACCTTGAATCCATGGGATGAGGGCCTGAGTTCAAAATTCAAGAAAGCAACTCTTTCGGGGAGTTTGCATTACTCTTGTGCTCTTTCAGTCGAATGATGATTAGTCTTACGAACAATTTAAATTGACTGAACCTATAAAAGTACCTCATGGTCACCAAAAAAAAGAAAAGAAAAAAGAGAGAGAACAAGTGGGGGTGTTGGGGGAGGGGGGAGGATTATTTATGTACAGATTATGTTGTTGATATTCTATAATTATTATATAAAATCACTTTTCTTTTCTGTTTTTTGTGATGATGTAGCTGTTTTTTGTTTTATCTTGCACATGGTTCTGTTTATTTCTTCAATTATTATGGGCTGGTAACTGTTTTGTTTAATTATTATGACTGATATCTTGCATTTGATTGTTTTATCTCATGCAGTTATAAAATCCCCATGAAGAACTATTTTGATCTATGAAGAAGTAATTTCATATCACTTACTAGTTATGAAGCTCCAACATGAAATTGAAATGATACAGCAAGACATGAAATTGCATTAGATGTTGGACAAGAAGATGCATTTTTAACATCTTCTGGAAATAAACATGGGGATGCACCAAAATTTAAGCAGTCTCATTAAAATTTGAATTGTTTTGACATGGACACAACTCACTTTCTAAAGTGACTGTGCTTCATAGATTAACATAAATGAGTTTTTGAAATTATTTATTTAAATATTTAATAAATCTTATGAACATGAGTTGTTTCTTTTTTGGGTTTGACTATTGCAGCAACAATGTTATGCATAGCAGTATTGTCATGGTTCACCACATATCCTTTTGTTTTAGTTCTGTGACTAAGAATAGTTTAGAATTGTGTGAGATCCATAATTAATGTCACCTACTGACAGATATGTCTAAAGGTTAACTTCCATTTTTGATGTTTATTCAAGAACACTTATATATCTGAGTGCCTAATTTGTCTATCAAAGTTCATGTAACCTTCCTACTTCATATACGAATCAGGGACCTGTCCAACATGACTTTGATAAATCTCGTTAGTTTTTAAGATGAATTTTGATATTACTAATAATAAAGAATTGAATATTTGTACCCAACAAAAAAACAGTTCAATTTTTATTTAAATATGTGTACTTGCATTCTTGGCATTAATGAACATTTTCTTTGAAATGCTTATAACAAGGAAAGTTTCCTTGTTCCAATGCTTCCAATTCATAAAGGCAGTAATTAAGAAGGGAACTTGAATGTGTTTTTTATTATTTCTGGCTTTATCATGTTCATATGCTGTCGATTTTTTTTGGGAAATCACTAAAATCTTAGAATGGAATTTCATAATTTCATATGTAGTTACTTCTTTTCTCTGGCAGATTTGTACTAATCTAGACGGGTTTCAGTTTTCTGCTCTTCCTGTCAAGGAAAATATATGGTTGCTTTTGCAAGTTTTACAATATATTGTCTCTGAATATTAAATGTTTTGTTCCTAGTTTTTTTTTTTTTGTAATTTTTTTAAGTTTGATATATGTGAGCGATTTATTTTCAATATCTTTTATTTGTTTTATTTTCAGTATCTTTTACAAATTATTAAGTCCACTAAAACTACATTGTCTTACCTTCTCATTGAATGACTTTTGATGGAGTAGTGGTGAGATGGGGAGTCATCAATCATAGCAAGTGCCTCATATCATGCTGCTGATTATAGAATAGTATCATGGAAGTACTACCTTGTTCTGGTGTTCAGTATGCCGGGGAGTCTGATTGTCCTCAGCAAGGTTCAGGAACAGCTTTTGCATATCAGGGACTACCTAATTGCCCTGAAAATATTGAACAAGCTAAATTGGAAGATGGTCGACTGAATGACTCATTACTTCAGACGGAAGGTCCTCAGATAGAAAGGCAAGCCAAACGGCAACAGACTGTTTGTGAACTCCTGACTAATTCAAATTGCCAATGCTGTGGAGCTTCGTGTTGTGACTGTCAAGTGGAAGACCAAAAGGAATCCAGTAGTTTCCCTGATGTTGAGGATGATGGGATAAATGAACCTTGCTTAACCTCTGAGAATTCTCTCTGTATTGTGGATACAATTGAAAGTGAATCACCAAACAACAGTAGGGAAGGAGATTTCTCATTTTCTGAACCCACTTGGCTGGAGGGGGATGAACCTGTGGCATTGTGGGTCAAGGTAACCATTTGCATTGCAAAATTTAGTTGTTTTCTTTCTGTTGAGAGCTTTCCCAATGTTTATTTGCTATTCTGACTACAATGGGAGTATATTGACTACTTCTAAGTCTGCTGCAGCTTCTTTAATGTTGTCTTATTTATCTATTAAAGAACTCTGATTTCACTTCTCTAATATTTCTTGATCACAAGGAAGATCTTTTCTTCCTTGCAGAAACATCCTTTTGCATTTTCATTGAGCAACTTAGAGATATTTTACTCTGTAAAGAAAAAGTGGAAAAATCAAAATTCAAGGTGTGCTAATTTTGTATTCTTTTTTATGCCTACGTCTTTTTTAGTGGAGAGGGAAGTGGCAGGCTGGTATCCGATGTGCCAGGGCTGACTGGCCATTATCAACTTTGAGAGCAAAACCAACTCATGACCGGAAGAAATATTTTGTCATGTTTTTTCCTCATACAAGGAATTATTCCTGGGCTGATATGCTGCTTGTTCGATCAATTGATGAGTTCCCCCAGCCTATTGCGCATAAAACTCATCAAGCAGGATTGAGAACGGTAAAAGACTTGACCGTTGCTCAAAGGTTTATAATGCAAAGACTGACTGTTGCCATGCTGAACATTGTTGATCAGCTTCATCCTAATGTATGTGATCGTGTGATGATGGTTCTATTTCCTCCTCTCCATTTCCTATTCTTGTAATCTCAATTCCCTTTTTTTTTTTTTTTTTAAATTTAACTGGAGGTTTTTATTATACATGCAGGCTTTGATAGAAGCTGCTCATGATGTGATGTTCTGGAAGGAATTTGCTATGGAGGCTTCTCGTTGTAATGGTTATTCTGATTTTGGAAGAATGCTTCCAAAGCTGCAAAATGTAAGTTCGAATTCCTTATGATGGGTTTTGGAGTAGAGAGCTTATATTTTTTTGGCCTTTTAACTTTGTTGCATTTTAAAATGTTTTAACTCATTGTGGCTGTTTTTATTTTTTTGGATTCATACACCCCATAGGGCAGAAATCTCCAAAACAGTATTCACCATGAGGCTTCTACAAACATAACCAAGTGATTGATTTACCCTGAGTTTTGGCTTTCTCTTATGTTTCAGTTTGAATAATACTGAAAACTTACTTGATAATGTTGTTTTTGAACTTTCTATAGAAAACTTTTCTTTTGAACTGCCATGCAAGCAAAAGATAATAGGGTTTGAATGCATTGGAGGTTACTTTACTGGTTAGAGTTGAATTAGTATTGGAGATTGGGAAAAAAAAGTCATCATTCTTTTGCTCTTATTCGACGTGTGATTTTTGGAGTTGACACACTCCTTGGTTACTGTTGTCCCTTTGTTGGCCCCAGTGTTTTATGTTACACAGTTTTTACAGATATTAAATCTTCTCCCTTTTTGGATTACAAAGATCCTCTTTCTTTTAAATTATATTGTTTCTATGCTTGTTTTTGCAAGCCTCATTAGTATTCTTAGTTAAGTTTGGTTCTTGTTATGGAATGTTGTAACGCCCGAAAAATTTTAATCGTTTTAATCGAGTTGTTCGGTTTTTAGCAAATAATTGTGATTAATTAGGATTTGATTTAATATTCACTTAAATCTAATTAAGTGTGATTTAAAATGATTAGGCATAATGGAATTAGATTAGGAACATAGAAAGCCTCAGAGAATTTTTCTAAAACCGGTTTACTGATTTAAGAGAAATCGGTAAGATTTCGGTAATTTAAATTGTCAGAACCGGATCAATAGAAATTATACTGTGAGAACCCTAGAAAGGATGGCCAAGATTTAGCCAACTTACCCATGCAAGTGGTGTCATCTCAGCCCTCCATATGGATTGCCAAATCAAATTGAAACTCCAACACACATCCACCAATCACATAACTCCTTGCTCCACAAGTTTGTGTTCAATTCCTTCCTTGCCCTTGGTAATTTCGGCTAGCATAAGGAGCTGACCACTCTCCATTTCTCTTCTATACACACTCATCTTCACTTCATCTTCACTTCATCTTCAACCTCTCTTCAAGTCTCATCAAGAGTTGCTTCCATTTGAGACATCAAATCAATAAGAATTCAACTAAACAAGATAGGAATCCAACTCCTCCTCTTGTTTTTCTTGATTTGGGGCCGTGTGAGGATCTTGTTTTCCTCATGATGTTAATGTGATTTGGAGTGATGATGATGATTTATGACTGAATTTGCATATGTATTGTGATTAGAGTTGGAATTGATATAAAAGAATTTGAAGAGAAGAAAAAAAATCAAGAAGCTATTAGGGTTTTTTCTCGGCGGTCTGTATGACGGAGTGTACGGCTCCGCCTACAGCCGTTTAAATTTCATGAATATATTTTTATGAGAAACTTGACATTCAGGGCTTTCTATACATATATAATATTAGGTCATTGGATCAGTATAGAGGTAGTTATGAATTTTTGAAATTTGACCTAGAAATCAGGACTTTCATCCGAGCAGTGTGAGTTGAGAAGGGTGTAACTCACCCTACACAACTTCAAATTGAGTGAATCCAACGTTGTTTGAAAGTTAACATATGAGGGAACATCCCATAAAAATTTTAGAGTTAGATTCGTTGCCAACTATCTCCAGTACATCAATGAATTCACCTTAAGTTCAACCCGGGCTGGAACAGGGTAGACCAGTAGGGTCAAGTTTCAGGGCTTATATCTCGAATTATACTCATTCAAATAATATGCAACTTGTTTCATTTGAAAGCTTGCTCTGTTAGCTTTAATTTGATATAAATTTTATATGATTTTACCCAGATTTTTATTTTTGGTGAATTTTCTATTATAAGAGTGCAATTCTGGTTAGAGACATGTATGAATACTAGATCAAGTTTAGTTAATATCGGAACTCGGAACTTAGCAAATAGAGAGCTAGATCGGGTATATTTAATGTTGAACTCGGAACTTAGTGAATAGGAAATTAGATCGGGTGTTGTCAAGGTCAGAAACTTGGAATTTAGGAAACACACTCATAAAGTTCTTGGAAGACCAATTGTGGATTAAGATCGTAGATCGGAATCACAAGCACATAAAACACTTTGAAATTGAAAATCAAGGACAAGAATATAAAACCTAAACCCGAAAGTTGGGATTTTTAACATAAACTTGGAAGTTGGTACCAAAATATGAAACCTTATACCCGCATCTCGGAAGTCGAGAACTAGGATGCTTTAAAACTCTTATACCGTAATTCCAAAACTCGACCTAGAAACAATCTCGGAGATCGAACAGAACCCCGGAAGTCAGAACTTATATAACCCCAGTAATCCAGATAGTTCAAGAAGTTTTCAAAGACGGCTGAAGTTGCTGTCAGATAAGGTCCGTTCAGGTAACAGTAACAATTCCAGGGTGTGGTACTATGACTTAAGTATAGTACTGTACAAAGTAGGACGTTACAAATGTGACTTGCAGCTAGGGGTTATCATTCCATTATCCTCAACTCATTTGGATGATGTGCCTCACGGGTCTAAGGGCATATTTAATATCATTTCTTAAAACGAATGGTGAATTCATTTCTACTTTGCGTGGTATATCATGTATTTGAAGATTGTGTTGTGAAATGAGGACCATATGTTACATATTATTTTAAATAGTCTTTTCTTTTTGGGTTGTTGTTTTGTTTCTTTTTTTTTTTTTCTTGCTTGAGGATGGCTTGGTAGCTCTTTATATATTATCTGTACTATTGGATTTGATTGAAATGAATTACTGGCACTTCTGCAAAGTTGAATGCTGAAATCTAATGTACATGCTTTGCATAATCTGTGCTATTTCTTTCATTTGAGCTATATTGTAGATTTAAAATTTCATAAATCCTAGGATATCCAATTTTCTTTAGACAAATACAAATATCTTGGTTTAATTAAATTTTCTTGATAGCTTTCTTTTTTGGTGACTTTAGTACAACATCCTTTTCTTTACAGAGCATAGTGAAGCACTACTTAAATGCTGAGTGGATACAACATTCTTCCCACTCTTGGGTTGAACAATGTCAGAATGCAAATAGTGCTGAATCGGTAGAGCTGCTGAAGGAGGTATCCTATAATTTTGTCGGCCAATTCATGTTTCTAGTAAAAAGGAGGACTGTGTGTATTTATATCTGCATGATCATCAATGGAAACTGCCACTTTTTTATTCATAAAGGATGATAAACAAAACACAAATAGGATAATGCATAAAATTACCGGGTGTAGATAAAGGTTTTAGTGAGCTATCCTTGAGGTTGAAAATGAACCGTTTCTCGGTTATTGTGGAATGTCTGAGTCATATCCATTTATTTATTTATTTTTCCAATAATTTAATATCTCAGATTTTTAATTATATAAAACCTATTGAAGGCCAACTCTCCTTAAAGCTTAAGCTATTAGGTGAAGGGCAAAGGCTCAAGATTGGTTTTATATTTCTAGCAGCCCCCTCATGCTAGAGCCTTTTGGGTTTGAACCATAGACAACATAGATGCCCGCTCTACCCTAGAATTCAGCTTTATTTAGAAGAATGGGGGCTACAAAGATTGAACTATTGACCAATTAGTCATAAAAACTCTGATATCATATCAAAGACTAAAAGCTTAAGTAATTAGGTAAAGGCCTAAGACTGGTTATACAGAACACACACACAATAATACAAATCAATAAAGTTTTAAACCCATTGAACCCAGGAGACTATGAGACAGAGGAAGTGGTTCACTTAACAGAAAAACAGAAGGTGTGTTGTTTTGTAACTCAAAGTTCTACAATGAAATAGAGCAATTAAATAGTTCTGTTCTTATGAATTCTATTCTTCAATTGTGGTAAATTTATTTAATTATTAACCCTTTGAACTTTTTCCCCCCTTCTAGTGCTTGATTCATGGATCTGTTGAATAAGGCAACCTTGTATTTAAAAAAATGAGTATCGAGTATACATCCATTCCCAAGCGGTATCCAAAATACATTTGGATATAATCCCAAACACTTTTTTTTTTTTTTTCCAAAATGATATTGAGTATGCACTTATGTTGTACTTGTACGCAAACACATAATTATAGACCCTGATCTCAACTATTTTGATTTATAGTTCTTTTATAGGGTTTGGTAATAAAAAATAATTCTTTTAGGGTATACATCTCACTGTAGGGAAGATCCATGGCAGCTACCAAATTGTCAGTTTGGGTCATTATGATCTTCCATAATTCCTCCTTGAACAGAAAATGTGTGGTCTAGAATTTTCTGTTTAGTTTTACTGAAAAACTATCTATTGATTGACTAAGGCTATCTTCTGCTATCTGGGGATGATAGTTTGTGAAGATTTTCATGGAATATATACCTACGTCACGCCATCTCTTTTCTTTTTAATACATTTTAATGATGGAGGACATGACTAATCTAGTGCTTCTTGTTGTGCTCAGACTGAAGTCACATGTCAAATTTCTAACTCCTACTGAAATGATTATATATGACATGATCAATACAAAAAGTTTTGCTTATGTTTGGTTGATTTATTCCTTATTCTTATGTTCAGGAATTGTTTGATTCTATCTTGTGGAATGATGTCAACACTCTATCGGATGCATTTGGGCAACCAATGTTCGGTTTTGAGTGGAAAACCTGGAAGCATGATGTAATGAAATGGTTTTCCACATTTCATTCCTTATCTAGCAGCAAGGACACAGAATATCCTATGTCTGATGGTTTATACCAAGTAAGCCTTCAGGTTGGTAGAAAAAGGCCCAAACTTGAAGTTCGCCGTGCAGAAACACATGTTTCGCTAATTGAAACCAAGGGTTCAGATCACTCTATTACTCTTGAGACTGACGCAGGTTTCTTTAACAATCAGGACACATTGAGTGCATTAGCAACTGAAACTTCTACACAGGAAGATGTTAGGGAGGTACCTATAGCGACTGATTCACCGAGTAATTTGACCAATAAATGGAATGAAATTGTAGTTGAGGCTGTAGATTCGGAGACCTTGCATACCAAAGGAATGGAATCAACTACACTAAGTGAAATGGCTGGTCAAAAATTTGTAGAACCTGTCACTAAGAATCGGCAGTGTATAGCTTATATTGAAGCCAAGGGAAGACAGTGTGTGAGATCGGCAATTGATCGTGATGTATACTGTTGTGTGCATTCTCGTTTTATAGGCAGCTCAGCAAAAGCTGAAAGACCTGTTTCAGTTGATATACCAATGTGTGAAGGTACAACTGTTCTTGGTATTAGATGTAAGCATCATGCGCTTCCTGCTTCTTCATTCTGCAAGAAACACCGGCCACATGCAGAAACAGACGAGACCCCTTTAACACACAATACACTAAAAAGGAGTCATGAAGAAGATTACACTGCTTCAGAGGGTTTGTTCAAAGACATGGTACTGGTAAATATCGGAAGTCCACTGCATGTAGACCACATGTCAGCCATTGGTGGTGATTCCTTTCATGGAAGAAATTACTTAAATGAGGAGCCCATGCACTCTGGCAATAATCATACTGCAATGGAGACAGTTCACTGTATAGGCTCCCCTTCCTTTGATAACAAGGACCCCTGTTTGGAAGCTCCAAAACGGTATTTCTTGTACTGTGAAAAGCACCTTCCAAGCTGGCTTAAACGTGCAAGAAATGGGAAGAGTAGGATAATATCAAAAGAAGTGTTCACAGAGCTCTTGAAGAACTGCTGCTCATGGGAACAAAAGGTACATTTGCATAAAGCTTGTGAACTTTTTTACAGGCTATTCAAAAGCATTTTGTCGCTAAAAAGCCCAGTTCCTAAGGAAGCCCAGTTCCAGTGGGCTTTGACTGAAGCCTCTAAAGATACAAGTGTTGGAGAATTCTTTACAAAGTTGGTTCATAGTGAAAAGGAGAGAATCAAGTTGATTTGGGGATTCAAGGATGAAGTAGATGTATCCTCACTCATAGAAGGATCGCCTCTGCTCCCTTCCACAATTAATGACAGCTTTGATAATGAAAATGCCATTAAGTGTAAGATCTGCTCTGTGGAATTTCCTGATGACCAAACACTTGGTGACCATTGGATGGAGAATCATAAAAAGGAAGCACAGTGGCTGTTTAGAGGTTATGCTTGCGCCATTTGTCTGGATTCTTTTACTAACAAGAAACTATTGGAAACTCACGTTCAGGAGAGACACCATGTGCAGTTTGTTGAGCAGTGCTTGC
This sequence comes from Pterocarpus macrocarpus, assembly GCA_031439585.1. Classification (NCBI taxonomy): domain Eukaryota; kingdom Viridiplantae; phylum Streptophyta; class Magnoliopsida; order Fabales; family Fabaceae; genus Pterocarpus; species Pterocarpus macrocarpus. The sequence goes on along the minus strand of CM062513.1, from coordinate 27,268,420 downwards.
TTCTCCAATGTATTCCTTGTGGTTTTCATTTTGGAAATATGGAGCAATTATGGCTGCATGTTCTATCAGTTCACCCTGTTGAATTTAAGCCATCCAAAGCTCCTAAGCAACAATCTTTGTCTACCCGTGAGGATTCTTTGGAAAAACTTGAGCAGGGAAATTTAGCTTCTTTGGAGAATAATTCTGAGAATCCAGGTGGTTTCCGGAAGTTCACTTGCAGGTTTTGTGGGTTGAAATTTGATCTTCTGCCTGACCTTGGTCGCCATCATCAAGCTGCTCATATGGGGCGCAATGTAGTTAGCAGTCACCCTGCAAAGAGGGGAGTTCGTTATCATGCATTTAGATTAAAATCTGGAAGACTTAGCCGTCCTAGATTTAACAAAGGTTTGGCAGCAGCATCATACAGGATCAGAAGTAAGGCTAATGCTGATTTAAAGAGACGCATTCAGGCAACAAAGGCACTTGACATGGAGGAAATAACTATGCAACCTCATGTAACTGAGACAGCAAATATTGGTAGATTGGCAGAATATCAATGCTCAGCAGTTGCAAAGATTTTATTTTCTGAGAGTCGGATGACTAAGCCTCGGCCAAACAATCTTGATATTTTATCAATTGCTCGCTCTGCTTGCTGCAAAGATAGTCTTCAGGCCACACTGGAGGAGAAATACGGAATTTTGCCTGAAAAACTCTATTTGAAGGCAGCAAAACTTTGCAGTGAGCATAACATTTTAGTGAAATGGCACCAGGAGGGGTTCATTTGTCCTAGAGGTTGTAAGGTTTTGAAGGACCAAATGTTGCTTTCTCCCTTAGCATCTCTTTCTAATGGTTTCCCAAGGCAAAAGTCTGTAAATTTATCAGATCCTGCAAGTAATGAGTTGGAGGTGGATGAGTCTCACTACATCATCAATTCAAACCATTTAAAATCAGGGTCCATGCAAAAGGCTGTTGTCTTATGTGATGACATAAGCTTTGGGAAGGAATCAATTCCAGTGATTTGTGTAGTAGATCAAGAAATTCTAAATTCACTTCCGCATGGATCCAATGAGGAAGATCTAAATCTCTCATGGCCTTGGGAGAATTTTACCTATGTTACAAAGCCAATTCTTGACCAATCCCTTAGTCTTGAGTCTGAGGTAGTTAACTTTGACTTAATTTGTTATTTGATCCAATCCTAATTGAATAGGAGTAAACTTCTTGTACACTAAATCTATGTCATGTCACTTATCTGTAATACAATAAGTTGTATGTACTTGTGTTTTTCTAAGACACTGTTAAGGACCTGTAATGGACCAAGCTCTATTAATTATCTATTTAATAGCTTACCTGTGAAAGCATCTACAAAGTTATATTCTCAAGCACATGTGTTGCACTTTTAAGTAATACTTATTTCTTTGTGAAATTGACATTAAATTAAATACGTAGAATTCACTACGCTTTTCATTGGTTTCAGTATTCTTAACCCTACTATTTTAAATTGCAGAGTCTGCAACTGGGATGTGCTTGCTCATATTCCACCTGCAGTCCTGAAACATGTGATCACATTTACCTTTTTGATAATGACTATGATGATGCAAAAGACGTATATGGGAAACCAATGCGTGGAAGGTTCCCATATGATGAGAATGGTCGAATAATATTGGAGGTAAAATATTTTCATCAATTGTAAACTACCATTATATCCAAAATCTGAGCTATGATTGGTTTCTGAATTTTAGGCATTGCTTGATGTTTGGCAACAGTATATATCCCGTGTATGGAAAAATGTTGAATGCATTATCTCTTCCTGATTACTTTTTGATGGAATTTAATGTTTCTACATGTGTTATATCTTTTCTTTTCTTTTCTTTTTTTTCTTGATATTTTTGTTTTGGAGTATAAGTGTATTGTGTATGTCATAATGGAGGATCAGTATTGTTTTTCTATAATTAGTTATATAAGATATCATTGGGACTATTGCATGTACATGACTTTGCCCTTGAGTTCCCTTCATAATTTGGTCTCATATAAAGAAGACATTTTCCTTCACTACTGTATTACTAATTTGTAAGTTTTTTGTCTCATGATGGGAATTACCCTACAAAACTGAAGGAAGGTTACCTTGTATATGAGTGTAACCACATGTGCAGATGCAAAAAAACCTGTCCAAACAGAATATTGCAGAATGGAGTACGAGTAAAATTGGAAGTCTTTAAAACAGAGAAAAAGGTGGTTACTGTTCTTCCTTTGATAAATTCAAAACGACTCCCAAGGCTTATTACATTGATTCCTGTCATTTGATTTGCAGGGATGGGCAGTAAGGGCCGGTGAGGCTATCCTGCGTGGCACATTTGTGTGTGAGTACATTGGAGAGGTTTTAGATGAGCTGGAGGCACACAACAGGATCAAGAGGTTTGCATTTCTTCATGGTGTAGTTTCTTCTTAATTAGTTGATGTTTATTCTTTTTTACTGACTTGGTCTATCTCAATACCAGATATGGCAAAGAGCATTTCAATTATTTCGTTGACGTTGATGCTCATGTCAATGACATGAGTAGATTGATTGAAGGAGAGGCCCAATATGTTATTGATGCTACTAGATATGGAAATGTCTCTAGGTTCATCAATAACAGGTGAGCATAGATTTAATGTAGGAGTACTTGTGTTATTTGTTAAGACAAAAATAACGTGGTGCACTTTTTTTTTTGCTTGGCAGCATGATAAGACTCTTAATTCTTTCAAGAAATGATGATTTTGATATGTTATGAATATTAAGCAAAAGATTTTATCACTAGCAACTTTTTATTTCATTCCAATTTTGACTTCTTAAGTGCCTGTTGGTTTGCTCTTACAATTTGTTGTTACTGCAGCTGCTCTCCCAATCTTGTGAATTACCAAGTTCTTGTAGAGAGCATGGATTGTGAGCGAGCACATATTGGTCTTTATGCTAGTCGAGATGTGAGTACTCTTCTATAAATAACTGTTTCAAACATTTTTCTTGATTTGGTATTCCAACAGTGTTATTAAAAATCTGCCATGGCGGCGCCATGCCATGCGGAAATCAAGCAAACCGCCATGGGAGAGTGCATCTCCTGGCGAAATATCGTGGCGGGCCATGGTGGCTGCCATGCACATTATGCCATGGTTGTTCATTGTGGGCATGGCGGCAAATATCGACAAGCCCTTTTTTGTTTACAAACACTTTAGAGGATATTTTGGGGTTTTTCAAACCCTAAATCCCTAATATGTTCGAAGCAAGCCGCAAATCCCCCTCCTCTTTACTTTCTGCATTGCTCCTTCTCTCTCTCATCTCTGCTTCTCACCCTTCCGAAGCTCCAATGACTGCTGGCGGCCTTTTTCCGGTGATGCCACTGCTGGCGATAACCACCACCAGTGGCAGCGGTAGCCTCACCACAGCAGCGAAGTGAGCAAATCAAGGTTACCTCTTCTTTCTTCTTCATCTATTGTGTCTTCTTCCTTTTCCTCTATGTTGCACAGATATAGGTACAATACCCGTACCAGGTACGGATACGGGTACGGGGTACAAAAATTTTGTAAAAACTGGGGTACGAATACGGCAATATATATATATATATATATATATATATATATATATATATATATATATATATCACAAATTTTGTAAAATAAGAACTAAAATTTCATATGATAAATTAGAAAATACACCAATTTCAACATAAAACAAGTCTAAATTGTTCAACATCGCATTACAAAAATTAAAAACTACAATATTTAAAACATTGTTCTAAACAAGTACAAACAATTAAACTCTGACAGTCTCAATCTCATCATTTCCTTCCCCATCATCAGTGAAAAGAACTGTCTCTAAATCAAAGCCACTGTTGAAAGACTAGCTACTTGAAGAATTTCAGCTCCTTCAAATGGATCCCATTCATCTCCACCAATATCCCACATTTTTGTCTCACCCTCATGATAGCTCTTAGTCCTTCTTGATAGGAGGCGAAGATTAGAGTGTATGAATACTAAATCTTCAGCTCTTTTAGGATTAAGCCTATTTCTCTTCAAAGAGTGAATAAAAGAATATGTACTCCAATTTCTTTCACAACAAGAGGAAGAACATGGTTGTGAAAGGAGCTTCAAGGCTACATTTTGAAGTTTTGGAAGTGAAGATCCATACATCACCCACCATTCCTTGGGTGATAGGTTCCATCTATCTTGTAAGCTATCAAATTGGCCAAGCTCATCTTCACCACTTGAGAATTTGACAAACTCTTGAGTTGTCTCTAACCTATCCTTTGATTCTGGAAAATAACTCCTAAGGCATTTGTTCCTCCCCAGACAAATCTCATTATCCTTATGTGGGGGAATTCTATTTGGAGCTTCATCAAGCCATTGTCTGCAATAATACCTATAAAATAAAGTATAAGGCATTACTAATTCTAAGAGTTAAAGTACATTTTAAAAAACAAAAGGTAAAAGAAGTTAAAATTTAGACATTTAAACTTACTCGGGATTAAGTGAATGAGCTAAGCAATGAAGTGGTGTGTAACTTTTAGTCCATCTATCAATTAGAATACTATGTACCACTTCATAAAAGGATGACCGTTCACTCAACTCTTTGCCTTCATGTTGATATATTGCCTTCTTCACTTGCTCAATCATGGAATCCCATTTCTCATAAACCAGATGAAGGGATGGCTTATCAGTATCACAAGATCGAAGCATGTCATAAATAGGCTTTGTGAAGCTCAAAATATAATTAAGTTGATCCCACCAACTGTCATTTAGAATTGTTTCTTTCACAAATGTTGCTCTTGGAACATCATCTTCTTTATAGTGAGACCATTCTTCACTAATAACCATAGATTGGAGACCGTGCTTAATGGTTCTCAACCTTTTAAGCATAATAATGATGGAAGCAAATCTAGTCTCAGCAATGGCAAGTAGTTTTAGATGCACAAATTTGTTAAACATGGCAAGTCTCATGTAATGATTCATGATGAAATTTTTAATGAAAAAAGCATCATCAGCAATAGTAGAAATCCAACTACACTCAGAATGAACAATTTCATTGGTTGGTGTATTTTTAGGAGCACAAATGTTCTTTAGAGCAAGGTTTAGGGTATGCACTACACATGGTCTCCAGAAAATATGAGGATGCATAGATTCAATAATTGATCCAGCAAATTTTGCAAACAGGTGCATTATCTGTAATGACTTGAACTACATTTTGTGATCCAACTTCATCAATGGTAGACGAACTTAAGTTGGCAATGTAATGTTTATCCTTATATTCACCTGAACCATCAATACCCATCAAGAACATAGGTCCCGAATCTGAGATAACCATGAAGTTAATCAATGGTCTTCTTTAGCATCACCCAACCATCTCACTACACTTACACCCTTCTCCGGCCAAGTGTCTTTGATAGGTTGAAGTAACTTCATTATATTAGCTTTCTCCTTTTGCAATAATGAAAGTTCTAATGGCATTATAACTAGGTGGAAGAAAGCCAGAAATATTGGTGTTAGCAGCATATGTAAATGAACTAACAAAATAAGGATTTCTGGCAACATTGAATGGCAAACCATGGAGTAAACAACCTAAATCAGCTATTTCACAAGTCAAATGTTCTCTTGCTTCATTATTAAAAGCCCTTTGTAAAGGTCCTTCATTACCTCTTCTTCTCTTGCTCCCATCAAACATATTATCTCTAGGTGGGTTCAAACTTGTAGTTCCAATAGAAAAAGGAACTTACACCGACTTTGTTCTTTCAATAGATTCCCTTTCTATTTGCTTCATCTTTTCAAGATAATCATTATTCACTTGTGTATAAATAGCAATTCCATTTCCTTTTTCTCTCAACAAATGAGATTTCACCCGAAAATAAGATCCCTTGAAAGCTCCATTACAAAAATTGCAACGCCAATTTACATTCCCTCCCCCGGATTTCTTATCTTGCAACATGGTTACATAAGCCCAAAGGGCACCACTATTCTCAAATTTTCTGGTCGCAAATTTACTAGTCAAAGAAGCAGAGGAATTGGCAGCATTATTACCACTTCTGCACTCCACTACCACTACTGCACTCCAAATTGCTGAGCCTTGTAAAAACATCTGATAAATAATTACAAAGTTTCTATATTATTCAAAAGTAAAAAATTTAATTTTCAGCAGCAAGAACACAATCACTTCAGATAACAAGTTTTCCCAAAAAAAAAAAAAACACAGAATCAACAGCTCCAAAAACAAAAAAAAAAAAACACAGAATCAACAAGAAAAATCAATAGTAGCAACAACAAAAAACAACAACAAAAACCAAATAAAAATAAAACCACACCAACAACAAATATCAGCAACAGCAGAACAAAAAAAAAAACCAACAAAAATAAAGAAAAACAGAATCAAAGCAGAGGCACTGACGTTACTGGGTGAAGGACCGCGCCATCGTCATGTTCATACGCGCTACTTCGTCATAGGACTGGCTGCGCTAGGTGAAGTATGCTTTCAAATGAAAGAAAGAAGAAGAAGAAGGGGAGTAGGAAGGTCTTAGAATGAAGGGGAGAGTTTTGTTATTTAAGGAGAAGGGATGGGTATTTGAAGAAGGAAGGGGATGGGTATCAAAGATTAGAAGAAAGAAGAAGAAGAGGGTAGGGATTTTGAATGAAAGAAAGAAGGAGAAGGATCAAGAAGATTTAGGAAGAAGGGAAACGAAAAAAGAAAGGGAGAAGTGGGTACTAGGTAGGCAACGTAAGAAAGAAAGAAAAAAGGGAAAAAAGAAAAAAAGAAAAGAAAATGCTGCAGGCGTCGAAGAAGAAAAAAAAAATTCAAAACTACACCATTTTTATAAATTCTCGCCAGAGTCAGACTCAAATTGCACCTAACAAGCATCTGAACCGCACCTAAGTCAGACTCCAAATTTAAAAAAAAATAATGACGCACTCCAAGCCGCATCTCGACGCATCTAACATCGCATCAAGATCTCGAACGCATCTCAGACAGTACTTTTACTAAAGTCAATGCACTGCGTTTTCGAGCTCTTCCTTCTTCTTTTGTTTCTGTTTCAACCTCTTTCCCTATTTTTGGTTCTGGTTCAGCTCCTTTTTTTCCAGCCCTTTTATTTTTCCCTGTACTTAAATTCTGTTTCAGCCCTTTTTTTCTAATTCTCTTTTTGGCTGAAACCTCTTTTTTGTTTTTTGTTTTTTGTTTTTTTTTTAATTATTTCAATAATTTTGTGTGAATATGGCTATTGAATTTAGTCTTAAATTTGATAGGTTTAAGAAGTTGAGGTACAATGACAAGCCAACCTTCATAAAGCTTTAAGAAGTTGCTATGTTTGTATTTGACTATGAGTATATTATGTTGTGACTTTGGCTTTGATTTTGTGATGCATTTGCTGAATTTATTACTTAGAATATGTTTCTAATTTTATTGTTCTTGATACATGTTATTAGTTTTTATTATTTATTATGTTTAGCAGTGTTTTTGTATATTTTGTGTGAGTATAGATATATATTTTCAGTCCGCCATAAATATATGGTGGATTTTTGGCTGACCGCCATGAGCTGCCATCTGATATTGACAACTATGTATACCAATTGGTGTGGGAGGTGGTGAGCCAAAGAAAAGTGAGATGTGGGAATGGTGAGTTTCATGAAAGGTTGAAGGTCAAAGCTCTATTAGGCTGCTGCCCTCACTAAAAAATGAAAGTGAAAAATCAAAGAAAAAAAGACAGATTTCCTGCCCATTGGTAAAGATGAATAGGAAATGTAAGCCCAAAATAAAATACAAAGATGATTAGAAAATTTGCTTTCCAGTTCCTGGTTGATAGCTTTATACTAGTATATATGGATTAGACAACGGGCATAACTTGTTAGACAAGAATTGAAATTCCTCGTGTTTCTAATTCCTGCTTGTTTCATTGTTGGCAAGCTTAATCGTACTACATGGATTTGAATTCACATTGTATTTTCTAACAGATTGCGTTGGGCGAAGAACTGACATATAATTATCATTATGAGCTTGTTCCTGGAGAAGGATCTCCTTGCCTTTGTGGATCTTTGAATTGCCGAGGACGCCTTTACTAGAACCTCAACCTCCGCGCTGTCGCATTACAACAATATTTCCAAATTGCCTAATCTGGGGAGCAAATGATTAGCTCAATATTATAAGATTCCAATGTGGAAATCATGACTGCCCAACTTCAAAGGGTTATGATAGTCTTGACACAAGTCAAGCACCTCGTTGAGCACTTGTGCCGTGTTCAATTTTGCAAATTTTGCCGTGTTCAATCCCTCCCTCCCTCCCTCACTCCCTCTGGTAGGTCATGTCTTTGTTTTGGTAGCCTTGAGCACTTTTGTTCTCTTATAAATTCTCTTGCTATATTCTAATTTTTCTCCGGCTAAGTGCTTTTCTACATGAAATAATACCCCTCTGTCCCCCTCCCATCCCCAAGAAAAGTCCAATAAGAAAGCAAAGTCTCTGAAGCTAAAGCTGTCTTGATTGGCAATTGTTTTGCTTTACCTAATTTTCATCATTTCTTGGATAGTCTTCAGGAATGTAAATATGTCAACGGTTTAACTTATTTGCCCTTTCTTTTGTTGGCTAAATAACTAATTTATAGAACTACCTTGCTTTTAGATTTTGTCATGTGCTGTTTAAATATTTTTCTTTTCATTTATAGAAGTATTCATCAATTTATCTTTTTGTTTTGGCTAAACGAAGCACCTTTTAATAACCAATACAGACTTGAAATTTGAAACATAATCTCTTGGGTGAAAGGCATCCGAAAATTTGCTTGCTACATGTTTCCAGTATACTTACTACAGTACTGAAGAATTAAATTTGCATTTATTTGGTTGCATGTTTGGCCAACCATTGGTTACCCAATTTGATGTTCGAGTGGCTGTGGCTGTGTTCAAAGGACGTCATGATTTGTCTCCATCGACCAGTTGGCATCCTTAAAGTTTAGCCGATATCTATACAATGTTAAAACAGACAGTGGGGGCAAAAGTTTCCAATGTAGGAGCTAGATATTCAAGTCACATAAAGTATTTGTTTCAAACACAGTTTTAAATTGCAGTTATAGAAGTGAATGCAGTTGTGGTTGTTGCGATTGCAAGATTGTAGCTATCGCGAAATGCATTGCAGATATTACGGTGTGAAATTTGTGTTTACAACCTAAAATGGGCCTTGTTGCAGCCAAATGTGGCTCTAATGTAACAGCATTATGGTTAAGTTGCAGCTGATTTTTGTGATTGAGAATCACAACGCAATTGTAGGGATGCAGATGCGATGACAGCCAATATTATGGTTGTATTACATGATACAATTCGCAATTTAAAACATTGGTTTCAAACAACAGCTCTCAAAGAACATATACGCCATGCCTTACATGCCTAGCTTTCCTGAAGCTCTGACCCATGGCACTTAAACTGTAGCCAACCTATCACTTCCTTGTTATTGGGGAGATGACATTTAAGTTGGTTAGGGCTTTGTTTAGTATGCATTTTGGGGAGGAAATGGAAAGGAAAGTCGTAGAAGAGGAGGATTTTTCCTTGTTTGGTATGCTTTTGTGAATGGAAAGGAAAGGATTTAGAGGTATAACATTTTTGTGGGATCTACCATTTTGAATCCTTTCTATCTTAGATGGAAAGGAAGGGAAGGAGAGGGAATTTTGTGGATTTCACCAAAATTTATATGTATTTCCAATTATTTATATAATTTTTTATTCTAGAATAGATGTCTCCTTTCTTTTTTATTGAATGATAACAAAACATGGAGGGGTAACGTGTCCACTTTTATTTTTTCATCTTATTCTTTCTTTTTCCTTTTCTTTCTTGTAAGTGATATTAGACATATAGTCCTACATATGGGATTATAGTATAAATCGGTAGAGCAATACTTTTCAACATTGGATGTTTTGGAGTTGGGTTCTATAAACACAAATGAGACAAGGAAAAGCATGCTAACCAAGATTAAATAATAAAATAATAAAAGCGAAGCAAGAACAATTACTAAAATTCCTCTTTTTATTGAATAATATTTTTCTTTTACTGTAATAGCACTTTCTCTCTCTAACTTCTCTCTAATTTATTTCTAAAATCAAGAATGAATCTCCCTTCTTGAGGTGAGCAGTATTATCTCCTATAAAGGTAATATTAAGGGATACAATTATCTTTTCCCATTCTAAGTAATTAGGGCTGAGATGTCCATTCTGATTGGTGTTCAATCATTGGTTTATGGGCCTTTAATGTCAAGCCCAGTCCACCTGGCAAACTCCCCCCGCCTCTAGCACTTTCTTGGGTCGTTGCCTTTGGCACCTCTAGCATCTCTAGCAACTGTGGCACTTGTAGTGGCTCCAAAGCATTAGCTCCTTACTCAATGGGGAGGTATGGCTCTTCATTGAGCATTCTTATCTATGATATCTTCTTGAACTTTTATGATGGGGGTGATGTTTGCTCTAGAGGTGTCATGGCCGATGGCTCTCACAGATGATGGTATGCTTTGAAGACGGCAGAGCACTTAGGTCCTTGGGACACTTGGGTTCTTGGAATGTCTGGGCTCTTTGAACATTTGGGTTCTTGCTATATTTTCGCTTTGGTGCACTTGAGCTTTCTCTACTTTGATCTTGAATTATCCTCGCTTTGAAGGTGCATCTCTTCTTTTTCCTTCTTGTTTCATCTCACCTCGCCTCGTCTCATCTTGTCTCGTCTCATTGCTTGTCTTACCTCATCTCTTGTATAGCCTTGTCTCTCATCTCATTTAGTCTTGTAGGTGCTCTTTATCTTGTCTGGGGCACCTTTCCTCTTCTCTAGCACCCTTGATGGTGCCCTTCCTCTTCTTTGGCACCTAATGGATGCTCTTACTCTTGCATGGCTCCCTTGAAGGCACTTGTCACCTTTCTACCACCTTTCCCTTTTTCTACCACTTTCAGGGTGCCTTTCTCTCACTTTGACACCCTGGAGGGCGCTCTTCTATGCTTCTGAGGGTGCCCTTCACCATCTTTAGCACCCCTAGGGTGCTTCTTTTTCTCTTTAATACTCCTGGGGCACTTCTTTTTCTCTCTAGGCCCTAGGGTGCTTCTTCCTTGCTTCTAGCCTCCCTTTCTCCCTGGTGCCCCTGAGAGCGCCTTTCACCTTTTTCAACATTCTTCAGGTACCTCAAACTTCAAACAGCCATAAATTTTGTTCCAATTATTAGAATGGCTATTATTATACATTTCTGGAAAGCCCCAAATGAGCTTGTCATCATTGCAACAACGCAGTTGATTGGCTCCATTTCTGGCCTAAAAAAGAAATGTTGTTTCAAGGTGTTTTGGCCTTCTTTTTTTTTTACATAATTTTTTACCCCTTTTTTTTCATCCTCTTGGGTGTCTCTATCCTTAGCCACTTGTTTGATGTGGAATGTAACTCCTTATGTACAAGCACTCTACTCTTTCTCTCTGGCACCTCTTTATAGGTGCCTTAGATTCTCTTACATGCTACCTGCCATTTCTGGACACCTCCATGAGGGCGCTATGGCTCTCCTTGAAGACAGTCTTAGCATGGTTTTAGGGTGACTACAAGAAATCTTTCCAAATCTTTTCCTCCTCCTCCTCCTGCTTCCTCTCCTTTGTAATATTTATTTTTCTTCTTTGTAATACTCACTCTAGGTGGGCTCTCTCTATTCTTCTGCCTCATGTGTAAGCTATTTCTTTTTTTTTTTTCTTTCTTTCTTTTCTGCTTTTAGTCTATTCCTTAAGCTTCAAGAGCATTAACCCATTTGACCACCCATGTTGGGGCGTCTCCATCATTAGCCCCTTTTTTTTGGTCATCATAGCCCCTTTCAGCCTTGAAGGGTAAGGGCCTCCACTCGTATTTTGATAAGTAGGTGCTGGACTCATTCTAGTCTCCACTTAGCTCAAAAGGCAAGGGCTTTCGATTGTATTTTGATGAGTGGATGTCAGCTCGTGCTAACCGCTACTTAGCCACAAAGGGTAAAGATATCCACTCATATTTTGATGAGTGGGGTGTCTTCAATTTTGTTGGCCAACGCCTAGCAATCCTAGGGCGAGGCCTCCCACCTAGCAATCTTAGGTGGGGTGTCTTCAATTTTCTTCTTCTTCTTCTTCTTCTTTTAATACTTTTGCCTTAGTCTACCTGGTTGCTTGTTAGTTTACTATTTGTAAGTAGTCGTAAATAACATAAATGGTGTCAATCTCATAAAATATTTCATTCATAAATGATAATTATATTCACATGTCTAAGTTTGCTAAGCATAATACTTGAAAGTTAAAGGACCTACTCTTACTTAATGTCTAGGTTCAGGGATGTGCAATACCTATTAAGATTTGTATCTCTCACTTTATAAGGGTCTTCCTACACTTGTCTTCCCCTCTTTACTTGTTTATAGAATAGCCTTTTTACTTGATGGCAATCTTTAAGCCCATGGGTTCTTGAACCATGAATGAAACAAAACTCACGATCCCGCTTTTTTGTCCATGTGGATCTCATTCCTTTTGCTTTCATCTCAAGTAGCCCTTCATCAAGCCATTACTCAACCAACTGACATGTCTATAAACACCAAGGAGTCGCCAAATGTTTCAGAGTTGAGTTCTATAAATACCAAGGAGACAAGGAAAGCAAGCTAACCAAGATTAAACGATAAAATAATAAGAATGAAGTAAGAACAATCACTAAAATTCCTCTTTTTATTGAATAATACTCTTCTTTTATTACAATAGCACTTTCTCTCTCTAACTTCTCTCTAGCTCCTCTTTAAAATCAAGAATGAATCTCCCTCCCTGAGATGAGTAGTATCACCTCCTAATTTATAGGCAATATTAAGGGATACAATTTTCTTTTCCAATTTTAAGTAATTAGAGTTGAGGTGTTGTATTCTGGTTGGTGTTCAATCATTGGTCTATGGGCCTTTGATGTCAGGCCCGGTCCACCCTACCAACTCCCCCCGCCTTTAGCACCTATGGCGCCTCTAGTTTCTATGGCACTTGCGGCGTCTTTAGCACATGTGGCACCTCTAGAGGTGGCTCTAAAACATTGGAAATAGTAGAGAATGAAGTCTGAAAAGTTATGTATTATCCCCTCGACTTTTTTACTTTGTTATTCCGATATAATGATAGATCTTCATACTGAGACGAATTTTGGCATTGAAACATGAAGAATGCTATATCATATACTCGGTAATCTAATTTGTGAGATGGAAGGGTGGATCAATACATCAAATTACATATGATGCACTACAGTATTTTTTTCACTTTTGCTAGATTTTAAAAATGTGGTTTAATGCATTTTAGAAAAGACCACAATTTATTTACAGGATCTTTTGATCTTTTGATCAGAGTTGTCACAGAACCATTGCAAACCAAGACTGATTTAATCAAACCAACGGGTCATGCATAGTTTTTAAAAAATTTTTAGTGTTTTTAAAAAATAATAGATGACTTTCTCAAGTCATCATTTAACCACTTGGACTTTGAAGTAAGATTTACATCAAGGGCTTTAGTCATTTTATAACTAAATATTTGGCTTCCATCTCCTCCACTATTCAATGTGGGATTAAAATAGTGAGAGTCATTTTATAACTAAACATTTGACTTCTAATTTCTCCACTATTCGATATGGAATTAAAATAATGGGAAGCAATTGCATATACATTTTCTACATGAGCTTCCAATGCAAATGATTCGCCTATTATTTTATAACCTATGTGTTTTTATATATTATTTAAATTACATCCTATTCAATCGGTTCAACCAGAATCGGTTCAACCAAGACCCACTAGCTGAACCAATTTCCCAGTGATCCAATACTTTGGCTGAGTTAAGCACCGAATCAAGTTTTATAACTATGTCCAAAAGTGACCAAATTTTATGTGGGTGATGTCCAAGAAATTTTAATTAATTTTAGGATCATGTAGAAAAAAATTTAGCCAATTCTAAATGCATTTAATCACTTTTTTTGAAAAATTTGGCAAAATTAGAAAAATACTATAGTACACCACATGTAATTTGGTATATGGATATACTCTTCCATCTCACCATTGGATTATTTCAACGTATCAAATGCCAACTTTATGCTGGTGTATTGCGGACGGACCCTAGAAATATTATTTTGTCATTACCATGGAACTGCTAGAAATAAATTGAAATATGAATCCAAAAGTCCCTTTTTCAAAAACAAGTGACATCTTAATAAGTTGAAACTATGGAAAGCCAGCGGAGAATTCATCCGTATGCTTCTGTTGTGTTTCTTTGGCATTTCTCCTTTCAGATTTAGATTCGTTGCCGTGACCTTCTACTTGTGGAAGCTATATGTTGATCTCCGTGAACGGTTCCAATTGAGACTTGAGAGTACATGCAATGTGTGTACTGTAGCATATACGTAAATCGCTAGGGCACTCCTTCCAAGCCTTGATAGAAGTGTTCATAACCTAATTAACTTAATTAAATAAATAAGTTGAACCAAAAAAATGAAAATGAAAATCAAACAAAACAGATTCAGTTCAGTTTCTATTTTTTGATTAAAAAAAATTGATTTTGGTTTGATTTTTTTTTTCATTTATGAAACTGGGCTAAAATAAGCTAAAGTATGTACGTAAAGATGATTAACCAACAAGCATCTTGTTAAGTACAAATGGTAAGTGGCAAGTGGCAAGTGAATTATACTTTGAAGAAGAAGACCAAGATTTAAACCCTGTCTGCAGCAGTGTCTAAGGGATTAATAACACAATAATATTTGCAGAGATAAACTAAAGACTAAAAAAATACTTAAAGATGAGATGATCGTATTTCAACTTGTTATGATCTCAATCATAATTTAAGTGGACTCAAATTTATTTTTTAAATTAAATTCATATGGAACTATGTCTACTAGTTATTTGATGTTACCTAAGTAAAATTATTTTACTTGTTTAGAAAAACTTACTTTAATAAAAAATTACTTAACCTTTGTATTTCAACTAGAACTTCATTTCTCCTTTTAGGACCACAAAGAAGATAATGGGTAGCATGTAGCTAAAAACGACCAAGATCAGCATCCCTGCAGTCAAAGAGAGCACTTAATTAGTTTGACTAATTGGTGACAAGATTGAATAAGAGGAGCTTCGAACCCTTAAATCTCACCATATGCTACCATACTAGAGAATTCCTTTTTCCTTTTTTTCAAGAGATCATTTTGAACCTTTGATGCTTCCATCTGCAAGATCGTGGACATGACAACTAATATGCTTCCAATTTTCTCCCTAACAACTCTCTCACTTAGATCCAATGACCAAAACCCAGCTATTCCATATACTAAATCTTCAAGCACAACTTTGACATACAACAATATCCCAGCACCTAGAGTAATTGTGCCAATTTGCCTTCTCAGTTTGGTTGAGATGATGTAGCTTGTGAGATTAATGATGGAGGCACATGAATAGAGTGGAAACCAAAAATACCAATCTATGCCAATTTAAAAAAAAAAAAAACGCAGACTTCAGGAAGTTGGATCTTGATGACAATAGATACAAATCAGAAAGTTCACAAGTAGAAGGGAAAAAACATGGGGATAATTAGATATATAAATTATACCAGGATCATTAAATTGAACAGAAGCTGAGTATGCAAAAAGAGTGGCCATTAGTAGGGAACACAAATTGAATAACCTCCTCGATGTTGCCATTCTGTGCTCCTTTGCAATGAATGTTCAAAGTTCAAACGAGGGTCTATGTCTACAAGTGGTTTTCGAAGTGGCAAATCAAATCAAGAAACGGCATCGGACAAAAGCATAGTAGTCAACGTCTACGAGAACAACATAATATATTATTTTCTCTACCTGATAAGTTAAAATACAGAACTATATTTTTATTTGGGGTGAATTTCTGCGTGCTATCTCTGTTAGCGGCGGAACTTGACCTAAAATTATGAGGGGAGGGAATTTTATGTCGGCGTTTCAATAATATAGAAGTTTAAAAAAAGAAAACAATATAACTTGAATTGATAAAGTTAATTTAAAACTCTACTACCTATAATAGGGCTACTTTTACCAACAGGGAATGAATTTAGAAGAGAGGACTAGTTATTCTCTATATATGATGAATTATAGTTACTAAAAGAGATACTCATATTTAGTATTGTATCCAGTAGAGGATATTGATGCAAAATAAACAATAATAATATAATAATATGGCTCCTTCTTATTTGTATATATAATTTAATTATATATTAAATTATTTGTTTCAAGAAAGCATATAAAACTATAACAATATACTTGTATTCAGACGAATAAAAGAATTAAAAAAAAAACCTATAACAATATACTATGTGACCAGTAAAATTAGTTTGGTGATTCAAGTTCAATGTCTAATGAATTCTCTCAACAAGAGAGTGTAAAAAGGACACATTTTGTCCCCCCCCCCCCTCTTTTTTTTTTTTTCTAAATTGTAAAACGGAAAAAAAAAAATCAACGAAATCAGAATTGCCATTCCATACAAAAAGATCATCCTCTCCTTTCCGCAATTGATAAAGCACCAAAATCATTTTGCAAGGATAAGATCAGATAGCAAAGAAAAGATGATAATTAAACAAAAACAAACCGTTAACTAGTAATATTTATTAAAAGAAGTATATATAATTATATTTGTATGTTACTTTCAGAACTTTCTTCTTATACAACTTTTTAGATGATAAAACAAGAAAAACATACGTTTTAACATAAATTCTTTTACCCTTTTTTTTCCTGAACAAGCAAAGTGTGAAAATAGCGAATTTTTCATTTCTTTTCAGAAAGAAGTATAATGATAACAGTTTAAAGCCACATTATCTTTGCATCCAATATAATTTGCATAGATAGTGTTGATGAATGAAGTTGGAAGATTTGTTGGTGGGTAGGTGGGGGGCGGGGGCACCATCTTGGCCCCGTTAAAAGATCCGGCAATGATCCTTGTTATGTTATTTCTATTTAGGATTTTAAATTGCAATTATGGTCACGAATGCAATTGTGGTTGCAGTTGTTGTGATTGCAGGTATTTGCGGTCGTTGTGATGTGCATTGCAGTGTGAAGTTTTTTTGTGTTTGTAACTTGAAATTGAGCCTGCTGTAGTGCATTGCGACTCTAATGCAGTTACATCAAGGTCAATTTACGTAAATAGGTGTCACACCACAATTGCAGTGTGAACTACCAATGCGCATGATGCAATCCGCATTTTGAAACCATGTTTCTATTTGTTTGAGTAGTTTGGTCAATCCTTGTTCTATAAACTAAACAATAATTAGGTTTGGATGGATGGATGGAGTGCCAACTCAAACCTCCAACATCGTAAGAGAACACATTATAAAAGGAGAAACAATTTTTGTACCACTTGAAGTGGTAGATATCCATAAATAATCTTTATTTTTAGAGTTAAAAAAATATGATATAATAATGATAAGATTATGAGAACCCATTTTTTTGTATGTGGGCATTTATAGGTATCTCTAAATTAGATGTACAAATAATATAACTCTTATAAAAGAAGGTTTGCATATTCTTCGTAGATAAAGTTATTGCTAAGTTTACCTCTTAAAACACTTACCTAACGCACTAAAAAAAAAAAAAAGAAGAAGATTTTGAACATTATGAAATAGTTCTTCCAGCTAATTAAAAAAAATAAAAAAAGACAAAAAAGAGTTGATCATCATGTTACCTGTTTCTATGATTTCGTTTTATGTCAATCTTCTTTTTATACTTGGGGGGATGGACCATCATGCAATTCATCTTTTTGGGGGTACTGCTTTCAATGGTACAGTTATATAAATGAAAAGAGGAACCTATCGAAGGAGTATAAGAAGTAATCAAGCAAGACACAGAGCAAGTCAAAGGGGCCACATGAGTAGGTAGCTTTAGATGATAGACAAATTATGTGATGAATTGCAGGCAACAGGGCATGCCCAACCAATTTGTCGGTCATTAGTCTTTTGTTGATAGGCCTGTTTTCGTTCTTCTGTTCATAAATAGAACCACTCGTTCGTTGTGCCCTTAGTTGCATGTTCATCCATAGCCAATTGTTTCCCATCGTTTTCTTCCTAAATCCCCCCAACCATTAAAAATGAATGTCTGACAAATAAAGTTTTAGATTATATATAGTGGCAGAGTCCAGCCCGAAGGTTGGTAAACACTGAAATTTTTATTATATGATAAGAAGATATTTTGAGATTTTAAATCAAAATTTGTTGAAAGACTTTGTAAGTTTGTATCATTTTTTGTTAATTTAATTGAGAGAAAATTTGGATACCTTGAAAATACTTTTCTTTTAAGGACTTTATTTACATAAGCATACTTTATTAGAGATTACAGTTAGCATCGTATTACTCCATCAACTTAGTTTAGAATTTCCTGGCTTGTTGATTTTTTATTCTATTGTTCAAGTTAATTCTTATTGAGCAGGTGTGCCCCCCTCCTCCTGTAAGCACACAAAAATGAGTCATGTTTTGCGGATTAATAATTGGTCAAGTGTGTGCTCTTTGTTACAACCTCTAGAATATTTTTTATGTTGCTAAAATATTAAATGCATGTAATTTTATTTAATATTTTCTTCATTAATTCTATTAAAAAAGATTACTAAGACAATATTTTAAGAGTATTTATCAAAACTCTTAATTGGGTTAAGAATAATTTTAAATCCCCCTAACTAATCATCTTAATTACTAAATGAAAAACGTATTAAATGTTTTTTATGTTTCTAAATTGCTAAATACATCTTTTTTTTAACAAGGTTTAAATATTAAAAATATTCTTAAAGGATATAACAATACTGGAGTTAGACACCATAGTATAGAGTAGCACATGGACTTTGTTAATGTCACTGGAAGCCCACAAAATATAGCAGGAGCAGCGTGCAGGGATTCGCAGGTAGGCCAAGGCAAACAACTCCAGGCCAGAAGAGGGGCCTTAGCATGTGCATGTGATTTTTCCTTAAGATGCTTCATGAAGAAAACACGTTTCTATCTTTTTTTCCTATCTTCTGTAGCTTCTCTCTTGCCTAGAAATTAGACAGAATCATTACAATGCTGTGTGATTGCACTAAAGCTATCCCTACAGCCTTGTGTAATTGCTTAAAACAAATCAGAGGAAACAAGTCAAAAGTTAATTATACATTATTATCCGGTCTATGATGAGATCAGTTTAACTTTTTTTTTTCCCTTCCCTATGAGATGAGAAATTGCGAGAGCTTTGAATTTGTTCCCTCACCTTCGAAAGGAAGCAGCAGCTTCACGAAGAAATGTTTCACCGAAGAGCAGCATGGGAATTTTTGAATGCTTGAGCATCATGCTTCAAGGGGCCACAAGAAAAGTCACCTTCGGATCTAAGATGGATTTCGTGTCGGCAAATCAATCATTGCTTAGAAGAAAGTGGCATTGGACTATGTAGTGTCCAATTCAATGTGTCTCATTAATAAAATTCAGTAGAAATATTAATTGGGGTCTATTTTACTTCGTTTCAACCCTCCTAAAGAATTAGGTGCTAGTTTTAATAGGAAAACACTTGATAGCCCGATAAATTGGCTGGACCGACTGAGTTGGTGTTACTTGGTTTATTGTGAGTTTTACAACCACCCGCCTATGATCAGTTATATTTCCCCTTTATCCAATAAATAACCACGACGTCAATCGGGTAAGTATAATTCTGGCAGCCCCAATGCTATAGCGTGTGTTAGTCTAATTAATATTTTTTTTAACTGTGTTTATTGATAAAAGACAAAGACCATCTATTATTTATACATTCTTCTTTCCAAAATGGATGTACAAATGGATTTATGATATCATATATATGAATCTTATGGTGAGAAAAATGTAAGGGAAAATTAATATGTGTCGGTTAACAAAGATTAATTAATAAAAATAACTAATTTTATTAAAATTATTAAAAAAGACCTATTAAATAAATTAAAGAGAAAGATTAAAAAAATTTTACAAACAAATAATAATATCCTTAAACTATTCTTTTTAGTCATTCCTATCCTTTTTATGTTTACTACTAACCGCTTTTTCAACCTCCTTGTCTAGCGGGTTTTGAACATTCAGCTTCATTGGTACGCCTTTGTCTATGGGTTGTTGTTGGCATGCCTTCGTCTGTGGCTCTTTTTTGGCATCAAATGTGAAATCAGGATAGGTTCACTTAAAATATTGTCAAGTTTTACTATGAGATGGATGAATTATTACACCATTATTTCTCATTCTCACAATGTTATCTCATGTGAGAAGTTGAGGTCATCGATGCATACAATCTTTTAAGTCTAGGTAATAAGGGCAAATAGTCCATTTTTTTTTAGGAACATCCTTATAGTTTCTACTTCCCCCTCTCTTGGGCATAACCTAGGCTCTTCACATAATCTGCAATGCATCAAGGCAGCATTGTAACACCCTCCATTATATAAGTCATGCTCGAGTCATGGAGTTATATTAAGAGGTTGTCACTGTGCTAAGAGAATCTTTGAAATGTGGAAAACATAATACATGGCCCTTCATTACTGAATAATAATTCAGAAATTTCATCTCTGATACATAGAGAATAAAATAGTTACAATTTAAAAAACTTTTGTAACTAACATTATACGTAGAAACTGCCTCTACATTGCGGCTGTCGCTCTTTCTGAACTTCAACCGACTTTTATAGTCTTCCGGGTTGACGTAAGCCTGAGTCTTGTATGATGAACGCCTCAGTAATTTTTCCCTCGTTCTTAAGTTTTAGCCTATGATCTGGAATGTTTATGGAAAGAAGAACATGCAGGCAGGCAGTGAGAACCTAAGGCTCTCAGTAGGTAAACTCAAAAAATACAGTGTCATTGTAAACATTTCAGCCACTTCGGTTTCTTATAAAAACGTGAGCACATATACACAACCAGTGGTTCAGTTTTAAGTTGAAAACATCGTCCTCGAAGTGGGTTATATTTTAACAATCACTTGTCATATTATATGACAAACATATAATTACGAATAGTATAATATGCTTCAACAAGAGTCATAATAAGATTGTGACTTAATGAGATAATTGAAGATGCACATAAAGATGCTTATACTTGTCTATATGCAAGTTCACTTGACTTAATTCATCTCTTTCTTTAACTTGCAAGTTAATCTTGCTCTTCTGTGCTTGGTCCCCAGGAGGTGAATGGCTTTTCTCACCCCTGGATAATAGCCTGCTTTTCAGGTCTGAGCTCGTACCTATACATGAGTGACGGGTTTACTTTCCCCAACCCTCACACCGGTCTATTCCCCTTAAATCTGGTCGAGGGCTGGCCCAAGTCTTAGATAATACCGCTCTAGCCTACGCTAACTGCGTCTATGCCATGCCTCACGTGGTAGCTTGGTACGTCTTTCTTACAAGTTCTCATAAATCTTATTCTTCTTTGAACATGATTATACATTCATATGCTGCATGCATTCATTCATATACTTCATATCATACTTAAATCATTCTTGCATATATGAATCTTAGAAGCATAACATATAAATGTTCATAATTGTCATATATTTCACATATTTCTGCCAGAATTTTGGCAGCATAACGGATCAAATCCGCTTCCCCCATGAATAGTGCCAAGCAACCAAGGAACTTTAATTAAACAGCAAACTTAAGATAGAACATTGTAATCATACCAAGAATATAGCAATTCCATTAGGTGCAAGTTTTAGGGTCTTAAGCCTTAATCTATCTCGCGAGCTTTTAATTTCTAATGATGTTCCCAAACTCGAGCTTATGACCGATTTCCGAGTTCCGAGATAATATTAGTCTCAAATGTAAGGTCAATGTCTTGCTTCCCAGCTTCCGGGGTTGTATTGAAGACCTTAGACTTCCAGGTTTAAGTATCTTAGGTTCTATATTCTCGTCCATGACTCTAGATTTCAAGTGATTTCCGACATCCAACCTTAAGCTGCAATCAGTCTTTCAATGCTTTTATGAATGTTTCCTAAGTTTCGAGTTCCGACATTAACCATTTCTGATCGGGTTTGCTATTTACTAAGTCCCGAGTTCAACCTTAAGTACACCCCTCCGAGTTCAACCTTAAGTATATCATTCCGAGTTCATCCTTAAATATATCATCCCGAGTTCAACCTTAAGTACACTCTATCTAGCTCTTCGTTTGCTAACTCCCAAGTTCCGATATCAACGAAGCTTGATCTAGTATTCATACATGTCTTCAACCAGAATTGCACTCTTATAAGAGAAAATTCACTAAAAATAGGAATCTAGGTGAAATTATACGAAATTTATATCAACTTAAAGCTAACAGAACAAGCTTTGAAATGAATTAAGTTTCATCTCATTTACATGATTATAATTTGATATATAAGCCCCGAAACTTGACCCTACTAGGCTACCATGTTCTAGCCCGGATTGGACATAGGGCAACTTTCTTGACTCACTAGGAACAAATGGGACCTTAACTAACTTGGAAATTTTTATGGGATGTTCTTCTATGTACAAGCTTTCTAACAAAGTTAGTTTCACTCAATTCCAAGTCGTATAGGGCGAGTTCTTCCCTGAAAAACCTAGTCTGCCTAGAATCAAACTCAAAAACCTAGGTCAAACTTCAAAAATTCATATCTCTCTCAATACTAATCCAATGGCCTTATATTATATATGTATGGAAAGCCCTGAATGTCTACTTTCATATAAAAATAGTTTCATTGGATTTAACTGGCTGTAGGCGGAGCCGTACACTCCGCCATACGGACTGCCGTGGACTTTTCACCTAGACAACATCCTAATTCTCCACTCCCTCAAGTTTTCTCCTTCTAACTTTAATTCCAACTCAAGATTTCATGTTAATCCAGCCGTAAACCATCAAATACATCCAATATATCATCAAATAACTGAAGAAGAATGAAATTTCATGCAGCTACAGTTCAGAGAATTTAAGAACAGAAATGGAATCCTACCTCGGTGGTGTGAAATCTTGGTGGAACTTGATCTTGGAGTGAAGTTGATGGTTGGAGCTTGAGCTTGGGGATGAAAGGAAATGAAAGAAGATGAAGGAAAGTGGAAAAATAAGGCTGGCTATAGGAAGGCCAAAAATTTAAGGGGAGAAGGAAGAAAAGAAAATGAAAACTTATGTAGGAAGCTAGCTCTTGATTGGTGGACTTCAATCCTTATTCAAACTTGGCTTAGCTTCCCTCTTTTATGGCTGATGGAGGTGCCACTTGTAGGGATGTTTTGGCCAAATCTTGGCCCTCCATCATAGGGTTCTCATAGTATAATTTCTATTGGATCGGTTCTGACAGTTTAAAATATCGAATCTTCACCGATTTTCTTTAAATCGGCAAAACTTTACTAAATGACTCTGAGAGAATTTCTATATCTCTATTCTAATTCTTCCTAAGCCTTATCCCTCTAATTAACATCTAATTAACTCCTAGTTAATATTTAACTAACTTCTAATTGCCCTTACATAATTGTCGAAACCAAATAAATAGATTAACAGCGTAAATTAGACAATTTCGCAAATTCGAAGCCTTTTTGTTTTCTATTTTCTGTAACTAATGGCATTTCTGTAATTCTGAGCAAGTCCAGGGACACCCCACATCATTTCACACCTGATTGCCTCCATGGTCCAATCGGCAGAGATTTAAACTTCTACGATTTCACCACGTGATTCTGCTTTGTTTAAAACCCCATTCTGCTAATTTTACAGATGTGGGGACATAAAGGTTATTTTATGAAAAGTTCTAGGGTTATTGTAGAAATAATTCTTTGGGGTTAAAATATAATTTCTAAAAGTTCTGGGCATCACTCCAATTAACAAAAGTTTATAGGGGCACTTTTATTCTGTTCACGAAAGTAGGGATGTTACATTCTACCCACATTAAAAAGAATTTTGTCCTCAAAATTCCAGGGCTAAGAATGGTTGAGGAAGATTTTCTTAATCCACAAAGGCACTTTTCTTTTTGAGGTTGCCTCTTGTTCTGAGATTGCTTGTTGGTAACTATGAGGTATTGCTTCGGTATGTATAGAGGATCCATAAGGAGTATGTTGGCGCCCAAGCCTATCTTGTCTCTATGATGCCCCGAACCATCATTTAGTTCATTGGAGACTTTCCTCATCTTCTTTACTTTGAACTTAAGCACTTTTACTTAGTAGTAACTACTAAATCTTTTGTTCCCTACACTTGAGACCTTAGTAGATATCGATCCTTGAAAATTCGCAATTATAAGGATTACCAGCGGTTGTCATGATTGATCTTAATGTATAAGAATGGAAAATGGTTGCATCGAAATTTTAAGAGATTCATACAACTTTTCCAAAATTCTTACCCACGTGAATACCCCTAGTCCAAAATAAATTCTCTCCATTAAAGTCCCTTAGAATTATGGGCTTAGGTCTCTCCCTAGAATTATAGCTAGAAGCTTTGTCGTAAAACTCCTTTTTCCTTATAAACTTCACCTCGTACTCCATTACTTGTGGGAAGACCTCAGGTCACTCCCACTATAAGGTTAAAGTTTACAAGATTCATAGCTCTTCTTATTAACATCCTCTTGTTCCCCTTGACTTTTAGTTATCAAGGTATACGTGATTCGGCGTAGAAACGAGGGTTAATAGCCATATTTCCTTAGTGAAGTTGTAGACTCTTCCTTATCCCATTTCTTTTCTACGAGATACCTTCCTAACACATCAAGAGTCCCCCTAGATTGTATGACCTCCCAAAGTACACTTAATCTTGATGATGGCCTGATCCGTTAACGAGCTTGCCTTGTCTAACTACTATTGCATTGTGATTGCTAGTAAACTCTTCATTACTTGTGTCTTAAGTCTTCAACACCAACTTTTAGCGGTTTCCAAGGTTTTTGGTCCATTTGATCACCTTTTATTAGCGATGAGTTCCCTTGTATCAAGTCTAAAGTGTAGGACTAGAACATTTTCGTAAACTGTGACTATAGACCTTGCTTTGAAATCTCTCCTCTCCTTATGGGCCCTATTCCATTTCTCATTATCTGCCAGTCGGATTTTGTGTCATCCCTGTTGAGCTTCTTAATGACTATTGCAATATTCTTTCCCCCAGAATATGATCAATTCAATCTGAGAAAAAGGATTGTTGAGTTGAATGAGGAGATTCCTTGTTTATTATGTTGACATCCACCTTCTTCGAAACTTTAAATACCAACTTAAGGAATCTCGTGGTTACCAGCACTACATTCCTCATTGATGGTCAATCCTAGTATAAAATATATATATATCAAGTTTATGGTTAAACTTTACGTTACTCTCACTACTGAGCCTTCTAGTTATCCCTTGTAATATCTTGTCCCTAGGATGTAATCCACTTGCTATGAGGGATGGAAATGATGGTCTTGCTACCCTGTTAAAGTTACACTATGAGAACTTCCCAGAAGGTCACCCATCTTAATATTACCCTCATCCGAGCATGCTTAACTACGGAACTCTGATGGGACCTAGTGCGTTAGTGATGATCGCATTTAATCTGGCCCAAGGTATGGAGACTCTTCTGATTGCCTCTAATTCCGACATCATAACCTTGCCCCTCATGGGGCACGCTTCCAAATCCTTTTTGATCATATATTAGTGCCAAGGCCACCCTGCTTGGTATTTTGTACATAATCTTATTTGCATCATAATCTCATACTAGGTAGCTTTTCTCTTTTTAATGGGCCAGTCAGAAATCCAAACTTCCCCTTTTCCTACCTCGTTCCTACTATGTTCTATCGTTCCTACAGAAATTTGTCTGTTTTCATCTGTCAGGACTTAGCTTGTGGTTGCTCTTTTGATCTATCGAGATTAGTTGCACTCGTCTCTAGTGTTGAGGCAACCTAGTTTCGTTACCTTCTGCAAGCTCTTGTTTATGTTGTAATTCTGTACTAGATAGCATTTCACCTTCTCAATGGGCCGTTTGGAATCAAAACTTTCTTCTCTTCTATTTCTTCTTCATAATATCTGTTGTTCCCTAAAGAAGTTTATCTTCATCTTAGTCCATTAGGATCTCCCACTTTAATACTATCTTAGGCTACCAGAATCAGCTGCACACTTTAAGTCTTTGTTATCCCTGCTAGAATTTGAATAAATTCCCTATCGAATTATTCCTTCCACAACATACACAATGGTGCCTAAAGGTGATCGTTAACCTTCACCTCCCTTCTATGAATAGCTGCATTCCTTTACAAACAACACGTTGAAGACAATCCTATCATCCAGTTCCTATGGTGGTTAAGGTTGACAGAATTTGAACATGACTAGATTTTCTAGCACTCTCTTCATCCTTGAAAGGTAGAAAAATGTACACTTGATTTGTATGCTACATCTAGTTTGAAAGCGCTCCTACTTCAAGTTAGTAGAAGATATACTGCCCCTCTCTCTTCTTACACTTATAAGTTCATTTGCTTTCCATTCCATGTATAACCGTATCCTTATCTTGATTCAATATACAGTTAGATGGGTCTCTTTATAGTTTGCTCAACTGTTTCCTTTTCGAAGCCAAGATTCTACTTAGTACTCCCCCAATTTGCAATCGCTACAACCCTATACCCTTGAGGGAGAAACCACTTCATTCTTTGGACAGGGACTTAAAAAGTTCTCCGGTATACCTGATCGAAGCTTCTACCCTTAGCTTCTTTCACTGATTCTTTGCTTCATTCATCCACTCTACAAACTTCTTAATGAAGGATCAGGTCTTTATAATGTGGTATTGCCACAATTCAGTATAAAAAGCATTGACTAAATTTGCTGGCGAGATACCTTCGGGGCAATCTTGCCTATGAAGAAAATAAGGGCACTACCCATGCCACATAAGATAACCTCATCAGCGAGTAAGCATCTTACTCCTGTTGAATATTAAAGTTACAAAACCAGGTAGAAGAATCCCCTAGATTTAAGCTAGAGAATATAGTCTAGATTGGGTACTCGCAATGAAGCTTGAAACAAGCCCCATCAAGGTGAAGAAGATTCTTACTCAGCTTGTCTCCAACTAAGATCCTGCCCTTTGATGATAGGAAATCTTCGGCTACCCGACAACACTTTGCAAACAACCCCTTTTTTGTCGATATAACCAGATTTCCTATGTCCATGGCAAACCGTCTGACACAATTCCTTTGATTGAATCCCCAATTCTCTACACTCCTTAACTTGCTCAATTGTCTACGTCTTTATGCCATCGCTACTTTCTAGGAGTTTCGACCCTCATAATTATGCTTAGAAGGTCCCTAATAAGCCTACAGGGTGTCATAGGCTTCTGTTTACACAAAATCATATATTGAGGTGATCAGGCTCAACATTCAGTCAAGTGCAATATGTAGTCCACAACACTCATAACAAGGCTACCATGCCAAATATGTCTATGTCCTCTTCACGCGATGACCTAAAGCATGGTTTATCTAGATTCTTAGAGTATGCCTTAGAAGCATAATCAGTCCATCCATGGGCTTATACAGGACGAACTGCTCTGATACCAATAAATGTAACACCCTCCATTATATAAGTCATGCTTGAGTCATGGAGTTATATTAAGAGGTTATCACTGTACTAAGAGAATCTTTGAAATGTGGAAAACATAATACATGGCCCTTCATTACTGAATAATAATTCAGAAATTTCATCGATGATACATAGAGAATAAAATAGTTACAATTTAAGAAACTTTTGTAACTAACATTATACGTAGAAATTGCCTCTACATTGCGGCTGTCGCTCTTTCTGAACTTCAACCGGCTTTTATAGTCTTCTGGGTTGACGTAAGCCTGAGTCTTGTATGATAAATGCCCCGGTAATTTTTCCTTCGTTCTTAAGTTTTAGCCTATGATCTGGAATGTTTATGGAAAGAAGAACATGCAGGCAGGCAGTGAAAACCTAAGCTCTGAGTAGGTAAACTCGAACCATACTGTGTTGTCGTAAACATTCCAACCGCTTCGATTTCTTATAAAAACGTGAGCACACACACAACCAGTGGTTCAGTTTTTAGTTGAAAACATCGTCCTCGAAGCAGGTTATATTTTAACAATCACTTGTCATATTATATGACAAACATATAATTACGAATGGTATAATATGCTTCAATAAGAATCATAATAACATTGTGACTTAATGAGATAATTGAAGATGCACATAAAAATGCTTATACTTGTCTATATGCAAGTGCACTTGACTTAATTCATCTCTTTCTTTAACTTGCAACTTAATCTTGCTCTTCTGTGCTTGGTCCCCCGGAGGTGAATGACCTTTCTCAACCCTGGGTAATAGCCTACTTTTCAGGTCCGAGCTCGTACCTATATATGAGTGACGGGTTTACTTTCCCCGACCCTCACACCGGTCTATTTCCCTTAAATCTGGTCGAGGACTGGCCCAAGTCTTAGATAGTATCGCTCTGGCTCACGCGAGCTGGGTTTATGCCATGCCTCACGTGATAACTTGGTACATCTTTCTTGCAAGTTCTCATAAATCTTATTCTTCTTTGAACATGATTATACATTCATATGCTGCATGCATTCATTCATATACTTCATATCATACTTAAATCATTTTTGTATATATGAATATAAGCATAACATAAAAATGTTCATAATAGTCATATATTTCACATATTTCTACCAAAATTTTGACAGCATAATGGATCGAGTTCGCTTCCCCCATGAATAGTGCCAAGCAACCAGGGAACTTTAATTAAACAGCAAACTTAAGATAGAACATTGTAATCATACCAACAATATAGCAATTCCATTAGGTGCAAGTTTTAGGGTCTTAAGCCTTAATCTATCTCGCGAGCTTTTAATTTCCGATAATGTTCCCGAACTCGAGCTTATGACCGATTTTCGAGTTCCGAGATAATATCAGTCTCAAATGTAAGGTCAATGTCTTGCTTCCCGGCTTCCGGGGTTGTATTGAAGACCCTAGACTTCCGAGTTTAAGTATCTTAGGTTCTATATTCTCATCCGTGATTCTAGATTTCAAGTGATTTCCGACATCCGACCTTAAGCTACAATCAGTCTTTCAACGCTTTTATGAATGTTTCCTAAGTTTCGAGTTCTAACATTAACCATTCCTGATTAGGTTTGCTATTTATTAAGTCCCGAGTTCAACCTTAAGTACACTCTTCCGAGTTCAACCTTAAGTATATCATTCCGAGTTCGCCCTTAAATATATCATCCCGAGTTCAACCTTTAGTACACTCTATCTAGCTCTTCATTTGCTAACTCCGGAGTTCCGATATCAACGAAGCTTGATCTAGTATTCATACATGTCGTTAGCCAGAATTGCACTCTTATAAGAGAAAATTCACCAAAAATAGGAATCTAGGTGAAATCATGTGAAATTTATATCAACTTAAAGCTAACAAAACAAGCTTTGAAATGAATGAAGTTGCATCTCATTTACATGATTATAATTTGATATATAAGCCCAAAACTTGACCCTACTAGGCTACCCTGTTCTAGCCCATATTGGACATAGGGCAATTTTCTCGATTCACTAGGAATAAATGGGACCTTAAATAACTTGAAAATTTTTATGGGATGTTCTCCTATGTGTAAACTTTCTAACAAAGTTGGTTTCACTCAATTCCAAGCCGTATAGGGCGAGTTCTTCCCTGAAAAACCTAGTCTGTCCAGAATCAAACTCAAAAACCTAGGTTAAACTTCAAAAATTCATATATCTTTCAATACTAATCCAATGGCCTTATATTATATATGTATGGAAAGCTCTGAATGCCTACTTTCATATAAAAATAGTTTCATCAGATTTAACTGGCTATAGGTGGAGCCGTACACTCCGCCATATAGACTGCTGTGGACTTTTCACCTAGATAGCATGCTAATTCTCCACTCCCTCTAGTTTTCTCCTTCTAACTTTAATTCCAACTCAAGATTTCATGTTAATCCAGCCGTAAACCATCAAATACATCCAATATATCATCAAATAACTGAAGAAGAATGAAATTTCATGTAGCCACAGTTTAGAGAATTTAAGAACAGAATTGGAATCCTACCTTGGTGGTGTGAAATCTTGGTGGAACTTAATCTTAGAGTGAAGTTGATGGTTGGAGCTTGAGCTTGGGGATGAGAGGAAGTGAAAGAAGATCAAGGAAGGTGGAAAAATGTGGCTGGTTATAGAGAGGCTGAAAATTTAAGGGGAGAAGGAAGAAAAGAAAATGAAAACTTATGTAGGAAGCTAGCTCTTTATTGGTAGACTTCAATCCTCATTCAAACTTGGCTTGGCTTCCCTCTTTTATGGCTAATGGAGGCACCACTTGTAGGGATGTTTTGGCCAAATCTTGGCCCTCCATCATAGGGTTCTCATAATATAATTTCTATTGGATCGGTTCTGACAATTTAAAATATCGAATCTTCGCCGATTTTCTCCAAATCGGCAAAACTTTACTAAATGACTCTAAGAGAATTTCTATATCCCTATTCTAATTGTTCCTAAGTCTTATCCATCTAATTAACATCTAATTAACTCCTAATTAATATTTAACTAACTTCTAATTGCCTTTACATAACTATCGAAACCAAACAAATAGATTAACGGCATAAATTAGACAATTTCGCAAATTCATAGCCTTTTGGTTTTCTATTTTCTGTAACTAATGGCATTTCTGTAATTCTGAGTAAGTCCATGGACACCCTACGTCATTTCACACTTGACTGTCTCCATGGCTCAATCGGCAGAGATTTAAACTTCTACGGTTTCACTACGTGATTCTGCTTTGTTTAAAACCCTATTCTGCTAATTCTATAGATGTGGGGACATAAAGGTCATTTTATGAAAAGTTCTAGGGTTATTGTGGAAATAATTCTTTGAGGTAAAAATATAATTTCTTAAAATTCTGGGTATCACTCCAATTAACAAAAGTTTACAAGGACACTTTTGTTCTGTTCACGAAAGTAGAGATGTTACAAGTATCATCTTTGTAATAAAGTATACACTATTTCAAACAACAATCGATCTTTTCTTCTTGCAACTTAAGTTTAGAAATTAGCCTTTTAGCTTGGTAAAAGTCCTTAGGGATGGAGTCAGGTTGTGGACTAAGCTCCCTGATCAACCCAGTCCATTGATCAAAGGAGGCTCTAGTTCCCTTCTAACTTAATACTCACTATCCTTGTTGTCAAAGGTAACTTCAAATACACATACCCTTTCCATAAAGGCTTATTCGCTGCCTTTAACAATGTTAAAATCTCTCAGCCTTTAGATTAGGAACCTTGATAGAAAGTTGGGGACACATTTTAAACTCAAGGCCAGCAGCATCCAGAATTATTTCTTGATAATGACTAAAGTTATCCTTCCAAGTCACATTACCTATATCCTGGCCACCTATGCGGACCCTACTTCAACTAACTCCAACATGACCTATACTGAATTGATTAACTATTTCAATGACTTGCCTATGCTCAATCCAGACCCAATAATCAAGCTTGACCCCATGTTTGTACAACTGATACCTAATGATCTCAATCTCTAAATACTTCCTATATCAACGCTCACCATAGGGACACCTAACCTTCTCTTCACTTATGAAAGGTTATGTTTGACATGCAACACGTATAAAATGCTCAATACCCTTATAAAATTTTGGTTTAATCCCCCTATCTAGTTTCAAGGGAACATTGTTCTTGAACAAATTTTAACCTTAACAATTACATGAACAAATATCAATAAAAAATTACATAGCACAACCACTTTTAATTTCTACCAAAATTTGGGTAGAGTCTCCTCTTATATTAGGAGTCTCCGCTTGTTAAATTATAACACTTTTTTTCATAGAAGACAATTTAATCAACAACAATAATTTGGGCAAAGTCTCCTCTTAGATTAGCAGCCTCTGATTATTAGATTAAAACACTTTTTGAAGTATAAAAATAACTTAAACAATAACAAAAATTTCTAAGAGTCTCCCTTTATTACATTCAACCAATTTTAATTCACAACAACTTAATCAGTAAAAAATTATTTTAAAAAAATTGGTTAAAGTCTACCCTTAGATTAGAAGACTCTACAAAGATTAATTCAACAATTACTCCAAACATTCAATAACAAACACATGTAATTATGCAACTTAATTAATGCTAAAAATCATTCTATAATGCACCCCTTTACTTCACAACATGCAGATACATGACACCATTGCACATAATTCAAACAATTAGGAATGAATGCTAAGCCTTCTAACAATCATGTAATCTAATTCTTCTTCTTCTATCCTATAACTTTATCCTAAAAATCATAAGTATTTAATTTTACCAAAAAAGTAAATGCTAGAATTAGACATTGTACTCACCTACACTCTAATCGATATATTCAAAGCTAAAAGCACCAAATAATGCTCCAAATGTGCTCCCTGATTAATAAAAGAAGGAAAACCTTTAGTTAACTAAGGTTCTCAACTAGTAATGTTGAGCAAAGAGATGGAATGAAAAAAAAAAAAAAAGAAAGGCCAAATGAAAAATTAAACCGATTAAAATGCTCAAAGATTGTACCTAGAACACAATAGTCATCTTTGGCCGTAGTGATGGGGCTCCAACAGCAATGGTGGTAGGGTTGGCCATGGGTGCCTGTGAGAGAGAAAAGACAAGAGGAGAAGAGAAGAAAGGGGGGCTCAAGTTTTAACACCATTGTTCGCACTACCAAATAAAATCATTCGTCGGTAATAAAAAAATGAAACGCATAATTTTATTTAACCCATTACTAATAGATAATCTATCGGTAGCTGTATTAGTGAAATGGAGTGTTTAATTACAGACAAAAATTCCATCAGTATTAAAAAAATTAGGGAATCTAAAATGGTGCCCAATTATCAATGGCTATATCCATTGGTAATTTAAAAAAAATAAAAATAAAAAATTACCAACAACTAATTCCTTTTGTATTTTTTTTCTCAAATTCAGAAAAGAAAAATAAATTGATAATTATCTGCGGCAATCCCGTCAGTACTTATATTATATATATTAATGAATTTAAATGGTTATGGCTATTACTCATTTACAATTGTACTTATGAAGGTATGTCAGCAACAAATCACAGACAAAGGTGTGTCGGTAAGGGCAAGAATTCAAGAGTTGCAGGACAAAAGGGTTGAGAGAATGAGTGTGACACAAAAAATGGTGGGTGTTTCCTTTCTTCAAGGGAAAGAGTCCTTCTAAGGTAAAAAGAATGTGAAAGATACAAAACAAATGTTGGATATTTTCTTTTCTACCTCGTTACTCTCTTGAAATTTACATTTATAGTTGTTTGATATATATTTTAGAGCTTTCCTCTCCTAAAATTGTGGATCTATAACTAACTATTAACATTGATAACTGTCATTCTCTCTACATATGCTTTTCTTATATACATAACTCTAGAATATTCCTATGCCATCCATATGACATACACCTTGTTCTCAAGGTATAATTGTAAATCAAAGCTACAGTATGAAAAAATTTCTCCCTTATAGACAATCATTAAGAGCTATTTGTATACCCAATATACTCTAATGAGCATTGAATCCACTATTTCTATTTCCAACACTTGTGTATAATGCTTCCAAATTAATTAGGATGTTACTGAGCCCTTCAAAAGAGTTAGCTAATCCATTTAAGTGATTAGCATGTGTAGCTCCCATTTCTTCTTCTCTAGGAGCTCACTTTGGAGGAGTAAAATGCTGCCTGTTATAATAATCCATGAAAAATTAGTTCACATTAAAGTTCTTATAAGGGACAACATGGCAATAACTTTAGCAATGGAGAATTGGCCCCATGGACTTTCCTCTAAGCAGCGTGAAGTAAAGCTTTCAAATGCGTCAATTAGTATGTGGATGAACTTAGTTTTTATGTAACAAAGCAAAAGGTTGTATAACCCAAATGAGGTTGTCATGCTCAATGCATTTACTAATTGCCAAACCAAAACTGATATATGCACGGTGGCCATTCTAGTGCTTTTTTAATGATTTATCCAAGCACTATTCTATAATATCAAATAAAAAGAATCCACTATGCATTGCAATATTAAAAAAGCTATTGCAATTCATATTTAAGGGGAATTTTCTTAGTCCCCATAATAGCACCTGCCATATTAATTGCTATTGTGGCAGGTTAAGAACCTTACAACAAAAGCATTTCTTGGCATATTTGAGCATCCATACCTAATCCAGATAATACGTTACCCTCATATTGTATCTATCTATATCCATGCTATTTGATAATCATAGGCAAACACCCCGTAAACTTCTATCTTTACCAAGGAATCAAATCCAACCAGAATGCAAATTGAGTAAATTATTCCACAAAGAACCATTGTTACAAAAATGAGGAATAAAATGCTCTCCTACCATTGATCCAATAAGAGTCACCCCTTCCTTTAGAATGCAACTAATAGCAATTGCTTGTGCAACAACGAGCCACAATTAGCTTCATAGCCCTTCAAAAATCATTAATAGTTGTTCTGAATGTCTTTTTAGTATGGCTTTGATGAATAATAAATAAGTCTCAAAAAACTTAAAATTATACTAATGGTGCCTTAAGTGATGACCAATAGAATAACTTTTAAAGTTCATTATTCACATAAGAAATAGAAATCAATTGCAACATATATAAAAGTTCATTATTCCTAAAGATGATTTTGATCATTCATGAAAAATATCTTGGAGAGAAGAAGCTTCTAATCATCAAGAGAAACATCTTGAACCATGAACCCACATGATTCACAGCACTTAGTTTGGGAAGATTGAATGAGGATTCAGAAGACAAGCTTATGATGAAAACAAGGTTTAGAAGAATTTACCATCAAAAAGATGCAACCATCGAAAAGGTACATTATCCGAAAGATGGCATCAAAAGTGTTCGTAAAAGTGAATAATCTGAGAGAAATTATTTTTGAAATCGAAGATTGAGAAGTTTGAAATAAACTAGAAGAGACAAGAAAGCTTGAAAATGTGTTGACAATAGTAGCAAGGATTCATAATAGTTAGTTTTCCTAAAATGGTTACCAAATGCTTTGACTAAAAATAAACTTTCCAAACATTGAATAAGGACAAAATAATAACTGGAAGACTCCAAATCAAGTCATTATAAGAGCTAACGGTATAATTCCAAGAGCTTATAAATTCAACAAAGTTAGCATGTGATCGTTGGGCTTATTGATTAGTTGAAGACGTTATTGTAGGATCAAGTACTTACCATTAAGCCAAAAGCAATAACTATTAGTAAGGCCGCAATACTAATTACTTAAACTTGTTGGCGATTACCAAGTACCATAATTCGATTTGACACTGACCCCACTAGGATCTTGCCAAGGTAGGATGCTTACCTACAATCATCAATCCCTGCCTTCGAGTGCAAAACACTTGCCTACCTATAGTTTGTGCCTACCTTGGAATCAAACCCGTGAACTTGGCTTTAATGCCAATTATAGGGTTGATCACTTACCATTAGATCAAAAACTATAGTTGTTAGTTAGGATGTAATTCTCATTACTTAAGCCATTATTAAGCACCATAGTTCGATTTGACTTTCACCTAACTGGACCTTGTCAAGGCGGGATGATTGCTTATGCTAATAGTTATTGCTTTTATTTACTGACAACTATCTCTAATCCTTCTAATAAAATTTTCTGAATAATTATCATTCTCTTCTAAGTTTCTATACAAGGAACAAAAACTCTCTAGCCCATATTAACAAATGCCATCTTTAAGAGTTTTTAGAGAAATTCACTAGAACTTCATTGTATATCCACACATCATGTGATTTAGTTGAGAATGTGTTAAACATAAACCCCTTACACTCTTATCAATTGCTTGTAACCTGATGTGGAAGTGGTTAGAAAGTTAGCTTAGAAAGGCTAGGACAATATAATTAGAAACTTGGTGTACAGTGTACCATCCCGAGGTCTGGGAGTAGACTAGTATAGGAGGAAGCTCAAACCCGATGGCTATTGTTCCTTTTCCTGCAAACAATTGTCTGGATATGGAAGAATTTTTCTTATCCCCAATTGTACCCATTGTTCCTAGGATTTTTTATACCAAAAGAGCTCCTCCTTAGCTAACAGCTTATTATATTCCCATTGAAACTTCCTACTAAAACCCATTTTCAAGCGTAATAAAGTGTAAAGAATCATGCCTCCTGAGATTCCTTTTAATACCCTTTAGTCTAGCCTCCAACTCCTTTTTCCATTTAAAAATATTTTTGAAGACCACTTTATTAATAAGCAAAGAATCCTATTTGACCTCCTTCGAACTCCAAAAAACATTATGACACCTTTTGTGCCAATGATTTTGAAGAACCATGCGGTAATCTTGATGAGTTGTCCAAGCTACTTTGAAACCAAAAGGGCAATCATCGAATCAATCACCACCACTACTATAATGAAGGAACAATGGGGCATAGTCTAAGTATCGCTTGCACAAGTTTTTAATATAAGCTTCTAGGAGAAAGCCACTTACTAGTTGACATCAACTAAAGCTCTGTCAAGCCTTTAAGTAATACTTCTTGCCCCTTAGCTCCTCCTAAAATAAGTAAACCTTGCACCCGCTACATTCATATTAACCAAAACATAGTTGAATCATCTTAGCAAAAAGACCCACCAGAGCATAAGAGAACTTACCACCCAACACCTTAGAAAGATGAAATTCTTCATTATAATCACACATCATCATTCACGGCCATTGAATACTACGTCAAAATGCCACTAAGTCATCCCACTAACTCCTCCCCTTGCACAATATAAAAGAAGTTGCCTGATTGTTCAAATTAATCATCGAGACCAAAAACACCCAAATACTACTATCCAGAAGCTTCAACAATACTAATGGGGTAATAATCCAAATTCTCCTCAAACCTAGAAACCTTAGAAAAATAAGAATGAGTTTCTAGCAAAATGAAAAGAGCAGGACTACTCTCTATGCAAAATCCCTGACATGCCTTCGCTAATTAATATTAAATGCACCAAAAATATTCCATACATGAATAATCATATCCTTAAAGTCCAACATTATAATGATAGGTTGAAGAAGTATTAGATTAGGAGGATTGGGGCACCCCCACTGTCTTTGATAACTTGGACACCTTGCTTCCAAATAGCTCAAGATGCACCTCAATTTTAGTTACCACAAACAATGATTCCTTCTTGAGGCTAAACTTGCCTTTTCCCTTACCATAGTTTGACCTCATTATAGACCCAACCCCACCCTTCAAAATCATCAAGATATTTACATGGGTTTCCCTGATTGCATTATGTAACTTGCTTTCAACTAGGTAACAATCTTTGATAGTTCATCCATTGTAATGAACATCTCTCTTAGCTTGACCAGCCCTTCTTTATTAAAAAAAAAAAGATGTTTCAAAATTCTCAACTTGATACCACTTACCACTTTGCGTAGGTGTCCTAGAAGACCTCTCTTTCCCTTCACTTTTCAAATAAGCATCCATTAATCTTCCTTTCTTCATCCTTGGCTTCTCTGAGTATGAAAGTTTAGCCTTTTGTCCCAAGACCATAGTTGTGCTCTACCATTGCTTATTCGCATATTTTCAACTTGAAAAAATTAGCGAGGAAACTCACACATTGCATGGGATATACATAATACCTAACGGATTCTTTTCTGTTTAAAACAAATTCCCTTTCAACCTTAACTCACTTAGGTACCTTTTAAAAAGGATGTTTTATATTACTCTATGATTTTCATCTATGTGATACCCACTGATCCATGCTGCAAAGTCCCTTGATTTGGGCTCAACTTAGCTCCTGATTTCATGGAGTTATCCTTTGAAGCATTAAATGTAACTAGAGTCAAGCGAGGAGAAATCTTTGCCGTCACATGCATGCTTTCCCTTGGTGCTCGAAGCTCCTGCACCTCCTTCACCCTACTCACGCATTCCCTTGAAACATGGCCATAACAATTCCATGAAGAGGAGATAAAGTGTATGATATCATACTCCATATTATGCCAATGGTCGTTAATCCACGCCTTTTTCACCATTAGAAATGCTAGTTAGCCTCAACACAAGTGTATCACTTAGCATCCTCTTTCAATGCTCTGTGTCATCATATCCTCCACAATGAGCTGATCCACTATTGAGGCAATGGCAAGCAAAATCACTCTCCTTAAAATAAATCAAATTTTTATTCCTGACAGTTGTATCCAAACCATTGTTTGCTCAAGGCACTTTTCACAAGGGTTAAATTGTGGCAACCATTACTCACCACCAGATAATGATCATGAAGCATCCATGAACCCACACCAATAATCTTATCACCATAAAATACTTGTTCCCCATATCCATAACATCAAACCTTGTTTGAAGTCTCCATAAGCCTCAAAAATTTTCTTCATAGTCGTAACACCCTCCCAAATACAATATTATGCTCAAGTCATGACATCACACTTAGGTGTTGTTACTAATAACAAAATAAAACTTGATTTAGTTTCTAAGAAATAAACATAATATCTCTTACATTCCATAAATAATTGTATTACAATGCAACTTTCAAAGTACATGGGCAGTTCTAATAGGTGTTTCAGCTAGTGAAACAATCATTTCATTCTAACATGTGTAGATATACTCGTCAATTGTCTTCAGTAACCAGACCAACTTTGGTCAAATTTCTCTAGATTGGTCATCATTGAGATTTCTTGAGCTGTTTGGAGACAACATGAGAACACGTATAGGGTGAGAATTTTACATTCTCAGTAAGTTTCCTAAGCCTCAACAATTCATGTCATCGTTGTCATTCCAGTTGCTTCGGTTTATTAAGAAAATGTGTTCTAATACATAAAGATAGAAGTTCATTTATTAAGTTTACAAAACGTATCCCTCTGAAGCAGGTTAATTTTTATTCACACATACATAAATTACAAGAGCAGTTTCATAACTGTCATAATGGGTCAACATAAGAATGTACTTTATGCATATGCAGATGCAAATCATATAATCATGCAAGTGCACTTGTGCTTTGTTTAATTTTCTTTAACTTTCTTTCTTAACACACCTAAGCATTACGTATCATTATCCCTAGGGTATCTACATGTGTCTGCACTTGAGCATTACGTATCGCTGTCCTCAAAATACAAAATTCCTTATCTTCCTTTACTTGGTCCCCTAGAGATAGATGGCCTTTTCCACCTCTGGTTAATAGTTTGCTTTTCAAGATCAAGCTCGTTTCTACAGGTGATTGCCGGGTTTACTTTTCTCGACTCTTACACCAACTTATTCCCCTTAAATTTTTTTAGAGGCTGGCCTAAGTAATATGCAATTAAAATCATATTAGAGATCATATATTCATGTATGAATATGCAGGATGTGCTTATGATTATGCTACATCATTCATATGCTTCTACTAAAAATTCGGCAACATGACAGCCGAAATAGGAAGGGTCCCAAAATAGACAATATAATCAACAATCAGCCAATCACAATAATCATGATCATTATAAATAAACATAATATCATTTTGGTGTGGAAATTTCATAAATATTCAATGCATTAATTTCTCATGGTTTGTGGAACCTCTAAGTCATGAAACTCTCAAGTTATCCAACTTTCCTTAAATCAGTCCTAAACATCTAAATTGCACTAAAATTTCATTTTAATTCATTTTAATCTCAAACTTTAATAAAGTGTAGCTTTGTTAGTCTACTTTTAAACTTCTTTGGTTTCACTAAATTTTAAAGTGTATAACTTAAGCTATTAAGATTTTACTCAAAGCTTCCCTGTTTCAAGACAAACTTGCACACCTAAACTTAGAAAATCACTAAAAATTCATCTTATATTATTTTGATCCGAAATTCTACAACAATGTACCTATATAGACCCTCTTTCAAATCCAAGAAGTTTCACTTTAATTGTGTAGGTAGAACTCACATTATGAGCTTCTCAGTTAGGCTTCCCTATTTCAATACAAACAGAGCATAGGTCAATTTTAAGGATTTACTGGGAACAATCTACTAATGAAGTGATGATGAAATTTTATAAACATAATTCTCTATGTATTAGCTTTCTAACAAAAGTGATTGCACTTAAATTAAAGTTATATAGGGTGAGTTATGCACATTTCATCACACTCTATTTAGGACAAGGGGTGTTAACTAATAGCCTATTTCTAAAAATCATAACTCTTTCATTTCAAGTTCAATGGACCTATAATTTATATGGTTGGATTCATCTTCAAGTCAAGTTTCATATAAAATTAGTTTTACTTCAATTTGAATTTTGTAGGCTAGGATACATCCCTTGTAGTACAAACTGCTCCTAGGTTCCCCTACAATAGCTTTTCTATTTTGTGACTACTTTGATTTTCTAATTTGTTCTTCAACATTGATCAAATTTCCCTTATCTTAAATTATTAAAAAGGGGTCGTATTAACCTCATACAAGCTCTACATAATTATTTCCAAAATAACACAAGAAAACCCTAGCTTCCATAAAATCCTAGAAGATAACAAATCTTAGGAATCCTACCTCAAATTCAAGGCTTGTAGCTTCTTAACTTGAATATTGTGGTGTCTCTACTTCCCTAAAGCTTCAAGATGGTTGTAAATCCCTTCTTACTCCTTGCTTAGCTGAGGTTATATGACCCAAGGGAAGGAGGTTTTAGTTTGTCTTAGGGTTTTTGACGATAAACAAGTTAAAGAGTTGAAGGCTTAAGGAAGAATAAGCAAAGCTTAAGGTTATAAGTGAGTGTGTGTGAGTTGAAGAAGAAAATGCAGGTAGAGATTAAAGAGAGGAGGCTACTGAATTATGCAAGGAGAAGGAGAGAAAAATGTTGTCTTGTTTCTTATTAATTCACTTTGTGGTTGATTAATTTCTATTGGTGGATGTGAGAATAGGATTAAATTTTCTTAAGCTTATTTTAGGTGGCTCTTGTTTTTCCACCAAGAAAGATATTGTAGCTAATTTCTAACCGCACATCCTAGGGTTTTTAACTGATATTTATGCTATCTTACAGTATAGATTCTTACCAGACCAGTTCTTATATCACAAGACCCTACTAACAGGACAATTTGCTCCAAATAGCAAAACATTGGTATTTTTCTACAAAAAAGATTTGATTTCACATTACCCTATAACTAACATTTCCTTATTATCTTCTAGTATATCTATAATATATCTAAAGGTTTATTATTTAAAAGTGTTGATTATATACACTATTACTCAGGATGTTACAATAGCCGTATACCTAAATCATTTTCCTAACAACTTCAACATCAATATGTCCTTTCGGTTCATAGGTAAAGTATCAATCACATTCACTTCAAAATTAATATGTGGAAGGAGCCTATCCCATCTTGATGATCAATCTTAACTAGATTTTGCTGGACCAAATCACCCACCACCTTTATTGGAACAAGCACAGACCCCCAAGACTTTGTCCCAAAAGGAAAATGAACATCCTAGAACCATGAGACTACCAACCATACTAGTCTCTTACCCTTTTTCTCCCTTATTCACCCCCAAGACCTTGCCACCGTCAACCATACATCCACTCTTAGCTTTATCGACTTCCATGCTATTTTTCACACTATTATCTAATCATATGCTACTAAATATGTTCCTTCTAAGATAATAATGGTAAGAGTTAAAACTTTTATTAATATGATAATACATGGTTAGATAAATTTGCAAAAAAAATTTACACTGACGGTGTATCAAAATTAATTTCAAATCTTATTTGGTACTATGTTATAATTAAGTTCATAGTCTTCTTTTCTTTATTTTGAGAAATATTATAGTTAACAAGAGCTTCAACCTTCAAAATGAACTAAAGTAAACAAATTAAACTGAAAGCAATTTTAGTTTTGGATTTTTTTAAAATAAGTTTGGCTAAAATAATTAGATAAGTTAGGCTAACTATTAGAGCACACTGATTCAGAAGACATTGTAACCCCCATTCAAGATAAAGCTAATAACATGAACTTAAACAAAAAGTTCAATATTCAATTGTCAATACCAACAAAAATATCTAGATCATCATATACTTTTACAAGTTGATTGGCTATGAACTAAGCATCACAAAAAGCTAACAAATGTAACATCCATTCATAGTAAAGCTAATTGCACAACTTTATA
Source organism: Pterocarpus macrocarpus (assembly GCA_031439585.1). NCBI lineage: Eukaryota > Viridiplantae > Streptophyta > Magnoliopsida > Fabales > Fabaceae > Pterocarpus > Pterocarpus macrocarpus. The sequence goes on along the minus strand of CM062513.1, from coordinate 27,226,470 downwards.
GAAAAAGTTCAAAGTTGGACATTAATATACATAGATACAACACAAAATTCGGGGGCAGGGATAAAGTCCTACTCAACATTAGCTAAATCTTTTTAAGCCAGATAATGAAGTTACAATTTATTTAATTACAACTCCATACGCTTCTAGCAGCTAGAAGAGTCCACATTCCTTTAGGGCGCTACTTAGTTTATCTGAAACCATCAGAAATAGAGTGAGAATTGAAGAGTCTCAGTAGATAATGAAGAGTTCTAAAGTATTTGAACTATGATGGTTTTAGCCGTGTCTTATCACAGAAATTCATATGGCTACAGTATTATAATCTCATCACATTACTTATAACCAAATCATACTTTATAACATTATTAGCAGTAAATACTAAAAAAATATATGCTATGCAATACATAATGTGACAACTATTAATATGATTATAATCTTTTTATTTTAATTTTCACTTTCCTTTGTCTGCTTGTCTCACACATATTTGAAGGCCTGCTCTTAGGGAATTCCCATTCTTTGGTGTTACTATTAATATCGTGACAACAAAGTGAGACTTTTACGCCACACTAACCAAGGTAGGTAACATAAAAGGATCTTACATCTTATCCCTTTATCATCTTGGCGGTTAGTGGCAAATCTTAAATATCATTCTTTCAAAATACTTACTTGCTATAATGCATAAATTTACAAAAATATACAGATATATAAACTTAAGCCATAAATATAACTTAAATAAAAGACTCAAGTAACATAAAATAAATAGTAACTTGAATAATATAAATAAATTTGTCTTATAATAAATTAAATAATAAAACATAAAATTAAGCAATGAACGGAATAAAGTGTAGAAGTTATAGATTAATTCATAAACTTAAACTAAACGAAATGTATAAGAACTGAAATGATATAAACTTGAGTAAAATAAATAGCATAATATCTTAATAAAATTTCTCAAAATATAGAGTTGTCAATACTAAATGTTAATTTCTAAAGGAATCGAATCTAATATTACTTTTATTTAATCCCTTTTAAGCTTTCTTATAACAGTCCATGAGTTTGCCTTTGTTATCATGGCGCATTTAGCGCATAAAAGTCATCTCCTTGCAAGGGTCACAGTACTATCCATAAGTCAAGAGTCATCATATTGTCTGTAAGTCAACATATAAAAGTCTAAGCAAAGATGTAAATAATTTAATAGTTCAGGTCCATATGTAATCAATTTTACTCATTTTAAATGTTAGATGCAATAATTTGTTTTTAATATTGGTCCCCTAAAGAAATTAATATAAAAACTGACAACTCAAAATAATATATATTTATATAAATAATATCTTGATAATAATAATAATAATGAGCAACCGTTAGATAAAAGAATAATTAAATAATTTGCTAAGTAAGGGGCGAAAAATAAATTTTAACTCTAAATAAAGGAGTGACCTTAACGTTTAGGAGCAAGAAATAAACTAGAAATAAATAATAGGTAACATAAATATAAATAAATAATAAATGAGATAAACTACAATCAAACTAATACTAAGCAATTTTAATAACAATAATTAAAATAGCTTAGAACAATAAATAAACTGCAATAGTAATTAATAATAAGTGACTTTAATATAAAAGGACAATAAATTAACTTGGAAAAGTAAAATAGATTGTAATAATAACAAGCAATAATATAAAGGAAAATTAAATAAAATAACTTGGGAGGATAAATAGAATAATTTGCAATAAAAATAATATGGAGCAATTTTAATAAATAACTTAGAACATAAAATAAACGGTGAGAATAAATAATAATAAGTAATAGCATAATATTGTAATGAGTAAATATAGTCATAATTTTACTTTACAAATAATTTCATTATTTACCTTTAATTATTATAGACAAAAAAAAAAAATGGTGCCTACACACTGAGCTTCTTTCCCTTTTCTCTCACTTTCTTTCTCTCTTATTTTTTTGCCTTCCTTTCTCTCGACCCTCACTCTCTTATGTCACTCTTTTTTTTTTCTTTCAACATAATGTTAGTTCTTACCTTTCGTTGTTTTCACCATGCCTTTGTCTCCTCTTTTTATAGAATTTTGCACCAACGAAGAAATGTCACTGGTGACGTTTTCTATTTTTTATTTTATTATTGTTATGGTAAATTTTCTTTGTATGCATTCATTGCTTTGCGTCTTTTTCCAAAGCAATGAATGCATACAAAGAAAATTTACCATAACAATAATAAAATAAAAGAATCTCTAAGGCTAAAATCTTGAATCTATATATCATGTCATTGACATGAGTTTCTATTTTTTTTTACCTTCTATATTATTATTTGTAATCATAATTACTACTGTTGCTATTATTTTAACTATCCTAATGTTAATATTTGATATTATTTCTTCTTTTAATAAAATAAAGTAATATATTTTGAGGTTGTTGTTACTAATTATAGCCTTATTCTAAAAGTTAATGTCTATGTTTTAATTATTTGATCAAACAATTGTTGTCATAAAATCACATCAACTAAAAATTTCAATCAAGTAGATTAACTAGATTACTCAAATATTTTATTAAAAAAAAGGGATGCTACAATTCTCCATTCAGTTTAGGAATTTTGTCCCCAAAATTTATTGACCTGTTTGGTATAACTTTAGATAGGATTTCTCGATTTCGTTTTCTAATTCTCATGTTGTTTCTTCATATGACAATCCCTTTCAAACCACTTTGACTAAAGGAATTTCTTTTCCTCTTAAGTATTTAACAAATCTATCTATAATTTATATTAATTTAGTTTCATAAGTCAAATCATCTCTTACTTACATCATTTCATACTCTATGGTGTGTAAAAGGTTAAAACAATATTTTCTGAGCTAAGATATGAAAGACTTTATGGAGCTTTGAAAGATTAGGAAGAAGTGCAATTTGGTATGCAACAGGCCCTATTCTTTTGAAAATTTGGAATAGACCAATGAATTTTGGATTAGTTTTTTGGATTTGAGGGCTCTGCCAATCCCAGTAGTAGGAGTGACTCTAAGGAAAACATAGTCTCCTTCTTCAAATTATAGAGGTCTCCTTCTATGATCAGCATAATTTTTCTGTCTACTATGAGCACTGAATAATCTTTTCCTAATGAATTTGATCTTTTCTATGGTCTGTTGTACTAAATCAAGTCCTAGCAGACTTTTCTCTCCTACTTCAAACCAACACAAAGGTGATTTATATTTTCTACCATATAAAGCTTTAAATGGTCCCTATGTTGGAATGGGGACTATTGTTATAGGGAAACTCTATTAACGGTAGATAAGTATCCCAACTTCCCTGAAATTCTAACACACAAGCCCTGAGCATGTCTTCTAAGGTCTAAATAGTTCTCTCTATTTGACCATCTGTATGAAGGTGGTAAACTGTACTAAAATGAAGTTTAGTACCGAAGGCTTCTTACAGAGCTACCAAAAACTTAGAGGTAAATCTAGGATCCATGTCTAAAACTATGCTTCTTGATATTCCATGCAATCTTACAATTTCCTGGATGTAAACCTGAGCCAACTTATACAATGGGCAACTAATCCTTAGTGGCAAGATATGGGTTGACTTGGTCAATCTGTCAACTATCATCCATGCTGCATCATAACCTAAGGGAGTCCTAGGTAATCCTACCACAAAATCTATTAATATATTATCCTATTTCCATTCAGGAATATTCAAAGGTTGTAAGAGTCCTGTAGGTATCTGGTGCTTTATCTTAACCTTTTGACAAGTAAGAAATCTAGCTACAAAACTATCTATATTTGGCTTCATCTCATTCCACCAAAACAATTTTCTAAGGTATTGATACATCTTGGTTGTACTAGGTTGCATAATGAACTTACTGCAATATGCCTCAAATAAAATATTATTTCTCAATTTTTCATTATTGGGCACACATAGTCTTCCCTCATATGTCATAGTCCCCTTTTGACCAACATGAAAATGCTCAAGCTACTCTGTTTGAATCCTATTCTTTAGTGATTTTAGAAATTTATCACTTTATTGGGCTTGTCTTATTTGGTCCTTCAAATCACACATATTCTAAGTTCACTTGCATATATATAATGAGGTTGTAGTGACACTGAAATACTCAAATCTGTAAATTCCTCCAATAACTTATGCTCTTTTGTCATCATTAGATACATGTGTAGGGATTTTCTACTCAAGGCATCGGCCACCGCATTAGCCTTGACAGCATGATACTTCAAATCAAAATCATAATATTTTAAAAATTCTATCCATCTTCTTTGTCTCATATTTAACTCCTTTTGATTGAAAAGGTACTTCAAACTCTTATGGTCACTATATACCTCAAACTTTGCTCCATATAAATAATGTCTCCAAATTTTCAAGGCAAATACTATAGCAGCTAGCTATAGATCATGGGTTGGATAGTTTTTTTTTTTTTTTTATGAAACCTAAGTTGCCTTGAGGCATAAGCCACAACTTTCCCTTCTTGCATCAACACGCAACCTAGTCCTTTCTTGGATGCATCAAATGTACTACAAAATCTTTCTTAGGATCAGGAATTATTAAGGCTGGGGTAGAGATAAGCTTATTCTATTGCTTTTGAAAACTAGCTTCACAAGTTGAGTTCCACTCGAAGGCTGGTTTTTCCTAGTTAACCTAATCAAAGTTAAAACTAGTTGAGAGAATCATTGGCGTGAATTTCTATTGTTTTTTTTTCCTTCTATCTTATTATTTGTAATCATAATTACTATTGTTGCTATTATTTTAACTATCTTAATGTTAATATTTGATATTATTTCTTATTTTAATAAATAGAGTAATATATTTTGAGGTTGTTGTTACTAATTATAGCCTTATTCTAAAAGTTAATGTCTATATTTTAATTATTTGATCAATCAATTATTGTCACAAAATCATATCAACTAAAATATTTCAATCAAGTATATTAACCAGATTACTCAAATATTTTATGAAAAAAAGGGGATGTTACAGTAAATGGTAACTACAACTTGTTCCAACACTAGTTTGTATGATTCTAATAGTTTGGAGTAGTCTAATTTCCTCTGAGTGCTACCTTGTTATGTAAGCCTTTAGGTGAATGAACATTAAAATTTTCCAATAACGGTAACCAAATTTTCCATCTAATTTGAGACCTGACCAAACAATATCATAATTGTTTATGACAACAGCTCTAAGGAAAATAATTATATGAGAACGCTCTTGTTTTGTACAAGAAAAAAAAAATTGGCACTGCATTTCAACAACTCTAGTACCAATATGATATCATCATAAGCTCATAATCTCACTAGAAAATTTTCTCACTCACGCGCATGTATAACTCACTTACACAACGTAGCTCATTCACACACACAAGATGAAAGAATTTTTTTAAAAGACCTTAATTATTAATTTTTTTAATAAGCCAAACGTTTTATTTTTTACACTTAGTTATTTTTAATTACTTTTATTAATAGAAACCTTAATATAAACCAAAATATCAATCATATAATTATATATATTTTTTGTTTCTATTTTTTAATTATTTTTTACTTTTAATTTATCAAATTAAGAAATATGTTTTTAATTTTTTTTCAGAGTAATAGTAATATCAAATGTTTATTGGTGAAATTTTTATAAAATTATATTTAAACAAAATAAAAGGTAGTCTTTTAATATGTTTATATTTTTAATCTTCTTAACTTTATTTTCAAAATTACATCCAATATACTTTTACAAATGAAAATGTACATTTTAAAGTTTACTTTTTGTAATATATAAATCAAATATAAAAAAAAATAATCTTCAATACTTTTTTGTAATATATTCTAATTAATAATAAAAAATTGTAATATAAATATAAAATTTGTGAATATACAACCAAAAATATAAAAAATAATTTTAAACAAAATATTTTTTTATAAATTTGTTATTTAAAAATTGAGGATAATGAGAGGTTGATAAAAAATTTTAATTAATAAATTAAACATTAGGGATGTAATAAAATTATTTAGGATATATATATAATAAATTATTGAAACATCTACCTATACTAAAATAATAATAATAATAATATAAGTAAACCTGAAATGTAATAAGTAATTTTAATTTAAGAGTGCAAATTGTAAAAATATTTTTTATTATTACTTTAAAGTCTTAAAGAGTACTTTTTATATTTGATTTGTACATTACAAAAAAAAAAAATTTAAAAATATTATTCTATATCTATAAAAGTATTGAATGTAATATTAAAAATAAAATTAGTAATATTTAAGATATAAGCATATTAAAAGACTTCTTCTTTTATTTAAAGATAATTTTATGAAAGTGATTTCCTTACAAATATTTTATATTACTATTCTTTGTGAAAAATAAAAAAAGAAATAAAACATATCTTTTACTTAAATAAATTAAAGGCAAAAATAGTTTAAAAGCAAAACAAAGGTAAAATGATTATATAACTAATAGTTTGATTTATATTAATCAAAATCAATTGAAAACTGAATAAATATTATTTTTAAATAATAAATATCAAATCACAAATAATAAAAAAATTGATTTATTAAAAGGATCAATTAATGAAGATCTTTTTAGGAAATTAAAAGTTTTAAATAATTGAGAAGAAATATAACTGTAAATAGACAAACGAAGTGTCAATGGTCTTATCCTAAAATAATTAGTATCTACAACTTTTGACTACAATAGGATAAGCTCGATTTATTTCTAAGAGTTTTATTTCGAAGAGTTTCAAATACATACCATTTCTTACTCTCACATACAATGTTCATATTTTTAAATGTTGAAAATGACATCACATAGACAGACGACAAACATTTCATCAAGCAATTGAATATCTCAGATTCCAATTCCAATTTCCAAATTTAGATGCCCCTCACTGCCACGCACTTCACTGTTCCTTGGACTATCTTGCAATGTGCCGTATGAACCTGACGGACTCATGGAACTTGAAAGTTGAGCACCCTAACATAACAAAACAAGCGCCGCCGTACGTTTCTCTGAAGATCGAAGAAGGAGTCACATGCGCTCTGTGTTGTGGTTTGGACTCTGGACCATACGTCGTTTTCATATAATGCTCAGGTCCCCAAAATACAGGCACGGTTAACTGCCACTATCGAAATTTCTTATATAAAAAGAAATAAAAAACAAAATTTGCTGCTTAAAATTTTTTGAAAAAAAAAAAAAAGCCTCAAATTCGACATGAGACACCAATTTAGTGCTCGAAAATTTTGTTAACTGCCACTTTCAAAATTTCTTATATAAATAAACTTAAAAAGAAAATAATAAACAAAATTTGCTGCTTAAATTTTTAACAAAATACCCATTTTGATTTTTAATAAAAATTTCAAGAGATAAATTAGTCTCTCAAGATTTAAAAGTCTAAAATTAATCCCTCATCATTTAAAAAAGGAGACATATTACTCCCTCCATACAGGACTCATACTACCAAAAAATTTATACGGAGGAAATAATATGTCCTCCTTTTTTGAATAATGAGAGACTAATTATGAATTTTCTAATCTTAAAGAACTAATTTATCTCTCAAAATTTTTATCAAAGACCAAAATGAATATTTATTCTAATTTTTTTTAAAAAAAATCTCAAATTTGACATGAGATATCAATTTAGTGTTTGAAAAATTTGTAACATCTAATTGATACTCAAGAAATTAAAATTTATTTTAAATTAGCTAAATTTATTTTAATTTTTTGAACTAATTTAAAATAAATTTTAATATTTTAATAATTAAATTAATATTACAACTCTTTCAAATATCAAATTAATGTTATAAATTTTTTGATAATCGAATTAATATTCTATAACTTTTTCTATAACTAATTTGAGATTTTATTTTAAAAAAAATTATTATTTGTTCATACTAAATAAATAAAAAATTCATTTACATAAGTAAAAATTGACTGATGTTATTATCAATTAACATCATAATCATTCAATTTCTCAATTATATATAGAAATTCCTCGTTTATTTATACGTAAATTTCTATTAGTCCACTGACACTAGAAATGTTATATCCAAACAACAGTAGTCTTAAATTTAATACATTGAATACTTAGCTGACCTCTTCATGCTATCAATGTTAAAAGATTCAAGGTCAATCTTCCACCTCAAAATTAGGCGCTTAACAGGAGCAAGCTGTTGTACCCGTGAACAATGAACTAGAGGGTGTAATGGTCATTGCACAATGTAGCACACTTCAGCTGTACTCTAACCAGTTGCTCACTCCCATCCTAGAAAATCCAACGGCGGTCCCCAAAAGCAACTGAAGACATATAAGAATCTAAGAAAACCAAATAATAAAACATATACAAATGGAACAAACTGTGTGGCATGCATGCTCACTGTCCATATTGAGTGCTAGAGAACTGCAAGAGGAAAAACAAGAGAAGGAAAGCAAAGGCAATTAATTGATTGCACTTTTTCGTCTCTTTCACTTTCTCAAAACAATCATCTTTTTTCTAAACAGAGGGAAGACAAAGGGTGTAATTCTGGGGGGTCCAAGGTGCAAAAACTCTGAGAGACCCACAAGGATACAAAGAAAATCATCAAAAGCATGGTACTGTCAAGCTGGTAAAGTAAAGGGAAAGAAAAAAAAAAAAAAAACACAGCCCATGAGCCATCATCATCATCCATTCCCTTCCTGCTTCATTCCCTTTTGCTTTCTCGGGTCTCGTGGTGTTTTTCTACTTTACTAATTAAAACAGGGACTGCTACCACTACACTACACTTAATTATCCCTCTTTCTTCCTCTCTCTGTGTGTGTCTCTGCAACTCTCTGCTTAGTGGTTCCCTTGAAGCTTAACACTGCAGCTCCTGTTCAATCATTTTTTCACACTCTCTGGGTTGAGCAATCCTACATAAGACATGGGGTTTCTGAGGCTTCTCATGTGACCATTTCTTGGTAAGTTTTATTTATCCTCTTTTTTTTCGGCGGTGCGGTGACTAGTGTCTTGTTTCTAGATAAAGGAGCCATTTTTTCTGTGTTCTTTTTACAATTTCACTCTTTGTTCATCCTTTACTTTTTTTTTTTTCTTTGTTGCTGATCTGTAGTTAACTAGGGGTTAACTATAGAACTATTGAAAACTCTTTGGTTGTACTTCTGAAAATGCTTTAACCACTCTCTCTCTCTCTGAAGGGAAAATTAAAAGTAATAAAGTAAATTCCTTCTTTATATCTTCCTGCTATTCTGTTTGGATTCAAATCCTTTTACCCATTTGAGTTAAAATAAAAAAAATTCAAATTTTCAGTGCTGCCATTGGACATTCCTCATGTTCCATGCATTTTGTGTGAAATTGCAGTGATTCTTTTTGCAGCTGTTCATTTGCCTTTGTCCATAGTCATTATGAGGGTAGAACACTGTACTCAAGTGAAGAGCTGAGTTTCCGTAAAGGAAGGTGCAAATTTTGGTTGTTCGTTACAATAGGAAAGCAAGGACTTGTTTGGTTGTTTCCACTGCATCATCATTCTTCACTGTGATGCCATATCTTCTTCCAAATTAGCTGTGTGTGTATTGTGTGAAAATACTTGTTACATATGGCGGAAATTAAGCTTACCCGGGTGGAGCAAGGCCAAACAAAGATTAAGAATGTTCCAATAGCTGTCACCCCAGAAGGATTTTGGTGTTGCCCTTCACCTGTTGTGTTTCAGAAAGGCCTTAAAAATCAAAACCCTCTGAATAAACCAAAACCCTCTTCACCACCCCCACCACCAAGAACCACTGTCCAGAAAAAGCCAGTGCCAGTGCCAGTGAGTGAGAGGAGAGGTGCTTCTGCACCTGCCCCATCAAGATTGGTGCTTCCTGATGAACAGCCATGTACTGGTCAAGAGAGGCCTCCACCAGTTAACACATCTGTGGCTGCTGCAGAGAGAGCACCGAGGCCAAAAATCGAAACTTTGCCAAGGAAGGTTGCTATTGAGTTTGGTGAACCTGGAACCTGTGATATGAAGGTGATCTTGTTGGGAAAGCAGGGGTTTTGTGTCAAGTTGAGTGTGCACAGGGATGTTTTGAAAGAGAAGAGCAGTTTCTTTGCTGAGAAACTTTCCGATCAGACGGGTTTGTCATGCCTCCAAATTGATGATTGTGAGGATGTTGAAATATATGTTGAAACTGTTGGTCTCATGTACTGCAAGGAAATGAAGCAGCGGCTTATGAAGCAAAGTGTTTCTCGCATTCTTCGAATACTCAAGGTAATTTGCTATCTTTGATTTTGCTATTGCTCTTTTGCTCTACAGGTATTGTAATTTTAGATTTATCTTTAGGGTGTCTGTTTATTTGTTCCTCTGAAATACAAAGTCTGTATTTGGAAGCCCTATGTTTATATCTCTGCTGAGGAATATTAATACTCCTTGTTAATTCGACTCCTTTTGTGGAGTTAATTTGTGCCCCACTATGATAGATTTATTCAGTGTGGTTCCCTGAATATATGGTTCGGTATATGTTCTTCAATTCAAATAATGCTATTGTCTATACCTAATGATTGAATTTACATGGCATTAGATTCTAAATGCCACTACCAACTGCATATTTATTTGCTATGGAAAAGATACTAGTATAAAACTCGAGAAATCTAAATTATTTTCTACTATTTTGTGATACTGTAATGAGTATAGCAACATCGTGATTATCTTTTCAATTCGAAACTGGTGCGTTACAGTTGTTTTAAGAGTAATTACTTGTAAGGCAATTTATAGATTCATTCCTCTTGGGAGGTCTTGATTGTTTTGATTACATGATCTCTTCTCCACTCTGGTCTTAAGGAGGAAGTTCTTCCATTACACAAGGAAGTTCATGAATTTGCTTTTTATGACAGATACTCATTCATTTACTGACCACTGATGGCAAAATAAAGAGTTGCACAATTAAAATTGTGCTAGGAATGTCATGTGTAGTGGTGATGATAAAATAATCCTTGTTATATACTCATGAAGATTTTTTTTTTTTATAATTATTGTTAACTAGTATATACTTGTTACTCTTCAAAAGTATATTCATAACTAGGTTGTACTACATACTTGCATTTGTTTTTTCATACATACTACTTGACACGGAAAGATCAAATGTGGCATTGTAAGAAAGAAGTGTGCCATGAAAGAGAACTATACTGATGATTGTGATATAATCATGGTGTCACATCAAATGGCGGCGGTTTTCTTTCAGAAAAAAGTTAGTAGGATCATTGACATAATCCTTATTCCCATGATATCATAGCATTTTTGTTCGAAATATTCCTGACCTGTTTTTACAAGGTTTAATTATCTGTTTATATTAAGAATGAACTGTTTTCTGTCGGTCAATGTATAAAATCCAATGCCCTACTAGTGGGATAACACACCAATAAGTTACATCAATTCAAAAGATCCTTCTTTCTATATTTTTTTTCTTTCTTGTTCATTAATGCAACATTGGATTTGAACCCATTTGCGGTATTTGTTTCTGAGAAAGTGGAGGGGGTGCCAGTAGATCCAGAGGTGACCCACAGAATTAATTGGTATTCATTCGTAAGATCATTCTTCTCAGCAAAAGCCAAAAGTGATTTTTCTCGAAGAAAAGAAGGTTGTAATAAGTTGTGAGCCTATGAATACTCTATCATGCACTTAAACACAGTTCTTATTGGAAAGCTAGTTTCTGAGGATGAGGCAGCATTGAGAATAAAATGAAATAAGAAAGAATTTAAGTTAATATGATCCTGCTGAATCTGCAGGACACTTTTCCCCATTTCTCCATATGTTTGTCCCTGTTTATATTTATGCAGTTATGTATATTTTGCACGTACATAATGGATTCTGGACTGCAAGGGCTAGATGCATTCATGCCATTTTAACTAATAGAGTGGGTGTAACTGGTAATTTTTCTGTGCCCAAGCTAACTGAAGTCTATTTGACTTTCGAAATTTTGTGAATTGATTTTGTCTGAAGTTTCATGAAATAGCAAACAGTGCCTATAAACATATTTAGTATGCACATTTTACTTAGCTGTAGGGCACTTTGATTGATGTGCATAGCATATGATATCTGCTTTACATTGTGATTCATAAAAGAACTTGAAATTATTTGATTGGACATTTTACGATCATCATTTGCGTAGTTTTTTAACGTTCAGTTAATGTTTTCTGGAATTACTTAGTAGTTGGCATTTGTGGAAAGAAATGTTAGAAGTTCTATAGAAAATCTAAAACAAACTATTCCCACAGGTTGCAGAATTCCTTGGCTTCAGCTCATGTATTCGATCATGTTTGGAGTACTTGGAGGCAGTCCCTTGGGTTGGGAAAGAAGAGGAAGAAAAGGTGGTTTCAACTGTACTACGACTCCAAGGGGAAGGAATTGGGGTCAACCCTGTGCTGAAACGAGTTTCTTCCGACATTTCTAATGTCCCAAACGATACTCTTTCACACATTATTGAACTTGTTCTCAAAAGCAATGAAGAAAGAGGTCGCCGAGAAATGAAATCCATAGTTCTAAAGCTCTTTAGGGAGAGCAATAGTCTTCCAAGCCATCGGGGCTCAGCAGACATCTGCAATGACATGATTTATAGATCATGCAGAAGCTGCCTGGCTTCACTATTGTCTCTGTTCAAGCAGGCCGCAGAACCATCCTTCGCAGACAAACCAAGCGATAGCAGAGATCCTGTGGTAAAGCATATAACTCTTGAAGCCGATAACCTGTCGTGGTTGCTCGAGATTTTAGTTGACAAACAAGCCGCTGACGAGTTTGCACTGATGTGGGCAAACCAACAGGAATTGGCTGTCCTACACGCCAAGCTCCCTATTTTAGCTCGATATCATGTCAGCTGCATTTCCGGGAGACTATATGTCGGCATCGGAAGAGGGCAGTTATTGCCGTCGAAGGACACGCGCCAATTGTTGTTACAGACATGGCTACAGCCTCTAATGAATGACTACAACTGGTTACAGCATGGATGCAGGTCGTTTGATAGGAAACTTGTGGAAGAAGGAATTGGGAGGACAATTCTCACCTTGCCTCTCGAGGATCAACAAAGCATCTTGCTTTCTTGGTTGGGAAGTTTCTTGAAAAGTGGTGATAGCTGTCCCAATCTTCAGAGGGCTTTTGAGGTGTGGTGGCGGAGAACTTTCATTAGGCCATATGTGGAAAGTCAAGGCGATGCCGTGACAGATTGTTCGGTGTTGTCAAAGCAGCATGAATAAAGTATTGTACCAAATGAGATTCATGAATCTCTTCCAATAGTATTGGAATTTCACTTTATATTAACGAGTTTCTTAGGAGTTGTAGAGATATGTTGATTGCGGAATATGAGTTAACCTTCAGCAGCTAACAAGTACTAAGACGTGTGTTATGTCCATTGCATGAATTGACTGCAGATTCTTGGGGGAAAAATATTTAGCCTCATTTGATTGATAAAATTAAGTAATTGGTTTTTGTATAAGCTCTTCGAAGAAATGGAATGGAATTTTTTTAGTTTTCTCCTAGTTTGAACGGTATAGGTAGCTTGGGTATTAAAGACGTGAGGAATGGCTTGCATTTAGTCAAACAATGAAAGACTTTTTTGTGCCTTCATCTGACGCCACCGAAAGCACCGAAATATGGGTGTATGGTGGAAGGTGCATTAAATGCACCGTGGCTTCTGGCTTCTGTAAATAGAGCCAACTTCCAACTGAGGAAAGCATCCAAATGTTTGCTTCTCGCAAGTGAGACCATTGAGAGTGAGAGTAAAATATGGAGTGTGAGAAATTTTAAGAGTGTAGTGTGTAAGTATATATTGGGTATTTAGATATATTATGTAATATTATAATTAGTGTATTTAGTTGTGCGATGCACGAATGATTATATGTTTATAAAGATAAATCATTTGATGAATAAAATATATTGAATAATATGAATTAATTAAAAATATATGCAGTTGCTCAAAATAATTTGTTATGATTTTGCTTAAATATATAGCATATAAAATTAAATACTATCACTACTGATTAAGTAATAAACATTAATGTTTTACGACAAATGATCATGGAAAAAATTTGAGGATCTTATAAAATTTTAATCTATAAATAGGTTTTAAAAAATTTATAAAATTTTTCATTCCTTATTTTTGAGCTATTAAATCTATGACATTTTTGTTAATTGACAAATAAATAATATTGTATATTGAAGTTTCAAATATCTAGTCTTATAGACATAAATATATGATATAAATTTACCATTTGAGTATTTGCAAGATTGGAAAATTTAATTAGTAGATATAATTTTACAATGTGCTATAAACTTTAGAGTTTAAATATTTAATTTTAAATTTGGTTTTAACTATTAATAATTATAATGTAAATTAATTATTATCCATACAATTTACATGTTTGTGTTACCTATATAATATATGTTTAATATCATATGTTTCCATGACTTATGTAATACATGTTAAATATCACCTATTTAAGGTATCAATAATAGTTAGAAAACTAATCAATGGCTATTTTTTATGTATCATTAAAATTCTTCGGATTTTTCGATGATCTTTAAACTTTAAATCTATGAGATAGTTTTAAAAACTTATAAAATTTTTTATCCCATGCTTTTCGAGTCATTAAGTCTATGGCGTTTTTATTAATAAAAAAGTAAATAATATTGCATATTAAAATTTCAAATATCTAATTTTACATATATAAATATGAGTTTAATTGATATACACTAACAGTGTAAAAAAAGTTTTACACTGTCATCCAATCACATATTAATATTTGTAAGATTTTTAAGGCAAGGGGTGGTTATATCAAATACTTTTACTGATGTGACAATACATAATTGGATGTCTGTGTAAAATTTTTTTTACACTGATAGTGCATACCAATCAAATCCTATAAATATATGACATAGATTTACTATTTGAGTGTTGTAAGATTAGAAAAATTAATTAGTAGTAATTTAAATCACTGATTAGAAAATTGAATTGATATAACTCTAGATTGTACTAAAAGCTTTAAAGTTCAAATATTTAATTCTCAATTTATTTTTAATTATTAATAATTGTATAATAATTATTATTTGTACAATTTATATGTTTGTATCACCTGTATAATATATATTTAGTATAACCACAAAGTGCAATTTTTATGTTTGTATTACCTTTTTAATATATGTTTAGTATCACTTATTTGATGTATTAATATTAGCTACATTATGAAAGATATAGCAATTAAAAAAACTAAAATAAGAAAGTAAAATTAAAATTGTTTAAAAATAATTTATGAAAGCATATCAAGATATAATTTTTTTATAAAAATGAAGAAGAAAACAATACTACCTTTTAAAAACGTGAAAGAGATAACTGGAAAAAAAAATATGAAAATTTATATTAAGATAATTGGTATATTAGAAAAAGAAACCTAAATAAAAAAGTTGTTATAGTGATTGAAAATTGGGAAATAAGGCATAGAAATCCAAATTTTAAAAGAATACAAAATTAATATTAGTTAGAAATACAATATGAAAAGATATGGAAAGATAATTAGAAAGAGAAATTGAAATGAGATTATTATAAATACTTAATTTGGAAAAAAACTTAAAATGAACATACAAAGAATTACTTATTTGGGAAATGAAAATGTAAGAAAATATTTAATTAATTAATTAAGCATATCTTTCTTTTTTTTTTTTTTTGTTTACAATTAATGGAGTGCATTAATTAGTTGCATTGGGAAAACAAAGCAATTTAAATAAATGATTAAATAATAGAAAAATCTTGATTGGTGGAGTTAGAGGCTGAAATTTTCAAGGGAAAATAGATTAATATAGAAGTGACATATATGCATTTCCACTATCTCATAAACTCTCTTTTATAATATAGATAAATTGTAGCAAAAAAGAGTCTCATTGGGAAACATTATATTATAATTATTTTTAAATATAGTGGAATATTTTCAGAGTTTGTCTCGTGATTTTTCTCTTATTATTTTAAAGGATTTTCATGTTAAAACTTGGTGTATAGTTTCTTTATATATTTTGTTAATGTGAATAGTGACAAGTGGGTTCTATTGTAAAGTACTATTCATATACTTTTATTTTATTTGTTATTCTCTACATAAATTTGGGTGTGCTTCTGCTCACATTCGTAAAGTGTTTAATACACTTGGGGTGTACCCAACTCGGATATCCTTAATAAGTGGTACTAGAGCCACTTAGTTTCAAATCCAAGATGTAGTAGCCAAAATTTGAAGTGGAGAAGTTCGATGGGTCCAACGACTTAAGTCTATGGAAGTTGAAGCTGCAGGCATTGTTGGATAGCAAGGTTTGGCAATGATGTTGGAAGGCAACGAGAAATTGCCAGAATCATTATCAGTTGAAAAAAAGGAAGAGATGATGGTCAAAACACAGAGTACAATACAGCTGAGCCTAGCTAACAATGTGCTGTGAGAGGTTATGGAAAAGAAAACTATTGATTCACTATGGAAATCTTTGGAGGAAAAATACTTTATAAAGACTCTATCAAACAAACTTTATCAGAGGAAGCGACTGTACACATTCAAATATTTAGTAGAAAAATCAATTTGGGACCACATAGATAACTTCAATCGGATGATCTCTAATGTTGGAGTGATTGGAATAAAAGTAGAAGATGTTGATCAAGCTATGATCCTGTTGACTTTACTATCTCCATCTCATAATAATTTCTGTGATACCATACTATATGGTAGGTGCAACATCATAGTCAAAAATGTCAAAGAAGCTTTGATGATAAAGGAGCATCCGAAATTAGTATCTAAACCCAAATTCTAGTGCATCTTTTCACATGACACCTAATAGAAGCTTTTTCACTTTTTATTAAAAATGGGAGGGTAAAGTCAAATTGGGACACGATAGAATAGTTTTGATTGTAGGTGAAGGAGAAGTGCGAGTCAAATTGGATGTTGGTGTTGAAAGGACGTTTCAAGCATGCATGTGCTGGAATTGAGTAGGAACCTAATCTTGTTAAGTGCCCTAGAAAATTAGGGGTACAAGTTCTCTAGAAAGGGTGGTTTCTTGAATATGATCAAAGGCTCAATGGTAGTGATAAAAGGAAAGCTACAAGGTGAAATCTATCTAATGCTGGGAAGCGTAGTCAATGGAACTGCTACTATTTTATCCTCTAAAACAAGTGATGATGTTTGCACACGATTGTGGCACATGTGGCTTGGTCATTTAATTGAGAAAGGAATGATCATACTTGTTGGTAGAGGCTTGATAAAATGCTTAAAGAGCTGTAAACTCGGCTTTTGTGAAAATTGTATCTTGGGAAGATAGAAACAGGTGAAGTTCAATACTGCTAAACACATCAGCAAAGGGATATTGGAGTATGTCCATGTCGATGTCTGGGGTCTAGCCCCTGTTAACTCCTTAGGTGGAGCTCGTTATTTTTTTACTTTGATATATGATTATTCCAAAAAAGTCTGGGTTTATTTTTTGAAGCAAAAGGATGACGTGTTTGGAAAATTTAAGCAATGAAAGGCCATGGTCAGGAAGCAAATTGAGCGATTAGTTAAGAGACTAAGAACTAACAATGGCTGAGAATTTTGCAGCAAAGAATTTACGTAGTTCTACAATAATGCTAATATAATGAGGCACCATATTGTACCTAGAACACTACAACAAAATAGAGTTACATTGGAGTGTGCGAGATGCATGCTAATCAACACTGCACTTCCCAAATCATTTTGGGTTGAGGTGGTCTATATAGTTATATACCTAGTAAACAGATCTCCATCAACAACAATTAATCTGAAGATTTGACAAGAGGTATGCTCCGATTGACCTATAAACTATTTTTGTTATGAAGATATTTGGTTGCTATGTGTAACGCCCTAATAAACCCATACTACGCTTAAGTCATATTACGGCATTTTATTAGTTGTTACTTATGCTCGTGGAAAACTAAAATTCACTTGAAATTAAGTTACGCGAAAAATATGGTAAGATTTTTTTTTTTTGAAATACGTTGTCGCTTTGCAGCGTTTTGGAAAGTAAAGCCTTGAGCGAGAAGACAAATAGGGCACGAGTGTGTCGCATAAAATATATACCTCAAAATCGTAAAATATGAGAAAGGTAAACAAATAATGATTCACAAATACATTGCATTAAATAACTAACCATTACATTCACATGGGTTCATAATATATATATATATAGTATTACATCGAAGGAAGCTCATGGTTGTGCCATGATCCAAATACTAGATACAAACTTAAATTGACATCATTCGTCACAAAAAGGAATGTATGAAGATGCAGAGCTATGGTAACTACAAGTCTACATCAGCATTATCTGACATCCCACGTCATACATCCGCTCACAGTGTGGGGGATCCATGCTCCACTCCATCGGATGCGCCATCGAAATCTGGTAACGATACGGAAGAATAACCAGGATGAGAAATAAGATTTCTCAGTAGGACTCGAACCCGACACGAAAATGTCATCGTTATCGTCCCAGCCACTTCGGTTTTATTGATGAAAATAGTGAGCATTCATAAGGTTCCGTTCTTAGGTTTCCGAAAACATGAATATCCGAAGCGGATTCAATTTTAACATAATCTCTAATCATTTATATCATAACATACATGGGCATAAGTATAATTACATAAAACATACATGGCTATGCTATAAGCTTCTCTTAACTTCTTCCCTTCAAGGGTTTGGACCGAAATCCCTTTTCTTTTCTTAACTTGACTTTATCTTAAGTCTTATCTTTTCACCCACTAAACATAAGTGGTAATGAGCTTATACCGTGGCCATCACCACCATAGAATTTCAGTACTTACACTAGCTGGGTCATGCCATGCCTCATGTAAGCCCTATCCCTATACTCACACTAACTAGGTCATGCCATGTCTCATGTGAGTCATGGGTAAGGGGAGCTTAAATTGGGTCACCTTCCCTTTTGAAGGATCACACACTTAATTAATTCTCTTCTTATTAAAGATTACAATGCAAAATATTCTAATTCTTTTCCACATTTAGACGTTACGTATCGCCGTCCCCAAATATGATTCTTTTATCGCATATTATTAAGCATCATATCATCAACATATCATATTCATATCGTCATCATAATCATCATCATCATATCATATCATCATCATCATGATCATCATATATCATTGTCATAATCATCATCATCATATGGACACATAGAGGCATACTTATCACACAAAGTCTTATGAGCTCAGCTTAGTAAATTTGGTGCAAGCTTTTAATTGAGATTGCCTCTTGTATTCTTTTATTAGGCATAGGGCCAATTTCATCCATTATCCTTTTTGAAACTTTTAAGTTGAATTATGAGGATTTTTCCAATGCTTAGTGTAAGGGTCTTAATGTCTTAATGCTTATTTCTCATTAATCTTTAAAACCTACCATAACCAGTTTTACTTTTATAGTGGGGCAGTAACTTCAAAAATTCACCATAATTTCAAATTTTACTCTTTTGATTCTAATTTTGGTTTGATTATACTTTTACGAGTCTATTTTTAAACAAAAGAAACCCCATTCAAAAATTCATTTTATAACTTGAGATATGCACATTTTATTCTAACTGTTCAAACTTGAAAGTTCAACTCGGGTCAATGGCTTGTTAACTCCAGTGGGAGTTTCTCACATAGAATCTGACAAAACTGTTTCATGGGTGTCTTCCTATATGTCTTAGCTTTCTAAAAAACTTAGTCCCACTGAAAAATGTTCTGTATAATTTGAGTTATACACATTTTATTACATACTGCCTGAACAGAAACACATCTGGGGATAGCACATTTTGAAAATTCATATCTCTCTGGTTTTAAGGCCAAATTTCACGTATTTTCTATGTATAAAAATCTCTCTGAGTCTATTTTCATTTAAAGTTAGTTTCGTTGCATTTGGAGTTATATTGGAAGAGTTATCAGTCGTGCCATACAGACTGCCAGAATTTTCTAGCTTCCACGGTCTTGGTTTCAATGAGTTTTCTTGTAAAAACATTAAAGCTTTTCCCCAAGTGATCACTTTTCTCTTCCAACCCACTTTTAATCTTTGAGATCTTGATATTAACTCAATATTTTAACTTCTAAAAATTTGGTTCAATAACAGTAGACACACCAACCGAAAATTTCATGCTAAAGAGAAGGACACAACACATGAAAACTAATCATATCAACAAGCATGGCCATGAGGCCTTGGAAACAAATCCTAGAACCACCTAGCTATGGAGAGCTTAGGAGTTCAAGGGCTTAAAGAACACATAAAAGAGGAAGGTTAGAGTCACTACTACAAGGATTCTCTTGAAAGCTTAAAGAATGAAAATGGTTGGAGATAGCCCTCTTCCTCTTGAGCTAGCAAATGGGGCTAAGTGAGTATTTGTTTTGCTTCTTCAAGAACCAAAGAGGGTGGTCCTTGAAGGGCTTGTGAGAATGGTGAAAGGAAAGAGAGTTGGATGGGGTGTGAAAGTGGGAAGAAGAACAAGAGTGTTGGAATGAGACTTAGAGAGAAGTGAGAGCTTTTGCTTTGAAGTGAGAGGATAAAGGCTTGCAATTGGTGCCAAATGGGGTAAGGTGGGACGCCACTTTTGGCTAGGAGGGGGCTGGTTGCTTTGCTTCTCCAACAAGCAAGAGAGATAGGTGAGTCTTACTTCTTTTTCAAGCAAAAAGGCTAGGAACCTTGGGGTAAAAGGGTGGGTTGTGTTTTCTTTGAGTCTTGACACTTGGGTAAAGACCATGTAGTGTTTTTCAAGTGGTTAAAAGCATGACCACTCTTAGGATTGGCTTGGGTGAATATAATCACTCCAAGTGGCACAATCTTGATGGAAGGAAGTACATCTCTTATCTTGACTCAAGGAATACTACTAACATAGACTCTTGATCTAAAGGTGCATGATGAGAAGGCAAATGGATGGTTGGATTTTGCTCTTGTCCTTTGCTGAAATTTGATGCATCAATTAGGAGAAATTTTTAAATCTTCAAAGCTATTAGAATTACTTAAGTTGTTAATCAATTTGATTAGTTAAATTGCTCTTTAACCGATTTCGGTTAATTACACTTTTAAGACATTTTTCCTCTAAAAGAATTGATCTTATGAATTATGTACTTAGGGTGTAAGAATTAATCTATCTCAATTGGTAAGGTAGAACAATTGTCTTGTACTTAATTAATAAGATTAGATTAGCTTAATTATATGTCTAAGTTACAAATTAATGATGTTCGAATAATTAGGTTTTAATTAAAACATTTAGTGCGTTATCATTCAGTTATTGACTTGACTCAATTCACTAAGCTCTTGCTCATTGAGATTAGCCGATTAGTCCTCACTTAATCGTTAACCTCTCTAATTAGCTAGGATCACTAAGCTAATTAGCTTAGACAAAAATTAGGGATGTTACACTATGCATATAGCCATGTGGGTGATGATAAACTTAAGGCAAGGGCAAGAAGGTGTATATTTTTGGGATATGCACGAAGGAGAAAGGCTATAGACTGTTGTGTATGAAAAAGGCAAAATTCACCAAAAATCATTGTTAACAGAGATGTTTTGACAAGGTGGTAATGGTAAAATAGAAGCAGGAATTTAAAGTAAATCAGATATAAAGAGATCACGGTTCTATGAAGCAAGTGGAGCTGGAGATTACCTGTGGGAAGATGAAGTAAGAAGAAGATGAGACAAATCAGCCAAGTACTTCAAGAACTGCTTAACCTAAAGTGGAACAAGAAGATGAACTTGATGATAGGGATGCTGGTGAAGAAGTAGAGCCATATAGCATTGCTACAGGCAGAAAGAGACGACAAATTCAGAAACTGCAAAGATATTTGAATTTTGTTGCCTGTAAAGTTGACTTGTCAAATGCAGATCCTATAGCCTTTGACTTAGCTATGTAGATGGTGTAGTTGGATATGAACCATATACCTACCACTATGCAATAAATAGCAAAGAGTCGAAGCAGTGGCTGGCAACAATAAATGAGGAGATTGAATCTTGTCAGAGAAATCAAACACAAGAGCTTATACAACTTCTAGTAGAGATGGTAAAATGGACTCAATCAGCTAAAAATGGGCTGCCAAAATTTTTCGGCTCACCTAACCTACCCCCGTCTAACCCGCGGGCTTTGGCAGGGTAAGGAGGGAGGGTTGGGCCCGCAAGCTAGGGGTGTTTTTATTTTTTGATACAGTTTTTTTTTTCTAATTTTCATGTTTTTGTTGTAGACTATATTGTTTGTTAATTTGTGGACTTCACATTATAGATTTTATATTATGGACTTATGGTTAATTATTATTTATGAACTTATTCATATATCCTAATTAGTTTATTATGTTTGTATTTGAGTTAAATTTAGATATAAATTATGTAATTTAATTATTTGATCTTATTTTATTTAAATAAATTTTTTCATTCAATATTTTCTTAATTTTTAAATTTTTTTAAAGTAATTTAACTCATTGAAAATATTAAAACGAGTTTATTTATATTTTTTTATTTTTTTATGTCAGGCCAACCTACCAACCAGCCCCACCTCACCCCACTTTTTCCGGGCTTCTGGTAGATTGGCCCACTTTGCCACCTCTAATTTCCAGAGGGAAAAAGAGTAGTTGGATGCAAATGGGTCTTCAAAGGAAAAAAGGAATCCTTGCATTGAACCTCCTAGGTTCAAGGCAAGATTGGTAGCAAAATGTTATACTCAAAAGGAAGGTATTGATTTCCATGAAGTATTCTCTCCTATGGTGAAGCATAGCTCTATCTAAATCCTATTATCTATTGTGAGTACATTTGACTTGGAGCTAGAATAGCTTGATGCAAACACGATGTTGTTACATAGTGAGCTAAAAAAGCAGATCTACATGAGTCAACTGGAGGGGTTCATAATTCCTGATAAGAAGGATCATGTGTGCCTTTTAAACGAGTCATTGTACGACTTGAAGAAGTCCCCAAGGTAGTGATACAAAAGGTTTGATACATTTATGATTGGTACTTGATACAGTAGAAATCAATATGATAGTTACATCTACTTTAAGGAGCTTCTAGATAGTTCATGGATTTATCTATTGTTATACATAAATGAAATGCTAATTGCGATTTGAAGCAAAGCTAAAATTAGTATGTTGAAAACTTAGTTGGGAAAAGAGTTCGAGATGAAAGACTTGGGGGGTGGCAAGGAAGATTCTTGGAATGAAGATTTATAGGGTGGCAGATTATTCTTGACACAACAAAGCTACATTATGAAATTACTACAATGCTACAATATGGATCACTCCAAACCAATTGGTACTCTATTAGCGACACACTTCAAGCTATCTTCGAAAGAATGTCCGAAAACTTAGAAGGAGGTGGAACATATGTCTCATATACCTTACTCTAGTGTGGTTGTTAGTCTAATGTATGCCATTGTGTATACTAGACTAGATCTTTCACATGCAGTAAGTGTAGTAAGTAGATTTATGAGCAAACTCAGAAAGGTACACTAGGAAGCCGTGAAATGGATCATGTGCTACTTGAGAGGTTCTACCAATGTCTGTTTGGTGTTTGAAGGTCAAAAGAGCCGAGGAGTTGTGGGCTATGTAGGCTCTAATTATGCAAGAGATTTGGATAAAAGGAGGTCATTGACAGGCTATATCTTTATAGTCTTTGGATGTACTATTAGCTGCACTACAACATTTTAGGTTTAAGGCAACGCTTATGAAGCGTTGCCTTAAAATATGAAAACCGTTGCTTTTGATCAAAGGCCACGCTTTTGAAGCTAAAGAAACGCTTTCTGAGGGGTGGCCTAAAGAACCGTTACCTTTTCTCTAATGCAACACTTTTGGGAGGAAAAGACAACGCTATTTATAGCAACAGTTCTCAAGCGTTGCCTATTCATGATCAAAGGCAACGCTTGTTACAAGCCTCTAAGACAACGGTATCCAAACGTTGCCTATTCGCGTCATAAAAGTAACACATGATAAGCGTTGCCTTTTCAGTCAATATAGACAACAACTTATAAGCGTTGTCTTTTTTCTTGGTATAAGCAACATATGATAAGTGTTGTCTATTCTCTTAATATAGATAACACTAATTAAGCGTTGCCTTTCCTATCTAATATAGATAACAGCTTGTAAGCGATGTCTCTTTTCCGTATAAAAAACAACATACGATAAACGTTGTCTATTCTCTTATATAAATAACACTAATTAAGCATTGCCTTTTCTCCTAATAAAAACAACATATGATAAGCGTGGCCTTTTCTTTCAATGTCTTTTTTCTAATTGCATAACATTAACTATCTTGAAAACGTGACACCTGCTTAAATTTAAACATGATCTTATTAAAATTATCATCTTTTATAAACTAAGTACACATTCTAAAAACAAATCAACCTTATTTATATTCAAATTTAATTTTTGTTATTTTCAATTTTATATTTAATCAACTTAACTTCATAAATAAAACAAAATCATTGCTATTAATCAAAAAGGTCATCTCAAGTATACAACAATTAATATGCTTAGTTCCAAATACATATTATCAAGCATTAATTCAAACCAAAATGTAAACAAAATACATTCAGTCATGGAGTTAAACAAAATAATTATATCCATTGCAAGTTTTGTCCTGCATATTCCTTCTCCTAGCCTCTTTGAGTTGCATGTGCAATTAGCTCAATCTGCAACATATAATATAGGCAATGATGAAATAAATGTAAACACAGTTAAAGTAAGTAAATTGTTTACGAAGTAAAATCATCACCTATCTATATTCCAATTTGAAAATATTAAGGACCATCATCTCCATAATTTGTACAGTTAGACCAAGTCCATTAAGAAGTACTTTAATCTATAGGACACAGAATATGTTGGTTGAGTAGAGACAACTCTCATTGTCTGTATCACAGATTGCAATGATGGTTGAATATTGTCAACAATTTCAATTTGACAAAATACAACAACAATGATAGCAACGACAATTACTTCCACTAAAGAACCAGACAACTTGGTCCAACTATAAATGAATAGTAGGTCCTTAAAACAATAGAAAACGAAAAGCCCTTCTTTATCACCAAAAAAACTTATGATTGCGAACTAAACACCAACCATGCTTACCAAGTAAAATAAGTATAAAATCAAGGTAAAATCTTAAGCCTCCAACTATCCTTTCTTTGCGGGGAGTATTAGGGTCAAGTTCACAAGATTGAGACCGAAACTAACATCAAAATATCCAAAAATAAAGCCATAAACTATTTTGTTGGTATGATCACAAATACATAAAGGTTGCAAAGCTGTTTGCATATATGTAAATTGATTTGTTGAATCGGAGAAAATTATACAAATAATTTGCATGCAATAATATTTATCAAGCAATAATGAAATGTGAACAACATTGAGTTTTTCGAAAGAAAAATTAATGGTCAATTAGTTTAATCATCAGTTAAATTGGACTGCTCAACTAAATTCTGATTGATTTTGGCCGTTTCAAAGTACTCTCACGACTGGATTTTATAAGAAAAAGGCTTCATGCACATATACAAGAATTACTATAGGTTTATAGAAAATTAGGTGGGACAAGCAGCATTCAGATGATAGAAATTAGAAACTATACAAAATACAAATATGAGGTGATAAGTGTGAGTGTGTCTATGGTTAGATGTACACATTTATTATGAGACAGAATAACTACTTAAGTATGTGGTTCATGGTCAGAGATCTAGCCTCAATTACATTTATAATTATAACCAATTATGCTAAAGTCACCCTTGAGCAAAAGTAAGAAGCTTCCCTCGATTTATAATGAAAATCCATCTTTTTCAAATCATTAGTGAAGTCAATTGCACACACCACCAAATCCGTCAGTTGGAACTTACATGCTAGAAAGTATAAAATAATGCTCTAGGAATCACTTGCACCTACTTACTGAAACTACATGCATATTGATATGATTCAAAGTCAAGTCGATATGTTGCAGAGTGCCTTTCCCTCCAGGATAAACTTTGGATCATTTCAACCTTTGCATATAATATAATGCAAAAATTGAATAACATCAACACAACCAATACAAAGTAACAAAAAAAAAAAATTAAAGTTAATTAACAATTAATTAACAAGATTCTTTTTTGGCAAACTTAATTAACATGCAGAAAAAGCCATCTCCTATTTAATGATAAGACTGTAACATCTAATTTTGTAATTTTCTTAAAAAATCTTCACTTAACTTGCTAAGATTTAAGATAAAGAAGCACTATTTCATCCTAGGCCAGATATTCAAATAACCCTTGTTAGTAAGATCCTAAGTAGAAGCATTCATGAAATCCAATAGAGGTTTTAACTATAACATGAACTTAGAAAAAAGCATAAAGCTCACATATTTCCTACCAAACTTAACATAAGGCTATACATAATGACAACTTAAAAGGCATCATGTATGGATAATGAACTAAACTAACTTAACCAGGCAGATAATGAACAAAACAGAAGTGCAGTTGTAGAAACATTACCCAAAAAGTGTGCCTGTACAAAAAGCAGGCTCCTCCCTTATCTCCTCCATAATTTGCATACAAACAAGAAAGAAAACAATTAGTTATCAAGTAAACATAACACACAAATCAAGTTCAAATGGAAAAGAATAGTAACTATAGTTTAATTTAAGCTTGTAGACCATTAGAATTTAATATTTTTACAATTTCACAAGCTTTCTTGATAATTCTGACCAACTTATATATATATATATATATATATATATATATATATATATATATATATATATATATATATATATATATATATATATATTCCTGTTCAAAATTAGCAATGTGTTTGACTCTAGATGAAAGATAAGCATGCAATGCAATTTCTAAGAGAAAACAACAAGTTTACATAAAAATGGAGAAGCAAAGAAATGCAGAGTAAAAAGAATCAAAACTTATAAGGGAAATGTGTCTAACCAAAACAAGGGAGCACATATGACCCCCTAAAAAAGAAAAGAAAAGAGAAAATTAGAGACTAAGAACAAAAAGAAATCAGAAATAAGGAAGCAATTCAGCTAAGCCTAACAACATGTTTAATATCATAATAGAAAGGAAGTAATTTATTCTATAATTTGATTTCAAGAATAAGGGAAATAAGCAACCATAGATGCATGCAATTCAATATTCCAAAAGAATAAACTAATTAAATAAAAGAACCCCATAGATAAATGAAATTTAATACCTAGTCTTCATTTGGAATATGAGTTGATGTAGAGGAATGCCGATGTTGGCTAATCGGATCTCGTGCACTATTTGCATCAAGTGGAGAAGATTGCCTAGATCGCACTAAAGCTAATGCTTCATCAATATTCAAACCAGGGGAGTTTTGTTGTAGGAAAAGTCTCAAAAGATCCTCTAATCCTTGAATCTTATCTTTTGTCTCTTGAAGTTCAGTTTTTGTTTCTTTAAGTTCAGTTTGTGTTCCTTTAAGTTCAGATTCTAAGGATGTCATTTTCTCTTCAGCTTGTTGTTTAATTTTACCAATTTCTTCATCTTTCTCCAGAGAACTTTTGGTAATTGATCTCCTATAACATCGAACTCGTCCTGGTTGCTCTTTGCCAAACACTGCTTGGAATGCATCTTTAGCAGTTTCCCCGGCATTTTGGCGATCTTTAAGTTCCTCCTGTTGATAAGAAACTCATTTGATAATAACACAATATAAATATAATAATTATTGACATAATCATTAGAGTGACTTACAATTACAACTTGTGTTTCTAAATCAAGTTCCTTCCTTTTTCGTCCTGTGCGAGTTGCAACAAACACATCAGCTTGTGTTGGTTCTTCTTTGTTCTCATTGTTTTCACGCTACAAGAATGAAAAAAATGTATATGTTAACTCTAGTAAATTATAAATAGAAAATAGTGTTACAAAAGTCCAGCAGTTTATATGATATTACCATTCCAACACGCACTCTT
Source organism: Pterocarpus macrocarpus (assembly GCA_031439585.1). Lineage (NCBI taxonomy): Eukaryota > Viridiplantae > Streptophyta > Magnoliopsida > Fabales > Fabaceae > Pterocarpus > Pterocarpus macrocarpus. The sequence continues at coordinate 27,198,590 of CM062513.1, read as the reverse complement.
CCGAAATTGATAGGCCCCATTCGATGCCTCCATTTTTGTTTCTTGCGATTTTCTGAATTTATGCGACACATGGACTATGCTCCAACAAAAACAAAAGGAATCAAACATAATAAACTTGATAAATTCATAAGAGAAAGAAAACAAAACAGCAAGAAACTTCACATGCAATAAATTCCAAAATAGCATGGAAGCTATGTTCTGCCACTTACTTGGACAGTAGGAAGACTCCAATATGCAACCAATTTTCGGAATTGGACTTCGGGAATACCTGGAGGAGAATTTTTTAACATATCCTCAATGTTATCTTAGTTGTCAAAGTGTTTCTTCTTGATAGCTGTTTTGTGCCGCTTCCAAGCATCTCGAATACCATCCATCACCCATTTCTTTCCCTCTTTCGGAATAATGAACTTTGACTAATCAAAACCCAACATACATTATCTTAATCTTCATTTGATATGAAAGAGTAAATAAACATTTCATCTAAAAATAAATCGTTCTTACATTGACATAGTTCCACATGCGTTTTTTGATTGGATCATCTGGCACAGCTTGCCAATTAGTGTACATTAAACTTAAGAAATCAGGATTCCTTCCCATTATTCCAAGAAAGTTGGTTAAATCCTTCACTCTTTGTTCAGTTGGTCCCACTGCTTGTCCTTTATCAAAAGTTACCTCCTCTCTTTCTTCCACTGATCTTGCATGGATATGTTTGCATGTTGTTTTTCCTCGAGTCTTTTTATTCTTTGAGGTACCTAGCCAAAACATTTAGAAATCCATGCAATGAGAACCGTCAAAGTCAATAAGATTTATCACTTAAATGTGTAATATAATAGCTAGCTTAAGAATTAACAATAAGCAATATCACATGGATGACCTTCAACATGTGTAAGTACTAATAAACACAGTGGAGATTACATCACCTTCAACATGGCCAGTCTCTATAACTTGATCTCTGTATCTATCAAAAATACCAAGTTCATCATGTTCATCAACATCATTTTCATCATCCACCATATAATTGTTTTCTCCAATATCCATGGATGGCATAGATCTAACACCTTCAACCGTTGGTTGAACAGCAGGTTGGTCTTCTCCTTCCATGTGTATCCCTTATTTTTCTAAAAATTCATCAATAGTCATTGCTGGGCAGATTGGCTTCCTTTTGATCTTTTTGGGATGTGGTTGTTCTTGAATAGATGCATCAGATTGGGTCATATTCCTAGTCCCATTTATGTTGCTGGTCAAATTGGCTTCTTGTTGATCATTGCTATTGTCTTGGTTTTGAGAGCATCCTGTAGATTGGGTCACAATTTTGTGCACTGGTAGCCTATTCTTCGCTTCCAATTGAGTGGACAGCTTAGAATGCATGGAACTCGGCCTATTTTGCCCTTGACTAGCATCCAACATGTAAGGCATAAGGTGCTTCCTCTTATGAGTTTCCGGTGCTTTAGCATGCATAGTTTCTTTCTTGCTTCTAGTTATGAAGTTTTTAACTAGTTCATGGCTTGATTGAGCATTGACTTGTAAATCAACTCCTTTGTTCTTTTTAGGACTTTGATATTTCTTGACTAGCCTTTTCTTCTTAAGAGCAGCTCCATGTTCCATTGTAAGGCTAAAACCAGAATTTAGACAGCAAAAATTAGAAACCCCAAGTAATTGTTAAGCTAAAACTAGATTAATTTACAATTAAAAAAAAAAAAAGAAATCTCAAGTCATTGTGAAGGTAAAACCAGAATTTAGAATACAAAAAACTAAAATGTCAAGTCATTGTTAAGCGAAAACTAGAATTTAGATTGCAAAACTAAAATCTCAAGTCAATATGAAGGCAATACTAGAATTTGCAACTGTAAAACTAAAATCTCATTATAAATCCAAAACTAGAATATACATTGCAAAACTAGAATCATAATTAGTAGTTGCTAAGTAGAGGAAACGTGTACCTCTTTTTTAAATTCTTCAAGTGGCTACCAGTAGACATGTACAGAAACCTTTTTATAGAAAAGAGGCTGCCACTAGTGTTATATTTACTATATATCCACTGCAAGCAAAGGAAAATCACCAAGTAAAATATAGTCTAAAGGTGCTAATATAATCACAAAGTAAAAGGTAAAAAAAAGAAAGCTAAAAGGCAACCTGAATTGCTGAGTCAGGTTTCAAAAAAAAAAAATGAGATCTACATGCAGCAAAATCCAAAATTAATCAAGGGAGGCACCTGCACATAAAAAGATACATATAAGTTCAACTATGACTACAAAAAACTAAAATGTCAAGTCATTGTTAAGCGAAAACTAGAATTTAGATTGCAAAACTAAAATCTCAAGTCAATATGAAGGCAATACTAGAATTTGCAACTGTAAAACTAAAATCTCATTATAAATCCAAAAGTAGAATATACATTGCAAAACTAGAATCATAATTAGTAGTTGCTAAGTAGAGGAGACGTGTACCTCTTTTTTAAATTCTTCAAGTGGCTGCCAGTAGACATGTATAAAAACCTTTTTATAGAAAAGAGGCTGCCACTAGTGTTATATTTACTATATATCCACTGCAAGCAAAGGAAAATCACCAAGTAAAATATAGTCTAAAGGTGCTAATATAATCACAAAGTAAAAGGTAAGAAAAAGAAAGCTAAAAGGCAACCTGAATTGCTGAGTCAGGTTTCAAAAAAAAAAAAAAGAAGATCTACATGCAGCAAAATCTAAAATTAATCAAGTGAGGCACCTGCACATAAAAATATACAAATATAAGTTCAACTATGACTACAAGAAAAACACAATACAATGTTAAAAATAAAAAATTAATCATGCAAAATTGTATGAATCCAAAAACAAATTAGATATATTTAAAGTGTACCAATCAATGAAAGAAATAAATCATTCAAAGTCTTCAAAATCATAATCTTCTTCCGATTCTATTTCATATTTTTGGGAAAGAAGCACTTCTTTTGTGACGTTAACAAGAACTTCAGGTAGATCATTCCTCACCAAGTCAACTTCACCATTATCATTGGGTATAGAAGGACCCATTAAATGATCAAGTGGCTCATTTTCATAGATAACCTGGACATCATTGTCAGTTTGGTCACTTATGCTAAACAAATCTCTTGGAACTGTGTTCATAACATAGTGTTTATTTTGATCAAATGGATCTTGCACGTAGAAGCATTGGTGTGCTTGAGATGCCAACACAAAAGGCTCTTCCTGATAACACTTTTTGTTGAAATGAACATATGTGAGGCCGTAACCATCTTTGTGACCTCATACCAATCACACTTGAACAACACAATCTTTAAATTGCCATAGTAATCTAACTCAATTATATCAGTTAATCTACCATAATAAGTGAGATTGGCATCAACTGGATTTGCATCCTTTGAGCTTGCAAAGCTTGTAGTCAATGCAACTAATGTGATACCACTATTTTGTGTTTTGCGTCTTGCATCACGCTGCCTAGTATGAAATCTATACCCATTGATGAGATACCCAGAATATCTCTTTGCAACTATATTTGGCCCTCTAGACAGCTCCTTAATCTAATCAGGAACATCCTCGTACATAGCACGGGTTTCAAACCATTGGGGAAAGTTTTCACTATGGTTTTTAGCTTTGCTCCATTTGGATCCTCGTTGTTGATTGTTGACCTCATGCTCATGCTCTCTAAACCGAAAGGTATTGTTATTTGTAAGTGAAGAAAAAAACTACAATAATTTAAAACTAACTGCGATAAAAGAAATATTACAATTGATATAACGTACCTAATGTAGTCTTGAACTTCATCGCAGTTATTTAATATGTAACCATGGACTTGCCTTCGAGACTTCTCATCTAGAATGAAAGGATCACCCTTCTTACCTCCTAAAGGACAACCTTTGATAGGAAACAAATCTGGAAATGAATTTGAAGTTTCCATTTCAATGTGATCAACTTCATCAGTGTTTCGGGGTCTTCTATTAAATCTTGTTTGAACCCCTTCATGCAAATAACGTGAGCAAAAGGTTAAACATTCTTCAACCAAATATCCCTCTGCAATAGATCCTTCCGGATGACTTTTGTTCCGAACATATGACTTCAAAGTGCACATATATCTTTCCGGAGGATACATCCATCGAAATTGAGCTGGGCCACCTAATCTTACCTCATTGGCTAAATGAATAGGCAAATGAATCATTATGTCAAAAAAAGAAGGAGGAAAAGTCCTCTCCAATTGGCATAGTGTTTCTACAATCTCTACTTCCAAATGATCTATCTCTTCTAATGTGATAACTTTCTGACATAATCGATGAAAGAAGGAACCGAGTCGAATTAAAGGGACAGCAACCTGATCAGGAAGTATGCTTTTGATGGGTATTTGCAACAAATAATGTAACATGAAATGGGCATCATGGGTTTTGTAACCGGATATTTTTCTTTCAGCAAGTTGCACACACCGAGGAATATTTGAGGCAGTACCATCAGGTAGCTTTGCTGTTTTCAAGACACCACAAAAAATTGATTTTTCTGCATTAGTCATGGAGAAGCATGCTTTTGCTAACTTCGCTTTCTTGCCATCGTTTGTTTCTTTTGGATGAAGGTTTTTTTGAATGCCCATCTCTTGCAAGTCATATTGAGCATTTGCATGGTCTTTTGTCTTACCAGAAATATCCAAAAGAGTTCCAATTATGTTGTCAACTATGTTCTTTTCTATGTGCATGACATCAAGATTGTGTCGTGATGTGTTATATTGCCAATAAGGTAATTAAAAAAAAATTGACCTTTTCTTCCATGGACCATGCTTCAATTTTTTTTTCTTTTTTCCAAATACATTATCCATATTCTTCAAGTCACTAAAAGCTTCGGTACCTTTTAACAATGGTGGAGGAGGCCTATGTTCTGATTTCCCATTAAATGACCTCTTATTAGCTCTCCATGGATGATCATTAGGCAAAAAAACACGATGATCCATATAACACATCTTTCGACTATAATTAAGATAAGTAGAACAAGTCCCATAATTACTGACAAGGGCAAGCTAACTTCCTTTTGTACTCCAACAGACAACATTGCATAAGCCAGAAATCACTAATTGTCCATAAAAGGGTTTGCTCGCATTTGAAAGGTTTGATTTTTGATGCATCATATGTTTCTACCCTAAGCTCCCATAACTCCTTCAACTCTTCAATCAAAGGTTGGAAATAAATGTCAATATCATTTCCAGGTGATCGCGGTCCAGGGATTAGCAAAGAAAGCATATAGTATTACGGTTTCATGCACATCCAAGGTGGCATATTATATGCCATTAAGACAACAGGCCATGTGCTATGAGATATGCTCATGGTTCGAAATGGATTAAATCCATCACTTGCTAAGCCAAGTCTCAAGTTACGAGAATCAGCACAAATTCTGGATGAAAGTTATCAAAGTCCTTCCATGACTTGCCGTCAATTTGGATGCCTCAACTTCCCGTCTTTAGAACGCTCCTCGTCATGCCACCTCAAGATATTAGCTGTCTTTGAACACATAAATAGTCTTTGAAGCCTAGGAATTAAGGGAAAATGTCTCAAAGTTTTTATAGGAATGTTGTGAGCTTTTTTGGATGGCACAACATCATTGTCAACTACAGGATGTTCAATCCAACGAGAAGCTCCACACTCGTGGCAAGATGTGTCCTTCTTATGCTCTTTCCAATATAGCATGCAATCATTTGGACATGCATCAATCTTTTTATAATCAAGATCTAAGTCTTTCACCATAGCCTTGGCTTTATTGAAAGAAGAAGGAATATTCAAGTTAGGAATAGCCTTTTTCAGTAACTCCAAAAGGGAAGTGAAAGAGGCATTGCTTCACCCATGCAGACATTTCAACAAGTACAGTCGAATGGTGAAAGATAATGTAGAGAATCCTTTACAACCAGGATATAGTTCTTTGCTAGCCTCTTCAACCAAGTTATAAAACTTCTTTGCATCTTCATTCAAACCATCATGAACTCCTTGACTTGTGGCACATCCTGAATCTATCATTTAGCAAGCCCTCAATGTCGTCATATAAGTCAGTTTCTTCATTAGTATCACTATCAACATCCATGTCGACTACACTTTCCCCATGATTAACCCATCTTGTATAGCCTTCAACAAATCCATAGCATATCAAATGATTGTAGACCACGTGTCTTCGATACCAATTAATGTTACTGACACTTTGCACAAGGACATTGGATTTCCTCTCCTTGAGGATTTCCAATAGAATAAGCAAAGTCCAAGAAGCTCTCAACGCCATCACTAAACTCTTTACTATGTCTTGGTAAACTCATCCAATTCTTGGACACATCTTCACAAGACCTAATTATTCAAATAATATTACTATTCAACTACATATTTGACTAGCATTTTAACTAATCTGAAAATATACCTTCAAAAAAATAGTATTACTAAATCTCTCTTTAGCAGGATTATACGAGCATATCAATAATTTATGATCAAGTAATGACTTGTTGCAAAGAAAGATATAATACCTAAAACTAACTTATTCAGAAGTTGATGAATGAATTATAATTATAATCAAAAGGTAGGGCAAACATCAAAAGGACATCAATATAAAGCGAAAATACAAATATAATAGATATAACAAAAGCACACAAAAAGAAAAAAGATAGAAATTTCTTACAAAGTCATGATGCAATTTGCAATCCGCAACTCCGCTTAGTGTCCACCAAAGATTCTCAAAAATAAGAGATCCTAAAATAATGAGAAAAAACCCAACACATGGTGTTATGTAAGAAAAGTAAGATATTGGAAAGCACTGTAGTATGAACAAGAAAGACATGGGTAGGAGCATAGGGGGGATAGGGCCTTGTTTGTTTGCTTTTAACTTTTCATTGTTTTCATTTACCTAAGCTCCACTTTTTTGTCTTAACTAGTCCTGAAGTTACCAATATAATCTACTCAATTTAAACAATGTAAAAATCCTATAAACATGGAATTCATAATCACATTTGAAATTTAATTCTATTTTAAATAGACAAATGAATTAAGATGCAGGAAAAAAGAATCTTAGATGAGACTAAATTTACTTTACTATCGATCAGATTATGTACACACCAACAAGAAAAAGAGAAGCCTCCCTAGAGATCTCACCATACATTTTTTTCCTTTTATACTAGTATGGTTTCCGTGCTATGCATAGGTGTGCAATATTGATTAGATTTCATCAAAATAAACAAATAAATAAATAAGCACAATTAGGCCTGAGATAATTAAGAATAAGGAAAAAAATTCTAAAACTAATATTATTTAAGATATAAATGGTCCATCTATATATAACAATAATAAAATATCATTTAGTCAATTCAAATAAGTGCTAATTTTTTTTTAAAAATAATCAAGCTCGATATCAAAATACATTAATTACACAATTTTCTCTGGAACTAATCCTTGTCACTGAGTTTGCAGCTTTCAATACCTCTGAAAGTATTTTGTTTTTGCCTTTAACCCTTTATGGAGTTCTCCCCTACCCTATCAAATCCCCATTTTTGAACTAGCTAAAAGTAACAAATTATTATGGAATTAGTTTTTTCTCATCTACATTTGATTCCCAAGGCAAATTGAATAAGCCAAACACACAATCAATAGTAGAAAACTAAATTAATTGATATCCTAGCAAAGACAACCTTCATCTAAAAAAATTTGCCTTACCTTCTGATTATATCTAAAGTATTACCAAAATAAGTCAAGTGAACAATATTTTTTGTTCGACAAGTACAAAAAGGATGGTCTCATTCTGCAAAAAAGAAGTGGGGAGCTAAAGATAAAGACCAAATAAGCAACATCTAAGCCTTAGGCATGGCAAAGAAAATCAGAATTGTTATACTCCAGGGAATTACATTAGCATTCCTATTCAATAATAACACCGCACTATACATATATATACCTCCTATCTAGCATCACAGAACACTATGCAAGATATATCATAGGCAACCTGACACCAAAAGGTTTCAATAGATAGCCATTCATATTTGAACACGTTAATCCTATAGACAAAATATCTTCACCAAGATCAGACAGCCATATGATCCACTGCACAAGCAGCATCGATCATAACAATCCAAAACCTTAAGCTCTTTTAACCATATTGGCAGCATAAACTTTTGTCAAGACCTCATCAACCGCATATACACATCCATGGTAAACATCAAACTTCAAATCAGTTACATGTAGGCAAAATTCAACAACATTAGTCAAACCATTCTCACCTTATGAAAAAAATAACTATATTAACTCTACAACTAAAATAGAATAACAATATTGACTCGAGACTCTATTAAAGTCTACAACTGAAAAAGAATAATTATATTAAGTTAAACACTATAAACTTAAGAAAAATGCTAGTCAAAAATAAACCAAAAATGTTACCTAATAAGATAGATCAGAAGTAAAAAGAAAATCAACATTCAAAACACTGGCATATTTCAATCAATCAAATTTGAGTAAATAATAATTTAATTAATATCACAACAAGTATAACCTTAACCAAAGGAGTACTATCCAAGCTTCCAATTCTGCGAAGTATGCTTCATGGTAACTACTATCTAGTTTCCATCAGCCACATCATTTATGAATATGATAATTCTCACATAGGCAACACAACATTATTTGAATTGTCAGGAGGCTCAGGGGGAACATGGCACGATCGACAATAGAAACCACATATTAAGAAGGTTCATAGAGTATCACAACAGCTTTTTAAGTTATTCATGTTCTTTGATAACTTCTTTTCTTTTCTTTTCTTTCTTTCTTTCTTTCTTTCTTTTTTTTTTTTTGGTTTGAAAAATATAAAGGGGATACTACCCCATTACAAAATTGGCATGCTACAAGTCTCAACAAGGTCTTTGGCTTCCAGCAGTATTTACATATCACCTTTCAATGTTATATTGCTGGCAGCGGGGATGGTACCTAAGCCTTACAAGTGAAGTCTACACAATACCTACCAGCTGAACTAACCTCCACTAGCTCTAATAAGTTCATTCTACTTCTTAAAAAAGATAAAGAAACAAAAGGAAAGCCTTCCTCGGTAAAACAGGCACAAAAAAATAGCAAGTGTATGTGTATCCAACACATGGCTAAATATGAATCCAATCTTCAGTTTATGAATGCATTTTAATAATTCAGCATTTTAATAATTAAACATGACAGTGAAACCACAAGATAGCATAAGCAAGAGAGAGATGGGATGAAAGAGGAACATAGGATGGAAGCAGAGAAAAAAAAATTCAAATATCAAAAACAAGATGAAGCGGGAAGTAGATAGCAAAGACCAAGATGAGATTGGGATAAGAGTTCCACATGTGCTATTGCTACATAACAGAGAAATAGTAAAACACCAAAAAAATACAAAATATGAAATGCAATTGCTCAATTAAACACTACTGTAGAAAACATGGTGAGAAGAAGAGGAAATGTGACAAGTGCTCAAAGATCTATGCAGTTCAATCAGATTAGAAAGCTCGCTCTAAACATATGGTACTAGAGAGAATATAGATGTGATTATGGAACCCTTTTCTCCAACTATAAATTGATTAACATATAATATATATACTCATTTATCATGTCACATATTTATCTAGCAATTTTAATATGTCCATATTTTGACGTTTGATGTTTTCTTACTTTACTTAAATCAATCCATTTCTTCTCCTTATTGATAAGTTTTTACTCTACAATCTGGGCTATACGTAACCATAATTTTGAGTTTTGACTTATTGGAGTCATAAAAAAAAAAGTCTTCATGTTATATAAAGAAGGGTCTTATTTTTTTAGTGGATCTTTGTTCATACATGAGAATGGTAAGCTCGATCTCTACTTGGAGTTTATCTCTATGCAATAAATGCTTAATTGCCATGGCAGATTGCATGAAAGTGGACACAGCAAATTATACAAGTGTCAATTGCAAGAAAGAACATTGAAAAACTTTACCTGTTTCTGAATCCTAAAACTGCCAAATGAATGTGCAGCAACAACAAAAAATCCAATCTACACATCTTTGTTTTTATCTACTATATTATCAATGAGTCAATAGCAATTTTGTTGTATATATTTTTTTAACCTCATGATGCATGCACATCCATGTCACATGAGGAGCATGATAAATACTATTTCTGCATTATGTCCAACAAATTCAAAATTTCAATTTATAGTGCTTTAGGCTACACAAAAATTTCAAGTGTCTCAGAGTGTGTTATCAATTATATTCATGACTTCTACTATATTCTCTCTCTCTCTATGCACATATATGTGTGTGTATGGAGTGGCTGTAGTCTCTAAGAAAATGATGAACATCTATTTTGGTCCACTGAAGAGTAAAAGAATCATAGAATAATAGTTCAAAAAATCTGTGATGATTTCTTACTTTCTCTTCATTTTTATTTTATTGAAAATGCCATTTATGTGTCTCTGAACTTTTCAGCATTGTGAAATATGATAAATTTGCCAAAGATTTGATATGCTAACTAGCTTTCTTCTAGCTTCATCAAAGGATACATGGGATTCATTTTTTGCTTATAACTTTGTGTCATGCATGAGCTCTAGTTTCCAAAGACTTTAGCCACAACATTACCAATAATATTCAACATTTTGAGCCAATAAAATTTTATATGTTTCATGCATGCATAAAGCATTAGGGGCATCTCATTATCATTCATTTCTCTCTCACACACTATAAAATTTGGTCATTATCTATACATTGTCACTATGTATTTTGTGCTATGTGAAAGATCCCATAAAATTTGACCCTATGACATAGGTCATGTTTCACACTTGGTCTAAATATTTTGACACTTTTACATTTCATGTGGACTAGTTACTACCCCTCCCACATGCTACATGCATCATTTTCTTTGCCTATTTGCAAACGGAGCACACTTTCATAACCGGCTTTGAAGGATAGAGATAAACTTCCCATTTGTTCCAAGATCGAGCAATATACTATTCAATGCTATCTTGCTTAGCAAATTAAGTCCATAAGCTCTCTAGTGCCCACTAGACCATAGTCAAAAGAAAAACTCCCTCTACAATAACAATTGTTGGTCACTATTTGTCAAAACAAAACTCATGACAAGCTAACACTAGTAACCCTTAGCATCATCAATAACAACATGGTTACACTTAGTGAACCAATAAACCACAAAATCAACATCTTAGATTGATCTACTCCTAGGACAAGAACCAGATTAAGCTAACTAACCCATCATCACTTGTAACTACATCCAATCAGAATTAAAAATTTAGAAAAATACCACAGAAAAAAAAAATCCTTCTTTTTGGTGTAACAATACATACTAGAACACATTTTGATTAAGAAAAAAAATTCCACTAAAACACATCAGCAGAAAATGGGCAACACATTCATACAATTAGAACCCAAAAAAGAAAAAGAACCCAGATACAAAAATCAGAACTACATTATTCCACAAAAAACCACAAATCTTGACATTATCAGAACTATATTATTCCACGACAAAGAACCCAGATACAAAAATCAGCTCTGTATTATCATTCTTATTCCATGAAAAAGCACAAATTTTGACATTATTTTCGGGATAATTTTGGGAATGGGGATGAGGGATGATACCTCGATGAAATGGGGGCGAAGGTCTCCAGTAACGGCACCAATCTTCAAGTAGTTAGAGGGGGCATCATCAGATTTGGATTCAACTGGCCTCTTCTTCGTTGTGCGACGGACTGAAGTGGAAGAAGGCAAAATATTCAAATTTGTAGAGGAAACTAAACCAAAATAGGGGAAAGGGCACTCACCCAAGGGCTGGCTACCTCGGAGAATGGAAACTGCCCAGCCACCACGAAGATATGGATGGCGAAGAGCACGCAACAGACGTCGATGGTGGAGGCCGAGAACTTCGCGAGGAGTGACAAAGAGAGTTTACGACGGACAGCGGTGGTGGTGGCAAAGAACTTCGTGAGGAGAGAGATAGCGTGTGCGACGGCCGGCGGTGGTGGCAGAGAGCGTGCGGCGGACAGGTGGTGGTGGTGATGGGAGCTCAAACAAGTGGCAGAGGCAAGATGAGAGGTCGAACAATGAGGGCCAGGGTGAACGAAGATGCGAAAATAAACTAAAGAAAATGGGTTGGGGTTAGAAATTAGGGAATAGATCGAATGAAATTGGGTGTTTTGGGTGGTTTAGTTAATGGTGGGAAGAAGTAAAAATTTTAGCGGAAAAATTAGTATTTTGGTGCTTAATAACTTTAGGCTACGTTTATGAAGGGTGGGTGAATATAATTGTAAAGGCAACACTAAAAAAGTGTAAACTATCATCAAAATAAATGTTGCCTATATGTACATGATAGAGCAACACTTTAAAAGCGTGCTCCTTGTTATTAAAGAGTACATTTTCCAGGCGTGGCCTAAAAAGGTGTTGCCAAAACACATATTAAAAGGTAACTAGGAAAAAGTGTTGCCTATATGCATCAAAGGCAACATTTTTCACGCGTTGCTTAAAATAAGGGTTGCCTTAGCCCAAAAATGTTGTAGTGCTGGAGGCGACATTGCAATCTATAGTGGCATTGTCAACTACTGAAGGTGAGTATATGGCACTGATTGAGACTGTTAAAGAAAGCAGGTGGGTGTAAGGTCTTTTGGATAGTTTTGGGTTGAATCAATAGATATCAATCATACACTGTGATAGTCAAAGTGCTATTCATTTGGATAAAAACCCACTCTATCATGAAAGGACTAAGCACATTAATGTTAGACTTCATTTTGTTAGAGAAAGTGTCAGTAATGGCACAGTTGCAATTTAGAAGATAGCCACAGTAGAGAATCTAGCTAATATGATGACAAAATCGTTGTCAATTGATAAGGTGAAGGATTGCTTGGCCTTGATCAATATTTGCAAAGGTTGAAGACTCTTGCAAAATGCAAGCCAAGGTGGAGGATTGTCAAGAATGGCTTGCATTTTGTCAAAACATGAAAGAATTTTTCGCCTTCATCTGACACCATTGAATACAATCCACCTAAATATAGTTGGATGGTGGAAGGTGCATTAGATGCATCGTGGGTTTTGGCTTTTATAAATAGAGCCAAATTCCAACCAACAAAAGCAAACATTTCTAGGTTTCTTGCAAGTGGGAGTTGCTTGAGAGTGATACTAAAATATAGAGAGTCTGTGATAAATTCCAAGAATGTAGTGTGTGAGTATATATTGGAGATATGAATATATTGTCTAGGTCTTTGCAATACTACAAATTGTAGTAAATAATAGTCTCGCTAGAAAACACTATATTGTAATTATCTTTAAATATAGTGAAATATTTTCAGATTTTGTTCCATGGTTTTTCCCTCATTACTTCAAAGGGTTTTCCATGTTAAAATTTGATATGCATGTAGTTTCTTGATATGGGGGTAAAAATGGAGTTAAATTTTCATGGAATATATCAATGTGTATTTTCCCCTTCCAAATTATTCCCTTTAAAATGACATTAAAGTGAATTTACATTTGGCTAATCAAGCATGACTAGAAAGAATCTACTTTGTTATAGTAAGGTTAGGAGGAGGGAAGGAAAGAAAGAATGAAAATAATTTGTGTTCAATGTTTAAAGCTGAAATAGAACATATACAACAACATAACAGTAGAAAGTAGGCCAAGGATTCATTAGTCCATCCTTGTTGTGGACTAACATCAATCCACCTTAAAATTGCTAAGTTAACCTCGCTTACTTTTTAAGTTTCTATTCTGCCACCATTCTTTTCTTTCACCCCACTCTCTCCACTCTGCCACTGCCACCGTTGTTGCTGACAATAACGGCAATGCATCCAACCCTTTGACCACCATAAGCCAAGAACCCCCCACCACCATGGATTTTTTGTTATCATCATTCCACAAGCCACTACTACAACCTCCCTCCTCCTTCTTCTATATAGCCTCATTGCCCTTGCCTCCTGCATTCTCACCCTAGATCAACCTACACAAAATTCCCACTCATAACCCAAAAATCTCTGTCCATAATAAAAAGTCCTCGTTGAGAATGTCACCAACCACCATCACCGTCAACATCGAGAGACAACAAGAAGAACAAAATCAACCATGTTAGATTAGCATACTAATTAATAATAGAGCACATTCATTTTGGTTCTCTCATTTTCATCCCCTATTTCTTTCCCTTCGAAGCACAACACATACCCCACAACTTAATTACTCATTAACACCCACCAGATTGGATCCAGAAATCGTGACAGACATGGTAGCATATTGAAACGGCTGCGGGATCTATAATACCTACTGGTGAACAAAATTTGTGTTGACTGCTTCCAGAAGAACCTACAATAGTCCTTCATCTCCTATGGCATCTTCATGTGCCTCAAGTGCTCCGATGTTGTAGTTGGCGATGTGGTGGGTGACGAGTGGGAGTAGGGTGGTGATGTGAAGAAATAGTTAATGTTGATGGAGGATAGATTTGTAACTTCTAAAATGATATATTATATAAATAATTTATTTAATAATTTACTTGATAAATCTGGACCATTTAAAATTAATCTAACAATGTCAAATGGGTAGACTAACGTTAGTCCACAACGAGGGGTGGACTAACAAATTCTTGGCCTAGAAAGTAATGCCACTATTGTGTATATCTTTTACATAAACTCTCTTTTATAGAAACTAAGTAATCCCCCACCCCCCTTTCTCTTCTCCACATGATATATTTCTCTATTAAAACCATAAGATGATACGTTTATAAAGCTATTCTGGTAATTTTTTGTTTCCGGGCTATATATAAACGAGTATTGATGGAATTCAAATTTTTTTATTCCTGTGTTTAATTATATTCTTTTAATGAATACGATCAATTAACTGAAAAACTACATATAATTTAGTATTTTAAAATTTTAATTTTAATATGCTACCAATATAATTTTTTTATATTATCATTTAATTATATATTATATATTATTATATAATTAAAAGCATTTAATTCTTAGAATAATTATAAAAAAATCATATATGTAATAATATATAATTAGTTTACAGAATAAATAATTTTAGGTTAATAGTATATTAAAATTAAACTCAAAATCTATTAGCATATCAGATGTTTGGAGACATTGAAACTTGTATAATTTGAGTTTTTTTTTTTTTTATAATTGGAGACAGTCAAAAATCTTTTTCTTTTTCCTTTTCTTGTCACAATTTGATTCATGTGAGGTGATATAATCTCCGCTAGGCCTTCTGTAACGTCCCGATTTCCGAGATCCGACTTCGCCCTCAGGACTGATCAATTTCAATTCCCAACTTCATCTTCGAATTCTACACAAAGTGGATACATTCCGATTTCCGACTTCACTTCCAAGCCCATGATTTCCGACTTCATTTGGGATATCAGTTAGAATAATTATTCACGATTTCCGAGTTTGCATGGTTGAATTCCCGACTTCATGTATTGGTACGACTTCCGATTTCGTTTAAGTTTGACTATTCCCGATTTGTGTGTTCGTGTTCAACTTTCAGCATTAATTCCGACTTCATGACCTCAAATTTCCGACTTCATCTAGTCTCAAACTCCTGATTTCCGACTTTATCTTATGATATTCTCCGATTTACAATGTCTGCGACTTCCGACTTCATGTCTTAAAGACATTATACCCGGTTTCCGATCTCATCAAATGTAAGATACCGATTTCCGGGTTTAAGTACTTGGGTTTGGAAATGTGATTGAATCACCCGAGTTAGATCTTAAGCATCCTCATTCAGACCTCGGACCTCATGCTTCATCCGATCTCGAAGTTATAGATTAACACAATGGTACGAACCGAACTCAGGAGTTTAATGTAACGAGTTAGGCCTTAGTGTTGAACTCCATTGGGATGGACACGAGTTCGGATCCTTGAGCTGATTTCCACAACACACGAGTTCCGATATCCGATCTTATTAGAAAGAGTCCCGACTTTGAACTTGGAGTTCCGAGATCAGTTAATTGTCAGCTGTATGTCTTCCGACCTCCGACCTTGATTCCAAGTCTCAACATAAACAAGATTTCCTCAAGTCACAAACAAGATGATTATTCCGAGTTCCGACTTAACCATGCACGAATTCCGATGTCATGTTCGAGATCTGTTGAAGCGAGTTTCACTTCTCTGGCGACGTAGAGAGCAATTTTGATACAAAAGAAGGAGACATGGCTGAACCTTGCCCACAAAATTTCATCCAATCAAAGCCACTCATTCTAACTACCACTTCAAAGCTTTGTCTATATATATATATATATATCCTCCTCCTGCCTCTTCAGCTCATTTCTCACGTTGCTTTCCCTTCCTCACTTCAGCTCTCTTTCCTCTTCTCAACTCTCCCACTCTATCCAGCCTTCAAGTTTCAGCACTTAGCTCAAGTCATACTCCAAAGAGGTAGGATTCTACTTCTATTCTTGAATTCCTTGCACTATGATTGCATGAGATTGTACTCTTCTTCATGTATTTGATGAATTATTGGATGTATTATGATGAATTATGATTGAATTAATAGAAGATTTTGAGTTAGAATTATGATTAGAAGGAGAAAATTAGAAGGAGAGAAGAATCTGTATGCTGTCTGGATGAAGAATTCCACGGCAGTCTGTATGGCAGAGTGTACGGCGCCGTCTACAGCTGGTTAAAACCGATGAAACCATTTTTAGATGAAAGTAGACATTCAGGGCTTTTCATAGATATATCATATACAGTTATTGGATTAATATTGAAGGAGACACGAATTTTTGAAGTTTGACCTAGGGTTCAGAATTTTCATCCGGGTAGGGTGACATGAGGAGGGTATAACTCACCCTATACAACTCCAAATTGGGTGAAACCAAATTTGTTAGAAAGCTTATACATAGGTGAACATCCTAATATGAGATTCCGAGTTTGTTATGCTCCCAATTGTTCCTAATAATCCAAGGAAGTTACTCTATGTCCAAACCGAGCCAAAACAAGGTAGCTCAGGAAGGTCGACTTTCAGGACTTATAACTCGAGGTATACTTAAGCAAATGGAGTGAAACTTGTGGCAAATGAAAGGTGGTCCTGTTAGCTTCAATATGAGACCAATTTTGTGTGATTTGAGATTAGTTTTGATTTTTAGTGAATTTATACTTCTAAGAGTGTAATTCAGGCTAGTGGCTGACAGGCTGAGGTAAAAATTGAATATCTTGAGTTTTATAAATCAAAATGATATGGGACCAAAGAGGTTAGAAAGTAGACACATAGAGCTATGATATATCCAAATTTCAGATTTAAATGAGTTGAATAGTAATAAAGGTGGATCATATGAAATTTAGGCAGAACTGAATAGATAGGCAAAAGTGACCCAATTGATGATTCCACAGGTATTAGTAAAACATATAAGGTATGAGTTGAGAATTGCCAGTTTGACCTTGATATATATGCGTTAAGTTGATTATGTTTCTATGATTGAATTGTCTGTGAAGACTGGCACTATTCATGAGGAAACGGATATGATCCGTTATGCTGCCGATTTTACGGTAGAAGTTTATGAATCTAGGGATATGTATATGCAAGAATGATATAAGGGTGATATGAGATATATGAGAATAAATCAAGAAGCAGTATGATATGAGGTATATGAGAGATAATGATGAAGCATATGTACAAGTACATTTAGCGTGACTATGCTTGACAACGCATGCGAATGAAAGGATATAAGTATATTAAATGTGAATATAAAGATGTGAATCCCCTTGTGGGTGAGTCGGTGTGACAATGGTCACGAGTTGAGCTGACAAGCTCACTCCAAGGCCAGGCTACCCAAGGGCAGTAAAGGTTAAAGAGTAAAGACTTAAAGACCAAAGATTTAAGTATATGCCCCACTCACATCAGGCATGGCATCGACCCAGCTAGTGTGAGTATATGGGGGGTAGGACTTACATGAGGCATGGCATGACCCAGCTAGTGTAAGTGCCGAATGAAAGTCCTATATTCCTAAGGAACGTGACATGGCGATCACGCTCTGACGGGGTATGACATGGCGATCATACTCTGGAATATAGCATGAAGATCCCATATTCCTAAGGAACGTGACATGGCGATCACGCTCCGACGGGGTATGACATGGCGATCATACTCTGGAATGTGGCATGCAAAGATATGATGATGAGTCTATATTCCTAAGGAACGTGACATGGTGATCACGCTCTGACGGGGTATGACATGGCGATCATACTCTGGGATATAGCATGAGGATACCGTACTCCTAAGGAACGTGACATGGCAATCACGCTCTGATGGGGTATGACATGGCGATCATACTCTGGGATGTGGTATGATGCTACACTTGAGGACGGCGATACGTAACGCTCAAGTGTAGACAGATGCAAGCACCCTAGGGACGGCGATACGTAACGCCTAGGTGTGTTGAATGAAAGAAAAGTAAAATTTTATGTATGTGTATGAATTCAAGTGCAAGTTAAGTTATGTACAGAGGTTATGTTCCCAGTAGATTAATGCTATGTGCGTTTTATATGTTGAAGTTATTATCCATGGTATTATTCATGAATTAATCTTGTGTAGACTTCCCCAAATGACCAGTATATGAGTAAAAATGAACTTTGCTTCGGATAAGACATCTTTTTTGAAATGTAAAATTAAACAGTTTGTGCAGCATGTTCACCTTTTCCATAATAAACCGAAGCAAACTGGAGATGACAACGATGACATTACATGTGTATCATAGAGAATCCTACTGAGAATTTATAATTCTCACTCCTATTTTTCCGCGTTGTCTCCAGAAAGTTCAAGAGGTATCAGGGTAACGCAGCAGAAGTTGCTGTCAGATAAGGTCCATTCAGGTAACCGTAACAACTCCAGGGTGTGGTACTATGACTTAAGCATAGTACTATACTTGGGAGGGTGTTACACCTTCTTTTTTTTTTTTTTTCATTTTAGTCAGACTAAGGTAAAATGTCCATATATAAGAGAAATGATAGGGGTATTTACTTTTTGTGAGATATCATATCGATTTACCATTCATTCACTATTGGATGGGGTGTGAATCCCACTTATATTAGGTTCACATCCTATCCAATGGTGGATGAGTGATAAGTCGATACGGTATCCCATAAAAAATGAATCTCCTCAATATTTCTTTGTATATAATCCTTACCAAGTGTTGAATAAAAAAAAAAAACCAAAAATTCTTTCCATGTGGGAAAGACTTTTAAACTAAATTTTCTATTGGGGGTGATGGTTATAGATCCTTGGGCCTTGATCTTGGTGTTAGCATGCTCACGTGTCTTGTGAACTTGACATGGCCCAAAAGAAGCCCAAGCAAGTAGATGCGGAAAGGCGAGCCCATTAGGGTATTTTAAAAAAATTAGACCTCCTCTAACTATACATCCATAGTATCGGGGAGAAAAAAAACTGTACGTCAATAGTAGAAAATTCCACGTGGTTCAAAAACTTAGAAGTAACTCCATAACATACCAAACCTTGTAGAGTAGTGTATATTCTCTTGGCAAGGTGTACTAAGCACCATGTTATTTGGATGTCCTGATATGATAGCCTATAGATATACTAAAAACATTATATACAGTATAAGAGTCTCACACTTTCCCTTTTCCCACTCTCTCCCGCAACTTCCTTTCTCCTCCTCACCCACCACCTTCTTTGCCAACGCATTGATGAACCGTTCCCAGAGCTCCGACAGAGGATTGCCACCACATTCTCCTCGCTTCGGCAAACCATCGCCTTTGCCCGTCATTCTTGTCTTCAACGCAAATCCTAAGAAGTAATCATCACTTTCTAAAGAAAGGAATTTCTTGAAAGTACTTGGCCAAAGGGCTGGGAGAGCGAAATGTGACATGAATTGAGGCGGGTAGTATTAGAGAAACATAAAAGTATGTATAAAAGGTAGAAAATTTTGGAAGTGAATTAGTGATGTAATAATTAATATACAATACCTGAAGGGTGAGGAATTCAGGCTTCTTATGTTCGCCTTTAGACATGTAGACAAAAATGAACACTTTTACCGGGCATCTTTCTCCAGGAGACACTCCAACACCCTTAACACTGCCTAGGACAAGGTTGGTCTGAACACTTCACTAGCTTACATTTTTATTTACTCACAAAACTTAACACAGTTAATTGGAACTTGACTTTTAAATTGTGAGATATATATGTTTTAAAGATTAATAAAAATGTATAATTTAAACTGTTATGAATAGATGATTCGCCGGAGCGACTATGATGAATAAAGTGGTTGGCGAAGAAGGTGGTGGATGGGGAGGAGAAAGGGAGGTGCGGGAGATAGCCATAGCTGGGAGAGCGATGGATGGGGAAGGGAAAGTGTGAGACTCTTACAGTGTGCAACCTGCTTTTGATGTATCCATGGGCTATTATATTTGGACCTTCAGATAACCCAGTGTTTGGTGCACCCTGCCAAGTCAGGTGCATATGAGATGTCGCCGTATATTTATCCTTTCGTGTGCGCATTGCAAACCTGACATGGATGAGTCAATATGCTTGATTTTGGTAGTTCAAGTATTTTCCTTCAAGAAATTGACTTGTTAAATATTAAACATTTAAACTACATCCGAATTTCTGCAATTGATGTATAGGAAATTGTTTTTAGTGAGTAAACAACTGGTACGAAAGTCATAGAAATGATCTGACGTATACCAACGCTTAATTGATTCAAATGATTTGATATTTGTTCTCCTTAAATCAGATTTTAGATTCAAGCTTTGCAGAAAAAATTTGCATTAGGAGAGCTTTACTCTCATAATGGGCCGGTTTGATTCAAATCAGATTAGTTGGAGTCTAATAGATTCTAGATACCGGTGATTTATACCAAAAAATAAAAATGATACGCGATGTATTTTTCCACCTACTCTCAGCCTGATCCCTGTAATTCACAAATTGAAAATACAATAACACAAACACATGCATTAATTTTGTCATTACACTAGTATGAAGGAACTAGAAAACAATATCATTTTGAATTTAATATATATATATATAAACATCTAATTATCTACTGTCATGTTATCAAGACTATTTAATTACATCAATAACTATTTTAAAAATCATACATATAATAAAAAAGAAAGTCGATAATATAAAATATTTTATAATAATAGTGTATTAAAATTAATCTTTATTTTTTCCATCACTCAACTCCTTCAACTTTAACTGAATGGCAATTTTACTTTACGTTACCCCTCATGGTTTATTTCAAACTCGTGGACACCAAACACATGCAGCAACTGATACACATAAATTATTAATAGAGAAGATTTGCTATCACGGATAGAGAGACTCCAACTATCATTATATCACTGGTAAAGTACAATATAGTGAATGTTAATGTGTGAACATACAACACATATGCAGTAGCTTTGATGCCTAAACTGATAAAGAGACAAGATATGACTACATTTTCAACGTTATTAAACTACATGGACTAGGAGCCCGGTGAAGTAAAATAGCTTCAGGTGGCGAGTATAGTGATTAAGTAATAAAAAAATTTGAGGGAGGTTAGTTGATAGGGTGTTTTTTTTTTTTTATATGATATTTGGATAAAAAATATACAAGAATATGAGAATTGGGAAGAATTTATACTGATATGGGATATTACAAAATCGGAATTCCGATTTTATTAGGTCCCATATCAGTAGAAATTCCTCTCAGTAAAATGTTTTAATTGAGTGAGAGAGATATATATATATATATATATATATATATATATATATATATATATATATAAAATAAAATCCCTAATTGATAAAAGGTGAAAGTATATATAGGGCTTAGTTTGAAATTTAATCAACTTTTTATTGTCCATAGGTATGTCTATCTAAGGTGGCTTAGGGCCTTAAGTGTAATTCCAGACTTCAAAAAGAGGTTGGGGCATTGATGGGAATCAAACTTGTCTGTGAATATGACATTTACCGTAGGATATAATAGCATCTACCAGGAGGAATGATATTTACACATAAAGGATAGACACAATATAAACATATATAGAGAGATAAAGAGACAAATACGGTGTGTTAGAAAGAGAAATGATAATAGATTTATAACTTTTGTTTCTTTCTATATATATATATATATATATATATATATATATATATATATATATATATATAAAATAACATTTACTGAATATAAATAACATTCTTCATCTACCAGCTGCCAGTGCCAATAAAAAAGGAGAAATCATGCAAAGAAGCTCCTAGCTTATTCAGGTACACCTGCAGCTTTCGTTAATTTAGCTTCTGAATCTGAGGTGCTGTAATTTTATGCTTCAGGTCATGTAACTGATCTTTCAATGAGATACTTACTTGGTGTAATTTCATGCGTTCTACTAGGAGCTGCATCTGTCTCAATTCTCAAATCCCCAAAAATAAACACCAAAAAGCGACAGACATATTCCTTCAGTCTCTTTCATTCATTTCAAGTCCACATCACACAAGGTAGCCATTAGAAAACAAAATTGCTTTTACTTCTTTCTGAAATGACTATCTCATGGGAATTCCAAAAGATACCCTTAGCTTGACATTAATTTTGGGGCAGGAACAAAGATTTAGGGGAATCTATTCGCGGGTTTTCATCCAGAAATTAAAACTGTCTTCTGCTCTAGCTATAGACTCATCTCGATCGTACTATTTTGATTTTACAAGCGAAAGTGAAATTGCTGCTTTAGTTTTCCCTTCTAGCACAAAAGTGCAACGGTTTCAGAATGAACCTTGGCTAAGAGTGGAAAAACTAAAATCAATAAATATATAATAGATACAAAGAAAGATTCGCGAACCATTCGACCATGGAAGAGAAATAATTTTAAAATTTATGCCCAAACTTTCTAGACTCATTTGGACATATAGGAAATTATGTATCAATAACAAAAAACTTTCAATTGTGTTAACGATGAACGTGATGAATATGATAAAATATTTAATAATAAATATATAATCTTTTTACCAAATCTATTGTAAGATAACTTAAAAACCAATGCTATGTGTTGCGAAACATTTTTCGTGAAAAATGCATGAATACTATCATTATATCATGAGTGATTACTTTTATACTTTAGCAATTTAATTTTTTTTTGAAAAAAAAAAGATAAAAGGATAAAAGAAAATCAACCATTTTGATTTCGTAATTCAATTTCTACCAAAAAAATTCGTATCATAAAGCATTTTTATAACTTAAATCTGTTTGTTAATACATAAATTTTTTATATTTTTCAATAATTATACTGACTGGAATATCTTGTTATTAATAGTGTTTTAATCAAAAGGGAACGAGCACAAATGTTTTTCCCTTATGAATATTGTTGGTCAGAGAGCTGCCTCCCTTTCTACGAGCTTTCTCCGGTTGTTTATGTTCCCACTTTCCCCTCAAGACTTTTCTTAGCCTTTTAAATGTTTATTTGCAGGAGTTAAATTTCGATTCCCTCTGCATGCACGTTGGCAACACCACCAAACTAGAAAGAAAAATTTATAATAAAATCCTGATTTTACACGGTGAATTCGTATCCCTTTTTTTGCGTCACGATTAACACACCTCTCTCAAACTAGAATAATATAATATAAAATCTAGAAGGAGTTTCCTCAGCCGACCACTTGAATAAATGTCCAATTGTCCTGGCCTTACTTTAGATGAATGTGAAATTTGTAGGCCCTTCTAACGCCAAACCTTATCCTCTCTCGGCTCCCGCTGGTTTTTCAAAAATTTAATCATGAATCATGATCATTCATTTTTTTTTTTTTTGAAAAATTACTTTTACCAGAAACAAGGCTTTTTAAGTTTGTTCGTTTGAAATTTGAATTTGCAAGTTAGTTTGCAGTTTGTAGTGAGTGAATTGAGGATTAAATTGTCTTTATCAATACAGAACAGAATGGGTTTAATTAAGAGAAACTTGACCTAATCTCTTCTAATTCGACTTATGCCTAAAGACAAAATAAAATAAATTAATTTTGATACAATATTAATATGAAAAATTTTATATTAATATCTAATTATATATTATTATATGTATGATTTTTAATATAATGAAAATACAATATACTAAGAGTTGAACACTTTTGTTAAAATATAATATAAAAAATATTAAATTTTAAATAAAAATATAAAGTGTCACATCATTTAAATAAAATTAAATGATATAAGACCCTCCTCATCATACAGTAATTACACTTACGCTTTACAAGATGAACCCCATATGAGATAATTAAAATCTCAAAAACAAAATATTAAGTTCATAAGAATTACGAACAACATCTTTCGGTGTATGGATGTATTAGGTGTGCATCTGTAGATCTTTTTGTGATTGGTTTGGACCATGAGCTACTGTTTGCAATCAATTGGGGAAGAAAGTCTGCAGGGAGCAAAGTCAAGATGGGCTAACAAAGGAAAGCAGGGTTTAACTCAACACAATGATTTCAAGATTATGCAGCTAGCATGGAGGAGCAAATGGATACTTCAAATATTCTTAAGTTTGTGTTTTAAATCATTTAATGTTAAACACCTCAGAAATTACATTTAAAATTTAATTAAAATAAGAGACAATCACGACCCACAAACTAAAATATTAAGCATTAAAGCATTGAGCACAATTTTTTTCTTGCACTAGAGCACATGCATAAGGACTTTTCCAAATGCTTACCCGCTCCCTTATCAGAAATTCACAATTCTCGTAACAGTTGGTACCAACGAGTGGGCTATCCGCAGCTCACTTATACGTTCCCATTTATTCCTTCACCTAAAATTTCTGCAGGCGATGGATGGGCTCACCCAAAATTGAATTGAATAAAAAAAATAGTACAACGTGTTTTTCCAACATGTATTTTCAAGATATGTGTTAAATTTTTTTAAAAAAAATTATATAAAATTTAATATATTAGAAATTAAAAACATATTTAATTTTCCTTTCTGAATAATTATATAAGCAATACATGTCAATTTTAATTTTGTAACTTGTACCTTAAGAATAAGCATAAACTCTATTAATCTATACAATATTATACCATTATGCTACTATATAAATGATATTGTTCCCTTTATCACAATTTATTTTTCTTAAGTTTCATTACAATAATATCTATTATCATTATGCATGGTTGCTATATATTATTAACTATCATTTACATAACTAAATAAAAATAATAAAATAATACATATTTTTATTAATTATTAAAAATTTAAATATAAAAATGACGAAATAAAATTTTTTATTGATTAATTAAGTACAGTTTCAAAAATAAATATAATTATTTGTATATTTCTTATTATCCAATTCTGATTATATTAAAATATTTTTTGTTTTATTCATTTTTATTTTAATAAAATGAAAAAATAAAAAAATAAGTAAATAATAAACATGAAATAATAACATACATTTCTCATGCTAGTTTTGATCGTAGCTGGGATTCTGCATGCCATGTCACTGCTAACTCTTTGACAGATCCTCATTACCATATTATTCTTCAAAATAAAATTCTGCCTCCTGGTCTATTTTTTCAGTTAACAATATATTTTTTGGTATAATAGTTAACAATATTTCTTTGGTACATAAACAATATTTCATGAGAGATAAGATTTACTTTAATTTTTAGTCCCTCTCATCTCATCTTTATTTATAAGAATTTTCATTCGGGGACCAATATACCCCGGGGGTACCTCCTCCTTTTTGGTTCATAAGGCAAACGGGTCCAGCCCAATTTGCTGTCATGATCCTCTCTGCAACATGTTCATTGGTGCTCAGAAGACTGGGGTCCTTAATTAGGCCCACAAATCAAATTTTCGTCCTATTCTGTCTCCATTGAATGTGCCAAGTTTTATAGCACAGCCAGACAAGACAAACATACCATTCTGGAGTGGGGATTCCCTCCATAATCGATTAGGGTGTGGCCTTATGGTGTGGAGGCCTGTCTTCTCCATCTCGCAATGTTAAATGTTAATGAATTCTGCAATACCGTGTCTCTCTCTGCAAAGGACCCTACCTTCTCCATCTTGGTGTTAAATGCTAATGCCCTACCATCTCCCTCGTGGTGTCAAATGTTAGTGCATCGTTATACTATCAATATGTTCAAAAATTTAACACATGCCCGAGTGAAAACCAAAATTACTGTTAAAACTTTGTTTAACTATAAGAAATAATATCAAATTCAACTGAGGAGCTAGCCAATAACACTAACCAAGTATATTAATTGCGGGTTTATTTTGCCTTTACTTCATCAATCACCACACAAATGGATGTTTGTCGAAAGAAACGACACAAAGATCAAGAAAGGTACTAATTGTGCTATAACTTATCGGAATACTACCTTTTTTTTACATATATAAATGTATGCTATAAAGCGTGCTTTTTATTTTTGTGATATGAAAAATCTGTACCAAGTAGGGCATATTTACTCAAAGCAAGGTTTCAAAATTTGGAACGTATTATGCAATGAGACTGCAATATTATGGTTGCGGCGCCGTATTTGTAATGGGCCACAACATACGATATCAGGCTGCAACGAGTTTAATTTGAAGTTGCAAACTCAAAAGAAATTCATACCACAACAATTGCAACCGGTATAGTCCATTGATCAGAAATCCTTACTCTCGTTTTCCTTGCGCGGCCAAATATTCAGGTAAACCATTCAATTAAGCACCTCAGGGTCAGGGTGGGGAATATTTTCTAAAACAAAATATTAATGACAGTAACATTACTAAACCTCTTGCCATTCTTTTACTGCGATTCTTGATAAAAAATTTTAAATCATTTATATCTTCTTTTAACTCAGATTATTGAAACTTAAATTTAATTATGTTTCAATTTTTCTTTCACAGCGGAATGTATATCTAGCTAACTACTGCTACATTTCAATGTTAGTCCCAAAACTTGTATGATTGTTTCATATTCAAAACTAAATTATGTTAAAATCAAGTACAGTTGAATATTCAAAAAGCAACCCTTGATCGTTACAGCAGAACAACATAGTAAATCAATATAGGAGGGTGATGAGGCTACCTTTCGGTTTGTAACGTGAGGTGTTTCTCAAACAACGAGAGATATTAGGTGAGAAGTTCTTGTTGCTTTGCAAGTTATTGTTTTGGTTTTTACGGAAGAAACGTGTGGCCTTTGTTTACGTACACACAAGTTCCTGTTATCGATCAATTCTATACACGCACTAATTACATATAACCGAAACGGAATTGACAAGCTTGTAGGTGTAAAAGTGTGATGAAATTATCCTTAAAAAAAAGAAAGAGACTAATCTAGATGTTGTAGGGTTTCAAGTAGTGGGAATTTGATTTCTCTTTATGTATAAAAGCAATAATTCTTAGCTTCGTTTATAGAAATTTATAAGTGGTATATATATTCACAATTTGGATTTCTTAACCGTGCTCTTAGCAAGAAATCAATTATATATTCATTTTTGAAGTTTTTTGAATTGAAGATAAATTGTTCACCGAAGAATTATGGTAAGAATCCTTTTATGGTAAAACAAGATAAAACATTTCGATATTCTAACTTTTTTGGTATTTTTTTAATATAAAAATTGGACATCAATTGTAATACATACAGAGAATAAAAATTAATTGTAAATCTTATGTCATTGAATTGGACCAACACTATATTGAACTTCAAGCTACCTTTAAAAATGAAGTATTTCTTTGATGTTCCAAAATATGGGAGCAAATAATAGATATCTTTTTCAATTTAACAAAGCAATTAGATATTAACTTTGAATTTAGCCAATATATATTTTTTCACCCACCAACCATCACGTCTTGGCGTCTTGAACAACTAGCAATATGCAAGTAGCACGAAGAGTATGCAAGTTCTATTAGCACAATTTTCATGTGCAAGTCAACAATATAGATATTGCATGATGCACTTTTGTTCGCAAGATCAAGTAATAAATCAATAGATGTAAATTGTCCGGCTGCTGCGTTACGGATTGTCAAGACAATGAAAAGAAGAGCAATGGCAGTTTTTTTTTTTTTTTTCAAAATTTTGTGCACTATGAAAAAGAAGTTTGATTTTTGTTTTTGTTTTTTATTTTTCCCCTTTCTTTTAAGATCGTGATACTGATGGAAAAATGAGCGCGTTTGCACAGCAGACTAGGTAACCGTTGTATTTTGCGCAGCCAAACAAGATTAGTTATATGAGTAATTCAAACAAAGAAACAGTTAAAGGCTCGGGCGTTAAACAAGATACTGATGTAAAATGAGTGTTTGAACACTCAAACTGATCACATCATAACCATCACCCCTCTCTTATTTTTTATGTTTTTAGTCAGCTCTTTAATACTTTGGCGATGCTATACAGTCAAAATAATTTGCCAAAAAAAGCATTGCTAGACATGTATAGTAAATTTTAAATAAAAAGATAGAAATTATGTGTGAAAAAAAAAATATAAAATGTCCACCTCACATCTTATTACACATTTTGAACATATACAATTCGGGCAAATTTTTTGGTCTGCAAGCATTTTCCTAAACATTTTTCAGCCGACTTGTTTTATTTCGTTAGGACATTGAGTTCTCACTATCGTTAACTTACACGGTAACTTAAAAAATAATTGAGAAGTAGTAATTAACATTTTCAGCTGAATATGAAATCCACGCTGTCAAGCGACAGATATACACAAAATTGTTTAAAAACTACTTTTTACAAACATCACATCGAATTATGCAAAGAACTTATATATAAATTCTTCTGTCACTTCTTTTTTTGGGGAATTAAATCCTTCTGTCACTTGCTTCAATTGTAATGCATCTATCTTTTTCACATGATTGCTATTCTTAATTTCTTTATGTCGATATCCTTCTTACGAATAAAAAGGCTAAATTATTCTATAGATTCTTATTCAAGTTTTAAACATGTTTTTACATATAGATTAAATTTTTTAAACTAGATTCCTATAGACTTTTAAAAACTTTAAGTAGGCCACAGTTAGTCTTTGTTGGATTATAAGGAACTTATATGATAATTAAAAAAAAATTAAGGACTAATTTAATTGTGTTATTTGATAAATAGGTATCCATATAATTAATTTAATATTTTAAATATATCTCTATATTTGGTTTCACAGATATTAACAGAGTCTAATGGTTGTGAAACGGTAAGAATTTTTAAAAGTATAAAAACCTCACTAAAATCTTTTGAATTATAATTTCTATTAAAAATTTTGATAAAACAATTTCTGCTTAAAAGTTGAAAAAAAAATCTATAAAAACTACTATCGCTTTTAAAACACACAAAACTTCCGTAAGTTAAGTTTTTCAGACGATCAATAATTTTATATAGTGATAAACTAATCGATGAAAAAATTCTTAAAATAGGGGGAAAGCTTTTTATGACTTGAAAATGTCGGTTCAATGAAAATTTAAATTCTTCCTGAAAGAAAAAGAATGTGGTATAGTCCTCTCTATTCTATAATAGGAAAAAAAAAATGTTATTTTATTTTCTAAGCTTATTATAAAGATATAATAAGAGAGAAAAAAAATGAGGTGATAGATGCTCAAAAGAAAAAGTAGTACATATACTATCTTATGTCTTTTTCTCTTACTATGTATCTATAATGAATTTGAAAAATGAATGCAAATTACATTACCTTTATAGAAATAACCACGAAACACAGCAAACTGTTTCATTCAGTTAAAATTTATGTGTAGTAAGACACTTTTAAGCGGAAATGTGATATTTATGAAGTAGTTATATAATATATAGGTGTATTGTAAAATTAATCTTGTAAAATTAATCAATAACTTTACCTGAGATCACATATATTTTTTATTAACAAAATTTTAGGTTGAGAAAAATATCTACTTGATTTTGATTTTAGGACATCTCTTTCATATCATCGAATATTTATAAAAGTATTTATAAATGGCTCACTAAATGAAGAATTCAAGAATTGAATCCAAGTTATGTAGATACATAAACGAGAGGCTAAACAAGTGAGCCAATGCCGCTGACATGAAGTTGTGTATATTCTTCACAAGAGGGATAATTAATTCTTAATTAGAAATAGTAGAAGGCATGAACATTTTGATATCCATGGTTGTCGCTACATGCTTACGATAATTTGGCGCTTTCATTGCTTTGCATTACAACAAAGTAGATCCGCAAGCGAACAATTACGTCTTATAAACTTTTAAAACTATGAATCTGGTTCTATACGATAAATTATGAGCACCTGTTATTCTAGTAATTAGATCAAGTCCTATCAAAGTAAGGTACAAAAACTTAATCAAGTACATATATGGTCCAAAAAAAAGGGAATGCAAAAACAACCTACTATACAGTTATAATCACCACAAAGCTACCTATATAGCTAGCTGATGATCACATAAGGCTATATACGTTTCTCATATTGTATTCCCTTCACCCTTTCCTTCCATAGAATGCAAACTATGGATGGGGAGGAATATCATACAGAAATTAAAGTTGGGGAAAAATTGTTTCCTTTTGACAATAACATAATATAATAAAGTCGCATCCTATGTGTATTATTATCAATTATCATTATTATTATTCTCATCATCATCATGTGAAGTAATTAATATGAGGTAAGTTTAAATGCCTCCAAAGTCTCTAACAGAGAAAGGAGTTTTCTCGGGCATGTTCCCAGCGTGGCGTAGCCCTAGTGTGAGCGACACATCACCGGGTGTGGTCCCAAACCTGATGAGAGTGGAAGAAGCTATGTCAGAGGCAGCAGCAGCAGAAGCGGTCCCATAATCTGCACTCACAAAGCTTCCGTGGCGACACGTGTCCTCGTTGGCCATCGATATGTTGTGTGGGGGCAGCTCTGAGTCCAAACACTGTGACACGGGTGGCGCCACCACAGAGGAGGTGGTGATGGGAGCCATAATGGCGGTGTTGTTGGTGGTGGAATTGGCCTGCTTTGCTTGGTTTTCCGAGAAGCCTTGTCTATTTATTGCTGCTAGAGAAGGGTCGCTTTCTATTGGTGCTGATGATGTTGGTGTTTGAGGAGGAGGTGGTGGTGGTGGTGGTGGTGCTATTGCTGTTGATGTTGTTGAAGGAGTTGGAGTACTTTGTGCTTGGTGGCCACTGTTGTTGCTGCTGCTTTGGTTCCTTTCTCCATCTTCTGCTGCGCCATCCTCCGCTTCTTTAAGTTCTTGTTGGTACATGTCTTCCACCATGGGTTTCCACAGACGAACCCTGGCATTAATGAACCAGTTTGACACCTGAAACATAACAGGTCCAATCCATCCAAGACCTCAGTATACATAGATGCCATTTATAATTTGGCAGTGTGATAGTATACATATCAATCACCGCGTGCTATGAGTTTTAAATGGTCTGACAAGAAAAAAAAATTAGAGTTAAATATTATTCTGATAAAAGATATATATATATATATATATATATATATATATATATATATATATATATAATCAATAATTCATTAGTTCACAAGTAAACAGTTGAAGTGCTAAAACGGCTCCTACATAATACATAGTAATGCATCGTAGGGTAGTAAATAGAAATTAATATGCATGCACTGCCCAAACTTGGGAAATGATTGATTGATTGATGTAGATAACATGTACAACACGAGCTACGTAATTAGTATTGCCCTCCAGTTTGATATTTCAACTAATATTTGAAAGTACATACATAATTTCCATTTTAGTCTGTCAATAATATCATTAGGAAAAGAGAAAATATTGCTCTCTGAGTCATCGTCGTTTGTCTCTCCATGTAAATTGTAATTAGTCACCGCAGTGCGTCTTCTTTGCGGTGTGACATTCAGGACAGTGAAATGACAGATTTAAATGATAATGCAATAATACGTATACGCTCTAACAGACAAAACTATTTATCATGAGTTTCTTGTTAGAAGGGACTATTTTTTGCTTCGAATGACCTTTTATGTGTCTAGACTCTAGGCTGTTTAGTCCTTCCTCCTATCACTGGCCATTATAGGGGCTAGGCATACATTCTAGCTGCAGAAAAGTTAATAGGTTGTTTTTTATCAACCTCAATGTGTTAAGCTGTAGCAGTAGCTTTCGGTTTTGGAAAAATGTTAATATATACTCATTTACGATGAATTTGATATATGATAATATATTAATTAATAATTTTTATAATATTTATATATTATAATTATAAATTATATTTTAAATAATTAAAATTTTATCATATATAAAGTTTATGATAAATTTAAAACTATACTGACATTACTTTTTAAATAATATTATTTTGATATACAAAAATAGGCATAGGAGTAAAATCTATATATAGAAAAATATAAAATCTTGGTATTACATGTCGCCACAAAATGTTTTGTACTTTTCTATATTTTTACTCAATCTTGATGACTACTTTAATATTAAAATGACATTATTCTTTGATTTTCAGAAAAAAATACTAGGTATATTACAGTGCAGAATCTGCAGATGTACAAAAAACCATTGTAATGATACAGGAGAAAGTACTGTTTAATGAAAATAATCGATGACACAAATTTATTGAGTAAAAAAATATTTGTCATTTGTGGGTGCAAAGTTTTGTGGTGTCTTGTGTCTCTGACAGTTTTGTACAATACAAATTGAAGACATTAATGATTCAGATAGAACGTGCCAAAATTAAGAATGAAACATATCTTATGTGATATCCTAAACTACATGATTATGTAAAATATGAAGAAAAATATACTAATATAAGGAGTTAGCAGACGTAGTTGCATGAATACGTAATATGGCATTAATTATCATAGTATGGACGGCATAAACAAGTTAGGAATTTACTCCTATATGTGATCATAATATCCCCAAAAGGACCATTTACTTCCCTTATTAATGGATCCTACTGTGTAGTTGGGTGAAGCCAATTGATATGACAGAGAAAATAAAAAGTGACACGGAGGAGTGAATGAGCGAGATTCGAAAACAGCTGACTCCCAGGTCTCATTGCTCCTGTACTTAAACCTGCTCTTTTAATTTCAGAATTTATTTCAAGAAGGAACATCTTAATTTCAGACTTTATGTCATGAAGGAACATCTCAATTTCAGAATTTATGTCACGAAGGAAAACAATCAGAACCAAATTAAACCTATAGAAAGAAGAAGAAAAAAAGATTTTTTTTTTTTTCCAAAAAAGAAAAAAAGGAAATGTATAGAGAGGGAAAGAAACAATTAAAACCCACGTTGCTGTTTGTCTCTCTCTAGAGGGGAAGAGAAGGACAGAAGAAACCAGAGAAACAAGACCCCAAAACCATGTAAGTTGCATCTGAACAACTTACTGCTGGTCCCTTCTCTTCAATCCATGGATATTTTTTTCTCTTTAATTTCTTCTTTTCGTATGTGGTCCGTGGGTGTAATTAATTAATTAATTTACAGAGGGTAGCCAAAAATTGTCTCTCTCTCTCTCTCTCTCTCATTCTCTCTCTATAGTGTATTGTATTGTGTTGTGGTGTGTGGAGGAAAGCTAAGAATAGCGGGAACGAACCTGATTTCTCGATAGCCCAGTCTGTCTTGCCAACAGATGCTTATCTGCGTCGCTTGGGTACCTGAGAAAGAGACCAGAAAATGACATCAGAGTCCTTGCCCTTAACCGTATAAAGAGACACCCAGCTTTCTGCACCCATAGCCGAGTATGAAACCTTTCTTTCTGTCCCTTCCTGGGCGTGAGAATCTAAGAGAAACAAAGAAACATCTACGTCCTTGCTGCTACACAGCAGAAGTAAAGTAGATACCCTCTACACACTCACCACTCTCTCTTCTTTATGCCACTTAATCAATAAATTGTAGTTAGCGGAAGTGCGAGAGAAGATACCAATAAATTGCAGTAAAAACATGGAAAAACGTTAGATACAATCATCAATTATCTGTCTCAAAAATTTAAATTATTAAATAAAAATATATAAATAATTTTATACCTTAAGAGATATATATCAATTTTAAAGAAATTCCTTTATATATATATATATATATATATATATATATATATATATATATATATATATATATATATATTTGTGATAAAATTTGAATGTAACCCAACCTAAAATTTGAATGTAACTATATGAAAAAACTAAGGTAAATGGATTATAATTGAATGATAAAAATTATAGAAATGTTAAATGATCCCTCCCAGCATGTACTATCTTTTAACAGCTTTTCGCTGGCGAGCTAACATCCCAAGATCGCTGCAGTATTAATGACTGTCCCTCTAAACGATAGTGTATATACGACACATGAATAGTGGCTTTTAGATTCCCTCTTTCGGTCTTTCCTTCTGCAACTCCTTTTCTCACTTTGGTAAGAACAAATCCCCAAATCTGATAATACTCTTAATGGACGTATTAGTTTATGATAAAAGACAATTGGTCCCTTAGTTTTTAACAATTATAAATATTAGATAATTTAATTCCTGACTTATTTGCAATTAATAAAAAATTTGATGTAGAGATAAAATAATGACAAAAATTTTTCTAACTCACTTCATCCAATACTCTCTAGCTATTATTTTATATTTATATAAGACTCTTTACTAATTATAAATGAAACAAAGATAATAAATGTCCAATTTTTACAATTATCAAGAACCAATGTGTCCACCAAAAATATTATTAAACATTAATTTGAAGGTTTCCTCCTTTGTTAATTAACAGAAGCCGTGCTCCTTTTTGGTCCCCTGTTACTCATCGCGGTATAAGTCGCCTTTGTGTCATCTTTTTTCACATGTTTGCAAACTGACTATCATTATGTCATGTTACCCCTCTCACTCACAATCATGCAATCATTAACTACCTTTTTGTCACAAATCTGTAATAGACTCCGCTAATCGTCAGGGTTTAATTAGAAGGAGAATTTCATCACACCCTTATTACAATATATCTTACGTACGCGTTAACTTGATGTCTAGAGAATTCAAGGCGGCAATTCTAGTCATATCATATATTTGGGAATCTCCTTACTGTCCAAAATTTTAAAAGTGTTTTACTATTTTTACATCAAAATTTTTCATCAAATGCAAAACCTTTTTATATCATCATATAATATATTTATTTTACAAAAGTACAAAGGTTATACAATTTTTCCATAAGAATGTGCTTGATAAAGAGATAAAAAAGGACTGAAAATTTTATTGATGAGTTTTATGTATAAAATGACACTTAAAATCCATCTATAAAACTTTTACCTCTATTTTTACTCTCACATCAAATGTACCTTAAGAGTTGTTTTTCTAAGATTTAAACTTAGATCCTCCTAAAGAATTAATGTTACTTGTCACCCCAACCAACTATTTGCGGGTGATATGCGTCTATATTTACATTAACATAGATTGTCTCATATTATGTCTACACCTCCATTTAAAAAACAATTTTTTGAAAAAAAAAAATTCACGTATTTTCCCACCATGAAATTTACTTGGGGCACCGTAAACCAAGAGTTAAAAAGAGGAATCTCATCGTAGTCAATTCCAAGTATGAATTTGTGTTGTATGTAACTAATAATGTGTGTGTGTGTGTGTGTGTGTGTGTGTGTGAGAGAGAGAGAGAGAGAACGTACGGATGAAGAAAATGCTCGAAAAGCCAGGCTCTCAAAATGTTGACAGATCGTTCAGGCAAGCCTCTCTGGGGTCTCCAAGCCTCCTGCTCCATCATCCCCATCTGGTGGAACGCTCTCTGCTGCCTCAGGCTTTGCTCAAGCATCTTCAGCCTCGGTGTCTCTCCCTTCGTCAGACCCGAGCTCCCACCCCCGTCTTTCTCCCCAAGCAACTCGCAACTGTGCTTCACCTGCGCCGTTATCGCATCCTTCAGGCACCGGAAGTGCCGAGACATCGCTTTCTGCGCCAACGCCGTGTACGGAACCGCCGCACCGAAACCCATCACGAGGTCAAATGAGTTCACTACCATGTGCATTTGCTCGCAGTAGTGGCTGTATCTACGGTCCACCTGTGTTAAAAAGCCCCAAGAAATTAAATTAACCTTCATTTCACAACGTCGACAAGTATATTGACTACTTGGCAACGGCATGTGTTAATGAATCATAAGGTGTGTACGATTATTAATTAATAGTTGTTACAATGCAATGCTTGGAAGAGTCACTTTTATAGTAGATATTGAAGATAGATAGACAGTTAGGATACAGTACGTTCATGCACGTTCTCATTTATTCATCCATTTCACGATTGTGAAATGCTGGATATTACCAACCAAGTATTGATTAAGGATAGAAATAAGATATATGGGAATTAATTAACCCATGCAAATAGTGAAGCGAAAAACACACGTGTGTATGTATATAGATGTTCTCAACTTCTTCTCATTTAAGTATTTGAATTTGGTGAGACATTAATATTAAAAAAAAAACCCCATCTAGGGAGGAGTATAAATGTGTGAATATAAAGAATATTGGGGATATGTGCAGCAAAATTTTTAACTGTTAACGCGAAAGAAGAATGTCCCTTTGTAATTCTTCCCCCTCACTCATCCCCCAACAGACCCGATTGATTGAGAAATTTGTATGTAATCAAAATGGTTATAAGAAGGATTGCATTAAAAGAAAAAGTAAAAGGAAAGAAACTCCCGATCCCCTCCCCCAGTCAACTAAGATATGATAACCATGGCAATATTACTATGATGGGCATGGATCTGAGCAGTGGCACTCCTAACAACTTGTTACGTAATATATATGATTGGTGAGTGCCTTCCTTCAGTTGGGGTCTGTCTTAATAATTAGAAGAAACGTCGCTTCTTGATTGACGTATTCTCCTATAATGGTAGTGTTCTTTCTTTCTGGTTTCACACTTTCACCAAACAAAGGCGAAAAAAATAAGATAAAATAAAATACTCACAATACTACAAAATCTTCCTACCAATCAAATCGGAGGATTAAAAAATGAGTTTTGATTAAAATAAGGAACAGATCCCCACCAACTGATCATAAGAAGTGGAACCCTACTATACCTGCCGGCTTTTTCCTTTCTGAGTTCGCAAAGAAAATTTCAAGATACTTGCCGGAAACCTGTGTTTTATTAATTAGACCAAACGAATAAGAAGAAAAAGGGGGGGGGGGGGGGACCTTGACTCTTTGATGATGAGAGAGGGTGAGAAGAAGAGAAGAGAGAGAGAGAGAGAGATTACATGCCTCGTCAAGCATGGTTAGAAGTTTGACCTTCCTCCTCTGATGCTCAATCCTATCAGCTGCAGACAAAGGAGGAAGGTCCTTTGATGAAGATGAAGAAGCACCACCAGTGTTGTTAGCACCTCCTCCTTGATTGGAACTAGGGTTTGAGAGCTGCCTACTGAACTTGTTCTTCTTGAACTGGCCCCTCCCAACACTGCAGAATTCTTCAAGCAACTCCTGTGCGGCCTTCACATACTTGGAATTTCTCAGCACATTCACTACACCTAAAGATGATGATGACCCGAACCCAACGTGTCCCTGGTGGTTCTGCCCCAACGGTCCTTGCATATGCAGTGTCTGATGATGATGATGATGGCCACCAAGATTCTTATTGTAAGGATAAGAAGAAGGGCCTCCACCTCCTTGATTGTAATACAGAAACCCACTTTCCCCCATCCTCAATTCCTCAGCTTTTGCAGCTTCCAAGTGTTGCAAGGAAGAGGACAAGGACAAAGAGAGGCCCTGGCCTTCTACAACTCCTCCAATTTCACCAGGGTGGTGGTTGTTGTTGGGACCTTCTTGAGCACTGTCAGGGACCCATGTGAAGTGGCCAAAAGTGCCTCCTGCTCCTGAGCCAGCAGGGAAGCCTTGCAGGGAATTAGTATTGGGAAGAAGCATGTGAAGAGTGGAAGAAGGAGGAGGAGGAGGAGGAGGAGGAGTGGGTGTTGTGGTGTGATGAGAAGGAGGAGGGGAAGGAGATCTGGTTTGTGGGTTCATGAGAAAAAGCTGCATGGCTACAGCTGAGTCCGCATTAATGCTTGACATCTGATGATGATGGTGTGGTTGTTGTTGTTGGTTATGGTCATGATGATGATGAACTATGACACTGCTGTCACGGCTATTCACACTGCTCTGATGATGATGATGATTATGATGATTCTTTGAGTCCCCTCCCAACGGTCCCAACCCAGTTAACACCGCTTGTCTGTTCCCATACCAATCGCTGCCCACAGTACTGGCCACTGGCCTCGTTGTGGAGGGACGAAACGTGGCCGTCATTGGTTGCTCCAGCAATTCGGCGCCGGCGGTGGCGGTGCCTCCCGCGGGAGGGAAATTGAACATCTCCGACAGCATCCCGGCGGTTTCATAAGCCGGGATGCCTCCGGATTCTTCTTCTTCTATGCCAACCAGTGGTGGTTGTGGTTGCTGTTGCGGTTGCAGTTGTGGTTGTTGTGGATCGAAGCCTTGCACCCTCACTTTGTCCCTCCGAATCTGCTGAGCCAAGTGGTGGTGTTGCTGCTGCTGCTGCTGTTGTTGTTGGTGGTGGTGGTGTTCTTGGTGAGTTACCGCGGTGGATCTCTCGAACCCATGCGAGAAGGCGAAGATTCCTTGGTGGTAATCTTGGGACATAGAATTGGAAGTGTCTTCTGGCTTGTCAAAGATGGAGAAGGAATGGTGTTGGTTTGTCCTTGAATGAGAGAGAATGGAAGGAAACGGTGGCGGTGTTGCTATTCCCATGTTGAGATATTATTGCTCATCATCATCTTCGGTTCCTTTGGTTGCAACCACTTTTACCCCTTCACCTTGTTAATTACCACTGTCCAATAATTGAATTGATCAGCTATGAGGATCAGTGCCGGAATAAGCGAATCTGACAAACACCCACATCATGAAACTGAAGTCAATTATACATGGCGCAACTAGTTGAAGCTATAGAAACAAATCGAAAGAGAAATAGTGAAAAAAAAAAAAAGGAATTTTGAGACTTGAGAGTGAGTACTGGTCGAGAGGGGGAAAGATTAAGAGAGAATGAATAAACAAAAGGTACTTCTACCTAGCTAAGCTCTTCTCTTCTTTCATCTAAATGTTAATTTTCCTTTTATCATTTTCAGCTATGCTCATCATCTCATGTATATATATAACACACACACATATGTACCTCTTAGAGTTGCAGAGTATGAAAGGATATAAAGCCCTCAGACATCGTTTTCCCTTCTGCGGTATTGAAAGCTTCTTCAATTCTTTCTCTCTCTACCAAGGCACACTTGCATATACATATGCTCTCTTCTGTCTTCTCTCTCTCTCTCTCTCTCTCTCTCTCTATGTGTTGTCACTCTGTCGCCTGTCGTCTCTTTCTTTCTCTGTCTCTCCCTTTCTTTCTCTTTGTTGCTCTTTGCAGTAAGTGTTTTTGCAATCACCTTATGGAAAAAGAAAGATGGAAGTTACACACAATATGAAAAAGAATTAAAAATAGAGGCTTTTGGGGGTACTCATATATCTGTCTCAAATAAACGCAGTGTGTGAGAGAAGTGAGAGGAAAGAGAAGCAGTCGCTGTTCTTCCTCTTC
Source organism: Pterocarpus macrocarpus (assembly GCA_031439585.1). NCBI lineage: Eukaryota > Viridiplantae > Streptophyta > Magnoliopsida > Fabales > Fabaceae > Pterocarpus > Pterocarpus macrocarpus. The sequence continues at coordinate 27,159,185 of CM062513.1, read as the reverse complement.
TTCGGTCTACTATCTTCACCTCCTACTTTAGGTTTTTTATTTACCCCACCAATAATGTCTTTTTATATTTTCATTTCTTAATATTCCTGAGTATCACACATAATTACAGATATATACAAATTGCAAGCGGAAAAAATAATTTATGGCGTGGAATGACAATAATGACCTTATCTAGATTAGAGAACAAATATCGGAGGAACATATATATATTTTTATATAAAATAAATAGTTCGAATTACAAGTCAGAACCAAGGAATTCAAACTAAGATGGTGGGGATAAAATACTCAACTAGGAGAGAATGAAGGGATGTAATTTGCTTTCTTTTTTTTTTCAAAAAAACTAACAGTATTTTATTAAAGTGACATGGTTGAGAATATGGAGAATATTTGCCAAAGATTATAATTTATCCGGGTGAGATGTTTTCAGAAGATATTATTAGCGTTTGGTTTGCTGGTTTGCTTCTATGAAATGACCATAATGCCATCACCAAGTTTTGGATTTTATTGTCATTTGCATACGTACTATGGAAACCAACGCAAACTACGGAATAAAATAAAGATAAGGTCAGTACAAGGTCATCTCAATGATCCAAACTACCACCATCTTTTTGATACGTTGGATTGGCCATATTGCCCCAGATAATCATTGCTTGACACGGCTCATGAGCCACTGTAACAGGCGAGGTCAATGGGGTCATTTCACTTGCTACAAATTCATTAATCAACAGCCCAAATGAATTGAAGTAAGATAGGAGAAGAGAAGTAGAGAAGGAGAAGAGAGAGATTTTGATAAATAAGGAAGGCTATAGGAAGTGGATGGCTGGCACGTGCCATTGGATGGGCAAAACAGACAAGTTAGGTTAAATTTTGTGGGAGACATAGGCTTTGAAAAGCACCCATAACCGCTTTAAGGTTTGGCGCTGTCACTGATGGCCATGTTCATTTTCCCTTTTGGTGTAACCTTTGATTTTTACAGGTGTTTTTAATGTTTCGCCTTCTTTTACCTGCATTTAATTATCATCCTGGAATGGCGTTAAGTGTTAACTTTAACTTCTAATCATTCATCACCATGGATAATGAATGATATGCTAGTTACTGATCGAATAGAGGAAGGAAGCATTTAATTATATTGGGTATTAAATGATATATTAGCAATTGCGCATGTTTGCATTTTGATCTTTATATTACAAGCTTGCCCTAATATAGGAACACTGGCCGGTTTGTAAATTGTTATCATATGTCTATATTTTAAACTTTTTTATATAAATTAAGTGTGTCCGTTAATTAGAAGAATTTTTTTTCTTTTGATAACCCCATTAGTTAGAAGAATAGTTTTCTTTCAAAATGTTTTCCTAGGTAAAGAAAAGCTAACGTATAATATATCAATATATCAACAACAATTGTGGCGATGGTTTAATTTCTCTGAAATCATAAATTGAAATGAATTGTACCAATCAATAGATGAAGGCCTATAAATTTTGTGCTTATAGCTACACTACATATATACACATGCACATATGATCCAAGTGACTTTCTTCTTTCCAATTTATTGCAGCCTAGCCAGCTCTTCTTCTTCTTAGCATGTATCAGGGTACGTAAAAGGTTAAGTTTGACTTTTGCAAACACTATTACATTCCTTTTATTACTTTAGCTGCCCCTTCCAAAAACATAGAACAAGGAAAAAAAAAAAAAAAGCATCGCTTTAACGCTTCCAAATTTCGTCAAAGAAACGTCTCCAACTATTTCGAAAAACAAGTAAAAGTGACCTAGTTTGTCAACTCAAAAAATTAAAAAATTTTGGCTAATCATATCAAACAAGAGCAACAAACTGTATTCAATCAATTTTTTTTTCTATTAATCCGAAAATATTAATTCCCGTCTTTCTGTCTCAAAAAATTAATATGTTAATGTTTTCCTATCAAATTATCGAAGAAGTAATTGTTTGAAAAATATCTTTCCAATGTGATGCTTGATGACTATGTTAATACATTATTGAAACACATGTTTGATGTTTCCATATTGGTGCTAAAGGAAAGGACTTATCTATTTCCTTTTAACAGTAACCAGTTTGGGTGGCAAACGCATGTGCTATTTCCCCATGTGAACTATGGTGTTCAATTGATTGATGTTGCCATTGATTGTAAAATTCGTATAAGCTCATATATTAGTTCGCCAATTGGTTGCTGATCAGATCTCCATTTCCTATTTTCCCACAAAATTGGGAGCGCCGTTCATATGGGAGCCTTATATGTCAGGCTATCTCTCTTAGCATAAAGTTGTAGAGACATAATAAGTTTAAGCAAACAGATCTACGCCTTGAAATAAATATACTAATATGCAGTAGAGAGAGGCATGAATTAGCACTTTGCTATATTTAGAGTGATATTATGCTAAACCAAACAGTAAATACATATTTTAAGTAGCTATGCCGCTCTGGCTAGCGCATTTGGGCACGACAAAATCCGTTTACTTGACTTATTGTGTTTAGGAAATAAACTATTAAGCTGTTAGTAAAATTTAGAGGGTATAATTTTGATAATTTTGATATATTATTAATGTAAAATTATTTTATATTATTAACTAATTATATATTATTATAAGCGGTTGAATCCATATTTTAATGTTTGTCTCTTGCATTTCTTATTTGAGCACAGATATCCCATGTTCGATTTTCACCCTTTTCCTCCCTTAAAAATAATTCTTACTTTCACTGTATTCAATAAAAAAGAATATATTATTACAAATGTGATTTTTAAGATATGTTTATTTCAACTTTTAAATATAGGGGGAATTGTGAAATAAAATTTTTTTATATAGTTAAATAAATTAGAAATTAATTTTTTTGATATCTTAATTACTTTTAAATATTTATTTAAATATATTAGAAGTAAGTTTTTAATTAAAAGATAATTTTTTTGTCAAAAAAATCTTAAATAAATGCACCCTAAAGATAGTTATTATGATAGTAATTAAATATTTTTAGTAATATGAGAATGAACAATTCAATACAATATGCTCACAATACATTAGAACTAAATTTAAATTAATGTGTTGTTGATATTGATATCAAAATGTATTAATATAAATCTAACTTTTTACACGTCACTATACGACTTGTTGCTTACAAGAATATTTTATAGACATAATTCAATATAATATGGTGGAAAATGTCATATGAGACAAGGCAACAATTAATATAGAATAATTGACACAATTACTGATTTTTAGATAAATAAGCGGATCATGCCAATTTTTTTAATCTGATAACCACCACAAATATAATTCTATCAAAAGTTATGATTATATTTTTTTGGTTGTGCAGTATCTCATATATATATATATATATATATACAAGGATGAAAAAAATTGTACGGTTCGAATATTTAACTAACCTATATAAATTAATTACAGCCATTGACGTCTACAAACAATCTTGAATATAGGTGTAGACTTCCACAAGAATACATAACTAGCGTAGCTTTCTTGTACCATAGACAATATTAATATATAAGAATCTTCAATTCTCGACCATTTGGTGTGTTAACTACAGTTAGCGTTAATCACCTAGTTATATAATTAGAGAAAAAAAAAAATTCACTACTGGAGGGGTTCCATTGAAGGGTTCAATTATAAATAAATACCAATAATAAATGACATATGGTTGGTTCCTTGGAATGCAAGTAGGATTATAGAATACGAAAATGGGAGAAAGTAGGAATTGTCTTTCTTTGAATGCAACTGGCTATACCTAGCTCTGCAATCTTAAGACTCCAATTTGCTACTCATTACTCAAACACTCAATTGAGAGAGGGAAACGAAGCACATTGCTTTCCTTTTTCTAAGTACAAACCTGATGGACAAAATTGACAGCCCAACCTTCTTCCCCCTTCGCTCCCTTTGCACTGCTATGCTCTTGTCCCAGTGACAGTGTGATGTCTTCTTTCTGGTGATGTCACGTGAATCCCACCCTCCCCTCTCACACGTACGCAAAGGGTCCCACTTCATCATTGCCTTAACCTAATTCTCCCGAAGTATGCTCTAGTCACGTGCCAAAGTCGGCTACGCACGTGTCATTAATTTATGAATGTTAGTAAGCTAAACAATATTTATTTCGTCCTCTCCCTCACTTATTTATTTATTTATTTATTTATTTTAAATATATTTTTAGTCTTTATAAATATAGGTAATTTTAATTTTATTTTTTATAATTTTTTTTTAATTTTTTATCTCTCTTTTTTTTAATAGTATATTTTAGTTCTTATTATTCTAAATTTTAGTCCAAAAAATCATTTTAAAGTATATATTTAACCTTTATAAATATTAAAAATTTTGTTTTATCTTTATAAATATTTTAATAATCTTCTTTTAATCCTTATAAATATCATTATTTAACAGTATTAACTATTAACTAACGATAGAAACCAAATATATAATATTGAAAAAAAAAAGACTAAAAGCCAAAAAAAAATTTTTTAGAACGACTAAAAATAAAACAACCTATAGTCACATGACTAAAAATATATTTATACTTTTTTTTTTTTTTGAGTTTGATTTCTTTAATAAGTACTAACGAGTATTTTTAAAGTTCACGATCTAGATGCAAGTGCCGCACTGCTTTGGGAAAGTTAGAAGCAACAGGAGCCACCCCTTTGTTTTTTTGGTGGTTAAACTTTTTAAAGTGTAAAGGCCATATCGCATTGGCTCTACCCATTGCCTTTTTGGCAGCACTATGTGATTTTGGTTTCAAGCAGGAACCAAATCTCACCATCTCATCACCTTTTAGGCATCTAACACACGCACACCCCTAAAGTGCATAGAAGCATAACATCAAACACCTAAGTTGGTTTTTATTTATTTATTTATTTTGAGATAAGCCAGCATCAATCAATAAACATGCATATATCTATCATGCAATGCGTACAGCGCCGGTACCATATCTTGTTCTCTTATTTAAATATTCATCTACTTAGATTTGGGACCAAAAGCTGATGTTTGCTCAATTTCACGCACATTCTGAAGGCGCTGTCTTTCAATTTCACAGCACCATTTCGGTTGCCTTGTTTATGTGTCCATGCTTCCCAACTCCAATAACATTCCCGTCGTAAAATATTAATACGAAAAAACATATATTTTAATTGAAATGTGGAATGTTGTAGATAAAGGGGATGATGGGGTTGTTGTGAATGATAGTAAAAAGAGCACAGACGAGCATCATGCACACATCACTATTACTATAATGTGATAAATTGATAATTATTGGGGAAGCTTGATGGCGGCTTATATTTATATGATTTGTGAAATATCTAGTGAAGTATATCTTTCCAAGCCCACGTTTTCTTTGAGTCTCTGTGATGTGAATCACGTTAACTGGGCGTCCTTCCTAGAACGGCTGCATGTGTTCATCTAACTTATAATATGTTGACAAATTTGCTGATTGTTGTTGTTACACGTAGTGCCTAGTTTTGCCGCATCAATTTGCAATAAAACTTTTTTCATTTCATTTTATTTTCGTTGGCCCACAAATATATACTTTGTTAAATAATAGATCGTACTTACCAAGGAGATGATAGTTAAGATAGCTCGCTAATTGAGGCCAAGAGGAAACAGAAAACTGCATCTGTAATTACTTGGTAATGAGTATAATTCGTTTGAAGCATCGATCTGTGCTGGATTCTTATTTTTATGGCTTTAGGGTAAGAGTCATTTAGCCTTGTAAAATAATCGTCAGCATAGCATTTTGATGCGTTTTTTCCTTTGAAAAACTTAATAACTAATAAGAACGTCTCAATAATCACATCGGTTTAATCAACGTACATATATATATTTTTCGTATATTAATATATACATCGAAGGAGAGCCATTACGCAACGGTTAGAGTTGTCGCCATGTAACATGAAGGTGATAGCAGGAAGCTCTATAATACTAAGATTTTTTTCCCAATATTAATGTGGGAAAAATTTATTAAATAGCCAGCATTTTATTATCAAAAGTTTTGTTATTAGGGTTATATAACATTATTTTTAATAGTTAAATTATAATAATTAATAATTATAATGAATAATCCTGATTATGTAATATTACTTACCTATATAAATCATAATTTATCAGCTAACGATCTTCAATGTTTACAAGCCTGTTTCTTCTTTTATTTAAGAGGTAATATTAAACGAAAGGTAAATGGTCTAGAATCTGTAGCCATCATGTTTTCTTATATGATCCTATTATATGAGTTTCCTTTATTACAGTGGGTCCTAATCCCTTGCATATATGGAAGGTTGTACCGTCGGCGTACGTTAAAATCGTGCCACTAATTTACTGGCACGACTTAACTATTACGCGGACAAACCCTAGACAGGTCCCCATCCTCAACCCCGAGATTGAACACTCAACAATATATGCATGTGCATGGAGGATATTCTAGTTGCAACCAATTAATGAACGAAGCTAGTGAAATATCTTTATAAACTGTAACTATAATTTTAAATTGCGATTTATAATTGTAATTACGGCCACAATTTTATTGTTATGATATCTTCTGGAACAGTATCAATGCAGCAATTAGAGTCGTATTATTAGCCGCATTTTCCACAATCACAGTAATTACAACACAGCTGCAATTGTGATTATAATTTTAAACCATGATTGTGACCGTAGAGTAGATGCGTAGTCTTTCATATATCATATATCACTGCCTATACATACACATTTTACCTTTCATATGCATAGGGTGTCAACCAACTGATGCTAAGTACTTTTCCCAGTCGTGTTCAGTTAATTTACAGTTTAGCTTAACCTTTTCTGAGTACATTGTCCACTGTAGTAATCAGTACCACCAGCGATTTCCCACCACGTGAAAATGGCGAGGGAGAAGTGGGGTTTTTGTGGGGTTAGGGGTTGTGGTTTCTGGGAGCAGCAAAATTGTAGGTAGTGACGAATCAGCACAAAATTAAGAAGCAAGATACACATTGAGAGGGGGTTCATGCATTTAAGTGACAGTGACAGTGACTTGGTTAGGACTTACGAGCTAGCTAGCTAGCTAGTGTGCTACCTGTCGTGACATTGTGCTACAATGGGTTGGCGTGTACATGTTCGGATTGCTTGAGATGTTGATGCTAGCTGCTAGGTAATACATTTTGCAAGTGACAAGAGTTTCCACTTTAGCTGCTCACTGAAATCTTACTTTGGAATCTAATTGTGGATCTTTTGCATGTTTACAAAGTCACGTTGACAAAATCATATATACCCACAACAACTTAACTATGGCTGATGATTCTTATTCAGTACACATATGTTGTGTTGTATTTTTTTTGCCACCAGGATTGATTAGAAGTTTTGTCCTCGAAGTTGAAGGCCACAAGCATGATTGAGAATAATACATGCATGATTGAGAGTAGTACTAGCATCACATATGCTAGCTATTTAATGCAATGTATAGCTAGGTGTCAACTTCTCAGGCCTATACCCAAGTCAACGCAGTAAACAATTCGAGTAAGGACAAGGATGCAAGTTAATTTGAGGGAAGTAATCTTTTTTAGAAATTTATAATAAAAATTTATTTCATAAACAATTCTAATAAACTAATATGTGAGGATTCTTCTTAAAATAAAAATAAAAAGACTTATCAAGCCTCGCAATATTATGCCAATTTTTACGGCATGCATGCAGTATTTTGTTAAATATTCTTTTCAAATTTTCTCACCTTTTCCCGTATAAACTTCAGCCTCGATGAGGTTTTGAGTCCCTGGCCTTTTTTGTTAAGTTTATACGACTTGTCTCTATGCATGCTCATAACTGACATGTGTCATTTTTTTTGTTGGAAAAAAAAATTGTCTGTCGCTTTTTTGTCGCAGCAAATTGCAAGTATAGACAGCGACTTTAGGGCCCATCCAACTTGTCTTCAGATCTGGAATCACAACTAACTATCACACAATAAATGTGTTGAGGTCATCTCATGCAAGTTTTAAGCTAGCCAGTAGTTTTTTTTTTTTTTTGGGGGGTCGCAAATTGCTCATATTTGTTACCTTATATATTAGCAATTGGTAGATTTAATGATACATTATTACATTTTGTGACTTGATACTTCCAAATTATAAACTGTGAAACGGTACAATTTCATTGTCTCATGACAATTTGAAGAGTACATTAATTTTAGCAAGCAGCAAAATTTCCTATACGTCGTTTAAATTTGCAGATCGATACTCAAATTTCCAGTGAACTCGATTTGCCGAACTTGTAAAGTTTCAGATTAAGAGATCAAAGAGAGAAGATGAAGCTGAGGGAGAGTTCTTGAGAGAAAAAAAAATTATTGATTGAACGAATTTTTTAATGAATAATACAAAATATGTGATCTTACACCCTAAACTCTAAACTCAACACTAAGAGACTAATTAACTATTACATTTTGAGGCCCCTTGATAGCCGGCACACAACTAATCTAACCAATTATTCTAATCGATCTTGAGTAGAATTGCCTCTAATGGGAGGCTATCTATGATTTCAACCAAAAAAAAAAAAAAAAACTCTAATCGATCTAATCCCAGTGTAATTAATTAATTCTTTTGCAATAAACTAATTCTTGTCTTTCCTATCATCACCTCTCGAACTTGGGGGTAAGGAACATGAAACTTGGAGTTTGGACCTAAACTTATCAAACAAAAGGAAGCTAAGAGTTGCTTGGTGAATGTGTCAGCATCTTGTTCGGAGGCAGGGATATTTGGTTGACATAAACCTACTTTTGCACCACTTTGCCCCTGACAAAATCCAGGTCTAGCTCAAAATGTTTGGTGCTGCTATGGAGTATGAGATTGGTTGCTAACAATACTGCACTTAAGTTGTCACAAAAAATGATGAGGGAAGAGAACAAGAGATGTGTAGCTCAAATAGGAAATTTCAACCAAGACATTGCTGCCATGCTTCGAAATTTAGGCTTAGCGCTGGATCTTGAAACGTGCTACTTTTGTTGGACAATGAAATTAGTTTTGATCCTAAGCAAACACAAGAAACCACTTATTGACTTTCCATCATCAATTTTAGACCCCAATCAGAGTCACAAAACCCGATCAATCTAAAAGTGTTGTCCTTGTGGAAATTGAGGCCATTAGTCACGGATCTTGCAAGGTATAAGTTTTTGACCACTGACCATTGCAGTAGGCATGGCTTTTGCTAACTCCATGCCTTCCTTTCTAATCAAGTCTCTAATGTAAAATTCACCTACTGATCTAGTGTTGGCCTCAATGCCTTAAAAAAAAAAAAGCATTTCACCAAGATCCTTTAAAGAAAAAATGCAATTGAACTATTTGATTAAACTTGAAATTTCTACAGTATTATCATAAGTATGTCATCTACATACACCAAGACATGCACAACGGAAGTAGGGTAGAATTTGGTGAACATAAATGAATCTAACTTTGTATTATTGAAGCCAAATTTGTGAAGTGCAGCACTTTGCAAACCAAGCCCTCGATCAAAGCCTATTTTAGGCCATATAAGGCTTTTTGGAGCTTGCAAACCTAATGAGGATTATTGGCGGTGAATGCTTCAAGTCACAACATGAAAATAGCTTCAACTAAGTCCCCATTGAGAAAGGCATTATTAAAGTCAAATAGCTTTATTTACAATTCTTTTGAAAGAGTTATAAATAACATAATTCTAATAGTGTAGGTTCAACAACAATACTAATGATTTCATCATAGTATAAGCCTTTTTTTTTTTTTTTTTATGAAAACCCTTGGCTAGCTACAAGCCTTGCTATACTTTTGAATTGTCCTATCAAAATGTCGCTTGATCTTAAAAACCCATTTGCACCCTATTGCCTTAGTATTTAATGGAGGAGAGACTAATGACTAGGTGTTATTCTTCATTAAGGCCTCATATTATTCTGTCATATCCTCTTCCAATGAGGAGAACTTAAACCTTGAGCCGCAATAAGAGGTTATGTGTTAATTAGATTAATAGAGGAACCCGTAACAGTAGTTGCATGTGAATTCAAGCTTGGTGATTCTTGATATATATACCTCGAGTTTGCACGGGATGAGTATTCATAAGACTAGATTGAGATTCAATGGTGTTAGCAACAATACATGGGAGTCTAATCTCAATGGCGGCAGTAGGTTGATCTGAATTAGTTGCACTAACAACACTAGGTAGAGAATGAGAGTTTTTAGTAGGCACATTAGGATTAATTAATGGAGTAGAATATGGAGCAATATTGGTGAGTGATATATTTATGGAAGGAGAAACCAATGGTATAAGGACTGAGTTTGTGGTAGGTGGTGAGGTGGGGATTTTCTCAGAGAATAATTGTAAGCTTCAACACCCTTCAAAACCTAATAAGTGGTTTGAGATATACCTAGCTAAAGATTTTGATGGATAATAAATCAATCATTAATAAAATCTTTCGTGAGGACTAATGGTTTGTTCAAGTGTTTGTTTTTATTAGCACAAGATCACGCTAAACACTCGTTGAAGAGAATTAGATCATACAATATTTCATTTTTAAACAAATTCTTTAAAGGTTTTTATATATTTCGTATATAATCTTAAAGAAAGAACATTTTTTTTACCAGAAAATCTAAGGTCTAAAAAATATATTCTATCACAAAAAGTGTATGAGAAGCATCATAAGGATATTCCTAAAACATCATAAGGATATCAAGTCATCAAAAGGATCACAAGCACATCAAAAGAATGATCTATCCAAAAGACTTGACCAAAAGGGTGATTTTCAGAAAGTTGATCTACGTGAAGAAGACCTCACTATTAGAACTTGTTTTGCATGATTTATTGATCTTTTCTAAATGTCAAACTTGACAAGACAGAGATCTAAAAGGAGCAATGACACTTTGAAAACATAGTGGACCAAAATGGCTAGTTTTTCTCTTTGATGATATACTTACTTGTTGAGAAAAAAATTAACCTATTTCTCTCTCTGGTCTAAGACCAGTGGATCTAAACAGCTTTAGACTTAAGATCTAAATTCTCAATGGCTAGATTTTGAAGTCTATATAAATCTTGAAGACAAAGAAGAAGTAGTTGGAATTTTACTTATTGAAAAATCCAAAAGGAGCCTCCATCTTTTTCAACTTTCTGATCAACCAGGAAGTCACTTTCTAAAGCTTCTTAAGAGAAAATATTCTCATTTATTTGTAATAGCAAATTCTCTCTTAGTAAGATTTGTGAGAAGTCACTCCACATTGTATTTAAAGAAGAGCTCCAAAAAGAAGGCACTTAAGAAGAAGGCCACGATGGCAATGTAGGAGGATCTGGATAAAGAACAAGAGGGTGCTGATTCTTAAGAAGAAGAGGAAATAGTTACAAATTTCTACTTCATGGCAGATATAGTTTTTGAAAAAAAAGCTAAGGTAACTTTTCTTGAAATAGAACCTTCATATGATGAGCTTTAGAAAGCTTATGATGAACTTCTGGATGACTCTCAAATGCTTTCTTCTCATTATGCTTCTTTAAAGAAAATTTTTCAAAAATTGTCCATGGAATTTAAAAACCTTGAGTCAAAAAATGAGAAGCTAAAGCATGAAAAAGATATGCTTTTAAAAGAAAACACCCTTCTCTAGAAGGACGTTGATGCCTTAAAAGCTGAAGTTTCTGAATCTACTCAAAAAACTTCTTTTGATGTTTCTGAACTTTAAAAAATTGTTAAGCTTCTCAAATCTAATCTCAAATATGATCTTGAGAAGATGGTGAATGGCTCCAAGAATCTTCACTTGATGCTTGATAGTCAAAGACCATATTTTTAAAAATTGGGACTTGGGTATGACAAGGAAGAGAATGAGAAACTATCCAAGAGCTCTCTAGGCAAAGTTCCTACTTGTATTTATTACTTTAAGAAGGGACACTCTTCTAAGAAGTGCTTTTCAAGGAGAAAAGAAAAACCCTAAAAAGGTAACTAACTCAAAAGGACCTAAGAATATGTGGGTACCTAAGGTAAAGGTTGGTTTTGATGTAGATGTGTTTTAAATCATCTCATCAAAAGGAGATGAAATGGTATTTGGACAGTGGTTATTCCAGACACATGACTGAAAACATATCTTGGTTCAGAAACCTCAAATCTAAAGAGGGAGGAGTTATGAAATTTGCTAATGGAATCAAGTCAAAGATAATTGGTATAGGTAATGTTGGTAAGAACAACTCTAACTTGATTACTGATATTATGTTGATTGAAGGATTAACTCACAACCTTCTGAGCATTAGTCAGTTCTGTGATTAAGGCTATAAAGTTGTGTTTGAACCCTCTTGATGCATCATAAAGGACTCCACATAAGATAAGATCATTCTTACTGCTAAAAGGCATGATAACACTTATGTATTATATCTAGATGACCTTTTAGATCAGAATGTAAAATACTTAACATCCTTTGTGAATGAAAATTGGATGTGGCACAAAAAACTTGGTCACACTTATATCAGATTAATCTCCGAGATTTCTCAAAAACAGCTTATTATGGGTTTACCCAAGATTAACTTTGACAATGACTCAACCTGTGAGTTCTACCAAAGGGATAAATAGACCAAGATTAGCCTTGACAATGACTCAACCTGTGAGTTCTTTCAACTATATGATCACTTGATCTTTTACATCTTGATCTTTTTGGACTAACTAGAATTACCAATTCGGGTGATAAGAAATATGGTCTGGTCATAGTAGATGACTTTTCCAGATTTACATGTGTTATATTCCTTGTCCATAAGGATAAAGCTTATGAGGCATTTAAAGTGTTTTAAAAAAGAGTTCAAAATAAAAAAGGTTTCTGTATCTCATCCATCATATTAAATTATGGTAGTGAGTTTGAAAACTCCATCATATTAAATTATCGTAGTGAGTTTGAAAACTATGTTTTTGAAAGCTTTTGTAACGAAAATGACATTTCTCATAATTTCTCTTCTCCTAGAACTCCTCAACAAAATGAGGTTATTGAAAGGAAGAACAGATCTTTGCAAAAATTAGCTAGAACCATGCTTTTGGAAAGTGGCTTATCAAAAGATTTTTGGGCAGAAGCAGTTAACACTACCTACTACATTCAAAATTGTATTTTCTTAAGGCTAATAATAAAAAAGACCACCTATGAATTATGGAAAGAAAGGAAACCTAACATATCTTATTTCCATATATTTGGTTTTGAATGTTTTATACTCAACACAAAGGAAAAGCTATCAAAGTTTGATCCTAGTGTATTCCTAAGATATTCTTCTGCGTCTAAATCTTACAGCGTATACAATAAGAGAACTCAAGTTGTGGAGGAAATAATTCATATTACTTTTAAAGAAAAGAAAAAGGATACGAATCAAAATAGCCATGATCTGGAAGAGGACATGGAGCATCTATCTCTAAACAATGGTTTTTAGAATCAATAATCTCTTTAGATAGCTGCAAGAGAAAATAATGAAGATATGGCTACCGATTCTAAACCTTCCCACCCTCAGCATGTTTTTGATATAATCCAGAAGATTTAGAAGGATCCCCTATAAAGAGAAGATACAGTGGTACAAGAGATTTGAGAGTTGTCTCTCAAAATCAAATCATTGATAAACCCTCTCAAGAAATTAGAATTAGATCCTCTTTCCAAACAGAATCAAACATGGCTTTGATTTCTAAAATATAACCTAAATATATTGATGAAGCTTTTCAAGATCAAAGTTGGATAGAAGCCATGCAAGAGGAGCTCAACCAATTTGAAAAGAGCAAGGTCTGAACACTAGTTCTATTGCTTAAAGGACATTTTGTCATTGGCACAAGATGGGTGTTCAAAAACAAGTTGGATGAAATGGAAAGGTGGTTAGAAATAAGGCAAGGCTAGTTGCTCAAGAATATAATCACCAAGAAGGAATTGATTATGATGAGACATTTGCTCCTATTACAAGACTAGAAGCCATCAGAATGCTGCTTGCTTTTGCAGCATACAAAGGTTTTGTTCTCTATCAGATGGATGTTAAATATGCTTTTCTTAATGGTTTTATTTCTGAAGAAGTATATGTTAAACAACCCCTTAGGTTTGAAAATAAAACATTTCCTCATCATGTTTTTAAGCTGCCAAAAGCTTTATGTGGTCTGAAACAAGCTCCAAGAGCTTGATATGAAAGACTTAGCTCTTTTATGCTTAAAAATGGTTTTGAGAAAGGAAAAGTTGATAAACCTTATTTATCATGCATGAGAAAATTGATTTTCTTATTGTTCAGATTTATGTAGATGATATTATTTTTGGTGCTACTAATCAAAATCTGTGCAAGAGTTTTTCTTAGCTTATGCAATGAGAATTTGAGATGAGCATGACGGGAGAGCTCAAATACTTTCTGGGTTTGCAAATTAAGCAATAGAAAGATAAGATCCTCATTCATTAAGGAAAATATGCTAAGGATCTGTTCAAGAGGTTTGATATGGACAAAGCTAAGAGCATTAGCACTCCCATGCATTCTTCTCAAGTTCTGGAACATGATGAGGAAGAAGATAAAGTCTCTGATAAACTTTACCAATGTATGATTACTTCACTACTCCATCTCATAGCTAGTAAACCTGACATACAATTAAGTGTAGGCATTTGTGCTAGATTTCAATTTAACCCAAAGCAATTACACTTAAATGTTGTCAAGAGAGTTCTGAGATATTTAGTAAGTAATACTAATCTTGGTCTTTGGTATGAGAAAGGTACTTTCTGTGATGTTACTAGTTATTATGATGCTAATTTTGCTAGAGACAGAGTTAAGAGAAAAAGTACAAGTGGTTGCTGCTATTTTTTGGAAAATTGTTGATAACATGATCAAGCAAGAAGCAAAACACAATTGCTTTCTCAACTGTTGAAGCTGAATATGTTTCTATAGCAAATTGCTATGCACAAATTTTGTGGATTAAGCATCAGTTGCAAGATTTCAACTTGCAGTATACCAAAATTCCTATTTTATGTGATAACACTAGTGCTATTAGCCTTGCTAAAAATCTCATTTAGCATTGCAGATCAAATCATATAGATATTAAGCATCATTTTATAAGAGATCATGTTCAAAAAGGAGATACTGAACAAAGTTTTGTAAATACAAAATATCCAATAGCTGATATATTTACAAAACCTCTAGCTGAAGATCATTTCTGCTATATTAAGAACCTTCTGAATATGATTAGTTTTTGGTCATGCATTCATAACACATGGATCCAATCCCCCTAAGCCTCTAAGAGAGCTTAAGGATAAGATTGCAATAGCCAAGTATGTTTCCCTTCTAAAGAAGGCATCTTAAGAGTTGTTCAGAAAGTTCAATTCAGAATGGTCTTTAGAATGTGTTCAGAAAGTTGTGTTCAAAATGATGATTCAGAAAAGGTAATTAGCAAGGTGCTAATGAAGTCTTCAGCTTTCAAGTTCAGAAAGATGTTTTCCTTCAAAAAGTTGACTTAAGCTTCTGATAAGAAAGATGAATGTGAAGAGTCAAGGTAGTTTTGAAACGTGGGTGACTCAAGTAACTTCCTACGTTGCCACCTTCAATGAAGCAGGAAAGCCAAAATCTATTCTTACACAAAATGCCATTGTTTTAGCCTCAAAACTTTTCATATTTCCATGACCCTTGGTTATTTCTTTTAACCAATGAATTCATTTACTTACTTTGAAACCCCTTTTCTCTCAAGTTGCTGAAACCCTTTACACACTATTCAAACACTGCTCATCTTCCGTCAAAGATTCAAATTTTAAACACTTCTCTACCTTTGCCTTCTACTTACTTAAACACATTCCTTTTTCCATTCAAGCTTTAACATTTTGTATCCTCTCAATGGTTGACAAAGGTCATCAAAGTGTTTCCTGTATATTTGAGGATGATGAAATACAAGCCAACTTTCAGAACAACTTCTTTAGGAGACCTATTACTAGAGGAAGAAGTTTTTACTTAGAGAACTTCACCTCTCTTCCAGAAGTCTTCAATGTCTTTGAGTGTCAGGGTTGCGGAGATTTTTTGAGGATCTCATAAGATATATTTACATAGGAGTTGTCCCTACCTTCTATAGTACCTTGAATGCCTTGAACAAGGACAACACTTCACTTAGAAGAATAGTGAAGAGTTTTGAACTTCAAGTTTTGCCTTTTAATATCATAGAAATCACCAACACACCTAACAATGGTAATCTATGTCATTGTGGAGAAAATTAGTGGGAGGAAGTTGGTGTTACCAAAGAAGATGTAGCATAAACTCTCACAGGAAAAAGAAGTACGAGAGTAAGAGATATTCGAACATCTCATTTACTCACTCCTGTTATGGATGTTTATTTTGTCGTTCAATACACCATGTTACTAAGGAATGACAACACAAATGTAATGAGTGAGATAGATCAAATGGTCATGTTCTATCTCATGACTAGTAGAAGGATCAATCTAGTGAGATTGATTCTTGATTTTATCATTTCTGTTGTTGGTGTTGAAAGGAGAAGACATGCTATTTTGTCCTATGGCATGTTTCTGATAAAGGTCTTCATCAAGCCATGACTTTATTTGGATAGTGAAAGGTGTGACTAGAAGAGATCAACCACCATAATGAAGGCCTTCTCTGCTTTGGGATTGAAACCTTAGGTTTAGGAAAAGTAGAAGGACAAAGAGAATGAAAAAAAGAAAGTTGTTGCTACTGGGGTGCTTAGTACCAAGAGGGCAAAGTCTAAGCCTTTTGAGGAAGGTAAGAAAAAGAAGACAAGAGGAGAAAAAAGCCTCTTTCCTATTCTAGAGGAGAGAAAAAGAAGCAAGTGAAGCCTGTTGAGGAATCTTTTTCTTCAAAGGTTGGTGATGAGGTTTCTGTCATTGCTGCAGAACCCATTAGTGTGGTTGACACTACCACAACTCCTGCTGCCCCTCATGCTCCTCGTGCTGCCAAACTTACTAAAAGAGGGATTATATTAAGGGAACCTACACTAGAAGAACCAACACCCAAAGAGGTTCCAATGGCAAAAGGAAAAACAAGCTAAAAGAAGCTCCTGTTGCTCCCTCAAGAGATTCAACTCCCTCACTAATCAGAAGAACAAGAAGGGAAGCAGAAGAAAATAAGTTGAGAGAAGAAGCTTGGCTTTAGAAACAAAGAAATAGAGCAACTAGAATTGGAGCGTTTGAGTAAAGGAGTTCCCCTATCTCTTAGGAGGTAGAACACCATTTCTTTTTTTTATGGTTATTGAAGATCAGAACCCTCTTGTTGAGATGAGAAAGGTTGTGCTAACTTCTGAATAATAAGTTGCACAAAATGAGTCTTCTCATCCAATTCTTCCCCTGATTCTTATCAATTAAGAAAGAACCCTTGTTAGGGTTAAAGAGATTAATTATAGAGGAAAGGGTTGAGGAAAGAGTGGAGCTTGCTAGTGTAAAAAAATCAATAGAACCATGGATTGCTCCTACTCAAGAAGTTGCACCTTTCTTTACCTCGCTCAGACCATCCTGCCTCCTTCTCAATGTGATCCTGCTACTCCTACCACTGCCAACACTCTCCTGCTGTATTTCAAATTTTTGCATCTTAATTATTCTCATTCCATAATTTTATTCTCCCTATTTCTGCATTGCCACACTCACCACCAGCCTCATTCAAGAAAAGATGACCCTGCTACCTCACAACTTAGCTGCCATGATGATATTGCCTCCTCACCCTCCTACCGCTATTCCTTCTCCATGCCTTTGTGATAGTTGCCGCAAAATATTCCTCTTCCCAGCGTGACCCCCTTTCTCGGCCAACTTTCACTAAGGGCTAAGATTGTATTCCAAGTTTTTGTAGTTTGATTTTTTCACTCATTAATTTCATTTTCCCTCTTTTTGCACTGCCACAAGCTTCTTTGCACCTTCTTAATCACCTTTAGTCCATTTTTTTTTTTAAATTGTCAAATTACATGCTTGATAGAGGGATGGATGGCTTATCATGGTGGGATTGTGAAGTAAAGATATATGGTCTTACATAGGATGATAGTGTCATAACACCAAGCATTAAGCAACCTTTAGCTGATCAATATTTCACATAAAACTCGTATAGGAACAATACCTCTCACAAATTTTCACACTCTTTTATAGAGCATACAAAAACCTTTTTTCCTCATAATATCTAACTCTAGAAATAAAAAACGAGAAAGAAACTTTGAGTTGAGAAAAATAAATGAGTAAATAAGTAATTACGATATTCTCATAGAAGGGAGTGCTTGAATTATGCCTTCTTCCTCTTCAATGGTGGCTTCTTCAATTGATTTGAACCATAATCATTGTTCTTTGTCATACTTGCTTAGCCTTTGTTGAAAGGTGGCCAAGAAGATGGGGTCATAGTGATGGGAGAAGAAATATTTGGTGGTGACTAAGTTGCGAGCCAGCGGGGTTGTATTGTTGCGTGCAAGACTGGTGGTGCACTAGTGGTACATGTAGCAGTTCAAAAATAAGGAGAATGAAATTGTGGAATGAAAATAATTGAGATGTAAAAACTTGAAATATAATCTAAACTGTTGATATGTATGAAGCTTAAGAGCTAATAATGAATGGGTCCATCATGAACCTAAACATTCTGTCCTAATGTTAAAAGCAACTTGCTTGAGGTGGAGTGCAATATTTATATAAATTTGGGGTAGAGTGCAATATTTACACAAGTTTGAGGTTTAGTGATATATCTTGAAATCTCAAGGGTTGTAATTGTTAACTACCCTAAAATAATTAAGTAAAATTGTAATTTTTTTTTTCTTATTTTCATTTTTTTTTTGGTGTTGTTGCATTCATTCTCTACTGTAAATTAGTAGAGGATTGCATCCATTGGAAATTGTTCATTGCTAATTTGCGTTTTTCTTGTAGTATTAAATTAACATCGTATCGGAGTTAAGCTCATGTATATAATTAAAATTTAAAATCCTTTTATCTAATTAAATGTCTAAATGCTATAATAGATAATATACTATATATATGTATATCTCTCTTGAGTTTTGATTATTACATGTTCATTTTATTTTACATATTGTGACCTATTTAATTTTTTAGAAAAGAATAAAAATTAAAAGAAAAGAATAAAAGTTAAAAAGATATATATTATTTTTTCGTAATGTTAACTATTAAGTATTGACTTCTCCTAACAAAAAGGTCTAGCTTGTAACACCCTCCCAAGCATGGTACTATGCTTAAGTCATAATACCTCATCTAGGAGTTATTACTGTCACTTAATCGAACCTTGTCTAGAAGCAACCTTCGGCCACCTTCAATCTTACTAGTCAACTCTGCCTCGGAGGGCCTCCTTTGAAACTTCTGAACTATCTGGAGATAACATGGAAATGAAGATAGGAGTGAGAATTATAAATTCTCAGTAGGATTCATTCATTGTCATACATAATGTCATCGTTATCATCTCCGGTTGCTTCGATTTTTTTTTTTATAAAAAGGATGAACATGTTATACAAGTTTTTTAATTTTACAGTTCGAAAACATACTATCCGAAGCAAAGTTCATTTTATTCATACACTTGTAATTTGGGTAAGCCAATACAAAATCAATTCATGAATTATACTATGAATAATAACTGAAACATATTAACTTATAATAGCACATATATACTGAAAACATAAAATCTGCACACGCCTTTACTTGTACTTGGATTTTATGCAGAATACACATATTCTTCCTTTATCTTTCTTTACCTGTTACACATATCCTCGAGTACGATCGCCATGTCATACTCCATTGGGGTGTGATCGCCATGTCACACTCCTTAGGGATATGTCCATCCTGCCATGTCCCAGAGTATGATCGCCATGTCATATTCCATCGGGATGTGATCGCCATGTCATATTCCTTAGGGTATGGAATCATCATGCCACATTCCAGAGTATGATCGCCATATCATACCCCATCAGAGCGTAATG
The DNA here is from genome assembly GCA_031439585.1 of Pterocarpus macrocarpus. Classification (NCBI taxonomy): domain Eukaryota; kingdom Viridiplantae; phylum Streptophyta; class Magnoliopsida; order Fabales; family Fabaceae; genus Pterocarpus; species Pterocarpus macrocarpus. The sequence goes on along the minus strand of CM062513.1, from coordinate 27,139,345 downwards.
GCCATGTCACAATCCTTAGGAATATAGGACCTCCATCATATCCTTTATCATGAATATTTATATGCCACCATAAATTTTCGGTACTTACACTAGCTGGGTCATGCCATGCCTCATGTAAGCCCTATCCCCTATACTCACACTAGCTGGGTCGATGCCATGCCTCATGTGAGTGAGATTCTTGCATATGCTTTAATCTTTATTCTTTACTGCCCTTGGATAGTCTGATCTAGGAGTGAGCTTGTCAGCTCAACTCGTGACCATCGTCACACAGTACTGACCCGCAAGGGGACCCAAGTGCCTCTAGACTTGGAAGGATCTCATTTTAGCCATGTGCCTCTAAATTGAAGGGATCTCTTCTGGTCACGTGCCTCAAGAATAGAGGGATCTCAGCTGATCACTTGCCTTCAATGGAGAAGGATCTCATCTGACCACGTGTCTCTAAAGTAGAGGGATCTCATAGTTTTATACTGCCTTCACAGGGAGGGATTCAAAGTGCAATAGCCTCCAAGTGAAGGGACCCACATCTTAATATATTCATATCCTTTCATTCTCGTATATAATCATGCATAGACATGCTGAATGTACTCATATATATGCTTCATCATTTACTTTTCATATCCTTTCATATCATACTTAATTCATTCTTGCATATAGAATTTCCACATACATATTCTTAATACATAAATGCTCATAACCTTCTTACAATTTTGCCGAAAATTCGGCAGCATAATGGAATGTGTCCGTTTCCCCATGAATAGTGCCAGTACTCAGTCAACCAATTTTACAGAAAATTCACAACACATCATTCACAATTCAACATCAATGGCATAGGAACATGAGTTTCATTCACAATTCAACATCAATTTCATAGGAACATGAGGTGCCTTTAAAGCATAGTGTGCTATTTAACTCATCTGGACCTAAATTTTGGATATGTTAGAGTGTTATGTGTCTATTTTCTAACCTCTTTGGTCCATCTTATTTTGATTTATATAGCTCAAGTTATTTAGGTTTTATCCCGGCTTGCCCTGTAGCTGGCCAGAATTACACACTTAAAAGTAAAAATCCACTAAAAATCGAAAACTGATTCAAATCATACGAAATTGGTCTCATATTAAAGATAACAAGATAACCTTTTATTTTCACAAAGCCCCATTCCATTTGACTTAGTAAGACTTGAGTTATAAGCCCTGAAATCTGATCTTCCTGAACTACCCTGTTTTGGCCCGGTTTGGACATAGGGCAACTTTCTCAAACCACTAGGAGCAAACGAGACCCTATTCTAAAATTTTTATGGGATATTCTCCTATGTGTAAGCTTTTTAACAAAGTTGGTTTCATTCAATTCCAAATAGTATAGGGAGAGTTTTGCCTTGAACAGGCCAGTCTGCCCAAAATCAAACTCAAAAACCTAGGTTGAACTTCCAAAATTCATATCTCGCTCAATACTAATCCAATGGCCTTATATGATATATGTATGGAAAGCCCTGAATGTCTAGTTTCATATAAAAATGGTTTCATCAAATTCAAATGGTAGTAGGCGGAGCCATACACTCCGTCGTACAGACTGCCTAGGGTTTCTCACCTAGACAGCATCCTAATTCTCCACTTCTTCTAGTTTTCTTCTTCTAACTTTAATTCCAACTCAAGATTTCATGTTAATCCGACCATAAACCATCAAATACATCCAATATATCATCAAATAACTGAAGAAGAGTGAAATTTCATGCAGCCACAGTTCAGAGAAATTAAGAACAGAAATGGAATCCTACCTCAAATTGATGTAGAAACTAGCTAGATTTGAGTTTTTTGGTGGAAGACGTGGGTGGAGCTTGGAGATTTGAGGAAGAGGAAGTGAGGAGGAAGACGAATGAAGGGAAAGAAGCCAGCTGAAGGGGGAGCACGAAAATGAGGGAGTTGGAGGTGGTTTTGGAGTCTTAAAGCATGACAAGTGAGTGGTGATTGGTGGAGATACTTGGACAAGGTGTACATTGAGCCAAGTTTCTCCACCTTTGACAGCCACTTGGTGCCACTTTAAGTGGGGAATGGTGACTGAATTTTTAGCCACCCTTTCTAGGGTTTCTAATGTAGAATTCTATCATTAGATTACGGTGGTTTAAAATACCGAATCTCTACCGATTTCCTTCAAACCGGCAAAACGATCCCGAAGAATTTTGTGAGGTTTTCTATGTTTCTATTCTAATTATTTCTAATTCTAATATCTTTAATTAACATCTAATTAACTCTTGATTAACCTTTAATTAATTTCTAATTAATCTTAAAGATTCAATAAAATCGAATAAATCGATTAACAGTATAAATTAAACGTTTTGCAAGTTGAGGGCCTTTCTATTTTCTATTTTTCATGGCTAATGGCATTTTCGTAATTATGGGCAAGTCTAGGGGCATTCCATGTCATTTCACATATGGATACCTCCGTAGTTCAATCAGCCGAGGTTTAGTTTTCTACGTTTTCGCTACGTGCTTCTGCTTCGCTTAAAACCTTATTCTGCCAATTCTATTGATCTAAGGACCTAAATGTTATTTTCTAAAAAGTTCAGGGGCAAGGTTGTGAATAACAAAAGTTTGCCCAATGACATTTTTATTATTTCCTATTACATTATATGGGGATGTTACATAGCTCGGCCCCTGTACTCAATACTTGCAATCTAAGAAGAAGTGAAGGAAGATTTACTTCGAAAGTTCATTTTTCTTCATATGCTACCCTTAGGTTTGCACGTCTATTGTTCGCTTTTCATTAATTAAATTTTAACTATTAAGAAATAATATTTTAAATGTAAATTGTTAAACAAATTGAATATTTAAAAATAATTCCTTAATTAATTACTTTTATTTAGATAATTCTATGATTAAAAATAAAAAATATGAATGATGTGCCTATTATTATTCTAATTATGAGTAAAGGCCCTCCTAGATGCACGAAATAATATAAGGTTTAATAGTATAAAGCATGATAGTATTATATAAGCTATATATTCTATAACACTTATAATAGACCTTTAAATTGGTGTCTGGCAAAAATATCATCAGACAAAATAGTTCTTGATAAATGAAAACTCCCAGCATATAGTCTTTGAGAATTAAAAATATCATACATATGGATAATTTTTAGAGATAAATTAGTTCTTGAAATGCTTTCTACCAAATACATTTGTACCTACAAAGGACTAATTTGACTAATATTTTTAATTCTCAAGAATTATTATGAAATTTTATTTCTTGGAAATGAATTTGTCTGATAACATCTTCATCAAGAACAATGTGTTTGGGCCGGGGGGGGGGGGGTTTATATCTCCTCTTGAAAATTCATAAGTAGTTACGAGATTATATCATCGCTAAATAAAGTAGTGACGGAATATGGGACATAATGAAAGTTGTTGCTATATAATTAGCAACGAAATTGTCGCTAAATAAAGACTGAATTGTCTACCAGTAAATGTAAGCAAATTTTCGCTCTCAAAATTTTATGTTTCCAGTCCTATATTAATTTTAGAAGTAAAATTAATTTTTTGAGAAAATGTAAATTTTAGTCGGAAAAAATTGTATATCTTATTTATTGCTATGAATTTTTTTCATTGTAAACTAAAAGAATAATTTTTCGATATGAGTTCTAGATGTTTTTATAACATGCAAACATATAAACTTCTACATTATCAATAATAACTCAAACAACCGCATAATACTGATTAAACAAAAGTACACAAATGATTCAAATAGTACAATATCCCAACATTGTTCATCTAAATTTAATTAGTTTAACATAAATAAAAACGGTCTCATTTAATGGTATTCAAAGGATAAAACTAAAATAAAATGTCTACATCTAGGTAATATCTACGTTTACCTTCGGAAAATGGTAGTGGATGTTGTGAAGTCCTCAAGTCCAACTTTTGCATAAAGTTACGCATCATCATCTCCTCAGAATCGAGAAACCTGCCATTAAATTGGTTCAAATTCTGCCTTGGCTCTGCAATTTTCTTGCTCTTTTCTTGCAACTCAACATTCGAAGCTACAACAAAGCTAGTAAGGGCTTCATACTAAGGAGCTGAAGTACACTTGTGAAAACCAGGAGAGAGAAGGAAATTAAGTACTTGTTTCAAAATCCAAACCATATACACATCTGTTTTTGTTTAACTCGACCAACACGATAACTTCTAAGTACATGGTATTATCACATCCTAAAGACCGGAGACCCAGTCTCAGTTGACTATATATAATTATTTTATCTTATCCAAAATTTGTTCTGCAATCATATAAGTTTATATTATTATTATTATTGATTTTGAAGCAGGCAATTAATTTTTATCCTGTTTAAGATAAAAATCTTATAAAATTTTATCGGACTTCATGAGATAATATTATATATACTCATTAAATAAAAATAAATACATCACATAATTTCATTTTGTCATATATTAGACTAACTATAAAATAAAATATATTATATAATATAAACTTATACTTTCAAATCTTATACTCCCTTTGGTTTAAAATAACCATCATCTTGGTCATTTGTATGGATATTAAGGAATTTAAACTAAGAATTGATTATAAAAGTACTTATTAAAATATCTTTATTTGATAATTAATTTATTATATTAATATTTTATTATTTATTATACTTAGAATTGTGTGAAGAGTAAAATAAAAAAATTTATTATAAATATTTTATTAAAATATAAAAATAACAAATAATATAAACCTAAACTTTTTAATCAAAGCGACAATTATTTTAGATCAGAGAAAATATAATACAGTGAATAAAGCCAAAAATGGTCTAAGTTCGGCTTGTCCCTTGTGGTTTGAATTTAAAATCACTGTCCAACCTTTTAAGTTTGACTTTATTACTTATGCTTCTTTAGTCCTTTTTTTGGGGCCATTTGCCCTTGGCGAGTTTTGTAATTAAGCACGAGAACGAAAAAAAGAAAAACAACGTGCATGAAGCCCGCGTGGCTAATTCCGTTAGTACAAAACCTCCTTATGATATCTTCAAGTTAAATTAATCTTGATAATGATTGCACTTTGCAATGAAATACATGGATGATTATGTATGGTTACACTTGTCCCTCAATTTGAACTTGACTCTTGCATGAACTTTTCACCTAAACTTAATTTAAATTTGGAAAAAAAAAAGTACAATTACACAATGGAAAATTATTGCATTTGCATTTATTACTTAAACTCAGTAATGATGCGCTGAGAAATGTTATTCCACCAACTCAAAAGAACCCTTATTTTTGTTAAATTCAATTCGACTTTCTTGGGTTTAATTTTGTCAATAAGAAACACACCAATATTCAACTTGTTAGAATTTTTTGGATTTGGGCTTCTATTCATTAGTAGATTTTTTGGTTTAATAAAAATAGGTTAAATAGATTGTTAGAATTTTCTGGATTTGGGTTTCAATTGATTGGTGGACTTTTTGATTGTTGTCTCCTTAGAACTCAAGAACACAGAGGTACAAGCCTACAGTACAACCTCATAACTATAAATCCAAGACTCAGATTCCATTAAAAATCAAAGATATTGATTCAATTCAACAAGAATTTCCAAACAACAAAAGTCCCACGCTCGACCTCTCATTTAGAGAAGTTTTCAAATCACAGAAAAATTCATTCGATCCAAACAAGATACATTCAAGATCGAAAATAACAATTTTGCAAAGCCTAATTCCTATTCCAAATCAATTTAGAAAATTTTTCAAATTAATTTAAGAGAAATCCTCAATTTAAACCAATTTCAAAACTTTCTTAAATTGGATTCTAATCCCAATATAACCTGCTTTGATACCACATGTAAAATTTTACCGTATATACTAGGAATTTAGAACACCAATATAATAGAAATATAGGTCAATAAAAATACGTATTTGTCAGATCCATATTATCGAGGAACATCATATGTAAATTCTGTTATAAAGACAAAACATATACACATGTGTGCATCAGGTACAAAAAAACCCACTCTATTTCCTTCTCTTTCAGAGGGTCACATCGATGGAGCAGTAGCCGTCAAAAGTGTCAAAACTAGAGTGGGGATCTTGCCCATATTATGGATATATATAGTATCCTAATTCCATCCATCAAAGACCTAGGTTACCTTGGACCTCTACATGCTCTAGCATACTTATCATTGAACCCAAGCCCAATAATACATGATGAATTACAAACTCATAATGGATCACTTAATAATTACATAGGTTTCTAGTTAATAATCAAGCTATCTATTCAACCTATTTTTATTAAACCAAAAGGTCCACTAATTAATGGAAGCCCAAATCTAGAAAATTCTAATATTCTTCCACTTGGGCAATATTGATTGGACTTTATTCAGTTTTCTAAAACAGTTTGAAAATGACTCGAGTTAAACAACTGTGGTCACAAACTATAGCCTGAAAAATAATTCACCATAAATCAGATCACTCCGGTCAACACGGTTATCAACTAAGAACCATAGCCGAATGATAGATTATAAAGTATCTAGTTTCCTCATGACCACATAACCAATAACCTTATCAACAATGATCAACAACTATGAGTGTGCAAGGTTTAGATATACACATCATAGCATTACAATAACGCGAGCACTCAAAGTGATCCTCAATATTGCTGTTTATGGATCCTCATTGTGTCTTAAAAAAAAAAAAACACAATCAATCTCCCCAAAAGGAGATCACATATTTTTCACAAAACACCAATGTCTTCCCAAGAAAACATCATATCTTGAGACATACAAATGGTATCAAAACCAAGTTTATAATATGTGCATATATTTATCAAGAGATTATATAAGCCCAATGTAATCAAATGAACAATACAACTCTCATTACCTAAGTACATCAAAAGACCTTACAAGATCCATATTCTTAATATGTTTCATAAACACTATAGGTCTAAGTCCTTTAGTTAGGGGTTCAAGAAGCACCTCCTCAATGCTAATATACTTATGAGGGCCCCTTGTACAATTCTAGTGCAATCACAATCTCATCAGATTTTATTGACCAATCACATTAAAACACATAAACCACCAATGTTTAAAAATGCAATTTCAATAACGCTATCATACCTCCACTGTTAAATGATATTAACAGCAACAAAACATAGCCATCATAACTCAAACTAACAAGGATTTTCAGAATTATATATATAGCATGGAAATAGAACAAAACAATTGGCTCCCACCAACCTTATGCAATTACAAGAATATGATTAATTTTCAGCATAACCATATTTTTCATGGAAGGTTAGGTATATGATTGTACAATCACATGTGGGCAGAATGCACAACATAGACTATAGCTCCTACTCATTGAAACAATCAACATTTTCTTCAAGAAAAAAATCTGCTTAAATACGAATTCAAGCATAGTTTCATGGACAAAACTTACATATCCATCATGCCCAAAGACCATTGCTATATACAATTTCTATCCTTTCAAGAAGCTAGCCAAGTTTGCAATATTATAGTTTAATTACTTTATTAAGGGAAAACATGACATGAAGTTGAAAATAAATACTATCAACCTTTAGTTGATCCAATGGACAACATTCAGTGACAACTGTCACCACAACAGGGATTTAAAACATGAATATAAATTTGCCTATGGGTGGAGAATATATCATACACAACAGTCTTAGAAAATTTAACACCTATGGGTAGAAGAATTTTTACCATCAAATAATCCCAAATTTTCATGTTATTTGAACCAACTCATACATAACCACATGTGCGTAGGTAAATGCACTAATTAGTCTAAACAACAAAACCATCCCTAAAGCAACAAGTAGCTCTACTAACTTCATGAATAAGTCACTATGATGATAAACATCCAAATCAATAATGGCTACAAAACAAGGATGACAATTCAGTCTATTAAACCATTTTCAACTTTCATAGATGAATTTTCCTAAAATATGTTTTTCATAAAAACACACTATGAAGTACTCTTCATAAAGTCACATCACTCAAATAGTGAACACTAATTTGCACAAAAGTGAACTTTAACATATATACCATGCAAATCAAAATAATGAGCATTAGATTATAATTTAATTAATACAGAGAGCTAATAAGTCAATTAGACCAAGGTTGAGAGCACTTGGCAATTTCTATGAATTATTCCATTAGCTTAATAAACAAACTACCTTGCAATCCATCATTTAGTATGCTAACTAATCACCCACACCAATTATTTATTCATGCTCTCCAAAATTATATTATGACAATAAGACGACTTTCCTTCTCTATGCACTTAATAAACAATCAAGTGCTGTAAAAATAATGATAATTAATAATTATCATAACATTTCTCATAAAAGAATTTTGTCAAAAGAAATAGAATATTATATCGTGTAGCGGAAATTGTGGTATAAATTAAATTTCATTCAATTAAGTCAAATATCAGGCACAATTGCCCCTTAATTCATGCATAAATTAATGCAAATTAATGATGACTATTACAACTCTCACCTTGAAGTATGAATTCCAACATTAGTAAATTTCCCTTTTAAGAAAGCTTTTTGCGTATTCATAGGAAACCTTGGTAAATATTCCATGGGTTAGGACCAAACCCAAACACCAACCAACTACCATATCAGAATACTCAACCCAACTAAAACATTGATTCTAATATCACTCGTTAGAGCAATTAGGGGAAACTCAAAATCTTGGGAGATCTGTAGCATTGGCTTAAGCGAGAAACCATAATAGCAAATCTAACATTACATCTCAACTCGAAACTTTTAGCCAATGAATGTATGGACCTTTTCTCTTATATTGTGTTTTCACTTAGTCTATTAGTTCCTAACTAATGTGAGACTTTATCATCACACTCGAAAATCTAACACTCTCCTCCTCAACTGTTACACAGTCACACATAATCATAGTCATGCCCTTTTTCAAGGAAACTTTTAGCCACAACACCCATTTTAAACTGCTCCACACTTTTATTGGAGTCTTCCTTTCAAACGCCCACTCACATCAATAGGCTAATAACCATCTAGAGCTTCCATAAGCCTCCATATCCCATTGTAGCTTAAGCAAATTGTCTTTGCCTTCAATCATTACCAAACAAAGATGTCAAAGCTACCCATGTCCTTCTCAAGAACAACAAACCTATCTACGACCATCTTTACTCCATGATTATGACTACAAAGTTTGTAACCTTCGATATTCATGGGATAATAGGTGGCTCTAGAACTCTTTTTGATATAGTAAGATCACAAATTTTCATCTTAGTGACTTGACCCCATATACAAAGCGTGGTGGAGGCTAAATTTCTAACCCTTAGATAGTTTAAATAGTAATTTGAGAGAGCATTTTATTTAAGATATAAATAACTATTTTAAAGTTTCTTTTCAGTGGGATTCAGCTAAGTTAATGTGACTTAACACAAGATAAAATTTCTATACTTAACCATCCCATTTTATTCAAAGTCCTTAACATACCTATTTTAGAGAAAATTTACCATACCAACTCTACAATTTTGATTTTCCACAACCTTTTAACCTTTTACCTCTGTCTTAAAATTTTAAAATTTTTCCAAAAACAAAAACATAGACAAATCATAGCTTACAAAATCAAAATCAATAACAAGAAAATTGTTTAATTTTCTCACAAGGTTGGTTCCACAAAACAATATCAACAATTATCAAAAGGTAATTAGATATTTGTCTTGGTAAATTTCCTTTTATAATAATTCCAGTTAAAAGTTCAATTTGGTTGTCAGTGCTATTCATGGAAAAATTCAAGGAGTTGAAAAATAGCAATAATTTGATTATTTACATGGGTAATCAATAGTAATATTTATTACCATAAATAGGGACTCAACATATAATATAAACTCACCTATGGGTGGAGAATATACTATATAAAACAACAATTACAAAAATCCAACACCTGTAGCCAAAAGGATTTTACTGTCAAAGTCATCCTAAATGCTATGCCACACCAAATTAATCAATGAACTAACTACTTGCAGGTGAGTCAATCAACAACTAACTAGGTGACAAAACTTGCCGCATCAAGGTCAATTAATAAGATAACTACCTGCGGGTAAGCCAATTCATAATCAACCCAAGTGACAAAGTATTCCAAACAAACAAACAAACAAATAACTCCGTCAGTTTTGCAAGTAATCCACTATGGTGCAGAAACTTGTTCGACCAACAGAGTTCTCAATAGGGATACCCAAATAATCAATTTTTAATTCAACTCTAATTTTTCGAACACTTTTGACAATATAATAGTGAGACTCAATAACCAAAAAAAGGCATTTTTCAACTTTATAATTTTTGTAGAATTCAAATTAAATTGAATAATCAAAAATATCTCAAATCCTATAATTTTATAGAATTTTAAATCAATATTTTATGATTATAAATTTGGATTTAATTTGAATACATTGTCAGTGTAAAAAACTTTTACACAAATATCCAATCATATATTGCCACATCAGCAATAGTCTTTGATATAACCACCCACTATTTAAATAGTCATGCAAATAAAATGTTTTGATTGGATGACAGTGTAAAAAAATTTTACACTATCAGTACACTCCAATTAAACTCTATAAATTTTATCAAAAGAAAGAATTAAAAATTTCATTAATTTCTCTCTCTCCTTTCTATTCTTCAGATATTTTTTAATAAAATATTTGGACCAAACTGGCAAAAACGGGTCATTTGACCCATGCCAACTAGGCTTACACGAGGGGCCGCAGCAGCTTCTTCTTCCTTCCTCAATGCACAAAGCACGCACCAAGGTGGAACTAGAGACAGCGTCTTTATTCTTCGCAAGGACTCAAGTGCAGCCGCTCCTCAACCTCACGTACACCCTGGATTCACGGCAGCCATGATACCCAGACTAGTGACCAGCAATCGTCAACCAGTTTCCCTCCTTCTCCACCGCGTGCGATTGCCACCATGGGAGAGCTCCAGTGACAATGGACTTGCAACCATCAATGACGAGACTCGCAATCCTATCAACACCAAACCAGCGGCGACGCAAATGTTAGGACCACAACGAAACAGCGGTGCGAGTCGCGAACCAGACAATGCAGACGGAGAGCTAGCCTTGGCCATCAAGTCTTGCAACAACGGCGGTGCAGACAGCGACAACAATAGCGGTCAACACATTTTCCTCGAACTGGTAGTTATCCGCGATGGCGAGTCACACTAGCGGCCATGAAGAGACGCGACAGTGGCACAAGCCTCCTATTGCATCACGGCCCGAGATAGCAACTGCAGCTCCCGTGCTTTGTGGCAGCGGTGGGTGACTGTCTTCGTTGGAGCAAGCATGAAAGACGAGACACAGGTGGCCGTCTCTTTCTTGAGAGATTCAATATTACAATAAAAGAAAAAAAAGGGATTTTTCCAAACCCTAATAGTTTAATCTTTTATTGTTGGAAAACATGGTATCGAGATATATAAAAAAAAAGATCAATGCCAGATTTCAATTCAGAACACAAAATAATTTGGTTTAATATAAAAAGATTGGTATTTAGGAATTTTATAACAGTGCAGCCTCGTAACTATGAACCGAGACTCAGAGTCCATTGAAAATAAAAAAGATATTGATTCAAATCAACAAGAACTTCCGAACGACAAAAGTCCCACACCCGACATCTCATTCAGAGAAGTTTTCAAATCAAAGAAAAATTCATTCGGTCCAATCAAGATACATTCAAGATCGAAAATAACAATTTTGCAAAGCCTAATTCCTACTCCAAATCAATTTAGAAAATTTTCCAAATTAATTTTAGAGAAATTCTCAATTTAAACCAATTTCAGAATTTTCTCAAATTGGATTCTAATCCCAATATAACCCACTCTGATACTATATATAAGATTTTATCAGATCTATACTAGGAATTTAGAACACCAATATAATAGGAATATAAGTCAATAACAATGTGTACCTGTCAGATCAATATTACCGAGAAATATCATCTGTAAATCCTGCTATAAAGAGAAAACATATACATATGCATACGTCAGGTATAGAAGAACCCACTCTATTTCCTTTTCTTTCAAAGGGCCACGTCGATGGAGCAGTAGCTATCAAGAGTGTCAAGACTAGAGTGGGGATTCTGCCCATAATATGAATATATATAGTACCTTAGTTCCATTCATCAAAGACTTAAGTTACGTTGGACCTCTACACCCTCCAGCATACTTATCATTGAGCCCAAACCCAATAATACATGGTGAATCACGAACTTATAATGAATCACTTAATAATTACATTGGTTTCCAGTTAATAATCAGGCTATCCATGTTAGAATTTTTTGGATTTGGGTTTCCATTGATTGATGGACTCTTTAGTTTAATAAAAATGAGTTAAATTGATAGCTTGATTATTAACTAGAAACCCATGTAATTATTAAGGGATCCATTATGGATTTGTGATTCACCATATATTATTGGGCTTGAGTTCAATAATGAGTATGTTGGAGGGTGTAGAGGTCTAAGGTAACCTAGGTCTTTGATGGATAAAACTATGGTACTATATATATTCATATCATGGGCAGGATATCCACTCTAGTCTTGATACTCTTGATGACTACTACTCTATCAATGTGGCCCTCTGAAAGAGAAGGAAATAAAGTGGGTTCTTCTGTACCTGACGTATGCATGTGTATACGTTTTCTCTTCATTACAGGATTTACAAATAATGTTCTTCGGTAATATGGATCTAATAGGTATGTATTATTATTGACTTATATTCCTATTATATTGGTGTTCTAAATTCCTAATACAGATCCATTAAAATCTTACACAATTTGCATTTACACTTACCATAAAGACAAAGTACAAAGAATGCGTTGGAATGTGTATCTTGCTTGTTTTACTAAAAAGAGAATTAGCATACAAAATATAGTAAAAATAGAAATGGATTATGTTATTTAAAAATTTTATATGATTTAATTATGTGTTAATTTTTACAGATAATTAAATTTTCTTGTAGGATTGATGTTAATGTTCACCTTATTAGTTAATGGTAAAAATCAATAGATAGTTAGATTATGTAAATTTTTCACTAGAAAATATCCATTGCCAATAAAAATATATACAGAAATATATACAAACATTAATCTGGTTCGATATTACACAGAACTCTTAGGTTCGCCAAGTTTTAGTTGGAATATAAATTGAATTTGATTCTTTTTAATACAAATCATATTTTTTTTTTTTGTTACAAATTACCCACACAATTTTGGAATGGGGTGACAGATAAGTAAAACTCTCCTCAAAATGATGTATCTAAGATTCGAACTCTTAATATGATAGGTAAAGTTTATTTGAAGTTACAGTCCATTTTTATTGCAATAAACCACTTTTGATTTAATTCCACTTGATTAAAACATTATACAAAATGTATATAAGTATTACAAAATGACTTTGGATTTTTTTTTGGGGTAAAAAAGACTTTGGATTAATTACTACAACAATTTGTCACGTGTTATACATTAAAAATTTAAACTAAAAATTAATGAAGTTTAAACTGATAATTAATTAGATTGCTTCTTCTTATAGAGACAGAGAGAGAGAGAGAGAGAGGTAGAATGGAAAGGAAAGCGACCAGTTAGTCATCGTTTTAGCCGACCAATCGAAGTATCGAATGGAACATAACAGCAATTAAGAGATTAATACAACTGACGGGGACAACGTCTTTTCTACAATTCTTAAATACTTCAATATGAAAAGGGTATATCATCTGTTTTTGTCTAATCTTTTTCAGTTTCAAGCTTTCATTTTTTAATTTAATGTTTTCCCTCTTTTCAAATCTTAAAAAAGTTAAAAAGAAAAACACTGCGTGGGTGCCTATGCCAATTTTCTTTTAGCATTATTGATAGCCTTATCTTTTAATAAATCACATTTTTCATGCTGGATTCGTTAAGTAAACAGTTATTGTTCGTTCTACTTTCGACTTATTTAAATTGTTATTAGATCAGTATTGCTATTAACCGAAAAAATATATTTTGCAAGAATGCTATAGAAAAAGACAGTTTGTAGAAAGAATAAAGTAACTGATGACGAGTAAAAAATGATAGAAACAAAAAAGAAAAAACCAATCGAATAATGCCGACAACATTCATGAATTAGTTTTTGTAACAATTAGCTTTTTTTTTTTTCAATTTAAAAATCTAGATTCCACAATTTTCACCATCTTAAAAAAATCTAAAGTGTGGAAAAGTAACTATCAATCAATTTTTTTATTCTATTCTTATATTAAGTAATGGGATATAAATAACTTACAAAATGAAAATTTGGAGTGCATCATGTCTTAAGGTCATATAATAATCGATTATATAAATTAATTTCTGTCAAATTGACTTGTTTAAATAAATAATGCAGTCTTCTCTTAGCACTTAAGCAGTTGGGTGACAGATAGAAAACTGCAGTTTGGAGATTCGCCAGAGTATGGAGGCTATGGCAAGCATCCTTCTATGGCCAAGTAAAACCTGTAGTGAGAAATTTTCAACTTCCAGGAATGACTCTCTCTCTCTCTCTCTCTCTCTCTCTCTCTCTGATTGTTTAAAATGAGGATTTCGGTGTTTTTCGTGTCGGAGATATTGTGGTCCTTCAATTACCTCCAAAACATATGATCAATTGTAATTTGCAAGGCATTCATTGAGGCTTTATTTATAGCAAAATATTGTCGACCGGGGGAAGCTTGACTTGATATGAGAATGCCTTAACGATTGTTCGAGCGTGACTAACCGGTTCAGTCTTAATTAGATTTTTCCATTTGATGAGTGTACTTTGTGAAGTACTATCATATAACCAGCCAATTAGCCCTGTGATTTGGTGAGGCCGTGAGGGCAAGCAATCGGAGCTGGAACATACGCATTGTTAATCTTTCTTGCATTGAACTCGTGTAAGATAGGCTTCATTGGCCAAATTAATTAAGTAATTTTTCATATGTTGACTTCGTCCTTGCTGGATGGCTTGGTAAGGTATTGGTGTCAACACTCCTAAAAACTAAACATCATATACAGTTTTATATATCTATCCATTGAGCCGTAAGGTTAATTTTGCAATGCGATATATTACGGATGAATACTCGTGATCAATCGGCAATTGTAGATGATTTAATTATGTGCCAAGAAGCTATGTGGAGGATATGCTTAGTCGCTCGGTTTATGAACTGAAAAGTTCCTCTGGGAGGCACTGTCATTGCTTCATTCTTATGTCATTTGAACATGATATCGCATTGTTGAGTGCTAAAAGCTGCTTAGCAGTACAATCGTTGCAAGACCAGTGCCAATGCGGTGAGTATTGATATTTATACTTACAAATTAGGATTTATTATCTGATACGTTGACACAAAAAATTATGAGATCCACCTTTAGATAGCGTATTATATTTTTTGTCTAATAGTTTTCTTTCTTTATTAAATGAGCTAGACAGTGAGTTGGATAGGAAAATATGTTTAAACATGATTTCTCGCATTCTTTGCTCAACTATTGTCTGATGATAGGTGTGCAGTAACAAAGACAGAAATTAAAGCTACTGTGAAGAGTGGCCACTGGCCAGAATTGGTGATTACTATTTTCATTGTAGTATACTTACGTCAGTTTTCTAAATAATAAAATAAGAGGAAATATACTTCTCCAATTATTTTTTCTTTTAATTTCAAACAAACAAATATAACAAAAGATATAAACAAAGTGATGCATGAAAAACATTTCTTATTAGAGATATATCGTGGTCATCACTCAGAGGTTTGGTATGGATTCTTAAGCATTGCAACATGCCTTTAGTTTATTGCAATAGCTAATATTACATCTAATAATAGCAAAAAACTGTTAACTAGCTACTCAAATATAAAGTTTTTTTTTTTTTTGAAAAAAAAGTATATACATGTAACGGTAGAACAGATCAACAAATACTCTGGTTCCAGCACAAAATTTGCTCCTTTATGAGCAGCAAAGTTGTATAACTTAATTATATATTTGGTCTCTACCTATTTTAATGCCATTTGTTTGGATTACTATAGGAAGTTAACACACACAGAAAAGAAAAGGCAAAAAGAAGATAAGAAAAAGAGAAAGCCAGCTGGGAGAGTAATAATTAAGAAAGAAAAATTACAAAAGGGAAAAAAAAAAAAGAAAAAAAAGAAAAGGGGAAAAGAGTGGTAAGAAAAGTACAAAAACAAATTGATGTACGAGGAAGCGTCAACGCCAAATTGTAACTGTCTCTTTTTTCCAAATGGAAATGGAAAAGGAAATTATGCAAAGAAAAAGGCAGAGCACGACAAAAGAAAACTCATCACTAGTCACCGCCATCCCTCTCTATTACATCACACTTCACAGCCTCATAAATCATATCATAGCCTCTTTTTCTCTTTGTATCTAATCTCTTTGCATCCGATAAAACCGATGATTTTGAAAAGAAGAAAAGCCACCCACGCTGTTTGAAAATGGGCGCATGGTCCCTTCTCCCTCCGCTTCTTTCCTTTTCTATATGCTTCCCCTTTTTCTCCTTGCTTTTGAGCACACTTACGTTGGCACAAGCTTGTTTCGGGTTGTGACTTGTGACCACAACCTCACTTCACTTGCAGCTTTGTTTACTAGTTTTTCGAGTTTTGACCTAATAATGTGTAGTAGTACTAATGCCAACTTTTGCGCCCGGCCTGACCATACGTACTTTCCCTTTTTCTCTGTCTAGGACCCTTTCTTTCATTTTTGGTCTCCTGCATGAATTATAATAATACTAATCAATCAATTAGCTTGTAAGAAGTAGAATTGAATCAGTATCCGCTATCAAAAGGAGTATAGTACATCCGTAAATTTGGAAGGAGTCCAATATTACCGTAAGCTAATTAGCTAGGTCTTGGGAAACCAACAAGGTCCTAGACAAAGAACAATCTGATCCAATGATATTGTTGATGGATGTGGTCCTAGTTAATTATATTCCTCAAGTCTGTCAGTGTTAAGACGCACGAATAGATAACCAAACTTAAACTTTTATAGGACTGTTGGGGTAAAATTCGAAGTAACACTTCGATAGTGTCGGAAAAGATCGAAGTCTGTGTACTAAGTGTGGTCTATATTCAGAAGATGAGGAATTGGCGCCACTGAACTATGAGCCAAAAGGAAACAAAAGTAAGACATGGGCTTGGTCAAATATCAAGAGTGTCAGATTGAACTATTGAGTACTAAGCTGAAGCAGTTCAAAGCAAGGTTTTGAGCAATGGGCCTAATCAAATACCAAGGGTGTCAAGTCAAATTATGGAACAATAAGCTGAGCAGTTCAAGACAGCCCAAGTTTGGGAATAGAAGAGGTTCTAGAAGGATGCAAAATGCGGAGTAGCAGAGGGACCCATGCACTATAGTCAAACATGGATTTGCCTAGATAAGGGTGAACGTGGGCTTTGAGGATGAAGCCGTAGAACATGGGGTGAATTGGGCCTAGTTTTAAGGAAACTTTTGTCTATAAGTAAGAAAACTAGACCGTAGATTAGGGCAGACATTTTTTGCACACTTGAAACACCTCAACACTATGCTAAAATGTTCACTCTAACATTGACGAGTATGCACGAATTCAAGTAATTGCCCTCTTCATCTTTGTTTTCTTTAATCATTTGATCTTGTTTTTACATTTGACATTAACAATTCCTTGTTTTTTGAGTCTTCTATTTTTTATTGCCATTGTGTCATTTTTATTTTGCTTTATTTGAATTTTGTTAATTTTCCATAATCTGACACTTCTAAATTCTGAGAATCTATAAGAGGAATTGCTTTCATTCTCCGAATTGAGATTTGTGAATCAAACTAACGATAGTCGACTTATTTGTTTTGTCTACTAAAAATCTAGTAAATAAATTGACACACCTAGTGGGACAAGAAAAAATATCAAATGTAAAAAAAATAAACAAAATATCAGTTTAATTAGTATATGATCTTGAGGAGTGGCACTGTGGTGTCTAGTATGGCAAGATCAAAAACACCATCATCTAGGAACACTTCCTCAAGTGATGAGGTGAATAATAAGGGAGAACGATTCCCTATTGCTACTCAGCCATTGGAACTAGTTTTGGCCTTACTAGCTACTATTAGGCAAACAACAACTACTCAAGCACCAAGTAATGTAAGTACAATGGCCATAAGCACAAAATCAACCAGGATTGGGGGCAATTACAACGACATTTCAAAATCTGTTGTATAGAAACACTATTATGACTAATTTACCCCCTTTTGGATAATTGCCAATGCCTTTAGTAGGCCCAGGACAAAACATGGGGAACACATCAACAAGCCCCATATACCCAAATATGCTTAGGTCGATGCCATTAGCAACACCCTCATATACTAATGAATCCTTGGCTACTTTTTGACAATAGCTCGAGGAGAATTACCATGAGTTAGTGAATATACTGACTCAATAGATGGTCCCTATTATAACACCCTTGCCGAAATCGAATAATGCTAGGTATGAACAACTTGCTCGACAAGTCCATCGAATAGCCTCAATAGTGGATGTGGTAGATGAACTTATTGACCAGCCTAGAGCAAGAACAAGTGGGAATGTAAAAAATATCGACCAAGGAAATGTTCTTCCACCTCCACCAGAGAATCAAATACTTGATAATGACATAAATCTTGTCAGTCGAGGACAAAATGTTGACCAAGTACTTCCGAGATTTAAGATAAAACAATGCTGAGGTTCATCAAAACCTAACTAGGCAATCGAACAAGTCTTAAATCAATTTGGTTTTGATGTGGGTTATGGAAACCAAACCCTTTTTGTCTCCACATTCCCTAACTATGTACAATAGGCAAAGCTTCCTTGAGGGTGGAAAGTTCCTAAGTCATTGACTAAATTTTCAGGGGAAAATGGGAAATCTATAGTCGACACGTCGGTCAATATATCATAGAAATTGGAGAACTTGGTAATATAGAATATTTGAAACAAGATTTTTCCTTTCTTCCTTAACAAAAAAATGCTTTCACTTGGTCCACAAACCTGCGAGCAAATTCGACTCTCACGTGGAATTAGTTGAAAAAAAGTTTTCATGAACAATTTTTTATAGGAGAGATGAGAGTAAGTCTGACCGATTTGATCACCATAAGAAAAGGACAAGGGGAATTGATTGATGACTACCTAGCCAGATTTAGAACAATGAAAAATCGATGCTTTAATCCTATTCCAAAATCCAAAATGGTGAAAATGGCCACTAATGGCCTTGACAACAACATTAGAAAAAAGCTTGCTAACTTGCAATTTCTGGACTTGGCTCAACCAGCAAAAAAGGTTCGGCAAATTGAACAATTAAAAGTAGAAAAAGATAGAATCGAAAGAACAAGACTTAGGAAAACCTTTAGGAAAGAACAAGTAAATTTTGTGGAAATTAAGTTAGACGAAGAGGAAGATGATATTGACTCTAATGAAGCAAACTTGGCCAAAGTTAGGGTTATTGAGCTGCAAGCTAGCCCTCCTTTTGTGTTCGCTTCTCTTAAACTAGTAAAAGGAAAGGAATAGTAAGTCTTATTCTTTCGATATAGCCAAAGTAGATCAAATTTTTGATGTGTTGTTAAAAGATAAGCAAATCATTCTGCCCAAAGGAAAGAAAATGACTTCAACAGAAGAAATAAAGAATAAAAAATTTTGTAAATATCATTAGATTGTTGGATATTCAACTAACAATTGTCTCTGTTTCAATGACTTGATTCAAAAGGTGATCAAGGAGGGATGATTCAAGTTTGAGGAAAAGCCTCAATCAACCATGACAGTCGATGTCAACCCGTTCAAGATGAATTCTGCTTTTATCGAGCCTGTATTCATGTCGATCAATGTTTTGAGTTTTGATGAGAATGCAAAGGAAAAGAGAAGAAGACATGGATCTCGATGCGTTTGAGAACATGGAAAAGCCTATATACTACAAAGTTGGGGAAGATCTGCTTCATTTCATGCTAAAGCAAAGGGATGCTGATAATGTTGCTATTTGCCCAAGGTGCAGTGCAATGTTCAACAAGAATGTCGCTAGAACATTTGAAGAGCAGAAAGAGATTGAAGTTGAAAGGGAAAAGGAAAAGGTTGGGCAAGAAAAGAAGGAAGTCGAGAAAAAGTTAGTTAATAGAGAAGCCAAAGTGGCGAGGCTAAGGAAAGATATTGCTGGAAAACAGAAGATTGTCATCGACATTGGGAAATTGGGGCCAAAGATTGTCCAACCTAGTATGGGTACTAACCAAAAAGTGAAGATAGTTGTTGTAGTCGACCAAAAGCCAGGAGGGGTGCAAATGAGGACCCGATTTCTCCCATCGAATGTGGTGAACAACAAATGGATTCACAATACATGGAAGACTCCTAGACCTTATATTCAAATACCACAAAAAAAAAAAAAAAAGCAAAATGGGTAAAGCCCTATTATCATAATGTCCCATTAGCTAGTAATGTGTGGCAGAGAAAGGAGCATATCCGGCCACAGGTTAATCCAAATAGGTCAATCTACTGCCCTCAGCAACA
The DNA here is from genome assembly GCA_031439585.1 of Pterocarpus macrocarpus. Lineage (NCBI taxonomy): Eukaryota > Viridiplantae > Streptophyta > Magnoliopsida > Fabales > Fabaceae > Pterocarpus > Pterocarpus macrocarpus. The sequence continues at coordinate 27,118,854 of CM062513.1, read as the reverse complement.
GTATCAAGGGTCCATGTATTAACCAAAGGCATAGGGAGGGGTGAGTCAACAAATTGCTGAGAAATATCTAGAATACATCCCTTTAGATGATTTCCAAGCCTAATCCCGAGGGGTTTCTATCCAGCAACCTAACCTGATGATGGCCCCAACAACTCACTTCTCTTCTGATCCTAATGAAGGAAAATGAGCTCATCGATCAAAGATGATTAAAGAATTCAAATTTGATGATGAGGATGATCTCTTGACATAGAAATTTGAGATAGGGTTTGATGATGATTTGGAGGCCATTTTGGGAATTGATTTTATTGAAATGGTGACAATACTGCTAGCTGAATTTGGAGAGGTGGTAAAATCAAAAGACCAAGAGGGTGATTGTTTCGACATGTTCCCAAGACAAGAATGTCTCTTCTTGGATGAAGACTCTAATGACAATGTGCTATTTGAAAAACCTAATGAGGTCATGAAGTCACACCTACAACCACTGCACATCAAAGTTAACATAGCAGGAAATATGGTCAATCGGGTTTTGATAGATGGAGGGGCTGCTATCAATCTTCTGCTTGAATCCATGTTGGTCAAGTTTGGCAAAATTATTGATCAACTTATCAAGGTGAACATAGTGGTTATTGATTTCACAGGGAAGACATCAATCTCCAAGGGAATGATTATGTTGAATGTGAGGGTTGGAACTATTGATAGAATCACACCATTTGTTGTAACGACCTCAAAAGTTGGTTACAATGCCTCATTGGGAAAAGAATGGATTCATGGTGTTAGAGCAGTCCCTTCAACACTCTACCAAAAATTGATCATTTGGAACAAAAAGGGCGATTTTGAAGAGGTGTATGCTGATGATAGTCCCTACTACCTCTAACAAGGTCATGCTGATTTCAAAGTCTATAATCCCAAGGTGAAACCTTTTCTTGTAGATACTGGCACCTCCGACCTTGATCTTATCGATGGATGCTATTTTGGGCCCAATGGTTTATATTTTACACCCAAGGCCAAGGCAGGATCGGCCAAAAAAGAAACTTAGATCATGGATCTAATGAGCTACTTGGCTCAATTGTTGGGCTATATGGTCCAAAAATAGTTGTGTATAGAAGAGATAGGTTTAGATTGCACTTATGATTCTAGTCCCTTAGGATTTGAGCAACCTTTAGAAGAACAAAAAAAGTCAAAGTACAAGATCTACTTGAGGAGGTTGATTTAGGGGAAAGTGGTGAATATCGACCTACATATGTGAGCACCTTGGTTGCTCCAGATTTTAAGAATGTTTTGATTGAAGTCCTTAAAGAATATAAGGATTGTTTTGTATAGGAGTATGAAGAAACGTCAGAGCAAGTCCAACTCTAGTCGAACACTAGCTTCCGACAAAAACAAATGTTCAACTAGTAAAACAAATGCCTAGGAGGTTTTCGTTAGAGATAGTATCGAAAGTGAAAGAAGAAATCCAAAGATTATTAAAGGCCAAGTTCATCTAAACTGCCAAGTATGTTAATTAGATCTCTAACATAGTTCCTATTGTAAGATCCCTAACATAGTTCCTATTTAAAAAAAGAATGGTAAGTTTAGGATTTGCATCAATCTTAGAAATTTAAACAATGCCACGCCAAAAGATGATCATCCTATGCCTATTGTAGATATGTTAGTAGATTCGACTTTTGGCCATGAAATCTTAAGTTTTCTTGATGGGTATTTGGGATATAATCAAATTTATATCATGGAAGAAGATGTGTCGAGAACAACATTTTGATGCCTACGTGCCATTGGCACATATGAGTAGGTAGTCATGTCTTTTAGGCTCAAAAATGTTGGGGCCACATATCAAAGAGCAATGAGCATGATATTCCATGAATACATTGGCAAGTTCATGGAAGTATATATTGATAATGTGGTCATTAAATCCGACATTGAGAATATCCATCTCGACAACTTAAAATTAGCTTTTGAAAAAATGCGTAGGCACAATTTAAAAATGAATCCACTAAAATGTTCATTTGGTGTGTCTTCGGGAAATTTTCTTAGATTTCTTATTCATAAAAAAGGGATTGAGGTCGACAAGAACAAAGTAAAAGCCATACTAGAAAACAAGACTTCCATCAAATAAAAAAGAAATATAGGTCTTCCTTGGCAAAGTCAACTTTTTGAAGAGATTCCTTTTGAACTTGTCGGGAAGAACGAATGTATTTGCTCCATTAATCAAGCTTAAGAAAGAGGAGGACTTCCCTTAGACATAAGAGCATTAAGAAGATTTCGATTAAATCAAGGCGTATTTAGCCAGACCCCCAATCACGGCTCCTCCAAGGCATGGAAAATCAACAAGCCTATACATTTCAGTATCGGAAGCAACAATAGGCAATATGCTAGCATAGGACGATGAGAATGGGGTCCAAAGATTAGTGTACTAGTTTAGTCAAACATTAGTTAATGCTAAAACTAGATATAGCCAGATTGAAAAATTGTGTTTAGCCTTATATTTCTCTTGTACAAAAATCAAGTATTATTTAACTCCATATGAGGTTTTCATTATTTCTCAAGTTTATGTTATTAAGTATATGTTTGCTTCTCTTATACTACATAATCAAGTTGGAAAATAGGCGTTAGCTCTCACATAGTTCTCACTTCATTTTGTCCTCGCTAAAGCAGTGAAGGGACAAGTGTTGGTTGATTTCTTAGTCAACCATCTGGGGCATGAAATCAAAGAAGTTAATCTAATTGAAACAAAACCCTGGAGGTTGTACTTCGACAGCTCAAGACACTAAAGAGGTGTTGGCATTGGAATTTTACTTGCATCCCTGATAAGAAAACCTACTATATTCTTTTTTGAAATCGACAAAAATTGTCCTAATAATGAAGCTGAATATGAAGCCTTAATATTGTGACTTGAAATATTAATTGAAAAAGGAATTAAAACTATTGAGATCATAGGAGATTCTCAATTAGTTATCAAGCAAGTGTCGAAAGAATATAAATGCATGAACAAAAATCTAATTAAATATTTATCACTTGTCCTAAGGTTACTAGACTAATTTGATGGTGTTACCATTTGACACGTACCTAGGGAAGAGAATTTCAAAGCTAACAAACTTGCTTAATTAGCTTCAAGGTACAAAATCAACACTTCAATGTTAAAGAAGTTGATTGAGTTGAAAGGACAATGTGCCCCTATTGAAGAATGAGAAGTATATTTGCTCGGCTAACTAAGTTCCTTAGATTGGAAAAGACCTATTATCGAATTCTTGAGAGATTGTGATGCAACCGTCGATAGAAAAGCTAAAAACAGGCTTTAAACTATGTAATTTTAGGAGACTCTTTGTTTAGAAAGCTTGTTGATGGAAATTTATTAACTTATCTAAGTGAATCAGAAGCCTATATCACCTTAGCAGAGGTCCACGAAGGGATATGTGGGGCTAATCAAGGAGGGGAAAAGATGAAATGGGTTTTATATAGATAGAGAATATATTGGCCATTAATGGTTAAAGACTATTTTAAAGTGACAAAGTCTTGTGAAGAATGCCAAAAGCATAGTCACATTTAACATGTGCTAGTTGTAGATTTGCATACGATCATGAAACCATGGCCTTTTCAAGGATGGACTCTTGACTTAGTTGGGCAAATCAATCCCCCTTCATCAAAAGGACACAAGTATATTTTACTGGTTATAAACTACTTTACCAAGTGGGTCAGAGCAATACCACTGAAAGAAGTAACCCAAATTGAGATCATTGTCTTCATCAAGGAACATATTATACATAGGTTTGGGATCCCACAAATGTTAACAACTGACCAAGGAATAATGTTTACTGGACGAAGGGTGTTAGAGTATGCTGAAGTAGACAAATAAAAATGATTATCTCTTCACCCTATTAAGCCCAAGCAAATGGTCAGGTTGAAACAGTTAATAAATTGATAATTGCTTTGATTAAAAGGAATGTCGATCGACATCCTAGAAATTGGCATAATTTGTTAAGCCAAGTGCTATGGGCATATCGAAATTCACCTAAAGATATGACAAGCACTACGCCCATCAAACTCGTTTATGGGCACGATGTAGTCTTGCTTATTGAAGACTATTGGAACACATTGTTTGACGAATTAAATAAGCTTAAAGAAGAAAGACTTAATGTGTTAGAAAGATTAATTCGACAAAAAGAATCGATTGCTAAAAGTTATTATCGTCGAGTTAAGTCAAGAGTGTTTAGTGTGGGTGATTTGGTTTGGAAAATTGTTTTACCAATAGATAAAAAATATAGAACATTTAGGAAGTGGTCCCCAAATTAGGAAGGACCTTTTAAAATTGAAAAGGTATTTTCAAGAAACACATGCACTAGTCGATGTTAATAGCGGCTTAAAAATCGCACCAACAAATGGAAAATATCTAAAGCAGTATAAGCCAACAGTATAGGAAATAATAATTTGATAGTAAAAAACTGCTTACAAGGTTTCAAAAGCCACGCTGGGCTAAAACATGATGCCATTAATGGCATAAGGTTTGTATAGGAAAAATTTTTATAAAGAAATTATGCTGAAAAGGCCCTAACAACTGATTTTAGCTCTTCTTATTCCCAAGCTACATTTTCCTTTGTAGATCGAGCCTCTTCCAAAGCTTTCTGAGCCCCTTCGACAATTACCACTTTTTCTTGGTACTAGGATTGTTTCTTGTAAAGCTTGCTCTATACTTTAATAACGTCCACCTGACGCTTGCCAATAGCCTTGTCAAGATTTTCCTTTTTCTTTTCAAATCCCTCAACCTTTATTCAGTAACGGCTATCTCAGAAGCCATGTCTTGAGCCTTAGCCTCTCCCACAGATAGCTTTGATGAGGCCACATTTTTTTGCCTTCATAGAACCCTCAAGCTTTGTCAAAGGCCTCAAGCTGTCAAGAGACTTAGGTAAAAGAAGCTTTGACAGCACCAGCCTTTAGTACTTGTTCTAAAATGTCCTCTATGAATTGACACTAGGATTGGTACAAGGGCGGAATAGAAGAAGGTAGCACAACCTTTCTAAGTGAATAAATGCTATCGATCGAAGATTGCTTTGCTTCACCATCAGTAGCCAAAAAATCCAAGGAATTGTTAAGAAGGATAAAAATGGAACCAAGAGATTAACGGGTAGCTCGATTGGTGTTGGTTGAGTTGAAGGAGGAGGATTAGGGTTTGTTAAAGCTGAGGAAAATGGATCCCCAGCAAAGAATCTCATCGAAGGCGCTTAGGTCACCAAAGTCAACATCATCATCATTATCAGCTTCTTGAGTCCTATCCTAAGTAAGCTCTAAGGGGATAGCATTTAAGTTGATCGAGCCAGAAATGATGATGGTTGGAATTTGAGTAGCACCTTTTTGTGGCTAGTCGATAGCCTCCTTCTCTCCACTGTCAACAATAATGGCATCCTTGTCCAAGGAAGGGGATACCACACTGTCATCCTTATCAAGATTTTTTTGCCTTAAGGTAGTCTTAACCCCTTCCTCTCCTATGTCTTCTCTTTCTTCTTCAATTTCTTCTCCATGGTTCTTGGCATCATTCTAAAACCAAGGATTAAAGAGTTAAGAGAGAGTGAAAGATTAAAGGATCGAAAAAATACCTTTATTCCATAAGACTCCCTATCATCCTGAATTTCTACAAGATTCATGGAGGGAGAGTTGCTCAAGATCTTGCTTGTGCTAGACTGAAAAAAAAAGTGATGAATGATGATGGTCGAATAGGTAAAAGAAAGATCAAAAGATTACCTTAGTGGAATGAGCCTTCCTCAAGAATCGACTTGAAAGGAAATGGTGTTTCTTGGTAGGATGTTCTTTTTTAGAAGGTTCTTTTTCTTTTTCCTTTCCTTTCTTAAAGGCAAGAGCCTTTCTTTGTCTTGGTTAGGGCTTGATCATTATCCTCTGGATTGTTCCAGTTCTCCATAGTCTTGTCAAGAGCAACATCAGAAATTTTAATGGCTTCGGTAGCTGCAAAAGGAATAATTTAGGATAACACAGTTCAAAATAATATAACAAATATAAGAAATACAAGCCACTTAGTGGAGGATATTTTGGAACCTTTGATTAGGATTGAACTAGGTGTTTGGTCATTTTCGACAAATAAAGGCTAGTGAAGGTCACGACTTTGTGTTGAGGGTGTAAATAAAAGGTCCCAATGAGACCTTGGGGCAGATCCAGATAGCGGTTAGGAATGCCAAATGGAGCATTCGGTAATGGAGGATATAAAAATGGAGTCATGTAGGATTGATGTCGACCAAAAAGGTTAAAAGACTTACCTTTTTCAAAAGTGCTTACATCGAGCCTCATGTTGCTCTTTCTTTGGTTTAAAAATGTCCATAGCATCCCGAACCACTCTTAAGACAGCTTGTGGATTATATTTAACTTGAAAGTGGTTTTCAAATTGAAGGATTTCTCAAACATGTGTACCTTTTGATGTGATCAAGGAAGATAAAGTAGACTCACAAAAGCAAAGGCAAGGAGGAGATCCTTTGGAAGGACTTGGTGGACCAATGACTAGATCCAAATCAAAGAGAGTTAAGGAAGCTTTGGGCTAAATGATTTCAAGTTTGTTTGAGGCAAAACCCATTTAAGAACATAACGACTCAAGACTAGTCTATTGCATTCACGTGGCTGAACAAACTTAGTTATATCTTTGGGCTTGTTAATTTTAAGTTATTAATAATGTAATTGGGCTTGTAATTTCATATAGCCCGTTACTTGTTTTTAGTTATTTAGTGTTTTACTCATTTTTAATAAGTTTAGATTTTAATCTTAGGCTAAGTGTTGCAGCCCATTTGCTAAACTTTAGTTTATTTTATAAACCTTGTAAACACCTTTTGAAGGAAAATTTTTGGCAAATTGAAATTAGAATACTTTTAGTAAAAGTGTCTCTTTGGTTCTTGCTTGGAACCCTAGGTCTTATCAAGAGTTTCCAATTGCTCTTGTGGCGATCACCCTTGGCTTATCAATCATCCTTGATTGTGGCGCCCTCCAATCTATTTCCATTCCTTGTCTCTTCCATCTTTTTGTGATTTTTGTTTCTCCTTGATTGAATTACAACGAAAATACACCAGAAATTAGGGTTCATGGATAATGGAACATAATATTTGGTAATCAGAACCAGCTTCTTCGAGTTGCAGAATTGGTCAGTTTTCGTTGGTTCATATCTTAAGTTTTGCGCATCATATTTCGGTGTTTCTTGGGTCTTTTCTGAAGTTTAGAATCTCATCTTTCATCTTGTTTTTGAATCGTTGAAATCTGAATTTTGTAGCTCGAGATACAATGATTTTTTTTTTTCTGAACTCAGTCAAGTGCGACTTTGCAATTTGTTTTCTTTGAGTTCTTGTTTAATTCATCCTTTTTACTTTGCTTAATTTCTTGATGTTCTTCTAATTTTCATTTCTGTCTTTGTTGATATCACATTGGATCAGTGGATAAAAAAAAAAAAGGTGCAAAATGTTCATCATATGTTCTTGATGTTCTTGGGAATTGTTTCATTCTAATCTTTCTAAGCTTTGTTAGTTTGATGTTTAGTTGTTAAATATGTGCTTGTTTTGATGTGATTCCAGTTGGTTTGTTCATCTACAATCGCCAAGAACAGATTGAAAAATAAAAAAACAGAATTAAGAAAAAAAACTTAGAATTTGAAAAAAAAAAAAAAGGTGAAAACATTGGCTTGTTTCTTATTGTTCTTCAAATCTTTAGCTTGTTCTTGTCTTGTTTGGCCTCTGATTTGAGTATACTTGTCCTTGTTTAGTTTTTTCTTGCTTGTCTCTTTTGGATCTTAAAAGTTTTGTCTTAGAGTTTTCTTTTGTTTGACTTCTTGTTTGTTTTGTGGTTTGACATTAGTGTTTTTTGGAGTTTCTCTTTGAATTGACTTGTGATTCTATTTAAGAGCCTATAAGAGCACTTAAGTAGTAAAAGGCAAGAGAGCACCTTACACAAAAGCCTATTAGAGAGCGACAAACACGAGTGATACATCTTTATAAGTGTAAACATGTGAGAAGCGTGGTGAGGTCCCATTGCTTTCACTTTTGTTTTCCTTTACTTGAATGATGTTAGGAACAGGTGGTAGTGGTAGCCTTCCTCCTGAAGGAAACAACAGATTGTTAGTGGAGGCTATTACAGCTCAAATGGAAAGGATGATGAGGGAGCATACAGAGGAGTTATATATGAGAATTGAGCGGTTAGAAAAACAAGGACATCATGATGCTGATGGAGGTAGAAGGACGCTTGATGGAAGGAGGAGAAGAGATAATGAGGGTGATGCTAGGGAGGACGAATTGAGGGAGTAAAACTCAACATTCCTTCTTTTAAAGGGAAAAGTGATCGAGAGGCATACTTAGAGTGGGAGATGAAGATTGAGCAACTTTTTGCTTGCCATAACTATACTGAAGATAAGAAGGTGAAGGTGGCAGCCATGGAGTTCACATATTATGCTCTTATTTGGTGGGATCAATTTCAAAAAAAGCGACTTAGATATGAAGAACCTTTGGTGGATATTTAGATTGAAATGAAGAGGTTAATGAGGAGGAGATTTGTCCCTTCCTATTATCATAGGGACCTTCATAACAAGCTCCAAAGACTCACACAAGGTAGTAAGAGTGTTGATGAATATTATAAGAAGATGAAGGTGTCTTTGATTAGAGCCAATGTGAATGAAAATAGGGAGGCTACTATGGCATGCTTTCTGAATGGGCTGAATAATGACATTAGAGATGTGATTGAGCTACAAAATTATGTGGAGTTAGAGGAATTGGTACATCAAGCTACCAAAGTGGAGCAGCAACTTAAGAGAAAAGGTACATTGAGGAGGAGCTCTTCTAATTACAAATTTTCAAATTGGAAGGAAAGAAATAAGAAAGAGAGAGGTAACTCTTCTAGCAACACCATGGTTGCACCTCAAAGAACTCAATTCAAGTCCAATGAGACCTCTAAAAAGATAAGGAGTAGTGAGATAAAATGCTTCAAGTGTTTGGGGAGAGGACACATAGCATCCGAATGTCCAACCAAGAAGACTATGCTTCTCAAAGACAATGGAGAAATCACTAGTGAGTCTTCATCCGAATCTGCCCTAACTAGTGAGGATGAGTATGATGAAGAAATTGCACTCGAAAAAGATTTGTTCATAGTGAGGAGGTTGTTGGGTACTCAAGCAACGGATTTGGATGAAAGCCAAAGGGAAAATATTTTCCACACAAGGTATATCATCTAAGGGAAGGTTTGTTCTTTAATTATTGATGGAGGGAGTTGCACTAATGTTGCTAGTGCAAGGATGGTCTCGAAACTGAATTTGGAGACTAAACCACACCCACGGCCATATAACTTCAATGGCTTAGTGAGGATGGTGAAATGACTGTAAGTAAGCAGGTGGAGGTGGAATTCTCCATAGGGAAGTATGATGATTCAGTTTTGTGTGATGTGGTGCCTATGGAGGCTTTCCATTTACTTCTTGGTAGGCCTTGGCAGTATGATAAGAAAGCTCCGCATGATGGGTTCACAAATAAGTTTTCATTTGTACATAAAGAGCGCAAGACTATTCTTGCCCCTTTGTCTCCAAGAGAGGTTGGTGAGGATCAACCAAAATAAGAGATAAAAGAAAATAAGAAAGAAAAGAAAAGAGAGTGAAAACAAAAAGGAAAAAGAGAGTGGAAAAATAGAGAACAAATTGTAAAATCTGTTTATTAAAGAAAAAGAGGTGAAAAAGTCTATGCTCATGAAAAAGCCAATGCTTTTACTTTTGAGTAAAGAAAGTAAATTAAATGAAGCAGGTGCTACTAACTCTCTTCCTTGTGAAGTTTCTTCTTTGTTGCAGGAATTTGGAGATGTCTTTCCCAAGGAGGTACCTCACGATCTATCCCCTCTACGAGGCATAGAGCATGAAATTGATCTCATTCCAGGAGCTTTATTGCCTAATAGGCCAGCTTATAGGAGTAATCCTCAAGAGACCAAGGAGATTCAAAAGCAAGTTGAAGACTTGATGCAAAAAGGGTGGATGCAAGAAAGCTTAAGTCCGTGTACAGTTGTAGTCATTCTAGTGCCTAAGAAAGATGGAACTTGGAGGATGTGCACTGATTGTAGAGCCATTAATAACATCATAATAATGTATAGACATCCCATTCCTAGATTAAATGATTTGTTGGATGAATTGCATGATGCATGTGTGTTTTCTAAAATTGATCTTAAAAGCGGATATCATCATATTAGGATTAGAGAAGAGGATGAATGGAAAACTGCTTTTAATGCCCTTTGGATTAACAAATACTCCTAGTACCTTCATGAGATTGATGAATCATGTGTTAAGGGAATTCCTAAGAAAGTTTGTTGTGCTTATTTTGATGACATTTTGATTTATAGCAAATCCTATGATGATCATCATGTGCATTTGAGGAGTGTTTTGGAAGCTCTTAGGCATGAGACATTGTATGCCAACATGGAAAAAATGTATTTTTTGTACAGATCATGTGTTTTTCTTGGTTTTATTGTTAGCTCACAAGGAGTGCAGGTTGATCAAGAGAAGGTGAAATCTATTCAAGAGTAGCCAACTCCTAAGAATGTTAGTGAGATAATAAGCTTTCATGGTTTAGCTAGTTTCTATAGGAGGTTTGTTAAAGATTTTAGTACATTGGCTGCACCTTTGAATGAAGTGATTAAAAAGCATGTGGGATTTAAATGGGGTGAAAAACAAGAGCAAACTTTTGCTGCCCTCAAAGATAAATTAACTCATGCATCTATACTTGCATTGCCTAATTTTGCTAAATCTTTTGAGATTGAATGTGATGCATCTGGTGTGGGAATAGGGGCTGTTTTGATGCAAGATGGGAAACCAATTGCTTATTTTAGTGAAAAATTAAATGGTTTTGTTCTTAACTATCCCACATATGATAAAGAGTTGTATGCATTAGTAAGGGCACTATATACATGGCAGCATTACCTTTAATCCAAAGAATTTGTGATTCAATGTGACCATGAGTCCTTGAAGTATTTAAAAGGACAAGGTAAGTTGAATAAGAGGTATGCCAAGTGGGTTGAGTTCCTTGAGCAATTTCTATATGTGATCAAGCATAAGAAAGGTAAGGCTAATGTGGTTGCTGATGCGCTTTCAAGAAGGTATGCTCTGTTCTCTACTCTTGAAACTAAATTCATTGGTTTTGAGCATATAAAGGAATTGTATGAGCATGATCCAAAATTTTCTCAAATTTATAAGAATTGTGTGAATGCTGTCCAAAATGGGTACTTTAGGCATAAGGATTATTTGTTTAAAGAGAAAAGGTTATGTGTGCCAAAATGTTCCATTAGAGAGTTGCTTGTGAGAGAGGCACATGACAGGGGGTTTAATGGGGCATTTTGGAATCCAAAAGACTTTAGACATACTGCATGAACATTTTTATTGGCGACACATGAAACATGATGTGCATAAATTTTGTGAGAGATGTATTGTTTGTATGAAGTCTAAGTCAAAGGTAATGCCTTATGAACTCTATACTCCTTTGCCAATTCTTGATTTTCCTTGGATTGATTTATCTATGGACTTTGTTTTAGGACTGCCTCCGACAAAGAATGGCAAGGATTCCATTTTTGTGGTGGTGGATAGGTTCTCCAAGATGGCTTATTTCATACCTTGCAAGAAGCTGGATGATGCTTGTCATGTGGCTGACTTGTTTTTCAAAGAGGTAGTGAGGCTACATGGATTACCTAGAAGCATTGTGAGTGACAGGGACACTAAGTTCCTAAGTCACTTTTGGAGGACACTATGGGGTAAGATTGGTACTAAATTACTATTCTCAACTACTTGTCACCCCCAAACTGATGGTTAAACTGAGGTAGTTAATAGGACTCTTTCTACTTTCCTTAGGGTTATTATAAAGAAAAATATTAAGTCATGGGAAGAGTGTTTACCTCATCTAGAGTTTGCATATAATAAGGCTATCCATAGCACTACTAATTGTTCTCCTTTTGAGATAGTGTATGGATTTAACCCCTTGACTCCTCTTGATTTACTGCCTATGCCTAACATTTCTGTTTTTAAGCATAAAGATGTACAGGCTAAGACTGACTTTGTAAAGAAGCTGCATGAGCAAGTAAAAGCCCAAATTGAGAAAAAAATGTAGAGTTATGCAAAGCAATCCAATAAGGGTAGAAAGAAGGTTGTATTTGAACCCGGTAACTAGGTTTTGGTACACATGAGAATGGAGAGGTTTCCATCTCAAAGGAAATCCAAACTCCAACCTAGGGGTGATGGACCCTTCCAAGTGTTGGAGAGAATAAATGACAATGCCTACAAGATTGACTTACCTGGTGAGTATGGGATAAGTGCTACTTTTAATGTTGCTGACTTGTCCTTATTTGATGTAAGTAATGAGGAGCTAAATTCGAGGACGAATTCTCTTGAAGAAGGAGGGGATGATGTGATCAAGGAAGATAAAGTAGACTCACGAAAGTAAAGGCAAGGAGGAGATTCTTTGGAAGGACTTAGTGGATCAATGACTAGATCCAAATCAAAGAGAGCCAAGGAAGCTTTGGGCCAAATGATTTCAAGTTTGTTTGAGGCAAAGCGCATTTAAAAAGATAACGACTCAAGACTAGTCCATTGTATTCACGTGGCTGAACAAGCTTAGTTATATCTTTGGGCTTGTTAATTTTAAGTTATTAATAATGTAATTGGGCTTGTAATTTCATATAGCCCGTCACTTGTTTTTAGCTATTTAGTTTTTTACTCATTTTTAATAAGTTTAGATTTTAATCTTGGGCTAAGTATTGCAGTCCATTTGCTAAACTTTAGTTTATTTTATAAACCTTGTAAACACTTTTTGAAGGAAAATTTTTGGCAAATTGAAATCAGAATACTTTTAGTAAAAGTGTCTCTTTGGTTCTTGCTTGGAACCCTAAGTCTTATCAAGAGTTTCCAATTGCTCTTGTGGCGATCACTCTTGGCTTATCAATCATCCTTGATTGTGGCGCCCTCCAATCTATTTCCATTCCTTGTCTCTTCTATCTTTTTGTGATTTTTGTTTCTCCTTGATTGAATTACAACCAAAATGCACCAGAAATTAGGGTTCATGGATAATGAATCATAACACCTTGGTCTTGGTCAAAGTCGTCTTTTCTACAAAGAAGCATAAGGGAAGTTAGCAATCAAAATATCTTTACAAACTGAAATCTTTTGACATTAGGACTTGTAATATTCAATCCACGAGTTAATGAAGGATGGGGTTGGAAGAAAGCTATTCTCAAAATCAAGAGGAGAGTACAAATTTCGCTTCTCCTCATTCTCACTCAAAAAATACTCGAGGTCTGAAAATGATCCAGCTGATGAACCACAAAGTTGGACCTTCGAGTCAAGGGAATATGGTGTAGAAATTGCTTGAGAAAACCAAAATTGTTGGGCAACAAAAGAAGGGTTATAGAGCTTGACATTCCTATTGTTACAATCTGGAAGACCTGTAGGGAAAACTTGTTAGCAATGTAGCACAAAAAATTGGACCAAATTTCCTTGTGTTCTTGCTAGACGATGGGGTTCGAATCAACTCTCAAGCAAATAAACTATAAAGGACCTACACTTCGACTATTGTAAGGAGAAAGATTCAAGCCCCTTGCATTGGAAAAAGAAAGTTGATAAAGGTGTTTGAAAAAGAAATAAAATTCATTAATTACTGGAATGGTTTTTGGAACATCCCGATGCAAGCAACAGAGTTGAGGCCCATCTATTCCTTGGTAGAGACCTATTGGTGCGGAGGAATGAAGAAAAGGCTCAATGATAGCATTAGTCCATAGCTGTAGGAACCAAATAGGTCCCTTAGGGTTGGTCAAATCATTGTTCCAAAGCTTGGTCACAACTGAGCACGTTTCTTCATGAAGTTAGGCAATGATCAACTTTGCCAAACAAAGTCGATGACCTTCATGTAGCTTGACAGCCAAATAATAAGATCGTTGTTGTATTTGGAGACTTCGACTATAGAAAACCACCGCATTTAGCCAATATGAGAGGAAGGCTACATGTTCATCATCTGAAACAGGTGTTGAAGGAGAACCCATGTTGCTGTGGAGAAAGGCCAAATATGACAATTCAGAATCATCAAAGTTGTAGGCCTTCACATAATCAAGTACTAGGTTGAAGTGGACAATTTTCACTATAGGTCGAAGGCCAATAATGGCAGCTAGTTCGAAAAAAATGGGAGAAATCATGCCATAGGGAAGTTGTAGAGTGTTGGTGGTTTTGTTCCAGAAATAAAAGATTGGTCCAAGCATCAGAGTGTTAAAGGGAATTTGGTGCCGAAAAGTTGTATAAAATTGAAAATCTCTATTTCTTTCCAAAATTGAGCCTTGGCTGGCTATACCCTATCAAGCCAATTGATAAATTCTGGAGCATTTTTAGGTGTATTCCTAAAGGGATGCTTGGCAAGAACAAATTGTTTGATAAAGATTTCTTTTTGGTTGGCTAAAATACATTAGTCAGGGGCACATGGAAAGAAAGATTAAAGGTTTTGGGCTTTTGGAGGAGTGAGGAGAGGACCAAGGAAGGCGCGCATCATTGAACCAAGGGAAAAGGGGAGAATTACCTGACTTTGCAGCAACTCAGTAGCCTCAGGGTTTGATAACTTGCGGTAGTTACCGTCAATAATGGGATTAGTAAACTATGAGCCAAAAGGAAACAAAAGTAAGACATGGGATTATTCAAATATCAAGGGTGTCAGATCGAACTATTGAGTACTAAACTGAAGCAGTTCAAAGTACAGTTTTGAACGATGGGCCTAAGGGTGTCAAGTCGAACTATGGAGCAATAATTTGCAGTAGTTCAAGAAAGGCCAAATTTGGGAATAGAAGAGGTTCTAGAAGGATGCAGAACCTAGAGCAGCAAAGGGACCCATGCACTATACTCAAACATGGATTTGAGGGACATGGATCAACCTGGATAAGGGTGAACGTGGGCTTTGAGGATGAAGCTAGAGAATATGGGGTGAATTGGGCCTAGTTTTTAGGAAATTTTTGTCTATAAATAGGAAAACTAGACCGTAGATTAGGACAAACATTTTTCACACACTTAAAACACCTCAACACTTTGGCAAAATGTTCACTCTAACATTGAAGAGTACACAAGAAATAAAGTAATTGTCCTCTTCATCTTTATTTGCTTTAATCATTTGATCTTGTTTTATGTTTGACGTTAACATTTTCTTGTTTTTTTGTGTCTTCTATCTCTTATTGCCATTGCGTCATTTTCATTTTGCTTTATTTGAATTCTATTCATTTTCCATGATCTGTTATTTATAAATTCTGAGAATCCATCAGAGGAACAATTTCCCTAAATTGAGATTTGTAAAGCAAATTGATGATAGTCAACTTATTTGTTTTATCAACTAGAAATCAAGTAAACAGGGACAAAATGATGTTTTATTGAAATACCATGGACATAATGGGAAACTTCATTAAACTGGTAAGCCTAAGTACCTGTGGATATTCTTCTTTCTGAATGTAAGAGTATGACGAGATCGGCGAAAAAATGGACGTGTTGGGTTGATTTTGGATTGGAAAAAATTGAATGTGGCAAAAATAAACTAATTAATCTATTTATAATATGATAAAAAGTGTTACAATAATTCAACTCATCTATAATTTATTTAATGATTATATAACTATGTAAGTTATCCATTAATTATTTTTTATTGAGTATGAAATTTATTTATTTAAAAATCTACTATTCAATTTATTTCTTTAAGAGATGTGAATCTTTTTTAGATGAAGTCCATCGGTTCACCGGGCTCTATTACTAAGAACCTAACTAATTTAGCTCAAATAGTAGAGGTCCTAAAGGGGGCTTTAAGCCTCCCAACGATAATTTTTTTTTTTGCTATTTGCAAGACTCAGCCTCAAACCCGAAATATCTAGTTAGGAGATGAACATTTAGCCACTTTAACCAACCCCATGATCGAATCTTAATGGCTCACAAGTGATCGATTATTCATCAAATACATGTATTGGATTTAGTAAATGAGTAATGTTATATATAGTCACAATAAATTTTTAGAATTTTTGACAAAAATTAAGAGTAATTGTTGAATAGAATAAAATTGTATGACATACTTACTTATACAATGGTTAATATATATATCATTATGATAAATAAATTCGAGTAAAAAATTATCTGCCTAGTATTTTTTTATAATAAATCTAGTTCATTTAAAAAACAGTATCCTAATAGATGAATTTGATTAGTTCATATGTCCGGTTGGATTTGACGGTAATAAATTCATTAATCATTTTGTTACCTCTAAATGTGACGATTGATATGAATTTGGCTCCAATATTTTTTTTGTTCTTTTTTACAGGCAGGCTTCATTTTTTTTTTTTTTAAAGACTTAGGTCATGATTTGTGGGTTTGCTAGAGGGTCCTTTTAAATGAGATTCATAAAAAGTTCCTAAATAGAATATAGGAGAAACGGTGATAATAAGAAAAGAAACATTGGAACGGAAAGCATTTACAAGGATTAAACCTGCCACTAACGCGGGACAAATTTCGCTTTTAATAAATCCAATTCTGTCTTATTTCTAATATATAGGGTTTTGGAGAAGATATTATGACAGATTTTACGCATCCCATCTATCCCGTCGAACGTTGTAATTTATTAGCCAATAACCAGTAGAAATGACAAATCAGGTCAGCCCGCCCCAACCCGCCAAAAGTGGGGTGAGGCGGGGAGAGCCAAATTAGGAAGGCAGACTCAATATTCTAATCTGCTCCGTTTAAGGATGGATTACCCGCCAAAAAAAAAATATAACTAAATTTATTTTAATATTTTTTATGAGTTAAATTACTTTAAAAATTAGAAAAATATATTGAATGAAAAATCTCCTTAAATAAAATAGAATAAAATAATTAAATTATATAATTTGTATCCAAATTTAACTCAAATATAAATGTAATAAACTAATTAAGATATATAAATAAGTTTATAAATAATAATTAACTATAAATTTATAATATAAAGTTTATAGTATAAAGTTCACAAATTAATAAAAATATAATAATCTAATTTTTTTTTAAATACTCTTGAATTTGAAAAAGAAAAAAGGAGAGACAAGCTTGGCCCTAAGAGCCAACTCGCCTCAAATTCGACAAAGCCTGAGTTAGTATGTCAATCCAACCCATTATTTTTGGCGAGTTTGGCAGGTCAACTCGATGGATTGAGCCCGTTTTGCTATCTCTAATAACCAGAGCAAAGTGCAAAGCATGGAAGGAGTTTCAGCTAACAACCTAGACTACGATCAATTTTCTCGCACCAAAATGATAATTAGGCCTGTTTTTCTTTTATGCTTTTAGGGGTGTTTGGCAAATTAGAAAAATAAGACAATTAGGTATAATGATGCGTGATTTTTAATAAATATTATTTGGTAACTACCTAAATATTTAAAAACTAATTTTTATTTGAACCAATTTGGATATAAAACCAGTTCTTAAAAAAATCAATTTTAAAATAGTTTTATTTTATCAAAATTTTTCTCCTTTTATTTAGGGTACGTTTGTTTCAGATTTAAAAAAAAACTATTTTGAATCTTAAATTTTATATATAATTGAATGATTTTTTTTTAGAAGTTACTCTTTTCAGTTTTTCCAAAAAAAGCTGAAAACAGATTTTTTTTGAAAATTTGATTATTTTTAAAAAATTATTCAAATATATGAAAACTGATTTTTTTTTTCAGTGAAAAAAGTGATTTTTTACTCCAAAAAAGCACAAACAAACGCATTCTTAATATACTCTTACTACTTGTCAACTATTCTCTATTGCTCTCCACCACCGTTCATCGCCACAGTCCACCATCATCCGTCATTGATTGCCACTGACTTTGTTCGCCACCATTTGCTACCATTGGCCACCGCCATTTTCCACCATCTGTCTCCACTGGTCGCCAATGTCTATCATCGCTGACTGCTGGCCGCCACCGTCCATCATCGCTGATCACCACCATTCATCATTACCATTGGTTCTCATTTTTGTCCTTGTCGTTGCCGGTTGCCGCCACCCACTGCAGCAGCTATTGTTTGTCGCTGGCGGCGACCACCACCTACCACGGTCTGCCACCACCCGCCACCATTGGTTGCCACTGATTGCCACTGTTTACCACCATCATCCACCACCGTCTGCTACCATTTGCTCGATTAGTTTTTTTGACAAAGTAGTCAAAAAGAAAAAGGTACAAAAGAAGAAGAAAAGGAAAAATATATATTAAAACTAATTTTTAATTTATGAAACAAAAAAATATTTAATTAAAATTTAGTTCATTTTTATATTAGTTAACATAATTAATTCTATTTTATACCATATTTATTTGGTTTTTAAGATTGCCAAACACTCCTTTAGTTTTGTTATCTAAACAAGTTCTGAAGATGACTTTCTGTTAACAAAAGGATCATTTTGTAACTTGAATACGCTTACCAAGCTAGTTGGAACAACTTTTTTCGTTTTTTTTTTTCCTAATTAAGCTACATTATCTGATCAAAGTTTATTTCTATATAACAAGGATTAATAAAAACACCGTTGCTTTAAATTCATATCAAGTGAAGTCATGTGCCTTACATAATTAGATACCTACAATATAATACTGAAGATTGATATTTATGTTGTGTTTGTGCGTGTGTGCATGTGTTTTTTTAAGATAATCTACAATTATTGTCTTTAAATAATATGAGAAAACCTAACTACTGATGCTAAGGCCTAACAAACTATTTCTCTCAAATGAGGTATCTCTGGATACTTTATGACGTTAAGCAACCATGACCTGACCTTTTTATTTTAAAATTAAGCCTCGTGGCTCTCTCGTACCACCAAACCTTAGTTTCTTCTTTAAAAACTTGGTTCTCACTCCCCATTGATGTAAAACGTTGAAACTTATCTAAGTTAATACGTGTATTATGAGAAAATCATTAAATAATGGTCAAAACGTTGTCAATATGTAAAAAGTACGTAGCTGCGGTTCATGTCACAAAAAGTAGTTCAAGTCCTTTGTCCATTTTAAACAAAGGAATAAGCTATGATATTTGAAGAAACAAGCAAATACTAAGATGCTTCTCCACAAGTAATGGTTTGAGATATCATCGTCGACTTTTATAGTCAAAGATATTGAAACTATATCGTACTATATTTCATATTAGGTTATTTTACATTAAACAAATACATAAAATTTACTAATAGGTGGACCAAGTAAAACAGTTTGATTAAAATATATATTATAATATAGTGCAGAAGAAGACATTAATAGAAGGTCACTTTTACACGTTCTGTGGCTCGTCACTAGATTATTATCTGTCTTACTGTATCCACGTAGAGACAAACCAATTAAATTGGTAAATTTTGAGGGGCTTTTGTATATTTAATCAATAACTAATCAATCAAGCCTTGCCTTAATTACAAGAGAATACCCTTAAATCCCTTAGTGCTAGGCTGCTAGTTAGCTGTACAAAATTAACAAATATATGTAAGGTATGGAACTGTACATATAGCTATCTTGCATCTCTACCAATTAGCAAAAGATATGGGATAGATAAGCCCAGCAGAAATGCCAAAAGTTCATTTTGAAGCTTTTGACAATAATTTCTCTTAGAGCGATGTAGGGCACTCTAAGATTATACCTTATATATTTAATTAGACAGTTAGAGCCACCATATAGATACCGTGCCTGTATCATAATCTGCTAGGGGTTGTTGTTCTTGGGACAAGAGAAGCAAACATGCATGTCCTTCTCGTAGTGTCACTTTCTATTAGATGATAACTCCGAGGGTCCAACATTCTCATTTCATGGCTCCACCCTTCTCGAGATATATAAATAATTTCACCTCATATCCTTCTTCTTTCTTCCACCCTCCTCAACACGTTTTCAATCCTTTAGTAATTTACCTTTTCCTTATCTTGTTCATCATAAATTTCTAATATGCTGGTATGGGGATATTAAGTTGGTTAGCAAAAAAGCTGGAAAATTAAATGAATTATAAGGAAAAAAGAGAAAGGGAAAGGAAGAAGAGCATTTAAAATTATGGGTGCGGTGAGTGTTGAGCTTGGGAGGCCTTTTTAGCATGGCCCCCTAAGGAAAACGACATGAAATTATTGAAAGCATAGCACTTCCGAGAACAAAATGGGTGTGCTAATTCATGAAAGGGTAATGCCTATAAGGTGGTCCTGTACTCGATCGTATTATGGGGTCCACGTGGCATAGCCGTCGGCAGGGTTGCCCCACAGCCACGTGCATGGGAGCTGTGGTCCAAAGCGGTCGCAAGTGTACACGTGTCACGAGAAGAGAGGTGACAGGCTGTTGTGTAAGAAGCATGGATGAGAGAATGAGATGATTTTTTTGATAGAGCGTAAGTTTCAAGTGTGTTAATGCTGCTTTGCAAGGTGGGTCTCATCTCAGTATACTTGAATTTTGAATTTAATTGGAGCACTTCTTCTTGTTTATTGATGGAGACACATGGAGATATCGAGTCCGAATGGGTACCACAGCCCTTCTGAGTACTTATATAAACTCTTCTTGCCAACTCTTGCATTGCATGAGATAAATTGACCGGGAATTAACTAAACGAAGTAGTATGCTTATTGAACAGTTTGATCCCAAAATGGACACCCGTGGACTTTTAATGCTAAATGTTTCCTATACCTGCAGTACAAACTTATTTTTGCAAAATTAAAAAAAGCATATGAACACTGATAGTCGGTCCAACTTAGCTCAAGTTGTTAAGATGGATAAAGATTCAGTTAAAAAATTACAGATACAATTTATATTAATAAGAGTAAAATACCCGTAAAAAAAGAGAGAGTAAAAAACACCACCCCTCCAGGTTTTATGAAATGACGTTTTATCCCATTACTGTCCAAAATCTACACTCCTCAACATCCTAACCCCTCCATTGCCCAACCTTATCATATTAACTTTGATTTAACCCTTCACAAAACATGAGAGAGAATTTTAACCAAGCCTCATCTACTTGGGTTAACTTATCTTATGCATGGAAAAGAGAAAGGTTGAATGTCATTAACATCAAACCACCACACCTATGAAGTGAAATGCAGCACCATAGTCATGGAAAAGATTTTGTTCGTGTTTCAAGGTTAGGGTTTTACCATTCCTGCAATTTCATCGCTAGGACTAAGAAAGGAATTGACTTGGAGGTGAAAGGAACGAGCTTTAGACAACTGAAAAGTAAGGAGCTTAAGGTATGATATTAAACTTCAAGGTTGATTACCAAAATGGTGGCCTGTGTGTGTTTAATTTAGCAAAAATGGAGGTCTACATTGTGGTCATACGAAGGAAGATTTCTTCATGACAAACAAATTTGACCCTAATTATCTCTGTTTCATGGACCTTAAGGCATTTGTTTATGGTGGATTGAGGGTCGATTATGAGAAGAGGGTTTGAATGGAAAGAGAGTTGCCCGGGGAAAGGCGCATGAGGCTGGCAAATGATACTGAATTAATGAGGTGGATTGAAGCTAACACAAATTCAGGTAATGACAAGCTTCATTTCCTCCCCCCTCCCCTTTTTTTGGCCTAAGATGGTTTACTATGGTTTATAGGAATATTATGTTAGAATATTCCAATGGATTCCAAGGAGGGGTTGGGATAATGGCGTGGATTGTAGATTTTGGATACTAATGGAGTAAAGGGTATTTTCTCTATTAATAATTTATTATCATAAAAATACCATAGAGATGAAAAACGTTTTGCTTTGTCTTGTCTTACATTTTTTAGGGTTCACTTGATGTATATTGTAGTGGTACAAGTTTAAATAATAAGGTGTAGAACTCCTACTAACCCCAAAAAATTGCAAACAGCTAAGAATAAATAGTTGATAGACAGTTGAAGAATAAGTATAGCCGACAACTGAGAGAATGGGCCTCTTATTAGGTCTTGGGCCTTATGATGATCAACAACTCATGAAAAAGTATTGGGCATCAATATGGAAAAGAAACCTATTTTAGAAGCAAAAGAGAAATATTTAACTAAGTCCAATAATCACTTCCCTAAAAAATATGGTAGTTGAGAGAAGTAGTTTCTAATTCATGGAAATAGAATACGATTGAGGCAAAGTAGTGAAACAGCTATAGAATCAATGAAGTGTCTTCCCATAAAAATTGAATGAATGGTTAGTGTTAGGAAGGAAGCCCAAAACCCAAAGAAATTTAAACCAATGGACTAAGTGAGAAATCACAATAGAGGGCCAGATATCATATCTTGACCTAAAACCTTAAGGTAATGAGTCTACGGGTTCTCTATGTTATATACTCTTCACTTAGTCTATTATTAACCAATGTAAGACTTTACTTACACTTGAAATTCCAACATTCTCCCCTCTCAAGTGTGAGGCTCAACACAGTATACTTGCCTCTCAACAGAAGCCCTTTTTACTACTCAATGGGGAATTAATGAGCCAGACCTGCTCATAGAACACGCTATTTGACCTCTACACTGCTAGGAAGACTTTTGACAAAACGATTCCATACCTAGATCCAACAACTATCATTCCTCCAATACCCAATCAAGTTGATCCAAACCAACAGCTTTGATACTACTTATTGAGATGGGAGCCCAAAATTTGGGGAAATCTAAACCAATGGATTAAGTGAAAAATCATAGTAGCATACTGGACGCTATATCTTGACCCCAAAAGCTTAAGGTAATGAGTTTATGGCTCTTCATATTAATACTCTTTACTTAGTCCATTTATAACTAATGCGAAACTTCACCACTCACACTTAAAACATGAACACTTAAGCCACTAGCTAATAGATACATTGAACTTGGACAAAATATGAACCAATTTAGTTGAGATAATGTTAATCAGTGTTAGATTCTATTGGCCACTAAGCTAAGTGTATACACGAATATGAAAACATAGCTAGTCGGATTAATGCTAAGTAGCTATGATTTGTATTTATATATAGTCTTGTACATTGCATATAAAAAACAACAGCCCAACATATCACTCCAATACAAGTCTATTTCACTTATCTTTAAATTTTAAACTTTATCTTTTAGCTTTTACTTTTAATTGTTGCCTTTATTTTTTAGCAATATATCATATTTACTTTATCTTATTTCATTTACTTGCAACCATTATGTTCTTATGATCTTAAACATGTCCCTATTAATGATGAATCTATTTTTGGTGACTTGCTTACTATGCGCTATATATAGTATTTAGGGAACCTATTGATGAGGAAAATATTTTCTTAGTTTAATCATTTGACTCTTTGGGATAAGCCATTTTATGAAAATAGACAATTTATTTAGCTAATATCAATTCAACTAATAAGTACAACAATTTTTTGGCACACGCGTACTCAGCTAAAGTTTTGCTAGCCAAAAAACAAAACATAATTTTAGCATAGCTAGTAGGAATATTGATAGATTAGTCAACAAGGTATTCGTCACCTAGTCAAGCATTGGCATATTGATGACGGACTGACAATTGTATCAAATTATGCAAATAATAAAACCATGAGAGAATATTGTTCTCACAAAGATTGAGTGCTAATTATTAGTAATTCCTTAATCCAATTACTATTTAGGTGATGAATTGAGATGAATAAAATGAATTGCAAATTAAATAAAAAGTAGCAAAACACATAAACAAAATAGTAGATGTCAAGTGAGAATTAATCAAGCAACGAAGGCACTATGGATTCAATTTCACTTACATATTGTTTGGTGTTTGGAATTGGAGCTTAAAATTGGAATTGGACTTCTTGATTCCAATTTTATGTTTGTCGTCATATATAGAATTGAAAGTATAATTCAACAAACCAATTATGTAGGATTGAAAGACAACTAAGATGAGTTCTTTCTAATTTCTACCATATACCCTAAGATATTATAAGTTCCTTTAAACTTATTAAATGTCTCTCTCCTCATTAAAGACTATATGATAATTTCTCTTTCTCATTTATTTGCTAATAATCATATTTATTGAAATTTAATATTTTTATAGAAATTATAATATGAAGAACTCCTAAATTCTAATTTACTATTTTATATATAAATGATTTTCACAAGAAATTTATAACAAAAAATATTAGTATAGTACAAAAATGGTTATTGTATTAATATTTTTATTAATTTAAATTTGAAATCACACATTCAAATAATAAAATTAAATTTAAAATTAGAATTTGTGCTTAATTTTTTGGCAAATCCAAACATAAAATTTTATATTCTAAGTCAAATTTAATTTTTTAAGAATTGGAATTAAAATTAAAATTATATGCTTCAATTCCGACACAATTCTAATGTCCAAACGGACCCTTAGTTACTTTGATTAATAGTCAAGACTCTAACCTAATGATGATTTAACTATTCAATTAATGGAGAGATTCTCTAATTTAATTAATACCTAATTCCTCAGCATATGAATTCTCATTAGTTCTTAGAACTGAGCTAATTCTTTAACTTGAATTCTAAGGTCAAAGGCGTTACCTATTTATGAAATCCCTTCCAATACACACACAAACTCTAATCTCCATCCCTAGATAGCTAATAATTGTGATTTTATTATATGGTATAAGTCATGCATACATTGTTTATAATATCCTCCCGAAATGCAGTACTATGCTTAAGTCATAGTACCACACATTGGAGTTGTTACTATTACCTGAGCAGACCTTATCTAGCAGCAACTTCAGCCGTCTTTGAAAACTTCTTGAACTATCTGGAGATAACACAGAAATAAACATAGGAGTGAGAATTATAAATTCTCAGTAGGATTCCTTAAACTATCATATCCTGTGTCATCGTTATTATCTCCAGCTGCTTCAGTTTATTATGAAACTGTGAGCATGTTTACTAGGCTGTTTAGTTTTATAGTTTGAAAATATATTGTCCGAAGCAGAGTTCATTTTATTTCACGCACTTGAGTCACATTGGCAATATTTCATAATGAGAATAATAATAATCACTGCATGAGTAGATAGAATAGTCTCAGCATCAATAAAACATGGGATATAATTATGCAAATACTCATATTTGAACTCATGCACCAAATACTAATATTTGGATTCATGCACATGCACTGGTGCCTTTCTTTAACTTTCTTTGCTTTCTTTTCTTAGCACACCTAGGCATTACGTATCGCCATCCCTAGGGTGCTTGCATATGTTTAATCTTTATTCTTTATTGACCTTAGGTAGTCTGATCTAGGAGTGAGCTCAATTCATGATCGTCATCACACAGAACTAACCTACAAGGGGATTCATGTGCCTCTAGTTTTGGAGGGATCTCATTTGGGTCACGTGCCTCTAAATTGAAGGGATCTCTTTTGGTCACGTGCCTCAAGAATTGAGGGATCTCATCTGACCACGTGCCTTCAATGTAGAGGGATCTCATCTGACCACGTGCCTCCAAGGTAGAGGGATTTCATAGTTTTAACTGCCTTCATAGGGAGGGATTCAATGTGCAACTGCCTCCAAGTGAAGGGATTCACATTTTATCTTATTTAACTGCCTTCACAAGGAGAGATCTCATAATTGCCTACAGGTGAAGGGACTTACATTTAACATGTTCATATTATTTCATTCTTATACATAATCATGCATAGACATGCTGAATGTACTCATACATATGCTTCATCATTTATTTTCATATACTTCATATCATATTTAAATCATTCTTGCATATAGAATTTCCACACACATACACACACACACACACACATACACACACACACACATATATATATATAGAATATACGAATGCTTATAGCCTGCTTACTATTCTACCAAAAATTTGGCAACATAACGGATTAGGTCCGTTTCTCCATAAATAGTGCCAGGCAACCAGGAAACTTTAATTGGACAGCAAACCCAGGATAGGACATTGTAATTATGCTAAGAATATAACAATATCAATAGGTGCAAGTTTTATAGTCTTAAGCCTTAAGCTGTCTCGCAAGCTTTTTAACTTTTACTGATGTTCCCGAGTTTGAGCTGATAACCGACTTCCGAGTTCGGATATCATATCAGCTTCATCTTCCGGAGTTATAAGTCTATGTCTTGATTCCCGACTTCCGGAGTTACGTATATAATGTCAATGTCTCGATTCCGATTTCTAACTTTAATCCATAAATGGGTCTTCCAAGACTCTTACGAATGTTTTCTTAAGTCTTGTATTCCGACATTAACCATACCCCGTCTTCCCTAATTTCCGAGTTATGACATTAACTATGCCCGACTAGTTTCCTATTTGCTCAGTCCCGAGTTCAACATTAAGTATGCCCGACCTAGTTCTCTGTCTGCTAATTCCCAAGTTCCGATCTTAACTAAACTTGATCTAGTTTCCTATTCACTAAATTTTGAGTTCAACATTAGTATAACTGACCTAGCTTTCTATCTGCTAGATTTCCAAGTTCAATATCTTTGAGTTCAACCTAAGTTGTTTGTATTTCATCCCAGACTGCCCTACTTCTAGCCAAAATTGCACTCTTATGAGAGAAAATTCACCAAAAATAGAAATTTGGGTGGAATCATGCAAAATTTATATCAATGTAAAGCTAATAGAGCAAGCTTTAAAATAAAAGAAGTTTCATATCATTTGGGTGAATATAATTTGAGATATAAGTCCTAAAACTTGACCCTACTGGATTACCCTATTCCAGCCCGGGTTGAGTTTAAGGTAAATTCATTGATGTACTAGGGATAGTTGGCAACGAATCGGAATCTAAAATTTTTTTGGGATGTTCTCTCATGTGTTAGCTTTCAAACAACGTTGGAATCACTCAATTTGGAGTTGTGTAGGGTGAGTTACACTCTTCTTAACTCACACTACCCAGATGAAGGTCCTAATTTTTATGTCAAACTTCAAAAATTCATAACTATCTCTACACTAATCCAATGACCTTATATTATATATGTATGGAAACCCCTGAATGTCTAGTTTCATATACAAATAGGTTCATAGATGTTAAATGGCTGTAGGTGGAGCCGTATACTCCACCGAGGAAAACCTTAACAGCTTCTTGAGTTGTTCTCTATCCTTCAAGCTATTTCATACCAATTCCAATCTTAATCACAACATGCATGCAAAATTAGCCATAAACCATTATCATCACTCCACATAATATCAATATCATGGGTTACACAAGACCCCCATATAGCCCCAAACCCAAGAAAGTAAGAAGAGAAGTAGGGTTTCCTACCTTGCCTAGTTGAAATCTTGTCGATTTGGTGCCTTAGATGGAAGCAACCTTTGATGAAACTTGAAGAGGGGATGAAGATGGAGTGGAGATGAAAGTGAGGAGAAAAGAAACGATGGGAGCTTCAGCAGCTAGGGTGCCGAAATTACAAGAAGAGAAGGAAAGAAAAAGGTGAAGATTTTTTAAGCAAGCTTGATGTTGATTAGTGGATTCCATCTTGCCTTCCAATTTGGCTTGGCTTCCCATTCTTCATGGTTGAAAGTGGCGCCACATGTGGGGGTATCTTGCCTAAATCTTGGCCATCCATTCTAGGATTCTCACAGTATAACTTTTATTGATCTAGTTCTGACAGTCTTAAATACCGAAATCTTACCGATTTCTCTTAAATCGGTAAACCGGTTTTTGAAAAATTCTGTGAGGCTTCCTATGTTTCTAATCAAATTCCATTATGCCTAATCATTTTAAATCACACTTAATTAGATTTAAGTGAATGCTAAATCAAATTCTAATTAATCATAATTATTTGCTAAAAATCGAACACTTCGATAAAAAACGATTAAAATTTTTTGGGCGTTACATTGTTCAATCTTGACAACTCACTAGATTAATATATGGGTGATCAAACCACAAAAAAATTAAGAACAATTACAAAAACTCAGTTGAATTGAAAACTTAGATTATGTCAACATGAATCTAAATATTCCATCATTCCAACTAAGTTACATCTTCACCCTAGCAAAGAGAGGTTTAGCCACTCATGATGGTTAGAACAATCTTGTCAATAAATGAGGAAAACATATCAAACATAAATCAAGAAAAAGGAAACAAGAGATGAGGAGAATTCAAACATGTACATTTTCTCTCTTGGTATTACCGTAAAATCCATTGCCTTCTTGATTTTCCTTGATTGATTGATTCATTGATTTTAATTAAAGAACCCAATTTATAAATCATCCATTGTTCAGGGATTAAATTAGACTTAATCATCTAAATTCAAGTAGAAGATCTTATCCATAAAGAGTCTCAAAATTTGAATAGAAGATATTTTCCTTACAAATCCTCAAAATTGACCCAAAATCTTATCCCTAAAAATCCTCAAAATTTTGGTTTTTTATTTTTTGTTCTGATCAAAGAACAAGGGCCATTGTGTTCTTTTATGATGCGATCTTAGAAGTGTTCATAAACATTGTTTTTCTTTGTCTTAACTTTCCAATGTCTTTAGAACCATTTGATTTGGACTTCTCTAGCTTAAGGTATGAATGATTTTAGGATTGTGGTGAGATTGTAACTCTAATATTGCGCCCAATTTTTCTTTTTGAAGGCTTTAGAATTTGGAAGTGTCTTTAGCACAAAATTTGTAGGCTTGCATCTCATCTTTCCAAATACTTTTGAACCACTCAATTATGATCTATGTAGAAGAAGATATGAGGATTTCAACATGATATGTTCTAATATTGTGAAAATTGGACACTCCAATGGCTTTAATATCTACTTTCTTTATTTCTAATAATCAAAATAGCTTTGATTCAACCTCAAGTCCTAATATTTGTTGCAAAATTATAAATACAACTTCACAATTCCAAAACAAATAGGCTATAAATGGCTAATTACATCTCAACAACCTTTAGAATCATGTTAAAACAATATAGTATGTGTGTATTTTTCACAGACATCAAGGGTGTGGTTGGATTCATTGAAAATAATAGATTATATGAATAATAAATTTTCTTTATGATTGACCATGATGAAATCAATTTCATGGTTGGATGTATTAACTGAGAAGTTATCTTAAAGTAGTGTGTTTTGTTAGGATTGTTTGATAAAAATTGTTTATGTATAGTAATTAGTAAAAGGTTATGAAATGAGTTGTTGATTTTATATAATATTTGATATTTAGGGTTAATTTGGCAAAAATATCACAGCTTCAAAATAACCGGCTTCTACTTATAATCAAAATATTAGAAAATAAGTTTTTTGAAAAAGCTTGTTCCTAGTATAAATAAAATAAGCTAAAGATTGTAATCAATTTTATTTGTCTTTACCAAACATATTATGTTATATTGATAGTCTAACTTTCCAAGCATGCATCAAATATCCCAAGCTTGGACTATTGCTCGTCTTCAGATAATAAAAGAGTATAGAAATAGAAATTTACGATAAAAGAGTATAGAAATAGAAATTTAAGACAAGGGGTTATTCTTTTCTATTAAAGATAAGCATCCTATTGTAGAACTTTGAAGGAAGCCTCAAAAACCATTTTTATTAATTGTTAAGATGTGGAAGTTTCATTCAATTATACTCACTCAACAAAGTGCAAAGAATTAAACTCAAATATTTTTCCACAACAGAATTATGAACTATATGCACATAGATGAGACTATACACAAAATGCAACATCAAATAATTGTGATTTTCCATGTATGTGTCCCAATTCCCATAGACAAAACCATTATTCCAATCTCTAGTATTATAATGCAAACCTTCAAAGGACCAAAAAGAAGTGCCAAGGATGTTTATCTCTTTACTCTGTGGCTTGAGGAAACTGTAATTGAAGCAATAGCATATATATATATATACAAACAATAATGATGACAATGATTATTTACAATAAATAAGAATGACTATTTTCTATGAGTATCTAGTTGCTATGTACATGCATTAGTTCCTATGTACCTTGGTTATCGAATTGCACAATTTTGAATCACGAATCATGCGATCCAAGCTGACTCACACATCTCGATTCAAATTACTTAGGAGAATTAGAACATTGTTTGAATCGTGTTTTGTATCGTTAGAATCATGCGATATGTAACACCCTAATAATACTCTACTATGTTTAAGTCATTTTATGGCATTACTAGTTGTTACCCTTAATTAACAGAAGTTCTTATAATTGAAATTAGTGTAATATATGAAAATAACATGTAATTCTTCTTTATTGCAAAACCTTTATGCTTGAAAATTGAGTCCTTAAGCACTTACTTACTAATGTACATATGGATGTTGTTCCTCATAATGCTGAGTTACTAAAAAGACATATGATGAAGTTGAAATAACATAACATGATACTTTTAGACAATAATGAAATTGTAGATAAATCAAGAATCACAATCACACTTAACAATTATCATATATCTAATAAGCCAAATTAAATAGCAAGACTTCCAATGCTCTTAATTAGACATAAACTGCCCAACTAGGGCTCTTAAAAAAATAAAAACGCTATCCTGATCCTCCTTAGCTAGGTGTCATAACACAATAATCCCCCCATCACATCTCGTTAGGTATCACCGGAAGCGTTGCGATGGATGCCATTAACTCCATCTAAAGATAACACGAAAACATAGGAGTGAGCAATACAAGATTTCTCAGTAGGATTTTGATTAGACCATAAATCGTGTCATTGTCGTCATCTTTGTCACTTCGAGTTTAATTATAAAAAAGTGGACTCAATTTCAAGGGTTTTGAAAATATAAGTTCCCGAAGTGGGTTTTTTTACTCTTAATATAGAAACATGCAAACGAAAGCATGGAATAAACATTCATATTCATGATTATAAGTGAATAAAGATGAATGTACTTTCATGTAACTTATTGACTTTGACTTTCCTTAACTTTTATATTTAGCATGTATTTATCATTCTTTCTTTACATCCTCTTGGATAGACTACTATTGGACATGAGCTCAATTCATGATCATTGTCACATAGTTCTAATCTAAAATCAAACTAAGTTGACAAGGGTTTCTTTAAAATGGAGAGATCTGGGTTCCGTACTTCCAAAGTAGAAAGGTCTCTTAATAGGTCACCATCCTTTTTTAAGGATCAGACTCGCTTATCTTGTCTTCGTGGATCACTTTTCCTTTTGAAGGATCACTTCCAATTATTTCATTTCTTGCAATGGATATATCTAAGTCCATGATTTTGATGAAAATCTAGCAGTACAACGGCTAGATCGAAGCTTCCCCAAAATTGCCAAGCATGAGAATTCAACCAACAATCTATTATATTCTTTACATAACATCATATCAAGTACTGATAATCATTCATTCATAAACCAATAACCAAATAATCATACTACACAACATGCATAAGAACATCATTACATCTACACCCCATATGGTATCTAGGGCTTTCTTGTACTTTGTGAAATATCTTATGAATCATGGTAGGAATCCTTATGTCTATTCATGAGAGAATCACATAACCTAAAGTGAATGTGTGTTATAAGCTTTTGGCCACTTACATTTCAAGTGAGGTCATACTTTACTTAGGGGATTTCATTTTCACAAATAACATACTAGATTTCTTATGCTCACATCTTAAGGGACATATTGTTCAAGTTAAAAAGTTTAGCACTTATTCTTCCTTTTTCCTTTTTATCATGGCCAAAACTTATAATGGGGTTCTGGCCAACATTTTGCATTCAAGTTTTTTAGTTTCCTTGAGATAGTGCACAATTGATTCTAGGTTCATGGTATGGTCATTAGCCTAATCATACTTCTATTCCAAAGGGATTTCGAGATCCCTTTGATCCCTTGGGTCATGACAATGCATGCTCACACTAATGAACCCAACAACGCCATGTGCTTGCCACCATCAAGAAGTGAGTTTTATTTTAAATCAAGTTGCAGGTTTCAACCTTTATTAATTAAAGTTGCAAGATTTCATCTTTATGACTAGAAAGTTTTATTTGTTAGGAA
Organism: Pterocarpus macrocarpus; assembly: GCA_031439585.1. Classification (NCBI taxonomy): domain Eukaryota; kingdom Viridiplantae; phylum Streptophyta; class Magnoliopsida; order Fabales; family Fabaceae; genus Pterocarpus; species Pterocarpus macrocarpus. The sequence goes on along the minus strand of CM062513.1, from coordinate 27,087,006 downwards.
AGTTTAAACCTTTAACCAATACTTTGTCTTTAAGACTCATCCATAAGTTTAAACCTTTAAATTGGATTAAGCTAATTATGAGTGATTAGTATTTAATTAAGCCCTTAAGAGTTTGATTTGCTTAAATTAGAGATTCTATAATCTTAATTAAGTGTTCTCTTAACTTTTCTCTTCATAATTACCCTTTTGTCCTTTAATTAAGCCTTTATCCTTTAATTTCTCATTAAGTGCCTAATTACTCAAGGTCACTGAGGTAATTTAGTATAAGGGAAAATTGAGGATGTTACATTATTTACCACCTTTAAAAAGAATTTTGCACTGTAAACGGTCAGGAAACTCTTTCTTTATCTCGGACTCCAATTCCCATATATACTCTTTCATATTTCCTCTACCCCAAGCCACCTTGACGAAGGGTATGGTCTTGTTCCTCAGTTATTTACCCCACAATCCATGTAACATCCTCAATTTTTCTTCATGCTAAATTATCTCAGTGGTAATTAGGCACTTAATGAGGAATTAAAAGATTAAGATTTAATTAAGGGATTTATGAGATAAGGGAATGCTTAATTAATATTAGAGAATTTGTAATTAAGCGAGTCAAACTCTTAATAGCTTAATTAAGCACTAATCACTCATAATTAGCTTAATCGAATTTAATTAAGGATAATTAAGTTTAATCAAAAGTTTAATTTTTGTTAATCATAGTCACATGAGTTAATCACTAATCCTGGCTTAATCAAGTTAATTAAGTTGCAAGAGCACTTAATCACATCATTAAAATTCAAATTTAGTTAACTCAACAATAAAGCATGAGACAAAGTTGCTTTTTGTAAAAGTTGACCACGCTTTATTTTGTCCATCATCTAATTTGTCCTCCTAAACCTTAATTAACACAAAATTAATAAAAATATCTCCCTCCCCCTTGCCTATATGCTACGGCCAACAACAAACCATACACACACACACACACACACACACACCCATTCACTTCATTTTTCAACTTCTCATTCTCTCTTTAGTTCTCAAACTCTCTAACTTCTCTCTACATTTCTTCTTCTTCATCTACTTCATTATTCTCCACCACCATAACCTAACCTTACTCACTAAGTCCTTCAAAGATCATATCTTTTGGTCTTTGAAGACAAGAATCAAACAATACAAACTCTATTTCTTCAAGAACTCAAGAATTCTCATCTTCTCTCTTCCAAAAATGCCACCTTCACCACTTGGAGGAGTCATTACCTTCTTTACTTTCTCCTTCAAGAAGATGCCATTCATCAACCTAGGTAGTGATCTTTCATTTCTTCTTTTTGTTACTCAAGAAAGCTTGAAACTTGGCTCCCACCAAGGCCAAGAACTTCAAGTGACAACTTCAGAAAAACTGTATGCTCTTCATGAGCAAAGTTTCCATTTTTAGTAAAATTTGGTTCTTGTAGACATGAATAAAATCTAAAGGTTCACACTTTCATAAAGAATGAAACTTTATAATCATAAAGGTGAAGTCTTAATATTCTATTTAATAAAGCTTGAACCTTGTAACTTAGTTGTAATAAAAATCACCTCTTGATGATGGTAAGCATATTTGTTGTTGGGTTCATGAGTGTGGTTATGCATTGTCGTGACCCAAGGGACTAGAGCGATGTCAAAATCCTTTGGGAACAAAAGTATGATTAGGGCCTCTGAGCATACTATAAACCTAAGAATCACTATACACTACCTCAAGGGAAACTAAAAAACTTGAATGAGAAGCATTAGCTAAAACTTCTATAATAGGCTTCGGCCATGATGAACCAAGTCAAGAGACAAATATGTATTAAAACTTTTAACTCGAAGAATGAGTTATTTAACATGTGACCATAGAGAATCTATTAAGCTATGTGGTGAAAATGAATTCCTAATGTAAAGTAAGGTCTTATTTGGGGAGTTATAGATTAAAAATTTATAACACATAATTTACTTTAAGTGATATGATTTCCCTATGAGAAACATGAAGAGTCTTATCACAATTCATAAGATGTTACACGAAGTGTAAGGAAATCCTAGATACCAAATAGGGTATGAGAGTATATTACTCTCATATATGATTGTTGATTAGCGTGATTGATTCGAATATGGATTCATGGATATGATGGAGTATTGATGCCTGATGAGATATCCAATAATGGTATGAGATGGATATTATTGGTTGTTGGTTGAAATTTCCATGTTTGGCAAATTTTGGGGAAGTTTCAGTCTAGCCGTTATGCTATCAGATTTCTGTTAAAATTATGGATTTAGTTATATCATTACATGTCCACATGTGTCTTGCTAGTAGTTTCAATGCAAGAAAGATGTAACTTTAACAAAAGAAAAGAAATAATTGGATATGATCCTTCGGTAACTTTGGTAAGGGAAGCAAGGGATGGTGATCCACTAAGAGTTAAAGACCCTCTATTAAGGAGGCAAGGGTGAAAAGGAGGACCCTCCAACTTAGAGGCATGAAAAGCCTTTATCAACTTTGTCTGATTTGGTTTTGTAATGGTGACGATGGTCACGGAATGAGCTCATATTCGATAGCAGCCTATTCTAAGAGAAGAAGTAAAGAATGTTAAGCATGTGCTAAATATGAAAGTTGTAACGTCCGATTTCGTACTTCCGATCTCATTTAATGTTGAAAATTCCGATTTCCGAGTTTGTCTATAAATTCCTACTTCCGATCTCGCTGAATCTGAAGTGTTGTCTTTAACTTTCAAATAAATTCTGAATTCGACATTAGTATTAGCTTCGATTCGATTTCGCTTTCCAAGGCTTAAGAAAAGGACTGATCATGATTTTCCGTTTTCCGACTTCATTCTCGAGTTGGGACGAACATGATATCCGATTTCCGACCTTATTTGATTCAAGATGGACACGAATACGACTTCCGAGTTTATCTGAATTGGATTTCCGAGTTCAACCAAGAATTTTCACGAGTTCCGATAACAAGATAGAATGCCGAGATCCTATGATTTCCGACTGGTTCGAAAGTGTTTTGGTTTCACATTCTCGACTCGACCTTCGATTTAAAGGTGATTGTATCTTACGAATTCCGAGTTCCGACTTTACTCTCCAATCTAGAATAAAACAAGATGATTATTACGATTTCCGACTTGACCATGCACGAATTCCGACTTTAGGAAGACACGAAGTTCCGATGTCAAGGTCGATTCACTGAAGCGAGTTTCACTTCTCCGCGACGCGGAGAGCAATTTTAACACAAAAGAGGGAGTCATGGTTGAACCTTGCCCACAAAAATTTCATCCAATCAAAGCCACTCATTCTAACTACCACATCGAAACTTTGTCTATATATGTGTTCTCTCTCCCGCTTCTCTTCACCATTTTTTCTACGCTGTTTCTCTTCATCACCTCGCCTCCCTTTCCTCTTCTCAACTCTCCCACTCTAACCAAATTCTGCTTCAAGTTCAAATTTCTACTTTACTATTCAAACTCAAAGCAAAGAGGTAGAGGTTTTAATTCTCGCTTTGGTTTTTCTGATTTTGAATGATTATCGGTGGTTCAATTCTTCAATTCTGATATATTGACTGAATGATTCATAATGAACTGGGGCTGGTTTATTGACTGTTTGTGAAATTAAAGTTGAAATGGGAAACAAGAAAGGATGCAGATATGGAGGAGTTGAGAGTCTGGGAAACTCAAAACCCTCGGCAGTCCGTACGGCGGAGTGTACGGCTCCGCCTCCCGCCGTTCAAACTCAATGAAACCATTTTTGTACAAAACTAGACATCTAGGGCTTTCTACACATATATCATATAAGACCATTGGAGCAATATTGAGAGAGATATGAATTTTTGAAGTCTGACCTAGGCATCAGGACATCCAATTCGGCAGTATGGGTTGAAAAGGGTGTAACTCACCCTATACAACTCCAAATTGAGTGAAACTAATTTTGTTGGAAAGCTTACACATAGGAGAACATCCTACCCAGAAATTCCGAGTTTGTTACTATCCTATTTGTTCCCAGTGATTTGAAGAAGTTAACCTATGTCCAAACCGAGCCAAAACAGAGCAGTTCAGGAAGGTTAAGTTTCGGGGCTTATAACTCGAGCCCTACTAGGTCAAATGGAATGGGACTTTTTGCAAATGAAAGATGGTTCTATCAGCTTTAATATGAGACCGATTTTGTATCATTTAAGCCAGTTTTCGATTTTTAGTAGATTTTTACTTTTGAGTGGACAATTCTGGCTAGCTACTGGGCAGGCCGGGATAAAACCTGAATAACCTGAGCTATAGATATCAAAATTAGATGGGACCAAAAAGGATAGAAACTAGACATATAAGGCTACAACATATCCGAAAATCAGGTTTAAAGGAGTTACATTGAAATAAAGGTGGGCTATACCATAACCGGGCAGAATCAGTTAAAAGTTCTATTGAAGCTTGTTGAAGCTATGAATGAATTTATGAATGTACGCCAAGATAATTGTCACGCTTCATATTGGAAATTGCAAATTGTGTAATCTGTATTGGTTGGCTGGCACTATTCATGGGGAAGCGACACGCCTGCTATGCCGCCAAAATTGCGGTAGAGTATATGAATAAGTTATGATATATATATATATGATGTACATATAGATGCATGTGCATTTTCAAGCAAGCCATGAAAGTTATGTTATGAGAAACCCAAAGAATATGTTATGATGAAAGTTCCATGATACTTGGCCAAATTTCCTGATAAAAAGTTAAGGGGAATAGATTGGTGGGGGACGTCGGGAAAGTAAACCCGCCATCCCTCAGATAGGAACGAGCTCGATCCTGGATAAGGGTATCTATTACCCAGGAGTCTAAAATGGCCAAGAACTCCTGTGGACCAAGTGATGGAAAATGATGAAAGTCATGGAAAAGTTGATGAGTAATGAAGAAAGTATACGAGCAAAGGAAAGTTCAAGAGCAAGTTTTGCATGATTGCATTAAGTACATGATTACATGTTATTTACAGTTTATCATGTTTTACTTACAACATATGTTCATATATTCTGCCAATTATACTGTGTATCATTGATAATAGTTGAATTGCTCTTTGCGCCGCTAAAGTAAAACCTGACCGCTCGACCAGACATTTTTCAACTTTATCAATTATGAATAGTTAAGTTTAATCTCATGATTTTATAATTAAATAAACCCGAGGCAAATGAGAATGAACGCGACGCCGCTTAAACGCCATGCACGACCCTACCGGTAATTTTTCTTAAATTCTCACCTCGCTTGTATTTCGCCTCATTCTATCGGACGATGGACGCGACTAAATACCCTCTTCGCTGAGGTGCCCGACTTGCAGATTCACCCATGACCAAGATGAGGCGTTAGGACATAGCCTGGCTTCTTGCCGGGCCCGTCCTTTATCTTTTAGTGATAGGAACTTTGGTCGTCCCTTTGCACCATCCAGCCTTTTTGATCCCGCCATCCCTACTTTACTTGCCCACTACATGTGGCACACCCTCCGCCAAAGACTCGCACTCGTAGGTACCTTAGCTCACGCCGATCCGCGCCAGATTCACCTCCAGTAGTACCCGACATCCCACTCACCCGAGAAATGAATTCGTTAGAGGCCACCGCTCATCATCCTCCTCCTCCACTGCAAGATGGACTACTATCACCGTACGCCAGGTATGGCCAACTACCTGACTGAGTAGATCACCGTGAGGCGTGATTGTATAGTATGACCCCTCTTTGGCAAAGATGCACTGGGTCATAGACCTAGTGGTAGGTTTCTTTTTTGAAATGTCCTTTGAGGACCATATATCAAAGTGCTGACTTACATAGGCCTTATGTCTTTTTGGTACACCTACTCCTCCTCGCTTTGGATACATTGTATATAAACTAAAGCAGAGCTTCGCTATGTACATAAATATATATAAGCACGATTCAAGAATGTTATTGTATTATTCTCATCTTTACGATATTCGCTTGAATTCCTTTCACATTTAGCATAGCATAGCATTAACACAGTAACACAATCTACTTAATTTTATGCTATGACTTAAGCATAACATTAAATTAGTAGGGTGTTACAAAAGTAAAGTTAAAAAAAGATTTTGGTCAAGTCCATGAAGTTACATGAATGTGCATGCATCTTTATTCTCACATATATATGGTCATGAATGTTCATACTATGTTCTCATATAAATGTTCCTATCTTATGGCCTTGCATCTCTTTATACCATGTTTATAGATGAAGATTAAAAGAAATCCACTTCGGGAATCTATGTTTTCAAACCCTTTAAAAATGGAATCTATGCATGCTCACTATTTTCATAATTAAACCTGAAGTGGCTGGTACGACGACGATGACACATTAATGGTCTAGTTAGGATCTTACTGAGAAATGTTGTATTTCTCACTCTTATTTTTCCGCATCGTCTTTAGATGAAGTTGTTGGCAATCATGGCAACACTTCCGGTGGTACCTGACTGGAGAAGATGAGGAGTTGTCATGTTACAACACATAGCTAAGGAGAATCGGGATAGTAGCATAGTGTTTTTGCTTTCTCAAGGGCCGTAGTTGGGTAGTTTATGTGCAATTAAGAGCATATGGGAAGTCATGCTACTTAATTTGACCTATTACATATGTGATAACTATTAAGTATTATTATGACTCTTGTTCATCTATGATTATATTATTGTCTTAAGATATTGTGTTATGTTATTTCAACTTCATCATATGTCTTATTAATAACTCAGCAACATGAAGAATAACGTCCATATGTATACTAGTAAGTAAGTGCTTGGTTTTACAAAAAAAAATTACATGTTATTTTCGTATATTACACTAATTTCAAGTATAAGAACTTTCATTAGTTATGAGTAACAACTAGTAATGCCAAAAAATGACTTAAGCATAGTATGATATTATTGGAGTGTTATAATCCATGATCCGTGATGGCGGTAGATTGAAGGTTAAGTCCTCCTTTAACTGTACACTTTCGGGTTCAAGTAGATGACTAGGATTAGAAGTGTACTTTTTCAACTGAGATATATGAAAGACATCATGGAGATTTGACAACTTAGGAGGTAGGCCATTTGGTAAACAATTGACCCTACATGCTTTAGGATTTGGAAAAGACCAAGAAAACGGGAGTTCAACTTTTTAATTTTCATGGCTCTACCTATACTCGTTCTAAGAGTGATTTTTAGGAATACATGTTCTTCTTTTTGAAACTCTAAAGGTTTCCTCCTCTTATCTGCATAACTCTTTTGGGCCGTAAGAATCTTATCCTTAATCCTCCTTATTTGCTCTGTGGTTTATCTCACAAGATCAGGTTCTAATAAACTTTACTCACCAGGTTTGAACCAACATAGGGGAGATTGGCACTTCTTTTCATACAAAGATTCATAGGGTGCCATACCAATACTCGCATGGTGACTGTTATAAGCAAACTCAATCAGAGGTAGGTACTTATCCCAACTTCCTCGACTATCCAACACACAAGCTCTTAACATATTGACCTCGGGCCCCTATATGAGATTATGGTTAAGGTACATCATAAAGCCAAACTATCTCTTGGACATATAGCTCGGCTAACTTTTCTAAAGGATAAGTAGCTTTAATGGGCAAAAAGTGAGTAGATTTGGTAACCTGTCAACAATCACCTATATCGAATCAAAACTAGCTTACGTTTTAGATAAACCCATTGCAAAGTCCATGGAGATACTCTCCTATTTCCATTCTGAGATCTCCAATGGTTGCAACATGCTAGAGGACTTTTGGTGTTCAATCTTTACCTTTTGGCAGACTAAACACTTACCCACCAACTTAGCCATGTTCTTCTTCATTCTCAACTACCAAAACATTTTCTTAATGTCTTGGCACATTTTAGTCATACCAGGGTGTATTGTGAATTGGTTCTTGAAATCACTCATTACCCTAATCTGATTCAATCTTAAAGTATAAGGGGTCAGGACAACTCCAAGGTTCAAGTCTCTAAAACTTTCCACCAGCTCAACTTCCTTAACCATCATTCGGGACGCGTGTAGCAATTTTTGATTTAGTGCATCTGTCACCACGACCTTTTTGGGGTGATAGTTCAACCCAAATTCGTAATCCTTCAAAAACTCCCTCAATCTTCTTTGTCTCATATTCAGCTCTTTTTGATCAAAGAGATACTTCAAACTTTTATGATCAGAAAATACCTCAAGTCTCACTCTATACAGATAATGCCTCTATATCTTCAGGACAAATACTATGGCTACTAACTCCAGGTCATGGGTTAGGTAGTTCACTTTGTGAAGCTTCAACTGCCTAGAGGCAAAAGTCACCACGTTCCGATTTTGTATCAAGACACAACCTAAGCCTCTCCTAGAGGCATCACAATAAACCACAAAGGGTCCACTTGGGTCAAGCAACACTAACACTAGGGTTGTTAACTCTTGAAAGCTTCTCTCACAATTAGCGGTCCACACAATAGGGGCATTGTTCTTTGTCAACTTAGTTAACGGTAGAGATATATAGGAAAATCCCTTTATAAACCTGCGATAATAACCAGCTAAACCAAAGAAACTCATTATCTCCGTTATCGAGGTCTATCTTTCCTAATTCATCACAGCCTCAATCTTACTAGGATCCATTGTGATTCCCTCCTTGTGACATTACATGCCCTACGAACTTCACTTCTTCCATCCAAAATTCGAAATTCTACAGTTTGGCATAAAGCTTCCTTTCTCTTAAGATTCCTAACACTACCTTCAAATGCTCTTCATGCTTCTCCTTTACTCTTGAAAAAATGAGAACATCATCTATGAAAATAACTACAAACTTGTTTAGGTTGTAACACCTTACCAGACAAAATACTATGCTTAAGTCATAATATATTACCTGATAAGTTATTAACTGTAGTTATCTAATTAAAGTTTCACATAAATCCAATGTTATATACTCATAATGGAGTTAACTATTAATTTGTGTATTTATCTTTGGCTGTAGTGTAAATAAATGGGTTAACATCATAACAGAAAAGAAATCTGCAGAATAAACAGAATTATTGCACTACATCATATATATATATGTACATAGATGCCTGTTTTCAGAGTTTACAAAAGAAACCATAAACAGTACAGGGTATGGAAAATGAGGCTACTGAAACAAAACAAATTGGCCTATCTCTACAAAATAACACCCTGACTGGTCCCCACGGGACATTTTATATACTAAACATCTAGACGTACCACCCACTAACCTGCTACCTATGGCCCAGAATTTCAAAAGAGGGCCACCCTATACATCTCCTCCTACTGTGCTACATAAGTACCTTAGATTGATTCCGAGGAAAGGAATCCATTCGCCATGCCAGCGTTTGCCAAGGCATGGCCACCACCGGGTGCCGAGGATGAAGAGGATGAGCTCGTTGCCTTCGATGGGTCCTCCTCCTTAGAAAATGAAATACAAAGGGTCTGCTGAGGTGGTGAAGTGGGAGGTACAATTGGAGCTGCTGCTGTTGGAGGTGGGAATGGGTGTGCCATGTAGAATGGGATGGCTATATAAGGTGCAGAAAGGTCAAATAGTGGGTGCGTAAGTAGGACGGCAAAATCTCTACGAAAAAAGAAATAAAAGCAAACCTGCAACTATATATATATATATAGTCTAGAAACGGATCAAGGTGGATGTGGAGGTCAGGGAACTCAATGAAGAGGATACCTATCGCTGCATTCTCCATGATCTAAGAATGACGCATAAATATACAGTAGGGCGAGAATTTAAAGAAATTCTCAGTAGGAATTCTAATTCTACGCACATCTGCCATTGCCGTTATTCCCAGTTGTTTCGATTTTTCTTAAGTTTAAATGATACAATTAACAGTAATATTCAACTTAAATTAATTTGTGGAAAATATAACCCGAAACATAACTTAATATTAAATTAGAGCAGTACAAGTATATTTAAACAGGCACGCTAACATAGCTGAAATAGTAACCATAGGTAAACAGTAATATAACACGAGGAATATACAGTTAACTCTGACATTAACTTAGAAATTAACAAACAGAGCATATATATGTGAAATAGAAAATGCATGTAGTCTTTGGGAACTTTCGATTCATGTAACTTATAATTTCCACTCTTGGTCCCCTGGGAGTGTTTGGCCGTATACTCCTGGGTCATAGTTTACTTTTCAGGATCGAGCTCGTTCCTATACAGGATTGCCGGGTTTACTTTTTCCGACTTTTCTACTGATCTATTCCCCTTAACATTATTCAGGGGCTGGCCCAAGTAATATGGAATCATAACATTCTTCATAAATTGCATGTACATCTAGTATTATTTTTCTTAAGTATCACATGTTCACAAACATTTCACATAGTATATGAAGTCTTTGCCGGAATTTTGGTAGCATAACGGACTGAGTTCGATTACCTATAAATAGTGCCAGGCTACTAGAAAGATCAATCAAACATCCAAACCAACATAGAACAGCAAGTTTATAGCAATATTGTCAATCATATAGTGTGCCAACATCAATAAGGTTTCTGCTCAATTTACTCAATTCTACCCAATTTTTGTAAAATTCACCATAATTTCTATTCTATTCATTTAGAGCTAAATTTTGGATATGTTATAGTGCTATGTGTCTCGTTTTTAACCCTTTTGATCCCATCTCATTTTGATTTATGTAGCTCAAGTTATTTGAATTTTACCTTAGTCTATCATACAATTAGCCAAAATTGCACCCTTAGAAGTAAAAATTCACCAAAAATAGAAATCTATATGAAATCATATGAAACTCACACCAAATTAAAGCTAATAGAACAAAATTTTATTGAAATAAGTTTCACCTCATTTGCATAAGTATAGCTTGAGATATAAGCCCTATAAGTTGACCCTTCTAGACTACCCTATTCTAGCCTATTTTGGACTTAAGGCAACTTATCAAATTACTGGGAACATAACTCTAAAATTTTTATGAGATGTTTCCCTATATGTTAGCTTTCAAACAGAGTTGGTTGCACTCAATTTAGAGTTTTGTAGGTGAGTTACACCCTTCTCAACTCATACTATCCAGAAGAGGACCTAAAAATCTAGGTTAAACTTCAAAAATTCATAACTCACTCAATACTAATCCAATGACCTTATATTTTATATGCTTGGAAAGCCCTAAATTTATAGTTTCTAATAAAAATATATTCACTAAGTTTTGATGGCTATATTCTTGTCCGTACAAGACAGACATACAGACACTATAGGGTTTTTACCCAAACAGCTTCTTGCTTTTTCTATTTTCAAATTCTTCCTCTCCAACTTCAATTCCAATTCAATCATACATATTAAACCTAACTTAATTCATCATCTCCACCCCATATAGCTTCAGAATAATGAAAGAAAAAGGAACCCTAAATAGCCCCAATCCATGAAAATAAGAATAGAATTTAGAATTCCTACCTTTGCTATGTGTTAAGCTTGCTAGATTCAAGTCTTGGAGCAAGGAAAGTTGTTGGAACTTGGAAGCTTGATGAAGAGGGAGTGAATATGAGATGAGAAGGAAAGGAAATGAAGGGGTATATGCGGAATATGAGGCCAAAAATCCGCAAGGAGTAGGAAGGAATTATTTGGAAACTTTTGGAAGAAGTTGCATATAATTGGTGGATTCTTCTCTTCATTCCAATTTGATGTGGCTACCTCTTTTTAAGGCTGATGTTGCGCCAATCAAGAGGGGCTAGTGGTTGAATCTTGGCCATTCAATCTAGGATTCTCACAGTATAATTTCTATTGATTCGGTTCTAACAGTTTAAAATACTGAAATCTTACCGATTTCTTTTAAATCGGTAAAACAGTTTTGGAAAAATCCTATGAGGTTTCTTATGTTTCTAATCTAATTTCCTCAAATCTAATCTCTCTAAATGATACTTAATTGGCTTTAACTAAATACTTAATTGAATTCTAATTAATCTCAATTATTCGATAAAAGTCGAACAACTTGGTTAGAAACGGTGAAATTTTTCGGACGTTACATAGGTAGGGTCCAAAGATCCGATTCATGTAATCTAGAAAAACTGTAGGGGCATTTGTTAACCTGAAAGACATCACCGTGAACTTATAATGACCATATCTGGTCCTAAAAGGCTGTCTTAGGTATATCTTCCTTTTTCACCCTTATATAATGATACACAGATCTCATATCGAGAACATAGGTAATCCTTGCAATTGGTTTATGAGGTCATCTATCCTAGGCAAGGGATACTTGTTTTTAATCGTCACTTTGTTCAACTTCCTATAGTCCATACACAGCCTCATGCTTCCATCCTTTTTCTTCACAAACAACATTGGAACGCCCCAAGGTGAGGCACTAGGTCTCATGACTTCTTTTCCAATAACTCTTCCAACTAACTTTTTAACTCTGATAACTCCATTGGGGGCATACTATTGGACACTATAAAGATTGGCCCTGTTTCTGGTACCAATTCTATAGAAAACTTGATTTCTCTTTCCGAGGGAAATCAGGTATATCAACAAGACACATATAGTTATTCCCTAACTACAGGAATCTCATCCAACACTTGTTCAAGTTCCACATCATTTGCCATAAGGAGAACATATCCCTGATTATCAATCTCATAACTTCCTACTCTAACAGAGTTTAAGAATAAACAAATAGATTCAATAGCTTTAATAAGCACAGAAGGAAGTACAATAGACTTTTTAGAACAATTTATAATAGCATGATTAGTCAAAAGCCAATCCATGCCTAGAATCAAATCCAAACCAAACAAAGGCAAACAAATCAAATTTGCTACAAAAGAGCTATCCTTGATTTGAAAATGACACTTCAAACAACAATGACAAGTCTTCACTATTTTTCTAGTGGGATTAGACACTATCAACATGTAAGGTAGCTTAGACACAGGCAATCCAAATCTATCTACACAATCACGAGAAATAAAGGAGTATGTAGCACTAAAGTCATATAGCACAATTAAGGTCCTACCATTAACTTTGCACTTACATTGGATTAGGTCGTCGGACTGAGTAACCTCTTCAACATTAAAGGCGAAGACCCTCCCTTAATGTTGGGGCTTGTTGGCAGGGGGCGGCAACTTGACAATGTAGTCCTTGATCATATGTCTAGGTTGTTCATAATGAAAACAAATGTTTTGTCCTGCTAAGCAAGGCTAACCTCCATGATTCTTGCCGCACCCAGGGGACCCAGGATTCACCACTTACTTTGGTAATTGATCAGCCATGCCCTTACCAAACTATGATTGTCTCTTGTGGTATGGGACGTACTTAGCCCCTTAGTATTGGGAAACCACCCTTTTCGTAGAAGCATCTTCCTTTGGATTAGTACATTTACCGTAGAGTGCAGCCTTGAATACCTCCAAAGTGATGAAGATCTAGGAGTCCTCAATCATCTTTTTATCGTTGGCTCACTAGGCCTCCGTATCAGCCTCCAGCATATAAGTAGCCAATGTTACCTTTTGTAGCCCAGTGCGAAATAGTACGGAGAATGTCCTTTTCTAGTGCCTCGGTCTATCCCTCACTTTCCTTAGGGTTGAAGTCTCCTCAGAAAGCTGGTGGGTTAGTCTTCATAAATTTAGTGAACTTTAGGTATTTTAGGTCAGCCTCAATTCTTCTTTCTTCTTCTAGTGCTCGTTTAGTTATAGTAACTTGTCTTCTCGCAACGGAAACCATTGTGGGGAAAACAATTGTCACATCTACCATGCCTAAAGTGGCAGATTTGCATCGAAATCTATTTTGCCTGTCAAAAGCCATAAGTTTTTGGACATACAAACAAAGACATTAAGTTGATCAGGCTTAATACTGAGCTAAGTGTAGCAGAAGCTAATGACATTCACAACTAGGCAGTCATCCCTACTTGACTACTATATCTTACCCTAATGGATATGGTCGATGGCATGATTTTTATCGCATAACATAGTATGCTAAGAAGCATAGTCAAACCATCCTAAGGCTCTAAAAGAACGACCTGTTCTGATACCAAAATGTAATATCCTAGCAAAAGTTCTTATAATTGAAATTAGCATAATATATGAAAATAACATGTAATTTTTTTTTTGTTGTAAAACCTTTATGCTTGAAAATTGAGTCTTTAAGCATTTACTTACTCGTTTACATATGGATGTTGTTCCTCGTAGTGCTGAGTTACTAAAAAGACATATGATGAAGTTGAAATAACATAACATGATACTTTTAGACAATAATATAATTGTAGATAAATCAAGAATCACAATCACACTTACAATTATCATATATGTAATAGGTTAGATTATGTAGCAAGACTTTCAACATGCTCTTACTTAGACATTAACTGCCCAACTAGGGCTCTTAAGAAAATAAAAATACTATGCTACCATTTTGATCCTCCATAGCTAGGTGTCATAACACAACAATCCCCTCATCACATCTCGTCAGATACCACCAGAAGCATTGTCATGGATGCCATTAACTCTATCTAAAGACGACATGGAAACATGGGAGTGAGCAATATAAGATGTCTCAGTAGGATTCTGCCTAGACCATAAATCATGTCATTGTTGTCATCCCTGCCACTTCGAGTTTAATTATAAAAAAGTGAACATTCATGGATTCAATTTTAAGGGTTTTGAAAATATAAGTTCTCGAAACGGGTTTCTTTTACTCTTAATCGTACAAATAGAACATAAGTTGACACAAGGCCATAATATAGAAACATGCAAATGAAAGCATGGAAAAAACATTCATATTCATGATTATAAGTGAATAAAGATGCATGTACTTTCATGTAACATATTGACTTTGACTTTCCTTAACTTTCATATTTAGCACATGTTTAACATTCTTTCTTTACATCCCCTTGGATAGACTGCTATTAGGCATGAGCTCAATCCGTGACCATTTTCACATAGTTTCTATCTAAAATCAGACTAAGCTGACAAGGGTTTCTTTAAATTGGAGAGATCTGGGTTTCATACTTCCAAAGTAGAAAGGTCTCTTAATAGGTCACCTTCCTTTTTGAAGGATCACACTCGCTTATCTTGTTTTCGTGGATCACTTTTTCTTCTGAAGGATCACGTCCAATTATTTCATTTTTAATATTACATCTTACATTTTCATATGCATTATGGTCAAATACAAGACACAAGTAGGCATGCAATGAATATGTCTAAGTCCACAATTTTAACGAAAATCCGGCAGTATAATGGCTAGATTGAAGCTTCCCCAAAATTGCCAAGCATGAGAATTCAACTAACAATCTATCATATTCATTACATAACATCATATCAAGTACCAATATTCATTCATTCATAAACCAATAACCAAACAATTATACTACACAACATGCATAAGAACATCATCACATCTACACCCTATATGGTATTTAGGGCTTTCTTGTACTTTGTGAAACGTCTTATGAATCATGGTAGGAATCCTCATATCTACTCACGAGAGAATCATATAACCTGAAGTGAATGTGTGTTATAAGCTTTTGGCCACTTATATTTCAGGTGAGGTCATACTTTACTTAAGGGATTTCATTTTCACAAATAACATACTAGATTTCTTATGCTCACATCTTAAGGGACATATTGTTCAAGTTAAAAAATTTAGCACTTATTCTTCCTTTTTCCTTTTTATCATGGTTGAAACTTATAATGGGGCTCTGGCCAACATTTTGCATTCAAGTTTTTTAGTTTCCTTGAGATAGTGCACAATTGATTCTAGGTTCATGGTATGGTCATTAGCCTAATCATACTTCTGTTCCAAAGGGATTTCGAGATCCCTTTCATCCCTTGGGTCATGACAATGCATGCCCATACTAATGAACCCAACAAAAATGAGTTTTATTTTAAATCAAGTTGCAGGTTTCAACCTTTATTAATTAAAGTTGCAAGATTTCATCTTTATGAATAGAAAGTTTCATTCTTTAGAAAAGTTTAAACCTTTAACCAATATTTTGTCTTCGAGACTCATCCATTATAAAATAAAGTTGCAAGATCTTACCTTTATGACTAAAAAGTCTTATTTTTGAAGAAAGTCTAAACCTTTAATCATTATTATGTCTTCAATATCCAACCTTTATAAAACAAAGTTGGAAGATCCTATCTTTCTGACCAAAAAGTCTTATTCTCCAAGAAAGTTTAAATCTTTAACCATTATTTTGTCTTCAAGATTCAACCTTTATTAGATAAAGTTCCAAGAATTAATTTTTATGACTAAAAAGTTTTGTTCTTTAAGAAAGTTGAAGCTTTTACTCAAGATTTTGTCTTTAAGAAGAACAAAATAAACTTTTAAGAGAGTATATTTTTAGGCACCATTGTTAGGCTACAAGAAGGAAATTTTTTAAACTTTTCTCTAGAGAATGCTCTTAATCACATCAAAAATCATGTTGGAGGCATAAAAAGTGAAACTTTTAGTCATAAACACATCATTTTAATGAAGAACAAAAACTTGAATAAGACAACTTCAAGAAAGCACATTTATTTTCACCAAATCAAAAGATCATCAAGAACACGTAGATCATAAAAAAAGTGCAAGTTTTTAGAGCATCAAGAAAGGAACTTTTAGCAAACAACACAAATGCTCTCATGAGCAAGATCCAAGAGACAAACTTTTCTCAACAAGAAAAGAGACTTGTCTCAAGATGTTACTTGAAACTCTTGGCCATGGTGAGAGCCAAAGCTTGAAAAAGGAATCACTACCAAAGTTGTGTGTAGTGCCTTCTTAAAGAAGAGAAGAAGAAGAAAATGGCCTCCTCCAAAGGGTGCTAAGTTCCCAGCTTCTTGAAGGAAAAGATGAGAACTTTATGCTCTCCATGAAAAAATGGAGGTATTAGTATTTAGGATCTTGTCTTCAAACACCAAGGAGTGTGAACGACTAATGACAAGGTTTAGCTATGGTGTTTGTGGAGAAATGAAGAAAAAGAAGAAGAAAAGAGTCTTATCTTTCTTAGGGTTAAGAGAATATGAAAGTGTGTTAGAGAATAAAAAGTGAATGAAATAAAATGTGAGTGTGTGTATATGGTGGGGTGGCTGTAGCTTTCATTCTAAGGGGAAGATATTTTTCCTTTTATTATAATTAAGGGGACAGAATGGTTAGTTAAGGGATTTACTTTAGACAAATCCTAGTACTTTTCTTACATAAAGTAACCTTGTCTCTTACTTTTTCACTTTAATGATGTCATCATTACTCTATTGTCTAGTTGACTAAATTTGAATTCTAATGATGTGATTAAGTGCTCTTGCCACTTAATTAACTCAATGAAGTAAGGATTAGTGATTAACTCATATTGTTATGTTTAACAAAAGTTAAATTTTTAATTAAGCTTCGTTGTCCTTAATCAAACTCGATTAAGCTAATTTTGAGTGATTAGTGTTTCATTAAGCCCTTAAGAGTTTGACTTGCTTAAATTAGAGATTTTCTAGTCTTAATTAAGTGTTCTCTTTATAATTATGCTTTTGTCCTTTAATTAAGCCTTTATCATTTAATTTCTCATTAAGTGCCTAAGTACTCGAGATTACTGAGGTAATTTAGCATAAGAAAAAATTGAGGATGTTACACGATACGACTCAAAATCGTGAGTCATAGCAAAGATGGTGATTTGGTGGGCACTACTCATGGCTGCACAACGAGTCATGAAGTTAGGTCCGACGTGACCTAAAGAGACAGACGCCTAGTTTTTTATCTTATTTTGTTTTATTTTTTATTTTTAAAAAAGAGGCCAAACACATCTTTTTTGCTGTTGACCACTATATGATCTTTTCTATTATTAAAAAGTTAGAAACAGTGTTAAGAGACAAAAACGTCTCTCTTTTTATATTTTAGAAAAACACACAAAGGCCAAATGCACCATTTGTTTTCCTTCTATGATTGTGACCACTTTTTGACATATTCAATTATTAAAAGGTTAGAAACATTATTGCTTCTGCCTATTATTTTTGTTCATAGATCACACTTGGACTTTTCTTTATGTTCTTCTCTCTAAACCTATGTGAGTAGTACTTCTATGACTTGGTTGGTGATTTGTGACATTAATTTTGTGAATTCTTGGTCAAAAATATCATTTTGTTTATGGCATATGATATACAAAATATTTTTTATTGTGATTCTGAATCTTATTGTTTGATACAATTTACAATTCACAATCCAAAATTTACCCTCGATAATTCATGTTGTGAATTGCAATTAAATAACCATGCTATGTGCATGTATTTTTCAGATTAATAGTAATTTCTAGCTTCCTCAAGTTATAATCACCAACTAAGATCCTAGGATCCATGATGATTTAGGAAAGGATTAGATTTATGAAAATATCATATATCGAATCAAGTAACAATAGACTTATATTAATATACATTGTAAAGAGAACCAAATCTCTTCCATTTTTCAATATTATATGTCACGACCCAACCCGGGCCATGACGGGTGCATAGGGGACTTTCATCTCTTACAAGCCTATCCAGACCACACATCACACACACGAATCATTTGGGATCTAGGCACCTAACAACATACAAGCTACATTCATATGATCATAAACTTATTCTTCTTCCATAAAGATACAACACTTTTCCTTAATAGATACATATTACAAATCCTCACGAAAAGAATATACTAAAACTACAGAAGCAAGACCTTACTTGTAAGTAATGGAGCACTTATAACCGAAAGGTCAACAAATGATCCAAAAATGACAAGCCAACTTGCAATTGAAATGAAGGTGAGGGGTGAGTTCAACTGGCTGAGTGAGTCTATATCAAGCAATGGACAAGCTCATAAGAATAAATAGTAGAACTTAAATAAACAACATAATTATATAAGTCTAGATAATCAATTTACCTTTTCAAATGAAAGGGTACCCACAGAAAATACAAATTTGCTAAGCTGTAAAACTTTTAGTTCTTTTTCAGAATATCGCTACTTTTAACAAAACCAGAATAGGGTTCAAATTACAAACAGAGCTTTAGCCATAAAACTTTATTTCTCAATTCTTCTTTCCAACACAAAAGAAAGCATATAGAGTCATGAAATCCGTAAGTTCAAATAAATAGTTATCTCAAAATATATACTTTGCAAATATACTAAGTACTTATCAAAATGAGCAGGAAGTTATCTAATCCAAGATAAATAGACAGAAATCACACTTAGATGACCTTTCCTTTGTGTGACCCTAAAATAGGCATGATCCACTTCTTGAGTGGCCATGAAAACAAGCATGAACCACCTCATGAGTGGCCACGAAATCAATCTAGTCAAGGTGCACCCAGGCAAATGCCTACTACCGTTAGTTGCAGATCCTATCATAAACTTTCTCAAAACCCTTTATATTCAGATATAGATATATGTATGTAGTTTTAATAAATCTAGTTCAAGCTTCAAAATATTATGTCAATTGGAACCTAGTTTCTATCATTAAAATCCTTTGAAAGGCCAAGCATAATTCACATCCAAGTGTGATAATAGAAACCAACTGGTCTTAAGACCTTCAATCCTTTTATACTTTCCAAAACCTTTGGTAATAATCCAAATACTTTCAATTCAACAAAGAGATTAATTCATAAATATGATACTTTAAGAGCTTGACCCATGGTTTTTCAAGAATGAAAGCATACATATATAGACTTTACTATCTGTTCCGGACTAGGTCCAAACGCCTACATATTATTGATAACTCATGAAGGCCCAATCTACATAAGGACCAAAAGCTCAAACTGGGAACCATTAGAACCAATAAAATGGAGACCATTTCGGTTACAAAAGCATTAAATTTAGTTTCTGTAATGTTTGAACTTGGATTCTGTAATGCATGCAAATCATCACAAATCCGAGGCTGTTATCAAGAATCTCGAAAATACATTAGATACCGTTATTGCCAGATTTTCTCTATAAATAAGAGGGCACACCCTCAAATTAGGTACGCATACACTCCCCCAAAACTTATACCTCTAGCACTTACTGACTTGATCGTCGAAGTCCTTGTAGGAAACCCCCTCTCATTTGCCATGGAATTCAACTTATTCATTAGTCACCACCACATATAGTGGCCTTAGAAGTTCCACTTCTGGTTCGGAGTGCCTCTTTTCTAGAAATCAGTATCTCATCTTTGAACATTGGTGCTGCCTATGGAGACCCTCTAGGTCATTGCTTCTTCTTCACTAATCATGTCCACTCATCGCCAACAAGAATTCATGGCAACCCATCGCCCAAGGAATGAAATACAGCCACCCTCACAAGAACAGGTAGATGGTCGAACTGCCTCGAAATTAGCATCTAACATCAAAAACCAGCAAAATGCTATTGTACACTATTTGGAGCCACCACCGAGGAATGTTTTAGCATCTAAAGTAGAATGAGTTCCCAGGGACCAAACCTGTATGAGGAGATTATTTCCGTGATGCATGAACAGGCCGAACGCATGTAGAAGCTAGAAAAAAATTAGCAACAAAAGAGAAAAGTTACTAATGAATGAGGTTACCAGGATGAGCACTACCGCAATCGCAGTTGTAATGAGCCATGTCAGTATCGACCCCGACGTTATGTGGATGAGCAAAACTCCTAAGGCAATGCTCAGGAAATGGAGCACATGCATTCCAGGGAACCTCAGACTGAACATTCACGATGAGTTGATTATGCGAAGTTGTGTCTTTCTCAGGTAAGGAGCTTAAACCACCACTCTAGGCCTCACCCAAATCAATATGACAATTCGCACAAAGATGATGAAATGCCTTTCACGGAGCACATATCAAGTGTCAAATTCACCAGGGGGTTTAAACCTCTAACTGATATGGAGCCTTCTGATAGAAGTACCAACCCTCAAGAACATATGGATGCTTTCAAGTCCAGACTGACATTGGCAGGAGCTTTGAATCCCATAAGGCGCAGAGCCTTCCCGATTACATTGAAGAAGGCAGCTTTGAATTGTTTTAACTTCCTACCCCTGAGGTCCATCAACAAATTCTTGAATCTCAAATCTTATTTTTTGGCCTATTTCATGACCTAAAGGTTTAAACCAAAGCCGGTCACTAGCCTTTAAGGATTATCTTAATGACAAGGAGAACCTTTCCAAGATTTCCTCAAGCAATTTAATGCAAAAATATTGCTGCTAGAAGAATTGGAAACTCAAACGGTGGTACTCACATTACTGAATGGCCTCCGACCTGGGGCATTTAAAGATTCACTTTCCAAACGACCAATGTAACATCCCTAATTTTGTCCAAGCTATTTAGCTCAGTGACCCTGGCTAATTAGAGAGGTTAATGATTAACTGAGGACTAATTGGCTAATCTCAACGAGCAAGAGCTTAGTAAATTCAGTCAAGTCAATAATTGAATTATAATGCACTAAACATTTTAATTAAAGTCTAATCATTCGAGCCTCATTAATCCGAAATTAGAAATATAATTAAGCTAATATAATCTTATCAATCAAGTACATGACAATCGTTTTACCTTAATCAATTGAGATGAATAAATTCCTAAACCCTAAACACATAATACATAAAAGCAATTTTTTAAGAGGAAAAACATCTTAAAAGTGTAATTAACCAAAATTGATTAGAGAGAAATTAAACTAATCAAATTAATTAACAACTTAGATAATTCTAATAGCTTTGAAAATTCAAAAATTTCTCCAAATTGTTGCATAAAAATTTCGGCCAAGACAAAAGCAAGATCCAACAATCCATTGCTTCCTAATCTTGCATCCTTAGATTAAGCCTATTTTGGCATCATTCTCTAGTCAAGTCTAACCTAAGGAAGTGCTAGTCTTCATTAGAGTCTTGTCACAAGAGTAAGTAGACCTTGCCTTTGCCCACTTGAGAAAACACAAAATGGTCCATAGCATGCACCAAAACTCAAAGAAAACACAACCAACCCTTTTATCCTATGGTTCCTAGCCTTCTTGCTTATAAAAGAGGCAAAACTCACCCACTCCCTCTTGCTTGCTGGAGAAGCAAAGCAACCAACCCCTTTTGCCAAAAGTGGCGTCCCCCTTTGCCTCATTTGGCACCAATTGCAAGCTTTCATCCTCCAACTTCAAAGCAAAAATCTCTCACCTCTTTCCACCCCTCCTTGTTCTTCCTAATCTCCTTCTTATTCTTCTCACTTTTCCACTATCATCAACCTCATCTTCTATCACCACCCTCACAAACTCATCAAGGACCACCTTCTTTGGTCCTTGAAGAAGCAAAACCAAACACTCACTTAGCCCCCTTAGCAAGCTCAAAGAGAAGGAGGCCATCTCCACCACCTTTCTTTCCCTTCAAGCTTTTAAGAAAATATTTGTGGTAGTGACTCTAACCTTTTCTTCTTCTATGTTTTCAAGCTCTAGAACTCCTAAGCTCTTCATAGCTAGGTGGTTTTAGAACTTGCTCTAAAGGTCTCATGGCCATACTCTCATTATAAGAAGCTTACTTGTGATTGTTGCTTTTCTCTTGGAAAAATGATTTTGGTTGTGCCTTTATCTTATTTTTGAACCCAACTTTTTAGAACTCAAAATATTGATTTATCATCAAGATCTCAAAGCATGAAAGTGGTTTGTAAGAGAAAAGTGATCACTTGAAAAAAAGGCTTAATGTTTTTACAAGAAAACTAATTGAAACAAAACTGTTGAAGCTAGAAATTCTAGAAGTCTATTTTACGCGATCAATAACTCATTCAATACAGCTCCAAATGTAATGAAACTAATTTTAAATGAGCATAGACTCGTATATATTTTTATACATATAAAATATACGAAATTTGGTCTTAAAACGAGGGAGATATGAATTTTCAAATTGGGCTGTCCCTAGATGTGTTTTTGTTTGGGCAATTTATACAAAAATCTTAATAACTCGAGTTATACAAAACATTTTTGAGTCAACGAAGTTTTTTAGAAAGCTAAGACATAGAGGAAAATCCCTATAAAATAGTTTTGGCAGATTCCTTGTGAGGAGCTCCCAGTAAAGTTTACAATTCATTATTTTGGAATAAATCTAAAAGACTGAGCAGTCAGAATAAAACATGCATATCTTAAGATATAAAATTAATTTTTAAGTGGGATTTATTTTTTTAAAAATAGACTCAGATAAGTATAGTAAAAAATTCAAGTATAAATTGTAAAATATAAAATTATGACAAATTTTTGAAGTTATTACCCCACTATAAAAGTAAAATTGGTTATGGTTAAGTTTAAAGATTAATAAGAAATAAGCTTGAAGACATTAAGACGCTCAATTTAAGATATGGGAAAAACTTCATAATTCAACTTAAAAAGTTTCAAAAAGGAAAATAGACGAAATTAGCCCTATTCCTAATGAAAGAATTGACACAAGAGGAAAATTTAATTAAAAACTTGCACCAAGTTTATTAAATTAAGCTCATAAGACTTGTGTGTTATGTATAACTCTATGTGCCAACATGAGGATGATGATGATAATATGATAATGATAATGTTGATATGATGATGATAATGATGCTTAATGATATGTGATATTGGGTTCTCTGTTTGGTAAAATTTTGGAAAGCTTTGATTTAGCCGTTACGCTGTCAGAATTCCACAAAATTTTATGGACTTAGAATAATTTTTGTATCATAAGTTTTAATAAGAAGAGATTGAACTAGGGTGTGATCCTTCAAAAGGAAAGGTGACCCATATTAACTTCCCGTTCTACCCACGACTTACATAAGACATGGCATAAACCCAGCTAGTGTGAGCATAGGGGATAGGGCTTACACGAGGTATGGCTTTGACCTAGCTAGTGTAAGTACCGAAAATTTATGGTGGCGACGGCCATGGTATGAGCTCATTACCACCTATGTTTAGTGGGTGAAAAAGACTTAAGATAAAGTCAAGTTAAGAAAAGAAAAGGGACTTCGGTTCAAAACCTTTGAAGGGAAGGTGTTAAGAGAAGTCTAATGTGCATCCATGTATGTTATATTTAATTATACTAGTTTCCATGCATGTTATGATATAATTCCCATGAATTAGAGTGTATGTTAAAATTGAATCTGCTTCGGATATTCATGTTTCGAAAATTTAATAATTGGACCTTATGAATGCTCACTATTTTCATTAATAAAACCGAAGTGGTTGGGATGATGATGATGACACTCCGTGTTAGGTTCGAGTCCTACTGAGAAATCTTATTTCTTACCCTAGTTATTTTCCGTATCGTCACCAGATCTCGATGGCATATCCAGTGGAGTGGAGCATGGATTAGCCCCATTATGAGTGGATTATGATGAGGATGCTCAAGTCATCATGGCAATGACCACCATGGTGGTGCGCACCTATTTCTATCCTGGTCATATATGTGAAGGAGTGGGGCTCGACATCCCTGCAGCCTACCCTGGACAGCCGTGGGTCCTTAGGACTTCCCGCCCAAGTTGTTACCAGACATCGAGATGGAGCCGATATCTCCAGAGCTACCTGTAGCCGAGCCCCCGCCAAAGTCGGCAATTCTTGTGATTAATTTGAGCTCCACGGTGACTTCTAGAGCCGCAGCCGTCTGGCCGCCATGTCTAGAGTATCATTCGGACACTTCAGAGGAGGATCCTTTCGAGGAGCGGTCCTCAACAGCCAGTTGTGACCCGGACTAGGCTGGGCCTAGTCACTACGTTCGTCGCATTGAGGTAATCAGTAGGCACCCTCTCATCATCCGTACGCCTCATGTCCCCCAAGGTCAAGGAGTGAGGAGAACCAAACACTTGAAGACTTGACTCCACCTAATCGAGATGCGTGGTCGGAGCACGAATGTCAGAACTATCTATTAGGCTTGTCGTTATTGTTGCTTCATATCTCATGTATTTTATTTTGTGATGAACTCTGTCATTGCAGCTTGTATTTGATATTTTGGGGTCATGGCACGACCATGAGTTTCCTTTTATGTACTTCTGAATGTTATGAACCTATATATGACTAGCTATGTAATGTGATGTATTTGTAATTTTCTACTGATTATCTTTTGCATGTTTTATGATATTGTGGTATGATTTGTTATGGCATGTTCCTTCTATGTCTATATTCTCACTCAAGACTTTGCTTTCCAAAAAACTGCAAAGTGACGATGTATTTCAAAAAAAATTTTACCATATTTTTCGCGTAACTTAATTTATAAATGAAGTTCAGTTTTCCGTGAGCATAAGTAATGTAACATCCCCGATTTTCGACCTTCGACCTCATCAGTAAAATGTTAAAATTCCCGACCTCCAACTTCATCTCCAAGTCTCAAATGGACTGGCTATGATTTTTTGATTTCCGACCTTATTCTACATGAGTTCCAACCTTAGGCACAAAATCCGACATCCGAGTTGATCTCAACCCGAAATGGACGTGAGATCAGATCTCTAAATTGGTCTTCAAGTTCGACCAAAATTTACACGAGTTCCGATCTCTGAGTTTATTCCCAAGAGTTTTCATTTCTATTGATGTTCCCTAATTGGCCTATAACAGACTTCCGAGATTAAATTTAGAGTTCCGAGATTCTATAAGTTCGATTTCCTGGTACACAAGATTAATGTTTTGATTCCCCATCTTCGGCGTTATGCTTAGAATCGATTCAAGTTTACGTAACATCCCCGACTTCCGAGTTTAAGTATTTTAATTTCACATTCTTGTCCTTGACTTTCGATTTTAAGGTGATTGGGTGCTGTATGATTTTCGACATCCGACTTTGCTTTCAAATTTCGAATAAACCAGACAAGATTTTTGAGTTTCGATTTCAGATACAATGGAAGCAAGTTCCACTTTTTAGGCGACGTGGAGAGCAATTTTGTCACAAAAGAGGGAGACATGGCTGAACTTTACCCACAAAATTTCAGCCAATCAAAACTTACAAAGCCAACTACCACTTCGAAGCTTTTATAAGTCGTGTCTTTCTCCCTTCAGCCTGACTTGGGCTGCCTTTTCCTTTGCTTTAGCTCTCTTCTTCTCTTTTTCACTCACCCAACTCCATCCAACCTTCAAGCTCAATCAAGTTCTATTGATTCAAACTGCAAAATCAAGCCTAGTCACATAACAAGAGGTAGAGGTTCAATTTAATTCTTGTTATTCTGACTATGGATGGTTGCTTTCGATTTTATTTCCTTACTTCTTGATGTAATTAGTGAATGAAAATGATAATCTTTGGCTGGTTATTGGCTGTTTTTGTGTTTAAAATTGATTAAGGAATTGGAAAGGGTGAGGAGAGGAAGACCAATTTCTTTCGACAGTTCGTACTACGGAGTGTACGGCTCAGCCTATAGCCAGTTAAATCCGATGAGACTATTTTTCTATGAAACTAGACATTCAGGGATTTCCATATATATATCATATAAGGCCATTGGATTAATATTGAGAGAGATATGAATTTTTGAAATTTGACCTAGGAATCAGGACTTTCACCCGGGCAGTATGAGTTGAAGAGGGCGTAACTCACCCTACACAACTCCAAATTGAGTGAAACCAACTTTTTAGGAAGCTTATGCATAGAAGAACATCTTACAAAGAAATTCCAAGTTTGTTATTATCCCATACCCTATGTCCAAACTAGGTCAAAATAAGGCAGTTCAGGATGGTCAAATTTCGGGGCTTATAACTCGAGCCCTACTAAGGCAAATGGAATGGAACTTTTTGCAAATGAATGATTGTCCTGTAAGATTTAATAAGAGATCAATTTTATATGATTTGAATCAGTTTTTGATTTTTAGTGATTTTTTATTTTTAAGTGTATAATTCTGGCCAGCTACAGGGCAGGCCAGGATAAAACCTAAATAACTTGAGTTATATTTATCAAAATTAAATGGGACTAAAGAGGTTAGAAAATAGACACATAAAATTTTAACATATCCAAAATATAGATCCAGATGAGTTAAATAGAAATTTTGGCTTGAGTTACAAAAATCGGGTTGAATGATTATGTTGAGGCAGTAATTCTGTCCTAATGTAACTAATGCTCTTGTGAGTTCAATGTTTGAAGAATGAATGGAATGTTATGACTTCTATGAGAAATTGGTGTTCTGAGTACTGGCACTATTCATGGAGAAGCGGACACGTTCCGTTATGCCGCCAAAATTTGGGTAAGACTTATGCATGAGTCATAAGATACATGTGCATTTTCAAGAAAATTCATGAAGATTATGTTATGATAAGCATAATGGCTATGTTATGATGAAAGTCCATAATACTTGGGCTAGCCCCGAAATAAAGTTAAGGGGAATAGATCGGTGGGGAGGTCGGGGAAAGTAAACCCGGCATTCCTGTATAGGAACGAACTCGATCCTGAAAAGCAGACTATTACCCAGGAGTCTAAAATGGCCAAGAACTCCCAGGGGACCAAGTAATGGAAAAGTTTATGAAGAAAGGTTCAAGAATAAGTTTTGCATGATTGCATTAAGTGCATGATTACATTGAATAGTCATCACAAGTTGTTTACAGTTTGTCTATTATATTTACTTACTACTGTATGTTCATTTATTCTGCTCATTACTCTGTGTATTACTACTGTCAGTAGTTTATTCTGTTTCCTATGCTGTCTTAAGTAAAACTGAACCTTGCCTCAGACCAGATGTTTTCTTAAACTTATTGAATATGGATAGTCAGTTGATCCCATGTTTTTACAATTAAATAAAAATCGAGGCAACTGAGAATGAATGTGACGTCAGTTACATACCATGCACGAACCCTACTGAGAATTTCTTTAAATCCTCACCTCGTTTTGCATTTCCACATCATTCTCAGACGCTGGTGATGGACTCGACAACCACTCTATTTATTGAGGTCTCGAACCTGCAGCTCCACCATGACCCTGAGTTGGACTCGTTGTACATAGCTAGCTCCTACCATTTCTGTCCCTACTTTCTAGCAATAGAAATTTTGCTGTTCCTTTATCTCACTCTGCTTTTGAAATATATATATATATATATAAACTGAAGCATTGGCTTCTGACCTATATATGTAGGTATACAGTTGATGACATATCACTTATTCTTATCTTTTCTATTGTATTTTATTAAACATTATTACGTTCTACAATGCTGTTCGCGTTTATTATATACAGCGCGCCGTTTCATAGGTATATTCGTCAAATATATATATATATATGTCAGGGAAAAAGGAATTATAATATAATAAATACAGCTATAGACAGAGAACTAACGCGGTAACGCAACCTATCCAATTTCATGCTATGACTTAAGCATAATATTAAGTTGGTAGGGTGTTACATTTTTGGTATCAGAGCAGTTTGTCCTAGCTAAGGCCTAAGGATTGGACTGACTATGCTTCGCGCATATTCTGTATTTTTAGCTGATAACATGCACTAGATTTTGCCCGTATGGTTGAGACATAGGTGTGCATATGTAAGAAGTGCCTGATTGTGTGAGCTATTATTTACTAGCACATTAAACTTAGTGTTGAGCTTGATCAACTCAATAACTTTTGTTTTCTGTGCTCAGAACTTAATGGCTTCCGGAAGGCGAGGTAGACCACGTACAGAACTTGCTCAAAAGGGCCCCGCTAACCTTATGGACATAGTACGAGAAATGGCTCATGCGATGTAGGAACAGGCCGCAGTAGCTCACCAGATGATGGATCAATTAGGTAGGAGACCTGAGGCAAGCTGCGGAGGAAACGCACATGGCCCAGAAGCTAATATGGACTATCTCAAATTTGCTAAGTTCAGAAAGGCAAATCTGCCCAGCTTTCGAGGGACGTATGACCCTGATAAAGCCGACGAATGGATCAAGGCTATGGAGAAAATTTTCTCTGTCCTAGATTGCTCGGATCATCAGATGGTGACCTTTGCCACCTACATGCTTGAAGAAGATGCCAAGTTTTGGTGGAACGATGTACGAAGGTTATTTGAAGAATCTCAGATAGCAATCACCTGGACGTTGTTCAGAGATGTTTTCTACCAAAAGTACTTTCCTGCCTCGGTTCGAAATGCCAAGGAACTTGAATTTATGCAGCTTCATCAAGGAAATCGGACAATATCCGAATACATTGCCAGATTTGAAGAATTATGTAAATTTTCTACAATTTACCAGAGGAACCCAGATGAAGCCTAGAAGTGCGTCAAATTCGAAGGAGGGTTACGAGAAGATATTCTTATTGCAATAGGGCCAATGGAGATTAGAGATTTCCACACATTGGTAAATAAATGCCAACTTGTGGAAGATTGCAACTTGAAACTAGTGGCAACCAGGGCATCTGGTGCTGGTTTCAAGAAGGGGTTAGCACCGCAGGGCCCAAGATTCAAGCCCAACTTACAATAACAAAGGAGATTCTCGCCGACAGGCAACAAAGGCAAGCAGCCTCAGAGGCCTCTTCCGAATCCAACTTGCACAAAATGCGGTAAGAATCATGGTGATTGGCTGTGTTTGGCAGGCCAAAACGTCTGCTATGGGTGTGGCAAGCCAGGCCACAAAATTTATGAGTGTCCGACCGGGAATCCACCACAGCCGTCTTGACCACAACGTCAAGAACAGGTTTTTATGATGAATGTAGAAGAAGTTGACAAGTCTGAGGGACTAATCCAAGATACCTGTGAAGTGGATGGTGAGACTCTAACTGTACTTTATAATTCGGGTGCCTCCCACTCATTTATTTCCCATGATCGTGTGGCTATTTGCAATTACCAATTTTCGAATTGCCTTATGATTTACTGGTTTCTACTCTTACCAATGAACCTGTTAAAATTAGTCAAATTTGCATCAATGTTCCTCTTCAAATTAAGGGTAGAACCTTTGCAGCCAATTTGATTTGCCTCCCTCTCTCTGGACTGGACATAATTTTGGGCATGGATTGGCTTTCCGCCAATCAAGTCATGCTCAATTGCTCCGATAAGACGATGATATTCCCCTTCTATCTCATCTTCTGAATCCCAAGCCTCAACACTCTTCTATCTGAACTCTTTATTAGTAGACTATAGTGGGTTGAAGAGTCAAGGATACATCCTCTTGTCAGCTAATGTGATGGAAGTTGAACAGAAACTAGAGGAATCCCAGTTTGTTAAGGAATATCCTGATATCTTTCCAAAAGATATTCCTGAATTCCCTCCTGAGAGAGAAATTGAGTTTACCATCGAGTTAGTTTCAGGTACGGGGCCAATATCTATAGCTCCGTATCGAATGTCACCTTTGGAGCTAACAGAACTAAAGAGGCAAATCGAAGAGCTTTTGGAAAAAGGATTCATACGGCCAAGTGCATCGCCATGGGGAGCTCCAGTCTTGTTGGTCAAAAAGAAAGATGGGAGCATACGCCTATGTGTGGATTACAGACAGTTGAATAAAGTGATGATCAAGAATAAATACCCACTCCCAAGGATTGATGAACTCATCGATCAGTTACAAGGTGCAATGGTATTCTCCAAGATCGACTTACGTTCCGGATGTCATCAAATTCGAGTTCGGGAACAAGATATCCCTAAGATAGCTTTTCGAACTTGTTACGGGCACTATAAGTATATCGTGATGTCGTTTGGGTTGACCAATGCACCAGCAGTATTCATGGATTACATGAATCAAATATTTCGCCCATATTTGGACAAATTTGTAGAGGTTTTCATTGACGATATACTCGTCTACTCGAAGATGGAGTGAGAGCATGCGGAACACTTGCGACTAGTTCCGCAAATTTTAAGAAAAAAGAAACTCTATGCTAAGTTATCCAAATGTGAATTTTGGATGAAAGAAGTAAAATTTCTCGGCCATGTAGTATCCTATGGAGGAATCTCCATAGACCCTAGCAAAATAGAAGCAGTTCTAAATTGGGAAAGGCCGACCACAGTCACTGAAGTTAGGAGTTTTCTGGGCTTAGCTGGATATTACAAGCGATTCGTTAAGGATTTCTCTCGTATAGCCTTGCCTCTGACCAAGCTAATCAGGAAGAATGTTCCATTTGAGTGGATACCGGAGTGCAAACAGAGTTTTTAAGACTTGAAGATAAGGTTGACTACAACACCAATGTTAGCCTGGCCAGACCCTCGTGGACCATTTGAGGTCTATTGTAATGCGTCCAAACAAGGATTAGGATGTGTATTGATGCAAACCAGAAATGTAGTCGCTTATGCCTCCCGACAACTAAAGCCACATGAAAGGAATTATCCTATGCGTGATCTCAAATTAGCAGCAGTAGTATTTGCCTTAAAGATATGGAGACATCACCTGTATGGAGTGAGGTTCGAGGTCTTTTATGATCATAAGAGTTTGAAATATCTCTTTGATCGGAAGGAATTAAACATGAGGCAGCGGAGGTGGATGGAACTTCTTAAGGACTGCGAGTTTGAGTTAAAATACCACCCAGGTAAGGCAAATATTGTGGCAGATACTTTAAGTAGGAAATCATTGACCATAGCCTGGATGATGATTAAAGAGACAGAGCTTATTAAAAGCATCGGAAATCTTAATTTGGGAATCCTTACAACTCCCAAGACCCTTCAGCTAGATCAAATTAAGATAGCCAGTAGCTTTAAGGAACAGATTTGGCAAGCACAGCAGCAGGATGCTAATTTCCAGCATACAATCCATCTCGTGCAATCAGGGAAATTAACGGGTTTTGCTCAAGATAAAGAGGGCATATGGCGGTGTCATGATAGGGCATGTGTGCCTGAGGGGAATGATCTCCGGAGGAGAATCTTGGAAGAAGCACATAAGGGTGAATTCACTGTACATCCCGGCATTACTAAAATGTATCAAGATCTTAAGAAGATATTTTGGTGGCCAGGCATGAAGTTAGACGTGGCAAACTTCATGAGCATTTGTCAGAAGGTGAAAGCGGAACATCAAAAACCCTCCGGGATGTTACAACCCTTGGAAATCCCTGAGTGGAAATGGGAGAGTATCTCCATGGATTTTGTAATAGGATTACCAAGGACACCAACAGGATATGATGCCATATGGGTCATTATGGATAGATTGACCAAATCTGCTCACTTTTTACCTATTCAAGCAAATTATCTGTTGGAAAAATTAGCTCAACTGTATATTCAAGAGATTATCAGGTTGCATGGAACCCCTTCAACTATTGTCTCTGATCGAGACCCAAGATTCACCTCACAGTTTTGGGGAGCCTTACAAAGAGCATTTGGTGCGAAGTTGTGCCCAAACATTGCATATCATCCGCAAACGGATGGTCAAACAAAAAGGACAATTCAAACCTTAGAAGACATGCTGCAAGCCTATACATTGGAGCAACGTAGGAATTGGGATCGATACTTACAGCTAGCCGAATTTGCGTACAATAATAGCTATCACGCTAGCATCGACATGGCTCCTTACGAAGCATTGTATGGACGGAAGTGCCAATCTCCCCTGTGTTGATATGAAACAGGAGAATAAACTCTATTGGGGCTTGATTTAGTTGAGCAGACCACTGAGCAGATCAAAAGAATTCAAAGTAAGATGCTTGCCGCTCAAAGTCGTTAAACGAGTTACGCAGATACCAGGAGGAAACCTCTAGAATTTCAAGAAGGAGATCACGTATTTCTCTAGGTTACACCTACAACAAGGATAGGTAGAGCCATTAAGGTCAAGAAGCTAAATCCTCGCTTTATTGGTCCCTTCCAAATCTTAAAGCGAATCGGATCAGTTGCATATCGAATCGCTTTACCCCCACATTTGTCAAACCTTCATGATGTTTTCCATGTTTCTCAACTCAGAAAGTATCAACCTGACCCTACACACTTTCTAGAACCCAAATCAATATAGTTAAAAGAGGACTTGACTTTCCATGTATAGCCAACATGGATTGTAGACAGAAGCAGCAGGCAACTTCGAAACAAAACCGTGGAGCTAGTAAAGGTAGCCTGGGGAAAAGAAGATACTGAAAACTACACTTGGGAACTAGAATTAGACATGAAGAAAGAGTATCCTGAACTATTCTCAGGTACTAAATTTTGATGACAAATTTTTTTTTTTTTTTACGAGGGTGGTAATGTAACGTCCCCGATTTCCGACCTTCGACCTCATTAGTAAAATGTTAAAATTCCCGACCTCCGACTTCATCTCCAAGTCTCAAATGGACTGGATATGATTTTTTGATTTCTGACCTTATGCTACACGAGTTCCGACCTTAGGCATGAAATTCGACATCCGAGTTGATCTTAACCAGAAATGGATGCGAGATTAGATCTTTGAATTGGCCTCCAAGTTCGACCAAAATTTACAAGAGTTTCGATCTCCGAGTTTATTCCCAAGAGCTTTTCATTTCTATTGATGTTCCTGAGTTTGCCTATAACAGACTTTCGAGATTAAATTTAGAGTTCCGAGATTCTATAAGTTCCGATTTTCTGGTACACAAGATTAATATTTTGATTCCCCATCTCCGGTGTTATGCTTAGAATCAATTCAAGTTTACATAACGTCCCCGACTTCTAGGTTTAAGTATTTTGGTTTCACATTCTTGTTCTTGACTTTTGATTTTAAGGTGATTGGGTGCTATATGATTTTCGACATTTGACTTTGCTTTCAAGTTTTGAATAAACCAGACAAGATTTTCGAGTTCCAATTTCAGATACAATGGAAGCGAGTTCCACTTTTTAGGTGATGTGGAAAGCAATTTTGTCACAAAAGAGGGAGATATGGCTGAACTTTACCTACAAAATTTCAGCTAATCAAAACTCACAAAGCCAACTACCACTTCGAAGCTTTTATAAGTCATGTCTTTCTCCCTTCAGCCTGACTTGTGCTGCCTTTTCCTTTGCTTTAGCTCTCTTTTTCTCTTCTTCACTCACCCAACTCCATCCAACCTTCAAGCTCAATCAAGTTCTATTGATTCAAACTCCAAAGTCAAGCCTAGTCACATAACAAGAGGTAGAGGTTCAATTTAGTTCTCGTTATTCTGATTATGGATGGTTGCTTTTCATTTTATTTCCTTACTTCTTGATGTAATTAGTGAATGAAAATGTTAATCTTTGGCTGGTTGTTGGCTGATTTTGTGTTTAAAATTGATTAAGGAATAGGGAAGGGTGAGAAGAGGAAGACCAATTTCCTTCAGCAGTCCGTACGGCGGAGTGTACGACTCCGCCTACAGCTGGTTAAATTTGATGAGACTATTTTTATATAAAACTAGACATTCAGGGCTTTCCATACATACATCATATAGTACCATTGGTTTAATATTGAGAGAGATATGAATTTTTGAAGTTTGACCTAAGAATCAAGACTTTCACCCGGGCAGTGTGAGTTGAAGAGGGTGTAACTCACCCTATACAATTCCAAATTGAGTGAAACCAACTTTGTTAGAAAGCTTATACATAGAAAACATCCTACAAAGAAATTTTGAGTTTGTTACTATCCCGTTTATTCCCAGTGATTCGAAGAATTTGCCCTATGTCCAAATCGGGCCAAAATAGGGTAGTTCAAGAAGGTCAAATTTCGGGGCTTAAAACTCGAGCCCTAATAAGGCAAATGTAATGGAACTTTTTGCAAATGAAAGATTGTTCTGTAAGCTTTAATAAGAGACCAATTTCGTATGATTTGAATTAGTTTTCGATTTTTACTAGATTTTTACTTTTAAATGTGTAATTCTAGCTAGCTGCAGGGCAGGCCGGGATAAAACCTAAATAACTTGAGTTATATTTATCAAAATTAGATGGGACCAAAGAGGTTAGAAAATAGACACATAACACTTTAACATATCCAAATTTTAGGTCTAGATGAGTTAAATAGAAATTTTGGCTTGAGTTACAAAAATCGGGTTGAATGATTATGTTGAGACAGTAATTCTGTTCTAATGTAACTAATGCTCTTATGAGTTCAATGTTTGAAGAATGAATGGAATGTTATGACTTCTATGAGGAATTGGTGTTCTGAGTACTGGCACTATTCATGGGGAAGCAGACACGTTCCGTTATGCCGCCAAAATTTGGGTAAGACTTATGCATGAGTCATAAGATACATGTGCATTTTCAAGAAAATTCATGAAGATTATGTTATGATGAGCATAATGGCTATGTTATGATGAAAGTCCATAATACTTGGGCCAACCTCGGAATAAAGTTAAGGGGAATAGATCGGTGGGGAGGTCGGGGAAAGTAAACCCGGCATTCCTGTATAGGAACGCGCTTGATCCTGAAAAGCAGACTATTACCCAAGAGTCTAAAATGGTCAAGAACTCCCAGGGGACCAAGTAATGGAAAAGTTTATGAAGAAAGGTTCAAGAATAAGTTTTGCATGATTGCATTAAGTGCATGATTACATTGAATAGTCATCACAAGTTGTTTACAGTTTGTCTATTATATTTACTTACTACTGTATGTTTATTTATTCTGCTCATTATTCTGTGTATTACTGTCAATAGTTTATTTTGTTTCTTATGCTGTCTTAAGTAAAACTGAACCTTGTCTCGGACTAGATGTTTTCTTAAACTTATTGAATATGGATAGTCAGTTGATCTCATGTTTTTACAATTAAATAAAAACCGAGGCAACTGAGAATGAATATGACATCAATTACATACCATGCGCGAATCCTACTGAGAATTTCTTTAAATTCTCACCTTGTTTTGCATTTCCGCATCATTCTCAGACACTGGTGATGGACTCGATAGCCACTCTATTTGTTGAGGTCTCGAACCTGCAGCTCCACCATGATCCCGAGTTGGACTCGTTGTACATAGCTGGCTCCTACCATTTCTGTCCCTACTTTCTAGCAATAGAAATTTTGTTGTTCCTTTTTTTTCACTCTGCTTTTGATATATATATATATATAAACATATATATATATATATATATATATATATATAAAGCTGCTATTTCTGACCTATATATGTACGTATACAGTTGATGACATATCACTTATTCTTATCTTTTCTGTTGTATTCTATTAAACATTATTACATTCTACAATGCTGTTGGCGTTTATTATATACAATGCGCCGTTTCGTAAGTATATTCATCATATATATATATATATATATATATATATATATATATATATATATATATATGTCAGGGAAAAAGAAATTATAATATAATAAATATAGCTATAGACGGAGAACTAACACAGTAACGCAACTTATCCAATTTCATGCTATGACTTAAGTATAACATTAAGTTGGTAGGGAGTTACAAGTAACCACTAATAAAATGCCGTAATACGACTTGAGCGTAGTATGGATCTATTAGGGTAATCTAGTTAAGGACAAAGATGTATATCTACTTTAAGGAAACACAAAGGGCAATGGCAAATTCGGTGAAAGGCCAAACTGAAAAGAAGCCGAGCCTGCAGCATGAAGAACACCAATGAAAGGATCTTAGGGCACCGAAGGTCAGAATATATCATGATTATACTCCCCTTAATATATCCCTAGCTGATTTGTACAAGGAAGTCAAATAGATGGATAGATTCCCAAAGCCAAAAGCACTCCAAGCAAGGGCCAACATACATAGATCCTTATTCTGCGAGTATCATAATGGCTTTGGGCATAAGACCGAAGATTGCTATAATCTCCAGGATATTGTGGAATAATTAATTCAGGAAGGAAAGTTGGCAGGATACATTGCGTCCAAATGAAGACTAAGGAAGATATGGGCTTGCCCTATTAAAGAAGACGAAAAAAGAAAACCCTGATCCCAGAAAAATCTCAAAGGATTATCAACTTCATGAAGATCGAGAGGAGGAGACAATCACAATAATAATTAACGTCATAGGTAGAGGTTTTTGGTGGAGACAGCACTACCAAGTCAGCTCGTAAGAAACATCTTCAAGAGGTTTTAAGTTTATTTGCAGCAAAAATGAAGAAAGCCCACAAACTATCGTCCACACCCGAGATTGTATTTTCTAGTTTCGACTTAGAAGGAATTGTTCCGGGTCATGACAACCCCATGGTCATTTCAATCAGAATGGCTAATGCCAATGTCAAATGGGTTTTCTTCGACCAAGGAAGTTCTACCAACATTATTTTCTAAGATGCTTTTGATAAACTCGAATTAAAAAATTCTAATCTTCAAAGTTATAGGGAAGAACTCATTGGTTTCTCTGGCGAAAAAGTTTACCCAAATAGGTTTGTCACCTACATATAGCTTTGGGTAATCAACCTCAAACTCGGACTGTCAAAGTCGATTTCTTGGTCATTAATTAGCTTTCGGCGTACAATGTTATTTTTGGAAGGTCGACCTTGAGCAAGATTGGGGCTACAATTGCTACAGCCTATTTGACAATGAAATTCTTCATGGATGTAGAGAAATAGCTATTGTGAGGGTAGATCAAGCCACAGTTCATAAATATTATAATGCGAGCTTACAAGTATCTAAGAAGCAGAAGGAAAGTAAAGAAGAAGCCCAACCTCCGAGCTCATCAAAGGTCATGTTAGTAAACCTCGATGCTAAAGGTCGGCAGGAAGCAAAAAGGCCCAAACCCGATGGGGAGCTTGAAGTGTGCAATCGGGTTAGAAGATGATCAAACAACCTAAGTAAAAGAGAATCTCCCTTTCCGTATAAAAGATAAGCTTGTGGCCTTAAGGAAAAATATGGATTTGTTTGCTTGGTCTATAGCAGACATGCCCGAGATTGATCCTAAATTCAAGAGTCATCATTTTCCTACCTTTTTCGACGTTTGTCTTTTGGCCCAGAAAAAAAAAAAAAAAAGAAAGACGAGCCCAGGAAGTTAAAAAATAGGTTCAAGCTTTATTGGATGCTGGTTTTATCAGGGAGGTAATTTATCTAACTTGGTTATCCAATGTGGTCATGGAAAAAAAGTCCAATGGGAAGTGGCAAACATATGTTGATATACCGAACTCAACAAAGCCTACCCTAAGGATTCTTACCCTCTACCAAGCATTGACAGGTTGATTGATGCAACATCCGGGTTCCGACTTCTTTCTTTCATAGATGCATTATACTCGAGATATAATCAAATCCTGATACACTCATTGGATGAGGAAAAAACTGCATTCATCACCCCCAGCAGCTAATTATTTTAACAAGTTCATGCCTTTTGGGCTGAAGAATGTGGGAGCCACATACCAAAGGTTGATGCATAAAATTTTTGCTGAACATATCGAAACTTTTATAGAAGTCTATATCGATGATATGTTGGTCAAGACAAAGGAAGAGGAGAAGTCTTGTCAAATCTAGAAACAAAGTTCGGATGCCTACGCAAGCACAAGATGAGGTTAAACCCTCAAAAATGTGTCTTTCCTGTTGAGGTCGAGAAATTTCTAGTTTTTATGCTTACACATCGGGGAATTGAAGCAAATCCCAATAAATGCCAAGCAAAATTGGAGATGAAAAGTCCAACATCAATGAAGGATGTTCAATGATTAATAGGAAGGATAGTGTAACACCCTCTATCATATAAGCCATGCTCGAGTCATGGAATTACATAAAAAGGTTGTCATAGTGCTGAAAAACTCTTTAAAATAGGGAAAATATAATACATGGCCCTTTTATTGTCCACTTTAATACTAACTATTAAACTCTAATACATAGAGAATAAAATAATTACACTTTAAAAGCAATTTGTGACCGAGTAAATGATGCGTCTACTGACTAATCATTAGCCATGGTCTCTTGATCGATTAGCGCTGAGTCGTCTTTCGAATGAGCTGACCAGATTCCGTCTTGCACTGGATGTCCAACTTAGGTACTGGAATGTTTACGGAAAAGAAGAACATACAAGCAGGCAGTGAGAACCTAGGGTTCTCAGTAGGTAAATTTGAACAAAACTTATGATGTCATCATAAACATTCCAGCCGGTTTATTATGAAAATATGAGCATATATAAACAAATAGTGGTTCAATTTTAAGTTGAAAATGCCCTTCTCGAAGCGGGTTATATTTTAACCATCACTTACCATATTACATTACAGACATAGAAATATGATTAGTATGACATGCTTCGACCAGAATCATGATAATAATAATATGACTTGATGCGATAACTAAGGATGCGCTCATAGATACTTATGCTTGACTGTATGCAAGTGCACTTGACTTAATTCATATCTTTCTTTAGCTTGCAACTTGATCTTACTTTACTACGTAGCTTGGTCCCCGGAGGTGAATGGCCTTTCTCACGCTTGGCAATAGTCACTTTTGTCCGAGCTCGTACCTATACATGAGTGCGGGTTTACTTTCCCCGACCCCACCATACGGTCTATTCCCACTAATGCCGAGGGTGGCCCAAGTCTTGAGCGATCTGCTCAGGCCCACGCTAGCTGGGTCTATGCCATGCCTGGCGTAGTAGCTTAGTACGTCCCTCTTGAAAGTTCTTATCATCTTTCCTTTCCATATCTTATCATGCATCTGAGATCTTTGTGCATACATGAATATGCCTCATGTCTTATTTCTCATATCATATTCGAATTATGCTTGCATGCATGGTATACATAGAACATAACATGTGAATGTAATATATTCAAGTATAATCTCTCATTGCATAAGCTCTCATAACTCATATCATGCCTAAAATTCATCTTTGATAACTCGTATCATATTCAAGTTCATCCTTACATGTAAACATTCCTAGTTTCATAGACTTTGCCGCAAAATCGGCAGCATAATGAATCGATTCCTCCCCATGAATAGTGCAGTCCTCCTGAACAATTCAATCATAGCAATATAATCAATGTAACACACATATATATATATATATACATCATGTGATCATAATTTCGCCTCAACCTTATATGCTCACTGACTCTTGTGAAACTATCACTTGACCGTGCCAATCCCATTTGGTTCTGCCCGAATCTTCTATGATCCACCTTTATCTCTATTCAACTCATTTAAACCTGAATTTTGAATATGTCATAGATCTATATGTCTACTTCCTAACCTCTTTGGTCCCATATCATTTTGATCCATATAGCTCAACATATTCAAATCTTACCTCAACCTGTTCAGTCACTAGCCCGAATTACACTCCTGGAAGTATAAATTCACTAAAAATCGAAACTAAGCTCAAATCATATGAAATTGGTCTCATATTGAACCTAACAAGACAACCTTTCATTTGCCATAAGTTTCATTCCATTTTCTATCGTATAGCTCGAGTTATAAGTCCTGAAAATCGACCTTCCTGAACTACCCTATTTTGGCTCGGTTTGGACATAGAGTAACTTCCTCGAATTACTGGGAACAATTTGGACCATCACAAACTCGGAATTTCATATTGGGATGTTCCCCTATGTGTAAGCTTTCTAACAAAATTGGTTTCGCTTAATTTGGAGTTGTATAGGGTGAGTTATACCTTCCTCAAGTCACCCTGCCCGGATGAAAGTCCTGAACCCTAGGTCAAACTTCAAAAATTCGTATCTCCCTCAATATTAATCCAATAACCTTATATGTATATCTATGAAAAGCCTTGAATGTCTACTTTCATCTAAAAATAGTTTGACCGAATTTGACCGATTGTAAGCGTGGCCAGTACACTCATCGACGGACTAGTGGGATTCCTCACCAAGACAAGATCCCGACAAGCTTCTCTCCTTCTAATTTTCTCTTCTAACCATAATTTCAACTCAAGATTTCCTATTAATCCTATCATAATTCAGCTATTAACTCATCAAGTACATGAAGAAGAATACAAGTTCATATAGCCTTAGGGCAAATAATTCAAGAAGAGAAGTAGAATCCTACCTCTTTGGAGTGTGATCTTGAGTTAAGTGTTGAAGCTTGAATTATTAGGACCTGGCCAAGCTTGAAGGTGGTGGAGTTGGGTGAGTGGAGAAGAAAAGAGAGAGCTGAAGTGAGTGAGAAGAAAGGGCGAAAATGGAGTGCAATGAGGGGAGAAGAAGGTGTTATATAGGCATGAGTGGTAGTCAACTTGGAGGGTTCCGATTGGCCTTAAAACACAAGGTGAAATGCCAACCTTCCCCTCTTTGTGACAATTTTGCTCTCCGCGTCGCTCTAACAGTGGGACTCGTTCTAGTATATTCGAAGATGACATCGAACTCGTTGCACTTCATGAGATGAAATCGAACTCGTGGATGATTTGGGAAACCAGCTCAAAGATCCGAACTCGAGCCTTTCTAATTGAATTCCACTTTAATGCACGGGACCTCGTGACATTTTACTCGGAAGTCGGTACTTGCACCATTGTGTTAAACTATAACTTCTGAGGTTGGAAATCATGTACACTATTAAGGTTAGATCGGAAATCGGGTAAATTTTCTTTGAGACATGAAGTCGGATATCGTGGAATTACGTCATGTTGTTCGGACTTGAAGTCAAAGTCAAGTCGTGAAAATGGAGGTCGGAAATTATACTACTATACTTTAACTCGAATATTGGAACTGAAGCCACTCTAGTTAACTCAAGCTAAAGCATTAAGTGAAATCGGAAAGGCCATGAAGTCGGAATGAAGAACATCTTTGGGATAAGGTCGGAAATCGTAAATTGGGCTGGCGAAGACAAACTCGGAAATCGGAAATTGTTCCATTTCATGTGGAATTCGAAAGTGAAATCACAAAACTAATGAACTCGGAACTCGGAACTCGTTGTGGAGGTAAAATGGAATAATTTAGCGCAAAGAAAATTAGGATGTTACAGATAGTTTCCCTTTCGAGGTTTTTAGCAGTATCAGCTCGGAAAGCATTGCTTTTCTTTTTATTATTGAAGAAAGAGAGCAACTTTGAATGGACATCAGAATATGAGGCTGCATTTTAGGAATTCAAGGATTACCTTTCTAACCCTCCAATCTTACATAAGCCCGAGCTTGGAAGACCTCTGTAATTATACCTCTCGGTGAGCAACATAGCCATAGCCGGCACTTCCGTCCGAGAAGATCTAAAACAATAGCTTCCAATGCACTTTGTTAGCAAAACATTGCAGGGGTTAAATATGAGATATCACAAGCAAGAGAAAGTTACTTTAGCTCTAGTCTTTTCTGCTCGATGTCTCTGACAATGTTTCAAGTTCAAACCATAATAGTCAAAACAGACCAACCTATTCAAAAAGTGCTTCAGAAACTAGATCTTGTCGAAGAATGGTGAAATGGTCAGTGGAGCTTTCCAAGTTTGATATTCCGTATAAGCCTAGAACTGCAATCAAAGCTCAAGCTTTTGTAGATTTCCTTGTAGAAATGGTGGATGAGGAAGATACGTAGAATCCGAGCTAGATACTATACGTAGATAGAGCCTCAAGCAAGAAAGGTTCTGGAGCTAGGTCATTCTAGAAAAAAAAGGAGATATTATGGTTGAACTATCGATCAAATTCAATTTTTCGGTCTCCAACAACCAAGCCAAGTATAAGGCATTAATAGCAGGACTCCAGCTCACATCAGACATCAATGTTACTAGACTTACGATCTGCAGTAACTCCTAAGTCATAACGTCACAAGTAACTGGAACATACCAAGCCAAGGATCCACTGTATTTAACTAAAGTAAAGAAGTTAATGGGGAATATCGACATCTCTGAAGTCCAACATGTAATTATAAAAGAAAATGTTCGAGCTCACATTGTTTCTAAATTGGCCAGAACAAAGTCGGGAGGCAACAACAAAAGCTTAATTTAGGAAACTTTGAAGACACTTTCCATAGCAGATTTAGTTGTGATATCGGCCATAGAAGAAAATCCAAGTTCAATGGCCCGATTATGTAGTACTTGCTGAATGGAGTTCTTCCCCATGATCCTGTAGATGCAAAGAGGATGGCGAAAGAAGCCTACTACTACACCATTGTTGAAAGTCAGATGTACAAAAGAGGTCTCTCCCAACCTCTTTTGAAATGTCTTAGCCTAGATCGGGTGACTCCCATGCTTGAAGAAGTTTATGAAGCATCTTGTGGCCACCACCCTAGAGGAAAGGTGTTAGCATTAAAAATTCTACGAGCTGGACATTATTGGGCAATGATGATGAAAGACACAGTGGAATTTGTGAAAAAATGCCCTAAGTGCCAACAATATGCCCATGTCCACATGGCACCAGCTAAAGAGCTTTCAACAATAATGTCCCTGTGGCCATTTTCCAAATGGGGAGTTGACCTCCTAGGACCTTTTTCTCTTGCTACAAGACAAATAAAGTATTTGATTATAGCTATTGATTATTTTACCAAATGGATAAAAGCAGAGTCACTATCCTTCATCACGGCAGCGCAAACTCGAAAGTTTTTTTGGAGAAGTATTTTCACCCGATTTGGGATACAAGAATCCTTGGTGATAGACAATGGTGCACAATTGACAGCTCACAAATTCTGAGGTTTTCTCGTTAGTTATAAGGTCGAACATCACTTTACATCATTTGATCATCCCCAAGCCAATGGACAAGTAAAAGCGGCTAATAAAGTCATACTCCGAGAGCTAAAGAAAAGACTCAACGATGGAAAAGGAACATGGGCAAATGGACTCGGAAGTACGTTATGGTCATATCGGACAACTCCCTACTCTACCATAGGGGAAACTCCATTTAAGCTCACTTGTGGGGTTAACACCATGATCTCGGTCAAAGTCAGAGAACTGAGTCCAAGGATCACATTCTGATCTATAAATTCCGATTAGATAAGAAAAGAAATCGATCTTTCTAATGAAGCTAGGGAGATGGCGCATATGAGAGAAGTAGAGGGGTTGCGAAAAGATATAACTCCATAGTGGTTCTTGAAAGTATGAGGAAGGAGATTTGTAACACCCTAATAATCTCATACTACACTTAAGTCGTATTATGTCTGATTATCAGTTGTTACTTATGCTCGTCGAAAACTTAAACTCTTTTGTAAAATATATTACGTGGAAAATAGGATAAATTTTTCTTTTTTATTAAAAAAAACATACGTCATCGCTTCGAGTGTTTTAAAACTTGAGCCTTGAGGGCGAAAGAAACATCATATTAGCGTTGTGCATAAGAATCCCATCATAAATAAATGAAGCACAAAAACAAAAATAGAACATTAATACATATCAAGGGCTAATACTTTCATTCCACATAAATAGATCCGTAATGTTAAGGGTTACATAGAATATGGCTCATGGCTCCGTCATGGCCTAATATTAAATACAAACTAATATAGTAAAGTTCATCACAATACATAATACATGATGTGGCAGAAACACAACAAACTATAGGCCCAAAGCCATTCATAACTCTAGCAACTACATTCGCCACCTGTCCCTTGGTCCTACAAATGTCATGATCTAGAGCATCTAAGTCCCTTAGCTCTTAGCCTTCTGGGTATGAAGGGTGTGCGGATAATATGGAGGTGGCTACTAATCACCTCTATATGTCAAGTGTGATGACTAGACTTGGCCTTGTGTGGAGTATGGCTGGCTATTGAAGATCACTCCTTGGACGAGTCCTCTTCAAATGTCAGGTGGCACCTGGGTGATACTTAGGGTAGGGTGGAGAAGCAACGGCGACCTTAGGAGTGGCAATGGAGCTCAACTCGATGATCGGGATCA
Organism: Pterocarpus macrocarpus; assembly: GCA_031439585.1. Taxonomy (NCBI): domain Eukaryota; kingdom Viridiplantae; phylum Streptophyta; class Magnoliopsida; order Fabales; family Fabaceae; genus Pterocarpus; species Pterocarpus macrocarpus. The sequence goes on along the minus strand of CM062513.1, from coordinate 27,042,757 downwards.
CTAGCTAGGGCTAGATCTCGATCGAAGGTAGCCTAGGAGACATAGGCTCCATCTCTATGTCCGGCAACGGTGATAGTGGAAAATCCCAAGGGCCTAGATGATGCCCAAGTAGTGCCTCATGAATGATGGTAGGGGCAGGTGGAATGTCGGGCTCTACTATCTCATGTATACAACCAAGATAGATGTATGTGCGGACAACTATGGTGGTCGTGGCCATGATTGTATTGGTGCTCGCATCATGAGACCATACATGCTCAGGTAGATCCATGATCCATTCCACGGGGTACTCCATCGGGGTTTAGTGATGATACGGAAGAAAATAAAGTGAGAAATAATATTTCTCAATAGGGCTCTAACTCAACACAAAAGTATCTTTATTATCGTCCTAGCCACTTTGGTTTTGTCAAAAGAAATTAGTGGGCATACATATGGTTCAATTATTACATTTTTTAAAACATAATTATCCGAAGTGGAATCATGCTTAAACGAATGTCATCATTATGTCAATTTCATCAGCATGTGCATGAAAGAAAATAATACTTAAGGGCATCATGCATGAACATCTTGAAATTTACTTCCTTTTCTTTTCCTTTCATGGGTCGGACCGAAGTCCCTTTCTTTCATTAAGCTTGACTTTATCATAAGTCTTTTATTTACCACCTTCTAAACTTGAACGGTAATGGTCTCATACCGTGGCCATTGCCACCATAAATTCTTGGTACTTACACTACCTGGGTCATTTGCCATGCCTCATGTGAGCCCTTGGGTAGAGAAAAGGTTTAGTACGGGTCACCTTCCCTTTTGAAAAATAACATCCTCTTATCTTGTCTTTGAGGGTTACCTTCCCTTTTGAAGGATCACACCCTTAGTTCTATCTTTTCTTTATTAATGCTTATGAGGCTAAAATTATGTCCACAATTTTTTTCACGAAAATCTGGTAGCATAACGACTAGACCGGAACTTCCCCAAAATTGCCAAATAGAGAGTTTCAATCATCATTCATCATTAAGCACCTCACAACATCACATTGATCATAATCATCATTAACATATTCATCATAACCATCATCATCATCATTATCATCATACTTGCACATAGAGATGTATATCACAAGCAAAGTCTTTTGAGCTTCCCCAAAATTGCCCAAAATTGTCAAACAAATAGTTTCAATCATCATGCATCATTAAGCACCTCACAACATCCTGTTGATCATAATCATCATTAACATATTCATCATAACCATCATCATCTTCATTATCATCATACTTGCACATAGAGATGTATATCACAAGCAAAGTCTTATGAGTTTAGCTTAGTAAATTATGCGTAAGCTTTTAATTTGATTTTCATTTTGTTTGATTCTTTTATTATTCATAGGGGCAAGTTTCTTCTATTTTTCTCTTTAAATCTTTTAAGTTGAAATATGTAGTTCCAATGTTTTAAGTTGAGAGTTTTGGGATCATCAAGTTTGTTTTTCATTATCCCTTAAAATTTGCCTTAACTAGATTTATAATTCACTGTAGGGAAGTAATTTAATAAATTCACTATAATTTCATGTTTTTCTGTTTTAATTTGATTTTTTGTAGGATTATACCTCTCTGAGACTTCTTTTAAACAAAACAAACCCCAGTAAAAAATTCCGAGTCTAGCTTGAGTTATACACTAGACAATTTTACTATTTGGTTGTTAACTTTACCTAGGTAACATAATATTGTGAAATTTAATGGGAGTTCCACACAAGGAATCTGAATGAGATATTTTATGGAGGTATTCTCTTATGTCTTAAATTTTTTACAAATTTGATCCCACTTAAAAATGTTTTCTATAACTTGAGTTATAAGGATTTTAGTGCAGGCTGCCCAGATAGAAGCACCTCTAGGCATAGCCCACTTTAAAAATTCATATCTCACTCATCTTAAGTCCAATGCTCATGTATTTTATATATATGGAAAGCTCCGTGAGTCTATTTTTATTTAAAATTAGTTTTATTGCATTTAAAGTTGTAAGAAATGATTTATTGTGTTTGCAATACAGACTACTAGTATTTTAACATATCCAGATTTCATTTTTCTTAGCTAGTTTGTAGAAACATTGAGGTTCCTCATTGAGTGCCCATTTTTAATTTTTACCTTTCATATTACTAATATATTTTGAGATTTCAGTAACAGATCAGTGTTTAAAGTATAAATAAAGTGAGATTTATAAAAGTGTTTATACAACATAGTTACATTGTAAGAAAAAAATTTAACACAAAGAAAACTTCATGGAAGCAAAGTGTGGTCATGAGACCTAAGAGCAAGCCCTAGAATCACCTAACTATGAGAAGTTTAGGAGTTCTAGTACTTGAAAACATACAAAAAGAAAGGTTAGAGTCATTGCCATAAGGAGCTTTTCAAAGTGTTGGAGAGTAGAAAGGTTGGAAATGGCCTCCTTCCTTTGGATCTTGGAAATGGGGCTGGTTGTGTGTTCAAGTATATCCTTCAAAGACCAAAGAAGGTAGTCTTTGAAGAGCTTGCGAGGATGGTGGTGGGAAGTGAGGTTCATTGGAGTAGGAAGGCAAGAGGAGCAAGAGGAAGAGTAAGAAGAACAAAGAGAGATTTAGAGTGAGGTGAGAGCTTTGGTGACTAGTAAGAGAGTGAAATTGTAAAATTAGAGTGAGAAGGGAGGGGTTGAATGGCATCCAACATCAAGGCATGAGTAAATTGGTTTGTTGCTTCATTCATTTAGGGATTAGCTTAGTGTCCAAAGGGTGAAAGAGTGGGTGGTTCACTCTTGAGCCTTAGTGCATTACTAAATTCCTCTTGTGCTTTCTCAAGTAGTTAATGGCTAACTCCATGCTATTAATGGGATGAGCCACTTTGATGGTTTATGCCAAGTCAAGTGTGATCCAAGTGTAGAATAGCCTTCTTTTGGTTAATCTCATATTAAGGTCACTTACCATATCAAGCCTTAATCCTATGGTGTAAGATTAGGAAGCAAAATGGATGGTTGGATGGTGATCTTGCTTGGCCGAATTTTTCATGCAATATTAAAGGAAAAATTTTGAATTTTCATTGTTATTAGGATTATCTAAATGTTAATCAATTAGATTAACTTAATTGCTCTTTAAACAATTTTGGTTAATTACACTTTTCAGACTTTTGTTTTCCTAAAAGAATGATTCTCACTAATTAGATTTTTAGTGTGTGAGGATTTATTTATCACATTTGATTAAGGTAGAAATTTGTCATGTGCTTAATTAATAAGGTTAGATTACCTTAATTATATTTTTAATCATGAATTAGCAAGATTTGGATGATTAGGCTTTAATTAAAATGTTTAGTATGTTATTATTCAATTATTGACTTTTTTTTATTGATCATTGACTTTTAGTTGACTTGTTGACTTATTGACTTATCTCTAATTACTAAGCTCTTGCTCTTAAGATTAGATGATTAATCTTTGACTAATAACTAATTTCTCTAATTAGTTTGTGGCACTGAACTAATTAGCTTACGTAAAAATTGGGGATGTTACAAGATCTGGTTCTATAACGTGCTAACATTTGACTACTAACCCTCAGCCAAGGGAAGCTCACAGCAAATTGGGAAGGTCCCTACAAGATTACTGAAGTTCTGGGGAAAGCGCATATAAGCTCTCAGCTTTAAACGAATCCTAGGTTCTGAGATTGTGGAATAGCTCGAACTTGATGAAATTCTATGTATAAAACATGTGAAATCGGCATACTCTTTTTCCTGCCTCAGGTTTTTTCCCATTGCGTTTTTCTTGAGGAGGTTTTAACGAGGTGAGACTTCCATAGGCCAAGTGGAATACTTATACACTACTACTTGGTTTTCATCATTATCAATAAAAGAAAATGGCTTCATTTCTATTTTTTTATTGTGTTCAATATTTTTTTTTGTGTAATCCTAAGGAATTGATCAGCCCTTAGTCGAAAAACACACAAGGTCCAAGTCCAACATCTCTGGCACTATATGAATTTAGAGAATTCAAAATCTCAAATCTAGGTTTAATATTACCTCAAAAAAAGTTCAAGTTAAAACCTCAAGCCCACTTAAATCCCTGAGTTTAACTTAAGTGAAAATTCCTTTTGTTTCAAACTTTGGCGAAATTAAAATTATGTTATTAAAAGATCCATCTTGGTTATAACCAATTCAGAAAACCTAGGTTCAATTTATAAAGGTTGGATAATTCTTTTAATGAATTAGCAAAGACAATTGGAATGCCGCTATTATTCCCTTCGAGTTATTTAACCTAAGCAAAAAGAAAAGGCGCATAGAGTTGGAAAAGTTAATTTCATTAACCCGAAAATTGGAATAAGTCAAATACATCAAGCCCATAAAATGGCACAAAACACTAAAAGATTAAAAAAGGAAAATAAATTCAAGTTTTGGTGGCAGAGTGGTCAACTTTTTAGGGTGTCCTTTCTCCTTTTCAAGAGGGGACCAATGACATGCTTGTCAAGTCCAACCTCGCCAAAGTCCTTCGGACAAATAACTTCACATTGCACCAAGATATTCTCTTTAATTTCAAAATCAGACCTTTCCCATTGCTATTCTATAAATTCAACATCAGCTTCAGCTTGGAGATCACTCTAGAAGAGTCAGCATTGGCTTTCTTAAGCTCGGATACCTGGATATTAGACTCTTCCAATGGTTGACCCTTCTCTTCAAGCTGTTGTTCCTTCAACCGAACTGCCTCCTTTAATTCGTCTATCTCGGAGGTCGATTTTTGCATTGCCTTTTCCCAAGCAAGTTTTTCATTTTGGAGGAGAGTTGTTTTCTCCTCTAAACTCTTCATCTCTTTGGTAGCTCGGACATTGGTAGAAATGGCAAGCTCCAAACACTTGAGTATGGTTGCAGACTTCAGAAGCATATGACTAATCTATTGAAACCTATCCACTATGCCGTCATCATCACCTTTGAGTTGCTCGAGGATGGCGAGGGTCACCAATTCCTTATCCATAAACTCTGGATAAGGGAAATTTTTGACCAAGACATTGGCATATGACTTATTCTCCAAAGCCGGAGTATCCTCAGAATCAACCTGAATGATCTTCTTCTCCTTAGCCACTTTTTTCCCTTTCTACCTCTTCGAAGGCTAGACTTCGGGAGTAGAAGACTCTGAGGCCAGTGTAAATTTTAAGTAATCGAAACTACTGGACCCAGGGTTATTGCCTCCTTTTCCCTCATGAGGTCTCTTGAGAATGCGACTTCGGAAGACAGCAAAGGCAGACTTTGGAGGAGCCATTTTTTCTGCAAAAGAAAAGCAAAAATGGAAGTTAGTCATGTATACCATGAATTACAAAAGAATAATTCGGCATAATAGTATTAACCTAGATAACTTCTAGCAACCTCGGCATCCATACCAACTAGATACTTTAAATTTAGATGCTCCTTCCAAAATTTGTCAAGAAGAAGTCCACTAGAGCCCGATCTTCTAAAAGAAGGTCATTCTCATTTACTCAGGGAATCTCAAAATGCTTAATGCTTAGTCCAAAAGCAATTAATTCTCAATTTTCCCCTCTAAGGTTTCCTAAAATGGAATTATTCTTTGAGCTCCAAACACCTTGAAGTAGAACTGCTTGAAATGGTGAAAAGATTCTTCATATAATTGAAATACTTTTCGATTTGGTTAAGCTCGAAAAGATAGCTAACCAATTGTTAAGCCTCTACTGTTGGGTTAGGTAAGAGTGAAAAAGTAAAAGAACGCATTCGGTTAAGGTAGAATCTCGAGGTATTCACAAATGATCTCAAAACCTCGGATCATTGCCCAACTATTTAGGTGAAGCTAAGAAGGAGCGACTGCAGTTTTTCTTAATATGGTGAATTGAAAATGGGTAGAGGGAATGCGAACACCAAACTTTGAGATTAGGATGTCGTACGTCGCATCCAATTTGGCCCTTACCCGTGATTGAGGTAACAAACCCTTTTATTAATGTGAGGAGCCTCGAGCACATACTCCTCTTCATACTCGCCTTTGGGGGCGATTAAGTGCTCCTCCCTTAATGACTTTAGAAACTTGGAACTACCCATTGAAAGTATTCCCAGAACTTTGAGATCTACCCACTTATATAACCAGTGGATTGAAGGCGAAAAGATGAGTGACTGTTTCTTCGTCATCGGAGCAAACCTACATAGGAAGCAAAATAAAGAAAAAGCGTATGGTGGTTTTCTCGTAAAGGAAAAAAGCCATTGGTGAATGGTGAAGGAGTAAAATGAACGGTCGAGGTGGTAACCACCCCCCTAATGGCAAGAAAACACAAAAACAAGGTGGTAGGAAAAAGCATAGAACCACATTTCGCTGCAAAACACACTATGAATGTGAAAAGCAAAAGCAAAAAATGGAGACATAGCTTTAGGAGTAAAGGAAATATGAAGACTTGACGGCTTGAAGAATTCTGGAAGTTATCCTTTGACTCTTTCGTAACTCTCTCTTTTGAGCGACCGCAGTAATTTTGTAAAGAACAGAAAAGTGAGGAAGAATGAAGAGAAGAGTAATTTAAAGGGAAAAGCGCATCCCTTACCGCTCAACTCAAAGGTCACGAAGGCCAAAAGGTGTTTTCTCATACCTCAAATTAGGGGCAAAAAAGAGAACATACCTACAATTCGATTGATGAGGGCGTACGAAATAAGGCCCCAAAATGGCATGTGTGACCTCAGGAAAACAAGATGTGATTTTCGATGTGACCCTATGATTGAAAGCAAGCAACGCGTAATCATTCATCCCCCACTGTCAAATCTGCAACTACGAAATCAAAGAAACTTGGCATCCGATATTGTCACATTGGAAATAGATTGGAGGCATTGTTCCAAACTAGGTCTAAAGGCTTAAATATCATGGATAACTCATCAAGGCCCAAACTACATGAGGCCCAAAAGCTCAAATCGAAAACCGTTGGAGCCAACATAATGGAGACTGTTTCAGTTACAAAATCATTAAATCCATATTCTATAACATCTGAACTTGAATTCCACAACACATGCAAATCTTTACGAATCTGAGGCCATTATCAAGAATCTCGAAAATATATTAGGTACCATTATTTCCATATTCTCTCTATAAATAAGAGGGCATAGTCTCAAATCAAGTATGCATACACTCTCCCAAAACTTATACCTCTTGCACTCACTAAATTGATCGTCGGAGTCCTTCCAAGTACCCCCCTCTTTTGCCATGGAATTCAACTTGTTCATTAGTCACCACCGAGGATAGTGGCCTTAGAAGTTCCACCTGTGGTTCGGAGCAACTTTCTTCCAAAAATCAGTGTCTTATCTCCGAACACTATCATACCAAATATCTCAATCAAAGGTTCATGTGCAACACAAACACATTCACACACACACACACACACATGTAACACCCTCCCAAGTACAGTACTATGCTTAAGTCATAGTACCACACCCTGGAGTTGTTACTGTTACCTGAATAGACCTTTTCTAACAGGACAACAACTTCAGCCATCTTCAAAACTTCTTGAACTATCTGGAGATAACACGAAAATAGAAGTGAGAATTACAAATTCTCAGTAGGATTCTCTATAATACACATACAATGTCATCGTTGTCATCTCCAGTTTGCTTCAGTTTATTATGAAAAAGGTGAACCTGCTATACAAACTGTTTAATTTTACATTTCAAAAAATATATATATTATCCGAAGCAAAATTCATTTTACTCATACACTTGGTATTTGGAAGAGCCCATACAAATCAAATCATGAATACTGACTGAATCATAATGAAATAATATAGCATCAATACACTGGAACATAACATCTACTCATAACTTTCCTTGTGCTTAAATGCATGCATATACATAAAAATTTACTTTTCTTTCTTCCTCTTTCTTTTCATCATAAAACTTTACATGCCACATTCCAGAGTATGATCGCCATGTCATACCCCATCAGAGCATGATCGCCATGTCACGTTCCTTAGGAATATGGGACCTTCATTTTGTGCTTACACTAGCTGGGTCATGCCATGCCTCATGTAAGTTCTATCCCCTGTACTCACACTAGCTGGGTCGATGCCATGCCTCATGTAAGTGGGGTGCTTGCACATGCTTTAATCTTTAGTCGTTAGTCTTTAGTTTTTAGCCTTTACTACCCTTGGGTAGCCTGGCCTTGGAGTGAGCTCGTCAGCTCCACTTGTGACTGTCGTCACACCGACTCACCCACAAGGGGACCCACGTGCCTCTAGTCTTGGAGGGATCTCATTCTGGTCACGTGCCTCAAAATTGAGGGATCTCATCTGACCACGTGCCTCCAAGGTAGAGGGACCCAAGTTTTAGCTGCCTTCACAAGGAGGGACCCATTGTGCAACTACCTCCAGGTGAAGGGACCCATATTTTATCATTTAACTGCCTTCACAGTGAGGGATTCATTGTGCAACTGCCTCCAAGTGAAGGGACCCACATTCAATATATTAACAATCTTTCATTCTTATGCATAATCCAGCATAGACATGTGGGATGTACTCATACATATGCTTCATGATTTACTTTCACATACTTCATAACTCATATCATACTTTAATTCATCCTTGCATATAAACATTCATAATCTCATAGACTTCTGCCGTAAATTTGGCAGCATAACAGATCAGATCCGTTTTCCCATGAATAGTGTCAGTTCTCACAGATAAATCAGCCATAGCAATATAATCAATCTAACATATCTCTTAATGTAAAACTTGTAATCCTCAACTCAAACCTTATATGTCCACTAACACTTGTGAAACCATCAATTTGGTCATTTTGTCACTTCTATTCAGTTTTGCCCGGATTTTGTATAATCCACCTTTACCTCCATCCAACTCATTTAAACCTCAATTTTGGATATGTCATAGCTCTATGTGTTTATTTTCTAACCTCATTAGTCCCATCTCATTTTGATTTGTATAATTCAAGATATTTATATTTTGTCATAGCCCATTCAGTCACTAGCCTGAATTATATTCTTGGAAGTATAAATTCACTAAAAATCGAAACTAAGCTCAAATCATATAAAATTGGTCTCATATTAAAGCTAATAGGACAACCTTTCATTTGCAAAAGTTTCACTTGATTTGCTTAAGTGTAGCTCGAGTTATAAGTCCTGAAATTTGACCTTCCTGAACTACTCTATTTTGGCATGGTTTAGACATAAGGTAAATTCCTCAAATTACTGGGAACAATTGGGACCATAACAAACTTGAAATTCTATATTGAGATGTTCCCCTATATGTCAGCTTCCTAACAAACCTAGTCTCACTCGATTTGGAGATGTGTGGGGCGAGTTACACTCTCCTCAAGTCACCCTGCCCGGATGAAAGTCCAAGTTCCTAAGTTAACATTCAAAAATTCATATCTCTCTCAATACTAATCCAATGACCTTATATGATATATGTATAGAAAGCCCTGAATGTCTAATTTCAATTAGAAATAGTTTCATCGGATTTAACTAGCTGTAGGTAGAGCTGTACACTCCGCCATACAAACTGCCGTGGAATTCCTCAACTAGACAGCATGCTAATCCTCCATTCCTTCTAGTTTTCTCCTTCTAACTTTAATTCCAACTCAAAATTTCATATAAATCCAACCATGATCCATCATATATATCCAATATATCATCAAATAATTGAAGAAAAGTGGAATCTCATACAACCACAGTTCAGAGAATTCAAGAATAGAAAGTGAATCCTACCTCTTTGGAATGTGAACTTGCTAAGTGTTGAAGCTTGAGTTGATAGAACTTTGCTAAGCTTGAAAGAGTGATGGAGTTGATTGAGAGAGGAAAAGAAGAAGAAGGCTGGAGCAAGAGGGAGAGAGAGTGGTGTAAATCAGATCAAAATGAAGAGGAGAGTCTGATTTATATACATAGGGTAGTTGGAATTATAGTGTTGATTGGTTGGAATTTTGTGATTGAAGTTCGGCCATGTCTCCCTCTTTTGTGGCTAAATTGCTCTCCATGTCATCCTAAAAGTGGGACTTGCTTCCATTCAATCTGAACTCGTAACTCGTCTCAATTCTGCTTAAAGTCGGAACTCGTTCCATTTTACTTGAGCTTGGAGCTGAAGCCTGAGGTCGGAACTCATCCCATCTTATTTGTGACTTGAGGAAATAAACTCGGATATCTTGTCTGGTTTATTAGACACTTGGAAGCAAGGTCGGATGTCGGAAGTCATACAGCTTACAATCACATAATCTCGGAACTCCCAATTCAAACTCGAGAACACCAACAGAAATGAAAGGCTCCTGGAAATGAACTCGTACATCGGAACTCGTGTATGACTGGAAATCAACTCAAATTCGAACTCATGTCCATTGAGTTCAACTCTAAGGCCGGAACTCGTTATATCAAAATCGTAGGTCGGCACTTGCACCATTGTGATAAAGTATCAACTTGGGGTCAAGTCAGAAGTCGAAATGGGGATGCTGGGTTAAGGTTAGAACTCGGGAATTCGAAATCACAATATCGAACCCAAATACTTAAATCCAAAAGTTGGCATTTTATATATAGTGTGTTTAAGACTCTAAGTCAGAGGTTGGAACTCGCGTATATCTTGCTTGAAACTTGGAGATAAATTATGAGATCGGAAATCGGGTACGTTTTCTTTGAGACATGAAGTCAGATATCGGTAATTACGTCCATGTTGTTTGGACATGAAGGTTAAGTCGGAAAGTAGGAAATTATGCCCAATATACTTTAACTTGAAGTCAGATGTAAGCCACTCCATTTAACTCGAAACTAGAACATGAAGTCAGAAATCAGGAATAATCAAAATTGAAGATTAAATCGGAAATCGAAAGGACATAAAGTCGAAAATTGTGTAAGATGAACTCGAAACTCGGAAATTATCCCACTTCCTATGAAATTCGAAGATGAAGTCGGAAATCATATAAACTTGAAGGTAAAGTCGGAAATCGGGATGTTACATTACTACCCTCCTTAAAAAAAAAATTTTGTCCTCAAAATTTAATCGCAAAACTAACTATTTATTGCCGTAAGAGTTTAGTAAAAGAGTTTATATATATAAGCACGTACAATGTCGATAAACATAATCAAAGAAAATACAGCAAACCCAGATATATAACTCAACATAGCACAATTAGCGAAAAGTGAAACTTTGTCCTGGGTTATCCCTAATTTTGTTTCTGCTCCCCTGGGGAAGTAGTCTTTTTAGCTTTCAACCTTGGATGTTACGGCTTAGGAATAGGTAGCTGATGGCCGGGGCATTCTTTAATCATGTGTCCTGACTTTCCACACTTAAAGCATACCTTTTGCTCAGCCAAACAAGGCCTTCCTTCATGACACTTTCCATACTTCGGGCATGCTTGCCCTGCGCTTGGCCTCTGTAGTTGTTTATCCTTACGTTTATTAAATTGACGCAGCTCCTTTAGTGGTGAGGCATATTCGAGTTCCTGGTTTTTAGGTGCCGGCCTCTTTCCACAAACATCCATCTTAGCACTAGCGAGCTTCTTGTTATATTCTTCAACTAATCGGCTTTTGTTTGCTAATGCAGCAAAATCTCTTATCTCCATTGGCCCCACCGAGGCCAAAATGTCTGCATTTAGTCCTCTTTCAAATTTGACGCATTTCCAATTTTCATCAGGGTTGCACTGATAGATGGTGGAAAATTTACAGAGTTCTTCGAATTTAGCAATATACACTTAAACACTCATATTTCCTTGTTAAAGCTTCATAAACTCCAATTCCTTAGCATTTCGTACCGATATTGGGAAATACTTCTGGTAAAATGCCTCCTTGAATAAGTCCCAAGTGATATCAACTTGGCATTCCCCCAACAATCTCTTCGTGCCATTCCACCAAAACTCGGTGTCCGCTTCCAACATATAAGTGGCAAAGGCCACTTTTTGTTGATCAGTGTAGGCCAAGATAGAAAAGACCTTCTCCATTCCTTGGCTTTATCTGGGTTCAAAGCTCCTCGGAAACTAGGCAGATATGCTTTCCTGAACTCAGCAAATTTAAGATAGTCCAGATCTGCTCCTAGGCCATGTGGATTTCCTCCATGGCTGGCCTCGGGCTGCCTACCCAACTGGTTCATCATCCGATGAGATGCAGCGGCCTGCTCCCGTATTGCATGAACCATTTCACGCATTGTGTCCATAAAATTAGCAGGATCTTTTGGAGTGGGTATGGTTCGTGGCCTACTACGCCCCCTGGAAGCCATTAGTTCCTAATCATACACAATCTGTTAAATCTTCTGCCACTTGTACATAAGATCAAAAATATTCAACTCATGAAGATATGAAATTGCAAGGATTAGCAGTTATCATAGTAATTGACGTCAATATATAGCAATGATAACGACTTTGTCAAGGAGGTCCATATATTCTTTCCCAAGATGCTTATTCGCTCAGCTACCCTTAATTCAATAACAAATTTGCCCCCAATATGGTTCTTTAGAAACATGGGCTTAGGCCTTTCCTCAATATCATAACTAGAAGCCTTATCTTAAAACTCCTTCTTTTTGGTAAAATTTGTCTAGTGTCTAATGCTTGGAGGAGGATTTTAGGCCGCTTCCACTATACAAATTTAGTTCTAAGACTCATGACTCTTTCTATTAGTCCAATATCTTCCTCGATTCCTAGTTGTTGAGAGACAGGCAACTTAATATGAAAATCAAGGTTAAAAGTCAGATCCTTTTTATTGAAGCTATAGAGTTCCCTTACTATATTGTTTTACAAGATGCCTTACCAATATCTATGGAGAGAGTTGCCGTAGATCATATAGGTGCCAAAATATACTTCCATCATCAAGTTTATCGAGTAAATTCCTCATCTTCCTTGTCATGTCTTTGACTATCTGTGCATTATATTTTCCAATAAATTCTCTAATACTCGTGCCTTGGGCCCTAAATATCAACTGAAGAAGTTCTCTTGCGAACTTTATTTCATTTTCCATTATTTGCTAATTGGACCTCGTGCCATTCTTGTTGAATTCCTCAATGATTAGTGCAATACTCGTCTCCTCTAGATATGGTCAACTTCACGTAATGAAAGGATTGTGGGACAGCCGAAGTCCTTGCCACCCTTCTACTTTCTTCAATTGGTTAGCATAAAAATTCCTCGACTATCGTGTTGATGTCCACCTCCTACTTTGATGGGCACCAGTGTTACCAATCTCATCGAAGGTGTGTCCTAATACTATATATAGAGGTGTGTTAGTTTCACTGGCTAAATTTCATATCACCCTAACACACTATACCTTCGACCAGATTAAATGCGATCATCACTAGCGCACTAGGTTCCAGCAGAATTCCGTAGTCAAGTGTGCTCGAACAAAAGTAATATGGAGATGGATGACTGCATGGGAAGTCCTCATATTGAAATTTCAACAGGATAGTAAGACCATCATTTCCACCTCTCGCAACAAATGGATTGTATCCTAGGGGCAAGATGTTATGAGGGATAGCTAGAAGGCTTAATTTTGCCCTCAAAATTCCTTCATCCCTAATAAGCCAGCTGAATGTCGTAGATCTCCGCATACACCGAACTTCATATTGAGGTGATCAAGCTCAATATGCAGTCAAGTGCGATAGAGAAGCTACAACACACAACAAAGCTGGCATGCACAAACATCTATGTCCTTTTCATGGAAGGATCTAAAGCACGGCCTTTCTAAACTTTCAGAGTATGCCTCCTTGGAAGCATAATCAGCCCATCCCAAGTCCGATTAGGACGAACTGCTCTGATACCATTAATGTAACACCCTCCCAAGTACAGTACTATGTTTAAGTCATAGTACCACACCCTGGAGTTGTTACTATTACCTGAACGGACCTTTTTTAACAGGACAGCAACTTCAGCCATCTTCGGAACTTCTTGAACTATCTGGAGATAACATGGAAATAGGAGTGAGAATTACAAATTCTCAGTAGGATTCTCTATAATACACACATAATGTCATCGTTATCATCTCTAGTTTGCTTCGGTTTATTATGAAAAAAGTGAACTTGCTATACAAACTGTTTAATTTTACATTTCGAAAATATATATATTATCCGAAACAAAATTCATTTTACTCATACACTTAGCATTTGGAAGAGCCCATACAAATCAAATCATGAATACTGACTGAATCATAATGAAATAATATAGCATCAATACACTGGAACATAACATTTACTCATAACTTTACTTGTGCTTGAATGCATGCATATACATAAAAATTTACTTTTCTTTCTTCATCTTTCTTTTCATCATAAAATCTTTACATGCCACATTTCAGAGTATGATCGCTATGTCATACCCCATCAGAGCGTGATCACCATGTCACGTTCCCTAGGAATATGGGACCTTCATTCGGTGCTTACACTAGCTGGGTCATGCCATACCTCATGTAAGTACTATCCCCTGTACTCACACTAGCTGGGTCGATGCCATGCCTCATGTAAGTGGGGTGCTTGCACATGCTTTAATCTTTAGTCTTTAGTCTTTAGCCTTTACTGCCCTTGGATAGCCTAGCCTTGGAGTGAGCTCGTCAGCTCCACCCGTGACCATCGTCACACCGACTCACCCACAAGAGGACCCACGTGCCTCTAGTCTTGGAGGGATCTCATTCTGGTCACGTGCCTCAAAATTGAGGGATCTCATCTGACCATGTGATATGATTCAGGGGGAAAGTTTAGTGTTGTAATTGATTTTTGTTTGTTTTTAATCAGAAATGGATATAGACGCCACACTCAAGAGAAGATGGGAAGGTGAGTGATAAGTCTTGTTTTGATCGCCACAAGTTGCCTTGATAAGATCAGATTTAGTCCTTTGCCCAAGAACAAAAGGGAAGTTCTCACAAGTGGGAGAAAACTCAAAAAGAAGACTATTCATAATCTGACTTGTGTTTGTAAATTGGGTTCCTATTTGTAATCTGAAAGTTTCTGCACATTAAGTTGCAGCCACTACACATTCCACTAAATAGTAACTCCCAATAACATTGAAAACATAAGTAACTGACCCACCATTTATCATAATTGCCTAGGAACTCTTAAAAACTTGAAACTGACTTGGAAAAAAGCTGAAAAGCTTCTGAAATTGGAGACATTAAAAGGTGCATGAAAACTACAAGAAAATAAGACAAATTACACCTAATTAAAACTAATTATTCCAGCCCAATCTGTTTGCAACTTGATCACTTGAATTGGGCTTCATCTTGGGTCTTCAAGTGACTTCTTCATGTTGGACTTGGCTATTCTTCAAGCTGAATAAGATTGGTCCATTTTGGAAGCTCATGCTCAATTGGATTGCTCTTGGTCTTTGCTTCCTTGACTAGGCCTTGCAAAGCTTCTTTTAGCCTTTTGGCTCTAGCTCTGGTTATTGGGCCATCCATGCCTTGTAATTGATCTTGAACATTATTGGCCTTGGTTGAATTCTCATCACCACATGCCTCCAAGGTAGAGGGACCCAAGTTTTAGCTGCCTTCACAAGGAAGGACCCATTGTGCAACTACCTCCAGGTGAAGGGACCCACATTTTATCATTTAACTGCCTTCACAGTAAGGGATTCATTATGCAACTGCCTCCAAGTGAAAGGACCCACATTCAATATATTCACAATCTTTCATTCTTATGCATAATCCAGCATAGATATGTGGGATGTACTCATACATATGCTTCATGATTTACTTTCACATACTTCATAACTCATATCATACTTTAATTCATCCTTGCATATAAACATTCATAATCTCATAGACTTCTGCCGTAAATTTGGCAGTATAACGGATCAGATCCGTTTTCCCATGAATAGTGCCAATTCTCACAGATAAATCAGCCATAGCAATATAATCAATCTAACATATCTCTTAATGTAAAACTTGTAATCCTCAACTCAAACCTTATATGTCCACTAACACTTGTGAAACCATCAATTTGGTCATTTTTTCACTTCTATTCAGTTCTGCCCGGATTTTGTATAATCCACCTTTACCTCCATCCAACTCATTTAAACCTCAATTTTGGATATGTCATAGTTCTATGTGTCTATTTTCTAACCTCATTGGTCCCATCTCATTTTGATTTGTATAATTCAAGATATTTATATTTTGCCTCAGCCTATTCAGTCACTGGCCCGAATTACACTCCTAGAAGTATAAATTCATTAAAAATCGAAACTAAGCTCAAATCATACGAAATTGGTTGCATATTAAAGCTAACAGGACAACCTTTCATTTGCAATAAGTTTCACTTAATTTACTTAAGTGTAGCTTGAGTTATACATCTAGAAATTCGACCTTCCTGAACTACCCTGTTTTGGCTTGGTTTAGACATAAGGTAACTTCCTCGAGTCACTGGGAACAATTGGGACCATAACAAACTCGAAATTCCATATTGAGATGTTTCCCTATGTGTCTTTCTAACAAAGTTAGTCTCACTCTTTTTGGAGATGTGTGGGGCGAGTTACACCCTCCTCAAGTCACCTTGCCCGAATGAAAGTCCTGGTTCCTAGGTTAACATTCAAAAAATTCATATGTCTCTCAATACTAATCCAATGACCTTATATGATATATGTATAGAAAGTCCTGAATGTCTACTTTCATTTAAAAATAGTTTCATCGGATTTAACTGGCTGTAGGCGGAGCCGTACACTCTACAATACGGACTACCGTGGAATTCTTCAACTAGACAGCATCCTAATCCTCCATTCTTTCTAGTTTTCTCCTTCTAACTTTAATTCCAACTCAAAATTTCATATAAATCCAACCATGATCCATCATATACATCCAATATATCATGAAATAATTGAAGAAAAGTGGAATCTCATACAACCACAGTTCAGAGAATTCAAGAATAGAAAGTGAATCCTACCTCTTTTGAGTGTGATCTTGCTAAGTGTTAAAGCTTGAGTTGATAGAACCTTGCTAAGCTTAAAGGAGTAATAGAGTTGATTGAGAGAAGAAAGGAAGAAGAAGGCTAGAGCAAGAGGGAGAGAGAGTGGCGTAAATCAGATCAAAATGAAGAAGAGAGTCTGATTTATATACATGAGGGTAGTTGGAATTGTGGTGTTGATTAGTTGAAATTTTGTGATTGAAGTTTGGCTATGTCTCCCTCTTTTGCGGCTAAATTGCTCTCCACGTCGTCCTAAAAGTGGGACTCGCTTCCATTCCATCTGAACTCAAAACTCGTCTCGATTCTGCTTAAAGTCGGAACTCGTTCCATTTTACTTGAGCTTGGAGCTGAAGCCTGAGGTCGGAACTCGTCCCATCTTATTTGTGACTTGAGGAAATAAACTCGGATATCTTGTCTGGTTTATTAGACACTTGGAAGCAAGGTCGGATGTCGAATGTCAGAAGTCATATAGCTTACAATCACATAATCTCGGAACTCCCAATTCAAACTCGAGAACACCAACAGAAATGGAAGGCTCCTGGGAATGAACTCGTACATCGGAACTCGTGTATGATTGGAAATTAACTCAAATTCGAACTCATGTCCATTGAGTTCAACTCTAAGGCCGAAACTCGTTATATTAAAATCGTAGGTCGGCACTTGCACCATTGTGTTAAAGTATCAACTTGGGGTCAAGTCGAAAGTCGGAATGGGGATGCTGGGTTAAGGTTAGAACTCAGGAATTCGAAATCACAATATCAAACCCAAATACTTAAACCTGAAAGTCGGTATTTATATACAGTGTGTTTGAGATTCTAAGTTGGAGGTTGGAACTCATGTATATCTTGCTTGAAACTTGGAGATAAATTATGAGATCGGAAATCGGGTACGTTTTCTTTGAAACATGAAGTCAGATATCGGTAATCACGTCCATGTTGTTTGGACTTGAAGGTTAAATTGGGGAGTAGGAAATTATGCCCAATATACTTTAACTCGAAGTCAAATATAAGCCACTCCATTTAACTTGAAACTAGAACATGAAGTCGGAAATCAGGAATAATCAAAATTGAAGATTAAATCGGAAACCGGAAGGACATGAAGTCGGAAATTGTGCAAGATGAACTCGAAACTTAGAAATTATCCCACTTCGTGTGAAATTCGAAGATGAAGTCGAAAATCATATAAACTTGAAGGTAAAGTCAGAAATCGAGATGTTACAACACACACACACACACACACACAGATATATATATATATATATATATATATATATATATATATATATATATATATATATATATATATATATATATATACATATCTTATAGACAAATAATCTACTCACAGACTTACCCTAAGAGTTGAAAATTACACTCCTCCAAGGCCACAAACCAAAAAGGATGATTATTGAGTTACTCTATCATCACAAATATGACAAATTAAGCTTAAATTAGACTCTAGAGCAAGTGATTAGCACAAATCAGCATCCAACACAAAACTTATAACTCTATGGGTTCCAAAACTCACAACAACAACCCATAACCATGATGAAATCAGACAAACCTTAAGAAAGGAAAAGAAATATAGTTTAGAGAGTTACCCTTGGAAAGAAAAAAAAAAGAATGAGGAAGGAATGGGTTCCTTGCTACCACTTCTTCTAAGCTCCAATCTCAACAGTAGAAGTATTGGTGAGTGTAACATCCCCAACTTTAAGGGTAAATCAGTATAGAAGGAAGCTCGGGCTTGAGACAAGGGCAAAATCATAAATAGGTAAATTGTAGTAAAAGAAGGGATGAAATTGTAATTGTTAGATCATAATGGCAAAGTTGTAAATGGTTTACAGCTGTCAGGAGGGGCATTAGCAGAAAAATTCTAATTCAGAGAATATATAGGCCAAACAACACTAGTAGACAACTAAAATACATGTAATGACTTTATAACTAATATTTTCTATACTTGATTTCAAATAAAAGTGTGGAATTACTCACACAATATATAATATCTTGGGTAACTTAGAGTATACGATTTAATGGCCAAATACCTTGAATTAATCCTCAAGGGTCCCATATTATCTTTGGACATAACAAATCCAGCGAAATGATCCGACAAGAATTAGATAAACCTATCAGGAGAGTAACCAAAGTATGTGGCCAAGAATGAACCACATTGGCCCTAGTTAGTGGATTTATCACCACCATTCCTTCGATAAAATATCTTAACTCGCTTATCCTCTCCTCCTCTCCTTCTTAAAGGTGCCAACCACACTCCCACCACCACCATCATCATCTTCTTCATCTTCTTCGTCACCACCATCACCATAGCCATGAGTTTTAAGCTCATAGTTGATGGCCTTCTTGGACTCAAAACACTTTACTCCATTTATAAAAATTAACCTTGATCTTTTCTTCTTTAAAACCCCTCAAAGAATTAAAGGATTCAAGTCACTTATGGAGCTCTTCCAACCCCTTAATGGTGGCAGCCATTAGAGGAAGAGAAAGTTAGGAGTTGCTTTTGGGTTCTGTTTCCATAGTTCCAAGAAACTTGAGGTAGGTAGCTCAAATCCTAGGACTACTTGTGTCGACAATTTGGTTGCATGACAGCTAAAATATAAAGGTTTCCAAAATAGGCGACAAAATAACAACCAGCCGTTCATAGATGTAACATCCACCACGAGTCCCGATTTTCGACTTCATCTTCAAGTTTCAAATTAAATGGAGCGGTTCCCGAGTTCCGACCTAAGACTTCGAGTTCCAAATATACTACATAATTTCCGACTTCCGACTTCATGTTACATGATGCTCGACCTCCGACTTCATATCCAAGTTTCAACTGAAATGGCTATGACTTTCATTTTCTGACCTTAGGTTTGATTTAGAATGTTCACGAATTTCAATCTCTAAGTTTATCTCAACCAGAAATGGACGCGAGATCAGATCTTTGAGTTCATCTCCAAGTTCGATCAAAATTTTACACGAGCTCCGATCCCCGAGTTTATTCCCAAGAGCTTTTCATTTCTATTGATGTTCCCGAGTTTGCCTATGACCAACTTCCGAGATTGAATTGGGAGTTTCGAGATTATATAAGTTAAGGTTTGATTTCCGATTTCCGGTGTTATGCTTAGAATCGATCTCCAAGATTGATCCTGGACCGAGTTTTAGAATTTCATGTAATAAGAGTTTTAAAGCGTCCTAGTTCTCAACTTCCAAGTTTACATAACTTCCCCGACTTCCGGGTTTAAGTATTTTTGGTTTCACATTCTTGTCCTTGACTTTCGATTTTAAGGTGATTATGAGCTATATGATTTCCAACCTCTGATCTTATGTTTCAAATAAGTTTTGCATGGTTTCCGACATCTGACTTTGCTTCCAAGCTTCGAATAAACTAGACAAGATTTCCGATACCCGATTTCATCTTCGATTGTCAAATAAATGGCATGAGTTCTGATTTTAAGCAGAATCGAGACGAGTTCTGATTTCAGATATAATGGAATCGAGTTCTACTTTTGGGGCGACGTGGAGAGTAATTTAGCCACAAAAGCGGGAGACATGGCTGAACTTCAATCACAAAAGTTCAACCAATCAAAACCCATAAAGCCAACTACCAATGCTTCACAAAACCTTACTTATTCCCTCTAACTTCCTCATTCTCATGCTCCTTCCTCAGCTGGTCATTTCTCACTCTCCCTTCTCCAATCTTCACTTCATCTTCCTCAAAACTCCAAGCCTCATCCACTTCCTCTATCAAGAGCTCAATTCTAACTAGTTTCTACATCAATTTGAGGTAGGATTCCATTTCTGTTCTTAAATTCTTTGAACTATGGCTGAATGGAATTTTACTCTTCTTCATGTATTTGATGATATTTTGGATGTATATGATGTATTATGGTTGGATTAATGTGAAATCTTGAGTTAGAATTAAAGTTAGAAGGAGGAAACTAGAAGGAGTGGAGAGTTAGGATGCTATTTGGGTAAAATGTCCACGGCAGTCCGGATGGCGGAGTGTACGGCTCCGCCTATAGCTAGTTAAATCTGATGAAACTATTTTTAGATGAAAGTAGACATTCAGGGCTTTCTCTACATAGATAATATAAGGCCATTAGATTAGTATTGAGAGAGATATGAATTTTTGAAGGTTAACCTAGGAATCAAAACTTTCATCCGGGCAGTGTGACTTGAGAAGGGTGTAACTAACCCTACACAACTCCAAACTGAGTGAAACTAACTTTGTTAGATAGCTTACACATAGGGGAACATCCAATAATGAAATTCCAAGTTTTTTATCATCCCATTTGTTCCTAGTGGTTTAAGGAATTTGCCCTATGTCCAAACTAAGCCAAAATAGTGTAGTTTAGGAAGGTCGAATTTCAGGACTTATAACTTGAGCTATACTAAAGCAAATGAAATGAAACTTCTTGGAAATGAAATTTTGTCCTATTAGCTTTGATATGACATCAATTTAGTATGATTTGGATTTCTTTCGATTTTTAGTGAATTTTTAATTCCAAGAGTATAATTTGGACCAGTGACCAAATAGGCTGAGGCAAAATTTAGATATCTTGAGCTACACATATCAAAATGAGATGGGACCAAAACGGTTGAAAACTAGACACATAAAGCTATGATATATCCAAAATTCAGGTTTAAATGAGTTAAATAGAAGTAAAGGTGGATTAGACAAAATTTGGGCAGAACTGAATAGAATTGGTAGAAATGACCGCATTGATGGTTTCACAAGTGTTAATGAACATATGAGGCTTGAGTTGACGATTGTAAGTTTTACCTTGATAGATATGTTAGATTGATTATACTGCTATGACTGATTTGTCCGTGAGAGCTGGCACTATTCATGAGGAAACAGATCTGATCCGTTATACTGCCAAATTTTCGATAGAAGTGTAAGGAAGTTATGAGTCTTTATATGATATGAATATGTATATGAAAGTCATGTATGCAAGGATATATGAAAATTAATGATGAAGTATATGTATGAGTGCATTCAGCATATCTATGCTTGATTATGTATGAGAATGAAAGAATATGAATATATTAAATGTGGATCCCTTCACTTGGAGACAGTTATTCGAGATCCCTTCTTGTGAAGGCAGTTAAAGACTAAAGATTAAAGCATATGCAAGCACCCCACTCACATAAGGCATGACCCAGCTAGTGTGAGTATAGGGGATAAGGCTTACATGAGGCATGGCATAACCCAGCTAGTGTGAGTACCGAAAATTTATGGTGGCATATAAATACTCACTATAAAGGATATGATAAAGGTTCCATATTCCTAAGGAACGTGACACAGCGATCACGCTTTGATGGGGTATGATATGGCGATCATACTCTGGAATGTAGCATGTAAAGATTTTATGATGAAAGATATGATAATGAGTCTATATTCCTAAGGAACGTGACATGGCGATTACGCTATGATGGGGTATGACATGGCGATCATACTCTGGAATATAGCATAATGATCCCACACCCTAAGGAATGTGACATGGCAATCATATTTCGATGGAGTATGACATGGCGATCACACTTTAGGACGTGGCAGGAAGAACTTATTCCTAAGAAATGTGACATGGCGATCACATCTCGATAGGGTATGACATGGCGATCATACTCTAGAATATGGCATGATAATAATAAGTAGAAGATAGAGAAAGAAAAGTAAATTTTATATATCTGCATAACTTCAGGGACAAGTAAAGTCATGTGTAGATGTTATGTCTCCAGTATATTGATGCTATAGTATCTTAATATGTGTGCAGTTATCATTCATAGTATAATTCATGGATTGACTTTGTATGGGCTCTCCCAAATCCCAAGTGTATGAGTAAAATGAACTTTGCTTCAGATAATATATTTTCGAACTATAAAATATAACAGTTTACATAACATGTTCACCTTTTTCATAATAAACCGAAGCAAACTGGAGATGACAACGATGACAGTATGTATGATAGCTAAGGAATTCTACTGAGAATTCAAAATTCTCACTCCTATTTCCGTATTATCTCCAGATAGTTCAAGAAGTTGCAAAGACGGTTGAAGTTGCTGTCAGTTAAGGTCTGCTCAGGTAACCGTGACAACTCCTGAGTATGGTACTATGATTTAAGCATAGTGCTATACTTGAGAGGGTGTTACAATAGAAATTACGATCTCAACATGATACCAATAGGACTTCAAGTATGATCATCATAAATAATATGCCAATATGGCATCAATTAGGTTTGTAGTTACATAAATGTTTAGTCCATTTGGTTCTACATAATTTTGGAACCTTTAACCCATGAAATTCACAAGTTGTTTTACTTTTCTTAAAATCTACTCAGAACTTCTAAATTTCACTAAAATTCCATTTTAATCTCACATTGTACTAAGATGTAGCTCTATTAGTCTACTTTTAAATCTCGTTAGTTTCATTAAATTTTGAGGTGTATAGTTTAAGTTATTAAAATTTTACTCAAGGTTGCCCTATTTTAGGATAGACTTACACACCTAAAATTAGAAGATGACTAAAAATTCATCTTACATTATTTTGCTCCAAAATTCCAACCAAGATATACCTATATAAACATTCTTTCAAATTCAAAAAGTCTCACTCTATTTTAGCAGGTAGAGCTCGAATTATGAGCTCTTCATTAGGGCTACTTTGTTTCAACCTGAATTGAGCATAAAGCAATTTCAAGGATTTATTGGGAATAATTCAATAAGGATCTAATTTTGAAATTTTATAAACATTATTCTCTATGTCTTAGCTTTCTAACAAAAGTGGTTGCATTCAAATTTAAGTTATATAGGGCAAGTTATGACCATTGCATCACACATTGGTCAGGATAGAGGGTGTTAACCAATAGCCTACTTCTAAAAATCATAACTCTTTCATCCTAAGTAAAATAGGGCAATATTTTATATGGTTGGTCCAAGTCAGGTTTATTCTAAAATTAGTTTCACTTTAAATTGAATTTTGTAGCTTGAGATATGTCCCTTGTAGTATATATTATCTTTGGATTCCCCTACAGCAGTTTTCTATTTTGTAATTATTTATGGATAAAAAAGATAATACATGCTAAGAACATAAGAAAATGAGATTCCTTCATTTAGACGCAATTACAAGATCCCTTCACTTGAAAATAGTTATATTAAAACTATGATATCTCTCTACTTTGGAGACATGTGGCCAAAATGAGATCCATCTTAATTTGGAGGAACATGGTCAAAATGAGATCCCTCCAATTTAGAGGCATATGGATCCCCTTGTCGGTTAGTACTGTGTGACGACGGTCACGAAATGAGCTCATTTTCCAAATCAATCTATCCAAGGGCAATAAAGATTAAAGACACATGCTAAGTAAGAAAGTAAATAAGAAAGTGCATTAATGCATGCATTCATGAGCATGTGATGTATTTGCCTTTATTTGATAGTTTAATCTATCAGCATAATGCATCTCTATTAGTGTATGATCATTGCCATGCCAGAACTAAGTGTATGAGTTAAAATTAATCTGCTTCAGAAAGATACATTTTTTGAGCTTAATAAATGAACCTTTACCCTTATGTATGACATCACACTTTTCTTAATAAACCGAAGCAGCTAGGATGACGATTATGACATTGATTGTCTGGTAGCTTAGGAAGCCTGTTGAGAATGAAACATTATCACTCCTATGTGTGCTCCCGTATTGTCTCCAGATATCTTAGGAGATCTTAATGAGGAACAACCTAGAAGAATTTGATGGAAACTAGACTAGTTGCTAAAGACAGATGATGAGCACATCTACACATGTTAGCGTTAGATGATTGTTTAACAAGTTGAAACTTCTAGTAGGACTGCTCATGTACTTTGAAAAGCTATATTGTGATACAAATATTTGTGAATTATAAGAGATGTTGTGTTTATTTCTCGAAAACTAAAGTGAACAATAAGTCAAGATTCGTTCAATTATTAGTAGCAACTCTTAAGTGTAATATTATAATTTAAGTATAATATTGTACTTAGGAGGGTGTTACAATGAGAGTGGAAGTGAAGATTAAAGAAAAAGATTGAGGTTAAGGATGTCAGGAGGAGTGGGAACAATTAAGGTGGAGGAGGAAAATGATGAGATGGCAAACTTTAAAGAGAGGGGGAGGGTTTTTCGAGTTTAGAGAGAGATGGGGGAAGAAAAAAATGAGAAAAAGAGAGCCAAGAGAGAGTATGTTTGAGGAGAATGGGAAAGAAAGGTTGCGGACCTGCTCACGCAATAACAGCCTAGGCGGTCAGTTTCTACTGCCTAGGTGGTGAGGTGGCAGAGTAGCACCCCATAGAATGTAGCTAGCGCCTAGGCAACCACAAGCCAATGCCTAGGAGTTGGTTTTAGGATCCAAATTCAACATTTTTCTCTTTGTTTCAAATACTTGGAACCCATATATCAGAACCCACCTCAACCCCCCGCTATCCTATCTATACTACCACGCCTCCAGTATATAACCTTGATGCCGAACCATCTACCCTGGACTCTGGAACCCGAATCCTCAATCCTGAACCTTCGATCTCGAACCTTGGACCCAATCACTATAGATAAAAGTGAATGAACATTCAACATTCACTTTTTCCAGGTGAGCATCTAAAAGTCACCAACATTCACATACTTCATTATGTGAATCCAAAAGTTAATCAAAGGACCAAGATTTGAGGAAATTTAAAACTTATACTATGCAAAACTTTGGGGCATTACATTCTCCCCCCTAAATAAATTCGATCCTGAATTTCAAAATGCAGTTACCAAAATGCCCTTCAAAATTAAATGAATTCCCTCAAGTTTCAAAACATCAGTGTTTAGATAGCTATATTAGTTTTAAGTCCAGAAAGTGCAAGATAGGTTTCAGAACTTAAGGTTCACTAATGAAAATGCTAAGCTAAGTTTTCACCCCATGGATCTCAACATGGAAATTCAAATGTTCAAGATATGCAATCTATATAAAACTTGATAGTCATGCCCAAAAGAATAAACTTAAAACAGACTACTAATCCTCCTTTAAGCAGCATCCTCAAAATCAATTGAAATCATTCATTTTTAGGGTGAGACCAAAACCCATCATGCAAGTACATGGAGGACAAAGCACACTCCAAATCAGACCATACATCCGAGGTCAATGTAATCATTAGTAAAACACATAAATTAGGTCCAAACATAGTTTTGTCTTTTAAGTGGTCATGCAAAATCTCTTTTCATACTTTCTAGACATGCTAACATTTTCTCTAGGCTCAGGATCTAACCATGGCAAACTTAACCCCCTTTGGCTGAAACTTCAAATAGCATTACAAGGGATTTTCACTTTCACTAAGCATGCATCAGGATACTTTTTCAAGTATCATATACCATATCAAAGAGTACATTGAAGAACTCAAGTCCAAATTCTAGCCACAAGGCAACATATATTACGACATGCTTTCACAAGCTTAAAACCATACTTCAACTAAACATACATTTTCATCAAAGAATCTTTCAAAACTCATTTAACGTCCTTAAGCACAAACATCATGATGATCAAGGAAACATTTTCAAGGAAAAAGGGCCCTTGGTCGAGGATCATGTGAAGGGGAAGCAAACTTATGAATCAATTCTTTTATGTATTTCATGATCAAAACATAAAAACATACAAGATAATCTCAATTACAGCAATCAAGTTATCATGACATCATCATTTCATAATTGAAAACATATACAAGCCAAATGAGATGAAATTATAAATGCAAGCTTAAACCTTTCAAAGAATAACTCAAAACTTTATTCTTTCCAATAGCAAGATGATCTTTCAATAACTGCATTATGATGGAAACAAGAGGAGAACAAATTCCATACACTTACTATACCCAAACCACACCTTAGCTGTTTCAAAAGAAGACTCCTATAGATTCTTTAAGTTCACACACATTTGTATTTTCTTTAGTCATGGTCTACATTAACCCCAACACCCGATATTTAACATCCTCAATTTCGTGACGTGCTAAATTACCTCAATAATCCTGAGTAATTAGGCACTTAATGAGAAATTATGAGATTAACGCTTAATTAAGGGGTTAACGAAGAGTTTATAAGTTAACTCATATGAGAAAAGTCAAGAGAATGCTTAATTGCGATTAGATAATCTCTAATTAAGCAAGTCAGAGCCTTTATAGCTTAATTAAGCACTAATTGCCCTTAATTAGCTTAATTGAGTTTAATTAAAGTTAATTAAACTTAATAACAAGATTAATTTTTGTTAATCATGCTCTTGTGTATTAATCACTAATCCTTGCTTAATCATCTTAATTAAGTTGCATGAGCACTTAATCACATGATTAAATCCAAATTTAGTCAACTAGACAATAAAGTAAAAAGTGATGTCATTAAAGCATAAAGTATAAGACAAGAGTGCTTTATGTAAAAGTTAGTACATGCTTTGTTCCCCAATCATCCAATTTGTCCCCCTAAACCTTAATTAACACAAAATTAAGAAAATATCTCCCTCCTTCCCTTTATGATGAGGACGCAACTTTCTCCCTCTCCCACCATCATCCATTTTCATTTTCACTTATCTCATTCTCTCTCTTCAAACCAAATCGTCCCACTTCTCTCTAAACTCTCTCATCTTCTTCTTCCTTTCTTCACCACCACCACCCAAAACCTCTCACTTAGCCCTTCAAGGACCTCATCTTTGGGTCTTTGGAGACAAGATCAAAACACTACAACCTCCATTTTGACAAGATCTTAAGAGCTTCTCCTTCCACCAAGCTAAACCACCATCATCTTCTTCTTCTCTAGTTTTTATGCCATTTCTAAGAAAGGTAGTGGTCTTCATCTTTTTATTTTGTTTCCTCAAGAAAGGTTGAAGCTTGGTTTTTTTATTGACCAAGATCTTTAAGTGAAAACTTGAGAAGATCCTTCATGCTCTTCATGAGCAAAAGTTTCCATTTTTGGCAAAATATGTTCTTATTATTCTTCAACTTTTGGAAAATTAAATATGTTCTTGTTGTTCTTCAAGTGTTCTTGATGTTTCTACTTTTGGAAAAATATGTTCATGTTCTTATTCTTGAATGTTCTTGATGTTCTTGGTGGTATATTACCTAAAGTTGTTCTTTTTCTTATGATGAGTTTATGATTAGAAAATTTTTATATTTACATGCTTTTCATGATTTGATAAGACTATGAACATCATAAAAGCTTAAAACTTTAAAAAGTTTGCTTCTTGAAGCATAAAAAATGGCGCAAGTTTAGTGCCTTCATAAAAGTCTTATTTTGTTTTGTTTTGAAGACAAGACTACATGTAAAAGTCTAAGCTTTTTAGGATAATAAGCCTTTTTGAGTTAGAAAAATGACGTCTTGTCACCTTATGTTTCAAATATTGGTCCTTGGAAGCAAATCCTTTCATAAAATTTGAAACTTGAAATCAAAAAGGTCATTTTTGGATTATAGAAATGCTAACTTTTATAAAGATCAAGGCTTTATAACTTTAGAATTAATGTCTTATATCACTAGTTGATAAAGTAGGAACCTTTTTAATGTAGAGACAACTTTAAATCATAAAGTTGAGACCTTGATGGTCTTAGAATAATTAAAAGAGTCAACTTTCATAAAGAACAAGACTTTTTAGTTAAAAAGTTAGTAACTTGTATCATTATTTCATGAAGATCTAATCTTTAAGATAAGAGCTTAATTTTAAAGGCACTTACTTTCAGAAAGAATAAAACTTTATGACTACTTTATAAAGAATGATAACTTTTATAATACTTAAAATAAGATCTTGTTATGTTAGTAATAAAAGCTTGAAACTTTGTAACTTGGTTAAGTTAAAAATCAACCTTGGTGTTTAGTGAACATGGTGTTGTTGGGTTCATGATGTGGTTATGTGTTGTCATGACCTAAGGATTAGAGGGATCTCGAACTCCTTGGGAACAGAAGTATGATTAGGGCCTCTGAGTATACCATGAACCTAGGAATCACTAAGTGCACTATCTCAAGGAAAAGAAACAATCATTTAACTTAATTAAATTGAACAAGTGTTCCATAAGACGTGAACTCAAGTAAAGGATAATTTCATATGAGAACTAAGTAACTAAAAGACCACATACATACATCTTAACTATGTGATTCTCTGACAGGTAACTATGAGAAATCATGTGATGATTCATAATATTCTTCACAAAGAATAACACAACTAGGAACCCTATTTAGGGTATGAATGTATGATGCCATTCGGCATAATGAATGATGAGTTTGATTGAGCTTTGTCTCATGATTGATTGATTATTGTGATATGATAAACTGTTGGTTGAAAGCTTATGATTGGCATTTTGGGGGAAGCTCCAGTCTAGCTGTCATGCTGTCTAATTTCCATCAAAATTATGGACTTAATCATATTATAACACCCTCTATTATATAAGCCATGCTCGAGTCATGGAGTTATATTAAGAGGTTATCACTGTACTAAGAGAATCTTTAAAACGTGGAAAATATAATACATGGCCCTTTAACTACACACTTTATTCCTGAATAATAATTCATAAATTTCATCTCTGATACATAGATAATAAAATAATTACAATTTAAGAATAATTTTGTAGCTAATGTTATACGCAGAAACTGCCTCTACATTACAGCTGTCGCCTTTACTGAACTTCAACTGGCCCCTATAGTCTTCCAGGCTGACTCAAGCCTAAGTCTGGCATGATGAATGTCCCAGTATTTTGCCTCGTTCTTAAGTTTTAGCCTATGATCTGGAATGTTTATGGAAAGAAGAATATACAAGCAAGCAGTGAGAACCTAAGGCTCTCAGTAGGTAAACTCGAACCATACAGTGCTATCATAAACATACTAGCCGCTTCGGTTTCTTATAAAAATGTGAGCACATATACACAATCAGTGGTTCAGTTTTAATTTGAAAACATCTTCCTCGAAGCGGGTTATATTTTAACAATCACTTGTCACATTATATGATAGACATAGAAATACGAATAGTGTAATATGCTTCGGCAAGAATCATAATAACATTATGACTTAATGAGATAATTGAAGATGCACATAAAGATGCTTATACTTGACCGTATGCAAGTGCACTTGACTTAATTTATCTCTTTCTTTAACTTGCAACTTGATCTTGCTCTTCTGTGCTTGGTCCCCCGGAGGTGAATGGCCTTTCTCACCCCTGGGTAATAGCCTACTTTTCAAGTCTGATCTCGTACCTATATATGAGTGACGGGTTTACTTTCCCTGACCCTCACACTAGTCTATTCCCATTAAATCTGGTCAAGGACTGGCCCAAGTTTTAGACAGTACCGCTCTAGTCCATGCTAGCTAGGTCTATACCATGCTTCACGTGGTAGCTTAGTACGTCCCTCTTGTAAGTTCTTATTATCTTTTCCTTTCCATTTCTTATCATACATGCAGATGCTTTGCACATTCATGGATATGTCCTACACCTTACCTCTCATATCATATTCTAATTATACTTGCATGCATGACATATATGATCATGACATGTAAATGTAAACATATCCAAGGTATAATCACCCATAGCATAAGTTCTCATAAACTTTTGCCGAAAATTCGGTAGCATAATGGATCGAGTCCGCTTCCCCATGAATAGTGCCAGACTACCAATAAAATCAATCAAACATGCAAATCAATATGGAACAGCAATTATATATCCACAATATCATGCATCAAATTCAATACAAACATCAATAGAGCTTTCTACTTACTTTATCCTATTCTGCCCGAATATTGTATAATCCACCTTTAGTCCAATTCAACTCATCTAAACTTGAATTTTGGATTTATCATTGCTCTATGTTTCTAGTTTCTAACCCTTTTCGTCCCATCTCATTTTGATTTGTATAACTCAAGTTATTCGTATTTTATCTCAGACTGCCCTATACTTAGCCAGAAATGCACCCTCATAAGTGAAAATTCACTAAAAATAGAATTCTATGTAAAATTCATGTGAAATTTATATCAATCTAAAGCTAACAGGACAAGCTTTCAAAGAAAATAAGTTTCATATCATTTTCATAGGTATATTTTGAGATATAAGCCCCATAACTTGACCCTATTGGACTACCTAGTTCTACCCCGGTTTGAACTTAAGTCAATTTCATTGATGTGCTAAGAACAAATGGCAATGAATCTGACTCTAAAATTTTTATGGGATATTTCATTGCATGTTAGCTTCCAAACAGAGTTAGTTTCACTTAATTTGGAGTTGTGTAGGGTGAGTTACACCCTTCTCAACTCATACTACCCAGATGAGTATCTAGATTTCTAGGTCAAACTTCAAAAATTCATATCTCCTTCAATACTAATCCAATGACCTTATAATTTATATGTATGGAAAGTCCTGAATATCTAGTTTCATATAAAAATAGGTATATCCACTTTCTATGGCTGTAGGTAGAACCGTACAACCCGCCGGTACGGATGCCATAGGATTTTCTCACAAAAATAGATTCTGCTTAGCTCCTTTTTGAGTTTTTGATAAATCTCTCAACTTAAACCAAGTTTCCTCATCTCAAATCACTAGAAGAACATCAAAACACCATCATACAAGTATGGCATAAAAGGAATACAACAGCCACATAGTCACATGATACATCAAATAACTAAAGATTTGAGCTACCTACCTCAAAATTCTTGAAACCATGGATGCAAAGAAGGTAAGAGCAACATCCTAACTTTCTTCCCCTCGCATGGCAGCACCATAAATGGTGGTGGAGGGACACCACTTGATGTTAAATCATGAAATTGCTAGAGGGGTTTTGTAGAGGAGGAGACAAGGATTAATTTTCATAAAAGGAGCAAGAGGATTTGAGGTCAAGAAGGCTTCCAATCTTGAGCTTGAATCTCTTGGTCACGGAGGTAAGGAAAGAAAGGAAGGAGACGAAGAAGAAATGGAAGAAGGCTGCAGCTAGTGGAGGGAAAAAATCAAAAGAGAGGTAGGTGGAATTTTCTAAGCCTTATGACATAAATAAGGGTAGCTTGAGGTAGTTGGCTTTAATGGTCATGATTTAGCCACTTTCTCTCACAAAGTGGGTAGCAAAGTGGCACCTTACATGGGGGGAGGAGTGGCTAAATCTTGGCCACTCATGTTAGGGTTTTTGGTCTGTGATTCTACTGATTCGACTTCGGCAGTTTAAAACACCAAATCTTTACCGATTTACTCCAAACCGATAAAACGTTACTAAATAACTCTATAAAATTTTCTATAAGTTTATTCAATTTTTCTTAAGCCTTATCTCTCTAATTAACATCTAATTAACTTCTAATTATCCTTTAATTAATTTCTAATTAACCTTACCTAATCAATAAGATCGAATAAATCAATCAATAGCATAGATTAAACGTTTCACAAATTCAGAGCCTTTCTATTTTCTGTTTTCCATAGCTAAGGGTATATCCGTAATTTTGAGCAAGTCCAGGGGCACCCCATATCATTTCACACCCGACTGCCTCCATGGCCTAGTCGACAGAGATTTAAACTTCTACGATTTTGCCACGTGATTCTGCTTTGTTTAAAATCCCATTTTGCTAATTCTACGGATGTGGGGACATGAAGGTCATTTCATGAAAGGTTCGAGGGTTATTGTGGGAATAAGTTTTGGGGTCAAAATATAATTTCTAAAAATCTTGGACAACACTGTAATTAACAAAAGTTTACAAGGGCACTTTTGTCATTTCCTAATTTTTTAACATATGGCAGTGCCATATTTTCAATGACAATATTGCACTACCCTATAATTCTAAGTATGAAGATCGTTATGGCAGAACGTTGCCTGAGAAATTCTTACACTGCCTAAGGGAAATAATTCAAAGTTTCCATTACGTTCTGTTTACAAAGGTGGGGATGTTACAATTCCAAGCTCCGAATTCAAGTAGAACAGACGATCTGAGGTCTTTAGCTCTGAGTTCAAGCAGAACAAGCAATATCAAGTTTTGAGCTCCAGGTTGATCGCTGAGTTCAATCGGAATGGACACAAGTTCCGATCTCCGAATTGATCTCCAAATTCGAACAAAATGGACTTGAGTTCTAATCTCCGAATTGATCTCCAAGTTCAAATAAAATAGACATGAGTTCCGATATCCGAATTTACCTCCAAGTTCAAATAAAATGGACATGAGTTCCGACCTCCAAATTGTATTTGAACTTCAGTTCCGACCTCCGAATTTACCTCCAAGTTCGAATAAAATGGACATGAGTTCCGACCTCCGAATTGATCTCTAAGTTCGAATAAAATAGACATGAATTCCGACTTTAAGCAGAATGGAGACGAGTTCCAATTTCAGACAGAATGGAAATGAGTTTCAAATTTTTAGGCAAAATAGAAAATAATTTAGCACAAGAAAAATTGGGGATATTACACATATCATTGCATGTGTCTAGTCAAAGAAGTACTATACATGTAAAGTATAATAACAAGAAAAGGAACCATGGAATATGACCCCTCGATCACTTTCGAGAAGTGAAAGACAGTGATCCACAAGAAACCTTTATAAGGGAGGCAAGGTGACATGGAGGACCCTCCAACTTAGGGCTAACCAATATTGGCTTAGTCTGATTTGATTTAGTACTGCGTGATGACGGTCACGGAATTAGCTCATGTCCAAAAGTAGTCTATTTCAAAGGAAAAGTAAAGAATGTTAAGCACGTGCTAAAAACAAAAGTAAAGTCAAAGTATAACCATGGTTAAGTCTATGATGATGCATGTCTTTGCATGTAATTATATTATCCATTTGCATTATGAATGTTTATTCTATGTTTCAGTATGTATGTTAGTCATGATGATGTGGTTATGATGTTAAGTTTAAAAGCAACCTGCTTCGGGGTTTAACTTTTAAAAACCATTAAAATTGAACTTATATTTGTCCACTGTTTTTATAATTAAACCCGAAGTAGCTGGGACGATGACGATGACACAATGTTCGTCTAATCACGATTCTACTGAGAAATCTTGTATTTCTCACTCCTACATTTTCGTGTCGTCTTCAAATGGAGCTGATGGCATCCATGGTAGCACTTCTGATGGTACCTGACTGGATAAGACGAGAAGCTGCCATGTTTCTTCACTTAGCTAAGGAGGATCGAGATAGTAGCATAGTATTTTCATTTTCTTAAGAGCCTTAGTTAGGCAGTTTATGTGTAATTAAGAGCATGTAGGAAGTCATACTGCTTAATTTGACCTGTTACATATGTGATACTTATTAAGTGTAATGGTGACCTTGATTATCTATGATTAAATTCTTGGTTTAATGTATTATGTTATGTTGCTTCCATTTTGTCATATGTCTTATTAGTAATTCAGCGATATAAAGAACAACGTCTATGCGTATGTGAGTGAGTAACCGCTTAAAGGCTCAGTTTTCAACTATAAAGGTTTTACAAAAAAAAAAAATTCATACTATTTTCGTATTTTACACTAATTTTAACGATAAGAACTTCCGCTAGTTAAGAGTAACAACTAGTAATGCCATAAAATGACTTAAGCATACTCTGGCATTATTAGGGTGTTACACGATAAATTTATCCATTTCATTAACACCTTTAAGTTCCATTAACTTATCCATTCCTAGCATCGAGATTATTACTTCACTTAGGTTCAAGGCTCAAGCAAATCAAAGCTAGCATACCTCAATTTACTTTCCATGCATCATAGTCCACACACAGAACCTACTTCAAGGATCCAACTCTTAAAACAAGATGTAAGACATATTAGGTTCAAACAAGTTTTCCTTGAGATCAAAAACAATATTTCACCTAGCATGGATCTTGCATCACAAATGCATTCCATTATATTCTATCCTAGAACCCTATTCATTAAAAGGCCATCTCTAAGAATCTTATCATGATCGAGTCACATACAAAAGAAAAACAAGGGGCTTCCATTCACTAAGGATCAAGAATCCATTTCTTTATAGTAACCACTTAATCCACGTGAATTAATTCTAATTTATTAATACGTTTATTTTTGACTCATTGGCAAGCACTTTAGCTCATACGAATGCATTAGAAACTCATTACAGCCCAATCGAATAGGTTTTTCCAATAAAAATCTCCTCAGCCAACTTATTTGCACATATGCGTCCATGTACGGTTGTTTTAAGCTTTCAAACCTATAATTTATTGATACAAAATCAATCAATATATCACAGAACACAAGTGACATTCAATTCTCATTCAGCAACTGGTGACAAGCAATGAATTTATTCTACATGCATACCACACCTACATCATGCAAAACCTCATTTTCAAACATAAATCATAAAAGAATATAAAGGGGTCACACATATCATAAAAAGGAAGCAAGATTTAATTTTTTTCTTTTTTTGACAAATCAGAATAGAGGTAATAGCTTGAAGCTGAGGTGTAAAGAAAAAAAAATGAAGCGATGACTTCCGAAATGAGACATACACAAGGTGCATGGCACAAAGGCTCACACAAAATAATTGAGATAGGAAGGACCAAAAAAAAAATTCCTATAGGTCTTTGGTAGTACCACAATTTGGGGAAATGGGTGTACTTCTATTTACATAGTTGTGACTTTACTAAAGAACACTTGCTTCATTATCCATAGGAAAACCTAATGCTCTATACCACTTTGTCACGACCCAACCCGTATAACACCCTAATAACTCCATACTACACTTAAGTCGCATTATGAGTAGTTATTACTTTTGCTCGTAGAAACTAACTTGCTTTTTAAAATTACTTTATATCGAAAATAAGGGTAAATTTTTTGTTAAAAAAAAAAAACAATGATGGAGTAAATCCATTTGAAAAGCAAGAGCACCAAGCGCATCGTAAGCATATAATAATAAGCATCATTACATACATATTTGCAGTGCATAAAATAAATAAAGGCAATATAAAAGACAATCATATTAATTAGTCATAATATTCATTCCATAGCCATCATAGTTAGATACAGCTATAAATAGCATAACTTGTCGTACATAAATAGCCATGGGTTCAATATCTATTGTCGACCCTACAAAACAACCCTGACAAGATACAACACAAAAGAAATACATCATAAATCTTTGCCACCATACACGCTATAAGAATGATAACCCTAGAAACTGTAAACGAAAAAAAGGCTATCATCGCATCCAAACTCAGCAGGAACTATCTAAACCATCCTCACCCTTAAAACGAAACAAATCTACTCTCAAAACCACCGGGTGCATCATCTCCACATCCTCCTCCTTAGGCTCACCTACATCCACAAGGCATGGCTTGAGTATGAATGAATCCTCGGCCATGGCCCAGGGGTAGTGCTTGGCTGGCAGCAAAAGAAGAATCCAAGGTCAAGTGATTCATAGAAGGGTACGACATATCTGAAAGATTGAACTCCATAGAATCGGTTGGTGTCAAGCAGGTGTCGAAGTCGAACTCTTTATTAGTGGGGTACATTAGAGAGTGAATAGGTGGACGTCTATTATCCAGGTTAATGTCATCTTACAATTCATGTAGGCAGAAGAACAGGCCCATGACAGGCGCGCGAAATTGATGGCCATGGATCATGTAGACCTTCATAGCTGCCCGAGCAATCATCACAAATACATTCAACACCAGGTTGAAGTGCCAATGTAGGACCAGGAACTTAACAAAGTTCACCACGGTGCTCGACAAGATCCTTTGAAGATGACACAAAAACATGGGAGTGAGAAATACAAGATTTCTTAATAGGATTCTGCTTGGATAGTTAATGTGTCATCGCCCTCGTCTAAGTACTTCGAGTTTAATTATGAAAAGGTGAACATGCATAGATTTAATTTTAAGGGTTTTGAAAATATACGTTCTCGAAGCGAGTTTCTTTTAATCTTAATCTCATAAGCATAAAATAAAGTAACATAGGGCCATAAAATAAAAGCATACATACTAAAGCATAATATAAACATTCATAACCATGCATATGAGGAAATAAGGATGCATGCACTTTCAAGTATTTCCATTGACTTTGACTTCCTTAACTTTCATAAATTAGTACATGCTTAACATTCTTTCATTATGTCCCCTTGGATAAACTGCTATTGGATATGAGCTTATTCCCTGACCGTTGCTACACAGTTCCTATCTAAAATCAGACTAAGTTAATAAGAGTTCCTCTAAATTGGAGAAATCCAAGCCTCATATCTTCAAAGTAAAAGGGTCTCTTAATGGGTCACATTCTTTTTTGAAGGATCACACCCGCTTTTGTTGTCTTTATGGATCACCTTCCCTTTTGAAGGATCACCTCTAATTATTTCATTTCTTATATTACATCTTACATTTTCATATGCATTATGCTCAAAGACAAGACACAAGTAGCCATGCAATGGATATGTCCAAGTCCATAATTTTGACAAAATCTGGCAGCATAATGGTTAGACCAGAGCTTCCCAAAAATTTGCTAAGCATAGAAAATTTAACCAATAATCAGTCGTATTCATTTCATATCATCATATCAAGCATCAACAATCATTCAATCATGAGTCAATACTCAATCAACTTGCCAACATCATGCTTAAAAGCATCATACGCTTATACCCTAAAGGATATCTATAGTTACATTATTCTTTGTAAGATGTCTTAGGAGTCATCATATGAATCACTATGTTTCCTTATTAGAAAATTGCATAGTTTAAAATAAATATGCATTATAGGTTTTTAGTCACTTCTTGAATGGAGTCACACTTTATTTAAGGGTTTTAAGTTTTTTACCATATCTTTAACTTAAGAGAAATGTCTATTCATTCAATAATGCATTTTTAAACCTTAGTTATTTCAAATTTAGGTATTAGGCACTTTCTTTCCTATTCTCTTTTGTTATGGCTGAAACTTAAATAGGGTTTTTAGCCAAAATTTTGTCTTCAAATCTTTTAATCCCCTTGAGATGGTGCACTAATGATTCTTAGGTTTATGGTATGATTAGAGGCCCTAATAATACTTCTATTTCCAAAAGATTTCAAGATCCTTCTAATCCTTTAGGTCATGATAATGCATAACCACACTCATAAACCCAACAACACCATGTGCTTACTATCATCAAGAAGTGATTTTTTATTCCAAACAAAGTTGCATGATCAAGCCTTTATTAGATAAAGTTGCAAGACTTCACCTTTATGATTTCAAAGTCTTAATCTTGAAGAAATTTTGAACCTTTATCCATTATTTGCCCTCAAATTTCATCTTTATAAATTAAAGTTGCAAGGTTTTATTTTTATAACGAAAAAGTTTAAAACTTTATGAAATATCTTGTCTTTAAGATTCAACCTTTATGAAATAAAGTGACAAGTTCTTACTTTTATGAGTAAAAAGCTTCATACCTTAAGAAAGTTTAAACTTTTACTAATTATCTTATTTTCAAGAAAAACAAAATGAATCTTTTAGTGGGTATATACTTTAGCGCTACTGTTTAGACTTCAAGGAGCAAACTTTTAAAGTTTTATGCTTTAGAATATTCTTTGGTCACATAAAATCCATGTTGGAGGTGTAAAAAGAGAATCTTTTCAATCATGAACACATTATATCAAGAGAACAACTTTGAACAACAATGTCTTCAAGAAAGCATATTTATTTCCAATAACTTCAAAGAACACATAGATCATAAAAGAAAATGAAAACTTTTAGAGCATTCAAGAAAAGGAACTTCCAACATATAAATCTCATAAACAAGGTTCAAGAAGAAACTTTTCCAAAATAGGGAAACTTTCTCAAGAAGAAAATGGAGCTTTTCTCAAGTCATCACTTGAAACTGTTGGCCGTGGTGGAAACCAAAGCTTCAAGCTTTCTTGATCAACAAAAAGAAAAAGTAGCATATCACTACTAGGTGTGTTTTTGCACCTTCTTGAAAGAGAAAAACAAGATGAAGATGGCCTCTCCAAAGTAATGGTGGTGGCGGCTTCTAATGGAGAAGATGAGAGCTCTTGTGTTCTTGAGAAATTGGAGGTTGGAATGTTTAAATCTTGTCTTCAAAAACCAAAAAGTGTGATCTTTGAAGGCTAGTCAGAAGGTTTGGTTATGATATTGGTGGAGAAAGGAAGCAGAAGGTGAAGAAAAAGAAGAAGATGTAAAGAGAAGTTGAAGTTAGAGGATTAAAGAGAGAATGAGAAGTTACAAAATGAAATGGATATGTGTATGGGGGGAGTGGCCATGGCACATACAAGGGTGTGTAGGTTAATATTTTCTTAATTTTGTATTAATTAAGGTTTAAGGAGACAAAATAAATGATAAGGGAGACAAATCATTTACTACTCTTACATAAAGCAACTTTGTCTCTTGCTTTTTGCTTTTATGACAATATCAATGCTTTATTGTCTAGTTGACTTAATTTGAATTCTAATGATGTGATTAAGTGCTCTTGCAACTTAATTAGCTTAATTAAGTAAAGATTAGTGATTAACTCATGCTATCATGATTAACAAAATTAAATTTTTAATTAAGCTTAATTAAGCCCTTAAGAGTTTGATTTGCTTAAATCAAGAATTCTCTAATCTTAAATAATCATTCTCTTGACTTTTCTCTTCATAATTATCTTTTTTGCCCTTTAATAAAGTCTTTATTCTTTAATTCCTCATTAAGTGCCTAATTACTCGGAGTCACTGAGGTAAATTTATTACAAGGAAAAATTAAGGATGTTATAACCCGGGCCATGACTAGCACATAGGGGACTACCACCCCTAGCAAGCCTAGCCAAACTACACATCACATACACAAAATATTTGGGATCTAGGCACCCAACAACATACAAGCTGCATTCATATGATCATAAACTTATACTTCTTCCATAAAGATACAACACTTTTCCTTAATAGATACATATTACAAATCCTCATGTAAACAATAGATTAAAACTATGAAAGCAAGACCCTCCCTATGAGTAACGGAGCACTAATAACCGAAGGGTCAATAGAAGATCCAAAAATGACATGCCAACCTACAACTGAAATGAAGGTGAGGGGCGAGTCCAACTGACTCAGTAAGGGATAATATGTCTATATGAAGCACAGGACAAGCTAATAAGAATAAATAGTAGAGCTTAAATAAGCAATATAATTATATAAGTCCAGGTAATCAATTTATTTTTTCAAATGAGAGAGAATCCACAAAAAATGCAAATTTGATAAGCTACAAAACCTTTTGTTCTCTTTTGGAATATTGCCACTTTTAACAAAACTAGAATTGGGTTCAAATTCCAAATAGAGCTCTAGCCATAAAACTTAACTCTCAATTCTTCTTTCCAACACAAAATGAAAGTATACGAAGTTAGGAAATCCATAAGTTCAAATAAACAGTTATCTCAAAATATATACTTAGCAAATATGCTAAATAGTTATCAAAATGAGTGGGAGGTTATCTAATCCAAGATAAACAAGCAGGAATCACACTTAGGTGTTCTTTACTTCGTGTGACCTTGAAACAAGCATGATCCACTTCTTGAGTGGCCCTGAAAATAGGTGTGAACCACCTCATGAGCGGCCATGAAATCAATCTAGTCAAGGTGCACTCAGGCTAATGTCTACTTCCATTAGCTACAAATCTTATCATAGACTTTTCCAAAACCATTTATATTCAGATATAGATATACGTATGTATTTTTAATAAATCTAGTTCAAGCTTCAAACTATTATGTTAGTTGAACCTTAGTTCCCATCATTCAAATCCTTCAAAAGGCCAAGCAAAATTCAAATCCAGGTGTGATAACAGAAACCAACTAGTCTTAAGACCTTCAACCCTTTTATACTTTCCAAAATCTTTGGTAAGAATCCAAACACTTTCATTTAAATAGAGAGATTAATTCATGAATATCACACTTTAAGAGCTTGACCCATGGGTTTTCAAGAATAAAAACATATGTACATAGACTTTACTATCATACCAAATATCTCAATCAAAGGTTCATTTACAACATACATACATATACATAAATTAAAATACTAGTTATTGACAAATAATCCACTTACAAACTTAGCCCAAGAGTTGAAGATTCTACTCCTCCAGGACCATGAACCAAAAAGGATGATCCTTGAGTTACTCTACCATCACTAATATGACAAATTAAGCTTAAATTAGACTCTAGAGTAAGTGATTAACACAAATCATCATTTCAACACAAAACCCCCAAACTCATAACACTATGGGTTCCAAAACTCATAACAACAACCCATAACCACGAAGGAATCAAACAAACCTTAAGAAAGGAAGAGAAATAGAGTTTCGAGAGTTACCCTTGGAAGAAAAAGAAGAAGGAAGGAGTAGGTTCCTTGCTTTCACCTCCTCCAAGCTCCAATCTCAATAGTGGAGGTGTTGGTGAGAATGGAGGTGAAGATTAGAGAAGAGGATTGAGGTCAAGGGTGTAAGGAGGAATGGGATTTGTGGGAACAATTAAGGCGGAGGAGGAAGATGATGAGAGGGCAAAGTTTAGAGAGAGAGGAGAGGGTATTTTGGTTTTAGAGAGAGATGGGGGAAAGGAAAAACGAGAAAGAGAGAGCCAAGAGAGAGTGTGTTTAAGGGATAATAGGGGAGAAAGGTCGCAAACCTCGTTTTATGCTCACCCAGGGATCGCCTAAGCGGTGAGGGTTAGTAGAACAGCACCCCTCAGAACATAGCTAATGCTTAGGCAGCCAAAAGCCAACACCTAGGCGCTAGTTCCAAGATCCAAATCCAACATTTTTCTCTTTGTTTCAAGCACCCGGAACCTAGATCTCAGAGCTCACCTCAACCCCCCACCATCCTATCTATACTACTACGGCTCCAATGCACAACCTTGACCCTAGACCATCTACCACGGACCCAGGAACCCAGACCCTTGATCTTGAACCTTCAATCCTGGACTTTGGACACGGTCATGACAAATCAAAGTGAGTGAATATTCAGCATTCATTTTCTAGGGTGAGCACGGAGAAAATTTTCTCCATAGCTTTAATACATTCTTCAACTTTATCCGGATCAAAGGTCCCCCAAAATTTCAGTGGATTCGCTTTGTGAAATTTAGCAAACTTTTGATATTCTTGATCTGCTTCTTCCCCTTCAGGATTCTCACCAGGATTTCCTCCAGCTCGTCTCTCGACTCTTTCCATCAAACGATTTGCAATAGCAGTTTGATCTCTTATGGCATAAGTCATCATACAAAAGGTGTCCATAATGTTCTCCGTGTTTTTATAAGTAAATTCATGGACTGGCCTATCGCATCCACAGGAAGTCATCAGTTCCTGGTCACACAAAGCAAAGATATTGAGTTGATCAGGCTTGATACTAAGCTAAGTATGATAGCAACTGATTACTTTCACAATCAGATAACCATGCATATTTAATTCTATACAAAGCTCAATGCATGGCATTAACTAAGGAGTTTCAGAGTGTGTTAGAAGCCTAGTTAGTCCAATTCTCAGGCTCTACTAGAACGAACTGTTCTAATACCAAAATTTAACACCCTTCTAATCACAATAGCATGCCTAAGTCATTATATTATAATTAGAAGTTGCTATTCATGAGGTATTGAGCAAATGTATTACAGTTGAGCGTGCACTATTATTTGTGATCACATTATTGATCGGTGTACATAGTGTAAATTTATAAAGTAATGTCAAAAAAGTATCATGTTGTAAGACTAAGGTACCAATGATATTTCCATATTAAATATATATAATAATGTGCTTATGTCTCAACTAGGATACTAAGTACATTCTATATTAGCTACATATCCAAAGACTCTCAACTATATCTATGGCCCCAAAAATAATGTTCTAAGACAACCCATTGAATGTGCATGAATGATGAATGAGTTGTCATGTCGCTCTATAGCTAAGTATAGGTCCGTCAGCAAAAAGTGTCCCTAAGCCATCTACTATATATCTTCACGCAGTGTAAAACCCATTCTCTATGGCGGTTACCCCCTATGGTGCTAGTTCAGGCACCACGTGGTCTCTTCCAAAGGATGAAGAGGAAGAGCTATCTTTCGAAGGGTTTATTTCACTAGATGGGGAAGATGGAGATAATGGTGAGGGATAAGGTGGATGTGCCATGAGTAATGGGACACCATTAAAGGAGAACTCTAAGTCAAACTGAGGGTTGAGCATTGTGACTATAATGGGCAACTGGAAAATATCTACATCCTAACAGCAACCTGGTCTAGTAAGTACTTCAAATCAAAGGTTGGATCATGGTGCCAAGTCCAGTTAGGTGTCTCGAGGAACATCAATATGGATGCCATCGATAGTATTTGAGGATGATAAGGAAGTATGTGTAAGAATGTAAATTCCCAGTAGAAAATCTTAGACTATTAAATGAGATGTTATCATTATCATACATAGCTACTTCGGGCTATAGTTACAAAAAAGATCCTTTCAATGGATAAAGAGATAGAGGTTAACTTATAACAAGTTAAAAACTTTTCTCTAAAGCAGATTCTTTTCTTTTATCATTCAACTATGATAAATAGACTAAGCAATATCATTATCATGATACAAGAAGTAAAGCAAGCGTTAAATGAGTAGTATATGTAAATCAAGTATGCATGAAATGTGTTGTTTCTTAGATTATTTTCTTTTCTTTCAACTGATACAAGTACTTGGCTTGGTAGTCCCTTGATTCGAGTAGTATTCTTTGTTTCAAGGATAGTTCATTATGTTGGATTGAACTCATTCCTATACGTGATTGCTAGATTCAATCTATCTAATCTTCACGCAGATCTATTTCCTAGTCAGGTTCACTCTCCTTGACCTATCATAAGAAGGTCATATTCACTCTTTCCAGCATAGCCATGTTAAGTTCACTCTCCTTGACTTAATCCAAGGGAGTCAAATTCACTCTTTCTGACTTAGCCGGATTCACTCTCTCTGACCCAAGCACAGTACTAAATTTTTTTTTTTCAATCAAATAAGGAATTATGTACAATGACATTTTCACGCATGCATTTCATTATTAAGATGATATAGTCATATTAACATGTACATTTAGCTCTTATACTCCAAGTTTCAAGTAAAAAATGAGAGAATGCA
The DNA here is from genome assembly GCA_031439585.1 of Pterocarpus macrocarpus. NCBI lineage: Eukaryota > Viridiplantae > Streptophyta > Magnoliopsida > Fabales > Fabaceae > Pterocarpus > Pterocarpus macrocarpus. Next base: position 26,998,934 of record CM062513.1, on the reverse strand, counting down.
AACTATCTCAAAAATAGCTGAATTGGAAACATAAATTATATAACACCTAGAATCTATCAAGAATTTAGAAAATTCACTAAAATTTCATTTTAAGTCAATTTAGGTTCAAGTTTTACAAGGAATATCACCTCTTATTCTAATTTCAAATTCGTTTGATTCCACTCAAATTGAGTTTGTATAAATCAAAATATGCATGTTTTTCTACTAACTACCCTGTTTTAAGAAAGATTTGGTCAATTAATTTAAGAAAATCATCAAAATTTTATTTCTCATTATTTTGCCTTGAAATTTGACTTATACCTGAATGACCCCTCTTTCAAGCAAAAGAAATCCCACTCAAAAATTCTAAGTCAAACACGAGTTATAGGTCTCGCAACACAGCTATCCTATTTTTGGTATTAATAGGGTAATAGTCACTTCATATAATTACTGGGATCTCTACAAGGGGAATCTGATCGTGATATTTTACGAAGTTATTCTTTTATGTCTTAGCTTTCTATCAAAATTGGTTTCACTCAAAAACGATTATATAACTCAAGATATTAAGTTTTGAATCTAGACCGCTCAATTATGATCTTTACAAAATAGGGCCAACTTGTAAACATCATAACTTTCTCTCTTGAAATCCTATGGACCTATATTTTATGTGAATAAACTTCTCTCTAAGTTAAGTTTCATTAAAATTAGTCTCAATCCATCTTGGATTTCCTAGCTTCTGATAATAGGGTCAAAGTACTGACTGCCCAAATTCTTCACTATAAGTCAATTCTGCTCCTAATTTTTCTTTAGTTACAACATCAACAACTTATCAATAGCTGAACTAGAGCTTTAAGTTATGCAAATACAAGGCTAAATACCATCAAATCGTAACTTAAATATTCATGCCAAGTAGATTAATAAAACCTAGCTTCAATTATTCATAAACACACATACAAGAGCACTCAAGTCTTAGGATTGCCTACCTCACTTCTAGTAATTGTAATCTTCTAGATTGATTTTCTGAAAGCTCTAATCACCTTCAATCCACCTAAAATATGATCACTCGTCTTACTCTTTGCTTTAGCTAAAATTATATTTGGCTAAGAGAAGAGTTTTTGGTCTTGATCTTGTGTTCTATGAGGGTGAGGGTGGCTAAGATCGATGAGGTAGGAAGAAAATGGAGGGAGAAAGAAGCAAAAGGGTTCCAGCTGGAAGGAGAAAGAAATAAGAGTATTTTGTGTTATCCTTAGAGTAATTGTATGGTTATAGTAAAGTTTGGCAAGTAAGTTATGTGGTTCATATTCACTCTTACTTGCCTAGCTAGGTGGTTAAGTTTCTAATCGCATAACATATTTGATCACATGATGGATCACATGATGGATCACATGATGCTTAGCTTACAAAATAAATATATTGACTACATTACTTAAATAAAATTTTTGGCCCTCCTCTCTTTTTTTTTCCTATTTTTATTCTGTTTTCTCCTTTTTCCTACTATAGTTAATAATAATTATCTTTAATAATGTTATTTATAGTTAGATCTAAATCAGGATGTTACATTAGTCACATCAATTATTTATTTTTATTCAACACTTTCATTGTTTTAAAAAATGCATATCTTGCGGTTTGAACTGATTACATGATGGCATGTTCTTTGAAAGTTTAAATGATTTAAATTCAGATTATTACTATTGATTTAAAGAAGGTATTTGTTAATAGAACTAACTAGAGTGGGATCCATGATTGGAAAAACTCTTTTAAAATCAGTCTATTGTTAAAGTGAGACAGTAAGGAGGCATCCATACTGTCACAATTAAGAGACTCTCCTAATAATTGTCTTCTCCAAGATTTGAACCCATGTCTTTTTCTTAGGAGTATAGCTCACTTACTACTATACTCAACCCTTGTTAATTCACTCTTAGATTATTTAGTGGGTTATAATTGCAGTATAATTTATTAATCTAAGGATAGATATTGATCCTCTCACTTTCTCACTTTAGGGACAACTCATTTCAGAGAAGTATTTGAATTTCAATTAATTATATGTTATAAATAGTTAATATGTTCCTTCAAAGTTCGAATAATTTAAATTTGAATTTCTATTTTTTTTTCTTAAATTTGAAATTATTGATTTGAAGGGAAATTTTTTTTTTTGACTAAACTAATTAATGCTGTTCAAATTTAATCCAACCCAATTAAACCGCTAAACCAATTATAAAGGTTGAAAACTGATCACTAAAAAAATTTGGATTTAATTGGTTCTTATTTTAAAAAATCGATTGTATGACATCAAATTTTAGATTTAAGTTTCAAAACTAATCCAATCCTAACCAAATTATATTATATAATATAATTTTTTTATTGTTAAATTTTATAGTTCTACTTATGATAATTTGAAGTTATCACATTTTTTTTATTTGTATCATTCTCACTCAAATATCATATTATGCATATTAAATGAGTTTATTCTTACCTTTTATTTTTATTTGTTCATATTATTGACTTAGTTTATAATTTTTAGTATATAATATAATATTTTAAACTTAAAATTTTCTTTTGTCTAAAGCCGTGTAAACTGTTTCAATCCTAACCGTTAAAAACTGTTGTGGATTGGGTTGGTTTCAATATCTAAACTAAATCAACCCAATATAAATCAATCTAAATTATATTATCTGCATTGGTTAAATTTTTCTTATAACACCCATTCAAATTACATTCACACCCCCAAACAATCCTTAAATCAATTAAATTTGAGTTTCATGAAAAAAGTCAATTAAATTTGAGTTTTTAAATTAATTATGTAATAAATTATTACGAGTGTATTTATTCTAACTCAACATTTCTTTTATAACAACAAAAAGTTTCAAATGTTGATTTCATAAATGGACTATCTCTTTATATAGATAAGTGAAACATTTTTTTTCAATTACCGGGTTAAACTTACATATCATCATTAAAAAATAATAATAATAAATTAAATAGAATAATAACTTGGTAATATTTAATTTTTCACATGCAAGCAACATTCACAACTTTCAACATTCTCTCTTTGGCCAATTTATAATATCTTACTATAAATTATCTAAACCTAAACATGTTATCCAATCTAGTCGTATATGTTCAGGTTTGGGCTTGCTTCGATCATCTGGGAAAAAAGTATCATCACTTCCAAGTTTGGGCTTGCTGTACCTCGAAATAGGTCAATCATCTCTTCAAGTTACATTTTTTAAAAACATATAAACGCATTTAAATGACACTATGTAACAAAAATAATAAAATAACATAATTAAAAATAACAATACAAAGCGCGGCACGGGATATTGTAATTTGTAGCCTAAGCCTCAGAACCCACTTGAGATCTGATTTTCTATGGACCTGGGTCATTCACGTGTATTTTTTTTTTATTTCTGGGTCTGGGGAGGGGTAAAGAGTGGGTACAGTGTCGACGACTGGTGCAGTTACCACGGGGCCACCAACTTTAACCAATTCGCCTCATTCCTCCACTGCTGTGCTTTTTGATTTTAAGTTGAGCTCATTCATGTGTTGAATCACAGTGGATATATCGAAGCATTCTATATTTCTAGAGGCCGCATTTGGATTCCAAAGCCTGCGACAGCTCCTAGTGATGTAGTTATTAGTAACACTTTCAAAGTACAGTTGCAACATCAACTAAAAAAGGACGGTTGCAACTGACAAAAAAAAAAAAAAAAAGAAAAAGGTTGCGGTGGTAGTCTAACTTGTGAAGAGAATTACACGGTAATCTGATTTAAAAAGACAAGAACCATAACAATACATCATACATGGGTGGTCTAAGTAAAAAAGTGAGTATGCAGATAATTACTCACATCTGTCAACCATTATCTTTGTCATTCTTAATGGTTTCGTACAAATTATATTCATACTGAAATGCAATTTCCTTTAAGATTCGGTAACACAACAAATGCAACCTATGAATGACGAACTAATAAACTATGGAAAAAAAATTTAAGTCCATAAACTTTGTGTCAATCAGTTTGATCGTATTATTTTAGGCGACCTTCATTGACCTTGTTCTAGAAAACAGTAAAAGAAATGCACTAATGCCCCAAATAAATATACATATTACATTGATTATAGGAATCCTTTATCATGGGCAACTAATTTGGGGCCATCGCTGTCACCAATCTTATAAAATTCAAAACACATTAAAAAAAAAAGCTAAAAAATTAAAAACATGACATAAAAGATGAAATTAGATCTATTAAAGAAAACTCCTGAATTATTACGTTCATATACATTCATGAAGAGGAAGGGACTGCAGAACTTTTCCTAACTTCATCTACGTCACCTTCTTGATCCGCTATACACCGAAGCGACAAGAGAACGCTCTCAAAAAAGGTGGGAGATAATGGTTTATCTTCAGAATCAGAGGGTGACTTAGGGTTAGGCTCAATAGATTTGGCCTTTCTATTGTGCTGCTTCTTCGAGCTCATTACAAACCACTTGATTATTTTGTCCTTCATAGACTTCTTTGCACCATCATTCCTAAAGGTTTTGAAAGGGTTGTACATGACCAGATATTTTTGCCTATAGAAAGCATAACCCTGATCCTGATGATTGATCATAGATATAGCGAGAGCCTGATGATTTGTAGTAGAAGAAAAAGGACAAACCCTTTGATTCAAAGTGCTTTCTTGCTTCTGGCTTGATAGGTTTCTTAGGAATGCTGCCATCATCTTAGCCTGTCGATAATGCTTGTCATATTCTTCTTGAGCTTGATCTCGATCTATTTGGCTGGCTTCCATATCTAAGCTCTTGCAACCTTCATTGATGGACCTTGGATTGTGCCCCATCTTTTCTTAATCAATTCAATGCTTTTGCCTTCAGTAACAAATAATAAGTTGTTGTGGAATTATATATATATGTCACTAGAACGTGCAGTTACATTCTATCCATTTTTCAATTTGAATTTTGATTTATTAGCATAGATCATTATCTGCAGATAAATTATTGGGATAATTCAAATTTAAATTCCAGTTTTAACTTTTAAGTAGTTAAGATGTAAAACTGACTTAGGAAGATAGATATGAATATTGAAAATTACAAAATCTCCGTGTCGTTGTGGATTTTTCATGCAAACAAAATCTACAAGACCGCATCTTTGAACTACTTAATAATCTTGCTAATGATATACACTAAAACATATTACGCAGTCCCTACATAACCTACTCTACATGCAGCAGCTTCGTCCTAAGAAATAGTAAAAAATTATAAATCATGAAAGCAGTACCCAAAAAAAAAAAAAAAGAATGGCTTTGCATTGGCATTCCATTTTCAATTCAAATGTAAGAAAGAAATTACGGTTATAAAAAATAGACGTACTACAAAAGTCTAACAAGCCTATAAACAACACATTTTATAGGTATGACAAAAAGCCTCGCAAAGAAAAAAATGTGTTCTTATTGGCATAATAGAGAAAAACTGATGGTCCCATGTTTTTTCAAGAACTACCACTTAGGATGTGTTTGGTAAAAGAAAGAAAATGAGAGAAAAAAATTTGAGATGAAAAAATTTGATTAAAATTTTATTTTTATAAATATATTTAAATAAAAAGAAAATAAGAGAAAGGAGGAGTAGGCATGCTTTGAATAAGGATGTTGCAGATCAGAGCATCGCCAAGGCATGTAGAATAGAAGGAGAAACGTCAAAGGGGAATGAGGTGCTGTATAGTTCAAGGGCAAAATTGGAATTGTAGCTTTTTCATTCTACGATGCGTAACAATCAAGGTGATTGCAGCCCCACAAGCAATAAATATGACCCCATAAATGATTTGGAGTATAATTATGTGAGAACACCAATGGATGGACTGTAGGGAGCTGAACAAAGAAGCAAAGTGTAATTTTGTTGGGCCGAAGAGGCAATCCCATTTGTCAAAGCAAGTTATTGGGGATGAAGGTGATATGGGTTATATGAAACCTAAATCTAGTGGGCCTAAAATCCCAGCAAGTTTTGAAGGATGGGTTGGTATGAATAGGACCTCATCTTGGGTTCCAATATAAGAAAGGCCTCAAATGCCTGAAACAAGCCAAGCACAAGATAGTTTGAAGGATGAAGCTACTGTTCTTGTTCAGGAACAAGCTGGTACTCCCTACATAGAGTCTTATCCGGTTGATAGGGCTCCTCAAACTCCTCTGCTTGATTCCAATCCATCATCTCAGGAGACAAATAAAGAGGATGAGGCGGTCCCAAATGAAGAAAACTTGGTGGAAGCATAGATAACATGGGGATTGGGGAAGGATTTGGGCCTTTTATGTTTGTGATGAAAAAGCAATAATTGTTGCATTGTCGAAGGTCCAAGAGTTGCAGGATTTTGTTGTGGCAAAAAAGAGGGGTCGACCTAGGAAGTAAAGGGGCCAAGCTAAAGCTTATGGTGAATGCTTTGCTTAGCCTCTGTTACCTTTTGCTGGTTTTGAGTTAATAATATGGTGTTATGGTTTTGAGTGACCTGATATGATATGGTGGAATTGTTGCACACATGGTGATTGTGGTATGAAATAAGGGATGCATGCTAGTTGAAAATGTATCACAAATGGGCGGTTCTGCTGCTATATTATCGGGGGGAATAAAGGTGAAGGCTTAGGGGCTGATTTTGAGTTTAGTTTTTCAATTTGGGGTGTCCGCTACATGATTCTCGTGGATTTTAGAGTCAGGAGGCAGCTGCTAAAGTTAGTACTGGGGGCACATATGTTAAGAGATGATAAGTGTGCTTAATCTGCTATGGAATTTTTTATTCAACAATTCTAAAGGTCCAGGGCAACTGAAGGTGAAACACAATGGCTTGAGGTGGCCTATGGTGCAACAAGGCTATTGATTTAACTATGATAATACTTTTTGCTGTGGAAGAAATGTTGGGAAGTAGGTTGTACGGGTGCAGTTATGTTTTTGGTGTTATCATGTAGTCAGCCAGGATGTAGCAGGTGTCTTATTTGATAGATATGGAGCCAACAAATTAAATTTTTATTATCTTAATCTTTGGAAGGAAAGGTGAAATCAGGCAAGTCATCAAGGAGTTGGCTGCCTTGTTTTGTGGGGAAATCTGTTGATGTTTTGTTAATTTCTTGGGAGTTCTTGAACTGCTTTAAGTAGGCGAGTCTTTGTTTATTTTGAAGTCCAATATTTATCTTTTGTTTTTTGTTTGGTTTTCTTTAGTGTCCTTTGGTTTTTGAGTCTATGTTTGTGCTTCTCACTTGATGTGGACAAAGCCTTTTTTAATTATCGAAAAAAAATGAAAAATAATAGAAAAGGAAATAGAAAAAAATTATTTTTTTTCTCATTTGTTTGTATAGAAAAGTGAGATAAAAGAAAAAGATAATAATGTCAAATAATAATTTTACCCTTATATATCATTACAAAAAGTTATTCCAACTATAAATATGGAGTCATGTAAAAAATTAGTGAAAATATAAAAGTTAATGCAATTTTTGTCATAAATTTATATATCAACATAATGTAAATAAATATAGTAAAAATTGGCCTTCTATATTTATATAAAAGCATTCATATCTATATTTTTAATTTATATTTAACAATTATATTCATTAATATCAAATGGAAAAGTTAACTATTTTATTTTAACAAGTCTAAAATAATGTCAATCTATTAAATTAAATAAATATTAATTAAAATAAATCATTTAAAATTATTTAAAATAAAATATTGTTTTAAATCAATTCAATATTTCAAAAATATTATTTAAAAAATATGTTTTACTAATTAAACAATATTAACTTTTTTTTTTTCAAAACAGTTTATAATCTTAAACTCCATGCGGCAATTTTTTCAAAAAAAAAAAAATTATTATTTTTAAATTATTTTGTTACTAAACATGCCTTAATTCTGTTCAAGTCAATTCTTTTTTTTTGTTTTTTTGGTATCTATTTTTCGGAGATTGCTATTTGTGGTTTTATTTGCAAATTCTTTTTTGATTGGTATATATGCTTATACAAAATAGATTTATAGCTATTCGGTGTACGTGAGCCTCAAATTAGTCTAGTTCAAGCTCATGAATGGATATTATTGGAATGTAAAAAGATCCCTCACTTCTCCATTCGTTTTCCACCCAAGTGTGGGAGGAATAAAATTTGGTAGGTCCCACTAACTATTTTTTGTTGTTTACTCTTTACTCTCATATTTCCTTTCACATCCAAATAGAGGAAATTGATCCCTTTACTTCCCATTTTCTTCCTTTCCCTCTCCTTTTTTCCAATTTCCATGGAACCAAACAAATTGTTAGGGCTATTAGCATATAATTTAATTTTATTTTTTGTGCCCAAAATATCATATTTTTCTCATTTGAGCCCTCAAAAATTTTCATTCTCTCGTTTGGTTCTTTCATTAGTGTTCCTTCAATTTCTACCGTTAAGTGGCAACGTGACATCTTATGTGAATATTGATATGGCCTATAGGATAAAAAAGAAGGACCAACTAGAAAATTCATAACATTTAGGGGGACTAATAGAAAATTTGTAATATTTTATATGATAAATCATTTATATTTTTATACATAAATAAAAATTCTAATTAAAAATTAATTAAATTAGTTTACTTGTAATTATTATTATAAAATTAAATTACTATATTAAATATCTTAAATGATTTTCTCTATAAATATATATATATATATATTAATCTGTAATATTTAAAAGTTTTAATATTATATTTTATGAAAATAAGAAACTTTGCAAAAAAGAATAATTAAAAGAAAATGAAAGAGAGGTGAGAAAAAATATATTAATTTTGAAAAATAAATAAAATTTAATTAAACTAATTTTTACTTATAGTTAAACTAACACATTTATATTGAAGATACTGGTTGACAAAACACACGCCTAATAGAGTTTCTCAAAACAAAAATGCTAAAAGTTTATAGTCTGTTGAAAAAGTTGTTAACAATGTTAGGAGCTCATTAAAGGCAAAGTTTCTAATATAATTGTTGAGATGCAATCCAAGCATTTAGCAGGTATAAGCAGGAACGTACTATTGTTGAGTCTTAATTACTTTAATTTTTTTTATTGAGTCTTAATTACTTAGTCATTTGCTTAAAACTTGCATGCATGCTTTAGTTGATTACTTATTGAATAAATTATTCAATTGATTGCTTTTGTTAATTGCCAGTGCATTCGTGAATTCACTTATCATTTTTTGACTTACAGGTAAATTAGTTTGATTAAATATTATTTATTTTCCTAAAAATTAATATTTTATTTCACATATCTCAAGTATTTTATTTTAATTAAATTTTACGTAAATTTTTTAATTTCATAAAACTTAATACAAAGATTTTTAAATATTACAAGTTAAAATAGATATTTTATAGAGATAATTACTTAAAAAATATTTAATAAAGTAATTTATTTTCAAAATAAAATATAGGTAAATTAGATTAATTTAATTATTAAATCTTCAATTAGAAGTTTTATTTTATGTATATAAATAGAAATAATTTTTTATACAAAATTTTATGAATTTTTCATTTAGACTCTTAAATATCACGATTTTTTTGTTTAGTCCCTCTTTTCTATCCTTTAGTCCGCGTCAGCATCCTTATAAGATGCAACATTCATATTTAATAGGTCTGTTTGATTAAATTTTGGAAGAAATACTTCGTTAAAAGTAGAGCCCAAAGTCAAAAAAAGAAAAAGTAGAAATACAAACAAAAAATATTTTATATTTAGATATAATTATGAAAGTATTTTTAATCATTAATCAAAAGTTATTCCAATATTTAGATATGGTAAATATAAAACTATATTTTTGATATAAAATTATAATTTAGTGGATAAGAGTGGTATTTTGAAGAAAAATTTAAGTATAAAATGATAATAATATAAAAAAATAGTAAATTCAAAATTTGAGAATTGTTTTTCTCTTTTTTCTATTACCATTGCTTTTGAAAGAGGTTGTTTTCTATCGGCAAAAAAATTAATTATTTTTTGTTTTCACTTATTTTCAGAAACATAAACAAGCAATACTAAAAGTATTTTATTTTTTAAAAAAATTTGAAAAAAAAAAGTACTTTTGTGAAGGACTAAACGGTGTATTTTATTTTTTTTAAAAAAAAAGGGATCAAATGGGGGTAAAACATGAAATGTTGGGGACCAAAAATATAATCAAGCAAAAATTACTTAATATAATACAAAATATAATATATTAATCTTACCAAAAAAAACTATTATAACAATCTGTATAAAAATAAATTACTTTAAAATTAAATAGTAATTGCTTTGAAACTACTTTCAAAATTAGTATCAATAAGGTGAGGAAGGAAAAAATTAGATTAATTTGTTTTTGACGGGAGAAAAGAGATTAATTAGATAAAGTAGGAAGATGAAAAACAATAGGATTAGGTTAAACCAACTTAATTGTTTATTAGAACTACCTTTAACTGGAAATTAATTTAGATATAATTTTAAGAAATGTTAGAAGTTACCAAACTTTATTTGTCTAATACTTGCCTTTTTTTGTGCTTAAATATTTGGATTTCAAAAGTTGTCGAATAAAATCTTAGGTAATAACTGTTATTCGTATTAAAACTATCACCAATTAAGGAATGGCTATTATTTATTCTTGTAGATAATTTGCAAATAACATGTGTGTCGTTTGAGCATTTTATTAATTTATTTATTTTGCTTTGAACATGTTGTATTAATTTATAAAATTTCAAGTACTTTTTTGATTCTATCTTTTTTCTTAAATTTTATTTGTTTCACAATTTATTATGGATAGGACTCACGATTGAAAGAAAAAATGATATGGATAAAATTGAAAAAAAAAAGATAAAAAAATATGCATTTCGAAAAAAAAAAAAAAAGAAGTCTCATATACCTACATATATATATATATATATATATATATATATATATATATATATATATATATATATACACATTCATCCAAACTATTAATGATGACATATTCTATAACAATGGATATTATAGTTTTAGATGGACAAAAAGTTTTCAATGTGGTATTAATATGTAGCATTGCTTGTAGTTAGGTGATAATTACCATGGCACAATAATTAGTTAAATGTGGCTAACATCGTATCAGACTTTACTTTTAGGAAGATAGAAAAAATGTCCTTTGTCGCTTTATAATCCCATCTCCCAAAAATGAAAGAACAAGCGCCCCGAACTAAGAGCGAATTGCTATAAAGGCATAGAACAATTGAAGCTAACGAGAGTCATGCATAGCCTGAAACTACAGTAGACTCAACATCTACACGAAACTATGATTATACAGTAACAAAATGCAGATATGTTCTACCAAAAAACAAAACAACCGTAGCCATATTCTCTTGTCTTAATAGTTCTTTCACGTATCAAATAGAAAACCATCCTCACTCATAACATAGATTCATTAGATTTATTCAAGAAAATATGACAGAATTTAAGCATTATGAAGCAATCCATCCGGATTGAATACAGAATCCAATTAAAATATATTTGTACCTATTTTATTGTTCTCGCTTTAGTCGTTTTGCTGCTTTTGCTTCACCAATATTGTGACGCACCTTCGAAACACAATCTCTCATTCATTATTTAGTGCTATATAAATAATTGTGGAGTAGAAACATGGTAAATTAAAGTTTGTCGTCATGCCAAAAATTATTTTTCATTTGCATGCTAGAAATTGTTATTTTCCATTTAAAACTATGACATCACTTCTCATTTGACATATCATCAATCTCATCACTTAAGGATAATATTGAATTTAATTAATAAATTAAAGGAATAAATGAGTAAATAAAAAAATATAAGAATTAAAATGGATGCATGACTAAAATATAAAGTTTACGAGACTAAAAGAGAAGAAAGTACATGAAAATCAAATATAAAAATATGATAACAAATTAAACAACTTTCGTTAAAGATAGCTCAAATTTTATATGCAGAGATAATCAACAATTGATTTATTAGTCTAAGTTGATACTTATAATAATGGTAATCAAATTTCAACTTTTTATTTGGATATTTGATGTGTATTTGAAATTAAGGATACACTTGTAGTTAACGTTATTATTGCCGAAGTCGACATGCATACATATTCAATTTTAATTTTAAAAAATAATGATAAGAAAAGGTTTACTAGTGAAAGCATATTTCCAAACATGAGTTTATGGCTTGGTTTGGTAGTAATCTTTGATGAGGTACTTTTGCTTATAAAAAATATAAACCAACTTTCTTTTTTTGTTTGGTAAACAAAAAAAATTAAAGTGTTTTTGCTTCTAGTTTTTAAAAATTAGGGGTGCTTTTGAAAACACTTTATGAGATACATTTTAGAGTTAATGTACACCCTTTAAAACTTAAAAAGACTAATATAATATTAAATTTTATTAAAAATCAAATTTTACCTTTTCATTGATTAAGGATTCTAATTTCTGATTTTTATATTTGTTATATTTATTTTAAATTTCAAGAATAATTTTATAATATATTTATATTAAATATTATCCTTATAATTTCTTTTTATTGAGAATAATTTTTATATTATTTTATTAAATAATAATAACTTTTTAAAAGTAACTGAGATAAAAAATTCAGAAATTTTACCAAGCCTTCTTTGTGGTTCTTTACCCTATTCATCTCGTAGAAAGGACCCTAGCCGACTTCACGTTGATGCCATCATTTTGGCTATGCCTTCGATCTATAATAATGGTGTAACACCCTTTTATCATATACATAATGCTCGAGTCATGGAGTTATACTGAAAGATTGCTACTGTGCTATGGTATATTTAAAATAAGGAAAATATAATATATAACCCTTTATCGGTATGCTTTATTAGTGAATAATGATTCATAATTTTCCAAGTTTCTGATACATATAAAATAAAATAATTATAACTTAAAAGAAATTGCAACTAACATTATGCACAGAACTTACTTTCCACTGATTGTTAGCTGGCTTCAATAGTCCCCCAATCTGGCCCGTGCCTGGGTCTTGCACAGTGAATGTCCTCGTATTCTGCTTCGTACTTGAACTCCAACTTAGGTACTGGAATGTTTATAGGAAGAAAAAAAAACACAGATAGAAAGTGAGAACCTAAGGTTCCTAGTAGGTAAACATGACCCACTAATCATACAGGGTTCATCATAAATATTCCAACCGTTTCAATTTATTATGAAAACGTGAACATATGCACATAGGCACTGGTTCCATTTTAACTTTGAAATCATACTTCTTGAAGCGAGATTTCTTTTAGGAGGCACTTGGCACAGTTCATGATAATGACAGTAACAATAGCAATATAACGTGCTAATCATGCTTATAACATTATAACATTATGAGATACTTCAATACAGTAGCAGTAACAACATAACCTGAATAATAGTTGCAATATATTCAAATATGACAATTCCAATATAATAGGTAAATAGAGCATGCATAAGCAAAACTTTTACTTGAATTCATGCAAATGCACTTGTGGTTTCTTTAACTTTCTTTCCTTAGCATACCTAGGCGTTACGTATCGCCGTCCTTAGGGTGCAACTTGCCTTTAGTACTTAGTCTCCCGGAGGTGAATGACCTCTCTCACCCCTGAGTAATAGCCTGCTTCTCAGGTCCATGCTTGTACCTATACATGAGTAACGGGTTTACTTTCCCTGACTCTCACACCGGTCTATTCCCCTTAAATCTGGTCAAGGGCTGACCCAAGCCTTGGACAATATTACCCTAGCCCAGTACAAGCTGGAGACTCGGTATGTCCCTTTTAACTTTCTTTATTTCTTTTCCTTTTTCTTATATGATCATGCATGTGGATGCCTGACACTCATACATATGTCTCATAGTTCATACTCATTCTTGTACATTTATTATTAAACATTCTTGGATGCAAAATATTCATTACTATTCATATATAAATTTCTCATAACATAAGCACTCATAAATTTCATAAATTTCTGCCGAAAATTTGCCAGAATAACGGATCAGATCCATTTCTCCATGAATAGTGTTAGTTTCAACAGATAGTCAGTTACAGTAGCAGATCAAGTATAATACATTAATCTTTCAAAAACTTCATGAATTTGTAACATTTAACCTTTAATTGCAACTTCCACACATATTGGAGTAGCTAAATTTTCAATTTGGCCAACCTATGATGTTCCATCTATTTGCGCAATTTTAAATGTCAAAGGTTGTCAAAAATCATGATATTTTGAATTTTTAATGATTGCTTTTTGTTAGGATTTTTAATTTTTGAGTTTTGCATGTTTAATAAGTTGTTTTTAGTTTATTTTAATCTTAATTTGAGTTTTAATTATATTTTCATGGTTTTAGGTAGCTTGGATTAATTAAAAAATTGTATTTTACATCCTGCAAGGAGTGCAAAGGAGCTCAAAATCCATCGCCCAGGCGCTCAGCATGAAAAAATAATTGCATTCTGACGTGCCATTGCCTAAGTGGTGGCAACAAATCTACACACAAATTTCCGTTTTAAAACATAATGAGATGCGGCTTTTGGGCAATTTTTGAGGTTAGCAAGAAAGGGAAAAACACTCTGAAGCTTTGGAAATAAACCAAGGATAGCAAGAGGAGGGGAGATTGAAGATTTGATCGTTCTAATTCTTGGGTTTTTCATGCATTTCTCTCTTATTCTCTATCTTGTTTTCTTCTTTTCTATGAGTCACTACAATCTTTAGTTAGGGTAAGGGTGTATTTTGGTTTGGGTATTCATAGGATGAATTTCTCATGATTTGATATTGGATTTTATGGAATTAAAAGTTTATCCTTTGATTTTGTTGCAAATTGTGGATTGGCCTTTCATAATTTAACTTAGGGTTCATATGTGAATTGAGAAATTCATATATGTTCTTGGTCTAGGGACAAACTTCATAACTCTCAAGGTTTAGGGATATATCTTGAAGTTGTGTGAATTGTGGATGAGTTTATTTGCTTAATCCTTCTTTTCCCTAAAGTTTGATTAAGGAATTGATATGCTTTAGGTAAGAGGAAGAGAATTGATTCACCAAGAAATTGGGGATTAGCTACCTAATATCTTTTCTTTAATCCAAAATTTTCAGTTCAAGTTATAGGAATTCACTGATCTTTGACAGAAAACAGATAAACCCAACCCCTAACTTTATTTGAATAATTGTTAATTTTAAGAAAAATTTTATCCTCTTTTAATTTTAGAATTTTTTTTAGTTAAATTTTAATTGTTTTTGTATTACTTTAAATTTTAATTTAGGACTTCCTTTAATCCAAAAATTTGTACTAATCTACATAGAAGTTGATTTAGCGAACTGTTGTTTGATAACATCAATCCTCATGGAATGATACTCGCTCACCTTGTTTACTGCTTGAATGATTCGGTTCACTTGCCGAGTAGTTATCAAGTTTTTGGCGCCGTTGCCTGGGATTGAGTGTTTTATCAACAAACATTAGTAGCTAATAAATTTCTATTTTAGATTTTTTTTTCTACTCTAAATTCCTCTTTTATTTGTCAAATTTGTATAGAAATTTGAAAAAAAAAATTCTGTTTACATGTTCTTAGATGGATGGCTATCATTGTGATATATGTGGAAGTTCTACACATCCAACAAATGCATGCCCAATCATTTTTCCTTGTTGTGACGTATGTCCAAGTGTCATGCATCACACATGTTTGTGTCTATTTTATGAGCCTGAAAACTGGATGTCATCACTAGATTTATGTTGTGTTTGTTCAAGTAGTATGCATCCTACATGTTTATACCCACATTATGAGCCGAAAGTGCATGATGATTAAGATAATAAAGTGGAAATGGCAATTAATGAGGAACTAAATAAGGTATATGTGTTGGGAGATATGAAAATTCTAGATGAGGACAATTCAATTATGCTTAGTGTTTCTATCTCTTAAAGTGGATTAGAGGTGTGCAAACCGATAGCTGTCAATTTTCCTTACATGATGCACAAAGAACTGATTTATATTTCTCATCTCTTGTGTGTTATTCTTGTGCATATCTTTGGTAAATATTTGATAATTTTGCTA
Organism: Pterocarpus macrocarpus; assembly: GCA_031439585.1. NCBI lineage: Eukaryota > Viridiplantae > Streptophyta > Magnoliopsida > Fabales > Fabaceae > Pterocarpus > Pterocarpus macrocarpus. Next base: position 26,982,941 of record CM062513.1, on the reverse strand, counting down.
TTTGTAAGGAAAACATGCATTTATGATACTTTTGACTACGATAAATTTTACAGGTCAAGCTAAAGACCTTAAGTTAGCGCTTCTTGGGAGGCAACCCAAGTTTTAATTTATTGTTTTTGTTTTCATAGGTGTGGTAATTTAGTGCTTGTTGTGTCAACTTGAGTGCCTCCCTGAGTTCAGAGCCTTTGTAGGGTAATATATATAGTGTCAACCACAAAAATATTTTCTTAAATTTTAGCATACATTAGAATATTTTCCTTACCCTTATTTCATATCAACTCACAATAAGCGACATTGAGAAATGGAGCAGATGATTTGGGCTTGTGATCATATTGTCAGAGTTGAAGTGAACCATTTTTTCTTCCTTTCCACTACCTTTGGATAATGATAATGATGATGATGATGCTGAGCATTAGGTGATGGTTCGCTACAAGAAAATCAGGAGAATGCTACTGTTTTCTTTTATTTTTTTTATTTTATTTTGTTTTGTTTCATTATTATCAATTTATTACTTTTCATTTTTCTTTTGTTAAGTTTTAGATGTCTTTTGTGTTTTAGTTTTCTTCATGTCAGTAGAACACTCGCAAAAAAAAAAAAATAATAATAATGAGTCTCTTAAAGTTTTCTTTTTAGAATTGTGTTGAGTGCTCAATGATTGTATGAATTTCCATCAACTTGGAGTATCATAAGCACAATGTCACTAAAGTATCATGTTTTTACTCATAATTCCTGTCAGTGCTTTGGTATGAAATTGTGCATTTTCTTGGGGATGAACTGAGTTAATTTTCTAGAGAAAGCTTATGCAGAATAATTGGATTAACTCTCATTGTAGGATATGTTTGATTCCCTATTGAGGCAAAATCCTAGAGTAGTGTATCTTAGTGAAATAACTAGGGTATTTTTTGGACCGTTTAAGCCTTTCAAGCTTACCCGATAATGTATATCCCTAAGTCCCTTTTGAAGTTGAAAAGAAATTACAAAAGGCCTTTTCTTTTGTTTTAACCTTCTTTTATCCTACCATTCTTTAGACCAAAAAAAAAAAAAATTTCCTTACTTGCAATAAAATTTGTTGGATTTTCGAAGTGGTGTATTACATGTTCTGTTCTTCTCAATAATTAGTGCCACATTTTCATGGATGAGTTGTTTTTGCTTTGTGTCTTCATAAAAAGGAAAAAAGAAAAAACAATACAAGGAAAGTGCAAAGCATAAGTAAAAGAAAAAAAATACAAAAATACAAAAATAAAGAATTGTGGAATTACTTTGCTTTTATTTTGGACTGTGATACATGCTTTAATTACCTGACCTAGTTTAAATTTCCTTTCCCTTTCTTTCTTAACTTTACCCTTTGGCTTAACATTACAATCTTTGAAAGACCCTTTTGATCACCTCGATGCATTGCTTCTACATTAGTGGAGATAGGGATGAAATATATAGCCTGAGTTTGGGATAATTCCTAAGTATCTTCATAATCTGATCTGGATTATTGATCTGAGACTGGTCCTAGTTATGTGCATTTTGGCTTAGGTCATACAGGTTGCATGTGATGATTGCATGATTTCATTTAATCCTTGTGCTTCACTTTGAATTGTGTTGTTAAGGAGTTTTCTGAGAGCATATATGATACACAATTCTTAGTTCCAAACTTTTGCTAGGTGTTGTGCTTTTTCTTTTGCCTAGGGACAAGCAACATCTTAGGTTTGGGGCTGTGATGTTCCATCTATTTGTGCAATTTTAAATGCCAAAGGTTGTCAGAAATATGATATTTTGAACTTTTGATGATTGCCTTTTGTTAGGATTTTTAATTTTTGAGTTTTGCATGTTTAATAAGTTATTTTGAGTTTATTTTAATCTTAATTTGAGTTTTAATTATATTTCCATATTTTTAGGTAGCTTGGATTAATTAAAAAAGTGTGTTTTGCACCATGCAGGGAGCGTCTAAGTGCTCAAAATCCACCGCCCAGGCGCTTAATGTGAAAAAAGAATTGCATTCTGATGTGCCACAACCTAGCACATAAATTTATGTTTTAAAACAAAATGAGACGCGGCTTTTGGGCAATTTTTGAGGTTAGGAAAAAAGGGAGAAACACTCTGAAGCTCTGGGAACAGACCAAGGACAGCAAGGGACATTGAAGATTTGATCGCTCCAAATCTTGGGTTTTTCATGCATTTCTCTCTTATTCTCTGTCTTGTTTTCTTCTTTTCTATGAGTCACTACAATCTTTAGTTAGGGTAAGGCTGTATTTTGGTTTGGGTATTCACAGGATGAACTTCTTATGATTTGATATTGGATTTTATGGAATTAAAAGTTTATCCTTTGATTTTATTGCAAATTGTGGATTGGCCTTTCAAAATTTAACTTAGGGTCCATATGTGAACTGGGAAATTCATATATGTTCTTACTCTAGGGATAAACTTTAAAACTCTCAAGGTTTAGGAATATATCTTGAAGTTGTGTGAATTGTGGACGAGTTTGTTCGCTTAATCCTTCTTTTCCCTAAAGTATGATTAAGGAATTGACATGCTTTAGGTAAGAAGAAGAGAATTGATTCAACAAGGAATTGGGGATTAGTTACCCAACATCTTTTCTTTAATCCAAAATTTTTAGTTCAAGTTATAGGAATTCACTTATTGATCAGTAGTGTTATACCCATGGCTTGCAGTGATTTGTCGATATCGGGTCCTAAAAATTTTGAATCTAAACCCTATGCCTCCTTAGAGGGCTATAAGACTGAGGCATTTTCTTAAGATCAAAAGTCCCGGTAATGGTTCGCTAGGTTTCAATAAGTTGAAGAGGGATTTTTAATAAATTTTTGGGAATGGATAAACCCTTCGATTTCAACCCACCGGTTTATAGAAATGAGAGTTTCCGGATATTTGAACTAAAACCCAGAAGTTGGATTATGAATCTTAAGGATTTTGAATTTTTGGATATTTTTATTGAATCTAAATCAGGGGGTATTTCCTTATTTACATTTATATTTTAAAATTTTTAACTTAAAGTTAAGAAATATAAATAAGTGTATGATACCCATGTCTCCAAGCTATGAGTCTATTCTAAGGTACTCTGATGCTGCATTTTCCCTATTATAATCGATTACGTAATCGATTACATATGGCTGACTAGGTTCTTAGGTTCCTGATACTCTCTGGTAATCAATTACATAGGCTTGTAATCGATTACAATTTCTGGATTTCTTGGTAATCGATTACCAGTCGTCTATAAATATATCTGGGACGCTCTCTCTCTCTCTCTCTCTCTCTCTCTCTCTCTCTCTCTCTCTCTCTCTCATTTTCCTCGCATTTTTCTCTATCCTCCACTCGAAAATGTCTCTCTCTCTCTCTTTCTAAACTCACCCTAACTTCACCCTAACACCTACATATCAAATCTTTTCACTAAACCAACTTCAAAACACCGATTAAACACTTCAATCTACCTAAAATCATCATCAATCCATCTCACTCTCTCTCTTTCGCTCTCCCTCATTCTCTTTCTCTCTCTCTACCTCCATGGATGAGCTTGGAGCTTGGAGGAGGAAGAACTCAAAATCCACCACGATTCTCACTCCCATTGACTTACCAAAGGTAAATCCTAACATCCTTCCTCCTTCCTTTCCCAAGAAATTCAAATCTATGCTTTGATTAAAGTTGTTCTTGAACCCTAAGCTAGGAATTGGGGGATTTTATGTTCTGGGGGGTGTTTAGCATTAATTCCTTGTGTCAACAACTGATGGTTGGTAAATCTATCGAAATTGTGGTGCTAGGTGACTCCAATGACCGCTATATGAGTCCCGAAGCTCCGTAGGATCGAATTTCATCTTTGGTCTGGTGAACTATGAGTAGATAGTTTATCTTTATCTTAGTTTCCAATATATATATATATATATATATATATATATATATATATATATATATATATATATGTGTGTGTGTGTGTGCTTGTGCAAATGATTTGGTATATCTTAGAATCTTGATTTAAACTTAGTAGCCTATTTATTCAAAATTTACCACATGAGACAATGACTGGATTTTCGAAAAGTATAGTAATTGTTGTTATATTGGTTTCCTATTAAACTTTGGAAAATTTATCTTGTTTTGAAAGGATTTGATAAACTTAATGGTCTATAACTTGGTATAGATTTGCTCCGCCTCTGAATTGTGAATGACTGAGTAAGAGATGAAATGAAAGGTTTTCTGCATAAAGCTTTATTTTCTCTGAAGATACGATTTTATGTTTTATTTATGATATATTGGTATGTTTTATGAGAATCATTAGTATATGTGTTATGTATAATGAAAAGGAAAGACTTAGGAAGTCTATAGCAAGATCTGCCTGCTAACGGTAGTAGACGTTAGCCCTGGTGCACCTTGAATTATGAATTTCACAACCACTCAAGGGAGTGGTGCGTGCCTGATATTCACAGCCACTCTAATAGTGATACATGCCTGATTACGGGATTCACACGAAGGAAGGGCCATCTAAGTGTGATTCCTACCTAATTATCCTAGAATAGATGGACTCTATATTTTGGAAAAAGAAATTTGGATAATGTTTGATTAAGATTTCTATTTTGGTTTTATTATACATATTATTGTATTACCTTAATATCTATAAGTTTGCACATTGTCTTATGTGGGTTAGGGATACTCTATCTCTCATTGAGTTTCATAAACTCACTTTGTTGTTTCCTTTCCTTTTTCAGTTGCAAGTGGTAAATTGATCTGAGCATTTGACCCTCGATAGAGTATTTTTGTAATCAGGGTGAGCCCTTCTTTGTTCAAGGGCATTTTTGTAAATTATTTATGTTTGAGAAGCTCTTAGTTTATGATAGCTGTAACATCCGAGTTCCGATTTCCGACTTCACTTTCAAGCCCATGATTTCCGACTTCATTTTGGGATATCAGTTAGAATATTATTCCCGATTTCCGAGTTTGCATAGCTGAATTTCCGACTTCATTATTGGTACGACTTCCGATTTCGTTTAAGCTTGACTATTCCTGATTTGTGTGTTCGTGTTCAACTTTCAGCATTAATTCCGACTTCATGACCTCAGATTTCCGACTTCATCTAGTCTCAAACTCCTGATTTCCGACTTTATCTTATGATATTCTCCGATTTCCAATGTCTACGACTTCCGACTTCATGTCTTAAAGACATTATACCCGGTTCCCGATCTCATCAAATGTAAGTACCAATTTCCGGGTTTAAGTACTTGGGTTTGGAAATATGATTGAATCACCCGAGTTCCGATCTTAAACATCCTCATTCCGACCTCAGACCTCATGCTTCATCTGATCTCAGAAGTTATAGATTAACACAATGGTACAAGAACCGAACTCCGAGTTTAATGTAACGAGTTCCGGCCTTAGTGTTGAACTCCATTGGGATGGACAAGAGTTCGGATCCTTGAGCTGATTTCCACAACACACGAGTTCCGATATTCGATCTTATTACAAGGAGTCCCGACTTTGAACTGGGAGTTCCGAGATCAGTTGATTGTCAGCTGTATGTCTTCCGACCTCCGACCTTGATTCCAAGTCTCAACATAAACAAGATTTCCTCAAGTCACAAACAAGATGATTATTCCGAATTCCGACTTAACCATGCACGAATTCCGATGTCATGTTCAGATACGCTGGAAGCGAGTTTCACTTCTCTGGCGACGTGGAGAGCAATTTTGACACAAAAGAAGGAGACATGGCTGAACCTTGCCCACAAAATTTCATCCAATCAAAGCCACTCATTCTAACTACCACTTCGAAGCTTTGTCTATATATATATCCTCCTCCTGCCTCTTCAGCTCATTTCTCACGTTGCATTCCCTTCCTCACTTCAGCTCGGTTTTCTCTTCTCAACTCTCCCACTCTATCCAAATTTCAAGTTTTGATTACTTAGCTCAAGTCATACTCCAAAGAGGTAGGATTCTACTTCTATTCTTGAATTCCTTGCACTATGATTGCATGAGATTGTACTCTTCTTCATGTATTTGATGAATTATTGGATGTATTATGATGGATTATGATGAATTATGATTGAATTAATAGAAGATTTTGAGTTAGAATTATGATTAGAAGGAGAAAATTAGAAGGAGAGAAGAATCAGTATGCTGTCTGGATGAAGAATTCCACGGCAGTCCGTATGGCGGAGTGTACAGCGCCGTCTACAGCAGGTTAAATCCGATGAAACCATTTTTAGATGAAAGTAGACATTCAGGGCTTTCCATGGATATATCATATAAGGCTATTAGATTAGTATTGAGGGAGATATGAATTTTTGAAGTTTGACCTAGGATTCAGGATTTTCATCCGGGCAGGGTGACATGAGGAGGGTATAACTCACCCTATACAACTCCAAATTGAGTGAAACCAATTTTGTTAGAAAGCTTACACACAGGGGAACACCCCAATATAAGATTCTGAGTTTGTTATGGTCCCAATTGTTCCCAGTGATTCGAGGTGGTTGTCCTATGTCCAATCTAGGCCAAAACAGAGTAGTTCAGAAAGGTAGAATTTCAGGACTTATAACTCGAGGTATACTTAAGCAAATGGAGTGAAACTTGTGGCAAATGAAAGGTTGTCCTGTTAGCTTCAATATGACACCAATTTCGCATGATTTGAGCTTAGTTTCGATTTTTAGTGAATTTATACTTCCAGGAGTGTAACTCGGGCTAGTGACTGAACGAGTTAAGGTAAGATTTAAATATCTTGAGTTATATGGATCAAAATGATATGGGACCAAAGAAGTTAGAAAATAGACATATAGAGCTATGATATACCCAAATTTCAGATTTAAATGAGTTGAATAGAAATAAAGGTGGTTCATATGAAATTCGGGCAGAACCGACTAGAATGTGGCAGAATGGCCAAAGTGACAGTTTCACAAAGTGACCCAATTGAAGATTTCACAAGTATTAAGGAAACATATAAAGTTTGAGTTGAGGATGGCCAGTTTGATATTGATATATATGTGTTAAATTGATTTATGTTGCTATGACTGAACTGTCTGTGAGGGCTGGCACTATTCATGGGGAAACGGACCTAATCCGTTATGCTGCCGGATTTACGGCAAAAGTCTAAGAAGCTATGAATGCTTAGATATAAGAAAGAATTAGAGTATGAATGGGTATATAGAAACCCTATATTTGAGAATGACATAAGTATAAGATGAGATATATGAAAACAAATGAAGTATATGTATGAGTACACTCAGTATGACTATGCTTGAATAAGCATAAGAATGAAAGAATGTGAATATATTGAATGTGAGTCCCTTCACTTGGAGGCAGTTACTTGAGGTCCTTCCTTGTGAAGGCAGCTTAATAAGATAAAATATGGGTCCCTTCACTCGGAGGCAGTTATTTGAAATCCCTCCCTGTGAAGGCAGTTAAATGATAAAGACATGGGTCCCTTCACCTAGAGGCAGTTGCACATTGAATCCCTCCTTGTGAAGGCAGCTAAGATTTGGGTCCCTCTATGTTGGAGGCACGTGGTCAGATGAGGTCCCTCTATATTAGAGGCACGTGGCTAGATTGAGATCCCTCCAACCTAGAGGCACGTGGGTCCCCTTGTGGGTGAGCCGGTGTGACGACGGTCACGGGTGAAACTGACGAGCTCACTCCAAGGCTAGGCTACCCAAGGGCAGTAAATGCACCCTAGGGACGGCAATACATAACGCCTAGGTATGCCAAGTAAAAGCTAAAGATTAAAGACTAAAGATTAAAGATTAAAGCTTACGCAGGTACCCCACTCACATGAGGCATGGCATCGACCCAGCTAGTGTGAGTATAGGGGATAGAACTTACATGAGGCATGGCTTGACCCAGCTAGTGTAAGTACCAAAGGAAGATCCCACATTCCTAAGGAACGTGACATGGCGATCACGCTCTGATGGGGTATGACATGGCGATCATACTCTGGAATGTGGCACGTAAAGATTTTATGATGACAAAGAAAAAGAAAGATGCATAAAGAAAAGCAAGTTTTATGTATAGGCATAAATTTAAATATGAGTAAAGTTAGGTGCAGATGTTATGTGTGCGTTTAATATGCCACAGTTATTACTCATGGTATTATATTTGAATGGATTTTATGGATTTTCCCCAAATGCTAAGCATATGATTAAAATGAACTTTGCTTCGGATAAGATATTTCTGAAATATAAAATTAAACAATTTATGCATGCATGTTCACCGTTTTCATAATAAACCGAAGCAAACTGGAGATGACAACGATGACATTACATGTGTATTATAGAGAATCCTATTGAGAATTTATAATTCTCACTCCTATTTTCCGTGTTATCTCCAGAGAGTTCCAAGAGGTATCAGAGTAGCGCAGCAAAAGTTGCTGTCAGATAAGGTCCGTTCAGGTAACCGTAACAACTCCAGGGTGTGGTACTATGACTTAAACATAGTACTATACTTGGGAGGGTGTTACAATAGCTCCATGGTACTACAGGCAGGATCTGAACTTGTCCTAATTATATTGTTGTTGTTGTTCTCGTATCTTATTTATGTTTATTAAAATTGTTGAATTTCCTAAAGGATTGGAATTATGTGTTTGGATTAAAGTTGTTTAAAAAGGATTTGGTTTTCTAATAAAATTAAAGTTATGTATTTTGGATTTTATATATTTTACTTTTATATTGCGTGCTATGGGGTGCATTCTAAGAATGCCTGGATCCTCAATGGATTGTGTGTTTATGTTTCTTCGTGCAGGGATAGACTCTGTATTTGGGGAATAGTCCTGAATACAGAGGAGACTTTGCCCAAATTTTTAAGAAATTGTGTGATCGAGGCTTGTTAGGGGACCCGTCCTCTATGTGCCTGTCACGGCCCGGATTGGGTCGTGACAAATAGGATTTATATATATATATATTTCTCTCATATTTAGTTCATTAATCTTCTTTTGTGCTTAATTGGATTAATTTGTACCATTTTGTGTTTATTGAGTTTTGTTTGGGCTTGATTTAATTCTTCCAGCATTAGGCTAATTCTGACACTATTTTGGTTTTTGAGTCATATCTTGAGTTATAGAGCTCATTTTATCATGATCTTTAGTCTGTAGAAAAGCTGAGAGGCAGGCCTACAAGTTGTATGAAGAGGTCAGAGGCCAATTCTGGTGTTAAAGAGCTGAATTTGGGCCTAGAAGTGAACTAAAGCAGTGCAGTTGTGGATTCTAAGCAGGGTGTGGTATTTGGGCCATATCTCGATCCACAGAGATCCAATTAAGCCTATTCTAGTGGCATTTTGAAGCTGACATCCAAGGCTACAATTCTTCTTTAGAGTTAAAATCCAAACAGAACTATTTTGATAGCCAAAACAGTGGAAGAGCGTTACTTATGAAATTAGTGATATTGATTTCATGTTTTTAGTGTAACTTTCTTTCTATAATTCAGATTTTAGCAAATAAAGTGTCTAGATTCAAAGGAGAGAGAGGGGATTAATGTGATAGGCTGTTACGGATTTATTGGAGATGTTTTAAATCTAAAAAGGCTGAGTCGAGTAGGGGGCCAAAACCTTGTAACTCATTAGATAGAATTGGAAAAGAATATACAATTTTTGATTTTTCTTCTTCCTCTCTTCTCTCACACCCCCCACCTTACAATTCGCTTTCCTCCATTCATGGTGGAATAAACTTCTATCTAATCCAAGGGTTCAAAGACAACATTAGCATTCTTGAGAGTTGTTGCTTCAGAGTTCATCAATTCGGTTTCTTCTACTCCATTCTTCCATGTTTTTAATTCAATTTCGAATTTGAAGGTTTTCAATTTGGTATTGTGATTAACTACTTGATTGTTTGCATATTACTCGATTGGGTAATATTGTAATGCAACTATTTTGATCAATAGAATCATGTTTCAATTTTGAAATTGCTGATTAATTGCATCAGTGCTTGAAAATTAACATGAATTGATTAGATTCTAGAGGTTTATGAGTTTAATCATTTAGGTGTTAATCGAATGTGTGAAGTTTTTCATGTGTAATGCTGAGGTCGAATTGAGGTTTCATTCGAACTTAACATTAATCAGTAACTGGTTTGTTGATATATGTTTAGAACTCGATGATTGAATGAAAATTGTTTTCTTTTGATTCTTGGATTAGATGTTTCAAATTCTATTCATTTCTATTTCGTTTTCTTTAATCTACACAACAAAACCCCCAAATATTCTGATCATATAACATTGTCATCCTTGTGAGACGACCCGGGTTGCACCATGTATCGCAAGCCTGTGCAATTCGATTTTATTGTAATTTGACTAAGCTCGACACTCGAGTCACTTATCTTTGAGAGAAACCAGATAAACCAAACCCCTAACTTTATTTGAATAATTATTAATTTTAAGAAAATGTTTATCCTCTTTTAATTTTAGAATTCTTTTAGTTAAATTTTAATTGCTTACTGTTTTACTTTAAATTTTAATTTAGGACTTCCTTTAAACTAAAAATTTGTACTAATCTATATAGAAGTTGATTGAATGAACAGTTGTTTGATAACATCAATCCTCGTGGGATGATACTCACTCACCTTGTTTACTGCTTAAACAATTCGGGGCACTTACCAAGTAGTTATCAACCTGTCTATACTATCCAATTTTGCCCTATTTTGTTATTTATGCTATAATTTCTATTTATCTTATTTGAATTTTTGATATGTTGGAGTGTTACTTGTCTAGCTTTTATTCTCTTTAGTTCCATTATATTTTGATAAGTATAACTCTAGTTATTAAAAATTAACCTAGGTTTGTTTTGTAGCCAGGCAGAGTTACCCACTGAAAAGTAAAAATTCACTAAAAATAGAAACCTGATTGGATTTATACGAGACCTATATATTTTAAAGCTAACTGAACTAGATTTTATTTCCAATAATTTCATTTTATTTGAATAAGCAGAGCTCAAGTTATGAGCTCTTAAATTTGGCTAACTTGAATTGCCTTATTCTAACCGGATTAGGACATAGAGCAACTTCAATGAATTACTGGGAGCAACAGGGATCAAATTTGACTCTGAAATTTTTATCGGATGTTATTCTATGTGTAATGTTTCTAAAAAAATTGGTTGCACTCAATTTGAAGTTGTATGGGGTGAGTTATGCCTTGCAAAACCACTCTGGTTAGATCTAGAGGTAGAAATCTTGGATAAATTTCAAAAAATATTATCTCACTCAATACTAATCCAATGGCCTTATAATTTATATGGTTGGAAACCTCTAAATGTCTAGTTTCATTTAAAATTTGCTTTATCAAATTTTGATGGCTAGATGCAAAATCGTACACTTCACAAATACAGACACTGTAGGATTTTCTATGGTTTCAGATTCTATTTTGCTACCTCTTTAGTTTTTCATTCAATTCTCAATCCCAACCAAGTGAATACTTGCTAAACTAGCCATAAATCATTAACATATACACCATATATCATCAACTAAATGAAGAAAGAAAAGTTTTCTAACAACCATCAGTTCAATAAATTCAAGCAAAGAAGTTGAGTCCTACCTTACAACTTGAGTTGTAACCAAGAAAAAGCAAGCTTAGGGTGGGGGCTTGGAAGTGGGATGAGAGGTTGAGGATGAGGAGATGAGATGATGAAGAAAAATGAGAAGGGAATGTTTGGTGGGGAGGCCGAATCATCAAAGGAAAGGAGAAGAGTTAGGTTAGCTTTTTATTTAAAGAATGAAAAGTGTGGTGGTTAGTGTTTATGATGGAGAGCTAAGCCAAATCTCTCCTCCTCTTAGGGCTGCAAGTGGTGCCAACCACTGGGGTGGAAGTGGCTAAATTTCAGCCACTCAAACTAGGGTTGTCAGTATAAAATTCTATTGATTCGGCTTTGGCAATATAAAATACCAAATCTTTGCCGATTTCCTTCAAACCGGCAAATTATTACATAGTAAATTTGTGAGATTTTCTGCATGTCTATTCTAATTTTCCTTAATCCTAATCCCTTTAATTAATCTCTAATTAACTCCTAATCAACCTTTAGTTAATTTCCAATGAACTTTACATATTCAATCAAATCAAAGAAATCGATTAACAATGTAAATCAACGTATTGTAATTCTAGACGTTATAATAAATAATTTCTCATAGTCTTTTACATAACAGCCTAAATTTCCTTTAGCTCTGATATTTGTAATTCACCACTAATTACTCTTATTTTTATAATAAATTGATTAACAGTGCAAATCAGTTGCACCATTTCTTCGGAATTGTTTCATTTTACCTTTGTCATAAATCCTTTAGTATTTTCTATCTAGTTTCCGTAATTTTTAACAAGTCCAAGGGCACCCCATGTCATTTCACACCTGAATACCCCCGTTGCTTAATCGGCTGAGATTTAAACTTCTACGGTTCCGTCACGTGATTTTGCTCCATTTAACGCCTATTCTGCTAACTCTCTAGATGCGGGGACATAAATATCATTTTCTAAAATATTCTAAGGTCATTATGGAATTAACCATGTGGGGTCAAAGTGTAATTTCTAAAAGTTCTAGGCAACCCTGCAAATAACAAAAGTTTTACAGGGGCATTTTTGTAATTTCTTAATTTTTAACATATGGCTGCGCCATATTTTCAACGATAATGTTACGCTACCCTATTGTTCCAAGTGTGAGGATCGTCAAAGTATAACACTGCCTGAGAAATTCTCACACTGCCTTAGAGAAATAATTCAAAGTTTCTATTATACTCCGTTTAAGAAAGTGAGGATGTTACAAATGGCACATTTCTTCTAATCATCAATTCTTTTGTTTTTTCTTTCCCCCGATAATTGATAACAACTGAACTCACTATAGAAGTGAGGAGCCAAATTCAAAATAGAGGTCATAGATACAAAATCAAAACAAAGAAGCAAAAGAACTGAAACTGATAAAACACCACAAAAATAACTAAGAAGCCCGCAGCACAGCATTAGTTGTCCTGCTAGAGAAATGCAGATCGACAACACCCTCAGTCTCACTCTCACCATATACTTGCTCACATATCGAACAAGGTGTCTTCCAAGTAGCAGATTTATCACTAAAATTGCTTTAGCAAAGGCACATAGGCCCACAACACCCTTTGACTACATGTCTCACACCAGATAAAACATTGTGTACTTTGTCTCCCTTTTCCAGTTGTAAGGAGATAATTCCCCAAGATATAGTCTTGTACCACCCATTGCTATACTAGATGACAAGAATGAGATCAATCCACTAGAGTAACAACATATAACAAAAGATTCAAAAGCAACCAAATCAAGGAGATAAGCATTGCAAGAAAGGAAAATACTCCACATCGATTATCAGCACTTTTGCCAAAATATGCCCTTAAATCCACCTCATCAAGACTTGTGTATTTGTAACATCCCCATTTTCACCCAAGTTAATTAGCTCGGTGTTCCCGGCTAATTAGAAGGGTTAACGATTAATTGAAAATTAATCGATTAATCTCGAGAGCAAGAGCTTAGTAAATTAAAGGCAAGTCGACAATTGAGATTTAATGCATTAAAGTTACAATTAAAAGCCTAATTGCCCAATCCTTATTAATCCATGATTTAGAACATAAAATCAAGGTGATCTAATCTAATTAACTAAGAGCATATAAGTCTCAAAACTTAATCACATTAACCTTCACATCTTCTTACAAAATTAATGAGGAAAAATCCTTCTTAATTAAAATGTGCTAATGAGTAATTTAAACCAAGTGAATTAATTAACATTTAGATAATTACAACAATTATAAAGATGTAGAAACTTCCCTTTAATTATGGTTTGAAAGTTTGGTCAAAGCAAGAGCCATATCCAACCATCCATTTACTTTCTCATCATACACCACAAGATCAAGAGTTCATATTAGTAGATCCCTTAAGTCATGACAAGAGTTGTACTCTCCTTCATCAAGATAATGACACTTGGTGTGATCCTAGCCATCCAATGCCAAATCCTAAGAGAGCTCATGCTTTTAACCACTTGACAAAAACACTACATAGTCTTTACCCAATCTCCAAGACTCAAAGAAAATACAACACACTCTTTTGCCCCAAGGTTTTTCCACTCCCTAGCTTGTGTAAGAAGCAAAATCACATCACCTTTCTCCCCCATTTTTGTGCCACCATCAGCCCATCTCTCTCCCTCATTTCATTTTTCACTTCCTCTCTCAAGACACACACACAAAGCTCTCTCCTCTCTCCTCTCTCCAAGTCTCATACTCTCTTCTTCTTCCAAGCTTCATTGTGTTCTTCCAACCCTCATACTACTTCCTACTCATCTCCATTTACCATTCTCACAAGCCCTTCAAGGACCACCCTCTTTGGTTTTTGGACAAACAAAACAAACACTCACCTAGCTCCCATATCAAGCTCAAGGAGAAGGAGGCCATCTCCAACCACTTCATTTTTCAAACTTCCAAGAGAAACACTTTGGGTAGTGATTCTAACTCTTCTTTCTCATGTATTTTTCAAGCTCTAGAATCTCCTATGCTCTTTATAGCTAGGTGGTTTTAGGACTTGCTTCAAGATCTCATGACCACATCTTGCCTTATGAGTGTTCTTACCTTGATGAAAATGTTGTTTTGAAAAGAGATTTTGTGGTATGGTGGTTTTTATGTATCATGCTTTATTTTGTTTCAAAATACTGATTTTGGGTGACTAAATCTTTGAATATGATGATGAGTTAAAACATGAAAATGGTGATTTGAAGTGATATAACAATTTCTCCATAAGCTTGAAGTGAAAAACTTAAAAACTAGTGAATTTGGAATTCTGGCAGTCTGTAAAGCGTGCGGTATATTTATTGCTGAAGAACTCAAAATGCAACGAAACTAATTTTCTATGAAAGTACACTCAAAGAGCTTTCCATACATATAAAATATGTGAGATTTGGCCTTAAAACGAGAGAGATATGATTTTTCAAAGTTTGCTGTTCCTGGATGGGTTTCTGTCCGGGCAGTAGGTAATAAAACATGCATAACTCAAGTTATACATAACATTTTTCAGTAGGACCAAGTTTTTTAGAAAGCTAAGACATAGAGGAACACTCCCATAAAACAGTTTTGTCAGATTCCATACAAAAATTCGAAATAAAAGAGTAAAATATGAAATTATGGTGAATTTTCAAAGTTACTGCCCCACTGTAAAAGTAAAACTGGTTAGGGTAAAAGTTAAAGAATAAGAAGAAATAAGCTTTAAGACATTAATACCCTTACATTAAGCATTAGAGAACCCTCATAATTCAACTTAAAAAGTATCAAAAAGGACATTAGACAAAATTGGCATTATGCCCAATAAAAGAAGTTTACACAAGAGACAACCTCAATTAAAAGCTTGCACCCAATTTATTAAGCTAAGCTCATAAAATGTTGCTTGAGAATATGCCTATGTTTATGTGCAAGCATGATGTTATGATGATGATGATATGATAATGATGATATGATATGATGCTTGATGATACTATGATATTGGTTTCTCTGTTTGGCAAAATTTTGGGAAGCTTCGGTCTAGCCGTTATGCTGCCGAAATTTTGTAAGACTTATGGACTTAGAAATATTTTGCATCATAATGCTTAAGTAAGAAGAAGTTTAATTCAAGTAAGTGATCCTTCAAAAGGGAAGGTAACCTAATTTAAGTTTCCCCTCACCCACGACTCACATGAGACATGGCATGACCCAGCTAGTGTGAGTATAGGGGATAGGTCTTACATGAGGCATGGCATGACCCAGCTAGTGTAAGTACCGAAATTCTATAGTGGCGACGGCCACGGTATGAGCTCATTACCACTTATGTTTAGCGGGTGAAAAGATAAAGTCAAGTTAAGAAAAGAAAAGGGATTTCGATCCAAAACCCTAAAAAGGGAAGAAGTTAAGATAATCTTCTAGCTTGGACATGCATGTTTTATATGATTACACTTGTGCTTATGATTATTATGATACAAATGATTAGAAGGTATGTTAAAAATTGAATCCGCTTCGGATACTCATGTTTTCGAAAATCTAAGAATTGAATTTGATGCATGCTCATTATTTTTATTTATAAAACCGAAGTGGCTGGGACGATGACGATGACACTTACATGTTAGAGTCGAGTCCTACTGAGAAATCTTATTTCTCACCCTAGTTGTTTTTCCGTCTCGTCACCAGATACTCATGGCTCACCCCGTGGAATGGAGCATGGACCCTCCCCACCATGAGTGGGCTTACGACGGGAACACTCACGCTATTGTGGCCACGACCACCACAGTAGTTCGTACACATTTTTATCTTGGTCGAATTTTTGAGGAAAAGGAGCCAGAAAACCCGCCAGCCCCAGTAGATGTCTCTTCAGCTCTCCTTGGACAGCCCCTAGGTCCTTGGGATTTTCCGCTCGAGCCATTGCTCGACATCGAGATGGAGCCGATGTCGCCGGGATTGCCTGCAACCTAGTTCGCACCCCCGCCGGAGATCCCTGTGATAGAGGTGAGCTCGACGGCCACTCCTAGGGCCGCTTCGCCGCCGCTCCTCGAGTATCACCCTGCCGAGTCCGAGGAGGACCCCTCTGAGGCACGTTCTTCCTGGGCCACCATACCCCAGGTCGTCGTTTCCGTCGCGTCGAGGTGATCAGTAGGCACCCTCGCATCATCCGCACTCCTCGTGTTCCCCGAGGCCGAGGAGTGAGGTGGACCAGACACTCGAGAACCTAAATCCATTCGATTGAAGGGCGTGGAAAGGACAGAGAAGTCAGCTTATGTCTACGTGGGCCTATTCCATTTATTACTCCTTATTCGTCGTATTTCCTTTTTTATTGGACCTTATCAGACTTATGTACCTTTGATTTTGGGGCCATGGCATGACCATGAGTTCCCTTTTTATGTATTCGTTGAATATTATGAGACTAATTATATTTATGTGGTTGTTGTAGTAATTTGAATGCATGATATTTTAATTTATCCATTGTTCCTTCAATTTATACTGAAATCTTTGCGATACGCTCGTTTATTGCCATCTTCTCACGCAAGGCTTTACTTTCCAAAAGTGACGACGTATTTCAAAGAAAAAAAAAATTTTACCATATTTTTCGCGTAATTTAATTTCAAGTGAAGTTTAGTTTTCCACGAGCATAAGTAACAACTAATAAAACGCCGTAATACGACTTAACCGTAGTATGGGTTTATTAGGGTGTTACAGTATTGGTTTCTTTCAAAATTCATCTTTGCCTCAAACACATGTTCATGGCTTTGGAGATTATAGTGGTAACTGTAACAACCTCTATCATATAAGCCATGCTCGAGTCATGGAGTTATATTAAAAAGTTGTCACTGTGCTAAGAAAGCTTCAAAATGTGGAAAATATAATATATGGCACTTTAACTGCACACTTTATTACTAGATAATAGTTTATAAATTTCGTCATCTCTGATACATAGAGAATAAAATAATTACAATTTAAAAGAAATTATAACTAACATAATACACAGAACATGCTTTCGACTAGCTGCTAGCTAGCTTCAATAGTCTCTTGATCTGGTTTGCGCCCGAATCTTGCTCAGTGAATGTCCCAGTACTCTGCCTCGCACTTGATTTCCATCTTAGGTGTTGGAATGTTTACAGAAAAGAAAAAACATACAAGCAGACAGTGAGAACCTGAGATTCTCAGTAGGTAACCTCGAACCATCACTCTTACAGTGTCATCATAAACATTCCAGCCGCTTCGATTTCTCATGAAAACATGAGCACATATACGCAAACAGTGGTTCAATTTTAAGTTGAAACATACTTCCCGAAGCAGGTTATATTTTAACAATCACTTGGCATATTATATGATAGACATAGAAACACAAATAGTGTAGTATATTTCAATAAGAATCATAATGACATTAAGACATAATGAGTTAATTAGAGATGCATATATAGGTTGTAACGTCCGAAAAATTATATCGTTAATAACTGAGTTGTTCAGTTTTTATCAAATAAGTGAGTTTAATCAGAAATTCAATTAATCATCGACTTAAAGTCAATTAAGTGTGATTTAAGAAGATTAGCCTTGATGGAATTAGATTAGGAACATAGGAAACCTCACAGAGATTTTCAAACTAGTTTATCGATTTAAGAGAAATAGGTAAAATTTCAGTATTTTAAATTGTCAGAATTGGACCAATAGAAATTTTTCTATGAGTGCCCTAGGATTTATGGCTAGGATTTAGCCAAACTACCCCCTCATGTGGCGCCTTGATTAGCCATTGAGGGAGGGAAGCTAAGCAAAATTGGATGATGAAGTGAAATCCACCAATCATCATGCATCTTGCTTCTAAAAATCTCCACCTTTTCTTTCCTTCTCTTTTGTAAAAATTCAGGCACCCCACTTGCTGAAACTCCTCTCATTTCTCTTCTCTTCACTCTCATCTTCACTCTATTTCCATCCTTTCTTCAAGTCTCATCATAAGTTGTTTCCATCAAAGCCACTAAATTAACTCAAATTCAACTAGACAAGGTAGGAATCCTACTTCTCTTCTTATTTTCCTTGGTTTGGATTTGTGTGTGGGTATTGTATACTTTGTGCTATTGATAATATGTGGAGTGATGATGATGTTTTATGGCTGATTTTGCATATATATTGTGATTGGAAATAGAATTGGTATGAAATAACTTGAAGAAAAGAGAAAACTCAAGAAGCTAGTAGGGTTTTTCCTCGGCAATCCATACAGCGGAGTGTACAGCTTTGCCTACAACTGTTTAAACTCCATGAATCTATTTTTATATGAAACTAGACATTCAGAGATTTCCACACATATATAATATAAGGCCATTGGATTAGTAAAGAGGAAGTTATGAATTTTTGAAATTTGACCTGGAAATCAAGACTTTCATCCAAACAGTATGAGTTGAGAATAGTGTAACTCACCCTATACAACTTCAAATTAAGTGAAACCAACTTTGTTAGAAGCTTACACATAGGAGAATATCCCATAAAAATTTTTGAATTTGATAAGGTCCCATTTGTTCTCAGTGAGTTGAGAAAGTTGCCCTATGTCCAATTTGGGTTAGAGTAGGGTAGTCCAATAGGGTCAAGTTTCAGACCTTATATCTCAAATTATACTCATTCAAATGATATGAAACTTAATTATTTTGAAATCTTGTTCTGTTAGCTTTACATGGATATAAATTTCGCATGATTTCACCATGATTTCTATTTTTAGTGAATTTTCCCTCATAAGAGTTCAATTCTGGCTAGAAGAAAGACAAGTTTAGGACAAGACACAAACAACTTGAGTTAATGTCGGAAGTCGGGATTTAGCAAATAGAAAGCTAGATCGGTATACTTAAAATCGAACTCTAAACTTAGTAACTAAGGGACTAGGTCGGGAATACTTGAGTTGAAGTCGGGACTCAGTAGAACAGAAAACGAGGTTGGGAATATTTAAGGTTGAACTCGGAAGGATATACTTAAGATTGAACTTGGCGGGGTTTACTTAATGATTGAACTCGGACTTAGTGAATAGGAATCCATATCGCGTATGTTTAAGGCTAAACTCGGAACTTAGTAGAGAGAGCTAGATTGGGTATATTTGATATTGAACTCCGAACTTAGTAAATAGGAAGCTCGGAATTTAGGAAACACGCTTATCAAGGTCTCAGAAGACCAATGGTGGGGTAAGGATGGAGATCAAATGCAACCCCGAAAGTCGGAAATTATATAATCTCGAGAGACCAAATATAATGTAGAGAAGTTGGAACTTGTATAAGATCGGAACTCGGAATCCATTAAATATTGGAAGTCGAACTCGGGAACCTTAATAGAAATTAAAAGCTTGCAAGATAGATTGATACTTATGATTCTAAATCTTGCACCTATCAATATTGTTATATTCTTGGTATGAATATGATGTTTTGTATTGAGTTTACTGTTTGATTAAAATGTTCTGGTTGTCTGGCACTATTCATGGAAAAGCGGACATGATCCGTTATGCTGTTGAGATTTCGGCAGAAAATACAATTAATGTGAATTTGTAAGTTATGCATGCATTGGTCAAAGTGTTAGACAAGCAATGCTAACCTATAAGCATGAGAAAGGATTTTCATGTGACTTGGGCCAGTCCCTAAACAAAGTTAAGGGGAATAGATTAGTGGGGAAGTCGGGGAAAGCAAACCCAGCGACCCTGTATAGGAACGAGCTCGATCCTTAAAAGCGGACTATTACCCAGGAGTCTTATGGCCAATATACTCCCAGGGGATCAAGTATAGAAAATATAAGTTAAGATCAAGTGCAACATTTTTCATGCATATCCATAATTTTAGTTTTTATGCATTGATTTAAAATTGCACCATTAGATGTTATATACATATTATTGCTCACTTTATAGCTGTCACTTAGTTATGTCAGTACACAGATCGGGTTGCTTATTTTCTATTTAAGTTCCTTTATTTCCTTAAGTAAAATAAACCTATGTTTTGGGCTACGATTTACATAACTAATTGAGTAGAGAGTAGGAACTCCTGGGGAGGTAACATTTTCTCCTAATTTACCAAAAATCCAAAACACCTGAGAATGATAGCAAGGATAGATATGCATAGATTTAGGAATTCTTACTGAGAAATCTTTATTTCTCATCCTATTATATACTCCCGCACACGGTAACCTGCATCCTGTTCATTGAGTTTCCAGAGCTCCACATCCATCTCGATCCGTTCATAGATTCCATGTACATATCTGGTAGATGCCAGTTTCGTCTTTACTTCTTTTTTCCGGAGGGATTTTGCTGTACCTCTTATGCACCTGCTTTTTGACCCTGCCGTCCCTTACATCGCCATCCCTCTCCACGTGGCTCATCCCTTTCCACTCCACCCATAGTAGCAACACCAGCCATGGCCCTGCCAGTCGATCCCCTCTGTCTCTATGTCTGAGGAGGATCCGTCAGAGGCAGTGAGCTCGTCGTCCTTATCTTCTGCCCTGAGTATATACTATACCCCTGCTGACGCTGGTATAACGAATGGATTCCTTTCTTCGGAGTCCATCTAGAGTACCCGCCATAGCAGCAGTAGATGTACAGGATGACCCTCTTTTGGCAGTTGGGTCATAGGCATATGGGTAGGAGTTAGTAGTTGTGTATGAAATGTCCCATGGGGACCAGTAGGGGGATGTTCATATTGTCAGGCTGATTTATGTTGTGTTAGCGGCCTCATTTCTTTTACCCTGTATTGTATTGTATTTCTTTTGATAACCTTGAAAACAAAGGTATAAGCATGTACATATGTATATATGATGCAGTTTGTTTATTTCGCAATTCTGTTTGTGTTACTTTATTTCCGATACAATAATTGTTTAGTGTATATCTCACTACCAAATCGAAATTGATTAAAATGAATAGTAAACTCTTAGAGCACCCCACGTAATAACTTATCAGGTAATATATTATGACTTAAGCATAGTATTTTGACTGGTAAGGTGTTATATTTTGGTATCAAAGCAGTTCGTCCTAATAAAGGCCTGAGAATTGGACTGACTATGCTCCGTATATGCTCTGTGTTCTTTAGACATTATCATGCACTGAGTCTTGTCCATAGGGATAGGACGCATGTGAGAGGGTTGCCTAACCGTATGCTATTATTTACTAGCACATCGAACTTAGTAATGAGCTCGATCAACTCAATTACTCTTGTTTTGTGTGTTCAGAACTTAATGGCTTCCGAAAGGCGAGGTAGGCCACGAATGAATCCAGTCCAGGAGGAACCTACTGAGTTCTTGGACACCATACGAGAAATGGCGCATGCTATGCGCGAACAGGTAGGGGCAGCAGCACAAATGATGGGCCAATTAGGAAGGCAGCCAGAGGTAGGTCTTAAAGGGAATCATAATGGCCTTGGAGTGGATCTAGAATACCTCAAATTTACTGAATTCAGAAAGGCCAACCCACCCAGCTTCGGGGGAGCCTTTAACCCAGATAAGGGGAATGAGTGGATTAAAGCTATGGAGAAGGTTTTCTCCTTATTGGATTGCATAGATCGCTAGAAAGTGACTTTTGCCACCTATATGCTGGAAGCAGATATGGAGTTTTGGTGGAATGGGGCACGCCGGTTATTAGAGGGATCTCAAATAGACATTACTTGGGACGTATTTAGAGAGGGTTTCTATCAAAAGTACTTCCCTGCATCTGTCCGCAATGCTAAGGAGTTGGAGTTCATGCATCTCCGTCAATGGAATAGTAGTGTATCAGAATACATTGCTAAATTTGAGGAGTTGTGTAAATTCTCCACTATTTATCAAAGGAACCCCAACGAAGCCTAGAAATGCATGAAGTTTGAAGGTGGGCTGAGAGAAGACATCCTTACCACTATAGGACCAATGGAAATAAGCGATTTCCCTACTTTGGTGAACAAGTGTCATCTAATGGAGGATTGTAACAAAAAGTTGGTTGCTGCTAGGTCAACTGGCAGTAACTTTAAGAAAAGGTTAGCTCCGCAAGGCCTAAGGTTTAAGCGCAACTTTCAGCAGTAAAGGAAGTTTCAGCTTGTGTATAGTAAAGGTAAGCAACCTCAGAGGCCTTTTGGGAACTAGACATGCAGCCAGTGCGGCCAGAATCATGGCAACTGCCCCTGCTTAGCGGGTCAATATGTTTGTTTTGGATGTGGCAAGTCAGGCCACAAGATTTATGAATGCCCTACTAGATATCCTCAGACGACTCCCCGGCCACAATGCCGGGGAAGAGTTTTCACTATGGATACACAGGAGGCCAGCAAATCGAAAGACTTGATTCAAGATACTTGTGAAGTAAATGGTAAGACCTTAAATGTTTTATACGATTCAGGTGCATCTTACTCTTTTATCTCTCATGATTGCATGTTAGCCTTGCAATTACCTATTTCTGAATTACCCTATGACTTGCTAGTTTCTACTCCTATAAGTGAGCCTGTTAAGACCAATCATTTTTGTATGAATGTCCCCTGTCGGATAGGAGGTCAAGTTTTTTTGGCCAATTTAATTTGTCTTCCCTTGTCCGGACTTGATATTATTTTGGGTATGGACTGGCTCTCTATCAACTAAACCCTGTTAAATTGCTCTGATAAATCCATTGTGCTTCCCTCTGTTACATCTTCTGAATTAATAATCCCAGTAAACCTTTATTTAAGCTCCTTAGCAGTACATCACTGTGAGAATGGAAGTCAAGGGTATATTTTCTTATCAACCAGTGTAGCAGAGGTTGATCAGAAGTTAAATAATATTCTAGTTGTTAGGGAATATCCCGATGTGTTCCCTGAAGATATTCCTTATTTTCCTCCTAAGAGAGAAATTGAATTCGCCATTGAATTGGTACTGGGAGCAGGACCAACATCTATAGCGCCATATCGAATGTCACCCTTGGAGCTGACCGAACTTAAGAAGCAGATTGAGGAGCTCTTGGAAAAGAAATTTATTAGGCCAAGGGGCTCACCATGGGGAGCCCCAATCCTGTTAGTTAAGAAGAAGGACGGAGGCATGCAACTATGTGTGGATTATAGGCAGTTGAATAAGGCGACAATTAAGAATAAGTATCTATTGCCAAGGATCGATGACCTCATGGATCAACTGCAAGGGGCAACTGTATTCTCCAAGATTGATTTACGGTCTGCGTATCACCAGATTCGGGTTCGAAAAGAGGATAGTCCGAAGATAGCATTTTGGACTCGTTACGGACATTATGAATACATTGTGATGTCCTTCGGGTTGACGAATGCATCGACAATATTCATGGATTACATGAGTCGGACATTCCGTCCATATCTTGACAAATTTGTGGTGGTATTCATTGATGACATAGTTGTTTACTCAAAAATGGAGTAGGAGCACGCAGAACATTTGCGATTGGTTCTGCAAGTTCTAAGAGAGAAGAAACTTTATGCCAAGCTATCCAAATGTGAATTTTGGATGAGAGAAGTAAAATTTCTTAGCCATGTGGTATCCCATGGGGGAATTTCAGTAGACCCCAGTAAGGTAGAAGCAGTATTAAACTGGGAACGGCCGACGACAGTTACGGAAGTTAGGAGCTTCTTAGGGTTAGCAAGATACTATAGGAGATTTGTTAAGAACTTCTCTCAAATGGCCCTTCCCTTAACAAAGTTAACCAGGAAGAATGCCCCATTTGAATGGACACCCGAGTGCGAGCAGAGTTTCCAAGAATTAAAAGAAAAGTTGACGACAGCTCCAGTACTTACTCTACCTAATCCTCATGGACCGTTCGAAGTCTACTGTGATGCTTCTAAGAAAGGATTAGGGTGCGTGTTAATGCAGAATAGGAACATCGTCGCGTATGCTTCTAGGCAATTGAAAACTCACAAAAGAAATTATCCAACGCATGACCTAGAGTTAGCAGCAGTAGTGTTCGCTCTGAGGATATGGAGGCATCACCTCTATGGAGTAAAGTTTGAAGTATTTTCTGATCACAAAAGCTTGAAATACCTTTTTGATCAGAAGGAATTGAACATGAGGCAGCGAAGAGAGATGGAATTTCTTAAAGATTACGAATTTGAGCTAAAGTACCACCCTGGCAAAGCAAACGTGGTGGCAAATGCCCTGAGTAGGAAATCTTTAACTATAGCATGGATGATAATCAAGGAGACGGAACTCACAGAGAGTTTCCGAGATCACAATTTGGGAATCTCTATGACCCCCAATGCCATTCAGTTAAACCAACTTAAGATAACTAGTAAGTTCAAGGACCAAATCTAGTAAGCACAACAAAGAAATGATGACTTCCAGCATACAGTGCAACTAGTGCAATCTGGCAAGCTAACAAGATTTACTCGGGATATAGAAGGAATATGGCGATATCAAGGGAGAATATGCGTACCTGAGGAGGATAACCTCAGAAAGAAGATCTTGGAAGAAGCCCATAAGAGCGAGTTTACTGTACACCCTAGCATTAACAAAATGTACCAAGACCTCAAGAAGATGTTTTGGTGGCCAGGCCTTAAGACAGATATGGCAAGTTTCGTGAATAAATGTTTGACCTGCCAGAAAGTAAAAATAGAGCATCAGAAACCAATAGGGTCATTACAACCCTTAGAGATTCCGGAATGAAAGTGGGACAGCATTTCTATGGATTTCGTGATAGGCTTACCAAGAACACCCTCAGGATATGATGCTATATGAGTCATAGTGGATAGGCTAACTAAGTCCGCTCACTTTTTGCCCATTCGAGCGAATTACCCTCTAGAGAAGCTAGCTCAATTGTACATTCAAGAAGTGGTACGGCTACATGATATTCCTTCGATAATCATTTCAGACCGAGATCCAAGGTTCACTTTACAGTTTTGGGGAGCACTCCAGAAAGCGTTCAGTACTAAGCTATGCTTAAGTACTGTGTACCATCCGCAAACAGATAGTCAAACCAAGCGAACTATTCAAACTTTGGAAGATATGTTGTGAGCATACATTCTGGAACAGCGCGGGAGTTAGGATCGATACTTACCATTAGCCGAGTTTGCGTACAACAATAGTTACCATGCTAGCATTGACATGGCTTCGTACAAAGCTTTATACGGACGGAAGTGTCAATCTCCTCTGTGTTAGTATGAATTAGGAGAACAGAGTCTGTTGGGACTGGAATTAGTCAGGCAAACTATAGAGCAAATTAAAAGGATCCGTAGCAAGATACTTGCAGCTCAGAGCTGCTAGAAGAGCTACGCGAACATCAGGAGAAAGCCATTGGAGTTCCAAGAAGGAGACCATGTGTTTCTGAAGATCACACCCATAACTGGAGTAGGTAAAGCCATTAAAGTCAAAAAGCTAAGCCCTCGCTTTATAGGTCATTTTCAAATTTTGAAGCGAATTGGGCCAATAGCATATCGAGTTGCTTTACCTCCACATCTGTCAAATCTTCATGATGTGTTCCATGTTTCTCAACTCAGAAAATACCAACTTGACCCTACTCATTTCTTGGAACCTGAATCCGTCCAGTTAAGGGATGATTTGACTTTTCATGTACCCCTAGCATGGAGAGTAGACAGGAGCATCAAACACCTCCGGAACAAAGCCGTACAGTTAGTGAAGATAGCATTGGGACATGAAGACTCAGCAGACTGTACATGGGAGCTGGAGTCTGATATGAGGCAGGAGTATCCTGAATTATTCTCAAGTACTAAATTTTGAGGACAAAATTTTTTTTAGGAGGGTAGTAATGTAACATCCGAAAAATTATATCGTTAATAACTCAATTGTTCGATTTTTATCGAATAAGTGAGTTTAATCGGAAATTCAATTAAGCATCAACTTAAAGTCAATTAAGTGTGATTTAAGAAGATTAGGCTTGATGGAATTAGATTAGGAACATAGGAAACCTCACAGAGATTTTCAAACCGGTTTACCGATTTAAGAGAAATTGGTAAGATTTCGGTATTTTAAATTGTCGGAACTGGACCAATAGAAATTTTTCTATGAGTGCCCTAGGATTAATGGCTAGGATTTAGCCAAACTACCCCCTCATGTGGCACCTTGATCAGCCATTGAGGGAGGGAAGCTAAGCAAAATTGGATGATGAAGTGAAATCCACTAATCATCATGCATCTTTCTTCTAAAAATATCCACCTTTTCTTTCCTTCTCTTTTGTAAAAATTCGGGCACCCTACTTGCTAAAACTCCTCTCATTTCTCTTCTCCTCACTCTCACCTTCACTCCATTTCCATCCTTTCTTCAAGTCCCATCACAAGTTGTTTCCATCAAAGCCACTAAATCAACTCAAATTCAACTAGACAAGGTAGGAATCCTATTTCTCTTCTTATTTTCCTTGGTTTGGATTTGTGTGTGGGTATTGTATTCTTTGTGCTATTGATAATATGTGAAGTGATGATGATGTTTTATGGCTGATTTTGCATGTGTGTTGTGATTGGAAATAGAATTGGTATGAAATAACTTGAAGAAAAGAGAAAACTCAAGAAGCTAGTAGGGTTTTTCCTCGGCGGTCCGTACGGTGGAGTGTACAGCTCTGCCTATAGTCATTTAAACTCCATGAATCTATTTTTATATAAAACTAGACATTCAGGGCTTTTCATACATATATAATATAAGGCCATTGGATTAGTAAAGAGGAAGTTATGAATTTTTGAAGTTTGACTTGGAAATCAAGACTTTCATCCAAATAGTATGAGTTGAGAAGGGTGTAACTCACCCTACACAACTCCAAATTAAGTGAAACTAACTTTGTCAGAAAGC
The DNA here is from genome assembly GCA_031439585.1 of Pterocarpus macrocarpus. Lineage (NCBI taxonomy): Eukaryota > Viridiplantae > Streptophyta > Magnoliopsida > Fabales > Fabaceae > Pterocarpus > Pterocarpus macrocarpus. Next base: position 26,955,821 of record CM062513.1, on the reverse strand, counting down.
TTACACATATGAGAATGTCCCATAAAAATTTTCGAATTTGATAAGGTCCCGTTTGTTCCTAGTGAGTCGAGAAATTTGTCCTATGTCCAATCCGGGTTAGAATAGGGTAGTCTAGTAAGGTTAAGTTTCAGAGTTTATATCTCAAATTATACTCATTTAAATGATATGAAACTTAATTCTTTTGAAAGCTTATTCTGTTAGCTTTACATGGATATAAATTTTGCATAATTTCACCCAAATTTCTATTTTTAGTGAATTTTCCCTCACAAGAATGCAATTCTGGCTAGAAGAAGGACAAGTTTAGAACAAGACACAAACAATTTGAGTTAATGTCGGAAGTCAGGATTTAGCAAATAGAAAGCTAGATTGGTATACTTAAAATCGAACTCTAAACTTAGTAAATAAGGACTAGGTCGAGAATACTTGAGTTGAAGTTAGGACTCAGTAGAACAGAAAACTAGGTCGGGAATATTTAAGGCTGAACTCGGAAGGGTATACTTAAGATTGAACTTGGAGGGTTTTACTTAATGCTTGAACTCGGACTTAGTGAATAGGAATCTATATCAGGTATGTTTAAGGCTAAACTCAGAACCTAGTAGAGAGAGTTAGATCGAGTATATTTGATATTGAACTTGGGACTTAGTAAATAGGAAGCTCATAATCTAGGAAACACGCTTATCAAGGTCTCAGAAGACCAATGGTGGGTAAGGATGGAGATCAGACACAACCCTAGAAGTTGGGAATTATATAATCTCGGGAGACCAAATATAATATAGAGAAGTCGGAACTTGTATAAGATCGGAACTTAGAACCTATTAAATATTGGAAGTCAAACTCGGGAACCTTAATAGAAATTAAAAGCTTGCAAGATAGATTGATACTTATGATTCTAAATCTTGCACCTATCAATATTGTTATATTCTTGGTAAGAATATGATGTTTTGTATAGAGTTTACTATTTGATTAAAATGTTCTGGTTGTCTGGCACTATTCATGAGGAAGCGGACATAATCCATTATGCTGCTGAGATTTCGGCAGAAAATGCAATTAATGTGAATTTACAAGTTATGCATGCATTGGTCAAAGTGTTGACAAGCAATGCTACCCTATAAGCATGAGAAAGGATTTCCATGTGACTTGGGCTAGCCCTTGAACAAAGTTAAGGGGAATAGATCAGTTGGGAAATCGGGGAAAGCAAACCCGGTGACCCTGTATAGGAACGAACTAGATCCTGAAAAGTGGACTATTACCCAAGAGTCTTATGGCCAATATACTCCCAAGGGACCAAGTATGGAAAATATGAGTTAAGATCAAGTGCATCATTTTTCATGCATATCCATAATTTTAGTTTTTATGCATTGATTTAAAATTGCACCATTGGATGTTATATACATATTATTGATCACTTTATAGCTGTCACTTATTTATGTCAGTACACAGATCGGGTTGGTTATTTTCTATTTAAGTTCCTTTATTTCGTAAAGTAAAACAAACCTGTGTTTCGGACTACGATTTACATAACTAATTAAGTAGAGAGTAGGAACTCTTGGTGAGGTAACATTTTTTCCTAATTTACCAAAAATCCGAAACACCTGAGAATGATAGCAATGATAGATATGCATAGATTTAGGAATTCTTACTGAGAAATCTTTATTTCTCACTCTATTATATACTCCCACATCATTCTCAAATCATGGAGAACGCGGCAACCTGCATCTTGTTCATTGAGTTTCCAGAGCTCCACATTCATCTCGATTCGTTTATAGATTCCATGTACATATCTGATAGATGCCAGTTTCATCTTTACTTCTTTTTTTCTGGAGAGATTTTGCTGTACCTCTTATGCACCCGCTTTTTGACCCTGCCGTCCCTTACATCGCCATCCCTCTTCACATGGCTCATCCCTTTCCACCTCTACCTGCAACAGCAGCATCAGCTATGGCCCCGCCAGTCGCACCACTGCAACCGATCCCCTCTATCTCTATGTCTGAGGAGGATCCGTCGGAGGCAGCAAGCTCATTGTCCTCATCTTTTGCCCCGAGTATAGACTATACCCCTACTGACGCCGGTATGGCGAATGGATTCCTTTCTTCGGAGTCCATCTAGAGTACCCGCTGTAGCAGCAGTAGATGTATAGGATGACCCTCTTTTGGCACTTAGGTCATAGGCATACGGGTAGGAGTTAGTAGTTGTACATGAAATGTCCCATGGCGACTAGTAGGGGGATGTTCATATTGTTAAGCCGATTAATTTTGTGTTAGCGGCCTCATTTCTTTTACCCTGTACTGTGTTGTATTTCTTTTGATAATCTTGAAAACAAAGGTATAAGCATGTACATATGTATATATGATGCAGTTTGTTTATTTCGCAATTCTGTTTATGTTACTTTATTTCCAATACAATGATTGTTTAGTGTATATCTCGCTGCCAAACTGAAATTGATTAAAATGAATAGTTAACTCTTAGAGCACCCCACGTAATAACTTATCAGGTAATATATTATGACTTAAGCATAGTATTTTGTCTGGTAAGATGTTACGTAGGTGCTTTGTACTTGTCTATATATATGTGCACTTGACTTAATTCATCTCTTTCGGTAACTTGCAACTTGATTTTACTCTTCTGTACTTGGTCCTCCGGAGGTGAATGGCCTCTCTCACCTCGAGTAATAGCCTGCTTTTCAGGTCCAAGCTCGTACCTATATATGAACGACGAGTTTACTTTCCTTGACCTTCACACCAGTCTATTCCTATTAAATTTGGTCGACGGCTGGCCCAAGTCTTAGACAGTACCGCTCTAACCCACGCTAGCTAGGTCTATTCCATGCCTCACGTGGTAGCTTAGCATATCCCTCTTGCAAGTTCTTATTATCTTTCCTTTCCATATCTTATCATGCATGCGGATGCCTTGTGCATTCATGGATATGTCTCACGTTTTATTTCTCATATCATATTCTAATTATGCTTGAATGCATGACGTACATGAATATGACATGTAAATGTAAATATATTCAAAGCATAATCACCCATAGTATAAGTTCTCATAACTTCATAAACTTGTGCCGAAAATTTGGCAGCATAACGGATTGAGTCCGCTTCCCCGTGAATAGTGCTAGCTAACTTAATTAACAGAGACCTCATAGGCATATGTCCTCACTTCAATAGTTTAATAAAGGCTTTGATCAAGGAAACTAGCTAAGCCTATGAATTAGAGTTCAAGAGTGTTGCCAATTCTTAAGGTTTCTTATTCTATTTTATGCTCTCTATTCTATGTGATTTTTGTAAATTCTGCCATAATTTCTACTTAATGTATTAAATCCTGAATTTTTGATATGTTGAAGTATTATGTTTATAGTTTTTAATCTCTTTTGTCCCATTTAGTTTTGATAAATATAACTCAACTTATTGGAGATTTACCTCGGCCTGCCTTGCAGCTGGTCAGATTTATACACTCAAAAATAAAATTCACTAAAAATAGAAATATGGTTGGAATCATACGAAAATTATATCATATTAAAGTTAACAGAACTAATTTCATTTCCAATAAGTTTCATCTCATTTGCATAAGCAAAGCTCAAGTTATAAGCTCTTGAAGTTGACTAATATAGACTGCCCTGTTCTAGCCCGGGTTGGACTTAGGGCGAATTTATTGAACTACTAGGACCAATTAGATGGAATATAGTTCTGAAATTTTTATGGCATATTATTCTATGTCTTAAATTTCTAAAAAAAATTGGTTTCACTCAATTTGAAGGAGTATGGGGCAAGATATGCCCCTTGAAATCTAGTCTGCTCAGAATCAGGGTCAGAATCCTAGGGTAAACTTAAAAAATTCATATCTCTCTCAATACTAATCCAATGAGCTTATAATTTATATTGTTGGAAAGCTCTAGATGTCTAGTTTCACATAAAATTAATTTCATCCACTTTCTTTGGCTGTAGATTGAGCCGTACACTCCGCCGGTACAAACGCCATAGGATTTTCTCACAAAAATAGATTCTGCTTAGCTCCTTTTTGAGTTTTTGATAAATTCCTCAACTTAAACTAAATTTCTTCATTTCAATTCACAAGAAAAACATCATAACACAAGCATACAAGCATGGAACAGCATAGCATAAGGAGCACACAACAGCTATATAGTCATACAACACAACAAATAACTAAGGATTTGAGCTACCTATCTTAAAATCCTTGAAACTATGGAAGCAAGGAGGTCAAGAACCAACTCCTAGCCTTCTTCCTCCACCATGGTAGTAGCTCACATAAGTGTGGGGAGCCTCCACTTGATGTTTAATGATGAAATTGTTAGAGGGGTTTTGTAGAGAATGAGATGAGGATCAATTTTCATAAAGGAGTTAGTAGATTTGAGGCCAAGAAGACCTCCAATCTTGAGCTTGAAGCTCTTGGTTATGGAGGTGAGAGAAAGAAAAGGAAGAAGGAGATGATGAGGCTGCAGAAATGAGAGAGAGAAGGGTGATATTTCTAAAGAGAAAAAGGAGAGAAATGATAGCTTAGTAATTAAGTTGGTGTGGCTTGATTGGCAAGCTTTGGTGGTGGAGAATTGGCCAAGTTACCCCTCATCTTGGGCTGCAATGTGGCACCATTTATAATGGTGGAGGTGGCTGAATTTTTAGCCAACCATCTTAAGATTTGCAGTATAAAATTCTACTGATTCGATCCTTACGGTGTAAAATACCGAATCTTTATTGATTTACTTCAAATCGGCAAAACATTTCTAAATAACTTTGTGAAATTTTCTACATCTCCATTCTAATTATTTTTAAGTCTAATATCTTTAATTAACACCTAATTAACTTCTAATCAACCTTTAATTAATTTCTAATTAACCTTGCTTAGTCAGCAAAATTAAATAAATTGATTAATAGTGTAAATTAAATGTTCTGTAAATTCGGAGTTTTTCTGTTTTCTGTTTTCCATAACTAATGGCATTTCCAAAATTTTGAGCAAGTCCAGGGACACCCCACGTCATTTCACACCAGATTGCCTCCATGGCCCAATTGGCAGAGATTTAAACTTCTACGATTTCACCACATGATTTTACTTTGTTTAAAATTCCATACTGCTAATTCTATATATGTGGGGACATAAAAGTCATTTCATGAAGAAATCTAGGGTTATTGTGGGAATAAGTCTTTGGGGTCAAAATATAATTTCTAAAAATTCTGGGCATCACTACAATTAACAAAAGTTTACAGGGGCACTTTTGTTATTTCTTAATTTTTAACATATGGCAATGCCATATTTTCAATAGCAGTGTTACACTACCCTATAATTTTGAGTGTGAAGATCATTATAATATAACGCTGCCTGAGAAATTCTCACACTGCCTAAAAGAAATAATTCAAAGTTTCCATTACATTCTGTTTACAAAAGTGGGGATGTTACAGTAACTAACCTTATGCTAGTTTAGCCACCTATGTTTTACCACTTGAAGAAAGTCATCCAAATTTACAGATTTCTTATAAGAAAATGATCCCATTCCTATACCTCCATGGAGATCACACTACCATAAAGGATAAAGAACACCATAAGTTTTTCTTATTAGCCTGAAACTCACCCAAAACCTTAAACTTTTCATAATTTTTTCTGATCATCAAATTTAAATCCTTAAACTTATATATCTATACTTATTTAGTAATAACGAAAGTAATGGATAGTTTTGGTGTACAATTTGTTACTTTTATTTTTTTTCATATTATAATAATATATATAATTATTATATATTTATTATTATTACTTATTCATTTAACTAGTTAAAGAAACTAAAATGTAAAGTAATTAATATCCTATTAATTATGTAAATATTTAAAGATGAACATGATAGATATTAATTTTTTATTAATCATCTAAATAAAATTTAAAGATAAAAACATATAGTCATTTAAATATTTTTTTATTAGCTAATAATCATATATATCTTCAAGTGTTTCTTAACTTTTCATTATATAATTTATTTCAAATATTTTTTTTACTTTTATTTATTATTATTTTAATGAACAGTATAAAAATGAAATCGTTCATGCCTAGTCCCTAGTCTAGGCATGTTGCATCTTCATCATTGGTAAAACTCCTTTAAGGATAAAAAGAACTTGTATGTGTGCTTGCAATGCTGCTGCTATGGGATTGATTCAACAATTGAGGCTATGATTAGTGGTCAACAAAATCCTATCTGCTCTTAATTTAAACTTGCTGTCTTTTGTATGAAATTAAAATGTGCATGATGCTTGTTATATTTGGAGCATAAGAACATGAATTCACAATGTAGTAATGTCACGACCCACCTCGGAGTCATGACCTGTGCTAGGGGTAGTAAACCTCTAGCAAGCCTACTATGACTATTCTATGGAAAATGAACAGAACCTCCCCTATTTTTCTAGCTTCCCTGTATAAGCCAAACGCATTCCAAATCAGCAATCAACAAATACAAATTGAGGCTCTTAGAGCACTTTCTAGTAATTCATATATATATATACACACATTTATTCTTGTTATTTACATCCCATTCACTAAATAAAACAAATTCCCAAAAAACCCATAAGCCCTATATACATATCTTATAAAAATAAATTATCAGGTCGCAACATCCTACCTATGGATTATGGAGCAACTCTAAGAAGTTGGAGGAACCAAGTTAGATGCTGGGCCGGAGGCTGAAATGGGAAAGAAAAGGAAGGAGTGAGTCCAACTGACTCAGTGAAGGGCAATACAACTATAACATATTAGGACAAGCTCTAGAAGAAAAGTAAGCTATCCATAATAAAGCATTAATATCACAAACTAAGCATAACTAAGGAATCATCATTTTAAATAATATGTAAGTAAAAGGAATCAACATTAGAAACTATGCATATATATAAAGAATTTGCATTATTTTCATAACTTTAAAACATATTTCTCAAATATGAATACCAAAGCAGGGAGGCTTCCAATTCTGATAAACTTCCAAATGAGGGTTAGCCCTTTCAGATTAGATCTAAGTCAGCGGCATGCGTAGGTCTTACACATACACACCCTAAGCTAGCAACACCTCTCCTAGTTGGGTTCGCACCAAGGCTAGTGTTAGCAACTGCTAGCTACCATTTGACTGAGAATCCTCCCACAAAGTATATAGAAACCAAGGTAATGGATATTAATAAAAATTAAAATAACAAATATCAAATCAATTTCTGAAGAACAAAAGTATTCATCCAAGTTCAAAAATCCAAAATATAATTTATTCAACAAATCTATTTAGTAATCCAAACAAAATATTAGAGCTTGTACTTCCATTTATGCAATACGTAGTATCTTCTAAAAAGCTTTTAGAACCTTCAATAATTGTATACTAGTAAAATTTCCTCAAAACCAGAACAACAACCCACGAATTGATAGATATACTAAACTATATGATAATCATATCATTAGTCAAAATATCATGATAAACTAAATATATAACAACAGGTGGTCAATATATACTAAAATAGACTAGTATTAATTGCAAAAAAATAACCACATGCCATAGAGGTATTGTCCACTCACAAAATATCAGGGAGCATTCTATCTACGTCTTTGGGCTGCTAAACTTGCGAGTTGATCTCCTGGGGGATCTGAAATTATACATAACTAATTATTCTCAACTTAAACATGACTTGGTTTAAAATCTAATCTCCACCCTCCAAGTCTAACCTCTTCAATAGAATTTAATCAAAAGCCACTACCATATTCTTCCTATTAACTCCTTTATTACTAGAGATTTTAAATAACTCTCTTGGCAAACCAAAATTTAAAATTCTAACTATTAATCCACTCACTATACTCCACCCCCAAAAATTAACTTTATAATTCAGGACTTAATTTCACATAGATTGTCTAATTTTTCCAGTACCAAAAGAGGATTAACTTATGTCTATTAATTCCACAAAGAGAGTAAACCAATATAAAGAGAGGGAGTGGCTTACCACTCCAGTAGTGGGTAGTTTGAGGCGTGAAATCAAAGTCCACTTTCGCTGGAAGGTTGAACCGTGGTGGGGAAAGGAGCACATGCAGCAGAGAGAGAAAACTGCAGATAGAAAGCGAGTGAGATACCGAGAAAGCACCAAAGAGGGAGAGACTCCCTAGTGTTGAAGGTAGGGGAGAGATAGGCGGTGAAATAGTAGCTAGTGGATTGATAGAGAATGATGAGATTGAGAGAGCAAGAGAGAAAGACACAAACTTGAGAAGGAGAAAAATGAAAGACATAACAGTGGAAAGTAAAAAAAAAAAATGAAGAAAAGAAAGGAAGAGCCGTAAGAGAAGGCTCTAGATGGGAAAAAGAAGGAGAAGAGGGGTCTAGGATGCACCATATCACTTATGGTACACCACGGTCCTTTTTTTTTCCTTACAAACACTTCTAACAATTTTAATTCTTTTATCACTATATTCCTAAAAGTAATTAAAGGAAATACCCAAAACATAAACTATGAAAATTTTTACAAGTTTCTGGATGCTAACATTTTGTTTTAAACAAGCATTTTATTTTTAAAAGGATATTACAAGTAATATGAAGGAATGATACTATATTTAAATTTGTACATGCAAACTTTTAATGTGTTTATGCACAATAAATTTTTAGACATAATATATTTCAGCTATATATATATATATATATATATATATAGTCCTTGAAATTAAAAATTAGCTATTTAGTCCTTGAAGTTGTAAATCATATATCACTTTAGTCATCGAATAATTTCTTTTTAGGGATTAAGTGATACAAGATTTATAACTTCAAGGATTAAACAGTTAATTTCTTAATTTCAATGACCAAAGTGAAGCATGACTACAACTTCAGGCACTAAAGTGAATCTTTGCTTGTTTTAACTCCTTGAAAGAGCTCAAAAAGAAAAGTAGCCATAAATCTTTAGCATTCAATATTCTCGATTGGAGCCTTCCATATCGGCGGATGTTGCATTTTTTACCCTAGAATTTAGGAACCCAAATGTTAGGAAAAATTATGTAGAAGATGAACAAAAACTTAAATATTATGGTTTCAAGGCATGAAATAAATCGTTGTCTTTAGAGAGATATTCAACCCCACATGTAGTTACTATTAGATTGATGACGATATTCTCCTAGGATATAATAAAATCTCTATAAATTTCTTGATTAGTAATATCAAGAAATTTTCTCACTCTTTTTAAACATAAAGAATAAGATGGAACTTATAAAATTTAATCACTCTCAAACTCACACAATGTATAAAGTAGAAGTAAGTTTTACATTTAACAAAGGGGTTAAATATAATTGTTTTTCAAACACATATGAAACCTCATGTCCATATGTGAACACACGAAAACATGTGTCGCTTCAATTGTAACTTCTTCAAATAATAATTGTTGTCAACTTCAAAAATTTTATTCTATTTTAAATTGTAAAATATATTTCATTCCCCACTATTTTATATGCTTTAAAAATCATACAAATGTATACATAAGAGAATGTATTGGTAGGATTAAACATTCTTATTATTGTAAAAACTTTCAAGGGTTCTAACGAAGTGATAGGTGCTAAGTTTATTAAACCTATGCTTTTTATGTTGGTACTTGAAAATTATACAAATAATTTGTAATCTTCAAATTCGAGATTTATTAATTTAGGAACTATTATGGCCTTGTGCCCATCCTTGTTTTATGAATATTTACGAGCATAAAACCTCTAAAATTCTCGATCATTGGAGCAACACCACTACTATATTCACTTAGGTGGAATCCTTTTGATAATATGATTATCAATCCATTAAGAGGCGTTACTCATCCTCCTAATTATATGTATAGTACTAAATCCTATTTCTTAGTGCTTTAGTTATAAATGATTTGTTTTTACCCATTATACCTAGAAACTAGCATTATACTAGAATAGGGTTGGGTTCCCATCATTTAATAACTGTAGGTTTTAGTCCCATCTTAGTAGTAGCCTAATTTGGCCTCCAATCCATAAATTATTAGGTTAGGACTTTGTTCTGATAGTTGTGCTCTAAAAATAATCAATTCAGTAAACCTACTCTTGTTTGTTTATAGTTGTTATGCCTATAACCTTTGTAACACCTTACCAGACAAAATACTATGCTTAAGTCATAATATATTACCTGATAAGTTATTACGTGGGGTGCTCTAAGAGTTAACTATTCATTTTAATCAATTTCGGTTTGGCAGTGAGATATACGCTAAACAATCATTGTATCGGAAATAAAGTAACATAAATAGAATTGCGAAATAAATAAACTGCATCATATATACATATATACATGCTTATACCTTTGTTTTCAAGGTTATCAAAAGAAATACAATATAGTACCGGGTAACAGAAATGAGGCCGTTGACTTAAAACAAATCGGCCTAACAATATGAACATTCCCCCTACTAGTCCCCATGGGACATTTCATATACAACTACTAACTCCTACCCGTATGCTTATGACCCAACTGCCAAAAGAGGGTCATCTTGTACATCTACTGCTGCTATGGTGGGTACTCTAGATGGACTCTGAAGAAAGGAATCCATTTGCCATACCGGCGTCAGCAGGGGTATAGTCTATACGCGGGGCAGAAGATGAGGACGACGAGCTCGCTGCCTCAGACGGATCCTCCTCAGACATAGAGACAGAGGGGATCGGCTGCGGTGGTGCGGCAAGCGGGCCATGGTCATTCTTTCTTTGCTGGGTGGAGGTGAAAAGGGATGAGCCACGTGGAGAGGGATAGCGATGTAAGGGACGGCAGGGTCAAAAAGAGGGTGCATAAGAGGTACAGCGAAATCTCTCTAGAAAAAGAAGTAAAGATGAAACTGACATCTACCAGATATGTACACGGAATCTATGAACGGATCGAGATGGATGTGGAGCTCTGGAAACTTAATGAACAGGATGCAGGTTGCCGCGTTCTCCATGATCTGAGAATGATGCGGGAGTATATAATAGGGTAAGAAATAAAGATTTCTCAGTAAGAATTCCTAAATCTATGCATATCTATCATCGCTATCATTCTCAGGTGTTTCGGATTTTTGGTAAATTAGGAGAAAATGTTACTTCACCAGGAAGTCCTACTCTCTACTCAATTAGTTATGTAAATCATAGCCCGAAACACAGCTTTGTTTTACTTAAGGAAATAAAGGAAATTAAAAAGAAAATAAGCAACCCGATCTGTGTATCGACATAAATAAGTGACAGTTATAAAGTGAGCAATAATATGTATATAACATCTAATGCTGCAAATTTTAAATCAATGCATAAAAACTGAAATTATGGATATGCATGAAAAATGATGCACTTGGTCTTAACTCATATTTTCCATACTTGGTCCCCTAGGAGTATATTGGCCATAAGACTCCTGGGTAATAGTCCGCTTTTCAGGATCGAGCTTGTTCCTATATAGGATCGCCGGGTTTGCTATTCCCGACTTTCCTACTAATCTATTCCCCTTAACTTTGTTTAGGGGTTGGCCCAAGTCACATGGAAATCTTTTCTCATGCTCATAAGGTAGCATTGCTTGTCTAACACTTTGACCAATGCATGCATAACTTGTAAATTCACATTAATTGCATTTTCTGCCGAAATCTCAGCAGCATAATAGATCATGTCCACTTTCCCATGAATAGTGCCAGACAACAAGAACATTTTAGTCAAATAGTAAACTCAATACAAAACATCATATTCATACCAAGAATATAACAAAATTGATAAGTGGAAGACTTAGAATCCCAAGTATCAATCTATCTTGCAAGCTTTTAATTTCTATTAAGGTTCCCGAGTTCGACTTTCAAGATTTAATGGGTTTCGAGTTCCGAACTTGTACAAGTTCCGACTTCCCTATATTGTGTTCGGTCTCCCGAGATTGTATAATTCCCGACTTCCGGGGTTGTGTTCGATTTCCGACCTTAATATGGTCTTCCAAGACTTATGAATGTTTTCCTACGTCTAGCCTTCCGACTTTAACCATACCTCGTCCTCCCTAATTTTCGAGTTACGACATTACTATGCCTGATTAGTTTCCTATATGCTCAGTCCCGAGTTCAACATCAAATATACCCGATCTAGCTTTCTCTACTAAGTTCCGAGTTAAATCTTAAGTATACCGTTCCAGGTTCATCCTTAAGTGTACCCTTCCGAGTTCAACCTTAAATATTCCCGACCTAATCCCTTATTTACTAAGTTTAGAGTTCAACTTTAAGTGTACCGACCTAGCTCCCTGTTCGCTAAATCCCGACTTCCGACATTAACTCAAATAGTTTGTGTCTTATCCCAGACTTGTCCTACTTCTAGCCAGAATTGCACCCTTATGAGGAAAAATTCACTAAAAATAGAAATCTAAATGAAATCATGCGAAATTTGTATCCATGTAAAGCTAACAGAACAAGCTTTCAAATGAATAAGTTTCATATCATTTGAATGAGTATAATTTGAGATATAAGCTCTGAAACATGACCCTACTGGACTACCCTGTTCTAACCTGGATTGGACACAAGGCAATTTTCTCGACTCACTAGGAATAAACAGGACCTTATCAAATTCGAAAATTTTTATGGGATATTATTCTATGTGTAAGCTTTCTAAAAAAGTTAGTTTCACTTAATTTGGAGTTGTATAGGGTGAGTTACACCTTTCCCAACTCATACTATTTGGATGAAAGTCCTGATTTCCAGGTCAAATTTCAAAAATTCCTAACTTCCTTTTTACCAATCCAATGGCCTTATATTATATATGTATGGAAAGCCCTGAATGTCTAGTTTCATGTAAAAATAGATTCATGGAGTTTAAACAGCTATAGGCAGAGCCGTACACTCTGTCGTATGGACCGCCGAGGAAAAACCCTACTAGCTTCTTGAGTTTTCTCCTTTCTTCAAGTTATTTCATACCAATTCTATTTCTAATCACAACATACATGCAAAATCAGCCATAAAACATCATCATCAATCCACATATTATCAATAGCACAAAGTATACAAGACCCACACACAAATCGAAACCAAGGAAAATAAGAAGAGAAGTAGGATTCCTACCTTTACTAGGTATGATTCTTATTGAATTTGTGGTTGGAGTTGAAGAAATCTTGTTATGGCTTGAAGGTTTGTGGGAGAGAAAGATGATATGAGTTGAGATGATATGAGTTGAGATAATGGAGAAAACAATGAAGAGGGGTCAACTTAGATAGGACCGAAAATGTGCAAGGGTGGAAAAGGAAAAATTTTAAAAACTTCTAAAGCAAGTTACATGTGATTGGTAGATTTGAGTGGGTTATGTAACTTGGTTTGGTAGCCCATTTGGAGGGCTGAGATGGCGCCACTTGCATGGGTAAGTTGGCTAAATCTTGGCCATCCATCCTAGGGTTCTCATAGTATAATTTCTATTGATCCGATTTCGATAGTTTAACTTACCGAAATCTTACCGATTTCTTTTAAATCGGTAAACTGGTTTTTAGAAAAATATTTTGTGAGGTTTCCTATGTTCATACTCCAATTCCATCCAAACTAATCACTTCTAAATCACACTTAATTGTTTTAAGTAAATGCTTAGTCGAAATTCGATTAAACCCACTTATTCGATAAAAATCGAACAACTCGGTTGCTAACAATAAAAGTCTTTGGACATTACATTTACTATCCTCCTAAAAAAAAAAATTGTCCTCAAATTTTAGTACCTGAGAATAATTCAGGATACTAATGCCTCATATCGGACTCCAGCTCCCATATACAGTCTGCTAAGTCTTTGTGTCCCCATGCTACCTTCACTAACTATACAGCTTTGTTCCAAAGGTGTTTGATGCTTCTGTCCACTATCTGTGCTGGGGGTACATGAAAAGTCAAATCATCCCTTAACTGGATTGATTAAGGTTCCAAGAAATGAGTAGGGTCAGGCTGGTATTTTCTGAGTTGAGAAACATGGAACACATTATGAAGATTTGACAGATGTGGAGGTAAAGCGACTTGATACGCCACTGGTCCAATTCGTTTCAAAATTTGAAAAGGACCTATAAAGCTAGGGTTTAGCTTTTTAACTTTAATGACTCTACCTACTCCAGTTGTGAATGTGATCTTTAGAAACACATGGTCTCCTTCTTGAAACTCCAATGGCTTTCTCCTAATGTCTGCGTAGCTCTTCTGGCGGCTTTGAGCTGCAAGTATCATGCTATGGATCCTTTTAATTTGCTCTGTGGTTTGTCTGACTAGTTTTGGTCCCAACAGACTTTATTCTCCTGATTTATACCAACACAGAGGAGATTGACACTTCCGTCCATATAAAGCTTCGTACGGAGCCATGTTAATACTGGCCTGGTAACTGTTGTTGTATGCAAACTCAGCTAGTGGTAAGTATCGATCTCAGCTCTCACTCTGTTCCAGAATGTATGCTCACAGCATATCTTCCAAAGTTTGAATAGTTCGCTTGGTCTGACCATCTGTTTGCGGATGGTACGCAGTACTTAAGCATAGCTTAGTACCAAATGCCTTCTGGAGTGCTCCCCAAAACCGTGAGATAAACCTTGGATCTCGGTCTGAAATGATTGTCGAAGGAATACCATGTAGCCGTATCACTTCTTGAATGTACAATTGAGCTAGCTTCTTTAGAGGGTAATTCACTTGAATGCACAAAAAGTGAGCGGATTTAGTTAGCCTATCCACTATGATCCATATAGCATCATATCCTGAGGGTGTTCTTGGTAAGCCCATCACGAAATCCATAGAAATGCTCTCCCACTTGCATTCCGGAATCTCTAAGGGTTGTAATGACTCTGCTGGTTTCTGATGCTCTATTTTTACCTTCTGGCAGGTCAAACATTTATTCATGAAACTTGCCACAACTGTCTTAAGGCCTGGCCACCAAAACATCTTCTTGAGATCTTGGTACATTTTGTTAATGCCAGGGTGTATAGTAAACTCGCTCTTATGGGCTTCTTCTAAGATCTTCTTTCTGAGGTTATCCTCCTCAGGTACGCATATTCTCCCTTGATATCACCATATTCCTTCTACATCCCAAGTAAATCCTGTCAGCTTGCAAGATTGCACTAGTTGCACTGTATGCTGGAAGTCATCATTTCTTTGTTGTGCTTGCTGGATTTGGTCCTTGAACTCACTGGTTATCTTAAGTTGGTTTAACTGAATGACATTGGGGGTCATAGAGATTCCCAAATTGAGATCTCGGAAACTCTCTATGAGTTCCGTCTCCTTGATTATCATCCATGCCACAGTTGAAGATTTCCTACTTAGGGCATCTGCCACCACGTTTGCTTTGCCAAGGTGGTACTTTAGCTCAAATTCGTAATTTTTAAGAAATTCCATCCACCTTCGCTGCCTCATGTTCAATTCCTTCTGATCAAAAAGGTATTTCAAGCTTTTGTGATCAGAAAATACTTCAAACTTCACTCCATAGAGGTGATGCCTCCATATCCTCAAAGCGAACACTACCACTGCTAACTCTAGGTCATGCATTGGATAATTTCTTTCATCAGTTTTCAATTGCCTGGAAGCATATGCGATGACGTTCCAGCTCTGCATTAACACGCTAATTCTTTCTTAGAAGCATCACAGTAGACTTCAAACGGTCCATGAGGATTAGGTAGAGTAAGTACTAGAGCTGTTGTCAACTTTTCTTTTAATTCTTGGAAACTTTGCTCGCACTCAGGTGTCTATTCAAATGGGGCATTCTTCCTAGTTAACTTTGTTAAGGGAAGGGTCATTTGAGAGAAGTTCTTAACAAATCTCCTGTAGTATCCTGCTAACCCTAAGAAGCTCCTAACTTAGTAGCGTGAATCGCGGTTCCTAGTTTAATACTGCTTCTACCTTACTGGGGTCTACTAAAATTCCCCGATGGGATACCACATGGCCAAGAAATTTTACTTCTCTCATCCAAAATTCACATTTGGATAGCTTGGCATAAAGTTTCTTCTCTCTTAGAACTTGCAGAACCAGTCGCAAATATTCTGCGTGCTCCTGCTCTATTTCTGAGTAAACAAGTATGTCATCAATGAATACCACCACAAATTTGTCAAGGTATGGTCAGAATATCCGATTCATGCAATCCATGAATATTGCTGGTACATTCGTCAACCTGAAGGACATCACAGTGTATTCATAATGCCCATAACGAGTCAGAAACGCCATCTTCGGAATATTTTCTTCTCGAACCCGAATCTGGTGATACCCGGACCGTAAATCAATCTTGGAGAATACAGATGCCCCTTGCAGTTGATCTATGAGGTCATCGATCCTTGGCAATGGATACTTATTCTTAATCGTCACCTTATTCAATTGCCTGTAATCCATACATAGTCGTATGGCTCCGTCCTTCTTCTTAATTAACAGGACTGGGGCTCCCAATGGTGATGCACTTGGCCTAATAAATTTCTTTTCCAAGAGCTCCTCAATCTGCTTCTTAAGTTCGATCAGCTCCAAGGGTGACATTCGGTATGGCGCTATAGATATTGGTCCTGCTCCCGATACCAATTCAATGGCGAATTCAATTTCTCTCTCGGGAAGAAAATCAGGAATATCTTCAGGGAACACATCGAGATATTCCCTAACAACCGGAATATTATTTAACTTCTGATCAACCTCTACTACACCGGTTGATAAGAAAATATACCCTTAACTTCCATTCCTACAGTGGTGTACTGCTAAGGAGCTTAAATAAAGGTTTATTGGATTACTAATTCAGAAGATGAAATAGAGGGAAGCACAATGGATTTATCAGAGCAATTTAACAGGGCCTAGTTGGCAGAGAGCCATTCCATACCCAGAATAATATCAAGTCCGAACAAAGAAAGACAAATTAAAGTGGCTGAAAAAGCTCGACCTCCTATCCGACAGGGGACATTCATACAAATATGATTGGTCTTAACGGGTTCACTTGTAGGAATAGAAACTAGCAAGTCATATGGTAATTTAGAAATAGGTAATTGCAAGGCTGACATGCAATCATGAGAGATGAAAGAGTGACATGCACTTGAATCATATAAAGCTGTTAAGGTCTTACCATTTACTTCACAGGTATCTTGAATCAAGTCTTCCGATTTGCTGGCCTCCTATGCATCCATAGTGAAAACTCTTCCTTGGCGTTATGGCCTGGGAGTCGTTTGAGGATTTCTGGTAGGGCATTCATAGATCTTATGGTCTGGCTTGCCACATCCAAAACGAACATATTGACCCGCTAAACAGGGGTGGTTGCCGTGATTTCGGCCGCATTGGCTACATGTCTGGTTCCCAAAAGGCCTCTAAGGTTGCTTGCCTTTACTATACACAGGCTGAAACTTTCTTTGCTGCTGAAAGTTGGGCTTGAACTTTGGGCCTTGCAGAGCTAACCTTTTCTTAAAATTACTGCCGATTGACCTAGCAGCAACTAATTTTTTGTTATAATCCTCCACTAGATGACACTTGTTCACCAAAGTAGGGAAATCTCTTATTTCCATTGTTCCTATAGTAGTAAGGGTGTCTTCTCTCAGCTCACCTTCGAACTTCATACATTTCCAGGCTTCATCGGGGTTCCTTTGATAAATAGTGGAGAATTTGCATAATCCCTCAAATTTAGCAATGTATTCTGATACACTACTACTCCATTGACGAAGGTGCATGAATTCCAACTCCTTAGCATTGCGGACAGATGTAGGGAAGTACTTTTGATAGAACGCATCTCTAAATACGTCCCAAGTATTGTCTATTTGAGATCCCTCTAATAACTGGCATGCACCATTCCACCAGAATTCTGAATCTGCTTCCAACATATAGGTGGCAAAGGTCACTTTTTGGCGATTTGTGCCATCTAACATAGAGAAGACCTTCTCCATAGCTTTAACCCACTCATCCACCTAATCTGGGTTAAAGGCTCCCCTGAAGCTAAGTGGGTTGGCCTTTCTGAATTCAGCAAATTTGAGGTATTCTAGATACACTCTAAGGCCATTATGATTCCTTCCAAGGCCTACTTATGGCTGCCTCCTTAATTGGCCCATCATTTGCGCTATTGCCGCTGCCTGTTCACGTATAGTGTGCGCCATTTCTCTCACGGTGTCCAAGAACTCAGTAGGTTCCTCCTGGACTGGATTCATTCATGGCCTACCTCTCCTTCCAGAAGCCATCAAGTTCTGAACACACAAAACAAGAGTAATTAAGTTGATCAGGCTCAATACTAAGTTCGGCGTGCTAGGAATTAACAACATACGGTTAGGCAATCCCTTTACATGCATCCTATCCCTATGGACAAGACTTAGTGCATGATAATGTCTAAGGAATACAGAGCATAGACGAAGCATAGTCAGTCCAATCCTCAGGCCTTTATTAGGATGAACTGCTCTGATACCAAAAATGTAACACCTTACCAGACAAAATACTATGCTTAAGTCATAATATATTATCTGATAAGTTATTACGTGGGGTGCTCTAAGAGTTAACTATTCATTTTAATCAATTTCAGTTTGGCAGCAAGATATACACAAAACAATCATTGTATCGGAAATAAAGTAACATAAACAGAATTGCGAAATAAACAAACTGCATCATATATACATATGTACATGCTTATACCTTTGTTTTCAAAGTTATCAAAAGAAATACAATATAGTACCGGGTAACAGAAATAAGGCCGCTGACTCAAAATAAATTGGCCCGACAATATGAATATTCCCCCTACTAGTCCCCATGAGATATTTCATGTACAACTACTAACTCCTACCCGTATGCCTATGACCCAACTGCCAAAAGAGGGTCATCCTATATATCTACTACTGCTACGGCGGGTACTCTAGATGGACTCCGAAGAAAGGAATCCATTCGCCATATCGGCGTCAATAAGGGTAGAGTCTATACTCGGGGCAAAAGA
This sequence comes from Pterocarpus macrocarpus, assembly GCA_031439585.1. Lineage (NCBI taxonomy): Eukaryota > Viridiplantae > Streptophyta > Magnoliopsida > Fabales > Fabaceae > Pterocarpus > Pterocarpus macrocarpus. Next base: position 26,936,990 of record CM062513.1, on the reverse strand, counting down.
TGAGGACGACGAGCTCACTGCCTTCGATAGATCCCCCTCAGACATAGAGACAGAGGGGATCGGCTGCGGTGGTGCGACTAGCGGGGCCATGGCTGGTGCTACTGCTACGGGTGGAGGTGGAAAGGGATGAGCCACATGGAGACGGATGGCAATGTAAGGGACGGCAAGGTCAAAAAGCGGATGCATAAGAGGTACAGCAAAATCTCTCCGAAAAAAGAAGTAACGACGAAACTGGCATCTACCAAATATGTACACGAAATCTATGAACGGATCGAGATGGATGTGGAGCTCTGGAAACTCAATGAACAGGATGCAGGTTGCCATGTTCTCCATGATTTGAGAATAATGCAGGAGTATATAATAGGGTGAGAAATAGAGATTTCTCAGTAAGAATTCCTAAATCTATGCATATCTATCATCGCTATCATTCTCAAGTGTTTCGGATTTTTGGTAAATTAGGAGAAAATGTTACCTCACCAAGTGGTCCTACTCTCTACTCAACTAGTTATGTAAATCATAGCTCGACACACAGCTTTGTTTTACTTAAGGAAATAAAGGAAATTAAATAGAAAATAAGCAACCCGATTTGTGTATCGACATAAATAAGTGAGAGCTATAAAGTGAGCAATAATATGTATATAACATCCAATGGTGCAAATTTTAAATCAATTCATAAAAACTGAAATTATGGATATGCATGAAAAATGATGCACTTGGTCTTAACTCATATTTTCCATACTTGGTCCCCTAGGAGTATATTGGCCATAAGACTCCTGGGTAATAATCCGCTTTTAGGATCGAGCTTGTTCCTATACAGGGTCGTCGGGTTTGCTTTCCCCGACTTTCCTAATGATCTATTCCCCTTAACTTTGTTCAGGGGTTGGCCCAAGTCACATGGAAATCTTTTCTCATGCTTATAGGGTAGCAATGCTTGTCTAACACTTTGACCAATGCATATATAACTTGTAAATTCACATTAATTGCATTTTCTGCCGAAATCTCAGTAGCATAACGGATCATGTCCGCTTCTCCATGAATAGTGCCAGACAACTAGAACATTTTAGTCAAACAGTAAACTGAATACAAAACATCATATTCATACCAAGAATATAACAATATTGATGAGTGCAAGACTTAGAATCCCAAGTTTCAATCTATCTTGCAAGCTTTTAATTTCTATTAAGGTTCCCAAGTTCGACTTTCAAGATTTAATGGGTTCCAAGTTCCGATCTTGTACAAGTTCCGACTTCCCTATATTGTGTTCGGTCTCCCGAGATTGTATAATTCCCGACTTCCGGGGTTGTGTTCGATTTCCGACCTTAATATGGTCTTCTAAGACTTATGAATGTTTTCCTACATCCAGCCTTCTGACATTAACCATACCTCGTCCTCTCTAATTTCTGAGTTACGACATTACTATGCCCGATTAGTTTCCTATATGCTCAGTCCCGAGTTCAACATCAAATATACCCGATCTACCTCTCTCTAGTAAGTTCTGAGTTAAACCTTAAGTATACCCTTTCGGGTTTATCCTTAAGTGTACCCTTCCGAGTTCAACCTTAAATATTCCCGACCTTGTCCTTTACTTACTAAGTTTAGAGTTCAACTTTAAGTGTACCGACCTAGCTCCCTGTTTGCTAAATCCCGACTTCCGACATTAACTCAAATAGTTTATGTCTTATCCCAGACTTGTCCTACTTCTAGCTAGAATTTCACCCTTATGAGGAAAAATTCAATAAAAATAGAAATCTAGGTGAAATCATGCGAAATTTATATTCATGTAAAGCTAACAGAACAAGCTTTCAAATGAATCAGTTTCATATCATTTGAATGAGTATAATTCGAGATATAAGCTCTGAAACTTGACCCTACTGGACTACCCTGTTCTAACTTGGATTAGATATAGGGCAACTTTCTCGACTCACTAGGAATAAACAGGACCTTATCAAATTCGAAAATTTTTATGGGATATTATTCTATGTATAAGCTTTCTAAAAAAGTTAGTTTCACTTAATTTGGAGTTGTATAGGGTGAGTTACACCCTTCCCAACTCATACTATTTGGATGAAAGTCCTGATTTTCAGGTCAAATTTCAAAAATTCCTAACTTCCTTTTTACCAATCCAATGGCCTTATATTATATATGTATGAAAAGCCCTGAATGTCTAGTTTCATGTAAAAATAGATTCATGGAGTTTAAACAGCTATAGGCAGAGCCGTACACTCTGTCGTATGGACCGCCGAGGAAAAACCCTACTAGCTTCTTGAGTTTTCTCCTTTCTTCAAGTTATTTCATACCAATTCTATTTTCAATCACAACACACATGCAAAATCAGCCATAAAACATCATCATCACTCCACATAGTATCAATAGCACAAAGTATACAAGACCCATATACAAATCGAAAGCAAGAAAAATAAGAAGAAAAGTAGGATTCCTACCTTTACTAGGTATGATTCTTATTGAATTTGTGGTTGGAGTTGAAGAAATTTTGTTATAGGTTGAAGGTTTGTGGGAGAGGAAGATGATATCAGTTGAGATAAGATCAGTTGAGATGAGATGAGATAATGGAGAAAACAATGAAGAGGGGTCAGCTTAGATAGGACCAAAAATGTGCAAGGGTGGAAATGCAAAAATTTAAAAACTTCTAAAGCAAGTTACATGTGATTGGTGGATTTGAGTGGGTTATGCAACTTGGTTTGGTAGCCCATTTGGAGGGCTAAGATGGCGCCACTTGCATGGGTAAGTTGGCTAAATCTTGGCCATCCATCCTAGGGTTCTCGCAGTGTAATTTCTATTGATCCAGTTTCAACAGTTTAACTTACCGAAATCTTACCGATTTCTCTTAAATCAGTAAACTGGTTTTTGGAAAAAAATTCTGTGAGGTTTCCTATGTTCATACTCCAATTCCATCAAACCTAATCACTTCTAAATCACACTTAATTGGCTTGAAGTAAATGCTTAGTCGAAATTCGATTAAACCCACTTATTCGATAAAAATCGAACAACTTGGTTACTAACGATAAAATTCTTTGGACGTTACAACCTTCCTCCCAAGATGTGCATGAAAGATCCTTGTTTGTTCCAAACTTATATAATCCCTAGTCCTGATAATCTCAAAGCCAATATTGATGTTTACCTCCAACCTTGATTGATGAATTGAATGACTTGTGGTGTGAGGATGTATTAACTTATGATGTTTCAATGAAGCAAAATTTCATGTTAAGGGTAGCATTTGTATGGATCATCAATGACTTTCTAACTTATGGGATGTTGTTTGAGTGGATGTTGGCATGCCTAATTTGTATGGTGGATACAAAGACATTCACTTTGAAGTTTGAAGGAAAAAGTTTATAATTTGATTGTTATAAAAGGTTCTTAGAAAGTACTCATTCATATAGGCGCAATAGATATGGATTTAGAAAGAATGCTATAGAGAATAATGAGCCTCCAATTAGACTAAACAGTCACCAAATTTGGGAAAGAGTTAGGTATCTTCCAAAGGCAACAAAAATTGGGAAACCCATAAGATTGCTAGGCTATGTGGTAGAACACAATTGGACCAAACAAAGTATATCCTAGGAGCTGCCTTATTGGAAGCATAACTTGGTCTATCATTGTTTAGATGGAAAGCATGTTGCAAAAAATATGTTCGACAATATTATGAAAACTATGATGGACACTGACCAAATCAAATACAATGATAACATAATGTTAATTAGATTTGGAAGAGTACTGTAGTCATCCTAAGTTGAACTTACAATTGTTGTTAGATGGTCAATTGTATAATCCCAAGGCAAGTTATATATTAAGCTTTTCACAAAGATAAGATGTGTGTAGGTGGGTGCAAGAGTTGAAAATGTCTAATGATTATGCTTCAAACTTGGGTTGATGTGTGAATATTGCACAAGGAAGGTTTTTCGGAATGAAAAGTCATGATTGTCACGTATTCATGGAGTGTTGACTTCTTATTGCATTTAGAGAACTACATGACCATCTTTAGAAGCTATTAACTAAATTGAGTGAATATTTTAGAGACCTTACTCATCCAAACTTAGGGTTGATGATCTATTATAGTGATGGAGAAAAACATCCCACTATTCTATGCAAATTAGAGAAAATCTTTCACTTGGGTTTTTTGACTCCATGGAACACTTATCCATACACTTGGCATATGAAGCACAAGTGTGTGGCTTGAATTAATATAGGTAGATATATCCATTCAAAAGATAGATTTCAGGGTTTAAAAGAACTTTGAAAAATATAGCTCAAATTTAAGGATCAGTCATCACTCATATTGACTGTGACTAGCACATAGGTGACATTGATCCCCTAGCAAGCCTAGTTAGATGTTTTTTCTTTTTTTTGAAAAATCATGTAGATTTATCACATCATAATAACATCTATCAAATATACCAAAAGCCTGTCCAACTTTAACATAATTTTCCATAAGATCTCGAAAAAAAAATACCTTAAATTCTTGTATATAAACATAATCAGATTCATAAATCTTCAAAAACATAAACTTAGTAAACATAAAATAATCTATCATTTATAACATAAAATAAGGACCATGCCTGTAGTGTACTAGAGCAACTCTAAACATAAACAAAATAGAGTTTAATACTAGCTCTTACTCCAAAGTGAGAAGCTCACCAAAAAATGAAAACATGTGTCCTATAAAGCTGAAGGAGCGGGACTTGCATCAACACTTGTATTTGAAAAGAAAAGGAGCAACAAGGGGTGAGTTATACAACTTAGTGAATAGATAGCATATCCATAGCCAACATAGGATATTTCTAAAATCATAACCCAATACTTGTTTGAATGCATAATACATAAATGTATGTTTATATATACACATAGCAATAATTACTAAACTGTTAAGCTTAACAAACATTATAAAAGTCCTCAATTTTAGAATAAGCTAGCTCCACATCTAGGTGGCTCCACCTTTTAGGGCAACCCTTTGCTTAATGTGAATGATAACTCTAGGACCATGGTTGGGCAGCTTCATCTTTATGGATAGCCCTTTCTCCAAGGTGATCAAATTGTCTAGACGTGTTGGCCTATACTCCAGGCTAGTACCACCCTTGTTTGCTAAGGATGTTGTTCATGCTATACCAAGGTTAACGTCTACCGCCATTAATTTATAGTTTCTACTAAAGGCTTCCTTCAACATAAAACAATTTTTCTAAAATAATATAATTATTTTTGCAAGTTCATCATTACTTGCAAAATTGTGATTCTTTAGTTAGTCCACATAATATTCATTATTTTTGTACATACGTATTATATCTCTAACCTTAATATATTATACACTGTTTACACTTAGTAGTGTAACTTTTGTATCAATATATTATAATATTTTTTTATCAAAATATTAATACATACACTCAGCCATTAATCAAGCATACATGTAACTACATAAGTACACAACTCATAATCTATTCACATCCTTTTTACACAATCACAATTGCTATTACCTTAACAATAATATACACTATACAACATATGTAATCACTTTTATCTTCACTAATGTTATTTGCTTTGCTTGTTAAACAATATTTTATGTCTTGTTCACTCATAACCTTATACATTCACAAATATATTTCTCTAATACACAAACAACAAGTTGTGGTAGCCTGGTGTAAATGGTAAGTAACTTAACTAGAGGCTATGCAATTATGGTCTTAGGTTTAATATTTTAAAATTCCAAGAAAATCCTATATGCAATACTAGTAATCAAACTTCACCACATACCTCTAAGACCATGTCATTGAGTATCATACTAATTATTACCTAGGGATGACTAATTTCATATTGATAACATGCCTTTTTCTATGGCAAGGGCTTGATTATATCAAATTTTCAAATTTGAGGGGAAGTAATTGATATATATATATATATATATATCAAGAAAAGTTAGAACTTCTTCATTGCCTTTTGCTTTTGTGAGATTTAAATCCAGGAAAGAGGGTTTAAAGGCAGTGAAGAATCTTGATGGAGTGGAGATAGAAGGTAATCTTCTAGCTGTCAAAGAGGTAGAGTTTAAGAGGGGTTCATCCAATGTTGCAAGATAAGGTGGAAGTGATCGTTTATGGCAGATAAAGAAGGTGGTGGGGAAAAAATGTGAATGGTAATGTGGATGAGAGACTTTATAAAGATGTTTTACAATCTTATAGGAGAGAAGGACGATAAAGAGCAATCTATGAAAAGGAGGTTTGCAAAGAGAAAATGTAGTGGTTTAATAGGAGCTTGGTGGATGATCCTTGAGTCTATAGATTTTGATATTCTAGAAGAGAAACTGTTTAAAGAATGGTTTTACCTTACTAAGGTTAAAGGCATGGGTTCTTTTAAATGCTTGTTAACATTTGAGTCTAGGGAGGATGTGGAAGCTATATTATCAAATGGAAGAGACTTATTGATGAATCACTTTGTTAATGTCAGGCACTAGTTAGAATAGGAATGTTGTCGATCAACAAGTGTATGCCTTGATTGTATAAGAATTCCTCCTCATGGGTGGTCTATTGAAAACTTTAAAAGAATAGGAGAATTATGCGGTTAGGTGATATCCTTAGATAGCAATACAGAGACTGGGAATGATTTCAATTCTGGGAAGTTACTTTTGAAACAAGTGTACTATCATTAATTCATGATTGCATTTGTCTTTCTATTGATGGGGTCGGTTTTAACATTTAAGTTAAAGAGTTAGCCAAAGTTGTAGTTGAAGGTGTAAGGAGAAAAGGAGAATGAAGTATTTTTCAGCCTAATGATATTGATTCATAGGATAAGGAAGATACACCAGAAAATGAGAAAGATATCTCTACAAGGTTTTCACCTGAAAAGTCATCCAGTTGCTATGACAGTTCTTGCCGATGATGGAGGTAATGGAAGGTGTGGAGTCAAATAGACATTTAATACAAAAACAAATACTAAGCAGAGAATTCTTGGAAAAAGAAGATAATATAATAAGAAGGTGGCAGTCTTGAAAGGAGATATTCAAAGAAATGATGGTGAAGTTTTAGGGGGAGCTGATTTTAAGGAAAGTGGAACACAAATATTTGTGGATAATAGGTGTACTGAGGATGTTATTGGAGAATTTCAAAATAATGATTTTTAGTTACAGTTTAGCAAAGATTCTCATTTTAATGATTATGAGAATTTTAAGGAAAGGATATATGAAAGTTATCGAAATATGGTGCAGTCGGTTGGTGTAGTCCAATTTTCAAAAGATGCCACTCTTGATTATGGGTCACATTTAGAGATGTTTAAAGGACAACAAGTGCAGCCCATTTGTATTTCTAATGATAATGGGGGTAAGATGCTTGGTCATGCGAACATGGGCCAACATAAAAAGTGATGCTAGGCTTGCTTCAAAGCTACGAGTCGATGACTGTTCCTTGCTTTCTTTTCCACTAGGATTTGGACCAATCCTGTTGGATGTTGCTGACTGTAAAAGATTGCAAGCTCAGGAGAATATTCCAAATCTTAATTGTGACGAGACATCGAATAAGTTTCTTCAAGGTTTCAATCCACATAGAGTTTCACAAAATGAAGCTAACATTCAAAATGAGTTTAAGGAAGGCAAGCCAAAAACTCAAGAAGTCTAGAAAGACGGCCTAGATTTTGAATTTGAAGATGATGTGTTAAAGGAAGCATAAAGTGCACAAGAACTAGGGAAAATGGTAGGGCTCTCTTCTCCTAATAAAATTGATGTCATATGGGTTATGGAGAAGATCCAAAAAGATAGGAGAAGACAAAAAAATGGTAATTTGAATGGAAAAAAGACATGGAAAGAAAGAAATAAAGACAAAGACTAAGAGTCATTTTTCTTTGGATGTTGATTGCTGGTGTAGGTAGGTGTTGATGTTGGGGTTTTCTGGGTGTTGTAATTTTCATTTTTTTTTGGGTGTAGTCAAGTTTGTTTTTAGAGGGATCTTTGATTTGTGTCATCTATTGATTAGGATTAATGGGTAATGTCTTTTGTTAGGTGGTGTTCATATGTTACTTTACATGTTTTTAATTTGATAGTTTACTTTTTAATTGACGTGCTTCTTTCCTTTCGAAAGAGTCTTGAGCCTTGTTCAATAATTATCAAAGAAAAATATTTCTCTAAAACACATATTATACTCTTGACACACACACACACACACTCTACTTTGCTATAAATGTCATTCCACTCTTTTTTTATATAGCTTCTGTAACGTCTGAAAAATTTTATCGTTTTTAACTGAGTTGTTCGGTTTTTATCAAACAATTGTGACTAAATAGAATTCGATTGAGCATTCATTTAAAGCCAATTAAGCGTGATTTAGAAGGATTAGAATTTAGGAAATTAGATTGTGAATATAGGAAATCTCATAGAATTTTTCTAAAACCGGTTTACCGATTTAAGAGAAATCGGTAAGGTTTCGGTATTTTAAACTATCGGAACCGGATCAATAGAAATTATACTGTGAGAACCCTAGGATGGATGGCCAAGATTTAGCCAACTTACCCATGCAAATGGTGCAATCTCAACCCTCCATATGGGCTACCAAATCAAATTGAACAACCAACACAAATCCACCAATCAAATGCAACTTGCTTTAGAAGTTTTCATTTTTTTTTCTTTTCTACCCTTTGCAATTTCGGCCTCTTTATGTGGCTGACCCTTCTCCATTTCCTTCCTTCATCATCTCATCTCATCTCATCTTATCTCATATCATCTTCATCTCCAACAAACCTTCAAGCCACATCGAGATTTCTTCAACTCAAACACAAATCTAGCAAGAATCACACCTAGAAAAGGTAGGAATCCAAATTCTCTTCTTGTTTTCCTTGATTTGGGGCTATATAGGGATCTTGTTTTTCTCATAATACTGATGTGATTTGGAGTGATGATGATGGATTATGGTTGATTTTGCATGTATGTTGTAATTAAAATTGGAATTGGTATAAAAGAACTTGAAGAATGGAGAGATTTCAAGAAGCTGTTAGGGTTTTCACTCGACGGTCCGTATGGCGGAGTGTACGGCTTTACCTACAGCTATTTAAATTTGATAAATCTATTTTTATATGAAACTAGACATTCCATACATATAAAATATAAGGCTATTGGATTAGTATAGAATTAGTTATGAATTTTTTAAGTTTGACCTAGGATCCTGGATTCCCATCTGGGCAGTATAAGTTAAGAGGGGTGTAACTCACCCTACACAACTCTAAATTGAGTGAAATAAACATTGTTTGAAAGCTAACATATAAGGGAATATCCCATAAAAATTTCAAAGTCAGATTCATTGCCAATTATTCCCAGCACATCAATGAATTTACCTTAAGTTCAAATTCGGCTGGAACAGGGTAGTCCAGTAGGTTCAAGTTACAGGGCTTATATCTCAGAATATACTCATGAAAATGATATGAAGCTTATTTTTTTTTGAAATCTTGTTCTGTTAGCTTTAACTTGATATAAATTTCGTATGATTTCACCCATATTTCTATTTTTAGTGAATTTTCTCTTATAAGGGTGCAATTCTGGCTAAGAATAGGGCAGTCTGAAGTAAAATACTAATAACTTGAGTTATACAAATCAAAATGAGATGGGGCCAAAAGGGTTGGAAACTAGACACATAGAGTTATGACATATCCAAAATTTAGGTTTAAATGAGTTGAATTGGACTAAAGGTGGAGTATACAAAATTCGGGCAGAATAGGATGAAATAAACAGAAAGCTCTATTGATGTTGGTATTGACCTTGATGAATGATATTGTGAATATATAATTGCTGCTCCATATTGATTTGCATGTTTAAATGATTATACTGGTAGTTTGGCACTATTCATGGGGAAGCAGACTCGATCCGTTATGCTGCCGAAATTTCGGCAAGAAATTCATATGTTAGGAGAGTTGTACTTGCATGAATACATTATATTTGAAAGGATAAAATTAGTTGCACATGCAATTCATGAATATCATAAAGGATTCCATATTACTTGGTCTAGCCCCTGAATAAGTTTAAAGGGAATAGATTAGTGGGAAGGTCAGAGAAAGAAAACCCGACAATCCTGTACTGGAACAAGCTCGGTCCTGAAAAGTGAACTATTACCTAAGAGTATATGGCCAATAACTCCCAGGGGACCAAGGGTGGAAATTAAGATTTAGGAGGTGAAAGCCTTCAAAGATAAGATGCATTTTCCAGTTTGCACATTTATATGCATTATATGATAATTCTTAATTGATTGTTATAGTTGTCTGTTTACTTCTCATGATACATTGTGGTTTACTTATGGTTTCTGTCTTATTTATAATAACATATCTGTTGACTATATTCTCATTGTACCAATTTAAAATTTATTTTGTTTCGGTGTATGTTTTCTATAATAAGAATTTAAGTGGAATATTTCCATTATGTCGTACTATTTAAAATTAAGGAGATACCAAAATAACTAGGAATGACGTCGATGACAGATGTATATAAAATTAGGATTCCTACTGAGAAATCTTTATTTCTCACCCTACTATATGGTTCCGCGTCATTCTCAGATCATGGAAAACGTGGCAACGGGCCTCCTGTTCATCGAGTTCCCTGAGCTTCATATCCACCTGGAACCATTTTTAGACTATATATATATATATATATATATATATATATATATATATATATATCCAGTAGATGTTAGTTCCGTCTTTATTTCTTCTTTCGTAGAGATTTTGCTGTTCCCCTAACTTACCCACTCTTCGACCCCACCACACCTTATATTGCTATCCTGCTATACATGGCCTATCCCTTTCCACCTCCACAAGAAGAAGATCAAAGAATCGCAGCTCTCGCAAAGACCACCTGGCAAAGATCACCTCCGCAGGCTCCTTCCATCTTATTCTATGAGGAGGAGGAGGACCCTTCTGAGGCGGCGAGCTCATCGTCATCATCCTCTACACCCAGCGGCGGCTATGCCCCGGCTGATGCCGGCATGGCCAATGGATTCCTTTCCTCGAAATCCATCTAGATAGCGTACGTGCCATAGTAGCAGGAGGTGTACAAAGTGGCCCTCTTTTGGCAGTCTGGGTCATGGATAGATGGGTAGGAGTTAGGAGTTGTACATGAAATGTCACGTGGGGACCAGTTAAGGTACCATTCATAAAGATAGGCCGATTTATTTTGTTTTAGTGGCCTCATTTTACTACTCTGTACTGTTTATGTATCGTTTGTCAAACTCTAAAAACAGACGTCTATGTATATATATATATATATGATGCAGTTTCAGTAGTTCTATCTATTCTGCATTTTTATTTATTTTATTTTACTTCCGGTACAACGATTATTTAGTATTTATTCCGCAGTCAAACGGAAATTTGTTAAGTGAACAGTTAACTCTATACGAGTAATTAACATTGAATTAGAAAATGGGATTTAATTAAACCGCCACACGTAATAACTTATCAGGTAACATATTATGACTTAAGCATAGTATTTTATCTAGTAAGGTGTTACAGCTTCTCTCATTGATTAATCAATATCTACATTGAATATGCTTTTCACATACAACCATATAACTTAACTAATACCTTGCTTATCTATTATTTAATATAACTATTAACTTAGTTATGCACAAGTATCTTATAACACCTTAACTTAGTTATATTATAACACATAATATCTTATAACACTATAACTTTTAAATTCATTTTCATAGACTTATGTTCCAATATTGTATCATTTAGCATACAAATATAACATACTAACAAATCTCTAAATCCATTGTTTTCGTGCTTGTAATCTTAATAGTAAAATTTTCAACAACACCTTGCACTTAATGTATTACCTTGCACAATCTAACTTTTGAAATAATGTGTTCTTGCTTAGTTCGAATAACTAACACAACATATTAAAAATTGGATTGTTAAACACACTTACACTTTATTTTTTTCAACACATCAATCCCTAACTACTCAAATAAAATTACTTGAGATTTCCAAGAACAAAATAAAAGGCAAAACCATCATCAAACAAGTCACAAGAACACAAACAATCATAAGCAAGGTGCATGACTTAAAGGAACATATGTGGTAATCGATGGATGAAGCACAAGGGCTATATTCCTTTGAGCAAAGCTTTTTCATCTATTAAAGTAAATAACTAGATTAAGATAGGAATAACTTTTCGAAAAAATGGAAGACATGAAAGACATCACAAGACATGTGAACATGAATGGCATTTTCTACGAGCCTCTGGTAGCATCACGTCTTGTGAAAATAAGCCAACTTCCATTTGCACGATCTTGATCCTACCTAAGAACACTTGCTCCAATGTACCATAGGAAAACCTAAAGCTCTATTACCAACTTCGTCACAACCAATCTCGGCCATGACCGGCGCATAAAGGACATTGATCCTTTAGTAACCTACTTAAATACTTTTTCTAAAAAATTATGAAGATTTATCACATCATAATAATATCTATCAAATATAACAAATGCTCGTCCAACTTTAACATAATTTCCATAAAATCTCGAGGGGGAAAAAAACACACCTTAGATTCTTGTACACAAACATAATTAGATTCATAAATCTTAAGAAAACATAAACTTACTAAAAATAAGATAATACATCATTGTAAAATAAGGACCCAGTCTGTAGTGTATTGGAGCAACTCTAAGCATAAATAGAATAGACTCTAATAATAGCTCTTACTCCAAAGTGAGAGGCTCATTAAAAAATGGAAACTCATATCCTACAAAGCTAAAGGAGTGGGACTCAGATCAACACCTATATCTAAAGAAAAGGAGGATCAATGAAGGGTGACTTATACAACTCAATGAATAGACAACATATCCATAACACACATGGGATATTTCTAAAATCATAACCTAAGACTTGTTTGAACACATAATACATAAATATATGTTTATATACATACATATTAATCATTAATAAACTATTAAGCATAACAAACAATAGGGAGGTCCTCAATTTTAGAATAAGCAGGATCCACATCTAGGGAGCTCCACCTCTCAGGGCAACTCTTCCTCAGTTTGAACGATAACTCTTGGACCATAGTTGGGCAGCCTCATCTCTATGAATAGCCCTTTCCCCTATGTGATCAAATTGTCTACACGTGTTGGCGTTCACTTCAGTCAAGAACCACCCCTGCTAGCTAAGGATGCTGTTAATTGTATACCAAGATTAACATCTATTGTCATTAACTTACAGTTTCTGCTAAAGACTTCCTCCCACATAAAACAAATTTTCTAAATTAATAAAATTTTTTCATAGAGTTTATCTTTACTTGCAAAATAGTGACTATTTAGCCACTTTCATAACTTTAAATTATAATGTCATAATTTCTGCTCTTTCCTCTAATGGAGGTCTTATAAAAATCTAGCTCATAAATCTTTTATAGTAATTGTTCTTAAAAGCATAATATATGTTCGTAAATAATGGTCCCATGTGAAAGTTCAAAAAGTAATTCATGACTTATAAAATACAATTTCTAAAATTCATAATAATAATGAAGAGTAAACTCATAAGAGTTCTCATATGCCTAAAATAGACATAATGTATAAACTAAGCTATAGACACATTATCCACTCACACTGCTTGGCTAAAGAGATGATGTTCTAACTCTTCGGAGCCTGCGAAACTTATAAGACATTCCTAACGAGGAGCTAACATGACAACATAACTTTTAGAAACTATTGAAATTTAAGAATTAATCCAAATTTTTCCAATGGGTCTTCAATTTCTAAATTACTAAGCTTTAGGCTTTCTAAACCTTTCCCATGGAATTATTTTTAAAGAAAACAATAGAAAACTATTGGCACAAAAAGAAGTTTGGATTAGAAATTACCTTTGAAGCCAATGAGAGGATTGGGCGGTGAGAACCTTAAGTCTCTTGCCGAAACATCACCTTAGAGCTCCGATGCTGAATAATGGCAATCCCTTGGTAACATAGTGAGTAAGCGTAAAATTTTGAACTAAGCAAAAGTGTACATGCAGTAAGACCTTTGCATAGTGCTAACTTGCACTCAAAGAGAACAATTCTCTATAATAAAATATTTATTACTTTAACGGATTCCTAAGTACAAACCAAAGCTCTTTATTTATATGGGAGTTGCTCTCCTTACATCTTTTATATAAGCAATGTGGAACTAAAGATGAAATAGAAAATAAGAAACAAGAAAACTAAGAATGGCAAAATAAGCTCAACCCACTAGGTTGTTAGGTTAGTATTTTTAACGCTAATTAACTAAACTCAAGTTGTTTACTCACCATTCTGATCAATTACATGACTCGGGAATTTCACTTCCTTAAACCAAAACTCACAAATACAATTCTTAAATGATTAACACTTCCTTTCCATAAAATCAAGGGCCATATATATATACAAGAACTCACTATTCTAGTGATAATATGTCCCATTTGTGATTGAATCATTTGCTATAAAGGATCACGAGGTCCAAGATTGTGTGCATGTCTTGAATGTTGAACTCCAGACCTATGGGCAATGGCTCCAAAAGGCAGAAGCATGTCATAAGAAGGAGTGAAAGAAAATAAAGGCCCACCTGCTTGAAAATAGCTAGGTTTCCTTATATAATTTTAACTACAAATGATTCCCTCTAAACCACGGATGAGATCCAACTACTTTCAAATACTTGTAATTGAGAAAAAAAATATATTGACTTGGGTGTTAGAGTCCTTTGTAAGTCCCCTATTAGCGTCATCACAAGTTTGGATGAGAATTTGCCCAACCTCAAGCGAACATGTTAGAATCTCTACTATTATATAAAGGGGCTAGAAGAGTTTAACTGCTCCTAATTTTTAATTTCCTATTTTGCCATTGCACTTATGTCATTTGATATTTAAACTTATTATTTGAAAATTTTAAATAAAGAATAAAAATGTAAGTTTACACTTTTTTTTTTATCTCTTACAGTTTTTAAACTCACTAGCAACCATTCACTCCATATGCCTATTCGCCCCCACATTAGTAGGTGGCACGTACCAAATTTTATAGACCTACTTAAGAAGCTATCAACAAGTTCAAACTTTTCACAAACCTGATTACAAACACCTCTGCGATCACTATTGTTTACCCTCCCATAGCATAAGCAAAAAGAACCTTTGCTTCAACATCTCTGTTCTAAACTAACTCATCACCTCACCTTCTTCACTGTTCCTCAAGGACATCAATAAGACCATTGAACTATGGTGCAGTTTGGTTACAATCTATGCTCTTACATGAGATTCCTCCTCAAATAGGCGATTGTTCATGTTCAGTCCCTTTTCATCACATTGTCTCACACTAGTATTACTGAGTTTGATAGGTGAGTGACATACTAATTTACTTTGCTAATCTGTTGTTTAAATATAACTTTAAGTTGAAAGTAAAATTGATTGAATTTGTTTCCTATGCTAGGATTAAGAAACACATTAACCCAATGGGTGACTATCCACACTATGGTATAGTGAAGGATGATTATGTCATGGAAAAAAAATGTACTTTTGGTCCTAAGAAAAGTGTTCTTACATTGTGTCAATCCCTACTTAAGCAGACTTCCCATGTTGTATTGGAGGAGATCAAACTCAAGTTTATTTAGACCTCTTCAAAGTTTAGGCATGGTCACTTCAAAGCATAATTATGCTAATTGGATGGAAAAGTGGAAGGTATTATTAAAATTTACTTGGTTACCATCTTTTTAAAACTTTGTAGTGTTTTATTATAAAAGCCTGATATGATTTTATTTTATTTTCATTTTTCAATACTTTATACAACATTATTAAAATGTGTTGTTACATGCTTTGGTGAAAAAAGAAAATATTCCCCTTATTTATTAAGAAATGTGTACGTCCCAAGAGTGCTATAGAAAATGGCTATAAAACCCTCTATCATACAAGCCATGCTCGAGTCATGAAGTTATACTAAGAAGTTTCTAGTATGCTGAGAAATATTTAAAATAAGGAAAATATAATATATGGCACTTTAATGACGTATACTTTATTATTGAATAATGATTCATAAATTTCAGCTTTCTGATATATATATACATATATATATATATATATATATATGTGTGTGTGTGTGTGTGTGTGTGTGTGTGTATACATATATATATATATATATACATATATATATATATATATATATATATATATATATATATATATATATATATATATATATATATATATATAATATAATAATTACAATTTAAGGGAAAGTTGTAGCTAACATTATACATAGAACTTGTTTCAGAATTGCAATTGTCGCTTTCACTGGTTGTTAGCTTGCCTCCATAGTCTCCCAGATTGGCTCACGCATGGGTTTTACACAATAATGTCCCAAGACTCTGCTTCGTACTTGATCTCTAAATTAGATATTGGAATGTTTCTTGAAAAATATACAAACAAGTAGTGAGAACCTAAGGTTCTCAGTAGATAAACTCAAATCACTAAAAAAAAGAAAAGGGTGTTACCATAAACATTCCAACCACTTCGATTTATTATGAAAATAGGAGTACGTTCACATAAGCAGTTGTTCAATTTTAAGTTGAAAACACTTTTCTTGAAGCAAGTTATATTTTAACATTTATTTGGCAAATTTTATGGTAGATACAGTAACAAGAATAATATAATATGCTCCAATAAGAGTCATAATAATATTATGACATAATGAGATATTCAAAGGTGCATATGTAAATGCTTGTACTCAACTTTATGCAAGTACACTTGACTTTATTTATCACTTTCTTTAACTCGCTACTTGATCTTGCTCCTTTGTACTTGGTCCCCTAGAGATGAATAGCCTCTCTCACCTCTGGGTAATAACATACTTCTCAAGTCTGAGCTCGTATCTATACATAAGTGATAGGTTTACTTTCCCAAACCCTTGCACCAGTCTAGTCCCGTTAAATCCATTTAGGGCCTAGCCTAAGTCTTAGACAACATCGCCCTAGCCCACGGCAAAGTGGAGGCTTGGTACGTCTCTCTTGCAAGTTTTTATAATATTTATTCTTCTTTGGACATGTCCATGCATGCATATGCTACATGCATTTACCCATATACCTCATAACATGCTTAAATCATTCTTGCATACATGGTTTCCATATGTGAATAACCTAAAAGATTCTATCATGACATTCATGAGTAAGTAAATGGGAAACATATAGTCCATATAGATTATATAATCATGATCAATTCAACTTGAACATCATAAGAATTCACAACATAACACATTAGATGCATAAGTTCTACCGAAATTTTAGTAGCATAACGGATCAGATCCGCTTCCCAGTGAATAGTGCCAGCTTAACTAGAAAAAAGAGTAGATACAATAGCAGAGCTACACATCATACATTAATATTTCAATATTATCATAGGTGTGCAATATTCAAGCTCTAATTAGAACTTGTCCATGCCTTAGAGTGGTTAAATGCTTAATTAACAATTTTGCTCATAGCACCCAAATCTGCACATTTTCGTGTCTTATGCCATAATTTCCGATTATATTGTTAAATTCTAAATTTTTACTATATTGAAGTGTTGTTTGTATAGTTTTTAATCTCTTTGGTCTATTTCAATTTTGATAAGTATAACTTAAAATATTGGGAGTTTATCTAGGTTTGCCCTATGTTGGACAAAATAGAGGCTTAAATTGTAAAAATTCACCAAAATTAGGAATCTTATTGAGTTTGAGTGAATCTTACATCATTGTAAAGCTAACTGAACCAGATTTCATGTTCAATAAGTTTCATTTCATTTGAGTGGGTAGAGCTCAACTTATAAGCTCCCAAAGTTGGTGAATTTGGCCCATCCTATTTTCGTCTAGTCAGGACATATGGCAACTTTGATGAATTTCTAGGAGCAACAAATATCTAAATGACTCAGAAATTTTTATGAAATGTTTCCGTATGTGTAATATTTCTAATTTGGCTGCACTTAAATTGAAGTTGAATAAGGCGAGTTATACCCTGCACAACCTACTCTAGTTAGATCCAAAGGAAAAAATTTAGGACAAACTTCAAAAAATCATATCTCACTTAATACTAATTAAATGGCCTATTAATTTATATGGTTGGAAAGCTATAGATATCTAGTTTCATCTAAAATTGGTTCATCAAATTATGATGGCCGTAGGTGAATCCGTACACATCGCAATATGGATACGTTCAGGGTTTTTCAATCCCTCCAATTCTATTTGAGTTTTCGTTTGAGGTTTTGCTCAATTCCTTAACCCAAACTAAGTTTCTCCATTCCAAATAAGTAGAAAAACATCATCATACAAGCATGAATCAAGGATAACATAAGAAGTACACAGCAACCATATAGTCACACAACACCTCAAATAACTAAGGATTTGATCTATCTACCTCAAAATCCTTGAAACCATGGAAGCAAGGAAGCTAAAAACCAACTCCTAGCCTTTCTCCTTCAGCATGTCAGCAACTCATATGAATGTGGGGAGGCTCCATTTGATATTTAATCATGAAATTGTTAGAGAAGTTTTGTAGAGAAGGAGGTGAGGCTCAATTTTCATAAAAGGAGCAAGAGGATTTGAGGTCAAGAAGGCTTCCAATCTTGACCTTGAAGTTCTTGGTCATAGTGATAAGGAAAGAAAGGAAAAAGAAGAAGAAGAAGAAATAGAGAGGAGGATGCAGTTGGTGGGGGACGAAAGAGTCAGGAGGAAATCTTTTAATTTTATAATACAAAGGATGGAGATAGAAAGCTTGTGATTAGTGGAGGCTTTGGCGGTGGTGGTTAAGCCAAATTTCCTCCCTTCCTTGGGCAGCATGTGGCGGCCTTAAGTGGGGTAGGAGTGGCTAAATTTCAGCCACTCAAATTAAGATTTTTAGTATAAAATTCTATTAATTCAGTTCTAACAGTATAAAATATCGAATCTTAACCGATTTTCTTCAAATCAGCAAACTCTTACTAGTAACTTTGTAAAATTTTCTGCATGTCTATTCTAATTTTCCTTAATCCTAATTGCTCTTACATAACTATTAAAACCGAATAAATCGATTAACAAAGTAAATTAATCGCTTTGAAAATTCAAGGCCTTTCTATTTTCTATTTTCTGTAACTAATAGCATTTTCATAATTTTGAGCAAGTCGAGGGGTACCGCATATCATTTCACACTCGAATATCTCCGTGGCTCAATCGGTAGAGATTTAAACTTCTACGGTGTAACTACATGATTCTGCTCCGTTTAAAGCCTCATTCTACTAACTCTATTGATGCGGGGACATAAATGTCACTTTCTAAAAAGTTCTAAGGTCATTATAGAAATAACTATGTGGGGTCAAAGTGAAATTTTTTAAAAGTTCTGGGCAACTTTGCAAATAACAAAAGTTTACAAGGGTATTTTTATAATTTCCCAATTTTAACATATGGCAGCACCATATTTTTAGCGGCGGTATTATGCTACCCTATAGTTCTAAGTGTGAGGATCGTTAGGGCATTGCAATGCCTAAGAAATTCTCACATTACCTAAGGGAAATAATTCAAAGTTTCTATTATGCTATGTTTAAGAAAGTGCGGATGTTACACTCTACCCACCTTAAATAGAATTTGCCCTCAAAATTCCATGGTTAAGAATATTTGAGAATGATCGTTTAACCTATTAGGGTGACTCTCTTTTTGAGTTCGTGTCTTGTCCTAAGATTGCTTGCCAGTAGTTATGAGGTATTATTTCAGTATGTGTAAAGAATCCGTAAGGATTATTTTGGTACAATTCACCTTGTCTTAATGATGTCCTGAACCATAATTAAGCTCATTGGAGACTTTCCTTATTTCCTTTGCTTTGTACTTAACTACTTTTGTTTAGTAGTAGCTGCTAAGTCTTCCGCTGCTTGTACTTGAGACCTTAGATATCAATTCATGAAGATTCATGATTATAAGGATTACCAGTTATTGTCATGATCATTATCAATATATAGCAATGACAATGGCTGCGTCAAAGTTTTAAGAGGCTCGTACAACTCTTTCCAAGATTCTTATTCATGCGAATACCCTTAATCCAATAATAATTTTTTTCTCCATTAAAGTCCTTTTGAAATATGGCTTAAGTCTCTCCTTAGAATTGTAGCTAGGAACTTTGTCTTTACATTCCTTTTTTCCTTATAAACTTTACCTCATGCTCCAATACTTGTGGGAGGATCTCAGGTTGCTCCCACTATACGGTTTAATTCCTAAAGCTCATAACTCCTCCTATTACCACTCTGATGTCCTCATTAATTCCTAGCTATTAAGGTATGGACAATATGGCATAGAAATGAGAGTTAATAGCCATATCTTCTTTCGGAGTTGTAAAGTTTTCCTTACCCTATTATTTTTTTTTTCTACAAGGTGCCCTTCCAGTATATGCAGAAATTCCTCATGGATTATATGGGCATCAAAGGATACTTTGTCTCGATAATACCCTGACCCATTACCAAGTTCGCCAAGGAAGTTACCTGTCATCTTTGTCACGTGTCTGACTATTTTGCTCTATGATTTCTGATAAACTTTTAACTACTTGCACCCTGGATCTTAGACACCAACTCGATAAGTTTTACCATTACGAGGGCTATTGTCTACAGTAGTAGTCAATTTTGACAGGTAGTGGTCATAGTGACTTTGTCAAAGTTTTTGGGAAATTGATTTAGCTATTTCCAAGATTCTTGCCCCTTTGACTACCTTTGATCCGTGATGAATCCTCTTCTATTAGGTCTAGAGTGTAGGGCCAAAATCTTCTTCTAAACTGTAGCTCCTCAATAACTATCACAATAACTTATTCCCAGGATACGATTAACTAAATAGGAGAAAAGGATTGTTAAGCTATACGAATTCTGCCACTTTCTTACGCTCTTCAACTTGCTAGCAAGGAAATTCCTCGTCCGTTGTGTTGATGCCCACCTTCCTCTAGACTCTAAATACTAGCTTAAGAAATCCTACAGTTACCAACATTACCCTTCTCATTAATGGTCAATCCCAATACAATATATATACCAGCTTTAGTGGCTAAGTGTTATATTATTCTCACTACTAAGCCTTGGTTATCCCTTGCAATTATCTTGTCTCTAGGATGTAACTTATTCAATGTAAGAGAAGGAGGTGATAGTTTCTTCTTCCCTATTGGAGTTGCAACATGAGGACTTCCCAGATGGTCACCTATCTTAGTAGTATTCTCGCTCGAGCATGCTTAACTATGGAATTCTGATGGAATCGAGGGCATTAGTACCTGTATAATTGTACCTAATCTAGCTTCAAGTATGGAGAAGTATCTGACTGCCTCCGCTCCTATATCGTAACCTTGACCATCATGAGGCGTGTCTCCAAATCCTTTAATATTATATTGGTGCATCACCCAATCTTGCTTAGGGGGCCTTAGGTTGGTTGCACTTATTACTAGTGTCAAAGCAACCTTGTTCAGTACTTCCATAAACTCTTGTTTGCGCATCATTCCATACTACGTAGCTTTTTGCTTTTTAATGGGCCATTCAGAATCAAAACTTCCTCTTTTTTGGTATCTTTCCTATAACGCCCATTGTCCTTGTAAAAACTTGCTTTTGTTTTAGTTCGTCAAGACCTTCCATATTGTTGCTATCTCGGTCTTTTAGGTTCAGTTGCATCCTTTAAGTCTTTATTACTCTTGCCTGAATCTAAATATATTCCTCATCGAGCTACTCCACCCATAACATATGCAATGGTGCATGAAGGTGATTGTTAGACTTCTCCTTTCTTCCACATTCCTTTGCTAACAACATGTTGATAACAATCTTATCATGTGGTTCCTATGGTGGCTAAGGTTGATAGAGTTTGAGCATAACTAGATTTTCTGACACTTTCTTTTATCCTTAACAGGTAGGAAATGTTACACTTGCTTCGTGTGCCACCCTAATCTGAAAGTGTCTTTACTTTAGGGTAATGGGAGATATACTGCCTTCCCTCCCAAAGGATGTTTCCAAATTTCCTCTTATAACTTTCTCTCCTTCTTGTACCATGTATAACTGTATCTCTATCTTGATGCAATGTACAGTTATATGGGTACCTACAAAGTTTATCCAACTTCTCCCTTTTGAAGCTGAGATTCCACTTAATGCTCTTCCAAGTTGTAGTCACTATAGTGTTAGTTGCTTGTATTCTTGAGGAGGAAAGTCATTCCATCGTTTGAATGAAGACTTAGAAAGGTCTTCTTTATACCTAACTGAAGCCCCTGCTCTTAACTTCTCTTACTAAATTTCTGCCTTATTCGTCTATGCTCCAAACTTCTTAATGAAGGATTGGGCCTTTTCAACGTGGCATTACCACAATCCAGAATAAAAATCATTGACTGAATTTGCCAGTCAAGTACTTTCAAGGTGATCTCACCTACAAAGAAAATAAGGGTACTATCTGTGCCACATGACATAACCTCATTAGCATATTATTGCCCTACTCCTATCCAATATCCATTAATGAACAAAACCAAGTAAAAGAATTCCCTAGATTCAATCTAGAGAAAATAACCTGAATCAGGTTATCACAAATAAAGCTTAAAATAAGCCTTACAAGGGTGAAGAAAATTCTCACTTGACTCGTCTCCAACTAAGATCCTACCCTTAATGACTTGAAATTCTTGGCTGCTCAGCAACACTTGATAAACAACCCTTCTTTGCTATAACCAGGTTTCCTATGTCCATAGCAAACTATCCAGCACAATTCCTTGATTAAATCCCTAATCCTCTACACTCCTTGACTTGCTCAACCATCTATCCCTTTCTACCATTGCTACTTCCCAGGAGTTTCGTCCATAATAACTATGTTAAGGAGGTTCCTGATAAGCCAGCTGGGTGTCATAGGCTTCTGTCTACACAAAACCTTATATTGAGGTGATCAAACACAACATTCAGTCAAGTGTAACAGATAGTCTTCAACACTCACAGCAAGGCTACCATGCGCAATTATCTATGTCCTTATCATTTAAGGACCTAAAGCATGGTTTATCTAGACTCTCAGAGTATGTCTTAAAATCATAATCAGTTCATCCATGGGCCTATACAGGACAAACTACTCTGATACCAATAAATGTAACACCTTCTATCATATAAGCCATGCTTGAGTCATGGAGACTTTGCCTGAGACTTGAACTCCAGCTTAGATACTAGAATGTTTACGAAAAAATATACAGGCAGGTAGTAAGAACCTAAAGTTCTCAGTAGATAAACTCAAATTACTAAAAAAAATAAAGTGTCACCATAAACATTTCAGCCGCTTCGTTTATTATGAAAATGGGAGTACATTCACATAAGTAGTTGTTCAATTTTAAGTTGAAAACACTTTTCTCGAAGCGGGTTATATTTTAACATTCACTTGGCAAATTCTATGGCGGACACAATAACAAAAGTAATATAATATACTCCAACAAGAGTCATAATAACATTATGAAATAATGAGATATTTAAAGGTGCATATGCAGATACTTGTCCTCGACTTTATGCAAGTGTACTTGACTTTGTTTATCTCTTTCTATAACTTGCTACTTGATCTTGCTCCTTTGTACTTGGTCCCTTGGAAATGAATGGCCTTTCTCACCTCTAGGTAATAGCTTACTTTTCAGGTCCGAGCTCGTACGTATATATGAGAGACAAGTTTACTTTTTTTAACCCTTATACCGGTCTATTTCTCTTAAATCTGTTTAAGGGCTGACGCAAATCTTAGATAGTACTGCCCTAGCTCACTGCAAGGTGGAGGCTTAGTAAGTCTTTCTTGCAAATTCTTATAATAATCATTCTTCTTTGGACATGTTCATGGATGCATATGCTATATGCATTTACCCATATACTTCATATCATGCTTAAATCATTATTACATGCATGGTTTCCATATATGAATAACCTAAAAAATACTATCATGGCATTCATGAGTAAGTAAATGGGACTCACATAGTCCGTATAGAGCATATAATCATGACCAATTGAACTTGAACATCATAAGAATTCACACACATAACGCACTAGATGCATAAATTCTGCCGAGATTTCGGTAGGATAACGGATCAGGTCCGCTTCCCTGTGAATAGTTCCAGCTTAACCAAAAAAAAGAGCAATCACAACAGCAGAGCTAACATCAATATTGTCATAGGTGTGCAATATTCAAGCTCTAATTGGAACTTGCCCATGCCTTGGAGTGGTTAAATGCTTAATTAACAATTCTGCTCATAGCACCCAAATCTGCCCATTTATGTGTCTTATGCCATAATCTCTAATTAAATTATTAAATTTTGAATTTTTACTATGTTGAAGTGTTGTTTGTCTAGTTTTTAACCTCTTTCGTTTCATCCAATTTTAATAAGTATAACTTAAGATATTGGGAGTTTACCTAGGTCTGCCCTATGTTAGATGGAATAGAGGCTTAAATTGTAAAAATTCACCAAAATTAGAAATCTTAGTTGGTTTAAATGAATCTTACATCATTGTCAAGCTAATTGAACCAGATTTCATGTCCAAGAAGTTTCATTTCATTTGAGTGGATAGAGCTGAAGTTATAAGCTCCCAAAGTTGGTAAATTTGGCCTATCCTTTTTCTATCTAGTCAGGACATGGGAAAAATCCGATGAATTACTAGGAACAACAAAGATCGAATTTGACTCTGAAATTTTTATAGAATGTTGCCCTATTATAAGCTTTCTAACAAAATTTGTTGCACTTAAATTGAAGTTGTATAGGGCAAGTTATGCCCTACACAACCCACTCTAGTCAGGTCTAGACGTAGAAATCTAGGATAAACTTCAAAAAATCATATCTCACTCAATACTGATCCAATAGCCTTATAATTTATATGGCTGGAAAGCTCTAGAGTCTTTTCACATAAAATTGGTTTCATCAAATTCTAATGGCCGTAGGCGAATCCGTAGAACATTGTAGTACAGATACATTCAGGGTTTTTCAATCCCGCCAATTTTGTTTGAGTTTTCTTTTGAGTTTTTGCTCAATTCCTCAGTCCAAACTAAGTTTCTCCATTTCAAATCACTAGAAAACATCATAACATCATCATAAAAGCATGAACCAAGGATAACATAAGAAGAACACAACAGCTATATAGTTACATAACACCTCAAATAACTAAGTATTTGAGCTACTTACCTCAAAATCCTTGAAACCATGGAAGTAAGGAAGCCAAAAACCAACTCCTAGCCTTCTTCCTTCACCATGGCAGCTCATATCAATGTGGAGAGACTCCATTTGATGTTTAATCATGAAATTGTTAGAGGGGTTTTGTAGAGAAAGAGGTGAGGATTAATTTTCAAAGAAGGAGCAAGAGCATTTGAGGTCAAGAAGGCTTCCAATCTTGAGCTTGAAGCTCTTGGTCATGGAGGTAAGGAAAGAAAGGAAGAAGAAGAAATGAAGGGGAGGCTGCAACTGGTGGGGAGCGAAAATAAGGAGGAGTTAGGAGGAAATCTTTTAATTTTATAACACAAAAGATAGAGATAGAAAGCTTGTGATTGGTGGAAGCTTTGGCGGTGGTGATGGTTAAGCCAAATTTCCTCCCTTCCTTGGGCAACATGTGGCGCCCTTAAGTGGGGTAGGAATGGCTAAATTTTAACCGCTCAAATTAAGATTTTCAGTATAAAATTCTACTAATTCAGTTCCGAAAATATAAAATACCGAATCTTAACTGATTTCCTTCAAACCAACAAACTATTACTAGTAACTTTGAAAGATTTTCTGCATGTCTATGCTAATTTTCCTTAATCCTAATCTCTTTAATTAATCTCTAATTTGCTTCTAATTAACCTTTAATTAACTTCTAATTGCTCTTACATAACTATTAAAACTGAATAAATTAATTAACAACATAAATTAATCACTTCAAAATTCAGGGCCTTTCTATTTTCTATTTTCTATAACTAATGATATTTCCATAATTTTGAGCAAATCTAGTGGCACCCCATATAATTTCACACCCGAATACCTCCATGGCTCAATTGACAAAGATTTAAACTTCTACGGTTAAGCCACGTGATTATGCTCCGTTTAAAGCCTTATTCTACTAACTTTATAGATGCGGGGATGCAAATGTAACTTTCTAAAAAGTTCTAGGGTCATTATGGAAATAACCATGTGGGGTCAAAGTCAAATTTTCTAAAAGTTCCAGACAACCGTGCAAATAACAAAAGTTTACAAGGGTATTTTCATAATTTTTTAATTTTTAACATATGGCAACGCCATATTTTCAGCAGTAGTGTTACGATATCCTATAATTCTAAGTGTAAGGATCGTCAGGGCATAGCACTACCTAAGAAATTCTCACACTGCCTAAGGGAAATAATTCAAAGTTTCTATTATGCTGTGTTGAAGAAAGTGGGGATGTTACAATGTCATCTTAGGCACCTTGGAAACAATTTAATCAACCTCCTCAAGAAAAGAAGCATAATTTGGAAAAAGATGTTGTAACAATCCATGAAAACTCTACATTTGTTGAAAGGACTAAAGCTCAGTTCAAGAAACACAATACTTCAATCAGGAACATAGAAAGTCAATTAGGGTAGATTTCTTAGCAACTTACTAAGAGGGCACAAGATTCTTTACTTAGTAACACAATTACAAATCCAAGAGGACATGTAAAGGTAATTACCTTTAGAATTAGGAAAGAATTAGTAGAGTCTGAGAAAGAAGAAGAAAAATCCTTTGATGGAGTTGAGGCAGAATCACAAAAAAGGAATAAGAGATCCCCATGAAGTGAAGCAAGGGTATTCAAGAAGAGGAGAAGATTCCTACATATGTGTCACCTCCTACTTATAACCCTTCAATTCCTTATCCTCAAAGGGTGAATTAGCAAAAGAAAAGCAATAAGAGAAGTGATTTTCTAGTTTTCTAGAAGTGTTCAAGAAATTAAACATCAACATTCCCTTTCTAAACAAATGTCAAGCTACACAAAATTCATGAAGAAAATTCTTTTTGGTAAGAGGAAGCTCAAGCATGATGAGACTCTATTGCTCCCAGAGGAGTATAGTGCCATATTGCAAAATAAATTGCCTTCAAAACTAAAGGATCCAGGGAACTTTACAATTCCATGTGTTATTGGTGATGTTTATTTTAACAAAGCTCTTTGTGATCTTAGTGGTAGTAATAATTTGATGTCTTTGTTTATTTTCAGAAACCTTGGAGTTGGAGAGGTGAAACCTACTATGGTTTCCTTTGGCAAATAGGTTAATTAAGCGTCCTAGAGGCATCATTAAAGATGTGTTGCTTAAAGTAGATATTTTCATTTTCCCTGTTGATTTCATCATGCTAGACATGAAAGAACATAGAGATATCTTATTCATTCTTGGGAGGCATTTCTTAGCAATTGGAAGAGCTTTGCTTGATGTTGCAGAAGTGAAGCTTGAGTTGTGTGTTCAAGATGAAAAAGTTACATTCAATATGTTTGAAGCAACACAGTTCCCATTAGAGGTTGAATCTTGTCTTAAAATAGACATCAAGGACTCTAGGCTGAAGAAAGTGTAACATTCGGAAAATCTTATCATTTTTAATCAATTTGTTTGGCTTTATCTGTAACGTTTGAAAATTTTTATCGTTAACAACTAAATTGTTCGGTTTTATTAAATAAGTGAGTTTGATCAAAACTTGATTAAACATTTACTTAAAGCCAATCAAGTGTAATTTAAAAGGATTAGGCTAGATAGAATTAGATTAGGAGCATAGAAAACTTCACAGAAAAATTTCAAACCGATTTACCGATTTAAAAGAAATCGGTAGGATTTCGGTATTTCAAACTGTCAGAACCAGACCAATAGAAATTAAACCATGAGTGCCCTAGAATTAATGGACAAGATTCAGCCAAATACTCCCCCCAAGCGGGGCCTAGACAGCCATGGATGAGGAGGAGTAAATCAGATTTCATGACCAAGAAAGGTCCACCAATCAAATTCAAACCACCTTGAAATATCTTCACTCTTCTCCTTGCATCCTCATCCAAAAATTCGACCACTTCTCCCAGCTGAGCTCTCTTCATTCTCCTTCTCCTCATTCTCTCCTCTACTCCATTTTCATCTCTTCTTCAAGCCTCATCATAAACTACTTGCACCAAGAACACAAAATCAGCCTAAACTACTCAAGACAAGGTAGGAAATCCT
Organism: Pterocarpus macrocarpus; assembly: GCA_031439585.1. Lineage (NCBI taxonomy): Eukaryota > Viridiplantae > Streptophyta > Magnoliopsida > Fabales > Fabaceae > Pterocarpus > Pterocarpus macrocarpus. The sequence continues at coordinate 26,908,912 of CM062513.1, read as the reverse complement.
ACTTCTTCTTTTATTCTCTTTGATTTGGGGCTGTATGAGGAGCATGCTTAATCTGAGATTTGGATGTTTTATAGAGTGATGATGATGTTTTATGACTGATTTTGCTTGTGTGTTGTGATTAAAATTGGATTTGGAGGTAAATAGCTTGAAGGGAGGAGACAAACCTAGAAGCAGGATAGGATTTCCCTCGACGGTCCATACGGCAGAGTGTACAGCACCGCCTACCACCATTTAAATTTGATGAAACCATTTTTAAATGAAACTAGACATTCAGGGATTTCCATACATATATCATAATAGGCCATTGGATTAGTATAGAATTAGTTATGAATTTTTGAAGTTAGACCTAGAAATCTGGGTTCTCACCCGGGCAGCATGGGTTGAGAAGGGTGTAACTCACCCTATACAACCTCAAATTGAGTGCAACCAAAGTTTTTTGAAAGATAACACATGAGAGAACATCCCATAAAAATTTCATAATTTAATTCGTTATCATTTGTTCCCAGCACATCAATGAAGTTAGCTTAGGCTTAAATTGGCCTAGGACAGGATAGCCCAGTAGGGTAATGTTTCGAGACTCATAACTTAAAATCTATTAGGCAAATGACATGAAACCTAACTCATTTTAAATCTTGTTGTATTAGCTTCATTTTGATATAAAATTCGCATGATTCCATCTAGTTTTCGATTTTTAGTGAATTTTCTTCTATAGGAACTCAATTCTGGCTAAGAACAGGACATGCTGAAATAAAATGTTTATATCTAAAGTTATACAACTCAAAATGAGATGGGACCAAAAGGGTTAGGATCTAGACATATGAGGCTATGACATATCCAAAAATTAGATTTAAATAAATAGAATTGAATGAGAAATGAGGCACACCAAATCCGGACAGAACAAAGGGGTTTAAGCTGAAAACTCTATTGATGTTTAAATTGAAATTGTTGCTTGTTATTATGAATGTACATGTATGATTGAAATTGTCGATTGATGTTATGAATGTACATGGATAATTGTTGCTCTATACTGAAATTGTAAGTTGTATAAATGTACTAGTTGTTTGGCACTATTCATGGGGAAGCGGACTCGATCTGTTATGCTGCCAAAATTTTGGTAAGAAATTCATAAGTTATAAAATTCATGACAACTTGAGTATTTCAGAAGTAAAGAAACAAGTTAGATGTGCATTCATTTCATGACATCTATAAAGAAGTTCACATCACTTGGGCCAAATTTCTTTAATAAATTAAGGAATAGATCAGTGAAAGTTTCTGAAAGAACCCACCATCCTATATGTAGAATCGAGCTGTCCCTAAAAACTATTACCTGTAAGATATGGCCAATGACTCCCAGGGGACCAAGGATGGAAATAAGTTCTAATAGGCAAAAGCCTCCAAGAAATAAGATGCATTCATAGTTGTGCATGCATAAACACAGTATAATGCTTATTAATTGACTGTCTCATATACCTATTTATTATCATAATATGCTATTACTCTTTCACAATTACTATTTAATTGCCTCAGTGTTTCTATTAATTAAAATTGAATTTGTTTCGATGTATGTTTTACAAGCAAGTATTTAAATTGAATATTATTGTTTTATGATACTATCTAAAAATATCAATGACCAAAACAACTCGGGAATGACAATACGATGACAGATGTATAGAAGTTAGGATTTTCTACTGAGAAATATTCATTTCTCACCATATTATATATTCCGTGTCATTCTGAGACTATGGAGCATGCCGCGACAAGAGTCCTCTACATTGAGTTCCCCGAGCTTCACGTACACCTCGACCCATTTCTAGACTCTGTATATATCCGCAAGGCTGCTTATATTTCTTCTTCCAGAGACTTCACCGCACTCCGATGCACCTACCGCTTGATCCCGGCCGTCCCGTACATTGCCATTCCACTTCATATGGCCCATCCATTTCCACCTCCTCCCGCAGCAGCAACACCACCACCACCAGCCCCCGCTCCCATGGCTCCTCCTGCTTCACCACCACATCCGATGCTTTCTGCCTCGACATCAGAGGAGGACCCATTAGAGGCAGCGAGTTCCTCCTCATCCTCTGCTCCCAAAGACGGGCCACCTCCTACGATGCACCCATGGCGAACGGGTTTTCTTTCTCGGATTCTGTTAGATAAATCGGGCATACCGTAGCGGGTAGTAAATGTATAGAATGGCTCTCTTTGGCCCCAAATCGGTCATGGTGACGGATGATATTAGAGATGCATACATGAAATGTCCCATGGGGACCACTTGGGTGTCGTTTCATAGAAACTAGCCGTTTCACTTTGTATTAGCGGCCTCATTTTGGCACCTTGTACTTTTTGACAAACTTTAAAATCAGATATCTATGTACATGTCTATGATGTCGTTTGCAGTTATTCTGTTCTTATTGTATTTTTATTTATGTTAAGTTATTTACAGTTTACCGATTGATTAGTATTTATTCCACCATCACGCAGAAAAATTTGTTATGAGATCAAGTATTCTTATGCGAGAAATTAATACTAATACAGAAAGAAAAATTTAATCAATATTACACGTAATCTCTTATCAAATAAATTATTATGACTTAAGCAAAGTACTTTGTCTGGTAAGGTGTTACATTATCAAATAAGTGAGATTAATTAGAAATTGATTAAGTGTTAATTTAGGGCCAATTAAGTATTATTTAGAGATATTAGACTTGAGGAAATTAGAATAGATGCATAGAAGGTCTCACAAGATTTTTCCAAACCATTTTACCGATTTAAGGGAAATCAGTAGAGATTCGATATTTTAAACTGTTATTATACACTCAAAACCCTACATCAAGTGGCTAAAAACTCAACCACTTGACTCACAAAAAGTGGCGCAAGACAACCACAAAGAATGAGGAAGGTTGGCTGAAATTGACCCACAAGATTCTTCAACTAATGGGATGTTTCCTTTCTAACTACCCCAAATATTTTGCTGCCTTATTTCCCTTTTCTGGTCAAGCAGAATTCGGCTTCCTTCCAATAGCCTTCCTCGCTTCTTTTCTTCATCTTCTTCACCTCCTTGTTCCACTTTAGCCTCTATCAAGCCTCTTGCATCTATACTCTTCACTAGAACTCAAAACTAGCTAGTTGTTGCATCAAAATAAAGATAGGATTCAATTTCTATTCTTGATTTTTCTAGACTGTAGCTGAATGAGATTTTATTTGTCTTCATTTCTTTGATGATATACTGGGTGTAGCTGATGGTGTGTGGTTGGTTTAACATGAAACTTTGAGTTAAAATTGAAGTTAGAATGAAAAAACTAGAAATAAGAAAGAAACATAATGTTGTTTGGGTGAAAACCCTACGGCATTCGTACGTTCAAAGTGTACGAAATTGAATCTATCCATCAAAATTTGATGAACCTATTCTTATATGAACCTAGGCATTTAGGGCTTTCCAACCATATAAAATATAAGGCCATTGGATTAGTATTGAGTGAGTTATGAATTTTTTAAATTCATCTAGGAATCCTGTGTTCTATTCCGGGTAGTATGGGTTGTGAAGGGTATAACTCACCCTACATAACCCGAAAATGAGTACAATCAATTTTGTTAGAAATTAAAAAACATAGGGTAATATGTATAAAAATTTCAAAATTTAATTCACTCCCACTTGCTCACAGTAATTCATGGAAGTTGCACTAATTCCTAACCGGGCTAAAATAGGGCAGTGCAAGATATCCAAATTCAAGAGCTCATAATTCGAGTTGTACTTACTCAAATTAGATGGAACTTATTGGAAATAAAAGCTAGGTCAATTAGCTTTAAAACAACATAGGTTTCATATAGTTCCACCTAGTTTTCTATTTTTAGTTTTTGGTACGCAAATCCGCTTAGTTACAGGACAGACCTAGGCAACTTGTTAATAACCTGAGTTATACTTATCAAAACATAATGGGACAAAAGAGATTATAAACTAGACACATAATACTCTAACATATCCAAAATTTGGGTTTAAATGAGCTAGATGGAAATTATGGCTTAATTTCTAAAAATGGTCAAAATTGAGGCAATTGGCAGAAATCCAATTTAAATGCGAAGGTTGCAAGTTTTGTGTGAATATTGAAATGATTGATGTATTATGTTGGCTTTCTGTATAAATGATTGTCTGGCTAGCTAGCACTATTCATGGAGAAGCGGATTTGATCCATCATGCTGCCAAAATTTCGGTAGAAACCCTGCATATGACATGATGCACTTATACATGCATCAAATATCCAAGTCAAGTTACTAGTCACCATAAGACTTATGAAAAGTATGAGAAGTTCCATATTACTTGGGCCAGCCTCGAAATAAAGTTAAGGGGAATAGATTGATGGAAAAGTCGGGGAAAGCAAACCTGACATTCTTGTATTGGAACGAGCTCGATCCTGAGAAACAGACTATTACGCATGAGTTATATGGCCAAAAACTCCTAAGGGACCAAGTAAGAAAAAGTTTACACCATATGGTTTAAAGATCAAGGAAGTAAAGTGAGCCCTAAGACATGTTTGCACTACATAAACATTCTAAGTGTTTGCAGACTGAATGTTATGTCCTGTTACAATTGTTATCTTTATTATTCTGCATTCTATACTATATATAATGCTTATTCTGTTTTTATTGCCTTAAGTAAAATTGAACCTTGCTTCGGGTATGTTTTCTAAAATTTAATGAATAAGGATGATGTACTCTGTTATTCACCCCTTTTCACAAATAAATAAAAATCGAAGCAATTGGGAATGCACACGATGACATTGTATTATAGTCATAAGAATCCTACTGAGAATTTCTTTAAATTCTCACCCTACTATGTATTGTCATCTCATTCTCAGACCATAGATCGGGTAGCGACAATTATAGCCCCATGGAGCTCGACAAGGCGAACACATTCTTTTCATCTACTTCTAACTAGAGACTCCAACTTCTCACCTGCATGTAGTGTACAGCATGGCCCTATTTTGGTACTTACATGATCTTGGGCCATAGGTTTAGCATCTTTTTGTATGTCTTAGTGATGTGGTAGATGCAATGTCTTCTAAGGACTATAGGAGGTTACATTTTATGTAGATGGGCCAGCTTTTGTTTTGTTTTGAAGGCCTCACTTTTGTACCCTCTGTCAGCTAGATATCTCATGATGTAGCAAATTACTGATATATATATATATATATATATAAAATGTACATATGCTTAAAGATATACATACTATGCAATTTCTGTCTAGTTTACTGAATTTCTATCATGACGCAAAACAAATTACTATGCATCTGATAAAAATTCACTTAAGCCGAAAATAACTTTGTGGTAAAAGTGAAATTTATAATTTCGTACATGTGGCAAATTACCAGGTGAAATGTTATGACTTAAGTATAGTATTACATCTGGTAAGGTGTTATAGAAAGAGTCCCAACCAATTAGGGCCATTGATCATAAATTTAAAAATCTAAAAAAGGATGACTGCAAGAAAATGGTGCACAAAGAAGTCACTAAGATATGGAATCCAAGTGATAGAAGAGCACCCTCACTGAAGCATGATTTAGAAGGGGCGGTAGAAGGAAACCAAGACTACAAAGCCTCAACCCCTCCTCACTCTCCCGATTGAATTGCATAGATCATGTCCAGCTTAGGGACATTAAACTAAAGTGCTTATTAGAAGACAACTCAATATCTCTAATTTTATTTCTCTCTCTCTCTTTCTCTTTTAAGTATTAGTTAGTTTGGTTTTATTATATTTGAGTAGTTTCATGTCATTATAAGTACACTCATATAGACAGTGATTTTAAACTTTCTTGAACTCATATTTCCAAGTCTCAATAAGAGTATTAGGTGCATGGAGCAAAAGAATTGCAAGTTAGAAATCATGAAAAGCAGCACATAAAAAAAGGGAGACTGTACTTATCACATTGTAGCGCGACTAGTACACATTGTAGCACGAGTAACCAAAATGCTCACTAATTTTTTCACAGCCATCTGTAGCATGATATTAGCACTGTAGCTCGATTAATGGGTGTTGTCATATTAAAGGATCATGCGACTTATGCGCTGCAGGCCCCATCATTCTTCTTGTTGATTCTTCTCGAACCTGATCACACTCCCTGTTGTTGATCATGAGCTTGAAGACCTCATTGACACATATCATCAGGATGTCGACTAGTGGCTAGGAAGTATCTTTCTCACCTCCTTTTGTGCATTCCATTCTTATTTACATTGGGGACAATGTAATTTCCTAAGTTAGGGGTGAAAAAGCAAATGTGCATGCATTACGTTTAGCTCATAAATTTTCATGCATTTAGTTATAGTTAATGTAATCTTGTCTTTACATTTTCATGCATTTTGCTCATGCATTTTTCCATTCTCATGTTTATTATATTGTTGTTCTTCCAAAAATAATAAAAAATAAAACCAAAACATATAAATATCAACTATCATGAAGACATGTAACATGTTCTTATATTGGAATAAGATAATTTCTCGTTTCCCTGTTATAATCATTCTTTTGGTACCAAAACAAATTCATGAATCTCTCAAACTTTGTTTATAGTCAAAAAAAAAAAAAAAAACACTTCAGAGTTGACGATTTTTACATACAAATACATTAATAGTGAAGAGTAAATATGGAGATGAATAGCATATGGAGAAGCAATGAGGCATTTGAATGTAAACAGGTTTCCGAGTTCGAAGTGTGCTCATCCCAAATTTCTGTTTTAACCTTTTAAAAAATGATATATTCTTGATGGTGGAGGCACATTTCAATAACCTAACAACTAAATGGCATGATCAAAGATAACAAAACAATAGCAAAAGCTAAAATATCTAAGATTGAAAGTTTAAAAACCAAAACATAGCAAAGCTGAGTAGTAGAAGAAGAAAAGGCAAACAGTGCCTCATACCACTTTTGTCATCAACCACCCCGTTGCTGTCACCAGCCGCTCCCGCTGTTGTTGTCATGAACCGCAACTGCTGTGACATGAAAGAGTGTTGCTATTGCATGGCAATGTGTGTTTGTGCGATGAAGGAACGTGAAGGGGGTGGGTGGAGGCCGTGAGAGTTTGTGGAACTTCTTCTTCTTTTTGGCCTTTTTGAAGCTGTTGAAGTCAGCTTGGAAGGACCCATGAATAATGGTTTAATGAGTTTCAAAGCCTACTTGAAAAAATATGTCTAAAAGACTATTAAAATCATCATCTCTTAAATTAGTTTTAATTACTATGAGTTTAATTGCTGTATATACTGATAAAGCAAAAAAGTCTTACATTATCATCCAATCAAATAGTTATATTTGTAATACCTTTAAAGTAATGGGTGATTAAGTGAAACGCTTTTACTAATATAACAATACATAGTTAGATATCTGTGCAAAATATTTTTATATTAATAGTGCGTATAAATTAAATTCTAATTATTATTAACAATAATTAATTTCATTTAATTTAATTTGGCCTTCCATTTTTCTGAATATTTTTTTAACTTTTCATCTTTTATAATCATTTAATCATTTATGCTAATTTGTATATATTTTTTCTTTGTAAAAATCTAGGCCATAATATGGTAAACTGATATTTTACGTAAATATTGTCTTCAAGAAATATTAAAATACAACTAAGATTTTTTTTGGAAAATGAAAAATAAAGATAACAATTATAAAGTTTTTTCATATCCTAAAATAAATCGTTTTAAATGTTAAAATAAATATAATAATTGTTCATTTAATTTATACATATAAAGTTGAAAATACGTATACATATTATTCCCAAAGAAATTCAGACAAATAATTATTGAATTCTAGATATAAGTCTCTTTATCATATTTTTAAACATTACAATTATATTTAGATTAATTTATTGTGTTCCATAAATATTTGAATTGAATATTTTTATTTAAATATTTTAATTGTAAATTTTTTAAAAAAAGAAACAAACAAACTGAAATATATATTAAATATGTATTTATCAAATATAAATTATATATGCTGTGCATTGCACGGGAAATATATATATATATATATATATATATATATATATATATATATATATATATATATATATATATATATATATATATATATATATATATATATATATATATATTATACTACTAGTAAAAAAAATTTAAAAAAAAGTTAAATATTTTCTGAATAAAATATTGGTCACAAAATAAATTTCCAGATAACGTTAAATTTGACATTTTGCAAAGACGCGGAGCATAGTGAGTCAGTTTCATTGTGATTATCTAGGAATGGAAAAAGTACTTTTCTTGATAAATAAAAAATTTTGAAAATTATTTTACTTATTTGTTTGTACTTCTTAAAAATAGTAGAATAAAACAATAATCAGAATTTTACTTTCTTTGAAAAGTTGGTAAGGAGTTTGCCTCTAGTTGCAAGTAGAAGAGGTAAAAGAGAGAAAAATAGTTTCTTGAAATATGGACCTCGTCGTTTTCGACCAATTTCCATGAAGTTTTTGAAAATTTACCACCTACCCTTTGGTAGTTTTTTTTACAGTGTATCTTAGTTCACTCTTAGTTTATTGAGCTTTATTAGCTAACATTCTCTTGAGAGAGTCACAGAAACTTATATATCACCATCTTCATTACAAATCCACATTTTGAGTGGTTAAGTGAAAGCGTTCCAAACACAAATGCTTTACAATGTTATTGTAACCTCGACGTGATAGTGGTTAGAAATGAGCCTCGAAAAGCTAGGTAAAAAGAATAATCGATTGTTATAAGCATTGAGAGGTTTGGGCAATACTATTTAGAATAATCAAAAATCTCAACTGATTTTGTTAGGGATTGGACATCGACAGTGGTTACCTAAATCTGGATAAATCTTTGAGTTATTTTTCTAAGCCCTAAATCTTTACATCTACTCATTTATCATTTTACTATCTCATCCTTCTCACCACTTGAGCTTTGGCATTCATAATATCTAAGTGAAGAATTTTATTAAAAATACATTCCTAAAGATAATGAATCTCAGACTAACTCATTGCTCCAGCTATCAAAGTTGAAATATTCTTGAGAAACTTTTGTTTAAGTTTTCAGATTTTGAAAAAGTTTCTAAATACGATTCAACCCATTTTCTTATGTTAACTTTGAGTCAACTTCAAAGGACTGCTCCTATAATGAGTAAATGAGAGAATCTAGATTTTATTGGGATTCCCTTAAGATAAGTGTGTTAACATTTAAATATCGTCGGCCTATATAAAAAGTACTCAGCCACTTGTAGAGTGATACCCCTCCTACGCGTATGTGAGATGGGTTGTTACCAAGACAAGCTCAGCCAAACTAGAGTAAGCTCGACCATGTAGTTACATATCTGGCCAACCAAACCTTATGACTATATATATGCTTAGCCAAATCTTCCCTTCGATGTCCCCAAACATGGTTCAGTACAAAGCTAATGTGGTTATTGCCACATTTTTTAGTTTTTTTTTTTTTTTTGGTTACCAAAATATTTTAATTATTTTTAAAATAAAATGTTGTTTGATATACATTACTTAAGATAAACAAAATATCATTAAATATTATTTGAGTCATTCCAACGCATCCCGCATATGCTTTTGTTTTATTCTTTCTAAATACATGTTTGGATAACCCAATTATAATTTAAAAACAACTTGTAATATGGTATGTTTGCTAAATCTAGGTAGAATTGATTACAATCTTCACTTTATTTATTTATACTAAAAACAACTTTTTAAAAGCATTATTTTTAAAGTTTTTGTTATAAATAGAGATTGATTATTTTAAAATTATGATATTTTTATTAAATTAACCTTAGATATTAAATATTATATAATATAAAGTAATCATTTTATATTTTTATTAATTTATTATAAAAAAAATTTCATACTATTCAAATAAAATATACAACTTTAAAATTACTTTTAAATAATTACATTTAAGCATAAAATTAGTTTTCACGTAATTGATTATAAAGAAAATCTGTTATAAATATAATTAGTTTTTAAAATAATTTTAATCTCATAACTAATCTTATCACACTCTAGATATTGATAAATAAAGCAGCTATGTATGTAAATTGGCTCCTTGGTTTTATAGAATGGGATTTTTCACTTGTTTTCTCTCTCAGTTTGTTTGGGTTTAACAGATTTTGGTGTGCATGCGTGGTTATTTGGCACGTAATGGATGAAGACAAAAAAGCGCAGGATTGGACATTCGGGTAACTCAAAAGGTTAAAAACACATTTGGGCTGAACTTTTTCTATAATCCTGGCCCATTGGTTCATGTGCATTCTTTAATCACTGATATGCAAACCACTGATATTCTCTTCTCTCTCTGCCCCGGCACTCCCCCCCCCCCCCCCCTCTTTTTTTTTCTCTTCCCCCTAGGACCAAAAAAACACAATCACAGCTATTTTCTCACTGTTTTTTCTTTTTTTTTATTATTTAGATTTTTTGAGATTAATTTATTTTTAGATACCAAACACAAATCTAAACTATGGGAACCCTTTGCCGCTAAAATCAGAACTATGTTTACTACTTGAACTATTATTTATGGATTTTGTTTAAAACGAGCCTTTAGGTGACAAATAAAAGAAAACGTATATACCTTTCATTATAAAAAAAGGTCTATAGTCTTTTTTTTTTTTGGAAAGCAATGAGAGGACTAAATCCTCAAATTGTCCCACAAAATTATAAGCGCCGATTAAAACAGTCGGTGATATTTGAAAATCACCAATTTTAGTTTCTAACATTGTAGTTTGTCAATTAAAGTTGTGCTTTTGTTAATATATTAGTGACTAATTTAAATATGTATCAGGTATTAATTTGACTTAAAAGAGTACAATTTTAAGGATTAATGTGGCTAAAAAAAAATATAAGAGATCATTTGATTGATAAACCATAATATTTGGGACTAAAATAAAAAATTTTAAATATAAGAAATTAATGTAATCAACAATTATAATTTCAGGAACAAATTTGAGTCTTTAGTTGCGGACTATAATTCTGACAGGTTTGACTAAAATTCGGATGTGCCAATCAAAGAGCCTTTGAGTCAAGGCTCTTGCTAAAAAGAAAATGTATTTATCATGCTGTATGAATGAGCCAAAAACATATCGACCACATATAGGAATCCTTTAACTCGGATCACAAACTGGCCCCTCTTGAATCATGAGAGACCCTTCAAGCCTCACCAATCTCAAAGAAAATTGAAAAAGGAAAAATAAAGAATTAAAAAATAAATAAATTAAAAATATGAGTGAAGAAAAAATAAAAAACAAAAAACAAAAGAAGAATAGAACGTATTCAATTTCAACTGAAGAAAAATCTTGCGCGTATGTAATCATGAAACTGGAGACACTGAAGAGCAATTCTTGACTTGATTCACGTCATCACCATTGATCCCGCGATTCCCGAAGAACCCGAAGGAACCTGAGAACACTCTGAAGAAAACCAGCAGAAGATGATGACTTGTCCTTGGATTTAGGTTCAGCAGTTTTGGTCTCTGTCTTAACACTCTGCTTCTTCAATGACTTCACCGCGAACCGCATGCTTATTTTCTCCTTCATGCACTTCTTCTCTCCCTCATTCTTGAAGCTTCTGAAGGGGCTGTACATTACCAAGTATCTCTGCCTGTACATCGCATACTCTTGTTGCCCCACAGTTCTAGAGCGAAGAGGAACTGTGTCAGAAGGAAAAGGGCGAACCCTCTCTGGGTTGCTCTCTTGTTTGGTGCTTATGTTTCTCAAGAACTTTGCGTCTGCAGTGGCCTGTTGGTAGAGCTTTGAAGATTCTTCTTGAACTCGGTCTCTCTCAACGTGCTCCACATCTAGGCTCGTGCAATCTTTATTGATGGAACCTGGGGTGTGCTCCATATCTTTGATTTGATTGAAAGTTGAAGGCATTGGTTTTGGCAACTTGAAGTTGAATGCTTTCTTGTGTTGGCCTCGTATTTATAGGCGATTACAAACTATAGAGGAAGTGAGATCAGGATCTAATGTATAAATTCCTTGGGTTGCAAGAAATAAGTTGAGGCGGTAAAAATTTATAATGTCACTTTCTATTTTAATTGTATATGTTTTAATTGTGATTTTATTCAAAATTAAAAGTTCTCGTATATAAGTTGTTAAGAAGTTAAATACTGTTAATGATATGGAAAGATATGATTGGATTGTGATTTTAGAATATAAAAAAAAAGGTTTAATTGAAAAAGTAGAAAATCTTCGACTGGCTGAGTTTGTCCTCTTATATTTCTGAACTCCAAATCGATATTCCTTACTGAAATAAAGAATAATGAGACGCAGCGTGGAGTGCCCAACGATATTTCCAGCAAGCAATTAATGCTTTTTTGTCGATAATATTGATGATTAGGCGTGGTGAAATCCATTGGTCTGGATACATGCGCGCGACAGGCCCCCAGCTACAGGACAAATACTAGAGTTTTTGTTCCTATGGCAAAGATCAAGGGACAAATAATGATATTATGCTTGAGTTATGAAGAGCTACAGTTTGGATTACGGCGTAACTCTCATCATGTACAAATGAAATGCGCATGGAAAATTAAGAAATTGCATATATGGATAATTGTATGAGATCTTGCACTGTGGGTAAAGATGTTCACGGCGTAGTTCGTGTTTAGCCTACAAGGCTTAGCTCAAACGGCCAATATGTTGGCCTTGTAAACGTGCACCCCGGGTTCGAGTCAGCCAGAGACTGGCAATGGGTAATGAACCCCCCCCCCCACCCCCAATACCCCCCCGACCAAAAAAAAAAGAATTATCTCATGTTTGATAAAATAAATAAAAATCAAACCCGTTAAATCTAATTGCATTGATTCACTTTGATTTTTGGGAGCTATACCAATCTGATTATGATGATTAGTTTAGTTTGGTTTAAGACTTTAAGTCAGTGGGTTAACATTATAAAAAAATTATCTTTTTATATGTTTTTATCCTCGCCATAGCTAGTAGTGATGCAAAGTTAGGACACTAGACATTTGGTAATAATTTGTGGGAGTGAGTCTTTCAATTAAACGAAGAGAAAAATGAGAAAAATTGACCTACAGACTAAAATCTAAATAAATAATTTAAAATCTTAGAAATAAATTTAAAAAAGAATTATTGATCAAGTTATTGGGTGTTTGACTTATTTTTAGCTATGATAATATTAAGTTAGTGTATTAGGCGTGCCAGACTTTGAAATCAACTAGCCGAACCCTTGATTCCAAGAGTCAAATGATTGCTTCAAGGAGGAAAATCTACTCCTTGAATATAAGGTCTCAAGTTACTCAATAGTAAGCTCTTAGCTAAGATCAATCGAGGAATGTAACCAAAACTAAGAATAAATGAAGAGATAATGTAATCGGAAGAATCTTGTACTTGAAATCTCAGCCAATTACAACGAAAACCCTCATAAGTTCCAATTGGGAATCCTTATGGAAAGCTTAATAGGGTCAAGTAGTACAGATAAACAAGGCCTAAACTGAAAGACTAGAAAGACTAAAAGGCTGAGACTAAAATGCATAAATTTCAATAGAAAGGTAAAAGTAAAGTAAAATTGTAGTGTTCTTGATTCAGGGTGTCTAGGGATCCTATGTAAAAGCTTAGTCTTGCTCTATTTATAAGCAAGACTCATTCCAAGATTACCCTTTAATAACCATTGCGGCTGCCTTCCACTTTTCCATAGACTCTCGAATGGCCATTTCACATAAATATACTATGGGGATGTTGCCACATGTCTTCAACTATGACCTAGATTGTAATCTCTTTTGCCGTGTTAGCCTCTTCATTCTTTAATCACGGCTCGGCTATTGTTAAAAACATAATCAAAACCACTATTGGCTAAGTCTTTTCCTCAGTCAAGGGCATTCATTAATTTTTGGTGCCAACATATTGCTCCCTGTATTAGGCTAGCTAATTCTTACTGCTGAGACTGGTTTAATGCAATGGCTCAAATTTAACCACCAGCCTATTTAAATAGCTACTTACATGGCAAGTATAAAATTTAGTCAATAAACATTCTTCGCTTTACTTTTATCTTCTGCGCTTCTACCTCTTCCTTACTCAATTCTTATTCACACTTCTCACCCTTTGCAGATTCACTATGTCTTCTGCTTCTTCCGATTCCGCAAACCCCAATATTTCTCTCAGTCATGATAATTCTACACATAATTCTTTTTCTTTCTCATCTTCCCTCGAACTTTCTCCGGCCAAGGAAATGGCTTCATTTCTCTTAAACTGTTATACTCTTAGGGTTTTTGATGAGGAAAACCGTATATTCATCTTTGACCCTTTTCTGCCTTAGCTACTTCTTTGCCATTGGAAGGACTTAGAGCCAGGCAGGCATATGTCTTGCCATGTACAAACTCGGCCGCCATTATATCTGCTTGCCTTTTTGGCTCCTCCCAAATGTCTTCCTCAACTCAGTCGCAATCTAGAGCAGAAATCAACTATGGCCCTCTCAGCCCAGCACGGTTAGACCTCCTTTTGTTCTTTCTCTACAATATATTATTTCACTCTAGAAGCTCTGGATGTTAAATGTGCTAAATTGGAGTACTTTATAGCTACCAATCTTTCTCTCAATTGAGGGTGTATAGCCATAGCATATTTAGATTCTTGTAATTGCACATTACATCGGCTCTTCACTTTCCTAAATCGCTCAAGGAACTCAGCTTCTAGCTCATTTGGCAATTGCTTGAGACTTATCAACTCAACAATAGAAACTTCTGGCTGGGGCTTATAAAAATGATCATGGAGAAGCTTTTCCATATCAGCCCAGCCTTAGATTGAGTTTGGAGCCAAAGATGAATACTAAGGAAGGCAACCCTTGTAAGAGATAAAGGAAAATGTTGAATTTTGCAGTACTCATTCTGGTTAGCCTCACCACATTGAGCCGTAAAACGACTGATATATTCCATAATAGACTTCCCATCTTCGCCAAAAAAGGTAGAAAAATATAGAGTTTTGTAGCTTTTCGACAAAGGAATCTTATCAACCCAGTCAAGTTATGGCTTCCTGTGAATTGGCCTGTGTAATGGCCTAAGTTGGACACAAAAATATCTCCTAATAGCTTCGATAATCATATTGGGATCCATCAAAGGCTAGCCAATTGCCTGAGGATCTACTTACACTGGAGGTGTAACCTGTGGTAAAACCTCCTACCAATTGGCAACTTGATTCCAAGTCTTTGGATATTGTAATTTTGAGGTTGAGGAATGTGAACACTAGGCTGAGGATAAGTGGTTTGATTTTGTGTGAATGAAATTCGAGGTTGTGGGTATATGGTTTGATTTGAGTAATTATGCATGTGGTTGTTGTATAAATGATGTGTTATTGTTATTAACTGCTCCCAAATATGGCAACACCATATTGTAGCTATTGCATGAGATTGCATCCATCCAAAACTGCCCATCACGGGTGGATCATGGGTTGTATTCCATTACCACTTGGATTATTAGGTACCACCAATATTTCAATGCTTGGAATATTGGGTGGCCTGTGCATTATACTCACTTGTCTATATTGCCAATTAAGTGGCTAAATGGGTTACCCCTTGGCTGATTAGCTGAGGCATTCCCATTGGCTGCATTTTCCCAAGGCACAACCAAGGTAGAAATATCTTTTGTATTAGCTTATTGTTGAGCCATTTGGATTTTGTTGCGAACCATGGGCTTAACAATATCGGCTAATTATTTAGATAGTTCTACCATTAAGTCCTTTAGCCCCATGTCAATTTGTTCCCATATAAAGGAGATAGTCATAACAGTTGATTGCCCCTTTCTTCCCCTGAATGATGGGGAATTGCTTGATAAAGAAGCAACCAAATTAACCACAGGCTAGGTCATGGCATCCTATATCGGATGTGAACCTATGCCTTTTGGAGGGGTACAACCATAACTAACTTTCTTGATCTTAAGATTATATTCCAAGTATGATCAAATCTTGGTTTTGGAAACTTAGATTGATTCATCGAGGTTCCACCAGGTGTGACAAAAATATGTTTGGGCTATTTTCAGCTATGATAGTATTAAGTTAGTGTGTTCGGCATGCTAGACTTTGAAATCAGCTAACCGAAGCCCTTGATTCTGAGAGTCAAATGATTGCTCCAATGAGGGAAAACTACTCATTGAAATGAGTTCCCAAGTTACTCAATGGTAAGCATTTAACTAAGATTAACCGGGAATGTAATCAAAACCAAGAATAATAATGAAAACCCTCTTAAGTTCCATTCGGTAATCCTTATGGAAAGCTTAATCGGGTCAAGTAGTACAGATAAACAAGGCTTAAACTAAAAGACTAGAAAGACAAAAAAGCTGAAAATAAAATGCATAAATCTAAATAGAAAGGTAAAAGCAAAGTAAAATTGTAGTGTTCTTGATTCAAGGTGTCTGGGGATCCTTTGCAAAGCTAAGTCTTGCTCTATTTATAGGCAAGAATCATTCCAAGATTGCCTCACTACAAAACACGAAGGTAAAAACGGCGGTTATTTAAGCAAAAGTTGGTGGTTTATAACCTCCATTATTTCCTGCAACGGTGCTTCACGAAACCGTCGAAATGCAGGCCGCCATAAGGGAAAAATGGCGGTTTTGGCATAACGGCCATTATTCGCACAAAACACAACGGCGGTGTTATTGTGTGTGTTCGGGTGCCATTATTCAGGATAAAAGGGCGGTTAAACTGCTGTATTTTCCACATAAATTTGTTTTTCGTTGATTATTACGACGAGTTAACTGCCGTATTTTCCAAATGGAATTTATATTTCCCGCGGTTAAACCTCGATTTTAAGAAAAGCAAAACATTAAATTTTGGCTGTTTGACCGCCGTAATACTATTTTTTTTTTCAAACATTCTATTTTGTTTCTTCCTGTTTACGTTGCATAGCATAAGCCACACCTGAGTTCTTTAAAAGAAAAGTTAACATAATCCTATCAAGAATGTGAACACAAGCAACAAAATCTTCAACAAATCACATGCTATAAGATGAAAATTCTATTAGCTGAGTTTCAAAATCAAGAAACTAAATACACATTATCTAAATGTCATTAAGTAGTATTTAACTAATATTTTAATCTAAACATATGCTTCATTACAAGTTGAAGGATTTACCAAAATCTAAATATTGCTTCGTTAGGAGCCTAACTACTTAGTTTTCTTGGTTTCTCTTGGTTGCTACCATCGGATGATCTCCTTGCATTCATAGGTGACTCTGGTTCACTTCCAATGTCTCCATGCTGCAAATATTAACAACATAAATATAAAATCAACAAACAGAATATTATGAATAATATTGGAAATTTAAAAGTATTAATAGCTTAGAAATGAACCAAGAAAGAAGTATTATTAATGTTCATTAAGATAAAAAAGATGTTCAAAACAATCACAAAGATCAAAACAACAAATAAAATTTGGTACCCAATATCTTACTAAGTCTGAACAAAATACCTGTGAAGAGGTTTGACAAAATACAGTAGCAAACTCATCAGGAATCCTCCCTTCTTTCATTTGTATGTAGGAAAGAAAAGCACTTTGGAGCTGCCTATGACTTTCACGAGTTTCTTTTAACTCATTTCTCAAAGATACCACAGTATTTTCTAACTCCGGAGTAACTCTACTAGATTCACTCATTAAGGACAAGTGTATACCACCTAAGCATCTAGTGGATTGTTTAAAAGCACTAGTGGGGGCAGCGCCCATGCCTAACACTCGTACTCTTCCAAGGTGCTCTTTCCTAAGTACTTTACCAACAGGATCAGTAGGCGAGATTTCAGAAGAGCTAGCTGGGTCCAACATCATGCACTCTTGAATTTTCTCCTATACATTTAATATGAAAATATCAATACCAAGGCATAACATATATTTAAGTTTCCATCAAATATAGACAAGAGTGATAAAGAATTTGTAATAGCAACTCAAACTCATTGGGTTTTACTTACACTAATATTCTCAGCTTCAAGATTCACAAAGTTGCCATCCTTTTTCTTATGAGTGATAAGATACATTGGTCCTCGACCTAAATGCTGTCCAGTCTCCTCAAACTAAAACACTCACAAATTACATAATTATAAACTTTATTCCACTAGGTGAAATTGTAGCAATTAATATTATTTAAGACATAAATGATATACCATCTCATGCATCCTTCTTGACAAGCTTTTAGCACCACAAGTGTGTGGAATAGTCTGCTTCTTCCTATTCTCTATATTTCTCTGGCACATTTCCTAAAAGGAAAATTATTTATATTTAAATTTATTAATATCTTTTTCTAATAGTAAATAAAAAACTGAAATACATATTACCTTTGTTTTTTCATTCAGACGGTAATCAACAAAGGTTGGCCATTGATCTCGTGTAACTCCTGAGGGTACCTTAGATATAAGAGTATTTTTGCTGTTGGTAGGATTATAGCAAGCATTCCACAACTTTCCCCTATTCTCCCTCCACTTCTTGGAGATTGAGAGATTAACAAATCATTTGGCAATCATCTCAGATGTCTTAAAATAAAATCGAGGCTGACAGTAAACAAGTTTCATTAGGTTATGAAGCTTTTACATAGCTACCCAAATAGAAAAGTGTGATTTTACCTGAAAAATATCATTCCAACAATCTTTAAAGTAATCATCACGTATCTCAGACCACTTTGGGAAGCTAATAGGAAACACATCAGTTTTAATTGCCATCATCCCACATACTCCTGCTAGTAGACCAGCAGCTTCACCATAAGGGGGGCTAATTGTTCAATAAAGTGTAAATCAGATTGTCACAAATATTTTTTTCAATGTGCATAAAATCAAGATTGTGACGCAACAAGTTAGAACTCCAATATGGAAGGTCGAAAAATATACTTTTTTTCCGCCATTGATTGGAGTTACGTTTTTGGCACCTTCTACAAGGCCTTTTCTCTCCTAACTCTAACTCTGGCTCTTTTCCAAATGTAACTTCAATTCCCTCAACTTGTTTTAAAATGTCTAAACCCTGACAATGCTATAGGTGGGTCCCTTTCCTCCAAATGACCATTAAAACAACCCTTATTCAATCTGAATTTATGTCCCTTAGATAAAAAGCGTCGATGACCTATAAAACAATACTTCTTACCGTGAGTGAGTCTACAAGGGATAGTGTCAAAGTTACAAGTGGGGCATGCATAACCAGTATGTGTGTTCCACCCAGATAAGGTGCCAAGTCCTGGAAAATCACTGATTGTCCACATTAGTGCAGCACGCACTCTAAACATTTCATCTTTTGAAGAATCAAAGGTTGGCACACCATCCAACCACAATTCTTTTAACTCCTTCACAAAGGGTTGTAAATACACATCTATATCATTTCCAGGCATCTTTTTTCCTGGAATTATCATTGAAAGGATGAAGGAAGTTTGCTTCATACACTCCCAAGGAGGGCAATTATAAGGAATTAGAATCACTGGCCATATGCTATAATTAGTGCTCATTACTCCAAATGGATTGAAACCATCAGATGCAAGACCAAGTCGAACATTTCACAGATCCGAAGCAAATTCAGGGTACATTAAGTCAAACTTTTTTCATGCCTCAAAATCCCTCAGATGCCTCATTAACCCATCTTTATTATCCTCCAATTTATGCCATCTCATAGACTCAGCAGTTTTAGAGCACACAAATAATCTTTGCAACCTTGGTTTTAAAGGAAAATAACGTAAAACCTTTGCTGGCTTCTTTTTCTCCACATCCTTCCATCTAGAAGCATTGCATCATGTGCATATTTGCTTTTCCCCATCACCATTA
This sequence comes from Pterocarpus macrocarpus, assembly GCA_031439585.1. Classification (NCBI taxonomy): domain Eukaryota; kingdom Viridiplantae; phylum Streptophyta; class Magnoliopsida; order Fabales; family Fabaceae; genus Pterocarpus; species Pterocarpus macrocarpus. The sequence goes on along the minus strand of CM062513.1, from coordinate 26,889,175 downwards.
CCATCCCAGTAAAGCACACAATCATTTGGACATGCATGAATCCTTTTACAATTAAGTCCAAGTTTGTTGAGAGTCTTCTTAGCTTCATAGAATGAAAGTGGGAGCTTGGCAGCTTCAAATGCATCTCTTAACTATTCAATTATCATAGTCATCGCTTTGTCACTGATTCTACATAAGCACTTGATATGATAGAACTTAACTATAAATGACAACTTTGTATATTTCTTGCACCCTTCATACAATTCTTGACTTCCATCTTTGAGTAACTCTTGAATATGAGCGGCATCATTTGGTACCTCATTGAATACTCCATCTCCAACGACCCCTTCGTTTAATGCACTAGGTTCATTGAAATGAGGCATAGAGAACCTAAGGGCATCATTTACCATATCAAGCATTGGATCCTAGGGAATCATTGCTTCTTGTTGGAGAGCTGAACTACTAGAAACATTTGTCAAGACCTCTTCATTTGACTCACCATGTAAGACCCATGTCTTGTAATTTTTTGGTAACGGCTTACAAATTAAATGATCAAAGACAACACTTTCAGTTTGCAACTTCCTAAAGCCACAGCTGGGACAAGGACATGTAATTTTATCCTCAATAGCTTTCCTCTCAAATGCAAATTTTATAAATTTCTTCAATCCTTCCAAGTACTCTTTTGAAGTCTGCAGCTTATCAATCCAAGATTTATCAATTGGCATAACTAGAAAGTTATACTAGCCTATATGCAAAAGATACAAAGTTAGATTAGCCTTAATTACAAGGTTTGAAGTTAGATTAGCCTATATATACAAAGTAAATTAGTTAAATTAGTCCATACGTAGATATTTATCAATCCTGGGTTATCGATCTATGACAAGCCACATGGCAGTCCAACAAATTAGCAAACCAATAACTTATTTCATAACATGTTATAGTCATAACCAACATTTCCAAGAACTAAATAAATTCTCATAAAAAAAGGTAAATAGTATTTTTTTTATTTTCAGTATAACTTCTGTAAGAGTCACATGCAAAAATTAATCCAATAAGTTGCTCAACTAAAATTATTCATTATCATACCTGATGTAGCAATTCTCCTAAGACTGCAAAGTTGCTCAATTGAAGCTGCTAATGTTAGCCGGGTCTAGAGGCCTGCATGCTATATGGTGGAGAATTAATTCAAATATTGTGTATAGCAGAAAGGAAACATAAAAATCAACTAATGCACATTGATAAGTAAAAGAAAGTGAACAAAAATAGAGAATTGCTGATTGTTCTCTATTTCTTTTCTCCCCACAAATACCAGAAGAGAGAACACAAAGAAAGAAAGTGAACAAGAAAAAAGGTGTTAAGAAAGATTTTATTTATTTATTGTTCTAAGGTAAAAGGTTTCTTACCTTTCCTAAACAGGGTATAGAATATAGATATCATGAATAGAAGAAATAAAACTCAGAAATATATTTAATATAGATGTACTGAATCTTCTTTTGCTTGTTTTTATCTACGTTAAATTTCCTGTAGTAGTAAATTACCCTATATCCCCAATTTGGCATCTGCATGGCCCCAATATGATACCTATTTCTTGTTACTAGTATGCATTTTTCTATCTGTTTATCTTCTTCACAACTATAGTATATTATACTTGGCTATTTGGTAATTGAGAACCAAGTAAAAGAATTCTCAAAGTCATTTGAGAGAAGAATATCCATCAAAGAAAATTAGATTCATATAAATGAGTATTCCTATAAATGAGACAAAACAAAAAGCCCTTCTAACAAAATAAAATAGAAATGCCATTCAATCTCCAAATATTCACAAGAATGTCTCTAAACAAAATGTAAGCTAAAATGTGTAAAAGAAATGTCAAGCTTCACCTGTAAAAAGAATAACCAAGATATATTCAGGCCAACACAATAATCTCTAGACTACACTCCACTGACTGCAATGGAAGTAAGATAATTCATTAAATGTTGACAAAGAGAAGCCCTGACAAAAAGATGGGACATTTGTAGATTTGTAATGAATCCCAGTCAAAAAGCAGACTATTTTTTTGTCTCCCAGTAGAGCACTTACATCTAACATTATTATACAACTTCTAACGTTTGAAAGTAAAATTTATTGCTTAAGTGCCCATAACTTGAATTTAGGAAAGCAAAACATAAAAATGTGAAATATGAGACTGTTTCATTTGCTGAAACACCAGCTTCAGGGGCTCAATGAACTGCTATTATTCCTAATTCCCATATATGGATACAGCTTCAACCTAAGTCAATCATATACTTATCTCAAATGACACTAATTTAATAGTTTTTTTATCAAATGCACAAGAAAGATGATGGGATTGATGAAACAAAAGTCAAAACATAATAATAATAATAATAAAAGGCTTGACCATATTGATGAGAAAAATATTAATTGATATTTCTTTTAATTCATGTGGCAAAAGTTAGTTAGATAAATGAAGTGACTTCTTTTGGCACCTAGTACCTTCCTTATGTAATATATATATATAAAATCAATGTTTCTAACATTTCAACAGTTATCATGCACGATAAGAACAAATCACTTTTCAGTATCAGTTCAATATCCATAACCAAGTTCGTGTATCACGAAGTTTGACTTTAGTTAGTTAGCACTAGATTAATAAACTATAAAGAAGAACCTAATCCAGGTACCAAGCACAACAAAATTAAAAACCAAACAAACTAAACCAAATTAAAAGATAACTTTTTTAATTCCATTATTCCTATATCCATTTCTTCTCAATCTCAGGAAGAGAATGCTAACAACTAACAAGCTAAAAACAGCTCATTTTCTTTCATCATTCTTTTCCACGTTGTTCTTAATTTTCTCATGAAGCACCGATATTTGAAGTCTAGTCTAAATTAAATGGGGTCAAAATTTAAAATAAGTACCTAAAAAACAAATCATATTCTCCACCTAAATCAAGCATGGATAGCATACCAGCCATTGGATCAGTTTAGAATTTTGTTAAACACCTAAGCTAAGGCAATAGAAGAACACACCAGATAAGATTGAAAAGTTCAGCACCAACTATAAAACTGAAAGTTGGAAAGAAAAAAAATCAGAAAACACTTGGGTTTCTCTTCTTTTTTTATTGTTCAAAACAGAGCTTTGAACTCTCAGAGGAAAGGAGCTGCAAGAGTACAGATATAGAGATAACAAAGATAACACAAACCAATAAAAAATGAAATGACTCATATGATTAGACTTTATCTTTAACTCAAGCAAAAAAGATCACCATCGCTTCAGACTTTCAAAAAGAGGCCAAAAGAAACCACTCTTCCGTAGCACCTAAATGGGTTCCAACTGCAGCAAAAACTGAATCACCAAACACCCAAAAACCTTTTCCAACCCACAAACACCAAATTACCCCACTCACTCACAAAGCTACAAGCAAGGAAGACATCAAACCCCAAATACCAAAAACAAAAGACCCGTTTACCTTAATACCGAAACAACCAACATAACCAAGATTCCAAACATCCATACCAGCGATATAGCATATCATACACAAATAAGCCCCCACCACAACTCCCTTTTCTCTCCTTCACGTGTTCACTCACAGTAAGAAAATTTGAACTTTTATTCTCCCAAGTCACAACCCAATACAAATTGAACAATCAAAGAGTTCATTAAGCTCATGTTGTAAACCTTAGAAGAGAAAACGAAGATTACCTTCAATTCATAACCATGCTGTATATGTCAATTCAATAACATGCAGATTTTGACCCAAAAAGAAATAGCATTCGTACTGGCAGAAAGGAGGAAGACATCCTGAAGATAACTTTCAACTTTTAGCTTAATGACAAATTTCTTCCACTCTCCTTAATCAACATCAAAACACTGTTTTCACCCCTTCAAACCTCTCCCCACCCCCCACCCCACACCCCCCAAAGAAAAAAGAAAAACACACAGAGACACACATAAAATCCAACAGCAACCGAACCAAGCAATGTAGGTGCAAATAAACGCAAACAAATTGCTACAACAAAATCATATAAAATACAAAAATAAGAAAATTGAGAGAGAGAGGGAATCGAAAACCTAATAGCAATAATTGCAGGTGAAGTGAAGCGGAGGGCTGCCGCAACTGTTTTCGGCGACGATACTGCCAATGGGAAAGAAACCCTCAATCTCTGTGTGCAATGAGAATGATTGAGACAGAATTGGAGCAATGAGAATGAATAGGGTTCAAAATCATTCACCCTTAGGGTTTGAGGGAAGAACTGGGTGAGCGGGGGTGATGGAAGAATTGGGTGAGTGGGGGTGAGGGAAGTTTTCAAAATTTTTTCCCCTTTTTCTTAGAGAAATTCCAGCCGAGGAAATAGAAGCCGGGAGAGCAAAAATTTCGCTATTTTTGGTCGCAAATTATGGCGTTTTAAATGCCTTAATTTGAAAACAAAACTGTCGTAATATCCAGTATTTTACGTCACTCACTAAAAGGTTCGTTCACCTTCGATAAAACGACGGTTTTAAAAAATCGCCCATTTCAAACCGCCACAATTCTCTACGTTTTTTGTAGTGCCTTTTAATAATTGCCAAGACTGCCTTCCACTTTTCCATAGACCCTCAAATGGCCATTTCACATAACCATACTATGGAAATGTTGTCATGTGTCTTCGGCTATGACTAATCTTTTTTGTCGTGTTAGCCCTCTTTACTCTTTAATCATAGCTCGGCTATTGCTAGGGACATAATCAAAACCATTTTCGGCTAAGTCTTTTCCTCGGCCGAGGGCACTCATTATTTTTTTAGTGCCAACATTGGAATGATATTCAAGTCTCATAATGAAAAAAAAAAAAAAAAAAGATATCTAAGAATTCAATTAGTGGTAACTGGCTTGAATTGGGTTTGACTTAAAATGACTCAATTATCCAAACTAATTTAGTTAATTTAATTTGCATTTTTGAGTTCATCAAGTCAACTCGGCCCGATGAACTCCCTAGCGATCCAAGCAATAGAAGTTTCCAGTGAAAATTAGCCAGGACAAGGTGGTGCTCACTATGATTAGTGTGTTTTTCTCTTTACGTCGGAATCTTTTGACTTGCAAAATTTTGAGTCAGTTTGAGATAGAAAGTATATACACTGCTCTTTGGAATTGCCTAGACTACATTGAAATCTTTTGCATTCATGATGCTCATGCCATTTGTCAAAAGAAAGTCCTGTTCAAAGCATTAATTGATTGCCATGATTTGATACTTGTCAAAATCTACTTAGGGATATTGCAAGGAGCCTACTTGACTGGGATTTAGAAAATATGCTGGTTTACACTTAGCAAAATTTGTCAAAGGTATAGTATGGATGATCTCAACCATGGTTAAGAGCTTCTAGAAAGATTAGTCAAAGGAATGCACGAAAAGGTTGGAGGATTGGAAAAAAGGTAGACTGCGTTGCTGAAAATGAGAATGTTGTTGTCTATGCATTGTTGGAAGACGGGATGGAAAAAAAGATTGCTAACAAGAACAAACAGAACAAGACTAAGCAGGGGAAGAAGGGAAAAGGGAAGCGGAAGTCTAAATCCAACAAAAGAGGTGAGAATGACTATCCTTAATGAAGATTTTGTGTTGGAATAGCAGGGGTGTAGGTAGCGGGGGTAAATAGGAGCAATCAGATTAATGGTTCAAAACATATTGTTCTTTTTAAGGTTTGGTGGTAACAAAAGCATCAAATCTAGATGAGAATAGTGTCTGGAGATTGTGGGGCAACTTTGTTTTTGCCAGGAATGTGCTCAGGCCACTAATGGGGTGGAGGTCTCCTATGCATATGGGAAGGGAGTTTATAGAACATGATGTATTTCTGAAAGGTGAGAGATGGGTGTGTGTTAAAGGTCTGTTTAAACAATTATCCTTGTTTGTGCGTTTGGTTTAGTTTTTGGTCCGCATTCTGGTCTATTCTGTTTTTTGGTTGTGGTTTGGGCTGTTTGGTTTCTTAGAATCTCGGTTATTTTTGAGAAAGTGAGTGCAAGCTGGGGGATCCTTACTGAACAAATACCATTCTAGTGGTTTTCATGGTCCGGTGATAGGTGTTGGGGTCATGTCAACAGTATCGAGTCTCTTCCATCAACAGGTTTTATGGTGTAGTGTTGTGTTCTGTAATCGACTGTTCAAAATTGAAATTTAATTTGGTGGAGCTGTGTCCTTCTCTGCTCGGATAGCAAAGCTCGGCTTTTGGCCTTGGATATGTAGCAGTTCTAATCATTCTTGAGGATATCGGGAGTTTCGAATATGAGATGGAGTTATAACAATCTGTGGCAGTGGGCAGCATGCACGTGAATTTGTTTTTGTTTTCCTGATGTTTGTGGCTTTTGGTTGGCTCCTCTGTCGTGGCTACAGCTTAGCTTGATCGAAGCTGGTGTGGTAGAAGCCGATGCAGATGCGATGGCTATTGGCGTTTTCTGTCTTTATGGGTTGTTGCTGTTATTTCTGTTTTTGCTTTCCTTGGTTGGGTCCTCATCTCGTTTGGTGGGTTGAGCTTTTCGTTAAACTAGCAAATAAAAAAAAAAAAGGAATGCACGGAAGAAAGCAATGACCCACGTTCTAAACATAACCGCCCCGGTCCGCATAATAAGGAACGATTGTCATGCATGAAGAAGAATGAAGAAAAGGAGTGAAGAATGTGGCCGAGTGTTGAAACTAGTTGAAGACCCATGACCCACATCTAAGTTTTGATAAGATGCCATATAGCAATTATTTTTTAGTGGTTAAAGTTAGGATTTGTTTATAAATAGGACGTAGTCACTTAGAGCATGGTTTGCTCACTCAAATACCTCACATTCCTCATGTCATCATGACACGATGGAACTTAGAAATCTTTGAGTAATGTCATTGCTTTTTTAGTTAATTTGCTTTTCTTTCATTTTTAGTTTGTTTTTTTCATTCTATCAAATTTGTCTGCTTTTCATTTCATTTAATTACTATTGTGAATACATTACAGTTCTGTTTTCTTGGTATTTTAGTTGGTGATGAATAATGACTTTGAATAACCAATTTACTTCAAGATCTTAATTCAGAAAATTGAAGTAATTTTTCAGATGAATTCTCAAATTAAAAGTGTCTGCCAAAATTGGTTCTTTGCAATGTTTTCGTCAATGCACACTCAGGAAGATCTTAAGAGAATTAAAAGATGAAGAACAATCAACTTGAAGGATTGTAAATGTTAAAGAATTTAATTTAAATGCACTGACAATGTAAAATAATTTTATACTGTCAGCCAATAGAAATAGTGGAAAGTATTAACTCATATAAATAATTATCCATTATAATAAGGGGCTCACTATGATTTTTCACTTTCCATTATTTTTATTGATTGATAGTGTAAAATTATTTTATACTGTCAATACATACCAATTAAACTCAATGTTAAATATTACAAAAAAAACAGGAACTGAAAACAATGGAAATAAAACAAAGAAATGAAATGAAAAGAGAAGAAACACAAGAAATGAAAATGATAATTGCTAAAAACTAGATTAAAAGGACAACAAATGAAAGGAAACGAAAAAAGAAAAAAAAAATGAAAGAAAGAAGATGAAAGAAAGTTTATTTGAATTCCTCATAACTCTTGAATGTCACCATGGCTCTTCCATCCTTTGAACATTCTCCCTCTATTTATAGATTTTCTTCGTACCCTCATGTTTGACATGTACCCGAACAGTTATCATTCCTTGTTAATGAATACCTTCTTTGATATGTCTTTCGCCCTTGTAACTGCTTTCAATTTGTTTCCCCTTGTATTTGGGTCCAACCATTTTGTATAACTTCTTTGTATTTTAAATTTGAATTTCAAACCCCTCGATCTGTTTGTATCCTTTCTGGCCAAAGCAACCAGAGTCCACGAACAAGCATGATATAATTTCCTCTTTTGTAGTTGACGCATTCCTTTCACGAGAATTACAGCAATAACATTCCTCATTACTGTCGTCGACATATTTCCCTTCAACCTTCTTTGAAACTTGTGTAAATTCGCTATAACAAGTTCAATTTCAATAAAATTGATCTATTCCTCGTTACATCTATTGACTCTTGAATAATTCATAATAGTCCAATTGTGCACTTCATTAAAATCCTTTTATTTTATGAGGAATTGATTCTTTTCCCGAATTAAGATCTTTTAATCAAAGGCCAAGTAGTTGAATTTATTATTGACAAAAATCCCATGTAAACACATACACTATTAGTATAAATAGTTTTACATTATTATGCCATGAGAACTAATAGGGCGACGCACAAACAGTAGACGCATATGCGACACATATTAAAAAGTGAGAAAAACGACAAAAATGCTTGCATGATGGATCCCATATAATCATTGTTATTTTGTTCAAATTTTTTTTTCAGAAACTTAACAATGTGAACAGTGCACACACTGGTAAGTTTTATGTTTAAAACTTACCGGCGTGTGCACTATTCACACTGGTAAGTTTTGTTAAAAAAAAAAAAACTTATATGCATGAACAGTGTACACTGTAACATCCCGACAAAATAATACTTAATTAATTTAAACTAATTTAAGATTAATTAGTCTAGATATATTAATATCTCAATTATTCCACTAATTAGTAGTAATAAGAATGTTGAAATAATAATAATATTAATAATAATAAGTACTCTAGAAGAATTATAATAAAGTTATAATTACTTATTTGACTCAATTTAAATACATAGAACTGAGTTATAATTATTTTAGATTTAATTTGTATAATTCAAATATTTATTAGAAGCTTATATAATTAAGAATTTATTATATAATAATAATAATAAAAGACATGGAGACTAATATCCTAAAAATTTAAGATCAAGTGAGATATTATTTTTTTAGCTCACAAAATTTATTAAATCAAGTTTAAATGAGTCTTAGAAATTAAATTGGCATTAAATCTCAACATTTTGGTAACATGAAAATTAATTAGGTTAGATTAATTAAATTAAAATGTGTTAATTTATCTACGTAATTTATCTAAAATTAGAGTAATATCATTTTACTATCATGAAATAAGAATTAATCTTAACCCTTGATCTTGTCAAGTGGTACCATCTTCTATAACCTTGAGGACCAAGTAGTTGATTTTTGTTTCTTTTAAAATTTCATTTAAGGTAACGTAGTTAGCAAAGAGTTATCATGTAGCTTTTCCTCCTCTCTAAGTAACATTATAATAGGATTAAAAAAAAATATTATTGACCCTTCATAATAATAATAATAATAATAATAACAATAACAATAACTAAAACATGAAAATTATCTGTGTTACAAAACTAAAAGAATAAAACAATATAGAATTAATTCATTTTCATGAAAACTAGAGTGTCAGTGCGCAAAGCTCCTGGTTTTGGCAAGAAAATAAATAAGCCTTGCAAACTGAAAATTTATATAACTTAGGAGGCTTAACTACCAAGTCTTGAAAACACTACATATCAAGGTCAGAGACCAATTACACTTCAGTTTTGTTTCAAAATATCTATGGACTACTTAGCATAGAAGTAGTCATCGTGGCTTATATTAAATACAAGAAATGTTTCATCTACTTCCTCAAATGTGTGTTACGGCCAAGTGAAGGGACCTAACCAAGTTATACTAATAAAACACAAACTCCTCCCCCTTAAGTCTATACCACCGTAACATAGTAGAGAGTTTTCCCTTCCTAGCCGTAACATAGGGAGAAGAGTGAGTGGGAGATTTTATCTTCTTCTTCTTCAAGCTCAAGAGGGAGGAGGGTTCTTGAGTGAGCCCTTAGAGATTGTTGTCCTTGCATCTTGGAGTAGCTTCCATGGCTAACTCCTTCACCTTCCATCATCATCAACTCCAACATTCTCATCCCACTTTATTTTCAAGTTCCTCTCTTCATCATTCAAGGTAGGGGCCCTTATATCTTCCATCTTTTGCTGAACCCTCCCATGGTCTTCTTTAAATTTGGTTGATGTTTGTGATTGTTGATGCTTATATGTTTATCTTTTGATCTATTGCTTCCTTATGTTGCTGGAATTTTTGCTGGGTTGCTAGATTGCTGTTATTGCGTGATTTTCTTACCCTAGTAGATCTTATTATTTTGATCTGGAAAATTTATTTGTGGAAGATAACACATGGATGAGCCTACCCATAAAATTTCAAAATTTTTGGTGAAGGTTTGTTATTTTAAAAAATTCGTGACAAATATGCCCTATTCTGGAACATGTGATGGTTTTCTGGAAACACTGAAATTTTCCATTTTTGTTAATATAGTAATTTTGGGAATTTTGACTTAAAATTTTTATAACATGTAAATAACACCTAAAAATATGACTGAGAATTTCTATGGGATTTTTAGAAATGTTTAACTATGTTAAATAAATTTATGAAGCTGAACCTAGCTGGCCAAAAACGTGAACCTAACCCACCCGGGTTGTAAAATTTTATTACCATATCCATTCTTAAGAAATTGACCCCAAATTTTTATAGAATACTCTTAACATCCCAAGGGATCACATGATAAATTTTCATGAATTTTTGAGATCATTTACTGTTTTAATTGTATTTATATTCTAGGCTGTTCTATTGTGCATGGTACTGTTTCTCTGCCCAAAAATGAAAAGTGATACATTTTTGTTAACTTTGGCCCATAAAGTGTTCTAAGCCCATAAACAACAATTCTGGAGTAAAACTAATAAATGATGAGTAAAAGATTGATGGCCCAAATTGGTAATGCATGAAGTTTAAATAGGTCATAAAACTTGGCCCAAATTGACTAATCTAATTTACTACTTCCCAAATGCCTTATTTATTTTGTATGTGCTTGTATGTGCATCATAAAGCCCACATGAACATTCATGACCATATGTGTGTATCTAAGTGCATGTGAACTAATTTCCACATGGTGCGGGAAGCATAAGTCATTGATGCATAAACATGTGTGCGAAATGTATCATAAAAAAAACAAAGGCATAGCATGGTGAATATGTGAATCATGCATGAATGAATAAAGTCTTTATGAAATGTGTGGTGAATATCTTTGCCCCACCTTGAAGTGGACAAGTAGGATATTCACTATTGTTTTATGAAAATATTATGGCAAATGTCTTGGCTCCACCTCATAGTGGATCAGTGGGACATTCACTGCTCTATTTGGAGTGGATGGTTTAGCTTGGATATGGGGCCAGTGTCCATAGTTTTGATCTGGGATCAGGGGAAGCTCTGGTAGAGAGCTCTCAGCAAATCATGGCAGGAAATGAGTAGAGGCCACTAGCTTCCCTCCTACTGAGCAAAGGAAAAAAGAAAGAGGAAAGATTAGTAAAGTAAAGTGTAATAGCATGCATTGCAGTTCCAGGACGCCTATTCGTCAGTTCTGATGGTGTATGGGCCCATCAGCTTTGATGCTGGATGTCCATCAGCCCTGATGGGAGGATTTGCCACATACATTCTGTTTATTCCCCACTCATGATATTGTGACTGTCTTGTGCATTCATTCAATTATCTCACTTACATCTTCTATTGCATGATATATATTTGTATGTCACTACTTTCTATATACCTTTTAGGTGTTTTCCAAGTTTTAATTAGGTGAATTGGTGCTCTCTGTGCAGCTATTGTATTATTATTATTATATTTGTCTATCTAAACCTAGGAGGTTTTTGGGTGCACGGCAGATCCCTGGGAACACCACCCCTACTGAGATTAGTATCTCACTCCATTTTCTTGGTGTTTCTAGATACATGATAGGATAGCAAGGTTTGGATTCATTGGAATACTTGATATCTATAGAATAGTATAGAAGGCTCTTTAATGTATTTTGTTTAGTGGGTATGACCACAGAGTTGTATGTCAGCATGGTAATTGTATAACTGGACTGTATGTATTAATTAATATAGTTGTGATCACTTTCACTTTGATTAGTTAAAGAATTTGAGCAATGAATTTAGTATTCTCACTATTAGTTTAGAAGAACCAAAAATATAATTCACAAAATAATGATTTATGCCTATTAGATAGAACAATCCATGTGACACAAACTAGATTAGCTACTAAACATTTTGATAATAATTAAGTTAATAATTAAATTAGTAGGGTATTACACACACGGTGGTAAGTTTTGTAAAGAAAAAGATTACCAGCATGTTTTGTAAAAAGAAAAAAAAATTACTAGCATAAACTGTGCACATGCTGATAAGTTTTGTGTATTACACAAAACTTATACACAAAACTTATCAGCGTGTATACTGTTCACACTGGTAAGTTTTGTTAAAAAAAAAAAACTTACAGCGTATTTTGTAAAAAAAAAAATTATTAGCGTGAACAGTGCACACGCTGGTAAGTTTTGTGTAAAAAAAAAAACATACCAGCATGTTTTGTAAAAAAAAAAAAAAAACATACCAGCATATTTTGAAAAAAAAGTAATAATGATTATGTGAGACCCATTATCTAAGCATTTTTATCATTTTGCTCACTTTTTCTATATACATCTCATATTGCATCACAAAAGATACGTCCCCCAAACATTTTTCTTATGCAATTATATTATATTATATGTGTGCTTCTCATGAGATAACATCTGATTGTATAAGACTTGTGAAGATTTTAGTACTATATAATATTTGGAATGATATTGTATAAGATGGTATATTATATAATATACTACTATCCTCTCACCATCATAAATAATTTTGATCTTAAGTAAATATTTAACAAAAAAAGAAATTATATAAATTAATAAATTTTATTAGTTATTTAATTCTAAATTTAAAAATAAATATTAATATTTAAATATTTATTTTTTGTTATATTTATTATAAATGTTTATTATTTTTATTATTTAAAATAATAATATATATTAAATACAATTTATTATTTATTTCAATTTCTAATAATTATTTACTAATTTAATAAAATGAAAAAAATTAAGAAATATATAACACTATTTCTTTTATATAATTTAATATTTGTGACTTGTATATATTAAAATAATAAATTTTATTAGTTATTCAGATCTAAGTTTCGAAACGAATATTATAATAAAAATATTCATTTGTTAATTATAATTATTTTTTATTTTTATATTTGTTTTTATTATGTATAATTAAATTTATATTAAATATGATTTTATTAATTAATATTATTTATTATTTATTTATAATTAACTATTACTTAAATATTTTTTATAAATATTTATTTATCATAAAATATATTCATTAAAAACTATTTTTATTTATCTAATTTTTTATTTATTATTACTTATTTAAAAATTATTTTCATTTTAATAAAATATAAAAAAATAAAAAGAGACCTTATATATTAAAAGCTAATTAGGTCTAATTCGATTTTCTTAGACTTAGTTAAGTTATTCATCATTTTAATATATAAATGAGTTATAATGGATAAATTTATACAATATGTTATTTACACCAAATAATGGGTAAAGATATAATGTATTGTATTAACTATTATATCTTATATAGCATATCAAATGCACTCGTAATATGACATTTTTGCAAATTTAACCTATGGCCACACTTTTTAAAATTATGTTTAAAAAGTGTACTGTTATGCTATAATAAAGAACGCTCACATTTGAAGTAAGAGATTTGGCTTTAGATTTTTGGCGATCACTTAAAAAGTGTGCCTTTAAAGTTGTCATATGTGTTGGCTAAGAGTGTTCTTTCAATAAAATGCGGCTCATTTCAAGCGTTCCTTAATTTTTATTTTTTTTTAGGAATGATATTTCTACTCAAAATTTGGGTTTATTTTAGATTCATTAAAAGAAATAGATATAAAGATTGAGTACAAATATCATTCCTTTTCACAAGTAACACTATTAAAGTTGCACACTTTAGTTCTTGAAGTTGTACATATGAGTTATTTTAGTCCTTAAAATTTAAAAATTAATTTTTTAATCCTTTAAGTTACAAAATATGTGTCATGTTAGTTCCTAACCCCATATCTGTTATTTTGTCTTCACGTTTTTACTGATATATCATATTAAATGACATGATGGCATCCACATGATTTTTGAGATGTGACATCCATGAATAATAGATTCAAATTAGTCCATTGAAGCGATATTTCTATTACTATTCCACTTGATTTTTATGACTTTCTTTTATACATTTTAAAAATTTTTAGCAATTAATTTCAACATGTTCTTCATCCATGACACAATCTCCTTCCGGAATTGCTAGGCCCCTTCTTGTTGAGGTCACAGAGACACAGCCTCTCCCTAGGTTGTGTTGGAAAGCCATGGAATTGAATTCATTTAAGAAATTGAATTCAATTCCTTAATATGGAACCAACTAATGGCATGGAATTAAAATCTAAAAAGAATTCAATCATATAAAAATGCCCAAAAGTAAACAAGACAAAATAGATTTGATTTACAATTCCTAACTTGGTGGATTTAGACCTAATTTGGTAGTGTTCTCTAAAGAGATGCTCTGATTTATAAAAAGCATAAACTAATTTTTTTCGTTTGGTAAACCAAAAGCTAGAGTGCTTTTATTTCTGGTTTTTAAAAGCTAGTGGATACTCTCGAGAGCCTTCGGCTTCGTTTGGTATTTTTGTGGCTTTTTTAGAACTACTGAGCTCTTTGGACTCTCTAAAAGTTGCTCTTAAAAAGTCATAATAGTACCGTTTGGTAACATAATGTAAAAGTTGCTCTTAATAAGCAAAAGCCACAAAAATAGTGTTTAGTAAATTTTTCTTAAAATCTAAAATGATTATAATAGATATAAATATTAAAGAGAATAATTTTTACTTTTAATGTCATTAATAATAGTAAAGTTATATTAGTTTTTTAAATTTTAAAGAGTATAAGCCAACTTTGAAAAACACCTCTTAAGGGCTCCCGAGAGCAACCCCTAACTTTTAAAAGCCAGGAGCAAAAGCACCCCAAGCTTTTTGTTTATCAAACAGAAAAAATTGGCTTATACTTTTCATAAGCCAGAGCGCCCTGTCAGAGAGCACTACAGCTTGGTTTGGTATTGATATGGCTTTTTAAAAGCTGCTGAGCTCTTTTAGCTCTCTAAAAGTTGCTCTCAAAAAGTCATAGTAATATCATTTTGTAAAATAATATAAAAATTACTCTCAATAAGCATAAGCCACAAAAGTAATGTTTGATAAAATTGCTCTTAATATCTAAAATGACTATAATGGTTATAAATACTAAAGAGACTAATTTCTATTTTTAATGTTATTAAATAGAGTAAGGTTATATTAGTCTTTTTAATTTTGGATAGCACAAGCCAGCTCCAAAAAGCATCCCAGAGGGCTCCGGAGAGCACCCTCTGACTCTTAAAAGCCAGGACCAAAAATATTTCAGCTTTTTAGTTTATCAAATAGAAAAAATTGGCTTATGCTTTTTATAAACCAGAGCACCCTTTTCAGATAGTACTACCAAACTAGGCCTTCATGATATGCTTTTCAGAGCTGGTTTGTGCTCTTCAAAATTTAAAAGACTAATATAATATTACTCTTATTAATAATATTAAAAGTAGAAATTATTCTCTTTAATATTTATATCCATTATAGCCATTTTAAATTTTAAAAGCAATTTCACCAAACACTACTTTTGTGGCTTTTGCTTATTAAGATAAATTTTTATATTATTTTACCAAACGGTACTACTATAACTTTTCAAGAGTAGCTTTTAGAGAGTATAAAAAACTTAACAACTCTCAAAAAGTCACAACAATACTAAACTAAGTCTTAATATTAAAATATAATATGCTGAAAATATCCTAAATTCTATCTAAAATCTTCTCTTTTTCTCTTCTCTCTAATATCTAATGAAAGGTAAAATAATCAAAATAAAAAATTCAATTCATTTTCATATATATTTTAAATAGTATAATTAAATTTAATTATACAATTTATTAATTTATTCTAAATATAAAAATTTATATTATAATATAATTAAATTCAATTACTAATAAAATTAAATTCAATTTTATCTATTTTTTCTTTTCAAACACTATGTAAGACTAATTTTTGTGCTTGCAAGATAACCTTCTTCATCACTCATCTCTAGCTTTGGCAAAATAGGCTGGCCTGCCAAAAGTGAGGTGGGATAGGGTAGACCAATTCAGGAAATCAGGCTCAACTTCGCCAAAAAAAATTTAAAAAGAGAAATATCCTATTTAAAACTCATATTTCTATAATCTTAATTCACTATAATTCCATAAATCTAGGACGAATGAAAGTAATAAAAATAAAAGATCGCGACTTGAAAATGAAGATGTGTAAGGGGGCCGTGCAATTGCAGATCGCGATGCTTCTTCTTCCCATTCAGCTTTTGCCTCTTGCAAAGCCAGATCATGACGCAGTTCTGCCTTCTTCTTCTCGTTCGTTCACATCACTGTCGAAGCTTCTACACTGCCTTCTGCTTCTCGCTCTCGTCGCAGCTTTTGCCTTCTACTTCTCCTTGGCGTCGTCTCATGGCTATAAGAGATTGAGAGTGTGAGCGTGTGAGCTGAGAGAAAGGCAAGATAGAAAGTGAGCGAGAGAAGCCCTAGTGTGTGTGGAGTGGGGCTGCTGTGACTGTGAGTGTGAGGTGAGAGTGAGAGTCGTCTGAGACTGAGTTTATTGAGAGTTAGAGAGTTTGTTGGGTGATTGGGTCATGGGTGGGGTGTATAGTGGATAGAGAAGAGGATGTTAGGTGGGCTTGGGTGGGTGATGGGTTTAGTTTAATGGGTTACAACACTGGACCAAAAAAAAACATGGTGCAATAAAACAAAACTTAAACAAGCCTTAGAAAAAATATATCTCCATCCATGAGCTCAACTCACCCTGATCCGCCTAAGCCCGCGGATTAGGCGAGGCGGATTTAAATATTTTGACAGGTTTAACACATCAACCTAAACTATCATTTTTATGATTTTGGCAAATTAACCTGTCGGTTGAGTCCGTTTTGCAATCTCTACTCTTTTAACTACTTCTTATCTCATAATTCCCAAAGCCAAAGGACGCGACTGTGACGCTGTGTGGGCAGGTTTATCTTCTCTCTCTCCCTATTCTCTATTTCCTGCACTTCGTTATTTCGATTCGGATGCTTCCTTCCACTTAAACGGTGCACTTGCTTTCTTTTCCCTTTTCCCTTTTCGTTTCCATGGCACCAATGCCACCTGTGAGTGCTCCTCTTCAATTTTCATTGGTTTATCTTACTGTCTTTGGGGCCATATTTCACTACTTAACTACAAACTTGAGTGATGGCATGATTTCAGAATCGTGATATCTAACTAGAAATTCAAAATTGTAGAACAATTAGCTAAGCTGTTAATTTTATTGTGATAAATGCATCTCATGCAAATTTTCGTGCTCTATCTTTGCTTGCAGAATGTTATTTCAGCTCATAATTTAGATAGCGATATTAAGATTCTTTACTTGAAAATCACAATGACGAGGTATCTGGCATTTCCTCGATTTGGTGTAAGTGTGTAACTATTTTATGCATTGATTAGGCCATCAACATCATTATGATACATGTTTCTGTTTCTTTGCTTACTCCTGCTCCCCTTTTTGCTTATTCTTCTTTCTTTGGATTCATACAATATACTTTGGTATGCAGTTCCGATTTTGGGCATTGCTACCAAATTACCAGTGGTTAACATTGGAACCCAAATTGAGTATTT
Source organism: Pterocarpus macrocarpus (assembly GCA_031439585.1). NCBI lineage: Eukaryota > Viridiplantae > Streptophyta > Magnoliopsida > Fabales > Fabaceae > Pterocarpus > Pterocarpus macrocarpus. The sequence continues at coordinate 26,871,581 of CM062513.1, read as the reverse complement.
CATAGCTATAATGATATAGTCGCAAGAATTCATATGTCTTGCACTTATTTCTTTCAATTATTCTGATTTGTGTAGTTTCCACTAGTTATTGGTGAAGTTAATCGGTTTTTATCCGTGTTGTTGGTTCTTCTTCTTCACCATCCATGAAGTTTATTAATCGGGGTTGCTTTTGTGCTTATTATCAGCTTGATGAAATGTAATGTTAGATCTATCTAAAATGGAAATGGTTAGTGTTGTTTGATCTTAAGGGTTACTTTTAATTTTCTCGATCGGGCTTCTAGTTATTCCCTTATAAATTAGTATTCGACTGAATGAGTTTGACCATTTGCTCTCTTGAAGTTTTAATTTGTATTCATTTTGATTCAGATTTGTGTTAATGGGTGTTGCTGTGTGTATTTCTTAAGTTTCGTACTGTATTCTTCTATTTTTTAAGGATTGGTTCATTATATTTCTCTCCTTTATTTTGAGGTTTTTAAGGATTTATATTGTATTGCCTTTCCCTCTAAGTTTCTTGTAGTAGTTTTTAAGAGGTCTTGAATTCAAATCTTATATTGTCAATATTACAACGAGCCCGAAGGGTGCCACGACGAGAGACAACAAAAAGATATTTTTAAAAAGATATTCAATAGAACCGTCACTAATTTTTATTTAAGGAAAAAAAATCAGAAAAACCTTCTTAATTGGACAAAGTTGGTCCTTTGAAAATGAAATTGGATTTGGGAGTCTAATTATGTCTAAGGAATGGTGAAAACTTAATTCCACTGCATCTCTAATACATCCATCTTAAGATGGTTACCCTAGAATTTGTTATGCAAATTAATTAATAACTTTAATAATATTTATTTTTCCCCTTTAAATGACTTATACAATTATTTACAAAAATAAAACAAATTATTTACAAAAAAATATAAAATAGAAGAAGAAACAAAATTTAAGAAAATTTAATTTTGGGCTTAACGGGGAATGCCCGCTTTACGTATCCTCTAGTGCAATGAGTAATTCAAAGCCCTCGTCGTTCTTGTATAAAACATTTATGTGTTGGGTTGATTTTATTTACAAAAAATAGAATAAAATAAAATAAAAATAAAAATAGAAGAAAGAATAAGAAAAAATTAATCCACTTTTGTACAGGATTCAGGATAGTATGAGCTATATAATAAATTCTTATAATTCTCATAACCCTTGAGGATGGTCAAGTTATACATCAATATTAGAGATTGTTACATGGATTAAAAAAAATTAATTTATTGTTTAAGTAAATAAAGAAAGAATTGAATTTTTAAGTCTATTTACAAAAAACAAAAAAAAAAGTGGGAATCAGAAGTAAAATATATGCCAACAAAAAAGAAAGGCTTCAAAACATTTTTTTTAAAGCAAAATGCGAAAAAAATAAAAAGCAAAAGAACATAAAAAACCAAAGAAATGAAATGGAGAGGAGCACAAAATACTGTAAAGATGGTGGTACACCATCGACTATGCCTTTAACAATCCAAAACTGAGATATGAATTGCAGGATTTGTGTGGCTGCGACGCATCATGAACGAGATGGAGAAGAATATGATTGATATCCAGTGACTTACAATCTTGATGCCATCATCGACGTACAGTGGACAAGTTTTGAATTTGAAAGAATGTGTGTTCTGTTGAACATTTGAGAAACACCAAATGCTAGGCTGGCTAGTCTCATGCTCTCTGCACCCACTCTCGCAAATACTCTCAGTTATCTCGTCAGTTTCTTCACCAAAAAAAAATCCCCTTTTCTAATTGGTAGAGTTGGGTTTATATAGAGAAGAAAGGGAAAGATTTTTGCTACCAAACTGATAAGATCTTCCAAAAATAGTTTAAAAATTTGAGATAGGATGAGATAAAATTTAAAAAGCAGTTAACAGCTTGAGATAGGATGAGATGAAAATTTTGAAAAGCAATTGAAATCCTAAGATGGTATGTGATTGTAGAAGCTAAAAAAAATTAAAATTAAAAATATTTTATTAATAGAGAGGACAAAATATAGCGTTCATAGATAGCCCCTTTACTTGTTACTTTCTAGAAAATATAAAATCGTAGATTTTTGTATTTTGGTAGTAAGGAACTAGCAAATATATGAACACATACTTTTGTCCAAATAGGGAAAATGATGGGAATAGATACTTTGCGAAAATGAAATGCAATCATGCAAATGAAATGTAGCCTTGCAAATGTAATGTGGCCTTGTAGCCATATGAATGAAATGAAATGAAATGCAACCATGTGAATTGCATGTAGCCTTGTGAATGGAATGCGGCCTTACAAATGAAATGTAATCTTTGAAATTGGAAGATGCAGTCATGAAATAAATGCAGCTATGGAGAATTGAAATAGATTTGAAGTTGCAGAATTAAAATAGATTTGAAATTGAATTTGAAAATGAAACTTTATAGAATTGAAATAGATTTGAAAATATAGCTTTGCAGAATTGAAATAGATTTGAAATTGAACTTTGTAGAAATGAAATAGATTTGAAATGCAACTTTGCAGAATTTAAATAGATTTGAAATGCAACTTTGCATAATTGAAATAGATTTGAAATTGCAAAATTGAAATACATTTGAAAGTGAACTTTGCAGAAATGAAATAGATTTGAATTTGCAGAATCGAAATAGATTTGAAATTGCATAATTGAAATAGATTTAAAATGCAACTTTGCAGAATCTAAATAAATTTGAAATGCAGCTTTGCAGAATTGAAATAGATTTGAAATTGAAATTTGCAGAATTGAAATAAATTTGAAAGTGCATAAATGAAATAGATTTAAAATTACAGAATGGAAATAGATTTGAAATTGGCAGAATTTAAATAGATTTGAAATTGCAAAATTGAAATAGATTTAAAATTGAAATTGAAAATGTAGCTTTGTAGAATTGTAATAGAATTAAAATTGAAATAGATTTGAAACTGAACTTTGCAGAAATAAAATAGATTTGAAATTGCAGAATTGAAATAAATTTAAAATTGCAGACTTGGAATAGAAATTTACAAAATTAAATATGCTAATGGTGATAATGCAAAAGGTGAATGATATAATGATGATTATAAGTATTGACTTAGATGATATTGAGAAGAAAGAAAAGAAAAATTTGCCCTCTCTTCTGGGAAATTCTTCGTTGAATCCAAAATGAGCCCTCTAGTTTCATGAGCTACTACATGAGCCTTTACTCGAAAATTGTCTGTGCTATCTGCCTTTATTTTCTTTTCCCCATCCTAATTTCTATCTTTGAAGCTTCTAACTTTTGCTCTAATTGTTGCCTAGACTGTCATATTTGGTTTTCAATCTAGCGAGCTTCTTCCATTTTTATGCTTTAATTTTTGCTTAGACCACCATCTCTAGTTTTTAGTCTAGCAAGCTGTTTTTTCTTTTTTCTCTTTTTTTTTTTTTTGCACTATAACTTTTGCCTAGATCGCACTTTCGAATTTTCAATCTAGCAAGCTTTCTCTTTTTCTTTTCTCTTTCTTCTTTTCTCACTTTTTTTTTTTTTGACCCATTGCAATGTGGATTTTGAATCTTATCTTGACTTGTTGTATATGAGACTTGTTGCATAATGTCCTTTGCTTTATTTGCATGATTTGAGAAAGAATAGATGAATCAAGTAGAACACTGCTTTTAATGATGAAGGAAAGGGAGAGAGAGAGAGAGAGAGAGAGAGAGAGAAATGAAGGGTAAGAAAGAAAGTAAGACAAATTTATTGCACTTAAAATTGGATAATATTTACATGGCATGGATAAGCATCAGAAAATGGATAGGGTACAAAAGGGCTGAAAAAACTTGTAGTGCATATTTCTCATGATTTACCCTTTTCATTGATTCTTTAATTACATCAGACCTGAACTCATGATCAAGACTATAATCCCTTGCTATGCGACAAATCAATCTACTTTTGATTTTTGACTTCTTATTTCTGTTATTAATCCTCTACCGTCAAATTGCTCTAGTTTAGCATTCTTCTAGAATCTTTATTGATAAACCTTTGTGCTTGACTTTCCAAGTGATACACCTTTACTTAGGTTGCCCTTTCAGGTTTTCAACCTAACAAATATTTGGTTACTCTAACTTTTGCCTAGACTACCTTTTTAAGTTTTCAGTCTAGCGAACTCTTTTTATTTTCTGAACATATTTTTGGGCTCTAACTTTTGCCTAGACCAAATTTTTGAGTTTTTGATCTAGCGTGCCCTTTTTCTTTTTCTTTTTCTTTTTCAAGATGCTTTTTTAGTTGCACAAGAATCAACCAATAAGTCGAGTTATTGGTTCCTATTTGTCTTAGTTGTCTTCTTGATTTGGCAAAATCTTCTTCAAAACTATGACATTTGGCCACAAGATGCTGAACACTTTTGTTAAATACTCTTGCTATCCATCTTTTAGTATGGTTACCTGTAGCAGATTGATGCTAATTTCTTCTTCTTGATCACCTTCAACTCTTGGGTGTTGCTGTCATCATACCAACAAATACAAAATTGCCCCAATTGATGATTCAATGGCAATACATGGGGCTATGATTCACTTTTGGGATGCCAACTACTTTACCAATTTCCACTAGGTTTAACACCTAAGCAAACCGCATAGTTTGGGAATTTCATCATGTTCATGATCATTCATGCCCTTTGTAACACAAGAATCAATTAATGGATTTTTCATGTTTATCTGCATGGGAAAGGAATTTCGAAAGGAAGGAATGACTGTATAAAGGATGCAGAAGAAGGGAAAAGTATATGGATATGAAAGATAATGTGTTGATTTGAGAAGAAAAAGATAGAAATCATGCATACTCATTTCATTATTTCAATAGATCTCAAACACAAGCGAAGGCAATAAAATCCTCTTATTCGCTACTCATCATACAACAAGTCAAATCAAGATTCACATACTTAATTAATGCCTATTCATTGCAACAAAGACACATTTTCCCATCTTCCAAAGCTCGGCCGGTTTCATCAAGATTGAAGGCCCAATTTTTGCAAAGTCTAAGAGCAACTTCCAAACATAGAGAATCTTCTCTTCAATAGTTCCTTAAGTCATATTCTTTCCTTCTAGATCTCTTCCTTCAATCTTAACTCTTCTTTTTCCTTTTCTTTCTTTTTCTCTTCTTTTTTTTTTCTTTTTACTTTTTTTTTTTTGCTCATGGCTTTCAAACATAGCTACTTGGATCAAACATAGTTTTCCTGGATAAGCGATATTTAGAGACAGCATAGTGCATCCTCTTTTTGAGGTTATTAGAAAAAAAATGCATGATAGGAATGAAAAAAGATGTCTGATGTGCATAATGATGTGGAAATAATATGGAAAAGATGTAAAGGGAAGAAAGAGAAAGAAATGCATATCAGATGAGTTCTTCCTAAATGCTTATTAATGCATGCATGTTAAAATGCTGCTTTGAAAAAAACAAAAAAGCAAAAAACTAAGAATGCATGTGATAATGTTTGGGAATGGAAGAGAAAAATGCACGTTTGAGAAATCTTTTTTTTTTTAACACATGTTAATGCGGGTTATGATATGTGATGAAAAAAATGCATATTGCATGGAATTTTTTTTTTTTAATGCTTATTGATGTATGTTATGAGTGTAAGAAAAATGCATGTTACAACCTAATAAATGTATGGAAGAGATAGTGGGAAAAGGAAGAGAAATGCATGTTTGAAGATTTTTTTTATTTTTTTATTTTTTATGCATGTTATGAATTCATGGAAATGATAAGGGCAAAAAAAAAGATGCAATGTTATGAATGAATTCTTTTTTATTTTTTGGCTTTTCTATGCATGTTATGAATGTATGGAAAAGATAGCGGAAAAAGGAAGAGAAATACATGTTTGAAGAGTTTTTTTTTTTTTTTTGGGCAAGGCATGTAACGCCCTATTTGATAGCAATGACTGTGAACTGTACTCTATTCATAAGCCATATTGGCCATAAGATAAAGTTCAGGGTTGATGAAAAGTATAGAGGAGGGTTTCCTCCACAATATACTTTTTGATGACATACTAGCAATATCAAAATTTTCATTTCGCATAGAAGGAAAAAAAAATATCCTATAAGGCGAATAAGAATGACAAATAGTAGGGAAGAATCTTGCATGCACAATAGAAAATCAAGTTAATTTAAAAAATTCACTTGAAAGTGCCAATACATCGCAACTTGTGGAATATAAAACCATAAATTCACTTGAAAGTGCTTTCATCACTTCCAATTGTTCGGCCATTTGTAATACCGATTGAGAATTGTCCTCTTTTATAAAAGCTTCTTTGGAGATGGTTTGGGATGCCCTTCTTATTTCCCTTTATGCAACATACTCGGAGGTGTCAATCACCAGTGGTTTTCCCAGTTCTATCCTCCCTGCCATTCGAATGTCTCTCCATGCTTCTTTAATGTCTCTTGATAGCGGTTGAGTATATTTTCCGTCTTTATACCAAAAACACAGTCTTCCCAATCGTTCTTCTTGTGGCTTCCTTTATGTCAAGCAAAGCTATTTAAGTACTATTGCTGGCGTGTAAGCTACACATCCCCTTGGACCTATAAGGGGTATATTAGGGAAGTTTCCACAGCTATAGATGATGTCTCCTCGTTCATGTCCACACCATGGGCATACCCATTTGAATTACCTTTCATCCATGTTATCAAACTCTTTCCTCCATTCACATTCATCCCGTGACTTTGCAGGGATTCGGTGAAAGCTTCTTAATGGCTTTGATGCGCTCTTGATATGATTTCCTGCATACATGTGTGTGATGATCCAAACATATAAAAGATGTACGCAGCATCGAAGTTTCCCTTTTGTCTTTTTAGGCAAAAATTTAGGGTCAAGAATGTCTCAGCCAACACTGCAAGTACTGCGTTCTTTTTCTTCTTCTCCACCACAAAGAAAACATCCATGGCAGCTTGATCCACCATGTCAGGAGCAGATGGAAATAGTACCAGGCCATAGATAGCAAGTGCTAACACTCTTGCAAAGACTCCCCACTCTCGTAGATGCATTAATTCTCTCAAATGTGCTTCTACAAATGCTCTAGTCAATCCTTGTGAATCTGTATGGCCCGTTAGTCTGATTTGGGCCATGGGTACTTCTAGTAGCTCTCCAAACTGCTCAGCTATCTTTGTCTCAGACAAATGCTCTTCCAAGCGGAAGTATATAACAGAGTCTTTTCTCATTGGTAGCCTCAACATGCAAGCATATTCTTCAATGGTGGGTGTGATATCGAGTTTTGGTAACTCAAAGCACCTCAAGGCCGGACTCCAATATTGGGTCAGGACATTGAGAGTGGAAGCGTCGACTAGTATAAAAAGCAAGTCTAGGATTGCTCGATACTTCTTAGTGAAGGCCTTCCTGTCTTCAGAAGGAAGTGACTGACTCAATTGCCTCAGATTCTCTAATGAGCTGATATTTAGAGTCACATTGCATTTCTTCTTCATTCCAGTGGCATTGCTATTGTGTCTCATTTCTTCCATCATTTGCTATCAAATATGGTGTTACTAATACCTACCCCTTCTTTTTTTGTTTTGAATTTTGAAAGAAATAAGTTAACAAAGAAAGAGAAGAAAAAATGTAAAGATATGCAATGTAATGCTAAATGAGAGAAAATGTAATGCATGACATGCCATGATTGAAGTGGAGAAAAGAAAAAAATGTATGCCAATGCATGATGTGAGAATGCCTAACATAATCTTAAATGCATGACATATCATGATTATATGCTAGATGACGTGCAATACCTGAATAAAAGATGTGGAAATGTATGATAATGTTTAGGTGCATGAGGACAAGTTATAAAGATGCATGATGATGTAATGCTAGATGCTAGAAAAGGAAAATGTAATGTATGATGTGCATGATATAAGTTAAAGGAAAGAAATATGCTCCCTTTTGTCCTAATTGGATGGTACCTAGTGGTTGGATATTTCTAAGGTCAAAACCTTAATTTGGGTAGTCCGCTAGTCTGTTCTATTGTGCATAGTTTCTTTGGACGGATCTAGACCCCTATGAGTCAAGGTCCCCAGATTGCCCCTATCCAAAAGATAAGGACCTAGTTTTGTGAGTATGGCCACAGGGACATAGAAGTCACAATATGGTAGTTAACAATATTAGTAACAATCTGAGCGGAAGAGTCAACGACTGTCAAGGAAGCATAAGCCTCACAATAACCTCGTCAAAGCCCCTTCTATTCCTGTGGGTTTCCAAGGCTCGGGTATAGAGCTCAAATAGTGTGTGAGGTAAGTGATTAGTGACATGTGTGAAGGGAGCATACAAACCTTACAATCCTAAAACTACACACAATCCTTAAAAAAAATATTCAAAACGATATACAAAAATTGACTATCCTAAGGTTCAATATATAAAAATAATAATAAAAAAAATTTGCTATCCTAAGGTTCAATAAAAAAAGAAGTTTGCTATCTTATGGTTTGAATGACAAATAATTACAAACAAAATCAAATAATTATTTACAAAAATAAAATAAAAGCAATAGAAAATGGAAAAATAAATATTGTTTTTGTTAATATTATTTGCATAATTAACTTTGATAGACTTGACTCTCTAACAATCCCCAGTGAAGTCGCCAAACTGTCACAACGAGCCCGGAGTGCACCGCAACGAGAGGCAACAAAAAGATATTTTTAAAAAAATATTCAATAAAGCTGTCACTAATTTTTATTTAAGGAAAAAAATCAGAAAAACCTTTTTAATTGGACAAAGCTGGCCCTGTAACATCCCCGATTTCCGAGTTCCGATTCTTCAAGTTTGATCAATTCCCATTTCCGACTTCATCTTTGAATTTCACACAAAATGGGATGATTTTCGACTTCTGAGTTCGTCTTCAAACTTCAGCATAAATTCTGACTTCCGACTTAATCTGGCATAATTTTTACGACTTCCGACTTAACATTCGAGTTCAAACAACATGAACGTGATTCCCGATATCCGACTTCATGTCTCAAAGAAAACAGACCCTATTTCCGATCTCATAATTTATCTCCAAGTTTCAGCAAGATGAACCCGAGTTTCGACCTCATATCTCATGTTTCAAAATAGTGTACATGGTTTTCGACCTCCGAAATTATAGTTTAACACAATGGTGCAAGTACCGATATCTGAGTTGAATATAACGAGCACCCATCTTAGAGTTGAACTCAACTAGAATAGACACGAGTTCGGATCTTTGAGCTGATTTCCAAGTCATACAGAGTTCCGATCTTCGAGTTTATTCCTAGAAGCTTTCCATCTCTGTTGGTGTTCCCGAGTTTGAATGGGGAGTTCCGAGATTATGTGATTGTAAGCTGTATGATTTCCTAGATCCGGCTTTGCTTCAAGGTGTTGAATAAACCAGACAACATATCCGAGTTTACTTCCAAGTCTCAAATACGATGGGACGAGTTCCGACATCCGGCTTCAGCTCCAAGCTCAAATAAAATAGCACGAGTTCCGACTTTAAACAGAATCGAGGCGAGTTCCGATTTCAGATGAATGAAAGCGAGTTCCACTTTTGGGACGACGTGGAAAGCAATTTGGCCACAAAAACAGGCGACATGGCCGAACTTCAATCACAAAATGTCAACCAATCAACACTCACAATTCCAACTACCCCCATGTATTTAAGTCAGACTCCCCTTCTCATTCCTAGCTAATGTACACCTCTCTCTTCCTCTCCCTCTTGTTCTAGCCTCCTTCTTCCCTTCTCTCAATCAACTCCATCATTCCTTCAAGCTTAGCAAGGTTCCATCAACTCAAGCTTCAACACCTAGCAAAATCACACTCCAGAGAGGTAGGATTCTATTCTGTTCTTGAATTCTTTGCATTATGGCTGTATGAAATTCTATTCTTCTTTATGTAATTGATGATATATTGGATGTATATGATGGATTATGATTGGATTAAGATGAAATCTTGAGTTGGGATTATGGTTAGAAAGAGAAAAACTAGAAGGAATGGAGGATTAGGATGCTGTCTTGGTGAAGATTTCACGGCAGTCTGGATGGTGGAGTATACAGCTCTGTCTACAGCTGGTTAAATCCTATAAAACTATTTTTAGATGAAAGTAGACATTCAGGGCTTTCCATACATATATCATATAAGGTCATTGGATTAGTATTGAGAGAGATATGAATTTTTGAAGTTTAACCTAGGAATCAGGACTTTCATCCGGGCAGTGTGACTTGAGAAGGGTGTAACTCACCCTACACAACTCCAAATTGAGTGAAACGAACTTTGTTAGAAAGCTTACACATAGAGGAATGTCCTAATGTGAAATTTTGAGTTTGTTATGGTCCCAATTGTTCCCAGTGATTCGAGGAAGTTGCTCTATGTCCAAACTAGACCAAAATAGGGTAGTTCAGGAAGGTCGAATTTCAGGACTTATAACTCGAGCTATACTAAAGCAAATGGAGTGAAACTTCTTGAAAATGAAAGGTTGTCCTGTTAGCTTTGATATGGCACCAATTTTGTATGATTTGAGCTTAGTTTCGATTTTTAGGGAATTTTTACTTCCAAGGGTGTAATTCGGGTTAGTGACTAAATAGGCTGAGGCAAAATTTAAATACCTTGAGTTATATAAATCAAAATGCTATGGGACTGAAGATGTTATAAAATAGACATATAGAGTTATGGCATATCCAAAATTCAGGTTTAAATGAGTTGAATAGAAGTAAAGGTGGATTATGCAAAATTCGGGCAGAACTGGATAGAATTGGCAGAAATGACCAAATTGATGGTTTCACAAGTGTTAGTGAACACATAAGGTTTGAGTTGAGGATTGTGAGTTTTACATTGAGGGATATTTTAGATTGATTATACTGCTATGATTGATTTGTCCGTGAGAACTGGTACTATTCATGGGGAAACGGATTTGATCCGTTATGCTGCCGAATTTACGGCAGAAGTCTATGAAACTATGAGTGTTTATATTACAAGAAATTTATGATGTAAATAGCTATACAATTATGATTCTGTAGGTAGAAACTCTATGTTCAAGAATGATATAAGTATGATATGAGGTATATGAAAGTAAATGATGCAGCATATGTATGAGTGCAGGTAGAATGGTAAAGAGGCTACGAGCCTTTATATGTTATGAATACGTACGTAAAGATCATATGTACAATGATATATGAAAACAAATGAAGCATATGTACTAGTGTATTCAGCATGTCTATGCTTAATTATACATGAGAATGAAAAGACATAAGTATATTAAATGTGAATCCCTTCACTTGGAGGCAGTTGCACTTTGAATCCCTCCTTGTGAAGGCAGATAAAAGATAAAGATGTGAATCCCTTTACTTGGAGACAGTTGCACTTTGAATCTCTTCTTGTGAAGGCAGCTACCCTCTACCTTGGAGGCATGTGGTCAGATGAGATCCCTCTATATTGAAGGCACGTGGTCAGATGAGATCCCTCAATTTTTAGGCATGTGACTAGAAGAGATCCCTTCAATTAGAGGCACGTGGCCAGAATGAGATCCCTCCAAGACTAAAGGCACGTGAATCCCCTTGTAGGTGAGTCGGTGTGATGACGGTCACGGGTGGAGCTGACGAGCTCACTTCAAGGCCAGGCTACCCAAGGGCAATAAAAACTAAAGACTAAAGACTAAAGACAAAAAATTAAAGCATATGCAGGCACCCCACTCACATGAGGCATGGCATCGACCCAGCTAGTGTGAGCATAGGGGATAGAACTTACATGAGGCATGGCATGACCCAACCAGTGTAAGTACCGAATGAAGGTCCCATATTCCTAAGGAACGTGACATGGCGATCACGCTCTGATAGAGTATGACATGACGATCATACTCTGGAATATAGCATGTAAAGATTTTATGATGAAATGGAAGATCAAGAAAGAAAAGTAAATTTTATGTATATGCATAAATTCAAGTACAAGTAAAGTTATGTGCAGATGTTATGTCTCCAGTATATTGATGCTATGTATTTTAATAAGTTGCAATTATTATCCATGGTATCATTCATGAATTGATTTTGTTTGGACTCTCCCACATGCCAAGTGTATGAGTGAGTAAAATGAATTTTGCTTAGGATAATATATTTTCGAACTGTAAAATTAAACAGTTTACATAATATGTTCACCTTTTTCATAATAAACCGAAGCAAACTGGAGATAACAACGATGACATTATATATGATAATTAGAGAATCCTACTGAGAATTTATAGTTCTCACTCCTATTTCTGTGTTATCTCCAGATAGTTCAAGGAGTTTCCGAAGACGATCTTCTTATCACGATAAGGTCCGCTCAGTAAGAATAACTTCAGGTGACTACGACTAAAGCATAAGATCATCTTTGGAGGGTGTTACAGGTCTTTTGAAAATGAAATTGGATTTGGGAGTCTACTTATGTCTAGGGAAGGGTGGAAACTTAATTCCACTGCACCCTAATACATCCATCTTAAGATGGTTACCCTAGAGCTTGTTATGCAAATTAATTAATAACTTTAATAATATTTATTTTTCCCTTTTAAACAACTTATACAATTATTTACAAAAATAAAACAAATTATTTACAAAAAAATATAAAATAGAAGGAGAAACAAAATTTAAGAAAATTTTATTTTGGGCTTGACGAGGAGTGCCCGTTCTACGTATCCTCTGGTGCAATGAGTAATTCAAAGCCCTCGTTGTTCTTGTATAAAACATTTATGTGTTGGGTTGATTTTATTTACAAAAAATAGAATAAAATAAAATAAAAATAAAAATAGAAGAAAGAATAAGAAAAAATTAATCCACTCTTGCATAGGATTCAAAATAGTATGAGCTATACAATAAACCTTTACAATTTTCATAATCCTTGAGGATGGCCAAGTCATACATCAATGTTAGAGATTGTTACATGGATTAAAAAAAGTTAATTTATTGTTTAAGTAAATAAAGAAAGAATTGAATTTTTAAGTCTATTTACAAAAAACCAAAAAAAAAGGAGGAACTAGAAGTAAAATATATGCCAACAAAAAAGAAAGGCCTCAAAACCTTTGTTTTTAAGCAAAATGTGAAAAAAATAAAAAGCAAAAGAACATAATAAACCAAAGCAATGAAATGGAGAGGAGCACAAAATACCGTAAAGATGGTGGCACACCATAGACAATGCTTTTAACAATCCAAAAGCGAGATGTGAATTGCAGGATTTGTGTGGCTGCGACATCATGAACAAGATGGAGAAGAATATGATTGATGTCCAGTGACTTACAATCTTAATGCCATCATCGACATATAGTGGACAAGTTTTGAATTTGAAAGAATGTGTGTTCTGTTGAACAAATGAGAAACACGAAATGCTGGGCTTGCTACTCTTATGCTCTCTGAACCCACTCTCACAAATACTCTCAGTTATCTCGTCAGCTTCTTCACCAAAAAAAATACCCTTTTCTAAGTGGTAGAGTTGGGTTTATATAAGGAAGAGAGGGAGAGATTTTTGCTACCAAATTGATAAAATCTTCCAAAAATAGTTGAGAAATTTGAGATAAAATGAGATAAAATTTAAAAAGCATTTAAAAATTTAAGACAGGATGATATGAAAATTTTGAAAAGCAATTGAAACCCTAAAATCGCATATGATTCTAGAAGCTAAAAAAAATTAAAATTAAAAATATTTTATTAACAAAGAAGACAAAATATAGTATTCACAATCAATATACCCAAAAAAAAAAAAGGAAAATTAACTTTGTTAAGAATTTATGAGGAAGAATGGGCTGTAATGATACTATTACGTACTAGTACTTCTGATTTAAGAGCTTTTCGTCTGGTCGTATTAATTTGAATTTCCTACTGCACTGTTTATATATTATATTTCTACTCCCTAGCATATTTTTTTAACTGTGTAATAAAATTATAATACATCTAACACTAATTTTGGCAGGTTCAAAAAGGGAGACTTTATGATATTACAAATGTTCTTGAAGGACTAGGATTGATAGAGCAGACTTCAAAGAACCATATGCGGTGGAAGTAACCAATTTTGTTTATATGTTCCATGCACACTGTTGGTTTTAGATCTTTTTTCCTGTGTCATCTTTGACTGATCTTTTTTATGCTTGAAGTAAGCAAGGCAGCAAGTTGGAGGAATAATGGTTATGAGAGAAATAAAAAGTGATGGGACACCTAAAGATAGATTAGTGAATAAAATGGTTAGGAAAGAATTTCTCACGCAAAGAGAAAGCTCTCCCTGTCATGTTGACGGTAATTGAGACGGCAATCGTCATTTGGCTTCTTTGGTTTCTAGTGGAAAAGCATAAAATAGTGCTGCTGGTACGCTCGTTAGGTAAGAGGTTGGTGTTTCTCTCAAGATGGATTTTCGCAGGCCCCATATATGAATATTATATAAGCAGCAGATTTTTATTCTAAAAAATAAAAAAATAAAAAAATAAACTTACTTTATTTTATTTTATTTTTTTAAAATTCCATCATGGTACTATAAGAGTGTATATACATGTTTTCCATAATACAGTTAATTAATAGTTTAGATGAACAAATATGCTTACACCGTAAAGAGACAAATGCATTAACACCAAGGTGAATATGTCGTTTTCATGGCATCTATATGGTTTTGATTTTTACTTTCAACTAATGAAGAAGAAGACATAGCACAATTCCTTGACTGGCAATGACAGTTTCGTTGCTATTCTACATGAGATGAGACAAGTAAGCAGCTAGCAAAAGCCGTGTGATTCACTTGCCACTAAACTAAAGGTAAACAAGACGAATGAAAAACAGTATAAAGATATTCTCCCTCTGATTACATCATATCCAAATTCCTAGCACTTAGAAAAAAATATTGTTCTTCTGTTGGCACAGAAAAAATGATTATGGGCTAGCAAATGATAAGATATGGGCCTAGAAGAAATGGGAATTGGGCTTCACAAGATATTGTTCTTAATTGGCTGATACATGAGAAATAAGGCCGTAAAAGGAGCATCGGTTGAATAGGCTGAAGAAAGAAGATAGACCCAATGATCACGAGAGAAAGGTAGTTGAAGACTGATGTCTTGAGAAACAGCGATTACCACTCCCCAGAATATGGAGGCATGGTAGTTAAACCTAAGGAGGGAAAATAGCGACATTTAGGAAGCTTATAAAAATCCATGTTTTCAAGAGAAAAGGGGACTAAGATCAATAGACATCATGTCATTCTAACTATCAGCTTTTATTTTCTACTTGTCAGTTTATTCCTTTTTATCTTTATGTCATTTCTTTAGTTTCTTTATCCATCTTCAAAGCTTTGAATTAACCCATGATTGATTAATAAAATTTCAAGTTTCTATTCCAATTCTTCGTTGACCGATCTTGCTTAAAGGCTTGCTCCTGTGAGTTGTTTGAGAAGTCCATTTGCTAAGGAGCAAAATACCCTTCTTAACATTAATCGTCTAAACATAGGTAATCTTTGGGATATTATTTTTCGGATGAATTTCTTCTAAAAAATTTAGTCGATTGCATTTTTTCATCCAACAACTTCATATATACTTGCACTTGTACATTCGTTCTTTGGATGGTTCAATGTCCATAACGTCATCAAAACTCGGTTTGCTAATCAAAGTTGCATATGGTTTTGTCTATGCAAAATTAAAAACAAATAAAAAATAACCGACCGCCGAACCAAGCAAGGGGCTAGCTCCGGGGCATTATGAATTTACATAATTGCATTTAATTCAATGACTCTAACCTATGCCCCCAATATTTTTTTCAGTCGTCGAATAACATGAAAGCTGATTTAACAAATCTTGCGATGTGAGAGATGTTGAAGCTTAGAGACACATAGAAAACATGGTGTTGCATAGGCTAAGCTACTGAGTGGGTCGGTCAAGACTTGAGAGATTGCTTTGTTTTCTTTGGTTAAATGATGCATTCCCTTGCTCATGTTGCCTGGACCCACAAGCTTTGCGCTTAGCACCAAAATTTGGAAAATGGACTTGTCACCTTCCAATAACTAAGCAGCAGTGACAAATCACCTGCCACAGAGTTGCTTAATCCAGAACCGAAAGCAGAGCGAGAGCATGTTAATTAGAGTCCATTTTTGCGGTGGGACCTGTTTGCTTGACAATTATTTTAATCATAGTTATTGTTATTGTTATCAAAATAAAAGAAAACAAGAGAATATCAGATAAAGCAAATTGATGGAAAGTCGATGAGGTTCTAGTAAGCTCAAAATGCTCGTTCAAAATAATCGAATTTTACTTGGTTATCCAAACGGGATTAAATTGAATTTGGTTGGGATTTATCTAGACTATCGAATTTGACCCAAAAGACGATTAGCATACATGACCGGATCAGCCAATCCCTTATCATCATTTTTTTTTACACGGCAAATCCTTTATCATCAATTTAGTGTGAGAGATATTGAAAAATGCACATATCCAAGGAAGACATCTTATCGCATTTGAATGTGCGTTAAAGTTAAAATGTAAGTGTATGAAAAATATATAAAACTTGTTATAATTAAATAGTAAAAATTATAAAAATATAATGTGATGTGTATGTAAATATCTGTATGTAGAAATACTCATAATA